>CAKXYN010000083.1:0-5000000 GCA_935064755.1 Tragelaphus eurycerus
GTATACTAACTCATATATATGGAATTTAGAAAGATGGTAAAAAATAACCCTATTTACGAGACAACAAAAGAGACACTGATGTATAGACCAGACTTTTGGACTCTGGGACCAGGAGAGGGTGAGATGATTGGGGAGAATAGCATTGAAATATGTATAATATTATATCTGAAATGTATTAATTGTTCAAACTAAACACTATCATGTTACAATTTGTTCATACTAGATGTTTGTAATGTTTCTGATAATCAATAAAAGAGATTCTTGATCAAAAACAAATAAATAAAAAGCAAAAGTTAAAAATCTAGAGTAGAGTTTGGAGTTTCAAAAATACAATGTTAAATAAAAGAAGAAGAAAAAGAAAGATAGAAAGAAAAAAAAAAAGAAAGAAAGAAAATAAAAACAAAACCAAAAACAAACGAAGTCACAAAAATTATAAAGAAGATATAGGCACAAATTGATTACATATACCAGAAAGCATAAATTAAAGATCTAGATTAGAGTTTGGAATTTCAGGAATACAATGTCGAAGAACAGATGAAGAGATAGAAAGAGGGAGTAAAAAAAAAGTCACAAAAGTTATTTAAAAAAAAAGGTACAAAATTGGTAACAATTACCAATAAGCTAAACTTATGAATCTAGAGCAGAGTTTGGAGTTTCAAAAATACAATGTTAAAGAAAAGAAAAAAAGAAAAAAGAAAAGAAAGAAAGAAAAAAAAAGGGGGGTCGCAAAAGTCATAAAAAATATATATATGAAGTTTGGTTTTTTATTTTAATTTTTTATTTTTTTTAAAAAAAGAAGGGTCTTTTATTTGTTTATTTATTTTTATTTATTTATTTTTTTACAAAGTAATAGTAGGTTCTAAAAGTGAAAATTAAAGGAGTACTAGAAGATAAAAATATTTTTTTTCCTTTAAAAAAAAAAAAGTAAGAAAAAATGATGGTAAAAATAGTAAAAATATGTATAGGACTTTCTCTGATATTGTTGTGGGTATTGTGGGTTCAGTTCATTTTCGGCTAGTTCCTTGTTCCGGCTTAAATTTCTCAAGGTCTATAGGCCCCTTTCTATGTAGTTGGTACTAACCACGGGGTTTTAGTTTATTGCCTGTCGCTTCCACAGCGGTTCCCTCCGTTATAGCTTCTTCTGTTTGCTGGTCTCTTCAGTGTCTGATTTCCACCCTGATACAAAGGGGGCGGTGGTGGACACTCTTTTTTTTTTTTTTTTTTTTAGGCTCACTTGTTCAGTTGTGCTGTGGGGAGGGAGGGACACTGCAAATAAATAACACTGGCGTGTGCTTGCAGTACCTCAGCCACAGTGGGCCTGCCCCTGCTCACGGCACATGTAGCCTCCTTGCCCACTCCGCTCAGGCTCTCTGTTTCCCCGCCAGAACCATCCACGGCCGGCCCTGAGCTACTTGCCCCTCCCAGGTCTAAGCCGCTCAAGTTCAGGCACTCAGGTAGTCCTCAGAGGCCCAGACTCGGTTGGGCCTGCGTTTTGTGCCCTTCACAGAATCCAGCAGCGCAGGTAATGAAGTGTTTAGCAAGCGCGGCTTCTGCGACTTATCGCCTCTCCGCCTCTTGGTTTTCTAGGTGTACAACCTGCGCACTTTCTTAGGTGGATGTTGGCTGACCAGAGCCCCAAGAAGTCTTAGTTAGCAAAGAAGCCTGCTTACAGTTTTGTGAATAATGTCTCCCTGGGGCTGCGATTGCCTCCCTCTGGCTCTGGCTGCCTGTCACCAGAGGGGAACGGTCTGCAGCCAGCTATCTCTGTACAGTCCTTTGTTCTGTGTGAGGGCCTGGCGATGTCTTAGGTTAGGGCTGGCTTTCCGTGTGGTAGGTATCCCACAGTCTGGTTTGCTAGCCCAAATTATTTCACTCAGGTAGCGCTCGGGATATTCAGGCCAGTCCTTACTCTTGCAATGCAACCCGCAATGCAGCCCGTGCCGCACCTCCCTGCCCAGCCCCCGCTTGCTAATGGCGGATGCAGGTGTTTGCGCTGCTTCTCTGCTGGGGAATTTATCGTAGGGCTCGTAGTCTGTGGGTTTTAACTGTTTATGTATTTATTTTCCTCCCTGTTATGTTGCCCTCCATGCTTCCCAGGCTCAGCACAGACTTGGCAGTGAGAATGTTTCCTGGTGTTTGGAAACTTCTGTCTTTTTAAGACTCCCTTCCCTGGACAGAGGTCTGTCCCTCCCTCTTTGTCTCTTTTTTGTCTTTTATAATTTTTCCTACCTCCTTTAGAAGGCAATGAGTTGCTTTTCTAGGTGTCTGATGTCCTCTGCCGGCTTTCAGAAGTTGTTTTGTGGAATTTACTCGGCATTTAAATGTTCTTTTGATGAATTTGTGGAGGAGAAAGTGTTCTCCCCGTCCTATTCCTCCACCATCTTAGCTCCTCCCCCCTAGTCTTAGAATTATTATAAATTGCCCAGAAGAAAGGATATGTCAGTTGATATTTGAAGAATAAACAACAGTTTACTTAGCATTTCAGATTGATGAATGGCGTATGCAAAGCTTACTGCCGCCTGCCAACCATGATCTTTACAAAGAAGAATCTGGAACTTTCCTCATCTCCTCGAGAGTCCTCCCAGGTCTCAAAAACCTCTTTGGCTCCATCCTTGATTGGGTCTTTATCCTTCTTCATTGTCTTGAAGGGACAGGTTTCCTTGGAGAAGATGCCTTTATATTTTAAGGACACTGACTCTCATGGTTCTCAATGCCAGGGCTCTTGCCATGCAGCCCATCCCTCATCATCCATGTTTATCATTCTGTATTATGAAGAGTAAGTGATGAAGTGAGACTCAGGAAGTGTGGTGCAGTGCAAGGGGAAAACTTTATGGATAGGCACAATACATCCGGGGCTTCCCAGGGGCTCAGCGGTAAAGAAACCGCCTGCAATGCAGGAGCCGTGGGTTCGATCCCTGGGTCAGGAAGATCCCCTGAAGGACATAGCAACCCAGTCCAGCATTCTTGCCTGGAGAATCCCCTGGACAGAGGAGTCTGGTGGGCTACAGTCCATAGCGTGGCAAAGAGTCGTACATGACTGCAGTAACTTAGTGCACACACACACACACACACACACACACACACACACACACACACACACACACACACACACAAGATACATCCAATAAGTGAGACACAAAGTTCAATACAATGTCAAAAGGAACTGCTTTTCAAAAAGACTTGACTTCAAGTTTTCATATTGGTTGGTATAAAGATTGCAAAGGCATGACAGAAATGCTACATGTCTTAAGTGCTGATAACAAAGGTTCATATACATTTGTGAACATTTTCTTGATGTGTGCACTTACATTGCTGTGGAATCTAGCATTCTAAGTAAAATCTCTTTAAAGTTGATACAGTGAATAAAGGGAATATGAAAAGGAAGGCTAATGAAAGATTCCAGACCCTACAAGAACACCTGCAAGGACACTCATAAATACACAAAGGACTGTAATATTAAATTATTTATTGCAGTGCATGTAGAACATTGTAGTCCATAAGTAAAAATGTAATTTTAATATCAACACCAAAAATCTACAAAGTTCATCATATAACCCAGATAGCTCATTTGATACAGAGTTGTTCAAGGTAGATTTCTAAGCATAACCTTGAAGAAACCCAATCTCTGGTAAAACCCAAAAAAGACAATTGTTCTTTGCAGTGGGACCCACCCCTAGGAATCTACCTATTTCTACCTCTATCTCTACATCAATCTCGACATCTATCTCTCCATCAATCTCTACATCTATCTCTCCATCAATCTCGACATCTACCTCTACATCAGTCTCTACATCAATCTCTACCTCAATCTCGACATCTAGCTGCCTGTAAGTCTTCCTCCTCCTCTACGTCCTCCTATCCCTCTCTGTGTCCCTCTCTCTTTCTCATTTCATTTTTTCAAATAAAACAGGAAAATATGGAGGGGTGAAAAGGCACAAATCTCATCACTAGGGGATGCATTCTGAACTGCGGGATTAAAGAAGTGTTGTCCTCTGAATGTACATCCTGCATTCTGCAGACTGACTTCTGGACACGGCGACACATCTCCCTGAGCTGGGGATGCAGCAGGAGCTGAAATCCGTTAACTGAACACCTTTCCCGAGACAGGAGGATTTCTGTCCTCAGTAGGGAAAACTCGTCACCTCAGGGTACAAAATGCCTCCCCGGAGCCTTGCACTGCTTGAGGAATGGCGGGGAACTCCCCTAAGACCCAGGCGCCCAGGGCGGGTAGACCTGCGGGCCCGGAGGTCGGTGGTGCGCGGCGAGCAGGGAATCGAGCGCCGTCAGCGCCCAGTGCAGGGCGGCACCCGCGTGCGTCAGCTGCCAGGTGAGCCAGGCGCGCTGCGAGGCTGTGGGCTCCGTGCGGTCGGTGGCCACCGGTAGGAAGGCGCCCCCGGGGCCCGCAACTCATCCAGGACCACTTCAAGGGCTCCCATCTGGTTGGAGAGCTTGGACATGAGCACCTCCGGGGGCGCGGCGGCTTCAGGTGACTGACTTCTGCGAGGGTGCTTGGGCGAGGCGGGCCTGGACTCCGGGTTGTACTGGCAGCGTCTCTGGCCCTGGGCCCACACTGGCGATCGGAACCGGGCCCCCCTGTCCTGGAGACGCCCAGAAGTATGGGCAGAACCTAGGAGGGAGACAGAACAGGAGGGGTTTCTGTGATGTGTGCTGCCCCTGAAATTTCTCGTCAAATGCAGCACGGCCCCTTGCCTGTCCCAACACCTCCACCCCAGGCCTCACACCAAAGCATACCTGACTCTGTTAGCCTCTTCCAACGTCTGCTGGCAACCCGGGTCTAGTCCTGGGCACCTTCCCCAAAGCCTGTTCCCACTTCATGGGCATCTCACCAGGGTCAGAGGCTTTCTCTGCCTTCTGGGGGTTCGGTTTGCCCCTCAGGGCCTCTGCCCACATCCCCACCTCTACCAAGCCCAGCCCGGAAACCTACCTCCTCTGTGGTAAAGTCTTGTTCTGCAGGAGTGTGGATGCTCCTTAGCTCTCCACTGGGCTGGGGGTGGTCGTCCCCTCACCTTCTCTTCTCCATGGCCGTTTCTCTTGTGACTCTCAGGGGAGCCATCTGGGCTTCTGCATCGCTTGTGCCTGGTGACCTCTGTGCGTGGAGAGGAGGACAGGAGTCAGTGTTCCCTGACCTACCTCTGGAATCTGGGGGAGTGGATTAGAGAAGATTCCAAGTCCCACTGCTCCTCCATCCATTTCGTGCCATCCCCTCCCCCAAAACTCTGGTTTCCTCCAGCCCCCTTCTCCCTCACCTGGACAGAGTAGTTTCTGAGCTGTCTGGCAGGCATGGCCCAGGAAACGCTCTCTCAAGTTCAGATCTCAAAGATAGCATAGCTGGTAGAGCCTGGATCACAGGGGATTGGGACTTCACCCTGGGTTTCCGTCCCCCCCCAACCTTTCAGAGGTGTCAAGGTCACATCTGGCACCTGTTCCTCTGTCCCACAGCCCAGTCTCTACTGTCTCCCAAATTCTCTCCAGGATCACTCAAAACAGATGTCTGCAAAAAAGAATTTGGCATCTTACCTGCTTTGCCCTGAGCGCTGTTTTGTGTCTCCATGCTTCGTTTTTCTCTCTGTCTTTCTGAGGGATGGCGATCTCCTCCCTTCTCTTTTACAGACAGGTTTTCCTTGGAGGAAATCCTTCCATTTTCCCTGTGGGAGACACCTTGTTTCTGCTGGCCAGGCCTTCTGCCACTTGCAGCCCCTTTCATTGTGTCCATGTCTCCCATCAGCAGCACACCTCTGGATGCCTCAGAAGTGGACCAGGGAATGACCAGGTGAGCAGAGGGTGTGGCCTGTCTTGCTTCTGGACAGCCCCCTGGGGAGTCACAGACTGGTTCAGGAGGATCACACCCCCGAGGGCATTTGCATGATGATGTTAGTACTCTTTGGTACATCCCACTGACTTTCTTGGTCTGAGGACATTGTAACTGTTAATTTCAGAGCATTTCAAGTCTCTGCTATATATTAACGTCTGAGAAGGACAATTTTTTAAAAATTTAAGTTTTTTTGATGAGGACAAGTTTTAGTCTGTATTGAATTTGTTAAAATATTGCTTCGTTTGCTTTTTTTGTTTTCTTTTTGGCTGCAAGGCAAATGGGAACTTAGCTCCCCATCAAGGATCCAATGTGCACTCACTTCATTGGAAGGTGAAGTCTTAACCACTGGACTGTAGGGAGACCCATGAAAGGGCAATTTTGTCTTATTTGTTTCATGCTGGTTTTTATCTATTTGTTTTCAACAATTTTGTGTATTTGTATGTCTGTCAGCATGGGTCACTCTATGCCAGGGGTCATCAAGGTGTTGATATAAAGGACTGCTGCTGCTGAGTCACTTCAGTTGTGTCCGACTCTGTGGGACCCCATGGACGGCAGCTCACTAGGCTCCCTCGTCCCTGGGATTCTCCAGGCAAGAACACTGGAGCAGGTTGCCATTTCCTTGTCCAAGGCATGAAAGTGAAATGTGAAAGTGAAGTCGCTCAGTAGTGTCCGACTCCTAGCAACCCCACGACTGCAGCCCACCAGGCTCCTCCGTCCATGGGATTTGCCAGGCAAGAGTACCGGGGAAGGCAATGGCACCCCACCCCAATACTTTTGCCTGGAAAATCCCATGGACGGAGGAACCTGGTAGGCTCCAGTCCGTGGGGTCACTAAGAGTCGGACACGACTGAGTGACTTCACTTTCACTTTTCACTTTCATGCATTGGAGAAGGAAATGGCAACCCACTCCAGTGTTCTTGCCTGGAGAATCCCAGGGACGGGAGCCTGGTGGGCTGCCGTCTATGGGGTCGCACAGGGTCGGACACGACTGAGGCGACTTAGCAGCAGCAGCAGCAGCAGTACTAGAGTGGGGTGCCATTGCCTTCTCCGACATAAAGGACTGGAAAACCTTTATGGTTTGTTTTTTACTTGCATTTCCTTTGGCCCCTACTCAGGTATGCTGTCCTGACATGAAGGCCACCAGAGACTATAGCTGAAAAGGTGTATTTAAGCTCCAAATATTAAAAATATCAACAACAACAAAAGCATAGGTCGTACCTCTGCTTTCAGCATCATATCGAGTTTTGAATTTAATTTTTCTTATTTTCCTCACTCTTGTTTCTTCTTTTGTCTGGATATGGACATATTTTTCAACTGGGATCAGAAGGTACAAAAAGACATAATAGGTGAATGACAAAAATGACCTAGGACACAGCTTTGAGAGCACTGCTCCATGAATAATTTGAAGCATGTGATGGATATATTCACTGTCTCTAATTGCAAACAGTGTACTTGTAAGTGGAAAAATTTCTGTGAATGAGCAGGAGGCAGCTAATGGAGGGGACCACATTGTCTTTTGTACATAGCTTCTCTTCTATAAAAACATCCTCCACCCGGTCTATGGGACCTCTAGGTCAGATTGGTGCTGCCGATGGCTGATAAAACCGGAAGCCAATCAGAATCTATTCTTAATAGACTCAAGGTACCCAGGCCTCAGAGTAAAGAGCTGAGTCACATTAATGAGAATGTTCACTCTGCTATACAGCTGAAACTAACAACATTATTCATCAACTATACTCCAATGTAAAATGAAGTTTTAAAAAAGAAAAGAATGTTCTGTGGCTGTTGGGGCTTACAGAGTCCTTACCTGTTCTCAGGCTTCATTAACTGAGATGTAGCACACTATTTTCACACTAGTTTTTTTGGCACACATTGATATAGAGTGTCACATATTCCTGGAAAGTGTACATGTTATGAGGGTGGGAATTAATTCCAAGTGCTCAAGTGCATGGAAGGCTCTGATCTCCAATCATTCTGGGGTCACCGTGAGGTTGTTTAGGTTTCATCTTTGAAAATAAGTCCTTCAACTGTAACCATGCTGATTGGCCGGGTGCATGTAGATTTCCTAAAGTTTTCAAATCCAGTGTAGCTCCCCAAATAGGTTCACACAGAGGAGTCTGTATTCTTTATAATTTTGCTCCAAATATACAAATTTCTTGAACACCAAAGACTTGCCTTCAGTGGGCAGGGAATTTTGATCTCTAGAGACCTTAGATAAAACCAGTATAATGATTAAGGGCTGATCTGCACTCAAGAAAGGTGCTATCCTGTGACCTGAATGTTGTGATTTATAGTAAGAAAGATGTATTTGCTATTTCTCCTGGTTGCTGGCACAGCTACTAAAACTACTGGAATTTCTTAAGTGTGAAAATGATAAATGAGCTTTGTTATGTTAATGAGGTGACCTTTGGAGAGCATCCCAGGGACAAAGAGTAGGGACTGCCTGACCTTATCAGAACCCCAGGTTACAGGGGAGGAGAGAGGAGCTGGAGGTTGAACCCATCACCAGTGTCTAATGAGTTAATCAGGACTCTGTAATGAAGCCTCTGTAAAGACCCAAACGGACTGGTTAGGAAAGCTTCCAGGTTGGTGAACAGGTGGGGATTCGGGGAGGACAGGGAAACCCATGCCCTTTCCCCTCACCTTGCTTGAGGCACATCTTCCATCTGGCTGTCCCTGAGTTACAGCCTTTTATTGTAAAATGATAATCTAATCAATAAAAGATGTCTCTGAGTTCTTTAAGCAAATTCATTGAACCCAAGAAGGGTCCTTGGAACCTCTGCACTCTAGTGGGTCCACCACAAGCACAGCTGAGAACCTGGAGCTGTGATTGCATCTGAAGTGGGGGAGGGGCTGTCTTGTAGCACGGAGCCCTGACCCTGTGGAATCTGAAGTTTTCTCTGAGGACAAAGTGTCAGGATTGTGAGACACCAAACTGGTGTCAGAAATAGCTTGGTGATGTGGGGATAACACACTGTCACACTGGAACTTGTACTACAATCTTACCACCCTTACCTGGCTACTGTCTCTGCCAACTTCTCATGGGCACTTGCATTCATAGGACCCCTCTGGGTTCAGACCTGGCAAGAGGTCAGGTAGTGTAGCTTCAGGGAATCCCGAAAAATAGCAAGTATAGCTAGTAGGGATGACTCCTCTTTATTAACCATGAATTTATACTTCTCAAAGGAAGATAATTGAATTATTTCCCCATCACTCATGCTGGAATCTCCTGTCTTCCAACGTTTGATTTACTTGGTATCCATAGCATTGGGCCACTTTGCCGTTACTGGTAGCTCCTTTGCTTCAGCTCAACCACCCATCATGAGCAGCAGAAACTCTTTCCAAAGAAAATAGTTTTGATCACTTTCTCTAAGGCAGTTATGTTGGAACATCAGGCATTGTTTTGTTTTGTTTTTAATTGTCCCTACTCAGAGCATTTCTATGTAGAAAAAAGACCATCTAGTCTGTGCTAATGTGAAGATAGCAAAGTTTTATCCTGGTCACTACATTTCCTGTTGGGAGGCTCCCTGACCAGATATCTTGGACCATGTGAGATGAGTAACCTCAAGGAGAATACAACTTTGCCTTTCTTAAGTTTTTTTTTTTTTGGGGGGGGGGGGGCGGGGGAGGCCACACTGCTTGGCATATGAGATCTCATTTCCTAGATCAGGGATGGCATCCTGGCCCCATGCCTAGAGTCCTAACTACTGAAATGCCAGGGAATTCCCACAATTCTCTTTCAAATTCTAACAAGTATTGGGTTGACCAAAAAGTTCCTTCGGCTTTGAAAAAAAAAAAAAAAGGACACTTTTTTCATTCTTATCAAGAACTTTATTGAACACGATATTTGCTGTTTTGTTCCACTACCTTCTGTCATTTTCCAGGTAACTTCATAATTTCATTTTCCCAAAACATTTTATCTTTCTGAGCAAAGAACTATTCTGGGTGCCCTTTACAGTCTTCCAGGGAATTGAAGTTTTTTTCCAATAAGAGAATTTTATAATGACTGAAATAAATGTAAATCCAAATGTGCGATGTCTAGTGAATATGGCCAATGAGTCAGAACTTCTAAGGCAAGCTATAATAGTTTTTGCCTGGTCATCAAAGCAACACGCAGTCTTGCATTATCCTAATGGATGATTGGCCTTCCCAGCTGGCTCAGTAGTAAACAATCCGCCTGTCAATACAGGAGATGGGAATTGGATCACTGGATTGGGAAGATCCCATTGGAGAAGGAAATGACAACCCACTACAGTATTCTTACTTGGGAAATCCCATGGACAGAGGAGCCTGGCAGCTTCAGTCCCTGGGGTCTCAAAGAGTCGGGCATGATTGAGCGACTAAAACAACAACAATGGAAGATTATGCGTGTTCTGTTGACTAATTCCAGCCGGTTTTCATTGAGGTGCTGTTTTCAGTTGGACTAATTGGAAGCAGTGTTTGTTGGAATTAATGGTTTGGTTTTCTGAAAGGAACATATAATAGAGGACTTCTTCCAATGCCACCATATACATAACATCTCCTTCTTTGGACGAGACCAACTTTCATGTTTTTGTCAGTGTCTCATTTCACTGGCCCCACAGTCTCTTCCATTCCACATTATTGTACAATAACAACTTTTCTTTGTCCATAACAATTTTATTTAAAATCAGAACATTCTCATTACGTCTCAGTAGAGAATCACATGTGGGAAGGATTAAGAAGGCTTTTTTCAACTAACTTATGTTCAAGCTGGTTTTAGAAAAGGCAGAGGAACCAGAGATCATATTGCCAACATCCACTGGATCATTGTAAAAGCAAGAGAGTTCCAGAAAAACATCTCAGTTCAGTTCAGTTCAGTCACTCAGTTGTGTCCGACTCTTTGCGACCCCATGAATTGCAGCACGCCAGGCCTCCCTGTCCATCACCAACTCCCAGAGTTCACTCAGACTCACGTCCATCGAGTCAGTGATGCCATCCAGCCATCTCATCTTCTGTCATCCCCTTTTCCTCCTGCCCCCAATCCCTCCCAGCATCAGAGTCTTTTCCAATGAGTCAACTCTTCTCATGAAGTGGCCAAAGTACTAGAGTTTCAGCTTTAGCATCATACCTTCCAAAGAAATCCCAGGGCTGATCTTCAGAATGGACTGGTTGGATCTCCTTGCAGTACAAGGGACTCTCAAGAGTCTTCTCCAACACCACAGTTAAAAAGCATCACATCTATTTCTGCTTTATTGACTATGTCAAAGCCTTTGACTGTGTGGGTCACAATAAACTGTGGAAAATTCTGAAAGAGATGGGAATACCAGACCACCTTATCTGCCTCTTGAGAAATTTGTATGCAGGTCAAGAAGCAACAGTTAGAACTGGACATGGAACAACAGACTGGTTCCAAATAGGAAAAGGAGTGCATCAAGGCTGTATACTGTCACCCTGCTTATTTAACTTACATGCAGAGTACATCATGAGAAACGCTGGGATGGAAGAAGCACAAGCTGGATTCAAGATTGCCAGGAGAAATATCAATAACTTCAGATATGCATATGACACAACCCTCATGGCAGAAAGTGAAGAGGAACTAAAAAGCCTCTTGATGAAAGTGAAAGAGGAGAGTGAAAAAGTTGGCTTAAAGCTCAACATTCAGAAAACAAAGATCATGGCATCTGGTCCCATGACTTCATGGGAAATAGATGGAGAAACAGTGGAAACAGTGTCAGACTTTCTTTTTCTGGGCTCCAAAATCACTACAGATGGTGACTGCAGCCATGAAATTAAAAGACGCTTACTCCTTGGAAGGAAAATTATGACCAAACTAGATAGCATATTGAAAAGCAGAGAGATTACTTTGCCAACAAAGGTCTGTCTAGTCAAGGCTATGGTTTTTCCTGTGGTCATGTATGGATGTGAGAGTTGGACTATAAAGAAAACTGAGTGCCAAAGAATTGATGCTTTTGAACTGTGGTGTTGGAGAAGACTCTTGAGAGTCCCTTGGACTGCAAGAAGATCCAACTAGTCCATCCTAAAGATCAGTCCTAGGTGTTCATTCGAAGGACTGATGTTGAAGCTGAAACTCCAATACTTTGGCCACCTCATTCGAAGAGTTGACTCATTGGAAAAGACTGATGCTGGGAAAGACTGAGGGCAGAAGGAGAAGGGGACAACAGAGGATGAGATGGTTGGATGATCACGGAGTCAATGGACATGAGTTTGGGTGGGCTCCAGGAGTTGGTATTGGACAGGGAGGCCTGGCGTGCTACAGCTCATGGAGTCGAAAGAGTTGGACACAACTGACCGGCTGAACTGAACTGAGTGTCTCTGCTCTCTCCCAAATGGTATAACTTGATTGTCCTCAGTTAATGTCTCCATCTGATTGCTATCAACTTCAACAGGTCTACCGGATCATGGACCATTGTCCAGTGAGAAAACCCTAGCAGAAAAGTATTAAAACTACTATTGACACGTTTGATCAGTCACAGCACCTTCTCCATATACTGCACAAATCTTTTTTATGCATTTCAGTTGCTTTTTTATCTTTCTTGAAATAATAAAGCATACTATACCAAAAGTTCTGTCTTTTCTTGCACCTTTGATATTATAATGCCTACACAAATATTCACCAATTTTGATGTTTTGTTTAATGCACAGTAATATGAGAGCTGTAACATACAACAAAATTCTTTTGAATAAAGTTAAAAACAGCTAGGCCCTGCAAGAGCCATCTTACAGAGGGAAAAAAATAAAACAAGCTTTTGGCCAACTCAATATGTGAGTGGTTCACAAATTGTGGTCCCAGGACAAGGGCTATCACTCACTTCAGAACTTGTTAAAAATGCGAGTATTAGGCTTCTGTCCAAACTTACGGGGTCAGAACTCTGAAGGTAGGGCAGTGCAATCTGTGTTCCACATGCCCCAACCCCACCCCACCATGTGATTCTGATTCAGGTTCCAATATGAGAAGCACTGAAAGAGAATATTCAGATCAAGAGGGGAGAAAGATTTCATTCATTTAAAACTGGTAATCAGCGTCGCAAGGGAGCAGTCTGGATCAGGTACTTTTACTGTATCTCCCTTTCAGTTCAATTCAGTCACTCAGCCGTGTCTGACTCTTTGCAACCCCATGGACTGCAGCATGCCAGGCTTCCCTGTTAATTTCAGCATAAAAGAATTTGGGGATGTTTATGCAAATAATGGTTTTAGGGGAAAAAAACAATTTTCTTGCTTGTACACATTTTATCTTGTTATCTTATTTAAGGTGTGAATTCAGAAACTAAACACAAAGGAGGGAACTGCAGAATGCTCCATCATTGATGTCCTTGAAATATTGTGACAGTTAGTATTTTCTAATTCTTTCAGATTTTTAAGTAATAGTAATTTGATATTTTTAAAATTAAGACTTTCCTTAGTGCAGCTTAAGGTTCAGAGGAAAAGTCAGGGAAAGCACAGAGATCTCCCAGATGCCTCCTCTCCCCCTCACATGGGCACAGCTCCCTCTCTAGTCTCTATAGTCCACACCAAAGCTGTCCCTGTGTTACAGCTGAGCAGACTGCACTGACAAATCACGATCATGAGTTCATTCTTGGTGTTGGACATTTTGTAGGTTTGGAAATTTTAATTTTTTGAAGACATTAATATTAGTAAAATATCTTTTTTTCAGTTGAAGTGTCTATTTAAAATCTATTAATTACTGTTGTACAGCAAAGTGATTCTGTTATACATGTATTTATATTTTTTCACTTTCTTTTCCATTATGGTTTATCAAAGGATATTGAATATAGTCCCCTTGCTTACAATAGGACTTGGTTTATCCATTCTCTACGTAATCGTTTGTATCTGCAGATCCCAAACTCACAGCCCACCCTCCCCCCACCCACAGTCTCCTTTGGCAACTGCCAGTCTCCCTTGTCCATGCTTCTGTTTGTTTCATACGCTCATTTGTGTCATATTTTACATTGCATGTACAAGTGATATTGTATGTCATTTGTCTTCTTACTTCACTTAGTGTGATGATCTGTAGTTACATCCATATTGCTGCAAATGGCATTATTTTGTTCTATTTTCTGGCCAAGTAATATTCCATTCTGTGTATTTGCCGCATCTTCCTATCCATTCATCTGTTGATGGATGTTTGTTTCCATGTCTTGTCCACTGTGAACAGTGCTGCTGTGAACATAACGGTGCACGTATGTTTTTGAATTAGTTTTGTCTGGATATATCCCCAGAAACGGGAATGCTGGATCATATGGTAATTCCACTTTTAGTTTTCTGAGAAAATCCATACACTTTGCTACAGTGGCTGTGCCGATGTAAATGCCCGCTAACCGTGTAGATGCGTTCTCTTTTCTCCACACCTGCACCTGCATTTCTTGCTGGTGGACGTTTTACTGATGGCCACTCTGAGCAGCATGAGTTGGAATATCATTGTACTTTGGATTTGCATCTCTTTAATAGAGATGTTGAGCATCTTTTCATGAACCTGTTAGCCATCTGTATTTCTTCTTTGGAGAAATGTCTCTTCAGGTTGTCTGCCCATTTTTCCATTGTTTGTTGTTGTGTCTAGACCTTAATATTATAGAATATTTTGTGATGGCAAATGACATATCCTTATAATAATTTAAAGAGAAATATAGTTTTTAAAATGTTTTATTCCAAATTACCTTTTAAACATTTTATTTAGCATATAACTTTTACTGTGTATAGTATTTAACAACCATAGTACATGTGCATATGATAACTGAATATCAGAGGTAGCTTTTCCAATTTTTCCAAAGGGGTACAGCAAAGGAGGATTCCAGGGTTCATGTAGCATCTAATATGCAGTACAGACACAACCCTCCAGGACTTCATTCAAGTTCAACCCCAACCATATGCAGATGCAAGGCTTCTGGAAACAGGACATGTAACCCCAGCTGGCCACATTTTCTGCTCTTTCATCAAATGGAGAAAAAAATAATGGTCCCTCACTGGCCCAAGCTCAAATCTGACACTGCCACTTAGTAGCAGTGGCCTTAGGACAGTCCCTTCCCTGCTCAGAGCCTCATACCTGCCAAGGATCCAAACCATCCAGAGAGGAGAGAGCTCAAAAGTGTGTGTGAACCACCCGCAGTACTGCTGAGGGCACTGCCGGTCTTCAGCACCTCTCCTGCACTGAACAGGCCTGGCGTCCAGGCTGCCAGGCTGTGTTCCCCAGCAGAGTTAGTAGGTGAAGAAGGTAACACTGCTGTGGGGCCCCTATGGGACCCGCCTTGTCCCAAGTCATCACCCTGTGATCTCTCCTTTCCTCCTCTGTGGTGTGGGAACCACCATCACATTGGTCTCAGAGAGTTAATGTGAGGGGAAAATAACAAACAAGAAAGGCATAAAACTGTGCCTGCTAGAGGTCGATAGAGGTCACCTGCGGAGGCTCAGAGAGCTGGGCCTAGTGACAAGTGGCTGCAGGGAACACCTAGGAGCCAACCAGGGTTGGGGAAAACCAGTTTGTGACAGGGCTGCTAGCTTCCAAGTGTGTTCAGTGTGTGAACATCTGTCACCCTGTGCTCTGAAGATAGTGGCACTGGGTGCCTGGATTGCATTTTCCAAAGGTGTTTTTTGCTACTATTGTCATGGGAATAGGAAAAATTCTGAAAGTTATTCAACCTCCACAGGAAAGGGAACCCCCCTAATATTGGACTTCCAGAGGCTCAGGAGAAGCTGCACGAGGCGTGTGTGGGGTGCACATGCTGACACTGAGAGGTGGCGGGTAGGAGAGAGGAAACCACAGAGAAGGTAGACGGGCCAAGGGTCCAGGAGGGGTGGGGGCTGGCAGGCGAGATGGCGGCAGAGTGGCCTTCCCATCAGGGTCCCCTCTGCCCCCTCCGCTCAGTCAGTAACCACCTGTGCCCGTCCCACAGCTCTGTGAGGAGGTCCCGGAACCCGAGCAGGGACACACATTCTCTAAGCTCCACGCCTGAGCAGAAGCGAGCGTCAGACAAGGGGGGCTACGTGCCGTCCTCTGCCTTCAACCACACTGGGGCACACGGTTCTTCAATGTTCTGTGGGGTGAGGATCTTCTTCCTGTCTCATTACTCAATTCAACAACAGCTACATTTTCCGACACATGGGAAATAACCACAGCATGAGTGAGTGATGGGATCCTGGGCAGGACCCCAAATTCAGTGGCACTTGTTTTCCTTCTGCTGTTGCCTCTATTTCAGTGGGAATTCTCAGGAAGCATTAGATCCTGACTCCAGGGGAACAGGTTGGGTCCCTGGGCACAACAGTGGGATGGGGGCTACCTCCCAAATGCCCCGGGTCCCGAAGCCTCCTGACAGAGCCCCTGCTCCTGCCTTCGGCACTGGACCTAGGCCAGAGCCTCCCTACCTGGAGAGACCCCAAGAGAGCCTAGGGCAGCACAGGATCCACTTCTCCGAGCAAAGCTGATCCTTCTCTGTGACTCAGGTGTCCCCCGTCCCGTCTAGACCATGGGGTTCTGGAGCAGGCTGGCCTTGAC
The DNA here is from genome assembly GCA_935064755.1 of Tragelaphus eurycerus. Taxonomy (NCBI): domain Eukaryota; kingdom Metazoa; phylum Chordata; class Mammalia; order Artiodactyla; family Bovidae; genus Tragelaphus; species Tragelaphus eurycerus. The sequence continues at coordinate 16,299 of CAKXYN010000083.1, forward strand.
ACCAATGGGAGAAACACTGGGAAGGGGCCGGGAAGCCAGGCTTCGGGGAGGGAGGAAGGGGGTCGTGGAGGCAGAGATGGGGCCCTGGGTCCCTGCTAGGGGAGCTGTCCCCGGCACTGGGGAGGACGCACCGGGCAGCTCCTGTCTCCTGCAGGCAACTGCGCCAGCCTTCTTGCGAAGGTCACTGTCTGGTGCACTGACAGCAGATCTCTGCTCTGAGAGTGTCAGAGCAACTGTGGAAGCAGACATTCCACTCTGGGGAGGCAGGGGGAGTGGGCCCGTGTGTGTCTCCTTGCACCCACGGCATCCTCACTCACTCTACGTCCGCTCCCTGTCCACCCGCCCCCTCACTGAGTCACCGCCTGCACCACGGGAGCAGCTCTGCCCACATCCAGCCTTACTAATCAGGCCAGGCTGATCAAGGACCACCTGCCGCCCCACACCTGCCTGTGCCCTTCCACCCCAGACCACAGCAGGACTCTGAAACCGAGATAGCGTTAGCATCCACTTGATCTCTGGGGCCTCTCTCCTCACCTGACCCCACACTCTCTGTGGGTGCATGTTCTCACAAACATGTCCCCATCTCAGTTATTCCAACACTTAAATGGGTCACATGGCCAGGAAGGGACCCCTCATATTGCTCCAGGCTCTCAGAGGTCCCTCTGAATGGAGAGGACAGCAAACAGGACAAGAATCTATCACCAATTCAAGAGAGAGAGAGACCCCAGGAGACCCTCAGCAGCAGTGGATCAAAGAAGAGAAGCAGGACTCGGGACTCCCACCTCAGGAAGAAGAGACCCTGGTGCAGGACAGGGGATGAGAAGAGAATCCTGGGAACAACATCCCCCTGCCTGACTCCGGATTGACTGAAGGGCACCTTCCAAATACCTGAGCTCTTGTCCAGGGGCTTCTCAGCTGGAATTTGGGGGGTGGGCTTGGGTCCAGAAGATGTACATCACGGAGCCAAGAATGTGTCTGACTCTGTGCGGAGCCAGGCCCACCAGAATCAGAGGTGTTTCCAAGACAAGGTGGGTGTTAAAACCCTGAGGAACAAGTCAATCGTGGACTGGATGCTAAAGTACAAAACTGGGGTAGCTTGTGGAGCTAATGCAATGAGAAAAGTCTTCCCAAGGATGTACTCACAGCCCAGGGGAGAATCAATAAGCAGAGATCTTGGGATTACAAGGCTCTGTCCTTCCCTAAACAGGGCAGGACCTCAAATCCACATCTGCAGACTAGAACAGCCTCAAGGTCACGATCCCCAAATCCTCCCAAGGAAGGTTAAATCAAGGACATGAATGGTGAGAACCATGAGGCTCTGGAGTCAACACCTGTGTTGGAGGGAACTGCCTTCTGCTCCCCACGGGCCACCTGCCTCCCAGAGAAGAGGCTCGGGGACCAGACTCAGAGTCAGCAGAGACCCCTGGGACCAGCCCTGGTTTTACTACAGGTTCTGTGCAAGGGTAACATAAATACAAACTCAAATTCTTTTTTAGAGTCTTCATCCACTGAGAAGAGGGAAAAATCAAGAAGAGCCATGGTCTAAACCCAGACAGGTCAGGCTGTGTGCAAAAATCATACTCTTAGGAATCAAGCTGCCTCATGAGCAAAGGGCCATGGCCAGCAAGCCCCTGGCCACTCCAGCTTTGCCTCCTGGATCTGGGGGAGGTTTCAATCACCAGCATGGAATCTTCCTCCCCCCACCCCCTCATTCCTCCAGAGGCTGATTCTCCAGAATCAGCCATTCTCCAGAATCAGTCTGCTCCATTTAGAGGGCTGGGCCGGGTATCCTTTGAAGAGGAGTGTCCCCATGACCATGAGCAGGGAGGTGTGGAAGTATTTGTTTCTCCAAATATCCCTGTGCTGTGCCCTGCCTGGGCTCAGGTTGAGGCTAGAGGTTTAGGGTATCCGGGATTGGGGGCTCAGAGCCTAGAAGGGACCTCTTCAGTCTTCCTGAGAATCTACCTTGGGTCCTCACACTGGATCGTGGGGGTGGTGACAGGGGACCTTCACACCACCTGTTTCTAGGCCTCCTCACTGCACCTGCTCGGAGGTCCAATGACTGGAAATTTCATTGTTTCTTATTAAATGTATGGAAGGATTCATGAAAATGTTACATAACATTGGAAGCTTCTACTGGTGAGAATTTCAGACTCCACCCAAAGACATAGATAAACCAGACTTTGTCCTGTTCCCTCACCACCTGGAACTCACACAGCTGTGGGTCAAGGTCCTGTGAGGAGGTCACAGCGGGCCCTCCTCCAGCCTCGGGCCACCAGCGCAGCAGAGACAAGACCCCCAGCTCCAGTCTGGGCAGTGCGAGCACACAGGGAGGCGGCTGAGGCTGCTCCCCGCCGTTGCGCCGGGGACAGGCAGCCCGTTTAAGGTTCCCAAAGCTCCCTTCCTCTCAGAGCCCCAGAGGGGCATCTGGGAAGCCTGGGGTGCCTGGCACAGGGGGTGACTACTGTGGAGTGAGCATGGGCCTCCCGCGTGAGCTCCACACCCTAGGGTGCAGCTGGAGGGGGCCAACAGAAACCCCTGCTCCTCTTCCTCTCCCTACAAGGGGACAGGAGCCTCTTTTTAGCAAAACAGAGAGGGGAGATATGCGATACACTGACAGCTTCACAAAGATCTCAACCTGCCCCCAAGCAGATCAGGTGACCTTCCAGCCGCTAGTGGGGACTTCCCTCAGAGCTGGGGACACGGCACTAGACCTGTGCTCAGGGCTCGTCTCCCAGCCATCCCCGCCCCACAGGGCTGTCCGCAACAGGAACAAGATCCAGAGAAGCTCAGAGGCATTGCTGGGTCCTGGGTTAATGGCTCAGGTCCTAGAATCAGGCCAGGGTCCGAGGAAGTATCTGTCTCATCTGGGGCTTATCTTGACCTTGACGATGAGGTCTCCCCACTGCAAATGTACCTTCAGGAAGGGACACCTGCCCCACACAATCTTCACTCTGGCTGGATGGCCTGATCACAGGTCAAAGGACCCCGAGGTGTCAGTGGTGAAGACGTTCCCCTTGCAGTCCCACCGCACTTGGGAAAATGAGGTGGAGAGACACAACAAGGTTCTGGGTGGCCAAGTCCCCTGCTGGTGAGAGACAAGGACTCGGAGGACAGGGCTCCATCCAGGCCAGGTGCCCCTGGTTCCTTCCTCGGAGCGTAAAGTCAGTGCCTGCAGGGAGGTCTTCAGGCTGAAGGATCCCGCACCCTCCCTAACACTGCTCTTCGTGACATCCTGCAGGAGCCCGTCCTTGCTGCCAACGGCTGGCCTTCAGGGTGGGGGCGCCCCTGGGATTTTCCATCTGGACGCAGCCTGGAGAGACCTTCAGGGACAGGCATAGCTCGAGTTCCAGGTGGGCCCGCCCTCTGTAACAAGGGCGGTTCCTCTGGCCTCGGGCTGGACCACTGCTCAGCCCAGATGAGCCACTCACCACCATCCCAGTGAGCCTTCTGACACCTGCACATCCTTGTTGTCTGCTAAGCGCCATGGAAGGGTGGTGTGAGCATTGCTGAAAGACAAGAGTCACGAGAGTGAGTCACTAAGGGGAGGCACAGGCGTCCTGGGAGTCCCTGAGAAATCAGCAGAGAAATCGACCTCGGGGCAGCCAGAGAGCCCTTTATGCCACGAGCTGGGTGCAGTGTATGTTGACCTAAGTTAGTTACTGGGATAATACAGCATTATCCTAGTAATTACATATGATAACTGCGAGCAGTAATTACATCATTTTGCACATTTTGAAGAAATTTTCAGGGATTGAAGATGTTTGCAATTACTTTGGACTATCTGAGTCTGTTTAACAACAGCTGGCCTTAGTACTAATTTACCCAAGTGGTCCTCATCTCTACAACCCAGGTTCAAGACAGAGGGGCTGTGCGGATGGGGAGGAGGAGGCCCTCAGGGTCTGACACATGGTCACCTCCCAAATGACACCTCTGGGAGAGAGGAGCGTCTGCTGACTGAAGGAGCAGGGCCCTGGTTCATATAGGGAAATCAGTGCCTGGCCCAGAATGAGGAATGTACAGCACCTGGGGATATTTCAGGGATCAGCTGGAAGGCCCCATACTTGTGTGTTTTGCCCTCTTTATAGATAAGTTTTCTCTTTCTCTGGTTTTTTGTTGGCATTTCTCTCAAGAACTAATACTGAACATGGAAATACCGCACAGTATGTGATGATTTCCAGCCTCCAAAGGTCTCAATAAATGGATTTCATTTTATAAAAATAAATCTTCCTGAATGTTGTATGAAGAAATTGAGAGTAAGTTGGAACGGGAGGTTCTGTGCTCAGTATTCCAGGAAACTGAGGCGATCATAGCCACTGTTTCCCACGTGATGCTAGAGGTAAAGAACCTGCCTGCCAATGCAGGAGATGCAAGAGACTCGGGTTCTATCCCTGGGTGGGGAAGACCCCCTGGAGTAGGAAGTGGTAACCCACTCCAGTATTCTTGCTTAGGAAACCCCATGGACAGAGGAGCCTGGCGGCTACAGCCCCAGAGGAATGCAAGAACACACACACACAGTTAAGTTCCCCTGATAGGACCAAGGAAAGGCCACTTTTTACTCACTATTTCTCACAGAGTGTCGCACAACTGGTGCTGGTGCTGCTAAGTCGCTTCAGTCGTGTCTGACTCTGTGCGACCCATTAGACAGTAGCCCACCAGGCTCCCCTGTCCCTGGGATTCTCCAGGCAAGAACACTGGAGTGGGTTGCCATTTCCTTCTCCAATGCATGAAAGTGAAAAGTGAAAGGGAAGTCGCTCAGTTGTGTCCAACTCTTAGCGACCCCATGGACTGTAATCCACCAGACTTCGCCATCCATGGGATTTTCCAGGCAGGAATACTGGAGTGGGGCGCCAACTGGTGCAGCGACTTACGAAGGATGGTTTTCTCACCCGGAAACGGTGCCTGAGCGCAGGGACCCTGGCTGTGGGTGTTTTCTGCGTCAGTTGAGACGCCCTCTGCTGGCCGTTACTGAGTGGAGGACGAAGCTGTGCGCGCATCCTCTCGAGGAGGTCTAGTGGAATCAAGTAGATCCTTGAGACCTGCTTCTTTGCTGATGGCAAAGGGAAACTGGCCTCCGACTGTTCCGGCTCACTTCTGCGATCAGCCTTTGATCACAGCTATAGTAAGTGTCAGACTTTGTTTTTCTGGGCTCCAAAATCACTGCAGATGGTGACTGCAGCCATGAAATTAAAAGACGCTTGCTCCTTGGAAGGAAAGTTATGACCAACCTAGATAGCATATTCAAAAGCAGAGACATTACTTTACCAACAAAGGTTCGCCTAGTCAAGGCTATGGTCTTTCCTGTGGTCATGTATGGATGTGAGAGCTGGACTGTGAAGAAGGCTGAGCACCGAAGAATTGATGCTTTTGAACTGTGGTGTTGGAGAAGACTCTTGAGAGTCCCTTGGACTGCAAGATCCAACCAGTCCATTCTGAAGGAGATCAATCCTGGAATTTCTTTAGAAGGAATGATGCTAAAGCTGAAACTCCAGTACTTTGGCCACCTCATGCGAAGAGTTGACTCATTGGAGAAGACTCTGATGCTGGGAGGGACTGAGGGCAGGAGGAGAAGGGGACGACAGAGGATGAGATGGCTGGATGGCATCACTGACTCAATGGATGTGAGTCTCAGTGACCTCCGGGAGCTGGTGATGGACAGGGAGGCCTGGCGTGCTGCGGTTCATGGGATCGCAAAGAGTCGGACACGACTGAGCGACTGATCTGATCTGATAGTAAATGTACGTGGTAAGCAAATCCTGAAATAGAATCTATAGTAGTGGTTGTTTGTTGCTAAACAGAGGGAAGAATGAGAAGTGATGGTTTAATGGGTGTCAACGGTTTTTTGGAAGGGCGGTGATGAGTATGGCTTGAAATCAGATAGCTGTGAAGATTGTGCAACTTGTGAATATGCCAATCATTGAGTTGTACACTTTAAAACTATTACTTGTATGCTTTGTGAAGTGTATTTCAACAAATCTATTAATATTTTTAAAGCTAATACATGATGGTACTGCTTCTTGTTCTTACGAATTCATTCAAGGTGTGGCATTTGGGCTGTGTTTCCATACGAACTGCCAAAATTATACATAATAATCAAGATACCAAAAGCTAAAGAAGCTGGATCATAAATGTTGCTGGGTCTTCTGTTTGCCTACTAATCCGTTCACTCTTACTGATACCTTAAGTATGGCTATATTCTCTCTCTTCACTGCCAGGAATATCATTACCTTTGATGACCTGATCTGATGAATCCTTAGAACAGCTCCCTGCGACTCCATAGACATCTGTGGGGAGAGAGAATACCTCACCTGTCGGTGTTTTCTTGGCATCCAGTACATAAATACCATTTGGGTGACTGTCAATATACTCAAATAACCATGCCAATAATAATAAAAGAATAATACCAACATATATAGCAGAGGTAGGTGATTTGAAAGGAAGATAGTTTATGTAAAGATACATTATAGTTTTCCATGTCTCTACAAGAAAATTATAAATGAAGCGCATGAGTCTTAAAACCAAAAACAAAACAGCCATTTGATGACAAGCATATTGTTTTCAAGATACCCTCTCCATTTTTCTTTAGTCTTCTCGGTGATGATGGAGAGTAAGCCTGGGTGGGTCAAAGCATCCCCCCGGCCATCAGCAGAGAACCAAGCCTTGCCAGTATCCATCATTTCAGGAGTGCAGAGGAGCGCGAGACACGGCTTCGTTTGCCGTTTCACCAACGGCCAGCAGACGGCGCCCGACTCTCCTTGGGATCAACTGGCGCCTCAACAGTTGAGGGAAACTCGCGGTCAGGTTCTCTGATACTCTGAGATTCCCAGGGTGAGAAGCCAGCTTCGTTTGTCGCTGTTCCAACTGTGTGACACCCCGGGGGCTGAGGAAATAGTTAGAAAGTGACCTTTCCCTGGGTCCCGGACCACCCAGGGGGAACTCCGCCACAGCGGAGACCTCTTCAGTCTCTTCAAGTACTGAGCATACAACCTCCCATTCTCACTCCCAAACTTCCTCATATAACAATATAGCGCAATAGCGAAAAGTATTTTATAAAAGTATGAATTTATTGAGAGCTTTGGAGGCTGGAAATCATCACACACTGTGCGGTATTTCCATGTTCAGTATTGTTTCTTGAAAGATATGCCACAAAAACCCAGAAAAAGGGAACACCTATCTACAATTGTAGCAAGTCCCGGAAACATCCCCAGGTGCTGTAAATTCCTCCTTCTGGGCCAGGCACTGACTTTCCCAAATGAACCAGGGCCCTGCTGCTGCTCCTCCAGTCCTCCAGATGGTCCCCTCTCCAAGAGCTGTCTTCTGGGAGATGTCCATGTGCCTGACCCTGAGGGCCTGTTCCCCCCATCCACACAAACACAACTTCTCTGTCCTTACACCTGGGTTGTAGACATGAGGACCATTTGGGTAAATTAGTAAATTCAGATTTCACCAGTAATTTGCAAACTTCTTCAATCCCTGAAAATTTCTTCAAAATGTGCAAAATGATGTAATTACTGCTCGCAGTTATCATATGTAATTACTAGGATAATGCTGTATTATCCCAGTAACTAACTTAGGTCAACATACACTGCACCCAGCTCGTGGCATAAAGGGCTCTCTGGCTGCCCCGAGGTCGATTTCTCTGCTGATTTCTCAGGGACTCCCAGGACGCCTGTGCCTCCCCTTAGTGACTCACTCTCGTGACTCTTGTCTTTCAGCAATGCTTACACCGCCCTTCCGTGGCGCTTAGCAGACAGCAAGGATGTGCAGGTGTCAGAAGGCTCACTGGGATGGTGGTGAGTGGCTCATCTGGGCTGAGCAGTGGTCCAGCCCGAGGCCAGAGGAACTGCCCTTGTTACAGAGGGCGGGCCCACCTGGAACTCGAGCTATGCCTGTCCCTGAAGGTCTCTCCAGGCTGCATCCAGATGGAAAATCCCAGGGGCGCCCCCACCCTGAAGGCCAGCCGTTGGCAGCAAGGATGGGCTCCCGCAGGATGTCACGAAGAGCAGTGTTAGGGAGGGTGCGGGATCCTTCAGCCTGAAGACCTCCCTGCAGGCACTGACTTTACGCTCCGAGGAAAGAACCAGGGGCACCTGGCCTGGATGGAGCCCTGTCCTCCGAGTCCTTGTCTCTCACCAGCAGGGGACTTGGCCACCCAGAACCTTGTTGTGTCTCTCCACCTCATTTTCCCAAGTGCAGTGGGACTGCAAGGGGAACGTCTTCACCACTGACACCTCGGGGTCCTTTGACCTGTGATCAGGCCATCCAGCCAGTGTGAAGATTGTGTGGGACAGGTGTCCCTTCCTGAAGGTACATTTGCAGTGGGGAGACCTCATCGTCAAGGTCAAGATAAGCCCCAGATGAGGCAGATACTTCCTCGGACCCTGGCCTGATTTTAGGACCTGAGCCATTAACCCAGGACCCAGCAATGCCTCTGAGCTTCTCTGGATCTTGTTCCTGTTGCGGACAGCCCTGTGGGGCGGGGATGGCTGGGAGACGAGCCCTGAGCACAGGTCTAGTGCCGTGTCCCCAGCTCTGAGGGAAGTCCCCACTAGCGGCTGGAAGGTCACCTGATCTGCTTGGGGGCAGGTTGAGATCTTTGTGAAGCTGTCAGTGTATCGCATATCTCCCCTCTCTGTTTTGCTAAAAAGAGGCTCCTGCCCCCTTGTAGGGAGAGGAAGAGGAGCAGGGGTTTCTGTTGGCCCCCTCCAGCTGCACCCTAGGGTGTGGAGCTCACGCGGGAGGCCCATGCTCACTCCACAGTAGTCACTCCCTGTACCAGGCACCCCAGGCTTCCCAGATGCCCCTCTGGGGCTCTGAGAGGAAGGGAGCTTTGGGAACCTTAAACGGGCTGCCTGTCCCCGGCGCAACGGCGGGGAGCAGCCTCAGCCGCCTCCCTGTGTGCTCACACTGCCCAGACTGGAGCTGGGGGTCTTGTCCCTGCTATGCTGGTGGCCCGAGGGTGGAGGAGGGCCCGCTGTGACCTCCTCACAGGACCTTGACCCACAGCTGTGTGAGTTCCAGGTGGTGAGGGAACAGGACAAAGTCTGGTTTATCTATGTCTTTGGGTGGAGTCTGAAATTCTCACCAGTAGAAGCTTCCAATGTTATGTAACATTTTCATGAACCCTTCCATACATTTAATAAGAAACAATGAAATTTCCAGTCATTGGACCTCTGAGCAGGTGCAGTGAGGAGGCCTAGAAACAGGTGGTGTGAAGGTCCCCTGTCACCACCCCCACGATCCAGTGTGAGGACCCAAGGTAGATTCTCAGGAAGACTGAAGAGGTCCCTTCTAGGCTCTGAGCCCCCAATCCCGGATACCCTAAACCTCTAGCCTCAACCTGAGCCCAGGCAGGGCACAGCACAGGGATATTTGGAGAAACAAATACTTCCACACCTCCCTGCTCATGGTCATGGGGACACTCCTCTTCAAAGGATACCCAGCCCAGCCCTCTAAATGGAGCAGACTGATTCTGGAGAATGGCTGATTCTGGAGAATCAGCCTCTGGAGGAATGAGGGGGTGGGGGGAGGAAGATTCCATGCTGGTGATTGAAACCTCCCCCAGATCCAGGAGGCAAAGCTGGAGTGGCCAGGGGCTTGCTGGCCATGGCCCTTTGCTCATGAGGCAGCTTGATTCCTAAGAGTATGATTTTTGCACACAGCCTGACCTGTCTGGGTTTAGACCATGGCTCTTTTTGATCTTTCCCTCTTCTCAGTGGATAAAGACTCTAAAAAAGAATTTGAGTTTGTATTTATGTTACCCTTGCACAGAACCTGTAGTAAAACCAGGGCTGGTCCCAGGGGTCTCTGCTGACTCTGAGTCTGGTCCCCGAGCCTCTTCTCTGGGAGGCAGGTGGCCCTTGGGGAGCAGAAGGCAGTTCCCTCCAACACAGGTGTTGACTCCAGAGCCTCATGGTTCTCACCATTCATGTCCTTGATTTAACCTTCCTTGGGAGGATTTGGGGATCGTGACCTTGAGGCTGTTCTAGTCTGCAGATGTGGATTTGAGGTCCTGCCCTGTTTAGGGAAGGACGGAGCCTTGTAATCCCAAGATCTCTGCTTATTGATTCTCCCCTGGGCTGTGAGTACATCCTTGGGAAGACTTTTCTCATTGCATTAGCTCCACAAGCTACCCCAGTTTTGTACTTTAGCATCCAGTCCATGATTGACTTGTTCCTCAGGGTTTTAACACCCACCTTGTCTTGGAAACACCTCTGATTCTGGTGGGCCTGGCTCCGCACAGAGTCAGACACATTCTTGGCTCCGTGATGTGCATCTTCTGGACCCAAGCCCACCCCCCAAATTCCAGCTGAGAAGCCCCTGGACAAGAGCTCAGGTATTTGGAAAGTGCCCTTCAGTCAATCCGGAGTCAGGCAGGGGGATATTGTTCCCAGGATTCTCTTCTCATCCCCTGTCCTGCACCAGGGTCTCTTCTTCCTGAGGTGGGAGTCCCGAGTCCTGCTTCTCTTCTTTGATCCACTGCTGCTGGGGGTCTCCTGGGGGTCTCTCTCTCTTGAATTGGTGATAGATTCTTGTCCTGTTTGCTGTCCTCTCCATTCAGAGGGACCTCTGAGAGCCTGGAGCAATATGAGGGGTCCCTTCCTGGCCATGTGACCCATTTAAGTGTTGGAATAACTGAGATGGGGACATGTTTGTGAGAACATGCACCCACAGAGAGTGTGGGGTCAGGTGAGGAGAGAGGCCCCAGAGATCAAGTGGATGCTAACGCTATCTCGGTTTCAGAGTCCTGCTGTGGTCTGGGGTGGAAGGGCACAGGCAGGTGTGGGGCGGCAGGTGGTCCTTGATCAGCCTGGCCTGATTAGTAAGGCTGGATGTGGGCAGAGCTGCTCCCGTGGTGCAGGCGGTGACTCAGTGAGGGGGCGGGTGGACAGGGAGCGGACGTAGAGTGAGTGAGGATGCCGTGGGTGCAAGGAGACACACACGGGCCCACTCCCCCTGCCTCCCCAGAGTGGAATGTCTGCTTCCACAGTTGCTCTGACACTCTCAGAGCAGAGATCTGCTGTCAGTGCACCAGACAGTGACCTTCGCAAGAAGGCTGGCGCAGTTTCCTGCAGGAGACAGGAGCTGCCCGGTGCGTCCTCCCCAGTGCCGGGGACAGCTCCCCTAGCAGGGACCCAGGGCCCCATCTCTGCCTCCACGACCCCCTTCCTCCCTCCCCGAAGCCTGGCTTCCTGGCCCCTTCCCAGTTTTTCTCCCATTGGTGTAATGAAGGCCGGCCTGCTCCAGAACCCCATGGTCTAGACGGGACGGGGGACACCTGAGTCACAGAGAAGGATCAGCTTTGCTCGGAGAAGTGGATCCTGTGCTGCCCTAGGCTCTCTTGGGGTCTCTCCAGGTAGGGAGGCTCTGGCCTAGGTCCAGTGCTGAAGGCAGGAGCAGGGGCTCTGTCAGGAGGCTTCGGGACCCGGGGCATTTGGGAGGTAGCCCCCATCCCCACTGTTGTGCCCAGGGACCCAACCTGTTCCCCTGGAGTCAGGATCTAATGCTTCCTGAGAATTCCCACTGAAATAGAGGCAACAGCAGAAGGAAAACAAGTGCCACTGAATTTGGGGTCCTGCCCAGGATCCCATCACTCACTCATGCTGTGGTTATGTCCCATGTGTCGGAAAACGTAGCTGTTGTTGAATTGAGTAATGAGACAGGAAGAAGATCCCCACCCCACAGAACATTGAAGAACCGTGTGCCCCAGTGTGGTTGAAGGCAGAGGACTGCACGTAGCCCCCCTTGTCTGACGCTCGCTTCTGCTCAGGCGTGGAGCTTAGAGAATGTGTGTCCCTGCTCGGGTTCCGGGACCTCCTCACAGAGCTGTGGGACGGCACAGGCGGCTACTGACTGAGCAGAGGGGGCAGAGGGGACCCTGATGGGAAGGCCACTCTGCCGCCATCTCGCCTGCCAGCCCCCACCCCTCCCCCCTTGGCTCGTCTACCTTCTCTGTGGTTTCCTCTCTCCTACCCGCCACCTCTCAGTGTCAGCATGTGCACCCCACACACGCCTCGTGCAGCTCCTCCTGAGCCTCTGGAAGTCCAATATTAGGGGGGTTCCCTTTCCTGTGGAGGTTGGATAACTTTCAGAATTTTTCCTATTCCCATGACAATAGTAGCAAAAAACACCTTTGGAAAATGCAATCCAGGCACCCAGTGCCACTATCTTCAGAGCACAGGGTGACAGATGTTCACACACTGAACACACTTGGAAGCTAGCAGCCCTGTCACAAACTGGTTTTCCCCAACCCTGGTTGGCTCCTAGGTGTTCCCTGCAGCCACTGTCACTAGGCCCAGCTCTCTGAGCCTCCGCAGGTGACCTCTCTTGACCTCTAGCAGCACTGGTTATCCCCAGAGGCACAGTTTTATGCCTTTCTTGTGTTGTCATTTTCCCCTCACATTAACCCTCTGAGACCAATGTGATGGTGGTTCCCACACCACAGAGGAGGAAAGGAGAGAACACAGGGTGATGACTTGGGACAAGGCGGGTCCCATAGGGGCCCCACAGCAGTGTTACCTTCTTCACCTACTAACTCTGCTGGGGAACACAGCCTGGCAGCCTGGACGCCAGGCCTGTTCAGTGCAGGAGAGGTGCTGAAGACCGGCAGTGCCCTCAGCAGTACTGCGGGTGGTTCACACACACTTTTGAGCTCTCTCCTCTCTGGATGGTTTGGATCCTTGGCAGGTATGAGGCTCTGAGCAGGGAAGGGACTGTCCTAAGGCCACTGCTACTAAGTGGCAGTGTCAGATTTGAGCTTGGGCCAGTGAGGGACCATTATTTTTTTCTCCATTTGATGAAAGAGAGCAGAAAATGTGGCCAGCTGGGGTTACATGTCCTGTTTCCAGAAGCCTTGCATCTGCATATGGTTGGGGTTGAACTTGAATGAAGTCCTGAAGGGTTGTGTCTGTACTGCATATTAGATGTTACGTGAACCCTGGAATCCTCCTTTGCTGCACCTCTGGAAAAATTGGAAAAGCTATCTCTGATATTCAGTTATCATGGGCACTTGTACTATGGTTGTTAAATACTATACACAGTAAAAGTTATATGCTAATTAAAATGTTTAAACAGTAATTTGGAATAAAACATTTTAAAAACTATATTTCTCTTTAAATTATTATAAGGATATGTCATTTACCATCACAAAATATTCTATAATATTAAGGTCTAGACACAACAACAAACAATGGAAAAATGGGCAGACGACCTGAAGAGACATTTCTCCAAAGAAGAAATACAGATGGCTAACAGGTACATGAAAAGATGCTCAACATCTCTATTAAAGAGATGCAAATCCAAAGTACAATGACATTCCAACTCATGCTGCTCAGAGTGGCATCAGTAAAACGTCCACAAGAAACGCAGGTGTAGGTGTGGAGAAAAGAGAACGCATCTACACAGTTAGCGGGCGTTTACATCGGCACAGCCACTGTAGCAAAGTGTATGGATTTTCTCAGAAAACTAGAAATGGAATTACCATATGATCCAGCATTCCCGTTTCTGGGGATATATCCAGACAAAACTGTAATTCAAAAACATACGTGCACCCTTATGTTCACAGCAGCACTGTTCACAGTGGACAAGACATGGAAACAAACATTCATCAACAGATGAATGGATAGGAAGATGCGGCAAATACACAGAATGGAATATTACTCGGCCATAAAATAGAACAAAATAATGCCATTTGCAGCAATATGGATGTAACTACAGATCATTACACTAAGTGAAGTAAGAAGACAAATGACATACAATATCACTTGTACATGCAATGTAAAATATGACACAAATGAGCGTATGAAACAAACAGAAGCATGGACAAGGGAGACTGGCAGTTGCCAAAGGATACTGTGGGTTGGGGGAGGGGTGGGCTGTGAGTTTGGGATCTGCAGATACAAACTATTACGTAGAGAATGGATGAACCAAGTAAGCAAGGGGACTATATTCAATATCCTTTGACAAACCATAATGGAAAAGAAAGTGAAAAAATATAAATACATGTATAGCAATCACTTTGCTGTACAACAGTAATTAATAGATTTTAAATAGACACTTCAACTGAAAAAAAGATATTTTACTAATATTAATGTCTTCAAAAAATTAAAATTTCCAAACCCACAAAATGTCCAACACCAAGAATAAACTCATGATCGTGATTTGTCAGTGCAGTCTGCTCAGCTGTAACACAGGGACAGCTTTGGTGTGGACTATAGAGACTAGAGAGGGAGCTGTGCCCACGTGAGCGGGAGAGGAGGCATCTGGGAGATCTCTGTGCTTTCCCTGACTTTTCCTCTGAACCTTAAGCTGCACTAAGGAAAGTCTTAATTTTAAAAATATCAGATTACTATTACTTAAAAATCTGAAAGAATTAGAAAATACTGACTGTCATAATATTCCAAGGACATCGATGATGGAGCATTCTGCAGTTTCCTCCTTTCTGTTTAATTTCTGAATTCACACCTTAAATAAGATAACAAGATAAAATGTGTACAAACAAGAAAATTGATTTTTCCCCTAAAAACATTATGTGCATAAACATCCCCAAATTATTTTATGCTGAAATTAACAGGGAAGCCTGGCATGCTGCAGTCCATGGGGTTGCAAAGATTCAGACACGGCTGAGTGACTGAATTGAACTGAAAGGGAGATACAGTAAAAGTACCTGATCCAGACTGCTCCCTTGCGATGCTGATTACCAGTTTTAAATGAATGAAATCTTTCTCCCCTCTTGATCTGAATATTCTCTTTCAGTGCTTCTCTCATTGGAACCTGAATCAGAATCACATGGTGGGGTGGGGTTGGGGCATGTGGAACACAGACTGCACTGCCCTACCTTCAGAGTTCTGACCCCGTAAGTTTGGATTGAAGCCTAATACGCGCATTTTTAACAAGTTCTGAAGTGAGTGATAGCCCTTGTCCTGGGAACTATATTTAATATCCTGTGATAAACCAAAATGGAGAACATGATAAAAAATGTATATGTATGTATAACCTGAAACACACACTTTTGAACTCTCTCCTCTCTGGTTCTCTGGAACCTTGTCAGGTATGAGGCTCTGAGCAGGGAAGGGAGTTGCCTAAGCCCACTGCAGCCAGGTGGCACAGTCGGATTTGAGTCCAGGACAGGTCAGCAACTGCATAGCAGTAATTAATACAACATGGTATATTAACTATGCTTCAACTGAAATCAATTGATAAAAGTACTTAATTAAAAAAAAATTAGATCCAAACACACAGGATGTACAGCACAAGTGTGAACTCACAATCATGATGTGTGAGTGCAGGTCCTTCACTTGTAACACCAGTACCTCTTTTGTGGGGACACAGGGGAGGTTGTGCCCGCGTAGGGAGGAGGCATCTGGGAAATCTCTGTGCTTTTCCTCATTTGTGCTCTGAACCTTAAACTGCACTAAGCAAAGTCTTAATTTTAAAAATATCAAATTACTATTACTTAAAAACTTGGAAGGACTAGAAAACATTGACTGGCATAATATTTCAGTGATACTGATGGAGTGTGCTTCAGTTCCCTCTCTCATGTTTAATATCTGAAATCACACCTGAAATGAAATGGTTAGGATAAAATATGTACAGACAAGAATATATTTTTTTCCACCTAAAACCATTATGGGCACAAATATACAAAATTATTTTATGTTGAAATTAAAAGGAAAAATAGTAAATAACCTGATCCAGACCACTCTCTTAGGATGTGTTGGACAAAGAAAAGTGATGCTGATTACTGGTTTTAAATGAATGACATCTTTCTCGCCCCTCTCTCTGCATATTCTCTTTCAGTGCTTCTTATGTGGAAACCTGCATCAGAATCACACGGTGGGTTGAGGGTGGGGCGTGTGGAACACAGACTGCACTGCCATACCTCCAGTGTTCTGACCCAGTAAGCCTGGATGGAGGCCTAATACTTGTATTTTAAACAAGCTCTGAAATGAGTGATGCTCCTTGTCCTAGGACCACAATTTGTGAACCACTCACCTACTGAGTAGGCCAACAACTTTCTTCTTTTTTTTTTTTTCTTCTGTAAGATGGCTCTTGCAGGGCCTAATTCTCTTTAGCTTTATTCAAAACAATTTTGTTAGATTGTATTGTGACAGGGCTCATATCACCATGCATTAAAAAATATATATATATCAAAATTGGTGAATTTTTGTGTAGCCATTTTAATATTGAACATGCAAGAAAAAACAGCATTTTTCAGCATAGTATGTAACAGAAACAGAAGATATTAAGAAGAGGTGGCAAGAATACACAGAATAACTGTACAAAAAGATCTTCACGACCCAGATAATCACGATGATGTGATCACTGGCCTAGAGCCAGACATTCTGGAATGTGAAATCAAATGGGCCTTAGAAAGCATCACTACAAACAAAGCTAGTGGAGGTGATGGAATTCCAGTTGAGCTATTCCAAATCCTGAAAGATGATGCTGTGAAAGTGCTGCACTCAATATGACAACACATTTGGAAAACTCAGCAATGGCCACAGGACTGGAAAAGGTCAGTTTTCATTCCAATCCCAAAGAAAGGCAATGCCAAAGAATGCTCAAACTACTGCACAATTGCACTCATCTCACATGCTAGTAAAGTCATGCTCAAAATTCTCCAAGCAAGGCTTCAGCAATACGTGAACCATGAACTTTCTGATGTCAAGCTGGTTTTAGAAAAGGCAGAGGAACCAGAGATCAAATTGCCAACATCCACTGGATCATGGAAAAAGCAAGAGTTCCAGAAAAACATCTATTTCTGCTTGATTGACTATGCCAAAGCCTTTGACTGTGTGGATCACAATAAACTGTGGAAAATTCTGAAAGAGATGGCAATACCAGACCACCTGATCTGCCTCTTGAGAAATCTGTATGAGCGTCAGGAAGCAACAGTTAGAACTGGTCATGGAACAACAGACTGGTTCCAAATAGGAAAAGGAGTTTGTCAAGGCTGTATATTGTCACCAAGTTTATTTAACTTATATGCAGAGTACATCATGAGAAATGCTGGACTGGAAGAAACACAAGCTGGAATCAAGATTGCCGGGAAAAACATCAATAACCTCAGATATGCAGATGACACCACCCTTATGGCAGAAAGTGAAGAGGAATTAAAAAGCCTCTTGATGAAAGTGAACGTGGAGAGTGAAAAAGTTGGCTTAAAGCTCAACATTCAGAAAACGAAGATCATGGCATCCGGTCCCATCACTTCATGGGAAATAGATGGGGAAACAGTGGAAACAGTGTCAGACTTTATTTTTCTGGGCTCCAAAATCACTGCAAATGGTGACTGCAGCTATGAAATTAAAAGACACTTACTCCTTGGAAGAAAAGTTATGACCAACCTAGATAGCATATTCAAAAGCAGAGACATTACTTTGCCAACAAAGGTCTGTCTAGTCAAGGCTATGGTTTTTCCTTTGGTCATGTATGGATGTGAGAGTTGGACTGTGAAGAAAGCTGAGCACCGAAGAATTGATGCTTTTGAACTGTGGTGTTGGAGAAGACTCTTGAGAGTCCCTTGGACTGCAAGGAGATCCAACCAGTCCATTCTGAAGGGGATCGGCCCTGGGATTTCTTTGGAAGGAATGATGCTAAAGCTGAAACTCCAGTATTTTGGCCACCTCATGCGAAGAGTTGACTCATTGGAGAAGACTCTGATGCTGGGAGGGATTGGGGGCAGGAGGAGAAGGGGATGACAGAGGATGAGATGGCTGGATGGCATCACTGACTTGATAGCCATGAGTCTGAGTGAACTCTGGGAGTTGGCGATGGACAGGGAGGCCTGGTGTGCTGTGATTTATGGGGTCGCAAAGAGTCAGACACAACTAAATGACTGAACTGAACTGAACTGAACTGATGCTTTATTATTTCAAGAAAGGTTAAAAAAAGCAACTGAAATGCAAAAAAAAAAAAAAAAAAAAAAAGATTTGTGCAGTATTTGGAGAAGGTGCAGTGACTGACCACATGTATCAAAAGCAGGTTTCAAATTTTGTGCTGGGATTTCTCACTAATGATGATCCATGGTCTGGTAGACCTGTCGAAGTTGACAGCAATCAAATGGAGACATTAATTGAAGACAATCAACTTATGCCTTCAGGAATAGCAGACACACTCAAAACATCCAATCAAGTGTTGAAAATAATTTGTCACCTTGGTTATTTTAATCAATTTGATGTTTGGGTTTTACATAAGTTCGATAAAATCTTCTTGTCCATTTCTGAAAGGGATTCTCTACTGAGATGTAAAAAAATTATCTGATTTTAAATAAAATTGTGTTGGACAAAGAAAAGTCAATATTGTACAATAATGTGGAACGGAAGAGATTGTGGGGCCAGCAAAGCCAAATACCACCAACCACACCAAACGTCGTTCTCCATCCAGAGAAGGAGATGTTAGGTATATGGTGGGATTCGAAGGACGTCTTCTATTATAAGTTTCTTTCAGAAAACCAAACCATTAATTCCAGCAACTACTGGTTCCAATTAGTCCAACTGAAAACATCACTCAATGAAAATCGGCTAGAATTAGTCAAAAAAAACATAATCTTCCATCAGGATAACTCAAGACTGCATGTTTCTTTGATGACTAGGCAAAAACTGTTACAGCTTGGCTTGGAAGTTCTGATTCATCAGCCATATTCATCAGACATTGCACATTTGGGTTTACATTTATTCCAGTCATTACAAAATTCTCTTATTGGAAAAAACTTCAATTTCCTGGAATACTGTAAAGAGCGCTTGGAATAGTTCTTTGCTCAGAAAGATAAAAGGTTTTTGGAAAATGAAATTATGAAGTTACGTGAAAAATGACAGAAGGTAGTGGAGCCAAACAGCAAATGCCTTCTTCAATAAGTTTAGTTCAGTCCCTCAGTCATGTCCAACTCTTTGGGACCCCATGGACTAGAGCATGTCAGGCCTCCCTGTCCATTAGCAAATCCTGGAGTTTACCCAGACTCGTCCATTGAGTCAGTGAGGCCATCCAGCCATCTCATCGTCTGTTGTCCCCTTCTCCTCCCACCTTCAATCTTTCCCAGCTTCAGGGTCTAAAACTAAAAAAGGAGAGGGAAAGGTGCATTCCCCATGAGGTTACTCATCTCACATGGTCCTAAGATATCTGGTCATAAGGGAGCCTCCCAACAGGAATCATAGTGGCCAGGATACAACTTTCCTATCTTCACATTAGCATAGATTAAATGGTCTCTTTTCTACCTAGAAATGCTCTGAGTAGGGATGATTTAAAAAAAAAAAAAAACACCTGATGTTCCAACATAACTGTCTTAGAGAAAGTGATCAAAACAGTTTCTTCTAAAACGTTTCTGCTGCTCATGATGGGTGGCTGAGCTGAAGGAAAGAGGCTACCAGTAATGGCAAAGTGGCCCAAAGCTGTGGATACCAAGTAAAACAAATGTCAGAAGACAGGAGATTCCAGAAGGAGTGATGGGAAAATAATCCAATTATCTTCTTTGAGAAGTATAAATTGATGGTAAATAAAGAGAAGTCATCCATACTAGCTATTCTTGCTATTGTTCTGGATTCCCTGAAGCTTATAGTACCTGACATCTTGCCAGGTCTGAACCCAGAGGGGTCCTATGAATGCAAGTGCCCCACTTGGCAAAGACAGTAGCCAGGTAAGGGTGGTAAGATTGTAGTACAAGTTCCAATGTGACAGTGTGTTATCCCCACACCACCAAGCTATTTCTGACACCAGTTTGGTGTCTCACAATCCTGACACTTTGTCCTCAGAGAAAACTTCAGATTCCACAGGTCCAGGGCTCCCTGTTACAAGACAGCCCCTCCCCCATTCAGATGCAGTCAGAGGCCAGGTTATCAGCTGTGCTCCTGGTGGACCCACTAGAGTGCAGAAGTTCCAAGGACCCTTCCTGGGCTCAATGGATTTGCTTACAAAACCCAGATCTCAAAACCTGGGTTTTATTTTGTTTACAAAACCCAAAAGTTACAGCCTTTTATTATAAAATGGTAATCTAATCATGAAAAGATTTCTATTGATTAGATTATCATTTTATTAAAAAAAAAAAAAGGTTATAATTCAGGGACAGCCAGATGGAAGACACGCCTCAAGCAAGGTGAGGGGAAAGGGCATGAGCTTCCCTGTCCTCCCCGAATCCCTACCTGTTCATCAACCTGGAAGCTTTCCTAACCAGTCCTTTTGGGTTTTTACAGAGTCTTCATTACAGAGTCCTGATTAACTCATTAGACACTGGTGATGGGTACAACCTCTAGCTCCTCTCTCCTCCCTGTAACCCAGGGTTCTGATAAGGTCAGGCAGCCCCTACACTTCGGTCACTGGGATGCTCTCCAAAGGTCACCTCATTAACATAACAAAGGTCTTTTATTATTTTCACACTTAAGAATTTCCAGTAGTTTTAGTAGCTGTGCCAGCAACCAGGAGAAATAGCAAATACATCTTTCTTACTATAAATCACAACATTCAGGTCACAGGATAGCACCTTTCCTGAGTGCAGATCAGACCTTATTCATTATACTGGTTTTATCTAAGGTCTCTAGAGATCTAAATTCCCTGCCCACTGAAGGCAAGGCTTTGGGGTACAGGAAATGCGTATATTTTGAGCAAAATTATAAAGAATGCACACTCCTCCATGTGAACCCATTTGGGAAGCTACACTAGATTTGAAAACTTTAGGAAGTCTACATGCACCAGGCCAATCAGCACGATTACACTTGAAGGATTTATTTTCAAAGATGAGACCTAAACAATCCCAATAGTGACTCCAGGATGATGGGAGATCAGGGCCTTCCGTGCATTTGAGCACTTGGAATTAATTCCCACCCTCATAACATGTACACTTTCCAGGAATATGTGACACTCTATATCAATATGTGCCCAAAGATAACTAGTGTGAAAATAGTGTGGTACATTTCAGTTAATGAAGCCTGAGAAGAGGTAAGGACTCTGTCAGCCCCAGAAGCCACAGAATATTCTTTTCTTTTTTTTTTTTTAAACTTTTTGTTTTACACTGGAGTACAGTTGATGAGGGGCTTCCCTTGTGGCTCAGATGGTAAAGTGTCTGCCTGCAATGCCGGAGACCTGGGTTCGATCCCTTGGTTGGGAAGTTCCCCTGGAGAAGGAAACAGCAACACCCTCCAGTATTCTTGCCTGGAAAATCCCATGGAGGGAGGAGCCTGGGAGGCTACAGTCCATGAGGTTGCAAAGAGTCAGACACGACTGAGCGACTTCAGTTCATAGTTGATGAATAATGTTGTTAGTTTCAGATGTAGAGCAAAGTGAACATTCTCATGAACATGACTCAGCTCTTTACCCTGAGCTCTGGGTACCTTGAGTCGAATAAGAATAGATTCTGATTGGCTCGTGCTGGTTTTCTCAGCCATCAGCAGAAACATCCTGAACTAGAGGTCCCATAGACCTGGTGGAGGCTGTTTTTATATAGGAGTAGCTATGTGCAAAAGACAATACGGTCCCCTCCATATGCTCCCTCAGCTCCTTCACAGAAATTATTCCACCTACAAGTACACTGTTTCCAATTAGAGACAGTGAATATATCCATTCAGTTTGGTCACTCAGTCTTGTCCAACTCTGCAATCCCTGGGACTGTAGCACACCAAGTCTCCCTGTCCATCACCAACTCCCGGAGCTTACTCAAACTCATGTCCATTGACTTGGTGAGGCCATCCAACCATCTTATCCTTTGTCATCCCCCTCTCCTCCTGCCTTCAATTTTCCCAGCACCAGGATCTTTTCAAATGAGTCAGATCTTCCCATTGGGAGGCCAAAGTATTGGAGTTTCAGCTTCAGCATCAGTCCTTCCAATGAATATTCAGGACTGATTACCTTTAGATTGAACTGGTAGGATCTCCTTGCTGTCCAAGGGACTCTCAACAGTCTTCTCCAACACCACAGTTCAAAAGCATCGATTCTTTGGCACTCAGCTTTCTTTGTAGTCCAACTCTCACATCAATACATGACTACCGCAAAAACCATAGCTTTGAGTATACGGACCTCTGTTAGCAAAGTAATGCCTGTTTTTTAATACACTGTCTAGGTTTGTCATAGCTTTTCTTCCAAGGAGCAACTGTCTTTTAATTTCAAGGCTGCAGTCATCATGTGCAGTGGTTTTGGAGCCCAAGAAAATAAAGTCTGTCACTGTTTCCCTTCTTTCCCCATCCCTTCACTCCCCAGGAAGTGATGGGACCAGATGCCATGATCTTAATTTTTTGAATGTTGAGTTTTAAGCCAGCTTTTTCATTCTCCTCTTTCACTTTTCATCAAGAGGCTCTTCAGTTCCTCATCACATTCTGCCATAAGGGTGGTGTCACATGCGTATCTGAGGTTATTGATATTTCTCTGGGCAATCTAGATTCTAGCTTGTGCTTCATCCAGCCCGGAATTTTGCATGATGTACTCTGCATAGAAGTTAAATAAGAAGGGTGACAATATACATCCTTGATGTATGTCTTTCCAATTTGGAACCAGTCCACTGTTCCATGTTCGGTTCTAACTGTTGCTTCTGGAACTGCATACAGATTTCTCAGGGAAACAGGGAAGGTGGTCCAGTATTCCCATCTCTTGAAGATTTTTCCACAGTTTGTTGTGTAGGGCCACCCAAGATGGTTGCATCATGCTGGAGAGTTCTGACAGAATGTGGTCCACAGCAGAAGGGAGTGGCAAACCACTTCAGTATTCTTGCCTTGAGAAGCCCATGGGCAGTATGAATATATCCATCACTTGCTTCAAATTACTCATGGAGCAGTGCTCTCAAAGCTGTGTCTAGGTTATTTTTGTCACTCACCTATTATGTCTTTTTGTAACTTCTGATCCCAGTTGAAAAATAGGTCCACATCCAGACAAAAGAAGAAACAAGAGTGAGAAAAAGAAGAAAAATTAAATAAAGTCAGTATGATGTGGAGAGCAGAGGTCATGCCCTTAAAAAAAAATGGTAGTTTGGAGCTTAAATACGATCTTCCAGCTGTGGAGTCTCTGGTGGCATTGTGTTAGGACAGTCTACCTGAGTTGGGGCCAAGGAGAAAGCAAGTAAAACAGACTGCAAAGGTTTTCTAGTCCTTTACACCAACACCTCGGTGACCCCTGGCATAGAGTGACCCATGCTGACAGTCATACAAACACACAACTATGAAAACAACTACAGAAAAAGCAGCATGAAACAAACAAAGGGAAAACTGCCCTTTTATGAGACCTCCCTGGCAGTCCAGAGGTTAAGACTTTTCCTTCCAGTGCGGGGAGTGCAGGTTCGATCCCTGGTGGGAACCTAACATACCAGTTGTGGCTAAACAACAAATCATAAAAAACCAGTAGTAATATTTTAACAAATTCCAAAAAAGTCTTTAACAATTTTCCTCATCAAAAAAACTTAAAATTTTTCTTTAAATTGTCCTCCTCTGATATTAACATTTAGCAGAGAATCAAAATGCTCTGAAATTACCAGTTACAATGTCTTGAGGACCAAGAAAGTCAGTGGGATGTACCAAAGAGTGCTAACCTCATCATGCAAATGCCCTCGGGGGTGTGATCCTCCTGAACCAGTCTGTGACTCCCCAGGGGGCTGTCCAGAAGCAAGACAGGCCACACCCTCTGCTCACCTGGTCATTCCCTGGTCCACTTCTGAGGCATCCAGACGTGTGCTGCTGATGGGAGACATGGACACAATGAAAGGGGCTGCAAGTGGCAGGAGGCCTGGCCAGCAGAAACAAGGTGTCTCCCACAGAGAAAATGGAAGGATTTCCTCCAAGGAAAACCTGTCTGTAAAAGAGAAGGGAGAAGATCGCCATCCCTCAGAAAGACAGAGAGAAAAACAAAGCATGGAGACACAAGACGGCTCTCAGGGCAAAGCAGGTAAGATGCCAAATTCTTTTTTGCAGACATCTGTTTTGAGTGATCCTGGAGAGAATTTGGGAGACAGTAGAGATTGGGCTGTGGGACAGAGGAACAGGTGCCAGATGTGATCTTGACACCTCTGCGGGGGCGCGGGTGGGGAGGAACCCAGGGTGAAGTCCAGATCCCCTGTGATCAGGGGTTCTACCAGCTTTGCCATCCTTGAGGTCTGAACTTGAGAGAGGGTTTCCTGGGCCATGCTGCCAGGCAGCTCAGAAACTACTCTGTCCAGGTGAGATGCTCATGGAGGGAGAGGGGGCCTAGAGGATACCAGAGTATGGGGGAGGGGATGGCACAGAGGTGGAGGAGCAGTGGGACTTGGAACCTTCTCTAATCCACTCTGCCCAGATTCCAGAGGTAGGTCAGGGAATACTGACTCCTGTCCTCCTCTCCACCCACAGAGGTCACCAGGCACAAGCGATGCAGAAGCCCGGATGGCTCCCCTGAGAGTCACAAGAGAAATGGCCATGGAGAAGAGAAGGTGAGGGGACGACCACCCCCAGCCCAGTGGAGAGCTAAGGAGCATTCAAACTCCTGCAGAGCAGGACTTTACCACAGAGGAGGTAGGTTTCTGGGCTGGGCTTAGTAGAGGTTGGGGATGTGGGCAAAGGCCCTGAGAGGCAAACTGAACCCCCAGAGGGCAGAGAAAGCCTCTAATCCTGGTGAGATGCCCATGAACTGAGAGGAAGGTGCCCAGGACATGGTGCGGGTTGCCAGCAGATGTTGGAAGAGGCCAACAGAGTCAGGTATGCTGCGGTGTCAGGCGTGGGGTGGAGGTGTTGGGACAGGCAAGGGGCGGTGGTGCATTTGAGGAGAAATTTCAGAGGCAGCACACATCACAGGAACCCTCCTGTTCTGTCTCCCTCCTAGGTTCTGCCCATACTTCCAGGCGTCTCCAGGACAGGGGGGCCCGGTTCCGATCGCCAGTGTGGGCCCAGGGCCAGAGACGCTGCCAGTACAACCCGGAGTCCAGGCCCGCCTCGCCCAAGCGCCCTCGCAGACGTCAGTCACCTGAAGCCGCTGCGCCCCTGGAGGCGCTCATGTCCAAGCTCTCCAACCAGATGGGAGCCCTTGAAGTGGTCCTGGATGAGTTGCGGGCCCCCGGGGGCGCCTTCCTACCGGTGGCCACCGACCGCACGGAGCCCACGGCCTCGCAGCGCGCCTGGCTCACCTGGCAGCTGACGCACGCGGGCGCCGCCCTGCACTGGGCGCTGACGGCGCTCGATTCCCTGCTCACCACGCACCACCAACCTCCGGTCCCGCAAGTCTACCCGCCCTGGCCGCCGGGGTCTTAGAGGCGCACCTCGCCTTTCTCCACCACTTCTCTGGTCTTCCAAGGCTCCGAGGCAGCATCTCAGTACCCTGAGGCGAAGAACTTCCTCCACAAAAGACAGAAACCCACCTGTCTGGGGGACAGTGTTCCTCAGGGACCAGAGCTCTTCGCCTGCTGCATCCCAGCTCAGGCAGATGTGTCCTGTGTCAGAAGTCAGCCGGCTAGGATGTGCATTCAGAGGACAGCGCTTCTTTAATCCTATGGCTCAGATTGCAAACCTTAGTGATGTGATTTGTGCCTTTTCATCCCTCCATATTTCCTGTTTTCCTTGAAAAATGAAATGAGAGGTCGATGGGGGTTGGTGAGGAGAAAGAACGATAGACAGATGAGATGTAGAGAGAGAAATGGATTCCTAGGGGTGGGTTCCTTTCTACGGAACAATTTCTAGAGATTGGGTTTTTTGAGGTTATGGTTAGAAACCTACCTTGAACAAATCTTTATATCAAATGAGAAATTGGATTGTATGAAGAACTTTGTAGGTTTTTGGAGTTGAGATTAAAACTACCTTTTTACTTATTATAGAACATTGTGTTCTACGTGGACTGCAATAAATTTTTAAATATTGCAATCTTTTGTCAGTGTGATTTGTGAGTGTGCTCACAAGTGTATGTATAGAATGGATAGACAAAACGTCTACTGAACAGCACAGGAATGTATATTCAACACTGTGATAAACCACAACAGAACAGAACATGTAAATATATGTATATATAAACTGTAAATCAGTTAATCTTCAATTGAAAACAGATATTTTATTAAAAAAAAAAACATGAAAGTTCAAACACAGAGGATGTACAACAGAAGAGTGAACTCGGGATCCTGATGTGCCAGTACAAGTCCTCCAG
The DNA here is from genome assembly GCA_935064755.1 of Tragelaphus eurycerus. Lineage (NCBI taxonomy): Eukaryota > Metazoa > Chordata > Mammalia > Artiodactyla > Bovidae > Tragelaphus > Tragelaphus eurycerus. The sequence goes on from CAKXYN010000083.1 coordinate 42,369, forward strand.
TTGTGACTCAGAGCCCTCTTTGGCGTGAAGAAGGGAGATTGTGCCTGCGTGGGAAGGAAGTATCTGGGAAGTCTCTGTGCTTTTCCTCCGTTTTGCTCTGAACCTTAAACTGCACTAAGGAAAGTCTTAATTGTAAAAATATCCAATAACTATTTTGAAAATTGAAAAAATCGGAAAATATTGACTGTAAGAACATTTCAGTGACAGGATGATGGAGCATTCTTCAGTTCCCTCCTTTGGGTTTGTCACACGAGTGTAGGCTCCTCGGTTTTCGTCTTGTCACAACAAAGATTTGGAGTGATGGACTTATAAGGCCCCATCAGCACGTCAGCTCTCAGGTCTCGAACGCACCGTGTTGTAGCTCTTAGACAAATCAGTGTTACAGCTCAGTGTTACAGCTCTATTTTATTTAGAAGCTAGCAGGAAAATCCATCTTCGAGGCACGAGGGCGCGTGGATCCAAAGATGCGAAGAGAAGAATGCCCCAGTGCACAGGGGTGGGGGAGCGGGGGAGAGAGAGAGACCCCCTTGGCCCCTCTTTTATATGTTTCTGTCTCCCCTCGGGCCTGCCCTATGCCAGGTGGACTTGGTCAGGAGTGCTGTTCTACCTGAAGTCCTCACGCCGCTCCTCGGACCTTCCTTTGACCTTCCTCTGTTCTATGTTTGGGGGCTTTTCCCTTCCTTGTCTTTTAGCCACCACCATTTTGGACTCCTTTTCCCTATTCTAACTACCTAACAGGTTTAATTTCTGAGTCACACCTGAAATAAGACATGGTTAGGATAAAGTGTGTAAATATAAGAAAATTGGCTCCCCTCCAAGCCCAGGATTGGCATTAACTCAAAAAAATTATCTAATGTTGAAACTAAAGGAGAAAAAAATAGTCAAATGACCTCATTCAGAATGCTCTCTTAGGATGCTGATCACAGGCTGTAATTGAGTGAGGATGCTCCCTCACCTCTGTCTGAATATCCTCCTTCAGTGCTTCTCACACTAGGACCCACATCAGAATCATTGAGGGGGCTTAGGTTCAATTTTTTAATTTTACAATGAGCAGGATGCTCCTCTAGAAGTATATTTCTCATTTCATTATACCCCAAAATTGCTGAGAAAAGGAGTCTTGGAGAAAATAAAGGCAATGATATCATCAAATATGATGCCAATATGATGTATTATTAATAAAACAATAAAAACTGTTGTTGAGTGAGAAAAAAAAAGAATCACTTGCAGAGCTTGTGTAACATAGATAGCATGGCCCCACACACAGCACTCTGGATATTTGCATTTAAACAAGCTCATGGGTGATGGTGCTGCTCCTCATGCTGGGATCACAGTCTCATGAACCACTCACCCACCTGATAGAATTTAAAAGACAAAGGCGGGACTTTCCTGGAGATCCAGTGATGAGGACTCCAGGCTTACACTGCATGGAGCCATGGCTCCACACATGGTCCAGAAAATAAGATCCCATTTGCCAAACAGCACAGCCAAAAAAAAAAAAAAAAAAAAAATGCTTAAACATAAAGGCAAAGGCACATTCCCCTTGAGGTTACTCATCTCACATGGTCCTATGGTATCTGCACATGGTCCTAAGGAAGCCTCCCAGACAGGAAGCAGACGCAGGATAGTCCTTTCCTCTCTTCACATTAGTACAGAAGAGGTGGTCTTTTTTCTACCTAGAAATGCTCCGAGTACAGACTGCCAAAAAACAAACAAACATCACTGGCATACCTGCCCTAGAGAAAGTGATCAAAGCTTTTTCTTCAGGAAAGGTTTCTGGTGATCATGGCATATGGTTGAGTGAAAGCAACACATCTCCTATAGCAAAGACACAATGGCTCAATGTTGTGGACATGAACTATCAATAAATCACACCTCAGAAGACAGGAAATTACAGTGATGATGGGAAAATAATCCAATGACCTTCCTTTGAGAAATATAAATACGTGGTAAATAGAGAGAAATCAGCCTCACACTAGCTGTACTTGCTACTGTTCTGCTTTCCCTGAAGCCTACAGGCTCTCCCCAGCTTGACTGCTCTGAACCCAGAGAGGTCCTACAAATGCAGGGCCCCATGCGTAGCCGGCAGTGATGGTAGCCTGGTAAGGGTGATGAGATTCTATTAATAGGACAAGTTCCAATGTGTCTGTGTGTTTTCTCCACACCACCAAGCAACTTCTGACATTTGGTGTCTTACAAATGTACACTGACCGAAAATTTCAGATCCCACAAGTTCAGGGCTCAGTCTTAGAAGGTTGCCTGCCCCTCCCCCACTTCAGATGCCATCAGAGGCCAGGTTCTCAGCTGTGCTTCTGGTGGACCCACTAGAGTGCAGAGGTTCCAAGGACCCTTCTTGGGTTCAATCAATTTGCTTACAGAACTCAGAGAAGTGTTTTCCTTACTGCTGCTGCTGCTAAGTCACTTCGTTGTGTCCGACTCTGTGAGACCCCATAGACGGCAGCCCACCAGGCTCCTCATCCCTGGGATTCTCCAGGCAAGAACACTGGAGTGGGTTGCCATTTCCTCCTCCAATGCATGAAAGTGAAAAGTGAAAGTGAAGTTGCTCAGTCGTGTCCGACTCTTCACGACCCCATGGACTGCAGCCTACCAGGCTCCTCCATCCATGCGATTTTCCAGGCAAGAGTACTGGAGTGGGGTGCTATTGCCTTCTCCTAACTAGATTATCATTTTATAACAAAAGGCTGTAACTGAGGGACAGCCAGATGGAAGATGTGCCTCAAGCAAGGTGAGGGGAAAGGGCATGAGCTTCCCTGTCCTCCCCGAATCCCCACCTGTTCACCAAACTGGAAGCTTTCCAAACCAGTCCTTTTGGGTCTTTACAGAGGCTTCATAACAGAGTCGTGATTAACTCATTAGACACTGGTGATAGGTTCAACCTCCAGCTCCTCTCTCCTCCCTGTAACCTGGGGTTATGATAAGGTCAGGCAGCCCCTACTCTTTGGTCACTGGGATGCTTTCCAAATGTCACCTCATTAACATAACAAAGCCCATTTATCCTTTTCACACTTAAGAAATTCCAGTGGTTTCAGCAGCTGTGCCAGCAACCAGGAGAAATAGCAAATACATCTTTCTTACTATAAATCACAACATTCAGATCACAGGATAGCACCTTTCCTGAGTGCAGATCAGATCTTAATCATTATACTGGTTTTATCTAAGGTCTCTAGAGGTCTAAATTCCCTGCCCACTGAAGGCAAGGCTTTGGGGTACAGGAAATGTATATATTTTGAACAAAACTATAAAGGATGCAGACTCCTCCATGTGAATCCATTTGGTGAGATACACTAGATTTGAAAACTTCAGGAAGTCTACATGCACCAGGCCAATCAGCATGATTACAGTTGAAGGACTGATTTTCAAAGATGAGACCTAAACAATACCAGTAGTGACTCCAGGATGATAGGAGATCAGGGCCTTCCATGCACTTGAGCACTTGGAATTAATTCCCACCCTCATAACATGTACAGTTTCCAGGAATATGTGACACTCTATATCAATATGTGCCCAAAGATAACTAGTGTGAAAATAGTGTGCTACATCTCAGAATCCAAAGATCAGTTAATGAAGCCTGAGAAGAGGTAAGGACTGTGTCAGCCCCAGAAACCACAGAACATTTTCTTTTCTTTTTTTAACTTTTTGTTTTACATTGGAGTATAGTTGATGAATAAGGTTGTTAGTTTCAGGTGTAAAGCAAAGTGAATATTCTCATGAACATGACTCAGCTCTTTACCCTGAGGGCTGGGTACCTTGAGTCTAATATGAATAGATTCTGATTGGCTTGTGCTGGGTTTCTCAGCCATCAGCAGAAACATCCTGAACTAGAGGTCCCATAGACCTGGTTGAGGCTGTTTTTATATAGGAGTAGCTATGTGCAAAAATGGAGAAGGCAATGGCACCCCACTCCAGTACTCTTGCCTGGAAAATCCCATGGACAGAGGAGCCTGGTAGGCTGCAGTCCATGGGGTCTCGAAGAGTCAGACACAACTGAGCGACTTCACTTTCACTTTTCACTTTCACTTTTCACTTTCATGCGTTGAAGAAGGAAATGGCAACCCATTCCAGTGTTCTTGCCTGGAGAATCCCAGGGACGGGGGAGCCTGGTGGGCTGCCATCTATGGGGTCACACAGAGTCAGACACGACTGAAGCGACTTAGCAGCAGCAGCAGCTTGTGCAAAGACAATGCGGTTTCCTCCATATGCTCCCTCCTGCCCATTCACAGAAATTATTCCACCTACAAGTACACTGTTTCCAATTAGAGACAGTGAATATATCCATTCAGTTCAGTCATTCAGTCTTGTCCAACTCTTTGCAACCCCTTGGACTGTAACATGCCAGGGTTCCCTGCCCATCACCAACTCCCGTAGCTTATTCAAACTCATGTCCATCAATTCTGTGAGGCCATCCAACCATCTCATCCTCTGTCATCCCCTTCTCCTCCTGCCTTCAATCTTTCCCAGCATCAGGGTCTTTTCCAATGAGTCAGATCTTCGCATCTGGAGGCCAAAGTATTGGAGTTTCAGCTTCAGCACCAGGCCTTCCAATGAATATACAGGGCTGCATTCCTTTAGGACTGACTGGTTGGATTTCCTTGCAGCCAAGGGACTCGCAAGATTCTTCTCCAACACCACAGTTCAAAGCATCAATTCTTTGGAACTCGGCTTTCTTTATAGTCCAACTCTCACGTGATACATGACTACTGCAAAAACCATAGCTTTGATTATATGGATCTTTATCAACAAAGTAATGTCTCTGCTTTTTAATATGCTCTCTAGATCTCTCATTGCTTTTTTTTCCAAAGAGCACGTGCCTTTTAATTTCATGGCTTCAGTCACCATCTGCAGTGGTTTTGGAGCCCAAGAAAATGAAGTCTGTCACTGTTTTCCTAGTTTCCCATGTGTTTGCCATGAAGTGATGTGACCAGATGCCATGATCTTTGTTTTCTGAATTTTTGAGTTTTAAGCCAACTTTTTCACTCTCCACTTTCAATTTCATCAAGAGGCTTTGCAGTTCCTCTTCAGTTTCTTGCATAAGGGTGGTGTCATCTATATATCTGAGGTTATTGATATTTCTGCTGGAAATCTAGATTCTAGCTTGTGCTTCATCCAGCCCAGAAATTCACATGATGTACTCTGCATAGAAGTTAAATAAGAAGGGTGACAATATACATTCTTGATGTATGTCTTTCCAATTTGGAACCAGTCCGTTGTTCCACGTTCCGTTCTAACTGTTGCTTTTTGACCTGCATACAAATTTCTCAGGAAGCAGGTAGGGTGATCTGGTATTCCCATCTCTAGAAGAATTTTCTACAGTTTGTTGTGTAGGGCCACCCAAGATGGTTGCATCATGCTGGAGAGTTCTGACAGAATGTGGTCCACTAGAAGGGAATGGCAAACCATGTCAGTATTCTTGCCTTGAGGACCCCATAAGCAGTATAAATATATCCATCACTTGCTTCAAATTATTCATGGACCAGTGCTCTCAAAGCTGTGTCCAAGTTTATTTTTGTCACTCACCTATTATAAGTCTTTTTGTACCTTCTGATCCCAGTTGAAAAATAGGTCCACATCCAGACAAAAGAAGAAACAAGAGTGAGAAAAAGAAGAAAAATTAAATAAACTCAGTATGATTTGGAGAGCAGAGGTCCTGCCTTTAAAAACAAAAACAGTAATTTGGAGCTTAAATACAATCTTCCAGCTGTGGAGTCTCTGGTGGCATCGAGTCAGGACAGTCTACCTAAGTAGGGTCAAAGAGAAAGCAAGTAAAGCAAGCTGCAGAGGTCTTCTAGTCCTTTACATCAACACCTTGGTGACCCCTGGCATACAATGACCCATGCTGACAGTCATACAGACACACAACTATGAAAACAACTACAGAAAAAGCAGCATAAAATAAACAAAGGGAAAAAACTGCTCTTTTATGAGACCTCCCTGGCAGTCCAGAGGTTAAGAGTTTTCTTTCCAGTGCAAGGAGTACAGGTTCGAGCGCTGGTGCGGACCTAACATACCACTTGTGGCTAAACAATCAAATCATAAAAAAACAGTTGTAATATTTTAACAATTTCAAAAAAGGCTTTAAAACTTTTCCTCATCAAAAAAACTTAAAATTTTTCTTTAAATTGTCCTCCTCTGATATTAACATTTAGCAGAGACTCAAAATGCTCTGAAATTACCAGTTACAATGTCTTGAGGACCAAGAAAGTCAGTGGGATGTACCAAAGAGTGCTAACCTCATCATGCAAATGCCCTCGGGGGTGTGATCCTCCTGAAGACCAATCTGTGACTCCCCAGGGGGCTGTCCAGAAGCTAGACAAGGCCACACTCTCTGCTCACCTGGTCAATCCCTGGTCCACTTCTGAGGCATCCAGACGTGTGCTGCTGATGGGAGACATGGACACAATGAAAGGGGCTGCAAGTGGCAGGAGGCCTGGCCAGCAGAAACAAGGTGTCTCCCACAGGGAAAATGGAAGGATTTCCTCCAAGGAAAACCTGTCTGTAAAAGAGAAGGGAGAAGATCGCCATCCCTCAGAAAGACAGAGAGAAAAACGAAGCATGGAGACACAAGACGGCTCTCAGGGCAAAGCAGGTAAGATGCCAAATTCTTTTTGCAGATATCTGTTTTGAGTGATCCTGGAGAGAATTTGGGAAACACTAGAGATTGGGCTGTGGGACAGAGGAACAGTTCCCAGATGTGACCTTGACACCTTGAAAGTGGGGAGAGAAACCCACGGTGAAGTCCCAATGCCCTGTGATCAGGGCTCTACCAGCTATGCCATCCTTGAGGTCTGAACTTGAGAGAGGGTTTCCTGGGGCATGCCTGTCAGGCAGCTCAGAAACTACTCTGTCCAGGTGAGATGCTCATGGAGGGAGAGGGGGGCTGGAGGAAATGAGAGTTTGGGGGAGGGGATAGCACTGAGGTGGAGGAGAAGTAGGACCTGGAACCTTCTCGAATCCACTCTGCCCAGATTCCATAGGTAGGTCAGGGAACACTCATTCCGTCCTTCTCTCCACCCACAGAGGTCACCAGGCACAAGCGATGAAGAAGCCCGGATGGCTCCCCTGAGAGTCACAAGAGAAATGGCCATGGAGAAGAGAAGGTGAGGGGACGACCATCCCCAGCCCAGTGGAGATCTAAGCAGCATTCAAACTCCTGCAGAGCAGGACTTTACCACAGAGGAGGTGGGTTTCTGGGCTGGTCTTGGTAGAGGTGGGGATGTGGGCAAAGGCCCTGAGGGGCAAATAAACCCCCAGAGGGCAGAGAAACCCTCTAATCCTGGTGAGATGCCCATGAAGTGGGAACAGGCTTTGGGGAAGGTGCCCAGGACTTGGCCCGGATTGCCAGCAGATGTTGGAAGAGGCCAACAGAGTCAGGTATGCTGTGGTGTGAGGCCTGGGGTGGAGGTGTTGGGACAGGCAAGGGGCCGTGCTGCATTTGACGAGAAATTTCAGGGGCAGTGCACATCACAGGAACCCCTCCTGTTCTGTCTCCCTCCTAGGTTCTGCCCATACTTCCAGGCGTCTCCAGGACAGGGGGGCCCGGTTCCGATCGCCAGTGTGGGCCCAGGGCCAGAGACGCTGCCAGTACAACCCGGAGTCCAGGCCCGCCTCGCCCAAGCGCCCTCGCAGAAGTCAGTCACCTGAAGCGGCTGCGCCCCTGGAGGCGCTCACGTCCAAGCTCTCCAACCAGATGGGAGCCCTTGAAGTGGTCCTGGATGAGTTGCGGGCCCCGGGGGGCGCCTTCCTACCGGTGGCCACCGACCGCACGGAGCCCACGGCCTCGCAGCGCGCCTGGCTCACCTGGCAGCTGACGCACGCGGGCGCCGCCCTGCACTGGGCGCTGACGGCGCTCGATTCCCTGCTCGCCGCGCACCACCGACCTCCGGGCCCGCAGGTCTACCCGCCCTGGCCGCCGGGGTCTTAGAGGCGCACCTCGCCTTTCTCCACCACTTCTCTGGTCTTCCAAGGCTCCGAGGCAGCATCTCAGTACCCTGAGGCGAAGAAAGTGAAAGTGAAGTCGCTCAGTCGTGTCCAACTCTTAGCGACCCTATGGACTGCAGCCTACCAGGCTCCTCCGTCCAAGGCATTTTCCAGGCAAGAGTACTGGAGTGGGGTGCCATTGCCTTCTCCCATATCTATGCACTGCTGCTGCTAAGTCGCTTCAGTCCTGTCCGACTCTGTGCGACTCCACAGACGGCAGCCCGTCAGGCTCCGCCATCCCGGGGATTCTCCAGGCAAGAACACCGGAGTGGGTTGCCATTGAGGTGAAGAACTTCCTTCACAAAAGACAGAAACCCACCTGTCTGGGGGACAGTGTTCCTCAGGGACCAGACCTCATCGCCTGCTGCATCCCAGCTCAGGGAGATGTGCCCTGTGTCAGAAGTCAGCCTGCTAGGATGTGCATTCAGAGGACAGCGCTTCTTTAATCCTATGGCTCAGATTGCAAATCTTAGTGATGTGATTTGTGCCTTTGCATCCCTCCGTGTTTCCTGTTTTACTTGAAAAATGAAATGAGAGACAGGTGGATGGGGGTTGGCGAGGAGAAAGAACAATAGACAGATGAGATGTAGAGAGAGAAATAGATTCCTAGGGGTGCATTCCATTCTACGGAACAATTGCCTTTTTTGGATTTTTCTACAGATTGGGTTTTTTGAGGTTATGGTTAGAAACCTACCTTGAACAAATCTTTATAGCCAATGAGAAATCTGGATTGTATGATGAACTTTGTAGATATCTGGTGTTGAAGTTAAAACTACCTTTTTACTTATTATAGAACATTGTGTTCTACGTGGACTGCAATAAATTTTTTTTAATATGGCAATCTTTTGTCAGTGTGACTTTGTGAGTGTGCTCACAAGTGTATGTAGAGAATGGATAGACAAAATATCTACTGAACACCACAGGAATGTATATTCAATACTGTGATAAACCACAATGGAAGAGAACATTTAAAAAATATACATCCTGTGTGTTTGAACTTTCATGTTTTTTAATAAAATATCTGTTTTCAACTGAAGTGTAACTGATTTACACTTTATATATACATATATATTTATATACATATATATATTACACTTTATATATATACATATCGGAGAAGGCAATGGCACCCCACTCCAGTACTCTTGCCTGGAAAATCCCATGGACGGAAGAGCCTGGTAGGCTGCAGTCCATGGGGTCACTAAGAGTCAGACACGACTGAGCAACTTCACTTTCACTTTTCGCTTTCATGCATTGGAGAAGGAAATGGCAACCCACTCCAGTGTTCTTGCCTTGAGAATCTCAGGGACGGGGGAGCCTAGTGGGCTGCCATTTATGGGGTCGCACAGAGTCGGACATGACTGAAGCGACTTAGCAGCAGCATATATATACATATATATATATATATATATATAAAGTGTAAATCAGTTACACTTCAATTGAAAACAGATATTTTATTAAAAAACATGAAAGCTCAAACACACGGGATGTACAACAGAAGTGTGAACTCGGGATCCTCATGTGTCAGTCCTCCAGTTGTGACTCGGGGACCTCTTTGGTGTGAAGAAGGGAGGTTATGTCCATGTGGGGAGGAAGTATCTGGGAAATCTCTGTGCTTTCCCTCCAGTTAGCTCTGAACATTAATCTGCACTAAGGAAAGTCTTAATTGTAAAAACATCTAATTACTATTTTAAAAATTGAAAAAATCAGAAAATATTGACTGTAATAATATTTCAGTGACAGGATGATGGAGCATTCTTCAGTTCCCTCCTTTGGGTTTAATTTCTGAATCATACCTGAAATAAGATACGGTTAGGATAAAATGTGTAACTATAAGAAAATTGCTTCCCCTCCAAGCTGAGTATTGCATAAACTCAAAAAAATTATCTAATATTGAAATTAAAGGAGAGAAAAACAGTCAAATGACCTCATCCACAATGCTTTTAGGTTGCTGATATTTTGGAAGTAACCATTTATCAACTCTCACCTTCCCCCAGTATATTCCTTTTCTTTTGATATTTTATGCATTTCTGGATATTTTATATATCCAGAATGTTGGTTCCTAGCAGTGTACTCAGCAAGTATTTATGCAGACATGTTGAGTTTGAACTTGAAGGGGTTTTAAGGCTGTCTAGTCCAAGAACCTAAACATTTGTATGTAGAAAATGAGGCTCAGAAAATGAGGCTAGCTGTTCAATGATTTATCCAAGGTAATAGGTGGTAAATAAAGAATATTGAGCTAGAGCTTGATGCCATTGAAGTTCTGGTCACCATACCAAATTGCCTCAAACCCTGGAGCAGGGTTTCTCGATGTCAGCACTAGTTTTGGGGCTAAATTGGCCAGATAATTCTGCGGCTATATGGAGGCACTGTATTGCACATTGTAGAATGTTTAGCAGCATTTCTGGCTTCTATCCTCTAGAACAAAAAAATATCTACAACAAAAAAATATCTCTAGACATTGCCAAGTGTCCCCTGGAGGACAAAGTTGCGCCTAGTTGCTTTTAGCAGGAGCTAACACACTTCCTAACTTATATGCAGAGTACATCATGAGAAATGCTGGACTGGAAGAAACACAAGTTGGAATCAAGATTGCCGGGAGAAATATCAATAACCTCAGATATGCAGATGACACCACTCTTATGGCAGAAAGTGAAGAGGGGCTAAAAAGCCTCTTGATGAAAGTGAAAGTGGAGAGTGAAAAGGTTGGCTTAAAGCTCAACATTCAGAAAACGAAGATCATGGCATCTGGTCCCATTACTGCATGGGAAATAGATGGGGAAACAGTGGAAACAGTGTCAGACTTTGTTTTTCTGGGCTCCAAAATCACTGCAGATGGTGACTGCAGCCATGAAATTAAAAGACGCTTGCTCCTTGGAAGGAAAGTTATGACCAACCTAGATAGCATATTCAAAAGCAGAGACATTACTTTGCCAACAAAGGTTCGCCTAGTCAAGGCTATGGTCTTTCCTGTGGTCATGTATGGATGTGAGAGCTGGACTGTGAAGAAGGCTGAGCGCCGAAGAATTGATGCTTTTGAACTGTGGTGTTGGAGAAGACTCTTGAGAGTCCCTGGGACTGCAAGAAGATCCAACCAGTCCATTCTGAAGGAGATCAATCCTGGAATTTCTTTAGAAGGAATGATGCTAAAGCTGAAACTCCAGTATTTTGGCCACCTCATGCGAAGAGCTGACTCATTGGAGAAGACTCTGATGCTGGGAGGGATTGAGGGCAGGAGGAGAAGGGGACGACAGAGAATGAGATGGCTGGATGGCATCACTGACTCGATGGATGCGAGTCTGAGTGACCTCCGGGAGCTGGTGATGGACAGGGAGGCCTGGCGTGCTGCGGTTCATGGGGTCGCAAAGAGTCGGACACGACTGAGCGACTGATCTGATCTGAACACACTTCCTAGGCTTTTGAGAGGAGGGCTGAGTTTCCTCTGCAGAAGTTTAGAGTTGGATCCTGGCACTCCTCTCAGACAGGTGGAGGATGTGAATAAACATCCATTCCCCCATTCTACCTCTACAGGGCCAGGAGTGTGAATACTGAGAACCTCAATCCCATCACATGGTTCTGAGTCAGCCCGTCTTCCACAAGGCTCACAGAAAGGCTGAACTGGCAGGCTGGAAATGGGCAGGGAGGAAGTGGTGTCTATACACTTGTTGCAGCCCAGGCTTCTGCTGAGACGGAGGCAGCAGTTCAGACCCCAGAAGGATGATGCAGGCAGAGTGCGGAGCGGGTGTTCCCAAGATTGTGAAGCACTGGTGAAATCAGCACCACAGACAGCTCTCAGCGCAGACAGTTTTCAGGCACTATGCTATGCTATGCTAAGTCACTTCAGTCGTGTCCGACTCTGTGTGACCCCATAGACGGCAGCCCACCAGGCTTCCCCGTCCCTTTCAGGCACTAGATTGACCCAAAGAAGGTCATGGTATTTTGGATCTGAATACCCTTTCCCTGCTGATCAATATACATTTTACTAAGGTAACCTTCATTATTACACTATGAGATTGCTACTATGATCCTGATGAGCAACTGAGCCTGTGAGCAGCAACTACTGAGTGTGTGTGCTGCAGCTACTGAGCCCACACATCTAGAGCCTGTGCTCTCCAACAAGAGAAGCCACCACAATGAAAAATTTGTGCACCAAAATGAAGAGTAGCCCCCACTCACTGCAACAAGAGGAAGCCTGCACAAAGCAATGAAAACCCAGACCAACCAGAAAGTTAAAAAATAAATTAAAATTTTAAAAATACATTTAAACAGAACAGCAAGAAGAGAATTCTCTAATTCCTGATTCTGAACTCTTTTCTATAGTCTTCAAGAATGAAACCAGAGTGATGATTTTGGCAAATGTGGAAACCAAAGTTTAATGACTCATTATTTTCCAAGTTGTTCACATCACTGTTAGGACAATGTTAGGACACTGTTAGGACACAATGTTAACAGATTCAAAGTATTGAAGTTTCAATGTTTTCAAGATTGGAGAAGAAAGCCCTTAAGGAGGAAAGAAATAGCAGAATTTATCCTCAAGCATCTTAATAATAAGGCAGGAATTTCAAACTCTGGAAAGGGTCTGATCAGTCTCTGGGACTGGACACTGCTATTCTAGACCAGTCAAGCATTGCTTCAGTCTAATGGGAGCCACAAAGGGTATTGAGATCCTAGAAGGAAAGGACTGTAAGTGTACTATTTAGGAGAGGAAGATGTAAAACTGCCTGTGGGTCTCTTTCCACACAGATATCTGTGTCTGAGGCAGTCAGTCAATGTGGATCTTCCTCATTTGTTCCTGTACAAGAAGCTCTTTTATAAGAAAGACCAGGAAGATGTCCCTTCCAGAAATGGCACTTGCAAGTTAATGTAGTTTGGAGATTACCACAATAGTTTCTGTAATTTGACAAGGATGGGCCACCCTAGCTGTGCCAAGAGGGAAAGATTCAGCACACAGCACAGGAACATTTTTAACTTTCTCTCTTAAAAACAATATTTTCATGATAATCCCTTGCATCACCATGGGGGTGAGGAAACAGATTTCACTCTGCTGTGAGTCAAGGAGAGAGAAGTAGCCAACATCTCCCAGGAAAAGGTACTACTAGAGGAATGAACCTAGTAAGTACTCCTCTGCTGGGTACAGAAGGAAGGTGCAAAAGCTGCACGTATCTGGACCTTAGAGCGACACTGATGCTCACTGGGCAGTCCTTATGTGGTGACTAGGACCCTGTGTGACTTGGGAAGTATCGCCTGGGAAGGTGCAGAAAAGTCTAACCAGGCAGCACGGTGGTGTGTCTCCCGATGAGCTGTCAAAACCCACCAAGGATTAGGGCTGCACTCTTTGCCAGGCTGTGAACTCATGTAGGTGGGGAGGCATGAATGACTTGTTCACTGCTGACTCCTAGGCACAGCTCTGTGCTTGGCACATAGGTACACTCCATAGATGCTTTTTTAAAAAAATATGTTAAATATTTAATGGAATCTTTTAGGTAGGCATTCACATGATACTAGACTGCATCAACAGGAAGAGGAAATTCTGTTTCTGGAGTAACTAAAATGCTATGATAATGGAATCTGGCCCTTTTTTAAATCAACAAATGAGTCTTAAAACTGAGTGAAACTCTTCCTAGGAAATTCAACTAATTTCTGCAGGGGCACAATTGTTGGACTCATTGAAAGCATCAAAGTGCTCATCAAAGCACTCATCAAAGTGCTTTCTTTGGTCCCTTATTTTAGTTATTTTTTTTTAATGATGTAACAGTTTGTAGGTCAACCCTCCCCCACCCCAGAAAAAACACTGATTGAAACTTGGGACCTGAATACAATGTTATAACTAAACTGAGAAGTAAAATGTAGTAAAAGAATATGCTTTTATCACTTCACCTAATACTCCAAAGAACAACTCTTAAGAATAAGGGAACACCACTTAAACCACAAATGGTCTAGCTCAATTCACCAACCACCACCAAGCAACATAGTGAAGTCGCTCAGTCATGTCCGACTCTCTGTGACCCCATGGACTGTAGCCCACCAGGCTCCTCTGTCCATGGAATTTTCTAGGCAAGAGTACTGGAGTGGCTTGCCATTTCCTTCTCCAGGGGATCAAGCAACATCAGATCAGATCAGTCTCTCATTCGTGTCTGACTCTTTGCCACCCCATGAATCGTAGCACACCAGGCCTCCCTGTCCATCACCAACTCCCAGAGTTCACTGAGACTCATGTCCATCGAGTCAGTGAAGCCATCCAGCCATCTCATCCTCTGTCGTCCCCTTCTCCTCCTGCCCCCAATCCCTCCCAGCATCAGAGTCTTCTCCAATGAGTCAACTCTTCACATGAGGTGGCCAAAATACTGGACTTTCAGCTTTAGCATCATTCCTTCCAAAGAAATCCCAGGGCTGATCTCCTTCAGAATGGACTGGTTGGATCTCCTTGCAGTCCAAGGGACTCTCAAGAGTCTTCCCCAACACCACAGTTCAAAAGCATCAATTCTTCAGTGCTCAGCCTTCTTCACAGTCCAACTCTCACATCCATACATGACCACAGGAAAAACCATAGCCTTGACTAGACAGACCTTTGTTGGCAAAGTAATGTCTCTGCTTTTGAATATGCTATGTAGGTTGGTCATAACTTTCTTTCCAAGGAGTAAGCGTCTTTTAATTTCATGGCTACAGTCACCATCTGCAGTGATTTAAGTACTATAAAGGACTCACTCAACTCAAAAAATCCACCCGCCAGCTTCTATAATTCACTTAGGTTTTATACCTCTTAAATGCAAATATTTCTGGAAGATGAAATAATAAAATGCAATAATTAAAATCATGCCCCATGAGGTTCCCTCACATCTTTTTTTTTTTAATTTTATTTTGCTTAATTTTACAATATTGTATTGCTTTTGCCATACATCAAAATGAATCCTCCACAAGTATACATGTGTTCCCCACCCTGAACCCTCCTCCCTCCTCCCTCCCATACCATCCCTCTGGGTCATCCCAGTGCACCAGCCCCAGGCATCCATTATCAGGCATCGTACCTGGACTGGCAACTCATTTCAAATATGATATTATACATATTTCAATGCTATTCTCCCAAATCATCCCACCCTCTCCCTCTCCTAGAATCCAAAAGACTGTTCTATACATCAGTGTCTCTTTTGCTGTCTCGTAAACAGGGTTATTGTTACCATCTTTCTAAATTCCATATATATGCATTAGTATACTGTATTTGTGTTTTTCTTTCTGGCTTACTTCACTCTGTATAATAGGCTCCAGTTCCATCCACCTCATTAGAACTGATTCAAATGTATTCTTGTTAATGGCTGAGTAATACTCCATTGTGTATATGTACCACTGCTTTCTTATCCATTCATCTGCTGATGGACATCTAGGTTGCTTCCAAGTCCTGGCTATTGTAAACAGTGCTGCTATGAACATTGGGATACACGTGTCTCTTTCAATTCTGGTTTTCTCAGTGTGTATGCCCAGCAGTGGGATTGCTGGATCATAAGGCAGTTCTAGTCCCAGTTTTTTGAGGAATCTCCATACTGTTCTCCATAGTGGCTGTACTAGTTTGCGTTCCCACCAACAATGTAGGAGGGTTCCCTTCTCTCCACACCCTCTCCAGCATTTATTGCTTGTGGACTTTTGGATCCCCGCCATTCTGACTGGGGTGAAATGGTACCTCATAGTGGTTTTGATTTGCATTTATCTGGTAATGAGTGATGTTGAGCATCTTTTCATGTGTTTGTTAGCCATCTGTATGTCTTCTTTGGAGAAATGTCTATTTAGTTCTTTGGCCCATTTTTTGATTGGGTCATTTATTTTTCTGGAATTGAGCTGTTGGAGTTGCTTGTATATTTTTGAGATTAGTTGTTTGTCTGTTGCTTCATTTGCTATTATTTTCTCCATTCTGAAGGCTGTCTTTTCACCTTGCTTATAGTTTCCTTTGTTGTGCAGAAGTGCTTAAGTTTAATTAGGTCCCATTTGTTTATTTTTGATTTTATTTCCAATATTCTGGGAGGTGGGTCATAGAGGATCCTGCTATGATGTATGTCAGAGAGTGTTTTACCTATGTTTTCCTCTAGGAGTTTTATGGTTTCTGGTCTTACATTTAGATCTTTAATCCATTTTGAGTTTATTTTTGTGTACGGTGTTAGAAAGCGCTCTAGTTTCATTCTTTTACAAGTGTTTGACCAGTTTTCCCAGCACCACTTGTTAAAGAGATTGTCTTTAGTCCATTGTATATTCTTGCCCCAAATATAAGGCAAAAATAAGGTGTCCATATGTGCGTGGATTTATCTCTGGGCTTTTTATTTTGTTCCATTGATCTATATTTCTGTCTTTGTGCCAGTACCATACTGTCTTAATGACTGTGGCTTTGTAGTAGAGCCTGAAGTCAGGCAGGTTGATTCCTCCAGTTCCATTCTTCTTTCTCAAGATAGCTTTGGCTATTTGAGGTTTTTTGTATTTCCATACAAATTGAGAAATTATTTGTTCTAGCTCTGTGAAGAATACCGTTGGTAGCTTGATGGGGATTGCATTGAATCTATAAACTGCTTTGGATAGTATACTCATTTTCACTATATTGATTCTACCAATCTATGAACATGGTATATTTCTCCATCTATTAGTGTCCTCTTTGATTTCTTTCAGCAGTGTTTTATAGTTTTCTATATATAGGTCTTTAGTTTCTTTAGGAAGATATATTCCTAAGTATTTTATTCTTTGCATTGCAATGGTGAATGGAATTGTTTCCTTAATTTCTCTTTCTATTTTCTCATTATTAGTGTACAGGAATGCAAGGGATTTCTGTGTGTTGATTTTATATACTGCAACTTTACTATATTCATTGATTAGTTCTAGCAATTTTCTGGTGGAATCTTTAGGGTTTTCTACGTAGAGGATCATGTCATCTGTAAACAGTGAGAGTTTTACTTCTTTTCCACTTTGGATTCCTTTTATTTCTTTTTCTGCTCTGATTGCTGTGGCCAAAACTTCCAAAACTATGTTGAATAGTAATGGTGAAAGTGGGCATCCTTGTCTTGTTCCTGACTTTAGAGGAAATGCTTTCAATTTTTCACCATTGAGGATAATGTTTGCTGTGGATTTGTAATATATAGTTTTTATTATGTTGAGGTATGTTCCTTCTATTCCTGCTTTCTGGAGAGTTTTTATCATAAATGGATGTTGAACTTTGTCAAAGGCTTTCTCTGCTTCTATTGATATAATCATATGGTTTTTATTTTTCAATGTGCTAATGTGGTGTATTACGTTGATTGATTTGCGGATGTTGAAGAATCCTTGCATTCCTGGGATAAAGCCCAGTTGGTCATGGTGTATGATCTTTTTAATGTGTTGTTGGATTCTGATTGCTAGAATTTTGTTAAGGGTTTTTGCATCTATGTTCATCAGTGATATTGGCCTGTAGTTTTCTTTTTTTGTGGCATCTTTGTCAGGTTTTGGTATTAGGGTGATGGTGGCCTCATAGAATGAGTTTGGAAGTTTGCCTTCTTCTGCAATTTTCTGGAACAGTTTGAGTAGGATAGGTGTTAGCTCTTCTCTAAATTTTTGGTAGAATTCAGCTGTGAAGCCATCTGGACCTGGGCTTTTGTTTGCTGGAAGATTTCTGATTACAGTTTCAATTTCCGTGCTTGTGATGGGTCTGTTAAGATTTTCTATTTCTTCCTGATCCAGTTTTGGAAAGTTGTACTTTTCTAAGAATTTGTCCATTTCTTCCACGTTGTCCATTTTATTGCCATATAATTGCTGATAGTAGTCTCTTATGATCCTTTGTATTTCTGTGTTGTCTGTTGTGATCTCTCCATTTTCATTTCTAATTTTGTTGATTTGATTTTTCTCCCTTTGTTTCTTGATGAGTCTGGCTAATGGTTTGTCAATTTTATTTATCCTTTCAAAGAACCAGCTTTTGGCTTTGTTGATTTTTTGCTATGGTCTCTTTTGTTTCTTTTGCATTTATTTCTGCCCTAATTTTTAAGATTTCTTTCCTTCTACTAACCTTGGGGTTCTTCATTTCTTGCTTTTCTAGTTGCATTAGGTGTTGAGTTAGGTTATTTATTTGACTTTTTTCTTGTTTCTTGAGGTATGCCTGTATTGCTATGAACTTTCCCCTTAGGACTGGTTTTACAGTGTCCCACAGGTTTTGGGTTGTTGTGTTTTCATTTTCATTCGTTTCTATGCAGATCTTGATTTCTTTTTTGATTTCTTCTGTGATTTGTTGGTTATTCAGCAGCGTGTTGTTCAGCCTCCATATGTTGGAATTTTTAATAGTTTTTCTCCTGTTATTGAAATCTAATCTTACTGCATTGTGGTCAGAAAAGATGCTTGGAATGATTTCAATTTTTCTGAACTTACCAAGGCTAGATTTATGGCCCAGGATGTGATCTATCCTGGAGAAGGTTTCGTGTGCACTTGAGAAAAAGGTGAAATTCATTGTTTTGGGATGAAATGTCCTATAGATATCAATTAGGTCTAACTGGTCTATTGTATCATTTAAAGTTTGTGTTTCCTTGTTAATTTTCTGTTTAGTTGATCTCTCCATTGGTGTGAGTGGGGTATTAAAGTCTCCCACTATTATTGTGTTATTGTTGATTTCTCCTTTCATACTTGTTAGTATTTGTCTTACATATTGCAGTGCTCCTATGTTGGGTGCATATATATTTATAATTGTTATATCTTCTTCTTGGATTGATCCTTTGATCATTATGTAGTGACCTTCTTTGTCTCTTTTCACAGCCTTTGTTTTAAAATCTATTTTATCTGATATGAGTATTGCTACTCCTGCTTTCTTTTGGTCCCTATTTGCATGGAAAATCTTTTTCCAGCCCTTCACTTTCAGTCTGTATGTGTCCCCTGTTTGGAGGTGGGTCTCTTGTAGACAACATGTAGGGGTTTTGTTTTTGTATCCATTCGGCCAGTCTCTGTCTTTTGGTTGGGGCATTCAACCCATTTACATTTAAGGTAATTATTGATAAGTATGATCCCATTGCCATTTACTTTATTGTTTTGGATTCGAATCTATATACCCTTTTTGTGTTTCCTGTCTAGAGAATGTCCTTTAGTATTTGTTGGAGAGCTGGTTTGGTGGTGCTGAATTCTCTCAGCTTTTGCTTGTCTGTAAAGCTTTTGATTTCTCCTTCATATTTGAATGAGATCCTTGCTGGGTACAATAATCTGGGCTGTAGGTTGTTTTCTTTCATCACTTTAAGTATGTCTTGCTATTCCCTCCTGGCTTGGAGAGTTTCTATTGAAAGATCAGCTGTTATCCTTATGGGAATTCCCTTGTGTGTTATTTGTTGCTTTTCCCTTGCTGCTTTTAATATTTGTTCTTTGTGTTTGATCTTTGTTAATTTGATTAATATGTGTCTTGGGGTGTTTTTGCCTTGGGTTTATCCTGTTTGGGACTCTCTGGGTTTCTTGGACTTGAGTGATTATTTCCTTTCCCATTTTAGGGAAGTTTTCAACTATTATCTCCTCTTGTATTTTCTTATGGTCTTTCTTTTTGTCTTCTTCTTCTGGGATTCCTATGATTCGAATGTTGTAACATTTAATATTGTCCTGGAGGTCTCTGAGATTGTCCTCATTTCTTTTAATTCGTTTTTCCTTTTTCTCCTCTGAGTCATTTATTTCTACCATTCTATCTTCTAATTCACTAATTCTATCTTCTGCCTCTGTTATTCTATTATTTGTTGCCTCCAGAGTGTTTTGGATCTCATTTATTGCATTATTCATTATATAATGACTCTTTTTTATTTCTTCTAGGTCCTTGTTAAACCTTTCTTGCATCTTCTCAATGCTTTTCTCAGGCTATTTATCTGTGATTCCATTTTGATTTCCAGATTTTGGATTAATTTCATTATCATTATTTGGAATTCTTTATCAGGTAGATTTGCTATTTCTTCCTCTTTTGTTTGGTTTGGAGGGCATTTATCCTGTTCTTTGACCTGCTGGGTATTCTTCTGTCTCTTCATCTTGTTTAAATTGCTGAGTTTGGGGTGTCCTTACTGTATTCTGGCAGTTTGCAGAGTTCTCTTTATTGTGGCATTTCCTCACTGTGTGTGGGTTTGTACAGGTGGCTTGTCAAGGTTTCTTGGTTAGGGAAGCTTGTGTCGGTGTTCTGGCAGATGGAGCTGGATTTCTTCTCTCTGGAGTGCAATGAAGTGTCCAGTAATGAGTTATGAGATGTCTATGATTTTGGGGTGACTTTGGGTAGCCTGTATATTGGAGCTCAGGGCTGTGTTCCTGTGTTGCTGGAGAATTTGCTTGGTATGTCTTGCCGTGGAACTTGTTGGCCCTTGTGTGATGCTTGGTTTCAGTGTAGATATGGAGGCATTTAATGAACTCCTGTCAATTAATGTTCCCTGGAGTCTGGGTTTGGACTTAAGCCTCCTGCTTCCAGTTATCGGTCTTATTTTTACAGTAGTCTCAAAACTTCTCCTTCTATACTGCACTCCACAACTGGACCGCTCAGAGATGTTCACGGAGTTATACAGAGAAGAGAAGAGGGAGGAAGGAGACAGAGGTGGTCAGGAGGATAAAAGGACGGAATGAAAAGGAGAGAGACAGATCCAATCAGTAATCAGTTCCCTAAGTGTTTTCCTTTATTTGGAACGGACAGAAATTCACAGAGTTGGATAGAGTAGAGAGGGGTTAGGGAGGAGACACAGGTGAACTGGTGGAGAAAAAGGAGAGTCCGGAGGTGGAGAGAATAGTCAAGCCAGTAATCTTGCTCCCTAGTAAAAAGTGGGTACTGAAGATTAGGTTCTTAAAGGTACAGAATTGGTAACAAATACCTAAAAGCAAAAATTAAAAATCTAGAGTAGAGTTTGGAGTTTCAAAAATACAATGTTAAATAAAAGAAGAATGAAAAGAAAGAGAGAAAAAGAACAAAAAGAGTCACAAAAGTTAAAAAGAAAATATAGGTACAAAATGATAACCAATATCAAAAAGCAAAAGTTAAAAATCTAGAGTAGAGTTTGGAGTTTCAAAAATACAATATTAAAGAAAAGAAGAAGAAAAAGAAAGATAGAAAGAAAATAAAAACAAAACCAAAAACAAACAAAGTCACAAAAATTATAAAGAAGATATAGGCACAAATTGATTATATATACCAGAAAGCATAAATTAAAGATCTAGATTAGAGTTTGGAATTTCAGGAATACAATGTCAAAGAAAAGATGAAGAGATAGAAAGAGGGAGGGGAAAAAAGTCACAAAAGTTATTTTAAAAAAATAGGTACAAATTTGATAACAATTACCAATAAGCTAAACTTATGAATCTAGAGCAGAGTTTGGAGTTTCAAAAATACAATGTTAAAGAAAAGAAAAAAGAAAGAAAGAAAAAAAAAGGGCCACAAAAGTTATAAAAAATATATATGAAGTTTTATTTTTTTAAAGGGTCTTTATTTATTTATTTTTATTCATTTATTTATTTTTACAAAATAATAGTGGGTTATAAAAGTGAAAATTAAAGGAGTACTAGAGGATTAAAAATTTTTTTTCTTAATTAAAAAAAAAAAAGACAGACAGAAAAAATGATGGTAAAAATACTAAATATATATATAGGACTTTCTCTGATATTTTTGTGGGTATTGTGGGTTCAGTTCATTTTCGGCTAGTTCCTTGTTCTGGCTTAAATTTCTCAAGATCTATAGGCCCCTTTCTATGTAGTTGGTACTAACCACAGGGTTTTAGTTTATTGCCTGTCACTTCCACGGCGGTTCCCTCTGTTATAGCTTCTTCTGTTTGCTGGTCTCTTCAGTGTCTGATTTCCGCCCTGATACAAAGGGGGCGGTGGTGGACACCTTTTTTTTTGTTTGTTTTTTAGGCTCACTTGTTCAGTTGCGCTGTGGGGAGGGAGGGACACTGCAAATAAATAACACTAGCGTGTGCTCGCAGTGGCTCAGCCACACTGGGCCTGCCCTGCTCACGGTGCGTGTAGCCTCCCTGCCCACTCTGCTCAGGCTCTCTGTTTCCCCGCCAGAACCATCCACAGCCAGCCCTGGGCTGCTTGTCCCTCCAAGGTCTAAGCTGCTCAAGTTCAGGCACTCAGGTAGTCCTCAGAGGCCCAGGCTCGGTTGGGCCTGCGTTTTCTGCCCTTCGCAGATTCCAGCAGCGCAGGTAATGAGGTGTTTAGCAAGCTCGGCTTCTGCGACTTCTCGCCTCCCTGCCACTCAGTTAGGTGTACAACCGGCGCACCTTCTTAGGCGGATGTTGGCCAACCAGAGCCCCAGGAAGTCTTAGTTAGCAAAGAAGCCTGCTTACAGTTTTGTGGATAATGTCTCTCTGGGGCTGCGATTGCCTCCCTCCAGCTCTGGCTGCCTGTCACCAGAGGGGAACGGTCTGCAGCCGGCTATCTCTGTAAAGTCCTTTGTTCTGTGCGCGGGCCTGGCGGTGTCTTAGGTTAAGGCTGGCTTTCCGTGTGGTAGGTATCCCATAGTCTGGTTTGCTAGCCCAAATTATTTCGCTCAGGTAGTGCTCAGGATATTCAGGCCAGTCCTTACTCTAAGCGATGCAGCTCACGCCGCGCCTCCCTGCCCAGCCCCCACTTGCTAATGGCAGATGCAGGTGTTTGCACTGCTTCTCCACTAGGGAAGTTATCATAGGCTCGTAGTCTGTGGGTTTTAATTATTTATTTTCCTCCCTGTTATGTTGCCCTCCGTGCTTCCCAGGCTCGGCACAGACTAGGCAGTGAGAATGTTTCCTGGTGTTTGGAAACTTCTCTCTTTTAAGACTCCCTTCCCCAGACAGAGGTCCGTCCCTCCCTCTTTGTCTCTTTTTTGTCTTTTATATTTTTTTATACCTCCTTTAGAAGGCAATGAGTTACTTTTATGGGTGTCTGATGTCCTCTGCCGGCATTCAGAAGTTGTTTTGTGGAATTTACTAGGCATTTAAGTGCTCTTTTGATGAATTTGTGGAGGAGAAAGTGTTCTCCCCGTCCTATTCCTCTGCCATCTTAGCTCCTCCCCTTCTCCCTCACATCTTTTTAGCTCCTTGTTATGGTCTCCACTCAGAGAAGGCAATGGCACCCCATTCCAATATTCTTGCCTGGAAAATCCCATGGACGGAGGACCCTGGTGGGCTGCAGTCCATGGGGTCTCTGAGAGTCGGGCATGACAGCGACTTCACTTTCACTTTTCACTTTTGTGCATTGGAGAAAGAAATGGCAACCCACTCCAGTATGCTTGCCTGCAGAATCCCAGGGACAGAGGCGCCTAGTGGGTTGCCGTCTTTAGGGTTGCACAGAGTCGGATACGACTGAAGTGACTTAGAAGACTTAGCAGTAGTAGTATGGTCCCCACTAGAGCCTGTGATTCACTAGTAACTGCAACATTCTGGACAACCAATAGATGATAAATACTGTATCAAATTCATAAATTATCACACAGCCATCTCAGAATGAAGTTCACAAATATAAATTCCTAAAATGCATCAGGGTTTAGTGAACTGCAGCACAGGAGTCAAACAGATGGTGCACCGACGACCCCAGTTGGCTTCAGGCACTGACCTTCACCCAAAATGACCTTCCCCTGGTTGGATGGCATCACCGACCGAGTTTGAGCAAACTGGGAGAACTGAAGGCCAAGGAAGCCTGGCAAGCTGCAGTCCATGGGGTCGCAAGGAGTCACACACGACTGAGCGACTGAACAACAACCGGTCCTAAGATCAGTACAGTATCTTAACTCACACTGTAGACTAAAAGCACATCGTGGCTTTACCTACCCCTCTTCTAAGAATCTGGAGAAAAGTTTCTCCTCAAAAGCAATAATAAACCAAAAAAATTCAATTTTTTGAATTTCCAAATTCAATCAACCGGGTAACTTGCAACAAGCCCAGGCTATTTGCAGAGCCTGGAAACAACCCTCTGTCACTTGCCTGTCAACTTCATGGGACAAAGGCAATAGGCAATCCCCGACTCCCCTGCGAGGTCGAGGGCCCCATCCAGGGAGGCTAAGCACAGAGTTAGCTTCACCCCAACCTGTCGGTGATGGTAGACTGTCTGCCATTCACTAGATCCTCAGCGAGAGGTCTTCCTTTTATCTAACTTGCATTTACAGAAACCCTTCCAGCCCCAGTGCTCCAGGATCAGGTCGATTCCGTAAGGGACACAAGAGTCCAGCTCAAAACTCCATTCAGTCGTCTGGAACGTCCGACTGGAAGGAGTCAAGGAAACGAGATGTGGGTAGGAGCGAAGCAAAGCTAAGCAAACTGAGTGTGTCTGCCAGAATGCGCATCCTAGACATGGAGAACAGTCCTTGGGGAAACACAAGAGAAAACTTTGTCAGGAAGCGAAGTCCGTGAATCGTGGGAAAGGGCGCCGGCCAGTCCCTCCGGGACCGGAGCGGAATCAGCTGGAGGCTGTGTGTCACCTCCTCCTCCAGGGTCTCCAGGGTCTGCAGGTCCCCGCCGCCAGACCCGGCCCGCTGGGCTCTGCTCTCCGTCTCAGGCTGCCGGCCGCTCGTGGCCGCAGCTTCGGCCGAGTCTCGACCGCCTTGCGCCAAGCGCGTGCTGCTCCATGGCTTGGAGCAGGGGG
Organism: Tragelaphus eurycerus; assembly: GCA_935064755.1. Taxonomy (NCBI): domain Eukaryota; kingdom Metazoa; phylum Chordata; class Mammalia; order Artiodactyla; family Bovidae; genus Tragelaphus; species Tragelaphus eurycerus. The sequence continues at coordinate 66,900 of CAKXYN010000083.1, forward strand.
GTCCCTTCCTGTCCTCCTCGCCGCCGTGGACAGGCTTCAGGCACCGGGGCGAGCACGAGTGCCCGGGCCGGAGGTCCCGCAGCCGGAGGAGACAGGAACCTTCCTCTCAGCGCCGCGGGCGGCTCTTCATCTCTCGGCGGCGTGGACTCCTCCGCTGTCTGTAAGGCAGCCGCAGCGGCGGCGGCTTCTCCAGACTCGCCAGTAGGCGGCGGTCCCCGCGAGACTTCAGGGAGACACTCGCAGTGTCTGGGGTCCTCGCGAGAGCGTGCGCAGCAGACGGAGGAAGCCGCCGGCGGTGGGTCCAGGGGACCGTCTCCTAGATAGATGCTTTTTTTCTTTTTTCTTTAGCCATGGACTTTATTGTTTGAATATTTGCAATTATTATTCTATACACAAACGTTAATTTCTTACAAAACTCTGTATTCCATATTGCTAGGTCACTTCACTCTTCATCTTATGTCACATTTCCATCAAGAACTATTTCCCCAAATCACAATCTGCCTGATTGTGTGTTGTTGTTGTTCAGTTGCTCAGTTGTGTACGACTCTGCGATGCCATAGACTAGCCCACCAGGCTCATCTGTCCATGAGATTTTCCAGGCAAGAATACTGGAGTGGGTTAGATAGATGCTTTTTAAAATATATGGACAAACCATGTGAATCTAAAGTCGTGGTTTAGAAATGAGAGGCATTTTTACTTATAAAACCGAAAGAAGGTTCAACTTAAATCCTGATCTTACTTTGTCTTATTTTCGTAGGGGATATTCTTGTACCTCAGAGGTGGCTCACACACTCCTCAAATTAAATTCCCTCAAGGTAGCTGGGTTGGACAGATGAGCACCATGGTTATCCTGATCACTGGGCTTGCTTAACTGGTTTCCGGTGAATGCACCAGTGAAAGTGTTGGTCCCTCAGTCGTGTCTGATTGCGACCCCATGGACTGTAGCTCACCACGTTCCTCTGTCCATGGAATTCTCCAGGCAAGAATACTGTAGTGGGTAGCCATTCCCTTCTCCAGGGGATCTTCCCAACCCAGGGATAGAACCCAGGTCTTCCATATTGCAGGCAGATTGTTTACCGTTTGAGCTACCCGAGAACGCACCAGAGGGATGTTTGTTTGTTTGTTTGTTTGTTTTAAGCTTATTTATTTATGGCTGTGCACAGGCTTAGAAGTTCAGAGGTATGTGGAATCATTCTGGATAAGGGCTTGTGCCCTTATCTCCTGCATTGGCAGGCAGATTCTTTACCACGGGGCCGCCAGGGAAGCCCCATGTTATTTTTTATTTCTCTGGGAAGGTTCTTAGTTGCGGCTTGCAGGATCTTCTTTCAGTGGCAGCATGTGTGATTTTTAGTTGTGGCAGGTGGGATCTTAAGTTTCCTGACCCATCCTGGGCCCCCCAAATTAGAAGCATGGAGTCTTAGGCACCAGACCACCCAGGAAGTCCCCAGAGGAGTGGTCTGATGGAAGGGAAAGTTCCTGGCCTTGGAGTCAGGAATCCTGTTTGCCAGATGGCACCAGGAGCAGTGTGTGTTGTGGCAGGCCTAGCTCCACGATATAGGATCTGCCAGCCTTTCCCAAAAAAGATGTCCTTTTCATTACAGGGGACTGGAATGCAAAAGTAGGAAGTCAAGAAACACCTGGGGTAACAGGCAAATTTGGCCTTGGAGTAGAGAATGAAGCTGAGCAAAGGCTAATAGAGTTTTTGCCAAGAGAACGCACTGCTCATAGCAAACACCCTCCTCCAACAACACAAGAGAAACTACACATGGACATCACCAGATGGTCAACACCAAAATCATATTGATTATATTCTTTGCAGACAAAGATGGAGAAGCTCTATACAGTCAGCAAAAACAAGACCAGGATCTGACTGTGGCTCAGATCATGAACTCCTTATTGCCAAATTCAGACTTAAATTGAAGAAAGTAGGGAAAACCACCAGGCCATTCAGGTTGACCTAAATCAAATCCCTTAAGATTATACAGTGGAAGTGAGAAATAGATTCAAGAGATTAGATCTGATAGAATGCCTGAAGGCCATCTTGATGTATGGCAAAAGCAATACAACATTGTAAAGTTAAGCAAAATAAAATTTAATTTAAAAAAAAAAAAGAATGCCTGAAGGCCTATGGATGGAAGTTCATGATACTGTACAAGAGACAGGGATCGAGACCATCCCCAAGAAAAAGAAATGCAAAAAGGCAAAATGGCTGTCTGAGGAAGACTTACAAATAGCTGTGAATAGAAGAGAAGCAAAAAGCAAGGGAGAAAAGGAAAGATATACTCTTTGAATGCAGAGTTCCAAAGAATAATAAGGAGAGCTAAGAAAGCCTCCTCAGTGATCAGTGCAAAGAAATAGAGGAAAACAATAGAATGGGAAAGACAAGAGATCTCTTCAAGAAAATTAGAGATACCGAAGGAACATTTCATGTAAAGATGGGTACAATAAAGGACAGAAATGGTATGGACCTAACAGAAGCAGAAGATATTAAGAGGTGGCAAGAATACATAGAAGAACTATACAAAAAAGTTCTTCATGACCCAGGTAATCATGATGGTATGATCACTCACCTACAGCCAGACATCCTGGAATGTGAAGTCAAGTGGGCCTTAGAAAGCATCACTACGAACAAAGCTAGTGGAGGTGATGGAATTCCAGTGGAGCTATTTCAAATCATAAAAGGTGATGCTGTGTAAGTGCTGCACTCAATATGCCAGCAAATTTGGAAAACTCAGCAGTGGCCACAGGACTGGAAAAGGTCAGTTTTCATTCCAGTCCCAAAGAAAGACAATGCCAAAGAATGCTCAAACTACTGCACAATTGCACTCATCTCACATATAGCAAAGTAATGCTCAGAATCCTCCAAGCCAGGTTTCAATAGTACATGAACCGCAAACTTCCAGATGTTCAAGCTGGATTTAGAAAAGGCAGAGGAACCAGAGATCAAATTGCCAATATCCGATGGACCCATCAAAAAAAGCAAGAGAGTTCCAGAAAAGCATCTATTTCTGCTCTATTGACTATGCCAAAGCCTTTGACTGTGTGGATCACAATAAACTGTGGAAAATTCTTCAAGAGATGGGAATACCAGACCACCTGACTTGCCTCTTGAGAAATCTGTATGCAGGTCAGGAAGCAACAGTTAGAACTGGACATGGAACAACAGACTGGTTCCAAATAAGAAAAGGAGTACATCAAGGCTATATATTGTCACCATGTTTATTCAACTTATATGCAGAGTACATCATGAGAAACGCTGGGCTGGATGAAGCACAGCTGGAATCAAGATTGCTGGGATAGTATCAATAACCTCAGATATGCAATTGGCACCACCCTTATGGCAGAAAGCAAAGAAGACCTAAAGAGCCTCTTGATGAAAGTGAAAGAGGAGAGTGAAAAAGCTGGCTTAAAACTCAACATTCAGAAAACTAAGATCATGGCATCTGGTCCCATCACTTCATGGAAAATAGATGGGGAAACAGTGGAAACAGTGACAGGCTTTATTTTGGGGGGACTCCCAAATCACTGCAGATGGTGACTGCAGCCATGAAATTTTAAGACACTTGCTCCTTGGAAGAAGAGTCATGACCAACCTAGACAGCATATTAAAAACCAGAGACATTACTTTGCCAACAAAGGTCCATCTAGTCAAAGCTATGGTTTTTTCAGTGGTCATGTATGGATGTGAGAGTTGGACTACAAAGAAAGCTGAGCACTGAAATTGATGCTTTTGAACTGTGGTGTTGGAGAAGACCTTTGAGAGTCCCTTGGACTACAAGGAGATCCAACCAGTCCATCCTAAAGGAAACCAGTCCTGAATATTCATTGGAAGGACTGATGCTGAAGCTGAAACTCCAATACTTTGGCCACCTGATGCAAAGAACATTTGAGAAGACCCTGATGCTGGGAAAGATTGAAGGCGGGAGGAGAAGGGGACAACAGAGGATGAGATGGTTGGATGGCATCACCGTCTCAATGGACGTAAATTTGAGTAGACCCTGGGAGTTGGGAGGCCTGGTGTGCTGCAGTCCATGGAGTTGCAAAGGGTCAGACATGACTGAGCGACTGAACTGAGCCCTTTCCACCTTTCATTCCCCAGAGTACCCATCCTCCTCCAGGAGTTCACAGGAAGTAACATCTGGGTAGTAGGGCCACTCACAACCCCTTTTCCATGTACCTGGCTGGAAGAGTAAGCTGCCAAATTGGGCACTTTCAAGATCTGGCTCAGTGTCTTTTTGAACTCGAGTGTTCCAGATTCAGCAGCAGCAAGATTCTTACTGAGACAAGTCACTTCTTGATATGTCTCCAGAGAAAGAACTGACTCAGCTTCAAAGTTGGACAGGGAGGGCCAGCTGCAGCACGGGTAGAAAGGAGAGCTGTCCTCTAAGATTTGCATTTGAAATAGCACTGAGCAGGTGTTAGAAGACCTGGAGACTGGTCAGTAAGTACTGAGACCTGGACAAGCTGTTTAATATCTCTGGACTGTCAGCTTTGGGAAGGTCTGTGAGATAACCTATATTAAAAAAATATGTTCCTACATGGCAAGGAAGCAATCACCAAGGTAAAAAGGCTGCTGCTGCTGCTGCTAAGTCACCTCAGTCGTGTCCGACTCTGTGCGACCCCATAGACGGCAGCCCACCAGGCTCCCGCGTCTCTGGGATTCTCCAGGCAAGAATACTGGAGTGGGTTGCCATTTCCTTCTCCAATGCTCGAAAGTGAAAAGTGAAAGTGAAGTCGCTCAGTTGTGTCCAACTCTTCGCTACCCTATGGACTGCAGCCTACCAGGCTCCTCCGTCCATGGGATTTTCCAGGCAAGAGTACTGGAGTAGGGTGTCATTGCCTTCTCCATTCTAAAGGAAAAGGAGACAATATCTGCCAATCCTATATCTTATAAAGGATTAATATCCAAAATGTATAAGGAACTCCTATAACTCAAGAGCAAAAATCCAAATAACCTGATTTTTTTTTAATGGGCAAAAGATATGAATACACATTTCTATAAAGAAGACATATAAATCACCAACAAATGAAAAGTGTTCAACTAATCATCAGATCAGATCAGATCAGTCACTCATTCGTGTCCGACTCTTTGCGACCCCATGAATCACGGCACGCCAGGCCTCCCTGTCCATCACCAACTCCCAGAGTTCACCCAGACTCATGTCTATCGAGTCAGTGATGCCATCCAGCCATCTCATTCTCTGTCGTCCCCTTCTCCTCCTGCCCCCAATCCCTCCCAGCATCAGAGTCTTCTCCAATGAGTCAACTCTTCGCATGAGGTGGCCAAAGTACTGGAGTTTCAGCTTTAGCATCATTCCTTCCAAAGAAATCCCAGGGCTGATCTCCTTCAGAGTGGACTGGTTGGATCTCCTTGCAGTCCAAGGGACTCTCAAGAGTCTTCTCCAACACCACAGTTCAAAAGCATCAATTCTTCGGCGCTCAGCCTTCTTCACAGTCCAGCTCTCACATCCATACATGACCACAGGAAAGACCATAGCCTTGACTAGACGAACCTTTGTTGGGAAAGTAAAATCTCTGCTTTTGAATATGCTATCTAGGTTGGTCATAACTTTCCTTTCAAGGAGTAGGCATCTTTTAATTTCATGGCTGCAGTCACCATCTGTAGTGATTTTGGAGCCCAGAAAAATAAAGTCTGACACTGTTTCCCCATCTATTTCCCATGAAGTGATGGGACCGGATGCCATGATCTTCGTTTTCTGAATATTGAGCTTTAAGCCAACTTTTTCACTCTCCACTTTCACTTTCATCAAGAGGCTTTTTAGTTCCTCTTCACTTTCTGCCATAAGGGTGGTGTCATCTGCATACTAATCATCAGGGAAGTACAAATCAAAACCATAATGAGCTGTCATCTCACACTTGTTAAGATGGTTATAAAATTTTTTAAAAAGAGTAAGTGTTGGTGAAGGTCTGAGAAAAGGGAATTCTTATATACTGTTAATGAGAATGTAAATCAGGGCAGCCATTATGGAGAGGAGTATGGAAATTCCTCAGAAAATTAAAGCTAGAGCTATCGTATGATCCAGGGGCTTCCCTGTGGTCCTGTGGTTAAGCATCTGCACTTCCACTACAGGGGGTGTGGGTTCAATCTCTGTTCAAGGAAGTAAGATCCTGCATGCCTCATGGCACAGGGGAAAAAAAGAAAAAAGAGAAAAAAGGCTACCATATGATCCAGCAGTCCCACTCCTGGACATGTATCCAGAGGAACTGAAATCAGGATCTTGAAGAGAGAACTGCATTCTTATGTTTATTGTGGCAATATTCATAATAGCCAAGGAAAAAGAACTTGTGTATATCAATAGGTGAATCAATAAAGAAACCATGGTATCCACATACAATGGAATATTATTCATCCTTAAAAGAAAAGGAAATACTGCCATTTGTAATGTCATGGATGAACCTGGAGGACATTATGCTAAGTGATATAAATCAGACACAGAAGGACAAATACCACATGATATCATTTATGTGAGGAATCTAAAATAATCAAATATACTGAAGCAGGGAGTTAGAGTGGTGGTTGCCAGGGGTTATGGGCCAAGAGAAACGGGAAGGTGTTGGTCAGAGGATACAAACTGCCACTGTACACAATGAATAAGGCTTAGAGATCTGCTGTACAGTTAGTTAACAGTACTGGATTGTACCCTTAAATTCTTGCTAGAAGTGTAGATCTTAAGTTATCTTATGCCTATACCACAGAAAGTAAAAACAAAGAGGACAGGAGGAAACTTCTGGAGATGATGGATATGTTTGTGGCATCGATTGTGATGATGGTTTTACAGCTGTATACTTATCCCCAAACTCATCAAGTTGTATACATTAAATATGATCAGATTTGTGTATGTCAGTCTTTCCTCCATTGGTGGTCTTTTTAAGCATGTTTCCTTACCAAACAGTTGTCAAATGTTAAATACTTATATATTATCTTGCCATGAAGCCTATTTTTCCAGTAAGTTCTATCAAGAACTTCATCCATCCAAAGTGATTCTTTCCACAACCCCCTGAGATAATTTATCCCCTTTGCTCAGAGTAGTTTAATGCAAGAATTGTTACCATTTTCTTTTTTGTGAGTCTGCTGAACTATGGATTCTCTCTCTAGAGAAATGCCCATATATACATACATACATACACGCACACACCCTTTTGCACATAATTTCTGTGGCTTTTTGAAATTCAGAGGCCCATGGATTGGGGTTTTAAAAATCCAGAAAAGGGATGTTTGAGTCCTAAAGCATCTCAGAAGCCAGGATTATGATTCCTTTTTCTGGTAACCAGGCCAATCTAGATTCGGTCAATATCTTACCCTGTTTCTCAAGTGCTGCTCCATCTCCAGGGGATCTTTAGATCAGATCCACCAAAGTTGATTGACCCGGCAGAGGGCATGCCTCCAAATATCTTTTCCTTCACCCTCCTTGCTCCTCAAACCTGCATGGCTGGCCTTGGCTCACTGCACACTAGGGGGCAGTGGAAGCCTCCTGGTGGTAAATCAGGGCTGGGTTCCAGTGCAGTTCTGCCTCCACTGCTCCTGGGTCCTTGCCAGGTCTGCTTCCTAGATCCCTAGCCAGCACTCCCCCTTCCTTTGCTGTACCTCTGCCCTGGGTCCACCTGCAAGGCCACACCTAGAGAGTCACCTTTGGGACTTCCCTGCTGGTGCAGTTTTGGAGTTTGCTTGCCAATGTAAGGGACGTGGGTTGGATCCCTAGTCTGAGAAGATTCCGCATGCCTCAGGGCAACTGGGCCGGCCCACCACAGCTGCTGAGTCTGTGCTCTAGAGCCAGTGCCCTGCAACACGAGAAGCCAACTCAGTGCAAAGCCCAGGCACCACAACTAGAGAGTAGCCCCCGCTCTCGGCAGCTAGAGAAAGCCCGAGCAAAGCAACAAAGCTTCAGTTCAGTTCAGCTCAGTCACTCAATCATGTCTGACTCTCTGCGACCCCATGAACCGCAGCACGCCAGGCCTCCCTGTCCATCACCAACTCCCAGAGTCCACCCAAACCCATGTCCATTGAGTCGGTGATGCCATCCAACCATCTCATCCTCTGTCATCCCCTTCTCCTCCTGCCCTCAATCTTTCCCAGCATCAGGGTCTTTTCAAATGAGTCAGCTCTTCGCATCAGATGGCCAAAGTATTGGAGTTTCAGAGCAGCCAAAAATAAATTCTAAAAAATAGTTAAAAAGAGAGAGTCACACTTGAGGGAATTGACTGCCTTCTAACAGTGAACCCAACTTGATCAGGGGCTTCCTGCAAACCCAAAAAACTCAGAGAAGGGTCACAGTGCAGGCGGTAGGAACTCACCTTGAACTTTCTTTCACAGAAGGTGGTAGGTGTTCTACATGATCCCTAAGTGGGAGAGGAATGGGAGTGCCCCCACACCCAGCCTTCCAACAGCTGGGAGCCAGAGTATTGGTCACATTGTGGTATCTTTTTGGAGATTCAGATCTCATGCTAGATCAGTATCTGAAAGGTAAGAATCTTATAAGAAGCTTAGAAAGAGGGTGTTCCCAGTAGATCAGAATGCAGACACAGTACGAGATTATGTATATTTCAACCCTTCTATTCAATGCACACTTTTGGTGCTGCCTCTAAAATGGGTAGGAATACCCAGATTCATGATCTGGACTGTTTCAGCATGAAAATAATGAACTTCCCATGGACTGCTGTGTCTTAGGGTGTAACTACGTAAACTCCATTTGTAGGCATAGTCTTCTTAGTTGCCAAATACATTTGTAATGAGCTTCTGTACTCCTCTCTCAGAGAGCAAAGAAAATATTAAAGCTTGTTTGCAAAGCTTGCACAAGAAAGAGCCTAGCAGGTAACATTCCAGAGACGTCATGGTTAGCTAGAATTTCCTATCAAATTATTTAGCTTCAGGCTTTGTTCCTAATGATTTTTCTTAAGAAATGGATCACAGGTGTATATTCTGCCTTTTCCTAAGAAAGCTCTGATAGCATTGGCGTGGATATCTGAACTCCTTTGTAAAATTCTGCACAAGCTTCCCCCAGGACCTTGTGTGACCTGGTAACCTGGCATGACTGGAGGGCATCTGGCTTCAGCTAGTGTCTCTACCCACCACCTGGCACTGCTGAATGGCCTGGATGTCCCAGGCCCTGTGAGAGCTCACCTAATGTGTTCAGAGAATTCTGTGCCTGAGCTAAGCTGAATTTCTTTGAAATGGGTCTTCTGAAGGGTGAGGACGGGCATGGGAAGGCAAAAAATGAAAGTGAAGTCACTCAGTTGTGTCCAACTCTTTGGGACCCCGTGGACTGTAGCCTATCACACGCCTCCATCCATGGGATTTTCCAGACAAGAGTACTGGAGTGGGTTGCCATTTCCCTCTCCAGAGAATCTTTCCAACCCAGGGATCAAACCCAGGTTTGTAGGCAGATGCTTTACAGTTTGAGCCACCAGGGAAGGCAAGGATAAGGGCAATAAGTTACCTTGCTTTCCCCTTATGTCTGTGTCTGAGACTTTTTTCAGTTCAGTTCAGTCACTCAGTCGTGTCCAACTCTTTGTGACCCCATAGACTGCAGCACACCAGGCCTCCCTGTCCATCACCAACTCCCAGAGTCTACTCAAACTCACGTCCATTGAGACGGCGATGCCATCCAACCATCTCATCCTCTGTCATCCCCTTCTCCTGCCTTCAATCTTTCCCAACACCAGGGTCTTTTCAAATGAGTCAGATCTTCCCATCAGGTGGCCAAACTATTGGAGTTTCAGTTTCAGCATCAGTCCTTCCAATGAATATTCAGGACTTATTTCCTTTAGGATGGACTGGTTGGATCTCCTTGCAGTCCAAGGGACTCTCAAGAGTCTTCTCCAACACCACAGTTCAAAAGCATCAATTCTTTGGTGCTCAGCTTTCTTTATAGTCCAACTCTCACATCCATACATGACTACTGGAAAAACCATAGCTTTGACTAGATGGACCTTTGTTGACAAAGTAATGTCTCTGCTTTTTAATATGCTGTCTAGGTTGGTCATGACTTTTCTTCCAAGGAGCAAGTGTCTTTTAATTTCATGGCTGCAGTCACCATCTGCAGTGATTTGGGAGACTCCCAAAATAAAGCCTGTCACTGTTTCCACTGTTTCCCCATCTATTTTCCATGAAGTGATGGGACCAGATGCCATGATTTTCGTTTTCTGAATATTGAGTTTTAAGCCAACTTTTTCACTCTCCTCTTTCACTTTCATCAAGAGGCTCTTTAGGTCTTCTTTGCTTTCTGCCATAAGGGTGGTGACATCTACATATCTGAGGTTACTGATATTTCTCCCGGCAATCTTGATTTCAGCTTGTGCTTCATCCAGCCCAGCGTTTCTCATGATGTACTCTGCATATAAGTTGAATAAACAGGGTGACAATATACAGCCTTAATGTACTTTTGGAATCAGTCGTTCCATGTTCAGTTCTAACTGTTGCTTCCTGACCTGCATACAGATTTCTCAAGAGGCAGGTCAGGTGGTCTGGTATTCCCATCTCTTGAAGAATTTTCCACAGTTTGTTGTGATCCACACAGCCAAAGGCTTTGGCATAGTCAATAGAGCAGAAATAGATGTTTTTCTGGAACTCTCTTACTTTTATGATGATCCAACAGATGTTGGCAATTTGATCTCTGGTTCCTCTGCCTTTTCTAAATCCAGCTTGAACATCTGGAAGTTCACGGTTCATGTACTGTTGAAACCTGGCTTGGAGGATTCTGAGCATTGCTTTACTAGCGTGTGAGATGAGTGTAATTGTGCAGTAGTTTGAACATTCTTTGGCATTGCCTTTCTTTGGGACTGGAATGAAAACTGACCTTTTCCAGTCCTGTGGCCACTGCTGAGTTTTCCAAATTTGCTGGCATATTGAGTGCAGCACTTACACAGCATCATCTTTTATGATTTGAAATAGCTCCACTGGAATTCCATCACCTCCACTAGCTTTGTTCGTAGTGATGCTTTCCAAGGCCCACTTGACTTCACATTCCAGGATGTCTGGCTCTAGGTCAGTGATCACACCATCATGATTATCTGGGTCGTGAAGATCTTTTTTGTACAGTTCTTCTGTGTATTCTTGACATCTCTTCTTAATATCCTCTGCTTCTGTTAGGTCCATACCATTTCTGTCCTTTATTGTACCCATCTTTACATGAAATATTCCTTCGGTATCTCTAATTTTCTTGAAGAGATCTCTTGTCTTTCCCGTTCTGTTGTTTTCCTCTATTTCTTTAATCAAGTGCTAAGCAAAATGGATAACAGCGCCACCCAGTGGCTCATCCTCGTTAAAGCAGCATCGCTTCTCTCTCTCTAGAGGCAGTTATCTAGCATGGCAGCCACTGGCCACACGTGACTATGAATTACCTGAAATGTGGCTAGACGGGAAGCAAAGCCAGGCATAGAGTGGGGCTCAGGGAGTGATGCGACTTTCTTTTCTGCTTTTGAGCACCTTGATGCTTCAGGAAGAACTGACCTAGCATCAGTGAGCCAGGGCTGCAATTCTAGCTCTTCCCTTGCTCCGTAAGGAAAAGCACTACCCTTGCTGGCATCAGTTTTTTGTCTGTGGAGTGGAAAGTATTTAATAAGCTGATCTCAAGGTCCTTTGGGGGCAAGGGACTTTCCTGGAGATGCAGTGGTTAAGACTACACGCTTCCACTGCCGGGAGCACAGGTTCAATCCCTGGTCAGGAAACTAAAATCCGGCATGCCCTGCAGTGCTGCCATAAATAAATAAACAGCCCTATCAGGGAAAAATATCACATAATCTCTATTGTCTCTTCTGTCTTCTCCTGACCAAGTGAATGGGGAACCTGTAACGCAGCGGCTGGCTTCCTGCTCATCGTGGGTTCCCACCGTTTCCTAGGGGCTCAGGGGCCCCGAGGAGATAGCAGAGACATACGCTCAGCATCTCAGCACAGTTCTGTCTTCACAGCATGCAGTCACAGCAGCCCTGCGGGGAAGACTAGCCAGGCAGTTATGGTTCTCCCCTTTCTACAGATGAGAAAATAGTTGAAGGGCTACTTGACTCATCCAGAATCAGACACGAGCTCACAGGATATTGATGCTGGAAAAGACATCAAAGATCAAAGGAAAGTAGTCCGCACTCTCATTTTGCTGATAGGGAAACTGAGGCCCAAGATCAAGTGACCTGGCAGCAGCCTTGATTAGTGACCACAATGGAATCCTCAGGTTCCAAGGCTCCTAGTCCTTCTTCATCTGTAAATTAATAATAGTGGCCAGCTCATAAGATGGTTTTGAACACATAGCTCTCAGAGGTAAGTTCGCATAAACATAGCTGGCATGTGACATTGCTTGCGTTCATCTTTTATCTCCACTTAAGATATCTTGTCTTCTTCGGGTCTTTGGCTAGAACTATCCTAAAGAGACTTTCTATAAAATATAACCCTTAGGTTATATTTTCAGTGGTGAACCGAGAATGAGTTGTGTGATAAGATCAGTGAAGGACAAAATTGTTGAAGACATATTGTGTGGAGGGTGGGGTGGTGGCTGTGATTTGGGGAACAATTCTCCTGCAGGTGTAAAGGAATAAAGAAACTGGCAGTCCTCTACTGCAGAGATGAACTCAATGGAGAGAGATATCCGGGTCCAGTTGGAAGCTCACAAAGAGTTATTGTCACTGTGTATCTGACTTTGCCCGAAGTCCCCAGGAAGAAAGGCAGCCAAGTCCTCGCGGCAATGGATGCGAGTCATCAGAGCACAAAACGAGCTCTGTGTGTGTTCCTGCTTCTCTCCACATGGCATTATCTCACACTGCATAGCACTTTACAGTTTATCAAGGTGAGACTTGGGTAAATTTTATCTTTGTGCATCCTCACAGCATCCCTAAGCAGGGGGCAGAGAATGTCTGTCTTTGCTTCACAAGGCTTGCCTCTCATTTTACAAGCTGACACTGAGATGCAGAGATGGTTGTGCAGCTTTGTGTAAGGTCACACAGCTAGGACACAGCTTAGCCAACACCCAACTAAACAGGGTCTGAGTGTATCTTTAGTCCTATCCAAGTCTTTACTCCGAAGTTCTGCACTGACCGGGTGATTTTAGTGTTTTCCATTGCTCTGTTCAAACCATAAATGCTCTCAGAAACTTCACACAGTTTTGTGAGGTCATACTCTTTTTATGTTCTTTTTTCTGAGCCCTGAATACACTGCCTAGTGTACCAATTAAAGGAACACAAGGCATTCATGCTCCAAGAAATTCCCAGGCCCTAAGATGACGATGTGATGTTTTAAGTGGTCACATTTTGGAAAAATATTTTTTTCTAACCCTTACAAAGGACTCTGGGTACCAAAGAAAGTAGCCTGACACAGCAATTCTACTTGTAGGTATTTACCCAAAAAAAATCATTAGTCTACAAGATCACTTGTACATGAAGAATTCATGTTCATCCCAAATATATATTGATATTTGATATACATATTTCCTAGAAATAATATATCCACACAGTGAATACTACCTCAGCTATGAAAAGCATAAACTACAGACAACATCATGGATGGACTCAGAGACATTAGGCTTACCAAAAGGAGCCACATACAAAAGAGTATATACTGTATGAGTCTATCTAGATGACATTCTAGGACAGACCAACTAAACTATAGTGATAAAAATAAGAGCAACTTTTGTAAAGGGCAAGGAGTGGGAAGAATTAACTAGAAAGGGTACAGAGTAACTTTTTAGAATGTTGAAAAAGTTTATGTCTTCTTTGTAGTGATGGTTTTATCAGATCAGATCAGTCGCTCAGTCGTGTCCAACTCTTTGCGACCCCAGGAACTGCAGCACGCCAGGCCTCCCTGTCCATCACCAACTCCCAGAGGTCACTCAGGCTCACATCCATCGAGTCAGTGATGCCATCCAGCCATCTCATCCTCTGTCGTCCCCTTCACCTCCTGCCCCCAATCCCTCCCAGCATCAGAGTCTTCTCCAATGAGTCAACTCTTCGCATGAGGTGGCCAAAATACTGGAGTTTCAGCTTTAGCATCATTGCTTCCAAAGAAATCCCAGGTCTGATCTCCTTCAGAATGGACCGGTTGGATCTCCTTGCAGTCCAAGGGACTCTCAAGAGTCTTCTCCAACACCACAGTTCAAAAGCATCTATTCTTCGGCGCTCAGCCTTCTTCACAGTCCAGCTCTCACATCCATACATGACCACAGGAAAGACCATAGCCTTGACTAGGCGAACCTTTGTTGGCAAAGTAATGTCTCTGCTTTTGAATATGCTATCTAGGTTGGTCATAACTTTCCTTCCAAGGAGTAAGCGTCTTTTAATTTCATGGCTGCAGTCACCATCTGCAGTGTTTTGGAGCCCAGAAAAATAAAGTCTGACACTGTTTCCACTGTTTCTCCATCTATTTCCCATGTAGTGATGGGACCGGATGCCATGATCTTCGTTTTCTGAATGGTTTTATAGGTATATGTATTTGTCAAAAAAATGTGAAGTGTACATTGTACCTCACTGAGTAAATTAATAACACCTTATTAAATTATGTGTTATTTCTGAAAGTCAAAATTGAGGAAAGACTGATAGTTGTTTTAGGAAAATGTGTTTTCCCCATAACTGTACTTGCACATTTTGTCTTGTATATATGATTCCGTGGGTCAATGGTTTTATATATGTTGATTATGTGGTCACTTCAGGGAAATTTTCAGAAATGATCCTTGGCTTTTTACTAGTCAATCAACCCAGCATTAATCGAGCACTACAGTTCAGTTCAGTTCAGTCGCTCAGTTGTGTCCAACTCTTTGCAACCCCATGGACTGCAGCATGCCAGGCTTCCCTGTCCATCACCAACTCCCAGAGCTTGCTCAGACTTCATGTCCATCGAGTCAGTGATGCCATCCAACCATCTCATCCTCTGTCATGCCTTTCTCCTCCTGCCCTCAATCTTTCCCAGCATCAGGGTCTTTTCCAATGAGTCAGCTCTTCACATCAGATGGCCAAAGTATTGGAGTTTCAGCTTCAGCATCAGTCCTTCCAATGAATATTCAGGACTGATTTCCTTTAGGATGGACTGGTTGGATCTCCTTGTAGTCCAAGGGACTCTCAAGAGACTTCTCCAACACCACAGTTCAAAAGCATCAATTCTTTGGTGCTCAGCGTTCTTTATAGTCCAACTCTCACATCCATACATCACTACTGGAAAAACTATAGATTTGACTAGATAGACCTTAGTTGGCAAAGTAATGTCTCTGCTTTTTAATATGCTCTCTAGGTCGGTCATGACTTTTCTTCCAAGGAGCACCATCTTTTAATTTCATGGCTGCAGCCACCATCTGCATTGATTTGGGAGCCCCTCAAAATAAAGCCTGTCATGGTTTCCATTGTTTCCCCATCTATTTGCCATGAAGTGATGGACCGAATGTCCATCAAGCACCTATTATGTGCCTGAAAACTTCTAGGTAGTGGATTGGAAATACAGAAGTGGGTAAGATGCAAGCCCATCCTGAAGGAGTCCACAAAGTCCTGTAGGAAGTAAGTTAGAGATCACTAAGGTACGAATGAGGGAAAAGCATAAAAAAATGTTCAGAACAAAAGGTATCCACAAGACAGTATCATGTCCTTATTATGAGGCAGGAAAACTGAGCCCTGAAAAGGGATTTGACAGACTGGGAGGGGGAAGGCACTCAACTGCAGGGAACAGCTTCTTTTACTCAACCAGTGTTTAATCCTCATTTATTGAGCACCTTAATATGCCTCCTAAGGAAGGCAAGTTTGATTTTTCCCAAGAGGAAACTTCAGGAATCAGACTGCTTGGTGTCTTCCATCTAACAGCTGTGTGCCCAGAGCAAGCGACTTGGCCTCTCTGAAAAGACAGAGACCATCACGGATCCACATCATCGGTTATTGTGCTGATTAGAAAAGATAATCCAGGGGAAGTGATCAGCATAGAATCGGGCACAGGAAATGTACTATAACTGTGAGATTCCATTATTGCTATTGCTGTCCTTAATATGGGGCTTCCCAGGTGGCTCAGTGGTAAAGAATCCGCCTGTAATAAAGGAGACATGGTTTGACCCCTGGGTCAGGATGACCCCCTAGAAAAGGAAATGGCAATCCACCCCAGTATTTCCTGGGAAATCCCATGGACAGAGGAGACTGGCAGGCTGTAGTCAGTGGGGTGGCAAAAGAGTCCGACATGACTTAGTGACTTAATAACAACAACAACATGCTTAATATATGCCGGGAACTCAGGCAGGTCCTGGAAATACTGAAGAAAACCCCACGTATGCATCAGTCAGCTCGGGCCGCTGTAACAGAATACCACAGACTGGGTTTTTTTTTTTTTTTTTTATACAGTGATGAAAACTAAAAGATGGGGTTTTTTTGTTTTCTTTTTTGTTTGTTTTTTTCTTTTTTGCAGGAGGAAATGGACAAAGGAAAGGATCAATGAGGGTGGGAGGGAAATGGGAAAAAAGAAGGGGAGTGATGGTGGGGAGGAGTATATGTAATTTCTTAACTAATGGCTTTCTGTTTTTAATCACAAAGAACACTTAAAAAAATCATGTTGAATTCATCCTATATTAGGAGGTTTGATCCGGAAATCAAAAGTTCAGGAAACTAAAAGTCCAGATTGGGTGTCCTCATCTTAGGCACATCTTGGTATTTTGTATTGGTAGGTCTATCTTTACCACAATATATTATTTAGGACAGGATCAGATTTGTCCCTTCTTCCTCCCTACTACCCAAAGTGGTACCAGACCCATAAAATAGTCAATAAAACTTTACAGAGTGAACAAATAAGTCTATTTTTTTTTTAACTCTCCTGAGTGAACTGAATTTTTTGAGGCTCATAAGTGAATATGTTTTCCTCTTTACTTTGTCTATTACAGCCAGATTGTATAAGTATGACTGGGGTATTAAAGTCTCCCACTATTATTGTATTGTTGCATATTTCTTCTATCATATTAATTAATGTTTGTCTTAGATATATCAATGCTCCAATGTTGGGTACATATATATTTATAATTGTTATGACTTCTTTTTGGATTGTTCCTTTAAGTCGTTATGTATAACCTTGATTGTCTCCTTTTCAGGATCTTTAAAGTCAATTTTATCTGATATGAGTATTGCTACTCCTGTTTTCTTTTGGTCCATATTTGCATAGAAAATCTTTTTCCAGCCCTTCATTTTCAGTCAGTATATATCCCCGATTTTAAGGTGGTTCTCTTGTAGACAACATATATAGGGGTCTAGTTTTTTTATCCATTCGACCGATTTTAGTCTTTTGGTTGTCTCTTGTAGACAAGGTATGTAGGGGTCTTGTTTTTGTATCGATTCAGCCAGTCTTTGTCTGTTGATTAGGGCATTCAGCCCATTAACGAATTTAAAGCAATTATTGATAAATAGGATTTACTTTATTGTTTTGGGTTAGAATTTATACACCCTTTTAGTGATTCCTATCTAGAGAATGTCCTTTAGTTTTTGTTGGAGAAATGGTTTAGTGGTGCTAAATTCTCTCAACTTTTGCTTATCTGTGAAGCTTTTGATTTCTCCTTCATATTTGAATGAGATCCTTGCTGGATACAATAATCTAGGCTGTAAGTTATTGTCTTTCATCACTTTAATTAGGTCTTGCCATTCCCTCCTGGCTTGGAGAGTTTCTATTGAAAGATCAGCTGTTATCCTTATGGGAATTCCCTTGTGAGTTATTTGATGTTTTTCCCTTGCTGCTTTTAATATTTGTTCTTTATATTTAATCTTTGTTAATTTGATTAATATGTGTCTTGGGGTGTTTCGCCTTGGGTTTATCCTGTTAGGGACTCTCTGGATTTCTTGAACTTGAGTGGTTATTTCCTTCTCCATTTTAGGGAAGTTTTCAACTATTATCTCCTCAAGTATTTCCTCATGGTCTTTCTTTTTATCTTCTTCTGGAACTCCTATGATTTGAATGTTGTAGCATTTAATGTTATCCTGGAGGTCTCTGAGATTGTCCTCATTTCTTTTGATACGTTTTTCTTTTTTCTCCTCTGATTCATTTATTTCTAGGATTCTATCTTCTAATTCACTAATCCTATCTTCTGCCTCTGTTATTCTACTATTTGTTGCCTCCAGGGTGTTTTGGATCTCATTTATTGCATTATTCATTATGAGTTGACTCTTTTTTATTTCTTCTAGGTCCTTGTTAAAGCTTTCTTGCATCTTCTCAATCCTTGTCTCCAGACTCTTTAACTGTGATTCCATTTTGATTTTGAGATTTTGGATTAATTTCACTATCATTATTTGGAATTCTTTATCAAGTAGATTCCCTATCTCTTCCTCTTTGGTTTGGTTTGGTGGGCATCTATCCTGTTCCTTTAGCTGCTGGGTATTCTTTTGTCTCTTCATTTTGTTAAAATTGCCAAGTTTAGAGTGTCCTTACTATATTCTGGTAGTTTGTTGAATTCTCTTTATTGAGGCAGTTTACTGGTCTTTTCAATATCTGATCTCTACCCTGTTACAGAGGGGGCGGAGATGAACACCAAAATCTAAGCCGGCCAGGTTCAGGCACTCCAGTAATCCTCAGAAGCACAGACTCAATTGAGTCTGAGTTTTATGCCCTTCCCAGATGCGAGTAGCGCAGGTGATGAAGTGTTTAGCGAGCGCAGCTGCTGCGACTTATTGCCTCCCCGCCACTCAGTTTTCTGGGTATACAACTGGCCCACTTTCTCAGGCAGATGTTGACCATCCAGAGCCCCAAGAAGTGTGAGTCAGCACAGAAACCTACTTACAGTTCTGTAGACAGTGTCTCTCTAGGGCTGTGATTGCCCGCCTCTGGCCCTGGCTGCCTGTCACCGCAGTGGGACGGCCTGCAGCCGGCCATCTCCGTGCATTCCTATGTTCCATACGTAGTCCTGGTGGTGTCTTAAGTTAGGGCTGGCTTTTGATGTAGTAGATAATCAACAGTCCAGTTATTTCGCTCAGATAGCGCTCGGGATAGCCAGGCCAAATCCTTTCTCAAAGCGATGCAGGCCGCGCCGCTCCTCCTAGCCCAGCCCCCGCTTGCTAATAGCAAATGCTGGTGTCCACGCTGCTTCTCTGAAAAGGAGTTACCACAGGGCTCGTTTTCTCCTTTTGAAGACAATGAATTGTCTTTCTAAGTGCCTGATGTCCTCTGCTGGCATTCAGAAGTTGTTTTGTAGAATTTATTCAGCATTCAAATGTTCTTTTAATGGATTTGTGGAGGAGAAAATATTCTCCCCGTCCTATTCGTCCGCCATCTTAGCTCCTCCCCTGGGTTTCTTAAACAACAGATTTTTTTCTTATTTCTCAAAATTCTGGAAGCTGAGAAGTCCAAGATCAAGCCAGCAGATCTGGTTCCTGGCTAGAATCCTCTTCCAAGTTTGTGGACAGCTGCCTTCTAGCTGTGTCCTCACACGGCACAGAGAGACAGCACTGTAAGTCTCTCTTTCTCTTCATATCATTACATTAATCCCATCATAGGGACCTTACCCCTCAAAACTTCATCTAAACCTGATTATCTCCCAAGGGCCCCACCTCCAAAAGCCGTCATGTTGAGGATTAAGGCTTCAACATATGAATGGGTATCAGGGGGACAGAAACAGTCCATTGGGTTCTAGTGGGAGGAGCCAGAACAAGTTTACTGATCATTAAAATACCGTGTGCTAACCACTTGGAAAAAAAAAGAAAATTTAGAGATTCTGTGTTATAGATTATCTTTATCCCTTCAGAGACCCAAGGAGGGAAATGACTTCCTAGTTCCTAACACAATAGCACGGTCTGGACTCAGGCCTCCTGAGTCTCAGTTCAGAGGGCACATCCCATGCTGTTGATCTCTCTGAAAGAAAAAAACACATCCTTGCTCCTTCACATTTCCTAGAGCTCTGATTATAGTTGTCTGGAAACAGAAATCTCTCTGGGACTGCAGAGACAGGCCAGGTGACCTCATTACCTGGTTCTTGTGCTCCATCCATTTATACAGAAGCAACTCTAGGCTGCTTTCTGGAAGGCAACAACCCCATCTCCCCCTTTGCAAAGCAGGCTGGGGCCTGCAGATGGAGACTATCTTTGGAGGAGGGAGTTTCAGGGCATGAAGAAATAAGAGGACGTTTTCAAATGCTGCTCTGAGAGTAGGAACCCAGACAGACTGACCTTGGGTCTAGAAAGGCACATTGCAATCAACCCTGGCTCTGGCTGGAAGCAGTGCCAGCCCTGGGGCTTGCCACATCAGGGACCAAGGATGTGGTTTGCCCATCAACCTTGTAGCATTCGTGTCCCAGACTTACTTCCTGGGGGCTTTTTCAAGACCAACAGTGGGAATTCGTCCCCTTCATTTTCCCCCCATCCTTAGAAGTTGCCTACATGTTCACAAACACACACACACACACACACACACACCATTCCAACATTTACCCACGTTCTCAACTCAGACAAACTCAGACTCACCAATCACTCTCAGAAATACAGAATCATACATCTACCCAATACATGTGCACACTTACACACTTGCTCAACCACATGTACTCTGACATATATACACACTCTCCATACACACATCACATCCTCATCCACGTACACATGGCCCCTCACCCACAGTGCTCTGCTGACCTCTCCCTGCCAATCACTCATGACTTCTCAGAGGGAGCATTCAGATGTGTTCGGGAAAACTGCCTGGATGTCTGGGTACTCACAGCAGAAAATCTTCCTGAACTGTAAACTTCCGTGTGATTGGTTCTTTGTTTTGCAATACCAAACAGTACGAGGTATCTGTTGTTTCAGCCAGGACCAACTGCTTGTCATATGGTTCTCCCATTTGCCTCTGAGTCACTGTTGTGGTGTGACATCATGGGCTAACTTCAACTTGATGGAAACTCTTTGGGGCCCTTCAGTCTTCCTGTAGGAGGCAAGCGTGCAAGGCCTGGGAGCCCTTGGCAGCTAGAATGGACAACCCCACAGAGGTGTTAAAGAGTCTGTTAAGACAAGCCCAGGGTCCCTGTGAAGTCAGGCAGAAATCCTGTACCCAAGAAGTCTTAGAGGCAACCCTGGCTTCAAGAATGAACATGTCTATGTAGAAAACCTGCTCCCATTGAGGCCAAAGCCAACCATTCTTTTCTTTCTCATCTGTCTGTAGTTCTGTGGCTCACTCTAGTTTGGCTAAAGGCCCTTCTAGACAAGCAGAAAAGTCATAAATATTGATGCTCCCTTTGATAGGCTGAATAATGGCCCTAAAAATTATCCAGGTCATACTGGTGGAACTTGTGAATGTTACCTTATATAGCAAAGGAGAATTTTGCACATATGATTAACGATCTTGAGATGGGGAGGTTATCCTGGATTATCTGCATAGATCCAATTGTAATCAAGATGAGGGAGTCAGAAGGAGACAGAGGAGAGAGAGAAAACAGTGTGAGATTCGATGATGCTACACTGAGGGATGTGGAGATGGAGGAAGGTGACTTCAAGCCCAGGAATGCAAGGAATACAGTTATAGGAGCAGGAAAGAAAAGGAAGGGACTCTGACCTAGAGCCTCTGGGAAGAGCAACACCTTGATTTCATCTCAGGGAAACTGACTTCTGTCTTCTGACTTCCAGAACCGAAAGAGAATAAAGGTATTATTTTAAGATACTCACTTGGTGGTCATTTGTTCTACAGCCATAGAAAATGAAAGTACCTGCCATGGCAGACTGGCTGGTCCATGCCCTCCTTCAGCCTGCAGGCTTCAGAAGTAGAGATGATGGATGGGGTGGCCAGAGGCACTGAAGTCCACCCTGTATTCCTTGGGGCTTTCTACTGGAGCATGGGGGCGCAGAGGCCTGGGGGATGCAGCATGGGAAGTGCCCCAGCAGAGAGAAAGAACACCAGTGCAGCCCTGGCTCCCTGAGAACTAGGAAACAGGTCACAGGAACCCCAGGGAGCCGCCCTCTGGGTGCTCACTAACCCAAGATGAGTAGGGTCATGGTTAGGAGTGAAGAAGAACCTTAAAGTCCTGGCGGTGACAGAGCCAGTGCAGAGAGATGTCTCAGACAGGGAAGAACTTGGGCTCTGACCATCATTCTGAGGAAGAATGGGTCCAGAACCACAGCTCTCAGCCTCCGGAATGGGCAGTCCCCAGGGCTGACGGTCATGCACAGCTGCCCACATGTGACTCCTCCCAGAATATTCCCTACTGCTGGCCTACGAGTTCCTGCTGAGGTAGGCTTCTGCAGGGCCTGGGAGCCCACATCACAACCTCATTACAGCTGCTGGCTGGTGACACCCTATGTGTGCTCAGAGCTAATGTCACGCTCCCTGTGGGCTCTTTTGAACAACTCCGTTGCTTTTCCTCCCAGATCATCATGAATCTTTCCCTCACTTATTTCATTTTTTTTTAAAATCTTTTATTAACTCTCTTGATGAACTGTCTCAAAGCCCCTGTGTGGAGGAAGGACATGTTAGTAAATAAACAAATGGTCAATTAAAAAACAAAACCAGGGACTTCCCTGGGGGTTCAGTGGCTAAGACTGTGCTCCCAATGCAAGGGGCACAGGTTCAATCCCTGGTCAGGGAACTAAGATCCTTCATGCCATGTGGGGAGGCCAAAAAAAAAAAAAAAGACAAAAACCAAAACAAACAAACAAAGACCTTCAGAAAATATTAAGGACATTCTACATCCCTGGCCTCACCTCACCTCCACAAAATGAACCCAAGGGATGAAGCAGAAATCAACTGTGTTATAAGTGTTCCAGTTTTTATTAATGCTTAACAGATTACCCCCCAACTTAAAGTAGAACCACTGTTTCATTCTGGGTAAGATCTTGTGCGACAGGAATTTAGAAAGGGCTTGACTGGACAGTTCTTGCTTGGAATCTCTCCCGAGCTTTCATTGAGATGTCCACTGAGGCTGCTGTCATCTGAAAGCTCAACCCAGCTGGACCTCAAATCTGGCTTCTTTCACCTGATGCTGTTTGACACTTGGGAGGTGAAGTGGGTTGTCAAATGGAGCACTTATCCATAGCCTCTCCATGGCTTGGACTTCCTTATAAAATGGTGGCCTCGGTCAACTCAGATTTTTTTTTTAATGCTTGGCAGCTCAGAGTCCTGAAAGACACCTAAGCATACAAAGTGGAAACTTTATAGTTTTTTTTTTAAATGACTCTATTGAGATATAATTTAATACCATAGAATTCACCCTTTTAAAGTATACAATTTTAGAATAGTCATCAGTTCAGTTCAGTCGCTCAGTCGCGTCCAACTCTTTGCAACCCCATGAATCACAGCACACCAGGCCTCCCTGTCCATCATCAACCCCCGGACTTCACCCAAACCCATGTCCATCGAGTCTGTGATGCCATCCAGCCATCTCATCCTCTGTCGTCCCCTTCTCCTCTTGCCCCCAATCCTTCCCAGCATCAGAGTCTTTTCCAATAAGTCAGCTCTTCGCATGAGGTGGCCAAAGTACCGGAGCTTCAGCTTTAGCATCGGTCCTTCCAAAAACACCCAGGACTGATCTCCTTTAGAATGGACTGGTTGGATCTCCTTGCAGTCCAAGGGACTCTCAAGAGTCTTCTCCAACACCACAGTTCAAAAGCATCAGTTCTTCAGCGCTCAGCTTTCTTCACAGTCCAACTCTCACAACCATACATGACTACTGGAAAAACCATAGCCTTGACTAGACTGACCTTTGTTGGCAAAGTAATGTCTCTGCTTTTTAATATGCTATCTAGGTTGGTCATAACTTAGGATTGTGCAAATATTACCACTCTCCAACTTCAGAATGTTTCATCACAAGTCACTCCCTGTTCTTCCTTCCTCCTAGTCCCTGGCAAGCAGTGGTCTATTTTTTTTTTTACCTATTCTGGGCATTTGATATGTACTCAATCATATGACGTGTGGTCCTTGTGACTAACTTCCTTCACTTATCATAATGTTATCATGGTTCATCCACATTGTAGCATGTATCAAAACTTCATTCCTTTTTATTGCCATTTTTATCATATTAAAAGTGCTTAATTTTTTAAAAAATTGTGGTAAAATACATATGACATAAAACCTACCATCATAACTGTTTCAAAGTATACAATTCCACAGTGTTGGGCATATTTATTGTGTGCAACCAAGCTCCAAAACTCTTTTCATCCTGCAAAACTGCACTTTATGACCAAAACTCAGAGGCTGTATAGCATCACTCTTGCTGTATTCTGTCGGTAATGAGTCACTAAGGTTGGCCCAGAGAGAACAGAGACCTCTCCCTCACCTCTCAATGGGAGGAATGTCAAAGAATTTACAGTTTTAAAGCCACCACAAACAAACAAATAGTAGAGATATGTTGATGTCCTTTAATAGACTGGAACCTGGTGGTCCAGAGTCAACGATAAGAAAGCAAAAAAGAGAGAGAGGCTGATATTCCCTGGTTTACGCAGAAAACCAATAAAGTCCTTGACACAGGGCTTGCGTCGCTCATGAAGGCATTAGGCACCCTCTCGAGAGGGTGAAGGCACAGTGCACCTTCTCGAGAGGGTCTTAGAAGCCCCGGCAAGGGAGTGAGCATGACAGGATTTTAGGCTTCAGAGAATTAGCCAGAGAGACAGAGAGAAAGAAAGAGAGAGAAAAAGAAGAAAGACACAGGCACCCAAGCTCTGATGGAGCAAAGGTGTTTTATTCAACATCAGATCAGATCAGATCAGTCGCTCAGTCGTGTCTGACTCTTTGTGACCCCATGAACTGCAGCACACCAGGCCTCCCTATCCATCACCAGCTCTTGGAGGTCACCCAGACTCATATTCATCGAGTCAGTGATGCCATCCAGCCATCTCATCCTCTGTCGTCCCCTTCACCTCCTGCCCCCAATCCCTCCCAGCATCAGAGTCTTCTCCAATGAGTCAACTCTTTGCATGAGGTGGCCAAAATACTGGAGTTTCAGCTTTAGCATCATTGCTTCCAAAGAAATCCCAGGGCTGGTCTCCTTCAGAATGGACTGGTTGGATCTCCTTGCAGTCCAAGGGACTCTCAAGAGTCTTCTCCAACACCACAGTTCAAAAGCATCAATTCTTCGGCGCTCAGCCTTCTTCACAGTCCAGCTCTCACATCCATACATGACCACAGGAAAGACCATAGCCTTGACTAGATGGACCTTTGTTGGCAAAGTGATGTCTCTGCTTTTGAATATGCTATCTAGGTTGGTCATAACTTTCCTTCCAAGGAGTAAGCGTCTTTTAATTTCATGGCTGCAGTCACCATCTGCAGTGATTTTGGAGCCCAGAAAAATAAAGTCTGACACTGTTTCCACTGTTTCCCCATCTATTTCCCATGTAGTGATGGGACCAGATGCCATGATCTTCGTTTTCTGAATGTTGAGCTTTAAGCCAACCTTTTCACTCTCCACTTTCACTTTCATCAAGAGGCTTTTTAGTTCCTCTTCACTTTCTGCCATAAGGGTGGTATCATCTGCATATCTGAGGTTATTGATATTTCTCCCGGCAATCTTGATTCCAGCTTGTGTTTCTTCCAGTCCAGCATTTCTCATGATGTACTCTGCATAGAAGTTAGAAGTTAAATAAACATGGTGACAATATACAGCCTTGACGTACTCCTTTTCCTATTTGGAACCAGTCTGTTGTTCCATGACCAGTTCTAACTGTTGCTTCCTGACCTGCATACAGGTTTCTCAAGAGGCAGATCAGGTGGTCTGGTATTCCTATCTCTCTCAGAATTTTCCACAGTTTATTGTGATCTACACAGTCAAAGGCTTTGGCATAGTCAATAAAGCAGAAATAGATGTTTTTCTGGAACTCGCTTGCTTTTTCCATGATCCAGCGGATGTTGGCAATTTGATCTCTGGTTCCTCTGCCTTTTCTAAATCCAGCTTGAACATCAGGAAGTTCACGGTTCACATATTGCTGAAGCCTGGCTTGGAGAATTTTGAGCATTACTTTACTAGCGTGTGAGATGAGTGCAATTGTGCGGTAGTTTGAGCACTCTTTGGCATTGCCTTTCTTTGGGATTGGGATGAAAACTGACCTTTTCCAATCTTGTGGCCACTGCTGAGTTTTCCAACGTAGTGTGGGTATATATACTGTCTTACGGGGTAGCTTTGTTCAGCAAAGATAAAGATCAAAAGTCCAGACTTACAAATTATCAAGGAAACATAAGGCAATCCATATCAAAGAGAGAGGGTTGTAAATAATCATTGTTACCGTATGGTTCATAAAAAGGAAGAGAGTCGTAAATAGTTACTTCTCACCATATGGAAAAACTAACGATGGAAATGCTTGCATTCCTCTGCCCTGGGAGTGGTTTTCCACTCCTCTTAATTCCTGAATATTCGGGGAATTAATAAGGAACAGAGGATTCATGACAGATCTGAAACAGCACACAGGAAGCCTCCTGTTAAATGCTTCCTGACAATTCCCCCTATTTTATTATATTTGTGAAAAAGGTCCTGACCAATTGAGTTTGTTTAGTATTAACCAACCTTATAGAAAGGCAACACTAAACAACAAATATAATTACCAAGACAATCATCAAAGTTACAGCTCCAGACCCTGTGCAGTGGGTAATACTTTGAAACCATCCTCGTGGGTCTAGCCCAGATAATTGATCAGCTAGTTGTTCAGCTAAAGTTTCCAAATTAGTGGAAGAGGCAGATCTTTAGAAAATGTTTCAAAGATTTCCTTTTGCAGTAATTGTACATTCAGAGAGGCATTATCATGTATGTTTTGTAAATGAAATTTGATTTGTAACCCAGTTGTAGGCACTATGATTGAGATGAACAGGAGTAACACAAAATTGAGTAGAATTCCAATCACATTTTAGTATCACTTGTTTTTGCAAATCTATCAATTGATCTCCGACCCATTTGATGGCTGTTTTTGGTTCCTGTATTTCCTCTTGAATATCCTCATCTACCTGACCCTGAGTAGCCCACATATTATGAGCATCTTCAGTCCAATTTTGGATAAAATTATGTGTTTGAATCGAGGTATGTGAAGCAGGGCCAGCGACAGCAGCAGTGGTGCAAATAGCTATTAACCCCAAAATGCCAAGAATCAGCCATCCAACGAATCGTTTAGATCATTGGAGCAGTTTAGTAAGTAGTCTGGAAGCAAGTCCAGCCATGGGACCTTCTTCCCAGGGTCGTTGGAGATTTACTGGTAACCACAAATTACGTCGAGATCGAAGAATCAAAAGGGAATCATTTCTTAAAGAAATAGAGGAGTTACAACAAGTATATAGCTTGCAATTAATACAAGTTACAGAACGTAAAGTCTTATTAAATTGTAAATTTCCTATGGCTATAACAAAAGGGAGTGGGACACAGGCCTGTATAAAATATGATTGATTATAGTGAAAGAAATAGTTACTATGACTACGACTGGTCCCTGTGAAATGTCCAGTCCAAGTCCCAAGTTCTTCGGTGCTCTCAGTAAGTTTCCAAATGTCCCATTGTTCAGGCCCACTCTGTTTATCGAGGATGATCCTAGGACGAGGTGGGGCTAATCCACTGTCAAGTCACCCAAGAAGTCCTTTGTCATGGTAATGCTCCATCGTAGTGTCATTAATTTTCCATGCCACTTGAGTAGCATAGTCACACACACAGTACTGTTAATCATCTGAGCAGTTAGATAACCACATACCATGCGGTCCCCAGTTGACAATTGTATGATTAGCCACAAACGTTAATTTCCCTGATTTGGCTTGACATTTGTCCCAACAAACAGGAGTATATGTAAAGTTCTTATAAGTAAACCCTTTGCATAATGTTCTTTGTTCTTTCCCTAACTCTTTCCCTAAAGTCTCAGTAGTATAAATATGGTTCACAGACAAAGAAAGGGCAGTAAATAATCCAAGCAACGTCCGAAAATCCTTTTGGGAGGCAAGGCGAAAGCCCAAGTTTGTTGGCTAACATTTATGCATATTTCTGCTGGGCCCATGCACAAAGGAAGGACTTCATAACCTAGAGAAATAGGAATTAGTTGTCCTTCTTCAGGGTGTGAGGGCCCTTTAATGCTCCAGGGAGAACCATATGTATAGAGTCATTAGTTGGAACGATGGGTCCTCTTTCCATCCATTCAACCACCTATAGTAAAGGGGGGTTGGGTATGTAAGCCCAGTAAATATGATTAGTTAGAACAGGGGAGGCACAGGCCAGGAGACTGAGCATTGCTAGGAGAATGTATTCAGGGCTCCAAGGCATTCCCTGTTGAGAGACCAAATTTTCAGCTCCATTAGTAAGGGTTTTTATTTGTCCCCAAGTGGGGAGATCATAAGGTTGATGCCGCTGACGGCGGTGCTTCCTGGAGATCTTCAGAGCCACCATGGCCCGCACTGGAATCTCTTCCTCCTGGGGTCCTTGTTGTCCCGCCTCCATTTTGAAGGCTGGGGGCCCCCTTGGGTCAAATCTTCTGAAGAGGAAGCCATGTGAGTTCGTTGGATCCATGTGGGGAAATACAAGCATACCCCTTTCCCTGTAAGATTAGTTTCCCAGATTTCCATTGTTTCGTTAACCCATCTTGGTACCAAATGGGCAGAGGAAGAGAAGTGTCCTTCAATTCCTCGAAATGCTTTTCTGCTCTTGTTAAGATATCTCCATGTGGTAAGTTAAAAAAATTTAAAACAAATAAAGCTGTATTAACAATAGTTATAGGTTTACAAACCTATATTACAAATATCTTAATGTTGGAATCTAATAAAGTCTGCTTTAGATAAGGAAGACAGTAGTTTCCTGTGTATTCCCCCTTTTAAAATTTTTTTATTTGCAACTTTAGTGTGTGATGTGCTCGTTTGACTATGCCTTGTGCCTGTGGATTATAAGGAATACCTGTAATATGTTTAATAGAAAAAGAATGTAAAAATTGTTTAAAGTGTCTAGAAATATAGGCAGGACCATTGTCTCTTTTTATAGAACTAAGAGTTCCAATTACAGCAAAACAAGCTAATAAATGAGTTATAACATGTTGTGAAGAGGTGTGGCCCAAATAAAAGAAGAATTAGTGTTGATACAGACATGCAAGAAAGAAAATGGAGAAAGTTCAGGGCAGTGAGTTACATCCATTTGCCATAGTTCATTAGGTTGCAAACCGTGAGGATTAATACCTTGGGTGATAGGTCGAAGATGTAGGGGTCTACAAGTAGAGCAATTACTAATAATTTGGGAGTATGGGATTTTCCATAGCTGGTGTAGGGAGCCAGCATTGTTATGCAACAGAGCATGCTGTTCCTCCGGAATAGCAAAGGAAACCAGTTTATCAGCCTGCTCATTACCATGAGTAAAAGCTATTTGGAAATTGGTAGAAGTTTGTAATGTGTTCTCAAATTGAGATTTATTGATAAGTATTATAATTTGATGAGGATCAGAGCCAATTAGAGTTTTAGTCCTATTTCTTCCATTGATAATGATTAGAGCAATTAAATCAAGGTATGGTGCCTCTTGAGAAATTTGTATGCAGGTCAGGAAGCAAATTACAACTAGACATGGAACAACAGACTGGTTCCAAATAGGAAAAGGAGTACGTCAAGGCTGTATATTGTCACCCTGCTTATTTAACTTATATGCAGAGTACATCATGAGAAACACTGGGCTGGAAGAAGCACAAGCTGGAATCAAGATTGCCGGGAGAAATATCAATAACTTCAGATATGCAGATGACACCACCCTTATGGCAGAAAGTGAAGAGGAAGTAAAATGCCTCTTGATGAAAGTGAAAGAGGAGAGTGAAAAAGTTGGCTTAAAGCTCAACATTCAGAAAATGAAGATCATGGCATCTGGTCCCATCACTTCATGGGAAATAGATGGGGAAACAGTGGAAACAGTGTCAGACTTTATTTTTCTGGGCTCCAAAATCACTGCAGATGGTGACTGCAGCCATGAAATTAAAAGATGCTTACTCCTTGGAATAAAAGTTATGGTCAACCTAGATAGCATATTGAAAAGCAGAGAGATTACTTTGCCAACAAAGGTCTGTCTAGTCAAGGCTATGGTTTTTCCAGTGGTCATGTATGGATGTGAGAGTTGGACTGTGAAGAAAGCTGAGTGCCAAAGAATCGATGCTTTTGAACTGTGGTGTTGGAGTAGACTCTTGAGAGTGCCTTGGACTGCAAGGAGATCCAACCAGTCCATTCTGAAGGAGATCAGCCCTGGGATTTCTTTGGAAGGAATGATTCTAAAGCTGAAACTCCAATACTTTGGCCAGCTCATGCGAAGAGTTGACTCATTGGAAAAGAGTCTGATGCTGGGAGGGATTGGGGGCAGGAGGAGAAAGGGATGACAGAGGATGAGATGGCTGGATGGCATCACTGACTCGATGGACGCGAGTCTGAGTGACCTCCGGGAGTTGGTGATGGACAGGGAGACCTGGCATGCTGCGATTCATGGGGTCGCAAAGAGTCGGACACGACTGAGCGACTGAACTGAACTCAACAGATGAGCTTTTGAAAGTCATTTAAGGTTGATAACTTATCAGTACGGATCTGAGTTAGTCGGGGAGTAATATGTTGTCTATTAACAACAAACCCCAAGTAATGGTGAGGTGTAGAGGTTTGAATTTTTTTCAGGGGCAATGATTAATCCAGAGTTTTTTAAGCATAGTTGAGCTATATCAAACATGTGTTGAGTTTCTAAGATAGATGGAGCCTAAAACAATATATCATCCATATAGTGAATAACAAGAAAGTTAGGAAATTGCTTTCTCACACACTCAAGGGCTTTTGCTACGTAGTACTGACATGGTGGAAGAATTTATCATCCCTTGTGGCAGTACAGTCCATTGGTACCGTTTATGAGGTCCAATATGATTAGGGTAAGGGAGAGAGAAAGCGAATCTCCCTCAATGTAAAGGGTGTAAAGGTATATTAAAAAAGCAGTCTTGTAAATCAATAATAATAATGTGCCAATTTTGAGGAATAGTGGTAGGTGATGGGATTCCTGGTTGTAATACACCCATAGGTTTCATACATACATGAACTTTTCTAAGGTCTGTTAAGAGACGCCATTTGTTAGATTTCTTTTTTTTTAATAAAAATAGGAGAGTTCCAAGGAGTACAAGATTCCTCAATATGCTTTAATTCTAGTTGTGTGTCTATACGTTCCTTCAGTTTAGTTCAGTTCAGTCGCTCAGTCGTGTCCGACTCTTTGAAACCCCATGAATCGCAGCCCTGTAATTTCTCTTTCATGAGGGGCCACTGCTCTGTCCAAATAGGCTCGTCATTCTTCCTGATTATTTTAATAATTGTATTGTTTGTTAAATGAGCAGTGGCCGCTAGGAAAAATGTGGAATGTATATCTGAGTTTACCACTTAAAAAGTAAGCCCCTTCCTATTAGATTAAGGGGTGCATCTATCACATAAGGTGTTAATGTTGCAGGTTGGCCTTCAAATTTATCACATAGATAAATTTGAGTACTCTGATAAACCTCTTATACTTTGGTTTGAGAAATCCCTGCAATTTGGCAAGAAATTTTTTGTACAGGTCAGGATTTGGGCCATAAATGTTTGGAAATAATAGTAATATCAGATCCAGTGTCGAGGAGACCAGAAAATCTTTTACCATTAATTTTGATATGTATAGTCCATCGGGCAAATTCAGATACTAATGATGTCCAAAAGGACTGTTTTTGATCTGTACTACCAAATCCGCCTGTCCGTACATCATTAGCGGAGTTAATAGAAATGTAAGGTAAAAGAAGTAATAGAGCGATTTTATCCCCTTTTTGAATTGCCATAAAATCTGAGACGACACCATAATTTGAATTTCTCCTTTATAATCTGAATCAATTACTCCAGGGTGAACAGTAATTCCTTTAGAACTCAAACTAGATCGGCCAAGTAAAAGACCAAAGATTTGTGGGGGCAGGGGTCCAAAAAGTCCGGTAGGTATTCTAGAGGGGACTGCTTGAGGGTAAAGGAGAAAGTCATTTAGGGCTGGTACATGACGGCAGCACTGTGGATGTTGAGGGTTTGAGGGAGGAGATAGAATTTGCCCCTGGTTTTTGTTGAAGGGGACCTCCTACTTGGAGTTTCCCGGAATAGGTTTCCCTTCGATGTCAAATTTAGATTTACAATCTTTGGCCCAATGCATTCCTCTATGGCAGCGAGGGCAGATTTTTGGAGGTTTTTTATTAGCTTTCTTAGGGCCGTCCCTTTTTTAAATGGTTCTTATCTCCACATGTGAAGCATCCTTCATTTCCCTTTCTTAAGGCAGCAACCATTGTTTCAGCTAGCATTTGCATCTTTTGAGTTTATGATCCTAGATTGTGACAAGCCTTCAAATAATCCATAATAGTCCCTGACTCACAAATTGGAGCTATAGCCTTTTGACATTACTGATTTGCATTTTCATAAGTAAGTAATTTCTCTAGTTGCCTTTTGGCTTTTTCTCCAATTATAGTATGGGAAATAGCAGTTTCTAATCCAGCTAAAAAATCAGTTTCATTAGGTCCTTGCAATATTTTAGTGTAGGTACCTGTAGGCGCCCCTTGAGGAGTAATTCGATCCCAAGCTTCAAGGGCCACTGTTTTTAATTGTTCATGTAACAAAAGGGGGCACTGTATTTGAACTTTCTATAGTGTCAAGTTGACCTGTACCAGTTAACATCTCAAAAGTAATTTGATTTTGGGGGAGCGCCAGCTCAAGCATTTCTGTTAGCATGATCTCTGGCTATATCATGAAACCACATTATCCATTGAAGATATTCTCCTGGTTTAAGGAGAGCTTTTATTAAAGTTCGCCAATCATGGGGAACAAAATTTCCAATAGAGGATGTTATAGAATTTAGAAGTGCTTTAGTAAAAGGTGAATGTGGGCTGTACATAGTTATAGCTTTTTTAATTTGTTGCATGTGATAAAAGTTAACATCTTCATATTGAGGTATTATGTGCCCTTGAGCATCAGGATTTCTAAAAACTGGAAAGGCAGAGAAACCATCGGCTTCAGAGACTTGTGATTGCAAAGCCAGCAATTCAGAGAGTCTCTGTCGTGAAGGAGAGTGAGTAGGTAGCAAATTCTTACAAATAAGAGTATGTGGTAAAAACTTATTATTGTTATTCAGAAAAGTATTGTTGGTTTTAATGTCAAAAGTTGTCTTAGGGGAGTCGTTGCCAGAATCATTAGGTTCTAGCAAGGGAGAGACTTAGGTATTTGTGCCCGATGGCAGGGGAGGAGTGCTTGGAGCAACCAGGGCAGGGCTTGTAGGAAAATTCTGAAATATTTTATGTTGTTCTAATTAGGCCTTTTGTAAGGTTTCATCATCTAATTCATATTCATATAATAAGTGTTCTGCCTGTTGCCGAATATCAGGAGGGCTAGAATTACCTGGAAATGGTAGAATCACAGCTTTAATGAGAGCCCATGCTACTGCTACTTCTAAGTCACTTCAGTCGTGTCCAACTCTGCACGACCCCATAGACAGTAGCCCACCAGGCTCCTCCGTCCCTGGGATTCTCCAGGCAAGAGTACTGGAGTGGGTTGCCATTTCCTTCTCCAAAGCATGAAAGTGAAAAGTGGAAGTGAAGTCACTCAGTCGTGTCCGACTCTTCGCGACCCCATGGATTGCAGCCCACCAGGCTCCTCCATCCATGGGATTTTCCAGGCAAGAGTACTGGAGTGAGGCACCATTGCCTTCTCCATGAGAGTCCATAGGGGTCAGAAATCTATCGGAATATTTTTTCCCCCGCCTGGAAGCTCGTTCAACATTCTCTTTGACCTGGTGCCAAATTTCTAAATCAAAACTACCTTCATCAGCGAACCAAGGGTTACATTCAACCACTGTCTGAAGGCAAGCCTCTATTCGCTAGCGCAAAACTGAAAGTCCCTGAACTTTAAATAAGTGATGAAGTAA
This sequence comes from Tragelaphus eurycerus, assembly GCA_935064755.1. Taxonomy (NCBI): domain Eukaryota; kingdom Metazoa; phylum Chordata; class Mammalia; order Artiodactyla; family Bovidae; genus Tragelaphus; species Tragelaphus eurycerus. Next base: position 100,655 of record CAKXYN010000083.1, read on the forward strand.
AGTAGAAAAGTGATGGGGCTTTCCAGCCGTTTGACCCACGTCTTAGTACTTACCAACTTCAGTAGGTCCTTGGAGTCACTCCGTCCGAATCTGCCACATGTACCAGGCCCCTGTTTTGGCGCCACTTGTAGAGGTCCTTTAATGGACCGGAACCTGGTGGTCCGAAGTTGACGATAAGAAAGCAAGAGAGACTTTTCTGACTGGCGTGAAATGGTACCTCATAGTGGTTTTTATTTGCATTTCTCTGATAATTAGTGATGTTGAGCATCTTTTCATGTGTTTGTTAGCCATCTGTATGTCTTCTTTGGAGAAATGTCTATTTAGTTCTTTGGCCCATTTTTTGATTGGGTCATTTATTTTTCTGGAATTGAGCTGTAGGAGTTGCTTGTATATTTTTGAGATTAGTTGTTTGTCTGTTGCTTCATTTGTTATTTTCTCCCAAAATCACTGCAGATGGTGACTGCAGCCATGAAATTAAAAGACGCTTACTCCTTGGAAGGAAAGTTATGACCAACCTAGATAGCATATTCAAAAGCAGAGACATTACTTTGCCAACAAAGGTTCGCCTAGTCAAGGCTATGGTCTTTCCTGCGGTCATGTATGGATGTGAAAGCTGGACTGTGAAGAAGGCTGAGCGCTGAAGAATTGATGCTTTTGAACTGTGGTGTTGGAGAAGACTCTTGAGAGTCCCTTGGACTGCAAGGAGATCCAACCAGTCCACTCTGAAGGAGATCAGCCCTGGGATTTCTTTGGAAGGAATGATGCCAAAGCTGAAGCTCCAGTACTTTGGCCACCTCATGCAAAGAGTTGACTCATTGGAGAAGACTCTGATGCTGGGAGGGATTGGGGGCAGGAGGAGAAGGGGATGACAGAGGATGAGATGGCTGGATGGCATCACTGACTCGATGGATGTGAGTCTGAGTGACCTCCGAGAGCTGATGATGGACAGGGAGGCCTGGCGTGCTGCAGTTCATGGGGTCGCAAAGAGTTGGACACGACTGAGCGACTGATCTGATCTGATCTCTCCCATTCTGAAGGCTGTCTTTTCACCTTGCTTATAGTTTCCTTTGTTGTGCAGAAGCTTTTAAGTTTAATTAGGTCCCATTTGTTTATTTTTGATTTTATTTCCAATATTCTGGGAAGTGGGTCATAGAGGATCCTGCTGTGATGTATGTCAGAGAGTGTTTTGCCTATGTTTTCCTCTAGGAGTTTTATGGTTTCTGGTCTTACATTTAGATCTTTAATCCATTTTGAGTTTATTTTTGTGTATGGTGTTAGAAAGTGTTCTAGTTTCATTCTTTTACAAGTGTCTGACCAGTTTTCCAAAAGTCCACAAGCAATAAATGCTGGAGAGGGTGTGGAGAAAAGGGAACCCTCTTACACTGTTGGTGGGAATGCAAACTAGTACAGCCACTTTGGAGAACAGTATGGAGATTCCTCAAAAAACTGGGAATAGAACTGCCTTATGATCCAGCAATCCCACTGCTGGGCATACACACTGAGAAAACCAGAATTGAAAGAGACACGTGTACCCCAATGTTCATAGCAGCACTGTGTACAATAGCCAGGACTTGGAAGCAACCTACATGTCCATCCACAGATGAATGGATAAGAAAGCAGTGGTACATATACACAATGGAGTATTACTCAGCCATTAAAAAGAATACATTTGAATCAGTTCTAATGAGGTGGATGGAACTGGAGCCTATTATACAGAGTGAAGTAAGCCAGAAAGAAAAACACAAATACAGTATACTAACACATATATATGGAATTTAGAAAGATGGTAACAATAACCCTGTTTACGAGACAGCAAAAGAGACACTGATGTATAGAACAGACTTTTGGACTCTGGGAGAGGGACAGGGTGGGATGATTTGGGAGAATAGCATTGAAATATGTATAATATCATATCTGAAACGAGTCGCCAGACCAGGTACGATGCCTGATACTGGATGCCTGGGGCTGGTACACTGGGATGACCCAGAGGGATGGTATGGGGAGGGAGGAGGGTGGAGGGTTCAAGATGGGGAACACATGTATACTTGTGGCAGATCCATCCTGATGTGTGGCAAAAGCAATACAATATTGTAAAGTTAAGCAAAATAAAATTTAACTAAAAAAAAAAAAAAAAGAAAGCAAGAGAGAGAGGCTGATATTCCCTGGTTTACGCAGAAAACCAATAAAGTCCTTGACACAGGGCTTGCGTCACTCACAAAGACACCGGGCACCTTCTATAGGGGGTGAAGGCACAGTGCACCTCTGGAGAGGGCAGGGGAGTGAGCATGATGGGTTTCTACGCTCCAGAGAATTAGCTGGAGACAGAGAGAGAGAGAGAAAGAAAGAGAAAGAAAAAGAAGAAAGACACAGGGACCCAAGCTCTGATGGAGCAAAGGTGTTTTATTCAACATAGTGTGGGTATATATACTGTCTTAAAGGTAGCTTTGTTCAGCAAAGATAAAGATGAAAAGTTCAGACTTACAAATTATCAAGGAAACATAAGGCAATCCATATCAAAGAGAGAGGGTTGTAAATAATCATTGTTACCATATGGTTCATAAAAGGGTCATAAATAGTTACTTCTCACCGTATGGAAAAACTAACGGTGGAAATGCATGCATTCCTCTGCCCTGGGAGTGGTTCGCCACTCCTCTTAATTCCTGAATATTCAGGAATTAATAAGGAACAGAGGATTCATGACAGATCCAAAACAGCACACAGGAAGCCTCCTGTTAAATGCTTCCTGACAGAGATACATTCATTAGATGACTCCTTTCTGCCCCTGGACACCACTGAGGAAGCCTCATGAAAGTCTTCCCCATCTACTGCCATCTTGTTCAAGTCAGAGTCTCTGAAAGAGCCTGAACAGTTGTGAAAGCTTTTCATTGGAGGTTTGAGCTTTGAAACAACCAATGAGAGTCTGAGGAGCCATTGGGGTGTTGTTGTTGTTGTTTTTATTTTTCTTTTTGGGCCGTACTGCCCGTGTTGTGCAGGATCTCAGTCCTCGGCCAGGGATTGAACCTGTGTCTGCTGCAGTGGAAGGTCAGCGTCTTCACCACTGAAGCACCAGGGAAGTCCCTGAGGCGCCATTTTGAGCAACGGGGAATGCTCACAGACTGTGTGGTAAGGAAGGATCCAAACACCAGGCACTCCAGAGGCTTCGAGTCTGTCATATGTGCATCTGTGGAGGTGAATGTGCCCATGAAGGCAAGGCCACACAAAGTGCACGGAAGAGTTATGGAACCCAAGAGAGCTGTCTCAAGAGAAGATTCTCAGAGACTCGATGGCCACTTAACTGTGAAAAAGATTTTCGTTTTGTGGCATTAAAGAAGACACTGAAGAATATCGCCTAAGAGGTTACTTTGGACAGTATTGGAAAATTGAAGTGACTGAAATCATGACTGACCGAGGCAGTGGCAAAAAGAGAGGCTTTCCCTTCATAGCCTTTGATGACCATGACTCCGTAGCCTAGATTGTCATTCAGAAACACCATACAGTGAACAGCCGCAACTGTGAAGAAAGGAAAGCCTTATCCAAGAAAGAGGTGGCTAGTGCTTCATCAGGCCGAGGAGGTCAAAAATAGTTCCAGAAACTTTGGTGGTGGGCATGGAGGTAATTTTGGTGGGAACAACAGCTTTGGTTGTGGAGGGAACTTAAGTGGTCAAGGTGGTTTTGGCGGCTGCCATGGTGGTGGAGTGGGATGTCTATAATGGATTTGGTAGTGACTGAAGCAATTTTGGGGGTGATGGAAGCTACAAAGATTTGGGCAATTACAACAATCAATCTTCAAATTTTGGACACATGAAAGGAGAAAATTTGGAGGCAGAAGCTCTGGCCCCTATGGTGGTAGAGGCCAATACTTTGCCAAACCACAAAACCAACGTGGCTATGGCAGTTTCAACAGTAGCAATAGCTATGGCAGTGGCAGAAGGTTTTAATTACTGCCAGAAAACAAAGATTAGCAGGAGAGGAGAGCCAGTGAAGTGACAGAGAAGCTACAGGTTACAACAGATTTGTGACTCAGCCAAGCACAGTGCTGACAGGGCCCAGCTGCTACAAAGAAGACATGTTTTAGACAACACTCATGTGTATAGGCAAAAAAATCCCTTGAGGACTGCATTTCTGACTAACTGTATAACAGGTTTTTCAGTTTATGTTCTGTGGAAAATGTGAAGCATTCCAGCAAGGGTTTTAATGTAGATTTTTTTTTCCACCCATGCAGTTGATTGCTAACTGTAATAGTCTGATTATGATGTTGAATGTTGTTGCTGTTCAGTCGCTCAGTTGTGTTTGACTCTTTGCAACCCAATGAACTGCAGCACGGCAGGTTTCCCTGCTCTTCACTGCCTCCTGGAGTTTGCTCAAACTCAAGTCCATTGAGTCAGTGATGATGTCATCCAACCATCTCATCTGCTGTCGCCCCCTTCTCCTCTTGCCTTCAATCTTTCCCAACATCAGGGTTTTTATCAGTGAGTTGGCTCCTCGTATCCAGTGTCCAAAGTACTGGAGCTTTAGCTTCAGCTGAATAAGTGTGTCCTTTTTTTTAATGTGCTGTGTAAAGTTAGCCTACTCTGAAGCCATTTGGGTCAACTACCCCAAAGGTGTGAAGTTTAGAATTCCTTCCAGGTGATGCCAGGCTCCATTCAAAATTTATTTACATCCTGCTTTAGTGGAGAAGCCATAGTCTTCAAAAACCTTGATGTAGCTGAACTGACAATCACTGGGTTGTCACCTGGAGTTCACTGTTAAAAGGGTCACCCAAGCAAAGTCACGGAGGTTTTTAGTTATTAATATAATTATTGCCACATCCTAGGCAATATATCTAATATGAAAATTGATACCAGATAAAGTTACAGATGGGAATGAAGATTGTGTATCATCTATTATCATGAATAATCAAGAAATGATTTAATACCTACAAAAAACTACTGTAGAAGTAAGGCATGAGTTCTCAAGATCCTGTTTAGGGTTTTCCCAGGAAGCATCTCGGGTGCATTTGGGTAAAATATGTGCACTTCCCTAGGGCCCCTTTTCCCACTGTAGCTGGTGGGGGTGGGTGGGAGGAGGTGGTCTCATCTCCCATCCTGCACATGTTAGTCTAAGGTTGTAACAACTGTTTACAGCACTGTGAACAGTGCTGGACCAGGTGCAAATTGAGGGGCCTGAGTCCGTTACTGACTCAGTATCAACCCTGGGAAGTCCCGTCCTCTCCAGGCCAATCCAGGTGACCACATCAGTCCTTCTGGCCCCTGGACTGCTGCAGGAATCCAGATTGACAGCAAGAGCCTTCGCAAACAGAAAGAAAGTGATTGCAGGGGTAACTGCTTGATGCTCCCAGGAGGAATCAAGCTGATCTAAATGCCTGACCTGATCAGTGAAAGGCATTCACAACCCAGACAGGAGTAAGGGAGAAGGCTGAAAGGTAGGCTGCCCTCCAGGAATCTGTCTCCCACCGGCTTGTCCTCTGTTTATGTTTTCCTAAGACTTCACAGCCCAAGACCAGGGCTTCCTGAAGACACTCTCCCCTTTTTGCATGTGTGCATGCTAGATCGCTTCGGTCATGTCCGACTGTTTGCAACACTATGGACCCCAGCCCACCAGGCTCCTCTGTCCGTGGGATTCTCCAGGACAGAGTGGGGTGGGGTGGGGTGCCATTCTCTGCTCCAGGGGATCTTCCCAACCCAGTGATTGCACCCATGTCTCTTATGTCTCCTACATTGGCAATTCTTTACCACTAGTTGCACCAGGGAAGCCCCTCACCTTTTTAACCCCCTCTAACCTAGAGCCAGACATCCTGGAATGTGAAGTCAAGTGGGTCTTAGAAAGCATCACTACGCCCAAAGCTAGTGGAGGTGATGGAATTCCAGTGGAGCTATTTCAAATCCTGAAAGATGATGCTGTGAAAGTGCTGCACTCAATATGCCAGCAAATTTGGAAAACTCAACAGTGGCCACAGGACTGGAAAAGATCAGTTTTCATCCCAATCCCAAAGAAAGGCAATGCCAAAGAATGCTCAAACCACCGCACAATTGCACTCATCTCACACACTAGTAAAGTAATGCTCAAAATTCTCCAAGCCAGGCTTCAGCAATACGTGAACCGTGAACTTCTTGATGTTCAAGTTGGTTTTAGAACAGGCAGAGGAACCAGAGATCAAATTGCCAATATCTCCTGGATCATTGAAAAAGCAAGAGAGTTCCAGAAAAACATCTATTTCTGCTTTATTGACTATGCCAAAGCCTTTGACTGTGTGGATCACAATAAACTATGGAAAATTCTGAAAGAGATGGGAATACCAGACCATCTGATCTTCCTCTTGAGAAACCTGTATGCAGGTCAGGAAGCAACAGTTAGAACTGGACATGGAACAACAGACTGCTTCCAAATAGGAAAAGGAGTATGTCAAGGTGGTATATTGTCAACCTGCTTATTTAACTTATATGCAGAGTACATCGTGAGGAATGCTGGGCTGGAAGAAGCACAAGCTGGAATCAAGATTGCCAGGAGAAATATCAATAACCTCAGATATGCAGATGACACCACCCTTATGGCAGAAAGTGAAGAGGAACTAAAGAGCCTCTTGATAAAAGTGAAAGAGGAAAATGAAAAAGTTGGCTTAAAGCTCAACATTCAGAAAATGAAGATCATGGCATCTGGTCCCATCACTTCATGGGAAATAGATGGGGAAACAGTGGAAACAGTGTCAGACTTTATTTTTCTGGGCTCCAAAATCACTGCAGATGGTGACTGCAGCCATGAAACTAAAACAAGCTTACTCCTTGGAAGGAAAGTTATGACCAACCTAGATAGCATATTGAAAAGCAAAGACATTACTTTGCCAACAAAGGTCCATCTAGTCAAGGCTATGGTTTTTCCAGTGGTCATGTATGGATGTGAGAGTTGGACTGTGAAGAAAGCTGAGAACTGAAGAATTGATGCTTTTGAACTGTGGTGTTGGAGAAGACTCTTGAGAGTCCCTTGGACTGCAAGGAGATCCAACCAGTCCATTCTAAAGGAGATCAGCCCTGGGATTTCTTTGGAAGGACTGATGCTGAAGCTGAAACTCCAATACTTTGGCCAGCTCATGCAAAGAGTTGACTCATTGGAGAAGACTCTGATGCTGGGAGGGATTGGGGGCAGGAGGAGAAGGGGACGACAAAGGATGAGATGGCTGGATGGCATCACTGACTCGATGGATGTGAGTCTGAGTGAACTCCAGGAGTTGGCGAAGGACAGGGAGGCTTGGCGATTCGTGGGGTTGCAAAGAGTCGGACACGACTGAGCAACTGCACTGGACTGAACTGAACTGAACTGAAACAGACTGGTTCCAAATTGGGAAAGGAATACATCAAGGCTGGTATATTGTCACCCTGCTTATTTAACTTATATGCAGATATATCAGGCAAAATGCCAGGCTGGATGAAGCACAAGTTGAAATCAAGATGGCCAGGAGAAATATGGATAGCCTCAGATATGCAGACAACACCATTCTTATGGCAGAAAGCAAAGAAGAACTAAAAAAACCTCTTTATGAAAGTGAAACAGGAGAGTGAAAAAGCTGGCTTAAAACTCAACATTCAAAAAACTAAGATCATGGCATCTGGTCCCATCACTTCATGGCAAATAGATGGGGAAACAGTGGAAATGGTGACAGACTTTATTTTCTTGGGCTCCCAAATCACTGCAGATGGTGACTGCAGCCATGAAATTAAAAGACGCTTGCTTCTTGGAAGAAAAGTCATGACCAACGTTGACAGCATATTAAAAAGCAGAGACATTACTTTGCCAACAAAAGTCCATCTAGTCAAAGCTATGGTTTTACCAGTAATCATGTATGGATGTGAGAGCTGGACTATAAAGAAAGCTGAGTGCCAAAGAATTGATACTTTTGAACTGTGCTATTGGAGAAGACTCTTGAGAGCCCCCTGGACTGCAAGGAGATCCAACCAGTCCATCCTAAAGGAGATCAGTCCTGGGTGTTCATTGGAAGGACTGATGCTGAAGCTGAAACTCCAATACTTTGGCCACCTGATGCGAAGAACTGACCCATCGGAAAAGACCACGATGCTGGAAAAGCTTGAAGGCAGGAGGAGAAGGGGATGACAGAGAATGAGATGGTTGGATAGCATCACTGACTCAACGGTCATGAAGTTTGAGCAAGCTCTGGGAGTTGGTGATGGACAGGGAAACCTGGCGTGCTGCAGTCCATGGGGTTGCAAAGAGTTGGACACGACTGAACGACTGAACTGAACTGAAACAGGTTGTGTGTTTTGGGGTATGACTGGTAGTCTCTCCACCCCTGCTCTGTGAGTTTGGGAGGAAGGGCCATGCTTGGGTTTGCTACCATTATTATGGGCTGCAAGGCCTCATGACTTCGCAGCTGCTCTTTTCCAGAGCTGGGGCACCGCCCTCTGTCTTGTCTGTCGCTGTTCCTCCCCTGGTGACCCAGAGGCCCCTAGCTCCAAGCTCCCTCTTCTGAGCTGGGGTATTCTGTGGGTTGGGGGAGGGTATCCCTGCTTTTCCTTGTGCTTCTTCACAAATTATTTTCTAACTGCTCCCACAAACCACCCCAAACCTGCCACAGTCTCATGGGAAATAAAACCATCACATCCAGAGGCTGCCTTGGTTTTTTACCACTTCCTTCCTCTGAAGCAATGAAGCACATGCCTGCTGGGGTGTGCTGATTCATTCAACGAATGCTAGCAGACAGTGCATGTTGTAACGTGAGCTCTTGTAGGGACTGGGAGTGCCTTCTTGAATAACAATACAGAAATCCCTGTTTCTGAGGTTCCATTTGAGGGCAGAGAAAGGAACACTAGATAACCAATATAAACAGGATACTTACTACCCAGTGACGCGTGCCATGGAAAAACAATAAAGCAGAGTAAGATGGGGGGGGGGGGGGTGGGTGGCAATGGTTGGTGAGGGATACAAAAGATTGCAGTTTTAAGTCAGTGATCAGAACAGACCTCACTTAGAGAGTGACGCTTGGGAAAGAAAAGGGAAACTGCAGGGAGAAAAGCATACGTTAAAAACCACTTTGGGGAACTTCCCTGGTGGTCCAGTGGTTAAGAATCCATGTTACAAATGCAGGGGTCATGGGTTTGATCCCTTATTGGGGAGCCTTACCCAGTGGGGCAAAAAAAATTTTATGGTTCTTTGTCACAGAATAAATTCCTGACTTTATTATTATTATTTACTTATTCGGCTGTGCCAGGCCTTAATCGTGGCATGCTGGCTCTGTTCCCTGACCAGGGGTGGGACCTGAGCCCCCTGAACTAGGAACCCAGCATCTTAACCACTGGACCCACCGGGGACGTTCCAAAGTCCTGGCTTTAAACATGGACTTCAGGTTGGTGGCCTGGCTCCTGCTTTTCCCAACCTCATCAACACAAAGTCCACATCATACAGAAATACACAGGCACACTCTATCTCTATATTCTGATCAACCTCCAGTGTGCATACTCCCCCTATGCTGCACAGCCCAGATGCATAATGTTGTGTGGTTTATTATGTATGTATTATCCATTATGCTACTCATAGCATATATATATATACATATTTACATGTATATATATATAATAGCAGAGGTTTGTGGAAGAACAAGTGAAGTTAGCTGAATGGAGCTACATGGCAAAAATCCTAGCCATAAAGTATTCAACCCCAACCTCAAGCTCCCTTATAACTGTAGATCATTAGTATATGAAGGGGCAATTAGAGGTCTTCCATTCCAGAAAGGCCCCCAGAGAGGGATAGCAGTGCCCATGGAGTCACACAGCCTTATCTGCACATCAAAGCCAGACATTCTGCAGAAATAATATTTTGTAGACTTTTCTTGAGACATCAAGTTCCTCTATTGAACCTCAAAAGGAGAAATGACTGGTTGGATTTTCCCTCCACCAACTGAGCAGGCATGAGCTGAGCACCCAGTTTAAAGGGGCCCTGATTGATCTCTGTAATAACTGAGGCAGCATCGTCTTTTCTGACCAGGGATTCTGTCCTGTCCTGGGGCTGTAGGTGTGCGCTGGAAAGACAAAGGCAGATTCTCTGCTGTTTCTCAGGAGAAGGGGAGCCTACTAGTACAGAATCCAGAAAGAATCTCTTGCCATGGACTGAGGCTTGGCCATCTATGGTGTTAACTTTATGAACTGGGATTCTGTTCTCTGCCTGGGCGCCAGAGGAGGGACGTCTTTGGTAGTTCAGGAAGTAAAGGGGCACTTTAGAACTTTAGGACTGTTATAATCATAACACACACGAGGAAGTGAGAACTAAGTGTGAAGTTCATCAGATTGTAACAAAGCCAACAAAAATAGTCAAATGAATAAAGCTGTGTTGAAAATCCTTCAGTGGAAGGTTGGGGAGTGCATGGGAGCCTGCTAGTGTGAAGGTTAAGTCCTCTTATTTCTGTTGCCCAGGTGAGACCCAGAGAGGTGAGAAATTACACCCAAATCACCAAGCTCCAGAGGCCTGGATGCTTCAAGAATACCTCTTCTCCCCATTGCTTCCTCAATGGGGCCTGGCACATCCCTGACAGCTGAGGCCGTCCCCCTGAGACTCCCTCACAGTGCTGGCCCCATGCTCTTCCCTGAGGCTGCCCAACCTCTGATTTCCCTTAACACTCACTATCTTTCAGACTGAGGCCCTTAGAAGCTGTGTGACCCTGCGCAAGTGGTTTGACCTCTGAAGTGGCTTCCTCTCATAGTGCTGTCGAACCCAAGTTCATGTGCCCGGTGCACAGTGAAACCAAACAAACCAAAGAGTTTGGAGTAGAGAAAGGTTTATTGCAGGGCTGAGCATGAAGAACAGGGCAGGTAATGCTCAAAAGGATTCAAAATCCCTAACGGGTTTCAGGGAAGCATTAAAAAAAAAAAGTTATTTATTTGTCTGCATTGCGTCTTAGTTATGGCATGCAGGGTCTTCCATGTGTCATGTGGGACCTTTGCTCTCTAGTTGTAACACACGGGTTGTAGAGCACAGGTTCGGTAGCTATGGCATTCTGGTTTAGCTGCTCCATAGCATGGGGATTTAGTTCCCCAACCAGGGATCAAACCCATGTCCCCTAGCATTGCAAGGCAGATCCTTAACCATTGGACCACCAGTGAAGTCCCTTTGGGGAAGCATTCTTAAAGACCAGGTGAGGGAAAGGAGTTGCAGGGTGTGTGATCAGCTTGTGCACAATTTTCTGACTGGTTGATGGTGAGGTAACAGGGTGGTGTCACAGGGGTCAACAATATTAATCCTCAGGCTCCAGCAGGTCTGGAGGTTACACACTCATAGTCATCCAACGTTAACTTCTTCTATTTGGTGAGTTTTAGCATCCGTAAAACAACTCAGGAAATTTGCATCAGATACTGTTATCTAGATACTTCAGGAAGGAACGTAAGTTTCTGTGACTGCCACATGGCCCATTTATTTTTTAAGTTCTTACCAGTTTCTCCTGGCTCAGTACCCAATTTTTGTCACTACATGTTCACCCTTTCAGTCACTAATTCTCGAGTCAGGTTTTTGTGGCTCAGGAGAGACTTAGGAGACGAACTTTTCTACAAAGATGAAGCAGGCAGAGGAGGTGGGGAGGGTCTGTCCCAGGAAGGAACCACCGGATCCTGTTCAGTTACAACAGAACGGAAATATTTGCTGCTAATGGACTGTGACGGGAGAAGCACCCACCTGAGAATCCCAGGGACGGGGGCCGGTGAGCCGCCGAAGAATTGATGCTTTTGAACTGTGGTGTTGGAGAAGACTCTTGAGAGTCCCTTGGACTGCAAGGAGATCCAACCAGTCCATTCTGAAGGAGATCAATCCTGGAATTTCTTTGGAAGGAATGATGCTAAAGCTGAAACTCCAGTATTTTGGCCACCTCATGCGAAGAGTTGACTCATTGGAGAAGACTCTGATGCTGGGAGGGATTGAGGGCAGGAGGAGAAGGGGACGACAGAGGATGAGATGGCTGGATGGCATCACTGACTCGATGGGTATGGGTCTGGGTGACCTCCGGGAGCTGGTGATGGACAGGGAGGCCTGGCGTGCTGTGGTTCATGGGGTCGCAAAGAGTCGGACACGACTGAGCGACTGATCTGATCTGATCTGATCTGAAGGATGACAATGGCTACCATTTTTTGAGCAAGCTCTGACTGCCGGGTTCTCTGATGAGGATTTAACAAGCAAGACTTCATTTAAGCCTTACAACAGCTCTATGACATGCTTCTATTATTCTTTCCACTTTACCCACCAGGAAACCAAGGCTCAGAAATGTAAAGCTGGAGGTCCTGCAGCCAGTTCTTATTGGCGCAGGATTTGAAATGAGGTCATATTCCACGTTCAAGGTCTGCTAGTGCTGCCTCTGGTAAGGTTTCTCTAAAAAGCCACTTTCCTCCTAGAAGGACTGGCAAAGGGTTGCTGCTGCTGCAGCTGCTAAGTCGCTTCAGTCGTGTCCAACTCTGTGCGACCCCAGAGACCGCAGCCCACCAGACTCCCCCTGGGATTCTCCAGGCAAGAACACTGGAGTGGGTTGCCATGTCCTTCTCCAATGCGTGAAAGTGAAGTCACTACTAAATATATTTTAAATATACTGTTAAAAATCCCTCATCCCCTATAAAACTCTCCCCACCCCAAGCAGGATGGATGAAATGGACAGAGAATACAGAAAAATGGCTACACCAATAAGAAGAAAGTTTACCATCCTAGTTATTAAATAAATACAAATTAAAATTACAACCGTGTATTGCTTTTCATTTCAGATTGGAAAAGACAAGAAGAAGGAGAAGAAGAAAAAGAAGAAGGATGGTTACATGAAAAGCTTGGGGCATAATTTCTTTAATTTACTTCTAACTTCTTGTTATCACGTCCAGAAGATGGACTTAACAGGTGTTAAGCTGTTTATTATAACAAGCAATAAATCCTTTTATGATAATTGGAAGACAAGTCAAGTGCAAAACAGGAAGGGGCCCAAAGGGAAGGCAGAAGGGACCCCGCAGTGCTGGCGGCTCTGGCCCAGAGGCCGGCTCCGGCTCCCTTCTTGGAGCTCGGCAGGAGGTCCGGCCGGTGGGTGCGCCCGAGGATGCGGGGAGTACTGTGGGGACCACAAGTCCCAGGCGCCCGCGCGCGCGCCTCGCCCGGACCACGTGACCGCGCAGTCCTGGTCGCGATCGCGGCGGCTGTCCGGGCTCGGAGCCCCAGTCCTGAGCGAGCAGACGCGGCCCCGGCTCCCGGCCGCCCAGCACGCTCACCATGGCGGTGAGTCCGGGCGCCTCCTGGAGGAGCGGACGCGGGGTGGGCGCTGGGACCCTGGAGCAGGCGACCCCGGGCATCCCGCGGTGCCCGCCGCCCCTGGCAGGGGGCCGGTGAGGGGGTGTGCTGGCAGCTGTGTCAACATCGGGAACAGGAGAGCTGGCCGGGGCTTTGCGTTTTTTTATTTGTTCCTCCTGCTGGGAGTCAGTCCAGCTTGACTAGCAGTCACTACGCGCTGGTGTGGCGCGGAGGAGGATCGGGGTGCGCTGGGTGAAGACATCTGGGCGGGGGCTCCCCCTGCTCTGGGCGCGGTGACTTGGGGGAGATTGCGGGGAGGCGCCCAGGAAGAGGGAATTCTCCGAGCATTTCAGCCGGCGGCTCGGCGCGCGTACACACACCCCCGGGGCGGTTCCCTGCCTTCGCAAGTTCGTGATCTGATTCTTTCCGAGAAAAAACAAACAAACAGACCTTGCCAGTTTCCATCCTCTTACACTTGGGTTAGAAATAGCATTTCAGATAAACTAGTTTTCTTGGTAGAGTTCACCTGAGCTGGAGAGAACTGACAGCTTGCAAACTCTTCGGTCTATGAATAAATCATGTACACAGTTTTCTTCCTCCAGGAAGAATGTCATAGAATTGAAGATTCAGGAAGCCAACGCAGGTCATTTAGTCAAACGCACACACCCAACTCCCGACGGCCCTCTAAAAGGGGAAACAGATGGGAAGGGTTTATATGAAAAGTTCCCCAGCCGGGCAGTGATAGGACTGGGACCTTAACCTGCCCCTAAACTCTTTGGCTTATAAATGAGGGCACTTGTTTAGCTGCTATGTAGTGTCGGACTCTTTTGCGAGGCAATGGACGGTAGTTTTCCAGGTTCCTTTGTCCTTAGGATTCTCAAAGTGTGAGTAACTCCAAATGAGAAAATAAAGAAGAAACAAGTCCCGTGATTGCTGTCTTTTCCCCCCCGTAGCTCCTCCCCACAGGGTGGGGCCCTGAACTAGACACAGATAATTTAGCTACTGGAGGCCCTGGTTTACCCAAAGCTGTGAAACTGGAGGAGAGACCCGCCCCTTAAGTGTCTGACCACAGGGCTCTTTGAGTGAAAACTGCAGCTCCAAGTCAGGGTGTGCTGATTTGAATCTTTTTCACGGGTGAAAAGGCAAGAGAGGTGAGTCTTTGTCCCTCCTTCGGGCCCCTCACTCCCCAGTGGGGTGGACGCTCTATAAGGACGCTTGCAGCTTGGAAAACCACTGTCGAGCTTCCCTGACTGCTTCCTGCTTCAGAAGACGTCCTAGCCACCTGCCTCCCTGGCTGGGTTAGGTGTCTTCCAGGGATCTTCTGTCCCCAGTACCCCCAGCCTCCCCGGCCCCCACCTCTTGCTGAATACATAAACCCCTTTGTACTATTTGTTCACTCCCTCTCCCCTAACAGTTGCTCCCTGGGGGTCAAGGACTTGTCTCATTTGTCTCCAGCACCTGCACCCCTAGCACAGCTTTCGGGGGGTGTTCTGATCTACTGCGAAAACTGTTTGGGGTCCCTGAGATAGCTGACCCAAGCCTAAGGATGACAGAAGGAACCCAGTTATGGAACCTCTCTGATTAATTAGCCACAGGGGATATTCCAATCATGCCAGCTGCTTTATCAAATGAACTTGGAGTAGGGGTCAAGGTGCCACACCTCACTCCACCTGCAGAGATGGTGCTGTAGGCTTCTGAAATTCCATGAGTGCAATTCCAGTGTAAACGCAGTTTCACAGGATTACTTGTACCTATTTGTTTTTGCATATCAATTTTTTGTGAACATTTTGCCACCTCAATGGATACTCTTTTTGAAATTGTGACATAGGGTATCTCTGGGTAGTAGGACTCAAAATAATTTTTTATTTTCTTATTGGTACTGTTTCAGCTTTTTCCATTAAGCAAGTATCACTTTCATATTAGGGAGATAAAAAGCTATCTTTATTTTAAAATTATTCAACATGATTTTTAAAAGACTGTCTAGGTTTCAGTTTTCATCTTACGAGGTTTTGGACAAATCCTTTCCCCTTTTGGAACTCCTTTTACCCATCTGCAAATGAGAAGTGGTTAGAAAGGGACTAGAATTGGACCAGATCAGTGTTTTCTACATTGAATTTCAGCAGAGCTCAGACCTCTCTCCCCTCTTCAACAAAAGCCCTGTGTTTTATATCGTGGAGTTACAAGGAAGATTTTATTTGTCAGTGTTCTGTGGGGAAAAAAGGTGAAAAACAGGTGATTAAAAATTCTCTGAGAAAATGTTCTGGAGATATAATAGCATGGTGACTAGTTAATAATACTGTACTGTAGATTTGAAGGTTTCTAAGAGTAGATCTTTAAAGTTCTTATCACAAGAAGAAACATTGTAATTGTCATGATGGATGTTAACTAGACTTCTTGTGGTGAACATTTTGCAATATACACGCATATGGAATCATGTTGTACACCTGAAACAAATACATTATTTGTCAATTACGTCTCAATTTAAAAAACTTTCTGAGGACACTCATCACTCTGGCATTTGAAGATTCTAATATTTGGCCATTGTCTTTGAAGGCAAAGTCTTCCACCAACTGATCCCAACTCAGCCAGGATCTGCTTAGCTGTAGTTGGGCACTGACAGTACTTCTGCTGGTTGAGGTCTTACCTGATGACAAGAGGAAAACATCCCTTCCTTGAGAGTGTGAACTGATTGATTTCTCTGGCTTTAATCTTGCTAATCATTAAGCTTGATGCAGGCATTTAGAATCCCACTCAGTTCCCATCTTGTCCTCTTCTCTTGGTCACTGAGAGGCAGCATAGATGGATGGGGCTTTGGCATCTAACTAGACTCAGGTTTGAATCCCAGTTCTGCCGACTTATTAATACTAGCTTTGTGACCTTCAGCAAATTACTTTTCAGAGCCCAGTTCCCTGTTTTCTTTCTTATACAATGGACCTAACTGGCCCTGCCACACAGAAGATTGTGGTGAAGTGAGATATTATATGCAAAGCTCTTGATGCCACCCAGAACGAAGGGTGGACCAGCTGCTCTTTGAGAAGAGCCTTCAGACAGGTGCTGCGTGCTCTTCGCTTCTACCTTCATTCTTTCCATAAGACTGAGCTCATCGAGGGCAGACACATTAACCTCTCTCCATAATTCTGGGCACGGGATTAGGCTCAGCAACTGTTTAGTGAATTTTGGGTGAACAGGTGTGCAGTACACACTGAAGACAGCTGACCCTGAGCTCGTCCAAGATAAACACTGCTGGATCAGAATGGCTGGGGCCCTGGGGGTAAGAAGAGGCAGTCAGTCCTCAGCGTAGCACGTCCTCATTGCCTTTCAAGGGCACGAAGGAGTCATCTCTGCACGACTGAGAGCACTGTGACTGGTTGGCCCAGTGAGGACGGGCACTCCCAAGCACCTTACTTCTACCGGGAACTGCTGTGCTCAGTCGCTCAGTCATGTCTGACTCTTTGCATCCCTATGGACTGTAGCCCGCCAGGCCCCTCTGTCCATGGGGATTCTCCAAGCAGGAATACTAGAGTGGGTTGCCATGCCCTCCTCCAGGGAATCTTCCCAACCCAGGCATCGAACCCAGGCCTCCCGCATTGCAAGCAGATTCTTTACCATCTGAGTCACCAGGGAGGCCCCTACCTGGAACAGGCCAGTTCAATTCTAGCTCTACTGCTCACCCACTGTGGGACCCTGGGCAATTCCCTGCCCTGTCTGGCTTCAGTTGGCTCTGATGGCTTCTAACGGACTTTCCAGCACGTAAATCCAGTGACCTTGTTTTCCTGGGCCTTTAGAAGAGGTTGCTGGAGAGCAATCGGGAACATGATTTCCACTGCCCTAAGCCCCCTCTGATGCAGTCCCTTCTCTTTCAGATGCATTTCATCTTCTCAGATGAGGTAGTGCTTCTCTTTGATTTCTGGAGCGTCCACAGTCCTACAGGTAAGAACTGGGAAGCCCAGACTTGTAGATTGAGTACCTCCAGGCAGTGGGAACCCAGGTTTTCATTATTGTTATGCCCTGTGAACATTTTTGGGAGCCTGACTCTTCTTGCATAAATATTGAGAGGTAACTTTGCATTTGTAATTCCATTTGGAATCTCTGCCCTTCAGACTGCAAAGAGCTCTTTGTGAGGCCCAGAGAGAGGCATGAGGGTGCAGCTTCCCCCTGTATTACAGGGGAAGGAACTGACACACAGAGAGGGGGAAAGACTTGTCCAGGGACACATAGTTGTACATCAGAGCCAGAACTACATGTCCTCTTGTTGCCTCCTAGCACGTCCTTCATATAGGGTTCACTGTCTAGCATCAGCTCAGAAGCCCAGAGTAGCTACTGCAGCCTTTGACCTCAAATGAGACATAAATTTGAAAGAGACAAGTATTCCTTTGACTTGAAAAGGCAGAGTCAGACACTAATTCATGATGGAGTTGTGTTTCCACTTAAGCACTTACATGTTAAAAATAGACTGCTGAGACCAGAGCTTTCACCCCAGGGATCCAGTTGTCTCTGTGAAGAGTCCACGTCTCCCATCTGCCCATTTTCTCTGATCCTTCTCTCTCTCCAGCTCTTTATACTTTCTCCCCCTATATGTGTTAGACCTGACTCATACTTGCTTTCTTCAACTTTTCACCATTTTTAATTTCTGGGCTTATAATCTCTGCTGGCACCCGATGGATGGAAATTTCATTCATAGGTATATGTAGGTACTACACAATGTACCTACCTACAACCTGGGGAATAGACTATGAAAGGCATTGTAACATAACAGAAGGAACAGAGAAACAGAGCAGGACACCTTGTTTCCTAGTTGAGTAGCTCTATTTAGTTACGAAGTCTGTTATTACCTCTGTTAACAGAAATAATACATGTTTCTCAAAAAGTTACTTTGAAATAGGACGTGTGATTTTGTTAACTCTAGCTTGGTAGGCAGATTGTAAAATAAAAGTGATAAGAGGATGGTTCTTAGATCAGCAACGATAGTGGCAGAGATTTTGAACAATCCAGTTCTATAGAGCTCAGGTCCATTTAAAACAATGCCACTTAATGGCAGAAGACAACAGAATTCTGTAGAGCAACTATCCTTCAATTAAAAAATAATTTAAATAAATAAATAAAAATAAAACAATTTAAAAATTGCTGTGTTTTGGATGTGTCAATTCTTAGTTCTGAATTTATTCATTCAATAAATTGTGTTGAGTACTGTCAAAAAATAAAATGAATAAAAATGGACTGGAAGAAGCCCAAATGCCCATCACTACAGGTGTTGATCAGAATTGATGCTGGTTGTTAGCTAGGACCTCAGTAGGAGTTGTTGGCTGAAGTCCCTGTGGCAGGGTGGCTAGGTTCCCAGAGTGAGAGTCCCAAGAGAAAAAGGTAGGGGAAAAAAGGGAGAAAGCGAGAACAAGGTTAAAAAAAAAAAAAGCCTAGTTTTTAAGACCTAGCTTTGGAAGTCAGAGAGCGTCATTTCCACCTTTATTGGCTGAGGCAGTCCCAGAGGTCTTCTGGGACTAAAGGGGAGGGGACACAGATGCCACCCCTTGATGGAAGGGATGCTGCCACGGTAAGAAGAGCATGTGGGGTGGGATAGAGCGAGGCGGCCGTCCCTGGAGAATCTAATCTTTCACAGACATTATGAAGCCACAGAAATAAGGTGGACCTCCATGAGCTAAAGGGAACCCATGCACCGTGTTCAGAGGACGCAGTGCTGCCTGCTGGGGTGCAGCGGGGGCGGTGGGCCGGTGGGCATGGTCCCCGCCACCCCCCGGCTTTGCCAGGTGGCTTTTCCTGCTGAGCTCAAAGCCACACCCCAGCAGGCCACTCCCACCAACAATGGGCTGGAAGGGGAAAGAGACAGTTCTGAGCCCAGTGAGAGTGGGGAAGAAGATGCGAGGGGGAGGAGGAATGGATTCAGAGGGAGGGTGGGCGGAGGTGCCCTTCCCCACTTGTGCCAAGTCCCCAGCAAAGCTGCCAGAAGGGGAGCAGTGTTGGCCCGGCTGGGCTCTGTAACTCAGTCTCCTTTGACAGGCATGGCCCTTTCCGTGTTGGTCATCCTGCTTCTGGCTGTGTTGTATGAAAGCATCAAGGTTGGCAAAGCCAGGCTGCTCTACCAGGCCCTGATGAACCTGTCCATCCCCACAAGCCAGCAGCTTATTGAAGCGGCAGACCAGGATTCTTCAAGCTCAGACTCCCTGCCAGTCAGCAGAAGCCCTCTCAGGTAACAGACGTGGGGTGGGGGGCAACGGGCAGAGTGTTCACATTCACCTTGAGAGGTAGGCTAGACCCGCAGGACACTTAGCCCCACTTCATCCAAGGGAAACTGAGGCCCAGGGATGGACCCGAACTTGCCCAAGCGCTTCCAGTGTTAGCAGTGATGTGGACTACAGCCAGGTCTCCTGATACCCAGGCTGGGGCTCTCTGAACAGCCATGTGGGAGGCTCCAATCTTTCTGACTCCAGTGCAAGCCTCAGTCCAGCAACAAGGGTGTCCATTCAGCCCACCTCAAACCACAGCAGGTGGTTGACCTAAGTGACCACTTAGGTCACTAAGACTTCCAAACCCAAGATGGTACCTGCAGCTCTGCCTATACAAATGATAAAATTTGTGGTTAGCAGTGTACCAGCTTGGTAGAGGGCAACCTCTTGCTCCTTCCTTCCCTCCCCGTTCTGATAGCCACTGGGGATCCCCATCCTGTCCTCTCTGCAGCACTGGCTGTGCTAACTGTGTCTGTCTGCTCCTTAAGTGGGGGCCTCGAACAGTCACAAACCCACTGCAAGGGAGGTGTTTTCATACGGGTCTTACTAATATATGTTTTACTGATGAGGACATTTCAGTTCAGAGAGGTTAAGACGCTTGTGCTGAGCCACAGTCAGCACGTGGCAGAGCTAGAAATTAATGTTACCAGGGTCCATGCTCTTTCCATTGTAATCCTTCCTTTCACAGCTCACAATTGATTCAGGGAGGGAAACGTCTGCCTTACTGATGATTTTGTATAATCCTTTGTCAGATGTGATTGATCACACATTTTCCCTTTTTGCCCTGGATACTGGGAAACTCAGAGCTCAGTGTGGTGGAGAAATGATTATCCCAAACTCCGTGTACAAGTCCCTCTTCCCTTCTATATCACTGATTTCTGACATGTCTCCTTAAAAATAAATCTCTCCTGGGTTAAGCATATGGATTATAAAGAAGCTAGTCCTATACCTCGGTTGCTCTTTCCACTCCCTAATACCAACTCCTAGCTTCCAGCTCTCGGCTGGCATTAACTGGGTGTTCCTGTTCGTCTAGGTGGTTTTTGTGTCACTTTGGCCAGTCTCTGCTCCATGTTGCTCAAGTGGTCGTTGGCTACTTCATGATGCTGGCGGTTATGTCCTATAACACCTGGATTTTCTTCGGCGTGGTCCTGGGCTCAGGTGTGGGCTACTACCTGGCATACCCACTTCTCAACATGACTTAGCTGGTTGAGGGTGAGGGCTCTGGCGGCTGGAAGGACCTGAGGCGCCTTGTTCCAGACCTTGAACTGCCCGCCCCACGTCTCCTGTTTCTTCAGCTGGCTGTTCTCAAGGCATTGCCAGCTCCTGGAAACTTTCAGCTGAAGCCAGCGCTTGCTCCCTGGAGTTCTGAGGTCACTGCCGCTCCTCAGCCAGGTTGCAGAGGGCCCTGGCGAAGACTTTCTGTGCCTTTAAGAAGGCTGCTGTGACAGGAGGTGGGATGGAGACCAGAACCTGGGGGCAGATTTCATAACTATGGCAGCATTTGCTGGGACCCCTTTCCCTCTCTTGGGGGGAGAGTAAGTGATAGCTGACTAAAGGCAAAGAAGCAGGATCGTTACCAGGGCTCTGACGTACCCTCCGAATACAGTGAGCTCCTCCCATGGGATGGCACTGCCATGGGAAGGTGATAGTTAAATGGCTTTAGGTGTCGGGGAGGGGAGCTCTTCATGGCCTTAATCTTATCCTGATCCTTCCCCTAATGCAAAACCAAGAATTCACTGAGTAATATTCAATACTCATGTTTTCTATTTATTACTTACTGCTCACCCACAGTGATCTGGTGGGGAAACATGATTTGTTCAAATAGTGAGTAAGCCACAGGGCGTGTCGACTGAAGATGTAATAAGCCATCAAGCCAAAGCCTTACATGAGTAGAGTTAGGTAGGGGCTCTTCAGATATTGAACCTTTTCGCTTTTAAAGAAAAGGAAAAAATAGACCCAGGGAGAGAAAATCACTGCTGTCTACTGTAATGTCTACATTCAGGTACCTCACGGGCTGGAGGAAAGATTGTCTGAAGCTTTGAGAATTAAAAAAGAAATTATTTTAATAAATATCTATTTTTAAATAGTCTGTGACTGTCTTCTGTTTCTCCTCATTCAAACAGCAAGCTCACGGAACCCTGAGAGCAACTGCAGGCACTGAGTAGGGCTGCCCAAGGCCTGAGTCTGTCTGTATCCCACGAAGACAACCCTGTGCTCTGCAAACCCTGCCCCGAAACGCTGCAGACACCCTCAGTGCCAGCCTAGTCAACAAGCCATTCTTCTGTTCGTGTAACAAATAATGATTAGAAAAAGAACTGTCACATGGACTCTGAACGCCCATGTCGGCACCGTTATTAGCACCTTCTCTCCCCGAGGGCAGAGGCAGAAATATACCAAACTTTTGTAGAAGTTACAATATACCAATATACAATACCAATATACCAAAATATATATATACCAAACTTTTTAGAAGTTACAATAAGAAAGAGCTCAAACAGAACGTATAGTACGTGACGCCTTATGTACTGATCGGTCTATTCTCCCCACGTAAGCAGGGAGCTGGAAAGCTGCTCAGCGTCACAACAGGTGTAAAGAGTTGCAGTCCTGTGGTTGGACGGTCAGGCATCCACTTCTCTGTCCGGCTAAGGCCCCTCCCCTGCCCTGCGGCACTGCTGAGATCATCTCCATAGGTGATCAGCATCCTCTTTGTTTGATGGTCTCCTTAAACACAGTTGGACTTCCCTGGTGGCTCAGACCGTAAAGCGTCTGTCTATGATGCGGGAGACCAGAGTTCGATCCCTGGGTTGGGAAGATCCCTTGGAGAAGGAAATGGCAATCCACTCCAGTACTACTGCCTGGAAAATCCCATGGACAGAGGAGCCTGGTAGGCTACAGTCCATGGGGTCGCAAAGAGTCGGACACGACTGAGCGACTTCACGTTCGTGTTAAATACAGTTAAGGCTTTCACACATGGGGGGCTTTTTAAAAAATCTACTGGCTGGAGAAATGGATTATATGGCCAGGTTTTAAGTAGGCATTTCAACGGTCTTCAGAGTCAAGCCACAAAAGGTGGATTTTCTTTAAATTTTTGTTTTTAACAAACACCTATGCTATGTTATGCTATGCTATGCTATGCTAAGTCACTTCAGTCGTGACCGACTCTGTGCGACCCCACAGACGGCAGCCCACCAGGCTCCCCCGTCCCTGGGATTCTCCAGGCAAGAACACTGGAGTGGGTTGCCATTTCCTTCTCCAATGCATGAAAGTGAAAAGTGAAAGTGAAGTTGCTCAGTCGTGTCCGACTCTTAGTGACCCCATGGACTGCAGCCCACCAGGCTCCTCCATCCATGGCATTTTCCGGGCAAGAGTACTGCAGTGGGGTGCCACTGCCTTCTCTGAACAAACACCTATATAATACTTATTATGTGCCAGACAGGCAGTGTTCTAAGCACTTTACAGTATTAACTCATTTAATTCCCACAATAAAGTATTTCTGCCCTTGTCTTGGAGATGAGGAAGCTAAGGCAGCTAAATACAGTCACCCAGCTAATAAGTGGTCATGCTCCTTGGCCTGAAGTCTGCTCATCAACTCGGATGAGGGTTATGGCTGAGGCAATAACCAGCTTCGGCCACACGGCACCCAGTGGAACAAGAGTGTGAATGCAAACAGTGGAGACTGAAAAGTCTGTGCTGTGTGTATTTCACCCTAACAGGACAGAAATTCTGTTTCAGGGGATCTGAGGTGGGGCCCAGGAGCCTGTATTTCTGACATACAACATTGCCCTCCTCCCTCAACACAGGACAAATGCTGCTGGGCTGGCCAAGAGCCCTGGCTTCAGAAATCCCACGGGCAGGATCTGCGTCCCTGTTCTGTCGCTTCCTAGCTGTGTAAGGTTGGACGGGTGACTTTACCTCTCTAAGCCTCAATCTCCTCTATAAAAGGAGGATAAATATCTTCTGTGAGGGCCGCTGGAGATGAGACAGTCTGGGTAAAGTGCCCCACAACAGCGCCTTCTTGTTAAACAACAGAGTTTAGTAAATGGTAATTCTTATGCTTCCCAGGCCCACAGATGGAAGACAGGCTCAAAGCTATCATCAAAAAGGATACGTCTGATTGTCAGCTGAGATGGAGTGGAATCTGGGTTCCTATCTTGTAAACATTTAAAATCAGAGAGCATTTTTATTAGTTATTCTACTTTTAAAAGACTGCTTTCATGGTCTTTGGAAAATGCTGAAATAAGTAAAATGACCATGAATATTTTCTCACTACTGTTCGCTGCATTAGTCCTGGGCCTGAAATCAGAGGAAATGGAAGCTGCTCTTCAAGTGAAGACTCAGTCTCTCAGGGGCCATCCATGATGGATGACAACAGGACACAGGGACCCTCCCCATCTTCTCTGCCTGGCTTCCTAGGGTATAGGACCTGCAGGAGTCAGTGGACGACAGGACTGGTCCTAACCCTGCTGCCCTGAGCCCGAAAGTAGCTGGGATGCTGGGATAGCAGAGTGGTGACTTCCTTAGAAAGCCTAACAGCTCCAGGGTTAAGTACCAAAGGAAGCATGTCACAGTGCTTTCACGTATGTTAACCGACCCAGATCTGTTACAACCCCTACCCTCACATTCCCAGAGGGCACAGACTGCTCTCGGAACCAGATTCAATTTCACCCCAAAAGCCTGAGTCAGGTTTCATTGCAGACATTTATTTTTGTTTTGTTAATTTCAAATATTCATTGACCTCTTATATCAGATTTAAGGCAGAGAAAAGATATACGTCCCAGGCCTGCAGACAAGGCTGTTAACTGGATTTAGATGGGGTACTTCACCCTCTACCAGCTCTACCAGGGAGACCTCACTGCAGGGGACAGTACTGGTGCTGGGACACAGTTGAGCGATGAGAGGTCAGTCTGGGAGTTCAGAGAATACAAAGCTTGGAAGAGGGCAGGACTCTCACAGGGACTCGCTGGAGGGGAGCCCCCAGCCCTTTCTCCACGGGGGACTCGGAGGCAGGACCAGGGTGGGCTGTTGCCAACCCGTGTTCTGAAGACAGGGTCCCACGCTGCTTCACCTGGTCAGGCGGGGGCTCGGAGGTGGGCCAGCTCAGGCATCTGAACTACTGTCCTCAGCGTCCTCACTTTCACCTCACCCCATGGCTCGTCTAAAGCCAGCGCTGGCTGTGCAAAATCATGCCTAGGGAAGGGTTGGTAGAGAAACCTTTGCACCGGTTTCCTGGGTCTTCATCCCAGCCAGTCAATGTCATCATCATCGTCATCATCTCCAAAAGGGGTGTTGGGGGCGGGCGTCCCTTCATGCTCTGACAAGACAGGAAAGAGTAGTCAGTCCTCACTTGTCCCTGCACCAGATGGACTTCCCGCCTGTGCAAGATGAAGTGACCAGCATCTTTCCCGGCTCCAGGTTGGAAAGGAGACTGCTGGTGAGGGTTTAACTGAAGGGACGAACCCTGAGGCCAGCAAACCCCAGGCTTCCAGAAAAGCTGAGACAAGCAGTCAGAGAAGGGAGGCAATCTTTCAACATGGAGACAAGAAGACCAACTTTGTTTGGCTCGTTTCGTCATTTATTTGAGAAAAAATTGATTGGACAGGTTTCCTCGCATGTGGTAACTTACACATTTCGTGTGGGAAAAGGAAGGGGGAGCAGGATAAGGAAACAGAGAAGCAGAGCCGCCCTCAGGGCAGAGAACACAGGAAGAAGGAAGCTCGGAAGAGTACAGGCACATTTGAAAAAACGCTCTTGTGGCCTGCGGTAGCCTGCCTGGCTCTGGACATGGGCCCACCATTTGAGACAGAGTTGAATTTAAAGTCTTGGCCACCCTACCAAGTGGAGAATCCCAAGATGAAGAAAACCCAGGAACGTAGGCTCATATCCCTGGTCTCACTGGCACCTCCCTCCCTCCCTCTCATCAGGCAGGAGGATAAGGGGGATTAACGAGCCAGAGGAAACTCTCCCCCCGTTTCATGACTGGAGCCTCTGGCCTTTTCCCTCTAGGCTGGCAGGGAGAATCCTATGGGTTGCTGGGACTGATGCTGAAGACAGGCACTCCCAAGTGTTCTCTACTAAGGTACCTTCTGCTCTGGTGAACTCCTCTGGCCAGGGATAGGACTTCCCAGGGCCAGCCAAAGGAAGGCGGTGTGATGTGGTCAGAGGTCCCTGGGCTAATTCCATCTCCACCCCCAACCAACAGACCTTGAACCTCTCCCTGGGCATCAGTGAAGTGATCTCTAAACTCTGATGGCATGGGATCTTAAAATGTGGCTCTCTGCTTCTGTTTTCTGAGCTGAGGTTCTGGTGTGCATCTACCAGCTATATAACCTTGGATCAGCCATTTAATGTTCCAGAGCCATGGCCTTCTTTCTACAAAATGGAATAAAAGTGCCTACATTTCACTGAACTGGCAGAAGATTAAATGTTTATAGTTTTCAGAGTACCCAAAAAACAGACATTAACTTTTAGTTAATGTTATTAGTATTAACACCAATAATGTTATTAATATTAACACCAATAATGTTCTGCTAAAGTCAGAAAACTCCATCTATATATAGGACAGTCACTTGAGATACTCAATTGGCTTTTTGAGTTCATATTCAGAACTCTCAAATGAAAATGTAATTCTTGGGAAGAAAGGCCAGTGGAGGAACCAGTGTGCTTTCCCGGGGAACTCAGGCAAGAGAGAAGGATTCTGGTATATAGGAGCCAGATCCCAGCTCTGCCACAGCTGTTTTCCCAAGGTCTTAGCAAAAGGCAGAATCCATTTTGATGAATGCCCCCATTCACCTCATATTTCTGTTCCTGGGATGGACTGAGCCTGACTCTGGTCTGTGTTCTCCGCCCACATTTTCCCCTAGTGAAATTATCACAACAGTCAAAAGTTCCCAGATAGAGCCAAGAATGCTTGTAACTTAGCACAACGGGGACCACGAATGCAAGAAACAGGGTTCTGATCCAGGCTTAATCAGCAGGTCGCCTTTCTGGCCTTGACTTTGGAGCCCTGTAAAGTGAGGCTGCCCCCAGTGTTGTTGCTGTTGTTTCACTTGCTAAGTTGTGTCTGACTCTTTGTGGCCCCGCTGACCGTGGCCTGCTGGGGATTTCCCAGGGGAATCTTCCCAACCCAGGGATTGAACCCAGGTGCCTGTGTCTCCTGTACTGGTAGGTGGACTCTGTCACTGAGCCACCAGGGAAGCCCTACACTCTCAGTACTTAACCCATTCTCTGCCCAGGGATATTGTGATAACAAGACAAGGCAGCAGGTTGGAACGCAGGCTGATGAAGCAGAGTCTGAGTAGGAGCCTGGGGTTTGAGTCCTAGCTGTACCATTAACTCACTCTGTGGCTTTAGGTAAATCATCCTTCTGAACCTCAGTCTGTCTATGAATACAGATGCCGGACAGGAAGATCTTCAAAGTCCTTTCCAATTCTAAAATAAAACACCTTAGCCGAGTTGAGGTCCGGAAACCTGAGGCTTTAGCATTCTAATATGGGACTAAGCAGCCCAACTTTCTTCAAGTAGAGATTACTGCTCTATGAGTGGAGACCGTGATCCTTTTTCAAGAATAGAGTGGTATCTGCCCATCCCCACCAGGCTTACAGAGCCGCTCCCTCCCAGCCCCAAGCCTGCTCTCGCAGGGCCCTGAACACAGAGCCCAGGGGGTGGGCCACCAGCAGACCCCCTTCCTCTTCTCACAGCCAGCAGGGAGGGGCCCCCAGGGGGCGGTGTGAGGACTTGGCAGGGCCTGGGAGTTCCTTACCACTTCGTCTTCATCCTCGTCCTCAGCCTGTGCTTTGGGCTTCGGAACTTTCAGAGCTGCCCCTTTAAACAGTTCATCTTCTTCATCCTCAGAGAGGCTGAAAGAAAAATCAGGAAACTCAAGTCACAGGAAAATGTTCCTGACCCAGGCCACAGTGCCCACAGGCTCTGGGCTAAATATCCAACAGCTGCGGTGACTGCCCAGGAATCCCCCACTTCTCCACACTCACCCCCAGCACTCTTGACTCCCTCCATAACCTACAGCCAGAGCAATCTTTTAAAGCCACGTCACTCCTGTGCTTAAATCCCCTTAAAAGCTGCTCACTGCACTTGAAGTCCAAACTTCTAAGAGTGACAAAATCTCACATGACTTGGCTCCTACCAAGTTCTCCAACCTCAGCCTAACACCACTGTTCTCCCACCCACTGTGCCTTCTTCCTGGACTGCGTCACGCACCCCCTACCGCAGGGCCTTGCTTTCTGCAAACGCTCCTGCAAACGCCCCTCTCCTAACCCTAACCCTAACCCTAACCCCTCCTGGCAGAGAAGGGTCCTATCCATCCTTCAGGTCTCAGTTTACATGTCACCTTCTCGGAATCCTTCCCTAGTCACCCAACCGAAAGTAGAATAAGTCCCCCTTTATTCTCTATTATAACCCTGATTCTTTCTTTCTTTTTTTTAGAAAGCATTTATCATGCATTTATAACATACAGTTGACTCCTGAAGAATATAAGTTTGAACCATGTAAGTCCACTGATACATAGACTTTTTTCAATAAACACGATTTGCCGTTGGGTGAGTATGGGGGTGTTCAGTTGCTAAGTCATGTCTGACTTTTTGCGACCCCATTTGAATCTGGAGATAAGCCAACTGTAAAGTTACACACACAGGGTCAGCACCCTTAAGTCCTGTGTTGTTCAAGGTCAACTGTATGAGCATATGTTTGTCTTCCCTAATAGACTGTAAGCTCTTCAAGTCAAAAACCAACTCCGCCTTGCCTCCCACATTCCCACAGAGCCTATTACATGGCAGGTACCGAGTAAATACATGAATAAATGAGTGATTCAGCCAGCCAGCCAGTCTCTGAGGATGAATCACCCGCCCTGGAAAAACTGGAGACAACCTCCACAGGCAGCCGCCTGCTCCTCACACTGCTCAGGGGACACACCTGGGATGCTGAGAACAATGTTCAGATCCAGGTGCTGCTCCCAGGGCTGCCGGAGCTGCCTCTGGGCCGCACAGCTCCTGGGAGGGAGCAGCCGAGCTTGTGACATCCCTGTCTTCCTGGAGCTCTGGAGGCTGAGGCTCTCCTCCTGGACTTTCAGGCCCCACGGCCAGTGGGTTCACCTTCTTGGGGTCTGAGGTCGGGGACAGTCTCGTGGAGCTTTCTTCCTCCTTGATATGGGCATCTCCCAGTGCTTCCTCGCCCTCAGAGTCCCCAGCTACTGGGCCTGGAGGCCTGGGGGGAATTGAAGTTGGGGGCCCCAGAGCTCTTCGGGAGGGGAGGCAAGCCAGTTCGGGAGGGACTGAACATTCTTTTATCTCTAAGCTCGCTTCTGTTTCTGAGGGCTCCCCTTCCCTTCTCTGTGCGTCATCCTGGGGAGTGGGACAGCCCTGAGGAGACAGCGGGGCATCTTCCTGGACCACCCGCTGCGACAGCACGGCAGGGGGCCCCGGCTCTCCCCGTCCAAGGGTGCCTGAGCCTGTCCCGAAGGGCTCCGAGGTTGCGCCTTGTCTTCTTCCTCTTCCTCTTCATTGCTGCTCTCTCCTTTCTCTTGCTCGTGTTGGTTTAACAGCCGAAGGGTCACCATCTGTTCAAAAGCCAAGAAGGAGGAGAGGATCACTGACCAGAAACGGAGGCACTCCTAGTTCTTTAGTCCCTATTAACACAATTGGTTGTTGAGTTCAAGTAACTCTGTTGTTCTGTTTGTTATTTTTCAGTACAAATGACTTTGTTTCTTCCTCTCAAAAGAGGCTGCCCGTATCTATACAGGCATCCTAGTTACTGATCAACAGTCCTGAATAACTTTTCACTCAGGATCCTCTGGATGACACTTAAGCAATGAGATACCCGTCTCAATGACAAAAACGACGGCCGGCTGTACCTTGATGGTATTCATGATGGTCCCCAGAATGGTCCTGCCACTGTAAGACTCCTCCAGCTCGAACTCTCCCCGCAAGGACTGAAACACCTGGTTCATTATCTTCTTGACCTGCACGACCACGCGAGGAGAGAGAAACAAGATCAAAATCATGCTGCCAAAGTCAAGCGACTGAGGGATGCATGCAGATTCCAGAGAGGGGCTTCGCTCCGGTGGTTCAGTAGCTAGGACTGGGCTCCCAACACAGGGGGCTCGGGGTCCCTTCCTGGTCAGGGAACGAGATACCACATGCCACAATGAAGACTCAGCGCGGCCAAATAAATTAAATGTTAAATAAATAAATTCCAGAGAGAGGTCTGGAAGGCTTCAGTGAAGCCCTCCTAGGACTCTGCAGTCAGACATGGCTGGTCAGGAACTGAGACCCCGAAGGCTGACACTGTGGAGGGGACAACGTTGAACAACGAGCAGCACTCGACAGAAGGGCTACAGGAAGGACGGGTAAGCTGCGGCGTGTGTGCGTAAGACTCTCAGACGGCTCCCCGATGCCACCCTCCCACTGAGGCCACCACTGGGGCTGCCACAGGCTACGAGGACTAGTGGCAGAAGAGGCTGGCATGCTCCCCACTCCTGTCCTGTGACTTAGAAACATTTCCCTCACCTATCAAGACTTCAGCATGGGGCTCTTTGGGTTTGCCACCAAAGAGACAGGTTCCAATGGGCTAACTCTGATTTAAGTCAGATGGTCAGAGAAGGCAATGGCACCCCACTCCAGTACTCTTGCCTGGAAAATCCCATGGGCGGAGGAGCCTGGTAGGCTGCAGTCCATGGGGTCACTAAGAGTCGGACACGACTGAGCGACTTCACTTTCACTTTTCACTTTCATGCACTGGAGAAGGAAATGGCAACCCACTCCAGTATTCTTGCCTGGAGAATCCCAGGGACGGGGGAGCCTGGTGGGCTGCCGTCTATGGGGTCGCACAGAGTCGGACACAACTGAAGCGACTTAGCAGCAGCAGCAAGTCAGTTGGTGGTGGATCGGAAAACAAGCTAACGACACAACACACTGACGACAAAGTCCTTTCCTGCAGGCCTGCTCTGCATACGCGATCGCCCTGTAGGACACGGTTCACGTCTCTGAAACGCTAGCTCACCTTTTCTGAGGGGTCAGCAGCAGTGGCTTCGACCCCAGACGTCTGGGCCTTGCTCTCTAGGTCCTTGACGTGCTGTGCATTTTGCTCTCTCAGGGATGTTACTTGGGCCTGGAGGGCTGAACACTGCAAAAACAAACAGGCTGTGGCTGTGGCCGGGGGAAGCTGGGCTTCCAGGTGAAGGTCAGGAAGCCCAGGAGGAGGAGAAGCATCCTGAGCCTCAGGTGTCAGCCTCACGCCTGCCTGCTGACATCCACACCCTCCACCCCCACCCCAGGCCGGCGGACCCAGAGCACTCCATTTCCTCATCGCTCAGTCCCAACTCACCACTCCATCTCTTCTTTCCCAACAAGGTCATGTGCCTTGTTCCTAATTAGGTCAAGAATATGATGAAAAATGGTAGGAAGGGTCTGATAACCCTAGTCACACAGACATATGAACCGTCACCACCAAGACTGCCTTCCTCATCTCTGAGTGGAAGATTTTCAACTGGATACTTTAACTGACCTCCAGATATGAGGACTTCCATACATGGTGGTAAGCCATCCCTCCTTCTCCTTCTCATTTTATGCCAGATGATCCCACCACACCTGTGCTCCAGCCCATCTCAGGGCCTTTGCCCAGAACACCTGCGGCCTTCCCCACCTCATCAAAGTTCCTTGTCCCTCTTGGCTCTGCTCCCCTGGGCACTTCCTCTTCTGGGCCTCACAGCATTTAATGCTTATCTTTGTTTCTCGGTCTCCCTTTCTTGATTGTGAGACTCCTGAGGAGTGTTCTTTGTAAGCCTTTTCCCTAACACAGTGCCTGGAACACAACTGGCACTCAATAAGTATTTGCTTAATAAATGAAGGATCAAATTATAATGGAAAACATTGTCCAGAACATGAAAGCTGCTTTTTCTTTTTCTAAGTCACTGACCTGTCATTCCAAATGAGTATGTGTAATATGAATGATCAACCAGAGAGCTGAACAAGTATGATTCTGTTTTCAAAAGTGATTAACATCTTTCGGGTACAAAAAGATCTACAAGACTTGAACAACCCGTTTACCTTAAATTGCCTGGGCTTATTTATCCCCTGGACTTAGTCCAAGGGAAAGCACTCACCTTCTGCTCCAGCTGGAGCAGCTGCTGCTGGCTGGCATCTCTCTGTGCACACACCTCCTGGTACTGCCGCAGGTGTTCACTCTTGGCAGAGGCCAACAGCTGCTCACACTTGGCCTCCCACTGGGTCTGGAGCTCAGCCTGTACTAGAGACAGCTGCCAAGAGAAAGTAATCACTGTATCCTGGGGGGTCTAACTGCATCTCGGGAAACCCCATCTTTAACAAGGCAAAAAAGTTAAGAGCCCAGATTTAGCAGAGAAAAAACCATCTGGAAGACCTTGGTTGTCAGGACTCTAAAAGGTACTACAACCAGATAAAGGGGTGACTGTCTGTAGACAGGTCCCCAGGGCCATAATATGATCATACTTTTCAGGATCTGGACCCTTAGACCTTTTTAAACAGAAGAAACTTATTTCGCTCTAAAATTCCACAGTTGATCAAATGGAGGAGACCAATTCACTCTAACTAAAGAACATACAACACATAAACGTGAATGCAGAAACTTACAAAAGGAAAGGCTGCTGTCAAATGACTAGAGATTAGCTGTGTTCTGCCACTGCCCTTGATCTCCCTGCCTCATTTTCCTATTACCTGCTCTGCAGCTGCTTGGTCGGTGGACACCCGAGCCTTCTTCAAGAGCTGTCGAAGTTTGTCCAGTTCCTCCTGGTGTGATTTGCGAATTTCGTCTATCTCCTCCTCAGCCTGGCAGCGCTCTTGAGCTGACTTCTTTTTCCTTTCTGAGAGGTTCTTGGGAACAAGAGAACCGTCATCAGCTCTAGTTCTTTGAAGAAGATAAATGGAGATGGTGATGGTGGTGGTAGTTATTAACATCACTGGGTCCTTACTTCATTAATGGAAACAATTCATTTTTTCAGTTTAGTTTCCCCAATATATTTAACATTCTTGACTACTGGCAGGAAAAAAAAAAAACTGCGACAAGAAGAAGGTAAACTAGAGCTTTATTTATTTATTTAAATAAGGTAAAGCTTTATTTACTTTATCTTATTTCCCTGTACACCTACCACTGTTATGATGTTCCTCATCTAACATCTTAACAGTGGTAGGTGTACAAGGAAATAAGATACTTTCATAATCTGCTGGTAAGAAAGTCACAATTCTGTGACAGGATCTTCAAAATACATACACACACACAGAAATTACACAAATTAGACTTTATTTTAAGGAAGCAGTAGATCATAAAGATTATGTGTTACAAGGGTGATCACTGTAGGAGTATCGAGAACAATGAAAAATTGAAACAGCCCTCAAAATCAGAAAGGATTTTTTTAAAAAACCTGATAAAATTATGGAAGAAACAAAGTACAGACCAAGATATATCCTCTAAAAGGGCACTAGGCAAAGGGCTTTACTAGAGAGTTTTATTTAAAGCTCAGAAACAGACCACTCTTTTCATATCTAAGCTGTACCAAAATATAGAAAAAGATAGAAATGTTCCCAATTTGTTCAATGGGGCTAGTATTATCCTAGTGTTAAATTTATAAAATAACAAAAGATATCATTAAATAAGGTTAAAAAACATCAAACTAGAAAAATATTTGTAACATCTATGAGTGACAAAGGAGTAGCACTTTAATAGTGTTTATAACAGAGGAAATACAAACAGGTATTAAATATATGAAAGCTTTACTATGAACAAAAATACACCTAAAGACAAGATAAGCATATTTCACCTATCATGAAAGATTATAAAAATTTATACAGGCAGAGTTGGAAGAGTAATGGAGAAATAGGCTTGCTTACACAGAGCTGGAAATGTAAGCTAACATACTCTAGGATAATCTGCTGATATTTATTTTAAAAATTAAAATGTTGAGAATTTTCTCTGATGCAGCAATTCAAATTCAAGCAACCCATTTTTATGGAAATGCTCAAATGAATTTGCAAAAAAAGTTATATAGTACAAAGATATCCATGAAAGCAATGTTTGAAACAATGAAAAGTTAGAAACAGAAATATCCATCAACAAGTGAATAGTCAAATGTAATTATGGTACAGCCTTGCAGCAGCCTACTCTATAGTAGTTACAAAGAATGAGAAAGCTCTCATTCTTATCAGTATAATGGCCACAATACAATCTTTAAGGTATTAAATGTGATCACATTATTATTAAAAATGTTATCAGTGTACACATATGTATATACATATACTTTACACATACACAGATGTGTGCTATGTGCATGTATATATTATACACAAAGAAAACAATCTGGAAGAATAATCATACTGTTTTTTATAGTTCTTGCCTCTAGTGTAGAGAAGAGGAAAACATAAATTTCATTTTTTATTTTATATTTTTCTGTATTATTTGTATGTTACAGTGAGCAGACACTACAGTACTTTTTAAAAGGAAAATAATAATGTTTATGAAACAGCCCACTCTGGCCACCTGGGTACAAAAGAGAAACTTCAGATGGAGAGCTTACCTTTTCCAGAGACTCCTTCTCAGTTCGCAGGTCAGTCAGCTCCTCCTCCAGGGAGGTCACCCTGAGTTCCAGCTGTCTCCGGCTTTGCTTTTCACTCTTGAATTTGGACTGCACTTGCTGGGAGGTTTCTTGGAGCTCTGAGATATGACAGTACAAAGGCTTGGCTGTAGAAGCAGAGCTGCCGTGGGCTGTACGGCTTCCTGACAGCCCCTTCAAAACTGCGTTCTCTCATCTTCCAACCTTCCCACACGAGCCTCTTCCACTCACTTCTTCCAGCATCACCTCACTGACCAGCAACAGGCTTATCAAGCCATAAACTGACTCACTGACTTCCACACCCATCCGCATTTATCTCTGTACCTACAGATCACCTCCAACACACACAAAATGGAAGAGAAGTGTGCCAAGCAGTCAGAGGTCACCCTGAAATGTATCCGTCCCTCAATTCCATGTCAGTCGTCATCTCAACACACGGGACTCAACACACGGAGATCTTTGTTTGGTCCAGGCCCTTTCTCAATGCCTGGTAAGATATTCTCAACTTTCTTGATACCTGGGACATTCTATCAATAGTCTGTTTTCTAAACATTCCTTCTCAAATAAAGCTATTTGGAATATTTCTTTAAATTGCAATATA
Source organism: Tragelaphus eurycerus (assembly GCA_935064755.1). Taxonomy (NCBI): domain Eukaryota; kingdom Metazoa; phylum Chordata; class Mammalia; order Artiodactyla; family Bovidae; genus Tragelaphus; species Tragelaphus eurycerus. The sequence continues at coordinate 135,330 of CAKXYN010000083.1, forward strand.
TCAAACAACAAGGTTCTACTGTATGGCACAGAGGGAAAACTGTGCCGTAGGGGTAATATCCCTATGATAAACCATAATGGAAAAGATTTTAAAAAAAGAATATATATATATGTATAATTGAATCACTCTGCTGTATAGTAGTAATTAATACAATACTTTTTTAAATTACTACTATACAGCAGAGTGCACTCATCTCACACGCTAGTAAAGTAATGCTCAAAATTCTCCAAGCCAGGCTTCAGCAATATGTGAACCGTGAACTTCCTGATGTTCAAGCTGGTTTTAGAAAAGGCAGAGGAACCAGAGATCAAATTGCCAACATCCGCTGGATCATGGAAAAAGCAAGAGAGTTCCAGAAAAACATCTATTTCTGCTTTATTGACTATGCCAAAGCCTTTGACTGTGTAGATCACAATAAACTATGGAAAATTCTGAAAGAGATGGGAATACCAGACCACCTGATCTGCCTCTTAAGAAATCTGTATGCAGGTCAGGAAGCAACAGTTAGAACTGGTCATGGAACAACAGACTGGTTCCAAATAGGAAAAGGAGTACGTCAAGGCTGCATATTGTCACCATGTTTATTTAACTTATATGCAGAGTACATCATGAGAACTGCTGGACTAGAAGAAACACAAGTTGGAATCAAGATTGCTGGGAGAAATATCAATAACCTCAGATATGCAGATGACACGACTCTTATGGCAGAAAGTGAAGAGGGGCTAAAAAGCCTCTTGATGAAAGTGAAAGTGGAGAGTGAAAAGGTTGGCTTAAAGCTCAACATTCAGAAAACGAAGATCATGGCATCTGGTCCCATCACTACATGGGAAATAGATGGGGAAACAGTGGAAACAGTGTCAGACTTTGTTTTTCTGGGCTCCAAAATCACTGCAGATGGTGACTGCAGCCATGAAATTAAAAGACACTTACTCCTTGGAAGGAAAGTTATGACCAACCTAGAGAGCATATTCAAAAGTAGAGACATTACTTTACCAACAAAAGTTCGCCTAGTCAAGGCTATGGTCTTTCCTGTGGTCATGTATGGATGTGAGAGCTGGACTGTGAAGAAGGCTGAGCGCCGAAGAATTGATGCTTTTGAACTGTGGTGTTGGAGAAGACTCTTGAGAGTCCCTTGGACTGCAAGAAGATCCAACCAGTCCATTCTGAAGGAGATCAATCCTGGAATTTCTTTAGAAGGAATGATGCTAAAGCTGAAACTCCAGTATTTTGGCCACCTCATGCGAAGAGTTGACTCATTGGAGAAGACTCTGATGCTGGGAGGGACTGAGGGCAGGAGGAGAAGGGGACGACAGAGGATGAGATGGCTGGATGGCATCACTGACTTGATGGGTGTGAGTCTAGGTGACCTCCGGGAGCTGGTGATGGACAGAGAGGCCTGGCGTGCTGCGGTTCATGGGGTCGCGAAGAGTCGGACACGACTGAGCAACTGATCTGATCTGATCTGATATATATATATATTCTTTTTTTTTAACACAATACTTCACAATAAACTGTGGAAAATTCTGAAAGAGATGGGAATACCAGACCACCTGACCTGCCTCTTGAGAAATTTGTATGCAGGTCAGGAAGCAATAGTTAGAACTGGACATGGAACAACAGACTGGTTCCAAATAGGAAAAGGAGTTGGTCAAGGCTGTATATTGTCACCCTGTTTATTTAACTTATATGCAGAGTACATCATGAGAAACGCTGGACTGGAAGAAACACAACTTGGAATCAAGATTGCTGGGAGAAATATCAATAACCTCAGATATGCAGACGACATTACCCTTATGGCAGGAAGTGAAGAGGAACTAAAAAGCCTCTTGATGAAAGTCAAAGAGGAGAGTGAAAAGGCTGGCTTAAAGCTCAACATTCAGAAAACGAAGATCATGGCATCTGGTCCCATCACTTCATGGGAAACAGATGGGCAAACAATGGAAACAGTGTCAGACTTTATTTTTCTGGGCTCCAAAATCACCGCAGATGGTGATTGCAGCCATGAAATTAAAAGACGCTTACTCCTTGGAAGGAAAGTTATGACCAACCTAGATAGCATATTCAAAAGCAGAGACATTACTTTGCCAACAAAGGTTCGCCTAGTCAAGGCTATGGTTTTTCCTGTGGTCATGTATGGATGTGAGAGTTGGACTGTGAAGAAGGCTGAGCGCTGAAGAATTGATGCTTTTGAACTGTGGTGTTGGAGAAGACTCTTGAGAGTCCCTTGGACTGCAAGGAGATCCAATCAGTTCATTCTAAAGGAGATCAGCCCTGGGATTTCTTTGGAAGGAATGATGCTAAAGCTGAAACTCCAGTACTTTGGCCACCTCATGCGAAGAGTTGACTCATTGGAGGAGACTCTGATGCTGGGAGGGATTGGGGGCAAGAGGAGAAGGGGACGACAGAGGATGAGATGGCTGGATGGCATCACTGACTCGATGGATGTGAGTCTCAGTGAACTCCGGGAGTTGGTGATGGACAGGGAGGCCTGGCGTGCTGCAATTCATGGGGTTGCAAAGAGTTGGACACGACTGAGTGACTGATCTGATCTGATCTGAACACAATACTGTAAAACATTGTAAATCAACTATACTTCAATAAGAAAATGGTAACAATTTTTAAAATGTAATACATCAAAATTAATTTTCTTGGAAAACTTTTCAGACCTTTATGGTACCCTTAAGGTAACTGTCACAGGGCACCGTGAAAACAGTAAAGAAGATAGTATGACATTCGAATCTAAGATTTTCCCTCAAGTTTGCTCAAGTGATGCTCTAAGAAGGAAAGGATTTATCTTCAAGGTATCACTTTACCGACTGACATCAGTGTTTTTTAGCTTTCTTTCTGGGCAAGTGAATTTTGTTTCTTCCTAAAACCGTTGCTGTTCTTGCCATACCTGACCCACTGGTCCCATCTGTGCCTTCTGCATTTATTTTTACACAAGGTGGTGGATGAATCAACATGCCAGTCTTCACAAATCTGCTTTTCACCATGTCTCGAGCAGCACCTTTGTGCCACGCACTGAACTAGTACCCTTCAGAGGCTTGCATTATAGAAGGGAAAACAGACACACAAGTAGTGCTGATCAAAGGCTAACTCTAAAAATGGTCATAATAATGCACTCAGAGATGCAAGATTTTAAAGGAGATCAAATATTCTAGGTGCAAAAAAACAGTGAAGTTTCTGAAAGAGGCAGTTTTTGGAGAGAACTGGAAGTAAATCTTGGTGATGGTGGGCACACCACAAGTCTGGAGAACAGTATTGATAAAAAGCAAGACAAATACAGGATATGCTGAAGCAGCAGTCTGGCTAGTATGCCCAGAGCTACAATGAGTTAAGCAACATAACAGGAAATAAGCCAAGGTGGAGGGGCCTTGAGTGCCAGGCTGAAAGACGGCAATCCATCCTCTAGGAAAGAGGCAACCAGTGCAGGAAGCACCTTCTTCTTAAGCCTCTACTGAGTCACAAGTTAGAGGAACCCCTCAATTAGGTTAGTCACAAGTCAGATTATCTCTTCAAGGCCTATGAGGCCAATCCTAAGTACCAAAGAGACTGAACACTTGACCAAACAAAGCAGAACTGTGGCCACTTAGTGGCACTAAATGGACGGTCAGTTCTCTTGTTGTCATGAGATGGCTGGATGGCATCACCGACTCTATGGATGTGAGTCTGAGTGACCTCCGGGAGTCGGTGATGGACAGGGAGGCCTGGCGTGCTGCGATTCATAGGGTCGCGAAGAGTCGGACACGAATGAGCAACTGATCTGATCTCATCTGATGTCAATCCTGTAGGTTTATACTGGTTCACCTCAATTTTTGGCTTCATCCTTCATAACCTTCATGAGCCTTCTGTCAGATGGACCGAGGGGAAGGAAACAGTGTAATTCCTTACGCTTACTTGGTCACAGTCCCAGCCCCCTCCACCAGGGCGTACCTGAGAGCTCTGCCTGCAGTTGGGCGAGCTGGCCCCTGAGGAGGTCTGTCTCCTTCATGCTCTCTGTGAGCTGGACCTGCAGCTCTGTCTCTTTCTTTTGGTGGGCTGTCATTTTCAGGTGCAGATGAGAGACCTGTGCAGTGGCAGCAGCGAGCTCCTCCGTCACCTTGGCCTGAAAAGCGACAAAGTACATCACTCTAAACAAGGCAACGCCCCAAGCTCACACACTCTGTGCTGGCTGAACTGGTGGGAAGAGAGCTAAGTGCCACCTTCGACCTGCACTGAATCAAAATCAAGCCCTCAATGTGCAAGGTCTCTGACCCGGGAATTACCTTATAAAAATAGTATTCTTGCCATTTTCTAGTTTTCCTATAAAGGACAATCTTTTAAAAAAAAAAATAAATAAAGAAGAAGAAGAAAAGAGTATTTTAAAATTTAAATTGAATGCTTCCAATGGCAATCCACTTTCCAGTCTCTAACTTCTCCTGAGCACTGTGGTACTAATGGTGCTATAAAGATCAGTCACGTCAGAGTAACTGTGTTGGGGGTTTTTGGAAGAACAGTGGTAATAAAAGAAAGGAACACTCCAACTTTTTTTGGCTGCTCAGTGCATTTTAAACAGGGCTCGTACTGGCCAAACAGGAGCTAAATATTCTCAAGTTACATTCGATGAAACCAAAATGACCCCCTGGAAAAACCATCTACTGTGTTTTGTGTATTAAAGGTGATGATGGGAACGAAAGGATGGTCAGTGGAAAGGAATGCTAAACAAGTGACAAATACCACACTCATTTCACCTGCACCGACGAGCTCCTGTCAATACAGGGCAGGAGAGGCAGTGCCGTGAGGGCTCCGACGGGAGTGAATTCCGGACAGCAGGGTGTATCTGGGTGGACCCTCTCTCCACACTGTATTGCTTCCACCGGTACTCCTCCCTAGACCACCGTACTTTGCATGCATTTCTACCGCTGTCTACTTTCTTGGTATCACTGGTCCCTTCTTAGGGTTGTTACTGTGCCCACCTCAGTTTTAAACTTTATTCCAAAGCCTTAATCAGGTTTCTAGCTTACATTTAAAAAAGGTGGAGGAAATAAAACAAATGAAACACAAAGTAAAAAGAAACAGGCTATGAATGAGCATCTGAGCGTCCACGGGCAAAGGCTCTCTCCGACCAAACTTCAAGTCAGGGCCTCAGAGTGCTCAGCCTTGGTCTCCCCACCCTGTCTTTGGCCTGACCAGCCCAGTTTTAGCAAGAATCCTGCTATGTCAGTTTAGAGAGAATCTCTACCCCTGATAACTGACCACAGCTCTTCATCCCAACCTTTGCAATCTAAGTCCTTGGCCTGTCGTTAGCAAGAATCCCCCTTCCTATGATTCTCCTCTTAGTAATTTTCCATCCCCTGACCTCTCACTCTGTTCCGTGGCTGTAAATTCCCTACTTGCTCTCTTGCCCTTACTGTGTTTAGAGTTGAGCTCCATCTTTCGTACCTGTTGCAGCAGTCTTTTGATTTTTGGCTGCGCCTTGTGACTTGCAGGATCTCAGTTCCTCAACCAGAGACTGAACCCAGGCCACAGCAGTAAAAGCCCAGAATACTAACCCCAAGGCCACCACAGAACTCTCGTCCATAGCAACAATCTTGAACAAAAGTCTCCCTTATGGTTTTAGTAAGTGTCAGAATAAATTTTTTAACAACATCCTTCAGAGTGAGCTCTAAGGTACTTATTTTTGCTGTTCAGCAGCCTTACGTTTTCCTCTGTTAAACACAGAGGACAATGGCAGCTTGAATTTCCAGACAAAAGAGGGTTTTCATCTGCCACAAGTAGAATAAAAGTTTTACTCACTGTCCTGTCCCAAGGGGCCTGGTAGAAACTGAACTAACACAACGCTCAGAGAGCTCCGTATCCATCATGGCTCCAGAGTTCACTGAAGTCAGAGTGAAGACCGTTCACATCGCACTTCAGAGCAGCTGAGACCACGGGAGGGGACAAATTCCAGAGGAGAGGCAGTGCTCACTCTCACCAAGAACAAGCAGAATGGAAGACCCCTCAAAAGCTCCTGGCTCCGGCCCCAACAGAGAAAGGCCTCTTACACAGGCCCCAACAGAGAAAGGCCTCTTACAAGCAAGAAAAGTAATACTCTCTCCCAAACACACAGCGAAAACCCTGAAGGGATGAATGATACGTATAAAAATTATATTTGAGTGTGGGGCTTCCCAGATGGCTCAGTGGTAAAGAATCCACCTGCCAATGCAGGAGATGCAGGAGACGTGGGTTTGATCCCTGGGTCAGGAAGATCCCTTGGGAATAGGAGATGGCAACCCATTTCAGTCTTCTTGCCTGGAAAATCCCATGGACTGCGGAGCCTGGCAGGCTATAGTCCGTGGGGTTGCGAAGAGTCTGAGCACAAGGGCATCTCTGAGCGGGAGGACCATTTGTGAGTTATGTTTTATGCTTGCTTATCTGTATTTCCTGGAAGAAGCAGATGCAATGTTTGTAATCAGAAAGAAATATGTGAATACATATAAATATGTATATATATGTGCATCTGTGTGCACATGTGTGTAGGTGTGTAAATTATGATTGTTTTAATTAAGGGTCTGCAATATCAAATGAGAAAGGAAAATATCAAAAACCTACACAGTGGATAGGATAGCTCCCTGGTTCGCATCTGGGATCAAATTCCACTGCTGACATGGAGAACTGGGCAAAGAAAGCCATGACAAGAAAGAACCAAGAATTCAGAAAAACAAGGGAAAAAGCATTCGGGGTAGGAGGAGGAACATGGTATTGAAGAAAGATGGCCATCTGGCAAAGGGGAAGGGGCACAGCCGTCTGCAGGTGAGACGCCAGGCAAGTCTTTTACTCTACCTGGGCCTCAGCTTGCTCTTCTGGAAAAGAATATCAAACTAAATGAACTGTAACTTCTCTCCAGTTTTAACCATTATTCCACGGTTTTATGTGGAAATATTAATACTGACGTAGAGAAAAATAATTTCATTTACCAAATATTTATTGAGCATATAACCACAGGTTTCTGAACTGTGCTTGCAAGGCAGAGAAGTACCTCCAGGCATGAAAGGACCTTGATTATTTCCATTTAAGAGGAGAGATATCATAGGGAAGACCCTTAAGAGGTGGATCAAAAGAAAAATGGGAGAGTCAAGGTTCGATAAGTTTTACTGGAATAAAGGAGACCAAGTGAAGCATGTATATGGTACCTGACTCATCAAGAATATCACGACTATCTCCTGATATTCGGCCCAGGAGATGTCTTCAAACAGATCTGTGTAAAGCATGGTGCCTAGGACCAAGGAGGTGTTTGACAGGTGAAGAGGGTGGCAGAGGATGAGATGGTTAGACAGCATCACTGACTCAATGGACATGAGTTTGAGCAAATTCCGGGAGACAGTAAAGGACAGGGAAGCCTGGTACTCCAGTCTACAGGGTCACAAAGAGTCAGACATGACTTAGCGACCGAACAACAATAGGCAATACTGTTGTTGTTATCACTACCGTTTTGGCTATTGTAAGCAGAGCACTGACCAGGTTCATGTATTGTACCAGACACTTCTGGAGTTGATCAATAAACATTTGGGTGGATTAGTTAGCTATTCAGGGGATTGGCAAGTTATCACCTGCAGGTCAAACTGGCTTGCTGTCTATGTTTGTGAATAAAGTTTGACTGGAATACATACTCACACGCACACATACCACTGATAGTCAGCATGGGAGCCACATAGTGAGCTTGCTAAAAACAAAGGTGGGGCAGCTGCCACCTCCACAGACTGTGGCAAAAGAAATCACTGATAAGAGCAGTGCCTCCTACCTGGCTCTGTCTCAGAATCAAGGGGAGCTTTTTAAAAGTTCAGATTCAGACCTCAACTAGAAATGTTGGATTAGAATCTCAAGATGAAGCTTACAGATGTATATTTTTGATCAAGCTCCCTAAATGATTTTGAGGCAGCCAAACCAGTATTTGGGAACCACTGATCTAGAACAAGTTATGTAATCAATTGTAGACCTGAATAATAGTTAATAGCCACAAGAAATATGATATGTGGGTGCCTTGTTAGGAAAGAGAAAGCAAATAAAAGTAGATGAAAGAGAAATAGTAAAAAAGTAGACTTCATGGGGAGTGGGGATCCAGGCTTTGGGGCTCAGCCACGACAAACAAAGAGCAGTGTCCAGTAGCAATGGGAAAGATTCAGGGTCAAGACTGGACTCGGCAAAACACGGCTTATCTGAGAATAAGGTGTCCACTTTTAAATTATTATTATTAATTGACTGGATACTAGCTAAGAGAACATAAAGAATAACAGCAATGAGACCAAAGAAAGGAATCCTTCTCATTACCAGAATGTGAAAAAGTGTGTAAAATTATAAAGTACATCCTACTTATATTCTCGTGTTTTAAAAAAATATTCAAATACAAAATATAAGCTACTACTTAAACCTCTGAAAAAACAGCAGATGAGGCTTGCAATCTCCCAGCTGATGAGGGAGAGGCCAAACAGGAAGGACTTCATTCCAGATAAACAGTGTCCCTGAAGCAAAGATAGGAGGAATGGGGCTTCCAAACCAGTCCTCCTCAACCCAAGACGCTCAGTAGTCTTCCTTACAGCTACTTCAGAAACAGGTCAAAATACGTAATTCTGAGCTGACTGAAGTCAAACAGCAGTACTTTAAAATGCTCTGGCAGACACAGATGAAGGCTGCTTACTTAAACCATCTCAAACTTCACAATAAATATGTTACGAGGCATAACAGAAACTGTTGCTGCTTTTTTCAGCAGAATAGCATTCCTTTCTAATAAACTGTGTTAATCCTCACCTTAACCAAATTACTAAGATCAGTGATTTCTTCTGAGTCAACTAACTGTAACGTATTTAAAAAACAGAAGTCTGGATGGTGGATATATTAAGAATCTGCTGGGAGATTTCTAGTTCTCTTCCCGACAATGGCAAAATTCCGCCCAAAAGGAGACTGGTAAGTACGTACAGAGGACACACTCCTTGGCTCTACACATCCTGACTTGGGCTGTGCTCTCCCCAGTTTCTTTACCTTCTCTTGCTCAGCATGCAAAACTCTTGCCTGTGTGTTTTCTGTGGCAGTTTGAAGTGAGTTGTTCCTCTTCTCCATCATCAGGTTACTCTGCTCAACATACCTGTGAAATAAGGAGGGGAAAAGAAAGCATGGATCAGGCGCTCCATGCAGAGCAGACACAACCCATGTGCAGCCAGAGCGCGGCTCTGCTCCTTCATCAGCAACAATCCGAAAGCAGTTCCTTTTCCTAAGATCTGCAGTAATCAAATTTGGAGGCGAGAACCTGGGCTCAGGGGTGAACTACTTTGAATGTGTAGAATGAAGAGAGAAATTCGAACAGGTGTAGTGAGGGGAAATGAGAGAAAAAAAGAGATAGGGATATGAAGGCTGCAAGGAAGGAAGAGAAGAAAACCAATTTCCTCCCCTCCTCAATGTGGGAGATGAGAGACACTGAAGAAAAGAAATATGGGAAAACAGTATTTTAAAAATGAAATGCTATATGCTGTGACATGTTCCCCTGACCACTCCCCCAAAATTCTTTTTCAGAAGGATCTAGAAAAATTATACAGTGCTTGGGTTTATGTGGAAATCTGTGAAGTTCTGGTTGATAAAACAGAGTCAGCCCAGCCCACACAAAAGACAGAAGAGCTGACATCAGAATTTTCTAGGCATTAACACTACTTTTACAGATGAGGAAACTAGAGCCAGAAGGAATAAATAAAATGCCCAAAGCCACAGAACAAATGAGGAGCAGAGCGTGGACTCAAACACAGGTGTGTGTTCTGTCGAAGCCTCCTGAGCCCTCTCTCCTGAAATCCCTCTCTGTCACCAAGAAGTCATTCATACGGCAGGCAGAAAGTAGAAAAGAGCGGAAACATACATAAACCCCCTGAACAAATGTTCACTCGGGCATTGACAAGCTAAACCCTTTTCTGCTCATCCTAGCCAGTGCCCCATACCTGTCATTACCTCTGATTTCGTTCAATTAATTCACTAATCTTGTCATTCTGTTCTTCTATCCGACTGCTCTTTTCAAGGATCTCTTGCTTCAACCTTTCATTTTCCTAAATTCAAAAATATGTGATGTGTAAAACTGAAGTTTTTAAGAGAAAAGCATCAGATAAAAGGGAATCAACTTGAACTGATGGGTGATACTGTTAAAAAAATCTAGAACGTCTGTCCAGATAAATGTAAATACTTACAATAACATATCAAATTCTACCTGATGGATACAAATCACTATATCTAACAGACTAAACATATAAATGGCTATAAAGTGAAGTGAATTTTTGATATATGGTGAAAAAAGAAATGCTTCCTTCTGATTAGAGTGATGTCACTTGGACTAGATTAAGCCACAGTGGATTTTCCAGAGTTTCCCAATTCCATGGAGCGTGAGCATTTATTACACGCTCTTATTCCTGGAGTGAAGGTTTGAAAGGGGAGTACATCTCCAGACAGAGCACATGAAGATCTCCAGGCTGAAACCACTCTCACCTGAATAATTCGTTGTATGTTGCTCATAATCATGCTTGTTTCCATGGTCACCGACATGCTGGGAATGAGCAGGGAATTGCCAGCACTATGCTTCTGTAACTCTTCAACCTACAAAATTAGTGCCAGAAAAGTCTTTAAAATTTCATTAAAATTAATGAATTAAATGAATTAATTTAATTAAAATGAATTTTCATTTTAATGAAATTTTTGCAAGGAGAAATACAATGTATCCAAGATCTGACCACTGAGAGGGTTAGTAAGTTTCTGAGACAATCTCTAATGTAAGCAGGAGTTTTCTTCTGCTAACTGCATCCCTAAATAAAACAACTCTTTTGGGAAATAACTCCTAACCACTATCATTACGGGGCTTCACAGGTGGCTCAGTGGTAAACAATGTGCCTGCAATGCAGGAAACACAGGTTCAGTCCCTGGGTGGGGAAGGTCCCCTGGGGCAGGGAATGGCAACCCATGCCAGTATTCTTGCCTGGAGAATCCCAGGGACAGAAGAGCCCGGCAAGTTACAGTTCACAGGGTCACCAAGAGCTGGACACAACTGAGTGACCGAGCACGCACTATGAACACAGAAAACAAGGAGAGTTCACCTACAGTGCTGGCGGCTCTCTTTCCGTACTCTCTCTTTATACCCCCACTTTATTTTTTTTGGATGCACCATGCATGGCTTTCCAGATCTTAGTTCCCCAACAAGGGACTGAATCAGTGAAAGCAATGATTGCTAACCGCTGGACCACCAGGGAACTCACTTTACACCCTTACTTTCAAAATGAGATGGCTCTCTTACCTTAGTCATCAGTTGATCCATTTTATCGGCCACTTTGCTGACTGCCATCCGAATTTCAGTGTTATGTTGCCGCGCTTCAGTCATGAGAAATGAAGCCATGTCACCTGACCCTAAATAGACAAAAGCCAAGAAGAAACTTACGAAACTGTAACAGAGGACACTGAATGAGGAAAAGCCAACAGCTCTATCAGCAGAGGAAAGAAAGAAATGAACATTTCCAAAGACTAGGAAAGGCTGGCGGTGAGTCACACTGTCAGGAGAAGATGGAGTAGCAGTAAAGGTCAAAGGGCTCCAAAGCTAACAGTAACCACGATGTGCTCCTGCGGCATGCAACCAGTGGTACAGTCTGGTTCCAGGGCACATGTGGGGCCATTAGCAGCTCAGACTGCTTCTCCATTCACCCAACCGCATGCCAGTCATTGGACCAGGTACCAGGGATACAGCAATGAGTGAAACACAGTGCCTGCCCTTGATAAGCTCAGTCTGGTGAGGAGACTCACATGTAAACAGATCACTGTAACACAGTGTTTGTTGTAAGTGCAAAGAATGAACCATGTACCAGGTTACAAGGTACAAAAAGGAGCACAGAGAACTGCAATATTAACTTTTTAGTGACACATATACATTTACATCTCTGGAAGGAGAGGGGGGATGGTAACAGGGAAGGCTTCTCAGAAGAGATTACAGATTTAGTAGTTTCCCAGATGCAGAAGAGCAGGGCTTCCAGACCAAGGATGCACACAGGAAACTCTTAAACACCACGGACCTTACATTTCATTGGGGATATACTTGCTTCTATCTACCCCTGTCCTAATACTCAAAGTGATCACTATGCAAAACACAAGCTGCAGAACAAGAAGGCAGGATACCATCCCAGCTGCATACACTTATTTTGCTTCGTATTTACACAAGGCAACCATACTGTACGTGTATATAAGATACCCGAAAAGTTACTCAAGTGACTGCTTCTTAAGGTCGAGGGGGTTTAAAGATGGAAGACAGTAAAGTTTCATTTCACACTCTTTTGTGTTGACTTTTTATAAAAGTATATTCTTTTCACAACTTTAAAACTGTAACAAAGTAGCTCTCGTATGAGATACTACAGTCATGCTTTCTCCCAATTTCCTCCAATATTTTCCTCTTTTACTATCTACTAAGAACTCTACAGAGCAACTTTGAGAGAGGAATTTAAAGGGCTGGCAGGAAAAAAAAATGCAAGAAACAAAACACCAGTCAGAAGGGCTTTGAGGGGGATGCTGGAAATGTTCTAAAGTTGGATCATGGTGATGTCTGCACAACTGTGTAGACTAAAAAAAAAAAGTCATTGAATTTTACACTTATAACCAGTGAATTGGGGAGATGACAAGACACAGAGGAGTCAGTGGATGCAGGGTTCTCCATCGATTCATTAGGGATACATCTTCAGATACAGAGGATCTCAGAGCACCAGCTGACAGCCAGCAGAAGTCCCTGACCACCAGAAAGGAACATATGGATCCACACAAAACTCTCAAAGGCAGTGTTCCAGAGAGTGCCTGCTCCAGGAACCTCCTTCCAGAGTGAAGACCAGGCATGACCCAATGGACATGTAGCATGCACAAGAAAAAAATCTTTATTACATTTTAAAAAAGGAAAAAAACTAGTGAACTCCATAGTACGTAAGCCATATCTCAACTAAGCTGCTTAAAAAAGAAAAGACAAAAAGGGCAGAGATCTACTGGAGTGAAAATGAGAACGGATGGGAGACGGGGAAGCCCAGCAAGAGCAGAAGATGAGAAATGCCTACCTTGAAAATGAGGAGGCTGCGAGAGTGGTGCGGGGAACAAGGGCCGAACGGGCTGCAGCTGGGAAGCAACAGCTGGTGCCTGAGGGTAAGCGTAGGCCTGCACACCTGCATAGGGCTGAGAAGACGCCAAATTACAGCTGGTTTACAAAACATTCATCTCTCTCTTTTCTGCTTAGTTTGCCTGTGATGGAATAAGGTAGGTAAACTGGAAGGAGACTCAAATGTATTGAAGCTGGTGATGGATAGACTAGGGTTTGGTATTGGACAGTAACTGCAGCAGGAGAGGAATGATGTAATTCATTCCTGGCATTTAGTGATGCCAGTGACTAAAGCCCTACGGGCATCTCAAGTTACTCCCCAGTTCTCTTGTGATGATTTAATTCAGTAGGAATTCATCCCTCAGCCATTGGGCCAATAGATGGTCTGAGACATTTTAAAACTAAGCAAACTCTACTTGGTTTCATTAAAGTAAAAAAAGAGGTATTCTGATTCCAAACTAAATCCACTAGTTTCCAAAGGATGCCTCTGCCTAGCTAGATTCTGATGTTTATCTGTATGACCAAGCACTCTCATTTTCCTCTGAGCCTCAGTCACCTCAACAATTAAAGGAAAATAACAATACCACTTCTTACGGTTGTTGTATGGGTTAAATGAAGTGATAGGTAGCTAAAATTCCTAACCCCCTGGTAAGTAAGTGCCTGGGAGACAATTAATGTTCAATAAACAGCAGCTATCATTCTAGTAATAATGGTTATTCTTCCTTGAATTAAGGAAATCCAGCTCATTTCCCGGAGAAGGCAATAGCACCCCACTCCAGTACTCTTGCCTGAAAAATCCTATGGACGGAGGAGCCTGGTAGGCTGCAGTCCATGGGGTCGCTAAGAGTCGGACACGACTGAGCAACTTCACTTTGACTTTTCACTTTCGTGCATTGGAGAAGGAAATGGCAAACCACTCCAGTGTTCTTGCCTGGAGAATCCCAGGGATGGGGAAGCCTGGTGGGCTGCCGTCTATGGGATCACACAGAGTTGGACATGACTGAAACGACTTAGCAGCAACAGCAGCAGCTCATTTCCAGGGACAGGTATAACTACCCACCCATTACTAAAGAAGAATCTCAGTATACAGGACATAACTCTCCATTAGGTCCATTCAGGAGTGAGAGGGCAAGGTAGGACTTTTCTCATCTCTGATGCACCCTTACTAATGAGGCATTGCCTGACCACCATCGCTCTGACCCCTTCCCCCTCATCCCGCTGCACCCGACATCAAGAATCACCAAAGAAGTGAGTCTTTGATCAGAGGGAGTTAAGTCTTATCCATCAAGTGTGTTGGGCAAAAGGAAGTCTACTGTCCTGGCAAATTGTCAGCAGAGGCACACAGGCTGTTGCCACTGCTTCCTATGAAAACAGAAAAAAAAAAAACCACAACCCAAAAAACCCTACTTTTAAGACCTCACCTCTGGCAGATAACTAAACAATTAGAGTTCAGCTGTATTTGTATACAGCCTCCCCCACCACCCCTCCACCACAACCATTCTACTGAGCGTAGAGCAGAATCTTAGGCTATCAGCTGTTTGATAGAGAAGAACACAGAAGACTTGAATATACATCTCTAAATTAGACATGTGTGAAAAGGAAGGGAAACAAACATCGGTTGGCTCTATGTGTCAGGCCTTGTCCAGGTGTTTTGCTGGTTCTCACATTTAATCTTGACAAAAAGCTGCAAGGCAGGTAATCCTTTGCTTGTTTAGACATGAAAAAGTGGTGGTTCAGGAAGGGGAAAAATTTTAAGCTCTGCGGGGAACTGCTGCTGTACAAATTGGGCAAAAAGAGAAAAAGAGACTGAATAGAACAATAATAAATGACAGCATATAACTGACATGGTTAAAAAATGTTACCTGAAAGGACTGGGCATTTCCAGATACAGCTGAGTGGGAATCAAGAGATGCAACTTGCATCAAAGCAGCAGATGGTGTTTGGAGACTGGATGGCTGAGGTGCTAAGATAGAGCGAAAAGTTTTCACTGTTAAACCTACTCCCCACTTCTTGGTACAAGTCCAGACTATCACCTTACATACCATCACCCTCACACTTGACCACTTGTCTCACCTCATTCTCCTAAAACCAGACCTACTGGATCTCAGCAAGCAGGATCTAAACCTACTGGGCTGCTGAAAGGAAACTGGGTGTTTTCAGGTGCACGAGATTCAGACCTATGACCCCATCAGCTGACAGGAAGTGCAGAATTACACACAGGGAGATGGCTCATCAGCTGAGTGCCGGTTTCCAAAACTGAGAATGCAACACAGCAGAAGACACAGCAGGCAGACCAAATACATCTCAGGTCTGAAAATGCCCTATCCAGGGACAGTCTGGGAAGTTTTATACTCCAGTCCAGTTCTCAGTACCAAAACAATACACCCTAACATTTTAGGGTACAGTGATGATAATTTTGGAACCAACCCAATTTAAGGCCACAGAGCCTCAGAGGGGTTCCTTACCTTGTGAGGTCATCTGTGGGAGCACTGGATGGGCTGGCTGAAGAGAGGGCTGGACGGATGGGGTCGCCAAGGGCTGCCCAGCTCCTTGAGGAGCATGCACGTCCTACAACAGGCACAGGCATTTTGGTTATCACACCTACGGGTCCTTAGTTGAAGACTGAGACCGACTATCCACTCTAAACCTGCTTACAACCAGTGTTTTCGACCACAAAAAAAAAAAAAAAAAGAGGAAGGAAAAGTAAGCAGAAAGGCATGAATTTAAGGCATGGGCTCTGGGAGGAAAGCACTCTATTATGTACCAGAGTAGGATCTCTCTCCCTGTAAGTTATATCAAATAATTACAGTTAAATTTCCAGTGTACATTGATGATGTTATTTTATCTGAAGCAGCTAGAGTGACTGCTCTCCATAATGAATCACTTTCCAAACCAGCAGCTACCTTAAGACTGACCTAGTCTGCTTCCACAGAATTAGGGCCTCTCACAAGGAACCCCAGGGAATAATGCAGCCTTTCTTTTCTGCCAAATAATCTCCACAGACCTCAAGGTACTCACAAAAAATCACACACAGTAGGAGTCACTGTGTCTCATTACCAGGCTATTTTTGACAATATAGAGTGTTTTCCCTTCATTCTTTTTCTTCATAAAAGCAAAGTGATGGTGGTCTTATTCTAATTCTAAATAAAGTTAACATTGCAGGGAGCATGGGTTCAATCACCAGTCAAGGAACTAAGATCCTGTATGGCACACAAGTGGCCAAAAAAAAAAAATGAATGTCTAAACAAAGTTAATGTATAGACGTCCTGATTCACACAAGGCAAAAAGAAACTTGAGGCACAATATACCGAGACTGTGATCTGCTATGCTACAGTAGTTCAAGGGCTGAAATCTCTTCGACATTCTTTTACTTTAGAACTTCCTCTTATCTCCTGAAATTCTCAGAAATGTATTATGCGTTTCTGGAAAAGCATCCCAGGTTTACATCATTACAGAAATCAACCTAAATGTCTAACAACAGAATGAAAGGAATTATGATAAATCAATATAACAGAGCACTGGGTTATCTTTAAAGGTGATAAAGCTTTGCTTCATTTCTTTTTCTTATATTATCGATACTAACATAAATGTTCAGGATATACTATTAGGTTTAAAAATCTGATTATAAAACAACATAAAAAGAAGCCCTTTTTGTTAAATATGTCTTCTTTTTAATTTAAATTACCCTATAACAGGTAAGTGGGAGAAGGCAATGGCACCCCACTCCAGTACTCTTGCCTGGAAAATCCCATGGACAGAGGAGCCTGGTAGGCTCCAGTCCATGTGGTCGCTAGAGTTGGACACGGCTGAGCGACTTCACTTTTACTTTTCACTTTTATGCATTGGAGAAGGAAATGGCAACCCACTCCAGTGTTCTTGCCTGGAGAACCCCAGGGACGGTGGAGCCTGGTGGGCTGCCATCTATGGGGTCGCACAGAGTCGGACACGACTGAAGCGACGCAGCAGCAGCATAATAGGTAAGTAGCACTTAAAAATTTTAATGAGAATATTATCTTACCCAAATTTCATTTCTAGAACCCAGATAAAAATCAATTCTATAACAGGTCCCAGAAATCTTATCTTTGTTTAAAATGTTAAATCTGCACACAGCTTTTCCATGAAGAAATAAAATAAAAAATATGAAAAAATAAAACTTTATGAATTTTTTTCTCAAGATCATCACCTTTGCTTTGCATCAATGTCAAAAAATCCTAAAAATTAATCACTGTTAAGTGTTTCAATTCAGTTGAGAAAGCATTATTGTATTCAATAAAGAATTAACCAATGGTTAAAGAACTTAATTGGAATTGTTACTTCTTGTCATTCACCAAATTCCAGATGGACTAAATATGAAATAACAAATCTAAATATATAATAATAAATGTTTTAAAGATACATGTAATGTTTACAATATCTGAAAGTGGGAAAGCTTTCTAAGCATATTGTGAAAAGCAAAAAACAAAGGGAAAAATTTGATAGACCTGATTGCAATAAAATTTTTAAACTTGAAAAATCAACATTTCCCAAGAGAATCTAAGCAATTCGATCAACAAATATGACTTGAACATTCTTTATGAGTTGAGCATCATGCAGTCTAAAAGGTTTGATTTTTACTAACAATAGAGATTTCAGTAGAAAACTAAATTAACCACTTAAAACCACCCAGTTCTTGTGACAGATATACAGAATTGCTTCCATTTCTCAGGGGAAGTGCTAATTATAGGAGAAACACATGTACCAATACCAACCTGTATCATTTTGACTATAAGCTCTCTAAATGATGATTCTATTTAGAGGCAGGAAAGCAATAATTTCAATTAAAAGAACAGAGAGGGACCTCCCTGGTGGTCCAGTGGCTAAGACTCTGCACTCCCAATGCAAGGGGCCAGGGTTCAATCCCTGGTCAGGGTACGTCCCACATGCTGCAGACCCAGGGCAGTCAAATAAATAAATATTAAAAAAAAAAAAAAAAAAAGAACAGAAGACAGCAACATCTGCACTATTCATTCTAAGACAGCCAGTGGGACATACTTCAATTTCTGAATCATTAGAATCCAGCTGTGGTGGAAGAATGGGCAGCATGGGCTGGCCCATTTTAGCCATCCGAGAGATCAACTTGGCCTTGACTGTATCGGGATTCTAAAAGAAAGGAAAGACAAAAATCACTGTAATCGAGGTTCATTACCTTTAGTCAACTCTATGTCTTTGACTCTTACGTCAAATCTTTCAGTAAGACTCCCTGTCACATCTATTGAAAGCACTTTTCCTATAAAATGAAAATTAAAGATTTCTTTCCTAGAAGCACACATAGGTCACAATTAATGACAGTAGAAAAAATAATTTCCTACATTATTTGGGGAATGGACAAAGTGGTTCCATCTGTATTCCTTCATGTCAATCAAGTCTCCTAACCAGGCATAAGTATTCTCACTTTACAGATGAAGAACTCAAATACAGATTAAGGGAGGGAGGCATTTTAGATAATAATACCTTCTCAAAAGCCCAAGAGCAACTAACTCAGTAGGTAAACATTCAGAAGAGATTTAGGGAGAGAGGTAAACAGGAACTCTGTGTTCTAAATTCAGGTTCATTTAACACTGACTTGGCACTGATGACATACTAGTCCCTGAGCTGGACGCCTCTGTATTCATTAACTGGTGAAAAGTGCAGTTTTCAGAGCAGTGTACAGCCCTAAGAGTAGCAAGATAATCTAGTGAGTATCAAATGAAATGACCATAGCCTCTATTTTAAAATTATTTATATGCTACAATGTTATTGTTCAGGCACTCAGTCGTGTCCAACTCTTCGCGGCCCCACGGACTGCAGCACGCCAGGCTCCCCTGTCCTTCGCCATCTCCCACGGCCTGCTCAAGCCACTGTATACGTAAGACACTAAACTTGCTCACAGGGGTGGACAATACTTCATGTAATTTGTAAACAAATACATACTGAGAGTGTGTGCTGACCTTTTTTTAACAGTGGAGGCACATCAGCAAAAAAAGTTAGATCTCTCAAAAGAGGACTAATTATATAAACCAATATCCACACAATAGAACACTGGGATCTAAAGATAAAAAAGAATGAGGAAGTTTTCCATACACTAACATGGAAAGACACTGTTAGTATAAAAAGCAAGGTAGATAATACATATAATATGCCACTTTTTGTGAAGGGAGGGAAATAAAATATACATTCCTACTTGCTTGTATTTGCATAAAGAAACACTGAAGGAAAACATAAGAAACTAATAAAAGCATTTACCCAAGGTGTTGGGGTGCGGAGGGGGTGAAATAAAACAAGGGTACATGAGGGAAGGGGTAGGAATGAAGTCTTCTCAACGTATATCCTGTTATATTGTTTTGCTAACTGTGCACTATGAATGCAATTATATATTCAAAGCAAAAGATAAAAACTTGGAAAATTCCCTGGCAGTCTAGGTTGGGACTCTGTCTTCCAAAGAAGGGGGTACAAGTTCAATCCCTGGTAGAGGAGCTAAGACCCCACATGCCTCGCAGGTAAAAAAGCAAAACATAAAAAACAAAAATATTATAACATATTCAATAAAGACTTTAAAAATGGCCCATATAAAAAAATTTTTTTAATAAAAACTTCAATGTAAAAAGATGGTTAAAGTTTTATGTCATATGAACTTTGTCTCAATTAAAAAAACAAAACTGCAAAAAAAGAAAGGAAAAAAAAAAACATTGTAGACCACTAACTTACCAAAAGTTACTGAAGTTTAGAAATATTTGATAAAAGTAGCTATGCCTAGAGAGTACAAAAGAGCTAATACTGAACAATTTTGTCGGCATTCAAAGATCTGAGATTTTAGTTTTCCCATTTTCTTGATTCCTTGGCTTACTCTTCTGGGTTTAGATCACGTTTTATACATATCAGATCAATTATATGCTTAATTAATTCCTACTTTGGATTGAATATAAACAAGTAAACTAGACTTGGAGGGAAATTAATCATCAATTTCAGTCCACACAATTATCCTAATGTGGCAGGTGAAAGCTACAAAGCTTTAGAACTTCAAGCTATCATCCCATCCACACGCAGCAAACACATGCCTTCATGGAGCAGGCAGGGCAGCCTCCAACAGTGTCAGATCAGATCAGATCAGATAAGTCGCTCAGTCGTGTCCAACTCTTTGCGACCCCATGAACTGCAGCACGCCAGGCCTCCCTATCCATCACCAACTCCCGGAGATCACTCAGACTCACATCCATCGAGTCAGTGACGCCATCCAGCCATCTCATCCTCTGTCGTCCCCTTCTCCTCCTGCCCCCAATCCCTCCCAGCATCAGAGTCTTTTCCAATGAGTCAACTCTTCGCATGAGGTTGACAAAATACTGGAGTTTCAGCTTTAGCATCATTCCTTCTAAAGAAATCCCAGGGCTGATCTCCTTTAGAATGAACTGATTGGATCTCCTTGCAGTCCAAGGGACTCTCAAGAGTCTTCTCCAACACCACAGTTCAAAAGCATCAATTCTTCGGCGCTCAGCCTTCCTCACAGTCCAGCTCTCACATCCATACATGACCACAGGAAAGACCATAGCCTTGACTAGGCAAACCTTTGTTGGCAAAGTGATGTCTCTGCTTTGATATCTAGGTTGGTCAAAACTTTCCTTTCAAGGAGTAAGCGTCTTTTAATTTCATGGCTGCAGTCACCATCTGCAGTGATTTGGAGCCCAGAAAAATAAAGTCTGACACTGTTTCCACTGTTTGCCCATCTATTTCGCATGAAGTGATGGGACCAGATGCCATGATCTTCGTTTTCTGAATGTTGAGCTTTAAGCCAACCTTTTCACTTTCCACTTTCACTTTCATCAAGAGGCTTTTTAGTTCCTCTTCACTTTCTGCCATAAGGGTGGTGTCATCTGCATATCTGAGGTTATTGATATTTCTCCCGGCAATCTTGATTCCAACTTGTGTTTCTTCCAGTCCAGCATTTCTCATGATGTACTCTGCATATAAGTTAAATAAACAGGGTAACAATATTCAGCCCTGACATATCCTTTTCCTATTTGGAACCAGTCTGTTATTTCATGTCCAGTTCTAACTATTGCTTCCTGACCTGCATACAGATTTCTCAAGAGGCAGATCAGGTGGTCTGGTATTCCCATCTCTTTCAGAATTTTCCACAGTTTATTGTGATTTACACAGTCAAAGGCTATGGCATAGTCAATAAAGCAGAAATAGATGTTTTTCTGGAACTCTCTTGCTTTTTCCATGATCCACCGGATGTTGGCAATTTGATCTCTGGTTTCTCTGCCTTTTCTAAAACCAGCTTGAACATTAGGAAGTTCACGGTTCACATATTGCTGAAGCCTGGCTTGGAGAATTTTGAGCATTACTGTACTAGCATGTGAGATGAGTGCAATTGTGCGGTAGTTTGAGCACTCTTTGGCACTGCCTTTCTTTGGGACTGGAATGAAAACTGACCTTTTCCAATCTTGTGGCCACTGCTGAGTTTTCCAAATTTGCTGGCATATTGAGTGCAGCACTTTGACAGCATCATCTTTCAGGATTTGGAATAGCTCAACTGGAATTCCACCACCTCCACTAGCTTTGTTCGTAGTGATGCTTTCTAAGGCCCACTTGACTTCACATTCCAGGATGTCTGGCTCTAGGTCAGTGATCACACCATCATGATTATCTGGGTCGTGAAGATCTTTTTTGTACAGTTCTTCTGTGTATTCTTGCCACCTCTTCTTAATATCTTCTGCTTCTGTTAGGTCCATACCATTTCTGTCCTTTATTGAGCCCATCTTTGCATGAAATGTTCCTTTGGTATCTCTGATTCTCTTGAAGAGATCCCTAGTCTTTCCCATTCTGTTGTTTTCCTCTATTTCTTTGCATTGATCGCTGAAGAAGGCTTTCTTATCTCTTCTTGCTATTCTTTGGAACTCTGCATTCAGATGTTTATATCTTTCCTTTTCTCCTTTGCTTTTCGCTTCTCTTCTTTTCACAGCTATTTGTAAGGCCTCCCCAGACAGCCATTTTGCTTTTTTGCATTTCTTTTCCATGGGGATGGTCTTGATCCCTATCTCCTGTACAATGTCACGAACTTCATTCCATAGTTCATCAGGCACTCTATCTATCAGATCTAGGCCCTTAAGTCTATTTCTCATTTCCACTGTATAATCATAAGGGATTTGATTTAGGTCATACCTGAATGGTCTTGTGGTTTTCCCTACTTTCTTCAATTTCAGTCTGAACTTGGCAATAAAGAGTTCATGGTCTGAGCCACAGTCAGCTCCTGGTCTTGTTTTTGCTGATTGTATAGAGCTTCTCCATCTTTGGCTGCAAAGAATATAATCCATCTGATTTCGGTGTTGACCATCTGGTGATGTCCATGTATAGAGTCTTCTCTTGTGTTGTTGGAAGAGGGTATTTGCTATGACCAGTGCATTTTCTTGGCAAAACTCTATTAGTCTGCCCTGCTTCATTCCGTATTCCAAGGCCAAATTTGCCTGTTACTCCAGGTGTTTCTTGACTTCCTACTTTTGCATTCCAGTCCCCTATAATGAAAAGAACATCTTTTTTGGGTGTTAGTTCTAAAAGGTCTTATAGGTCTTCATAGAACTGTTCAACTTCAGCTTCTTCAGCGTTACTGGTTGGGGCATAGACTTATGGATTACCGTGACATTGAATGGTTTGCCTTGGAAACAAACAGAAATCATTCTGTCATTTTTGAGACTGCATCCAAGTACTGCATTTCAGACTCCTTTGTTGACCATGATGGCCACTCCATTTCTTCTGAGGGATTCCTGCCCACAGTAGTAGATATAATGGTCCTCTGAGTTAAATTCACCCATTCCAGTCCATTTCAGTTGGCTAATTCCTAGAATGTCGACATTCACTCTTGCCATCTCTTGTTTGACCACTTCCAATTTGCCTTGATTCATGGACCTGACATTCCAGGTTCCTATGCAATATTGCTCTTTACAGCATCGGACTTTGCTTCTATCACCAGACACATCCACAGCTGGGTATTCATTTTGTTTTGGCTCCATCCCTTCATTCTTTCTGGAGTTATTTCTCCACTGATCTCCAGCAGCATATTGGGCCCCTACTGACCTGGGGAGTTTCTCTTTCAGTATCCTATCATTTTGCCTTTTCATAATGTTCATGGGGTTCTCAAGGCAAGAATAGTGAAGTGGTTTGCCATTCCCTTCTCCAGCGGACCACACCCTGTCCGATCTCTCCACCATGATCCGCCCATCCCGGGTTGCCCCACGGGCATGGCTTGGTTTCACTGAGTTAGACAAGGCCATGGTCCTAGTGTGATCAGATTGACTAAGAGCGCCTCGGTGGCTGTGACCGGCACACTAAGAGTGCACCCGAGAGGAGCTACCCCAGGACCGAGGTCAGGAAGGACTGCGGTGAGGAGATACCCCTCCTCCAAAGTCAGGAAGGGCAGCAGTGAGGACCGGAGCACTAAGCGGGGCCAAGAGGAGCTACCCCAGGACCGAGGTCAGGAAGGGTGGTGGTGAGGAGATACCCCTCCTCCAAGGTCAGGAAGGGCGGCGGTGAGGAGTGACCCCTCTTCCAAGGTCAGGAAGGGCGGCAGTGAGGAGAGACCCCTCATCCAAGGTAAGGTGTGATGGCTGTGCTTTGCTGGAGCAGCCGGGAAGAGATACCCCACGCCCAACGTAAGAGAAACCCAAGTAAGATGGTAGGTGTTGCAAGAGGGCATCAGAGGGCAGACACACTGAAACCATACTCACAGAAAACTAGTCAATCTGATCACACCAACACAGTGTACATCCTCCCAAAGGTCTTCAAATCCAAAGTTTACTACAACAATATGCTCGTCTCCTTATCTCACAGTTTGGGAAACAGAGAGGCCCAGCAACCTGATCAAAGCCAACTGCTACTGCTGCTAAGTCGCGTCAGTCGTGTCATGACTCTGTGCGACCCCAGAGATGGCAGCCCACCAGGCTCCCCTGTCCCTGGGATTCTCCAGGCAAGAACACTGGAGTGGCGTGCCATTGCTTTCTCTGCAAAGCCAACTAGCTGGTGAATTAGTATAGAATTCCTCTGAGAAAATGAAAGTATAAGGACATGTAGTGTTAGCAGTAATTATGGTAACAAAAAGCAATGTTAATTGAGCTCTTACAATATTCCAGACACAGTACTAGAAACTCCATAGGCATTATTTCATTTAAACCTCATGGGCTTCCCCACTGGCTCAGCAGATAAAGAATCCAGCTGCAATGCAGGAGATGCTGGTTCAGTCCTTGCGTTGGGAAGATTCCCTGGGGAAGGAAATGGCAACCTGCTCCATTATTCTTTCCTGAAAAATCTCATGGACAGAGGAGCCTAGCAGGCTATGGTCCAAAGGGTCGCAAAGAGTAAGACATAACTGAGCATGCGCACACACACACACACGCACACGTACACACACAATTAAACCTCATAAAAATCTTGAGAGGTTACCAAAGACATGTTTTATGTAGGCTCTGAACTTAGGGCTTTATAAACATATCACAAAAACATATCACACAGAGGGGCTGTGGGAATTATTTCCATTTTAATAAGGAAGAAACTGAAGATCAGGAAAGTTAGATAATTTTCTCAAGGTCACATGTTTGTAAGAATAAAGATTTGAATCCAGGTCTATGCAGAAGCCCAGGCTAATTTAAACTGACTCCAAGTAAAGGACAGTGAATCAAGTAACCACTGATTTCTACCCTAAATCAACATTTCTCTCTCTTTTTTTTTTCTCTAACCTACCACACTCGAGGCACATGAAAACTTCCTAGCAAACTGGGGTTAAGGAGATAAGACATATATACTCACTGTATTTACTGTAAGCTGTTCACTAAGGGAGTTAGATTTGGAACGAAGAGCTGACTCCCTGAAAGCAAATAAGACATATCCTGAGATAAAAACAAAATCTATAATCACAAGTCCAGATTATACTCGATAAACACTGTTTTTTAAGACCTTTGATAATTTAACAGCTGTAAAATAGAATTTCAACTGTTCTGTAGTTTGCATAATTTCTGAAAGCTACTGAAGATAAACAATTTTCCATTCAAACAGAAAAATTTACATTTAATCCTTAGAGATAAGTGTTTATGGCTTTTGCCCAATTTTTCTCCAAAGTTTAGCAGGTATTCTTTTATATCTGAATTAGTGTTTCTATAGACTATGAACATTAATCCTTTGTTAGAAAATCTGAAGTAATTATGTTTCCCATTTCCTTTATCCCATTTTCCCCCCCAATTATTTAAAATTATTTCAGTTTTCAACTAGTGTTTTGGTCCAGAAGTTCATTCAGGTTCTTCTGTAAGATGCAATGGACAAACTTGAACAAACTTTTTGGCCAACTTAATATATCCCTATTTCTGAACTACCCTAAGAATCATGTTTATGGACAATAAAGATCTTGATACAACTGCAGTGTCTTACCCTGATTTGAAAGGCACTGATGTGGATGGAGACACAATAGGATCAGCAGAGATGATGTCAGCAGGAGGGATGGGAGAAGGGGCTGCAGAATCCCGGGAACTAATGCTGTGCCCATCAGAGCCAGAATCTCGAGTGAATTTGACCTAGGGAAAGATCAACCACAGGTTGAATAGGCCAACAGACCACAAAAACAGCCCCCTTCCCCCTCCATTCTCCTTCCATCTTACTTATTCTCCATCATACAGTCATTACCTGCTCATGGTAGGCAAAAGAGAAAATGGAGACAAGCCAAAAGAAAAAAAAAAAGATAACTACTGGCAATTCAACTATTAAGCAGTAATATTGTTAGGATTTCAGATATACTATTTCACATTTATATTATGTGTGTGTATGGGGCCATATTGCTTTATTCACTCACTGATTAACATATTAATATTTCCATGTTAACTAAATTATTAATCGACAACATCCTTTTTAACTTCTAATTTCAAAGGTCACATCCTTAACTGCTATCAACTACAGGAAAAAGTCTCCAAAGGACTTTGGGGACAGAAGTCATAAATATCTATGTTATCACAAAATATATTTCATCATTTCCTACTTGGTGGACATTCAGTTTATTGCTAATTTCTTCCATACAAACAATACTTCTATGAATAGTTTTATCACTGTATCTTTACACATAATCTTTTCCAAAATACAAATTCCCAGAAGTTAAATTGCTGGATAACAGTTATACTTACTTTTAAAACTTTTGATATATACCTTTAAATTTCACACCATAAAGGCTGAACTACTTTATACTCCATATTTATGCTCAGTTGCTCAGTCATGTGTGACTCTTTGGACTGTAGCTTGCCAGACTCCTCTATCCATGGAATTTTCCAGGCAAGAATACTGGAGCGGGTTGCTATTTCCTACTCCAGGGGATCTTCACGACCCCCAGGGATCAAACCCAAGTCTCCTACCTCTCCTTCACTGGCAGGTGGATTCTTTACTACCGCACCACCTGGGAAGCCCTTATACTCCAAAAGTAGTACATAAATCCTTCTCAAAACTCTTGTCACACTGGGTATTACCATTCTGTATCACCCTCGTCAGTTTTTTTTTTTTTTCCCCACCATATCTCATGGCTTGCAGGATCTCAGTTCTCCAATCAGAGGCTGAACCCAGGCCATGGCAGTGAAAGCCCAGAATCCTAACCACTAGGCCACCAGGGAACTCCCCCAGCTTTGTCAGTTTAGTAAACAATTTGTAATTCTTTGATTATTGGTAAAATAGGGTATTTCTTTCTTATGTTTACAAAAAGTCTTTATGGATTCAAATTGATTTGTTATCTATCACAGCCATGATGTCCTCAAAGGAAATGGAGAAAGAATATAAAAGCTGTGAAAAAGGCATCTGGAAGCATGTCAATCAAAGAGGGCTGAAATGCCCACCAGAGATGAGGGTGGGAAGAGTCACTGAGAAAAGATGCATACCCTTCGTCGCAGCAGGAATAACAGCCACAATGAAAATGGCCAGAGTATCTACTTGCATTGTATTTTGTAGTTTACAGTCCCAAACACTATCACATTTGGACCTAATAATCACAGGGTAAAGCAAACAGTCTTTTTTGGGGTGAGGGGGCAAGGGATTAGAGGGGGAACATTAATGAACCACAGTTGCTATAAACTTTATTTGGGCTTCCCTGATATCTCAGACAGTAAAGAATCTGCCTACAGTGCAAGAGACCCGGGTTTGATCCCTGGGTTGAAAAGATCCCCTGGAGAAGAGAATGGTTACCCACTCCAGTATTCTTGCTTGGAGAATTCCATGCTCAGAGGAGCCTGGCAAGCTATATAGTCCATGGGGTAGCCAAGAGTTGGGACATGACTGGGTGACTAACATAGAAATTATTTGTAATAAAACCTTTAAATAGTACAAAAGGGTAGAATGTAAAAAAGTAAAAGTTTCTGAACTCCATTCCCATTCTCCAGAGGAAAAATCACTACATTTCTTTAAATGCCTCCAGAAATTTCATATGAATATATGGGCATATATGTATATTTATTTGTGTATATATACATATACACACAAAATCATACTACCCATGCTGTTCTGCAACTTGTTTCTTTCACTTAAAAACAGATTTTTTATATTCTTAAAGAAATACACAGATATCCATCCCCTGAAAAACCATAATTCAATCAGTCTCATAATGACACACACTTAAGCTGTTTCCGGTTCTCCACTATGACAATGTGGCAAAAAACCACACATCTATCTCTAGCTGTCTATCTACACACAGGTGTACATGCACACTTACGTAAACATATTGACAGGGTAAATTTGTAGCCATGGAATTACTAAATCAAAAAGTATGAACACTGGGTAAGAATCACTATTTTACAGAAAAAATGAAAAGAGAAGTGACTATAAATACAGAGCCAAGAAGGACATAAACTTTGGCCTTTAGGGAACACGTGTATACCCGTGGCGGATTCATGTTGATGTATGGCAAAACCGATACAATACTGTAAAGTAATTAACCTCCAATTAAAATAAATAAATATATATATTTTAAAATAAATAAATAAAAAAAAAGAGATTCTAAAGCTGTTGTTCTTTCCAACTATACCATTTCTACTTAAAAGAAAAAAAGAGAGAGAGAGAGATCTTTAGAATATTTTCCAACACAATTATTTATTCATTTTACCTAACTAGCAAAGAGGACTCATCAAACACAACACAGCACAATTTCACTCACCCGCCTAATCTCCACCTCGAACACCAGGATCGAGTCTGTTGAGGGAGTCCATCCTATTACCCCTTCAGAGCCAGCAGCGCAGGCTGGGGGGATGATAAGCAACCGCTTCCCTCCTTTCCTCATGCCCACCATTCCATCCTCCCAGCTCTTTAGGAATCAGAGAAAAGGAAAAGGTCATCAGATACAAACCTTCTCATAAGACAAAACACAGCAGAGGATCATCAGTTTATGCTCCCCACTCCCACACACCAGTTATAAGATCATCTAGAATACTTCTTCTCAGCTGACTTGTCAAAGCCAGCACATCCAGGGCTACATGAAATATCTTAAGATGATGAGAGAAATTGGGAGGAACAGAACGGCATTAAAAGAGAAATAAAAGCTATCATTTATTAAACACTTTTTTCTAAGTACTTTGGTAAGTGCTTTACTTCCACTATGTTGTTTAATTCCTAAAATAACTTCATAAGGGTAGTAGCAATAGCCCCATTTTACAGAGGAGAAAACTGAGGCTTAAGGAGGCACTGTAACTAGCCCAAGATCAGTTAGTACATTGTTAAGCCAAGATTCAACACTAGCTTTAAGTCTAGCTTTAAGTGTCATGCCCCAACTACTATGATATCCAGGGAAGTTTCCAAAGGATTCTGGGGAAAGGAGTCATTAACAAAGCTATGGGGAAAAACACTCTGCCACACGGATGAATGAGTGCTTAATAATGCATCAATATGTCCTGACACAATGATACCTCACATGTGTGAAATACTCTTTTTTTAAAAAAATTTCTAAAAAAAAAGAAAAACAAAAAGAACTTCTCATTTTATATTGGAGTATAGCCAATTAACAATGTTGTGAGGGACTTCTCTGGTGACCCAGGGGCTAAAACTCCACATTCCCAACGCAGGGGGCCCAGATTCAATGCCTCATCAGGGAACTAGATCCTGCATGTTGCAATTAAGATCTGGCGCAGCCACATTAATTGTTTTAAAAAAGAAAAGGAAACCAAAAACAGTGTTGTGATAGGTTCGGGTGGACAGCAAAGGGACTCAGCCATACATATACATGTACCCATTCTCCTCACATTCGCCTCCCATCCAGGCTGCCAGGTAACACTGAGCAGAGTTCTGATGCTGAGCAGGGCCCTGTGGGGCTCCTGGGAACGGAAGCCTTTTTGTCTCCCATTCCTTGTAGGCAAGATTCCAGCCTGCATGACCTTCTCTGAGTTCTCCCGACTCAACGGAGCAAATGAACTGACTGAAATGAAGGAGAAGCAGCAAGGAAACTACCTGAGGCAAGGTTAAAGGGCCCAGAGAGGCTCATCAAGATTGGGAGATGAGACCCAAGACCCTGCACACACCAGGGTCAGCAGGGTCATCAGGTAATCAGGTCAGCAACCCCACCCTTTTGAAACAGTGCAGAAGGAATGAAGATTGTTGAGGGAATGAAGATTGTTACTGCCTTGATCTTTATCCTATACCCTGACATATAACCTCTTCCTACTCACCAGGGAGGGGGGCACAGGTTCTTGAGGGGCTGCTGCTGCTGCTGCTGCTGCTAAGTCACTTCAGTCGTGTCCAACTCTGTGTGACCCCACAGACGGCAGCCCACCAGGCTCCCTCGTCCCTGGGATTCTCCAGGCAAGAACACTGCCTTCTACGCTTGAGGGGCTAGCCTACTGTATTCCCCTTTTGCCTGGCAAAGTAACAAAGCCATTCTTTTTTTCTACTCCATAACTCTGTCTCTGTATTTCTGTTTGGCACTAGTGCACAGACAGCCCAAATCCTGGCAACAGTTTCCTGTGCTATATAGGACTTTGTCAGTTATCCATTTTAAACAGGAGGGTGTACATGTTCATCCCGATATCCCTGTCTCTTTCCCTCTCATTCATCCTCCCTGGCAACTGTAAATTTGTTCTCTAAGTCTGTGAGTCTGTTTCTGTTTTGTAAAATGAGCTTTACTTTATAAAATACATCCACAGTTGCTAGAGAAGAAATTCACAATGTGAGCCCAGGTCCTGGGACTCCAATCCCAACGTCCCTCCTGCTATGTTGCAGCTGCTTCCCAGCATGATTCGAAGCATCCCAGACAGATCAGAATCACTCATTAATGATACACCTCTAGAAGAAATAATTTAATCTCTTTCCCAAGGAGGCAATAGGAAGAATTTAATTGTTCCCTCAGAACCACAGAATGAAAAATGAAAGGCAGGGACCACAAAAAAGAAATGTACCCTTCTCCAATATATTGTCTCACAGGGAAATCCAGATAGCACATTTTTCTGTATTTTATAATCAAGCCTTTCCAGATTCTTAGAAAATAAACCCAGCTTAGAGATTTCATAAAATTCAGTGTAAATTAAGCACACTGCAACTGATAAACTCTTACAAGAACACAGTTAAGCCTTTACCTTGATGACTTTTCCTGACCCCAATTTTAGGCGAAGAAGCTTATCTTTGTTAGCAGTGGAATCAAAAACCTGAAAGTTAATCAAAATAAATGTCAGCCAACTTCACAAATAATAATCATCATGATGTTCAACTTAACACAGAACAGCACAGTACTTCTGAAATAGGTAATGTCAAATATACTGGAAAAATACTTCTGACCTGAAAAAAAGGGACCACATCATGGCTAAAAGTGTTATCACACTGAGTATCTCCAAGGCAAGGATTTTCCACATTTAGAAAAAAATAAACTTCTACCACCATATATTTAAAATTATCTTAATCTATAAAGAATTTCAAATAAATTATCTCATTTGATGCAAACAACCATCTGGCCGAGAAAGTAGATAGAGCCCTACTAACTAAGCTCAACTCATAGGGGGAAAAAAATTAAGAGCTTAAATGATTTGACAGAGTCAAGTTAGGATAAAATTGGGACTTGAATTCACATTTTTGGACTCATAATCTAAAGCTCCTTTTATCAAATTATACTACTTTTGAGGGCTTAATAATATAAAAACACAACAAGCCCAATCTATTCACACTAGTATAAGAAAAACAGAGAAACAACTGTGAAGAAAGTCTGAAAAGCTTAAGGCCTAATCCCATAAGAATCTATTCAAATTTAAAATTGGTATAGGAGGACAAGATGTACACATGAACAATTACCAAAAATAACACTGGTGCAAACTAGTTTCCGCTTGCTCTAAGGAAGAGACACGGTGGCACCAAGCAGATTTTATACACTAGCATTTCATGGCTATGCCCCAGAAGCGGCTGCTGCTGCTAAGTCGCTTCAGTCGTGTCCGACTCTGTGCGACCCATAGACAGCAGCCCACCAGGCTTCCCGTCCCTGGAATTCTCCAGGCAAGAACACTGGAGTGGGTTGCCATTCCCTTCTCCAATGCATGAAAGTGAAGTCGCGCAAGTCATGTTCGACTCTAGCGACCCCATGGACTACAGCCTACCAGGCTCCTCCGTCATGGGATTTTCCAGGCAGGAGTACTGGAGTGGGGTGCCATTGCCTTCTCCGCAGAAGCGGCTATAGAGGTCAAACCAAGGCTCCTAAAAGACTTCTATTTGCTAACAGCAGCAATTCACAGTAATATACTGTACATTTGAATAGCTCTCATGCTATTTAAATTACAAAAGAACTTGCAGGGTACTTTTTCTTACCTGGCCCAGAACGTGATTCTGAAAGAGCCAGCTGGTGTAGGCCACTTCTAAAGAATCTCCAACTTCTACAGCAGGGCCTTCCACTACCATAAGGTCCTGTGACAACACTGAATCCAGGCAAGAGGTGCTGTTGCACTTGGCAATGCAAACCTGCGAGGTGAAATCGAAGCAGCATGAACCTAGTTTAAGCTCAGTTAAGGACTCACTCAGTTACTACTAATTGCTCTTTTCCAAACAGTGGCACCCACTTATGAAACAAATTACATGTTTAGAAGCAAACCATCCAAAAGTCAGTAATCTTGCCAGCAATCAAAGTGCTTAAGAGTATGGCTTTGGAGTCTGTCTGAGTACAGATCTGGGCACTGCCACTTATTAACGTGTGACCTCAGCCAAATAATATAACTCCTATGAACCTTATTTCAGAGTTTTGTTTTGTAAGATGGAGATAAAGGCTTTGCATATTTCCTAGGGTTAGCTATGAAGACTGAACTAATAATAGAAGGAGAGTACTTGGCACAATGCCTGGCAAATAACAGTAAGTACACAAAAAACATTTGTTATCATTACTATACTAATTTACTGCTTCAGTGTTTGGGAGCCTATGAAAGATAGGGGAGCATCTAAAAAAATGTCAAAAGGCTATTTAAAGAAATAAAATAAAGGCCCTTTACAAAACCATGATGTATTCCTAGAATTCATCTCTACCACCTACAGATGTACCCATATTATGTTAGCTCAGATACTAGATAAAGAAGTCAAACATTATCTTTATGAATAATTTTTCTATAGTCAATGTTTGAACATATATACCTTAGAAACTTGCTACGCATTTTCTTTAAAAAAAAAAAAGTTTCATTATTGCAATCAAATGCTAGCTAAAACAATAAGAAGTCATTTTTTATCAAGCAAGTAAGAGTAAGAAGGAAAAAAAATACTATAATAATTCTAAATGCTGGCTAAGGGGCTTCCATGATGGTCTAGTAGCTAAAAATGTGCCATGCAGTGCAGAGGACCCTGGTTTGACCCCTGGTCCAGGAAGATCCCACATGCCCAGGGGCAACTGAGCCTGTGAGCCACCACTACTGAGCCCAGGCTGCGGAGCCTGTGAGCTGCAAATACGGAGCCTCTGCATCACAACTACTGAAGCCTGAGTGCCCTAGGACCTGTGCTCCACAACTAGAGAGTAGCCCCTTCTTATTGCAACTGGAGAAAGTCCAAGCATAGTAAGGAAGACTGAGCACAGTCAAAAATAAACAAATGTTGGCAAAGGTATAGTAACAGAACTGATATGGATGTAAAACAGTACAATTTATATAGAATCTAAACATATATGAACTGTTTGATTACATCTTTCACTTCTTCTAGTCTGAGGAAATAATCAGAGACCAATGCAAGAGACATGGGTTCAGTCCCTGGGTTGGGAACATTCCCTGGAGTAGGAAGTGGCAACACACTCCAGTATTCTTTCCTGGAAAATTCCATAGACAGAGGAGCCTGATGGGCTACAGTCCACAGGGTCAGACATGACTGAGCTACTGAATACACATGCACGCTGAAAGGACTATAACTATTTATGCACGTTATGCATAGGAAAAAAAAGAAATGTCACATGTTAACAGTAATTACTTTGGGTAGTAAGATTATGAATGCTTTCAAATGCTTTTCTAAATTTTCTATAATGACAATGAAATAACTTTTAAAAAATTCTTTTAAAATAGTATCTTAAAAAAGATAGTTGTATTTATTCTTTAAGATAATTTATGAAAAGTGTTTAAAGATATGTTTATATTTAGCCTTTTCTTTCTCCTTTCAAGCAATAAGTATTCTTATTATTTCCCTAAAATACAATAAGTTCAAGGGATGAATTTAGGGTTTTTTTTTTTAATGCTTGTAACTAAAAATATAGCAAATTATGAGTTTTCCATATATTTTCTTAAAATCAAGGGAAATCCAGACTAGTGTTTGGCTCGTCACAGAAAGAATAAAATAATCCTACCTGTTTATTGAACTCCACGGCAGCCTTTTCCGACTCAAACATGATGGACCAGTTTTGTCTCTGGTCATCATAAAAGGTGCTGTAGTTATTGGGCCGAACCTGGAGAAAGGAAAAATGTTGAGATAACTCAACAGCAGGCAGCACAGTGGATAAATGTGACTGCCTAAGCTCACATAGAAGGGCCTTGCCTCAGGTGGACCCAAGGACAGTTATCAGGGAACTTTCTCATTCCCTCCCATCCTCCACCAATCACCCTAGTCCACACTCCCAGAAGGCAGTCAAGAGACCTTTCCAAGAGGTTCTGTTAAGATATTCACTCTGGGGAATTCCCTGACAAGCACAGCCAAAAAAAAAAAAAAGATACCCACTATAGAGTCCAGGGAGAAGGCAATGGCACCCCACTCCGGTACTCTTGCCTGGAAAATCCCATGGACGGAGGAGCCTGGTAGGAAGATACCCACTATAGAGTCAGGGAGAAGGCAATGGCACCCCCTCCGGTACTTTGTCTGGAAAATCCCACGGACGGAGGAGCCTGGTAGGCTGCAGTCCATGGGGTCGCTGAGGGTCGGACACGCGGACTGAGCGATTTCACTTTCACGCACTGGAGAAGGAAATGGCAACCCACTCCAGTGTTCTTGCCTGGAGAATCCCAGGGACAGGGGAGCCTGGTGGGCTGCCGTCTATGGGGTCACACATAGTCGGACACGACTGAAGTGACTTAGCAGCAGCATAGAGTCCAGAGTGAAGGTAGTGGATCTAATTCCCACCAGGTATGCACAGACCCATCTTTCCTATAAACCAGTCCCAAAGGAGCTACTGATTCCAACAGGGAAAGCCTTACCATCAGCTCAAAGTTCAGATGAATCCTGGCAACAGTTACTGGCTGTTGTTGGCTGATATAAAGAAGAATACTATACTGTACTCAGGCAAAGATGGGCAGAAAAAAGAGAGAGAAGTTAAACAACAATACAAAGATGTCAGGGGTCATGCTTCATGCAGGTATAAAACTCAAACCTCAGTTAACCCATTAAAGTTTAGAGTTTATCTTCTCACCATCTACTTTAATCTCCTCTCATTTTGACCCTACTCTTTTAACTGTAATTAGCAATGTCTTTATTTTGTTGGTGTTTTTATTTGAATGAGGGGTGACTAAACAGATAGGCAAATGGCCCACAGGTACATAAAAAAGATGTTCAACATCATTAGGCATTAAGGAAATACAAATCAAAACCACAATAAGGTACCAGTTCACACCTATCAGAATGGCTATTGTAGAAAAAGGAAAAAAATGAAGTGTCAGCAGGGTAATGGAGAAACTGGAACCCTCATATATCGCTTATGGGAACGTAAAATGGTAGAGAGAGTTCAGCAGTTCCTCGAAAAGCTAAACAAGGAATTACCATTCAGTTCAGTTCAGTTCAGTTGAGCCACTCAGTTGTGTCTGACTCTTTGCGACCCCATGAACCGCAGCATGCCAGGCCTCCCTGTCCATCACCAACTCCCAGAATCTACCCAAACCCATGTCCACTGAATCGGTGATGCCATCCAACCATCTTATTATCCTCTGTCGTCCCCTTCTTGTCCTGCCCTCAATCTTTCCCAGCATCAGGGTCTTTTCAAATGAGTCAGTTCTTAACATCAGGTGGCCAAAGTATTGGAGTTTCAGCTTGAACATCAGTCCTTCCAATGAACACCCAGGACTGATCTCCTTTAGGATGGACTGGTTGGATCTCCTTGCAGTCCAAGGGACTCTCTAGAGTCTTCTCCAACACCACAGTTCAAAAACATCAATTCTTCGGCACACAGCTTTCTTTATAGTCCAACTCTCATATCCATGCATGACTACTGGAAAAACCATAGCCTTGACTAGATGGAACTTTGTTGACACAGTAATGTCTCTGCTTTTTAATATGTTGTCTAGGTTGGTCATAACTTTCCTTCCAAGGACTAAGTGTCTTTTAATTTCATGGCCATATGACACAGCAATTTCCTTCCTAGTATACATGCAAAAGATCTGAAAAGAGGGACTCAAACACACTTGTAAATCAATGTTCACTGCACTGTTATTCACAATAGTCAAAAGGTGGAAACA
Organism: Tragelaphus eurycerus; assembly: GCA_935064755.1. Lineage (NCBI taxonomy): Eukaryota > Metazoa > Chordata > Mammalia > Artiodactyla > Bovidae > Tragelaphus > Tragelaphus eurycerus. The sequence goes on from CAKXYN010000083.1 coordinate 171,306, forward strand.
ACTAAGTGTCTAGCAGATAATGAATGGATGAATATTAAAAATGTGTTTATATATATATATATATATATAAAATACTATTCAGCCATAAAAATAACCAATTTCTGATACATGCTACAACATGGATGAATCTTGAAAACATTTTGCTAAATGAAATATGCCAGACAAATATTTTATGATTCCACTTATATGAAATACACAGAGTAGGCAAATTTATGATAGTGTGGGACAGGGAAGCCTGGCATGCTGCAGTCCATGGGGTCACAAAGAGTCAGCTACGACTTAGTGACTGAACAACAACAGAAAGTAGATTAGGGGTTACCAGGGAATAAAGGAAAGGGGATGGGGAGTTATTGCTTAAAGGTTACAGATTTTGTTTGGGGTGATGAAAAAAGTGGAAAGAGTGATGATGGTTGCTCAGTACTGTGAACACGATTTATCCAACTGAATTGTATACTTAAAAATTTTTTGAATGGCAAATTTTATGTCTCATATATACTTACAACACACACATAGAAATTAAAATTCAACCCTAGAAGGGAGGGAGGGACTGACTACAGAAGCTCATATACAATCTTGTACTAGAAAGGACTCCCCTTATACTATGTGAGGCAGATACAGCAGGGACTGATCACCTCATGCCAATCCAATTATAGACTGAGCTGCTCAGGGAAGGATCATAGGTATATGAAGAGCTGGCTCACCTCTGGGCTGTCCCTATTCCTGAGCACTATCTATGAAGGCTTTTGACTGAGAGCCTGGATGGCCTCTGACTCTGGTCCTGAAGTTTTCTGCCCATCAGAGATTCTGAGCTGAGATTCTTTAGTCTCTTCCCCATGAAGTTCAAAATCTAGCAAATGTATTGAGAGGAAAGTTGTTGCTTTCCAGCCCTAAGTCGGATTTTATCTCCTATGAACCAAAGGCAGTCTTTTCTTCTGCTTTTCTGGCACAGTCCACAGACTTCCACACCACACCCCAATTCATCAAATGTCCCTTGGGGAAAAGCCAATCTTGTGTTTGGAGCATCTACAGTTTCTGCCAATGTCTCTTTGCCCCGGCAGTCTCTGCTTGGGACACACTTGATGCTTAGTCTACTCCTAAGTATCAGCAAAGGTCTCAAGGTAAGGAAACGCTCAGCTCATTGGCTCTTTCCTCTCAAAAGTTTAATTCATCTACTCCTCATCATTTCCATAGCTCCCTAATGAACTTTAAAATACAATGTTTTCACTTTGTCTTTTTACACTGTTGCCTGCTACAACATAAGACATTCTATCTGGAAGTGAAGGGTGGTCAGGTCCCAACGTGCCTGTGCTAAGTCATGTCCAACTCTGTGCGACCCCATGGACTGGGCAGCCCATCAGGCTCCTCTGTCCATGGTATTCTCTAGGCAAGGATACTGGAGTGAGTTGCCATGCCCTCCTCCAGGGGATCTTCCCAAGCCAGGGACGGAACTCCCATCTTTTAAGTCTCTTGTATCAGCAGGCAGGTTCTCTACCAGTAGTGTCACCTGGGAAGCTCAAAGTCCCAGTACCAGATTTTTTAAATCCAAATGGCAATCTCCAATGAATTAACGAAGTTAGGTCATAATCAACAATGCCTGGTAACAGGGACTTCTCTGCTGGTCCAGTGGGTAAGACTGTACGCTCCCACTGCAGTCGGTGCAGGTTTGATCCCTGGTCAGGGGGCTAAGATCCCACATGCCCTCCCAGTGGGTCCAAAAAAAAAAAAACAATGGCTGCTAACATGATAAAATGAGAGACAATCAGACATTATGTTTCTCCCAATGGGAGGATGAGAGATTTAAGGAACACAGTAACAACTGCAATGCATGGACCTTATTAGGTTAAAAGTAACTGTTAAAAAGAAAAAAACAGATAATCAAGGAAATCTGAATACTAACTGGTAGTGTGCATGAGATCAAAGAATTATTGTGGGTTTTGTTTAGGAGTGATAATGGTTATGTTTTTTAAAATCTTTATCTTGTAGAGATATGTACTAAAATATTTCCAGCTAAAACTGTATGCTGGAGATTTATCCAAAATAATCTGAGCAGGAGAATAGGAAGACAGGTTGGAGTTGAGATGAAAAAGATTAATAACTGTTAGACTTCAGTAATGGATATGTGGGTGTCTGTTATTCTAGTCCCACTGTTTTTACATGTGTTTTGCAAATTTCCAAAATTAAGCTTTTTGTTTTTCATATACAGGAGTGTTGTTCATTACTTTAGCTACCCTGAACAGGTAATCTTCTGTCTCAGTGTCTCAGAGTTTCTGAGGTATGTGGACTGTGTGTTATCTGGACCTCTGAAATGCTATTGTTTCCTATGTGTATTTTAACAATGTTCAAAACCTTCTGGAGAAGAATTTGAAGCTAGATAGAATCTACACTGGCCACCTGTTGCAAAGAACTGACTCCTTTGAAAAGACCCTGATGCTGGGAAAGATTGAAGGCGGGAGGAGAAGGGGATGACAGATGATGAGATGGCTGGATGGCATCACCCACCGACTTGATGGACGTGAGTTAGAGTCAGCTCCAGGAGTTGGTGATGGACAGGGAGGCCTGGCGTGCTGCAGTCCATGGGGTCGCAAAGTGACATGACTGAGCGACTGAACTGAACTGAACAATCTACACAAGGAAATCAGTCTCTGGGCTTCTAATCACATCTTTTTGACTCAAATCAGTATTTTGCTGTGTGATAAACTGCCCAACTCACCAAACTTTCAAAAAAGATAAAAACACACATACAAAAAAGATAAACAGTGGTCATACTCTAAGCATTGTTCATTACCTAACAAAAGAATGTCCTTGGTTACTGAATAGGGACTTCCCTGGTGGCTCAGATGGTAAAAGCATCTGCCTACAATGCGGGAGACCTAGGTTTGATCCCTGGGTTGGGAAGCTCCCCTGGAGAAGGAAATGGCAGCCCACTCCAGTATTGTTGCCTGGAAAATCCCATAGACTGAGGAGCCTGGCAGGCTGCAGTCCACGGGGTTGCAAAGGGTCGGACATGACTGAGCAACTTCACTTTGGTTACTGAATGACTCTAAGATTCTACAAATTCCTAAGCTAGATCCATATCACAAAGGTCAAACTTAAGGAATTTGAGTGGTTGAATTTGTTTTAATGCACAACAGTAAGCAAAGTCTGACTATAAATATCATTATACACCTAACATTAAAAATTCACATTAAGTACAATCATTCTAGTCCTCTGACTTGATATATAAGACAAGTCCCCATAAAAACCAGTTCACTGGTATGATTTGGGACACCTGAATATACATGAGACAAGGGGGCATTCTCACCTCTCTGGTTGTGTGATTTCCCAGGACTGCAGCACCAAATTTGCCCTGCTTTACATATTGACCATTTGTGCTACAGAAGTAAGAAAAATAGGTATTAACACTTCCTTCAAACAAGTAAAACCAGCTTTCAGACATTATATATCTCCCAATGGGAGAATGAAAGAGATTTAAGAAACATAGTAACCAACTGTAATGCATGGACTTTAGTAGATTAAAAGTAACTGTTAAAAAGAATTCTAGAAGTGGGGAATCTAGTCATTTAGCCTCCAGAAAGGGACAGACAACAGTTTATAATTTAAAGCTCTGACACAACTTCTTTACTCTTTAAACATCTGCTATTCATGATCTTTTAGTGGAGTGGCTTTCTCTGAACTTTTAAAAAGGCTGCTGCTGAGAGTATAAGCACTTCCTAGAGAGAGTACACAAGGTAACGGCTCTTCAAAGTTCTGTGTGCAGAAGTGTCCAACTGAAACATTAAAAGCATTACTAATACTGTGTCTATGGCAGGACTGAGTAGCCATTTTGCAACACAGAGGCCTATTGTGAAAAGACAGGCGCTCATCCCGTGGCCCAAGCAACTTCAGAAAGTGGTCCTTCCCAGCTACTTACTAACGATAGGCGTGGACTGCTGTGGCAACCAGCACTGTGGAAGTGCCTGTCGCGGTGGGCGCAGTTTTTGGTGTCCCCTGATTCCCTGATGAAGAGATGAAGGAGAAAACAAAAGTTGTCATTCATTTCTTGCTTGAAACTGATTTTTAACCATTAAAGCAGCTTCAAAATTCTTCTTTAACCTTAGAGTTGATGTTATAATGCTTTTACAACCTTTGTCCTCATCTGATCCACCAAAGGGCCACTATGGTTATGGCTGGGGATGAAGAAACTGAGCCTCTAGGCCCCAAGTACCTTACATGATGACAGTAGCAAGCCTAGACTAGAACTCAGGATTCTGGCTCCATTCCAAACAAATTTTTGGGCTGGACAAGAAGCACTGTCTAGAAAGCAAGATCACATTCCATTACTTTCTTTTCTTCTTCCAATATTTTGACAGCGATAATTAGTAAAAATGAAGTTGTTTCCCCTTCCTTTACTTTCAGAGTTGAAAATTTTTGATATTGAGATTACATTCATAGCTTTACTTTCACAGTGGTAAAGCAATACTAACATTTAAAAATAGTACATTTAGAGTAAATCATATATGCACACCCACCACAGGAACGCACTGATGGAATAGTGAGAACACAGGTGTGGACACAGAAGCTAAGAACTTATTTTCAAAAGAATCCTCATTTGATTCTTTTTGTTGTTGTTAAAAAACAAGACAACAGGCCCAAAATGGAATCACCAAGCCTAAGCTCCCATCCACTAAACAGAGATTCAACATAATCACCGTTTTGGCTCTTCAAGAAATGGAATCTTAAACCAATCAGGAATGATCTGATCAGTACCAGATAGATAATGTGTGACAGGTCTCTACTATCTCCTAAAGGGAAGTGTTCATGGGGTCACAAAGAGTCGAACACGAATAAGCAATTGAACTGAACTGAAAGGAAAGTGACCTTGTAATAAGCAGAACACTGTTTTGCCTAGCATGATACGAGAATCCCTTCTGCCTTGTTTCTGCTCCTTTCTGCCTATAAGAGACTTTCATTTCATACAGCTCTTCATAGCTCCTATCTACTAGACTGGATGCTGCTCAACTCTAGAAAGCAAAGAAAAGGAAAGGGAAGTCGCTCAGTCGTCTCCAACTCTTTGCAACCCCATGGACTGTAGCCTACTGTAGCTCCTCTGTCCATGGGATTTTCCAGGCAAGAATACTGGAGTGGGTTGCCATTTCCTTCTCCAGGGGATCTTCCCAACCCAGGGATTAAACCCAGGTCTCCCACATTGCAGGCAGACACTTTACCATCTGATGCCACTCAATTCATGAACTGCTGAATACAGCCAATAAGATCTTTAAAATTTAGTCAGTTAAATTTTATTAACAGTGTTGACATATTTTTTCTGTTTATATAGAGTACATGTACACTGGAGAAAACCTGGTAAATTTAGAAACACACAAAGAAAATAAAAACAATTTATAATCTCACCACCAAAACATAAACATCAATAGGATGATGTATTTATTTCTAGCCCTGTTTCTATACACATAAACTTGTCAGCCTTTTCATCTTTTTTTAAAAACAACATTAATGATATGATTCGGCAATTTCCTTTTCTCACTTAATATACACATTTCCTTATACTCTTCAAAAGAATCTCCAAAACAAACATAAAATACCACTAGCAGTATGAATATGCCAGCTTTGCATCCTTTCCAACAAGAGGAGATGAGCTTTCTAAATCTTTGTCGACGGGATGGGGGGCATTAGGGAAAGGGGAATGCCATCTCACGGTTGTTTTCATTAGCATTTTTTGATTACGGGGAAGCAGAAATTCAACATTTTCTACAGATTTGTACTGGCCATTTATTTTGTTTGATTTTGATGAACTGCCTATTTTAGACTGTTGGCTTATTTCCCTAGTCCGTGGTGTTCTTGTTCTCCGTATTATTTTGTAAAAACTGACCACAGTACTTTCCAGTTGTATGTATGTGATGCTGCAGAATATAACACCTCTCTCTGGAGAAGCAGTAAACGATGAGCAAGAACAAGGGAAACTCAGGCCGCAGTTAACACTGAGAAAAAAAATTACTGTCTCCCCAAGGCTCTCATCTCCCTACCTATCATCCTGAAAATGGAAGGCTGTTCATTCATGGATTTGCTAGAGGGATAAGCGAGTCAGATGTCACAATCATGGGATCTTCTCATTGGCTAAGCATTTCTTTCTCTTTGAAATCAGTATTATACAGATTCTTTAATTCCCTGCTCATAAGGACTGCTTTTAATATGTGATTTGAAATCTTTTTCCTGTAAAGTCTTTCACTTTCCTTTGAAAATATTTTATCTCTTAAATTTTTTAGTTTAAAAATGTCCTCTTACCAGCCTCCTATTTCTCCTAAGGCGTAACCTGTTGTGTGTATTCACTGTGTTCCTTCTTGTTTAGCCTTCATTTCTGAAATAATTTTTCTGATATCTCTAATTCTTGCCTGAGTCCTGTCACCTACTTCTGGGATTTTAAAATTCTCAATTTATGGTCCCATTTCATGTCTTTATGTTATTTTCTTAATGGTAATAGGTGGCTGCAGTTTTGATCTAGTCGTTAAGAAACATTCTCACAGAATAGAGCTCATGTTGTAGGGATATTATTCTGCTCCTTGCTCTTGCAATAACTTTGCATGGAGTTTGATACTTTTCTATTGTTTATTCTTATGTGAAATTTACTTTTCTGAACTTTTAGACAAAGGTATGGTTCAGGGTGGCTTTCCTAACTTCATGGAACTCACTCCCCTGCTGTGAGGATTCAAAAAAGCAGGGGGGCTTCTGCCTGCGTCCTGATTCTGTTCTAGGCCTACTTCTATCTAAATCTTCTCTCCTTTTCTTTTTCTTTTTTAATGTATTTATTTGGCTGTACTGGGTCACAGTTGCTGCACTCGGGATCTTTAGTTGCGGCTTGTGGGATCTAGATTCCTGACCAAGGATCTAACCCGGGCCCTCGGCAGGACAGCACCAGGTCTTAGCCACTGGACCATGAGGGAAGTCCCTAACCTTCACTTCTAATATCCTTCACCTCCTCAATTTTAACTCCATTCCCAGCAAGTTCTTCTTGTGGTGGGGACCTCTATGAGAAGGTCATCATAGAGGGTGTCTCAAAAGTTCATAGAAGCAAGAATGTTCCAGTTCTTTTAGTCCCCATCATCAACCCCTTGTACTCAACCAATTAAAACAGGCAAAATGCTTTGCAGTTCCAGCTTGACCTGCAGTATTTTTCATGAACACCTGTTGGCTATTTTGGGGTTCTCCCACCCTCAGAGGCAGATATTATTCCATTGCTTCCTGGTTTTCTCCCACGCAAATGTTGATACCATGCAAGTTGTGTCTATACCCGCTTATACGTGGGAGGTTCATGAAGATCCTTTTTCAATTGGTTTTATTGTAAATATTATCCATAAGTTTGTCTATTTTACCTAGTTTCTCTGTTTCTATAGATCTATGAAGAGATTCAAGAGCTATGCGACAGCCGCCTCCTTCTCTACAATAACTTGCTACATAAATATTCCTTGAACAGAGAGCATCTCCTGTATTGCTAGTTTTTATTTTATTTGTGAATGCCTACGTAAGACAATATAGTTAATTTTTCATTTTAAATACCTCTATAATTCCCCCTTTAAAAGTATAATGAATTCACAGTTGTTTTCTAATTTAAAAAAACCAAGTGACTTCACTGGGTAGAGACTAAGGGTATTTGTTTTTATCCACATCCATTAACTCAATCACCATAAAACTGAGTCACAAGTACACTGCTAATGAAAAGATATGCCAGAGGAAGTGTAAAAAGCACAGCCTACTAGAAATCTGGCCAGATTATGGCTTGGAGAATAGGACCCACAATCCACGACAAAGCTGTCAAAAGTGACAGGTAAGACTTAGAGCAGGGGTCTGCAAACACTGTACATAAAGGGCCAAACTGAATATTTTGGACTACAGGCCATACAGTATTTGCTGCAAAGATTCAACTCTAAATATCCTAACAGCACCCTCAGTGTCAGCACTGTGCCTAGCACATAAAAGACACTCAATACTTCCCTCTTTCAGCCAACAAAAATTTAACATAATGTCTCTTACCACTTGTTCTGCTCTGGGCTATTTATTTCTTTTTTAAAAAATATTTTAACATCAACTTTTGTTTGCTAATTTATTTCTTCACTTGTTTGGTTTTGGCCACTCTGGGTCTTCACTGCTATCCGTGGGCTTTTGCCAGTTGCGGTGAGTGGGCTCCTCACATCCACCTCACGGTGGCTTCTCTTGTTGTGGAGCACGGGCTCCAGGCATGCAGGCCTCAGCAGTTGCAGCACACAGGCTCAGTAGCTGCGGGGCGGGGCCTTAGTTGCTCTGCCGCATGTGGGATCTTCCCAGACCTGGGATCCAACCCGTGTCCCTCGCATTGGCAAGCGGACTCTTATTCATTACTGGACCAGCAGGGAAGTTCCTGGGCCATGTCTATCAGTCCCTCACTCCTCTTCAGACTCTTATACAAATACAGCAAAGTGCAGAGGAGGGCAGAAAAGTTTTGGAGTAAGTCAGATCAGGGTTCAAATTTCAATTCTCTCACTTACTGCTTGTGACCTTAACTATGCCCCTAAACCTCTCTGAGCCTCTAAAATGGTGGCAGTCTCACCTATTTCACAGAACTGTTAAATCAGACAATCCAAGTAAAGCACCTGAGACCAGTCATGTGGCAGGCATTTAAAAAATATTAGACTCTTTTTTTCTCTTTTTATTCAACAAATGTTCATTCATTATTTCTTGTGTTCATCATGATGAAAGGTACAGGTGATACAGCATTGAGCATCATTGTCTAGTTGGGAAAAATTCACTGTCAGCATATATCTAACCCATCCAGGTGAAGCATGTGAAAGGCAGCTCGTCCTTCTTGCCAAAACATTGGACAGTGTCTACTAAGAGCGCCTTGGGCAGAGTTTTGGAGAGTGGTTTCCACGTGGGGCAGAAAGGCTTGCCTGTGACCTTCCTCCATCAGATTCTAAAAATGAGCATACTACCTAGCTGTCAGAATTCAGAATCTGAGAGCTCAGAGCAATATGTACCTCACTGGTGGTGAGCTTGGCCAAAAGGATCAAGGATGGATGACCTGGCATGTCACCTTTGGAAGGCTGTTTATTGTTCCAACTAGCCTGTCAGAGGTCAATCCTAACCTCTTAACTTACCGGTTGGTGCTGTTCCCTGGCCTTTCTTGGGTTGCTTTGGAGCTGTGTACTGGAAGAATTCATTTCCATGGCCAGCAGCTGCTTGATCCAGTCCAAAAAGAGAAGCCAATCTGGTACTGTTGCAGAAAATGAAAATGATGTTTCATTTGACATATTTCACACCTGGGATTATTACAAACTCTGCTCATGCTCCACCCTTGAACAAATCCCTCCTCGACTGTATATCCCACCACTTGTTCTCAGAAGCAGCAGCTAAGTATCTTTGAAATCAAGCCTGTATTTCTGATCTGAGCAGCACCAAATGGCCTTGCCCATCCATAGGACTTTGGTCAAGGTGTCTCTTTTTTCTGGACTTTCGTTTCTTCATCTGTAAATTAAGGGGATTAGTCCAGGTGTCCTCTTCAAACTGTACATTCTTACCTTTAGCAAGTCATAGTTTCCTATTTTTTGCTAGTTTATTACACGGAAGTAAAATTGTATTACAGGGAATTCCTGGTGGTACAGTGGTTAAGGCTCTGAGCTTTCAAAAAAAAAAAGAAAAAGAATATTGTCACCTTAAAAAAAAACACTGTATTATAAGCTTACTCCATCAAACATAATCCCATCTATGATTCCATCCTTCATGACAGAATCATTCTTTTACCATACCTTATGATGAATCTTATGCCTCAGCTATTCCACTAAAACTGCTCTTACTAAAGTCACCAACAATATCTTTGTTAATAAACAGTTTGTTTGTCTTTATCTTATTTGGCCTTCATACTGCCTTTTTACACTGTCAACTAATTTGTTCTTCTTTAAACAAACTCTTCTTTTGACTTCTGTGGGGATATCTGCAAGGGTGGGAAGAGGGGCTGGCCCAAATAAGAGGTCAATAAATGTTAATGGCATCGCTCTCTTATTGTCTTTCCATCTCTCCAGCTCATTTAACTCCCTGGTCTCTTCTACCATTGTTCAACCTTTAAGCATCCATGCTCCAAGATTCATTCTCTCCTTTGACAATCGAATTTATTTACCTTGATATCAGTGCTATCCAAATGCTGATGATGCTCAAATCAGTATTTCCAGCACAAAATTTCTTCTGAATGCCAGACAACACAGATATTCCACAGGGAACACAAATGCAACATGTCCAAACCAAAATTTGTATCTTCCAATGTCCACTGCCCCATAAAACCTGTATTCACTCTTGTGCTTCTTCTCCCTGAATGACATTTTGTGTCAGGGTCCTCAAGACCACCTTTAGGGTCAGTGATTTGCTAGAAGGACTCACTGGGCTTAACACATAGTTATAGCATAATATATATAATATTATACTCAGGGCTGAAGTCTATTAAAACAAAAGGATACACAGCAAAATCAGCAAAGGGAAAAGGTGCACTGGAGCAAAGTCCAGAGGAAACCAGGAACAAACTTCCAAGAGTCCTCTCCCAATGGAGTGATACAGGACATGTTAAATTCCTCCACCAATAAGTCGTAATAATGTGTGAGTGTGGTCTGTCAGGAAAGCTCATTAGACATTCAGTGCCCAAGGTTTTTTATTGTGGGCTAGTCACACAGAAGGCGCTTCCCTGTGGCTCAGCAATAAAGAATCTGCCTGCTAACACAATAGACAGAGGTTTGATCCCTAGGTTGGGAAGATGCCCTGGAGAAGGAAATGGCAACCCATTCCAGCATTCTTGTCTGGGAAATTCCAAGGCCAGAGGAGCCTGGTGGGATACAGTCCATGGGGTTGTAAAGGCTGGACACAACTTAGAGACTAGGAAGCCAACAGTCACATAGAAACCTTCTAACATATACCACGATTCTAGACTCTCAGTGTTGGCAATTATGAATAAAGCTGCTAGAAACATTAAAAAAAAAAAAAATCTAGACTCCCAGAAGAAAGACAGTGCAGTTCAGTCCCTCAGTCGACTCTTTGCAACCCCATGATTCACAGCACAGCAGGCCTCCCTGTCCATCACCAGCTCCCAGAGTCTACCCAAACCCATGTCCATCAAGTCGGTGATGCCATCCAACCATCTCATCCTCTGTCATCCCCTTCTCCTCCTGCCCCCAATCCTTCCTAGCATTAGGGTCTTTTCCAATGAGTCAACTCTTCGCATGAGGTGGCCAAATTATTGGAGTTTCAGCTTCAACATAAGTCCTTCCAATGAACACCTAGGACTGATCTCCTTTAGGATGGACTGGTTGGATCTTCTTGCAGTCTAAGGGACTCTCAAGAAGAAGGACAAGGTTCCGTATAAACCATATCATTTGTACAAACAGTTGAGGCACAGTGAGCTGCTCTTATCATTTGTGGAAAGCTTTATATCACTGTGGCGAACTATCTGTCAATCAAGTTCCCAGCTGCCAGCAAAGGGTCAACCTTGTAAGCAGGACTTTCTAAGAACAGTCTCAGGTTCAAATGCGGGCTACGGTTACACAGTGCAACTTCTAATTTCTCATATAAGGCACAATCTTTCTAATCTCCAGTCTTTGGATATGCTATTCTCTCTGCCTGAAACATTCTTCCCCTGGAAGCTGCTCCTTAATCTCAAAGACTAGGTTAGCTGATCTTCCTACAGGCTCCCAGAGAACTCTGCACTTCATTCATTCAAGAAATATGCACCATACCCTATGTTAAGTGCTACATATACACAGTGAGCAAAATTGGGTTCTGTTTTCAAGTAGCTTATATACTCTAACAAGGGAATTAGATACACATTATATAACTGTAACCTATAACATGAAATATATAGCAAGTGGCAGTTATATGGAGTATAACATAGAGATCAATAAAAGTTATTCAGCCATTTATCATCTAACATGGTAATTGATTATTTATTATGATCACTACTTGACTGTATGGGCTTCCCTGGTGGCTCAGCTGGTAAAGAATCCGCCTGCAATGTGGGAGACTTGGGTTCAATCCCTGGGTTGGGACGATCCCCTGGAGAAGGGAACAGCTACCCACTCCAGTGTTTTGGCCTGGAGAATTCCATGGACTGTATAGTTCATGGGGTTGCAAAGGGTCGGACACGACTGAGCGATTTTCACTTCACTTGACTGTATGGGTTTCCTAAGTGGCTCAGTGGTAAAGAATCCTGCATTGTAGGAGAAGGAAATGGCTACCCACTCCAGTATTCTTGCCTGGGAAATCCCATGGACAGAGAAGCCTGGCGGGCTACAGTCCTTGGGGTCGCAGAAGAGTCCAACATAACTTAGCGACTAAACAACAAACTTGACTATACTTTCCCTATGGTCTGGTATGTAAGAGGCTCAATAAGTGAATTCAAAGTCTAATACAGCTCTGAGCTCCACTTCTTCAAAGCCATCTTTAGTTTAGGTAAAGTAAATATTGAAGCTTCCCAACAACTTTTTTTGGCTATTTCCCATGGATAATTTTAACATATAATACATACTAGATTTTACAAAATAAATTTAATATGATTTTAAACTAATACCTTGTTTTCTCAAGGTAGTGAGTATACTGTGAGTTTCCTGTAAATAGGGCCAGCAATGCCTACTTTAAAGGACTAAGAGGTTTCAATGAGATTACAAACAGAGAGCAGTGCTGGCCTACTCCACATTAAGATATCAACAAATGCTAATGAAATTTCAAGATGACCAAGAGATCTCCTTTTACCTAGGGCAATCAGAGCAGGTTCCCTAAAAGAATTTTAAGAACCTAGGAGAGTTGAGCAATGCCTTTAACTTTGTGAAAATTTTCCAAAGCTTAAAACCTTGTTAAGATTAACAGATTATATACAAATCATGAATGCCCTCGTTAGCTTCAGTACTGAATTTACTGTTCTAATTTTGCAGATTTTTTTTTCAACAGAAAGACAAAAGTATTATAGATAAACTCTGCTCCACAGATGCCCTAAAGGTCAGCCAACTGATGACTGCAAGTCAATCCAAAAGTCAGGTCAACCCCATTACCTTTCAAATTAAAGCTATTTTCTATCAATTTTTAAAATGAACTCTACACAGACCAAGGGCACAGGTTTTTTTTTTTAAATTATTACATTTTCTACTTCTAAAGGAAAGTGAAAGGAAAGTGAAGTCACTCAGTCGTGTCCAACTCTTTGTGACCCCATGGACTGTAGCCTACCAGGCTCCTCTGTCCGTGGGATTTTCCAGGCAATAGTACTGGAGTGGATTGCCATTTCCTTCTCCAGTGGATCTTCCCGACCCAGGGATGGAACCCAGGTCTCCCACATTGTAGACAGATGCTTTATCGTCTGAGCCACCGGGGAAGTCCCAAATGTATACATCCCCCTAATTACTTTAGCAAGAATGAGTTTGCTAATTCTGGACTTTAGTCTCTAACTTTATAATTCATAGCAAAAGTCATTACAGCATTAATCACATTTAAAAAGTAAATGCTAGCCAAAGGTATCAAAGTCCTTATCTAACCTTAGTTTTATATTCTTTTTCTTTTCTCATTCAAAACAGAAATATATACATTTAGGATCTATCAGTATATTTTAGTAAATGGGGATCCTTTTTGTTGTTAAAGTACTTCTTTTCCAAACTGTTGTATCAAACATTTACTTCTATTATAATAAGAAGGCACAAGGGTAGTCAGGCATATGAAATCTGCTTGCCTGATTTCAAATCCAGGTTCTTCTACTTTTTAGCTGTTTGACCATGAGCAACCTACCTCTCTGAGCCTTATTTGCAAAATGAGAATAATAGTAAAAACTGCCTCAGAGAGTAGTAGAGAGAAATTAATATGATATTGGACATGTCATATTTAGTATAGTACCTGACAGAGAGTAAGTACACAATATGTTTTATACACAGGTGTAAACATCCTATTACCTTAAAAATATCAACTCAACTCAGATACCCCTAGAAGGAAGAAAGCATGCCTGACTGATGCACAAGCTGACCTGGAACTATGAACTGATATCAGCATAAATACAAGGCTACAAGACTGGGAAAAGCCTCAGAGATCACCGAGAACAACCCCACTATTTAACAGATTGGGGTATGGAGAGCCCAGGATGGGAAGTGAGTGACTTCAAAGTCACACTCCTAACTGGGGGCAGAATCAACTTCAGAATTGAGGCTTTTCCGTATCTTTTATAGAACTTAAAGATGCTTTCTGATGATCAGTTCTAAATTTCCTTTTTCTACCTCTACAATGGGGATTTATCATTACTATGCTAATCAGATTTGTCCACATATAACTTTTACATAATCTAAAACACAAGCATATATATTACTGGCCCCCTAAAAATACTTTTTCATTATTATTACTGGACTGTTTCATTCCATTATTAACTGGAAGTTTCCTAGTGGCAGGAACTGTGCCTTATCCCTGTCTTTGTCAGGTGAAGCCAAGTACCATACACCTGGTAGACATTCACATATTTCTTCATTTCAGTCTCAAAGTGGAGAAAGGGCCAAGACCGCCCCCCCGCCCCCCAAAAAAAGCATCCTGATTATTACTTTACTACTTCTAGGTTAAACATGGACCAAGAGGACTGAAAAATTGGAACACAAACTATTAATCATCTAGACAGCCATCCTATGTACCAATACTCCCACTTCTTTTAGGCCTGACTATCTTAAATAGAATCAAGTAAGTCACACATTTAAGTCATGCATGCATGCGTTAGTTGCTCAGTCATGTCCGACTCTTTTCAACCTCATGGGCTGCAGCCCGCCAGGCTTCTCTGCCCAAGGGATTCTCTGAGCAAGAATACTGGAGTGGATAGCCATTCCCTTCTCCAGAGGGTCTTACCGACCCAGGGACCAAACTCTGATCTCCTTCATTACAGGTAGATTTTTTACCGTTTGAGCTACAGGGAAGTCAAGACAAACTGGCTCTTGCCAAGAGTATTGCCAGAGACAACAACAAGGGCATTTGCCAGCTGCCTCTGAGGAGACTGAACCCTGTGCTGCTGCAGCTGTTGACCTTCACAGCCCCTGAAGGGGTTCAGGGTGGAGTGAGAAACTCTGTACTCCAGGACACCTGGTGGGGCAGGTCTTTAGTGCTGCCTCTCAGGCTGCAGGCCTCATTTTGCCCCAAATAAAACTTAACTCGCAACTCTCACGTTGTGCATCTTTTTCAGTGGAGAATACTTACAAATATAAGTAACATACAAGAGGAACTGAAAAGCAGCCGCAGTGCTCACTGTCATATGTTCTACTTCCTTACAGGGAATCAGAATAGGAATAGCTGAATCAGGAAATGCTGGTGAAACTTTCTGTATTCTCAACCTTAAACTTAAAAGTTCTCTGTATACCTTTGTTTACTAAGACTTTTTTCATTCAATTAGCTGTTGTCTGTGTTTAGGGGCAGAGTCTCATGCCTACGACTAGCTTCTCAAGTCCTTGAAGAGCCTGCACAGGAAAGCAGTATAGCTGAGCCATCAAGAACTTATCTCAGGCCAGGAACCTGGGGAAGAGCACATGACTGTTATTATCTATTCAGGACTTTTCAGTCAGCAGTGTTTGTTGCATCAAAGTTGGAAGCCCTAAACTCTACTTAATATTCTAATTTAATAACTTATATGGGGAAAGAATCTGAACAACACCGCCAAACAACTATACTCCAATATAAAATAAAAATTAAATTAAAAAAATGTTGGGAACCCTAACTTTTATTTAAACCTATATGGGAAAAGAATCTGAACAACATTGCCAATCAACTATACTCCAATATAAAATAAAAACTAAATTTAAAAAAAGTTGGGAACCCTAACATTCATTTAAACTTCCCTCCAACACTTTCACCTAGTGAAGAATGTGAATCTAAAGCATACTTCGTAAACTTTCAAAAGGTACAGCCATTTGAAAAACAGGTTGTTAAGAAAAAAACATTCATCCAAATGGCTGACTACACAGTCAACAGCAACAGGCTGGATGTGTGGAAATATTAGTGAATGCTTTGGGTGGAGTAGGAAAAAAAGGAACCAAAGATTGCTTAACTCTGAAATAACTGAGCAACCGAAAGAACTCAAGATGAAACTAAGTGGATGCAGGCCATTCAAAGTGAGGGCAGGGGTTGAACAGGGCAGTGAGGATGAAAAGAGAACTTAGGATGGCCAATATAGAACTAGTCACTGTGTAAGTCAAAAGATCCTATTTAAGAGCAAAACAGAGCCAGTGCCATTTTATGTCAATCGAACTCTCCACCAGGGCTAAAAGCAACCAGAGAGCACACACAGAAGCTTAACCATCTCTGTAACCTCTAAGCATTTAGTCGGAGAAGGCAATGGCACCCCACTCCAGTACTCTTGCCTGGAAAATCCATGAACAGAGGAGCCTGGTAGGCTGCAGTCCATGGGGTCCCTAAGAGTCGGACACGACTGAGCGACTTCACTTTCACTTTTTACTTTCATGCATTGGAGAAGGAAATGGCAACCCACTCCAGTATTCTTGCCTGGAGAATCCCAGGGACAGAGGAGCCTAATGGGCTGCTGTCGATGGGGTCGCACAGAGTCAGACACGACTGAAGCGACTTAGCAGCAGCAGCAAGCATTTAGTAGAATAAGGATTGTAGGATTGTATATTGGTGTTTTCCTCATTCTTGGGTACCTTCTTAAATTGGTTAAACAGATGTTCAAAGAAAGTGAAAGTGAAAGTTTCACAGTCACCGGGGAATCTTTGCGCAGACTCCATACAGTCCATGGAATTCTCCAGGCCAGAACTGGTTAAACAGATGTTCAAAGAAAGGCTCTGCAAACATCAGAATTTGGCAGTTCACAAGTCTGAAGGCAGTCAAGCTGTCTACCGACACATCACAAGGGAAAAGGTTAAAATGATTACTGGAAGAGACGTGTGTGGGAGAGACGTGTGTGTGTGTGTGTGTGTGTGTGTGTATTGACTGGGGACAGGAAGAGACGTGTGTGTGTGTGTGTGTGTGTGTGTATTGACTGGGGACAGGAAGAGACGTGTGTGTGTGTGTGTGTGTGTGTATTGACTGGGGACAGGAAGAGACGTGTGTGTGTGTGTGTGTGTGTATTGACTGGGGACAGGAAGAGACGGTGTGTGTGTGTGTGTGTGTGTGTGTGTGTGTGTGTGTGTGTGTGTGTGTGTGTGTGTATTGACTGGGGACAGGGGACAGCAGTTGCAGTTTCTTACATGGGCTCTAAGCTTTAGAGAGCAATTTCACAGTTATCATTCACTGGGTAGGCACCTCCTAGAGCAGTCACTATGTGCCAGGTACTGTGCTGAGCGCTCGACAGCAGGAACAGACTGAACAGTCCACGTCCTATTAGGGCTTATAATCTAGTAGGTTCGGTATGCAAAGATAAAGGTTGCTGCTGCTGCTGCTGCTAAGTCGCTTTAGTCGTGTCGGACTCTGTGCGACCCCATAGACGGAAGCCCACCAGGCTCCCCCGTCCCTGGGATTCTCCAGGCAAGAATACTGGAGTGGGTTGCCATTTCCTTCCCCAATGCATGAAAGTGAAAAGTGAAAGTGAAGTCGCTTGGTCGTGTCCGACTCTTAGCGACCCCATGGACTGGAGCCTACCAGGATCCTCCGTCCATGGGATTTTCCAGGCAAAAGTACTGGGGTGGGGTGCCATTGCCTTCCCCTAAAGATAAAAGTAAACACACCTAATTGTGGGGATAAGAAACAGAATGCAATTTATTCTGCCTGGGGCCGTGGGAGAAGGGAAAGCACCGAAAAGGTGACATCCGAGCTAGGCCTTGAAGGATGCTGAAGCTGACCCACCAGGGCCAATTCTGAAGGGTCAACGTCTTGTCCAGGGAGCAGAGAAAGCCTCATATAGGCACCGGTGGACCTACAGAAATTCTTAAGTATTTTTATCAACAATTATACCCATTTCACAGAAGGGCAAACTGTAACCCAGAAAGCAAAAGTTCCAACCCTATAGTCACACTGTGCTTCAGGGGAGATGGCAGGTCCAGAATCCGGGTGGATAGACAGAGCAGTTTCAGTTCTGCCCAGATTCTGGAACCTGTACAGCACCGGAATGCGGCAAGGGTCTTGGGACCCGGAAGTTGGGAAGAGGTCTGAAAAGAGAGCGACCCCCTCCAACCGATCTGCCAGGCTCTCAGCCACGCCCTCTTGCCCTAAGCTTCTGCACTCACCCGCCGCTAGGCGGAGAGGAAGTCGGTATCGTCTTCGTCGCCCGCACCGAACATCGCGCCGCCTTTCGCCCCGTTTCGGGGAGGAAGTCGGAGCGTTTCCAGAGACTTTCAACGCCGACGTCGTAAAATGCCGCGGCGGCGTGCTGCTTTCCGGCAAGACGAACTCTCGCATGGTTATTGGGATCGGAGGAGACTAAGCTCTGGAGAAGGTGGAGCTAAGGCAAATGAGAAGATCTGGCGGGCGAGGCCTGATGAGTGACGTAAGCTTCTCCAGCCCTCAGAGGCGGTGAGAACGGCAGGCGCTCCGAAACTCTGGGCGGCGATTGGCCAGCGAGTCAGGGGGCGGGGTAGGGGCGGGAATTGACGCTTCGGTGGCGGTCTCGGACACGTCGCGAGGGTCAGAAGTGGAGGGACTTCTGAAGAGTCCTGGAGGTGTGACGAATTAAGGATCTGAGAGAGGCACCGGTGGCGGGACTCGATCTGGAAAGGTAAGGCCTCTTCTGCCCCTCTCGCAACCCGGGCACGAACACAGTCCTTTCTTCTCCGGGACAGGGACCTCCACGCCACTCTTCTCTGCTCCGCGAAAGGAGAAAGGGCCCGGGACCGGAGGTCTGGAGACCTGAGCTTTCGGCCCAGCCCCCGTTGGGACATAACTGGAGTGACCTTGGGTCAGGGTGTTGCGTGCCTCGGTTTCCCTGTGTATAAAACGAGTCTGATCCCCCTGCCGCTTGTTCAGTGTGGCCGCCCTCGCTATTTGTTCAACGAGCTGTTTGTCCAGTGCTTCACTGTGCTGGCTGGTCAAGAAGCTTTAAGACCTCAGAGGTCATCCAATTCAATCCCAGTCTCCTCGTAATCCCAGACTTCACAAATATGGAAAGACAGGAACTCAGCACTTGGATGACTAGTCCGAGGTCACACAGAGTAAAGGGCAGACTGAGGCTGGATCCCTGGTTTCTTGATTAGGGACTGAGCGAGCTGCCTGGTCAACAAGAATGTTATCAACCCTTAAGTATTGTGTACACTCACAGAGTGGGGATACCTCTGGAGAGAAATTCCTTCCCTAGTGTCCACCTACGCAGGTGAGGAGCAGGAGAGCTGGGATGTTCTGGGGGCGGGTGATGGAGAGGAGGAAACTTCAGAAGCTGAAAATCCCTGGCCCCAACCTTGGCCTGGGTTTGGCTTAATCTTCTTGCCACAAACCTAAGTAAACATCATTTGTTGTCGACTTCTCTCCAGTTTGCATCCTCTCTATCTGACATAAGCATTTTTTTGGTTAACCTGGTGTCATTTTTGGAACAATTTCTGGGTAGGCCTAACTTAACCTAAGGAGGTGTGGATAAGCAGATTATGTCCCACCTTAGCTTCTTTACACAGATCTCAATCATATTAGGACAACATAAGTCCCTTACCTGAAAGTTTTAATCTGTTAGCATGAATGCGGAGTGAAGTGGTTGGTAACTCCTTCCCAGAGTTTTAATGCCTCTTAGCACTTAGCTTGTTCTGCTTTTTATTATAGTTTGTGTGCCTCTATTAAATAGTAAACTCCTCAAGGACGGTGACGGTTTTATTCATCTTGGTGTCTCCTGTGTCGCCGAGCACTGTGCCCTCTTGCCTGTAATAGGTTCTCATTTACTCTTTGTTAGACTGAGTAGTGTAATTCAGTCTTGTTTCCTTATTCCTTAATTTACTCTCTTAGTATATTTTTTTCCCACGTGACCCAGAGAGCCTAGTGATGGCTCTTAGCTTGTCTAAGTAGCTTCCAGAAAGATAAAAGTGCTGTACTAGCTGTGAACTGTCTGGGTAGCTTAGTCTCTTTTGTCAGTTAAAGATGACTTTAATGTTGTTTAAACCTCTAGGGGAGGGGGAAAAAGAGGAATGGGATAGCTAGAAATATTATATGTAGGTCTAATTTTTGTTCGTAAAGTATTCCTCTGTTAAATGGAGGGACAGGACTGTTGTCTGCTTCCTGTGTTTATTTTACAGATTACGATGGTTAAAGCCGTGAAGGCTGACAGTGTTAAAGCAATGATGCAACTGGAGTCTAAGCACTGGAACTGGAATGCTTTGTGGTAGCTGTCTTTTGAATGTGAGCTTGGCTGCTCTGGGTGCAGGGGAAGAATAATCTACATAAGTAACAGCTCTTTCTTCCCCCTCTCCCTAGGACTGGTTATTGTCATTCCATCACTGCAGCATCTGAATCGTGCTTTTTACAAATGCTAAAGGGGATCAGTGAGCACTTATCTTGTGTTCTTGAGTTGGGAGTGTTTTTTCAGCAAAGCATTTTTTTTTAAAACCTTTTAATTTTGTATTGGGATATAGCTGATTAACAATGTTGTGATAGTTTTAGGTGAACATCGAATATCCAGGGTGTTTAAGTTGCCTTTCTAGATAGGCAGGAATCCTAAAATCTGGATCATGGAACAGCCTTTTTAGTGAGATACCGCAAATATGCATGTCTAGTTTGCCCTTGTAGGATACAGCTGCTGGTTCTGACTGGCAATGGGAGAAAGGAGAAGACAGTGGTGAGCCTTCCTCAGTCTTCCAGGCTTTTTTTTTTTTTTTTAAGATTTATTTAATTTTTTTTACATTTTTGGTTGTCCTGAGTCTTCATTGCTGCACACAGGCTTTTTCTAGTTGTGGAGAGCAGGGGCTTCTCTTGTTTCGAAGCGTAGGCTCTGGGTGTGTGGGCTTCAGTAGGTGGGGCTCACAGGCTCTACAGTGCGGGCTCAGTAGGCACATGGGCTTAGTTGCTCCGTGGCATGTGGGATCCTCCCAGACCAGGGATCGAACCCATGTCCCCTGCATTGGCAGGCAGATTCTTAACCACTAGACCACCGGGAAAGCCCAGTCTTCCAGGCTTTGGACTGAAGGATTGAGTGCACCTTAAAAAGCCACTGTCTTCCTGAAGTAGAATAGTGGACTAGGAATCAGATCAGATCAGATCAGATCAGTCGCTCAGTCGTGTCCGACTCTTTGCGACCCCATGAACCGCAGCACGCCAGGCCTCCCTGTCCATCACCAGCTCCCGGAGGGTCACTCAGACTCGCATCCATCGAGTCAGTGATGCCATCCAGCCATCTCATCCTCTGTCGTCCCCTTCTCCTCCTGCCCCCAATGCCTCCCAGCATCAGAGTCTTCTCCAATGAGTCAACTCTTCGCATGAGGTGGCCAAAATACTGGAGTTTCAGCTTTAGCATCATTCCTTCCAAAGAAATTCCAGGATTGATCTCCTTCAGAATGGACTGATTGGATCTCCTTGCAGTCCAAGGGACTCTCAAGAGTCTTCTCCAACACCACAGTTCAAAAGCATCAATTCTTCGGCGCTCAGCCTTCTTCACAGTCCAGCTCTCACATCCATACATGACCACAGGAAAGACCATAGCCTTGACTAGGCGAACCTTTGTTGGCAAAGTGATGTATGTCTCTGCTTTTGAATATGCTATCTAGGTTGGTCATAACTTTCCTTCCAAGGAGCAAGCGTCTTTTAATTTCATGGCTGCAGTCACCATCTGCAGTGATTTTGGAGCCCAGAAAAACAAAGTCTGACACTGTTTCCACTGTTTCCCCATCTATTTCCCATGCAGTGATGGGACCAGATGCCATGATCTTCGTTTTCTGAATGTTGAGCGTTAAGCCAACCTTTTCACTCTCCACTTTCACTTTCATCAAGAGGCTTTTTAGCCCCTCTTCACTTTCTGCCATAAGAGTCGTGTCATCTGCATATCTGAGGTTATTGATATTTCTCCCCGCAATCTTGATTCCAACTTGTGTTTCTTCCAGTCCAGCATTTCTCATGATGTACTCTGCATATAAGTTAAATAAACATGGGACTAGGAATCAGGAAACTTTAAATCCCGTCCCGGCCCTTCTAACTCTCTCTGAGCTTGGGCCAGGCTCCCTAAAATCTACCAGACATCTATTAAATAGTACTGTTGGGGATACGGAGGTAAACAGGCACTACCTTGTTTGTCTCAAGTTTGAATAAAGCGTTTTTGTTTGTTTTGCTTAAGTATATAGCTTTTAGACATATTTGTGAAATGTATTGACCTCCCCCCCCCGAAGATTAATCAGAAAGCATGAATTTTAACAGTTCCTTTAGAATTATCAACAGTTTTGCTACAGAGATGACAGTGTTTATATACAGGTACTATATAATTCTATATAGTATATTAATCTGTTCTGGTGAATGATTTTAAAACTAATAGTTTAAAATTATAACCAAGTTAGATCTTAAGTGTGGTGTTAGGATTATGAATTGAATGTAGGTTTGGGATTGGGATTCCAAGTGGAAGTGAGGAGGCAAGGCTTTCCAAGTTTAAGACAAGTTGCACTCTTCAGCTCAGTCACTCAGTCGTGTCTGACTCTTTGCCATCCCATGAATCGCAGCACGCCAGGCTTCCCTGTCCATCACCAACCCCCGGAGTTCACCCAGACTCAAGTCCATCAAGTCAGTGATGCCATCCAGCCATCTCATCCTCTGTCGTCCCCTTCTCCTCCTGCCCCCAATGCCTCCCAGCATCAGAGTCTTTTCCAATGAGTCAACTCTTCGCATGAGGTGGCCAAAGTATTGGAGTTTCAGTTTTAGCATCAGTCCTTCCAATGAACACCCAGGACTGATCTCCTTTAGGATGGACTGGTTGGGTCGCCTTGCAGTCCAAGGGACTCTCAAGAGTCTTCTCCAACACCACAGTTCAAAAGCATCAATTCTTTGGTGCTCAGCTTTCTTCACAGTCCAACTCTCACATCCATACATGACCACTCTTATCTGATGCAATTAGGGCTAGTAATTGGCTAGCTGAAAAAAAAAGTAAATTAAAGTAGGGAATGATACAGATATTAGTTACCCGTAGACCTTAAGCATTTTATATTTTAACTTAAAACATAACCATCTTTTTGCCATTTTTTAACAGAAGTCTTTTCTTGGAATGTGGGTATGAGGGATCTGCAAACTACAGTGTAAGGGCAAAATCTCTACTTGGCCTGCTGCCTGTTTCTGTAATAAAGTTTTATTGGAACACAGTCATGCTCACTTGTTTGAAAGTGAAAGTGAAGTCACTCAGTTGTGTGCGACTTTGTGACCCCATGGACTGTAGCCAGGCTCCTCAGTCCATGGAATTTTCCAGGCAAGAGTACCAGAGTGGGTTGCCATTTCCTTCTCCAGGGGATCTTCCCAACCCAGAGACTGAACTCAGGTCTCCCACATTGCAGGCAGATGCTTTACCATCTGATGGCTACTTTCACATATAAGGTAGAATGGAGTATAGTTGTGAGTATCTGTGTGACTCATCTTTACCTAGTCTTGCCTTAGCTTTCAGCTCGGTTTTCATAGACAACTTCTTGAGAGTCTGTATAGCATAGGAGTTACATTCTTAAGCTCTGGAGCCAAATTGTTTTGCCACTTATGAGTTGTGTAGGCCTTGGGTACATTATTCAATGTACCTCCTTTGTAAAATAGAGACAATAATAGTATGTAGTTCCTAGGGTTCTTGTGACATTATCTGAGGTTATTCACCTAAAGCACTTAGAGCAATGCCTGGCAGGTAGTAAGTACTCAGTAATAGCTGCTGCTGTTGTTTTCCTCTTTTACTTTTTACTTCATTGCTTTACCTAATATTTTATTAAATTATATATTTAGAATAATAAACACAATTGGGGTACATGGGCTTGTGGATAAACAACTGATACCCTCAATCAACACATAGCTTCACTGAGAGAGACAGCTAGTGTTGCTCCCTTGATACCGGAGAATAGCCTAGCTAATGTGTCATTAGTTAAATTGATTAAGAGAGTTCTGTGCAATAGTTTGCTGAGAGTTTAGGACAATAGTATATATAGGCAAATAGTGGATTAAAATAGAAAAGGACACCAGGACCATATTTGTCAAATACACTGAAGGCCAGGCTTGTAATTAGCCCAGTAGGAAATGGAGTTTTTTAATTCTAAATGACGTGGGTCATATTTTTAAAAAATGCAAATGGTTTAGGATATGGAGTTGATGTGAGGACTGAGTGCAATATGGTATGGTAAACATTACTTAGGGCACTAGTATTCATCTGTTAAAAACGTCAATCCAGTTCTTCTTTGGATTATAATCTCAGTTTTGAATTGAGAAAAATAAATGTTCTAGACTGAATGTGAATAAAATTAAATGGCCTCTCTAAAGGTAACAATGTATACCGTGCCCCTAAGAATCTGTTTCTTAAGCCCAGTTCCTCTCCTTGTTCCCGTTTGCCTTTGCTCTTGATTCTTCTTTTTGCCTTCCTCACCAGACATGCTGCAAAAAAGAAAAAGATGACATAGTTGTCACTGAAAAAGCAAGTGTTGATAGCGACAAGATGACTTCAACTAGTGGAATATGTCAGATAAGTCAGTAACCAGGCAGCGCCCAGATAACTCTGCCATTTAAAGTTGGCAAGCCAGGAATGGTTGGAAAGGGAGGGAAGAGAGAAGGCAGGTTGCTGACTGATGCCTGCACTCCCACGTGCAGATTTTAGCATAATAAAGCCATCGAAAAAAATCTTTTTCGTAGTTTGTGACTAAGTATGAGAAGTCAGCAAGGGTCTGACTCTTAATCCTATTAAAACAAGCAGTTTGTGCCAAGAGAAATCTTAGAGTAGGCACTGGGAAGGAAGTGTTTTTGAAGTTTCCATTGCTTTGAGTAATATCATTTCATGATTTAGGTAACATCCCCAAGCAGAGGAGGGGCCCATCCTTAGGAATATGAAGCCCTGCAGAGAAGGAAAGGGTTGAGAAGGGTCCACCCTACCTCTTTTCCTTTGCACAAAGGACCTAGGTTTTTGTATACAACCTGCTTTTGTAGGCTGAGGACATTGTGCAGTGCCGCATAATGAGATGGGAACCTGCATGACAAAAGTAAATAAGTGCAATGATCTGGGGGGAAGCACGTGAAGAGAACAAAACTCTAGTAACCGGTAAAATGTTAGCAGACCTTTTTTTTTTGCCAGCCAGTTTGAGTCTTTCCCTAAATAGGTAATTGAGTTATTATAGAACTATACAGAGTTTTTATGTAATTTTGAGCAGTTTAGAGCATCTAGAATGTATTTGTTCAGTTCATGAAATGAAAGAGGAATGCTGCTATGTCCCCACAGGTGCCCATTCCTCTCCTACCTTTTCCAGTGGCTTTTTATCAGGTCCCATCACCTTGAGCATCGCCTATATCTTAGTACATCTCCTACTGTGTTTTAATTATTTGTATGTATCCGTTCTCCATCAGACTGAGCTTCTTGAGGAGAGGGTTTCATCACAGTACCTTCACTCAATAGGTGCACAATAAATTTGAATGAATGAACAAAAATATAAAAACAAATGAATGAATGAAGAGACTGAGTTTCTCTGGTCAGACAGGTAATAAGCCCTAAGAGTCAGATATTGAACCCAGGTCTTCTGATTCCGAGAACCCCTTTCCCCCTGCATTAGCAGGCAAATTCTTAACCACCAGGGAAGTCCCAAGTCTGTATGTTTTCAGTGACATGAAAGTGAGCCCTGTGTGTGACTTGAATGTCTCCTTTCAGAGATAAATTTTGTCCTCTAATGAGAAAGCAAGCTATCATTAATAATATCTCATATTTACGATACCTTAGAATTAGGAGGTATTTTGACTTATTGATCCTTAGAAACCTGTGAGATGGGTACGGTAGGTATTTGTATATCCATTTTGCAATAAAGGATCTAGTGCACGTAGAGTTCAGGTGATTTGCTTAATATAGCTGATATATGGCGAACTAATGTCTACAGTGGAGAGCCTCTGCTCAGCCTAATCCAGGGCTGTTCCCACTGTTCTCACACTTTTCATAAAACACTGAGATCCTAACATAAATCATACTTAAGCATTCATGGTTAGCATGGTGGAAATGTGTCAAGACTACAAAAGGGTCCCATAAGAGGAGTTTGAAAGGGTGCATCTCCTGAGTGCTTTATTCCAGGATGTGGCTTAGCCAACAACAAAAGGTATCAGAGAAGTGGAGTATAGTAACTGGGAGAACCACTCCCCATTGGACTTAGGCCCTTCTATCATTGCATAACTAAAAGACCTTCTCAGTGTGTTTGTTTGACATATCAAATTTGAGCTGTCCTATTAGGACCAGGCAAATAAAAGCTTTTCTAAAGGCTTTTGTGAAGAATGTAGTTGTATACTTGATCTTCTTTGTAGAGAAAGGTGAGAATGGGCAAGAGAAACAAGAGCTTCTATATTATTTGTCACTAAAACAGGATATGTAAAGCTCAGAAACCCTTCCTGCTGCTGCTTCCCGGCAAACTGTCTGGAGAAATCATGGGGGTTGGGGAAAGTAGCTGGCCCAGTGTTACAGAAGCTGGATCGAGAAGCAATTGTTACGAGCTCAGGTGACTAAAGTGTATATTAGCATCATTGGGACTTTCTTGACTGTTCAGTGGTAAAGACTCCAGGCTTCCATACTTCTACACTTCCACTGCAGGGGCAGGTTCAATCCCTGGTTGGGGAATAAGATCCTGCATGCCCTGTGGCCCCCAGAGTTGGTATCAGTTCAGTTCAGTTGTTCAGATATGTCCAACTCTTTGCAACCCCATGGACTGCAGCATGCCAGGCTTCCCTGTCCATCACCAACTCCCAGAGCTTGCTCAAACTCATGTCCATGGAATCGGTGATGTCATCCAACCATCTCACCTCGTATCCCCTCCTCTGTCATCCCCTTCTCCTCCTGCCTTCAGTTTTCCCAGTTAGTATAGGTGTTTACAAACAATATGCATATACTCTTTTCCCTTTAAAACATTTTTTACAAATAATAGTATACAGCATCCCATCTTTTTTCATCTCATAATATACCCTGGAGGTCATTCTCTATCAATATGTAAGAGCTTCTTCATTGTTTATGGCAACAAAGCAGTCCATTCTATGGAAATAATTTACTTGATCAGTGCCCTGTTTAGCTTGTTTTTTCAATATTTTTTGCTGTTCAGGAGAGCCCTGCAACAAATAATTTTGTTCATATAACATTTCACATATGTGTAAGATTATCTGTAAAATAGATATTTAGAAGTGAAATTGTAAATGATCAGTGAGAGATGAGAAGGTATCATTTCCTTAAAAATATCTTGATTTAAGTAAAGGGCCAAGTATAAGCAGTCTCGTCAAAATGATGTTGAACTGAGAACTTGCCAAAAGCCACATCACAATCCTTTTTCTAGTGTTATTCAGTGAAGTATTACTCAGGTATTATTACATTGTAAAGGGAATGTTATAAACTAAAGACAAAAGGGGACTGTCTCCTAGCTACTTTTACAAGTATTTGCCATGTAGAAGACTAGCTGTTTACAGTCCCTGTATGAACTGAAAGTGAAAAAAAAGATAACTTAAGAGAACCTAATATCTGTCTGTTTATATGTGTTTTTGTTTTTTACTGGCTTCCCAGGTGTTTTTTGGGTTTTTTTGGGGTTTTTTTGGCTGATTGTGGGATGAGTTATACCTTTGTAAAATGGGTGATATCATAAGAATCTCTTGCCTTTTAGAGGAGCTAGAGACCTCAAAGCAGACCAGAATTAAATCATCCCCTGCTACCTTCTGGACCAAACCCACTCACCTTCTTCCCTCCCTTCCACACCTCCATCCTTCTTTCTCTCGGTGTCTTAAGACATTTGCAAAATCTGCTCTGTAAATAGCAGGTTTCAGCTAGAGCCTCCATCCTCTTCATCGCTAAATTTCCTATGACCCCTGGGGCAGGAGGAGAAGGGGACAACAGAGGATGAGATGGTTGAATGGCATCACCAACTTGACGGACGTGAGTTTGAGCAAGCTCCAGGAGTTGGTGATGGACAAGGAAGCCTAGCGTCCTGCAGTCCATGGAGTTACGAAGAGTCAGACACGGCTGAACCACTGAACTGAACTGCGAGGGTAGGGTGCTTAGTAAATACTTCCTGACTGGAGTTTGGGTAGATGTCAAAGTCATCTAATCTAGCTTCAACTTTGCTGCCCTCTCAAGGTAACATCTTCATTTTACCTGCACAGTGTGACACACCCTCCAACCCACCAGTGTGCATTCTTGATACGATTCAGGAAGAGACAAAAGACCAAGTACATTATCTTGGAGAGGAGTTTGTGTCTGTGTATGTTTAAGGAAAGGTACGCACACACACACATCAGGCTTCCCTGCTGGCTCAGACAGTAAAGAATCTGCCTACAGTGCAGGAGACCTGGGTTTGATACCTGGGTGGGGAAGATCCCCTAGAGAAGGGAATGGTAACCCACTCCAGTGTTCTTGCCTGGGAAATCCCATGGATAGAGCCTGGCAGGCTACAGTCCATGAGGTTACAAAGAATCCGGCAACTAACTTAGACTTAGCAACTAACACACACACACAATCCTTCTGACTCCAGGTGCCATTGTTTGTGCTGCAGTTAAA
This sequence comes from Tragelaphus eurycerus, assembly GCA_935064755.1. Classification (NCBI taxonomy): domain Eukaryota; kingdom Metazoa; phylum Chordata; class Mammalia; order Artiodactyla; family Bovidae; genus Tragelaphus; species Tragelaphus eurycerus. Next base: position 199,879 of record CAKXYN010000083.1, read on the forward strand.
AAATTGGAGCCTTATTTATTAAGCTACACACAAGTGGTAATTATGGATTTACACTTGAGAAAGTGAAAGTGTTAGTTAACCTGCCAGGTTCCTCTGTGCATGGAATTCTCCAGGCAAGAATGCTGGAGTAATTAGCCATTCCCTTCTCCAGGGCATCTTCCCCACCCAGGAATCAAACCCAGGTCTCCTGCATTGTAGGCAGATTCTTTCCCATCTAAGCCACCAGGAAAGCCTGACTTAGACATACTCAGTAGGAATAACCTACTTATTTTGAGTCTTCAACTCAAAATAAACGTGTATTTTTTGATTCCCGCAGATCTCATCTTATGTGTATATAATCATAAACATGAATATTAGATGAACACAAACTCTGTCAACTTATGATTTTAGAATAAAGAAACTTGCCTATGGGCCATGCTTTAAGTACTCATAAATTCTCTGTGGCATAGCTCTGATAATCTCTGTGGGATAGAAGATGACTAGGCTTACTTTTGGACTGTAACTCCTGTAGTAAGGTGAGAAGAGTATAGGCCCTAGCATGTAAGTTACCCAGATGGGTCCCATCTTTTCAAATATAAGCTTTTTTTAATGCCAGATTCCCAGGGGAAATTACTGCTAGGGAGTGCCAATGAGATGCCTCACTAGATTTCTTTCTGCCTGTTATTTGGACAACTTGTAAAACGCCCACGAACTTTCTAGAAACTAACCATGAAAAGAGTTTCGTTTATTATGGCTTCAAAAATACCCAAGGTGTATGGTGCTGTGTTATAGCTTAGAATTAATGGGTAGAGTTAACTACCTCTTACCTATTCTTAAGAAACTTAGAATGTAGAAAATATAAGATGGGCCAAAACATCTTATAATGTACATATTTACATTTCAAGGTTGCACTTTGAACAATCTTTTTTCCTTCTCAAAATGCTAATGAAATGTCTTTAGAAATATAAAAACAAGAGAAGCTATGTTGTCATGATTTACAATAAATATTTGATCTTCCCATTTCTGGCTCAGAGCTAAAACCCTTGGAATTTCCTAAGTGGCTAGAGTTGGGTTTCCCTGGTGGCGCTAGTGGTAAAGAACCTACCTGCCAGTTCAGGAGACAAGAGAGGGCTTCGATCCCTGAGTCGGGAAGATCCCCTGGAGAAGGAAATGGCAACCCACTCCAGTATTCTTGCCTAGAGAATTCCCTGGACAGAGGATCCTGGCGGGCTACGTCCTTGGGGTTTCAAAGAGTCGGACACAAGTGAAGCGACTTAAGCACCCATGAGCCACTCAAGCAAATTTTATAGAACTCAAGGAGAAGAGATTGTGGGAGCCTCTGACTTAAAGCCAGTGGATCACAAACACAGGCTTGCAGTTGACGTCTGAAGTGAAGGACAGTCTTGTGGGACTTTCTAATCTGCATAATCTGATGCTATCTCTGAAAAGATAGAATTGAGTTGTAGGACACCCCACTAGAGTTAGAGAATTGCTTGGCAGCAGGGAAACCACCCATTAAAATATCTTTTATCATTAGAAAATAGAGATTAAAGAAACCTGAAACTTGGAGACATCTCAAAGACTATAAATGCAGATTGGAATCAAATTGAAGCAAACTACTGACCACCTGATTCAACATGGGTGAAGAACATCCTTCCCTGTGAAGTGCAGTGGATAGGTTTCACTGGCACACCCTGAACACTCCCAAAATGAGAACAAAAAAGGTTAGAAAGAAAAATTGGCTATGGAGTAGCTATGCATGCGTGCTCAATCGCGTCTGACTCTTTTGCAACCCAATGGACCATAGCCCGCAAGGCTTCTCTGTCCAGGGGATTTCTCAGGCAAGAGTACTTGAGTGAGTTGCCATGCCCTGCTCAGGGGATCTTCCCGACTCAAGGGTCAAACCTGCATCTCCTGCATTGCAGGCAGATTCTTTACCCACTGAGCCACCTGGGAACCCAGGTGGGAAATGGACAAAGGACAAATCAAAGGATTGGAGGGGATTATACCTATGCCAAGTTTAAAAAGAACAGTAGATTGAAAAGTAAGAGTAGTGACTGTTGATCAAGGGCTCACTGTGCTTGGGCGCTGCCCTGAGTTCATGTTTAAGGGCGCACTGCTACAAGGTAGGCAATACTCTCATTGCTGTCATCATGGAAACTGAGTATCCTGCTGCCTCAGTGAGCTCTTCATAACAATCCCTATGAGGTAGGCTACTTCTATTACTTGATTTTAGAGTGGAGGCCAAAGATATTGAGTAATTCACCCAAGGGCCCACAACCAGCAGGTACAGTTTTACCAGTTAGAGACTGAGTGTAACTTCCTTGCATACTTGGAGAGCCGCCATAAAACAGAAAAAGAAAATATCTCTTCTGCCCACAACTTCCTCCTGTTTTTTGTTGTTTATTTTTAGTGGTCTATTCAGGATCTCAAGCTGAACTCCCAATTTCAGACGAGCAGGAGCCGATGATTAGGGACAGGCCCTGGAGTGCTCAGCTGGGAGCCAATCTTAATTTCATTAATCGTGTTGGGAACTATTCCCTCAGTGTGTGAAAGAAACTGCTGTCAAATTCCAGAGATGAGCCGTTTTGTATTAAATTTAGTGTTAGCCCAGAAAGTTCTTTGATTATTAGGTGGTTTAGTTCAGGTCAGTCGCTCAGCCGTATCCGACTCTTCGTGACCCCATGTACTACAGCATGCCAGGCTTCCCTGTCCATCACCAACTACCAGAGCTTGCTCAAACTCAGGTCCATGCATCAGTGATGCATTCCAACCATCTCATCCTCTGTCGTCCCCTTCTCCTCCTGCCTTCACTCTTTCTCAGCAATCAGGGTCTTTTCCAGTGAGTCAGTTCTTCTTACCAAGTGGCCAAAGTATTGGAGTTTCAGCTTCAGCATCAGTCCTCCCAATGAATATTCAGGACCGATTTCCTTTAGGATGGACTGATTGGATCTCCTTGCAGTCCAAGGGACTCTCAAGAGTCTTCTCCAACACCACAGTTCAAGAGCATCAATTCTTCGGTGCTCAGCCTTCTTTATGGTCCAACTCTCACATCCATATATGACTACTAGAAAAACCATAGCTTTGACTAGATGAACCATTGTCGGCAAAACAACGTCTCTGCTTTTTAATGTGCTATCTAGGTTAGTCGTAACTTTTCTTCCAAGGAGCAAGTGTCTCTTAATTTCATGACTGCAGTCACCATCTGCAGTGATTTTGGAGCCCAAGAAAATAGTCTGTCATTGTTTCCCTTGTTTTCTCATCTATTTGCCATGAAGTAATGAGACTGGGAAGGCAATGGCACCCCACCCCAGTACTCTTGCCTGGAAAATCCCATGGATGGAGGAGCCTGGTAGGCTCCAGTCCATGGGGTCGCTAAGAGTTGGAGACGACTGAGCGACTTCACTTTCACTTTTCACTTTCATGCATTGGAGAAGGAAATGGCAACCCACTCCAGTATTCTTGCCTGGAGAATCCCAGGGACAGAGGAGCCTGGTGGGCTGCCGTCTATGGGATCACACAGAGTCGGACACGACTGAAGCGACTTAGCAGCAGCAGCAGCAATGCGACTGGATGCCATGGATTGGAATGAAAACTGACCCTTTTCCAGTCCTGTGACCACTGCTGAGTTTTTAAAATTTGCTGGCATATTGAGTGCAGCACTTTATCAACACCATATTAGGTGATGCTATGTGTAAATTTTAAGTGAGACTGGACTACCTTTGTGCCCTTTTGGGATAGCACAATAAAGAAATGCTTTATTTTAGTTCCTGGTTGAAGCTTAACTTTCTTTCTTTCTTTTTAGCTCCCTCGTTTAAATAAATATATTGAGTTGGCAAAAAAGTTCATTCAGGTTTTTGTAACATCTTATGGAAAAACCCGAACAGCGTTTTTGGCCAATCCAGTACAATCCTTAGATTCTGTGCACTGTATCTACCTATGTTGTCTTGTGCTTGTGCTTATTCCCTTAGTTGTGTTTATAACCCCATGGGCTGCAGCCCACCAGACTTCTCTGCCCATGGAATTTTCCAGGCAAGCAGACTGGAGTGGGTTGTCATTTTCTTCTTCAGGGGGTCTTCCCAACCCAGGGCTGGAACCCGCATTTCTTGCGTCTCCTGCATTGGCAGGTGGGTTCTTTACCTCTGAGCCACCTGGGAAGCCCTTATCTCTGTTGTTTGTCTTTATAATTCAGAATTTTGGTTCTCAAATTTTAGAGTACATAAGAATTGCTATATACTTGGATATATATCTAGATTCTGAGGCCCGGTTCCCTGAGAGGAGATTTGGGAGTCTAGAGTGGAGTCTGTAATTTTCATTTTTAGCCAAACTTCTTGAATAATTCTGATTCAAGCAGTCCTTAGGCCACACTTTGAGAAGCTTATGAGTTAGGAGGGTAGTAATTCACATTTATTATTTTCTATGTATGTTATTAATGTGTCAGTCACTTTCATATGTATCTTTATATTTTGGTGTTCAAAAAACAGTGAGATTTTATTATCCCAGACTTATGTGTATTATCGCCACAAAATTTTAGTAAACCTGTTCTTAGCTCCAAAGATGGCATGGTCTTGTGATAGTCAGTGTCTGACTCCAAGAACCAGGAAGGCTCTTGCTCTTGGTGCTTTTGCTTCAGCAAGCTATCTCAGAATTTCTACTCTTTTCTTTCAAGATGTAATAATTATAAAGGCACAGGTGGGCTATAATCCATACATTGCCTGAGAATACCTCAGATTGTTGAATCAGTGGTTGGGAGTGATGACTCTGTGACAACATTCACCATTTGAAAGTTCACACAGAGGCATAATAATCAGAGGTGTTCTGGTATTTTAAAGGAGTAAAATAAATGGTGACATTTTTATGAGTTAGTTTTTTAAAGTTCTGTTTTTGACACTGAAAATATATAGTAGAACGGCATTTGGGACTTGTGTTAATTTCAGTAGGATGCGGAAATGTGGCCTGGAGCTCAGGCTATATGGAAATCTATTTACTTAGAGCCACACAGAGGCAAAGCAGCCTACAATGCTGCAGTTAATCATTTTAACACAAGGCACAACTACTCTGGAGGTGGATAACAACTAGTTAGCTCCTCCTTGACAACTTAATGGACTTGCCTGGTGACTCAGGCGGTAAAGGATCTGTCTACAATGCAGGAGTGAAAGTAGAAAGTGAAGTCGCTCAGTCGTGTCCGACTCTGCGACCCCGTGGACCGTAGCAGGCTCCTCCGCCCACGGGACCCAGGCAAGAATACTGGAGTGGGTGCCATTCCTCTCCAGGGGATCCCTGACCCAGGGACGAACCCAGGTCCCCGCATGCAGGCAGACCTTAACCTCTGAGCCACCGGGGGAAGCACCCAGGTTCAATTCCTGAGTCAGGAAGATTTCCTGGAGAAGGGAACGGCTCCAGTAATACCCACTCCAGTAATCACACCTGAAGAATTCCTTTAATCCACTTTACAGACTTGCCGGGGCCCTTAGATAACTTGATGTGGGTTTATCCTGAGTATAGGAAGTATTCATTTCTTCCTCAGATAGAAATAGGTCTGTATTTCTTTCCAGGCTCCCTAAAAACTACAACTTTGTTTCCTTATCTCAAGCTTTCAGAATTACCTCCAGAAAGTAAACAGCTACCTTTGTTTTTGTTTGTTTTGTTTCCCTTTGACTGGGGGTTGGGAGAGGGGGTTCCTCCTTTCCTAGCCAGGGATTGAACTCATGCCCCCTGCTGTGAAAGCATGAAGTCTTAAGCACTGGACCACCAGGGAAGTCCCTAACACCTTTATGTTAAGAGACAAGGACAGAAGAGTTGGGTGAAAGTCCAATGATAGGAATAATAAAATGATCACTGGACTTGAGGTCAGAATCTGAATTCTAATTGCAGACTGCCACTAGACTGACTGCCACCAGACCTTGACTAGTCAGTTAACCTCTTGTACCTCTATTTTCCAGCTATAAAAGCAAGTAGCCATTCTTGTTTAATCCAGTCCTGTCTTTCGCATGCAGTTAGGTCTAGCAACATACTACACTGTGCTTGCTCAGCAGGAAAACCTGAGAATGTGCTGGAAAGAAAGTTTACTCTTGATTGGACCCAGACTCAGAAGCATTCAATCAACAAGTATTTATTGAACACCAAGGTAAATGGTATATTAGACTCCACATAGTCTAAAGTAGGCTTTACTATGTGTTCCATGAACAAGATGTGAGTAGTTTTCTTCAGCCTTGTTATTGAGCACTCATAGAACATAACCCACAAAGTAATAATAATGCATTTATGTATGTTACATGGTCTTTTTCTCTCAGTATTTCTTGCCATTCATTACCTTATTTTAATGATACAAAAGCCCTGAAAAGGAACAAGACAGATTTTATCTCATTCCCCTGACTTTCAGATGAGATGCCTAACTCAGAGATCAAAAGTGATTCTCAGAGACTACCCAAGTGGTGCAGTGGTTAAGACTCTGTGTTTCCAAAGCTGCTGCTGCTGCTGCTGCTGCTGCTGCTAAGTTGCTTTAGTCGTGTCCGACTCTGTGCGACCCCATAGACGGCAGCCAACCAGGCTCCCCTGTCTCTGGGGTTCTCCAGGCAAGAACACTGGAGTGGGTTGCCATTTCCTTCTCCAGTGCATGAAAGTGAAAAGTGAAAGGGAAGTAGCTCAGTCGTGTCTGACTCTGAGCGATCCCATGGACTGCAGCCTGCCAGGCTCCTCCATCCATGGGATTTTCCAGGCAAGAGTACTGGAGTGGGGTGCCATGGCCTTCTCCAAAGCAAGGGCTGTCAGTTCAATCCCTGGCTGGGGAACTAAGATTCCAACATGTCATGAAGTATGACCCAAAAAAAAAGAAGTAGGGTGATTTTGCCCCGAGGGGATATTTGGCAAAATCTGGAGATATTTTTGGATTGTCCCAGCTGGGATACTGCTTCTGTCACTTAGTGAGTAAAGGCTTGGAATACTGTTAAACTTCCTATAGTGCACAGGACAGCTCAAAAAGACTTGTTCAGCCCCAAATGTCAATGAGGCCAAAACTGAGAAACTGACATTGGTGTTTCACCTCCAAAGAATACAGAGTAATGGAGTTGGATGAAGCAGAAATCCAGGTCTTGAACTCAGTCTAGTATATTCTCCAATGCCCTTAGCATTAAAAACTGGAGTCACATAAATTCTGGATTTATTGCTAGTGTTTTGTGAAGTGAAAAAGTGGGATTCGTCAAATATCATGGCTGAAGATTCCCATGTTTAGTACAGATTGTATAACCCAATAACAATCCACTAGGCACATGCTGTCCAGGGAGCTTAGTCTACCCTCATCATATTTTTTACTTTACTGAGAACCTACTAAATTTGACTAAGTTACCCAAATGCTATTGAAATCTGAACGCAGCCCCTCTAACAGGCTCTGCATAGTACCTTGGAGAAGGCAATGGCACCCCCACTCCAGTACTCTTGCCTGGAAAATCCCATGGACGGAGGAGCCTGGAAACCTGCGGTCCGTGGGGTTGCTGAGGGTCGGGACATGACTGAGCGACTTTACTTTCACTTTTCACTTTCATGCACTGGAGAAGGAAATGGCAACCCACTCCAGTGTTCTTGCCTGGAGAATCCCAGCGGTGGGGGAGCCTGGTGGGCTGCCGTCTATGGGGTCGCACAGAGTCAGACACGACTGAAGCGACTTAGCGGCGGCAGCAGCATAGTACCTACTGCCTATCGAAAGACTCATGAGACTTTGATAGGAAATGTTACCAAGATACTCAGAGAGAAAGTAGCAGAGCCAGGATTGAATCTAACCTGACTCATGCTCTTGACAATATTCTGTAAGCTTAACTCCCTCCTACAGAAGTGGACCTGTGACTTTAGAAGCTCTTACAATCCAAGGTAGTCCTTGTAGAGTATTCTTCAGTTTTGCCCCTCAAACCATTAAATAACCCAGAAATTAGAAGGTTTGTCTAATCTTTTGGAAATTTTAACAGATGTCTTTCTGGATTTGAAGAAATTAAAGGATTATGGTCCATGGCTCTGTAAGGAATTTGTTTTTTTCCATCTGTGAACGCCTCACAGAAAATTAGAGCAGAGAATATTATTAGGTAAGAACAAATAAAGGCCAGTTATTCTACACAGCAAAGTATTCTATTAAAATCTAAATCTGGTCACATCCCTCCCCTGCTTATTACCCTAAATAGCTTCCAGCTGCCCTTGGAGTAAACTGTAGTCTGCTCTCCATGACCTGTAAGGCCTTCTTCACTGTCCGCTTCTGCCTGTCTTCAGCGTCATTGGCTTCTCTTCCTCGTACTCATTATGTTCCATTCATACTGACCTTGAATGACCTTGATTCTTTCTTGCCTCAGGGGTGCTATTCTCTGCCCATCTACCCATCTCCAGTAATTTTCAGTCTGCTTAAATGTTACCTTAAGAGGGCTTCTCTGTTCTCTCTTCTACCTCTCCTGCTTCGTCTAAGTTAGTTCCTTTACAGTTATTCTCCTACCACAGCACCATGTGTACTTCCAACTATATACTTAAACACATTTACTTAAATATTTAACGAGAGTTTTCTCCTCTAGGGTAAGTTTTGCAAAGGGAAGAATCTTGTCTCTTGCACCTGGGTCCTTGTAAGTAGATATAAAACCTACATGGGTTTTGTAAGAATGCAATACATTTTGAGTGAATGAATATTTTGTCCAGTGTTCTTCCAGGTGCAGTAAGGAGGTATGAATTAGTAGCTTGCCCTCTAAGAACTTTGCTGTGTGTATATGATGTTTTTTATCTTACATTTTAGGAACTGTAAGTCAAATGTTCCATAAGAAAAGATTGCTAAAGATATCCAATAAAAATTAATTTCTTCTCTCAGGAATTCAAGGAAAACCTCATAGATATTTTAACTTTATCCTACTTCTGGCTTCCCTTGTGGCTCAGCTGGTAAAGAATCCACCTGCAATGAGGGAAGCCAGAGTTTGATCCCTGGGTTGGGAAGATCCCTTGGAGAAGGGAAGGGCTACCCACTCCAGTATTCTGGCCTGGAGAATTCCATGGGCTGTATAGTCCATGGGGTTGCAAAGAGTCAGACACGACTAAGCGATTTTCACTTCACTTCACTTACTTCTGACACATTTTAAGTGAACTGTACATGTTGAGTAAATAATGATAGGATTTTCATATATTCAGAAGATGGGACGGGGATGACTGAGCCAAAAAAGCGTACAGCTATCAACGTACTAAATGTATTCAGGAAGAGTGAATGGATGACTTTCAGTGGAATATCTGAATGTGAAGAGGATTAGATTGGGGTAAGGCTGGGAAGGAAATCTGTAACAGTGACATAAATAAATGCCAGTGAAAGTGAAAGCCACTCAGTCGTGTCTGACTCTTTGGGTCTCCATGGACTATACAGTCCATGGGATTCTCCAGGCCAGAATACTGGAGTGAGTAGCCTTTCCCTTCTCCAAGGGATCTTCCCAACCCAGAGATCAAACCCAGGTCTCCGCATGACAGGTGGATTCTTTACCAGCTGAACCACAAGGGAAGCCCAAGAATACTGGAGTGGGTAGCGTATGCCTTCTCTAGCGTTTCTTTCCAACCGAGGAATCGAACTGGGGGATTCTTTACCAACTGAGTTATCTGGGAAGCCCCAAATGCCAGGTAGTAAACATAAAATAAATGATGAGAAGGGTGAGGTGAAGATACTTCTGTGTTTCTTTGCAGACAGATCAGTTTGTGGGAGTAAAACCTAAAATGCAAATCACGGTTTGAGAAATACATGCAAATAGTATCTGGATACTGGTTTAACTGGAACTACTGGTTCTATTATTGACACCATCACCGAAAAATAGCAAAATGCAGCTCCTATGAAACACCTCCTATGCGTGGTTTGGCTGGAAAGAGAGTGTTTGCATCCTTATATTTCTGGAACAGAAACATCCTGAGGGGTGTTATAACAGTTGTTACAGGATTTGGTTATTACTGAATAGCTGCATCTGATGACTTCTAAAGTCCTTCCAGGCTTTTTTTTTTTTTTTGCAGGGAGCTGGGGGGGCAAGCTGTGTGGTACAAGGATCTTAGTTCTCCAACCAGGGCTTGAACCCATGTCCCCTACAGTGGAAGCATGGAGTCAACCACTGGACCACCATGGAAGTCCTGAAGCCCTTCCAGTTCTTAGTGAGATTTCTGTGACCCACAAATTGAGAGGCAGGGCACTAGGTTTTATTTTGAGGTGGTCTGCCGATAGATGAAGAGATGGCTCGTTCATCTCTTTCTAGGTCTACTTGTTGAAGCCAGAATTCTCTCCTTGGCTGAGTCAGGAGGCTAAGCATCCAAGAGGAACTTGTTAAATGTCTGTAGTTGATGAAGATGAGGACTTGGAGAAACACTCCATTCAACGGTTTCTCTTACATTTTCTCAACAGTGTTCTATCAGGTGATGACTAAAACAGACAGATTGAAAGAGCATTAAAAAAAAAAAAAATTGGGATATTTGAGACCTAGTCTCAGTTGGATAATGAGGAAAGGCACATTGTGATATGAATGGTCTGAGGTTTTAGAACTCGACCTTGTAAGAGAAGGAAGATTTGTTGCATTTAGAGATCGTAAGGATGGGCCTTGCAGACTAGAGAAACAATGTCAGTGAAGACACCAGACAGCAAAGTGTGGTAAGAGTAGAAACTGGGCTGATTAGACTTGTTCGGCTGAAACACAAAGTGCCTGTAGGCAGAAAGGTAGGTTGAGGCCTTTATTTTAAAGATCTGTGATCTTAGAACAAGGAGGTTAATATTTCAATGGAGAGGTTGGTAGGCAGTGCAATGTTGGGGACAGATAAGCAGAGCCATGCTTTAGGTAGATTTCACATAGGATGAACAGAGGGCAGAAGTACCATGAGTAAAACCCATGTTTGTAAGAGAGTGATTGTGAAAACCAGAGGCAGGCTGAGTGAATCTTCTGATTTATTTGGATTAGGAAAAGTGATCAAAATTTGACACTGAATAAATAGTAAGGCAGATTTAACAGAGAATAATCCCTAGCCTAGGAGTGAGGATACATAAGTTCTTGCCAGGGTCTTCCACAACTTTCTAGAATAACATTGAACAGGTTGCTTAAACTTTCCATGCCTTGGGCTTCCGTGGTGGCTGAGCAGTAAAGAATCTGTCTGCCAATACAGGAGAAGGAGGTTTGATCCCTGGGTCAGGAAGATTCCATTCCCCTGGGAAGGAAATGGCAGCCCACTCCAGTATTCTTGCCTGGGAAATCCCATGAACAGAGGAGCCTGGCAGGCTACAGTCCATTGGGGTTGCAAAGAGTCAGACACGACTGAGTGACTAATACTTGCACTTTTCACTTCTTGTGCCTTGGTTCCTCTGATACAAGAAGAGATACTGTGAGGATTTGTTGTTGTTATTTCGTCAGTCAGTAAGTCGTGTCTGAGTCTTTGTGACCCTATGGACTGCAGCATGCCAGGCTTCCCTGTCCATCACTGTCTCCTGGGGTTTGCTTCAGCATCAGTCTTTCCAGTGAATATTCAGGGTTGATTTCCTATAGGATTGACTGGTTTGATCTCCTTGCTGTCCAAGGGTCTCTCAAGAGTCTTCTCCAACACCACAGTTCAAAAGCATCAATTCTTTGGCACTCAGCCTTCCTTAGGGTCCAACTCTCACATCTGTCCATGAGCACTGGAAAAACCATAGCTTTGGCTATATGGACCTTTGTCGGCAAATAATGTCTCTGCTTTTTAATGTGCTGTCTAGTTTTGTCATAGCTTTCCCTCCAGGGAGCAAGCATCTTTTAATTTTGTGGCTGCAGTCATCATCTGCAGTGATTTTGGAGCCCAGGAAAATAAAATCTGCCTCTGTTCCAATTTTTTTCCCCATATATTTGCCATGAAGTGATGAGACTGGATGCCATGATCTTAGCTCTTTGAATGTTGAGTTTTAAGCCAGCTTTTTCACTCTCCCCGTTCACCTTCATCAAGCGGCTCTAGTTCCTCTTTACTTGCTGCCATTAAGGTGGTATCATCTGCATTGGGTATTTAAAAAATTAAGTTTGTACTTAGCATGCTTTGCCTTAAAAATGATAAGCCTCTGTTATTATATACCTGTATAATTTGTCTTATAATCAGTTCTTCCAGGACAAGCAGGCTTCTCATCTCCTTTGCTCAGCCTGAGCAGATTAACCATTGTTGAGTGGAGATATAGAAAGATAAAGTTTATGATAGAAAGGGGTGAATCACCTGGAAGCAAAGCCTTTCTTGTCTTATTCTGATTAGAATCAAATCATGGGTTTGCGTTCTGTCTTTTCCATAGATAGTTAGAATGAGATTCACAGGGCAGCTCCTGAGTGGTCATTCTTAGCTAAGAACTTCAGTATAAAAGATCTATTCCCACTAATTCATAGCTCTCTTGTTCTTCTAAAAACTTTCAGTCCATGTAGCCCTTCTTGTTTGCCTAGATCATTGTGTGTGTGCTTAGTCGCTCCGTTGTGTCTATTTGCAACCCCAAGGACTGTAGCCTGCCTCTGTCCATGGGGATTCTCCAGGTGAGAATACTAAAGTGGGTTGCCATGCCCTCCTCCAGGGGATCTTCCCAACCCAGGGATTGAACCCAGGTCTCCCATATTGCAGGACAATTCTTTACCATCTGAACCACCAGGGAATTGGCCACTCATAAATGGAGGCCCTTTAAGTTTTAAGTGTAACCGTTTGAAGTAGTTTTCCCCTTTGTCTCTGTCCAATGGTTACTATTGATGCATCCGATCAGTCTGATGCGTGAGTGGTATAGCCACATAGACTTTGCTGTCTCTTGAGTGTGTAGAGTGTAGTTTGGTTTCTTTTCACAAAAAGTGCTTTCAAGGAATCCTGCAACAGACTTATCATCTTTGCTATTGTTACTTCTTATGTTCCCTTAAGATTGTTTTTACTGAGACCCTGTTCAAGGGCGTGCATGGTAGCCAGACTTAGATGACAAAATGGCTTAGGCCTAAAATGGCTCCTCTTATATCAAAAGGCTAAACCTGCTTCTTTTCCTCAGGGACCTCCTACGCTGCAGCAAAGAGCTAGTTTTGTCTCTACGATGGATCTGTTTCTTTGGCTTTAACTTTTGTTTTGTGTTGCTTTTGGGATTATGTTGTTAGTTGCTCAGTTGCGTCCGACTCTTTGCAACCCCAAGGACTGTAGCTGTCAATGGGATTCTCCAGGCAAGAATATTGGAGTGGGTTGCCATGCCCTTCTCCTGGGGATCTTCCTGACCCAGGGATCTAACCCTGGTCTCCTGCACTGCAAGTGGATTCTCTGAGCCACCAGGGAAGCCCCTTTGTTATTATAATAGTACATAATGACCTACCTTGGGAAAAACTGCACCTCTGCTGGAAAAGATTGATTCATCACCTCTGGAGGTTGGCCATTCCAGGAGATATTTTGCAAGATAATGGTCTTCACTTCTTCAACTCCTGCCTGTCTCTGTCCTACAAAGAACGTGGCATCCAGACCCAGACAAGATGGTTATTTTGAGACATCAGTCTGCTATCTTTGTCAGCCAGCTTTCCCAATAGAATTGTATTCCTTGCCTCAATCTTCTGGTTAATTGGCCTGTCCAGCAGTGAGCAGACCGAGCTTGGACTCAGTAACACCTACACTGTTTACAGTAGAGCTCACTTTGGTATTATCAACAAAGCCACAAACTGAGAAGAGAAAATGGTAGCTTTAGGTTTTAAAGTATAAAATCTAAGTTTTCTTTCTTTCCTTTTCATTTTTTATATTTTTAGTGGTAAGGGCTTCCCTGGTGGCTTAAATGGTAAAGAATCTGCTTACAATTCAGGAGACCCAGGTTCGATCCCTGGGTGGGAAAGATCCCCTGGAGAAGGAAATGGCAACCCACTCCACTATTCTTGGGTTTTCCTGGCGGCTCAGATGGTAAATAATCTGCCTGCAATGCAGGAGACCTGGGTTCAATCCCTGAGTTGGGAAGATCCCTGGAGGAAGGCATGGCAATCCACTCCACTATTCTTGCCTAGAGAATCCCATGAACAGAGGAGCCTGGCAGGCTTTAGCCCATAGGGTTTGCAAAGAGTCAGACATGACTGAGCAACTAACACAGTGTTGGTGGTAGGGTTTTGGAAATTATTCTCCAGCGTTCTGTCTTTATAAAGCTACAATTATAGCATGTGCCCTATCCCCTCCCATCACCTGCCAAATTTAATCTGGGCAGAACTCTGTGATTTGAAGGTCTTTACCATTTCCTTTTTCTTATTGGCCTGATTTATTTTCTTGCTACCTCTACTGTTTCATTTTCCTAAACTGTTATTTAATACATTGATATGGCAGAACTCTGGGAGTCAAAAATTTTTGCCAGTTCTGGTTAGAACCTGTGTATAAACTTAAGATTTACTCACACCTAATACTCTTTGTAAATGAAATTAGTTTAAGTATCCTTATGATTACTGCACTCCAAGTAGGATACAGGCCAAGGAAAGAGAGTTATATCCAAAGCACAGTGTGCTGCTGCTGCTGCTAAGTCGCTTCAGTTGTATCCGACTCTGTGCGACCCCATAGATGGCAGCCCACCAGGCTCCCCCGTCCCTGGGATTCTCCAGGCAAGAACACTGGAGTGGGTTGCCATTTCCTTCTCCAATGCATGAAAGTGAAAAATGAAAGTGAAGTCGCTCAGTCGTGTCCGACTCTTAGCGACCCCATGGACTGGAGCGTACCAGGATCCTCCGTCCATGGGATTTTCCAGGCAAAAGTACTGGGAAGCACAGTGTAGTTATATTCAAACAGTTATGACCACATTTCTGTCGTCAATCTGGAGTAAAAATGTGAGGCCAGGGCCTAGAGTATGAGTGAAACAATATAATGGCTATCAAGAGAAAGGGCCTTCCCCATTTATATTCATCAAATTGTATTTCCCTTCCCTAGAAACCACTGCATTTTTTTTTCTAAACAACTTCAGTATATTGGCCTGAAATGTCAGGTTATAGAGAGGCACCAAGGCCTGATTTGTTACTGTGTTATATCAAGATCTCTCCTTTATTCCTACATTCCTTTACCACTTCCTGCAAACAGCATAAGTGCAAGATTCATAAAAGATCATGTTAGTTACTCAGTCATGTCCAACCCCTTGTGACCCCACGGACTATAGCCCACCAGGCTCCTTTGTCCATGGAATTCTTCAAGCAAGAATACTGGAGTGGGGAGCCTTTTCCTTCTCCAGGGGATCTTCCCAACCCAGGGTTCCAACCCAGATCTCCTGCATTACAGGCAGATTCTTTATCATCTGAGCCATTTATAGGAAAATTTCAAAGTTCACCTATAGAGGCACTTGAAACAAACCCAGAGTCATTCCTCAGAATATCTGCTGACCCCATGCTGCTGCTGCTGCTAAGTCTCTTCAGTCGTGTCCAACTCTGTGCAGCCCCATAGACGGCAGCCCACCAGGCCCCGCCATCCCTGGGATTCTCCAGGCAAGAACACTGGAGTGGGTTGCCATTTCCTTCTCCAATGCATGAAAGTGAAAAGTGAAAGTGAAGTCACTCAGTCCTGTCCGACTCTTAGCGACCCCATGGACTGCAGCCCACCAGGCCCCTCCGTCCGTGGCAGGAGGAGCATTTTCATTTCCTCCGCCCATTTTCTAGGCAAGAGTACTGGAGTGAGTTGCCATTGCCTTCTCCGCTGACCCACAGGTCATGAAAAGGCAGGATTAGTCCAATTAAACTTGTCACGTAATCACATGAACATAGTCCATATACGGGAATCCTTGTTTATGGTCGTGTATTATCTTGATGTTGAATTTCCCCTGTCTATGCTTGCCAAAAGCTTGGATCATCAATCATAACTATTGACTCCAGAAAGCAGAAGAGTGACTAGATAGAGTTCCCTTTGTTAAATGTTTTTACAAATCTAAAAAAGAATATGACCCTAATCATTTTAAGAATAAAAGCTTTCTTCCTTATCATGAAAGTCAAGAAAGACTGGTGGCAGTCTCCAAAAGAATTATCTGAGGCTCCGGATTACATCTGACTGAGCTGGAGGAGAGGGACCATATGGCAGATGTGTGACCACTTCTGTGTATAGTCTTTTGTGGGATCTAATCGTAGGCCCCTATGGACTATTGTTTCTCATTCACCATTGTGAAATAGCAGGAAAATAAAAGAGGATTTAAAGTTTAAGGTCAGTGCTAAGACTCAGAATGGGCATCAGAATTTAACCTGCTCGCTAGTTCCCTATCTTCTCTCTATAAATAGATATATATTTTGCTAGAGATGCTAGATTTTGCAAAAAAGACTCTGGCCCTCTCAGCTTTACAGTGCGCGTGTTTGGGGGAAGTGTTGGCAGGAACAGAGGAAACTTCTTTTTGATGATTCTCAAAAGTAGACTGAGAAGGAGTTAGATCCTTGAATCCAAGGAAGTTTTGAAACCTATTTTTATAAATACGGCACCATACTTATTAAATGGGGCAAAGGGGAAGGTAGAAAATGCAAAGCTCTCTGGGATTCAGTGCTGTTGCTGTCCAGTCATGTCTGACTCTTTGTGATGCCATGGACTGCAGCCATGGACACATCCCTGTCCTTCACCATCTCCCAGGGCTTACTCAAATTCATGTCCACTGAGTCGGTGATGCCGTCCAACCATTTGTCCTCTGTTGTCCCCTTCTCCTCCTGCTGTCTTTCCCAGCATCAGGTTATTCAGTATAGGATGTGCCATTCATTCTAATAACATTCCAAGCAATACAAGCAAGTTGGTGTACAGCCAACCTCAAGTACCCAGCTGAACATGAATGTTCCCTGGAAACTGAATAGTGTAAAGCCTTCCAAAGAAATAAGCTTCTCACCTATTTTTATATGAACTAAGTTACATAGAAATTCATAGTTGATATTTTTCTCTCACCAATTCCTAGACCGTTTCTGATCTATTTTCTTAAAGAGCAAAGAAGTTTTCTATGCTAGACGAAAGAGCTTTTATGAACCATCCACATGTGTTGATAGTCATTTTGTGGCCTCGGGAGAGAGGATAGGCAGAAAGGGCTTGAAAGTGGTCTTAGTAAGCTAGAATACTCTGCAAGAGAGAAGCTAACAGAAAGCTGACTTTTACCTAGGATTCCACTATAAGAAATCCGTTGTGGGCTTTCCTGGTAGCTCAGTGGTAAAGAGTCCACTTGCCAATGCAGGAGACGGGGATTTGGGGAAGATCTCACATGCCATGGAGCATCCAAGCCCTTGAGCCACAACTCCTGAAGCCCACATGCCCTGCAGCCTGTGCTCCACAGTGAGAAGCGTGAGTAGCAGAGCTGGAGAATAGCCCCTTCTCTCCACAGCTAGAGAAAAGCCTGCACAGCAACAAACTCCTGGCACAGACAAAAATAAATAAATTCATTAAATTATTAAAAAAAAAAAAAAAAAGAAATCCATTGTGAGAGTTTGCTGGTGGTTCGGTAGTTAGAATTCAGTGCTTCAACTGTTGGAGGCCTGGATTCAGTCCCTGGTGGGGGAATTAAGATCCTGTGAGTCACATGGTGAGGTTAAAAAAAAATTAAAATTAAAGTTAAAAGGGAAAAAAAAGAAAAAAAAGAAATTAATTGTCTATTGACAGTGGGAGGAAATAGATTCAGTTCCTGCTCTGTTCTCTAATATATTTCAGCGTGAAATGTATCCTACAAGGTGATACTTCAAAACAGGTGCATAACTCGAAAGACGTTCTTAGGATTTGTATGTATAGAATACTGGTACATATTCTATAGTCTATATGGACATATAGAACACTGATACATCTGAAGAGATTTGATTAAGTACTCTCATTAAATAGGTGTCTCTGATTGGTAATGAGATGCCTGGACAATTAGGGACCCGTAGGTCTTCAAAAGAAACACAGTGAAAGGAAGAATATGTAAAAGTTCGTGAGGAAAATCAAGGGTACGAATTTTAATTAGTTTCTGATGCTATCTATGTTCTTACTTTTTAAATTGTCCTTTACAGTTCATCTTAGGCCCCAAACTGAGATGTGACTGTTCAGTTTCCCCTTCTAACTTTAGCCCTTAAGCTGCATGAGGAAGGCGTCTATGTCCGCTTCATCCCCGTGTGTCCCTCAGTCGCTGACGCCAGAAGGCACACCACAAACATTCGTGTGTTCTCTCTTGTTGATTATTTTTGTGTGTATTCTTTTTTTTTTTTAACCATTCACTATAAATAAACCTTTGTGGACAAAAATCTTATTAGGTATGTGTTTGTACCTCTAATCTAGTCCCCTGATGGCAATGGTATTAACAATACCAGCTTGTCGAGTTCTCTCATGATGAAGCAATACAGTATCTGGCATGAAAGTTATTTAAATTCATAGTTGAATTTTGATTATCTGTAACGGGTGCTTTGCCATTTCCTTGGCTGGAACCTATTTTTTCAGCTTGCTATCATAGAATCATGGGATAGTGATAAGTGGTGGAATATTTGTTCTTTGGTATCTAAAGCGTGCCTCTTTTCAGCCTCTTAGTAACCCTGCCATATTCCCCTGTCTCTTTCCTTAACAGCACTAATCACCACACAAACTGTTCTGTTTACTGTGTCTCCATCCTGTGCTTTGTTTGTCTTATTCATTGTTGAATTATTAGCACTTCGCTCAGAGTTTGGCAAAAGCTGGATAAATATTTATTGATTGGATTAATAAAAGAGGCACACAGGCTCATGAACATGAACACCTAACTTGGGATTTCTAATTGTCCACAAATTGGCATTGAGGGACACATAAAGAGAATCCCACCACCTCCCTCTCTACTCTCTTCACCTTCCCACTCCCCACCCCAGCTACCAGAGTTTTTGCTCTTTGGATAACATCTTGGATGGACTTTTGCAATAAAACCATTAAGGGGTAGTAAACATAGAGACAAGACTGAATGTGCAGTTGTCTAGACTTAATTTAATAGAGAATATCTAATTTATACCTTTTTTTCCCCCATGTTCCCAGGTCTAATGCCCTGCTGATATTGATAGTGTATCAAATTCTGAACACACGGCTTGCCTAGGGCAGCAGTAGACCTTTCCTTCTAATTTAAATTAGCTGAAGGCTGGTGGTCCCATATGTGAGAGTGTATTCGTAATATCCTGATTGAACACAGGCCATCCAATTAGGTGAATTATCTTGAAACTCTTGCTTTTTATCTACTGACATTTGTGATCAGAAAGGCTGTTAAATTTCATCCATGGCATCAATTTTATGCAAATTATTACAAATTATTTCCTGCCACCCAAAGAAGCTACTTTTCTTATCTCATATTTTAAGTTTGAACATACATTGAATGTATCTACAAGAGCATTGATTCTTCAGAATAAGAGTTAGGTTTCTGATATTGTATATCTGATTCACTTTGTATTGTATTGTATAGCAGAAACCAACATGACATTGTAAATCAACTATACTTCAATAAAAATGAATTAAAAAAAGAGGTTTCTGAAACCCTGTGTACAAATCCCTTCTGCCGCAGTTTCCAGAGGGCATCCCTGTTGTCCTCTCTGTGTCTGTAGATAATTAAAAAATAATTCTGAGTAAAATGTTAGGGGAGCATATATTTATTGGCTGAAATCCCATGTAGACTAAATATTTATCAAGAAACAAGATTTGGGGAATTCCCTGGCAGTCCAGAAATTGGGACTCTGTGCTTCCAGGGCAGGGGAACAGGTTCCATCCCTGGTCAGGGAACTAAGATTCCACATGCCACACAGTGTGGCCAAGAGAGGAAAAAAGACCAGATGAAACACTGAATATTAAAAAAAAAAAATCAAGATTTTGTATTTTAATTATTGTATATAATTCTTTTTCTTAAAAGAATCTTCTGCTGACTCAACTTTTCCTGGGAAAATGGGCCATTCCCACATGGGGATGAACATGGATATGAGTGGTGGAGACAACACTACCATGCCACCTCACCATCACCCGACCACTTCATCTGACCACTCCCACGATCACATGATGATGATGATGGTAAGTGCCGAAGGAAAGGCAGCCCAGGCCCTTTCCCACCCACCTGGGTCATAGAAATAATCAAATTTTGGGACTGAAAGATGATTATGTTTGTTGTTTTTGTTCAGTCACTAAGTTGTGTCCAACTCTTTGTGACCCCATGGACTGCAGCGCGCCAGGCTTTCCTGTCCTTCATTATTTCCCAGAGTTTACTCAAACTCACGTCCATTGAGTTGGTGATGCCATCCAATCATCTCATCCTCTGTGTCCCCTTCTCCTCCTGCCCTCAATCTGTCCATCAGGGTCATTTTCAATGATGCTATTCGCATCAGATAGCCAAAGTATTGGAGCTTCACTAGCATCAGTCCTTCCAATGAATATTCAGGGTTGATTTCCTTTAGGACTGACTGGTTTGACCTCCATGCAGTCCAAGGGACTCTCAAGAGTCTTCTCCAATACTACAGTTCAAAAGCATCAATTGTCCGGTGCTCAGCCTTCTTTATGGTCCAACTCTTACATCCATACATGACTATTGGAAAGACCATAGCTTTGACTGTATGGACCTTTTTCGGCAAAGTGATGTCTCTGCTTTTTAATACATTGTCTTGGTTTGTCATAGCATTTTTTTTTCAAGGTTAAAGATCAATTTACTGATGAGGAAAAACTAAGGCAGACCTAGAAAAGTCAAGTGATTTGCCCAAGATTATGTGGCAGGTTAATTTCAGGGCTATACCAGAATCGATATTTCTATGGTTCTTTCTTCAGTATGTCTTCCTTTCAAAATTGACCCTTTTCTGGATTAATTTCTTTATGCTTTGTGTAGATGAGAAAAAAAGACGAAAGCTGACAGTGAGGGCAAAGGAGAGTGCACATGGAGAAGTGCCTGTGTTAGTGACACGAAAATGGGGAGAAAGCTCTCCTCTCAAGTGAATGCTTCTTATTACCCAGAACTGCTGCTTATAAGTGTTCTAAGCTTCTCGACCTGAGATTCTCATGTAGAAACTTCGATTGTTTCTAACTAACATGTTTTGGTTTCCTGGCAGCCTATGACCTTCTACTTTGGCTTTAAGAACGTGGAACTATTGTTTTCTGGTTTGGTGATCAATACGGCTGGAGGTGAGTAAGCCATCAGGTGCTGTTTGAAGGTGACACTCACATGAGAGACAGTGACAAAGAATCTGGAAACCCAGCGGGCTTCCTGTCAGAGTTACTGAGTCATGAGGGTTGCGATTGTAACCATCTGGTTTCCTATTTCCTACCTGGAAGATGAGGATACACAATGACTATTTAGGTCCTACTGGAAACCTCTCTTAAATAACATGTGTATGTTTTAGAGTTTCTGAAACATAATTTAGATACAAGTCAGAGTCTTTTGCAGACCATTGTCTTTCACCCTTTTCCAGAGTGTTTCCTTGTTTGATTGGTCTTGGACAGAAGACTACAGTCAAGTTCAAATGGCATAAGAAGCATTTTATATATACATACCACAAAATAACCCTAGCTTCAAAACTATTAATCGAGTACAGTCCTTCCATTTTACAGAAAAATTAAGCTTCAAATAGTGAAATGATTAGCCCTAAATAAATTAGGATGTCAGAACTAGGACAGGGACCTAAGGCTTCTGACCTAATCCAGCGCTCTTTCTCGCTTACCAAACTGGTCTACAGCATTCATGACTTGACCCATCTTAGGGTCAGTCCTAGTTTGGGGGCAATTAATCATCCATTTTTTTTGAGTCTATAATGTTGAGTTAGTGTGCATTAAATTCAAATTATACAAGTTCAGTGGTCAGGTGGACCACTTTAGGTATAAATCTTTGGACCCACAAAATCGATTGTTTTGGAAAGAAGGGAAGCATTTAATTCAGGTGATATGTTAAATCAGTTTTGAATACATTCATATTGTTACCAACTATTCACAGTGTGAAAGACTTAGGATTGAAATGCCTATTCAAGAAATAGAGTCAGCACTCTTCTGCGGGGCCGGCAGGGCACACTATATAGCATGTGGGATCCCCAGTCAAGGCTGGAGCCTGTGCCCCTGTGCTGGGAGGTCAGAGTCGTAACAATAAGCGTATTCTACATCGTGTGTCTGTGTGAAACTAGTTTAATCACGTCAAGCAGCCAGACCAAAAAGTTATTGCTGTTCCAATTATTTTTTTATTATATTAATCAGAAAATGAGTATACTCTTTAGTAGAGACTAGTTTTCACTAAGACCATCTTAGTCCTTCTCTTCCATCCATGGGAGTGAAGAGGTAACAATATAACATACTCTGGAATTGACAGTGAGGAGCAGTTTTTGGAATTCCCTGGCAGTCCAGTGATTAGGACATGGCACTTTGACTGCCCAGGGCCTGGGTTCTTTCCCTGGTCAGGGAACTAAGATTCTGCAGGCTGAGTGGCAAGGCCCATTCCCACCCACCCCCACCCCCCAAAAAAAAATAAGAAAAAAAGAGGAGCAGTTTTTCTACGTTTTATTTCTCGCTTGGAGAGCATACCAGCTAAGCATTTTGCATGTTTGACATTCCTGCCATCTTTTCCTTTCCTACTTAGAAATGGCTGGAGCTTTCGTGGCAGTGTTTTTACTAGCCATGTTCTATGAAGGACTCAAGATAGCCCGAGAGGGCCTCCTGCGCAAGTCCCAAGTCAGCATCCGGTACAATTCCATGCCTGTCCCAGGACCAAATGGAACCATCCTTATGGAGACACACAAAACTGTCGGGTAAGGAGATTGAACAGATCCAGGTGGAAGTTCTGGAGAGCTGAACTAGGCAAATAGCAAAGTGGCTATTTTATTAGCAACAGCCCTTTTCTTGAGTTGATGATTCTATGTCACCTTGATCAGCACTCTTTGGAAGCTTGGGGTTGTGAGTCATTAGGCCCAAAGAGGATTGATATTAACTCTTCTTAGAGTTCATTCTGAATTCTAAGCACTGGTCACTTTGGAAGAAGGAAAAGAATCCGTATTTTAACATATTAGTCAAATAATAAGAAACAAGTTAAAGAAAGAAGTTTCAGGTCAGGGTACAGAAGAATGGCAGAACCCTTTCTATAGAAAGTTGTACCTGCCCAGCTCTGGTCTCATTTAGTTATGACACTGTGCAAAGGTCTGTATTTCATTTAAAGTATTTGGATGACTTGGTTTTCCCCACAGATTGGCAAGTGCTTTTTAAAATTCAGTTATAATAGAAACGTAGCTAAATTGGAATTCAAGGAATCCTATAGACCAATGTCTTACTCTCAAGTAAGCACAATATGATTTATTCCAATAGTACCCATGATTGAGGGCCAACCAGATTGTGACTCATCTAAGGTGACAGAACTAGTGAGTGATAGAGGAGATAAACAGCCTGATCCTGATCCCTAATTAAGAACTGTCTACTATACCACCCCACCGTCAATTCTGTTTCCGTGTTTTTAAGAATATGAGCTTTGCAAAGGTGGAAGGCCTGAAAATGTTCGCAGAAATAAGTGTGGGAGGGTGTGGGTCATCCCTTTCAGGTTGCACGGTGGAGGTGAGTCACCCTCCAGCCTCCCTCTGCCCTCCTCCTGAAGAGCTTGACTCCTGCTGCCATAGAACCATATCTGGCTGATGTCTATTAACCTCATAGCCCTATCATTTTTCATTCCAAGGACCAATAAACAAAACTTGCGTAGACACAAGTACCCTGGAGTTGCCAGGGTGACTGAGAGAGGGCAGCTAAGGCTGAGCTCATGA
The DNA here is from genome assembly GCA_935064755.1 of Tragelaphus eurycerus. Lineage (NCBI taxonomy): Eukaryota > Metazoa > Chordata > Mammalia > Artiodactyla > Bovidae > Tragelaphus > Tragelaphus eurycerus. The sequence continues at coordinate 223,482 of CAKXYN010000083.1, forward strand.
CTACAACTGTTCCCTTTCTTGTGCCTTAAGTGCACGCCAAGCTGCCTGAGCACTCCTGGGGCCCTAACTCTTGTGTCCCTGTTTACTCTCCAGGCAGCAAATGCTGAGCTTCCCGCACCTCCTGCAGACAGTACTGCACATCATCCAAGTGGTCATCAGCTACTTCCTCATGCTCATCTTCATGACCTACAACGGGTACCTCTGCATTGCTGTAGCAGCCGGGGCGGGCACAGGGTACTTCCTCTTCAGCTGGAAGAAGGCGGTGGTAGTGGACATCACAGAGCATTGCCATTAACATCGAAGTCCATGGTGTGGCCTTACGATTGCAGTGGGAAGCAGTTCAAGACTGGAAGACAGGGTTCCACCTTCTCTTCTTGCTCCTTATCTCCTTACGACACACATACACCTGCTCAGCAGAGGTTTAGCTTACAGTCTCTGAGCTAAAGTGTAACTTCCTTCCCCCGACACTTCTTTCCCTAGTGAGCTGAGTTTCCCATTTCTCTGGAGAAGCCACTCAGGAGAAGTCCTCTCCTCCTTCATTATCTTAGATCCGAGTTATATGTTCTTATCTAATCTGGGTAGCTTTCTGTTCAATGGCTTCATCGCCTGCTTCCTTTTTTTTTTCAGTCTTGTGTTCTTTTTTTTTTCTTTTAAACAGACAGTTTGTGAATTTGATGGGTTTTTCCTGGGTTGGTGATGGAAATGGGTTAACTTTAGCCAGGATTGATGTCAGGCAAAGGAAAGTCTTGCCCAGCTAAACCCAGAACCCAAACATGTTTTAGTCTTTGGACTCAATGAGTGGAAGATAGGTTGTGGCTTCCCTAGATGTGATGTGCTGCACTGAAATTTTTGTAGGGGGCAGAGATGGTTTGAGACTGTACAAATACAGGCCCAGAACTTGCAGGACAGTGCATTCCTGGGTGGCTGACTAATCAACCTATGTTCCCACTCAACATTTTAATTAGAATGAACTTGTTAATCAAGAAAAAAAAGGTGACAATCAATTTGAGAAAATAGATATTTTAAAATGAAACCATTGAAACTTTTACTTTGACTTGGTACCTTAGTATGTCACAGCTGAATGAAGCAAGTGTTTAAACATTTTCTTCTGTTATTGTTTTCATGTGTCTGCCTCTAAACCAGTGATTTTCAAACTTTAGCATGCATCAGAAAATCACCTAGCGAGCTTGTTAAAAACCCAGTTGTTGGCCTCAACCCAGAGCTCCTAAATTGGTATTTTAAACAAATTCCCAAGTGATGCTCCTGCTGATGATCAGGGGACCATACTTTGAGCATCTCTGCTTTAAACTAAGGGAGTATCACCTGGTGGGTGAGCTACCTGGGACTGGGCACGGGAATTTGACTTGCTATTAGTAGATGGTGTGTCTGGGCTTAACTCATGTACTAAATGCTGCTGGTCAATACTTAATCATTCCATAAACATTTATTCAGCTCCAGCTGTGTCTGTGTGCCCAGGCCCACATGCACGGAAGGGCTGGAGCCAAAGTAACTTTTCTTAGTATGTATGAAATCACTAGTCCTTATTTTTAAAGATCTGTAATTTCTTGGAAGTAGCCTGAAGGTTGAGAAAGACCTTTGATCTGCAATGTAAATCAGCCAGTCTTGGGTTAGAAAGGCAAAAGCCCAGCCATCTCTTTGAGAGGCGGAGAGTGTGGTTGGCTGATGGGCAGATTTTCCTCAGCCCCTACATCCAAAGGCATACCAGGCAGATCCTCATTCTCTGCATGACCATCTCTGTTACTCGGGGTGGCAAGAGCTTAATTGATCACAAGTGGCCAAAAATTACTTTTCTCGGTGAAGAATCGTCTTGGATTTTTATTCTCGTTAATCTACACTGCAGTCTTGTTCCCAGTCCAACCTACCTCTGTATAGTGACTCTTCTTGTGCTGGTCTATTAAATCCTGCCCTCCTTGGTGCTAGACTCCTTTTGTGCCTCAGGGCAGGAGAGAGAAACACAGCTATCCTGTTGGCCTCTGTTGTGGTTTTGAAGTTTGTACTTTCTCTGTTGATGCCAGTTAAATATTGGAGGGCAAGAAATGTGTACTTGCATGGCTTTGAACCAAGAGAGGGTTATGAGCTTACCGAATCGAGGTTAAAACCTCGAACCAACACTTAGAATTTTATGTTTTTCTCTCATTCCAACCCCTGGTAGTGCTGATACTTAGTATAAGCAAAGGGAATGACAGGTACTGAATAAAAATCCAACATTAAGGTACAAATAGCCTGTATTGTCTCAGAAGCCAATGAATAATAAAACCCTGACAAATAAAATAAGAATCAATGTTTAGTAGTAAACATTGGTACTCTCTAGACATGTTGTCATGATCTGGTATGAAATAACCTTATCAGGTTATTTTCAAGGTATGAAAAATCAAGGCCAGTTAAGACAAAATGCTGTGAATTTCAAACTCTCAGAGAGAAGCAATTTGGGATACGTCTTTGGGTATTCAAGATAGAGTCTTATGAAAAACCTGAATTCTGTGATCTTGAGCTAGGTTGCCAAAGGAAGAAACTAGTGAAGGGGGGAAAAAAAGTAAACCTTAAATTCTGTCTTTCTTGAACTCTTGGACTGTGTTAATATTGATAATCTTGTTGATTTTCATATCTATACCCCTGTTCATTTAGAATTTTAGTGCCTGACTTCTTTGTTCCTTTTGGATGCCAATTGCTCGTTTCCTCCTGTTCACAAGTGGAAGCTGTATCGCGTGTCTTTGGCCCCTTACTGTCTTTCAGTCCTTTATCCCATATATCTAGTCTAGTAATCTCCCTAGCCCTCCCAATGCACTGGACAATGCTGTGCAGTGGGTTTGGATATCGATACCAACTGGAAGCTGTAAAACTTGTTCGAGACCCTAAGCACACTTTGAGGAGCAATTGTCCTGTTGGAATTTCTATGAGGCTGGGTAAAGGGCTACCTGGTACCATCCACTAAGTTACAAAATCTTAGGTTCCGTCTCCAACCTGTGCCAGAGGAACACTCAGCCCCTCACTGCCCACAGACAGAGTCCTCTGTCCACCAGGGAATCAGAGACTAAAGTTTCTTCACTACTTCTATGGTAGGGTTGTCTGGAATTCCCTTTTAGGCTGTGGGGCACTGGTTTCGGGTTCCCTGTAGAAGCTGGTTGGGAGGTGGTAGGGAGTATACTTTATGTCATTCGCTGTTGTCCTGCCCTTTCCAGCTGCTTCCTTGAGAAGACACATCTAAAGATATAAAGTATGCATTTGATATAATGCCTTAATCACTGGGTCTACAATTAATGCTGACTGTTTTAGATTGTAAGCTCCTGGAGGGCAGTATTGCTGTCGTAGGAATATTTTAACAGTGTCATGTGCAAAAGAACAAATAAATACTTTGATTTTGTGATTCTATGTATGTCTTCCACCTAGAGTGATATCAGAGTCCGTGGTCTCTTCATGGTCCAGCATGGACTCATTATCATCAGCTTTTAGGATGTCCATCTTTCAGGTGGCGTGATCCAGTTATATTTTCATCTCACTCCCCTCCTCCTTTACTTAAAACGACAGGCTTTGTACACGCCAGAAGAGTTCACATGACCTTTTGCACAGGAGACAGTCTTCATGAAGATGCAATATCTCAGTACACTGAAGATTTTATCATATCATAATCGCTTCCCTGTGTTTATGCTGACAGAACATCCTCCTGAGTGTGGCTATTAGGAGGGAAGAAGGAACTCCAAAGGCACAGTGTTTTTGTGCTTCTGTGCCCACTCATGCTGGGAAGCCACAGTGACTGGTTGAGGCAGGCTTGTATGATATTTTTTTTCTCTCTCTCTTTGATCCTGGCCTTTGTAGCATTCAAAATACTTGAACTCAGTTTCCCTATCTGGAGCCACTGTTGCTCTGTTTTCAAGATAAAAGAATGGAAAATCCCAGATAAAAGTGGAAGAATAAAACTATTGTAAGAATGGCAGGGAAGACGTGACTACGTATCTTCTTCTCTTCCTGCCTCCCACATTGTGATTACCCAGACTTAAACTACTGCAGAAAAGCTGGGTGAAATCCTGCTAGTGGGTCTCTACAGAACTGCTGACTCCAGAGGTTCTTTTCTACTATAGTTGGCAGTTCCCAGTAGTTGAATTAAACAGCGAAAACAACAGGACATAATTCTAGTCCCTGAGCTTCCTCTCAGATTGACTTATCAGGAAAACTCTCAGGCAGTTTGGGAAAGAAGGAAAACTGGGAGGGTTGGAATGCTAATACTCCACTGCCTATCCTCTCAAACTAGTTACAAAGCCATTCTATAAAGATTCTGGAAATCCACAGCTTGATCAGGTTTATACAAAATCGTGAGATTCTAATCTCCATGAGGGCAGGGATCTCAGTTTGTTCACTGCTATTACTAAGTGCCTAGAATGGCACCTGGCACATAGGAGGCACTCAGTAAATACTCATCAAATAAATGAACTAAGTGAAAATTAATTACAGGGATCAACTGGATGTGTCCTGTGTTTGCTGTGTAGTTGCTAAGTTGTGTCCAACTCTTTGCAACCCCATGGACTGTATCCCACCAGGCTCCTCTGTCCATGGGATTTCCCAGGCAAGAATACTGGGGTAGGTTGCCATTCTTCAGGGGATCTTACTGACCCAGGCATCGTCTCCTGCAATGGCAGGAGGATTCTTTTACCACTGAGCCACCTGGGAAAGCCCATTCTGTGCGTGCTGCTGCTGCTGCTAAGTCACTTCAGTCGTGTCCGACTCTGCATGACCCCATAGACGTCAGCCGACCAGGCTCTCCTGCCCCTGGGATTCTCCAGGCAAGAACACTGGAGTGGGTTGCCATTTCCTTCTCCAATGCATGAAAGCGAAAAAGTAAAAGTGAAGTCGCTCAGTCGTGTCCGACTCTTAGCGACCCCATGGACTGCAGCCCACCAGGCTCCTCCATCCATGGGATTTTCCAGGCAAGAGTACTGGAGTGGGGTGCCATTGCCTTCTCCGCATTCTGTGCGTAGGGTCTTTTAATAAAGATAAGAATGATGTAGCAATTTAACGGTGCCATTATATTTCATTAAGGATGTCACACACTTTCCCAAAAATATATTTATTTTTAAAAACAAAAATCGAGTCAAATTTTCCAGAGACAAACCAGAGTTTGAATTTCAGCTTTCAGAGTGAAAGTTAAGCATCCGTATTTCTCTGCAGGAGGTAAAACACTCTGCCTAACTGCGAGTACTCCATTCTCTAAATCTTGTTTGTGTTTCTGCCATCATTGTACTCCATTCCAGGGCTCTGGCACGCAAGATAATCCACCTCTAAAACTCAAAATTTCCAAATTGAGATGAACGATTGTTGGGCTTTGGTTGAGGTTTATAACCAATTCGATCATTAATCATTTGTTCCCGGCTCTTGGGATCATTGCTGAGTCCAATGGCACCTTCTCCATCACTGCCTCCTACAATGTCCACATCTTCCTTTTGTTTCTTACGGGTCTGAAAGTTTAGATGTTTTAGTGTTAAGGCAATATTCTATTCATTAACAAACATTTATTTAGCACCTACCATGTATTAGGCAAATACACTAAAACCATTCTCACAGATAACTAGTCAGTCTAATAACACAAGGACCACACCCTTGTCTAACTCAATGAGATTAAGCCATTAAGGGGCAACTTGGGATGGGCGGGTCATGGTGGAGAGATATGACAGGGTGTGGTCCGCTGGAGAAGGGAATGGCAAACCACTTCAGTATTCTTGCCTTGAGAACCCCATGAACAGTATGAAAAGACAAAATGATAGGATACTGAAAGAGAAACTCCCCAGGTCAGTAGGGGCCCAATATGCTACTGGAGATCAGTGGAGAAATAACTCCAGAAAGAAGGAAAGGATGGAGCCAAAACAAAAAGAATACCCAGCTGTGGATGTGTCTGGTGATAGAAGCAAAGTCCGATGCTGTAAAGAGCAATATTGCATAGGAACCTGGAATGTCAGGTCCATGAATCAAGGCAAATTGGAAGTGGTCAAACAAGAGATGGCAAGAGTGAATGTTGACATTCTAGGAATTAGCGAACTAAAATGGACTGGAATGGGTGAATTTAACTCGGATGACCATTATATCTACTACTGTGGGCAGGAATCCCTCAGAAGAAATGGAGTGGCCATCATGGTCAACAAAAGAGTCCGAAATGCAGTACTTGGATGCAATCTCAAAAACGATAGAATGATCTCTGTTCGTTTCCAAGGCAAACCATTCAATGTCACAGTAATCCAAGTCTATGCCCCAACCAGTAACACCGAAGAAGCTGAAGTTAAAAGGTTCTATGAAGACCTACAAGACCTTTTAGAACTAACACCCAAAAAAGATGTCCTTTTCATTATAGGGGACTGGAATGCAAAAGCAGGAAGTCAAGAAACACCTGGAGTAACAGGCAAATTTGGCCTTGGAATACGGAATGAAGCAGGGCAGAGACTAATAGAGTTTTGCCAAGAAAATGACTGGTCATAGCAAATACCCTCTTCCAACAACACAAGAGAAGACCATACATGGACATCACCAGATGGTCAAACCGAAATCAGATCGATTATATTCTTTGCAGCCAAAGATGGAGAAGCTCTATACAATCAGCAAAAACAAGACCAGGAGCTGACTGTGGCTCGGACCATGAACTCCTTATTGCCAAATTCAGACTGAAACTGAAGAAAGTAGAGAAAACTACTAGACCATTCAGGTATGACCTAAATCAAATCCCTTATGATTATACAGTGGAAGTGAGAAATAGATTTAAGGGCCTAGATCTGATAGATAGAGTGCCTGATGAACTATGGAATGAGGTTCGTGACATTGTACAGGAAACAGGGATCAAGACCATCCCCATGGAAAAGAAATGCAAAAAAGCAAAATGGCTGTCTGGGGAGGCCTTACAAATAGCTGTGAAAAGAAGAGAAGCGAAAAGCAAAGGAGAAAAGGAAAGATATAAACATTTAAATGCAGAGTTCCAAAGAATAGCAAGAAGAGATAAGAAAGCCTTCTTCAGCGATCAATGCAAAGAAATAGAGGAAAACAACAGAATGGGAAAGACTAGGGATCTCTTCAAGAAAATCAGAGATACCAAAGGAACATTTCATGCAAAGATGGGCACAATAAAGGACAGAGATGGTGTGGACCTAACAGAAGCAGAAGATATTAAGAAGAGGTGGCAAGAATACACAGAAGAACTGTACAAAAAATAGCTTCAAGACCCAGATAATCATGATGATGTGATCACTGACCTAGAGCCAGACATCTTGGAATGTGAAGTCAAATGGGCCTTAGAAAGCATCACTACGAACAAAGCTAGTGGAGGTGATGGAATTCCAGTGGAGCTATTCCAAATCCTGAATGATGATGCTGTGAAAGTGCTACACTCAATATGCCAGCAAATTTGGAAAACTCAGCAGTGGCCACAAGATTGGAAAAGGTCAGTTTTCATCCCAATCCCAAAGAAAGGCAATGCCAAGGAGTGCTCAAACTACCGAACAATTGCACTCATCTCACACGCTAGTAAAGTAATGCTCAAAATTCTCCAAGCCAGGCTTCAGCAATATGTGAACCGTGAACTTCCTGATGTTCAAGCTGGTTTTAGAAAAGGCAGAGGAACCAGAGATCAAATTGCCAACATCCGCTGGATCATGGAAAAAGCAAGAAAGTTCCAGAAAAACATCTATTTCTGCTTTATTGACTATGCCAAAGCCTTTGACTGTGTGGATCACAATAAACTATGGAAAATTCTGAAAGAGATGGGAATACCAGACCACCTGATCTGCCTCTTAAGAAATCTGTATGCAGGTCAGGAAGCAACAGTTAGAACTGGTCATGGAACAACAGACTGGTTCCAAATAGGAAAAGGAGTACGTCAAGGCTGCATATTGTCACCATGTTTATTTAACTTATATGCAGAGTACATCATGAGAAATGCTGGACTAGAAGAAACACAAGTTGGAATCAAGATTGCCGGGAGAAATATCAATAACCTCAGATATGCAGATGACACCACTCTTATGGCAGAAAGTGAAGAGAGGCTAAAAAGCCTCTTAATGAAAGTGAAAGTGGAGAGTGAAAAGGTTGGCTTAAAGCTCAACATTCAGAAAACGAAGATCATGGCATCTGGTCCCATCACTGCATGGGAAATAGATGGGGAAACAGTGGAAACAGTGTCAGACTTTGTTTTTCTGGGCTCCAAAATCACTGCAGATGGTGACTGCAGCCATGAAATTAAAAGACGCTTGCTCCTTGGAAGGAAAGTTATGACCAACCTAGATAGCATATTCAAAAGCAGAGACATTACTTTACCAACAAAGGTTCGCCTAGTCAAGGCTATGGTCTTTCCTGTGGTCATGTATGGATGTGAGAGCTGGACTGTGAAGAAGGCTGAGCGCCGAAGAATTGATGCTTTTGAACTGTGGTGTTGGAGAAGACTCTTGACAGTCCCTTGGACTGCAAGAAGATCCAACCAGTCCATTCTGAAGGAGATCAATCCTGGAATTTCTTTAGAAGGAATGATGCTAAAGCTGAAACTCCAGTATTTTGGCCACCTCATGCGAAGAGTTGACTCATTGGAGAAGACTCTGATGCTGGGAGGGATTGGGGGCAGGAGGAGAAGGGGACGACAGAGGATGAGATGGCTGGATGGCATCACTGACTCGATGGATGCGAGTCTGAGTGACCTCCGGGAGCTGGTGATGGACAGGGAGGCCTGGCGTGCTGCGGTTCATAGGGTCGCAAAGAGTCGGACACGACTGAGCGACTGATCTGATCTGATCTGATCTATTAGGCATTAAGGTAAAGGATAGGGTTTGGGATTACACAACAAAAAGCTGAAATCCTAGGTTTAGATGGTTAGGGGTCCGAGAGGATATAAGAGGATGCAGTGATAAAAGATGTAAGCCCTACCTTCCAGGATGTCACAGTCTAAAAAGGAAATAGACCATTAAAATAGATGAATCAGGGCTATGACAGAGCGAAGTCCACACAATAGATGGAAATTAAAGTGACTGGTAAAACAATAACCACCATAAATTAACAGATGACACCATGAGATTAAATGTAACACAAGAATAGAAAGTTTTGTGCTATCTTATGAGGTCTGTCTGACTTGGGGAATTCATTTTTGTTTTCAGATAAAAGGTTTGGCTCCAGCCACAAGTTACTACAGAATTCACAGTCAATGTCTCAGTTTGATCAGTTCCAAAGAAAGAAACTAACATCCCACAACTACCCTACCTGAGAGTTCCTTATTAGAAGAATGGCTCCACTACACCAATCCCAATCCCTGGAATCACTGCTATTCTTCATCACTTACTGCTATTCTTCACCACTGCTGATGTGGGAGCCTTTAAATGCCAGCATCAAAGTATATAGTGCATCAGTGAGGTATTACTTTATAGATATACATACATACACACACACACACACACATATATATATATAAACATAATGACCTTCCTGAGTTACTCTCTAGGTTAGACTACCTAACATAACATTAGAAAAGCTCTCACTAAACACCTTTGTGAAGACAAGTTCTAAAAGGCACAAGATGATATATCATTTTATAAGCTGTGAGAAACTCAGAATATCCAAGTAAAATGAAATCATTTAAAAGGCTTCCAACTGTGAACAATTGCTGACTGTTTGAAAATCCAAAATCAGCAAAATGTAATTAAACTAATTTTAGTAACAAATAAAATACCAGTTTTCTGTTCCATTTTAGCACAGGACAAAAACTATTCCTCCCTCCAAAGTTGCTCTAAAAAACAAGTGGAACCCACTAAATAACTGTCTGTAGTAAAAAGATGAAAAACAACAACAAAAATATCAAGGCATAAATTTATATCTAGGAATAAATTTGACCAAGGAGGTAAAAAGACCTGTACACTTAAAAACGAGACATTGTTGAAAGAAACTGAAGACACAAAGAAATGGAAAGGTATTCTACGCTCATGGATAGGACAGTTAACATATCTGTACTCCCTAAAGCAATCTACAGATTCAATGCAATCCCCATCAAAATCCCAACAATATTTTTCACAGAAATAAAACAAAAATTCCTAAAATTTGTATAGGACCACAGAAGACCCCGAGGAGCCAAAGCAATCTTGAAAAAAAAAAAAACAAGGCTGGAGGTATCACATTCCCTGATTTCAAATTATACTACAAAGCCACAGTAATCAAAACAGCACGGTATTGGCAGAAAAAGAGACACATGTCAATGGAACAGAACTAAGAGCCCAGAAATAAACCTTCACATATACAGATAATTGATTTACAACAAAGTAGCAAAGAACATACAATGGAGAAAGGACAGTCTCTTAAATGCTGTTGAGAAAATTGAACAGCCAATGCAAGAGAATGAAGCTAGACCACTATTTTGCACCATACACAAAAATTAACTCAAAATGGATTAAAGACTTTATTATAAGACCTCCTTAAACAATAAAACTCTCCTAGAAGAAAACATAGGTGGTATGCTATTTGAATCAGTCTTATCAGTCTTTCTGAGTATTGTTTCCTCAGGCAAGGGAAACAAAAGAAAATTAAATAAATGGGACTATATCAAACTAAAAATCTTTGGCACAGCAAAAGAAACCCTCAACAAAATGAGAAGACAGGATACTAAATGGGAGAAAATAGCTGCAAATAATTTATCTGATAAGGGATTAATACCCCAGATATTTAAAACTCTCATACAATTCAACAACAAAAAAAACAGATGACCCAAGAATCTGAATAGACATTTTTCCAAAGAGGACAGACAGATGACCAACAGGTATAAGAAAAGATGTTCAACATCACTAATTACTAGAGAAATGCAAATCAAAACGACAATGTGATATCATCTCATGCTTATTAGAATGGCCATTATCAAAAAGACAAGAAATAACAGGTGTTAGAGAGGACGTGGAGAAAAGGAAACCACACATTCTGAGAATGTAAACTGGTACAGCCACTAAGGAAAACAGAATGGCGATTTCTCAAAAAGTTAAGAGTAGAACTACCATATGATCCAGGAATTCCACTCCTGGGTATATATCCAAAGAAAATGAAAACACGATTTCAAAAAGATGAGTTCACCACCATGTTCATCACAGTATCATTCACAATAGCCAACATATGGAAATAACCTCAGTGCCTCATGACAGATGAATGGATAACGCAGATGTGGTGTATCTATATCTATATCTATATAGATATACCATGAAATACTACTCAGTCATAAGAATTAACTCAATTTAAAAAAAAAGTAACTCAATGGGGAGCTGACTCTGCAAGGTCAAATTTCAGTATGAGACTAACAATTTATAAGACTTTTTACAACTGAAGTTAAAACCATAAGGGACATTTCAGGGGAAGAGCACAGAATGTTTATTGACACTGAAATTAAAGATAACTCATCAGGAGAAGATAAAGTGGAGAGATGACCAAGATCAAAAGGGCCTTTTATGTCATCCTAAGGAATTTGTACTTTATTCCAAAAGCCAGTAAAGAATTTAAGTCTTACTGATTGATATCTAATACCATGCGGTAAGGCTATGCTTAAAACATACATATTGAACTCCTACTAGATGCTAGGAACTCAACAATGGAGAAGACAGGCATGATTTTTACAATCAGAGTTCCTAATGTAAATGATTTTACAATAAACAAATCATTGTAAATTATAATAAGTGCTATGAAATAAAGGAATACGGTGTTCTGAGAGACCCTAATGAGATGGAGAGAGCACAGGACAGGGTCAGAAGAGGCCTCTCAGCCTGAGGAGGTCACATTCAAACTGAGACATGAAGAAAGAGGAAAGACTCCAGGCAGAGGAAAATAACATGTGCAAAGGCCACGAGTTAGAAGCAGTTTGGCATGTTCAAGGACAAAGGAAAACCAATGTGCCTAGGGTACAGAGGCCAAGGCAAGAGCGGCAGAAGATGAAACCTTAGAGGGGCCAGAATATACAAAAACCTGGAGGCGTGACAAGGAACTGAGGCTTTATTCCAGGTTCAGGAAACCACTGAGGATTTTTAAGCATGAGAATAACATGAGCTGAAATTTTTTAAAGATCACTCTATGTAGATACCTAATGGAGAAAGGATTGAAGACACAATAATGGACGTGGAGAGACAACTTGGATGCTACTCGAATTGTGCAGTGAGATAATGGTTACTGGAACAAGGTTCTAACGGTGGAGATAAAAAAGGTATGGGTAGATACTAGAAATATTCTGGAGGTAGAACCAAAGGATTTATGGAAAAATTGAATATAAAACGTGAGGGAAAGGGAGAACTTAAGATTGACTCTCAGGAGTATGGTGTGAGCAACTATATAGATACTGACATAGTAGAGTAATACTGAGTGAAAATGGTTTGAGGAAGAAATCAAAAGAGTTTTTTGTTTTAACATATTAAGTGTAGTACACTGAATAATGACCTCCAAAGCTATCAGGCCCTAATCTCTGGGTCCTGTAATTGTTCCCTTGTATGTGAAAATGGTCTTTGTAGATATGATTCAATCAAGGATGTTGCAATGGGGACATTTCCCTGGAATATGTGGGTGGGCCCTTAATGCCAATGCTTGTATCTTGTAAGAGAGGGCAGAGGGAGACTTGACGGGCAGAGAAGACAATGTGATTACAGACAGAGACACCAGATTGATGTGGCTACAAGTCAACGAATGCCAGCAGCCACCAGAAGCTGCAACAATCAAGGAACAGAACTCTCCCCTACGGTCTCTGGAGGGAGTACAGTCCTGCTGACATCTTGATTTTGGATCAGTGATACTGATTTCAGATTGCTTGCCTGTAGAACTGTGAAAGCCTAAATTTCTGTTGTTTGAAACCACCAAGTTTGTGTTCATTACAGCAGACACAGGAAGCTAATACATTATGTTTAAGATGCCTGTAAAGCATCCAAATAGAGATTTCAAACAAGCTGTTGGTATGAGAATCTGGAGTTCAAAAGTTAAGGGTTACTGTTTTAAATATTCCTAAAGGTTTGAAAGCCGTACTCACCTCCAGGTCCTTCCGAATGCTCTCAAACTCCTCAATATCATCAAGTTTCAGCTCTAGGCGGGTTGGTTTTCGTCGCAGCATAATGAAATCAACACTAAAGGGCAGATGCAGTAAACTATTAGCTGCTAAAAATGGTAGAAAGGAGAAAAAATTGTACGGTATAAATCTTAGCTACAAACATAAGATCAGTTTGTAAGCATGCCCACAAAAACAAATGGTGATACAAAAGACTCATCTGGAATCACACACTGGCTTCTAAGTCCTTAGGGATATAATTATCACGTTTTTATTACATGATGCTGATCCACAACTCTGTAATTCCAAAAATCTCTTTCTTCCAAAATTTAAAATAGCAAGCTGCCTATAAAAGAGGATTCTAGACATCAATCACTTTAATCTCATGTCCATTCCCAGATAATTATTCTAGCTAAGAGAATAAAGCTAAAATATCACAATTTTAATTCAGTATAGTTAATAGAGTATACAAGCCCATAGATTTGACCAACACTATGTGGGAATTGTGAGAGACTTATGATCACTCCTGAATGCTAAAATCAGTTTGCAAAATCGTATGAAAACTCCTTCTAACTCATCTGTTCACAGGGTTATCCTAAAGATCTAAATAGGTCCTCAATGGATAGGTCATTCATTCAACCAACACTTCCTGTGCTCCAGCTACTGAGTTAAAAGGCATAGTCACAGTCTGTGGGGAAAACAAACATAAATAGAAAACCACAATATACTGTAGTAAGAACTTTGATGAGGATAATGTAATGGCATCACAAAGGCACCCAACCCAGTGGGGTGAACAAGGATGTGGAGGAGATGATGTCTAAGTTGATTTTTGAAGGACAGGCAGAAAAGGCATCCCAGGTGGAGAGAATAAGTATACACAGAGGCTCAAGAGAACACTCTGGAATCTGAAAGGTAATGCTTATGCTAAAAAAAAAAAAAAAAAAGCTTTTAGAAGAAAATAAAACTCAATTGAGTTTAAAACCTGTTGATGGCATCATCTTTATATCCTCACCGTATCCAGGAGAGATCATCTATAATAACCGTTAATAAATGCTTTGTTGAATAAACTGAGAGATCCAAACCAAAAAAAAAAGGAAATGAACTTTTCTTGAGCACTCTGCTACACTCTTATTTTTACATTCTCAGGTTTACTCTAACACAGAAATACCATGATGTTGGCAAAATTGCCCCTATTTAGATAAAGCTAGCTCAGATAAAGTCTTAGCTGCTCAGTTTGATTAATAAATGTCAGCCTCCTGGGAAACTCCTGACAGTCCAATGGTTAGGACTCTGTGTGCCCACTGCAGTGGGCACCCGTTTGATCCCTGGTTGGGGAACTAAGATCCACATGCCTCGAGAAGGGACAAAAAAAAAAAAGTCACCCTCCTATAAAAATTGTACATAGGCCACAGGGAGAGGATTACATGAGAATCATGTAAGTGAAAGCTCCTTTAAAATATGTATAGGCCCCTCTCGCCTTCTCTGATGGCCCACACTCTGTGGAGTGTGTTTCTCTCTAAATAAATCCACTTCTTACCGAGCAAAAAACAAACAAACAAAAACCAAAAATATATGTACAGATATAAATTGTTAATACATGTATCTAGGAAATAGACAGGACTTTGAAATACACAAAGGAAGAAATGTCTCCTCCTCCCATGAAGGTTGGGACAGACACAAGTAATGTCATCAATACAAAACACAGGCACATTTCAAATTGCTTTGTACTAAATCATATATTATCTTGATTCCAATGTAGAAAAAAAGTAGAGGAGGCCAAAGTTCCAAGGGTGGAGAATGCTTTAAAAAAGAACTGAGAACACATTTTAACCTTTCTGCAAACTGTAAAAAGCTCACCACTAGGGGGCAGTATAGAGTAACAGATAAAAGTGCCTGCTCTGGAGATGAGCATGGCCTTGCCCACCAGAACAAGACCCAGTTTGCCCCCACAGCCAGTTCCTCGCATCAGGAAGCCTGCACAAGCCTTTTATCCTCATCCATCAGAGGGCAAAAAGAATGAAAACCATAATTACAGGAAACTAACCAAACTGACCGCATGGACCACAACCTTGCCTAACTCAATGACTCTATGAGCCATGTGGTGTAGGGCCACCCAAGATGGACGGGCCATGGTGGAGAGTTCTGACAAAACATGGTCCACTGGAGAAGGGAATGGCAAGCCACTTCAGCACTATTGCCTTGAGAACCCCATGAACACTATGAAAAGGCAAAAAGATACGACACTTAAAGATGAACCACCCAGGTTGGTAGGTGTCCAATAGCTACTGGAGAAGAGCAGAGAAACAGCTCCAGAGGAATGAAGAGGCTGACCCAAAGCAGAAATAACACGCAGTTGCGGATGTGTCTGGTGCTGAAAGTAAAGTTTGACGCTGTAAAGAAGAGTACTGCATAGGAACCTGGAATGTTATGTCCAACAGACAGTTCAGTTCAGTTGCTGTCTGACTCTGTGACCCCATGGATGTCAGCACGCCAGCCTTCCATCTATCACCAACTCCCACAGCTTGCTCAAACTCATGTTCATTGAGTCAGTGGTGCCATCCAACCATCTTATCCTCTGTCATCCCCTTCTCCTGCTGCCTTCAATCTTTCCCAGCATCAGAGTCTTTTCTAAGGAGCCAGTTTTTTGCATCAGTGCTCAAAGTACTGGAGCATCAGCCCTTCCAATGAATATTCAAGACTGATTTCCTTTAAGATTGACTGGTTTGATCTCCTTGAAGTCCAGGGTCCATGAATCAAGGTAAATTGGAAGTGGTCCAACAGGACATGGCAAGAGTGAGCATCGACATTTTAGGAATCAGTGAACTGAAATGGACTGGAACAGGCGAATTTAACTCAGATAACCACTATATCTATTACTATGGGGAAAAATCCCTTAGAAGAAGAAAATGGAGTAGCCCTCACAGTCAACAAGAGTCCAAAATGCAGTACTTGGGTGCAATTGCAAAAAAGACAGAATGATCTCTATTTGTTTCCAAGGTGAACCATTCATTATCACAATAATCCAAATCCATGTTCCAAGCACTAATGGTGAAGAAGCTGAAGCTTAATGGTTCTATGAAGACCTACATGACCTTCTAGAACTAACACCAAAAAAAAGATGTCCTTTTTATCACAGGGGACTGGAATGCATATGTAGGAAGTCAAGAGATAACTGGAGTAACAGGCAAGTTTGTCTTGGAGAACAAAATGAAACAGGACAAAGGGTAACAGAGTTTTGCCAAGAGAACACCCTGGTCATAGCAAACACCCTCTTCCAACAACACAAGAGCAGACTCTACACGTGGACATCACAAGATGGTCAATACCGAAATCAGATTAATTATATTCTTTGTAGCTGAAGATAGAGAATTCTTTGCTGCTGCTGCTGCTGCTAAGTCGCTTCAGTCATGTCCAATTCTGTGTGACCCCACAGACATCAGCCCACCAGGCTGCCCTGTTCCTCGGATTCTCCAGGCAAGAACACTGGAGTGGGTTGCCATTTCCTTCTCCAATGCATGAAAGTGAAAAGTGAAAGTGAAGTCGCTCAGTCGTGTCCAACTCATAGTGACCCCATGGACTGCAGCCTACCAGGCTCCTCCATCCCTGGGATTTTCCAGGCAAGAGTACTGGAGTGGGGTGCCACTTCCTTCTCTGGAGAAGCTCTACAGTGTCAGTAAAAACAAGGCTGGGAGTTGACTACAGCTCAGATCATGAACTCCTTATTGCCAAATTCAGATTTAAATTGAAGAACAAAGAGAAAACCACTAGGCCATTCAGGTATCACCTAAATCAAATCCCTTACAATTATAGAGTGGAATGACAAATAGATTCAAGGCATTAGATCTAATAGACAGAGTGCCTAAAGAACTATGGATAGAGGTTTGTAACACTGTATAGGAGGCAGTGATCAAAACCTTCCCCAAGAAAAATAATTGCAAAAAGGCAATACGGTTATCTGAGGAGGACTTACAAATAGCTAAGAAAAAAAGAGGCTGTGGAAATGTGGAAACTGTAGAAAAGAAAGGCAAAGGAGAAAAAGAAAGATACACCCATTTGAATGCAGAGTTCCAGAGAACAGCAAGGAGAGATAAGAAAGCCTTTTTAAGTGAACAAGGGAAAGAAATAGAGGAAAACAATAGAATGGGAAAGACTAGAGATCTCTTCAAGAAAATTAGAGATACCAAGGGAACATTCCATGCAAAAATAGGCACAATAAAGGACAGATACTTTATGGACCTAACAGAAGTTGAAGATGACAAGAATACATAGAAAAACTATACAAAAAAGATCTTAATGACCCAGATAACCACAGTGGTGTGATCACTCACCTAGAGCCAGACATCCTGGAATGTGAAGTCAAGTGGGCCTTAGGAAGCATCACTACAAACAAAGCTAGTGGAAGTGATGGAATTTAGTTGAGCTATTTCAAATCCTAAAAGATGATGCTGTAAAGTGCTGCACTCAATATGCCAGCAAATTTGGAAACTCAGCAGTGGCCACAGGACTGAAAAAGGTCAGTTTTCATTTCAATATCAAAGAAGAGCAATGTCAAAGAATGTTCAAACTACCACACAATTATATTCATTTCACATGCTAGCCAGAGTAATGCTCAAAATCCTTTAAGCTAGGATTCAACAGTATGTAAACTGAGAACTTTCAGATGCACAAGCTGAATTTATATACAAGCAGAGGAACCAGTGATCAAATTGCCAACACACCTTGGATCACAGAAAAAACTAGAGAATTCCAGAAAAACATATACTTCTGCTTCATTGACTACACTAAAGCCTTTGACTGTGTAGATGTCAACAAACTGTGGAAAATTCTGAAAGAGATGGGAATACCACATCACCTTACCTCCTCCTGAAAAACCCGTATGCAGGTTAAGAAGCAACAGTTAGAAATGGACATGGAATAACGGACTGGTTCAAAACTGGGAAAGGAGTACATCAAGGCTGTATATTGTCACCCTGCTTATTTAACTTCTATGCAGAGTACATCATGAGAAATGCCGGGCTGGATGAAGCACAAGCTGGAATCAAGATTGCAGGAGAAATATCAATAACCTCAGATATGCAGATGACACTTATGGCAGAAAGTGAAGAGGAATTAGAGTCTCTTAATGAAGGTGATAGAGGAGAGTGAAAAAGCTGGCTTAAAACTCAACATTCAAAAAATTAAGATCGTGGCATCTGGCCCCATCACTTCATGGCAAATAGATTGGGAAACAATGGAAACAGTGACAGACTATTTTCTTGGGCTCCAAAATCACTGTGGATGGTGACTGCAGCCAGAAATTAAGACATTTGCTCCTTAGAAGAAAAGCAATTACAAACTTAGATAGCATATTAAAAAGCCACACACATTACTTCGCCTACAAAAGTTCATATAGCCAAAGTTAGTTTTTCCAGTAGTCATATATGGATGTGGGAGCTGGACAATAAAAAAGTCTGATCACTAAAGAATTGATGCCTTCAAACTGTGGTGCTGGAGAAGACTCTTGCAAGCCCCTTGGACAGCAAGGAGATCAAACCAGTCAATCCTAGGGAAATCAACCCTGAGTATTCATTGTAAGGACTAATGCTGAAGCTGAAGTTTCAATACTTTGGCCACCTGATGCAGAGCCAACTCATTAGAAAAGACCCTGATGCTGGGAGAGATTGAAGGCAGGAGAAGGAGATGACAGATGATGACATGATTGAATGGCTTCACCAATTCAATGCACAGGAGTTTGACCAAACTCCAGGAGATGGTCAAGGACAGAGAAGCCTGGCATGCTACTGTCCATAGGCTTGCAAAGATCTTGGACAACTGGCTTCACCTTTCACTAGATCTTGGTCTCCTGGTCTGTATCTGTTGTTGTATGGATTAAATGTCGCATTGCAGTGTAAATTCCTGTAACAAAACCTGGCGTTTAGCAAACGCTCAATCAGTTCAGTTCAGTCGCTCAGTTGTGTCCAACTCTTTGTGACCCCATGGACTGCAACATGCCAGGTTTCCCTGTCCATCACCAACTTCTGGAGCTTATTCAAACTCATGTCCATTGAGTCAGTGATGCCATCCAACCATCTCATCCTCTGTCGTCCCTTTCCTCCTGCCTTCAATCTTTCCCTAGTCAAGGCTATGGTTTTTCCTGTGGTCACGTATGGATGTGAGAGTTGGACTGTGAGGAAGGCTGAGCGCCGAAGAATTGATGCTTTTGAACTGTGGTGTTGGAGAAAACTCTTGAGAGTCCCTTGGACTGCAAGGAGATCCAACCAGTCCATTCTGAAGGAGATCAGCCCTGGGATTTCTTTGGAAGGAATGATGCTAAAGCTGAAGCTCCAGTACTTTGGCCACCTCATGTGAAGAGTTGACTCATTGGAGAAGACTCTAATGCTGGGAGGGATTGGGGGCAAGAGGAGAAGGGGACAACAGAGGATGAGATGGCTGGATGGCATCACTGACTCGATGGACGTGAGTCTGGGTGAACTCCAGGAGTTGGTGATGGACAGGGAGGCCTGGCGTGCTGCGATTCATGGGGTCGCAAAGAGTCGGACATGTCTGAGTGACTGATCTGATCTGATCAATCTTTCCGCATCAGGGTCTTTTCAAGTGAGTCAGTTCTTTACATCAGGTGGCCAAAGTATTGGAGTTTCAGATTCAGCATCAGTCCTTCAATGAATATTCAGGACTGATTTCCTTTAGGATGGACTGGCTGGATCTCCTTGCTGTCCAAGGGACTTTCAAGAGTCTTCTCCAATACTGCAGTTCAAAAGCATCGATTCTTCAGCGCTCAGCTTTCTTTATAGTCCAACTCTCACATCCATTCATGACTATGGGAAAAACCAAAGCTTTGACTAGATGGACCTTTGTTGGCAAAGTAATGTCTCTGCTTTTTGATATGCTGTCTAGGTTTGTCATTGCTTTTCTTCTAAGGAGCAAGTGTCTTTTAATTTCATGGCTGTAGTCATCATCTGCAGTGATTTTGGAGCCCAGAAAAATAAAGTCTGTCACTCCATTGTTTCCCCATCTATTTGCCATGAAGTGATGAGGCCAGATGCCGTGATCTTAGTTTTCTGAATGTGAAGTTTTAAGCCAACTTTTTCACTCTCCTCTTTCACTTTTATCAAGAGGCTCTTTAAGTCTTCTTCGCTTTCTGCCATAATGGTGGTGTCATCTGCATATCTGAGGTTATTGATATTTTTCCTGGCAATCTTGATTCCAACTTGTGCTTCATACAGCCTGGCATTTTGGATTATGTACTCTGCATATAAGTTAAATAAGCAGAGTGACAATATACAGCCTTTACTACTCCTTTCCCAATTTGGAACCGTTCCAAACCGTTCCAGTCTGTTGTTCCATGTCCAGTTCTAACTGTTGCTTCTTGACTTGCATACAGATTTCTCAGGAGGCAGGTCAGGTGGTCTAGTATTCCCATCTCTTCCAGAATTTTTCACAGTAAATAGCCATTATTATCGTAAAGAGGCCTAGGGGAGGGGAGAGGGCTCTTTCCAGCTCTGGAAACACCAATACTTTGTGCATCTCCACCGCCTACAAGGAGAAGGAAATGGCAACCCACTCTGGTACTCTTGCCTGGAAAATCCCATGGACAGAGAAGCCTGGGAGGCTATAGTCCATGGGGTCGCAAAGAGTTGGACACGACTGAGCGACTTCACTTTCACTTTCACCCCCTACAAGGGGGCAAAAATTTTGTCTTGTCTACCTCTGATGCCCCAGCACCCAGGGCAGCAGGGTTGTTGTTTGCTTGCAGTTTACCTGACGCCTCACATTCATCATCTCACTCAGAATAAGATAGAAAGACCTGCTGAAGACAGCAAGAGCGGGGCGTGGCTCCTCCGCCTGGTCTTCGGCGCTAGAGGGCTCTTTGAACTTATTGTTTCACCACTGCCCAAATCCACCGAAAACCCACCCAGCTCAGAAGCTGCCAAGAGAACTTCCTGACAGCGGAGAACAGCACTCCTGCCGCAGCTCCCGGGCTGCACTAGAGGGTCCAGGGCGAGAGTTTCCATGGCAACGTGGCCCTTGGCGCCAGGAGGACTTAAGAGCCCCTGGCCGTGCCGGGAGCCGGCAGCAGGCCCCGGAATCCCTCGATTCGCTCCCTGAGTTCAGTTCGCAGCCGCGCGATTCCCCGCACCTACCTCTTTTCAGGCCTGTTCAGTCCCTTTCCGGAATCTCGGCGCCCACCCCGAATCATCCGCTAAGCGAACTGGACTACACTTCCCACACTGCCTTTGAGTCTCTCTCTTCGCAGAACCTTGTCCTCCGCGTGCTTTTCTCGGAGGCTCTACAGATCATATCTCTCAACGAGCCCAGACTCCCTGCTACTACGATTCCCATAATGCTCCACGCCTCCCAGGATGCTGCGTCAGACCTCGGACCACTTCCGGTTGGAGACGTAGTTCCGCTTTGCCGCGCTCGCGGTGGACGGTCTGAACAGTAGAGCGCGGCTTTCGCTGTGCCTTCGAGTCTCCGGAACCCAGCATGGCTTCCACACGACCCTCCTCCACGGTACAGGTCTCATTCTGGCAGGGAGCGCTGAGGGGCTGGGGGTCCCTGCGAAACAGGGCCGTTAGGGAACGGGCTACGTGCAGTGGAGGGCCGAGGAGGAAGGCTGCTGTGTTTTCCTAATTCTTAAGTGCTTTCATCCTTTTCAGCTCGTTTTCACCTCTCACTACAGCCCCGAAATGTAATTATCTTTTCCGTCTGGTTCAGAAACGGAGCTCTGAAAGGGAGTACAGTCTTTGCTAAGATTTATGACACTTGCCGAACTCTTAATTGTAACCAGGCCTCCTAACTTCCCTACTGCTTCATGTCCAAAACGTTTGAAATGTGTGAACAGTAACTTTCTCACTTGTCCCCTGTACCATCGCTTTGGTTATTTCAGTTATCCTTGATACCCCTGTGATGAGCAGTAATTCTGGAAATTTTCGTAAAAGCCAAGAAGAGATTGTACCTGCTGCAACCGTATGAAATAAACATGTTCCAGAGAAAACCTTTGACAGAAAAATCAGCACGAAAAATTCACTACTTTTATCCATCTCTTCCTATCTACAAAACTTAAGTGATTAAGAGACTGGAACCAGTCTTTGCCTCCACCCCCAGATCAAGGAAGACACATTTTAACTGGTGCCTGGTTTGTCCTTTGTGTGGGAAAGAAATAGGTTTGAAGCTCTAAATAAGCTGCATTCTGCTGGGAAACCTATTAGGTTGCTAAGATTAAGCTTTAGGTTAATCTAGGTCTTTGTTTTAGCAGGCAACCAAAACCAAGGCACCAGATGACTTAGTGGCTCCTGTTGTGAAGAAACCACACATCTATTATGGAAGTTTGGAAGAGAAGGAGAGGGAGCGTCTGGCCAAAGGAGAATCTGGGCTTTTGGGAAAAGAAGCACTCAAAGCAGGAATTGAAGCAGGAAACATTAACATAACCTCTGGTAAGATGCAAGTTGTGAGTTCATCTTTACCTTTGGTGCTCAAATTTTCTGTAATGATTACCTGCCTCAAATATCACTAGTTTATGTCAAAAAACTACAAATAATAAGCTTGCACCTATCGAAGTGCGTATTCTCTGCCTGCCTGACTTGGTATTATCATCCAGAGAACCTTTTCTTAAAACCTTTTATACAGTTTTTCTTCAATGGAATTGTTAGTAATCTTACTAGGAATTTATTCACTGTGTATTTGGGTTCAGTGATTTCCTTTGTCTTCTGGAGATCTAGTGTAGTTCTGGCCTTAGCTTGGAGCTACTGTGTTTCCTAATATTCTCCTCTTTTAGTTTTCCAACTGTTTTTCACCCAAAATGAAATTATCTCTTTTTAATTTTAAAGTGATAGCCATCTTTATTTTGAAAGCAGTTAATAAAGAAATATATGAAGTAGAAAAACCTGTAATCTTTATTAATCAGGGCTGTATCATTTCAAGAACTTAAGAAAGCTATAAAAATACATTTTTTTCCATAAATGAAACCACGATAAACAAATTGTTTTGTAACCTGCATTTGTCATTCTGAATACTGTTAAATGGGCTTTCCTGATGGCTCAGTGGGTAAAGAATTCACCTGCAATGCAAGAGACTCAGGAGATAAGGTGGGTTTGATCACTGGGGGGGAAGATCCCCTGGAAGAGGAAATGGCAACCTACTCCAGTATTTCTTGGATGTAAAACCCCATGGACAGAGGGGTCTGGTGGGCTACAGTCCACCAGGTTGCAAAGAGTTGGAAACAAGCCAATAAGTACACACACACTGTTGAGGGAATTTTTTCATGCCAGTAACTAGTAGTCTACTATATTTTAAAAATAAAATCATTCATGTTTGTCATAAGAAATTCAGACAGTATGCTGCTGCTGCTGCTAAGTCCCTTCAGTCGTGTCCGACTCTGTGCGACCCCATAGACGGCAGCCCACCAGGCTCCCCCGTCCCTGGGATTCTCCAGGCAAGAACACTGGAGTGGGTTGCCATTTCCTTCTCCATCAGACAGTATAGAAGGGTATAAAAAGACTTCCATGCACATAGGACTTCTGTCAAGTTTCTCATCGACCCTCCCACACATTTTATTTTCTATACACGTGCACTTTTCATGAGTTTTAAACCTTTTATGTTATTTTAAACATGATGGCATCACTACTGTACTCACTTCTCATCCAAATGCTTGTTTTTTATGTGAGTTTTAAAACTAGCTACTAGATTATCCATTATAGTTAAGGCTTATCATTTTCATGGTAATTATTTCCAATTTACTGTTACATTTGTTAGTGATCCTATACTGAGACTGTTTCAGAGAGTAGCTTTGGCAACTGTTAAAATAATGTTTCTATTTTGCCATGGAGAGAAAGCCTAGTTAACTTGTTAAAAGTGCTCTATATTCGCAGTGTCTCATGAAAGCTATGTGTATATGTATGTGTAAGTTGCCAAATGAAACAAGATGACTTGAACCAGTTTCTGGCCTTTAAAACCTCATTTAGTTTTCTGATTTTGGCATACTTTAATAAACTTGAGAAACTATAAAGTTTCTTACAGATTAGTTAACTGTCCCTAGAGGCGTGTACTGGAGAAGGCAATGGCACCCCACCCCAGTACTCTTGGCTGGAAAATCCCATGGACGGAGGAGCCTGGTAGGCTGCAGTCCATGGGGTCACTAAGAGTTGGACACGACTGAGCAACTTCACTTTCACTTTTCATTTTCATGCATTGGAGAAGGAAATGACAACCCACTCCAGTGTTCTTGCATGGAGAATCCCAGGGGGAGTCTGGTGGGCTGCCATCTATGGGGTCACACAGAGTTGGACACGACTGAAGCGACTTAGCAGCAGCAGCAAAGGCATGCAGACTCCAGTTTTTAGAACTTATTTCTCTCTCCCTAATTGAAGAAGATTGGTGATCATGCTGATATTGCCTGTTCTCTTTATAGGAGAAGTGTTTGAAATCGAAGAGCACATCAGTGAGAGACAGGCTGAAGTGTTAGCAGAGTTTGAGAGAAGGAAGCGAGCCCGGCAAATCAACGTTTCCACAGATGACTCAGAGGTCAAGGCTTGCCTTAGAGCTTTGGGAGAACCCATCACACTTTTTGGAGAAGGTCCTGCTGAAAGAAGAGAAAGGTAGCCTTTCTAAGTACTTACTCTTTTTTAATCACAGGATTATAGTTCCAGATTTTAGTTGTTGTTATTGTTCAGTCACTAAGTCATGTCCGACTCTTTGTGACCCCATGAACTTCCCTGTCCTTCACTGTCTCCTGGAGCTTGCTCAGACTCATGTCCATTGAGTCGGTGATGCCATCCAACTGTCTCATCCTGTTGTCCTCTTCTCCTGCACTCAATCTTTCCCAGCATCGGTCTTTTCCAGTGAGTTGGTTCTTCGCATCAGGTGGCCGAAGTATTGAAGCTTCAGTTTCAGCATCAGTCCTTCCAATGAATTTTCAGGGTTGATTTCCTTTAGGATGGACTGGTTTGATCTCCTTGCTGTCCAAGGGACTCTCAAGAGTCTTCTCCAACCCCACAGTTCAAAAGCATCGATTCTTCAGTACTCTGCCTTCTTTACAGTCCACATCCATACATGACTACTGGAAAAACCATAACCTTGACTATACGGAACTTTTTCAGCCAAGTGATATCTCTGCTTTTTAATACACTGTCTAGGTTTGTCATAGCTATTCTTCCAAGGAGCAAGTGTCTTTTAATTTCATGGCTGCAGTCACCATCCACATTGATTTTGAAGCCCAAGAAAATGAAATCTGACACTTTGCACTTTTTCCCTATCTATTTGCTATGAAGTGATTCAACCAGATGCCATGATGTTCATTTTTTGAATATTGAATGTAAGCCAGCTTTTTTCACTCTCCTCTATCACTTTCATCAAGAGGCTCTTTAGTTCCTCTTCACTTTCTGCCATTATTTAGTTGGTATTTGTAGCTAAACCTTTAATAGAATGTCTCACATAATGTTGACAGAATATCTTATTAAGTTGTGTGAATATGGTTTAGTCCATAATCTAAGTCTTAGGCCAGTTTATTCTCCACTACTAATTTTTCTTTATAAACTGTAAAGATGTTAACATGTTCCCTCCCCTTCCTCTCCTTAGTGTATCGTTTTGAGTTGGGTAAAATTTGTCACTGAACTCTGAAAATTTAAACAGCAAACACGTTTTTGTCATTAACATAAAACATGATGGTAAGTGTTTTTTGGACATCATTGAAAAGAGGTACTTTCCTCAGATAATGCTACTCTTGTGATTCTGAAGTTCCAAAATCTCTCAGTGACAGGCTAGTCGTGTGCAGTTACGAGGATGTGACCTGCCTGCCTCCTCAGGACTTGGGGCTCAACTATACCTCACTTACTACATTTACCCTCTTAAGGCCTTTACCACTCTCCAGCCCAGTGCAGACTGACTGACCACTTGCACATTGAAATGGCTGTTCATTAAGGTCATCAGCTCATCTTTACTAAGAATAGCCCCAGTACACTGCCACCTATTCCATCCTTCAAACGCTCCCTTTCCTTGGCTGCCATAAAACCCGGTCCTCCTGGATTTCCTCCTGTTTCTTTAGCTAATTCTTCTAAGCCTCGTTTTCCCCCTGCGTAACCTTTATAAACTGCTGTTGTTTGTCCTTGTCCTACACCAGCCGTGAGGGATCAGGTCCGTTCCCATGGGATGGTTTACGTGGAGTTTCTGTGGACTCCCGTGGCATGGAGTCTGATGACTCCCAGGTCTCTGTAGCCTAGCTGTTCTATAGTCTCAAATTTGACATCTCTAAGTTGTTGTTCAGTCACCAGGTTGTGTCCGACTCTTTGCAACCCCAGGGACTGCAGCACGCCAGGCCTCCCTGTACCACCATCTCCTGGAGTTTGCCCAAGTTCATGTCCATTGAATTGATGATGCCATCCAACCATCTCATCCTCTGTTGCCCTCTTCTTCTGCTAGCTTCGGTCTTTGCCAGCATCAGGGTCTCTTCCAGTTAGTTGGCTGTTTTCATCAGGTGGCCAGAGTATGGAGCCTCAGCTTCAACATCAGTCCTTCCAATGAATATTCAGGGTTAATTTCCTTTGGGATTGACTGGTTTGATCTCCTTGCACTCCAAGGGACTCTCAAGAACCTTCTCCAGCACCACAGTTCGAAAGCATCAGTTCTTCAGTGCTCTACCTTCTTTATGGTCCATTTCTCACATGTGTACGTGACTACTGGAAACACCATAGCTGTGACTCTTCGGACCTTTTTAAGCTAAGTGGTATCTCTGCTTTTTAATATACTGTCTGGGTTTATCGTTGCTTTCCTTCCAGGAAGCAATCATCTTTAATTTCATGGCTGCAGTCACCATCCACAGTGATTTTCTTCATCCCAAGAAGAGGAAATTTGTCTTTGCTTCCACCTTTTCCTCTTCTGTTTGCCATGAAGTGTTAAGACCAGAGGCCAGCTAATTAGAATTTTTAATATTGAGTTTCAAGCCGACTTTTTCACTTTCTGTTTCACCCTCATCAAGGAGCTCTTTAGTTCCTCCTCGCTTTCTGCCATTAGAGTGGTGTCATCTGCATATCTGAGGTTGTTATTTCTCCCAGCAATCTCGATTCCAGCTTGTGAGTCATCCAGCGGCATTTCCATGATGTACTCTATGTATAAGTTAAATAAGCAGAATGACAGTATTCAGCCTTGTCATACTCCTTTCTTAATTTTGAACCAGTCATTTATTCCATATAAGGTTCTAACTGTTGTTTTCTTGACCCGCATATAGGTTTCTCAGGTGACAGGTAAGATGGTCTGGTATTCACATCTCTTTAAGAGTTTTTCGCGGTTGTGATCCACACAGTCAAAGGCTTTTGCATAGTCAGTGAAATAGATGTTTTTCTGAAATTCCTTTGCTTTCTCTATGATCAGCGAGTGTTGACGATTTGGTCTCTGGTTCCTCTGCCTTTTCTAAACTCAGCTTGTCCATCTGGAAGTTTCCATTCAAGTACTGAAGCCTCGCTTAAAGGATTTTGAGCAGAACCTTACTAGCATGGGAAGTGAGCGCAATTGTCTGGTAGTTTGAACGTTCTTTAGTACTGTCCTTCTTAGGATGAAGATTGACCTTTTTCAGTTCTGTGGCCACTGCTGAGTTTTCCCAAATTTGCTGACATACTGAATGCAGCACTTTAATAGCATCGTCTTTTAGGATATGAAATAGCTCAGCTGGAATTCCATCACCTCCGCGAGCTTTATTGGCAGCAGTGCTTCTGAAGGCCCTCATGATTTCACACTCATGATGTTTGGCTCTAGGTGAGTGTCTACACCATCATGGCTATCCAGATTGTTAAGATCTTTTTGTACAGTTCATCTGTGTATTCTTGCCATCTCTTCTTGATCTCTTGTGCTTCTATTAGATCTTTACTGTTTCTGTCCATTATTGTGCCCATCTTTGCATGAAATGTTCCTTTGGTATCTCCAGTTTTCTTGAAGAGATCTCTAGTCTCTCCCGTCCTGTTTTCCGCTGTTTCTTCGCATTGTTCTTTGACGAAGCCCCTCTCTTTCCCTGCTATTCTCTGGAACTCTGCATTCAGTTGAGTATACCTTTCCCTCTCTCCCTTGCTTCTCACTTCTCTCTTCTTTCCTCAGCTATGTGTAAGACTTTGTCAGACAACTACTTTACCTTATTGCATTTCTTTTCCTTTGGGATGGTTTTAGTCAGTGCCTCCTTGTGTACAGTATTACGAACCTCTGTCCATAGTTCTTCAGACACTCTGTTTACCAGATCTAATCCCTTGAATCTATCTGTTACCTCCACTGTATGATCATGGAGGATTTGATTTAGGTCGTATCTGAATAGCCTAGTGGTTTTCCATGCTTTCTTTAGTTTAAGCCTGAATTTTGCTTTAAGGAGCTGATGATCTGAGCCACAGTTAGCTTCAGGTCTTGTTTTTGCTGAGTGGATAGAGCTTCTCCATTTTCGACTGCAAAGAATAAAATCAGTCTGGCACTTGGTGGTGTCCACATGTAAAGTTGTCCCTTGTGTTGTTGGAAAAAGGTGTTTACTATGACCAGTGTATTCTCTTGGCAGAATTCTGTTAGCCTTTGTCCTGCTTCATCTTGTACTCCAAGGCCAAACTTGCCTGTTACTCCAAGTATCTCTTGACTTGCTCCTTTTGCATTCCAATCCCCTGAGATTAACAGAACATCTTTTTTTGGTGTTAGTTCTAGACTTTCTTATAGGTCTTCACAGAACTGGTTAGCTTCAACTTCTTCAGCATCAATGATTGGGGCTTAAACTTGGGTTACTGTGGTGTTGAATGGTTTGCCTTGGAAACGAACCGAGATCATTCTGTCATTTTTCAGATTGCACTCAAGTACTGCATTTCGGACTCTTTTATTGACTATGATGGCTACTCCATTTCTTCTAAGGGATTCTTGCCCACTGTAGTTGATTTAATGGTCATCTGAATTATATTTGCCTATTCCTGTCCATTTTAGTTCACTGATTCCTAAGATGTCAATGTTTATTCTTGCCATCTCCTGTTTAACCACTTCCAATTTACCTTTATTCATGGGCCTACGTTGAATGAAATTAAAAGACGCTTACTCCTTGGAAGAAAAGTTATGACCAACCTAAACAGCATATTAAAAAGCACAGACATTACTTTGCCAACAAAGGTCCATCTAGACAAGGCTATGGCTTTTTAAGTAGTCACATATGGATGTGAGAGTTGGACTATAAAGAAAGCTGAGTGCTCAAGAGTTGATGCTTTTGAATTGTGGTGTTGGAGAAGACTCTTGAGAGTCCATTGGACTGCAAGGAGATCCAACCAGTCCATCCTAAAGGAAATCAGTCCTGAATATTCATTGTAAGAACTGATGCTGAAGCTGAAACTCCAATCCTTTGGCCACCTGATGTGAAGAGCTGACTCATTGGAAAAGACCCTGATGCTGGGAAAGATTGACGGCAGGAGAAGGGGACAACAGAGGATGAGATGGTTGGATGGCATCACCAACTCAATGGACATGAGTTTGAGTAAACTCTGGGAGTTGATGATGGACAGGGAGGCCTGGCGTGCTGCAGTCCATGCGGTCACGACTGAGCAACTGAATTGAAGTGAACTGATGTTGAACTCATCTATTTCCCATCCTTTTC
Organism: Tragelaphus eurycerus; assembly: GCA_935064755.1. Taxonomy (NCBI): domain Eukaryota; kingdom Metazoa; phylum Chordata; class Mammalia; order Artiodactyla; family Bovidae; genus Tragelaphus; species Tragelaphus eurycerus. The sequence goes on from CAKXYN010000083.1 coordinate 253,091, forward strand.
CTATTCTTGCAAATAACACAACCATTCACACGGTTTTCAGGTAAAAACCTGCGTCACCTTCTGTATAACCCATCAGCAAAATCTTGTTTTTTCTACTTCTGAAATGTACCTCCAGCATGTCCTCTTTTCTCTCCCTCCACTAGTTTCACCTTTAGACTATTGTAATAACCCCAGATGTGCTGTATTAATTGTTTGCTTAACAATCTACTTAACAAAAATCCTACAGTGTCTCTTAGAGTAAAAACTCCTAACATGCTCTTCATCCTTACCTTGTACCCCTCTTCCCGTTTACTAGACTTAGTAGCCATAATGATCCTCCTAGGATACTCAAGCTTTTTTGTGTGTGTCTTTCGACTTAATTTTCCTTTTTTTGTTCCCCTCTCTCACCTTTTGTGTTGTGATTTAGTCGCTAAGTTGTGTCTAACTCTTGCCACCCTATGGACTGTAGCCTGCCAGGCTCCTCTGTCCACGGATTTTCTAGGCAAGAATAGTGGAGCTCTCGCCTTTTAGAGCTTTTCAATTCTTTTGGTTTTAGCATAAATACCACCTCCTTAAAGAAGCCCTTCCTAACCTCTGTTCCCTGGTAAAGTGAGCCCAGACACTGTGCTCTGTCACGGTGTGTTACTTTGTTAATAGCCTCGCAAAGGATACACTTTTACTGTTTGTTGTTTGTGTCCCTTAGGTGACTGGAGTCTCCCCCGCCACTGTCTTATTCAGTCCATTAAGACTCATGTGGGAGGATACCACAGTATGCTGAGTTCCCTCCTTTGTTCTTCCCTCTTATTCTCCATACTTTTCCAGGAGTCTTTCTCAAATGTGAACCCTGCTCACCCTGGCATTAGGAGCGCACTGTGGCCTGGCCCCTACTTAGATTCGCAGCCATTTCTCTCACTCAGCCTTTCCCAGTACCCCATGCTCCAGCCATACTGAACTGTTTTGATTCCAGGCTCAACATGCTTGCCTCTAGACCTTCACATTTGTGGCACCCTCTGCCTTAGCTGTCCTTTCCGAACATTCTTGACCTGTTGACCTGATTGATTGAGGTCTCAGTTTAGAGAACATCTTCTCCTTCCCTGATTCCCTCCAAGTCTAGGTTGTTTACTCAGGATTCCCCTTAGCACCCTGTGAAGTCAAGGGCTGTTTCTTAGTCATTTTTTATACTTAGTGCCTCAAGAGTATCCAACACGCTGAGTGAAGTAAGGTGAAAATCCTACTTTACCTTACCTCAACTCTATTTAAATTCTGATCTTCTTTGTTACAGGTTAAGAAATATCCTCTCAGTGGTCGGTACTGATGCCTTAAAAAAGACCAAAAAAGATGATGAGAAATCAAAGAAGTCCAAAGAAGAGGTAAATACGCCCTTGGCTTCATAGTGTCAGCACGCAGGAGACAAGGGGCTAGTTCTCTCGTTTTCTGTTTTCAGAGTTTTTTCGGATGAGGGCCAGAGCAGGGGTTGGAGACTGCTGTTCAGGAGTAGTTGTTGGCAGTTGTTTGTGGTTGCTTTGTAGATACAAACGGAAGTAAGCGAGTTTCCCATTTCGGGAAAGAAGCACAGCATTCCTGGTTTCCCTTGTAAAAAGGAACCAGAAATCATCCAATAAGAGCTCATAGAAAGAAACACATCAGAAAACACATATACCTGATTTCATCATATTATACTGAACTAATTCACCTTTTTCCTGGGCAGTTACAGTAAGGAATTGATGGCTATGAAAGAGGCAAGGATGCTTCAGACTTGACATTTCTGCTCTTATTTAACTTTCAGTATCAGCAGACGTGGTACCATGAAGGACCAAACAGCCTGAAGGTTGCTAGACTGTGGATTGCTAATTATTCACTGCCCAGGTAAGGAGAAATTTGAGATGGAGGAAGAAGCATGCTTCTTATTTCCTCTCAGGGACTGAGGATCTGCTTTATAATGACTGTGGTTGTTAGCTGAAATTGAGTGGTACAGAGACTTCTTTGGACCCTTGTTTCCAGCCTGTTTGCCCAGGGTAATGTTTTCCATGTTACAGGGCAATGAAGCGCTTAGAAGAGGCCCGTCTTCATAAAGAGATTCCTGAGACAACTAGAACCTCCCAGATGCAAGAGCTGCACAAATCTCTCCGAGTAAGACTCTCTCAGCGGTTGCCCGATGTTTTAAAGATTTCTGCAGTATTTGTTAAATGTTCTACCTTGGCCCGCCTCTGACAAATACAAGGCAGCTGTACATCTTCCTTGCTTGCACTGTTGCTGCTTGGGAGGATCCATCAGTGAAGGTGGCAGGGAACCTCCTGTACTTTGTACTAGGCAGAGGCCTGTGGTTCCTGTGCTTTACTTCTCCCTTTTAATACGTTAGACTGTACTTTAAATCTTGTCATGGCTTTCTGGTTTATTTTTAGCTGACAGAGAAGCTATTGACACAGACTGTAGATGACAGCATGGGGGAATTCCAGATAAGCCTTGACTCCGTTCATTTGTTCATTTGTAGAAGTGTCTCCTGACAAAAAAGGAGGGGTGGGGAATCTTAGGGTGGGTTAAAACTGAAAAGATTTTTTTCTTTTTTTAATGGTGGAAAAGCCAAGAAAGTCTTGGGTTAGCATTTAATGATTCCTTGTTTGTCTTTTTTTTTTTAAGTCTTTGAATAATTTCTGCAGTCAGATTGGGGATGATCGGCCTATCTCCTACTGTCACTTTAGTCCCAATTCCAAAATGCTGGCCACAGCCTGTTGGTAAGTCCCCATTTTACAGTTTTCTGTTTTCTTTTCCCTGAATGGGGTCCTGGGGGAAAAGTCAACATTTGTTTTGGAAGGCCATTGCTTGGCTTCCCTGGTGGCTCTTCTGGTAAAGAATCCGCCTGCATTGTGGGAAACCTGTGTTCAGTCCCTGGGTTGGGAAGATCCCCTGGAGAAGGGAAAGGCTACCCACTCCAGTACTGTGGCCTTGAGAATTTCGTGGACTGTATAGTCGTCGCAAAGAGTCAGACATGACTGAGCTACTGTCAAAAAAATGTGAAAAATAAATAGAAGGCCATTGCCATCCCATTTTCCTCTGCTGCCTCATGACCACATCAAACTAGAGGTGGTAATGCGTACCCGTTGTAGTTTATAATAGAGCTTTCAGTTTGCATGTGTCAGTCACATTCTTGGCATTAGCATCATTTTGGAGCAGATACATTAATACAGGGAGTTTATAGACTAACTATACACACCTTGATACAGCTTTTCTTTTTTAGTTATGTCACCTAAGCAAGATACTTCATACTTTTAGTTATGTGACCTAAACAAGATACTTCTCTGTAAGCTTCAGTTTATTTATCTGTAAAGCAAAGCGAATGACCGTTTTTGTGTTTATTCTGTTTTCTGTTTGCCATCGCATATGCAAAAAACTTTTAAGATGTGAAAACTGTTGTTTTGCTCTGTTCAGTCACTTAGTTGTTCTTGTGGGACATTGTCATCTAGTGAGGGGCAATCTTCCTTACATTGTACACACAGAAGTTACTTGACTAGGCAGAAATCGAGACCAATTCAGGAGAAAACCAAGGACCTATGTAGATCCGTCCACCTCTTCAAGCCTCAGCTGTCTTTATTATAGTAGAAATGACTCACTTTGCTATGCAGAAAAAACGGACACAACATTGTAAATCATCTACACTCCAATTTAAAAAGTTAATTACAGAAAATAAAACGAATACACAAGTAAAGTAGAAATGATCATTCTGTCTTATGTACCTCACAAATCTGTTATAAGGATCATTTGAGATAATAGATATAAAAGTAATTTGTTGGAATTTTTCAAAATAAAGCAGTTTTTTTAATTTAATTACTTTGTAAGTAGTAATATGCTATTCATATTTAAGGAGATAGTATCATTATTAATATTACAGTTAGGTAATTTCATTTGTCCTACTTTGCCTAGAAATTGGTCCAGAAGCTAAGGAGAAGAGCAACTTGTGCTATAATATTTATAGTCCAGTAGAGGCCTTTGTTTGCTTCAGACCTGGCTATAGCTTTCTTACATAACCCTCCAAATGATAAGCCTTTTCTTTTTTGTCTGCCACTATAACGATTTTGGGGGGTAAGAAGAAATTGTCCTTTAGTAATGTTACCAAGATACCTTTTCCTTCCCAGACCAACCCTGGCTGAGATGCTTTCCTTTGTATTTGATAGGAGTGGACTTTGCAAGCTCTGGTCTGTTCCCGATTGCAACCTCCTTCACACTCTTCGAGGTGAGTTAGACTCTTACCTAAATCTTGCTCTTTTTCCCAATTCAAACTCTTATCAAACAGTATAACTCTTAAAGCTCTACCAGACACTCAAACCCAGTACACACACGATTAATTCTTGATATGATCTGACTTGGTTTGGTTTTCTTTGACTGCAAGGCTGAATGATAATGACATCATATGCATATTTCTCTCTCACGTCCAGCCCTACTCAGGCATTTACAATCTCTAAAGCAAGAAACATTTTTTTGTGTGTTAAGCTTTTTTTTTTTAATGTAATTTATACGTTAGTTTAAATTTTAAAAGTTCAATTTTTTAGTAGTTGAATAACTAATACTTTATAGGTTCACGTTTTCTGAAATGTGTATATATGATATTCCTCATTGTGTATATTTACACTTAAGTTATAACGGAACAGCAGCCCTTTAATTTCCATCTCTTACACTCCTTCAGGCCATAACACAAACGTGGGAGCGATCGTATTCCATCCCAAATCCACAGTCTCCTTGGACCAAAAAGACGTCAATCTGGCCTCTTGTGCTGCTGACGGTTCTGTGAAGCTGTGGAGCCTTGACAGGTGAATATTACTGCTCTGTCTGCACGGCAGTCACCACAGTAAACAGTTGATTGGTTGGCCCTAGGGACCTAGAACTCTGTACCTTGGTTTTTGCCTCTAATATAGTGACCACTGTTTCCTGGCTCCAGTTATTCTGGAACGATCCATTATACCTGCCATTGCAATAGATTGACATTGGACAAATGCGCTATTTGGTAGATTGACTGAAAATAATACTCCAGTTGGTTCTTAGCAAACAGCCGCAGGGGAAAGAAAGAAGGTTATGTCCAGCAGTATTGCCAAGGAAGTGATATCTCCTCCCAAAATTGTCATCCTTTACCTAAACCATATTTTCCAGTTACAACAGGCTTGTCTGTTTTAATGTGTTTGTGATTATTGTTTTCCAAGAAATAGTTAGAAGCACTATGTTGCCTAAAAGACTTCTGAATTCAGTTGCTTAGTTTTCCTTCTTTGGAAAAGCACATGAGGCTTTTGTTCTAGGATTTTGTGAGGAGCTGATTATTGTCTGCACTCTTCTAGATAGAATCTTAGCTGTGAGCACAGCAAGTTTTAATTGGCTTTGGTAATATGTAGCGATATTTGTTCCCCTAGGGCTTTGATTAGTTCTGTGTATCCACATTAATGGTGTTCCCTTTTTAATTGCCCTCTTTAGGGTTTGTGTTTATTTCCTTTCACTGGTGTTTCAGATCTTCTTTCTGCTGTTGCTGGTAGTAGAAGTTAATGGCCACTGAAGGGAAACTAAGCCTCTGTTTAGGAGTTCTTCTTTCATGTGGATCCTTGAACAAGCTGAAGTTTGAGATGAAATTATCTGTAATCCACTTGCACCAGAAATGTTTGATATTGCCCTGCATCTCTATCAAAGTATGTTTCTTTCTACAATCTCAGCAGTCCTTTGGTTCAGAGAAATTATTTTGCTTGTTAGGTTGAAGTATCTTTTATTTTTCTCTTTATCTTAAGTGGTATAGAATTGAGTTTGTTGACAGTGAATTGAAATAGAAGGACAACGCTTATGAAGTGCTATGGCATCTGCTTCTGGTTCATTGACTACACTGAAGCCTTGACTGTATGAATCACAACAAATTGTGGAAAATTCTGAAAGAGATGGGAATACCAGACCACCTGACCTGCCTCCTGTGAAACCTGTATGCAGGTCAAGAAACAACAGTTAGAACCGGACATGGAACAACAGACTGGTCAAAATTGGGAAAGGAGTACGTCAAGGCTGTATATTGTCACCCTGCTTATTTGACTTACCTGCAGAATAAATCGTGAGAAATGCCGGGCTTGATGAAGCACAAGCCGGAATCAAGATTGCCTGGAGAAATATCAATAACCTCAGATATGCAGATGATACCACCCTTATGGGAGAAAGCGAAGAGGAACTAAAGAGCCTCTTGATGAAAGATGAAAGAAGAGAGTGAAAAAGCTGGCTTAAAATTCACATTGAAAAAACTAAGTCATGGCATCTGGTCCCATCACTTTATGGCAAATAGATGGGGAAACAATGGAAACAATGACAGACTTTATTTTTGGGGAGGGGATCCAAAATCACTGCAGATGGTGATTGCAGCCATGAAATTAAAAGACACTTGCCTCTTGGAAGAAAAGCAATAACAAACCTAGATGCTATGCTAAGTCACTTCAGTCGTGTCCGACTCTGTGTGACCCCATAGACGGTAGCCCACCAGACTTTCCCATCCCTGGGATTCTCCAGGCAAGAACACTGGAGTGGGTTGCCATTTCCTTCTCCAATGCATGAAAGTGAAAAGAGAAAGTGAAGTCGCTTAGTCGTGTCCGACTCTTAGCGACCCCATGGACTGCAGCCTACCAGGCTCCTCCGTCCATGGATTTTCCAGGCAAGAGTACTGGAGTGGGGTGCCATTGCCTTCTCTGAACAAACCTAGATAGCATATTAAAAAGCAGAGGTGTTACTTTACTAACAGAGGTGCATATAAACAAAGCTATGGTTTTTCCAGTAGTCATTTATGGATATGAGAGTTGGACCATAAAGAAGGCTGAGCTCTGAAGAACTGATACTTTTGAACTGTGGTGTTGGAAAAGACTCTGGAGAGTCCCTTGGACTGCAAGGAGATCCAGCCAGTCAATCCTAAAGGATATCAACCCTAAATATTCAGTGGAAGGACTGATGCCGAAGCTGAAGCTCCAGTACTTTGGCCACCTGATGAGAAGAACTGACTCAATGAAAAATACCCTGATGCTGCGAAAGATTGAAAGCAGGAGGAGAAGGGGACAACAAAGGATGAGATGGTTGGATGGTATCACTGACTCAATGGACATGAGTTTGAGCAAGCTCCAGGAGATGGTAAAGGACAGGGAGGCCTGGCGTGCTGTAGTCCATGGAGTTGCAAAGAGTAGCACACAACTGAGCTACTGAACAACAAAAATGGGCAGTGTTCCCCTGTGGACATATGTAATTGTCCCAAAGCTTTTATAACCTTGGGAGATGATTAGATTATCATTGGCCCTAAAATTTTAACAGATTACAAGTTACAGTTTGGCCTGTCCACCCATGCAGAATGAGTGCCTGTATGCTCAACAGTTAAAAAAAATTCAGCGAATATTTGCATGACTGTAAAATAGTTTACTTAGGATATTTGGTTCCTTTTCAGTGATGAACCGGTGGCAGATATTGAAGGACACACAGTGCGTGTGGCCCGTGTGATGTGGCATCCATCAGGACGTTTCTTAGGTACCACCTGGTAAGCCATCCTCTCATTCTGTCTTCAAGTCATATTTTCTTGGATTGCAGTGAATCAGAATCAAAAAAGACTATATGGTACAGTTAAGGCTATGTGTATTTGGCTTTAAATTGCAATTAATCTGAGATTTTGGTCACTAAATGCCAGAGAGCTAGAGTTTCCCTCTTCTCTTTCTTGGCCAATACTAGAAGTGCATTTTTTGGTGGAGGGGGCGGTGGGGTGGGCTATATGTTGTATTATAACTTCACTGCTTACACATCAGTCTCTTTTCTTGGTTCTATAAATTCAGTGAGGCCAGAATCTATTAAAGAAGTTTTTGAGATACAATTTACATGCAGTGAAATGGATTTAAGTGTATAATTTAGTCAGTCTTGACATGCATACATTCACATGACCCACATCCCTGTTGTTGGAGGTCCAAGGGGACAAAAAGTGCCCACCAAACTGAGAAGTCATTTTTTTTTTGGTTGCACTGAGTCTTCGTTGCTGCTGTGGGCTCTCTAGTTGTGATGAACGGGCGCTGCTTTTGTCGCAGTGCACATGCTTCTCATTGCAGTGGCTTCTCTTATTGCTGACTAAGCTCAGCCTCTAGGCACGCAGGCTTCAGTAGTTTAGTTGTGGTGCATGGGTGGCCCACGTCATGTGGAATCATCCCGGCCCAGGGATTGAGCCCATGTCCCCTGCATTGGCAGGTGGATTCTTATCCACTGTACCATGAGGGATATCCCCGAGAAGCATCTTGAGATGAATAATCAAGGTAGACAACTCCATCCATATAACCAGTGGATCAGTTTATTATAGGGTCACTTACAGGGTGGGATCTGGCAGTCAGCAATCCTGAAGCATTCACAGCTTGAAGTTGCAGTCTGCACCTTCAAGAAGCCATTGCAGCAATTTTATAGTTAACCTAGGGTATGGGGGTCTGTGCTTGGAAGCAGGAAGTACATTCTTAAGTCAAGATTTATGAATGGGTAACCAGTAGGTGCTGGGAATACATCAGCAAAGGTCTTCATTGTTTGACGACTAACAGAGCATGGAGGTCTCCTGGTCCTAATGGTTGTTAAACAATATCTATTAACTATTAATAAAAGCCCTTGACAATAGAAAAGTGATTTACCACACAGTACAGTTGTGGGTGGGGTCAGCAGGAGGACAGGAAGAACTGTATGGGCCCAAGACGGCATCAGCTATGCTCATAGCCATACACTTGTCTATGGAACACTTGCATCACCCCAGAAAGTTCCCCCATGCCTTTCCCAGTCAACTCCCCTTTCTAAAACAACCCCTGCCCTGATTTCTTTCACCATAAATTAATTCTGCATAGTCATACCTTATAAACTCATTTGTGTCTGGGTTCTTTTACTCAGCACAACATTTTTAAGATTCATTCTTGTCATTGCATGTATCAGTAGCTCCTTTTTATTGCTGAGAAATAGTCAGTTGCATAACTGCCAGTTTATCCATTCTCCCATTGGTGGACACTTGGGCTGTTTCCAACTCTTGGCTGGTAAGAATAAAGCTACTATACGTACTCTTGTCCAGTACTTTTTGTGGACATATTTGTCTTTCCTTTCTCTTGAATAAATACCTTGGAATGCAATTGCAAGATTATAGGGTAGATGTATATTTGACTTTTAAAATTTCCAAGGGGTTTTCCATAGTATTGGTGTCATTCTGCATTCCCAGCATTCTAGTGTTCTTGTTTGTTGTTGTTGTTGTTTTTTTTTTTAACATTTTTGCAACATTTGGCAGTGGCAGTCTCATCATTTTGCCTGGTCTTGCAAGTATGTAGTGAAATCTCATGGTTTCAGTTTTTATTACTCTGATGACTGTTGGTGTTGAGTCATACACTTATTGACCCTTTGTGTATTTTCTTTTGTTCAGTGTTCAGGTGCTTTACTCATTTTTTAATTGAGGATTTTTTATTTGTTTTATCTTTTTTCCCATATGTATTACAGTTTTTTCATCATTTATTGAGATTTTCACTATTGAAATTGCTTTAGTGGCCACATTGAAAATCATTCGACCGTGTATATGTGGGCGTCTTTATATACTCTCTATTCTGTTATATTCTGTTGATTTACTTGTGATTGATTATATCCCCAACATTCAGTTTAGGACCCAGTAAATGCTCAGTGAATGGAAGGACGTAACAGTGAAATTGGGGAAGAAAGTAGGCGACAGAGTCTTTGTTCTGGGCCATTCTAAGGGAATTCTGTTTTCTAAAATAGCCACTGAGGTAGTTTTTTCGGCATAGGCAGTCCACAGTTTCCCATTTAGCACCCAAGACAGATATGCTTAGTTGTGGAGACATTATTTATGCCAGAAAAGAATTTGTTTATATGGTTGTGTGAGTAGTTTCAGAAATATAACTTGAGCTCCAACTATTTACAGCACTCGGTACATTGAAACACTTTGTACACTTGTAATTTATAGCACTTTGTACACTTTGAGTATCTGCTGGTTAATTATTAGCTTGACTTTTTAAGCTATGACCGATCATGGCGTTTATGGGATTTGGAAGCTCAAGAGGAGATCCTGCATCAGGAGGGCCACAGCATGGGTGTGTATGACATTGCCTTCCATCAAGATGGCTCTTTGGCTGGCACTGGGTAAGGCTTCTTCCACATAGCCGGGGCAGCTCAGTCGTCTGACCTCTGACATCTGCCTGCTTCCACAGAGAACTGGGTTCAAAATACTCATTCATGAACTGTTTTGTCAGGGGACTGGATGCATTTGGTCGAGTTTGGGACCTGCGCACAGGACGTTGTATCATGTTCCTGGAAGGTCACCTGAAGGAAATATATGGAATAAATTTCTCCCCCAATGGGTAAGTAAGCTCAGTGAATGAGGGGTGGACAGGGTTATTGGTCAGAAAGTATTCTGTGTTTCTAACTTCCTCTCTCTATCTGATCCACAGCTACCACATTGCAACTGGCAGTGGTGACAACACCTGCAAAGTGTGGGACCTTCGACAGCGACGTTGCGTCTATACCATTCCTGCCCATCAGAACTTGGTGACAGGTGTCAAGTTCGAGCGTAAGTTTTCCTTCTGTTGTAAGCTAACTACAAGACAAACAGATTGCATTGGCATGAAATGCATGCCAGGTGTTAGCTTAACTTGGAAGGGGAACATGAGAGAATTTGGACCCTGTCGAAGGAACAAATGATCATTTCCTTCCCTCAACCACCCTTTCAGACAGAGCTATGACTGCATGCTTCTTGTTGCTAGGAAGTAAAGATTTCTGTGCATGTTTTGCTTTCCATGGAAGGTCCAAGCACTTAGTTCTTAATATTATTTTGAATAGATTGTGTATCAGGGACAGAACCAAAAGACCTTAATAATGTTATTTGTTTCCCTAAGTCTGTCTGTAGTTGTTCTCTATTTTGTAGAGGCCTAGTAAAAATGCAGATCAGAGGTTGGCATTTTATGAATGCCGAAATAACATCTTTTTGAAAATAGTATATTCTAGTGGATTTTGGGACTTCCCAGGTGGCACAGCAGTAAAGAATCCACCTGCCAGTGCACGAGATGCAAGAGATGTGGGTTTAATCCCTGGGTTGGAAAGATCCCCTGGAGGAGGAAATAGCAAGCCACTCCAGTATTCTTAATTGCTTTAGATTTTTTATTTTCCTTATGTGGCATGTGGGATCTTAATTTTCCAACCAGGGGTCAAACCCATGCCCCCTACAGTGAAGGCATGGAATCTTAACCACTGGACGACCAGGGAAGTAACCCACTCTAATATTCTTGCCTGGAAAATTCCATGGACAGAGGAGCCTGACAGGCTACGGTCCATGGGGCCACAAAGAGTCGGCCACGACTGAGCACACACCCTGCAGATTTGGGTTCTGTTCTTTTCTTACGCTCTTGAATATTTCAATTCCTGAAGTAATTCCTCTTCTCTTTTGTAGCTATCCATGGGAATTTCTTGCTCACTGGTGCCTATGATAACACAGCCAAGATCTGGACACACCCAGGCTGGTCCCCTCTGAAGACTCTGGCCGGCCATGAAGGCAAAGTGATGGGCCTAGACATTTCCTCCGATGGGCAGCTCATAGCCACTTGCTCCTATGACAGGACCTTTAAGCTCTGGATGGCTGAATAGGCAGGACCATGGAAGAAGGACTCAGTCTCCCTTTAGAGCCATTTTCAAAAGAAAGGAACTGATGTGTTTTGTTCTATCATGTACTTTGCCAATTACCATGTACATAGATCCTCAAAAGAATCTAATTTCTGTCTCAGCTCCCACTTCAGGCAAGCAGCCCAATCCTTGGGTATTATTGGTCAACCCCTTCCATGGTTGAAAAATTTTAGTTTTCCTCTTCAAGCGCCTCCATGAACTTTGTAGACATTGTTTTTATTAATCTTTTGTTTGAGTGCCCTCTTGCTTCCCTCAAAGCACTCAGGATTTTTACTTCTTGAAACATGGCTTTCCGTTACATGGTACGTGTTTCAGGACCCCATGTGACCCGGAGAGCACGGTGGCCGTGCTCTGCAGGAAGCCCTCAGATAGAGAAGCACGTCTCTCTCTGCGCTGGCTGAACAGTCCTGACAGAGGAGAGCCCTGAGGATGGAAGGTGAAAACGTCGGCACAGCTGTGTCCTGGCTTACACAGCAGAGGTTTACCTCATCCTGTTGAGTTCACTTGGAACGCTAACTGCATCAGGAAGTCCAGAACAGAGCATCTGCCTCTTCAGAAGATGTCTTCCATTTTGCTTTGAAGTTTGGCATCCTTTGTGTTACCCCAAAACTAGGCCATTGTGTCAAGATTCAATGAAATTTTTAGAAAGCAAACACAATGTCTCTATTGTGCAAGTTCTTTTCTGTTGGTTATTTATATGTATCCTTCATATGGAGATAACTCGGGGGGAAAAAAAAAATCCCTAATGGGTATTCCCAAACATAAACTTTTTTTCTTCATTGCACACTTGCTACAGAGTAAAATCCTATTAAAAAAACTGTCCTTTAAAGAATTATTTTCACAGTGAAGCCTTTCCTGAGTCCCAACCATTGGTCCACAGAGATCCCTTTTTTTAAGTTTGGGATATAACAAATGATCTCAAGTATGGCTTATTCCAGTTCCAGCTCCTCAGTAAGCATTCTGTCAGTCACTTTTTGAAAAATAGAGGGCTGTTGCATTGTAGGCCAGACTACCGGTGAGCTGTATCTGGACCCTCTAATTCTTATTCATTGGCCACACAGCAGTTACCTTCTCTTTCCACCCCAGATACACAACCACTAAACTCTGAATTCACACAGATTGACACAAAATAGGATTGGCAAGGATTGTGTATAGAAAACTGAAGGGCTTATATGATGGCTTCTTGAACATTCAAAACACTTGTCCTTTGCTTCCCAGGGAGGCTGACAGTTACTCTTGTACGAACTATGAATGAGTGACATGTAGCTAAAGGGACGTTTAGTCTGATTCCAGTTGCAACCAAGTGGGTGCGCATCCTGTGTGCCTCTGGAGGTTCTAGATTATCAGCTCTGCCTTCCATTGGGCACTTCACTCTTTTCACTGTTTAATGGGCTCTATTTCCTCCATAGTTGTGGTGGTTTAGTCGCAAAGTTGTGTCCGACTCTTGAAACCCCATGGACTAGCCCAGCAGGCTCTTCTGTCCATGAGATTCTCCTGGCAAGAATACTGGAGTGGGTTACCATTTCCTCCATAGTTAAGCCATAAAAAATGGTTTTTTCATAACTACCTTTATAGTGTATTGTAACTAATAATGAACCTTAGTATATTAGCATGCAATTTTTAAATATAGTGTGTTCAAGATTTTCTCAAAGTGAAATTTTACTGTCATTCAAATTTGTCTTCTTTTTGGGGGGATGGGGGGTTCCAGGTGATTTAGAAGGAGCAACTGAGTGAAAACATTTCATCTAAGCCTTTGGCAAAAGAAATGTGGAATATACATTTCCTCATTGGAAATATTGTTAGAAAGCCTTTGGCTGAGGAGCATACACTAAGTGTGGCATTTCATGATAATGGTGAGAGAAACACTACCGCCATCACTTAAGGGGACGCTTTGTCTAGATACCGCCAGGCAACACAGACATCTTGTTTCATTCTCAGTCTCCTGAGTTAATTATTATTGCTTTTTTTACAAACAAAACTACAGTTCAAAGAAGTAACTTGCTCCAGATTACCTAATTAGTAAGTGGTAAAGTCTTGACTCTGACCTTATAAGAGGTTCATAGGACTTTAGTATGTTAGCAACACTGACCAGACCCCAAAAAAAAAAAAAAACACCAGTCCAGCCAGCACGGCCCATTCCCTGTACAAAGCCTGAACTTTTTAACCACTCTATCTTGTATTTATTTTTTACTTGCATTTATTTTTTGGCAGCATTTATTCCCAGACCATTACGTTTTTTGTTTCTTCATTTTCTTCTGGGGTATGTTTTTCTTCTGTGCCACCCCCTCTTCCGGTTTAGGAACAATCTCCTTTTTCAGTGAGAATTTGTCCTTTTTTCAGTGTCGCAGGGATAGTGAGGATCATCTCAGTGTGGCAGGGAGAGCTCCTGGATCGGGTGAACCCACCACGAGCTCTGTAAATCCTGCGCCCCCTCTTGGGGGCTTTGTTCACCTGGATGTGCTTGGTGGCCAGAGCATCTGCATCTAAGCCCTTCAGTTAGGCATTGCTCTCGGCATCTTTGAGCATGTACAGTAAAAACTCAGCCCTCTGGACTACCAACCCTGCATCCAGCTCCCCCTTGGCCTGAGCACACCTACAAACTACCACTGTGACGACAGAATGGCATGGCACGTGTTCTGTCTGTAAAGGGACATCGTTCAAATACTTGGTGGCATTTCAAATGTGCAAACCCTTAATGGCCTGGGCCGTTTCACAAGTGTTCTTAAAGTGAACATGTGAAGATTTTGAACTTCTTGATTTGCATGATTTTCTGGAGTTTCTGGGTCAGCTGAATAGCAAACCATTTTTAGAAGTCACCTTCTTTTCCCTGGCCGGCGCACGGAGGCTGCATGATGCCTGGAGTTACTGGAAAAGACATGAACCAGCAGGAATCTCAGAGCGATGGCCGCCTTCCTCAAAAAGTTCAGGAAGCTGAAAGTCCCTGAATGGCTGGACACTGTCAAGCTGGCCAAGCAAAAAGAGCTCGCTCCCTACGATAAGAACTGATCCTACACACGAGCTGCTTCCATCGCACAGCACCTGTACCTCCAGGGGCGCAGGGCTTGGCCCCACGACCACAATCTCTGGAGGGGCATCAGAGGAATGGCATCATGCCCAGCCACTTCAGCAGAGGTTCCAAGAGTGTGGCCCATCAGGTCCTCCAAGCCCTGCAGGGGCTGAAAATGGTGGAAAAGGACCAAGATGGGGGCTGCAAACTGACATCTCAGGAAAAAGAGAGATCTGGACAGAATCACCAGACAGGTGGCAGCTGGCAACAAGCAGCATTAGGGCAAATGATCCTGGGTTAATAAATTGCCTCATTCCTTTAAAGAAAAAAAAAAGTCACCTCAGGTCACTTAATAGAAAAGCCTGTTCCACCATTTATACCATATCACTGCATCTGTTACTCTGACTTCATGCCAAAGGGAGTTAATTTCATCACTTGTACCTGTGAACTTAGAAGGAGCCTGCAGTGTTACTCAACAGGAAACTATTTGTATTTGGGGTCAGATGGTGCTTTGTTCTGTAGAAATGTCTTCAGCATTGCAGCATGTCTTAGCATCCCTGACCTCTGAGTACCAACAGCAAGAAACAAAACTCACCCCTGCATTGGAGGACCAAAGATTTCTAAATGCACTCTAGAAGGATGGCACTGCCCAGTGTTAGAACCATTAATATTAAATGTGAAAACAGAAGATGCTGCAGTGTTAATTATAACCTTCCCTATTCCAGAATACTCAAAGCTGAGTCTTGCTTGGTAAATCAGCCACTCCAAGAGTAGAGGTTCTGTTTTGACTGAAAGGCCTCCACCACATGCTAGCTGGGTGACCTTGAACAAGGTAGCTAAACTTGGTGAGCCTCAGTTTCATCTGTGAAATAGGGGTGAGACCTCCTGAACTTGGGAGCAGTCGGCCCTAGTACAGAGGCAGGTGTTCCTGAGCTTCCCCCAGCTCCTCTCTGTTCCTCATGGCTCTGAGAACATGAGCTCATTGCCTAATTTACCCGCCACAAGGTTAAGAAGCAAGAATGTGTAAAGAAATGAAGTCAGTGGGGAGAAGTGTGGAGTCCCAGCTTTAGGGTAATTACCTGATGGCGCAAATGGAGAGGTAGATGCTAGTCCCTTGGCAGGATATGAAGGCGGCTTTCCAATTTCGTAATGGAGAACTTTTCCTTCACAGTGGAGCTTAAGGCTTTGGTGTTGCTAAACATGAAGTCTGCATGTCTTGGCAATTTGGGACTATTTTATACATTAAGACCCATAAGAATTTATAGAAGCTACCTTCATGAAACTCACAAAATGTTATATAGAACAAATGAAGTCAACTCTGGCCTCTGAAAGCTTATTCTACAAATTCATCCCCCCAAAACAAAATGTTATTGTTTGTGGTGGTGTTCTAATTTGCCTGGAGGTCGTTTCAGAGACCTGAGTCAGCAGGTAGCATTAAAACAGAAGTCAGGGTTTTAGATACTGCAGAGGTGGCCACTGGCAGTCAAGCAGCATCCAGATTCTATCCAGTTTTCCTTGGTCCCTAGATGCTGTCATACAAAATAAAAACCAGGGTCCCCTGGCTGTGTTGCTTGGGATGGGAGCTAAGGCTTTTACTCTATCCAGAGTTTCTGCCTTACCTTTTTTTTTTTTTTTTTTTTGGCTGCACCTCATGGCATGTGGAACCTTAGTTCCCTTGCAGTGGACTCAGGATGTCCTCTGACACTGGACTGCCAGAGAATTCCCTGCCTTACTTCTTTTTTTGTAAAAAAATAATTTTATTTATTTTTGCCTGCACTGGGTCTTTGTTGTTTTGCAAGGCCTGTCTCTATTGCAGTGAACAGGGGCTTCTCACTGCAGTGGCTTCTCTTGTTGCCCAGCTCAGGATATAGGCATGCAGCCTCCATAGTTGCAGCTTAGTTGCTCCTCAGCATGTGGTATCTTCCCCGGCCAGAGATCAAACCTGCGTCCCCTGCATTGGCCACGATGGATGCACCCTGCCTTACCTCTTAAGGCTGGAATTATAATGGTTGAAGGAAGGGAATCAGAACTCTACCCTCCACCTACCAGGAGGAATAAAAATCTTTTCCTCCAAATCCCAGATTTCTTTTGATCCACTGACTCTGGTTTCTTTTCCCTTTAACCTTTTATACTCTTAACACTCCATAAACCACATACTAACATGAGGTCATCGTGAACAAGAAGCAACTGAGTGGTCCTGCCCTCCTTACTGATAAGGACTCTGCCACTCTTGGTTAATCCTACCCTTCTCTCCCCCTAGTTCTGACAGAGGACCAGCCAATGGGTTGTTGAATAAGTGAATAAATTAATGAATGCAGGCCCTTTTTACCGGGAATGGTGGCAAGATAGCCAAAGAGAAAACTGAAAGAAGACAAACACACTTGCTCCCGATTGAAGTTCACTCCAGATTTTCTTTAGCAACAAATAGTAAAAAGAGCAACTCAAAAAACAAAACAAAAAATGTGAACTGAGTTCAAAGCAGCTCCAGTAAGAACTGCAACCTGCTATTTGGGCTGGACAGGCTCCTGGGTACCCTCATCCAGCCTTTTGGCACAACTTGCTTCTGGCTCTGTAATCCCAGGTCTGCTTCTCTGCCCTTCCATGACCCACAGTTCACACTCAGAGGTCTCTTCACATCTTCCCCAGTCCATTAGCTTTCAGAGGTTCTCATAGTAGGACTCTTGCCAGAAGCAGATGCACAGCCTAGCCAAGCCCTGGATTGTAAAAATGAACAATACTATGAAGGAAGACCAACCCCAAGTGGTGCTCCACAGTCCCCATACCCAGCAGCATCCAGGAAAGGTGCCTGGAACAGAGGCTCATCCCACCCCCCAGAAAAATCGTCTGGTGCAAAAGATGGAGAAGATGAACAACATGGTGCCGCAGAGGATGACCGCCATCATGTAGGCAAAGATCCGGAAGTGCGGGTTTCGGAAACACTCCCGCAGAGAGTAACGGCTGGGGATGGGGACTGGCCTGGTGCTAGGGCCCACGTCCTGGGGCTGCCCAGCCTGACTCGCAGGCTCAGGGCCCAGGTCCAGCGTGTAGACCCGGGGCTGGCGCAGGAAGTAGCGGCTCTTGGGCTGGTCCTTGAGGCAGAGCTGGTGGCCTTCCAGGATGACGTGGTGGGGCTCCAGGCGGAGCAGGGTGAGCACGGCGGTATCCGTGGGCAAGTCAGTGACAGGCTGTCCAGAGGCCAGCACGGTGGGGTGGCGACACAACGGGCACAACAAGCGGCGCCGTATCGGAGTCACCAGGCTGATGTGGGCCAGGCACTCCACGCAGAAGGAATGGCAGCAGTCCAGCACTTTGGGCGTGTGGAATGTGTTGTTGAAGGGGTTCCAGCAGACAGGGCACTCAGGCTCCCGGCCCTGCTGCTCTGCCATCCTCAGACCAGACACTGCGGGGGTCTGACAGGAGACGTCCTGGCAGAAAAGGAGCAAAGGAACACCCATTAGTCTCCGTGCCCGTGCTTGGCCCCAGGCTGTGTCTTGAGGGTTGTTGAAAGGCATTATCATCCATATTTATTTTGCAGATGAAACTGACACGTACATTCAAACAGATGAAGTGAAATGAACTTGTCTATAAAACTGAAATAGATGTAGAAACAAACTCGTGGTTCTCAGGGGGTAGGCGGGAGAGGGGTAAACTGGGAAATCAGGACTGACAGGTACACAGTACTGTATACAAAATAAATAACTAATAAGGACCTACTGTATAGCACAGGGAACTCTACTCAGTATTCTGTAATGACCTATATGGGAAAAGAATGTAAAAAAGAGTGGATATATGGAAAGTTATGACAAACCTAGACAGCATATTAAAAAGCAGGGACATTACTTTGTCAACAAAGGTCCATCTAGTCAAGGCTATGGTTTTTCCAGTGGTCATGTATGGATGTGAGAGCTGGACTGCGAAGAAGGCTGAGCACCGAAGAACTGATGCTTTTGAACTGTGGTGTTGGAGAAGACTCTTGAGAGTCCCTTGGACTGCAAGGAGATCCAACCAGTCCATTCTGAAGGAGATCAGTCCTGGGTGTTCACTGGAAGGGCTGATGCTGAAGCTGAAACTCCAATCCTTTGGCCACCTGATGCGAAGAGCTGACTCATTTGAAAAGACTCTGATGCTGGGAGGGATTGAGGGCAGGAGGAGAAGGGGACGACAGAGGATGAGATGGCTGGATGGCATCACCGACTCAATGGACATGAGTTTGGGTAACTCCAGGAATTGGTGATGGACAGGGAGGCCTGGCGTGCTGCATTCCATGGGGTTGCAACGAGTCGGACACAACTGAGTGACTGAACTGAACTGAATATGTATAACTGACTCACTTTGCTGTACCCTTGAAACTAACACAACATTGTAAATCAACTATATGCCAATAATTTTTTTAAAAAAAAGATTGTTTCAGATCACCAGGTTCCTAAGCCTGGTGCTCCGGCAGCATCCCCTCTGCTGGGCAAAGGCCTGAGCCACCCCAGCATCATCGAGCTCACGCTGGAGGAGACAGCTCTCTGGCCTTGAAAGCGGATTAAAACACTCCCTGTGCTGTATGGGGTTGCCCTTGGTTTCCTGGACTCCGGGGAGAGGCAGGGGAACCACAGACAGTGCTTCATGTGCTACGTGTGCTAAGTCACTTCAGTCCTGTCGGATTCTTTGCAACCCCATGGACAGTGGCCCTCCAGGCTCCTCTATTCATGGAATTCTTCAGGCAAGAATACTGGAGTGGGTTGCCATGCCCTTCCCCAGGGGATCTTCCTGGAGGATGAATATTTCCCTACCTGCTACCTCCCATCCCTGGCTAGGGCAGAGATGGGCTTTGCCGACACCTGGTCTACCCCTCCTCTGGGAGCAGATGCCAGGCCCTCCCTTCCTCATCCCCTTGGGCTGCAGGGCCAATCCCTGCAGTCCGTGGGCCCAGTGTTTGTGCAGGGCACCACGCTGGCCTGGCAAAAGGACCTCTGTGAAGGCTTTTCCCTTTGACCTGAAATCATGGACAGGTTCCTCCCTCCCCGGCTCCCCAGATCAGCCCTTCCAGAGCCTTCTCCCAAGATCTGGTCTCCCCTGGCTCCTCCTTCATCCGTTTGTCCTAGAAACCCCCAAAGCACCCACCTGGGCTTCCTTGGCACTAGGGTAGTAAGGCAGACTGCCCCGGAAGGTCGGAGGCTCCAGTCTTTTCCTCTCCAATATCCACAAAGCCTTGGGAGACTGCCTTCTCGCCACCAACCCCAGGGCCCGTCTCCATGGCAGCGCACACGCAGCGCCTGCAGCTGCCAGGTGGCCCGACCTGCAGCCTCTGGAGCGCACCTGCCTGCAGCGCAGGCTGACAGGTGGGGAGGTGGGGGACCAGCGCTGCACTGGGGCGTGTCAGACAATGCACCCGGAAGCCAAGCGTCTGCGAGACTGTGGGCGGTCTCCTCAAGGCCTGGGATCCCTGGCCTGGAAGGGCAGGGGTGGCAATTTCCTTTCTAGATTGTGGAGAGGGTAAACGAGCCTCTGGGCTTCCTTTCTCCTGGGCCCTCATTTCTTTTCTAAAATGGCTGAAACCTCCTTCTCACACGAAGGGGCTGCCAGCCCTGCCCTTCAATTGCTATGAGATTCACTTGCTGCCCTGCCTCAAGCCTCTGATGATTCTCTCAGTATCAAATTGAGCAAGTGCCCGCCTGATCACTTAATGGGCCCAAGGAGCTACACCCAGAACATGCAGGCCTCGGGGCCTCCTTTGTTCTTAGAACACAGCCAGTCAGCCAGCAGGCACTGACGACTGAGTTGAGTCTCAGATTTGACCCTCCCACCACCCTAGGGACTTCACAGGGGGAGGCACGGAGGAGGAGCAGCACTCCAGCCCCACTTCTGTATTTCAGCCAGAAACACTTGGCTTTCCTCAAATTAATCATTTGAACAAGCTGAAGAGTTGAGCTTCTGAGGAAAAAAAAAAAAAGTTTAAAAACCTCTTCTCCAACCTAAGCCCTCATTTTGCTGATGTGTGTGTGTGTGTGTGTGTGTGTGTGTGTGTGTGTGTGTGTGTGCGCGCGCATGCGCGCGCACACGTGCATGCATTCAGTCATGTCCAACCCTATGAACTGTAGCCCGCCAGGTTCCTCTATCCATGATTTTCCCCAGGCAAGAATACTGGACTGGATTGCCATTTCCTTCTCCAGGGAATCTTCCCGACCCAGGGCTCACACCCGTGTATCTTGTGTCTTCTGCACTGGCAGGCAGATACTTTATCTCTGTTGCCACCTGGGGAGCCCTTTAGTCTCCCCAGTGTCACCCATGGGCTTCCCTCATAGCTAAGTGGGTAGACATCTGCCTGCAATGCAGGAGACCCAGGTTCGATGCCTGGGTCAGGAAGACCCTCTGGAGAAGGAAATGGCAACCCACTCCAGTATTCTTGCCTAGAGAATCCCATGGACAGAGGAGCCTGGTGGGCTACAGTCCATGGGGTCCAAATGAGTCAGACACGACTTAGGGACTAAACCACCATCAGGGTCACCCACTGGTGACCTCAGGACTTCTAGGCCACCACCATGATGCTGTCAGAGAGACAGAACCCACCATTCGGTTCACCTGCTGGATATGTGTTACTGACTGGATAGTGAGAGTTTGCATTTCACTAGGAGAGTTCTAATGGCAACCCACTCCACTATTCTTGCCTGGTCTCCAGGCAAGAACACTGGAGTGGGTAGGAGAGTTCTAGCGGCCATAAATATTCCTCTCATGGTAGGAATCCAGGAAGCGTGCAGGGGGGTTGGGGACAATGTGTCTCCCTTGTGCCCCAAACATGACCTCATCTACCCTGACTGAAATGGCACCTGAAGCAAAACCTGCTTACGCTCTCAACCATGGTTTCCTGGTTTCCTGCTAGACCCTAGACCTCTGTCACTGCCTCGTGTAGGGAAGAGGAAGACGTGCCAGGGGAGGATGAAGTAGCTCTGGCCAAAGCTGGGGTAGTTTGCCAAAGATCCTGACCAATGAATGCCTCCTCCTGTGGATCTTTCGTCCATCTGTCCAGCAGTCATTGAATTAACGAGAGCTCATCACAGGTCTCAATGGACATGAGTCTGAGTAAACTCTGGGAGTTGGAGATGGACAGGGAGGCCTGGCGTGCTGCGGGTTGCAAAGAGTCAGACACGACTGAGTGACTGAACTGAATTGAACTGAACATCACAGGTCAGGCACTATGCTAGACACTTGGTAAATAACAGGGAACCAAACAGACGTAGTCTCTGACCTCACGACACGTAGAGTCTAGTGAGGGAAGGCAACATTTAATGAGTGAGTGACGGGCAATAAATAAATGCACAATTTTAATGAATGCTATAAACAAAAAGGAAAGTGAGCTAAGAGGACTGGCTGCTTCAGATGAGATTACCAGAGAGGGGATATGAGAAAAATTCAACCCTGTGGAATGGAGTAGGAGCATTCCAGCTCAAGAGAACAGCCTGTGCCAAAACTCTAAGGAGAAGCAGCTTTGAGGAAGTGAAAGGAGTCTGGGTAACTGAGGTGTAGTGGGCGGGTCTAGATTGGAAAGTGGCTTAGGAAGAATCCTGAGAGGACTAGGGAGAATCCTAAGGGAGACTTCCCTGGAGGCTGGGGAAAGCATCTGGGTTTTTTATTCTAGGGCTGAGTCTATGTCTGTGTATGCTTGCCAGTGGCGCTGGGGAGTGGGGGCTGACCTGATCCTATTTCTATTTTTAAAACACCATTTCAGCGGCAGAGCAGAAGACAGACTGAAAAGGATGAGAGGAAATGAAAGACCAGATAGGGGCACTAGCGGTGGTCCATGTTGGGATGGTGGGACTTGATGCAGGTGAGACAATGGTGGAGAAGATCAAAGGGATGGGTAAAAGAGATCTTTGGAGATGGGAGAAGCAGTGGACAGCAGAGATTCTAGAACCAGATTGTCAAGGCTATTGATCAGCGAGCCACTGCTTATTAGGGCTGTGATTTCAGCTGAATTGCTTAATCTCTCTGTTCTTTATTTCTTCTGAAAAGGAAGCTAAAAGTGGTGGTGCCTCAGAGGTTAAAGTTCTTAGACAGAACCTGGCACCCAGGAAAGACTGTCTATGAGGTGGTTGAATTATCCCTGCAAAGGGCTTTGAGAGAGAGGAAGGCTCAAGGTAGACTCTGAGGGCTTCCAGGTGGTGGTAAAGAATCCGCCTGCCAATGCAGGGGACACAGATTCGATCCCTGGTCCGGGAAGATTCCACACGCCACAGAGTAACTAAGCCAGCATGCCATGACTACTGACCCTGTGCTCGAGAGCCTGGGAGCTGAAACTGCTGAGCCCAAGTGCCACAGTTACTGAAGCCCTTGTTATCTAGAGCCTGTGCTCTGCAACAAGAAAAGCCACCACAGTGAGAAGTCCACGCACCACAACTACAGAGCAGCCCCTGATTGCACAACAAGAGAAAAGTCCCCACGGCAGCGAAGACCCACTACAACCAAAAATAAAATAAAATTTAAAAAGGCTGACTTTGAAGCCATGAAGGTTTCTCAATTGAGCTTTGAGAAGCCCCTGAATTCCAGAGTGTGTCAGAAGCAGACCTTAAAATGTATATAACCTTGATTCAGCAGTACCCCTTGCTGGAAATTTATACTGTGTAAACAATCCAGGTCCTGTGCAAAGATCTGAGCACTGCTTTAATGGTGAAAAATTGAAAACTGCTCAATTATCCAATAGTAGGACACTGATTAAATAAGTTCTCTCCATCCATACAAAGAGACGTTCTGCAGCCTGTAAACAATGTCCTAAAACACCTATTGATATGGAAATACATTCATGACATGTCATTAGTGAAAAGAACCAGCAGTAAAACCATATTACAGTACAATCTAATTTTCCAATATATGTGTGCAATGGGAAAAATGACTGGAAAAACAAACACTGTCAACATTGGTTATCTCTGCGGGCAAGAGTATAAGTTTGTTGACTTGTTTTTTATTCTATCTGAAAATTCAAACTTTACTGTGCTAAGCTTATATTACTACCCTTAAAGAACTTCCTTCCCTACAAGGTAGACTTCTGTTTTCTCACGTTCCATGGCTAAATCTGTTAAGGGTTGTGAGGAGGGATGATTATGGTTGAATCAGCACCTGGGCCCTTATTGGCCATGGTCCCCTCAGGCCTTGGCTGTGGTTTCAGAGTCTGTCTCCAAGAAACAGGAGAGACTGGCCATTTATCCAACTTGGACTCACTCTCAAGCTGAGATATTCCAACACCACCCAAGACATCACCTCCGTCTGTGACCCGCTCACTCAGCCAAGTATCAGTTGTCTGTAGCATCATCCCAATGCTTTCAACTTGGAGAGAGGAAAGAGGTGAAGAACTAGCATTTAATAGAACTTCCCAGTTTACAAAGGGCATCAGTTCTGGCCAGGGTCTGAGTGGAGTGATTTCCATTTTGATCGTATAATTGACTTTTACAGTTTTTTTTTCCATTTGCATAGACCATTTGATTGTGTAAAACCACCCTCAGAAGAAAGCAGGATCAAGAGTGGAAAGTATGTGGTTTTAGAACCAGACCTCTTTGCTGTGAGGTCTTAGACAAATGGCTTAACCTCTCTGAGCTTTGTTTTCCTCTATGATAGAGGCTAATGAGCCCATCTCATGAGCTTGCTGTGAGGAACGGATAATGGCGATTATGTGCCCAGCAAAGCACAGCAGATGCTCAACGCGTAGTTAATATGACATTTTTGCACTCATTTTATTGATGGGAATGTCAAGACTCAGAAAGGTGAATTGACTTGCCCAAGTCTTCACAGCTAAAGAATGGTTGAACTTGGAAGATGATCCCAGGAGCCCTGCCTCCCAGGCCGGTGTTCACCCCAGGGACGAGCTGCCTCTCCAGAATGCAGGGCTCTGTGACCCTTCCCTCCACGACCCTCCTTGACTCCTTACCTGCTCCTCAGAGCCTCCTTCACCTCCTCCTCCTTGGCTGAGCCGTCCTGCAGCCTGTTCTCTGGGATCTGCCTGCTCCTGGTGCGCGGTTTCCAGGCAGCTGTGGGCGGGCCTCATTTGCATGGTCTTCAGGAAGCTCTTGGCCAGCTTTCCGCCTCATGTTTTCTTCTTCTTTCCCTCTGATGACTTTGGACAGCCTGAAAGCTCTGGTTTCATCCTCCTCCTGTGAGTCACTCTTGCTTTCTCTCTAAAGGGGTTGAAGTCCACTTGTCTTTGCAGACCCGTGTTCTCTAACACAGAACACAGATTGGTTTGCTGCCATCAGGTCTGACTGCACAGCCTAGGCTGACACACCACCATAGGGGTAGTTGAAGGCCAGGCAGGGTGCTTCTTTGAAGTCACTTCTGCCCCTTGGCCCAGATAGATCCTCCCCTACTCTGAGCCCTACCACCAAATTACAAAGCGCTCTTGCAAAATATTAGGAAAAGGCAAATAATGCACAAGGAAAATGATCAGGGGGAGAGTCTTTGAAACCAAAGCCCGAAGAGCCTGGGTTCTCAATCCAGTCAGATTTCTGGGTCAGAGTCAAGTCCTCAATCAGAATCCGGACTCTACTTACTAGTGATGGAGACAAGCAAATTGACTTCTCTAAATATTGGTTTTCTCAGCTGAAAATGAGCATAATAATTTTACCCATTTGATCTGCAGGTTAAATGAGATAATTTGGATAGAGATCATAACACAGTGCTTGGTACACAGTACATACAGTAAATGTTAACTATTATAAACGATCAGGCAAATCACAGAAAGGGAAATACAAATGGAATGGACATGTAATGATTCGACCTAGTTTATAATTGTGCTGTTGTTCAGTTGCTAAATCATGTCTGACTCTTTGCGACCCCATGGACTGCAGCATGCCAGGCTTCCCTGTCCTTCACCATCTCCTGGAGTTTGTTCAAACTCATGTCCATTGAGTTGGTGATGCCATCCAACCATCTTGTCCTCTGTTGAACCCTTCTCTTTCTGTCTTCAATCCCTCCCAGCATCAGGGTCTTTTCTAATGAGTCGGCTCTTTGGATCAGGTGGCCTAAGTATTGGAGCTTCAGCTTCAGCATCAGTCCTTCCAATGAATATTCATGACTGATTTCCTTTAGGATTGACTGGTTGATCTTCTTGCAGTCCAATGGACTCTCAAGAGTCTTCTCCAACACCACAGTTCAAAAGCATCAATTCTTTGGCATTTAGCTTTGTTTATGGTCCAACTCACATACATACATGACTACTGGAAAAACCATAGCTTTGACTAGACGGACCTTTGTTAGCAAAGTAATGCTTCTGCTTTTTAGTATGCTGTCTAGGTTGGTCATAACTTTTCTTCCAAGCAGCAAGCGTCTTTTAATTTCATGGCTGCAGTCACCATCTGCAGTGATTTTGGAGCCCAAGAAAATAAAGTCTGTCACTGTTTTCATTGTTTCCCCATCTATTTGCCATGATGCGATGGGACCAGATGCCATAATCTTCATTTTTTGAATGTTGAGTTTCAAACCAGCTTTCGTACTCTCTTCATTTATAGTTCATGGACTTCTCCAGGCCAGAATACTGGAGTGGGTAGCCTTTTCCTTGTTTAGGGATCTTCCCAACCCAGGGACTGCAGGTCTCCTGCATTGCAGGCAGATTCTTTACCAGGGACTGAACCCAGGTCTCCCGCATTGCAGGCAGATTCTTTACCAGCTGAGCCACAAGGGAAGCCCCATTTATAATTAGAGAAATTCAAATTTAAATAAGATACTGCTATTTTTCCTATAAGACTGAGATAGATTGAATTAATAGCTTAAAATGCTACTATTATTAAAAGTAATAATAGCAGTCTATGTACTTTATTAAATCCTTCTGATCATTGACAGTGAATCCTCCCAGTATTCCCACAAGGCACAATACAGAAAACAGAACATCAATGACTCATCCTTACTTTTCCACAGATAAGGGACCAGAAGCTCAGAGATTTATTTGCCCAAGAGCTCAGGAGAAACAAATTAAAGAGCTGGGACTGGAAGTGTGACCTGAAATCTGTGCTGTTGCCTCATTCTCTCCCCAAATCATGTTCATATGACCTACTTTTTTCCCTCTCCTATTCTTCTTTTATTCCTTTTTGTTTTTGTTATTCAGTCGCTAAATCATGTCCTAATCTTTGAGACCCCATGGACTGTAGGGATCCATTCCTTTACAGATCCTTTAAACTGGGGTTTGGAGGGAAAAAAACAGAAATGAAAGTATTTGGTGATGTAATCAAATGCCCTAGTCCCCTTAATTTATGTTTTACAATTTTTACTTTAGAATAGATGACACATTCATGTATTCAGCACAATGAGAGGTCTGATTTGGCAATGGAAATGCTTTTCTCTCAGCTACCTAATTTCTCTAAAAATTAGTATATTATACTACCAGTTTCTTCTGTATCTTTCCCAAGATGCTTTATGAATACACAAGCAAAACTCCTATGTTAGAATATCTATGTATTTCTTTTTCTTCCTTTTACACAAATGTGCATATGGTACACATTTTTACATCTTGCTTTTTTTGTTTAATGATGTATCTGAGATATCATTCTGTATTAGTGTATAAAGAGTTTTTTCCTTTTTTAAAAAATAATTTTATTTATTTATGTGTTGGTTGCGCTGAGTCTTCTTTGCTGTGTGGGCTTTTCTCCAGTTGTGGAGTAGCAGGGGCTACTCTCCAGCTGCAGTTGTGGAGAGCAGGGGCTACTCTCCAGCTGCAGTTGTGGTGAGCGGGGG
The DNA here is from genome assembly GCA_935064755.1 of Tragelaphus eurycerus. NCBI lineage: Eukaryota > Metazoa > Chordata > Mammalia > Artiodactyla > Bovidae > Tragelaphus > Tragelaphus eurycerus. The sequence goes on from CAKXYN010000083.1 coordinate 280,443, forward strand.
CTACTCTCCAGCTGCAGTTGTGGAGTAGCGGGGGCTACTCTCCAGTTGCAGTTGTGGAATAGCGGGGGCTACTCTCCAGTTGCAGTTGTGGCAGAGCAGGGGCTACTCTCCAGTTGCAGTTGTGGAGTAGCAGGGGGCCACTCCTCCAGTTGCAGTTGTGGAGTAGCAGGGGCTACTCTCCAGTTGCAGTATGCAGGCTTCTCATCGCACTGGCTTCTCTTGCTGCAGAGTGCAGGCTCTAGAGCACTTGGGTGTCGGCAGTTGGGGAGCTCAGGCTTAGTTGCTCTGTGGTATGTGGGATCTGCCCAGACCAGGGATCGAACCTGTGTCTCCCGCACAGGCAGGAGACATTCCTTACCACTGAGCCAAAGGGAAGCCCCTTCAGTTTTTTAATGGCTGTACTGGATTTCATTGAATGACTGTACCAGAAATTACTTAACCATTCCTTTTTTTTTTTCCTTTGTTTTGCTTTTCCTGTATAAAAAAGGATCCAAATATCAAGGTATAGTGAAGAGAACAAGGGACATACCCCTTGGTGTAAGGACACACGAGGGCAGTAGGATAAGCCTCAAAAGGAGAGGTGGTTCTATTTAGCCAGCATTTATTGTAGTAAACTATTCTTAATAAGTTTCACTCACCATTTAAAAATGTTCTGGTATGCATTCTTTATAGTCAAGTGTTACTATATCACATCTTCTTTTTTTTAGCAAGTCAGTGTATCTTCTGTTCAGTTCAGTCGCTCAGTCATGTCCGACTCTTTGCAACCCCATGAATCGCAGCACGCCAGGTCTCCCTGTCCATCACCAACTCTCGGAGGTCACCCAGACTCACGTCCATCGAGTCGGTGATGCCATCCAGCCATCTCATCCTCTGTTGTCCCCTTCTCCTCCTGCCCCCAACCCCTCCCAGCATCAGAGTCTTTTCCAATGAGTCAACTCTTCACATGAGGTGGCCAAAGTACTGGAGTTTCAGCTTTAGCATCATTAGTCTTAAGTAAAGCACTCATTGTTTCAGTTCAGTTCAGTTCAGTCGCTCAGTTGTGTCCAACTCTTTGCAACCCCATGGACTGCCGCATGCCAGGCCTCCCTGTCCATCACCAGCTCCCGGAGTTTACTCAAACTCAGTGTGCATTGAGTCGGTGATGCCATCCAACCATCTCATCCTCTGTCATCCCCTTCTCCTCCTGCCTTCAATCTTTCCCAGCATCAGTGTCTTTTCTAGTCAGTTCTTCGCATCAGGTGGCCAAAATACTGGAGTTTCAGCTTCAGCATCCGTCCTTTCAATGAATATTCAGGACGGATTTCCTTTAGGATGGACTGTTTGAATCTCCTTGCTGTCCAAGGGACTCTCAAGAGTCTTTTCCAGCACCACAGTTCAAAAGCATCAATTCTTCAGCGCTCAGCTTTCTTTATAGTCCAACTCTCACATCCATGCATGACCACTGGAAAAACCATAGCTCTGAGCAGACAGACCTTTGTTGATAAAGTAGTATTTTTGCTTTTTAATATGCTGTCTAGGTTGGTCATAACTTTTCTTCCAAGGAGCAAAGGTCTTTTAATTTCATGGCTGCTATCACCATCTGCAGTGATTTTGGAGCCCCAAATATAAAGTCGGTCACTCTTTCCACTGTTTCCCCATCTATTTGCCATGAAGTGATGGGACCAGATGTCATGATCTTAGTTTTCTGAATGTTGAGCTTTTAAGTTTCACTGTGTATAGGAATTTGTATTTTGGAGGTGCTTGATCTATCTGCAAAGAAAAATTAAGAATGATTAGTACTTTATTACAAAATGTTCCTTAATTGTGTTTATTAAAAAAACAAAAACAACAACAACAAAAAACTGTACTGTTAGACTTGTATGCCTGGAAGTAATTAAGGTACATCATTACTGTAGTTTAAAAGTTGTACATGGTAAGACGTATTTTATTTTTACCATATGTTTTTACTGAAAGATCTATTCTCTATCCCAAGGCAAACATGAATAAAATTAGGTTAAATGTTTTTTTTTATATAAAAAAAAAGGAGAGGTTGGAGGGGGATGTCATTAAGGCAGCAAAATAGTCTCTATTAAAAACTGGAGGAAGTCACCAGTCTCTAGTCTCCAGTCTTTGAAGCCTCAGAGACCAAGGCAGAGGTCACACTCCAGGATTCGAAGGAAGAGAAATGTCAGTATCTCCTCTCTTGGTTCGGATGCAACCATTCCCATTGCTCACCCTGGGTCACCATGTAGATAAGAGTGCCTCTGGACTCGGAAGTCAGAGATTCGCTGGTGTGGGTTAAAAGTCAGCATCTCTAGCATTTCTGGAGTAGCTGTGCTCCAGACTCCTCAGCCTCGGGTACCAGCGACTAGGGGCTCGAGGCCCCCTGGGGGAAAGGGCTCCATGGGGCAGAGACACTTCTCAGGGCCTGTCATCCTCAAAGATTTTACCTAACTGGTCAGCTTCAGAGGTTCCACAGAAGAGAGGCCTTTGAGGAAACATCTCTGCAGAGATCCGGCCAACGTTCCCCATGTCCACAGGTGTTACATACGTAGGCACTAAAAGAACTTCTGGAGTTCAGGGTACCAGGGTGTAACAAGTACAGATGTAAGTGCCAGCTGGAAGCTGCAGATTCTGGCCAGGCCAAAGTCAGCCAGATTGACTGTTCCACCACTTGAATGTTCTCTGCTTCAGGTCTTGGTGAATAAAGAAGTGGGCATGAAGGAAATCTAGGCCTCTTAGAAACTGGTGCCTCAGATCCTTGATGGTCTCCATGGGTAAGCCTGGTGGGGGTGCCTTGTCCTGGACCAGAGGTCTTGATCCACATATTCACACACCAGGATCACTTTGGTCTCCCGATCAGTTCAGGCTGTGGCACAGGTGTCCAGTAGGCCCCCTCCACGGCACTCACATGCTCTTGAGGGCTGCAGAGTGGCCACTGCAGGGATCATGGGCCTTGTACTCCATCCTATGGGCACCAACACTAATCTCAGCGACTGGCTCATCTTGAAGGGTAGCCATTCTCAAACCAGAGGAAAGCCCTGCCCCATGTTGAGAGGTACGGGGCAGCCTGTTATCAGGGCCCTGAAGTCAGTTCCTGTGGTGCCATACACTCAAGCTCTGTCCTGGGTAAGCAGTTGGATGCTCAGTTCTGTTCAGTTCAGTTGCTCAGTCATGTCCAACTCTTTGCAACCCCGTGGACTGTAGCTTGCCAGGCTTTTCTGTCCATCATCAGCTCCTGGAGCTTTCTTAAACTCATGTCCATGGAGTTGGTGATGCCATCAAACCATCTCATCCTCTGTTGTCCCCTTCTCCTCCTGCCTTCAATCTTTTCCAGCATCAGGGTCTTTTCCAATGAGTCAGTTCTTCACATCAGGTGGCCAAAGTATTGGAGTTTCAACTTTGGCATTAGTCTTTCAGTAGATATTCAGGATTAATTTCCTTTAGGATTGACTGGCTTGATCTCCTTGCAGTTGGGGATCAACTATCACCCCATGGGTCTACTATAGACACAGGCCAACTAAAGCCGTTCCCTTTACCACCACCGTCACCAAGTGACCAGCTGCCCAGCCATTCTCTCATTGATCTAACCCCTTTGTCTTTGTTTTTGGCTGTCCTCAAGGCATGCAGGATCTTAGTTCCCATGCCGGGGATAGAACCTGGGCCCCCTGCAGTAGAAGCTTGGAGTCCTAACCACTGGACCCCAGAGAATTCCCCCTAATCCCTTCATTTTAAATATATAAACATTGGATGGAAAAATAAATGCCAAAATGATTGCAGGATTTAAATAAGCCTAGAATTGCCTGAAAAATAGTTGTGTTCTTTGGGAAGCATTTTTCCTCTGTCTGATCAGGAAACAGAGGGATGTCTCACAGCTTGACCTGGTGGCCTGGAATTCCCTTTCAGCCCTGGCATGCCCTACTTTTCATTTCTGGTTAACTAAGTTTAGTGAGAATTCAAAACACTGATTAAGCCCAGAAGACCTGGTTTGTATTTGAAAGTTTGGAAGCCATGCTTTCCGGTTTGGCAACTCTTGCAAACCATGAAGTTTATACAATTTGACATAATAATATAATTTCCTGCAAGTATCCAAAAGATACGTGTGATATTGTGATTTATAGTAAGAATTTGGCCTTCATTCTGTTCCTGGTGCAGATTCCTAAAACCCTTGGAATGTCCTAAGTGATTGAGAACAATAAAGGTGTCTTTGTTATGTTAATGAGGTAACTTTCAAAATACCACCAGATAACCTAAGAATGGGGGCTGCTTGCCAAGGGAATCAACCTTATGATTTTGTGTCTGAGTTTTCAATCTGGTCCTTACAACCCTAACTTTAACCCTCCACCTCCTGGGAGGGGAAAGGAGCTAGAGATTAAGTTCCATCACCAATGGCCAATGACTTATTTAATCATGGCTGTGTAATGCGGCCTCATAAAAATCTGAAAGGATAGAGTTCAGAGAGCTTCTGGACTGATGAAGTGCTAGGAGGCTGGTGTGCTTTGAGAGGGTATGTGAGTTCCACAGCCCTTCCCTCACACCTTGCCCTACACATCTCCTCCATCTGGCTGTTCATCTTTTGTTGTTGTTCAGTCGCTAAATTTCATCTGACTTTGTGACTAAATAAATGGACTGTAGAATGCCAGGTTTCCCTGTCCTTCACTATCTCCCAGAGTTTGCTCAAATTTATGTTCGTTGAATCAGTGATGCCATCCAACCATCTCATCCTCTGTCACCCTCCTTCTCTTGCCCTCAATCTTTCCCAGCATGAAGGTCTTTTCCAATGAGTTGGCTCTTTGCATCAGGTGGCCAAAATATTGGAGCTGCAGCTTCAGCATCAGTCAGTCCTTTCAATGAATATTCAGGGTTGATTTCCTTTAGGATTGGGTAGTTTGATCTGCTTGCTGTCCAAGGGACTCTCAAGGGTCTTCTCCAGCACCAAAGTTAGAAAGCATCAATTCTTTGGCCTCAGCCTTCTTTATGATCCAACTCTCACATTTGTACATGACTACTAGAAAAACCATAGCTTTGACTAGACATACATATGCTCATCTATATCCTTCATAATATCCTCTATAATATGCTACCTTATAATTACCTATATAAGGTAAATGGAAGCAAATATTTCTCAGTCCTGTGAGTTGCTCTAGCAAATTAATCAAACCCAAGGATGGGGTCATGGGAACCTCTGATCTATAGCCAATTGGTCAGAAGCACAAGGAACTACGAGGACTTTCGATTGATATCTGAAGTGTGTGTGGAGGGGAGGCAGTCTTGTGACACTGAACCTATAAGCTGTGGGATCTGATGCTTTCTCCAGCCAGGTAGTGTCAGAACGGAGTTGAACTGTACACCCAGCTGGTGTGAGAACTACAGACACATCAGAATCAGTCACAATCAGAATATACCTATATCTTTTGGTTAAGTGAGGATGTTCATTGCAATTTTAACTACAAATTAATTTTTTAAAAAATAGAGCCAACTATAGCACATCAGTTAAGTGGAAAACTATCAGATCAGTCGCTCAGTCGTGTCCGACTCTTCACGACCCCATGAATCGCAGCACGCCAGGCCTCCCTGTCCATCACCAACTCCTGGAGTTCACTCAGACTCACATCCATCGGGTCAGTGATGCCATCCAGCCATCTCATCCTCTGTCGTCCCCTTCTCCTCTTGCCCTCAATCCCTCCCAGCATCAGAGTCTTCTCCAATGAGTCAACTCTTCACATAAGGTGGCCAAAGTACTGGAGTTTCAGCTTTAGCATCATTCCTTCCAAAGAAATCCCAGGGCTGATCTCCTTCAGAATGGACTGGTTGGATCTCCTTGCAGTCCAAGGCACTCTCAAGAGTCTTCTCCAACACCACAGTTCAAAAGCATCAATTCTTCGGCGCTCAGCCTTCTTCACAGTCCAGCTCTCACATCCATACATGACCACAGGAAAAACCATAGCCTTGACTAGGCAAACCTTTGTTGGCAAAGTAATGTCTCTGCTTTTGAATATGTGATCTAGGTTGGTCATAACTTTCCTTCCAAGGAGTAAGTGTCTTTTAATTTCATGGCTGCAGTTACCATCTGCAGTGATTTTGGAGCCCAGAAAAATAAAGTCTGACACTGTTTCCACTGTTTCCCCATCTATTTCCCATGAAGTGATGGGACCGGATGCCATGATCTTCGTTTTCTGAATGTTGAGTTTTAAGCCAACTTTTTTACTGAATGTTGAGTTTTAAGCCAACTTTTTCACTCTCCACTTTCACTTTCATCAAGAGGCTTTTTAGTTCCTCTTCACTTTCTGCCATAAGGGTGGTATCATCTGCATATCTGAGGTTATTGATATTTCTCCCGGCAATCTTGATTCCAACTTGTGTTTCTTCCAGTCCAGTGTTTTTCATGATGTACTCTGCATATAAGTTAAATAAACAGGGAACCACTAGACCATTCAGGTATGACCTAAATCAAATCCCTTATGATTATACAGTGGAAGTGAGAAATAGATTTAAGGGCCTAGATCTGATAGAGTGCCTGATGAACTATGCAATGAGGTTTGTGACACTGTACAGGAGACACGGATCAAGACCATCCCCATGGAAAAGAAATGCAAAAAAGCAAAATGGCTGTCTGGGGAGGCCTTACAAATAGCTGTGAAAAGAAAAGCGAAAAGCAAAGGAGAAAAGGAAAGATATAAACATTTGAATGCAGAGTTCCACAGAATAGCAAGAAGTGATAAGAAAGCCTTCTTCAGCGATCAATGCAAAGTGGAAAACTATACAATCATTTAAAATGATACTGTGGAAGAATTTTTATTGACTGGTGAAAATGATCACAATATACTATAAATGGAGGGGGCAAAGCAGTTTACAAAATATTGTATGTGTGAGTCAGATTTTATAAAACAAAACTTGTAAAGGCTGAAGGCCATGAGACAAAATGTCACAGTGGTTATCTCTGCATGCTAAGCTTACTGGTATTGTCATTTTCTTATCTATATTTTTTAAACTGTTATTAATAAATATGTATTACTTTTGATAGGGACTAAGTAGGATAATCAAATAGGTAGCCCAGAAATTTCATTAGGGGATCATAGATAGAGAGGGAATTTTAAGGGACTTTGGGGGACTATACCTAGTCCAGTTCTTGCCTGGAGAATCCCAGGGACGGGGGGCCTGGTGGGCTGCCGTCTATGGGGTCACACAGAGTTGGACACTACTGAAGCGACTTAGCAGCAGCAGTAAGTTAATGATCACTTAAGCAATCAGATTTGATTAATTGTAAAATCAAGTAGGCTTGCATAGCAACAGAAACCATGAAGCAGAAGCATGGCCAAGACAATACAACAATGGTGGCATGAGACCCACATCTCGCCCAGTGAGCTCAGGAAGTTAATGACTCCTAGGACACGCTCTTTGCACACATTAACAACGATGTATGGAGAGGTGACAGTTCAAAGTGAAAGACCTTCATTGTACTGAGACCTGAAGTAATTTTTCTGTAGTGCCAGCTTGACCACGTAGGGACAAGAAAATTCCCCTACCCAACCTGGAGGAGGAGTTGAAGATAGAAGTGTGACATCTATTGAAGAATGAGAAAGAAAGCCATCTTTTTCCCCTCCCCACATTTCCCTTGATTATAAAAACATAAGCCATGGAGTTCTTGAGGCGGCACCCTCTCACCAAGCAATTTTAAGTGTCATAAGAGTCCTATTCTAATAAATCACTTTTTATCTATTACTTTGCCTCTTGCTGAATTCTTTCTGTTCTGAGACATACAGGACTGGAGCGGAGCCCCCTATTGGTTTTACTTCTGGAAGTACGGGGAAATTCACTTGGAAAATAAGTAAGTCTGAGTTTTCTGCAACCAGGGAATCCAGAACTTAAGGAGAAAGGAAGGTGAGTGTGTAAGAAATCAGGGCATTGCAAGCATAAAACACCTCATCTAACCACGGCCCTTTCCCCGGTCACTTCTTGTCCAGTGAGGAAATGCACTATCACAGTGTCTCTAGGTGGTCAGGGCTAGGGAGTACTTTGCAAACAGTGGAAAGTTTTCCGGGGAGATACCCAGGAGAGATAGTGAGGCATCTCAGGAATTTGAGAGGTGAAAAAACTTAGTTCATGCTTGGGAAGTGAGGTCAGTCAGCTGGAAAAGTACCTTGTCTAAGCAGTCCGTTGAAACTGGGTGAGTGAAGAGTCATGAGACATGGTGGAGCCCAGCCAAGATCTGGAGTGGAGGTGGAAGGTGGCATGAACCACGTGGGGAGGAAGAGGCAGCAGAAGACAGGAAACGGACAGTGGAGGCGGGAGTAAAGGCGGTGACGAGGCAGGTTCGGTCCGGTGATCAGTGAGACCCCACCCCAAAGGGCAGGGGCAGCTCCCCCTGTGGGGCACCGCATGAGGGTCACCTGGCGCCCGGCCTTAGGCCCACCCAGAGCCTAGCAAAGTCCCAGCCGCAGAGGCCTCGCCCGGAGACTGAGAGCAATGCCAAAGCCCAGGCCCACTCCAGACCTACTAAGTCAGAATTTGCATTTTTACAAGATCCCCAGGGAAATTCAGAGACACACTGGAGTATGAGGAGGACTAATTTCGGAAAAAATATCCCCAATACATGCTCCTTGACTCATCTTGAGTACATTCATCTTCAGATTACTGAAGACGTCCCATGGACCTGACACCAAGAAGATGATGTTCCAGGCAGGGCTGGGCAAATCTCAGCGTGGGAATGGACATCTCTGTGTCTCCTTTGTGTAGCATCTGAATCTGTTTTACAAGCCACAATCCTTATGCAAAACCCTTGGGGCCAGATGTGTTTTAGAATTCAGAATTTTTCATATTTTACGAACATAATATGATGCACTGACCATATACTAGTGAGATCCGAGGCAGCACACTGTAATAAAATGTACTAATATTCTGCAACTTATTACAGAGTGAAAGCTGAAAGAATAAGCACCATCAGGTCAGGCCAATTTTGGCACCAAATTTAATAAGAAAACCTTTGGAGAAATGGCAACCCACTCCAGTATTCTTGCCTGGAGGATTTCATGGACAGAGGAGCCTGGTGGGCTCCATTGGATTGCACAGAGTTGGACACAACTGAGCACCTAACACACTTTGTCTCCAGAGTGTGGGAATTTTAGGATTGTGGATAAGGATTATGAACTATTTTATTATTATATTTTTTAAAGATTTTTTTTAATGTGGACCGTTTTAAAGTCTTTATTGAATTTATTACAATATTGTTTCTGTTTTATTTATTTTTGGCTGCCCCATGCAGCTTGCAGGGTTTGTCATGGTCTGTGTGTGGGTTGGAAAAGAATGTCCAGACATGAGGTGGAATGAGAGGAGAACAGCATTTATTAGAGCGGGACACGCTGTTAGAACAGTGGGTTGGCTCGAGAGAGCGCCAACCAATACTACTTCTGTTTGATGGTTTAGCTTTTTCGCTGTGATGCAAATGGGATGTTAGCTCCCCAACCAGGGATCGAACCGGCACCCCCTGTATTGGAAGGCAAGGACTTAAACACTGGATCACCATTTTATTTTTAAAGTGTACCAGCTGAATAAATCTAGAAACATTGATTGGCACTATTTCCCAACCTTCATTTACCTCAGACTTAGCATGAACTACACAAGATCTAGATATTCTTTCAAATATAAAGTAGTTCACATACTTACTCTAGCCAAGCAGGTCACACCTGGCACTGTATTCCCAGACCAACTCAAGGGGTTCTGTAAGGAGTGATTGGATTTTGACGAAAGTGAGAACTTTTCCCAGCTAACATCAGTTTTTGAAATGTGCGAGCTGAGGCTGGATCCCCAGGGCCTCCAGCTCCCAACCCTGGGCTTTGCGCCTCTCCCTTCATCTCTTTTCCCCTCCCCGCTCTCTCCCCAGGCAGACACAGGACCACAGGCCTCCTGCCCATGCTGCTTGGATTGTATTTGGAAACTCAAAACTGCAATCGGACAGTTCTTCCTCCAGCTGGGCTGTGAAGCATCTCATTCTCCAAACCCCCAGACCTTCTGACATATTGGGCTGGCAGTAATGGTCCCCCGAAGCTCCTTGGTATGAGGTGGGCCAGGTAAGAACTCACACTTACTCTGAAATCTTTCCTCACGTGACCCCTGCCAGGAAGGAAGACAGTGGCAGAGTTGCAAGAGGTTGTTTATATAAGGAAGGGGCAGGGGAGTTTCCAGGAAGGTCTCAAAAGCCTTCTCTAAATGCCCAGAGAGAGATGGCCAAAGTCCATCTTTGCTCTTGGAGTGCTCAGCGGGCGGCACCGGGCAAAGGGACCCTCTCACGGGGCTGTTAGTCAAAATCAGGAAGCCGGGCCCCATCCTCCTGGTGGGTCCACAGGGCCTCATGGTCTGCACGCTTTTCTGAGGCACTTTCTCATCCATGCTTGCCTCTACATCTGTTTCCCTTCTCTCATGGGAATTTACTCTTTAACTTTTATTGTAATACATGTCCACCTAATATGGAAAAATTAGGTGACTCAGATGAATAATAATATGATACTCAGGAGCAATGCTAGGCACTATTTGAGGGGCTCTACCTGAACCTGTGACGTTTCTGATGACGCTCTGTGAGCAGGTGTTACCATCATATAATCTCCATTTCACAGGTGACGGCACGGAGACACAGGTAGGTCCCTGGCCCCAGGTCCGTGAGGCTAAGAGGAGGCTGACTGGGGCCCGAACCAGGCACTGTGGTGCTGGGGTCCACACCCTAAACCCACGCCACACCCCAAAATCCTACACACAGAAGTGACCACCAAGACATTTGGGTATATAGCCTTTTAGTATTTTACATATACAATTTTTTTCATAAATTATTATAAAATAGGTGCTTACCTTGTAGCTCAGTCGGTAAAGAACCTGCCTGCAATGCAGAAGACCCAGGTTTGATTCCTGGGTCAGGAAGATCCACTGGAGAAGTGGCAACCCACTCCAGTATTCTTGCCTGGAGAAACACAAACCCATGGACAGAGGAGCCTGGCAGGCCACAGTTCATGGGGTCACAGGAGTCAGACATGACGTGGCGACCACAGCACTACCACTAGAAAATGTCTGCTCTATGCACTGTTGTGTAGTCTTTCTGCTTATCTTTCCACATCACGACACGTTCTACAACGTTTTATTCAAAATGAAAATAGTCTTTTTTTATTATAAAAGTGTCAGAAGAATTAAATTTATGTGTTTGCTTGTAGTGTATACATGAAACGTCTCTGGAAGGGTTCTGCAGATGCTGCAACACTGGTTACCTCTTGAGGCAGCCAGATGGAAGGCAGATGTGGATGAGAAGGAGACTGCTGTGTAACCTCTTGTACTCTTGATTATGACTATATAAATGTGTTATTGATTTCAAAAATAATTAAACTTTAAAAATGAAACCAATTCATCCTCATTATATAAAAATACAGGCATAAAGTAAAAATAAATTCATCTTTAAGCTCAATATTCTGAGATAACACTGTTAACATTTTTGCTCTATTTCTTCCAGAACTTCATCTATGAATGTATAGACATATAGGCAGATATGTTTTTACCAAAATAGGATGAGGCTGTATGAGGCTGTTTTGTCACCTGTGTTTTTCACTTAGGGTGAATCATGGACAATGTTCCATGCGGCCTCATTTTCAATGTCAGCAAGGTTATCAGTCATATAAAGGTGGCCGGTTTCCAAAGGAATATTTCTGGATAGACTGAGTTCAGCACCTAGATATGCAGTGCTAGTTGCTACCAGGGTTGTTTTATTAGGAGACTCAGATGAAATTATGGTTGTGAAAGTGGTTTGTAAAGTACACAACATATACGATTCTGTTTTAAATTCTGGCCTCTTAACTGGCCGTGTTAGGAAGAATGGTAGAATCAAAACCAGTTGGTCCAGCTTCTTTCTAATGTTGGCTCACAGAGCTGACACCTCCCTAGTGCGGTCTTCATTTACACACTCATTTACTTATTTATATTTTGAGTCTTAGTTGTGGCATGTGGGATCTAGTTCCCTCATCAGGAATCAAACCTGCATTGGGAGTGCAGTCTTAGCCACTGGACCAGCAGGTAAGGCCCTGCTCATCTTTAAAGCTGAGAGTTTTAAGGGAAGTTTAAGAGCACAAAGCGTTAGCAAGGATATGGAACTGAAACTCTGCTAAATGTCTTACAGCTGGTGGCAATGTGAACTGGGACAAACTTTTTGGAAAAGAGGTGGTATCTACTAAAGCTAATCATGTAAGATACTAGCAAGGATATGGAACTAAAACTCTGCTAAATGTCTTATAGCTGGTGGCAATGTGAACTGGGACAAACTTTTTGGAAAAGAGGTGGTATCTACTAAAGCTGATCATGTAAGATACTTGAGCAAGGATATGGAACTAAAACTCTGCTAAATGTCTTACAGCTGGTGGCAATGTGAACTGGGACAAACTTTTTGGAAAAGAGGTGGTATCTACTAAAGCTGATCATGTAAGATACTTGAGCAAGGATATGGAACTAAAACTCTGCTAAATGTCTTACAGCTGGTGGCAATGTGAACTGGGACAAACTTTTTGGAAAAGAGGTGGTATCTACTAAAGCTGATCATGTAAGATACCCTATGGCTCAGAAAGGCCTCCCCTGCTTATACAGTGAACACAAATGCAGGCAGATTTCATCACATGACTTATTAATAGAATGTTCACAGCAGCACTATTTATAAGCATCCCAAACTAGAAACTTCCCATATGCCCATCAGTAGTTAAGTGGATAAATTATAATATTGTCACACAATACAATACTATCCAACAATATGAATCTATCTTGCAAACATGTTGAAACAAACAAACTTGGCTCAAGATTAGAACACTAACTGTTTCACTTAGCTCTACTGCTACATAACAAACTGTTCCCAAACTTAGCGTCTTAAAACAACTGGTTGTTCTTCATGATTGAGTGGCTAGTTGTCCAGTTTGTCATCAGTGGCTGCATTCGGCTGTGGGTCTGGCAGGGCTGGAAGGTCCAAGGAGACCTTGTTCATCTGTGTAGTGGTTCTGGCTTCTTTTCCACAGGGCCTCAGTCACCTCTCTAGTGTGGAGGCCTCGGAGCAACAAGAGGGTTCCAAGAGGGTAAAAGTGAAGCTGCAAGCTCTAAGGCTGAACCTCAGACTTGCATAGCATTTGTTCCTCTGCATTCTGTTGGTCAGCCAAGTCAAAGGCCATTACAGACACAAGGGGTAGAAAAAACAGACTCCATCAATAGACTACCATTGATAATGATAATAGATTACCATTATTGCCAAATTCAGAATAGTATTGCCAAATTCAGACTTAAATTGAAGAAGGTAGGGAAAACCACTAGACCATTCAAGTATGACCTAAATCAAATCCCTTTTGATTATACAGAAGTGACAAATAGATTCAAGGGATTAGATCAGATGGACAGAGTGCCTGAAGAACTACGGACGGAGGTTCGTGACATTGTACAGGAGGCAGGGATCAGGACCATTCTCAAGGAAAAGAAATGAAAAAGGCAAAATGGCTGTTTGAGGAGGCCTTACAAATAGCTATGAAAAGAAGAGAAGTGAAAGGCAAAGGAGAAAAGGAAAGATATACCCATTTGAATGAAGAGTTCCAAAGAATATCAAGGAGAGACAAGAAAGCCCTCCTTAGATCAGTGCAAAGAAATAGAGGAAAACAACAGAATGGGAAAGACTAGAGATCTCTTCAAGAAAATTAGAGATACCAAGGGAACTTTTCATGCAAAGATGGGCACAATAAAGGATAGAAATAGTATGGACCTAACAGAAGCATAAGATATTAAGAAGAGGTGGCAAGAATACACGGAAGAACTATACAAAAAAGATCTTCATGACTCAGATAACCATGATGGAATGATCACTGGACTAGAGTCAGACATCCTGCAATGCAAAGTCAAGTGGAGGTAATGGAATTCCAGTTATTTCAAATTCTAAAAGATGATGCTGCAAAAGTGCTGCACTCAATATGCCAGCAAATTTGGAAAACTCAACAGTGGCCACAGGACTGGAAAAGGTCAGTTTTCATTCCAATCCCAAAGAAAGGCAATGCCAAAGAATGCTCAAACTACCACACAATTGCACTCATCTCAAGAACTAGCAAAGGAATGCTCAAAATTCTCCAAGCCAGGCTTCAACAGTATGTGAACTATGAACTTCCGGATGTTCAAGCTGGATTTAGAAAAGGAAGAGGAACCACAGATCAAATTGCCAACATCCGCTGGATCATCAGAAAAGCAAGAGAGTTCCAGAAAAACATGTACTTCTGCTTTATTGACTATGCCAAAGCCTTTAAGTGTGTGAATCACAACAAACTGGAAAATTCTTGAAGAGCTGAGAATATCCAGGTCAGGAAGCAACAGTGAGAACTGGACATGGAACAACAGACTAGTTCCAAACAGGGAAAGGAGTACGTCAAGGCTGTATATTGTCATTATGCTTATTTAACTTATATGCAGAGTACATCATGAGAAATGCTGGGCTGAACGAAGCACAAGCTGGAATCAAGATTGCTGGGAGAAATATCAATAACCTCAGATATACAGATGACATCACACTTAGGGAAGAAAGCAAAGAAGAATTAAAGAGCCTCTTGATGAAAGTGAAAGAGGAGAGTGAAAAAATTGGCTTAAAACTCAACATTCAGAAAACTAAGATCATGGCATCTGGTCCCATCACTTCATGGCAAATAGATGGGGAAACAGTAGAAACAGTGACAGACTTTATTTTGGGGGCTCCAAAATCACTGCAGATGGTGACTACAGTCATGAAATTAAAAGACGCTTGCTCCCTGGAAGAAGTTATGACCAATCTAGACAGCATATTAAAAAGCAGAGATGTTACTTTGTCAACAAAGGTCCGTCTAGTCAAAGCTATGGTTTTTCCAGTAGTCATTTATGGATTTGAGAGTTGGACTATAAAGAAAGCTGAGTGCAGAAAAATTGATGCTTTTGGACTGTGGTGTTGGAGAAGATTCTTGAGAGTTTCTTGGACAGCAAAGAGATCCAACCAGTCCATCCTAAAGGAAATAATCTCTGAATATTCATTGGAAGGACTGATGCTGAAGCTGAAACTGCAGTACTTTGGCCACCTGATGTGAAGAACTGACTCATTTGAAAAGGCCCTGATGCTGGGAAAAGACTGAAGGCGAGAAGGGAAGGGGAGTTCTATAGTCCCCTATTCTTGAGTTCTATACTTGCAATCCCTGTATCAAAACAAAGGTCCTTATAGACTGAAAACAATCTCAATACCAATGTTGAAAACACACATCTGAAGGCACATTTCTGCTGCTGTCTTGAAAGATCAGATATTATTTCTGTTTCGGTGACTGTAAACTCAGAATTCTTCAGGAACCTTCTTTAATAATCATTGTTCAACAAGTCAGTGATAACCAGGACTTGTCCGATACTGTGAGGATACCAAAGATGTTCACTGCATTACAATACTTGCAGGTAGAAATGCTGCTATTTTACAGAAAACACCCTTTTCCAGGTTATTTTTAACCTTTTAGAAAAAATAAAGGTCCTCATAAGATAGTTTAAGCCACCCAAAAAAAAAAACCAAATAAATATTTTAAAAAGCAGGTCATAAATAATCACTATGCATTTTCCTTAAATATTAATATATAAACATTTTCAACTTATATAAGTAAATATATGAATTAAAAAATTTTTTGAAATATAATTAGCCAGATTCCAAGGGCTTAAATACTTTCATAGAAAAAGGCTGGACTTTTCTGGGGGTCCAGTGTTTAAGACTCCACAGTTCAACTGCAGGGGACATGGGTTTGATCCCTGGTGAGGGAACTAAGATCCCGAATGCCATGTGTGCGGTACGGCCAAAAAACAAAAAAAAAAGTCAACTGTCTTTGGAAGGTTCCCTTATGTGATTTTAGAGGAACAGACTCTAAAATGAGATGTTCGACGAACAAACGAATGCATTAGGGCATATAAGACTGAAATATCCTATAAAAAAGTGCATTTATGAATCTATTTTCTACTTAAAATGCACAGATAAGGAATTTTTACATCAAGCAGGTGTAGAGTGTAGGGAAACGATTTAATTGGTAATAGAACTGGGCTTGTCAGAGCCCTTTAATTTTCTCACATGCTGCTGCTACTGCTGCTGCTAAGTCGCTTCAGTCGTGTCCGACTCTGTGCGACCCCATGGACTGCAGCCTACCAGGGTCCTCCACCCATGGGATTTTCCAGGCAAGAGTACTGGAGTGGGGTGCCAATGCCTTCTCCGAATTTTCTCACATACATTCCCTCTAATTTGTCTTTCCTGAGACCCCCTCCCAACCCACTCCCTTAGATCCTCTGTCTTCTTCCTAGAAAAAAAGGCTCAGTTGTAGCACTACTAGTTTAAGACTCGCTAGGACTTTCCCCGGAGAAGGCAACGGCACCCCACTCCAGTGTTCTTGCCTGGAGAATCCAGGGACGGGGGAGCCTGGTGGGCTGCCATCTATGGGGTCGCACAGAGTCGGACACGACTGAAGCGACTTAGCAGCAGCACCAACAGCAGCAGCAGGACTTTCCCGGAGACACCTGTCTACTACTCCCAGGCCCCTTGTCAGGAGGATCTCCTTGGAGCCAAAAAGTTGATAACTGATCTAGAAAAGATACAAACAATGTCACGGTCTAAGAATTTCTAAAGTGGACTTTGTGACATTATGCAGAGGCTAAGGGGTGAGGCAAAGGGCTCCTCCCCACGTGTGTAACCTCGGGCAGAGGACTGCATGTCCCCAGGCCTCAGTTTTCTCATCTGTGACAGGGGACTAGCAGAACCACAGTGGGAATATGTGTGTTCAGCCATCTGTTGGTGCTCAGTGAGGCCTCTTCCTCTCTCACCATGTCCTTCTAGGGCTCAAAAATCTGTAACTTAAGGGATCACAGGGAAGCTGAACAATGACTGAAGGGTTAGAAATCACCATCTAAGGAGAATGGGTGAAGGAGTGGTGAACATGTCACATGGGAAGGACGGCGTTTAGTCTGGGCAAAGAGGGCAGTGAGGAGCTGGGGCTGCCAACTGTGAGCATCCAGTAGTTTGCTTGGCATTTAACATGCTCCAATTCTCAGAACAGCCCTGTGAGGAAAGTAGGGTTATGAGCTCCATCTTCTAAGTGAGGAAACTGAGGTTTTTTAACTTTCCCAAGATCATCCAGTTGAATGGGGAAATGGAGAGTCCAACATGGGTCTGATGCTTTGCATCAGCTTAAGATGCTCCTCTCCGGTGGCTGGAGACAGCATGGGGGAGCTGGCCCCAAAGAGGAGCAAGAGGGGGACATGGAAGATGGCTGTCAGGGGCAGGTATCAGGGTCAGACAGGGGCCAGAGAGGACTCTTTGGGACTCATCAGAAAGGGACTTTCCAGGCCTCAGCTGCCTTATGTGTGGGCTTGCCTGGAGGCAGGAGTGAGTCTACTTTCCCTGGAGGAAAGCAGGCTTGTGAGCACCAGGCTCAGGATCGATATCCTGGGGACCACCCAGACAGACGGGAGCACTCTGCTCCTCTTCACCGAGGGGGCTCAGTGGCTGGCACGGTTGAGTCCATCTTTCTACTTCTTTCTACATGTTCCATTATCATGGCAGGCACTCCCTTTGCCTCACTCTGGCCATCTCCCAGGAACGGTTATATAAAACTAAGTAAAGATACTAAAATACACAAATAAAATTCTTCTTAGCCTTAATCTTTCGGTTCCCATGTCCATGGAATGGGTCTGATGATCCGTCTGACTCTGGGCGGACAGGGTGGCTCTCAGCCTCTTTGCCCGCCATCGCAGGCTTCCTGCTCATGCAGTGCTTGCCCGGGCGGCTTTTGCTTCCTGGCCCTAACTTTGACTCTTCACACTGGGAAGGGGCTGTGATTAGAGCTTAATCTCATGTCTGCAATCCATTTCTTCCATGGAGCTGCACTAACCTTTCCCATCTAGATAATTGTGAGGCAACCACAACAGTTTCTCTCTTCACTACACTTTTTTCTTTCGTGGAGACATGGAAAAGGTCAGTTCAGTAGACTCAGACCTGTGTTCTGACTCTCACAGACAGAGGCCTATCGCTCTTACACCCACAGGTCATCATTCTGAGCTATAAACCTTTTTCTTTTTTTAAGAGAGATACACATTCCATGAACATAACGCAGTCCATCTCGGAAGGTAAGATGGCCTTGGGAGAAACACTCCACAGATAAAAGAGTGTGGGCCATCTCAAAAGGCGAGAGGCTCATAAACTCAATTTTCTTAAAGAGTAGTCCCAAAAGCTCACTAAAAATTGTACTTGGATTTAATTTCAATTGAGAACCATATTCGTATTTCTAATCTCTGCACCTGATTTTGACTTATATTGACTTCTAACACTGACATATCTTCCAAGGGAACCTAAGCAAAGAGCATCAGCTACACATCACCCTCCCCCTCAAGAGAACATGAAAAAACACAGTCACACTGAGAAAGAAGGGACCACAGTTTGCTCTTGTCCACTGAAGGTCTCTTGGACTTAGAATGTTGCCACTTCCCGCAGCTCCAGCCCTTGGCTGCGGTCCACCCTGAGTAAGTGAATTCCTCTGCTGAAACTCACACACAGTAAGGAGATGGTGTCGGCCACCGCCAGGGAACTCAAAGGTCCTGATCCATCCAGAGACAAGGTGAAAAGGCAGGCTGGGGAGGAAGGGGGAACCGGTATGTTAGACCAAGGGTGCCATATTATGAAAGGCGGCGTCTTTGTAAGAAACCTATAGAAATAAAGCACGTGCTATGTATATGCATCTAACCCAGGTAAGAGAGGCACCCAGTGCCTCAGAGGCACGTTCAGTGGGGAAGTCAAGCCCAGGTTGTCAGCACAGGACGTATTCAACCTGGAAGTACACTGGACAAGTGGGGCCTCACTGCAAGGCCATGGTAAAACGCTGCCCTCGGGCTCTTGCCCAGAGAACAAAGTGCAGAACCAAAGGTAAGGATACCAATCTTCAGCTGCGGTGCCCCATGGTCTCACTTTGTCCTTTCAGGACAAAGGCTGACAGGGCACCTGCAGGGCAGTTTGGGGCTGCTGACCCACTCTCCTCCGTCAGCATCTTGCAGGCTGCTCTTCTAAGAGCACAAGTGCACGCCTGGCGGGCACAGCGCCTCTTTCACACCTGGTCCTCCCTGGTCTCGGTTTCGATCCCTGAATCTACAACAGCTGCTCCTCCCACACGCCCAGGTCAGGGTACCTGACTGCACTCACTGTGGAAGCCGCTAGACATGACCCCACACGTCTGAGAGGGGCGACCCTATCCTCCCGTGCTAGGAGCTGAGTTTCTGGGAGATGACTGTCGAAGCGATTTGGCTTGAGGGTCTCTAAATGAACACTAGCCCTGTGTCTGCCAGAAGCCAGTGTCTAGGACAGAATAGCATGGAGACAGTGGGGTGCTGGTAAACTGGCTTTTTAGAAAGAAAAAAAAAAAACCCTTCATTCACAGCATTTGCCAATTTTTGTGAGGTTAAATACTCCTGCCATGACCATATTAAATATTCCTGAATATTTAACAGTCAGCAAGTAGAAGCTGGCTCCGGCACACCAGCACATCGAGGAAACTGTGGCAAGCTGGCTCCCTAAAGCGTGTCTTTCTCTGGTGCTTTGCATGACCTTACTATGATTCCAAACCTCAACTGCAAAGTCAAGAGAGGCCAGAGTCTTTCTGAGACTGTCTTTACCCCATATGTCACCCCCACCAAACCGAGGCTCTCGTTTTAGCCCTTGAAAATGAATCTTAAAGTGGTAATTCTTGTTCTCTTTTCCAGACATTTTGAGCATCACAACTTAAAACATGATGAGGAACTTCAGGTAGAAAGAATGAAAGAACCAAATATATTTGAGCTTTTAGCAAAGTGTCTGTACAACATGATACCAGGGGTTATGTGGTGACAGTTTCTAGGCAGCTGGACAGGGAGTCTGATCTCTTGATGTCATCTCTTAACCACCATGGTGGTGGACAATGGCAGGACATGGGTGACTCTGTATATGCTGAGCAATGGAAGAGTTTTAAAGAAACCTGTAGGACATCATGTATCTTTGAGAAGCAAAAGGGAATGGCAAACCACTTCAGAATTCTTGCCTTGAGAACCCCATGAACAGTATGAAAGGCAAAATGATAGGATACTGAAAGAGGAACTCCCAGGTCAGTAGGTGCCCAATATGCTACTGGAGATCAGCGGAGAAATAACTCCAGAAGAATGAAGGCATGGAGCCAAAGCAAAAACAACACCCAGCTGTGGCTGTGATTGGTGATAGAAGCAAGGTCCGATGCTGTAAAGAGCAACATTGCATAGGAACCTGGAATGTCAGGTCCATGAATCAAGGCAAATTGAAGTGGTCAAATAGGAGATGGCAAGAGTGAATGTCGACATTCTAGGAATCAGCGAACTGAAATGGACTGGAATGGGTGAATTTAACTAAGATGACCATAATATCTACTACTGTAGGGGAGAATCCCTTAGAAGAAATGGAGTAGTCATCATAGTCAACAAAAGAGTCCGAAATGCAGTACTTGGATGCAATCTCAAAAACGACAGAATGATCTCTGTTCGTTTCCAAGACAAACCATTCAATATCACAGTAATCCAAGCCTATGCTCCAACCAGTAACGCTGAAGAAGCTGAAGTTGAACAGTTCTATGATGACCTACAAGATCTTTTAGAACACCCTAAAAAGATGTCCTTTTCATTATAGGGGACTGGAATGCAAAAGTAGGAAGTCAAGAAACACCTGGGGTAACAGGCAAATTTGGCCTTGGAATATGGAATGAAGCAGGGCAAAGACTATTAGAGTTTTGCCAAGAGAATGCACTGGTCATCACAAACACCCTCTTCCAACAACACAAGAAGACTCTACACATGGACATCACCAGATGGTCAACACCGAAATCAGATTGATTATATTCTTTGTAGCCAAAGATGGAGAAGCTCTATACAGTCAGCAAAAACAAGACCGGGAGCTGACTGTGGCTCAGATCATGAACTCCTTGTTGCCAAATTCAGACTTAAATTGAAGAAAGTAGGGAAAACCACTAGATCATTCAGGTATGAGCTAAATCAAATCCCTTATGATTATACAGTGGAAGTGAGAAATAGATTTAAGAGTCTAGATCTGATAGACAGAGTGCCTGATGAACTATGGACAGAAGTTCATGACATTGTACAGGAGACAGGGATCAAGACCATCCCCATGGAAAAGAAATGCAAAAAAGCAAAATGGTTGTCTGGGGAGGCCTTACAAATAGCTGTGAAAAGAAGAGAAGTGAAAAGCAAAGGAGAAAAGGAAAGATATAAGCATCTGAATGCAGAGTTCCAAAGAATAGCAAGGAGAAATAAGAAAGCCTTCCTCAGCGATCAATGCAAAGCAATAGAGGAAAACAACAGAATGGGAAAGACTAGAGATCTCTTCAAGAAAATTAGATACCAAGGGAACATTTCATGCAAAGATGGGCTCGATAAAGGACAGAAATGGTATGGACCTAATGGAAGCAGAAGATATTAAGAAGAGGTGGCAAGAATACACAGAAGAACTATACAAAAAAGATCTCCATGACCCAGATAATCACGATGGTGTGATCACTGACCTAGGGCCAGACATCCTGGAATGTGAAGTCAAGTGGGCCTTATAAAGCATCACTACAAACAAAGCTAGTGGAGGTGATGGAATTCCAGTTGAGCTATTCCAAATCCTGAAAGATGATGCTGTGAAAGTGCTGCACTCAATATGACAGCACATTTGGAAAACTCAGCAGTGGCCACACGACTGGAAAAGGTCAGTTTTCATTCCAATCCCAAAGGCAATGCCAAAGAATGCTCAAACTACTGCACAGCTGCACTCATCTCACACACTAGTAAAGTAATGCTCAAAATTCTCCAAGCCAGGCTTCAGCAATATATGCACCGTGAACTTCCTGATGTTCAAGCTGGTTTTAGAAAAAGCAGAGGAACCACAGATCAAATTGCCAACATCTGTTGGATCATCAAAAAAGCAAGAGAGTTCCAGAAAAACATCTATTTCTGCTTTATTGACCATGCCAAAGCCTTTGACTGTGTGGATCACAATAAACTGTGGACAATTCTGAAAGAGATGGGAATACCAGACCGTCACCTGACCTGCCTCTTGAGAAACCTATATGCAGGTCAGGAAGCAACAGTTAGAACTGGACATGGAACAACAGACTGGTTCCAAATAGGAAAAGGAGTACATCAAGGCTGTATATTGTCACCCTGTTTATTTAACTTATATGCAGAGTACATCATGAGAAACACTGGGCTGGAAGAAGCACAAGCTGGAATCAAGATTGCTGGGAGAAATATCAATAACTTTAGATATGCAGATGACACCACTCTTATGGCTGCCCCCAACAGAAAGTGAAGAGGAACTAAAAAGCCTCTTGATGAAAGTGAAAAAGGAAAGTGAAAAAGCTCTCCTTAAATTAATGGCTTTAATGTTGGCTTAAAGCTCAACATTCAGAAAACTAAGAGCATGGCAACCAGTCCCATCACTTCAAGGCAAATAGATAAGAAAACAGTGGAAACAGTGTCAGACTTTATTTTTGGGGGCTCCAAAATCACTGCAGGTAGTGACTACAGCCATGAAATTAAAAGATGCTTACTCCCTGGAAGGAAAGCTATGACCAACCAATATGATAGCATATTCAAAAGCAAAGACATTACTTTACCAACAAAGGTCCATCTAATCAAGGCTATGGTCTTTCCTGTGGTCATGTATGGATGTGAGAGTTGGACTGTGAAGAAAGCTGAGCACTGAAGAATTGATGTTTTTGAACTGTGGTATTGGAGAAGACTCTTGAGAGCCCCTTGGACTGCAAGGAGATCCAACCAGTCCATTTTAAAGGAGATCAGTCCTGGGTGTTCATTGGAAGGACTGATGCTAAAGCTGAAACTCCAGTACTTTGGCCACCTCATGCGAAGAGCTGACTCATTGGAAAAGACTCTGATGCTGGGAGGGGTTGGGGGAAGGAGGAGAAGGGGACGACAGAGGATGAGATGGCTGGATGGCATCACCGACTCAATGGACATGAGTTTGAGTAAACTCCAGGAGTTGGTGATGGACAGGGAGGCCTGGCATGCTGCGATTCATGGGGTCGCAAAGGGTTGGATGCGACTGAAGTGAACTGAACTGAACTGAACTGAGAGGCAGGCTCCT
The DNA here is from genome assembly GCA_935064755.1 of Tragelaphus eurycerus. Lineage (NCBI taxonomy): Eukaryota > Metazoa > Chordata > Mammalia > Artiodactyla > Bovidae > Tragelaphus > Tragelaphus eurycerus. The sequence continues at coordinate 303,592 of CAKXYN010000083.1, forward strand.
TACCTCCAGTGTCTTGATTCCAGATCTTCACCTTGCAGTCATGTGATGAGGTAGCAATTGCAGGCATCGAGGCTAAAGCTCTGGGTAGAAAGATACAGGACGCAACGGTCTGGAAGTGCCCCCTGTACTCACAGATTCTGCTCCGTGTCTGCCTCAGGTCCCACAGCTGCAAAGTAATGACAAGGGCTGGCTTGCATACATATTTCCCAGCTTCATGCTTCATTCTCTAGTATCCTCTCCCCAGCCTCTCATGATGCCCCTCTATTCCCTTGACCTACCTCCTCACACAGACAGCCTTACCTTCATCCCTCCCATCCATCCATCCCGTCGGGCAGTGACTATGCAGCAAACAGGCAGGTTAGAGACGGTTTAACCGGAGGTTGTTGCCTTTTTCATTATCATCACGGCAGCACAGTGAGAGGACAGAAGGGGGTGGCCTATTTTCTACGACAGGTCAAGAGTGGCCTCATACCAGCCTCCTGGCATCTGTGGGTCCCATGGAGACCCCACAGTTAGGAACAGCTTCTCATAAGTATATACAGGTGCAGACCTTCTGATTTAATACCAAGACACTGACTCTTGGTATAGGAAGACTAGATTCTATAACAAGGGAGACGACAGTTCTGCCAGCCCACTCCTGTTGATACTAATCAGACTTAAGAGAATAGTGTTCACAGACAAGAGCACATGGAATTGTGTCCAAAAAATAATGAAATCTCTGGACACTGAGTCGCTGTCCAAGGAATAATTATAGGAGCTGGAAATGCAAATGCTTAGCTTGGAGAATAAATGGTACATCAGAAGCCTGGGATTCAACACTTCAACCTACCACTTATGAGAAGTGTGGTCTTATACAAGAGATTTCAACTTGCCATGCCTCTATTTCTCCATCTGTAAAATGGGAACTATAATAATACGGAACTAGCGAGATTGTTTTAAGGATTAAATGAGATAATGCACATGATGTGCCCAGCCCAGTGCCTTGCACATAATAAATGTCCAATAAAATGGGAATTGTAGTTGTCCTGGTGGATACTAGATAAATCTTTTAACTAATATTTTACTGTGAGAAATCCAAGGTACTCTGGAGGAACCAAGGCAATCTATCCCGAAATTAAATGCAAGGAAAGGTAGAGGGGTTCAGGATGCAGTGGCCCCTTGACCAACACTAGAGCCCCAAACTTCCCAAAGAACTTGAATTCCTTTACTTGAATTCCACATGTGCAATGGGAACACACTTGATTCTTCAATCAGTTCATCCCCTTTCTAAATTCTACTGGGATCAGGGACATTAGCAGGTGGTTCTGTGTCTTACGCCTTCCTGTCTTGACTCCCATCACATTTCTCTTTTCTATGACCGATGCAGCGAGCTTAGGCAATGGAGTTTTCTTGAAAGAAACGTCCAGAAAGCCAAGGATCATGTATAGTATGCACTTGGAATAGGCCTGAGACTGTAGTAGAGCCTGCCTGTATAGCTCAGGACGGGCAAGAGGCGAGAGGAAGTCATTTCTCGTCAGCACCCCGACACCTGGACCCCGCAGTGTCTCACCGTGGCTTCACAGCCTTCCCCTTCAAAGCCGCTGCTGCAGGAGACACACTTGTGCCCATCCTCACTGACCTCGCAGTACGTCTGGATGTGCTGCTGGGTGGGAAATGTATGAGCTGCCTGCAGCCCCCGACTGTCCCACAGTCTGAAAGAAATTACGGCAGCAAATGAGTTTGCAGTAAATGTGCTGAAATGCACCATAATTGCCTGTGAACGCCGAAGTCTTGGCTCTTTGCGGGCTTTGGCGAGTCAGAACAGAACGCTGTGATTTACCTAAAAACAGCAACATGAACCAGATCAATCTCAGAGATGGTAAAGCTGTCAGGAAATAACCAAACTGAATGACATATGAGTTCTTTCTATTTTGAGATCTAATTAATGGGAATTTAGACCAAGCATTTTAATTGTTCAAGTTAATTTGGCCCTTTGGGGTACTACTTTCAAAAGACAAGAGAGAATATTTCTGTGCCTGTGATTTAACAAAAATTTTCAAAGACACATATCATGATGGAGAGAAGCAAGCATCATTCCAGAATCAGACACAGAAGATTTATAGGACTTGGCCAACTGACCCATGGGGTCAACTGGGGACCGTTTTGTTTTACCTCTTGTCTCAATTTTACTTCCTTATCTTCTTCCTACCATTTTCTAAGAAGAATCTCTTGAGATCCAATGTTTCTGGTCATGCTTTCTAGTCTAAGAAGGATTTACTTCATTTGACTTCCCTGATGGTGATTCTGAGGGCTGGGTGATTGAGAACACCTGGAGCCGAGTAAGGGCCACCTGAAGGGGTGGGACAAGCAAGCAACTGACCCTGAGGTTAATCTGAACACGTTCCCACAGTCAGGGCTGGCAGAATCCGCTGCTTCTAAAAACCGGCCAGAACAAGCTGACCTCCTGCCATTTAACCTCTATCCAGGTGATCCACAGGGCCAGATCAGAGAGACACCAGCACTGGCAAAGTGCAGAGGAGGGGAAGGCCCTGGGAAAGGCACAGCAACGTGGAGAAGCAGAGCAGGAAGAGAGTCAGGTAAGCACAGGAGCCACAGACCTTCACCAGAAACACCTGCACTGCTGCTCGGTAAGCCCACCTGATGGTTTTATCCTCGGAGGTCTGGAGTATGTAAGGTTCTCGGGGGACCCAGCACAAGTGAGTGACCTGGAAAAAGCAAAAGTTTCAAAACTTCTCCTCACCATGCCATTCCTCCGCTGTAATTTCTGTAAATGTCACTAAAGAGCATCCCTGTCATCACTTCTCAAGGATGCTAAGCCTAGCACATCTGACTTAAGAGGGATTTTATGTGGTGCAGAGGCCCACCGGTCATGCTCAACCTGCAGCTCCTAGGTTATCAGCAGCAACGGAAGCACCTGGACCAGGTGTGAGCCTCGAAATGCCTGCAGCACTTTCAGAGTGTCTGAAACTCAAACACCGCTGGCCGAGTGGCAGCTAAGGAGAGCGGCCTCTGCTTTCAAGTGGGATCGATGAAACCCTAACTTGAGGCCTCTTTGGGTTCAGGAAGCGTGTCCCTGTTTCCCTTTATCCCTGAAGCCCCTTGCTGAATAGTTTTCAAAACAACCTGCACAAATATGGAGGGCACAGGGCAAGCACATCTTGCCACTGGCAGTTGTCTTCAAAACTCGAAAAGATCACATGACTAATGTCTGACAACCACTAAAGGACATTGCCATGTCTTGGGTTAATACAGCTAAAAAGTGATGTATCCATGCTTTAAACCCCCAGGTATGACTAACCTCATATGCAGTGGAGTTGACATCAGTCTGCTACCGGCAAACACTGGTGTTCATAAGCAAATCAAATTATACAAATAGCAAAAGGTCATGCTTATTTCTCTGCATAATGTTACATATACTGAACACATGATAAGCATAAACTGTGAGTTTCTGGAGGCCAGGAACCAAGCCCTGGGCCACTAACCCTGCTTCTAGCACAGTGCCTGGCCCACAGAAGATATGGAATAACTATGTTTTGAAGGCATAAGTGAGGACACCATTTAAAACTCCAATATAAACTAGTGGAGTTGTTCTCTGGAGCAGAAGACCTTAGTTAGGGGTGAGCAGTAATTAGGACCCAAGACTCTAAGGCCTGGTCATGTAGTCTCCACGTCTCTCTCCTAGGCTCTTCCTCACCCCAGGCTCCCTTCTGTTGCCCTCCTCTGGACAAAGTTTGATTTCGTACCAGATTCCTGGAGACTGAAGCTCTCTCTGCACACTGTCCAGTCCCCACATCCCACAAGAGCAGGGTGTTGTCACGGGAGCCAGTACACAGTTGTGATGAATCTTATGGAACAATGGCAAGAAGATGGTCCATGAGACGGACTTGGGACAGGGCTTTTCAGAAAAGTACCACAGTACTGGTGTTGGGAAGACGTTGGCTTTACCTCACCTGGACTCACGGTCAGTCCAGTGACCACCATGGTGTGGCCAGAAAACTGCTGTCTTGGCTGTGAGGAGCTCTGCAAGTCCCACATCATGACCATCTTATCACGAGAGGCGCTGAAGAACTGGCTTGATTTGTAAATACATGCTATCTGCTCAAAAAAAAAAAAAAGACAGCTCTAGTGTGCTTGTTTGGATGTTAAAAATGGAAAAAGCCTGGAGATAAAAGTGCTAGAGCCTGGTGTTCGCTCTCAGGCTGGTTCAAAATGCACTGTATCTGGCAGGTGAACAGAGTCTGCTTGTGGCTGTCGCTGACACTGTCTCATTACGGTGGAGTTTGCTTCTCAGTTTTTGGTTCATGTAGGTGGACTTCAGAGAGACATTCTCCATCATTTTTGCTGGAATCTCAGTCTACTCTGTCATACTCTTTAACAAATTAATTATTTAACTGTTTCTGGCTTTTAAAAAATTTCCCCAACTAGACTAAAAGTTTCCTCGGTATGTAGAGTTTGTCATTTTCTTAGCTAGAGTAACCACTTGGTAAGGCTTCGATACACGACCCTGGTGAGTTAGGCCAGGGCAGGGGGAGTTAATCCCAGCTGTCTCTGTTTACTACCTGTGCTGTGCTATGTGCTAAGTCGGTTCAGTCGTGTCCAGCTCTCTGCAACGCTATGGACCGTAGCCCACCAGGCTGCTCTGTCCCTGGGATTCTCCAGGCAAGAATACTGGAGTAGGTTGCCATGCCTTCCTCCAGGGGATCTTCCCAACCCAGGGATCAAACCCATGTCTCTTACATCTCCTGCACTGGCAGGTGGGTTAGCGCTACCTGGGCAGCTCTGAAGGGCTTAATGACGAAACAAAAACTGCGTCTACTACACCTATAACTATAGCTGAGTGAATGCTTTGCTCTGGTGTGGATGGAGCTTCACACGGTGACGTCAAATGAAACCTCTGCATTTTTCCTTAACACTGAAATATTCAACCACTCTTACTACCGAGAGCTACAGGCATTCCTTTATTCAATTCCAAATTTCCTCCTGATGCTAATCATATGACAATTACCTTGGTGATTTCACGCTCATGTCCTTTGAACCTTTTCACCACATTTCCAGTTCTCCAGTTATAGGCCACAACTGTCTGCAGAGAGTCATTAGAAGATTTTAGTTCAATTGATTTTTTTTGTTTAACTGAAACTACAAGGCTTTATCTTGTTCTCTACCTAATTTCTCCCTTTCTACCAGGGTTTTATTGTAGTATCGCTCCACATGCTCCCCGAGTTTGAGCTCTCTGTCTCTTCCAGATCCACTGGGCCACTCCGCTGAAGCGTCTGGGCCTTAATGATGGGTTTGGGATAACACTCCCCAGGGGCATCTGGTTTAGGTTGAACTTCTGGGTGTAGATGCTGAAGGAAAATCTACATGGGATTAGATTTTTTTCCCCTACTTAAAAAAAATTAACATCTTAATCATTTTTAGGTGTACAATTTAGCAGTGTTAAAAGTATATTCAGGGAATTCCCTGGAGGTCCAGGGGACCTTCCAGTGCAGGGGGCATGGGTTTGATCCCTGGCTATTTCAAATCCTAAAAGATGATGCTGTGAAAGCGCTGCACTCAATATGCCAGCACATTTGGAAAACTCAGCAGTGGCCACAGGACTGGAAAAGGTCAGTTGTCATTCCAATCCCAAAGAAAGGCAATGCCAAAGAATGCTCAAACTACTACACAATTGCACTCATCTCACACACTAGACGGGGAAAAGGAACCCCCCCCAGACTTGCCTGGAAAATTCTCCAAGCCAGGCTTCAGCAATACATGCACCGTCTGAACTTCTGATGTTCAAACTGATTTTAGAAAAGGCAGAGGCACCCTAGCAAAGGAATGCTCAAAATTCCCAAGCCAGAATTGCACCGTGAACTTCCTAGTTCAAACTATTTTAAAAAGGGAGAACCACCCAATCTGTTGGATCACTGAAAAATCAAAGAGAATTCCAGAAAAACATCTATTTCTGCTTTATTGACCATGCCAAAGCCTTTGACTGTGTGGATCACAATAAACTGTGGACAATTCTGAAAGAGATGGGAATACCAGACCGTCACCTGACCTGCCTCTTGAGAAACCTATATGCAGGTCAGGAAGCAACAGTTAGAACTGGACATGGAACAACAGACTGGTTCCAAATAGGAAAAGGAGTACATCAAGGCTATATATTGTCACCCTGTTTATTTAACTTATATGCAGAGTACATCATGAGAAATGCTGGGCTGGAAGAAGCACAAGCTGGAATCAAGACTGCTGGGAGAAATATCAATAACTTCAGATATGGAGATGACACCATCCTTATGACAGAAAGTAAAGAGGAACTAAAAAGCCTCTTGATGAGAGTGAAAGAGGAGAGTGAAAAAGTTGGCTTAAAGCTCAACATTCAGAAAACTAAGATCATGGCAACCAGTCCCATCACTTCAAGGCAAATAGATGGGGAAACAGTGGAAACAGCGTCAGACTTTATTTTTGGGGGCTCCAAAATCACTGCAGATGGTGATTACAGCCATGAAATTAACAGATGTTTACTCCCTGGAAGGAAAGTTATGACCAACCAATATGATAGCATATTCAAAAGCAGAGACATTACCAACAAAGGTCCGTCTAGTCAAGGCTATGGTTTTTCCTGTGGTCATGTATGGATGTGAGAGCTGGACTGTGAAGAAGGCTGAGCACCGAAGAACTGATGCTTTTGAACTGTGGTGTTGGAGAAGACTCTTGAGAGCCCCTTGGACTGCAAGGAGATCCAACCAGTCCATTCTGAAGGAGATCAGCCCTGGGTGTTCATTGGAAGGAATGATGCTAAAGCTGAAACTCCAGTACTTTGGCCACCTGATGCGAAGAGTTGACTCATTGGAAAAGACTCTGATGCTGGGAGGGATTGAGGGCAGGAGGAGAAGGGGATGACAGAGGATGAGATGGCTGGATGGCATCACTGACTCGATGGACCTGAGTCTGGGTGAACTCTGCGAGATGGTGATGGACAGGGAGGCGTGGTATGCTGCGATTCATGGGTCGCAAAGAGTCGGACACGACTGAGTGACTGAACTGAACTGAACTGACTGATGCTGAAGCTGAAACTCCAATACTTTGGCCACCTGATGCAAAGAACAGACTCATTTGAAAAGACCCTAATGCTGGGAAAGATTGAAGGTAGGAGAAGGGGATGACAAAAGATGAGATGGTTGGATGGCATCACCAATCCAATGGACATGAGTTTGAATAAACTCCAGGAGTTGGTGATGGACAGGGAGGCCTGGTGTGCTGCAGTCCATGGGGTTGCAAAGAGTCGGACACGACTGAGTGACTGGACTGAATTGAACTGAACTGGGGAACTAAGATCTCACATGTCATGTGGCATGGCCAAAAAAATAAAAGTATATTTACACTGTTGTGAAACAGATCAGATATGTTTTAAATATTTATTTATATACTTGGCTGTGACAAGTCTTAGTTGAGGCATGTGGGATCTTTAATCTTTGCTGCAGTACACAGGATCCTTAGCTGCAGCATGTGGGATCTCGTTCATGGAGCAGGGCTCACACCCGGGCATAGAGTCTTAGCCGCTGGACCACCAGGGAGTCCCCATGCTTTTTTTTAATTTCAAAAAATCTCATCCAAAATTCCATCTGCCAGAGAGAATCATTATGAAAGTTATCTTCCCATCCTTTTTCCAGGAATATATTTTAGTATTTTGTTGTATTTCTCCCCCTAAACAGGATTCAGAAGCATTCTCTGGCCCAGTCTCTGTAGTTCAGGACTATGACCTAGTTGAATCCCAGTTTCATAACCTGCAAAACAGAGAGGCTAATCCTTGCACTGTCTACCGCTCACAGGTGAGGATCACAGAAATATAATTTCATGTCTAGATGTTAAAACAAAATGCTGCCAATAAAATGATGTTATTATCAATTTCTAGTTCCATCGTGATTTCAGAAGTGTTAAAATGTGGAAACACGCACATCTTAGAATCAGTGAAATACAGTATGAAAATGTAATCTGAAGATTCTAAATGGCTATTGAAGATTAGAGGCATTATTTGTTATGAAAGAATCAGCATTTCTGCTAGCAAGAGCCTAGGTCTGAGTGCTATGACAGATCCAAATATGAGGGAGATAAAGCAACCAGATTTACACTGACAATGGGAGCAGTCTTGACGTATTGGTAGATATTTTGGCAAAAGAGATGCATAAAAGAGACCAGAACTTTCCTTTTGCTGATAAATAACTCCTGTGTGCATGCAGGTGTAAAAATGGATAGGCTGGAGTAATACTTGTCATTTACAAAAAGCATGTGGGTGGTCTTGCAGAGTGCTGAGGGTATTCCCATTTAAGCCTCACAACTATCCTGGGTGGTTGGCATTACTACTCCCATTTAATAGACAAGGACCTGAAGCTCAAGAAAATGAAAAGACTTGCCCAAAGTAACAGGAAGCGGCAGAGTAGGAATTTAAACCCAGTCTTTTTAACTCTAAAGCGCATATTTTTACACTATTCAACCCTGCTGCCAGAAATGAAAAGCCAGCACTTCCTTTCCAAACATCTGCCCTTCTCTGCAATAAACTGGTTCCCTGGGAAGCACTGCAAACCCCACCTTATCTTTTCCTCCAGAGACACAGAGGTCTGAGTTCAGAGCAGCAACAACAGAGACGGTATCCATGTGAGCTGGGCTATACTCTTGAAAGGCTTTAGTTTGAATCTTCTCTTCGATAAATCCATCAGGCCTGCTAAAGAGAGGAAGGAAAATGAGGAGCCCCACGGTGTAGGGTGCACAGTGGAGCAAGGGGAAGAGAGTGTGGACCACAAGGCCTGGCTGAGGAGAAAGACAGAAAAGGAGTAGAGAAAGGAGACACACTGACATCACCAGAAATGGCATTATTAACTCTGTAAATGCTCAGAATGAGTGGATGACTGGGGTCTGATAATGGAAGAAACCCAGAGTCTTAGCTTGCTCTAGAGATGATTCCCAAAGATGTGGGACCCCTTGCCATGGGGCTGTAGGCACTAGCAACTAAGATGTTTCTTATCCAAAAGGAAACAGACCAAGCTGACTGTTCAGGGAGGGCACCCATGATGGCTCCGGGCCTTCTCTTTCTATAGGAAAGAATTGTCATGGGGCACAAAACTGGGGATCCCACCCGAGGGCAGACTGCTGTACCTGTATTTGTACGTGCTGTGTTTGAATTTGCTCTGCAGTTTCCCCATCACTGCACAGAACCTGCACGAGACCTTCTGGGGAAGAGCTCGTTTCAGATGGCACCTGAGGAGCAGCATCCCTTGCGGCTGCTGGAAGTTGTGTTCCCTGTTTGGTAAAAAGAAGAATACACACTGTTAACTCCGGGAGGCACAAGAATGGCAGGTAGTATGGTTATGCTAAAACCTTTTTAAAAAAAAAAAAAAAAGATTAACTGTAGGCATTTGGTTTTCCTCCTTTCCCTGCCTCACTCTCATGGCCCTGGGAAGGCACCATCCCGCCATACAGCATTTGCAGATAAACAAAAACAAAACTAATTTTAAAAATATTAAGACACTCCCCAGTAAGTCAAATATAGAATCACTATGTGATCCAACAATTCTACTCCTAGGTATATAGTCCAAAGAATTGAAAATAGGTGTTCAATCCAAAATTTATACATGTATGTTCAGAGCAGCACTGTTCACAACAGCCAAAAGCTAACAACAACCCAAGTGTCCATCAATGGATGAATAAACAAAATGTGGTTTATGCACACAATGGAATATTATTCAGCCATTAAAAGGAATGAAGTATTGGGAATTCTCTGGTGGGCCACTGGTTAGGATTCAGCACTTTCACTGCCTGAGTTCAATCCCTGGTTGGAAACTGAGATCCCATAAGTTTTGAGGTAAGGCAAAAAAACACACAACAATCTATACCAGTAAGCTTCTTGGATAGAGCTTTAGTTATTCTGAAAGGCTCTAACCTTCCTAGCTTGTGGGACTGCCATTAAATACCTTCCAGGGTCATGAGTTTATTCTGTAATAAGAATGCCACGCGGGAGACAGCGACACTACATGAAACAATACAGGTAATGACCTGACCGGCAGGTCACACAATGTGATCTCAGGACTGCTGGGGGTTCCTGAGACCCTGGCAGAGAGGCTGTGAAATCCTTTTCCCAACTATGTCTCCATGTGAGTCCTGACTTTCTGCTTATACTACAATGCAAACAACATACTGCAATAGACTGAGCGCAGAAGCAGACAGGAGAATCCAACTGTCTTCTGGTTAAGCCAAATAGTAAAGAGATTTGCAAAAATGTAAAATAATACTGTTCTCTTCCAATCAAACATTTTTGTGTGTTTTCAAAAGTATATTTATTTTTCATAAAATTAGTTATGTTTATATGCAATAAGGTTTATTATTTTTAAAAGAGTTAATATGTAAATTTTTAAAAATATCTCAGTTTTAGGGTCAAGATCAGAATGTGTGGCCAGGGTGGACATCTGATGGGACTGCAGGTACATGACTAGGACCTAGTCTCAGCTTCTCTGGGTAACGTTCGTCTGCTACTCAATTAGCTGTCCCCTGAGATGGCAGAGGGTCAAGGTGGGAGTATCCAGTCACCATCTCTTCCAGGGCTCTGCTTAAAGAAATGCTCAGAGATGAGTTTCCTGTGGGAATGATGAGCCTACTTAGTTCTAGGAAGAATAGTCTATAATGTGAAACAGCAGCTAAAACTCACCAAGTATTCTCCATGCAGGATCCTAGTTCCCAGACAAGAGATCAAACCCAGGATCCCTGTAGCGGAAGCTCAGAGTCTTAACCACTGGACCACCAGGGAAGTCCCATATCATTACCTTTAAACAAAACCTACAGTTTTCCACTCTATGGAGGTCCCTCAAAAAACTAAAAATAGAGTTGTAATGTGATCCTGCAATTCCATTCCTGGGCATATATATGGAGAAAACCATAATTTGAAAATATAAGTGTACCCTAATGTTCATGGCAGCACTATTTATTTATAATAGCCAAGACATAAAAACAACCTAAATGCCCACTGACATATGAATGCATAAAGAAGATGTAGTACATATACACACAATGGAATATTACTCAGCCATAAAAATGAATGAAATAATGCCATCTGCAGCAGTGTGAATGCAACAAGAGATGATCACACTTAGTGAAATAAGTCAGAAAGAGGAAGTGATCCCATATGTTATCACTTATACACGGAATCTAAAATAGGACACAAATGAACCTCCCTACAGAACAGAAATAGACGGACAGACACAGAGAATGGACGTGTGGCTGCCCAGGGGGTGAGGGGGAGCAATGGACTGGGAGCTCAGGACTGGCAGATGCAAACGATAATATACAGAATGGATGAACAACAAGGTCCTGCTGTATCACACGGGGCACTATAGTCGACATTCTGTGATAAACCAGGATGGAAAAGAGTATGTGTATATACATGTATAACAATCACTTTACTGTATAGCAGAAATAAACACAACATTGTAAATCAACTATACTTCAACAAAATACATGGAAACAAAAACAAAACACTTAAAAAACAACAAAAAACCCACCACAGCTTTCCAGAAGAATTTCAGCCTACATTTGAAAGCTGCCAGAATTAACCTCGTGAAAAGAACAGGTAACCAGTGAGAAATGGACTATTTCCTGCCATATCAGAAAACAAAGGATGTCACAGTCATCAGGAGTTGCAGCCACAGACTATGATGAGCTGGTGAGTCCTGAGGAAATTCAGGATATGAAAAGTATCCTGCAGATCAAAGGAATGATTTCAGTGAGCCCAGACTCTTACATCTTCCCATACATAGAAAAGTGCTAAACTCCCTAACTTGATGCATCTGGTTTTCTTTTTTTTGTTGTTTGTTTGTGTGTTTGGTTTTCTTTAATTAACAATATTTTTTTTGATGTTCAGACTGCTGCTGCTGCTAAGTCGCTTCAGTTGTGTCCAACTCTGTGCGAGGCCATAGACGGCAGCCCACCAGGCTCCCCCGTCCCTGGGATTCTCCAGGCAAGAACACTGGAGTGGGTTGCCATTTCTTTCTCCAATGCATGAAAGTGAAAAGTGAAAGAGAAGTCGCTCAGTCGTGTCCAACTCTTAGTGACCCCATGGATTGCAGCCCACCAGGCTCCTCCATCCATGGGATTTTCTAGGCAAGAGTACTGGAGTGGGGTGCCGTTGTCTTCTCTGGATGTTCAGACTACCTGTCCTTTATTGCAAAACTCCTATATATCTGAGCTCACCCCCTCACCTCCTTGGAATAGTTCTCTTGGGATTACTTGAGATGTCACCTCCCGAGCATGAAGTCCTAAAAATTCCTACCGAATAAAACCTAACTCTCAACTTTTAGGTGGTGAATATTCTTTAAGTTGACAAAGGACAGAAGCAAATGCAGTGGAAAGAACACGACGAGTGGCATCAAGAGCTCTGGGCTCTGGTGCCGGGTGTGCCTCGTCTCACGTGTGTCATGTCTCGTGGAGCTCCTCCAACCTCCACACCGTGCCTCAGCCTCCCCTCTAACGCATAAACATGGACACCAGACTCCAAGATTACTAGCAGACTGTATGCTCCGTAAGACGAGGGACTCTCATATCCTTCTCTGTACTTCAGGTGGCTTGCACGATGTGACAAACACATGTGTTGTGAAACAGCAAACCTAAGGGCTCTGGATATGAGAGTTGGACTCACATATATAAAGAAAACTGAGCGCCAAAGAATTGGTGCTTTTGAACTGTGGTGTTGGAGAAGACTCTTGAGAGTCCCTTGGACTGCAAGGAGATCCAACCAGTCCATCCTAAAGGAGATCAGTCCTGGGTGTTCATTGGAAGGACTGATGTTGAAGCTGAAACTCCAATCCTTTGGCCACCTCATGTGAAGAGCTGACTCATTGGAAAAGACTCTGATGCTGGGAGGGATTGGGGGCAGGAGGAGAAGGGGACGACAGAGGATGAGATGGTTGGATGGCATCACCGACTCAACAGACATGGGTTTGGGTAAACTCCGGGAGTTGGTGATGGACAGGGAGGCCTGGCGTGCTGCGATTCATGGGGTCGCAAAGGGTCAGACACGACTGAGCGACTGAACTGAACTGAAGGGCTCTTCTAGTTCAGATGATGTAGGGTTCTCTGTAACAAGCACAAGTGTTGCCAGATAGACCAGAGGGTTCCCAGAGGAAGAGAACCAGATGGAACCTCTTTGACATAAGAGAACCATTATAGGCCTAGACATTTTGTGATCTAAGCCTGGCCAGAAGGCTTGCTCTTGACCACATCAAGTGAAGTTGCTCAGTCGTGTCCGACTCTTGGCGACCCCATGGACTATAGCCTCCCAGACTCCTCCATCCATGGGATTTTCCAGGCAAGGATACTGGAATGGGTTGCCATTTCCTTCTCCAGGGAGATAATAAATCAATTGTAAAAATTCCCAGTTCTGTGGCTTCCCTGGTGGCTCAGGTGTAAGGAATTCCCCTGCCAATGCAGGGAACACAGGTTTGATCCTTGGTCCAGGAAGATCCCACATGCCATGGAGCAACTAAGCCTGTGCATCACAACTTCTGAGCCTGTGCTTTAGAGCCTGGGAGCTGTGACCACTGAAGCCCGATAGAGCCTGTGCTCTGCAACAAGAGAAGCTACTGCATGAGAAGCCCACACACCGCAAGCAGAGAAAGCCCATGCAGCAACAAAGACCCAGCAGAGCTGAAATACTAGATAATGTTTAAAATTTTTTAAAAAGGACTCCCGGTTCTGTTTCAAAGGTACAGGATAGCAAGAGGCACATTCTTGAGCTATAGTGCAGGATCCAAACCCCCTCAAACACTCAATCACAAGACTGCTGCTGTTAAGTCTCTTCAGTTGTGTCCGACTCTGTGCGACCCCATGGACTGTAGCCCACCAGGCTCCCCCAACCATGGGATTTTCCAGGCAAGAGTACTGGAGTGGGGTGCCACTGCCTTCTCCGAACCACAAGACTATCTGGTACTTAAGGAATGATGATGCTGACCTCTGCTGACCCTGGTGACTTAATCAAATAAAGCTGTGACTCTGACAACCTGTGTCCCAAATTTATGCTGAACTCTCCTCTACTCAAGCCCCTTATGAATAGGCATACACCACCTGAGCCCTTTCATATATACGCGTGCACTCCTATCTTAAAACTTCTCCAGTTTTGCTGTTCCGAGAGACACAGTTTGGGCAAATATCCCTGTTCTCCCAACTTGCTGCAAGTTGTAAATCCTTTCTTCTGCTCTTTGGCTTGGTTTTGTTCTTTTGGCTTGACACCCAGCAAGAGGGGAACCTAGTTTTTCAGTTACCACAAATATGCCCCCAGGAAAAATTTCAGGATAGTTTTCAAAAAGCTTGCAGTGTTGTACTGCTGTAGTTAGGTAAGAGATTGCAGGGCTTCCTATTTGCCAACCTAACCCATTTTTTAACACTAAGGACAGATGTCACCCACAGATCTAGGTCACTGATGCTATAAATGGATTGACTCTGCTTAAAACTGATTGGATTTTTAGCTGGTATCTTCTGAGAGCCATACTTCCTATCTGAAGCATATTCATGGGACAATATAAGGAAAAGAAAATCTTTAGAATTACTTACGCCCAAACCAGTGGGATCTTCTTGGTGAACTGCCGTATTTGTAAAGTTGTAAACTTTGTAAACTTGGTGAGCTGCTGCTTTGTAAAGCTATCCTTTGAAAAATAGTTCAGGCAGCCACTTCCTAATCTCTGTAATTAGTGAAAAGACAATTAGATTAATCTCTTCTCTAACCATATGTTTGTACTGAAAGGAGATTTACAAGGTAAATAAGAAACTGTTAAAGAGATTAAGTGTCATTTCCCCCTCACAAAGATTTATCTTGCAAAATTCAAAGATTTTATAACTTGCACATTTTCAGTACTTAGGGAAATTATATCATAATGTTAATTATACAACTATTTTTAAATATGCAAAATAGGATACATTTAAACTCATCATTAAATATTTTTATTTTACTCATAGTAATATTTTCATTCGTCAAAAATCTTCAGGAGAGACTGCTTACTTCCAAGCTTACTGTTTTTGTGAGAAAGGCAAATTCTCCTGTTTAAAATACTTTAAGTATGAATTTTTAAAATATTACTTTAAGTAGAAACAGTTTCTCAAAATCATCACATATAAACTCTTTATTTAAAGATCTGCAGAATATGGGCAGAAACATCATTTGCTCAAAATTCTAATTAGGTAGAGCTCTTGACTTCTAGCCCAGAATTTCCACTATAAACATCTACAAAGAAGAAACAGCTTTACAGCATTTTAACAACTAAATTTTAAGAATTCAAATAAACTTCAATTATTGATTGATCTTATTCTAATTACTAAGAGCAGCACAAAATAGAATAATATTTCATTAGGCGCATTAGCCTTGAAATGAGGCTTAGGTCTGAATTATAGTTCTGCTTCATTCAGTCTAGGGCAAGTTCCTGAACCTCTCTAAGTCTCAGTTTCCTATGTGTAAAACAAGATAATAACTCTATCTTCAGCTTCTGTGAAGATTTAAAATAACACTTAGGGACAGCTCTGGCGGTCCAATGACTAAGACTCCAAGCTCTCAATGTAGAGGGCCAGGATTCCATCCCTGGTCAGGGAACCAGATCTCACACACTGTAACTAAAGATCCCGTGTGCCAAAACTAAGACCCAGAGCAACCAAATAAATTTGCTGTCGCTCTTGGTTAGTAGCTAGGTTGGGTCCGACTCTTTGCGACCCCATGGACTACAACCTGCTAGGCTCCTCTGTCCGTGGGATTTTCCAGGCAAGAATACTGGAGTGGGTTGCCATCCTCCTCCAGGGGATCTTCCTGACCCAGGGACCAAACCCAAGTCTCGTGCATCACAGGGGGATTCTTTTCCACTGAGCCACCTGGGAAACCCAAACAAACAAACAAATAAATAAATATTTTTTTAAAACAGCACTTAAAATATGCCAAAGACTTTTTAAAGTGCTTTATATTTAACTCATTTAATCTCTTCCACAAGCCTCTGAGATAGATGTTGTTACTATCTTCATTTTGCATATGAGAAAAGTCAGGCACAGAGATGTTAAATTACTTGCCCAAGTTTACACATAAGTTGCAAGTAAGTGTCCTAGCTCAAACAGGAGTATAGGCATTTGGATTCCAGGGGCTTTGCTCTCTACCAGCTTACTATACTGCATCTCTGCAAAAGCTAGTGCATTTCAAGCTCTTGGTTCGAGCTGCAGATTGTTAGTAACAAATGATGACTACCAGAATGGTTACTGGACTGACAGAGATAGAATGCTAAAAGCAGCAATTTTCACTATTACTAATTCTACTCCTGCTGCTGCTGCTGCTAAGTCGCTTCAGTCGTGTCCGACTCTGTGCGACCCATAGACAGCAGCCCACCAGGCTCTGCCGTCCCTGGGATTCTCCAGGCAAGAACACTGGAGTGGATTGCCATTGCCTTCTCCATTGTGTGAAAGTGAAAAGTGAAAGTGAAGTCACTCAGTCACGTCCGACTCGTAGCGACCCCATGGACTGCAGCCCACCAGGCTCCTCCATCCATGGGATTTTCTAGGCAAGAGTACTGGAGTGGCTTGCCATTGCCTTCTCCTAATACACACATATTAAACATACATTACAAATATACACAGAGAATATACACATGTGAAAGTGAGTTGGAGTATATTAAACTGAAGCCAATTAGGTCTCCTGACCAAAGCGACTGATCACACTAAGGCTAAGAATTCATTATGTTAGCTATTATGTGCGGGGAGGGCAATGGCACCCCACCCCGGTACTTTTGCCTGGAAAATTCCATGGACAGAGGAGCCTGGTGGGCTCCAGTCCATGGGGTCGCTAAGAGTTGGGCACAACTGAGAGACTTCACTTTCTCTTTTCACTTTCATGCATTGGAGAAGGAAATGGCAACCCACTCCAGTGTTCTTGCCTGGAGAATCCCAGGGACAGGGGAGCCTGATGGGCTGCTGTCTATGGGGTCGCACAGAGTCGGACACGACTGAAGCGACTTAGCAGCAGCAGCAGCAGCTATTATGTGAAAGGAAAGGATGCTCCCACTTGCTCAGTTGTGTCTGACTCTTTGCATTCCCACTGACTGTAGCCCACCAGGCTCCTCTGTCCATGGAATTTTCCAGTCAAGAATACTGGAGTAGGTTGCCATCCTTCTCCGGGAGAATCTTCCTGACTCAGGGATTCAATCTGTGTCTCTTGTGCCTTCTGCATTGCAGGAGGATGCTTTACCACTGCACCACCCAGGAAGCCCAGATATGATATAGCAAGGAGATTGAAAATCTTGAGAACAAAATATATGTACTTGGATAATGTCCATGTTGCTGTAGACTAAGAAATGAAAACACTATTCAACTTATCTGCCATAGTTTATATTGTGAACCTGCAGTATACTTGAGAGGAAGGAAAATGTCTTATTCATTTTTGTATTTGCACTTTAAGTGTGGCCTAGGAAAACAGATGTAAGGGAAATATCTCTTGAATGAATGAATGAATAGAATACTAAGGTGGGACAGTCTGCTTGGCAAGCTTTTTTTAAGGACCTAACAATATGTGCACACATGCTAAATGGCTTCAGGTGTGTGTGACTCTGCAACCCCGTGGACCATAGCCCACAAGGCTCCTCAATCCATGGGATTCTCCAGGCAAGAATACTGGAGTAGGTTGCCATGCCCTCCTCCAGAAGATCTTTCCAACCCAGGGATCAAAGGCATGTCTCTTACGTCTCCTGAATTGACAGGTGAGTTCTTTACTATTAGTGCCACCTGGGAAGCCCCCAACAATATTTGGGTCCTTGAATACTGTCCAATAACAGATTTTCCAGGTAGCAGTTACTCTGACCCGTTCCACATGTCAGGCCTAGAAACGCTACAGAGGACTTGGTTCCAGGTCGAATCAGGCCTAAATCTGAATCCTAGGACCCATTTCTGCCCCAAGCTACTCTCCAAAGGCCTTTAAGATCCTCAGTGGTCACTCTATTTTTAAATTTTTATCTTATTTAATTTTTTGGCCTCACCACGGATCATGTGGGATCTTAGTACCCTCACCAGGGATCCAAGCTGTGTCCCCTGCAGTGGAAGCATGAAACCTTAACCACTGAACTGCCAAGAAAGCCCCTCAATGGTCACTCTAAGCATAATTCAGAGAATATCTTTTAACTTTCCAGTGCAACATTCCTTGGTACACTCCAAAATATTTCCACCTGTCACTTTCCATAAAGAATTTGGGACTGGAGGCTCAGATGGTAAGGAATTTGCCTGCAATGCACAAGACCCGGGTTTGATCCCAGGGTCAATTAGATCCCCTGGAGAAGGGAACGGCAACACACTCCAGTATTCTTGCCTGGAGAATTCCACAGACAGAGGAGCTTGGGCGGCAGTCAACTGGGTCACAAAGAGTGACTAACACTTTCACTTTTTTCCATTTCCAAAGGTCACAAAGGGGTGAAGCTGGGGCACTGGATCTTATTCAGCTGGACTACTGGTCCACTGTTGATGTAAATGATGATTTCATATCCCCCTCCTTCTCCCCAAATCTCCTTCTGCACTTATCTAAACTACACTCTGGAAGACCAAGGAACCTAAAACCAAAGCTCAAACAGAAACAAAACCACAGGTAGAAGCAAGTAGGAAATGGTCCGATATGACCTTCTAATGGTACAGGTAGGGGAAAGAGCGTCTCAGAGACTACGAGGGTCTTGCCCAAGATCATTTAGGGAATCAGCACTACGTCAGAACTCCCAAGGGTGCCCCAAATTGTGGGGACAAAGTCTATGCAGTTTTTCTTTTCAGATCACACAAATGCCCTGCGCCTCTTCTAAGCGTTTGGCCAAAGCTTATTTTTGATGAGGCTGGGGTTGGGGGAAAGGTGGGAATGGATGGAGGGGTGTTCACCCAAGACTGGATGTAAGGCCACCCAACCCAAGGCGGGCCCCGGGAAACCCCTCCCCGCTTTGGCCAGTCAGGCGGCTTCGGCTCGGAGAGCGCGAGGGTTCCCACTTCCCCTCCCGTCAGCTGCGCCCTTTCCTCCCGCCTCGGGCTCCATACCCACCGGCGGGCCGGCCGGGCCGGGAGCTGAGGCCCAACGAGGACGCCGAACCCGACGGCGTCCACAGCCTCCAGGCTCCGCAGCCTCCGGCGACTCCGCCCTTAGCAACGAAGTGCGCGTCGCTAGGTCTGGAGTCCTGCGAAAACCCTCCGGGCGCCCTCGCCAGCCACCGAATCTGGGTTCCGCTCTCCTGACGTCTCTCAGGGGTTGAGCCGAGAGCGCCCCGCCGCCTTCTCACTGCAACAGTGCGTGGACAAAGTTCCAGAAAATAGGATTGATGTGTTCAAGATCACCAATGCCAGAGAATCTGTATAATACAAGGAAACCATGTATCACTGTACATGAGAAAGCACTTAATAAATGTCTTCTTTTTAACTATTCATTCAGATAGGGATGTTGCGTTATTTCTTAGAAGTTTTCCCTTATTCCATTCAGGCAGAGATCCCTCCCTTCTACATTTCTCCAGGTCTCAGACACCCCCATCCCTTTCTTTCTTTCTTTCATCAAACCTTTACAGCCCAACACCATAGCAAGGAGACCCTGGAGTACTTCTTGAGATCCATTGGGAAGACGGTTCTAGAAACTAACAGCAGCTACAAGACAGTTTTTGTAGTTGCAGTTGAATTTCTTCTAGATTAGAGTCTTGTCATCTCTCTGTTCCTAGTACAGAGCACAGGATTTGCTAGCGGCTGATTGAACGTGTGTTGAATGAATGAACAAATGAATGAATGGCAAGGACCCTAGTCAACATTTCTTTTGCACCCTAATAGGTGCCTCCTGCCAACTTTGTCACTCTCCACTTTCACCTTCATCAAGAGGCTTTTTAGTTCCTCTTCACTTTCTGCCATAAGGGTGGTGTCATCTGCATATCTGAGGTTATTGATATTTCTCCCAGCAATCTTGATTCCAACTTGGCATCCAGTCCCATCACTTCATGGGAAATAGATGGGGAAACAGTGGAAACAGTGTCAGACTTTATTTTTCTGGGCTCCAAAATCACTACAGATGGTGACTGCAGCCATGAAATTAAAAGATGCTTACTCCTTGGAAGGAAAGTTATGACCAACCTAGATCACATATTCAAAAGCAGAGACATTACTTTGCCAACAAAGGTTCGCCTAGTCAAGGCTATGGTTTTTCCTGTGGTCATGTATGGATGTGAGAGCTGGGCTGTGAAGAAGGCTGAGTGCCGAAGAATTGATGCTTTTAAACTGTGGTGTTGGATAAGACTCTTGAGAGTCCCTTGGACTGCAAGGAGATCCAACCAGTCCATTCTGAAGGAGATCAGCCCTGGGATTTCTTTGGAAGGAATGATGCTAAAGCTGAAACTCCAGTACTTTGGCCACCTCATGCGAAGAGTTGACTCATTGGAGAAGACTCTGATTCTGGGAGGGATTGGGGGCAAGAGGAGAAGGGGACGACAGAGGATGAGATGGCTGGATGGCATCACTGACTCGATGGACGTGAGTCTCAGTGAACTCCGGGAGTTGGTGATGGACAGGGAGGCCTGGCGTGCTGCGATTCATGGGGTTGCAAAGAGTCAGACACAACTGAGTGACTGATCTGATCTGAGGTGCCTCCTGCAGTGCTGATCTCCCAGCAAAACTGCCTTCAATGAAGACTCCTGGAGTTTCTGAAAGTTAGGTATCTGTAGGATCAGAAGTTGAGATGGTGAGGGACATTTACCTTCATAGAGTGTCAGGGCTGGCCATGGAGGTCTATCATTGGACCCAGAGAGGGAATCCCCTCCAAGCCTCTGCATCACAGTTTCTCTAGCCTCTGTTAATGTTCCCTCAGTGATGATACATTCATTACTTTATCAGTTAGTGGTCTGTTGTTAGGAGATTTCCTCTTGACAGGTGCTGGGATCTACCTTCTTGCTATTTACAACATTAATCTTAGTTTAGAGCCAAGGACTCTGCCTAGAAACTTCATCCCTCTTTCTCATAACAGCCTGGCAACTTTCAACCAGGAGAAACTGATTACTTTGCCTGGAATACTAGGTTAGGCTTAGCGCAGCTACAGAGTTGACTTACCAGGTCCCTCCCTGCCTGGTAATATGTTCCAGCTCTGAGTTTGCAGACCCTCTGGAAGCTGCCTTAGGCGAAGGCACCAGAGATTCCCAAACTGGTATGTCTAGCCAGACTTCTCCTTAGATCTGCATATCCACCTGCTTCCTGCCTACTTCCACCTAGATGTCTAAAAGACATTTCATCCTTGACATGACTCACACTGGAAACATTATCTTCCCCCCAAACCTGTTCTTCCACTTTTCTGTCTGAGTACTGGGCACCACCATTCATCAATCACCTAAGCCAAAGGATCTAGGAGTCATTTGTAATTTCACCCTCTCCTCTGTGTTCCAGAGCAATCCCCAAGACTTCTCAATTCTGACTCCTAAATATCCGAAAAATAAAAATCTCTCCGCTTCTGTATATCCAGCACCCTGCTTCAGGCCACCATCATCCCAGTGTGATAAATTAAAAATGTCCACAAGTTCTTTGTAGCTTGTCCTATCAGAACTGGCCTTGAAACTTGTTTGGTGAGTTTATGCCTCAAATGCCAAGTAGTTTCTGCTCTCACCTTCTTGAAACACTGCCACCCCAGGAAGAAGCCCCAGCTAGCCTGTTTAACACACATGGCCCATCCAATAGATAGCACTTAATGCCAGATGTATGACTGAGGCTATTTTAATTACAAAAAAATTTTTTTTCTGTGCACCACACAGCATGTGGGATCTTAGTTATCTGACCAAGAACCGAACTTGTGCCCTCTACCTTGGCAGTGCAAAGTCTTAGCCACTGAACCACCAGGGACATCCCTGAGTGAGGCTATTTTAGACCAACCAGAAAAACGGTAAACATCACAAAAACAGCCCAGTTGAGCTCAGCCCAATTTGCCACCCCAAGAACCGTGAGCAAATAAACAGCTGTTTAAGCCACTAAGCTTTGGGATGGTTTATTATACACAAAAGATAACTAATATCCAAATTCCTTCATCAGATTCTGTAAGGTTTGGAATGTACTTTATCTTTGAATCTCAACTTCCACCTCCACCACCCATACTATACGCTTCAGTGGTTGAAACCACTTGCAGCTCCCTGGTGTATTCAGCTGTCACTTGTGAATCCTTGCACAGGTGTTCCCTCTGTCCCCAGTCTCTGTCTGCATCACTATCCTCAGCTTAAAGACCATCTCCCTCTCTGCCCACAAGCCTTCCTCAACATACCTCTCTTCTTCCAGACTAAGTTAGCCATCTTTCCTTTGTGCTTGCAAAGCCCCCATACTTTCCACCATCTAGCATAATTTTTCATTTTCTTGTCTTTCTTACTTGATTGGGAGTTCATGTGGGCAGTGGCTGATTGATCCCACCTGGATCGATTGCTGTGTTAACACAGCGTCTAGCATAGTGCTGCAATAAAACATTCTACTATGATGGTAGTGTTCTGTATCTTCTCTGTATCATCTCCTAGTCCCCAGCTCCTTGTGGTTATTGAACACCTGAAATGTGGCTAGTGCAAGTGAAGAACTGATTTTTAAATTGTATTTAATTCTAACTGTGTGTGTGGTGGGGGTGCTTCTGGGTGGGTCTGTTCATTAGAAAGCCAGACCCTGAGCTTTAAGATCTTGGTATTTAAGAGTAATTTTTCCTGCCCTGTTGTTTCTTAGAACTGTTGGGCTGTGAAACACTTTTTTTTATTTCTTTAGCAAAAAAGAAAGTATAGCATTGACTATTTAATGGATCTATAACATTAAAAAAAACACTGTCAGGTTTCCCTTACAGGTTATGAAGATCTCTTATGGACTATGAGATAGGCACTGCTGCTGCTAAGTCATTTCAGTCGTGTCCAACTCTGTGCGACCCCATAGACGGCAGCCCACCAGGCTCCCCTGTCCCTGGGATTTTCCAGGCAAGAACACTGGAGTGGGTTGCCATTTCCTTCTCCAATGCATAAAAGTGAAAAATGAAAGTGAAGTCGCTCAGTTGTGTCCGACCCTCAGCGACCTTCCAGGGTCCTCTGTCCATGGGATTTTCCAGGCAAGAGTACTGGAATGGGGTGCCATTGCCTTCTCCGATGAGATAGGCGCTAGACAAACTATTATTTTGAACCACTTTTTCTTTCCTGTGAATAACATTAAAAATTTTCTATTTTATATTGAAGTAGAGTTGATTTACAATTTAATTTTAACTTTAAATTTTAGTACCCACGATAGTATGTTTTTGTGGCTATAGTACTGGGCAGCTCAGTTATGTTCATGGAATATTTTTGCCTTGATTGTATTTTTTCCTTTTTAAACAGCCACTTCTGATCATTATATTCACTTCTCACCTGCCAAATACTGATGCATTTAAGGATGGAGGTGATCCTTTATGGTGATTTTTCCCATGGTTGTATTTCTTTCTTTCTTTAATCACTCAGTATTTTTGAGTAAAAAAATGAGAGTGGAAGTCAGTCATGGACAGCCAAGTAGGACACAACATAGAATGCTGTGGGTATAAGTAAGGCAAATTCACATACTACCTTTTGCCCCCTGACCTTTTATCCCCTTAGTGTAACGAAACCAGTGCCTCTAATTCTGCCTTATATACATATTGATATAAACCTAGTTCTTGGCTTTTTACTGCCTTAGCAGTATTCTCTCCTGGACTTGCCCGGTTTGATACTGTCATTCCTCTGAAGTGGGCTGATCCTGAGAGCCTTTTGGAAACAAGACCTGGTCTCACCCAGTGCCTTCTTGGATCTCGTCTGGCCAAAGTGGAGAAGACTCTCTCTGCTCAGTGGCCTAGGCTTCCCCACATGGCAGCCCTGTGGCCTGAGGCTGTCATTCAGCAGTGGCCTAGCCCCTCTTAAAGGTGACAGTTGAGCCTGGTTATGCTGTGAATACATCACAGGAGAAAAGAAGCCACAGTGCTGAGAGGCTTCTTGCCACTCCTGTAAACCATGCAAGGCCCAGTCAGATAATTTCCAGCCCTGACATCAGAGACAGGCAGGCAGACAAGGGCCACCACTAAAGAGCAGGCCTGCAGGATAGTAAAGGCAGGATAGTCCTTTTCAACAGAATTTTCTCAAATGTTCACTACTAAAAATTTAAAAAAAAAAAAAAGACCAAAACCAAACATCATAAACAAACAAGTGAAAAGTTAGATTACAGAGCAGAACGTACAGATAATCCCAATTTTATAAAAATAAATACATTCCCACCTATGTCATATTGTAGGAGCTAATGAATATTTTATCATGTGTATGGGAATCTGTAAAATATCCTTGTGGTACCATTTCAGAATGTAAATTTGTTACAGGGAAGAATGGACTCCATATTGGATCTGTTTCTTTTAGTTTAACCTTTGCTTCCTGTGGCTTTTGTTCACTAAAATTATATTGTCCATACCTAATGGAGGGGCTTCCCTGGTGACTCAGATGGTAAAGAATCTGCCTGCAATGCAGGAGACCCAGGTTTGATCCCTGGGTTGGGAAGATCCCCTGGAGAAGGGAATGGCTACCCACTACAGTATTCTTGCTTGGAGAATTCCATGGACAGAGGAGCCTGGTGGGTTACAGTCCATGGTGTCAAAAAGAGTTGGACACGACTGAGCGACTAACACATACACGATGGCCTGCTTCAGGAACCCTCCCCTCTGCCTGAATGTTAAACCAAAATGCCTTTGTTTAGGACCCTGTCCATTTGTGGATGGCTACAGGAAGGGAATACCAGACTACCTGACCTGCCTCTTGAGAAACCTGTATGCAGGTCAGGAAGCAACAGTTAGAACTGGACATGGAACAACAGACTGGTTCCAAATAGGAAAAGAAGTACGTCAAGGCTGTATATTGTCACCCTGCTTATTTAACTTATATGCAGAGTACATCATGAGAAACACTAGGTTGGAGGAAGCACAAGCTGGAATCAAGATTGCCGGGAGAAATATTAATAACAGCAGATATGCAGATGACACCACCTTTATGGGAGAAAGTGAAGAAGAACTAAAGAGTCCCTTGATGAAAGTGAAAGAGGAGAGTGAAAAAGTTGGCTTAAAGTTCAACATTCAGAAAACGAAGATCATGGCATCTGGTCTCATCACTTCATGGCAAATAGATGGGGAAACAGTGGCTGATTTTATTTTTCTGGGTTCCAAAATCACTGCAGATGGTGATTGCAGCCATGAAATTCAAAGATGCTTGCTCCTTGGAAGGAAAGTTATGACCAACCTAGATAGCATATTCAAAAGCAGAGACATTACTTTGCCAACAAAGGTCCGTCTAGTCAAGGCTATGATTTTTCCTGTGGTCATGTATGGATGTGAGAGTTGGACTATAAAGAAAGCTGAGCACTGAAGAATTGATGCTTTTGAACTATGGTGTTGGAGAAGACTCTTGAGAGTCCCTTGGACTGCAAGGAGATCCAACCAGTCCATCCTAAAGGAGATCAGTCCTGGGTGTTCATTGGAAGGAATGATGCTAAAGCTGAAACTCCAATCCTTTGGGCACCTGATGCGAAGAGCTGACTCATTGGAAAAGACCCTGATGCTGGGAAAGATTGAGGGCAGGAGGAGAAGGGGACGACAGAGGATGAGATGGTTGGATGACATCACCGACTCGATGAACATGGCTTTGGGTGGACTCTGGGAGTTAGTGATGGACAGGGAGGCCTGGCGTGTTGTGGTTCATGGGGTCGCAAAGAGATGGACACAACTGAGCAACTGAACTGAACTGAACAGGAAGGAAGATATTAACATATCCCCTACTCTGCGCTAGCTATTCTAGGAGATATTTGTAAGATTAATGGTCTTTTTTTTTACTTTACCTCCTCACCCTTACTCCCATCTGTAAAAGAACCTGGCATCCAGACCTCGAGATGATGGTTATTTTGATACATTATTCTGCCATCTTCTTGGTCTGCTGGTTTTCTGAATAAAGTCGTATTCCTTGCCTCAACACCTCATTTGTAGACTTATTAGCCAGTCCTCCGTGAGCAGAGCGGTAATGTTGTTCCTGGAAACAAACTCACTCAGAAGGACAATGTAGATAGTGGAGTGCAGTTTATTACACCGTGGGCCCAAGGCAGAGTCTCCTCTTAGCCAAGGATCCTGACTAGTTTTTGTGAAAACCTTATATACTCTAAGTGTATGTGTTCAAACCCACATCCCCAAATTCCCTGAACCTAGTCAGAACAAAGGAAAAGAAAGATACAATCAAAGTTAACCCATGATTTGTATGCCTTAAGCCTAGGTAGTTAACAGTGGACAATTATTGATAGGCCTGTGGTCATACCCCAATAAGCATAATAGAATTTATTATTCTATTTGGTTACACAGATAATTAGTATATTCTTTTAGGTGATGGAGAGTCTAGATATGAGCCCTGGGGCTCTTCCATCCCTGGGAGGGGGGTGGGCAGGGGTCTGGTTTTCAAGTTGGTATGTCGTTTCCATAAACACTGGGCATATAGCTCAAAGTCCACAATTCCGGCCAAAGATGGAGGCTGCTCTGTCTGTTTCCTCCTTCAGTAACAAGTTGTGCAGTGTACAAGCAGTAACAAGTGTACAGTTCTTTGGCAAGGGGAGAGAGCAGAGTTCATGACATAAAAAGAAATTTTGCCCTTGCTCATCCCTCTGCCTGGAAGGTTTCTTCCCCAGATACTCTCACAGTTTGCTTGCTGTCTTTATCTAGGACACAGTTCCAGGTCTCCAAGAGACCTCCTTCTGCATCCTTTCTCTATCAGCACCTCCATCAAGCCTTCTTTCCTGTGATTTGTGAGTCCTTTTGGTCCCTCTTATCACTTACCGACATTATATCACATACCCATTTGTTTTATTCGTCTGGGAGCGTAGACTTTGTTCTTCTTTACAGTTGTATCCTCAGTGTCTTAAGCACAGCCTAGCACATAGGAAGGTGCTCCATAAATCTGTTAAATGACTAAAATGTAACAAAGGTTACAGTCTTCTCTGTCCCTAGCTCACCATGTCCTGCCTCTGTAAGCCCTAAAGTTCAAGTTCAGCACTCCCCTCCCCCATACTTCCACCAAGGCCCCAAAGGTCACCTTAGAGGGGCAGCTTTCAAACTTTTTTGATCATGACTCTCAGAAAAATATATTCAATCTCCAGTGCTCACACCTGTACATGCATATGTCACTGAAACAACCTAAACACCCTTACTATGAGCAGTGTTTCCTCCTTTCTCTTCCCTCTCTCTTTCTTTCTTTCTCTTCCTTTCTTTTTCACTTTCTTTCTTTGATGCTAGTCTCCGCCCCTTCTTGGTTGGAGACCACATACCAATAGGTCACCACAGCCTCAGGGCAGTGTTTCTAGGAGTGCTCAGAGGGCTCATTTGTATCCTAGTCTCAGGATAACCACCACAAATGCAGATTCCTGGGTCCAGGCCAGACTTGTAAATGAGAATCTCCCTGGGTAGCCTGTCTGCTTAACCACTACTCTTCCCTGACCACCTCAGGTGATTCTGTGGTCTGATAAAGCTTGAGAGCCACGATTTGGGGGAATTATGAGTATTCTTAGGCTTCTTGGGGGCAAGTGTTGTTGAGCAGGGACTCATATGCATTAAGAGAAGGGGTTGATCTTCCAGTTCCAGTCCAGCTTAGCCCCTGAGGGGTGGAACAGATGATCCCAATTTTATAAAAGTAAATCCATTCCCACCTAAGCCCCTTGCACTCTCTAGTCCCTCTGCCTGGGAGCTCTTTTGGGAAGTCTGTCTCTGTTTTCCCACCTACAGCCCTCCTAGGGCCACCATAGCTCTAGGGCCACACCCAACAAATGGGCCCCACTTTCCCTAAGGGCCTCAACCCCTTCTTCCTCCTGCTGCTCTCTCCAGTCTCTTTCCTTCAGACAAAATCACCTCCTTCTGTTTTCTTTGCTCTTAACATAAGATTCAATAGTCCTCCCTCCTTTAGCCCTTAGAATAACAGCAAAAAATTCTAACCACCATGTCTATAGTAGCCCATTTCTGTCTCCATCCCCAGAAGTATAATCCCAGAAATACTATGATGAGGCTTTCACCCTTCCACTGAGATGCACTGCAAACTTCTTTTGATGCCAGCAATACTACACCCCTTTAGCCAAATAACCTCACAAAATTTACATTTCGAAAACTTGCTACAAGTATATTTACAGATCCTCACATGCATAGTAAAACATTAACTCCTAGGGTATGCCATACACCCAAGCTAAGCACTCTGCAGATAATATCTCATTTAATTCTTGAAGCAGCCCTCAGGGATAGATAGTATTATCGCCCCCATTTTAGAGATGAGATAACTGAAGCACTAAATAATCTGACCAAGTTTCCATAGCTGTAAACTGTAAACGGTGCAGCTCTGGGGCTGAAGTGTCAGGGGCTGACAGAAGGGAAGGATTCTCTTTTCTTCATAAAGCTGTGGCTTAGAGGGGCCTTGGGGTCAAAGTGCCTGAGCCCCAGTGTGAAGCAGGATATAGTGATGTGCCTCTTTAGGATTTTGTTCTTACAAGTGTTCAGTTGCTGGACTCAGAATACCGTTTGTCACCCAAGGACTGCCACTTCTGCCTTTGGCTGATTTCCCCCCTTCAGTCCTCTGACAAGACCACCTAAAGTGGAATTTGGGGGTTGGGAAGTTGCCTGTACTCTTCCTGTACGCCCAGGAAGATCGGTCTGTATTCAATTTGGCCTTAAATTCCTTTATCAAATCCTAAGGAAAAAACCTCCAAGATAGCTCAGGTATTATTAGCAGTAGTTCCTTCTAGGGATGGATTTTTCATCCAGGTGCTTATCTGCACATTCTATTTCCTTCAGTTAAGATACATTACTTTTTTCAATACTAGTTAAACTTTTTTTTTTTTTTTTCAAATTAAGAAAGCTTGGATATAACGACTTTGGGGAAATCAGCCTAACACAGATGGGCCTTGGTATGCAATTTAGAAAATATTAATCATATTGACCACAAGCCCAACTGCTTGAGTTCCAGTCATACTGCTACCAAAATAATAACTGTGAGCCCTGGGCAAGATCCTTAACCTCCATAAAAATGGGGATCATAGTAGCACTTTGCTTGTATTATTAGCAGGCGCTTAGCAATTGCAACCACCGTCTGCACTTAAGATACTGTTTTGTGTTTTAACTCATTTAATCCTCAGCACAAGTCGGTGAGGTAGTTACCCACATAATCCCCGTTTTACAAGTGAGACCCTGGAAGGTCCTCAGCTAATAAACAGCTAAATGGGATTTGAGCTCAGACAGCTTGACACCAGAATCTAGCTTTAAGCTGCTGCTGCTAAGTCGCTTCAGTCGTGTCCGACTCTGTGCGACCCCAGAGAGGGCAGCCCACCAGACTCCCCCGTCCCTGGGATTTTCCAGGCAAGAGCACTGGAGTGGGTTGCCATTTCCTTCTCCAATGCATGAAAGTGAAAAGTGAAAGTGAAGTCGCCCAGTCGTGTCTGACTCCTAGTGACCCCATGGACTGCAGGGCACCAGGCTCCTCTATCCATGGGATTTTCCAGGCAAGAGTACTGGAGTGGGGTGCCATTGCCTTCTCCCAGCTTTAAGCTACTTGGTTAAAAGTAGCTTAAAAGTAGCTTGCCTGTCAAAAAGAGTTGTTGGAGTATTACATGATGGGATGCTTGCAAAGCGCTCAGCAAAACTCTGGCACTTAGTAAGTGCTCAATTAACAGTACTCAACTTCCTACAGTCACGTTAATGTGTTTTATGTTTATTACAAAACAAACACGCGATAAAACACTATTCAGTAAAACATCAAGAAGACTGTTAAAGCGGGCGGGATCTGGCCCGGGTTGGGGCGGGGTGTGGGGCGGGCAACGGGAGCGGGGTGGTAGGAAGCGGCGAGGCCTGGGCGCGCCGGGCGCTCTGCGGGACCCGGGGGGCGGAGCCAGGGAAGCCCCGCCCAGCCGCCACCTGCGACAGGTGGAGCGCTCGGCGCCCGGCGCTCGGCCATGTCCGCGGAGGGCGCTGGGCAGGGGCCGGGGCCGGGACCGGAGCCGGGGTCCGAGCCAGGGCCGCTCTGCCCCGAACACGGCCAGGCTCTCAACTGGTTCTGCTGTTTCGAGCGACGGCTAGTGTGCGCCGCCTGCACGGGGCTGGGCGGCCGCTGCCGGGGGCACCGCATCCGCCGGGCCGAGAAGCGCGCGGAAGAGCTGCGGGTGAGCGGACGTGGGCGCCGGCAGGCGGCGGGCTCCGGAAGAAGGGGGGCGCCGTGTGGGGGGAGGCGCTGAGCCCCGGCAGGCGCTCGGCGCGGGTCGGGGAGTCGTGGCTCCGCGATAGGCACCTGCTGTAGAGCGAGGCGGTTGAGGGTGTGGCTTCTGGGGTCCCGCTGACCCGAGTTCGAGTCCCACCTCCATCAGGTCCTCCCTGTGAGTCTCGTAATCTCTGAGCCTCAGTGTCCTCATTTATAGTTTGGAGGCATTTATTAAACGTGTTGCTCGGTGGGGCTGCCTCTGGGCAGTGAAGGGCTCCGCTGCTCTAGGGGCCCCGGCCACCGCCCCTTTGGAAACTTGATAAAACTCGGTCTCTCCTTGTTTCCTAGCCCCTCGACTTAAAGCTCCTCCCCTCATCCTCCCTTCAGCCTTCCTGGTGAGGTGACTTCTCTTCCCTTTCAGGATTGGCCTGGACTGTACTTGAAGCCGGTTTCACGTAGGTAAACGGAGGGGGCGGGGAGGATGTCAGGAGGTTCCTACTGGAACCCTTCACTTAGGCTTTCTTTCTCCTCATCTCCGCCTCCAGCTATCTTGGCTTCCTGCCACCAACCTCCCCTGAGCTGCTGAGATAGGAGAGTCAAGTCACCATGGGGCTTCCCATCTCCTTCCACCCCACCTTTGGTCCCTGGGGGTTTCTTTGCAATTTGATTAACCTGCTTGATTCTCCCAACCTCTCCCTGGAGGTCTGCGCAGCTGTGACGCCTGAGGGCTCAGACTGGACTGTTACACACACACCTGACAGGGTGCTGGGGAGAGGGATTCAGTTATCCAACAGCACCTGAAAAGCTCCTGGTGGGTAACAAGTAGGACCACCAAGTTGGTGATGATGAAAATAAGCTTGGATAATGTGGTATAATGAACTGGCACGATGGATAGAAACTTTGCAAGTTCCAAAGCACTTAAATAGCCATCATCTCATCCCATCCAGACCTTTGAAGGTGTGGTCCTACCTACCTTTAATAGATGAGGGAGCTAGCTGAAGCCCACACCAGGGAAATAACTTTCTCAGGGTTCCAAATGTTCAGGGGCTGGACCAGAGGAGTCATTGACTAGGCCAGAGAAAAACCACCTCTTTGCGTCAGTGGTTGGAGGGAGGAAGTGATGCTAATGGGAGTGAGAACTTAATAAGACCTTTTTTAAAAAGTTGCCATCAGGGCTGAATCAGTGGTAGAAGGGGTTGAAGCCTGGACCAGGGGAGCAAGCCTGCTATTTGCTTTGGTATGGCCTCTGCGTAGGGCAGGGGGCTTTCCCTGAGCCCTCCTAAGGCCTCTAGCATATTCATCTTATTTGCCTGGT
This sequence comes from Tragelaphus eurycerus, assembly GCA_935064755.1. Taxonomy (NCBI): domain Eukaryota; kingdom Metazoa; phylum Chordata; class Mammalia; order Artiodactyla; family Bovidae; genus Tragelaphus; species Tragelaphus eurycerus. The sequence continues at coordinate 335,131 of CAKXYN010000083.1, forward strand.
GGGCATGTGTCTTGCCTTCTCTCCTTCCAATTTTTTTAAAAAAATTATTTTTAGCTGTGCTGGGTCTCTGTTGCTGCCCAGGTTTTTCTCTGTTGGTGGCAAGTGGGGGCTATTCTCTAGTTGCGGTGTGTGGGCCTCTCATGGCAGTGGCCGCCTCTGTTGCAAAACACAGGCTTCAGGGCACATGGGCTCAGTAGTTGTGGCTTCTGGGCTCCAGAGCACAGGCTCAATGGCTGTGGCACTGCTCCGAGGCATGCAGGATCCTCTCGGACCAGGGATCACACCGGCGTCTCTTGCACGGGCAGGCAGACTCTTCACCACTGAGCCACAGGGGAAGCCCCCTGCCTGCACTTTTGAGTAAGCTGTGGGTTCTTTGCAGACTTCCCTGTCCCACTGGCCAATCAAAGAAATTTTGCTCCAGGGCAAGATTGTTACTAAACTGGGCAAAAACAACGCCAGCTCAGCAACCTCTCTGTTACCTTCTGGATACCTGCCCTGTAGCTTTTCAGAAGCTAGTCTCACTTCCCTCAGTCCTGTGGTGTGTGGTGGCCATAACTTTCTTCCAGTCAAGTCATTTCTTTAACTTGGTGTTTGGGCCAGTGAAGTGTAAGACTGAGTCTTGGTTGTTGAGGGAAAGATTTACAAGAACTGCCTGAAGAGACAGCTGAGTCGCCCTTGGCAGATGGAACTGGGGCAAAGCTCTTAGGGGAAATGGTGGCGGAGCTGCTGCTTGGAAGTGCTCCAGCTGTTACCTGGAGAAGTGGAGTGGCAAAGCTGGGACCTGGCCGTCTCCATGGGTAATCACTTCTCTGTGGACCTCAGTGTCTTCATTTCGAAAAACTCTCCCCTGGTGTCAGGGCCAATGCTCACAGCTTCAGGAGCTGTGAACTGCTGAAACTCTTGTGGCCAAGGAAGTGGGTGTTCATTCATTCAACAAATACTGAATATTTATTCAGGGCCTTCTATGTATAGAAACTCTCTTCTAGGTAGTAGGACATAGAGAACAAGTTAAAGTCATGATGCTTATGTTCCTGTAGGGGACGACAGCTACCAAAGAAGTAAACAGACTCATGATACACAGTCAGGGAGTGATAAGTGCAAGGGAGAAAAAAATAATGATATGAGGTGTGGGATGGTCAGGGAAGGCTTAAGGCTTCTTGGAGTCGAGGAACAAGACATAAATGGGAGACAGAAGGAGCAACAGGTGCAAAGGCACTGAGGTCAGGACGGGTTTAGTGTATTTATGGAACAGTAAGAAGGCCGGAGTAGTAGGAGGACATTGGACAGAAAGGCAGAGTCCCATCAGGTAGGGCCTTGTTGGTTACAGTCTCACTGTGGGTGCATTGGAAAGCCATGAGAGGGTTTTGAGCTGGGATGTGACTTGATCTGATTTCCTTACCAAAGGTGGCAATGGCTAACGAGGAAGCTGGGGAGGTGGTCAAGAATAAAGGCCCTGTTAGGAGACTCTATCAGCAGTTCCTGTGGGAGATCATGGTGATCTGGGTGGAACAGCAGAAGTAAAGGTGACTATAAATGGCCAGAAGAGAAAGAGAGACTTCAGAGAAGAGGCTGGTAGGACTCACTGATGGATTAGATGTGAGGTTGGAGAGTAACTCCTGGAGTTTTGGTCTGGGTAGCGAGATTGATGCTTGGAAGTACTGTTAATGAATAGGGATTCCTTGGGGAAGAGCAGCTTAGGAAGCCATATTTTTGTGCTCAGTTGCAGTTGTGGACAGTTAGGGGGCTGGATATGAAGGAAGAGTGAGTGTGTGTAAGAAAATGAATATGATGGGCCATGGGATTTGAGGATCAAGAGGGAAGCAAGGCCACAAAAAGGATGATGGACAGTGAAAAGTGCTGAGACTAATGTACTGGTGACTCCATCTAAGCTGAAGGATTGCTGGAATGGAGATTCTAGAGTGCGTGATCTAGGATAGAAAGTGGTGGGTAGGATGTGGGATCCAAGATTTTGGAAGTGGCTTAGTTTTCAATAATGATGAGTTCTGAGATACGAGCATGGAAGTAGGTGGCTGAGGTGGGGTAAAAGGGGAAAAAAATCACTGGAACGGAGTGAGTGGACCAACTGTGGATCCAAATACCATGGGTGTCATCTGTGTTGCAGAACAAGATTGTGGACCAGTGTGAGAGGCTGCAGTTACAGAGTGCTACCATCACCAAATATGTGGCTGACGTCCTCCCAGGGAAGAACCAGAGAGCAGTGGTGGGTAATTTTTCCCCTTCCCCCTCTCCTCTGGCCCGCCTCCTAGGATAAGCTCTCAGCCTTAGGGGCTTGAACCAGTCTAGAGTTCCTTCCCAACCTCGCAGACCCATTGTGCTACTGACAAAGCTGGGTGCTCAGGAAGGATGGTTTCCTCTTTCTTGGTTTTACATCTGGGCAGAGTGGGTTGTTCCTAGAATGCATTTGATGCAAAGGCTGATTTTAAAATAACTTTCTTCAGGTAAAAGATCGGATGAGTCTTCTATCATTTTAATTATTTTGTGCTCAGCCTCAGTATTATAAAATAACCAATGGCTTTTACATTGCACATTCTTTATGACAGTCTTAGGCAGTAGGTGGTAGTAACATCCTTGTTTACAGACGGAGAAATGGGTCCTCCAGAGGGTAACTGACTCACAGAGTCAGTTCTATGAGCTGAATCGTCTGACTCCCAGGAGGTGATCCCTCTGCAGCACCTCAGTAGTGCGTGCATGCCAAGTCGTGTCCAACTCTATGGACTGTAGCCCACCATGGTTCCTTTATCCATAACGCTTTCCTGGAAAGAATACTGGAGTGGATTGCCATGCCCCCCTCTGAGGGATCTTTCTGACCCAGGGATCGAACCTGTGTCTCTTGCATGTCCTGCATTGGCAGGCAAGTCCTTTACCTCTAGTGCCGCCTGGAAGGCCCATGGCGCCTCATTGCCCATTCCTTATTCAGTTGACGCATTGCCACTGCTGCCTCTTAGTCTCAAGTGTGCCCTTCAAGGGCAGGGGCTATGAGTTTCTTCCTGCACACCCCTGCCCTCCTTCCCCGAAAGTACATGGAGCAGACGTGGCACTATTTTAGTCAAAAAATAAATGATTTTGATAGCAAGGAATAGAATCCAGTTGAACTACTGATAGCATAAGCAAAACAGAATTTCTTGGATTTTAGATACACAAGTCTTTCGGAACCTAAAGGGGATGAGAAGCAGGAACAGACAAGCTGCTAGAAGTCCAGGCAGCTCTTCTCTGTCCATCTCTGCTTCTCTTTGCATGATGATTTTTCTTTTTCTTCATCCTTCTCCTTTTCTTGTCTTAACTGCACTGGCTAGGACCTCAGTTCAGTTCAGTTCAGTTGCTCAGTTGTGTCCGACTCTTTGCGACCTCAAGAATCGCAGCACACCAGGCCTCCCTGTCTGTCACCAACTCCCGGAGTTCACTGAGACTCACGTCCATCAAGTCAGTGATGCCATCCAGCCATCTCATCCTCTGTCGTCCCCTTCTTCTCCTGCCCCCAATCCCTCCCAGCATCAGAGTCTTTTCCAATGAGTCAACTCTTCACATGAGGTGGCCAAAGTACTGGAGTTTCAGCTTTAGCATCATTCCTTCCAAAGAAATCCCAGGGCTGATCTCCTTCAGAATAGACTGGTTGGATCTCCTTGCAGTCCAAGAGACTCTCAAGAGTCTTCTCCAACACCACAATTCAAAAGCATTAATTCTTCAGAGCTCAGCTTTCTTCACAGTCCAACTCTCACATTCATACATGACCACAGGAAAAACCATAGCCTTGATTAGATGGACCTTTGTTGGCAAAGTAATCACAATGTCTAATAGAAGCTTTCATAGCAGGTGCTGATGTTGAGGGGAATACTTATAACATTTTTGCCATTTATTTGATTATTTAACAAACCTCTGAAAGCACCTGCCACACACCAAGCACAATTGGTCTATGTGCTAGAGGTTCCACAGTGACAAAACATAGGAAAATTCTTGTTTTCGTGAAGCCTATATTCTAGTCAGGGGAGGGTGTGTGTGTGTGTGTGCACGCGCGCATGTTTAGTCGTGTCTGACTCTGTGACCCTGTGGACTGTAGCCTGCTAGACTCCTCTGTCCATGGAATTTTCTAGGCAAGAATACTGGAATGGGTTGCTACTACCTACTCCAGAGGATCTTCCCGACCCAGGAATTGAACTCCGGCACTGGAAGGCAGGTTCTTTACCAGCTGAGCCACCAGTGGAGAGGGCTAATAACAAATAAAATATATGCTATGTCAAAAGGTGATAACCTCTATGGAGAAATAGAACACAGGAATGGGGTGGGTCATGTTGAGGATGGGATTGTAATTACATATGCTGTGATCAGGAATCGCCTCATTAAGGAGATTGATATTTGTACAAAATTTCCAAGAGGTGAGGGAATGGACTGTATATCCTGGGGAAGAGTGTCCCAAAAAGAGAAAAGGCAAGTGCAAAAACCCTGAGATGGGAGCATACCTGACATGTTGGAGCAGAGTAAGCAAGTGAGAAGACTAAGGCGATGCAGTCAGAGAGCAGTGCATGGAGCTAGGTAGGATCCTCACGGGTCACTAAGACTGCTTTTTATTTGGGGAAGGCAGGAAGTTATCAGAAGTAAGATGATATGACTTAAGATTTAAAAGGAGTGGCTGCTGTGTTGAGAAGTGACCATAGGCAGCAAAGGTAAAAACAGGGAGACTGGTGAGGAAGTATTGCACTAATCCGGGTGAGAGCTGAGAGGGGTTTGGACCTGAGTGAGTGTGGTAGGAATGGTGAGAAGCAGCATATATTAATATATACTTTCTGAGGGAAGAAAGAGCAGGATTTGCAGATGGACTGGATGTAGGCTTTGTGAGAGAAAGGGAGGAGGGATCAGGTTAACTCTTATTTTTTTTGATGTGAGCAACTGGAGGGATGGGGCAGCCATTTACCGAGGTGGGGAAGGATTGTGTGTAGAGTGATGGTTGGAGGAGACTAGAGTTCAGTTTTGTACGTGTTCAGTTGGAGATGACTATTAGGCATTCAAGTTAAGATGTTGAGTAGGACTTCCCTGGTAGCCCAGTGGTTGAGAATTTGCCTGCCAATGCAGGTGACGCAGGTTTGATCCCTGGTCTGGGAAGATCCCACATGCTGCAGAGCAACTAAGCCCGTGCGCCACAACTACTGAGCCCACAGGCCACAACTGCTGAAGCCTGTGCGCCTTAGACCCTGTGCTCTGCAACAAGAGAAGCAACCGCAATGAGAAGCCTGAACCTGAGCACCACAACTAGAGCAGCCCCTGCTCTCCACAGCTGAAGAAAGCCCACGTGTTGCAGTGAAGACCCAGCATAGCCAAAAATCAATCAATCAATCAATCTTTTTTTTTAAAAAAAAGATGTTGAGTAGATGGCTGGGTACACAAGTTAGGATAGGGCTGGGCTGGAGACATAAATATATCAGTGTATAAGTGAGGGTGGGACTTCCTGTGTAACTCAGTCGGTAAAGAATCTGCATGCAGTGCTGGAGACCTGGGTTCGACTCCTGGGTCGGGAAGATCCCTGGGAGAATGAAATGGCAACCCACTCCAGTATTCTTGCCTGGAGAATCCCATGGATGGAGGAGCCTGGCAGGCTGCAGTCCATGGGGTCGCAAGAGTCGGACATAACTTAGTGCACTGTCTTTTTTTTTTTTTTTTTATAAGTGAGAGTATAAAGTGAAAGTCTTGGGAAATGATGAGATCACTGAGTAAAATATAGATAGAAAAGAGCAGGGGTCCAAGGACTGAGCCCTAGGGCACTCTGACATCTAACCATTGAGTAGACATCTGAGCCACCAGGGAAGCCCAACTGAGTAGATAGGAACAAGCAAAGTAGACCGAGAAGGAGAGAGAGAGAGAGAGAGAGAGATCAGTCGCTTAGTCGTGTCCGACTCTTCGCGACCCCATGAACTGCAGCACGCCAGGCCTCCCTATCCATCACCAGCTCTCGGAGGTCACTCAGACTCACATCCATCGAGTCAGTGATGCCATCCAGCCATCTCATCCTCTGTCGTCCCCTTCTCCTCCTGCCCTCAATCCCTCCCAGCATCAGAGTCTTCTCCAATGAGTCAACTCTTCGCATGAGGTGGCCAAAATACTGGAGTTTCAGCTTTAGCATCATTCCTTCCAAAGAAATTCCAGGCCTGATCTCCTTCAGAATGGACCGGTTGGATCTTCTTGCAGTCCAAGGGACTCTCAAGAGTCTTCTCCAACACCATAGTTCAGAAGCATCAATTCTTCGGCGCTCAGCCTTCTTCACAGTCCAGCTCTCACATCCATACATGACCACAGGAAAGACCATAGCCTTGACTAGGCGAACCTTTGTTGGTAAAGTGATGTCTCTGCTTTTGAATATGCTATCTAGGTTGGTCATAACTTTCCTTCCAAGGAGTAAGCGTCTTTTAATTTCATGGCTGCAGTCACCATCTGCAGTGATTTTGGAGCCCAGAAAAATAAAGTCTGACACTGTTTCCACTGTTTCTCCATCTATTTCCCATGTAGTGATGGGGCTAGATGCCATGATCTTCGTTTTCTGAATGTTGAGCTTTAAGCCAACCTTTTCACTCTCCACTTTCACTTTCATCAAGAGGCTTTTTAGTTCCTCTTCACTTTCTGCCATAAGGGTGGTATCATCTGCATATCTGAGGTTATTGATATTTCTCCCGGCAATCTTGATTCCAGCTTGTGTTTCCTCCAGTCCAGCATTTCTCATGATGTACTCTGCATATAAGTTAAATAAACATGGTGACAATATACAGCCTTGACGTACTCCTTTTCCTATTTGGAACCAGTCTGTTGTTCCATGACCAGTTCTAACCAAGAAGGAAGCAATCGGTAAATAGGAATAAAACAGTAATAAGAGTGTTGTGTCCCACAATAGGGTTTCAAGGAGGTGGGTTCAGATCTTGCAGAGAGATCAAGTCAGGGGAGACATGAGAATGGACTCTTCAGTAACATGCTCCTCGTTGGAGATCCTGACAAGAGGAGTTTGGTAGAGTATTGTGGTAAAAGTGTGATCAGAGTGAATTTCAGAGAGAGTAGAAAAAGAGCAATTTGAGATAGTTGGCACAGATGACTCTTGAGGAATTTTTGCTGTAGAAGGAAGCTGAGAAATGGGATGATAGTGGAGGGGGATATGCCATTAAGAGATAGTAGAGGGGGATATCCATCAAGAGAGAGATATGCCATCAACAAACAAGCAAATGTTTGTTGCTTGGTTTTTAAGACATGACTCTGTGTGTGTATGCTGATGGCAATTGCCCAGAAGAGAGGGGAAAATTAATGATGCAGGAAAAGGGGACAATCTGGTTTAGCAGAGGGAGTGGGAGCTAGTAAATAAGTGGAAGTATTGGCGATACATAAGAGCACAGGCAGTTTATCCACAGAAATAGGGAAGACAGAGTGTATGAGGATAGGTGCAGGTAGATGGGTAGGTGATGGGCAGAGCTTGTTGAAGTTCTCTTCTGAGAGCTTCCGATTGCTTCTTTTTTCCCTTCTGATTGCATCTATTTTCCATTATTATTTCCTCTTTATGATTTTTTTCCTTCTGATTTTTTTGGGGGGATTTACTCTGTAGTTTGTTAACTTCCTGAGTTGAACACAGCCTATTGATTTTAGTCTTTTTTCATTTTCAAAGTGAGCATTTAAGCTATATATTTCCTTCTAGGTATTGATAGAGGGATATCCCACAATTTTGATGTAGTATTTTCAGTTTCATTCAGTTATAAGTATTTTAAAATTTTTACTATGACTTTTTTCTTGTGCTATGAGTTATTAGATTTTAATTATTTTATTATTAATTATTTATACTTTCGGAGAAGGCAATGGCACCCTACTCCAGTACTCTTGCCTCGAAAATCCCATGGATGGAGGAGCCTGGAAGGCTGAAGTCCATGGGGTTACTGAGGGTCGGACATGACTGAGCGAATTCACTTTCACTTTTCACTTTCATGCATTGGAGAAGGAAATGGCAACCCTCTCCAGTGTTCTTGCCTGGAGAATCCCAGGGACAGGGGAGCCTGATGGGCTGCCGTCTCTGGGGTCGCACAGAGTCGGACACGACTGAAGTGACTTAGCAGCAGCATTTATACTTTAAAATTTTCAAATATATATTTTCACCTTTTACATTAGTATCAGTATCTTAGTTCCCAGATCAGATCGGTCACTCAGTCGTGTCCGACTCTTTGTGACCCCATTAATCGCAGCACGCCAGGCCTCCCTGTCCATCACCAACTCCTGGAGTTCACTCAGAATCATGTCCATCGAGTCAGTGATACCATCCAGCCATCTCATCCTCTGTCGTCCCCTTCTCCTCTTGCCCCCAATCCCTCCCAGCAACAGAGTCTTTTCCAATGAGTCAACTCTTCACATGAGGTGGCCAAAGTACTGGAGTTTCAGCTTTAGCATCATTCCTTCCAAAGAAATCCCAGGGCTGATCTCCTTCAGAATAGACTGGTTGGATCTTCTTGCAGTCCAAGGGACTCTCAAGAGTCTTCTCCAACACCACAGTTCAAAAGCATCAATTCTTCGGCGCTCAGGCTTCTTCACAGTCCAAATCTCACATCCATACATGACCACAGGAAAAACCATAGCCTTGACTAGACGGACCTTTGTTGGCAAAGTAATGTCTCTGCTTTTGAATATGTGATCTAGGTTGGTCATAACTTTCCTTCCAAGGAGTAAGCGTCTTTTAATTTCATGGCTGCAGTCACCATCTGCAGTGATTTTGGAGCCCAGAAAAATAAAGTCTGACACTGTTTCCACTGTTTCCCCATCTATTTCCCATGAAGTGATGGGATTGGATGCCATGATCTTCGTTTTCTGAATGTTCACTCTCCACTTTCACTTTCATCAAGAGGCTTCATAGTTCCTCTTCACTTTCTGCCATAAGGGTGGTGTCATCTGCATATCTGAGGTTATCGATATTTCTCCCAGCAATCTTGATTCCAGCTTGTGCTTCTTCCAACCCAGCGTTTGTCATGATGTACTCTGCATAGAAGTTAAATAAGCAGAGTGACAATATACAGCCTTGACATACTCCTTTTCCTATTTGGAACCAGTCTGTTGTTCCATGTCCAGTTCTAACTGTTGCTTCCTGACCTGCATACAAATTTCTCAAGAGGCAGATCATGTGGTCTGATATTTCCATCTCTTTAAGAATTTTCCACAGTCTATTGTGATCCACACAGTCAAAGGCTTTGGCATAGTCAATAAAGCAGAAATAGATATTTTTCTGGAGCTCTCTTCCTTTTTCCATGATCCAGCAGATGTTGGCAATTTGATGTCTGGTTCCTCTGCCTTTTCTAAAACCAGCTTGAACATCAGGAAGTTCACGGTTCACGTATTGCTGAAGCCTGGCTTGGAGAATTTTGAGCATTACTTTACTAGTGTGTGAGATGAGTGCAGCTGTGCAGTAGTTTGAGCATTCTTTGGCATTGCCTTTCTTTGGGATTGGAATGACAACTGACCTTTTCCAATCCTGTGGCCACTGCTGAGTTTTCTAAATTTGCTGCCATGTTGAGTGCAGCACTTTCACAGCATCATCTTTCAGGATTTGGAATAGCTCAACTGGAATTCCATCACCTCCACTAGCTTTGTTCGTAGTGATGCTTTCTAAGGCCCACTTGACTTCACATTCCAGGATGTCTGGCTCTAGGTGAGTGATCACACCATCGTGATTCTCTGGGTCGTGAAGATCTTTTTTGTACAGTTCTGTGTATTCTTGCCACCTCTTCTTAATATCTTCTGCTTGTGTTAGGTCCATACCATTTCTGTCCTTTATTGAGCCCATCTTTGTATGAAATGTTCCTTTGGTATCTTTAATTTTCTTGAAGAGATCTCTAGTCTTTCCCATTCTGTTGTTTTCCTCTATTTCTTTGCACTGATCGCTGAAGAAGGCTTTCTTATTTCTCCTTGCTATTCTTTGGAACTCTGCATTCAGATGCTTATATCTTTCCTTTTCTCCTTTGCTTTTCACTTCTCTTCTTTTCACAGCTATTTGTAAGGCCTCCCCAGACAGCCATTTTGCTTTTTTACATTTCTTTTCCATGGGGATGGTCTTGATCCCTGTCTCCTGTACAGTGTCACGAACCTCATTCCCTAGTTCATCAGGCACTCTATCTATCAGATCTAGGCCCTTAAATCTATTTCTCACTTCCACTGTATAATCATAAGGGATTTGATTTAGGTCATACCTGAATGAACTAGTGGTTTTCCCTACTGTCTTCGATTTAAGTCTGAATTTGGCAATAAGGAGTTCATGGTCTGAGCCACAGTCAGCTCCTGGTCTTGTTTTTGCTGACTGTATAGAGCTTCTCCATCTTTGGCTGCAAAGAATATAATGGATCTGATTTCGGTGTTGACCATCTGGTGATGTCCATGTATAGAGTCTTCTCTTGTGTTGCTAGAAGAGGGTGTTTGCTATGACCAGTGCATTTTCTTGGCAAAACTCTATTAGTCTCTGCCCTGCTTCATTCCATATTCCAAGGCCAAATTTGCCTGTTACTCCAGGTGTTTCTTGACTTCCTACTTTTGCATTCCAGTCCCCTATAATGAAAAGGACATCGTTTTTGGGTGTTAGTTCTAAAAGGTCTTGTAGGTCTTCATAGAACCGTTCAACTTCAGCTTCTTCAGCGTTACTGGTTGGGGCATAGACTTGGATTACTGTGATATTGAATGGTTTGCCTTGGAAACGAACAGAGATCATTCTGTTGTTTTTGAGATTGCATCCAAGTACTGCATTTCGGACTCTCTTGATGATGGTTCCCAGACTAGGGATCAAATTTGTGCCCCCTGCATTAGCATCCTAGAGCCTTAACCACCAGACCTGCAGGGAAGTCCGTAATTAAGCTTATTAATAAGTTCAGATCTTCTCTATATTTACTATTTTTTTGATTGCCAGATTTTTTGATTACTGGCAAAGGGCATTTACCTTTTCATAATATGCTGTGAATTTGCCTATTTTTCCTTATAATTTTGTCAATTTTTTTATATTCTTGGTACTATTTATTAAGTGTATATATTTACATTTGTTATATATTCCTGGTAAAACATCCTTTTGTCACTTTTCAGTGACAGTACTCTTGCCTGGAAAATCCCATGGACAGAGGAGCCTGGTAGGCTGCAGTCCATGGGGTCGCTAAGAGTCGGACACGACTGAGCGACTTCACTTTCACTTTTCACTTTCATGCATTGGAGAAGGAAATGGCAACCCACTCCAGTGTTCTTGCCTGGAGAATCCCAGGGATGGGGGAGCCTGGTGGGCTGCCGTCTATGGGGTCACAAAGAGTCGGTCACGACTAAAGTGACTTAACAGCAGCAGCAGTGACATTTTATGAAAAGGAATCCTTTTTGCTTTTAAGACTATTTTGTCTTTTACTTATTACTAGACCAACAAGTGTTTTGTGGATATATCATTTTCTTTTCTTTTACTTTCAAGTTCTTATGTTGTTTCAGGTGTGTTTTAGAAACTGGATTTTGTTTCCTTTTTTAAAAAGTCCAGGGCTTCCCTGGAGAAGGCAATGGCATCCCACTCCAGTACTCTTGCCTGGAAAGTCCCATGGACAGAGAGGCGCCTGGTGGGCTGTAGTCCATGGGGTTGTGTTGGGAGCCGGTTTGAATTAGTGCTCCGCCCATGGCAAAGGTCATGAGGAAGGAGGCTTGACATACACAAAGGTGGGGTCAAGCCTCAGGAGCCCCTTGGAGGTTCTGGAGCATCTACCCCCAAAAACCAGAGCCTGCCTGCTTTACTACTTGTGCTCTCACCTACACCTCTGACTTTACGGGGGGCTGTCCCCCACTACCTCTCTCTGAAAGAAGAGTTAACTTAAAGCTTCAGTTAATAAAAATTCCTGAGTGTGACAGGAGTGTTTTAACCTACAAACTCCTCTGAAGGTTCTTTAGCCCACCTGACAGGCTTGTCCAGGCACATGTGATTACTCACAGCCTCCAAACAGTGGGAGGCACGAGATGCTCTTAACCTTCTAAAAACAGGTTCTTTAGAGAAGTTAGAAAACTATTAGCATAAGTATAATGGGCTGATTAGAAATTGTATTGGTGAAGGGTTTTTCATTTTTTGAGCCAATGATTGCTGCTAAGTCTCCACTTCCCCTGCCCTTATACACATTAATGAATAAAAGAGATAAGTATTAACCTTTGATATTAATCACATTAGACTTTAGGCTAAGTAAATTCTTTCCCTGACTAAAACCCACTACACCCTCACCCTATAGGAATGTAAACTTATCTAGTGGAGTCTGTTTTAAGAATAATCGCCCTGGAGAAATAAGTGACTGACCACTATCACAAGGAGAAGGTCATAAATTGTCAACAGGCCCCCTGGCCGGAAGATGATGTAACACCCCTAAGACCTCTGTATACATTTGTAAGACCCCGCGTGACTTTGTATAACATCTCAGTGTATAAAAGTAAACCAGGAAAAATAAAGGATGGGATCAGTTCCTCAAAAGACTGGTCTCCCCATGTCGCTCTCTCTCTCAAATTCTGGCTGAGTCTCCATCTGGAGCACGGGACCCTCCAAGCTTACTAATTTTGCCTGGGCTTCTAAGATCTGACCGGATAGGCCTCAGTGTCTCCTCTCCTTCGGGAGAACGGGAAGACGCCTGCGGCCTACGTAAGTGGTGCAAACTTCTTGTCTTGAAGTTTTATTGGTCTCCCGTGTAAACCAAGCTATTCAGCCTCTTTTCTTCACTGAGTTTTCCTACTGAGCTATCCTCGTTCTATTATTCTCTATTGTGTCCTGACCCCCACCGACGTCGTCCTCGCTTCGAAGTCCCTGGATCAGCTGGGGCTGGTCCCCAGCAGGGTTGCTAAGTTGGACACGACTGAGTGACTTCACTTTCAATTTTCGCTTTCATGCATTGGAGAAGGAAATGGCAACCCACTCCAGTGTTCTTGCCTGGAGGATCCCAGGGACAGGGGAGCCTGGTGGGCTGCCGTCTATGGGGTCGCACAGAGTCGGACATGACTGAAGTGACTTAGCAACAACAACAAGGGCTTCCCTGGTGGCTCAGTGGTAAAGAATTCTGCCTGTCAGTGCAGGAGACACAGGTTTGATCCCTGATCTGGGGAGATCCCACATGCCATGGCGCAGTTAATCACCTGCGCTACACCTGTGGAGCCTGTGCTCTAGAGCCCAGGAACTGCAGCTGTTGCGCCCGTGCAGCACAGTTCCCGAAGCCTGCACCCCTAGACCCCATGCTCTGCAGTGAAAGAAGCCCCTGCAATGAGAAGCCTGAACTCCACAGTGAGCCCTGCCTGCAGCAATTAGAGAAAAGCCCACACAGCAACAAAGATCCAGCACAGTCATAAATAAATAAAATTTTAAAGGTTAAAAAAATATTTATAAAAAAGTCCAACCTGATAATCCCTGCCTTTTAACTAGCGAGTTCAATCAATTTATTGCTAGTGAGATTACAAACACACTTAGACTTATGGCCGTCATTTTATGCTTTCTGTGTATGCTCAGTCATGTCTGACTCTTTGTGACCCAGTGGACTGTAGCCGGCCAGGTTCCTCTGTCCATGGAATTCTCCAGGCAAGAACACTGGAGTTGGTTTCCATTTCCTACTCCGGGGATCTTCCTGACCCAGGGATCGAACCCACGTCTTTTGCGTCTCCTGCATTGGCAGGTGGAGTCTTTACCAGTAGCCACCTGGGAAGCCTGTTTTCTATGTAGTCCACTTTTACAATTTTTTAAAATGAATTTTTACTGGAGTATAGTTGATTTACAATGTTGTGTTAGTTTCTGCTATACAGCTCAGTGAATCAGTTATGCATAAATCCACTCTTTTTTAGATTCCATTCCCATACGGGTCATTATAGAGGACTGAGCAGAGTTTTCTGTGCTGTATAGTCGGTTCTCCTAGTTATCGACTGTGTATACAGTACTGTGTCTGTGTCAATGCCAACCTCCCAGTTTATCCTTCCCCTGCTGTAGTCCACTTGTTCTGTGCTTTTTTCCCCTTCCTTTCCTCCCTTCTTTTGAGATAATCAACCCCTCCTCCCTTCTTTTTCCCTGTGCTAGCTTGAAAGTTGTATATTCTATTTATGGTCTCTTTTTGGTCCCCTTAAGGATTTTTTAATTAATTAGAAAAAAAAATTGTTTTTTTTGACTATGCTGTGACTTCGTCACTGCACACAGGTTTTCTCTAGTTGCTGTGTGCAGGATTCATTTTAAAGCACATCTTTTAATTATTTCCTCATTCATAGAAAGTTTTCCCGTTTTTTTAAAATCAGGTCTTTATTGTACTTTCATTTTTGTATGATGATTTACATGAGTATACAATTCTAATACGGAATGTGGAATGAAGCAGGGCAAAGACTAATAGAGTTTTGCCAAGAAAATGCACTGGTCATCACAAACACCCTCTTCTAGCAACACAAGATAAGACTTTATACATGGACATCACCAGATGGTCAACACCGAAATCAGATCCATTATATTCTTTGCAGCCAAAGATGGAGAAGCTCTATACAGTCAGCAAAAACAAGACCAGGAGCTGACTGTGGCTCAGACCATGAACTCCTTATTGCCAAATTCAGACTTAAATCGAAGACAGTAGGGAAAACCACTAGTTCATTCAGGTATGACCTAAATCAAATCCCTTATGATTATACAGTGGAAGTGAGAAATAGATTTAAGGGCCTAGATCTGATAGATAGAGTGCCTGATGAACTAGGGAATGAGGTTTGTGACACTGTACAGGAGACAGGGATCAAGACCATCCCCATGGAAAAGAAATGTAAAAAAGCAAAATGGCTGTCTGGGGAGGCCTTACAAATAGCTGTGAAAAGAAGAGAAGTGAAAAGCAAAGGAGAAAAGGAAAGATATAAGCATCTGAATGCAGAGTTCCAAAGAATAGCAAGGAGAAATAAGAAAGCCTTCTTCAGCAATCAGTGCAAAGAAATAGAGGAAAACAACAGAATGGGAAAGACTAGAGATCTCTTCAAGAAAATTAGAGATACCAAGGGAACAATTCATGTAAAGATGGGCTCGATACAGGACAGAAATGGTATGGACCTAACAGAAGCAGAAGATATTAAGAAGAGATGGCAAGAATACACAGAAGAACTGTACAAAAAAGATCTTCACGACCCAGAGAATCACGATGGTGTGATCACTCACCTAGAGCCAGACATCCTGGAATGTGAAGTCAAGTGGGCCTTAGAAAGCATCACTAGGAACAAAGCTAGTGGAGGTGATAGAATTCCAGTGGAGCTATTCCAAATCCTGAAAGATGATGCTGTGAAAGTGCTGCACTCAATATGGCAGCAAATTTAGAAAACTCAGCAGTGGCTGCAGGACTGGAAAAGCTCAGTTGTCATTCCAATCCCAAAGAAAGGCAATGCCAAAGAATGCTCAAACTACTGCACAGCTGCACTCATCTCACACACTAGTAAAGTAATGCTCAAAATTCTCCAAGCCAGGCTTCAGCAATACGTGAACCATGAACTTCCTGAAGTTCAAGCTGGTTTTAGAAAAGGCAGAGGAACCAGACATCAAATTGCCAACATCCACTGGATCATGGAAAAAGGAAGATCAGATCAGATCAGTCGCTCAGTCGTGTCCGACTCTTCGCGACCCCATGAACTGCAGCACGCCAGGCCTCCCTATCCATCACCAGCTCTCGGAGGTCACTCAGACTCACATCCAGCTCCAGAAAAACATCTATTTCTGCTTTATTGACTATGCCAAAGCCTTTGACTGTGTGGATCACAATAAACTGTGGAAAATTCTGAAAGAGATGGAAATATCAGACCACATGATCTGCCTCTTGAGAAATTTGTATGCAGATCAGGAAGCAACAGTTAGAACTGGACATGGAACAACAGACTGGTTCCAAATAGGAAAAGGAGTATGTCAAGGCTGTATATTGGCACCCTGCTTATTTAACTTCTATGCAGAGTACATCATGACAAACGCTGGGCTGGAAGAAGCACAAGCTGCAATCAAGATTGCCGGAAGAAATATCGATAACCTCAGATATGCAGATGACACCACCCTTATGGCAGAAAGTGAAGAGGAACTATGAAGCCTCTTGATGAAAGTGAAAGTGGAGAGGAAAAAGTTGGCTTAAAGCTCAACATTCAGAAAACGAAGATCATGGCATCCAATCCCATCACTTCATGGGAAATAGATGGGGAAACAGTGGAAACAGTGTCAGACTTTATTTTTCTGGGCTCCAAAATCACTGCAGATGGTGACTGCAGCCATGAAATTAAAAGACGCTTACTCCTTAGAAGGAAAGTTATGGCCAACCTAGATCACATATTCAAAAGCAGAGACATTACTTTGCCAACAAAGGTCCGTCTAGTCAAGGCTATGGTCTTTCCTGTGGTCATGTATGGATGTGAGAGTTGGATTGTGAAGAAGGCTGGGCGCTGAAGAATTGATGCTTTTGAACTGTGGTGTTGGAGAAGACTCTTGAGAGTCCCTTGGACTGCAAGGAGATCCAATCAGTCTATTCTGAAGGAGATCAGACCTGGGATTCCTTTGGAAGGAATGATGCTAAAGCTGAAACTCCAGTACTTTGGCCACCTCATGTGAAGAGTTGACTCATTGGAAAAGACTCTGTTGCTGGGAGGGATTGAGGGCAAGAGGAGAAGGGGACGACAGAGGATGAGATGGCTGGATGGTATCACTGACTCGATGGACATGATTCTGAGTGAACTCCGGGAGTTGGTGATGGACAGGGAGGCCTGGCGTGCTGTGATTAATGGGGTCACAAAGAGTCGGACACGACTGAGCAACTGAACTGCACTGAACTGACAATTCTAAAGTAAATCACAAGCCCCATTCAGTACAGCCAGTTGAATCCTCAGCTCTTGATTACACTGGTCTTCAGTTTCCTTTTCTACTTTTGGACTCCAAGGGATTTCCTTTTGTAAGCTGCCAGAAGTAGCTTCACTTTAAAAGGATGCTTTGGTCTATTTTTCCAGCATTTCTGTTTTTTGGTCTATGAGTGTGTATTAATCACCCAGTCATGTCTGACTCTTTGTGACCCTGTGGACTGTAGCCCACCAGGCTCCTCTGTCCATGGGATTCTCCAGTCTAGATTGAATACTGGAGTGGGTTGCCATGCCCTCCTCCGGGGATCTTCCCAAGCTAGGGACCAAACCCAGGTTTCCCGCATTGCAGGTTCTTTGTCTGAGCCACCAGGGAAGGCCGTGTTTTGCTCTACGAGGGATTTTAGTTTCTTCAGGCATATCTTTGGACAGCAATTTTTTTTTTTTTTTTCCCCCTGGGAGTGACTCAAGAATCGTGTTGAAATTGACTGCAGGCTTCTTGTCAGGGAGTATCTAATGCATCTTGGGTCTGTTCTTCATACTGTTCATACAGTACAAATGGTACTGCAGAGACCCACCCGTGGGAAAGGCATTGAGGTAGGCTAGAGAGAGGAGCGGGGGAAGGCAATGGCACTCTTGCCTGGAAAATCCCATGGACGGAGGAGCCTGGTGGGCTCCAGTCCATGGGGTCGCTAAGAGTCGGACACGACTGGGCGACTTTGCTTTCACTTTTCACTTTCATGCATTGGAGAAGGAAATGGCAACCCACTCCAGTATTCTTGCCTGGAGAATCCCAGGGACAGAGGAGCCTGGTGGGCTGCCGTCTATGTGATCGCACAGAGTTGGACACGACTGAAGCGACTCAGCAGCAGCAGCAGCAGCAGAGAGAGGAGCAAGAGCTAATGATACCAAATACGTATGTGCCAGGCTTTGTTCTTCTTATATATATTGACTCACTTGACCCTCAAAGTAGCCTTATGAGGTTGGTACTATCAGTATCTTCATATAATAGATTATAAAACTGAGGCCCAGGGAAGATAAGGAACAACGTTCCACAGTTAGTAAATAGAACAGCTAATATTTAAACCTAGGCACTGTCTCTACAGCCTAATTTCCTAACCACTGTGTTATGTTGCCTCCAAAGAACACTGGACTTGGAATCTGAACTCCTGGGTTCACACAGCCATTCACTCAGGCCATCTCTCTTCTCCTTGGGGCACATTGTGGGTCTCAGTCTCTTCTGAAAAACAGGCCTAACTGTCCCCTGCACTGTACAAGGCAGGTCTTTAGGGGCAGGAAACAAGGAGAGCCACTGACGAGCCCCAACTTTCTGGCACGAGGGAAATAGTTTCACCCTCAGTTGTCTGGCAAGAGTGCAGGAGCTTTGGACAACAGTGCCACTGGGGAGGATGGGTTACCAGATGGCATTGATGGAGGGGAAGAGTGTTGGACTGAGAGTCAGGAGAACTGGGTTCTGGCCCCTGCTTTGCCACTGACTTCGCATGTGAGCACCACCAAGAGATTTTTGGCTTAAGGTGGAAAGAACTTTTCCTGTCAATCGTTCAGTAAATATTTGAGCACCTGCTCCTTGCCAACACTGCTAGTTGCTAGGGGACACATGCTAAATTCATTGACTCAGAATTTATTTCAGCCCTCTTGTGTGGTAGATTAAGAATTCTACCATGGAAGCAATTGGAATGGACAGATTTGGGAAGTAATGAGCTTTTTGTCCTTAAACATGATCCAAATAGATGGTTCCCTCATAGCTCAATTGACAAAAAATCTGCCTGCAATGCAGGAGACCTGGGTTTGATTCCTGGGTCGGAAAGATCCCTTGGAGAAGGAAATGGCAACCCACTCCAGTATGCTTGCCTAGAGAATCCCATGGACAAAGGAGCCTAGGAATCCATGGCTTTGCAAGAGCTGGACATGACTTAGCAACTACACCACCACCATGGTCCAACCAGGAACTGGACTACTGTTTGTGTGCATTCTGTTGATGATAGACTTTTTAGGCCTTTCTGCTCTGCATTTCTATGATTCTCTGACCTGGTCTCTTGAACTTGGGGTTCCTAACTGTTAAATAAGCAAGTAATTCCAGCTGGATCTTTGGGTCCTGCCCAGCACTTTCATTCTGTTATCTTAGCTCCATGAGATGTGGCCTGGATGTCTGGATCTCAGCATTCTTTTTCCTGAACCACATTTGGGAAAATCTTAGGGCTTGAGTGTTTTAAGCACTATTATTACCCTTACTGTACCCATGTCAGACATTGCTAATCAATCTCAGCACTTCTTCTAGCTGAGCCCCAACCCTCCTAATCTTGCCTGGGGCTATGCCAGGACCCAACTCCTTGTTTAATTCCGGGTCAGAGCACGGCCAGCGCAGCTCGGGAACTGGTCATCCAGCGGCTGGGTCTGGTGAGGAGTTTGTGCGAGAGTGAAGAGCAGAGGTTGCTGGAACAGGTGCATGGCGAAGAGGAGCGGGCACACCAGAGTATCCTGACGCAGCGAGTACACTGGGCCGAGGCGCTGCAGAAGCTGGACACCATCCGCGGCAGCCTGGTGGACATGCTCACTCATCTGGATGACCTCCAGTTGATTGTAAGTCAGGCAGGGGTGAGGACACCACAAGTTGATCAGATTCCGCCAAAGTCTGAAAATGAGAATGTTTTATTGGTAGGAGGTGGGTGGAAAATGATAATTTGGAACCAGGATGAGACAGGGCAATGTTACTATATGGGGATTTTTTTTTTTGCAACTGGTAACTGTTCTTTCAGTAGTGAGCAAATATTTACTAAGAGCCTAATGTATGCTAAGCATCGTGTTATCTATGCATGTTGTTAGTTGCTCAGCTGTGTCTGATTCTATGCAACCCTATGAACTGTAGCCCACCAGGCTCCTTTGTCCATGGAATTCTCCAGGCAAGAATACAGGAGTGGGTCGCCATTTCCTTCTTCAGGGGATCTTCCTAACCCAGAGATCAAACCTGGGTCTCCTGCATTGCAGGTGACTCTACCATCTGAGCCATCTGGAAAGCCCTAAGGGTGGAGGTACAGGATACGGCTGTCAGCAACTCACAGCCTTGTAGAAGAGGCGAATATATAATCTGATAATTAAGACATGGAGGGATATGTGCTAAGGTAGGGGGCATTGCTGGGAGCTGGGGCCCCTGCAGTCCTGGCTTGAGGTGGGCGGTAGTCAGGGAAGCCTTCCTGAATGAAGCAACTTAAAAGCTGATGTCTCAAAGATAAGAGTCATAGCTTTGTAAAAGGAAATGGGGAGAGGGAGCGAGTCCAGAAGCTTGCAGAGAGAACACTGCATTGACAAGAGGTCCACTGCAAATATAGAGCTCATCCTCACTCTCACTACCTGGAAATCAAAATCTAATATGTTGGTTCATATTCTTTCAAAAACCTGCAGTTTTAAGGTGACGGTGTGACATCTCAGTAGATGCGCCAAGCAGAGAAATGAGAACGTGGAACAACGTTGTTGTTGTTCAAGTTGCCCCTCTTGTGCAGTCATGGTTTCTGTGACTGACCCAGACTGTGCATTCATTTTGTCACACAGCTCTCATGTGCCGAGCGAGCACATTCTGTCCCAAACACTGGGAGGGTCACAACAGAAAATTCAACGAGTCCCGTCCATTGAGCCGGTGGGCGATGAAATGTTGGGTAGATAGGTGATTGTCCAGAAGTGTAGTCTGAGGGAAACCTAGGGTGCCACGGGGCTCAGGGCACAGAAGGATTCATTTTGAGTGCATGATGGGAGAGGTCTGTGAAGAAGGACCCATAAGACTTGTGCAGGGACTTAAAGAAGGAGTGGGTGTTTTTATTCTAGAATTTCTCTCCACGTGGAGCCCTCCATGCGAGTTAATTATAGTCAAGTCTTGACGACCTGCTGGGTTTCTTGTGCCAAGCCTGACTTTGTTTTCTTTTCTCACAGCAGAAGGAGCAGGAGATTTTTGAGAGGTGAGTATGGCCCTGGTATCTGCTGGGCAGTCATGGGACCACGGCCTTTGAGTTCTCTGAAGTCTACCAAGTCCATTGCTGTCAGGCCCCACTGCTTCTGGGAGGGAGCTCAGGGTGGGCAGCTGAGTGGCTTCCCTGAAGCCAGGCTTGAGGCTTGTCATGGGCTTTCTTAGATATTATCCTGTTAAAAAATGTACAGTCACCCGGCTGGGAGGTTTCACCACCTCCATCTACAGATGAGAATGCTGAGGCTCAAAGAGGGGAAGGGACTTGCCTAAGCCCTAGAGCTGGGCCTTGGACCCACAGCTGACACCTGACCCAGTACTGTCTTCTCTACTTCAATCCCCCTTTCTCTAATGAAAGAATCTGAAATCTAAGTCTGCATTACCAGGAAAATTCTATTTTAATTATGCAGTAATAAAAGAATTTCAGCAGGCCCTACCTGAGTTCTGAAAAGTCTTGAAAGGCTCTGAGACCCAAGAGCTGGAGGAAGTGGCCAAGCGGTGATAATTTTCCAGGCAAAGAAATTAAATTCTTACCCTGCGTGTGTGAGATTTCAGAGCTCACAGACACAATGTGTGCTTGGGGAGCACAGTCCATTCTTCTTTATTTTTATAAAGATAGCAGTATAGATAATCAATAGCAATATACGTACATGGGAGAAAGAAGATAATTTTCACCAGTAGAAAATGATTAAAATGAAAATTGTCTCTATCACTTCTTCCCAATTCTATTTCTGAGTGGTGATCAGCTTTAACAGTTACACGTGTGTCTTGTAGGCTTTCCTGTGTTTAGTCACAAAAGAGTGTGGGGGATTTTTCCCCTCTTAAAATTTTGTTTTGAAAACACAGATGGGATCACCTCGTATTTGTTTATAACTTATCAGGCTATCTATCCTGGTACGTTTAGATTTACTTCACTTTTTGGGAAGTCTGTGAAGTATTCCGCAGTATGGATGTTCCTAAATTTAGATCACTGTCTCCTTATGATCTTTTCCACACTTCTCCTAGTCTCTCTCTTTCTCTTTTTTTTTTCTTTCTTTAATTTATTTACTTGGCTGTGCCGGGTCTTAGTTGCAGCATGCAAACTTGGTTGCGGCATGTGGGATCTAGTTCCCTGACCAGGGATCGAACCTGGGCCCTCTGCGTTGGGAGCTTGAAATCTTAACCACTGGACCACCAGGGAAGTCCCTCTCCTAATCTTTTTCTCTTTTTTCTTCATCATCTTCCTCTAATCCAGTCTGTCGTCAATATCAAGCTGATCTGATTTCTTTAAAAATTCTTTATTTTTGGTTTTGAAATATTTCATAGGTATAGAAAAGTTGCTAAAGTAGTAGAATAAACTTAGAAATACTAATTGATATCAGTTAGCCACATTTGCTCTCTGTTTCTTGTGTCTCTTTCTTCCTGTCTATCTAGTGTATATATACAGAAAAACTTGTTTTTTCTGACCTATTTGAGAGTTAGTTGCAGATAGCATGAGTTTTTATCTTATCGCCTACTTCAACGTGAATCTCCAAAAAACAGACATTCTCTTACATACCACAGTATAATTATTAAATTCAGGAAATCCCATGTCCACATAACACTATTATCTAATATATAGTCTGTATTCAAATGTTGCCAATTGTACTAAAAATGTTCTTAATAGTCTTTGGAATCCCATTCCCCCCCATACCCAATCCATCTGATCTCTTAATCTGTAATTTTTCCTTCACCCTTTTCCCCCCTAAACACTTTTTCAGAGTCTAGGACAGTTTTATAGAATATCCCTCAATTTGAGTTTATCTAATGTTACTTCATAATTAGCTTCAGGTTGTACATTTCAGGCAAGAGTATCTCATAGGTGATGTCCTCAGTCTGTCTGTCATACCAGGGGGCAGTGATGTCATTTTGTCCCATTATGAGAGATGTTACCTTTTTTAATTGAAGCATAATTGACGTACAGCATTATAGTAGTTTGTTTATTTATTTATTTTTTTTTTACCACAAATAAGATTTTTATTTGTCACCATTAAGAGTCTGCATTTTAAACCGATTCTTGGACTGGTGGCTCGTATCCATCAGCTCGTTCAACTTTAGCACCTGTCTCATCCCCAGTAGCTTTTCCAGAACTACTACCTTCACCATGTAGCTCCATGAGTTTTCCCAGTTCAATTTGGGCTTCTTCAGCATTTTTACTTTTCTAACGAAGACATCATGGAGTGGATAAATAGATTGGCAAGCCTTTTCTATGTCTTTTCCAATGCTATCTGGGATCAATTTATTGACCACCTCTTTCAAGTCATTTGTCTGCACCTCTCGGGTCATGATTTCCATCATCTTCTTGCGGATCTGGCGCACCTGCTGGTGCTGGGCATAAGAAGTCTTCCGAATCTGATTGTTGCGCTTTTAGTAAAACCCACACAGAACAGACGAAGCAAGTAACCATCAGTAGTCTTGACATCAACGTGAGCTTCAATCATGGTCTGCCATTTTTTGACCATGGAGCACATTTTGTCACGGGTAAGATCCATACCATGAAAATTAGTCAGGCAGTTTTTGCCCTGAACATCCTCAGTAATTAGCTTGAATTTTCTAAATGCTACTTCATCATTCTGCAGATCAGCAAGACTCACTTCAAAAACACGACCTTTGAGGCCATCAGATGCGATTTTGGTTCCTTGAGTTCTCGTGACCAATGTTTTCCCAATATTCCTTATATTGAACATAGCTGGTGCTTTGACATCATACCAATCTTTTTAGAAAATGGGTCAACCCCCGCACGGCCATCGCAATCCAACTAGAATCCTCGGCATCCGGCACTCTGCGGCTCAGAAACCGCTCGCCGACTCCGGTAGGGGTCCCCCAAAGTGGAGGCCGCGACAGTTGCCACTTACACTTTCTTCTTGGCTCCCTTTTGCCTCCTTTCGTAAGGCGCTTGTTCTTGCCGACCGCCATGGTGCAGCTCAGAGAGCCAAAAGTTAGTAGTTTGTTTAAATTGAAGTATAGTTGATGTATAATATATAAGTGTACACAATAGTGGCTCGCAATTTTTAAAGGTTGTACTCCATTTGTAGTTATTATAAAATATTGGCTATCATATTTCCTATGTTGTACAGTGTAGGCTTGTTGCTTATTTTATACATAATGGTTTGTACTTCCTAACCTCCTACCCCATCTTCCCTCCTTCCTTCTCTCTATTCGTAACCACTGGTTCTCTACATCTGTGTTCTCTATTTATGTTTCTTTTTTTGTTATAGCCATTAGTTTGTTGTATTTTTTTAGATTCCACATACAAGTGGTATACGGTATTTTTCTTTCTCTAGCTGACTTATTTCACTTGGCAGAATTCCCTCCAGATCCACTCATATTGTTGCAGATGGCAAAACTTCATTCTTTTTTATGCTGAGAAATATTACGTTGTATATATATGTATATATATCTGTATATATATATACACCACATCATCTTTATCCATTCATCCGTCGATGGACATTTAGGTATCTTATATATCTTGGCAGTTATATATAATGCCGCTGTGAACATTGGAGTGCATGTGTCTTTTTGAATTAGTGTGTGTGTGTGTGTGTGTGTGTGTGTGTGTGTGTGTATGTGTATGTATGTATGTATATGGGGCTTCCCTTATAGCTCAGCTGGTAAGGAATCTGCATGTAATGCAGGAGACCCCAGTTCAATTCCTAGGTCAGGAAGAACCCTTGGAGAAGGGATAGGCTACCCACTCCACTATTCTTGGGCTTTCCTGGTGGCTCAGCTGGAAAAGAATCCGCCCACAATGTGGGAGACCTGTATTCAGTCCTTGGGTTGGGAAGATCCCTTGGAGAAGAGAATGGCTACCCACTCCAGTATTCTGGCCTGGAGAAGCTTACATATCTTGGCAGTTATAAATAATGCCACTGTGAACATCGGGGTGCATGTGTCTTTTTGAGTGAGTGTTTTTTTGGGTGTGTGTGTGTATGTATAGACCCAGTAATACAGTTGCTGGGTCATATGGCAGTTCTGGTTTTAGTTGTTTTTTGTTTTTGTTTTTTTGAGAAACCTTCCTATTGTTTCCCACAGTGGCTGCGGCAGTTTGCATTCCCACTACAGTGTATGAGAATCCTGTTTCCCCACAGCCTCACCATTTGTTCTTTGTGTTCTTTTTGATGATGGTCATTCTGACAGCTGGGAGGTGATAGCTCACTGTGGTTCTGTCTAGCATTTCCCTGAGGATTAGTGATGTTGAGCATTTTTTCAGGTGCCTGTTGGCTATCTGCATGTCCTCTTTGGAAAAATGTGTATTCAGGTCTTCTGCCCATTTTCGTTTTTGTTTATTTTCTGGGAGGACAGGGTTTGGCTGCACCATGTGGCTTGTGGGATCTTAGTTCCCCCACCAGGGACTGAATCCCAGTCCCCTGCAGTGGAACTGTGGAATAACCACTGCACTTCCAGGGAATCCCCTTTCTCCCCATTTTTTAATTGAGTTTTTGTTTTTTCAATGTTGAGTTGTATAAGTTGTTTATATATTTGGTTATTAACCCCTTACTGGTCATATAATCTGCAAATATTTTCTCCCATTTAGGTTGTCCTTTCATTTTGTTGATAGTTTCCTTTGCTGTGCAAAAGCTTTTTAAGTTTAATTAAGCCCCATTTGTTTTTTTGTTTTTACTTCCTTTGCTTTAGGAGACAGGTCCAAAAAAATATTGCTACATGGAACTTCTCTGAGAGTCCCGTGGTTAAGACTCCAGGCTCCCAGCACAGGGTTCGCAGGTTTGATCCCTTGTTGGGGAACTGATATCCCACATGCTGCACAATGTTCCCCAAAAACAAACAGACAAAAAAATGCTATAATTTATGTCAAAGTGTTCTTATGTTTTCCTCTGGGTGTTTTTTGGTTTCTAGTCTTCCATTTAGGTCTTTAATCCATTTTGAACTTATTTTAGTATATAGTGTTAGAGAATGTTCTAATTTCATTCTTTTACGTGTAGCTGTCCAGTTTTCCCAGCACCGCTATTGAAGAGACTGTATCTTCTCCATTGTATCTTCTTGCTTCCTTCATCGTACATCGTTATGCGTAGTTGCTCAGTCGTGTCCGACTCTGCGACCCCATGGACTGTAGCCTGCCAGGCACCTTTGTCCTTGGGGATTCTCCAGGCAAGAATAGTGGAGTGGGTTGCCATGCCCTCCTCCAGGGGATCTTCCCAACCCAGGGATCAAACCCAGGTCTTCTGCATTGCAGGCAGTTTCTTTACCATCTGAGCCTCCAGGGAAGCCCGGGGCCTTGTAGGTCAAGATAAGGAAACAATTATTTTGACTGCTATTACTATTGTTGGGAATGTGAAAAACAGTAGAGTCTTAGCAAACCATCTGATCAACCCCTTAGTCAAGGGGAAAGACTGAGCCAGAGAAGGATAGATATTTGCTTAAGGTCACAGCCAGTCAGCAGCACTGCCAGGAGTAGAACCCAAACCTCCAGATCCTCTGATACTTCCTTCCACTGCTTAGACGTACTTGGAGTACTCAAGAATCTGATTTTGGTGAACCTCTACAGCTCAGGGCAAAGACAGGACACAGCAGCCTGGTCCTACCCGTCTTAAAACCTCCCTGAGCCCCAGATATAACACCTGCCTGGGTGGAGAGCCAGTGACAGGTTCCTGACTCAGTGCACAGAAAACAAATTTCTCATCGTAGATTAGCTGACCATAAATGTGTGGGTTTATTTCTAGGCTTTCTATTCTGTTCCATTGATGCATGTGTCTGTCTCTGTCTTGATTATTGTAGCTCTGTAGTATAGTCTGAAGTCAGGGAGCATGAGTCCTCCAGCCTTGTTCTTTCTCATGATTATTTGGCTGTTTGAGGTCTTTTGTGTTTCCATACAAATTTTAAACTTATTTGTCTAGTTCTGTGAAAAATGCCTTCGGTATTTTGATAGGGATTACACTGAATTTGTAGATTGCTTTGGGCAGTATGGTAATTTTAACAATATTAATTCCTCCAATCCAAGAACATGGTGTATCTTTCCATCTGTTTGTATCATCTTCAGTTTCTCTCATCAGTGTCATATTTTTCTGCGTATAGGCCTTTTACCTCCTTATGTAGGTTTACTCTTAAGTATTTTATTCTTTTTATGTGATGGCAAATGGGACTATGTCCTTAATTTCTCTTTCTGATAGTTCATTGTCAAGTGTATAGAAATGTAACAGATTTCTGTATGTCAATTTTGTATCCTGCAACTTTACTGAATCCATTGATGAGCTCTAGTAGTTTTCTGGTGGCATCTTTAGAGTTTTCAATGTATAGTATAATGTCATCTGCAAACAGTGACAGTTTTACTTCTCCTTTCTAATTTGGAGTCCTTTACTGTTATTTTTTCTCTTGTCTGATTGCTGTGTCTAGGACTTTGTTTATTCATTCACTTATTTAGTACCAAAATAGACTCATAGATTCTTGTTTTATTCAGTGCATTATAATATATTACTATTATTACTAATTTTGATCTTCAAACTGTCCCAGATTTGGCCAGTAGGAGCCCCTTCAAGCCAGATCCTGTGTCCTTCTGACAACACTTCATCATTCTTAGAGCACTTTTCTTGCTTTCCAGCACAAGAAGATATCCTAGGCACAGCTTCTTTTCCTGCCCCAGCCCTGGAATCAGCTATTTCTCCAGGGAGTCTTGGTTCCTTTTAGTGGTGAAGAGTATTTAAAAACCAAGATTTAGGCTTTAGGTGTGTTCCCTGCTACTAATGCATTGGTTCCAAGCCTTCTCAGTGGACAGCAGGCAGAGATGGGGAGTGTGTGTGCACATAACTTTTTTATTCCTGAGTTTGTATCACAACTTCTACTTCCAGTCAAACACCACAGGGTTTTTCCCATGCCTTTCCTTATTCTGTATTTATGTAGTTCTTCTTTCACAGTGAGAACCGTGGCTCCCAGCAACAGCAATATATTTATTCATTTGTTCGGTCCTCCAATACACGAATAGTTGTTTGAGCTGCGAAACCCATAGTATGGTAGATGAACCTACTAGGAGAGTTCAGGGTTTGTTTGTAGTGCTTTGTGCTTCTAGACTGAGGGTGCGTACTCTCAAAGTAGAGTTGGCCCTCCGTTTCCATGGGCTCCCCTCTTAGAGATTGAACCAACCAAGGGTTTGAGTGTTTTTGAATCTGCAGATGGGGAACTGCAGATACAGAGAGCTGACTGCAAAGGATTTGAATGCCCCATGGATTTTAGTACCCCTGGGCGTCCTGGGACCAATCCCCCTGGGGCATAGAGGGATGACTATATGGTTTTCAAAACCTGTTTGTCAGCCCCTAAGGTTGTTTCCACGTCTGTGGCTGAGCTGGGCCCTGGTCTGCCATGACAGAAGGCCATGCTGCACAGACCAGGTGTTCTGGTCCTGGCCAGGGCCCTGGTGCGTGCCAGCCCTGTTTCATTCCTACTCCTTTGGGGTCACGAGTTTTCTCTTCCATGGCATGAGGCAGCTGGACCAGCCGATTCTCTAGACTCTAGTGTCTGTAACTGGCCTCAGATTTGTTCTGATGATGACTCAGCACTGCTGACACCACCTTCTCCTCTTTGCTCCTCATCTGGTGGCTGGGACTTCTCCAGAGCCAGCCTCAGTGCTTCGAGAAGACGGCAACAGAGCCTTTCTTGTCCTGACCACAAAGAGTCTTTGTAACTAGAGCCTGCTCTCAGCTTTCCTAGGGCTCTGTTCACCTCGCTCCTCTCAAGCCAGGACAATCGGTGCCAGTCTTAAAAAAAAAAAGAGCTGGCATCCATGAAGAGATGTGCTCACCCTCTAGCCTCCTCCTCTGATTGTGGACAGAGCCACGAGATCTGGGGAGGAGAGCGTGTGTTCTCACTTCTTTGCTGCCTGAGCTCAAAGCTACCTTCAGGATTAGAGGCAGAGAGAAGGTTCTTTCTCAGAAGCCAGATCAGAGGTCTGCGAGGCCCTAAGGTGAATCCTCACTCTGAAGGGCCTCACAGCCCTTCAGACTTCACTTCAGGTCAAGGGTAAGATAACGGTGCCTGAACCCCAGTCTGGGTATCTTTTGTTTCTGCAGAGTAGCCAGACTTAAATCCAGGTTCTTCTTTTTAGCTGAGTGCTTTCTCTGAATCTCGGTTCCTTCCTGTCCAATGAAATAACAACTGCTTCCCAAATTAGAGCAAAGATCTTGAGATTCTACACAGAAACAGCAAGCCTAGAGTCCGGCTGCTAAATACATGACAATACTCCCCTCCTAGGCATCTTGTGTTCCCAAATCTCTTCCAGCAAAACTCAGTCCCTGCTGCGAGCTGAAAAGAGGTGGCTATTGGGAGCAAAGTGCTATGATTACTTTATGGTTGGGTTACTTTATGGTTACGATCATTTCTTCTTATGTGACTCCTGAGGCGTGTTTGATTTAAGAGCAGAGGAATGGCTGTACCTTCTGACCATACCAACAGGTTTTGCTATAGTAGATGTTGAAGGAAAGCGAGATTTTTCTCTATGCATGCTGGTGGGGCAGAAAGACTGTGGCACAAGAGGCTTAGATCCTCCTTGTAGCTCTGGTGGTTCTCCCAGCTAACTCACGAGAGACACCGGTGACTTGCTTTCCCCACAGAACACATTGACACCAAGTATTGCCTTCCCTATAAACCATATGCCTTGCTGGAATTAAGGCTCCAAGGCATAGAGGGAATGTCCACCTTCTCTTCTGGCTCCAGCCCCTTCTCTTTGGGGACTCCTATGTGGGCCCTGGCCATTCTTGCTGTCACCCTATGGAAAGAGGATTTTACTCTCGTCCCCCTCCTGTATTGATCCAGATGCATTTCCAGAACCTCCCTAAATCTCTTTTTTTTTTTTTTTCTCCTGCACAAGGACCGAGGAAGCAGAGGGCATTTTGGATCCCAAGGAGTCAGAAAAGTTAAACTTTAATGAGAAGTGCACTCGGAGTCCATTACTGACCCAACTCTGGGCAACAGCCATTCTCGGATCCCTCTCAGGTTAGGAACTACTGGAGCCAGGCTCCTGTCTGGGTGGGCTTTGCTGCTGCGTCACACTGGGGGCTGGTGTGTCTGGCATCGTAGGTTAAGCAACCAGTGATGCTGGATGCAGGCTTGTCAATGGAGCCTAAGTTCTGGACAGGGTTGGGGCAGCTGAGCCAGGTCCTCTCGGTTTCCAGACCAGCCTGCTCTGTGGTTGGGTGTGGGATAAATCCTGTTCCCAGAAATCACGTCCTCCTTATGTTCTGCCCTACTGCAACAGCTCAGTACTATTTCTTGGAAACCTAGTTTCTCTTTAAGGAGCCACAAGAGTTACAGGTTTGATCCCTGGGTCAGGAAGATCCCCTCGAGGAAGGCATGGCAACCCACTCCAGTATTCTGAGAATTCCATGGACAGAGAAGCCTGGTGAGCTACAGTCCATAGAGTTGCAAAGAATCGGAGCACGACTGAAGCAATTTGGCACATGCAATTGATGTGGCCAGCTGGAGAGCATCTGGAGCAAGAATTGAGCTTCCTGGATTAGTCTCACTCACTTGACATTGACTCAGGCCAGTGGTGGGTCTGGCCTTGTGCTGTATACTCGGGCCACAGAGGTGGACGTGACATGGATTCCTGCCGCTTGGAATTCCCCCTACTGGGAGGGTTCTCAAAGCAGGTCTCCCCCAAACTAAATGGAAGCTTCCACACTGCCTGTTGTAGTATTTTCACAATTCACAGAAAGGCTAAGTTAATGGATTGAAGTCTTCTCAGTTCTAACCCTCCCTCTCTGCACATTCTCCTTAAAATGTTAGTACAAGCTACAGCTTCTAGATTCTGGAATCCAGTGGTGCCTGATTTGCCAGCAGTCCCATTTACTCAGTTGTTGGAAACTGCATATTGATGCTTTCAAGCTTTCAGGACCCATGTCACTAGGACAAGTCTGATCTGGATACTGCGTGTGCCCAACTAGAGTGCACTGCAATCAGTGAAGGAAAGTTGGTTGGTTGTGTCTGACTCTTTGCGACCCCATGGACTTTTAGCCTGCCAGGCTCCTCTGTCCATGGAATTCTCCAGGCCAGAATACTAGAGTAGTGATTCCCTTCTCCAGGGGAATCTTCCCAACCCAGGTCTCCCGCATTGCAGGCAGATTCTTTATCATCTGAGCCACCAGGGAAGCCCAATCAGTGCCAGTGCTAAATGTAGGAACAATATGCTGGGTCTTCATTTGGCCTTTGCCACTAACTTGGTATGTGACCTTGGGCAACTCGCTTCTCCTCTCTGGTCCTTATTTCTATCACTGTTAATGCTTGGTAATTTACAGGTATCATCTCATTTGATCCTCACATCCACCCTGTGATAAGTCCTGTTCTGATCCCCACTTTTATAGATGAGAAATCTGAGGCTCAGAGAGAGTAAATGGCTTTACCTCCAAGTGAGTGGTGAGGAAGCCCTTTGCTACCTGGCAGGACCAGGTCAGGGCTGAGGGTGGGCCTTGGGCAACTCAGAGAATTCTTTCTGGCAGGCACGGAGGACGTGCGTATGGATGAGAGGACGGTCAGCCCCTTCTTGCAACTGTCAGATGATCGGAGGACCCTGACCTTCAATGCCAAGAAGTCCAAGGCCTGTGCAGATGGCCCGGAGCGCTTTGACCACTGGCCCAATGCCCTGGCCGACACGTCTTTCCAGGCTGGGCTGCACGCCTGGACGGTAAATGTCCAGAACAGTTGTGCGTACAAGGTGGGTGTGGCCTTAGGCCAGCTGCCCCGCAAGGGTTCTGGCAGTGACTCTCGTCTGGGCTGCAATGCCTTCTCCTGGGTCTTCTCCCGCTACGGCCAGGAGTTCCGTTTCTCACATGATGGGCAGCACGAACCCCTGGCGCTGCTGCGTTGCCCAGCTCAGCTGGGGGTGCTGCTAGACTTGCAGGCACAGGAGCTACTGTTCTACGAGCCTGCCTCGGGCACCGTGCTCCACATCCATCACGCGTCTTTCCCTGGGCCCCTCTTCCCGGTCTTTGCTGTGGCTGACCAGACCATTTCCATCGTCCACTGACCTGCAACTACTGGGAGGCTAGGTGTCCCTCCCCACCACCCTTTCAGTCCACATTTCTACCCAGTGTCTTCTTCCCAAATGCTGCCTGTGCCCCATGACAGCTTTAGTGGGGAATATGGGTCCAACCATTAAATGCTGGGTATCTGGGGGCATCCGCTACTCCCTGAGGCTTGGTTTCCCAAATCTACCATCCATCTGCTCCTCTGAGGGTGTCTCATTTGCCCCTTTATCACTGGCATCCAGCATGGTGCCTGGTGCAGAGTGAGCATGCGATAATTGTGATCAGTGAGTGGACACATAGACTGATGGATGGATGGATGGATGGATGTTTGGAGGGACAAGTGACTGGATGCATGTTGTAAGCTCTTCTGGAGAACTCCTACCCGCAGGAGACCCCGTCCTCTGGCAGAAAATCTTATGGCTGAAGCTCTTTCATTCCCTCTATTTGGTGCTTCTCCATCCTTTTCATGACATGGCACAGAGAAAATATTTTTCTAGCACACAAGGACAACCTGGAAGGGATTTAGAACTCCTGCCAGGTTGCTGTTGGCCAGAGGACTCTGGCCTCTGTCCTCCCCCAGGTTTTACCCAGATACTCAGGAGACTCAGGAAATCCTGTCTCCAGGTAGCCTGCCTACAACACACCCATCAGAAACACTGCCTGACTAGGCAGAGCTCCAGCTAGTGCCCACCTGTGGTCACAGGGATGAACTTCTTTCCCAACTGTAGCTGTACATGCCATCACCTAATGCCTTCTCTAATACAGTGAGACCAGGGAGAGGCCTTCAAACCAGAAAGAGCCAAGGGAATAAGAGGGCCAGCCTTAGAGAACATGTACATTATTAAAGACTTTAAAACACTGAAAATTTTATTCTGTGTTCTTTGTTGGTAATTGGCCAAATCCCCCAGGTGCTAGCTCATATCTAGTGTTGTGTTTGCTGGGAAATAAATGTCTTCACCCCGTATCCACATTCCCAGATACAAGCAGGAAACAGCTCAGCACACATAGCTGAAAGGGCCTGGGACAGGGTTCTGGGCCCTGAATTGCTGAGACCATGGTCAAGTCCCTTCCTATCCTCTGAGGAGGTCACTGAGAACAGTGGTCCTGCAATTTTGTTTCACCTGGGAACACCGTCCCAAGGCAGTCTTACCTACAACTTACCTGTAAGGCTCTTGGGCTCAAAGATGGAGGACAGGGCCTTCCCCACTCTGAAGTTCATTCAATAATTTCCTAAACACTGGGTGGGTCACATCAACTTTTTCAGTTGACATGACTTCTGAGGCCCTTGCAGCTCTGAAACCACAGCTCATGACCTTTGAGTCCTCACTGCTTGACAACTGGAAATTAATGTTTAGTCACCTGGCTTTGGCACTAAGCCCAAAGAAGACAGATCCACAAGAGGTTTGGCCAAGTCTAAGAAGAGCTTCCTGTCTTTGCCTGAGCACAGACTCTGCTTAAAACCTAGGTCAAAGCCATTTCTTCTATGCGGCACCTAAAGGTCTTCTTGCTATTCTCCCCTCCCCCAGCTACCAATCTACCTTCCCACAGCAGCTCTGGGTCCACAGTTCATGGGCCTGCTGCCAAGAGTGCCCCTCTTATCTGTCTGCCCAGGTGTGGGCCACTCCCAGTTCAGGGTCAACTCCAGAGTTCTCCCCAGCTATTGGCACAAGGACATATACTGTGTATGTGCCTGTCTCTGCCTTTTACCTGTAGTACCCTTGGACTTGGCACTGGACAGGGCACAGGTGTCCAGTAAACACCAAGTAGAGAGGAGCATGAAGGGGGAAAGACAGGAAGAGACATGGAATTTCTCCAATGATCCCCCCTCACTTCCCTGCACTCCTGCCAGTTGAGCTCCAGTCCCTGTTCCCTGTGCTTTCCCACCCCCACACTATCCCTGTGACCAGGGTGCCCTTCAATACTGCCATCCTTAAGATATCTCTATTCTCCCTGGATCTCCACGGCATCATGTCTCATGTGACACAGATCACTTTCTACTAGAAGTCGGGCCAATGGGCTCTGGAGTCAGACCAGCCTAGAGAACCCCAGCTCCTGCAGGTACTAGCTGTGACTCAGGCAGGCTACCTAACCCACAAATCCATTTCCTCATCTGTAAGGTGGAAGTCACACTTTCAAGGCCCACTAGAGTTATGTATACATACATAAGGCCCTGGCAGAGTTATGTATACACACTGCAGGCCTACATCAGCTGCAATTAGTGTGTTCCTTGTCTAAAACTTCCTTCAGGGAATTCTCTGAAGACCCGGGGTTAGATCCCTAGTCAAGAAACTAAGTAAGATCCCACAAGCCACACAGCACAGTTGAAAAAAAATTTTTAATGAAGTTTCCCCTTCAGATTATGCAGTCCTAGAGGGCAGCATCCTCACAGCTCAGCTTAGTGTCCTGGTTACCTAACTAAGCTTCTCTGATATGTAGGCTTCCCAGGGGGAGAGTCACGGAGACTTCATGAATGGAAGAAGGACCCCAGGACCTCTGCTTCAACCCTAGCAATTTCTCACTTTTCCTGTTTTGCATGTTGGTGTTCCACATAAGTACTCCCATGACAAAAGGCCCTGCTGCTAAAAGAAAGTTTGAAAGTGCTGGTTTTGAAGCTAGTTGGGCCCTCATGAATCTTGTTGGAGGTGAGGGGGACTCGCGGTGGAAAAGGGACACGGGTGTGATGAATGAATCCTCTCAGAGACCAGGAGCTGGTTGGTGGGGCAGGGCTGAAAGGCGCACTCAAGGCTTTATAGTCAGAACGTGTTATTGAGGCTGCAGGGGGAGGGGCAAAGGTCAGATCTTGGGAAGAAAAGGACTCCCTGTCTCCAGTGTTTGCTGGCCCGGGCCACTTCCCTCACCAGACTCAAAGCCTTGCTGGGGAGCCCTCCAGGTGGTCAAGAGCAGGCAGGAGATGGGACAGTGAGGGGAGAAAGTGTTCCTGGGGTACAGAATCCTTGACCGCAGGGTCCAAAGGCTCGGGGCCAGCCACCAGGAAGCTGTGCATGCCTACAGCCCGTGCTCCCTTGTAATCACATTGGTAACTGTCCCCAATATGGGCTCCCACCGCTGGTTCCACCTGAGCAAGGTGCAAGGCCTCATGGAAAATACGGGGGTCAGGCTTGGGCCAGCCGGCAGCCTCAGAGGTCAGCACAAAGTCGAAGTGTTCCCGCAGGCCAACACCTTCCAGGATGTCCTCTAGTCGTCGGTCAAAGTTGGAGACCACTGCCAGCTTCAGGCCTCGTTTTCGGCACCCCTTAAGGGTGGCCTCAGCTCCTTCCAACACCTGCCAGGTGCTAGGACTGCTGAAGTCCTTGTACAGCTGCTCAGCGATGGGGGCCACAGCCTGGGCATCCCGAACACCAGCCTGGTGGAAGGTCTGCTGGACCAAATCCAGCCACCACTGGCAGGAGGTGAGGCCGTGGCTCAGGCCATAGTTGGGGAAGCTCTGGTTCTGAGCCTTGTACGCCTGCCTGAAGGCCTGTCCCAGGGCTGTGGCTTCCACCTCCAGCCCGTGGGCCCGGGCCTTAGTGGCATATTCCACTCCCACGGGGTGGCGGAGCCTGAGCAGCGTGTCCTTCACGTCCCACGTCAGCAGTCGTAACTGTAGCCGGTGCGCCATGGGTCTGCAGGAGGGGGGCCAGTCCACCCTAGGTCAGCCCCTTCCTCAGGTCCCAGGAGGCTGAGCTAGACAAGACCACCCTCACCCAACCTGATGGTCTTCTCTTTCCACTCTTCGTGGGTTAGATCTACTGGCACTTAGGTAATGGCTTCACAGCAGAAAATCCTGGAATGAGAGGGCAGGTGAGGTGGAAGTTCAGGCTTTGGAGTCAGAGACAGATTGGGTTCAAATTCTGATGCTGCCAACTCACTGTGAGACCCGGAGTGTCTCTGATGCTCTGTCTCCTCATGTGTAAGGAGAGCAGAGTGACTCAACCTCACATGACTGCTGCACCAAATAAGATATTTCCGTTCCTTCCACCTATTATGTGCTATATGCTAGGAAAGGGACAGACTTGTAGCCCTCGTGACATTCACAGGCATTAAAGAACAGGGGATACAGCTATCAGACAAAGAAGGAAGGCAGCAGGTACCATGAGGATATCAATCCAGAAACCTGATTTAGACTTTGTTTGCAGGGAACTTCTATGCAAGTGTAGTTTCAGTGGCAATTTGAGAAGGCCGAATCAGCAAATGTGCTGTGTTGTGCATACTCGCTCAGTTGTATCCAACTCTTTGAGACCCCACGGACTATAGCCTGCCATGCTCCTCTGTCCATGGGGATTCTCCAGGCAAGAATAGTGGAGTGGGTTACCATGCCCTCCTCCAGGGGATCTTCCCAACCCAGGGATCAAACCCAGGTCTCCTGCATTACAGGCAGATTCTTTACCATTGGAGCCTGCGGGGAAGCCCAGAGCCTTGTAGGCCAAGATAAGGACACAATTATTTTGACTGCTATTACTATTGTTGGGAATGTGAAAAAGTAGAGTCTTAGCAAACCATTTGATCAACCCGTTAGTCAAGGGGCAAGACTGAGCCAGAGAGGGATAGATAATTTGCTTAAGGTCACAGCCAGTCAGCAGCACTGCCAGGACTAGAACCCAAACCTCCAGATCCTCTGATACTTCCTTCCACTGCTTAGACATACTTGGAGTATTCAAGAATCTGATTTTGGTGAACCTCTACAGCTCAGGGCAAAGACAGGACAGAGCAGCCTGGTCCTACCCATCTTAAAACCTCCCTGAGCCCCAGATATAACGCCCGCCTGGGTGGAGAGCCAGTGACAGGTTCCTGACTCAGTGCACAGAAAACAAATTTCTCAGCCTAAAATCTATAGGCTGGAGGCAGCTTCTTGCCCTAGAGCCGATTCCAGACACCCAACCTGTTCAGTAGAAACCTAAGGGGCTAGAGTTCAAAGTGCAGCTAAGTCGTTGCTGAGGGACAGACCAGGCTGGTGAATTTGGGGACAACCCTTAAAGGAAGTTTGGCAACGAAATTTCAGTCTGGAACTTAGGGAGACTCGTCCAAAGATACTCCCACGTGGCAGGTGGGTAGATGAAGGCCCAGAGAGGGTCGAGAACTCGTCCAGAGTCGGGCAGGTAACCACTGGCACAGCATTTTCCATTTCTGGAAGCCGGAGTTGGGGCTTCTGGCTGCCGGCCTAAATTGCTCACCTCCCTTCCCATTTCCAAGACTCGGTGGCGGCAAATTCCAGGTAGCCTGCCCTAGGGCGACCTATCTACGCCTGAGGTATGCAGCGGAACCTGTGCCGCCAGTCCCCGGGCCCACGACCTACCTGCCTCACGGGGAAGTAGGTCAGGAAGGAAGCTGCAGCCGCACAGCCGCTAGGGAGAAGGGACAAGCCACAGACGCTCGGCGGCGCCCCTTTTCTGGCGAATCCTAGACCTCCTCCTGCCTCTCCGTCTCTCCCCATTCCGCCCATTCCGCCCCCTCTGCCTCCCCTCCGCCCCGCCTCCTCCTCTTCCTCCTCCTCTCCCTCCTCCTCTCTTGGCCTCACCACGTCTTCCCGCCTCCGCCGCCTGTCTCCGCCCGGCCTCCTCCGCTTCTTTCGGCCCTCCGCCCCCACCTCACCGCCCCGCCCTTCCGCCTCTCTCCGCCCCACATCCTCCGCCTCCGCCGCCTCTCCGCCCCGCCTCCTCCACTTCTCTCCGCCCCCCGCCTGTCACCGCCCTGCCTCCTCCTCTTCTTACGCCTCTCCGCCCCGCCTCCGCCGCCTGTCCCCGCCCCTCCGCCTGTCCCCGCCACGCCCCTCCGCCTGTAACAGCCACGTCCCTCCCCCTCTCCCCGCCACGCCCCTCCGCCTCTCTCCGCCCACACCGCTTCCCCTCAGCTTCTTCTCCGCTCGTTCCGGCGGCACCTTCACCTCACTGTATCCCGCGCTCTAGTCACCAGCCCTCACCATCCTTCGCTGCCCTCCTCTTCCCTTCCATGACCTTCTCTGCCCCTTCGTAAGACCCCATATACCCTCTCGGTTCCAGGTCCCGCACCGCACCAATCAGCTTGATCGCTTTAGGCCCTCCCTGCGTGCTCCTGTCCTCCCCATCCTAGCCCAGTCGGCCTCACGGTCCGTCTCATTTACACTCTGCTCTCCTCGCTCATTCCGCACCGCCCCGCCCCCAGCTCCAACCACCCACCGAAATTCCCTCTCCGCCTGCCTTGGTTTCGGAGCCCCCTCCCCCCAGGTGCCCAGGCTGATTGGGAGGAGGGGATTTCTGTCCTGGTCTGGCTTGGTGAGTGCTGGGTAAACTTGGGCAAGGTGCTGCCCCTCTCTGGTCTTGAGTCCCCAGTCGGTACTCGGAGAGAATTGCTTTCTGTTGAAAACTTGTCTTAACCCAAGACAATTTGCTGAGGGTAGAGTCCTCTGTAGAAACCTGATTTTTTTTTTCTTTGATGAAATCAGATCAGATCAGTCGCTCAGTCGTGTCCGACTCTTTGCGACCCCATGAACCGCAGCACGCCAGGCCTCCCTATCCATCACCAGCTCTCGGAGGTCACTCAGACTCACATTCATCGAGTCAGTGATGCCATCCAGCCATCTCATCCTCTGTCGTCCCCTTCTCCTCCTGCCCTCAATCCCTCCCAGCATCAGAGTCTTCTCCAATGAGTCAACTCTTCGCATGAGGTGGCCAAAATACTGGAGTTTCAGCTTTACCATCATTCCTTCCAAAGAAATCCCAGGGCTGATCTCCTTCAGAATGGACCGGTTGGATTCCTTGCAGTCCAAGGGACTCTCAAGAGTCTTCTCCAACACCATAGTTCAAAAGCATCTATTCTTCGGCGCTCAGCTTTCTTCACAGTCCAGCTCTCACATCCATACATGACCACAGGAAAGACCATAGCCTTGACTAGGCGAACCTTTGTTGGCAAAGTGATGTCTCTGCTTTTGAATATGCTATCTAGGTTGGTCATAACTTTCCTTCCAAGGAGTAAGCGTCTTTTAATTTCATGGCTGCAGTCACCATCTGCAGTGATTTTGGAGCCCAGAAAAATAAAG
Organism: Tragelaphus eurycerus; assembly: GCA_935064755.1. NCBI lineage: Eukaryota > Metazoa > Chordata > Mammalia > Artiodactyla > Bovidae > Tragelaphus > Tragelaphus eurycerus. The sequence continues at coordinate 373,922 of CAKXYN010000083.1, forward strand.
TCTGACACTGTTTCCACTGTTTCTCCATCTATTTCCCATGTAGTGATGGGACCAGATGCCATGATCTTCATTTTCTGTCTGTGCACTGCAGTGATGCCTGATAGAAATACAGAGACAGTTTTGGAGGAAAGAGAAAGCGTAGCTTTATTTCTTTGCCAAGCAGAGGGCATGCAGCAGGCTAATGCCTCAGATAATGTTTCCCCTTCCCTGGGGAAAAGGGAGAGGTCTTATAGTCTAGGCTTTGCTCACGGGTATGTGATACGGTTCAAGGCAGTGACAATCTTGCATTCTCTTTTTTGCAAAGTTTTAAAATGGCCGTAACATTTGAGTCTGGTCGTCAAAGAGGTTATTGGCTGGTAACCTTTTTGAAATGAAGAATGCCAAGGGAGTTACAAGGGTGTGTAGGGGAAAAGAATGCCAGGTGCAGGATAGAATTCACAGATAGTCAGAGAGTGATTAAGGAATTAAATTTGTGAAGGAAGTCTAGTTGTGTGCACTAGAAACAGCTAGAGTAAAACTAGAATCGCTGGACTCTTCCAGGCCTATTCTTGGGGGTTTTATAGCCGTTTACTCGTTCCTTCATTTCCCTTGTTAGCAGTAAAAAAAAAAAGAAAAAACCACTTTTCCATTTCTGTTTAACAAATTCCCCACTGCTAGTTCATATCTTCCATTTTGCTGGACGAAGGGAATCAGGCATTGTTCTCATCTGGCTGAGGATAAAATTTCAGTGTCATTCCACTTGACGAACATCAGCTGTTTGGCCCAGGAGCCCATCTATCTCCTACTTCAAAAGTAGTCATGCTCATCTCAAAAATCTTTAAAAATACAAAGCAACAGCCCAACCTCATTCATTCGCTAACTGCTTATTGAGGGCACTAACTTTGTACTGACCTTATCTGCTCTATGTCTGACACCCTGTTCTTCACTGAGGATATATACAATGAGAAACAAGACAGGGTTTCTGCCTTCAAGGAACAGGGGCAGGCAGAAAAAAATCAAGTAAATAAACAAGATCTCACGGGTGGTAAGAGTTATGGAGGTAAAAAACAGTGGTTTCATGAACAGTGACAGGGGACTTCTTTGGATGAACCAGTTAGGCGGGGAGCAAAGATCTGAAGGGCAACCAAGCGAAGATTAAGGATAAGTACAGCTGAGCAAGAGCAATGGCCTCTCCATTGTCCAACCACTTCCCAGGGATTGCAGCAGTTTGGGTTTTTATGCCAACAGACCATTTTCTAGGAGCACACAAACATGCATGTGATTTTATTCCTTTCTTCCCTCCACTTCTTTTGTTTTTTGTTTTGAAACAAATATCCCTCTGTATTCCAAGGCTGCTCTGTTGATTTTATTCAGAACTGCCTCACCCTCACTGGTCTCAGGCCTGGGAGGAAATACAAAGTTCAGAGTCACAGACCTTGGCCGGCAAGGAAGAGCTTGACTCGGGTAAGTTTTTCAGCAGAGAAGCGAGCCTTGAGAGTCACAGGAAAGCCTGTGACTAAGTCCTGCCATTTTGAAATAAAATTTTTTTTAATTACCCAGTTCAAAAATAGGTCCATGTCTTTGATACAGTTTCCTCCTAAGGCAGATGACAGGAATTCCTAGATGGTTTCATTCTTTCATCTGCCCTGTGTGGATTCTGGCCTAGTGATTGCTCCTGAAGACACGTGGCATGTCACAATACTGGCTGTTTTTTTTTAAGTTTTTTTTTTGGTCACACCATGCAGCAGCATATGGGATCTAGTTCCCCAACCAGGGATTCAATCCGGGACCCCTGTAGTGGAAGCCTGGAGTCTTGTCGCTGGACTGCCAGGAGAGACCTTTATTTGGCTTTCCCAGGTCTTAGTTGTGGCACTCAAGATCACTGCTGTGGCATGGGTGACGGTTAGTTGTGGCATGTAGGATATAGCTCCCTGACCAGGGATCAAACTTGGACTCCCTGAGTTGGGAGTACAGAGTCTTAGCCAGTGGACCATCAGGGTAGTGCCCTCTCTGGATATCCTTGAGCACATTTTTTTGGTCACATGCATACATATTTCTGTTGGGTAAATCCCTAGATGTAGAATCACTAGGCCATAGGTATGTGTATGTCATTTCAGTAGATGGGGCCAGTTTTCTGAAACGGTTGTACCAATCATGCTGGAGAGTTCCACTTGCTCCACATTCTCAAAAATTGGCAGTCTATGTTTTTTTAAATTTTTGGCATTTTGATGAATATATGGTGGTATCTCATTATGGTTTTAATTTGATTTTCTCTGTTAAGTAGTGAAGATAATACTTTTTCATGTATATTGGCCAAGTGTTCACTTACATGAATAACACATGAATATATTCTTGTTAGACACAATACATGAAGACAAAAATGTACTTGAAGCTAAGACAATACATAAAAAAAAGTCCTAAGCAATCTCTCTCCTCTACACCTTGCAATCCCTCCTCTAGTTTTGAGCACTGGGCTTGGAGTTAGGAGATATGGATCCAGCCTTGGTCTAACACCGGCTTGTGTGAATTTGGACAAGTCCCCTCTCTGAGTCTGTCTCTCATCTCTTGAATTAGAATGTTTAACCTGATGGCCTCTAAGGACTTCTTTGATATTCTGGCCATTGTGTCTGTCATTACAAAAACTCCATATGGTGGGGATGGCCATTTGCCCCCATATCCATCTGTCCATCTAGTAATTGAATCTCCCAAGTTTAACTGAGCACAGGGCTGCCCCACCAGACTCTTTTCCAGCCTTTCTTACACAATTAGGTGTAGCATGGGACTAAGTTCAGACAAGGGCAAATGACATGTGAAACTTTCGGGTTGTGCCCTTGTGAAGGTGTCATGCCCTCTACTTACTTGCTCATCTCTTTCTGCTGACTGAAAGAGGGCTTGCTGGTTGGAACTGGATCCACCGTGATCACGAGATGGAAGCCAAGGCAGGAACCATGACCCCCCACACCATATAGCTGACCATATAGCCCAGACTACTCAGAAACACATTTCCATCTTAAGCTATCAGTATTTTGGCTTTTGTTATAATTCCTGAACATGAATCCTAATACAGAGTAACTGGGGAATGACTTTAAATCTGATGTCAAAGCAGACTTTTCTGAGGCCGTGACATTTAAACCAAGATCTTAACAATGAAAAAGGAGACAGCTGTTAAAGAGTTTAGGTAAAAAGCATTCCAGGCAAAGGGGACAACCACAGGTGCAAAAGCTCTGAGATCCTACCAGCCTTACATCTCCTTACCACATCTCCCATGCCATTGTTCACAGGGACTAAACTGAGGCTGGTCATGTGAGCAGGACCAATCAGAGACCTCCAGAGATCTGCTGTGTGAATACTGGGATAGAAAGGATTAAGGACCATCTTCCCTGGTGGCTCAGATGGTAAAGAATCTGCCTGCAGTGGCAGGAGACCCAGGTTCTATCCCTGGATCAGGAAGATCCCCTGGAGAAGGGCACAGCAATCCACTCCAGTATACTTGCCTGGAGACTTCCATGGACAGAGGAGCCTGGCAGGCTACAGCCCATGGGATCACAGGGTTGGACATGATTGAGCGACTTTCACACACAAGAACCTTGCTGCTGTCAAGTGGCAAAAACCCGTATCAGGATAAAGGCAAAGCTGAGGCAAACCCAGAGAGATAGGAAGGGATACAGGCTTCCAGGAGAGACTATCTGTCACTTGCCACCAAGAGCACCCAGAACAAGGCAGAATATGGGGTGCTGCAAGTGACTGGCCCTAATGTGTGGAACTGGCAGAGTCCACATGTGGCAAGGTCAGGACTCCCCTTTCCCTAGTTGGGAAGTCGGTTGTAAAATGTCTGTTTAAATGCTCTTTAAATGCTTGTTGTGTTGGGGGACCTCAACCGTATGCCCACTGAGGTAGTTTGAGGGACCTTAGTGAAATGAAAAGTGAGGATGAGGGAATGTGTTGGTTATTCGTGGTGGTCTGCAGGATGTCGCGTTAAGGGACAAGCTACCATCAAAGCTGGCACGTCTTGAGAGGGAAATAAGAAAATCATACTGTGTTGAGAGAGGCCCTTAAAGCTCACCAGATACCTGGAAATCTGAGAATAAGCCTGGCTGCTTGTGAGAGCTGAGTTCTCTGCCCAAGGATAAAATTACGTTACCTCAGGTGCTAAGTCCTAACTCCAGAGGGCGCCACTCACATAGACCACGTGCCTGAAGGCATCTCAGCCCTTGGATGTGCCTGGTTACTAGAGCTACTAAAAGCATCAGTGCTAGAGCTATAATTTTGTTAGTTTATTGGGAGGTGGTATGGCAGAATGGGTAAGGATAGAGGCCTTCGAGTTGGGCTATGTGATTTCAAATCCCAGCTCTGCTGTTTTTGTTGACTGGGGTTCTAGACCCACTTCTGCCACAGACTTGTTGAGCCTCCTTGCTGCTAAGTCGCTTCAGTCGTGTCCGACTCTGTGCAACCCCCGAGACAGCAGCCCACCAGGCTCCCCTGTCCCTGGGATTCTCCAGGCAAGAACACTGGAATAGGTTGCCATTGCCTTCTCCAATGCATGAAAGTGAAAAGTGAAAGTGAAGTCGCTCAGTCGTGTCCGACTCTTCACAGCCCCATGGACTGCAGCCTACCAGGCTCCTCCGTCCATGGGATTTTTCCAGGCAAGAGTACTGGAGTGGGGTGCCATTGCCTTCTCTGTGAAAGTCATATAAACATAAACTAACAGACAGAGCTTCTTCACTGCAAACCCACGTTAAATTTAGGGATTCCCTTTCCAAGCTTTCTCACCTCAGTCAATGGCCTGCCTATCAGCCACCCACGAGCTCAAGCCAAGTCCGCCCTTGACCTCTCACCTAAGTCCTAAGTCTTCTCTTCTCCATCCCCATGGTCACCACTCAGTCTAGGCCACATTTCTTATTTGTGCTTTGCCACAATGCTGTCAAAATGCTTCTATAAATGGAAATTCCAACTAAAAATCTTAACTTTGTACTGTATTTTCCAAGTCTCCTGAAAACGTGTTATCATATTTTCATAAACCTTTTCTGTGTTCCAGCCTCCAGCCGTCCAGCTTACTTTGGCCCCAGGATCCCTTTTGGTGGGAATGATCGTCCCTAAACATGTGTCCGCTTGGCTGCTGGCTTTCTAGGTCTAGGTTTAAATGTCAGACCTCAGGGAAGTGTTTTCTGATCCTTCATACCAGGTCATACCTGGTGACCTTCACAGCACCTGTCACAACATCAGTGGTAACAGGTCTGCCTATTGATTCTCCTCAGGGAGCCCCATCATCACTCTGTTCAATGTTAACTCGCGGGGGCTCGGGACACAGTTATTTGCTCCCTGAGAATGGTTTGTACCTAAAGAGCGTGCCTGCCTCCCATCTCCTTGTGCCTGGAACAGAGCTGGGCTCCCTCTCAGCTTGGCAATGATGAGTGTGGGATGGCCTTGAAGAACGTTCCCTTCCACACTAATCAGAAACAAGTTCAGGGCCAGGGAGCACAGAAATGAAGGTGGTGCAAGGTTCTGGCGTGGTCCAAGCTCTGAGACCTGTCAGCGGCTCATCTCTCATGTTTTCAGTTTCAAGGTGATTCTTCACGTCCCAAAAGCTGAGTACAGAATGAGGTGGCCACAGCTCTGGGGAAGAGCACCAGGAGTCAGAGGGGAGCTGCCTCTAACTCAAGTATTTCTAGATTTTAAAATAGGTTGTACTGCTTTAACATCCAAAATAGTATTGCTTTGGCTCTGGACTTGGGATTCTCTGTAACTCTGCAGACAGGCAGGTGGACTTGCAAACTGGCCCCTCCTTAGCTGGGCCTGAACTTTCACTTGGGAGTGGAGAACATGACATTGCATCCCCTTAGAACCAATGGGGACCTGTTTCTCAAGCCAGAAACCCATGAAGGCATCTCGTTCCATGCCTCAATTCCCCAACAGGAAAGCACTGGCAAAGCCTGCTTATTTGGCCTTCAGAATATATCCTGAGCACATTCCACTTCCTTTGCTCTCCACTGCCACCACCCTTGTCCAGGCCACTGGCATCGTTCCCTGGGGTCTGCAGCAGCCTCCCAACCAGGCTGGTTCTGGCTTGCCCCTCCATTTTTTTTCATAGCAGCAGAATGGGGGAAACTGGAACATATATAACACCAGGTTAAGACCCTTCAGATGGCTTTCTATCAGATGCAAAACAGAAACCAAGCTTCCTACGAAGTGTGGGATCTACCTTTCCAACCTCCAGTGCTATCATCCACCTTCTTCCTCATCTGGTTCCCACGATGGGGTTCCTGCTGTCGCAGGAACCTGCACACTCTGCTGTCATCTCACAGCTTCTGACATCGGCTTCCCTCTCCTCTTGTTAAAGGCCTTTCCTTGCCCCTCAATCTCAGGAAGGGCTTCTCAAGTGAGGCCCATCATCTATTATTCTGTCTCAGACCCTTTCTTTCCCTGGAAGCACTATTACCATCTGTAACTGCCTTATTTTTCTGTTTTCTTGTTGGCATCTGTCACCCTGGTTCCCTTGTGTAGATTCCACGCAGAGACAAGCTGAAGTCTGTCCTGCTATATATCCCCAGGACCCAGTATTGTGCGTGGGCACAAAGCAGACCTTCTCAAGAAATATCTCTGCAATAAAGAGCCTTTTCAGTGGTGCCATCGCCAACAGTCAGTAATTCTCTTTGCTTCTGAATTTCAATCCTTCGGCAGCGTTCCTGCTTGTTAATGAATTCTTTTCTGCTTGTTAATGAGTAATTCTTCTCCAGGTTTATGGCTCAGAGAACAACAGCAGACCTCAGGCAGCCTGGCAACCACTGGCCTGTGTGGGGATTGCTTTCCAGTGGAATTGCAGCAAATGTCAACTCTAAACCCAGGGGGTCAGTCTAGGCCTGTGTGCCCACCTCTGCTGCCAGAGGCCTCCAGCTTTCCAGAGCTTCTTAGGGTCCAAGAATCAACTGCCCTCTCTCCCTTAATGTTCCAAGCCCTTCTCCCAGACCCCACTGAGCTGTTGCCATGAGTCCTGGTGGCTTTCCAGCTAAAGCAACCCCAGAAGAAGGAGTGGGGTTGGCAGAGGTGAGCTTCAGGACTGACCCAGAGGAGGGGCTGGGAAGCCTGGGAGAGCCAGTGAGGATGTGGCTGCAATGGGAAGATTTGGCAGGCTGGCAGAAACCACCCAGGGCTTCCAGGCACCTGCCAGCACATAAGCAGGAAGAGGGCAGGAGTGCACAGTTCTAAAAGCATCGTTTACTTTGGTTTTCACTTCTCCAAGGCTCAGGAATGGAAAAGTTCTAGTTCTTGAATCTGGTACACTTTCTCCATCACTCCTTCAGCCACTGCAGTAGCTGAGGTGTGTAGTAGGTAATGATGACATCAGCACCTGTGTGGGGAAAGAAGTGGGCAGCGGGGCAGGGCATCAGCTCGGGAAATACCTTCTGGGAGGTGAGGGGTGGGTGGGAAGAAGGCTACTATGAAGAGGCACAGCCCCAGGGTGTCACCACCTAAGACCTGAGTCCAGTTCTGGTCAGTCCTAGCTCTATACACTGTGTGACCTTGGGGAAGGCATTTTCTCCTTCTGGGCCTCAGTGTGCCCATGTATAAAGTTGCACAGTGGGGGAAATAGGCAAGCTGTGAGTTCCCCCGCCACGCCGTGTACCTGACCAACAAAACCAGCTCTCATTTCTGAAATGATATGCATATGCCAATTACACGCAGCATCTCATTTAATCCCCTTGATGACCACGCACCATCTGTCTTATCCTCAGTCTACAGACAAGGACACTGAAGTTTTAGAGAAGTGACTTGCCCGAGGTCTCAAAATCAAAAAGTAACTGAGGGCTCTGCGTGGTTCATTGCTCACCTTCTGCCCCACAGTTTCATGTCCCTTCCCCAGCCTATCTGTTTAGATCATTGGCACTTCTAGACAGGCAACTCCAGGCTGTCTCCTAACTTTATTTCCCTGTTTGGGCAAGGTGCCTATCAGTTCCCTGTGGCCCAGGTCAAAACCCCCCGCTCCTGCATGCTCACCTGCTCTGCGGAAGGCAGTCATGACCTCTAGTACAGCAGCCTTGAGATCAAATGCCCCGGCCTGGGCCCCGTGCCACAGCATGGCGAACTCTCCAGAAACGTGGTACACAGCCAGGGGGAGCTCAGGGTGCTGTTGGGGAAGCAGTAGGGGACAGGCAGGTTGCAGTGGCAGGGGTGGTTGTGCCTCTGGGTGTCCCCTCCTCCTGCCACAAGACCTGAGTCATGCTGCTGGCAGCCTGGCCCACTCTTGAGTTGTTCAAAGGCTCCCCTGAGCCCTGGCACAGAGGCCCACAGTGTTGCCCTGGCAGGGATGGGATACAGGAGGTTGGGGAGTGTTCCAGTTCCTGGGCAGATTGCTTCCAACTCTGAGATTCCCTCGATCAAAGGTCCTAGAATCTGTGGACACACACTCATCTCCCCAGCCCCAACTCTGGCCCTTGTTGCCCAGAAAGAGAAAATGCCTTCCCCAAGGTCACATAGTGTACGGAGCCAGGACTGACCTGATCTGGACTCAGGTGGCGACACCCTTGTTCTCACCTTGTTCTTCACCTCCCGTACGATGTCCAGGTAGGGGGTTCCTGGCTTCACCATGAGCAAGTCCGCTCCCTCCCGAACATCCCGGTCCTAAGAGATGAGGTATGGTGTGGGTAGTGCCTGGGAGGCGAGGCGACAAGGGGGAGAGGCTGGGTGGGGCTCACTCACCACCGCGCGGAGGGCCAGGCCTCGTGCTCCGGGTGGCAGCTGGTAGCAGCGGCGATCTCCAAAAGCTGGGCTCGACTGGGCTGCGTCCCTGGGAAGCAGAGACACCAGGTGGGCTCCAGCTTTGGGCTAGCAGGTCAGGGATTCAACAGCAGACCCTCACCCATCCCTACTCACCGGAAAGGTCCATAGAAACAGGAAGCGAATTTGGCACTATAGCTCATCACTGACACCTGCAAGGAGATAACAGGGGTCTCGGCTCAGCCAGCCCTTTCCATGCATCCCAGGGTGAAGTGACAGGAGCGGTAGGACCCAGGTCCAAAGAAGAGCCTGTGTTCTAGGCCCACTGGAGCTCTGGGCCTTACTTCGTCCACGTGAGGAGCAGACGCAGGGGCAGGTCTGGCCCAGGCTCTCTCACCTCTCCACACCCCTCCCCTACCCTGTTGCCGAATCCATGTGCCATCAGAGCTTCCTTGATGGCCTCCACGCGTCCGTCCATCATGTCCGACGGGGCCACCACCTGACATCCTGCAGGGCAGAGGGTGGCTTTCAGAACTCTGGGATCCTCCTCTATCCACCCTGCCGCCTCCCTGACCTGGGGGTGCTCATCCCTGCTAGGGGCTCACTCACCCGCCTTAGCATAGGCCAGAGCCACCTCTGCCAGCCGCTGGCGGCTCTCCTCAGCTTGGAATGACCCGTTCTCACTCAGAAGCCCTGCAGGACCGACAGCTGGGTTTGAGGGAACAGCTCGGGCCTCAGCGCATCCCCAGCGCAGCGGGAGTGCGGGTGGCAATGGGGCTGGTGGGAGGCGGGAGCTCACCGCAGTGACCATGGGAGGTGTAGGGGCACAGGCACACGTCACAGGCTACTAGGAGGCTGGGGAAATTCTTGCGCAACAGACGGATGGCCTCGATAGCTGGGGAGTCCTCAGAGTCGGCTGCGGAGCCCCGCTCGTCCTAGCGGCAGGGGAAGGATGACACGGTGTGTCTATTACACGAAGCCTTAGGGAAGCACGGTGGCCAGCTATCAGAGCAGGCCAGCCCACTCCTTCATCACCACCACCGCCCCTGGACCAGGAGGCCTGGGGAGGGCTATTACCACTTTGTACAGGAGACGTGACTTGCCCATTCAGAGCTGCAGCCCTGCTTAGCTTCCTGATGCCACATGGCTGCTGTTTTCAGGGCAGGGGCTGTGTTCCTTCACCGGTGGCCCCAGGCCACCCATCAGACAGATGAATGCACCCATCAGACAGATGGGAAAGCTGAGGCCCCATGTAGCAGAGCCCAGGAGCAGCACCAGGCTGGAGCGAGGGTGTGGTCATTGTGGAACCTCAGCTTATCCGCACCCGCCAACCCTTTCCTCTGACTCCTCCTCCGACTCATCACCTTGGGAACTCTGCTGGGGACACCGAAGATCAGGACACAGCACAGGCCCTCCTCCACCAGGGGTTTCAGCATCTCTTCCAGCCGGTTCACACCGTACCTGTGTGCAGAGGCTGAAGTGAGGCAGGGCCCAGGCAAGGGTCCCCCCACCCCTCTGGTCTGTGCCTCTTTTAAGAGTCAAGTTGCAGATGGCATTAGGAGGGCTCAAGTTGCACAGTACAGGGTTGGGCAGGAATGCACCCATCACACAGATGGGCAAACCGAGGCCCCATGTGGCAGTGCTGTGGGATTCAGCTTGGAAGACTCCTTCAAGGTTCTGTTACTGAGCTCCCATCTGAACTTCAACTCTCCTCTGCTGTGATGCCTTTGGTGATAGGCACCAGACTGCCTCTTTTGTTGTGGAGCAATTCTGCCCCCGAGAAAACCCTTCTGATGGGAAGTCAGCCTCTCCAGATCGTCTCCCTCCTGGGTCTGCATCAGCTTCCTGGCACCTCCACCTGTGAAATCGCTCCCTCCATCATAACCCTGCCCTCCCCACCCCAGTTCATACCTGGCCACTCCTGGGAGGCTGGCGATGGGCTGTTTGTCATCAGGAACATCCCTGCAAGAGCCGGGGATGGGCTATGGATTGGTAGCTGTGGGAAGGGCCAGCAGTGAGGGGGTGAGTGGGAGGGATGGTTGGGAAGCTGGGAAGGGATATGGAGGCAGAGGTGGTGGGAGGAGGATGGGATCCAGTATCTGGTTCCCCTGCCTGGCCAAGCCCAGGGCCTGAAATAATAATAGGAACAACAAGAATAACAGTGACAACAAGCAACTGTGCTAGAAGAACAGTACTCACAGGAAGGAATCAAGTGAGTAAGAACCTGGACTCTGAGCCAGAAGGTCCTTGGTTGCTAGCCCAGTCACTCACTGCCTGGGTGACTTTGACCACATGGTATTCTCTTTGATCTGTATCATGGGTCGATTCATTCACTCAGTCAACAAGTACATATATTTATACTGGGGATGCACTGTGCAGCTTGTCGGCTCTTAGTTCTCCAACCGGGTAATGAACCTGGGCCCTCGGCAGTGAAAGCATGGAGTCCTAACTCTTGGACCTTCAGAGAGTTCCCCATTCAACAAATATTTATTGAGTACTTATTATGTGTCAGGTACTGGTCTTGGGGCTGGTGATCCAACAGTGAACAAAACAGAGAGAAATTCCTGCCCTTGTGGAGATGACATTCTAAGGGGTCATATCCATATTTTTCTCATCTGAATACTGTCAGGGTAGAATGAGGTAATATCTATAGGTGCTTAGCATAGTAGTACCCGGGGTACACTAAGCCCTCAATAAGAGTCAGGTGCTATCATGAGAAGATGATGACCGCCACCTTTTACATGTACAACCTACAGAAGATCTCAACTTCTGTCTTATGGCACAAATTCAAGGTGACAGGCAAGGGTTATTTTTATTTTCCAACAAGGAGGATTGTATTCTTTTCAAGATTTGTTTCTTTTCAAAGACAGTTGTCCTAAACCCATAGGTCACTTCCAATATCTTGAGCTCCAAGCTGACAGTTCACTTTACCCCTTACAACACAGACACCTGCTCTGTTCACATATACACACCCCTCAACCCACCCCCTGTAGATCAGAGACCTGGCTCATTGGGGGACTCACGTGACAAAGATGGGGTAGATGAGGTTGGAGGCGCTGAGGCTGGTGGCGGCTGTCTGCCAGTTCCGGAGGAGTGGGTGGAAGTAGCCACTGTGCAGAACTGACTGAGGATGCATGGTGGGCACAGGGGGCACAGGAGAGTCAGCTGGTTGGAATGGAGGTCTCCCAGGGGGTCTGCCGTGTGCTCAGCTCTGGGGGCAATGGGAGGCACATGAGACATGGTCCTTGGTACCAGGAGGTGGTCACATTCCCCTAGGCTCTGACCCAGTGCTACTGGGGTTCATCAGTCCCTGCCAGTCTGCCTCACGGTAAGGAGATACAAGAGAATAGGCCTTAAAAAACTTCCAGAGCAAGCTGAATCTAATAAAGTCTGGATTTGTATTTTACACAGTCTCTCTTTAAAAAAAAACATGTCTCTAATAATTTATTTTCATTGTACTTTATCAAAGAATCAGTCTGGGGTGGACTAGACATGAATTCCTGAGAATCCTTGATCCAGCCACCACTTCAGCTCTGTCTATTCCATGAATGACATCCGTGGGCATGCAGCAATTTCAGAAAAGTACAGATAAGCAGAAAGAGAAAAATGTCCTGTAATTCTGCCTCTAGGGAAAAGCACTGCTAACCCTTTGACTCATGGACTTCTTATCATGTAGGACAAATGTGAACTGGATTAAATGGCAGTGTCCAACAGACAGACAGACACCCCTGGGAGTGGTCACAGGTGTCCTTTCCAGCCAGCCAGCCTCATGTTGCTCCCCAAGCACCTGCCACACTTAGCCACCTTCTGGTTATCTTCTTTCCCTAGGAGGCTGTGCTCCTCTTTCCACAACTCCCCCACCCCCAAATCCGACTAGGCTCTCCACGAGACAGTCCCTCCTTCCCTGTCCCTTTGCACCGTCTCCTCTCGCCCAGATCAGTCTCTCTTATATAACAGTTCTCTGTGGGCCTATCTTATCTCATCCCAGTAGGCAGAGTTTCTGCAGGGCAGGGTCCATACTTAGTTCATTTTTGCCTCCCCCACAGCACTCTGCCACACAGTAAATATTTAATTGCATGAAGTACAAAGACAACACGCGCTCAATGCCAAATAAGAGGTGTAAGACAAAAAAATAAAAGAGGTGTAAGACAGAAGAAAGCTGCGGCATTAAGACGTGTTTCTTGAGCACCTACTATGTGCCAGGCCACGGTGGGCACTCGCACACGTGGTTTCTCATCCAGCTGGCACTGCTGTAGTGAGAGGTTGGGCAGACGGAGTGCATCTCGGAGAGGCCAAGCCCACTGTGAACGAGCCAGGACTTTCCCAATGTGAGTCAGGAGGTCAGAAGCTTGTTGGAAGAAGATAGGACTCGCAGTTGGTTTTGCAGGATGAGTGGGTTCAGCTTGGTAGAGGGAAATGGGAGAACGTTCCCTCAGGAAGGGAAGGAAGGGGCCGGGGTGGGGGAGGAGGACTGGGTGTGGATGGCTGGGAGGACTGAAGAAGCAATTGAGGATGTGTGTTTGGAGGAGAGGAGCTAGGGGTGGGTGGGGGGTGGCCAGGATGAGGTCAGGGAAGATTTCTGAGCTGGGGTGGGGGAGGGGCTTGGTCAGAGCCTAGCTTTAGGGATCATTCTTGCAGCCTTAGTGGAGCCCAGCCAACTAGGAGTAGAGGAGGACAGAGGCTGTGGGGCTAAAGGGGTGGGAAGGAGGGGCCGTCCTAAGGCAGCCAAGAGGCAGTCTCTTGGGGCAGATGCTCTAGCTCTAGCTTGCTTGACCTGGAGGACAGAGGAGCCAGTGACAGGCAGGAAGAGGGCGGTGGGGAGCCGAGCTTACAGAGAGGGGAGGTGGAGAGCTCTGTTTTAGACACTTCCTTTTGGAAGTGCCTAACAGCCAGCTGCGGGGGGAAACAAAGAGCCACCAATCTCTCCTTGTATGAATGGGACCTAGAGGCCCAGAGAGGGGCAGGGACTTACCCAAAGCTGCACAGTCTCCAGACCTGTTGTGGGAGGGGGTCCTTCAGTACACTGATGATACCTTCCCCTCCCTCTGCCCCCTAGTTCTCCCAGGCCCCCTTGGCTTCCTCCCAGCTAGCTCTGGGGCCGGCTTTGTCTGATCCTTCTCCTTGGCAGGGTTGGGGTTATCGGGAGCCACACAGGTTCCACTTCACCACCACACCCCTGAGGCCAGCCACATCATCTGACCCAGGGCAAGCCAGGCCTCCCCAAAGATGGCCCAACCCCCATATGAGCGATCGTTCAGAAGATACAAAGTCCTGAGTGCCGATTCTGTGCAAGATTTGCTCTCAGGTCTGCCAAGGATTAGCCCAGCTCAGAGAGGTCAAGTCTCTTGCTCAAGATCACACAGCTAGTTAGTGACTGAGCCAGAATGTGAGTGAGTTTGTGGCAGACAATGACTACAGGGTTTAGCCTACTATACCCCATACTATTGACAAACACTTGATTCAGCAGAAGTCTCTCTGCCTATACTATCTCTGCCTTGAGGCTGGAGAGGTGCAGGATATCAGAGGAAAAAATACTGAGGGTGTGTCACATGCTGGGCACTGCACTAGGTACTCTATACACATATATTATCTCATGTAATTGCAGAAAATTGTCCTAATTTTTAGTGCTAAGAAGACAGAGGCTCAGAGAGGCACAGTGACTTGCTCAACATCATTCACATCGCTTTCCGAAGCTAGGTTCTAACTTACTTTCCAGAGAACAACAACCTTTATGGCAGCTGGCCCCAGGCTTCTGGAATTCCAGACTGCATTCCACTGGTCTCAAATCTGCATCTACTTTAGAAGGCTGCCTATGGAACAAATGCCTTCAGAAGCAACAGGGCAGGCTGCCTAGGGCTGTGCAGTCCCAATTTACCCAGAGGAGACTGGGGGTTTTAGGGGTGGGGGGCAAGGGAGGAGGGTGAGAGTGGTAAGGGGCAGGTCTTACTAGAGCAGTTTCACTTTTATCTGTTTTTTTTTTTTTTTTTTTAATTTTAGGTTTCAGAGAAAGATTTGAGAAATGGGTATTAGTGCCGAAAACATTAAAAGAGTTGAAATCACTAATTCTGTTTACTCTCTCACATTCTGCTGTGGAAGCAGGGTGCAGAAAGTGACAGGAGTTGTTTGACAGCCACGGCAAGTCATGTACTGCTCTGAGCCTGACCTGGCTTCCACTCAAGTGCCCTGTTACCTGCCCCACACACAGTCATCCTGTTACATACAAGCTTAATAAACAAACATTTGTGCAGCAGAACACCACCCCCTGAGAATCAGAGCCAAATCCAGATGGAAGCTTTGCTTTCCCCAAAGACCCTCAAAGACTGGAAGATTTGTCACAAACTTGGGAGAGGCCCTTCTCCTAAATTAAGGGAGCCTGTAAGCCACAGCTCAAATCCCGTGACACCACACCAAAGACAAGGGCAAGTCACCATGGGATTCAGAACACATTAGCTTAACTGGCAGGCTGTAGCAGGCAGTGTAGAAAGAACAACGTTTCAGGGTCACACAGTCCCAGGTCTTGTCTGTGTGTGACTCTGGGCAAGGTTGCAGAATCTTCATTTCATAATCTATGAAATGAGAATGATACTATCTAGCTTACAAAGCTGCAGAGAAGATCAGAGATAGTGAAGAGGTACGTGCCTGGCACAAGGAGCCACACAGTATACATGTAGCTGCTGCTACTTTTACTATCATCAGGAGCAGAAGCGAGCTGACTAGACCTCCAGGAGGGTCCTCATAGCTGTGCCCTCTGCACCCAGAAGGGAGAACATTCCCTCAAACCTGGATGGCCCACAGGGTCTTCCAGGATATCTGAAGTAGGGGGTTCCTGCCTTCCAACAGTTTATATGGTGATATCTGTATCACCATACTGATACTTCAGTAGAAGGGTGTGGCAGGGACCTGTCTCTCTGGGAATCAAGGATGGATGGCTTCATGGAAGAGGGGACACTGAGGCATAAGTAAATTTCAGACTGAATGTGAAAATGTCTCCTTCCTTGGAAGGTAACCTCTCCCACCCGAGAGTAACCTAAGTTGGTCCCTAGAGAACCACCACCAGGAGGAGCTGAGAAGAGCTGCTGGGTCTGACGCCCCTGTGTTGTGTACCTCTGAGGATTCCAGAGGCTACGGTCTTAGCACAAAGGGTTGCAAGCTGCTGCCAGGGAAGGCTGGCTCTGCCACTAGCAGGGGGAGGAGACAGTCAGGAGAGCCAGCTAGGTAAAAGGTGCTCAGGGCTGAGAAATCCAAAGCCCTAGAAGGGCCCAGTTGGTAGGCAGCTCTGAAAAGGATCCGACCAACTGCCTGTTTATTCAACCTGCATTTCCTGAATATCTATCCCGGCCTGCCCCAGGACTTGGAATGGGGATTAAGAGGAGACCCAGGCCTTGACTTGACTTTGAAGAGCCCAGTCTCATCTGGGCTTAGCTATTTGGAGCTAAAAGGAGAATCTGCCAGTTCCAAACTCCTAGAACATACTGCTTAAGGGGGTTCCTTAAAGCATGCAGCTTACATCACTGAAATGATGGTAATCTGGGCTGACACTGGTCCAAGATTGTACAGAGGGTCAACGGGGCTAGAAGCCAGGTCTCCAGCAAAGAATTCTTCAGTGTCCACCATTACCCTTGGAACTTTAAGTATAGATTTCAAAGCAGCCTATCAGCAGAGGTGGGCTCCTGGAGAGCGCTGCAAGAAGGGAATAGGGGAGGGAAAAGGCAGAACAGTGACTGTTGAACCTGGCTGAAGCTGGTAGCACGACGGTTAAGCGTCTGGGTTTTGGAGTCTGTGGATGTGGGTTCAAATTCTGATTCTCTCACTTTTCAGCTGTAAGACCTCGTTTTCTCACCTGGTAAACAAGGACTTGAACCGACATCAGTGGGCTGTTATAAGATGGAATGGGCCAATGCAGAGAACGTACAAGCAATCGTAGCACTGAGCTGCTGTTATTGTTTGCACCGCCCTCCCGCATCCTGCGAGGCACCTCCGGCTCTGAACTGAAGGAGAGAGCCCCAGTGGGGCTTTCCAACGGAAAGGACCCCAGAGGAGACTCGGAGCCCAGACCCCAGGTCTTTAAGGGCAATGGCCACGCAGAGACCACCCCCGCCCCCAAACCCCGCTGCAGCTGAACAGTCTACCTCTAAGAGACTCAAATAGGAGTCGCACGGTGACTCCGTCCCCAGCTGCACAGCCGGCGCTTGGGCGTACAGCACAACCTGGGTCTGGGGACACAAGACTTTGGTGCCACAGCCTCTGTCTCCAAGTCCGCCATTTCCCCGAGGCCGGACCCTACTCACCTGCCTCCCTAAGGAGTCCCAGACACCGCTCCCGCCACCGCTGTCGCGCGCTTTAGTCTGCCGGAGGCCACGTGGGGGCGGGGCGGCTCTTTCGGAAGCAGCACTCCCCCCACCCCCGCAGCCCGCCCCCGGGCGCGCAGACCACGCCCCCTGCAGGCATTTTGCCCGAGGGTTGGTCCGCTCCGGCCGCGGCCCCGCCTACACGTCAGCAGACCTGGCCAATCGGATGTGCCGAAGGGCTGGCGGGCCCGCCCCCTCCCTTCTCTGAGGTTTGCGCGTGTGCAGAGAAAGGCCCTAGGGAGCCCACTTGCGGGCCAGGGGTGGTGCTGTTCTGTGCTGTTTGTGGACCAGCTTCGAAGATGGTTTTGGTTAAAGCCCCTCTCTTCCCAGCCTAGCGCATACTTGGCGCTGGTTGCTTGTTGAAAGAATAATTAGATGTCTAGGACATTAAAACAACACCATCGTGCCTAACACAATAACTAAGTCCACTTTTGCGGACTGAGCATTTCAAAGTTGTTGAGTTCAGCACCAGGCTGCCCTCCAAGTTTTCAGAGAAAAGTTATTCTAGCGTAATTTTTCAGGGCTTACTCTGAGCCATCGTTTGGAAGATGTGATGTGAAAGACATGGGCACTTTGGAAAGGCTTCAAGTCTGATAGCATCAGACCTATCTATCATGGGTACAAGGAGAGATTTGACCAAAAGTCTGAGGATGAGTGGGCAAGGTGCAGCAGAGTATATTCAAGGGCAGGAAGGATCTGGTGAATTTTATGGGGCTTGGGTGAACTGGTAGCATCAGATGAGGGAAATAAGGGTCGGGATCAACACTGTAGCAAAGGAATTCCTTTGTAAAAGTGAGACAGGGATTATTGAACTATTGATTTTGATCTGTGAAGGATGCCAGTGGGTTGTATTACACTTACTCTCAGGTTTTATTTATCAAAATCTGTACTCCAAACCTGCTTTATACCTCTTTATATTCAACGTCTAAGAGACAGAGAGGCTTAAAGCTGGGAGAATATGATACTGCTTAGTTCTGATCTGTGTTCAAATAAGGAAGGTGGTGGTGGAAAGAAAATAATGTTTTTTGTGCATTAAAGAGTCCAGAGACAGTGCCATACGTTTTACATTCACTTATCTACATTTGATGACAACTATGTTATTACCTTCATTTTATAGATTGGGAAAACAATTGCCAAGAGATTAATTTGCCCCGTGTCACCACTAGGATTTCTCAATATGTGTTTACCACACTGTTTCAACTCATAGAGGTGTGTTCAGTCACTCAGTTGTGTCTGACCCTTTGTAGCCCTGTAGACTATGGCCTGCCAGTCTCCTCTGTCCATGGAATTTTCCAGGTAAGAGTACTGGAGTTGGTTGCCATTTCCTACTCTATGGGTTCTTCCGATCCAGGATCAAACTCGAGTCTCTTGCATTGGCAGGAGGATTCTTTACCACTAGCACCACCTGGGAAGCCTCCCTCATAGAGGTAATCACAGGGTGGAAATTTTAATCTATTTCCCCCCATGTCTTTTTGGCCATGCCATGCCGTATTTGGGATCTAAGTGCTGTTTAGTATAATCTATTTTTTCCACTTCTCATGTGGGATCTTATTTCCCCCACCAGAGATGAAACCTGTGCGCCCTGATATGAGAGCTCAGTCTTAACCACTGGTCCACCAGGGAAGCCCCTCTATCTCTTATTCATGGCTGACAGACCTGTTTCCACTTCCTGCAGCCTTTAAAATATAAGTCTACCTTAATCTGTTACTCTTAACAGTACTCTTAAAAAGTACTGTGAATGCAACAATATAAATCTTAAATATAATGTTGAACAAAAGGAGTCAGACACAAGACAACATATTGCGTGATTTTGTTTATATGAAGTAGAAACCCAGGCAAAATCAATCTGTGCTAGGAGTTAGGATCGTGACTACTACTGGGTAGATAGGGAATAATGAGAAGGGAAATCAAAGACTTTTTAAAGCTGGTCGTGTTTATTGATCTCAGTGTGTTTCATGAATGTGTTGTTTGTGAAAAGTTACAAAACTCTACTCTTATTTGTACTTTTTGTATGTATACCGTACTTACTAAATAAAAATAAAAACAAACAAAACCAAGACCCCACTAAACTATTTTGAGTGCCTCCCAGGTAGGTACACATGAAATTTATGTTAGAAATCAATATTACCTAAATTTAAAAAATTATATAATTAGAAATGAATATATTAACATAGAATGAGCAAACTGAAACTTGAAATTTAGTTTGAATTCTGCTCCAAAAACAAATACTTGACGACAGAGTCTCTGATGTCTATCAGAAGCTACAGGGATGAGTCTTTAATTTCATCAGAGTACAAATATTGTCTATGTATCCAGATTTTACATTTTTCTTAGTCTACTAGTATGAAAGAAAACTAATTATCTTAGACAAGATTATCAGTGTCATTGATTCTTTTTTTTTTAGGTTTTCACTATTTATTTATAACAGATATTCCATGTCCCGGATCGTCTCTAGTCAGAAGTTGAGATGATGTCGTCAGCCTTGGCCAGCTGGAGAATGGAGTCATCTGACTCGCGCATCCTGCAAATGGCCCTGCAGATAGAGGTTTTAAACTGGCTGTTGAACCTGCCTGTCACCTTGTCAACCTCAGTCACGTTCATCTGGATGGACGCATGGTCCTTGGCGCCAGTGGTGTGGTCCCACAGCACATACAGACCCACGAACTTTGTTCTGCATGTTGAGTGAGCGTCTCGGCCCTGTGCTGTCCCCCTTGCCCGGACACCAGCCCACCTAGTTTCATTGATTCTTTCAAAGAATCTCAGTGCTTCTTACAAAAATGATTGCTTTCCAATTCAGAATCTGTTCTGTTAATTCAAAGGGAAATGAACGTGTGTACAGAAGAGAAAAAGATAAAAACAAGGCCTTATTGTGTATATGCCATTGTGTTAAGAATCTTCTATCTTAAAATTCTCAAGATAGGTATTATACTGCCAATTTAGAGATGAAAAAACTGCACTTTAGTGTATTAAAAAAAATTAAAAAACTTGTACAGTAACCAGCTATGAAGGACTCAGTGTATGCTGTTTTCCCAGAGACATAATACTGTCACATTATAGCTAACTGTTTGAGATATATGATCAATATAAATTGCAAGGGAGAAATAAAAAACATATATTGAATAACTTTTTCTTTCATACAAATATAAATGTGAGAGCAGGAAAAAAAAAGGGGGATGTTTCTGCTGTGGAGAAGGAAAAGCCACTGGGGTTGTGTTTGTATGAAAAATGCTTTGAAACAGCTATATAGATCAGAGGTATTATGGTGTTACAGTTGAAATCATGGAGCTAACAGAAGTTAGCTCCTTCATAAGGTTTAAGAGTTAATACTTGATAACAGTTCAAACACTGCCAGACACATAGCAGGGATTCAATAAATGTTTGCATCTGGTATGTAAAGGGTGCCCACAGAGCCATGGAAAGCTCTGTGGTTGAAGAGCAGCACCCTTACCTGTTAACCACCAACATCTGCTGGTGGTCCAAGGTGATGCAAGAGCCCGTATTTACAACGACCTGGCCCAGTTCACACCACAAGAACTATATAATACACGGTCCACGGTCCTCCCCCAAAGCACACTTGTATCAACAAGGATGATAGAGGAGTCATCACTTTTAACATTACTGTTTTTTATTATACAAAGCATAATTTTCTCAATATTCTTCACTCAATTATCAACAAACTTTCCACTGTATTCATTTAACAAATCAACAGTGTCAAACTATACTTCACTACCTTTCAATCTCCAAGCACTCAACTTAAAGAGACCAACAAAAAAGTGCTTGGGGCACCAAATGGAAAGAGAAGAAAACATGGAAAGGTCAACAGAGATACTTAGAAGCAGTTAAAGGGGATGGGTTAGGGGAGGAATTAAATTCCTGAGCACCATCAGATTTCCCTCATGGGTCAAAGAGGTTTACAACATCAGTTTTAAGACATGAGATTAGAACTAGGGAATCAGAGGAACCCATACTCTGGGATACTGCAGGTCATCCAAGTTCCTGCGTTGGCAGAAGTAAAAAACAGGGACAGAGAAAGTGGGAATGGGGACCAGAGGAGAGGCAGGACAGAGACAGGTGGTGAGCAGCACAGAGGGAGAAAGCCGTGCCTAGAAGAAATAAAGTTCGGAACTTGTCATGAACTGGAAAAACGAAAAGCCATAGTCACAAATCTGGAAGATAGACTACGGGACACGAAAACCTGGAATTTTATACCTTCCAGGAGGTGATGACAAATCCTGAAGCTGTACAGTGGCAGGCAGTGAGGTGCATTTAAAACGAAACCATCTGTTTTATAAAAGTAAGACATTGGCAACCTTGCTTCACTAATTCTACTCTGTGGATTTAAAAACAATATGTGCCTAGAAGGTAGCCTCCCAAGCAGGTTACATGCCTACAGGCAATACAGAAGGGCTCTAAGCCAAGTGGGTCTGTAGAAAACAAAATTCAATTAATGTTACTGTCAAATGAAGAGACAGCAGGTTTCATTGCTCTCTTCAACCTTTTTAGTAGTTTCCTAAAGCTAAGCCATTCTGATCACTTGAAATAAGCTAGTATTGCCAAATACTGTATAATCAAATAGGCTGACTGTGATCAAACCCCAATTTTTCCTGAGCCTTAACTGCCTCTGTGATTTGGGACACAGTTGGCAGCATGGAAGTTATTATTACTTTTCTGGGGGGCGGGGAGGGAACTGGGGGTCAACAATTGCCTAACTATACGTGTATGTAAACAAAAGAGATCAAACTGACCAATTAGCCATTCAGAATCCCTCTTGCCAAAAAGTTATAACCTTGAGACTGATTAAGCAAAACAGGATCCTGCTACTCAGATGCTCTGAGTCTGGGAAGCACTGGCTTGGATGATAATCCTGATGATAATTCAGTTTTTATTTCTCAGGCTCTTCTGCCTAAGACTACTCTGCCCAGCTGGAAAAGCTTCACACAAATGTGTACCAGGTTTTCCTGTGGTTCCTTCCAAGGGGCGTCTCCCCATTCTCCTCAGTTGTCCACTTCCTCCTCTTCATTCTGTTCTTCTTCCTCCAGCCTTTCCTCGTCTTCATCATTGTCCTCATCCCTGCTCTTGTCCTGCTCTTCCGAATCTGTTTTTTTGTCTTTGTCCTTCTTCTTTTGCTCTGAAGCTTCTTTTTTGCCTTTCTGCTCCCTCCTATAAGCTGTAAGGATAAAGAGGAGGTTAGGAAGCAAGGCTGAACCAGAAAAACAGCAGCATTTAACTCAACTGAGTAACTGGAAAAGCTGAGGTACAAAAGGAAAAATAATCTGCCCAGCATCACCAAACCGATAATGAGGTGGTGCCTGCCATTTGAGTCGCATCCAATACTTGCTACTGGACTTTTTAAAAAAGAGACTCAAATTGATAAAATCTCAGGGCCTAAATGAATATCGACTTGGATGAACATCGACTTGGATGTTCAAGAAGACCAAAGGGCAGTTACCTTCCAGAGCTTCTTTTAACGGGGTAACGAACCGCTGAAACTCCATCTCCTCCATGGCTGACAGCACATCGCTGGCATTCAGTGTCTTGCGTTTCCCTTTCATCGCAAAGTTGTTGGCACTGAAAGAAGAAAGATTAAGGGCTGTCAGATGCCCTCTTGTCGCGTACGGTGTGGGTGGGAAAAGGAGCACCCAAAGGTGGAACGGGAAAGCCTGCATGGATATTTGTGACACGCTAAGTCCCACCCTTCCCTATACAAAAGGGTTAAAGTAATTGTCTTATTTTGTTTCAGAGATTTCAAGATCTAGAATGAGAGCTCGGAACCTCGCTCCATTGGGGCAGAACATAATTATCGGGGTTTGCGGGGTCCAGGTTATGAACTCCCAAATCAGGCGGCTCTCTTTACGCCTCCTTAGGCTTTAGCCCAGCTAAGCTTCGGCTAAGTCTGCCGTCTTACCAGGATGTGGCGTACAGCACGAAGACGCTGGCGGCGCGGGAGATGGCGCTCCGGGCCTCCTTGGAGATGTTGACACCGTCCGGGAGCTGTGAGAAAAGCGAGGATGAGCAAAGCTACCTGCCCAGCACCTGTTTCCCCCTGCCCACTCGTCCGCTCCTGGTCCGGCCGCCAGCTGGAGCTGCTTACCGCCTCCTTGATGATTCTGGTGATGACGGCATTGGGCAGGTTTAAGTCCTCGGGCCTCTCCGCCATGGTCGCGGCTGGGAACCGTGCCTGCGACCTCCTCTTCTGGCCGCCACAGCGTCCGGACTTCCCGCGTCGCCACGGTCTGACCCAGCGAGGCTTCCGTCCCACCCCACGTTGCCTACAACGTGTCCCACAGTGCCCCGCGCGCCAGAGCCGCCTTCCTCCCGCAGCCCCGCCTCCGCCTCCAGTGGCCGGTGCGTCTGAACTTCCCACGCTGCCATGGTTTTGGCTCGAGGGCCTTCCGTCCGGCCTCACAGGCACCTGGCATCCCTTCCCAGGCTCGTTTCCCTACTTCACCCCTCCATCACATCTAGAAATTAAGTGTGGCTCACTGCGGCTTCCGTTCCTTCCCCATAGTGCCTTGCGCCGCTGCCTGGCGACGGAGCGGCCGGGCGCCTAGCGTGGGAGACGGAGGCGTGGACTGAGCCGGCGGGGCGGGGCTCCCTCGGACGAGAGGCGGGGCTCCTCGCCCACAGCTTAGCTCGTCTGGAGCTGCGACTTCCCGTGGGCCTTGGCGTGGCAATAACTTGGTTTCTGCTTTGGTTTCGAGAAATCGCGGCCATCTGTTGCCGCATTCTCCCACTAATTTTTTTAGCCTTCTCAACTTTGTAATAATGGTATTAAGGTATAGCTGTTACCTAAAGTTTTTTAATACAAACTACTTTGCCAGCATGGTGCTAAAGCTGGCAACATCGACACAGGCATGACTAGGCCTCTGGGCTCAATTCGGGCTGGTTGGGTAACAAAAGGGCAACACCCAGCCGTTTGTAAGAGTAACGTAATATTACATAAGCATTCAAAAACAAACCCTGTTACAGTTGTATTTGTTTTTTGTTTCATTGAATTGTTCATCGTGCATCTTTCCTAGTCAAAAATACTTTTCATGGTTTTGCAGTGGCTTTTTAAGTTCTATCATTTTTCTATTACATATATAGAAATTGTCCTCACTCTCACTGAGCAGAAATTGTTTCTTTTTTTTTTCCCTTGAAACTTGCTATTTCAGGTCACTTTTAGTTTTCCTGTTTGTGTTAGAGACATGAGCACAGAGAACTATTTCTCTGTTATAAGAAAAAGAGCAGCAAAAGCAGTGATAAATGGCAACTGAAACTGCTTCAGATACAGATGATAGAGTTTGGTGGGGTAAGTCTCCACTTGGATAGAATACACCTGGTTTAAAGATGTTAGGAAGTGCTCAGCTCCAGCCAGGCGCTGTGTGGTTGGAATTGGGCCTCTGTGTTGTTAGATATTTTGATCTTTAAGAGGAGCCGGAAATCTGGACATTATATGGACTATTTCCATTTTTAAGTAATGGCTCAAAGTGTAGGTGAAACAAAACAAGTCATAGGTCAGGTGCAATTCCAGGCTACTAGTTTGCTATCTTTGGTTTAAATTATAAGCTGTTTAGAACAGAGACTTATTTTGTTCATTATTGTTCTCAGTGCTCATAACAGGTCCCCTCACATATTTGGTAGTCAAATAATTGTTTTGAGTAAAAGGAAGAAGAAATGGACACTCACCTTAAAAAAAGTTATAAAGGATCTGGTGGTAGTGATTGCCTAAAACATTTTTAGAGGGAGAAAACATTTATTGAGTACCTGTTATATATCATACATAAAAATACATTACCTCATTTAATGCTTCTGCAATCCTACTTAGGGATTTCCTTTTTCCTACTTTATATGAGGAAACAGGCTGAGAGAGGTGAATTCACTTGCTAAAGACCATAGAGCCAGCAAATGAAAAGCTAGTGGCTTCTGATGCAAATTATGAGTCGACTGACTTGCTGTTTCAGCAAACCCATTCATTTCTGGTGGGTATTTTAGCTGCCTGTATGAGAACTGGAGCATATTGAAAAATGGATCATATTGAAAAATGAAGCATCTCAAGATTTGAGCCATCTAAAGCACTTCTGTGACTTAGCTGTCCTGTGTTATGTTACCCACAGGGAATTGGTTCCAGAAGCCCCTGTGTATACCATTATTTGTGGATATTCAGGTCCTATGTACGTTGGTTATAATTTGATAAGGCTTTTGGAGATTGGGGCATCCTCTCCCTAATGGTTAATGAAAGGGGAAAGGAAAGGATGTTAATTATTATTTTGAACTGTTTGCCAGACCTGCTAATATCCATTAACTAATTGTAGTGACCCTGTGAAATAGGCTTTTCCTCATTTTGCAGCTAAGGAAACTGAGGCTCAGATTGGTTAAATCTCAGGTCACTCAGCTATTAATTAAATGGTCAGTTGGGAGGCCTTCTGAAGTCGGTCTGAATCCAAATTCTTGTCACTCTATTCCATGCTGAGATTTTCATACTTTCATGATACCCCATTTTTAACTATCCTGTAACCACTGTTTATCAGTATGATTCAATAAAAACACTTTATGCTTTGAATCCAAATTAATATCTGGACTAGCTAATGTATGTGAAAGTGCAGTCGATCAGTCATATCTGACTCTTTGCCACCCCATGGATTGTAGCCTACCACAATCCATGGGGTCGTAATATTCCCTAATTATATGGTGGTGGTTTCTCCAGAGGGCTAGAAAGCTGCAAGATTGGCCTTTGTCCTAAACCATTTGTAGATATGGATTTGCCAGATAAAAGCCAGTGGGATGAAACCACTTGTGACCTGGCTGTCTGTCAGCATCCACAATGCTGGGCAACTATCCGCCGGATTGAGAGGGGCCACCCTCGACTTCTGGACTCCTCCTCCAAATCTTTTCTGGATGCTGAAGGTGAATTAGCCAGCCCTGTCTCCTCCCTTACAAGATCCTTGAATTGTTTTTATTTGGCTGCCTTATGCCATGTTGTTATGTTTTCTTCTGGTCTGGTCTTCAGACAAGCTCCCAGTGCTTACCATTGTAAACATCGCAGATTCCTGCTTCCCGGCCAAGAGAGTTTTTGTCCGCGTCACTTACCAGGATTTACCTTCACAAAGGCTCGCTCACTATCGAGTTCAAAGTTTGACTCCAAGTTTCAAGGCAGGTAAGTAATCATGGAATCTTCCTTAAACGGCTTAATACCTCAAAATTTTGGGTTAACTTTCTTTGCCTATGTACTTAACTTTGAGAAAGCCAGATTAAAAACAAAGCATTAATGAGAAATGCCCTGGAGGTCCAGGGGGTGGAACTTGGCACTTTCACTGCTGTGGCCTGAGGTTCAATCCCTGGTCAGGGAATTAAGATTCCACAAACCATGTGGTACAGCCAAAAAAACACCAACAAACAACCACCCACCCCAGCCCCCGCCCCCAAACAAGACAAAAAAACCCTTTAGCAGTTCACTTAAAGGAGTAATGAGTAGGCAGTGTGGGAAACAGAAAGTATTCTTGCTTGTCTTGTAGGAGTTGGTTAAACAATAACTCTCCTTCCCTCCTCCCTGTACTCCCTGGTGATCTCCATTCTGTTTTTCTTTTCGCCTCTATGCATTTGCCTGTTCTAGGAGCCTCATGGAAGTGGACTCATACAATATTTGTTCTTTGGTGTTCAGCTTATGTCACCTTGGATAAATGTTTTCAAGCTTCATTGATGTCACATTAATGAACCTCATGCCTTTTTAAGGCTGAAAAATGTCCCATTGTATGTCAGTGCCACATTAAAAAAATTATTTATTGATTTGTTTGGCTGTGCTAGGTCTTCTTTGCTGGGCGAGCTTTTCTCTAATTGTGACAACTGGGGGCTGCCTTCTAGTTGCGGTATGCAAGCTTCTCATTGCATACCGCAAGTGGTTTTTCTTGTTGTGGAGTACGGGCTCTAGGGCGCATGGGCTTCATTAGCTGTAGCTCCTGGGCCCTAGAGCCCAGGCTCAGTGGTTGTGGTGCATGGGCTTAGTTGCTCCTTGGCATGTGGAATCTTCGCGGATCAGAGATTGAACCTGAATCTCTTGCACTGGCAGGTGGATTCTTTACCACTGAGCCACCAGGGAAGCCCCACATTTTGTTTATTGGCTTCCCTGGTAGCTCAGATGATAAAGAATCTACCTGCAGTGAGGGAGACCTGGGATCAATCTTGGGGTTGGGGAGATCCCCTGGAGGAGGATGTGTGTTGGGGTCCTTTAATGGACCAGGATCTGGTGGTCTGGAGGTGACGATAACAAAGTGAAAGAGAGAAAGAGGCTGATACTCCCTGGTTTATGCAGAAAACCAATAAAGTCCTTGACACAGGACTTGGGTCTCTCAGGAAGGCACCAGGTGCCCTCTCGAGGTGGGGTGAAGGCACAGGGCGCCTTCTCAAGAGAGTCTTAGAAGCCCTGCAGGAGAGTGAGCAAGACAGGTCTCTGCGCTCCAAGGAATCAGCCGAAGAGAGAGAGAGAGAGAGAAGAAAGAAAGACATGGGGACCCAAGCTCTGATGGAGCAAAGGTGCTTTAATGATTTTTCTGTGTGTATATATAGGCTGTAGTATAAGAAGTTTCTTTCGTCAATGATAAAGATCAGAAAACCAAGCGTATAACAACCGTTACCAAGGGAACAAGGGATTAATAATTGCCACAAGGTCAGAAGACCATCCGTATCTCAAGAGAGGGGATTGAGACCAAGCAGTTTTGTCGTAAAGAGAATGTTCACTAAAGGAGACTCAAGCCTGTCTGCCACAATGACCCTGGTTCCTGGGAGCAGCATTCTGCTCTGCTTGAAAAGAAACGAAGGACTTGTGAGAAACAGCGCATAGGAATCCTCCTGTTAAACATTCCCTGACAGACGTGGCAGCCCACCCCACTGTTGTTGCCTGGAGAATCCCCATGGACAGAGGAGCCTGGCGGCTACGGTCCGTGCGTGGGGTCACAGGGTCGGACACAACTGAGCGACAAAGCATAGCGCAGCATGTTTTTTAACATCTCCATCAAAATTACTGAATAAATGTTTACTGATGGTGATGTAACTGTTTGTAGTTGGAGAAAGGCGTCGGCTAGGAATTCAGTTTGATGCAACAAATAGTTATGAAGAGTTTGCAATGTGCAATGTCTAGAAGTTGTTCAAGGAAAAACAAACAAGCAAAACTTAAGAAGATGATAAGAGCTGACATTCATTTGGTAGGTATTATTAAGTTTGAAGTTTTCTGTAGATAAGTAGGAGCTTTTCCTCACAGCACAAACTTTGTCATCCCAGTAAGTCTTTTGTGACTCTGTTTCATGTTTGGAAACTCATTTTTTAGGAAGGATTTACCTGACAGAGACTTAATGAACCGTGCTGATAGATCTTCCAAAGTAAGTCACAGATTAAAAAAGGTATTTCCTCAGCATTTTCTCTTTACTACTGGGAATAAAATGTTGCCTTTATTTAACATTGAGGATGACTGTAATCCGAATAATGATGATGATAACTACCTACTACTGAGCCCTTACTATTTGCTAGGCTCTGTGCTAATGCTTTTATATGTTATACTGTTTCTAGAAATCCCAGACCTAGTGGGATTTATTTGTGGCAGTTTTCCATAGTTAAGAATTTTCTATCTCTCCTGTATAGAGTGTGTTCAGCTACTGTCATCTCATAATACAGGGAAATTAGAATGCTGGAATGTCAGATCTAAAATGAGCCTCAAGATCGGCTATACTCATGATTTTAAAACTTTTTTAGCTATCGCTTATGGTAAGAAATACATTTTACAATAAAATACCATGGGACAATCTTTACCCTAACTGTAAGGTACACTATACTCAGAAAGTTTCTATCCTTTTCTGATTCATTTTAAAACAATGGAGGCTGTGATTCACAAAATTTGATTTTGTGACCTATGAATAAGTTACAACTGCAGTTTGAAGACTATTTCTGTGGTCTGTCTCATTTGTCTTACAGTTGAGGAAAGTGAGGCCCAGATAGAAAGTGATTTTTTCAAAAGCACAGCTAGTTGGGAAAAGAGCTATATTTTAAGAAGAAAAAACCCTTCTGCTTGCCTACAGTAGAGATTTGCTATTCTTTGCAGTCCTCCTGGATGCCTTTTTTTTTTTCCTATGAGATCTTTCACTTCTCAATGTTACGTGGTGGAGAGTGTAAGAACTGAGGGAGGGTAGATGGGTTTGGATAGATGAGTGAACAAATCACTTACCTCTTTGGCCTCTTCAGAATGAGAGTGTTAGATTAAGTTAGTTTTTAAATTAATTGTTTGCCTAGGATAATACACGCTTATGGTTATAAATTCAAAATGCATAGGAGGGCTTATGGCGCCCCAAATATCTCCTCTGTTCCCCCAAGTCGGTCAGTTTCTTTTCATGGGGACCACCTATTTTTAATAGTTTTTTTCCTGCATGAATCCTGCTAGGGGTATAGACTAGATGATTTATAAAATTTCCTTATAAATCTAGTGTCCTAAATAACAAAATGTGAAAAAAATTATGACTTTAACTTTTATGTAGATGCTTGTAATTGTAGACAGGCTATAAAAAAAGAAAAACTTGCTTCTGCTTCTTTTGGTTCTCTCCCTGCTCCCAGATTGTATTGTTTTATCTGCAGGGGATCTTAGTTTTTGGAGTGCAGTGTGCAGAATAAGTAGTGTTCCCTTGGGTAAGCCCCAAGGCATCCTCCTATGAGGTGGGGTTGGGAGTTGCTAAATGCCGCCCTAATGTCACAGGGAGGCCGGGGAGACCATTCACTCATCAGTGCTCACTCTTGCAGAGTACCTTTCCTGATAGCTTGGTTTCTCGAAGGAATATTGTGAAGCTATTTTGGGGATAAGAAATGTTTATTTTATTCTATTTTTTTTATCATCTTCTGAACCACCATACCTTTTGGGTTAGCATGATGATTCATTCCTTACTGAATAATATCAGGGGTGGTACCTTTAAGCCATGCATAGGTTTTATGTTTTTCTCTTAGCTATCAGTGCTGAATTTGAATAAGACAAAGCTTCCTTGTCCTCAAGATGTAGGAAATATGGATGTCATCTGGATCCCAGAGAAGCATGTGAGGTGAGTATCATGTTGAGAACTTGGGAGTCTTCAACTCTTGTGTTCTACAAATGCCTACTGTCTTCTGCCAGCCTTCTGTCTGTGAACTCCTTTTTAGCTACCTATTTGCATGAAGGAGGAGGTCAAGCAGAGCAGAAGGCCATGGCCTCTTGCATTTACCTCTTGAAGTGATGTGAAAGTTGCTCATTCATGTCCAACTCTTTGTGACCCCCATGGACTGTACAGTCCATGGAACTCTCCAGGCCAGAATACTGGAGTGGGTAGCCTTTCTCTTCTCCAGGGGATTTTCCCAACCCAGGGATTGAACCCAGGTCTCCCACATTGCAGGCAGATTCTTTACCAGCTGAACTACAAGGGAAGCCCAGGAATACTGGAATGGGTGGCCTATCCTTTCTCCAGCGGATCTTCCTGACCCAGGAATTGAACCAGGGTCTCCTGCATTGCAGGTGGATTTTTACCAACTGAGCTACCAGGGAAGCCCTAAATGCTGTCCTGGAATTCTTGTTAGTGCACTTTGAGATTCATGCTTTGGACTTTTCTACATCAAATTCTACTTGTCTGTAAACAGCATACAAGATAGGGCTCAATGTATTTGTGAGGTTTATTAAGAAACAAATGCCTTCTATCAGTTTTTCTTGTTAGTCATCAGCAACAGTAAAAGTTTTCAGTGAAGCACCCAAGTCTTTGGTCTCAAGCCTAAGGACTAGAGCACTGACACAAAATGAATAGCATATAAAATTTGTGTACAAAGCAGCTGTGATAAAGATCACTTGGTGAAGGTCCAAAGATTTGCTAATGTTGACAGTCTTTGGAAGAAACGGATTTTTCTTTCATGACTGCTGAGGTTCTCAGATTCTTTTAGAGTGACTGTTTAGACATGTTCAAGTCACTAACTCATGTCTGACTCTTTGCAACCCCATGGACTGTAGCCTCCATGGAATTTTCCAGGCAAGAATGCTGGAGTGGGTTGCCATCTTCAGTTTAGATATAATGAGACTTTATTTTCTTTTAAAAACATCCTGTGAATACTTTTATATGTATGTATGTATGTATTGTGTGTATGTGTATGTGTGTGTGAATATATATGGTGTAAACAAAAAACCTCTAAGAGTTTCTTTCCTTTCATATAAAAGAAGCCCAGAGTTAGGTGGTCCAGGGCTAGTATCTCACCTCCATGAGGTAATCAGACACCAGAACACCTTCTGTTAATAGCTTTTTGGGCCCTGGCTCTCACCCTCTGAGGTGCTTCATGGGTGTTTCAAAGTCTAAGTTGATTGATAGAATTTAAGTCATCATATCTATATTCCAGGTAAGAAGGAGGAGGAAGATGACAGAGTAAAAAATATTTGAGCACCTCTGGGCTAACCAGTGGAATTCAGTCAAGATCTAAATACTTTGCCCTTATCCTCCTGGAGTCTTATGGTGGTGGTAGGATTCAGACATTATAAACATCCCTGCACCTAAATATATAATTACTAATTTGGATTAATACTATAAAAGTAAATAACTGAATTGTTTGAGAGAATGGAGGGGAGCCTAATTTAGATGTGAGGGCAAGGTGAGAGGGGGTTTCTTGTTTTTAGCAGCCTCTGAACTGCAGGTACCTCTGAGTTCCTAACCAGCCATCTTTGAATACTGAATGGAGGATAGAAATCTTCATGATCATCATTCATAAATATCCTTGATGCTTCTGCTTAAGATGTCTGGGAATAAGTTGTGGTTATTCTTATTTCAAGCCCAGCTGAGAAGAAGCATGTTATTTGCAGCCAGGATGGGAATATGAACAGAAAGAAATCTCCAGGGGTAAGTTTAAAGTGGCCAAACCTTCCTGATCTTTGTCTGTAAGAGCTTATTTTTGTTTGCCCCCTTCTCCCATTCTCTCTTTAAATGAACAACAGATGCAAAATAAAACCCATCTTAAGGAAGGAGTATAATAACCAAACCATTTTCTGTGCAGAGAAATGAAGAACTAGGTCTTTTCCCTACCTCCTCCCTGTAGGAAGGTAAAAGAACACCTTGAAGAGATGTTAGGAGCAACTGCTGGGCATTCAGAGGGAATTTTAGGTTGATTAGAAACTAATTTTCAGTGTGATGAAAGTGAAAAGTGAAAGTGAAGTCACTCAGTCGTGTCCAACTCTTTGCTATCCCATGGTCTGTAGCCCACCAGGCTCCTCTGTCCATGGGATTTTCCAGGCAAGAATACTGGAGTGAGTTGTCATTTCCTTCTCCAAGGGATCTTCCCAACCCAGGGATCAAACCCAGGTCTCCTGCATTGCAAGCAGATGCTTTAACCTCTGTACCACCAGGAAGCCTTGGTGTGATGGGAATAGAATTTCAACAGACTAGAAGTTACAGTGGACCTGTGCTTCTTTTTTTTTGGTGGTTGGTTGGTTTAGTCACTAAATTGTGTCTGACTCTTTGTGACCTCATGGACTGTTAGCTTGCTGGGCTCCTCTGCCCATGGAATTTCCCAGACAAGAATACTAGAGTGGGTTGCCATTTCCTTCTCCAGGGACCTGTGCTTCTAATGCTACTTCTACCAATTATTGGGTAAATGTAGCCTTGGATAAGTCACAAAGCTGGAAGTTTGCTACATCCAGGAGAATAGTATCTTGGCCCATTTTGTTTGTTGCTGAATTCCTAGCCCTAGCCCTCTGCCTGGCACATAGTTGGCCAATAAATATTTGTTCGGAGCCTTTTGGGGGAAATAATGAAACAAGTCCATCAATCCCTGTGTGATCTGATTTCAACAATATGGTTGAAGAGCCAGGTTGGTAAAGATGTGGCAGGTTGTAGTGTAGAGGGGGCGAGGACGCTGGAGTAGATCTGGAAACAAGGAGTTTCCCATGCCAGCATTGTGTTGGGAGGCTGGAGTGGTGGTGGGACAATGTGGCATCGAAGAGAGTGCTACAGGGAGTTCTTTCCATTGTTCCTCTTACAGAAACACAAGTTGGAACTTCCAGGGATAATTGTACCGCCTCCCACCCCAGCACACTTGTATGAGCAACTAAGTTCAGAATCCTTACCTTTATGGAACCAATTTGACATGTTGCCTCAGGATCTACTGAAGGAGTGAGTGTCCTGTAAGCTGTGGGAGAACCAGAGCATCCTGTTTTCTCTAGAAGCTAAGAAAGGTCTAAGCAGTGTGCTCTTTCTGGGGCAGGTGGGGAGAAAACCGTGCCCCTACTCGGTCCCTGAATTTGTGGACTTACACATATGCAGTGATGATGATTGCTGCTGCTAAGTCACTTCAGTCGTTTCCGACTCCGTGTGACCCCATAGACGGCAGCCCACCAGGCTCCCCCGTCCATGGGATTCTCCAGGCAAGAACACTGGAGTGAGTTGCCATTTCCTTCTCCAATGCATGAAAGTGAAAAGTGAAAGTGAAGTTGCTCAGTCATGTCAGATTCTTAGGGATCCCATGGGCTGCAGCCTGCCAGGCTCCTCCGTCCATGGGGTTTTCAGGCAAGAGTACTAGAATGGGGTGCCATTGCCTTCTCCAGATGACGATAATCACCACCATTTAAGTACTTACCACCTGCCAGGCCCTGTGCTTAATAATTAGCACACTACCTATATTCTGTCATTTAAACCTTCACTGGGAGGCAGACACACTGTTCTTTTTATAGGTGGGTTATGGGTTAAGTGGAAGATAGAATGGATATGTGGTTTGGAGCAAGACCACCTTTGAATTTTGTATTGAAATTCATTGCCTTCGTGAATTTCTGCGATTTATTTAGCCTCATTCATCTTCATTTTCCTCATTTGCAAAATGAAGATCATAAACCTATCCTTGGGATGTGGTAAGGATTCACTGGTGTGAAGCACATGAGCCCGACATATAGTAAACTTAATCCACTCAGCCATGGTGGCCATAGTTGCATCTGAAGGCCATTACCAAATGAGCATCTGTTGGTACAGGCCTTTTAAGGCCCAGGGTGGACATGTCTGCAAATGTAGAGCCCTTTTCTTCTCTTTCTCCCCAGCCAAGAAAAGCTATTGCTGACCGTCTCTGTGTCTGTCCCCTTCAGCCTCTTGCTGGATAAAGGGAAAACCATACTTTATCCAGAGATGCGGACACAGTTGGCCATGATGAAAAAGAAACCGCCCCTGGAAAAGAGCCGACCCGACAGTGCCATTTCTGCTAAGATGTATTTATCTGTACACCGCCTCACCCTACAAGTAAGAGCTAGGGACCCTCAGAGGAAGATGTCTGTGTGCAAGTCCAAATTCACCTGTCCTCAAGGCTGGAGGACTTAGCTTTCTAATTTCTTTCTCTTCTATTCTCCCAGTCTGGACTCCAGGTGCCACAGAAGGACTGGGCTGTGTGTGGGTGAAAGCGGATGTACAGGGAGAGGTTGGAGGAGAGCTGCATTCTCTATTTCTTCTGCACCTGGCTTCCCACACCTTTCCCCTCTCCTGAGCTCCTGGTATAATGTTGCACACACTGGGCTTCTCAAAAAAGTGCTCATTGACTCGATGATAAAGGCATTTGGGGCTACATTTTGGGAAAGAGAAAGACCTACAGTAGAGCTTTTTTTCTTTTCTCTTCTTCTTTTTTTTTTTTTTTTTGCTTTAGAAACCAGCATTGAGATATCCTGAACATTTGAAGAAACACTATTCTAACCTGAAACCAGATGGTAGGTTTTCTGACGCTGCTAGGTCTCCAGGTACCATCCCCCCTCTGCCCACATTTCTTACGTTTGATCTTGGTCCCAACTCAGTGATGTTTGCGGCCACAGTCAGACAGGGCCACATGTAAGCCTTAGGAGACTGCAGTTTCAAAAAGCAGCCCCTCCCAGCTTGGTCCTGACCAGCGGGGAGAGCGGGTCACCACTGGGGGCAGGGCACAGCAGGCAGCCCAGGGGAGGGTGGGAGCTGTCCCGGAGAAGAGGGCTGAGCTGGCTCTCTGGTCACCAGGTCATCGGAAGCAGCAGCGGCAGCAACAGAGGAAGGCGAAGACAGCCACTAGGAAACAGGTAGATTGACAGCGAAGGGACGCTCGGGATGCTTGGACGCTTCCACTTGGGGTTGGAGCAAGTGGGTGTGGCCTGGAACAGGAAAGGGTTATACAAGGGATGGGATTCTCCCTGTTTGCTGGTTGTAGGTACAAAGTTCCTATATGGTTATACTAACAGCCTGCTTTTCAACCCTTTTGGAAAAGATTTCTTCACTTTCAAAAGTCCTAATTCACCTCCTCCTCATGTGGGTTTCAGGAGGCTAAAAAGAGATGCAAGAGCGAACCAGGGAGCCACAACACCTCGCACAAACACTCAGGTGCCGTGGTCTGTGCCCCACGCCGTGGTAAGGAGATGTATGGGTTTGGGAGTGACAGAATCCCAGGACCTAGCTGAGGACAGGAAGAGCTGAGCACACTTGGCGTTTGAGAGTCCGTGTTTGTCAGGCACTTGAATCCTCCTTGGAAGGCTTCGGCTTGGCTGGTCTACCGTGTATCAGCCTTCCATCAAATATTTGCTCAGCAGTGAGCTGGGCCAGATGTCTGCTTCACGTGGGGATTTGAGCGATGGCCATGAGCATGAGTCAGAGTCACTCCTGAGGTCCTACTTTAGAAAAGGAAGCAGTTTGGGGATGAAGAGTTAGCCCGGATTATTGAAGAGAAGAGCCTCAAGGGCCCACTGGCCCCTGAGACAGGGCAGAGCTGGGGCCCCTCATGAGAGCCCCAGGAGAGTTCTAAGGAAGCAGAGTCAGCCACTTCTCAGCCACAGGTTAAAGTCTCAGGAGTCTTTCACGGTCCAGCCCTGTCCAGGGGGCAGGGGGCTAGTTCTTGACTGGCAATCCCTTTCCTCTAGTGTTCATGCCAGAGATAAGAGATTCCTCCTTTTGGAGTTCTTATCATGTCTGAGCTGAAGGATATACTTACCCCGGTCCCTCTGACATTTCTCAGTTTGAGTGCAGAATGAGAAGCAAGGAGGAAGAATCCCTCTAAACCACGGCAGATTCTTCTGCCCTAAATAGACTGGACATCACTGTCTGTGATGGGGAACTAACTGTCTAATCGTCAGAATTCACCCTCCAACCCTGGAGCACTGGGAAAGCGAGGGTGAGGTGTTTTCTGGGAAGGATGCTTTTCTTGGTTTATCTCCCAACTCATCCTGCCCTCTGATACTAAAAGTGTCTTCTAACCTGGAGATTGAAGAAGCCTCCTGACCTTCACACGGGAGGTAGACCGCACTGGGGCTGTGGCCCAGCGCAGAGGCGCTTGTTCAGGGTTAGCCTGCATCCAGGGTGATGACAGCTCCCAAGTTTCATTCTGGTGCCTTCTGTTCCTCTTCCTGGTGCATCCAGTAGGAGCAGCTTTGCTTGGGTGATTGGGGCTCCCTTTTGAATTATATTCCTAGAGCAGTGGCTTGTCCTCTCTGAGTTGAGAAAGGCCTCATGGAAGAGGTGATTTTTGCACTGGATCATGGATATCTGTGAGAGTTTTTTGGATATGGAAGAGAATTCCTGGAAGCAGGGATGGGTTGGGTGAAAGTGTCTTGGAGGAGCATGGCTGCAGGGAGCACTCAGCAGTCTGCTGTGGCTGTGGGGTTGGGTATTGAAGGGAGAGAGGTGGATCAGGCCGACGAGATGGCCTGCTGAGATGTTTGATCTTTATCCTCAGTGGTGGGCAGTGGTGATCTGCCTTGATGGCACCCTGAGATCAACTGAGGAGCTTTCAAAACCCTAACACCCATGTTGCACCCCAGACCTATTAAAATCAGAGTGTATGGTGTTGGGTCCAGGCCTGGGTGTTTTCAGAATGCCCCAGCAGGTAACTAAGGTGTGAATCAGTGCTGACCAGGAGCCAGCACAGCTGTGGAGCAAGGGACTCCCTTTTTTGGCTGTCCCTTTTAGCCTCATACCGCTGGTGGTAGCTTGGAAGAATTGCTCATTTAAAGGAAGAGAAACAGAAAGGAAAGAACGAGTGCATTTTGTGACTAGTTGGGGGAAAGATCTGATACAAAAGAGTCATAGATCTAGAAATTTGGGGGTGGGAGGATGTTCATTTGCATAAGTCAATAGAGGTAACTTAGGGATGGCACAAGAAAGTAAGAACAGGATTCATAAACTGAAGAGATAGACCTAGGAGTTCTTTTGCTACACTGACATACAGGTGCTTGCCCCTTAGGTTTCTTTGAGGAATCCTGGATCTTTTAACACACAGTTTACCTTACTCACTAATTCTATGATAGATGTGGTCACAGTCCCAGGCGAACAGAATCACGACTAGAACTTAAGAGGGCCTCACTCCCTTTTACCTGCCTCTAAGGTCCTGTATTGTCCTGGCTGGGGAGTCACCTGTAGACTAGGGGTCAACTAGAAGCCCAGCAATGGAATGTGGAATACCAATAAGAGACTTGAATTGATCTTGTGGTCTCTAGGTCACAAAACTCTACGAGGTCAGGAAAGCAACAAAAAGCAGCAGCAGCAGATGAAGACAGAAGGCCCCACCTTGAAACAGGTGAGCGTGCATGAGGGACATCCTGCTAGGGGCCTGTTTCAGTTGGCTGTGGTGTGCCTGCTGACACTTCGGTCGTGTCCGACTCTGTGACACTGTGGATTGTAGCCTGCCAGACTCCTCTGTCCGTGGGGATTCTCCAGGCAAGAATACTAGAGTGGGTTGCCATGCCTTGCTCCAGGGGATCTTCCTGACCCAGTCAGGGATTGAATCCACGTTCTCTTAGGCCTCCTGCATTGGCAGGAAGGTTCTTTGTTGCTAGTGCCACCCAGGAAGCCCTTAGTTGTCTATTATTGTATAACAAACCACCCAAAGTGGGACCGCAGTGGTTTGTTATTTCTCATGATTCTGTGGGTTGATTGGATAGTTTTCTGGTCTTGCCTAAGGTCACTCATGCAGCTGCATTCAGCTGGATGCTGGGCTGGGGCTCTTGGCCAAATTGTCTTTAGTTCTCTTTTATGAGGCCTCTCCATGGGCTGCCGTCTATGGGGTCGCACAGAGTCGGACACGACTGAAGCGACTTAGCAGCAGCAGCAGCCATGTGTCTAGTCTGGGCTTCTTAACAGCCAAGAAGTAATCTCAGGAAGGTACTTTCCTAGGGATGGGCCTGGAACTGGAACCATGTCACTTCTGCCACATTTTATTTGTAAAAAAAATCGCAAGTCCAGTTCAGATTCGAGAGGAGAGGAAATTGACTCTGTCTCATGATGATCACTTTTCACTTTCAAGCATTGGAGAAGGAAATGGCAACCCACTCCAGTGTTCTTGCCTGGGGAATCCCAGGGACGGCGGAGCCTGGTGGGCTGCCGTCTATGGGGTCACACAGAGTTGGACACAACTGAAGTGACTTAGCAGCAGCAGCAGCAGCATGATGGTAAGAACAGCATGTGCTTATAAGAATGGGAAGAATTGCTGGCAGCTATCCAGGTTCAATCCCTGGGTTGGGAAGATCCCCTGGAGGAAGGAATGGCTTCCCACTCTAGTATTCCTGCCTGGAGAATCCTATGGACAGAGAAGCCTGGCAGGCTACAGTCCATGGGATTGCAAACAGTGAGACATGACTGAGTGGCTCACGCATACACACATGCCTTTGGAGGCAGTTTACCCGTAGTTAACTGCTGGGACTGTGGAAAACTGCATTCTGGCTTCACGTAGTCAGTCTGCAGGGCCAAAGAACCCCTGACACAGCTTCTCTCTTCAGTGTCAGATGGTGGCATTTTGTCCTGTCTTAGACGTTAATTTCTCCAAGGAAAGCATCATTTAGAAAATCCCTTTGTTTCCTAAATCCTGACTCAAGTTTCTTTACACTTATGAATTTCAGGATTCCACAGAGAGACCACAGACAAACGTTGCTAAGAAATCCCTGGACTCCTCCCGCAGTAAGAAGAGTAAGACCCTAGGGTGGAGGAACCTTAGAAAGTGTCTTGAGGACAGGGGGAGCAGAACCCTATTGATCAGGATGGTTCACCTCCCTGGAGGGGACAGCCCTCACACCTCAGAAGAGTCCTCCAGACTCCCCAGCCCTTCCTTTTCTGTCTTCCATTTTTCATAGTTAATTGGGAGAAGGCTACCGGTGCAGTTGATGGCTGGGTCTTTTTTTAGGTCCTGAATTATCCCAAATAGAATACACTAAGAAGGACATCAAGACTCAGATGGAGATTTTGCTGGAAGACCAAATGAGGACCTCAAAGAGTGCTTCTAGCATCAGCTGGAACCCAGAGCTCAAGCTGCTGAGGATTCTTCAGGCCACAGATGAAGAGGACGAGGAGACCCACCCCTCTGGGGCACGGAGTGAAGTGTCCGAGGTGTAGGCGGAAGGATGCTCGGGCTCCCAAGCACAGCGGCCTTGGACATGAGGGCAGGAAGGAGCGGGGACTTTGACTCCCTGGAGCTCTTGCCAGGGTCTGATCTTAGGGATTCTGTTTTCTTCATTCGCTTCTACTTGGCTTCTGAAATAAGTGAGAGAGAGAAAAAGCCCTTTCTAACTTGGATTGTTTCTCTCCCTTTAGGGCCCAGGGTAATTTTAGTGATTAAACATAGCCACGGCTTATCAATAGACTCGTTTCTCTGTTTCTGGGTCACTTTTATCTCCTTGCTGAAACGCTGAAAGGTTTCTAGTCATAGGAAGATGAATTTGGCCTGTGGAAATCCCTAACGTGTTGCTTTTCCTTTTATTCTCTGGAAATGGTTTGTCTTGAGGATAACATCTGCATCTGTCAAATACCATTCATTGTTACGTGTAGTATTCCTATGCATGTGGTAGGGGACTCAGATTCACATAAAAGAGTCCAAAGATCCAGTTCCCAGTTACTGAGTCTGCAGGAAAATTTCAGTAATGCTTGTAAAGACTCAAAATTTCAGAGTCTCGGGGTCTCTTGTGCTTGGTTTTTGCAAGGATTTTTTACAATATTTTTGTCTTTAAACTTTTTTAATACAGAAGAATTGTAAAATTACGTAAAAGAATTGTGTAAAATTATTGAAACTCTCAGGGACCCAGAGTCTCAGGTTTGAGTTATAAAAGCCTGGGCCCCACACCCCATGAGTTGCGGTAAGAGCAGGTGGGACCCCAGTATTTTCAGCAGTTCTGTTCCTGAGCTCGAGCTTCCTCCCCATAATTAGGGGCTGGATGGAAGAAGACAGATTCCATCGATAGGCTGTACTCACCAGAGCTTAGTCTCTGCAACAGACAGGGGTAGGATGAGAAAGGATAACATTCTGTACTTCCTGGAAAGTAGCCCTCGGACGTGGAACTAGGGAGAGAGGGAGCCCTGTGTCCTTGGGCTGTGGCAGTCTGGAGGAGAGTCATCTCACTGAAGTGGGGGGAAAGGAGTGGGTGGGGAGAGACGCTTCCCTTCACATACCATAGACTCTTGCAGTTCTCACCGAGGTTTTGTAGGTGTAAGGGAGTTCGAGAAGGCGAGGTTCAGAAAAGGAATGAGAGACCAGCACTCACTCAGTCGTATCTGACTTTTTGCAACCCCATGGACAGTAGTCTACCAGGCTCCTCTGTCCATGGGATTTTCCAGGCAATAGTACTGGAGTGGGTTGCCATTTCCTTCTCCAGGGGATCTTCCTGACCCAGGGATCGAACCCAGGTCTCCTGCATCGTAGACAGATGCTTTACCACCTTTACAGATGGTGGCTTTACAGATCTGAGCCACCAGGGAAGTCCTTTTACAGGAACAGATCACCTGTAATGAGGCAAGAAGGGGCCCCGGTCAGATTGGTGAGCTGTGCACTAACCCAAGAAGAGTCAGTATATATAGACATGTATGTGGAAAGTTACTGTCTTAAGGGGGTCTGTTCCTCTCCAAGGTTGTTTGGAGTAGTTATCTCTTAAATGGCTGGGGCAAGGATTTTGGAGATGGCCAGAGGCTGGACCAGCTGGGAGCTGGGTGTAATCAACCTTAATATCCATTTTCTTCTGGTGAGAGAGTACTTTGTTTTGCATGGAATGATGGGGAGGACCTGCGGGGGAGTTTTAACTCCAGGCTATTTTGAGCTGTGTAACTTTCCTTCAGTAGGTTTTCTTGAACAACTATTTCTTCATTTGTTGTATGCTCTTAGAGCCATTTCCAGAGACTTAAATAAATCAAAATAATTTCATTTGTTTCACTGGAGAGCTGTTTGTGGAGCTCCTTGTACTGTGAGGCCAGAAGTGGAACTCTAAACTGGGCCTGAGAAATTTTTTTATAAAGAGAAACTTACCCCTCATCAATTATTTGGTTTCCCTAAATACAGTTCAGCCAAGCAAGGCAGATTAAATATTCGACTCCTTTTTTAACATTGTCTCAAAACAGACCAAATTAGAAAGCTGAAACTGCTGCCTGTCCATTCTTCATCTTTTTCGAGACAACTCAAAATTATAT
This sequence comes from Tragelaphus eurycerus, assembly GCA_935064755.1. Classification (NCBI taxonomy): domain Eukaryota; kingdom Metazoa; phylum Chordata; class Mammalia; order Artiodactyla; family Bovidae; genus Tragelaphus; species Tragelaphus eurycerus. The sequence continues at coordinate 415,338 of CAKXYN010000083.1, forward strand.
GACCTCATTTGTGTTACTAGACTGAACTATTCTTAGCTGAATCTTCACAGTAAGAAGAAGCCAAGAGGCATTATGTGGACTGTTTTTCTGAAATTTTATTCTTCAAATATACGTTGCGTTGCAGAGTGACTTCTGTGGTCTAACTTAAAAATTTATAAATCTTGCCATTTCTCCTTAGCCTACCTTCAGAACTGTCTTTCTGAGAAAACCCAGTTTCCAGTGGTCAGCAGGGGGCTTGAGGTTGCGCAAGGCTTAGCTTCAAATCACTCATTTTATCTGAAGATTCAGAGAAGGTCTAACTCTTTCAAAACAAATTCAACTACTTTGCTTACTTAGTAAAGCAATTCCACATTAAAGTCCCGATGGTTAGTACAAAGTTACCTTTTGAATTGTGACATATTTTGAGTGAGAAAATAACTGTTATCTGAGTATTGGCCTTTGCGTCTCTTTTCAAAGGGAGAAAACAATTATTGTAGGCTGAAACTTGTTTCATCTTTGTTATGCCAATCCCTCAAATTTGGATAATCACAAAATGAATATAGAGAAGTATAGCCTACTGAACACAGTACAGTTTTCAAAGGTGCTTCATATCCTCTATTTTGACTGGTTCTCTGGCCAACTCTATAGGTAGATGGGGATTGTCTCTGTTTTATGGTTTAGGAAACTGAAGCTCAGAATACAGGGCTGATGCTAGGCCATTTGGGGATTGTTGGGTGAGTTATAGAAAGGGACCCTTCAAGACACTTTACAAACTATTTGCTAAAAAATTATTTCAATGGATAAACAAATCTGCGGTGATTACCATTTGAGCAACACCCCCAGAGTTGGCCCACCACGCGCCGTAGTACCTGCGGCTGGCGAGGTTCAGTAATTTGCCAGACATCCAAGGCCGGCAAGTGAAGGGGGTTGGGCTTAGAACCTGAGTCCTTGCTCTTCAGTCCTCTGTGTTCTGATGCCTCTCTGGTTCCCCCTCTTTATGCACAGACGACAATCTTAATCAGACAGGAAGGATGAGGCCATGTAGAAAAGAACTGACCGATGGCAAGGAGCCCTCCCGAAGCCTTTGCTTCAGCCTCTCCATGTTCTGAGAGAGGAGGAGCCAGGTAACTGTTGCTAACTGCCGTTTTCCTACCATCTGGGCCGCGGGCATCAGGAGAATCAAGGCCTAACCGCCAGGAGTCCCCCCGGGATCAGTTGGAGATCCACTTTATGTACGTAAGCAGGCTTCCCTGTGGCTCAGCTGGTAAAGAATCTGCCTGCTCTGTGGGAGGCCTGGGTTCGATGCCTGGGTTGAGAAGATCCCCTGGAGAAGGGAAAGGCTACCCACTCCAGTATTCTGGCCTGGAGAATTCCATGGACTGTCTAGTCCAAGGGGTCGCAGAGTCAGACTGGGCAACTTTCACTTCAGACGAGAGGACCTGAGGCTTGGCCTGTGAGACTGTTGTCCTGGAGCTTTGAGTTCCTAAGAAACTAGATTCTGATTTCTTGTGTTCTTTTCTACTTTCTTTGTGCTCTCTACTAGGGATGGGCCACTTTGAGTCACCTGGGTTTTCCGAGCATACCTTCCAAACTCGGCTCAGTCTGACCTGTATGTAGAAAGTCAGTGAAAGCATCTTCCGACATTCTCTGCCCATGCTCTCCTCCTTGCAGAACCATCTTTTGTTTTGCTATTGGTCCTGACATCTGGGGTAACAGACTCTGTTCTTCATTGATTTTGGATTACAGAATGCTTCCTTTGGAGTCAGGGTTTCATTCATGGTGGCAATGACCCTTAAAATATCAGTTTATTCAAACACACCTAAAGCAGTTGTTTGCTGAATTAAGGACAGAAATGCATCTGGCTTTTAGATAGAAATGTTCAGAGGTTCTTTGCAATCCAGAAGAATCTGGGGGAAAAAATGTAAATTTTCAACTGCCATAAGGTACCAAGGTATGAAATCATTTGCTCTCCTGTTCATACATTTAATTACAAATATTAAGTATTTATTATATGTTAGAGAATCAACACCTATATTATCTTGATAAAGAAAGGGAATTTTCTAGAGACTTGGAGAGTCCTCAGGAATACAGCTAAAAGTTTTACTGGATCAAATGGTAAAGTTGTTTTTGACCACTAGGTGGCAATATGACCTTATGAAAATGATACTCTTCTGTGGCCTGGAGACCTCCGGTTACTTCTGAGACTGTGTGTATACAGTCAAGAGACTTTTTTATGAATAAATGGAGGAAAAGCCATATTTTATCGTTTACATAGCGATCTGATTGAAACGCTCAAGGGGACTGGAAACTCCAGGAGAGATGGGACTGTGTCTGTAGTCATGCTTATAGCCCTAGCTTATAGTTCATGTAGTGGGCACTCAATAAATAAATAAAGCTTTTGAACCGTTTAGATTGTCATTGGAAGAACCATTTCAAGAGTGTGGAAAATCCTGGAACATGCACAGAGGCCTAGGATTTGGAGAAGTTGGGGGCTATTGGTGATCTGATGGATTATCAGTTGAGCGGAGACTCAGGGAGGCAGCATTGGGAAGGCAGAAACATCAAAAGTGATCTGAGGCTCTTCTAATTGCTTTGCGTTTCCTAAATTTCTCTTGATGAGAAAAAGAATTTCTCCGTTTATAATCTAGGGGGTTGTAAACCAACAAATTTGAATTTTTTGCTTGCTTCTATATTGCTTCTAATGATGGCTCTGTCTTGGAGCTCCAAAAATAATGTCCACTTCTCTGCCTGTCATTCATTGGTAAATTGTTTATTCTGTAATTTATTTATTGTTCATTCATTCAGTCCACAAATAGTCGCTGAACAACTCTGATGTACAGAGCACTCATCTAGACTGTGCAATCATCTCTGACCTTTTCCCATCATGGCTTCTATCATGGTAGGATTCAGTGAATCACTCAATCCTACCAGCTGTAGCATCCACATCCATGCTCCTCTCTGTTTCTTCTGCTCATACCCTAACCCTGGCCTCCATCTTCTTTCATCTGGGTCACTGCCTCGATCCCTAATCTTTACCACTCCCATCTATTTTTCCTATCTGTCCAGTGTGCAGATATGGTTGTGTTACTCCTTTGCTGAAAACTCTCCCTTGCCCTCAGGGTCAAACCCAACCTCTTTTGCCTTACAAAATAGGCTGTGACCCGCCTACGCCCTATTTGTTTCCCTCCATCCCCATTCCCCCTGACTTTAAAATTTTATTTTATTTATTTATTTTTGGCTGTGATGGGTCTGGCCTGCGGCATGCAGGCTTCTCTCTAATTGTAGCTCTAGTTGCAGCATGACGGTTTGGAAGTCGTAGCGCATGGGCTCTGTAGTGGAGGCATGAAGGCTTCTCTAGCTGTGGTGCGTGGACGTATTTGCCCTGTGGCATGTGGGATCTTAGTTCCCTGACCAGAGATAGAACCAGCATCCCCTGGATTAGAAGGCAGATTCCTAAGCACTGGACCACCAGGGAATTCCCTTCCCCTGACTCTCACCTTGTTCTATGTGCTCTAGCCATGGTTTTTCCTTTTGGTTCTTTTAATAAGCCCTGTTCTCTCTTACCTTCAGACTCCTCCCCCCCCCCCCCCCCGCCGTACTTTTCCTATAAAATTCTATCCTTCCTCCTTCTGCCTGGCGACTTTCTACTCCTTCTTCAGATCTCAGCGTCTGTTGTTCTTTGGGGGAGCTTTTTCTGGTCACTCTCACAGTGAGCTCCCACTCTTTCTCTCTTCCTCTCAGAGCCTCTGTGAGGTTCACAGCCTGTCCATTGTCACTCTCCACGGCCAGATGATCAGTTCTGTGACTGGCATTTGTCTTCACCACGTGTCTTTAGTACCTGATCGAGTGCCTGGCACATTGTAAGTGCTCAGTAATATATGCTGAATGAATGAATGAGTAAAAAAGAACATGGTGACATATCTCCTTCCTTTGGGGGTACATATAATGCAGCAGTGTGAGCTGAGAGGTGCAAAGAAGGAGCTATAGTGGTAAGAAGGAAGGGGTACCTTGGGTGCTGCCATCTGAGGCTGAGTCTTGGTAAATGGAGATGTTTGTGGAGGTGGCCTTTAAGTGGAGGGAAGTGAGAAAAGTTTGGAAGGTAGGCAAGGGGAGTAGTGTTCCCATCTGGAAAGAGTGGGAAGTAGGACTGGAGATAGCCTGTGGCCAGACAGTTCAGCCTGGAGAGAGTGAACTAACTCTAGCTGATGGCACTGCTGGCTTTTGAACAGAGGAGCAATGGGACTAAATTAGGGCTTTAGATTCTAACATTTTAAAATTCTAAAGTTTAGAAATGGTTAATACAATGGCAGTGAAACATGAATTGGAGAGAGAGACCAGTGAGACATGTTAGAAGGCTGTTACAGAGCTCAAGATGCAAGGTGACCGGGGCCTGGATCATGCAGGTGGCAGTAAGAAGGGAGGCAAAGGGATGCTGTGCAGAAGAAGGATTAAGAAGAAGCTGGAAAGTGGAAAGAAAAGAAGAAGGGAGAGGGAAGAGTCAAAGAATTTTCAGCCTGATTCAGTGAGGTGCTGTCATTATCAGAAATTGTTAAGTTAAAAGCAAGAACCAGTTTAAGGAGAAAGAAAGGAATTTGTCCATCAGACCTTTACAATGGAGTTCTTGCTATCTATGCTTTTCACTTACAGAAATTTTGTGCGGGGCCAAAAAATAAAACACAAGTGGGAGGGAGTGACAGGGAGAATATATGCAGCTAGTGGGGGTTGTTGTGGCTCTGCACTCAGAAAAATACTTCCCAGAGGGAGTGTGAGATGGGGAAAGTGAATTTGCCGTTCCCCTTTTGATTTATAATACCATGTGCATTTTATGGATGACTAAGGGCTTATTCGAGGGTAATTTTGACTATTCATAGTCTATGCTTTATATGCTGATTAGATTTGAATTCTCTGGCAAGATTTGGCTCTTTAAAATGCGTGCCAGACACTAGGCTGAGCAGTAGCAGCTACTAAGAAGACCTATCTCAGTCACTGCATTACAGAATAGTTGGGTAGAAAGATACAAAAGCAGACAATTAGGGCTACAGTCCAGGTGAGCCACTGACAGAAGGGGGTGAGTGCAAAGAGGAAGGGAAATTGCTAGTTAGAGAGAGCAGAGGTGGCCCAGGGCCCTGGTGTTGGAGAGAGATCAGGGCGTCATCATCAGAACAGGTAGCTGAGAGTGAAATAGGAGTGAATGAGAGCTCAGAGCAGGAGACTATTGAGGAAGGAGGGAGACTGAAGGGACAGCTGGGTAGCATAGTCTCCCTTGGAGTCAGGAAAAGTCAAAAAATAGAGGAATTTTCAGAGAAATGAGAGGAGAGCTAAGGCAAGGGGATGAGGACTGAGATGAGGCAAGTGATATTCACAGTAAGGAAGTCAATGGTGACCTCTGAGTGAACAGTTTCAGTAAGTGGTAGAAGCAGAAAAAGGGGTCCAAGAGTGAATGGTAAGAATCTGGAAGCAAAAGGAATACATGCCACTGCTATCAATTACAGCTCCAATGAAACCAACCTAGATATATCCCCTAGTTCCCCTAGGAAATTCCTCTAGAGAATGTTTGGGATCCCTGGATGCCATGACCTCTGTCCCGGTATAATCTGTTACTGTCCACTGAAGACACATTGCCATCACAATACACTGATCCAGAAAAAGGCTTTGGTCTACATAAACTTTATATTCAAGCTTGAGTGTAATCCAGCTGAGCCACAGATCTCGGCTGTGGTTGCTGCATTTTGCACTAAACATATCCATATTATTTTCTTCCATAAGTAGAATCCACATTCCCACATGACTGCAAATGTGAACTTGCTAATAGCTTCCCTGGAGTTTACTTCTTGCAATTACCTCATCAGAATTTAGACAAGGCAACATATAACAATTTATTCCAGGATAAATTCCAGAGAGCTCTGGGTGTTTTTTTTTTAGTTAATGGTTCCTTGTCCTACTTAGATTGTTCTTTTCAAGAGATTTAAATAATAAGAAAAAAAAACTCCCCTTTTTATGTACCCATGTAGTTGCCATTTCTGGTGTTCTCTTCGTTCCTTTTGTAGATCAAGACTTCCATATGGTATTGTTGTCCTCCTTCCTTAAGACTTTAGCATCTCTTGTAGTACAGGTTTGTGGTTAAATTCAATCAGCTTTTGTAAGTCTGAGAAAATCTGTTTTTTTTTTTTTTTCACCTTCATTTTAAAAAGACACTTTTGCTGGGTAAAGAATTCTAGGTTGACAGTTGTTTTTCTTTAAAGTTGTTGCTTTACTGTCTTCTGGTTCCTATTTCTAAGCCCAATATCGTGCTTGTCTTTGTTCCTCTGTATATAATGTGTGTGTATGTGTTTTTTCTCGCTGCTTTCAAGATTTTTCTCTTAGTCAATGGTTTTAAAACAACTTGCTTATGATGTGCTTCGACATAGGTTTCTTCCTGTTTCTTCTGCTTGTGGTTCACTGAGTTTCTTGGGTGTGTGGGTTTATGTGTGTCTGTGTGTGTACGCTCAGGCACTCAGTCAAGTCCTACTTTTAGCGACCCCACCAGGCTCCTCGTCCACGGGATTTTCTAGGCAAGGATACTGGAGTGGGTTGCCGTTTCCTTCTCCAGGGGATCTTCCTGACCCAGGGATTGCCCCCCACATCTCCTGCATTGGCAGCTGGACTCTTTACCACTGCACCATCTGGGAAACCCACATGCATTTACAGTTGTCAATAAATTTGGGAAATTTCCAGCCATTATTTCTTCAAATATAATTTTTATCTCCTACTGCTGGAAGTTGTCCTACAGTTCACTGATGTTCTGTTTTTTTTCTCTTTGTGTTTCATTTTGGATGGCTTCTATGGCTATGCCTTCAAGTTCACTGATCTTTTTCTTTTTCCTACATTAATCCACTGTTAATCTCATCATATATATATATATATATATTAACCCCAGATATATTTTTTTACCTCTAGATGTTTGATTTGGTCTTTTTTTGCATCTTCCATATCTCTACTTAACATGCTCTGAAAGTGCTTCTTGAACATAAAAATATACAGTTGTTATAACTGTTTTAATGTGCTGTCTACTAATTCTATAATCAGTGTCATTTCTGGACTGGTTTCTATTGATTCTTCTCATTATGGGTCACATTTTCCTTTTTATTTGCATTCCTAGTAACTTTTATTGGATACTAGACACTGAATTTTGCCTTGTTGGGTGTTGGATATTTTTGTAAGTATTCTTGAGTTTGTTCTGGGATGCAGTTACATTACTTAGGAAGTTTTGATCTTTTTGGCTCTTGCTTTTAAGTTCTCTTAGATGAGAACAGAGCATCATTTAGTTTAGGGCTAATAATTCCCCACAACTGAGGTAAAACCCTTCTGAGTACCTACCCAATGCCCCCATGAATGAGAAGGTTTTTCCAGTCTGGTTGGTGAGAATAAGAACTCGCCCTGGTCCTCTGAGAGCCTGGGAAAGATTATTAACTCTAATCCTTTTGGGTGGTTCTTTCCCCAGCCTCAGGGTACTTTCCTAATGTCTATGAGCTCATCAGCACTTAGCTGAAGATTTGAAGGGAGACTTCTGTAGATCTCTGAAGCTCTCTGTGCAGCTGTTTCCTCTCTGATGCACTGTCCTGTGAACTCTAGCTGCCTTGGTCTCCTGACCTCCTCAACACAGGGTCTGAAGTTGATCTCTGCAGGCAGCTGGGGCCATCACGAGGCTCACCGTGTTGGTTTTGTTTCTCAAGGATCACCATCCTTTGTTGCTTGACGTCCAAGGCCTTGAAAACTGTTTTTTCATGTATTTTGTGTAATCAGGTGAGAGGGAAAATCCACTCCCCCAACTGGATCCAGTCCCAAGATATTACTCTGTCTTGGTGGGAGGCAGAAGTTTATGTTGTTTATGTTTGGAAAACTTTTTGAGGGCCTCTGGAGCCAGTGGCTATGCTAAGCCAAGCTGCTTATCATCAGGTCAGGAAAAGGGGTGCTTCTTGAAGAGGCTGAAAGGGATTCCGACAGAACTCCAGGGAAACTGAGCCGCTCTAGGAGAGACGGGGGACTCTGCTTTTCTGCCAAGTCCTTGGCTCTTTTCATTGCACTGAACTCGGTATTTTACATCCTTTGGCAGTGAAAGTTTTGTTCTCTTCTATTTTGAAACAATATCTCTCAACTTAGTTGAAATCCTGAAGCTTTTTTTTTTTTTTTTTTTTAAACTTGGTTCCTACTTAGACCCTGTTTGTGTATTTGGGTCACCAAAGGCTTCTATACCTGAGGCAAACTAAAATTTCTCAGTGGTATTTACAGCAACCAGCACCTGCTCCCATAGAAAACCATTGTGTTTTACCTTGAAGATGAATTACAGACATACTTTTAAAAGATAAATCCTGCATTTCAAGGGTGAAAAAATACCACTTAACAAAACATTCCAGCTGGTTAAATTTAGAACAAGAAAAAACCTGACCCAAGAATATTCTCTGGCTTTGAGCCCAGGGTATTTTTCCTTTTGGAGTGAATTTAGTACAGTTTCATTCATGTGGAGCTGTTGCCTCCCAGCATTTTATTCTGGGATGGAAGGTCATCAGCAATTGTCTTGTTGCTGAAGCCAATGGACGCTTCTCAGTAACTAACCCCTTGACCTCTCAACAGTGTTTGAGATTGTTGCCTATTATCTTTTCTTAATACACTGCCTGGCTTACCTTTTCCCTCCTAGCCTTTCTTCCTCTGCCTGTCTTTTCAGTTGATAGCCTTCTCCGTTCTTTTCTGAACCCTCTTCTCACAATAAACATTCTCTTTGGGCTCTTTTATCCATACCATGGCTTCCTTGGGAATTCCTAAATCTATATTTTCAGCCTAAGTTATTTTCCCCTGAATTTATATCCAGTGTATTCAACCGTTCACTTGGCATCTTTGCTTGGACAGCAAGTCGCTAACTTGACCTTAGCAGGCTCAGAGTTGCTCTCATGTTCTCCGTCTCTGTAAATTGTACTTCTGAACAAAGCTAATTTCTCAGGTCAGAATTTCTCTTCTCTTACCTTTCAATCAACCACCAAGTCCTGTTGATTCTGCCTTTTTCCATCCATCACTTTATGACGAATAGAAGGGGAAAAAGTGAAAGCAGTGACAGATTTTATTTTCTTAGGCTCCAAAATTACTGTGGACAGTGACTGCAGCCTTGAAATTAAAAGACACTTGCTCTTTGGAAGGAAAGCTATGACAAACCTAGACAGCATATTAAAAAAGCCGAGATATCACTTTCCTGGCAAAGGTCCATATAGTCAAAGCTATGGTTTTTCCAGTAGTCATGTATGGATGTGAGAGTTGGACCATAAAGAAGGCTGAGCACCAAAGAATTGATGCTTTTGAACTGTGGTGTTGGAGAAGACTCTTGAGAGTCCCTTGGACTGCAAGGAGCTCAAACCAGTCAATCCTAAAGGAAATCAATCCTGAATATTCATTGGAAGGACTGATGCTGAAGCTGAAACTCCAATACTTTGGCCATCTGATGGGAAGAACTGACTCATTGGAAAAGACCCTGATGCTGGGAAAGACTGAAGGCAGGAGGAGAAGGGGATGATAGAGGATGAGACGGTTGGATGGCAGTACCAACTCGGTGGACATGAGTTTGAGTTGGTGATGGACAGGGAAGCCTGGTGTGCTACAGTCCATGGGGTCGCAAAGAGTCAGACACAACTGAGCAACTGAACTGAACTGAAAATCAATCCTGAATGTTCATTGGAAGGACTGATGCTGAAGTTCCAATACTTCAGCCCACATGAAGTGAAGAGCTGACTTGCTGGAAAAGACCCTGATGCTGGGAAAAACTGAAGGCAAAAGAAGAGGGCGGCAGAGGATGAGATGGTTGGATAGCATCACTGACTCAATGGACATGAATTTGAGCAAAGTCCAGGAGATAGTGGAGGACAGAAGTCTGGCATGCTGCAGTCCATGGGGTCACAAAGACTTGGACGTGACTTAGTGACTGAACAACAACAATAAGCCCTAGTGTTACTGCACTAGTTTTTTTTTTTTTAAGCTGGCTCACTGGAAAAGACTTTGCCTAATAAGACTTCTGATTCCAACCCTCATGCCACCCCTCCATCTTCCCAATCCACTTATGACACTCTAGCCAGAATGATTTTTCTAAAGCACAAAACCTGTTGGGATCCTACTTAAAATCTTTCAATGACTGTCCTACATTTAGGAGCCTGAGCTCCTTTTAATAATACATGAAGCCCTGTAAGATGTTTATCTTCTTGCGTATTACTTCCTTCACCACACGCCAAGTTCCCTGCCATATATCCCATTGTTCTGTTCCTCAAATGCGTGAGCTTCTCTCACTTTCTGGTCCTTGAGTGTTTTGCTCTCTTTACCTGTAACCCTTCCTTCACCTCCTTAGCTTGGCTAAATGATCCTTTGGGTCTCACTTTCTTTGAGAAGTCTTCTCTGACTTGCTTTCTCATCCTGCTTTGTCCAGCTGCCCAGGCTAAGTGAGATATTAATCCGTGTTTCTGCAGGTTACCGTGTTTCCTCTGTTGTAACACTCATCCGGTCTTCCATCAGATTTTAAACTCCATCTTGTTCACTTCTGTATGCTCAGTGTTCAGCATAAGGCTTGACACAACACAGGTGCTTACTAGCTTAGCAAACATTTGTTGAATTGACTCTTGTGTCAGAAGCCGTGGAGGTCTTAGACCTATTAGTTTGCAGCCTCATCTCTCTGAGCAGGAAGATTAGTGTGAATGATGACATTCTATAATGGTTCTTTGGCTGGACTCTTATTCTTCCACTGTTTATTTACTACCCTAGCAACCTGATTCATTTAACAACTCTGAAACGTCGTTGTCTCATCTATAAATACAAAGGCTTGAACTTCCTGAAGGCAAACGGTGGGATGATTTTTTTTTCTTTTTTTGGTTACTAGTATTTATATATTAGTCAATTATACTTTCTCTCTTGTGCAATGATTATTCATATTCTTTGATACATTTTTTCTTACTGATTTGTGAGACTACTTCGTACCTGTATACATATTTGCCATATATTTTGTAAATATCTTAAATTCATTAAAAATTATTTATTTATTTGCTATGTTGCGTGTTGGTTGTGGCATGCGGGATCTTCATGGCTGCACATGGGCTTATTCTCTGGTTGCCCCATAGCATCTGGAATCTTAGTTCTCAGACCAGGGATCAAACCTGAGTTCTGTGCATTGGAATGCGGGTTCTTAACCACTGGGCCACCAGGGAAGTCCTAAACTCAGTTTTTAATTTAAAAATTTTAACTTTTTATGGCTATAGAAAAACTATTTTTTTTTTTAAATTCTTTTTCAACCATTAAAAGCTTTTAAATCCATTCTTAGCTTACCTGCTATACAAAAGCAGGTTGGCTGGCCAGATCTGGCCTGTAGGCAGAGTTTGCCAACCCCTGCACTAATATGTTCATTAAATTTGAGCCATCTTTGCGTTCCTAGAGTAAATACCATTTGACTGAATCATGAATTTACTGCTAGATTTGATTTGCTATTATTTTATTTAGGATTTCTGTGTCTATATTCATAAGTCAGATTGGCCTAGCAGAGATTTCAAACTAGTTATAGGACATAGATATATTTCATCTGACTTACATAATATTTTAAAAAGATTTGAATTGTCAATATTAAAAAATTGGGAACTATATTAAAAATTAGAGATTTCTGATTTTTCTTTTAAAAAAGGAATGTGGCAAAACTGGGAGGATATGGGCCTAGCTTTGTCACATTTTTAATAGATCTTCTTTTTCTGTGTTTTCTATTTTATTAATTTCTACTCTTGTTTTTATCTTTGGCCTTTGTCTGTAGTTTGCTGCTGCTAACCTTATCTGGTTTTTGTCTTTGCTTAGCCTCATATCAAGGGCTAACAAATCTTCCAGCATTTTTTATAGTTCTGAAAAAGTTTTAAACTACAGAGGCATTATCTGTTTCTTGAAGGTCTCATAGAATTGGTCTCTAAAGCTGTCTGTTGTTTAGTCATGTCCGACTCTTTTGTGACCCCGTGACTGTAGCCTGCTGGGCTTCTCTGTCCATGGAATTTCCCAAGCAAGAATACTAGAGTGGGTTGCCATTTCCGTCTAAGTCTTTTATAATTTTGTCAGGTAGATTTTTTATTCCCTTTTGTATTTTATCTATGGTTCAGATCAGATCAGATCAGTCGCTCAGTCGTGTCCGACTCTTTGCGACCCCATGAACCGCAGCACGCCAGGCCTCCCTGTCCATCACCAGCTCCCGGAGGTCACTCAGACTCGCTATGGTTAGTGATCTATTAAAAATTTTAAACTCTTGTATCAATTTTAACAATTAATACTTTCTAGAAAAGCATCAGTTCTGCCCTAGATTTTCACATTTACAAATAAGGTTGCAATGGTTTTCTCTCATAATTTAAAGAATTACTTTTGCATCTTGGCTATCTCTCTCTTTCCTAAACCTGCTTCTTTATAGCTTTCTTTGTTTTGCCAGAATTCTGTTCTTTGAAAAGAACCAGGCCATGGTTTTATTGTTGAAGTCTATTTTCTAAAGATAAGTTTCAACTTTAACCGTATTATTTCCTTTTAAAATTTCATCTGCATTAGCTGTTCCACTTTTAACTTTTTAAAATGTCTTTAAAGAATTTCGAAAATTGTTCTTGTTTTCTAAATCAAATCATGTTTTCCCTGAACTTTCTACTCTATTCCATTGATCTGTCTTTTTTCTGTATTATTTTAAGACTATTTAACATCTGGTAGTCTTTGGCCCCTTTATTATTATTTTTCAAAATTGCTTTGAATATCAGGTCAGATGATATCTTAAAGGCACCATGTTTCTTTGATAGCTAATGTGAAAATGCACCCAAATAAATCTCTCTAGTCCCTCCCATCCAAACACGAGAAGTCCTTATTCTTCTAGAAACAGAGTCAGTCTTAAAAAAAAATCTATAACCAATTTTTGTATGTGGATGTGGTGTATGTGTATAGGACATTTAAGTGGGGGTGTGTGTGTGTGTGTGTGTGTGTGTGTGTGTGTGTGTGTGTGTGCATGTGGCTACGCACCTGTGTATGTCCAGAGATGTGATTATACATATGTGTGAGGTGTGTATGTGGTGTGTTGATTCGTGTGTGGGGCGTGTGTATCTATATGGTACATTTGTATATCTGGTGTATTTGTGAATGTACATCAGAAGTGTTGTGGTAGGTGTGTGTGCAGTGTTTACACTTGCAGAAGTGCAGGTGTGTGTGTGCAGTTTGTCTATGTATGTGTGGAGTGTGTTTAAGTATAAGAGGGATACTGAGGCCCATGGCCAGGGGGAGCTAGAGTGTTCAGGGCACGTCCCGAAGCCAGGCCTGGTTCTCACACTTCCGTGCCTTTTTGGAGAAAGCACAGCCATAAACAGCGACCCTTTCTGGATGTCCCCTGTCGCCGTCAGTGTGGGTTAAAGGGCCAGTGTCTCTTGCAGTGCTGCTGCCCAGGCTCCACTCACTTCTGTCCGCCCCCTCCTGAGAAAAGAGCAACCTTCCCCTTTAAGAGAAGGAAGCTTCATTGCTCTACTAAGAAAGGGATCTAACGTTTGGTGGTGAGGGTGGTGGAGGTGGGAATCTCACCACCACAGGAGTTAGATTAGTATCAGAGAGGCACTGGGGTCTCCCAGCTGAACAGGTTAGCTGCTGACGCGGCAGAAGGAGTCATGAGCGAACCTGCGAGGAGCGGGACCTTGACCCCAATGGGGGTGAAGGGCCCCGTGTGAGCCTCAGTCTTTTCTCTCCCAGGCCACATTCTGATAATATAAGTCTGCCCAGCCCTCCTGCTGGCAGTACCTTAGTACTTCTAAGATATCACCTGGTCTGATATCCAAAACAATTTGGAAAACTAATAATAGAGGGGGCTAGGACTTACTGGGGCTTTCCAGGTAGTGCTAGTGATAAAGAACCCACCTGCCAATGCAGGAGACATGAAATGTGGGTTTGATCCCTGGGTCGGGAAAATCCCCTGGAAGAGGGCCTGGCAACCTACTCTAGTATTCTTGCCTGAAGAATCCCCACGGACAGAAAAGCCTGGTGGGTCTCATAGAGTTGGACACAACTGAAGTGACTTAGCAACCTACTCTAGTATTCTTGCCTGAAGAATCCCCACGGACAGAAAACCCTGTAGGGTCTCATAGAGTTGGACACAACTGAAGTGACTTAGCATGCACGCACGCATGCAGGACTTAACAGATGTTAAATAGTCCTAAAATAATGTAGAAAGAAGACAAACAGGTCAATGGACCAGAATAGAATGTGCATCTGTCGGTTGCTCACAGCTTCCTGAGTTCAAGGTGGTCTTTCCTAGTACAAGTGGTCGCTGGCAGAGCCTTGAAGGGGCCACTGTCACCTAGGCTTGTCACTTTTCCCTTCATGGACTTCCCTTTCCCCAGGCTCTGGAATACCATACTTTCTAATTCCTACTGGGGTGAACCCCTCGCTCAGGGGCATCCTCAGGCCGTGTCATGCTCCCATCTTGCTTCCACAGGTCTTCAGCACTTTCAGCCTCAGTGTCTTGTCTGCATTATATGGCTTGAACCTAAACTTGCCTATTTTCCCTGACTGCATGGAGTGGCAGAGCCAGGACACCTCCCTGGCCAGAAAGGATGCCTGGACTCAGACTTCCCCAGCCAGGAGAAGGATCAGGCCCACTCAAGTCCAGGGTGCAGGTGAGTCTGTCTACCATTGGGCTGGGGCCAGGGAAGCAGGCTTGTCCCTGCTATGGGCAGTGCTCAACAAGTGGGTGTGGAGAATGAGGAGAAAGGGCTTTACAATGTGCCAGGATTCAAACGACCCGCTGGCCGTTACGTGAGTCATTTGCAGTTGACCACTGGTTTGTAGATTTCTGGGCTTTTCTCCAGTTTCTCCTCCCCGCTGGTGGCCAGTTGGCCCTGCGGCATCTAGGTTCCTTGCCTGCCTCAAGAAGGCAGGTCTGCGACCTTCACTTGCCACTGGCCATGGGGCAGGCATGGAGGCCAAGGAAGAACAGAAGGAGGATGGTCCTTGGGGCAGCCAGGCCTGGGCTCAACTTTCAGCTCTGCCAACCCTGGACAAGTCACCTGTTCTCTCTGTGTGACATTCAGGTTTATCCCTGGTGAATGGGAGCTAATACTTCCTAGTTACCAAGAAGATGGCTGTAAAGATTAACCAAGAAGATGGCTGTAAATTGCACACCTCAGCCACTGACACTAGGTCCTCAATACATAAAGCTTTTTTCTCCACTTTCTCTCTTGCATCCCCCCCATCTTGTCTTGAGTGGCTTAATGAGTCACAAATATCCATTTGGCAACTTCCAACACTCCCCATTTTTAGATTTACATAACACCAGCAGCTTTCCCTCCCTCAGCAGCAAGAGTCAGAGGGTTGCAGAGCAGATGTCTTGGTGTGAAACTGCTCCCAGAGGCATCCCATGATTGTTTGCCGACAAAACAGCACAGGGGCTGACCCTCCTTCCAGCTCTGCTTCCTCCCACCACTCGGGAGATTGGAAAGGCCTATTCCTCCACGTGGGCTTTGCAGTGGTAAAGAATCTGCCTGCCAATGCAGGAGACACGGGTTCGATCCCTAAGTCAGGAAGACCCCCTAGAGTAGGAAATGGCAACTCACTCCAGTATTCTGGCCTGGAAAATCTCATAGACAGAGGAGCCTGGCAGGCTAGTTCTTGGGGTCCCAAAGAGTTGGATACTACTGAACCACATCCACACCCCTCCACACACTATACTGTGCTTTTCTGTTTTCCCAGATGCTAGGGGCCTGTCCTCCTGTCCCCTGGCACCAGGCTGCAGATGGTGGGCCATAAGGCTGGCTGGAGGAAGTTGCTCTGGTCTGGACCTGTGCCAGGCTGCTCCCACCCAAGAGAAGGCTCAAGAAAGAGATGGAGGGGCCGGGGTCAGGGAAGGGGCCTGCAGCCTGGCTGCTGGTGGTGGTGGTGGAGGGGTGGCGGTCAGGGGTCCAAGTGTGCAGAACATTTTCCCAACTCCCACTGCATTGGGCCAGGAGGGTGCTCCTCTGTCCTTGCTTAGGGAGGGTGATTACTGGTCTGAACTTCAAAGCATGTTGAACCTGACTAATTGCTGGCCTAAGGGTGCCAGGCGTGGGCAAGTCAGGAGTCGCGGGCCCAGCATAGGGCTGGTACTTGCAGCCCAGCCTGGGGCCGAGAGCCCCGATCCCCGGTAGGGTCGCCCGTCCACGGCTCCACCGGGAGGATCGCGGTCCCTGGCCTGTCCCGGCCGCCGTGCTGCTGTTGCAGAGGGCCCTGCGGTCGCCTCCTTCCCCTCTGCCCGCCGCGGCTCGGTCAGGTGGAAATCTCCCCATTCAAACCCGCGCGGGCCAATCAGAACCCGGCGCGCCGCCGGTTCAAACGTGCGCTGCAGCCGGCCTCCCGCCTGGCGGCGGAGACACTGGCGCAGGGGCGGGTGAACCTGCTGCCTCGGTTACTGGGAGCAACACAGACGCCTCGAGTTACAGGCGCCCTCGCCCTGGCCCGGCCGGAGCGGAGCCACGGCCATGGAGCGGTCCCTGCATCGCGTCTCCCTCGGGAGCCGACGCGCCCAGCCGGGCTTGTCCTTCTATCTCACCACCTTTGGTAAGTGCGCCGCCCGGGGTGGCTTCGCTCTGCCTGCATGCCCAGAGAGGGCAGCTGCCTCGGGGGTAGGTGAGGCCAGGAGCACCTGCCTCCGTGGTCATCCAGGAGGGGCTCAGGGCACAGGCTCAGGCCGAACAAGCCTCAGGACACCACCTGCTGCTTGGCCATCGGTGTCAAGGGTAGTTGCTGCTGGCTCTCTTGGCTGGAATACTCATGCCCAGTTAATACTTGAGAGAGCTGGTCTGACACTGCTGAGTTTCCCATTAGCAAGCTGCTCAGGGTTGAATCAAGGTCTTGTTACTACATCTTGAGATCTCGGTCCTCTTTCCTCTGGCTCAGGGACAAGACAGGTGCCGGGTCAGCCCAGTGGGCCTTGACTTCCTGCGGGCTCAGCTTGGGCGCGGCAGTGTGGTGGCTCCCGTGGACACCTGACCCTCAGCAGGGGTGGAAGGGTTCTCTCCTCCAGGAGTTACCTGGCTCTCCCAAGGTTCACAGGGCTGCCCTGGGGACTGGAGGTAGAAAGAAGTGGGCAGTAGGCACCTGCTTCCAAACCCCTAGATAGCACAGCTGAGTTCCCCCAGTAACAGCAGGGCAGCAACCTTCCCAATGGTCTGGGCAAAGCCGGCCTCCCGAGTCCCCGGAGTGAAGATAATTAGCCCTGGCCTAGGATGCAGCCCTTCGCAGCCCTTGTCTCCTCACTGGTTCTGCAACTCTGTGGGGAGGGAGTTATATCTCCTCCCTGAAGACTTGAGATATAGAGACGAAGGTCTCCCAATGAGCCAGTTGGTGCCTAAGCTCAAGCCTTCTGAGATGCCATGTCTAGAACATTAAAAAAAAAAAAAACACTTCAAAACAGATTATTTTTAACACCAAAAACATTTTGTATTGGGATATAGCTGATTAACAGTGTTGTGGGAGTTTCAGGTGAACAGTGAGGGGATTCAGCCATACATGTACATGTACAAAACAACTTTTATACAATTTTCTTTATGAAGGATGAAGTAGTTATTGCAACGTAAGTGGACTTTGCCCACATTTCAAAGACAGAGCGCCGAAGGAGCTACACCCTCCCTGGGGTTCTGGCTCTCCTGCTCAGAGGCTTCCCTCTATCAGTGCACTTGGGTGTTTACCACCTGCCTCTTCTCTAGGGGCAGAAGGAGTGACGGAAAAGCAGTGGCTTGGCCCCTAGAAATGACCTGTGATCTGGCATCTTGGAATTCATGGGTCCAGTTGGTAGAGGGCAACATCTAGAGGAATTAACTTGCCACCGTTTGTTGCATGTGTATCTTTCGCCATGCCACATGCCAAGTGCTTTCTCATTTAAGCCTCCCAACTGTTCGAGGCGATTCTCTGAACCCCATGGGGATGTGGGGCTGTACCAGACAAGGGAGGCTTCTGGGATGATCTGAGTTGGTAGGGCTGGGGTGGTCAGGGAAGAGTGGCAGAGAGGTGTGGTGGCAGAGGCCTTGGTTACCTTAGCTGTGTCCTGATTAAAAAGTAAAAAATATGTTTCATTGTTTTTCCTCCTTATTATCACGGTAAGATGTATTAATTGTTGAACACAGTGAGAAGAAGAAAGTGAAAATCCCCTGTAATCTGACTCCCCAGAGAAAGCCATTATTAACATGGTTTATATCCTTCCAGACTTATTTCTGTGTGTGTGTGCCTGCCTGACTTTAACAAAATTGAGGTCCTATTGTATGTACAGCTTTGTAACTCATTTCATTTCCTTACTAGTGTGGTGGGACTATTTCCTTGTATCAGCCTGTATTCCTCTATTGAAGTAATCTCCTTGCCAGATCTGGGAAACTGGGGCGAGTCCAGCCCAGCAGGGAGTGGACGCCCTGCCCAGCCACACCTCCGGGCTGGGTTGGGTGGGTATCAGGGAAGGTTGCTACGTGAACCAGTGACTGTGCCCTGAGTATGCAGCAGGCGGGCAGGAACCTGGTGGGGGTGGGGAGCCTCCTCTCAACTCTCTCCTAGTACAGACACTGGAAAAGTTTCCTCTGGTTTCCTGCATTAACTCCGTTTCCTTGACAAAATCAGCCCTCTTCCAGGCTGCTGGTTTTCTTTGTGCACTGAATGACCTTTGCTTGTCTGCTTGTGAATGAGGAGGCTTATCAGAGGTTATCAAATGTGGCCAATAATTAGAAGCACCTGGAGAGCCTGTTAAATATACAGATTCCTGGGGACTTCCCTGGTGATCCAGTGGCTAGGATTTCATGCTCCTATTGTGCCAGCCCCAGGTTCGATCGCTGGTCAGGGAACTAGACCTCACGTACTGCAAAAAAAAACAAAAATATCTCACAGGCTGCAACAAAGATCCTGAATGCTGCAGCTAATACCTGGTGCAGCCAAATAAATAAATAAATGGTAAAAAACAAAAGCAAAAAACCTACAGATTCCTAGAATCTTCTCCTGAAGATCCTGGTTTAACAGGTTTGGGGTAGAGTCAAGAAGTCACAGCTTCTCGCCGAACACCACCAACATGGTGTTCAGGCGCTTCGTAGAGGTTGGCCAGGTGGCCTACGTCTCCTTTGGGCCTCATGCCGGGAAGCTGGTCGCGATTGTAGATGTTATTGATCAGAACGGGGCTTTGGTGGATGGACCTTGCACTCAAGTAAGGAGAAAAGCTATGCCTTTCAAATGCATGCAGCTCACTGACTTCATCCTCAAGTTCCCACACAGTTCCCGCCAGAAGTATGTCCGGAAAGCCTGGGAGAAGGCAGATATCAATGCAAAGTGGGCAGCCACAAGGTGAGCCAAGAAGATTGAAGCCAGAGAAAAGAAAGCCAAGATGACAGATTTTGATCATTACAAAGTCATGAAGGCAAGGAAAATGAGGAACAGACTAATCAAGATTGAAGTTAAGAAACTTCAAAAGGCAGCTCTCCTGAAAGCTTCTCCCAAGAAAGCCCTTGCTGCTAAGGGGGCGGCTGCAGTAGCTGCTGCTGCTGCCAAGGTTCCAGCAAAAAAGATCACCACTGAGAGTAAGAAGGCTCCAGCCCAGAAGGCTCCTGCCCAAAAAGCTGCAGGCCAGAAGGCAGCACCTCCTCCTAAAACTCAGAAGGGTCAGAAAGCTCCATCCCAGAAAGCACCTGCTCCAAAGGCATCTGGCAAGAAAGCATGAGTGCATAAGAGGCTATTTGAATCAGAATAAAAGTTCCTTTTGATGTGCTGGTTAAAAAAAAAAAAAAAAGAAGTTACAGAAGTAGTATTTTGATAATCAGCCAAGTTTGGAAGCTATAGATTCAGAGTCAGTTTTCATAGCCACCGTGGACTCCCTTAAAATGAAGGTCTTTGCTAAGCTTTCCTCAATTTCCTGGCTTTTCCCCAGCATGGCAGGTAGCTCCTGGCCTTCAGTTGTGGGCTTTGCCAGGGTGGAACCAGATGAAGCTACTGCCTAGCTGGTAGTTTTCCTCAGCACAAACAGTTAAAGGGAGGTAAATTTCCAGAATTCCTTTCAGGGAGAATACTGTATGGAATATGTTGTGGTTTATGTATTTGTATGTATGTGTTTGTGTGCATGAGTACAAACCTTTGTCTCCCGCTAAGGGCACCTTCAAGTAATGTTAATTGGCCACACTTTAAGTTGCCTTGTAGGAGATGGCCTGGCTTCAGGGGAGAGGAGTAAGTAAACGAGACTTTGAACCTAACAACTCCAGAGGGATTTTTGCTTATGATAAATGGTATAATTTGAAGAGGCCATTACTGGTGCACATAAGTTTTTTTTTCCTTCAGGATTATATATTTTAATTTTATTAGTATATTTTCTGGCTTTAAAAAATAGCTTTATTGAGATATAATTCACATACGTACAATTCATTCATTTAAAGTATACAATTAAGCGGTTTTCAGCATATTCACAGAGTTGTGTAACCATCACCACAGTCAATTTCAGACCATTTTTATCACTTCAGAAAGAAACACCATACCTGTTAGTTTGAAAGTGAAAGTTACTCAGTTGTGACCAACTCTTTGTGATCCCATGGACTGTAGTCTGCCAGGCTCCTCTGTCCATGGAATTCTCCAGGCCAGAATACAGGAGTGGGTGGCCGTTCCCTTCTCCGGGGGATCTTCCCAACCCAGGGATGGAATCCAGGTCTCCCACATTGTAGGTGGATTCTTTACTGTCTGAGCCACCAAGGAAGCCCTAGTTTATTACTGCCCAGTTCGCAGTCCCCTCTGTCCCTCAGCTCTAAGCAATCACTAATTTACTTTCTGTCTCTATAGATTTGCTTATTTTGGGTATTTCATGTAAATGGAATCATGTAACATGTGGTCTTTTGTGACTGGCTTCTTTCACTCAGCATAATGTTTTCAAGGTTCATCCATGTTGTAGCATGTATCAACACTTCACTGATTTTTTACGGCTGAGTAATATTCCATTGCATGGATATACCACATTTTGTTTATGCAGTCACTAATGGACATTTAGATGGCTTCTTTCTTTCGTCTGTTATGAATACTGCTCTGCTACAAACATTCATACACAAGTTTTTGTGTGGACAAATATCTTCAATTCTCTTGCATATATACCTTGGAGTAGAATTGCTAGAAGGGACAAGAAGGCCTTCTTCAGTGAATAATGTTTAATAATAGAAGAAAACACAAAAAGGGGAAAGATTAGAGATCTCTTCAGGAAAACTGGAAACATCAAGGGAGCTTTCTGCCCCAAAATGGTCACAATAAAGGATAAAGGATAAAAAAGGCACCTAGTAAGTGCTGAAGATCAAGAAGAGATGGAAAGAATACATGGAAGAACTGTACAAAAAAAGATCTTAATGAACCAGATTACTACAGTGGTGTGGTTAGTCACCCAGAGCCAGACATTCTGGAGTGTGAAGTCAAGTGGACCTTAAGAAACAGCTGTTAATAAAGCTAGTAAAGATAGTGCTAAGTCATGTGTGACTCTTGCAATCCCATGAACTGTAGCTTGCCAAGCTCCTCTGTCCATGGGGTTTCTCCAGGCAAGAATACTTGAGTAGGTTGCCATTTCCTTCTCCAGGGGAATTTCCCATAAATCTAGTGTTTGCGATGAAATTCCAGCAGAACTATTTATGTCCCTAAAGGGCATAAATAAAGGTTTTGTGTTCATTATGTCAGCATATCTGGAAGAAGACCCAGCAGTGGCCACAGCACTGGAAAAGGTCAATCTGATTCCCACCAAGGGTGGTACCAAAGAATGTTCTAACCAGCAGACAGTCACACTCATCTCCCATGCTAAAGTCATGCTTAAAATCTTGCATGCTAGGCTTCAACTGTATGCGAACCAAGAACTGTAGATGTCCAAGCTGGTTTTAGAAAAGGAAGAGGAACTAGAGATCAAATTGCCAACATTCGCTGGATTATGGAAAAAGCAAGGGAATTTCAGAAAAATATCTATCTCTGTTTCATCAACTACATTAAAGTCTTTGACTGTGTAGATCATGACAAGCTGTGGAAAGCTCTTAGAGAGATGGAAGTACCAGACCATCTTACCTGAGAAAACTGTATTCGGGTCAAGAGACAGCAGTTATATGGAACCCTGTATGGAACAACTGATTGGTTCAAGATTGAGAAACGAGTATGACCAGGATGTCTGCTGTCACCCTGTTTATTTAACTGATATGCTGAGCTCATCATGAGAAATGTTGGGCTGGATGAGTTACAAGCCGGAATCAAGACAGGTGGGAGAAACATCAACAACCTCAGATATGTGGATGATACCACTCTAATGGCAGAAAGCAAAGAGGAACTAAAGAACCTCTTGATGAGGGTGAAGGAGGAGAGTAAAAGAGCTGCCTTAAGGCTAAATATTAAAAAAACTAAGATCATGGCATCCGGCTCCATTACTTCATGGCAAATAGAAGGGGAAAAAGTGGAAGCAGTGACAAATTTCCTCTTCTTGGGCTCTAAAATCACCGTGGATGATGACTGCAGCCATGAAATCAGAAGACGATTGCTTCTTCTTAGGAAAGCGATGACAAACCTAGACAGTGTGTTGAGAATCAGAGACATCACTCTGCCAACAAAGGCCCATATAGTCAAGGCTATGCTCTTCCCAGTCGTCACATATGGTTGTGAGAGCTGGACCCTAAAGCAGGCAGAATGCCAAAGAATTGATGCCTTTAAGCTGTGGTGCTAGAGGAGACTCCTGAGAGTCCCTTGGACAGCAAGGAGATCAGACAAGTCAATCTTAAGGGAGATCAACTCTGAATATTCACTGGAAGGACTGATGCTGAAGCTGAAGCTCCAGTATTTTGGTCACCTAATGTGAACAGATGACTCATTGGAAAAGTCCTTGATGCTGGGAAAGATCGAGGGGAGAGAAGAGGGTGTCAGAGGATGAGATGGCTGGACGTGGTTGTACCATTTTACATTTCCATCTGCAAGGCTGAGGTTTTCGACTTCTCCACAATCTCACCAGCACTTGTTATCATCTGACTTTTTTGTTCTAGCCATCCTAGTAGATGTGAAGTGGTATCTCACTATGGTTTTGACTTGCATTTCTCTGATGACCAGTGCTATTGAGCATCTTTCATATGATTATGGGCTAATTATATATTTCTGAAAGTTTATTCAGATTATTTGCCCATTTAATTTAAAATTAACTTAAATAGCCAATTTCAGGATTGAAAGTGAAAGTCACTCAGTTGTGTCCGACTCTTTGTGACCCCATGGACTATACAGTCCTTGGAATTCTCCAGGCCAGAGTACTGGAGTATGTAGCCTTTCCCTTTTCAATGGGATCCTTCCAACACAGGGATTGAACCCAGGTCTCCCTCATTGCAGGCAAATTCTTTACCAGCTGAGCCACAAGGAAAGCCCATGAATACTGGAGTGGGTAGCCTATCCCTTCTCCAGTGGATCTTCTGGACCCAGGAATCCAACTGGTGTCTCCTGCATTGTAGGTGGATTCTTTACCAATTGAGCTATGAGGGAAGCCCTGATTCCAGGACTATTTGTTTTTTTATTAAGTTGCAAGGGCTCAGTGGTAAAGAATCTGCCTGCCAAGCAGGAGATGTGGGTTCAATATCTGGGTCAGAAAGATCCCCTGGAGAAGGAAATGGCAACTCACTCCAGTATTCTTGCCTAGAAAATCCCATGGACAGAGGAGCCTGGCAGATTACAGTCTGTGCAGTCACAAAGAGTCAGACATGACTTGAGTGATTAAACTACTACCACCGAGAGTTCTTTGTATATGCTAGATACTAGTCCCTTACCATAAATTATTTACAAATATTTTTCTCAATCTGTGGGTTTTTTGACCCACTTTCTTGCTAGTTTTCTTTGAAGCACAAATGTTTTTCATTTTGATGAAGTCCAGTTAATCCATTTTACATTTTGTTGCTTGTACTTTTGGTGTCAAGTCTCAGCATCTACTGTCATATCCAAGATCACAGAGATTTAATTCTGTTTTCTTCTAAGTGTCTTATACTTTTGACTCTTAGATTTTGATCTTTGAATTTGAGTTTAAAAAGTATTTTTTAAGGAAGATTTTGAGTTAATTTTTGTATATGGTGTGAGGAAAGGATCCAACTTAATTTGTGTGTATATGGTTCCAGTTGTCTCGGGATCATTTGCTGAAAATGCCATTATATTGTCATTGGATGGTCTTGGCACCTATGTTGAAAATTAATTGACCATACGTACATGAGTTTCTGTTCAGACTTTTAATTCTTTTCCATTGATCTGTCTGTCTATTCATTGGAAGGATGCTGGGAAAGATTGAAGGCAAAAGGAGAAAGGAGCAACAGAGGATGAGATGGTTAGATAGCATCACGGACTCAATGGACATGAATTTGAGTGAACTCCAGGAGACAGTGGAGGACGGAGGAGCCTGGTGTGCTGTGGTCCCTGGGGTTGCACGGTCCGACATGACTTAGTGACTGGACAACAAAATTCTTATGCCAGTATCACACTATCTTGATTACTGTTGCTTTGTAGTAAGTTTTGAAATTGGGAAGTGTGAATCTTTCAACTTTTTCCTTCTTTTTCAAGATTATTTGACTATCTTGGATTTCCTGAGTTTCTACATGAATTTTAGGCACAATATTTTATATAGAAAATATGAACCCAAGTTCATAAAAGGATTTGATAAATATTTAAAGAGTATCTTCTTGAAAGAATACCAACTTATTAGCTTGCCTGAGGCAACAGATAATTAACCTACCTGGGATTCGGTCCAAGAGCTGAATGTGGTGAGTGGTCATGGAAGAGAACAGGTTGCCTTTCCTCCAGGGTGTCTGAGCCAGGAGTTGATAGGCAGTCTGGCCGTGTTTTGAGGGCTGCAGGGAACTGTGAACATTGGGTGACACAAGACACAGCCCACCTCTCTTTAGAACTGTTGTCCCCAAATGAACCTGCAGGATACAAGCTGTGGGTAGTGGCTTTGCGTGTTGGCTCTAGAGGAAGTGACCGGAATCTTTGGTTCACCAGAGGGACAAAGTCAGAAAGATGTGGTTCTGAAGGCAGAGTAGACTAAGGAATGTCATTAATCTACTGGGCGTCTTCTTTGTTTTTCTGTGTTTGTTGTGCTAATACCACGTTAGCCGGGACTTGTCCCTCTCCTTTCTCTGCCTCACATTAGAAGCTACAGAGATAAAAAGTCCATTTCCATAGTGAGAATGAAGCTTGGGAACAGATGCCAGGAGATGATGTGTTAAGTAGTGAGAAGTCAGGCCCTGAACTGGAGGCCCGCAACATGGCCCTGCCAGCTGCCCCTGGCTCACCCTGAGCCCGCAGCAGTCCCTGGGCTTGGCTGGGAAACCCATTAACCACATGTCAGGAGTTTGTCACTTGCTGGTCAGGGTCCTCAGCCTTTATAGGCTTTCCCGTTGATTGGAGACCATTTGCTTGGGAGCGTTCAGAAACTCTGAGTTTCTGGCTTGTCAATAGCCCTTTGTTCTCTTTTCCAATTCCACTTTTTCTTTTCTTTTTCTTTCTTTTTTTTGCCATGCCACACACGGCCTGTGGGATCTTAGTTCCCTGACCAGGGATCAAGCCCTTGGCCCCTGCAGTGGAAGCATGGAACCTTAACCTCTAGACCAGAAGGGAAGCCTTTTATGTTCTTTTTTTTTTTTTTTAAACAAAATGAAACTCTTTATTATGAAATATAGCACACAGACAGAAAAGTGTCCCTCCAAATGATGTGCAGTTCAGTGGTTTATCATGAAGCAAACACTGTGTAACTTTCCCTGGGGTTAAAATTGCCAGAATCCAGAAGCCTTATATTTGATGTGTAGTTTTTTTTTTTTTTTTTCTTTATCATTCAGTTCAAATATTTTCTAATTTTCAAGTAATTTCTTGTTGAATTCATTGGTTATTTGGAAGTATATTTCTTAATTTCTATGTATTGGGGATTTCAGTCATTTTTTGTTCAATGTATTTTGCATCCTTTCAGTCCTCTGATGGCCCAGCATAATGTCAATTTTTATAAATGTTCTGTTTGGGCTTGAAAAGATCCGTAGTAGATGGGTGTAGGGTCCTTTGTATATGTCAGGTTTAGGTCAAGTTTGCTACTTTTGTTGTTCACATATTCTGTCTTTGCTGATTTTTTTCCCCATCAATTACTAAGAGAAGTGGGTTAAAATTCCTGTTATGACTGTAAATTTATCAATTTCTCATTTCAGTTCTTTTATTTTCTCCTTTATGTATTTTGAAGCAATGGTAACAGCATACAAATTTAGAATTATTATCTTTCTGATGAGTTGAAACGCTTATTATTATGATCTTCTTTTATTGTTTGAAGACTTCTCTTTATTTTAGTGGAGATAAAATCTACTTTTCCTGACATTGATATAGATAGCTGGTCTTCTTTTGGTTACTAATTGTATATCTCTTTCCATCATGTTTCTTTAAATCTTTCTGTTTCTTTACATTTTCGGTGCAGTGTCTATTATAAAGGGCAGGCACAGACTTGGTTTTTTTTTTTCTTTGTAATACAGACCAGGAATGATGTCTTCCTTTAAAATGATCTTTATTTGCTTCTGTCAGGTGCTTGAGGTCACTCAGAGATCAGATCAGATCAGTTGCTCAGTCGTGTCCGACTCTTTGTGACCCCATGAATCGCAGCATGCCAGGCCTCCCTGTCCGTCATCAACTCCCGGAGTTCACAATCTGGAATAACCTTAATTCAGTGTTAGGGACTGAGACTGAGTTGAGCTGCCGTCCTGTGTGGAACTGTGTTTAGCTGTGGTTTTGTTGCTGTTGTTGCTGTTCAGTTGCCAAGTCATGTCCAGCTCTTTGTACTCCATGAACTGCAGCATGGAAGTCTTCCCTGTCCTTTACCACCTCCCAGTTTGCTCAAATTTATGTTCATTGAGTCAGTGATGCTATCTAACCATCTCATCCTCTGCCACCCAATTCTCCTCCTACCCTCAGTCTTTCCCAGCATCAGGGTCTTTTCCATTGAGTAAACTCTTCACATCAGGTGGCCAAAGTATTGGAGCTTCAGCTTCAGCTTCCACATCAGCCCTTCCAGTGAATATTCAGGGTTGATTTCCTTTAGGATTGACGGGTTTGATCTCCTTGCTGTCCAAGGGACTCTCAAGAGTCCTTGGATTAATATGGGACGTTTCCAGATTGTGCAGTTTAGTGATAGTGAGTATGGTTTAAATCTATCAAAATTCTTTATTAAGAAAATCAAGGACCTCAAAAACTGGAAGTCTTCTTTATCCTCAGTCATACTATAGTGATTTATCTTAGAAGTGTATTTTCTTAACAATTTTTAAAATTGAAAAATTGCTTGAGAATTGAGATCAAATTTATGTCATCCAGCTGTGGAGGCAACATGAGTATGTATGAATTATCTACTGTGTCATAACAAATGGTCCCACTAAGTGTTGGCTTAAAAAACCAATGTTTTTAATCTCACTGTTTCTCTGTGTCAGGAGTTTGGGGATGGCTTAGCCAGGTGTTTTTTTCTGAAAGTCTCACAGAGGTTGCAGTTAAGATGCTAGCAGACTTGTGCTGGCAGCGCAATCTGCTGCTGGAAGGAAAATCAGCTTGGGAAGCCACATTATTGTCAAATTCCACAGGAAGCAGAGAGTCAGATGAATGGGGTTGGATTGACCCATCAAAATTTTTTTCTGCCACAGCAGCCCCCTGCTCACTGTTGTTCTGCCAGCATGCATGCGTGTGTGCTCAGTCACTCAGTCGTGGTACCGTTAAATTCCACCGCCACTTTTTCCAAATGGAACTCAAGAGTCTCCCTCCTTAAAACAAGATGTTTGAAATTCTACAGGGCCACCTCCTGAGAGCTGGGTGGCTCCAGTTCCTCAGCGCCACTGCAGCTACCATATCTCCCTTGGAGGGCAGGGAGTGAAATCGATAACATAACCCCTCTGAGTGTTAGCAACTGGCTCCACGCAGCCCCAACCTCCTTGTGCGTTTGTCCTGTTATCGTCCTCCTTCCTGTGGCTTTCAACACATGGCAGTTCTTAAATGAGGAATTGATTTAGAGGTGAGTAGAGTTTGGAGGTGACTGCTGCTCCACACTAGCCAGACAAGTCCCTCAGATCTGTATTCTCTACACACCCCTGGGTGGCATGAGTTCCTTTTAGGACACAGTCTTGCCGAACCCTGCATTCAGCAGTGGTCTGTAATTTCCATCTTCTTCCTTTCTTTTCTGGGTAGGTCTCTTCCTGATGGTGTCCTGAGAGCCAGAGCTCATCTTCTGATAGCCCTCTACTTACTAAGGTCTGCTGGATGGAAAATTTTTTTTTTTTTTTTACAACTCATTTAATGGCAACTGGTAATCATCAAAATAGCAATGGCTATCTTCAAAAGTTATCATATTAGCTGTGCTACCATTTCTCAAGGTTGATCAGATACCTAGATTCACAGACATTTCCCACACAAGATGCGTCATGTAAATCAGACTTGGTTTATCTCCAGCATTTATAAAACCAGACCTATGCAAAGAACTAGGTCTGGGGACACATGAATGGTCTTAATATAGCGAATGTTTAGCCTGCCCTGACTATTACAAAATCAGAACAGTGAGAATATTCATAGTGGATGGAATTTCTTTAGCCAGCTTCCATACCTTTATCCCTGGAGAAGGCAATGGCAACCCACTCCAGTACTCTTGCCTGGAAAATTCCACAGATGGGGGAGCCTGGTAGGCTGCAGTCTGTGGGGTCGCAGAGTCAGACACGACTGAGCAACTTCCCTTTCACTTTTCACTTTCATGCACTGGAGAAGGAAATGGCAATCCACTCCAGTGTTCTTGCCTGGAGAATCCCAGGGATGGAGGAGCCTGGTGGGCTGCTGTTTATGGGGTCACACGACTGAAGTGACTTAGCAGCGGCAGCATACCTTTATCCCCACAGTGTCCAATGAGCCTGAAACCCCCAGGTCCTGTGCCCAGCAGAATTTGGGTTTGTTGCCATCCCTGCCTGCACTTTTGGAAGCTCACTCTCATCTAGTATTTCTCCTGCCATGCGGGGCCTGTCTGGCCTCCATTCACCTCTGGGCTCCTGCTCCCTGCTATGCTCCTGCAGGCTCTCTGGGTGCCCGGCACCACCACCCTTTGTAGACAGAGTTGGTGCCCACCTGCAGCCCCACAGGAACTGGGGCTGGGCCTTTTCCAGTGCTCCTGAACACCGGATGAGGATGACTTCAGGTCCTCTAGCCTGAACTTCCTGCTCACTCACAGCCCACACCCTGAGCCAGGGGAGAAGGTGAGGATATTGACAAGTCCAGATTTGGGGGCTTGATGAGGGGTTTAGGCTGGTACCTAAACCTGCTGAAGGCTCTAGGGATTCAGCCTGACTTCCTCTCCTCCCAGAGGCTCATTTCTCTAGAGTTGGAGACATTTTTGGAGCCTGCCCTCTTTTGGGCTTCCTCTTGGCTTCTAAGCAAAGGAAAAGCCTTGTCATGTGTCTGATGGCTCTCTCTGCTCCTGGACCCCAGGGTTTCATTGGCAGAGGCAGTGGTGCACACAAGAGTGTTTTGGAAAACCAGCTCTGAGCACAGGAAAGGAGCTGGAGTCTGGGCATAGTTCTGGGCTCTAGCTCTGGCTTGACCTACTTTGCTCCCCTTGGCCTAGGGCAAGTCACCTTCCATCTCTGGGCAAGACTGTTCTGGCTACCTAATGAAAAGGTTGGACAAGGTGATTTCAGGAGCCTCAGATGTTCAAGTTGGACCATAAAGAAGGCTGAGCGCTGAGGACTTTGATGCTTTCAAACTGTGGTGCTGGAGAAGACTCTTGAGAGTCTCTTGGACAGCAAGGAGATCCAACCAGTTAATCCTAAAGGAAATCAACCCTGAATACTCATTGGAAGGACTGATGCTGAAGCTCCAATACTCTGGCCATCTGATGCAAAGAGCATCAGATGCTTTGGCCATCTGATGCAAAGAGCCGACTCATTGGAAAAGACCCTGATGTTGGGAAAGATTGAAGGCAGGAGGAGAAGGGGGCGACAGAGGATGAGATGGTCGGATAGCATCACCAACTCAGTGGGCATCAGTTTGAGCAAACTCTGGGCAGTAGTAAAGGACAGGGGAGCTTGGCGTGCTGCAGTTCATGGTGTCTCAAAGCGTTGGACATGACTTAGCAACTGAACCACAGCAACAGACATTGGATGGATTGGGCTAAGGGGGAGGACAGAGAAGACAGGCATAGCTGAGGGAAGGCTCCCACACTTCATCATACCCTCCCTCATCTGTGAGCCTGAGGATGGGCTGGAGTAGGGTTGTACTGCCCCTGGGGGCCTGGAGCCTGGGCTGCTGGGTTTGGTTTCTCTGCTGTTACAGGCTGTAGGCAACCTGGCCTTCCCTGAGGAGCCCTGCCTGCAAGGCCTGGAAGGGGAGCTGTGTGGAGCTGTGCAGACTCATCTGGTTTCTGAGTCAGTCTGCACCCCAGGCCTGTCCTCTGCTCTGGCTCCACCCTTGAGCTTGCTCAGGCCCCTGTCCTTAGCCCCTGGCTCTCAGTTCCCTGAGGGCAGGCGCTGTTCAGATCTGCCCTTCCTCCCTCAGGCCTTAGTGCAGAGGCCCAGCAGAAGTTTATCAAATGGAATTAGTGACCCTTTGTGTTGGGAGATTTCTTGGTTCTGATTTCCAGGAAAGGGCTGTTGGAAGGTGATAGGTGTTGGGCAGTATAGTGGTTCCAGAGGCCATGGGAAGCCTGATGTGTTTGGGCACAGGCTGGCTTTGCACTGGTTCTGTTCAGTTCAGTCACTCAGTTGTGTCTGACTCTTTGTCACCCCATGGACTGTAGCATGCCAGGCTTCCCTGTCCATCACCAACTCCCGGAGCTTACTCAAACTCATGTCCATTGAGTCAGTGACGCCATCCAACCATCTCATCCTCTGTCATCCCCTTCTCCTCCCACCTTCAATATTTCCCAGCATCAGGGTCTTTTCAAATGAATCAGTTCTTTGTATCAGGTGGCCAAGGTATTGGAGTTTCAGCTTCAGCATCAGTCCTTCCAATGAATATTCAGGACTGATTTCCTTTAGGATGGACTGGTTGGATCTCCTTGCAGTCCAAGAGACTCTCAAGACTCTTCTCCAATGCCACAGTTCAAAAACATCAATTCTTCTGCGCTCAGCTTTCTTTATAGTCCAACTTTCACATTCATAACATGACCACTGGAGAAACCATAGCTTTGACTACACGGACCTTTGTTGGCAAAGTAATGTCTCTGCTTTCTAATACTCTGTCTAGTTGGTCATAACTTTTGTTCCAAGGAGCAAGCATCTTTTAATTTCATGGCTGCAGTCACCATCTGCAGTGATTTTTGGAGCCTCAAAAAATAAAGTCTGTCACTGTTTCCATTGTTTCCCCATCTATATCCCATGAAGTGATAGGACCAGATACCATGATCTTAGTTTTCTGAATGTTGAGTTTTAAGCCAACTTTTCCACTCTCCTCTTTTACTTTCATCAAGAGGCTCTTTAGTTCTTCTTGGCTTTCTGCCATAAGGGTGGTGTCATCTGCATATCTGAGGTTATTGATATTTCTCCCGGAAATCTTGATTCCAGCTTGTGCTTCACCCAGCCCAGCATTTCTCATGGTGTACTCTGCGTATAAGTTAAATAAGCAGGGTGACAACATACAGCCTTGACGTACTCCTTTTCCTATTTGGGACCAGTCTGTTGTTCTATCTTCAGTTCTAACTGTTGCTTCTTGACCTGCATACTGATTTCTCAGGAGGCAGGTCAGGTAATCTGGTATTCCCATCTCTTTCAGAATGTTCCACAGTTTGTTGTCATCCACACAGTCAAAGGCTGTGCAGAGTTTGCATTGGTAGAGTTTCATAAAAAGAAAATGTGTTAAACACAGATGCCTTTGAGTCGATGAGGTCCCATCCATGGCTGCTGGCCCTATTTGTCTGTTGCCAACCTCCCTCTCCCACCCCACACTGGATCGGGCAGTTTTTGTAGGAGGTTTCTCAACTCTAGGGAGCCTCAAAGTGGTAATTGCTCAGACCTTGAGCTAATAATACTGTGCATTCTCCTGGCATCTTTCATCCAAGGACCTCCTTACCCTCCAGCATTATCTGATTCCCACACAGCTCAGAGAGTGTGATACCCTCTATTATTACTCCACCCCAGAGCCGAGGACATTGTGGCTGCTGAGAGACAAGGGTCATTGGGGCTGGAACTGGAACAGCCTCCTGGGCTTCTGAGATCAGTGTCCTGGGCAGGAAAGCAACAGGGATTTCTGATAGGTGAAGAGCTGGATCAGGGTTGGCTGCAGTCTAAATTTCCTGGGACTGTAGCTTAAGCAGTCCAGAGTATGAGAGGAAAGATCATAGTGGTTGGTGGAATGCTGCAGAGCTATAGATGCAGAGCTTCCCTCCTTTCTGTGCTCTGCCTGCCCTTCCTGCAGCCACCAACAAAGCATGAACCCCAGCCACCAGCCTAGTTTCATGGGGCATGTCCAGAAATGAAGAGTTGGGATGATGAGGGATGACTCATTGTGCCCTGAGGAATGATGGAGAGATTTTAGACTTTGATATAAAGAAGAAAGCCTAGAGACTGCAGAGTGAGGTCCAGTCAATGAAAGGTACCAAGAGACCACGATTAACTCTATAGAGATGGGGCATTGAACAGCCAGAATTATCTCAAAAAGGAAAGAGCTCTCATTTCAGGAAGTGAGCTCCCCATCCCTGTAGGTGATCAAGCAGAGGCAGATAACTGCTAAACAAGGTTGTCATGGATGGAGCAGATACAGGCTTTCTGGTTGATGTACTGGTTCTCTGCAGGCCCTGTGTCCACTGGGTAGACGGAGTTCAGTGGCTTCTTGAGCTTCTAGAGGAGTCTATTTGACTTGAGAGATGATTTTTTCCACATGTCATTGAGGACGAAGAGCATGGTCCTCTCTGTCTCTCTCTCTGGAGAGCTGCTGGATGCCTATGAGGATGACCTGACATTCTGTTTTTATACTGTGTTTTTAAAAATAAAAATTGTAAAAGCCACAGGAGAAACGTCACGCCGCCCCTCAATTCTTCGTCTGTATTCCAGCCCTTGTCCTTCGATTATCTTCATGTTTCCCCTCTCCCTCCCTTCCTTTCTTCCCCATTTTCTCTCTTTCTCTTCTTTCCTGCTTCGTTTCCTCTTTCTTTTTTTAAAAAAAATTTTATTGAAGTATAGTTGATTTACAGTGTTGTGTTGAATTGTCCTGTATAGCAAGGCGACTCAGTTTCGTACATATATATATATTCCTTTTCACTAAGGTTTATCACAGGGTGTTGAATATAGTTCCCCATGTTATACAATAAAACCTTGCTGTTTTATCCATCCTGTATTTAACAGTTTGCCTCTGCTAGCCCTAGACTTCCATTCCTTCCCTCCCCTCCCCGCTCTCCTCCTTGGCAACCACAAGTCTGTTCTCCGTGTGTTTCCTCCTTAATTTATTTTTAATTATAGAAGTGCTATAGGTCATGGATATATTTGTATTGTTACAACAACTCCAGGAATGGGAGATTGAAATTCCTCTTGACTTCCCTCCCTCCAATTCCCAATCTATTCCCTAGAGGTGATCACTGGTTTTAATTTGACATCCTTTCAGAACACACACACATACACAGATACCACACCAAATACGGAGTGATATATATTATGCGTATTGTTCCACGATTTGTTTTTTTCCACTAAAAAACTTGTCTCAGGACCTCCTGGCAGTCAAGTGGTTAAGATTTCATGCTTCCAATGTAGAAGGCATGGATTCGACCCCCTGGTTGGAGAATTAAAATACCATATGCCTCTTGGCATGGCCAAAAAAAAATAATAATAATCTTGTCTCAATAATGTTCCTATTCCAGGATGCATAGCACTCTCCCATTCTTTATATTGGCCCATACTATCCCACAGCACAATTATAATTGGTTCATTTAATGATTTTCATCGATGGGTTTTTTGAGTATTTTCAATTTTTTACAATGGTATAGAGCCACTTGACTTTTTGTCTATGATAGTTATCTGGAAGTATAATTGCTAGGTTGAAATATAAGGACATTTATATTTAATAGATATTGTCAGAAATTACCCTCCATTTATACTTCCTCCAACAGGGCCTGAGGGTATCTGTTTTCCTTTGTCTTTACCAACATTTGACATTATCATCTCTTAGATTTCTTGCCAGTCAGATTGGGGGAAGATGATATTCTATTGTGAATTTGCATGTCTCAGATCTCCATGAGCTTGAGCTTCTTTTTGTATGTTTATTGGCCATTTTGTCATCTCTGAATTTCCAATTAGCTGTCCTTTGCTTGTTTTTCTATTGCATTGTCTCATAAATTTGTTTATGATACATTTAATTATAACAGACATTTAAAAAGTCTCATGGAGTCAGATTTATCTCTTTTCCCTGTGACCTCTACATTTTTGTGTGTTGCTTAAGAAGGCCTTCTCCTAACTAAGAAACATGTTGAGAGACTCTTCAGTGTGCTCTGGTCCAGGGCTCCTCAACCTTTAATGTGCATGCATCTCCCTGGGGATCTTGTTCAACTGTAGACTCGAATTCAGTAGGCCTGGGCCAGGGCTTGAGATGCTGGATTTTTTAAAAATCTGGTGTTGCTGGGTCTTAGTTGCAGCACACAGGATCCCAGCTGTGGCATGCAGAATCTTTAGCTGGTTTGTAGCACGTGGGCTCTACTTCCCCAACCAAGGATCGAACCCAGGTGCACTGCACTGGGATCACAGTCTTAACCACTGGACCACCAGGGAAGCCCTGAGATGTTGAATTTTTAACTCCCATGCTTCATGAGATGCTTCTCATGCTTCCACTCTTCTCATGCTGCTGGTTCTTGGACCTCACTTTGAGTAGCAAATCTCTGTGCAAGATCAGAGAAAGTCTCCTCAGCATTTCTTTAAGGAGGTCAGGATCCTGTGGAAGGATTGGGGGCAGTGGCATTGACTTTGAAAGATCTCTCTGCCCACAGCTGATCCCTTTCCGTCTGCTTTTCCCCCAACTCATTCATCCCATGTCCCTGTATTGTTACTGCCTTCCCAGAACATAGCCTAGCTGTCTGCATAGCTGAGCTGAGAGCTTTTGCCAGTCCCTTAGTGTGGACTCCCAACTGAGGCCCACCCAGGGTCCTTAACTCTCAAACCTTGCCTTACTGTCGTGCGGATGCAACAACTTTTCTGACTCTAACAGTGATAGCTTGGCTGCCTCGTAAGGTAGTGAGCTCCCCATCACCAGGGGAATGTAAGATTAGGATGGAAAACCACCACTGGAGATACTGAGGCCATGAGGAGGCTTAACTAGGTGGTTTCTGAGCTCCCTTTCAACCCTGAGACTATACGAAACTTTGAATTGCTTCACATGAACAAAAGCGCATACCTGTCAACGTCACCCCATGTTTCATCTGGCAAGGAAACGAGGTGAAGTTGTTTCTCTTGCTGTTCCCTCAGGTCAGCTAAAGCTGTCCATTGATGCCCAGGACCGGGTTCTGCTGCTGCACAGTGAGTATGGCTGTGTTCATCGGGGCTCACTGGGGAAGGGGTGGGCCACTTGAACTTCCACGTGAAGCAGGAATGAGTAGAAGTGTTATGGTGGCCAAGGCTTCTTTCCCCTCTTTGTATAGTGTCCTGCCATGTGTCCATAGAAAAAAAAAATGGATATTCGCTTGGGACTCCTAGAGACCATCCCCTGGTCCCGGCCCAATGTGGAGTCCATGGCTGGCTGGAGCAGTCTTTGGGAACTCAGCATCCTCCTTGGCTCCGTTGGAGTGGGGCCACAGAAGAGCTTCCCTACCTCCCCGCTCCTTGCTCCCTTTCTGTCCTCTCTCTCTGCAACTTTCTCATCCGTCCATTTGTTCACTGACGGCAGAGTAGTGTCACCGCTAGCGTCACAGCTAGTGTCGCAGTGCAGGAACACAGTGTAGTGTTCCGTCTTTGGAACTGGACTGTGTTTAGTCGTGTCCAACTCTTTGCGACACTACGGACTATAGCCTGCCAGGCTCCTCTGTCCATGGGGATTCTCCAGGCAAGAATACTGGAGTGGGTTGCCATGCCCTGCTCCAGAGGGTCTTCCCAACCCGGGGATCAAACCCAGGTCTCCCGTGTTGTGGGTGGATTCTTTACCATCTGAGCCACCAGGGAAGCCCAAGAATACTGGAGTGGGTAGCCCATCCCTTCTCCAGGGGATGTTTATGACCGAAGAATTGAACAGGGGTCCCCTGCACTGCAGGCAGATTCTTTACCAGCTGAGCTACCAGGGAAGCTTTTGGAACCAGACTATGCTTAGTTGCTCAGTTGTGTTTGACTCTTTGCGACCCCACAGAGGCCAGGCTCCTCTGTCCATGGGGATTCTCCAGGCAAGAATACTGGAGTGGGTTGCCATGCCCTGCTCCAGGGAATCTTCCCAACCCAGGGATCAAACTGCTTTTGGAACCAGACTTCTTGTGTCCGAATCTTGGCTCTGATTCTTTTCCAGTGACCTTAAGCAAGCTCAGCTTCTTATCT
The DNA here is from genome assembly GCA_935064755.1 of Tragelaphus eurycerus. Taxonomy (NCBI): domain Eukaryota; kingdom Metazoa; phylum Chordata; class Mammalia; order Artiodactyla; family Bovidae; genus Tragelaphus; species Tragelaphus eurycerus. Next base: position 451,796 of record CAKXYN010000083.1, read on the forward strand.
GCTGGATGGTGATATTGGTACCTATCTTATGATAACAGTACCTATCTTATGGGCTGTGACAAGGATTAAAGGAGCCAATTTTAGTAAAGCACTTAGGACAGTACCCAGCATGTGGTTAACCCCATATGAGTGTTTGTTAAGTAATACAGAAAACCATAAATTCCCCAAATAGTGATTGAACACGTCCCTGTGCCAGGGGCTGGGGATGCCGAGAAGTGCCCACCTCTGGGTGGTGCTGATAGGGTGGCTGGCAGAACTTGGCAGAGGGAGTGATGTTCACACTCCATCCTGAAGGAGGAAGAGGCCTGAGCCAGGCAGAGGGGAGCAGGCAGGCCAGGCACTCCACAAAGGGGGAGCCCCAGGTGCCAAGGCCGGGAGTCAGAGAGGCCACAATGCACTTGAAGACTGTCTAATATGCCTGTGGCACAGAGGGGTGCGGGGGTGAGCTGGGACCAGGTTGTGGCAGTCTGATGTGCCACCCAGAGGATTCTATACTTTACCCACCAGTTATCCGTTTGTTCGCCCTTCCATCCAGCACACAAGTAGTTACTGAGCTCCTGTCATGGCCCCACCCTTCTCTTTGGCCCAGCAGATCCTGCCTGTTTCTCCCACCTTCCTGGCTCTTGCTGTTCCAGGTATCCTCCACCCCCGTTCCATCCAGTTTTGTGCCCTCCTCACCCCCTGAATATATTGTGCTTGCTCGTGCCTCTGCCCTCGCACCCGCGGGTCCTTGTTTCTGAGCCTGCCTTCTCTTTGAACACCTTTTGAAAAGTAAGTCTCCCTTCCTCTGATGTTGTAAGAAATGTCCCTGTCTTAATTTCGTTAAGACTCAGGAAGGAAGGCTCATTTTGCCTCATTTTTCCCTCCCAGGAACCACCCTCTGACCCACCTGCAGGGCTGTTGCTTCTGCTCTGTGTCCTCATCCCAGTTATACTGTATACCCCGGTGTGTCCAGGGCACAGCCGGCTTCTACAGCAGACGGGAGTGTAGTGAGAGTGGGGCCAGATCTGCCTCCCCTCCGCGCGGGGCCAGGGAGACCCAAGGCATCAGCAGGCCTGGGTACTGCCCTCAGCAACCACACCCACAGGAAGGGTACACGCAGGAACAGAAACTAGGATGCCAGGCAGGATGGACCAGCAGGCGCCTGGGGTCCTCCGGTCCTGGCCTTGGGGGGCCAAGGTGAAGTTCCCAAGGACCAGCAGAGGGGGGTGCTTTGCCTGCCAGAGCCCGACTCCAGCTGTGCAAACAGTTTTTGCCGAGTGCATCTTGGCCTCCCCCAGTCCATTTGTCCTGCACAGTTTGCTTTGGCTTCACCCCAGTCTCAGGCCCTTCATCGCTTCCAGCCCATCCCCCTCTCTCCTTTGGCTTCCCAGGCCTCACGCCTCAGACTACAGGGGCTCCGTTTGAGCCAAAGCCTAGGGCTCAATCAAAACCAAACAGAAAAGAAAAGAGAAAAGAGGCTCAGCTTCTGTCAGGCCTACTGTCTGATTTATACAGGCCTCAGACAAACGAGCTGCACTTGCATTCATGGCCAGACATGAACCTCACCCCGCACCTATCCCTTGTCTTTATCTCTCCTTGTTTTCTTTAGCAAATCTTTTTGAGCAGTTACTTTGCCAGGCACTCTGCTAAGCACCTTAGTAGATCATGAGCAAATGATCTCATTTAATCTGGCCACTACTGTGTGAGGAGAAGGGGGTGACAGAGAATGAGATGGTTGGATAGTATCACTGAATCAATGAGCAAACCCCAGGAGACAGTGAAGGACAGGGAAGCCTGGCGTGCTACAGTCCATGGGGTCGCAAAGAGTTGGACACAACTTAGCGACTGAACAACAACAACCATGTGAAGTGGATATTATTATCACTAGCCCATTGTTATCACTGACCCATTAAAAAAAAGGGCAAATTCAGTCTCCTTGGTGAAGCAGCTTACTCACATGGCTAGTAAGTGACAGGCTAAGCTCTCCAGCTTGGAGCCTCCATCCCAGGAGACAGTCTTGTGGGATAGCACTGGACTGGGAGTCTAGAAGTGGGGATCTAAACCCAGCTTTTTCATTCCTGTTGCTCTGGGACTGGGCAATTTTCTTACTGCCTCATAGCTTCATGTTTGCCATTAAATGAGGGCTTGGACTCAATAAACTTTTCATTCTCTTCTGGGAAGTCAGGGAATTGAATCCTATAATGCCTCAGTGAAGGTGCTGCCCGAGTGTTGGAGATGGTGGGAGTGGGCTGGACCAGAGTGGGATTGATATCCAGTGGTCGTTATGCAAAGTGAGAACCTGCTGATGATTTTCCCCACTCACCTACCCCGTTTTTATTCTCCGTTTAGTCATAGAAGGCAGAGGCCTGATGAGCAAGGAACCCGGCGTCTGTGATTCCTACGTGAAGGTATATGATGAGCAGGATGTCGGGGTGGGTATGAATGGGTGGGGGTTGGTGAGGGACCACATAACGGAGTTCCAAGGTCCCAGCATATCTGTGTGCCTGGAGCCATTCCGTGCAGCAGCTACAGTTCCATCATTTGGTCAGTAGGCGTCTATTAGGCCTAGCGAGGGGCCCTGAGCTGAGAGAGACCGGCTTCCTGAAAGGACTGGAACCTTGTGGGTGAGCTTGTGCCTCACCACATGGGTGAGCACCTTGAGCGTGTGGATAGCGGAAGCCCAGAGGTGATCCCAAACCTTCTCGTGAAAAGCAACGTCTTCACCCCTCTCCTCCCCCAAACCAGAGGCAGGATGGCAGTTTGGGTGGTGGGGTGGAGAGAGGATCTCTGAGGGCTGGAAGGCCCTTCTAAGTGGAGACATTACAGTGAAAACAGAGACACCACAGGGGCGGGGGCGGGTGGAGGCTTCTTCCAGCTGGAGCCGAAGGCCAGGCACCTCCCAAAGCATGGCGATCAGGTGTCAGGCGCATCACTCTGCCTTCTTCCTGAAGCCCCCAGGCTGATAAGAGGCCCCTGTGGGCCAGGCCAGGGTCAGGATCAGGGTGGTGGCGAACAACCTGAGGACCGGAGTGTGGATGGGGGCGTCTTGGCGGATGCTGACCTGGAGCCTCCTGGGAAAGGGGCACCCGGCAGCTGCTGGGGACTTAGATGACAGGAGGCTATGTGCTTTGGGGGGAAACCTCTCTGCTTGGAGGAAGAGCAGAGGTGGCCAGGTTGTACCCCATCTCTGCCTGGGCCTGGAGCTGCCTCCTTGGTAACAACCCCTAAGGGGTCCTGTGCCAGCATCTGACTATAGTGCCTCCGGCCCAGGGCTCCTCTTTCTTTCCTGGCATCTGGAGGACTCCACTCTGTCCTCTGCAGAGGCTGGTTTGAAGGGTGCTGGAGAAGACTAACTTGGAGATACACAGAGTCAGCCATTGGGTTAGGTGATTATGTGGCTTTGACATCATCTCACTCTAACTCTTCTCCAATTCAAGATTTCTTTGATCCCTGAAGATAATCGACTATGCCGCCAGAAGACACAGACTGTTCTGGACTGCAGAGATCCCATCTTCCATGAGCACTTCTTCTTGTAAGAGTCTGGTGTGGCTGGGTCCTCGAGAGGAGAGGCAAGGAGTGTTTAGCTGAAACAACTCTGTCTGCCAACTCTAGAACCAGATCTAAGCAGAAAAACAGTGACTTCTAAAGGATGTCTTTGTTTTCTCATTCACTTGTATCCTCGCATCCCTGGCACCTGGCCCGGCAGCGAGGTCCACAGTGATAAGGTATCACGTGGCTGCTTCTCAGAACTAAAACGCCCAGCCCCAGGCTGGTAGCCCCTGAAAAAAAGAGGCAATTTCCCACTGTGCCTCAGGCCAAACTTTCTCCTTTAGCAGGAGGAATTTTCCAAGCTGAGGGCTGTTTTGCTTCCCCACCCACCCCTCCCCAACTTGCTAACCTCTCTGAACCTTGGCTTCCTTATTTGTAAAATGGGGCTAATAATAGTACGGAGCTCAGAGAGAGCGGAGGTGTAGAAGAGACAATGTAACAAGGAGTGTCCGGTAGTGTAATTATTATCATTTCTTTCCCTCCTCCCTGAACTCTGAGGCCAATGGAAAGGCAACGGACATTTTGTATTTTCTTATTAGTGAAGATTAATCATATTTTGTTATTTTCCTTACTACACCAGGTAATTTTGCTTATGGTAGAAAAGTAGAAAAGATCGGTACACAGAAAGAAGAGAGAAAGTACTTTTAGTCCTGCTACTCCCTGAAATGTTTTGTGGCATTTCTTTTCAGGTCTTTGAATTTGTGTGGGCGTGTGTTTACAAAGATGGAATTGTTCTATCATATCGTGTTGTAACCTCCTTTTCATCCTTAACAATGTAATGTAAACTCTTTCATGAATATAAATATTCACATCCCACTCTATTTGGGCTCTAGTTTGTTTAACCGGCTCCTTATGGTTGGACGTTCAGGTTATTTCCAGGAGTTGCCATATGAGGGACTATGTGGGGCTGCACCAGAGCTTGGATCTGCTAACTCTCTGTGCGGTTTGCTTTGCAGTCCTGTCCAAGAGGAAGACGAGCAGAAGCGTCTCCTGGTCACTGTGTGGAACAGGGCGGGTGATTCCAGGTGAGGGGAGCTGCTGAGCTGAGGGGAGACCTGCTCTGGGCTCGTGGGTGGCAGCCAGACAGCCAGCATATAGTGGGGGCTCAGGCAGCGCTGGGATGAATGAATGGTAGTGGTTAAGTCTGAGAGGCTGCCACCCCGGTGAGTTCCTGTCACTCCAGGTGATGCCACGGGGCCTGTTAGCAAGGTGCATTTACTGAGACCTTGGGGTCAACGGGACACTGTCATGGCCACTGAAATGCCAACCAGCCCTCATGTGGCTTCTGCTCCCAAGCCACCTACTTTTAGGAGGGGATAACGGGCTCTGTGTGGAGGCAAACGATAGTCACAGCACGCACAGGCTCAGCCCCACGGGAGTAGAAGCTCCATGAAACACAGGCCCATTTCTCTCTTAGTCACCACTGTACCCAGTGCCTAGCACGTAGATATCTGGTGATTATTGAGTGAATGGATACAAGAGTGCAATGAGTACTAGGATAGTAAGTATGGGACAAAGGAGAGTTCATTACGGGCTGAGGCAACCAAGGAAGGCTTCATGCAAAAAGTGGGATCTTCAACTTGGGGCAGAGTGCAAAAATGAGACAAGGAGAGTAGTAGATTGGAAAGGGCATGGCAGGCAGGGCACAGCACGAGCTCAGGCAGGGAGGCAGGAGCATGCTCAGTGGGCTCAGGCTGCCACAAGGAGGCCAGGAGCTGCAGAGTTGTGTGTAGGAGAATCCACACGGGTCAATCCTTCAGGCAGCCCAGGACACAGGAGGTGGATGTGGTCATGAGTCACAGCGACAAGTACAGAGCAGAGCAGGACTGCTGGGTGGTGAGTGTGAGAATTGGCTGCTGAGGGAAGGGAAGTGGGTGAGAGCACCTGACTGTGTGGCCTGCTGTGAGCAGCTGGGGCTCGTTCAGCTGGTGCATTGCAAGAAATCTGGGAGACTCTGTGGCCAGTAACATCCATCCAACAGTCGTAGAACTGAAAATGGTGACTGAAAAGGGGCCAAGGTGAATGAAAATTGACTCAACTCATCAGGTTAGACCCAGAGAATATTTGGGGCTCAGTGCTCTTTGATACCCTAAATTTGATAGCCAGTATAACTTTTCAAGTTGAGCCTTCCTCAACCTGCATTGCAGAGAAGGCAATGGCACCCCACTCCAGTACTCTTGCCTGGAAAATCCCACGGATGGAGGAGCCTGGTAGGCTGTAGTCAATGGGGTCGCTAAGAGTTGGACATGACTGAGCGACTGCCCTTTCCCTTATCACTTTCATGCATTGGAGAAGGAAATGGCAGCCCATTCCAGTGTTCTTGCCTGAAGAATCCCAGGGATGGGGGGAGCCTGGTGGGCTGCTGTCTATGGGGTCGCACAGAGTCGAACACGACTGAAGCGACTTAGCAGCAGTAGCAGCAACCTGCATTGATGCTTTTGAACTATGGTGCTGGAGAAGAAGATTCTTGAGAGTCCCTTGGAGAGCAAGATGCAACCTAAGTCAGTCCTAAAGGAAATCAGCCCTTAATATTAATTGGAAGGACTAATGCTAAAGCTGAAGCTTCAATACTTTGGCCACCTGATTCGAAGAGTCAACTCATTGGAAAAGACCCTGATGCTGGGAAAGATTGAGGGTAGGAGGAGAAGGGGATGAGAGAAGATGAGATGGTTGGATGGCATCACGAACCCAATGGACATGAGTTTGAGAAAACTCTGGGAGATAGTGAAGGACAGGGAAGCCTGGTGTGCTGCAGTCCATGGGGACACAAAGAATTGGACGTGACTGAGCACTGAACAACCACTAGCATAGCGAAAGATCTGTCTTTCAGCAGAGTATCTGCTTGTTATCGTGGACTGGTGCTCATGGCACTCTAGATCTCATTCACTGAGCTGCCATTTCATGGCCACCCATGTGGCAACTCCGTTGCAGGTGCTGGGGACACATGGGGTCAGTCAGAGACTATCCTGCTTGGCAGAGGACCTCTGACAGAGACTTGAGGGTGTGGGTGAGGAGGAGACACAGTTGATAACAAGAGCAACCATTTCCTGGGTGTTAACCACAAGCCAGGGGTTAACAGTGTCTTATCTCATTTAGTTCTTAAGAGAACTCTAAGGAAAGTACAAGAAAAATATCTATTTCTGCTTTATTGACTATGCCAAAGCCTTTGACTGTGTGGATCACAATAAACTGTGGAAAATTCTGAAAGAGATGGGAATACCAGACCACCTGACCTGCCTCTTGAGAAAGCTATATGCAGGTCAGGAAGCAACAGTTAGAACTGGACATGGAACAACAGACTGGTTCCAAATAGGAAAAGGAGTACATCAAGGCTGTATATTGTCACCCTGCTTATTTAACTTTTGTGCAGAGTACATCATGAGAGACGCTGGGCTGGAAGAAATACAAGCTGAAATCAAGATTGCCAGGAGAAATATCAATAATTTCAGATATGCAGATGACACCACCTTTATGGCAGAAAGTGAAGAGGAACTAAAAAGCCTCTTGATGAAAGTGAAAGTGGAGAGTGAAAAAGTTGGCCTAAAGCTCAACATTCAGAAAACGAAGATCATGGCATCCAGTCCCATCACTTCATGGGAAATAGATGGGGAAACAGTGTCAGACTTTATTTTTTGGGGCTCCAAAATCACTGCAGATGGTGACTGCAGCCATGAAATTAAAAGATGCTTACTCCTTGGAGGGAAAGTTATGACCAACCTAGAGAGCATATTCAAAAGCAGAGACATTACTTTGCCAACAAAGGTCCGTCTAGTCAAGGCTATGGTCTTTCCTGTGGTCATGTATGGATGTGAGAGCTGGACTATGAAGAAGGCTGAGCGCCAAAGAATTGATGCTTTTGAACTGTGGTGTTGGAGAAGACTCTTGAGAGTCCCTTGGACTGCAAGGAGATCCAACCAGTCCATTCTGAAGGAGATCAGCCCTGGGATTTCTTTGGAAGGAATGAAGCTGAAGCTGAAACTCCAGTACTTTGGCCACCTCATGCGAAGAGTTGACTCATTGGAAAAGACTGTGATGCTGGGAGGGACTGGGAGCAGAAGGAGAAGGGGACGACAGAGGATGAGATGGCTGGATGGCATCACTGACTCGATGGACGTGAGTCTGGGTGAACTCCAGTAGATGGTGATGGACAGGGAGGCCTGGTGTGCTGCGATTCATGGGGTTGCAAAGAGTCGGACATGACTGAGCGACTGGACTGAACTGAAGGAAAGTACATGTTTGTTTTTAAGTTTTCAGAGGAAACTGAAACTAAGAAAGGGAGTAACTTGCCTAAGGTCACATGGCAGTGAACAGTAGAGGCAAGATGGAAACTCAGGTATTTAGACCCTGGAGTCTTCAGTCTCAGTGGGTAGAGTGCAGAGGGCAGAGCCAGCAGGGGGCGGGATTTGCAAACTTGTTGGTGTTGCTGGAGGTTACAAAGTAGGGATTGGCTGGAGATAAGATGAAGAGGATGGCGTAAACTAAATGGATGAGTCTATAGGTTTTCTCTGGAGTGTGAGTTTCTCCAGAGTCAGTGGTTCTCAGTCCTGGCAATGCATCAGAGTCATCGGGGATGCTTGTGGGGAACCTCGGTTCCCAGGTAACTCATCAGATCAATTAAGTCCAGATTTTCAAGGGCAGGGCCGAGGAATCTGCGTTTATACAAGTTCTCAGGGTGAACCTCATGCAGCCAGTTTGGTGTTTGGGAATCTGGTGATGGGGCAATACTGAAGGGTGCTGAGCAGGGGAATGACAGGGGTGTATTTAGCTCTATCACTCTGGTAAGTCTTGGGAAGGTTGGGGAGGAGCTGGGAGATTCTTGTGGTGATCTGTGAGAGAGATGATTTAGGGATAGAGAGGTGGGAAGCAGACTCAGATGCATTTAGCAGCCTAAACCAAAAGTGCTTACTAGTGATTTGGCTGTGAGCTCAGTGGGATAAGCCAAGGATGACTCGTGGGTGGCCAGCGATGTTTCTAGTGAAGTCAGAATGCACTGGAGGGGAAGGGAGAGTAGCTTTGGATAGGGCGGGATGGAGGTGCCTGGAGGGCAAGCAGGTGAGAGCTGTGCAGGAGAGATGCCTTTGCTGACCTGGAGCGCAAGGGAGAGAGAGATCTGTGGAGATGTGGGAGCCCTGGCCGCCAAGGCGAGGGGGGAAATTTTGAGCAGCTGAGAGCACCCAGGAAGACAGTGGGTACCCAGGACCATCAGAAGTCTGTCTTTTTTTTTTTTTTTTAATTAAATTTTATTTTGCTTAACTTTACAATATTGTATTGCTTTTGCCATACCTCAAGATGGATCCGCCACAAGTATACATGTGTTCCCCATCCTGCACCCCTCCTCCCTCCTCCCTCCCCATACCATCCCTCTGGGTCATCCCAGTGCACCAGCCCCAGGCTTCCGTTATCAGGCATCTTACCTGGACTGGCGAGAAGCCTGTCTTAAAGGGAGGAACACAGGAAGGGAAGGCCCTGAAGGAGACAGAGGAGCCGAGTGTGCCGAGTCGTTTCAGTCGTGTCCGACTCTTTGTGACCCCATGGACCAGAGCCCACCAGGCTCCTCTGTCCTTGGGATTCTCCAGGCAAGAATCCCGGAGTGGGTTGTCATGCCCTTCTCCAGGGGATCTTTCTGCATTGGCAGGCGAGTTCTTTACCACTAGTGCCTGGTGGGCTGCTGTCTGTAGGGGCGCACAGAGTTGGACACGACTGAAGTGACTTAACATGCATGAATCCATTGGAGAAGGAAATGGCCACCCACTCCAGTGTTCTTGCCTGGAGAATCCCAGGGACAGAGGAGCCTGGTGGGCTGTCGTCTATGGGGTCGCACAGTCGGACACAACTGAAGCGACTTAGCAGCAGCAGCAGTGCCATCTGGGAAGCAGACAGAGGAGAAGTGGCAGACAAACAGAAGGATGCCTGGTGAGCCCAGTGGACAGAGGCAAGGAGTGGAGCGGGTGCCGGAGGCAGACACTAAGCTGTGGGAGTCGCCATTTCCCCTGCTGTGCCTGCTCCCCCGCGGGAGCGGAGCGGCCAGGCGGAGCCAGCTGGAGAAGCGGCAGCAGTGCACTTGTCGGTTTTTGGAAAAGAGAGTGAGGCCGGGGAAAGTGAGTCAGCACCCGGGGAGGCAGCGTGACAAAGGCAGTGTCTCCACTTGTTGCCTATTTTGGGAAAGTGAGATTCCTTATTAAACAAAACACAGTCAAGCTTGTGGTCACAGTCCCAACCCAAAGCTCAAAGAGGGACAGAGCAGGCGCAGGCAGGCCTGCTTTCCGAACAGATGGCCCTGCTCGAGGTGCCAGCACCACAGTGACCGGCTCGGCAGGCGGGAGGCATGGTTATTGATCCATCTCTGAGTGAGAAGGCCTCTGAGCTGCGGGAGACAGGCAGAGCCATTGCCGGAAACCCCTGCCCTGCTGAATACTCTCAAATCAAACTGTGTGTCTCTGAAGGACGGACATTCAACTTCACAACGTGAAGGACAATTGCAGAAGGAAGGAAGCAAACATTAATGAACCCTTCTCTGTGCCAAGCTCTTTACATACATTATCTCATTTAATCCTCACAACGACCCTGAGAGGTAGGAATGACTATTGTCTGTCTCTTCAGAGATGAGGAAACCAAGATTTACTGAGGCCAAGGAACTTGCCCAAGGGGATAGCATTGCTCATGTTTATCAAGCACTTCATGTCCACCAAGTGTGTGGACCTTAAGCATATTTAATCATTATCTATTGTGTGGACACAGTATCCTCACAATACCAATTAAGGTAGGCATTAATAATGTTTCTCTTTTACTGGCACAGAGAAGTTAAGTAACTTGCTCAAGGTAACACAGCCAGCAAGGTGTTTTCACCTGTTTCAACACAGGTGAAAACAAGACACAAATCCAGGTAGCCTGGCATCAAGTCACATGATACAGTACACCTGACTGGGTGTGCTTATGCCTCAGGCCACCTCTCATAGCATTTTTAATACAGTTTTATGTCAGTTGTCCAGCTGAATATGTGGCAGTTGCATTTTGAGACTGATAGGAGATGAAAGGGGGGGGGCATCTGTTTCATGAATTGTCGCGATCCTTCCAGGGACTGCTGTAAGCACGTAGTAGAGAAACAGGACGGTCCAGTGCTGGGAGGGACAGGCTGGTTTCGGCTCCTGTGGTGAGCATGGTGGGACCTGAGGAGAACCAGGCCTCAGGGCAGTAGATTCTGCCGTAGCTCCTCCTCGCTGTGAGACCGTGGACAGGTCACTTCCCGGCTCTGGGCCCCAGGTTCCTCACCTGTAAAAGGCAGTGATCTCAAAGGTTTCTTTCGACTTGGGGTTCTGTGAGTTTTTAAGAAATGATAGACATTTCCAAACATATGCAAAGTTAGAAAATATATAATAAGCCCTCACATACTTGTGGCCCAGCTTCGTCAATGATCAGTATGTGGCCGATTTCACTTCATTTCCGGCCTCACCCACTGTCCCTTCCTCCTGTGGATTATTTTAAAGCACATCATCTCATCTGAGCTATAGATCTCTCTAAAAGATGACTTAAAAAACAGAACAGCCACAATGCCATTATCACATTTAAAAATTAACAGTAACTCCTTAATATCACTGACTATGGAACTGAACTACTTAAAAGTTTTGTTCAGTGATGTGGAAAGAGCCAAGCCGAAGATTCTAATGTCAATCATGGTGTTTTCAGAACTTGTGGTAAGAGAACAGTCGTGTACTGTATATAACATATATAACAGAATTGTACTGTTATGCACCAAGTTAAAAAAAAAACAACAACAACAGCCTAAAACACACACAACATGTATTTGCAGAACATAAGCTTCTGTGCTGCTAGTAATTACACAGACGGAGAGGCTGTTTGCTGTGTGTTGCTCACTATCTTCGGGGAAGGCAATGGCACCCCACCCCAGTACTTTTGCCTGGAGAATCCCATGGACGGAGGATCCTGGTAGGCTCCAGTCCATGGGGTTGCTAAGAGTCGGACACGACTGAGCGACTTCACTTTCACTTTTCACTTTCATGCATTGGAGAAGGAAATGGCAACCCACTCCAGTGTTCTTGCCTGGAGAATCCCAGGGATGGGGGAGCCTGGTGAGCTTCCGTCTATGGGGTCGCACAGAGTCGGACACGACTGAAGCGACTTAGCAGCAGCAGCAGCAGCTCACTATCTTTGTACCCTCTCCTCTTTCAACTACTTTATGAACCATGCCAGTGCCAAGTGCAGCACCGTAAAGTTAGAAAGCTTGTGACCAGAGATGGGGACTGAGACCGAGGAAAGAAAAGATGAATGGGAAAATGTGTGTGCAGTTTAAGTCATCAAATTCAAAATAAATTGAGATTAAATGGGATAAGTCTGTAACAGAAATAGTTTAAGGCCCTTGGGAGAGAAAAGTAAAGTGCATTCCCTTAAAATAGTGCATTTTCTTTTTGTTAGCGGGTCTCCTACCGTGTGCTAAAAAATAAACCGAGCCGAGCATAGCCATCTCTCCGTTTCCACCGGGGATTAGTTCCAGGACCCCCGTGGATACCAAAATCCACGGATGCTCAAGTCCCTCCTATAAAGTGATGTGGTACAGTTGGTCCTCCATATCCATGGGTTCCTCATCCTTGCATATGGAGGACTGGCTGTACTATTGCCCATGAATGCTCCATGAAGCCTTACCTCTGAGCCTTTGTGCCGGCTCTTCCCTTTGCTTGAAATGCTCTTCCTCTCCCTCTCTCTGGCCTCACTCCTTAGGTCTTCTTTGAACATCTCAGTTGTAAACCCCTTCTTGCCGCTCCGAGCATCCAGCACTTATTGCCTGCCCTGCTCATCTGTCAGTCTCACCCTGTCTGGTGACATCCCTTGTATTGCTGCCTTGAACTGCTGTTTAAATTCCCCAGTGTTTGTCTTGTTTCCTTAATGCTGGGGCTCCTTGCCCAGAGCCTGCCAACATGGGAATGATGGATTCATCCATTTGTCAAACCTCCACCAAGTTCAGGGTTCAGCTTTCAGAAGTAGCCAAGTCTTGGCCCCTGAGACTCTGTGCCTAGCAAGATTTCAGGCAATCACCAGTTCCCAAGTTTATTGCCTGACTAGTAGATGGCCATGTATTCAGGTTGCGCATAAAAGAAGTCTTTCTTCTTCCAAAGGTTTTTAAAAACAGGCTTCAGGAGTAGCTAATTGAAGAGCACTTAGAGGTTCCTGTTTATGGACATTGATTGTGACAATTTGCTGGGCCTGAAGTATCATGAAATCATTGGAGGCCCCTTCGCAGGAAGCAAAGCTCATGGGAGGCTCTCAACCATTTAGCATTCTCTGAGCACCAGGGGATGAAAACTCCACTTACTGAAGAGCAGGAAGAGGCAGCCTTTATTACAGCTAAAGCATCGTGCCTGGGAGATTTAGACAGTTACGGCCGTACCCAGTGTGAAAGCAAAGTGTACAGCAAGGCAGTGTGGGCACCTGGATGCCAGCTGGGTTGCTCTTGAATGTGTTGACAAACAAAACGAAATCCATGATGAGGACTTTGGCAAAGTCTTTACAAGGCTTTTCTGGAGCGGCAGCTCAGGTCAGCGGCTGCCACTCATTCTGGTCACTGCGGCTGCCCCTCCGTTAGTGCCGACTTGGCCATGTGCCAGGAGGGAGGAGGGTTTGTTTTTGGTGGTGGGTTGGGGGGTGGATGTGGATGGGTGGCTTTAATGGAGTGACTGCACTGTCCTCTAGGGGGAGATAATTAATCCGGCCTGGTGAGATGGAAAGGGGCTGGCAAGGGGGAGGGAGCACGCGCAGCCCAGGCTGCAGGAAACGGGGGTTAGGAAGAGAGCACGGGGAGTGAGGAGTAGCAGAAAGAGAGCAGCTGGTGAGACAGGGCCCCGTGCAGACCGTGCCTCTGCAGGGAGGGGCGCCGAGTCTGAGGATCAGCAGCTGTCATCCTGCCTCCCTGCCCCTCACTCGGCTTGGCTGTCTGCGAGAACCCATTTTGCTTACTTTCGGGTGGTAGGCTGCCGCCACCCTTTCTGGAGCAGTGTATTTGTAAAGACACTGTAGACCTCTGGTGCTCACTGGGACAGGCATGGGTGGGTGCCCTGTAGGATCCCCTGGACGGCTTTCTCCAGATGCCTGTGTCCAGAACCCATCTTGAACCTTCTGGGTCTGGAGCCCGGCAGCAGGCTCTGGGGCACAAGACTCAGACAGGCTCTTCAAGGGGTTCTGTGGACTGGCTCAGGCCCCCTGTAGCCCAGTCTTCAGGGAGGCTCATCTCCAGGGAGTTAGTTCGTTCCAGGCAGTTCATTCCATTCTCGGCTTTGAAATTGCACCTTCCCCAGAACTCCTTCATCCATGTGGATCCCTCAGATATTGAAGTTAACCATCAAGGTTCCGCTCCAGTCTTTTTATTTTTTTTTATTTTTAAATTTTTTTTAGGATTTTTATTTTTTAATATTTGTCTGTTTATTTGGCTGCGTCGAGTTGTAATGGCAGCTTGTGGGATCTTCATTGCATCATGTGGGATCTTTCGTTGCAGAGCACAGATTCTCTAGTCTGCGTGGAATGGGCTCCGGAGCGCCCAGGCTTTAGTAGTTGCAGCAGGCGGGCTCTCTAGTTGCAACGCACTGGCTTAGTAGCTCTGTGGCAGCGGGATCTTAGTTCCCTGATGGGGGATCGAATCTGCCTCTTGCACTGCAAGGCAGATTCTTAACTGCTGGACCATCAGAGAAGTCCCTTCTGCTCCAGTCTTAATACCTATGTTGTTTCTCGATTAGTAGCTGTTAATATTAAACCAGTCTCTGAAGGTAACTGACTTGGAGATGTGCTAAGAGAGAAGAAAAGAGAGGTGGGGAAAAAAAGCGACTCTAGTGTTAGGCTAGAGAAAGATGTGGTAGGATAGAATGCTTTCAAATACATTTATACTGTTTTTTTTTTTTTTTTTTCTGATTCTGAAAGAAGCGCTTGTTCCCTATGAAAATTTAAAAATGCTAAAAAACTCGAAGGAGGAAACAAAACCCTTTCTTATCCCACCTACCAGGTACAACTATTAATATTTTGGTGGGCATCTTTCTCATTAATCTATAGATTATCTCATAATAGCAGGATTATATTTTGCATTTCAGTAATGTTCGTCTATGCTGTCATTTTTGGGCTTCCTTGGTGGTTCAGTCGGTAATGAATGTGCCTGAGGTGTGGGAGACCTGGGTTTGATCCCTGGGTTGGGAAGATTCCCTGGAGGAGGGCATGGCAACCCATTCCAGTATTTTTGCCTGAAGAATCCAGGAGGAGCATGGTGTGCTGCAGTTCATGGGGTCATAAAGAGTCGGACATGACTGAGCACCTCAGCACACAGCACGTACTGTCATTATTGAAAGCTGCCGAGTATCAATCCGTCCCTGATTGTTGGACATTGGAACTCAGCAATGAACATTCTTCAGGAACTTTGAATTACTCTTGGTCAAGTAGGATCCGACTGAACTCAAGCCTGTGGACACAGCATGACTTTCCCATGAGTCCTGACCTTGGCTCATGTCTACTCGCCCAGCTGGCCATCAAGTCAGATTGGTATTAGGAACTTTTGTGTGTCAGGTTGGTTTGAACCTTGATTCGAAACTGTCCAAGCACTAGCCAGCCCCTGCCCGGACCCAAGACAAAGCTTCCTGAGCTTTAGGTCCCGTCACTTTTCTCCTGAATTCAGCATCATCAGCTGATGTGAGAGCTGAAATTCCCTGTGGGGACCAGCTCTTCAGACCCACAGCACCAGAACAACTCAAACCTCCAAGGTAGCTCTGAGCGTCTCTGATGGATTTCCCATGGGGCTCAACTGTAAGTCCTTTGACCTTAGGAAGAGGATCAACACAGCCTCTGTTTTTTCCTTTGTGAAATGGCGAGAATAGCTCCACTCCAGCCTAACTCACAGAGTCGGAAAGATCAAATGAAATGATGCAGGTGAAAGTGCTTTGTAAACCGCAGTGCACCAGACGAACCTATGTTACACTTGGCAGTTGGCCTCTTGATATAGTGCAATGAGAAGGTGCTGATGCGAGCGTCTCTTGTTCTCCCAGACAAACTGGACTTATCGGCTGCATGAGCTTCGGGGTGAAGTCCCTTCTGACTCCGGACAAGGTGGGTCCAAGGAAGCTTCTAGTTGAGTCAGGCCATCTCGACTGGGGCTGGTACAGTCAGAGGCCTTTGTCTGGAAGCCCTGGGGCAGGGCTTCTGTCTGTGAGATGGTACCCCACTGAGACCACACTGTTTTTCACTTGTGTGACCATCGCTCCCTCATCTTAGCTCTTTGATATCAGAGACCAGTTGTGAGGCAGCTCCAAGTCTTCCCAGGAGGCTCTGAGTCTAGTGTCTTCTCTAAGGACACTGGTAGGTCCTTCAGAGTTGAGAGCAGTCCCTGCCCTGGAGGATGAAGGCTGGGTGCTTCTCGTGGTCTGTTCCAGGAGCCCCTTGATGTTGTGGGCCAGGTCTTGTGTTTCTGGGCCTAGCTAGTGCTCGGGGATGGAGTGAGTGTCCTGGTGGAACTTTCCTTCAGGCGGGTGAGGACTCTGGGATCTGGAGGGCCTTGTCTCTGGGTGGCCAGACCCTTACCTGCCTCTACTTGGACCGCACTCCCCGCACTGGAGGCTTTGAGCAGGGAAGGGAATGCTCCTCTCGCACATCCCTGGAGATGTCCTGGTGACCTGCTCTATCCTGCCACCCAGCTCTGTGTCTTGGAAGTGAAGTCTGGGATAGGTGGCTGAGGACTCTATTCTGCATGTGAGTCTCAAATATCTTAACTTCAGCCTTGGGTTTCCTTCTTGGGTGGAGATGTCCCTCCACCCCCACCTGGAGCCTGCTCAGGAGCCTCAGGTTGCCTGTTTTCCTCCCTTCCCTCCCTTCTATTTTGTCACCCTTTATTTTGCTCCTTCTGTGTACCAGGCTTTCCTGGTGGCTCAGATGGTAAAGAATTTGCCTGCAAGGTGGGAGACCTGGGTTTGATCCCTGGATTGAGAAGATCCCTGGAGAAGGAAATGGCAACCTACTCTAGTATTCTTGCCTGGAGAATTCCATGAACAGAGGAGCTTGGCAGGCTAGTCCATGGGGTGGCATAGAGTTAGACATGAATGAGTGACTAACACTTTCACTTTCTGTGTGCTAGGAACAGTGCTAGGCACGTCACAGAGCCTTGTACAGCCTAGCTGGGAGGCGGGCCTGCGGGTTGACTTGTTCTTCAGGGACAAGAGACGGTGGGAATTCAGCAAAGGGGAGGACCAGCTCTGCCTTTAGGAAGGGCTTCCCGGAGGTGCAGGCATGGCAGCTCCCTTTGTGGAAGGGAGGCTTGCGTGTCTGTCCCTGCAGAGATTCTGCTCCTGAGGGAGGCACTCAGCGGATCGGTGGTTGCCTGCCCCGTGCCCTCTGCCTTCTCTGAGAATGTCACGTCTTCTCTCACGACAGGAGGTCAATGGCTGGTACTACCTGCTGGGGGAGGCCCTGGGCCGGACCAAGCACCTGAAGGTGGCCAGGCGGAGACTGCGGCCCCTGAGAGGTGCGTGCACATGACCTTTAGTTCTGCCCAGACACTCTGCTGGCCCGGGGCTCGCCTCCTCCCTTCCTGCACGGTAGCGTCGGTCACTGTGTTTTGTGGCATGAGTCACCTCGCCCCAGGCCGCCATCAGACCCTGGGTCCAGGAACTTCTCACCGGCACCTGCTAGAGCACAGCCTCGTGTCCGTGATGCCTTTGCTTTTCTGCTTGGGCTTTCCTTGGAGAGGGTTGTGGCCTGACCCCAAGTGGCTCAGCTCCCCTGGCCTCTAGATCACGGAGAGCTGGGCTTCTGGACCTTCCCGCATGGCCCCTTCCTCAGGGTCAGTGGTCTCAGGACCCCCTACAGGCTGCGGGGCTGACCTGGGGGCGCCCACCTCTGCAGACAGGCTGTGTGGGCCCTGCTGTGGGGCCTGAGAATTTTCACCTTGTGCTCTGCCCTTCCTGCACACAGACCTGGCTCCTGACCTCTGCCTGGCCTGAGCTGGGGCACTGCCACACCCTGGAGGCCAGCAGTGACCTGGGCCACCACGTGGGCCTGGCACCCTGGCCTGGGCCTCTGGGTGGTCTGTGGGACGGGCACTTAGATGCCAGTAGAGACTTTCTGACTCTGCTGTGTCACCTTCCAGAACCGTTGTTGAGCATGCTGGGAGGTGAGAATGCTGAGAATGGGGAGAAACTCAAGGTAGGTGGTCCCAAGCCTGGGCAGGACTGACGGGCCCTGAGCACTGCTCTGGGCTCTAACCTGCTTCTGGTCAGCCCCTTGGCCCAGGAGACCCCTGAACAAGGCAGCATTTGGTGCCTCAGACTCCGAGTCACTTGGTGCTTGGAGACCCAGGAAGTTGTGCATTATTAAGAGGTTATTTCTGTGCTTTCCTTGGGTTACTCACGCTTGATGCGGGAGTAGGGAGAGAGCCAGGCCCCAGTCCCTGGAGATGGAGGCGTCTGGGTTGTACTGACTTCCAGTCTCTTGAAGTTTGAGTCCTCCTTCCCGAGGTCCCCTCAGACCCTTGCTTCCCCCCAGTGCTGTGACCCAGCTCCCCTTCAGATTCAGCAACCCCTACCCTCCCTCTGGTGTCACGGAATGGCTGTCACCGAACCTGAGACCATGAGATGGGTTCTCACTTCTTTAGGGCTTTGAATCTGGAGAGGAACCTTCCCACGGGGATTCTGGGATATTTATCCAAATCTGTCTCTTTGCCAGCCATGGGAGGTGATATCTGGTTTTCCCTAACAACTCAGACAGGGAGAAACAAGCTCCCAGCGCTTGAGCAGGCCCGCTGTTGTTCCCTAACATGACCCTCAGTGCCACCTCTGAGGTGGTTGTTAACTACCAGTCCCCCAGATGAGCGGGATGTTAGGTCACTCAGAGATGTTAGGTCACTCTCCATGGCCACAAGCCAGCAAGTAGCAGAGGTGGCATCTGAATTATGGCTTCAGGTATGGCTGCCTCCTGCAAGTGGCCTAGTTGGGAAAACAGGACAGTGATGTTTTCCGTGAGAACATGTGATATTTAGGTGTATTATTCTCTCTAAGACATCTTCTGTTTCATTTACTCAAATCATTCACTCATTCATTCATTAGGGTTTTTTAAAAATATATTTATTTATTTGGCTGTGCTGGATCTTAGTTGCAGCATGTGGGATCTTGAGTTGCCGCGTGTGGAATCTAGTTCCCTGATGGGGGGTTGAACCTGGCCCCCCCTTCTTTGGGGGCGCAGAGTCTTTGCCACTGGGCCACCAGGGAAATGCCTCATTGATTACATATTTATTGAACATCTACATGGGCCAGGCCTTGTGCCAGGTGCTGACCTATAGCTGTCTACAGTTCAGAGGTCCCTGTCCTCATGGAGTGTACAGTCTAGAGCTGTGACGTTCAGTACGGCAGCCACTAGCCACCTATGGCCACTGAGCACTTGAAATGTGGCTAGTATGACCAAAGACCTGAATTTTAAATTTTACTTAATTTGAATTAATTTTTTAAAAAATCTGAATTAATTTTAATTTCAACTGCAACTTGTGTCTAATCCCTACCATATAGGATAGTACAGTATTAGAGTAACTTGCTGGGTCTGTTTTCTGTAGCTTCGTGCCGAGTTTCAAAGCTCTCCTCCAGCTTCAGTGGGGGAGCTGAAAGGCCCCTCTCCGTACATGCTGAGCACAGAGAGGGTGGTGACCTGGGAACCTCCCTGGGGATTCATGGGAATTGCATGAGCATCAACACTGCAGGTTTCTAGGTGGCCTGGGAGAGTCCTGCTTCAGGCCGGACTTTGCACAGACGCTTTGTTGCGAGGTGTGTTTGATTTTCCTGGGCTTGTACAGTTGGAGATGTCTGTAGGACTCAGCAAGCTGGGGGTAATTGTCAGAGGCTTGGTGAGGGCACAGGGAGAACCCCGAAAGGTGTGCATGGGGTGATGGAGGCTGGGAGACTAGGGTGACCTGCCCACTGTCACAGCAACCAAAACTGGACTGGACCGAGGGACCCTCTCTGGCATCAAGGATGTGAGTGGTGGGGTCATTTTCTTCAGGTGGGTGGAAGGGGCTCTCAGCTCCTCAGGCTCTGCTCTACAAGTCGGAGATCAAGACTGGGGCTCTGATCCCAGCCCCAACCCGCCCTGCTTGTCATCTCAACGACTCCAGGCCCCCAATTCTTCACCAGTAAAGGGAGGAGGCTGGATTATCTAGTGACTGGAAATCCCTTCCTGACTTGACTTTATGGTCTGTCATCAAATGGCAACCCAGTCCAGTATTCTTGCCTGGGAAATCCTAGGCAAGAGGAACAGAGGACAGAGGAACCTGGCAGGCTACAGTCTATGGGGTCGCTGAAGAGTTGGAGATGACTGAGCGGCTAATACTTTCACATCAGCTCCTTAAAGCAGCCCATGTACTTGGATGAGAAAACTGACTTTTAAGTGCCTTCTGGGTGGCAGGCAGACTCCAAATGTTTCGTATTCCCTGTCTTGACCTGGAAAGTCTGTGGGTGCAACCCCCACCCCACCCCACCCCGTCCCAAGCATCATTAAGTCCTTAGGCTGAGTTCGTTACCTGTGTTTGCTACCGAGGACCCTGGGATTTGCAGGGGGAGGTGGCGTTGTTACAGTGGGAAGTGTTTTCTGCCTGGGTTCTCCTCCAGCCAGGAGTGTTTGTGAGAACACTGGGATCACAAAGTGGCCTGTGGCGGAGAATGCAGCCAGAACAAAGGCGCCCTCTCCCCGCCAGGGCCGGGGGAATACTAACTAGTTGACAGGAATTTTAATATAAAACTCTCCCTCTTCCTTGTCATTCGGAGGTTTCAGGAAGCCTTCAGGCTTATCGTGCAGAGGCACACAGCACAGACAGGGCTTGGGGAGGTGAGAGGTGATTTCCTGCCATTCTTCTGCGGGGCGGGCTTCCCAGGGCGGTCATGCCAGGCTGACGGGGCGCAGTGCGGGCTCCCACTGCCGTGGGGAGAGCTGGGTTTTCATGGGGCGGCGGCCGAGGCAGCACCCGCAGTCATGAACCGCTTCAATGGGCTCTGCAAGGCGTGCTCGGAGCGCCGCTACCGCCAGGTGGGTGCTTGGCCCCCGGGCGGGGGGAGCAGTCCACGGGGTGTCTTTAGGGGTCAGGGGTGGGGGCTCACCAAAAAGGGCTTCTCTCCCCGCAGGGCCTTCCTTCCCTCCTGCCCCTCACAGGTTCATTGTGATCTGGGAGGAGGACAGAGGCAGGAACTGGACTGCAGGTAGCCTGTACCTGCCGCCCCTCCCTAGGGGCAGCCGAGGCCAGCCCTGTGCCCTCCTAACCACTGGCAGGGTGGTATCTGAGCTGAGATCATCTAGTTGATTTTCTGTCATTTTCACTTGGGAGGAGTGTGCGTTACAAAGAGCATCTCCAGCCCAAGATTGGAAGTGGCTAGGTGGCTGAGCAACTGGATTTGTGTTTTTTGGGTTTTTTTTTTTGCTAACTTTTCCTACTTCTGATGGGACGGCTGTGCCTGTCTTGTGTCATGTATGTTCAGTTGTGTTTTAGCATGTGTTGGTGTGCACTTGTGTGTGAGATAGGCTGTGTCTGTGTGTCCGTATGCACACATGTTCCTCCTCCCTCATAGCTGTGATGCCTTGAGGTGGGTCGAGAGCTCAGCTTCACTGAGAGGGTTTGCCTCTGAGGCTCCACTGTTAGGATGTGGGGCAGCATGGGAAGGATGATCCCTCAGCCCCCAGGACTCTTCTGAAACATGAGGGACATTTTTTTCTTACAAAAAAGGCATGATGTAGACAGGGTGAAGGCAAGGGATGTCTAGATTTTGGGAATATCCAAGCTGATGGGACTGTGGGATGACTCTTTAGTATACAATGTCCCTCTGTGTTTTAATGAACAGACTGGAATCTGGGTCATGAACTCTTTCAAATAGGCAGGCTTAGGTCTGGGGAGATGCTGAAAGAGGGCCTCCTGCACCTCATGTGGGACATGTGTGTTCTCTCTGCAGTCCCCAACTCTCAGGGCCCTCTCACCCTCCAGAGCCTGCAGAGCAGCCCTGGAGGCACTGGCAGCTGGGTGGCGGGATGGTAAAGCAGAGGGGACACTGGCTGGGAGGTGGAGAAGTCCTCGGTCACGTGGGACCACAGGTCTGAGGACCGGGGCTCACTGGTAGTCAGAGTAGGGTCAGGCATGCATGCCCCCAAGTCTGTGCCCAGGGCTCCACGACTGAAGTTCCAAACGAATCCTCTGCCAGAATGTGGTGCAGGGCTGAGGGCACTAGCTTTGTGCCAGACCCAGGCTCTCATCCAGTTCCGCCCTTTTTGAGCTCCGGCTCTTGTGCAGGATGTCGACCTCCCTGAGCCTCAGTCTTCCCGTCAGTGGAATGGGATGATGATGTGAGGATGCCTGTGAGAGTAAATGGAATGTGTGTGAAGTGCCCAGTGCAGGGTGTTCAATAAACGTGGCATTTGGGGATTGGGGTTGAAATCTATGACCCTCCATGATAGAAGGTCTGAAACCAGGCAGGAGGGTAGAATGGAGGTGCTGGCATGGGAGAGATCCGGGAGCAGTAGCAATTCCTGCTCTGGACAGGAAACAGCAAAACCCACCCCAGAAGGATGGCCTCTGCTAGGAGTCGCTGAGATCCCAGAGCTAGGGCAGGGCTGCTCCCCTTGCCTCCTGACCCTGAGAGCTTCATTTGCTTTAGACCTTGGTTTTCTTCTCTGTAAAATGGGCACACTAAAACCAGCCCTGCATCAGGGCTGCAGTGATGATCATGTTCTCTGGAGACTGTCAGCGAGGTTGGTGGTCACGATGGACAGAGCATGATCCTGCTTCCTTCTCGCAATCCCACCTCTTGCATCAAGCACACACCCTCTCTTCTTCCCCTCTTCCCAGCTGGCCTGGAGTGTTATCTGGACTGGCTCTGCTCAGGCTGGTGCTGAGAAAGGCAGAGGGGTCTCCTGTCCATAGTCCTGCCTGGATGTGGGGAGCAGGCTGCTTTGTTGGCACACCCTTCTGTTCAGATTCAGCCCTGGAGGCCTGAACCCAGACTGTCAGCACTAGGCACTGGGACCTGTTTTTCAGAGCCGTGCCCCCGGCAGGAGGGGCCATGGCCCTCACCAGGGTGATGGGGAAAGTGCTGGCATCCCAGCTTCGGCCTGGGTTGAGGGTCGCCCTAAGGCCCCTGAAGTCCCCGCCGGTCACCTGGAGTGGACTGGTCTCCTGTCATCGTCCCTTGGCTTCAGCCTGGGCTTTCCACACTCACTCCAGAGTTTGTTTTTCTTTCTTTCTTTCCATTTTTTCTCTTCCTGCCTTAGCTGTGTGTTTTCCCAGAATTCTTATGGGAACGGGGTATTTTCCTGCCCCCCCTCCTCCTCTTGTCTGTCAGATTTCCTGTTTTACAAACTCGCTTTGAATCCAGGCCCAGGGCTGGTGGGAAGCAGAGCCTCAGGGGCCTCCTGACAGCATCCAAGTGCCTTGGCCACCCCAGGCTCCCTGGCCCTCCCCTTTCCCATGCCTGGCCTTCAGGTCAACTGGCAGGTGAATGCCAGGCGCCCAACCTGGAAGAGGCAGCCCTTAAAGGAAGGAGATAGAAGTCTTCTCACAAGGCCGTGACCCTTGAGCTCCTCCAGGGTTGCTGAGCTGGCTTCCTCCTCAGTCTGCCTGGGGTGAGGGTGGGGGTGCCCTTTCTCTGTGCTGCACCAGGGCCCACCCCACGTCCAGGGAGCCAGACCCCTTTTCTGACTTCAACTGCCTTAGTCTGTGACTCTCATAGCCCTGCTCTGAGCAGCCAGGAATCGCTCTTGGAATAAGCAGGGGCTAGGCCTTCTGCACACCCCCCAAAGTCTAACTGGGGTGTGCAGAGAGGGCCCGCAGCAAGGCCACACTAAACTAAACTAGTGGACCACTGCTGGTAGGACACTGCCGTGCCATCCGCACGAACAGAGCGTTGGCTGGCTCCTGCCATGCATCAAGTCTGTCTTCTAAAGTCAAAGCACAGAGGAGTCTTCCTAACACCCTCCTCACCTTCTGCTCTAAGGTTTATCATGTCCCACTTTGCTTTGGAGAGATCTGCATAAGACCAAGAATTGCCTGTTGCTTTGAAAGGAGCATGCAGATGACAGGGCCCTCTCAGGGAACTCCTGAAAGGAGGACCTGCCATGCACACAGGCCGCAGCAGGCACAGGGAGGTCACCGGCTAGTTCAGGTTCAGCCGGGACTGTGCCCTCACTTGCCCCCTCGCCTGGGACCCCTCACTGGACACCTGGAAGCCCTGATGGTAGATGGCCCTGAGACCCCCCAGGATGTGTCCCCCACCCCTTGGCCTGAGAGTCAGTGTGTGCATCCCTGTCTTCCCTCCCATGTTCTGGGAGGGTAACTGGCAGCTCAGCTTTGTCTCTCGGCCTTCAGCGCAGGGCCAGCCCTGGGGCAGTGCTCCATGAGCCACTGGGGTAGGGAGGAAAGGACCGAGCAAGCAGTGGGGCTCAGGCGAGGTGGAGCTAGGGAGTGCAGCAGGCCCTCAGGTAAAGGGCTAGGTCATGTGTCTGCCAGGGCTGAAGATGGTGAGATGCACCCTTCTGGGGCTCTGCTGGTCCCGGGCCTGGCTTACCTCCTGAGCTCCCAGCCTTCCTACTTGGCCCACAACCCAGTGCTCAAGACGCCTGGGCCGAGATAGGGGCGGCGAGGGGCCGGCCAGCCTCCTTCTTGGCTCCAAAAACCTTGGAGAGGAAGGTGGCTCCGGGGTGGGGCCCGTGGGCTTCCCGACCTTGGAGCAGAGGCGCAGGCTCCCGGCTTCTGGGATTAACTGGGCAGGACTGTGTCCTAGATCACCATCCCGCGGGGGAAGGACGGCTTTGGCTTCACCATCTGCTGCGACTCTCCGGTCCGAGTCCAGGCCGTGGATTCCGGTGAGTGAGCATCTTGGGTGATGGCGGCCCCGGGCTTAGCAAACAAGATGTTGGAACTGAAAGGGGAGCCCCAGCCCCGAATGAAGAGTCCTGGCCTTTCAAAATGAAAAGAATAATATTTTTAAATGACCACAGATGAAAGTGAGGTCTATGAAAATACACCTACTCTTTTTTTGTTTTGTTTTTAATCAAAGTGAAGATAGGCTTTTATATTTTGTTTCCCAGTCATTTCAAACAGGAACTAAACCTACATTTTCAGCAATGGCTGCATGGGGAAATGAGAATCATTTATGAACTTGATTTGGAATCAGTATTTTATCCTAGTCCAGCCTGATGAGCCCTTTAAAATAGTCATTTCCTCTCTACTTTTCACAAAGAAAAGAATTCTCCTAGTCACAGAGTGAGCATCCTAAGAGGAGAAGGTGGGACATGGCGATCTGGGGGCCCCCTTGCCTTGAGCCTGCCAGCAAGGAAGGGTTCTTGAAGGGTGGGTGCTCCTGGGGGGAGGGAGGGGGCCTGGTGGGGAGGTTGGCAGCAGAGAGGTCAGCCAGTACTGGGTCTGCGGGCAAGGAGGAAATGAAAGCAAAGGAGTGCCTCCTTCAAGATCCTTCCTGAGCACCTCCAAGGTTAGGCCCTCATTCACAGATCAAGAAACAGAGGGGAGCGGTCCTTGTCCAAGGTCACTGTGGAGGCAAAGGACCCTAGGCCCTCTGAGGGGATCGTGGGCTCAGGAGATTTCTTTGTCCCTGCAGGGGGCCCGGCGGAGCGGGCAGGGCTGCAGCAGCTGGACACGGTGCTGCGGCTGAATGAGAGGCCTGTGGAGCACTGGAAATGCGTGGAGCTGGCTCACGAGATCCGGTGACCGGGGCAGCCGGCGGGCGGCCTGGGGCTTGGGGCTGCCTCGCACCTCCCCACCCCTCCCCAGCCCTGGGCACACACCTGGCCCATCCCTCCTTCACAGCTGCGAGCCATTTGCTTTGCTCCTCAGGAAATCAGTTACTTGGCCTGAAACTGGAAGGTTCAGGCTCCAAGCGAATTTGAATCCCAGGGCAAACAGTAGGGGAAGAAGCTCTCAGACACACCCTGTGGTTCATGGTGTGGCTCCAGGGGGTCGCTTTCTCCTTGAGCTCATTAGTTCTGCTACCTCAGAGCTAAGGCTTCTGTTTTCTAGGCTGGGTAGATGTTGCAGAGATTTTTCAGTTGTATAATTGCACAGTTATTCTTTAAAATGTATCCTGGTACATACTGGGTCAGTCGTGTCCGACTCTGTGTGACCCCATGGACTGTAGCCCGCCAGTCCATGGGAATCTCCATGCAAGAATACTAGAATGGGTTGCCATTTCCTTCTCCAGGGGATCTTCCCCACCCAGGGATCGAACTCAGGTCTCCCGCATTGCAGGCAGAGTCTTTACCATCTGAGCCACCAGGGAAGACTTAAAATGTATGGGACCCTTCAATTTTGACCCTCTGAGTTACAGCCCCATTTTAGGTTTACTTCAAGAATGACTGGGTGAGGGGTTTACACAGGTGGGTGGCTTGCTTGTACTTTGTGTTCAGAAGGAACATCACTAGTTGAATTTGGTCTTCTTTCTTTATTACCAATGCCCTTCCCAGCCCCTGCCAGTCAACTTGAATTGACCTCAGGGACTCCTTTGCTGTTTCTGCTTTAGCTGGCCTCTGCATCCTTTCCTGTTCTAGCACTCGGGGCTGCCCCTGCCCCCTTACCCTCTCTTCCTTAATGCCCCCGCAGGCCCCTACCCTGCCTGACTTTGGTCTCCCTCAGACTCAACTTCCGGAGAAGGAAATGGCAACCCACTCCAGTATTTTTGCCTGGAGAATCCTGTGGGCAGAGGAGCCTGGTTGGGCTGCTGTCCGTGGGGTCGCACAGAGTCAGTCACGACTGAAGCGACTTAGCATGCATGCATGCATTGGAGAAGGAAATGGCAACCCACTCCAGTGTTCTTGCCTGGAGATTCCCAGGGATGGAGGAGCCTGGTGGGCTGCCATCTATGGGATTGCACAGAGTCGGACACGACTGACTTAGCAGCAGCAGCAGCAGACTCAACGTCTCTTTGTGATTCCTGCTCCCTGCCACTTCCAGGAGCTGCACCAGTGAGATCATCCTGCTTGTATGGCGCATGGTCCCCCAGGTCAAGCCAGGGCCAGACGGAGGGGTCCTGCGACGAGCCTCCTGCAAGTCGACCCTGGACCTCCTGTCACCCCCCAATAAGCGGGAGAAGAACTGCACCCACGGGGCCCAGGCCCGGCCAGAGCAGCGTCACAGCTGTCACCTGGTGTGTGACAGCTCAGACGGGCTGCTACTCGGCGGCTGGGAGCGCTACACCGAGCTGACCAAGCGCGGGAGCCAGCACACCCTGCCGGCGCTGTCCCGCGCCACGGCCCCCACCGACCCCAACTACATCATCCTGGCCCCGCTGAACCCCGGGAGCCAGGTATGGACGGCCGGTTCCGGGAAGGTGAAGGGCTGGGGTCCCTGAGTGAAGCCAGAAGAGGCAAAGACTCAGTTGTGTTGGGAAGAGCCTCCCAGGGGCTCGGCGTAGGGAGCAGGGATGCGGGGTAAGCCCTAACACCATAGGGCCGTCCTGTAGGGCTGTCCTGGGCAGAGGGAGCAGCTGGGTCTTTGTGGTCTCAGGGCACAGATCCAGGACCAGGGGATGTCACGGGGTGGAAGATTTCACCTCAAAAGAAGGAAGCGCCTTCTACCAGACGGCGCTTTTCCATAGCAGAATGGGCCACCTGGTGGGCAGTGAGCGCCTGTCGAAGGTACTTCAAGACCGTGTGGTGGGATGATGGTGTGTGTGTATCCCAAGACACCGTTCCCCTGAGATAGTCTGGGTAAAATGTATCCTGAGGTCAAGTAAGCTTGAGAAATACCTCCTGCTCTCTTCCTCTTGGAGCAGATTCCCAGTGCATGCTCACCTGTTGAGGCTCTGAGGGCATCTTTAGTGAAGAAGGTGGTTCATCCTTGATCACCCGAGTGGTTCCCAAACTCCCCTGATGGCGTCCCCCTTTGTAGCAGAGTTGTTAGCATCCCTAGGGCCAGTGTTCCCCAGCACACACTTTGGAGCAAGTTGCCATCAAGGAAATTGGGGATCCGGCCAAGGGATTAAACTCGATGACAGCTAAAGCCTCACTGTACTCAAACATTCTGGAGGATTCTAGAGCCTGTGTTCCCTACAAGCCCCCTCTTGGCTCCTTAGCAGGATGGCGGTCTTGCCCTCATGCCCTGAGGGGCTTCCCTGCTATCCCCAGGCCAGGGCTGAGCAGCCTGCCTGGTTGTCTGCCCTGTGGCTGGGCTGAGGGGTTCTCTGTCTTTCCGTTGCAGCTGCTGCGGCCTGTGTACCAGGAGGACGCCATCCCCGAAGGTGAGTCTGCCCTCGGCTACCCTGCCCTCCGAGCCCCAGAGAGATGGCGAGGTCAGCTGCCTCCAGCTCTGGCTGGGAGGCCTTCCCAACAGAGTCAGGACCCCCCCGCAGACTGACACAGACTGTCTCCTCTTGGGACCTCCCCTCCTTCACTGAGCCAATGTCTTTCTTCCTCGGATCCTGAACTTAGAAGGAGGCGAGGGCATCTTTTCAGAGCAGCCTAGGAGACGGTGTTCAGAACTCAGGCCCTCAGCTGAGATTCGCCCAGTGTCGTACGTGTGTGTGCTCAGTAACCTCAGGCCGACCCTTTGAGACCCTATGGACTGCAGCTCACCAGGCTCCTCTGTCCGTGGGATTCTGCAGGCAAGAGTACTGGAGTGGGTTGCCATGCCCTCCTCCAGGGAATCGTCCCGACCCAGGAATTGAACCTGTGTCTCCTGCATCTCCTGCGTCGCAGGCAGATTCTTTACTGCTGAGCCACAGGGAAGCCCCTCAACCAATGTTTCTAAGTGTAAGGTGCTGTAGGCACCGTGGTCAGGCTGGCACAGGAACGAGGCATGGAGTTCAGAGCTGGGAGGCCTCAAATTGGAGTTGTGTGAGTTTAAACAACTAATGATCCCTCACTGAACCTTGGTTTCTTTATCTATAAAACAGGGCTGATAATTCCCACTTTAGAGGGTTGTCGGAAGGGATGAGGGAGATAATGGTTTCGAGTAGCAGCCTGTTTACTGAGCGATGCTACACAGAAGATAGTTGTCTTTGAAGTGCACAAAGGTCCCTGCTGTTTGAATGGATTTTTCTCTATTATCCAGAAAATGCTGGCCTTAGTTTTTAAGGGCCAGTGGGAGAAGCTGGTCTCAAAACCAGCACCTTCTCCCAGGAGGCCTGAGGTGTCAGAGTTGATGCTGGAGTGGGCTGGGTATTTTGTTAGGTCCTTTCTGCACTGCCTGAAGGCCAGATGCGATCTGGAAGGCTGAGAGCAGCCTTACCTGGTGGTACATGGTACTGACCCAGATTTCCTTGAGACCTCCTGCCTTGAGAATGGCCTTTTCCCAGCCCCTTGCTGACTTGCTCCCTCCCAGTCCCCTCTGTCAGTAGCACGAAGATGCTTGCTGATAGCAGGTGTCTTTTTGGGGAAAAGGGCTGCCACCAGGCTCAGGGTTGAGAATGGAAGGCATCTTCATTCTCTCCAGGTGGGGCATTTTGGTGTTTGGGCTTGATTGGTTGGAAATGAAGCCATGTTCCTTCCGGAGAGAAGTCTGATAATGTTTCAACGCTGAGTTGGTGCATTAGGTTAAAGAGGAGACATCACTGCTGAACCGTGACCCCATTAAGGGCAAGGCCTAGGCCTGCTCCTCTCCCTGTGTCTGGTGCTGGTGCCAGGGTCTGACAAACAGCAGGTACTCAACAGAATTTTAGTTGAGTGACCGACTGAAGGGGATTGACTTTGGTTGCTGCTGAGGGTTTGCAGACTGCTCAGGGGGGAAGGGAGTTGGACAGGTGTGTCCCCGGAGGTGGGCAGGTGTGGTTCCTTCTCAAGAGATGCCTCTTGGTGTCCTCCCAACTCCTATCCAGGTTTCGGTTCCCCTCGACAGTACAGTACTTAGCAAACCAAGACGGGCATAGTCATGCAGGCCGTGGGAAGAGGGACAAGTGAGGAAATGATGATGCTGTTAATAACAATGGTAACTTTTGAATGCATTATATTAAGAACTTGACCTGACTTCATTTATTCTTCACGAGAATAATTATTTGGGGATTCAAGGACATTTTTTTTCTCCTTACCAGGGATTGAGCGTTCCTGGCTCCTGGTCCTCGGGTTCAGAGAAAGGGGTGGAATTCAGGGCACAGATCTTCCCTTAAACGCACTTAGGGGTCTCCAGAGGCCAAGGCTGTCAGGACTGTGCCAGCTTCTGTCCCCTCCTCTGGCTGGGCTGCCTGGCCTCCTGGTCTCCTCTCAGGAGAGTGGGTTGAGCCAACCTGAGTTGAACGGGGTCTGGTGCCCTTCCAGGGCCTGGGGTGCCTGCCCGCTTGTTATTGGCATTTTCTCCCAACCCGCTGATGCCCCGCCATTGTCCCCTGCCCTGTGAAGGTGGCCCGGCCTCAGATTCTCTGCTGCTGGGGTGGGATGACTACCGGGCCCTCCTCAGAAGCTGAGTAATTACTGTGCTTGGTCAGTGAAGCAGGTGTCGAAGGGGTGGATTGGGGTTTGGACCAGAGGGTGTAAGTGGTAGCATTTGGGAAAGTTAAGGAGTTTGCCTTCACAGAGCTCCGTAGCTGGGTTACAACTTGGACTGTTTCTTTAAAACAGATACTTCAAAAATCAGTTTTGAAGAATCAAGCCCACTTGCTACACATTATCCAGGGTGTGTGGACAGGGGACACGAAGACATACCACCTAGGGGAGGGTGGTCCCACTTTGTACCAGTTACTGTTCAGATGACCCTAGGCAAGTCCTCCAGTCACTCCAGGCCTCAGTTGCCTTGACTGTAAAATGGGACTGCTTCTCTCCCGAAGGCAAGAGTATGTGTCGAGTGGCTTACCCATGACTTTCTAGGCCCAAGGCAAAGATTCTATGTGCCCTGTGCAGCTGGGGCTTGGGAAGGGAAGAAGTGGATGCCTTTAAAGGTCAAACCGGGGGTCACAGGACCCAGATTTTGGCATTAGCAAACCCAACTCATCTGCTGCTGCTGCTGCTAAGTCGCTTCAGTCATGTCCAACTCTGTGCAACCCCATAGATGGCAGCCCACCAGGCTGCCCCGTCCCTGGGATTCTCCAGGCAAGAACACTGGAGTGGGTTGCCATTTCCTTCTCCAATACACAAAAGTGAAAAGTGAAAGTGAAGTTGCTCAGTTGTGTCCGACTCTTCGCAGCCCCATGGACTGCAGCCTACTAGGCTCCTCCGCCCATGGGATTTTCCAGGGAAGAGTACTGGAGTGGGTTGCCATTGCCTTCTCCCCAATCCATCTAAGTTGGGTCTATTTTGCCTTGTCAGTCCTGTGTAGTTTCAGCTTGTCGGTCTAGGCTTGGTTGTGTCAAATTAGACTAGTTCCAGACTGACCCTGGGATCCCCCTTCATGGTACGGTTTGTGGCCCAGCATCCTCGTCTTAATGCCAGCCTTGATGAGTAGATTATTCATCGACTTGGGTTTATAATCTTCATGCCCTCAGACTCTGGTACATTCACCAAACCTTTGCCCATCAGGTCTCTTGTGGGAGCCCCCGCCTGCCCTGGGTCAGCAAGGTAGCAGTCCGTGTTATTTCTGCTTCGCAGTGGAAAACACTCTGGCTAAGAGGGCAATGGAGCCTGTTCAGAGTTGCACAGCCAGTCTCCGAGGAGGCCAGTGCTCCAGTTCAGATGTCTGGTCCAACTCAAACCCAGTGCAGAGCTTGAGGGCTGGGATGGGTTCTTTCAGCAGAGGCTGCCAGCACAGAGCCCTCTGGGACTGACGTCCAGGGTCAAAGCAGATGAGGAGCTGTGAAAGTGTCTGGCCATGCATCTGGCCCCCACCCCAACCCTGGCTCATGCTCTTTCTCCTCTAAGTGACTCCTTGAAGAGACAGGAAGTGGTTTAGGTTATTATAGTTTGAGTGCTGCCCCAAGATACTGCTGCAGTAGGTGGTCACTTGTGTGGGTGGGGGGAGGGATGACTTGTTTTCTCACCTTTCTCTGTGAGAAGGGGCAGAGGGTGGGTGGAGGAAGCAAGGGTGAAACCTTCTGAGCTGGTTTTTCCTCTGAGGCCCTGGACTGCGCGTTGGTGGGGAGCTTCCCCGAGATATAGCTGGGGTCAGGTCACCTGTTCACTCCCTGGTTGCCAGGATCGGGGGTGGTGGAAGGAGACCTAGTGGGCTGGGCAAGCAGATCAGGAAGGGCTGGTCAGTTGCCCACCTGGCAGCAGGGACTCTAGGAAGGGGCTCAGGTGTGTGTGGAGCTTGAATACCCTGGAGTTTGTCTCCTACTTGCTTATGTCCAGGAATTCCTGACTTTTTAGAAACTCTGTGTTGTGCACCTCTGCCCACTGGATGAGACACGATAAAGACCTGTGTGCCGCTCCTTGTCCAGTGCAGGGCATGTGTCCTGCAGTGTCCCCTTATATAGAGGGACTCCCTGCAGCCCTCCGCTCTCTTCCCTGGGGTCGGTTCATTCTCTTTCTCTCGTTTCTCCTCTCTTCTCTCTTTTCTGATGAGAATAATTTCTGATGGCCAAACCAGGGAGTACTTCTTGTCTGTGATGAAGCCAAGGCTTCCCAGTGTCCCTGGAGCACCTGATCAACTTCCTTTGCCGAGTGGAGGAATCACAACAAGAACCACAATGAGTTATCGGCTCACTTTCATGGTGCCATTACCCAGGTCCCAGGCGTTGCTCTACTTGGAGCCCCTCCTTTAGCACTCATGGCCAGCCCATGAGCTTGGTGCTATGAGGAAACCAAGAGTCTGAGCAGGGAAGTGAGTTGCTGGTGGTTACCAAGCGGGGAGCAGAGAAGTGGGATTTGGGTGCAGCCCTCTGGCTCGGTCATGTCTGATTCTTTGGGACGCCATGGACTGTAGCCCACCAGGCTCCTCTGTCCATGAAATTCTCCCAGCAAGAATACTGAAGTGGGTAGCCATTCCCATCTCCAGGGGATCTTCCCCACCCAGGGATCAAACCCAAGTCTCCTGCATTGCAGGCAGATTCTTTACTGTCTGAGCCACCAGGGAAACCCCTTCTTTTCTTTCTTTTCTTCTCTGGCTCAGAGCTGGTGGGCTTCCCCAGTAACTGGAGCTTCAGTGCCACCCCTTATCTCAGACTGACTCAGTCAGCCAGGCTGATCCAGCTCCCTTGGCTAGTTGAGGGCCGACCCCACTCGTCCTAGGAAAGCCCACTGTCTCTGCTATCACTGCAGAGATAGGACCTCCACTCTCTTTGTTTGAGGGACCTGGGAGTCAGCGGTGCTGGGTGTGCCCAGGGTGGGAATGCAGGCCGGGGAGGGGGGTGGCACACGTGCTCTGACACCTGGAGTGCCCCAGCTGATTGACGGCTTGATGTGGGTCTGTGGGCCTGGTGAGGTCAGATCTTCTGATTTTTCAAATCTGAGAGACTTTCTGATTTGTCAAAGTATGAGGCCAAACCAATAGGCCTGATTCAGGTCCTGGGCCATCTTTATCAGGGAACTGGGCAGTTCCCTGCCCAGTCCTCGCCCTGGAGGTGGAGGTTTGCATGTCAGTATCCCTCCCAGAGTGTGCGAGAGACTTCCTTCTGAGGTCTCCCCACCTTCTCAGCACCTTGCTCAGGGCCAGGCTCAAGGTCGATGCTGCTGGAAATGGCAACTGATGGACTGAGACCGACTGACCGTGTGCCCTGTTTCTGCAGAGGCCATGCCTTTGCGGGGCAGGGGGGAGATGGAAATGCCTCACAGTGCACCCCCCATCTCTGTTCCGCAGAATCAGGGAGTCCCAGTAAAGGGAAGTCTTACACGGGCCTGGGGAAGAAGTGTCGGCTGATGAAGACGGTGCAGACCATGAAGGGCCGTGGGAACTACCAGAACTGCCCCGTCATGAGGCCGCACAGCCCGCACTCAAGCTATGGCACCTACGTCACCCTGGCCCCCAAGGTCCTGGTGTTCCCCGTCTTTGTCCAGGTGAGCTGACGGCTGACCCCCAGGGCTCCCTGTGGGGGAGGTGAGAGAGAGAGGGCCCTTCGCTCTGGGACTCAGAGGTGGTGTCTCGTTCTAGGACTGGGGGAAAGCCAAAAAGCTTCGGGGCTCAGGATGCTGGGAGTGATATGGAGGGAGCAGAGGCTTCCAGGAGGAGGAACAGGAGAGTGAGGGCAGGGAGGCTTGACATCAGGGGGTCCCCCTCCTGCTCCCCTTTCTCTGGGCACACTGCAGGCACGCTGCAGTTGCCTGTTGTATCTCGCAGGGCCTGTGTGCCGAGGCTTCTGTTCCTGGCTCCTCCAGCGCTTTGTTGTTTGGAGATGACCAAGCGAGCGAGCCTCGAGGTCTGGCATCTTGTCTGGTCTCCTTGGTCTTAGCAAACGCATCTGGCCAGTACTAGCTGGTGGCCTGAGACTATTTAGATTTCCCTTCTCCTATTTTTTTCTTGTTTTCCTTCTCTTCCTCTCCATTTCCAAACCTTTATTTATTCTATCACCCACATATATAACCCATGTGAGCATTTAGATATCTTTCCTGTGCATGTCATATTAAAAACCCCAGACTGTATTGTACATTTTCTATTCTGTTGCCTTTTTTAAAACAAGAATTGCAGCATGAACATTTCCTAGATCATTAAATATTCTTTGAGTCTGTGTTTTGTAGTGGTTGGACACTATTACATGGATGTTTCATGTTTATTTAACCAGTCCTCTCTTCTATTCAGACACTTGTGTTATGTCTGCTCGTTTGTTATTGTAAATAACTGTGATGAAAATCCTTATGCGTGAATTGCCTCTCAGATTATTTTCCTTGGGAGAGATTCCTAAAAGTGAAACGACTGGGTCATGGGTCATAAACATCTTAAAGGTTCTTATACATATTTTGACAAATTGCTTTCCAGAAAGACTCTCACTTTATCCTCTCATCAGCAACCTAGAGGAGGCATGGCCCCAAGAGCTTCATTTCTGACCATGCCTGCCTTCTCTGTTCTCCCTGGCATCCTTCTGGGCCTGTCACTGGCCAGTGGATCTTTGAATTTATACTTTTTAGGATACGTGCAGCATATCTCTGGCAGGTGACGTGTGTCTCCCCAGACAGCTCCGTAGGCAGGGTCTGCCCTTTGCCATTCTTTCTATCTCTCCTCTTTCTTGGGATGTAACCACAAAGGTCTTGGAATCCACAGGGCCTATTTTTCATTTTAAAATTTTTACCAAAAAATTAAAATTGGTTTTTAAAAAGTCATAAAAACTTTTGAGTTGTGAAATATATAAGCCAAAAATGGCATAACACTTAAATGGACAGTTTAATGAGTAATTATAAAGTGGATATCCACTAAGAAAAAGGCCTAGACCATTGCTACCACCCCAGAGGCCGTGTGTCTCTCTTCCTGATTATAATACCCTCCCCGCCCAGAGATGTCCCCACTAATCTGACTTTGTGATAATCATTTCCTTGCTTTTCTTTAGTTTTACTGCCTATATGTGCTTTCCTGTGCATGCTAAGTCACTCTAGTCGTGTCTGACTCTATGTGACTCTATGGACGGTATTCCCACCAGGCTCCTCTGTCCATGGGATTTTCCAGGCAAGAATAGTGGAGTGGGTTGCCATGCCCTCCTCCAGGGAATCTGCCCAATCCACAGATCGAAGCTGCCTCTCTTATGTTTCCTGGATTGGCAGGAGGGGTTTTTTTACCACTAAGAGTGGGAGGTGCGGCTTGGCAGTGGATATGGGGCAGGGTCATGGAGTAGGGTGAGTGGTTAGGGTGAGAGGTTTGGGTGAGACTTGGTCCCTGGGAACTGACAACAGAGAAGGAGTGAGTGAACTCAAGTGTGTTAATGAATGTGGAGCAGGGATTGACCTGGCCTCCAGAGGCACTCAAGTGACCAAACCTGGCCTGAGGCTCTCAGGATACTGCCAGAGGCATCCTGAGAGCCTCGGCCTGACAGCATGAATAGGAGAGAGGAGGGAGTGTGGGGCTGGGAGGGCCTGGGAGCTCAGTGCAGTCAGGGAGCTGGTGGGGCGGGGAGGGTCTGGCCATGTGGTCCGACTTCCTGCGGCAAGTGTGTGAAGGCTGGTGGGGAAGGTCGCAGCGGCAGTTCCGCCCAGGATGAGCACCTCTATCTTTCTGTTTCTGTCTGTGTATGAGGGGGCGTGTGGGTTCTTGGGGTGTGGGGGCAGGGCTGGCAGTCCTGCGGCTGGCTTTGGCAGGCTGCCTCCCCCTCGCCCCCACCCACCTTCCCCACTAGGCCTCTTTGAACGATTGCCTTTGTTTACAGCCTTTAGATCTCTGCAACCCTGCCCGGACCCTCCTGCTATCAGAGGAGCTGCTGCTGTACGAGGGGCGAAACAAGGCTGCTGAGGTAAGACACTCTCCTTCCCCAGGTGAGGTTTTCGGTGGGCTTCACCAGCCATCTTCCAGGCCCCTACATTTCCCCTCTTCTTGATAGTTGCAGAATCGTACAGTCAAGTAGGAAAGACCTGAAAAATCTTCCGTGCTCTCCTCTACCAAATGGCTGCCCAACTTTTCCTTAGATACATCCAGTGACGGGGCATTCACCACCTCTCAAAGCTATATAGTCGATCTTTGGCGGTCAGAAGGTTTTCCCAACCCCTAATGACATTCCACTGTTTATCCCAACTTCCTCTAAGGAGCAGAAGAGATGGCAGTTCACCCCAGCTCTGTCGAATGACTTTATGTGTGAGAAGATTAAAGCTGTTAGCCAAAGAGAATTTTTAGAAGAGCATCCATTAGCTGGGTTCTCTGGGTGTGTATTAACCCAAATCACAAATCCTCTTTTGAAGGGTAAGTCTATGATCTCGCTATAGCTCTAGCTTGGCCAACAGAGGCCTGGGTGTGGAGGCCACGCCGCTCTTCCTGGGAGCTGGCCCCAGCGTATCTCTTCCTGGGGGGACTTCACTCACCTCCACAGTCCCCAGAGTGGGCCAGTTTCCGGCTCCGTCTTCGTGAGTTTAAGTCTACTTTGGAACAGAGGTTGGAACCCTGGGATCTGACTGGTTTCCTGAGGGCGTTGAAGAGAGAATGAGGGCTTGTTGCCAGTCAGGCCCTCATTCAGAGCTGGGAGTGTGGTTTGGCTAAGTTGAGAGGCAGCTTTGGGTGGTGGAAAGATCAGGAAACTTGAAGGCAGAAAGATTACAGCCAGCTCTGTTTTGCTGCTGGCTCACTTAAGACTTCTTCCTTCTTCCTCAGTCTTCCCATCTGAATAGTGGGTGTGTGTGTGTGTCTGAGGCAGCCATGGCAGGGTCAGAGGTTGGCTGATCTCAAAGGGTGTTTGGGCCTCAGCCTTCTGGGACGTTTTGTGTAGCTGCAGCGAAAGCAGGCTGCTGTCGTTTTGTTTGTTCGACAAGCAGGCCAGAACTCATATTTTCCAAGTGAGCATTGTCTCTTTCAGGGGGGTTTTCCTGGGGAGACCACAGGCTTATTTCCACCACACTGGTGTCGCTTACCACATTTCTGGACCTCCTCTTCCGGAACTTTCTTAAGAACCTTGGCGTAGCTTCTGGATTGCCTCCATGGGAGTAAAACTTCATCTGTTGAGGGGGATTTCAATTCTAAGAACAGGAAGTCCTTTGGAGCAGTCCTTGGTGAGTAAGTGTGTAGTGGAGCTCGGTCAGGTAGCCCAAGGTCAGAAATGGAGGTGTGGCTGCAAATTCACAAGACTCAGAAGAAGAGAGTTAGAAGCGGCAGCCACCCTGGAGTACACCTGTGTGTCCAAATGTGCTCTTTTGTTCCCTCACTCACTCACCATTAAGCCTACAAACATTAAACACTTCTTATATAGCCTTATTGTGTATGCACTTTCCATGCTGGGTCCCTGGTGGCTCAGATGGTAAAGTGTCTGCCTACAATGCAGGGCACCCCACCCCAGTACTTTTGCCTGGAAAATCCCATGGACGGAGGAGCCTGGTAGGCTCCAGTCCATGGGGTCGCTAAGAGTCGGACACGACTGAGCGACTTCACTTTGACTTTTCACTTTTATGCATTGGAGAAGGAAATGGCAACCCACTCCAGTATTCTTGCCTGGAGAATCCCAGGGACGAGGGAGCCTGGTGAGCTTCCGTCTATGGGGTCGCACAGAGTCGGACACGACTGAAGCGACTTAGCAGCACAATGCAGGAGACCGGGGTTCAGTCCCTGGGTTGGGAAGATCCCCTGGAAAAGGAAATGGCAACCCACTCCAGTATTCTTGCCTGGAAAATCCCATGGACGGAGGAGCCTGGTAGGCTACATACAGTCCATGGGGTTGGAAAGAGTCAGACACGACTGAGCGACTTCACTTTCACTTTCACTTTCCATACTTGATCCCAGTTAACTCTTTTTTTTTTTTTCCTGAAATATTTAATTGTTAATCTGACTGTGCTGGGTCTTCATTGTGGCGTTCAGGGTCTTTAGTTGCGGCTTGTTCCCTGAACAGGGATCTAGTTCCCTGAGCAGGGATAGAAGCCTGGGCCCCTCACATTTCGAGCATGGAGTCTTAGACAATGACCACCAGGGAAGTCCTGATCCTGATTAATTCTTGCAGCTTCCTGAAGAGAAGAACATTTGACCCCAGTCAGTAGATGAAAGTAAGCCTCCAGTGAGATTAACTGGCACCCAATGGGCTTCCCAGGGTGGCACTAGGGGTAAAGAACCAGCCTGCCAATGCAGGAGACATAAGAGACGTGGATTCGATCCCTGGGTTGGGAAGATCCCCTGGAGGAGGGCACAGCAATCCCCTCCAGTATTCTTGCCTGGAAAATCCCATGGACAGAGGAGCCTGGTAGGCTACAGTCCATGGGGTTGTTAAGTGAAGGACACAACTGAAGTGACTCAGCAGGCATGCAGGAGTCTCAAGGCTCCAAAAGGATGTAGCCACAATTAGCACTTGGGATCTCTCTGGCTCAGCAGTGCTTTCCAGGATCCCATGCTGCCTCTGGTGTGTTTGTTTAAAAACAAATTAACAAACAGAAGCTGAAGCCAGGGTCTGATAATAGTTAACAGTCTATCCAAGAGTTCTTCATCCAGTGGGTCTTTGGAGCCCTAGAACTAAGAGACTGCTTCTGAAGATTGAAAGAAGAGATTTGAAGACAAATAAAAATAATACACTCCTTTTTCTTGAAATATGATAGGAAGCAAATATGTGGATCTTGGTAGCCTGTCATGTTATTCGGGCCAAAAGTACAAAGCAATTCAAGAGGAGTGTGGATAAGTTTGGAGAATCACAGTGAAGGCTGGGTCCACAGGAGTTGTCCGTTCTAACTGCTTCCCTGGAACTTTCCCGCTGATTGTCTTCCAGCCTGTTCTTGAGTCTGCAGAGGCAGATCCTCCGGACAGTGGTTTTCTTACTAGAGAGCGCTAATTTGTCTCAAGTTCTCCCTGGTGCTCTACAGAAATCTTACCTCCTGGAATGTTCTCCCTTGGTTCTTTGTCCCCTTTCTTCTCTGGGCATGCTCCACGAGCTGATCCAACCCCACACCCTGGACTGCCCTCGTCACACCTGCTCCCAGAACTCACAGACTTGATTAATGTGCCCTGAGACCAAACCAGCACTTGGGCACAGCCTTGTTTCTACATTCAAATACTGGTTATCGAGCATCAGCAATGGAGCCAGGCCCTGTGTTGGAGGTTCCAGGAGCTCCACGGGGCTCAGGGACACACCCTAACTTTTCATGCTGACTCACTGAGTTTACCATTAACTCAGGCACCAAGATCTTGTCTGCCAACCTGCCCTTAGGTAAGATTTCTGGGAAGAAGCTTGGTTAGGACCACGTGGGATTAGTGATCCTTTAAGTTGTAAGGATTTCCTAACCAAACAAGCCCTCAACTCTTGACCCTTTGGGAAAACAGAAGTGTCCTTGGAGCAAGTGTGGGGAACCACCTGGCGGCCCCCACGGCCTGCTGTGGGACACAAGCCGGTCACTGGGCTGTGGAGATGGTCATCCCTGCTCTTCGGGCTGCCGTGACCTCTCGTGGGCTGCTAGGAGGGTGGGAGAGGGGGCCCACCTGCCCTCCCCGGGCACGCTGGCCTCTCTGCCCTGCCTCCCACTGTGCGCCAGCTCTGTCCTTTCCCTGACCTGACTTTTGGGGAAATTCTTCATTCAGGCCTTAATCACTTCCTGTCTAGACCACATTCTCAGCTCTGGGAATCTGGGCCAGAGCAGCGGCCTGGGTCTTTTCGCACCTTGCTAGTGGCTCTTCCAAGTGCCCTCCAGCTAGCTCTCGTGGGCTGGGGCTGGTTTTTTTTTTTTTTTACTTTTTAAGCTCCTCACAGACTGTCTCCTCTGACCCCTCCCCTGCCAGCTTCCCTGTGGGTCCGGAGGCCGCCTCCAGATTTCCACTGCGTCAGTCAGGGGAGCCTGAGGGTTCGCCTTGTGCGCGCCTAGTGCAGAGCCTCTCTTTTCTGCTGCTTGGATGCTGACATCTTCTTCTCAGGAACCAACACCTAAAATCCTTCTGAACTCTGGCCCATGTTCGTCCCTCTCTTAACATCATGGTCTTGTCTCCATCGCCTCTCTCTCTGGGTCCCAGGTTGGATTCTTTCACATTCAGGGATGGAACAGCTGTAGGCATGTTGCTGCCTTCCCACACCATGAGAGCTCTGGGGTCAGCCAGACCTCGGCACTGGTCCGTCCCTGCCTGTGTGGCCTCCGACAGGTCACTTAACCTCTGAGATACAGGGTTCTCCTCTATCCAAGAGGGCAATGATGTTGTTTACAAGTCAGGATCCACCGAGCAGAAAGTAAATGCTCAATAAATGGAGACTTCTGTGGGCCGTGTTGGGTCAAGGCTGTGATGGGAAGGGGGTTGGAGAGGGTCCCCGCCAGGATCCCTTCCAGCCCAGCGCTCAGGAGTCCTCACGTTTGGTCCTGTAGGAGAAGCCAGAGCACACCCTCCCCCCAACCCCCTTCCCCGGGAGCCTCCTGCTCAAGGCTGCCCTCTGTTGTCTCTGTGGCCCGGATTCTGTCAAATCTCTGTGTGCCAAGTCGTCCTAAGGAAAACATGTGTTTTTAAATTATAAAAGTAACAGGTTCTCATTGCCAAATAATGCAAATCAAACAAAGGTATAAAGTAAAGTCCTCCCCACAGTGAAGACTGTGATGAGTATCTTAGACACAAAAGTATGTAGAAATATAGACAGATTTATGGGGCCTCCCTGGCGGTCAGTGGTTAAGAATCTACCTTCCAATGCAGGCGACGTGGGTTCCATCTGTGGTCAGGGATCTAAGATCCCACGTGCTGCTGAGCAGCTAAGCCCATGGGCCACAACTACCGAGCCCAAATGATGCGATGAATGTCCCTCATGTCACAACTAAGACCCAGTCCAGCCAAAGAAATAAATACTTTTAAAAAATATAGACAGATTTACAGTTTTGCTTTACAAATTTGGATTATATGCTAGGTATTTTTGCACATGGCAGTATTCTGATTTATGACAAACAGATTTCCATTTCTGCCCACATAGCTCTATTTTATTCTTTTAATAGTTGCATAAAATTCTACCATATGAAGATGGCATCATTTAGTTTATTCATCTTCTCTTAAGGGGATTTTATGTTCTTTTTCTTTTATTACAAAAATGCTACTGAGAACATCCCTACACGTTCACATTTATATGTCCTTGTAAGAATTCCTATAGGCTAGAGTCTTAGAGGTGGAGTTGTTAGGTCATCTCCAACAGTCTGACAGCTAAATGGCAGCATGTTGACCGTCTGAACTTGAGCAACAAGCCAGCGCACACTCCCTGTGGCCCTTCCGTAGTGCATGCCGACCCTCTGGCGGACTCTTCCTACACCAGATGCTGTGAAATGTCAGATTTTGATACCACAAAGGGAAGTCCACATAATTAATAATATTTTGTTTTCTTCAGAGAATCTAAAATAGGATTTTTTATTGCTTTTGACTAAAGGCCACTGCAGGATTTGCAAAACAAAGCTCAGTGTAATCTTTACTGGCATTAGAGGATCAAGTGGATTTTTTTTTTAGCATAAAACTATGTGGAGCATGCCTGGTGGTTTACCTATAATGTCTAAAAATATCTTTCTCCTTTATTTTCGGAGTGGCTAATGCATCAAAGAGATAAAAGTTCTGTGCGTGTCTGTATTGGAGTGTAAGTAACTGACTTTTTCTTGATATGATTGTGCATGGATGCAGTTGAAATTATCTGCAAGGAACTTGGTAAGAACATGCATATGGCATGATGCTTCAATTCATAGTCTACACAGAGCTTGTGAGAGAAGCCTGTAGGGAGCCCGGCAGGGACCTACCCGCTGTTTGCATGGTTTTCTCAGATGAAAAAACTGAGGCTGAAGGGATTTGGGGACTTCACCAAGTTTTTATGGCTACTTAGTGAGACAGGAGCCTCAAGTTCTGACTCCAAGTCTAGTGCTCTTTCAGCCAGACACTTAGAGGGGGATGCATGTGAATGTGGTATCTCTTGCAGCCTGGGTCTGGAGATTGCAGAGGCATTTGGTCAGGAAGGTGGGCCTGTG
The DNA here is from genome assembly GCA_935064755.1 of Tragelaphus eurycerus. NCBI lineage: Eukaryota > Metazoa > Chordata > Mammalia > Artiodactyla > Bovidae > Tragelaphus > Tragelaphus eurycerus. The sequence goes on from CAKXYN010000083.1 coordinate 493,688, forward strand.
GGGTGTCTGACTGTTGAGAGGCTTGTTGTTATTCAGTTAGTCATGTCTGAACCTTTGCGACCCTATGGACTGCAGCACACCAGGCTCCCCTGTCCTTCACTATCTCCTGGAGTTTGTGCAAATTCATGTCCTTTGAGTCAGTGATGCCATCCAACCATCTCATCCTTTTTTGCCCCCTTCTCCTCCAGCCCTCAATCTTTCCCAGCATCGGAGTCTTTTCCAATGAGTTGGCTTTTTGCATCAGGTGGCCAAAATATTGGAGCCTCATCTTCAACATCAGTCCTTCTAATGAATATTCAGAGTTGATTTCCTTTAGGATTGACTGGTTTGATCTCCTTGCTGTCCAAGGGACTCTCAAGAGTCTTCTCCAGCACCACAGTTTGAAAGCATCAATTCTTTGGTGCTCAGCCTTCTTTATGGTCCAACTCTTACATCCATACATGACCAATAGAAAAACCGTAGCTTTGACTAGACAGACCTTTGTCAGTAAAGCGGTGTCTCTGCTTTTTAATATGCTGTCTAGGTTTGTCATAGCTTTCCTTCCCAGGAGCAAGTGTCTTTGAATTTCATGGCTGCAGTCACCATCCAAAGTGATTTTGGAGCCCAAGAAAATCTGTCACTGTTTCCACTTTTCCCCATCCATTTGCTATGTTGACAGGCAGGCAGAGGTCATCAGGCCTGGAGGTTGAGGATGAAGGCTAATTTTTATTCTGTTAGTTTTTCCCATTATGAGGAGCAGGCACACTGAGCGTCTGCTCCTGGTTCTGCCCAAGATGACAGAGACACGAGATGATGGCAACTTGTTCCCTGGCCCTCCAGGGGAACCTACGGCTCTGGCCTCTGGGACGGTGGGACAGCTGGCTCTGTTTGCTCTCTCACCATGCAGGTGACGCTGTTTGCCTACTCAGACCTGCTGCTCTTCACCAAGGAGGATGAGCCGGGCCGCTGCAACGTCCTAAGGAACCCCCTCTACCTCCAGAGCGTGAAGCTGCAGGAAGGTGAGTGCTTGCCCTAGACGCCCTGGACTGCCTCCGCTCTCGCCCTGAGCCCTCCTCCTGGTCTGGGCAGCATGGATGGGATGTGTGGTCAGGCCCTGCCTGTGGACTTGGCTCTCAGTCACTGGTGTTCCAGTCTAGGCTAGCAGTCCCCGCTGTTCACCCTGAACTTTGCAGGGAGATTTCTGCTCCAGCGAGGTTTGGGAAAGGCTCGGGAGTGGAGTGAGAAGAGCGCTGGGTTCAGACAGACCTGTGTTCCAAGCTTGGCCTGGCCCCTCACTACCTGTGTCGCCTCAGGCAGGTGACAAGTCCAGGACAAGACAACTTGCCTTGTCCAGGCAAGTTCCTGGACCTCTCTGAGCCTGTTTCCTCATGTGCAAATGAGGATGCCAGTAGTAACTCAGAAGGTCGCTGTGGAGGTTAAATTAACTTTGGTTGTTTATGCCAAGTGACTGGCTCACACGGAGCACCCAGGCAATGCTCGTAGCTCTCGACTCACCACACACATCCAGGACAGGAGACCACTGCTGCTTCCCCCAGCCACAGGCCCCAGGCCAAAGTCCGGGATGCTGGTGCCAGGAGCTGGCCGGGGCTGGCAAGCAGGAGCACGTGGGAGCGTGGAGCAAGTCTCTACCCAAACTTGCCACGGTGGCCCTGCCCTCCACTCGGGAACGGGAAACCAGTGGGAGTATCTGTTGAGTGGTTTGGTTTGGCGCCCGAGGTCTCTGCTGTAAGGGGCTCGGTTTCCTCTCCCAGGTTATGAAAACAACACCAGACCTGTTTGGGCCCGGGTGGCAGGGGCAGGGAGGAAAACATTACCCAGCAAAAGAATTCTGTTTTGACGGCTTGTGCTCCAGGAAAACTTCCTGCCTGTTTGCAAACCTGGCCCGCGCGCTTGGTGCCCCCACTGCTCTTCCTCCTTAGAAACCCAGGCCGTGTGAGAACCCCTACTCCCGCAGCCCCACAGGAAGCCACTTACAACTTCTCTTCTCTGCCCCTGGCTTCCTCCTGCCCACTGAGCAGGGCAGCCACCGAGGGGAAAAAGCAAGTCACCTTGCTGGGGGCCGAGGCTCTCCTGTGGGGCGGGCTGGGCCTGACCAAGGTCATGGTGAGGAGCAGCCCTCTGAGCAAGTTCAGCTCAGATCCTGAGGTTCCAGGGAGCCCCCCAGTGTCTGCGGGAAGGGGGAGACTCTGCCCTTGACTTTCCTGCTGCCACTCGTCCACCCCGACCACCCAGCTTCCCCTGCATACCCATTCCCATGTCCCTCCCACCCTTTGGACATACATGCACTCACACTCATGCCCACCCCCGGCTCACACAATCTAGGACCCTGTCAGATTTGAGGGGTGCTGGTGGGAGGCTGTGCTCGGTAATACACACCGATGATAAGAACCAAAGTGAAAAGTGTGTTAGTCGCTCAGTGGTGTCCGACTCTTTGCAACACTACGGACTGTATAGCCCACTAGGTTTCTCTGTCCATAGGATTCTCCAGGTAAGAATACTGGAGTGGGTAGCCATTCCCTTCTTCAGGAGATCTCGACCCAGGGACTGAACCCGGGTCTCCTGCATTGCAGGCAGATTCTTCACCAGCTGAGCCATCTCTTGTTCTGTTGTGCTCACCACACACGTCTGGGGCCTGCAAGCCCAGGACCCTGGTCTGCTCAGCCTCTTGCTATAAGGAGGGAGGGAAAAGAAGAGTTACAAACTGGCTGTGCATTGGGTGGGGGTTGGGAGCCATAGGGCAGAGGAAGAGCCAAGGGTCATGGCTGGGAGGGGGTCCTGGGCTCCGCGTTGCTGCTGACCTGGGGAACAGTGTCAGCTGGTCCTTTGTCCCTTTTCTGGGCAGCAGTTTCTCTTTCAGTAGGCAGGGTCGGAACACAATCCTGCACGTTCCCCCCAGCCCTGCACGTTCCCCCCTCAGCCCTGATGTGCCCCCTCTCCCCCAGCCCTGACGTGCCCACATGGACCTGAGATCGCTGTGAGAAGATGGCCAGTGCCCGTTCATCTGGCCTCCACCTCTGGCCTGGGCTGGGGTTTGGGGAGACGGGGTGGGTGGAGTCTACTGAGAACTGGTTGAATCTTCCCTTCCTGGAGGCCACAACCCCGGGCTTGAAGGGAGAGGCAGGGTGAACGCCATTTACCACTGGGTGGCTGCTGGCCAGGGTGGGTGGTGTGAGGCCTTGGGGTGTTGTGAAGAAACCTCCCCTATGCTGAGTTGCCTGTGCAGTCGTGGCCTCCCGGGGCTGGAGACTGGGGGTGGCCACAGCCAGCCCTGCTCGGGAGAGATGCCCACAGCCACTGGAGCTTATTGGGTTGTTATGTGAGGGGTGTGTATGTGTGTGTGCCTGTCCTGGGTTGCCAGGCAGATGTTCTGGTGCAAAGCGTCTCACCTTTCTCCAGCAGTGTCAGTCAGCAAGCGCAGCAAGCATGGGTCTCCAGGGAGCCCAGGAACTGCTGGGAGCAAAGGAAGTGGCCCAGAGACACTGAGCTCTCGAGGTGCACGTTCCAACGCTTAGATGGCTTTAGATTGCTTCCCAGGCATTTGTGGAGCTCTTGCCTGCTCCCCTGCCCCCGCTCCCTGAGACAGCCTTTTGGGTCCTGGGGTTGGAGAAGCCCAGTGATCCCTTTTCCAGCCGTTGGAGTTGGAGCCGCCAGGCCCAGTGTCCTGAGTCCTGGCGTCCACACTCCTGCCCACCTCCACCACGCCTCTAGAGACTCGCTGCAGCAACGAGGCTGGCTTTTAGGAGATGTATCTGCGGCCTCAGCTGGAGCCTCTCTTGGCAGAATGGTCTCTGATTAACATTGCCGGTGACTCCTAAGGTTTCTTGTCTCTTTCCAATCGACCTGTGTGGGGAGTTCAGTTTGGGGCAGAGAAGACGGTAAACACAGCGCACATCCAGCCTTTCCTGTGGGCTGAGGCTGGCGAGGGCCATTCCCTGGCAGAGCAGAGTCTGCCCCACCCAGGGAACAAGGACTCTCCATGTGATGTGTCTGAAGGGTGCTTGGCTCTGCCGGCCAAACCCACTCCCAGGACCGGGCCCGGGCATGGAACATCGTGGGTGCCCAGTGAATGCTTGCTGGGTGAATGAATGGAGGTCCGGAGGGAGACGGGAAGCGAGGCCTGGGTTTGGGGGCCAGGGTGCATGCCTCCCTCGCTTCCGGCTGGTGGCCACTTAAACCTTGTCCTCCCTCCTCCTGTCCAGCTTCTCCAAGGCTTCAGTCGGGGCTGAAAGGCAGTGTAATGGGAACAGGCGGAGAGCTGGCGCTAACAATCGGGACATCTCCGGTCAGCCGGGGCCCATTGTGGTCTCTTCCTGCCTCTGCCGCCCACTGGCTTTGCTGTTCTTTGTGTTTCTGCCTCCCAGGCGGCCCGCATCCCGCCCACAGTGTGTCTTCCTGACCTGCCCTGGTCTCTCAGGATGGCCTGGAAATGTCCAGCTGGTTCTTGGGTTCCCCAACCTCCCTGAGGAGCCCAGGCGCCCCATCTCGGAGCCTCAACTGCTTGGGTCCTGGCTGCGGGAGGGCTTGGAGTTAAATTTAGCCAGTTGACATTTTCTGAGCATCTCCTCAGAGCCCCACTCAGTGCTGGCCACCAGGGTAATAGCAGAGACAGAGACACAGTCCCACTTAAGGAGCCCATGGCCTGGTGAAATGACAGATGACCGGGAGAGGGACAGAGTGTGACCTTATGGTCAGAAATGGGCTTTGGAGGCAGGGGCTCCTTGGTTCAAGTCTCAGCTCTGCCGTTTGCCCACGCCCCAGGCCAGTTTCTACATCTGGAAAATGGAGACAACAGCCCTCCTGGCCTGTCTCACGGGTGGAGAGGAGTTGGTAACTGGTTGATTTGGGATCTAAGGCCAGGCTTGAGAGAGCTCTGGAAAAGTGCCAGAGGGGTCAGACATGGACCAGGAAGCCAGGTCTGGGCTCCCCTAGCTCATGATTGAGGATTGCCCTTGCATAGCCCATTCCCTTGTAGCTCACTTGGTAAAGAATCTACCTGCAATGAAGGAGATACAGAAGTCGTGGGTTTGATTCCTGGGTCGGAAAGGTCCCCTGGAGAAGGAAATAGCAACCCACTCCAGTATTCTTGCCTGGAGGATCCCATGGACAGAAGAGCCTGGCAAGCTTCATTCCATGTGATTGCAAGAGTCGGACACATTTTAGTGACTAAACCACCTCCTAACCAGCCCAAGGTCCACGGCCCACATTCCTTGGTTGGGTTCACCCAGAAACCAAGTGGCTCCTTGTTAAACTTCAAAATGGTGCAAGTGGTTGGAGTGTTGGATGGAAAGCCCAAACGTGTGCTGCCTCATGTCCCCTTTCCTTTACACTCGCCCCCATTTCCATACTCTGGGAAGTCCAGAGCCCGCTCCTGGGTTCTGGAAGGGTTTCAGGTGGGGCTGTGGTTTCTCTCCTGGCTCAGCCACCCTGCAGCCTCCTCTTTCTGTGGCTGCAGCTCCTTACAGGCACCGCTGGGTTCTGAGTCTTGCTGTCCTTACATGAGGCTCTGAGCCGTGCTGAGTGCTGCTGCCCCCATTCCGTCCTTCTCCCAGAGTGCTGCCAGCACAAGGCCATGGCATGGAGCGGATGTCAGGGGGGTCTGCAGCAATGTGGGGGTGTGGTGCAGGGGGTGGGGGGTGTCCAAGCACACAGAAGTTTCAGGGCAATCCGTCAGTGATCCCTTGCCACTGGGAATGTATGTTCTGGGTCATATCCCCCTGACCTTGGCCTCCTGTCTCCCTGAGGCTCCTAGCATGCTGGCTTTTCCCTCCCTTCTAGAACCTTCTCTTCTGTCACCACCAGCTTCTAAAACCCAAATTTCTGCTATTTTCTTACATGAATCTTTTTGTTTCTTCCTTGGCACTAAAGTCTGCTTCTGGAAAGTCAAGGAAACATCCTGGTTGTTTTCTTAAACAAAAGAAACCACCTCCCCCTGTCTCCACCCTCAGCAACGCAAATAACTGGCAGAAGCTTTGAAATTAGAGGTTTCTTCAACATGATTGACTTCTTATGCAGGGTTCCCCTCCCCCACCAGCCCATCTCTAGGTGGGGAGAAGCAGAAGGATTTATTCTAAGTCCAAAGCATACCCCCATTTACTTAGGAGCTATTTTTATCTGACTCTGGCTGGCATCCCTAGCCTTAGGGATAGACTTGCCCAGGAAACTGCCCATATACTTGTTCTGAGAGGGCCTGGTCTCCACCCACATGAGGGCCTCATTTACTACTTTTCTTAGGAATAGAAAAGTTTTTCTCTTTTTTAGGAAAAAAAATCTGTTTTTTTTCCTTGCCACTTTTACTGCAACGCATTTTGGTTTTAGGTTTCTTGGTGTTTATTTTTCTTTTGACAATTTCTGCAATTCAAGTGTCCGTTGAGGGTTCTGCTTTGAGCCTAATACTGGTCCTGCTTCCTCAAGGAGACAAGGGGCTGGGTCAGGCCTATGTGGTGAGCCCTTGAGAGGTAGGTGTGCAGTGGTTCAGAGTGTGGGCTCTGTGGCCAGGTGTCTTGGTTCTTCCCCCTTCTCCCTGAGGCGGGTTACTCATCCCCTCTGCCTCAGCTTTCTCACATGAATCGTGGGTGAGCATACCCCCTGCCTCATAGGGGTGGTCATGAAGGTCCAGTTTATGCACATGAAACCTTTGGCGCTGTGGTTGGCACCCAGCACTGGGTATGCAAAAGCTCTGTGGCAGTTTAAGTGTTTGCTCTTGTGTGTGCTGTGTGGTTATTTCCCTCAAAAAGGACAACCTGCCCCGTGAGGTTGAATGCTTGAAATTCAGGAAGTTTCTAACCACCCCTGGCCTGTGCTTAGATGAGTGGCCCGTGGGGAGGGCTGCTAGGTTCTGAGGGGCAACCTGCAGTGGTCAGGGAAGGCAGCCTGGTGGGGAGGCGGCGGGGCTTCTCTACCCTGGCGATCCCTTGAGCACAGCTGGTGATCCTCCATCCCCATGCCTTCGCTCATGCTGTTCCCAGCTTCCGGAGCGCCCTTTCTTCCCATCTTGAGTTCAAGCTCAAAAGGGTCCTCCTCCAGGAGGCCTTCCCCAACAGCTGGGGCTTATCTCCCGGCTCTTGTGTTTCTGAAGCACGCAGACAAAATCATCTTCTGCCCTAGGGTGGGTACTCCGTCTCAGCTGCTCTGCTGGAGGAGGGGCAAGTGGCCAACAGGCCTCCCAGCTGCCGTCCAGGTAGAGAGGGTTTGGTGAGTGGTTGAGTGTTGGATTCTAGACCAAGCGTCAGAAAACTCTAGGAGAACACACTGAGGAGCTGGGCCTGGGCTGGGAAGCCGTCTCTAGGCTCCACCCAGCCTGTGACTGGGGATTCCCCCTCCCCCCCACATAGTCCACGCATTCCTCGGTGGCTCCTTGTGGCATTTCAAAATGACACAGGCAGTGTGCTGCCTCCGTGTCCCTCATCACCAGGGGCATGGTGAGGAAGACGCCCCTTGGGATGGCTGACAGTCCCCCGCACCCCGTGCGTGGTGCCCAGAGGCTGCTCCTGGCTGTCTTTCATGGAGGGAGAGCTCAGCACTCGTTGGAGCAGGCTGACCTGCAGACAAAGGCCTCACAGCTGTACCTCAACCTATTTAGTGACCAAGTGGGCTTTCCTCCTGAGATTTCGCTGCCCCAAGAGCCTACCTCTTCTTCCTCTTTTTACAGGAAGTACCACACACAGCGCTATGGGTGAGAGAGCTGGTGGTGCTCAAGCAAATGGTTGAGACTCTGTAGCCAGTTCTAATGCACATCTTCCTTTTTGTTCGCTCAAAGGTTCTTCAGAAGACCTGAAGTTCTGTGTGCTGTATCTCGCAGAGGTGAGTGCTTCCCCCTGAATTTGAGGAGAGGGTTCTGTGTCCCAGGGCTGGAAGCAAGATGTTGGGCTGGGTGTGAGTGCCGGTTCTGAGGCTGTCTCCACACCTGCTCCTGCAGTGGTTCTGGGCAGGTCCCCGACGGCAGTGGAATGGGACAGAGCGCTCCGCCCCAGTGTCTCTTACCTCTGTGTAGAAGAGCGGTGGACGTGAAAACACTTAAAGGGGAAAGAAGGACCCTGTGGCCTCCTGCTCAGGACTTCCTGGTCTCCAGTGCCTGTAAGGGTCACAATGAGGATGTGGCCTGTCAAGTCAGGCAACGCCCTATTCATGGTGGCTAAAGAATCTGCCTGCAATGCAGGAGACCTGGGTTCTATCCTTGGGTCGGAAAGGTCCGCTGGAGAAGGCAATGACTACTCACTCCAGGATTCTTGCCTGGGAAATCCCATGGATAGAGGAGCCTGGTGGGCTACAGTCCCCGGGGTCACAAAGAGCTGGACACGACTGAGGGACTATAACAGTCCTCTAGAGAGGGCCCTGATTCTCGTGCCCACGTCTTTCCTTCTCTCTTTCTGGAAGATACCACCTACATCTCTCTCCTGCAGGGTCTTATCAATGTTTTAACAAGGCCTGAAGGTAACTACCTTTCCCTGGGCCAGAGAATACATGTGGAAGAAACCATCCAGCGTCTGAATTTTGGGCTGGAGTGACACCCACTCAGTGGGTTGGATACTCCCCCCTTCTTCAGGCTAGTTATCCCAGTCCCATCAGAAGCTCAGCTGGACACTGCACCTTTGCTGAGCTGCTGCTGCTGCTGCTAAGTCACTTCAGTCGTGTCCGACTCTGTGTGACCCCATGGACAGCAGCCCACCAGGCTCCCCCGTCCCTGGGATTCTCCAGGCAAGAACACTGGAGTGGGTTGCCATTTCCTTGGAGGCAAACAGCTTATTGCTTGATGTGTTTTGGGAGATGAAATATCATTTATTGTTGTAGTTCAGTCGCTCGGTTGTGTGCGACTCTTTGCGACCCCATGGACTGCAGCATGCTAGGCTTCCCTGTCCTTCACCATCTCCCGGGGTTTGCCTAAACTCATGTCCATTGAGTTGATGATGCTATCCAGCCATCTCATCCTCTGTCGCCCTCTTCTCCTCCTGCCTTCTGTCTTTCCCAGCATCAGGGTCTTGTTCAGTGAGTTAGCTCTTTGCCAACTATCATTGGTGGCCAAAAATATCATTACCCAGGGGTTTAATCAAAGGAGGCCTTGGAGATGGAAAAACAGAACTACTGAACCATTCCAATTTTTTTCAATTTTCAACAAATTTTCTTACTCCTTATACGTCTGTTCATATGAGTCTGCTACTAGTTGCAAGCATGTTAGACCCATTCCTTCCCTCTGCTTCTATTTGTCTGTCTTACCCAATAACAGCCCTGGGAAACTGTCCGTCTGTGGGCGAGTGCATTGGCCACACGTTATGGGTGAGGCCTGGTCTGCACTGGCTGGCCAAGAGGAGTACACCCTTTTGAGAAGGAATTTGCATGTTGTTTGTGATTGGAAGACCATTCCTTCAGTTCCAGGCATGTCCCCTTTAGGTGACCAGACCCCTGAGGTTAAGACAGTTGATGAGATGTTAGCTTCAGGGGACAGCAGGGAGTCCAAAAGGCAGTGGACGTCGTTGGAGCTGAGCTGGGGACCCCGGTAGCCTGGGATGGCCATTTGAGGTCTGAAAAGGCATCAGTATCCTCCTGTGTCAGCGTATCCCCGCCGAGCACAGGAAGTAGCTGGTGGAGACGTTTCAGGGCTGGTGTGTTGGCCTGGAGCCGAGCGAGGAGGCTAGGAGAGGCTGGAAGGCAGGCTGGGAAGCGTCAGAGCTTTTGCCTTTCCAGCCTCACCCATCTGGATTCCAGTTCTCTCCAGCGGGGCCTGAAATGAGGCTCCCAGTTCTTTAATGCCAAGAGAGCTATTCCTGCCAGGCTGGGGTTATTTTTCCCAGAGAAAAGCACTTCTGCTCCTTGGTTTCCAGGGAGCTGTGACCTCCTAGCCCTCCAAAGACTGATGAAGGCATATTGATCCGGGCCCTTTTATTTCAGTAAAGTGTCATGTGATCCGACCCCAAGGGGCTGGAGGATTGAAGCTCACAGGCAGCCAGAAGCCTCTCTTTTCTCTTAATGGGCTGGTCTTTACAAGAGGCATGTCTGTAACACACGGAAGACAAGATCCCTGCCTGCCCTGCGGCCTGGAACAGGCCTGCCAACTGTGGTTTTGAAACCCACGGAGAACTCCAGACTTGTGTCTTAGTTGGCATTTCCAGCAAGTGGTTTTTCTCTTTGTTTCCTAACACGCAGGTGGTGTCCAGAGAAAAAACCAAGGCCAGAGAGTCAGGATTTTAGGGACGGTTTTCCAGTCTGCATTGAGAGAGTGCCAACTGCCTGGGCCGGGCGGGGGTGGGGGCGGCTGCTCTGATTGTTCCCCAGCAGTAGGTCCTGGTTAGTTATCAAGTGGGTTGGATTGACCTGAGCAGTCCTCGGCCCCGGGGCCTTAATTTCCCTGGACAGGTGTCCCTCAGCCCCTGCAAATCCTTGAGACAGATGCAGCCTATGACTGGCTATACCAGGGGCATGGGGTCAAAGGGCACATGGGTTAGGGACTATCCGCAGAGAGTTTGATCCTGGCTCTACTAATTTAAGAGTCTTCACTTTGGGGTTAGGAAGACCTAGACTAGAGCCTTGACCCTGCCATTTCCTAACTGAGCGATCTGAGCAAGTCACATACTCATCTCTGAAACGAGGCTGTTGAGGCCTACCTTACAGGGTTGTTGCAGTGATTAAATGAGATTCAATAAGATACTGTGTCCAAGGCACTTGGCACAGAACCTGCCACATGGTGAGCACTCGATAAATGCTCCTGTTATTCCTGTTAGCGTCATAACAGGGGGAGAGCTTTTTGTATTCATTTACTCCATTAGCAACATCACCAATGATTTATCGATCCTCTAAAATAAAAACTAAGAGGAGTATCTCACGTTCTTTGTAATGTACATATACTGTTAAATAAAGGAGGCAAGATCGCAGGTTCTGGAGGAGGCAGAAGACAGAATCCCTGGATCCCTCCTCTCCCCACACTTCTTGGGGCTGCTGGCTTAACCTCTTTGAGCCTGAGTTTTCTCATCTAAAAGATGGTAACAGCTGTGTTTTTCCTTCCTCCCTCTGTCATAGGGTCACTGGGAGAATTGAATTAAGAGAACATCTGTCAGAGCAAGTGAACAAACGTAAATTGTAGTAGAAGAGGTTTTCGTTTTTATAAGGATAATGTTAATTCAGGAACAAGGAGGTTGAGGCAAGATGGGGTTTTAAAGAAGGAAGGCAAGAGGAGCCGGGTTTCTAGTTGGATTAGGGATTGCGCAAAAGACAATGCAGGAGACACAAGAGAAGTCCAGTCCTGGCTCAGGAAGATCCCCTGGAGAAGGAAATGGCTACCCACTCCTGTATTTTTGCCTGGAGAATTCCATGGACCGAGGAGCCTGGCAGGCTACAGTCTATAGGTTGCAAAGAGTTGGACACGACTCAACACACACACACACACACACACACACACACACACACACACACACGTATGTTTGAATGCAGAGGTCTGGGCCCAGTGCTGTCGCATCTGGAGAGAGCTTAGCTCACCAGCTGGTGATCAAGGAGGCCCTGCCTCCAAGTGAGTTTCCTGAGAATGGTTTCAGGGCAGCTTACAACCTTGACCTTGGAGCCTGATATTTGAGGACACAGTGTATATGAGTGTTCAAACCGACGAGTCAGGTCACAAAGTGGACCAAGAGAGACCCAGGGAGACAGTGGGGGCCCCTGATTTAGGCAGATGGGAATTCAGCCTTCCTGGAGGGGGCTGGCTCCAGGCTCTCCCTCTCGTCCAGGCCAGCCTCCCAAACTCCAGGTGGCACTTGGAGAGGAGGCTTGGGAGCTCGGGCCTCCCCAGAATGTGTGAGCATCTAAGATAGCCAGCCCCAAACCCTCAACTGGGCCTAGGCTTAGGTCCTTGGGGCCTCAGACACCTTCTTAAGATCATGGATGGGAAGGTGCTTTTTAAAATGGATAATTAGATAAAGGGAATTATTATTAAGGTAGAATCTGCTTCAGAACAGAAAGAGCGGGGGAAGTTGGGGCTCAGGGAGTTGAAAGGATTTGCTGAATCCTTTCAACTCTACCAAATAGCTAGGTAGAGGCAGGCCTGGGAGGCTTGTGCGTGCATATGTGCACGCTAAGTCACTTCAGTCGTGTCCCGATCCTGTGCCACCTCACGGACTGTAGCCCACCAGGCTCCTCTGTCCATGGGATTCTCCAGGCAAGAATACTGGAGTCAGTTGCCATGCCTTCCTCCAGGGGTTCGGGCCAGGGCCAAATTTGTGGCCTTTCCACACTGGCAGCGTTTCTAAGTGAGAAGGGACCCTAGTCCCTGCCCTGCCCACCCCCCTCGCCGGGTGAATGTGACAAGACAGGGAGCAGATGTCTCTCTGATCAGCTCCTGCCCCACCTGGCTTCTCTCTGGGGCATCTTGGGGTGAGTCCTTCCTTGCAGTGGGCTGGGGGTTCTGGCAAGTGGAAGTCTGTTATTAAGTGGTAGAATTGCCTCACCACATCCACTCAGTTCCCTGAAACCAAGAGGTGGGGCTTTCTTTCCGCTCTCCTCTGATGCTTTTAGGAAGAACAACTCTGAGCACTTTGGGGCTAGCACCCTGGGAATACTTAGTTTGGGAGGTGGCCCTTGCCTGAAGGGTGGTTTCCCTGAGGGCTGGGTCAGATGGTAGGGGTAAAAAAGTGCTTAAATGCTACTCCACGAGGCTGGTAACCGTCGCAGCTCAGAGCCTTGGCACTTGCTGTTCCTTCTGCCTGGAACGGTTTCTCCCTAGCACTTTCCTTGGCAGCTCTTTCTCATTCAGCCTTGGCTGGGTGCTGCCCCTCCAGAAAGGCTGGCTCTGTCTACTGGGCTCAGACAGGACCTCTCCCTTACGGCCTTTCCATAGTTTATAATTATATTGTTTAATTGTCTCTTGTCTCTGCCCCCATCCTAAGGGCAAGAACTCAGCCTCTCATTTCCCTCTTCACCCCCAGGGGCCTAGCACAGTCCTTGACACAAAACAGGTGCTCAATAAATATTTCTTAAACAAATGAAGTACCAATAACGAAGATAGCTGCTGTTTGTTGAAAGTGTTAGTCGCTTAGTCGTGTCTGACTCTTAGTGACCCCATGGACTGCAGCCTGCTAGGCTCCTCTGTCCATGGGATTCTCCAGGCAAGAATACTGGAGCGAGTAGCCATTCCCTTCTCCAGGGGATCCTCCCAACCCAGGGATCGAACCCAGGTCTCCTGCATTGCAGGCAGATTCTTTACCATCTGAGCCACCCGGGAAGCTATTTGTTGAGGCCTGGGTTATTGCTTGCCCTCCTGATAGCTCTGAGAGGTAGGTGACCTGGTGGTTATTCCCATCTTACAGATTTCTCTGCGGTCGACAGCTAGGAAGCAACAAAGCTGAGATTCAGACCAGTCCTATCCAACTGCAAAAAAAGGAAGGACTGCATAGAATTCTACACTGTCCTTTTCTATGTTCTGAGCCATCCAGCTCACACCCTTAGCTCCCTGGATGAGTTCATCAAATCGCAGCCCTCTGCGGTTATAATCAAATTCCAGCGGAGACAGAAAGAGCTCGCCACTCCCTGCGCAGAGCGTCCTGGAGAGGATGATAACTCGGGGCATGCTGTTCCTCCCCTCCCCGCCCCCAGCACATTCTGGCTCCTTCGGGGCTGACTCCCTGGGTCCCCGCAGCGCCCTGGTGCCTGTGTCAAGGCTGGCCTGGATTTGACCTCATTCCGAGAGTCTCCTGGGAGCCAGAGCTCACTGAGGCCTTGACTGGCCAAGCACTATACTAGGCCTAGATGAATAAGGCCTTCTTAGAAGGGGTTTCGGGTCTAGTTGGGGAGATGAGATTGCAGCACTTAACAAGGTTAAATAGCAAAGTGAGATTTAAATGGCAGCAGTGCCAGAAGCTTGCACTCAACTGAGCTGAACAGTCATCGATCAGACCCAGCTCATGTGTCAGGCAGCAGCAAAGCTGTTGAAGGCCATGCGACCCCTCTCCAAAGACTTTCCGGAGCGACCCAGGTCCTGTGTGGGTACCCATCTCACCCTAGTCTTGTGATTATATAAGTGTGCTGAGGTCGGGGAGGGGTCCTCGCTCCACAGAACGTAAGAGGGGCAGAGACCTTGGCCCTCTGGGTCCCCCACGCTCTCCCCCCAGCTCTCGCCTTCTGCCACCTGTCCCCAGGGGTGACCTCACCACGGCAATCCGCGGCTCTCCGCAGGACTCCACTGTGTTGGGAACCACTGCCTCCCTCCCCCTAGCCCGTGGGCACAGGGCTTGCCAGCTGGCCCCCGAACCAGCTCCCCTGCTCGTCTGGCTGCCTCGATGTCACCGGGGATTAGTGTGCGCATTTGTGGCTTTTAGCGGTCACTCCCTACCCTGCTGCAGCCACACTCACTGGATGGTTAGGGTTGGGCTCTGGCGGGGAGCCCCTGAACCAGGGAGCAGCCCTGACTGCCCCTTTCTCTGTTTCCTCTGACGTCAGAAGGCAGAGTGCTTATTCACTTTGGAAGCACACTCGCAGGAGCAGAAGAAGAGAGTGTGCTGGTGCCTGTCGGAGAACATCGCGAAGCAGCAGCAGCTGGCGACTCCGTCCCCCGACAGCAAGGTAAGGACCTCGCCGGGGGCCACAGCCCTGGTCCCCTACCCTGGCCAGTCTGGACCCCCGAGCCTCTGAATTGAGCTTGGGACCAGCCCGAGCTCAGAACTTGGAACTGGGCAGCAGACTCTTGGCAAGAAGCTGAGATTGTCTCTCTCCTTGGCATGTCACTGGATCTCCGGAGCGAATTCGAGGGCGTTCAGGTAGATTGGCAGAGCCAAACAGCGTGACCCATCAATCCTCGACCCTGTTCTCTAATTCGCCTGTGGCAAGGTCTAGTTTGGACCGGCCTTCCTGCTACTGCCTGGCACATGGTCCCCCCTCTAGGTTGTGCCCAGGGACAGCACACTGGTGTTTAAAACTGGCCCGAGGCAAACATAATTGGGAATGGACGCTTATGGCAGAAAGAAGCCATGCTGGTTCGATGCAGGCCACAGCCAAGTGGAGGCAAGTGGAGTTTTCTGGGGACTGGGGCCCTGCCAGCTATAGCATCAGGGAGATTAGAGACTCCCAGCTGAAGCTGATATGGGGACGGGCAGCTGGTCCTATGCCTTTAGAGGGCGATGGGACCAGAACTGGACCCACTGTCCCCCGCATGCCCGTGCCAGGCACAGTTGTATCCCCCATTTGTGAGTCCCTTCTCTTGCTGAACGTGCTGGCCATTTGGGGATTTGGTCTGATTGGCTGCCAAAGGAGCCAAGGTGGTTGGCTGGCCGGAATCAGGGAGAAGAAGGTAAAGGAAAGCGAGCGGCAGCTGGTCAGCTCGCAGGCCCCACGCTGCTTCTGGCTGCACTCAGGCCGCCCTGCGCATAGCCCAGCGGGGCAGGTTGCCAAGGACGGGAGTGGGGAAAGGGACTGCACACCCCTGGCGGGGCGGTGGTGGCCGGCAGCTCCTAAAATAGTGTCTGAGAATTATATAATCTCAGATTCGACAGTTATCTTGTTTTACCATTCACTGAGCGTCCCTAGGGGTCCACCTGGGGAGAACAGTTTCCTCTCCAAAGCGCTGTCGTGTGAAGGAAAGGCGACGGTGCGTCCAGAGTTCATAGCATGGTGCCTGGTATTCAGTAGGTGCTCAGTCAACCACAACCCAGCTGCTCCTGCTCGGCTGGCTGGCTCCCAATCTCAGCTTCTGCTACTCCACAGAGACCTGCTGAGGCTGTGGGCTGCCTGGCCCCCTTGATCTGGGGTGGGTCACAATCAGAAAACAGGCCACTTCCTCCTCACTGGGGCGGCCGCTGGGATGTTGCACTTGTGTTCCTCAGTTTTCTTGTGTTTTAGGCTTAGCTCCTCCTGGTCTGCAGGAAAAGTTCTTTTGGCCTCAACTTCTGTGTCTGCTGGCTCTGGAGTAGGTTGGCAACAGCCTTCTCAGCACCTTGGGGAGCCTCTCCATCTTCGGTTGGGGAGTCGGGGGACAGTTTGAGTGACCGAAGCCAGGCTGGGTTGAGAGCAGGTCCCTGCAGGGCTGCAGGCTTGGCTGATTGACCCTGGATTTGGGGCCTGGCTTCAGGGCCTCCCCAGGATATATGGGCATCTTGGGCAGGCAACAGCTGGACGTGACTTGAGATTAAAGCTCTTTTAAATGTGTGCTTAATGAGAAACTCTGTGCTGGGCTGGAGGAGGGAGAAGAAAAGGGTCTAACCACCAGGATGGCCTCAAATGGCCCCCTCATCTGAGAGTGGGCCCTGCCCAGCTGGCACACCCAACTTGGCCCACCCTCCTTGGGCAGCAATTAGTGACGACCTTTTGTTACTAATTAGGCAGCCCCCTTAGGGATCTCACTGCCCACTTTCCCTACCCACATCATACACACTTGAAGAGTCTTAGCAGTTCATTCCTTCTAGTTGCTTGCAGAATGCTCCCTGAGAGAAGTTCAAGTAAATAGGATCTTCTCCAGCCCCGCGTGGTTCCAGGAGTGTTTCAGCAAAAAAATCACCTTAACCACCAGACCAGGTGGCTTGTCCAGCCGGCATAGGCTGTGCACCTGTGCTCAGTTCTATCAGGTCCCGGCTGCCTTGCCGGTGACCGTGAACCTCCTTGCCCAGGGCTGGGCTGCAGTCTTTTCACTAGGCTTGCCGCCACCAGGGGAGAAAGAAGAGGGAAGGCCAAGCTGAGCCTGGACTGGCTTCTTGCACTGTGCAGAACTCTTTTGCTTGAAATCTGTGTCGAGTCCTGACTAGAGAAGCGTACCATTATTATTATTATTTTTTTAATGCTATTTCTTTGTTCTTTCCGGAACTGTTCCTCCTTGTGTGCAGAACGGAAATTGCTGCCCGAGCCACTCCCTGTCCCCCCAACTCCAGTGCTTTTCTGAGAAAAGACACTTTGCAAGGCAGCTCCCTGAAGTCCCGTGCTGCCCCTTCTCAACCCTGCTCCTTTCAACAGTGTTTGCTGACCCTTGGAACGAGCTGACACTCAAACATCTCAAGGAATGCAAAAGTTCTTCCCCCATTTGCAAAACATAATAAATGAGATATGCCCTGAAAAGGAAATGCTCCTGGCGAGGGACAGAGGGTACTGGAGGAAGGTGGATTTAGAGAACAGTTGCGAGGTGGGTGTACCACTTCCTGCTGCATTGACCTTGGGCAACAGCTTTCCGCTGGGGCCTTGGTGGTCCCATCTGCACTCTGGTCAGGTGGCTCCTCCCAGCTCCTCAAGCTTTGTGACTCCCATGAAAGCTGAGGACCTGGGGGTCGTCCAGTCTCCTTTAGAGAACTCTGCCCTGGAGATTTCCGCGTCACTCGATCACCTATGAAATGTGCCTTTAGTGGCCAGGTCTGCTCCCCTCTTGGTGGCGGGGAGGGGCGACCGTGGGCTTTCTGTGCTGTGTCTGAGGGTTGCAGTGACCTGGAGGTTGCAGTGTGGGGGTCTGGGGGTCCCAGCTGGGACCAGGTGGGCATAAAGAGACAGGAGCATTCTGACTGTGTCCCTTCTCCACGGCTCCACTGTCTTTCTCCAGCTCTCTCCCGGCTGCCCGCGGCAGGTGGGAGGCTGCTCCACGTGTGCCTTTGTGCTCCCTCTTTCTGCAGAAATAAGTGGCTGGCTTCCGCTCCTCTTCTAGCTCCCTTCTCAGCACCCTGTTCTTCCCCATCTGCACTCTTCACCCTTTCTCGCCTCATCATCTGCCCTTGCGAGTAAACTAGCTGTCTTCTCTCACCTGGAGTGACTTCTACTAAACTCCCTACCGTGGGGAATGCTGCCAAGCTAATCTGGAATAACTCACAGGTGGCTATTCAGCTTCTAAGCTAATAGGGAGAGACAGATACATATTGGGTTGGTTGTTCAGTCAAATATAGGGATAAATGGCCTTCCCTGGTAGCTCAGCTGGTAAAGAATCCGCCTGCAATGTAGAAGACCCCAGTTTGACTCCTAGGTCAGGAAGTTACCCTAGAGAAAGGATAGGCTACCCACTTCAGTATTCTTGGGCTTCCCTGGCGGCACAGACGGTGAAGAAATCTGCCTGCAGTGTGGGAGACCTGAGTTCGATCCCTGGGTCAGGAAGATCCCCTGGAGAAGGGAATGGCTACCCACTCCAATATTCTGGCCTGGAGAATCCCCGTGGACAGAGGAGCCTGGCGGGCTACAGTCCATGGGGTTGCAGAGAATCGGACATGACTGAGCGACTAAGCATAGCACAGCAGCATAGAAATCAATGCCTGCTCTGGGCCAGACTCTAGTTTAGGTTCTTTGGGGTCCTTTGAGGGGAGCTCTTGGCTGCCCATTCATTGTCCACTCAGTGAACCTGCACTGAGCCCTTACCATGTGCATAGCCCCAGCCAGGGCAATAGGAAGCCTCTGAGGAAAGCAGGCTTTTGACTGAGTCAGGGAAGGAGAGGGTGGGGTGCCGCACGTGCTGGCTCCGTCCGTTCAGGGTGCACCCTGAGCTCAGTGCTGGGAATGCACGGAAGAATCGGTCACGTTCTTTCCTTGGGAAATTGCGGTCCAGTGGTGATGACAGATATGCCAGGAGATGGTTCTAAAAGAACATAGTGAGTGATATGGGAGGTGTGAGTGCTTAACTGCTCGATGACCTCAGGTGAGGCACCGAGCCTCTCTGAGACTCGGGTTTTTCATGAGTACAGTGAATGAATGAACTGGGTTCTCATGAGGGCTAAACTCATGTAACGTGCTCAGCAAAGAGGCGCACAGGAAGAACTCTCTGAATTATTATTAAAGTTATGTCTATATGGGAGATTCATCTAGTGGCCTTGTTTACTGAAGCTGAATGCTGCCACTCTGACCACATGTGACGACCGTTCCATGTCACTTCCCGGTAGCCACCTGCCATATTCCTGGGACCAGGCAGGGAAACTGAGGCCTCGTGGGTCTGGTCTGGCTGTAAGACTTCTCCTAGCTCTGACACCAAGGTGCATGCCACATGTCATCTCCACTGTAGCACCCAGAGATGGGGCCTTGGAGATGCCAGGGTCCGTGTGAGCACTGTAGGAAGGAGCAGGGGCAGGTCTTGCAGTCAGGCAGCCCTGGCCTGAGTCGACAGCGAAGCTAACTCCAGTTCTGTCTGGTTCCACAGAAACTCCACCCTTATGGCTCTCTCCAGCAGGAGATGGGGCCGGCCAACTCAACCAATGCTACCCAGGATAGAAGCTTTACCTCATCAGGACAGACTCTGATTGGCTGAGCAAACCCAAGGGCGGGACTCTGCTTCTGGCAACTTAACCCTTTCTTGGGCATCCCCTACCACAAAGTAACCTCACCTCAACTGGACCCAAATTGGAGGACCAAGATGTTGGGCCTAGGGTCATCTGAAGGGAGTGGCCCCACGGGTGTATGTGGACTGGCATCAGAAGGACCACAGTGGTGTCAGAGGCCCTGTGGGCAGATGCAGACTGGATCCAAAAGTCCCAAATGGAGAAGAACCAGAAGCTTATTCCCTACAGGGAAGAAGGAGGTGAAATAGCACGTGGGCTTCCGGTGGTTCCAGCACCTGCCTTGGGGGCAGGGGGAGAGGTCGGGAGAGGTCAGCGCTGACGGAGAACAACGCCAAGATGCCCAGCTGCCAGAAGATATCTCCACCACTTCACTCATTTGTCATCCGTACTCATTCATTCCTTCACTCGTCGGATACTTTGAGGGCGTGTGCTTTATGCCAGACTCTGTGCTAGGAGCCTGAGATAACTGTGGAGAGTGAGGTGGACGTGGTCTCTACTCTCATCTTAGCAGAGGAGAGAGCATTACGTAAAGGTTAACACACACACACACTCGCACACGTGGTTACGAACTGAGATAAGCTATGAAGGGAAAGAAAGGATTCTTTCAAGAGAGAATGTTGTGTAGATGGCTGTAGGGGTGGGGGAGGGGCAGGGGACAAGCCTGACTTTGAAGCCACGACCTGCAGGCCAGAAAGGAGTTAGCCAGTCAAGGACTCTGGAAGGAATGTTCCCAGCAGACCGGAACAGCTTGTGAAGAGCGCCTGAGATAGGGTAGGGGTGCGGTGTGCTGGAGGGACGGAGGCCAGGCCACTGGAGCTTGAGTTAGTGAGGGGGAAAGACCACCGGGTGCGGACCAGGTGGTTCGGGGCTGTGTTGCTTCATGTTGTACTGAGAGTTCGGGTCTGGGCACAGTGGGAAGTCATTGAAAGCTTTTGAGAAAGGGACTCACAGGGTCTCAGGGACCATTTCTAGAAGATGGTAGAACCCAAGGTGGGGAGTTCCTTAAGTCCTCCAGATGAGGGGCGAGGCAACCTGTCCTGGAGGGGTGCTGGGGAGGTGATTATGTGGGTGTCCAGACGCTAGGGGTAGTGGAGGCTCGGATAAGAGTCCTGTCCTCCTCCTTTCTCACTCTCCACCATGTCTGACTTTCAGTGGGTGCAAGTCAGGGCGAGGCCGTCCTCACAGAGCCCCCTCCTCGTGAGGCCTGGGTAGGGACCAGGGCCGAGTACCGAGAATGTCCCCGGGAGCTGGGAGTAGTGGGGCTTTCCCAGGCCTCAGCAGGGGTGGCCTGTGCTGTCCATCCATCCGGTGCTGAATGGGTTGATAGGAAACTGGAATTCAGCCCCTGGGAAGCTGACTGGATTTGCTTTCCGCGGAGCTCCCGAGACTCAGGGACCAGGGCTAAATGTGGCTCAGCACCGCTAGGGGAGACCCGTCCGGCTGTGAGGCTGATTGGTGACCTACCAGGGGACAGCGGTGAGAGGCCAGTGTGGGGTAGCTTTCATATCCTTCTGTCCAGACAAAACTCACACACAAAGGGCATGTGTAGGAGCAGGGCCTTTTGCCTAGAAAGGAGGTCAGAGAGGCTGAGCTTCAGTTCAGGGAAGTCCCCTTGAACACTCAGCGTTGTGTCCTGTAAGATCCTCTCTGTGTTCTACAGAGGAGTCTTGTGCCCTGCTGAATTTGCTCAGCTGCTTTGGCTATCTGAATCTCAAGAAGGGTGGCCCAGTAGAGAATTCTTCCCTTAGCCTCCCACAGATGGCCCTTCCTCCCAGCCTAGGAAAGATCAGACATGGGGTAGCAGTAATCTAACAGGCGATCAGTCCGGTGCCCCACCCGGCAGGGGAATAGCCGGCCAGAGTGGGACAAGCAGTGTCTCTCAGCTGAGACTCTGCCTGCAGGGTTAATTCTGAGAGGCTAAACAGCTGGGTCTGCACAGACAGCAAGCAGCATCATGTTTTCATTTGATTCCCTTATAAAATGACATTAAGGGGAGAGTGAGGCCCAGGAGAATCGCCTGTCTGGAAAGGCAGCCAGCTTTTCTCTTCTGGACCTGGGGACCTACCTCTGTCCACCACACAGGTGCAGAGGTTGGGAGCTCTGGTGGCAGGGCAACAGAGACACTACAGGAGGCACCGGGTCCCGGGAATGCCGCTTTCCTCCGCTTGTCCCAGCAAGCTGCTGCTGCGGACGCAGCCATCAGCTCCTGGAGGGCTCTGTCTTCCAGCTGACTGTGGTGAGCCACAGCACCATTGCTGCTCTGCCTTTCAAATCGATGAGACAATTAATTTGGCTCGACGGGCTCGAGAAGATGAAATACGCCCGGGCGACCATTGCTCCTCAGCAGCCTGGTCCATCCCCAGACGTCCAGGATGATGAATGCATCGAAGTTGCCTTCGAGAGCCATAATCACGGGAAACATGGCCGAGCCCCTCCCTCCACACAAATCACTCTAAGAAGCTCACACAATGGTCTCTTTCCTGATGGCCCAATTGTCTTGCTGTGTGTCTGGGGACCTACGAGCTGGGAGCACGGGAGCACAACCATTTATTGTTGGACAGGCCATCTGTGCGATTTGAATACAAAGTGACTCTTTAAATTCCCCACCCCACCCCCTGCACATCCTTTGATCCCATTTTCTTGTTTTCTTGATTGTCTCACGCTCTGGGTCTGTTGAAACTCCGGGTCTCTGCTGCCTGGGTCCTTTGGCAGTTTGGGAATTGGGACCTGTTGGAAATAATGAAGACATTTATTTATGTATGACTTTTTTTTAAAAATTATTCTTTATTTTAAATTCTTTTTCATAAATTCTGCCACCAAAGCCTGTATTTCTCATACACAGCACCTAGAGCATTCTGCAAATCGAAGGCGCAGGCAATTTCACGGTGTGGGTGGGCCCCTACAGCAAGAACGTGGGCATCAGAGGTGTCAACTGGGATCCCCAGGCATTATCTCCCCTAGGCCTCCCAGTAGCCCTGTTTTATGGATGCAAGAGACTAAGAGAAGTTAAGTGATTTATCCAAGGTTACAAGGTTACAAGGCTCCTCTGTCCATGGGATCCTCCTGGCAAGAATTCTAGAGTGGGTTGCTGTAGCCTCCTCCTAGGGGATCTTCCCAACTGAGGGATAGAACCTGCATCTCCTGCATTGCAGGAGGATTCTTTCCTGCTGAGCCACCAGGGAAGCCCCAATACTAAGTAACTGGGTGTCAGATGGACTAGATTTCAGATATCCTCCACGCCCCAGCCCCACAGCTCCCACTCCCCCACCAAAATTGTTTTCCAGTCTCTCCAGCTTTCCTGCCTCCCCTTGTTGCTGCCCATCTGGCTGTAGGAAGATCATCCTCTTCCCCACCTTCCTCTTGGCCTCAGCCATCTTGCTATCTTTTTTTGTTGTTATTCTTAAAGAAGATTGCACAACCTTGCCCTCCATCTTGACCTTATCTTTCTTCAAACCTTTCTCTGAATAGGGCCACTATCCTCCAAATTGTTCCCAGATCCTCAGTTTAAGGGTAGAATAATAACAGTAAGTACTTTATAAGTGAGCGCTTAAGACTGTGAGCCTGGAGCAATGCCAAGCTCTTCACCTACATATTCTCTCTTAATCCTCACTACAGCCTCTTGAGGTTCTTTGTCATCTTTACACATTTACTCTCACTATACCCAGTTGGTAGATAAGGATGCTGTCTTTGAGGAGAAACTTGCCCAAGGTCACACAGCCAGTGGGTGGCTAGGGTTGGAACCTGGGGGGCCCAGCCCCAGAGCACTGACTCTGGATGGCTCTGTTCTACTACTTTCTAGCAACCACAGACCATCAAAGCTGGGGAGGCTGAGTAGTTCAACTCCCTGCTTCAAGACCATCCTGCGAGGCCATGGTCCCACCTTGGTTCTCTCCCTGGTTGCTCTGCCCTCCTGCTTTGAGCCCACAGCCCGGCTGTTTTGAATTATTCCCCTTCTCTAAATTCCCCATGCATGTTCCTCTTGAGGCTGTTTCTCCTGCCCGATGTTGCCTGCCCTCCTCTGCTGTTCCGGCCACATACAGTCCTCAGGCTTCAAGGCTCCCTGGCTTGCCTCAGAAGTCCCTGCTTCCCCGTCTGTGCTCCATAGTGTTGTGTTCATCTTTAGCGCAGTGTGTCAGGCAGCTGTGTCTCACCTGCAAGACCATGAGCTTCTTGGGAGCCAGACATCCACACCCACCCTTCTCCCAGGCAGGGTCCTGGCCTCTCCTACGGCCTCTCCCTTGTCACCCTCACTGCGCTCCTCTCCCCTCCTCCTAGAGGTCAGCAATTCGTGGGCTCTGCATATTTTGAGATATTTTCATAACATCTGACTAACATAAGTATTCTCATAAAATTGAGATATTAATGTTGCCTTAATCTTCCAAAGGCCCGATGGTGTGTGTGGTTCTGTGTGGTGCTTGCTTTTGGTTGACAGACCATCTATTTTTATAACTTATAAATTAGCTCTTTCTGCAGGGTTAAGTTATTTAAACAAACTTACATATGGTCTGTAGTGGGGGTTATAGTTTATTTATTTCTGACTCTATTAAGCCTGATCCTTGGTAGGTACTCACTAGATGTTGTAGAATTGGATTATGGTTCAAGCCTGTCACATTCTAGAATCTAGATGAGGAAAGTGAAAAGTGAAAGTGAAGTCGCTCAGTCATGTCCAACTCTTTGCGACCCCATGAACTGTAGCCTACAAGGCTCCTCTGTCCGTGAGATTTTCCAGGCAATAGTCCTGGAGTGGGCTGCCATTTCCTTCTCCAGGGGATCTTCCCAACCCAGGGAAGATGAGGAAACCGAGGCTCAAAAAGGGGAAGGTTCATGGGACAAGGTAGTGGCAGACTAGAGCTAGGATTTGACTTGGGTCTGCTGACTTTCTTGGCTCAGAGCGTTTTCCATTGCACCTCAGTTTTGTAAGACCAGAGCCTGGATCCCCACTTTGTCTTAAGCAATCTAGTCTGGCCAGATTCACTTCAGGTTTCTGAATGCCTCGTATCCATACTGACTCATCAGGGAAGGAGACCTGATGGGACCCGCTCCTATGGTTCTCTCTCCCGGGTTTGTGGAGCCCCCCTCTCACTGAGCTCCTTGCCCTCAGAGAAAACCGGAGTAGGTTCTGAAGATCTTGGTTCAAATCCTGATTTTGCTTGTAACTCGCTGTGTGACTTTGGGCAAATTACTTCACCTCTCTGATCATTTGTTTCTTTACCAAGAGAAACGAGGGTATTGAATTTAGGTGATCTCCAGAAATCATCTCCAAAGCCCCAGGGCTTTTTAAACAAGAGGTTAAAAGAAAAGAGCAATCAGACATTTTGGTCTTCATATTGAAACAAGTGTGTGTGAATATTTGCAAGTGTTGTTGTTGTTGTTTAGTTGCTAAGTCCCAACTAAAGGTACCTCCTTCCCAGCTTGCTCCCAGGAAGGGAGTACAATAGCTTTCAAGCCCAGAATCTTCTCCCATTCCTTCTTTTTCCCTGCTCACTGGACTCTTGTTTTAATTTCATGTATATAAGGATACACATATGTTCCTTAATCTCTCTAACTCCTGGTCGATGGCATACAGCTAACTTTCAGCAAAAGTTGTAAGAATCGGTATGCAATGCCTGCACTTCCTAGTGTGGTCAGAAGTCTCCTTTAGACTTCCCCAGAGGTTGCCACTAACTCACTGCCTTTAATGTGTACCTTCTTTAGCCCAAACACTACTTAGGGTAAATTTTCTCAGTGTCTCTTAAATGTTACTGGTTTTCTATTTTGGTTAAATTCTATCACAGTATAGGTTTCTGCTCTTTCTCCTTGTGGGAGAACTTTAAGGGTTCAGTACGCTAGCATAGGAAGCTGACCACCATTTATAACACAATTTTTGATGGGAAAATGCTTTCTGAGACCAACCGTCAACTCTCAGATGAACTTTAGAAATACAGCTCCACACACACCCAACAATAGAGAATGCAATATTTACTTCATGAATGACTATAATTTTGATAGAACTACAGAATCTTTGAGTGTGGAACCAAAAAGGCTACCCTCTCCCTCAGTGGGATTCATCAATTAACAAGCTGATTTGTAGAAACCAAGACAAGAGAGGGGTAAGAACTCCGGGCCAGCGTCATGCAGTTGGTGCTAGAGCTGGAACTAGGACCCTCCCCCCAGCACTCCTCTTTGGGGACTTTCAGGAGCCTGACAGGTTGGGGACAGGGAGGGGCACAGATTGTCTTAGAGATGCTCTTCATCTCACTCAGCTGTGTCATCTTAGGAAAAGTAAGTCACCGCTTTGGGCTGTAATGGAAATAGTGAGAAGTGTCCCGGCTAACGGCTTGGGGAGAGGTTGTCTAGTCGACTCGCTTGTCTGTAAATTCCCCCTGCATTCTGGCTGGAGTGGAATGAATGGGGCAGCTGTGTTTTACCTGGAGCTCTGGGCAGGACAGGGCTGACGGAGATATTCCCTGTTCTAAAAATAACAGTGGGAATGGAGTTGAGGGGAAGGGGAGGGGGCTCCTTCAGGACCTGGGTGGGACACCTCACCCCCTTCCTCTTCCTGCTGGGCCCCCTGCAAGGAAGCACGCCCACGGATTCAAAGCATTTAGACCTGGGAGGGTCCTGGAGCCATCAGCGCTCACAGCCCCTCCTCACACAGAAGAAGAGGCCCGGAAGTGGGGAAAGGACTGGCCAGCCGTCCAGGGTCCAGGGAGACGGTCACAGATGGCAAGCTGTTTCCCTGCTGCGTTTACCAGGGTGGCAGCAGGCCAGGCAAGGTTTTCTCTCCTCGCCTTTGGGAGCACACAGGGCCTGGGAACTCCTGGGGCCGGATGTGGTCAGGCTTCCTGATTGTCGCCCAGCAGGCGAGGAGTCCCCGGTTGGTCTGCCCTGAGCCCTGACCTCAGCCAACTGGCCCGCCAGCACCGCGGCCTCCCTGTGCTGTGGTCCCCACCCTTGCTGACCGGTCCTTGTGTCGCCCCCTGGGCTGTCTGCAGGGAGGGAGGGCCCGCATAGAGCCAGCTGGCAGGACAGAGGGCCTGGTTGCTTGGACCTTCCTCTGCCCACCCCAGGAACCCACAGGAGCAGCTAAGGTGAAGGCAGGGTCTGACTGAGGGGTGGGCAGGCCAGGGTTTAGATCCCAGCTCTGCTTCTCACCAGCTGTGGTATTGCTGGCAGGTCACCCAGCCTCTGTCAAATGAAAGGTTCCCTCACCGGTTCTCCTGAGGACTAAGGGGAATGGTCTGTGCAAAGTGTCTGGCGTGTAATAGGTATGTTCAGCCATCCATATCTGTGGGTTCTGCTTCCATAGACTTAACCAACCCCAGGTTAAAAAAAAAAAAAAAAAAAAGCAGAAATTTCCAAAAAGCGAAAGTTGAATTTGCTGAGCTGGCAACTATTTACATAGTATGCGTGTGTGCTAAGTCACTTCCGTTGTGTCCGACTTTGAGACCCTATGGACTGTAGCCCACCAGGCTCCTCTGTCCATGGGATTCTCCAGGCAAGAATACTTCTTCTTCAGTGGGTTGCCATGCACTTCTCCAGGGGATCTTCCCAACCCAGGGATTGAATCTGCATCTCTTGAGTCTCCTGCATTGGCAAGCAGGTTTTGTTTTTTTTTTTTTTAAATTACTAGCACCACCTGGGAAATCCCATTTACACAATATTTCCATTGCATTTAAAATGACTTACATGGCATTTACAGGGGCTACGGTACATGGGGTCACAAAAAGTCAGACACAACTGAATGAGTTTCACCTAATCACTTAAGTATTTTAAGTAATTTAGAGATGATTTAAAGTATGTGGGAGGATATGTGTAGGTTCTATGCAAATATTGACACTATGCCATTTTATATAAGGGACTTGCATTTCTGGATTTTGGTATCAGCTGGGGTTCCATGGATACTGAGGGAATGGTAGCTATTGTTGCTAGATCAAGTATAAATGTGTGCTTGACTCTGCAACCGCCTTCCTTGGGTCCTTCATCCATGGGGGCATGGCAAATGTGGGGATTTTTTGTTAAATACAGTTGACTTTTGTTGTATTGTTACAAAAGTAATTCATGTTTACTATGAAGAAAATATTTAATACAGTTGAACCAGGAGAAGGAAATGAAGTTCACCCTTAATCCCAACACCCAGAGATAACCACCGTTAACATTTTAGGGTGTATGTATCCTGTCGGGCATTTGTTTATACACACATATATCTTATTTGCAAATTAGCATTGCTAGTGCACACAGTTTTCTGACTTGTTTTTTTTTCCCACTTAGCAGTGTAACATCAATAAATGTTCTTCTACATCATTTTTAGTGCCTACAGAGTACTTACTTCATTGTGTAAATGAAACAGGTTTTGTTTTTAAAAAATCTCCATTAGGTCTACATAGTTTAGCTTGTTGCCAGTAGGTGATGGACAGGGAGGCCTGGCGTGCTGCAGTTCATGGGGTCGCAAAGAGTCGGACACGACTGAGCGACTGAACTGAACTGAATATTTCATTGTTATAAAAACCTGAGATAAAAATCTGTAGATTTAGCCTCAGTATTCAGTGTACATCTCTGACCCCCTACAAATACTTGTTGATGAATGAACGTCTTGTTAGAATAAACTCCTGGTAGTAGAATTTCCAGGAGACAGGATATATATCCGTAAAAAAGGTTCTTGATACCTATTGCCAAACGACTCTCCAGAATGAATGTACTGATTTATAATCCCACTTCAGATTGAGCAGTTAATCCTGCTTAACCCTAGACTGTTCTTTTTTAACATGGATATTCTAGCTTTCTGGGAAACCCAAGCAAATTGAGATAGTCTGGGTAGGAGACCATTCTCCCCACACAGTCACCAACAGTATGCCTTGTTACATTTCTTAGTAGGTTCCTTTCTTTGATTAGTAGACATGTTGAATATTTTTATGCCTTTTTGGTTATTTTCACTGCCTCTTTTGTGAGTGGCTTGTTCAAATCTTTTGCCCGTTTTTCTGTTGGGCTGTTTATAGTTTATTAACTCACAAGAGCTCTTTATATAAGGAGGATATTTGTATGTTATCGTTTTATTTTTTATTATTTTAAAACTATAGATGTTTCTGCTTTATAGGTAGTCATGTCTATAAACTGCTTTGTACCAGCTTTATTGAGGTATTATTCACATATCATACAATTCATCGATTTGAAGTGTACAACTCTGTGGTCTTTTTGGATAGTCACAGACTGGAGCAACCATCACCATAGTCAACTTTAGGACATTTTCATTATTTCCAAAAGAAACCATACCCTTTGGTTGCCACCCACCCATTCCCCCATATCCCCCATCCCTATGCAACCGCCCATCTGCTTTCTGTCTCCGGGGTTGCACAGAGTCGGACACGACGGAAGCGACTTAGCAGCAGCAGCAGATTCATTCTGGACATTTCCTATAAATGGGATCATGTGACTGGCTTTTTTCATGTACCATGAGGTTTTCAAGGTTTACCCATGTTGTAGCGTGCATCAGGACTTCACTCCTCTTAATGATGGAATAACATCCTGTTACATGGCAATACCACCTTTCATTTACTGAGTCATCTGCTGATGAACAGGTGGGTTGTTTCCACCTTTGGGCTATTATGAATAATGCTGCCATGAGTGGTTGTGTAGAAGTGTTTGTGTGGACGTGTATTTTCATTTATTTCATGTATGTACCTTGGAGTGGAGTCCCTGGATCAGATGGTGACTCTGTATTTAACTTTGAGGAACTGCTAGATTTTTCTGAAGTCGCTTCATGATTTTGCCTTCCCACCATCAGCATAGAAGGATTTCTCCACATCTTCTCTAACATTTCTTATTTTCCTGTTTTCTAAATCGTAGCCATCCTAGTGGGTGTGAAATTGTATCTCATAGTGGTTTTGAATTGTGCTTTTCTGATGACTAATATCATATCACTGGCGACCCACTCCAGTACTCTTGCCTGGAAAATCCCATGGATGGAGGAGCCTGGTTGGCTGCAGTCCATGGGATTGCTGAGTTGGACACGACTGAACGACTTCACTTTCACTTTTCACTTTCATGCATTGGAGAAGGAAATGGCAACCCACTCCAGTGTTCTTGCCTGGAGAATCCCAGGGACGGGGGGAGCCTGGTGGGCTGCCGTCTATGGGGTTGCACAGAGTCGGACACGACTGAAGTGACTTAGCAGCAGCAGCACACCATTTAAATCCATTCTATTTTAATAAAAAAATTTTAAAAAGTCACATCAGAAAAAAAAAAACTATCAAAAAGTTGGGTATTGAAGTATGTAAAATACTATTTTCCCATCCAAGAATCCGATTACGGCTCTTTGTTTATGCAAATCTTCTTTTAAAGTTTCAAAAGAAAAGTTTTGGGAAAAAAAATTTCCATGTTGGTTTTGTACATTTGTCGTTAAACTTATTTGAAGAAATTGAAATTATTTATTTATTTATATATTACAAATGAGAATATTTATGTATGTCCCTTGATGATACACTTGTATAATACTTAATACAGATAAATCCTAAACATTACTGAGCTGAGTGAAATAAAGAAAATCTCCCAATTGACAGCTACTGCTACAAGTTTGCTGTGTTCCTCCAAATATTTTTCATACACATATGTAGACCTATGCTATTTTATTTTTACTGGATGGTATCATACAAAAGTTTCTGTAACTCATTTTTTTAAAGCTTAATGTATGTACATGCTAAATGGCTTCAGTCATGTTCAACTCTTTTGCAACCCCATGGACTGTAGCCCGCCAGGCTCCTCTGTCCATGGGATTCTCCAGGCCGGAATACTGGAGTGGGTTGCTACGTCCTCCTCCAGGGGATCTTCTCCACCCAGGGATTGAACCCAAGTCTCATTATGTCTCCTGCATTAGCAGGCGGGTTCTTTACCACTAACGTCACCTGGGAAGCATAAATCTTTGACATCAGCATTAGAGTTCTCCTTTCTTTTTTGTAGCCAATAGACCATAATTTATTTAATTGCTCCCATATTGATGTGTGCTCAGGTTGTTTCCGATGTTTTGACATTACGAGCATTGCTGCAGTAAATATTCTGAGAATGGCCTGTACATTACATCTTGCTGCACTTTTCTGTAGGGTAGAGCACGACACACTCCCAGAGTGCTCCACAAATGCTTTTCTTCTGATTAAGTGTGTGATCTCCCCACCATTATTGTTGTTATTCCCACTGAGCGACTAACACTTTCACTTTCATAGATGAGAAAACAAAGAAACAGGGAGGTTGGTACAGTTTACCTAACAGTGAATGACAGTGACTGTTTTCCTACACCCAACGTAATTCTGGATGTCACTGCTTTTTAATTCTTTGTTGGAATGAGAAGGGAAATTTTGTATTTTATTTTGTGTGCTAAGTTGCTTCAGTTGTGTCTGACTCTTTGCACCCCCTTGGACTGTAGCCCACCAGGCTCCTCTGTCCATGAGGATTCTCCAGGTGAGAATACTGGAATGGGTTGCCATGCCCTCTTCCAGCGGATCTTCCCCAACCCACTGATCGAACCCGCATCTCTTATGTCTCCTACATTGGCAGGCAGATTCTTTACCACCAGTGTCATTTTAATTTGCAATTCTTTGATTATTAGTGAGGTTGGGCTTCTCTTTATATTTGTTTGTCTTTCATATTTCTTCTTTCGCTCATCAGTTAATATAATTTGCCCAGTTTTCTACTGGGGCAGTTGCTTTATTTATGACATTAGAATATTAACCATGTGCTTATTATGTAGGTTACAAATATTTTTTTCAGTTTATCATTTGTTTTTTAACTTTATTTATACTCTTTTTCTGTCATTCAGAAGTTAACATTTTTAAATAATCAAGTGTTTTTGTAGCCAACTCTGTTTTTTGATCCTAGGGGGCTGTACTTGCTGAGGCCTTTCCTCTCCAAAATTATAATGAATATTCTCCTATATCTTTCTCAAGTACTTTTAACCTTTTACATTTCATCTTCATATTTTAATTCATCTGCACTTAATCTAGTACATGGTTTCAGATGGAACTCTTATTAATTTTTTTCCCCAAGAGTTGACCAGTTTTTTCAAAACTATTTTTTAAATTATTCCTCCTTTACTCACTTATCATAGACCAAATGTCCACACGTTAGTGGATTGATTTCTAAATTATTTTTTTCCCTCATTAATCTATCTATTCCTACAACAGATTGAAACTTCATCACTGTAGCTTCATAATATGTTTTAGTAGTATTTTTTTTTATCAAGAATCTCTTTTATTGATTATCAGAAACATTACAAACATCTAATATGAACAAATTGTAACATGACAGTGATTAGTTTGAACAATTAATACATTTCAGATATAATATTATACATATTTCAATGCTATTCTCCCCAGTCATCCCACCCACTCCCGGTCCCAGAGTCCAAAAGTCTGTTCTATACATCAGTGTCTCTTTTGCTGTCTCGTAAATAGGGTTATTTTTACCATCTTTCTAAATTCCATAGATATGCGTTAGTATACTGTATTTGTGTTTTTGTTTCTGGCTTACTTCACTCTGTATAATAGGCTCCAGTTCCATCCACCTCCTTAGAACTGATTCAAATGTATTCTTTTTAATGGCTGAGTAATACTCCATTGTGTTTATGTACCATAGCTTGCTTATCCATTCATCTGTGGATGGACATCTAGGTTGCTTCCACGTTCTGGCTATTGTAAACAGTGCTGCTATGAACATTGGGGTACAGGTGTCTCTTTCAATTCTGGTTTTCTCAGTGTATATGCCCAGCAGTGGGATTGCTGGATCATAATTTATGTTTTAGTAGTATTAAATGTCCCAAGGCTAACATCTCATTGGGCTTTCCTGGCGACTCAGGTGGTAAAGAATCTGCCTGCAGTGCAGGAAACCCAGGTTCAATTCCTGGGTCAGGAAGATCCCCTGGGGAAGGGAATGGCTACCCACTCCAGTATTTTTGCCTGGAGAATTCCATGGACAGAAGAGCCTGGAAGGCTATGGTCCACGGAGCTGCAGAGTTGGACATGCCTGAGTGACTAACGCTTTCACTTTTCAACCTCTCATTCTTCTGTAAAATTTCCGTGGAAGTTATATGTTGTTGTATTAGTCACTCAGTCATGACCGACTCTTTGTGACCCCATGGGCCGTAGCGTGCCAGGCTCCTTTGGTAATTTTACCCTAATCTTTTTCACAAACATGTTTTACTATCGAGAATGACATCAGACCTACAAGAGCATGTCCTCATGTCCTACAGCCCACGTCAGCTGGCACGTCAGCTGACCCATACTTCTCTTTGCTTTTCTTCTCCATGACTCCTAAGTATTGCTGAAGTCATCTGAAATTGTACTTTCTGATTCTTACTATTCTTAAACAATAGTTCTATCACGTTTTAAAAATCATTTACTTAAGATTGCATGTAACTTCTCAGTTATATTACATGTAGTTAAATGTCCAAATGCTTCTGGCTTCATTGCTTGCTGGTCTATTGTATCCGACAACATCTTATTCTTGACTTCTGGATTTTGATTCGTTTTGGTCTGGAGAGCTTTCTTGGATAAATTCGTCAGAAAAGATCTGTGGGTGGCATACGTTCTTAGTCTTTGTTAAGTCTGAAAATATTTGCCCTCATGTTTGAGTCATCTTTTCCTGAGTAGCGAACTCCGTGTTAACAGTCTTTCCCTAGAACCTGAGAGAAGGGCTCTATTGTCCCCACATTTGGTGTTGTAAGAAGTACGGTTCTCACCTGAATCTCTGAAGTCTCTTTGTGGAAGCAAGCAGGATTTCTCTCTCTACTCTTAGGAATTTAGAAACTTCACCAGATTATTTCTAGCTGTTTGTCCTCTTTTGGGTAATTTTTCCTGGTACTCACTAAGTAGATCCTTTCAGCCAAAGGGCCCAAGTATTTCTTAGTTCAGGGAAATTTTATACTACTTTCTGGAATAATTTATTTTCTATGTTTTTAAAAAATATATTTACTTATTTTATTTGTTAATATTTATTTGTCTGCATCTGGTCTCAGTTGCGACACGCAGGGTCTTTTAGTGGTCACATGAGAACTCTTAGTTGCAGTATGTGGGATCTAGTTCCTCGACTAGGGATTGAACCCAGGCCCCCTGCATTGGCAGCCACTGGAACACCAGGGAAGTCTGTATTTTCTATGTTTTAAAACTTTCTCTTTCTGGATTTCCTATTGCACATAATAATAATACCACCTAATAGTTATCAGACGTGCTTTCCTTCTGTTACAATATTAATCTGCTTAACACTGTTGTTATTATTTCCATTTTACAGATGAAGAAACAAAGGAACAGAGAGGTTAAATAGACTGTATAGACAGTCTCACAGCTAGGAGGTGTAGACCATGATCCAAACCTAGGCATCTGGCTTCAGAATCTGTGTTCTTAGCTACTACGCTATACTCTCTGCCTGTCAGAACCAGCCTCTGGACTTGCCCCTGACACTGACCTCAACAGCCTTCAGTGAAAATTTGAGTGTTGGCAGAGAGGGACTCTACAGGCAGTGGGAGATGGCATAGGGATGCTAGAATGATGGAGTTGAAAGAGACTGGGGAACTGAGCACCAGAGAGGAGCCAAGATCACCAGAGGTTCTCCAGTGAATTCAGAACTGAGACTCTTCCTGTCCACAGCCTTCCCTCTGCTCAGCCACGCTGTTTAGGTCTCATCTCTGTCCCTGGGACTACTGCATGTAGTAGGGGAGCTTCCAGTTTCTCCTCCTCTCCCTGTAGTCACCTCTCTAAACGGCAGCCAAGGTGACCCTTCCTATAGGGCAAGCCTGTTCACTGTTTCACTGCTGAATGTTTGTTGAATGACTGCATGAATGAAAAATAATTTCAGAGTAGCTATTGTATGTCAGACACTGTGCTAAATACTGGTGACTCAGCACACGTTAGTCAAGAATCTTCCAGTTGCCAGTGACAAGAACCCAAATTAGCTTCAGCCCGGAAATGGAATTTACTGGATTTAGGAGAGTAGCCTTCAGGCATAGCTGGATTCAGGACCTTGAGCAATATCACCAGAACTGGCATTCTCTGCTCTGTCTCTGGGCACTACCTGTTTATGTTGGCTCACTCCCTTAGTGAGGAGTTGTCAGAAGTACCAGGGTGATGGCCTTACAGTGTGATGCCCTCGATTCTTTCAACAGTATTCCTGGGTCTGAGTCAAGCTGGTGGTTCAAGCGGGATCATGTGCCCGTCCCAGTTGCTGAAGACTATAGGATGGGACAAAGTGCTTGACCAAGGGCTGAGTCACATGGCCATCCCTGGAGTGGGAGGTGGGGCAGTGTCATGTGAATCACCTGTTTTGAGAGTGAGGGAAGGACGGGCAGTTTCTCAGATGGTAAAGAAGGGCAGTTGGAAGCTGGTCAGGAAGAGTCCCAGATGTCCTTTATGGTTCATCAGCCAACAGAGTTCTCATGTCCATAGAGCTAGTTCATAGTCTGATGTGGTGGAGGACAATTGGAGGAAAGACAGACTCCAACCAAGTATGAAAAATATGTAAGAAAAAGATGACGTTTATAGCAAAAGGCCCAATGCGGGTGGTCAGGAACATGAGGCAAGGGGCAGGAGGGAGGTGGAGGCAAGATCATTCTGGGGGAGGACCTCAAGGCAGACCAGTGTGCCTGAAAGCGTGAGGGAGGAGAATAGAGCTGGAGATGAGGCTGAGGCTGGAGGAGCCTGAGAGGCTGTGTAAGGGGTCTGAGCTTTATCCCAGGGCACTGGGAGCTGTGTGTTTGACGTGAGTCATAGAAAGCTTGCAGCCTCGTTGCGGAGAATGGTGTGGACGATGGCAAGGTGAGAGGCTGGGAGCAGTGAGGAGTCTGTCGCCCTCACCTTGGGAAGAGGTGCTGGCAGGCAGCAGGGATGAAGAGAGGTGAGAGCTCTGCCTGGTGCGGAGAAGGCGGGATCTGCGAGACTTGGAGATTCGCTGGGTGGAGAGAGTTTGGGAGAGGGATGACGCCCATGCGTCTGGTTTAGACAAATAGGCAATTGGTGGTTCCATTCTCTGAGCTGGGAGCCCCAGAAAGGAAACTGCTCAGGTGACAGGATGGTGAGTCCCCTGCAGGTGTGAGTGCTGTTATAGAGGCCTAGTTAGTGAGTTCTCATAGAAACGGCATCGTTTCCACCAGGGCTTCTTAAATCACCTGCGGTGAAGAGCCTTGTACTTGGTTAAAACATGCACTGAGTAGGATCTCTCGTGCCAGTTTGACAGCCCCGAACCCAGCCCTGTACCTCTTCAATCCAACCAGTCCACGGTCTTGTACTTGGATGTCACAGCCATGTCAAGTTGCTCCAGAAGTTTGCAAACACTGTTGACTTTGTTGCTTATCTTATTATAAACCAGTAACAAGCAGCTCATGGACCAATGCATTCTGTAGACTGCATGCTGGGTAGATCTGATCTCATTCAACCCCTGTACCCATTTTAGAGACAGGGAAATTGAGGCCCAAAGAGGGGACTGGCCTTGTCTCAGGTTTTGCATTAAACAGCAGCAAAGCCAGCATTTCAGGCCAGTCTTTCAACTGCTGACCCTCTGTTTTGGTAATTTGGCTTTAGGCCTAACAGTCCAAGCAAGTGCTTAACGGGGGAGTCTTGGGATTAACGATGTTTAGCAGCCAAAGTCCGGAGAAGGCAATGGCACCCCATTCCAGTACTCTTGCCTGGAAAATCCCATGTATGGAGGAGTCTGGTGGGCTGTAGTCCATGGGGTCGCTAAGAGTCGGGGACTGAGCGATTTCTCTTTCACTTTTCACTTTCATGCATTGGAGAAGGAAATGGCAACCCACTCCAGTATTCTTGCCTGGAGAATCCCAGGGATGGGGGAGCCTGGTGGGCTGCTGTCTATGGGGTCGCACAGAGTCGGACACGACTGAAGCGACTTAGCAGCAGCAGCCGCCAAGGTCACAGAGTTGGCCTCCAAGTCTGTGCCAAACACTTCCCAGGAACTCCAATGGTCAAGATGGCCTGACCCTGGAGCTGGCACAAGCCCAGTGGGTTGAGGATTCCTCCCCAAAGCCTGAAATCCCAGGCAGACGAGTGGCTGGTTGGACTGGGGCCAGGAAAGAAGATAGTGGTGGCTTTTGGCCATCTTGTGCTGCTATGGCTACTCAAGGTCAGGCTGATGCCACTGAGGTGACTGTCATACATGCCCTGGGCTGGAGGCAGAAGCCGGCCGGCCGCAGTTCTAAGGACCAGCTCTGCTAGGGGACTTTGGACTCCTGGCTTTTGCTGCATGTGGGCTTCCCCCTCTCTGTGGTTGGGAGACGCAGTTCCCATGAGCGAACTGGAGATTGACCTTGCCGCCTGAAGTTTCTGAGGAAGAGGCTGACAGCAAGAGCAGAGACATTTGGGGAACACGAGTCAGGGCAGGACACACAGCCTAAGAGCGTACACCTCAGCGCCATGCTGCCATTTTTGCCATCGCTTTTGCCATGTAACCTTTCTGCCTTTAGTTTTCCCATCTGTAGGATGGAAATAATGATAGCTTGTTGCTCAATAAATGTTAGTGATTATCAGCTGTTAGTCGAACCAGGCACCATGTTAGGCCTTCACCTGTTTGACCCTCAACAGCTATTTTTGCATTTTACATTACTCTCTTCACCAACCCACTCCAGATCAATTCTGTCCTTTGGCAGATGATGAAAGTGAAAGTGAAGTCTCTCAGTCGTGTCCGACTCTTTGCAACCCCGTGGACTGTAGCCCACCAGGCTCCTCCGTCCATGGGATTCTCCAGGCAATAGCAGCAACAATGACATTACAACAATAGCGATAGCTCTTATTTATTGAGTGCCAGGCATTCCACGAGCACTACCTCACCTTGTTCTCCCACAGGGCCTACTGAGGCAGGCAGTAATAGCCCCATTTTACAGATTAGGAGACCGAGGCTCAGAGACATTAAAGTGACTTGCCCAAGATGACTCACACTCAAATTTTGGGGGGCTGCAAAGTCTATGCTCTTTCTAAATACCACTTCCAGAACCTAATCCTTTAGGGAGAGGAGCCCGTGGGGACGGGGATTGACTTCGAAGGGGAGGAGTAGACCCAGGGGGCTACTAGACACCCATCTCCAGCCTCTTTTTAGGGATGGAAGACTGAGACCCATAACAGGGAAGGGACCTGCCCTGGGTTCTGCAGACTACAGTCCAGAACTCCCTGTGGATTTGAACCTGAGGATGGATGCTTGCTCTGTCCTGCCCCAGCCCCCTACTTACAGCATGTGCCCCCAAGAACAAGGCAAGTGCCCCCAGAAGGAGCCAGGAGCATGCCCTTAGCAAGTGGTAGAAGTGTGTGTCCTCTGCCCTGGTGTTAGGGCCAGAGAGGCCAGAACATGGCAGAACAGTTCTTGTTTGAATTGTCAGCACCAAGGTCACTGCCCACCCTCCGAGTTAGAGCCCAGGAGCAGGCTACTTCTCTGTCTGTGCCCATAGTTCCAAGCACATGACAAGGATTCAGTAGTTATTGAAATAATCAGTAAGTGTCTCTTGGCCCACTCTTCTGTGGGGATGGCCTTTGTGCATGAAGACTTGTAGACCCCCAAACCAAGGCTCTGAGACCCAATGAGTTAAAGGCCCAGAACTCCCTAAGTGGGTTAGCAAACTCAAAGCTTGGACTAGAGGGGCATATACACATATGCCAGTTTCCCAGGGCAGCCCAGGGCCATCAGTCTCTTCTGTCACAGGTTGGAGGAGGGCAGGGTTCTGTAGAAAGTGGGGCCTCTGTGTGGGGGCCCAGGCTTTCAGTATCCCCGTCACCCATGACACAGGCCTGGCCCCTTCATTGTCCAAGGAATTGAAAGCCTGAGCCTCTGCTGGTGGGGACTGGGGGTGGTCTCAGTATGTCGCCTGCTCTGGATTCCTGGGGCCCTGCCTCCCTTGGCTTGGTGCCCTGTTTCTGCCGAGTGACATCACTCTCCTCCCCACCCTGGAATAAAATCCCAGTGGACTTTGCATCAGAAGCCAGGATGGGAAAGTTCATTAAATACCTTCTTGGTTTTTTTTTTCCAGGAAGGTATTGCCAAGGCCCCATTTCCCCCAGGTGGAGGCTGTGGGGGGAAGGAATGTGGGTGGGTTTCCATCTGCCCAGGGCTCAGGACAGGGTCTTGCAAACACAGTTCCAGATGTCTCACAGCGGAGGCAGTGAGGGAAGACAGGGAGGGAGCCGTGCTGGGGTCCGACTGCAGGGCTGTGGTTTAGCCAGGGCCAGGCCAAATCCTGCAGCTGCTGTGCCTCCTGAGGGGCCTCCCTGAGGCCTATGGGTGCCACTACTTTTAAAATGGGAGGTGCACATTCCCTAGCTCCCTGCTAACCCTCCCTGGTCCTAGCCCTGGAAGCTGCTGCCAGTTTGTCTGAACAGTGAGATGTTTGCCTCTATGGTTGGGTTGTGTAGCCAGCACGCTTCTCAGTACATAGCCAGAGAGCTGTGTTCCATGGGCCGCCTTGTGCAGGGCACAGTGGATTGGGTTCGATCCGTGGCTCTGTACTTACTGGTGACCTTAAACAGGTTTAATCATCTCTTTGCCTCTGTTTACTTCTCTGTAAAATGGGGATGGGCTTCCTGGGTAGCTTAATGGTAAAGAATCCGCCCGCCAATTCAGGAGACATGGGTTCCATTCCTGGTTTGGGAAGATCCCTGGAGGAGGGCATGGCAACCCAGCCTAGTATTCTTGCCTGGAGAATCCCCATGGACCGAGGAGCCTGGTGGGCTACAGTCCATGAGGTCACAACAGAGTTGAACAAACAACAGCAACTAACTGGGGACACTAGACATCATAGCTAATAGGGTTGTGAAGGT
This sequence comes from Tragelaphus eurycerus, assembly GCA_935064755.1. Classification (NCBI taxonomy): domain Eukaryota; kingdom Metazoa; phylum Chordata; class Mammalia; order Artiodactyla; family Bovidae; genus Tragelaphus; species Tragelaphus eurycerus. The sequence continues at coordinate 532,650 of CAKXYN010000083.1, forward strand.
TTCATGAGTCAGTAATTGGGACGTGCTTTGCGCAGTGCTGATACAGCCTAAGCGTCAAATGTTAACATACGGAGATCAGTGAGTGGGGCCCAGGCTCTGAGGGCCCAGGTGCTGACCCTGTGGGCCACCTGGATCTCGCTGTTCCCTAGATCCTCCTGTCCTGAACAGCACCATCATTTATGTAGGTCTGAGGGTTCCAGTGGTCATGTTTGGATGTGAGAGTTGGACTATAAAGAAAGCTGAGTGCCGAAGAATTGATGCTTTTGAACTGTGGTGTTGGAGAAGACTCTTGAGAGTCCCTTGGACTGCAAGAGGATCAAACCAGTCCATTCTAAAGGAGATCAGTCCTGGGTGTTCACTGGAAGGACTGATGTTGAAGCTGAAGCTCCAATACTTTGGCCACCTTATGTGAAGAGCTAACTCATTTGAAAAGACCCTGATGCTGGGAAAGATTGAAGGCAGGAGGAGAAGGGGACGACAGAGGATGACATGGTTAGATGGCATCACCGACTCATGGGTTTGGTGGTGAACTCCGGGAGTTTTTGATGGACAGGGAGGCCTGGAATGCTGTGGTTCATGGGGTCACAATGAGTCGGACACGACTGAACGACTGAACTGAACTGAGAGGCACTGGGATGCGACAGAAGAAGCCGTGGACTGGGAGTTGACAAGCTCTGGTCCTGGCCCTGTCACTCACTCGCTCTGTTTCCTTGGGAAAGTCACTTACCCTCTCTGAGCCTCGGCTTCACTGGCTATAAAAAGGGAATAGGAAATAAGGATCTCCAGGGGTCCTTCTGGTTTAGGTGGCCTGACTTACAGTGACTGGCTCACCCTGCCCGGGCTGCACACAGGGAGGGGCCTCGTGCTCTGTGGATCTGCGTCTGGACCTGTGGGGAGGCAGAGGGCAGTGGCAGCCTGGGCTCCCCAGGCACTAGATGCTCTCCCAGGCTGGCCTGGCCCCCTTCTGGGCCTCAGGGCACTTTCCTGCTGTGCCCTTTCGTCGTCATCCTAGTGGTCTGGAGCACTGATGGATGCATCCTGGATCTGTTCCCGACTCAGCGCCCTGGGTTGGCAGGGCTGCTCTGACACAGTATCCATGATGTGCTCACTAGTCTGACTGTGCGCCCGATGTCCTTTGGCTTGGTGAGGACAGGGTCCTGGCCTGCCAGCTCTCCATTCCATGGCCCAGCATAGAGCCTGGCCTGTAGCTGGTGCTTGGAACTTTATGTTGATTGAAAAGTGAAGACTCAGATGAACTCAGGGACTCCTCTCATCTCAAAGAAGACCCTATATTCAGGCTCTCCACGCTGAGAAATCCTACCCCAAGCACCAGAAATTCCTTCCTGGGAACTGTCAGTCACTCATTAGAACTGGCCATCTCCTAAGACTCACCTCCTTGGTTTTCCAGGACAGGAGTAGGCCCTGCTTCCCAGGAACCTGGCAAATGATAGTCTTCCAATCTGGAAGTTTCCTGGGCTCTGCAAGGACTGCCTTGGCTCAGCCCCCAGGCACAAGACGAAGTATTGATGGGGGAGTGTAAGTGCCCAGCTCAGATGAGGGCTGTTCTGAGTTGACCCTAATAAAGGATGTTTTCTTACGTCAGCATGCATGAATGTGCCGGTATATGTGAGAGAGACAGGACTAGAGCGTGAGAGACGGGCAGGGAGGCAGACAGAGGCAGACATTCAGGGGCACTGAGACTCATTTAGGGGGAGAAAGAGGCAGAGGGAGAGTGCTGTGCCCAGGGTGGCCGAGGCGGAAAAGAGGACGGGGCTCCTGCCCTGTGTTTTCTGGGCTGACATCCAGGGAGCTGGCCATGAGAGTGGTAAGCGTGCTCAGGTTGGAACTGGCTATGGAACAGACATCCCTGACTGGAGCCTCAGGCACAGCCCATGGTGTGTTTGAGGACATCAGACAAGCATCTGCAGCAGCTGTAGCCTCACCATCAAATATCTTTGCGCTGGCAAGGCAGCTTCCTGCAGTGGTTCCGAGTGGGCATCCTGGAGTTGGATCTGTGCTGTGCTTAGACACTCAGTCCTGTCCGACTCTTTGTGAACCCCACAGACCATAGCCGGTCAGGATCCTGTCCATGGAATTCTCCAGGCAAGAATACTGGTGTGGGTAGCCATTCCCTTCGCCAGGGGATCTTCCCAACCCAGGGACTGAACCCACGTCTCTTATGTCTCCTGCATTGGCAGATGGGTTCTTTACCACTAGCGCCACCTGGGAAGCTCCTGCAAATCCTACTGGTCTTCAAACAAGCTGTGGGCAGCTTCCACTGCCATTCCCCACCTCGGGTCCTTTGTAAATAGGATGATACTAGCACCTGCCTGACGAGGATTAAATGAATTAATGAAGGCCAGACTCTCAGAAGAGTGTCTGCCCCACAATCACTGAATCGTCTAATAACCCACAAGTGGGCAGGTCAAAGGTTGTCAGTCCCATTTTATAGATGAGGAGACCCAGGCTCAGAGATGGGTAGGGACTTGCTCAGTGATGTCCGGACAGCCAGGGCTGGAGCTGGAACCTGAACAGGGCACCCTCGCCTGCTGCCCCCCATCCTCCCACTCACGTGGTCCCTCTGATAGGGACATCTCCTTCACTTGTGATCCTTACTTTTGGGTTATTGTAACATGCCCCTTTCAGCCCCCGTACTCGGAGGGAAGGAAGCCCCAAGCTCTCTGTCCACCTCTGATTGCCCAGACATGGCACACAAAAGTGCTAAATAAAAACATGTGTGTTGGGCTGCGCTGATGCTTCGGTCAGGAGGTGACTGAAGCAGCCACTCCCCTGCAGCGGGGGCTGTGGCATTCTTGGAGTCAGTGCGTTTTGGCTGCTGGACCCTGGGTTAAACTGCAGCCGCCCACTGGGATGAGAGGCGGGAGTGGGCGGGTTGGGGTAGGGGTAGGGGTGTGCCTGGAAAGCCTCGGTGATTGGCTCCGTCCTGCCCCTGCTGGGAGAGCCCAGAGCTGCGGCCAGTGGGTTGGGATGCCCCAGCTGGGGGAGCCTTCAGGATGTGTGTAGGGGTGCAGTCAACTTGGGATCCTCAGTGCCTAGGATTGCCGCCGTGAGCAGTGGACACCTCTCTCTCCAGAACAGCACTCCAGGGGTCCGGGGTGGGGCAGCCCCAGTCCTGGGGACAGGCGCGGCTGGGGAGTCAAGGCTGGTGCATGTGAGTCTGTCACCCAAGGAGCTGCTGGGCCCCTTGCCGGCTGAAGGACGGGGTGGCGGAGGACTTTTCCTCAAGACATCCCGGACTCCTGCTCAGATGAAAGAGTCGTGGGAAATTACAGAGTTTTCTGTTTGATGGAAGAAAGAAATTCAGCTTCTCTCTAGAGTGGCGGCAGCGGGCTGGACCGGGTGTGTGTTTGGGAAGGGCGCTGGAGGAGGAGGGGGAGGAAGAGGAGGAGGGCAGCAAGGAGGAGGAGGAAGAGGAGGAGGGACGAGTGATGCAAGGGTTTTGAAAACGGCTACCTAGATGTGCGAGGTGGAACCTGGTCATTTGGTTCTGCTTTTCCCAGCAGGTATCTCTCCCCTGGGGAACTTGGGTAAGTCCATAAATAGCTCTGCTGACACAAAGGAGCTCTGTCTGGGGAAGGCAGCTGCTTGACACGGCCGCCGGGAGCTGCCACAGTCACGGCCGCCCGCCCGCCTGCCCGCCTGCGGGAGGAGCCAGGCGGAGAGCCGGGCGGGCAGGCTGGCAGGAGCAGCAGCCAGGAGTCCCCGGGTCCCTGCTGGAGTGTGCTGGGTAGGTGCCTGGGTGCCAGGGTGCGTGTGCGGTGGGCTGGGGGCTCTTGTCCAGGCCACCCCGTGCCCCTGCTTCTATTGTTTCTTCCCCAGGGCAGCCATTGATAGGCATGTTGCAACCAAACCATGTTATGTTCTGCTCTGAGATAGCTCTGTGTGTGTATCTGTCTGTCTGTGTGTCTGTCTGTCTGTCTCAGCGGGTGGGGACCCTGCAGGGCTGGGGCGTGCTTGCACTGTGTGCTGCTACCACTTCTGGACTGGTCAGCTGGCTTTTCTCGCCGAGAGAAAGGAATGTTTGGTGACCAGAAGTCGGGACGCTGAGTGGGGAGGGAGCTCTCAGCCCGCGGTGCCGACCACCCACCAGGCACCAGGGTGGCCGTTCTTGCCGAGTTCCATGAGGGGAAGGAGGTGGTGGTCTCGGGGGGCTGGTCTGGGTAAAGGGGTGCGGTAGCTGATCCCTGAGGCATCTGCAGAAATGTCCACTGAAAGTCCAGGCAGAGATAGAGATGCTCTGCCTCCTGAGCCCCTTGGGGAAGGTCTCGCACCTGCTCCTTTGGCTTCTCACTGAGACCTGTGAGGAAGGGTGTTGTTGTTAGGGTCCGGCTCACTCCGCAGAATTAGGTGCTGCGAGCAGACAGAGCCCGATTCTGTTGTCAACGTGGAGAGAGCCTGCATCTCTCCTCTTGTCCTGAGGTGTCCGAGAAGAATCCTCCTGCCCTGGGAGCTCAGGGCCAAGGAGAGCCAGGTGCAGAGAGTGGAGGGGCTGTGCCTCAGTTTACACGGCAGGTTTCTGGCCAGGACCAGGTTGGAGGATGTCTGCCTCCTGGAACAGCAAGGACCAGGTATATGGCTGTCATCACCCTGACCCCAGCGATGACATTCAGTCTGGAGTCTGCCACTCCTGCCTTGAGATGCCTAGCTAAGTCTGGAGCTACTAGATCCCTCACCAAAAGCTCACCACATCGTGCTGCTGCCCTCAGGCCTCACAGCTGGGGCTGTCGGACTTCCCTGTCCTCATGGCTGGAGTGGGTCTGTCTCCTGGAAGGAGGGAGCCGCAGTGCCTGGCCTGCCAGTGCCCATGGGATCCCAGCCAGGGCACTGCGGCCACAGTCAAAGTTTCCACCAGGGCCCCTTGAGTCCTCCACACCCAGCGAAGGGACACCTCCCCTCTTCCCCAGCCCTAGCACGTGGCAAGGCTTAGCCCAGGGCGGGCCCTTTGGGGAGCCAAGTTCCACAGCAGAGCCCGCTCCTGGCCCAGCCTGGCATCTGCTGCACCCGGGGGCGGGGGGCTGGTGAAGATGGAGGCAGCTGAGGTGAGTGGCCCCCCTATGGGGAATGTCACCGGGGCTTTGAACCAGAGATGGTCGAGGGGGCTTTTGATCATCAGTGTCTGGTGTTAGTGAAACCACCCCACTTGCTTTCTTGCCTTTGCACATGCTGTCTCCGTTGCCCGGAAAGCCCATCTCTTCTCTTCCCTTCTCTCCAGATCTTAATCCTACCCAGCCTTCCCTAGCTAGAGCAAACACTGCAGTTGGAATATGTCCAGGGCTGGTGGTACCCACTGTGGTTGCTTCATGTCTTATGAATGTGGGGTTTGAGCCTGATTCATCCTGTGGTCCCAAGGGTCCAGCCTGGGGCTCCGGGTGTGATAGGAAAGGGCTCAGGTGGATTTCCTTGAGGACAGGCTCTGACGTCCAAGTCAGCTCTTTCTCTTCATCTCCTAGCTCTGCCTGGCAGACAGTGGGCACTACCAATTTGGGTTCCAGTGGGGAGTCCCTTTGGACGGGCCCTCATTTCTTCACATCGGGATGGCTTCTATAGGGCCAGGGGTTGGGGGATGGGATTTGATAGGCGATGAGGCAGGGAAAACCTTGGCTTCAGCCTGGTTGAGCCCACAGGGAAAGCCCACTCAGGGATCAGGCTGGGCTGGGCTGGGCTGGGTGGTGTGGTGTCTACACTATGGCCTGGGCCATGGAGGGTAGAAGGGACAAGTCCCAGCTGGTTTGAATGCAGTGCTTCTGGGCTTCCCCATAGACTACGGCAGCTTAGAGCTCAGATTGGGCCCCACCGGGATGGTGCCAACCAGGGAGGTGGATCGGAGGGTTGGGGAGTGGTGTGTGGTTCTCAACCAGTGGTCTGCCTGGTTCCCCAAAAGAGATACAGCTGAGGAGGGAGTGCCCACGCTCTGCTAGGTTCCTGGGGAACCTAGGGGACCCTGAAAGCCACTTCCCGTTTGGTCTCCCAAGGCCCCAGAATAGCTGAGTGTGTTTACTTTCTGGCCAGATGCGGGCCTGAGGCAGACGAAGGACTGGCCTGAGGTTCCATGCAACTCAGTGGCACAGTGAACCCAGGTCTGTGGGTCCCCCACCCAGCTTCCTCTCCATCACACCAGCTGCATGACACAGAGTACCTGGCTTTCATCTTGGTGCTCACTTTTGGGGACCCCCTTAGTGATGCATTCCTTTCCAAGACCCCCACATTACTGGCTTTTTCCTCTGGAAAAGCAGTGTGTATGGTAGAGAATGCCCTGGCCCGGCCAACAGACTGGAGACCGAGGCGCAGTCTGGTCCCTGCTGGCTGGGTCATCTCAGGCCAATCGCCTTTTTTCTCTGGCTCAGTTTCCCCTTTGGAGCAACCAGGGACTGCACCAGTTAGTGCCGGGCCCCTTCCTGCTATCCAGAGACTCTTCCATTCCCTGCCCACCCTCTCCTCTTCCTGGGTCCTGAGAGTCATCAATCAAGGCCAGGGTTGGGCTTCTCGGGGAAGCGGCCCCCAACCTGTTCCTCAGGCCCTTCTGATCAGAAGCCTTCTCCTTCAAGCTGGATCCCAGGCTGAGGCTGGGAGGTTTGTTGTTTGTGGAGCCAGGCCGTTTCCAAGATGTCACTGCTCAGGGTAAACCGTCATTCCTCCCAGGGATAAACAGGCTGCTTATGGCTCAGCCCACTAAGCCTGGAGAGGCTGGAGCCGCTCGCAGCAGGCCAGCCAGGCTCAGCCCCAGGGAGCCACCACCTTTGCCTGCACAACCAGCTGGGTGGGGGCAGGACTCGGGGAGAGGCGGGCTGGAGCCACGAGCCGCTTGAGAGACTGGAGCTTCCAGGCATGGAGGAGAAGGAAAGGGGTCCCAGGAGACTGTTCCTCTGGCGAGGGGCCTAGGTCGTGGCTCCAGATGTGTGGAGAGCTGCCAGGTGTGCCCTCTGCTCCAGAGGGCCCAGGCTTCTCCTCTCCCCCTCTACTGTGGGCTGGCCTGCCCTCACCTGGCACTGGGGCTCGGGCTGCTGCTGAAAAACTGTCAGTGGCTCCCAACTTAGGAAGGTGAGAGGGGGTGGTGGTGAGTGATTTGGAACCAGGCGCACCCTCCCCCACGTAGCCCCTGCTCTCTGTGGTATTATTGGTTACCTCTTGGTGGGGTTGATGTTGCTAAGTTGTGTCCGACTCTTTGTGACCCTAATGACTGTAGCTAGCCCATCAGGCTCCTGCCTCCATGGGATTTTCCAGGCAAGAATATGGGAGTGGGTTGCCTCTTGGTGGGATTAGCCTCAGGCTAATAGCAGAACTCGGATAACTCCTGGCAGGGTGGCAGAGGGTAGGGGGCAGGGGAAAGGCAGAGGAAGGGCTAGGCAGAGCCTCTGGGAGCCAGGTGGCTGGCCACAACCTTGAACCGCCGCACAGAGGAACATGGAATGGAAGGTGGTGTGTCTATCCCGCTCCTCAGGTTAATGGTTTTAACTGTGTCCACGCAGAACTCTGAAACTTCCGGTACTCAGACCTCAATTCATGAAGTTCCCCGTTGATTTAAATAGCGGCTCTGTAATTACATGCTCTGCCCCCACCCTCCATCCCTTCCCTCCGCACGTGTCAGATGCCTACGATGTACCATGCACTGCCCAAGGGCTAGAGGTATATTTCCAGTCTTCAGTCTAGTGCCGGGGTTGGGTATGTAATGGATGGTAACAAGACAGCTTCAGTGGGGAGGCCTAGGGAGGGGAAACCCTGGGGAAGCTTCCAACCCAGCCCAGGAGCCCCAGCGAAGCTTCCTGCAGGAGGTGAGACTGAATCTGGATGCACATCTGGATGTCCATCAAAGGAGCAGGTCTCCATCCCAGTGTGCCCACCCCTCCAGGGTGGGGAGATGATTTCTAACCCAGCCATAGGAATCACCTCTATGTCTCCAGCCACATACTCTGGCTTATCTCAGGGAGGCTGTATAATGTTGTGTGCAGGTGCCTGGGCTCGGGACTCCCCACTTTGCAGTGGGGCAAGACCCAGAGCCTCTCGGTGCCTGCGTTTCCTTAGACAAGGGCTCAGCCTCCCTGGGGTAATGAGATGGTGTGTGTGGAGGGAGGGCTCGTGCACGCTGGCACTGAGTCATGGGGACCGTGGGGGTGCCCCTGGCACCTGCCTTTACCGGTGGCTGTTGTTGAATGGGATGCTGTGGGTGGAGTGAGGCGCTCGGCATGGGACCCGACCCAGAGCGGGCAGTTGCTGAATGGAAGGTGGTATAGCAGCTTTTGGAGGGAGGACAGGGAGGAATCAGTTGGAAGGTGCCACCAGATCCTGGGATGAGGGCTTTTATTTGCTCTCTAAATAAACTTTAAGTTGCAACGTTAAATTACGTCTTCCTTTTCAAGGATGGAAGTATGTGGCTGATAAATTATCACAAGGTGAACAAACTCCCCAGGTCAAGAAACAGAACGTTCTAGTACCCTGGAAACCTCCCCCAGCCCCTAGCTGCCACCCACCTCAGTCGCTACCACCTCAAAGAGCGCTCCTGTCCTGACTTCTCTCATTGAGTAGCGTTGCCTGTTTTGAATTTTGTATCCGTGGAATCCTTGATTGTGTGTTCTTTTATGCTGGCTTCTTTGGAGCAGCATTTTGATGGTGAAATCTGTCAGTGTTATTGGACGCAGTCTTATTTTGTTCACCCCCATTGCTGCGTGGTATTTCATTGTGTGACTGTATCCATTCTATCATTGACAGACATTTGGGTTGTTGTCGGTTGACGGTCATCATGAACGGTCCTGTTACGGATATTCTCATGCATGTCTTTTTGGTACGCCATAATATACTTTTCTGTTGGGCAAATACCTAAGGTTTACAATTGCTGAGTCATAAAGTTATATATAATTAGCTTTAGTAGATTCCATTGTATAATTTTCTAAAGTGTAACACCAGTACACCCTCTTCAAACAAATGTAGGAGAACACCTGTTGCTCCACACGTCCTTACCAACAGACTTGACAATAGCTATTGTGATATCTAACTGTGGCTCTGATTTGCATTTCCTTGGTGACTAATGAGGTTTAGCACCCTTTCATATGTTGATTGTCCGTTTGGATAATCTTTTTGGAAAGTCCTGTTCAAATCTTTTCTCCAGTTTTCTGTTGGATCCTCTGTCTTTTTTTCTTATTAATTTGAAGGAGCTTAAAAAATATTCTGGATATGTGTTCATTGTTGGACATGCACATTACAAATATCTCCTCCCACTCAGTGGCTTGCCTTTTCACTCTTTTCAGGGTGTCTTCTGAAGAATAGAAGTTCTTCATTTTTGTGGTCCAACCTGTCAATCTTTGTCTCTATGGAAAATATTTATTGAATCCTGTTTCTTTGCCTGTTACAAGGTTTTGGATATATTTTCCAATGTTATCTTCTGGATGTTTTATGTTTCATATTTAGCTTTAAAATCCACTCGAAATAGATTCTTAGATAGGGTGGAGACTGAGGTCAAGACTCATTTTCTCTGGGTGGATATTCAGTTTGTTCAAAAGATCATCCTTTCTCACGGTTGCCATCACCTTTGTCAGAAATCAAGGGCAATGCATGTGTGGGTAAGCTGTTTTGAAAGACAAGTAGGAGGTCTCAGGTGGACAGAGGAGGGGAGGAGGTGCAGTGAGCACAGGTTTAGAGATGCCTGAGAGGAGACTGTGTTTGGGGAACTACCAATAGTTCAGCCTGGCTGGAGGGAAGATGGGAGGTGGGTTGGCAGGGACAGAACATGCAGGGGAGGGAGCTGGGACTGTCCCAGAGGGAAGGGGATGGTTAAGCAGTGTACTCAGGATTCCCAGGAAAGGAGGGTGACTTTGGAGCAGATGGTCAACCCAGACAAACCCAGCCTTGAAATCAGCCCCAGCAGAGACACAGGGTGTCTGCTTTGGGGAGGCAGTGGCGGAGGTAGCAGGCGGAGGTGCCTGGGGCCTTGGAGAGTGACTTTTGACTGCAGGTTTGCAGCTGAGCCCCATAGCTGGATAAACCTTCAAGTGTTCTCCCCCACGCCTACTCCAGTCCCCCACCCCGATGCCCCAGCACTGCAGGCACTGAAGGAGGAGTATTTTAGGGACTGGGACAGACACACAAGGGTGGGGATGGGTCTCTGGAAAGGGGGTGTTTTCTATTCTTCTGGCCCTCGATGCACCCACCAGGATCCTGGCCTCGCCTTGGGCCCTGAAAACAGACCCTCCCAGGCTGGCTGAGATTCAGAGCTGGACAGATCCCCTCTGGGAGAGGGTGGCCTGGAGAGGAGAGTCACTTGACCTGGGGCCATGCAGTAAGCCAGACTGACCTAGCCAAAGGGAAGTTGAGCACAGGCTCGGCTACCCCCAGCCTCCAGGGCCTTTTGGATAGGCCTCAATCTTCTGCCCTGAAATGTACAGATAATAGCTCCCCCACCGTAGGGCTGCAGTCAGAATATATCAAGTGCCTTCTGCTGGGGTGGAAAGCAGGGGAGGGGACAGGTGATGATGATGATGAAAGAAGAAGATATGATTACCTCCTTGCAATTGCAAATGTTTATTGAGCACGTACTGGGCTTCCCAGGCAGCGCTAGTGGTAAAGGACCCGCTTGCCAATTCAGGAGAAGTAAGAGATGTGGGTTTGATCCCTGGGTTGGGAAGATCCCCTGGAGGAAGGCAGGGCAAACCACTCCAGTATTCTTGCCTGGAGAAACCCATGGACAGAGGAGTCTGGTAGACTATAGTCCATAGGGTCTCAAAGAGTTGGATATGACTGAAGTGACTTAGCACACACACATTGAGCACCTACCATATGCCAAGCCCTTCTGTCTGGGTGGACTCCCAACAGTACCGTGGTGTAGGTACTTGCTACCTCTGTCACCATTTCATAGATGAGAAAATTGAGCCTTGAAGAGGTTAAGCAGCCTACCCCAGGGCGCTGAGCTAGGAGGTGGCTGGGCTGGGATAGGAACCTGGATTTGCCTGTCTCCAGACCCCTGTTCTTCATCAGCAGTAGGCTTTTCTCCTCCACCCCTGGCTCTGAAATCTGAAAGTGCTCCCCGATTCTCCAAGCTGTTGCTTGGAGTTAAACCTGAGATTTGGGAGTTGGTCTCCGGTGCCTGCCACCAGGGAAAATTGAGCAGCAAGAGGAAGGTCATGGCCATGGGCCGAGCAGGGCTATGCCCCAGGTCCTGCCTCCTGCCCACTGCGAGGTGTCCCTGCGAGGGAGGCACCACTGACTCAGCCACACGATGAAGAAGCGGGATTCAATCCGCCCTGCCTGAGTCCAGATCCTCGCCTCCTGACCACAGTGCATTTGTGTCCTTCTCTGGGGGTCTCCGCGCCCCCCAACCCCCGCCTTGGCAGAGCTTTCTTGTTTGCTCAGCCTAGTGTAGAACATCACAGAGAAACCACATGCTTCTGACTCTTCCCACACATCAAGGGGTCCCTGGGAGGGAGGTGGTTTGGGGATTCTGTACCAGCCCTCTGCCCACCGGGTGAGTCAGACACCCGCCCCTCAATCTCCACTAACTTGGGGGTAAGAACAGGGATCAGGCATCTGGAATTGCTCAGCACTGCCTGGCGGGGCCCAAGTTGGGAGCTCTGTAAGGTCTTCTGAAGACAGAGAGGGAGGGAGAGAGGAAGAGGGAGTGAAGAGGGCAGGAAAGGAGGTCAGGGGGCCGCAGGAAGAGCATCTCAGAGCCAGGCAGAGCATTCTGACTCCTTTTCTTACTCAGCTTTTGACCTTGCATAAGTTTTTTACAAGTTATCTGAGTCCCAGATCCCTTATTTGCAAAATGGGGCCAGTGATACTGACCTCATAATGTGGCTGGACGTGAGGCGTGTGTATAGCAACTGTCGCAGCGCCGGCGGTCCAGTAGAGGCTCACTGAACGGTCTCACTCTTCCCGTCTCCACTCCTCTTTTTCCATTGCTTTCTGTTTTCACCATCTCTAGCTCCACCTTCCCTATCTTTACAACACCGAGTAAACATTGCTTTCAGGATAAAGTCCGAATTCTTTAACATAACCATGCTTCTGCTCCACAGAACCACCTGTGCTTCCTCAAATATTCCATGTCGTCTCTGGCTTTGGCATGAATACCCTCTCTTCCCCACCTCCTCCAAGAGCCACCCCAGTCTTTCCTGCTGCCTCTATGCATCCATAACCCCCTGAGATCATGGTAGGTGGATGGGGGATTGACATGGGCCCTTGACCTGGTGCTCTCACCCGTAGACCCCAGCGCCTTCAGGGAGAGACATGTGTCTTGCCACCTTTGGGCTCCAGCACCCTGCACAGGCCCTGGCACGTGGCTGGTGCTGGGTAGGTATTTGCTGAGTAACTCTGGGGGTGGGGGTGGGGGTGGGGGTGAGGTGGGTGAGCCTGGGACACAGTCCTGATGAGCCAAAGCAGAGCCTGCCCAGGGCTAGGCGAGCAGTGCAGGCCAGGCCTTGGCAGGAGAGCAGAGAGCCCTCTAGCTAGGGCATCCCAGGGAGCCTTTAACTGGGCTGCATGGGATGGGCAGGAAGTGGACTTGAGGAGGGCAGGATTATAAGGAAATGAGAAAGCGCAGGTGCACACACCCATATAGGGGAGAGAAGGAAGGTGCCCTGGGGTAAGGGAGTGGTAGTGGAGCCCACAGGAGAACCGGTTTCTGAACAGAGAGACCCAGGGTGGGGCCAGAGAGGCCCACAGGGCCACACTCACCTTCTGGTGGAGGCATCAGCTACCACCGGGTCAGGAAGACACTGGGGAACTTCTGCTGTCCACGCGCATGGCTTTCAGTTGAGAAGAGGGCCGGGGTGTAGAAGGGGTCTTTGGGGCTGCAGGGTTGGAGGGAAGACTGCCCAGTGAGAAACTGGGCATCCAGAGGGGAGCGAGCATCTCTGCATCTCTGGCTCCACAGGGCAGGCCTGAGGGCATGTTCTTCTGACTCAGTCAGGTGGCAGCGCCAAGAGGAGGGACGGTTTCTAAAAGGGGTCCCCTCTCTTCTCAGTCCTCAGGGCTTCCTCTTCCCTGTGTGTTTGCTTTGTCTTGAGAGGTTCTGAAGGGGATGAGCTACTTCTCCTCCGTGCCTCAGTATTGCTTTCAGTACAATGGGTATGTTCCCCGCTATTGTGTGCTGCCTGCCTTCCTGAGCCCCTGACGGTTCCATGGGTTGTAGTGTGATTCTTTAGGGACAGAGAATTTTCAGTGTGTGGTCAAATTCCTCCTTCCCTTCTCTCCTCCTGCATTTGGTCCTCTGTTCATAGGGAACGTGAACGGGCTAGCTGACTCCAGTGGGCTTGATGGCTACCCATTGTGGGCCAGGGGCTGCTGCTGCTTTATGAGCTTCCTTACAGAGGGAACACAGTGTATTTGAATTGGTGCCATACCAGGTTCTGGTCTGGATTCCAGTCCTGATTCTGCCGTGTGACCTTGGGCGTATTGCCTCCCTCCCCTGAGCTTCAGTCACCTTGTCTGTTAATGGAGGCAACTCCCCAGAATTCTGGGGGGAAGTTGAAAGTCGAAAAAGTCAAGATGCCCGGGCCCTCCTGTTGGGGTCTCCTATCCAGTAGGTCTGGGATTGGACCCAGTTACGGATATTCTTAAAATGCACCCCAGATGATTCTAAAGTATGTCTCTTTATTGAGAACTGATAGGCTGGATCTGTACTTTGCAGACTTTAATATGCAAATGAATCACCGGGGATCTTTAAATGTGGATTCTAATCTCGTTAAGGCCTGAGATTCTGTATTTCGTAAAAGCTCCCAGGTACTGCTGCTGCTGGCTCATGAGTTATTACTTTGAGTAATAACAATTTAGATGGTTTGTGAAGTTTTTTGGGTTGCCCATTCATTCATTTATCATCAATACTTAAGATGGGGAGTGGGGAGAGGTAAGCCTAGAGGGAGAGACAAAGCCCACAGAGCCCAGACTCTTCTAGGGCTACAGAATTTGGGCTTTGTCTGGAGGGACCTGGGGAACCAGGGTCTTTAAGCCAAGGAGTGACAGGGTCAGATTCGCATGTAGAAGACTCCTCTGGCAGGATGCAGAGAGTGAGCAGAGGGGTGTGGACCACTGCTGGGAGGTCAGTGTCAATCCCAGGGCCAGATGATGTGGTGTTGAGGCAGGTGGTGGTCAGTGGAGGTAGAGAGAGTGGCTTCTTCTTTTTTTTAATCAACTTTATTTTTCAGAGTGCTTTTAGGAATTGAGAGGAAAGTACAGAGCGTTCCCAATGCTTCCTGTCCCTGCACACACATAACCTCCCGCAGTGGAAAGATTCTTAAGATTTTACGAGAGTTAATCAGGACGATTTGTTGATTGGCCATGGGGGTAGTGAAGAAGAGAGAATGATACCCAGGCCTCTGGTTCGGGCACCTGGAGGAGGTGTGATTGACTCAGAGACTCCAGGAGGAGGAATGGACTCTGGGGAAGGTCATGAGTTCAGAATGGGGCATGTCGAGTTGGGGACACTGGTGGGCCATTCGGAAGGAGGTCCCCCTCTCTGTGCTTGGGCTCCAACCACCCAGGTGTCCTCTCTGCCCTCGTGGGTGCTCGCCCTCCAGGCTCGGGGGCCTTTGTGCTGTTTGCTCCTCTGTGAGCCTACCCCTGCCCCCTGAGCGGGATCTCCGGACCCTTCCACAGGGTGGCCTCTCCTACACACCCCTCCCTCTGTTTTCTGCAGTTTTCCTTCACGTTATGGATCATAGGGTTCTTCAGATTGTTTCTGTGGGTGATGACCTGGTTCACACCAGTGCTTCCTCTCCAGCGTGTGAGCTCCACCAGGACAGGGATCATGTCTTTCTTGTTCTGATGTCCACAGAGCCTAGAACATTCTGAGAGAGGACAGGTCTGGGCTGGCAGTGGGTACTGGGTGTCGTCCGATGGTTGTTGACTAGGGAGTGGAGGGGCGGATGGGGGAAGGGGGCCGGAGCAGGGTGTGATGAGCGGGACACAGGCTGAGAGGCCCCTGCTGGAGCGGAGAAGGGGGTCATCAGCTCAGTTGGAGGAGATCCAGAGGAGGAAATGTCAGAACCAGGCCGTGCTGCAGTGGTCCTGGCTGCCGCTGACAGAGTGCGTCGTGTACCAGCCCAGGGCTGAGCTCTGGGTGGATGTCCACTCAGTCACTCCTCCCCAGCATGCTATGTTACCTCTAAGGAAACTGGGTCCAGAGAAGTTAGCCTCGAGGTCACCCAGTTAGTAAGTGTGAAGTGGGGATCTGTCTCTGGAGCTCTCCCCATTTTAAGGTACCTGCTGCCTCCTTCCTCCTGGACTTTGCCGAACCCATCACAGTGGGGGCCGGGGAGGGAAACGGCCTGGAGGCCCCTGAGCTAGTAGCAGAGGCAGGGCGGTGGATCCAGCCTCCAGGTGTCAAGAAGCCAGGCCTGAGGAGCTGGACTGAGGCTGAGCGGGGGTTCCTGGAAGCCAGCATTGAGCCAGCTTGCCAAACTTGGAGGAGCACCCCCATCTCAAAAGGCAAGCCTGGAGCTCAAATGGCCGGGTGGGAATCTTGTGGCCTCTCCCTTTGTCCGGCTCCTTTCCCTTTCACAGAGCTATTTCCTGTCCTTTCTCAGACTTGGTCCCCAACAGTGATCGCCTGGGATCTCACAGCTAGCAAATGATGGGGTGGGGGTTGCAGCCGGGGTCTTCCGGCCTTCTGTCCAGGCTCTTTCTGAAAATCCTGCAGAAGGGCCCCCTGAGATAGAGGCAAACCCTGGCACACCTCCCCCCACCCCAAACCCCGACCTCCAGCACCCCAGCGGAGCCCTGCCCTGCCCAATGCAGGAAGTGGTTTTCAAGGGCAGATGCCAGCCCAGCATCTGTGGTGGAGGTGATGAGTCATGTTAGAGCTGCAGGTTGACTTTGGGGTCAGCCGACCTGGCTCCCCGTTTCGTAGCTATGTGACACTGGGCATGTCACTTCCAGCCACCACAGGGCCCGGGGGACGTAGGTGGTGTGAGCCAGGCCTCTGGGTGTCACACCTGCCACCCTTCTCCAGCCTGTTCCGAGCCCTGGATTGGACTGGGGAGAGGATTTGATTATATCCTAAACAGCAGCTCCATTTAGAAGGCCTGGTTCATTTCCTGTGTGCTTCTAGCAGGCGAGACATGCACAGAATTAACCCTGGTCCAGCCGAGCCAAAGAAATGATGGATGGGAGAGATACACGCTCTGTGCAGCACAAGGGCAGCTTCTCGGCACACTCGGACCCAGGGCCCTGGGCAAGTCAGCTGGTCTCTGGGCTGCCTTAGCTGGATTCTTGGCACCCCAACCTGTTGTAACAGCTGCCTAACGGGGTGTCCCCAGCTTCCTGCACTTCCTTCAGAGCACTCACCGCATTCCTTAAGACCAGTTGCCCAGCTTCCGCTTTTCTGCTCAGGGGAGGGCAGCGACTGCGTCTGACTTGGCCTCTGCTGTCCCCACCCCCACCCCAGGACCTAACTCAGTGCCTGGGGAATGAATGACTGTGTGGACGCGTGCCCCCGGGCCTCCCACCACCCCTGCGTCCTGTCACCCCGCCCAGAGCAGCTTCACACAGCTCCACTCTGCTTGCGTCGTTCCCTTGCTTCCAGGACCAGCTCACGCCTGGCGTCCATTCTGTAACGTGGCCGTCACCTTTCTCTCCTCTCCCGTCCTAATTCTCTTCACTTGCTACCCTCTCCCCTAAGGCTTCTGAGGTTTTCTGTTCCAGAGGCCCCCTACCCGCTCAGGTACCCCATACTCCAGCTTTCCCAGGAACACAGATCTGACCAAGCCTACTCATGCACTCACACAAAACAGAACCTGGTCTGTTCTGAGCTGGTTCTTCTTAGCCAATGTCTGCCTTGTGGGGGATGGGCCTGGGTGAAGGGCCATTGCTCACAGCTTGCTCCCCCTCCGTCTAGACCCCTGGGGCTCCCCTGCCCTTGTGTGTAAAGATCCAGGGAAGAGGGGAGAGACGCTTAACTGGGAGACAGGAGTTCTAGTACTGAATCAGCCTCCCATTTCTTAGGTAATTCCCTTAGCCTCTGGGACCTCAGTTTCCTGATCTCTAAAGGAATGACAACCCACTCCAGTATTCTTTCCTGGAGAATCCCATGGACCGAGGAGCCTGGCGGGCTATAGTGCATGGGGGCACAAAGCGTCAGACACGACTGACCGACTCAACAACAATGACAAAGATAAGCCTAGACTAAGAATAGCTCCCGCTTTATCAAATGCTTCTTGTGGGCCAGGCCCTGTGAAGAGCATGAACTTAGTCCCGTGAGTTTGGTGTGATATCACGGCTCTGCTCCAGGTAAGGAATCAGGGCTCAGAAAATTCGGGGAGGCTTGGCCATATTCTGGCACAGCTAGGAAATGACACTGCTGGAAGCAAAACCGAAGTCTGACTAGTGCCGTCTGAGCAGGAACCGCGGGTGCTGTGAGAGCCCTGGGTCCTGAGTGGTTTCTCAGCTTCCCGGGGCGGGGGCCCCCTGGGGACAGAGGCACTTCCCCTCCCGGCTTTGTTTGCTTTGGCCTCGGCTGGTGGAGCACCACTGGCAGAGGCCGGCTGACTTGCATTTCTGGTTTTGGGTCTAGTGCTGCACTTTATCGAGGGGCAGGCGGCTGGGCTGCAGTCCCTACTGGTGCAGGCCCTGGCCCCACTCCACTCCCAGGAAGGGGAAGGGTGGCCTGCTCCTCTCTCAGGGCCCAGTGCCAGTTCCCGAGGGCACCAATTGCTGCTTCCGACTGTCCAACTGTCCGTGCTTCCAGATGGAGGGGTCTGGCAGAGGGGGAGGTGAGAGAATGTGGGCCACCAGGGAGCTGGCGTTGCCCGCAGTTTGCTTTTTTTTGATGGAGAGTGCTCTCTGGTGGGAGGGGGCAGGCAGGAGCTGGGCTGCCCTGGGAACTGAGGTCCGAAGGGGGCTTGGGAAGAAAGAGCCAGGAGTCAGGCTCTAACCCCAGCTTAGCCCTGCTTTTACGGGTGCCTTCGGGCAAGTCCCTACGTCACTGTCCAGACTGGGCCCTCTGTCTTCCTGTCAGTTCAATGGAGAGTCTCTCTGACCCCCCTGGGAACAAACTAAGGTTCCCAGATGAGATTCCCGGATCGGGGGTGCCTGGAATCACAGTTGCCAACTTTGATTCTGGGAGCCTGACAGTTTGCTTCTAGGGGTCCATGAGAAAGATGTGGCACTGTTTAAGTTTCGTGAACAATGTTTTCATCATCACAACCACCACACCACCACCACCATCCCATTTCAGAGCTTTGGACTTTTATAGTGTACTCTCCTCGTGTGTCGCTTGGGTACCTTGGTTATCCCATTTCATAGGTGGCGAGCCAGAGGTCCAGAGGGTTTAGGGACTGGCTCTTCCTGGCCCCTTCTCCTTTGTGGGCCTCAGTCTCCCCATCTGTACAGTGGGCATATGGGCTCGCCAAAGTTCCCAGGTCTGAGGCAGTGTGGTCTGAGGGTTTCCTAGGTGGGTAGGTCTTCACCGTGGAGCTGCGGGCAGTATTTGCAGGACAGGCAGTCCTCGGGGTAAGTGGGCCCCTGTCTTTGCCTGTGCCTGGGAACCAAACTCTGGCCAGATCACCCTGCAGTCCTCTGAGGCTCCCCCTCTTGGCTCAGCAACTTTCTCCCTCCCACAGCCCAGGAGGTGGAGGTGGGAGGGGCTTTCACTTTCATCCTCCCAGGCGGTGGTTTTTACCCCACTGGCCTTTCACATCCACTCTGGTGCTCCCAGACTCCACTCTGACCCCTGACACGTGGGTGCGGCAGCTGGGCCCCTTATTCCCAGATGTGAGGCCTGGCCGGCCCAGGGCTTAAAAGAGTTCCCAGCTGCAGGCATGGCCTTTCAGTCTCTGGCAGCTGTGCCATAGTGGGTAAGTACTTGCTCTTTAGGCCTAACTTCTTCATCCATCAAATGGACATTAGTGGTCTTTACAGTAAGAGCTCTTAACCTATGTTCTGAGGCATTTACCCTGAAATTCTGCACCTGTGTGTGTGTGTGTGGGTGTGTGTGCACGCGCTTATCTGTACAGTTCTCATAAATGTGTGGCATCTTCCTCTTTCGTTAGTTCTGTGTCCTTGTGGCCTCTTCATGGACGGAACCTGGGCTCTGAGCAGTTCCCGGTCCAGCACTCCAGGTCCTCGACTGTGATGGGGGGAGCCCAGCCTAGCCCAAGCCTGACCCACTTTCCCGTGTGGCTGTGATGCTGGGGCACCCCTTACTTTCTCTGAGCCCCAGTCTTCCTGTGAGATAGCTGCTTTTCAGACTCAGAGTAAGGGCAGTATTTTCTTCTTTGCAAATGAAATCTGCAGGAACCCAGCGAAAACTCCAAGGATTCTGAGGGTGGTGTGTAAGGCAGGAATGCTTCCTCTTTTGTTTGTACGTGCAACTCCGGAGGTTCCTCCAGTCATAGTTTAAAAAGCACAGGGTGGGTGATCCCTCTCAGTGAGGTTCCACGTGTCTGTGACATTTGTCAGTACTGGCGTGCACAGTATTTTGAAGTTCTGGTTTTCTTCCAGTTTACTAGTTTCAAAAAAAGCTGAACATTCAAAGCACGTTCTTCTTCAAATGACTCACTAAGGCTTTTGAAAGGCTTTGGTTCAGGTGGAAGATATCCTTTGGCTGGGTCTGGGATTCTCTCACTTGGTAGCTGCTCTGGGTTGGGGCTTGTTTTAATTCTGGTCCATGAAGGCCAAGGCTGTCTGCTCCTCATTTATTCACAGAGCGACTTACTCACAGAGGGACTGTGACACTCCCCTTCGAGGGCCATTGGGAACATTACATGCTAGTGTTAGTCACTCAGTCATGTCTGACTCTTTGTGATCCCAGGGACTGTAGCCTACTACGCTCCTCTGTCCATGGGATTCTCCAGGCACCCATGGAGAATACTGGGGTGGGTTGCCATTCCTTTCTCCAAGGGATCTTCCCGACCCAGGGCTCAAATCCAGGTCTCCTACATTGCAGATGGATTTTTTTTTTTAACCTACTGAACCACCAAGAAAGCCCCCGGGGAACATTACATAAGGGGGGTTTAATCTGCCATGGCTCCTGGCCTATGAGAGAAGCCATATAATGGTAACTAACCTCTCCCTCGTCTCCCTTAAATGACCAACCATGTTTTGATGGAGCGCAAGTTTCCAGCAAGGCAGTGAGGGTGGGAAGCCCATATTCAGCTAAGCCAAAGGGGCTGTCGGGTCTCCACGGGGCGCTTGGGCTTTCACACCGCGGGGTACAGGCTGTGGGCTGCTGATCGCCGCCTCATTTTCAGTCTCTGTGACACTGACTCGTGCATGGTAGCCTCCTCTTGTAAGCCTTTCTCATTTTCTCTTTATTTCACAGATGTTTGAGGAATCAGAGGCGGATGAGAAGAAGGAAATGCCCGGGGAGAAGGGGAAGGGGCTGGGTGCCAAGGACCCCTCACCCAGCAAGGACCTCTCTCCTGGCCAGGAACCTCTTCCCGGACAAGAGCTTCCACCCAAAGAGGACTCCCCTTCTGGCCAGAAACCTTCTGTTGGCCCAGAATCAACGCCCAGCAAAGA
This sequence comes from Tragelaphus eurycerus, assembly GCA_935064755.1. NCBI lineage: Eukaryota > Metazoa > Chordata > Mammalia > Artiodactyla > Bovidae > Tragelaphus > Tragelaphus eurycerus. The sequence continues at coordinate 553,110 of CAKXYN010000083.1, forward strand.
TTCATCTTCTTGCAAAGAACCTCCTGTGCGCCAGGAATGCTCGCCCAGCAAGGACTCCCCACCAGGCCAGGAACAGCCTGCAGCCGCAGTCTTCTCTCCGTGCCAGGACCTTCCTGCTGGGCGAGAACCCTCTCCTGGCCAAGACCCTCTAATCAGTAAAGACCTCCCTGCCCTCCAGGAACCCCCTGCCCAGGACCTTCTGCCCCGTCAAGACCTGCCCCCCGGCCAGGGCCCCCTGGCACCTGAGCCCCTTGCTGAGGAGACCACGAGCTCTGGGGACCCACCAGCAGCCACAGGGAACCTGCCCGTGGCCTCCAAGCCAAACTTCGTGATCCCCGAGGTCCGGCTGGATAGCACCTACAGCCAGAAGGCAGGGGCGGAGGGGGGGCAGCTCGGGCGACGAGGAGGATGCAGAGGAGGCCGAGGAGGGGGAGGAGGACGAGGACGAGGACACAAGCGATGACAACTACGGAGAACATGGGGAGGCCAAGCGCAGCAGCATGATCGAGACGGGCCCGGGTGCCGAGGGCGGCCTCTCACTGCGCGTGCAGAACTCGCTGCGGCGCCGGACGCACAGCGAGGGCAGCCTGCTGCAGGAGAACCGTGGGCCCTGCTTCTCCTCCGACACCACCCTGCACTGCTCGGATGGTGAGGGCGCTGCGTCCGCCTGGGCCATGCCTTCCCCCCGCACCCTCAAGAAGGAGCTGGGCCGCAATGGAGGCTCAATGCACCACCTTTCCCTCTTCTTCACAGGACACAGGAAGGTAAGGAGCCCAAGGGTGGAGGGGAACAGGGTACGTGACAGGGCTGCATGGGTCCAAGAGCTGCAGGGAATGAATCTTGGCTTTGTCCCACCTCTGCTTTTGTCTCAACCTTCCAATAAGCCCTCTACCCATTTAACAGATGGTAAAACTGAGGCCCAGAGGGGCCAAGAAGGCAGAACTTGGACTTAAATGCATGACTTTTGACTCCAGATATTCTTACAGCTCCATTTTACCGGGGAAATCCACCAAAAATAGAACAGGTATATTTGGATCTATAAGATCCAACATGCTAGCTGGAGAAATAGTTATAACTTACGCTTGGTCCAAGCCTAGCCAGACTAGAAACCTGTCAGCCCACAAGCGTGACAGCACGTGTTTCCTCCATGCTGGTATTATTCTAAGCAATTTATATGAACTCATTAACTCTCACGGCCACCCTAGGAGGTAGACACTGTTGTTGCCTGCTCTGGATGGGGAAACTGAGGTACCGGGAGGTTATGTCACTCGCGTTGGGTTGCACAGTTTATAAATGTCTGAACCAGAATTAGAATGAGGCTCCAGGGCTGGAGCTCTTAACCACCATGCTCTTTGTCTCTTGCAAATATTTATAAATAGATGAATAAGTGTTTATTGATTTCCTGCTGTGTGCCAGGCCCTGTGCTCCGTGCCACAGCAGGGGCCACAGAGATGCGTGAGGCTGATCTCAGCCTGTGAGGAATGTGTTCTCTGTGTGGGCCAGCGGGGTGGCCTAATAGTGGAAAGACTGCATCATGGCTTTGAAGCCCATCCATGCTCATGCTCACTGGCTCAGTCAAGTCCAATTCTGCGACCCCATGGACTATAGCCGCCAGGCTCCTCTGTCCATGGCGTTTTTCAGGTAAGAATACTGGAGTGTGCTGCCATTTCTTCCTCCGGGGAATCTTCCTGACTCAAGGATGGAACCTGCATCCCTTGCTTTGGCAGGCGGATTCTTTTCCACTGAGCCACCTGGGAAGCCCTTGAGGCCCACTAGCCAGTTTAAATCTGGTCTCTGTCCCTCACTTGCTATGTGGTCTTGGGTGAGCTACTCAGTCCTCCTGAGCCTTAGTGTCTTCTCTGGAAAGCAGAGATTAATAGCACTTACAACCCATGGCAATTGAGGGTGAGCCCAAAGAGCCTGTGTATTCCTTGGTGGCTCAGACAGTGAAAAGAATCTGCCTGTGGTGCAGGAGACCTGGGTTCCATCCCTGGGTTGGAGAAGGGAATGACAACCCACTCCAGTATTCTTGCCTAGAGAATTCCATGGACAGAGGTTATAGTTCACGGGGGCACAAAGAGTCAGACACGGCTAAGCTACTAACACTTTCACTTCACCTTCTAAGGAACTTGGTGCCTGATGTCATTAGTCTAGGCGCCAGGCAAATGCTTTGGAGGTGCTAACAGTCAGTGTGGTGCAAGGTGTTGTTATGACAGCTGTTGTGAGGCTGGGTGGGTAGTGGTCATGCAGGTTCGGGGAGGAGAGACCCCAGGGCATTGGGCCACCAGGGAAGGCTTATAGCAAAAGATGCTCCTCAGCTTGGCTTTGAAAGTTGAGCAGGTTTAGAATAAACAGAGAGGATGAGGTAGGCATACTGTGAAAGAACATGACCTGGACTAGCCTCTGCAGAAGTTAATTTAGCTAGAACAAGAGATTTCTACAGCGCATGGATGGCTGATGCATGGCATGCATGCCGCCATTCCTGCCTCCAAACCTGTGGCAGACATGACTAATGGATTCCAGCACACTTCCCCACCAAATTGAGACATGGCCTCAGAAGCCTCTGTAGCTTCTCAGCCACTAGCAATAAGGCCGCTCGGCATGAGGGATAACACCTTCTGCTGAAAGGTGCCTATGCTGGAAGAGTAGGTTGGGGCCCTCCAGGAAAGGGCCTTAAACTTTGTGTCCAGGAATTAGAACTAAATTCCCAAGGCAAGGGGATTGGATCTATTTCCTCATCTGTAAGCACTTTTGATGTACTCTGAAATCATCAGGTAAATAGGTCATTAACATATAGATTTCTAATTCCCCTCTCTAGAAGCTGGAATCAGAATTTCCAGGGGGCAGTGCCCAGACCCTGCGTTTTAAACCAGTCCCTCAGGGACTGGGACATTTCCCATAGTTTGAGTATCACCATCTATCACCACCATTTTTTTGGAGGCAGTTTCTATAGGGAGGAGTCCAGACCTCTGTCCTATTGAAGTGAGGCTTCAGGCCGACTCAGGTCAGGCCTGGACACTCTCCTCTGGACGATAGCTGAGGTCCAAGGACCCACACCCACCTTGGGCCTCCCAATCTCACTGTCCCCGCCAGACCCTTCCAAGTTCTGTCCCATCTGCTCTGTTCCAGTAAAGATATTTCTGTACAGATACATTCACACACACTCTCACATACATTTCTAGTTCCCCAAACCAGTTGATCTCAGCTCCAATTTGGGGGCAGATATTTCCTCCTGGTAGCATGCCTAGGCCAGCTCTCTCTCCCGTCCCAGCTTCCTCCTTTGGGAGCTGAAGGTTCCCACTGGCATCCTCCCATCCCCCACCCTCTTTTGGCCTGTTGCCTCCTTTCTTGGGCTCGAGTGACTAGCTGGCAGGGACCTCAGAGGCTGCCACCCTACCACTTGGCTTCTGCTTGCCAGGCCTTGAGTCCTTCAGCATTGTTCATATCCTTCTCCTTCCAGACAGCCGGCTTCAGTAAGAAGCTAACCCTTGTCAAGGGGAAGTGCGGTCTAGGCTGGACAGAAACCCTGGTCCCCCTCCATCCCTCACTGGTGGTGGGACTTGGGGAAATCCCTGCCCTTCTCTGAGCCTCAGTTTCCTCATCAGTAAAATGGGTATTATGAGTAAATAGTACCTCTATCGTAGGGTTACTGGGAAGATTAAAGAGCCTGACTTGGGTTAAGTGTTCAGAGCAGTGCCTGGCACTCAGCTCCTGCTGGGTCCTCCATAAAGGGGATCATGCTGACGACAATGGTTGTGATGAGAAAAAGGAGGACAGCAAGAGCAGTAGCAGTCCTCCCAGTATTCACTGGCTGTCTCCCGCCCCACCCCCCGCTTTCTAGCCTTCACAGCAATGCCGCAAGCTGGGACCAGTTGTACTCATCTTACAGTGGGGAGTCTGAAGCCTAGGGAGAAGGGTTTGTCCCAGGCCACATGATGATGGAGCTGGACAGTGGCCTCACCCTGTCCAGTCCTCTCTGAGCCTGTCCTAAACCCTGTACACCGCTAGCAGGTGAGGGGCAGCGAGTTGGGGACTGGCAGCTGGGGGAGGCAGCAGGTTTTCCTGTGACTTCCATTTTCCTGATCTGGGCCTGGCTTTTCGGGGAGGGTCCATGGATGCCAACCAACCACAGTTTCCAGGCAGAGCCAGGCAAGAGGTGAAGAGGAGAGGGGTGAGGTGTTTGGGCTGTGGAGTCAGACAGACTGGGTTCAGTCTCAGCTCTGCCTCCTCCCTCCTGGTCTTGAGACCTTGGCCAAGTTTCTGAGCTTTTTTTTTTTTTTGTCCTGAGCTTCGATTTTCTCTTATAAAACAGGAGTGGCTAAGTCTTCAGGGAGTTGTCCCAGGGATTCAAGACGACTGCAGTATACTGACAGATGTGCCCATGGTAGTGATCCTGTGATACAGTGAGACCCAGGAGGGCCAGACAGAGCTCCTGTGGCCTTTGGCCAATCATTGTGCTGCCGTGTGGCTACACCAAGGGGGGCCATAGTGCAATCTGTCTGTCACAGAGGCGACAGTCCCAGGTTACCCCTCCCCTCTGCTGTGTTTAGGAGTATCTGAACCAGACAGACCTGAGAGATGGAACACTCGGCCGCGATCATCTTACGGGTGGGCTGCCTGAGGTCTAGAGAAGAGAAGATCCCCTGGGGTTATCCCGTGGGATATCCTGAGGCTGGCTGGCTCTTGTGCTAGCTTGAGTTGTCCCACAGTGCCCTCTGCTGCCAGACCCGTGTCTTGCCAGCTGCTCCCAAAAGGGTCCGGCAGGACAGATTTTCTGGGCCTGTGTCTGTCCTGGGAGTCAGGAACACTCCAAGAGCGTCTGTGAATATCACCCCAGCCTGGCCTGGCTCAGCCCAGAATCATGGGTCATTCCTTGACAGCGGGGAGAAGAGGCTGTGGCCCCTCCCTGGCGCTGCTTCCTTCTCCCCTCCTGCAGGAAGCCAGCCTGGGCAGAGGCTGCCAGGGGAGGGTGCCCGCCCTGCTGCACTAAGTTTCCCATCTAGGCTGTGGTTCAGACAAGGGAGCCCCTGAGACGCCTTCCAGCTCCAAGGCATGATAGCACCTTCCAGCCTCCTACCTGAAAAAGCCTAAAGGATTTGTTCCTCTGTCTAAACAAATAAGTGTATTTAGCCCCAGTGTTTCTGCAAAGTTCCATATGGTCTGCCAGGATGGTCTGGGTCAGAGAGATGAGCCAGGCATGGCCACGTGGCCCCAGAAGTCAGGTCAGGACCAACAGGGGGAATCAGGTGAGGCCCTGCTTATAGGAGACCCCTCGGTCATGGGTGAATCTGAAATTTTTTTTTGTTACTGGCCAGCTCAGAGAGCCCAGGCAAATAGAAATGGCAACCCACTTCAATACTCTTGCCTGGAAAATCCCATGGACAGAGGAGCCTGGCAGTCTGCAGTCCATGGGGTCACAGAGTCGGACACGACTGAAGTGACTTAGCACACAGATCTGGGCCTCAGTTTCCTCAGCTGTAAACTGGGGGGAAATAACAGCAAAAAGCTCTTAGAATTGTTGAGAAGGTTGAATTAAAGTATGGCACAGCACTTTAGCACATTGCCTGGCACGTAGTGAGGAACAGCCCTAACCACTAAAAAAATAGAGTCAGAACCTGAAAGTAGAGAGTTATTTTGTTTGGTGGGAATGACTCCGAGCCTGGGAGATAGCATCTCAGTATATCTGAGAAAACTGCTCCAAGGAGACAGGAGGGGAAGTCAAGCTATATACAAGTTTGCAGACAGTCTGAACATCAAAGATCAGGTATCAAGTTAAGAAATTTAGCATTCTGTGTATGGAGATGCAAACCTCGGGGCTCACTGAATTCATTCCTTGTGCGTGCACCTCCGCTGTCTGGGGCCAATCCTGTTTCATTAGGAGTTGGCAGGTGGCTGCTTCTTGCATTCCCCAGCTCCTCCGCAGTCACTGTTGGTGGGGGGTGGAGGCGGGCAGCTTCTGCTGGACTGCAGTTTTGGAGCCCTCGTTCCAAAAATGTGGAGGCCAGAGATCACTGATAGCTGTGACATTTCTTGTTAATTGGTATAGCAGGAGACAGTTCATACCACCATAGCTACTGGTTATCAAACACTTCCGCAGGTGTTCATTAATCCACATAACACCCCTTGAGAGGTCCAATTATTATCCTCATTTTACAAATAAAAAAACCCCGAGGCACAGAGAGGGGATATAATTTGGCTGAAGTCGATTAGCTAATAAGTCACTGATCAGATCAGATCAGATCAGATCAGTCACTCAGTTGTGTCCGACTCTTTGCGACCCCATGAATCGCAGCACGCCAGGCCTCCCTGTCCATCACCAACTCCCGGAGGTCACTCAGACTCACATCCATCGAGTCAGTGATGCCATCCAGCCATCTCATCCCCTGTCATCCCCTTCTCCTCTTGCCCTCAATCCCTCCCAACATCAGAGTCTTTTCCAATGAGTCAACTCTTCGCATGAGGTGGCCAAAGTACTGGAGTACTGAGCTAGGATTCAAATCCAGGCAGTTTAGCATTTAACTCTTATTCCATGACTATTGTAATAGTCATAGTTACAATATAAATGGTAATTATTCCTCCAGTCCCTGGAGGTGGCCGGGTGGAGCTGGGCGGGCCTCAGGGACCTGTCTGGAGTGAAGGGCGGGCTGAGGGGGTCTGGGTTCGTCTCCAGTCACCTTTCAGCACAGGGGAGCCAAGGAGCAGAGCAGGGGAATAGATGGGAAGGAGAGACCCTTTGTGTGCTGGGCCTCAGGCAGGCCTCACTGCAGCTCCCGGAGACAGGAGGCTTGGGAGCCACGCTGAGACTGGAAATCAGAGCCCCGGCTTTCTGTCTGTCTCTTTCTGGCACACAGCACCCCCTTGGTGTGTGGGTTTCTCTGGCTACTTTGGGGGCCGACTCCCCGGGCCTGAGCTCCCTGGCCCCTCTCTCAGGCTGATTGATGAGAGCCAACCCTGGAGAAGATGACCCCCTCCGAACAGTGGAAGGAAGAGCCTGGTTCCCAGCAGTGCAGAGCCTGGGGGTGGCGGGTGGGGCGGGAGTGGTCCCCAGGCCCATTGTGTGGGGCCGATAAAGTGCGGAAGCTGAGGTTAAATGGGAGGAAGCCCAGCGCTCTGGGCCCTTTCCCACGGGTGGGGGCTTCAGGCCTTGCCTGGCCAGGCCAGACAACTGTGACCTGTGTGCAAGGGCGTGACGGTGACACCAAAATGACTGGGCAGTGAATGCTGGCAGCCCCCAGCTCCAGTCGGGCCTTGGGGGTCCAGACTTTATCCTGGTGTATCTCCCAACAGCAGGGCGGATGCCTCTGCCAGAGCTAAAGAAGCTGAAACTGAGAAAGTCTTGGAACATCTCCAAAGTTAGTGGAGGCAGCATCCATACCCAGCCTGCAAACTGTAGATCCGGCGTCCCGTACCATAGCTGGGCGTGTGCCTATGTATGCACGTACACACGTGTTTACAACCTTGGTGGGGCAGTGTTCTCAGGAAAGAGGCGGCATTTCCCCTGAGTCGTTCATTGAAAACCTTCAAAATGTGTCCCATCCTTGCATCTGAGTACCAGCATCCTCTGGCGGAGAAATACAGGCCTTAAATTCAGACAGACCTATATTCCAGCTGTCACGTAAACGCTGGGTGTCCTTGGGCAGATGACAACTTCTCTGAGGTTCTGTTTACTTTTATGGACTTACTCTGAGATTAATGAGACAGTGTCTGGATAATGTCCATACTGAGGTCTGACCTATAGCATGAACTTCATGAATGAAGCTATAACTCATCCATCCATCCGTCCATCCATCTCTGGGTCATTGCCCCACTGAGGCTGGTAGCTCCGGCTATATCTGCATTAAGCCCACTTTTCCTCCCAGGATTGAGAACATGGTATTTTAAAGTTCAGCCCATTTTCTTTCTTTTACAAATGAAACTGAGATCCAAGATGTGACTCACGAGGAGTCAGAGCTGAGAGTGACACCTGGTGGCCTTCCGTCTTGTCTTAGGATGTCTCAGCCACAGCTTTTCCAACATCTTGATGCATTTCCTGTGCTTCTGTTCCGGGATGGCACTGTAGGGGTCTGATTTCTTCAAGAGGAGGGTGGACACACACAGGCAGGGCAACAGAGGGTGGCCCCAGGAAAGATGGTGGGAGTCTGCAGTGGTGTGGAGGAGAGGAGGGGTGACAGTCTGGGAGGGTGTCAAGATTGGGCAGAAGAGGAGAAGGCCTTCCGGGGAGGGGGCACAGCATAGGCAAAGGGAAGGGGGGTGGAGGTAGGGCAGGGCAGAGTCTGGGGGCTCAGTGGAACAGCAGGAAATAAAATTGCAGGCCATGAATCAAGCAGTGTGAAGCCTTCAAGATACATCCTTCCCAACCTGCTTTCCCTCTCTCTTGATTCATTCATTCATTCATTTATTTCTGGAGCTCCTAATGTACACCAGGCCCAATCAAGGTGACCTAGACAGAGGTGAAGGCAGACAGGGGCCCTGCTCTTGGCAACTCACACTCCATTAGAGGAGACAGATTGGAGAGAAGCCAGGTTGGATGCAGCGGGGACCTCAAAGGGGTGAAGAGGGCACACGCTTGGTCTAGGGGTCAAGGAGGGCTTCCTGGGTGAGGAGGCATTTAAGCAGCTTACCTGAGGTCTAGGTCTTTGCTGAGGCTGGGTCTTGGAAGGAATGGGAGGTGAGAGGGTCACCAAAGCATCTCCCATGGAAGGGAGAGCGTGTACAGAGCCCGGCTGGGAAGGTTTTTGGTTGGAGGGCAGTTTGAAGAGGTTGCTGGAGCAGGGGTCAGGCCAGAGAGATAACCGATGGAGTTGGAACTGATGGCCATACGGAGCTTTCTACCCAGACCCTGAGATGCTAAATGCTGTACATCATGTCCTGGAGTTTGGACATTATCTCAAGGGTCCTTGGGAGCCATGGAAAGCTTTAAGAGACAAGCAAGAGAAAGTGAAAGTGAAGTCGCTCAGTCATGTCCCACTGTTTGTGACCTCATGGATTGTAGCCTACGAGGCTCCTCCATCCATGGAATTTTCCAGGCAAGAGTACTGGAGTGGGTTGCTATTTCCTTCTCCAGGGAATCTTCCCGAGCCAGAGATCAAACCTGGGTCTCCTGCATTACAAGCAGATGTTTTTACCATCTGAGCCACCAGGGAAGCTCTTATGGCAAGAGAGGTGCTCTTCTATGTAATAATTCACTTAACATGCTGCTGACCCATCCCAGGTCTCTTTAAAAACCTCAGAATCCTGAGTTTGTTAGTCATGATGATCTCCATGTTGAAATTAAGCACTAGAGGCTCAGAGAGGGACAGGAGTTGGCTAAGTCACACAGTAGAACCTTGACTGAAGCTGTGTCTCAGTCCTGCGCTACTGCCATGAGCGCTGTGTTTCTGGCTGCTCCTGTTCAAGCTGCGTTCCTAGGTGCTCGAAGAGGACACTCCATGACCAGGCTGCTCCTAGTAGCAGGGTCTTCCTCCCTCCACTGTTCTTCAAGGGCTGGGAGCATGGAGGTGGGGGTGGGCTGGTTGGTGGGATCCCGGAGCCTCTCTTTGCCCAGGCTGCAACGTGTCTGTGTTTTCTCTGCAGATGAGCGGGCCTGACACAGTAGGGGATGATGATGACACCTCCCGGAAGAGAAAGAGCAAAAACCTGTACGTTGGAAAGATCCATGGTCCTCACCCTAGTGGTGGGGGCGGGGGAGCGGTCCCTGCACCCCTTTCCTTCCCCTGTCCTCCGGCTTATTCTCCACGCCCAGTGGGCCAGGGCAGAGGCAGGGAGAAGGGGCTGCATCCAGTCCTACCCTAGACAGACACTCATGAAAAATGGGATCTTGGGACCTAGCCGTGGCCCCAGGGTGAGATCAGCCAGGGTCCTGAGCACCCAGCACCGTCCTCAGCGTCCATCCACACAGAGTGAGGCAAGGTGCAGATTTCGTGTCTGGAAGCCACAGGGAACCAAGCAAAAGCAAGCAGCTGGGTTGCCCTGGCTCTGTCCACCTGCCAAGCCAAGTGGTGGCCAAGTGACCACGACGAGTTCTTTGCTCCCTCTGAGAAAGGGCTGACTGGCCTGGTCAGGAGAGTCCCCCTTTCTCCACTGAGCTCTTGAATGCTGGCAGTCCTGGGCATTGCCAGGAGGGGGTGCTGCAGGCTCAGAGAGCGAATCCCATACGCCCCCATGCCTTTCTGCCACCACCCCCTCCACACAATTTATACTTTCGATTCGGAGGTTTGTTGCTGCTGCTGCTGCCGCTGCTAAGTCACTTCAGTCGTGTCCGACTCTGTGCGACCCCATAGACGGCAGCCCACCAGGCTCCGCCATCCCTAGGATTCTCCAGGCAAGAACACTGGAGTGGGTTACCATTTCCTTCTCCAATGCAGGAAAGTGAAAAGTGAAAGGGAAGTCGCTCAGTCATGTCCGACTCTTCGCGACCCCATGGACTGCAGCCCACCAGGCTTCTCTGTCCATGGGATTCTCCAGGCAAGAGTACTTGAGTGGGGTGCCACTGCCTGTTAGAGGTGCTCATTTATTAACAGAGAGTGAGGGGTTTTCTCCATGGTCTCCTTGTACCCTGGACCGTGGAGAGTGCAGGCAGGGACAGAGGAGGAGGCGATGAGGGACATGGTGGCCCTCAGAGGGAACCCCCTCCCCTCCAGGTCCTGTAGAGCCCACCGTAGCACACCAGTTAGGCTGGCCTCAGGGTCGGGAATGAGTCCTTCCCAGATGCCTTCTGCCATGTTCTTCCCTGACCTCGACCTTGGCTCAGGTCTACTCCCAGAAACTCTTTCTCCCCAGCTCCCCTGCCCTCTCCAGGTTCCTGCAGCGACATTGGGCTTCTCACTCTGCAGCCAGAACCAGCGCACTTTCTAGGGAAGGTGAAATGCACAGAGATGACTCTTTGTACCAACCATCCGGTGCAGGCGGCACCAGAATGGCTGAGGGTGGCACTCCCAGGAGTGTGGCAGTGGAGCGCAGCAGAGGGCAGGCTGGAGCTCTCCTGCCTCACCCACTCTGGCCTTCTTTCCAAGTGGGGCACTGCCTCTTGACGGCCCACGGCTCACATTCTTAAGTGCTTAGGCGAGGACTCTTAGAATCTGCAATGGTAAATAGCTCATATTTATTGTGCTAGGCACTGTTATATGTGCATTTACATATATTATCTAATTTGACCTTTGCATGCATGCATGCGTGCTTAGTTATGTCTGACTCTGCGACCCCATGGACTGCAGCCTGCCAGGATCCTCTGTCCATGGAAGTGTCCAGGCATGAATACTGGAGTGGGTTGCCATTTCCTATTCCAGAGGATCTTCCTGACTCAGGGATCAAACCTGCGTCTTTTGCAGTGGTAGGCGGATTCTTTAACACTGCACCGCCTGCCTTTACAATGTTTTAAAGAAAAGAGAAATTATTGGAGTATAGTTGCTTTATAATATTGTGTCAGTTTCTGCTGTACAGCACAGTGAATCACTTATACAAATATCCACTCTTTATTAGCTTTTCTTCCCGTTTAGGTCACCACAGAGCGTTGAGTAGAGTTCCCTGTGCTGAAAAGGAGGTTCTCATTAGTCATCTGTTTTATACATAGCAGTGTATATATGTCAAACCCAGTCTCCTAATTCGTACCCCATCCTTGGTAACCTTAGGTTTGTTCTCTGCATCTGTGACTCTGTTTCTACTTTGCCAATAAGATTATCTGAACTGTTTTTCTGACTTCCCTGGTGGTGCAGACGGTAAAGTATCTGCCTACAATGCGGGAGACCTGGGTTCTTACCATAATTTTTATTTTACTCTCCTTTTTTCTTATTTAGCCTGTTTTTCAAATGAGTAAACTGAGGCAGAAAGAGGTTAAGTTGGTTTTCCAAGGTTAAGTTGCTTTTCCGAGAGTTGAGATCTGAAACCTCAACTTTAGGCGTGATGGCTCTAAAAAAAGTAAATATGCATACACATATATTTAAATTTTTTTAATTTATGTTTTTCCTTCAGCGTCTGTTATTTATTTACTAATTTTTTTGGCCTCATGACGCAGCTTGCAGGATCTTAGCTCCTTGACCAGGGATCTGATCTAACCCAGGCGCCCTGCAGTGGAAGCACAGAACTAGACCACCAGGGAATTCCCACAGAGCCTGTTATTTCTCAGCCGAGCACTCTGAAGGAGGTCTGCAGCACCCCTGCCAAGGAGCCTTTGAGCTCCTAGTGATGGGAGCCGGTTCTTCAGAGGCCACCTGCTCCATCTTTCCATGGCTCTGATTGGAGGAAAGTGTCCCTTTAGCTTCCTCTTGGGGGCCCCAGTTCTGCTCTCTGACCTCTACCACCCTTTCTCGAGTTTCCTGGGTGGCAATCAGGGACTTTCGAGGCCCTCTCCAGCTGTGCCGTGTGGCTGTGGGTCTGCCCAGCTGTGCATCTAGGGACGAAAGGCTTGGCTGGGCAGGCGCTTCAGACTCCTCCAGCCACAGGGAAAACACAGTGGTCTCTGAGCCAGTAAAGAGCCCAAGTGGATGGCGGCAGCCTGCAGGTTGGACCTCAGGCAAGCTCTCCCCACACATACCCCCCTCCCCCCAGCTTCTACGGCCTCACCTCCATAGCGGGCCAGGAGCAGGGGTCCGAAACAGAGCACAGTGCCCCAAGAAGCTGGGCTCTCTCACTCCTAGACCCACCAATGCTCTCAGAGGGCCTTGATCCTCACCAGAGGGCAGCCCATCCCTGGACTCCTTGGCCTTATCTCATTGGCTTGGAATCTGCTAGAGCAGGGTCCTCGCCTCTAATCAGCTGCTCCAGGACCTCAGGGTCCATGTAGGTAAGCCTGAGCACTTTTGCCCCAGCCACTGTGCTAAAGCTTTTTGTGCATTGTTTCCTTGCCTCGAAAGAATCCCAGCAGATGGTAGGTACTGTCATCATCTGTGTTCAACAGATGAGAAAGCTTGACATTCAGAGAGGTTAGGTAACGTGATAAAGGGCACACAGCTGGTAACGGCTGGGGCTGGGAGCTGAACCTGAGACGATCTTGCTGTAGCACTTCTGCTCTTAACTTCCACCTGCACTTGCCTTCATTAAACAGGGCATCCTGTTGGTCTTAGTAACCTTTGAAGCTTGGATAACTTCAGAAGTATGCTGCCCAACCTATAAAACACATTTGAAAGTCCATTATTTAAATTTCTTTTACACTTACTTAGCTTTACGATTTTGATAACGCATTTTAAATTTCACGCATTTAATTTTTCGGTTCAGTCAGCATTTGTCGTCTTTAATCAGAAGGACAGAGATCAAAAACTAAAACAAAAAAAATGTATTATTCAAAAGTCATAAGACTAAGTAGGCGTAAAAAAGTTAATTTGTTTCAAATGATGTTTTTGAGAGTTTATGGGCTTTGTACTTTTGAAGTGACTCGAGCTTAAAACTTGAAACTTCGTGGGACATTCTGCATATTCATGGGTGGATATATCCAAAGCCGATGACGGATACTGAGCGGGTCTGCTGGCAGAAACTATTCGCTGGGAGGTGCCCAGATAGGGGTCTAGGGACTGGGGAGGCAATCATGAGCAGGAGATGCTTAACCCCTTTCTCGCCAGCAGCTTGCCCACAGGCTGAAATCTGCCCCGGGGAGTGGCAGGGCTAAAAATGGCACTTGGTTAAAAATAGCCTGTCCTGCCACCCTGGTGGGCAGAGCCTCCCTTCTCTCCCGCCTTCCCTCCCAGCAATTTGCTGACTTGTTTTCTCCTCCTTCCCAGGGAGCTGCCATGGTAACGGGGAGGCCAGTCACAAATAATGGGTTTGGCTTCCTGCCTGGGCGGGCCCCAGAGGCCGCCCCTTCCAGACACATGCCCCTTTCACGGGCTCCCTCTCAGGGTTGGCCAGGAGGGATATTTTTTTTTCCCTGCTCCCGTCCTGGTCCCTCCCATTTCCTGGCTCCTCCTGTCTGAGTCCCAGCCTGGCCTGTGCCTGGGAGTCCAGTCGTCCGGGGGCTGGGATTCCAGTGAGTGAGTGCTCAGCTGCAGCCCGCACCGTTGCCGCCTGGTACCGGCTTGGGAACAGGAGCCTAGGGGTGCTTGCAGCAGACCGTCCCAGGCAGCAAGGTGGGGGGCCCTACAGCGATGCTCCGAGGCATGTACCTCACTCGGAATGGGAACCTCCAGAGGCGGCACACCATGAAGGAGTAGGTGCCCCTCGCCCCAGCCCTCGCCCTCCCAACCCTGAACTGGCAGCGGGAGAGTTGACCGGGCTCACCGACCCCCTCTCTGCTTCTGTCCCCAGAGCCAAGGACATGAAGAACAAGCTGGGCATCTTTAGGCGGCGGAACGAATCCCCTGGGGCCCAGCCAACGGGCAAGACAGACAAAGTGATGAAGTCATTCAAGTAGGTCCTCTCCGGCACCCCTGGGCCCCCTCAGACACTCCCGGGTCCCGTGGGAGCAGGGTGGCTGGTGGGCGTGTAAGGGAGAATGCAGTTGGCTTGATCCGGCTCGGGGGTGATGGAGGCTCCTGTGGAAGGAGCCTCACACCCTGCATGAGCAGCGTGGCTGGGGAGCCGCTGTCCCAGGAAGGACAGCTGGGGAGGGGCAGAGGTAGAAGGGATGCCGCCGGCCCCAAGAAAGGGAGTGGTTCCCCTCCTGTGCTCCTCATGGGGCTCAGCTACTTTCTGGGGCCGAGGACAGCTGACAGGGGTCAGCTCACTTCCCCGAGCCTCCCAGCGCCTCACTGTGCCCCTTGCCTCCCCCTCAGGCCCACTTCAGAGGAAGCGCTCAAGTGGGGCGAGTCCTTGGAGAAGCTGCTGGTCCACAAGTGTAAGTGGGGGCCACCGGGCCTGTTCCCTCTCCGTGTCCTGTCCCCCATCCTCCTCTCCTCCTCTCCCAGGCTCAGAGAGTGCATCTGGCCGTGGAGAGGTTGCCTTTCCCTGTTTCCCGGGTCCAATCAGGTGTCCCCGCTGTTGGGAAAGGCTGAGGCCCTTGGTCTGGCCTTGGAGCCTGCTGCTGCCAGCCCCTCTCTGTCCATGAGAGCTGGCACTGCCTGCTGGAGGCCTTTGGGACCTGTGTTCTCAGACCCATATTCCCAGAATAACAATAAACACTTCCATGTGCTGAGGGCGTACGCGGGGCCAAATGTGCCTGTCATCTCATGGACGGGAACCCCTTCTGATCCTCACTAGGATCACGGAGGTGGTTCCCATTTGACAGATGAGGAAACTGAGGCACCAATGGGGAGAGACCTGGCCGAGGCCCATGAAGAGGCAACGTAGGGGTGGGGACCACATCCTGGGTTCCTGGCTTTCAGGAGCGGGTGACTTTACTAAGCCCCCAGCATCTGCACCCAGAATGAGCCAAGAGGGTCCACTGGGGGGGCCTGAGGGCAGAAGGGGCTGGTTTGGCCTCTCACCTCAGGGTCTGGGCTTCTCCTCACAGACGGTCTAGCGGTGTTCCAGGCCTTCCTCCGCACTGAGTTTAGTGAGGAGAACCTGGAATTCTGGCTGGCATGCGAGGACTTCAAGAAGGTCAAGTCACAGTCCAAGATGGCGGCCAAGGCCAAGAAGATCTTTGCTGAGTACATCGCCATTCAGGCGTGCAAGGAGGTAGGGCTTTGGGCTGGGCCCTTAGGCCCCCGTCCCCATGCCCAGTGGCCTCGTAGTGAGGGGGCTGGCTGGAAGCCTCAAGGAGGGGCTCAGCAAGGGGACAGGCCAGAGTGGCTTTTAGAGGCCAAGTGCTCAGGGTGAAGAGGAAGCAGGCTGGGGTTCCCGGGACGAACAGAATCCTGACTGATAGCACAGATGGCCACTGTCAGGGGCTGCTAGGTGCCAGGCCTATGCAAAGCCCTTCACAGATGAGCGCTCTTATTTAACCCTCACAACAACCTGTAATATAGGTTTTAATATTATTTTCATTTTTAAAATGAGAAAAAAGTCTCAGAGAGCCTAATGTCTACTGAGTGCTTCCTGTGTGCCAGGCGTTATCTTTTTTAAATAAATGGATGGTAATGCTTAATGTTCACAGCTCTTTGAGGACTGTACTGTTATTCCAGCCTATAATTAAGACAGCCAGGGCTCAGAGCACTTAAGCGATTCACTCAAGGTCACACACCTAACATGTGGCACTGCTGGGATTTGAACCCAGGTAGCCTGACCCTAGAGGGGATACTTTCAGGCCCTAAAAACTCTACCACCCCTCCAGTCAGTGACCAAACCAGGACTTGACTCTGCTAACCTATGGGGTTCCCCTCTGAACCTTACGATGTGGAGTAGAAGGGCTTGGAGATGAGAGGCTGGGCAGGTCCTGACCCGGCCCCCGGCCCCTAGGAGCAGCTTCTTGCAGGCAGCCCTGACCTCATCGCCCTCCACCCCGCAGGTAAACCTGGACTCGTACACACGGGAGCACACCAAGGACAACCTGCAGAGCGTCACTCGGGGCTGCTTCGACCTGGCACAGAAGCGCATCTTTGGGCTCATGGAGAAGGACTCGTACCCACGCTTCCTCCGCTCGGACCTCTACCTGGACCTCATTAACCAGAAGAAGATGAGTCCCCCGCTTTAGGGGCCATGTGGGTAGAGCTCAGTGTTCACACCAGGCGGGCTGGGCCCCTTCCCACCTGCCTCCCTCCCCCCTGCGACAGAGGGGGCAAGCAAGCCCCCGGAGGCTGTGTCCGGACAGACAGACGGACATTTGGATGAGAGGCCTGGACCAAGAGAGGCCCAGGCCACTGGAGGAGTGGACGGACTGGCCCCACTGGGTCCCTGCTGCCCTGGTACGAGGGGCCCGAGGGCCTGGGCAGGTCAGGGGCCCGGGCTAAGACAGATCCGGAGCTGCTGCTCCCTGCTGCAGAGACTTCGCAACGACCAAGTTCCTTAAAGAACTGGCTGGCGGGGCAGGGGCCGAGGCCTGGGCTCCGGGGTTCTTCGGGGGAGCTGCTGGGGCTCACAGCTCGGACCCCTGCCTTGAGTTTTATTTATTTAAACAGTAGTTGGATGCTTGGCACGTCGTCCTGTAATAGGAAACCTTTGCCTCATCAGTTTTCCTACTTTACAAGTGCAATATTTTAACCAACGCCTTGTGAAAAAGCCGCCTTGCTGAGAAGGTGGGCACCATATACCAGTTTCAGGGGATTCACTGGTCCTGAGCCCTGTGGTGGGCAGCTGGGCCTGCTGGACCGATAAGGCCCAGACGGGTGGGGGCTGCAGTCTGACCTCACACCGAAATCCAGCCCCCCTGAGTGAGGGGGGGTCCCCGGGAAAGCATGGCACCCTCAGACCACACAGCGGCCGAGTTCTGGAGCAAATAAAAGGCCTGTGTTATTTTTTGTTCTTGACCCTTTCTGTGCGTTCCTGATTCGGAGGCTTCCCAGGGTCACTGGGGCTGGGAGGGTTGGGATGGGGGCTGCCAATCACGCTTCTTCTCTCTTGCCATCACCTGCCTCCCGTCCGGTGCTGGTGCCGGTGCTGCTCCCCAACAGTCAGTCGCCACCTCTGTGCCTGAGCTCTGCCAAGCTCGTTCCACTTACCATCGATTGCATCTTCCCCATAAGCCTGGGAGGTGGTGCTTATCCCCATTTTACAGATTAGGCATGTGAAACCCAGGCAAGTAAGGCGACTTGTCCAAGGTCACACAGCTGGCAAGTGGTAGCCGGCAAAGGGCTCAGCCTAAACTCGCCTGACTGCACAGCCTGCTCTCTGGATTGCCGTCCTCTGCCGGCTACTGGATGGAGTCCTAGCTGGGCTGCTAACTGGCTCTGTGACCTTCAGCAAGTTCCTCCACTTTTTTCTGCCCTGCCACATTCTGAGATTCTAGGGGAACTTACCGGAGCACAGGGATGGTTGGTGGAGATGGGTGAGGTCAGGATCTCAAGCAGGGTGGCAGCTGCAGGTGGGTGGGCTCACGGAGGCCTTTACAATGGAGAAAGAACTCAGGAGGTGACAGGGCGGGTCCGTCTGTGGCCCTGAGGGAGACTTCCCCTCTGTACCTAACAGGAGATACACATTTAGGAAAGGCCAGGTTTAGAGGGGGACCCGGACCGCTCGCTTAGAGAGGTGGAAGAGAGCCTGGCCAAGCTGATGCAAAAGCTGCCCCTGATGCCCACAGGTACCACCTGAGAGGGTCTGGAGGCAGGGACCAAAGTGTGGCCCGAGGTGGGGACTGGCTCCCTGGGCTGACTTAGATGAAGGCAGACAGAGTCACTGCAGGAGGACCCCATCTCTTTGGAGCTTGTTTCCTGTGTTGGGTTTCAGGTTCAGGGCTGCCCACTGGGGACTTGGAGATGCAAAGGATAGGGGGCTGTGCAGCCACTCTCCTCCCTGCCTTCCCTCGCTGGTCTCCCAGGACAAGGACACCCCAGGATCCCCCTGCACATGGAGAACATCAGAAACGGTGGTTTCTGGGGTCCTAATGTCGGTAGGCAAAACAACAGGTGTTTAATAAGTGTCGCAGCCTGTCCCCCCAGCACCGGCGTGTGAGCTCCTCCGGGAGTGGGGCTGGGTCTTCTCCCTGGTGCTGGGGGCCTGGCCAGGGAACCCTGTCTGGCTTCGTAAATGGTGAAGGGCTTTCTCAGAGCTGAGCTGCCAGTGCCTCAATGACCCAGAGTGATGGGGGACAGAGATGTGCGTCTGGATCAGAGTGAGGGATGACACTCTCAGGTGTCATCCAGGCCTGGAGATTTGGGGACCTGACACCTGGGAAAACTAAGGCCCAGAGAGGACTGCAACCCGACTCCTGGTCCCCCAGAATGGTGGCCGCAGAGCTGACATCGGCCCTCAGGGCTTCAGGGTCTGGGCCCACCTGGCCTTGCTGTGGCGAGGAGGGGACCCTGGGTCTGGGAGGAGACTCACCTTCCCCTTTCCCTAGGTTCCAGGGAGTCAGCCTTGGGCTGGGCCCTCCATCTTTCCCAGTCCCAAGTTGCCATGGAAACCTCAGCCCAGGAGAACCAAGTCAGGCAGATGGAATTCCCATTTCGGAAGGCCCCACTGCCTGGTTTCCATTACTCACACCCGGCGCCCTTGGCCTCCAAGCTGCTTTGGCTACACAGAACAGCTGGAGAGCAGCCTGGAAAAGCGCCTGGATCTGCCTGCCCTACCCCTGCTTGGACTCCCGAGGGACTTGGGCACAGCCCTCACCGCCTTAGGCCGCAGTCCCCTTGCCCGTATGGTGTCTGGACTGTTCCCCATTTCTTCTTTCACATGTGGTCTCCATCTAGCAACCCCAGGCCGGTCGATGTGGGATCTGAGAGCTGTGAGGTCACCACGTCCTGTCCAGCTCTGTCCCCATCTCACAGATGGGAAGACTGAGGCAGAGGGAGGGAAGCAGCAGATGTGTAGAGGTGCAAGGCCCGGGCTCTGGAGTCAGGCTCTAGGATTCACTTAGCCCCTGTCTGCCACTTACTACAAGCTGCAAATCCTTGGAGAAAAAAAAAAAATCCTGTAGCGTCTTAGCCTCAGTTTTCTCATCTATAAATTGTGCAGATTGGCACCTACCTCAGAGTGGCAGTGACTCAGCGAGGCTGTTTGCAGCAAGCTGAGCCCAGGGCCTGGCACAGGGACCTGCTCCTCCAGCACAAGCTGCCATCAACCATGTTACTTTCAGGGTCACGGGGAAGTGGCCAAGCTCACTCTCTACCTTCGTTAGAGCGGACGGGGAGCCTGAAGACCCCAGATCCCTGTCCTTCCAGGAATGGCTTTGCTGGAGAATGAAGCCAGCCTGTTCCAGGGAGTAGGTCACAAACAGTCTGTCCCTGTACTGCTGCCCAGTCTTGGCCTGGCTGCGGGCAGCTGGGGTCAGCTGGCAAACTGGGTGTGGAGGGTGAAAAGGGGAGAGGACAGCACAGTAGTGCCTCACGGTGGACACCAGCGGGAGGGGATTCAGCCCTGGCCTGCCTGTGGCAATGTCACTCAGCTCCGTTGTGGACCAGTCAAGTTCCTCATGCTACTGGCCTCTTGGCCTGGCTGGGTGCAGATACAGCCTCCTAGACTCTCCAACCTGGAAGAGACCATCCAGATCCCACTGCTGGCTGGTGCCTGGTCCCTTCTTGGGTTTCTCCTTGCATCCCTCCTGCGATGGGGAGCTCAGTGCCTCCAGAGGTGGCTCAGGAGCACCTAGGAGCCTCTTGGTTCTAAAGTTCTTCCCCAGTGAAGTGGGACCCTGGGGTGGAGGTGGGGCAAAGGAGGTAGGTCAGCAATAGCCCCCAGAGGCCTCCTGCCCAGCCACGCCCCCACAGGCTCACCCAGTTAACCACCTTCCCTCCTTCCAACCCCCTCGCCCTCACCAGACTCCCTGAGCTCCCTACCCCCACCTCCCTGCCTGGCTGCGCTGGACCCTTTGCCTAATTCCTCCTCCCTGTACCCCTCCTGCTCACATCCTGCCCTGGAAACTCTCTGATTCACCTCTCTTCCTACGAAGACTGCCCCTCACCTCTGCCTCTCCCTCCTGGCTCCCAGTCCCTCAAGCAATAGACCCTGGGGCCTCAGGGAAGGCGCTCCTGTGCTGTTGTTTTGCTTGCAGTCTGCAACATCTGTGAAACATCTGGCTTTTCCTGTCTTTTCCCTGGTCAGCCAGGAAGGAGGGGAGGGGGTATCCTGGGCCTCCTGCCCCCAGGGGGCCCCTCCCTTGGTTTGGAGGAGACAAGTTGAAGATGAAGGAGTCTGTTCAGCACGATGGGAGTGAAGGCACAGCTGGGGCTGGGGGAGGGCAGGGTCAGGCTGGAGATAAGAAATGACAGCTCCGGCCTCACCCTCACCGGGCCTCGAGAAGGTCTGAGTATTGTTTCCATTGCACAAGTGAGAAAGTTAGGGCTTAGAGAAAGTAGACAAGGGTGTGCTGGCTGAGTAGGAACTGGGACCCCAACCCTAACTCCCAGGCAGCCTCACCTTGTGCCAGTCTGAGAAGTTTAGTGGCTTCGATCGGGGACTCTTGACTCATAGTCTCCTTGGCTTGAGGGCAGACCTTTTCTTTTTTTCCTTTTTCGGCTTAAATCATAACATTTATTCCAGAAAACACTGCAACCACTTTTGTCACTGGATTATATATAAGTAACAGTTTTAATCATTTTATTAAGATAATTCAATGCATATCAGGGACCAAGCTTTTCCGTGAAATAACGGTGGATATTTCCAAATGGAATATCTACTGATTTCAGTCAGGTCACAGTTGATTGAACGATGTGAGAGCCTAAGCAACAAGCACTAAGCTGTATTTCTAACCCCACTTCCCCTAGAACTCGGATTAGATGTCAGTTCCTCAGGGAAGCCTTCCCTGATGGCCGTGAGTAGAAGAGGGCCCCAAAGAAGAGGGCCTTTGTCTGCTCACAAAATGCCTGTGCCTTCTTTTAAGGCACTTGTCATAGATGGTAATTACTTATACAAGTGCATTTATTTCATTGCTCTCTGTCTTTTCTTCTCAACTACAAAGCCCTTGAGGGTAGAGACCATGTCTGTGTTGCTCCTTACTATTTTCCCAGCACCATTACATTGCTTGACACATGCTGCTGCTGCTAAGTCGCGTCAGTCGTATCCAACTCTGTGCGACCCCATAGACAGCAGCCCACCAGGCTCCCCTGTACCTGGGATTCTCCAGGAAAGAACACTGGAGTGGGTTGCCATTTGCTTCTCTAATACATGAAAGTGAAAAGGGAAAGTGAAGTGGTTCAGTCGTGTCCGACCCTTCGCGACCCCATGAACTGTAGCTCACCAGGCTCCTCCGTCCATGGGATTTTCCAGGCAAGAATACTGGAGGGGGGACGTAGTAAGTGCTTAATAAATACTTACTCAAAGGGTGGGAAGCATATAGTAATCCTTAGGATGGTTAGTAGGTGCACAGGATGAGCTCATGAAAAAAGGTAAGAAGCTACTGAATAAGTGAAGATTGAGTTCTGTTGTGCATGACAGGAAATATAAGATAAAACTTTGTAACCTGCTTATGAAAAGGAAATTGATATATATGCAGCCTCGGGTTGGCATGGCATCTCCATGATCATCGGGAACCTTAGTTCCATCTATTTTGTTACTTTTGCCATCCTCAAATTTTAACTTCTACTTGATGTCCAAGACGGCTGCTTGAGCTCCAGCCATCACATCTGCATCTGGGAAGGGTGAAGGGGTAGGAAAGAGAGGGCAATAGGTGGATGTCAATTATTTCTGAGAAAAGGCTCCCAGAAACCGTCATATAGCACTTTCTCTAATATCACATTGGCTAGGACTTGGTCACAGGGCCACCCTTCATTACAAGAGAGACTGGAAAATGTAGTCTGAATCCAGACAGCCATATGACCAGATAAAAATCAGAGGTCCTATTACTTTGGGGTAACAGACGTGTAGAGCAGATGTTGGGGAACAACTAGGTGTTTCTGCCAGACATCCATCCTCTTAGGGCAGTGGAGAGTAGATGTGGCAAATGGGTGTCTATTAGTCAGCTATTATTGAGTTAATGCTGCAAAACAAATCATTCCAACACTCAGCAGCTTTAAAACACCAATTATTTATGCACCCTCATCCTTTGACAACTCAGCTAGAGTCGACTGATCCAGGAGGAGCTGGGCTGGACTCGGCTCTTCACCATGGGCTGAGTTCGACTGGGCTCCAAGTGCCCCTGCCCCTCAAGCAGAAAGGTCAGCAACCTACCTGGGGCAAGTTCTCATTGACATGAAAGAGGTTTTTGTTTTCAATTTTGAAATAATTATATATCCACAGGAAATTGTGCAAAGATAGTACAGAGAGGTCCCATGAGTCCATCACCTAGTTCCCCCCAACAATTACATCTTACTTAATTATAGTACAAGGTCAAAACCAGAATCTGACATGGGTACTCTGTGTGTGTCTACTTTTGTGTCATTTTATCCCACGTGTAGATTGTATAACCACGACCACAATCAAGATACAGAGCTTTTTCACCGCAAAGGTCTCCCTTTATAGTCACACTCGTTGCCCCACTTCCACCATCCCTAACTCCTGGCAGCCACTAGTCTGCTCTCCATCTCTATAATTTTGTCATTTTAAGGATGTTATATAAATGGAATCACACAGTATGTGACCTTTTGAGACTGTCTTCTCCACTCACCGTAAAACCCTTGAGATCCGCCCGAGCTGTTGTCTGTGTCAATAGTTCAATTCTGTTTATTGCTGAGTGAGTAGCCTTCTTTGGTATGCATGAACAGTAGTTTGTCTCACCATTTACGTACTGAAAGACATTTTGGTTGCTTCCACTTTTGGGCTATTACATACGAAGCTGCTATGAACAATCGTGGAGGGAGTTCTGTGTGGACACAAGTTTTCATCTCTCTAGGATCAATGTCCAGGAGTGCCCTTGGTGGATCTTAAGTATGTATAGAGGTAATTTTTAAAAAATAGTTTATTTGTTTGGTTGCAGCAGGTCTTAGTCGTGGCCCGTGGGATCTTTAGTTGATGCATGAGAATGCTTAGTTGCAGCACATGGGATCTAATTCCCTGGCCAGGGATTGGACTCGGGCTCCTTGCATTGCGCGTGCAGAGTCTTAGCCACTGGACCACGAGGGAAGTCCCCATATAGATTTAATGTTTAAGAAGCTGCCAAACTGTCTCTGACTAGCTGACTGTGAGGGGTCTCTGCATCCTAGCCAGCAAGTAATGTTGCCCCATGTTTTATATTAACTGTTCCAACCGGTACATAGTGCTGTCTCGTCCAGGTCTTCATTTGCTTTTCCCTAACGGCTAGTGATATTGGGCATCTTTTCACGTACTTATCGTCACCTGTATATCCTCTGGTGAACTATCTCTTCATGTCTTTTGCCCATTTTCTAATCAGAATGTTTGCTTTTTCACTGTTTAGTTTTGAGAGCTCTCTATACATTCAGTGTATGTTCAGTTCAGTTCAGTTCAGTGGCTCAGTCATGTCTCTTTGTGACCCCCATGGACTGCAGCACACCAGGCCTCCCTGTCCATCATCAACTCCCAGAGTTTATTCAAAATCATGTCCATTGAGTTGATGATGTCATCTAACCATCTCATCCTCTGTCGTCCCCTTCTCCTCCTGCCCTCAATCTTTTCCAGCATCAGGGTCTTTTCCAATGAGTCAGCTCTTCACATCAGGTGGCCAAAGTACTGGTGTTTCAGCTTCAACATCAGTCCTTCCAATGAATATTCAGGACTGATGTCCTTTAAGATGGACTGGTTGGATCTCTTTGCAGTGCAAGGGACTCTCAAGAGTCTTCTTCAACACCACAGTTCAAAAGCATCAATTCTTCGGTGCTCAGCTTTCTTTATAATCCAACTCTCACATCCATGCATGACTACTGGAAAAGCCATGTATGTTTCCTATGTATGAATATTTTGCAAAATATCTGATTTGAAAATAATTTCTCTCCATCTGTAGCTTGTCTTTTCATCCTCCTAATACCATCTTTTTCAAAGAAAAGCTTTGGATTTTGCTCAAGGCCAATTTACCTTTTTTTCTTTTTTTCTTTTGTGGGTCATGCTTTTGGTGTTATATCTAGGAACTTTTAACCAAGCCCTAGGTCCTGAAGATTTTCTCCTATGTTTTCTTCTAAAAGTTTTATAGTTTCACATTTAATATCTATGATCCCTTTTGAGTTAATTCTTGTATACAATGTGAGATTTAAGTTGAGGTTTATATTTTGCATAAAGTCATACAATTGCTCCTGCACCATTTATTGGAAAGAATGTCCTTCATCCATTGATTGATTTTTTTTTAAATAACAGCTCTATTGGGATGCAATCACATATACAATTCACCTAAGTGACTGCAGCCATGAAATTAAAAGGCGCTTACTCCTTGGAAGGAAAGTTATGACCAACCTAGATAGCATATTCAAAAGCAGAGACATTACTTTGCCAACAAAGGTTCACCTAGTCAAGGCTATGGTTTTTCCTGTGGTCATGTATGGATGTGAGAGCTGGACTGTGAAGAAGGCTGAGCGCTGAAGAATTGATGCTTTTGAACTGTGGTGTTGGAGAAGACTCTTGAGAGTCCCTTGGACTGCAAGGAGATCCAACCAGTCCATTCTGAAGATCAGCCCTGGGATTTCTTTGGAAGGAATGATGCTAAAGCTGAAACTCCAGTATTTTGGCCACCTCATGCAAAGAGTTGACTCATTGGAGAAGACTCTGATGCTGGGAGGGATTGGGGGCAGGAGGAGAAGGGGACGACAGAGGATGAGATGGCTGGATGGCATCACCGACTCGATGGATGTGAGTCTGAGTGACCTCCGGGAGTTGGTGATGGACAGGGAGGCCTGGCATGCTGCGATTCATGGGGTCGCAAAGAGTCAGACACGACTGAGCGACTGATCTGATCTGAATGGTTTTTAGTATATTCACAGAGTTGTACAGCCATCACCACAATAAATTTTAAAACATTGTCATCAGCCTCTAAAAAACCTCCACACCTGTTATGTGTCCCTCCCTTTCCCATATCCCTTCCCACCCAGCCTTGGGCAACCAGGAATCTACTTTCGGTCTCTACAGATTTGCCTGTGCTAGTCATTTTACATAAATGGAAATCCTACAACATGTAGTCTTTTCTGACTTCTTTCACTTAGCATAATGTTTTCAAGTTCATTGTTTTATAGCATGAATCAGTACTTCATCTCTTTTTAATGCCTGATAGTATTAGGCCGTCTATGGGGTCACACAGAATCGGACACGACTGAAGCGACTTGGCAGCAGCAGTATTCCAATGCACATATCACATTTCAAATATGACAAACTATACCACATTTTATTTATCCATTCATCAACTGAGGGATGTTGGGGTTATTTCCATGTTTTGGCTATTATGAACAATGTTGCTATGAACCTTCATGTACAAGTTTTTGTGTGGAAATACGTTTTCTGTCCTCTTGGGTCTATACCTAGATGTGGAGTTACTGAGTCATAAACTCAAGCTTAAACTTTTGAGGACTTGCCAAACTACCAGTTTCCATTCCCACCAGCAGTTCATAAGGGTTCCAATCTTTCCACATTTTAACCAAGATTTGTTGTAATTTTTTTATAGCCATCCTATCATTGAGTTTCTTTTACATCTTTGTCAAAAATCACTTGGCCACACTTGTATGGATCTATTTCTAGATTCTCTGTTCTGTTTCATTGATTTACATTTCTATCTTTCCATCCATGCCGCACAGTCTTGAGTACTGTAGCTATGGTGCTGGTGATGGTTTAGTCACTAAATTGTATGTGACTCTTTGGGACCCCATGGACTGTAGCCCGCTGGGCTTCCCTGTCCACAAGATCCTCCAGGCGAGAATGCTGGAGTAGGTTACCGTCTCCTTCTCCAGGGGGATCTTCCTGACCCAGGGATGGGACCTGTGTCCCCCGCATTGCAGGCAGTCTCCCGCGTTGAAGCAGATTCTTTACTGTTGAGCCACCAGGGAACCCCACTGTGTAGCTATATAAGTCTTAAAATCGAGCATACCTATGTTACACATAGGAAAAGGAGTACGTCAAGGCTGTATATTGTCACCCTGCTTATTTAACTTATATGCAGAGTACATCATGAGAAACTCTGGGCTGGAGGAAGCACAAGCTGGAATCAAGATTGCCAGGAGAAATATCAATAACCTCAGATATGCAGATGACACCACCCTAATGGCAGAAAGTGAAGAACTAAAGAGTCTCTTGATGAAAGTGAAAGTGGAGAGTGAAAAAGTTGGCTTGCAACTCAACATTCAGAAAACTAATATCATGGCACCCGGTCCCATCACTTCATAGAAAATAGATAGGGGAACAGTGGAAACAGTAGCTGACTTTATTTTGGGGGGCTCCAAAATCACTGCAGATGGTGACTGCAACCATGAAATTAAAAGATGCTTACTCCTTGGAAGGACAGTTATGACCAACCTAGACAGCATATTAAAAAGCAGAGACATTACTTTGCCAACAAAGGTCCGTCCAGTCAAGGCTATGGTTTTTCCAGTTGTCACGTATGGATATGAGAGTTGGAATATAAAGAAAGCTGAGCACAGAAGAATTGATGCTTTTGAACTGTGGTGTTGGAGAAGACTCCTGAGAGTCCCTTGGACTGCAAGGAGATCCAACTAGTCCATCCTAAAGGAGATCAGTCCTGAGTGTTCTTTGGAAGGACTGGTGTTGAAGCTGAAACTCCAATGCTTTGGCCACCTGATATGAAGAGCTAACTCATTTGAAAAGACCCTGATGCTGGGAAAGATTGAGGGCAGGAGGAGAAGGGGACGACAGAGGATGAGATGGTTGGATGGCATCACCGATTCAGTGGACATGATTTTGAGTATACTCCGGGAGTTGCTGATGGACAGGGAGGCCTGGTGTGCTGCGGTCCAAGGGATCGTAAAGAGTAGGACATGACTGAGCGACTGAACTGAACTGAACTGATGTCACACAGATACAGTTTTCGAAAGTCCTTCCTGAGAGCGCCCAGTCAATCAGATATGGGTTCTAGGAAGGCCCATGTGCTGTGGGTGCCTGCAGCCTGGAGAGAGGAGCTTAGTTCTGGTGAAATATACAGAAGGCAGATCATCCTTCTCCACCCTTGACATTAGGAGCAGCCATGTGACTTGTTTTGGCCAATGGGATAGTAGCAGACAAGTTTCAAACAGAGGCTTAAATACACTTGCACCTGAAAGAAAAATTAGTGCCAATTCTACACAATTCCTTCCAGAAAATAGAAGAGAAGGGAGCTCTTCTCAGTTTTTTAAACGAAGCCAGTATTACCTTGATACCCAAACCAAAAAAGATAGTAGAAAGAAAGAAAATTACAGACCAATATTCCTGGAGAAGGCAATGGCACCCCACTCCAGTACTCTTGCCTGGAAAATCCCATGGGCGGAGGAGCCTGGTAGGCTGCAGTTCATGGGGTCGCGAAGAGTTGGACACGACTGAGCGACTTCACTTTCACTTTTCACTTTCATGCTTTGGAGATGGAAATGGCAACCCACTCCAGTGTTCTTGCCTGGAGAATCCCAGGGATGGGGGAGCCTGGTGGGCTTGTATCTATGGGGTCACACAGAGTCAGACACTACTGAAGCGACCTAGCAGCAGCAGCAGCAGCATTCCTTATGTATATGATGCAAAAATCCTTAACAAAATATTAGCAAATATAACTCATCAATATATTTTAAAAATTATACATCATAGCCAAGTGAAGTTTATTCCAGTGATGTGAAGCTGATTCAATACTCACAAATTGATCAGTGTAAGCCACCATATTCACAGGGTAAAGAAGAGAGTCATATGATCATATCAATTGATAAAAAATTCAACAAAATTCAAACTCTCAATATACAAAAGATAAGTAAGGCCTTCCTTACTGAATAATCAGTGATCAAATTCCCAGACTCTGAGTTTTAAAAATAAGATTTAATGTACTCAATTTGGTACATTTCCATTATTTTCCCCAAGAATTTAATTCACCAGCCTTTCTGTCGGTGACAGCCATGCTTGTGTTCATGAGGGCACTCAGAAAAGTTTAGAATCTGGTCTCCAAAGACCTCTCCAGCCTCATTATCTTCACATCTCCTCCCTGTCTCTGCCCACACATACACACCAGGCAGGCACACTTGCACCCTAGGGCCTCTGCATACACTCTTCTCTGCCTGGAACACAGTTCCTGCTACCTCTACCCTTGGCCATCTCCTCCTTAACCTTTGATACACAGCTCAAGGGGTGCGTCCTCCAGGAGCCCCGTTGCTGACTTCCCAAATCTGGAGGAGGGCTCTTCTCTGGGCCCTCTCAGTTCTATGCTCAGGTGACCCAGCCCTGGAGTTGCCTCTTCAGTTGTCTCTTTCCATCCTAGACCTTGAGCCTCTGCAGGGCTAGAATTGAATGGCTGTCTGGGTCCCAAAAATCCACCCCAGGGTCTTGAAAGCAGGCTCTTGAAAGCTGACCTGAATGGCTGCAGGCTCAGTGTCTTTACAGCCCCCAGGCAGAGCCTCTGGAGTCCACTAATGATGTCACTGGGGAGAAGCCCCCTTCCTGGGGTGGGGTGGGGTGTTCTGAAGGTACCTCTCTCCATCTTCACCAGCCCTTGGCTTTCCCCTCACGGCTGTGACTACCCCTTAGGGAGGAGATTCAAAGGAGACCCAAGGAGTGAAGGCATCTCGGGCACGGGCTGCAGGCAAGGCATGGCCTTGAAGGTCAGGAAAGCGTTGCCCGGCATTCAAGGACCTGCTCAGCTAAATCTGAGCTGCCCTTGGAGACTCCCTTCCTGCTCTCCCAACAGACGTCCCACAGCCTCCCACTGCTCTGTTCAGCCTCCTCCCTCCTCCCTTTGCTTCAGCTGTACCTCTCACCTGGACTGCCTTTCCCTCTTTCTCTTTGCATTGCCTGTTCTTCCAGGCCCTTCCAAACTCACCGCCGGCTGTGTCTACAAGTCTGCACCAAGCCTCTGCCCTAAGGAATTATAGCCAGCCTCGAATTTTCCACAAAATATTTTGTGGGTGTTGAGTTTGGACCTCCCTGAGAGGGAGCTGGGAGCTGGTCAAGCTGGACTTTGCCCAGAGTAGTGGCTGGGAAGAGGGGGCAGCTCCTGATCCCTGGAAGGAGGTGAGCAGCTGGACCCCAGCACTCGGGGGTCGGGTGGGGGGACGGCTATTTTTAGCCACTGGTTCCTGGCAGGCCTGGCTTGTTTGAGCCTGCAGGGCGGACAATGGGCTACTGAGGCCGGGCGGAGGGTAAATGACAGCGGTCAGGAGTAGGGGGACAGAGGTTGTCCACCCCCCCACGCTGACCGGCAGGAAAAGCTTCCAGGGTGAGCTCTTTGTCAGACTTCCTGCAAGGCCAGGTGCAGGCCCAGCTGCATATTCCAGAAGGCTGTCGTCATGAGCAGCAGCACTAGCATCGTTTCTTGAGGCCTTTCTGTGGACCGGACACCGTGCTAAGCACCACAGCTGCTGGTTCATCTTTCTCAGCCTTGTCCTACAAACGCGGGAACCTGAGGCTCAGCTCAGAGAGCTGAATATCTTGCTCACACACAGCAACAAAGAGAAGCGGTCAGGATGCAATCCCAGGTCCTGTCTATCTCCTTCCGAGGGTGGGACACTGCAGCGCCTGCCATACTGCAGAGCCGGCTACCCCTAGCCCTCCCCGTCTCAGACCCATCCTGGGACCTGGGGGCTTGCCTGCCTAATGGCTCTGACTCCATGGATGGCCTTGGGCACCATCACTTGCCCTCCCTGGGCCTCAGTTACTCATCTGTGAAATGGAAGGGAGCCTTCCTTTCAGGGCTATTGGAGGGTCGAACCAGAGGCCAAATAGGTGCTCCAAAGGGGGCCACCAAGGAGGAGGGGACATGCATGGTTGGGTGTCTCTGCTTGCCAGCATTTGAACCATAGTTCTGTTTATCTTGGAAGTGTTCACCCAGGAAATACCCTCCGCACCTCTCAGGATGCAGTACAAGGCTTTGAGGGATCAACAGGCCAGCTCTGCACAGAGCCTTGGGGGAATTCAGTCTGTAAAGGGAGACAAGCCCACGAACATGACGAGAGCACAGTGAGGGACATCAAAATCTCTCTATGGTTTCCCTGGGCTGCCCTTCGAGAACGGGAAGGCGGGGTGGTTGACCAAGCACAGTTGGTCACGGTTGGTCTCACGGTTCTGGAGGCCAGAAGTCCAAGGTCAAGGAGTCCGCAGGGTTGCTTCTCCGGGGCTTGCAGATAGCACCGGCCTGCTCTCCGTGTTTGCACATGGTCTTCCCTTTGTGTGAGTCTGGGACTGAATTTCCCCTTCTGATAAGGGCAGATTCACACCCACCTTCAGGACCTCATTTTAACTTAATCACCCCTTCAAAGGCCCTGTCTGCAAACACAGGCACATTCTGCGTCCTATGTTGGGACTTCAACATAGGAATTTGGGAGGGGACAAAGTTCAGGCCAGAGCAATGGCCCTGTGAAATAACAGTCAGCAGCTGCCTTTGCAGAGACTACTCTGTCTCAGGTGGGTCCTCACCCCCACACCCGGGGTCTCCAAACAACAGACAGCCAAAGTTCTTCAATGTAACAGGAAGGGGGAGGGTCTCTGAGCCTGGGGGGTGGGGGAAGGGAGGAATTTCCAGAACTTTCCCAGAGGTCAGGTTTCCCCTACTCCCAGCTGGCGAGAGATTCCCTGGGGGGAGGGATGATTGACAAATTCCTAAGAATTGTGCTGCCTGCCTCTGAATGTCAGCTTGTTTTGTACTCAGCGTAGGAATTGCTCTCTGCTATTTGCAGAAGGGCAGCAAACTCTGTTTTCCAAATTAACTCTGCACTGCAAGGCCTTTGGGATGAGGTAGGGGACAGATGGGAGCCGCAGGGACTGAGAGCAAGGAGGACCGATGCGTGGACATAAAGCTGTGCGTGCATGCTCAGTCCTGTCTGACTCTTGCAACTCCACGGACTGTAGCCCGCCAGGCTCCTCTGTCCACAGGATTTCTCAGGCAAGAATCCTAGAGTTGATTGCTCTATTTCCACCTCCAGGGATCTTCCCGACCTGGGGATTTTCCCAACCCAGGGATTGAACTTACATCTCCTGCCTGGCAGGTGGATTCTTTACCACTGAGCCACCAGACAAGCCTCATGAGTGGACATAAGCCCTACTGAAATCCACGAGGACTGTGGGGAAGACATGCCAGGCGGGTGGGTGGGGACTAAATTTATCCAGATAAGACAGCAGTGACAGAGGGCTGGGGGCCACCAGGCAGCTCCACCGGGAAGAAGACACCTACACTGGCCTAGAGGGGTGGGCATCAAGGCAGGTTTCCTGGAGGAGGTGAAGACGAAAGTGGGTCTTCAGGTGTGAGCCAGAAATTGCCAGAGGAGACCAGTGACATCTCAAGCCCAAAATCCTGTGGGACATAAGCCTGATGTCTCTGCCAACTGTGGATCTGCCTTGCTAAAGGGTCCCCTGTGTGCCAGGCCTGGACTAAGCTCTTCCCACAGGTAATGAAACCAGGTAGCCACGTGAGACTGGCTGTAACTGATGTGCAGGGTGAGGAGGTTCAAGGAGAGAGCACAGTGGGCACCAGCCAGACCGAGAATGCTCTGGAATGCTCCGGCATAAAGGACTTTCAGCCATTGTGGGAATGGGGGAAGGGGAGGCTTTGAGTAGGGGAGGGTGGAGTGAGATGAGTCCCGCAAGGAAGTGTCTGATGGCGGTGGCCTGTGCAGGGGTATGCACGGAGTGGAGAATAGGACCACGGAACTCAGAGCGAGGCAGCTGGGAGGTCACGGAGGGCCTCTCTGGGCCTGGTGGTTGGTGTGGCCACCCATTGGCAACTTGATGAATGTCCCGCCTGTTCCAGGGAGGACTTCATGGTGACTTTCCAAGAACTGCTGTTTCTCTTTCTTCTGCAGCTTCTCTTGGGGCCAGGAGGGGAGGGACCTTTGGACTGCTCAAGCCTGCTGTGACTCGTGCCTACCAGGGCAGCAGGGAATGGGAACAGGACATACATCAATCAAGTGCCTCCCTGTGCCAGGCCTGTGCCAAGTGCTTCACACACCCACCTGTGGTCCCTCAACCATCCCAGGAGGCAGCTGTTATTCCGCATTTCACAGAGGAGGAAACTGAGGCTCAGGGAAGGAAGGGGACTTGCCCAAGGTCTCTAGGCTAGGAAGGTCTGAACCTGAGTCTTTCTGCTGGAAAAGCCTGTCTCTTATGGAGCGCCCTTTGGCCCCTGCTGTGTTGCCTCCATTTCTAAGAAGTAGGAGGCGAGCCTCTAGCAGCTCTAGCTGCCTGAGGATAGAAGGGGTCTGTGGGTAGGAGGGTGACCGGCCTGGCTGAGCTGCCAGGAAGGATGGAGAGGGAGACAGGGAAAAGCCCCACACACTGCCCACCCACTCCTGGCACCAATTCTGGGCCTGTGTCTCTACAGACATGAAAGAGGCAGAGGCTTCATGGAGCTAAAAGCCTGCAAGCCCCCCTGATTCCCCTGTCTGATCCCCACAGCCAAGAGTGTGCCTGCCTGTCTCCAGGGATTTCCTCTCTCCTCATGGCTGCCGAGGCCGGTCTTCACCTCCGTCTCCCCCTGAGGCTGTTTCCTCCTCTGATAAAATGCAATAATCGTGCCCCCTGGATGGGTGGGTATGAAAGGGAAATGAGGCCAAGTTTGTGGAAAGCCTGGCCTTCCCTGATAGCTCAGTTGGTAAAGAATCCGCCTGCAATGTAGGAGACCCTGGTTCAACTTCTGGGTTGGGAGAATCTGCTGGAGAAGGGATAGGCTACCCACTCCAGTATTCTTGGGCTTCCCTTGTGGCTCAGCTGGTGAAGAACTTTCACTTTTGCTGGGAATGCTATGGGCTCTGCTTGCTGGCTCTGGTACTGAAGGTCAGCCTGCTGTGGGGAGGAGGTAGGAGGCTAGACTCTAGCTCCTGCTCTGTGGGTAGCACTGGGCCGCAGGCTTCTCTGAACTTGAGCTTCATTGTCTGCATCTCTTTGGATGGGAGATTTTAGGACTGGGTGTCACCAGGGGCAAAAAAGTTCAGTTCTGATGATATTAGGGGCAGGGTCTGGTGGGGAGTATGTTTGTAACATGGCCCCTTCCTTTCAACTTCTTCCTCTGAGTATTGTGCTTTCCCTAACTAATTACCCTGGAAAAATCTCAAAAAGGCGCTACTCGGAAGTGTGCCAGAGGAGGTGGGGACCCCAACACAGACCCCCTTCCAGATGTGCTTCTGGCCTGATCACAACACCAAACACACACAATATACACGAAATGTATTAAACACACACACATACACACCCCTCACCCTACACAGAGCACACATCAAACATCACACACACACACACACACACAAAACCATACCACAAATATACTACACATGAGCATACAAACACAACACATACACATACTCCACCACGTGTGTCACACACAGAGACCATATTCACACACACACACACACACACACACACCAGCAGAACTCTGGTGCATTTCGCATCCTTTGATTGAGAAAATGCACTTCGACAAAACCTTTGTGATACTTGAAGTGATCTGTATATTGTTCATCCTGACAGTGTCTTCAGACAGTTGGAAACCAGCCATTGAAAGGCACATCAAACACATTCTTCATCCTAGTCCCTGGTCCTGTGGGTCCAGGCTGCCCAGTGGGCATGCTGTATGACCCAGGGCTCTGGGGTGCAAGCCTGGAGACCCGGGTTCAGCCACCATTCGGTCACCTTCTTCCGGTGGGGTTTTGGGTCCCTCTTGCTCCACTGCCATCCTGTCTGAGGCATGGCCTCCGCTCTCCACATCACGGGCCTGAGGTTGTGAGCATGTATGTGAGTGAGCATTTGTGTGTGTGTGTCAGGGGAGGGAGGCAGGCAGCCTTCGAGCTGTCATATCTATGAGCTCATAAACCTGTGTCCTGAAGGATCCTCCTGCAGAGAAACTTCCTTGCCAGCTCCACCCAGAAGGCAGAGCAGATGGAAACTTGGAGCGAGCCCTCATCTTGGGTCAGGGAAGAAAATATTCTTTTTTTCCCCATCTCTCTAAAAATATGCTCAGGCCTTTTTTTGAGTCTTGATGCAATAAAAACCAGCTGTGGCTCAGAATGGCCTCTGCAGCCTTTGCCTAGGGAGAAGGAAAACAAACACAGCGACTGGAGGCGGAGACGACGGCTGTGTCCACGCTCTGGGCCCGGGCTCCGGCCGCCTCCGGCCTGGAATTGGGTCCCGAAAGGGCATGGAACAGTCCCTGTCAGTTCGTCCGGTTGTGGGCTCAGGGCACCGGGGGTCATTTAGCCTTTTCTCTTTTAATGCTTGGTGCTGAGGTTGGGAAGATGACAAGAGGTGGGTGTGACTTAGACTCTGCTCCCAGGGACCTCCCCATCTCCTGGAGGAGACAGGTGGGCACTCAAGAAGAGCTAACCTAAGGGAGTCTTCTGGTAGCCTAGAGGAGGAGAGACTGTGTCTGATTTGGGGAGGAGGGAGACTTCCTACAGCAGGTGATGTTTGGACGAACTCAAAAGAAGGAGGCATGAAAGGATTGATTGAGGCATGAAAGCTGAAGCTCCAATACATTGGCCACCTGATGCGAAGAGCCGACATTGGAAAAGACCCTGATGCTGGGAAAGACTGAAGGCAGGAGGAGAAGGGGATGACAGAGGATGAGATGGTTGGATGGCATCACCGACTCAATGGACGTGGGTTAAGGACAGGGAGGCCTGGCGTGCTGCAGTCCGTGGGGTCACAAAGAGTTGGACACGACTGAGTGACTAAAGAAAAACAAAGAAAAGAGGCAAGGAAGGGTGTTCTAGGAGGAGGGACAGAATCAGCGAAGGCCTGGGATGGGGCCAGTGGACCAGAACATAAGGCAAATGTGGGAGCACAAGGGGAGGTCAACTTGGGGAGGCAGATTGGGACCCTGGATGCTAGGAGTTATATTGGGTAATAGGGTGCCATGGAGGGTGCTTGAGCAAAGGAGGGACTTGTCTAGAGGGAGGGCTGCTTGGAGGATATTTGGAGGGGAAGGCTGGTTGCCTAGTAGGAGCTGAGGTTTTTTTGGGAGTCTCTTAAAGAGGGAGTCAAAGCTTCCAGCTCAACTTCCTGGTGTCCTGTTCATCTCAGGACACAGACCATTCTAGAGGAGAGTGTGGGGAGGAGCCAGGAGATCTGGCTTCTAGTTCTGATTCTGATACGGACTCATGTGTTCTTGAATAGATCCTCACCCTTCCTAGGCCTTGACTTGCCCACCTGCACAATGGGACCATGAAGTCTTGACCTTTCCTTGGAATATCAGCGCTGGGCAGGCTGAGGATGCCCTGATGACAGATGGGGAAAAGCACGCCAGCTGGGTGGGGAGCCAAGCTCCTAGGTTCCAGTCTCCAGAGAACTGCTTCTCGTGTGGATCTGTGGTTTGGGGGGCCCACTGGGCCTGGCTCCTGACCACAGCTTGGTCCCAAGAAAGCTACCGAGTCCATAAGCCTTGCCACTGGTAAGAGGCCTGGGCTGGGGTCAGGGCTCAGGGGCCTGCCCTCCTTTCCTGGGGAAATAGCTTCAGATAGCCTCAAGCTGGGACCATTATGTCATCATGTCTCCTTTCCGACATCAGCATCTCCTTAAGGATGGGTCTGTTACCCTTTGGAAGGAGATAAAACCGGGGCTCCAGCCTGGAAAATCCCATGGACAGAGGAGCCTGGCAGGCTACAGTCCATGGGGTCGCTAAGAATCGGACATGACTGAGCGACTTCACTTTCACCTTTCACTTTCATGCATTGGAGAAGGAAATGGCAACCCACTCCAGTGTTCTTGCCTGAGAATCCCAGGGGTAGGGGAGCCTGGTGGGCTGCCGTCTCTGGGGTTGCACAGAGTCGGACACGACTGAAGTGATTTAGCAGCAGCAGAGGAGGAGTGACTTTCCCCAAGATGCATAGCAGATACAGAGCGGAGCTGGATTGGGAGCCCTGGTCTGGATATTGCCGGCTCCTTGGCCCCTGGACCTTCTCCTTCCTGCCACTTCTGCTCCCCCAGCCAGACTTAAGCTCTTGCTCACCATCAGATCTCAGGATCCCAACTGGGCACACAGTGGGTGCTCAGGAAATGCTTATGGGATGGATGGATGGACAGATGGATCAATGGATGGATGGATGGCCTAGGGAGAAAATACAGGCTGGGCCAGCACCTCCTCATCCAAAGCTCTATCCTGGCCAGCAGAGATGCCCCTCTTTAGGCAACCCCAATGCACTGGCCTTTTGCCAATCTCTAGTTCCCACGCAGTTCCCAGGCCTGTTCCCCAGCCCCCACCATGCCCAGCTCAGCAAGGTGAATGGACACCAGGGCAGACCCTCGGTGGTGGTCAGTAGTTACTCAGGGCTGCTGGGACTAACCAAGAGTGGTTGAGGACCCGTGAAAAACTAGAAGGTGCCCTAGAGTGGCAGATCAGCTCAAAGTCTGTTGGTTACCTGCTAGGCTGCTTCCTGGATCAACTAATACACCAGCCCTGGGTGCTCCCACCCCTCCGCCAACATTTTCTGGAGCCTCTGAGCTGTGCCAGAGCTATGAGGGGTTAGCAGCCCCTGGAGGCAGGTGCCTCTGGCTTCAAGGCAGGGCTGCCATACTCTGGGCCCTGGGCTCCTCACAGTCTTGTCCCTGAAGCTCCCCAGCCAGCATGGAATCCCCACTTTCTTCTGCCTTAGGCCAGACGCCTCCTACCTGCCAGGACTTGAGTCTGTCCTGATAGCCAGACCCTCACCTCCTCTGCAGCTTCTTGAAGACCCACGGCAACCTGGAGGTGCAGAGAAATAATAATGATAAAGTCAATGATATTTTCAGTACATTTTATGGAGCATTAACTAAGTACCCAGAACTTTGCTAAATACTTTGCACTCACTATGCCTCTTAATCCTCACAATAAAGCCTAAAAACTAGCTAATCATACAGACTCCTGACAAGAAGCACATGGTTCAATCCAAGGATTTATTCAGTGTGTCTCCAACTTGTGGGCACATTGGAATTACCAGGGAGGCATCAAAAAAAGCTGGTGCTTGTGTCCTACCTACAAAGGATGTGATTCAGTTGGCCTAGGGTGTTGGCCTGGGCTTTGAAATTTTTAAAAGATCCCAGAAGATTCTAATGCGCTGACCAGTACAAGAACCAACAGTTATCTTGGTGAGAGTTTGATGAAGGGCCTTCCCCCCACCCCCCAAACACTTTTTTGGAGGTATAGTTAACTTATATACTAAGGCCCATATATTTAAAATATATACTTTGATAAGGTTTTGTCTTAGCATCTTAACCATTTCTAAGTATACAGTTCAGTAAGGTCAGGAAGCAACAGTTAGAACTGGACATGGAACAACAGACTGGTTCCAAATAGGAAAAGGAGTACATCAAGGCTGTATATTGTCACCCTGTTTATTTAGCTTATATGCAGAGTACATCATGAGAAACACTGGACTGGAAGAAACACAAGTTGGAATCAAGATTGCCGGGAGAAATATCAATAACCTGATATGCAGATGACACCACCCTTATGGCAGAAAGTGAAGAGGAACTAAAAAGCCTCTTGATGAGAGTGAAAAACAAGAGTGAAAAAGTTGGCTTAAAGCTCAACATTCAGAAAACGAAGATCATGGCATCTGGTCCCATCACTTCATGGGACATAGATGGGGAAACAGTGTCAGACTTTATTTTTCTGGGCTCCAAAATCACTGCAGATGGTGACTACAGCCATGAAATTAAAAGACGCTTACTCCTTGGAAGGAAAGCTATGACCAACCTAGATAGCATATTCAAAAGCAGAGACATCACTTTGCCAACAAAGGTTCGCCTAGTCAAGGCTATGGTCTTTCTTGTGGTCATGTATGGATGTGAGAGCTGGACTGTGAAGAAGGCTGAGTGCCGAAGAATTGATGCTTTTGAACTGTGGTGTTGGAGAAGACTCTTGAGAGTCCCTTGGACTGCAAGGAGATCCAACCAGTCCATTCTGAAGGAGATCAGCCCTGGGATTTCTTTGGAAGGAATGATGCTAAAGCTGAAACTCCAATATTTTGGCCACCTCATGCGAAGAGTTGACTCATTGGAGAAGACTCTGATGCTGGGAGGGATTGGGGACAGGAGGATAAGGGGGCGACAGAGGATGAGATGGCTGGATGGCATCACTGACTCGATGGGTGTGAGTCTGAGTGACCTCCGGGAGTTGGTGATGGACAGGGAAGCCTGGCGTGCTGCGATTCATGGGGTTGCGAAGAGTCGGACACGACTGAGCGACTGATCTGATCTGATCTGATCTGATCTGAAGGCTAAGTATATTCACATTGTTGGGCAGTGGGTCTCCAGAACTTTTTCATTTTGTGAAAATGAAATTCTGTGACCATTAATCAACTTCTCCCCATTTCCCACCCCCTCACCCCTGGAAGCCACCTCACTACTTTCTGTCTCTGTGACTTCAGGCACCCCACTTACCTCCAGGTATCCTATGTAAGTGGAATCGTACGGGATTTGTCTTTTTGTGACTGGCTTATTTCACTCACCATGACGTCCTCAGTTTAGTTCAGTCGCTCAGTCGTGTCTGACTCTTTGCAACCCCGTGAACTGCAGCACGCCAGGCCTCCCTGTCCATCACCAACTCCCGGAGTCCACTCAAACCCATGTCCATTGAGTCAGTGATGCCATCTAACCATCTCATCCTCTGTTGTCCCCTTCTCCTCCTGCCCCCAATTTTTCCCAGCATCAGTATGTGCTCAAGGTCCATCATTTCCTTCCTTTTAAGATTATTATTCCATTCTATCGAACTTCCTTCCTTTTAAGACTACTATTCCATTCTATGTATACACCACATTTTGCTTATCCATTCATCCATGAGGACGCTTGGGATACTTCCACATTTTGGCTATTGTGAATAATGCTGCTATGAACATAGCTATACAAATATCTTGCTGAGACCGTGTTTTCAATTTTTTGGGATATATACCCAGAAGTGGGATTGCTGGATCACATGGTAGTTCTTGGGGGCTTTCCAGGTGGCACTAGTGGTAAAGAACCCATCTGCCAAAGCAGGAGACATGAGAGAGGCAGGTTTGATCCCTGGGTCGGGAAGATCCCCTGGAGGAGAGCATGGCAACCCACTCCAGTATTCTTGCCTGGAGAATCCCATGGACAGAGGAGCCTGGCGGGCTACAGTTCAAACGGTTGAAAAGAATTGGACACAATTGAAACGACTTAGCACACATGCACACACGCATGGTAATTCTATTTTGAATTTTTTGAGGATCTGCAATACTCTTTTCCATAGAAGCTGTGCCATTTTACACCCCACTAACTTCACACACGTCCCAATTTCTCCACATCCTAATCAACACTTGTTATTTCCTGTTTTTATGGAACAACAGACTGGTTCCAAATAGGAAAAGGAGTAGGTCAAGGCTGTATATTGTCACCATGTTTATTTAACTTATATGCAGAGTACATCATGAGAAACACTGGACTGGAAGAAACACAAGCTGGAATCAAGATTGCTGGGAGAAATATCAATAACCTCAGATATGCAGATGACACCACCCTTATGGCAGAAAGTGAAGAGGAACTAAAAAGCCTCTTGATGAAAGTGAAAGTGGAGAGTGAAAAGGTTGGCTTAAAGCTCAACATTCAGAAAACGAAGATCATGGCATCTGGTCCCATCACTACATGGGAAATAGATGGAGAAACAGTGGAGATAGTGTCAGACTTTATTTTCTGGGCTCCAAAATCACTGCAGATGGTGACTGCAGCCATGAAATTAAAAGATGCTTACTCCTTGGAAGGAAAGTTATGACCAACCTAGATAGCATATTCAAAAGCAGAGACATCACTTTGCCAACAAAGGTTCGCCTAGTCAAGGCTATGGTCTTTCCTGTGGTCATGTATGGATGTGAGAGCTGGACTGTGAAGAAGGCTGAGTGCCGAAGAATTGATGCTTTTGAACTGTGGTGTTGGAGAAGACTCTTGAGAGTCCCTTGGACTGCAAGGAGATCCAACCAGTCCATTCTGAAGGAGATCAGCCCTGGGATTTCTTTGGAAGGAATGATGCTAAAGCTGAAACTCAGTATTTTGGCCACCTCATGCGAAGAGTTGACTCATTGGAGAAGACTCTGATGCTGGGAGGGATTGGGGACAGGAGGAGAAGGGGACGACAGAGGATGAGATGGCTGGATGGCATCACTGACTCGATGGATGTGAGTCTGAGTGACCTCCGAGAGCTGGTGATGGACAGGGAGGCCTGGCGTGCTGCAGTTCATGGGGTCGCAAAGAGTCGGACACGACTGAGCGACTGATCTGATCTGATGGTAGCGACCATCCTCACAACAGATGTGAGTGCTATCTTATTGTGGTTTTGATTTGCATTTCTCTAACAATTCATGATGGAGAGCATCTTTTTGTGTGTTTGTTGGGCATTTGTTTATCATCTTGGGAGAATAATGAGAGGGTATTCTACTGAAGTATGGTCAGGAGGTTAAAGGACCCAGTTGCAGGTGGTGACGACTCAAGAGACCAGCCACAGCAGGAAGCTGTGAGCCCATTAGGCCTGAAGGGGCAAGAGGCTGGCATTGTGTTGCCAGAAGCCCCCAGAGCGGGAGGTGCGGGATGAAGGCATTCTGACGGAAGCGGGGACCCTGGTAGGGGGACACGGCCACAGCCAGAACTGTGGCCCAGCAGAGGGAGCGTGGACACCCCTTGACCTCTCTCCCCTCCTTCCCACACTCGGATCTTCAGTCTGGGTGGAGTCAGCCTCCTGAGGACCAAGCAGGGAGAGGTGAGAATGAATCCAGGGGGCAAAGGGCGGGGCAAACTGAATTACTTCCCCACCCCCACAGAGATGTTACGGTGCTAGCTCCATTTCCTAGCTAAGGACCCTGAGTCAAGTTCCGCACAGCTTGGAGGTTGCCAGGTCAAGATGTGAGCCCTGGTGTTGGTGATGCCAGACCGAATATTCCAGCCATCAGACCGCACTGCTTCCAGACAGCACTCAGTGAAGTGCGGGAGGGGTGCTCCCTTGGCCAGGGTACCAGACCCACCCTTGAGCTTGGCCAAGGCTGATCCAGCTCTTTTCTCCCTCCTTCCTTTTCCACTGAGAAAGCAACAGGCGTTGAATGGTGATTCTGTTCTGGGTGAGGGTGGGAGCAGGGGAGGGAACCGTCACAGGATAAAGACAGCCAGCTTTGCCAAGCTCTTTGAGAAAGCCTAGACCTGAAAGTCGGGGAAGGCAATGGCACCCCACCCCAGTACTTTTGCCTGAAAAATCCCATGGACAGAGGATCCTGGTGGGCTCCAGTCCATGGGGTCGCACAGAGTCGAACACGACTGAAGCGACTTAGCAGCAGCAGCAGCAGCA
This sequence comes from Tragelaphus eurycerus, assembly GCA_935064755.1. Taxonomy (NCBI): domain Eukaryota; kingdom Metazoa; phylum Chordata; class Mammalia; order Artiodactyla; family Bovidae; genus Tragelaphus; species Tragelaphus eurycerus. Next base: position 594,796 of record CAKXYN010000083.1, read on the forward strand.
GACCTGAAAGTGAACCGCAGTTTCTCTGGATCAAGCTTGTCTAGAAGGAGGAGCTGAGGCCCTGTCCTCATGGCTGGTCTAGAGACCGGTTTGTCCTGACTGCCGTCCCAGGGCTCCTTCAGTGTAGCTGAGCCCACTCTGCTCATGAGAGCTGCTCCTCATGGTGCCCTCGCCTCCTGGGGACCCCCAAGTAGAAAGATACTGGATTGTGGGTCAGTCTCATCCATCCATGAAAGCAAGCTCCCCCGGGCTGCTGTTTCCAGCCCATTGCTGGTTCATAATGCTCCACCAAACTCCAGACCAAGAAAGAAACTGGGCTGGTGGGCAACACAGGTGCCCAGCCCGGCAGGAAGAGTCTGTTTTCAAGCACTTTGGTGGCACCAGTGTCTTCTGTGTGGCCCAGTTGGGCAGGGTGATCACTTTCCTTTCTTTCCATCCACCAACCCTGGGTTCCCTGTGCCTGGGGGGCCTCCCTTGTGTTGACAGCCTAGAGGCCCTCTGACACTTGATCTGGAAGAGTCCCAAGTTCTGGAGTCTCCCAACAGCAAGGGCTCCTGACCATACCCAGGTCCGGTTCTCACTCTGGAGATGGGAAAACTGAAGTCCGGAGGCATTGAGGAGCTTATCCGAGGTGGTCCTGAGATGCTTCAAGGTGCCGGATGCCGGCGCTGCTGGGGGTTGGCATGCTCTCAGCCCTTTCTTCCCACCCCTTCCCTGGAGCTCTGTTCGGCAACCACCCACTACTTGCATTTTTGCAAAGTGATGTCATCTGCTGATAATGGTTTTTCCGTTCCTGGTGGAGCAGGAGTTCCAGATATTGTGCCTTGGAGGAGGGGCTCAGGAAAGCAGATTGTCCACCCCTCAGGCATGGGGGTATTGAGTAGATCACCCCCCCACCCCACCATCATCCCACAGCCATGTCTGCGTTGCAGAAGGCAGGCCCATGGTCTCAAGCCTCCTGGTCTCCCAAGCCCTAAATGACCAAAACTGCAAAAGCCCCAGAGAGGAGCTTCTTATCTTCTTCTTGGTACAGATGGGCATCTGAGGCTCAGATAGGGCAGGGCCTTGCCCAAGCTCACACAGCATTTCAAGGCAAACCTGGACTTACACCCAGAACATCCTGGGTCACTCGCATGTAATTCAAGGTCTCCTAGCCTCAGCTCTATTGACATTTTGGGCAAGAGGTGGGGACTGTCTGTGCACTGCAGAATGTTTAGCAGCCTCCCTGACCTCTACCAACTAGATGCTGGTAGCATCCCTCAACCAAGTCGTGACAACCAAAAATGTGTCCGGCTATTGCCAAATGTCTCTTCCCACCCTCAGGAGAGAGCAACATTGTCCTCTTCTGAGAACCACTGTCATAACTGTGGTACCTGGCAGCAATCTCATATTCCACCACCCTCCATTTTTAGATATTTTTGGGGGAGTTGGTGTAATAGGAGAGGCTGGGGAAAATTCCTTTTGTCCCCAAGAGGAAAGTAACCCTCCACCTCCCGAGCCCTTTAGCCCCTGCTAAAGGAGAGGGTTCCCGAATTCGAAGCCTGAAGGGGTCTTTGTCTAAGGACCCGACTCTGCTGGAGACACCTTCAGGATGTTAAGGCAGTGCTGGAGGCGGGGGTGGGGGTGGGAGGGGTTGAGGAGCTGGCCAGGGTCCAGGGCCTCCTCTTGTCTAGAAACACTGCTTTCTCTGATCACTTTTCTTGGCACAAAACTGCTGATTTATTTTCTTGGGGAAATAAAAATAAATGCTAGTTTTTGTAATCACATCCCCGATCCTATCTGGAAAGATCAGGCTCTCAGAGCTTGGTGGCCTGAGCTCTGAGTGCTGTGTCTGGCAGAACCTGGAATCACGATGGATGCTTGAACATCGGAACAGGCACAGCTGACATATCCTTTCCTGTTACAAGTTTCCTTGGAATGTTAGCAGCCCCGGGAGGCAGTCCGTGGGCAAGCGGAATTTGGTGGAAAGAAGCCTTGGATAGGCCAAAAGGCCAGCTCAGCTTCTAACTCGTGTGATTTTGAGTCTTTGCTCTTTTCCTCTCCAGGCCTTGATTTCCCCATCTGTGAAGTGGGACAAGGAGTGTTTCTTAACATGCGGTCCATGGACCACATTCCTCAGAATCACATAGGGAATGTGTTTAAAATGAGCATTCCCGATTCCTCCCCTACATGTCCTAAAGTTTGATGAGTTTCCAATTGATTTCAGTGTGCTTTCTTTTGGGGATGTATGTGTGTATGTGTGTGTGTGCGCGTGCGTGTGCATACACTCAGTCGCTCAGTTGGGTCTCTTTGCAACCTCATGGACCACCAGGCTCCTCTGTGCATGGAATTTTCCAGGCAAGAGTACTTGTGTGCGTTGCCATTTTCTACTCCAGGGGATCTTCCCGACCCAGGATCAAACCTGCGTCTCTTGCGTCTCCTACATTGGTAGGCAGATTCTTTGCCACTGTACCAGCCAGGAAGCCCTAGGCGTGAAGACTTTTGGGGACCCAATGCCCGCAAAGACGCATCTTCTTTCCAGGTCTTCAGTTTGAACATACTACAGTTTCGCAGGGTCTCCTTTCCCCCCTTATAACCAAGTATGAGGGTCTTGCCTGAGGCGAGAGGGTAAACTTATGTGGTGGTTCAGCACTGGGCATCGTTCCTGAAAATTATCTGCTCTCAAGCTCTTGGCAAGGTCTCTGGGGTCCTCCATCCAACTGAAGTCACTGTTAAAGCACTTTATTCCTACAATGATGAAATTCTAGCTGCTAGTTACAGAGTTTGGTTTCAAAATTGTGCCGTTTATTATTTTTGTTGGATTGGCTTGTAAACCCTTGTGTAGTCATACATCATTTATAACTGTATTATTCCACAAGAATGCACTTTCCAGATGAGATTTATTCCTTCTGTGAAAAACTAAAAAAAAAAATTCTTTCTTTCTTTTTATATTATATGGAAGGCTTTCCCAATGTGTTACATATTTACACCATCTTAAATGGAGATCAAGTAACATAACTGTATTATTTCTTCGTGTGCACGATCCTTGCAGGGACTCCTAAATTGTGTGATCTGTGGCAAAAAGTCCTCCAAGACACTAAATCTCTGTGTTTACTGTTAAAAGTTTTGTTTTGCTTTTGTTTTTACATTTTAAAACATTTCTTCTTCACGGCATGATCATGATGATGCCCTCTAGTGGGAAACCAATAATCCATGTGTGTTAAAATTGCATTTTAAGAGTTAATTAAACAACAAATGAGAAGATTCTCTGATGAGTTAAGGGCTTGAACTTTTTCTTTTATTTTGGCAGCTGGGAGAGTGGGGTAGTTTTATCTTTGTAATTTAAAGCCCAGCTCCCTCTGATGGCTTTCTGGATAAACGAGAAGTTAGTGTAGATACATTTTTCCATGTAACAAACTGACATTCTAGGTGGACTTGTTTTGCTTCTGAATTAGAGATGCTTTGATTTCTTCCTTCTCCTCACCCTGTTCTTGGAGCAGCTGCTCCACCCCTAGCCTAGGACACGTGACCCAATTACCTTGATCCTCTTGGGCACTTAGATCCTCTAGCCAGGAGATTTGCAACTAGAATTCAAAACTGGAAAAAGTCACCTGTGGGGAGCTGACCTTGTAGGCCATGGGACTCAGGGGGAGACAGCGGTGGGGAGCTGCTCACTTGGGTCATGGGCAAGTCTAGAGTGAATCCAGAAGGGAGGATGGGGACTGCCCCCACTCCCCACCCTGAGCAGAGAGGCAGGGAGGGCCGCATCTGTATGTTTGTGCACGTGTGTGTGTGTGTGTGTGCGTGCTGATGGTGGTGGTGGTGGTAAAACATAAGGGTCCCAAGACTCTGAAAGAAGGGCTTGCTCTGGTCAAGTCACAGAAAACCAGAGCAGGGAGAGTCCTGGTGGAGGTCTGGCCGATCTCTGCATTTGGGAGATGAGACCCTGGGCGGGCCAGAGACTGACCCAAGGCCATCTAGAAGGGATGAGGCTTAGCTGAACTTGATCTCTGTCATGCTTGTTCTGCTTTGCTGTCTGGGCTACTGTCTCAGAGGATGGATAGGCCATGTCTCCCCTGTCTCTTCTGCTGGGAATCTGAGGACGAGGAAGATGCTGGCATGGCCCAATTTGTTCCAAACACCTCTCCAACAGCTGGTCATGGTGTCTACAACTCCATCACCTTCCATTTCCAGAAGCAGCTCTGGGCAGGTGCACATCGTGCATCTTGTTCACAGGAAAGCTTAATGAATGATTTGAAAAATCCAAGATAAGGAAACCCACAGTTACTGAGTCCTCAGGCAATCTATAGCCAGCACATGGCCTTAGGAAGATAGCCCAATCGCTCCCATTTTACAAGTGAGGAAGCTGAGGCTCAGAGACATGAGCTGAGTTGCCCGGGGTCACACAGCATGGCAGGAACAGCTCTCAAATCTGCTTCCAGAGCCCAGGTTCCTTGCTCTAAAGAGAACAGGTACTGAGTTCTAGAGCCAGGGATAGGCTGAGGTGACTGGCAGGTTATTAAGTGAGCTGGTCTCACAGAATCATTCAGCAGAAATTGTCTGGGCCTCTGAATCAGAGCCAACTGGCTCCATAAACTTGGACTCCTTTCTGAGCCCCAATTCCCTCACTTCCAAGGGAGGGTGGAACTGGATGTTCCCTGTGATCCTAGAGAACTCTGTGGGCTAAGAGTGGGCCTGGGCTCTGGAGCCTGAGTTGGGAAGACCTAGAGGCAGTAGCTGACAGTCTGTCAAGTCCAGATGCCAAGGAAACGGACAGTAAGGGAAGGGATACTGTAGCTCAAGGGCTTGGCTTCAAATCCCCCTGCTCCACTTGCTACTACCATGTGGGCTCAAGGAGGTTAAATTAATGGCTCCAGCCTCAGTTTCCTCATCTATAAAATGGGGATAATCATAGTATCTAACCCATATTAAGGATTAAAGAGGTTAATACACGTACAATCAGAGCAGTGACCCGGCACTAGTAAGCGTCCAGTGTGTGTTGCTTATTGCTGCCGCGCTCCACATTGACACTTGCCGGGGTGAGCAGGTTTAAACTCCTAGTCCTGCTGAACATCCACCTCCTCCCAGAGGCGGTGGCAGCTCTGGGATGCAGCAGTTGGTCCCCGTGGGCCTGTTTCCTGGCCAGAGTGAGTCCAATGATCACTCAGACCTGACACATAGCCCGGCCACCCCCGCTGGGACCGCAGGCGGCCAGACCTGGGCTAAAAATAGTGCTTTCATGAATGGAGCCAGGCAGGGCCGAACTGCAGACCCACAATTAGATTTGTGTTAAAACCGACTCTCCAGCTCTCCGGCCCCGCCCCTCGGCCCCGCCCCTTCTGCGCCGCCGACTAGGGAGACTCATTCAGGGTTCCGGGGGTGCGGGGTGGTCTGCGTGGTGGGGGAGGAGCCGAGGGGAGGCGGGGAGTGCAGTGATGGGTCCTTTAACGATAAAGGGGCTCAGTTTCTCTGTGACTTTGAGAGGTAGGAAAGAAAATCTCCCTCGATAAGGAGGAACTGGAAGTTTTCAGAGTTCACAGCCGGGGTTGCGTAGTCAGATGTGGGCTCTGGATCCAAGTCTTGGCCCGAAGTCTCTTCCCCTCCACCCTGTGCTGCCAGGGCTCGGCGCGCGGGGAAGGATGCTCCCTGGGGTGGGGGCTGGCCTGAGCAGGCTTTCTTCTCTCTCTGGGGCCTGCAGGTGGGGCTCTCCTGAGGATCAGGGTCAGACGGGAGGGTCCAGCTCAAGCAGCAACAGAAATGGAGCTGATATTGAGCTGGAGACCACCAGCTGGGGCGCGAGGGGGAGGGGAAGGCCTGGGACCGACTAGCTGAGCAGCGAGTCGCAGAGGGAAGCCGGCAGGCGTCAGCGGGGCGAGACCGGAGAGCAGCTGGCAGGTGGAGAGGCGGTACGAGGCAGGAACTCAGGTCCCCCCCTCCAAAAGGGGATGAAGCCTGGCCAAGCCATGGCCCTGCTAAAGTCCCTTCCGGGTCCTTACTGCTGGGTCATCTGTCCCCTACTAGACTGCGAGCTTTCTGAGGGCACAGCGCTTTGGAATAAATGAAGAAATGGGACTTTTGGCTCAGGATCCCAGATAATCCTGTTCTTTCCTCGAGAAGGATTGGGGGCCCCTAAGGGCTTCCCTGTGGCTCAGCTGGTAAAGAAATCCGCCTGCAATGTGGGAGACCTGGGTTCCATCCCTGGGTTGGGAAGATCCCCTGGAGAGGGGAAAGGCCACCCACTCCAGTATTCTGGCCTGGAGAATTTCATGGACTGTATAGTCACAAAGAGTTGGACACGACTGAGCGACTTTCACACGGGGGGAGAACAAAGGTCCAACTTAGCTCAAAGACAGCATGGTCTCCTTGACCCTGAATTCAGAACACACTACCCCCTTCCCTGACTCTCAGAGAGAGCCATGCCCGAAGAGGGGTGGACAGCCCCTGACCAAAGAAAAAGCAAAAGATTAAGGATGGTGACCCTGCTCCTTCCAAGTTCCTCAAGTTAGATTCCACATTGGCCCAAAGTGAGCCTGTTACAGACCAGGGTTCTTAGCCTTTCTTAATCAATAGAAATTGATAAGAAGCCAGACAAGAAATTCAGGCAAAGCTTTATTGGGGGCTCCTGGCAACCCACTCCAGTACTCTTGCCTGGAAAATCCCATGGGTGGAAGAGCCTGATAGGCTGCAGTCCAGGGGGTCGCGAAGAGTCGGACACGACTGAGCGACTTCACTTTCACTTTTCACTTTCATGCATTGGAGAAGGAAATGGCAACCCACTCCACGTTCTTGTCTGGAGAGTCCCAGGGACAGGGGAGCCTGGTGGGCTTGTGTCTATGGGGTCGCACAGAGTAGGACATGACTGAAGCACCTTAGCAGGAGCAGCAGCAGCTACAGCACCAGCAACTAACAAGTTTCCTTACTCACTCCCCAAGGTAGAAGGGAGGCAAGCTGGTGCCTCATGGGGGTGAGGGTAGGGGTGGGTTCAGGGGTCGGTCTGGAGGGGTGACCTAGGTGGCTTGCCCACCCCTCTGTGGTGCTGTGTGCAGGGGGCATGTGCATTCTCTGCCTTTGCCCTTGGCTCTTCAGAAGTAGCAGCTGGGTTATTTGGTCATTTTGTCAGTGATTCAACCAAACATTCACATTGGAATAGAAATCACCTATGTTTTCAGGTAGGGGTAACTGAGGCCAAGAAAGGCTACAGGGTTTATTCAGGGTGATTAAATTTATTCAGGGTGATTTCTTACTGGAGATTCAGAGTCAGATCTGGGCTTCATGGCTCCTGCATCTGAGTTGCACCCACTGCCTCCCTCTGTGCACACTCAGCTCCCGTGTTCCCATGTTCTCAGTCGCTGGCCCATCCACCCAGGCTGCGGATATTCAATGCCTTTCACAGCTTTCTCCCACTTCCAAGTTTTCCCTCTGCAAGAATGGGGCTGGGGATTCCTGAGCCAGTCCAGGACCCATGTGCCTGGAACGAGAGACACATGTGAGGAGCAGAGATCCTGCCAGGTCACTTCCAGCCAGCAGGTTACACAAGGAAATGAGGAAAACAACATCTCCACTGCAGCTCGGCCGGGGCTCTGGAGCCTGGAAAGCTCTTCGGAGGACCGGAGGGTGGTCCTTTGGAGTAGCCTGCCCTAGTGCCCGCCCGTGGAGGCTTCTCGAGTCCTCTCTGCTTCTTCCTTCGCTGGGCACTGTCCCCTGCTGCGTCCTCTCTTCTCTGTCTCAGAGCTTCTGTTTCTTCATGGCCTCTGCGTCCTCATGTCTACGGCTCCTGTGAGCATATGCCTTCAGTAGCCCGAGTTTCTCTTTCCTTCGTGTATCTCTCAGCTTTGACTCCCACCCCTAGCTTCTCAATTTATATTCGTTGTCCCTTTAGGAGAGGACTTGCTTGGCTTGGAAGTCCCGGACAGGTGATGGAGTAAATGAACTCTCATACGAAGTCTCAGATTCTTTGACACGAATTTTGTGTCCAGCAATTCCTTTCAATTTCATACTAACTTGCAGAGTTCGTGCAGATCCCAGGGGTTTAGGGCTCAGTCCCACAAGACTGTCTCCACTTCAGAAACTCTTCACAAGTCCCAGGGACCCCCTGTATTCCCAACCGGCTCTTAATTCTCAAGTTCCCACAACCCCTTCTCCTCAGGTTCCATAATTTGCTAGAACAACTCACAAAACTCAGGAACATGCTTTACTGTTATGGGTTTGTCATAAAGGACACAACTCACAGCAGCCAAATGGAAGAGGATGAAACAGGGTGGAGGATGGTGGAGGATGAGTGGCAGTATCCAGCCCTCTTCAGGCACGCCACCCTCCCAGCAAGTTGATATAGTCACTAACCAAGAAGCTCTCTCAACTCTGTTGTTTAGGGTTTTTCTTAAAAAATTAAAGTTGGGCTTCGCTTGTAGCTCAGTTGGTAAAGAATCCGCCTGCAATGTGGGAGACCCCAGTTTGATTCCTGGGTCGGGAAGATCTGCTGGAAAAGGGATAGGATACCCACTCCAGTATTCCTGGGCTTCTCTTGTGGCTCAGCTGGTAAAGAATCTGCCTGCAGTGTGGGAGACCTGGGTTCGATCCCTGGGTTGGGAAGACCCCCTGGAGAAGGGAAAGACTACCCACTCCAGTATTCTGGCCCGGAGAGTTCCATAGACTGTCGGACTCTAAACTCTGTTGTTTAGGGTTTTTCTTAAAAAATTAAAGTTTCATTATCTAGACATGATAGATTTAATCCTTGATCATTGGTGATTGAACTCAATCTCCAGCCTCTGTCCTCTCCTAGGAATTTAGGAGTAAGGACAGCCAGCTCTCATTCTGAACCTGTCTAGGGTCTCCCCATGGGTCTTCTTATTAGCATACTAAAGAAATACCAAGGGATTTAGGACCTCTGGGCAGGAATCAGGGACAAAAACCAAATATTAGGGTTTTTTTTTATTATACCTACTGGCCACATCTCTGGTCACTAGCTAACTTCAAGACTGGCTATTCTTGGGTCAAACACCCACTTTTGTCCAGGCAGCCCTGGCTGGGATAAAAAGGATGGCTCAGTGTAGTGTGTGGTGGCCCAGGAGTACGCTGCTCAAGCACATGGCCTGGGCATGGACCTGGCAGGGACAGACGTGTCTGGGCCACTGAGGATTACTCAGCTTGGCTGATCAGTTCAGTTCAGTTGCTCAGTCATGTCTGACTCTTTGCGACCCCATGGACTGCAGCACACCAGGCCTCCCTGTCCATCACCAACTCCCAGAGTTCACCCAAAGTCATGTGCACTGAGTCGGTGATGCCATCCATCCATCTCATCCTCTGTCGTCCCCTTCTCTTCCCGCCTTCAATCTTTCCCAGCATCAGTGTCTTTTCAGATGAGTCAGTTCTTTGCATCAGGTGGCCAAAGGATTGGAGTTTCAGCTTCAGCATCAGTCCTTCCAAAGAATATTCAGGACTGGTCTTCTTTAGGATGGACTGGTTGGGTCTCCTGTACCAGCCTGGCTGGCACAGGGTCAAATAGGGCAAGAGTCATTTAGGTATGCTATCTTCAGAAATCCTCTCTCCCCTACTCCTTTCTTCTCACCATCTCTCCTTTGCTATTTGAATGGACACAACTGGAAAGAAAACAACTGTCTATGTATTTAGCCATCCCGAAGCTGGTTATCAGTCAGTGTCCATCCCCTCCCCACATGGATTCCTTCCACCCTACCCACTTTGCTCTTCCTCCTCATGTCTGCCAGACACTCACATCTGCTGTTAGTTGCTGAAATAGGCAGAGCCGTTTCCCAGCGAGGGGCTTCACGCACGCTCTTCCCTCTGCCTGGCGTGCCTTCCCCCACCTCCATCTTGTGTTAGTTGCTCAGTCATGTCCGAGTCTTTGTGACCCCATGGACTGTAGCCCACCAGGCTCCTCTGTCCGTGGGGTTTTCCCAGCAAGAATACTGGAGTGGATTGCCACTCCCTTCTCCAGAGGCTCTCCCCCGATCCAGGGATAGAACCCAAGTCTCCCACGTTACAGGTAGATTCTTTACCTGACCCTGGCTAACTCCCCTTCCCTAGGCCTTGCCTGACCTCCTACTCCGAATGACAGGGTCCTCTTACATGTGCCTATTGTAGTTTTCCTTAATAATACTCATCAGCCTTTGTAATGGTAAACTTCTTTGCTTGATTGTTTACCAAATCACTAGACAGTATGTTCCAGGAAGGAGATATTGGACCTGTTTTGATCAGCATCATATAAAAGCACCTAGAACAGGCTTGGATTACCCGATAGCTATTCAGTGAATGAACAAAATTGCATCAGAGATAATTATGATAAAAAAGGCAGATTATATGTATATACATGAATTAGAAAACTTAATAGTTTTCTAATTTCTAATAATTTCCTGCTCACCTCATTTGACGTCGATATTTCTGGTTACTATTAAGGAACACTTAATAGTAGCCAATTAAAATATACTCAATAGTAGCCAATTAAAAAATACATTATAGTCGTCTACCATGGAATTTATACAGCCACTAAAATCACAATTTAAAAGCATATTTATGTCCAACATCATTCGTCACTGGGGAGATGAGAATCAAAACCACAATGGTTATAATTTAAGAAACAAGAGAAAAATAGCCAGTGTTGGTGAGGATGTGGAGAAATTGGAATCCTCTTACATTGTGGATGGGAATGTAAAATGGTGTTGCCACTGTGGAAAACAGTCTGGCAGCTCCTCAAAAAGCTAAATATAGAATTACCATAACCCAGCAATTCTACTGCTACATATACAACCAAGAGAAATGAAAACATTTGTCCACACAAAACCTTGTCGTACACAGATAGATGCTCAAAACAGCATTACTCATAATATCCCCCAAATGGAAACCATCCAAATGTTGATCAACGAATGAGTAGACCAGGAAAATATGGCATATCCATACAATAAGCCATTATTCAGTCATAGAAAGGAAGTACTGTTACCCGCTGCAACATGGATGAAACTTGCAAACATGATGCTAAGTGAAAGAAGTCAGACATAATTCCATTCATTATGATTCCATTTCTATGACTTATACAGAATGGCAAGTCCATAGATAAAAAGTAGATTAGTGGTTGTCAGAAGATCAGGGAAGGGGAGACTTAGGACTAACCACTAACAGGTACCAGTTTCTTTTGGGGCTGATTGAAATGTTCTGGAATGAGATAATGGTGATGACTGTGCAACATAGTGAATATAGTAAGAACCACTGAATGGCACATTTTAAAAGGATGGATTTTATGCTATGTGAATCATATCTCAGAAAATTAATTAAAAGTGTATTCCATAATAGAGGAGAGACTCATGATGTGTTACAGAGAGAACACAGGCTACATAATCCAGCTATGATATCTACTAGAGTCAACATATACCACAGTTTCTAAAAATTTTTAGAGAGTAGCAGGTAGACATGTACAACCACAAACTTAGATATGTTTGTCCAATTTGTCTTGATTTTTAAAGTGGGCCAGTGGGAAATTTGGTATCATTTGGGGTTCCTGCCCTCTGTCCACTTAGCCAGAGGAGCCCCTACCCCTCCTTCCTTGGGGATGGGGGTTGGGAAAGTTGGGGCGTCTGGGGTTCAGCCTCCCTAGACATCCTCACAGCCTCCCTGCAGACCCTCCTCTTTCCCAGTTGGGAAGCCCCTCCCTCTCCTCTCTCCCTCCCTCCTCCCCCTGTCCTCTGCCTCCCTAATCTCAGTGTTTAAAGCCACAGACCCCCACACCCCAAGAACACTTGGGACAAACTCATCTGTGAAATGGGGATGCGGTGGGTTACCCTGCAGGGTCATAACCAGGACTGATTCAGAGGTGAACGGAGGTCCCTGCCCACCTTTAGGGGGCCTGCCCTCTGCCCCATCCTCCAGGTGCTGTGTCTCTAAGTGGGCCCAGAGCTGTGTGTTTTGGCCTGGTGTGTCCCCACGTCTGGAAAGCCCTGCTTACTGGCACACTTCAGCTTCTGGATTATGGAACTCGCCCCCGCTGCCCCCACCCTCTATGTCTGGGCAGCCGACAGCTGGAATTCCATGGCCAGGCTTGCAGGAAGCTAGGGGTCCAGGCTGCGAGGTGGAAGACTGCCTCTCCAGAGAGCTGCTGGGATGAGGTCTTGCTGGCTCCCCTCCCCACCTCGGGGCCAGAGCTCCTGCTAACCTCATTTGACGTCGATATTTCTGGTTTACTGGGAACCAAGCAGAACCCGTGAGTACTCAGCATGTGAGAGGCTGAGGTTTTCTCTGCTACTGTCTGCCTGGCGCCCTGCTGGCCCTTCCAGAGGAGCCAAGGACTTGGGTTTGCAGAGATCTGGAGCAGAAGGAAACGAGAGGGGCCCTATTCCCTGCTCCTGGCCTGGGAGCAGAACGGCCTCAGCCTCTACAGCGGGGCAGCAGAGGGGGCCATTCTCCTGGGCCAGGCCCTCCCTCTGGAGGTGGAATCCAGCTTTCCAGCCTCACTAGCTGTGTGACCATGACTGCAGGCAGAGTTGTCTGCCTCTCTCTGCCTCTTGAGCCCAGGTGTATGTAGGTAGGGGAGGAAAAATAACGTTCCCTCTACCCTTCTGAATTCTTAGCTGAGACCCCTGTCATAAAAGACATTGGGAAGTGGAAAACAGAAGTTGATGAACATGTATCCCTTGGGCCAAAGCCAGAAAGAGTCACTCCCTGAGATGGCCTAGAGCTCAGACTGAAACACCAATTTAATAGGGAAAGGGGCGGAAGGATGCAGCTCCCTTAGAGGAGAGGAAATGAATTTTAGGGAAGATGAATGGGCTCCTAGAAGAATAGGCTGAAGGTGTGACAGTCTGATGCAGCTTGCATGGCTGTGGCATTGACTTCTAGTCTCTTCGTGTCTAGATTCAATCTGCCTCTCTCACCCTGTTGAGGACACTCCAGGGGAGGAGATTGATGATATTTGAGTTCCTTTTGCAGGATCTGTCTGGAGGCAGATAAGGAGAGTTCAGAGGAAGTCTGTCCCCACATTTGCTGCCTTTTAAGTGCCTACAACTCAAAATAATTGACATACCAGAGATATATATTGGGATGGCACATTCTACTCTTCATAAAGAAAGGGAGGAGTGATTCTGCACTGTGTGTGTGTGTAAATGTGTGTATACATGTGTGTACACACTTGTATGCTTGTGCATGAGTAAGAGCTAGGGGCCTCTGGCGATGTGGGGGGAGCATTTTCGGTTGTCACAATGATGGAGGCAGGATGCTGTTGGGGTATAGAGGGTACAAAGCACTAAATGTCCCACTCTGCATGGGATGGTCCAAGCAGTGAAGGCTGGTTGTATCTCATAGAAAATCTAGGCAAGATAATTACCAAGGTCTGAGAAAGCTGAGTGCCAAAGAATTGATGCTTTTGAACTGTGGTGTTGGAAAAGGCTCTTGAGAGTCCCTTGGACTGCAAGGAGATCCAACCAGTTCATCCTAAAGGAGATCAGTCCTGGGTGTTCATTGGAAGGACTGATGCTGAGGCTGAAACTCCAATACTTTGGCCACCTGATGCGAAGAGTTGACTCACTGGAAAAGACCCTAATGCTGGGAGGGATTAGGGGCAGGAGGAGAAGGGGATGACAGAGGATGAGATGGCTGGTTGGCATCACCGACTCGATGGACAGGAGTCTTGGTAAACTCCAGGAGTTGGTGATGGACAGGGAGGCCTGGTGTGCTGCAATTCATGGGGTCGCAGAGTCGGACACAACTGAGAGACTGAACTGAACTGAACTAACTGAGACTTTTAATATTTTAAGATCATTAATGGAAAACAGGCTTATTCCTACTTAATCCAAGGAAGAATTTCCTTGTGCTGTTATGGTTATGGTGCCAAGGAATGAAGACCCATCAAAGGCCCCACTGCCCTGGAAAAGGATGGTGGTTGCTGGTTTAGTTGCTAAGTTGTGTCTGACACTTTGGGATCCCACAGACTGTAGCCCTCCAGGTTCCTCCTTCCATGGGATTTCTAGGCAAGAATACTGGAGTGGATTGCCAGGTCCTTCTCCCGGGTATCTCCCTAACCAAGGAATTGAACCTGTGTCTCCTGCTTGGCAGGTGGATTCTTTATCACTGAGTCACCTGAGAAGCTGGAAAAGGGTGGGTCTAGTTAACTAGAAAGCCCCTCCATCTGTGTGAAGATGGGAAGGTTTGGGATGAAGGGCTGGTGGAAGCAGAATTCCTATCCCTGACCGACTAGAGTTGGGGGTAAGAGGAGGGGTGTGGGATGGGAGGAGGAGAGAGGAGACACTTGTGTGTTGAGTGCTGGGCCCTTGGGTGGCTGAGGCTCTATGAAGCAAATTGAGCAGCGAAAATTCTTGGAGGTGTGGGGTTGGGGAGAAAAGGATGTTCAAAAACAGTGATGACAAATGTTCAATATAGAGTTGTGTTCAGAAGTGTACACATTTTCCCACATTCTATCTTCCCATTAAATCTAGGGCACATTCTCAGGTGCCTGGGGGAGTGAGTCTTTCCTGGCCAACGAGGGAGGAAGGGGCCCAGTGGTGCATCCCAGTAATTGCACCAAGGAACTGAGACAGCTCTCCTGGGGCTTGTGAATGATCCGCACTGAATCAACTCTGAGGAGTTTGGAAGCAGAGAGACCACAGGAAGGCAGAACCCTCGTGCTGAAATCTTGGAGAGGTCCTTCAGCTGGAGAGAAAGATTCCTGGCAGTCCAGTAATTATAGTCCTAATGATGACTAGCATTTACTGAGCGCTTACCGTCAGCAGGTTTGAAGAGGCGTGTATGACAGTGGTTAAGTAAGCAGATTCCCAGTTTAGGTTTCCTGGGTCTAAATTCCAGCCCTACCTTGTCTGCCTGTGGGGCTTTGACAGGTTACACACACTTCTCCAAATGCTGGCTTCCCCATCTGGAATGGTGGCAGTCTCAGTGCTTACCTTGCTGCCGCTGCTACTAAGTCACTTCAGTCATTTCCGACTCTGTGCGACCCCATAGACGGCAGCCCACCAGGCTCCTCCATCCATGGGATTTTCCAGGCAAGAGTACTGGAGTGGGTTGCCATTGCCTTCTCTCAGTGCTTACCTTAGAGGCCGATTAAATAACGTAACTCACATAAGGCACAGTGCCCTGTCCGGGACACTGATTTCTCAGTAGTATCAGAGGTTGTTGCAATGATGGTCACCGCTCCATTATCACTGGTGGTGGAGGGGGAGACCGCAGCTGACACTCAGGTTTCCATACATCCTCTCATTTAATTCTCGCATCAATTCCATGAGGCAAATGTTTTATATACAGATGGAAGTGTTTTACTTGCAGTTCCACGAGGCCAATGTTTTATTGTACAGATGAAAATATGGAGGCTGAGAGACTTCCCCCAAGGTCACACAGCTAGCAATTCTGGGTTTGAGCTCAGGCCTCTCTGACCCCGTGGTCCTGCTCCTCGTCCTCCTCCAGGCAGTCTCCAGGATTGTCTAGCAGTGGGGTGAGATACCTTGATAAGTCAAGAGACTCCCATCAACAGGCACTGGAAGAGGATTTTCCTACTCTGGGAAGGAGCACAGATGAGTTTTGGCTCCAGGACTCAATGCTGTGACTCAATTTTAGATTTTGGGAAGGGTTGTGGGAATTGTTGATGAGCTTCCAGGCCTGGGTCATGAGGTTTAAGAGCCAGGGGTTGCTAAGAAGGCCCACAGACCCAGAAGGCCACTGTGCTGGTCTTAACACATATGGAGGTGGGATGTGTGGCGGTGTGTGTGTGTGTGTGTGCACGCGCACATGCTGAATCAACACTCTTTTGTTTTCTTCATCAAGAGCCCTGGCCCTGCTGCTGTGGTCGCCTCACAAGGAATAGTCTGCACTCAGGGTCACAGGTGGTGACACAGGAAATGGGCACAAAATTCCAGGAAGAATAACAGGGGAGGGCTGGAGGCTTGGTGACCACTGTACCCCTGGCATTCTTTATGCAGAAAACTTGACCCTCCTACTCTCCAGGGCTGGCCAGGGGGATCCCTGCTTGGGAGACAGTGATCTTGGGAGCTCCATGGTGGGGGCCCAGGGGCCTGGGAGCAGGAGATAGTGAGTTAGGACCAACTGCGCCACCAACCCAAAGGGGGGCCCTTCGCTTCCGCCATCCAGACAAGAAAGGGCCAGGGCTAGGCTCCTGGGTGGTGGGGAGGGCCCTGGATGTCTGGCTCGACATCCTTGGAATTCCCCAAGCTGGAAAGGCTCAGGAGTATTCCCCTAAAAGGCCCGGTGGGGGAATGACTAGCCCAAGGAAGCCTTATTGCATCAAAGAATGGGAAAGCAATACGGTGCAGAAATTTCCGGTAGGAAAGGTTCCTGGGTTGGGAATGGGAACGGGGGGCGCTTTCTTCCTGTTTAGGGCATGTGACCTCTCCGGGATCAAAGAATAGCTGCTACCACCTCAGTCAGGATGGAGTGTGAGAAAATAGGCTGAAATTATAGCAAGAAGGTTGGACACCTAGTTTAACCAGATGAGGCACTCGGATCACTTACTCTGAGAGGGATTCAGCCTGAAGTTGTAAACAGGTTTAACAAGGCTTAGAGAAATCCACAGAAGCTTCACTCAAAGGCAGAAATATGGAGAAGATAAGCTTTCAAATCAACAAGGGAATTAGTCATATCGGCCATATTCCTAGTACCGTGCTGGGTATCTTGGCAATGGGTACCTGGTTCTTAGGTACAGAACAGATGTCCCTAATTCCAGGATCAGTCCCAGGTACCCATTCCCCAGAAACTTGTAGCACAAAGCTGGAAGAGAGTCTGAAAACCAATAAAACCCCCCTCCAAAAATTTTTTTCAAAGTTCAAATCCAGGATGTAGTATTTATTGAGCACTTGCTGAGTGCTAAGTCCTTTGCATGCATGAGATCATGGAATTCATGAATGAAATCATGGAATTCATTCACTGTTTGGGGGAGAAAGAAATGGGCTCAGAGAGGCTGTGTCCCATGCCCGGGGCCACACGCCATCAAGCGGCAGAACCGTCTTTCCTCAGGGTGCCACGTGTTCCCAGGCTAGATGTCAAAGCTTGGCACCTTCTGCATTCCTCTTCTGTGCCAGGCGCTGTGCCGTATGGTGGGGGTTCTAGGGGCAACCGGCCAGCCCCCATCCTCGTGAATTTACCCTCGATGGCTGGTTCAGAGGAGGAATTCTTGCTGTTGGAAATTTGGTGTCTGCAGACTATGCCAGAAGCATCCAAGACAGTGAGAAGCCTGGGCAGGGGTGCAGGGGCTCAAGGAAGTTGAGATCCGAGAGGACGGCAGGAGATGGAGACTTTCTGTGGGAAGGTGGTCAGGCTAGGTGAGGGCAGAGTCCCTGACTCCAGGATCAGTCGTAGTGGGGAGGGCACCATGGATGGAGATTTCTGAGGAGCATCTGGCTGGAGCGCCTGGGTGTCCAGCATCCCAGACATGCGATGAACAGTGCCCTCGGAGACAGGATGTGGAGGTGATTAGGCGTACAAACTTTGGAACTGGGCAGATCTGGACTCAACCTGACTCTAGCTCTGTGTGACCTTGGACAAGTTACTTGCCCTCTCTGAGGCTCAGTTTCTCCAACCAATAAACAAGAATACTTTCCTTGGAAGGGTTGGCCCTGTGCTTGACGTGTTATAAGCCCTCCATTTATGGGGGCTGTTGTCATTCAGTTATGACTGGGCATAACTGCCTCTGTCTGCTTTCTGGTCTGTGTTTCCCAGATAAGAGAATATGTTCTGAGTAGCTCTGAGAGGCCATGGCTCCGTCAGAGACTCTGGGCAGGGACTGACCAGGGCCCGGTCCCCACGGAGATCAAATTTCCAGCCCCTCCGTGGAGCCAAGTAAACACAGGGGAGACAGCAAGGCTCCCTCCGCTGCCCACTAACAACCAGATTCCTGAACCACCGCAGCCGCGGCTGCTCACTCTGATTGCGTCTGGCTCCAGTGTCCCCAGGCCCTGCTGCCGTCACCCTCATGAGACCCTGAGGTTCGAGGTGGGGGGGTGTGGAAGAGGCGTTGCAAGCCAGTTTCGTGGTGGTGGTGGCGGCCAGTGTCAGCTGCTTCCAGGAGCAGATGGCTTTTCTCTCAGAGTTTTCCGTTCCAGCTCTTCCATCCTCTCTTGGTCATTTCATGGACTGCTAAAGCTGCTGACAGATGAGATAGAGCCCAGGATGCTAAGCAAACTCCCTTCCCCAGCCCTGAAACGGCTGCATCCCCATTATCTGAGGCCAAGGCCAGTGGCCCTAATTTTATAATCTCTCAATTCTTCTATTCTCTGACTTTTTACTTTCCAAGAGAAATTAGCATGTTATTTACTGAGCACATCTATGTACTAGGCATAGATGAGCAAGACACAAAATCTCAGTCTTCGAGGATTTCTTGAAGGATCATTTCTGCTTGGTGAACTCCCATCCACTCTTCAAAGTCCAGTTTGAATATCTTCTTCCATTTCTCCATGCTATTCATCTCATGCCGCTTCCTCAAGGATTCTCTGCATGATCATGTGAGCTTTTCGGCAGTTCTCTGGGGCCAATATCTCTTTTGCTTGAGAAGCTTCACTGGGGCTGATGCTGCCACCTCTGGTTCCTCCTACCCCTCATCCCCAAGCAAACCATACTCACTCTTCAGAACTCAGGACCCCTGGACTTTACCCTCAAGGCCATTAAGATGCTCAAGATCCCCAAGGCGCCCTGTCGGTTATGTTTTTACAGTGTGTTGTTTGATTCCTGGCCATCTCCCTCTCTGGAATGTACATTCCACGGGGACAAGAAGAGTGTATCTTTGTTCACGTCTGTCTTCATGGGTCTGGTATGTGGAGGACTCTCAGTATACATCTGCTAAACAGACCCCTCCTCCAGGAAGTCTTCCCTGATTTCCCAAGACAGTTTCTCTCCCGTCTGCATAGTTCTCATCACTTTCTTTCTTGTCTTACTTTGTTTATGAATTTTTAAATTCTAGACTATTTATACACAGAAGAAAGTGCCTAACTATGTGTATAGTTTAACAAATAATTATAAAGCAAATACCAACTTAAGTACCACCCAGGTTAAGATTTAGAACAAAATCAGAAACTAGATACCCCTGTGTGTTTTTCTCATCCCACCGGAGTCAGTGCTGGTCATTTCTTGCTTTATTTTATAGTGTTGTTTCTACAGAGGACTTCCCAAACCATGGAGTTTCATTTGCCCACTTTCTGACCTTGATGTGTATAGAATCACCTGCACATATTCTTGTGTGAGCTTGGCCTCTTCAGCTCAATATTAGGTGAGGCTCAGACACATTGGGGTGTATACTTGAAGTTCATTAGCTTTCTTTGAACCCACTCCAGTGTTCTTGCCTGGAGAATCCCAGGGACGGGGAGCCTGGTGAGCTTCCGTCTATGGGGTCGCACAGAGTCGGACACGACTGAAGTGACTTAGCAGCAGCAGCAGCAGCTTTCTTTGAGTATAGCTTTTTAAAAAAATCATATGACATCATTTATTTATTCATTCTACTGCCAATAGACATTTTCACTATGCCACTATAAACTTTCTGTTTTGTCTCCTGGAGCACACATGCACTCAGATTTTAAAATCTATACCCAGGACTGGGACTGCTGGGTCATAGGATATGTAATTTTATGAAATAATGCCAACAAACACTTTTTCTAACCAATACGTCCACAAAGGTTTAAAGAACTCTTTTAAAAAGTAACTTTGAGATATCACTTTACATGCAATAAAATACACCCATTTAAATGTATATTTTGATGTGTTTTGACAGGTTTCTCTGGTGGCTCAGACAGTAAAGAATTTGTCTGCAGTGCAGGCGGGAAACCCCAGTTCAATCCCTGGGTTGGAAAGATCCCCTGGAGAAGAGAATGACTATCCAACTCCCGTATTCCTACATGGAGAATTCCATGGACAGAGAAACCTGGCGGGCTACAGTCCATGGGACCACAAAGAGTCGGACATGACTGAGAGTCGAAAGTTTTCCTTCCTTCCTTATACATCTTTGTAACCACCACCACCATCAAGATACAGAGCATGACTGTCACCTCCAAAAGTTCCTTCGTGACCCTTTCCTGACAATGTCTGCCACCTCTGGCCTCAGTCTACACTGGTCTGCTTACTGTCAGTATAGATTAGACTTGCCTTTTCCAGACATTGATGTATATATGGGGATCATGCTGTTCAACTAATATAATGAGTGATTCTAAAAGTGAGTTAAGAAATACAGGGGGAAAAAGCAATTTTTGTTTAGGTGGTGCTAGTGGTAAAGAACCCACCTGCCAATGCAGGAGACCTAAGAGATGTTTGATCCCTGGGTAGGGAAGATCCCCTGGAGGAGGGCATGGAAACCCACTCCAGTATTCTTGCCTGGAGAATCCCATGGACAGGGGAGCCTGGAGGGCTACAGTCCATGGGGTTGCAAAGAGTCGGACCCAACTGAAGCGACTTAGTATAACTATAGTGTGTAGTATTTTGTATCTGGCCTCTGCCAGTCAGTGTAACATTTCTGAGATTCATCCGCACGTGCGTATGAGCAGTTCACTTCTTTGGGCTGTGGATCGGTGTTCTACTGTATGGATGGGCTGGTTTGTTTACACAGTCATCAGTTGATTGACACTTGGATGATTTCCAATTTGGGGATATTACAGATGAAGTTACTATGAATATCCATGAACAAGTCTTTATGTGGACATTTGTTTTTATTTCTCTAAGATAAATACTGCAGAGTGGAATTACTGGGTGATGTGGTAAATGCATGCTTAACTGGATAAGCAGCTGTCAACCTGTTTTCAAAGAATTATTTTATATCCTTACCAGCAACATATGAGAATTCCGGGGGCTCTATATCTTTGTCAGCACTTGGTATATTGTCAGTAATTTTTGTTTTAGCGGTTCTGGTGACGAGCATCTCACTGTCATTTGTCCTTACATTTCTCTAATGACAAATGACGTCAAGCATCTTATGTGTTTATTGGTTATTTGTGTATCATCTTTTGTGAAGTTTCTGTTCAAATATATTTTTAAAAGTGGTTTATCTTTTTGGTATTAATTTGAAGGAGTTCTTTATATATTTCGGACACAAGTTCTTTGTCAGAACATTGTACCATGAATATTTTCCCCCAGTTAGTGGTTAACTTTTATTACTTAACAATGTCTTTCAAGAGCAGAAGTTTAAATTTTGATGAAGTTCAATTAAGACTTTTTGTTTTCATTTACTGCATTTTGTGTCCTTTATAGGAAATTCTTGCCTAATCCAAAGTTGAAAGAATTTCTTCTATATTTTCTTCTAGAAATTTTATAATTTTAGCTTTTATGCCTCAGTCTATGATCTACTTCACATTATTTTTTTTATATGGCACAAAGTAAACATCAAATTCTTTTATTTTTTATATTGATTCCTTCTTGAATTATTTTGGCACTTTTGTCAAAATCAGCTGGCCCTGTGTGTTTGGGTCTGTTTGGGAACTCTATCCTCTTCCATTGATCTTTATATCAGCAGTGTCGCCAGTAGCTCCCTGCCTTAATCACTACAGTGTCATAGGTTTGAAATCAGGTTGTCTAAGTCCTTCAAATTTGCTCTTCTTTTTCGAGCTTCATCAAGTAGAAGCTGAGATAATTGATTTGAAACCTATCTTGTGTCTAATACAAACATTTGAAGCTATGAATTTCCCCTAAGCAGTTCTTAGGCTGCATCCCACTCATTTCAGTCCCTTTGCCCAAGCTTCAGTTTCCCCGTATGCCTGCTTTCTGAGGTTTTGTGACCAGCCTCTACTTTGCAAAGGGAAGAATCCTACAAGTGGCCTCTTAACTTCCTCTGTTGCTCCTTCTAATTCAGTTCCTCCAGAACAGCCAGAGGGACGTTTTGAGAGTAAATGCATTATATGCTTGCTCTGACCCTGCTCCACCATGTTCTTACAACTTTCCACTAGCTCCCCTTTCTACTTAGAAAAATATCCAAGCCCCTATCAAGGCTGTGCGCGATCTGGCTCCCACCCGCCTCCTGGATCTCATTTTCTCTCTCCTACCTGGGCCTTTTATCACATTTCAGGTGTTCTGGCTTTTTTTTGTTTCTCTCAACTCATGAAGCTCTTTCCTTGCCTCTGAGCCTCTGTAAATACGATTCCTGTGGCCTGGAATGCTCTCCCCCTGTATCAGTTAACTGTTGCCAGGTAACAAACCATCCCCAAACCTAGTGACTTAAACAAATAATCATCCCTCTTTCTCTGCTGCCACAGGCTCGCTGCCAGAGGCTGACGCTCAGGTGCATCCAAGATTCGGCTCTACCGGTAACCCACCTCCATGGCGGAGGAAGGCATTGCTGCTGGAGGTGTAGTGGACGTTAATACTGCTTTGTGACAGGTGCTGAAGACCGCCCTCATCCATGATGGAATTCCAGCATATGGAATTCACGAAGCTTCCAAGGCTTTAGACAAGCACCAAGCCCATCCATGAGTGCTTGCATCCAACTGTGATGAGCCTACGTATATCAAGTTGGTTGAGGCCCTTTGTGATGAGCATCAAATCAGCCTTATCGAGGTTGATAACAACAAGAAACTCGGGGAATGGGTAGGCCTCTGTAAAACTGACAGAGAGGGAAAACCCCGTCAAGTGGTTGGTTGCAGTTGTGTGGTGGTTAAGGACTATGGCAAAGAATTTCGGGCCAAGGATGTCATCAAGGAATACTGCAAATGCAAGAAATGATGAAATAAAAAACAGAATTCTTGTTTTTTTAAAAAATTCCATGTTTTCTTAGGAGGCAGTGAGACAGCCAAACTGCTCTGCTGGTCTGGTTAGGGATTGGTTGATCTTGGTTGGGGCCTCTCATGCATCTTCGGTCAGTGGTGGATTGGGTAGTGGACCTGCTGACCTTGGCTGGGTTCCCTTACATGAAGGTGATTCGAGGGCTGTTGACTGGTCTAGCCTGGCCTTGGCTACAAAAGCTGAGACAACTTGACTCTCATCCATGTGTCTCTTCCACCTCTCCATCAGGCTTGCTGGGGGTGAAGGCAGGAGTCCGGGGGAAGGTGAACTCCTGCAAGCATGTTTTCAAGCCTCAGTGTAGGTCAGGTCTCTGAAAGCTATTGCCACAGCAAGTCCATGGCCAAGCCCAGATTCAAGATGGGGAAAAAGACTGTGTGACTTTAGTGAGAATCAGGGCTGCAGGGTCACAGGACCTTGCGAAGGAGAAAAGCGGGAGCATCTTCACCCCTGCCCCTTCTTTCTACCTAGTACCTTCTCATCCTCTGTCTCCTCCTTGAAGAGTTCTTCTCTGACCATCCTGGGGGCCACAGTCACCCCCCAGGTTTTCTCAGTCACATTCCTGGGTTGCTTTCTTCACAGTCCTCAGCTGTAATTCCTTCACGTGGGTGTGTGTGTTTCCTGTGTCCTGACGAGGGAGTAGGGGGACCAAGTCTGTGCACCCTTTGTGTCCCCAGATTCAGCCCAGGGCCAGCAAAAAGTAAGCCCCCTGCAAATATTCACGCACCCACCAATGAACCAGCAGGGCCATGTTCTCAGGGGAAGAATGAAGCTGTGACTTGGGGCAGTGATCCCCTTCCCTGAGTGGCCAGGTCCCAGGAGTGGGGTCTCACAAAAAGCAGCCCCCACACTCGGCCTGGATGCCCAGGCTTGAAGTGTCTGGAATGAAGCTCATAAGTCAGGTTGACCTAGTGGCCTCCCTCCAGCTAGAAAGTCACTCTCTTCGCTTCCAAGGGCAGGTCACTCTGTCTCGGGGGACTCATAAGCCTTGTTCTACTGTCCTTCATCCTTAAAATAGATTTTAAAGCCTGCCCTGCAGAGTGAGGACATCTGGAGTTTCAGAACTGGGAGGGCAGAGCCAGTGGGTCCCACTTCCCTGGGGGGGTCAAGGCCACAGGGACTGCTTGGTGGGACATCAGAGGACCCTGGCTCGACCCATCACATCCCCCTGGGGCTTCCAGCTCTGATCCTTCTTGTCGTGGCCTAGGGACACCCAGAAGCTGGTATCATTTGGGACGATATATTGGAAGTGAGATAGTGAACTGGACCCTCTTCAATTTCTCCAGCATTAATGTTAATAATAGTATAGTCAATCCCATCCCCCACCCCAGCCTTCTTACCCACTGTTACACTTTCCACAATTTCAGTTACCTGGTCAACTGCGATCCAAAAACATTGGGCTGGCAGAAAGGTCATTAGGATTTTTCCATAACATCATTCTGTAAGATGTTACAGGAAAACCCAAACAAGCTTTTTGGCCACCGCAGTATTAAATGGGGTGGCTCAGATGGTAAAGAATACATTTGCAATGAGGGAGATCTGGGTTTGATCCCTGGCTTGGGAAGATCCCCTGGAGGAGGACATGGCAACCCATTCCAGTACTCTTGCCTGGAGAATCCCATGGACAGAGAGGAGCCTGGCGGGCTACAGTCCATAATGTTGCAGAGTCGGACACAAATGAGTGACTGCTGCTGCTGCTAAGTCGCTTCAGTCGTGTCTGACTCTGTGTGACTCCATAGATGGCAGCCCACCAGGCTTCCCATCCCTGGGATTCTCCAGGCAAGAACACTGGAATGGGTTGCCATTTCCTTCTCCAATGCATGAAAGTGAAAAGTGAAAGTGAAGTTGCTCAGTCCTGTCTGACTCTTAGTGACGCCATGGACAGCAGCCCACTAGGCTCCTCTGTCCATGGGGTTTTCCAGGCGAGAGTACTGGAGTGGGTTGCCATTTCCTTCTCCAAAGCATGAGAGTGGAAAGTGAAAGGGAAGTCGCTCAGTCATGTCCAACTCCTCGCAACCCCATGGACTGCAACCTACCAGGCTCCTCTGTCTATGGGGTTTTCCAGGCGAGAGTACTGGAGTGGGTTGCCATTGCCTTCTCTGAAATGAGTGACTAAGCACACAATATTAAATGGAAGTTCTAGAAATAGACAGTTCTTCAGCTTTAAGTCACGCCGCTCTAAGTAGTGTGATGAAATAGTCTCCCACCATCCCTCGCAGTCCTGCCCAGGATGAGAACTAACACGGTGTGTGCTCAGTCACTCAGTCATGTCTGACTCTCTGCAGCCCCATGGACTGTAGTCCACCAGACTCCTCTGTTCGTGGGATTTTCCAGGCAAGAATACTAGTGTGGATTGCCATTTCCTTCCCCAGGGGATCTTCCCTATCCAGGGATCGAACCCGAGTCTCTTGTGTCTCCTGCATTGGCAGGCAGATTCTTTACCACTGCACCACCTGGGAAGCCCCATTTTACTTACAAATGGCACTAAAGATCCAGAGCAATGATGCCAGGGATTTGGATCTGCCAAAGAGAAGCCATAAAGTGCTTCCTGTAAGCGAAGAGGTGAAAATTCTGAACTTAATTAAGAAAAAATAAGTATTTGCTGAAGTTGCTGACATCGATGGCAAAAGCAAATCTATCCGTGAAATTGTGAAGAAGCAAAATGAAATTCTTGCCATTTTGCTTTTGGACCGCTGACTGTTAAATTAGGGCCACAGCACACGATGAGTGCTTAGTGAAGATGGAAAAGGTGTCCAATCTGTAAAATGCTTTGAATGAGAGAGACCACATGCACGTAACTTTTATTATTGTGTGTTGTCGTTATTGTTCTCTTCTATTATCAGTTACTGTTGTTAATCTCTTACTGGGTCTAATTTATAAATTAAATTTTATCATAGGAGAAAACATAGGGTATACGGGGTTTGGTAGTATGCGTGGTTTCAACCATGCACCTTGGTCTTGGAACATACACAGCGTGGATGAGTGGAGACCGCTGTGACAGTAATAATCATAGTAACTACAGAACGGATGCTTTTGAGCTGTGGTGCTGGAGGAGACTCTTGAGAGCCCCTTGGATGGCAGGGAGATCAAACTGGTCAATCCTAAAGGAAATCAACCCTGAATATTCATCGGCAGGACTGGTGCTGAAGCTCCAATACCTTGGCCACCTGAAGCAAAGAGCCTCTTCTCTGGAAACAATGCTGATGCTGGGAGAGAATAAGGCAGGAGGAGAAGGGGGCCGCAGAGAGTGAGAAGTTGGATGGCATCACTGACTCACTGGACCTGAGGTAGAGCAAGCTCCAGGAGACGGTGAAGGACAGGGAAATCTGGCCTGCTGCAGTCCATTGTGGGGAAGGCAATGGCACCCCACCCCAGTACTTTTGCCTGGAAAATCCCATGGACGGAGGAGCCTGGTAGGCTCCAGTCCGTGGGGTCGCTAAGAGTCGGACACGACTGAGCGACTTCACTTTGACTTTTCACTTTCATGCATTGGAGAAGGAAATGGCAACCCACTCCAGTGTTCTTGCCTGGAGAATCCCAGGGATGGGGGAGCCTGGTGAGCTTCCGTCTATGGGGTCGCACAGAGTCGGACACGACTGAAGTGACTTAGCAGCAGCAGCAGCAGCAGCAGTCCATGGGGCCATAGAGAGTTGGACGCGACTTAGTGACTGAACAACAAGAACAATTTCCCTGGCCTGTATGATGTGTAAGATATTTTGCATATCTTGGCTGATTCCCGTCTCACAATGTGTGACTTGGTAACACTACTGACCCATTTGACAGGTGGGGAGACAGAGGGCACTGGGGTGTGTCTGAGGTTGCAAAGCAGAGATCTGAATTCAGGTCTGTCTACTGCGGAAGCCAGTGGCCTCATCCATCACCAGCCCCAGATGCCCCTCTGTCTGCCCTCTGGCACCCAGGGTCTGGACCACACCTCTGGCTCTTCTCCTCCCTCCCTGCACCTTGGACCCTGCAGGGTTTGTGTCTGAGTCTCTTCGTGCCTCCTCTTCCCCAGGGGCTGACCCCCTGGTCACTCAGCAACCGCCCAGCTTGCCCCTGGGTCTGGCTGCTGCTGCAGGGCAAGAGGGCCCTCTGGGAGCTTGAATGGCCGCCCTGTCAGGGGCCTCTGTCTCTTCCTTAACTGGGATCTGCCGCCTCTGCAGCTCTGGGGAGTTCGCAAGGCCATGGGCCAAGTCCTTGGCAGGACGGCTGGCTGAGGATGCTGAGTGGAAGCAGATGTGCCCAGGCTGCTTCTGGACCACTGCCGGAGGAGCCCGCAGGGCTGGGAGGACGCTGGGTGCCGGAGTGAAGGCTGGGCTCGGGACAAAACTGCCTCGGAGACAAATATTTTAATGTTTGGTTTGAGAATGAAATCAAGCCTTTATTTTTGTGTTCTAAGCCAAAGGTAATTAGCCATGGAACCCGAACTCTGGTGTGTCTCCTGGAGAGGGGACACTGAGGCCCTGGGCAAGGACTTGCCCCAGGTCAGCCAGGTCACTCTGTGAACTGTGACATACTATACAAGCTAGGGTCGGGATTGGGGTGCCCAGCCTCTTCTACTGGCAAGGAACCTTTGGGTATCTTTCTTGTGTGGCCTGAGTGACATGAGAGACACCCCCACCCTCCTAGGAAGGGGAAGATTGCCAGGGTCCACCTGTCCAGTGGGTGAACTCCAGCCTCAAGACCACAGTGGGCTCCTTAACCACTTACTGGCAAACAGGCACATCCCTGGGGACGAGGAGTCTCAGCCTTTCTTCTGGGGTCTTTTGAGAGAGACAGCTCTGAACTGGGAATGGGAACCCTGGGCTCCAGTCCTGAGTTTGTCCCTGATGTGCTGTGTAAACTTGGGCAAGCTGTTGTTTTCCTCCTCCTGGCCTTAGTTTTCCCACCTGTAGAATGGGGATGGCCAGAAGCCCTGACCAGCAGGGCCCATGGGGTTTGTATAAAACCCAAAGCAGTGGTGGTTGGAAGTGAAATCTTTGCAGACAAAAGCACTGGGCACCAGGTGAGGCTTGTATGGAGCAACATCTCACCCAAGGTGACTGTGGACACATCTGAGCCTCCCTGCTTGCAGCTGCGGGTGGGTCCTCCCTCAGGTAGGTGTGCAGGTCACCTTAGGATGCTTGCTTCACACCTTCACAAACCACTGGGTCCTGGGGCTGTGCCCGGGAGAGGGCGCAAGGCAAGGGGGTCACTCGGGTAGGAAGCATCTTCTCGTCGGATGAGAATTCAGCACATTTTAGCATGTTGAAACAAACATGCATCTATTATGGAACAGAAGGAGAATTTGGCTAGCATCGTGAAGATAAAGCACAAGGCTCAGGAGATTTCAGGGCAATGGCAGCCTTTGCCCCGTCCGCTTGTGCCCCCCTCCCCCTGCCACCCCCAAACCACTGCATTTCCCATTCTCCTTCTGTAGAAGAGGGACATGTGGGAGAAACTCCCTGTGGCCCTGGGACTGCCCAAATCAACACAACAGCTGGAATTTCTGGTTAATACCCCCCAGGCTGCTTCCTCCATCAAATTCCAATCTTCTTAATTATTAAAATATGCCATTCAGAAGTCTTGGTTAAATATCAGAGCTCATTTCCCTTCCTTAGAGATGAGCTCAGATATTTGTTGTTAAAAAAAGTAACTATGGTCGTCGTTATCACCATTATCTCCATCATCATTTTCTTGCACAGGCAGATATTAGAATTTGGTTTTCTGAGGAAGCCAGACTTGAGCAACGCTAGTATTCTTTGGAAGGACTGATGCTGAAGCAGAAATTCCAATACTTTGGCCACCTGATGGGAAGAGCTGACTCATTGGAAAAGACCCTGATGCTGGGAAAGATTGAGGGCAGGAGGAGAAGGGGACGACAGAGGATGAGATGGTTGGATGGCATCAATGCCACGATGGACATGAGTTTGAGTGAACTCCAGCAGTTGGTGATGGACAGGGAGGCCTGGCATGCCGCAGTCCATGGGGTTGCAAAGAGTTGGACATGACTGAGTGAACTGAACTGATCTGAGTCTCACCTGGAAAGGCTGAAGCTCTGAAATATTGAATTTGGTAGACATCCACAGGCACACAGATCCCCCAGGGACCTTGTTGGAACGTAGATTTCTACTCAGGACCCAGTAATCTCTCAGGTGAGAGACACTGCTGGTCCTGGGGCCACCCCAGGGCCCCACAGCCAGCCAAGGATGGAGTTGGGGCAGGTGCCAGCCTTCTCCCCAGCAGCAGCCTGGCCACCCTCCTTCCTCTTGCTGCTCGGTGTGGCCTGGAAGGCACCGGATGGCCTGGGACAGGCCCAGGTGATACTACATCCAAAAGAACCAGGCCCGCTCTGTCTTAAGAATTAGGGAACTGTTGGCTTAGTGGTAAAGGATCTGTCTGCCAATGCAGGAGAGGCAGGGCACGTGGGTTTGATTCCTGGGTCAGAAAGATCCCTTGGAGTAGGATAGGGCAACCCGCTCCAGTATTCTTGCCTAGAAAATTCCATGGACAGAGGAGCCTGGGGACTGTAGTCCATGGGATCGCAAAGAGTCAGACACTGCTGAGTGACTGGGCACGCACGCACAACCTCCAGTGCCGTAAGTGATGCAGGCAGGACCCATGGAGGCATGCGAAGAGCAAGGGGTGAAAGTTGTTGGGGAACAGGATACTCACAGTCTTAAAGCATCACCCCAAAGGTGACTTGTTAATGACGGAGGGGCCCTCAGGCTGGGCCCCAGCCATGCTGAGATGGGCTGATGGTGGGTTCAGACCTTGATGGAAACATTTGACCTGAAGCTGACATGGGAACCCCATAGGACATTCTGCGGGACATCTGGCTGGGATTCCTCAGAGGGTCTAAGGTCACGAGGAATGGAGCGGGGGAGACACACTGCCTAACGTCGTAAGTGACGCTTCACTGGATCCTGGATCGGGAAGAATAAGCAGCCATGGAGCATGTTTGGGAGGCAGGGGAGAAAACGTGAGCTTGGACATTGTGTTGGGTGATTTGTCCAAAGAATGTTGATTATCTGGGGCTTGCGTTTGTGTAGGAGAATGTCCTTGGTCTTGGGAGAGGCATGCTGAAGGGTTTGGGGTTGAAGTATCGTGAGAAATATAGTAGTTGGATGGTTTGGCAAAATGTTGAGCTGTGTGTGTGTGTGTGTGTGTGTGTGTGTGTGTGTGTGTGTGTGTGTGTGGAGAGCGAGAGAAAGACGAAGACAGACGGAGGGAGGAGCAGGGAGAGAGAGGTGGCCTGGGTGTGGCAAGATGTTAATAGTTGGTGAATCTACATGAAGAGTATGCTTTCCACTATTCAGTGTGCTAGAAACCTTTTTTTTAAAAATTGCAAAGAATCATTAAAAAAAAAGGCACTGAAAAGCCATACACCTTTAGTGAAATCTAAGATATAAAGGCAGGACTGGCATAACAGAAAATGTCTTAAATATCCTCTTCATCCATCCACCACTCAAAATCTCACTTTTTATGAGGTCGTCTTCTCATGAACCTCCTCTTGTCACTCTTTCTGAATCCCTCTTTTCAAAGGCTAGACGTTTGGGTGTGTAGACTTACTCTGGCATGGACATGCCACATGGCCTTGACCAAACGGCTGAAACCTTCCTGCACCTGTTTCCTCATTTGTAAAATAGGAGAGATTATTGGTGCCTACCTGCAGCATTGTTGTGGGGATTAAAAGTCATCCTAGTTCCCAGGGAGCACCTAGCTGATAGCAAGAGCTCAGTAAGTGACATGATCGCCTGAGACAGGTGGTCTGTGGCCTTTGGGGGATGTTCAGCTAAGTGAGGGCTGTCGCCATGGTGGCATCCCAGGCCGGACATCTGCGCTCAGACCACATCACATGAGACCATTGCACAGAACTGCCTGCTTGAGCTTGGGCTTTGCCAGCTGTGACCACCAGAAGGCAGCATTTAATGGCAGCCTCTCCCCTTTCCCCGGGCCCGCTGCCCAGGTGGAAATTCAGGGGCCACCCTGAGCCAACTTGAGGTCTTGCTGCACCCAGGATGGACTCTCTATGAGCGAGAAATAGATCTGTGTGGTTTTAAGCCTCTTGGATGTAGACTTCGTTTTGTTTCCAGGACAACCTTATCTGTTCCAATTGATAACGCTGGGTTGCCCTGTCCCCAGCTCGGGTTCCCTGGAATGTCCATCTAGAGGAAGGTCAGTCTTAACTGGACTGTCTCAAGCATCTCTGACTCCAAGCCAATGCCCTCACCCTGTTAGACGCCTCCAAGCTCAGCTCTGCCGCCCCAGCAGTCCCTTTGCCTTGGTCAAGGGTCACTATAGCGTGACCACAGAGAGGGCCACCCCGTTTTCCCCAAATATAGGCTCTTATCAGCCTCATCTGCTGCAGGACATTTGGTCATTGTCTTAGTCTAGACACCAGAATTTAAAATCTCTTGTCAGCTTATATATTGAGGAAGTTGGGTCAGGCAGTATCAGGGCCAAAATTCCTCTGCTTTCAGCACAGCTGCTGCGGCAGCTCCATCAGAGATGAAGTTTATTGGAAGGAAAATCAGGGATAAGGGAGGAGCCCTGGAAGGGGAGCCAGAAAGCCTGGGCTCCAGCCCTGGTTCTGCTTTTCATTGTGTGAGCTCAGGGAGTCCCTTCCGTTCTCTTCCTGCCTCAGGGCCTTTGCACAGGTTATTCCTTTTGCTGGTGTGCTCCCCCCAGCTCCCTCCCTCCTCACCTGCTTGACTTGCTCAGCCATCACAGCTCAGCCTGAAACACGGGGTCATTGTGTTCCACGCACCCCACTCGCTGCCTTAGAGTACACACTTGTTTGCTTTAATTACTTTAACTAAAGTAATTACTTTAATTACTCATCCAGAGACTGTCTCCCCACTAGGCTCTGAGCTCTGTGAAAGTGACACTCTGTCTGTGACCCCATTAAGGTTTGGCAAAGGAGTAAGTGATGTGTGTGTGTCTGACCTTTGAGAGCCTCTCTGGAAGCCTGAGCATAGAGGGATGGAGGGTGGTATTTCAAGGTGCCCAGCCCAGCCCTCCAAGGAGCTGCGGGAGGGTCCCTCTCTCCCAGTTCCCTTGGCAAGGGTTCAGTTCCGTTGCTCAGTCATGTCCGACTCTTTGCGACCCCATGAATCGCAGCATGCCAGGCCTCCCTGTCCATCACCAACTCCTGGAGTTCACTCAAACTCACGTCCATTGAGTCAGTGATGCCATCCAGCCATCTCATCCTCTGTTGTCCCCCTTTCCTCCTGCCACCAATCCCTCCCAGCATCAGGGTCTTTTCCAATGAGTCAACTCTTCGCAAGAGGTGGCCAAAGTACTGGAGTTTCAGCTTTAGCATCATTCCTTCCAAAAAACACCCAGGACTGATCTCCTTTAGAATGGACTGGTTGGATCTCCTTGCAGTCCAGGGGACTCTCAAGAGTCTTCTCCAACACCACAGTTCAAAAGCATCAATTCTTCGGCGCTCAGCTTTCTTCACAGTCCAAATCTCACATCCATACATGACCACTGGAAAAACCATAGCCTTGACTAGACAGACCTTTGTTGGCAAAGTAATGTCTCTGCTTTTGAATATGCTATCTAGGTTGGTCATAACTTTCTTTCCAAGGAGTAAGCGTCTTTTAATTTCATGGCTGCAATCACCACCTGCAGTGATTTTGGAGCCCCCAAAAATAAAGTCTGACACTATTTCCACTGTTTCCCCATCTGTTTCCCAAGAAGTGATGGGACCAATGCCATGATCTTCGTTTTCTGAATGTTGAGTTTAAGCCAACTTTTTCACTCTTGTTTTTCACTCTCATCAAGAGGCTTTTTAGTTCCTCTTCACTTTCTGCCATAAGGGTGGTGTCATCTGCATATCTGAGGTTATTGATACTTCTCCTGGCAATCTTGATTCCAGCTTGTGCTTCTTCCAACCCAGCATTTCTCATGATGTACTCTGCATAGAAGTTAAATAAGCAGGGTGACAATATACAGCCTTGATGTACTCCTTTTCCTATTTGGAACCAGTCTGTTGTTCCATGTCCAGTTCTAACTGTTGCTTCCTGACCTGCATATAGGTTTCTCAAGAGGCAGGTCAGGTGGTCTGGTATTCCCATCGCTTTCAGAATTTTCCACAGTTTGGTGTGATCCACACAGTCAAAGGCTTTGGCATAGTCAATAAAACAGAAATAGATGTTTTTCGGGAACTCTCTTGCTTTTTCAATGATCCAGCAGATGTTGGCAATTTGATGTTTGCTTCCTCTGCCTTTTCTAAAATCAGCTTGAACATCGGGAAGTTCATGGTTCACGTATTACTGAAGCCTGGCTTGGAGAATTTTGAGCATTACTTTAATGTGTGAGATGAGTGCAATTGTGCGGTAGTTTGAGCATTCTTTGACATTGCCTTTCTTTGGGATTGGAATGAAAACACCTTTTCCAGTCCTAAGGCCACTGCTGAGTTTTCCAAATTTGCTGGCATATTGAGTGCAGCACTTTCACAGCATCATCTTTCAGGATTTAGAAAAGCTCAACTGGAATTCCATCACCTCCACTAGCTTTGTTCTTAGTGATGATTTCTAAGGCCCACTTGACTTCACATTCCAGGCAAGGGTTAAGCCCAGCATAAGTGATTTGGTGGAAGAAAAGTTATGACCAACCTAGATAGCATATTCAAAAGCAGAGACATTACTTTGCCAACAAAGGTCCGTCTAGTCAAGGCTATGGTTTTTCCAGTGGTCATGTATGGATGTGAGAGTTGGACTGTGAAGAAGGCTGAGCACTGAAGAATTGATGCTTTTGAACTGTGGTGTTGGAGAAGACTCTTGAGAGTCCTTGGACTGCAAGGGGATCCAACCAGTCCATTCTGAAGGAGATCAGTCCTGGGTGTTCTTTGGAAGGAATGATGCTAAAGCTGAAACTCCAGTACTTTGGCCACCTCATGCAAAGAGTTGACTCATTGGAAAAGACTCTGAATCTGGGAGGGATTGAGAGCAGGAGGAGAAGGGGACAAGAGAAGATGAGATGGCTGGATGGCATCACAGACTCGATGGATGTGAGTTTGAGTGAACTCCAGGAGTTGGTGATGGACAGGGAGGTCTGCTGCTGCTGCTGCTAAGTCGCGTCAGTCGTGTCCGACTCTGTGCGACCCCAGAGACGGTAGCCCACCAGGCTCCCCCGTCCCTGGGATTCTCCAGGCAAGAACACTGGAGTGGGTTGCCATTTCCTTCTCCAATGCAGGAAAGTGGAAAGTGAAAGTGAAGTCGCTCAGTCGTGTCCGACCCTCAGCAACCCCATGGACTGCAGCCTTCCAGGCTCCTCCATCCATGGGATTTTCCAGGCAAGAGTACTGGAGTGGGGTGCCTGGTGTGCTGCAATTCATGGGGTCCCAAGAGCGACTGAACTGAACTGAACTGAAGTGACTTGGTCCTGTGCTGCCCCCTGGTGTCCACCTCTAAGGTTAGTCCCAGACCCTCCCATTCGCGAGAAGAAACTGCTTAGGGGCTTTTCCTGCCTTGTCTTGATCATTTCTGACAGATGATGGTTATTATTGCCCATTTTATGAATGAAGAAAGCCCACATCTGTCCGTTTCTTTGTAAAATATTTGTTGAGTACCTATTATTTGTCAGACACTTTGCTAGGGCTTCCCTTGTGGCTGAGCTGGTAAAGAATCCACCTGCAATGCAGGAGACCTGGGTTTGATCCCTGGGTCGGGAAGATCCCCTGGAGCAGGGAAAGGCTACCCACTCCAGTGTTCTGGCCTGGAGAATTCCATGGACTGTATTGACGATGCTATGCTAAGTCACTTCAGTCGTGTCTGACTCTGTGCGACCCCACAGACGGCAGTCCACCAGGCTTCCCCGTCCCTGGGATTCTCCAGGCAAGAACACTGGAGTGGGTTGCCATTTCCTTCTCCAATGCATGAAAGTGAAAAGAGAAAGTGAAGTCGCTCAGTCGTGTCTGACTCCCAGCGACCCCATGGACTGCAGCCTACCAGGCTCCTCCGTCAGTGGGATTTTCCAGGCAAGAGTACTGGAGTGGGGTGCCATTGCCTTCTCCATGGGGTCACAAAAAGTCGGACACGACTGAGCGATTTTCCCTTTCCCTTTGCTAGGAGCTGGTGCTTCACTGATGAATTTTCTGCCCTCACCAAGCTTACATTTTGGTCTGTGATGGGGAAGGAAGATAGTAAATAGTGAACAAGATAGTAAGCAAATACACAGCACTGTGTATGTGTGCATGAGTGTGCACCTGTCTATGTGTGCATGTACATGTGTGTGCACGTACATATGTGTCCATGTACACATATGCATGTATTTGTGCTTGTATGTAGTGGCTTAGATTTTAACTGACTTGTCCCAGCTCACAGAGATGCTGTTGGATTTGAGGCCAGTTGTCACGATCATACATAAGCCCTAACTCTGTGGTATGTGCTTATCCTCACAACAACCTTACTTTATCCTATTTTGCAGACGGGGAAAAAAGCAGAGAGGCTAGATAACCTAGTGACCCCAGGTCACTTAGCCGCTGAATGGTGGAACTGGACTTGAACCCAGGTGCTTCGGCTGCAGAGCCTGTCTTCTTAACACCATGCTACACAAACTCTGTGAGTTTTGGTCTTTGGGGCTTCAGTGATGGTGGCCACAAAGCCAGCACCACCCTCTCCTTCCACCCAACCAAGAAGGATCAGAAGAGCCCATCCTGGCCCATCTCCTGTCTCCAAACTATCCAAGATAATTGAGTCACCTCTTGTCCCACTACTTGGAGAGAGTGGGTAGGAGTGCGTGCCGTGGATGGTCCCTGCTCTCAGGGAGCCTGATGAGCTGGCCATGGGTGGAGAACAGCCCTGCTGGGCTGTGAGGTGAGGAGCTCAGCTACAGGGGGCAGGGAAGGCTTCCTGAAGGAAGTGAGGGTGGCCCTGGGCCCAGAAAATTGACTAGGACTCAGATGTACATTTCCAAGAAGGAACAGGGTGAGCTGGGGCTTGTAGGGAGGAAGTGTGAAGCTGCCCATGGCTCTGAACTTCAGGGCTTGTCGCCAAGCGCAGAAGTGTGGCTGCCTATGGGCTGGGGGCCTTGATGGAAAGGACAGGACCAGCTCTGGGCTTTGGAAGAGCCTCTGGCTGCAGGGTGAATGGTGGGCTGGGGCAGTGAGACCTGAATCAGGATATCAGATAAAGCCTGTTGCAGGCGTCCAGGTGAGAAGGGTGGAGACAGCCCAGGGGACAGAGGTGAAGGGCTCACAGAGGCTGAAGCCAAGCTGAGCTCGGAATCACCTGGCTTTCCCCCACTTCTCTCATCTTTCTGACTTCCTTTCCTCCAATTTCCACCAAGAAAAATTATGCTGACACTTATTCAAATGCTGAAGACTTTATTCAAGACTATTGCAGTAGGGAAGAGAGACTGGACTCAGCTCTGAGGGCAGCAAAAACAGCTGGGAACTTGTAAGCAAGGAGCAGAGTGAGGGGTCAGTGGGCAGAAAGTTACCAAGAGAAGGCTTCTTGGATAGGGAAGTGCTTGCTAAACTGGCCTAACAGGATTCTGCTAAAGGCAGGCCAAGGACTTGGATGTCAAGGGGAGAGAGGTTCTTGCTAGACTGACTCAGGGTTTTTTGCTAAAAAAGTACACATATTTGTGACCAGGCATACATGCACATATGCACACAGACATATACACACATAAGAACTCATATACATTCACAAACCCATACATACAAACACACACAGGTACACAAATACACAGATGCACACATGCACACAATACACGCACCCACGCCCAAGCAATGTCTACATGAGCACACACACAATGTATACACGGGTGTTGCACACGACACCCTGGCTGACCCCCTCCTCCTCTGGCCGCAGCCAGCCACTTGCTGGGGCTCCTTGTGTATGTGGCTCGAGCTTGAGCAGGTGCCCCCAATGATCCTCTGCTGCCACCTTGTGGCCACGTTCCAGATAGCAGCACTTAGGAGGCCCTCGTTTTTCCCAGGTTCCCGACCGTCAGCTCAGTTCAGTCGCTCATTCGTGTCCGACTCTTTGGGACCCCATGGACTGCAGCACGTCAGGTTTCCCTGTCCATTACCAACTCCCAGAGCTTGCTCAAACTCATGTTCATCGCGTTGGTGATGCCATCCAACCATCTCATCCTCTGTCGTCCTCTTCTCCTCCTGCCTTCAATCTTTCCCAGCATCAGGGTCTTTTCCAATGAGTTGGTTCTTCGCATCAGGTGGCTAAAGTACTGGAGCTTCAGCATCAGTCCTTCCAATGAATATTCAGGACTGATTTCCTTTAGGATTGATTCCATCCCTATGAAGACCCAGATCCAGCCCTGGAAAATTCAGAGCGGCCACCCACTCGGTTTTGCCAACTGCTGTGGGTGATCAGTGGGGTCCAGGGCAGGGTGATGACCCAACACTCTCCACTACCCCCTAATCATCTTCAGGCCCCCTCACCTCCAGGCCCCCGCGATGCTGTTCTGTCTACATGGGCCCCACCCACACCCTCCGTCTCCCCCACTGCTCTGTGAGCCCTTTAGGGGCTGTTGCTGTGCCCCTCTCAGGGCCTGGGGACTCCCACGGCCTCTGGAACAGACAGGTGCTGTGAGTGGGGGGGCGGGAGGGAAGAGATGGGCTTGATCAACTGTTACCAGGGGAGCTGTAGGCTCTGCCCACCCCAGCAGACAACCGACCCAAGTTTTAGCAAGGAGAGAGAACAAAGGCATGAGATTTTTTTCACAATCTTTTAATCTTGCCCTAAGTTATTACTTGTTTACCGATATTTTTATTAGAAAACAGAGGGAGTCTTCATCTCTAAATGCCCCCTCAACGGCAAGAGTTATTGCATATGATCTCTGTCACCTCCTCTTAAGTTGTAATGGGGGAGGGGCGCGCTTTGCAAGGGGATGTTTAAACAAGGAGAGAAACCTCCCTGGCGCCGGGCTGAAAACTCAGTGCTGGCAACCTCCGACAACTACTGGATATGATTTGGAGCAGGTAATAGAAGGAGCTTTATGCAAACCCCTTCAACTGATGTCTGTTTCTTGGAATTCTGTCTCTCACTGCCTTATAAAGAAACGTATTTAGGTCTTTCTAAAGTCTGGCAAGAAGAAGGGCATCTTTTCTGTTATTTGGCCGAAAATTAATTTTAAAATGTTATTTGAATGCTCCTTATGTACCAGTTACTGCTGCATGGTGCTGGGATAGAGTCATGAGTGAAGCAGGCAGAATTCCTGCCTTCTTGGGGCTCATGTTACAGAAGGGGAGACAGAGTAAACGATGTGTGAAATTCTGCCAGGTAGGGATGAGGAGATAGAGAAAAATAAAGCAGGGGGGAGACAGTGAGCAGGGCACAGTGTGGGGTGCTGTGTGAGTCGCTCAGTTGTGTCTGACTCTTTGTGACCCCATGGACTGCAGGCCTCCAGGTTCCTCTGTCCATGGGGTTCTCCAGGCAAGAATACTGGAGCGGGTTGCCATTTCCTTCTCCAGGCGATCTTCCCGACCCAGGAATTGAACCAGTGTCTCCTGCACTGAGGCAGATTCTTTATCATCGGAGCCCCCAGGTGGCCTAAAAGAGGCCTCTCTGAGGAAATGACACAGGTGACCCGGAACACAAGTCAGCAAGCAGGAGGGACACCTTGATGTGTGCCTTGAATAAAATATTTTGATTTTTTTAATTCTTGAAAATTACACAAGTAATTTAGGTTTATTATAGACATTTTGAAAGTACAAGTAAACAACAACAAAATGCACCCACAGTTGCTTTATCTGCAGGTACACACGCCCAGCGTGTGGACTCCTTTTTAAAAAAAAAAAAAAATTATTTTTAATTGAAGGATAGTTGCTTTATAGTATCGTGTTGGTTTCTATCAAACATCCACATGCATCAGCCATAGGTTCACCCATGTCCCCTCTCACCTCCCTTCCCATCCCACCTCTCCAGGTTGTTGCAGAGCCCCACTTTGAGTTCCCTGAGTCACACAGCGTATTCCCATTGTCTGTCTATTGCACGTATGGCGGTGTATGTTTCCACGCTACTCTCTCCATACCTCCCACCCGCTCCCTCCTCCCCGCCCCGCCCACGTCTGTAAGTCTGCTCTCTACGTCTGTGTCTCCGCTGCTGCTGTGCCCATAGGTTTGTCTGTACTATCTTTCTAGATTCCGTATATATACATCAGTATAGGATATTTCTTTTTCTCTTTCTGACTTACTTCATTCTGTATGACAGAGTCTAGGTTCCTCTGGAGGACTCCTTTTGGTGTCTATGCTGGATACAACTTAAGACTGATTTACCCCGACTCTGAGAAATGAACTTTGGAACGACTGTGTGATTGCCATTTTTGAGCTGAGGACCCACCGTGCCTTGGGTAGTCCTGTTCTACACAAGTTTCCTGGAGTCATTTATGTCATCCGGCCCCCACGGGTCTCTGAGTCTGTGCCCACACTGCTTACTGCTTAGTCGCTTCAGTCGTGTCCGACTCTGTGCGACCCCATAGACGGGAGCCCACCAGGGTCCCCCGTCCCTGGGGTTCTCCAGGCAAGAACACTGGAGTGGGTTGCCATTTCCTTCTCCACTGCATAAAAGTGAAAAGTGAAAGTGAAGTCACTCAGCCGTGTCCGACTCTAGCGACCCCATGGACCATAGCCTACCAGGCTCCTCTGTCCATGGGATTTTCC
Source organism: Tragelaphus eurycerus (assembly GCA_935064755.1). Lineage (NCBI taxonomy): Eukaryota > Metazoa > Chordata > Mammalia > Artiodactyla > Bovidae > Tragelaphus > Tragelaphus eurycerus. The sequence continues at coordinate 634,097 of CAKXYN010000083.1, forward strand.
AGGCAAGAGTACTGGAGTGGGGTGCCATTGCCTTCTCCTTGCCCACAAGAGGTGGGCATCAAGGGAAGCAGCACACACAGACTATGGGAAGACCGTCCCCAGGCAAATGTAAGCAGCGGCTGGGTTGAAAGGACTGACCGTTCGGAGAGATGGCTAGGTGATTCCACACTACAGAAACTAGATCACTCCATAAGGAGTGTTTGGATTCATTTGAAGTCCAAGAACTACATGTTAAAACAAATCAGTCTGCTGTAGAGCAGAGACAAGCACATTATAAATCCAACTATTCTTCAATAAATTAAAAAACAAACAAACAAAAAAACAATACTACCCATTGGTTGAGCAAGATAGCAGGCTGGATGGTACCAGGTGTAGGATTGCGCGTGGGAATCAGCCCTGGAACAGCAGCGGCGGAGGGCTGCTGGTGCAAACAGAACGGCCATTCTGGAGATCACTCGGGAACCTGCACCCCACTCCTCGATTTATAACCTGGAGACATTCCCACCCAGGAGAGCTCCTCTGGGGATGAATGGGAAATAAGGCGCTGTGGGTGTCCGGCCCTGGGAGAAGAAGCGAGTCAACCTGGAGGACGCCCGAGCTGGGGTGCCACTGGTAAACAGCAGCAAACCAGGAGACGGACGGACAGCAGCGTGGCGGGGTGGCGGGGTGGCGGGGGTGGCGGGGTGGCGGATTTAAGGCAGGGTTAAGTGAAAAAAGTAAGAAGCTAAACAAGATCGATAGAGCAGCACCATTCAGGTAATGTTAGCTCTGACCGTTCGGACATTCAGAATCACATGGACAATTCTGCTTGCTCTCCATCTCATTCTACCCCGGTCCCCATTATGAAACTGCCTTTTCTACCTGGATAATTTCTAGGACTTTTTTTTTAAAAAACTAGTTTGAAACTTTTGCCATCGCGTTGCTGGGAATGTCCTGGTACACACAGCTGTTTCTGCAGCTCAGCAGAGTTTCTTAGAGTTGTTTCTTTAATTCTAGAGTTTATTTCCTTTGTTCTGGGTTCTCAGTAACGAACACCATTTTTTTTCCATTCATCGGCTATCTCCTGCATTTTTCTAAAAGGACCATATTATCGATTGTAATTTTTATTTACTTGTCTTTTCCCTTCTGTGTTCTTCTCTGAACCGATTCAGTTATCCGTGGCATCAGTCCAGTGTTCATTGCTGCCAGTGTGGCTTGGGTCCTGCCATCGTGTTTCTGGTTGCCTTGTTGCCCTCTGCTGTCTCGCCCACTCCCTTCTGCGTCTCATCTTATTGCTTTCTCCAGGCCCTGTGTCTTCTTGGGTTCCATGAGGATAAATGGTGGGTCATTTTGAGAGGTTTAATCACCTCCTAGACACTGTTCTATTTCTTTTTTCCCCCCATAATTTCCATGTTTTTTTTTTTTCTTACTTTCTTTTTACACGCCCACTGCTGCCCTGCACAGGACTTGGCCTCTCACAAGTACAGCATCAAGTACAGCCAGCCTTGTCCTCTTTCTTCACCTTCTGTGTAACATGTGAGGGTTAGAGAGGACAGCTACCAGAGTCCTGGTTGGCACAGACCCTGGATTGGGAAACAGGGAGTGGGAGAGCTTGGAAGCATCTTCCTGTTTTTTCTCATCCAGATGGTTCTTTGTGCTGGAAACCTATAAAGAAAGGGTCTTTAAGAAACCCAAACTGAATCAAGTGACTCCCTTCTTAAAGCTATTGATCCACTCAACATTTCCTTCTTGTTAGAGTCTGAGTCCCCCAACCTGATTTATGGTTCTCTCCAGGAGACCCCAGTTTGATCCCTGGGATGGGAAGATCTGTTGGAGAAATGATAGGCTACCCACTCCAGTATTCTTGGCCTTTCCTTGTGGCTCAGCTGGTAAAGAATCCGCCTGCAACGCAGGAGACCTGGGTTCGATCCCTGGGTTGGGAAAATCCCCTGGAGAAGGGAAAGGCTACCCACTCCAGTATTCTGGCCTGGAGAATTCCATGGACTGTATAGTCCATGGGGTCGCAAAGAGTCAGACACAACTGAGTGACTTTCACTTTTCCACTTTCCAGTCTCCTCACGCCCTCCTTTTCCTGGTTCCCCTCGTTGTCGTTGAACTCTGTGTGGCTTCCCGAACCCTCCACATTCTCCACAGACCTCTGTGCGTTTACACAAGCTGCTCCCTGGGGCAACTTTCCCCTGCCCACTCCGTCTCTGTTTGGAGAAGACTAATAAGCCAGGGCTCAGGTGCATCCCCTGGGGGAACTTGGCTCTCATATTCTGATGGATGAGGTCCCTCCACCCTCACCCTGTGCTGTGATCTTTCATCCAAACGTTCCTTACACGTCTGCTGGATCCGATTTAGTTTCTGACACTCTATCACCCCTTCTAACACCCTCCTGTGAGGTGGAGAAGCCCCATCCTGTGAGGGACAGGTCTCGTTCACTGTGTCCGCAGGGCCCAGCAGTTGGTACTCAATTAACACTCAAAAGTTAACATGTTAGGAGCGCGTAACTACCATCGCAAACCTGAGCTTCCAGTGCTTCCACTAGAGGGCAGCACTACACAGACGTCGCCTTGAGATCCAGTTCCAACAGCAGGCGGTGCGGGGCTTCTCCGCAGGGCAGTCAAGAGGGCCCCCGAGCAGGGCAGCTACAGAATGTTCCAGACCTTCTGACCAAGGTCCTTTAGTTCTGCCTTTGGCCTGCCCCGGGACCACACATCCCTAGTTCAGTTTTCTTAAGAACATTTTAGAATCCAGGAAAGGGATTATGAGGGCCAAGGAAAGGGAGGGGCTTTGCCCTGGTGGAGGAAAAGGTGCACGGTGGTGACCAGGGGAGGCTCGGACTAAGCCTTCAAGGGTTGCTTAGGAAATGCAAGGGCGGGACGAACATCCTACAAAATTGGACATTTACTAAACTATTCATTTCTGGCTTAGCATTTAAAACAAAAAAGCACATTACCTAAATTGCTTGAGAAATCTGAAAAGACCTGTGCATAATCCGTCTTTGCAAAGACAGAAACTCAATCTGCCTCTGCTCGTGGGAACAGAATATAAAAACAGTCTCCGGCTCTGGGGTCTAAATGGTGAGGAGGTGGGCAGTAGGGGGCCAGTGCCAGCCCTGCAAGGTAAGGTGGGCAGAAATTAACACCCCAAACTGCCCTCTTCCAAACTGTCATTTCGCCAGGTTAAAAAAAGCTATTCCCAATCAGGCTGCTTCTGATGGCCTCGGAGCTGATGTGGAAGCCGCCAAATGTGTGTATTTGTGGAGTTCTAAGTAGGTCAGATATTTCTGTCGCTAATTATTACTTGTGAAAAAATATGTCGTGAGCTTGCCGCGGGGAGAGAGTATTGAAAGCAGCATTGATCTTCGGAAACTCCAGCCAGATTTATCCGCACAGGGCTGGCATCCCGAGGACTGTCGAAAGAGGAGGAAACGTCCTAAATCCAGGTCTGCAGGGACAGTTGCCGGAATTCCGACAGGAAGACCAGAAACCTGGGTTCTAGCCCTCGATTTTTTAAAAAAATGTATATATTTTTAAGTGAGGGATAATTGCTTTACAGAATTCTGTTTTGTCAAACCTCAACATGAATCAGCCATAGGCACACATATGTCCCCACCCTCTTGAACCTCCCTCCCATCTCCCTCCCCATCTCAACCCTCTAGGTTTATACAGAGCCCCCGTTTGAGTTCCCTGAGACATACAGCAAATTCCCATTGACATCTATTTTACATACGGGATGTGAGTCTCCATGTTACCTCTCTCCATACATCTCACCCTCTCCTCCCCTCTCCCCGTGTCCATAAGTCTGTTCTCTATGTCTGTTTCTCCATTCAGTCAGTCAATTCAATCACTCAGTCATGTCCAACTCTTTGCGACCCCGTGGACTGCAGCACGCCAGGCCTGTCCATTGAGTTGGTGATGTCATCCAGCCATCTTATCCTCTGTCATCCCCTTCTCCTCCTGCCGTCAATCTTTCCCAGCATCAGGATCTTTTCCAGTGAGTCAGCTCTTCTCATGAGGTGGCCAAAGTATTGGAGTTTCAGCTTCAGCATCAGTGCTTCCAATGAACATTCAGGACTGATCTCCTTCAGAATGGACTGGTTGGATCTCTTTGCAGTCCAAGGGACTCTCAAGAGTCTTCTCCAACACCACAGTTCAAAAGCATCCCTGAAAATTAGCCCTTGATTTTCACATCCCTCTTCCAAGCTTCAGTTTTCTCATTGGGTTAAATTTTATACTCAATGCAAAGGTTCTGATGCCATGACCTCCTCAGTGGAAAGTCACTTTCAGGGGACCTGAGATTTCCCTTTGCTTAAGGGATATGTGGGACTTCCCTGGTGCTCCAGTGGTCCAGGGCTCCCAATGTAGGGGATGCGGGTTTGACCCCTGTTTGAGGAACTAAGATCCCTTGGGACACACGGCATGGCCAAAAAAACAGAAACCACACCAAGGGATATGTTTTTCTGTTCTGGTAGAGTCAGACAAGGGATCGGTTCAGAAATGAGATTAAAAAAATTTGGCATTGAATATTAGCAGGAAATTTTGCTGGATTTCCTTGGGTTAGACCCACGTGCCTAAATATTTGCTGAGTGATGAATATGTGTTGAATGTTGTGGCAGGCCTGTTGGGCACACAAATGGGCATGACTCTGCCCACTTCTTTGTAGATCTAGGATTGGTAGCTCCTTCTTATTGAGTTTCAGGGGATGAGGTGATTTGTCCAAGGTTAGACACACAGTAAGTAGTAGAGATTCAAACCTAGCTTCTTGCATCAGTATCCTAAACCAGCCCCCATAGCTGTGCTTGGATGAGTTGGTTAGGAGGGCAAAGATAGCCCCTCCCTGTCTCCTAGATGTAAAACCTGGATACCGGGGCAAGATGCTGCTCTAATTAGTTTTATTTTACAGGCTCAGAGACTTGTCAATGCTTTATGCAAAGTTATGCAGAATATGCAAATCAGGGGTGACTGTGGTTATGTTGTTTCCACGACAGCACCTGTGAATCTCTGATCTGGAAAGTTCTGCCTGCAGAGCATCCTGGTGGCATGGGCTGTGGGCAGGGTCCTAGGCTGCTTTCCACAAAGTCACACTCACTCTCAAGTCTGTTCTAAGAGTTGTGTCCAGGAGTTGGAATGTAAGTGCCCTTACCATACTGACAGTATTAACCCCAAATATCTGGGCGGGAGGGTTTCCCAGGTGGCTCAGCAGTAAAGAATATGCCTGCCAATGCAAGAGACACAGGAGATACGAGTCCGTTCCCTGGGTGGGGAAGGTCCCCTGGAGGACGGAATGGCAACCCACTCCAGTATTCTTGCCTGGAAATCCCATGGACAGAGGAGCCTGGTGGGCTACAGTCCACAGGGTGGCAAAGAGCCGGACACGACTGAGCGACTGAGCATGCACGCCCACTTCTGGAATGAATTCAGTTGATCTGAAAAGTTCTCGTTTTGTTTTTAAACAGGTGGGTCTCAGTTTCCTTGCCTTCAAAATGGGTGTGTTGGTCTCAGTGATCTTTAAGGTCCTGTGATAACTAGGAATCTTCGGAGTCCTGCACTGAGACTTCTGGAAATTACCATCCTCTCCCTCTCTCTTCAGTACTTGTACTCTCTTTAGCCCCTGCCCCACCCCTCTCCAGCACTCCTCACCACCTCCCACCGCCACCCCCACCTTGCCATTCATGCGCCCCTGTGAGCTGTTTGGCCCTGTGGAACCTCCTGTGCCTTTTTTTTTTTTTTTTTGGCCTCTCGTGCTTTGCACATGCTGTTCTCTCCCTGGAATGTCTTTTCCTCTCCAATGTCTAACTCCTTCTCTTCCCTCATGGGCCAGTTGATCACTTAATTTCTTTCTTTTTTTTCGGCTGTACCATGCAGCATGTGGGATCTTGGTTCCCTGATGAGGGATAAAACCTCTGTGGTGAAAGCCCTGAGTCTTAACTGCTGGACCACCAAGGAATTCCCCTTCATGAACCAGCTGAGTGTCACCTACTCCTGACAAGCACCCTTTGCGGAGCAGATAGCTTCATCCCATTCTCTTAAAAAAAATTTATTTCTTTTGGCTGTGTTGTATCTTGGTTGCAGCATGCAGGATCTAGTACCCCAACCAGGGATAGAACCTGGGCCCCCTGCGTGGGGAGTACAGACCTTAGCCAATGGGCTACCAGGGAGATCCTCCATCCTGGCCTCTTGATAGCATTTACTAGCTGGCTACCCAGGAGATAGTAAGCCCAGGAGTGGTAAGCCCACTGGGGACAGAGGCCCCAGGCATAGGGCCCAAGACTGTCAGAGTAGTCATGCATTCATATTTAAGGGATTTACAAATCAAAGAATAAATGTATCCCCTCATTTTAGTTTAGAATTGTCCAAAGGAAGCGGTTGCTGTGAACTCCCTCTACCTAGCTTGTGACTTTAGATTAAAAATAGGTATAGGGACACCAGGCTCCTCTAACTCCCTAATATGAATCTTAATTTTTAATAACTTGAGAAATCAGTGAACTATACCTATGGGAAAATGATGAGGAATCAGCCACATAAATTAATGGAAAGTATGTGTTCACATTATCTAACTATATTAAGTGTGAATAACAATTAATTATGGATTCTACATGCAGTCTTGTCTCTGAGAATTCAACGTGAAGGAATTTAAAAAGTCATTCTTCACCCCCCTATGCTCCACCCCAGGCCATAACATAAAAAGCAATGGCCAAAGAAGTTTCCATAATTTATGAAAATCATCATCTTAGAGAAAAAAATACCTCTCATTAGGAGCATAATAACTTGGAAAGAGAAACTGCACCCAAGTATGGTTGTTAATGGTGCTGCAGTCTCCTGACCGCCCTTCCCTTTCCCCCTGCATTTATTCCTTCTCCCATTCATGCGCTGTGCTCTGTGATGTGGTCTAGTCAGTGGATAAGAACATGAACTCTAGAGCTGGATTGAGTTAGAAACCAAGTTAATTCACTCCGCAGTGGTGTGGCCTGAGGCAAGTTGCTTAACCTCTCTGTGCCCCCACTTGTCTGTAAAATGGAGATAATAATAGCTCCCATCGTATAGGGCTGGTATGTGTGTGTGTGCACGCATGTGCAAGGGTAGGAAATAAGCCAATACACGTATAGTGCTTAGTACAGAGCCTAAGCACCCTGTCGGTAGAAAGATACATGACAAGTAGTTTTGCATCTTTAAGAGGCTCATGATGTCCCAAGCAGAGGGATGCCTGTGTCTTGGGCTCTCAGAGGAGAAAAGGAACAGCGCCTAGCCCATGGAGGAGACAGGTGTGGGCTCTGCCTCAACGGACAGGGTGGGCTCTGCTCTTGTATCAGTTTTGCTGTGCTTCCACCACCTTCTGCCAGGGTATGAGCCTGGCGTTAATGCCTGGTGCCACTTAAGACAGACTGAGTTTCTGTCCTTGGAGAGTTTGCTCGCTGGTAAGGGAGAAGAGACTATAAATAAGCAAGCTCATTTAAAATTACAAATAGTGTGTGTTACATACGGAGTGGGAGAAGGCAATGGCACCCCACTCCAGTACTCTTGCCTGGAAAATCCCATGGACGGAGGAGCCTGGTAGGCTGCAGTCCATGAGGTCGCTAAGAGTCGGACACGACTGAGCGACTTCACTTTCACTTTTCACTTTCATGAACTGCAGAAGGAAATGGCAACCCACTCCAGTGTTCTTGCCTGGAGAATCCCAGAGACAGAGGAGCCTGGTGGGCTGCCGTCTATGGGGTCGCACAGAGTCGGACACGACTGAAGCGACTTAGCAGCAGCAGTAGCAGCAGCAACATATGGAGTGAGGAAGGTGCTATAATACGGAGAGATTGGACTTCCCACAGAAGGGGGACATGTGACATCTAGGTCACGATCTGAAGGGTAAGGAGGAGCAGGGGTAGGAAGGCTGGGGCCGGAAGCTTTCCGGTCTTGGCTTGTGTGCTGTTCTCTCCTGGGATTGGTCTTTCTCTGTTTCCATTTTTTAAAGTGTGGTCCTGCCATAGCAGACCGCAGCGTCAACGCAGATGAAAACACTGCCGTCAAGGATGTAGAAAACTCGACTGACGGTGGCATAGACTTGACCACAATTTACACTAACGAAATGCCATGAGACAGTGGGGAAAGGACCGAGTTCAGAAAACTGGCCTGCTCTAGGAAGAAAAAGAAAACTAATTCTGCCTTGAAAGAAAGAAAGTGAAGTCGTTCAGTCGTGTCCGACTCTTTGCGACCCCATGGACGGTAGCCTACCAGGCTCCTCTGTCCATGGGATTTTCCAGGCAAGAGTACTGGAGTGGGTTGCCATTTCCTTCTCCAATTCTGCCTTACCCCACAAAAATGCTGGACTCCAAGACTGATTAAAGATATTAAGTTAAAACTCAAAAGGAGGCAGAAGAAAGTTGGGGATAATAGGTTTCTGATTTGGGCGGGGGCAGGGTGGGAAAGCCAATGGCACCCCACTCCAGTACTCTTGCCTGGAAAATCCCATGGATGGAGGAGCCTGGTAGGCTGCAGTCCATGGGGTCGTGAAGAGTCGGACATGACTGAGCAACTTCACTTTCACTTTTCACTTTCATGCATTGGAGAAGGAAATGGCAACCCACTGCAGTGTTCTTGCCTTGAGAATCCCAGGGACGGGGGAGCCTGGTGGGCTGCCTTCTATGGGGTCGCACAGAGTCGGACACGACTGAAGCGACTCAGCAGCAGCAGCAGCAGCAGGGTGGGAAAAGTTTTCCTAACCAAGACCAAAAAGGTGCAATAAGCCAAAACATTGTTTAATTGTGCTGTTTCAAAAATTAAAGACTTGTGTTCAGCAGAGGAGAGCATAGACCAAGTAGGGAAACCCAAGCTGCACACACGTTGTACATCTGTATTATGTATAAAAATGATTATTACCTGTAATGTACAAAAGGCTCCTTCTGGCCATTGACGGGCTTCCCTTGTGGCTCAGCTGGTAAAGAATCCGCCTGCAATGTGGGAGACCTGGGTTCGATCCCCGGGTTGGGAAGATCCCTTGGAGAAGGGAAAAGCCCATGATGGGAAAACTCCAGTAAATTCGATACAAATGGCCATCAAGCTCGTGAAGAGATACACAAACGTGCCAACATCCAAGATACACAAATGAAAACAGCACATGGAAGCCACCTTCTTTCTAAACCTCAAAACGATGACGCTTAGACAGGTAGGTGCCACCAAGGAGGCCAGGACCAGGGGTGCAGCGAGGGTGGCAGCATGAGGGCAGCTGGCTAGAAGGCCAAGGGCCTCCTGAAGGCCGGTTGCGGCCCCGCGACCAGCCATGCCTGTGGCCTGGGCCTGGCTGTGCCTGGAAAACGGGGCTGTTGTTACTTGGTCGCTCAGTTGTGCCTGATTCTTTGGAACCCTCTGGACTGCAGCCTGCCAGGCTCCTGTGTCCATGGGATTTCTCAGGCAAGAATACTGGAGTGGGTTGACACTTCCTTCTTCAGGGATTCTTCCTGACCCTGGGATCGAACCCACATCTCCTGCACTAGCATAAGGATTTCCTCCCAAATTACACACAATACCGCCGCCAGCCTAGCTATGTAGGGCAGCATCCGCCGGAAGGGGGAGCCTTTTGCTGGTCGCTCAGGGCCACCATTTGGGATCCAAAATCCCGGGCCCGTGGAAAGCCATTCACCTACACTTAAGGAAATTAGACACTTATCCAGAAAGATGACTCCTGGATGTCCATCTCAGAGACATCACGTTGGACTAAAGGGATCCTTCATGAAGCTGCCACAGCAGCTGAGTGTAGCGGGTTGGGGAGTCTGGAGGCGACCCACAAGTCTGTCACTGGGGGAAGGGATGAGAAAAATGACTTTGGGTTCTCACCAGGGAATACTGTGCATGGTTAGAAGCAACTATTACACGCCACTGAACACACCTTGGTGCCGAGTGGAGGGAAAAAAAATAAAAAGAACCAGCCTGAGAGCTGTAACAGAATTAGTCATGTTAATTAAAAGCATATACAAGCACAGAACAGCATGACATGCTCTGTAAGGATTCATACATATTTAAGAATATATTTCACCCACATCAGTAAGATGCTTCCAGGGGGAAGGGAATGATAGTGGGGAATCAGGGATGAAAGAGAAACAAAAGTTGAGAAACAGAACCATGAACCTGAGGGAAGGGTCCTGACCAGTTCAACAGGGAGGATACACTGGGGACAAGTAGATGAGGTTCTTTGCTTCCGGCCCCTGAGACTGATAAAGGTGGAAAAGACAACCAAACTGATATAAAAGCAGAATCCACCGGCTGAGGTTGAGTCCACACTCGTCTCCTTCAAGTGCATGCGTGCTCAGCCATGTCCAACTCTTTGCAAGTCTATGGACTGTAGCCCACCAGGCTCTTCTGTCCACAGGATTTTCCATGTAAGAATACTGGAGTGGGTTGCCATTTACTCTTCCAGGGAGTCTTCCCGACCCAGGGATTGAACCCATGTTTCTGTGTCTCGTGCAGGCAGATTCTTTATCACTTGGGCTACTGGGAAGCCTCTCCTTCATGGGCTGGGCACCATTTCTCCTCTGAGAGCCCCAGGTATGTGCTCCACTCTGCTTGGGACACCATGAGCCTCTTGAAGAGGGAAAATCATTTGTCATCTATCTTCCTACCATTGCAAACAGCAGGCCCTCACAAAAGCTTGTGGTTAGACTCCCTCGCAGTTTAGAGCAGCAGGGCACCCCACACATTGATGTCAACTCAGGGCAGAGGGGATGGCGGGCGCCCTGACTGAGACAGTCATGTCCTAGGCAGATTGATAAGGAGTCTAGGGGTCCCCAGGAGTGAGGGGTCTGGAATTCTCAAGGAGGAAGAAAGGACAAACTTTTTTTCTTTCTCCACATTCCTTAGGATTATACAACAATGTATCCGGCCTGAGGACAGTGTTAATGTAAATTAGGGGGGTGAAGGTGAAGTCGCTCAGTCGTGTCTGACTCTGCGACCCCGTGGACTGTAGCCTATCAGGCTTCTCCATGCATGGGTCCATGGGATTCTCCAGGCAAGAATACTGGAGTGGTTTACCATTTCCTTCTCCAGGGGATCTTCCTGACCTGGGGATTGAAGCTGGGTCTCCTGCATTGGAGGCAGATGCTTTTAACCTCAGAGCCTAAAAAAAAAAAAAAAAAAAAGGAAGTTTCAAAGTTAAAAAAAAAAAAAAACAAACCTCAGAGCCACCAGGGAAGCCCTAAATTAGGGGGGTAGACCTGGTCTTTTCCAGGATGTATCCTGCCTGAAGACAGTGTTATCTTAAAATGTAAATTAGGTCTTTACAACCTGAGACATTCTTTAGAGTATATAACTTCATTGCTAACACTAGAAAGGGGGTACTCTTTCTACCCGCTTCTGACGCCTATGTCAGAAACTTTCTCTATTTCCTTTATACTTTAATAAAACTTTATTACACAAAAGCTCTGAGTGATCAAGCCTCGTCTCTGGTCCCAGATTGAATTCTTCTCCTCCAGGGGCCAAGAATCCCGGTGTCTTCGCGTGATTCAACAACCATGACCTCCAGTCCACGCACTTGGCCCGGTGATGGCTCGCCTTTCACAGTGTCCATCTCCGTGATAATTACTTGTTCATTCGAAGGTTCCCCCACCAATCTGTCGGTGTCCTGATGGAAGGACCAAGCCTGTCTGGCTTCTTCCTGGATCCTCGCACCCCACTGGCTCTGACTTGTTGACTGTGCTCATAATCAGAGGTCACACAGATATATTAAAACATGAACAGATACTGAGCAAAATGGCAGAATCTGCGTCTTTGGAGAGCAGGTCGTATCCTGTGTCATTCTGCAGAGACGCACATATTTCTTGGAAGGAATAATGCCTCTCAAGGGAACGAAAAGGCCATCCTTTGATGCATTAGGTCCCTGTGGGTGATGACATTCGGTCTGTGGCGTTCCAGAGTGAATCTACTAAGCCTGGGGACGGGCACCAGCATGGCCACTGGGTTCTAACTCTCCACTGAATGCCAAGACTTATTAAGACACAAAAATCAAGTGTGAGTCGCTGAGCTGGAAGGTATGATGAGTGTTTATGACCGGGTGGGAGGAGTGTTTATGACAGACAGGCTGGAAGAGGAGCTCATTGGCTGCTCCGCATGCCTTTTCACGTACACAAACTCATCGCCATGGCAATTGTTTTCCCCCGCAAGTTCCCTCCAAGCAGCCATTTGTGTTTCTTGATTTCTACACAAAGATGACCTTGTTAGGTCCTGTTAGGCAGAAACAAGACAAACGCACCAACAACACAGGCTCCCCATACCCAGTTTCCCTGGTGTTAATCACAACACGCCTGAGATGCCCCTTCAGGTGGCTTAAAATGAGAAGCTTGATGGTTAATTTAAATAACAGGCAGCGTCAGCTCCACCATCTGCAAAGGGCCCCCAACCCCTCAGCTGTTCCCCTTCAGCAGAGGATCTGTCTTCTGGCTCAGCAAGATTATAAAAGCCCTGGGGCCAGGCGACCCCAGGGCTCCCCCAAGTGCCAGTGCTGGTCTCTTCACGACTGGGTCTTTCTGGGAACCTGCAGTGCCTGACCCAATGCCCAGCAACCCCTTTGGCCTGGCAGTTTACCGATTTCATCCTTTTTCATCCCTACTGAAGGAAACCCGATTGACTTGACCTATTATTGCTGTTCTGTTAATGACTGGCATAAATATTACCTTCTAAGGACACAGAATTTTGAATTCCCCCCCCCCAAAAAAACATTGGCTGGGTTACTTTACTGTCTTGTTTTTCCAAACAGTCTTGTTTTCATTCTTCTAAGATTTTAGGGGCCACTCCCTGGGGTGGCAAGGTGAGAGTTAGCCAAGCAGGTCTCTTTCTTCCAGAGAAAGTCTCCAACCTGGAGGGGGCGGGGTCCAGCAAGACCCTGCGCAGGTCCTCGGCTGCCTTTGCGAGGGGAACCTTATTCATGGCAGGGAGGCTGCGGCCACCAGGGGGCAGCATTCACCACGCTGGGATAGAGAACAGGTGTGGGCCCCAGCTGCTACCCCGGTCGCCCCCAACCCCAGGCGGGGTCTGGTTTGGTGAATGAGCCATATTGAGCTCCCAGAAGCATGGGAGAAGCACCAGCCACGGGGGGCTGGAGCTCATCCGTGAACTCCATGATGAGTCTCTCTACGAACCTGGGGAGGAAGGGGAGGTGAGAATGGTAGAGAAAGAAAGCCTCACGAAACAGTGGGTGGAGGTAAGGGCACAGAGCTCCACTCTTCCATCCCTTCCTTCACCTGACATGTTTCCTGAGCCCCTACTCCGAGCCACACACGGGCACTTTCCCAGAGATGAACTAAAAGACAGAAGGTTAAAATAAAACCATCAGTCATTTGGGCTTTTGGAAGAAACAGTGGGGGATTTGCAGAGCCCCACCTTTCTGGTAGGAGTCCTGGGCTCGATCCTGCAGGGCAGGGTGGGACATGGCTTCACAGAACAGAGGTGCCACCCTAGAGGTGAGAAACGCACCCAGAGCTCTCCTGACACTTGAAAAGCTCCAAGATAATGCTGGTTACTTTTCTGGTTTTCTGGAGTGCCGGCTTCAAAGCGTGCGGCCATCCTGCAGCAAACATCACGTCATTTCCTCCTAATTTTTCTTTCTGGCTCCAAACCAATGGGGTTCCTTTGTCTATGGCCTAAAGGGAAACCAGGGCAACCATGAAAAATACACTTTATAAACCTGCTGTTTTATAAAAAACTGTATTTATGAAGCTACAAAACAAACATAAAGGAATTGATGAATAGGAACTCAAAAGAGGATGATTTTGGTTAAGATCAGAAATTCAACTTAATCTCATTTAAGAGAGCAAAGTGATTTATTGATTTACCCTCTCAGGAACAGGGATGGCTAACAGATAAAATATTCTGTTTCAGGCTTCCCTGGTGCCTCAGCTGGTAATGAATCTGCCTGCAACGCCGGAGACATTGGTTCGATTCCTGTATTGGGAAGATCCCCTGAAGGAGGGCATGGCAACCCACCCCAGTATTCTTGCCTGGAGAATCCCATGGACGTAGGAACCTAGGGGGAGTGGGGAGTGGGGGATGGGGAGATTAGGGGGTGGGGGGAACCATCCACGGGGTTGCAAAGAGTCGGCTGCGACTGAGCATGCATGCAGGTTGGAATAAAGGTTTTATTTGTCTTCTATAATGTTCGGAAGTGGGCAGCCCAGGACAGTTGAGAGGGCTTAAAACTCCCCCAGCCTCAGCTTGCTCTCTCAGCCCCAGCCTGTTGCTGTGGTGGTGAGGAAGTTGGGAGTCCTTAGCCCATACCCATGGCAACCCACTCCAGTGTTCTTGCCTGGAGAATCCCAGGGACGGCGGAGCCTGGTGGGCTGCCGTCTATGGGCTCGCACAGAGTCGGACACGACTGAAGCGACTTAGCAGCAGCAGCAGCCCATACCCACAGGGGTGGGAGGCGGAAACAGATATGGAAAAGGCGAAAGGAAGGAGGCTGCACTAAACCTAAAAAGTAGGGGCTCCTGACCTCCACGAGAACTTGCCTGGCGTCCTCTTTCTGGATTTTTCCACCTCTCCCTTCCCTCATGCTCTTGCTCCCTGAAAATATCGAAACCTTATATAAAATGAAACAACTGGCTTCTCCACGAACAACAGTCCCTTCAACTAGCTTTTTTCTTCCCTAAATATTTCTTTAATATTGTGTCTTTGATTTCAAGACATTTCAACAACCCCCCTAAAGGATCTCAACATTTTCCCTGAACTAGAAAAATAAAAAATGAAACACTCTGCTGAGAAGAAAAGGAAAATTGTATGTTCTTTTGTTTACACGAGTGTACAGAAAATCTTTACAGATCTCCACGTGGCCTTGGTGATTTTCCATTGTGATATGGAAAGAGCAATGGATAAACGGGAATTTGCAACCAATCTCAGGGGATTTCTTTTCTATTTAGGTGACCCCTGAAAGGCTTCTGGGCATTGAGTTATTTTTGAAAGAAAAGAGGAAATGCTGAGGGGTGGCCACCATTAACAATAGTTCACCCAGATGCTGACTTATTCTGATGTTTGCTGGGTTTTATTTTTATTTAATCTGATGCTTTGATATAATTGTTGGCATTTTGTTTTTGACCTTAAACCAGTATAATTCATCTTGGGCTTGCCAAGAGAGGCAATGGACTGTCAGTGATCAAGATGCAATCTATTTTCTTAAATTTATGACTTAAATTATGTTCATTGAGATGATGTTGAGTGAGGTTCATGGGGGAAGGGGTGGGGATGTGGCACTGCTTTGCTCTTCACTCATTTTGATCATAATTTACCCTTCAATCACCTGGAATAGGAGCTTATTTCTGCTCACCCAAAGTTTCCACCAAGAGGCCTTGGGAAGAACTTGAGCCACATCCTGACCTATGAATTCTGGATGCAAAAAGGGTAGATTCAGAATGAAGAACTGCTTTCTTAAAATTCTGAGCTATGTAAATTCTTGGTATAGTGGATGGAGTATTGCGCTGGGAGTCAGTTAATGCGATCCTCCAAAAAGCCTTAAGAAGAAAGTTGTTATCATACCCATTTTACAGATGAAAGTACTGGGACTTGGAAGGTTGAACTAATTTGCCCAAATCGGCAAACAGTGGAGCCTTGGAGCCTTGGATTCAAGCACAGGCTCCTCCCTTAGAGGCTGGGATCTCAAAGACCAAGCGCACCTAGCTGTGTGACCTCAGGTAAATCCCTTCCCATCTCTGGGCCCTGGTTTCCTCTTCTCTAAAACAAGAGGGCTTGCCTGGCTGGTTTCTAGGATCTTTTCTAGCATTGACTACAGATAAAATTTCATGATCTTCCTCAAAGTCTAGCAGTTATCCAGACTTAAGCAGGAGGTTGCAGTCAAGTTTCCTCTCCAGAGTCTGAAGAAAGAGAATTTAGTATGAATGGAAAGAAATAGCATTTAGTAAGGGAATATGTGTGCTATTAATACATATTTTACACATGTACTTGACTGCCATTCTATCTTTACCATAACTTAATAAGGTAAGTATTTTTATCATGCCCATTTTACAGGTATAGAAACCGAGGTTCAGAGGACTGTGGCTTGGTCCAGGTCACACAGTTGAGGAGTGGTGGAGCCAGGATTAGCCTCCAGGTTCCCACAGAAGCTTGTTCATCCCCTATCAAAGCACAGCCTGTAATCACCTGATTACCTGTGTCCAGTCTAGACCATGAGTTCTGAGTGGCAAGGACCGTGTTTTAGCCTCTCTGTCTGTTGATGGGGCCGCAGTATGCTGTGCTGTGTCTGACTCTGTGACCCATTGGGTTGTAGCCTGCTGGGTTCCTCTGTCCACGGGATTTTTCAGGCAAGAATACGGGAGTGGTTGTCATTCTCTTCCCCAGGGGATCTTCCCAAACTAGGGACTGAACACGAGTCTCTTGTGTCTCCTGCACTGCAGGTAGATTCTCTATCTGCTGGGCCATCAGGGAAGCCCTGTCTGTCAAGGGGACTGCAGAGGGTCTGGCCTGAAATAGATGATCAATAAACATTGTCCAATGGATGTGTGAGATGGCTGGATGGCATCACTGACTTGATGGGTGTGAGTCTGGGTGACCTCCGGGAGCTGGTGATGGACAGGGAGGCCTGGCGTGCTGCGGTTCATGGGGTCGCAAAGAGTCGGACACGACTGAGCGACTGATCTGATCTGATCTGATCTGAATGGATGTGTGAGTGTGACACCCCAGTGCTCACTCTAACCACTGAGGTAACTGCATAGTTGGAAGGAAAAAAATAAAAGCAAGTGTGGGGAGTGGGGCTCAGAAACAGTCTTTATTTACAGAGTCAACATCATGAACTGACTCAGTTCTCAAACCTAGATGCTCACCCTCTTTCACAAGTTCAGAACTGAGCTCAAATTGAGCAAATGTTTTGTTGAAAGTCTTCTATTTTCTCTAAATAAACTCCTAGTAAACCAGGAGGCCTGTGACCTCATTCTTTTTTCATCCTGGCTGTGATGTAGTTAGAAAGCTTACTCTTGAGTTTTTTTTCTTTGTGCTTTTCAATAGTTTCAAAATTTTTGTATAATGATTTTTTAAAAGCAAATTAAGTGTTTACTTGTTTTAAAGCAAGATCAATAATGACATTGGATCTTCATCCTTCAATGCTTTGGAAAGCAGCAAAGTGGTGATTGGGGGTTGTATATTCAAAAGGCAATGAATTAAAGAGTACTTAAAAAAAAAGAATAAGAAAAAGAAAAAGAAATGACTATGGAGCAGAGGCAGAATAAGTGGAAAACCTGCTGCTACCGCTGATACCCACAAGAGGGCGCCAGGGTCCCCAGGAAGGCAAAAGTCAAGCCTAATACCCACTTCTGCTGCGACTGAGACCCCTTCTATGCAAAGGAGCTGGTTCTGGAACATCAACCATGATTCCGCCTCTCCTGGACTTCACAGTTTAAGTTAGTCTCCTTCTCCTCCTCTTGTCAGTTGAGCCCACAAGGGTTTCCACCCCTGGGGCATCTGTGGTTCTCTTTTACCTAGTGTGTGTGGGGGGGTACTGTTGGCATTTTAGGGGTGTGTGTGTGTGTGTGTGTGTGTGTGTGTGTGTGTGTGTTGGGCAAGCAGAGGTGTAAACAGGCTCCACAATCTGTAAAACAGCTGGCCGCACACCTGAGAATTCCTTCATGAAGATATGGCCTTCCCAACAATAGCACTCCCTTTTAAAACCCTGGGTCTGCAACAAGCATATTAAAGACATATTTCACCAACCTTGTCAAAGTCAGCTTGGCTTTTGAGAGTAGACGAGGGAAAGCCACTGAACACATAACAGATGTGTATTATCTCCTGAAGAGGGGAGTGGCAGGAGAGCCCAGGGTGGGAAAGCTGGGAGCCCACCTTTTCTCCACCACACTGAGTCACCTTGCCCAAAACCCACTGTGGGCATTTTGCTTATGTTGTCTCATTTAGGACCACAAGAGTCCTGGGAAGGAGGCACTATTCTCCCCACTTTACAGATGGGAAAACTGAGGCCAAGAGAAGTTAAGTCATCTGCCCAACATCCCCCTCCCACCCCCTGCCCCTAGCACTTCAAGGATACGTGGAAGCAAGACTTTAACCCCCAAAGAGCCCAGGCTTCACTGCTCCCACTGTTGCCTCTATTGAGGCAGATCCAGGCCTAGGAGTGACTGTCCAGAGAAGGGGTAAAAAAGCAGGGGTGGCTTGGAACTCAAGCTCCTGACTCAGGAGGCCAAATTATCCACTTTAGACCCCAGCAGGCTGCGGGGAGGCCATCACTGGTTCAAGTGTTCTGTGAGCCGGTACATGAAGTCTTTTATATTTTTTCCCCATTAATGCATTCTGTACTTACACTTCTTACTATAATTACTGTGCGGTAATTAACAAGGGAAAATAACACATCTGGGTCTATGCTGCAACTCCAAACAGATGCACGAGATGCAGAGGCACGTGGAGGCCCTTTCAGTTATTTGACAAATAGGTCTTGAGCACCCACTAAGTAGCAGTTTGCTGAGGTGCCAGAGGTCCTCAGAGAGCCAGCTGAGCAAGGTCTCTGGCGGGAGGTGGGGGGTGGGTGGCAGATAGACAGTGGGTGTATAAACACATCAGAGATGTCAGTTTACGATAAGTGCTGAGAAGACAATAAGGCTCAGGGACATGTGGTCAAAGCAGTCTCTTCCTGGAGGTGGCACGTGAGCTGTGGCCTGCGGAGGTCCGGGGAGAAGCAGGCCAGGCTGGGGGACGGGCAAGTGCCAAGGCCCCTGGTAAGACAGTGGCTGACCCAGGCCTACTCTCCTCTTCTCTCTCCATCCTGGCAAAGGAACCCCCAGAAAGCCCCTGCTCTGGGGGTCTGGTGGCCCTGATGCCCAGCGTCTTGTTTGAAAGCCACCCTGCAAACAGTCAGACCCTGACAAAGGCGTGCTCTGCCCCTAGCCCCAGGGGCGCCCTCCAATATCTTTTCTTTCATTTGCAGTCACTTTGCTGGGGAGCATTCCAGGTAGAGCGCACAGAAGATGAAAATGCTGGAGTCAGGAGAGGGTGTGGAAATTAGGGGACTGGAAGAGAGTGGGTGGGGTTGAAGCTGGGGTGTGAGGGAAAGGGTTGGGGAGCTGAGGGACAGCTGGATCCGGGGGGTGGTCCGGGGGCAGGGCTCACCTGGGGGGTAGAGGGGAGTTGCTCTCCTTGGTGGTGTTATTATCATTCTCCACATAGAGGTGACTTGCCTCTTAGGTTGGAGGCTGGAAGCAGCCAGTGCCTGGGTGGGAGGGAAGCCCCCAGCCAGTGCCCCCTCGGCCTCCTTTACTCTCCCCCACCTCCCACTACTGCAGGAAAGGGGATCCCTTCCAGGGCCCGAAACTGGGCTCTTGTCTAATACTCGGAAATGAATTGTCCGAGGAGACACATGTGCTGACAAAGCAAGAGAGTTTATTGGAAAAGGGCACCCAGGTGGAGAGCAGTAGGGTAAGGGAACCCAGGAGAACAGCTCTGCCACGTGGCTCGCAGTCTCGGGTTTTATGATGATGGGATTAGTTTCCGGGTGGTCTTTGGCCAATCATTCTAATTCAGAGTCTTTCCTGGTGGCGCCCCCATCGCTCAGCCAAGATGGATGCTAGCGAGAGGGGTTCTGGGAAGTGGACGGACACGCGGTGTCTCCTTTTGATCTTTCCCGAGCTCTTGGTGGTGGCTTATTAGTTCTTTATTCCTTATCAGAATCTCCTGTCATAAAACAACTCATGCAAATAGTTACTATGGTGCCTGGCCAGGGTGGGCGGTTTCAATCAGTGTGCTTCACCTAACACCACCCGGGTCCAGACACCCAGAGAGGTTTCCCAAGGCTGCCCCTGTCCACCAAGGGATGGAGCCAGCATTTGGAAAGGGGGAGTCCCTGAGGGTAGTGGGGACACTGGGACCTTCCCAGGGGTGCGGACTGGGTCATTGGGAAGGCAGAAGCTGGGGAGGGATGGGGCAGGGCGCTGGGGAAGGGTCAGAGGAGGGAGAAGGTACCCCAGGACTTGGCCTGCACACCCTTTCAAATAGGACTAACCCCCCAGTTAGGCCAGGAGGACCTGTGGGTCTCTCCTTCCTGGGGTCGCAGTTCCTCCACCTGGGCAGGTGGAGTTGGACCAAAGCCCTCTTCCAGCCCTTTCTGTTGGGTTCTCTAAATCCTTGGTCCCCACTTACTAGTTTGGGGGTGGGGGTGGTTTCTTGCTCTTTGTGTGCGGTGGGGGGTGGGGGTGGGCGCGGTGAGAAATGCCTCTTCTAGACAGACTGGTCTCCACCCGGCTCTGATGGGTGGACCACCGCCTTCCGCTTCTAGTAATTCTGTGCGCATCCTCCCCTCCTCCCTTCACCCTTCCTCCTCACTCCCCACCCCCATCCTGCTGCCTTCTCTGCGCCCGGAGGCACCCTCTAGAATTAGCTCTCCTGCCCCAGGCTCCCTCCTGAACTCTCCCCGAGGGTCCCTCTCTTCCTCTGAGGAGGCGGAGCCACTGGGGACGTCCCCAGGCAGCCGTGCTGAGTGCTCTGCCCCGGGGTACAGGCTGGAGGTGCCGAGTCAGCGCTGCCGCGACGCTGGGTCCTGCGGGCTGGGCGTGGGTGCCCGGGGCGGGTGGGGGCGGTGCTGGTGGTGAGCGGGGCTCTGGTACCACCCCGCCCTCCAACCGGGGAAAGCAAGCTGGGAAACCGACACTGGCTTTACATCTGACTTGCTGTTGACCTTGGACCCTCTCGGATCTGTTTCCTCGTTAGTAAAACACGGAGATCCTAACAGTACTAACCTCCAGAATGAATGCGTGCTGGCCAAAACCGCTATGGTAAGCAGGGGTTCTGTACCATATACTGGGGGAGAGTCTCCTTTTATGGACGCGCCGGAGTGGCGTGAAGTGTTGGTCTTAGTCCTGTCTTGACTCTGTGCGACCCCATGGACAGCCAGGCTCCTCTGTCGGTGGGATTCTCCAGGCAAGAACACTGAAGTGAGTTGCCATGCCCTTCCCCAGCGGATCTTCCCAACCCGGGCTGGAAGCCAGGTCTCCTGGATTGCGGGCAGATTCTTTACTCTCTGAGCCAGAATACTGATGGTGTCCAGAGTGGTGTCAGATTTGGAAGCAAGCCGCCTGAGTTCCAATCTCAGTGTCCTTGACAGGTCACTTTGTTTTTTCTGGGCCTCAGTGGCCTCCTTTGTGAGTTGGGGATGCTGTTAGTAGCGTCTACGGCCTTAGTTTGAGAATTCTGTGTGTTCATTCATGTGAAGAGTGACTGGTACAAGAAGAAGTGCCCGCGAAGTATTAACTCTTGTCTCTGTCGTCCAGTTCTGCAGGGGAGGTAATGAGGCCCACCTTCCTGTGCTTTGACTTGGGGGTGCACTGCTGATAACAGGTTCCCCTGCAGCCCTTTCAGGGAGTCAGTCTCACTGACTGGGATGCCACCCGTTTTGCTGCCCTGTTGACCTCTGCTCCCAGCCCACTTCCGTGTCCTCAGCAGGTTGTTCTGCTGAGAACGATGCACCGCCCTGGGTGGAGGCAGAGATGCCCAGTGGTGGACTAGCTCTGAGCTTTTGAGGGAGTTTAAGGCAGTTAAAGTCAGATTCAGGCCCTTGACCTAGAGGGTACCCCTTGTCTGGACTGTTGGGGGCAATGGGGAGAACCCTGGGCTCTGAACTATGCCTGGAAGCTCCTGCTGGCTTTGTCGAGTGGTGAAAGGATCCCAGGCTATGGAGGCAGACAGACCTGGGCTGGAATTCCATCCCAACCACTTATGCTCCGTGTCCTTAGGCAAATACTTCCCTTCTCAGAGCTCTGTTGTCTTAACTGTACATGAAACAGTAACAGCTACTAATGGCAAAGCTTAGAGGTAATTATGCAAAACCCCTCCCATCATGTCTGGTAACTGGCATGACACAGTAACTGGCATTCGGGTTATTATCACTTCTGAGGACTTGCTGTGTGAACTTGTGTGTGCCTCCTACCTTCTCTGAGCTTCATTTTCCCCAGCCTGATGATGAGAAGGCTGATCAGATCTTTAATGCTGCAGTGGATCTAAACTTCTGTGATACTTATGGAGACGGAAGATGCTGATGATGACCTGCCCACGTCCGCTTGGCACTTGCCGGATCTGTTCACACCTAAGGCTTCCTAACTCACACACCTGGAACTCTGCCTGAGAGCTTGCTCTGGCTGCAGGAGCATACTTGGCCTGCACATGGGGATGACCAGAAAAGTCAGGGAGTTGATGCTGCAGAAGTGATCGTCAAGCACTGATGGATAAGAGCTGGTGAATGTATATCCTGACTTCCTCACTTCCCAGTGGGCAACTTGGAGACTTTTCAGTCGTATGCCTCCTGTTGTTGCCCAGCTGGAGGGAGCCCCAGTTGCCCACAGGAGCGGCCTGCTCCTCACACGCCCAATGTGGCTTCCTTCCCTTGACCCAGGTCCCTGACCCTTAGTGATGCCTCTTGGATCAGCTGCCATAGAAACTGTGTGCTCGGCGCTGGAGACTCTCAGTGTCTCCCTGAGTGGTCCTGGCATGGTGGTCATCATCAGTCCTGGAGGCTTCGAGGGGCACAAGCCTGGGTGGAAAACAAATCTCCCTTCCCCAAAGATCAAGTCCAAAGGATGACTATTCCAGGAGCACTGAAGAGATAGACATCTGTCTGTCTTGTACCCCCTTGATGCTGGTACCTGGATCTTAAAAGACTGTTTGAAATGTATCCTGAGTGAAACAACCAGGACTGGGAATGCTGAGTGCAGGAATGAATGAATGAGCATTGACCCACAGATCTCCGTCCACATCGCTGCTGCCTCCAGGCTTATGACAAGGAAGGCCTGGCAACACTTAGGGTTGTGGGGAAGGAGCAAATTGTTTGAACAAGGGAGTCATGATTCACAATCAAAGCAGTAATAAGAGCCCAGACATCATGAGTTCACCTGTCTAGGACACAAATTACCTTCACATCTAAGATCTCACTTAATATCCCCAACGACCTGACCAAAAAGGTTTTTTAATAATTACTATGATTATTAGTTGTATCATTACCCTAATTTCATCTTACTGTACGATGCAGCCAGCACCTCCTGCGTCCTGACAGACATGAATAATCAATCAAGGTGTTCTCACCCACTGAGCCTCAGCTCCTTCTCCATCTAGCACTGTAGGCAAAGGCTACCAATCAACTGACATGAAAGCCGAAACCCATTTTGCTTCCCTGGCCAGCAGCTTTCCTGACAACAATAAATTCTTATTAAATTAAATTGAAAGGCTCAAGGAAGAAGAAGCAAGCTAGGCTCAGGGCCTGTGTCTCCTGCTGCCCACCCAGTCCAGCACTCTGAGTGCAGACATCAGTTAGAAGGCTGCTTCATTAAGAAAGTTTCCTTCATTTCTCTAACTTAGTGAGACATCCCCAGATACTGTGATGACACATATACGCACACTGACAGATACACACACCCTTTCTCCAAGGCAGACTTCCCTTGAAACTTAAAAAAAGAAAAAAATCAGGACTTTTCTGGCAGCCCAGCTGTTAAGACTCCTTCCTTCCAATGCAGGTGCTATGGGTTCGATCTCTGGTTGGAGAGATAAGATTCCATATGTCTTGCAGCCAAAAAAAAAAGAAAAACCAACCCTATTCCTGTGGTGATACACAACTCTGTAAATATACCAAAACCCATTGAATTGTGTACATAAAGCAAGCAAATTGTATGATGTGTAAATTACAACTCAATAATGAAAAATTTAAAAAGTCACCAAGCAGTGTTGGCAAGGAGATCAGGCAAAAGGGAGTTTGGGGATTGGCCAGTTGCTTCAGCCAGGTAAATGAGCTTCCTTAACCACGCAGTGGGGCCAGACACCACGGGGAGGCCCTGTGCGGTAATGAATTAATCACTGATAACAAAGACTCGAAGTTACTCTTATCTCTAAACAGGGAAATGCTTTTTGACTAGCAAATTGGAAATTTTCATTTTCATCACTGCAAAAGCATGCATTTTCTTTTGCTTTGTTACTTCCCAGACAGAAAGTGTTCCTTTTAGAGTCTAGAACCAGCAGCTGAAGGCCCCTGCTGCATGGGTCCCTGCTGGCTAGAGTGGGGAGAGGGCTTACTGAGCCCCCAGAGCAGGGACCCTCCCTGAACCTCGGTCTCCTCATCTGGAGAATCCAATGCTTGCTCCTGTCTGACTGCCACTGTGTAGGGTGGTGGGGTTGGTTACCAACTGAGTAACTTTGGGTAAATTACTTTGCTTCTCTGGTATTAGTTTTCCTATTTAAAAAAGGAAATAATGACATCTTTTTTGACAAGATGTGGAGTGGATTACATGCAATGTGTATGCAAAAGCTGTACCTGGGAGGCACAGAGCAGCACTGAATCTCTGAATCTTGTTAGTCCTCTCCCACTCATCTCACTGAATTGTTGTAAAATTCAAGGAAATGATTCATGAGAAAATGCTATTACACCTGTGCTGTCAGTTAGAACTTTCAGCAATGATAGAAATGTTTTCTATGTTCAGTGTCCAAGACTTCTGAAATGTTGCTCATGTGCTCAAGTACTGTCTTTTACATTTTATTACATTTAAATCCATCGATATTTAAAAGCCACATGTGGCTAGCAGCCACTAGGGTGGACTTGGCACATTTAAACATACAGCAATGATCTTTAAGAAGTAAATCTCTTCACCCAACACCTTCATCAGAGTCAATACTTTGGCACGAAAAAGTCATTGTTGTCTAACTATATACAAGTTAAAGAAGACAAATTAAAGACCAGGAACCTTAGTTGCTTTGGTTCAGTTGCTCAGTCGTGTCCAACTCTGGGACACCATGAACAGCAGCATGACACGGGCTTCCCTGTCCTTCACCAACTCCTGGAGCTTGCTTGAACTCATGTACATTGAGTTAGTGATGCCATCCAACTATCTCATCCTCTGTCATTCCCTTCTCCTCCTGCCCTCAATCTTTCCCAGCATCAGGGTCTTTTCTAATAAGTCAGCTTTTTGCATCAGGTGGCCAAACTATACGAGTTTCAGCTTCAGTATCAGTCCTTCCAATGAATGTTCGCGATTAATTTCTTTTAGGATTGACTGGTTTGATTTCCTTGCAGTCCAAGGGACTCTCAAGAGTCTTCTGCAATACCACAGTTCAAAAGCATCAGTTCTTCAGCTCTCAGCCTTCATTATGGTCCTACTCTCACATCCATACATGACCACTGGAAAAACCACAGCTTTGACATGGCAACACACATAAGTAAGATGGAAGAGTAGAAGGGTGTGCACTCATCTTCTCCCGCGAGAACACCAAAATCATAGCTAGCCGCTGAACAGCCATTGACAGGAGAATGCTGGATTCCACCAAAAAAGATACCCCACGTCCAGTGGCAAAGGAGAAGCCCCGAGAAGATGGCAGGAGGGGCTCAATCATGTTTAAAATCAAATCTCAGACCCGCCAGAGATGCTTGGAGGGCACAAACAAAAATTTGTGCACACCTGGACGAAGGGAAAGAAGCAGTGACTCCCACAAGAGACTGAGCCAACCTGCCTTTGAGTGTCTGAGGGTCTCCTGCAGAGGCACAGGTCAGCAGTGACCCGCCAAGGGGACAGGAGCCTCGGCTGCAGCGGACCTGGAGGGCACGGCATGTAGCGTAAGTCCTCTCGGAGGAGGTCACCATTAGCTTCACTATAGAGCTGCCGAGCAGATGACACAAACTGGAGAACAGTGATAGCAAAGAAGTTCCCACATTGTTGTGGAATTTCCTGGACTCACAACAGATTTCTCAGCCTGGGGATCTGGCAAAGGGACTGAGAACCCCCAGGGAATTTGACTTTGGAGGCTAGTGGGATTTGGTTACAAAACTTCCACAGGACTGGGGAAACAGACTCTTGGAGGGCACAAATAAAACTTTGTGCACACCAGGACCCAGGAGAATGGAGCAGTGACCCCACAAGAGGCTGAGCCAGACCTGCCTGTGAGTGTCCAGGAGTCTCTGGTAGAGGCATGGGTTGACAGTGGCCTATCTCGGGGTCAGGGGCACTGACTACAATAGTCCTGGGAGCCACAGCATGCTGGCATAAGTCCTTTTGAAGGAGGTCACCATTGAAACTCAACATTCAGAAAACTAAGATCATGGCATCTGGTCCCATCACTCCATGGCAAATACATAGGGAAACAATGGAAATGGTGACAGACTTTATTTTGGGGGCTTCAGAATTGCTGTAGATGGTGACTGCAGCCATGAAATTAAAAGATGCTTGCTCCTTGGAAGAAAAGCTATGACCAACCTAGAGAGCATACTAAGAAGCAGAGACATTACTTTTCCAACAAATGTCCGTCTGCTCAAAGCTATGGTTTTTCCAGTGATCATGTATGGATATGACAGTTGGACTATAAAGAAAGATGAGTGCCAAAGAATTGATGCTTTTGAACTATGGTGTTGGAGAAGACTCTTGAGAGTCCCTTGGACTGCAAGGAGACACAACCAGTTCATCCTAAAGGACATCAGTCCTGAATATTCATCAGAAGGACTGATGCTGAAGCTGAAACTCCAATACTTTGGCCACCTAATGCAAAGAACTGACTCATTGGAAAAGACCCTGATGCTGGGAAAGATTGAAGGCACGAGGGGAAAGGGACAACAGAGGATGAGGTGGTGGGATGGCATCACTTACTTAATGGACATGAGTTTGAGTAAACTCTGAGAGTTGGTGATGGACAGGGAGGCCTGGTGTGCTGCAGTCCATGGGGTTGCAAAGAGTCAGACAGGACTGAGAGACGGAACTGAACTGAAGTGAACAGAGAGGAAACACAGCCCCACCCATCAGCAGAAATTGGATTAAAGATTTACTGAGCTTGGCCCCACCCATCAGAAGAAAACCCAGTTTTCGCTACAGCCAGTCCCTCCCATCTGGAAACTTTCACAAGCCTCTTATTGTCATCTATCAAAGGGCAAATGGGATGAAAACCACAATCATAGACAACTGACAGAACTGATCACATGGATCACAGCCTTGTATAACTCAATGAAACTATGAGCCGTGCCCTGTAGGGTCACCCAAGATGGATGGGTCATGGTGGAGAGTTCTAACAAAACGAGGTCCACTGGAGAAGGGAATAGCAAACTGCTTCAGGAACCTTAGAGATGAAGCCAAAGTGAAGTCACTCAGTGTCTGACTCTTTGCGACCCCATGGACTGTAGCCCACCAGGCTCCTCTGTCCATGGAATTTTCTAGGCAAGAGTACTGGAGTGGGTTGCCATTTCCTTCTCCAGGGGATCTTCCCGACCCAGAGATAAAACCCAGATCTCCCACACTGTGGGTAGAGGCTTTATCATCTGAGCCACCAGGGAATCCCTGAGACAAAGCCAAGTGGGCCATTTTTTATGGAAAAAATCAAGACCCAGAAAGGGTGGCACAACTTGCCCAGTGATACAAGACCAGGCCCCCTGATTCCTGTTGGAGAACTGTCTTCACCAGCAAGAAGGGTTCCCCAGCCATGGTAGGCAAATTGATTTTCCTTCTACCTGGGGACTTCCCTGGTGGCTCAGACAGTAAAGCATCTGCCTACAGCGTGGGAGACCTGGGTTCAATCCCTGGGTCGGGAAGATCCCCTGGAGAAGGAAATGGCAACCCACTCCAGTATTCTTGCCTGGAAAAATCCCATGGACGGAGGAGCGTGGTAGGCTATGTACAGTCCATGGGGTCACAAAGAGTCGGGCACAACTGAGCAACTTCATTTCACTACTTCTACCTGGGTACAAGGTTGCAGATGACCTGCAGGTTGAACCCTGTTTGAAGTCTCCGTCTGAGACCACCTTAATTACTGTTAAAACTCTTCCTGGTATAAGTGCCCCATTTGGCAGACTAATAATTAGATTTTCATTCTTTCCTGTTGCCAAGAGAGTTCCACAAAGTAGGCACAGATCTCCCCAGAGAGAGGATGTGTCAGAATAAGGGATGTTCCTATGACCTGGGAAACTGGGAGTGCAGTGGCTAAACCTTCAGATGACTGACAGCCAGCCTGGGCCCTAGACAGGCAAAGCTCTGAGTTGTCCTGATTGTTATCTGCTCTTCTTAGAACTGCAACGAGGCCCTTGGGGGGGTGAATCGGGTCCAGTGAAGTCCCAACAAAAGCACATGGTGAGAGATAATGAAGATTAAGGGAGAAGTTTCAACAGAGAAATGGATTAACTGAGATACTATCTTATCAAACGTGAAGGCAGAAATAGCCTGTCTAAAAGCAGAACCTTTCCCAGTGAGGGGATTGCCCATAAAAATCATCATGTGGATTATCTAATCTAAGATGGTTTTAGTACTCAAAGCAAGACACTACTCAGGTGCTATCAGAGCACTTTCTACAACTTTCCAGCCAATGTGTTAACAGGAAACACGAACCTCGTGCAGAAAATGCAGCGTGTTCCTCTAGGGACAGCCTGGCTGCCGGCCCCGGGGGTGTGATGGGGGTTAGGCCGTGGAAACCTAGGAGCTGAAAGCCTTGTTGAGCGCTGCCACTGCCTGTCCTTGCAGGGCTGGACACCTGCCCTCACCTTCTGGGACCTCAGTCTGCTGTTCGTAAACAAGAACAGAATTAGGAGTGACCCACCTGCCTCTGAAGACTTTAACATCTGCTCAGGGCTCCAGGTTCATGGAACCACCTAGTTTCCTGAAGAAGCCATGTGGTTTCACTACTCAGGGCTCAACACCAGCTCAATTTATCCTGTTTGTTGGTTTTCTTGATTGTTGTCTGTTTCGTCCACTGGGATGTCAGCTTTTTGAGGATGAGAGACTGTCTGCTTTGCTCACTGATGTGTTGAGGGTTCATCCAGCCCTAGTTCAGTGACTGGTACATGTCTGCATACCTGCTAAGTCGCTTCAGTTGTGTCTGACTCTGTGTGACCCAAAGGACTGCAGCCTGCCAGGCTTCTCTGTCCATGGGATTCTCTAGGCAAGAATACTGGAGGGGGTTACCATGCCCTCCTCCAGGGGATCTTCCCAACGCAGGGATGAAACCTGACTTCCTGCACTGGCAGGCAGGGTCTTTGCTACTAGCACCACCTGGGAAGCCCCAGCTGGCTCATGGTAGCTGCCAAACAAACAATTGTTGAAGGCTCAAAATGGATCATAGACCCAGATGTAAGAGCTTAAACTAAAAAACTTTTAGAAGGGAATGCTAAGTCACTTCAGTCGTGTCCGACACTGTGCGACCCCATAGACGGAAGCTCACCAGGCTCCTCCGTCCCTGGGATTCTCCAGGCAAGAATACTGGAGTGGGTTGCCATTTCCTTCTCCAATGCAGGCAAGTGAAAAGTGAAAGTGAAGTCGCTCAGTCGTGTCCGACTCCTAGCCACCCCATGGACTGGAGCCTACCAGGATCCTCCGTCCATGGGATTTTCCAGGCAAAAGTACTGGGGTGGGGTGCCATAGAAGGGAATAGAGAGTAAATATTTGTGACCTTGGGTTAGGTAGTGGTTTCTTGGATATGATACTACAAGAACAAGTAACTGAAGAAAAGTGGATACACTTGAACTACATCAGAATAAAAAAACGTGTGCTTCAAAGCACGCTGTTAAGAAAGTGAAAAACAACCCGCAGAATGGAAGAAAATGTCTGCAAATCGTATATCTCATAAGGGTCTAGTATTTATAACTATATAAAGGACTCTTACAACTCAACAACAAAAAAACAAAAGACTAAAAAAACGGACAAAGGATTTGAAAAGACATTATTCCAAAGAACATATACAAATACCCATAAGCTCTGAAAAGTTACAATAGTAAGTTACCACTAGTTATCAAAGAATGCAAATCAAAACCACAATGAGTACTACTTTACACCCACTAGGATGATTAGAATCAAAAAGTCAGATAATAACTAGTGCTAATGAGGATGTGAAGAGATTGAATTCCTCTTAATTGCTGGGGGGAGTTTAGAATGTAACAGCCACTTTTCCACTTTGGAAAACAGTTTGCTTAGAAAATGAAACACTGAGTTACCATATAAGCCAACAATTCCACTCCTAGGTCCATACCCAACAGAAAAAGTGGATGGAAACTTCCCAAATGTCCATCAACTGATGAATAGATGAATAAGCTATGGTGTATCCATGTGCACGTGTGCTAAGTCACTTTAGTCGTGTCTGACTCATTGAGACCCTATGGACTATAGCCCGCCAGGGTCCTCCATCCATGGGATTCTCCAGGCAAGAGTACTGCAGGGGGTTGCCATGCCCCCCTCCACGGTGTATCCACATGTGTATGTGCTTAATCGCTTGGTCGTGTCTAATTCTTTGTGACCCAGTGGACTGCAACCTGCCGGGCACCTCTGTCCATGTGGATTCTCCAGGCAAAAATACTGGAGTGGTTTGCCATGCCCTCCTCCAGGCGATCTTCCCAACCTGGGTGTCGAACCCAGGTTTCCCACATGCAGGTGGAGTCTTTACCATCTGAGCTACCAAGGAAAACCCTGGTATATCCATACTACATGCTAAATTTGGCAATAAAAGGGAATGCAGTATTAATACGTTACAACATGGATGAACTTTGAAAACATGATGTTAAGTGAAAGAAGTTGGTCACCAAAGACCGTACATTCCATGGTTTCATTTATGTGAAATTCCCAGAAAAGGCAAATTCACAGAGAGGGAAAGTAGATTAGTGGTTGCGGGAGGAGGGAATGGAGAGGGGTCGTGAATGGTTATTAGGCTTCTTCAAAGGGAGATGAAAATGTCCTAAAATTAAACTGTGGTGATGGTAGCACAACCCTGTGAATTTACTAAGACCTCTGAATTGCTCATTTTAAATGGGTGAATTGTAGAGTATATGAATATATCACTGCTGCTGCTGCTGCTAAGTCGCTTCAATCGTGTCTGACTCTGTGCGACCCCATAGGCGGCAGCCCACCAGGCTCCCCCGTCCCTGGGATTCTCCAGGCAAGAACACTGGAGTGGGTTGCCATTTCCTTCTCCAATGCATGAAAGTAAAAAGTGAATATATCACTAGAACTTCTTAAAAAAAAACAACAGCAGCTATGGAAAACCAGGAAATGATGGTGTCTGGGCTGAGCCCTGTGGTGTGAGCAGGGAGGGAGGTAGTTTGGGTGGGATGCGGGCGTCACAGAGAAGCAGGAGAGTGAGTGCTTTGTGAAGGAGGAGCCCCTGGCGAAGTCCCCAGGGGTAGAAGGAATCCTGAAGGAAGGGCAGCAGAGCGGGGAGGAAGAAGGAGGGCCGAGAGGAAGCCAGAGAGCGTCCTGGGCAGGTAGGACAAGAGAAGGAGCTCAAGCACCCCTCTAGCTGCAGAAAATGCAGCCCACTTTCAACCTCTCTAGACTCTTCGTGTCTTGAGGGAATCCGACAGCAAGTGCCCTGGGCAATGAGCCAAGTTTTTAGACTGGACTTAGTTAAATGTAAGCAAATACTGGGTGCCACAGTCACCCAGATTCCCGGATTGTGAGTTGAGGGCTCTACTCTTGCCAGTTGCCTTGGCAGGGACGGGAAGGACCAGCATGATGCCAGCCTCTCCTAAAATGCACGTGCATGTGGGAACGCACATGTGCTCATGAACATACACAGGTGCACACACTCACAAACATGTGCACATACACCCACGCTTACAGACATGCATCACAGAATCTAGTAGCACAAACGCATACTCACATGTGCACACCCACATACTGCACACACACACAAACTCACAAGCATGCATATATATGCATAAGCGCACACACTCTCACACATGGCCCACACACATACACACAGGCAGGCACACATGAGTCCACACGTGCCTACACACACTCTCACACACACATCCAGACTGGGGCACAGGATCTCTTTTTCTGCCTCTGGGAGCTCCATAGGGTGCCTGTCAGCTCTAGTTTCTGAGTGGCAAGCCCGTTCCTCATCCACGTGGCCTCCCTTTCTATTACTCTTCCCTGGTTCTGACCCACTGTGTCAACAAAATGTGTCTTTTGCTAACACTGTTGGCATTCTGCATTTTCTTCTAGGGGTTGCTGCAGGCTGCTGAGTGATTCACACACAAACAAGCATTCTTTTCTCATGCGATTGTCTCGTTTCCTTTCTCCCAGTTTGTTGCCTTTTCTACAAATCCATGAGCTCACTAACTTCTGAGTGCATTTCCTTCCCATCTGTCACCTTGAGTCTAATCTGATGGCCAGGCCTTCCCTGTAGGGGCTTCTACTCTGATGGAATCACCTCCTTGATTCTTGGTCATAGGGTTTTTGTGAATGTGGACATCTTAACCCAGAGTATTTGAAGCCCTCCGGTTATAACCCCAGTTCTGCTATTGGGACATATCTTTGCCTCTAGAGGTGATACTCCATCCTGTCTGGGGCTGGAGAGAGCTGAGCGGGACCCAGCACAGTGTCTGTCCCTCTCTGGCAGTGCCAGAGACCTGAATGTCTTGGCAATGCTAGCAATGTGGCCATCCTTTTAAACAATGGTTTTTAACATTTGTTTGAGCATTTGTTCAGAAGAGGGATGGGGTGGGCCTGGGTGAGGAACAGAACAGGCCCTCTGTTGGAAGCCTTGGACTATTGCACCAAAGAATTCAGCTCGGGCCCAGACTTGCATATCTAACTCCGTCTAGTCCATTAACACTGTTGGGACGTGGTGACTGACCCTCCTCTTACACGAGAACATCCCGGGGAGCACCATCCCCCATCCAAGTGGTGTCTGAGAGTATTCCTTCTAAGACACCCTTGGAGTTTATGTCTTTAGGAAACCTCCTGGTTGGGCTGCAGACTGAGCATAGCGGGGACAGGGGCAGCATATTCCAGGGGCACATGGGGGTGGTGTAGACCCACATCTGAGTGATCCTGTTGTTTATCCTCTTTTGTACATTGCTCCCCTCCTCCAACACTGCTGGGGCTGCCTGATCGCAGAATGAAGCCCCAGTTCCTCAGCCTGGCACCTAAGGCCCTCATGACTGGGGGTTCAGCAGGACATTTTGTCTTGTGCGGCTCTTCTTTAGCCCCTGGAGTTTAGACCTGCTGTCCCAAAGCTCTCCTGACTGTCTCCACTCATGCTGTGCCTCTGCACTGGGATCTGTTGGAGCCCATCCACAGCTCCTCGCTGGGCGCAGGAGCGCACATGTCCCAGCAGTGAGAATCTGCATTGCTTCCCTGAAGCTTTCGGAGGCCACCAGGGCTCATTTTGCTGCCAGGATGAACAACAGGCTTGCTGAAAATCAATCTGCTCCACATGACAGCTGAGGTCAGGACCCTGGTCTATGGTGATTTTGCTGTATCCTTAACACCTACCCCAGGACTTGGCAAATAGTAGGTATTCAAAAGATCTGTTAACGAATGAATAGCTAAATGAATAGTCACAGGGAGCTGGAGCCTTCTCAGGTAAGTGAGGGTCGGGGCTGGCTCATCCTGTCTGTGACCTGGTTCATTTTCCTAGAATATGGCTCAGTTTCAGCAGCCAGGTGCCCAGGTCACATGTAAATTAGTGGCAGGGGACACTTTTCAAATGGGGGCTTTAGAACTGGAATTTGCTTTCTGGAAGGTGCCCCCAGATTTCAGCTTTGTCAATCCAGGGGCCAGACGCTTGGGTTTCCAGTTGAAAAACAACAGCTGTGAATATTAAATGAGTCTCATACACCGGGAGAGTCTTCGATCGGTAGAATGTGTATAAATTTCAATAATAATGGGGATGCATTCATCAGGCCTATCAATCATTACCCCCTGTGCCACTAAGACATTTCTCAATGTCAGACAGAAGCCTGGCAGACATGTTTTCTGGAATCCAGCTGCATGGCCAAAGGCCCGTGGCCCTCACTGAGGGCAATCCCCTTCTCCACCCAGGCCTTAGTCTCCCCACGGAGGAGGATTTGAAGTGGAGAGCCTTGTTTTGACTGTCCAGGGCTCAGAAGTCTGAGTGCCAAGATGGTACATGATGAAACATCCATTCTTTGTCCTCTGTTCATTTGCACAATGGCGTGCATGTCTAATTACGTCTCTCGTCTCCCAGAAATGCCTGCTGTGGGGCCCTTTTGCCTGGAAGATGAAGCTCCAATTCATCACAAGGAATTGGAGACATTGCTTGGTCTGGTCATCAAATCTCTTCTCACTCACCCTGTGGTCCTTCTGGGTGGGAGTCGTGTCATGCCCTGCTCATGTCTTCCACCTCTGCTCCTGCTGCCCCCTGGCCCTTACACATCTCCAACAGAGAAGGAGGGCCTTTCAGGTGGTGGACACAGCACGCCAGAATGACCAGCAAGTACGAGGGTGGAGGAGGGGGAAGCCAGGAAAGGCATCACATGACTTGGTATTTTAGGAATCCCTCCTGTCAGCACTCACAGGACTGGAAGTACAGTGAATGCTGAGATTTCATAGAAATACTCACTGGTCATCTACCTTGTGCTAGGCTCTTGGCCAGGCACCAAGGATGGAACTTAAAAAAATATTTAAATAATGAACTGCAGTAAAAGGCACAAGAACTGTGTGCTGAGAAGGATGGGATCTAACATTTGTTGCTCAGTAGCTCAGTCATATCTGACTCTTTGCCACCCTATGGACTGTAGTGCACCAGGCTCCTCTGTCCATGGGGTTTTCCAGAGAAGAATGGAGTGGGTTGCCATTTCCTTCTCCAGGGGATCTTTCTGACCCAAGGATCGAACCCAAGTCTCCTGTGTCTTCTGCACTGGCTGGCGGATTCTTTATGACTGAGCCACCTGGGAAGCCCTCACAGTTGTTGGCTTTCTGCCTTATGCTGGCACTGTGCATTGAATCCCCCTAGAGGTGGACTGTGTTTCTAAAGAGACCGAAAGAATACCCCACCCCACGTGCTCTTTGACCATGTGACCACAGCACTTACCCATCACAAATTAGTGCGTATTTCTTCTCCCCTTGAATCTGAGTGGACCATGTAACTTCTGAAAATTGGCTGTGTATCCACTTTCCTGCTTTACAATCTGCTTGAGGGAGGGCAGTCTATGTCTGACCACCAGAGGCCATGCTGTGAGGAAGCCTGAACTAGTCAGAGGCCAAACAGAAGCGCCCCAGTGAGACAGTCGTGTGAATGGACCCTCTTGGAGCTTCTAGTCCAGCCCAGCCACTAGTGAGGAGAATGACCTCCAAGGACACCTTGTGGACCATGATCACCCAGGCCTGAATTCCTGACCCATCGATTCTTGAATGAATAAACTGGTTGTTTTATAAGCCTCTAAGTGTTGGGATCATTTGCTAGACTGCAGGAGAAAACCCAAACACCCTTTTCACCCTCCTTCACAGCTCCAAGAGGCAGGGGGCATTATTTCCACTTTATAGATAGGACACCAAGGATTGGAGACCTGAATGACTAATTCAAGGTCATGTGGGGAGTCAGTGTGAAAGCAGGATTTATTTATATGTGTGTGTTAGTCGGTCAGTTGTATCCGACTCTTTGTGACCCCATGGACTGTGACCTGCCAGGCTCCTCCATCCATGGGATCTTCCAGGCAAGGATACTGGAGAGGATTGTCATTTCCTTCTCCATTTATTTATATTATTTACTTATAAATCTTTTATAAAGAATATTTTTTTCAAAGTCCTTATTGAATTTGCTATAATATTGCTTCTGTCTTATGTTTTGTGTTTTTTTGGCCATGAGGTATGTGGGATCTTAGTTCCCCAACCAGGGATTGAACCCACATCCCTTGTACTGGGAGGTGACGTGTTAGTCACTGGATCACCAGGGGAGTCCCCAGAAGCAGGATTTAAAGGCAAGCCTCAGTGACCCAAAGACTATGCCTGTCCCCTTGGTCATGGTGCCTCAGAGAGCAGAAAATGAACACTTTTCCTTCTGTGGAGGAAAGCTGGGAGGCGGGAAGGGGGATTTTCCTTGTGTATCTTTACAATTTTGAATACACTACTCTAAAATGAACAAATAAAGGTAATGTTTTTACTGAAAAGAAAAATAACAGCAGTATGTGTATACACTAGGCTGGGAGCAGATGAAATTAGAGGCTGCTGCTTCACAGAACAGAAGCCTTTGGACTTGGCATCGAGTGGGGTGGTTTCCATCCCCAACTGTGTTGCAGTCACCTCTGAGCTTTAGAAATGCCTGGTGCCTGGCCCCACCCCAAGGTTTCGGGTTTAATTGGTCTGGGGCGTGGCTTAGGCCTCAGGATTTTTGAAAGGCTCCCTAGGTGGTTCAAATGTGCAGCCCTGTTGAATGTCTAAGGCTTAGATGGAGACCAGAATTCTTCTAGGCTGTGAAAGGCTGGGGAGGGAACGGGTGGGCTGTGCGCACCCGAAGTAGGTGATTTGTATAGAAAAAAATGAAAAAGAATTGCTTTGGGGGTGAAGGCGCTTAAACAAAACAAAACCAAACAAACACAACAAAACAGAACAAAGGGAGGGCTCTCTTTCTGGCCCTGGTGTATGTGATCCCTGAGTCGGTTCAGAGTAATGCTCAGCCTCCATGGCCAAACTGATCAATCTCAGAAGAAATTAATTTGAAGGATGGTAATAATTAGGTTTGGTTATGGACAGAAATGGTAAGCAAAGAAAAATCCATCACAGGGAGCCTCTCCTGGTCCTGGCTTAGGTGGGATCCTCCACCAGCAGCCAGCCCAGGCATAGCCTTAGGATGCAGCTCTGTGAGCTGATACAGAAAGACCTATAGTATGTTGGCAAAGCAAGCAATTGCAAGACAAGATGGGTAATAAAAAGCTGTTACTACACATAATGTTTGGAGGCAACAGAAGGGGCTGGGATTAGTCAATGCTGGTTAACAGTTTCTTCAATGATCCACTTATCAAGTTGAGTTCCATGATCAACTTTTCAAGTTGATCCACACATCAAGTTGAGTTTCCAAAATAACTGAGGTAAATTTTGGGTGACAACTAGGAAGAGTCTTTTATTTATTTGGCTGTGCTGGGTCTCAGTTGTGGCGTGTGGAATCTTTGTTGAGTCATGCGAGGTCCTTTGATGCAGTGCGTGGACTCTCCAGTTTGACATCTGGGCTCAGTACTTGCAGCGTATGGGCTCAGTTGCCCTGTGACATGTGGGATCTTAGTTCCCCGACCAGGGACTGAACTGAGTCCCTTGTGTTGCAGGTGGATTCTTAACCACTGGACCACCGGGGAAGTCCCAGGAAGAGTCTTTTAGAAAGGATCACATCACGGGAACTGAGAGCCCCTAAAGCTTATATCTTTAGACTTTAAAATAATGATGATGGCAACAAAGGCGGTAATGTGCGTATTGTACTTCCTGTGTGGCCAGCACAGTTGTAAGTCCTTCACATGCCTTGATCCAGGCAGGCTCTAGTTCAAATCCCTGCTTTGCCACTCACTAGCTCTATGTCCCAGCATCTCCATTGTCCTACTGATTAATAAGGACATTGCTTCAGCTGAGGTGACCTTGGTGAAGGGGATACTGCTTGCACACAGGGACCCGCCACAACTCACTGCCAACCTAAGGGTCACTTCCTTTCGCTAACCCTCATAATGTGAATTCAAAGTTTCAACCCAGCCTATTTATCAGCTTCCTTTTTTAAAGCTCCGCTATCAGCTTTCCTAAGATTTATTCATGGTTTAGTTTCAAATTTTCTATTCTTGACCTCTTAGGCAACTCTCTGGGTCTTGAAATCATTCAGCATCAATTTTACGACTTCCTAGTATAAACTGTCCAGCCCTCCATGACCCACAGAGGCCTCTGGCTGTGTGTGACATTTTAAATGCTAACTTGGGGGTTCTTGTCTTAAAGGGAGGAGGAATTAAGTTCAAATTGTGGCTCTTTAGAAATACATAAAACATGAGCTGGGCTTTTAATGGACAAGTCACCTTCTCACAACCTCTGCCAGGCACAGTTGGGGCAAACGATTGACTCCCTTCCCCTTTTCAAAATCAAGAGTAAATATTGGTTTACCTTTAACCAGTATGAGCGCAGGCCAATTCTTGTTGCAGGAAAACTGCAGTAGGTACAAGATGGAGCCGTGGTGGGATCTGTGAGTTGTCATTGTACTGGAGCTTGTTGGGTAAAGAAGCACTCTGTAGGTAAGGTGGTCTCTGGAAGAGTCCTTCAGCCAAAGGAAGAAAGCTAGAGGTGCGGAATTCCAGGAATCTGGAGCGCTCTTGCAGGCAGGGACCTCCTCCTGTGTTCGTGTGTCCAGTATGGTGCTGATCATGCATTTTCTGAATGCTTTTGGTTTATCCCAGATTCATGATGGACCCAATCTGGTTCAGAAAGTTCTCCCAGAGAGGATCCTCTTGAGGACACAGGTGATCCAGCTGTTTATTTTTTTACATTTTTTGGCCATGTGGCATGTGGGAATTCAGTCCTCCACCAGGGATAGAGCCAGCGCCCCCTGCATTAGAAGTGCAGAGTCTCAATCACTGGAAGGCCAGGGAAGTCCGTCATCTGACTGTTTAGAAACAGTGAAATTCTAGTTGGACTCCAGCTTGATATTAAAGCATAGACCTTGAGGCCAGGTTGCTTGGCTGTGCAAACTTGGGAAAATTACTCAAACTTGGGAAAACTACTTAACCTCTGTGTGTTATCTGTAAAAATGAGAATAGAAATAATAATACACCTCCTTTAGAGGACTGTTGTGAGGATCAAATAAATTGATTTATTTAACAAGAATTAAAAGAAATGCAACAGTATCTTAAAAATTAAGCCAAAGACTAGCAAAATCTCAGGCTAGGGACCCTCCCTTGAAGTGGCTTATGGCTACTGGATCTCAGTGATCAACAGACTTGTGCTCGTGCTTAGCTGTGTCTGGCTCTTTGTGACCCCATGGACTATAGCCCGCTAAGCTTCTCTGTGCATGAGAATTTTCAGGCAAGAATGCTGGAGTGAGTTGTCATTTCCTCCTCTAGGGAACTTTCCCGACCCAGGGATCGAACCTGTGTCTCCTGCATTGAGGGCAGATTCTGTACTGCTGAGCCTTCGGGGAAGCCCTTCAGCAGGCTGGGGCCACATTAAATCAAATTCCCTTACCTACAAGAATTTTTGATTTGGTGGAAAATCTTAAGACTCCTGCCTTCCCCTCTAAGCACCACGGAGATAGTCTTAGTCATCACTGTGTAATTCATGGGCAGAGAGAAAAATGCTCCAGTTCCTAAGATGCCCTGTCCACCTGTTCACAGACACTGGAAACCCCACTCAGCACCCCTGCCTCTCCTTCCAGCCTCAAAACACAAAGGATTCCCACTCCAGGCAAGGACAACTTGCTATGAGTTCTCACACAGCCTTATTTTTCTGCTGTCTTACCCTCATCCCAGTCGTATTCACTTCCTCATTTTTTGCTTTCCCTCTCAGGCTGTGTGGGGCAAATTTATATGTCGACTTGACTGGACTACAGGATGCCCAGACATTTGGTCAAAAGTTACTCTGGGTGTGTCTGTGAGGGTGTTTCTGGGTGGATATCTGAATATCGGAATATCTGAACTGGTAGTCAGGGAAGAGCTGTCTGTCCTCCCTAGTGGGGATGTCCTTTCACAGGCAGTCTGTGAAAGGACTGAACAGAACAGAAACTCTGACCCTTGTCCAGTGAGGGGTGCTCCTCCTGCCCAAATGCTTGAGCTGGGACTTTTTTTCCCCTTGCCTTTGGCTCTCAGGAAGGAACTTATACCACGGTCTGGCTTGCCTATCTACAGATCTTGGACTTCTCAGTCTCCATAATCACATGAGCCCATTTCTATAATAAATCTCTTCACAGATCTACATATACAGATCTTCCTCGATCTGTCTGCATAAACCCATTGTAAGTTGAAAATATTTTAAGTCAAAAATGCATTTAATACACCTAACTTAGGTGGCACTAGTGGTAAAGAACCAGCTTGCCATTTCAGGAGATGTAAGAGACTAAAGGGACCTTGCTTTCAAGCACGCAACTGTCCAAACACCATAGCGTAGCCTAGCCTATCTTAAGCATGCTCAAAATACCTAATCAATACACTGGTCAATACATTTGACCAATACAGCTGGTCAAACTCATCTAACACAAAGCCTATTTTATAATAAAGCATCTCATGTAACGTATTGAATACTGTGCTGAAAGTGAAAATGCTTGCCTGTGTCCAGACTGGCTGTAAGCGTGCGGGTTGTTTCTCCTCGTGATCGCGTGACTGACAGGGAGCTGCGACTGCCGCTGCCCAGCATCACGAGAGAGGATCTTACTGCCGATCACCAGCCCAGGAAAAAATCAACATTCAGAATGCAAAGTACATTTTCTACTGAATGCATTTCGCTTTTGCACCATCAAAATATTTAACTCTCATAAATTTGGGACTGTTTGTATGTATATATACTTCTGATTGGTTCTGTTTCTCTGGACAACCCTCATTCAGGCTGTAAGTTTAGTGAAAACAGCTTAAAAACAAACAAAAACCTCTCCGTGCCTCAGTTTCCCCAT
The DNA here is from genome assembly GCA_935064755.1 of Tragelaphus eurycerus. Taxonomy (NCBI): domain Eukaryota; kingdom Metazoa; phylum Chordata; class Mammalia; order Artiodactyla; family Bovidae; genus Tragelaphus; species Tragelaphus eurycerus. The sequence continues at coordinate 674,350 of CAKXYN010000083.1, forward strand.
CCTTAGAGCCTAGTGCAGAGCTGGCGTTCAATCAGCATCTGTGGAAGGAAAGAATGCCTGAGTGAGAAAGGGCCCTTGTGGCAAAGCCACACCCCAGAACCCTCAACCCTTCCAAAGCTCTGAGGGTAGCCTTCACAGGACCTGGAGGTTGGTAACTTTGACCTTTGGACCTTTTTTTTTTTTTTTTGCTTTTGCTTCTCATTCAGCATCCTTCTCTCTAACCTCTGTATCCCTGGGCTCCCAGGTCCTAAATCTACTCTCGGGTTGTGATCCATTGCACATGCTAATCCACAATGATACATGAATTATAAGTGTGCCTTCAAAGGATGAAGAGTTCATGGTGGACATAAATCATTTCCCCTGGTACTTGATGTGGTGGGAACTCAACTGTTATCTGTGATTACTGAGTGGCATGGGAATCCTGAGAACAAGGATTAGCTTCATTTTATAGAAGTGGCTATCCAGGGTCAGAGGCTTGGCTGGGGTGGATCAGGGATTCCAGCCACCATCTATGGGACTCGGAGTTCCAGGCTATTCCCAGAGCTCTCACGGAAACTGGGCTATTGCTCCCACATCTTTACTTCTTTCCCTAATAGAATTATACATCTTCACGCCTGCATGGCTTTGCGGCAGGCTGAGGGCACTGCCCCATCCCTGACTTTGGGTTTGGCCATGTGACTTGGTTTGGCCAATGGAATGTCAGCAGGTGGTGTTTGTGCAGAGATGAATGTGGATGGATGTGCTGATGTGGTCTGGCCTGTTCTGCTTCTCTGATCCATCATGAGAAGAAAACACTCCTAACAGCTGCTGATCCAAAAGTGAAAGAAGACAGTGAAGTCGCTCAGTCGTGTCCAACTCTTTATGACCCCATGGACTGTAGCCTATTAGGCTCCTCCATTCATTGAATTTTCCAGGCAAGAGTACTGGAGTGGGTTGCCATTTCCTTCACCAGGGGATCTTCCCAACCCAGGCATGGAACCCAGGTCTCCCACATTGCAGGCAGACGCTTTACCATCTGAGCTACCAAGGAAGCCCTTTGGATCAGGGAAGCTGATTAAAGAGTAGACTGATTCCAACCCAGTGCCTGCAGTAAGCCAGGCCAACCAGAAACCTGGAATACAGCCATATCAGTCAGTCTATGACATGTGAACAAGAAAAGTGAATGATTATTGTCATAAACAGCTGAGTTTTCAAGTGAGCTGTTACACAGCACTGGTACAGTAATTGCTGACTGATACACTTCCCTACCATGAGTATCTTTAAAAATGGTTCAAGTGCAGGGGAAACGGAGATAACCCAATATTTGGGTCCCTGGAAAAAGTGTCATGGATGTTACTAGTCTCTAGTGAAGTGGCCTTTTTGCCTTGGCATAGAGGAAACTTCCCAGCTTTCCCAAGTTGTAAGGACCATATAGATATTTCTGGCTTATGAAATATGAGGGGAAGTGGCAGGCGGCCCTTTCAGGCTATGGAAGAGCAGTTTCAGTGCAAGTCATGGTTCTCTTGCCCTCTGCTGAAAGAATCGTGGTGGGTTCAGACTGACATGGGAACCACCAGATCAAAGCCACCCGTATCGCTGAGTCACTTCCTGGGACCACAGAGGATTTTCACAAGCAGGAAATAAACTGTGTAGTGTTAAGGCACAAAGATTTGGGGGTTGCCAGTTACTTCTTAATCCATCATCCTAACACAGAGAGGGAGCAAAGACTAGGGGGGCTACAGCTGCAACCTGCTGAGAGCCCCAGTTCCAGTTCTCCCTGGTGAGTGAGCAAGTCCTTGTGGCCAGCCTGCTCCAAGACCCAAAACAGCCCCATCCCTCTTCTTCAGTTTGCTCAACGGCCACATGGGGGTCCACTGACCTGCCTAGGACCATGATATGGTGGCCCCCTGGCCTGCAGCCGACCCTCAGGTGGTGTGAATATATTCTGTGGGCACTCGCCCTGGCAGGGACGGAGCTGGTGCTGCAAGCAGGGGCTCTGGGTGTCGAGGGTGTGACTTCATTGGTTTTCATGAGGTCTCTTTATGCAGGGAGCTGGGGGACTGTGGGCTCACTGCAACACTTGACAAACCTGTAAATATGTATTGGGAGTCATTCACTGCCCGGCCTTTGCATGAAATCTGCATTGCAAAGCCAAGTCCAAAGAACAGGGCACTTTTGTGGCCAGGGTCTGGCTGGCACCACCTTGCCTGCCTCGGTTGGGGTGGGACAGTTGTCTCTGCCCTGCTGACTCTTGGGCAATGCTCCAGACCAACAGAAAGGGTAAACCTGAGGGTGCTCTGTAAATTATAGCATACCAGGGGCTGGATTCTCAGAAATGAACACAGCATAGATCCTGCTTTCTCACTGCTAGGAAGCTCATCAAAGAAAGAGATGACCCATCACCTAAGGCAGGAGAATGAACTTCGAGATGCAGAAGGATAGAGAACTGTCTGCAGGGGCATCAGGGAGGACTTCCTGGAGAAAGGGAGAAAGGGAAGTTGTAGTGGATTCTGAGGGCCAGATCAAATATGAAGAAGACTGGGGACAGTGTGAGATAACATGCGTGTGTACTGGTGTGCACAGGAAAGGCCAGGGAGGTGGTTGTCCCGGCCTCTGCTGCTGGGGTAACTGCAGGAGTTAAGAGCAGGGGCCCTGGGCAGACCAATGTGGGCTTAAGTCTTAGCACCATCATTACCTCCTGCTCTGTGACTTTGACAAATCACTTCACTTCTCTCAAATCTAGTGTTATTGTTGTTCACTCACTCAGCTGTGTCCGACTCTGTGACCCCGTGGACTGCAGCATACCAGGCTTCCCTGTCCACCATCTCCCAGAGCTTGCTCAAGCTCATGTCCATTGAGTTGGTGATTCTGCCCATCTCATTCTCTATCGTCTCCCTCTCTTCCTGCCTTCAATCTTTACCAGCATCAGGGTCTTTTCTAATGAGTCTGTTCTTTGCGTCAGGTGGCCAAAATATTGGCCAAGTATTTGGAGCAAAGTATCAGTCCTTCTAATGAATAGTCAGGACTGATTTCCTTTAGGAAGGACTGGTTGGATCTCCTTGCAGTCCAAGGGACTCTCAGGAGTCGTCTACAATATTACAGTTCAAAAGCATCAGTTCTTCAATTCTCAGCCTCTGTTATGGTCTAACTCTCACATCCATACATGACTATTGGAAAAACCATAGCTTTGACTATACGGACTTTTGTTGGCAAAGTAATATCTCTGCTTTTTAATATGCTGTCTAGGTTGGTCATAGCTTTTCTTCCAAGGAGGAAGCATCTTTTAATTTCATGGTTGCAGTCACCATCTGCAATGATTTTGGAGCCCGAGAAAATAAAGTCTGTCACTGTTTCCATTGTTTCCCCATTTATTTGCCACGAAGTGATGGGACCTGATGCTGTGATCTTTTTGAATGTTACATATTAAGCTAGCTTTTTCACTCTCCTCTTTCACTTTCATCAAGAGATTCTTTAGTTCTTCTTAGCTTTCTGCCATAAGTGTGGTGTCATCTGCATATCGAGGTTATTGATATTTCTTCTGGCAATCATTCCAGCTTGTCTTTCATCCAGCCTGGCATTTCTCATGGTCTAGTCTGCATTTAAGTTAAATAAGCAGGGTGACAACATACAGGCTTGATGTACTCTTTTCCCAATTTTGGGGGGCAATAATACCTACCTTGGTTTTTCCAGTAGTCATGTATGGATGTGAGAGTTGGATTGTAAAGAAAGCTGAGCACCGAAGAATTGATGCTTTTGAACTGTGGTATTGAAGAAGACTCTTGAGAGTCCCTTGGACTGCAAGGAGATCAAACCAGTCAATCCTAAGGGAAATCAATCCTGAATATTCATTGGAAGGACTGATGCTGAAGTTGAAATTCCAATACTTTGGCTACCTGTAGTGAAGAACTGACTCTCTTGAAAAGACCATGATGCTGGGAAAGATTGAGGGCAGGAGGAGAAGGGGATGACAGAGGATGAGGAGGTTGGATGGCATCACCGATTCAATGGGCATGAGTTTGAGTAAACTCTGGGAGTTGGTGATGAACAAGGAGGCCTGGTGTGCTGCAGTCCATGGGGTCGCAGAGAGTCGGACACGACTGACTGCCTGAACTGAACTGAATACCTACCTTAAAGGATAAACCCATGTGCAGGGGGAAAGTCCTTAGTACTTTGTCATGTGGTTCAACCCAGCAAGGGTAGGTAATGGTAGTGGCCTGGTCCAGGAGGCTTGCCTGACCCAGGGGAGAAAGGGCTGGTCTCTCATTTGACGGTAGTCTCCTAGAGTAGCTGATAAACCCTATGTTGAGCCCCAGAAAGATCATAGCTTCTAGGATCAGAGATTTCTGCATTTGAGTCTCAGCTCTGCCACTTTCCACCTGTGTGATATTATTCTGAAACCTCTCAGAACCTGTGTTCTCTCATCTGTCAATGGGCTGTGTTAATATCTTGGCTGCAAGGACTAGATACCTCCATTCCATCTTGAGAAAAAGAGGTTTAATGTGAGGATATGCTTGGACCTGGAGGGCATTGGCATTTGAATAAGCTCCAGGAATGAGCCTCTTCGACCTGCCATGTCACAGATATCCAGCCTATGGATGGGCCCTCTGTGGCCACGTGCCTGTCTGCACCAGGCACCACCAGTCAGTGGTGGTCCTGCACAAAAGAACTCTTGTGTCTGTCCCCAGTAGGGAGGTGCGGAGGGGAAGCTTGGCTTCTGGCTTGGGGCAGCCTCTATGCAGGAGGAGGTAATCTCCCCCTCCACAAATGGTCTTGAGGATCCAGCAACTATTAGCTATAAATTGATCAGCCCAGAGGCTGACCGTGTAAGGGCTGGGAGGGTTTAAGCCATTCAGCCCCCAAGGACGGAATGAGCCCTGAATTGGTTAGACCCGGTGTAACCAAAAGACACAAGATCAGCATTCCTGGCAGAAAGGACACATAGGACCTGCTGGAAGCAGAACCTGGGGCGGCGGGGCGGGGGGCGGTAGGGGTGGGGGGTAGGGGGTGGGGGGTCGGGTGTGCTCCGCGGGCGGCAAAGGTGGATGGGAGGACAGGTGGCTGGAAGCAGTGCTCATTTCTGGTGGCAGAGTGCCACCAGACCCAGTGATGGGAGGTCTGGGTTTTAATCCCAGCTGTGCCAGAGACTTGCTGTGTGCACTTGGCTCCATCACTTAACTTCTCTGTACCTCCTAGTCCCCTAGGTTGTAAAGCAGATATAACATTGCCTGCTTAACTCCTCCTCCCGCACCTCTCCTCCCCGCCCCGCCCCCCGCTCCCCCGCCATGGCTATTACTCAACATGTATCCTGAACTTTCATGTCACATTTCCCTGCCTGAAACCAGAAGGCTGGTAGGATCTTTCAGAAGAACAAGTTAGACATGTTTACCAAGAGACTTAGAGGGGCTTCACTGGTGGCTCAGTGGTAAGAATCTGCCTGCTGATGCAGAAGACACGGGTTCGATCCCTGATCCTTGAATATCCCACATGTCTTGGAGCAATTAAGCCCATGCACCACAACTACTGAGCCTGCGCTCTTGAACCTGGGAGCTGCAATTACTGAAGCCCGTGCCCCCTAGAGCCCGTGCTCCACAACAAAAGAAGCCACTCAGTGAGAACCACGCACCACAACTCGACAGTGGCCTCTGCTTGCCACAACTAGAGAAAAGCCTGCGCAGCAACGAAGACCAGCACAACCAAAAATAAAGCTGTTGTTGTTCAGTTGCTCAGCCGTGTCTGACTCTTGGCGATCCCATGAACTGCAGTACACCAGGTTTCCCTGTCCTTCAGCATCTTCTGGAGCTTGCTCAAACTCATGTCCGTCGAGTTGGTGATGCCATCCAACCATCTCATCCTCTGTTGTCCCCTTCTCCTCCTGCCCTCAATCCTTCCCAGCATCAGGGTCTTTGTTAATGAGTCAGCTCTTCGCATCAGGTGGCCAAAGTATTGGAGCTTCAGCTTCAGCATCAGTCCTTCTAATGAATATTCATGATTGATTTCCTTTAGGATTGACTGGTTTGATCTCCTTGCAGGCCAAGGGACTCTCAAGAGTCTTCTCCAATATTACAGTTCAAAAGCATTAATTCTTTGATGTTCAACCTTCATTATGATCCAATTCTTACATTCATACTTGACTACTGGAAAAACCATAGTTTTGGCTACTTATTTATAAAAATAAAATAAATAAAATAATAAAATTATATATATATGTGTGTGTGTATATACTTATGACTTGGAAAAGCAGGTGTGTATAGGATGTAGATATGGCTCCAGAGTTTGGAGTCAGATACCTCCACACTCAAAGCCATCCTCTGATACTTACTTACCTGTGGCCTGAACCAGTCACATCAGCTCTCCAACTACCAGTCATATTCCTTTCATAATGTTCTTCTGCCAATGACTGCCTTGCAGAATTGTTGTGAAGTTTAAAAGGCATAATACAGAGTACATGTCTGGCTTACAGTAAGCACTTAATAACTGTGGATACTATTATTATTATTGTTGTTGGTAATACAGCAAGGTGAAGACCACTTAGGCATCTTAATGACTGGTACCAAAACCCTCTTAGGGATGGGACTGTGTTTGTTTGGGAAAATGCCCTGCGAGGTCCTTTCATGGAGGGGGGAGACCCTGTGGGTGTGGACTCAGCAGAAGACGGGGCAGCTGCTCTGTTGGAGGCGTGAGAAGGCATCTGTGTTTCTGATTCCGAGGTGAGGGGGCAAGGAGTGATGACGGAGGGGACACAGATGGGGAGAGGTGTGAGACAGTTCAGGAAAGGTGAGTGCAACGCTCCGTGGGGGAGCCTGGACCCACAGTCCCAATGGGGAGGCCCAGTGCTCCACTTTTATATGCTCACCTGCCCTCCACACATGTGCCTCCTCTGTCCCCAAAATTCCTGGACTTAGGAAACTCTACTGTGCCATGGGCGGAGAATCAGACAGAGGTGGGAGCTGGAACTCTGTGTGGGGACAGAGGACAGGCTTTTACAACCCCGGTACGTGGTGAAGATCAGCAGAGGCAGCATGGACGCCCTAGAACGCAATAGACTCTTCAGCTAGCTCTGGGCTTGCACGGCTCCTCCCTTCTACCCCCTTACAGGGTGAAGCCAAGTTTACCCTGAGAGTCAGGGGGATGCAGCTGAGAAGGGTTCTATTGGCGTATCTGTGTCAATGGCAGTAATACGTATGTTATTGGATCGCTGAATGGGCCAAGTCCAGAGCTAAGAACTCTTACACACACATGTTCTTCTGAGTCTTCACAACCCCACTCCAGGAAACCAAAGTTCAGAGTTTAAGTGACTTGTCCAAGTCAGAGAGCTTGTCAGTGAAGGGAGCAGGCTTACGCGTTGGCAGAAGAATTCCAGAGCTGGCCCTTTCAGTCACTACGGTGCCTGGAGCTGGCTCTGCGAATGGACAGCCAACGCTCCAAGAATAGACAGGCAGAGACAGACACAAGGTGTGACTCTGTACATGTCTATACAGGCGTCAGGCAGAAACAGACCCAAGGGCGTGACTCTGTACATGTCTATACAGGCGCACCTTTGAAATGCGGCAGGTTTGTTTCCAGAACATTGCGATAAAGAGACTATGGCAATAAAGCGAGGCATATGGATTAATTTTGGCTTCTCAGTGCAAACAGAAGTTATGTTTACTCTATACTCTGGTCTAATAAGTGTGCAATAGCATTATATGTAAAGGAACACTGTACAGAACTTAATTTAAAAGTACTGCTGTGGAAAAATGGCACCAACAGATTTACTTGACACAGAGTTGCCACAAACCTTCAATTTGTGAAAAATGCAAAATCTGCAAAGCACAATAAAACAAACTGCAATAAAGCAAGGTATGCCTGTATACATTTTTTATATGACACCTGTCATTTCCATGAGCAAAGAGAGAAGACTGATATATGTAACTGAATAAAACTTTACAAATTCCCTAAGACAAGAATATTTAATGCACATTTGGAAGTCTGACAATAGAATGACCAAAATATTTGTAGTATATTTGGCAAAGAGCAAAAAGCCCTTGTAAATTAGTAAGAATGAAGATGAAAGGGTAAGGGATGTGAAAAGGCAGTCCAAAAAATATGTGGCCAATAAATGTACAAAAATACTCACTTTTTCTAGTAATAAAATACATTCAGGCTAAAATAACCTTTTCTTCTCCTACCAATAGTCCCAAATTAAACACATTCAGTATCGGTGAGGGTAGACGCAAAGGGGAGCTCCAGGCTGAGAGCGAATGACTGGTCCACCTGTTCTGGGGATGAATGAAAGACAATACATCAAAAATCTTAGAGGCATACCTTCTCCTTTCAGCCAGCAATTCTACTACTACATCTTTATCCCAAGAAGATAATCATGGAGGGAAGAAGATATCCAAAGACAAGAATATACATTGCAGTGTGTTTCTTTTTTATGATGACAAAATAAGTGAAAACAACCTAAATCTCTAATAGTAGGTAATTGATAGTGTAAATTATAGGATATTTGCACAATGGAATAAATCCTTAACAGCCATTAAAATTGAGAGTGTAAATATAGTCTTAAGAACAAGGTAAGATATTTTAATTTTATTATTTAGATAAACAAAACATATAAGAAAATTGTGCTAAGTGTGACTCCGTTTTGTAAAAACTCAAAAATCTATAAATTTGCAAAGGAAAAATCTAGAATATGTGTACTAAAACATCAATATATCTTTCTGGGAAATGGGATTTCTGGTGATGTCAGGGTTTTTTATTTGTTACTTATGATTTGTTTTTTCTCTAAAATATCTCATTTGCCTCTAAAAACATATCTAGGCCAACGAAAGTAATAAACAGATGATCTTGCAGAACATAGACATAGCAGAACTTATAGGGAAATTCACAACTTTAAACAATGCTATCATTAAAAAAAGAAAAACAACTTTAAGTACTAGAAAAGGGGGGCAACCCAAAGGAAAATGGTAATAATAATACAAAATAAAGATTAAAATTAAAGTAAATAAATCAGAGAATCAAAAAAAAAAAAAAAAACACCAGTGGAATTAATAAATAAAACAATGAATTAGCTCTTTAAAAAGATGAAGTACAAACTTCTGGTAAATCTAATCAGTGGAAAGGGAGACACAATTAAAATGGAAATGGGCATAACCATCCAAACAAAAGAGATCAGCCTAGGTAAGGAAGAGTCGTGATAGTCACTGAGTCGTGTCCGACTCTGCGACCCCATGGACTGTAGCCCCGCAGGCTCTTCTATCCATGGATTTCTCCAGGCAAGAATACCAGAGTGTGTAGCCATTCCCTTCTGCAGGGGATCTTCCTGACCCAAGGATCAAACCTGGGTCTCCTGCATTGCCGGCAGATTCTTTAACATCTGAGCCCTCAGGGAAGCCCTTAAATCATGCACAATTTCATACTCATATATTAAAGACATGTTAATGAAAATGCCTCATTTTCTACAAATACATCGATGGCCATGGACATCCAAAGATGTACTTCACTTGCAGGACAAAAGCCAGGCGCCAAAGAAGCTCAGGCAGAATGAACCACCTTTCCTGTCCAATTGTCCTGAGAGTCAACTCTTGATAAAATAAAAATTAATCAAATAAATAAACAGAAAGAGAAACTTCTGCCAGAAGCTTGATCAAGCATGTCAAGATTAGCCTCAAAATATTATGAAGATGCGTCAGGGTTGCTGGATGAGAGGACATCATGTGACAGAGGCTGCAATTTTCTTCCAAGGCACAAACCAGCTCAGCCATTTCTGGGGCGCTGGCTCCCCTCAGGGCCTCTTGGGTCATGTGTGGCCTCTTTTGCTCAGTGAGGTTTAAGACCTGAGAGCATGCTTCTCGGCAAGGCTTGTATATCCAAGCACATTTAAGTTCTGGTGAATTTCCAGCCTTTAACAGTGAGCCTTCTTCTCCTGGAAAGCCCCTGAGTTGAGGACCACTTATATTATGGGCTCCTTCATGCTTTATTGATCGTGAACTTGCCCCCCAAGAAGCACTGTGCCCTGAGTCTCCCAACACCTTTGTGGATTAAAGTAAAACCCGAAGGGTGTGGGAGTTTCCGTGTACATTCTTTGCTCTGACATTTTCTAACTTAATCTGGGTCTTCTGTAAATATGAACAGATGTTCATAATCATAACTGCAGAGTAAGTCTTAAAGTATGTCTTTTTTTTAACATCTATTTATAGGAAGCTGTTGTAGACACCAAAACCCAATGATGGTGATCAGATGTTACCTAAGCATGTAGACGACTGCCCACCACACTGTATTTGCTGGGAAAGAAATGTTAATTTGTCATTAACCATTTTTATTGAACAAAGACTAGTTCCAAAATATAGAACCAGAAAGGAAATCAAAGGGAGAATATGAGTTGGGGCCTCCGGATCTAAATCCTCCCCGAAAGCTCACCTCATTCCAGGCAGCCTGAGTTAAGAATCTTGGGTCTTATTCCCTCCTCCCATTTCAGCCCAGCCAGGAACGCCGCGTGGATCCACAGGGTGTGAAACTGCTAGAGGCTGTGAAGACGGGGGTCTCTGCCTACAGGTGAGAGACAGAGACCCCCTGAACTCCTCACTGAATGAGTGTAAATGAACATCTGGGATGGGGATGGGGCTTCACTCGGGCCCTTTGCTAGATTCCATGAGTCAGGGTTCTCCAGTAAAATAGAACCAATAATGTGTATGCATGCATGTGTGTGTGATACAGATATAGAGAGATTGATTTTAAGGGATTGGCTCACAAGATGATGGAGGATGCCATGTCCAAAATCTGCAGGGCAGGCTGATAACCTTTGAACTCTACTGGCTGCCTCAGATGAAGGATTATGGGTGCTCAGGGAGGGCTCCCTGGGGGAGGTGGTGTGAACCAAAGGAAGTGACAGCTAAGAGGACTGAGCATCCGCCTGATCGAGGCTCTGCATGTGGAGAAGGACGTGGATGGGCAGAGAGAACCGGGGACGGCATCATGGATGGTGTTTTGGCAGGAGCAAAGGTCGGGGTGGGAGGGTTGAGCATGCAATGGACCAGGTACAGCAGGGACAGTGAGCCACCTACGGAAAGGGCTCGTGAGGACCGGGAGCCTGCTGGATGGCCGAGCTGCCACCCCCTGTCCCTCCATCCCTGCTTAGTCCTTTGCTCCAGGGGCTGGGATGTGTGAGTCCTCCTTCTTGGCTCCTCTGGCTTTGGCATCTGACACACTGACCCACATCCAGCCGGCTTGGCAGGGCCTGCTGGCTTCACAGCTGCCATCACCAAGTCTTTCACTTGGGCAAACAGACAGGAAACCACCCCAGCCAGAGCGCCGTGCTCCCTGACCTACTGAGCCTGGCTGGCCTTCTCCACTGAAGTTTCCTCAGAGCCCAGGCCCTGATCTGGAGGCCCTCCCCTGTCTCTGTGTCCAGCCCAAGTGAAGTGAAAATGAAAGTGAAAGTCACTCAGTTGTGTTTGACTCTTTGTGACCCCATGGACCATACAGCCCATGGGATTCTCCAGGCCAGGATACTGGAGTGAGTAGCCTATCCCTTACTCAAAAGGATCTTCCAACCCAGGAATTGAATTGGGGTCTCCTGCATTGCAGGGAGATTCTTTACTGACTGAGCTATCAGGGAAGCCTAGCCCAAGGCAGAGGATTTAATGGTTCTGGACCCTTGCAGCCTGCCTTCACAGGTGTATCTGCCCGTTCCCACCTCTGGAACTCTCATGGCTCCTGCCCTGGGGTCTGCAGACTGGGCACCAAGGTGGTGACTCCTAGAGAAGGTGGCTTATAGTGGGATGGGCAAGATTTAAAAAGGTGAAGGGAGGAACTTAAGGAAGGGAACACAGCAAAGTGAACGAGGTGTGTGTAGGGACCAGGAGTCAGCCACTCCTTTACTTAATCCACAGACTCTCTTGAGTAAGTACTGAGGCCAGACTATCCACAGGAAGGAAAGTACATCACCAGACTCTAAGTGGTGGCAAAATAAAACTGGGGCTTCCTTGAGGGACTGCTCTCCCCTTGGTTGTTCCCCAACATGGACCTCATCATGCTTACCTCCTCTTTTGGGTTCCCTGTCCCCAGGAATGTCACCACAGAAACCCAACTGCTGAAGCCAAAAATGTAGGCGCTATTCCTGACTTCTCTCTCCCTCACTCCTGGCATCCAGCCCTTTGGTCTGTCCTGTGGAGCTGCCCCTCTGAACAGCTCCACACGTGTCCACTGTTCTTGATTTCCCTTTGCACATGTGTCCACTGCAAATACCACTCACAAATGCCAAAAGGCAGAAACAATGCCAATGCCCATCAGCAGATGAATGAATGAACACAATGTGTCAGATCCACACAATAGAATATTACTCATCCGTGAAAAAGGAGAAAAGTGCTGGCGCACGCTTCAACATGGATGGGCCTTGAAAACACTATGCTTAGTGAACAAAGTCAGATGCCACTGGTCACGTATTACATATTCCGTAAATATGAAATATTTAGACAAAAGCATGTTAGTGGTTGCCAAGGGCAAGGGAAAGGGGAGGATGCGAAGTGACTGCTTAATGGGTACAGGGTTTCCCTGTGGGGTGATGAAACGTTTTGAAACTAGATGGAGGTGAAGATTGTACTATACTGTGAATGTGCTTAACGACCTACACACTTTAAAATGAAGGCACTTCCCTGGAAGTCCAGTGGTTAAGACTTTGCCTTCCAATGCCAGGGGTGCAGGTTCAACCCCTGGTGGGGAAGGTAAGATCCTAAATGCCTCGAGACCAAAAAAAACCAGAATATAAAACAGAAGCAATATTGTATGTAACAAATTCAATAACGACTTTAAAGGAAATGGTCCACATTAAAAAAATCTTTTTAAAATGTGGTGAATTTTATGTTATGTGAATTTTGCCTCAGTCAAAGCAGGCAGGAAGTAGGGTGGGTCAGCCTGTAGTGCTGGCCATCTCGGTCTTCCTGTACTGCCTCTCACGCAGACAGGATCCTTCCAGCCCAGGTCTTTTCCACAGAGCCACCATCATCCTGTCCTCTTTGTCCTTTGCAGCCCTTTCCTGTGTGTGCGTGGCAGGGCAGGGGTGAGGGGATTGTCTCACATTCTGAATCCTCCATTTCTCTGGGTCTGCTCATCAGAATTTGGCCGGAACTCTTGCCCTAGGTACCAATTACTTCTGCCAGAGGTGTGTGAATATTTATGATTGCTCATATGCTTCCTGTTTACCATGTCAGCAGCACTGTTAGCGTTGGTGCTGATAATAAAAACTCAATTTATAATAAAAACAAGCATTTTGTGGTGGAATTGGGTTTTAAGGATCCTATAAAGGCTTTGTGGAAGATTTATTTGAGCCTTGTAAATGTCTTGCCCCAGGGCGAGACTTCAGAGCCTTCAAACAGTTCATTTTGAAGGATTTGGTTATTAGAAAACTTTTATAGTGTCTTTAATTTAATGGGAGAAGAATAACAAACTGAAAGGCTTCCAACAATAATGGATCCCTGATAACTGGAAGGTCTTCCTACCCTCAATAGGCTCAGTGGTGGGAGACCTGGGTAGCTAGGAGCTGGGAGACCTGGGTGCTAGGTTATTCAAAGGCTAAGTAATTGTAGATAAGTCTCTTCTCCTCTCTGAACTGTCTGGGGATTGAAACTTTATGTAATGAGAACTTTTGATCCCATAACACTTGCACCTGCATGCTCAGTTGTGTTCGACTCTGCAACCCCATGGACTGTAGCCCACCAAGCTCCTCTGTCCATGGAAGTTTTCAGGCAAGAATACGAAACTGGGTTGCCATTTCCCCTCCAGGGGATCCTCCAGACCCAGGGATCAAGCCCGAGTCTCCTGCACAGACAGGCAGATTCTTTACTACTGCACCACCACAGGGGCCCTTTGATCCCATAATCCCATTCTAAGGAAGTTTTCCTGAGAGGGGAAAAATTCAACCAAGGCAGAAAGTTATATGGCTAAAATTGTTCAACACGATACCGTCTATACAGACAAGAAAGCAGAAGTTTAAAAAAAAAAACAAACCCAGAAATGGAAGTAGCTAATTGAACTATGGAACAATTTATGAGAGAATAATAAACTGACAATAAAAAATAGTAATTGCCATATATAGGTCCCCTCCCTAAACCCCTACCCAACATCATCAAGACTGGGATGATGCTCATTAAAAAGAAACAATGGTTATTGGCAGATGATGGGATTATGGTTGATTTTTTTTCCTTCATACTTTTTGTGTATTTTTCAAATTATCTGTCACAAACACATATTACTTTTATAATAAAAAAAACCAAATGTCATTGAGACAGCAATTAATTTCATAAAGAATATGTGACAAAGAATAAAATGCTTTAGTTATAATGTGAAATGAGAAGGAAATAGAACATAAATGAATATTCAGATTGCAACTGAGTTGAAATGGTAACAGGTCAAATCCCTGAAAACCACGATGCCTAATTATCAATTCATCTAATAACCAATTCTCTGAAAATTCACCCATATGCCTGTAGGTGTTTTTATATCTATTCAACTATCATATTCTTTTTCATTTTATCGTCTTTGACATGTTAAGTATTTGTTATCTAATTGTCTAAGGGTACTTCTGATAATTTCATTTCTAAGAGTTATTTTAAACATTTGAACCATCCCTTGATTATGGGATTGTTTTTATCCTTGTGTGTGTAATTTGTTCCTTAATCTACTTTTGAATAATTTAAGGACTTGTTAGGATGTTTGTTAAAAATCTGTTCTTCAAAATTTAATATTTCAAATGCACTTTTCAGTGGTACCCAAGGCACTAAGTACAATCAATTATAAAGCCTCCTTTTGACTTGATCTTTCACTAGAATCCCATCACCAAGGTTGTGGATCAAGAAAGATATGAATGTCTTAAAAGATAGAAATATCATTTATGAAATGCTGACGATTTAATCAGTGTAAACTGTCAAAAAGATGGAAAGGAAGAATGAGATATCCAAATGGATTTAACAGCATCAAAAGCTGGGTGAATTCCTCTTAGAGAATGGCTGTAAATAAATACATAGAACCCAAGGGAAATTGAAACAATAATACTGTGGTAAAGTGACAGAATTTTGGTGTTTTTATTGAAAATTCCTAAACCTGTTCAACAAAGTACCATCTACAAAGGCAAAAAAGTGAAAGCTAAAAAAAAACCAAAAAACAACCAAACACCCATGAATTGGAAGTAACTGATGGAATTATAGAACAGCATATGAGAGAATTACAAACTGGCAATAAAAAAATAGTAATTTCCGTGTATAGATCCCTACCCCCACCCCAAGCCAGTTATCACCAAGGCTGGAATCATGTGGATTCAAACCAAACAATGATTTTTCTTCTCTGCCTCCCTCACTGAGAGAAAGCATCTCAGTATCTTATTCTAATTTTTCTCTCAGCAATATGATTTCATTGAAAAAAATACTGATGATTAGAACTTATGGCAAGTTTTGTGTTCACTTGTCATTTCTTGTGTGAAAGGAGAGGTCCATTGTTATTCATTGTCTTTGTTACTTGGACATTCTTGTACTGCTGAGCCAGATGACGGATACAGGTAATGTGACTTTTGGAAGGGCTGCAACAAATCTGAATTGCCTTGCATAAGAAAGGGAAAGGGGTTCAGGGTGCAGCAGCTGGGGGGCTAGAGTCCAAGGCTGGGAAGACTGAGAGGGAAGGAAAGGGTCCAGGAAGGAAGCAGGCCCTCCTCATTGATCACGATGCTGGAGAAGGAATTGAGGAGGGTCTGTGGCATTTGTTAAGCTGTTAGCAGCAGAGCGCACGGCAAGCCCTGTCGCTCTTTCTCCTACCATGACATCAGAAAAGTCCATTTGTCTCGCAAATCCTCTGGGGTAAGTGGAGTTTCTCATGATAAACCTTGAACTTCTGGGTTTCACCTCAAGGTTGGCCCAGTGCAAAAATCAGGGCTTTCCATAAAGAAAGCTTAGGTGTGTGTTGTGTGTGTGCTCAGTTGCTCAGTTCTGTTATGTCTATTTGAACACCTGTGTGTGAATATACCAAAAAAGGAGAAAGGAGGGAAGAAATGGGGGAGAAAGAGAGAAAAGAAAGATTTTTATAAGAAAAGCTTTATACAGTCCATGATAGTTTAAAATTGAAAGTATTCCATTTAATTATACTTGAATTTAACCACAAAGAAATGGAATGGAATTTATCAGATAACATTTCTTAAAAAATGGCGAGATTTACTGCTAAAGATTCCTCTAAAGAGATTAAAGCTATGTAAAACTTTAAGTGGTCAGAACCTTTGTTATTTTCTTTTAATTAAATCAGATAGTCTTCTGCTATTAATTTGTTGATTTGATCCCTGGTTTTTGGAATTACATTTATTATTTTTTTTCTTTCTTGCCTTTGTTCTGTAAAGTTTTCTACATATTGTTCCCCCTTTTGCTCCTGCTGATTAGGAAGCATAGATTTTATTTATATTCCTTTAGTGGCAACTTTTTTGGGCTCCAAAATCACTGCAGATGGTGACTGCAGCCATGAAATTAAAAGACATTTACTCCTTGGAAGAAAAGTTATGACCAATCTAGATAGCATATTGAAAAGCAGAGACATTACTTTGCCAACAAAGGTCCGTCTAGTCAAGGCTATGATTTTTCCAGTGGTCCTGTATAGATGTGAGAGTTGGACTGTGAAGAAAGCTGAGCACCAAAGAATTGATGCTTTTGAACTGTGGTGTTGGAGAAGACTCTTGAGAGTGCCTTGGACTGAAGGAGATCCAAGCAGTCCATTCTGAAGGAAATCAGCCCTGGGATTTCTTTGGAAGGAATGATGCTAAAGCTGAAACTCCATTACTTTGGCCACCTCATGCAAAGAGTTGACTCATTGGAAAAGACTCTGATGCTGGGAGGGATTGGGGGCAGGAGGAGAAGGGGAGGACAGAGGATGAGATGGCTGGATGACATCACTGACTCGATGGACGTGAGTCTGAGTGAACTCCGGGAGCTGGTGATGGACAGGGAGGCCTGGTGTGCTGCAGTTCATGGGGTTGCAAAGAGTTGGACACGACTGAGCAACTGAACTGAACTGAAGTGGCAACATTTAAAAACTTAGTGTATATATTTAATATCTGATTTCTCTAATACAATCTGAAATTATTCAGTATCTCTACTCATCTTTTGAGAAAGTCAAGGATGTTTGCACACTTTTTCACATTGATTTGTCAGTCTCCTTATTATTACAGTCTAGGTCCTTATTTTCACTTCTCTGTTTAAATACAAGACATGATGTGATGATTATTATACAGTCAATAATTAAATTTGCTAACCTATTTCACCAGTTTCTATGTTCATCATTTTTTTTGAATTCTCCTCTTTGATTCCAGACTTCTTCCTGATGCAAAAGTCAATGGGTAGTAAACAGTACATCTGGGGAAAACATTTGTATTTTTCCCTTCTTCTAGAATGATAGTTTAGCTGAGTATAGAAATCTAGGGGTTGGTAGATATTTTCCTCAGTGCTGTGTGAGCTTTGAGCTAAGTCGAATAAAGGCAGTCTATTAAGTGGAATCTTTTGAGCGCCCACTAGACAGGTGAAATGATGACAGTCTTCTGGGATCTGAAGAAGCTTCAACCCTGTTCTTCTGCCCTGGTGGCTGTCAGGCTGCTGGTGTTTACTATGACCATAGGCTGTTGATTTTCGTGGCAACTGTGGAGCTGCAGAGTGTAAGATGGGACCAGGGCAAATTAGAGTGCCACAGTACTTGCTCTTCTTAGCAAGAGTAAGATGTTTCTCTTGGAGAAATGATCCTCAGAGTGCTGCAAGCCTTTAATTAACTTTTAGACTTCTGAAAAAGTTGATTTCAAAAATGTTTATTAGTTTTCTCATTGCTTTTATGGACAATAAAACTTTTGGAACCATGACTGCCATTTTTCACTGATATCACTTTTTCACGCATTTTTAAAAATTTTGATTTCCAGGTTGATCGTGAATAAATCACTTTCTCTCTCCTAGCACTCCTCCCTGCCTAATAGATGTGTGGCTGTCTCCATCTTCCCTCTTGAGACCCTTAGTTCAGAACCAGCTCTTTACATCAGCAGCCTGGGGCTCTAGCCCAGCAATAAATATTTCAGATGTTTCCACTGAGTCAGCAGCTTGACTGAGGGAGGTCCTGGTTGTAAGCTTCTGTTCTCCCCTGCTTTCCTGAGCTTGCCATTTCATGTGAAATGTAACCCTTGGAAGTTGACACAGACTTTTTCAGCTTCCTTTCAAGAGTAGAAAGTACCCCTTCAAACTCCTGATGTGGAGCAAAGAGCCTGGGTCTAGTGCCCCACCTCATGTTGGAGGCAGTTACTTTCTTTTATATTCTAGGATCCAAATTATGCCCCATCCCCCAGTTTGTTTCCCAGCCACGAGCCCTCACTGTGACATATCTCTCTTACTGTTTTTCATTTCTAAGTCCATGGAGATGTCCCTCTTGATTTTGAACAGGATTCTGTCTCCACATTTTCTCTCTTGTTGTTGTTGTTCAGCCACTAAGTCATGTCTGTCTCTGTGACCCCATGGACTGCAGCACACCAGGCTTCCCTGTCTTTCACCATCTCCTGGAGTTTGCTCAAACTCACGTCCATTGAGTTGGTGATGCTATCTAACCATCTCATCTTCTGTCGCCCCCTTCTCCTCCTGCCTTCAATCTTTCTCAGCATCGGGGTCTTTTCTAATGAGTTGACTCTTCATATCAGGTGGCCAAAGTACTGGAGCTTCAGCTTCAGCATCAGTCCTTTCAATGAATATTCAGGATTGATTTCCCTTAGGATTTCTTTTAGGATTCTCTCTTATATTTCACTTATTGTTGCTCTGTGTTTGGAGCGAGAGAATTTGAGGTTGTTGGATAGATAAGGCATAAGTGAACAATGTCATCTTGACTCAACGGTGTGTAAGAGTTGCCATCATTTACAATTTTAAACTATTTTCAATCTGAGAGAGTACCTATTGACCCCCTGCCTTGATATACAAGGAGATTAGCCTAAAATGATTAAAAAAATAAACGACAATACGTACCAATGGTGTGCCCGAACACTGCCGGCAGTACTCATGAGTCTGTTTCTCTGGCAAAACTACTGCTGCTGCTTTCAAAAACCAATATGCCAAGCATATATCTTGATTTTGCTTTCTAGGAAAACACAGAAATAAGGCACCAATCATCATAACAAGGAATTTTTCCTTTTCTTTTGTCAGGCATGTTTTATGAGCGTGAAGAAGTGGCTCTGTGGAGGATAGCAATAATTCCCAGAAAAACTATGATTCCATCCAATTATATTTGTAAGCATATGTACAAACCTGGATGAAAAAACTATAATATCCGATTGGGTAAAACTCCATTAACTAGAAGTTTAAGGAACGTATTAGCCTGACCCAATTTGACTAAATTTTAGCAAATGTCTAAAAGGTGCAATTTGTAATCCTAGGCATTGCGTGGATTACAGAAGTGAATGAATACCATTCTTGTACTCCAGGAGAGGGAGAGGAGAACTTAATAACTTGAGGGCATGCACTGTGATCTATGCGTATAACTCTCACTGAAGTTATTTCTGAGTTCAAGCCCAAGGATCAGGTGCTACTGATGACACCTGAATATTTGAGAAAAACTTCACCATATTGTCTAAGGCCCAATGGTGCAGAAACCATTAATGGCTTTATTTGAAATTTCCCCATTGGTTTTATGGATCAACTCAATGTTCCAGACATGGAACTATTAATAAGCAATTGATTAAGCACATTCTAAAGGGTACAGAAATTCAGTTATTTTAATGGTGCTATCTAGAAAGGCTGCAGGCAGAGTTCCAGGAAAACCTGTACGGTTTGGCCCCTGCCAGCCTCTTTTTGCGGAGAAGGCAATGGCACCCCACTCCAGTACTCTTGCCTGGAAAATCCCATGGACGGAGGAGCCTGGTAGGCTGCAGTCCATGGGGTCGCTAAGAGTCAGACACGACTGAGCGACTTCGCTTTCACCTTTCACTTTCATGCATTGGAGAAGGAAATGGCAACCCACTCCGGTGTTCTTGCCTGGAGAATCCCAGGGATGGGGGAGCCTGGTGAGCTGCCATCTATGGGGTCACACAGAGTCGGACACGACTGAAGCGACGCAACAGCAGCAGCAGCAGCCTCTTTTTGTCTCTCCCCACTCTTTCTCCACCTCGAACTTAACCCCGAGACATACCCAGTTACTTTCATGGGTTCCTCTAGCTTTCGTTCATGTATCTACAGTGTTCTCTCTACCTGGAAATGTATCCTTGCCCTTTCCTCTTCCAGGAACAGCCTTCCCCCACAGAACAACGGAAAGCACCAGTGTGGCTTGAAGTCATGCTGGTAGCATATGAAGAGACCAAGAAACAGCAGTTTACACATGGTTAATAAGTGAAGGCGAAAGTCGCCCAGTCGTGTCCGACTCTTTGCGACCCCATGGACTGTCTGTGGAATTCTCCAGGCCAGAATACTGGAGTGGGTAGCCTTTCCTTTCTCCAGAATGGTTAATAAGGGGCTCTGCTTTACAACGTTGCCTGTAGTAGTGATTCCTCCTAGATTGCTCTGCATCCTGAGGACACATCCTTTGTCCCCAAGACACAAGATGACTCATTATTGGTCACTGTTATGTGAGGAAAGGCTCCCAGGAAGAAGGGAAAGGATGAGGCCCCCTACATGGAAAGGACTGGGGAAGGAAGTGGCGACCCACTCCAGTATTCTTGCCTGCAGAATACCGTGGACAGAGGAGCCTGGCGGGCCAATGTTCATGGGGTCACAAAGAGTCGGACACGACTGAGTGACTAAAACACACATGGAAAGGAAGATGAGCAGGAAGGTCAGATCTTCCTGTTTTAAGGGTCTGAGCTAGAAGTTGCACACCTGACTTTCATTCACATCCCATTAGCCAGAACTGAGTGACATAGTCATACCGAGCTGCAAGGGAGGCAGGGAACTGTTATCCTCATTCAGGGGAGCCTCTACTATCATGAGAGAGAAAGAGAGGATTGATATTGGGGAATGACTGGCTGTGGATGAAGGCTGTGAGAACAGAAAGACCCTGGTGGATGAAGATGGAAGCTTGACTACTCCAGTGAGGGAGAAGGTTACATCAAAGATGGACAAAGGCAAGAAATGTTGAGAAAGTAGGAGCCAGGTCACATTGAACTGGAAAGTGTTCCTATATCCATACTTTTACTCATGTAAATCTTCCCATCCAAAATGTCCTAATATTTCTTTCCTCACCTCTGGAGGCCCAATTTATGCTTGTTCTCCCCACAGAAGCCTCTACTTGCAGCCTGAATGTTAGATGTATATGGAGACCCTCCTCTCTGGTCTACTAACTGAACTAAAATGACTTTAGTAATCTTTTATGGATGCCTATGCTAGACAGATGCTTTACACATATATCTCATTTTTCCCCCCACAATTCCCTTGGTGGACTTTTAGGGGTTCAAGAAGAAACATTTCCCTCTTTCCCTTCCAAAATGAGGACCAACTGAGAAACAAGATCCAGGAGAGAGGCCAGTGGAGACCAATGTTAGGTTTTTACTGATAAACTGGAGCATGTGTCTTTATCTTCATACCTCTGATCAAAGAACTTGCCAAAAATCTTCCCTGCACCCCCCACCCCCTTTTTAGTTTAGAGTTGGAACAGCGCACCTCGTGGTACATTTGGGCTTCAGAGTCACCTATTTACTCAGCGCTTCTGCCTTGCACGAGTGTGGAGCAGGGAGACAATAAAAGAAACGGCCCAAGTCATGCAGCCTTTTTAATACATTAGCTCCACCCACGGAGAACCCAGTCCAAAGGCTGTTACCGCATAATCATTAACTCCTTCCTCCCCTGGAGAGGAAGAGGCATGGCAAAAATATTACTCCCTTGGCCTTCTGTCCATGTGGAAACACAGTGGGAGGAACAAAGGTTCCGTCGTAACGATTCCTAACCAGGAAAGTGGTTTTGTCCACGTTGCAGACCAGGATGCCAGTGCCCTGAGAAATCCCACAACTTGCTAGGGCCCACCGTCTGTTACACGGCAGGCTCTTTTGGAACCAAGTCTATTTCCAGACTCGGACTTTAAGTCACTAGCTTCAGCAGCTTGTAAGGTCTTTGAGGGAAACATTATAGTAAATATCTCCACATTTCCAGCAGCGCCTAACAAAGTATTTATTAAAAGACTCATGGCAGGGTTTAGTGTAACGGCCTGGGGCTTTTGGCCCAGTTTGTTGCTTCTTTATCTCATGTTCAGCCAAGTTTCTTGACCAGGACAATTCCCCAGGAGCAGAAACCAGTAATGCTGCCTGGGGACCTTTTAGACTCTGGTTGTTCCTTTGTTGGATTTATAGTTTGAAGCACTTTGCGGTACTTTTTCAAAATCCACTTTCTCCCTTAAAGCCTCCTACTACCCCTGAGAAAGGAAAGATAGAGTGGGGAAGAGATTCACCTAAGGGCAGAGAGGGATTAAGGGCCACACGGAGTCCAGGCTTGTGGTGTAGTTGGTAACCCTTCAAACAAATGTCCTTAAATATTTGGCCAACATCTATTTCAAGAGGGGGACAGAGACTTACTTCATATTAATAGAAATTGTAAAGAAAAAGAAATGTATTTGCTATTTGTAAGTGGTCTCAACATTCTGAAAAATGCCTGCCAAACATTCCAAATATTCTCCCTTTCTGTGTGGCTCTTTTACTGTCCTTAGTTTTTCTCTTGCGATTTGTTAAACTGTAAAACTTTTTGGTAGGTATATTCAAGGGTTTTATATTTAGATAATGAAATGAACTGTTTGCTTCCTGAAAAAGCCCAACTATGTGGAAAGGACTTTCACAGAATTGTAGACCACTGTGACCTGTCCACTGAAGACAGGGCTGTGCTTAGGAGGGACATTTTATTTTTATTTTCCACTGGAGGGCGCTGTCTGCTTTGGTGGAACCATGTTTCATTTCACCAATTGATTCCAGCAATCCTTTAACTTCCCTCATGGATTTCTGCCCTGGGCAGTTGCCCAGTCCTTAATCTGGCTTTTTCTGAAATCCCACGGGGCAGCAGTGTCAGGGTTTAGATGAGACCCCAGTCTGTCCTACTGGGGTAGCCCTCAGATTTCTCATGGTCTGATAAAAACGCCAAGACTCACCCTATATATATCTACGACACGCCCCCATGCTATCTGGGATTTAGTTTTCATGATTTTACATCCTTTGACTTTGAAAAACCATAAACTAGGCATCTCTCACTTGCTTCCTGGGTCATGATTTCTAACTTCTAGCTCGGCAGCATGATTCCCCAAGTTTTCAGCATGTGGCTTTAGAGTACAGTTTTTCCAGCTCCAGAAATCAGCTATGGTTTCTCCTAATGTGCAAACGAATCACCTGGGCATCTCTGAAAACACAGAATCTAATTCTACAGGTTTGGGGAATGGAGCCTAAGGTTCTATATTTTTAACAAGCTCTAAGCAATGTCTTTGTCGACATTTCACATTTCAAATGGTATGACTTTATCTACTTGTCCCACCCAGGAGTTTTCCCACTCCGTTTTGCATACGGGGGTGTAGTCAGAGAAACACAAGATGGAAGCTGGTCTACGTCTCTTTCGACCTTTGGCTCTTACTTAGTTTTTATAAGTTGTGTCTGCAGGGCCCCTTTCCCTGTCTGTGTTGCATCTCATCTCTTTCTTTTTCCCTGGTTGGATAACTCTGAGGCAGTGTGCTGATGCCTGTGTCTGTCACATCTGTCTTCCGAGCTTTCACTGTCATAAAAAGTAGTTTCATTTTCTTTGATATCCTTTTTCATTGAGAACCTGAATCAGAGTACAACGAGCGATATGATAATGGTAATAAGAGGCCACAACATGTGCATAAAGCACTTTAAGACCCATAAGACAGTAGAGGTGGAGGCCATGGGCCAGGGCATCAGAGTCTGCCTGCCTACTTTGCAAATCCTGCCTCTGCTACTTTCTAGCTGGGTGGGCTTGGGTGAGTTACTTAACCTCTCTGTGCTTCAATTTCCTCGTTTGCAAAATGTGGCTAATTTTCCTGCATACTGTCTTTGTGAAGATTAAGTGAGATCATGTTTGTGTAGTGAGATGCTTAGAATAGGCCCAATGCATAGTAGGCACTCTGTAATCAACAATGTAATTCCTCAGTCCTGTGGTGAAGTTAAGGAACCGAGGTCTACTAAGGAGCAATGACTTGCATTCAAGTCCCACAGTGAGAGACGGAGGGCACACCAGACCCGGTCTTACTCCAACTCCAGTGCTCAGAGCACCCCCTCCACACTTCCAAATGTGGAGTTTTATTGTCGCCAATTCACAGCCCCGAGTGCGACTGTTTTCCCAGAATCCTGCTGATCTTTTGTTCTTTCTTTCCTTCTAAATGGAGCATTTCCAGCTGGAGTGATTCATGGATCTGGGACCGCATGGCTCCCATTAACTTCGAGGAAAGTCATAAGGCAAAACCCACATCAATCAAGCCTCCAAATTACTCATCCATCCTTACAGGTGACGCATGGATTAAGATGAACAGGGGGTGAAGCCTGTATCATACAATAACTATTTAGATTTATGAAAATCACATCAGAGCTTACACCAAGTTCCAAAGCTGAAGCTTGCTGTGTTTACACAGCAAGGTTGAACTTCAGGGATAAAAGACAGGATGTCACAATAGAGAAGTCCAAGGGGCTGGGACCCCTAGCTTTGCTACTTACTAGACTCACGATCTTGAGCAAGCCTTTTAACCCCTTAAACTCTGTTTTATCATTTTATTATTCATTCTTGCAACAAACTAAGAGAAGGCAATGGCACCCCACTCCAGTACTCTTGTCTGGAAAGTCCCATGGATGGAGGAGCCTGGTGGGCTGCAGTCCATGGGGTTGCTAAGAGTTGGACCCAACTGAGCAACTTCACTTTCACTTTTCACTTTCATGCACTGGAGAAGGAAATGGGAAGAATCCCAGGGACTGGGGTGCCTGGTGGGCTGCCATCTGTGGGGTCGCACAGAGTAGGACACGACTGAAGCGACTTAGCAGCAGCAGCAGCAGCAAACTAAGGAGTTAGTTATTATCATCATTTTACAGATGTGGAAGCTGAGGCACACAGAAGTTAAATGATGTGCCCAAGGTGACATGACTACCGAGAGACAGAGCAGAGTTTAGAATCCTTATATTTGAGTACAAGCCTAAGTCCTTGTCCCACTCGATCTCATAAATGAGAAGGCAGCTCTAAAGGCAGCAGGCACTGAGTAGGGCCTTAATAGGCCTTTGCCGACTCTGAACCTTGAGGACAAAACTCGTGTCTTATTAACCTTTTATTCTCTATAGTATCTCTGTACCTAATAGGTTCTCAGTTAATAAGAGTTGAGTTGCATTATTTCCCCCTGGAAATGGCTCTGTTTTTATTTAATGATTTGCTTAGATGCATTTTAATATGCAGACCACAATGCTTCTTGTACAATATCTTCTGGACTGCGAGGCGCAGGCATTCATTATTTTATGAGACGCATATGTCATGCATAGCACAAGCCCTTTTCTTAAACCAACACAACATGCAAATAGAAATTTCATGTAAAATCACATTCAGACAGTCTCAAAGTAGAAACAGATGTCTGAAAAATATGAACGCCAGGCTTATTAAATATTTTATCATCAAATATTTCATACATTTCAAAAATGTCATCTGTGAAAACACAGAAATACCGCCTCAGGAGAACCAAAATATTTAATCACTTTCAAGAAATTCTTAAAAATAAGTCTTCACCTCAGAACTATTCCAGGCAGAGAACAAATTTCCAGGTGCTGCAAGCTATATTTATTATATTTTCATCAAAATCAGTAACCTAGTTGAAGGAGATACAGTAATCAGTAAGGTCATTATTAGGTAAGATAATGACTTCTGAATGAATTCTCTCATTAATCTCATTACAAAATGGTAATGGTACCTGACTAATCATGCTGGAGGGGAGAGCTGTGTTGAATCAGAGTGAAATTAAGGCTGTAATCAGAGCTGCTCTCGCCATGTCTTCATGAAATTCTTACTCGGGGCCTGAGGACTGTCTTGAAGAATCTCTGACCAGCTGGACTATTGATCTGGAGGCTTGGGCGCCCGAGGTGGCGGGGGGCAAGGGGAAAAGCCTTGGGCAGCAACAGTCGTGAGAACTGATCCTCTTCCTGCTTCTGTCCTCTACTTCCTATGACCTTGGACAGATCACACCTGGCTCTGGGCTCCATTTCCAGTTTCCCTGACTTAACCTTCTGCTCTCACCCTAGTCCCTTAGACACATAAGGCAGATCACATCATGCCCAGGATGGTTGCCCATCTCACCTCGAGAAGGTTCCAGATCCTTCCATGGACCACACGCCCTGCACGATCAGCCCCCGTTGCCTTTCTGACCCTGTCTCCCGCCATTGTCCCTGTCACTTGTTTCGCTTCCGTCACACTGATCTTCTTGCCGTGCCCTCTGTCTGGATCATCCCCAACCCCACTCCGGGTATCCAAATGACTCACCCCCTCGTCTCCTCCCAGTCTCTGCTCCAGTGTCATCCTCCCGATTATGCCTGCCCAGATCACCGCAATCTCTCCATTGGCACACCAATCTACAGTTTCCACATCCTTATTGCCTTCCAGTGCACTCTGCAAGGTATTGGGTTCTTGTCTGACTCCCTTCTCCTCTACCCCCACTGGAATGTAAATCCCACAAGGGCTAGGATCTCTGTACACTCATAGGTATGCCTAGTCACCGCAGATGTGCAATAACTGCTGAGCATGGTATTTCTCACACGCTTGCGGGACTCTAGAGGGTGCGTGAGATGGATGACCAAAGATGACAAAGCGTATACTCATTGCAGTGGGGCCCCTCTGGTGGGGAGGCTGGCTTTGCATTTCCGTTTTATTAGAGATCCAAGCCACATCGAGCCCCTTTCTGTCCATGAGGACTGGCCTGGGCACGCACATGCTGAGTGGCAGTGTCTGGAGTCAGAGGAACCTCAGTAGCCAGGGGAGATGGGCCAAGATGAAAAGATGTGGAATTGACGAGAGTTGAAAGGGAGGCTCTGTCCTGAGTTCCAGCCCTCTGTCCCGAGGTCCAGGGTCAGGGTGTTGGGGCTCCACAGGGGCAGGCATGCAAAGACCTCAGGGGTTTTAGCAGATGGGCATTCTGGATGTTTTAACAGGCTCCTCACAACTGAAGTAGGGCAGGTGGCAGTCTCACACTAACCTCCGTGGTCGAACCATGCAGAAACAGGTCAGGGCTCTGATCTCCGTCTTTGTTCACACTCGTGCCAGAGAAAGACTCTGGATCCTGCTGAGTGCTCATGAATGCTTAGTGAGTGTATAAAGAACTCTGGATTGAGGTTTGAATATGTTTGTTTCTGCGTGCCCTGTTTGGGGAGTGGGCGGCAATAATAAACTGTCCAGTACTAACAAGGAAGCTGGAAACTGTACAACTTGAGGGATACGTTAAAAAAAAAAATCCATGTTTAACCTAAACAGAAGGCTGGATGAAAATAAGCCCAGTCTCCATAACTGCAGGACCAGCATGTAAAAGCTGAGGTACTTTTTAAATTTTCTGTGACTTTAGGGTAGGGATAGGAGATAACTGGCCCAAGTGCTATTATACCCCCTCCCAAGTTCACAGCAACACCACTGATCACAGACACCCACCTGTAGAGCCAGACCAAGTCTCAGAATCCTTCTCAACACAGTGCCTCCAACTGTCCCCACCAACTGAATGGAGCTGACACATGAGATGAAACATAATTGTGGGGACTTCCCTGGTGGTGCCGTAGATAGGAATCTGCTGCCAATGTGGGGGACAGGGGTTCAGTCCTTAGTCTGGGAAGACTCCACATGCCTTGGAGCAAGTAAGTCCAAGCGCCACAACTACGGAGCCTGTGTGCTGCAAATACTGAAGCCCGGGCGTTCTACAGCCTGTGCTCCACAACGAGAGGACGCTGCTGTGAGAAGCCTGAGCACCGCAATGAGTAACACTTGCTTGCCACAACTAGAAAAAGCCCAAGTAAAGAGTAAAGCAAGGAAGACCCAGCACAGCCAAAAATAAATAACTACATTTTTTCTAAAGAGAGAAGTTGCTTTAAAAAAGTCATAATTGTAAAACTGTCTAGAACACATGGATAGGTCAATGCAAAGCCCTCTGATATTAAGAAAAAGTATTTTGACATCAGCAAAGGGGGATAAACATCTCTGGGGCAGTGAGTTTCTCATCACCACTCAAGCAGAGGCTGCTTCTCTCCTCTTTCCTAGGATGGTCTCCAGCCGCTAGGAAAGCATCCAGGGGTAGGTGGTGGATGTGTTTCCAGTGTCAAAAGTTCAGACCCTGAGTTCCATTGGACAGAGCGCCTTTATAGCCAAGGGCTAGAAAAAATTATGTGATGTGACAGAGGTGTTAGCTATCACTACAGTGGCTATTATATTGTGATATAAAGGTATCAAATCAATCTTGTACATCTTATACAATGTTATACATCAATTAAGTCTCAATTTTAAAAAAGGCAAGGGGACTTCCCTGGTGGTCCAGTGGTTAGGAATTCACCTTGCAAGGCAGGAGGTGAGGGTTCCATCCCTGGGCGGGGAACTAAGATCCCACACGTGGCAGGGCATCTAAGCCCGCACACCACAACTGCAGAGCCCACACGCCACAGCCAGAGAGAAATCTGTACCCTGCAACTCCTGAAGCTCAGGCACTCTGGGGCCAGTGTGCCACAACTGGAGAGCCTGTGGACTGCAATGAAGGACCCTGGGTGACACAGCAAAGATCCCCCATGCGGCAACGAAGACCTGAGGGAGCCAAATGAATAAGGCAATAACTCCATTTTTTTTTTAAAGTTAAGGACAGTGACTGGTACATCAAAGATAAAAGGAACAAGGCACCTTGATACAGAGGACAGTGCCCTGGAAATGTTTGATTGTTGCTGCCAGGAAGTCCTGCCATTTTCTCCTGCTGACTATGCTTCTACTTCAATGGTTCTAGCTGGTACTACACTCCCTGTATTTTATCCCAAATACTATTTAATTTCCAGCTTCAGCATTTCATCCTGTAAGGCCCATGCTGTCGTCCCTCACTGTGGGCACCGGTGGTGAGCTTACAGCCCAGTCCTTTGTGTGTTCCCCATTAGGCCATGGGAACTTCTGTATCCCCTACAGTACAGCAAGGGAACTGGGTGCTCTCTCTGTCTAATCGTACCATACCAGAATTCCTTCCAGCTACCCACGGTGCTGGAGGGTTTTCCTGTCAGGGTGTTGTCTCCCAGAGCAACAAAAGGTAAAACAAGCCTACGCGCACTCTGCTTCATCTTTCAGCCTATCTGACACGGGACCTCTCTGCCACCTATTTCTTCTCAGCCCCCATCCTGGGATTACATGCTGAAGGAGGAGCCACGACATGACTCTCCTTCTTGTATTTCCTCCTCTTTCCTCTTCCTTCCTCTCCTTCCCCTTCCTCTCGGGTGGGAACTTATCTTACTGATGTTGTTTTTCAGTCTCCCCGTCGTGTCCACCTTTTTGCGACCCCACGAACTGCAGCACGCCAGGCTTCCCTGTTCCTCACCATCTCCCAGAGTTTGCCCAAGTACATGTCCACTGCATCACTGACACCCATCTTACTGATACCCACCGTCTTTTCCAAAATATGACTTTACGGAAAAATTCATAACTGGATACTTCCAGGCTCTGTTCTACTTCCCAGGAAGACTTCCCATCATAGAAACACTCCATTTATTAAAGAACCGCGGTGTCAAGAGAGCTTTCTGCCTGTACTCAAGCCTTGAGTACCCTGGAGTTTCAATCTTTTATGAAATAGCTCTTCATTTTCCCCCTCTCTACTAAGGGTTATTATAAGCCACTGAGTGGTTCTTTGTACATAAATTTTTTATCTTGTTAAGGTTTGTTTTTTTTTCACTTGACCAATGTTCAGTTCATAAATAAAACATCAAAAAACTTGCTCCAATTCCTTCTGTGGGTTTTGTTTGTTTGTGTTTATTTTAGTATGGTTTCCCACTGGGAAGGAAGAAAGCAGTGAGCGCGTCACTATCTGACCGTGTCCTTTGCCTGTGTACAGACCTTCTATGGTCCTCTACATCCAACCAGAGAAGGCCTGTAATTCCTGCCATGGCACCCAAGGCCTGCCGTGACTTGCCCCAGCTGTTCTTCTAGCTCAGTTCCTCTCTTCATCCTTCCAAGCCCAGAAACAAGTCTTACTCCAGAATATACTCCACTTTTCAGTCTTCCTGCTTCTGCTCCCCCTATGTCCTCTACTTGGGAACACTTGGAAAAGACTTGAACTGATTTTAGTTTAACATTTTCTATATGGTTTTGAGTTGTGATCTTTAACGTTGCCTGGTTACTTTGTTAACCAGTGGTTACGGCTGCCGTTTGTGGCGGATCCATCTTGATGTATGGCAAAAGCAATACAATATTGTAAAGTTAAGCAAAATAAAATTAAACAAAAAATGATCTCTGGCTTTGAAGTCAGCAGATCTGAATTTGAGTTACAGTTTGTGACACTAGTCCAGAGTTGAGAGCACCATTTATTTATTCATAAAATGTAGAGGGGAATGCCTACCTGACAGGGATATTATGAAAATTGAATACATTACATATGTTAAAGTGCTGAGTGTGGTGGGCCTGACGTATATAGTAGGACTTCAATAATCTTGAAATCTGAGTCTTAGGCAGTATTTATCTCTCAAAATGCCTAAGTGTTTTTGAAACATCCGTATTTTCAACACCTAAATTTGGTCATTGTTGATATCTGGTCATATATGTTTTATCTATTTACCTATGTCTGTCTATCCATCTACCCCTCATCTATCTATCTAGACCTATATAACCATCTATAACCATCTTTTTTTTTTTTTTTTTGGTTGAAGCACTTGAAAGAAGTTGCAGTCTTAATGAGACTTCATCCCTCATATATCTAAAGATAAGAAAATAATCTTGTATCACCAAATGCCACTTTGCACTGAAGAACATTAACAATAGTTCTGTATTATCGTTTAATTTCCAGTCTACACTAACATTTCCCAGTTGTCCCCAAAATGTCTTTTATAATTTTCCCCTAGCCAACAGCCAATCAAGATTCATATATTGCATTTGAATTTTATATCTCTTCTAGCTCTTTCAGTCTCAAACATCCCTCACACACTGCTTTTACTGACTTCAAGAAGTCCTAGGCATCTGTCTTGTCGAATGCTTCACATCTTGGAGTTTTCTGATCGCTTTCTTCTGGCGCACTTTGACTTTTCCCTCTATCCTTTGTGCTTTCCACCACTAGCTAGCGAAGATTATAGACTATCCTCAGATGACCAAATAGGGGCTTAATTCTTACTCTTTCATTACCAAGTTTTACAGTAAGGAGGTGGAATAATGATCACTTTCAGCATCAGCATCTGAGGCGCTCTCTCTCTTTGTCTCTCTTTCTCTCTTAGTATTCACTAAAGACTCATGGATTTTTTTTTTAAACGAATGCATGCTGTTGCAATCCATTATTTTTACTGTTGGTTTTGCTGCTTGATTTGTCCTAATTTGGTAAACGGGGGCTCCTTCAAGCCAACTTCTGTGCCTTTAAAAAATACTTCGTCCATTTCCCCTAGCAAATATTATGAAAATTTCAAACATCTAGAAAACTTGAAAGGTTTTTCTAGTAAACATCCATTACACAGCATCTACCATTTACACTTTATGCTGTGTTTTATCACATGTTTAGCCTTCCATCTATTTTTCTATCCATCCCTGACTGCATCTAGGTATGATGCAAGAATCCAAGTTTCTGTTTTCCCAAGTGATTATCTAGTTGTTCTATACCATTTATCTTAAATGTCCATATTTCTCCAAGGATTTGAGATTCCTTCTTTAATAACATCAACTTTCCACTTGTGATGAGGTTACTTCTGGTCTCTTACTCCCGTCTCATTGATGTATCTGTAAAATTGTGTGCCAATTTCACACTATCTTGATTTTAGAGGCTTTCTTATATGTTTTAATATCTAGGAGAGCTAGTTTCCTTTGGTGTTGTTCTAAGTTTTTCGTGTTTTCCTGGATGGTCTCGCTTGTTTCCAAATGAACTTTAAAATCAAGTTGTCTAGTTGCAGGGAAAAAAGTGCTAGTATTTTCACTGTGACTGTGCTGTTTACATATATGTACATATACATACATACATACATACATACATGTAGCTGTTATTGTTTAGTTGCTGAGTCTGTTGAACTATTGTGACCCCATAGACTGTAGCCTGCTAAGCTCCTGTGTCCATGGGATTTCCCAGGCAAGGATACTGCATTTCCTTCTCCAGAGGATCTTCCTGACCCAGGAACTGAACTCATGTCCCCTGAATTGTTAGACAGATTCTTTACCACTGAGCCATGTGGGAAGCCCATTATATATATATATATATGCCATGGCTCTTTGCAACCCTGTGGATTATAGTCCTGCCAGGCTCTGTCCATGGAAATATCCAGGCAAGAATAGTGGAGTGAGTTGCCATTTCCTTTTCTAGGAGATCTTCCCTATCCAGGGATACTTTTTTAAGAAAAAAATCTATGGAGACAATAATATTTTACTATTATATTATTAATATTTCAGTTCAGTTCGGTTGCTCAGTCGTGTCCAACTCTTTGCGACCCCATTAAAAGCAGCACACCAGGTCTCCCTGTCCATCACCAACTCCTGAAGTTCACTCAAACTCATGTCCATCGCGTCGGTGATGCCATCCAGCCATCTCATCCTCTGTCGTCCCCTTCTCCTCCTGCCCCCAATCCTTAGCAGCATCAGAGTCTTTCCCAATGAGTCAACTCTTTGCATGAGGTGGCCAAAGTACTGGAGTTTCAGCTTGAGCATCATTCCTTCCAAAGAAATCCCAGGACTGATCTCCTTTAGAATGGACTGGTTGGATCTCCTTGCAGTCCTGGGGACTTTGAAGAGTCTTCTCTAACACCACAGTTCAAAAGCATCAATTCTTCGGTGCTCAGCTTTCTTTATAGTCCAACTCTCACATCCATACATAACCACTCGAAAAACCATAGCCTTGACTAGACGGACCTTTGTTGGCAAAGTAATGTCTCTGCTTTTGAATATGCTATCTAGGTTGGTCATAACTTTCCTTCCAAGGAGTAAGCGTCTTAATTTCTTGGCTGCGGTCATCATCTGCAATGATTTTGGAGCCCAGAAAAATAAAGTCTGACACTTTCCACTGTTTCCCCATCTATTTCTCATGAAGTGATGGGACCAGATGCCATGATCTTCATTTTCTGAATGTTGAGCGTTAAGCCAACTTTTTCACTCTCCTCTTTCACTTTCATCAAGAGGCTCTTTAGTTCCTCTTCACTTTCTGCCATAACGGTGGTGTCATCTGCATATATGAGCTTATTGATATTTCTCCTGGCAATCTTGATTCCAGCTTGAGCTTCTTCCAGCCCAGCCTCTCTCATGATGTACTCTACATAGAAGTTAAATAAGCAGGGTGACAATATACAGCCTTGACGGACTCCTTTTCCGATTTGGAACCAGTCTGTTGTTCCATGTCCAGTTCTAACTGTTGCTTCCTGACTTGCATATAGGTTTCTCAAGAGGCAGGTCAGGTGATCTGGTATTCCCATCTCTTTCAGAATTTTCCACAGTTCATTGTGATCCACACAGTCAAAGGCTTTGGCATAGTCAATAAAGCAGAAACAGATGTTTTTCTGGAACTCTCTTGCTTTTTTCATGATCCAGCAGATGTTGGCAATTTGATCTCTGGTTCCTCTGCCTTTTCTAAAACCAGCTTGAACATCAGGAAGTTCACGGTTCACGTATTGCTGAAGTGTGGCTTGGAGAATTTTGAGCATTACTTTACTAGCGTGTGAGACGAGTGCAATTGTGTGGTAGTTTGAGCATTCTTTGGCATTGCCTTTCTTTGGGATTGGAATGAAAACTGACCTTTCCCAGTCCTGTGGCCACTGCTGAGTTTTCCAAATTTGCTGGCATATTGAGTGAAGCACTTTCACAGCATCATCTTTTAGGATTTGAAATAGCTCAACTGGAATTCCATCACCTCCACTAGCTTTGTTCAAAGTGATGCTTTCTAAGGCCCACTTGATTTCACATTCCAGAATGTCTGGAATTAATATTTAGAATGACATTAATTTCCTGATATTGAACCATCCTTGAATTATAACAAAATTTGGTCTTATATGTTATTTTGAATCTGCTGTTAATAAAGTTCTAGTTTGGATTTTTGTGTAGTCATTAACAAGTGACATTGACCTGTATATTTCTTCTTTGCACAATATTTATCAGGTTTAGAGATCAGTACTATTTCACTTTAGGCTAAAATTCAGAAGTTTGCATACTTTTTTTCTGTTATCTGGGACAGCTTAAATGGCATTGGAATTATCTGATTTTTGAAGGAATGGCCAAAAACATTTAAAAACACCAGAATCTGGAAATTTTATGGGAGTTAGTTCTTTCATAACTCTCTCTAGTTATTATGAAAATTGATTTTTATAAGCTATCTCCATTTGTGTCAATTTTGTGGAATGGCATTTTCCTCAAAAAACTACCTTTTTCATCTAGCCTTTAAAATTGCTTTGAATACAATTGTGCCAAGAGTTCTTAAAAATTTCTTCTGATTCAATAGCTGTTTCTTCCTCAGCATTATTTATTTTGTTCTTTCTGATTATTTTTATGTTTTAGTTAGCTATTTGTGTATCTGTTTATTCTTTGTTTTTATTTTTTATGAAACTTAGTAACAGTTTCATTATGACCCCAGGTACTGTTATTTTTGGGGGCTATTTCATGGGCACTTGAGAAGAAGGTGTATTATCTATTATCAATCAGGGTATAAATTTTGATAGATATACATAAAATCTACCTTACTGATTATGTGGCTCAGAAGTTCTATTATACATATTCATATTTTGTCTACTTCATCTCCCTTCACTATTGATTTCTGTACATTCCAGTTTGCATCTCCTGTAGTTTCTGTTTTATGAAGATTGCTATGTATTATTAGGTGCAGTGATAGTCATAAGCATTGCATCTTCATTTTGAATTGCATCCTATAACATGATCAACAATTCTGCTTCATCTCATTTATTTATTTGGTCTGAATTTTAATTTGTTCAAGTAAAAAAGATCAAGTTATCAGTTTTCTTTCTACCTGTCATGGTTGACCCCAATCCTTTATTCTTACCTTTCTTAAATCACTTAATTTCAAATATGTGTTTTTGTAAACCTATCTGAACATCTTTTTATTCCAGTAGGTAAGTGCTGTAGACAATGTTTGTGTCCCCATCCCAAATTCCTGTGTTGAAACTTAGCCCCCAGTATGATGGCATTTGGAGGTGGGGTTTTGAGGAGATGCTTATGTCATGAGATTGAAGCCCCCATAAATGGGATTAGTGCCCTTATAAAGGAGACCCCAGAACGCTCCCTTGTTCCTTCTGCCATGTGAGAGAACACAGTGAGAAGACAGTCATCTATGAATCAGGAAATGGATCTTCACCAGACACT
The DNA here is from genome assembly GCA_935064755.1 of Tragelaphus eurycerus. Taxonomy (NCBI): domain Eukaryota; kingdom Metazoa; phylum Chordata; class Mammalia; order Artiodactyla; family Bovidae; genus Tragelaphus; species Tragelaphus eurycerus. Next base: position 709,770 of record CAKXYN010000083.1, read on the forward strand.
GAATCTGCCTGCAACTTAATCTTGGATCTCCCAGCCTTCAGAATTGTGGGAAACAAACTTCTGTTGTCTGTAAGTCATCCAATCTAGGTACTTGGTTATAGCAGCCCCAACAGACTCAGACAGAAAAAGCTGGAATGATCCTAATTTTACATGTCAACTTGACTGAGCAGAAGGATGCCCAGATATCTGATAAAATATTATTTCCAGGTGTGACTATGAGGGTGTTTTCAGAAGAGATTAGCATTTAAATCAGTAGACTGAGTAAAGGAGATTGCCCTCACTGATGGGAGTGAAGTTGCTCAGTTGTGTCCGACTCTTTGCGACCCCATGGACTGTAGCCCACCAGACTCCTCAGTCCATGGGATTTTCCAGGCAAGAGTACTGGAGTGGGTTGCCATTTCCTTCTCCAGGGGATCTTCCTAACCCAGGGATCGAACCTGGATCTCCCGCATTGTAGGCAGATGCTTTACCATCTGAGCTACCAGAGAAGCCCTCATTGATGTGGGTAGACATCTAACCAGTTGAGGGCCTGAATACAACATAAAGATAAAGGAAGGGAAGATTCTCTCACTGCTTGATCTGGGACATCTTCTGTCCTTGAATGTTGAAGGTCTATGTTCTTGGGCCTTTGAACTCAGACTGGGACTAACACCATTGGTTCCCTTGGTTCTCAGGACTTCAGGTTTTGACTATAACTACATCATCAACTTTCCTTGGTTTCCAGCTTACAGATGGCAGATTGTGGGACTTCTCAGCCTCCATAACACATGAGCCAATTCCTCATAATAAATATCTATCTATCTAGTCATTTAATCTATCTATCTATCTATCTACCTATCATCTATCTTGTTGTTTAATTGCTAAGTCCTGTCTGACCCTTTTATAACCCCATGGACTGTAGCCATGAGACAGTTGCTTGGCATGAAATGGTTGGATAACATCACTGACTTGATGGACATGAGTTTGAGCAAGCTCCGGGAGTTGGTGATGGACAGGTAAGCCTGGCATGCTGCAGTCCATGGGGTCCCAAAGAGTCAGATATGACTGAGCAACTGAACCAACTGGACTGTAGCACATCAGGCTTCTCTGTCCATGAAATTTCCCAGACAAGAATATTGGAGTGGGCTGCCATTTCTTTCTCCAGGGGATCTTGTAGACCCAGAGATTAAACCCTTGTCTCCTGCATTGCAGGCAGACTTTTTATTGCTGAGCCATCTTATCTATCGATTGTCTATCTCCTATTGGCTCTCTGGAAAATCCTGACAGGTATGAGTTATGCCTACTTACATTTATTAATATGATTTAAATATAGTATTAGTTTTGTGACACTCAGTTCAGTTCAGTTGCTCAGTCGTGTCCGACTCTTTGTGACCCCATGAATGCAGCATGCCAGGCCTCCCTGTCCATCACCAACTCCCAGAGTCTACCCAAACCCATGTCCATTGAGTTGGTGAAGCCATCCAACCATCTCATCCTCTGTCATCCCTTTCTCCTCCTGCCCTTAATCTTTCCCAGCATCAGGGTCTCTTCAAATGAGTCAGCTCATCAGATGGCCAAAGTATTGGAGTTTCAGCTTCAACATCAGTCCTCCCAATGGACACCCAGGACTGATCTCTATTAGAGTGGACTGGTTGGGTCTCCTTGATGTCCAAGGGACTCTCAAGAGTCATCTTCTCCAACACTACAGTTCAAAAGCATCAATTCTTTGGTGTTCAGCTTTCTTTATAGTCCAACTCTCACATCCATACATGACCACTGGAAAAACCAAGTCTTGACTAGACGGACCTTTGTTGACAAAGTAATGTCTCTGCTTTTTAATATGCTGTCTAGGTTGGTCATAACTTTCCTTCCAAGGAGTAAGCATCTTTTAATTTCATGGCTGCAATCACCATCTGCAGTGATTTTGGAGTTCAAAAAAAATAAAGTCAGCAACTGTTTCCACTGTTTCCCCATCTGTTTGCCATGAAGTGATGGGACCGGATGCCATAATCTTAGTTTTCTGAATGTTGAGCTTTAAGCCAACTTTTTCACTCTCCTCTTTCACTTTCATCAAGAGGCTCTTTAGTTCCTCTTCACTTTCTACGATAAGGGTGGTGTCACTGCATATATGAGGTTATTGATATTTCTCCCTGCAATCTTGATTCCAGCTTGTGGTTCCTCCAGCCCAGAGTTTCTCATGATGTACTCTGCATAGAAGTTAAATAAGCAGGGTGACAATATACAGCCTTGACATACTCCTCTTCCTATTTGGAACCAGTCTGTTGTTCCATGTCCAGTTCTAACTGTTGTTTCCTGACCTGCATACAGGTTTCTCAAGAGGCAGGTGAGATGGTCTGGTATTCCCATCTCTTTCAGAATTTTTCAGTTTATTGTGATCCACATAGTCAAAGGCTTTGTGACATTACTTTTTATTCATTGTGTGCTTTTGCTGTGTATTCCATTTTCTTTACTTGAATTTTGCTTCATTTTGTTTTTGCATTTCTTTTGGTGTTTAGAAATGTTTGTGTTTTTCTTTTAGTGGTTATTTTCATACTAATACTGTGTCCTCAGACCCTCTCTATTTACTTGTGTTTACTGCTATTTGATTTGTTGTCTTTAAGTGGTATTCTTTGATTCTTATCAGCTATGCAGCAATGATGAACTTATTTTACTTTCTTTTTCTCTCCTGTCCCCTTTCTGGTTATATATTTTCAACTTTTTCAGAATATTTGATATTACATGCTATTCTTCCACTTTAATGGAAATCTAAGTTTTAGTCATAGATTCATGGTTAAATAATTAGATGATAAAAATGAATCTGATCAATATTTCTTAGTCATTCCCAGGCTATATAAAGTTATTCCTCTAGTATATTCTTTAAGAAACCCATGAATATCATAGTCTATAAAATTTTTGCAATATTTCTATGTGTAACTATTGTTCTTAGACTTCATATTGAAGGACAGATAAAATTCCTTCCTTCCATGCTTTCATATACTTGAGTTCCTTGAATGGGTTACTCTAGTAATGACTAATCGTACATCGCTATTAAGAAATACGATGCCAAGATTATTTTTGTTTCCTTTGTCTCTATATCTGAAGGCTCAGAAGGTATTTCCTTTTACTTGAACATCTAATATTTTCAAAGATATGACTTAGTGTTTACTGTCCTTGGTCAACTTCCCCAGGCAAAAAGGGAGCCTTTTCATTATGTAAATTCATGTCTCTTTTACTTTAGGAAGGGAGGAGTCAGGATGTGACCCTGAGTGCAGTGGGAAGCATGAAAGAGTCTTCCTCAGGGGTGACAGGTGGACAGACACTGACTCACAACATTTGAGTGATGAAAGGATCCCAGGAGAGATCTAGTCCAACCACCGTTCTGTACAGGAAGGCTTGCTGGAAGCTGCATGCCCCCGGGGACAGGAAGAGACTCTCTCCTTCACAGTCCACATTGCTCTGACTAAAGAATCCTTCCTTATAAAGAACTGAGAACTGTCTTCCTAGAGTCTCCACTTAAAGTAGCTCTGCTTTTTCCTCTTATCTTATCTTTCTCTGGGCCAGCATTCCCCAAGTCACCTGACCACAACAACGCTAAGAGAGGCCCAAAATGCTGGAAGAGGCTGGTGGCCCAGCCATTGTCCTAAACACCTTTCTCCTGGGGGCAGAAAACTGCTGTACGGAGCTAGTTCAGGCTCCCAGGAATTTCAGTGAAGTTGGTGGCCAGGGATTGCTCTCCACCCAGGACTCCAACAGATAAGCAAGTACGGCTTTAAATGTAGTGGCTTTTGTGGCAACTACCGATTCAACACAACGGAGCGAATAAACTGCAGGGCCCTGTTACCAGTCCCTGTTCTGAGTTCTGCTCATTTGAACCCCTGTCTCCCACCCTTGTTTACCTGAACTCTGTGCTTATTTAGTCACCTCCAGCTCTCCCCAGTTCTTGGTTGGAGACCCCAATTTCTAGCTCCCTTTTTCTTGGTCTTTCTCCTCTGGGACCCTGATGCCATGGCCTTTTCTGGGTCCTGGCCCTGAGTCCTAACTTTATCTTGCGTGTCTACTCCTCTGAGCCCTGCATGACACTGAATTAATAAGCAAATCTCACCAAACAGAAATATCTGCTGCCAAGCACATTTTGCAAGGGAAAAGGGAATTTTCATCTATCAGAAGTGCATATATTTCAAGGGGGCCTATCATTCACTGAAATTCACAAGAGAAAAAGAGTCCCAAGGAAATCAAGGACATTTGCATTACAATCCACCTCAATGCCAAAAATATCCCGCTGAACATGCAGAATTCTAAGGAATAGAGTGTGTTTTGCTTATTTGCAAGAAAAAAAAATGTTCAAGGAAAGGAGGGGACTGAGATTTAAAATCTCAGACATGCTAAAACTAGCATTTGGTAAACTTTGACCAAAGAATCACCTTTGTTTTTACAAATCTTGGCGTGGGTCCTGGTAGGGGTGACAGACGATCCGGGTGTGGCACAGAGGCAAAGGCACTGTGCTTCAAGACAGACCAAAAGGACTTGAAGCTGGCGATCTCCGGCCACTCAGTGACCACAGCTCTACGTCATTAAATCGGAGGCGGAACAGGTCATCCTTTAAGGATTCCATCAGTGCTGTCCAAGCTAGTCTCCCAAATCTCCCTATTGATAGAGTGAAGTGAGCACGAACCTCACCCACACAGCAGTCCTCCTCAGCCTTACCTCTCCAGCGGGGGCAATGCAGAAATGCCTTTGAATTTTGTGCTTGATTTTGTGATGCTAAAAATTAAGGCACTTTGTATCCTACTCCGTCATGTTCTGTGTTTATACTATAAAAGTGCTTAAAATGATTCCCCACTGGGGGAAAAACCTAAAATCAACCACAGAAGACTTCCTATCTGGCACATTTGTTAATGAGGAGGTTGTTCTCAATAACAACCAAACTCACACTTACTGGATGTCTCCTCAGTGCCAGGGGTCCTGCCAAGAGCTTGCCAAATATTCTTTTTTTAACCTATATTTTTTTTTTTTTTTTTTAATTAATTTTTATTGTAGTATAGTTTCTTTACAATGTTGTATTAGTTTCTGCTGTACAGCCAGGTGAATCGGCTTTCCGTATATATTTACCCCCTCTTTTTTAGATTCCCTTTCCATTTAGGTCACCAAGAGCTTCGAGTAGTTCCTTTTGCTATACAGTCCGTTCTCATGAGTTATCTATTTTATACACAGTAGTGTATATATATCGGGGAAGGCAACGGCACCCCACTCCAGTACTCTTGCCTGGAAAATCCCACCGACGGAGGAGCCTGGTAGGCTGCAGTCCATGGGGTCGCTAAGAGTCAGACATGACTGAGCGACTTCACATGTGACCCCATAGAGGGCAGCCCACCAGGCTTCCCCGTCCCTGGGATTCTCCAGGCAAGAACACTGGAGTGGGTTGCCATTTCCTTCTCCAGTGCATGAAAGTGAAAAGAGAAAGTGAAGTCGCTCAGTCATGTCTGACTCTTAGCGACCCCATGGACTGCAGCCTACCAGGCTCCTCCGTCCGTGGGATTTTCTAGGCAAGAGTACTGGAGTGGGGTGCCATTGCCTTCTCCAGCATTAGCATAGCATAGTGTATATATGTCAATCCTAATCTCCCAATTTATCCCACCAAACATTCTTTTATATGGAGAGACTAAGTAGTTTGCCCAAGGTCACACAACTAGCAAGGGGCAAAGTGGGACTCAAAAATCAAGCTTGGGTGACTCCAAACCCCAAGCATGGGGAGAGCCCGGCAGTGCCAGGACGAGGATCTGATGTGAAGTGTGATGACATCCCTCATGTTAGAATCCAGACCGGTTCTCTTCTGTCTTGTTGTTTAGTCACTAAACCATGTCTGACTCCTGCAGTCCCATGGACTGTAGCCTCCTAGGCTTCTTCTCTCCATGGGATTTCCCAGGCAAGGATACTGGAGAGGGTTGCCATTTCCTTCTCCAGTGGATCTTCCTGATCCAGGGACTGAACCTGCGTCTCCTGCGCTGACTGGCAGATTAGTTTTTTTAACCATTGAGCCACCAGGGAAGCACCATCTCTTCAGTCTTAGAGTCACAATATTTTAATGATCCGGACTTACACGAATACGTGGATTCAAGGATTCTCTTTTTAAGTTTATGTTATGAGCTTCATCAGTGAGGGGGAGAGCTTCAGCAAGGGGAGAGGCTCAGAAAGTGGTTAAAGACATGCCATGGTACAGTGTTCTCAGGGGGACCTTGGAAACTTGATGAGGGCCCCATCTTGCTTGTTGGCAAGGTTGCTTGCCTCATTGACCCTTGGTCATTCCCTCCTCCTCTCTCAGGGCAACACTCAGCAGAAGACGTTCCCAATTAATGACTCTGGGGTTGAGCGTCTCTATTTTACCATTAATGGTATAATTTTCACTGAATGATATCCCTCCCCACTCTCAACCTTCTTCATTTTATTCTCAGACTTGTTTTGGGCAGCAGATGATTCCATTTGCTTTGTAATTGCTGACTTAGAAGGACCCACTGAAAAAAAAATGTTTTTAGATAATATTTCTCCGTCTTCTTCATCATCCCTTCTCCTTTTGATCTCAAGTCTATTTATTTCCCCCCTATTTCTGCTCCTAGAAAACCCTTTGTGGACATCTCAGAAAGTCCCTCTGGTGGCTGTTAGAAGTCAGTCCAGGTCCAAGCTCACTTCTGAGCCAACATTTCTCCCCCATTACAGTAGACAGACCTGTGGCCTGGGGACCTGAGATGAGCAGGCATTTTCTGCCTTCTCCTCTTCCTGCTCCAGCATCAGAGTGCAGGGAGAAGGGTCAAGGACCACTTCTGGATACTCCATCCTACGCTCCTTTTGAGCCTGATGCCTCTGGTGTTGTGGGCAGAAAGAACCAGAGATGGGAGAATAATCTCTTTCCTAATTGTCTCGGTCCTTTCTTGGTTGATTGTCCGTGCTCCCTGAGTGACTGTGATGAAGGTCAGTGCCTGCTGGTAGTACATCCTACAATCTCTCGCTGCTGCTGGTGTCCACTCACCTGGAGGGCATTCCTCTCAGGTAGGGTCCTGGCAGGATGGTAAGACCCTGGCTACCCTCCACAACATCTACCTGATCCACTGCAAATTCTGCAGCTCTCTCTTTCCACCTTATTTCTCTTCTTACTGCTCAAATAGGATCAAAGGGAAGATGAGCAAGTCTTCTGACTTAGTAAATACCAACTGGGGACATGAAGTGCTGGCCTCACTTTGCAGGCACCCTTAGTGTTTGTGAGTGTGTCTCTTCGTGCCCTCCCTTACTACTTACCTTGGAGATGGAAGAGTAGCATCCTCTTCCCACCCAAAGAGTGGACAGAAGAGGGCAAATCACTGTCCTTCCCGTTAGTAAAATATATATTAATATTTCAATAATTTCCTCTCCCTCCGTCTTCAAAGACTGCTTAGATGAAGGTGGGTTAAACCTGTCCAACTGCCTCTTCAGCAAACCCTGATTGGGGTGTCCTGCACCAGTAACTCCTGGCACTTTAGAATTCAGAGTCAGAGATCAGATCAGATCAGATCAGTCGCGCAGTTGTGTCCGCCTCTTTGTGACCCCATGAATTGCAGCACGCCGGGCCTCCCTGTCCATCACCAACTCCCGGAGTTCACTCAGACTCACATCCATCGAGTCAGTGATGCCATCCAGCCATCTCATCCTCTGCCGTCCCCTTCTCCTCTTGCCCCCAATCCTTCCCAGCATCAGAGTCTTTTCCAATGAGTCAACTCTTCACATGAGGTGGCCAAAGTACTGGAGTTTCAGCTTGAGCATCATTCCTTCCAAAGAACACCCAGGGCTGATCTCCTTCAGAATGGACTGGTTGGATCTCCTTGCAGTCCAAGGGACTCTCAAGAGTCTTCTCCAACACCACGGTTCAAAAGCATCAATTCTTCAGTGCTCAGCCTTCTTCACAGTCCAACTCTCACATCCATACATGACCACTGGAAAAACCGTAGCCTTGATTAGACGGACCTTTGTTGGCAAAGTAATGTCTCTGCTTTTGAATATGCTATCTAGGTTGGTCATAACTTTCCTTCCAAGGAGTAAGCGTCTTTTAATTTCAACCCTAACTCTAACCCTAATCCCCATGGAAAAGAAAGACTTCAGAGTACTTAGTGCTAAATCTTCATGCTCAGTTTATGGTCACGAGCCACATCCTGCTATACATAGTTGAAAATTTTCATCTTTATCAGACAGAGTTTGCCTTTCACTATAAAAATGTAAGTGACAGAAATTAATTTCCCAGGCTCCCTTGCACTTAGGGACAGGTGTGTTATCCAGCTTTTGATGATCAGACACACAACACCAGACTTTGAACTAGGAATCTGCAATATGAAGAATTAGGGACTTTGCAAAAATCCAATATGGTTACCATCAGTAGTAGTCACATGCCTGTATCCAGTTTGCAGGGGCACAATGGCGGCAGCATGAGGGCCATGTCACTGGGGTCCATGGTGCAAACCATTGGGTCTATGCAGAAGCTGTGTTGTGAATGGCTTTATGAATCCTTTCTGCAGGCTGATTTGGGGTGCAACTCTGGACTGTATACACTCTGAGCCTTGTTCTCAGGCCTTCCTGAGATTCTGTGGGCTTACCCAATATTCTTTTAGTAAATTCCCTTTCTTAAATCTGACACCCTCCCCCACCATAGCTAAAACAAATGTATATCAGTGCAGTTAAGAGGGCTTTCAAAGTTATTTCCTGTTTCATTACTTATTTGTCTAAAAAAGCAGATGAATCAAACTTCTCTATTTTTGGCAAAAGTTGTCTAAAAAAAAAAAAATGCCTCAACAACATACTGAAAAAATTGAGTGGAAAATACTTCTAGGTAAAATAGCATTAGTGACTGATGCAGTAACTACTGGCTGCCCTCACATTTTGCAGTTGCTTTGATAAGGGATCTCTTACTTAAGCTTTGACTGCTATAGAACCAATCCCATCTTTGCCAATATTTTTTTTTTATGTTTTCTAGTTCATACTAACCTGATTAATAAAAAAATAATCTCAGGAAATATTGAAAATTCATTACCAGTTATTTTTCTGTTCAGATATTTTATCGGGAACCATTGTAAATAAAGTGACCAAAGGTGAATAAGATAGCTAAATTATTAACACTTAAAATATTACCCAAAGGTAAGAGAAATAAATATTGATAACTGCTAAAAGTTTTTCTGCACACCAACTCTGGGTCAGACTCTAGACTTTGTTGTTCAGTCTCTAAGTCGTGTCTGACTGCAACCCCATGAAATGCAGCACGCCAGGCTTCCCTGTCCTTCACTATCTCCTGGAGTTTGCTCACACTCATGTCCATTGAGTCGGTGATGCCATCCAACTATCTCATCCTCTGTCACCCCCTTCTCCTCTTGGCCTCAATCTTTCCCAGCATCAGGGTGTTTTCCAATGAGTTGGCTCTTTATATTAGGAAGCCAAAGTGTTGGAGCTTCAGCTTTGGCATCAGTCCTTCCAATGAACATTCAAGATTGATTTCCTTTAGAATTGGTTGGTTTGATCTCCTTGCAGTCCAATGGACTCTCAAAAGTCTTCTCTAGCACCATAATCTGAAAGCATCAGTTCTTCAGCCTTCAGCCTTTTTATGGTCCAACTGTCACATCTGTACATGACTACCAGAAAAACAATCACCTTTGTTGCCAAAGTGATGTCTCTGCTTTTTATTATGTCCTGTAATACTTACAACAACCCTATAGAAGGAAAATTATCACCCTCATTTTATAGATAAAGAAACTCAGTCTGGTGAGATTAAATATCCTTAATCTTTCAATCCATTGTCCAAGTATATTTGTTATATTAACAATGTCATGCCAAAGCAGCATTCTCTGGTTTCTGTTTGACCCCAAAAGATTTGACTTTCTCTACTGCGAGGAGTGTTGTATCTGCTCTCCAAGGCGTCTAAGTTGGGTCTGTTTGCAGAGAACAAAATCCTTCCTAGGCAACTGTAAACAGAAAGAGCTTGGTACACAGTTAATTGGAAAATCCAATGAAACAAACTCTAGGATGAGCTTTCAAAACCAACTGCCAAAACCCCAGGGCAGAACTGGGCCACCAAGGGAGCTGCTGCTCTTGACACTGCCAGAAGCAAGTTTAGAGACTTGTTTCAGAAGCATGCTACCTGGGCTACAGGTAGAAAGATGCCTCTGCTAAAGTGCAAAGCTGCTCTAGACCTATCTCTTCTCTACTCAAATCTGTACCGGCAAAGAATGGATCCCTGGCACCTGCTCCTCTCCACATGTAACGTGGTTCCTAATCAAGTCTAGGATCGTACAAGATGGACAAGATCAGTATGACTATTTTTTTCTTTTGCTTCAGGCTCCAATATGGCTTGCCCTGGGACTATTACTGATCTTGTCTTTGTTGAACATTTTGGAATTTTTTTTATCATAATTTTTTGTTTTAATATTGAGTTTTTAAAAAAACTATTAAAATACTATTTGCTTTTATTACTGAGTACTTTGGTGCCCCTTTAAATAGGGGGCCAGGTAAGTGTCCAAAGTACTGGCGCTGATAAAATATGTCTAATTAGTATAATTTAAGTCACATTCAGAATCTTGCTACAAAGGAGTCTGGGAAACATGGTGTCTAACTTTCTGGCCTCCATAATATGGGAAAGTCAGCAAGAAGGAGGTTGCTGAACAGGTATTAGAGAAACCAGTACCTAATATCAGCCACACGTGGAAACTAAATTTGACCTTGTGGAGGAAGCTACAAATCATTTGCTTCCTGTGCTTTTAATACTACATTTCATGCTGCCAAAGGCGTCCCCTCGCTCCTTCTCACTCTTTCTATATGTGCGCGCGCTCATTTTCATTAACAGTGTCCTCAATTTATTTTTAAACTTCACTGGATGAAAGATGGTTACTTGCAGCTGTGTTTTTGTTTTGTTTTGTTTTCCCTCACACCAGAGATACCAAAGTTTTGGTTCTTTCATATCTCCACAATAAAAAGTTATATTTAAGAAATAAGCAAATAGACACTTATGTGTTTCTTCTAGATTGGAAAGGAATGTTAATTGGCACTTCCTTGCTTCTGGTAGTAGGATCACCAGCATTTCTGAAGGACAATCCAATGCCATCTAAACTCTGGTCAGCTTATTCTAATGTCCCTCTTTATAGTGTATATTTTCCTTGGTTTTTACATTATACATCAAAGCTTTTGTTTTTATCTCAGGATCCACATTCCCTGTTGAAAATGCAATTTAAATTTTTTTTGCAGTTTGAAAAGGTAAATAAAAAGTGCTACTAAAACTATAAAACCTAGACTTTGGGGCATTTTGTGTTATCAGGAAATTCACTGCAGCTTGAAATAGAATCACTAGTTCAACTTTTCATACATTTCATTGAGTAAACAAGTGATTTATTGTGTTCTTTTAAAATGTGTTCTTAAAAGAGTTACTGCTGCTGCTGCTGCTAAGTCACTTCAGTCGTGTCTGACTCTGTACGACCCCATAGTCGGCAGCCCACCAGACTTCAAACTCCTGGTAATTCTTAAAATGTAAAACTTGCTTTTAACAAAGATGAAATTTGAAATATTCTGGGATAAAAATAAGTGTTTAACTTAATAAGTCAGCAAGGGGAAGGTTTTTCTAAAATTGACATGTCAAGAGTCATAAAAAATTTTAAAATTCAACAAAATAAAAATTTTAAATAGCTGCGTGGAAAAACTGTAAAGGAAGTCAGAAAGCAAAACAACAAAATCAAAAATTTTGCAACAATAGACAATAGGCTAATTTCCTTACTCCTTAAAAAGTTTCTACAAAGAAATAAGAAAATGACTATCCACTAAATAGAAATGTGGACAAAAGATATGTAGGGACAATTTAGAAATGCAGATATTTTATTTTTCAGTCCCAGAGTCCCATTTGATTCTTTTCTTTTTAGTATGAAGATACAAAAAATATGAAAGAGCATATAAGTAATATATATCCAATTGAAGGAAAGAAGGGGGAGAATATTCGCAGTATATTTTTTAAAACAACAGCTGAGAATTTCCTGGAATTGACCAAATAGCTGTTCTTTATGGTCAGGAAGTACAACTAATCCCATGCAGGACAAATGAAAAAGAAATTACACTTTGACCCAGCAACTTGAAAGTACAACAACCAACACCATATATTTTTAAAGAAGTCAGAGGAAAAATATACAATATTCCCAAGGAATATTAAGTAGACTAACTATTGGCTCTCAAAAACAACAGAAACCAGGAAACAGTGAAATAATATCTTTTATATCAATTCAAAGCTAGTGGAGGTGACGGAATTCAAGTTGAGCTATTTCAAATCCTGAAAGATGATGCTGTGAAAGTGCTGCACTCAATATGTCAGCAAATTTGGAAAACTCAGCAGTGGCCACAGGACTGGAAAAGGTCAGTTTTCATTCCAGTCCCAAAGAAGGGCAATGCCAAAGAATGTCCAGACTACCACACAATTGCACTCATTTCACATGCTAGCAAAGTAATGCTCAAAATTCTCCAAGCTAGGCTTCAGCAGTATGTGAACTGAGAACTTCAAATGTGTAAGCTGGATTTAGAAAAGACAGATGACTGCTGCTGCTGCTGCTAAGTCGCTTCAGTCGTGTCCGACTCTGTGCAACCACAGAGACGGCAGCCCACCAGGCTCCCTCGTCCCTGGGATTCTCCAGGCAAGAACACTGGAGTGGGCTGCCATTTTCTTCTCCAATGCATGAAAGTGAAAAGTGAAAGTGAAGTCGCTCAGTCGTGTCCGACTCTTAGCGACCCCATGGACTGCAGCCTACCAGGCTCCTCCATCCATGGAATTTTCCAGGCAAGAGTACTGGAGTGGGGTGCCATTGCCTTCTCCATGGATTATAGAAAAAGCAAGAGAATTCTAGAAAAACAACTACATCTGCTTCATTGACTACACTAAAGCCTTTGACTGTGTGGATCACAACAAACCATGGAAAACTCTTAAAGAGATGGGAATACAAGGCCACCTTATCTTTCTCCTGAGAAACCTGTATGCAGGTCAAGAAGCAACAGTTAGAACCAGACATGGAAAAGTGGACTGGTTCCAAATTGGGAAAGGAGTATGTCAAGGCTGTATATTGTTACCCTGCTTATTTAACTTATATGCAGAGTATATCATGAGAAATGCTGGTCAGAATGAAGCACAAGCTGGAATCAAGATGGAAGGGAGAAATATCAATAACCTCAGATATGCAGATGACACCACCCTTATGGCAGAAAGCAGAGAAGAACTAAAGAGCCTCTTGATGAAGGTGAAAGAGGAGAGTGAAAAAGCTGGCTTAAAACTCAACATTCAAAAAATGAAAATCATGGCATCCACTCCCGTCACTTCATGGCAAATAGATGGGGAAACAGTGGAAACAGTTTATTTTTTTGCTCAAAAATCAGTGCAGATGGTGACTGCAGCCATGAAATTAAAAGACGCTTGCTCTTTGGAAGAAAAGCTATGACAAACCTAGACAGCATATTAAAAGCAGAGACATTACTTTGCCAACAAAGATCTGTCTAGTCAAGGCTATGGTTCCTCCAGTAGTCATATATGGATGTGAGAATTGGACTATAAAGAAAGCTGAGCACCAAAGAATTGATGCTTTTGAACTGTGGTGTTGGAGAAGACTCTTGAGAGTCCCTTGGACTGCAGGGATATCAAACCAGTCCATCCTAAAGGAAATCAGGCCTGAATATTCATTGGAAGGACTGATGCTGAAGCTAAAGCTCCAATACTTTGGCCACCTGATATGAAGAGCTTATTTACTGGAAAAGACCCTGATGCTGGGAAAGACTGAAGGTAGGAGGAGAAGGGGACAACAGAGAATGAGATGGTTGGATGGCATCACCAACTTGATGGACATGAGTTTGAGCAAGCTCTGGGAGATGGTGAAGGACAGGGAAGTGTGTTGTGCTGCAGTCCATGGGGTCACAAAGAGTTAGACATGACTGAGTGATTGAACAACAACGTATCAATTCATAATTACATTGTTGGTGAAACTATGGGACAAGAATAGGGACGAAATTAAGATATTTTGAGACTGAGTTTGCCAATAATAGGACTTCAGTAAAGGAAGTTAAAGGATGTAGTTCAGGTGAGAGAATGACCCCAGAAAGAAGGCTTAATATGTAGGAAGAAATCGGTAAATATGCGAATAAATTGTTTTTAAAAATTGTGTGTACACATCAATAACAATAAAAATCCTAATTTGAAGGGTAGAGCTACAAGATAGACATTAAAATATTGCACAGCAATAACATGTAATATGTGGGAGATTCTTGGTTTTTTGAGGGAGAACATTGAACATTTATTGAATTTATTTATGAAATGAAATGAAAACATTTATTGAACATCTATTGAACATTTTTAGGTTTTATCTCAGGAATACCTGTTAATATCTTAAGGATAACTGATACAAGAATAGCGCACACAGGTTTAATCATTAGACGGAAAATGGAACAAAAGATGCCTACCTCTTTTTTTTAAATGTTAAAAGGAAAATTAAAGAAGTATGTAGGAAGGAAAAGTAAAAGAAAAAATAGGAAGCCAAGTAAACCAAAATGAACTAAAACATGAGAGTCAGAGATTGTCATACAAGATACTAAAAATTGAGCACTATACTCTGTATAAACATATCTGAACTTAAGGTTGCAGTAAGGTTGAAGCTAAAAAGATGGAGAAATATATACTGGGTAAATCCTAACCAATAGAAAGCTGGAGAGACTGTACTAAATCAAACAAGACAGATTTTTAAGAAAAAGAGAATTATTATGATTAAGTTGAAGATGAAAACACAACCTTAGGAAGTTCAATTCATAGGAAAATGAAATAATTCTAAATACTTACTCTCTATATTAAACTACGCCTAGGGAACTTGCTGGCTGTTCAGTGGTTAAGACTCTGTGCTTCCAATGAAGGGGGCATGGGATCAATCCCTGGTTGGGGCACTAAGATCGCACACACTGTGTGGTCAAAAAAGAAAAAAACCAACCCTCCTTAATTATCCAATTTGAATGTGTCATCTCTTCTTTCAAGACATCCTGATAGACCAAGTACTGGTGCAACCGCAGGAACCCATCCATACACTGCTGCAAGCATGTGAGGTGGTAAAGACACTTCAGAAAACACCTGAGCAACATTTAGAAAGTTAGAAATGTGCACAGTCTGTAATCTAGCATCTCCGCTCTTAGATATAAGCTCAGAAAAACTGCTTCGAAGAAACATTTAAAATTAAGTGATCTTCACAGCAATGTTGCGATAGCAAAAAATTAAAAACAGCCTAGAGGGCATGACTGAGCTATGCAAATAAACGTTTAATTTGGGGGGAAAACAACCTAAGTACGCATCAATAGGAAAAAGATAAAGCAACAGTAGACGGAGAAGGCAATGGCACCCCACTCCGGTACTCTTGCCTGGAAAATCCCATGGGCGGAGCAGCCTGGTAGGCTGCAGTCCATGAGGTAGCTAAGAGTCGGACACGACTCAGTTACTTCACTTTGACTTTTCACTTCCATGCATTGGAGAAGGAAATGGCAACCCACTCCAGTGTTCTTGCCTGGAGAATCCCAGGGATGGGGGAGCCTGGTGGGCTACCGTCTATGGGGTCACACACAGTCGGATATGACTGAAGTGACTTAGCAGCAGCAGCAGCAGGGTGTTAACATCTGACTTGATTTCTGGTATTGTTCAATCATTTGAGAGGTGTTTAGGCACTTTTCTGAATTATTGTATCAAAACATTTCAAGCAAAAGTTATTTTTATGAGCTTGTTGCGTTGTGTGGTGTTGATGAATGAGTTTGGGGTTAATTGTTGGGTTCAGGCTGACTGGCTGGGTTGGGGGATTTGGTTTGCAGCCATATATTAAGGATGAGGACTTGGTGGAAATCACCTGGTACTTGTCTGACCCAAGTTGCTAGGAGAGATGAGCCAACATAGGATTAAAAAGCCATCATCTAAAAACCTTCTAACTCTCCCTTCCTTTTCAATGCTGTGTGTCTATTTCACATGGTTAAGTCATGGATACATCCCAGTAAATGAATCCACACATAAATGAACAAGACAGTTTCAAGTGGGCATACATTCTCTGAAGCAATGAAAGTCTAGTTCAAGTGGTAAGGAAATACTTCCTAGAGCAGGAGACATTTCCCAGTCCCAAATGACAAGAAGGGAGATTCAGAGCTGATTTCCAGTTGGAAGAAACAGTGGTATAACAGACTTACCATAGAGCTTGGTATTATTTTTACAGGATAGAAAATTATCGGACACTCCTTTGTGTCTGGGGCAGACAGAGGGGGAGGCAGGATCTGAGGTATGTAGGACCTTGTAGCTCATGTCAAGGATTTGAGTTTGTTCAACTTGAAATGAGAAGTCATTGGAAATTTAAAACAGCACTTGACATGATATCATTTACCCATTTAAATAATCACCTTCATTGTTCTGTGGACCATGTAGGGACAGGAAAATGTAGTTGTGGGTGTATGAATGCTCAGTCATGTTCAGCTCTTTGCCACCCTGTGGGTTGGAGTCTTCCAGGATTTTCCATCCATGGGATTTTCCAGGCAAGAATACTGGAGCAGGTTGACATTTCCCAAGTCTCCTGGGTCTCCTGCATTAGCAAGTGGATGCTTTACTGCTGAGACACCTGTGAAGTCCAGAATGTAGTTAGTACAGGTGAGAGTTGATGTTTACTCAGGCCCTAATTATGAAAATGTACAGAAGTGGTCATACTCAGAATCATTTCTGTAAATTGACAATGATAGTTTGGATGCAGAAGGAAACATTTCAGAGATACAAACCACATCTCTCTTCCCTCCCACTCTGCCCCAGAGAGTTTCAGTAAGACTTTGGAATTTGAAGCACCATGTGAAACTAAAGGCTGGAGTCATGAAAAAGTAAGGTTTGTTTGAAACTCTGAGGAGTAGTGAAAGCCATAGGGCTTCCTCAGTGGCTCAGCGGTGGGGAATAAGCCTGCAACGCAGGAGATGCGGGTTCGATTCCCGGAGGAGGGCATGGTGACCCACTCCAGTGTTCTTGCCTGGAGAATCCCATGGACAGAGAAGCCTGGTGGGCTATAGTCCATGGGGTTGCAAAGAGTTGGGCATGACTGAAGTGACTGAGCACGCTTGCACAAAAGCCCATGTTTCATTCTAACCAACATGCAGCTAGGCAGCTTTGTGGTCACATGTTCTGCGGAAAATTGAAGCTGAGAGAATGAACTCATGGACCCGGGCACAGTGGAGAATGTTAGTAAGATGCTTGGCTGACAAGATGATTAAGGTGTGTTTTGAGATGGTGGAACCACAGGATGGATGCAGACTGGAATTACTTGGAAGACAGCAGCCCTAGAAAGCAGCAGGACCAGAGTAGATCTTTATGAGCAGGGAGTAAACTTTCATGTGATAAGTAACTGCAATATTGAGGGATTTTGGTCCTTTAATGTAGGAAAGTTTTTGATACAGTACTGCAGAGTAATAAGGGACTCTGAAAAGTCTCTATGAGCTTGGTTCATATTGCTATTTTAAATTTTAGAAGCTGAAATTATCCTTGCTATATTTCAGGAATATTATGATCTCTTCCCCTGTAGATGCATATCCTGGAAAACCTAAGCTAACAAAATTGGAAATTTTGAAGGAAAATAAACAAAAGCAATTTTCAGGAAAAAAAAAAAAAAAAAAGCAACAGTAGAACGGTCACATAATATACTATGCAGTGCCTGTTAGTGAACTATGAGTTACATATATCGATGTGGATGGACCTCACAAACTTAATTTTAAGATGACAAAAATGGCAGAAGAACATACTGTGGAGCTTTAAAGGGCTTTTCTGTGGCTCAGCTGGTAAAGAATCCCTCAATGCAGGAGACCTTGGTTCAATCCCTGGGTCAGGAAGATCCCCTGGAGAAGGGAACTGCTACCCATTCCAGTATTCTTGCCTGGAGAATTCTATGGACAGAGGAGCCTGGCAGGCTACAGTCCATGGGCTCACAAAGAGTCAGAAACGACTGAGCAACTTTCACTTTCATGAAGCTTTAAAACATGCAAAAAAAAAAATGCTAACTATTGCTTGGAGACACGACATATATAACAAATACATAAAGAATATTTTGGGAATGATAAACATCAAATTCAGAATAGTGGCTACCTCTGGAAGGAAGAAGGGCTTCCCAGGTGACGGTAAAGAGCCAGCCTGCCAACACAGAAAACGTGAGATGTGGGTTTGATCTTTGGAAGAAGATCCCCTGGAGGAGGGCATGGCAACACACTCCAGTATTCTTGCCTGGAGAATCCCATGGACAGTGGAGCCTGGTGGGCTCATGGGATTAGAGTCAGAGACAACTGAAGTTACTTAGCACGCATGCACGCCAGGAGGAAGAGACATTGAGGTGGTTCCAAAAGGGTGTATACAAGGCAGATTTAACTGTGTTGGCGATACTTAATTTCTAAAGCTAAATGGCAGGTTCATGAATATGCGTGGCATTATTTTTAAACTTTTGTGTAAGTCTTGGATAGATTTTTAATTTTTAAAATTTAAATAATAAAAGAGAAAGGGAGAAAGCTCTAAAGTTTAATAATGAGGAGAATATGAGACTGCAATGTAGATTGTAAGGATAAAAGAAAGGAAATCAATTTAAAACAAAGTTTAGGATCACAAACGCCATATGCTAGCATTTGTATATGTTTATGTGTGCATGACCACCTTACCACCTTACCTGCGTCTTGAGAAATCTGTATGCAGGTCAAGAAGCAACAGTTAGAACAGGACATGGAACAACAAACTGGTTCCAAATTGGGAAAGGAGTACATCAAGGCTTGATACTGTCACCCTGCTTATTTAACTTATATGCAGGGTACATCCTGTGAAAAGTCAGGCTGGATGAAGCACAAGTTGGAACCAAGATTGCTGGGAGAAATATCAATAACCTCAGATATGCAGATGACACCACCCTTATAGCAGAAAGCAAAGAGGAAATAAAGAGCTTCTTGATGAAGGTTAAAGAGGAGAGTGAAAAAGTTGGCTTAAAACTCAACATTCAGAAAACTAAGATCATGGCATCCAGTTCCATCAGTTCAGTTCAGTTCAGTTCAGTCACTCAGTCATGTCCGACTCTGCAACTCTGTGAACCACAGCATGCCAGGATTCCCTGTCCATCACCAACTCCCGAAGTTTACTCAAACTAATGTCCATTGAGTCAGTGATGCAATCCAACCATCTCATCCTCTGTCATCACCTTCTCCTCCTGCCCTTAATCTTTCCCAGCATCAGGGTCTTTTCAAATGAGTCAGCTCTTCGCATCAGGTGGCCAAAGTATTGGAGTTTCAGTTTCAACATCACTCCTTCCAGTGAATACCCAGGACTGATCTCCTTTATGATGGACTGGTTGGATCTCCTTGCAATCCAAGGGATTCTCAAGAATCTTCTCCAACATCACAGTTTAAAAGCATCAATTCTTCAGCATTAAGCTTTCTTTATAGTCCAATTCTCACATCCATACATGACTACTGGAAAAACCATAGCCTTGACTAGACGGACCTTTGTTGGCTAAGTAATGTTTCTGCTTTTGAATATGCTGTCTAGGTTGGTCATAATTTTCCTTCCAAGGAGTAAGCGTCTTTTAATTTCATGGCTGCAATCACCATCTGCAGTGATTTTGGAGCCCCCCAAAAATAAAGTCTGACACTGTTTCCACTGTTTCCCCATCTATTTGCCATGAAGTGATGGGACCGGAGATCCAGTTCATCTAGTCAAGGCTATGGTTTTTCCTGTGGTCATGTATGGATGTGAGAGCTGGACTGTGAAGAAGGCTGAGCGCCGAAGAATTGATGCTTTTGAACTGTGGTGTTGGAGAAGACTCTTGAGAGTCCCTTGGACTGCAAGGAGATCCAAGCAGTCCATTCTGAAGGAGATCAGCCCTGGGATTTCTTTGGAAGGAATGATACTCAAGCTGAAACTCCAGTACTTTGGCCACCTCATGCGAAGAGTTGACTCATTGGAAAAGACTCTGATGCTGGGAGGGATTGAGGGCAAGAGGAGAAGGGGACGACAGAGGATGAGATGGCTGGATGGCATCACTGACTCGATGGACGTGAGTCTGAGTGAACTCCAGGAGTTGGTGATGGACAGAGAGGCCTGGCATGCTGTGATTCATGGGGTCGCAAAGAGTTGGACACTACTGAGTGACAGATCTGATCTGATCTGATCTGATGGGACCAGATGCCATGATCTTCGTTTTCTGAATGTTGAGCTTTAAGTCAACTTTTTCACTCTCCTCTTTCACTTGCATCAAGAGGCTTTTGAGTTCCTCTTCACTTCCTGCCATAAGGGTGGTGTCATCTGCATATCTAAGATTATTGATATTTCTCCTGGCAATCTTGATTCCAGCTTGTGCCTCTTCCAGCCCAGCATTTCTCATGATGTACTCTGTATATAAGTTAAATAAGCAGGGTGACAATATACAGCCTTGACCTACTTCTTTTCCAATTTGGAACCAGTCCGCTGTTCCATGTCCAGTTCTAACTGTTGCTTCCTGACCTGCATACAGGTTTCTCAAGAGGCAGGTCAGGTGATCTGGTATTCCCATCTCTTTCAGAATTTTCCACACTTTATTGTGATCCACAATAAAGTGACTTTGATCCAAAGTCAAAGGCTTCGGCATAGTCAATAAAGCAGAAATAGATGTTTTTTGGGAACTCTCTTGCTTTTTCCATGATCCAGCGGATGTTGGCAATTTGATCTCTGGTTCCTCTGCCTTTTCTAAATCCAGCTTGAACATCAGGAAGTTCACGGTTCACATATTACTGAAGCCTGGCTTGGAGAATTTTGAGCATTACTTTACTAGCGTGTGAGATGAGTGCAACTGTGTGGTAGTTTGAGCATTCTTTGGCATTGCCTTTCTTTGGGATTGAAATGTAAACTGACCTTTTCCAGTCCTGTGGCTACTGCTGAGTTTTCCGAATTTGCTGACGCTTTGAGTGCAGCACGTTCACAGCATTATATTTTAGGATTTGGAATAGCTCAACTGGAATTCCATCACTTCATGGCAAATAGATGGGGAAACAATGGAAACAGTGACAGACTTTATTATTTTGAGCTCCAAAATCACTGCAGATGGTGACTGCAGCCATGAAATTAAAAGATGCTTGGTCCTTGAAAGAACAACTATGACCAACCTAGACAGCATATTAAAAAGCAGAAACATTACTTTGTCAGCAAGGGTCCGTCTAGTCAAGGCTGTGTTTTTCCAGTAGTCATGTATGGATGTGAGAGTTGGACTATAAAGAAAGCTGAGCACTGAAAAATTGATGCTTTTGAACTATGGTGTTGGAGAAGACTCTTGAGAGTCACTTGGACTGCAAGGAGATTTAACCAGTCCATCCTGAAGGAAAGCACACCTGAATATTCATTGGGAGGACTGATGCTGAAGCTAAAACTCCCATACTTTGGCCACCTGATGCAAAGAGCTGACTCATTTGAAAAGACCCTGATGCTGGGAAAGTTTGAAGGCAGGAGGTGAAAAGGAAGACAGAGGATGAGATGGTTGGATGGCATCACTGACCCGATGGACATGAGTTTGAGTAAGCTGTGGGCGTTGGTAATTGGTAGGGAAGTGTATTGTGCTGGAGTCCATGGGGTTGCAAAGAGTCGGACATGATTGAGAGACTGAACTGAACTGATGTGTGCATGAATTATCTCTGCAAAGATACACTTCAAACTCGCAATAGTGGTCTTCTGCTAAATGGACTAAGTAACTGAGGGCAAGGTGTTTATTTGTTTTTTAGAATTTAGAATCATGTGCATTTATGAACTATTTTTTAAAATAAATAAACTGAGGACTTCCCTGTCAGTCCAGTGGTTTAGACTCTGAGCTTCTACTGCAAGGGACACAGTTTCGATCCCTGGTTGAGGAATGAAGATCCTGCATGACATGTGGTATGGAAAAAATAAATAAAAAATAAACTGTTTGAAATGACTTGCTGAGAAATCATATAACACAGTCACTCTGCACCAGCAGGCCAGCACTGGTCTTTAAAACAAGAGAGAGCCTGGTATTGAATGGTTAAGACTGGAGGCTACACGGTCTACAAAGCCTGAAATATTTACTGTCTGGTTCTTTAGGGAAAAGTTTGATGACATCTGATTTGGAAGGATGTGGATATGAGAGAAGAGGGTAAGGGAAGTAACAAGAAGATATCTCGAGAAAAGATTTTGAGGTTGAAGATGGTTGAGGTGGTACTCACTGATCCAGAGCCTACCAAAGGAGGAATGACTTTGGTGGAATGGGTGAGTTGGGGCAGACAGGAAATTCTAGGAGATTCTAGCCGTGTTGAGTTTGAGATGCATCAAAATGTCCAATTGGTAATGTCATTAGGTAGTTTCACACATGGATCTGTAACTAAGGAGAAAATTTGGGGCTGGAGATACAGAATTGGGAGACATTGCTGTAGAGGTGGTGTGTGGAGGAGACTACTGATGTAGCGAGAGGGAAAGGACCTAGGAAGGTACAGCTCCTTAGTCTGGGCAAGGGGAAGAAAAAGGAGACTGAGGATAGGTGGCAGATAAATTAGAGGAAGATTGAAGGAAGACCCAGTGGGTATAGAGTCACAGAATCTAGGGAAAGAGTCTTTTTAGAAAAAGCAGCTGGTCCAACAGATCCAAAGCTCCTGAGAAGGATGGAAGGGCGGGCATGGCAAGCGACCATGATAAGATAATTTTCATAAAACAGTGGAATTGTAGTGAGATTTTAGTGGATAAAGAATGAGAAAAAGGGCATTCTAGGCTGAGAAGACTGAATCAGCAGAAAAGGGGGCCAACAAAGAACAAACCATGTGTAAGGAACAGGGAAGAGAGAGGAATTCCAGGTCCTAGGAATTCCTACTCTATTTTGTATACATTAGGGAGCCAACACCGGGGAAGGCAATGGCACCCCACCCCAGTGCTTTTGCCTGGAAAATCCCATGGACGGAGGATCCTGGTGGGCTCCAGTCCATGGGGTCGCTAAAAGTCGGACACGACTGAGCGACTTCACTTTCACTTTTTCACTTTCATGCATTGGAGAAGGAAATGGCAACCCACTCCAGTATTCTTGCCTGGAGAATCCCAGGGACGGGGGAGCCTGGTGAGCTTCCGTCTATGGGGTCGCACAGAGTCGGACATGACTGAAGCGATTTAGCAGCAGTAGCAGCAGCAGGGAGCCAACACAGGGTGTTGGGTAGAGGAGTCTAATTAAGAGAAGATAAACATTTACAAAAAAAGAAGACAGACATACATTGGTTCTTCTCTGGGAATACTGCGATTCAACTCTGAAGGTTTGTGTTCAAGAATTAGGACCCAATCTTTGTTAAGATTGAACAGAGAAAACTAAAGCAACATTGTAAAGCACCGATACTCCAATAAAAATTAATTAAAAAAATAAGAATTTATAGGCTGAGAGAGTCAGTTCCTAGGCAGGTTGATAAGGAGTATAGGGGTCCCCAAGGAGAGAGGGTTCTGGAATTCTCAAGGAAGAAGAAAGGACAAACTTTTTTCTTTCTCCACATTCCTTAGGATTATATAACAATAATATATCCTGCCTAAGGACAGTCTCTGGATTAAACCTTCTGTTATCTTAAAATGTAAATTATGAGAGTAGACCTGGTCTTTACAAGGATGTATCCTGCCTGAGGACAATGTTATCTTATAAATTATGGAAGTAGGTCTGATGAGGTCTTTACAACCTCCAGACATTCTTTGGATTATATAACTTCATTCTTAACACTAGCAAGCGGGTACTCTTTCTGCCCCCTTCTGATGCCTATGTCAGAAGCTTTCTCTATCTCCTTTATACTTTAATAAAACTTTATTACACAAAAGTTCTGAGTGATCAAGCCTCTTCTCTGGCCCCAGATTGAATTCTTCTCCTCCTGGGGCCAAGAATCCTGGTGTCTTCGCGTGATTCAACAACAACCTTTCAAAACATTAAAAAAACAGTTTGAAAAAAAAAAAAAAAGATTCAAGAGAGAAGGAATTCATTTCATGTGATTACACGAAACTAAGCCATTTCTTGATGCACCTACACTTGAGACTTAGGGAAATGGGTTGTAGAAGATATGGGTACTAGTAATTCTGATGAGGATTTAATTAAGAACTCAATTTCCCCAGACTTCCAGTACTTGACTGCCTGATGTTTCTTTAATAGGAACTGTTGATATGTTCTAATTATGGTGGGTTATTTATGAGATCAGGTCTCATCTCTCTGCTCAATTATGTTTTGTTTGGGAGATTTGCGTTGTTTTATGACTCTGGTTCTTAATTGAGTCTATTGTCTTCCCTAAAGATGTGCTTAGTCTGGGGACCCATTAGATTGTGGCTTTTCCTTTATGAGAGATGCTGCCGCCCTTAACATTTCTCTTCCTTTTTCATTGATAAACTGTGAAGTCACAGGAAGATGATTCCATTTCTCCCATTCTTAGTGCCACCTGTAGCTGTGCTCCTGGCCCATGACTTTGCCCTGCAAACTCAGGTTAAAGCCTTTCTTTATATTTAAAACTGTGCCTGGGTATTAAATATCTTCGGAGTTCTGAGAAAACTGCAAATTTCAGGTGCTTAGAGTCAAGGAACACAATTGATATTCTAAACAGAATTTACTTATATATGTTTCTTTATGGAGGAAAGACTTCTGGTTCACTATCTTAGAGATATTCTCAGCTGTGGGTAAATTGGGGTTCTAGAAAACTGTGATATTATTACATAATTTTGTAGGTTGAATTTTTTCCAATATTATAAGATGACTCTGTTTCTATAACCATAACTGTGGATCTCCATTATTTTGAAAGGCCACATAAATATTCTATGTTATGGATACATGATTATTTGTATAACCAATTTTCCATTAGTGGGTATCCTGGTGGTTTGCAACCTATGATGGGTAGCTTTGGACATGCATCATTGTGCACATCCATAGTTATTTCTAAGATCAGTTCCTGGAAGGCAAATTGCAGAGTCCAAGGGCATGTCCTATGTTAGGACTTTTAAAGAAAAGACTACAGACTGTCAAATTCCAACAGATTCATTTTCAACTGGAGCTGAAGGAAGGTATGAGAAGTGGAAACGTATGCCGAGGACAGGAGCAGCACAGAGGAAGGTATGAGTGCTAGGAAGTGCAATGTGTGTTTCAGTCCTTGCCGTTTTGAAGACATGCTGACCATGATGAGAGCAAGTCAGTGATGGCACAGAACCTCAGCTCTGCCATGAGTTTCTAAATACCCGTGTTACACTTCCTCTTTTCTCATACAGTGCACAGCATACAGTTGGTGTGTAATAAAACTTGGTTGAACTGAACTAAGTCAGCACAGAAGTCTATAACCCCTGTGTTCCCTCAGAGCCCTTTCAGCTTAGATTTGTGGGATAAAAATACAGCAAATGAGAAATTGACAGAGGGTCTTGATTTATCACAATTTTGTGATTAGGAAGGAAGAATGAAAGTGAAAGTTGCTCAGTCATGTCCGACTCTTTGCGACCCCATGGACTAGACAGCCCATGGGATTCTCCAGGCTAGAATACTGGAGTGGGTAGCCTTTCCCTTCTTCAGGGGATCTTCCCAATCCAGGGATCAAACCCAGGTCTCCTGCATTGCAGGCAGATTCTTTACCAGCTGAACCACCAGGGAAGCCCAAGAATACTGGGGTGGGTAGCTTATCCCTTCTCCAGCAGATCTTCCCAACTCAGGAATTGAATGAACCAGGGTCTCCTGCATTGCAGGTGGATTCTTTACCAGCTGAGCTACCAGGGAAGCCCATGGAGGAAGAATATCATCCTATAAACATTACCTTTTGCTGGTAATTTATATTCCCAATTTTGAGTCTATGGCCTTTTAAACATAGAGGAAATATATAATGGGATGAAAGTATGAAACACTCATACCATCATTTATCATGTTCAGGGGTATTGATTCTCTGAAATGCTCTTGAACCTGGGTATGCTTCCAGCATTCAAAGATTGCTGTCCTATGACATGATCCCCTCTCCTGCTCAGCAGGGTCATCTCAAGTCCCTCTGTGTTCTCCTTGGCACTAACATAGGGGTTCTCCAGGGATGGAAATCCACCTCCTACCCCACACACAGCACCACGGAGGGAGATCTTCCTTATCTTTCACTTCCAAATCTGAGTGATGCTTTGAGGTCTTGTTCTTTCATTTATTTATTTATTTTAATTTCTTTGGCCTTGTTTCAAGGCATATGGGATCTTAATTCCCTGCCTAGGGGTTGAACCCATGACCCTTGCATTGGAAGCGCAGAGTCTTAACCACAGGATCACCAGGGAAGTTCTGAGGTCTGATTTTCGAATAACACTCTCTGTTAAGCCAGGGCTGTCCTTTTCTGAAGCCACTTCTCTACACAATGTAGAACCCTATGAGGCCATTCACCATATAGTGCCATTTTCTCTCATTGGCCTCAATCTACGAGAAGTTTGTATTCATTTTCTAGCCCTGCCGTACAAATTACCACACGTTTCATGGCTTAAAAACACAGTTATTTATTATCTCACAGTTCTATGGACCCAGAAGTCTGGGCACAATATCCAGCTGGGTCCTCTACTATAGGTCTCACATGGTAGGGGCTGGAGTTGGTTCTTGGGTGGAAACTCCAGGACAGATTCTGCGTAAGCCCATCTGAGCTGCTGGGTGAATTCAGTTCCTTGTGGATGTAGGACTGAGGTCCCGTCTCCTTGCTGGCTGTCAGCCAGAGCCTGGTCCTTGCTGTCAGAGGGTGCCTGCCTTCTTTTCCGCTGCTTTCATGTGGTTCCCCTTCAGCAATGGTGGGTTAAGTCTCTCTCACACCACCAAGGTCTCTGGCTCTTTTTGCTGCATCTCTCCCAGCCCAGCCAGAGAAAGTTTTCAACTTTTACGGGCTTGTGTGATTAGATTAGGCTATCTGAATAATCCAGGATGGTCTCCCTATTTTTAGGCTTGTAATGTTTAAAAGATACTTGCTCCTTGGAAGAAAAGCTATGATAAACCTACACAGCAGTAATAAATTTAATACTTATTAAATACTTTATTTAATAAACAGTGTTAAAAAGCAGAGACATTACTTTGCCTACAAAGGTCCATATAGTCAAAGCTATGGTTTTTCCAATCATCATGCAAGGATGTGAGAGTTGGACCATAAAGAAGGCTGAGGACCAAAGATTTGATGCTTCCAAACTATGATGTTGGAGAAGACTCTTGAGAGCCAGTTGGACTGCAAGGAGATCAAGCCATTCAATCTTAAAGGAAATCAACCCTGAATATTCATTGGAAGGACTGATGCT
The DNA here is from genome assembly GCA_935064755.1 of Tragelaphus eurycerus. Lineage (NCBI taxonomy): Eukaryota > Metazoa > Chordata > Mammalia > Artiodactyla > Bovidae > Tragelaphus > Tragelaphus eurycerus. The sequence goes on from CAKXYN010000083.1 coordinate 737,035, forward strand.
GAAGCTGAAATGCCAATACTTTGGTCACCTGATGTGAAGTGCTGACTCTTTAGAAAAACCCTGATGTTGGGAAAGATTGAAGGCAGGTAGAGAAGGGGATGACAGAGGTGAGATGGTTGGATGGCATCACCAACTCAATGGACGTGAGTTTGAGCAAACTCTGGGAGATGGTGAAAGACAAGGAACCTGGTGTGCTGCAGTCCATGGGGTCACGAACAGCTGGACATGACTGAGCAACTGAACAACAACAAATGTTAATTACATCTGTAATATCCTTTTAGCCACTGGAAGCTAACAGTGCCAGAGATTAGATTATGAACATGTTGGGAAGAAGAGGCATTCTGCCCTCTTCAAGGGGTGATGCCAGGAATCCAGCTTTCCTCGCAGCTGTCTATCCCATAAGGTCTAGCATGAGGCCCAGTGTTCTGTCTCCTCTGGTTTTAATCCTTCCTCACAATATGGAGCCCTCTCTGTGGTCCATGGTCCCAACCACAGTTTCAGGGGAAACTAGCTTCTGTGTAAATATGCCAATCATCTTTTCCTTTTTTAGAGCACTTTAAAATTGATAAAGCAAGGTAGGTGAGGAAACTAGACTCAAAAAGGGCAAGGCACATCAGGAATAAGACATTGACAGGGCGTGAGGTCACCCTGCAAGGGCCAGAAATACATCTCAGGTCTCCAGACTGCTAGGCTGCTATCCTTTCCCATTCCCTGCCAACCAGAAGCCATGTAGCTAAAGGATATACCTTCCAGATTTCCAAGAGAATCCCAAGGGAGAAGCTAGCAAGCCTTTTGGAAGTTTGCCAGGTTATCACTAGGCTCCGGTTGCTGAGGATTTGCAATGGAAGCACCCTCCCATAGTGAATGAGACCCTCTGGTCACTGGCACAGATTAAATGGAGACACCAGCTTGAACAGAACTTCTCTGCCTTTTCCAAGCTGGCACATGGCTCTGACTTGGCCATAGTTCAGCTCCAGGTAACAGATTGAAAGAGGGAAGAGAAAGCCAGAGAACGACAGAACAGTTGAGTTGTGAGAGGGCAGCAATTTAGATATCATCTAGTCCAAATCCTTCACCTGATTTTAGAGATGGAAAACTAAGGACTGCAAGGATGGGGAGGTTGCCCAGCTGCATTTACCCCTAAGATCCAGCCATTCTGCTGCCCAGAGCAGAATTCAATTCTCAACCCCATGATATCCTGGTCCTTTCTATTCAGTCATCCTATGAACCTAAGCTCCCAACCCACAGCATCATGACTTACGTGTGTGTAGACACACAAATGTGCTTGTTCGTATTCACCCGACCACCACCACACACACCCATGCACTAGCAATCTTAGTAGAGTTAATGGTTGAGAGCTGGGACTCTGAAGTCAGGCTATCTAGGTTCAAATCTCTACAATGCTAACCTTAGGTAAGTTACTTAACCTCTCTGTGCTTCAGTTTCCTCATTTATAAATGAGAATACTACTAGTACCCACTTTATAGGGTTGTTTTGAGGATTCACTAAAATGCTATATGTAAAGAGCTTTAAATGGTATCTGGCATATAGTAAGTGCTGGGAAATTGCTTGTTATTATTTCCAGAATGGTTACTGTCATACCTGTCTATTTTTCTCTCGGGGAAGAAATAAAGACCTAATAAAAATAATGATGTCATACAATAATACTCACAGGCTAAAGTGCCTGAAGGGGCTGGGGTAAAAGTGGGGTGGGTGTAAGAAAAATTGTGCCAGCCTTCTCAACTCTATTTGATTTTCCATTTTGAAAGAGAAATGAACACAAGGAAATATTTCTGTACTCTACGAAAAACAGCAGTGCACTTTGGCATCAGTACTAGGAACAGTAAGGAGTGGTGGGGACTGTGGTTAACTGGAGCAGAACAGAGCACATGCCCTTTTCAAAGGGGCAGTTGCTAGTCAGTTACACCTCATCACTGCCATGTGGGAATTCCAAACTGATGTTGTCAGATCTCTTGATTTTTTAAAGAGAAACCAGAAATCTGCATTTTTAGTGTAGAATCTTCCAATTATTAAAGGTTGGCTCAACTCTTTGAAAACATTAAATGAGCCAAACAAGACATCTGCAGACCATATTCAGCCACAGCTGCCAGGACTTGTTTTCTGCCTTATACTTGTGCGCTATGATCATCATCTTAATCCTATGGTGTCCACGTAAGCAGTATTGGGTGGCTATCAGTGGCCGCGTTTGGGGACGAGCTAAAGAAACTCAGAGAGTGGCAGCTCACAGCAGGCAACTCAGCTAGTTAAAAGGGGAAATCTGAGATTATGAACTGGATTTTCCACAGTAGACTGCATCCCTGTTCCTAAGATAGACCTTTCCTTCTCTGGGCTTCAGTTTGCTCATAAGCAAAATGGATAAAGAAAATCTGGGTTTTCTCCCAATCCTTCTTGAGTACTATCATAACTTCTGGCTACTCCTTATCACCTTAATACCTGCCAGGCTCTAAGTTAAGTACCTTACATGGTGGGACATGTGCTGTCTTTGTCTCCTTGTTTCCCTCCTGTTGGGGAACATTCCTGCTTCTCTTCATGTGTTTCTGGTAGAGCCGTTGATTATGATACACAGTAAACCCCAGCCAGTGGCCACATGATCCAAGCCTGGCCAATCACGATTCTCCATCTTCTTGTTAACAGTAATTAATTAGTTCAAGAGGTGGGAACGTGACCCCAGCAGGGTCTGAAGGGACCTTCTCTGGGATTGCCATGCAGGTGCTGGGAGAAGGAAGCACTTTCTTTGTTGGGATGCTAAATAGGGGGTGCTGGTGGCCCTGTCCCTACTATGTTGCAAAGGCCTCTCTGCAATAGGAGAGAAAGAAGCCAACATTCAGAAAGGCAGAAACAAACAGAGACTAAGAGACAGATGGAGAGGGAGTCATGGTGGTTCAGAATTCAGTCCTTGGTTCCAGGTCCCAAAGCCCTGGTCCCTACAGCTCTTCCTCAGCTACAGTGGGTGTCCACATAAGCACTGTTGGGTGGCTACCCCATTACTCTCTGAACCATAGGAAACGATCAGTTCCTTAACCAATTCCTTGAGCAGGTTGGGTTTCTGTTAATTGCAGTAAGAAAATTTAGACAATTGCAAAAAACTTGTGCAACCCCCCAAATTCAGGCAATTACATTAGAATCTAAGGTCCACTAGAATATAACTGCGAGAGCAGACTCGTATCAGTCTTGGCTACAGCTGCATATCCAGTGCTGCGAGCAGTACCTGGCTCAGAGGAGAGTCTCAGGAAATGTGCTAAATGAACAAAGAGTACATGAGTATTTTCTTATAGAATTCTCACACAGAATCTGGGAGAGGCATCATTACCCACAGTTCCAAATGGCAAGATGAGGGTCAAGTTCATCCAGCTAGACAGTGGGTGACGTTATTCATAAACCTGGATTTGTGTCATCTCTCAGCCCCCTTCTTGCCTTCACTGATGCAGGGAATCAGATCTTTCAAAAGCACAGGCTTAATTCAATCACCCTTACTTCAAACCCTATCCTGGGGTCTACTGGTCTGCCAGTCAGCCAGTAGAGGGGCTGGAGTCCAGGGCAGGCCCATTCCACATCATCAGGTGGGGCTTTGCCACTGCCCCCACCTCTTCAGCTTGGCTTTTCTGCAGTGCCCAGCCAGCTTCCAGACAGAGTTTTTCTGCCTGGTCATTGTTTTCCCCCAATGCTGTGAATCTGTTCCAAGTTTCTGGTGAGTTATTGGATCCTCAGTTTTAAATCTTTTTCATATGCAAGTAGTTTATTCTCATTAAGAGAAATCCTATCTTCTGCTTGTTTAACTCTGTCAGTTAAATCCGTTAAGTTTATTTGTGTTTGCCCAGTGGTAATTTTTATTGAGAGAACATCTGAAACCATCTGCAGGGAGGAAGTTCTAGAAGCCCGAGGAGTGCCCCAGCTCTGTTACTGATTTTCCTGACATCACCACCACCCAGAAGGGCTCCTTCCATCCATAGGAGGCTGACCACAGGACTGCTCATCCTTTTGAGTTTTGAATTTGCATAGGAACAGACTTGACTTTCAAGACTCCACGCTGTGTGCTTTTTTTGTTGGAGGGATTTTCAGAGACGGGTATCCCTGAAGAGCTAGGTTTAATGATTTCTGATGCAGGGTGTTAATGAGCAGTTTTCTGCCTTCAGAAGAAGGGAAAGGACCCAGAACGAACTCCCCCACCCAGATGAGATCATCCTCACCTCTACCCTCACCCTCACCTCTGGGATCCTACTGCACTTTGTACCATTGACAGGTCTCTGGCACTTTCCCTCTCTGGTTAAATGCATGTGCCTTATTTCCCTTCTAGACTCTGAAAGCCTTGAGTAAGGGCTGTGTACAATTAGTTAGCCCCCTAGTTTATTCGACAGAGTATCTGGAATACGGTAAGCTCTTTTCAGTATTTGATGACTGAATGAATCTGTGAACATCATATTCTTCACAGCACGTGCCTTCGCAGAATACCTCTATCAGAGATAATCACAAGGAAATGACCATAGCAGTCCCAGGGAGATGGTTATCATTGCACCTGTTTTTTAAACATTTATTTTCTTATCTTCATTTTCCTTAAGGAAAAAGAGCCTCACCTTGTTAATCAAAAGTTTCCTGTGTTGATTTTTTTCCCATAAAAATGGCAATTTCCAAATCATGCAGAACAAAGATAAATCACAATTACAAAACCTGGCAACTGAAAGAGATACACTGTAGATTTCAGAATAGAAAAGAAAACTTACACAAAGCTTCACTTGTCAAGTCCCCTCATTCCCATCCAGGTTTTTCAGCATCCCATTTTGACTTAAAGGAAATTTGTAAGAGATTGAGCTTTCAACTATTTATTAAGCCGTCAAGATAGATAGTGAGCTCCCCATTACGAGAGGTAGGCAAGTGGAGGTTGGATGACTAACCATGGAGAAAACAAAATAGAAAATACTGACTAGAATACAGTGAGAACTGTAATAATAATGTGATTTCCAAACCCCCAAATAACAAATTCAACTCCATAGCTGGAAGACAGAAAGCAGTAGTGAAAAATAGCATAAGATTTAGGTTTAAGCAGTCTTGAACCTGACTTTTGTCTCCAGTAATAACTCCCTGTGTGACCTTGAGAAAGTTACATAATTTCTCTGATTAAATACAAATTATAAAGATCCTAGCACAGTGCCTGGCACAGAGTCCATTAAAATATTCTAGCCTTCTTTATTTTAGGAGGAGGGGTATCAGATCAGATTAGATCAGTTGCTCAGTCGTGTCCGACTCTTTGCGACCCCATGAACCGCAGCACGCCAGGCCTCCCTGTCCATCACCAACTCCCGGAGGTCACTCAGACTCACATCCATCGAGTCAGTGATGCCATCCAGCCATCTCATCCTCTGTCGTCCCCTTCTCCTCCCGTCCCCAATCCCTCCCAGTATCAGAGTCTTCTCCAATGAGTCAACTCTTCGCATGAGGTGGCCAAAATACTGGAGTTTCAGCTTTAGCATCATTCCTTCCAAAGAAATTCCAGGGCTGATCTCCTTCAGAATGGACTGGTTGGATCTCCTTGCAGTCCAAGGGACTCTCAAGAGTCTTCTCCAACACCACAGTTCAAAAGCATCAATTCTTCGGCGCTCAGCCTTCTTCACAGTCCAGCTCTCACATCCATACATGACCACAGGAAAGACCATAGCCTTGACTAGGCGAACCTTTGTTGGCAAAGTAATGCCTCTGCTTTTGAATATGCTATCTAGGTTGGTCATAACTTTCCTTCCAAGGAGTAAGCGTCTTTTAATTTCATGGCTGCAGTCACCATCTGCAGTGATTTTGGAGCCCAGAAAAATAAAGTCTGACACTGTTTCCCCTGTTTCCCCATCTATTTCCCATGAAGTGATGGGACCAGATGCCATGATCTTCGTTTTCTGAATGTTGAGCTTTAAGCCAACCTTTTCACTCTCCACTTTCACTTTCATCAAGAGGCTTTTTAGCCCCTCTTCACTTTCTGCCATAAAGGTGGTGTCATCTGCATATCTGAGGTTATTGATATTTCTCCTGGCAGTCTTGATTCCAGCTTGTGCTTCTTCCAGCCCAGCGTTTCTCATGATGTACTCTGTATATAAGTTAAATAAACATGGTGACAATATACAGCCTTGACGTACCCCTTTTCCTATTTGGAACCAGTCTGTTGTTCCATGATCAGTTCTAACTGTTGCTTCCTGACCTGCATACAGATTTCTCAAGAGGCAGATCAGGTGGTCTGATATTCCCGTCTCTTTTAGAATTTTCCACAGTTTATTGTGATCTACACAGTCAAAGGCTTTGGCATAGTCAATAAAGCAGAAATAGATGTTTTTCTGGAACTCTCTTGCTTTTTCCATGATCCAGTGGATGTTGGCAATTTGATCTCTGGTTCCTCTGCCTTTTCTAAAACCAGCTTGAACATCAGGAAGTTCACGGTTCACATATTGCTGAAGCCTGGCTTGGAGAATTTTGAGCATTACTTTACTAGCGTGTGAGATGAGTGCAATTGTGTGGTAGTTTGAGCACTCTTTGGCATTGCCTTTCTTTGGGATTGGGATGAAAACTGACCTTTTCCAATCTTGTGGCCACTGCTGAGTTTTCCAGATTTGCTGGCATATTGAGTGCAGCACTTTCACAGCATCATCTTTCAGGACTTGGAATAGCTCCACCGGAATTCCATCACCTCCACTAGCTTTGTTCGTAGTGATGCTATCTAAGGCCCACTTGACTTCACATTCCAGGATGTCTGGCTCTAGGTCAGTGATCACACCATCATGATTATCTGGGTTGTGAAGCTCTTTTTTGTACAGTTCTTCTGTGTATTCTTGCCACCTCTTCTTAATATCTTCTGCTTCTGTTAGGTCCATATGGTAGATCACAAAATTGGCCCCAAATCCCTCCTCTCTCGTCCCATCCTTGTAAGCACATTCATTTCCAAAGTGATATTAACTCTCCTCCCATCCAGAGGCAGACTCCACCTCGGAATCAGGGCTGGTCATGTGATTTGCTTTGCCCAGTGGGCACAGTGCATGTGGTACAAGCAGAGGTTTGAAAAAGTCACTTGGGAACCCTAAAACTATGACCATGTGAGCCCAGATTAGCCTGCTGGATGGAAGAGACATGTAGCTAATTTCCCCTGCTCACTCTGGCCAGCGTGTGGCAGAGGCCATTTCAGGCCCTCCAGCCCCCCAGCCATCTCCCCAGCTAACTACAGAACTACCTGGTTGACCGATAGATTCATAAGTGGTAATAAAATAGTTGTTATAAGCCCCTAGGTCTTGGGGTAGTTTGTTACACAGTAAAAACTGGCTATTACAAGCAGATTGGAAAAGCTATCTGTCATTAATAATAAGAATCAATGTGGAAATGGCATTTGCTTCTCAAAAACTCACTCAGTAGGTGACTTTGCTGTATTACAGATATATCTCCTATGCATTGGCTATCCCTTTGAATAGAACTGTCAAAATACAGCTGAATTGTTTGTCAGGCTTTTAGCTAATTTAATCTACAGAAATTCATGTTATGCCTAAAACAATAAATTTTAATGCTGGAGCTGCTAAATGCAAAAAGAAATTTAAGCCGTATTTACACAAGTGCTACATTCCCAGAAAAACCCACAGGTCCTCCTGGAGCTGAGGCTGGCTTGGGGCATCGCTGGTGTTCTTCCTCTAAGAGAGACTGTCTGTGATCCCTGGGAAAAGCAGAGAAATATTCAAACATTATTTAGAGCCCACTTTAATATTACCTAAAAAGCACCATTCACAGGCTTTGATGTCTTAGCTTGGTAGAAATAACACTTCCCTCATCAAAAAAGTTGTTTGATCCCTGAGTTCCATTTTTTTTTTCCTTTTAGATATTAACTCAGAGCATTTCAGTCTCCCCTGGGGATGAAGCGATGAAAGTGGGCAGTTGATTTAGTGAATACAGTTATTTAACGTCATTATTATTGCAGCCCTGAAAGGGGAGACTGTCCCGGTCCTGTTGACAATCCCACGGTTCCTGCTCCACTCCCCCAACCCGCAACGGTCCCCACACACATCATCTCACACATGATAATGGCAACTCTTCTGCCTCCAGCACTTCTACCCTTCAAGACCCTGGCTGTATACACCACTGGAGTCATCTTTTAAAGATGCTAATCGCATGTGATCTTCTTGCTCAGAAATCTGCATTAGCTCCCGATTGCCTCGGTCCCTGAGACCCATCTCCTTTCTCTGTTGTGTTAGATTCCTGGGGCTGCGGCTACAAAGTACCACAAACTGGGCAGCTTCAGGAAAAGAAATGCATTGTCTCAGGGTTCTGGAGGCTAGAAATCCAAGATCAAGGTGCTGGCAGAGTTGGTTCCTTCTCAGGATAGTGAGGGAGATTCTGTCTGTTACCCTCTCCCAGCTTCAGTAGACTCTCGCAATCCTTGGCTTGACGATGACATTCTCCCTGTGTCTTCCCGTCACCCTCTTTCTAGGCATGTCTGTTTCTGCTTCCAAATTTCCCCTTTTTATAACAACACTAGTCATATTGAATTAGAGACCACTTTCATGACTTCATCTTAACTGGATCTTCTTCAAGGACCCTGTATCCAAATAAGCTCACACTCACAGGGGCAAGGCATTAGGACTGCAGCATCTCTTGGTGGACACAATTCAACCCGTAGCACCTGTTTTATTTAGGGTCCTTCACAAGCTGGGCCCACACTCCCTGTTCTGAGTAGTCCCTCAGACGATCCTTGTACCTTCATAACTCTGGCTTTGACAACATCAGATGCCATTCACAGTATATCTGAGTTCAGATTTCTATCCTGCCATCTAACAGCTCACTTGTGCCCTCTGCGCCTCAATCTCTTCATCTCTAAAATGGGATAATAACAGTACCTACCTCAAGGGGATTGATGTGAGTGCTAAATTAACTTGTACAGAAACCCTCTGAACAGTGCCTGACTCATAAGAATTATTCAGTGAATGCTAATTACTATTATTTTTATGCTTCTTTGAAGTCTTTCCTTATTTCTTCCTTCTAATGAGGCTCACTCTTCCCTGTCCCCAGATGGTGGCATCCAAAAGTCACACTGCGAGAACACGGGGCTAAAACCAGGACCTCTTCCCCCAAATCCAGTGCTGGTTGTACTGCCTGGCTGCTCTATGGCTATGCTCACCCTGAATCTACATGCTGCTTACCCTCCTCTGACTCCTTTCTGCGATCCCAAATTATTTCCAGTTTGATCCACGAAAGTCTTCATTTTCTAAAAAACGTAGCTTCCAATCTGAGCTAAACGTGCCGTAAGTGTTAGCAGCCGTTGTTCTGTTACGTGTTAATTTGTCACTCGGGGATACAGAGGGGACAGGAAAAGCATTGAGCACTGGGTAATGGATTTCTCCAGAGTTTGCCCCCAGTCTTCATCAGCATCCTAATTATTCCACACCTTTTTAATAGAGGAAGCATTAGCATTCCTAAACTGCGTAGGGGTCTGATTGAAATAATGTCTCCTGAATTATCTTTTCATAAACGGAAAAAATAAATAAATAAGTGGGAACCTCTGCAGACACAGCCTTCTCCTGGGCAGCAAGCTGGCCCAGGGTCTTGGGAGTGGGGGTGTGAGGAGAGAGTGAACAGGCTATGGCTGTGTTTGACCCACTGAGGGCAGGAGAGGTTGTCCATCCCCTTTGTTGCTCTTCCTCCCCCACCCTTCCTCACCATGCTCATCCTTTGGGTCCAGATCATGAGACCTTTCCTCCTTCAGAAAGCCTTCTCTGACTTCCTTTCCTGGTTGCATGTAGAATACATGCCCCTAGACCTAACTCTTAATTCTCTTGTATGCCCCATCTCCCCACTATTGTTCTATGCTGCAGCCCTTGCCAGCTTGAGGGTGAATTTTTCAAGGGCAAAGGGCAGTTGGAACCTCTTTTTGTCCTCTCTGTAGTTCCCAGCACAAGCTGCAGGCCCACAGAAAGTCTCAACAATTAGCTATTCACTTAACAAAAAGGAAGCGAGTCTCAGTGGATCCTGGTCCCTCCAACTTCTCCCATTCCAGTTGCCTCTCCAGATATGACTATTCCCAGGGACTCAGCTCACAGCAGTGAAACGCATGGTGGAGCTTAATGAGCAAGGAAGGCCTCCCCAGCAGTCAGGAGTCTCAACAGGGAATGGGCTGCCTTAGAAGAAAAAGTTCACCATCTCTGGGAGCATCAGGGCAGCAGATGGGAGAGCCTCCATAGCTCCATGCCTCTAAGGTTCCACGGCTCCAGGTCCTGTGACCCTAGCACTCTAGTCTGTTTCATGTCATTCTCTGTAAAGGAAACACCAGCCCCTTTGAGCAACTCCCAGGCCACGTGTTAAGAAGGAAATCTGTAGCCAAAGCACGCCACTTTGTTAAAACTGGTACAAACAGAACATCCTACATTTTGGAGCTGTCACTCCATGGAGAGTCATTCACGTAAATGACAAGGTCCTCACGGGTTTGATGGCAACACAAACACCACTTGTGGCTCAATTAAGGAAGCGGTAATTAAACAGGGGGAACAGCATGCAGTCTCTCCAATCTTATCTTCCCACTGGGGCCTGGTCCCACTGGTTAGCAGGACCCGGTGTGCTTAGAGGGATCAGCCCCACGGCCTGTGCCCCCGTCCCAGGCACAGCTCACCAGGTAAGTTGTGGGTGGAGGACAGTCATGGGGACACAGTCCATCTTTCTGTCAGTTGATAAAAATTATGGTACATTAAGTGCATCTCAGGGGATGCAATAGGGCCCTCTGGAGATTAGTCACAATTCCTTGGTTCTCAAATAATTATAGTCAATATTTTTATTTTTCCTTTGTCCTAAGAATAAGTATTGGGGCTTCCCTGGTGGAGAGGTGGATAAGACTCCTCACTTTCAATGCAGGGGCCCAGATTTGATCCACGGTCAAGGAACTAGATCCTGCATGCTGTAACTAAGACCCGATGCAACCAAATAGATAAATAAATAAATACATTAAGAAAAAAAGGAATAAAGTCCTAACAGTGCTATGTTAGCAGACCCCACAGAGACTGAACCAGACCTGTGTTTGAGTCTCCTGCAGAGGTATGGGTCAGTAGTGGCCTGCTGCAGGGGCAGGGGCTCTGGGTGCAGCTACCTGGGTCAGACAGCCTGTGGTGTAAGCCCTCTTGGAGGAGGTCGCCATTAACCCCACCATAGAGCCGCAGAACAGACGATCTGCAAACTGTAGAACAATTATACTAAAGAAATTCTCACACTGGCATTCTTTGGCATTGCCTTTCTTTGGGATTGGGATGAAAACTGACCTTTTCCAATCCTGCGGTCACTGCTGAGTTTTCCAAATTTGCTGGCATATTGAGTGCAGCACTTTCACAGCATCATCTTTCAGGATTTGGAATAGCTCCACTGGAATTCCATCACCTCCACTAGCTTTGTTCGTAGTGATGCTTTCTAAGGCCCACTTGACTTCACATTCCAGGATGTCTGGCTCTAGGTCAGTGATCACACCATCATGATTATCGGGGTCGTGAAGCTCTTTTTTGTACAGTTCTTCTGTGTATTCTTGCCACCTCTTCTTAATATCTTCTGCTTCTGTTAGGTCCATACCATTTCTGTCCTTTATCAAGCCCATCTTTGCATGAAATGTTCCTTTGGTATCTCTCATTTTCTTGAAGAGATCCCTAGTCTTTCCCATCCTGTTGTTTTCCTCTATTTCTTTGCATTGATCATTGAAGAAGGCTTTCTTATCTCTTCTTGCTATTCTTTGGAACTCTGCATTCAGATGTTTATATCTTTCCTTTTCTCTTTTGCTTTTCACTTGTCTTCTTTTCACAGCTATCTGTAAGGCCTCCCCAGACAGCCATTTTGCTTTTTTGCATTTCTTTTCCATGGGGATGGTCTTGATCCCTGTCTCCTGTACAATGTCACGAACCTCATTCCATAGTTCATCAGGCACTCTATCTATCAGATCTAGGCCCTTAAATCTATTTCTCATTTCTACTGTATAATCATAAGGAATTTGCTTTAAGTCATACCTGAATGGCCTAGTGGTTTTCCCTACTTTCTTCAATTTCAGTCTGAATTTGGCAATAAGGAGTTCATGGTCTGAGCCACAGTCAGCTCCTGGTCTTGTCTTTGCTGATTGTATAGAGCTTCTCCATCTTTGGCTGCAAAGAATATAATCGATCTGATTTCGGTGTTGACCATCTGTGATGTCCATGTATAGAGTCTTCTCTTGTGTTGTTGGAAGAGGGTATTTGCTATGACCAGTGCATTTTCTTGGCAAAACTCTGTTAGTCTTTGCCCTGCTTCATGCTGTGTTCCAAGGCCAAATTTGCCTGTTACTCCAGGTGTTTCTTGACTTCCTACTTTTGCATTCCAGTCCTCTATAATGAAAAGGACATCTTTTTTGGGTGTTAGTTCTAAAAGGTCTTGTAGGTCTTCATAGAAGCGTTCAACTTCAGCTTCTTCAGCGTTACTGGTTGGGGCATAGACTTGGATTACTGTGACATTGAATGGTTTGCCTTGGAAACAAACAGAGATCATTCTGTCGTTTTTGAGATTGCATCCAAGTACTGCATTTCGGACTCTTTTGTTGACCATGATGGCCACTCCATTTCTTCTGAGGGATTCCTGCCCGCAGTAGTAGACATAATGGTCATCTGAGTTAAATTCACCCATTCCAGTGAATTAATTGTCTTCATTACCTCCACCATAGTTTGTCCTCAGGTCAAACAACAGGGAGGAACACAGCCCTGCCCATCAACAGAAAATTGGATTAAAGATTTACTGAGCATGGGCCAAAGCCTTTGACTGTGTGGATCACCAAGAACTGTGGGAAATTCTTCAAGAGATGGGAATACCAGACCACCTGACCCGCCTCCTGAAGCAACTGTTTGAACTGGACGTGGAACAACAGACTGGTTCCAAATCAGGAAAGGACTATGTCAAGGCTATATATTGTCACTCTGCCTATTTAACTTATATACAGAGTACATCACGCAAAATGCTTGGTTGGATGAAGCACAAGTTGGAATCAAGATTGCAGGGAGAAATATCAATAACCTCAGATATGCAGATGACACCACCCTTATGGCAGAAAGTGAATAAAAATTAAAGAGCCTCTTGATGAAAGTGAAAGAGGAGAGTGAAAAAGTTGGCTTAAAGCTCAACATTCAGAAAACTAAGATCATGGCATCCAGTCCCATCATTTCATAGCAAATAGATGGGGAAATAATGGAAACAGTGAGACACTTTATTTTTTTGGGCTCCAAAATCACAACAGATGGTGACTGCAGCAATGAAATTAAAGGACGCTTACTCCTTGGAAGAAATGCTATGAACAACCTAGACAGAATATTAAAAAGCAGAGACATTACTTTGCCAACAAAGATCAGGCTAGCCAAAGCTGTGGTTTTTCCAGTGGTCATGTATGGATGTGAAAGTTGGACTATAAAGAAAACTGAGCACCAAGGAATTGATGCTTTTGAACTGTGGTGTTGGAGGAGACTCTTGAGAGTCCCTTGGACTGCAAGGAGATCCAATAAGTCCATCCTAAAGGAAATCAGTCCTGAATATCCATTGGAAGGACTGATGCTGAAGCTGAAACTCCAATACTTTGGCCACCTGATGCGAAGAACTGGCTCATTGGAAAAGACCCTGATGCTGGGAAACATTGAAGGCGAGAGGAGAAGGGGATGACAGAGGATGAGATGGTTGGATGGCATCACTGACTCAATGCACACGAGTCTTAGTAAGCTCCGGGAGTTGGCGATAGACAGGGAAACCTGGTGTGCTGCAGTCCCCAGGGTAGCAAAGAGTCGGACGTGGTTGAGTGACTGAACTGAACCGACTGAACAGTGCTATGAGATAGCTGCTGCTCTTGGTTTCATTTTTCCAGATAAGGAAACTGAGGCATGGGCCCCAGTCCATTCACTGAGAAAGAGGAAGGGCTAGGATTTAACTCTCAGGAGCCTGGCTCTAGAGCCCTCTTTCTTAATTATTACACCCAGCTGCCTCTCCCCTTTATGAAATGCTCTTTCCTAGACCTGGGCCCCCTGAATAATAGATTTACTATTTGTTAAATACCTACTCAGTTCCAGGAATTCTGCTGTGCAATCAGTGAGGAGAATCTCATACTGTATTGTGATTTTCTCCATTTTACCAATGGAGAAACTAAGATCCTTGGAGTTTAAATTCTGTCCCTCGGCCAGTTGAGTGACAGATCCTGGAATCAAATCTACATTTGTCTGACACTTAAAGTAGTCTATCCTGTCTGTCTTACTCTCAGTTTTAAGTATTTGGGATAGAACTTGTTCCGGTTGAATAGTAGACTAACATATTTTTCACTGGTGTCCTGCTAGGCTGTGAGTTCAGGAGAAGATGCTTCAGTACTGAAGGATTGTTATGGATACTATGCTCTGAATTGTGTTCTCCCAAAGTCAGAGTCACATGTTGAAGCTGTTATCACCAATGTGACTGTATTTGGAGAGGGGGTGTTTAGAAGGTGATTAAAGTTAAATATAGGATCATAAGGAAGAGGTCCTAACCCAATAGAATTGGTGGCCTTATATGAAGAGGAGAAAGAGATCTCTTTTTCTCTCCATACTCATGCACAGAGGAAAGGCTATGTAAACACACATAGAGAAGGTGGCCATCTGTGAGCCAGGAAGAAAGTACCAGAAATCAGCCTTGTTGGCATTCTGATTGTGACTTCCAGCGTCCAGAATGTGAAAAAGACATTTCTGTTGTTTAAGCCATCCAGTCTATGGTATTTGTTGTGAAAGCCCAAGCCGACTAATGTAAAGGTGCTATAATCTTTTTGAAAAATTAAAACCAATGCACTGTGTCAAGTGGGGACTGTGGTTGACCCATTATCTATCTTAAGGATGGATGGATGAATGAGTGGATAAATGGTTGGATGGATGGGTGGATGGATAAATGAATGGATGGATAGATGAACTAATGAATGGATGGATGGATGGATGGATGGAAAGCTGAGTATATGTTATTCACCCAGAGTTAGGGGTCCCATAGCCATCTTGGAGGAAATCAGTCTTGAATATTCATTGGAAGGACTGATGCTGAAGCTGAAACTCCAATACTTTGGCCACCTGATGCAAAGAACTGATTCATTTGAAAAGACCCTGATGCTGGGAAAGACTGAGGGCAGGAGGAGAAGAGGATGACAGAGGATGAGACGGTTGGATGGCAGCACCAACTCAATGGACATGAGTTTGGGTGGACTCTGGGAGTTGGTGACGGACAGGAAGGCCTGGTGTGCTGCAGTCCGTGGGGTCACAAAGAGTCAGACATGACTGAGCAACTGAACTGGACTGAACCATCTTGGTTGCTTTCTCACTGCTTCCTCTCAGCTTTCATGAGTGGCTGAGAGCATGGAGACGAGGCCTCCACAGGTGTTGATGCTTCTCCGTGAGCTGCAGTCCTCATTGCGTAATCAATGGATTAATATTTAGCCCTGCCCCCACATGGTTCTCAGAAATATTTGTGACTGACACAAACTCACAGAGCAACCACATCCTGAAACGACTTCTGCGTATGTTTTCAATTCTAGAAATCACATCTCCTGAGTTTGGGGTAGGATGTTTGAGAAGATTAATGGTTGCAGGAATCCTGCCAAGGTCCCTGGATCCAGGTCTAGCTTGGGGCATGGCAAGCATTTTCTGCATACCTACTGTGTGTTTGGTCCACCTACTGTGTGCTGAGCCCTACTAAAGGTGCTGGAGACACAGAGGTGAACAGAAACCTGGTCTGCCTCAAGGAATGTCCAGTCTCAGGGAGGTTTATGAAGCCTCCACTTCAAGCTCTGTTGACCTCAATCCCCATGCCATCCAGGGAAATCAAAGGAAGACAGACTCTTCCTTTGCCAGGGAACAGAGCAGTAAATAAAGGGGAACAGAAGGCAGTGCCCTTGAGGACAGCAGAGTCAAACCAAGGGATGGTCTCCAGGGTCATGTCCAAAGGATTGATAAGTGAAAGAGAAGAGGCCACACTGGAGCAGAAAATCAGAACCAGGTTTCATTTTGAAGGGAGAGTGGGGTGAGGCAGGGCACTGTGTTGTGTCAGGATGATGGGGTTAAACAGGAGGCAGGGCTTAAAGGAGGTGGAGGGAGGGAGCTGCCTTTTAGGACAGCGGAGGCTCCGCACGGGCAGGGAGGACAGCTTAGCTGGAGGACAGTGACAGCCGCTGTGTGCTGAGCACCAGACACCAGGCTTCACAGGCACAGGATCAAGTCTAAAAATGTCTGTAAAGTGCCTGGTGCCAGGGCCATGGCAGGAACAACTCTGACATAGGTTGTGTATTCCCCATTTTTTTCCCCCACTAAAGATGAGAAGCTAAAGTCAGAGAGCTGGAGCTGCAAGTGCCTGATCCTGCCCCGCACTCCCCAGAGCCGTGATTTCTGTCTCATGCGTGCGACCCAAGGACAGTGCCTTTTGCTCCCACTTCTGCTGCCTCCCGGAGGGATGCTCTGAAACCAGCAGAACCTGGTTTTTCCAGACCTCTTTTTCCTTGTCCATAAAATGGGTTGTTTGGGGACTAGGTATTGAATGAATTCACATGGTAAAGAAGCATTTGTCGAGTAGGGCTCATTATCCAAGTTAGTGGGGGTGTGGCTACTAATTAGGAGCAGAACAGAGAGAATGATGGTGGTAAACAGTGCAACTGTGCTTAGTCTGTGCCGGACGCCGCCTGAGCACGAGCAGCAGAGAGCTGCATGTGCACAGGCCCACTCGGTCACCTGCCTTCAGAGCCCAAGCTCTTTCTACTCCATCCACACGGCAGAGAGGAGAGAATGAAAGCCTGGTGCCCAGAGGAGCAGAGAAGTCTGGCTCTACCCACTGGTTCTGTGCCCTTTGGCCAACTCACTAAACCTCTCTGGGGCTATTTATCTCTTACATGGAGATTTAAATGCAAGTGCCCAACTCACCGGGGCTGTTGGGAGACTTTTAGGATGTGATGAACATAAAACACTCAGCCTCAGGTTTGGCACATGTAAGTGCTAGATGAATGGCAGTCCTGATGACAGGCAGGAGGACGAAGGGGAGGACAGAGGGGAGGAGGAGGAAGAAGGGAAGGAGGGGAGGAAGACTAGGAGGACAAGGACGCCTAGTATGTGCTCAGAGTCATCTCTATTTTCCTGGCTTTCCCCACTTGGCTTAGGTGAGCCAATCTGGCATGGCAGCCATGGGCTAGAAGAACCCCGTCACCCACCATCTCCAGGCAGGTGTTTCTCTCCAGGCCTTCCCATCTCCCTGACAGCCCCTTCTTCGATCCCAACAGCCCTAGAGTCCCAAGTGCAAGGAGCTCCTTAACAAACCCACTTCAGGCAAGCCCATCATTTGGGCCTGTAAATCAATAGGCTGTCCGTGGCCATTTGCAAAATCAAAGGCACAGTCAGCTACAGATAATGCATCACACCAGCGAGGCCAGGGGCGGAGCTGTCATCTCCAGTCAGTGAGGAAGAAAATCTATGTCTCATCCTGGCCTCAGTGCCAGTGTCGTGGAGGGCTGCCCACTCTGTCTCCAGTGTGAGCCATGGGGCAAGCGACAGGAGCTACGTGTGTGTGTGTGTGTGTGTGTGTGTGTGTGTGTGTGGAGAGAGAGAGGAAAATTTGTTATTGTTTTTTTTTTTTTTGTTTATGTAGTGTGTGTGTGTGTATTTTTTCCAAGAGGCCATCAGCATTCCGGCAGCGTCCTGGGAAATTCATCAAATTATTTAACCTTTGCTGGAATAAATAATACATGTGCTTTCTCGGGATTTATTCTGATTAAGCCGTTCTGGAGTGGTGCCAGGCCTGAGCCCGCCCCAGGAAAGGCAGGAAGGAAGCTGGTGGCACAGGATGGGAAATCAGGAGGCCAGCTGAGGGCTGGATGGGAGGGGGCCGATGAGGCCAAAAGGCCCTTGTGGTGGAGGTGGACCCCTGTGGACTCCTCCAGGATGGTGGGACACAGACGAGGAGGCTGGATTCTGCTCACCTCCATCTCTCCAGCCGCAGGCTGCCTGCCTCCATCTTGGCATGAGGAGGGAGGTGCAGTGCAGAGAGAGCTGCACTTGGGTTTCAGAGACATGGCTCTGACTGGCGGGTGACCATCTCTGTGCCCAGGAAGCTGGCAACCAGGAGGCCTGGATAAATCCCAGCTCTGTTCACTGTGGGTCCTGCCCTCTCCTGGTGCCTCCATCCGTGCACCCTTACCCACGTGAGCCTGTGAAGCACAACCAGCCTCTTGCTCCTTGCACAGTCTTGTCTGACCCTTTGCAACCCCATGGACTGTAGCCTGCATAGCTCCCCTGTCCATGGGGTTTCCCAGGCAAGAATACCAGAGTGGGTTGCCATTTCCTCCTCCAGGGGTCTTCCTGACAGAGGGATCAAATCCATGTCTCCTTAAGGCCTCTGCATTTGGCAGGATTCTTTACCACTGAGCTACCTAGGAAGCCTGTGAAGCACAGCACCTAATATCTACTGACTGCATGATAGAAAGGAGGTTGGAATGTATGAATCTGCTGATATGTGACTATCTTTACCCAAAACAGGACCGTTTCACATGGCTCAGGCTCAGCCTATACAGGGACTTTGTAATGATGACCATGCTGACGTGGAGAGTTTACTCTGTGCTCTGGTGACTAGAGCGATCCCCAGCCTTTTGGGACCAGGTTACCTGGAAGGCAATTTTCCCATGGACCAGGGTGAAAAGGGATGGCTTCAGGATGATTTAAGGGTATTACATTTATTGTCCACTTAATTTCTATTATTATTATTATATCAGCTCCACTTCAGATTGCAAGGCAGAGTTTGGAGACCCCTGTTCTAGTTTGCACGCCTTCCACACGTTCCCAAAGTAACTTCAGCCCCATGAGGTCCACACAATTGTTATCATCCTTGCTTTATAGATGGAGAAACTGAGGCCCAGAAAGGTCAAGGAACCTGGAGGAGGCTACCCAGCTGACAAGGGGACTGAGCTGGGATTTGAACCCTGTCTGGCTGCAGAGTACCTCTCACTGATATGTCAAGACGTCACTTCTGCTTGACCTTTCCTGGGGAGACACTGCCACTATGTGTGGGGTGAGAAAGGTGTAGCGAGAGCTCTGAAGTTCCAGATTCAATTGCTGAGGTGGAGGATAAGTAGGTGATGAAGGAGATACACTGAAAAATCTGAGCTGGTCAGTGACATGAAATTTGCAAGAAGCCGATTTCAGTGAGAATCTCTGGACAAACTGCAGAGACCTTGGAAGAGGGGAATTGTTTGGGACTTTAGCACATACAAGGGTGTCAGAGGATCCCAGGAAGGTTCTAGAGATGACCCAGAAGCCATCCCAGCACATCTTTAGGAAAAGCTTATGATGCTGGAAGAACGGGCCTCCTCCTCTGCGGGTTCTGATCCACATCAAGCAGACGGCTGTAAAGGAAGCAAGTCTTAGAGGCTGAGTCAGCTCAGGCTGCTGTGCTGAATGGCAGAGACTGGGGGGCTTAAATAACAGAAACTCGAATTCTCACTGTTCCGGAGGCTGAAAATCCCGGATAAGGTGCCAGCAGAGGTGGTTTCTGATAAGGCCTCACTTCCTGGCTTGCAGATGTCCTTCTGGCCTTCCTTCTGTCTGTGCCCACTTCTGGTGTCTCCCCTTCTTTTTTAAAAAAATGATTTATGTATTTACTTTGGCTGCACTAGGTCCCCTTTGCTGTGTGCAGACTTTCTCTAGTTGTGGCCAGTAAGGTCTGCTCTTCTCACTGCGATGGCTTCTCTTGTTGTGGAGCATGGGCTCTAGGGCGTTTGGCTTCAGGAGTTCCAGCATGAGGGCTCACGGTAGTTGTGGCTCATGGGCTTAGTTGCTCTGTGGTATGTGGAATCTTCCTAGACCAGCGATCGAACCTGCTTCCCACTATACCACCAGGGAAGTTCTCTTTGCCTCTTTTTATAAGGACACCAGTCCTATTGGATTACAGCCCCACCCTTATGACCTAATTTAACCTTAATTATTTCTCTTAATTGCCACAGTTTATGGCTCAGACGGTAAAATGTCTGTATACAATGCAGGAGACCTGGGTAAGGGAACAACACAGGACCAGATGGGTGAATGGTGTCACTGACTCAATAGACCTGAGTTTGAGCAAACTCTGAGAAGTGGTGAAGGATGGGGTGATTGCAGCCATGAAATTAAAAGACGCTTACTCCTTGGAAGGAAAGTTATGACCAGTCAGGCATGACTGAGCAACTTAGAACAGTACACATAGTCACAATGGGCAGTTAGAGCTTCTACATATAAACTGGGGTTGGAGAACGAACAGTTCAGTTTACAGAGGTCAGTACAGAAGAAGGCTAGATACAGCTGCCCTGATGTGAGGGGAGTAGGTCGGGGTGGGGAATGTGGCCATGGAGCCTATCTTGTACTGAAGAATCTGTGGCCCTAGACAGTTCCTTCCTCTCCTGGCGCCTTGGGTTCCTCCACTGCTGAGTGGGGTGTTCACTCTTCTCGAGTCTCTCTGGACTATGACACTCTGTGATTCTCTAGGCATCTGCATAGCAAGTGAGAGCAGGCAGGCGATCTGGAGCCAGTGTGTGTGGGATCAAATCCGACTCACCACTGAGTAGCCACGTGACAGGCGAGTGCCCTTCCTCCCGCCTCCCCAGGCTCATTTCTTGATCTGTCGTGATGTCGGCAGTGGTCACTCCTACCTCTAGGCTGGTAGGTTTGCTTCAACAGGAGTGTTCCGTGGAGCGCCTGGCTGAGAGCGGGGACTTCAGAAGCAGCTGCTGACGATCAGGAAGGACTAGGCAGAGATGGTAGGAAGCTGGTCTTTGAATCAGAGGAAAGAGAAGAGAGCCTGAATGCTGAGCATCCATAGGAACATCCCAGAGCAGAGGGAAGCCCACACCCCAAACCCACCTGGGATTCAAACCTCAGAACTCCACAGGCAGACCTCAGTATTTCCCTGAGTGCCCAGCCAGCCCCGGCACCCAGCTTAGGAGCAAAAACCCCAGGGTTGGAAAGATTCACAATGGCCCAATGATAACCCCAAATAATTTTTCTTGAAACCACATATCATTTTCCTCTTAAAGAAACGAAATCTCTAATTAGAGTTTTCTCTGAACGTACTCTCTTTGAAAAAAAAAATTAAAAATGTATAAGCCCTCCTGGATCATGTATGTATATTTCATTGCTGCATAATTGGGACCTTTGTCAGTAACAGGGTAGCTGGCGACAGCCTTTTAACCGGCTACAGATGCTAATGTGGAGAGAGACAATTCCCCCCTCTTTGCTCAAATGTTCCAGCCAGAGACTAGAGTCCTCCCTAATAAGTATTTATGTCAAACTCCTTTTTGGGGAGTAGGGGGAGAAAGACCAGCTGTGGCACAGTTGAAAGACGTCGCTCTGATTACAGTACGGCGGCAAAGGGAGGGGGGATCATTTTTAGAGTGAAACAGTGTTAATCAAGTTAATCACAAAACCCGCGCTATAATTGCTTCTGCTCTCAGACAAAATTTTACTTTTATCTAAATTACTAAAGTGAGGAGAGTGCAATCCACTCTAATTTAGCTTTTGAGCTAAAGAGAAAGCGTGTATGGAAGGCTGGAGAGGTTTTTAAACATCAGGAGAACTCATGCTATGGAATTCAACTCTCCTCCTCTCTCTACTCCTCCCTCCTCCCTGCCTCCCTCCTCCTGCCCTCCCTCCCTTCCTTCAAGACAGCTTAGCTCAGTAGTGAAAAGCTCAGGGTCCTGGATCTGCCACGGAAGGCTGTGTTAACGAGTTCTTTAGCTTCTCAAAGTTCTCAGCTTCCTCATCTGTGAAGCGGGGATGAGAATGGTACTTACTTCAGGGTGGTGGGGCAGATTAAATGAGTTAATGAGGATGAAGTACTTAGGATAGTGTTTAGTGCATGCGTGTACACACACACACACACACACACACCAACAACCACACTCCAGATGTGTTAGTTACTATCTTATCCCTGAATTTTCCTTCCTTCGTCACCTCTCCTCCTCCCCTCAACCCCTCCTCTTCCTACTCCTCCTTCTGTCTCTCCTCTTCTCCCCTGATCCCCAGCTCCTGTTAGTAAGCACTTCAGTCTGTAGCTGGCATGACCTGTTCTTCAGGGAGCTCACAGCTTGGTTCTAAGATCGTTTAAATCAAAGGATGAGCATGGGCATGGACTCAAGAAAACGCTGAGAAGCCCTGAGGGACTGGACTGGAGGGGACCCTCTCTTCCAACTGGAAAATCAAGAAAGCCTTCGTGGAAAAAGTGACATTGTAGCTGGGCACTGTGCCCAGATGTGGAGCTAGCAGGATGGGTAGCGGGGACTGGGACTCCAGGTAGAAGGACCAGCTTTGGCAGGGGCCCTGGGGTGGGACAGAGCACCCAGGACAGAGGGGCTGTGGCAGATCCTCGTCAGGTGGTCCTGAGACACATCCAAGCTATCATCTGCCCTGTGCTACACTCAAGTTTCATCCAGGTCCTCTTCCTTGCCTCAGTGTCCAGGAGACCCCAGGCTGGGTCCCCCATTGACCACGCATCGTGTCGTTTTCACCGCCATACCCCAAGCCTGCCCTCCACCAGCTTCACCTCCTCCCATGCCGGCTCCTTGGGTCTCCCAAATTCCTGCTTAGTCCAATGAGGAGCTGATGTCATCCAACTTGCCCGGAAACAGAGATTAGAGAAAACACACACAGTCAATTTAACTGGCAATTAAACAGGCTCCCCTATGTAATTAGCGTCAAGACAACTCACAATTACTACAGGGCGCGCGTTCACAGCCGAGGCTGCACATTTATATAAAGCGACAGTCACTGGGCGCTAATATCTCAACAGGAAGCAGAGGGAATCTGTGAAACCGTTTCAAGGAGGCAGCCCATCCTGTCCCTCTGAACTGTAAATAACTCTTTGTAAACGCAACTGTAAAATTAAAGAGGGAATGCTTGAAGTGATGCAGAAGAAGAAAAAATATTTACTCTGTGGAAAGTAACTGATTGCTCTTTTGAGATGACTGATTCAGAAGACAAACCAGTTGGACCGTATTAGTAATAACAAACACCACTGGTTGAGGGCCTCCCCGAACCAGGCTCAGGCCATACTTCATTGCATCCATGTTACACAATGACTCTCTTACAGAGAGGGGAATTAAGGTCAGGGAGGGGAAGCAGCTCACCTGAGGTCACATAGCTCACAAGGTGGGCAGCAGGATATAAACAGGGTCTGACTCCAAAATCCTTATGCAAAACCGCCTTACACAGGGCTGCTGCACACGCCCCTGGTGGAGCTCACGTGCTCCTGGCAGTGCCGAGTGGGACTCCAGTCTCCTGCCTCTCATTGTCTGGCCCTTGCCACTGTGCCCCCTGGTGTAGAAAATGAAGCCTGGGGAAGACCAGCAAAGAGTGCCCCTCTGTTAACTCTGTCTCCCCGAGAACTGCCTTGTGGGTCTGAAGTCCTTGTTCCCAGGAAGAGGAAGGCCTGAGATGGCTTCAGGGTCAACTCAATCAGATTCCTTGTAACGTGACCCAAACAGTTGACTATCTGACAACACTGAGCGCTGCTGCACGAGGCACGCAGTGAGCGCCCTCCTTCCTCTTCCCTTCTCCTACAGCTTCAGAAACACCCCTGGAAAGAAGAGCAACCTACTCATCC
Source organism: Tragelaphus eurycerus (assembly GCA_935064755.1). NCBI lineage: Eukaryota > Metazoa > Chordata > Mammalia > Artiodactyla > Bovidae > Tragelaphus > Tragelaphus eurycerus. Next base: position 760,642 of record CAKXYN010000083.1, read on the forward strand.
ATATGATTATGGCAAGCTGGGGGACAGCTTGCTATTGCTAGCTATTGCTTGCAACAGCCAGCTACTGCTGTGTAACCTTCTCAAAACTCAAGAGCCTAAAACCAATGAAATGTTATCACTTACTCATCTGCTGGTCAGCTGGGCTTGTCTGGGCACCTCTGCTTTCAAGACAGACGTGTGACTCAGCTAGGCAGCTCTGCTTCTTACGTTTCTCAGGCTCCTTGGACTGGGTGGTTGGCTGGAGCTTGACCTTCTCGTGCAGGTTTTAGAGGCTCAGGAGTGAATTGAAGCATGGAAGGGAGGCCTGAGATTGGCTCTTGTACACTGTCACTTCTGTCCTCATGACATTGACCAAAGCAAGTCACATGGCTAATCTCAACTCACATGGCCAAGCTAAGGTCAATAGCAAGAGTACATGCAGAGAGAAGTAAAGAAGCATGAGAAAGAGAACCATTCAATTTATCACAGTGCAATAAGCAACAATTAAGTATTGTATTTGTTTAAGAGTCAGTGTTTGACAGGAAAGGAGTTATCAGCTGAAGGGATATGACCTAAGGCTTTAATTTATAACTCTGCAAAATGAGAGTAATCATAACTGGTTCACAAGGCTGTTGTGAGATTTCAGTGAGTAATCCACTCAGATTACCCAGCACCTTGCCTGACAAGCCACCCTCCTTCAAGAGTCAACACCACCTCTAGGATGACCAACCCATCCTGATCTACTCAGACTTCCATCCTGGAACCCTCTCAGACCCAGACAAACCAGGATAGTTGGTCATGCTAACTCTTCCCATCACCAAATGAATACAAGCTAATCTGCCTTTGCCAGGGGCCTGGGGTAGACTTTCTCATTTAACCCTCACGACCACTCTACTCACCAAGGGACCATTATGTGCTTGTGGGACTCAGGCAGCACCAGGGAATAGGAAGGGTAAAAGATGACTGTGTTAATGGGCTCTTCCTTCAAGGGGCTGACAATCTAGAAAGATAAGAAATGCATATATGGTAACAACTGTGTCACAAGGGAAAAGCGATTCTGGCAAATCCAAATTCCCCAAGGATGGTGAGGCTGCGAGTTTTCATCATGAACAGTCAAGTCCATTTATAGCTACTCTATCTTGATAGCCAAGGTTAAGAGTCTGGTTTTGGAAATTCAAGGAAAATTATGTCTGAAAAGAGTTTGCTTGAGGAAAGGAATTTGACTTAGTTCTCCCACTGGGATGGTGAGGGGGGGATCTTTTTCTAAATATATTTGTTTACAAATTGGAAAATTTTTTCAACCAATCAAGGGCTGATGGGGCCTGTTCAACCATTCTGCTCCTTGAAATCTTGGGAAAGAAGAGGAATTTGTATTCAGGGTGCTCTGGGTAAGGTCAACACTCCCCCATTTACTCAAAAATGAATATTAAATCAAATTTAGCAGTCCCAATCATTCATCTTTCTCCTTGCAGCTGGGCCCTTTAATTTTCCATTTTCATTGTTTTAGAAAGTCATGGGTGAAGCTGTATATTACCAGAAGCACAATAAAGGAATGGAGTGTTAGCTGAGAAAGCCAATTTTGTCCTCAGCTCTGATGTCTTCTGGAAAAGCCAAGTCCAAAAGGTATACCCAGTTGCAATGGGAATATTGTGGGTTTTGAGAACATCCTAGGGTGAGCTTGGGAGCTGGCTGTCTCATGCCCTCCTCCTGATTTGCCTGATTTCAATCCCTCTTCCCTTTAGTAAAGTCAGTGGGCGAGGACTCACTTTTGGCTGCTCCTGACCAGAACTCTGGTTCATTCTTAGAGTCTCCAGTTCACTCACCAAGTTTTCACCAAGGATACTACTGTATTGATAAACAGATCAGCCTTGGAGAGACTAAGCCGGACATGTGCATAAGCAATGGCAAGGCAAGGTCAGCCTTGGGAGGTCTGAAGAGGGAGCCACGTGCCATCTGGACAGGAGTCAAGGCAGCTTCTCATGGAGGTATCATAAGAATTAAACAAGATGACACGTATTATGCACTCAGGATATTCAATCTCTTATTTAACAACTTATGTATTCGGCAGTAATTTGATGCCAGGCACTGTGCTGGGCAAGGAGATGCTATGGCGGATAGAAGCAGGCCCAGGACCCAGGGTGACTACACAGCAACCCGCACACAGTTCAGCTCCAAAAATGGTCGTTGTCATCTTTATTATTGGACCCGCCTTGTAGCTCAGATGGTAAAGAATCTGCCTGCAATGCAGAAGACCTGGGTTTGAGCCATGGGTCAGGAAGATCCCTAGAGAAGGAAATGGCTACCCACTCTAGTATTCTTGCCTGGAGAATCCCATGGACAGAGGAGCCTGGCAGACTACAGTCCATGGGCTCTCAAAGAGTCTGACATGACTAAGCAATCACCACTTTCACTTTCTTAGTGCACAGAGCAGAAACAGGGCTCAGGAGGAACATCACCCAGATGGCCACGGGTCCACAAACATCCTTCATCATTTCCAAATGGGAGTGAGAGAACTGAGCACTGCAAAGGCAGGAACTTGACCCAGTATTCAGATTGCAAAATCCAGACTCATTGCTTCCCTGGTTAGGAAGAAATTTGGGGCCCTGAGGATCCTACTATTCACCCCACATTCCTCCCTGACATGACTCCACCACCTGCCTTGTAATGATGGTGGTGATGGTCACCAGCCATGCATGGGGTGCTTGTTGCATCCTAAGTGCTCAGCTGGTCTGATTCGACCTTCTACCTATTGCGAGGTACTTTATATCAATGACTCTTATGCTTTAGAAGGCATGAGATTCACCAGGAGGGTTTGTAAAATAACCCCAGAGTTTCTGATTAATTGAGCAGAGAGTCCAGGTGGCAGCAAGGAAAGTGTGGGGCAGGAAGGAGGCGGAAGAGCTAAGTCAGGACTGCACACACAGTCTGCGGGCCTCTGTCAGGACTTGGGATTGTATCCAAGGGCAATGGGAGCCATTCAAGGCTTCCAATCAGGGGCAATGGGATCTACTGGAGTCTCTTCTTTGCATTTCCAGCAAGTTCCCAGGCAATACCAATGCTGCTGGCTCAGACCACAGACTTAGAATGTTATGCCCATTTTGCAAGTGAGAAAGGCTGAGGCTCTGAGAGGTAAGGTGACCCGGCCAGTCACAGAGCTAGAAAGGGGCAGGGCCTGTACTGTTGTCAGCTGGCCTGGTTTGCTTGGCAGTGAGGGGTTGTCAGGGACACAAGACTTTCAGTGCTAAAATCAGGACAGTCGCAGGAAAACCAGGGAGTCAGGCACCCCAACTTCCGACCAAGCTGAATGGTTTCATGGTCATGTCTGAGAGCACTGTAGAGCTTACAGAGGGTCTTTACATCCATCAATAATATTGCTATGATAATGAATAACCACTAGTTATATACTGCCTTGGGCTTCCCTGGTGCCTCAGATGGTGAAAAATCTGCCTCCAACATGGGAGACCTAGGTTCAGTCCCTGAGTTGGGAAGATCCCCTGGACAAGGAACTGGCAACCCACTCCAGTATTCTTGCCTAGAGAATCCCATGGACAGAGGAGCCTGGAGGGCTAGAGCCCATGCAGTTGCAAAGGGTCTGACACGACTGAGTGATTAACACACACCATATATTGCCATGGACCATTCTAAATGTTTATATCCAAGATCACTGAATTCTCATAACAACCTTAAGAAGTAGGAATTACTATCCACATCACAGTAATAAACTGGGACATTAAGAAGAGGTGATTTGTCCAGGTCACGTGACTCCTAAGGGGCAGAGAGGAAACCCAAGTGCCAAGCTCATCCTTGTCTATGCCTGGGGGCGCTGCAGGGCTTCCTTAGGAGGAAGGCAAGTTTGAGAGGCTGGGTGTGGAATGGAGTGTGGTAGCTCACAGCTTTGGGAACCAGTGTAGCGGGTTTAAGTCCCAGCACTGATGCTTACTGGTGGTATGCCCTTGGGTAAGTCACTTTACCTTCCAGGCCTCAGTTTCCCCTGCTGTGAAATAGAGATCATTATAACAGCTGCCAGCCAGAATGTTGCTGGAGAATTAACTCCAGATGAAGTCCACAGAACAGGGCTTAGCACTAGCCTGGTTGAGTGAAATGAGGCAAAGTTCAAGTGGAGAGACTGACGAGATGGGGAAGGTAGTCCATGTTGGCAGGAAGGGAAGTGTGGGGCTGGAAGCAGGGAGGTGGCTGAAGACCTAGGCTGGAACTGAACCAGGGTGTGGGGCTCTCTCGGGACTTGGGATTTTATCTAAGGGCTATGGGAGCCATTGACGGGTTTGAATCAGGGGCAATGGGATCTACTGGAGTCTCTTTGTCTCCAAGATACCCGAATGTTCTTCGGGGTTGGGTCATGTGGATGGGATGACGAGGAATTGAGTTGTGGCATCATGCTGCATGTGGTGAGCTATTGTAATTAAGGGTCTGTCAATGTTTCCGCTGGAGAGGTAATTTTCTGAGAGCATCTGGGTTTTTTTCCCTTGCTTTCCTGGGTGTAAAGGAGTCTAGGCAGGGCACACTGATTGTGCATGCAAGACAGGTCTTGAGGTCGTTATGCGAGTGTTAATGTTCCGTTACAATATTCAGTAATGAATTGGGACTTTCAGAGTAATAGCAGTTTGTGCTATTGGCCAAAATGAGTGTATTCATCTCAATTTTTAACATCTATTGCCTTGGAGAAGCTTTTATAATTAAATGTTTGGTTGCACCAGCAAATAAGAGGAAGGGTGAGAAGGACTTTCCTACCTGCATCCAGCCACAATCATGGCCCTATTGCCTCACCCACATATTCTGAGAGGGTCAGATTTCAGTCCGTTACAGAGAAGAACTTTATGATGATTACAGTTATCTGGAAATACACCCAACTTTTTTTTTTTTTAGGTAGTGAGTCCCCCATTGTTGGTGATATTCAAGCATAGCTTGTGAACTGCTGGGATGTAGAAGGGACTCCAACATCAGAGAAGGGATTAGTATTTGTAAATTTACAGAGATTTGTGGATGAGACCTGCACAGAAGCATGACCAGCAAGGAAGGCTGTATGGGAAATTTATCACCAGTTGTCTGCTAACAGACAGTGTGCTCCTGAGAGCTGATTCATTCATTCTGCTCATTCCCAGTCACTATTCCTGCAAGCCTGGCCACAGGATGGAGTTTTCTGCGTCATTGCATATACTTCAGAATTATGACACTGGCTTCTCTTGAATTGTTAACTTCAGACCTGTTGCTCTTCTGATTTGCTTCCCCAAGGCAAGAGAAGAGCCAGAAGGACTCAGCGGACTAAGTCCCTTCCATGTTTCCTGCAAGAAACGACTTTGCACAGGATTAACATCTCTGCTTCTCTCTGCACATCAGGAATCAGATCTGGGCAGATGTCAGGATGTCTTAGAAGTACCTCAGGTTCCTGGAGCTCCCTGGAGAAAGTTCAGGACTCTCAGCGGGCTCCTGGCTGAATGTAGAAACTGCAAGGGGAAGTAGGGTTCATTTAGAGGAAAATCTCCATGACCCAATGCTGACCTTTGTTCAAGGTACCCTAGTGCCATCATGGGCATTGGTGTCCCTAATTCAGTACATCCCCTTGGAGGGCAGTGCTGGGAGGCCTTGTCCCTGAACAGTGTCCTGCCTATTTGCTTTCCCATCCTTCTCCCACTAAACTATATAAGTTGCTCAGTTGTGTCTGACTCTTTCCAAGTCGATGCACTGTAGCCCGCCAGGCTGCTCTGTCCATGGAATTCTCCAGGCAAGAATACTGGAGTGGGTTGCTATTCCCTTCTCCAGGGGATCTTCCCAACCCAGGGATCAAACCTGGGTCTCCCACACTGCAGGCAGATTCTCTACCATCTGAGCCACTAGCAGCACTGACTGTGCTTCTCCACAGTTTGTGCCCTAAGCTGCCCAGCTGAGTGGCAGGCATGTGGTAAGCATCAGTGAAGTGTTTCTGGGATGAATGAATGAACGTCAACAGAGGTCGAATTTGCTTTCAAACCACCACCCTTTCCTACGTCTTGAAGTCAGTTAACACAAGATTTCCATTCCTTTCTTCCCTGTTCTCTCTTCTGCTTTTAAGAGCATCTAATTACACCAAAACCACAACGTGTGATGTGCAAACCACACTTCCTTGTTGCTAAAACCCTTTCTTATTCTTCATCTCATCTGACCTGCACACTTTAGGGTGAGGAAACTGAGGTACAGAATCTCTGGAGCAGTAGATGGCAGAGAGAGGCCTTCAACCTTGGTCCTCTGGTTCCAAGACTAAGGTGCTGGCGACGATGCATCCGTGACTCCATTTCTGAGGACTGTGTCCTCAGAAAGCAGCAGTGCCGGAGGGGCCCACCCCTCATTTCCGTCTCAAGCAGACCAGGCAGGCTTTGGATTCTGCCTTCTCCCTCTGATGTCCTCATAACTGCTCCAGGACTCGTTCGTAAGGGCTTTTCCTGGGTAGGCAATTACCTGAGTTCATATGGTTAATTGAAATATTCCTTTTCCTAGAGTTTTAATTCATCCAGTGTAGTTTCAGGAGCCACAGATAATAAGACCTAATTTATAATTAGGGCTTATCAAGAATCAGCTAATTTCTAGACCCCTGATTCCCAAGGAGAGAGAAGCAAGGTGGGGGCTTCTCTTCCCTTTCCAGGGATTTGCTACCCACCATGCTCAGAGAGACACCAGGGAGGGAGTAGAACTAATTGGGAGCTGGCCCTCCATCTTGGACAATTTATTAATTGGATTATGGGAAATCTCAGGCCCCAGGCAAATCCCAGGGAGGCACGGCTGCTTCCCCTGGTTTACAAGGAGAATATTAGGCACAAAGACTGGGTTCTACCCAGGCTTTCAGGAGCTGGGACTCTTTAAACAAGTCATTGAATGCTGCCTAGCCTCAGTTTCCCCATGTCTACAATGACCGGGATCATCTCACCCTCCTGACTCTCAGAACTTCCCAGGGAATTCGATGAGATGATGGGCATTTCAGGAGCTGTCATGATTTCTTCTGGGGCTGATATACCTGGGATGGGCCTGAAAAACAGTGAGAAAAGGATGTCCCAACACAGAAAACCATGCCTCAGACAGATTGGGATTGGTCAAGACCCCACAGGCAGGAAAAGTCGGGGTCTACTTTTGACCTTGGCTCTCCTTGTGTCTCTTTTGCTGAGATTTTCCTTCCACCAGAGGTCCCAGAGGTCTTGAATTCCAGATTCCTTGTTGCTTACCTAGCAAGCTCCACTTCTCTCTAGATGCCACTCAAACATCCACCCAACCGGTCTGAGTGTTAGGAAGGGTTAATGCAGGGACTGGTGGCCCAGTGGTAAAGAATATCCCCGCCAATGCAGGTGACACAAGAGATGCAGGTACGATCCTTGGGTCAGGAAGATCCCTTGGAGTAGGAAATGGCAACCCGCTCCAGTATTCTTGTCTGGAAAATTCCACGGACAGAGGAGACTGGCAGGCCAAGTCCATGGGGGTCGCAGAGTTGGACACGACTGAGTGACTGAACATACGCGTGTACAGTGGAGTGAGCACAGCTTTGGAATCATGTAGGTGTGGTTTCAGATCCACACACTGACCTTTAGTAGCTCCGTCAGTCAAAATTTTTGAACCAAAAGAAATTGACATGAGACAGAAACCCAATGCAAACGAGCTTAAGCCTTAAAGAAATATTAGCTAAAGTTTCTAAACACCATTGCGGTCCTCACTTTAGGGATGACTGGACTCAGATGTTCAACGATGACAGAATTGTCTTCCTCTCTATTGACTTCATTCCTCAGCAGGTCTCACAGTGGTGGGCAAGGATGACTGTGGCTTACCCCTGGGGAGAGGGAGAGAAAGCAGCCCGCTACATAGGCTAAGCAGGGTTTCCTTACAGCAGGAAAGAACGGTTCTGCAAAGAAAGGGAGATTTGTGAAGACAGACAGCGATGTAGTCTCAAGGCGACCACCCACTCTATCCGGTTCTCTTCTCTCATCTGTAAATTAGTATCAGTAGCAACGTTGCCGGATTAATATACAAGATGAATGTACAAAAATCAATTGTATCTCCATATACTAGCAGCGAATAATCTAAAAAGGAAATTAGAAAAGCAATTGCATTTATAATGGCTTCAAAAAATAAAATACTCAGGAATAAATTTAACAAGAAATACAAGGCTTGTACACAAAAAACTACAAGACTTGATGAAATAATTTAAAGAAGACCTAAATAAATTTAGACATCCTGTGTTCATGGAATACTTAATGATAAAATGGCAGTACTCACTCAAACTTATCTACAAATTCAGTGCATTCTCTGTAAATTCCCAGTACTTTTTTTCAGACATTGATAAGCTGATTCCAAAATTTAAATGGAAGTGCAAGGGACTAAGAGCAGCCAAAACAATATTGAAAAAGAAAAATAAAGGTAGAGAATTTATGTCAACCTCTCAATCTCAAAACTTTCTATGAAGCTATGGTAATCAAGATGGTGTGGCCTTGGCAAAAGGATAGATGTACATTATCAATGGCATAAAACTGAGAGTGCAGAAATAAATCCATGTATCTGTGGCCAACTGTTTTTAACAAGGGTGTCAAGACAGTAAAATGGGTAAAGAATAGTCTTTTCAATAAATGGCTCTGGAACAGCAATATATCCACATGGAAGAGAATGCAGTTGGACCCCTACCTCACACATTATTCAAAAATTAACTGACAGTGGATCATAAATCTAAACATGGGATTTATAAGCCAAGTAAGATTTTCCCCAGAGGTGAAAAGATGGTTCAATACCCACAAATCACTATACTAACCAACTACCATCCATTTATAAGAAAAACTATCCACAAGATGCGTACAGAAGGACCATGCTTCAACATAATAAAGGCCATATATAGTAAGCTCACAGTTCACATCATACTCAACGGTGAAAAGCTGAAAGCATTTCCTCTAAGATCAAGAAAAGATAAAGATGCCCACTCTTTCCACTTTCATTTAACATGCTATTGGAGGTCTTAGCCACAGCAACCAGACAAGAAAAAGAAATAAAAGGAATTCACTCTCTGCAGATGACTTTATATTCTACTTGCTGCTGCTGCTGCTGCTAAGTCGCTTCAGTCGTGTCCGACTCTGCGCGACCCCATAGACGGAAGCTCACCAGGCTCCCCGTCCCTGGAATTCTCCAGGCAAGAACACTGGAGTGGGTTGCCATTTCCTTCTCCAATGCATGAAAGTGAAAAGTCAAAGTGAAGTCGCTCAGTCGTGTCCGACTCTTAGCAACCCCACGGACTGGAGCCCACCAGGCTCCTCCGTCCATGGGATTTTCCAGGCAAAAGTACTGGGGTGGGGTGCCATTGCCTTCCCCCATATTCTACTTAGAAAATCTTAAAGATGTCACCAAAAAACTGCTAGACCTCATCAGTGAATTTAGTAAAGTTGCAAGATACAAAATTAATATATAGAAATCTATTGCATTTCTGTACACTGACAATGATCTATCAAGAAAGGAAATTAGGAAACAATACCATTTACAATCATGTTAAAAGGAGAAAGATATCTAGAATAAAACTAAGGACCAAAAAGAGAAAGACAAATATATGATATCACTTCTGAAATGAAGTGAGTCTCTCAGTCATGTCTGACTCTTTGTGACCCCATGGACTGTACCATGGAATTCTCCAGGCCAGAATACTGGAGTGAGTATCAGTTCCCTTCTCCAGGATTTCTTCCCAACCCAGGGAGAGAACCCAGGTCTCCTGCATTGCAGGCGGATGCCTTGCCAGCCACCAGGGAAGCCCATCACTTCTGCGTGGACTCTAAAAAAAATACAAATGAACTTATTTACAAAACAGAAACAGACTCACAGACATAGAGAACAAAATTATGGTTTCCAAAGGGGGAGCAGGAAGGTATAAATTAGGATTAACAGATACATATTTATATAAAATAAATAAACCACAAGCTTTACTGCATTGCACAAGGCACTGTATTCAATATCTTGTAATATCATGGAAAAGAACATAAAAAGAAGATACATATATATGTATTTATATGTTTATATCCTGAAGGAAATCAACCTTAAATATTCATTGAAAAGACTGGTGCTGAAGCTGAAGCTCCAATAGTTTGGCCACCTGATATGAAGAGCTGACTCATTAGAAAAGACCCTGATGCTGGGAAAAGTTGAGGGCAGGAGGAGAATGGGGTGACAGTGAGTGAGATGGCTGGATGACATCTCACCAACTCAATGGACATGAGTTTGAGCAAACTCCGGGAGAGGGTGAAAGACAGGGAAGCCTGTCGTGCTGCAGTTCATGGGGTCGCAGAGAGTCAGACATGACTTAGTGACTGAACAACAACAACAACATATATACACATACACACATATATATACATATATACACATATGCACAACAATATATATACACATGTATTGTTGTTCAGTCGCTAAGTCATGTGCCGAAGAACTGATGCTTTTGAACTGTGGTGTTGGAGAAGACTCTTGAGAGTGCCTTGGACTGCAAGGAGATCCAACCAGTCCATTCTGAAGGAGATCAGCCCTGGGATTTCTTTGGAAGGAATGATGCTCAAGCTGAAACTCCAGTACTTTGGCCACCTCATGCGAAGAGTTGACTCATTGGAGAAGACTCTGATGCTGGGAGGGATTGGGGGCAAGAGGAGAAGGGGATGACAGAGGATGAGATGGCTGGATGGCATCACTGACTCGATGGACATGAGTCTGAGTTAACTCCGAGAGTTGGTGATGGACAGAGAGGCCTGGCGTGCTGCGGTTCATGGGGTCGCAAAGAGTTGAACACGACTGAGTGACTGATCTGATATATATATATATATATATATATATATATATATATATATATATACACATACATACACACACATACATGCTTTCCTGGAAGCTTAGCTGGTAAAGAATCCATCTGCAATGCAGGATACCCTGGTTCAATTCCTGGATTGGAAAAATCCCCTGGAGAAGGGATAGGCTACCCACTTCAGTATTCTTGCCTGGAGAATCCCCATGGACAGAGGAGCCTAGCGGGCTACAGTCCATGGGGTCGCAAAGAGCGGACATGACTGAGGGACTGAGCACAGCACACACACACATATATTCAGATATACATATCTATCTGAATCACTTTGCTGCACAGGTGAAACTAACACAGTATTGTAAATCAACTATACTAAGGTTAAGTTGATTTGCAACTACATTATCAAGAAAGTTGCAAAGAGAAAGAACGGGAATATTTACAAATCATATAGCTGGTAAGGGAATTGTATACAGAATATATAAAGAAATCTTACAATTCAATAATAAGAAGAGAAATAACCCAATTAAAATTGGGTTTTTAAATCAGACGTTGAAAGATTTGAGCGTACACTTCTCGAATGTCTGTCTTCAAAAGAAGACAGACAAATAACCAGTGGGCACATAAAAGATGCTCAACATCATTAGTCATTAGGGAAATGTAAATAAAAAACCACAGTGAGATACCACTTCACACCCGCTAGGATGGCCATAACCAAAAAGATGGATAACAACAAACATTGATAAAGATGGGAAGAAGTTGGAACTGGAAGGGAAAATGGTGCAGTCACTTTAGAAAGCAGTATGGCAGTTCTTCAAAAATTTAAACTTATGACCCAGCGATTCCACTCTCAGCAATTCCACTCCGAATTTCAAAGAATTGAAAGCATATGTCCACCCAAAAATGTGTACATGAATGTTCATAACAGCATTATTCATAAGGGGCAAAAAGTGGAAACTGCCCAAGTGTCCATCAACTGAAAATCAGATAAACAAGATGTGCTTTACCTGTACAATCGAATGTCATTCCGCCATAAAAAGGCATGGAGTATTGATACGCACAGCAACATGGATGAACTTTGAAGACATCATGCTGAGTAAAAGAATCAGTCACTAAAGTCCACATACTATATGGTCCCATTTATTTGAAATGTCTAGATCTGACAGATCTCTATAGACAGAAAGTAGATTAGTGGTTTCCAGGGGCTGGGGGCAGGGGGCAATTTCTTTGTGGGATGATGAAGAGCTCTGAAATTAGATAGTGGTATGGTTGCAAAACTTGGTAAATAGACTAAAACCACTGATCTGGATACTTTAAAAGGTGAATTGACTGTGTGATGGTTACATTTATGTGTCAACTTGACTAGAGGACACAAGAGACCCAGATCTTTTGTTAAACATTATTTTGGGCAGATCTCTGAGAGTGTTTCTGGAAAAGATTAGCATTTGAATTGTTGGACTTGGTGACACAGATCGCTCTCCCCCGTGTGGGTGGGTATCGTCCAACCCACCGAGGGCCTGAATAGAGCAAAAAGGCAGAAGGCTGAATTCTCTCTGCCCAACTTCTCTTGCCCTTGGACTTCAACCATTGGTGTACTTGGTTCTCAGACCTGTGGACTGGAACTAGAACTACGCCATGGACATTCTTGTGTCTCCAGCTTACAAATGGCAGATTGTGGGGCTTTTTAGCCTCCATAATCATGGGAGGCAATTCCTTATAATAAATCTTTTTTATATTTCACTTAGAAATATATATATATATATATATATATATATTTATATATTTATGTATATGTGTCCAGGGGCTCTCCAGATGGCGCTAATGGTAAAGAATCGCCTGCCAATGCAGGCGATACAAGAAACATGGGTTTGATCCCTGGGTTGACAAGATACCCTGGTGCAGAAAATGGCAACCCACTATTCTTGCCTGGAAAGTTCAATGGCTACAGTAGCCTGGTGGGCTACAGTTCATGGGGTCACAAAGAGTCAGAACATGACTGAGCAACTGAACACACACACACACACAAACACACATACAGAGACACAGACGCATCCTATTGATTCTGTTTCCCTGGAGAACCCTATTACAGATATATGTGAATTATATCGCAATAAGGCTGTTATTTTTAAAACTGGTTTCAAAACATACACCAAACAGGGTCATTATGGAGAAGAAATGATGCATTGAATCTAAAACTCTTAGTGCAGTGCTAGGCACACAGTAAGTGCTAAGTGTGAGTTTTCTTTCCTTTTTGAAGAAATACTCCCAACTCCCCCACCACTCCCCCACCAACGGTCTTTATACAACTCCACCCCAGTGTCTAAGATAGAACTTGGAGGCATTCCACAAAGAAAGCTATGCTATGCCTGGCTACTCACAGAGCAGCCAGGGTCATTATTAAGACGACTGGGCTGGTCTCCTCTGATATTAATGAATAAGATATTCACTTCCCTAAGAATGCATCTACCGCTTTAGCCATCCCGGGAACAGAGGGGAAGGCAGATGCAACTCTGTTCATCCAAGCCGCTCTCACATCCACTTTGATTCAAAGGTTTCATTTTGGTTGGTTTCCATGAGGAGAACAGTTTATTAGTTGGTGATGACAGGCTAAGTGAATTCAGGTACTGGGTGTTTGGCTAAGGATGACGACGAGGCTATTTTAAGTCACCAGAGTTCAAGGGTATCTGCCTCAGAGCTTTTGTTTAAATTGATTTGTAGTCCCGCTTGCTTGACCTTGATGCATTAAATAGTTCCAAGGGGGAAGAATAGAAGAACACAGTTCCAGCCAAGAGAGCAGATGTGTTCCAGTACACCGCCCTCTCAGCTGCCCCTCTACAGACCACTGAACACCGCCCAGCTGACCTTGACTGTGGGCTTTCACCACACAGCAGTCACGGGGTCAGAGAACAGTGGAGCACGGTGGTCCCGCCTCCTGAGCTGGGAAGGCCCAGAGGGGGAAAGGATTGTTCAAGGCTGTGAAATGAGTCAGTGACAAAGTTAGAATGTTTCATCCAGGCTGGTATAACTCCAACTCCTCCTCTCAACTCATAAAATTATTTAATATTTATTTAGTACCTACCTGGGCTGCCCAGGTGGCGCAATGGTAAAGATTCCACCTGCCAATGCAAGAGATTCAAGAGACTAGGGTTCGATCCCTGGGTCAGGAAGATCTCCTGGAGCAGGAAATGGCAACCCACTCCAGTATTCTTGCCTGGAAAATGCCATGGACAGAGGAGCCTGGTGGGCTACAGTTCCTGGGGTCACAAAGAGCAGGACATGACTGAGCACGCACACGTGACAGGCCCTACCGTGTTCCAGATACTCTCTAATGCTCAATACACGTTAGGTCCTTTAATTCATACAACAGCCAGTGAGATAAAGTTCAGTTGGTATCGCCACTTTACAAATGAAGAAATTAAGATTCCCCATCTTACATGGAGCTTGAGTACTTCGCCCAAGTTTCCAGCTAGTAAAATGGCAGAGGTGGGATTTGAACTGAGGGAGTATGATGCTAGAACCAGCCTCTTAGTCATCCCACCATCCCCTCTCTGCTTATTGCATGTGAAAGGAAATGAAATCAGATTCTGCCAGAGTCTAAGGTGGACATTTGAGCTGTCTGGTGTGCCCAGGCCCAAATTAACCCGTCACTGTCACATTCCCAAACCCCTTCATGCAGGATGGAACCAGATGACATCACTGTTCAGAATCCCTCCTCTATCTAGGTTTCTGCAGTGCCCCAAACTAGCCAGCTAGCCCCTGGCTAGCCGATCTGAAGTGTGCTACACTGGACAGTGTTTCCTGGCACGGCCCAAGGAAGCTGTCCCATCCTCTCCTCTCTGATGAGTCAGAGATCTGCACTCCTGCTCCTCTCTTTCAGCCCCTAGCTAATCAGTCTGAGGGGGGTTGTTACTTGGCATGGGCAGACAGAGCACTGGACCGGGACTCAGGGCACCCAATGTGTGAAATTCCTGTGTGTCCTTGAATAAATCACTGAACCTTTCTGGTCCCCAAATTCCTCAAATGTAGGAAGGATACAAGGATATATATTTTTCTCACAGGATTTTTCTGAGGATTCAAAGAACTTGCAGACATGGGGCAGAATGCGATGAACCCTAGACCAGACTAAGCTTTTAAGGAGTTACCACCAAGCTAAGAGCCCTGGGGAAGGGATTGGGTGTAATGAGAGGGAGTGACCAGTAGGTGGCAGTGCTTCAAAGCAGCCTGCGGGATGCCTGAAGGAGGGTCCTACTAACCTTTCCTCTTTAGGTCTGTGAAACCTTAGTCCCTCACTCCATACAAACATCTAAAAGGGGAAAAGTGACACTAACAGGACAGAAGCACCACTTTCACGAACCCATCCCAACGCGACGGCCGAGTCTGGATCAGACCCCAGGTGGTGGGTCTCTGAACGTCTGCCTTCATTCAACCTCTATTTACGGTGGTTCCTACGGGGTACAAAGGGCTTCCCAGGTGGCGCTAGTGGTAAAGAATCTGCCGGCCAATGTAGGAGACATAAGAGACGTGGGTTCGATCCCTGGGTTGAGAACATCCCCTGGAGAGAGTAACGCTACCCACTCCAGTATTCTGGCCTGGAGAATCCCCATAGACAGAGGAGCCCGGCGGGCTACGGTCCGCAGGGTCTCCAAGAGTCGGACACGATTGAAGTGACTTAGCGCGCACTGAGCATAAATGCTTATGTGAGGCCTTTCTCATGAGTTTTATTGTATTTACTGATTCCCAGCACCATCGGCCCACCTCCCACTGTTTCCTGGGCTGTACTCACTGGGATAAGGACTCACTCCGCCTAAGCTGGACACCGGAGAAGTGGCGGAAAGCACCCTGGACAGACTAGAGGCTGAGAGACGTGGTTCTAGCTCTGATATCACCAAGAGCTCTTTATGTGACCTTGACCGATGCCCTTATTAGTAGGTCATGCCCTTATTAGTGGAGAAGGCAATGGCACCCCACTCCAACACTCTTGCCTGGAGAATCCCATGGACGGAGGAGCCTGGTGGGCTGCAGTCCATGGGGTCGCTGGGAGTCAGGACACGACTGAGCGACTTTCCTTTCACTTTTCACTTTCCTGCATTGAAAAGGAAATGGCAACCCACTCCAGTGTTCTTGCCTGGAGAATCCCAGGGACGGTGGAGCCTAGTGGGCTGCTGTCTGTGGGGTTGCACAGAGTCGGACACGACTGAGTGACTTAGCAGCAGCAGCAGCAGCAGCCCTTATTAGTAGCTCAATGTAGTGGGTATTTAATTGTAAAGAAAAGAATTTTTTAAATGCTAGCATGTGTCTGCCGCAGTACAGCTAAACATTGTTTTTTATTTTTATTTGTTTCACTTTTATATGCACACAGACAGGTGTGAAAATCTTGTGTCCTTATGGGCGTGTGTCTCTGTATGGTGTGTGTGCATGTGTGTGTGTGTGTGTGTGTGTGTGATGTGTGTGTGTGTACAGGGTCCTGATCTGAAAAGCATTTCATCTTATTCATCACAGTCTCACAGTTCTGAGAACCTTGTCTAAGGGCGATTCTAACTCTCTATTTTGCAATCCAAAGTTTCTTGCACATCTGCAAGGCAACCCCCAAGCTGTCCAGGAATCCCTATACTTCTTATTTCTACTTTAGGCAATGTGATGTCTCAGCCGCAGAAAGGTCTGGTAAACTCCTGTCGTCCTTCATTTAATGCTCTGAGAATGTGCAGTATCATTTATCCTTAAAACAATCGCCCGTGGTAGATATTCCCCCGTCTACAGATGAGAAAACTGAGGCTTAGAGAGGTGATGTGACTTGCCCAAGGTCTCATGGCCAGCAGGTGCCAGAAGGAGGTCTTGAACAGAGCCAGCCTCACTGGGAGATGTTGCTGACATGTTGCCTGGAGCACAGAAAAGGCCGTGGGGCCCCTTCTCCGAAGAAAAGCAACAACTGCTTACCAGCCCTTCCATTTCTCTTCTTCCTAGTCACTTTTATTTTCTTTCTCTCTCTCAAGTTTGATTGAATTTGCACTTAATGAATCCAACTTTGTCATTTAGGGGATGTTGGAGCAATAAGACTTGACAAGGCGTGAGTGATGATGCAATCAGTTGTGCTGGGAGCCGGGGCCAGGCCGTGGCCGGGAGCCGGGAGCCGTCCCTGCACCCTCCCTGGAGTGGTGGCTGCACACAGCTCCGTCGCTGGGGAAGCATCTGGTGACTCCCTGCAAGGAGCAGGACTGGGTGGTGTAGGGTGGAGTGGTTTTATTTCCGGTGAGAGCTGGAGCTGGCCTTTGGGATTACAATGGGTCAGCAGCGGTGGGGGTGGGGATTTGAAAGATGCAAGAGGTGAAGAGGTTGGTGTGGCCTCTGCCACGGCTCGCGTGCTCTGTGCGCTTGGGCAAGCCAAGGTCCTCTGTTCCTCCAGCTGTAAAATGAGGCAGTGGCTCACAGTTTTGTTGCCTTGTAGACTGTTGACCAGAGGCTCAGTCTCTTATGGGCATTTCAAAGGTGGTTTTTTGACAGCAAAATAAGCTACCTGGAAGCCCATCTCATGTCCTTGTTCTTGCCCGTGATAAAGGGGCAGTTCCACCATCCGCTGTGTGCAAGGCTTATGTGAGGGCTCCTGGGGAGGAAGGTGGGTTGAGCAAAATGAAAACTCAAATTTTTATTAAAGTGTGATCTTATTTTTCTTATGAAAGATAATACATACACAGAAAAAAATGACTAGGAGAGTGTACCCAAAATGCTCACAGTCATGGGAAGAATTTTGGGGTGCTCAGTTGTTCAATCATAGCTGACTCTTTGAGGTCCCATGGACTGTAGACTGCCAGGATGCTCTTTCCATGGAATTCTCCAGGCAAGAATACTGGAGTGGGCTGCCATTTCCTATTCCAGGGTACCCTCCTAACCTAGGGATTGAGCCTGTGTCTCTTGCGTCTCCTGCAACGGCAGGCAGATTCTTACTACTAGCACCACCCGGGAAGCACTAGAATTGGGCGGATTTTCCTCATTATTATCTGAAATTTTAGACCTTTCTTAAAAAAAAATTAAATAAAGCACACATGAAGGAGAGTGCATGGGACATAAATGCAGAGTTTAAGGAAGAACAGTAAAGCGAACATTCACGGCACCATCGTCATTGCTCCTCTCGAGAAACCTCTCAAGTGTTCTTCTCTACAAAGCCATTCCTGCATTTAGACAGGCAGCTTTTTATCAATGAACTCTTTGTTTTTATTTTCAGAGTTTTACTCTCTTAGTAGGCATCCTTAAAGAATAGTTGGTTTTTCCTATTTTTTGAAATTTATAAACATGGAATTATACTCTATGGACTTTGTGGGAATGTATTAATCTTCTTTAAATCAACATTATATTTTTCAGACGGATCCTTGTAGTGCATATGGTTAAAGACAGTGTATTTCTGATGCTGTACTGAAGTAAATTTTATGTCTATACCGCAATTCATATACTGATGCTGAAGCTGAAGCTTCACTACTTTGGCCACCTGATACGAACAGCTGACCCCCTGGAGAAGACCCTGATGCTGGTAAAGATTGAAGGCAGGAGGAGAAGAGGGTGACAGAGGATGAGATGGTTGGATGGCACCACTAATTCAATGGACATGAACTTGGGCAAATTCCGGGAGATGGAGAGGGACAGGAAGGCTTGACATGCTGCAGTCCTTAGGGTCACAGAGTGTGACTCGCCTTGGCAACTCAACAACAACAACAACAGCTGCAATTCATCGATCCTTGCTAATGCTGGCGGGTATCTGGATTGTCTTCTATGTCCTCTAGGTTTTCTACAGCGAACCTGTTATTTCTGGCAGAGAGCCTGGCATCTAGTAGGTGTTCAATTAAAATTTTTGAATAAATGCATGAAAAGTGAAAGCTGATTATTATTTTTTAATTAAAGAAAAGTACCAGTGGTATTCAGAAGGTTGAGACTACAAACAAAGAGAGATCAAAGAGAACTTTCCAGATCTGCAGATTTTCCCTGGAGCTCAGAGGATAAGTTTGGTTGGTGGCATCTCCATTACCTAGAAAAGCCTCAAGCCTGTTTGGACATCCATTTAAAATAAGAAGAGAGTAATATTGAAAATGAAGAAAAAAATCCCACAGTCATAGTGCTATGTGTGTGATGAGAGAAAATGAAAATTTATAGAAACCACTGCAGCAAAGGAGGCAAAGCAATTAACTAGCAGTCAGAGGAGCTGAGGAGTCAGAGAAGTGGAGTCTAACTCTCAGCCCTTTCCTAAGTGAGCAATTTGGCCTTGAAATAGTCATCCTAACATCTCAGAGACTCAGTTTCCCCATCTGTAAACTGGAGCTACTCCCTCCAAGGCTTAATCAAGGGAGACAGTGTAAGGAACTGAGTTTTGTAAAGGTCTATACGAACGCTGGGGATTTCACATGAAAGTGCAGGATGAAAAGCAGATCTTTTGGCAGGTCCATTTCCTGACCTATAGCCTCTATTTCCTTAGTACCTATCACACACCACCTCCTGCCTGACGCCCAGTAGATACAGAAACAAGGATACACAGCCTGCCCATGGGAGGGCACTGGTGAGTAGGGAAGAGCCCAGTATGAAATAAAAGTGACTCCTTTATTATTAGGAATCTGACTCAGCTGGGAAGGCTGGGGGCAGGGGTGGGAATGGGAGACTCCTTGGAAAATTCCCTGCTCCCCTGTTAGCCTGATGACAGGAAGGTTCCTGGCTGGGCCGGGGAAATAGCAGACATTTCACTTTGAAAGAAAGAAGGAAATAATAATAGTCTTTTAAAAGCAGATCTAGGGAGAGCTCCCCTTCCCTTCTCTTTTTGCACCATGAGAGTGAGAGTGGAGTCTCTGTCATGTCTGACTCTTTGCAACCCCATGGACTGTGGCCTACCTCCTTTGTCCATGGGGGATTTTGCAGGCAAGAGCCCTGGAGTGGGTTGACATTTCCTTCTCCAGGGGATCTTCCCGATCCGGGGATCGAACCCAGGTCCCCCGCATTGCAGGCAGACTCTTTACCACCTGAGCCGCCAGGGAAGCCCCAGAGATCTCTTCAAAAGTGCATCATTGATCTCTTCAAAAGATGACAAGGTCTTTGCATCCTCCTGAAACCCCACAGGAGGTCCTGGAAGGTCTGGTTACAATCGGGCATTGAGGCAGAGTTCCTGACTGTTGTGTGTGTGTGGCTTTTTTTTTTGAGCCAGTGACATTTTTGGCGGTCTAGGGGAGCGCATAGATCCTCCCATCCTCAAAATTTAAATGTTTTTAAATGGAAATAGTGTGTAGATAAAATGCATATGCATTTTTGATGAAAATATATTACAGGATTGCAAAGAAAATCAATTATATTGGAACGTAGTTTTCAATGTATTAAAAAAACAAATACAGGAAATAGTAATAAGTATGTTTCTTTATTAATGCACTGAATAACAAGCTTTAGCAACAAGTTTAACAGCTAACATAATTTTGCAATAATGTGGAATATAAATATTTCCAGGTAGCTGCAACAACTCTATTGTGACAGGAAAACATTTGTGATTTGCAGTGGTGGGAGTCATAGTACTGTTAATGTGTCTGTGATTTGTCACTTATGTTCAAAAGGGAAGAGAATGCTAAATTTTAGTTGCAGAATTAATGAAAATAAAGAAACATAGGCATAGAGTTTTTTCCCTATCCAAGTTTGCAGACTTCTTGATTTTTAACCGTACATCTCAGGTTACTAGGCCCTGCAGGTGTTCAAAACTGTTTTTATTAATAATGAAGCGGCCCATACTCACCACTGTCTTTTGGGGGGAAATGTCTCCTTTTACAAATACAGGAACACAGGCAAAAACTCAGGCACCTGTGAGTTCAAGGTGGGGAGGGAACACAGGACAGGCTAGAGCGGAGAACAGGGAGGGCCTTGTGGCATAAAGGCAACTCAGCTAGTTCAAGAGGCAAATTCTGTTTTAGATGCTTTCTAAATTAGGAAATAAAATAAACCAATGAACTAAGCTTACTGCTTTCTTTCTTAAAAAGCAGATTTCTCTACCCTATCCCCACCACACACACAGAAAATAGTTGGCCGGAAAGAAAGATAAGAGCGGGAATAAACAAATTAGGGAACACAAAAACAGAGGAGCCAGTAAATAAAATCAAGAGCTGATCCTTTGAGAGAGCTAATAAAAAAGACCAACTCCTGGAAAGTACAATATAATTAAGAAAAAAAGAGAGACCCAAACAAAATCAGAAGTGAGGAAGTGTTTACCATGACTAATCAAAAAGATGACAAATATTGAGGAGGGGACATTCTACATAGCAAATTTGCTTGAAATTATCAGTTAAACAGACAATAATATACAAATATATAAAATCCAGTAAGAAACATGGGTTAGATCAGCAAACAAAGAAGCCTCTAAGGATGAGAAATTTGTTAAAGAACAACCCTACCACCACCACTACCCAACCCCACTCCCTGACATTTGTACCCACCCTGGAGTCTCTGTTGTTGAAGACTCTTGAGAGTCCCTTAGACAACAAGGAGATCCAACCAGTCAATCCTAAAGGAAATCAGTCCTGAATATTCATTGGAAGGACTGATGCTGAAGCTGAAACTCCAATACTTTGGCCACCTGATGCGAAGAACTGACTCATTGAAAAGGCCCTGATGCTGGAAAAGACTGAAGGCGAGAGGAGAAGGGGACAACAGAGGACGAGATGGTTGGATGGTATCACCGACTAGAATGGACATGAGTTTGAGTAAACTCTGGGATTTGATGATGGACAGGAAGGCCTGGCGGTGCTGCAGTCCATGGGGTCACAAAGAGTCCAACATGACTGAGCAACTGAACTGAACTGAACTGGAGTCTCTGGTGAAATCTACCCAAATTTTACAGAAGATGTAAAATTTACAGAAGATGTTACATGTAACATTTCCATGTTACATAAATTATTCTCTAACATAGAAAGAATGGTTTAAAAGAAACTGCTAATTCATTTTGCAAAGCAAATGCAGTCCTGATTTTAAGCCCTGATACAGATTTTTTTTTGTTTTTTAAAGGAAAACCAGGGTCCAGTATAATTTTAAGTACAGTCTCAGGGTACAGTGTTCTCCAGCATATCAAGAGACTAAAATACCATGACCGCAAAGGATTTCTCTAACAATACAAGGAAAGTTCAGCGCAAGGGTATCTATTAATACAACACATCAGATCAATAGATTAAATAATATGAACCATATGATCACCAAATGGATGCCAAAAAATGCATTTCAGTAAATGTCAAAACATTTTCAAAAGTAGAAATAGAATGACACTTCCTTAACATAGTAAGGATCTATTTAAAACTTAGCCAGTATCCTTTTTAATGGAAAAATGTTAGAGATTTTCCCATTAGAAAAGGGAACAAAATAAATAAGCTCTCTATCACCATTATCATTTAATGTTGTATTGATAAATCTGGCTGATGTAATAAGATGTGAAAGACAAACCATTGGAATACTTTTTAGAAAGATAAAAAATCTTAATTCACAGATGATATGATTATATTCTTTTAAAAATCTGATGTTCTCATCCCAATTACCATTAGTGGTAATACAAAAGTTTAATAACTGGCTGTATATGGATACATGGTAAATATTTTAAAAATCAATAACTTTTTAAAATAAGTGCAATAACAAGACAGAAAAGAAAATCTTTTTTAATGAAATTCAAGTTGCAACCAAATACAACTAATCAAGACATAGCATGACATACAAAAAAATTTCAGTTTTCCTGGAAAGTGTAATAGAAAACTTGAATAATAGAAAAACATATTTCTTAACAGTTTTTACTTTAATTTTCTGATTTAATGATTCAAGATAATCTCAAAATAATACAAAAGAATTTCTTACAGAATTTGACAATATGCATTTAAAAATAATTTTGAAAAGAACAAGCAAAATAGCAAAGATTATTCTGAAAAAAAGAGCAACAATAATGGTTAACATATAAATAAGTCATTAAGAACAATAACTGAAATGGTGTGATACTAGAGCAAAACTAGATCTAAAACTTGATGAAATCAAAGGTACCAAAACAGACTTGATGACATAAGAAACTGTAATATATGAAAAGTGGAGAAGGACATGGCAACCCAGTCCAGTCTTCTTGCCTGGAGAATCCCAGGGACAGGGGAGCCTGGTGGGCTGCCATCTATGGGGTCGCACAGAGTCGGACATGACTGAAGCAACTTAGCAGTAGCAGCAATACACGAAAAGAATGTCTCAGAGTGATAGAGAAGGGAAACGTGTAATAAAGAGCTGGATGATAGATAAGCAAATAAACTAGGTCTACACCTAAAAATTTCAGATTTAGAAGAGATCAATTGAAAAAGTATATAATTAAAATGATTCATTTATCCTGTCTAAGAAATAACAACAGGCTAAGGGCGGAAGAAATAGAAGAAATTACAAAGAGGAAAGCGGACAGATTAAGCCATATTAAAATACTAAATGTATACACAAACTAAAAGAAAAAGAATACACTGGGGAAAAGACTTATATCAAATGGGCTGTTAACTAGTTTTTAAAATTTGACACTCTTGAGAATCTAAAGAAATTTAGGGCCCTTTCACATATACTTGCAGACAAGAATACATAAGCACAGGAACACACAGAAACATTCGTATTGACATAGGCAGATATACACAGATACACACATGGAAGCGGTGGATGTAGTTGTATAGGGCTGGTGGACTCCCTAAACTTCTCCTTGGTCCCAGGTTTAAGAATATCTCATCTGGACAGAATCAGATCAGATCAGTCGCTCAGTTGTATCCGACTCTTTGCGACCCCATGAATCGCAGCACGTCAGGCCTCCCTGTCCATCACCAACTCCCGGAGGTCACTCAGACTCACATCCATCGAGTCAGTGATGCCATCCAGCCATCTCATCCTGTCGTCCCCTTCTCCTCCTGCCCCCAATCCCTCCCACCATCAGAGTCTTCTCCAATGAGTTGACTCTTCGCATGAGGTGGCCAAAATACTGGAGTTTCAGTGTTCTTGCTTGGAGAATCCCGGGGACAGCGGAGCCTGGTGGGCTGCTGTCTGTGGGGTCGCACAGAGTCGGACACGACTGAAGCGACTTAGCAGCAGCAGCAGCAGCAGCTTTAGCATCATTCCTTCCAAAGAAACCCCAGGGCTGATCTCCTTCAGAATGGACTGGTTGGATCTCCTTGCAGTCCAAGGGACTCTCAAGAGTCTTCTCCAACACCACAGTTCAAGTTCAAAAGCATCAATTCTTCGGTGCTCAGCCTTCTTCACAGTCCAGCTCTCACATCCATACATGACCACAGGAAAGACCATAGCCTTGACTAAGCGAACCTTTGTTGGCAAAGTGATGTCTCTGCTTTTGAATATGCTATCTAGGTTGGTCATAACTTTCCTTCCAAGGAGTAAGCATCTTTTAATTTCATGGCTGCAGTCACCATCTGCAGTGATTTTGGAGCCCAGAAAAATAAAGTCTGACACTGTTTCCACTGTTTCCCCATCTATTTCCCATGTAGTGATGGGACCGGATGCCATGATCTTCGTTTTCTGAATGTTGAGCTTTAAGCCAACCTTTTCACTCTCCACTTTCACTTTCATCAAGAGGCTTTTTAGTTCCTCTTCACTTTCTGCCATAAGGGTGGTGTCATCTGCATATCTGAGGTTATTGATATTTCTCCCAACAATCTTGATTCCAGCTTGTGTTTCTTCCAGTCCAGCGTTTCTCATAATGTACTCTGCATATAAGTTAAATAAACATGGTGACAATATACAGCCTTGACATACTCCTTTTCCTATTTGGAACCAGTCTGTTGTTCCATGTCCCATTCTAACTGTTGCTTCCTGACCTGCTGTAAAGAGCAATATTGCATAGGAACCTGGAATGTCAGGTCCATGAATCAAGGCAAATTGGAAGTGGTCAAACAAGAGATGGCAAGAGTGAATGTCGACATTCTAGGAATCAGCAAACTCAAATGGACTGGAATGGGTGAATTTAACTCAGATGACCATTATATCTACTACTGAGGGCAGGAATCCCTCAGAAGAAATGGAGTGGCCATCATGGTCAACAAAAGAGTCCGAAATGCAGTACTTGGATGCAATCTCAAAAACGACAGAATGATCTCTGTTCGTTTCCAAGGCAAACCATTCAATGTCACAGTAATCCAAGTCTATGCCCCAACCAGTAACGCTGAAGAAGCTGAAGTTGAACGCTTCTATGAAGACCTACAAGACCTTTTAGAATTAACACCCAAAAAAGATGTCCTTTTCATTATAGGGGACTGGAATGCAAAAGTAGGAAGTCAAGAAACACCTGGAGTAACAGGCAAATTTGGCCTTGGAATACGGAATGAAGCAGGGCAAAGACGAACAGAGTTTTGCCAAGAAAATGCACTGGTCATAGCAAATACCCTCTTCCAACAACACAAGAGAAGACTCTATACATGGACATCACCAGATGGTCAACACCGAAATCAGATTGATTATATCCTTTGCAGCCAAAGATGGAGAAGCTCTATACAATCAGCAAAAACAAGACCAGGAGCTGACTGTGGCTCAGACCATGAACTCCTTATTGCCAAATTCAGACTTAAAATGAAGAAAGTAGAGAAAACCACTAGACCATTCAGGTATGACCTAAATCAAATCCCTTATGATTATACAGTGGAAGTGAGAAATAGATTTAAGGGCCTAGATCTGATAGATAGAGTGCCTGATGAACTATGGGATGAGGTTCATGACATTGTACTGGACAGAATAGAGTATATTAAAATATGTAAGAATACCCCAAAGCCAAACAAAAAATGAGCAAAAAGTATAACCAAACAACTCATGGAAAAGGAAATAGAAATGGCAAATGCAAGGACAAATGATCTATAGGCATAAAATATGCTTCATTTTTTGTCCAGTAAACTATCAAATTGGTATAAAACTAATGCAAACTAATGTTGATGAGATTTCAGGAAAATTGCCACATTGCCAGTCCTTTTTGAAAAAGTTTCAAGTACCTTACAAGAGCCTCAGAACATCATTTTTTTTTAAATCTAATTGCTCTTTTTCTAGGAATTCATACCCACGAAATAAATTTTAAGAATCAAGTTCCTCAAAGATGTTCCTCAAACCATTGTACCGTGCTGGGCTAAGTCGCTTCAGTCTGACTCTTTGTGACACTATGAACAGTAGCCTGCCAGTCTCCTTTGTCTGTGGGATTCTCCAGGCAAGAACACTGGAGTGGATTGCTGTGTCCTCCTCCAGGGGATCTTCTCAACCCAGGGACGAAACCTGTGTCTCTTACACCTCCTGAGTTGGCAGGCAGATTCTTTAACACTAGTCCACCTGGGAGGCCCTCCTCACACCATTAGAACCCTCTAAATATTAAAAGAAAGGGCAGGGTGACAGCTAAACAATTTGGGAATCAACATAAAGTAACGAAGTATTGCCATTAAATTGAAAATGATGAAAACAAGAACATGGTTAAGATATGCTAACTTAGAAAATAAAATTGTATCATTTTTATTGCAAAAGTGATGAATGACAAATTAATTTTTTAAAGTTTCCCTTAATGTTGTACATAAAAAGTTGTATTCTATGCTAAGTATGGAGAGGGCATCATAATATAATGGAAAATGAGAAAGGGGCTTAGGGGCTGCAACTCAAACTCAGGACTCCTGACAATCTAATTGTGCACATGAGTCAAGTAGGGCCCTAGGAACTTCTGTGACGAACTTTAGGTTCCTTTTCCTCTCCCTCTTTGTTTTTTCTCTTTTTCTTCTTTCCTTCAAACAGGTGATTCTTGTACTTCGTGATCATGATGCAAGCTGACTTCTTTCCCATATCTTTACAGACTCATAAAGTATTCAAAATATCTATATCAGTGCTAAACTGCAAGGATATTTTAAAGTAATATGATATAAATGAACTCAGATTGAAGGAGGTAAAAGTCCTCACATCAGGTAATGCAACTCTTTTCTAGAACGTTAGCTCCACATCTTTTTTATTCCACCACTGAATCTCTAGCATTCAGACAGTACTTGGCTCATAGTAACCCTTTAATAAATATCAGATGGTTAGAGGGATGGATGGGTAAAGCCAAAGAAGGACACACCTAAGAAGCAAAGAGAAATAAGCCTGAAAACCCTAAAACTCAGCAGATCATGGCTGTGGAGATCTACACAAAAGTCAACTGGGGCAAACTGAAAGACTATGGGAAGTGCTACAGGCGCACACTCAGCACACACGACTGCAGAATCTGCCACCATCTCTGTTAAGGTGCACTCAAAGCTGGTGCCCTAAGTAGAGATGGACAGACCAGTTAGAGAAGGAATACAGTGTCCCTCGCTAACTCAAATATCAAAAACAAAATATGCTTGATTGAACTGTGAATGCCCCTGATCTGCAGGGCCCTTTGGTAGAGACCTTTTCAGTTCCCATTGGCATCTGGACCTTAGGCGTCTTCCAGACGCCTAGAATTAGGGCCTGGCATTGAGACGGAACCAAGAGGAAGTAAGAGGTGAACTGCTCACCGACCCAGGAAGGACGGGGAACGGTGTCTGCCCACACCTACACACAGAGAGGGTGGAAGGATGTGTCCAAAAAGAGGTGAGTGTCCCTGCCAGATGACTGCCTTACCAATAGTTATAACCTATATCTTGTGGTAAATTGAATGCACTGACTGGCCACCTAACCCCTCAGAAAGACGAAATTTGTCTGTGCCATGATTGTAGCCATGAAATTAAAAGACGCTTACTCCTTGGAAGGAAAGTTATGACCAACCTAGATAGCATATTAAAAGGCAGAGACATTACTTTGCCAACAAAGGTCTGTCTAGTCAAGGCTATGGTTTTTCCTGTGGTCATGTATGGATGTGAGAGTTGGACTGTGAAGAAAGCTGAGCACCGAAGAATTGATGCTTTTGAACTGTGGTGTTGGAGAAGACTCTTGAGAGTCCCTTGGACTGCAAAGAGATCCAACCAGTCCATTCTGAAGGAGATCAGCCCTGGGATTTCTTTGGAAGGAATGATGCTAAAGCTGAAACTCCAGTACTTTGGCCACCTCATGCGAAGAGTTGACTCATTGGAAAAGACTCTGATGCTGGGAGGGATTGGGGGCAGGAGGAAAAGGGGACGACAGAGGATGAGATGGCTGGATGGCATCACTGACTCGATGGACATGAGTCTGAGTGAAATCCAGGAGTTAGTGATGGACAGGGAGGTCTTGCGTGCTATGATTCACGGGGTCGCAAAGAGTCGGAACATGACTGGGACTGAACTGAACTGAACTGAGATCAAAAGAACAGTAATAGGTCCTCCTCTGACAGATGTTATCTGTAAACCCAGGCCTGCCTCTGAAGAAAAAGTAAAACGAGAACAATCACCAAAATTTTACTTTTACAAGGACAAAAAAGGAATCAAATCCTGTATAGAATCTGTACAGATGTTCCCCCTGTGAGACAGACTTACTCTAAGAAACAGAAGGAAAAAATATTAATATAAGATTTATATTTTCCATGAGATTAGATAATATATTGCATTTATGAAAAGGCAATCCTCTGAGATAAGACAATTTTACTCTAAGGTGTAAACCATGATTACAGAATTTTAAGATGTAGTAGGTGCAGAGAAGAGCATATTAAACATTGAAGAACACTGAATTAATAATTTAAATTATCTGTTGAAAAGAGAAAATCTCCTAGAATTCAGAGAGGAACATAGTGAGATGAAAGATGAGCAAAAACATCAGAGTAAATCTAAAAGTGGCAATAACAATTTGAGAGAAAAGCCACCAAGAGCAGATAAAATTAATTGAAAGAATCTGCATCCTGGTACCTCCTGGTGAAATTTCCAAATGTCAAACATATGGGAAAGGAGTCAAGGATTAATAGGGTTTAAGTTTTAAAAATAGAATCAACAAAATAAAAATAAGAGCGTCTATATAACTTCTGAAAGAGTGGGAGGAAAATGTGAACAATATAACCAAAGGCTGGGAAAGAACATAAGAAAAAACAGGATACAGTGACAAAATCAAAAAGAAAGATACTAGTCATCACAATAAATATAAACAGATCAAACCTCTCTATCAAAAGACAAAGATGATCATACTGAGTCTAAAAGTATACTGCACTAAAAAATGATAATGTTTAATAATAAAGCAATAGGTAAAAAGATATAAGGCAACTGTTAGTCTGCAAAAGCAATATAGGGACGATATCAACATAAAAAGTTGAATCCAGACCAAATTTCAAATGGGATAGAGTTATTTTGATAAGATTAAAATCCTCATTTATGATGTCATGAAGCTTAGTCACTACATAACAAGCAAACAATAATAATGAGAGGCTTTAAAGACACTACTCTAGCCACACTTTCACTTCTGATCATGATGGAGTGACTGGAAACAGACAATCTCTCCTGTCACAAGTATGTAGAAAGGTGAACAGAGTATATGACATCTAATAAAAAATTAACAGCCAACAGGCAACCTGGAAACACCAATAGAAGAAGGCAGAAAAAAAAAAAAAAGTCCTCAACAAGAACCTTCTTCCTCTAGCCAGAGTACTAGGAAAAGTGCAGCCTAAGAGGACAGAAAATTTTTACAAAATTGTTTAGCTGTGTCAAACACCACAGAGAACTCTGGGGCCCCACTCCAACACAGTATAGAGAAGGCCAAGCAGACAGCCTGGACTTCGACCTCTGTCAGACTATAACGCGACACCGCAGTACTTCTACTAGAATGGTATCAGAGAAGATCAAGACGGACTTTCGTCTCTGCTAGGTAATAAGAGGCACCCTTCCAATGAGACCTTGTGGAGAACACGGACTTCACATTCCAACGGGCAGTGATGAGGTGCTTTCTCATACTGGGGTGGTATCAGAGGAAGCTAAGCAGAGAGCAGGGACTTTCATCACTACTCAGCTGTAATACATCCATTCCTTCCCGTTGAGCTGATAGAGGCCATGTGAGGATCAGTAACAGGCATTCCTGACTCGTCCAACCAGGAAGGTATCCGTAGAGGCCTAGTGGGAAGCTGGACTTACCATGCAGCCCAAAAGCACCGGAGAGGGCCCCGACTCAGCAGGCACTGACAATGACCTGTAAATAGAGAGGGTTACGGACATAGGGAGAAGTAAGGTTTCAAACTGATAAAACAGGAATACCAGCACACTCTGATAAGTTATGCATATATGTGCGTATATAATACCTAGAGATATCTAAGTAATAGTTAAGAGTAGCCAGTAAAAGATCTATAAAAAGATAAACACGATAGATAAGTCAAAAATGTTCAAGTAAGCCACAGGTGGTAATAAATAGAAAGCAGATAAGTGAAAAACAGAAAGAACAAACAGAAGACAAAAAATTAAATGGGAGACTTAAGCCCCAATATCTTAATAATTTCATTAAACATAAATGGTCTAGACACATCAATTAAGAAACAGATGTTGATTGAGAAGGTTAAAACACATAAACAAAGTCCAGGCAGTCCAATGTTTAGGGCTCAGCACTTTCATTTCTGGGGCCCAGGTTAGGTTCCTGGTAGGGGAACTATGATCCTACAAAACAGCACAGTACAGCCCCCTCAAAAAAAGAGCAACCTACAAGAAACTTGTTTCGAATATAATAATATGGACAAGTTGAAGTAAAAGACTGTAAAAAGATACATCGTGCAAACGCTAATCAAAAGAGATCAGGAATGTATATTGTTGTTGGTGTTCAGTCCTAAGTCATGTCTGACTCTTTGCAACCCCATGAACTGTAGCACGCCAGGCGTCTGTGTCCATTATCTCCTTACTAAAGACAGAGATGTTATATAATGTTGAAAAATTAATCCACAAAGAGGATACAGTAATCCTTAATATGTATGCACCAAAGTATGGAGCTGCAAAAACGTGAAGTGAAAACTGATCCCACTTAAAGGAGAAATAGAAAAATCCACAATTATAGTTGAAGACTTCCACACACTTCTCTCAACAATCAATCAAACAGCTAGACAGAAAGTCAGCAGGAACGCAGAACTCCACCATACCATCAACCAATAAGATTTATTCAACATATATAGAACATTTTACTCAACATGAAAAGAACATACATTCTGTTCAAGTACCCGCAGAACATATACCAAAATAGACCATATTTGGGGTCATGAAAGAAACATCAACAAATTCAAAAGAATTGGAATAATAGTGTGTTCAACTACATGGAATCAAACCAGAAACCAGTAACAGATAACAGGAAAAATCTCCAAACAATACTTAATGACTTCTTAACAATCCATGGATGAGACAAGAAATCTCAAGAGAAATTTAAAAATACATCAAAATGAATGAGAGTGAAAACACAACATATCAAAATTTATGAGACACAGCTACAAAAGTGCTGAGAGGGAAATTTATAACACTAAACGTATACATTAGGAAAGAGGAAGTCTCAAATCAATTACTGAAGCTCCCATATCAAGAATCTAGAAAAAGAGAAAATAATAAACCCAAAGCAAGAAGGGAGGAAATAAACATAAGAACAGAAATCAATGAGATTTTCAAATGAAAAACAATAAAGAAAATAAATGAGACAAAAGTTTATTCTTTGAAAAGATCAATACAATCAAGAAACTTTTAGCAATACTAAGGAGGAGAGGGGGTCGATTGAGGATGAGATGGATGG
The DNA here is from genome assembly GCA_935064755.1 of Tragelaphus eurycerus. Taxonomy (NCBI): domain Eukaryota; kingdom Metazoa; phylum Chordata; class Mammalia; order Artiodactyla; family Bovidae; genus Tragelaphus; species Tragelaphus eurycerus. Next base: position 792,035 of record CAKXYN010000083.1, read on the forward strand.
ATAGTATCACCGACTCAATGAGTCTGAGCAAACTCCAGGAGACAGTGAAGGACAGGGACGCCTCGGGGGAGGCATGCAGTCCATGGGGTTGCAGAGTCAGACACGATTTAGTGGCTGAACAACAACAAACAAAATAGAGAGACAGAGACATGTTTACCAATATCAGTAATCAACCAAGAGGAATCAGTACAGATTCTGAAGACATCAAAAGGAAGACATGGAAATACTAAAAACAGCTCTATACACATATACTCAAAAATGAAGATGAAGTAGATAGTCTTGAAAAACACAAGCACAGGGGCTTCCCTGGTGGCTCCGTGGTAGAGTCCGCCCACCAATGCAAGACACGTGGGTTGCATCCCTGGCCCAGGAAGATTCCACTTGCCACACGGCAACTAAGCCGGTGCACCACGACTATTGAGCCTGTGTGCTAGAGCCCGAGAGCCGCCACTACTGAGCTCCTCTGCCTCAACGACTGAAGAATGCATGCCCTAGAGCCTGCACACTCAACAAGAGAAGCCACCGCAGTGAGAAGCCTGAGCAACACAGCTAGAGAGTAGTCCCGCTTCCTGCAGCCAGAGAAAAACCTGGGCAGCAACAAACACCCAGCACAGCTATTAAAAAATATATATATATTTTTAATTTTAAAGACTTAAAATTACTATAAAAAAACCAACTCATCAAGTATTAAACAGATAATTTGAATATTCCTATAACTCATAAGAAATTAAATTTGTAATTTAAAAATTCCTCTCAGAGAAATCATCAGACCCAGAGAGTTTCACTGAGAATCCCATCAAACATATAAAGAAGATTTAACAAGAATTCAACACAATCTCTTTCCAAGAATAGGAAAGAGGGATTACTCCAAGTGCATTTTAGGAAGGTAGTATTACTCTTCTTTGCCAACAAAGGTCCGTCTAGTCAAGGCTATGGTTTTTCCTGTGGTCATGTATGGATGTGAGAGTTGGACTGTGAAGAAGGCTGAGCGCCAAAAAATCGATGCTTTTGAACTGTGGTGTTGGAGAAGACTCTTGAGAGTCCCTTGGACTGCAAGGAAATCCAACCAGTCCATTCTAAAGGAAATCAGTCCTGGGTGTTCATTGGAAGGACTGATGCTCAAGCTGAAACTCCAATACTTTGGCCACCTCATGCGAAGAGTTGACTCTTCGCATCAGTGAAAAGACACTGATGCTGGGAGGGATTGGGGGCAGGAGGAGAAGGGGACAACAGAGGATGAGATGGCTGGATGGCATCACCGACTCAGTGGACATCAGTTTGAGTGAACTCCAGGAGTTGGTGATGGACAGGGAGGCCTGGTGTGCTGTGATTCATGGGGTCGCAAAAAGTCAGACACGACTGAGTGACTGAACTGAACTGATTACTCTTCTACCAAAACCAGACAAATATTCTACAAAAAAGATATACAGATCAATATTCCTTATCAATACAGACAAAAAGATCCTTGAAATACAACAACAAATAGAATTTAGCAATATATTGAAGAATTATACACCATAACCAAGAGAATTTATTTCAGAGATGCAAGGCTGATTCAATAACCAAAGTCAATCAATGTGGCCCATGATATAAATGGGCTAAAGAACAAAATCACATGATAACATCAAGTGATGCAAATAAAGTTATTTGGCAAAATTCAACACGTACTCATGATTTAAATTTTCAGAAAATTAGGAATAGAGGGTTATTTGCTCAGGTTGATAAAGTGCATCTACAAATAAATCTGCTGCTAACATTAAGCTCAATGGTGAAAGACTGAATGTTTTTTGCCTAAGACTGGGAAGAAGGTAAGAATGTCTAGTATGTCAAACTCAGCTGTATTTATATATATATTAGAAATAAGCGTGTGGAACTGAAATTTCAAATGCAGTACCACTTAAAACTGTTCAAAACAAAGTGAAATACTTGGGTGTAAATTTGACAAAACATTCATAAGATTTGAAGTCTTAAAAACTGTAACATGCCAATGAAAGGAATCAAAGATCTAAATAAGAAAGACTACATTCATGTTTTGGAAGTCTCAACACAGTAAAGTATTAATTCTCCTCAAATTGATATACAAATTTAATGCAATTTCTATCAAAATATCTACAAGATTTTTTGTAGATATACACAAGATTTTGAAAAATTTATTTGAAAAGGCAAAGAAATTTGAAGAGCTAAAACAATTTTCCAAAAAATAAAGTGGAAGGAATCAATCTGTCTGATTTCAAGACTTACATAGTTGCAAGACCTATCAAGACCTATATCAGACCGGGGACTTATATCAAGAATATATAAAGCATTCTTACAACTCAATTACCAGAAGGAAAACAATTCAATTTTTTAAATGGCAAAGATTGAAGCAGATTATTTCACAGAAGAAGATATATAATACACAAACATCATCTGGGAAATGTAGATCAAAATCTCAATGAGGTACCTCTATATAGTCACTTTAGTGGCCCAAATTAAAAATGAGTCCGAATGTAGAACCACTGGAACTCCTCTGTCGCCAGTGAGAATGTAAAAATGTACAGCCACTATGGAAAAAGTTTTAGCAGTTTCTTACAAAATTAAATATACACTTAGAATGCAACCTGGAGAAATAAAACCATGTGTGACATGAAGACTTGTGCATAAATATTTAAAACAACTTTGATCATAGTAACTCAAACTGAAAAAAATACAAATGTCCATCAATTGATGAGTGCATAAAGAAACTGCGGTATATCCATCCACACAATGAAGCTCAGCGACAAAGGGGAACTCACCAGTGACTCTAGCAACGACATGGAGGACTCTAAGAATATTATGCCAACCAAAGAAAGCAGACACAAAAGAGTACAATCTATATTAGTCTCTTTAGATGACGTTCCAAAGAGGTAAATTTAATCTATAATGACAGAAAACAAGACTTGTCACCTGGGACCAATGCTGAGGGGACAGGAGAGAAATTGGATTGGAAAGGGCACAAAGGAACTTTCTGGCATGATGGAAATGTTCTCTATTTTGACTGCAGCGTGGGTCACATTAAGCAAACCTATTTGTATATTTTAATGTATCTAATTTATACACAAATTTTTGTTTAAATTGATAAAATTTATTAAAAATAATTCTGTCTTTGATAGATCAACGAAGTAAATAGAGGAACTGAATAATATATTTAATTATGACAAATGAGCGCTAGAGAGAGAATATTTTATAAATATATTACTTTCAGATGTTCACAAAAGAGTTTTTAATTTGATGATCTCATAGGTTACCAAGAAAAAAAAAATTAATCCTACAAGAGTAGGATTTCACTGACACATTTACATGTTGCAAGGCAATAAAATAAAAACTGGATTGCAAAATTATAAATAAACATCTCTTGGAAAATTTTAAATGCCCTCATAAATAAAGCTTAAGTCAAAACCAAAATAACATTGCAACTACAGGCTGGAAAATAGTTTTGATAACACTGTGTACGAAACTCCAAGATAATGCTCAGAGGATAAATCATATTCTTTTAACATTGTTTATTAGGAAATAAAGATTCAAATAAATGAAATAAACATTTATTTCAAAAAGTAAAAAAAGAAAAATAAACTGGATTTAACTAAAGAAAGAGAAGATAATTGATAAGATTAATGAATTGGAAAATGGGAAAAAAGAATTAATAAAATCAAGTTTGGTCTTTTAAAATATTAATTCAAAGTTCTGGCAAAACTAATCAAAAAGAGAGGAAGAGATAGAGAGAAAAGTTAAATTAACATTATTTGAGTGATGGCAATGAATATGGCAAAGCGATGATGTCTAAAAATTCTTTCCTCCCTAAAAGCTATGAGGAAATTAGCAAAAGTGGTCAGAATCAATTTTTTAGAATTCCAGAGATTAACTAAAGGCTTGTAGCAATGTTTGGAGTGTTTGTTCAAGAGAAACAGCTGAATCTCAGGTGGAACAGAAGACTTGGTGGTGTTTTAATGGCTTTAATCTAATCTTCCATTCTTCAGTTTGGCAGTTGTCTTGAAAACTAACAGCCTCCATTTGTGGTGAAAATCAGCAGCCTGGCAGCAGCTAGAGGGAGCAGAACAGGACCATAGCTCCTTCAAAGCCTCATCCGCCACCCGTTTTCATTATTTGATCTAACTGATTAGTCCCAGGAAAACAGCATGTTCAAGGCTTTCTCTATTTGACCTGAGTCAGTATTTGCCCACTGCAAAAAACCTTTTCCCTAGAAACATTTGTCAAAAACCATTATAGTCAATTGTTTAACTTTCTGGCTTCCTAAAGTGGTTAGACCAAACAACAGATAAATTAAAAGAAAATAAATTTAATAGGAGAATCTAGGGGATGATATGTGCATTGGGGCTTTGAAAAACTCTGACATTACATTAAAATTCAGCTGCTTTTTTTTTTTTTTGCAGAAATTCACAAGCTTATCCTAAAATTCACATAGAAATGAAAGGAACTGAGAGCGGCCAAAACTACCTTGAAAAAAAAAGTTGGAGGACTCATATTTCCCAATTTAAAAACTTAATACAAAGCTACAGTAATCAAAGGCCATATGGTATTGGCATAAGAAGGGACATATAGATCAATGGTATAGAATTGAGAGATCAGAAATAAACTATGGTATTCCATGGTCAATTGATTTATTTCCAATATGGTGCCAACAAATTTCAATGGGGAAAGAAGAGTCTTTTCAATAAATGTTACAGGGATAACTGGTCATCCATATGCATAAGAACGAAATTGGACCCCAACTTCACACCATACACAAAAATTAACTCTAAATGGATGAAAAAAAATACAATGGCTAAAATTATAAAACTCTTAGAAAACATAAATGTAAAATTTAATGATTTTTGATTAAGCAATATTTTATTAGATAAAACATCTACAGCTAAGCAACCAATGGGGAAAATAACAGACAAATTAGATTTCATCAGAATTTAAAACTTTTATGCTTCAAAATAGATGATCAAGAAATTAAAAAGAAAACCCACAGAATGAGAGAAAAATTTGCAAAATATGTGAGAATTGTATATCTGATAACTGTTGTATATCCAGACTACATGAAAAACTTCTACAATCAAAAAATAAAAAGACAATAAACCAATTTAAATTAACCTAAAAGGTAAAGGATGTGAATAGGCATTTCTCCAAAGAAGAGAAATACAAATAAAAACCACACTAAGATTCTGTTCTACACTTATCAGAATGGCCATAATTTACAAGACAGACATGAACTTCCCTGGTGGTCCAGGGGTGAAGACTCTACGCTTCCACTGTAGAAGCTGCAGGTTCAATCCATGGTCAGGGATATATATGTATATTCTAGGTATATATTCTAGAGAATTGGAAATATATGTTCACACAAAAAAACTTGTGCATTTATGTTCAGCCTTATTCATAATATTCAACATTCATAATATCTAGAAAGTGGAAACAACCCTGACGGCCAACAAAGGTGAGTGGACAGGGGGAAAATGTGATCTATCCACACACTGGAGTATTGTTCTGCCACGAACAAGAAGGATATACTGTTACTTTCTACACTGTGGATGAATCTTGAAAGTATTATATGCTAAATGAAAGAAGCCAGACAAGAAAGACCAGATCCCATTTATATGAAATGTCAGATTAGGCAAATCCATAGAGATAGAAAGTATATTCAGTGGTTGCCAGGAGCTGAGAGGGAGGGAACAGTGGGAAATGACAGCTTAATGAATGCCAGTTTTCTCCTTGGAGGGATTAAAACATTCTGGAATTAGTGCTGATGCTTGTAAAACTTAGGAGTGTATTAAAAACCAGTAAGTTTTATGATGTGTGAATTATATCTCAATAAAAATGTATAGTATTTGATATGACATATCAGTTTTAACCAAAGATCTAGAGGGGAAAATATTATTTGTAAGGGATATTACACAGAAATTATACAAATCCTATGCTCTAAAAACTGGTAATTTTAATGAAGTTATTTTATAAGAATATATCTTCCCCAAATGGACTAAAAAAAAAAAAAAAAGAAAAGAAAATGTGCATGGACTTAACCATAACTGAATTTGAGATGGTTGTCAAAGAACTGTACCAAAAAGGCATTAAATCTATATTTTGTCATCAGTAGATCTTTCAGACTCAAGTCTCATAACACTTATACACATACATAGAAAAAAACCTAATAACCAGTCATGCTTTGGGTTATGGATTTAAAGTTTCTTTTAAAAAAATAAAAGAGAGATTGGATCCAGATGTACATTTAAAAAATAATACACAACCACCAAATAGGACTCATTATGAGAATGAAAGGTCAAGTCAATATTAAAATCCACTATTATAACCAATCATATTAATGTCAAAGATAGAAAACCATATTAAGTTTTTTACATACCAAAGATAATGCTTATGCAACTTGAATTTTTAAAGCCTACATCAAATCAAATGTCAGCATGATGCTTAATGGTAAGGCAGTAGAAACACTATAATTAAAATCCAAAGAAGAAAAGGCATTAACCATCAATGTTACTTAACTTTACTATAAAGTGACTGCCTAGGCAACTAGATGATAAACTGTAACAAAATCATGAGTGATATTCAAAATATTTAACAAGGAATTTAGTAACGTAACACATATATTCATTAAAAATATTTAAATGTAGTCCTTTTTATTCTCCAAGGAAACTAAGATATATTCATAAAATTGCTCTCCAGTTAAAAGAGATTATAGTTAAAATTGTTCATCAAATCATTCTAAGAATTTCCAAATCATTTGTTGGTTTTTAGAAACTGTGTAACTTTTAAAAATATAGCTTTCCTAATTATATGATGATTTTTCCAAACTATAATCTGACACATAATCACACTAAAATCCTTCAACAATTTACCATTAATTTTGAACTGTGGTATTGGAGAAGACTCTTGAGAGTCTCTTGGACTGCAAGGAACTCCAATCAGTCCATTCTAAAGGAAATCAGTCCTGGGTGTTCATTGCAAGGACTGATGCTCAAGCTGAAACTCCAATACTTTGGCCACCTCATGCGAAGAGTTGACTCATTGGAAAAGACTCTGATGCTGGGAAGGATTGGGGGCAGGAGGAGAAGGGGACGACAAAGGATGAGATGGCTGGATGGCATCACTGATTCTATGGACGTGAGTTTGAGTGAACTCTGGGAACTGATGATGGACAGGGAGGCCTGGTGTGCTGGGATTCATGGGGTCGCAAAGATTCGGACACGACTGAGCAACTGAACTGAACTGAACTGACTGAATGTCACAAAATCTGTGTGGATCACAATAAACTGGAAAATTCTGAAAGAGATGGGAATACCAGACCATCTGACCTGCCTCTTGAGTAACCTGTATGCGGGTCAGGAAGCAACAGTTAGAACTGGACATGGAACAACAGACTGGTTCCAAATAGGAAAAGGAGTACATCAAGGCTGTATATTGTCACCCTGTTTATTTAACTTATATGCAGAGTACATCATGAGAAAGGCTGGGCTGGAAGAAGCACAAGCTGGAATCAAGACTGATGGACAGGGAGGCCTGGTGTGCTGTAATTCATGGGGTCACAAAGAGTCAGACACAACTGAGCGACTGAACTGAACTGAACTGAGTGAGTGACTTGGGAAATGCATGTCTCTTAAGGTCCAAAATATTGCTCATAGTGCTGACTCATCTCTCAGCTTCTGCTGAGCTTCTTGCAATTAACCTGGAATTTTTATATCCCTTGAAATATTTGGATTTTTATATATTTAATTTTTATTATCAAAATTGTTTACTTATTATAATATTATATTTAATCACAATAATCATTTATTTATGTTCATTTACTTTCAATCCATGGTTTTTCATAAATGAGCTATTCCAAATCCTGAAAGATGATGCTGTGAAAGTGCTGAACTCAATATGCCAGCAAATTTGGAAAACTCAGCAGTGGCCACAGGACTGGAAAAGGTCAGTTTTCATCCCAATCCCAAAGAAAGGCAATGCCAAAGAATGCTCAAACTACCACACAATTGCACTCATCTCACACGCTAGTAAAGTAATGCTCAAAATTCTCCAAGCCAGGCTTCAGCAATATGTGAACCGTGAACTTCCTGATATTCAAGCTGGTTTTAGAAAAGGCAGAGGAACCAGAGATCAAATTGCCAACATCCGATGGATCATCGAAAAAGCAAGAGAGTTCCAGAAAAACATCTATTTCTGCTTTATTGACTATGCCAAAGCCTTTGACTGTGTGGATCACACTAAACTGTGGAAAATTCTGAAAGAGATGGGAATACCAGACCACCTGACCTGCCTCTTGAGAAATGTGTATGCAGGTCAGGAAGCAACAGTTAGAACTGGACATGGAACAACAGACTGGTTCCAAATAGGAAAAGGAGTTCGTCAAGGCTGTATATTGTCATCCTGTTTATTTAAATTATATGCAGAGTACATCATGAGAAATGCTGGACTGGAAGAAACACAAGCTGGAATCAAGATTGCCAGGAGAAATATCAATAACCTCAGATATGCAGATGACACCACCCTTATGGCAGAAAGTGAAGAGGGGCTAAAAAGCCTCTTGATGAAAGTGAAAGTGGAGAGTGAAAAAGTTGGCTTAACGCTCAACATTCAGAAAATGAAGATCATGGCATCCGGTCCCATCACTTCCTGGGAAATAGATGGGGAAACAGTGGAAACAGTGTCAGACTTTATTTTTCTGGGCTCCAAAATCACTGCAGATGGTGACTGCAGCCATGAAATTAAAAGACGCTTACTCCTTGGAAGGAAAGTTATGACCAACCTAGATAGCATATTCAAAAGCAGAGACATTACTTTGCCATCAAAGGTCCGTCTAGTCAAGGCTATGGTCTTTCCTGTGGTCATGTATGGATGTGAGAGTTGGACTGTGAAGAAGGCTGAGCGCCGAAGAATTGATGCTTTTGAACTGCGGTGTTGGAGAAGACTCTTGAGAGTCCCTTGGACTGCAAGGAGATCCAACCAGTCCATTCTGAAGGAGATCAGCCCTGGGATTTCTTTGGAAGGAATGATGCTAAAGCTGAAACTCCAATATTTTGGCCACCTCATGCGAAGAGTTGACTCATTGGAAAAGACTCTGATGCTGGGAGGGATTGGGGGCAGGAGGAGAAGGGGACGACAAAGGATGAGATGGCTGGATGGCATCACTGACTTGATGGACATGAGTCTGAGTGACCTCCGGGAGTTGGTGATGGACAGGGAGGCCTGGCGTGCTGCGGTTCATGGGGTTGCAAAGAGTCGGACGTGACTGAGCAACTGATCTCATCTGATCTGATATGAAATATAGTGTTTATGAACACAAATAATGGCCAAGGCAATTTTAATAACTTAGTAAATGAAAGGCCATGTTTTATTAAAGAAAGATAAAATAAAAACAAAAATTATTATTTGTTCCCCTTTTAGTCATAAACAACAAATATATTCCTGATAATCTATCAATTTAATATATTTTTCTCTGAATTAAAACTGTATTTTATTTTAAAGGGTATACTTTTAAAATTTCTGGAAAATCTCCATTTTCTTCTGGTTTTATATGCTCAAACATTTTTAATTTGGGGGCACTAATTGTACTCTATACTCAATAAAGCTTTCTATTAAGCTAAATATATTATTGATGTCTTAATAAATTAGCTTAATGTAAAATGTCCTGTTTAAAATGGATAATTTTTAAATTATTTGCTTCTATTACATAATTTTTGCTCAAATGATAAATCTGACATAATTCTTAAACTGCTTTTGTACTTATAGCATCATAGCTCAGGCATTCTACTTTTTTTGTCTCAATTGCCACATTTTCAGTTATAAATTTTTCCTGATGTTATTTGATAAATAGTGATAAATTAAGAAAACATTTATAATTACTTACTTGCTTTATGCGTTTTATTGCATCATTCTGGGATAATTAAATTCAGTGACTTGGATAGTGCCAAACTGAAACATCCAAAAATTTTCCTAAATTTTGGCTGAAACTGCAGACACTCTCCCTAGCTATTCACCAGCAGTGTTTGTGTAAAATCCAATAAGATTTTCATGGAAATGGTTCCATTGAAACCATTTTTCTCATTGTCAACAATAAATTTTGATAAATTATTTCAGATGTTGTTACTTTCTGCTTCATGAGATCAACAAAAACCATTAAATTATCTCCAAAGTCTTGAATTTCACATTTTAAGTAAATTATTAAAACTATTTTATATGAAACAATTGAGGCTACATCAATAATAATTGAAATTTTACTGCTTTGATTTATATATTTTCCAAAAAGTTATTTCCTCATATCAGTAGATAAATATTTGGCAACAAGCAAGTCCATAAATTTAGACTGCTACGATAAGCCCATGTAAGCAATACTAATATTGCTCTTTTTCTGAAGAACAAACTTAAAAAAAAAAGTATTTTGTATATGATAATGAAAAGACTAATGCTGAAACTGAAGCTCCAATACTTTGGCCACCTGATGTGAAGAGCCGACTCATTGGAAAAGACCCTGGTGCTGGGAAAGATTGAGGGCAGAAGGAGAAGGAGGCAACAGAGGATGAGACGGTTGGACAGCAACACTGACTCAATGGCCATGAGTGGAGCAAACTCTGGGAGATAGTGAAGGACAGACAAACCCATACAGTCCATGGTGTCCCAGACAGTTGGCCATGACTGAGCAGCTGAACAGTAACAATTATTTTTAACGATATGGGTGGAATTTTCTAGATGTTTTTCATTTGTTTTATCAATATTCTGATCATTTTTTTCTAGAAGTTTTTATACTGCTAATGTTTTTACATGAAACTGATTTAAAATGTACTTTAATTTTCCTCATTGATGAGAGAAATTTTTCTTTATTTAAACCATCAGTTTTAACAGAATGTAATTGCCATTTTGATGAAATATGGACCTATAATTAATTGTATACAAATTTTGCACTCTGATTATTTGAGTCACATGTACACACTGACTATAAAAAGTCACTCATTATTTTTACTTAAATAACTAGGTTGTTTTCATTTCACATATACAAGTTATTTATTTTGTTTTGCATTGTTTCTACACTGTTTCAAAAAATATCCTGGGTTCCGGTTTGTACATAACGTAAGAAGCTATTCCTGGCAGAGTTCATTATTAAATAGCATTTCTTCTCTGTTCTTCCACAGTCATAAGATTTATGTTTACAATATTTAAAAAGAACATTAAGAAATGTATCCAAACTCTGCTGTATCTTCATTCTGGAGTTCATCTTTAATATTTTATTATAAATCCTTAAATTATAAACGTCAAAATATTACACAATTACTACTTACACAAAGAATTACAGCACATTAACTATAAAACCAAAGCATAAACCAAACTCAGTATTTAGTCCTCAGACGCTCAGTTATGTCTGTGTCTTCCGCCTGCCAATGCAGGAGACACCAGAGACACGGGTTCAATTCCTGGGTGGGGAAGATCCTCTGGAGTAGGAAATGGCACCCCACTCCAGTATTCCTGCCTGGAAAATTCCACAGGCAGAGGAGCCTAGCAGCCACAGTCCGTGGGGCTGCAAAAAGTCAGACACAACTGAGCAACTGAGCATGGACTAAGTTGTGAATTTTCCTAAAGCAGTGGTTTTCAATCTTTTTGGTCTCATAATCCTTTCACAGTGTGAAGAATTACTTAAGACAGCTCTAGATCTTTTGTTTATGGCAATTACATCTATTGATACTTACACCATTAGAAGTTATAACTGAAATTTTTTAATCATTTGTTTTTATTCAGTTAAAAATAGCAATACTAAGCCTATTAAATATTAACATAAATAACATTTTTTGAAAATTACTTTATTTTCCAAAATGGAAAAAATAGTGAAAACGCACCATTGTTTTACATTTTTCAAATCTCTTAAATGTCGGGCTTAATAGAATTCAGCTGGACTCTGAAATCTGCTTCTGCATTTAATCTCTTGATATCACACATCACATAACCTCAGGAAAACTGGGAGAATGAGAGTGAAAAAGGCAAAGATGTCCTGGTATTATTCTTGAAAGTTTTGTGAAGAAACCATGAAGTGAGTCTCAGAGACTCCCCCAAAGGTCAACAACCCACAAGTTGAGAACCAGTATCCTATAAATTGTCCTAAAGTATGTGTCATGAAGCCATGCTGCCTTCTGTGAAATGGGCCAAGCTGCCTGGAAATGCTGCCAAAGTGCTCAGAGTCATTCTGATGAGAGGTTCACTTATCAGCCGTTGTTGTCACATGCTACAGCCATTAGCTTGAACTAATGGATTTATATCAGGACCCAAATTATTAACTCATCTCGCTGTACCTTGCTGCTGCATGCATGTGGTCAGTCGTGGCCAAATCTTTGCAACCCTACAGACTGTAGCCCACCAGGCTCCTCCGTTCATGGAATTCTCCAGACAAGAATACTGGAGTGGGTTGCCATGCCCTCCTTCAGGGGATCTTACCCACTCAGGGATTGAACCTATGTCTCCTGCATTACAGGTGAATTCTTTACCAATGAGACACCAGGGAAGCCCACCTTGTCCCTACTGGTACACTATTTACCAACTTATACGGAAATTTTTCAATATTTAAAGACCAGTAAATCACACTGGTAAGTACCACAGAATATCAGCTTTGTTGAGACTATAATATTTTAAATGAAGAGTTATATGAATAATTGTCATTATTTGTCAGTGAGGTATTGACAGAAGAAAGCCAAGAAGATAAAAAAAATTCAAAGTAATTAGAGCACGGGGAAGCCTGGCGGGCTGCTGTCTATGGGGTCGCACAGAGTCGGACACGACTGAAGCGACTTAGCAGCAGCAGCAGCAGCTGCAGCAGAGCACTTCATAAAAAAAAAAAATCTATTGCAAAATAAAAATGTATATGTTCATTTATCAACATCTGTATCTAGCTTAACTATATAGCAAGGATATTCAAACTTAATAAAAAAATATGCAGAACATGTATGAAGAAGAAACTTGACTCAATATAAAAGGAGATATAGTATTATCCTAGATGAAAGGGTTTGATAATGTAACTCTCCCTAGGTTAATCTATATATTTAATATTATCTCTATCAAAATAATGCTATTATTTTTGAAATTGATAAAATTATTTTAAAGGTTTTCATATAGTATTAAATTTGATAAAAAAAATAAATATGTAAGAATAACAAAACAAAATCTGGAAAAAAGGGTAGGGCAAAGAATATTGGGTTTGTTTTATTAAATGTTAACATGTGTTAAACATTTGCAGAATGAAAATAATGTGGTTTTAAGACCAAATAAATAGACACCTTAATGAAACAGAATAGAAAGTTCCCAAAAGACCCAAGGTGTATATCAGTTTAATATGTAACAAGGAGAGCATCTCAAATTCAAAGGAAAAAATTATTCTTCAATAAACAGTGGTACAACTGGCTGCTGCTGCTGCTAAGTCACTTCAGTCGTGTCCGACTCTGTGTGACCCCATGGATGGCAGCCCACCAGGCTCCCCCGTCCCTGGGATTCTCCAGGCAGGAACACTGGAGTGGGTTGCCATTTCCTTCTCCAATGCATGAAAGTGAAAAGTGAAAGTGAAGTCGCTCAGTCGTGTCCGACTCTTAGCGACCCCATGGGCTGGAGCCTACCAGGATCCTCTGTCCATGGGATTTTCCAGGCAAAAGTACTGGGTGGGGTGCCATTGCCTTCCCCAACAACTGGCTAGCCACTGTGAAAAAAATAAGTTGAATGCCTAACTCTCATCATGTTCTGTTGTTGTTTAGTCACTAAGTTGTGTCCGACTCTTGTGACCCCATGGACTGTAGTCTGCCAGGTTCCTTTGTCCGTGGGATTTCCCAGGCAAGAAAACTGGAGTGGGTCACCATTTCCTTCTCCAGAGTATCTTCCCAATCCAGGGATCAAACCTGCATCTCCTGAATTGGCAGGTGGATTCTTTACCAATGAGTCGCCAGGGAAGCCCAAACACCAAAGCAAATCCCAGTAGCGTTAAAGATTTAACTACAGTGAGATATTCATAGAGTAATTAGACAAAAATAAAGAGAAATACAGAATCTTGAAATAGTACCAACTCTTCAAAGCATAAGAAAAAAAAAAAGATTTGATCACATAATGCAAAATTGCATAAAAATAATGAAGAATTGATGCTTTTGAACTGAGGTGTTGGAGAAGACTCTTGAGAGTCCCTTGGACTGCAAGGCAATCCAACCAGTCCATCCTAAAGGAGATCAGTCCTGGGTGTTCATTGGAAGGAATGATGCTAAAGCTGAAACTCCAATACTTTGGCCACCTCGTGTGAAGAGTTGACTCATTGGAAAAGACCCTGATGCTAGGAGGGATTGGGGACAAGAGGAGAAGGGGACGACAGAGGATGAGACATCTGGATGGCATCACCAACTCGATGGACATGAGTTTGGGTAAACTCTGGGAGTTGGTGATAGACAGGGTGGCCTGGTGTGCTGCAATTCATGGGGTCACAAAGAGTCAGACACGACTGAGTGACTGAACTGAACTGAATGAATAAAGTAAAATAAAGAATAAAATAAAATAAAGTAAAAGAAAGAACAAAACAATAATAAAGTTGACCATTCCAACAGAAAAGTAGACAGGAGCATATTTATGAATGAACACAAGTGGTCTAGAAAGCACAAAAAAAGAAGCTCAACTCAGATGTAATCAAAGAATAAACATAAAAACAGCATATCCATTTTCACCTTCACATTAGTCAAGAGTAAAAAGAATCATGCCAACTATTGGTTAATATATGGAGAAAGGAAAATGTAAGCTGGAGCAGTGGTTTTGGATAGGATGGAGGTAGAATTGCAAGTGTTTGGTTAAGATCTTAAAATACCCCATAAACTTTGATGCAGCAGTTCCATTTTTAAGGAAATATTCAGGAAGTTTCCTAACAAAGGATCTCCCAGAAGCTCTTCATAATATTGTCTCTATCAGTAAAAATATCAGAAACACCTAACTGGTCAATAATAAGAATTTGCTATATTCATACATTCTCTATAATAAAGATATGGAATATTCATATGATGAACTATTATGCTATCATTAAATATGTTATAAATACATATTTATTGACTTGGAGACAGGTTCGTGATACAGTTATAAAAAGCACCATCCCAGGAAGCGCAAAGACTCTGATTTCACTGTTCTTAAAGGTTATTATTCCCACATCTGTATTATGAAATGTAGAAAGTCTCGGGCTTTATAGTAATGACACTCATTAGCTTTTGTGGTAAGCTTAAACATGATTTTACTTTTTTGCTGTTTGGGCTGATGTATAAACTAGACAGGACCTTCAACAGCAATAAGTATTTTTAAATCTTGCTTAGGCTACTACCCAACTAAGTTTGGTCTTTAATACTTCTGATACATACGCTCTGTCAGCTCCACGTGTGGGGAAACGGAGGGCGTTGTTCACAAAAGGACTAGATGCGGCTTTCGGAGACTGTGTTATTCGCCAATATTGATGGTATAAATGTACTAGGAGGGGAGATTGCCAAGCCGCCTGGGCGCTGGGTGCTAGAGCCCAAGTGTGTCCTCCTCAGGCTGGAGGCAGAACACCCTGGGAATCCCAGACTCACAGACAGGTAGGAGTCATCTGTATGTTGAGTTGCTCCATCTCATGGATCTGTGACTTCTATCCCTTCTACCAGAAGACCAGACATCAGTCCCCTAGAGCATGGGCTCTACATACCACTCTGCTTGCATTCCCTGTTTTTGTGATGACCAACCACCATTCCCCGTCAGATCCTGCAGAGCTACTGAGAAGGGCAAATATGACCATGCTCAGTTCACCAGTCAGATCTTCCACCCTCACCAAGTACTTTGCCCAGAACGCAGCCAAGTGACTTGAGTTCAGTTCAGTTGCTCAGTCATGTTTGACTTTTTGTGACCTCATGGACTGTAGCACGCCAGGCTTCCCTATCCATTACCAACTCCCGGAGTTTACTCAAACTCATATCCATCGAGTCAGTGATGCCATCCAGCCATCTCATTCTCTGTCGTCCCCTTCTCCTCCTGCCCTCAATCTTTCCCAGCATCAGGGTATTTTCAAATGAGTCAGCTCTTCGCATCAGGTGGCTGAAGTATTGGAGTTTCAGTTTCAACACCAGTCCTTCCAGTGAATATTCAGGACTGATCTCCTTTAGGATGGATTGAGTGGATCTCCATGCAGTCCAAGGGACTCTCAAGCGTCTTCTCCAACAACACAGTTCAAAAGCATCAATTCTTTGGCGCTCAGATTTCTTTATAGTCCAACTCTTACATCCATACATGCCTACTGGAAAAACCATAGCCTTGACTAGACGGACCTTTGTTGGCAAAGTAATGTCTCTATTTTTTAACATGCTGTCTAGGTTGGTCATAACTTTTCTTCCAAAAAGTAAGTGTCTTTTAATTTCATGGCTTCAGTCACCATCTGCAGTGATTTTGGAGCGCAAAAAAAATAAAGTCAGCCACTGTTTCCACTGTTTCCCCACCTATTTGCCGTGAAGTGATGGGACCAGATGCCATGATCTTCGTTTTCTGAATGTTAAGCTTTAATCCAACTTTTTCCACTCTTCTCTTTCACCTTCATCAAGAAGCTCTTTAGTTCTTCTTTGCTTTCTGCCATAAGGGTGGTGTCATCTGCATATCTGAGGTTATTGATATTTTTCCCAGCAATCTTGATTCCAGCTTGCGCTTCCTCCAGCCCAGTGTTTCTCATGATGTACTTTGCATATAAGTTAAATAAGCAGGGTGACAATATACAGCCTTGACGAACTCCTTTTCCTATTTGGAACCAGTCTGTTGTTCCATGTCCAGTTCTAATTGTTGCTTCCTGACCTGCATACAGATTTCTCAAGAGGCAGGTCAGGTGGTCTGGTATTCGCATCTCTTTCAGAATTTTCCACAGTTTGTGGTGATCCACACAGTCAAAGGCTTTGGCATAGTCAATAAAGCAGAAATAGATATTTATCTTCAACTTTCTTGCTTTTTCGATGATCCATTGGATGTTGGCAATTTGATCTCTGGTTCCTCTTTTCTAAAACCAGCTTGAACATCTGGAAGTTCACAGTTCACATATGGCTGAAGCCTGGCTTGGAGAATTTTGAGCATTACTTTACTAGCGTGTGAGATGAGTGCAATTGTGTGGTAGTTTGAACATTCTTTGGCACTGCCTTTCTTTGGGATTGGAATGAAAACTGACCTTTTCCAGTCCTGTGGCCACTGCTGTGTTTTCCAAATGCTGACATATTGAGTTCAGCACTTTCACAGCATCATCTTTTAGGATTTGAAATAGCTCAACTGGAATTCCATCACCTCTACTAGCTT
Organism: Tragelaphus eurycerus; assembly: GCA_935064755.1. NCBI lineage: Eukaryota > Metazoa > Chordata > Mammalia > Artiodactyla > Bovidae > Tragelaphus > Tragelaphus eurycerus. The sequence continues at coordinate 809,348 of CAKXYN010000083.1, forward strand.
TGTTCGTAGTGATGGTTCCTAAGGCACACTTGACTTCACATTCCAGGTTGTCTGGCTCTAGGTGAGTGGTCCCACCATCGTGATTATCTGGGTCATGAAGATCTTTTTTGTATATTTCTTCTGTGTATTCTTGCCACCTTTTCTTCATATCTTCTGCTTCTGTTAGGTCCATACCATTTCTGTCCTTTATTGAGCCCATCTTTGTATGAAATATTCCATTGGTATCTCTAATTTTCTTGAAGAGATCTAGTCTTTCCCATTCTATTGTTTTCCTCTATTTCTTTGCACTGATCACTGAAGGCTTTCTTATCTCTCCTTGCTATTCTTTGGAACTCTGCACTGGAACTCAGTCACAGCCAAGTGACTTACCACCCCACATTACTATCTGGTTATGGACTGTGTAGGCATTACAGGTGTCCCTGGTGGCTCAAATGGTAAAGAATCTGCCTGCAGTGCAAGAGACCCGGGTTCAATCCCTGTCAGGAAGATCCCCTGGAGAAGGAAATGGCTACCCACTCCTGTATTCCTGCCTGGAGAATTCCCTGGACAGAGGAACCTGGCTAGCTACAGTCCACAGGATCACAAAGAGTCCCATGACTAAATGACTGAGACTTTCACTTTCAAGTCTTACCTAAATCCAGTAACTCATTGACTACATCTGTATCTTGCATCAGACTCTGGCTTCCACCATCCTAGGAACCCACCTGATTTGTATCTGAGGCCCTAGCGCTTGACTAAATGCAGTAACTTGTTACTAATCCTTGGATATTTGGGATGAAATTTTATTCACCTGCTGTTCCTGAATACCACTTACCAATCAACAAGTGTTCATCCAGGAACATCTCTGTGCCTGACACATACCTGCCTTTCTGTCTAACTAGTGCCAACCAGCAGCTGGCAAAAACCTTCCTTTTCAGTGACTGGTGAGAAACCAGAATGACTAGAGTCTTGGCACAGGCTGAGAACGAGCTGGCTGCCTTTCTCTTGCTCCTTCTGCCTGGCTCCCTCAACAAGAGAGATGAGCCAAGGCTTTGCAGAGTGTTCCAAGAGCACAGGATTGGGGGATCAAAAACAACTCAAGTGCTTAGGAGCTGTGTAACCTCAGGAAACTAACTTTACCTCTCTGAGCCTGCTTCCTCACCTGCAAGCTTGGGTCTAATAATAATGCATGCCTCACAGAGTAGTTTGGAATACAGTATTGCATGAAATAATGTATGTAAAGTTCATAGACAGGCTCCATAAGTGGAGCTTTCCTTGTTGCTGTTATTTTCCTCATGGTTATGATATATATTCGATATATCAGCTCTGATGGGCCTGATGGACTACCTGAGACCCGACCACTACCTTGCATTCCTGTAAACCTGGGTCATGGTGAAACCTGAGAACTCCCATATGACAGACAAGGCTACTGAGGCTGGAGGAGACGTGACTTGCCCAAGATGTACCAGGGAGCCTGTTGCCATGGCCATCAAGATCTAGGTCTTTTTGCCTCCCAGGCTCTTGCCTTCCACCAAACCACGTGTTTTCTCTGAAGAAGAGTCGAGCCTTTAAAAAACATTAAGTTCCAAAAAGAAGAGAGGGATTGCCCCCATTCTCTTGCCTTGACTTGAGTTTCTCTGGTATAGCCGATTTTGCGCCATTCATGGGTGTGAAGCCAGGTTGCTCTTTTCTGATGTATTTTGCGCTTGCTAACTTCAGCTCAGGCGCTGTGCACTCGCATATCCTGAACAGGCTCACTAAGAAGAGCTGGCAGAGACAGGCTCTCCTTCTCTTCAGGAAAAAAGATGCCTCTTGGCTGGAAGCTGCCATTAGCCTCTTGTGGCTTATGAACCATAGCTACTGCGTGCTGGGGTGTTGGATGCCAGCATCTGTTCTCAACAAGACCACTCCACCAGTTGGTAAGGATCATTGTTTCCCATCCTCTGAGGTTCCCAATCCAGCATCCTCTATCCCTTGGTGCTGAGATAAGAGGATGATGTGATCAGAGTAGTTGGGAAGAAGTCAAACCACATTTCCCTTCTGGAGATGCTCATTGCAAATTGGCATAATAGCCCCTGAAGAATGCTCAGAAAGGGATCTGTCAACTCACACTGAACTCACTTTTTCCAAATGTATTTGATCACTTTTAAAAGTGCAAGTGTTAGTTGCTCAGTTATGTCTGACTCTTTGCGACCCACGGACGGTAGCATGGAATTCTCCAGGTAAGAATACTGGAGTGGGTTGCCATTTCCTTTTCCAGGGGATCTTGCTGACGGTAGCATGAAATTCTCCAGGTAAGAATACTGGAGTGGGTTGCCATTTCCTTTTCCAGGGGATCTTGCTGACCCAGGGATTGAACCTAGGTCTCCCACATTGCAGGCAAATTCTTTACTGTCTGAGGCATCAGTTCAGTCTGTTCAGTTCAGTTTAGTCGCTCAGTCGTGTCCGACTCTTTGCGACCCCATGAATCTCAGCACGCCAAGCCCTTAAAAGTACAAAATAACCATTAACTTAGTTGGCTTCCTCACTTCTTTCTGGTCTCTGATGAAATGTCTTCTTAGAAAAACTTCCTGGCCCCCTGGCTAAGACAACACCCCCCAACTCTGTAAATTCACCTTGCTTTCTGTTTCTCCACAGCACTTACCACGCGACACACAGTTTGTGTCATGTGATCATTTGTCTCCTTCTTGAGAATGTGGAATGGTGGGAAATGGTGCCATTTTATGGTTATACTTCCAGTCTCTCCAGCACATAGCAGGGCTCAATAGATGCTGTTGAACAAATGAACAGCCCTGCAAAAGACTTCAGTGCCCAACCTCTCGGTAAGAAACTTTTCTTGGATGTCAACCAAAAAGTGGTCCGGGTTAATTTCTTTAATCTCAGACAGGAATTTCTTAGGCAGTCGGTGTTAACTGAGTTGGTTGTACAAATTAAAAAGAGCTTTGTGAAAAGGGAAATTAATACAGTCTGCTAAACTTTAGCAAAAGCAAACGCTGTTGTTAAAATTGAAACAGAAATGCAGTCAATTTCTTTCTGTTTCAATTTTAACAACAGCGTTTGCTTTTGCTCAAGTTTAGCAGACTGTATTATACCTGTGGCGGATTCGTGTTGATGTATGGCAAAACCAATACAATATTATAAAGTAATTAACCTCCAATTAAAATAAATAAATTTATATTTAAAAAAAAGAAATGCAGTCAACGTCTTAAAATAGCTCACACCTTCATCAGAAGTCCCACCTGCATATCCCTGTCTTTCTCTTGCCGTCTATTGAGCTCTTGTGTGCGTGCATTTTGGTCATGTCCAACTCTTTGTGACCCCGTGGACTGTAGCCCACCAGTCTCCTGTGTTTGTGGAAATCTCCAGGCAAGAATAGTGGAGTGGGTTGCGGTGCCCTCCTCCAGGGGATTTTCCCAACCCAGGGGTGGAACCCGAGTCTTTCACGTCTCCTGCATTGGTATGTGGGTTCTTTAACACTAGCGCCACCTTGGAAACTATTGAGTTTTGTTTTGTTTTTTTTTTTTAATTGTCCCAAACTCTTAACAACCTCCATTGATACTTTTTTTTTAATTGAAGTATAGTTGTTTTACAATGTTGTGTTAGTCTCTGCTGTACTATCTCAAATATTCTCTTAGTTCTAAATTGGTTTTTTCACCCAAATGAATTCAGCGAAAGCACTGAACCTCATGAATATACAGAAATGGCCAAGGATCCTAACACAGTGTCATCTGTACCAGGGTTTGTCAAAATATGAAGAGCCACTTAGGTGAGAATATAATGAGTCTCACTCAAGTTATCTGTTTGAAGAAGCATGTTTGTGTTCCACTGTTCTTTTTTTGTCTAAATGTATGTGCTTTTATTCAGCTAGGTGTAGAGTTTTATCTTGTCCATTCTTTCTTTCTTTTTTTTTTTTTTTTGCAGGGGAAAATGGACAAAGGAAAGGATCAATGAGGGTGGGAGGGAAATGGGAAGAAAGAAGGGGAGTGATGGTGGGGAGGAGTATATGTAATTTCTTAACCAATGGCTTTCTGTTTTTAATCACAGAGAACACTTAAAAATCATGGTGAATTCATCTTATATTAGGAGGTTTGTTCTCAAAATGAAAAGTTCAGGAAACAAAAAGTCCAGTTTGGGTGTCCTCATCTTTAGGCACATCTTGGTATTTTGTATTGGTAAGTCTATCTTTACCACAATATATTATTTAGGACAGGATCACATTTGTCACCTCTTCCTCCCTACTACCCAAAGTGGTACCAAACCCACAAAATAGTCAATAAACCTCCACAGAGTAAACAAATAAGTCTTTTTTTTTTTTTTTTAAACTCTCCTGAGTGAACTGAATTTTTTGAGGCTCATAAGTAAATGTTTTCCTCTTTACTTTGTCTATTACAGCCAGATTATATGAGTGGGGTATTAAAGTCTCCCACTATTATTGTATTGCTCTAGAGAATGTCCTTTAGTTTTTGTTGGAGAAATGGTTTAGTGGTGCAAAATTCTCTCAACTTTTGCTTATCTGTGAAGCTTTTGATTTCTCCTTCATATTTGAATGAGATCCTTGCTGGATACAATAATCTAGGCTGTAAGTTATTTTCCTTCATCACTTTAATTACGTCTTGCCATTCCCTCCTGGCTTGGAGAGTTTCTATTGAAAGATCAGCTGTTATCCTTATGGGAATTCCCTTGTGAGTTATTTGATGTTTTTCCCTTGCTGCTTTTAATATTTGTTCTTTATATTTAATCTTTGTTAATTTGATTAATATGTGTCTTGGGGTGTTTCGCCTTGGGTTTATCCTGTTAGGGACTCTCTGGATTTCTTGAACTTGAGTGGTTATTTCCTTCTCCATTTTAGGGAAGTTTTCAACTATTATCTCCTCAAGTATTTCCTCATGATCTTTCTTTTTATCTTCTTCTTCTGGAACTCCTATGATTCGAATGTTGTAGCGTTTGATGTTATCCTGGAGGTTTCTGAAATTGTCCTCATTTCTTTTGATACGTTTTTCTTTTTTCTCGTCTGATTCATTTATTTCTAGGATTCTATCTTCTAGTTCACTAATCCTATCTTCTGCCTCTGTTATTCTACTTTTTGTTGCCTCCAGGGTGTTTTGGATCTCATTTATTGCATTATTCATTATGTGTTGACTCTTTTTTATTTCTTCTAGGTCCTTGTTAAACCTTTCTTGCATCTTCTCAATCCTTGTCTCCAGACTCTTTAACTGTGATTCTATTTTGATTTCGAGATTTTGAATTAATTTCGCTATCATTATTTGGAATTCTTTATCAGGTAGATTCCCTATCTCTTCCTCTTTGGTTTGGTTTGGTGGGCATCTATCCTGTTCCTTTAGCTGCTGGGTATTCTTTTGTCTCTTCATTTTGTTAAAATTGCCAAATTTAGAGTGTCCTTACTATATTCTGGTAGTTTGTTGAATTCTCTTTATTGAGGCGGTTTACAGGTCTTTTCAATATCTGATCTCTGCCTTGTTACAGAGGGGGCGGAGATGAACACCCAAATCTAAACCGGCCAGGTTCAGGCACTCAGATAATCCTCAGAAGCACAGACTTGATTGAGTCTGCGTTTTACGCCCTTCCCAGATCCGAGTAGCGCAGGTGATGAAATGTTCAGCAAGCGCAGGTGCTGCGACTTATCGCCTCTCCGCCGCTCAGTTTTCCGGGTATACAAACAGCGCACTTTCTCAGGCAGATGTTGACCATCCAGAGCCCCAAGAAGCGTGAGTCAGCACAGAAACCTACTCACAGTTCCGTTAGACAGTGTCTCTCTAGGGCTATAATTGCCCGCCTCTGGCCCTGGCTGCCTGTCACCAGAGTGGGACGGCCTGCAGCCGGCCAACTCTGTGCAGCCCTCTGTTCCGTAGGTAGTCCTGGTGGTGTCTTAAGTTAGGGCTGGCTTTTGATGTAGTAGATAACCGACAGTTTGGTTATTTCGCTCAGATAGCGCCCAAGATAGCCAGGCCAAATCCTTTCTCAAAGCAATGCAGGCCTCGCCACTCCTCCTAGCCCAGCCCCCACTTGCCAATAGCAAATGCTGGTGTCCGCGCCAGTTCTCCGCAAAAGGAGTTACCACAGGGCTCGTTTTCTCGTTTTGAAGACAATGAGCTGTCTTTCTAAGTGCCTGATGTCCTCTGCCGGCATTCAGAAGTTGTTTTATCGAGTTTATTCAGCATTCAAATGTTCTTTTAGTGGATTTGTGGAGGAGAAAGTATTCTCCCCGTCTTACTCGTCCGCCATCTTAGCTCCTCCCCACTATTGAGCTTTTATTTCGTGCTAGATACTATGTCAATCACTTGACATCTCTTACCTCATTTAATCCACACAGTCACTTCCTGAGGAAGAGATTATTGTGTCCATTTTGCAGATGAGAAACTAGGCCCAAAGGTTTATTTGGGGAACAGCCCCAAAGGAAGAGAATGAATTTGTAGATCAATTAGGGGAGAATGACCATGCTGACAGAGTTAAGATTTCCAATCCATGAACATGGAATGTCTCAATTTATTTAGCTCTTCTTGAATTTCATCAATGATTTGTAGTCTTTCGTCTACACATCTAGCACTTCTCTCGTTAAATTCATTACTAAGTATTTTACTCTTCTGCATTTTATTGTAAATGAAACCATGTAATTGAATGGTTTAAGTATTTGTAAATATAATTAATTTTCATATATTGAACTTGTATTCTGTGGCCTTTCTCAACTTGTTTCTTACTTGTAGTGGGGTTCTTTTGTGGAGTCCTGAGAATTCCTGGGATTCTGTCACCTGTAAATAAAGGTAACTTTCCTTTTGCTTCCTAATTTATATGTCTGATATAGGCATTTAAAGTTATACATTTCCCTCTTTTGTGTAGTTACATCCTATGAATTTTGATATATTATTCTTTCATTTTCGATGAGTTAAAATCTTTTTTAATTTCCCTTGTGATTTCTGGTTTAACCAATTTGTTGTTTAGAAGTGTGTCATTTAATTTCCAGCTATATGTTAATTTTCCAAATTTCCCTGTATTATTATTTCTAATGTAATTAAAGAGCATACTTTCTATGATTTCAGTCCTTTTAAGTTGACTGAGACTTTTTTAATGGCCCAGCTTATAGTCTGTCTTGGAAAATGTTTCATGTGTGCTTGAAAAGCAGGCAAATTATACCGTTGTTGGTGGCGTGCTCTCTAGATGTTAGTAACGTCAAGTTAGACGAAGTTTTTGCTGTTGTTGTGCTGTGTCAGCCTCTCAGTCATGTCCAGCCCTTTGCAACCCCATGGACTGCAGTCTGCCAGGCTCCTCTGTCCATGGGATTCTCCAGGCAAGACTACTGGAGTGGGTTGCCATTTCCTTCTCCAGGGGATCTTCCCGACACAGAGATCGAACCTGTGTCTCTGTTGTCTCTTGCATTGGCAGGCAGATTCTTTACCACTATGCCCGAGGAAGTCCTATTGTTTTGGTTACCCTGGAGACCCAAGGTCTCTTATTTTAATTCATGACATATTTATCATTTGTGATGGCCTTTATTTCTTCCAATAGATTCAAATTGCCATCTGGTGTCAATTCTTTTGAGCCCAAAGGATTTCTTGTAGTATCTGGTAAGGTTGGTCTGATAAGCATGAAAGCATGAATTCTCTCAGCCTTTTTCTTAAAAAAAAAATGCTGAGTACATCTTTATTTAGCTTACATTCTTGAAGGAGTTTTGTTTAATATGGAATTCTTAGTTGACAGATTTTCCCCCAGTACTTTCAGTATGTCCTTCTAGGTCTCCATTATTTTACATGAAAAGTCAGTAAAGGTATTGAAGCTTTCTATACATGATGAATGGAGAAGGCAGTGGCACCCCACCCCAGTACTCTTGCCTGGAGAATCCCATGGACGGAGGAGCCTGGTAGGCTGCAGTCCATGGGGTCGCTAAGAGTCGGACACGACTGGGCGACTTCACTTTCACTTTTCACTTTCATGCATTGGAGAAGGAAATGGCAACCCACTCCAGTGTTCTTGCCTGGAGAATCCCAGGGACGGCGGAGCCTGGTGGGCTGCCATCTCTGGGGTTGCACAGAGTCGGACATGACTGAAGCGACTCAGCAGCAGCATACATGATGAATCATTTTTCTCTTGCTGTTTTCAAGATCTTCTCTTTGTCTCTGTACAGTTTAACTCTGATGTGTCTAGGTATGGATCTTTTTTATATTTAAAGATTATTTATTTCAGGTTCATTGATTCTCTAGAATGTCTAAATTGATGTTTTCCTCAAATAGAGGGTATTTTGCCATTATTTCTTCAATTTTTTTTCTGCTTTCTTTCTCTTCTCATTCTGGCACACTCGTTGCATGTGTGTTAGTATGCTTGATCTTGATGTTGTACCACAGGCCTCTATTCACTTTTCAGCAATCTTTTTTCTCTCTCTTCTTCAAAATGGATCATTTCTACTAGCCAGTCTTCAAGTTCACTGATCCTTTCTTTATCCATTTGAGTCTTCTGTTAAAGCCCTCTTGCTGATTTCTCACTCCAGTTATTATACTTTCAATTTCAGAATTTCCTTTTGGTTCCTTGCAGTAATTCTTATCTCTTTATTGAGATTATCTTTTTCATTGTAGCTATACTTTAATGGTTTAAACATTATTTTTTTAGGTCTCTGAATATATTTAAATAACTGCTACATATTAAAAAGCAAAGACATCACTTTGTCGATGAAGGTCTATATAGTTAAAGCTGTGGTTTTTCCAGTAGTCATATATGGATAGGAGAGTTGGACCATAAAGAAAGCTAAGCACTGAAGAATTGATGCTTTCGAATTGTGGTGTTAGAGAAGACTCTTGAGAGTCCCTTGGACAGAAAGATCATCAAACCTGTCAATCCTAAAGGAAAGCAACCCCAAATATTCATTGGAAGGACTGGTTCTGAAGCTGAAGCTTCAATACTTTGGCCACCTAGTGTGAAGAGCTGACTCATTGGAAAAGACCCTGATGCTGGGAAAGACTAAGAGTAGGAAAAGGGGACAACTGAGGATGAGATGGTTGGATGGCATCACCGACTCAAGGGACATGAGTTTGAACAAGATCTGGGAGACTGAAGGCCAGGGAAGCCTAGCATGCGGCATTCCATGGGGTGACAAGGAGTTGGACATGACTTAGTGATTGAACAAACAGCAACATGGAATCTTTAGGGGTTCTCAGATGGCTCTAGTGGTAAAGAACCTGCCTGCCAATGCAGGAGACATAAAGAGACACAGGTTTGGCACCTGGATTGGGGAGATCCCCTGGAGGAGGGCATGGCAACCCGTTCCGCTATTCTTGCCTGGAGAATCCCATGGACAGAGGAGTCTGGCAGGCTACAGTCCATAGAGTCACCAAGAGCTGGACATGAGTGAAGTGACTTCGTACACACCTATGAAGTTTTTATCTGTGAAACCAGATACCTGGAGGCACTCGGAGGCAGTTTTTACTGTTTCCTTTTTCCCCAAGTGTGGGTCACACTTCTGTTTCTTTGCATGTCTCATACTTTTTGTTGCTGTTGAAACCTGAACATTCTAGATAATGTATTTAACAAGTCTGGATTCTGTATTTCCCCCCTGAAAGTTATTATTGTTATTTTTTTAATTTGTTTAATAATCTGCCTGAGCTAAATCTGTCTCCCTGGTGATATGCAGCTAGTGCTGCTATCTCTTCCCAGGTTTGGGGGTTTTTGTTGTTTCTTTCTAAGCCTGACTTCCTAAGGGCCATCCTTGTACCTGTGTAGCTTAGTAGTCAGTCAATGATTGAGCAGAGGCTGTGCTACAATACTCAAGCTAGTCAAGGTTCTGTCTTCTGTTGAAATCTATGTGTGGGTAAAGGAACACATTCAAAGGCAGGTCGTTTTACTTTCTGTGGACCCCTTTTTGTCTCTTAAACACATGTGTGTAGCCTCAGGGTCAGTCAGGATTGTGTGATTAGCTTGTGCCCTCAGCTGCTCGTAGGTGTGGGCTCAGCCAGGAATACGCTTGGCCTAACCATGACTATAATCTCACACTACTGGAGCCATTGGCCCTCTCTGCTCACTTACCACCAAAATAATCACTTTCACCAGTGTTGCTGGACTTACTACCCAAACTGAGTATGTCCTCTTTGATTTCAGCAATGCCGCTGCCTAGACTCACCGCACACCATCTCCTGGTAGAATCTGCACCAACTAAACTAGAAGGACGTTGAGAGTTTGGAGCAGCTGCAGGCAGGAAGACCATAGTGCCACTCTTCTCATCCAAAGTTCAGTATTTTTTCAAACATAAATGCTTCTCAGACTGGTGTAGGTCTATAGCTGGTTTCTATAGGATTGAAAAGATTGTTTTCATCAATCGAAAAGGTTGTTTTTGTCTGTCTTTATGGTTTATCTGTGGGAGAATACTTGCTAATCTCTTACTTGGCCATTTCAAAGCCTAAAAGACGATGCTATTAAAGTGCTGCACTCAATATGCCAGCAAATTTGGAAAACTCAGCAGTGGCCACGGGACTGGAAAAGGTCAGTTTTCCTTCCAATCCCAAAGAAGGCCAATGCCAAAGAATGTTCAAACTACCACACAATTGTACTCATCTCACACACTAGCAAAGTAATGCTGAAAATTCTCCAAGCTAGGCTTCAATAGTACATAAACCGAGAACTCCCAGATGTTTAAGCTGGATTTAGAAAAAGCAGAGGAACCAGAGATCAAATTGCCAACATCTGTTGAATCATCGAAAAAGCAAGAGAATTCCAGAAAAAAATCTACTTCTGCTTCATTGACTATCTTAAAGCCTTTGACTGTGTGAATCACCACAAACTATGGAAAATACTTCAAGAGTTGGGAACACCAGACCACCTGACCTGCCTCCTGAGAAATCTGTATGCAGGTCAAGAAGCAACAGTTAGAATTGAACATGGAACAACAGACTGGTTCCAAATTGGGAAAGTAGAATGTCAAGGCTGTATATCGTCACCCTGCTTATTCAATTTATATACAGAGTACATCATGAGAAATGCCACACTGGATGAAGCACAAGCTGGAATCAAGACTGCTGGGAGAAATACCAATAACCTCAGATATTCAGATGACACCACCCTTATGGCAGAAAGCAAAGAAGGACTAAAGAGCCTCTTGATGAAGGTGAAAGAGGCAAGTGAAAAAGCTGGCTTAAAGCTCAACAGTTAGGAAAAGAAGATAATGGCATCTGGTACCATCATTTCATGGCAAATAGATGGGGAAACAATAGAAACAGTGAGAGGCTTTTATTTTGGGGGGCTCCAAAATCATTGCAGATGGTGACTGGAGCCATGAAGTTAAAAGATGCTTGCTCCGGCTATGACCAACCTAGACAGCATATTAAAGAGCAGAGACATTACTTTGCCAAGAAAGATCTGTCTAGTCAAAGCTTTGGTTTCTCCAGTAGTCATGTATGGATGGGAGAGTTGCGCCAAAAAGAAAGTTGACCATAAAGAATTGATGCTTTTGAACTGTGGTGTTGGAGAAGACTCTTGAGAGTCCCTTGGACTTCAAGGAGATCCAACCAGTCCATCCTAAAGGAGATCAGCCCTGAATATTCACTGGAAGGACTGATGCTGAAGCTGAAGCTCCAATCCTTTGGCTACCGGAGGCAAAGACCTGACTCACTGGAAAAGACCCTGATATTGGGAAAGATTGAAGGTGGGAGGAGAAGGGATGACAGAGGACGAGATGGTTGGATGGCATCACCGATTCGATGGACATGAGTTTGAGCAAGCCCTGGGAGCTGGTGATGGACAGGGAACCCTGGCGTGCTGCCGTCCACAGGGTCGCAAAGTCAGACAGGACTGAATGACTGAACTGAACTACTTGGTCATAGCCAATATCTGTGATTAGAAGCTATAATTTTAAAGCTGGGTTAACTGATCCTGAGCATGTGTTCTTTCTATAGTACCATGTGGCTGTCATTATTTTGGTTTAGCACTTAAGAGCCCTTTTTTTTTTTTTTACAAGTATTAACTTTACGTAGTGTCCAGGACAATTCTGTAAAACGTTTGTTTTAATTATTCTACTGTTGGAACTAAGACAATTGAAGTGTAAGAGATACTGGAATTTACAGATGAGAAAGCTCAGGACAGAGAGAAGAATATAGCCAAGCATATATGGTTGAGTCAATGACCACTAGGACTAGAACCGGGGTCTTCCATTTCCCAGCTGAGGGTCTTTGTGTATCACCCAACTCTTTTCCTTTGGGGGATGATTTGGAACAAGACTACCCCTTCTCACCCCCCCACTTCTCTTATCCACTCTGCTCCACCTCACTCCCTCTGTGACTTACTCCTGTGAATAAAAGAGACAGGTCAAAGGGCATTAGCTCACTGGAGATCCCTGCCACTAGAGGGCGCTGCTCTTTCTCGAACAGGAGCACAGGTTACCTAGAAAGGTAATTTAAATGTTTAAGCATTTTGGATTATGTCAATTGCAAGCATTCGTTCAATCTAATTATATAGGACTAATCTGTCTTTAATAGATACTATTAATAATTTATATTGTTATCTTTAATAATGTAGTTCTGTTTAAAATGTCCATTTGCCAGTTACTTTTCTCAGGAACTTTCTAAGTTTTACTTGGATTTTGTAGCAGTCTATGAAAGCATCCATGAGTGGGGATTTAGCAAGGCACTTTTTAGAGAAATAAAGAACAGTTTCCAATGAAAGGAGATGCCAAAAAAATTATAGTATTAAAACAAGAAGATATATGTGTATCAACGTTACAATATGAAAAATAAAAATCCTTTTAGAGTGCTCTGAAATTTCTCCTAACTCATACACACAAGGTTTTGGGTTTTTTTTTAATTGTTCTAAAAAACAATTCTTTTTAGATTCTTTTTAATGTTAATGGGCTTTGTTTGTTTGTTGGCTTTTGGCTTTTGGATTCCTCTGAGGGGACGATCGCTTTAGTTTGCTGCGGCTTACCTTGACTCAAAAGCCAAGTCTTTTTGTTTAAATACAAATGTCAAGTTCAAAATGGAAAGCGTGGTGGGTATTTCTGGTTGTCTCTCCAGATCTACCCTCTTCTCCTTCTGTATTTTACTCTGCGCCAAGGAGGTTGATCTCTGAGGAGTGTAGTAACCAGCTTCCTTGCCCTCTGGCTTCTGGGAGACTTGACCAATGGGAGGAACCAGCAGGAAAACCACACAGGAGAAGAGAGAGGTTGTGTCTATTCCCCAGCGTTCTCCTTGCTGGCTGTGGCTTAACAGCAGCCCTGTTCCTCTGTTTAGGGCACGTTCCTCCTGTTGGTGAAAGTGTTAGTCATTCAGTCGTGTCTGACTCTCTGTGACCCCACGGATTGTAGCCCACTAGACTCCTCTGTCCATGGGATTCTCCAGGCAAGAATACTGGAGTGGATTGCCATTCCCTTCTCCAGGGTATCTTCCCCACCCCAGGAATCGAATCCTGGGTCTCCCACACTGCAGGCAGATTCTTTACTGTCTGAGCCACCAGGGAAGTCCTCCTGTTGGTGGCCCTCTCCTACAACTGCAGTCTCACAAGGTCCAGAAAGGGTTATTTCTCTTTGCCCCTTCAACCCAGGGGTGGAAATGGCTTTACACCTTTGCTAGCCCCTGGTTCTTTGGCAGCCCCTGTTGCTTTTCCTTAACCCTGTCCTTACCTCTGTAAATGGACATGTGATTAACTTTCCTGCTTTTTATCTTTTGGAGTGCTGGGAACTGCTGTGACTCTGACTGATACAGAAAGCCAGCATGGTTAAGAAAAGAGGGCCAAATCGGGAGTCCTGCAGCTTTACTTTTGTGCCTAGCTCAGTTACTATTTCGCTACATGACCTTGGGCAAATCCAGTTTATTCTCTAGATTGCAAATGCCTCGTCTATAAAAAGAGTGGTTGGACAAAATCAGAGAACATAGCACATTTTTTTCTTTTGCTCATGTACCTCCAGAAGAATTCTGAAAAACCACATAATCACATATTTTAAAAATTTGTCATCACAATTTTAAATAGTTGTAAAGGGCATAATGTCCTACGTATTGTAAATATTAGTGTTTAAAAATAAAACTGTTACTTCACTCTTTAAAATATATCCAATGGAATTTAAATATCATACTGATTTTATGTCCTCCATCATCCATTTTTAAAAAATAGATGAACAAACTCTTAACAGTTAGAAATTTTACAATGTTCTTCTTTCTCCTTTAAATCATTTTTTTCCATTCCACTCCCCTCACAGAGTTTTATAGGAACGTAATATATTCTTCTGCTTGTAAGCCTCATATGGATCATCTTGACATAGTCTCTAAATCAAAAATATGTTTGTAGACGAAAATTGAAAAATGTTTATATTTCCTGTGATCCTAAGGCTCTAAGTGTTAAGCACTTTTCTGAATTAAGTCATCAACACAATTAATTTTAGGATACAGTTGATCAAAATTTTGATACTTGTTAAACACAAATGAAATTAATGGAAATCCATCCCTTAGTGGGCTGGAAAGAGGAGGGACTGTAATATTGGGATTAAAGGAAACTCTCAGCATTTGCAATCAGGCCTCTTTCTGGTGTCCTCTCCCTGTCCACTCCCAACCCAGGGTGATCCACCCAGGGCGATACCCCACAGTAAGACTGGATGCAAAAGGAATGCACCTTTACTTTGTCAAATAGGAGAAGGGCAACCAAGAAAGGGAAGGTGAGCACGGAAAACCAGATTCATGTCTTCATATTGGAACTCTCAGGCAGATCGGTGACAGGATGTCATACAGGTAGCAGTTGAGAATCTAGTCAGCCACGCTTTTAAAACTCTCTGTGTCGACTACTCTTTCAAAATTGGATCCCCAGTGGATGTGTCCCCTACTTTCCAAGACATCCCTCGATGGGAGCTTTCACAGCGAAGCCAGTTCTGCTGTCAGACAGCCTCAACACAATGTGCTGTGTGATTTGAGTAAACTTTTTGCCTCAGTTTCCTCATCTCTAAAATGGGGGTACATGTCAATCTACCTCATGGGGACTCTTTAAGAATTAAATGAGGTAATGTGTAAAGCACCTGAAATAAGGTAAATGATTTATCCAGAAAGGATTCATAGGATTGCAGAAGTTCCTTCCAGCTCTGACATAGTCTAGGACGGGCCTGGGACTCATTGTATGTGATCTGTGTTTTTCCATTAAGCCTCCCACTTTAAGGCAAGGAGCTATCATTGTCAACATCCTGATGTTGCTGAATGGAAAGTGGAATACTCTAGGCTTGTTAGCTCTGCTTTGGGGGTAAGCTTTCCAGTATTTCCAAAAAAGCATCAGTCGATATATATCCCTAGGTCTTGACCTTTGCCCCTCGAGGAGGGTGATATCTCCAGTTAGTCTCTTGGTAGAAGAACAGGGCCATGGGGCTGTAGGTTACAGACTCATTTGACTGTCTTAATCTGTTGTTGTTTAGTTGCTAAATCGTGTCTGACTCTTGCAACCCCATGGGTTGTAGCCCGCCAGGCTCCTCTGTCCATGAGATTCTCCAGGCAAGAATACTGGAGTGGGTTGCCATTTCCTTCTCCAGGAGATCTTCCAGACACAGGGATCAAATCCCTGTCTCTTGCATTGGTAGGAAGATTCTTTACCACTGAGCCACCTTAACAAGGCTCCCCTATTTCTCAGAGACATAATCATAATCAGGCTATGTGTGAGCCCAGAAAATGTCAGCTCCTGCTTTCCAGGAGTGAGAATACAGTATATATTCACTCATTCCCTCCTAGAGAAATGGGTTGCTCGGGGGCCACTTTTGTAGCAGGCAGGCCAATATCTGAGCTTTCTGCCAGAGAAACAGAAAGAAACACTGATATGCTAAGAAGTTGCTAACGGAGTCAGCTTAGCTGTCACCTGCTCTGATGTGACTTGTGCGCTAATATAACTGCTCAGACACGAGGCCTCCACGATGCCTACCCTGCTGACTGCCACTCTGCCACCAGAACGTGGGCCTCCCTGACGCATGGGCGGGCTGAGTTCTGAATTCTCAGTTTCATTTCCCACTGATCCAGAGGAACGCTATTTTCCCTTTAGATAGAAACTGTTTGTATAGATGGCTCCCGGTTTGGCTTTCTTCTTTACCATCTCTCAGAGCACAGCTTTAATGTATAGAGTCTTAGGCAGCTTTAACTTAATGTTTTTTTTATTTTGAAATTTAATTTTATTCTAACATTTTTGGAGAAGAAAGAAAATTGGTGATAAGTATGGTAGATTGATTGCATTCAGTTCAGTTCAGTTCAGTCGCTCAGTCATGTCCGACTCTTTGCGACCCCATGAACCGCAGCACGCCAGGCCTCCCTGTTCATCACCAACTAAGGGCCCCAATTCTTTATTCCTCCCTGTACCGATGCCTGGCACCATGTGACTGTGAAGTGTTCTCCTGCTTGGACTCTGGGCCCAGCTGCATGACTTGTTTGGTCCATAGGATGCTCACAGATATGACTTAAACAGGAGTTTGCGATGTGCCTGCGCAGTTGGGCTTGTCTGCCATGGGCAAGTGAACACACATAGACTAGGCTGCTAGAGGATGAGAAATGTGTGGACCGGAATCATGTGGCCCTAGCTGTCCCAGCCATGGCCAACAGAGATCAGCCAAGAGTCAGAGGTATGTGGACAAGCCCACCCAAGATCACAGGAACCTTTCAACTGATCAGCGGGCTCACAAATTAAATTCATGGAAATTATTTGAAGCCATTGAGTCTTGGGGCTGTTTATTAGGTAACATTGTTGTAATAGATAGCTTATGGCTTCCCCAGTGGCTCAGACAGTGAAGAATCCACCTGCACTGGAGGAGACCTGGGTTTCATCCCTGGGTTGGGAAGATCCCCTGGAGAAGGACATAGCAACCCACTCCAGTTTCCTTGCCTAGGAAATCCCATGGACAGAGGAGTCCATGGGGTGGCAAAAGAGTTGGACATGACTTAGCAACAATAGATAGCTTATAGAATAAGCAGACTTGCCCTCCAGGGAAAATATTCAAGGGAGCACCACGTCCACATGCAGCACCTCTCAAGGACTAGAAATTGTGAAAATTAAAGGAAAGAGGGGCTTTTCCTAGGGAGGCTCAAATGCCTCCACCTGGCAGGTAGGGCTGTACATTAGTGAGATTCAGGGTAGCAAAGGGAAGGTGAGCACAGCCTCTGCAGCTGGACACCTGAGTCTAAAACTCAGATCCACGTAGGAGCTCTGCGTCCTTGGTCAAGTTTCTTCACCTCTTTGTGCCTCAGTTTCATCATTTATAAAGCAGGGAGGATAATAAATAGTAACTACCTCATCAAATTGTTGAAAGAATTGACGATTTTAATGCACTTAGAACAGCTCATTGCAAGCCCTGGGTAAGTATTTGTTAAATAAATAAATAAAACGTGACCTCATTTATACCCACAGGCTAGGAAGGCCTGGGAGACTTCTGAATTACGTTTGTCCTTCAGTAGGAAGGATACATTTAGATCATGGAGGACTGTTTTTCATTTCATATAGTCAAACATTGACTTCTGCAAAGTTGAATGCATACTCAACAGCTCTCAAAAATCCAAGGAAAAAATGTTTTTCTTTGGAAAAATCCACTCTATTGTGTGAAAATCCTTGGCTCAGTCAATTCCCCTTACTAAGTTCTTACTAAGACAGCATAAGTTCTGGGGCAGTGCTCAATGTCAGATCTCAGGAAGGAGAGCAGAGATGATGCTATCCACTGTTAAAGAGTCTGTGAAGGATTTCCATTCCAAAGTATTGAAATAAAAATATTGGCACATAGAGAAGTAATCTTCAACACACATTTATTATCTCACAATTTCCGTGGGTCAAGAATCTGCTTTGGGGTCTCTCGTGAGGCTGCAAGCAGTGGCTGGTGTCTGACTGAAGGCTCAGTGGCAGAAGGATCTGCTTCCAGGCTTGCTTACCTGGATGTTCACAGGAGTCAGTTCTTTCTGGGTTGTTGGACAAAGTGCTACATTTCCTGAGTGGTGTCAGCCAGAAACTATTCCCAGTTCCTTGCCACATGGAACTCCTCAATGTGGCAAACTTGCTTCATCAAGCCAGCAAGTTTGAGTGTACTGAACAGAAAGAGGTTATAGTCTTAGTAACATAACCGTGGAAGTGAGAACCCATAATTTGCAGTATTCTGCTGATTAGAAGCAAGTCTCAGCTTCACTCAGTGTGAAGGTATTATGCAAGGGCATGGATACCAGGAGGCGGGGATAAGTGAGGGCCACCTTAGAGTCTGTCTGCCTGGCTGCCTACCAGAGAGACTACAGGGCAGCTTGCATGCATGCACGCTGAGTTAATTCAGTTGTGTCTGACTCTGTGACTTATGGATTGTAACTTTCCAGGTTCCTCTGACCATGGGGAGTCTCCAGGTAAGAATACTGGAGTGGGTTGCCATGCCCTCCTCCAGGGGATCTTCCCAACCCAGGGATGGAACCTGTGTCTCTTATGTCTCCTGCGTTGGCAGGTGGGTTCTTTACCACTAGCGCCACCTGGGAAGTACTCACAGTGCAGCTTAGCTTCCTCAAAAGATGGCGGCCTCAGGGAATTTGGGTTTCCTGCAAGATGGTTCAGGGCTCCAAGTGTGAACATTCTAATGAATAAAGCTACTTTGTCTTTCATACTTCAGTCTAGAAAGCCAGTTGACATGACTTCCACAGTGGTCTATTGGTTGAAGCAGTCACAAGTTCACCTAAATTAAGAAAAGAATTAGACTCCAGCCCTTACGAGTAGAGGCAAAGACATTGTGGAAGAGCAGTGCGATGGGAGACATGGTTGCAGCCATCTTCGAGCTCTGTCAAGCCTCTGATGCTCTTCTTCTAACCCTTTAGTAAAGTCTGAAACTACTGTTCAGCTTTAAGTGTGTGTGGTTGGCGGGGGGTCGGTGGGGGGAGTGGAGAATCAAGGGATGACAGTAATCTAAGTGGAAAGGGAAGCTTTGCAATCCATATTCTTGAAAGTGATCTCACTGACTTGGCCTGCCATGTGATTCTTCCTGAACCAGTTTGGGGCAAAGGGGATGAAATGCATGGATCAGCTAGGTCTGAGTCATTTGCTGATGGTACTCAGGTGAGTAGAGATTTCACCCAGGATACAGAAACTGGGCATGGTGGAGATCTTGTTCTCCAAGGAACAGAACATTGAGATTTTGTCACTAAAATATGTTACAATAAAAAACAGGTGACCTCTACAGCCCTTGTTCCACCAGGAAAAAAAAAAAAGTTGGGGGGGGGGGGTGTTGCGTAACTTTCAAAAGAGAAGAGAGAAATAGAACTTCAGATTGTAACTGGCAGTTGCCAGACCTGGCCAGTTCTGGCATTTGTGCTAAGTCACTTCAGTCGTGTCCGACTCTTTGAGACCCCATGGACCGAAGCTCACCAGGTTCCTCTGCCCATGGGGATTCTCCAACCAAGAACACTGGAGTAGGTTGCCATTCCCTTCTCCAGGAATTCTGGCATTTACTTCTCATGATATCTCTGTAAATTTAGTGAAATCAGTCACTTCATCACTCTTCAACAGATGCAGAAACTGCAACAGATTGGCAGAGGAAGGAAGGTGTATCAGTTATCTGTTGCCACAATAAGTCTGTATAGCATACCACCCCAAAACTCAGTGATATAAAACAATAAGCATTTATTTAACTCATGAAACTGTGGCTTGGGGATTTAATCTGAATGGTTCTTCTAATCTAACTCTGGGTATGGCATTTTATGGTTGGCTGGGAAAACCAAACTGTTTGACTTTATTCTCCTAGTCTTCCAGAAGGCCAACTTGAGTATATTCTTATGACAAAGACAGAAATGCAAGAGCTAGTGCAAATCCAGTCATATAAGCACCTTTAAAGCCTCTGCTTATGTGGAATTTGCTAATATCTCATTGACCAAAGCAAGTCACGTGAGCAAACTCAAGATCAAGGGATGGAAAATAGACTCCACCTTTTTAGGCAGAAGAGCTGCAAGGTGATGTGTCAAAGAGGGATAGATGCAAGGAGGTGTACAGAATTGAAGATTTTAATGCAATCAGTCTCCCACAGAACAAAAGGGGAAGTGTATGACCCTTCCAGGTTGCTAAAGATAAATGTATTAATTTTTTTCTCAATAAGCTTGGGATAAAAGTCATAAAAGATAATCATTTTTCTACCTTTATTAAAGCAACTTTTAAAAATAGTCCTTCCTCAGCTGCTGAAGAGAACATTATAGTGGTTCCTCAAAATATTAAACATAGCATTACCATGTGATCCAACAATTCCACTTCTGGGTATACACCCAAAAGAAGTGAAAGCAGGGATTTGAACAGAAACTTGCACAATCATGTTTATAGCAGCATTATTCACAATAGCCAAAAGGTGGAAACAAACCAATATCTGTTGATGAATAAATGAATAAACAAAATGTGGTATATATATACAATGGAACATTATTTATCCATTAAAAGAAATGAAATTCTGATACATTGGTTGTTGTTCAGTCACTCAGTCATGTCTGACTCTTTGAGACCCCATGGACTACAGCACATCAGACTTCCCTGTCCTTCACCATCTCTTGGAGCTCGCTCAAACTCCTGTCCCTTGCGTCAGTGATGCCATCCAACCATCCCGTCCTCTGTCATCCCCTTCTCCTCTTGCTTTCAATCTTTCCCAGCAACAGAGTCTTTTCCATTGGGTCAGGTCTTCACATCAGGTGGCTAAAGTACTGGAGCTTCAGCTTCAGCATCAGTTCTTTCAATGAAAATTCAGGTTGATTTCCTTTAGGATTGACTGGTTTGATCTCCTTGCAGTCCAAGGGACTCTCAAGAGTGTTCTCCAACGCCACAATTCAAAAGCATCAATTCTTCAGTGCTCAGCTTTCTTTATGGTCCAACTCTCCCATCCATACATGACTACTGGAAAACCATAGCTTTGACTAGATGGACCTTTGTTGGCAAAGTAATTTCTCTAGTTTTTAATGTACTGTCTAGGTTTGTTATTGCTTTTCTTCCAAGGAGCAAGCATCTTTTAATTTCGTGGCCTCAGTCATCATCCATAGTAATCTTACAACCCCCCAAAATAAAGGCTGTCACTGTTTCCATTGTTTTCCCATCTATTTGCCATGAAGTCGTGTGAGCAGATCCCGTAAGCTTTATTTTTTGAATGTTGAGTTTTAAGCCAACTTTTTCACTCTCCTCTTTCACCTTCATCTGCCATAAGGGTGGTATCATCTGCATATATAATGTTATTGATATTTCTCCCTGCAATCTTGATTCCAGATTGTACTTCATCCAGCCCGACATTTTGCATGATGAACTCTACATATAAGTTACATCAGCAGGGTGACAATATACAGCCTTGTCATATTCCTTTCTTAATTTTAAACTAGTTCAGTGTTCCATTTTCATTTCTGTTACTTCTTATACAGGTTTCGCAGGAGGCAGGTAAGGTGGTCTGTTATTCCCATCTCTTGAAGAATTTTCCACAGTTTGTTGTGGTCTACACACTCAAAGGCTTTAGCATAGTAAATAAGGAAGTAGATTTTTTTTTCTGGAATTCCCTTGCCTTTTCTATTGGCAAGGGAATATTGGCAATTTGATCTCTGGTTCCTCTGCCTTTTCTAAATCCAGCTTGTATATCTGGAATTTCTCGGTTCACATATTGTTGAAAACTAGCTTGATGGATTTTGAGCATTACTTTGCTAGCATGTGAATTTATGATAAAGCATCTGATACATCCTGTGTCATAAATGAACCAGGTAAGAATACTGGAATGTTTTCCATTCCACTACTGGAATACAGAAGCCATTCCCTTCTGCAGGGTTGAAGACATTATGCTAAGTGAAATCAGAAGGACAAAAAAGGATAAACAGAGCATGACTCCTACTTATGTGAGGTCCCTAAAATAGTCAACTGCACAGCGACAGAGAGTAGAGTAGTGGCTACCGGGGCTGGGAGGGGTAACGGAGAGTTATTGCTTAATAGGTTCATGGTTTCAGTTTGGGATGATGAAAAATCCTTGTGATGAGCAGTAGTGATTCACAGCAGTGTGAATGCACTTAATGTCACTAAACTGTACACTTAAAAATGGTTCAAATAATAAATTATAGGTTTGTACATTTTACCACAATAAGAAAAAGGCATTCCTTCCTTTAACACTGATACTCGAGGTGTTGATTGAGCCAACAGCCAGCCAGCTTACATTTTTGCCTCCTAACCTAACAAATGGGCATGCTGGCCATATAGAAACCGTGAACTTGGTCCTCTCCTCACAAATCTCATAGTCAAATGGGGAACTGAAATATTAAAATCAGAAGGATAACAAAGCCCAGAGAGTTTACAATATTTCTGACCAATAACACAAGGCAAGTTGGGCTCCACATCAAGCAATGGCCAATAACTGCTACAGAACTAGAAGGGCTAGTTAAAAATACAGATATGGATCCCTCCTGGCCTATTAATTCAGAGTCGTAGAGGCGTAGGCAGCGGGAAACCTATCTCTTTCACAAGCCTCATAGGTAATTCAGAAGTACAGCCAGGTTGAAAATCCTTCTAAACTATATATGGATTAATATCAGGGAAAAAAACTAAAGAATTAAATCTTATTGGTAACATTGAAAATCGAAAAAATTTTTACTTGGTAGAAATAAGCGACAGAAAATGAAACTGACAAAGACTAATATTGCGCATAGTAAAGAGTATTATTGACTAAAAATGGAAGGAAGACCCTAAACCTTCTCGACAAAATTTAGATCACAAAATTGGCCTGGGAAAATTGAACCTGGTAGGAATAAGAGTCACAAAAGAAAACTATGTTATTAGGGAAAAAGTCAGCAATTTTTGATGGGGTCAAGCCACTGATCAGTGAATCAAATGTTGTTGTCAGACATACATTAAAATGAGACAGTTCTGATTTAAAAAAAAATATCACTGTAGGCTTCTAATGCATTTGAACATTTCAAATGTATTACTTTTCTTAATTTCTTATTTTGAAATAATTTCAAAATTATATGGAAGAGTTGAAAGAATAGTGCAAATAATTCTTGCATATCCTTTACCAAGATTTGTAATTGTTAAATGGAGTCACATATTACTATGTTATCTTAAATATATATGTGATATATGCACACATATAGGGTGAGGGTAGATAGGTGTATCAGATCAGATCAGATCAGTCGCTCAGTCATGTCCGACTCTTTGTGACCCCATGAACTGCAGCACGCCAGGCCTCCCTGTCCATCACCAGCTCCCGGAGGTCACTCAGACTCACATTCATCGAGTCAGTGATGCCATCCAGCCATCTCATCCTCTGTCGTCCCCTTCTCCTCCTGCCCCCAATCCCTCCCAGCATCAGAGTCTTACATATATAAATAATTTGTTCTCTTTAACCATTTGAGAGTTGCAGACATCATGTCCCTTTGCGTCAAAAGTTTGTACTTTCTAAGGGCAAGAAGAAATCATCTTATACAACCCAGAGAACATTTATCAAGTCAAAAATTTAACATGAACAAATACTCTAATAATCTTACCATATCCATATTTCACCAATTGCCCCCATAATGTCCTTTATAGCAATTTTTTTAAAACTATGATCTAGGGTCCAGTTCCAGATCACTCTTTGCCTTTAGTGGTCACACGACTTCATTCTCCTTTAATTTGAAACAGTTCCTCAGCCTTTCTTTGTCTTTCATAACAATGACATTTTTGAGGGAGAGGCCAGTTGTTTGGTAGAATCCCCCTGCTATCTGGGTTCGTGTGACATTTGCTCGTGTTTGGATTTGGAGAAGGCAATGGCACCCCACTCCAGTACTCTTGCCTGGGAAATCCCATGGATGGAGGAGCCTGGGAGGCTGCAGTCCATGGGGTCACTAAGAGTCGGACATGACTGAGCGACTTCACTTTCAGTTTTCACTTTCATGCTTTGGAGAAGGAAATGGCAATCCACTCCAGTGTTCTTGCCTGGAGAATCCCAGGGGTGGGGGAGCCTGGTGGGACGCCGTCTATGGGGTCACACAGAGTCGGACACAACTGAAGCGACTTAGCAGCAGCAGCAGCAGATTTGGGTTATGTGTTTCTTGGCAGGAACTCTATGTGAGTGCCGTTGGTTCTTGCTGCCTCACATAGGAAGAGTACATCAAGTCTATTTGTCCATTTACTGGTGAAAGATAGATTCCATTTTACTGTCTGTGCCTCACTCTCCCCATCTGTTCCTGGAGATAACTCAGGAGCATAACTGAACAGCGCCACAGCTGAATGGTCATTTCGGACATGCTCCACCAACTGGACACCTTTCACAAATACAAGTCATTGAGTTCATGCCAGAATTAGTTATCATCATTGTTAACATCTAGGGTAGCTAATGTGTGCTGGCACTTGTCATTTTTTTTGAACCTTCATGCAAAATATGAATATGTATGTTATTAGTCCCATTTAAGGTGGAGAAGGCAATGGCAACCCACTCCAGTACTCTTGCCTGGAAAATCCCATGGACAGAGGAGCCTGGTAGGCTGCAGTCCATGGGGTCACACAGAGTGGGACACGACTGAAGTGACTTAGCAGTAGCAGCAGCAGTCCCATTTAACAGTTAGGGGAACTGAGGCTCGGGGACAGCGGAGTTGGGCTTTGAGCCCAGCATGATCTAGTCCAGAATCTAAGCGACACACCATGCCACGTGAGTGCATGCATGACAAGTCCTTTCCATTGTGTCCAACTCTTTGTGACTCTATGGACTGTAGCCTGCCAGGCTCCTCTGTCCACACTGTCATTTAATCCCATTCACAAATGTACCTGATGGCAGAAAGGACAAATTAAAGCCTCCTTTGGGGACGTCCCGGTAGCACAAGGAAAAACAGAATGGGCCAGCTCCTGCCATCTTTGTTCCTCTCCCTCCTTTCCCTGGCCTGGGTCCTTTCCCTTCTGAGATCCAACAGAACTAAGGTCAGGATTGCTCCAGAGTCGGGGGCATACCTGCTGGACATGGCGCAGCTGTCTCGAAAGCTGATTTTATTTCCTTGACTGGATAGCAAGAAGAAAGTAGAAAAGATCAGCTGCTCAATCATGTCCAACTCTTGGCGACCCATGGACTATAGCCTGCCAGGTTCCTCGGTCCATGGAATTCTCCAGGCGAGAATACTGGAGTGGGTTGCCATTTCCCACTCCAGAGGATCTTTCCGACCCAGGGATCAAACTTGGGTCTCCTGCAATGCAGGCAGATTCTTTACCGTCTGAGCCACCAGAGATAATGCTGCTCAAATGAGGCGATTCCATACTATCCCCACCCAGAGGCCTTAATTTCCCTATGTACGTTAAAGTGGAAATGAGCGGGGGACTAGGTATAATAACTGGAGAAAGCACTGGCACCCCACTCCAGTGCTCTTGCCTGGAGAATCCCATGGACAGAGGAGCCTGGTAGGCTGCAGTCCATGGAGTCGCTAAGGGTCAGACCCGACTGAGCGGTCTCACTTTCACTTTTCACTTTCATGCACTGGAGAAGGAAATGGCGACCCACTCCAGTGTTCTTGCCTGGAGAATCCCAGGGATGGGGGAGCCTGGTGGGCTGCCATCTCTGGGGTCACACAGAGTCAGACACAACTGAAGCGACTTAGCAGTAGCAGCAGCAGCAGCAGCAGGAATAATAACTACCTTGTGTTGAGTGTGTAATTTGAATTAATGCTTTAAATCACCTTGTATATTAGGTACCTTATTTTGCCCATCTTGCAGATGAGGAAACTGGGGCTTGGTTAAGGTCACAATTTGGTAAGTACAAAGCAGGGATTCCTATGCAAATCTAATTGCGGAGATTGGATGAGATCTTCACCAACATGCTAGACTTTCTCTAGGCTTCATAAGATGGCAGGCACATGGAGTAAGTTTTTGAAACATGCGATATATTTTAATGCATTGTTTGAATCCATGGATTGGCTACTCAGATTTGGCTTTAATTCTGATTCTTGATCTGGGCTGTCAGCTTGATCTCTTTCCTCTTGATTTGCCAGCCGCATGTCTTGGACCTTTGTTCTTTCTGGCTTTTCCTCCCAGGGGGACTGCTAGACCTCAAGTATCTGTGTCTCTGGAGACTTTATCATGACTAGGAAGGACCTCTCTTAAAGAAATAAGTTGATGCCACATCTTCTCAACTTCTTCCTTTGTAGGGAGGGGGATGAAGAGGCGGGAGAAGAAGGAAAAGAAGAAAATTCTTCAGTCAGAGCAAGACGATTTAGTCAATCTGTTGATTTTGTTTTGTTTTGTTTGGCCACACCTTGAGGCTTGTGGGATTTTATTTCCCTGACTGGAGATTGAACCTGGGTCTCAACAGTGAAAGTGCTTTGTCCTAACCACAGGACTGCCAGGGAATTCCTGGATGATTCCAACCCCCAGAAACTTTCATGGGGGCAGCCAGAGCAGAGCCTTGCCTGAGAGTCAGATGGGGCTGCCACTGGCTGGTTTGGCCAAGTACTTGAGCCTCACATTCCTTATCTTTAAAATACGGATGACTGTACCTTCTCCACCCATCTCAGAGAAGTAGTGGATCAAATAAGAAAATGCTGCCATCTTGTTTGGTAGATCGCTAAGAGAGTGTACAAGACTGGACTGTGTGGTTCTCTCTTGTCGTGCAGATTCAGGCAGCCTAAATCTCCCTGACAGGGGTTTCATTGAGGATTGTTTGGGCTTAGAAAAGAAACTCAGCTTGAGGAAGAAGACAACATTTTGTGAAGTCCTTACTTTCTGTTCCACACCCCTGAGAACCTACTGTTTCACTCTAAAGGCATTTTCTTCACCAGAATCTACCCACAAGATTTTAGCCAAGACCCAAGTTCTGTTTCAGATCCAAAGGCTATTTTTGGAGCAATTCCTATCTCCTGGTTCCCCTCACCTGCCTGTGACACAATCCTCATCTAGCTTGCACCTTCTGACAAAATGTCAAAATCTCACCATTTTCAGTCCCGGATTACCTTGAAATCTCCCAATTCCACCAGGAGGAAATGTATCTTTTCATGCGAGGTCCTGAACTAAGTCCTTTAAACCCCTAATCTCAGCCAATCCTCACCGTCCTCAATGATGTTCAACGTTTGAGGGGGCTGCCCACCCTACCACACCACCTTCCGTCAGGGCTGGGTTTCTGAAGTCTCTGCACATTATGTGATGGCAGATGCCTTGTTCTTCAATGATTGGCTCCTGGTGGCATGAGAGTCAAGCTCTGCCAACCACATTCTCTATCCCCAAAATTCAGATTGGAACACAGAGACACCAGGCTACTGAGGAACTGAGGCTATTTTGACTGTGTGCCCAGAGAGGCAGAGAACACCCACCTGGAGAAAGGAAAGGCGGAGAGGCATGGGGGCAGAGAGAGAGAATGAACTGGAGCTGAGATGTCCAGAGACTGGTGGCACAGAGCCATGGAGAGAGCAAGCCTGTTCCTGATGATTTTCTAGTTCCTGACTCCAAACCTCTGGAGGCTTCATTTCATTTCTGCCCTTGGGTACCATGATTTTGCTTAATAAAATAACACTTAAAAAAAAAAACAACAAGATTTTATTCCTATTGATTATAACTAAAAGAGTGTTGATAAGACTTTAGTGTCTCCATTTTGCAGGGACAGAAATTAAGAAACTGAAGCTCCAATACTTTGGCCACCTGAGGCAAAGACCTGACTCATTGGAAAAGACCCTGATGCTGGGAAAGATTGAAGGCGGGAGGAGAAGGGGACGACAGAGGATGAGATGGTTGGATGGCATCACCGACTCGATGGACACGAGTTTGAGCAAGCTCCGGGAGTTGGTGATGGACAGGGAACCATGCAGTGCATGGGGTCACAAACAGTCTGACACGACTGAGCAACTGAACTGAACTGAAAACAGAAATTAAGCCAGGAGCCCAGCGTCACACAACTAGTCCATGAAGAGGAGGAAAACAAATGTCTCATAGCTGATTCCCATAGCTGATGTGTATGGAGTGCTTTCTCTATTCTAGGCACTTTCTCTATATTTATTCATTTTATATGGCTGTTCTGGGTCTTAGTTATGGCATGAGGGATCTTTAGTTTCAGGATGTGGGATTTAATTCCCCAACCAGGGATGGAACCTGGGCCCCCTGCATTGGGAGTGCAGAGTTTTAGCCTCTGGGTCACCAGGGAAGTCCCATGTACTAGGCACTTTTTCAGAAGCTTTATATGTATTATCTCATTTATCCTCAAATCACCCCTCCTATCAGGACCATTTGAAGGACGGGAAAATTGAAACAAGGGGAGATTGAGTTGTCTGCTCAAGATCAGGTAGCATTCAAGGGCCAGAGCCGGGGTAGGGACCCAGATGGCTGACTCCACTGTCTGAAGTGAAGTGAAGTGAAGTGAAGTGAATTCGCTCAGTCATGTCCGACTCTTTGCGACCCCATGGACTGTAGCCTACCAGGCTCCTCCGTCCGTGGGATTTTCCAGGCAAGAGTACTGGAGTGGGTTGCCATTTGGGCTCTTAGTAAACAAAGCAGTGCTGGTTCTGGGGAAAGAAGGGGTCAGAGGTCTCTAGAATTTGATAAACACTGGTATGTTGAGTTCAATCACGAACCCTTAGGGGACGGGTAAGCCCTTGGAGGTCCCTACTGGGTTACGCTTCCACCCAATGCGTCTGTTGTCAGCAGCTCTGACAGATGGGCATCCCACCCCTGTGATATTGTGATGCCTCTTCCATCATTGAGCAGGTCTTGCCTTGCTCACTAAATACTCCCTGTCCCCCCTGCCCCCAAACTCCACTGCTGCTTGTGGTGAGTCTACTCTCAGTTAACCTCCTGAACAGGGATAAATCACAGCTGTGGGTGACCGTGTTGTATCCACTATGGTTCTGGGATATATGTGAGTTCATTTAGAACCTGGATTTTGTCAGGAAGATACCAAGCCCAGTCTTCATCCCCTGAACCTATCTATATCCTTCATGACCCAGGAGAGAGAGACTAAAGAAGGGACAAATGACTCTCCAGGTCAGAACGTCTGTTGTGAACTTGCCTCCGTGTCCCAGGTGGTGCTAAATGCACTCTATGCTCACTCTGTCCAGTTGTCCTCACGGAAGAGAAGGCCCGCTTCTTGTGGCCGTGGGTGGTAGAGGTGCAGAAAACGCTGGCAGTGATTCCAGAAAGAGAGCCTGAGATGGACCCAAAGGATTTTCCAGGCCAGAGGTGCCTGGAAACAGGCGGGAAATCAGTCTAGGTTGGGATCACTGACAATTTAGGGAAATCGGTGAAAGTCAGAGATTTTCTTCCCCAAAATGCACATGTAGAGATAAATTTGCTTAAGACGTAAAATTTCTTACTTTGTGGATCCTCAAACCTACTAAGGACACTACTGAAGAATCCCTTGATCTAGAGAGACTGCCATCCGATGTAGACCTAGAGGGGAAGGATGCCTCTATCCCGCCTTCCTGCAGGATGCTATTCCTCTCGGAATCTTCGCCGACCTCGTTGGAGCTGGGGTGGGTCCTTTTTCTTTCTCGTATGCCTGTGCACTTTCGCTGTTAACACTATGCAACAGCTTTTATTTTTTTTAGTATTTTTATTTATTTATTTGGCTGTACTGGGTCTTAGCTGCTGCGCACAATATCTTTGATCTTTGTTGCGGCATGGGGAATCTTCAGTTGAGGCATGCAAACTCAGTTGCATGTGAGATCTAGTTCCCTGAGCAAGCTAGAACCCCAGGACCTCTGCATTGGGAGTCTTGGCCACTGGACCACTAGGGAAGTCCTGACGATGGCTTTTAAAATGTGGTCCTCCGACCAGCAGTATTAGCATCACCTGAGAACTTGTTAGAAATGCAAATACTCCCTACCCCTGACCAGTTAAATCTGGATGGGGCTCATCCATCAGTGTTGGAATGGGCCCTTACCATGATGCAGAGGATCGCTCAGTGTTGAGAAGGGCTGCTACAGTCAGTCCTCATCTCTATGGTGTGGCTGCCCTACTAGACACAACATGCCTGGCACATAGTAAGTCCTCAATGAATGTTTATTGCATCACGTTTTCCTGACTCCCAGGACAAGATTCCTCTTCCCCCTTGGTACCTGATAGCTCTCAGCCGTGGTAACTGAGATCTAATGTTATTTTGGATCCAGTTTCTTTCTACTCCAGGGCCTTAAGTCAGGCGTGGCTCCGCTAGGCAGAGTAGGGGGTCTGGTCTTGAGACAGGTGCCTAGAAACTTTCACACAGGGATGGAGCCAGAGAGACACCAAACCTGGAGCATTTTTCTGGGTAACGGGGCCTCAGCCATCTGATGGCTGAGAAGCAGATGGGCAGGGGGCTGCCTGACCTGTATGTATGTCTCGGGTCCCTGGGAGCCCAACACTGCCAAACTCCACAGGCTGCCCTGCTCCCCTCGGTGCCTGCCCTACATCAGCCTTGGCAGAAGCTGCCAAACCCTGGCCAGGGACACACCTGCCAGGCTAGCAGGGAGAGAGAAATGGCCACTTTTAATTTTCAACAATTCTCCAGCTTTGGGGTGGTAGGGAAATGGTTTGAAGATTCCTCTTAATCTCATGTATGTATTTAGTCTGGAGAAGAATGTGCCTCAATTCTCTGCTAAATTCTCACTTTCATCCTTTAGGGAGAGACAGTGTCTTCTATACAATCTTTTAGTTTTTGGATATTTAAAAAATAACTTAGAGGGTGCAGGGAAAAAATTTCTGTAACTCTTCCTGTCTCATATTAACCCAACTCCTTAAACAAACAAACAAACCCTATTTTATTTTTTAAGGTGGGTGTAGAGAAGTGATACCTGTTTGCCCTTAATTTCCAATGGTTTTATTTTTAAGAAGTATTCTTCTGGCGGCTTCCCAGGTGGCTCAGTGGTAAAGAATCCGCCTGCCAAAGCAGGAGACACAGGTTCAATCCCTGATCCTGGAAGACCCTACATGCCAGGGAGCAGCCAAGTACATGTGCCATAACTATTGAACCTGTGCCCTAGAGCCTGGGCGCTCCAACTACTGACCTCATGGGCTGCAACTTCTGAAGCCCCTGAGCCCTAGAGCCCCTGCTTGGAAATAAAAGTCACTGCAGTGGGAAGCCAGGGCACCGCAGCTAGAGCAGCCCTCAGTTGCCACAACTAGAGAATAGCTTGTGCAGCAACGAAGACCTGGCACAACCAAAATAAATAAACACATAAATAAATTTAAAAAATTAACACGGACAAGTGACACCAATAAAAAAAAGTATCCTATTTTTCTACTAGGGAGGGGGTAAACAAAGATTTCTTTCATCTCAGAGACTCGCAGTTTTTCAAATTTTTATTCTAAAAAACAATCAATTGTGGGAGATGCAGGATGGATCCATTAATCCCTTCCGTCTCTATATGGGGCACGTCCTTCACACATAAATTAAAAAAAAAAAAATCTGGTATTTTTGGTGGGTGAGGAGGAAGGGGGGAATTCTCTTTAAACCTTACCAAGTTACAAGGATGCCCGTTCGTCAAATTTAAAAATAATCTGATTTTTTAGGGTGTTGAATAGAAATATCCTTGTTCACCATTTACTTCACCCAGAGTTTCACAAATTTTTCTTTTTAAAATCAATTTGATTGGGGCATGTGGATGGGTGGGTGGGGGTGTCTAACCTTTTACCCCTCTTGTCCAACATGGGACCAGTTCTTCAAACTTTAATTTTTAAAATAAATATATTCTTAAAAAAATTGAGAGGGATAGAGAGAAACATTCTCTTTATCTTGCATTTCACATAAAAGTAGCTCAGATATTTTTTATTTTTAAAATCAATCTGACTGGGGGGGCTAGAAAGAGTCCCCTTAACCCCCATGTCTGACATAGGGGCTAGTTCTTCAAACTTTTATTCTTCAGTTACTTGGAAGGCTGGCAGGGGCAATGATAATATCCCCATTGAGTCTTCCGATTCTTCCATAAGGCCAGCTCTTCAAACTTTATTTAAAAAATCAATCTGATTTTTTTTTGGGGGGGGTGGGGGGAGCCAAAGAGTTCCCATTAACCCCTTGTGTTCCGCCCAGAGAAGGCTCCCCAAACTTTTTTTCCAACGTGAAAATGACCTCTCGGAGGGGCTGGGGAGCGGGGGCAGGGCAGGACGGCTCTGAGGGGCGGGCGCGGGGGGCGCGGGGCGCGCGGGGCGCGGCGCGGGAAAGTTTGGGGGGCGGGTGCGCCTCGGCCCGGGGGCAGGCGGGCGGGCGGGAGCCGCGCGCCCGGGGGCCGGCCGGCTTTGTGTGCGGCGCGGAGGCCGGTGGCGCGGAGGCCGAGGCCGAGGCCCGGAGCTCGCGGGCCGCACGGCGAGGCCGGCCCGGGGGCGGGCAGGGCGGCGGGGGGCGGCCGCAGCCCCGAGAGGGGCGGCTCGGCGGCGGCGGCGGCGGCGGCGGCCGGTGCGGGCCGGGGGTGGGGGCGAGGGCCGGGCGCCCCCCCCCGCGCGCCCCCAGCGCCCCCGCCCCCCCGGCCTGAGCGGGGCGGGCGGAGGAGGGAGCGGCGGCGGCGGCGGCGGCGGCGGCGGCGGCGGTGGCATTGTGCGCGCACCAGCAGCCCGGCCCGGGAGGAGCAGGACGCGCCGGGGCCGCCTCCTCCCGCACGGACCCATGAACCAGCCGGGCGGCGCGGCGGCTCCGCAGGTACGACGGGGGGCCGGGGGCATGCACCGCGCGGGGGACCCCGGGGGCCGGGGCCCGGGGCGCTGCGCCACTTCATTGCAAGATTTGCAAAATGCAAAGTGCCTGGGCACGTTTGCGGGCTTTTTTGTGGGCGCAAACGGGAGAGTCGGGGTCTGGTGAGCCCCCCCGGGCGCAGCGGGGTGTGCGGAGGGTGGGGGTGACGCGGGGGTCTTTTCGGGCCCCCACCCAGCGCCCCCTCCAGCCCCGGGCTCGGACCGGAGCCCAGAAAACAAAGCGGCGAGAGAACAGAGCAGCCATTTCAGTTTGGACAATTCACATTTTGCAAAAATGCAACCCCTTCCAGATCTCCCCCTCCCCTCTAAATTTACAATTTCCCCCTGACCCTCTGTGCGCTCTGGGTCCCCGATGACCCCTCGGGAGGTCTTTCCCCCCTGGCTTCCTATCTTTGCAACAATCTTTTTTTTTTTTTTTAGGCCATATTTCCTTTTCTCAATTTTTTTTTCTAATTTTTCTTCAAACGGTAGTTTTTTCCCATTAAAACGACGCCACCTAGAGGATACTATTTTGTAAATAAAAAAGAAATTAAAATTGAAAAGAAATATTTTTTATTTCTTATTTTTTCAAAAGTTTCCTCTATAAGGCAGCGGAGAGGACAGAGATTCTTTTTTTTTCTTTTTGAGGGTGACAATTTTCACTTTGATCTTTCCAGGAGCATAGAGACAATTTTTATTTCTGAAGCCAAATCCAGATAATATGTAAATGAAAATTAAGCTAGAATTTGAATGAATTCAGGTTTTGAAGGGGGGAAGGCAAAAAGCCTTCTAAAACCAAAGTCGATTTGGCTGCCCAACTCATTTTAGTTTGAGAAAAAACTATTTGGAATGAGGAAAGGAGGGAAATTGTTGAGTTTAGGAGAAACTGGGAGAATTGGCTTTATTGAAGCAATTAGAAATTGTACTTCATTGTAATTTGGAACTTGTTTAGCTCAGTGGGCAAAAAAGACTAATTTTGCCATTTGGCAATATTTAAAGTTTTTCTGTTTCCAAGAAGGAAGGATTTAAAAGAGAAATAGAGCCTAAAATGTTGGCTTTGGACACACCCAAAAATTGTAGGTCTTATTTTTTTAATTTTTCATTTACATTTTACTGTGTTTAAATCCCAAGGTTCTAAAGAAAAGCAGAAACTGGAAAAGTTAGAGTGAAATCCATTTTTTCCCTGCATTTGTTGGGTTGTGTGTCATTATTTTTTTTTGTTTTTTTGCTTTGATGGAATAATTAAGACTGTTTTCTGATTTTGTTTGCTGAAAGGTCTAGGCATTTCTTTTTTTGTTGTTGTTTTATACAGAAAATGTCAGCAACCTTTTCTGAGCAGTATTCATTGGGAAAAAAATGTAAATTCATTACATTATACAAATTGAGTAGTCCACAGATTTGTAGGAGAGACCGCCATTAAAATAAGATATGCATAATTAACATTATTATGAAAAAACTAACAGTGGATTCACAGAAGCTCATTTTTTATGACATGCAACTGAATCAGTTGGTAAAGACAAGGGTTGAAGAATCCTTGGTGAGAAGAAAATTTTCCTTTCTGTGTGCTTGTTCAATCTTTGAATTTGAAAATTTTATTATTAAAAAAAATATATCCAGTTTGGTTTCAGGCCTCTTTGATTCTGCTGTGGGGTTGATAGTTTACTAACATTTGGTATTTTTCACAAATTTGATTACTTTCAAAGGGGGAAAAATCCATTAAGCTTGATCATTTCGTGGGGGGGGCGTTTAATTTTTTTTTCAAAAGCACAAATTTTACTGACTTAGGAAGGAAAGATAAAAAGGAAAGGACAGAGAAGAGATGAAAATTCTGATTTTTATCCATCTTCTGTAGTGGAATACTTACTTTGCTGAAAAAATGGGGTAAAACACCAATTCAACTTGATTCTAGCATCAAATTTTAAATTTTTTTTTAAGGGAAAAAAATCAAAATATAAACAAAAGCCAAAACCCAAAGATACTTGTCTTTGGATCATGAAAGCATCTGTGCACATATTATTTGATGTTTTTTGGCCTTCAAAAAAGTCAAGGTGAAGCCAAAAAAAATTTTTTTTTCTTTTGGGAAGACAAATATTGGCCAAATTGAAATTTAACAAAGGAAGATAAGGTACCTACCCAAAGTTGAAGGGTTATTTGTGATAAATTACTATCTGAACTTGCTGGGGATTTTGCATCAAAGAAAGAAAGTTCCAATTTTTCTGTCTAAAAGGAGGGGGAAATGTTAGCATTTGTGGAGTGGTTTCTTGGATGGGACCTGGTGGTGGGTCACACAGGGTCAGGACAGAAAATCCTATTCCCTTTCACCAGCCACCAGCTGGTCTTGGAAGAAATGATGGCCCTGGTCCATGAATTCCCAACCCTGTTTTGGGGAAATTCAGATTTCTAAGGGGATACAAATTCTGTGAAATATATTTGACAGTGCAGAGGTTTGACATTTCCCATCACCGCCATTGCATTTGGGAGATTTTTACTTTTTTAGTAACAAAATCCTTCAGGGCTGACTGGCCACATTCTGACATATTTGGAATGAGCTTTTTTTTTTTTTTTTTAAAGTAGCGTAATTAATTTTTTTTTCTATTGAATTATTTAGGCCGATGCCGAGGACAGGCAAAGAATTTATAATTTCCAAGGGCTCAGGAGGTCTCACGAGACAGGAGAGCCAGTTTAGCAGGTGATGGGAGGAGAACTGTGTTCTGCACTGGGGAGGGGTGGGTGGGCACCCCTACCGGGCATCTGAGAAAGACTCAGGGTTGTTGATAACAGGTTATTTCTGGTGCAAGGAATAAAAATATTGCAGCATGTTCCTTTGTGTGCCCTGGATCTCCTGACACACAACTCAAATTCCTTCATTCCATTCTCTTGAAATTTTGTTGTGTTGTTTAACAGTTTAAAGGGAACCCCTGACTAGAAATGGAAAATCATCTCTGTTTTGTAGGCTTGTTTTTTCTTTTTTTTTTAAATTGGTTATTCTGATCATGTTTGTTTTAAAGGAAATAGAGGTGCATGATGGTACTGTTGGGGGCGGGGTCAATTTTCTTTTGTTTCTATTGGCGTCTCTCAGTATTGAGACAGTGACCTGGGCCTTGCCTTTCTCACCTCCTATGGTGGATGGAAGTGTGACCAGAAATGGATATATATCAGCTGATTTTTATTAGGCCACGTCTGTTCACCAAACTCTTTTGTGGTCTTGGGCGAAAAATCTGGCAAATTGGACTTGAGGGGTGGTAATTTGATGATGGACTGAGTTATTTTGGTGAAAGATCATTTATGCTCAGTTTCACAGAGGAGACTCTTATTAATGTTTTGCTTTTCTGCCTAAGGAGTTTTTTTTTTTTTTTTTAATTTTCTAATAAGGTTTGAAATTTCCAGGGCTTGCTTTATTGCTTGACTTCAGACCAAGCTAAGAAAAAGGGTTTGCTTATATTTTCAGCCCTGCACAGAGGTGAACTTGAACAAGGGCTCTTGCTGTTGCAGAAAGAAAGCAACAAAGATGGCTGGTCAGTATGAGTGTGACCTCTCCCTGGTCCTAGGAAATAAACAACCAGTGGTTTGTTTTGTTTGAGAAACAGTTTAAAAACTCCTGCATTGTCAGATACCATTCTCCCCCTCCACCTTTGACTCAGCTGTTGGCATACTGCTTCCTCTGACCTCAGAAGGCTCATGTTGTCTCCTGGGAAGGGTGATAAGAACTTCCTTGCGTGTTTCATTGGATGTATAAGCAGACTTTTCGTGATCATGGTGAAATTTTGAAATGGTTCCGTGTTCTTGTAATGTTTCATGTCAGTTGTGTCTCCTCCCTGGTGATGGAAGGTGAAGTGGCTTTGTGGGTACACAGGAGGCCTAGTTTGCCCACAGTCTTGCTGTATGATCTTGGGCAAACTGCTTTTTCTCCTTCTCAGCCCTCAGTCTTTGTGTTTGTTGTATGAGAGCTTTGGAACAGAGCAGTGATACTAATAAGTCATTTTCTTCTCTGACTCCATGTAACGGGCTGTAGCTGGCTGGATCGCTGTGTTGAGAAGGATTCTGAGGTCACATCCGGACTCCAGCATTGTGGAGGATGGGGTGCAGTGGCCACGTAGCAGTGCCCATCACAGGGTGAGGGGTGCACCTCTACTTGCCATACCCAGGCTAGGTTGTGAGTCACGACCCATTAGTGGGTTGTAAGATCGGTTCAGCGGATCACAGTCAGCACACACATGAAAAGAACAGTAGGATACAGGGGAACACACACTGGCAGAGGCATAGCTGTGTATCCCCGGTAAGTGTTGTCTTAACGAAACTGTAGTTTTACTTACATATGCTGATGTGTGTGCACGATTAAGTCCTACTGTGAGTTATGGTTAAAAGAATTTGACAGTTGCTGGTCTGCATGATCAACGATGAAGTGCTCCAGGAATCCCGCATATTGCTGCTTATACTTCATTTTCTTATTACCCCAGTAGACTTTCACATGAACCCTTTAGGATAAGTGTCCTGGGTCACATTTTTTTTTTTTTAATTCTCTGGTTGAGCTTACCTAAAGGGCCAGCTGTGAAGAGGTCTGGACCGCGTAGGTGGCAGTCAGGCACGCGCCCCAGCTTGTTGGCCTTGGATGAGACGGGAAGGGCAGGTGCTGTTAAGTTTGTCCTTCCAGAGTGAAGTGGCATCTCGGCCAGGTTCTCTGGCTGGGAAGGAGACTTGTTAAGTAGTGTGGGATCCCAGTCTTGGTCACTGGGGGAGCAGCCCCAGTTACTTTTATTCCTCACTTCCTTCACATTGCCAGAGGACTTTTTTTGGAGTTCAGAAAGTTCATGTCTGTGCTATATTTAAATACCTATCAGACTCTGAGTGAATGTCTGTGTTTTTGTGTGTATGCGCTTCCTAAAAAACTCCAGAATTGCTGTCTTGGTCTTCTCATCTTTTAAATGTGTCAGGCCAGTGCTGTCCAATCGAAATAAAATTCAAGTCACAAATGTGGGCCACATAAGTCATTTAAAATTTTCTAGTCACACTTAAAAAAAAACAAGAAGAAACAGACAAAATTAATTTTAATACTATGGATTATGTAACAGTATATCCACAGTGCTATCATTTCAGTCTTCATTAATATAAAAAGTATTAATGTGCTAGTTTACATTCTTTCTTTGGAGGGATACTGAGTCTTCTCTGACTAGCCACATTTCACGTGCTAGTAGCCATATGTGGCTTCTGTATTGGGCAGCATAGACCCAGACCAGCATTCCATTTCGTTGTTACTGGGTGGCCTCAGAAGGTTACAACACATCTTTGAAAGCCGTTGCTTTTGTTGGTGGGACTTCCTTTCTGAGCTCTGTGCGCTGAGGCATTTCACCCATATAGCCTCTTGTGGCCAAAGTGGTCCATGCCTCTCTGGTATTTGCCCTAAAGCAGTCTTCTGCCAACGTTAGGCCAGAATGCTTCAGCCGGAACAGACATGATGGCTAGAAACTCCAAGATATTGTGTCTCAGTATATGTGCCGTTGAAGTTAAGAAGTGGAGGAGTCTGTCCTAGGAGGTTGGTTTAAAAAGTATTGCTTGAAAACAGGATGAAGATGGAAGAAGACAGCAGGTGCGTAGGACCAGGGTTGGGGGTCCGAGGGGTGGGAGGAGATCTGGGTGCAAAGATGGTCAGTCAGTGCAATTCATTTCTGAACTGAACATGGAACCACCAGGACATTCCCTCCAGAGGAGGCCTTAAATATGAAGCATTGAAAATTTCTAACAGCCACCCAATTGGTGAAATGGACAGGTGGATGTGAGGTCAGCCAGACCAGAGTTTGAAATCCGACCTTGTTGCAGGGTTAGCCTTGTGTTACTTTGGAAAAGTCTCCTTTGGCTTCAGAACCACAACTTCTGCATCTGGAAGAAGGGGTGAAATAATCTTGACCTTGAAAGGTTTTTTTATGATTAAATGAAGCAAATCATGTGTTATATCCAGCCACTCCTTAGAAGGTGGTCAATACGTGTTAGTAATCTCTTGATCCAGTGGTCTCCATTTGTGGAGGTTGAATGCCAGTGACAGCAATTTCGGTTGTTCTGCAAACTTGCTGACT
This sequence comes from Tragelaphus eurycerus, assembly GCA_935064755.1. Taxonomy (NCBI): domain Eukaryota; kingdom Metazoa; phylum Chordata; class Mammalia; order Artiodactyla; family Bovidae; genus Tragelaphus; species Tragelaphus eurycerus. The sequence continues at coordinate 847,918 of CAKXYN010000083.1, forward strand.
TATCTTTAATAGGTAGAATTAAGTAACACCAGAAAATGTGCATTTTTTTGTGTGTTATTTTAAAACAGACTTGGATAAGGCATGTCTTGGACCCTACATGTCTTTCCTGTCCAAAGTCTTGTCAGTGCTTTCATTCCAAGGATGCTCTGGCTCCTCCAGATACTCCTGGGTTTGTTTCAAAGCCTGTGGCACACTGTTTAAAGGGATAAGTCTTAATTCGGGGTGAACCGTCTACCTTTTTTTTTTGAGGATTTATTTTATTTTTTGGCTGTGCTGAGTCTTCGTTGCTGCGCTCGTGTCTTCTCTAGTTGTGAGTGGAGCTACTCTCTAATTGTGGTGCATGAGCTTCTCATTGAGGTGGCTTCTCTTGCTGTGGGGCACGGGCTGTAGGTACATGGACTCAGTAACTCTGGCGTATGGGCTTGGTTGCTCCATTGCACGTGGGATCCTCCTGGACCAGGGATCGAACTGGTGTCCCTTGCCTTGCAAGGCGAGTTCTTAACCACCGGATCACCAGGGAAGCCCTAAACTGTCTACCTTTGAGATTCTGTTCACACCAGGCCTTCTGTCTCACGTGGTCTTTCCCTCATTTTTCTCTGCCCCGTGAGAAACCAGACCCCCTTGAGACCCACTTGCATGTTCTCTTCTCTGGAGTCCCCTGGACCTCTGCAGCCTGCAGAACTTTCCAGGTAATCTGATCTGGGCTCACAGATGGGAGTTGGTTGGTCGCGTTTCTGACTCACCAGCCAGCTTTCGAGTTCCTTGAGGGCAGAGATCGTGGGTTATTCAGTTTAGGGTCTGGCACAGAGCAGCAGCTCAATAAATGTTTGATAACTTAATCTTATTTTTTGGAAAAAGCTCAGATCATCTGGATTTGGGTGTAATGAAGAGTAGGTGACCAATTTGGGTTTGGCCATTTGGTCAACACCCGTGTTTTGTTAGGGAGCCATAAATAGATTTCTTAGGACTGGCTCCAAAGCCCATGGCTCCCTGGGAATAATAATAAATAAATAATAATAATAAATCAGAGAGGGCTCCCTGGATGGGACTGATGCTCCTTTGACTTCACATGTTGTGGAGAATTTTAAAAAGTTCCCCACCCCTTTTCTCTCCTGTTGTATGAACCATTTCCTTAAAATAGATGGAGAGATCCAGATTTGCATGTATGGAGAATGGGGCCCAGCATGTCCAAGGAGGTGGAAGAGCGGGGAGTGCCTTGGGGTGGAGGGGACTTGATAATTCCCCATCCTTACTCCTGCAACTGGTCTTGGCCGTAGGCCCTGGAATTGAACGTCAGAGAATACACGGGCCCCTTAAACGTGAGGTAGCTTAGTGTGTGATTTGATGTTCAACCAGACCCCACCTTTGTCAGATTCCCGTTCGCACATGATAAAGATTCAGGGAGAATTTATGGAGGATAACTGAGAATATTCTGTTTATTTGCTTAATTGTTTTTCCCTATAAGTTTTAGAAAGTGCTGTCATTGTTAACACTGTATAGCCCAGCTCAGTAAGTGAGCACAGACTCCCATATTTCCTCCATGGTCAAGTTCCCACATTTTCTTATTTCTGAAATTGGGATGTGTTTTACGGTAGATGTGTGTGTTCTGTTTCAGCACTGTTTCTCCCTTTTTTTTTTTTTCTGGTCTCAGAAAGCTATTTTACAAAATCGATGGTGTATCTGACAGTCTAAGGCACCTTGGAATTGAGGATATAGAGTGTCCTGTTCCTGGTGGGGTGAACTGTAACAATTAGGGACTTCCAATTCTGCCCTTTTATTTTAACCTCACTTATCTCTGGGCTTGGCGTCTCCACCTATAAGTGAGGCTGGAACTTTGCCTTTGGTAGAAACATCTGGAACTCTGAATTAGCCTCACTTTCCTTCTGTGTCTTGCTCTGGTCCCTTTTCTGAAAGGCTGAAGCAGCCCGTGGGAGGAAGGTGAAGCCTTGGAAACAGGTGGTCCCTTCTGTATGGCCACGCAGCCCGTGGGAGGAAGGTGAAGCCTTGGAAACAGGTGGTCCCTTCTGTATGGCCACGTGGATGAACTGTCCTGCCAGTGGCAGAACACCAGCTGGATATTTCCAAGGGGTAGAATAAACAGATGGAAGTTAGGGGGGCAAGGCTCCGCTCCCCTCTTTGCTCTTCTCCTTACTCATATTGTAAGCTTTGTCCAGGTTTTCTGCATCAAGTGGTGATGGTAACAGTGATGATGATGAAGGCGGTAACAAGTGTGGCACAGGGTTCTGCTGAAAAGCTGGGAGGGGTGTGAGAAAAAAGTTTGTAAAACGCAGAGTAGTTTTCACTTGCAGCGTGTTATTTGTGCATCTAATCCAGGGATGGTAAATAAGTAATATACATGCCACCACTCCTTGTTTTTAAGCCTGTGGCAGACATTGCTAATCAATCATGGCAGTCTTTTCCATGGAGCCTGGCCAGTGGCCTTAGAGTCCTTCTTAGTATGAAGCTACCACATGAAACCAGTTTGTCATTTCTGATTTAGACACACGCACGCATGCACGCCTGGGGAGAGAGGTGGAGTTACTTGGCCAGAACTTGAGTGGATAGGCAGAGCCACTTCAAGCCTCAGATTTCTTAACACGCACACACACAGATACACGTAGACATGCACATGGACACACACCCACCTGGGAAGAGAGGTGGAGTTACTTGCCCAGAACCTCAGTGGGTAGGCGGAGCCACGCCAAACCTCAGATTTCTTAACTCCTCAACCAGTGCTTTTCCTATTATTTGCACAAACACTCTGTCAAAAGGAATTAGAGTTAATTTGGTCTTGAGAAATTGTGAGAGGGTCTTGACTCCTCCCTTCCCTGTTATAATTAGATCCCCTTGGGGTTGTCATCAAAGCAGGGCTGGATGACCTGCTTCTCTGTCTGATCCCCGCGTGATCAGGTTTCAAAGGGAAGATGTGGTGGCTGGGCCACTGGGTTGGGTGGTGTTGCCCGCTTGCTCACTCGTATTGTACAGATGACGTGGCTGGCGGGGGGGCAGGCAGGGCCCGCCCTGGGGTTCCTACGTGAGCACCTGGGTTTGCTATTTACACACCAGCCGTTCCTTGGAATCTTAATTTCTACATCTGGGACCTGAGATAGAAACAGTCCTTCACAGGAATGATGTGAGGTAGTATATTTGAAAATGTCTTTTAAACTCTGAAGCCCTGTGATGGTTTATTTTGTTTTGTTTTCTACGTGTTAATTTTTATAACTAGAGCTAATTCCTGATCATCAGTGCCCTGATGGGTAAATTGTATAAACCCAGTCACAGATGGGTGCACGCAAGGTGAATTGGCCCCTTGGTCTTATTTTATTTTATTTGATTTGCCAGCCTAAGATTTAAAAAATTCAGAACTTTCAGGCCTTTGCAGCATATGTGTTCTCCTGTTTGAGTCAGTTGCCACCCTCCTCCCGTTTCAGCCTTGTGTGTGACCTGCTGCAACCCGGAAGGCACTGGCATCTGGGTGCCCCAATGCACCTCTGTTTGTTGATCTGCTACGTGGCAGAACAGTCCACTTGTATACCCCTCACAGGCTTCCTGCAAGCATCCCATGAGTTAACAGACTCAAAAGTGCTTCATAAACAGGGAAACGTGTTGGCGACAACTCCTTTCTTTTCTTAAAAAGGAAAGGAGGGAGGCCAAGGTGAGGATGGTATTGAGTCGACAGAAAAACGATATAAATATTTTGGCTGACGAAGCAGGAGGCAGCTTCAAATATAAGCTGTGCTGTGCTTAGTTGCTCAGTCGTGTCCGACTCTTTGCAACCCGCCAGGCACCTCTGTCCATGCGATTTCCCAGGCAAAAATACTGGAGTGGGTTGCCATTTCCTTCCGCACATATATAAGCTAAAGAGAAAAAAATGGAGTCAGGTGATGCTCCGCTCTCCAGTCTGCTGTGGAAACCACAGGAACACTTGCTTTCTTGTGAAGTGACGTTCTGTGTTAGAGATGGAATCTCTGATTCCCAGGGCCAGTCCTGCTCATGGAGGGGAGGGGGATCCAGAGAGAAACCAAATCTGATGTCTCCCCCGTGGGTGGAAATGACTCCTAATAGGTGGAGGAGGTCCGAGTGGCCCTCAGCAAGCCCCTGGCTTGCAGTTTGCTGGTAACATTAAAAATCAGAAGCTGTTTTGGCTCTTTTTCTGGATGTATTATTGTCTAAGACAGTATGCCTGAGGGGCCAGCCCTTCTCAGTTCAATTCAGTCGCTCAGTCATGTCTGACTCTTTGTGACCCCATGGACTGCATCACACCAGGCTTCCCTGTCCATCACCAGCTACCAGAGCTTGCTCAAACTCATGTCCATCGATTCAGTGATGCCATCCAACCATCTCATCCTCAGTTGTCCCCTTCTCCTCCTGTCTTCAATTTTTCCCAGCATCAGGGTGTTTCCCAATCAGTCAGTTCTTCACCACAGGTGGCCGAAGTATTGGAGTTTCAGCTTCAGCTTCAGTCCTTCCAATGAATATTCAGGACTGATTTCCTTTAGGATTGACTGCTTTGATCTCCTCGCAGTCCAAGGGACTCTAAACAGTGTTCTCCAACATCATATACAGTTCAAAAGCAACCAGTTATTCGGAGCTCAGCTTTCTTTATGTTCCAGCTCTCCCATCCATACATGACTACTGGAAAAACCATAGATTTGACTAGATGGACCTTTGTTGGCAAAGTAATGTCTCTGCTTTTTAATATGCTGTCTAGGTTTGTCATAACTCTTCTTCCAAGGAGCAAGCGTCTTTTAATTCCATGGCTGCAGTCACTGTCCACAGTGATTTTGGAGCCCAAGAAAATACAGCCTGTCCCTGTCTGCATTGTTTCCCCATCTGTTTGCCATGAAGTGATGGGATGATCACTTTGAATGAAGATAGATCTTCGTTTTTTGAATGTTGAGTTTTAAGCCAGCTTTTTCACCTCTCCTCTTTTATTTTCATCAAATGGCTCTTTAGTTTTTCTTTGCTTTCTGCAATAAGGGTGGGTTCATCTGCACATTCCACTTTGAGCCGCCTTCTGGTCAAATTCCCACCAGCCCCAATATTCTTAAAGAGAATTGAGAATGGGAATTTTTATCTGGTGAAATTTTGCCGAGACTTTGTTTGGGCTCAGAGTTTTGCAAGATGAGGGGACATAACCAGAGCCCTTGGAATACCCAGAGACAGTAATTAAAGGCATTTTGGATGCTGGAGACTTTAAAAAAAAATTTCATCAACTGGGGAAAAAATAACTATAAAAATTTCAGTGTATTTATATGGGTTGTTTTTTTTTTATAATGTATGTTAGAAAAGCAGAAAGTGAAACTGATCTGAAGTAAAACTGAAACTGTCCTGACAATGAAGCCTCAGGGAAGGGAAACTTCCCTGGGGTGCGCTAGCTTGAGGTGGAATTTGTTGTGAGGCTCGTCTTTTTGGATCTCAGGAGTCTAGAGCTAACAAGGCTCGTGGAGATGATTGAAGTCTGTGCCATCCAATATGTACTGGTAACCACCAGCCACATGTGGCTGTTGAGCAGTTGAAATGTGGCTAACTTGAACTGAGATATGCTCTAAGTGTAAAAATTCACACTGGGTTTGTTTTATTTATTTTTTTGTTGAATTGTCATTTTTCTCTTCTCTAGATCCAGATCTTAAAGAATCAGTAGGAAAAAGAAGAAATAACTGTAGAAGATCTCAGTCATCATTTTTTAAAATAAGGTTAAAATGATAGTATTTTGTATGTTGTGTTAAATAAGATATTAAACATTTCACTTGTTTTTATTTTTAGTTTTTTACATGTGACCACTAGAAAATTTGAAATTACCTAATGACTTATATTCTGTTTCTGTTGGACCATACCAATCTAAGGCAACCTGAATACCCCAGACAGAACGAGTAACTTGTTCTTGAGGGTTAGGTCACAGGGCAGCTTCATTGGCTCATTGGACGGACAAGACTGAAGAGTTTGGGATGGAGAAGGGAAGATGATGTAGTGGTATGCTGCTAAGTTACTTCGGTCATGTCCGACTCTGTGCAACCCCATAGACAGCAGCCCACCAGGTTCCCCCATCCCTGGGATTCTCCAGGCAAGAACACTGGAGTGGGTTGCCATTTCCTTCTCCATTGTGTGAAAGTGAAAAGTGAAAGGGAAGTCGCTCAGTTGTGTCCGACTCTTAGTGACCCTATGGACCACAGCCCACCAGGCTCCTCCACCCATGGGATTTTCCAGGCGCGAGTACTGGAGTGGGGTGCCACTGCCTTCTCTGGATGTAGTGGTATAGGAATCAGCATAACTGGGTGGTTAAAATGGAGGGGTCATGGGAACTTGCGAGAGGCACAGACAGAGAGAGTGAGATACTAGTAATTTGGGGGAGGGAATTAAAATGCTTGCCACTTTCCTTATCCATTCCCCTAAACATTAATTAAACACTTTGGAAGAAAGTAAACCTAACAAGATGAGCAATAACAAATCTAAAAGACCACCCCTAACAGTTTTTCTGATTGCCAAAAGAATTTCAGTCTATTTAGTCTTCTAGGGTCTTTTTGAATCAGAGTACACAATTCAGGACTAGTTTGGGCATAGAAATCCAGGTCCCATTTGGGTCTGTGGGTTTTGGGTTCCCCGGGGGCTGGAAGCCATTCTCTTACTAAGTCGGATGTGCTCCCTGTAATGATTTGGGAAGCAAGGCTTCTAGAAAACCCGGAGAGCATATTGCCTAGTGGATAGAGCTGGCAGGGTGAGAAGGTCACCTAGCTTCCCTGACTTAGGGACCTGGAGGAGGATGACTGACCTTGTGGGAAGCAGTGAAGCTAAACTTGAACCTGGGCCCACCTTTCTAACCTGGTTCTCCCACCGTTAGTGTTTTGAAAGGAGTTTGAGCAATGCATTGGAAATTCAGCCTTACAAGTTTTTGTTCTTTACTTAACTCTTTCTGTCAAAAGGCTGAAGTTCAGCGTTGAGTTTTGCAAAGTAGAATTTGTCTGCCTTGAACTGTAATCACTGCACATTTATTGACTTGTTATATGCCAGGCACTGGGTTAAGCATTTAACATCTGTTATCTCATTTAATACCACCACCCTGGAAAGCAGGGATTTTTCTTTTCTTTCTTTTAATATATGAGAGAATTGAGATCGCAGTCAATGGAATTGCCCAGTGCTTAGCTGTCAGTCATGTCCTACTCATTGAAACCCCACGGACTATGTGGCCCACCAGGCTCCTCTGTCCGTAGGATTTTCCAGGCAAGATTACCGGAGTGGGTTGCCATTTCTTTCTCTAGAGGATCTTCTCAACCTAGGAACTGAACCGGAGTCTCTGGTATCTCCTGCATTGCAGACTGTTCTTTACCCGCTGAGCCATCGTTGATTCAAATTCAGATGGATGCCAGATTCCAGGCTCACAACATTACTTTGAGGAAAGTGAAGTAACGTGGCCAAAATGTGGAGTTGGTGACTGGCTGGAACCCGAACCCCATTAGATGCTCTGCCCATGCCCTGCCCCAGACCTTACCGTGGGGGGTTGTCTGAACTCTGCTGTCACGGGAAGTTGCCCTCCCTACTCCGAGGACCTCGTATGGCGCTTGCCGTCTCCTATTCCTCAGCTCCCAGCTCGCCTCGGTGGACCTGGGCTGTGTGTTTCATGCGCACAGAGCCTTTAACACCGCGTTTGAAAACAGTTGCAGAAGGTTTGCTGTAATTAATTACATTTGACATACTTGGAATCGGGGCCTCCTGGATTCAGAATGCAAATTTATGCCCAGACAGATGTAAGGTATGCTTGGAGCCAAGAGCTCTGGCACGTCCCTGCCAGGGCCCGCAGCGTCGCTCACTGCCCTGATGGGAATGTCATCACAGGCGGTGAGTGGGAGAGGCAGGACTCAAACTTGGGGGCGCCGGGAGCCCACAGGCTTTTGGAGGAGAAATAGTGCTGAGCTTTAAGGCAGGAATTGTGGTCCCTAGTCTGAGCCCTGCTCCTAATTCAGCTGTGGTTGGGGGGATCTCTTTTCCCTCTTTGGGCCTCAGTTTCCCCCACTATACAATATAAAGACTTAGGCTAGGTGGTCCATTGGGTGCTTTCAGAAAGTACGTGCTGTTAGTTTGTTCAGGGGCAAGCGGGCAATTAATCAGAAAGTCAGAGCTTGGGATGCTCACTTTTGGGAGTATTAACCATCAAGGTGAGAAAGGCTTGTAATTGGTAGGTAAGCAGGAAACTGGTGGAACAGAGCAGTGTATGAGACAAGGCCTGGTATCTAAACCAGAAGTTACTAGTTTCCAGGGCTCCACACAGAGAAGTTACTAATTGCGCATCAGTGCCTCCTCCTACCCATATACACTCATCTCACCATCTGTATTAGATATCTATTACTGTATAACACATCAGCTCAAAACTTAGTGGCCTAACAGAACAGTGGTCTCTCACGGTTTCTGTGGGTTGAGACTGTGGAAGTGACTCAGTTGGTCAGTCTGGTTCAGGATCTCTCAGTGGTTGTGGCCAGATGGCTGGGGCTGGAGCCATCTTAAAGGGCTCTCCACTGTCCTGTTTGGTGCCAGGGCTTGGAAGACTCAGAACGGCTGGGGCTCCTGGAGTATCCCTCCATCTATGCATCATCCCTTCACCTTCCCACCCACTGATCTCTATCTATTTATATATGTCTTTCTCTCCATCCGTTTACTTTATATATGTATATCTTTCTAATCTGTCCATCTATGTATCCAATCTGTATCTAACTAATCCATCTTTCTGCCTTTCCATGTATCTCCGTGTGGTCTCTCCAGCACAGAGATACTTAACCGGACTTCTGCATGGCAGCTTGAGGCTCTGAAGGCACATGTCCTGTGAAGGCATAAAGTCAAGTAGTTGCAGCATCTCCTTGAATGATCTAGCCTCAGACCTCATGCAGCACAACTTCCAAGTTAGTCTTTTGGTTGAAGCAATTGTAAAAGTGTGCCTCAGTTCAAGAGGACAGACAACAACTCCACCTCTCCATGGAGTTGTGTCAGCATCATGCTGAGTATGTAGGATGGGATATATATCGATGTGGCCCTTTGGAAAACACAGGCTGACATTCCATCTGTCTACTCACCAACCCGTCTGTCTGGCTGTTCACCTATCCACCCTTCTCTCCACAGACCCTTTCATCCACCCATTTCATCTTTCCATCCTTCAGATTTCTGTCCTTCCTTAAGACTGTCTGCTTATCCATCCATCCCATTCAGTCACCAGACAAATCTCGAGCAACCTGATATGAGCCAGGGACAGCTCAGTTCAGTTCAGTTGCTCAGTCGTGTCTGACTCTTTGAGACCTCATGGACTATATAGCACACCAGGCCTCCCTGTCCAAGACCCACTCCTGGAGCTTACTCAAACTCATGTCCATCGAATCGGTGATGCCATCCAACCATCTCATCCTCTCGTCCCCTTCTCCTCCTGCCTTCAATCTTTCCCAGCATCAGGGTCTTTTCCAGTGAGTCAGTTCTTTGCATCAAGTGGCCACAGTATTGGAGTTTCAGCTTCGACATCAGTCCTTCCAATGAACCCAGGACTGATCTCCTTTAGAATGGATTGGGTGGATCTCCTTGCAGTTCAAGAGACTCTCAAGAGTCTTCTCCAACACCATGGTTCAAAAGCATCAATTCTTCGGTGCTCAGCTTTCCTTATAGTCCAACTCTCACATCCATACTTGACTACTGGAAAAATCATAACTTTGACTAGACGGACCTTTGTTGGCAAAGTAATGTCTCTGCTTTTTAATATGCTGTCTAGGTTTCTCATAGCTTTTCTTCCAAGGAGCAAGTGTCTTTTAATTTTATGGCTGCAGTCACCATCTGCAGTGATTTTGGAGCTGTTTCCCCATCTAGTTGCCATGAAGTGATGGGACCGGATGCCATGATCTTCATTTTCTGAATGTTGAGCTTTAAGCCAACTTTTTCACTCTCCTCTTTCACTTTCATCAAGAGACTCTTTAGTTCTTCTTTGCTTTCTGCTATAAGGGTGGTGTCATCTGCGTATCTGAGGTTATTGTATTTCTCCTGGCAGTCTTGATTCCAGCTAATCAGCTGAATCATCTTGGGCAAGTTACTTCTTTGTGCCTTAGTTTCCTCATCAGTAAATAAACATGACAGGGACAGCTAGGTACTTTCAATAATGAACTAAAGGAGAGAATGAAACTAATGTTTGTTGAGACTCTGCTCAGCGTTAGTCCTTCTGTCCTCAAAGTAACGCTGTTACGTAGAATTATTATCATGTTTATTTACTGGTGAAGAAACCAAGGCACAAAGAACTAATTTGCCCAAGGTCATTCAGCTGATTAGTGTCTGAGCCAGAATGTAAACCCAGGACTTCCTCATCACCCTGTCCCACGTTATTTCCATTCTGTTTCTGAGTATGAAATGGCTGTCCAAGAGTTGGTTTTACTCTTCTCTCCTTTTGTTTTTCTAAGTAAAAATAGGTTCTTTTTCCCTCTGATTATAGAAAAATATGTTCATTACAAAAACATTCAGGCATACAGAAAAGCAAGATTATTTTTTTTTTTTAAAAAAACCACTCCAAATCCTACCACTGTTTACATTTTGATGATCATTATTTAAATACATATGTAAATATTTATAGAAGTGAGACTATATTCTTCATGCTGTTCAGTAGCCTGCTCTCTTTTTTCATTTTAAAATTCACTGATACCTTTTTCATCAGTAAATTTGTTATTACTTTACCACCTGCATTGTGTTTCTACTGTGTATATGTCCTTAAAACCAGTGCCTGCAGGATTTTGGTTATTTCTGACCCTTTTGGATTTGATTTTGCCTTCGTTTGCATGGTACTCTCCTTGACATCACTTGTGAGGCGGTCAGTAGCTGAGTCTCATTGTGTTCATGTTATTCAGGTCGTATCAGCTTACGCTTCTACCGGGAGATTGTGAGTGCTCACTGTGCACGTTGTGACCGTCGCCTTATGTTGCCAAATACCTTTGATGTCCCAGTGGACGAATTAATGAGGCTGAACATTTATTGGGATATTTTATTAGCTGCCTGTGTTTCTTCTTTTGTGAATTGCCTGTTCAAGCATTTTGCCCTTTTTTCTTTTGGGGTGTTTGTCCTTCCCCCCTTTTTTTTTTTTAAAAAAAAGCTCTTTGGATTTTAGAGATGTCGATTCTTTGCTATTTAAATTCTAAGTTTTTCTTTTTTGAAAAAAATATTATTTAGTGATGGTTAAATAAAATATTTAGTTTTTAATATTTACATGTTGGTGTTTGGGATTCCATTTTTGTATGTCACACTTGAAAAGACATTAAAAATCTAATGAATATAGCTAAATGAATTTGATTTTAATGCATTTAACATTAATTAATTTAATTAAAAGACATTAAGAATTCATAGTGAAAAGGCAGCCTGCAGAATGAGAGAAAGTATTTGTAAATTTAATATCTGGTAATGGATTAGTTTCCAAGATACATAAAGAACTCCTACAACTTAGCAACCACAGCAATAACAAAATTCAACTTTAAAAAAACTGGGTAAAAGACTTGAGTAGACATTTCTCCAAAGAAGATATGCAGATGGCCACCAAGCATATGAAAATGTGTTCAATATCACTAATCATTAGAGAAACAATTTAAAAACAATGAGATATCATTTCACACCCATTAGGATGGCCATTATCAGAAAACAGAAAAGTGTTGGTGGAAATGTTGAGAAATTGGTAACCCTCATGTATTGTTGATGTTGCTGCTATGAAAAACAATATGGAAATTCCTTAAAAAGTAAAAATAGAGTTACTGTATGGTCCAGTAATCCTACTCCTGGGTGTCTGTCTGAAAGAATTTAAAGCAGGATCTCATAGAAGCACTTGTACATTCATTTATTGCTGCATTATTCACAGTAGTCAAGAGGTGGAAGGAGCTCATTTGTTCTTTAAGGAATGGATAATTAAAATGTAGGATAGACATACAATGGAACATTATTCAGCCTTTAAAAAGAAGGAAACCCTGTCATATGCTACGGTATGGATAAACCTTGAGGACATTATGCTAAAGGAAATAAGCTAGTCTCTAAAAAATAAATATTGTATGATTCTACTCATGTGAGGCATCTAAAGCAGTGGAGCTCATAGAAACAGAAAGTAGAATGGTGGTTGGTGGGTGGGGGAAGGGGAGAATGCAGAGGGGATGTGTAGTGGGTACAGAGTTTCAGTTTTAAGTTGAAAAAGTTCTGGATGTCTGTTGCACAACACTGGGGATGTACTTAGCTTGACTGGGCTACACAGTTTAAAATGTTTAAGATGGTTTTAGAAAAAATTAACATTTATTTAACAAATAAGCAATTTGTCTTGTTGGAACATACACACAAGAAATACTTGTACTTCTCTACCACTGGAAATGTGCAAAAGTGCTCGCAGTAGAATTGTGTGTGATATCAAATACCTGGAAACAACACAAAAATATTTTATAGAAATAGTCACCATTTTTTTAAATTAATTTTTATTGGCGTATAGTTGCTTTACAATATTGTGTTAGTTTCTGCTGTGCAGCAAAGTGAATCAGCAGAATGTGGACATGCGTGCCTGCATGCTGAGTTGCTTCAGCCCTGTCTGACTCTTTGTGACCCCATGGACTGTAGCCAGCCAGGCTCCTCTGTCCATGGGATTCCCCAGGCAGAATATTGTAGTGGGTTGCTGTACGCTTCTCCAGGGGATCTTCCTGACTCAGGGGTCAAATCGGCATCTCTTATGTCTTCTGCATTGACAGCAGAGTTCTTTACCACTAGCGCCACCTGGGAAGCCCATATGTATACATATATCCCGTCTTTTTTGGATTTCCTTCCCATTTAGGTCCCAACAGAGCATTGAGTAGACTTCCCTGTGCTAAATAGTAGGCTCTCATTAGTTATCTATTTTATACATATTATTGGTAGTGTATTATGTCAGTCCCAGTGTCCCAGTTCATCCCACCCCACCTTTCCCCTTTGATATCCAAAGGGTTCTGTCTCCAGAAATAGTCACCCTTATTTTTTCTATTATTTCATGTAAGTTTTGTTTTCTTACATATAAATTGTCCATCCATCTGGAATGTATTTGTTTTAATACATTAAAGGGCATAGAGAGGGGCATAGGGATCAGGCTCTATATTTTTTTCCAAATGGTGAGCTGCTTGCTGCAACATCAATAATTGAATGATCCATCTTTTCCTCCCCGATTTGAAATGCCATTTTAGTCTTATATTAAATTTCCGTATACTTAGGTCTATTTCTGGACTCTTATGTTCTCTGGCTGTACAGGTATAGCACTGTTTTAATTTGATCACTTTAAAATAAACGTTAATCATATTTTAAGAACAGACTTAGAAACTAGCATATTAATTGCCACCTGGAGTGCTTACCACATTGGGACAGCTTTCTGGTGGGCTCTTTGATTGGACAGGCTCTCATTGATACCCACGCTGGCATCACTGCCATTATAGATATGGAAACTGTGGTTCATAAGGTTAGGTAACTTGCCATAGGTAGGTAATTGGCGCTTTCGTTCACCACGAGGACGTGGCAGAGTGAAGATTAGAGCCTGAGTCTGAACAACTTTAGAGCCTGTGGAGTTCTTTAACAACATGCTGTTGTCTTTGGATGCACAGGTATCTTCCCGTAGAGCTCATACATACCTTGATCCCCATCGTGCCTGGCATAGAGTGGTGCTAGTATATGCTTCTTGAACTGAAAGGGAAGCAATTCATGGCTTATCCAAAACAGGTATTATTAAACAGATTATTCCCTGGCTGCAGTTAGATGTATGCTAATGTTTGTTTTAATAAATTAATTTTTAAATAATTAAAGTAACCTAATGATATTACAGATAAATCAGAAAGTAGAGAAAAAACAATTGTGCTAAATATATTCCAGCCCCCATATATTCACTGTTTTGGTACATTTCCTTTTAATTACTTAATAAGCATATTTTTATTGTTTGAATAATAATATATTAGAGTTCTGCCTCCTGTCTTTTCCTTATCCCAGTTTTTCTTTGTCTTCATAATCTATCATTTTTCAAGATTGCACAGTAGTGACAGAAGAGAGCAAAAATAGTTTACTTAACCCGTAGGCTGTTGGTGAACATTTAGGTTGGTCCTTTTTTTCCCCTCTTTTATAAAATTACACTGTAGAAGTGCTTTCCTGGTGGTCCAGTGGTTGGGATTCCACCTTGCAGTGCAGCGGCCACTAGGTTGATCCCTGGTCCTGAAGATCCCACCTGCCTCAGGGCAGCTGAGCCCATGGGCCGCACCTGCTGAGCCCAGGTGTTGCAGCTGCGGAAGCCTGTGCGCCTTGGAGCCTGCGCGCCATAACAAGAGAGGCCAGTGCAGTGAGAAACCCTCGCACCGAAACTAGAGAGTGGCCCTTACTTGCTGCAACTAGAGAAAGTCTGTGCAGCAGCAAAGACCGAGCACAGCCATGAATAAATGAAATTTTAAAATTACGTTGTAATAAACATATTAAATATTCTGATATTTTAAAGCCATCTCTTTTGAATATATTCCCAAAGAGAGGTTACTGGGTCAAGGGTAGATATTAGTTTTGGGTATTTATTATCTCTAAGCTTTAGGAACCTCTGATAATTTGGAAAAGAACTACAGTAAATGCTTCAAACACATGTTTCGTTGACCTTATTTTGATAAAAGGAATTCCTGTTCAATGAGGAAACCTAGGATATGTATATACAAAAAAGAAAGGATTCCATAATTTCATACTTTTCCAAGATGATCTCTGATAATTTCATGTTTATCCTTGTTTATTTATATCAACATGTATTTTTTAGTAAATTATTTTAAATTTCATTTTATTAGCCAGAATTCTCTAGTAATTATTTTTTTCTGCCTTTATGCTGATAATCCATTTTTGGATGATGATCCTTTGTCTTTGACATCCTAAATATCTTCTGAATTATTTCAGCCATCCATTAAATATTTGTTCCAACTATGGTTGACAACCCTTGGTAGGTGCCAAAGTATTGAATCAATATAGATTCCCTTCACAGCCGTCTGTAATGTGCTGTGGAAAGTGCTTAGTGCTCTGAAACTGGATACTGAGGATATTTGGTAGAGGGAAGGATGAATCCTGTTAAAATCCTGGGCAGCTTTCTGGAAGAAGTGGCATTTGTGCTTGGCTTTGAAGGATAGATAGGGCTTTCAAGTCTAAAAAAGAATCTGTAGGAGAAAGGATAGAGCAGTACATTTTGGGCCAGTGAAATAGTATGAATCACCAAAGAAAGATGAACTTAACTTTCAGTGAATTTTTAGTGTCAAGTATGGTGGTGGTTTTGGAGAAGGCAATGGCATCCCAGTGTGGTACTCTTGCCTGGAAACTCCCATGGACGGAGGAGCCTGGTAGCCTGCAGTCCATGGGGTCGCTAAGGGTCAGACATGACTGAGTGACTTCATTTTCACTTTTCACTTTCATGCATTGGAAAAGGAAATGGCAACCCACTCCAGTGTTCTTGCCTGGAGAATCCCAGGGACGGGGAAGCCTGGTGGGCTGCCATCTCTGGGGTCGCACAGAGTTGGATACGACTGAAGCGACTTAGCAGCAGCAACAGCAGGGAACAGTATTTACATTTAACCACTTGCGTTACATTGTGGTAATTCCTATTCTGTTTTTTTAAAATTCTGGCTGTGACTCGTTAAATTGATTTCGAGACCCAACAGTGGGTCATGACCTGCTGTTTGAAAACTGCTTCCATTGTGGCTCAGCTGGTTAAGAATCCTCCTGCCATGCGGGAGATCTGGGTTCGATCCCTGAGTTGGGAAGATCCCCTGGAGAAGGGAAAGGCTACCTGCCGGGAGCTGGGGTGAGGAGCTCCACCCTTGGCAAAGGTCTTGAGGAAGGAGGCTCAGCATGCGCAAAGGCAGGATTGAGCCTCAGGAGTTCCCCTGGAAATTCTCGAATATCTACCCCCAAAACCAGAGTCTCCCTACTTTCTGCTTTGTGCTCTCACCTACACCTCTGACTTTACGGGGGGCTGTCTCCCACTACCTCTCTGAAAAAAGAGTTAACTTACAGCTCCAGTTAAGAATTCCTGGGTGTGACAGTGTTTCAACCTACAAACTCCTTTGGAAGTCCTCTAGCCTGCCTGAATAGGTTTTTCCTGGCCACATGTGATTGTTCAGAGTCTCCCAACTGTGAGAGGCATGAGATGTTCTAAACTGTCTAAATACAGATTCCTTTGAGCAGTTAAAAGATTGATTAGAAATTGTATTGGTGAAGGGTTTTTCACTTGTTGGGCCAATGTTTGCTGCTAAGTCTCCATATCCCTTACCTACTGTGTCCTTGGCAGTGTATTGATTGATATAATTGGTTTATAGAAATGTAAGTAGTAGCCTCAGTGTTTGTAACCTTGGACCCTTGACTTAATTCTTTCTTGATTGAGCCCACCTCACCTTTGCCCTATAGGAATGTAACTTTATCTAATGCTTTTGGAGGCTGGCGCCTGACTTTAGAATAATCACCTTTCAGATCAGATCAGATCAGTCGCTCAGTCGTGTCCGACTCTTTGCGACCCCATGAACCGCAGCACGCCAGGCCTCCCTGTCCATCACCAGCTCCCAGAGGTCACTCAGACTCGCATCCATCGAGTCAGTGATGCCATCCAGCCATCTCATCCTCTGTTGTCCCCTTCTCCTCCTGCCCTCAATCCCTCCCAGCATCAGAGTCTTCTCCAATGAGTCAACTCTTCGCATGAGGTGGCCAAAATACTGGAGTTTCAGCTTTAGCATCATTCCTTCCAAAGAAATTCCAGGATTGATCGCCTTCAGAATGGACTGGTTGGATCTCCTTGCAGTCCAAGGGACTCTCAAGAGTCTTCTCCAACACCACAGTTCAAAAGCATCAATTCTTCGGCGTTCAGCCTTCCTCACAGTCCAGCTCTCACATCCATACATGACCACAGGAAAGACCATAGCCTTGACTAGGCGAACCTTTGTTGGTAAAGTAATGTCTCTGCTTTTGAATATGCTATCTAGGTTGCTCATAACTTTCCTTCCAAGGAGTAAGCGTCTTTTAATTTCATGGCTGCAGTCACCATCTGCAGTGATTTTGGAGCCCAGAAAAACAAAGTCTGACACTGTTTCCACTGTTTCCCCATCTATTTCCCATGCAGTGATGGGACCAGATGCCATGATCTTCGTTTTCTGAATGTTGAGCTTTAAGCCAACCCTTTCACTCTCCACTTTCACTTTCATCAAGAGGCTTTTTAGCCCCTCTTCACTTTCTGCCATAAGAGTGGTGTCATCTGCATATCTGAGGTTATTGATATTTCTCCCGGCAATCTTGATTCCAACTTGTGTTTCTTCCAGTCCAGCATTTCTCATGGTGTACTCTGCATATAAGTTAAATAAACATGGTGACAATATGCAGCCTTGACTTACTCCTTTTCCTATTTGGAACCAGTCTGTTGTTCCATGACCAGTATAATCACCTTTAGAGAAAAATAAGTTTCTTAAAATGTTAACAGGCCTCCAGGCCAGAAGATTATGTAAATCACCTAAACTTTTGCATATGATAAGTTTGAAAGCCTGGCTTGATTAGGATCAGGGACTGCTGTCCTTGCATGACTCTACCCCTCCCCCGTTATCCTCTATGCACAACTTAAGGTATAAAACTACTTTGGAAAATAAAGTACGCCCTTTTGTTCACCGAAATTTGGTCTCTCCATGTTGTTCTTTCTCTCACCTTCTGGCTAAATTTTCCTCTGGGGCGGGGAAGCTCGTCAAGCCTACTAATTTTGCCCGGGCTTTTAAGATCTGACCAAGGAGGCCTTAGTGTCTCCTCTCCTTCGGGAGAACGGGCGGACGCCTGCAGCCTACGTAGGTGATGTAAATTCCTTGCTTTGGAATTTTATTCAGCCTCTTTTCTTCACTGAATTTCTTTGCCGAGCTATCCTTATTTCACCACTCTTTATATCCTTAATTAACGTTTATTTAAGTAGTTGTTTCCTGATCCTCGCCAATGCTGTCCCCACTTAGAATTCCCTGGATCCACCAGGGCTGGACCCCAGCAGCTACCCACTCCAGTATTCTGGCCTGGAGAATTCCATGGACTGTATAGTCCATGGGATCACAAAGAGTTAGACACGACTGAGCGACTTTTACTTTTTCACTTTCACTTACATACACATATGTACTCATAGAAATAAAGCAAAAGCTGGGAACAGTATTTGTACTTAACCACTTGCAGTACATTGTGATAATTCCTATTCTGTTTTTAAAAAATTCTGGCTGTGACTGGTTAAATTGATTTCAAGACCCAACAGTGGGTCACGACCTGCTGTTTGAAAACTGCTAGCCTGAAGGACCCTGAAAACCTGGCGTCAGATTCTCCTGCCATGACCTCCCAGCTGTCCTGAGGAAGTGGAACACAGATCTTCTTTCCCCCTGCTGTCCAGCAGGTGAGGAATAAATCAGGTACGTCCTGCCTGCCTGGCTCCCCTGTCCTCATGATGAATGGTGATTTTTGTCACTTCTGATTGAAGATGTGAATGCATGAAGCAGGCAGCTGTGGAGCTCCTGAGTTGGTGAGCTGAACTTGGTGATGCGCTTGGAGCAGTTTCCAACACTGATTAGAAGGCTCAGGGGTTCCAGTGAGCCACAAGGAGCAAAATCACTAATGGAGATTATCTCAGAGGGGTATAGGAGTATAGGTCTATTTTTCTTCATCGAACTTGTGTTTTGCCCAGATTCCTGATCCCCAGACCGAGAGAGTGAGTCGCTCACAGTACTGCAAAAGCACCAAGGAGTTTATTTCTAGCTCGAGCTAGGGCTCAAGTCTCATCCAACGCAGTGGAATCTCGACAAGAGCCCCGAACTCTGGGTTACATGTCTTATATAGGGCAAGACTGTTACCCTACAAGTTTCTGCTTGCAGATTGGGTGTTCACTGGGGATTGGCTGTTTGCTTTGGCATGCGTGAAGAACAGCCAGTCTCAAACACAACCATCTGCATAAGCGCGTGGGTATTTTTGCGGGGTTTTCTAGGGCGGTTCCCTGGAACTGGGGCTGGGCTTTTTCAAGAAAGCAAAACCTAAATATATTGATACCTAGGCCTGGTGTTCGAGGCCAGTCACGGCTGTGCTCTGGTCCTTACACTTGAACCTCTTTCATAATAATAGAGTGAGTTGACAAAACACTTTCTGAAGAATTTACTATATTTCTTTTCCAAATCAAAAGATTCCCAAAGCTTAGTACCAGTAATCACCTATGTAAGGAATGACCAAAACTCTGGGTGTGTGTGTATATTATGGAACTGTGTTGAACTAATATCACTCCTTGGCCCAATAATCCATCTTTGGGAATATATCCAAAGGAGAGGATTTTAAAATATCAAAATATTTTGTGTATGAAGCTGTTCCTTGCAGTGTAATTTTACATAAGCCCAGCATTAGATCTGGTAAGAGTACGCAGTGTGGAACGAAGCATAGCTCCTGGTGCTGCTCGGGTCCCAGGAGAAACAGTCATAGGTGACTGCTCTGAGAAGCAGAGTGACTAAGGCTGTACACTTTATAGTCAGGCTGTGTTGTGTTCATTAGTCCCTCAGTCGTGTCCGACTTTGCAACCCCATGTACTGTACCAACCAGGCTCCTCTGTCCATGGGACTCTCCAGGCAAGAATACTGGAGTGGGTTGCCATGGCCTCCTCCAGGGGATCTTCCCAACCCAGGGATCGATTCCAGGTCTCCCGCATTGCAGGTGGATGCTTTAACATCTGAGCCGCCAGGGAAGCCCATAGTGAGGCTACCTGGATTCAGAACCCAGATCTGCCCCTTCTGGACCACATGCCTCTGGGAAAATTACTTAACCTTCTTTGTGTCAGTTTCTTCACCGTAATATGGGTTTGGTGAGAATTAGATAAGGAAATACTGACAACACTAGAACAGTGCTTGACACACACTAAGTCCTGCATAAGGCTAAGCTTGGCTAATTAATTCTGTTTTTATTTTTTTTTTTTCTTGCACAGAGGATGGAAACTTTGTGTAGGCTCACTGCGTCCATTTGGGGAGTAGGACATATTGGAAGGACCATAGGACTAGATGTGAAAGATGGAACGTTGAGGGCTCTGCCCCTTATCAGACTTTAGCTGAGTTTAGGGTATTATTTTCCCTGTTGGAAACATTGTTGTCTAAAATAAAAGATAACAAGTCTTTTTCTGCTCTGCTTGGCAGTATTGTCATCAGGATTGGCAGGGGGTGGCTGGGTTGGTGGGGGGGACACATCCATCAAATGAAGAGATTGAACTTTAGAGATGTCCAGTGGGCTTATTGTGAATTCTGTCTCTGGCTGGTAATGGGTTCCGTGGATAGCCCATAGTGGGAAAGAGGTGCTGAGATCGATTGGTGATGTCTGCCACTGGAAGGCAGTGTGGTGAAGGTTTAGCTCACCTTTGCTACCTCTGGGCTGCCTGGCTTCCTGGGCCCCACCTAATCTGAGGCTGGGTGCTTCTGTGGTTATTGAGGAATTGAATTAACTGTGTCATGCTGTAACCAGGAGATGGGAGGCCATCTTTTCCAGTTATATACACTAAAATATCTTAAAGCTGTGATAATGAAATGTGGGTGGAACTGGCACACACATTGAACAGGGAGATAAATAGAACAGATTACAGTCCAGAAACAGACCCAGTGGATCCTGCTGCGTATAAACTTTAGTTCTAGTACCACCTTATTTCGGATAATGTTGCTTTTAAGATAATTTAGTAAACATCTCTCCCAGTTGTCTCGTTTTCAAAATTCTCATTTGTCTCTCTCTTATATTCTACCACATGAACTTGAGAATCACTTTCTTCAAGGTAAAAATTGCCTTGTTACTTGAATCTCATTAAATACGTGTATGCACTAAACTGAGTGGGAAGGGCGTCCTCCTAGTACTGTGCTTTTCTGCCCAGTAACGGGGTCTCTATGCATTCACGTTCCTTTATACGACCCTCAGTAAAAGTCTGTAGTTTGCCACATACATTTTGAACTTTTATTTCTAAGTATATTCCTAGGTATTTGATATTTTTGACTGCAGTTGTAAGTGGGGTAATTTCCCTCATTGTATATTTTATCTAATTAATGCAAGTAATAGAAAAGCTACCAGTTTTTATGTGCTGGTTTTTTTGTTGTATAATGTACTGTACTGTCTTCTTAGTTCCAGTGGTTTCTTGTGGTTTCTAGGTAGACGATAATATATGCAAACAATACTCATTTCCCTTCTTATTCTACAATATTGTCCTTTTTTCCCCCCATATAATATGGGTTGACTAGATCTTCTAGAGCCATTTGCATAATTGTGGGGATAGCAGATATTCTTGTATTATCTTATTTCTTATTTTAGTGGGAAGCATTGTAGCGTTTCATAATCAAGTTTGAAGTTTTATTTTGGTTTCCGATGTATATTCTTTATCACTGAGTAAGTATCTTTCTGAGTTGCTAAGAGTTAGTTTCTCTTTCTTTCTCTTCTCTCTGTCTCTCCCTCCGTCCTTCTCTCTCCTCCTTTTTAAAGTTGTTTCAAGATGATGGTGAGTGGTATGATTTAGGAGTGATTTTTACTTTTCTGTGTTTGAATTTTTCCTTTGCAGTGGAGTATGAATCATCCCCTCCCCCACTATAAAGCTATTTAGTAATAAGAAGGGGGAGGGATGATGAATTTTTAACAAATGTCTTTTCATTATGTACCCAGATGGCCATATGTTTTTCTTACTTTGATCTGCTGATGTGATGAATTATATTAATAGATTTCCTAATGTTAAACCATCCTAGAAGGAACCCATTTTGTTCATGGTGTTTCATTATTTTAATACATCCTGAGTCCATTTTGCAGTGTTTTGTGTCTATATTCATTGGTGAGATTGTCCTGCAGTTTTATTTTTAGTGTCTGTTTTTGGCATTTTTTTAATGCGAGGTTTGCTAGTACAGTGGGTTGTAAATTGGAAAGCTTTCCATCATTTTCAATGATCTGGAACAGGAGGATAAATACATTTCAGATTGTGTTGCTATTGGTGGTGGCTGCTGAGACTGCTGTGTTGAGAAGGATTCTGAGTCCCTGTCATGTGTAAACAATTTAGTGTGTTGGAAGAGTGTAGGAAATGAGAGTTTAAGCATGCATGCCAGATGTTTATTTGTAGTCCTTGCCAGGAATGATTTATATTGCACGGGAATTATCTATCTTTTGAAAGTTTAAAAAGACTTGTCTTTAAAACTTTCTGTCTTTTTAAGCTTTAGAGATAATTATTTTCCACTGTTTCCCTTTCTTTTAACTTTTTGCCTTTTGCTCTTGTTGAAATAGTTTGGGTCATTTGTATTTTCTTAGAAATTTATTTATTTCATCAAGAATTTGAATTGTATTTGCATAGACCAGAATGTGTGTGTACATATATATATATATATATATATATATATATAGTGTTCTCTGTTTATATTTCTTCATTTGATTTTCTTGCATTTTTTTTTGTCATTAGTTTTTGGTTGAATACTAATATCCAGGCCTAGTTATTATTTTTGTATCCTGCCTCTTAAAATTTTAAAGTTATTTATCAATTCTAGCTACTTAAAATATTTCTAAATAATTATATACATGTAAAATAAATCCACCCATATACTTTCTTTAGATTTTTAAAATATGGAATCTTTAGCTCTTTATTTTTTTCTGTTTATTAATAAAAGTACTTAATCAATGAATTTTCCTCTGAGTACATTTTTGGTTATATTCCATAGTCCTTACTGTGAAGTATTCTTACTATTTTTTCCTCTAAATATTCTGTAATTTTAGTTTTAGCCTGCAGATTATTTCAAAGTATAATTTAAATTTTTGTGTGATTCCCTTTTTTACACTGCTGTTTATTTTTATTCATTTTTAGTTTATTGTAAGAGAATGTTGCTAGTGTTAGTTCTGCTTTTGGTAATTTATGGACATTATGGATTCCTTTCTAAGTATTAGTTTGTGTAAATATTTCATTTGCTTGTAAAAGTAGTAATTTCCACTTTTTTTGTTCTTTAGTCTCTAAGTCGTGTCTGACTCTTTGTGACCCCATGGACTGCAGCACACCAGACTTCCCTGTCCTCCACTGTCTCCTGGAGTTTGCTCAAATTCATGTCCATTGAGTTGGTATTACTATCTAACCATCTCATCCTCTGCCGCTACCTTCTCCTTTTGCCTTCAGTCTTTCCCACCATCCGGGTCTTTTCCAGTGAGTTGGCTCTTTGCACCAGGTGGCCAAAGCATTGGAGCTTCAGCTTCAGCATCAGTCCTTCTAATGAAATTTCAGTGTTGATTTTTTTTAGGATTGACTGGTTTGATCTCTTTGCTGTCCACTTTAAGGGTTTATTATTTATATGGCATCAGCATTATTAATTACATTTTTCAGATTCCTTGTAGTGCCCCAGTCATGTTGCTTTTCCATTTATATTTTAAGAATTTGAGAATTTCTTACTGTCTTTCCTTACTATGTTTCTTTTGATTTTACCTTTTTTTCTTTATATTTTACTTTATATTTTTATTAGTTAGATTAGGTTAATAGAAATTTACCTGCTTACTACATTTTATTAGGGATTGTACCCTTAATCTGTAAAAATCAGCCCTCTTTGACCTATTTTATAGGGCTTTACTGATAGCTCAGTTGGTAAAGAAACTACCTGCAATACAGGAGACCCTGGTTCAATTCCTGGGTCGGGAAGATTCGCTGGAGAAAGGACAGGCTACCCACTCCAGTATTCTTGGGCTTCTGTTGTGGCTCAGCTGATAAAGAATCCACCCTCAGGCTCAGCTGGTAAAGAATTCACCCTCAATGTGGGAGACCTGGGTTCAGTCCTTGTGTTGGGAAGATCCCCTGGAGAAGGGAAAGGCTAGCCACTTCAGTATTCTGGTCTACAGAATTCCATGAACTGTATAGTCCATGGGAGCGCAAAGAGTTCAGACGCGGCTGAGCGACTTTCAGTTTCACTTTGACTATTTTATGCTTTCTACTTTCAGTTCTAGTTTTTCTGGTTTTTATAATGCTTTTTCTGTTTTTACCTTTAACTTTAGCGAAATTTATAAAGCACTTCCTACTTTGTGTTGTTGGAATTTACCTTATAAAATTTTATATATTTATTTCACTTTTAACCTTTCTATGTCCTTTCAGTTCAGTTCAGTCGCTCAGTCACGTCTGACTCTTTGTGACCCCATGAATCATAGCACGCCAGGCCTCCCTGTCCATCACCAACTCCCGGAGTTTACTCAAACTCATGTCCATCGAGTTGGTGATGCCATCCAGCCATCTCAGACTCTGTCGTCCCCTTTTCCTCCCACCCCCAATCCCTCCTAGCATCAAGGTCTTTTCTAATGAGTCAACTCTTTGCATGAGGTGGCCAAAGTATTGGAGTTTGAGCTTCAGAATCATTCCTTCCAAAGAACACCCAAGTCTGATCTCCTTTAGAATGGACTGGTTTGATCTCCTTGCAGTCCATGGGACTCTCAAGACTCTTCCTCAACATGACAGTTCAAAAGCATTGATTCTTTGGCACTCAGCTTTCTTCACAGTCCAACTCTCACATCCATACACTGGAAAAACCATAGCCTTGACTAGACGAACCTTTGTTGGCAAAGTATCTCTGCTTTTGAATATGCTATCTAGGTTGATCATAACTTTCCTTCCAAGGAGTAAGCGTCTTTTAATTTCATGGCTGCAGTCACCATCTGTAGTGATTTTGGAGCCCAAAAAAATAAAGTCTGCCACTGTTTCCACTGTTTCCCCATCTATCTGCCATGAAGTGATGGGACCAGATGCCATGATCTTAGTTTTCTGAATGTTGAGCTTTAAGCCAACTTTTTCACTCTCCTTTTTCACTTTGATCAAGAGGCTTTTGAGTTCCTCTTCATTTTCTGCCATAAGGGTGGTGTCATCTGCATATCTGAGGTTATTGATATTTCTCCCGGCAATCTTGATTCCAGCTTGTGCTTCTTCCAGCCCAGTGTTTCTCATGATGTACTCTGCATATAAGTTAAATAAGCAGGGTGCCGTTTACCAGTTGCTATATTTCTGTCTGATTGCTTGTAGTTTTTACATTTAAAAACTCAGAGTCTGAATATCTGTGTCTTTTGGAACTTACCCCTGTTTCTATTTATTATAATATTTAATGTGGTTTTTTAAACATCTTTTTTCTAATTATAGTTTTCTTTTTGCTAAGTATTTGTATAACTAAGAAGACATTTTTGATTCTTTTTTATGTAAATGGCATCTTTTAATGAATAGGGCATTTTGGGTTACGTATTTTTTTCTCTTAGTACTCTACAGGTGTTCTGTAGTCTTACATTGTTAATATGGAAGAAGGTAATTCAGAGGCCTTCTTCAGAGGTAATTCAGAGGTATTTCATTTTTGTGGTTGATTCTTGCACCCCATCCCTGACTTTCCTGAATGCCTGTCCTATTCTTTTTCACCCTTGAAATCCCAGGGTTATTTTGGGCAATATCTGTGTTTGGTGTCTTTTAATTCATTTGCTGGAGGAGAGCGTGGAAATCCACTCCAGTATTCTTGCATGGAGAATCCCATGGACAGAGGAGCCTGGCGAGCTACAGTCCATGCAGTCGCAGAGAGTCAGACACGACTGGAGAGACTTAGCCTGAATACAAGCAATTCATTAGCTAAATACATGGTATGTACATTCAGTCTACAGACTTAGGTCTTAATAATAGAGAAATTTTTGTTGCATATGTTCCCCTGGTCTCATCTTTTTTTGAAATGACATTTAATCATTTATATATCCCTGTTGTTTGTTTCCCATAGTGATCTCTTCTTTTGATGATTTTAACCTCTTTCTGTTTCTTCTGAGTTTTATGAGTGCTTCTCAAGCTTATCCTTTGCATCACATACTCAGTTTTCTGTGCTGATAGGTTGTTTATTACGTGTGATGCTGGTTTTAATTCTTCAGTGGTGTTATTTGGTTCCTTGTTCTTTCTTCTTAATTCCTTGAGCTTCCTTTTCATTTTACTGTGCTCTTATTTTCTTTAATTTGATTGAGGGGACAACAGAGAGTGTATCTCAAGTTTATTTCCGTTTCCTGGAGTAAAAGTATGTTTTATATGTCCCGTTTCTGTGTCTTGATTGGAAGGCTTATCTCCTCCTTTTTTTTTTTTTTAACACAGTTTTATTTCATTTGCCCTCCCCCTATTTGTGTCATTTATTCGTGTTAAATAAGGAAAGGTATGTTTTGGTCTGGTATGTACATTAAAATGATGTTGTTAACTGCTTCCTTAGATCTTGAGGTGAAAGGGGAGGGCCAGATGGTGAAATCTGATAAGAAGGATGAGTGATGGCAGCAGCCTGAGTTGATGGGGCTGTAGATGGGCTGTAGGTTTGCTCAGTCTGGGTACCATCGTTTGGTTGAATGGAGCAACACTGTTATGTACCCAGTGGGCTATGCCCAGATTCTTTCCTGCTGGGATTGGGGTTGAGTTGAAAAGCTCTGCCTGGCAGAAGCTTAGCTGCCACTGGGATTTCTCTGTGGAAATGCCATCAGGGAGGGTTTTTCAGTAGCTTCTCACAGCCCGTCCATCTAACCCCCAGCTGCCTTTGACTTTCATCTTAGCAGTTCTGGGTTGGAATCTCAAGGAGGGTGGCTGTGAGATGATCTACTGGGGTGCTCTTTGATTTGTTCCCATGTCCCTAACATCTAGCACAGAGCCTTCATTAGGCAGCTTGTGTGTGTGAAACCATCTTCTAAATTTTAGGATCTCCTTTTAGTTTTTAATTGTCGTAAAATACTCATAACATAAAATTTATCATTTTTTTATGTGTGCTGTTCAGTAGTGGCCTTCCCTGGTGGCTCAGATGGTAAAGCATCTGCCCACAATGCAGGAGACCCGGTTTGATCCCTGGGTCGGGAAGATCCCCTGGAGAAGGAAATGGCAACCCACTCCAGTATTCTTGCCTGGAAAATCCCATGGACGGAGGAACTTGGTTGGCTACTGTCCATGGGGTCGCAAAGAGTCCGACACGAGTGAACGACTTCACTTTCACTATCGCTATCTGTCAGTAGTGTTAAGTACAGTCACACTGCTGTGCTGTCAATCTCTGGAACTTTCTCATCTTGCAAAACTGAAACTCAGTTCATTAGCCAACTCCTCATTGCCCACTTCTCCTGGCCCCTGGCAACTCCCATTCTACTTTTTGTCTATGAACTTGACTACTCTGAGTGTCTTACATGAGAGGAATCATACAGCGTGTGTCTTTTTGTGACTGGCTTATTTCACTTAGCATAATGTTCTCAAAAGTTTATGTGTCAGAATTTCCTTCCTTTTTCAGGCTGAGTAATACCCCATTACATGTATATACCAAATTTTGTTTGTCTGTATATCTGTGGACACTTGGGTTGCTTCCACATTTTGACTGTCTTGAATAATGCCTCAATGAACATGAGTATAATATTGTCTCTTTGAGATTCCATTTTCAGTTCTTTGGTGTGTATACCCGGAAATGAAATTGCCAGATCATACAGTAATCCCATGTTTAATTTTTTGAGAAAACCACCATATTATTTTTCTCCTATTTAAAAACAGGATCATGGAAAGTTTCAAAAGTATGCAGAGCAAACAACATTGTATAATGACGCTTTGTGCCCGACTGTCCAGCTTTGACGCCATCAGCATGTATTGCTGTTCTTCCATCCTGCGTGCTCTCCCCACTCAGTGATGATGGTGGTTATTAAACTATTACAGCTGATTCAGGAAAAACTCTCATAAGTAAAATGGACATAAGTAAGTGAAGGTTTTGATAAAGGGATTTGTTGTTCAGTTGCTCAGTCATGTCTGACTCTTTGTGACCCCATGGACTGCAGCGCACCAGACTTCCTGTCCTTCACCATCTCCCAGAGCTTGCTCAAACTCATGTCCATTGAGCTGATGATGCCATCCAACCATCTCATCCCCTTTTCCTCCTGCCTTTAGTCTTTCCCAACATCAGGGTCTTCTCTAATGAGTTGGCTCTTCGCATCAGGTGGCCAAAGTATTGGAGCTTCAGCTTCAGCATCAGTCCTTCCAATGACTATTCAGGGTTGATTTTCTTTAGGATTGACTGGTGTGATCTCCTTTCAATCCAAGGGACTCTCAAGAGTCTTTTCCAACCCCACAGTTCAAAAGCATCCATCCTTCGGTGTCCAGCCTTCTTTATGGTCCAACTCTTACATCCATACACTTGTGTAACTCGTATCCCTACTGCAGTACAGAACCTTTCTGCCTCCCAGAAGGTGTCCTTTGTCATTTGCCACCTCCTCTCCCAGAGGCAACTGCTGTTCTGATTGCCTTCATGTTAGACTAACTCACCTGGTCTAGATATAAAGTTTATACAAACAGTGCCCCCTGTTTTTATATCCCTGTGGTCCATCTGCGAGTGTGTTGGTGGTCCTGTGTCACTTGCCTTGCAGGTCTCTTCTTCTTTCACCTTTTTGCAGGTTTGGGGTTCAAGGTCATGTTAGGTAATCACTGCCTTTGGTTTTTGTTTTTATTCTGTCTTGCTAGTGTTATAACTTAGGAATCCAATGAAAAAGCCCCAGCATTTCCCCCGCATTTAAAACTCATTGTATTTTACTCCTCTTTTACCTATCAAAACAGTTATTCATATATTAAAAACTTGAGAATTAAAGGAAAATAAATCCATCAGTGTTAACATCACTTCATAATCATGATTAGTGGTTCTCTGTTAAATTTGTCTTTTTTCTAGGTGTACTTTTGTAAAGCTTTCATCATAGTGCATACAATTTTATATCCTGCTTTTTTCACCTAACACTGAAACAGCAGTAATTTTAGCCAGCTACATGGACGTCAGTAATCATTTTTTATTGGCTCCATAGTAGCTGCAGGGGGTCTGTCATTTGAGCTCTTAAACTGTCTTGAGCTGTACTAAGTCTTATTAACTCATTGGATCCTCACAACGTACCTGTGAAGTACTTACTGTTCCTCTCAATTCACGGGTTTGAAATTAGTCACACATTTGGTGAGCAGAGAAGCCAGGAATCAAACCCAGGCATTCTGGCTCCTATCCCCAACACCGAGGCACAGTAATTAACTTCATCATTCCTTTGAGTGGACTGTACAGGGGTCCTTTGCTCCATTTTACAGATGACTAAACTTAGGCACAAAAAAGTGACTTAACTCAGGTGATGCGGCAAGGAAGTGACAGAGCTGAGGCTGGAACCCAGGCTGCTGCCTCCTAGCATCATCCTTTGCCACTTTTTCTGGAAATCCTCTGCTATGCTTGGGCAGGGGTAGGTTCTGCCTTGTGTCCGGTACTGCTGCATGGCAGGATCACCCCCTGCTCTTCAAGCTTCTGGTTTTCCTTTCATCCTCATTCTCTGTCATCCTTCCAGCAGCCTCCAGGTCCTCTTGCCTCTCTGGGCCTCACTTTCTTCATCTTTAAAATGGGCGTCTCCTTTCTCCTTCTGCTCTCTGGGCCCTGTTGCTTCAGCCCTCCTCTCCTGCACTTGGCCAGCCCGGCGCGTTCCCAGACACTTGCAGGGAACTGTACTTGCGGCTGAGCGAGCATCTGCTTCCCCATCTGGTCCCAACTTTTTCCTTAATTACCCACTGAATTGGCTCTAACAAAACGCTGACAACTTGAATGAGACATTAGCTGATACATCAGCACCCGTGCCAGGGCCTCACGGGCTTTTCCGGGACGTGACGAACCCAGGCCCAGCAAAGCCCCTTGTTCCCTGGCCCGAGTCCCCATCCCAGCTGAGAGGCAGGCCCAGCCAAGGCGCAGGGCCTCCCCGGGGTCCTGCCGCTCATCAGCGCTGCCTTGTCGTGGCGGGACCCCAGGCTTTCTTGCCATCCTCCTTGGGGCTGGGTCACAAGCCTGGAGGCAAGGTTTGTCCTCCCTCGCGTCGCGCCCTTGGTCCCTAGCCCTTCATGTCTTTTGTTCCAAGTTACTGTTTTTCAGATTATTTTTGTTTTGTTCCTAACTAGTCTTGAAGCAGCTGGACTAAGTGTACTGCAGAGCAAGGGACGTTGGCTTGGGTTTTCTCAGCCTCAGGGTGCCTCCTGCAGAGCCTTTTGGGGCTTGTTTTTTGCATTTGAGGGCTTCCCAGGTGGCGCTAGTGGTAAGGAACCCCCCTGCCAATCCAGGAGACGTAAGAGAGGAGGGTTTGATTCCTGGGTCAGGAAGATTCCCTGGAGGAGGAAATGGCAAGCCACTCCAGTATTCTTGCCTGGAGAATCCCATGGACAGAGGAGCCTGCAGGGGTACAGTCCATGAGGTTGAAAGAGTCAGGCATAACTGAAGTGACTTAGCACGCTCATTTGCATTCAGATAAGAGGTCTGAGGGGGTGTAATATAGACACCCTGTATAGTATATTACATTCTAACTTCCTGAGAAGAAAAGGCAGATCTTCCATTTTTTCATTGTAAGAAAGATAGGTAGTCAGCTACCTTAGTGGGGGTGGAGAGCACAAGTTTGGGGGCCAGCCAACCTGGAGTCAGGTCATGCTTTCACCCTGTGTGACCTTGGGTAAGTTGCTAAACCTCTCTAGGCCTTAGTTTCCTCTTCAGAAACTGGAGATCAGAGAACCCCATGAGAGCTGATTATGAAGATTAAATGAAGTAACACATATAATGCAGAGACACGTAATAAGTATTCAAATGGTACCTGTTTTTACTTCTTCCTTTTTAAACTCATGTGCAACAGGTGAGAAATTTATTATGCTCAGTTTAGGGTGCATGATCATTTTTGGCTCATTATAACCTTTTCTTGCTTTATTTAGTTCCTTCTTTTTATTCTCATTGGCCCCCTCCTGTTTCTCTCCTATCTCCAAGCTATTAATTCTATATTTTTAACATGCTTTTTTTTGTTTTGTTTCTGTGTGTTCTTAAAAAAATGTGTGCTATTGTTTCCTGTGCGTGTTTCAAAAATTGATGTCAGTACTTTAGTGTCTGGATCTCATTCTGTTTCTCACTTTTGTCCCTCAGCTCTGAGTTTTTGAAATCCATCACGTTATTTCTAGCGGCTGGGTGCAACCATCACATTTTTCCCAACCAAGATTCCTTAACTCCCCGCTCCCCGCCCCAAATAGAGTTGTGGTGAATTTCCCTGTGCCTGTTCCCATGTGGATCCCTGTAGGACCTGCCATGTGTGCCCAGGGGTGGAATTTAATATAGAATAAAATGGAGAACAGTTGAAGGAAGCAGATAGAAAGGATATTCTCATGCCCTGAATTGTAAACTCTTAAATTGGCCAGTTAACCATCTACTGAGTTTGCTTTGAACCCCAGCAAAGGACTCTCTTGTTTTTTAAATTTTTAATTAGAAATCACATGAATACATATTCTTTGAAAACAGTTTAGATGACACAGAGGTAAGTAGAAGAAACAGTAAAGATGGAAAGGACTCACAGGCCATGCCTCCCATCCTCCGAAGCCCCATATCCAGGAGTTAAGCACTGGTGATAGTGCACTAAAGCCAGCTCATTGGAAAAGACCCTGATGCTGGGAAAGATTGAGGGCAGGGGGAGAAGGGGGCGACAGAGGATGAGATGGTTGGACGGCATCATCCACTCATTGGGTGGGAGTTGGAGCAAACTCTGGGAAGTAGTGAAGGCCTCCTTCACTAGGGAAGCCTGGTGTGCTGCAGTCCATGGGGGCCCAGATTCAGACACGACTTAGTGACTGAACAACAAATAGACCGCTTTACAGCCTAGCTTTTCTCACTTACTAGGATGTCATGAGGGCATTCCACCTTAGCCCCAGCAGATCTACTTCAGCTTTTATCGTGCTCTGTATTCCATGTTAAGGATCTCTCATAGTTTATGTGGCTAGTCCCCTCCTGATTGGCATCTGGAATGTAGCCGGTTTTTTGGCTATTTAATACAGAACCAGTGCTTCTTGTAGTTTTAGTCTACTGGTGATGAATTCCTTTAGTTTTGTACATCCGTATTTTTGAAAGCTATTTTTGCTAGGTATTTGCTAGGTTGACAGAGACTTTTTTTTCCCCTTCAGTACCTTAAAGAAGTCCTGCAGCATGTAGATGCTATGCTTATTTCTGTCCATCTTTTTTTCCTCTGTTTTATTACTGTTAGTTTCTATGGCTGTGTCTTCAAGTATGTCAGTCTTTTCTTCTTCAGTATCTCATCTCTTCTTCGTGCCAGGCATTGTATTCTTTGTCTGGAGAAATTTGATTTGTGTCTTTTAAATCAAAAGATTGGTCACTCATATGCTCATGTTCTTCCCTTCCTTCTTGAATTTATGGAGTATGTTTACGACAGCAGTCTTAATGTTCTTAAAGTCTATCAAGCATGCTGTTTTTTGGTCTCTTCCTGTTAATTGGTTTTTCTGCTGCTTTCAGGCCTAGTGATTTTTGATCGACAGGTGCTGTGACTTTTGCATTGTTAAGTGCTGAATGTATTAACCTTCCTTTATTTTGTACTTTATTCTGTTATCATTTTTGTATTAGTTTACTTTTTCTGCTGTAACAAATTATCACAATTTTAGTGGTTGAAAGCCACTCAGATTTATTATCTTATAGCCCTGGGGATCAGAAGTCCAAGGTCTCAGCGGGCTAAAATCGAGGTGTTGGCAAGGCTCTGTTCCTTCTGGGAGCTGTAAGAGTCAGTCTGTTTCCTTTTCCATCTTCTCGAGGCTACCTGCATTCCTTGGCCTGTGGCTCCCTTTCTCCATCTTCAAAGCCAGCAATGTTGGACATGGTCCTTCTTAGGCGGCCATCTCTTCTTCTTCCCTCTTCTCTTTAGAAGGACTCCTTTATTGAGCCCATCCAGATAATCCAGATAATCTCTCCATCTCAAGGTCATCTGACTAGCAAGCCTCATTTCCTTTGCGAGTATCCTCACATATGCACAGGTTCTGGGGATTAGGATGCGGACATCTTTGGGAGGCCACTCTGCCTACTAGATGCCTTTCCTGGAGGCTCAGATGGTAAAGAATCTGCCTGCGGTACAGGAGACCTGGCTTTGATCCCTGGGTTGGGAAGATCCCCTGGAGAAGGGAATGGCTACCCACTCCAGTGTTCATGCCTGGAAAATTTCATGGACGGAGGAGCCTGGTGGGCTGTAGTCCATGGGGTTCCTAAGAGTTGGACATGACTCAGCGATTAAAACACACACATTCTGCCTACATCAGCAGTTAAATTGTTGTAAAGGACAAGAGCTGGGTTTAAAATAGAGGACAGTTTGGCAGACTCTGGTCCATGGGGCAAGTCTGACCTTTTTTGGTGGGGGCACTGGATCTTAGTTGCAGCATGTGAGGTCTTATTCCCTGACCAGGGATTAAACCTGGGCCCCCTGCATTGGGAGTTGAAGTCTCCCAATTGGAGACTTCCCATTGGATCACCAGGGAAGTCCTTGGCCTGTTTTGGTAAATACAATTTTATTGGAACACAGGTATGCTCATTGGTTAGCTGTTGTCCATGGCTGCTTTCATCTGCAGTGGCCCACAAAGGCTGAAATATTGACTTTCTGGACCTTTATAGAAAAGGTGTTCTGAATCCTGGTCTAGTGCTAATTTTTCCTCACTGCTGTTGTTAATGCTGTTCAGTCGCTAAATCACGTCTGACTCTTTGCCACCCCATGGGCTGCAGCCCACCAAACTTCCCTGTCCTTTACCATCTCCCAGTTTGCTCAAACTCATGTCCATGAGTTGGTCATGCCATTCAACCATCTCATCCTCTGTCGTCCCCTTCTCCTCCTGCCTTCAATCTTTCCCAGTATCAGGGTCTTTTCCAGTGAGTCAGTTCTCTGCATCAGGTGGCCAAAGTATTGGGAGTTTCAGCGTCAGCATCAGTCCTTCCAGTGAATTTCAGGGTTGATTTCTTTTAGGATTGGCTGGTTTGATCTTGCTGTCCAAGGACTCTCAAGAGTCTTCTCCCCACTGTTGAGGACATACCTTTCTGAGTACCCTCCCCAATGCCCTTGTGTATTGGGAGATTTCTCCCCTTTGGCTGGTGGGACTATGACCTATTCTTCGCCTTGTTGTGAGTTCTGAGAATTGTTCTGCTGGATTCTCTGTTTCTTGCTCCAGCCTTAGGTCGTTTCCTTATACGCATGTGTGATCAGCGCTAAAACAGCTGGAGAATTGGAGCTCGTTCTTTGGGCCCCTCTCTCTGTGCTGACTCTGTTCTCTCTAGCTTCCTTGGTCTCCCCTGTTTTAAGCTGTCTTCTCAACTCAGGGGAACCCTTGAACTCTGCTTGAGCGCCTCCTCTCTGCACTGCAGTTGAGAAATTCTATAAGCAGTCACCTGGGACAATTGTAGGACCCAGTCTGTTTGCTTTTCCTCTCTTAGGGGTTAATGTCCTATAAGCCTGCTGCCCAGTGACTAGAAATAATTGTTTCAAATGTTTTGTCCAGTTTCTTGGTTGTTTAAGGTGGGTGGCGAATCTGGTTCTGCTGACTCCTTCATGACCAGAAGCCATCAGCACTTCTTATATCAATGTTATTTTACATCTGTGAGAGTACTTTGAAAAGATAGAGTACTGGAAGAGGCATCGTGGTGTTAGAGACTGTGCATTTTAAACGATATTACCAAATTGGCCCTTGTAAAGGGCGTGCCACTTTATACTTTGAGAGTCTCATTCTAATAGCAGAGGTTGTGGGAATAGAAGATGTATGAAATTGCTTTGAGTTCTCTAAAATGCTGGGAACTTGCCAGGGCTCCTGCTTCTTAAGAAAGGGCTTCTCCTAGCTGTTTCTCTTTTGACTTGTGTCCCTGGTGGCCATTTTGCCTTGCCAGACTCTCCACCAGCTTGGCATCGTAGGACTAATATTATTTCCGTAGCAAATGGGGATGCCTGGGGGGATCTACTGTTAGGCTGAGACTTTCTTTCCTGACATCTGTCGAGCACCTACAAATGCTAAATCATGTCCTAACTGTTTCCTGTAGTTAAGTAATGGAATTTAAATGTCCACCACGACCTTGGGAGCTTAGGATGAAACGGAAACCAAGAGAGGTGGCATGGCTTGCTCCAGGTCCCAGGAAAGTGAGGATTTTTCGTGCCTTTAAACCAAATCTACTGGTTCATACAATCGACTATCCATTTTTTCTAAAAAAGGTCTTTAGATACTCGAAGTGTAATCTAAAACTTGATAGCATGAAACAGGATATTTGTTGATGTTGTTGTTGTTTAGTCGTTAAATTGTGTCTGGCTGTTTTGTGACCGCATGGACTGTAGCCCGCCAGACCCCTCTGTCCATGGGATTTCCTAGGCAAGAATACTGGAATGGGTTGCCGTTTCCTTCTCCAGGGGATCTTCCTGGCCCAGGGATCGAACCTGTGTCTCCCAAAGTGGCAGGGGGATTCTTTACCACTGTGCCACGAGGGGAGCTCATTTGTTGATATGCTGAAAAGTCCAGGGCTGGACTCAGGTAACTTAGTTGGGGTTATCAGAAGTGTGTTGCTCTCCATCTCTCAGCTCTTGTTTCCTTGTATTGACTTGCTCTTCTTGCACGCGTTCCCCAAGTGGTGGCAGAAATGGCGGTAGTGTCCCCAGCCTTATTTCTCACCCCAGTGGAGTAGTTAATCCCAGTGAAAAGAGAGAACTTGTTTCCCAAGGGTTTCAACCACAGTCCTAAGGAAGGCTCACATTGGCCCAGCTTGAGTCACAGGCTTATCCCTGAACCAGTCACAGTGCAGGAAGGTGCGTTGTTCTAATTGATGGGGCTGGGGACTGGGATTGTAGATTCCTGAAAGGACGAGAAAGTTCTTTGTTGGAATCAGGGATGCTGAATAGGCAGAAGTAACAGTGTCCGTCATCCATGGCGCTCCGTGGTCTTATTGGGCACCTGCTGAGCGACTTCTCTCATCTGGCCTTGGTTGGACAGTGGCATTCGTCCTCCCAGTTTCTGTCAGTTGTTCTCTCTCACCACCTGGGGCCAGTGAGGCTTCCAGGCCATCACTCCCTCTGGCATGGGTCGGCTTTCGCCCAGAGCTGTACCACACTGACACTGAGCAGATGGGGGGAGATGTCAGGCCTTGACTTTTCAGTGCTGGAGCCCCTGTTCTTCAGCCACCTGGGTGGAGGTGAGCCGCTCCCAGGGAAGGTAAAGCTGGGAGAGCAGAAGAAGTGTGTGTGT
Organism: Tragelaphus eurycerus; assembly: GCA_935064755.1. Lineage (NCBI taxonomy): Eukaryota > Metazoa > Chordata > Mammalia > Artiodactyla > Bovidae > Tragelaphus > Tragelaphus eurycerus. The sequence goes on from CAKXYN010000083.1 coordinate 883,937, forward strand.
TGCATGTTGAGAGAAGCTCACGTGTGTGTGTGTGTGTGTGTGTGTGTGTGTGTGTGTGTAGGGAGGGTGTTGCATGTTGAGAGGAACTGACGAAGGTGTGTGTGTGTGTTGCATGTTGAGAGAAGCTCACCGTGTGTGTGTGTGTGTGTGTGTGTGTGTGGAGAGAGGGTGTTGCATGTTGAGAGAAGCTTACCATGCTGTTGCTATTCCACTCTGAGGCTATGAAACAAGAGGTCCCCTGGAGGCCTTACCCTCTAATTGGCACCAGGAAACAAGAGCCCAACAGGCTGAGGACTCCCCCAGATTCTCTCTTTCCTCTTTAGTAGATGAGCTCTTTTCCAAGGGAGGTCTCGGACCTCCTGCACTAAAAGCAGCTGGGACATTCAGCTTCTCCCTGCTGTTTCTGAATCATCGGGGGTGAGGGAGGTGGAGAATCTGAGGGGTTTTTGTTTTATTTTGTTGTTTTTTTGGCTGCACTGTGCGGCCTGTGGTATCTTAGTTCCCCAGTCAGGGATGGAACCTAAGCCCCCTGCACTGGGAGCAAGGAGCCTTAACTACTGGATTGCCAGGGAAGTCCCAGAATGGGAGATTTTAACCAACTCCTCGAGCATTGCTTTCACGCGCTGCGGGTTGAGGTCCTCAGGCTGATGACTGTCTTTGAACTGGCTGAGTTTCCTGCTGCGTTAGGTTTTTCTTTAAATGATTCTCCTTTCTCCTGATGGGACTATTCACCTCGTTTATCCAGCTCAGGGATTTCCCTCCTTCAGATTTGAACTATTCCTTCCCTGATAGCTCAGCTGGTGAAGAATCCGCCTGCAGTGCAGGAGACCCCAGTTCCATTCCTGAGTCGGAAAGTTCCACTGGAGAAGGGATAGGCTACCCACTCCAGTATTCCGACCTGGAGAATTCCATGGACTGTATAGTCCACAGGGTCGCAAAGAGTCGGACATGACTGAGCGACTTTGACTTCACTTCCAGAGTGAGGAGGTGTCACTGAGCTTGGGAGTGAGTCTCAAGTGTGGAATCCCTTGTTGAAGAGATCAGCAGCATTATTCTCCATCTAAAATGTTCTGTGTCTCACGACATACATTGGAAATAGCATGAAAAGTGGGGGTAATGCACAGTGGGCCCGCATGCCTACTAAGAATCACTGCCACCTCAAGCCTGTGATGCATCAGGATTGGTCATGAGAGCTCAGTGACTAACATGGTACCACATTTCATTGGTTCATAAATTAAGATCCCAACCCCTGGTTGAGTAAAATACTACTTTTACTCACTTTGAGATTTCAAAAATCTTTTTAGCCAAAGAAGCTTTTCACAAATGAAGTCTTACAGAGGAGCTCAGTATATCAAATAGATAAAAGTGTTTTGTTTTTTTTTTTCAATTGGAGAGGGACAGCCACATTATGACTTTCGTGGGCCCCAGGTACTTTTGCCTTTGTGATCGGCTTCTTTCATTAAAATATATTTAAAATCTGAGGACTTCTCTGTCCGTCCTGTGGTTGAGAATTCGCTTTCCAATGCAGGGGGTGTGGGTTCAATTCCTGGTTGGGGAGTTAAGATCCTACATGTCTCTTGGCCATAAAAACAAAACTTAAATCAGAAACAATATTGTAACAAATTCAATAAAGACTTTAAAAATGGTCCACATTAAAAAAAAATCTAAAAAAAAGTTTAAATTACTTTTATGACTTCATTGGTATAAATGATGATTGTGTTAATATTATGTGGCAAGCATTTTCTCTGGCCTGAAAGTTCAGTACTTTATTCTGGTTTTAAAGAAATCAAAGCTTTTTTTTGTGGACCCTGAACACTGTGTCTTCTCTGTCTAGTGGGGAGGTGTGTGTGGGCCCTGAGGGGACAGATCCTGGCCTGGCTACCTCCTGGGTGGCTCCTGAAGCAGGCTGGAGGAGAGAGAACCATTTGGAAGACCCTTGCACAGATTCATCGCTCAAACCTTGTCAGATGCTCGTCTGCCTCACTGGGGAAGAATCAAAACATATCACAGTAAGCGTGGAATGCCAAAGTCATGCTCCTCTTTGTCCGCTGCCCCCAACTCAGTCTCTTAAGCATCATTCATACCAAGAGGTCAGCTCTCCAGCCTCTGCTTGAACCTCTCTAGGGACAGGGAGCTCCTTACTGAGCTCACCTTCTTTCCGATCCAGTTCTGTAGGACATCGTGGTACCCAGCAGACCTCTGGGTCGATCACCATCTGCCCTCTAATCCTGTAGTGCCTATGCCCCCTGCTGAGCCCAGGTAGGGGTCAGGAGTCCGGGGTTTAAGGTGCAACTTTGGCCCCTCTCCTCTCTGCTGTTGTGTGATGGTAAAGGGAGACCAAGGCTTGTCCTGGGTAGGGATTGCCTGTAGCCCAGGTTCTTCTGGGATGTAGAGGGCTTGTTGGCTTTTGCTCAGAGGTCAGGGGCCAGAGACTGTGTGTCCCTGTGCCCCTGGGTTCTGGTGGGACACGGTGATACCACAGGAGAAAATTTGGATAAGAGGGGAAGGGTCAGGTGGTTTAGGATGACCATTATACTCCTGGGCCCTCTGTCTGGTTGCCTTTTTCCTGAGATTTCGGGACATATGGCCACCCCGGAACCCAGTGGGCACCCGTCCAGTGCCTCATGGTGCCAGGCGCTTGTCCGCTTGGGCTGGGGAAGAGGAGAACAAGAATGGTGATTTCTTCCCTGAGGCCTGCTGGCCTCAAAGCCTGGACTTGCCTAGAGACAAGCAGTAACTCGGCAGCATGGGATATTTCTTTTCATCCCCCCCTTTCCCGCCTGGCGTCCCCTAGTTCCTGGTGCTTGGAAGAGGGGTGCGCCCCAGCCCCTATTCACAGTCCTCATGGCCCAGCGTATCTTTATGAGCCTCCGATACACCCCTTGTCCCTGCCACACTAGACAGCTCTCCAGGACCCACCTATGGTTTCTCAACCTCCACGCTTGGTTCTCACCGTCCCTCCCGCCAGGGCAGTTGGTACGATGGGTGCCCACGGAGAGTGGGGTGCAGGGTGAGTCCCCACCCTGGCCTCCAAGTGGGGGAGCGTCCTGCCCAGCCTGGTGTTTGCTCACCTGGCCCCTGCTCTGCACTTTGTAATTATCGATTCCTGCCGCGTCCGCTTACCGTGAGCCAGCTGGGGTGGACTGGCCGTCCAGCTTAGAAGTTCCTGGAAACAGTGACTTATTACTCCCCTAATGAGCGTGTCTCTGCCAGCCAGGTGTGTCCAGGAAAAAGCGTGAGCGTGTGAGCCGCTGGACAGGACATTTTCGTGGGCAGTGGGTGAATTTTCTTCTTTCTCTTGGGTCTGGCTCTTCAGGGCTGTATTCTCTCTTACCATTACATCTTGACATTTTTACTTAACTCCTCTGATTATATGCCAAGGGAAAGCCAGTTTCATAGGGCGGTTCGCCCGAAGCCACTTTTCTGTATCCCTCCGTCCCCCCTCCCTCCCTGCCTCTCTCCCTTCACACCTTCTGTGAGCAGGGTGGTCCTATCCTTCTGTCCCAGGCGTCCTGTCCCCTGTCCCAGGCGGCAGGGACCTCGTGGTCCAACGGAGACCTAGGAAGCTGGACGCAGAGTGAATTTGAAGTTAGGGCAGAACTTCCTGCTTTGTAGGTAGTAACTTCTCTCAGAAACTTTCTATTTTATTTAAAACAAAGTTTGTTTTTCCTTCCTTACAAAAAGTAGCAAATATTTATATAGAAAAAGTTGGGAAACACAGAGAAGTCTGAGGAAGAAAGAAAATCACCTATAGATTCCTACCTGAGGTTTACATCTTGGACGTTTTGGCTGTTTTCCTTTTATTAAACCAATGAGTGCAATAGGTTCGGCTTCTTTCCCGCTTAGAAGAAAAAACAGGCTCAGCTCACAGGATTTGCTTTTCCCAGTTTTATTGTAAACCCCGTGGTTTTGGCTGTACGGTGTTCCATGAAGTGGCTGTATCCTAGTTTACACAACAGTGCCCAGTTGGGGGATGTTGTGCTGTTTCTAATCTTTCCCTATTGTAAATAATACAGTGAAGAATATCTTGTAAGTGAACTGGTTTTCACGTTTGGATTGTTTCCCAGACTTTGTCATCTAGAAGGCATCTTCGTGATCACCCAGACCACTTCTCCAGCATTAGCGTGTGTTAGCATCACCTGGAGGGCTTGTTAAACCCAGCTCTCTGAGCCTCACCCCCCAGAGACTCTGGTTCAGTGGGTGAGGGTGGTGCCCGAGAGTCTGGGTTTTAACAAGCTTCCAGGCGGAGCCGAGGATGCTTGTAAATGGACCACACTCCAGGTGGCATCGACCAGCCTCTCCTGGGTGGTGAAGTTGAGGCTGATGAGTCAGGACAGTGGAGGAGGTGGGGGGCCAGTGGGTGGTTCCCACGCTCAGCCAGGGACCCCTACCCTTTGCTGCCCCTGCTGCCTGGGGAACCTGCCAGAGAAGGGAGCCTTCATCTTCCCAAGGATAGAGGATCTCCTCCATCCAGCCACTCAGGGCAGGCAGATGCTTGTGCAGAGGTGAGCTTAGTGTTGGGATACAGATGGGGGGCCAGGGTGAGCACCAGTTTGGGAAAGAAACCAGCGGAGACTGTGGTGAATCGTCTTAAACGAGAGTGAGTGACAGCCCCTCTAGGGCGCAAGGGGTTAAACAGGCGGCTGGCACAGCCTCCCCGGAGCCAAAGGGGGAACTCGGGAGTAAGTCGTGACTGCCTAATTAATTCAATTAAACTACTTTATAAGCTCCGCTGGTGTCAGTAAATTGTTAAAGTCTATTAAAAAATCAGTGGGACGTGATGAGGGTTTGGGGTTGCTGCACCACCTTCTGGCTCTTCCCTTGTCTTCCTCCCCTGTTGTGAGTGGGGATGCTCTGTCTGTTTCACCTGATGACCTGCTGTGTGTGCCGAGGCAGGTCCTGCCCCCCACCCCCTCCCCGGGCTTCTGTTTCCCTCCTGCACGGTTGAGTGATGGACTGGTTCTTGGAACACCCCTTCAGCACCAGGGTTATTAGGATTTGCCAGTCTCTTCAGGTCAGAGGGAGCTGTTACTGCAGAGGCGCTGTGCTGTCTCCACTCTACCGTCTCATCTAGTTCACCTGGGCTCTTTCCTGGGGTGGCTGTGTGGACAGGTGACCCAGAGGGGACGTGCAGGCTCTGGAGAGAGAGTAAGCAGAGTGAATTTCGCCTAACCACTAACCCTGTGCTGGGGTCAGGGACTGCTCACAAGGTCTCCTTCAGCGCCCCCTCCCCAAGCTGGGACTGGTACCCACGCTCTTGCGGGTGAGGATACGGAGGTTCCCAGGTATCCACGCGACCTGCCCACGAGTACCTGGTGGAGCTGAGGTTTCAGGTCAGGGCTGCCGGGCCTCAGAGTGCCTTGGCTGACTGCTTGTGATTGTTGAGTTGCTCAGTCATGTCTGACTCTTTTGCGATGCCATGGATTGTAGTGCTGCCAGGCTCCTCTATCCATGGGATTTTTCAGGCAAGAATACTGGAGTGGGTTGCCGTTTCCTTCTCCAGGGGACCTTCCCAACCCAGGAATTGAACCCAAGTCTTCTGCATTGGCAGGTAGATTCTTTACCACCGAGCCACCAGGGAAGCCCGCCTTCCTCTGTAGACGTATTTTAAATAAAGCTGCATCCCCTGGCCAAACCCGGTCCACGCTAGTTGAGTTAGTTGCTTGTCTTTAGAAATTCAGAGTTCCCACTTGTTTTGACAGACTGGATGCCCAGCAGCAGTGAACACTAATTCCTACTGGCCAGCTATCAGCAGGAACAGGTAAGCGGGTTCCCTTGTCTTCCCAGCTTAGTGCCACGTTGCAAGTGTGGGAAAGAATACATGAGAAGTGTTCTTTTTGTCTAGTTAGTATCCAGACAGGAGGAGCTGAGCAGAGGGAGTGGCAGCCCCGTCCCTAGAGGTGTGTAAGCAGTGGTTGGCTGACCACTCAGGCCTGTTAGAACCAGGGTCCTGCAACTCTGGGCCCAGCTGTTGGTTTATACTTTTTTCAGCGTTTTATGCTAAGGGCGGACTGGGAATTCAGCAGCAGTTGCTCCCTGGCGTGCGAGCACTGGATTTACTGTCTTGTTTAGCCATACCGGTAGGCTAGATAGTGCTGGTCTTGAGTATGACTGCGGTCCTGGGTTCGAGGGTAGCGTCTGTCTTAAATTAACCAATGGTGGATCTTTGGCAAGGCTCTTCTTCTCCTGATCCTAGAAGTTTAGGTTAGTTCCCTCTATCTCTTAAAGGCAGCTCAGACAGTATGCTCAATGGATGGTCCATAGCAAGAGGGTGCAGCTGGTCCATAGGAGGAGGATGAGTTTAGAGCCAGATACACTTCTGAATGGAGCATATACAATCTTAGAGAGTGTGCATTGTGTGTGTTAGTTACACTCAGTCATGTCTGATGCTTTGTGACCCTATGGACCCACCAGGCTCCTCTGTCCATAGAATACTCCAGGCAAGAATACTGGAATAGGTTGCCATTTCCTTCTCCGGGGGATCTTCCCGGCCCAGGGATCAAACCCTAGTCTCCCGCATTCCAAGCAGATTCTTTAACATCTGAGTCACCAGGGAAGTAATAGAGCCATTGGACCTTTAAAGGCTCTGAAAGGTCCTGCAGTCAAGAAAGGAGATCAGCTTTGTTTATCTGGCCTTCACCAACCTGGGCACTCTTTCCCTGTCCAAGCACGCCTTTTGTTTAATGACCTGAATAGACATGAAGACCTAAAATATTACCCTGAAGAGAGTGGCTTTTTTATGGTGGTTCTTTTTGTCATGGACATCCGTTCTGTAAATTGGACAAACCAGCCTTTAGCAAGGTGGTGTCTGACTCCCCAAAGCTGGGTTTTCTTAAACCAAAGTCCATGTTTGTTCTCAGATCCCAGAGGCTGGCCATGTTCCGAGAGCTTCTTTTGTTGCCAGGAGCCTGCAAGAAGCCAGGCCCTCCAGGTCTGGAATATCCTCTACTTGGGGTTCCCTTTGTACTAGCTATCAGTTCAGTTCAGTTCAGTTGCGTCCGACTCTTTGCAATCCCATGAATTGCAGCACGCCAGGCCTCCCTGTCCATCACCAACTCCTGGAGTTCACTCAAACTCATGTCCATCGAGTCGGTGATGCCATCCAGCCATCTCATCCTCTGTCGTCCGCTTTTCCTCCCACCCCCAATCCCTCCTAGCATCAGTCTTTTCCAATGAGTCAACTCTTCGCATGAGGTGGCCAAAGTACTCGAGTTTCAGCTTTAGCATTATTCCTTCCAAAGAAATCCCAGGGCTGATCTCCTTCAGAATGCACTGGTTGGATCTCCTTGCAGTCCAAGGGACTCTGAAGAGTCTTCTCCAACACCACAGTTCAAAAGCATCAGTTCTTTGGCGCTCAGCTTTCTTCACAGTCCAACTCTCACATCCATACATGATCACAGGAAAAATCATAGCCTTGACTAGGCGAACCTTTGTTGGCAAAGTAATGCCTCTGCTTTTGAATATGCTATCTAGGTTGGTCATAACTTTCCTTCCAAGGAGTAAGCATCTTTTAATTTCATGGCTGCAGTCACCATCTGCAGTGATTTTGGAGCCCAGAAAAATAAAGTCTGCCACTGTTTCCACTGTTTGCCCATCTATTTGCCATGAAGTGATGGGACCGGATGCCATGATCTTCGTTTTCTGAATGTTGAGTTTTAAGCCAACTTTTTCACTCTCCACTTTGTTTCATCAAAAGGCTTTTTAGTTTCTCTTCACTTTCTGCCATAAGATTAGTGTCATCTGCATATCTGAGGTTATTGATATTTCTCCCGGCAATCTTGATTCCACCTTGTGCTTCCTCCAGCCCAGCGTTTCTCATGATGTACTCTGCATATAAGTTAAATAAGCAGGGTGACAATATACAGCCTTGACGTACTCCTTTTCCTATTTGGAACCAGTCTGTTATTCATGTTAGTATTTGGTATTTCAGAGAAACCCTCCTTCCCACTTTATACCAGCAGGCAGAGGAACCGATTGGTGGGGCTTGGAAGTTGCCTGAAGGTATTTCATGATGTTCTGATAATCTGGAGCTGCCTGTTTAAGAATTTGTGAACTGCGGTGGACCTTTCCAAAAGAAGATTTGCTTAGGAAAATGCTAGTGTAAACAAGATCTTCAGGGGAAGAACTGTAAGGTGTGTGAGGAATCAGTCTATTTTTAAGCCTTTTGAAAGCTCCCATTTGTGGAACACAAACACTATGCTAATTATAAAAACACCTTTTCTGTTCAAAACTCGGGTAAACAAGATGGGAGTTGGGTGGAGGAGGGAAGGAGTGTCTGAACAGAGGTTCAACCAGAGTTTAAACACTGTCAGTCCACACTGGTTGAGTTGGTTGTCCATCTTTAGCAATTCAGATTTCCAACTTGTTTTGACAGCCTGAATGCTCGGGCAGCAGTGGACATGAGTTCCTGCTGGCCAGCTGTCAGCAGTAAAAGGCTAAGTGAGGCTTCCTTGTCTTCCCAGCTCTGTACCCCAGCCTGGTTTATTTGCGGGAGTGACTTGCACCGCCCCCACCCCTTGGAATGTACTACACCCCTGCCTTTCTAACACTTTCCCCAAATATCTTAAGAGTATAGTTAGCATGTCACTGCTCCTTTCCTCACCATTAGCTGTGGAGGAAGTCTTCTGCCTTGTTCAGCAAAACTTTCGAAGATAAACAGTGTCAGAAGCAGCCAAATGTCTTTTTATTGGACATCTACTAGACATCAGGCTCTGTGCAGATGTCTTATCTCAACTTGGGGTTAAGATAAACCTTCCTGTGCAGCCACCAGACAGGTGTCACCCAGAGCTTCTGTCCTGCGTGCCTTGAATTGTGGCAGAGGATTCTCAAAGGGTAGACGAGGTCCTTGCCCTTGACCTGCCTTTGTAGAGAGATGAAATGAAGGGTGACGTGAACTCCTGAGAAGTGAGACTGTGGGGTCCCTTTGAGCTTTGGGGATGTGGCATATGGGTGTGGGGAGAGGAAAGGGAAAGAGGGTGGAGGACGGGAGGGTTAGGGACCTGCAGGAGGAGGTGTGTGACCTTGAGGAGTGGTTAACGTTGAGATAGGCTTAGGGGAGAGGAGAGACCATCCCAGGCTCTAATAAAGAGGTAGAAAGATGATAATTAGCAGAGGCTTTATATGTGAATTAGATTTGAAAATGCTTAAAAATATCAGGAGATTGAAAATAGCAGGTGGTCTACTTGTTGGGGAGGAAATGGGGATGGAAAAAGAGGAAGAGAAAGAGAGAGGTAGGTGGATGGATGAATGGATGGAGACATACCCGTTATCTTGGTGGAGGACCCTGAAAACCAAGTGAAGAATTTTGCTAACTAAGGAAATATGTGTAACCAGTCTTAAGACCCCTGAGGGCACAGTCTGTCTTATTCATTCTGTGTCCTCAGTTTCCAGCAAGGCCTTGACATGATGAATGGTTACTAATTATTTGTTGAGTGAAGGTACCTAGTCAGTATTTATCACATTTCTCTTTATGGTAACCCTATGAAAAGATGTTGTTACTCCTTTGAACCATTCTTAGAGGTGTGTGTTTGTGTGTGTGTGTTTATGTGTATGTGTGTGTATTATGGTGGGGGAAGCATGGGGCTACCAGAAAAGGTTTTTTGTTGTTGTTGCAGTACCATGAAATATTGATCAATTTGATTCTATTGTATGACACAGGGACAATTTTACTAGCGGAAAATATGACCGTATTATATGGCTGCAATAAAAAATCACAGCCGTGAGCCCAGGCTCAGAAAGCGAAGCAAACTGACAGTGGAGGCAGGACTCGCTGACTCCCGTCTTTCTGCCGGCGTTAGGTTGCTGTCGTTCCTTCCTGGTGCCAGTGATGGGCTCTGTGGCAGGTAGGAGGTGATAGGTCCCAGCAGAAAATTTACAGAAGAAAGGCTTAACGTCAATTCAGTTTGCGGTTCTCCTGCAATTAGGAAATGTCAGGTGTTGTTTAGTTGTAGATGTAGAGAGTACCAGTCTAGCCTGAGAATTGTCCCATGGGAAGGTTTTGAAGCAGGGATGTAATTTAATGAATGGGTACCATGACATCTCAACAGAAATGCACTTAACTCCGGAGAATATGTATTGTGCAGGTGGCAGATGTCCCAGGGTGAGAACTGGTGTTCTCTGGGTCCCTCTAAGAATGAGAGCATAATGACCCACTGACTGTGATTGTTATGGTGCAAAATATGTGTCTTTCGTACAATAGGGTCCTTTAATGCAGGTCAACATCTTCATCAGGTGCTCAACCAGAAAAACATTGCTCTGTTCCAACTCTAGAGGATCAGCTGGACATTGGGTTTCTGGAAAAATGGGAAGACAGTCTCCCAAGGAGTGGTGCCTTCCCAAGGAGTCACTGGTTGCAAGTTTGCTGTTGTTCAGTAGCTCAGTTCTGTCCGACTCTTTGTGACCCCATGGACTGCAGCACACCAGACTTCCTTGTCCATCACTATCTCCCAGAGTTTGCTCAAATTCATGTCCATTGAGTCGGTGGTGCTATCTAAGCATCACATTCTCTGCCACCCTCTTCTCCTTTGGCCTTCACTTTTTGCCAGCATCAGGGTCTTTTCCAGTGAGTTGGCTCTTCACATCAGGTGGCCAAAGTATTGGAGCTTCAGCTTCTGCATCAGTCCTTCCAATGAATATTCAGGGTTGATTTCCTTTAGGATTGACTGGTTTGATCTCATTGCAGTCCAAGGGATTCTCAAGAGTCTTCTCTTTTCAAAAGCATTTCAATTCAAAAGCATCAGTTCTTTGGTGCTCAGCCTTCTTTATGGTCCAGCTCTCACATCTGTACATGACTACTGGGAAAACCATAGCTTTGAGTATACAGACTTTTGTCGGCAAAGTGATGTCTTTGCTTTTTAGTATGCTGTCTAGGTTTGTCTAGGGCTTCCCAGCTGGTGCTAGAACCTGCCTGCCAATGCAGGAGACCTAAGAGACAAGGGTTCAGTTCCTGGGTTGGGAAGATTCCCTGGAAGAAGGCATAGCAACCTACTCCAGTATTCTTGCCTGGAGAATCCCATGGACAGAGGAACCTGGTGGGCCATGAACCTTGCAAAGAATGAGACACAACTGAAGCAACTTAGCTGTAGGTTTATCATAGCTTTCCTTCCAAGGAGCAAGCATTTTTTAATTTCACGGCTGCAGTCACCGTTCACAGTGATTTTGCAAGTCTTAACTTTAAGATCCCAGGTTTATGTACTGGCTTTAGGACTTAACCTCGCCTAAGATGTCACCCTGCCTTGCCTGTTCAGGAAGAACTGGGATGTGTGAAGAGGGTGGAATAGAGTGGCAGACTCCCCTGGAAGCAGGGATGGAGCTGAGAGAGAGTCCTGGCTCTCTCGGGCCATATTTTTCTTCTTTTACACTAGGCACTGCAACCTCAGGGCCTTTACACTTGCTGTTCCTCTTCCCAGAAGGCATTCCCCAGTTATTTTCTTGACTTCTCTCTCCCTTCCATCTAGTTTTCTCAGTAAGCCTCCTCTGACCTTGATATTTAAAGTTCTATGCTCCTTTCATCCCATCGCCCTTTTTTGCTCCATTTTCTTCCATAGTACTGCTTTCTATTTTAGCTTTAGAAAGAAATTATGCTTCCTTTCTGTCTCCTTCCTTTGCTTTCCCAAGGATGTAAACTTTGTGAAGGCAGGGCTTAAAAAACACTTTTAAAAAATAACTTTTTCTTTTGAAAGCAGTTTAGACGTAAAATTTTGCAAAAATAATGCAAAGAATTTCCATGTATCCTATACCCAGCTTCCTCAAATGTTAGCACCTTACATAACCGTGGTATAATGCTTCAGTTATGTTATGAAATTCATATTAGCACAGGAAATGAATAGCAATGCAATCCTATGTACTAAGCCACAGACCTTATTCAGGTTTCACCAGCGGCCCCACCAATAGTCCAGGATTCAATCCAGGGTCCACTATTGCATTTAGTTGTCACGCCCCCTCAATTTTCACCAGTCTGGGACAGATCGTGGGCCTTTCTTTGAATTCTGTGCCCTTGACCCCTTTAAAGTGCCCTTACTAATTATTCTATAGAATGCCCCTCATAGGTTTTTCAGATATTTTGCTGGATCACTGAGTTGGTTCTGTGTTTCTTTTCGTAGCTCGCCCAGAAGGGATGGTACCCCTCCTGGGCATCACAGCAGAAGGTACGGGATGTTAGTATGATTTATCACTAGTGATGTGAACTTTGAACACTTGGTTATGGTGGCGTTTGCCTGGTTTCCCAGTTACTCTCTTACCTTTCATATTAAGAAGTATCTTTGCGACTATGTGAATAACTTGATTCTCATCACACTTTCTGTCCCTGACATCCTTAGATGATTCTTGCCTGCAACAGTTATTACTGTGGTGTTTGCCAAATAGTGATTTCCTATTTCTGTCATTCTTTGTACATTTATTAGTTGGAATTCTACTGTAGAAAGAGCTTTCCTTTCTCCTTCATTTATTCATTTATTTATTTATACCGGTTTAACTCCTGGCTGTTTATTTTATGGATTATAATCCAGAGAAGGGGATGACAGAGGATGAGATGGCTGGATGGCATCACTGACTCGATGGATGTGAGTCTGAGTGAACTCTGGGAGTTGGTGATGGACAGGGAGGCCTGGCGTGCTGCGATTCATGGGGTTGCAAAGAGTCGGACACGACTGAGTGACTGATCTGATCTGATCATATTCTATTGCTCAGATTGTTCCAGATTTGGCCAGTGACAGCCCCTTCATGCAGGCTCCTCTGTCCTTTTGACATGCCCATTATTCTTTGTGCTTGTCCTTATGCTCAGCAGGGTGTCAGGGCTTGTCTTGTGCTGTTCCAGCCCTGGAAGCAACCTTTCTCTATGAAGGCAGGCAGGGGTTTTTGTCTGTGTTCTTCATTCTGTTGCGTCCTGGTGCTCACAGGGTCTGGCATGTAGTAGAATCACCTCAAATAATTTTTGGATGAATGGATGAATCCTGGGAAGGAAGATTCCATAGGCTTGGTACAGAGGCAACATTCAATTCATAGTTTTCCTAGTCTTCTCCTGATGAGCCTGAATGAATGATTTAGAAAGGGAGGGGTCTTTTCCCTGTTTTCCCTACTGTGAGCCTCAGGGGCTTTGACAGACCCGTTTTGTCACTTTCAGCCTGTTCTCCTTGCTGCACAGTGTGAAAAAGATCCCAGGGCATCCCCGATCTTGTAGAAATAGATCTTGTTGAGTAGAAAGAGCCAAAGGCGGGGAAAGCAGCCAAGAGGAGCAGGCTGGCTGGAGAGTTAGCTGGGGCTGGCAGAGCTGGGCCTGCTCGCCGCTAACGACTTGGTTGAACACCAGCCGCGGCAGGCAGAAGGCTCCAGCAGTTGACGGCAGAGGTCCGGGTACCCCCACCAGCATGTCAGTAGCTGGGGAGCTGCCAAGAGCCACTCCTGGTCTCCTGAGACGCACAGGTCTCGCTTGAATATTTTATGAGTTTTTCTTTATGAAAGATTAAAACTCAGTCACGTTGGCTTTGGAAAAGCTTGTGATAATCAGATTTTTATTTATGAGTTGGACTGTGTGTGTGTGTGCCCCCAAAGAGGGGAACGGGCTGCCAGGCTTTCTTGCTGACCCTTCTGGCAGATTTCTGGGCCAGGAGCAGCCTTGGCAAGTGGTAGCCCCTTTTCCAAGTCAGGAGAGGCCCCGCTGGCTCCTGAGATGTCATTGCTGGTGCCCCTGAGAACGGCGCAGACCCCTTCACAGGGTGGTGCCTTCTCCAATACCACCTCTACTCAGCGGTTCAGGTTTGCGGAACACCGCGATGTCTTGTGTTTGCGCCAGTTCTTCAGGGCGGTCCTGGGAACTGGGCCAGGTGGGTATGGTTGTCTTAGTTTGCAGGCAGAGAAACGGAGTCCCAGGAAAAGGGAAATGACTGCCTTTCCATCGTGCTTAAGGGTCTAGAAAGCATTAACATATTTTAAAATGTCTCAGTACCCAGGTGAAGCTGCCAGCTCCTCAAGGCTCTCCTGGGTTGAGGTAACATAGCAGAGGTTTAGGTGGATGAAGGAGATGGGGGAAGAGCCGGAGGAAGAGCTACAGTTGCTTAGAGCAGGCCTCCTGGGAGGGAGAGGGCAGTGTCAGCTTGCCTTGAATCTGTATTTATCAAGCATGTATACTGTGTGATACCTAACAGGGGCAAGAACCTGGAGAGATCCCAGCAGGTGATGGAACACCCCCTGTCAAGGACAGCAAGCCTTCTGTGGTCTCTGGTCAGGGATACTGGAGGCCTGTTCGCTCAGCCTGGGGATGTAGCCATAAGCAAAGGCAAGCATCGGTGAGCTGTGTAAGCCCCCAGCTTAGCACTCAGCATGCTCCACCCCAGGGTACATGTGGCCCAGAGTAGTGCGGGGTCCCATTCTAGCATTCTTTTCGGTCATTTATCCATCCATCCCAGAAGTGTTTATTGAGTGCCTGAAGTCAGTCCAGCAATGTACTAGATACCAGGGTGAATTAGACCACAGGACCCCTGCCCTGTGGGGTTCACTAGTAAACACACAGGCAGTTTTCCAGTATGTAGGATAAAAGTGCTCTGATGGTGGAAATCCAGGAGGGGTTTGTAGAAGGCACCTCTTGTCCGTGTGTCTCATCCTCAGGATAGCTCTGAAGTAGATGCTGTCGTCGTCTCCTTGTTACTGATGAGGAAACTGAAGCTCAGGTGTTGACTTCACCAGCAGGTAGCAAAGCCACGTTGGAGCTCATGGGCTCGACTCCCCAGCGAAGGAAGGAGCTGGCCAGTGTTTAACAGTCAGTCCATGGCTAAATGGACAGACTTTCCATCACCCCAGCCTCCTCGACTTACTGTGAACAAGAGTGAGTGAGGGTGCTGAGGGCCTGTGGCCAGAATCTCATCCTGTCTGAACCAGGCAGGGGCTTGAGGCCTGGTTGGAGCTGGGGAGCAAATGGAGCCCTGGGCTGGGCATGGAAGCCTCTGCATCATCTGGGTCCAGAACAGAGAATCTCTGTTGGAAGAGCTCGTGGCTTCCCACTCCAGTATGCTTGCCTGGAGAATCCCATGGACAGAGGAGCCTGGTGGGCCACAGTCCATGGGGTCCCAAAGAGTCAGACATGATAAGGAGAAACGAGCTTACAACATAGGGTGGTCGTGATGACTAAGTGAAGTACTGAATAGGAAGTGCTACGCACAGTGCCTGGCATATGAGAGGAGCCACAGTGGCGGTTCATAGCAGTCCTAATAGCATTTAGCGGTGGGTTTCTGCAGATTGCTGTGTGGCTGGTGGTGGCTTAGGCGTCTCTGTGTTCTACTTGGCTTGAAGGCGTGAGCTCTCCCTGGTAGTGCATTTCACAGGTGGAAGTCGGTTGTATGATGACTAGCAGTTCTGTGGTTATTGGGCGTTGTGTGATGGGATGATTTTCTCTTGCTCGTGTGCAGACTCCCCAGGGACAGGGCTGGTGGCGTTCCTCTTGGTGGTCTTGGCTCAGAACCTGGTGTGGATCAGGCACTCAGTACCTCGGCCATTTTTAAAAGTTCCTTGACCATAAAGCTTCATTTATCATGAAGCTTCTGTATCTGTCAGACTGAGATTGGAATCCAGAGCCCTGTTTCTCCTGCCTAATGGCTAGGGCAGGTAAATTACTTCTCCTTTCTGATCTGTTTCCCCGCCTCTCAAACCAGGTGAGAGTTATGCACCTGGTTTCTATTCTGAGGCCAGAGAATTACTCCAGCCTTTCGCCTGTCAGGCCAAGGATGTTCTGTCTCCATCCAGTGGGTCAAAGGTTTCTTCCTGGTTACAGCAACTGAGGAGCCAGTCTCTTTTCCAGAGTCTCAAGACATCCACATCTGAAGGAAAAACCCTCCGAGGCTGATGGGGTCAGAGGTCACTGAGTTCAGAACTGATGAGTTGGGATTTGCCAGGACCTCCTTTGAGGAGACAGAAGGAAACAGCACATGTCTGGAAGGAAGGAAGAAGGGACAGTTTCTTTGTTTCCCTTGGGCAAACAAGACTCTCTGAACTTCACATCATCCTGAAAAGTTTCCCGCTAATCAAACCCTTTTTTGGACTATTCCCTGCATACGAGATTTTTATGACAGAGCTTTTTTACAAAGCAAAAAGTACCTTCTGTAACGTGAATCATCACTCCTGATATTTGTGTAAACCTGACCTTTCTTATGTTGTTTTCTTGCCTGTTTTTTCTTTTTACCTCTATTATTATTTTTAAGGAATGCAGGTTCACTACTGAACAGTTAGGAAGTCCAGATGAGCAAAAAAAAAAAAAGAAAAAAAAAAAATCAAGGTCAGCTATAATCTTCCCAGAACCTAGAGATAACCCCTCTAAATGTTGATATTTGATGTATTGATATTTTGATGTATCAGGAGACATGTGACATGCAGAACATAAAAGTTCACTCATTTAGGAAGTGTTTACTGGACTTCTACCCTGTGCATAGTGTTGGAGAGAAACCAGGGACCAAAAAATAGATACCATTCTTCAGGAAGCGATTTATGTAGAGAAAAGGAAGGAAAGAAATTGAGATGAAATTGGGACTGAGGAAATATCTGAAACTGATAGTAAAAGTTGTCCTAAGAGCTCTGTGAGTTGTGACCTGACTCCAGAATGGTTGGGCATGAAGTGGCTGGAAGAGGGAGAGGGAGGGTATATTGACAGCTTCCAGGAGTGCTGATTCATACTGCCCAGAGAACGTGGTTCTGGTAGGTGTCTGTATTCTGGGGGAACAAGCACAGAACCGAGCTGAGGTTTGTTTGTTTTTGCAGGTTGCTATCTAATTGTTCTATTGATAGTACCATTTGTTGAAAGACTATCCTTTCTCCATTGAATTGCCTTTTTCAAAGATCATTTAACTGTATTTGTGGGTCTTTTTCTGAGCTTTCTATTCTGTTCTGCTGATACTTGTTTCTTTCACCAATACCACACACTTGATTACCATAGTTTTACAGTAAGTCTCGAAGTCAGATAGTCTGAGTTTTTTGCCTTTGTTCTTCTTCAGTGCTCTGCTGGCTACTCTGGGTCTTCTGGTCTTTTCATATATACTTTAGTTTGTCAACAGTCACAACATAACTTGCTGGAATTTTGATTGAGATTGTGTTGATTCCGTAGATTAAGTTGACAACCAACATCTTAACAATATTGAGTTTTTCTTTCATTAATATGGAATATTTATTTATTTATTTAGAGTTTTGTTAATTTATTCCATTAAAGTTTTATAGTCTTCATGTATCATTTACATATCTTGTTAGATTTATACCTAAGTAATGCTCTCTTTTGGAGAAGGCAATGGCACCCCACTCCAGTACTCTTGCCTGGAAAATCCTGTGGACGAAGGAGTCTGGTAGGCTGCAGTCCATGGGGTCGCTAAGAGTCAGACACGACTAAGCGACTTCACTTTCACGCATTGGAGAAGGAAATGGCAACCCACTCCAGTGTTCTTGCCTGGAGAATCCCAGGGACGGAGGAGCCTGGTAGGCTGCCGTCTCTGGGGTCGCACAGAGTCGGACACGACTGAAGCAACTTAGCAATGCTCTTTTTTATTAGTGCCAATATAAGTGGTATTGTGTTTTAAATTTCCATTTACAGTACCCTGTTTGTATATATAAAAACAGCTGACTTTTTTAAATACTAAACTGTGATCCTGCCACCTTCTTATATTACTTATTCCAGTTTTTTTTTAATATTGAGGGTTTTCTTTTGGATTTTCTAAACAGTAGTCATGTATCTTTGAATAAAGAAAATTTTATTTCTTCCTTTTCAGTCTCTATGCTTTTAATTCACTTTTCTTGTCTTATTGCATTAGCTAGGACTTCCCATATGATGTTGAGTAGGGATGGAGAATGGGACAGCTTTGCCTTGTTTCCTTTCTTTCCATCCTTGCCTTGCTTCCAGGAGAAGGTATCTGGTTTATCACCATTACGTATGATCTTAGCTGTAGGTTTTCTGATACATATTCTTCATCAAATTGAGGAAGTTCCCCTCTATTCCTAGTTTTCTGAGAGTTTATTTTTTTATCATGAATAGGTGTTGGATCTTGTCAGATGCACAGCTATTGATACAACAATGTGATTTTTCTTTCTAGCCTGTAGATGTGATGGATTATGTGAATTGATTTTTCAGTGTTTAAGCCAGCCTTGCCAACCTTGCATACCTGGAATAAATCTCATTTGGTTATGGTGTATACTTCTTTTTGCTTCCCTGGTGGCCAAGATGGTAAAGAATCCACCTGCAGTGCAAGAGACCTGATTTCAATCCCTGGATTGGGAAGATCCCCTGAAGAAGGGAACGGCTACCACTCCAGTATTCTGGCCTGGAGAATTCCATGGACAGAGGGTCCTAGCAGGCAACAGTCCATGGGGTCACAAAGAGTCAGACACAACTGAGCACCTTTCACACATATGCTTCTTTTTATACGTTGTTCAACTCAGTTTGCTAGTATTTTATTGGTGATTTATGCATCTCTGTTCAGGAGAGAATCATTTGTGGTTTTCCTTTCTTGTATTATCTTTATCTGGTCTTGGTGTTAGAGTAATATGGACTTCATATAATGAGTTGAGAAGTGTCCCCTATGCTGCTTTTTCTTGGAGAAGATTGTAGAGAATTGGTATCATTTCATCCCTAAGTATCAGAATGCACTACTGAAACCGTCCAGACCTGGTACTTTTCTTTTTTTGAAAGGCTCTTTTTATTGATTCAGTTATATATATATAAATTTATGAAATAGATACATTATTTGTTTCTCCTGATCTGAATTTTACTAAATTGTGTCTTTCAAGGAATTGGTCCATTTCATTTAAGTTACATTTATGGGCAAAGAGTTTATAATATTCCTTTATTCTTTTATATCCATGAGGTCAATGCTGATAACCTTTTTCCATTTCAGATATTAGTAATTTGTGTTTCTGTTTTATTATCTTGGTTATCATGGCTAGCCACATGACTGTGGCTCAGATTATGAACTCCTTATTGCAAAATTCAGACTTAAATTGAAGAAAGTGGGGAAAACCACTAAACCATTCATGTATGACCTAAATCAAATCCCTTACAATTATACAGTGGAAGTGATAAATAGATTCAGGACATTAGATCTGATAGACAAAGTGCCTAAAGAACTATGGACGGAGGTTTGTGACGTTGTACAGAAGGCAGTGATCAAGACCATCCCCAAGAAAAAGAATGCAAAAAGGCAAAATGGTTGTCTGAGGAAGCCTTACAAATAGGTGAGAAGAGAGAAGTTAAAGGCAAAGGAGAAAAGGAAAGATATACCCATCTGAATGCAGAGTTCCAAAGAACAGTAAGGAGAGATAAGAAAGCCTTCCTTGGTGATCAGTGCAAAGAAATAGAGGAAAACAATAGAATGGGAAAGACTAGAGATCACTTCAGGAAAATTAGAGATATCAAGGGAACATTTCATGCAAAGATGGGCACAATAAAGGACAGAAATGGTATGGACCAAACAGAAGCAGAAGATAAGAAGAAGAGGTGGCAAGAATACTCAGAAGAACTATACAAAAAAGATCTTCATGACCCAGATAATTACAATGGTGTGGTCACTCACCTAGAGCCAGACATCCTGGAATGCGAAATCAAGTGGGCCTTAGGAAGCCTCACTACGGACAGAGCTAGTGGAGGTGATAGAATTCCAGTTGAGCTATTTCAAATCCTAAAGGACGATGCTCTGCACGTGCTGCACTGAATATGCCAGGAAATTTGGAAAACTCAACAGTGGCCACAGGACTGGAAAAAAGAAAGGTCATCTCACATGCTAGCAAAGTAATGCTCAAAATTCTCCAAGCCAGGCTTCAACAGTACATGAACCATGAACTTCCAGATGTTCAAGTTGGATTTAGAAAAGGCAAAGGAACCAGAAATCAAATTGCCAACATCCATTGGATCATTCAAAAAGCAAGAGAATTCCAGAAAAACATCTGCTTCTACGTTATTGATTACGTCAAAGCCTTTGACTGTGTAGATCACAACAAACTGGAAGATTCTTCAAAAGATGGGAATACTAGACCACCTGACCTACCTCCTGAGAAATCTCTATGCAGGTCAAGAAGCAACAGTTGGAACTGGACATGAAACAGCAGACTAGTTCCAAATTGGGAAAGGAGTATGCCAAGGCTGTATATTGTCACCCTGTTTGTTTAACTTATATGCATCATGTGAAATATCGGGCTGGTTGAAGCACATGCTGGAATCAAGATTGCCAGGAGAAATATTAATAACCTCAGATATGCAGATGACACCACCCTTATGGCAGAAAGTGAAGAAGAACTAAAAAGCTCTTAATGAAAGTGAAAGAGGAGAGTGAAAAAGTTGGCTTAAAACTCAACATTAAAAAAATGAAGATCATGGCATCCGGTCCCCCGTTCATGGCAAATACATACGGTAACAATGAAAACAGTGAGAGACTTTATTTTTGGGGCTCCAAAATCACTGCAGATGGTGACTGCAGCCATGAAATTAAAAGATGCTTGCTCCTTGGAAGAAAAGCTATGACCAACCTAGGCAGCATATTAAAAAGCAGAAACATTACTTTGCCAACAAAGGTCCATCTAGTCAAAGCTATGTTTTTTCCGGTAGTCATGTATGGATGTGAGAGTTGCACTATAAAGAAAGCTGAGCACCAAAGAATTGATGCTTTTGAACTGTGGTGTTGGAGAAGACTCTTGAGAGTCCCTTGAACTGCATGGAGATCCAACCAGTCTATCCTAAAGGAAATCAGTCCTGAATATTTGTTGGAAGGACTGATGCTGAAGCTGAAACTCCAGTACTTTGGCCACTTGGTGCAAAGAACAGACTCATTGGAAAAGACCCTGATGCTGGGAACGATTGAGGGCAGGAGGAGAAGGGGATGACAGAAGAGGTAGTTGGATGGTACCATTGACGTGATGGACATGAGTTTGAGCAAGCTCCGGGAGTGGTGATGAACACGGAAGCCTGGTGTGCTGCAGTCCATGGGGTCGCAAAGAGTCAGACACGACCGAGCAACTGAACTGAACTGATCGTGGCTAGAGGTTTATCAGTTTTATTGGTCTTTTCAAACAACCAGTCTTTGCTTTTATTAATTTTTGCTATTGATTTCTAGTTTGAAGTTTCATTGATTTCTGCTTATTCTTTTCTTATGATTGTTTTAAGTTTATACTGTTCTACTTTCTCTAGTTTCCTAAGATGGATGCATATATGAATGATTTTAGATCCAGCTTTTTTCCAATATATGTATTCAGTTCAATAAAATTCCCTCTAAGCACTGCATGCACCGCGTTCCACAAATTCTAATAATTGTGTTTTCGCTTTCATTTAGTTAAAAATATTTTAAAATTTCTCTTGAGACTTCCACTTTGACCCATGTGTTATTTAGAACACTCTTGTTTAATCTCCAAATATTTAAGTTTTCCATCAATATTTCCAGCAAATATTTTGAAATTTAACTACAGTTTTCTATTATTTATTTCTGGTTAAATCCATTGTGGTCTGAGAGTATATTTTGTTTGGTTTCTGGTTGTTGTTTTTTTTTTTTAACTTGTTAAGGTGTGTTTTAGTCTAGAATGTAATCTGTTTTGGTGACTGTTTTATGTGAGCTTGAGAAGAATGTGTATTCTATTGTTGTTGGATGAAGTACTCTATAAATGTCAGTTAGATCCTGTTGATTGATGGTGCTATTCAGTTCAGCTATATCCTTACCGATGTTAGGCTTCACTTTGTAGTTCTGTCAGCTTTGCCTCACATATTTTCATGCTGTGTTGTTAGGTGCATGTATGTTAAAGATTGTCGTGTCTTGCAGAATTGACCTGTCATTGTGCAATACTCCTTTTTTTTCCTGTTTTTCTTGCTCTGATTCTTGCTTTGTCTGAAATTAATATAGCTACTCTAGATGTCTTTTAATTTGTGTTAGCGTGGTATATTTTTTCCCTATATGTTTATTTTTAATCTATATATGTTTTTATATCAATATTTACAGTGGATTTTGTTTTTAGTACACAAAATACAGTTGGATCTGGAGTTTGTTTGTTTTTTTTTTAATCTGTTCTGATAGTCTCTGTCTTTTAATCAGTGTATTTAGGCCATTCATATTTAAAGTGATTATTAATATGTACCATATTTGGAACTGTTTTCTATTTGTGGTCCTTGAGTTTTTCTTTTTTGTCTTTCCCTTTTTTCTGCCTCCTCTGGTTTTAATTAAGCATTTTATATGATTCTGTATTCTCCCCTCTCATAGCATCTGAAGTCCTTAAAATTTTTTTTTAGTGATTGCCCAAGACTCTGCAATATATATTAGCATTTAATCTAAGTCCATTTTAAAATAACACTATTTTGCTTCAGGCAGTGCAGGTATGTTATAACCGGATTCCTAGTTGTTCCCTCCCATCTCTTGTGAGGATGAGATGGTTGGATAGCATTACCGACTCAATGAACATGAGTTTAAGTAAATTCCAGGAGGTAGTGAAGGACATGGAGAAGGCAGTGGCACCCTACTCCAGTACTCTTGCCTGGAAAATCCCATGGACAGAGGAGCCTGGTGGCTGCAGTCCGTGGGGTGGTGAGTCGGACACGACTGAGCGACTTCACTTTCACTTTTCACTGTCATGCATTGGAGAAGGAAATGGCAACCCACTCCAGTGTTCTTGCCTGGAGAATCCCAGGGAGGGGGCAGCCTGGTGGGCTGCCGTCTGTGGGGTCACACAGAGTCGGACACGACTGAAGTGACTTAGCAGCAACAGCAGTTTAGGACAAGGAAGCCTGGCACGCTGCAGTCCATTGGGTCACAGAGAGTCAGACACGTCTTAGCAACTCAGCAACAACACCAGTAATCTCTTATGGAACTGCTGTTATTCATCTCCCTGATTCATAAGTTATAGTTGTCAATATAGTGTTTTCTTACTGTTTTGAACAAAGTTATCTATTAGGTGACTTAAGAATAAGAAAAATAAAAATTTTATTTTACTTTTATGTTTTCCTTCTCCCACACCATTCCTTTCCTTGTGTATGTTGAGTTTCTGACCTGTTATTTTCCTTCTCTCTGAAGAACTTTTAACATTTCTTTTAGGGATCTTCTGGTGACAGATTTCCTTAAATGTTTGTTTGTATTTCTCCTTCACTTTTAAAGAAGAATCTTACCAGATACAGGTTACTAAGTTGGTAGTTGTTTTCTTTGAACACCGTATTTCATGCCACTCTTTTCTTGCTTGCATCATGTTTGGTGAGAGCTCCAGGGTGATTCTTATCTCTGTTACTCTACAGGTGAGCAGGCTTTCCTTGTTGTTGTTCATTCGTTCCTAATGACTTCTGGCTGCTTTCATGATTTTGTCTTTGTCTTTAATTTTTCTGTCCTTTGAATATGATATGCCTCGGTGTCGATTTTTTGTTTGTTTATTAAACAAA
Source organism: Tragelaphus eurycerus (assembly GCA_935064755.1). Classification (NCBI taxonomy): domain Eukaryota; kingdom Metazoa; phylum Chordata; class Mammalia; order Artiodactyla; family Bovidae; genus Tragelaphus; species Tragelaphus eurycerus. The sequence goes on from CAKXYN010000083.1 coordinate 907,296, forward strand.
ATTATTTTGATTGTTGCTCTCTGAGCTTTCTGGATTTGTGGTTTAGTGTCTTGTTAATTTTGGAAAACTCTCAGCCATTATTATATCAAATATTTCTTTTGTTTTCCTTTTCTTTCTTCTCCTGACATTCTCATTATGTATATGTTACACCTTTTGTAATTATCCTATACTTCTTGGACATTCACTTTCTTCTTCTTCTTCTTTTTAACATTCTTTCTTGTCTTTGCTTTATCATTTTGAGAAGTTTCAACTTCTGGCATTTACTTGTGATTCTTTGTTAGAGTTTCCATCTCTTTGCTTACATTGCTGTCCATTTTTACATGTTGTCCACCTTTTCTATTTTGAGCCCTTAGTATACTAATCATCAGATCAGATCAGTCGCTCAGTCGTGTCCGACTCTCTGCGACTCCATGAACCGCAGCACGCCAGACCTCCCTGGCCATCACCAACTCCCGGAGGTCACTCAGACTCACATCCATCGAGTCAGTGATGCCATCCAGCCATCTCATCCTCTGTCGTCCCCTTTTCCTCCTGCCCCCAATCCCTCCCAGCATCAGAGTCTTCTCCAATGAGTTAACTCTTCGCATGAGGTGGCCAAAATACTGGAGTTTCAGCTTCAGCATCATTCCTTCCAAAGAAATCACAGGGCTGATCTCCTTCAGAATGGACTGGTTGGATCTCCTTGCAGTCCAAGGGACTCTCAAGAGTCTTCTCCAACACCACAGTTCAAAAGCATCGATTCTTCGGTGCTCAGCCTTCTTAAATTCCTGGCTTGAAAATTCTAAAATCTGTTTCATATCCGAGTCTGACTATGATGCCTGCTGTGTCTCTTTAGACTTGTCTTTTGCCTTTAATCATGCCCTGTAATTTTTGATTGAGAGCCAGACATGATATAACTAGCAAAAGGAACTGAGGTAATCGGCGTTTTAGTTTGAGGTTTTATGTCTATCTGGTTAGGAGTTAGGCTGTGCTAACAATTTGCTATAATTGTAGGTGTCAGAGGCTAAAATTTCCTCTGGTGGCCTTGTTTCTGTCTTCCCTGTAGTTTTTGGGTTTCCTTTGAGACTGCTTAAGGAGAGTCTGAACCTTGCAGGTCCTTTAGCTGTAATCCTCTGTTAATTGTTCAGGAGCCCTACTGATGTGGTGGTGAGGTGTGGGGAGAGGAGAAGCATGTTAGACTCCTGTGATTAGTGTTCAGTCTTTTAGTGGGCCTGAGGCCCTGGCCTGTGACCTTAACAAGTGCTTCTCTATTTTTTTTTTCCTCTTTAGGTCAGACTGGAAGGTCAGAGGGGACTGGATTTGGGTATTCCCCTGCCCTGAGGTCAGTTAGTTCCTTGTAGAACTCACTTTGGTTAAACTCGATAAATATTTTCCCTGGAGGGTAGGCCTTTGTTAAATAGCACAGAATGTTCTGGGTATATTTAAAAATTGTTACTTTTCACCAAGGGGAGAATTTTCTTCCATCTTAAAACCCTGAGAAGCTGGTAAGGCTCCTGGAGATAAAACTCAGGAAGGAGTTGCGACCCCCAGGAGTCTTTTTTCCCTCAAGCCCATCTGTGCTCAGTCTCTGCAATTACCCCCAAGTATTCCTACCAGCTCCTGGCTGCAGGGGGCAGCTTCAGCTTGTGGTAAGCTATGAGTCTCTTTATTCACCTTTCTCTCCAGATTTCAGGGCCTGGAGATCTCTGTTCTCTGATGGCCTGAGATAAGTTATTGATTTTTCAGTTTGTCAAGCTTTTCTTCCTCTCTTTAAAAAAAGATTTGTTTATTTATTTAGCTGTGTCGGGTCCTGGTTGCGGCATGTGAGATCTTTTATTGCCGTGCACAGACGCCAACTGTGGCGAGCAGGCTCAGTGGTTGTGGTTGGCAGGTTTAGCTCTGTGGCATGTGGGAACTTGGTTCCCTGACCAGGAATCAAACCCTCATCCCCTGCATTGAGAGGAGGATTGTTAACCACTGGACCAGCAGGAAAGTCCTTAGCTTCTCTTCTGTGAACTCGTTCCAAGTTGAAGTGGAAACCACAAGTTTTTATCATCTCATTCTTTATCTCTTGTATTTCAGTTTGGGTATTGTGTAACCTACCTTCCAACTCAGTGATTCTTTCCTCAGCTGTGTCCAGTCTGCTGAGGAGCCTGCAAAGGCATTCTTCATTTTTGTTGCTCTGTATTTGGTTTCTAGCATTTTTTCTTAGAGTTTTGATTTCTTCTTTTATGTCACCCATTTGTTTTTACATATTATCTATTTTTTTCTGTTAGAGCCCTTAACGTATTAATCATAGTTATTTTAAATTACAATTCAAAACCCGTGTCATATCTGTATCTGATTCTGATGCTTACTTTGTCTCTCCAGACTATTTTTTCTTGCCTTCTAGCATGTCTTATAATTTTTTGTTAAAAGCCAGACATGATGAATTTAATGAGAACTGATATCGTGAGAATTTTAGTGTGAAACTTTGTTTTTATGGCCATGTGATGTTACTGGACCACATTTAATGTTTGTTATACCTACAGATGGGCTTCCCAGGTGGCATTAGTTAGTAAAGAACCTGCCTGCCAATGCAGGAGACATTAGAGACTCGGGTTTGATCCTTGGGTTGGGAAGATCCCCAGGAGGAGGGCATGGTGACCCACTCTAGTATTCTCTACTGGAGAATCCCATGGACAGAGGAGCCTGGCAGGCTGCAGTCCACAGGGTCACAAAGAGTCAGACACGACTGAAGCAACTTAGCACGCACACGTGTACCTATAGATGCCAGAGGTTTCAGCTCCCTCCTTGCTATCCCCCCTCCCTGCTTCCTGTCGTCTTTGGGTTTCCCTAGGAACTCCTTCTTAGATAGAGTTTGTGTCTGCAGCTCTCAGCTGCAATCCACTGTTGTCATGCTCCCGTCTTTATGATGTGGTGGTAAGTTGTTAGGGAGAGGATTAAATTTTAGGATTAAAGCTCTCACTAGTTTTTTTAGTGGGCCTGAGTTCTTGGGCTGGGTCCTCTAGAAGAGTTTCTGAGCCTTTTCCTTCTCTCCCCTATGTGAGACAGGATGGAGCTGATGTGGTCCCATTGCCCTTCCTCCAGGTCAGATAGGACTTTCCGGGTGGCTAAGTAGTAAAGAATCCACCTGCTTGTGTGGGAGATGCAGGAGATGTGGGTTTGATCTCTGGGTCAGGAAGATTCCATGGAGGAGGAAGTGCCCACTCCAGTATTCTTGCCTGCAAAATCCCATGGATGGAGGAGAGTACACAGCACAGTAGTTCAGATAAGTCTATGAGAAGTACTTCCTCTGGAGGACAGGCTTTTTTTCTGGAGAACAGAGAGTTCTGCACTGTTTCAAAAATGGTTTCCCTTCTCTCGAAAGTATGAACCTGTTGAGGCTCCCACAAAATGGTGGCTGCCCTTGAGACTGGGTCCCCAGGGGTCCCAAACCAGTGGACACTCAGCTTCCAGCAGTTAGGCAGTTGTGGTTAAAGTGACCCACCAGTTACTGCCTGTAGCTCTGGGGCTGTTCCCAGTGAGCTGTACCTCTCTGTATTTGCTTGTCTGTCCGGTTGTCAGAGCTGATGATTTGCTGTGTAACCTCAATTCTCCATTCACAGAAAGTTGTGGGTTTTCAGTTTGTTCATCTTTTGTCTTCTGAGAAGAGTGGGAGTGATGACTTCTGTGCTCTTTACATATGGAAGTTGAAACCGAAAGCCCCCACCTGGTGGCTTTGTCAGTCTTGTTCTCTGATGTCCTAACGGTGCTGGAGGACTTGGTGCTCTTCGGTTTCCCGGGTGATGGGGACACAGCGAGGGGCCTGGGCATGTCATAACTCTGCTGCCTTCCCTCCTCCTCTTGGCCCTGTCTGGCCGGACTAGGCAGTCACAGTCTATGGTTTGGTTAGTACTTCTGCCTCTCATTTGGGGAATGAGCAACAGTAAACCAAGTTTGGCTGAGAGAACTGTGTTCAGGGGTAAGCTGTACTCTCTGGGCCTCAGTTTTTCCACCTGTGCAGTGGGGAGAGGGTGGAAACCCTTCTAGCACAGCATGCTCTTGTGAGAATGACACCAGCTTTTCTGAGCAGAGGGAGTGATTTGTAATGACTGTGTGTTGTAAGAAAGTATTTCCAGACGCCAGCTTTGCCTTTGGTGTTACTGTTAACTAGTAAAAAGGCTTCTGAACAGAGAGAGTGGAGACAGCAGTCATGTGCAGGCAAATGAATAACCAGTAACTCGGAGCAAGTTTATCTTGGACTTTTCTTCCCATGATGAGTGTTTTTTAAAAAGCATTTCCTCTGATAACAGGCCTGGCTTACGGGGCTTCCACGCCTTGTGAGAGGGATGGGGTGTTTCCAGGGTGCGATAAACCAGTGACCTTCTTTCATTCCTCCTGATTTGCACAGGAGACTTAGTGTTACACAGTCTCTGTGGGTTCTGAAGCCAAAATGGGGAAATTGCTTTCCTCTTGGAAAACTTAAATATGAGGGGGAGAGGAATGGAAATATATGTTGGGGTTAACGTTTGTAAATTTTCTTAGATATGATGTCACTTAAAGTCATTTAGGGCGGGAAAAGCATTGCATATGTTGTCCTTGCTCATAAAAACATTCATGCATTTAAAACCACAGTTAGTTTCATTATGCCAATTCTATTCTCTATGAGTTTCCTTTAAAATTTAAAAAATTTTGGACATGCACTGAACCTTATGATGGTGAGCTTTGTAATTTCAGGGATTTCCAATTTAAAAAAAACACTTGTTCCAAAGAAGCAGATGGGTCCTTGAATGGACAAGACATTATTGCCGTTTTAGCAGAACAAGCTCAGAGGCATAATTTTCATTCTGTATCCCAGCACCTAGCATGGTGCATGCAAGGAGAAAGTGCACATTAGTGCTTGTTGAGAGAGTTGGTGAATATAGTAACATGCCCAAATGTCGGTCTATCAGAACTTGACAAGAAGATGCCTACAAGCAGAGCAGGCTCTGATTCCTTGCCTTCCTTGCTCAGGCCTCTCATCTTTCTCATCTTTGGGCAACGGTGGTACCTGCTAGTATCTCTGGTGTTGGTATTGAACTGCTGCTTTCTTAAGCTGAAGATGGATGCTGACTCAACAGGATCAGTTTTCACATACAGTTATCTGTCTTGCCTGGATTTTAGCCTTGTTTGGATAGGAAAGGGAAGTAGAGGCCAGATAATCACTGGCATATATTTGACATTAAAATGTATGTCCAGCATTCCCCTCCTCTCCCCCCAAATCAGAATCCTGGGGGGAAAAGGGAATTTTGCTTTTTTAGGATAAAATTAAACAAAAATTATTAGATTTCAAAGGAATAGGGTAGGTTGTGGAGTTGGGAACACGACTCTGGCTCCCTTCTTATGCCTGGAGTAAGGACAGAGAGATGCTGAGAGATGAAGTGAGCAGAAGTAGGCGTGAGTTGTGAACTGGCTCAAAGGGGAGCTTTCAGTCATTAATTCAGCAGTCACCAAGCACCCATGTGTGCTCAGCACAGGTGAGCGAGGTGGTCACTTCTGTCTGGGACCACACACGAGTCAGAGTGATTGGCCGTTTGGGAGCACAAACTTAGGTGTCAACAAGGGCTTCCTGGGTGAAGGAGTGTTGCAGATTGAGTAGGAGGTTTCTGATGAATAGGAAAGGAACCTTGAGGCAGCAGGAACAGCATGTGCTAAGGCTCAGAGACAAGTGAGCACACAGCACATTCAAAGATCTGACGGCGTGGTTGGTACAGGGGGATGTTCAGAGCCCAGAGGGGCAGGTCGTAAGACATATTTCATGCCTGGTGGAGGAGCTGGGACTTCATCCCGACAACGGTGAGGTGTCGGGTAGTTTGGGTTCAAGAGTGACCTGGTCAGACCCATGGTTTAGATCTGTGCTGGCTGGCACAGCAGCCACTCACTACATGTGGCTGTTAGGCTTCTGAAACGTGGCTAATCCAAGTTCAGATGTGCTCTAAGATACACACCCATTTCCAAAGGCATACTATGAAACTGAGATAGCGCATGAATAGTTCTTTCAGTGTTGATATCATACTCAAAAAACATTATGGATGTATTGGGTTAAATAACAAATATATTATATTACAATTAATTCTGTTTCTTTTTAAAATGTGGCTACTGGAAGATTAAAAATCACATGTGAGGCTCACATTATATATCTGGTGGACAGTGCTGTTCTCCACTCTCTGGGCTGATGGGAAGCTATTTAGTGTGCCCATTGATTTGTTCATTTGTGAATATATTTATTCAGCACATTTATATCTATTTATAGACCACCTCCTGGAGGAGGGCATGGCCAGCCACTGCAGTATTCTTGTGTGGAGAATCCCCATGGACAGAGGAGCCTGGAGGACCATGGTTTAGGGAGTCACAGAGAGTTGGACATGACTGAGCAACTAAACACACAGCACATAAATCACCTACTGTGGTCCAGGGATTGGTGTGGGCATTGGGAATACAGCAGTGAATAAGGCAAGGCCTTTGCCCTCACAGAGACTTAATAACTATAATAAATAAGTAATGGAATTCAAATAATGTTCAGTGGCATGAAGATGAATGAAATGTCATACACTTGGGGTACTGTGGTAATATACAGGGAATGGGGTCTAGGGTGCTCTGAGATTGGATCAGAAAAGACCACTGACAAGCAGAGGGTTGAATGGAAAGAGAAAACAAACCTTGGAACTGATAGGGAAAAGCAGCCTAGGTGGAGGAAACCATGAGTGCAAAGGCCCTGGGGTAGGAACGAGTGTGGTGTGTTGAAGAAACAGTAAAGGCGACTATGAATGGTTGGAGGAAGTGAGGGGTGCAGTGACATGACCCAGCCAGATAGACAGGGTCAGCTGGATCCTGAAGGATCACCCAGCAGACCACCATGAAGGGGATGGAAGATTTTTATGAGGTTTTTTACTGGGTTGTTCACAGGAATTGACTTGCGTTTTTTAAAGGATGCCCTAGGCTGCTGGAAGGGACAGAATGGACACGAGAAGCCTGGCTGGGATACTTAGAGGTAGTCTAGGTGAGAGGAGATGCTGGTTGGGAGGGTGGGGGAGAGGTGATGGATAGATGCTGAGGAGGGATCAGAGGTGGGGTGAATCTTGATAGCAGAATCAATGGGACTTAGCACCAGCTGGGTGTCGAGTGGGAGGGAAAGCAGAGTGAATCAAAGCTGACTCCAGCCTAGATATTTGCTGGAGCGCTATGTGCTGGGTAGCACTACTGCCCGGGAGTTGAGACTCCAGAGGGAGCAGATCATGCTGGGGTGGGAATAGGAAATGGGGCCCTTTAGACTTGTCAAGTGTAGGATGCCTCTGAGATAAGTAAGTGCTCAGATAGAAGAATCGGGAGTTCAGGTGAGCAGTGATCAGAGCTGAATATTAAATCGGTGATTTATCAGTATGTAGATAGCATTAGACTCTGGGACTTCCTGAGGTCACCTACAAACTGAGTGTAGGGAGAGAGGGTCCCAAAACTGAGCCCCTTACTTGGGATGGGGTGGGCAGGGGCAGCCCAGGGAACGGCCCATGAGGTGGGAGCAAAACCAGGAGGTGAGGGGTCTTCAAAGGCAAGAAAAGAGTTTCAGGAAGGAAGGAGAGATAACCGTGCTAGCCAAGATGAGGGTTGAGGGTGGTCCACTGGGCTTGCTGTGACAGCGAAAGGGTCAGTCACTGATGACCTTGGGGAGAGATTTCAGTGGCATGCCAGGGGCCATGGTAGCTGATTAGAGTGGTGTGGGACTCGAAAGAATGGGAGTGAGGAGGTGGAGCTGGAGAGCTTGGACCAGAGTGAGGGATTTTGCTTCAAAGGGGGCAGAGTTAGGAGGAGAGAATGTGGGCCCTGGTGCTGGTACCTAGCGCCTGTTCTGTGCTATGGGCAGATTCTGGTGGAGAAGGGAAGACCGTTCTGGGAGGGGGTGGGTACATGGTGAATACTGGGGCAGTGACCTTGGTTTGGGAAGAGGGGATGGGACCCAGCGTTGAGTGAGGGCTCGGCGTGGGCTGGTGTAACAGGCAGGAAAAGGGGACTCTTCAGTCCAGGTAGAGCAGCCTGATAGGTTTGGGGATGGAAAGATGAGTCCTTTTCTTCTGATTTCTTTTCTTTTCTCAGAGAAAGGAGTTGTCGGTGGAGAGAAAGCAGGTTGTTTGAGGTTTGAGGAGAAAGCGGAAAGTCTCACGTGCTCATCTAGGAGAGTGAATTGAGGGAAATGGTTGGGCTGTAGTAAGGACCCTCTTGAGGTTTGTGGTCATAAATTTAAAGTGGGACAGTCCGCGTGGTTGTGTGCGTTCCTCCAGCGCGAGGTGTGTGAGCAGTCGCCTTGGGGTTTTGCCAGGGAGTGAAAGGCTAGAGCGAGCTGGAGAGTTGAAAGATTGTGCTGGAGTGAGGGTGATCGCCACGGGCCTGGTCTTGGCTGGGGAAGGATGACCGTGAGACAGGGGAGACAGGGTGGTGGGTGGGAGGTCCCACTGGGGCAAGGACTCAGGGCAGGAAGCCTGAGTCTGGGCCCTGGATGCTGGAGGTTAGGATGCTGGACGTGTGTTCGTGTCATTGACGAGGGAAAGGTCAAGGTGTGATTGGGGGGGCAGGTAGTTGGGCTGGTGGCCGGGAGGTGAATGGAAGGCCCCTGGAGGAAAAGGAGATTAAAGAACAGATTGGCCAGAGTCACAGGGGCTGTTCTGAAGGCCGTGTAATGATGGAGGTAAAACAGGGAGCCTCGGCTGACGTCTTCAGCACGAGGTGTCTGTGGAGGTGCCACCAGGAGAGCTGGTGGCAGGGGCTGCCTGAGCTGGGTGTTTCAGTATTGCTCCCAAGTTCAAAGGGGGCTGGATGAGAGATGCCCTGGAGCTGGCTGCATAGCGAGGAGGACTCCCACAGTCCAAGCCAGCCCACCCCAGGCCCGCCTTGGCTTTGCAGCAGTGTTTGCCATTAGGCAGGTGGCTTCCTCATCTGAAAAGTGGGGTTACTCACTGCACTGGCCTCAGCCATCCACTGCAAGGATTAACTGGACGGAATACGTGCAGCATGGTTAGGCCCAGCGCTCGGTTTATCGTATGTGCCAGGGACCAGTAACTGTTTTCTCCAAAACAGAACTGTCCTTAAATGAGGACAGTTTGTTCCCAGAGAGGGAGGGATCTGTCAATGTGCTCCCCCAAAGTGGGATTGTTGGAATGGGAATGCAGCCTCCCAAGGGCACTTTGAAGGTCATCATACGCCAGGCCCATGGGTGAAGCATGGTTCTCTAGGCACAGAGTGTAGATAATGGTACAAGCTGGATTAAGTTAATTCCTGAGCAGCGTGTGACTCGTGCAGACAAGAGTCAGGGAGCCCTTGGCTCTGAGGATGCTCTTGGCCTTGGCCTGAGCGTGGAAAGACTGGGGCCGCTGGGGTATCCTATTTGTAGAGTCCTTTATGCTTTATAAGCTCATTTGCTACGGCACCTCTGTGAAAGAGCCGTGGCAGGATGAACAGAAGAATGGGGCTCAGAACGGTTGAGCCAGACTCAGCATCCCTTACCAGCTCAAGCCCTCCCCACGTGCAGGTGTGAGTGGCCTCAGACCCAGGACATGGTTTTATGAATGGCCACAAGGCTGGGTGGCTGGTCAGGGCTGAGGGGACATGTGTGCAGGTGGCCTGGCTGGAGCCCCTGTGGCTGCTCTGGGGCTGTCACCAACGTGCCCTGCCTGGTGGGAAGCTGCTTTGGAGCCCAGACCCTGGGGAGGAGAGACCTGCCCTGGCTCCTTGGAGCTTGGTGACCAGAGCCCCTGTGGAACCTGGTGGACTGCCAGGGGAGTCCAGCCCCGGTGGATCCAGGGAATTCAAAGGGGACACAGCATTGGCGATCAGGAAACAACAGCTTATTTAAATGTTAATTAAAGGTATAAAGAGTGGTTAAATAAGGATAGCTCAGTGAGAAAATTTAGTGGAGAAAAGAGGCTGAATAATTCAGCCAGAAGGTGAGAGAAAGAACGACATGAGAGAAAGAAACGACAAGTTTCAGTGAACAAGGCCCGCACTTTATTTTCCAAAGTAGTTTTTATACCTTAAGTTATGCATAGAGGATAATAGGGGAAGGGGTAGAGTCCTGCAGTAAGCCAGGCTTTCTTCCTTCAAACTTATCATATGCAAAAGTTTAGGTGATTTGCATCATCTTCTGGCCCGGAGGCCTGTTAACATTTTAAGACCCTTTCTTCAGAAAACTTATTTTTCTCTAAAGGTGATTAGTCAAGGGCCACCCTCCAAAAGCATTAGATAAAGTTGCATTCCTATAGGGCAAAGGTGTGGTGGGCTATAACAAGAAAAAGAATTAACTCAAGGGTCCAAGGTTACAAACATTAAAGCTACTACTTACACCAATTATATTAATCAATACACTGCCAGGGACACAGCAGGTAAGGGATATGGAGACTTAGCAGCAAACATTGGCCCAACAAGTGAAAAACCCTTCACCAATACAATTTCTAATCAATCTTTTAAGTACTCAAAGGAATCTGTATTTAGACAGTTTAGAACATCTCATACCTCTCACAGTTGGGAGACTCTGAGCATGTGGCCGGAAAAACCTATTCAGGCTAGAGGACTTCCAAAGGAGTATGTAGGTTGAAACACTATCACACCCAGGAACTTTATTAACTGGAGCTGTCAGTTAACTCTTTTTTCCAGAGAGAGGTAATGGGGGACAGCCCCCTGTAAAGTCAGAGGTGTAGGTGAGAGCACAAAGCAGAAAGTAGGCAGACTCTGGTTTTGGGGGTAGATGCTCGAGAATTTCCAGGGGGACTCCTGAGGCTAGATCCTGCATTTGCGTATGCTGAGCCTCCTTCCTCATGACCTTTGCCACGGGTGGAGCTCGCTCCGGCAGTGGACTTTTCATCTCAGCCTCCACCATGGCCGACTGGGCAGGATCACGAAGCCGTGTCATTTTAGAAGCTCAGGTGGGAGCCACCAGTCCCCAGGAGGGGATACAGCTAATGGCCTCTGGCTGGCTTCCCACAAGGCTACATTGGGATGAGGGTTGTTCATAGGCAAAGAAGCACCGCCTGCTGTCTACCTGGCTCTGGAAACACCCAGTGCTATGCCCAGGACATGCCTCCATGTTGCTTCACCCCAGAAAAGGAGCACAGCCCCAGGACTGGGGTTGGAAACCTTGAATTTCAGTCTCCCACTTCCTGGCTGCCTCACCTTTCGGCAGAGAATTGTTTCTGGGCTTCTGCATTCCTTCTGAAAGAAGAGAGGGTGTTGGGGCCTCTTGAAGCCCCCCTTACCTCCTTGCATCTCCTCCTACCCTAGTCAGTCTTGATTGGTTTCATCCATAATTACGGCTGCTCAGTTCTCTAGATCAGTGGTCCCCAACCTCTTCGGCACCAGGGTCAAGGTGAGAGGTTGGTTTCAGGAGGATTCAAGCACATTACATGTGTTGTGGACTTTATTTCTGTTACTATTACGTCAGCTCCACCTGAGATCATCAGCCATTAGAACCTGGAGGTTGGGAACCCCTGCTCTAGACCGCAAGCTCTTTGAGCATGGGGTGAACTCGTACTCCCCTCTGTGTCCCTAGGACCTGGCACACACAAGCTGCTCCACAGATGTTTGCTGAATGGATCACGTGCACATCACTTGTAGCCCTGGGTACTCCATCACTTGGGGGCTCAGCTGTTGGAGCAGAAGCAGATGGGGCCTGTTTTGCCTAATATCCCAGGGAAGGAGGTGGTTGACTTGAAAGCACAGGCTGGGATTCTTTCTCCTATTCCAGGGGAAGCCTCACTTGTAGAACCCAGCATATGGAGCACTCAGAAAAGGCAGTACAATTAGGTGGTCAGGGACCAGGCTCTGTAGGCAGACAGACCTGGATTCAAATCCCAACTCTGCCAGACCAGTTGTTACCTTGGACAATCCCCTTCCAAAATCTGATCCTGTTATCTCAGCTCGAAAACAGGAATAGAAAAACCCACCTCATGATGGTGGTGTGCTGATTAAATCAAATAAGTGCCATGCCTACTATGGAGACAGTAGAAAAAGATAGCTTGTTGTTGTTATGAGTAGTAAATATTTGTTGAAATATAGAATGAGAATCCTCTGGAACCTTTTGGAATCTGGCTACTCCTTGATTTTCTTTGGCTTGCTGTGTGTAAAATGCAAGAACTGGGGAATTTTTCTGCCTTGAGCAGCATAGAAAGATGGTGCAGACTTTGGAGTTGGGACGGTGTCTTGGACCTGTGACCAAAACTTCTCTCTGAACCCCATCTGTGTACTGGGAATAATAGCGCCGATGTCATGGGGTTGTTCTAAAGGATCAGTTGAGATACTATGTGTACAGAATGCTTAGAGCCTAGCAGATTGGTAAGTATTCTATTAATTTTTGTCATTGTTTTATTTTATTTTCTGAAGAGCTTGCCTGGTGGCTCAGACAGTAAAGAATCTGCCTGCAATGCAGGAGACCTGGGTTCGATCCCTGGGATGGGAAGATCCCTTGGAGAAGGAAATGGCAACTCACTCCAATATTCTTGCCTGGAAAATCCCATGGACAGAGGAGCCTGGTGGGCTACAGTCCATGGGGTCACAAAGAGTTGGACATGACTGAGTGACTATCACTTTCTTTCCTTCTTTTTCTACTTTATTTTCTGAAGATGCTTAGAAATACCTCCACTATTATTAAAAAAAACATCTCCTGTATTTATTTAGTATTTTCTTTTCCTGTTTTGCTATTTAATCCTTCTGGCATTTTTTTAAATGTATTTTTCCAGGTGTCCCACTCTTATCTATTTCTAAATTTTATTTATTTGTTTTTGCCACATCTGATTTTATTTAATAAAACTTGACAGAGTTGAGACCCCCTTCTCCAGGGTCAGTCCACTCCCTCTCCAGAGGTACCAGGGAATCTACAATTTGGTGTTTATAATTCCCAGACAGGTCTATAATAATGCTGTATAAGGATGAAACCAGAACTATCTCAAGGGATCTTGCAACTTACATTTTTCTTTTTAAAAACTTATTTTGTCATCATTTCAGGCATATAGAAAAGTTTACAACTAGTGCAAAGAATTTCTATATCATTTTCACTCCAGTTCCCCCCAAATTAACATTCCCGTGTTTGCTTTCCCACCCGCTCACTCTGTCCCCTCCCCCCAGCTCTCTGTTTAATCCTTTTTCTAAACCATTTGAGTCAGAGTTGCAGGCCTGATATCCCTTTACCTTTAAATACTTCAGGATGTATTTCTTAAAAACAAGGATATTTGCTTATAATATCACAGTTCAGTGATCAAAATCAGGAAATTAACACTGGTGGAATACTATCAGCAAGTCTACAAACTTTATTCCTGTTTAACCATCTGTTTCAGTCATGTCCTCTGTAGCAGTGGTCCCCAACCTTCTTGGAACCAGGGACTGGTTTCGAGGAAGACAACTTTTCCACAGGTCGGAGCGGGTGGCGAATGGTTTCAGGCTGATTCTCATAGAGCAGGAAGCCTAGATCTCATGCATATGCAGCTCACAGTGGTGAACGAACTCCTGTGAAACCTAATGCTGCCCTGATGTGACAGGGGGTGGAGCTCAGGCGGTAGTACGAGCTTTGGGGAGCGACTGTAACCACAGATGGAACGTGCCTGGCTCACTCACTGCTCACCCCCTGCGCTGCAGCTCGGTTACTAACACTGTACTGGTCCTTGGCCCAGGGGTTGGGGACCCTTGCTCTGTAGGAAAAGAAAGCCTCAGGTCACAAGCTGAATTTTCCATTGTCCAGTCTTTTTCATCTTTTTACATCTGGATCACTTCTTCAGTTTTCCTTTTGTCTTTCCTGACCTTGATTTTTTTTTTTTTTTGGTGTTATTTTGTCTCCATTTGGGTATGTCTGATATTTCCTTGTTCTGAGATTCAGGCCAAGCAATTTTTGCAGGAATACCTGGACATGAAGGTATAACCTTCTCAGTACTAGTATCAGAAAGCATCATTATTGTTAGTGAAGAGTCTGTCCTTCTCCCACTGATCTGAAATGAAACGTTCACAACTGTCTAAATTCTTACATGTACATAAGTCTGCCTCTGGACTTGTTATTCTCCTAAAGTGATCAGCTTATCTAATTCTGTGCAGTTTTTTCCCCAGCTGTTTTATAATAATTGTTGTTCTTGTTCAGTCACTCAGTCATGTCTGACTCTTTGTAACCCCATGGACTGCAGCACGCCAGGCTTCCCTGTCCTTCACCATCTCCCAGAGTTTGCTGAGACTCATGTCCATTGAGTCGATGATTCCATCCAATCTTATCATCCTCCACTGCCCCCTTTTCCTCCTTCCCTCAGTCTTTGCCAGCATCAGGGTCTTTTCCAGTGAGTTGGTCTTTGCATCAAGTGGCCAAACTATTCTAGCTTCAGCTTTTGCATCAGTCCTTCCAGTGAGTATTCAGGGTTTATTTCCTTTAGGATTGACTGGTTTGATCTCTGTGCTGTCCAGAGGACTCTCAAGAGTCTTCTCCAATACCACAATTCAAAATATCCATTCTTTGCTGCTAAACCTTCTTTATGGTCCAACACTCACAAACATACACGACTGTTGGGAAAAACCATGGCTTTGTCTATCCGGACCTTTGTCGGCAAAGGGATGTCTCTGCTTTTTAATATGCTGTCTAGGTTTGTCATAGCTTTTCTTCCAAGGAGCAGGCATCTTTTAATTTCATGGCTGCAGTCACTGTCCACAGTGATTTTGGAGCCTAAGAAGAGAAAGCCTGTTACTATACGATACCTTCAAACTGTATCAGGTTCCCTTTTTGGTGTTTTATAACTTAAGTTACTCATGGGAAGGGGATTCTTCCTCCCATTACATTGCTAATTGATTATTGTTGATGCTGGAAAACCGTTGACATGTGAATATTTTTCCTGGATCTGGCTGGTTTGCTGAATTCTCTTTTATTCTAATGTTTTTCAGTTGATTCTCTTGGAATATTTTTTTTAATGTAGACAGTTGCATCTGCAAATCATGGCAGGTTTGTCTCTTCCTTTACACTTCTATTTTCTTTTCTCCAGTCTTTTCACATTGGCTGAGGTGTCCAGAATAGTTTTGAATAATATGATAGTGATATTGGGCATTCTTGGTTATTCCTGTCTTTAAGTGAAGTAGCTCTGGAGTTACATTAAGTGTTGGAGGGAGGTTTTGGAGAGATACCCTTCATGTGGGGGTTTTAAAAAATTCCTAGTGAATTATGTTGATCTTTAAAAAAAAACAAATGAAACACAAAATCCAGAAGACGTAGGTTGATGCTTATTTTTAGAGTTGTATTACTTTTGTAATTTAGTGCCATGTCTTATTTGCTAAGGCTTCTCTGGTGGCTCAGTGGGTAAAGAATCTACCTGCCAATGCAGGGGACACAGATTTGATCCCTGATCTGGAAGATCCTCTGGAGAAGGAAATGGCAACCCACTCCAGTATTCTTGCCTGGAAATCTGCATGGACAGAGGAGCCTGGTGGGTTACAGTCTATGGGGTCGAAAAGAGTGGGACACGACTTAGAGACTGAAAAACAGCAACTGACTTGCTAACAATTATGTAGGATTTATCTTCACGACCCAGATAATCATGATGGTGTGATCACTCACCTAGAGCCAGACATCCTGGAGTGTGAAGTCAAGTGGGCCTTAGGAAGCATCACTACGAACAAAGCGAGTGGAGGTGATGGAATTCCAGTTGAGCTATTTCAAATCCTGAAAGACGATGCTGTGCTCAGTATGCCAGGAAATTTAGAAAACTCAGCAGTGGCCACAGAACTGGAAAAGGTCAGTTTTCATTCCAATCTCAAAGAAAGGCAATGCCAAAGAATGCTCAAACTACTGCACAGTTGCACTCATCTCACACGCTGCTGCTGCTGCTAAGTTGCTTCAGTCATATTCAATATAGACAGCAGCCCATCAGGCTCCCTCGTCCCTGGGAGTCTCTAGGCA
This sequence comes from Tragelaphus eurycerus, assembly GCA_935064755.1. NCBI lineage: Eukaryota > Metazoa > Chordata > Mammalia > Artiodactyla > Bovidae > Tragelaphus > Tragelaphus eurycerus. Next base: position 923,191 of record CAKXYN010000083.1, read on the forward strand.
AGAATACTGGAGTGGATTGCCATTTCCTTCTCCAATGCACGAAAGTGAAAAGTCAAAGTGAAGTCGCTCAGTCGTGTCTGACTCTTAGCGACCTCATGGACTGCAGCCTACCAGGCTCTTCTGTCCATGGGATTCTCCAGGCAAGAGTACTGGAGTGGGGTGCCATTGCCTTCTCCTCATCTCACACGCTAGTAATGCTTAAAATTCTCCAAGCCAGGCTTTAGCAATACACGAACCGTGAACTTCGTGATGTTCAAGCTGGTTTTAGAAAAGGCAGAGGAACCAGAGATCAAATTGCCAACAACCGATGGATCATGGAAAAAGCAAGAGAGTTCCAGAAAAACATCTACTTCTGCTTTATTGACTATGCAAAAGCCTTTGACTGTGTGGATCACAATCAACTGTGGAAAATTCTGAAAGAGATGGGAATACCAGACCATCTGGTCTGCCTCTTGAGAAATCTGTATGCAGGTCGGGAAGCAACAGTTATAACTGGACATGAAACAACAGACTGGTTCCAAATAGGAAAAGGAGTATGTCAAGGCTGTATATTGTCACCATGTTTATTTAACTTATATGCAGAGTACATCATGAGAAATGCTGGACTGGAAGAAACACAAGTTGGAATCAAGATTGCTGGGAGAAATATCAATAACCTCAAATATGCAGATGACTCCACCCTTATGGCAGAAAGTGAAGAAGAACTAAAGACCTTCTTGATGAAAGTGAAAGAGGAGAGTAAAAACGTTGGCTTAAAGCTCAACATTCAGAAAACTAAGATCATGGCATCCAGTCCCATCACTTCATGGCAAATAGATGGGTAAATAGTGGACACAGTGGTTGACTTCATTTTTCTGGACTCCAAAATCACTGCAGATGGTGATTGCAGCCATCTGCAAATTAAAACACGCTTGCTCCTTGTAAGGAAAATTATGGCCAACCTAGATGGTGTATTCAAAAGCAGAGACATTACTTTGCCAACAAAGGTCCATCTAGTCAAGGCTGTGGTTTTTCCAGTGGTCATGCATGGATGTGAGAGTTGGACTGTGAAGAAAGCTGAGCACCGAAGAATTGATGCTTTTGAACTGTAGTGTTGTAGAAGACTCTTGAGAGTCCCTTGGACTGCAAGGAGATCCACCCAGTCCATCCTAAAGGAGATCAGTTCTGGGTGTTCATTGGAAAGACTGATGTTGAAGCTGAAACTCCAATACTTTGGCCACCTGATGAGAAGAGCTGACTCATTGGAAAAGACCTTGGTGCTGGGAAAGATTGAGGGCAGGAGGAGAAGGGGACGCCAGAGGATAGATGGCTGGATGGCATCATCAACTTGGTGGACATGGGTTTGGGTGGACTCCGGGAGTTGGTGATGGATAGGGAGGCCTGGTGTGCTGTGGTTCATGGGGTCACAAAGAGCGGGACATGACTGAGCGGCTGAACTGAACTGATGCAGGATTTTGGGGTCTGAATTTATATAAGGTTTATCTATAATTTTATCTTTTAAATGATCATTGCCCAGTTTTAATTGGAGAAGTATTTTGGCTTTGTAGGAAGAACTGGGATGTTACTCTCCCCCAACAATTTAGAAAATATAAATATAATCTGTTTATTGAAGATTTGGTGGAATTTGCCAGTAAAATTATTTGAACATTCCCAATGATTTTATAATTCAAATTTCTTCATCTAATTCTTGGTCTATTCACGTTTTCTATTTAGAAACTGATCTATTTTGAATGCATTTAAGATGTATGTTAATAAAAAGTCTTTCTTCCTCTTTCTCTCTTTCTATCCATTCTTTTGGTTCTGAGTTACTGCCTCCTTCTCATTTCTTAGTGTTTTAAATTTATCTTTTTATTTTCTTGGCCAGACATATTGAGGGAGCAGGCAGGGTTAGCTATTTTATTCATAATTTCAAAGGACTTACCCTTGCTTTTGTTGTCAAGTCTTTTGTTTTCTGTTTCTTTAACTTCTGATTATTTTTCTTCATTTTTGACTTTCGGTCTATTTCCATTTTTCGTTTATTCACTTATTTTTTGAGTGACAGTTCAGAAGTATCCCATGGGTTTTACTGTATAGTACTGTCATTGTTCATTTTTAAACAGGCTGCAGTTTAATTTCTCTTTAAAAAATATTCCTCTAAATATCCTTTGGATTACATTTCCAAGTGGTTAAATTTTTTGTGGCTCTCTCTTTGTTTAATTTTTAGTTTTATTGCTTTGTGGTCAGAGAATATGGCATGTGTTATTTCTGACTTAAAAAAAAAATTATTGAGGTTTTCTTTGTGGCCCATCACATGATCAGTTTGTAATTGTTCCATGGATTTTGAAAAGATGTGCATTGTTTTATAAGTACATACAAAAATATGTTAAAATGTTTGTGTTTTTCAAGTCCTTTATTGTCCACCCTAGTTTTTTATTTTTTACCCCCGTTTTTTAAATCCTCATAATCTGTCCATTTCTGAGAAGTATGCCACTGTCTCTTATTATAACTAGTATTTTTTACATTTCTCCTTGAAATTGGTGAAATGCTCTGTGTATGTAATGAGTATAGTAATAGTTTTTTAGTGGTTAAACTTACTATCAATTGAAAAATTATTTTTGCCCTTTGCAATTCTTATTTTTTACCTTGAAGTCTGTTGCCATTTCTGCATTTTATTGACACATGCCTGGTGTTATTTTGTCAATTCCTTGTTCTTTTTTAAAAAAAGTTTGTTTTAAAGTAATTTAAGACGTCATGAAGAGTTGCAGCAAGAATGTTTGTAGTCTGCACGTACCCTTCACCCAGCTTTCCTCATTGATGTCATCTCATGTCATCATAATCCTTTCTATTGTTGTCTTTCTGGCTCTTTTTGTTTTAGCTTCTGTCCTGCCCTACATCCCCCCATCTGTGATACACTGGTTTTTTAATCGAGGAATTTATGTGTAGATGCAGAGGGTGTTAATAGCTCAGTTATGTCTGACTCCTTTGACATTCTTTATACTATACCCTGCCGGGCTCCTCAGTCCATGGGATTCTCCAGGCCAGAATACTGGAGTGGGTAACCATTTCCTTCTTTGTGGGATCTTCCCTACCCAGGGATCAAACTGGTCTCCTGCATTGCAGGCAGATTCTGGACCATCTGAGCCGTCCATATTTATTGTGTTTGCTTGTTTTAAGTTTCAACTTCCTTCTGCTAGCTTAATTTGTTTTTGGTTTTCCATGATGTTTTTCTCCTGCTTACTGTTGGATTGCCAAAGTTTTCTCTAGTTTCCATTTTTCTTACTTCCATAAACCCTTGCTGCTTGAATTCCACCCCCCACCTCCATTCTTACTCATTTGGAAGTCATAATCTTATTTCTCATTTTTTCACTTAGGCTAAGATTTTTAGCAAACATATTTAAACTTGGGCAAGAATAAATTATTATCTCTACCCTCAAAGATTCCCCGCCTACACACAAATATTTGACCTTTAAATGTACCACGCTTTCCTTATCCTCTGTCTATAATCGGTTCTTGGTTAATATGATATGGAATTTTATTTCCAGCTTAAAAAAATTCTGCATTGTGGTTTTGGAAATTATGTAAGAGCTGCCTTGAGCTTCACAGCTACATTTTCAGCCACTTTTTGTAGACTTAACTCTATTTTGTTGAGTTACTTTCTCTTTTTTCTAAAATTTTGTTTGGTGTCTTCTTTCTTATACTTAATTTCCTTTATGTTTTTCCGAAAAGGTGCTGGGATGGCTCTAGAATCTCTGTATATCTGAGAAGTCAGATACATGTATTTTTCCCTCTACTTGAGTGATGAGTTGGTTTGCAGTTGAGTTCTAGGTTTAAAGCCCTTTTGCTTAGAGCTTTGTCACCCCTGCACTCTTTATCTTTTGCCCTTGAGAAGTCTGATGCTAGACTTAGTCCTGTTTCTCTATAGGTTTTTTGGTTTTTTTTTCCCCTCTATGGAAGCATTTAAGGAATTCTCTTTGTTCTTGGAGTTAGGAAATTTCATCAGGGTGTGTCTTGAGAGTCTTGTTTCATTCCTCATCCTCAGCACTTGGCTTTTGTGCTCCCAAAACTCCAGCCTTTATTTCTGTTTTGTTCTTCACTCTGGAGAAATGAGTAAATATTGGGCCTGTAGTGGATCTCTAGGGTAGAGAGACAGTGAAGCTGTGTTAGTTAAATGACTTGGGATGCGTGCAGCCAGACAGCTGGTTGACCCTCTACACACCACCCATTTCTCATCTGTAGAAGGCAGTGAAAACAGCTCTTGTCTATAGGGTGGTTGGGAGATAAAACGGAACACAGAAAAACACTTGGGAGCGCCTACACGGAGGAAGTAGTCAGTGGTAGGAGCTGCTGTCTCTGTAATCCCCTGAAGGCAGCAGAGATGGAGGAACGAATGGGCTTTTGAACTGGAGTTTGAAGAATGGACAAGATGGGAACCTTCTTGGAGGCTCAGTCTCTCTATTTAAGATGATGGAGCCTGATAAGTTTATAGGTAATCATTATTAGAGGGAAGTGACTGGAATCATTTTGGAATCTGAAGTCTCCTCTGCTTTCTCCTCTCGCCTTTCTCTCTCATTCTTTCCTTTTATCGATTTTATTGGGTTGGCCAAAAAGTTTGTTCTGTTTTGTCTATAAGACTGTATAGAATTGTATAGAACTGAATGAACTTTTTGGCCAACCCAGTATTTGGTCTTTCTGGTGGCATGCATGCTAAGTCGCTTCTGTCGTGTCCGATTCTTTGCAACCCTGTGGACTGTAGCCCACCAGGCTCCTCTGTCCAGGGATTCTCCAGGCAAGAATACTGGAGTGGGTTGCCACGCCCTCCTCCAGGGGATTTTCCGGACCCAGGGATCAAACCTGTGTCTCTTACGTCTCCTGCATTGGCATCAGGTTCTTTACCACTAGTGCCACCTGGATCCAGGGGTTCGAAGAACCTTTAATTTGCTGAAGAGAAAGGACTTCAGACTTGCCTGGCAGAGCCTGTTTCAGTGGACTAAAGGAAATGTTAGACGTCTTTGTGCATCTTCATTTGACATGCCCTCTATGCTATGCTATGCTAAGTCACTTCAGTCGTGTCCGACTCTGTGCGACCCCATAGACAGCAGCCCACCAGGCTTCCCCGTCCATGGGATTCTCCAGGCAAGAACACTGGAGTGGGTTGCCATTTCCTTCTCCAATGCATGAAAGTGAAAAGAGAAAGTGAAGCTGCTCAGTCATGTCCGACTCTTAGCGACCCCCTGGACTGCAGCCTACCAGGCTCCTCTGTCCATGCGATTTTCCAGGCAAGAGTACTGGAGTGGGGTGCCAATGCCTTCTCCGGACATGCCCTCTAGTGTCTCCTCTTTACCTGTTCCCACTCTCCTGGGCTACTAACTGTCCACCACATCCCCAGGGCTTGCATACAGTAAGTGCTCTGGAAAAGCGTATGGAGCATACGGTGAATCAGTGTTCCATTTTTCCTGCTTGGAAACATGACTGCTTTTCACTTCACTGGGCAGGTGCCCTTGCTATTGCTGTTTTATAAAAGATTTTATTTGTGATCGAATGACAGACAGTTCTTTCAGAAAACGAGAAGAACTGGTTTGGACCATTGTGAAACTCCGTTTTAATAGCAAGAAGACAGGGCTCTGGCCACTTCAAAAAGGGCAATCAAGAAATTCTTGTTTGCTCAACAGAAGGAACTATTTAGAGTGGTTACATGCGTTCAGAGTTGTTCCAAACTCCGTATAATTCCAGCTTCTAATGGCTTTTTTGGCCTCTGAGGTAATTGGTGAAAGTTAATTTACAGGAGTGTTCTAGGTTGGTTTCACCAAATTGCCTGCTGTCCCAGGCACATCTGGAAACATCACAGGAGAAATTCGGCTGAGGAGGAGACATGGTTAGGGTATGATTTCCAATGTGTTTTCTCTGCTCTTGGCATGGTTCACAAAGCAAATATTTTTGAGCGTCTCTTCTGCTTGGCACTGATGAGACGGGAGAGGGAAGGAAGATGGGACTGAATTAGTGCAGTAGAGTGTGGTCAGTGTAAGCCCTGCACCCGGCCGACTCAGGAGAGCTGGAGGGGTGAGGGCAGTGTTGGATACAGAGGGGCTCGCCATGGATGAGAGAGGGAAGGGCATTCTGGACAGTGGTCACTGCACAAACGAAGCATCCCAAGCGAGTGCAGTGAGAGGTAAAGCGTGTCTGCACGGTGCAGCCTCGCGTGCAGTAAGGCTGGGATCCCCTGTGTTCCGTCTAAGGGGAGCCGTTGCCACTTAGCTGTACCTGCCTGTGGCCAAGTCAGAACATAGGCCCAGGGTGGCCAGAGCTTCAGTTTTTTTTTTTTTTTTTTTTTAGAGAGAAGCTCTAGATCTAGAATTTTATGTAACATTTCCTAAATTTCTAATTATGGCAACTCAATAAAAAATTTTTAAATAATGTAAACCCCCCACCCCACCCCCGCCACCAAACCCATTCCAGGCCACCAGCTAGTGAAACCTGTTGTGGGAGGTTGAGAGAAACAAGGATGAAGAGGGACTCAGCCCGCCATGACCTGTGTCCTGTCCATTGCCAATGTCAAGAAAGAGAGCTTGGCCTTGAATTTTGAAACAGAGGCCAGGTGACTCTGGAGAAACCTGACCTTCCCCGACCTTATTTACTTTGACTCAGGGAATGGGCGTCAGAAGTTTTGGGCTTTTAGGTTTTCTCTTTATTACTACCCGCCCCCCTTTTTTTTTCCTTTGCTAAAACTGGATGGGGAATGTGATGGTGACAGATGGAGCTGGTTTGCCTTTTAGAACTTCTAAGCCCCCCTTGCCACACGCTCCCGCCCTGTGTGGTTCTGGCCCCATATGGAATTTCTGCCCTTCCCACCCTTTTGTTCTGTTTTGTGGGGTAATAGAGCGAGGGCCGGGTAAGTACACTCTTGAGCCTCAACTAGCCACAGTAGCCATTATTGCTCATCTTCCCCCTGAAGTAGATGGATAAAGATTTTATTTAAAATTCTTGTTCTTAAATTCATAACACAGAGGTGTCCAGTCGAAATATAATGTAAGCCACATATGTAATTTAAATTTCCTAGTATCCACAACAGAGGGGTAAATGACAGTTGAAATTAATGTCAGTAACATAATTTATTTAGCCCTGTACCTCCAACATGTTATCGCTTCAACATGTAACCAATATAAGAATTCTTTTAAGCTACTATATTATTATATTTTTAATTTTGTACAAAGTCCTTGAAATATCTATTTTCCACGGACAGCCCATCTCACTTTGGATTCATTACAGTGTTGCAAATGCAGAGTCACACGTGGCTAGTGGCCGTCCTGTTGGACAAGTGTGGCTGTTACAGGGGCGCGTGAGAAGGTGACAGTCCACAGACACAAAGGAACATACAGACCGAGGACTTCCTGGCAGTCCAGTGGTTAAGACTTCTTGCAATGCAGGGGGGTGTAGGTTCGATCCCTGGTCTGGAGGGCTAAGATACCACGTGCCTTCTGACCAAAAAACTGCAACATAATGCAGAAGCAATGTTGTAACAAATTCAATAAAGACTTTAAAAATGGCTCCCCGAAAGTCTTTTAAAAATATATATATACAAGCCAGCTGTGAACGAACTTCCTGGGTGATCCACGGATTAAGAATCTGCCTGCCAATGCAGGGGACATGGATTCAATCCCTGGTCTGGGAAGATTTCAAATGCCTTGGGGCAGCTAAGCCTGTGGGCCGCAACTACTGAAGCCCGAGCTTTAGAGCCCAAGAACCACAACGAGAGAAAGCCCGCATGCAGCATCGAAGACCCAGCACAGCCATAAGTAAGTCAATATTTTTAACAGAAGGGCACATATAATGATGCTTCTCCCATGCGTGGCTTGCTCTACCTTCCCCTCAGGATGGAATTCTGTGGGCTCTGTCCTCCCTTCGGCTCCGTCTGTCACTCTTCCTCCCTCTGTCTTACCAGACGGGCCGTTTCTTCAACATTCCAGGCGCCTTCCAACCTCTGAGCCCTCACACAGGCTGTTCCCGGTACCTGGATTGTGCCTCCCCCATTTCCACCCCCTCCTTGGCCTTGCTGCATCTAACCAGTTTCCAGGTTAAATGTCCATTTTTAGGGAGGTCTATCTTCCTTGATCCTCCCCGCCCAAACTCCAGGCTAGATTATGTTTCCCTGTTTAATGCTGTCAGGAGGGGAGGCGAGAAGTCTCTTTCTTCTCGGCACCCAGCACAATCATAATTATCCAGTTATCAGTGAGATAATCATTGAACATCCCTCTGCCCCATTAGGCCATGTGCCCCAAGAATGCAAGGACCATGAGTGCTTTGTTTGCTTGTTTTATGCACAGCAGCTCCTGTGGCGGCTGCAGGAAACAGATTATTAGAAAATATGAATGATGCAAGGCTGAGATTCAGTCTTGTAGAGGAACCAGGGGCCACGGACCCCAGAGGGCACAGACCCATAGCAGTGAGGCGGTGGGCAGGGTGCGGGGTGTCCACTCTTGTGGTCAGTACTGATCTGCTTTCTCACCGGCAGAACCCACCACTCTCTGTCCCCCTCTTGACTGGCTTTCAGTTGCCTGTAAATTATATTTTTGGTGGCTGTTAATAAAAATATAGGGCTGGGGGAAAAAAAAAAAGACTTCTCCTAATAGAATTTTATTAAATGGCACTAGTTTAAAAATGTCTCGTAAAAAGTTAATTAATTTGGGATTTGGGGATGAAAGGCGTGATATAAATGTCAGTTATTATTATTACAATTTCAGCCTCACGCTTATGCTCTTGATCCAGCCCCTGATCTGGAGTTTCTCCTACACCCAGGGACTGGCAGCTCTGCTGAAATGCCAGAGGCAAATTTGAGCTTTGGGGCTCCATCAGGGACAGACGGACTTAGCCAAGTGAGGTCGTCCTGCCTTTTCATAGAGGATAATGCCAGGCCTTGAGAGCTGGCGCCACCAAGTCAGGGCCGGGCGCACTTCAGAGCAGAATGGTCTTGGTGCTCCAGGGAGCTGCGGGCCATCAATGCAGCCAGGAGCATCCAGGTCACATGTTTAGCCCCAGCCTGGTCACAGAATCCTGTTGAGCTGTCAGACCTCTGAGAGATTAGAGCCCACTCTCACTTGACAGAAGGGGAAACTGAGTTTGAAGAGGCGTGGAGGCTTACCTAACCCATGGTCACATAGCAGGTTAATTAAATTTGTAGAGAAAAAGGCAGTGAAAGCAATTAGTGAAGTGGGGAAAACCTTCCAAAAAAAAAAAAAGAATTCAGGCAATTTGTCGGTGACGGGGCTAGAAACTGTTTGCCAAGGAAACAAGGAGTCCTGGGACTTCCTGTGAGTTCAGAGAGACAGACAGCCTCTCGCTCCTTCAAGACACACAACCCTCCCCCATCGTTCCCCTGACTGCAGACATAGTACCTAGAGGGAAGAGCTCCAGACCTGACCCCGTGTGTAATTACTTCCGCGAGGTGGGGGGCAAGCTGGGATGTTAATCACCATCACAGACCCTTACATTTCTCTACTGACTGTGGGCCAAGCAGTGAGGATCTGTGTGCTTCTGTCTCCTGTTCTCTGCAGCAGGGTGGGAAAACAGCCCTTGCAGGGGTGTGATGGGGAACAGGTGGGTGGCAGGGTGTGTGTAAGTGGCAGCTTGCAAGCTGAGGGTCTCATGCTCTTAGACTCACTTGTGCTTACAGAGCTGAAGGGGAGACACGGGTGGCTGGTTGGTTATCCCAGGGAACCTTCCCAGATGTCTGTCCCTGAGGCAGGATTCCCAGCCAGGGTGGTCCGTCTCATTTCCATTGATGGACTTCACCCGATTCTTCCCTGCAGCCCATTCGTTGTGTTCTGCATGGCTCTGGGAGGGCCTGCCTTCTCCTGTCTGTGATTCTCTAATCCTTATTCTGTTTTTAGGATTAATCTCTTCTCTCCCAAGTGGACCCACTGTTGGTACACCCCACCCTTCACTCAAACTGTGTAGGTTGAGTGTCTGATTAAGAGGAGGGGCTCAGAGAAGGTTTGTAGAATGAAGGAGAGAAGCAAGCTCGTGCCCATCTGGGTCTCTTGACTGTCCGTCCTAGGGCTTTTTAGTAAATCCTTATCCATCAGTGGGTTGGGATTTTCCAGGGTATTTGGGAATCCAGTAGAGCTGGATTTGAACCTGGGCTTACTCATGTAAAGAAGATACTTAAATCTTAGTAGTTCTGTCCTCATCCGGACAGTTGAGTTGTGGAATACCTACCCTGCAGCATTACTGTAAGGATTAAAAGAGGTGATGTATGTAAAGTACTTAGTACATGCACAATGAACACTCTGGTACCAGGGATTACGCTACACTCAAGGTACATATGTCAGAGTTGGACCATAAGAAAGGCTGAGTGCCGAAGAATTGATGTTTTTGGATTGTGGTGCTGGAGAAGACTCCTGAAAGTCCCTTGAACAGCAAGGAGATCAAACCAGTCAGTCGTAAAGAAAATCAACCCTGAATCGTCACTGGAAGGACTTGATGCTAAAGCTGAAGCGCCAATACTTTGGTCACCTGATGAGAAGAGCTGATTCATTGGGAAAGACCCGGATGCTGGGAAAGATTGAGGGCAAGAGGAGAAGGAGGCGACAGAGGCTTAGATGATTGGATGGCATCACAAACTCAATGGACATGAGTTTGAGCTAACTCCAGGAGATGGTGAAGGACAGGGAATCCTGGTGTGCTATAGGTAGTCCATGGGGTTGAAAAGAGTTGGGCGCAACGTAGTGATTGAACACCACCACCACGACACTGATGTAATTTCCAGGAGACAGCATCCTAGCCCTCCTCCATAGCAAGTTCCTTAGGTGTCCGTTAAGTCTCACACAAGGCTAGACATATAGACTTCTAGAACCTTCCAATTCCTATGGCCACATAATGAAGTTTTGGCCTGTGTTACAAAGCTCAGGGTCGCATTCCTGGTTTGGGACCAGGCCTGCCACATCTCCCTGGCTGCTCTCTGCAGCTGGAACCAGCCCTGATGTGGGCGCTTTTGAGCAGGTACAAAGTCTCCTAGCCTTTTATCAAGTGAAAAGAGCCAGCAGTTGTCTCCACTCGAAAACAAGTGCCATGGCTCTGGTTTTGTTTTAGAAATAAAATTTTTATTCCTCCTCCTGCCCCATCCCCCCCCCCCACCAAAAGAAAAACCTGCACAGCTGCCTCAGACATTTAAAAGGCCTTAAAACTGGAACCCTGGAGCAACGTTGGGGGAAAGGGTGAGCATCTTATTGCCCTTGGTGAAGAGCATCCAGTTAGCCGTTTGTCTTCCCATTGGTCATTGGCAGAGCTGGGCAAGTTGCATGGAAGGAGATGCTGTGGCTCTCTCCAGGCAGAGCAGTCTTCCCCGCCTCTCATCTTTATTGGATTTCAATGAATCTGTCTGCCCTGGGTCATATGTGCAGTGCAGCCCCATAAACGGTGTGGCGGAATTTCTGCTCCCTTTGTATGGAGGGCCTCAAGCGCAGTCTAGCTCCATTGTCAACCCAAATGTGGAAAATGCAGAAAATTCAGCAGAACTCACCTTTCTCGGGCATCCCTGAGGTTTAGAATATGACCGTTCTTGTCTTGTAGGCAAAAGCTAGTCAGGAGGTGGGGCGGGGGAGGAAGGCAGATGGTGGAATGGCAAGCAGTCTTTGCCTGCAGACCCAAAGCCTCACACTTTTCTGTGGAATGTTTCAGGGCTCTAAAAAGGTTTGCCCCCTGGACCTCACAGCTTTGCAGTCATCAGACTCAGAGGAGGATCTGAGAATGTATGTGGCCTTGGGAATTGAAGGGTTCTGGAAAGAATCTAAGCCCTCTCCATGTTTGATCACCTGCTGGTTCAATCCCTGGGTTGGGAAGAGCCCCTGGAGAAGGAACTGGCAACCCTCTCCAGTATTCTTGCCTGGGAAGTCCCTTGGACAGAAGAGTGTGGTGGGCTACAATCCATGGGGTTGCAAAAGAGTCAGACATGACTTAGCAACTAAGGAACAACGACAAGAAGCCCTCTCCTCTGAATGTGAAGCTGAGATGTTTACAGACAAAAACTTACTTGATTAAAAGGAGGTGTCATTTCATCAGCTCTGGTTGATGCTTAAGTAGGTTGATCCACCTACTTTTGAGTGCCTGCTCTGTGCCAGGCATTGTGCTGGGAGCCAGCTGTCCTGAGGTGAGCATATGGAAACCCCTGGCATCATGGCAATGCCAGGTGTAACGATTCAGAAGGCAGTGCCCTCCGCGGATGAGGTGTGTATACAGGCTCAGATACATGTGGTGGCGTTATCGTTACACTTACTAGCTTGGGTTGGAAAGTGTGCTGGAGATAGGAGTGGTTTTGGTTTGTGTGCTCAGGCTTCCCTGGTGGCTCAGACGTTAAAGAATCTGCCTACAATGCTGGGGACCCAGGTTCGATCCCTGGGTTGGGAAGATCTCCTGGAGAAGGAAATGGGAAATGATAACCTACTCCAGTATTCTTGCCTGGAGAATCCCATGGACAGAGGAGCCTAGTGGCCTACAGTCTTCTGTCCCTGGGGTCGCACAGAGTTGGACACGACTGAGCGGCTCACACTTTCACTTTCTTTTCAGTGGTGTGCGACTGTAGCATACCAGGCTCCTCTCTGTCCATGGAATTTTCCAGGTAAGAATACCTGAGTGGGTTGCCATTTTCTCCTCCAGGGGATCTTTCTGACCCAGGGATCGAACCCACATTTCCTGTGTCTCCTGCAGTGGCAGGTGGATTCTTTAACTGCGCCACCTGGGAAGCCCATGGAGTGGTTTGCAGAGTCCCTCAAAGGCATTTGGTTCTTCCGCCGGGTTGATTCCTCTGCATCCTCACCACAAGGTCATCCAACTTGAATGCCTCTGTTGTCAGAGTGCTCACGACCTTTCAGCTGTCCTCTTTGCCTGGAGGAGAATGTTCCTCTTCATCCTGAGCTTCGAGCTGCCTACCTCTGACTTCTCTTCCCAGGGCCACAAAACCGTGTGCTCTCTCTGCACAGGACCACCCTCCCGTAGTGGAGGCAGGTCTCTGGCCCCACACAGCCCTGCTCAATCAGCTGTCACCACACTGGTTTCCACTGGGGAAAGCACTGCCCGCCAATGTGTAAGTGTGTCACTGCCAATAATAGTGCAAAGGCTCCAAATCCGAGGGCCTTTCTAGGATCGTTTCCTGATTAATTAGGTCAGCGTCTCCAAAATCAATTTCCAGTGAAGTCGCGCCACCCGGTAGCGCCGTTCCCTGCCCAGCCGGGCGAGTGAGTTGGCGCGGGAGGCAAGGTCCCTGGTGCAGTTCAGGCCCTGTCTCTACCTGGGAAGGAAGTCACATTGCACGTCTCTTCTGTGATTATCTTGACTTTTTATTTTATCTGCCCTCCCTTCTCAAATCTTCCATTAAACCCCCGTAGATCCTGCTTCAAACAGGCAATTAGACTAACAACGTAATTATATCCCTCAATGCTAATTGTAACTGGTTTAGGGGAAAAACAAAGAGAAAGAGGCTTCAAAATCTCTGGAAACTGAAAGCGGCTGTTATCATTTCCAGGTACTTCTTGTCCCCGTGTGTTTCTTCGGGAGCCTGGCTACTGGCTGGCAGCAGTCTGTGTCCAGTAGCTCTGCCTTTGGTCCCCAGCACCCTTAGGATGACTCTGGCCTGTCCCCTCTCCCCTCCACACGTGCTCATGGCATCTTCTTCGTGTCCTCCTGTACTTCCTGTGTCTCTCTGCTCCTCTGGCTCTCATTTCTTTGACTCTCTATCTCAGCCCTTTTTATACTTTTAGAGCCACTGAGAAAAGGATGAACAAGCAAGGAGTGGATGTTTTGGGGAAAATGACATTTCTTCTTGCCAACACTCCATCATCCCCAATATCTGTAGGCTGCTGATTCGTGTGATCTCGCTTGGGGAGGCTGGACGGAGCCAGACTTGGTTCAGGGTTTGAGCCTGTCATGTGACAAGGATGTTGTAGAGAGATCTCCTGCCACCCTGCCCATCCATTCTCAGCATTTTCCACATCTCTTCTCCTGGCCTGGAACTCTATGTGCTCAGAGGTGAACAAGCGTTGGGGGCCACCCATGGCCTGGGGAAGAAGGCAGGCTGGTAGGTAGTGGAGCAGTGGGGCCATTGAGAAGAACGTACATCAGAGGGGATCCAGCCCTGCCTAGGGTGGCTTGGGGCAGGGATGGGAGGTGGAGGAGGGCAGGGTGGGGATGTTGAGAAGTTTCTAGATGGAGGTGATGTCTAGGATGCGACTTGAGGGACGAGGAGGAGAGTTAGCCAGGCGGTGAGTGTGAGGAGCAGATGCAATAAGCCTGGTGTGGCTGGAACATTAGGTGTAAGGGTTGTGGTAACGGGAGCTGTAAAGGAGCGTGGTGTTTGCCTTGCGGCAGAAGGGGAGCCTCTGAAGGGTTTAAATGGGAATGGTCGTATTTAGATCTTACAAAGACCATGCAGGCTGTCAGTGGAGGCTGTTGGACTGGAGGGCCGTGAGTGGAGGCTGGAGGCCCATTAGAGGCTTTTGAAGAGAGTCTGGTGATTTTTTTTGAGTGCTGACTGCCCAAGTATCTGCCCGCCTTGAGGTTGATCCACTAGGTGTGTTGTGTGACTTTGAGATGGTCACTGCACTTGTCTGAACCTTCCTCTCCTTGCAAGATTAAAATGAGGCTAGTCATATTTACCTTTCCATGTTGTAGGGGGTGTGTATGAGAAATAAAATCTGTAAAGTTTCTGGCTCTGTGCTTGACGTAGCATAAACATCAAAGTGGTGCTTTTGAAAAGGGAGGATGTGCCCACGTGGCCTGGGATATTTTTCCAAAATTCAGGTACCCGCCCCCCCCCCCCATCAACTTGCATTTCCAGAGGAGAGAAATTCAGGCAATTACATGGTGATGGACTTCTTGAGAACCCCAGCGGAATATGATAGCTCCTCAGTTATCACGACTTTTACCATTTCTGGAGTTGAGTCCCAAACCTTGGCCTCTTGCCTCGAAATAGATTCCTGGTTCTCTGCCATTTTCCTTTTCTCAGAAACAGGGTCTCCCAGTTTGACGATGGAACGTGCCGATGATGTTTTCCTTAGGGTAGATGTCACGCACAGTGCCGCTTTGAAGCGTGGAGTGGAGACTTTGTCGTCTTTCAGATATCGATGAGCTCGGAACCCCGCTTTCCATAAATGTGTGCAAGCTTTTGTGACACCCAGTTTGGGCTGCGAAATCCCAGGTATTTCAGCCCTCGGTTTGCCATCAGTTATGCGGATAGGGTGTTTTCATTAAAATTTCCATTAACTGCTTTTTTTCTCATTTTTTAAAGCCAGTGAGCAATTTATAGATTCATTAACTTTTTACTACACTTGTGAAGTCAGGAAGAGGGGAAAAAAGGAAATGAAATATTTGGTAGTCCTTAAATATGGAGGATGGAAAAGCTGGATGTTTAGAGCTGGTCTGTGGGAGTATTAAGAAGGCCTGAGATGTTCCAGAAGAAATCAGAACTGGAGCAAGGAACACCATCCCTTTCGCTCTCTTCTCCTTTTTATCCCCTCCCCCCAGAGCAGATCCATCCTTTTGTTTGTAACATTGACTATTTTTTTCTCCAGATGGCTGTCTTTTCTCTGATTACACACCTCTCCCCCAGGAAGCCCACCAATTCTGGGAAATTTGTGTAGCTCTAGACATTATTTCCTTATTTTTTTTGTTTGCTTGCTTTGGGCCACACCCTGTGGCATGCCGAGCTTCCCGGACCAGGGATTGAACATGCAGCCTCTGTCGTGTCAGTGCAGAGTGTTAAGCACTGGACCACCAGGGAAGTCCCCTTGTTTTTTTGTGTTGTGTTGCAGTCTGATTATTTTTAGTGCTCTTATTTCATTTTTTTTGGTGGATGAGTTAGTTACGGCACTGAGTTGAGTATATGGGCTTTGGGGCCAGGCAGGCTTGGGTACAGATTTGTTTACTAGCTGTGTGATTCGGGGCAGGTAACTTTACCTTGGTGAAGGCAGTGGCACCCCACTCCAGTACTCTTGCCTGGAAAATCCCATGGATGAGGAGCCTGGTGGGCTGCAGTCCATGGGGTCACTAAGAGTCGGACACAACTGAGTGACTTCACTTTCACTTTTCACTTTCATGCATTGGAGAAGGAAATGGCAACCCATTCCAGTATTCTTGCCTGGAGAATCTCAGGGACGGGGGAGCCTGGTGGGCCGCCGTCTGTGGGGTCGCACAGAGTTGGACACGACTGAAGCGACTTAGCAGCAGCAGCAGCAGCAACTTTACCTTTCTGAGCCTCACTTTATCTATTAATATAAAATCACAGTAGTATTAGGGATTCTGGGAAGCCCCAGGGACGTGGCAACAGTATTGTTCGCTGTACACAAGTGGCGAGGATAAAATGAGATGGTTTACTGAAGAAGCCAGCTTCACATTCCAGACTGTGCCATGCACTGGACAGCTCAGCTGTGAACGTTCTCACTTGGACCCGGTTCCCTGCAACCTTCCAGGACCTCAGTTTCCTCAGTTCTGAAGTGAATGAATGATCTCTAGATAATGAGGATGTTGGATGATTGCTCACATATTTAATGAGCCTTTTAGAGTCATTGGCACAGCATAATATCTCAATCCACACTAGCAGTCATATAGTTTTTGTGGCTGCAATGACATACAGCGTAAAAACCTCACTCTCAGGGTCTACTGTATTAAAAAGGCAATAAGCTAAGCATTACCTCCCCTAGACCCTCTTAGGGAAAAGGTCAATGCTTAAAGATATTCCCAGGTCATCTTGTCTCAACCCTGGGTGGTGATTGGCTACTCTGAGTGCTTCCCAGTGCATTGGTGTGTACCTGGGCTCAGCCACCGTGTCTACTCAAGTGGCTGCATCCTGAGAGGACACAGGGTAGATGCAGGTCTTCAGAGATTCACAGATCTTTAATCTGGAGAAGGGTAGCATCCCAGGAAATTCCCTTGTCCAGATACCTACCTTTATAGATGTGCAGGTTGGGTCTTTTAAAGTTTGGTGAGTTTTTCCTCAAAAGTAATAGTGATAGAAAGGTAACTAGGAAGGAGACGAAAAAAATTGTATATTTTTTAGTCATCCAGAGCTGGTGCTTTTTGGCATATTGTATATGTGCCTGCAGTGTTTATATAAAATTGTATACATATTTTTGACTTTGTTCTTGATATTTCACTGTAGTACATAAGCGTTTTTCATGTAGGTCTCCACCATTCATAAGCATGCATTCTAATCGTTTTGTAAGAAGGTATTTATTTACATTGTTATACACTTAGATCATGGGCTTCCCAGGTGGTGCTAGTGGTAAAGAGCCCGCCTGCCAATGCAGGAAACATAAGAGATGTGGGTTTAGTCCCTGAGTTGGGAAGATCCCCTGGAGGAGGGCATGGCAACCTACTCCAGTATTCTTGTCTGGAGAATCCCAATGACAGAGGAGCCTGGCAGGCTGTAGTTCATGGGGTCACAAAGAATTGGACATGACTGAAGCAGCCTTGCCAGCATGAATATAAGGGTCACAATAATGTGTTCCGTTTTTGTACACTTAAGACTTTATGTATAATAGTGCCCACTGTTATAAGTAACACTGTGGACATTTTTGTGCATGAAGCCTTTTCTTTCTCTCCTACAGTATTGATAGGAATTGTTCCCCACTGTGGTTGAAGAATATGAGAGTTGGTAAGTTGGTTGTGACAGTGAACCCAGTTAAAATTAGAGAAAGTGGATGTGACAGTGGATGTGACAGCTGAGGGCACACAGCTGCCTTGGAGAGTCTTTAGAAGAATCCCATTTGGGCATGTTGACATGGCAGAATGCTTCCTTCTCATCCTCCATCTTAGCAGAGGTGGGAAGCCGATGGCTTGTTTTATTTGCCCAAAGACTTCGGATCTAGTGGCTGGAACACTGATTCTTTTTTTTTTTAAAACATGTATGCCCATGACTGCTGCGTCCCACACTGGGCTTAGCAGAACGCTGTGCCTGATAAAGCTAACACCTGTGAAAGGGGGTTGCAGATGGCGCTGAAATACATGTGACCTCACTCATTTTGCTTCCACTCTGGGCCCTTATTTTCCATCTGTATAACAGACCCCTGGCTCTGAAGACTGTGCATGAATGAGAAAGTACTGTATTTTGTGCGCCGAAAGTGTTCCCCAATGAAGTCCATCAGGGAAGGAGATTCAAGCTTAATTTTGAATAAAATGTTAGTGGTTGCCTGGTACAGGGGAGGTCGGTGCTTTGAGTAGACTTCTGAGAATCATACAATGTCTTCTGATGCCTCCTTTAGCTGTTAAGTCATTTGCGCTTCTGTAGTTTTCCAGTTTTAATTAAATGTAAGCATTTTCCGTATTCTACTGCTTTGGCTGTCCAGTTTGCTGACTATAGATATTGTGATGGGTTGACTTTTTGAAATGAACTTATTGATGGAGAAATAATGGTGGTACCAATGAAGTCAGGGATAACCGTTACTTACATAGCACTTAGTCTGTGCCAGGCACTGTTCTAAGTGCCTTACATTTATTAACTTTTATCACTTAATGATTTCATTTAATCAATTCATTTCATGAAAGAGAAGCAAGACAGGGAATCTTGGAAAGGAAGACTGGAGCCAGGAGACAGAAGGAACTCAGTATTTGTCCTGGAAGAAGACTTGGATTTGGAATTCTGCCCTGCCAGTAACTAGTAACTTTGGGCAAGGTCCTTAACCTCCACTCCCTCCTTTCTGAAGGGGAAACTGTGGCTCCTACTTTGTAAAGAATTAAATGAAGTAATGGATGTAAAAATCCCATCAATCACTAAACAGATATGAGTTACTGATAGAAAATGTTATTCCTGCCTCACCCCAGACTCAGGATTTGGGGAGGCTGGGTCATTTTCCCCTTTAAGGATATCGTGTAGATGCTTTCTGTCTGTTGGGCTGTGTGGTAGGCTCTGGGGAATCCAGAGGCATGGCCTCTGTCCGGGGAAGATGTATGGTCCAGCTGGAAAGACAGGTCATAAAAAGATGACTGAGTGTACCAGCTGGTTGATCAATACTATTTGAATGGCTCGGGCAATAAGAGAAGAGGGGAGCGAGGTCAGCCTAGGAGATGGAGCCTTCGGTGAAAGGGAAGGGTCCTCTCTTTCTTTGCAGAATGTAGTGTGAAGCTACGCCTTCAGCAGTAGCCGGGACAAAGAGGGACACAGAGTCAAGTCTGTGCCCCAGGGGACAGCAATGCACCTGTCTCCTATGATATGGTTTAGAAACCACCACCAGGCCATTGCAGTGTGGATCTGGAGTTGCCTTTGAAGATGGACAGTTCTGGGGTCTTCGCAGCCTACCCAGCTGGCATCAGACTTGATACCTCAGAGCCTCCACTCCTGATCCTTGGAACCCAGTGTTCTAGATCTGGTCAGGAGATGCTTCTAGAGTGTCCACTGGGTGCTTGGGTCTTCCAAGTAACGTTAAGGACAGCTGGCTTTTCAGGTGACACTCATGGTAAAGAGCCTGCCTGCCAATGCAGGAGACAGAGGAAATGTGGGTTCGAAACCTGGGTTGGGAAGATCCCCTGGAGGAGGGCATGGCAATCCCTACTCCAGTACTCTTGCCTGGAGAATCCCATGGACAGAGGAGCCTGACAGGCTGCAGTCCATAGGGTCACAGAGAGTCCGACACGACTGAAATGGCTTAGCACACGTGCTCACAGACTTCCACATTGTGCATTTCTTGTCAGTAGTAGATTCCCCAGCAATGGCCAGAAGCAAAAATACGTAGAAGGCCATTCAGGCACCCCCATGTTGGGGCGCTAGGACTGGAGGGCTGGGCTTCCGTTTCTCAGACCGCCAGGGTCCTTTCAGCCCTGAGCTGTGACTGCTGGATATTGTGGAAGACAGTGCAGGTCAAGGAAAGATAGTTGTTGCCGGTGAGGAAGTTACAGTCTAAACAGGGCAGCGGGACCCAGGTGGGCCCTGGGCTAGGCTGTCAGGACCCTGCCTGCTAACAAGTGGTTTCAGCCCTCCAGAAGTTTTCCCATCTGAACTGATCAGCTGTTGGTTGGCCCTCAGCTGCATCACTTTTGTTCCTCTGTGTGCTGTGAATTTCAAGAAGCCACGTTTCTCAGATATCTTTGCTCTCTGGCCTTTGAATGGTTTAGCCGGAAGGATGCACAGCAGGAATGTTGGGAGATGGAAAGAAGGGAGAAGCCAGGGTGTTTCTCCCCACTCATTCCCTGCCTCTTGTGGTGTTTTCCATGTGGTTTCAGCGCCTCCCTCTCTGAACCACTCCCATTGAGCTGTGCCTACTGAATTGTCCCAACTCTGCGTGTTCCTCTCTCTCTCCAGGCCTAGAGGGGAAGCTGCTGCTCTTCACGTGCTAATCCTCAGTTGCTTTTCAGCCCCCATATGTCTTCTCTACCCAGAGTTGAAGTAGTTTGTGTGCTTAGTTGTGTCCAACTCTTTTCGACCCTTTGAAATGTACTCTTTGCAACCTTTTGGACTGTAGCCCGCCAGGCTCCTCTGTCCATGGGGATTCTCTAGGCAAGAATACTGGAGTGGGTTGCCAATTCCTACTCCAGGGAATCTCCCGACCCAGGGATCAAACCTGCATCTCCTGTGTCTCCTGCATTGCAGGTGGATTCTTTATCCACTGAGCCATCAAGGAAGAAGTAGCTTACTCTCCTCAGATCCCTGTATTAAACTGCCTCCCTTTAAAGATCTAGAGTGGCTTCTCTTCTTCTGCCCCAGACCCTGAAGAATGTACCACCCAGATCAGACCTCGGGGAGCCTTTGGTTGCTCCCACTGTGAATAATCCCATGGAAGCCATGGTAAAATAATGAGTGCCCTAATGAATTCAAGATACCAGGTTTTGTTTTCCCCTGCAAAGAAAACAGAATTGTAGAATAATTTCAAAATAGTCTGACTGTCTTGATTTCTCATCAGGCGCCCATGGGGATGTGTAGAATTACAATCTTTCTTTCCTTCCTGGGCCTCTCATTTTGAGGGTAATGGGCGACTCCTTCCTTTCCAACTGTGAGAAGAACTATTTTGATTTTTTAAAAAATTTGTGCAGTCATTTCCCCCTCCCCCTATTTGCCTGGACTGTTGATCTTGTGATATATTTATAGAGATTGTGGTTGGCTGACCAGGAGTTATTTTGCAATAGGAATTTGTAAGATTTCTACTTTGAGCATGTGTTCCAGACTTTTCTTTCTTTAAAAAGAAATAAAAAATCTTTCGTAGAGCCTCCACTTTGCCCTTCTGTAATTATTTCTCTTTCACAACCAAAGTAAGCCTTGTGTTTTGCATAGTTTTTTTATGTGTATTTCGTTTTTCTCTGGTCTTCTCTCTCCTTTGGTGTCTCTTTTTAACTCCAGACTTTAAAAGGCCATGGTTCCTTCTTCATGTAGGAATGTTTTCGCAGATGAGAATGTGAAGACTGGAAAAAGGGTGCCTTAGGGACTAGGAGACCTCTCTTTCTCTATCTGTAAAAAAAAAAAAGTATTGGGCTAAATTTGTGGGGGCAAGCATACTACTGTCCCCAGCTTTACCTCACTCATTACAGACATCAATAATCAATCACAGCACTTTTCCTAGAGGAGTGCTGGTGTGGCCCCAGAATCCTTCTCAACACATTGCCCCAGGCAGCCACAACTAATTGTGTGGAATTGGCGCTGAACAAATATGCCTGTTTGCCTCTCTTGGACTAGATGATCCCCTTGACCCCATTCACCATAATGGTCCTCTAAGTATTGTCAGAATTGATGCTTTTGAACTGTGGTGTTGGAGAATACTCTTGAGAGTCTCTTGGACTGCAAGGAGATCCAACCAGTCCATTCTAAAGGAGATCAGTCCTGGGTGTTCTTTGGAAGGAATGATGCCAAAGCTGAAACTCCAATACTTTGGCCACCTCATGCGAAGAGTTGACTCATTGGAAAAGACTCTGATGCTGGGAGGGATTGGGGGCAGGAGGAAGAGGGGACGACAAAGGATGAGATGTCTGGATGGCATCACCAACTCAATGGATGTGAATCTGAGTGAACTCTGGGAGTTGGTGATGGACAGGGAGGCCTGGTGTGTTGTGATTCATGGGGTCGCAGAGTCGGACACAACTGAGCGACTGAACTGAACTGAAGTATTGTCAGTGTAATTCCTTTATTCTTTAAATCAGTTGAAAGTCGTGTCCGACTCTTTGTGACCCCCATGGACTGTAGCCTGCCAGGCTCCTCTGTCCACAGAATACTCCAGGCCAGAATACTGGAGTGGGTAGCCATTCCCTTCTTCGGGGATCTTCCTGACCCAGGGATCGAACCCAGGTCCCCAGCATTGCAGGCAGATTATTTACGGTCTGAGCCACCAGGGAAGCCCCTTAAATCAGTTAACTGACCCTTACTACGTTCCTGTGTGCTGCACAGCCGCCAGCCACCCTCATGGAATTTGCAGTTTGGTTGGGAGCAAGGCTGCAGAGAGTGGTGATGTTCCTAGGTGTGCTCAAGTGCACCGTTGGTGCTGTAGGAGATTGCCCCTGTGGTCAGGGAAGCCTTTTTGGAGCAGTGTCGGGTCCAGCGGGCCAGAGTAGGATGTAGTCTAGGCAGTGGGACAGCTGGAGGAAAAACAAGTTTCAGAACTAGGAGGGTCCTCAGAGCTCATGTGGTTAGAACTCTCTAGATTATAGCTTGGAAAACTCATGCTCAGAAGACTTGCTCGAATTTTAATAAGTGATCATTATTTAGCTAACATTTAATACACGATAAATCATTGTAATAAATGATAATTATTTCTATAGTTAATGCTTACATAGCACTATGTGTCAGGCATATTTACTTATTTTGGGTTGCACTGGGTCTTTGTTGCTGCGTGCGGGCTGTCTCTAGTTGTTGTGTTCGGGGCAATTCTTCGTTGCTCCACGTGGGCTTTTCACTTGGGTGGCTTCTCTTGTTGTGGAGCACAGACTCTAGGCCAATGGGCTTCAGTAGTTACAACATCAGGGCTCACTAGTTGAGGCTCACAGGCTTTAATTGCTCCACGGCGTGTGGAATCTTCCCAGACCAGGGATTGAACCCATGCCTCCTGCATTGGCAGGCGGATTCTTATCCACTGTACTACCGGGCAAGTCCTGTCAGGCATTGTTTTGAGAGCTTTAATATATTAACTGATCTAGTCCTAAGTAACCTTGCGAGGTGACCACTATTAAATTTCCTGTATGGACAGGTGAGAAAACTGAGTCCCAGAGGGTTAAGTGATTCACCTACTGTCACATGGCTTGTAAACGGTGGAGTCAGGATTTGAACCTAGGCATATCCAGCTCCAGAGTCTCTGCTGGGAACTTCTGAGCCTAGTAAATCCTGTTGGGAGTCATCAAAATATGTTGTCTTATTTTTTTACTGTATCAATCTTCCTCACCACCACCAGTGGATCATAGTGACGGCATCCCGATCTCTGCTCTTGTAGCACTGTTAGCACCAGCTGAGAGTGTTACAGACTTTGTATGTTTTAACATACCCGGCAGCTGTGGTTTGTGGGGATTTTTCTCTCTTTTACATGTGAAGAAACAGGCTGTGAGGGGTGATGTGACTGGAGGCAGATCACAGAGCTATGTAGTGTTCCAGGCAGAATTTGAAGTCAGGTCTGCCGGACTCCAGATGTCAGAGTTGGAAGGTTTCTGAGAGGTCGTGAGTCCAGCAGCCTCACTGGATGGGTGGGCAGATGGAGGCCAGACATTGCCTCTGCCAGCAGCCAGAGGCAGGGTCTCCTGGCTTGGGGGGCTACTGCTCTTTCCTCAGGGTTGTCCGAGCACGCGTGCATCACCATGCCTTTTGCTTGGTCCTCTTGGAGAGGTTTGAGGTCCCCTTATTTTGTTGTTGTTCAGTCTAAGTCATGTTCGACTCTTTGTGACCCCATGAACTGCAGCACTTACTTACTGCCTCATTTAAAAATACCTAAGGGTGGTGGTCATGGTTTAATGGGGGTGACTTAAAAAACGCTGTCCTCAGTCCCCCAATTCTGGGTTCACTAATTTGAAGCTTGACACACTCTGTACTCATAATGGATTTTTCCCCCCATGAAGCAAAAAAAAAAAAATTTTTTTTACCCACCCTCCCCAAGTTCCTGCTGATCTGAAGCGAATATTTATCACGTATTTAATGAGTAATCTGAGTCTTGGCTTGGTGAAGCTGTACCAGGACATAGTTTATGGCTGATCTGGTTTTAACTCGCTCCAGGCGGTTTTCCCTGGAGTTTTCTGAAAAATCATAAACCTGGAGAGAAAATTTTTGTGGAATCCAGTCACATGACTCGTTCTTTTGTAAATTGAGAGATTAACTGTGTGACGGTAAAGAACTGAGATGCAGTTTTTTTTATTTTCAAAAGAAAGCAAGCAGAGAGCATTTATGTACCCGGAGGAGTGGGTCCTCTCCTGAAGGTGGGGAATGTCACTCGCCAAGGTCACCCTGCTGAGCCTTGGCGCAGCATGGTGCTGGGCTTGAGAATGTGAACTTGAAATTGGAGCATCTGGATTGGAGGCTGGGCTGACTCTTCCTAGTCATCCCAGCACCCTGCAAACTCTGGGTCCTCGCCTGGGCAGTGGGGGTGAAAGTGGTCCCTACTGCTCAGGGTGGTCATGGAGATGAGACGCCGCTTGTGATGTCCACGCCCTGGGCTGGCATACAGCAGGTGCTCAGTAGATGCTGGACACTAGGGACTGCTGGTGCTATGCTCCTCGAGGCCCTTCATGCTGGACTAATAACCCAGGCTGACGCTGTGCGGAGTAAAGGCCTTGTTCTAAGGGTGAGACTGAGGAGCGCAGTTTGTTCTCCCTGCAGCCTGTGAGGTGGCCACTTGCATCACTACTATTTTACAGAAGAAAGCACCGAGGCTCTGAGAGGGCAAGTCACTTGGCCAGGGTGCAGCTAGCAAGTGGCAGGGCTTGTGCCCACCCCCACCCCTGCCCCCTTGCCTGACACCCAGTGCCCAACACCCCTGCTACTGGGGCCCGTCTTCGTGGTTCCGTCTTGGAGCCTGAGGGCTTTTTGACTGCTGGGCCTGGGGAGGGAAACTGGGCTTCACCTTGCTTAGCTCAGTCTCAGCTGACCCTCCCTGGGTGCTGGCATCAGCCCCCAAACTGGTCTTAGTCCCTGCATATCACCCCCTCCAGCTGCCCCATTTACAGACAGAATCCCTGTAGTTTCTCTGCAACTGTCTTATAAATGCAAAATTATTTCAGTATAAAAAGTAAGAAAGCCAAAACAAAAACTAATAATCTTGCTGGGCCTGACCCCAGGAACAGCCTTATGCTTTTTGATGCAACCGTAGAATTCTCTGTGATCCAGCCCAGCTGAGCAAATAGAATTTACACTCATTAAGCAACCAGGAACTATTCTAGATCCTTTAGGTCCAGGTAGGGACTGAGGGTTCCCATTATGGTGGCATCCGGCACCCTGGGATGAGAATACGGCTTGTGGTCTAGGGGTGAGTCCTACACGGCAGCCCAGAGGAGGCTGTTGCCCCTCCTCTCTGAACCAGGACTCCCCACTTCTTCTGAGGCCCATGAGTCAGGCCTCAGGGGTAGAAGTGGATTCACCTTTTACTCCCAGCTGTCTGCACGCAGTCCATGGCTGACAGAGTTTCTCAGCAGCTGCAATGGTGCATTTATTTTTAAACCTGTCATTTATTGAGCAACTACTGCATGCTAGGTCCACCCTGGGCACTTTCCGGATAGTATCTCAGGAGATCTTTGTCACTCCCAATGCTCTAGGTCTTGGAGCATTCTCTCTTCCACCACGGTTCCCAGAGCATCGTCATCTCTTCTCTATAAGATGACAGTGGCCTCTGTTGGGCTCCCTGCCTCCGTACTGTAACCAGTTGCTGCTTTCAGAGGTGCACATGCCTTCTGAGCAGCCGATGAGCCTTAGAGTAAATCTGAAACTGCTCAGCCTGGTTTACAGGTGCTCAGTAGTTACCAGCTGCTGGTGGCAGTAACAAAGTCGATGCTGGTGGTGGTGGTCGTGCTGGTAGTGGTGATGGTAGTGGTGGTCACGATGGTGATACTGATGGTGTTAACGCCAGTGATGGTGACAGTGACGGTGGTGGTAATGATGATGGAGGTGGTGATGCCACTGATGGTGGCTGTGATGTGGTGGTGATGATGATGATGATGGTGGATATGATGAAATCAGTAAAAAGGCCCTGCTGCAGTCTGCATGGCTGCCCACCAGAGAGAAGGAGAAACTTGCATAAAACAGACACAGGCTGTGCTGGTTCCATTCCCAGGAAGCCTGATGTATGCTTGACACATGTCTTCAGATAGCAAGGGCTTGGGGAAGAGCAGAAAGACATGCATGGTAACCTAGAGGAATAAAGACATGGGTCATTTCCTGTGGATTTCTCTGACAGTTGGAAATCTGGCCGGTCAGTGAGGGGCCTGCCTGCCTCAGCCTCTAGGTTCTGGCGTGGGGTCTGGTCAGGTACTTCCTGTGTGAGCCTGGCCTGTCCCTTCCTCCAGAAGTGAAGGCCCTCAGAGAAGGCTGTAGCCCCACAAGACTCAGAGACCCAGGCTTTCCAGCTGGGCCAGATGGCACCCTTCTGCTGGCTCGCTGGCACCCAGCTTGTGTTGGCGCCATTTGCGTTAGGTTTTGCATTCCCACTATTGAATGGGAGTGCTGTGTGCCCTGTTCCAACATCCTTCCCACAGGAAAGTCCTTCCCAACTCTGTCATCTGAGTGGATCCTGTTGTCAAAGATACTCAGGGAACTCAGGCCTTTCTCTTCAGAGCAAGTCTCCTGGTTGATAATTATAAACTGAGAGTGTGAAGTAAATAATCACGGTCTGCCTCCCCCACTGCTCTTGTTGCTGTTGTGTCCGCAGTAATTATCTTGGTACCCACCACATAGTAGGCACTTAATGGGTAGTATTTTGGTGAATGAGTAAGGAGCCATGTCTGATTCATCATAGTGTCAGTCCCCCCAAGGCCTTGCTCAGAATCACACATCTAGTCTGAACTCTATAAATATCTATTGAAAAATGGTATCAGCCTCCTGGGTTCAGTTCTTTTAACTCAGAACCTTCTCAGGCAGCCTCCACTCCATCCCTCAAGCTTCCGATCCTTAAAGCACTCAGTTAGTGGCTTTAAGTAACCATGTTCAGTTGGGAAAATAAATAGAAAATAAAACCACATACCACATGGTAGAAACATATCACTGATTGTGATCTAAGAAGCAGGGTCTAATTAGGGAATTTATAACATATTTAGTTCCCTGGGAGTGGAATCTTCTTTTAACTTGCAAAGCTTGTTGTTGAGTACTGATACAGTCACCCTTAATGGGTGTTTTTCAGGAACACCTGCTAAGTAAAAGTGGGGACTACCTGTGTTTGAATGGGAGCCCAGTGGTTGGATAGGAAAATAGTTCATCTACATTGTTTAGGACCAGGCTTGATTCATCAGTTCTAGAGATGAAGGGCCAAGTATGTAGAGGAAATGACCATGGACTTAGGTGAGAAGACCCGTGTGAGCCCTGCCCAAGCCTTGCGCCAGCTGTGTGACCTTGGGCAAGTCACTTGCCCACCCCGGGTGCTTGGTTAATTCTTGGTCAAAGGGACATAAACTACATTGTCTTCTTCATGGGGTTATTTGAAGGATTCAGTGCGGTGGGATAATCTGTAAAGTGATAGGCTGATGATTAATATTCTCATCAGCAGACGAATGCAATTCCATTTTTCTTGGTCCAAGATTTTTAAAATCTTTCCTGATTCTTCCTTTTTTTCATGTCTCGTATCCAGTTTATCAACAGGTCCTGTTGGTTCTATCTTCTCATATATTCAGAACTGAGAATGCCTCCTCAGTTCCCACGCTACCACAACCCTCCTTCTAGCCACCTTCGTCTTTTACCTGGATTGCTACAGTAACCTCCTTACCAACCTCCTGCCTGCCTCCATCCTTGAACCTCCCGCCTCCCTCCATCCTTGCCCCGTGGTCTGTTCTCAACAGAGCAACCACAGTGATTTTTTAAAAAATGAAAGTCAAATTATATGACTCTGCCCAAACTTTCCAGTGGCTCCGCAGAGTAAAAGCCAAAGCCCTTCAGTGGCTGTGAGGCTCTACACAGCTGACCTTCTCTCGTCCTCGCTTGATCTGCCCTAGACACGCTGGCATCCTGTCTGTGCATTGAGCACACCACGCACACTCCTGCCCTCAGTCTTCCCCCTGGCCATTCCTCTTTCTCCAGTCACCGCATGGCCAACCCCCTCACCTTCCATTGTCTTCCCAGGGACACCTACTCTGATCCACTTACTTAAAATTGCAGCCCACAGCTCTTCTCTTGGCCCAGCATTCTGATTATCCCCCTGCCCTTGAGTGTAATTACACTTGATTATATGTGAGTATGGGCTTCCCTGGTGGCTCAACGGTGAAGAATCCACCTGTAATGCTGGAGTTACAGGAGATACAGGTTTGATCCCTAGGTCAGGAAGATCCTCTGGAGAAGGGCATGGCAACCCACTCCAGTATTCTTGCCTGGAAAATCCCATGGACAGAGGAGCCTGGCAGGCTACAGTCCATAGCGTTGTAGAGAGTCTGACATGACTGAAGCCACTTAGCGCACACACACACACACACACACACACACACACACAGAAAATCCCATGGACAGAGGAGCACACACACACACACACACACACACACACACACACACACAAAATCCCATGGACAGAGGAGCACACACACACACACACACAAAATCCCATGGACAGAGGAGCACACACACACACACACACACACACACAAAATCCCATGGACAGAGGAGCACACACACACACACACACACACACAAAATCCCATGGACAGAGGAGCACACACACACACACACACACACACACACACACACAATCCCATGGACAGAGGAGCCTGGCAGGCTACAGTCCATAGGGTTGTAGAGAGTCTGACATGACTGAAGCCACTTAGCACACACACACACACACACACACACACACACACTCTAGAGTATGGGGCTTCCCAGGTGGTGCTAGTGGTTAGAAATCTGCCTGCCAGTACAGGAGGGCAAGAAATGTAGGTTCGATATCTGGGTTGGGAAGATCCTCCAGTATTCTTGCCTGGTTAATCCCATGGACAGAGAAGCCTGGTGGGCTACAGTCTGTAGAGTCGCAAAGAGTCAGACACGACTAACTACCACACATACTTGATTGTGATCATCGTGAGGACAGGGAAATAACAACAGATTCAACCATATTTGCCTAGAACAGTGTCTGGAACATGGAAGGAGCTCAGTAAATACTTGTGAGATGAGCGAATACCTTTCTCCTGACTTGAGTCATGTGACTCACTGGGACAAAAGTTCAAGTTAGATTTGAGGGATCCACTGGTGGTTGGAAAGGAAAGAGATATATAAACGGGGCTTGAGTTGTTTCAGACCCACTTGTCCTCCTGTCCTCAGTAAATTGTAGGGGACAT
Organism: Tragelaphus eurycerus; assembly: GCA_935064755.1. Lineage (NCBI taxonomy): Eukaryota > Metazoa > Chordata > Mammalia > Artiodactyla > Bovidae > Tragelaphus > Tragelaphus eurycerus. The sequence continues at coordinate 952,561 of CAKXYN010000083.1, forward strand.
AGAGTCATCCTCTGGGCAGGTCCTGAGGCTCTGGTAGGTTCTTCTCAAAGGTTTGGTGCCCCCTGCAGGCCTCCTGGTCAAGTGCACTTGACTTCACTCAACTGCTGAGGCTGAGCTTCTTCCTGCAGGGTCAGTTGTACCAGTTGGTAATTTAAAACAATTTTTATGTGCTAACTAAAGTACTAAAGTATGTTGGACCAATATGCATTTGGTGCTTGTGAATATAACAGTCACATGACTTAGTAAGAAAGAAGATGAGACTTCAGAAGGATTTGAACAATCAGGGAGCGTCCCTTCCTCCCCCAGGTTCGTGCCCACTCTTCCCTTCCAAGGATGGAAGGAAGCCCAGAAGCAGTGAACACTGAGGGTATGGAATTGTCCACCAGTGGGTTTGAGGTTGTCCATCCAAAGCCGAGCATCGTACGTGACACATAGTAGGCTTTCAAGAAATATGTGTTGAGTGAATAAAGGATTGATTGATTATTTAAGATCGATTGTCATAGCTTGCTTCTGCTAAGTCACTTCAGTCGTGTCTGACTCTGTGTGACCCCATAGACGGCAGCCCCCCAGGCTCCCCCGTCCTGGGATTCTCCAGGCGAGAACACTGGAGTGGGTTGCCATTTCCTTCTCCAATGCATGAAAGTGAAAAGTGAAAATGAATTTGCTCAGTCATGTCCGACTCTTAGTGACCCCATGGACTGCAGCCTACCAGGCTCCTCCGTCCATGGGATTTTCCAGGCAAGAGTACTGAGTGGGGTGCCATTGCCTTCTCCTGTCATAGCTTACCCATGTATAATTGCCAGTGCAATTTATCATTCATCGAAGCAACCTCAGTATCAGAGAAAGTGAAAGTGAAAGTCAATCAGTCGTGTCTGACTCTTTGCCACCCCATGGACTACAGTCCATGGACTACTCCAGGCCAGAATACTGGAGTGGTTAGCCTTTCCCTTCTCCAGGGTATCTTCCCAACCCAGGGATCGAACCCAGGTCTCCGGCATTGCGGGGTGCATTCTTTACCAGCTAATCAGTATTACCTGAGAAATAGTAATTAATGGATTCAACCACATTTGCTGAATATTTGGCTTGTGCCAAGCCCTTAGCTGGGTGCTAGAGACACAACCACATGTGGGATGTGGTCTTTATCCAGGAGGGGTCTGGGGCAACACAAGCTCTCCAGGAACGGTGGTCTCTGTCCCATCAGATCAGTTCAGTCGCTCAGTCGTGTCCGACTCTTTGCGACCCCATGAACCGCAGCACGCCAGGCCTCCCTGTCCATCACCAGCTCCCGGAGGTCACCCAGACTCGCATCCATCGAGTCAGTGATGCCATCCAGCCATCTCATCCTCTGTCGTCCCCTTCTCCTCCTGCCCTCAATCCCTCCCAGCATCAGGGTCTTCTCCAATGAGTCAACTCTTCGCATGAGGTGGCCAAAATACTGGAGTTTCAGCTTTAGCATCATTCCTTCTAAAGAAATTCCAGGATTGATCTCCTTCAGAATCCCATAGAGCTGGTGAAAAGCGCTGGTGGTAGGTAGTGTGTTAGCCGTGTTGGGAGAACAATGAACAGGACTAATCAGATCTGCTGGGGGGAGGGGGAGTCATTTAAGTCTCCAGGGAGGAAGCAATTTTTGAGTTGCGGTGGGGGAGGGAAAAGGCAAGATCTTAATTATACCACCACGGAAATGTGCTGTCTCAGGTCTGTCCTGGGCTTGACCGCTGACGCGCCATCTTGGAGATGCCCACTCCATTTTCTCGGAGCTCCAGGGCCACGAGCCCCAACATTTCCAGTGGCCCCTCAGCCCCCCTGAGCCTCTGGCTCTGCTCTCTTATCTCAGAAAGGCATTTCATTCTTCCAGATCAGGCAGCCAGGACCCAAGGAGCTGTTTTCCTCCATTGTGCAAGCATGACAAATCATTAATTTTTGATTGATTTGCTTAGAATTATGGGCGCCCCAGCATTCTTTCCGCCGCTGAACAGCTGTATAACAAATGAATATATCAGTGTGCACAAAAGATCGGCGATCTAAGAGAAGCAATTACATTGGCCCACCCTCCCCCACTCTCACCCCTTCCCGTGCAACGAAGGGAGGAAATTTTTACCAGAAATTCCTCAAGTGGCTTTAAAAAAAAAAAAAATGCCTTTTTATAATTGAATTAAATCTTTATCTCTTCATCTTTTGCAGCAGATTTCCAAACACACACCAGTTCCCCACGTGCTTGCTTGGGTTCCATCCATCCAGGAAGAATCTTTAATAATGAAATTTCAACTCATGAATTAAAACCAAAATGGAAAAAAGAAAAAAAAAAAGGAGCAAATTCTACCCCTCCTTTTTGCTTTTTTTTTTTTTTTGGTTGCTGCTATTCCTTTAAGATTTTGGAACCGTACCAGTGCACTAAATGTGACCTCCATAACTTTTAAATTAAGAATTTATGCTGGCTTGAAATTTATGAAATATTTCAGCATGAAAGAAAGCCTTTTTCCCTCAGGAAAATTGAGCAATAAATCACAGCACTGTGGATTTACTGCCCTGGAGCCAGCGAGAGATAGGATTTTTTTTTTTTTTTTTTTTTTTGCTTCATTCTGAAAAAAAAAAAAAAATGTAATCATATAAGACAGCTTAGCTGCTATCCTCCCACTCTCTAGAATTTTTAATTTCAGCTGTTTCTGCTTGGATTTATTTCCAATATTCCTGCTCGGCTTTTCAATTTCCTCAGTTATTAAATTTTAATTCAGTGCATTAGCATTTAAATTAAAAAAGGGTTTATTTTATCGAAATCGTTGGCCAGCCCCCATCCCGTAGCACACGAATTGCCTGTTTCTGCCATTTGCACAAAATGTGAAATGCAGCTAATGTCTTACAACTTACATTTGCACAAATTTAGAAATAAAATTTCTGGGTTAGGAATAATATTTTCTTTCCAAGAAAATCCTTAATAAGAGAATGGAAAAGAACAACTCAACGTTCATTTGGGAGGGAAGAAGAGGGTCAGATGAAACCAAAAATAGCCTTGCCTAGGCCCTGAGAAGAAGCTGGTGTGGTAAGGAATGGGTGGGGCTGGATGCCCTTGGAGGGAGCTGGTGGGGGGGTCTGCGTTTGGGTACCTTTACCCCCACCTGCGTAAGAGGAGGAAGGTCTCTCATGAGCCCACTCCCCCACCATATTTCATTTACCTTTGAGATGTCTGGTTAGGTTTGCATCAACTCCACATAGAGGGTCAGAGATGAAAGGAGGTGCAATGATCTGATTGAACTGTCGTGCCTCCTGTCCCTGTTTTTACCTATGAGAACCTCAGGTCCAGGGAAAGGGAAGAGCACGTCCAAGGCTGAAGGTGAGACCCAGACAGAGCCAGGCGGAAGCTGCATCTGTAGGCGCACATGGTCCAGTGGTGCCGTCAGCAGTAGGGTTTCCATTCCTGCACGCACCTGGCCGCTGTTTAGTACTTTGCTGACATCACTGTATTCACTGTCACTCTGACCAGCTCTTTGGAGAAAGCCTCAGGGCCGTGGGGTCTGGTAGATGCTTATGACCTTCTGTCTTGCAGCCGAGGATTCGGATCAGGCCCCAGGACAGGCTGGGAAGACAGGTGGCTTGGTCCAGGACTGATTCTGCCTCTTGCCCATCTGCTCTGTACTCTTATGCAAGTTGCTCTGTTTTTCTATGCCTCGGTTTCTTGGGCCCAATAAATGGTACCTTTTATAGCTATATCTAGGGTTGTTAATGATTATTATTATTATTTACAGCTGGGCTCACACTAAGTGGTTTTATGTGTATAGCTTATTTATCATGTTTAGGTCTCCCTCCAGTCCCAAGTGATAGATCCTAGTGTTGGCATGTTGCCATTTTGTAGATGAAGAAACTGAGGCCTAGAGAGTGCAGATGACTTGCCAAGGATTGTACAGCTCAAAAAGGGCAGACCCAGGACTTGAATTCAGACCCTCTGACTCTAAGTCCTGTGCTCTTAAACTTTGGTTCAAATTGAGAATCAGATCAAATTACACTGGGTAATCTGTGAGTTTGTGGTTTGAGTCAAATTGAATGAAATTGCTGGTAGTAGACCATTTGGGCCCAGGAAAATCGCAATATCAACTTAATCTAAACAGTGAGACTTGATTTGAGATACTTGTGAGGACACAGACAAAGCCAGCCTGGCACGTTAGGGATCTCTGCAACTGAGAATCGGTGTCCTCAGCACTGTGGCTGGTGGGGGTGGGAGGCCCACAGAGGCTGTCCCCTGTCATTAAAGTAGTCTGGTTCAGTTTGGTTCAGTTAACTTGCTGTCATGTCTGACTCTTCGTGACCCCATGAACTGCAGCACACCAGGCTTCCCTGTCCTTCACCATCCCCCCGAGTTTGTACAAACTCATGTCCATTGAGTCGGTGATGCCATCCAACCACTTCATCCTCTGTCGTTCTCTTCTCTTGCCTTCAATCTTTCCCAGTGTCAGGGTCTTTTGCAGTGAGTCTGCTCTTCACATCAGGTGGCCCAAGTATTGGAGCTTCAGGTGGGTCTGGACTCAGGCCCAAAGGCTGAGGTTGAGAGAGGCTGTGATATTGAAACGTGCTGTCTCGAGCACCTCTCACTCGTGGTCCACGGTCCATCTCTACCACCTTCCCAAATCTGCTTCTCATATCTGCCAATAAACAGGCATTTCCCACCCTGCAGGGATACGCTCTTCCCTTCAGTTATCCCATCCCGTCTAGGCTTCTACAGAAAGATTTGCTTGGACAGCTCTTTGAACGTTTTTAGCACTTTGTCTTAGTTTGATAAAAATGAGTGGAAAACGAAAATGTATATAGCTACCAGTGATGAGAAGTTCAAATATCATGAACACAATAAAAGGGAAAATGGGAACGTGCATGGAGCTGGGCAGCTGTGCCAAAGAGAGGCTCTTTTCCCTGCCCAGTTACATGTTCAATACACTTGAACTGGTCAACTTTGTGTGAAATTATGTGTGAAGGAAAAGGACAAAAATATATATATAACATTAAAGATAGGTATGAAATTCTATAAATACACATGTAGTTGAGTCTGAAAGGTGTGCCGGAGGTTTTAATGTGTTTAAGCTCTCTGGGGGCAGAATTTCCACCCCTACCACTTTTGCCTTTTCTAAGATGAGCATTCAAACAACTCAAGTTTGAGAAATGCAAGATGTCAGAAAGAGGCTGTAACTGATCCTGTTCTTTTGCTCCCAGTGAAATTATTTGCAAACCATCTTCTGCTTTCCTGTTTCTTCCATGGAAATAACACACTGGTGTCCCATTAGCTGCTCCACCCCAAGCCTTGTGTTTCTGCCTCCTTGTTTGTCCTCCACCTGTTTCCTTCCTGTGGGCAGTGGGGGCTGCGTACATTCACCCCATTTCCCAGTTGGCTCTCTTGAGTGTTGGAGGGAGATAAAATATTCCAGAGCTGAGGAAGGTGGGCATTGGAATGACCCACACCTGGGCTTGTAGCTGTGGGATGTTGGATGAAAGTGAAAGTCGTCCAGTTGTGTCTGACTCTTCGCAACCCCATGGACTATAGAGCCCATGGAATTCTCCAGGCCAGAATACTGGAGTGGGTAGCCTTTCCATTCTCTAGGGGATCTTCCCAATCAAGGGATCAAATCCTGGTCTCCCACATTGTAGGCAGATTCTTTACTAGCTGAGCCACAAGGAATGTTGGATGCTGCTGCTGCTGCTGCTGCTAAATCGCTTCTGTCGTGTCCGACTCTGTGTGACCCCATAGACAGCAGCCCACCAGGCTCTGCCATCCCTGGGATTCTCCAGGCAAGAACACTGGAGTGGGTTGCCATTTCCTTCTCCAGGAATGTTGGATAAATGACTTAGATTCTTTGACCCTCAGTGCCTCACCTGTAAAATGGGGAGACTGTATGTGTGTTGGGGAACCTGTCCAGAGGATTAAATGAGAGGCATTCAGTGCCCACATGTTAGTGCTGGGTGGGAAGTTGGCTGGGGGAGTGAATCTTGGTACCCACAGGGGACTGGGTGGGGAAGTAGACAAGAGGGGGTGGTGGGGACTGTGGCTAACCAGGTATGTCCACTCAAGCTGACTGGTCATGTGGGACTGCGTGTTGCTTTTAGAAGCTGAACATCTGGCTTTGGGGGGAATGAAATCCCTTTATTTTTATATATTGACGGTTTAAATCGAAGTCCACCATCTGGTTTTGCCAGTTTGCAGCTTCTCAGAGGCACTCATTAACAGGTAGCTGCTGCTGTTTTTAAGTCCTCAGTCCTTCATTTGCAACCCTGAATTTCAAAAAGCTTGGAAACAAAAAGATGTTTTCTAACTGGTGAGGTGACAGAACTTGACCAGAAGGGGGAAGAGGCAGGTGCCGGCTCCAGGTCACCCATGTGCTGACTGCTTATGTTTCACTACAGAAATATCAACCTGCTTGAGCACTGGGTGCTCCCCAGACCCTCCCAGGGTTGTTGCAAAATACAGAACACATGCAACACATTACCATTCTAAAATTGGAAAGATTCTGAATTTGGAAACACATGTGCACTTGAGTTTTGAACTTGCATTATTCCAACTGTGGTTACTATTATCATAAATGTTCCCCCAAAGCTGGGCCATGCATCTCCAACTAGGGGTGTTGGAGAAGCCATGGCTTTAGTTTTTCCCATGTCCATGGCCTTAGCATTGAGGTCTCCCCAGCATGGGCCTAGGTGTCACTGGGATCTCTGGGTATTTGTCACTCACTCCTCATGAGACTTCAGGCAACTCCCTTCTCTTCTAGGGCCTCAGTCTCTCCATCTGAACCAGAATTTCATGATTTCTTAAGATTTCATTTGGTTAGCCTTATCTCCCCACCTCCTACCCCCCAAATAAAAGCGATTACAAACCAGCATTCTCTTGCCTCCCTCTGCTTGCAGGGTTGGGGGACAGCCTATTTTAACATAATAGGATTTTCCCCCTCCAGTTGGTAGGAATAAATCTGCGGCTACTGTTTTATTGGAAATCCCAGCTGAAAATAAAAATGGTGCAATTCAATCTCAGATTTAGCTGGTTACTTACTTTTCACTGAGTCCCAGGAGCTCTGTGGTTGCTGGGTTTATGTTGGCAGTGGGTGCTCGACTGGATTTAAAGGGCCAAGCAGATTTGGTGGTGGAGAGTTGGGTGGGGGGTTGGCTGTCCTGACCTCCTCTTGCCACTGGGGGCAGATTTTTCCAGCCTGGAGGAATGGAGCAGGGGGTGGTGGCCCACTCACCCCTCTGGAAGCTGGTGTTTGAGTGGAAGCTTGGTAGGATACAGTGGGTAGCCTCTGTACCCTACCTTCCTCTTGGCTGATGTAGGTGTTCTGATTTCCTTTGCAGGCTGACGGAGCCAGTGCAGCTGGAAGGAAAAGCGCGGCAAGCAGGTATGCCCCTCCCCTGCCCTCCCCCCACCCCCTGCTGCACTCCCCTTTCCTTCATCTCTGGTCTCATGGCTAACAACCACCTCTGTCTGGTCATCACCTGCCACCTGAAAGAATGGATGGTCCAGGCCAGCCCCCTTTGCTGAGAAGTAGCCATACTTCCCTGGAGGACATGGAGCTGTGAGTAGCACTTCCCAGCCCTCCTGGTGCCCTCTGTGGGCACCTGTGACTGGAATCTAAGGATGACTCAGTGCTGAACTGGCCTTGGCTGCTCAAGTTAGCAAGACTGGGTGAAGTGCAAGACTGGGCAGGAGGACCTGGGGTTGAATCCCATCTCGACTGCCTCACTGTGAATTCCAAGGGCGCCCAGGCTAGTCTGGAATTCATTGGCCTGACTTTGGTCCTGTGCTCCTCCCCTGAGCCCGTCCCTCCAAATCAGAAGGGCGGAATATTCTGCTAAGCCAGACCTCACCCTTGGAGCTGGCAGGGGATGGTGGAAGGTGGTCGCCAAAGGAGAGCGGGAATGTCATGACCGAAGATAGGGGGAAAGGGACGCTGGACAGGCCCGTTGGAGTAGACGTCTACCACCAGGGGTGCAGGCAGACACTCACTTGCTATAAACATCGGTGCTGTTCCTGCTGTTCCATTGGATAGAGCAGCTGGAGTGGCCAGATGACCTTTATTTAGGGCATTGATGGCAAGAAGAAGGCAAGGGACAGCCTAGAGAGAAGGCTTCCCAGGCCACATCCACAGAATGTAGGACAGGCTCTAGGATTACCTACTGGAGCTGGGTGTGCCAAGCACAACACTGGTTCTTTAAATGTTAGTAGATTTTTATGGGGGGGAAAAAAGGGTTCTTTGGCCAAATAATTTGAAGAATGGCGAGTCAAAGTCCGCAGATTTCTTTGCTGTGGAACTTTCCAAAGCATTTCACGTGCTAGGGTGCTAGGGTGCTTGCTTGAGAGCATCCGAGAGAGAGAGGGGAGAATGACATGTTTCTCAAACTTACTTAACTATGGCATGCTTTTATTGAAGTTTATGCCATGGAGCTAGTGTTCCTTGTAATGTGTTTTGGGAAACCATGGGAGCAGAAGGGGAGGGTGCTCAGCTCTGTGTTTCAGAGAGATCACCCTGGCCCCCATTTGCAGGGTGGATTGGAGACGGCTCGAAAGCAGGCATTCACACCAGGCTGGAGATCAGTGTAACCCACCCAAGCCAGCATGGCCTGGCTTCCACCCCCATCCCAGTCTTCTCGTATGTCTCCTCCTTGCTCAGTCTGTTTTAGCTACCCTGACTCTCTAACTCTGTAAACCAGGGGTTGCCCATCTTTACCTATAAAGGGTCAGATAGTCCTTCACACGCCACAGGCCGTAGGGCACTGTGGCACCTCTGCCAGCATAATCCAGAAACAGCCACAGATGATACGTAAATACACGAGTGGCCGTCGTTTGCCAGCTCCTGGCCTGAGAGTCTTTGCAACTGCTGTTCCTTTGCCTGGGATGTTCTTTTCCCCAGTCTTTCCATGACCAGCGCCCTTTCACCCTCTAGGTCTCAACCCCATCCTCCCCTCTGAGACACCTTCTCTGAGCCCCTCCAGCCCCACCTGTGGCCTGTGTCCCTCGTGGCCTGTTTACGCTCTTCACTTACTCCTCGTATTTGTGTGCTTTTCTCTGCTTCTCAAGTGCCAGCTCCAGAGGCCACTTCTGTCTTGTTCAGTGCTGTGGGCTGATCCCCAGCCAGCACTCAGTGAGTGCTTATGGGATGGGTACCCTGAATGAGGTGGGAGAAGATGGGATAGCAGGGAGTGTGGGCTAGATTAAAGGACTGAACAGTCGAGCTTGGGCTTGGAAATCCAGACAGTGACTCATGTAGCCAGTGGCTGCCCAGTGCCCTTGTATTTCTCTCCTGGGCCCCTGACATTAGAATCTTGCTTAAGAACAGTGTATGAGGCTGTGGCTTGTGGGGTAGTGGGAGTCCCTAGACTGCCAGTGCCTGGAAATGCTTCCTAGATCTGAATGTCGGGACTGAAAGGGGCCTTGGGCTTTGTCTGCTCACTCCCTTCACTGAACACATGGGGAGAGAAGGCCCTTCTCAGGGTCATGTGCTGAGTGAGTGGCAGTATCAGGCCTTGGCCCTCCCTAAGCTGGTGCTCTGTCCACTTATTGATGCTGTACTCAAGTAAGGGTCTAGCCAGCTGCCCCCACCGCCCTCTCTTGTTCATTGAACACCTGCTAGGTTAGACCCAGTACTCTGTGCTATGGACTCAGATGGATTAGATGCTAATTTATCCATCCAACAGACATTTGGGCGGCACCTGCCCGTGGCAGGCACCATTCAAAGTGCTGGGTCTGCAGCAGTGAACACATTTCCCTTCTTTCCTCATTTCATGTATGTGGGTGTGGCCTTTGCCCTCACTCTCTAATGCACGAATCTCTCCCAGGCCACCATCTCTGCCTAGTGACCAGAGAACAGCAGATGGGTTTCCTCACGGTGCTAACAGGTGCCTGAAGTTCTATATTGTGTCTTATCAGCCCAAGGCTGTAGTGAGTGCTGAGATCAGCTAGAGATGCCTGGCCTGGTCAGGGGAGGTGGGCGGTGGCCTGTGTGCCATCTATTTGCTCTCCCTGATTAACCTATATCTGCATTCACTTAGTGATGGAGCCCCCTGTTATTACCACAGTGCCAGAGTATACACCAGAAAGAGTCCGCCCAGACCTTACTGCATGACTTGCGATGCAGAGAAAAAAATTCTAAAAATAACTACCATTTAGTCAGGCTCTGAGCTAAGTGATTTACATTTATTAAACAATATAGCCTTTATGAGGCTTCCCTGGTAGCTCAGCTTGTAAAGAATCTGCATGCAACGCAGGGGACCCTGTGGTTCGATTCCTGGTTCGGGAAGATCTGGAGAAGGGATAGTCTATACCCGCTCCAGTATTCTTGGACTTCCCTGGTGGCTCAGAGGGTAAAGAATCTGCCTGCAATGAGGGAGACCTGCGTTTGATCCCTGGGTCGGGAACATCCCCTGGAAGAGGGAATGGCTACCCACTCCATTGTTCTCGCCTGGAGAATCCCATGGACAGAGGAGCCTGGTGGGCTGTAGTCCATGGGGTTGTGAAGACTCAGACACGACTGAGCAAGTAAACACAGCCCAGCCGGTAATCTTTATCACAGCCCTGTGAAGGATGATCTTATTATCCCCACTACTGCCGAAGCTGCCGAGGCCCAGAGAGTATGTACGCAGCTGAAAGTGAGCAGCACAGCCAGGGCGCCTACCCGGGTCTGACTCTTCTGACGCGGATGCCTCACCACCGTGCCCTCCTGCTGCTGTAGGAAGTGATCAGTTTACCGAGTTTAGAGGAGACTGTGAGGGGACCAGGGCTGGGCCATTGGCTGGGGTCTTGTCCAGAAGGCAGGGCCTCGGAAGGAGTTTATATTGATTCTGTCATTAAAGCTAATAGAGCATCTTTGAAAGACCAGAGCAGTGTTACTGTCGAGTGACCCAGCAATCAGCGTGAGAAGTGAGTTCTGCGTTAAACATCCAGAGAACATTAACATAGCCCTAAGCTGATGCCACTGGTGAATTTGACTCTTGAACAGAGGAGCCTGGTGGGCTACAGTCCATGGGGTTGCAAAGATGGTCAGGCATGACTGAGCCCAGATATTGGGTTAGATTGGCCAGATGGGGTTAAAAGTCTTGGATGCTTTGTGGAGCATTAGACTCATGCAGTTCCGGCTTCAGATGGAGAGACTAAAGCCTGAGGCTCCCTGAAGTCAAGAGTGAGGCTGGATGGTCCTGGTTGGGACTGACCTTGAAGGACCTGTGACTCTCTGACCTCCACTCCAAGCTGTGCCATGCACGCTGTGTTATCACACCAGGGTCTGCTTTCGTCCCAGCGCCTTCCTTTTGGTCCAAAACACCTCATGTTGTTCCTTCTCCAGAGGGCCTCTGGCTAAACCCCAAAAGCAACAGCCTGGGCTGCTAAGGAATTAGTGTTAAATTGAGGGGGACAAGGAGAGGTGGTGTTTCTGATCCTAGGAGACGACTGCCGGTGGTTTGGTTTACTTCCCTGTAACCCAACCTGGGTTGGTTTTACAAGACCAGTGATCTCAGCACTTGAGGGTAATGCTAACCTGGTGTGCAGGTTACAGATCACGTAGCACAATGCATTTAAACCTCATTTATTCTAAGAGGCGTGGAGGGCTGTGGGGCCTTAACTGTAGAAAATTCTAACATTCTGAATGCAGTTTTCATAGTCAAATAAATGTAGCTTCAGCCTTGCTGTAATGAAGAATTAGGCACCCCTCCTTTTTTTTTTTTTTTTGGTCAGTTGAAGGTTTTTAGAGTTGGAAGGACTTTGTCGATAATCTGGTCCAGCCCTTTCATCTGGAGATAAGGCAGGCCAGGGATAGAGGCGGTGAGGGACTCTTTTGTTCGCCACGTGAAACAGCTGCCTAACAAGTGATCCCGGCCGTATAGACAGGGAGACTGGGGTGGAGGAGAAGGTGATAAGACCAAGGCTCATTCATTCATTCCACAAACACTTACTGAGTGCCTGCTAAGTGCTAGGTTCAGACCTTGGTGCTGTAAATACAGTGGTGAACAAAACAGAAATCCGTGGTCTTGTGGAGCTCATGTTCTTGTGGGAATGGAGGAGACATAAATACTGAAACTGCATCGCCTGTCATATGGTAAGAAGTGCTTTGGGAGAAGGGCAGAGAGGGAAACTGGAAAAGTCAGAAGGGGTATTGCATCAACAAGAAGGTGACATTTAAACAGAGATTTGAAGGAAGTGAGGGACTGAGTCAGGCAGTCATTTGGGGAAGTGCATTCTCGGCAGAGAGGACAGTAGGTGCAAAGGCCCTGGGGCAGGAGTGTGCATAATGTGTTGGAGCAACCACAGGGAGACGGATATGGCTCACAGGGCCTTGGAGACTTTTGCCAGGACTTTGGCCTTTACCCTGTGTGAAACGGGGAACCATTGGGGGTTTTGAGCAGAGGAGTGACATGATTTGGTTTTAAAAGGATCATTCTGTCTGCCAGAAGAATAAACTGTAAGGGGCAAGATGTTAAAGAGGTACTGCCAAAAGCTCAGGACAGGCAGGACCTTAGACAGTAGGCTTGGAGGAGTTTCTGAAAGCCCATGTTTTTTAGGCCTGAGGACTTCGTTTCAACAAAGCATTTTGTGAGTCCTGCATTCAGAATGCACAGCCTTCTGCTTGGTCCTGGGAGAGCCCCAGAGTGGAACAGGATGGTCCCTGTGGCTCCCACTTTGCATGCCTGGTCTGTGGGGCATCTCACTCGCCCCCCTCTCTGAGCCCACACTGCCTGGGTTCAGATCCTGGCACCACCTACTGTCTGGTGGTATAACCTTAGGCTGGTTACCTGACCTCAGTTTCCTCATCTGTAAAATGGGGGGTTATATTCATACTGCCCTCATAGTGGTGTGGGTGAGGATTAAGTGCACTAATGACGATATGTAGGGACTTCCCTGGTGGTCCAGTGGCTAAGACTCCGTGCTCCTAATGCCGGGGGCCTGAGTTTGATCCCTGGTCAGGGAAACAGATCCCACGTGCCGCAGCTAAAAGATGCTGCATGCCACAACTTAAAAAAAAAAAAGATCCTGTATGCCGCAACGGAGCCCTGGCACAGGCAAATAAATTTCTTTTTTTAATGGTATTGTACCTTAGCCCTGTGCCTGGTCTGTAGTAGATGTTCGGTAAATGCTTGTTTTTATTGCCACCGTCACTGCAGTGCTGGATTCCATTCCCAGGAGGAGGGAACAGTGGGTGGCAGTTGACTTCACATAGAGCCTGGACATCAGAGGGAGGCTGGAGGTGGGGATGACTCTGGAGGTGGAACTTGTGTTTGAGGGCCCTCCATGATCCACTTCCGTGTCCTGCAGTTTGTGTATCTCAAGTGACCCTCCTGGGGTCCCTCTGAGGCACCAGTTGGCATCTCTCCTCACAGGGCCTGAGAAATAGACTTGTTCATGGTCAACCAAATAATCAGATGGTGTTGGGCCTCACTGAGTCTTGTCCTTTAAGCCAAGGTTTTCCCCCCAATGGACAGTTAAATCTCATAACCACATGTGTATGGCTGTGTAATTGTTTTTAAATAATAAATTCTTTTTGTTTAGCATTTTTGGCTTTCAGCAGAAAAATTAAAGTAGCCCTGAACAAATTAGCCTTATTTGGACAAAATTCCATAGTACCAGTAGGCCTGATGCTGGTCAGTGATCAGGATGGTATTAGCAGAATGAATTATATGAGAATCAGCTCTGGGTATGTTTTAGTCAGGCTCCATCTTCATCTTGGGGGCTTCCCTGGTGGCTCAGATGGTAAAGCGTCTGTCTGCAATGCAGGAGACCCAGGATGGATCCCTGGGTGGGGAAGATTCCCTGAAGAAGGAAATGGTAACCCACTCCAGAATCCTTGCCTGGAGAATCCCATAGACAGAGGAGCCTGGTTGGCTACAGTCCATGGAGTCGCAAAGAGTCGGACATGACTGAGCGGCTTCACTTTCACTTTTCAATCTTGACTGAAGGTTTCTGTTCCTGTAATTGGAACTCTTTTGCTTTCCAGAAATGTGTGTTCTCACCCTACCAAACTTGGGACCAGGGTTTGGCTATAAAAATCATAAATTGCAGGCTGGCTGTAAGGGTTCATCTACTTCCTCCAAGGGGTCTCCTTGCTTTTCTGGTAGGCAGAGTTCACTCTGCTTAATCAGTTACTGTTAACTGCACAAATAAGGCAGATGCAGGAAAATTCAGACATCCTTAGGATTGTCCTCTGGAGATGGCCACAGAAATGCAAACTGCAAGTCATATGTATCAAAAATGGTGAATCCTTTTTCCAAATGGCCCTGTGGTTCTCAAGCTTGGGGTGGTCCAGCAGTGGGAAGTGATTGGGGTCTCTTGGGAACCTGGACTCTGTCTAACCACCCAGCTCAAGTTTCCCACCTGTGCTCCTTGGAAATATTTAAGAAAGTTCTCATGAAACTGCAATTGCCAGTACAGAGCATCTGGAAGTCTTGTCTTGTCCTAAAGAACCTCAGTCTTGAGAATGGAACCAAGATGATATGACCAGGTTGCTTCTCAAAAACTCCCCGTTTTAAAATTTATTTGATGCTGCCAGGTCTTAGTTGTGGCAATTGGGATCTAATTCCCTGACGAGGGACCAGTCCTGGGCCCCCTGCATTGGGAGTACGGAGTCTAAGCCCCTGGATCACCAGGGAAGTCCCTCGAACCCTTTAATGAGAAAAGCCCTCAATCTGAGAAAGCAACCTTGGAAATGTCCACAGCCTCAATGCTTGTATCGTTCTCCTCACCCTGCGGCTTCCGCCTCCTCCAGGTTTCACGCAAACCATGATGGTTAAGAGCATGGGGACATCACACCCACCACCTTGATCACACCACCTTCCCATCCTGCAGTGAACCTGTCCACGTGTGTGCCCACCCCTCCCTCCTCTTCACTGCAGATATATGCAGGGGCCCCTACCCTCCATTCCTTTGGTTTTCACAGGGGCTAAGCATTCCTCTCCTACCTTCATTTATGAGTTCTCCACCTGTGACCTAAGAGTTCCTCTTTTCCACAGTTGGACCACACTTTTCATGTTTTGCCTGACAAGCGCTTGGTAGAGACAGAAGAGAACTAACAGTTACTGAGCCCCACTAGGTGTCTGGTGCCGTGCTGGGCGCCTTATGAACATCTCTGTGCTTAAATCTTTTAAATAACCCTTCAAAGTTAGTGCTTACACATCAGGAAAGAGAGGTGTGTGCAGCTTAGGAAGCTTGGCAACAGCCTGCACATCTAGTTTATCATCTTCAAACCCTTTGGGGAGACTAGATTGTGTATTAAGGAGTCTCGTTTGTGTATCCGGGGGCAGCACACCTCTGGGCAGTGAGGGACCAGGCTTGGGTGTTCATAGTAGGGCGCATGGATGGAGCTGGCTATGCATTCCAGATCCCACACAAGGTCATCGGCTGATCTGGTGGATGGAGAGCAGAGGGGTGGAGGCCAGATGTAGTGCCAGGATGGGGCACGCATGGTGGAGGGACAGCAGAGCTTTCTAAGCAGCTGGGCAGCTCCTGGCATCACTTGTCAAGATGGGCAGGAGAGAAGGGATACGGTCCTGTCAGGAGGCCTCTTTACATTTCATGCCAGGGTGAATGACCAGGGGTCTTGGGCATCAGTGATCGAGGCTAAGTCACAACCTCAGTAGGAAGTACGGCTGATGGAAGAAGGAGTGTAGTCTGTTTATACAGCCAGTGTGAGAGCCTAACTGTGGCCTCACTCTTCAGGTTGAGTCACCTGCCCCCCAGGGTCTGTGTAGGACACCATGGGTGCCCTGGAAGGTACAGGACAGTGGGCATAGGCTCCTATGTGGCCTCCCCTTCCCGACCTGCCTGTCGAGGGCATTCTAAGTGGGTGAGAATTCCTGAGTCTGCAGAGTCCCCAAGGTTGTGTAGGGAGAGTCATGGTACGGTGGGTCTTTAGAGAGCAGTGCCCATGGCTAGCTGATACGTGTCACACTGTGGACCGACCCATTGGAAAACACAGTCAGCGCCTCTGCGTAAGATACTGTTAATAGGTACTCTTATTGCTGACCTGGGCCAACCCTCCATGTGCCATGACTCCCTTGAAAGAAGCTTCCAGCTTTCCCCCAAGGGCCCCACCTGCTAAATGTCGGAGTTTGTGACTTGACAGCCGTTGCTCAAGACTCCTGCTCTTCTCTATTTTAAGTTTAAATTAACCAGGGAATTAACTCTTAATATTTAAGTCTTCACGCTGTCTTTCCGAGCTGCTGTATTACCCAGCGTTGTGGATGACTGACAGCCATACATTGAAGAAAATTAAGTGCCTAAAAATTAATTCAGACTAATGATATATTTATGCATTGTAGGATATTTTGAATTTCTAGACTGTTAAGAGTTGTTTAATAGGTTAATAGTTTTTAATCTATTAATCTAATCTTTCCTACTTGACTATTTATTAAAATATTTCAGTGATTCATGACAGAAGTGGATAATTCTGAGGGTTATTAAGGCATGGGTGATGCTGTGAAGATTTGGGTCACGGGTGGAATAGTAAATATAGCTGCCTCAATGCTGGGGTTTGCAGCAACTGGGGTTTTGCTGTAGGTTCTTTCTCTTTTGGCCCTTCCAGGTTCGTAGTGAAGCTGTGACCTTTATCCTCATGATTTCTGTTCTTGTGGCTGAAAACAGGAAACTTTTTACATTCAAAGGACAAGTGTGAACACATCCGCCCTTCTGGGGCACATCAAGGAGAGCTGAAGGTCAGCGCTGAACAGAGCCCAAGCACCTTTCTCTGTGGCAGAGATGGGCCCTCCATTTCCTTTGTTTTCTTGCATTTCCGTGTTTTCTGTTTTTAGCATTGAGCATGTGCCTGTTCGGCCAAGATACTAAGGATACGGTAGGAGGCAAGGAGATGCACATGTTCCCCATCTCTTGGAGCTTCGGGTCATTCCGTCTTGTATTTCTTCATTCATTCAACAGGTGTTTTTATTATTTTCTCTAGAAAAAACCCAGAAATCATCCAGATGATGTTTTAAAAGAGTCCAAGGATTGGAGTCAGACAGACCTGGTTGAATCCTGCTTCTGTCACTAGAAACTGTGTGACCATGAGAAAGTCACTCTGTTTCTCTGATCCTTGGTTTTTTTTATTTGTGAAACAAAATTACCTGCCGCGTAAGGCATTGTGAAGAGCAAGGAGATGGTACTTGCATGTGGCCTGAAGCAGCACCTTGCCCCCTGGCCCCTCCTAGCCTCCTGGTGTGTCCTGGCTGCCCTGTGATTGCATCATTGCATCAGCATCTCCTCCACTCCGCGTGCTGGCGTTTTTACATCTGGCTGTTTACTGCTTGCATCATTGCTGACATCTGCCAGGGTCCAGGTACCAGGGGTACAGAAAGCAGTGGGGTAGAGCCACAGGGACTTGGCAGTGAGACTCGGACCTGGACCCTGTTAGAAGCAGAGGGGGCATTCCCAAAGCCACTGGTCTGAGGCTGCAGGTTCCTTTGTGGGTATCACCTTGAGACTTCAGTGCCCTACCCCTGCCCAATGGCCTGAATCTGCTAATGGAAAATATAATAGTGACCCTGCAGCTTCAGGGGTTGGTGTCATTTTGTAATATGAGATCATCACACTGTCCACTTTGAACTTGCATGTTGTAAGTCAGTTCAGTTGCTCAGTCGTGACCCCATGAACCACAGCACGCAGGCCTCCCTGTCCATCACCAACACCCGGAGTCTACCCAAACCTATGTCCATCAAGTCGGTGATGCCATCCAACTGTCTCATCCTCTGTCATCCCCTTCTCCTCCTGCCCTCAATCTTTCCCAGCATCAGGGTCTTTTCAAATGAGTCAGCACTTCACATCAGGTGGCCACAGTATTGGAGTTTCAGCTTCAGCATCAGTCCTTCCAATGAATATTCAGGACTGATTTCCTTTATCAATAGTGTCTCAAAACTGGAGGAAAAAAAAGTCATGGTGTCAGAGCATTGCTAAGGCTGCCCTGTTGGCATTTCAGAAAGTACGAAGAGCTTGTTGCATTCAAGAAAATTTCCACTGGACAGGATGAAGACAAGACTGTGTAGTTCAGGAAGAAGCTTCACGTATTCAGAACTTTGGCTCCAATAAACATCTCCAGCTCATGTTCTCCCGAGGGCCAGATGGGTGGGACGTGGCTGCCTTCAGTTCTGGGTGTCAACTGAAGCAGTCCAGACATCGACAATTCTTTTGAGGGGTGGGGAGAGGAGACACCTCAAAGGCCATGCTGCATTGACCTTTGCAAGGTTTGTTCTTGGCTCCTTAGGTGAGCAGGCATTGACTGATCACCTCGCCCATACCAGGCAGCACTGCGGGCGACAGCAGACTGAGGAGATGGTGTCCGTGTCCTCTTGTAGCTCTCATTCTAGCTGGGGAGACATTGAAGAGGACGAGCGGTATTAAGTGTTAAATGAGTGCAGGGTAAAGACTGAGCAGAACACGTAGGGCAGGGAAGGGATGTGGATGTTTGAGTGAAGACCTGGAGGAGGGGAGAACCGGCCAGGGGCATCTGGGGACCGGGAGAGTATTCAGAAAGAGCGAAGAGCAGATGCAAAGGCTTGAGGCAGGAGCCTGCCCCACCTGCTCAGGGGACAGGGAGGAGGCTGCTGTGGCCCCTGGGGGAGGAAACGGGAGGGACAAGGTTAGCAGATGAAGTCAGTGGGCACGTGAGGCATGTCTCAGAGCCCTGAGGGTTGAAGCAAGGACGCTGGCTGCTACTCTGGGTGAGATTCAGAACCGTAGTGGGTTTTGAGCCAAGGAGTGACAGGAGCTGGCCTGGCCAGGATAGGAACAGGGAGATGGGCTGTGAGAATATTACAGCAAGACGAGAGAGAGGGGAAAGGCAGCTTGATGAGAGGGTGCCGGCGGGCTGGTAAGCAGGGGTCGGCTTCTGGACATGTTCTGAAGGTGGGGTTGATAGGATGTGCAGGTAGACTGGTGAGTAGGGAGTGAGAGGGAAGAGACGAGGATGGTCCCAGAGTGGTGGAATTGTACTAACCGAAATGGAGAAGACTGCCGTTAACTGGTGACTGTGTCCTTGGCTGCAGGGTTGAGCTAGAAGAGCACTGGGCTTGGAGTCAGGAGAATTTCCTGACTTGGGGGAAGGGGCACGGCCGCAGCTCAATTTGGACCTGTAAATAGGGGTGCCTGCCTGTTAGGCATCCAGGTGGAGGTGTCCACCGGGCAGTTGTTCAGGCAGGTCTGGAGCTCAGGGTGAGGTCCAGGCTAGAGACAGGATTTGCAATTCATCATCACATAGTTCATATGTAAAAGCACGAATCTAGGTGCAATCATGCAGGAAGTGAGTATGAGTGAAAATAGAAGAGGCTTTCCAGTTTATCCTTGGGACAGGTTGACAAGGAAAGGTTGGGTTGGTGAAGAGGAATCCCCAGAAGAAAGAGGAGTGGCTAGAAGGTGAGAGGCCCACGGGAAGGCCCAGAGCATAGCGAGTAAAGAGTTGAAGGAGAAGAGAGGGGAGCTCGTAAAAGGCTGCTGATAGAGATGAATTCAGTCAGGACCGAGTAGGGACTATTGGACCTAGGAGCTTGAAGGTCCTGGGAGGCCTTGTAAAGAACTGCTCTGGTGGAATGGGGGTGGAGGGCAGGAACCTCACTGGACCTGGAAAGCATTGCCGAGGAGGAGCCTCCCAATATCTGCAAATAATAGTCATTTGTGTTCCAATTCTTGGTAGGTGGGCAGCTGGGTAGAACTGGAGGACTAGGTCAGTGGTCAGCCTCTGCAGCAGGGTACACACGGCCCCTGACATCATGGCTGGATGTGTGTTAATTCATTTAACACCGCATGCATCCATGCATTCATAGAGAGTGTTGTGTTTAAGCACAGCTTGAGGCCAGTTAACCCTCTTTCTTAATGAGTGGAGTCTTTTAATGAGGTTTTATTCTAAGAGTTAACCAAGTCATTACGTACATACTGTGATTAGAGATCCCTCCCCACCAGCTTTAGCATTATTTCAGTGGCTAAAGTACCAGAGGAAATAAGCAGTGGCCTTTGGTAAAGGTGGACTGGCCCTGAGGCTGAGCCTTGTGGCAGAGACAGGAGACATGCACTCCTGTGGGTCAGAGGTCTGGCCTCCACCAGGGCCTTGGACATCTCAGACTCCAGCTCACTCATCATCAGATGGGAAAACAGACTTGAGTAGGGGCAGGATGGAAGTCCAGTGTGCTGAGGACTTCTCATGGCCCCTGAGACTTGCTAGAATTTTAAGTGCTAGCAGCATTTGTGGTGGGATGATGTAGAAACTCCACCCAGAAAGAACTTTGGTTGACTCCTGGACATCTGGCATTGCTGGGACTCTTCCTTCAATGTGGCCAGAAATGGCATTTGTCTCTGGGCCTCCAGTCCACTGATAAGTTGTTTGGTGGCTCTCTTGGACTGCAGGGCTCAGCGAGAACGACTCTAGGACAGAGGTTGCAAGAATTGGTCTCAGATTCATTGCTGGAGGTTGTGTGTCTTTGGGCACACCGTTCATTATGCTTCGTGTTGATGAGTCTGTCCTGTGCAGCAGGCCCCAGGCTGGGGCTGGATGTGGAGCGGGGAGGAACAGATATGGGCTCTGCCCTCTGCTCTGGCTCCCTGTCTGGCCACAGGGTGTTCGTGAGCGCCAGATGTGATGGGGTGGATATGAGCAGCGAACCATCTGCTAAGACCCAGAGGAAGTGGTTTTGTTTCTGAAACTTCCCCGGGCAGGCGTGTGGGCACACTGACTGACCAGATCAGACCCGGCCATGGGGATGAGTAAGAACAAAGCAAAAGAAATCTTTGGGACTGGCGGAAGCCACGGGTTTGCAAACTTAACTGCTTTGGGGCTGTTTCTTCTAATTTAGTCACCCGTAGTGTATTAGTTTCCTGTAGCTGCTGTAACAAATACCACAAACTTAGTAGCTTAAAACAAGAGAAATTTGATCTCTCACTGTTCTGGAGGCCAGAAGTCTGAAACCAGGTCTAGACCAGGATCACACACTGTCTGGAGGTTCTGGGGCCAGATCTACTCTTTGCCTCTCCAACTTCAGGTGGCTGCAGCATCCCTTGGCTTGTGGCCACATCTGTCCAATCTGTGGTTCTCCTGCCTTCTCATCTTCTCTGTATTGTTGCCTCTTCTGTCTGTCAGATCCCACCTGTGTCTCTTATAAGGGCACTTGTCATTGCATGTAGAGCCCACCCAGAGAATCCAGGACAGTCTTGTCTCAAGATCCTGAAATGAATTACATCTGCAAAGAGCCCTCTCCCAAATGAGTTCACATTCACAGATTCTGGGGATTAGGTCATGGGTCTATCTTTTGGCTTCCCCAGTGACTCAGACAGTAAAGAATCTACCTGCAGCAGGAGACCTGGGTTCAATCCTTGAGTTGGGAAGTTCCCCTGGAGGAGGGCATGGCTACCCACTCCAGTATTCTTGCCTAGAGAGTCCCATGCACAGAGGAGCCTGGCGGGCTACAGTCCATGGGGTCACAAAGAATGGGACACCACTGAACGACTCACACTTTCTGTCTTTCGGAGGGGCCACCGTTTACCCATTCCCCACACCACCTCCACACTAAAAGCAAAGATGTAGGTATCACAGACAGAGAAAGTGGTGTTCCTGGAGGCCTACTCACCACCATCCTTGTAATTCAGGCCCCATGGGTGCTTTTTGGCCATCGCTCTGGAACCCCTAGGCCTTCAAGGATCACACTTCGAGAACCATTGCTTTAGTGAAAGGCCAGGTCCCTTAGGGAATTCCTTGGGCAGGGACCTGCTTGGTCTGGTTCCTATCCTGGCATTCTGGCCTGAGCGGTAAGCAGTGACCACAGACAGCATGTACTTACTGAGAAATATCCTTTTAGTGCCTGACTTTAGATTTTATGTTGAAGTGTGACTTGGGTTAAATATAAAATTCATAGCATATCTTGAGCAACTATTTTGTAGTTATCTATATATAAATCTATTTTACAGCGACACAAATAGAATAGATTATGGAGTGTCAGCATGTAGATAGATTCCAAGTGCTTTTTCACTAATATACCTAATGATTCGTGCTGAGAATATCCAAGGGCTCCACTGTACATTTAAATGGATATAATTAAAATAATGAGCTCTATTTTAAAAAATGATATATGAAAAAAATTTTTAAAGAAGTTTGAAAGAGCTGCACCACTAATTCAAAGTGATATAAGGACTTCTGCAATTCCATTGTTACGAGAACACCTAATTAAATGTAAAGCACCCAAGAAAAGCAACATTTGGGCTTGTAAATCTAAATTGTGAAGCCAGAGGAAGAGAAGTGTAGCGTGGGCTCGAGGGTGTCGCCTTTAAGGGAGTGGATGGTTGTGTGCCACTGTGCCTGTGGGTGAGATGATGGCTGATGTAACTCCTGGTGTAAGAGTCGCCCATTCCAGGGGCCGGGGAGGTGGGTGCATTCAGAGGTGGGGGTCTAACTCCATCCCAAGCAATCAGGGAAGGCTTCCTGGAGGCAGGTATGTCATCATGGCCCAGTGTCGTCATAATGGCAGCTGCCATCCACGCACATCCATTCTATGCAGCTCCCTGGCTCGCCTCCTGCCCCACGCTGGCAAGGTTCATGGTGATCCCCCTTTAACAAACAGGGATACTGAGCCTCAGAGAGGGGAGTATCTGGCCCGAGGTTGTGGGGTTTGTGGACATCCAACCTGTCAGACTCCCAAGAGCCCTGCCTCGCACCAGGATGGCAGATGCTCTTGAGATGCTGTTGATGTTCTTGGGGACAGGAAGGGACAGGAAGGGACCCTGAGTCTGCTTAGCTGGGATGGTCTCAGACCCCCAGGGTGAGGGTGTTTTGGACAGGGGGCTGTCCTTCCTGCCCTGTGACGTCAGCTGCAGGGACCTCTGACAGGTGGGACCCCTCCGCTCTGATGACCTCTTCTCCAGCCCTGGGAAGCATGTCTGTTCTGAGCTTGGGGCTGAGCACCTTCTCCAGCCAGGGTCCAGCCAGGGAAAGGTCCTCAGCGGCCTGCCTGCCCAGCTGCCCCAGGACATGTGGGCTGTGTTCTTGCCAGACTGGCCCCTGGCAATCAGACAGAGTCCCAACTCTGTGCCCCGTGAGCCTCAGAGTGGGCAGGACTGACCGGTGGTATCTCCTGCTAGGTCTCAGGGCAGGAATCGGGGCTTCAGCAGCTTCCATCAGAAGTTTCTCTTAGTCACTCTAGACTGTGTTCTGATTCTACATTTATTTCAATTGATCCTCTTGAGGCCTTTTGAGTAGGTGCGGGGCTCCCTGCCTCCCTGTGCAGAAACAGGCTCAGAGAGGATCAGGGCCCATGCAGAGGTCCAAGCTGGGATGGCAGTACTGGGGTTTAAACCCCACTGGTTTACTTCTACAGACCCTGCACTAAAATCAGTGTCATGTAAGACCGTTCTCCAGTGTCCTCTGCACGCTTCCTTTTCCTCCCACCATCCTGTAGACAGTAGGTACCCTTAGAATGTCTCCACTGGGCCACTCTTCTAGGTCCCTTGCAGACACTGCCTTGTGTCTGCCTCACAGCACTGTGGAGTAGGTGCTGTGTTTATCCCCATTGTATAGGAGTGAAGACTGAGGCTCGGGGAGTGACGTCACTTTTGCAGGAACCCACAACTTGAGAATGGCAATTCTGAGATGGGCCCTGGGATGATCCAAATTCAGTTCCTTGCATCCTTTTCCCGCCAGGCCATCAGGCCGCCTCTGCTCCCTCATCTTGGCTTGCAGACAGCCTCCTCTCTGTGTCTGTACCCGGTAGGGAAGGAGTGGGAAAGATCTGTCTCCTTCAAAGGGCACAGTTCTATCAGATAAGGGCCCCACTGTTCTGATCTTCTTTAACCTTAATTACCTGGTAAAGACCTTATCTCCAGATACGTCTCATTGGGGATTAGGGCTTCACCATATGAAGTGGGGGTAGGGGATGCAGTGCCGTCCACAGCACCTCCCCAGTGGCCCTCCTGTGCCCCCTCCTCATCAGCTAGGGCCTTCCTCCTCTGTCTCTGCTCAATTCCCCAACCTGGGAGAACGTTGAGAGCTGGGAAGGACAGTGCCATGATAAAGTCCATGCTCTTGGGGTAGATGGAGCTGGAAGCCCAGAGGGGGATGGGTTTTGTCCAGAGTCACACAGCAAGCCCCCTCCCGATCCAGGATGAGACCCCAGGTCCTGCCTCCCAGCCTGGACGCCTCCGCTAAGCTCCAGTTGGTATACTAGCTGGCCCTGACAGAGCCTGCCTGAGTTTGGGCCTTGAAGTTTACAGTGCAGCTGCCTTTCTGGAGCAGTGGCGAGGGCTGGACCTGGCCAAGGCAGCATCACAGATCTGGAACATGATCAGATTCCCCAGCTTGTGCACACCTTGGCTTTTCCAACCAATGCCAGAAGGACGAGGGGCCCTTGTGATAAGACAGAGGGTCTCCCTGAAAGGAGAGTGGTTCCAGTGGATGGCGGGGACCTGGCTTCTTGCCTTGGCTGGCCACCAGTCTTGTGTGTGGCCCCGGGCAGGTCACAGCTCTGCACGAGACCTCAGCGTTCTCCTCTGTATTGAGCGTATTCACTTGAGGATGGCTCCTCTTATTTGAAGAGCCACCTAGAAGCCAGAGGGTGGGGGCCCAGATTAGTTCCATAGCTTCCCTGCCTTTTGGCTTGTACGTTCCTGTCTATAGCAGGAGGAACCCTGCAGCCTTTCTGCAAAGGGTGGAGCAAACCCCACTCTGCACATATCAAGCCACTGACACCCCTACCGCTCCAAGTGTAGCACCTGCCCCACTGGCCGCTTGTTAGAAATGCACTCTTAGGCAAGACCCCGGACCTTCTGAACCAAATCTGCATCTTACCAAGATTCTAAGCTGATTCATGGGCACATTGAAGCTTGAGAAGAGCTGATTTCTTCCAGCCAGAGCTTTCCTTGCAGGTCTCTTGTAGCTCCATTTATAAGAATTACTGGTCACATTTAGACCTCAGCTTCTCCATCAGCAAAATGGGTGGAATTGCAGCCATCCAAGCCCAGTGATTTTCAAACTGTGTTCCTCGGAGCCCCCAGGGTTCCCTAGAGGATCCTCAGGGGCATGTGGCATGAGCTTTTTAAGGAAATGGTTACATGAGAGGTGGGTCTGTAGCTGAACATTTTGCAACCTCCTGGACTGGGAGGGGGTTTTCCAGGTAGGTCTGGGGCGGTGCTGGGGTCCAGTCTGAGCAGACTCTCTTCTTTGCCAGGGAGCGCTTGAAGCGCAGCCAGAAAAGCACCAAGCTGGAGGGGCCAGAGCCCGCACCGGCTGAGGCCTCGCTCAGCACCGAGCAGGGAACGATGACGGAGGTGAAGGTCAAGACGGAGCTGCCGGACGACTACATCCAGGAGGTGATCTGGCAGGGTGAGGCCAAGGAGGAGAAGAAGGCGGTCAGCAAGGACGGGGCCACCGGTGACGTGCCCGCCGAGATCTGCGTGGTGATCGGCGGCGTCCGCAACCAGCAGACCCTGGGTGAGCACCTGTCTGCAGGGTGGGGCCCGGGCCGGGGCAGGAACGTGCGGCAGAGTGCTGGGGGAGACTGGCCTGGGATCCCTGCCCCTCGCCGGCTGAAGGGGCCTTCTGGGGCTCCCCTCTGCCCTCAGGGAAGGGCCTCGGCTTCTGACACTCGCCTTTATCTGCTCAGCTCTGCTCTGGAGCGCTTGTCTTCCCACTTGACATGGCAAAAGCCACCCTGTCCTTTAAGATTTTCAGGTCAAAGGCCTGGAACTTCCTGCGGGCCTCATGGAATCCCTCCCACTGTGCGTCCAGCACAGCACACATCACTCAGTGTCCTAAATGCCCGTCTGCATTTCTTCTTCTGGGCTCCCCCAGGGGCGACTTTCAGTGTGGGTCCTGTTCAGATTAGTTGTCTGATCAGGATTGGATAAGTCGTAGTCTGGCACTTTCTTCTGCCTCTTGTGGTCTGGGCTGGGCTCAGAGGAGCTCAGAGAAATGAGCTTCTTAGAAACCATCTCTCCCCGCTTCTCAGCGTGAGCCAGGGGATACCCCTCCGAGGCTGCCTACAGTCCTGCCAGGTTTGCAAATGCAGATGCCCACAAGGCCCAACAGATAGGTTTATTTAGCATCGTGGAGATGAGCCAGACAGGCAGGTGGTGGGGCTCGGGTCCAGCTGGAGAGTTACGGTAACTAACTGGGAAGATGGGCTCAGCATGGCTGGATCTCTGGACACAGCACGTGCCAGAAAGGAGAATTTTAAGGTAAATTCTTCTGGCTTTAAATGTTGGTGACTAATTCGACTTTTAAAATCTGCCAAAGGAAACATATCTGTGGTCAGAGTCCTTCCATGGGCCACCAGTTTTGTAACCCCGGCCTGTAAAATATTATAGTCCACATGCCCCATCCTGGCACAGAGGCCTTGCCTGGTCGGTTCCCAGACATCCATTTGCATCCTTGCTCTCCTCCACATTCGTGTGCTCGTGAGGCCACCTGCCTGTCCCTCCTGGGGCAGCTCTGCCCACCGCCTCCTGACTTCCAGGCTCCCATCCTGTAAGAGGCAGGCAGGGCCTGGTGAGGGGAGGCTCCCCTGGCTCTCTTTCCCTGAGTTTAAACTCAAGTCCTGTTGCCGTTTTTCGCAACCACTGGGGATCAGCCTCGATCTCCCTTTCCCTGCTGTGCCTCAGCTGGTTGTGGTCTCCTGCTTCTGGCATCATCCGGGTTAGTCAGGGAGCACCCTCAGGGCTGGAAAGTGCCATCCTCCCCCGAGACAGAAGAGGAATGAGCCAGAAATACTTGCTGAAGAGCATGAGTGATCTTGCTCGGTGTTGAGTGAAAGAAGAGTCTGCTCCAGGATTTGTGTCTTAGCTCACTCCACCCGGCTTCACACCCCACAGCCAAGAACTGTGTCCGCCTGTAAGGGAGGTGTTCGTTAACTGAGGAGACGATCTGCCCATGCTCACTTTTGTGGGCGGCGGTGTTTTAAGACTCACTGGACCCAAGAGCTATGTATGCCCTTCACCAGGAGGTGTCCAGTGAAGGGTAGTTGAATCTGAATCTTGAGATGGGGTCGGCGGTCAGGCTTCAAGGGGGAAGCCCGGAGTGGCCATGCTAAGGAAATGCTGGGGGAGGTCCTCCCTGGGTCAGCTGCCTGCACAGTGAGAGGCCCCAGGGCCTCGTGCCAGCCACAGACGCTGGTCTCCAGCTCAGCTGCTTCTCCGCAGCAGGCGACTTGCCCTTGTTGTGCCTTGCTCTCCTCTCCTGCTAAAGCAGGCATGCTCCCTGT
Organism: Tragelaphus eurycerus; assembly: GCA_935064755.1. Classification (NCBI taxonomy): domain Eukaryota; kingdom Metazoa; phylum Chordata; class Mammalia; order Artiodactyla; family Bovidae; genus Tragelaphus; species Tragelaphus eurycerus. Next base: position 979,720 of record CAKXYN010000083.1, read on the forward strand.
CCTGGCCACCCCACGGGTGTGAGAACCACACAAAGGGGCAGCGGGTGGGGGATGGTGTTGTGCATGGAAAACCTTGGCTCCTCAACCTGAGAACACAGGTTCCCTGACTTAGTGTCCGTTACAGCTTGGGCAGGCTGCTTGACCTCTCTGTGCCTCAGTTCTCACAGTTGCAAATTCACGGGGCTGTGTGAGGATGTCCTGTGATCACATGTATAAAGTACTCAACATCGTACTTAGTAAATAATTCACCATTATTCACAGTAATACTCGTGTTGATAGTATAACATACCCCTTCAAAAGGAAAGAGGAGCAATAGTTTCTGCTTTTTCCCCAAGTCTGACAAACAAGCCAGTGTGCTGTAGAGAAGAAATAGGATGGGGAAGAAAGCCGGCGCTGGATGAGGTGTCAGAAGACATGGCTTCTAGGTGGTTCTTGATTTTCTTCCCTGAACTCCTTCTAGTACTGCTCCCCTCTGCCCTGCCAAAATCCAGGGACTTTCAGGATGTTTTCAGATTTCTGAGTAAACTGCTTTTGAGGACCCTTGTGGAAGCCATGGTTAGCTGTGGAGCTGCCAGTTGGGAGCTGGTACCAAAGCCGGAGCTGAGCGCTTCCTGCTGGTGGCGATGGTTGTCTCGTACCCATCAAGGCTGACCTTCTACCTTGAGGGTGTAGTTTCTGCCAAGGGTCAGGCTTGAAGGAATCTGGCTTGGCCTTTTAGTAGTAGAAAAGAAAGGCAATTAAAAAATGATGTTAGAATGAAACCTTATGAACTCATCCCTTCTCAGAATGGCATGTAGACATTATCTTATGGGCCAAGTCCAAGCAGTCGCTGCTGGCTATTAGGAGTTCCGTGTTGAAGGTTCTGAAGGGTGGCATGTATGATTATTGATGATCCAACCAGTCCATTCTGAAGGAGATCAACCCTGGGATTTCTTTGGAAGGAATGATGCTAAAGCTGAAACTCCAGTATTTTGGCCACCTCATGCGAAGAGTTGACTCATTGGAGAAGACTCTGATGCTGGGAGGGATTGGGGGCAGGAGGAGAAGGGGACGACAGAGGATGAGATGGCTGGATGGCATCACTGACTCGATGAATGTGAGTCTGAGTGACCTCCGGGAGTTGGTGATGGACGGGGAGGCCTGGCGTGCTGCAGTTCATGGGGTCGCAGAGAGTCGGACACGACTGAGCGACTGATCTGATCTGATCTGACCATGGATGTGAAAGTGAACAATGGAGCTCCCCGTGCTATAGATTTGGCACGTGGTGCCCTCATTTTATAGAGGGGCAAGCAAAGCCCTGGGAGATGGAAGAGACTTGGCAACTCTGCTTCATAACACCCTGTCCCACCTGCTCCTGGAAGTAAAACAAGGAGGGAAGGCATTTCCTGGGCTGTGGCCAGGGCAGAATGCTGGTTAGAGTTACTCTTTGATGAGCTTGTGCTATGGTGAGGCTGAGCACTGTGGAGTTAACATGTTCCCGAGGCACTTGGCGGGGATGCAGAGGGCTCTGGCCAGCTCTGCCACTGAACAGAATAGCGTTCCTATTTGATCAGCCAGTGCTGTCTCATGAGGGACCCTCCCTTTTGCCAGCTCTCTGAGCTCCATCCCCCTTGTCCCCACCCCCAGGCCCTCACTGGCCCTTTAACAGCCATCAGCTAAACAGTGTTCCCAGTGACACAAACATTATCCCAGGCACTTCCCATGGAGGAGCCTGGGTCATGGACACATGGATGGTACTTGGCAGCTTCTCAGACAGGGAGCGTGGGGAGGGCATCGGTGCCCAGGAGGCTGGCTGCCAGGCTTGCAAGTAGTCTCTGCTAGTTCCCTGCTGCCCAGAAAGTCTTTGTACCAAAAAGGGTACTTCTCACTCTTGAAAGAATGTCACTGCCATTGAAGTCATTATGGAGCTTGGGAGCAACACATATCAAGTTTCTTTTTTAGCAAGAAGAGCAGAGATAATACTGACCATGACAATTTTGTTGGGTAAAACTAATAGTGAAAGGCATCCCTAACTGTTGGCTGCACATGTCCCAACAGTGTACCTCAGAAGCCTTCTCAGCACGGTACGCTAAGAAGTCACGGCCAGTCAGCTAGAATTGAAAAATCTGAAATGGACACCTGCTTGCTGCCATCCTTGTCCTAGGTGATGAAGACAAGACAAGCTGGGTTTACAGCAAAAAAACATGCAGCCCATGGAGGAATGGTGCAGAATAGATGATGGAATATAAGTGTTCACAACTTATAGCATTTTGATGGGAGGGGACTGAGCAGACACATTCCAAGTAGCCCCAACCCCAGTGCAGGAAAATCACCAGGCGGTGATTGCGAATCAGTATGAGGGAGGGCTCTGTGATTACAGAAGGTGTTTGGTAACTGAAGACAGGCCTGTGAGGGAGGAAGGTCCTGTCCTGGAGATGGGTGAGCAGAAGGGGGTCCCTAGATCTGGTACAGGAGGGAGAGTCAGTCAGCTGGGAGCCTGGACCCTGCAAGGATGTTTCTAGGCAGCAAGCTTTGGGCACCAGGACTCGGGGTACTTTCACACACACACAGGGCTGCCTGGGGAGGAGAGGAGGGAAAAAGGAGGTGGGGGCTTGGCCACAGCTCTGGAAGGGGCAGCGGAAGAGCAGACAGCCATTCAGACACAGCCGTGTGGGTTTTGGTCTGTTATGAACCTGAGCGGTGAAGGTCCTGCTTCGTAGTGCCAGCTGATAGCTAGTTTCCTGTTTCAGTTGGTGTTGGCAGTGCTTTGGGCTTGAGCCTGCCAGAACCAACCCTCAGCTCTTTGCTGCAGCCACTCAGAAAGGAAGGGTTCTGGCCTCCTTCCCAGGAGCGTCTTATCCCTGCTGCTGACTCTTCATCAGGTGGTCCAAGGTGGGTTGGGGGTCCTGATTGGAGGGTCTCCATGGCAAAAGACCCCTGGCCTATAAGCCAAGAGACCTAGGATCTGCCCCTTGTGGGGCTGTGCAAGGGCCCCTTAACCTCTCTGAACCATAAGGTCTTCATTGATCAGCGGGTATAATAAAATCTACCTGCCTTTCTAGTAGGATTGTTGAGGTCAGAGTGTAGTGATTGGTATGAAAGTGTTTGTAAGGGGGAACAAAAAATGCAAAGTGGGGCTTCCAAGCTGCCGCTAGTGGTGAAGAACCTGTCTGCCAGTGCAGGTAGATGTAGATGATGCGGGTTCAGTCCCTGGGTCAGGAAGATCCCCCGGAGGAAGGCATGGCAACCCACTCAGTATTCTGGAGACAGAGGAGCCTGGCGGGCTGCAGTCCATCGGGTCACAGAGAGTTGGACACGACCCGACTGAAGCGACTTGGCACACAAAAAATGCAAAACAGAGGCCAGTGGTAGTACTAGCCAAACCCTTGGATGTTGACGTGTTCAGGGTTACCTCTGGGAGCAGAGAGGCTGATGACTTCAGACTTCTTTTCTTCAGTATCTCCTAAAAGAATTTTGAGGAATCGTATTCTCTTTCACATTTTTGAGTTGACATCTAATATTTCTATCCAAAGTTTAAATAATTGCAAGGGACAGAATTTCTGGAGTACTGTGTTTTTAAAATGTGGCATTTTGAAAATAAAACTGTGAACTGCTCTTTGAAATGTATCCAGGGGACTCCAAACTCCACCGTTTCTGATATCCACCATCATTCATTAAAAAATAAAAAACATAATGAACAGGCTCATCTTCAACAGTCAGAAATTTTACATCTTTCCTTTTTCTCCTTGAACTCATATTTCCAGTCCGCTTCTCTCATAGGATTTTATCCTACTGTAATATATTTTTTATGCTTGAGAGTCTTTTATTGATCACTGTTTCACACTCATCTCCCACAACAAGATGTACGTAAATTGAAATAGAAATTTCTAAAAAATTTGTTGGGATCATAAAGCTCTACGTCTTAAAACATTTTTTCCCCTGATCGAGTTGTTATTAGCGTACAATTTGTCAAAAGCAAATTTAGATAAATAGCAAACGTAAAAGTAAAACTTTATGGAAAATGCACCTCTTAATGAAATGGATGGGATTTTATTTCTTCTTCCATTGGCTCACATTTCTATGAATTAATATTTCTTATTGTCGAGCGAGACAAGATTCAGCATTAATTTAATTCCTTTTTTTCCATTTTCTTAAGTGTAAGTGCTTAGAAGCCTTGATCATATACATAAGGAGCCAGGGATAGGATAGAATCCTGTTTCAGCAGTGTCACTCAGTTCCTTGAACTCCTTCCAAGTTGTATGCCAAAAATCACATGGGTCTATCATCAGGCATTATTTTTCACGGTCTCTTCACTGACACCTCCATTAGATCCTTCTTCAGTTTTGGGGAAAGCAAAGAATGAGAAATCACCCAATTTACAAAAGGAATTGTGCCCCGTCATTCGATGCACCTGCATTCTAAGTCCAGCTTTTCTTTGCTTGGAGCTCTCAGATGTCCATCTCCCCTTGTACGCCACCGTAGGGGAATTAGGGGTGGGTGAAAAGACCATCGTGTTAGCCGTGTAGAAATGGGTGGCAGTAATGAGAACCAGTTGAGCACGGCCTCCCTGCCTGCTATGTTCTCTGGCCCATTGGTTTTAGGGTTATAGGAAGAATGCATTGGGCAATTGATAACTGGGAATTGATCCTCCTAAAATACCCCGTGCTCCAGCACCCCCAGGGGATTTGTACTCTACATGGAGGACCTTGGCCCGAGGTCATTCATTCTGAGTCCATGCCCAGAGAGCCTCAGGAAACCTACTTGTCCTCTTTCCAGCTTACCTCTCCTGGGTTCCTGTCCCCCTGTAGGCCGTGGGCCCAGCTCTGCTGCATATTAGAACCAAGTGGGCAGGATGCTCCCGAGCACATGCGCTCCCGAGTTGATTTGCGCTAAATACAGGGTTGCCTGTTGTAAGGAGCTGTCTCTCCATCCGCCCGCCTTGTGTCTTTCTTCTCTCCTTCACCTGCGCTGGATTTCTGCCTTGGTGCATCTTGTGTATCCTGCAAGGCATTGGAACTGATCAGGAGCCCGACGGGTGCAAGGCATGATAGAGTTGAGGATTGCTGCCCACTTTGCCCCTTTACCTCGGCCTCCTACTTCTCCCCACCATGGCTTTGGGAGCTAGACCCGCCTGCTCTCACCTGGCCTCACCTCGTCTGTCCAGTGCTTCCGGGAGGGAGCGTAAGCCACGCTCTCTGCCAGGTGGTTGTAGACAGTGCTGGACAGATGCTTTTCATCAGCACTTCCTGATTCTTGGGTCACTGGTGACAGCAGGACGGGGAGAAGAAAAGGTTCCCGTCCGTGCCCAGCGTGTTCTGCCAGCTGCCCTCAGGCCCTTGATTGGGCGCTCTGGGGGGTTGTGTCGTGGTGCCAGACATGGTAGGAGGCTCTGCTCCCCAGTGCTGGGAAAGCTCCGTGTCCAACAGGGGTTCACAGCTCCCACGGCATCTGGACCTGGCGTGAGGATGGTGGGTTGGCTCTGGATCCCTGAGGGCCAGCCTGGAGCCCAGTTGCTCCCTAGCCACTAGCTGAGTGGCCCCAGCCCTGGGGCCTGAAACTTTTCACATTTGTGGTTGAAGTGGGCGTTGAGTTGTCCCAACACACAGGGACTTCTGGGAAGATGGAGGGTGGAAATGAAAAGCCTGGATATGCTCGGTAAATGGTAGCCGTTAGCAGGCACCCTCTCTTCTCTGCTTGCTCCCAGGGGCTGACCCTCTGGTGATCACACACAGGCTCCGGAGCGGGACAGATCAGGCCACCTTTGGCCTGATGTGTTGCCCCGTCGTCTGAAAAATGGGGATAATGATCACCTTTCTGTGCTGGACTTGTGAGGATGGATTGAGCCTGATGGGTGAGAAACCCCTGAGTTCACACCCCACCCTGCTCCCACTCGCTGGCTGTGTGAAGTGGGCAGATTGCTGCTTTCCTACCCATGCAGTGGGGTCAGAGACCAACCCATGCAGAGATTTGGAGAGGCACAAGTGAAGACGTGCAGCGCTGCACTGAGTAGAGAAAGACAGAGGACAGGAGAGTAGCTGGGAAATGAAGCAGACCGAGGAAGCACGCGGGGCAGGGAGTCAGGCAACGGAACGGGGACCAGCTGAAGTGAGAGTCCCCGAGAGGGCCCTCCGGCTGCCACTGCACCAGCCTAGGGTGCACGGTGGCCACGGGCCAGGGAGATACCAGGCCACAGCACACACGAGGCATATCGTCCCTGGAGGGTCATTTTGCTGGCAGGATTATGGCAAGAAATGTTGGGTTATAACCTCACGATCGCTATAGAATTGATGCTTTTGAACTGTGGTGTTAGAGAAGACTCTAGAGAGTCAATGGATGCAAGGAGATCAAACCAGCCCATCCTAAAGGAAATGAGTCCTGAATATTCATTGGAAGGACTGATGCTGAAGCTGAACCTCCAAAACTTTGGCCACCTGATGCGAAGAGCTGACTCATTTGAAAAGACCCTGATGCTGGGAAAGATTGAAGGCCAGAAGAGAAGGGGACGATGGAAGAGGAGATGGTTGAATGGTATCACTGACTCGACGGATGTGAGTTTGAGCAAGTTCCGGGAGTTGGTGATGGACAGGGAAGCCTGGTGTGCTGCAGTCCATGGGGTTGCAAAGAGTTGGACGCGACTGAGCAACTGAACTGAACTGAACCTCATGATGGATAGTTTTATGTTCTATCTATATTATGAGTCAGGGCAGAGGAAGCACAAAACTTCAGGAGCATTTGGTCCTGTGGCTGCTTGCTGCCTTCTGCCACCCACCCCCCCCCCCCCCCGCCCCCCAGCCTCCCCTGGGGAAGCGTGGCTGCCGCTTAGCCAGCACGAGCTGTTTAGTGAAAAAGCAGACGCCATGACTTGTCCATCCATCTCGTGCGCAGATGGGGAAACTGAGGTGCTGAGAGCTCGGGACTGGCCAGCCCTAGACTCGAGAGTCCTCCTTACCTGGCCCCTCCCAACCCACCCCATCTTTAAGGGCTCTTTCTGATTTTTCACGTAATTCAGATGGAAAAGCACCAAATGGCAGCCCCCACGGCAGATCTGTGCGAGGCCAGTATTCGGGGACCTGGATTTTTGACCAAGCGTTGAGACGTGCATCTGGTACGTGATGGTTGAGGGGCAGGAGGACCCGATGCGGCCAACATGAGGGTGGAGGCATGGCTGAATGTCGGCATCAGCTGCAGACCCCTGAGTACGCAGGGCCTGTTAGTATCTGCAGAGATTGATCCTAACCTCCTCTACACTGTCACTGCCCCCACTGAGCAAATCTGAGCGGGCCTGGGACCCTGGAAGCTGACTGCTGGAGGGCTGGTAGAGCGTGTAGGAATCTGGGTGTTGGGAGTGTGGGGCCCGTTTTGGCAGAACTTGCTGTAGACTACAGTTCTGAAATGAGCCTTGGAGAGAAAGGAATTCTGTGGTCAAATTGGTTGGGAACCCTGGGGATAATGGTCAGTTGCATTCCTTTACTGCAGGTCCTCTTCCAGCCGGCTCAGCTCCTGGGTGTGTCTCCCCAGACGGGCCATGCCTCTCACTTGCTTGACCGTGGGCCCCTCTCTCCAGGACCTATTCAGGAAGTTGGGTCCAAGAGCACTTCAGGGAAAACCGACAGTAATGACAGCTGTCCTTTGCCGAGTGCCTGCTGTGTACTGGGCAGTGTGCTGAGTGGTCTTGGTGTTATTGCTCATGTCACTCCTCCCCCGTCTCCTTCAGTGACGTGGGCACTATTTTATTGTGTCCATTTTATAGAAAGGAAGCCTGAGGTGTGGGCTTTTCCCTGGCTTGTCCAGGGCCCCATCTGTTTTGTGGTGAGCTGGGATTTTGAACCTGGGTTCGCTGGCGTTGCTGCACTGTAGGGCTGCTGCTCTATTGCACTCGCCCCATACCCCAGCCCCCTCTGCCCATCCAGACCCTTCTGCAGACAGGGCACCTGCAGCCCAGGGTCCCAGGGTAAATGAGGGGCAGGCAGGGCCTTGAGCTCAGGTGTCCCTCCTGCCAACACAATGCTCAGTCTTGAGACTCAGCATGCCGGGCAAATGGTCTGTTTTGCTCTGGGGCCAGGAGAGGGCCCGAGGGTGGTGAACTGTGCCCCTGTGACTCTGAATGGATGGAGGTCTGTGAACAGGGCTGCAGGTACCCTTGGCGCTCTGTGGATTGAGGGAGAAGCCAGTGGGACTGACCTGATTATAAACAGTGTCAACTGGGCGGATGAGTTGGGGACATCGCAGCCCGCAGGCTCCATCCATCAGCCCACACTTACTGTACAGTTTGAGGAGAGACCTCAGGTCATTGAAGGCAGTTGGAGAAACTGAGGCCCAAGTCTTGTGGCAGAGAAGGGCAGAGACCTCATCTGGAAGTGGGTCAAGTCTGAACAAGGCTGTGGCCTCAGTCCTTTGGGGAGAGAGCCCCACCCCCTCGCCTTCCCTGGGGTTCCGGCCCTTCCACCTCCCACTTGCCTTTCCCTTCTCCCGCCTGCGCGAGTCCCCTGACTGGCCGCCCTTGCTGCAGCCTTGTCAGGGTCCCACGCTGTGGCCACCAGGTCCTGCACTTGGCTGTCATAACTTCATCACCCTGCAGGTCCCCTTGCCCAGTGACCTGTCTGCTTCCCATCAGACAGAGGGCAGTGATCGCGTCTTGCTCGTGGCTGGGGCCTCGGTGCCCGGCCCATTGAAGATGCTCAGCAAATTCCTCACCATTGAAGGGGAATCAAAGAAACTGTTGAGGAGCGGGTGGAAGCATGGGGAGGGGAATCCAGGTCTTTATTGCACAGTGACAGAGGAGGAGAACAGCAGGACGCTGTGAATTTACTGAGCCCCTGCTGTGTGCCAGTCACGGGGCTAAAGACAGGGAAATATACACTCTGATCTTTGCCCTCCGCGTGTGTATATTTTTCCCAGTGAGACAAGGGTAACACATATAAAACTGTTGAATAACAGGCTGCTAAATCCCTTGCTGGTTTGGGGGGAAAGCGTTCCCTTGAGGGACCCACAATGGCCAAGTGGCACTGCCCACTGGTGGGCCTGCTGACTCATGGGTTGTAGCTCATTCATCCTGACTTTTTTCTGAGATGAGGCATCTAGTCTGTTTACAGGTAAAAGGAAAGGAGAAAGTGTGCCTGCGATCAAACAGCCAGGGGGGCAGAGCCGAGCTCACCATCAGGCTCCAGGCCCAGTGCTCTTCTGACTTACCTTGATACCTGGAGTTCACACCCAGTGGTGGCTCAGACCTTAAAGAGTTTGCCTGCAATGCAGGAGACCTGGGTTCGATCCCTGGGCCAGGAAGATCTCCTGGAGAAGGGAATGGCAAACCTCTCCAGTATTCTTGGCCTGGAGAATCCCATGGACAGAAGAGCCTTGTGGGCTACAGTCCGTAGGGTCACAAAGAGTCAGACACAGCTGACAACTAACACTTAGATACAGGCCCCTGCACCCGGTGAGACCCCCAGAAGTGGAAAGTTGGTGGTGCCTCGACTCACTGACTGGTCTTGTGGTGGGAACACGACTCATTCTTCATTCAGTCCTCTCTACATTTTTTCCGATAAGGAGACTGACGCCTGGCCGGTAAATGGTTGAGCTGAGACTCTGTCCCAGAGCTGTTGGGTTTGAAACCAGTGGTTCCCTCACTTAGTTGCTGAGCATCAGAATCCTCTGTGGATACTTGGGGGAAAGGAAGATTCCTAGGTCCCCGGCCCCAGCCACTCGGGTACCCTTAGTGTGGAGTGGGGCCAGGGACTCTGTGTGTGTGTGCAGGCTCCCAGGCCGTTCTGTTAGGAAGGATGGGGCCTGGACCTAGGTCTGTGAGGGATGGGCAGGGCCTTCCAACTCCTGGGGCCTCTGCCAGGCCGAGTCTGGTGGGCCCTGCTGGCTTCCCTGCTGTGGGCCTTTGCCCTGCTCTGCATGGCTGGGCTCTACCTTTGACCAGTCTTTGGTGCTCGCCGGGAACTCAGCCATTTCAGTCTCCCTGCCTCTGGGAGAGGGCTTCTGTAGTGGCTCATGTGGCAAAGAATCTGCCTGCAATGCAAGAGACCTGGGTTCGATCCTTGGATCAGGAAGATCAGATCCCCTAGAGAAGGAAATGGCTACCCGCTCCAGAAGGGCCTGGAAGAGGGCTGGAGTCAGGCATTTACATCAGGTTGATCTCTGCACATCAGAGAGAATAAAATGGCACCTCAGCAGCTGAGAGAGGTCCTCTCCTTGCCAGACACATGCGTAGTAGGGCTGGGCACTTTCTGGGGGCTGTACGGAGCCACCCCTATGAGATAGGTACTTTTAGCCCCATTTTACAGTTGAGCAGACTGAGGCTTCGTGTGTTCAAGGAAATTACCAAGGTCGTGCTGCTGGTAGGTGGCAGAACAGAGACAGGCATCTAGATGTGTCTGGCTCAAAGCCTGTCCTCTTAACCTCTGTCCATCCTGACAAGGAGGAGTGGTAGCTGGAAATTATTCTGTTGCAGCTAAGGGATGATTTCCTTACATGAGTACAGTTTATTCCTGACTCTGAAATTCTTTTACATTCATCTCCTTTTGTCTTGGGTAACCTAAGAAGTCACAGTCTGTGTCTTAAAGATTTGGAAGCTGAGGCCCAGAGGCGGGAAGTGACTTACCGAGGTCACTCAGGGAGCTGAGACAGAAACCTGAACCCAGCCTCCCGGCCTCCAGCTCAGCGCTGTCTTTGCTGGTCCTTACTGCCCTCTTGCTTGTAGGGAACAAGATAGCCTATTGGCAGAGAATTGGTGTTAACCTGGGGCTTCCCCGGTGGCGCAGTGGTAAAGAACCCACCTGCCAGTGCAGGAGATATAAGAGACGTGGGTTTGATCCCTGGGTCAGAAAGATCCCCTGGAAGAAGAAACAACAACCTGCTCCAGTATTCTTGTCTAGAAAATTCCATGGACAGAGGCTGGCATTCTACAGTCTGTGCAGTTGCAAAAAGTCGCACCCCACTGAGCCCACCTGTTCCCTGAAGTTGTCACCGAGGGTCCTGGGGCTTCATGGTTGTGCGCATTAGATGCTGACCCGTCTCTTCCTTTCCTGTTTTCCAGGGTCCTATGAGTGTGGAATCTGTGGCAAGAAGTACAAATATTACAACTGTTTCCAGACCCACGTCCGGGCACACCGAGGTGAGTGGCATGTACCGGGGCAGAGCCCAGGGACCACTGCCTCCCCATCCGCTGCCTGTTTTTGCCACGCTGACCCCTCGAGGATGACCTCAGAGCACTTTTTGCAGTGGAAGTAGGACCCGAGGCGAAGGGGAGAGGCCTCCTTAACTTGGGGGAGCATCCTGGGGTGCGGATGGAGAGGGGAGGAGTGTACAGGACGTGCCACCGAGCTTCTGCCAACAGTGCTCTGGACTGCCGCACGTGGCCCACATCCTCCCAAGGGGCTTTGGTGGCGCTCGGTGTCAGCGGCCTTGCCGGAAGGTACTCGTGTCACCTCGCGTGCTGCTCACGGGATGGCACTCTGCTGGAGATGACGACGCCGGGGACAGGAAGGGTGGTTGCCGCTCCCTGAGCCTGACCCTGGCAGTTAGGGACAAACGGCCCCAGGTCAAGGCCTGCTGGGTGGCAGGAAACACAGGGAAGGCTTTGGGCCTGCATCTTGAGTGGAACAGGGGCATCCCTGGGCGCGCAAGATTGGCCTCTCCTGGCCCCTGTCTTCTTGGCTTCTCTCCCTCTTGGCAGCAGCCCTTCTACTCTCTGGTCAGCTCACCCCCTTCTTCTCTCTCTGTTACAGACACTGAAGCCACCTCAGGGGAGGGAGCCTCCCAAGGCAGTGAGTATTTTTCCCTCCTCTTGGGCTGCAGGGGCTGAGAGGACCAGGGTTGGGGGGAGGAGGGATAGCCAGGGCTGGGGTGAAGCTCTCAACTCTACACCCCAAGAGGGCCCCGGGCGGCTTCTGGGAGGCACCTGAGAGCATCTTTCCCAAAGTGTGCGCCGCGGCATAGTCATCCTAGGGAAGTTAACAGGTGATAAAGGGTGCTCTGGCCAGATCACCTGGGGAAACCTTGAATTCTGCTAAGATGAACATGTTTCTTTGCTGGAGGCTTCTCAGGGCCCTTCATTGGCAAAATATGTACATGTACCCCAAAAGGGACCCAGTGTGTGCACTCTGTTCTTTTGACTCCCACTCGTGGGTTGAGGGGGTGGTTTTCCCCTTTGGCTCCAGTGTGGAAGAATCCATCTGCCAATGCAGGAGACTCGAGATCAATCCCTGGGTCAGGAAGGGAGGAAGAAATGGCACCCCACTCCAGTATTCTTGCTGGGACAATCCCACGGACAGAGGAACCTGGTGGGCTACAGTCCATGGAGTCGCAAAAGAGTCGGACAGGACTAAGCAACCAAGCATGCGCTCATGCACGCGTGGGTCGGGGGTCGGTCACCATAACTGATGTTTGGGAAATGCTACTTCGAAGAGTTATTTCAGGAGCACTCACAGGCATGAATCCTGGGATGTGGTGTCCCAGCCCTGGGGATGCACGGAGCCTCAGCATCTGGGGACAGTGTTCCACTTGGCTGCTTGCGAGGGCCCTGCCTGCCTTCCCTCCAGGTCTGAACCCACAGGGCTGGTAGGCAGCCAGCCAGTGGGTGTAGGCAGGGGTGGAACTTCTCCTCACTCAACAGACCTGAGCTCCGGAACCCAGCAGTTCCCCTCCCAGGTGTGCGTGTGTGCGTGTCCACCCAAAGATGGGAATGAAGACATTCTGAGCAGGGACTTCCCCGAGGGTCCAGTGGTTAAGACTTCACCTTCCAGTGCAAGGGGTACAGGTTTGATCTTTAGTTGGTGAGCTGAGATCCTGCATGCCTCAAAAAAACCAAACAGAAAACAGAAGCAGTATTGCAACAGATTCAATGAAGACTTTAAAAATGGTCCACATCAAAAAAAAAAAAAAAAAAAGATGTTCTTAGCAGCACTGTTCATAACAGCTTCAAATCAGAAACCACCCAGCACTAGCTGAATAGGTGAGTAACTCACAGTGTGTCCTCACAGTGAACTACAGGACTACAGCAGAGCCGTGAGAAGGAGAGACGGCGGCTACACACGGCAGTGTGTGTTACCCACAGACAGAACGTTAGCAGAAGGAGCCCAGAAGAAAGAGTTCCTCCTCTTATGATCTATGTACAGAAAGTGTAGAGGCAGAAGGAAGCTAACTCATGATGCAAGAAGTCAGAGCCACGGTCACTGGCTCTGTGTGTGCATTTTTCTCTATCAGTGGTCAACATATTTTTTGGTAGGGGACCAAAGAGTAAATATTTTAGATTTTGCAGGCCACATGTATCCATCACATCTGCTCAGCTCTGCCATGGAGCATGAACGCAGTCAGGGACCGTATGGAAATGAATTCTTTACCAAAACAGATGCTGGGCAGGCCACAGTTTGGGCACCTCTGTTCTACTTGTTTGGTATACCATCAGAAAAAGTTTCTTAAAATAATAAATAAACAGGACTCCCCAAATTTTGAAAGTCCAAAACAGTGGTTCAAGGAGGTAGGAAGGACCTTAGTTCCATTGGGTTCTAACAGGTTTTCTTCTGGGGCACTTTCTCATCCACTCTTTCTTCAGATTCTTCTTGTTCAGTCGCTAAGTTGTGTCCAACTCTTTGTGACCCCATGGACTGCAGCACACCAGGCTTCCCTGTCCATCACCACCTCCCAGCATGACAGTTTGCTCAAACTCATGTCCACTGAAACAGGGATGGTATCCAACCATCTCACCCTCTGTTGCCCTCTTTTCCTCTTGCCCCTCAGTCTTTCCCGGCATCAGGGTCTTTTCCAGTGAGTCGGCTCTTCGCATCAGGTCGCCAAAGTTTTGGAGCTTCAACATCAGTTCTTTCTGTGAATATGCAAGGTTGACTGCATTTAGAATTGACTGGTTTGATCTGCTTGCTGTCCAAGGGACTCTTACCACGTGATTCTTACACCACATGAAAGGCCGGCGTGGCTGAGACTACCTCTCCGTTTTTTGGAGAATCTGAGCATCAGATTGGCCAGGCACCTGCCCCCAGGCCTGCAGCAGGAGATAGCGAATCCTGTGTCTGCTGCTTGAGCCCCACCCTGCCCCTGCCTGGCCCCTGGCTCCTTCTCCGTCAGTAGCTCCCTTCTCTTCGCCTGCCTGTGGTCAGCCACACAGTTGAAGAACTTCCCTATTTATCTTTCCTTCCTTGGCTTCTCTGGGCCCCCGCCTCTCCGGCAGCCCCTCAATGCCCTGTTATGCTCCATCTGGCTTCCGTCATTCCCAGAGGCTCACTGGTTGTGGAGGACTTGGGGACTGAGGTATTTTTGGTCCTTCCGTCACTTTTCCCTTCCTCCCTGCGGTGTTCTTTCCCCGTGGCCACTGTGCTCTATTGGACCCTCAGTCTTGCATTGCTGCCCTGACCCCCCGGGCAGCTGCGCCTGCTCAGAAAGCCTGGCGTCCTCACACCCCAGCCTTGTGACGGGAGCCTGGCCGTGGAGTCCTGGGGAGAAGGTTCAGTCTAGCCTTGTTTTTGCAAAGGAGGATACCAAGTCCCAGATGGAAGTCATGCAGCTTGTTCAGGGTGGAGGTGGGCAGAGAAACCAAGTCTCACGCCTTCTAGTCCAGGGATCTTTCATGTATTTGTGAGAAAAATGGCACAGGTGTGCATAGAGGCATAGACCCAGTTACCAGTCTCTCAACTAAGAACCTCAAAGGTGAGCTCCACATCCAGCTTTCTTGCCACTATTGCATTTGTTCCCTTTGTTCAACTATATTTGGTGACATTTACTGAATATTTATTGCATGTTATGCCTTGTGCTCATTTATTCTTTATTACAATTCTGGGAGATGAAGAATTTTTTTTTATCATTCCCATTTTGCAGATGAGAAAATGGAGGTGTGGAGAGTTTAGGGCACATGTCCAACATTAATGACACCTGACGGTGGTGAAGTTGACTTCAAACTTGGGGAGGCTGACTACAGGGCCTGCCTGCCTCCCAAGGCAGATTGGCAGTAGCATTCCTAGAGACGCTGAACTCTCCTAGGGTTCTGGAGACATGGTCTCACTGACAAGAAATTCATTTTGCCCTTCTCCCCTTGAATATAAATTCATGTTAATTCCCTCCAGCCTTAGGTGAGCCCGGGAATGTGGCCCCATCCATGCAGTGGTTTGGAATTTGACAGAGCAGGGTGGGGGTGCTTAGCAACAGAAAGCTGGGGGTTCACATTTTCTCAGAGGTGACAGATGTACGTGGCCCAGTGGGTAGGAGAGAGGCAGTGTGGACAGAGATGAGACACACGGGCAGGTAGCTGCAGGGCAACCAGCAGTGACCAGTATGGGGGGGCATTGCAGGGGCAGGAACCCATCTGGAACCAGCAGACTCAGGTGGCCGTGACTTATCTGCCTCTGTTCCCCAGATGTCCGAGAAGGATTTCGGTGCAGATGGCACGTGATGGGGGAGGTGGTCTATGCTGGATTGCTGGCCACGGGCAAAGATCATGTGCCAGGCCTGGAATTATTGAACCGTCAGCACGGGAGAGGCCCTGGGAGTCGGCTTATCTACCACCCTCCCAAATTAGGGGGGAGATGGGGGACCCTGAGTCCCATGGTGGGGTTGGTACTTGCTGGCAGTCTGGGTGAGGCAGGCCAGGACCGAGACTCTCCTCCCCACCCCACCACGTCTCCCTGCACCACTCCGTGGCTGGCTGGGACAGAGGCTTGGAGATGGTAGGGCCTGGTAGGATGGTGGATGCCTGAACCCCGTGAAGGGCCACACGCAGGCCTGCCTTGCTGTGGGGCTTGCAGCAGGTCCCTTCCGATCCTTGGTGGCCTTGAGTGTTAGATGGTTGTTACTTCCTCCCTTGGCTGCAGGGACAAGTGCAGGAAATGCCCGCCAGCTCCTGGCCTGGCTTCTCGCAGTGCAGTGCTCGACCACCAGCTCAGTCGCTTGGTTGTGTCCAACTCTCTGCGACCCCGTGGACTGCAGCACGCCAGTCCTCCCTGTCCATCACCAGCTCCTGGCATGGTTATTCTCATGGAACTTCACAAAGGAAGGGGGGCCAGTTATGAACCCAGCCCTTAGGGGCTCAGCACACACGGGGTGCCATTGGGAGTGCCTTTGAAATTGACTTCCAGGCTCCCCGGTCTCCTTCTGGAGAAGACTCTTAATACCCCAGGGGCTCCTCTCCACGGATCATCAGTTGGGCCCAGTCTGGCCCAGACCCATCTCATGGTCCTCAAGGGCCCGAAGCCCTGGTAACCCCGTGTGCTTCCGTCCTCCACAGACAACTTCAGGTACACATGTGACATCTGCGGGAAGAAGTACAAATACTACAGCTGCTTCCAGGAGCACCGAGATCTGCACGCAGTGGATGGTGAGTCAGGCCCCTCACCCCTGGGAGCGGAGTTGTGCAAACAGACCTGTCTCTGGGGCTCTCACCAGGCCCCCGCCCCACCCTCAGCTTCCCCTCCCTCCCCTACCCAGGGACAGTCAGGCCGCAGACAGACCTCAAGCGAGCCAGCAGAGTGACCAGCTTTCGAGGATTCTGGGCGAGAGAAGGTCCCCACCATGCTCCCTCTGTATACACTTCTAATTAGGGTAACCCAAGTGAAGTTGCCGTTTTTGTAGGTCAAAAATCAGTCAAATATCAGCAGTTTTATATCAGTTCGTTTTACGATTTCATGTTGAGTATTCACATGCTCTGGTGAAATTAAACCAATTTTTTAAAATGAATGATGATATTTTAGCATCTTAGATTATAGAGTTAGAAATTAGAACGATAAATTTAGGTAACTTATTTTTGGAATCTTAAGAATCCTGGAAATTGGGTCTTCGCCTGGGAAAGGATCCTGGAAGGTTCCCTCTCCAGCCCCACACCCTCAGCCGAAGTCAAGCCCTGACATCCAGGCCCTATCCCTATAGCCACTGGCACTCTCCTCCTCTTTCTCTTCCCGTCGCCTTATCCTTTCTTCTTTTTCTGCTGCCCTGGCCCCTCCAGTGAATGGCAGAGATCTAAAAACAGGCCAGCCAGAAAGCATCTTCCTGCCCTGGGGTGGTCCCAGCCCATGGGGAGGGTCCCAGCCCCCTGGGGAGGACGAGGAACAGAAGGACGTGCCCTCCTGGGGCCCCTGGCTTTCTGGGGCATCCATAATGGCTAAGGCGGGCTCGTGGGACTGAGCCCGGGGGCGTCGGGCAGAGGCAGGGACTAACAGGGCTCCTCTTTGCTTCTTTCCTCTGCGGCTGCCGCCTCCCGCCCGGGCGCAGTGTTTAGTGTGGAAGGGGCCCCTGAGAATCGGGCAGGTAAGTCCTCGGTGGCAGCCCACCTCCCTGTCCCCAGCTGAGCTCTAAGACCTGGTTACCAGGGTGCTAAGGGCCGTGTGTTCTCCCACAGACCCCTTCGACCAAGGTGTCGTGGCCACTGACGAGGTGAAGGAGGAGCCCCCGGAACCATTCCAGAAAATCGGGCCAAGTATGCAGGCCTCTCTCTGGGGCCGGGGCCGGGTGGGGAGACAGGCAGGGGGTGGCCGAGGGCAGCAGGGCAGGTCCCACTCTTGGAACGGGTAGTGTTGGGAATCCTGCAGCAACTGGCTCTGGGCAGTGAGCCTCTGGCCTCCTTGTACCTCACTTTGCCCACCTGACAAATGGGTCAGTCACTCGTAGGACTTGAGTTTTTGAGAAGCAGCAGGATAGCGCATGGTCCAGGTTGAAGCAGTGAAAGCGGCATAGGCTTGGTGGCTTGTCTGCTAGCCATCCCGAGCCCCGGCTCCTCACCTGTGGAGTAAGCGGGACACTTTGCCGCAGGTTTGTTGGGGGATTAAATGAGATCATGGCTGTAAATCACCTATTCATTAGCACAGTGCCTGGTACATAGTACTGCTCAGAAAATACTGTTGTTATTTTTGTCGAGTGGGTTTATTAGCCAGTGAAGCTGTCCAGGGGAGCCACATGCAGATGCTCTAGTCCTCACCCCAGGAAACCCCTGGGGGGCAGGAGCCATTCACTTGACCTGCCTGTTTGCAACACGTGTATTGAGTGTCGTAGGGACGCAGCAGTGAGCAGGATAGATGTGGCCCTGTTTTGGGTAATTTACACAGTGGGGGCGGGAGGCGGGCATTCGGTGACTAAGCGAGTAGTTACAACATTAGAAGTGTGGGGAACAGCGAGGCCAGGGGGCGACTGACCAGCCTTGGGAATCCAGGAGGCTTCCGTGTGGGGCTGAGAGTGGGGGCGAGCCCCTGCACCCCATGTGAAGGCAGGAGGACTGCACTTGTCCCAGAAACTGAAGGGCAGATTGGGTCTGAGTTCAGGTCTTGACAGAGCCTTGGAAACCAGAAGAAGGCAGTTAGACTTCATCCCGAGGGTACTGAGCCAGCGTTCACCAGTGGAGAAGGGACTTGATCAGACTGGCATTTTAGCAAGGTATTTTGGCTGCTGCAGGGAGTATGGATTGGGGTGGGGCGTGGGGGCAGGGTTTTCACAAGTGAGACCGGTCCAGCCCTTCAGGATTTTGCGTAGTTGCTCCTTCCTCTCTGTTTCCCATGCCTCTCTTACTACTCAGCGAGAGGAGACCTCCGCTGGCACTGCTTGTGGCAGTGAGGATTAAGGCAGCTTGTAAAAATATACACACATACGTAGATTGAAGGGATGAGGAAGTTTAGCAAAGGAGAGTCAAGGAAGCTGGGACAGTGAAGCCAGAGACAAGTCTCAGAGGGTGGGGCCTGGTCCTGGCCCTGGGAAAGCGCTGGATGGACCTCTGAAGAAGGACCTTCCTCCTTCCTGTCCTTTTCTTTACCTCTTAAAACACTCAGGGACCTGGAGATGTGATAGCCTCTGTAAAGGGGTTCCACGGTCCCTGTCATGTGCATGGTAAACATCTGATAAACAGTGACGTTAGTATTCTTGAAGAAAATGATGAGATCCTTCACACTGGAACTGCTGGAAGTTAGACTGTGGGAAACCCAGATGTAAATCAGACATGCCCCATGACAGACATTCGTAGACCAGTACAGGACAGGGACTTTGGGATCTCTGACCCTCCCCTCCCACTGCTCCAGTTCCATCTAACAGCAGCCCCAACACAGCACCCCCACTTCCATCTGTAGCATTATAATTAGGAAGATTGAGTGTAGACTACATAAGCTGTAGAATCACACAAGCCCAGGTTTGAATGCTGACATCCTCAGTTTACTAGCTGCTTACCCCCTCTGAAAGTGGCTCAGTCGTGTCCGACTCTTTGTGAACCTGTGGACTATAGAGTCCATGGAATTCTCTAGGCTAGAATACTGGAGTGGGTAGCCTTTCCCTTCTCCAGGGGATCTTCCCAACCCAGGGATCAAATCTAGGTCTCCCCCATTGCAGGCGGATTCTTTACCAGCTGAGCCACCAGGGAAGCTCAGGAATACTGGAGTGGGTAGTCTATCTCTTCTCCAGCAGATCTTCCCAACCCAGGAATCAAACTGGGGTCTCCCAGATTCTGCCTGCAATGGGGGAGACTTAGGTTTGATCCCTGGAATGGGAAGATCCCCTGGAGAAGGGAAAGTCTACCCACTCCAGTATTCTGGCCTGGAGCATTCCATGCACCATATAGTCCATGGGGTCACAAAGAGTTGGACACGACTGAGCGACTTTCACTGTCTTTTGCTCCTTCTCAGTGTCCTTTGACTCACGTGTAAGTTGGGAACAAGAGCATCTATCTCAGAACTTCCCTGGTGGTCCGGTGGTCAAGACTTCACCTTCCAGTGCCGGGGGTGCCATAGTTTAGTCTCTAGCAGGGAGCTATCCCACATGCCTCAGAACCAAGACATAAAACAGAAGCAATGTTGTAACACGTCCAATAAAGACTTTTTTAAAAAAAGAACATCTATTTCTTCTTCAATGCTGTTGGAGGATGCCCACATCAGGTGTCTAACCCAGCGCCTGGATCATGTTCTGGGCTTGACAAATGAATGATGTTGCTGAGAGACAGTCGAGAGTTTAGATCCATCCCAGAGATGAACCCCAGCTCTACACTTAATGCCAGCGTGACGTCCTGCGAGTTTTATAATCTCTCTAATCACAGTAGTGACAGTAAAACTCACCTCTCAGGATTGTTGTGCTGATCAGATGAGATTATATTTGTAAAGGAATTAGCGTAGTCCTTGACATTGACATGGAAAACATTAAGTACGTGGTACCTGTTAATTACCCAGAAAGGTGCAGAGCAAGCTGAAACTTGTTCTTTGAGTCAGTATCCACATCTGACAGCCAGTTGCTGGGACCTGGGAGGAATTATCACAAATTATATGGAAGAGAAGTGCATTGAGAAAACTGAACTGAGTTTGGCTCCCAGCTTGATGCTGTGGAACTGAGATGTCTGTGTAAGAGTTACAACTCAGGGGCTGCCTTGAGAGAGAAGAATCCTGCTTCTTGGGCTTCTGCCACTTTTTGTAGGCTGGCTGATGCTACAGAACCGTGATGGTGATGAGTCACAGAATAAGGAGAGTTGGTAGAGGTACAGTGCCCTGTGGAGAGACGGGTTCCCGTGGGTAGAGCTCTGTAGGTTAAGAGAAGAGGAGAAACAGCAGCAGCAGTACATCCTGGGAAGTACACCTTCCACATCCATGTCAGCTGTGCAAATCAGAGAGCTAGGTACTGGACGAGGAGGAAGCCAGAGCCAGAACAGAGCAGAGGAGTCCTGCCAGAAAGAGGGAGCTGGTCTAAGAGGCCCCCTTTGTCAGCTTGCTCTTTAGCTGCAGATCTGAAAACTGCTCCCGTGATGATGGTCTGCCATGATAATGGGATGATCAAGGACAATTCATTCAAGTCTGTTGAAACAGAGTACATCTGGATTTAGACGTTACTTGATTTTTATACCTAGATAGGGAAGCGTCCAGTCCCAAAGAAAGGCAATGCCAAAGAATGTTCAAACTATCACACAGTCGCACTCATCTTACATGCTAGCAAAGTAATGCTCAAAATTCTTCAGGCAAGGTTTCAATAGTACGTGATCCAAGAACTTCCAGATGTTCAAGCTGGATTTAGAAAAGGCAGAGGAACCAGAGATCAAATTGCCAACATCCACTGGATCATCGAAAAAGCAAGAGAGTTCCAGAAAAACATCTATTTCTGCTTTAATAACTATGTCAAACCTTTGTGTGGATCACAGCAAACTGGAAAAGTCTTCAAGAGATGGGAATACCAGACCACCTGACCTGCCTCCTGAGAAATCTGTATGCGGGTCAAGAAGCAACAGTTAGAACTGGACATTAAACAACAGACTAGTTCCAAATCAGGAAAGGAGCACGTCAAGACTGTATATTGTCACCCTGCTTATTTAACTTATATGCAGAGTACATCATGCGAAATGCCAGGCTGGATGAAGCACAAGCTGGAATCAAGATTGCCAGGAAAAATAACAATAACCTCATATATGCAGATGACACCACCCTTATGGCAGAAAACAAGAGCTAAAGAGCCTCTTGATGAAAGTGAAAAAATTGGCTTAAAACTCAACATTCAAAAAATGAAGATCATGGCATCCAGTCCCATCACTTCATGGTAAATAGATGGGGAAACAATGGAAACAGTGAGAAACTTTATTTGAGGGGGCTCCAAAATCACTGCATATGGCGACTGCACCCATAAAAATTAAAAGACCCTTGTTTATTGGATGACAAGCTATGACCAACCTAGACAGCATGTTAAAAAACAGAGACATTACTTTGCCAACAAAGGTCTGTCTAGTCAAGGCTGTGGTTTTTCCAGTAGTCATGTTTGGATGTGAGAGTTGGACTATACAGAAAGCTGAGTGCTAAAGAATTGATGCTTTCGAACTGGGTGTTAAGTCCCTTGGACTGCAAGGAGATCCAACCAGTCTATCCTAAAGGAAATCAGTCCTGAATATTCATTGGAGGGACTGATGCTAAAGCTGAAACTTCAATACTTTGGCCACCTGATGCGAAGAACTGACTCATTTGAAAAGACCCTGATGCTGGAAAAACTTGAAGGCCAGAGGAGAAGGGGACGAGAGAGGATGAGATGGTTGGATGGCATCACCGATTCAATGGACATGAGTAAGCTCTGGGAGTTGGTGATGGACAGGGAAGCCTGGCATGCTGCAGTCCAAAGAGGGTTGCAAAGAGTCGGACGCCACTGAGTGACTGAACTGAAGGAAGAGTGACTTAAAATGTTTTTGGTTTTTGTTTTTAAAAAAAGAAAACTTGGGAATTATGAAAATTCTGCATGACAAGAAAAGGAATTTAGGAGACCTAAAGGAAGAGTATGCCTCTGAAAGTGATGTACCAGCGAGCCTGGGAGGAAATCCTGTTGGACAGCCACAGTCGAGTAGGAGAATATATGACCTCAGTTCAGTCTGGTTGCCATAACAAACTACCCCAGACTGGCCTATGTAATAGAAATTTATTTTTTTCACAGTTCTGGAGGCTGAAATCTGAAATCAGGGTAAGAGTATGGTTGGGTTCTGGTCCAAGGACCCTCTTTCTGGCTACACTCTCACATGGTGAGAAGAAAAAGAGAGCAAGCTCTCTGGTGCCTCTTGTTATAAGGATACTAATTCCATCATGAAGGACCCCTCCCTCCACCACCTGCCTCCATCCTGATGACCTCATCTAAACCCAATTACTTCCCAAAGGCCCCATCTCCAGATAGCATTGCATTGACATCTATTTTGGAAATAGGGCATCAGCCTCTAAATATGGGGTGGGGAGGGGGGGGGGGAAACAGTTCAGTCCATAACATGATCTGCGTGAGAAAGGAAGCCGCATCATGGAAAAGCAACAAGATGAAAAGGCAAAGAGAGAGGAGTGAGATGAGAAGAATGGGAGAGATAAAGGAAATAGAAGAACAGAATCAGTATGTAATTAAAGCCTTCATTATAGATAGTAAAGAGCAGAATTGGTCTGCAGAGACGGAATGAATGATGTGAAGGACAAACTTGAAGAACAGATGAGCATCGTAAGAGGAAAACATGATAGATACAGAGAATAGGGAACCTGTTCCAGATCATTGGTGTTCCTCTACCAGTGGGCCGGAGGCAGTACTCCAAAGACTCAATAGAAGAAACAATTGCTCAGCTAAAGGAAGACCTATGTATGCAGATTCAGAGGCTTGTAATATGTCAGGTAGTCAATATAAAATACCATAACTAAAAGATATTAGTGACTCTTTATGAATGCAGGCACCTGGAAGTAAAAAAGCAAGTTATTTTCAAGTGACTCCAAGGTGGACTTGCTTTGGATTTCCCTACAGTACTAAATACTGAAGTATTGTGGAGTATGTTCTGAAGAGGAAAGGTTGCAATCTTAAAAATTTTATATCTAGACAAATTTTTATTTATGTGTAAAGAAAAAAGCAAGGGCTCAAAATCAGGCTGTTTCTCCTGTGAACCCATCTTCAAAAAAAATTACTTGAAGATGTACTCCAATAAACTGACTGGCTGAATAGATTTAAGGGCTCCATTATGAGGCATTAATTCATAGTCCCATCACTTCATGGCAAATAGATGGGGAAACAGTGGACACAGTGGCTGACTTTATTTTTCTGGGCTCCAAAATCAGTGCAGATGGTGATTGCAGCCATGAAATTAAAAGATACTTACTCCTTTGAAGGAAAGTTATGACCAACCTAGACAGCATATTAAAAAGCAGAGACATGACTTTGTCAACAAAGGTCCATCTAGTCAAGGCTATGGTTTTTCCAGTGGTCATGTATGGATGTGAGAGTTGGACTGTGAAGAAAGCTGAGTGCTGAAGAATTGATGCTTTGAACTGTGGTGTTGGAGAAGACTCTTGAGAGTCCCTTGGACTGCAAGGAGATCCAACCAGTCCATCCTAAAGGAGATCAGTCCTGGGTGTTCACTGGAAGGACTGATGTTGAAGCTGAAACTGCAGTACTTTGGCCACCTGATGTGAAGAGCTGACTCATTTGAAATGAGTCAACCTGATGCTGGGAAAGATTGAGGGCAGGAGGAGAAGGGGACGACAGAGGATGAGATGGTTGGATGGCATCATTGACTTGACGGACGTGAGTTTGAGTGAACTCCAGGAGTTGGTGATGGACAGGGAGGCCTGGCGTGCTGTGATTCATGGGGTCGCAAAGAGTCAGACATGACTGAGCGACTGAACTGAACTGAATTCATAGTATAGGAGGACTTGTGGTGAATACTGAACCCAGGTAAACTAGAAGTAAGTTTAAAATGTTGCAAATCTGATTATAAAATTAAATGAGGAAGACAGAGATTCTAAAATATTAAGAATGAACTTTCAAACCCAAGAAGGAACCGGTGAGGGACATGATGAAGTCGGTTAAGCCAGTCCTCATAGTAAGGTCCCCAGACCAGCAGCATCAGCATGTCCTGGAGGCCTGTTAGGAATGTTAACTCTCAGGCCGGACACCAGACCTGCGGAATCACAGTCTCCAAGGTGAGGCTCAGAAATCTGTTGTAACAGCGTTTCTGCTGCTGCTGCTAAGTCGCTTCAGTCGTGTCCGACTCTGTGCAGCTCCATAGACGGCAGCCCACCACGCTCCCCCGTCCATGGGATTCTCCAGGCAAGAACACTGGAGTGAGTTGCCATTTCCTTCTCCAATGCATGAAAGGGAAAAGTAAAAGTGAAGTCGCTCAGTCGTGTCCGACTCTTCGCGACCCCATGGACTTCAGCCTACCAGGCTCCTCCGCCCATGGGATTTTCCAGGCGAGAGTACTGGAGTGGGGTGCCATTGCCTTCTCCGAACAGCTTTTCTAGATGATTCTTATTCAGGCTAAAGTTTGAGGGGTACTGACTTGAACTGCCTTTCTCAATGATAATAGATATAAAAATAGCACTTCTTGCCTGGATATAAAAATTAGAGAAATGTATCTTTTCTCTAAAAGCAAATGAGACCATCTAAAAGCAATGGAGAATACTGGAAAATGATGGAATACCAGAGAATAATGGAAGGGCAAAGAAAAGGGTTCATACATCCAACAACCAAAAGCTAAGGGAATAAACCAGGAAAAAAAACAACCAAGAATCATAAAACCAAGTCAATAATAGCAATGAAAGCAAATGTCATAATTTCCTCTATTAGAAGACAGAGATTCCCTGGTTAATTTAAAATAGTCCATGGAAGTCCAGTCGTTAGGATTCAAGGCTTTCACTGCTAGGGCCTGGTCTCAATCTCTGGTCAGAGAACTAAGATCCTGCAAGCCATATGATGCAGTCAAAAAAAAAAAAAAAAAAAAATCCAGTTGTTACTAGTGTATTAGAGACATAACTAGTTAATTCCTTATTTTTTACACTTCTCTTTCCCAGGGAGCACTTCCCTACTGTCTTAACTAAACTGAATTCCCTGCTAGGGTTTCCATAGCACTGTTCTTCTTAAGAACACCTGTTGTGCTTCAAATTTTAAATTTGTTTGTGTAATTATTTGTATTTCCTTTCTCTATTTCTAGACTGTAAGCTCCTTAAAGGCAGGAACCATGACTGTTTTTGCTCAACATTTTGTACCAGCATTTAGCAGAGTACATGTTTGATAAATGAAAGTACAAAAAATTTTAGGATAATGGCTTTAGACACGTGTGAACAAGTAGCAGGAAGAATCTAACACAGTCATTATCAAAAATTAATAATACGAATACCAGGCAAACTAACAAAACAGTGTAATTAAAAGTTAGAGCAGTAGTTCTTAACTTTCCCACACTTCAGGATTCTCTGTAGGAACTGTTAAAACAGTTTGCTGGATCCCATACCTAGGATTTTTCTTTCAGAAAATCTTGAATAAGTCCCAAGGATTTGCAGTCCTAACAGGTTCCCAGGTGATGCTAATGAGGGACCACCATCATTTGAGAAGCACTGTGTTAGAAAATAGAGCTTCCCCCGTGGCTCATAGGTAAAGAATCCACCTGCCAAGGTGGGGACTGAGGTTCAGTCCCTGGGTCGGGAAGATCCCCTGAAGAGGGAAATGGCAACCCACTCCGGTATTCTTGCCTGGGAAATCCCATGGACAGAGGAGCCTGGTGGGCTGCAGTCCATTAGGTCACAAAAGAGTCAGATATGACTAAACAGCAGCAGCAGTGTTAGAAAATAGTGTGATATTAATAAAGGATCCAATTCACAGAAGAGGTTTTGATCTCATGAGCCTGTCTGCATCAAACGACATTATATCTAATGTACAAAATAATTTTAGAAACACAATCAAATGGAAAAATTGATCACAACACTTAGCCTTTGACAGAGCGAGAAGAGAAACAAGATTATATAGAGTCTGAATAAGACAATAACAGTTGATCTAACAACTTAAAAGCCTACAAAGAGCAAGTAATATATCTTCCCCAGTGTTGGTGATTCAGTTACAAAAATAATTTAGCTACTAAAATTTTTAAAGCTTCTGTATGCCAAGAAAAAAATGTAAACAGACGAAGAAACCAATGAAGAAAAAATACATGTAACTTATAGAACAAAACGTTGATGTCCTTAATCTGTAGAGTTCTTAGCGATTTTCACAAGATAAACATGCCTACAGAAACACTGACTGTAAATTCAAATAGGAAAGCCAAAGAAGAAAAACCGTAGTTCATTAATCCTGAAAAATAGCTTCCTGAGAACTCAGAGAAATGGAAAATAAAATCAGCAGTGCAATATATTTCTCCCTCTCAGGCACACTAAGAAGATGATAGTACTTAACTCTGGAAACAGTCATTTTCATATTTTTCTTATGGGGATGAAAATTGACCCAACCTTTCAATAAGTAGTTGGCGCTTTGGCGATCAAAAGCCTTAAAAACACACACCCTTAATTTATCCTGAAGAAGTATTGTGCACAGATTATGAGGGATAATCTTTATTTTGCAGTGATGTGCAAAAATAATAAGCAGATGTGCAAAAATTTCTACGAGGATGGAGATCGCAGCATTTTTTTTTTTTTAATAAGGAAAGAATTTTGAAACAATCTCAGTGTCCTCTGGCTTAGGAGACTGGCTCAGCAAATTTCAAAGTCCAATGGGAACCAGGCAGCCAATAAATGCAGTGGAGATCAATGCTTATTGATTTGAGCAAGATGTCCACAAAATATTGTCAATTGAATGCACCTAGTTACCAAGAGCATATAGATCAGGGCCGGTTAATTCAAGGCCCGTAGAAGACTGACAGCTGATGTGAGTGAGAGATAAGATGGGAGTGAGAGGCGGGATCTGGGGCAAGTGGCCAGGTGAACGCTCCACCCCATGGGGTACCTGCTACTCTTTGTTTGGGGATTATAGATGATTGAAGTTTCTCTTATATTTAAAATTTTGTATTTGTATTTATCAGTATTTTATAATTTTCCCCCAGTGAACAATATTACATCAGAAATTTTTAAGAAGAAAGAAGTTAGGCAGTGCCAAAAGAGAGGTAAAGATGAAGCCCGGTGGGACCCGAGAGGAAGAGGTGACCCCTTCTGCCAGGGGGTGGGGGGTGTTTGGGGGCAGAGAACGTCCTGGAGATGAGGGGGCCCAGGTGTGGCTGTTGCAGAGGGCAAGGCTTGAACAGGGGGTGATGAAGAGGTTAGCACTGGAGGGCAGTCGGTTCACCACACGTTTCCTGAGCACCGGGGTCTGGGGGTGGAGCAGTGGAGGAGGACAGCGTGTGCCAGGTACTGTTCTAAGCATGTGACACACAAATTTAATCCTCACAGCAACCCTATAAGGTGGGCCTGTCGTTACCCCCATTTTACAGATAGGAAAACTGAGGCTCAGAGAGGTTAAGAGATTTGCCTAAAGTCACACAGCTTGAAATAGAGGAGTTGGGATTTGAACCCGGGCAGTCTGACTCAGAGGGACTGCTGATTCTACCTGGTGGTCCTAGAATGTGGAGTCTGGGGGGAGGGAGCACACTGCAGCTTCTGGATGGGAACCAGGCACCCATTCCCACACTTCTCTGTTCTTGGACAGAAACTGGCAATTACACCTGTGAATTCTGCGGAAAACAGTACAAGTACTACACGCCCTACCAGGAGCACGTGGCCTTACACGCCCCCATCAGTGAGTACCTTCTCTGCTTGGGGGAGGGGTGAGCCAGCCACAGGCTGAGGCTCTGGAGTTTTGCCAGGGGAGGGCGAAAGCAAGGATGAACTTGTGCTGGGTGGGCCAGTCTCTCGGTATCCAGGTCTGACCTGGGGCCACCTGCCTGCAGGAGCTGGAAAAGTCCCACCCTTAAGCTAGGAAAGCCTGAGACCTCCCCCGAAGGTCTCAGAGGCCTGGGGCCCATGGGGATCTGGGCTTCGGAAGGGTGGGCATCACTTGCCCGAGTCCCTCAGGAGCCTTGCCCTCAGCTCTCCTTGTTTGTTGTTTAGTTGCTAAGTCCTGTCCGACTCTTTGCAACCCAATGAACTGCAGCACGCGGGCTTCCCTGTCCATCACTTGCCCCCGGAGTTTGCTCACACTCGTGTCCCTTGAGTCAGTGATGCCATCTTCTAAGCACCTGCACATCATGTGGTTCCTGAGTCCCCACCCCTGAAGCCAGCACCTTCAGTCTGAAGCAGGGCCTAAATGCAGGCTAGAGCATGGTTGGCTAGACGAGACAGCTTTGCCCTTGGAGGTAGGAAGGGTGTGAAGTCAAAAGGAGTGCCAGGCCAGGCCTCAGAAGCCCCGGGTATCAGTTCCAGTGGGGTCACAGGCTTGTGTGTGGCCTTGGGCAGGCCCCATCCTGCGTCTGGCCCCCAATCTCTCCCTCTTCCCGTGGCCTGGAAGAGAAAGTGTTCTAAGGACCCCACCACAGGGACATCCTGGCCTTCCATTCCGATTTGCCGGCTTCCTTTCTAGGTGTCAGAGGTGCTGTATCCTTAGATCCCCAAGTGGGTGAGCCCTCAGTTCTCAGCCAGAGTCCTGACAGGGCGGGGCTTAGCCAGAACTGCAGGGCAGTAGCGGGGAATGTTTGTGAGGTCTTTGGGAGTATCTCTGCTTTTGTTTGTCCCAACAGAGCTGTGGGGATCTCCCTCCACAGTCAGTGGGTGGAAAGATTTCAGGAAGGGGTTATGCAAGGTCATCAGGGTTCGAGATGTCCGGAGTGTGGGAGGCCCAACCCTCCTTGAGCCCTGATATCGGCACAGGCACGTGACCCCCTGAGGGCCTTTGATTGGGCAGGGAGAGGTGTTCAGAGCCCCTGAAGGTGGTGGAGCCAGCTTCCATAAGATTCTTGTCTTGCCTGGCCCCTGACTGCTGCATGACCTTTGAGTCTGTCACTTCCCTTCTCTGGGCTCAAGTTTCCCTCCTATGGGAGCTCTCAAGGTCTTTTCAGCCCAAGAGTCTGGGTTCAAGTCATCTCTTCCTTACGGAGACCCTCAGGCGGACGTCTGCAGTGGCCCAGCTAGAGGAACATGTCCCACCACCCGTGCTAAGGATGCGTGGGTTACCTGGCAAGGTCCTGCGAGTGGGGTAGAGAGGACCTAGTTTCCGCTTGGTGGGCACTGACCCGTCCATTTTGCCCATTCGTGTTGCTGCTGCTGAGGCATCAGGGCTGTGGCTTGAGTGCCACCACTCAGAGCCTTCTGAGGTCCCTGCTTTCTGTGGGCAGGGAAAGGGGCCACTGTCCCCGGATGCCTTCTTACCTGTGCTCTCCTGGGTGCACTTACAGTTACTCACCCAAAGTGCACGTACGGTGCTGGTAGTTACAAAGCCAGCCTGCCACTTGGGTTTCAGCCTTTGGAGAACTGTTTCTTCTCTTTCCCCCAAATGATTCTTGAAACAAGTTGAATAAGATCATGGAGTTATTATGAAGGACTTGGCTTTGAGCCCTGACGAGCAACCTCCAGGCCCATACTTACAACTATGAAGTTCCTCTGCATCACGTGTCAGGTGGTACAGTGGGAACGGGTACTTCATCTGTTCCCTGATTCTTTTCCTCCTAACATCCAGGTACTGTCCTCTTTTTCTCCGTTCCTCATTTTGTTGTCTGTCCATTGTGGACTCTCTTTGTCTTTCTGCATCTGTTTGTTGAATGCATCTCTTTATTGCTGAAGTCTAGAGACTCTGGGATCATCTGTGTTTAAAATACAGAGTGAGAGATTTAGGCTAAATGCAACAGAGGACTGACTCCTAAAGCTGACAGAGAAGTAGCCTCTCCAGTGGCCTTTGGATCTAGGGATTTCTAAGTCCATAGGTTTTGTGTGGAATTGGAAGCTGTGCTTCATCAAGGGTAACCAGGGCCAGGCCTTGAGAGCCCCTGGGTCTGGTGAGGGCATCCAGAGGGACATAGGCTGACTGTGGGTGGAAGAAGATTCATACATGCTGTTGTTACATCAGTTCTTTTTTTCTTTTTTTTTTTTACTTCTTAGCAATATTCTGTTGTATGAAAATAACAGTTTGTTTAGCCATTTGCTTGTTCATTTGAGTTGTTTCCAGCTTTAGACTATTAGGAATAAAGCTGCTATGGAAATGCTTGTACCAGGCTTTCTGTGGACATATGTGTTCATTTCTCTTGGATAAATTCCAATGAGTAGAATCGACAGGTCATAGGGGAGAGCGTGTTTACCTTTTTAAAAACTGACAAACCATTTCCCAAGATGACTATAGCACCTTACACTCCCACCAGCCTCGGATGGGAGTTCCACTTGCTACGAATTCTTGCCAACATTCGGTGGTAGGAAGCAATTTAATTCGAGCTAGTCTGGTGAGTGTGTAGTGGTATTTCACTGTGGTGTTAATTTGTGTTTTCTTGATGACTGATGATATTGAGCACTTTTTCATTTGCTTGTTGGCCATTTGTATATTTTACTTTGGAAACTGTTGAAGTCTTTTGACCATTTTCTTGGTTGGGTGGTTTTTATTGTTAAATTGTACCAGTTCTTTTTTTTTTTTTTTACCATTTTTTTGGTTGGGTTGTTTTTATTGTTAAATTGTACCAGTTCCTTTTTTTTTTTTTTTTTTGGCCATGCCACACACTCCATGGCATGTGGGATCTTAGTTCCCCTGAGGGACTGGACCCATGCCCCCTACATTGGAAGCTGGGAGTGTTAACTATTGGACCAGCAAGGAGGTCCTAGGAGTTCTTTATATATTCTAGATCCAGGTTCTTTATCATATATATATATGTATATTTTGTTAGTCCGTCACTCAGCTGTGTCTGACTCTGTGACCCATGGACTGCAGCATGCCAGGCTTCCCTGCTCTTCACCATCTCCTGGAACTTGCTCAAACTCATGTCCGTTGAGTCAGTGATGCCATCCAACCATCTCATCCTCTGTCATCTCCTGCTCCTCCCGCCTTCAATCTTTCCCAGCATCAGGGTCTTTTCTAATGAATTGGCTCTTCGCATCAGGTGACCAAAGTATTGGAACTTCAGCTTGAGCATCAGTCCTTCCAGTGAATATTCAGGGTTGATTTCTTTTAGGATTGACTCATTTGATCTCCTTGCAGTCCAAGGGACTCTCAAGAGTCTTCTTCAACACCACAGTTCAAAAGCATCAATTCTTTGGCTCTCAGCCTTCTTCTTGTTCCAGCTCTCACATCTATACATGACCATTGGAAGAGCTGAAGCTTTGCGTATATGTATAAAATGGACATTTTCTGTTAGTCTTGGTGTGACTGTTGATTTTCATTCAGTATCTTTTGATGAGCAGCTCTTTTTCATTTTTATTGATCTAATTTATCAAATTTTTATGACTAGTGTTTTCTCAGTTCTACTCAGGATATCCTATCTACCTCGGTAGTGAAGATATTCTCCTTTATTATATTTTAGAAGCTTTCTACTATCAACTTCTGCATTTTAGTCTCTGATCCATTTCAAGTTAATCTTTGTGAATGAAGAGAGGTATGATTTGAGATTCACTTTGTACTATATGGATATCTGGTTGTTTCAACAGCATTTGTTGAAAAGATTGTCCTTTATATATTACATAACATTGGGACCTTTGTTGAAAATCAATTGAATACATGAGTAAGTGTGAGTTTATTTCTGTTCCATTGAGCTATTTGCCTGTGTTTATGCCAACATGGTCTTATTTACTCTAAGTCTTAAATCAGGTGCTTCCAGTTTTTCAACTTTGTGTATTTTTAAGAAACAAGGAACTTTGCCTTGCAATATAAATATTAGTCTTCTTGCCAGTTGCTACAGCAAAATTACATCTTGGATTTTGTTTAGGATTACACTGAATCTGTGGACCAATCTGGGGAAAACAGACCTCATAATATTTGATCTTCTAATTCATGAACATAGTATGTCTCTGCATTGGTTTTATATTTTCAGAGTAGAGGTCTTATACATATTTCATTAAATTATATCTAAGTTTTTTATGTTTTTTTCTGTTACTGTGGTTTTTTATTTCCAGTTTTTGTTGCTATTACATACAAACAATTAATTTTTATATATTGAATTTATCCTACAATTTTGTTAACTTCACCTATTAGCTCTGTTAGCTTTTTTGTAAATTTCTTGAAATTTTTCTTATACACACTCATGTCATCTAATAAAGACGGCTTTACATCTTTTTTTCTAATCTTATTCCTTTTATTATTCTTTCCTATTATGCTGATTAGGACCTTCCAGTTAGATGTTGAATAAATGAAATGAGTGGATGTCTTTGCCTGGTTCCTAATCATAGGGTTCAGGTTTTCATCATTAAATGTGATCATTTTCATCATTAAGCATTGTATTAGCTGAAATAGGTTTTCATAGATACCTCTTTATCTGTTGAGAAAGTTACCTTCTATTTCTAGTTTATCAAAGTTTTTGTCATAAATTGGTGCTATGTGTTTTTTCTACATCTATTGAGCTGATGCTATGATTCTTATCTTTTATTCTGATAATGTGGTGAATTACATGGATTGATTTTTTTTAAGTTATCATGCCTGTTCTTTATTAAAATACATTGATTATCAGAAAACCACGAAATGAACTAAAAAACATTACAGAATTGGAATGCTGCTTCTCCAGAAGAATGGCTTCTGTTTTTAAGCTTCTTTTTCTTGGAAAGGCATCTAGACTACTTTGAGACCTAGGGTAGTTTGTGGAGTTAATCTGTTATCAAGCATGTGTTTTCTGATTACTTCTGTCTAAAATTCCCTAGGGTTTTACCTGGCTTTTAATATCATTTCCAAAACTGACCCTTCAACAGTGGGAAACTACAGTCCTAGGATTAGGAGACTGCCCCAGATTCAGTCATGGGTCCATTAATCATGGTCATAATCAAGAGAATAAATATTTCTGGTGTTTTTAAGATACCAGAAGTATTAATGTGTCATCATCCAATAAAGTACCTTATTTAAAGTAAGTAATCTGTCCTGTGTATGTGTCCATGAAACCGTCACCACAAGCAAGATAATGGACATTCCCACCACCCCCAGAAGTTTCCTCATGCCCTTTTATAATCCCTCACTCACCTCTTCTCTCTTTCTAGGCAAGCACTGCTCTGCTTCCTGTTACTACAGATTCGTTTACGCACGTTCTGTGGTGGTGGTTTAGTCACTCAATTGTGTCCAGCTCTTGCGACCCCATGGGCTATTGCCTGTCCATGGAATTTTTCCAGGCAAGACTACTGGAGTGGGTTGCCATTTCCTTCCAGGGCATCTTCCTGACCCAGGGATCGAACCCTTGTCTCTCACATCTCCTGCATTGCAGGTGGATTCTTTACCGACTGAGCCACCAGGAAAGAAGGCCCATAACATTTTCTAGAATCTTGCAAATATGGAATCTTTTCTACTATGTGTGGTGGGGTCTGGCTTCTTTTGTTTAAAGATTCATCCATGTTTAAATGTATCAGTGGTTCGTTCCTTTTGATTGAGGAACAGTAGTGCTCCATTGTCTAGATACGGATACTACATTCCCTTCATCTGTTTACTTATGGATTGACATTTAGCTTGTTGCCAGTTTGGAGCTTAAATACAATTAAAGCTGCTGTGAATGTGTCTTACTGTGGACAAATGCTTCATTTCTCTTGTATAAATACCTAGTCTGGATCATATGATAGGTGTATGTTTAACTTTTAAGAAACAGTCAGACACTATGCCATTTTACATTTCAGCCAGCAGTGTATTGTACTTTTCTTGTAATCAGTTCAGTTCCGTATCTCAGTCACGTCCGACTGTGACCCCATGGACTGCAGCACGCTAGGCTTCCCTGTTCATCACCAACTCCCAGAGCTTGCTCAGACTCATGTCCATTGAGTAGGTGATGCCATCCAACCATCTCATCTCATCACTCTTGTAATGTCCTTGTCTAGATTGGGTTTTAGAGTAATGCTGGCCTCATAAAGTGGGTTGGGAAGAGTGTTCCCTGAGTATAGTGTCAACTAGGTTAAGTTGGTTAATAATGTCATTCAAATCTCTTATTTTGACACTCCCTGTGTGTCTTTTGGGCACTTCCTGTGTGTCAGGAAATGAGCCCTGGTTGGGCTAAACTGGCGGAGTCACTCCCTCACAGAACATGTACGATAATCAAGGAAAAAGACATTGGTTCAAAGATCACACCATGTGTCTCCACTGGTGGTGATCAGATCTTAGAAGGGAAGAGGAGAGGGGACTGAAAGATACATGACCAAGTAGGGCACTGGGGAGGGCTTCCGACGGAAGTGATGTTTAGGTGGAGCTATGTAGGACCTAAAGTAGTGATCTAGGCAGAAACGAGGGAAGAACATTCTAGGCAGAGGGAACAGCATAAGCAAAAGGCCATGAAGCTTGGAAGATTGAGGGGAGATCCCAGGCCGAAGCAAGCAGGTGCCCTAGGGTTCACTGTAGCAAGTGTTTCTGGGTGTCCTGAGCTCCCTGCCACAGGGAAAGAGGGGTGCTCGCACATGGATGCCAGGATTTTGACAGCAGGATCGAAGACCATGAGATCTGATCCAGAGGGTCTCCTAGAAACCATTCTGCATTTGGAGATGGGGCCTAAGACAGGAAGCAGTGTGCTCTGCTCTTTGCTCAAGAATTCTCTGTCCCTTGTGCAAAGGTGCCCAGAGTGTGTGTGAGTGCCTAAGGGGACCACGTGCTCTTGCACAAAGCCTTCTGTGGGAAGCTGGCAGCATTGGGCCCCGTCCCATCTTGGCCCTGACTTTCTGTGTGGCCGTAAACTTATTAACCATTCTGGGCCTTGATTTCTTTAATCCTAAAAAAATACCGTTAATACCTGTTTACATTTGAAGAGTAGTTTATTCAAGGTGCTTCTGTGACTTGTGTGGATTCTCATAAAATCCCCGTGAGGTCGGTAGTGCAGAAATAGGTGTCCTGCTTTTATCGGCGGGCTTGAGGTGGGGAAACAGGCCAAGACCACGGAGGCCAGAGGTGACAGACCTGGAATTCAGAGGTGGGCTGGGCTCACAGCACACTCGGCGCTGCTTCCATTACAGAGAACCATGAGCTGTGGTCTCCAAACTGTGCTTCAGGGAGGTGGGGGAGAAATCAGAGATGGGACACTGGACATCTCCCTCAAGGTTTGATGTGTAGATTTATTCTGTGGCCAAAAAAAAAATTGGAAAGTGTGAGATGAGCCACCTTCCAGTTGGATTCAGGGCCTTCAAGTTCCTTTTCTGGAAGGAAAGAATAAGGAAAGAGAGGACCTATGTAGGTATCCTTCCCCGCTTGCTGCTCTCCAGGTCCTGACTGAGAAAGTAAGAATCCAGAACGTGGGGCAGGGGCTTGGGGAGAGAGTAGTGGAGGACAAGTATGTTTTCCACAGTCTGAGCCTGGAGGGTTTCTTTCTGAGTTCAGGGGGGCAGGTGAGTTCTTGCTTGGGGGCCATGACTGAAGGACTCCCCACCTGCAGCTCTTGGCATCTGGCCACTGCTGTGCTGGGAAGGCAGTGACTCTGCAAAGGGCCAGGGGGGCAGCCTGAGTCCTGTGAGCCCACCTCAGGGCCTTGAGTCCTGTGTGACCTTGAACCCCGCCCTGCCTCCTGCCTCTCCGGGCCTGTGCTTCACCTCCGGCCAGGGGTGGGCAGAGGTGGAGGAACAGAGAGTGTCCATTTGCTCTTTGGCAATGAAAGCGGCGAGCGTAGCATCTGTGCCCAGGATGGGCACTGCCCTGGGAGTGGGGGTAAGGAGGCCTCTCCTCTCCCCCGAGGCAGGCTGCAGGGCAGGGTCCTTCTCAGGCCCCAGCCAGGCTCTGTGGCAAGGTGGTGCCCTCAAGATGTTCCCACTGCTGTGGGTCCTGTGAGCCCTGGTCAGCACCAGAGGGGTCCCTTCTCTTGCCGCCTGATTTGCAGTAGACTAAAGCCACTGTCTCCCCTCTTGGTTTGGAGGTGGCACTGTGGTCGCATTCGGAGCTTGCCAGCACTAGTAACCATGTCTCCGGACCATGTGAAGGAGGCAGACTGCTACCACCCTTGACCGCCAGAGCTGGAGACCACCTGAGGGTCAGCCCCCCACACACACACCCCTGCCCTCAGTAAGTCCAGCTTCTGCAGAGGATGCAGGCCAGGGAGGCAGGGGATCTGGGAATCGGCGACACAAGCTGCCCTTGACACTGCCAGGGAGCTGCTGAATTTACTTAAGCATTGGTCGTTGGGTTGAGCACTGACCCTTGAGAGCACCCACCCCAGGCAGTGTCCAGGAACACGACCAGCCCCTTCTCCTGAGACCACGGGCGAACAGCCACCCCCTGCTCGTCCCTTCCGCCAGCCCCGCCCCGCCCCAGCCAGCTGACCCTGCTGGCCTCTGCCTCCCTGTTGTCTGCTGTATCTGCTGGGCCAGCCTGCCTTAGGAAGAAAAGAGGCTTAGGGACCTACATTTTAGAAAGTGCATTTGACCTTGGGTTGACTCATCCATGCCCCAGGCTTGGGTCCCAGAGCGAGTTCTTAGACACTCAGAGCCTGGACTGTTGAAGGGTTACGGATGACCCACCCTGTGGACTGGTCAGTGGCCTCCAGGTAATGGTGAGTGCAAGCTGGTGATCAAGTTTCGCTCAGGGAGAAGCCGGAGAAGGTTCTAGACTCCCAGACTTTCTCGGGCTCCAGGTGGTAGCCAGAGAGGAGTTTCGACCCTCAAGCGTAGGGGTCTGTGGCCCAGCTCCAAGGGCCCTCGGCAACTGAGAGCGTGACCCTCTCAGGTACAGCCCCCGGGTGGGAGCCACCGGACGATCCAGACACAGGCTCTGAGTGTTCGCATCCAGAGGTCTCCCCGTCTCCACGCTTCGTGGCAGCGAAGACCCAGACGAACCAGTCGGGGAAAAAGGCTCCGGCCTCCGTGGTCCGATGCTCCACCCTCTTACACCGCACCCCTCCAGCCACCCAAACCCAGACGTTCCGCACTCCAAACTCGGGATCTCCAGCAAGCAAGGCGACCGCAGGTACCAACGGCCTCTGTTCCCTTCACGCGCCCTCCGCTCCCCGCCCCTCTCCCCCGGCCGGCCACAGCTGTGCCCGCGGTCATTGTTCCCTTGCAAGAGCGAGGGTGGAGGGCCCGTGGCTCTCTGGGATGGACCTGGGTCCCTGCTCTGCCTCCTGCTGGTTCTGTGATTCTAACGAGCCACCTAGCCTCTCTGAGTCTGGGTTTCCTTACCCTAAGTCAGAGGGTTGTACAAGATGATTTGCAAACTAATTTTTTTAAGCAGGAGAGTGTTTTTTTGTCATGGCCTACAGGGTTTTAAATTTTTTTAAATTATTTGCTAACCTGTGAACATTAGATGTTCTTGTGAAATTTGATTTCTCGCTGACATGGAAAAGTCAGATCTGGCAGTCCTGGGCTCACTTTCCTGCAGGGCACCCAGTTGCTTAAGGCTGAGTCCCAGAGCGCGCGCTCTCCAGTTTTCCACAGTCCCCACTGCTCCCTCCCGCCTCCCCAGCACAATGGCCACGTGGCAGGCGCCATTTCTCATTGTGATCACGCTGTTGTCTGTCTCGCATCCCGCCCAGTTCATCCATTTATGTCACCTGCCTGGAATTCCTTGGCATGAGTTTGCACCTCCTCCCCCATCTTTCAGAAAACTCAGTCGAAAGACTCATTTCTCCGAAGAGCTGCTCTGCGTGAGGAAGAGCGGTTGACTGGGAGCTCTGTTCTCCTGGCCTCTCTTTACTGGGTACTACTTGTGAAACCCCTCTCTGAACCATAGCCTAGCAGAAGCCAATGGATGTCTGCTCTGGTGTTGTCTGAGTCTGCAGCAAGGGCTCAGACTGCAGAAGGGTGAGCAGGCAGTGAATGGCGCACCCCAGCCATTTCTTACCAGTCATCAGGGAAAACTGCTGAGACACACTGAGAAACGGGAATCCTGATTCATGCCTGGATGGAAGGAGCCTTGGGCCGCCTGCCTAGATATGTGGGATGTAGGATGGAGTGGTGACATAGTCCTTCTAGGACTTCGGGCCTTTCAGATGCCTTCAGAAGGCCCAAAGTCACCCATGAAATGTACAAGCAAGTAAATGGAGAACTCACTTACATGAGTCAGGAGGCTGGACCAGAGACAGCCAAGGAATGAGCTGTGCTGCTCTATTCTGGTTCAGAGGGCTAATCAGGAGCAAGGATGTGGTTCTTAAAAATGTACATCTCCACATTGGCAGGCGGGTTCTTTACCACCAGCGCCACCTGAGGAGCACCTCTCCCCGCCCCCCGCCCCCACAAATTTTGAAGCTGTGCTTATGTGCTTACATCTCCCGAAAGGAGAGTAAGTAATCAGCCTTGAAGGTAATGGTTTTCAGTAGAGAAGAGCTAGGGTTTGGCAGCAGTAGTCGTAAATGAGTTAAACAGGCTGGTCTTCACAGACTTACTAGTGGTAGATACCAGCTCAACTAAGGATCATGGGCTTTCATATCTTGCTTTTACTCTTGACCTTGTGGCTGGGAGTTTTTGTACCTGCAGTTTCTGCAGAGAACTGCCTATAGGCTTTGTGTGGTTTGTGGCAGCTCTTGGAACCCAGTGTCACCATGGAAGCTTCCAGCGAGCTGTGGGGCTTGCCTCTGGCTGCGTTTATGTGATGTACAAGACTTGTGGTGGGTGTCACACCTGGGTTACCAGCTGCACAGGACGTGAGCTGGAGCCCGGCATGTTGAAGCTGGAAGTGACCACTGCAACTCTCATGCTAGAACAAGACAGGCAGCCCTCCCATGCCTGTGTGTGTGCCTGCGTGGGGATGTCCCCTGCAAAGGCACTCAGTGGTTTCCAGGCAGAAGTGCCTATAGCAGGAATAGCTGGTCAAAATCTGCAATATCAGCTGAGCCATAGGAGATTGATTAGAATAGTTTGTAACCTCAGTTGTGCTAAATGCTACCAGTATATTGGTCAGGCTGCATGAAAATCCTCCACAGGTGGGTAACAGTCCCTGCATACATGAGAAGGTGGAGAAAGGAATCACTCCCCTGGCCCAGACCTCTTTAAAGAGGAAGGCTCTGTCCCGGAAAGGAAATCTGATTCTGCCATCTTCGGGGGTTAGGAATGTAGCCCCAGGAAATCAACAGCCTCACTTTCTCTGGGTTTTCACCTGTAAAATGGGAGTGACGGCGTGGACCTCACAGAGCTCTTGGAGGGTTGAGGGGGTCCATGAACATAAAGCATGTGGATCAGTGCCTGGCTCACAGCAGGTGCTTCCTAAATAAGAGTCCTTCCCCTTTGCCCTAGATAAAGAATTGAGGGGCTTTCTTTGCCGATTTACAAATGGTATCTTGAAGCAGGCAGGTGTGTAGCTCTCGGCCCAGGCATTTTACAGACACATTTGGAAGAGAGGGTCTTGCCTACAATGTTCTTGACAGCCTCTGGAAAAAGGAAGCTGCATCAGAGGGCATTGTCAGGGTCAGGCACAGGGGAATTGAGCAGGGCCTGTAGGAGCCATCTCTGGCTTTCTTTCCCATCACCCCAGTGATTGTCTGGAACACTGGCCCCCAACAGTCTGAGCACTTGCCTTCCTGGTGTTGGGCGGCCTGGGGACAATGACACTTCCCAAAGTGGGTTCCCAGGACTACCATCTTTGAGAGATACTAAGAAATCTCGTATTTCTACGTTTTTCCTTTATGTTTTTTGGCTACATATGGGATCTTAGTTCCCCGACCAGGGATTGAACCTGTGCTCCCTGCATTGGAAGCAAAGACTCTTAACAATTAGACCACCAGGAAGGTCCCTCGTATTTTTTAAATGGGCTTCAGCTGCCAATTATGTTTGAGAAGGTTGGGTTAGACAAAGCTAGACGGGTCTCTCTCCAGTCGAACTTCTCAGAGTCTCACCCGAGTTGTTGGTCAGATGCTCGTCCCAAACTGACTTGCTCCCAGAAGCCTTTGCCCTCTGGCGCCTCCAGCTCCCTGATGAGCAGCTTGGAAACCCCGAGGCCACTCAGACACCCTCTCAGTGCCTCAGTGGGGGATGGGTGTGAGTTGCTGTTCCCCACCTGGCTGGGCCCTGTCTCTGACTCCAGCGTTCACAGGGAGTTACGGGAGCCACTCAGGAAGGCGCCCCTTGTCTGTGGGGACACCCCAGAAATCACTCGGGGAGCCAGTCCCTTTCCCTGGGTGAACCCTGCCCAGACAGACCTCACCTGGGCACTGGCCTCCCCGGTTTGGAGCTGCCCCGGCTCTGCCTGTCACGACTTCTCTGCCACCCAGGGGCCCCAACAGCCACTGGGCCCTCCTGCTCTGCCTGAGCCACCGCCAGAAAGCAGTCTGTCACCCTCCCCGCTCTCTGGTGGGTCCACATCACTTAGCTGTCAACTGTGACTCCCCAGGAGCCAGAGACGGGAGACCCTGGCCCATTCCACACCTGCTCCATCAGCTTTACCCCATGTGCGTGCCTACATCCCACATACACCCCACGGTG
Source organism: Tragelaphus eurycerus (assembly GCA_935064755.1). Classification (NCBI taxonomy): domain Eukaryota; kingdom Metazoa; phylum Chordata; class Mammalia; order Artiodactyla; family Bovidae; genus Tragelaphus; species Tragelaphus eurycerus. Next base: position 1,020,312 of record CAKXYN010000083.1, read on the forward strand.
CCTGGCCCTCCACCCACCCTGGGCACTACTGGGGGGTCTCCTGGGGTTCCAAGGCAGAGTTAGGCAATTCAGGAGAGCCTGAGAAGCTGGAAGTATGTGGTTTGGGGTTCTGGAGCCCCTCACTGTGCTGGTTCCCAAGCATAAGGCCTCAGGCAACTCACCCAGCCCAGGGTCGGGGCAGGTCCCACGTCCCTGGCCTCCGAGCCGCCCCCTCTCTGGCATGCCCCCTCTCTGGACCTGGTACTGACCAGTCACTGTGGTTTTTTTTTTCTTGCTCTCTCCCCTCCCCCACCCAGCAGAAAGCGCTTTCAGTCGGCGGGTAGAAGGCAAAGCACAGAACCACTTTGAAGAGACGAATAGCAGTTCCCAAAACTCCAGCGGTGAGTTGGTGAGCGGTGTGCCCCAGGACCGCCATCCTGTGCTCTGGGGTCTTTGTGGTCTGTGCTGGGCTAGGGTGTTGGGGCAAGGCTGGGGGCAGAGAATTAGAAGACAGCCAGGGCCAGGCAGAGGCGGAGGGTCCCTTTCTTCCAGGCACATCCCTCTAGGTCCCAGGAGCACCTTGGGGACTATGGCTCCTCTGTCTTTCCATGGAGAGAGAAACTCCCGTCTCCACAGCCTGTGATATATTGACTCGGATGGCCCCCTTTGAACCATTGCTGTGTTTATCGGGTGAGCGTTGCAGCCACTTTTTCCCCAGGAGAAGCAAAGTGGGTGCAGTGGACAGAGCTGTGGCCCAAGAGCCAGAGGCCCCATATTGTGGTCCCTCTTTGGACCTGGGAACATCCGGTTTCCCTTCTAGCCTTTAACCAGACCAAGTAGGTTTGCTTGAGGTTCCTGGTGGTGTTTGGGCGCCCCCTGGTGGCTGCCTCTTGCCAGACCCTGACAGCCTTAGCACCTTAGAACCGAGCGTCCGTAAGGCCACTGTCCCAAGACAGACCTGGGGCCAGCCTGGCGGAGCCATGAGCGATCACGATCAGCTTCTGTCCGAAAAAGGCACAGCAGGTTGGTCTGCGCAGTGCCAGCCAAGGCAGAGTGTGAAAAGTGTTCTATTCCGATACTTCCTTTACACTAAGGTAAGGCATCGCTCCCTTTCTTGCTCAAAAGTTTTCACTTACCAGATTAGTTATTGGCCTGTGCTCAGTGCCCTGCTGAGCCCTGGCTGGGTGTGAACAAGTGATGAACACGATCTGACCGTGAGTCGGGGGCTTTATGAAACACGCAGGAGCGCAGGCTTGCACACAGAGTCTTCCTCACAGTGACCAGAGCTCCAGCTGAGGCTTGACCCCAGCTCCACCATCGACAAGCTGGTGGCTTGGGCTCGCCCCTTGTTTCTCCTCTGCTATAGAGTAGAAATGGCACACGTGTCCCTGTGGTGGGGGATCAGTCAGTGGGGGCCCTGCAGAGATACACATCCACCTGGTAGGCTGTTTGAGGGAGTGATGGGGAGGTTAAGTAAACCAAGTGATTTCATGAGTCAGTGCCCGAGGCTGGCAGTGAGGTGGGCTGTGGGAGCCCTGAGAATGTTGACACGGTCCTTTAAATTAGAGAGAACATCAGCTGTTCCAAACTGCTTCACCCTTTTGAAAATTGTAATGCCTCTCCGAAAGGTGGGCCTTAAAGAGACGGAGTGACTGGTCCAGGTCATGCAGGGTTGAGCAGCAGAGCCGGGACCAAAACCCCAGTCTCCTGCGAGCCTTTGCTGTCAGCCAGCCAGGCCATCGCCCCTGCCTCTCCTTCCATCAGAGTCCATGTTCAGAACTGGGACGCTCCTGCTGGTAGCCACCATTTATTGAGCGCTTACTGTGTGCCTGGCACCTGTTCAGAGCTGTATGTGTCTTATCTGTTTTCACCCTTGCCACACAGCCAGCGAGGGTCAATGTTACTGTTATCCCTGCTTCTCAGATGCGGAAATCGAGGCTCAGGAGAGATCGATTGTCGCCCCCGGGCCCCTAGCTTGTAAGTGGTGAAGCCAGGATTCCCCAAGGTAGTCTGTCCACCCCATTCTGCTGTCCCCTGCCCGTGAGGCTCACCTGACGATACCAAGAGGCATGGGTAGCTGCCAGCAGACGTTTGGCAGGATGGAGATGCACAAGGGGAAGCACAGCGCTTCCTTGGCTGCCCTGGTGTTTGGTATCAAACGTGTCCACCCCGGGTGCCCAGACCTAGCAGCCGTCCCAGCTCCCGGTCCTGAGACGGGCAGCTGCATGTGGATATGTTCTCATGGTGTTCTGGGGGTCCATTGTGTGAGCTGGGGGTGTCCTGGAAGGATGGCCCTGCCCGATCTCTACCTACCCACACCCAGTCCCACCCCAGACACCGCCTCCCCCTCCTCTGAGAGCCCATCTGGCTCACTGCTGCCCAAGACCAGAAATGGTGACAGTCAGCCCCAAGCACCAGAGCTGGATGAGACTTAGCTTAACTGTTTCTCTTTTGCAGAAACTGCAAGTCCCCTGATTTCCAACCCTTTCCCTCTCCTACAGAGTAAGTGAGGGTCCCGTCGGGGGGCTGGAGAGGGTGAGATAGGGCAGGGAGTGAACTCAGCCCACCACACACTCCAGACCCCTCCCAGGCAGACCCCCTGCAGCTGGTGGAGGCAGGGGACGGCCCAGCCCAGGTGGGTGGAGGAGTGTGGACAGCCTGCCTCTGCCACCCCCAGCCCTGCAGAAGCAAGGCCTCCCCTTCCTGCCCACGGGGCTGGCCTACCTCCGCCGTCATCCTGCTCTTTTCCTTACTCGTCTCTGCTCTCTTCTCTCTTCCTTCTGCGTCCCCGTGCTGGGCACACAGAGATGAAAAGATAACAGGCCCCACACACGAGCTCCTGTTTTTATACGCGCCCATCATTCTCACCATCCCGTCCTCTCCCCTCCTCGTCCCTGTCTCATCCCTGCTTCTCTGGCTCTTCTCTGTTTCTCTGCTTCTCACCCTTTCTCTCGTCCCTTCCCTCCTTCTCTGTCCTTCCCTCCACGTCCATCATCTTGTCTTTGGTTCATTCATACCTTCGTTCAGTCGTCCGCTCAGCAGACTGAGCTGTCTGTGTGCCTCCCCCAGCCGAGAGAGAGAGGCAGGCTGTGGAACCGAGAAGATGCGGTCTCTGCCCTGTGTCATCCCCAACGCCCAGAACAGTGCCTGGCACACAGTGAGCCCTTGATAGGTGCCCCGTGGCTGCACCCTACGGCCTGTTACCTGCCGTCTTCCTCTCTCCGTCGCTCTTTCCTCCCCAGCCTCTCCCTCACTAGCTAATGCCAGGGGAGCCCCGAGGGCACCGCCCCCTGTGTGTCTGGGTGCCCAGCTCCAGAGCTGCCCGCGGCCCTGCAGAAAGGCGCTGGGGTTCGTGCAGTCCTTCAGACGGCTGCTCTATTTCTCCCCGCAGAGCCCTACACATGCGGCGCCTGCGGGATCCAGTTCCAATTCTACAACAACCTGCTGGAGCACATGCAGTCTCATGCGGGTAAGGACCCTGCGGCCCCCTCCCCTCCCTTCCTCCCAGATCCTGCAAGGGGCAGGGCCAGCCTGGGGCTGCACCCCCAGGAGACAGTCGCAAGACCTGGGAGCCCCGGTCAGTCCTTTGTAACCCAGGGTAGTGTGGAGCTGAAGAAGCTTCCAGAAGCTGTGGCTTCTGCCTGGAGTCTAGTGGCCACATAGGCGCTGAGCAGGATGGAGATGTGGAGGTGTGTGGTTTGAGGTCCAGGGGAGCGGAGGTGGGGAGAGCAGTGGAGAAGCTCAGCCCAGGGCAGCCTGGGGTGAACCCCGTTGCTTTCAGGGGAAAACCCTGTTGCACGAAGCAGCTGTCGTCAAACCTGAGGCTGCCTCCATCACTAGGAGGGCTGGTGGAAGCATGGGTTTCTAGGCTCCTCCCTGAACTTCAGACTCGTGGGTCTGAGGTGGGGCCTGGACTTGCATTATTGGCAGGTCCTCACACCATGCACTCCCGGCTTGTCCAGGGGCCGTGCTTTGAGAACCACTGCTATAGAGGTAAAGAATCTGCCTGCAGTACAGGAGACCTAGGTTCAATCCCTGGGTCGGGAAGATCCCCTGGAGAAGGAAATGGCAATTCTCTCCAACACTCTTTGTCTAAAGAAGTCCGTGGACAGAGGAGCCTGGCGGGCTACAGTCCATGGGGTTGGAAAGAGTTGCACATGGCCGATCAACTTTTACTTTTACTTCAGTGGCAAAGCTAGGAATCTGCTCTCTGGACAGCCTGTTTATCGGCTGTTTCTCCATCTGCTCAGCTTACGGTGTCAGCTCCCTCACTAGACCATCCAGCCTCCAATTTTAGGTTTTTATCATAGCAGCACTAGTTTTTGATCTAGTCAGGGAGGCACTCTTCGCTGTAACAGGTAAATCCCAGATTCTCGGTGGTTTGACATAAGCACTTACCGTCTCAGCCGTAGCACAGCCTGATGCAGATGACCTTCCGCGTGGCCACTCAGGGGCCCAGACCCCTTCCTGCGCGTGTCTCCATCTTCCTCTGGGTCGCAGAGTCCTCTTTCTCTGACTGGCAGGCGCACTTCCTTCTTTACCCTTTAGACCACAAGTGACACACAGATGCTCCAGTGCCAGGGGAATTCTGGGAAGCACACCCAGAGCCCTGCCCAGGGGCAGCCCGCCACTCCACGGAGGGAAACGGGAATGTGAGGGAAGCAGCTCGCTGACCCCGCCGCCCCTCCTTCAGGGTGACCCTCTGGAGGCCCTGGAGGTGATGTGAGAAAAGCCCCTGATGGTGGTTCAGGATAGGCCAGATAGAAGCTGACCAGGAAAAAGATAGGCGGTAGAGATGCAGTGTTTGTTAAGCTGCTGTTATTTCTACTGTTACTGTTATTGTTAGTTATTGTCTCTCTCCTAGGGCTTCCCTAAGTGGGAAAGTGGGAAAAGAACCCGCTAATGGTAAAGAACCCTCCTGCCAATTCAGGAGACAGAGGAGACGCAAGTTCGATCCCTGGGTCAGGAAGATCTCCTGGAGGAGGGCATGGCAACCCACTCCAGTATTCTTGCCTGGAAAATCCCCCTGGACAGAGGAGCCTAGTGGGCCACAGTCCGTAGGGTTGCAGAGTCGAACATGACTGACACGACTTAGCACACACGCTCGTCTCTCTTAGGTTTATAAATCTTTCGTATCTTCCAGGTTGGGCCTGACTAGCACAGTATTACAGGGCTAGATGCTCTTTAGACAGGTGCTGTTCTGTCAGTGTGACCTCTCTTCATTTGTTCACTTACTGAGCATGTATCTGTTGGGTACCTGCTATACGGTTCAGTTCAGCAGCTCAGTCACATCCAACTCTGCCACCCCATGAACTGAACAAAGCACGCCAGGCCTCCCTGTCCATCACCAACTCCTGGAGTTTAGTCAAACTCATGCCCATTGAGTCAGTGATGCCATCCAACCACCTCATCCTCTGTCGTCCGCTTCTCCTCCCACCTTCAATCTTTCCCAGCATCAGGGTCTTTTTCACATGAGTCGGCTCTTCGCATCAGGTGGCCAAAGTATTGGGGTTTCAGCTTCAGCATCAGTCCTTCTAATGAATATTCAGGACTGATTTCCTTTAGGATGGGCTGGTTAGATCTCTTTTCAGAGCATCTAGCATCTGCTATGGGCTTCCCTGGTGGCTCGAGGTTAAAGCGTCTGCCTGGAATGCGGGAGACCTGGGTTTGATCCCTGGGTCTGGAAGATCCCCTGGAGAAGGAAATGGCAACCCACTCCAGTACTCTTGCCTGGAGAGTCCCATGGAGGGAGGAGCCTGGTAGGCTACAGTCCATGGGTTCGCATCTACTATACACTAGGTACCAATTCATATGATTTTAGATGGAGAGGGGAGATTATTTATTTCTAATGTACTCATCACATCAGTTCAAAGCAGGATTGGCTTCCATGACGTGTGAATTCCAGTCCTCTCCAACCCATGGGTCTCCATACCACCTACCCAGCAGGAAACCTTGTCCTCCTCTCTGAGACTCCATCTCTAAAAGAAGGGCTCAACAGATCTCATCTGCCCTCTTCACACCCAGGTTGCATCTCCACTTGTCTCTCACCTCCAACTTGCCTTTGCCCTCAGCCATCCTACAGCAGGGAGGGCCTTCACAGCGTTTAGACTTGACCCTGGGCAACCAGTGGCCAAAATTGGAAGGCTGCTGGGGACCCCTGCCTGAGCACAGCACTTGGGTCCCTTGGGCCCGAGACCCCCATGACCCAGCCCCTGCTCACTCCTCCCCTGCGGCCCTCTGCCCCCCTGCCACCTCTGGAATGTGCTTAGTTGCTCAGTCCTGTCTGACTTTTCGTGACCCTTTGGGTTATAGCCCGCCAGGCTCTGTCCATGAGTGGGCTGCCACTTCGTCCTCCTGGGGAGGCCCTAATCAGGGATTGAACCTGCGTCTCCTGCATCTCTTGCACTCCCAGCGGATTCTTTACCGCTAAGCCACCTGGGAAGCCTGCCACCTCTGGAAGCTGAGCTCTAATTAGGAAAGAGTCTGGGTGCCAGGGCTTCTCTGACCCTCAGGCAGTTGGGCGGAGGCCATTAACATGCAAATCAAGGATGCGCCTGTGGGGCCCCGCCTCCCCCAGGCATCCCAACGTGTTTTCCCCGAGAAGAGCTTTGGGCTGCTTTGTTCTGGTTCAGTGCCAGCAGAGAATGCCTCGCCTGCAATCCAGTGCAAAGCCAGGCAGAAGCCCAGCCAGGCTGAGTCGGGATTAAAGGATTGACTCCATAGAGAGAAATTAAGCGTCATGATCTTTGCAGTTCACGGTGCTGCTGATAAGGGGGATCAACCTCGAATAACACCAATCTCATTAAGAGGCTGCTGAATGGCATAGAGTAATTCCCACTAATAAACTTCCTTTCTGTGCGGTAGGAAAACCTGCCTGGTCCCTGGTGACAGTTTAGGAGCAGGGTTTGGCAGCAGTGATACTGAAGGTAGCTAACACTTAGTGAGCAATTACTGTGTGTCGGGCCTGGTTATAGCATCGAGGCTCCTAAGTAAGCTAGCTAGCATTATCATCCCCATTATACAGATGAGGAAACTGAGGCTCAGAGAACGCAATCGCTGGCCTAGAGTTGCATGACTCATAAGAGTAATACCTAACATTGTTTGAGTTCTTACATATTAGCTCGTTTGATCTTCAGAAGTCCCTCTGAGTTAAGTGTTCCAATTAGCTCTCCTTCATAGAAGATGGAAGCACCTATTGTGGGCAGGAAAGTGTCAATTAAAAAATATTTATCAGGGACTTGCCTAGTGGCCCAGTGGTTAAGAATCCATACTTCCACTCCTGGGGATGCAGGTTTGATCCCTGGTTTGGGAACTAAGATCCCCCATGCTGTTCAGCACTGCAAAGAAAAAAAAAAGCACAATTTATCAATAAGAAAATTGTTAGCCCTGCCCAACAGCTAATGATTTAAATAATGATACTATAATTAATAAGCATAAGCAAGTCCCATAATGTTTTGCCTCCAGAATGCAACAGGTCATTCCCTCAACTGCTGTCAGTAGGGGAGATGCTCGGCTTTCTAAAATTTTTCTAAGCTGTAGTGCTGTGTTGCTTGCTTGTGTTTAGAAGTGTGCATTGTGTGGCTCATTTTAGTATGCCGTTTCTGTGTGGTTTATTTTTTTGTTCTTTTCATAAAATGTGTGAATTATAAAATTAAATGACTAACTTGCCCAAGGCTCTGCAAACACTGAATCAGACTATGATTCTGACCCTCTCATGAACTCAACAGCCAGCTGCCCTCTTCAGCAGGGTGGTTGGGGTGCAGGATTAGGGATGGGGGAAGACTCTCAGAAGTCATCCCTTCTAGCCTCTTTTCAGCTAAGTATGGCCTGGGGACTTTCCTAGGAGGCAAATATATTGGCAGCTCAGAGTGGTAGGATGTGGGAATGGCCACACTGAACTTCTAGTCCCTTTGAGGGCTTACCTAATCACCTTTCTGGGTGTCAGTCTTCTCATCTGTAAAGTGGGTTCATCACCATTCTCCACAGTCTGGGAGAGGGTTCTGGAGATGATGCATGTAAAACATTGAGGACTGTGGCACATTCTAAAGTAAGACCAAATAATGCAAGTTTTTCCTTTTCCATCCGCTGCTGGAAACAACTGTTTTCTCCTTCCGGCACCTGGTCCCTGCCTGGGAGACATTCTTTATTCCAGTTTTGCGTCCAGTCCTTTGCAGACGTGTATATCTGTTCGTGTGTGAACATGTGTATCTGTGATACATGGGAATAGGCACACTGCATAAACCTTGTTTCCAGCTCAAGCTATAAATCAGACTATTCACAGAGCAGTTACTGAGTGCCTCACCCATTCAGCAGCATTATCTATGAGATAAGGAGAAAAAAGGTTTTTAATCAAGCAAACTAGACATCATTACCAAATTTGAAGTTGAGTAATATGGGCTTCCCTGGTGGCTCAGAGGGTAAAGCGTCTGCCTGCAGTGCAGGAGACCTGGGTTTGATCCCTGGGTCAGGAAGATCCCCTACAGAATGAAATGGCAACCCACTCCAGTACTCTTGCCTAGAGAATCCCAAGAACGGAGGAGCCTGGTGGGCTATAGTCCATGGGGTCGCAAAAAGTCGGACACGACTGAGTGACTTCACCTTCACTTTCAATCCAGATTCTAAGACTTGCAGAAAGGCAGAGAATAAGGGAACCACCCTGCAACCATAATCTCACTACTCAAAGCTAAGCACTGTTCCTCTTTTAATGGTTTCTTTACAATCTATTTTAAAATAAGATTTATTTATAATTTACATAAATAAGATTCACCAATTTTGAGAGTTCTGTTTGATAGGTTTTGATAAATGTATAGTCATTTAACTACCATCCTAAGCTGTATAATGTATAATGTTACTATTGACCCAAAAAGTTCCCTTTGCAGCAAGTCCCTTCCCAGACCCCCACGCTGGCTCACTGTCTACTTTCTTTTGTTACAGCTTCGGGAATTTTGTGTGCATGTGTTCATTGTTGCTTAAGTCGTGTCCGACTCTGTTGGATCCTATGGACTGTACAGCCTGACAGGCTCTTCTGTCCATGGGGTTCTCCAAGCAAGAATACTGGAGTGGATTGCCATTTCCTCTTCCAGGGTAATCTTCCTGACCCAGGGATTGAACCCATGTCTCTGGAGTCTTCTGCATTGGCAGACAGGTTCTTTACCACTAGTGCCATTTGGGAAGCCTGCAATTTTGTATAAGTAGATTATATATTTAGTCTCTTGTGTCTGACTTCTTTCACTTAGCATACTTTTGAGACTCATTCATATTCTATGATAATAGTCTTTTAATTTCTCAGTAGCATTTTATTATCTGGATATACCACAGTTTTTTACCTGTTCCCAGGCTTCCCTGGCTGGAGAAGGCGATAGCACCCCACTCCAGTACTCTTGCCTGGAAAATCCCATGGATGGAGGAGCCTGGTAGGCTGCAGTTCATGGGGTCACTAAGAGTCAGACACGACTGAGCGACTTCACTTTCACTTTTCACTTTCATGCGTTGGAGAAGGAAATGGCAACCCACTCCAGTGTTCTTGCCTGGAGAATCCCAGGATGGGGAGCCTGGTGGGCTGCCGTCTATGGGGTCGCACAGAGTCACACACGACTGAAGCGACTTGGCAGCAGCAGGCTTCCCTGGTAGCTCAGAGGTTAAAGCGTCTGCTTACAATGCGGGAGACCTGAGTTTGATCCCTGGGTCGGGAAGATCCCCTGGAGAAGGAAATGGCAACCCACTCTAGTACTCTTGCCTGGAGAATCCCATGAACGGAGGAGCCTGGTGGGCTACAGTCCATGGGGTGGCAAAGAGTTGGACACAACTGAGCGACTTCACTTCACTTCACTTCCCCCAACTGATGGACTTTTAGGCTGTCTCCAATTTGGAGCTATTACAAATAAAGCTGCTGTGAATGTCCAAGTGCAAGTCCCTATGAAGACGTGTTTTTAACTGCTGCGTAGATACCTAGGAGTGGAAATTCTGGGTCACACGGTCAGTCTGCAGTTAACCTTTTGAAGAGCTGCCCCTGTTTACTAAAGTGTCTGCACAATTTTCACATTCCCACCAACAGTGTATAAAGGGTCCAACTTCTCCACATCCTTGATAACGCTTGTTATTTGACTGGTTATAGCCATTCTAATGCATTAAGTCAGGGTTCCCCAACCTCTAGCATCTAATGCCTGGTGATCTGAGGTGGAACTGATATATATAATAATAATAATAATAGAAATAAAGTGCACAGTAAATGCAGTGTGCTTGAATCATCCTGAAACCATGCCCCTACCCCAGTCCATGGAAAAATTGTCTTCTATGAAACTGACCCCTGCTGCCAAAAACCTTAGAGACTGCTACATTAAGTGAGAGGTTTCCCCAGTGGCTCGGTGGTAAAGAATCTGCCTGCTGTGCAGGAGCCAAAGGAGATGTGGGTTCAATCCCTGGGTCGAGAACATCCCTGGAGGAGAGCATGGCAACCCATTCCAGTATTCTTGCCTGGAGAATCCTGTAGACAGAGGATCCTGGTGGGCTACAATCCATAGGGTCACAAAGAGTCAGACATGACTGAAGCGACTTAACACACACACACATAAACTGATATCTCATTTTTATTTTAATCTGTTTATTATTGTTGTTGTTCCGTTGCTCAGTCATGTCTGACCCTTTGCAACTCCATGGACTGCAACACACCAGGCTCCCCTGCCATTCAACATCTCCCAGAGCTTGTTCAAACTCACATGCATTGAGTTGGTGATACCATCCAACCATCTCATCCTCTGTCATCTTCTCCTCCTCCTGTCTTCAATCTTTCCCAGCACTGGGGTCTTTTCTAATGAGTAGGCTCTTCACATTAGGTGGCCAAAGTATTGGAGCTTCCAATAAACTGAAGCTTCCACTTTCATTCTAGTCCTTCCAATGGATATTCTGGATTGCTTTTCTTTAAGATTGACTAGTTTGAGCTCCTTGCAGTCCAGGGGACTCTCAAGAGTCTTCTCTAACACCACAGTTCAAAAGCACCAATTCTTTGGTGCTCAACCTTCTTTATGGTCCCACTCTCACATCCACACATGGGTACTGGAATAATTATAGCTTTGACTATAGGGATCTTTGATGGCAAAGTAATGTCTCCACTTTTTAATATGCTGTCTAGGTTGGTCATAGCTTTTCTTCCAAGGAGCAAGCATCTTTTAATTTCATGGCTGCAGTTATCATCTGCAGTGATTTTGGAGCCCAAGAAAATAAAGTCTGTCACTGTTTCCATTGTTTCCCCATCTATTTGCCTTGAAGTCATGGGACCAGATGCCATGATCTTAGTTTTTTGAATGTTGAGTTTTAAGCCAGCTTTTTCACTCTCTTTTACTTTCATGAAGAGGCTCTTTAGTTCCTCGTTGCTTTCTGCCATAAGGGTGCTATCATCTGCATATCTGAGGTTATTGATATTTCTGCCTGCAATCTTGATTCCAGTTTGTGCTTCATCCAGCCCAGCATTTCACATGATATATTCTGCATATAAGTTAAATAAGCAAGGTGACAGTATACAGACTTGGTGTATTCCTTTCCCAATTTGGAACCAGTCCATTGTTTCATGTCCAGTTCTAACTGTTGGCTTCTTGACCTGTATACAGATTTCTCAGGAGGTAGGTGAGGTGGTCTGGTATTCCCATCTGTTTAACAATTTTCCACAGTTTGTTGTGATTCACACAGTTAAAGGCTTTAGCATAGTCAGTGAAGCAGAAATAGATGTTTTTTGGAATTCTCTTTCTTTTTCTGTGATCCAGCAGATGTTGGCAATTTGATCTCTGGTTCCTCTGCCTTTTCTAAATCCAGCTTGAGCATCTGGAAGTTCTCAGTTCACGTACTGTTGAAGCCTACTGCTACTGCTAAGTCGCTTCAGTCGTGTCCGACTCTGTGCGACCCCATAGACGGAAGCTCACCAGGCTCCCCTGTCCCTGGGATTCTCCAGGCAAGAACACTGGAGTGGGTTGCCATTTCCTTCTCCAGTGCATGAAAGTGAAAAGTGAAAGTGAAGTCGCTCAGTCGTGTCCGACTCTTAGCGACCCCATGGACTGGAGCCTACCAGGATCTTCCGTCCATGGGATTTTCCAGGCAAAAGTACTGGGGTGGGGTGCCATTGCCTTCCCCGACTGTTGAAGCCTAGCTTGGAGAATTTTGAGTGTTACTTTGCTAGTGCGTGAGATGAGTGCAACTGTGCGATAGTTTGAACATTCTTTGGCATTGCCTTTCTTTGAGATTGGAATGAAAACTGACCTTTTCCAGTCCTGTGGCCACTGCTGAGATTTCCAAATTTGCTGGCAAATTTGGAATTTGGAATAGAATGCAAAACAGTTTAACAGCATCATGTTTTAGGATTTGAAATAGCTCAGCTGGAATTCCATCACCTCCACTAGCTCTGTTTGTAGTGATGCTTCCTAAGGCTCACTTGACTTCACACTCTAGGATATCTGGCTCTAGGTCAGTGATCACACCATCTTGGTTATCTGGGTCATGAAGATCTTTTTTGTATAGTTCTTCTGTGTATTCTTGCCACCTCTTCTTGGTATCTTCTGCTTCTGTTAGGTCCCTACCATTTGTCCTTTATTGAGCCCATCTTTGCATGAATGTTTCCTTGGTATCTCTAATTTTCTTGAGATCTCTGATCTTTCCCATTCTGTTGTTTTCCTCTATTTCTTTGCATTGATCGCTGAAGAAGGCTTTCTTATCTCTCCTTGCTGTTCTCTGGAACTCTGCATTCAGATGGGTGAATCTTTCCTTTTCTGTGTATTCCTGATGACAAATGACGTTTAACATTTTTTTAGTGTGCTTATTGGCCATTTAAGTGTCTCCTTTGGAGAAACGTCGGTTCACATCCTTTGCCCATTCTTTAATTGGATGTTTTAGGGGTTTTTTATTACTGAGTTGTAAGAGGTCATTTTATCTCTGTAGATACATGAGGCCTCTATAGATAGATGATTTACAGGTATCTTCTCCCAGTCTGTAGGTTGTCTTTTCACTTTCTTGATGCTGTCTTTGGAAGCACAAAATTTTTTGATGAAGACTTTTTTTCATTGTTTGTGCTTTTGATGTCATGTGTAAGAAATCATTGCCTGATCGAGGGTCATGAAGACTGAACTCCTGTTTTCTTGTAAGAGTTTTCTAGTTTTAGCTCTTAGATTTAGGCCCGTATTCCATTTTGTGTTAATTTTGGTATGTGGTGTGAGGTAGGGGTCAAACTTCATTCTTTTGCATGTGTATATCCAGTTTTCCCAGCTCGGTTTTTTGAAAAGACTATTCATTTCCCTGTTGCATTGTCCTGGCACCTTTGTCAAAAATCAGTTGATTAAAAATTTGAGGGTTTATTTTTGGATTCTAAATTCTGTGTCATTGGCCTGTATCTATTTTTGGGCCAGTACCACACTGTCTGGATTACCATGGCTTGGTAATAGCTTTGAAATCAGGAAGTCTAAGCTCTCCAGCTTTGTTCATTTTCAAGAGTGCTTGGCTCTTCTGCATAAACTTTAGGATCAACTTGTCAATATCTGCAAAAAAAGACAGCAGGTCCGTTGATAGGGATTGGGTTGAATCTGGATCAATTCAGGGAGTATTGCTATTTTAACAATATTGTCTTCTAATCTATTGGAATGCCTTTTCATTTATTTATGCCTTATTTGAATTTTTCAAACATATTTTTAGTTTTAAGTGTACAATATTATTTTATAATTTATTCCTGAGTATTTTACTCTTTTAGAAGCTATTGTAAATGGAATTATTTCCTTAATTTAATTTTTGGAGTGTTCATTGCTAATGTACAGAAGTATAATTTCTTTAATATATTGATCTTGTATCTTAAAATCTTGATGAACTTATTTATAAGTTCTAATAGTTGTGTGTGTATCTGTGTTTTCCATAGGATTTTCTATACACACAGTGATGTAGTCTGTTATCTATAAATAGAGATTATTTTACTTCTTCCATTCATCTGGATGCCCTTTCTCTTTGTATTTCTTTCTTTCTTTTTTTCTAATTGCCCTGACTGGAACCTCTAATGCATGTTGAATAAAAGAGATAGAGTGTTCATTTTTACATTGTTCCTGATCTTAAGAGGAAAAAGTTTAATGTTTAACCATTAAGTATAATGTTAGCAATGGGTTTTTCATAGATGCCCTTTATCAGGTTGAAAAATTCCCTTCAATTCCTAGTTTGTTGAGTGTTTTTATCATGAAAGAGTATTGAAATGAAGTGAAGTGAAGTTGCTCAGTCGTGTCCGACTCTGCGACCCCATGGACTATAGTGTCCGACTCTGCGACCCCATGGACTATAGCCTACCAGGCTCCTCCATCCATGGGATTTTCCAGGCAGGACTACTGGAGTGGGTTGCCATTTCCTTCTCCAGGGTTTCTTCCCTACCCAGGGATTGAAGCCGGTTCTCCCTCATTGTAGGCAGACTCTTTACCATCTGAGCCACCAGGGAAGAGTATTGCATTTTGTCAAATAATTTTCCAGCATCAATTAAAATGAACAGGTAGTTTTTATCCTTTATTCTATTAATATGGCATTGATTTCTGTATGTTGAACCGACCTGTATTCCTGGAATAAACGCTGCTTGGTCACAGGGTATAACCTGTTGTATGTGTTGTTGGATTTGGTTAGCTGTATTTTATCGAGGATGTTTGTATCTATAGTCAAAAGGCATAGTGGGCATAGTTTCTTTTCTTATGACTTCTTAGTCTGGATTTGGTATCAGAATAATACCTGCCTCATAGAATGAATTGAGAAGTGTTCCCTCCTATTTTCAGAAGAATTTGTGAAAAGTTCTTTAACATATGATAGAATTCATCAATGACGTCATCTGAGCCTGGGCTCCTTTGCTTCTTTTCTATGGTCAGTACTTTGATTACTCATTCAGTTTCTGTATACATATATCCAGATTTTCTGCTGCTTAAATTGGCTTTCGTAGTTTATGCTTTCTAGGAACTTGTCTATTTCATCCAGGTTGTCTAATTGGTTGGAATACTACTGTTCATAGTATTTCCTTATAAATAATCCTTATTTCTATCAGATCAGTAACTTAAAGGTTCTTTTAGATGTCCTTTATCAAGTTGAAAAAAGTTTCCTTCTTTTCCTAGTTTGCCGAGATTTTGTATCGTGGATGGGTATTGGATTTTATCATATTTATAGTGCATTTTATCTATGGAGATAAAATGATTTTTCTTATTTTTTTTCCCTCTTAGTATAGGAAATTACACTGATTGGTTTTCTTTTATTAACTATCCCATTTCTGGAATTAACTTTGCTTATTCATGATGTGTATTATTTTTATTTTTTATTTTATCCCATATGACTTGTGGGATGTTAGTTCCCAAACCAGGGATTGAACCCAGGGCACAGCAGTGAAAGTTCTGAGTCCTAACTTCTGGAACACCAGGGAACTCCCATGATGTGTTATTATTTTTATATATTACTATATTTGTAATATTTTGTTAAGCATTTTGTGTATATGTTGAGGGATATTGGTCTGTAGTTTGTTTTCTTTTTAAAAAAGAATATTTATTTATATACTTATTTGGCAGCGCCTGGTCTTAGTTGAGGCAAACACGACCTTCCAGCAGGATTTTGTAGTTGAGGCATGCAGACTCCTAGTTGCAGCAAGTAGAATCTAGTTCCTTGGCCAGAGATTGAATCCGGGGCCCCCTGCACTGGGCGTGTGGAGTCTTGGCCACTGGACCATCAGGGAAGTCCCTGTACTTTCTTTTCTTATAATTTTTTCTTTAGTTTTGGATTGAGGTAGTGACAACCTTATAAAATGAATTGGGAGATGATCTTTCCTCTTCTGATTCTTGGGAGAATTTGTTTGGAATCTGTATTATTCCTTCCTTAAATATTTGGTCAAACTTTGCAGTCAACTCATGCGGGACTTTTCTTTATGGGAAATTATGTGAGCTATGATCTGAATTTCGTAATAATTACAGAACTTGAGATATTTAGGTTACCTATTTCTTCTGAATGCCAAAGAGTGCTCGAACTACCGCACAATTGCACTCATCTCACACGCTAGTAAAGTAATGCTCAAAATTCTCCAAGCCAGGCTTCAGCAATATGTGAACAGTGAACTTCCTGATGTTCAAGCTGGATTTAGAAAAGGCAGAGGAACCAGAGATCAAATTGCCAACATCCGCTGGATCATGGAGAAAGCAAGAGAGTTCCAGAAAAACATCTATTTCTGCTTTATTGACTATGCCAAAGCCTTTGACTGTGTAGATCACAATAAACTGTGGAAAATTCTGAGAAAGATGGGAATACCAGACCACCTGATCTGCCTCTTGAGAAATCTGTATGCAGGTCAGGAAGCAACAGTTAGAACTGGTCATGGAACAACAGACTGGTTCCAAATAGGAAAAGGAGTACGTCAAGGCTGTATATTGTCACCATGTTTATTTAACTTATATGCAGAGTGCATCATGAGAAATGCTGGACTGGAGGAAACACAAGCTGGAATCAAGATTGCTGGGAGAAATATCAATAACCTCAGATATGCAGATGATACCACCCTTATGGCAGAAAGTGAAGAGGAACTCAAAAGCCTCTTGATGAAAGTGAAAGTGGAGAGTGAAAAGGTTGGCTTAAAGCTCAACATTCAGAAAACGAAGATCATGGCATCTGGTCCCATCACTACATGGGAAATAGATGGAGAAACAGTGGAAACAGTGTCAGACTTTATTTTTCTGGGCTCCAAAATCACTGCAGATGGTGACTGCAGCCATGAAATTAAAAGACGCTTACTCCTTGGAAGGAAAGTTATGACCAACCTAGATAGCATATTCAAAAGCAGAGACATCACTTTGCCAACAAAGGTTCGCCTAGTCAAGGCTATGGTCTTTCCTGTGGTCATGTATGGATGTGAGAGCTGGACTGTGAAGAAGGCTGGGCGCTGAAGAATTGATGCTTTTGAACTGTGGTGTTGGAGAAGACTCTTGAGAGTCCCTTGGACTGCAAGGAGATCCAACCAGTCCATTCTGAAGGAGATCAGCCCTGGGATTTCTTTGGAAGGAATGATGCTAAAGCTGAAACTCCAGTATTTTGGCCACCTCGTGCGAAGAGTTGACTCATTGGAGAAGACTCTGATGCTGGGAGGGATTGAGGGCAGGAGGAGAAGGGGACGATAGAGGATGGGATGGCTGGATGGCATCACTGACTCGATGAATGTGAGTCTGAGTGACCTCCGAGAGCTGGTGATGGACAGGGAGTCCTGGCGTGCTGCAGTTCATGGGGTCGCAAAGAGTCGGACACGACTGAGCGACTGATCTGATCTGATTTCTTCTGAAGTGAACTTAGATACTTTATATTTTTAGGTGTTTTTTTTTTTTTTTGCCTCTCAAGTGGTTGAATTTATTGGCATAAAGCTGTTCATAATCATTTTTTAAAATATATATTTGTTTGGCTGCATCAGGTCTTAGTTGCAGCCCGTAGGCTCTCTAGTTGTGTGCAGTCTCCAGAGTTCAGGAGCTCAGTAGTTACAGCGTGCGGGGCTTCTCTAGGTGCAGTGCTTGGGCTTAGTTACCCCATTGCATGTGGGATCTTATTTCTCCGACCAGGGGTCAAACCTGTGTCCCCTGCATTAGAAGGTGGATTCTTAACAACTGGACCACCAGGGAAGTCCCCATAATCATGTCCCCATTAATCCCTTTAATATGTGTAGCATCTGTAGTGATGTCCCATTCTTTTATTCCTACTACTAATAATTTGTATTCCTCTCTTTTCTTTTTTTAATCTTTCTTATTAGAGGGTTATCAATTTTACTGATTTCTACCAAGAAGTAGCTTTTAGTTTGATTTCTGTTGTGTTTATCCATTTTCTGTTTCATTCATTTCTGCTTTTATCTGTATTATGTCCTTCTGTTTACGTTAGACTCAACTTACTCTTTAAACTTAGTCTTTAGATCTCTTAGTGTTGAAGCTTTGTGACACTGATTTTAAACCTTTATTATTTTCTAATAAAACTTTTAATGTTATAAATAACATTCATTTAGATGTATCCACAAATTTTGAAATCCGAGGTTTGCATGTTTTAGTATTTAGTTCAAAGCATTTTCTGACCTCCCTAATATTTCTTTGGCCTCTGAGTTACTTACAAGTGTGATGTTTAATATTCAAATAGTTGAAATATTTCCAAATATCTTTTTGTTATTGATTTCCAATTTAATTCAGTTATGGTCAGAGACTGTACTTTATATGATTTCAGTATTTTTCTGTTCCTCCTCCTTTTTCTGGGAATCCGACTGTGCACATACTGGGCTGCTTGATGCTGCCGCTGTCTGTTCATTTGTATTCGGTCTGTTTCTTTTCTCCTGAGAGTAACAGTCACTGAGAGAAGACAGCCTGAGATTTCCAGTCTAGGTTCGTTGGCTGTCCAGTTTTCTCAGCTTTTGCTTCATGGAATCTTGATGCTCTGGACTTGCACACAGCATAGGATCGTTATGTGTTCTTGGTGATCTGACATCTCTACCATTCCGCAGAGCCTCTCATTACCCCTGGTCATATTTCTTGTTCTGAGGTCCATGTTCTCTGTAATGCTACCACGTGCATGTCCTGCCTTCTCTCCGTTACTATTTGTGGAGTGTGCCTTTATTTGACCTTTTACTTTCAATTTATGTCTTCATATTTAAATAGATTTCTTACAGATACCATAGAGTGGATTCTTGGGGGCTTTTTAGTATGACATTCTCTAACTTGTATTTGGAATGTGCAGA
This sequence comes from Tragelaphus eurycerus, assembly GCA_935064755.1. NCBI lineage: Eukaryota > Metazoa > Chordata > Mammalia > Artiodactyla > Bovidae > Tragelaphus > Tragelaphus eurycerus. The sequence continues at coordinate 1,039,012 of CAKXYN010000083.1, forward strand.
TCATATCATTTACATTTAATGTGATTTCAGTATTCCTGCATTTAAATCTACCATTTTCCTATTTGTTTACTGTTTAATTTGTTCTTTCTTCCTTTTTCTCTTCATTTTTTTGCCTTATTTTGAAATGAGAATTTTTTTATTATTCCATTTTTATCTCTACAATGGATTTATTAACAGTAATTGTTTGGGTGTTTTTAATGATTTATTTCAGTTTTACACTATACATTTCTAACTTATTAAGTATACCTTCAAAGAATATTAGGCCTCTTTGTATACTGTGTGAAAAACTTCCAACAAAATCTTCTATATCATCTTCCTAATCTTTCTATTATTGTTGCCATACCGTTTATTACTACTTGTAATTACCACAATTCATTGTTACTATTTTCCAATGAGCAGTCAGTTACCTTGTTAAAGAGATTAAAAATGAGGGGAAACATCTTTTATGTTCATGTATGTACAGTTGCCAGTACTTTTCTTTCTGTAGATCCAGATTCTTATTTGGTATCTTTTTTTTTTTTTAATACCTAAAGAACTTCCTTTAGCATTTCTTGTAGTTGCAGGTCTGATTTTTTTTCCCTTATTTATTTCCATTTGCGAAAGATAGTTTGACTGGATTTAGAGTTTTATTCTTTTATTTTAAAAATATTTTTGTAGTTTTTTAAATTGAATTATAACTGATTTATAATGTTGCATTAGTTTCAAGTGTACATACATACGTATCTATTTTGTTAGATTCTTTCTCCTATAGGTTATTATAAAATATTACATATAATTACCTGTGTTATACAGTGGGTCCTTGTTGTTTATGTACTTTACATATTAGATCAGATCAGATCAGTCGCTCAGTCGTGTCCAACTCTTTGCGACCCCATGAACCGCAGCACGCCAGGCCTCCCTGTCCATCACCAGCTCCCGGAGGTCACTCAGACTCGCATCCATCGAGTCAGTGATGCCATCCAGCCATCTCATCCTCTGTCGTCCCCTTCTCCTCCTGCCCTCAATCCCTCCCAGCATCAGAGTCTTCTCCAATGAGTCAACTCTTGGCATGAGGTGGCCAAAATACTGGAGTTTCAGCTTTAGCATCATTCCTTCTAAAGAAATTCCAGGATTGATCTCCTTCAGAATGGACTGGTTGGATCTTCTTGCAGTCCAAGGGACTCTCAAGAGTCTTCTCCAACACCACAGTTCAAAAGCATCAATTCTTCGGCGCTCAGCCTTCTTCACAGTCCAGCTCTCACATCCATACATGACCACAGGAAAGACCATAGCCTTGACTAGGCGAACCTTTGTTGGTAAAGTGATGTCTCTGCTTTTGAATATGCTATCTAGGTTGGTCATAACTTTCCTTCCAAGGAGCAAGCGTCTTTTAATTTCATGGCTGCAGTCACCATCTGCAGTGATTTTGGAGCCCAGAAAAACAAAGTCTGACACTGTTTCCACTGTTTCCCCATCTATTTCCCATGCAGTGATGGGACCAGATGCCATGATCTTCGTTTTCCGAATGTTGAGCTTTAAGCCAACCTTTTCACTCTCCACTTTCACTTTCATCAAGAGGCTTTTTAGCCCCTCTTCACTTTCTGCCATAAGAGTGATATCATCTGCATATCTGAGGTTATTGATATTTCTCCCGGCAATCTTGATTCCAACTTGTGTTTCTTCCAGTCCAGCATTTCTCATGATGTACTCTGCATATAAGTTAAATAAACATGGTGACAATATGCAGCCTTGACGTACTCCTTTTCCTATTTGGAACCAGTCTGTTGTTCCATGACCAGTTCTAACTGTTGCTTCCTGACCTGCATACAGATTTCTCAAGAGGCAGATCAGGTGGTCTGGTATTCCCATCTCTTTCAGAATTTTCCATAGTTTATTGTGATCCACACAGTCAAAGGCTTTGGCATAGTCAATAAACTCATAATTTATCCCTCCTTCCTTTTTCCCTTTGGTAACTGTAAGTTTGTTTTATATGTCATGGGTCTATTTGTGTTTTGTGTATAAGTTTATTTGTATCCTTTTTTGTGTGTTTTTAGATTCCACATGTAAGTGACATCATATGGTATTCGTCATTGTCTGGCTTACTTCACTTAGTATGATCATCTCTACGGCCTTCCATGTTGCTGCAAAGGGCATTATTTCATTTTTTTAAATATTTATTTATTTATTTGGCGCTACAGGGTCTAAGTTGAGGCATGTGGGATCTAGTCCCCTGAGCAAGGATTGAACTTGGGCTCCTTCCATCAGGAGCGTGGAGTCTTAGCCACTGGACCACAGGAAGTCCCTCATTCTTTTTTACAGCTGAGTAATATCCCAATAAATATAATGTATATCATTTGCATTATGATATCTTCTTTATCCTTTCATCTAGGGCAGCCCTTAGAATTTTAGATTGACAGTCTCCTTTAACTTTGTTCTGTTGCCTGCTGGGTCTGTTGTTATTTTTGTTCACCTGTACTTAATTTTTCCTCTTCTCTGGCTGTTCCTGTCATTAGTTTTCAACAATTTTATTATGATACTGTGCCTTGGTGGTGTTTTCTTTGAGTTAGTTGACCTTTTAGAACTTGATTTTATGGTTTTCATCTAATTTGGAAAAATTCTGGCCATTTCTTCAAATATTTTTTCTGCCTCACCACCTTTTTCTGGGACTCCAATTATATGTGTATTAAACTACTTAATATTGTCCATCAGATCAGATCAGATCAGTTGCTCAGTCGTGTCCGACTCTTTGCGACCCCATGAACCGCAACACGCCAGGCCTCCCTGTCCATCACCAGCTCCCGGAGGTCACCCAGACTCGCATCCATCGAGTCAGTGATGCCATCCAGCCATCCCATCCTCTGTCGTCCCCTTCTCCTCCTGCCCTCAATCCCTCCCAGCATCAGAGTCTTCTCCAATGAGTCAACTCTTGGCATGAGGTGGCCAAAATACTGGAGTTTCAGCTTTAGCATCATTCCTTCCAAAGAAATCCCAGGGCTGATCTCCTTCAGAATGGACTGGTTGGATCTCCTTGCAGTCCAAGGGACTCTCAAGAGTCTTCTCCAACACCACAGTTCAAAAGCATGAATTCTTCGGCACTCAGCCTTCTTCACAGTCCAGCTCTCACATCCATACATGACCACAGGAAAGACCATAGCCTTGACTAGGCGAACCTTTGTTGGCAAAGTAATGTCTCTGCCTTTGAATATGCTATCTAGGTTGGTCATACTCCATTTATTTATTTACAACCTTTTACCCAGTCTGCTTTTCATTGGATATTTTTTTTTTTGCTCTGTCTGGAACTTCACTGATTTTTTTCTTCTTCTGTGGCATCTAATTAGTTTTTATCCCATACAGTGTATTTTTCCTGTACCACTGATTTTTATATTTAGAAGTTCCACCAAGTGTAGTTTAGTTTGCTCTTTTTTACATCTCCCATTTCTCTCCTTAGGATTTTCATGTTTCCCTTCATATCTTGAGCGTATTTATAATGTTTACAACTGCTGTTGTAAGATTCTTATTGGCTCAGTATATCATCTCTGTCCTTTCTAGGTCTGTTTCTATTGTTAGGTTTTGGGTTTTTTTTTCTGGTTATAGATCATATTTGCCTACTATTTTGAATGCCCGGTACTGATTAGATGAATGACATTGTGAATTTCATATTGTTAGGTGCTAGTTTTTTTTATGTTTTAGAGATTATTAAACTTGGCTTACAGTTTGTTAACTGGAATCACTTTAATACATTTGAGACTTATTCTTAAAATGTATTAGGGCAGGTCTAGGGCAGCGCTTAATCTATGGCTAATTTAGCTACATAATAGGGGACTGTCCAGGGCTTCTCAGGTGGCAGTAATGGTAAAGAAGCCGCCTGCCGCTGTAGGAGGCATAAGAAACATGGGTTCAGTCCCTGGGTTAGGAAGATCCCCTGGAGGAGGGCATGGCAACGCACTCCAGTATTCTTGCCTGGAAAATTCCATGAACAGAGGAGCTGACTGAAGTGACATAGCATATATGCACGCATACGAGGGGACTGTCCAGTTTCTTGTGCATTGAGGCTGGGCTCTCCATTCTGGTTGAGGGAACCCAGGTGACTTCCCCAGTGGGGTAGCCCTAGGAATTATCATCCTACTGCATTTTAATGATTATCCCCCATTCCTGTGGAATTTGGTCATGTGTACTGGGCTTCCCACGTGGCTCAGTGGTAAAGACTTCACCTGTCAATGCAGGAGATGCAGGTTTGATCCCTGGTCAGGAAGATCCCCTGGAGAAGGAAATTGCAACCCACTCCAGTATTCTTGCCAGGGAAATCTCATGGACAGAAAAGCCTGGCAGGCTACAGTCCATGGGGTCGCAAAAGAGTCGGACACAACTTAGTGTCTAAACGGCAATAGACAGATTAGTTTCATCAAAGACTCCAGGGAACCCCCTACAATCTCCAGAGCTCTCTCTTTCTGACACTTCCTCTGCCTTAGTACTTTCCCCTGTAAATTCTAGCTGTCTCTGCCTGAGTTTTGGTCTCTGTCTCTTAAAGGTGAGCACTGTGCTTGTTCAGTTCCCTGCCTCCAGGCAATAAGCAGGGCAGTCAGAGAGCTCACCACATTTACTGCTTTTTCTGGGCTCACACCCCGGGTTGCCTCTTTGAAAGCAGTTGTATCATGATCACTAGTTGTTTGCAGCTGGAGAGCAGTTCCTATGGTAGGGCATCCTTAATGGGCAGAAGTGAAAGTAGATTTTGATGCATAAATCTGCTCATTGTTTGACTTGTGAGTTTAAAGTACATATCTCTAAAAATACATATGAAATTCTGATTAGGTGTGCATAAGATTTTCATTATCTTATGCATTTTCACATGTTTCTCCAGGGTACACAGCCACCTTTCTGGTGGCTGCAAAATATTCCTTGAATGCCCATCCCAGAGTCTTCTAGCTGGCTGACTGTGAATATGTAGAAGTTGGAGAAGTCTCTTTTCTAGGTATGGAAATTCTGGCCTTGACCTCTAAGCTCTGATGCCTTAAATTGAGAAGAAAGGAAGAACAATGTCTGGCAATGCTGAACAGAGGCCACTGACCCACTAATAGCCTCAGGTTGTGGATTCTACCTGTCAGATGATGTCTCAAGAAAGTACACCCACAACAACAATAAAAGAGCCCAGAAAAACAATATTAGAATATTGGGCAAGTAGAATCATAGCAGAATAGTCATACTGGAAATGGCATAGCCCTGACCCTTAGGACCTAGGGTGTAGTTAACAATTGGTAAAGTATGGTGCAGTAAAAGATGGTGTGGTCATTTCTGATGGGAAATATGTAACTCACATGATTCCTACTCAGAAACAGTTCTACAAAAATGTCAAGAAGTGACCGTGCATAGAAGAGTATGGTGTGTGCTCATTACTTAAAACTGAATACCAGTGTAAATGTACAGGTTAACAAAAATTAGGGGAATTCATGGAGGACGCACCCGGGACAGCTGGGCTGTCCGTCCCAGCTCTGCTGGTGGTTTTCCGTGTGATTCCGAGCAAATCCTTTCCTAGTGTGCTCTTCAGTTTCACCTTCTGCCTGTAACGAGGGGGCTGCGAATTGTATACTTCATGTCATACAGGGCTTTGCTTTTGTTGTGTTCATCTAAGTTTCTAGTAAATACACTAAAAAGACAAAAAGACACACTTCACAGAAGCAAGAGTGTGAGATGCTTTCTGCCTCTTGGGGTGTAATGGGCAGCCCCTTCCCGGTCTCAGAGCTTTGTGCTTGTGGGTGTTGGGGAGCCTCCCATCCAGACTCAGAACACAGCACTTCCCATTCCCCGCGTGCTTACTCTGTGCTGGGCGCTGTGCCCACTGCTGTTTCCCTATGTTATCTCTTATTAGTCCTTCCAGCAATTGTGGAATTATCTTCATTCTTCCAAATGATGAAAATGATGCTTTGCAGGCATCAGATAGTTGTCTAAGGAGCCAGGATTTGAACCCAGGCCCGAGTCTCAGAGACCAGTCTCGTCTTCACTTGCATGCTCTAGTTCTCTCCTTGTTAGCTGACAGGCCTCTGGCACTTCAAGGAAATACACTGTCCCCTTTGTGCCCACAGCGGACAATGAAAACAACATTGCCTCCAACCAGTCCCGATCGCCCCCTGCCGTCGTGGAGGAGAAGTGGAAGCCCCAAGCCCAGAGGAACAGCGCCAACAACAGTAGGTCTTTCCCAGGCGGACGCCGGGGACTGGGGGAAGTCTGCTCCAGCCCCTCCCGCTGCTTGTTCCCCTCTGCCCCCCTCCCCACCCCCGTACCTCCCATGGTGAGGCAAGACCACGCATAACGGTTTACCAAGCACTTTCACACCTGAGACCTAGTTGATGGGAATTCCAACCACACAGGATGGACAGAGGAGGCCTGGGGAGACCTGATCTCTTTCTGATCAAAGAACACAAATTCATGACAGAATCAGAATCCACTCTCCACAGTTTTTCTGGTCTGCTTTTTCCTGACACTGTGGCCTCAGGTATCTCATTCACTAAAGCCTTCTGTATCAGAGGCTGTTTGTGTTTTGAGGAACAGGTTAGACTAGTTAGCTTCAGAGGTCGAGGTACATGGCACATGCAGCAAATATTTGCACACATACCACTGCCCTCTGTTCCCGTGCCCACGGCAGGCATTACTAGTCGATCACAGAACTTCATTCCCGGGAGACTGTCTCATGTTAAAGACTTGCCACGACCATCAGTTTGCACACAAGATGAAATCACTTCGTAATTCCTAATACTAGATGCTTGAGTATTAGGCTGCCGCCAGACCAAGGAGCCTTGAGTGCCAGGATTAATCATGCCTCTCTTTGTGTCCCCCCCACCCCCAGCCACGACCAGTGGTTTGACACCCAACAGCATGATCCCGGAGAAGGAGCGGCAGAACATTGCAGAGCGGCTGCTGCGGGTCATGTGCGCCGACCTGGGTGCTCTGAGCGTGGTGAGCGGAAAGGAGTTCCTGAAGCTGGCCCAGACGCTGGTAGACAGCGGCGCCCGCTACGGGGCCTTCTCGGTCACCGAGATCCTGGGCAACTTCAACACGCTGGCGCTGAAGCACCTGCCGCGCATGTACAACCAGGTGAAGGTGAAGGTGACGTGCGCCTTGGGCAGCAATGCCTGCCTGGGCATCGGTGTGACCTGCCACTCGCAGAGTGTCGGCCCCGACTCCTGCTACATCCTCACGGCCTACCAGGCCGAGGGCAACCACATCAAGAGCTACGTGCTGGGCGTGAAGGGCGCGGACATTCGCGACAGCGGCGACCTGGTGCACCACTGGGTGCAGAACGTGCTGTCGGAGTTCGTGATGTCGGAGATCAGGACAGTGTATGTGACGGACTGCCGGGTGAGCGCGTCCGCCTTCTCCAAGGCCGGCATGTGCCTGCGCTGCTCAGCCTGTGCCTTGAACTCGGTGGTGCAGAGCGTGCTGAGCAAGAGGACGCTGCAGGCCCGCAGCATGCACGAGGTCATCGAGCTGCTCAACGTGTGCGAGGACCTAGCGGGCTCCACCGGCCTCGCCAAGGAGACCTTCGGCTCGCTGGAGGAGACCTCGCCGCCGCCCTGCTGGAACTCGGTCACGGACTCGCTGCTGCTGGTGCACGAGCGCTACGAGCAGATCTGCGAGTTCTACAGCCGGGCCAAGAAGATGAACCTCATCCAGAGCCTCAACAAGCACCTGCTCAGCAACCTGGCTGCCATCCTGACGCCGGTAAAGCAGGCGGTCATCGAGCTGAGCAACGAGAGCCAGCCCACCCTGCAGCTGGTGCTCCCCACCTATGTCAGGCTGGAGAAGCTGTTCACGGCCAAGGCCAACGACGCGGGCACCGTGAGCAAGCTGTGCCACCTCTTCCTGGAGGCCCTCAAGGAGAACTTCAAGGTGCACCCAGCACATAAGGTGGCCATGATCCTGGACCCGCAGCAGAAGCTGCGTCCCGTCCCCCCCTACCAGCACGAGGAGATCATCGGCAAGGTGTGCGAGCTCATCAATGAGGTCAAGGAGTCCTGGACTGAGGAGGCCGACTTCGAGCCCGCAGCCAAGAAGCCCCGCTCCGCCCCCGGAGAAAACCCTGCCACCCAGGAGGACGACCGGCTCGGGAAGAACGAAGTGTACGATTACCTGCAGGAGCCCCTCTTCCAGGCCACCCCCGATCTCTTCCAGTACTGGTCGTGCGTGACCCAAAAGCACACGAAACTCGCCAGGCTCGCCTTCTGGCTCCTCGCGGTGCCGGCCGTGGGGGCCAGGAGCGGGTGTGTAAATATGTGTGAACAAGCACTTCTCATTAAAAGGAGGCGACTGCTCAGTCCAGAAGATATGAACAAACTCATGTTTCTGAAATCCAACATGCTTTAAGACTTCCAGATTGAAAAAAAAAAAATGAAAGAGAAAAAGAGAAGAGAACGTTCAAAGAAGAAGGAAAAAAACCCACACAACACTGTCGCAAACAAAGAAAAGGAATTTAAGTTCTAAACACTGTGGACCTCATTATAAATGCCCCCTGGAAACTTAAGTGCTTTTTTTCAGTGTGTGTGTGCATGTGTGTGCACGGGCAGCTCTGTGCTCACCTGCGTGGCTGCCGAAGTGTTGCACACGCATGCACACACATACTCTCCTGGTGCATGCATGCATGCCCCCTTGTGGGCGCGTGTGCATTAAACTGGGCGTGTCAGGAAAGCTGAGTGTTTGGCAAAGAGGGAAGATGCTTCACTTCCTTTTCTCAGTGAGGGGGCTTTAAAAGACTCCATTTTCAGGTGTGCAGATTGTACAAACTGATGTTGTGAAATGTTCAGGCAGCTGAGATCTGAAGTGACTTGACGCTCTCTGTCCTTCACCCTGTGGTCCCCCTACTGCCCACCACCCCTGCCCCCAGTCTTCCTGACCCTATCACGCCCCACTCCTCCCCAGCTGCCCTGCCATGGATTCTCCAAACTGCATCAGATGGACAGCTTCTGCACTGGACTTTGTTCTCGTTCACCTTCAGGGCATTGAGCTGCTGCCTTTACGATACCCCCTGGGTGTCAGGGGGCAGCCGCCTTAGAAACACACCTATCTATCTCCCCAAATCAGGAAAGGAGACTTTTAAGAATATAAAGCTGACCTTTTGCTTTTTAATATAAGAGAGAAAAAAAAAAGACATTTTCAAAGAAGTATAAGATAACTGTCTCCACTCCTTAATAATTTTTTTCCTAACATTTTAGCAGTTTTTGCCTTTTTTTTTTTTTTCAAATTTGATTTAGACTCTGCTAGGAGGCACTGAATGTCTATAACTTATATTTTGGAGGGTTTTTTTGTTTTTTTTTTGATTGCCCTTTTTGTTCCTCGAGTCACACTGTAAACTAGCTCATCTCAGTGGTGTATTCAGTATCCTGAGGTTTTTATCAACCTTCCCTGTACAGTCCAGTTTTCCTGTATTTGAAACAGCCAAGACTGTGAACTTGGCTGTGCTGTTTGGAGACCAGGAGAGGTGTTAGAGTCACAGGTCTCGCAGACATGGGATTTGGTAGAAGCCACGGAGAAACATGTGGCTTAGGAGTGTAAGTGGAAGACCGCCCTCCTGGCTCGCTGCGTCTGGTACTGCGAATGTCTGATTTCTGTACCCAGAGTGCATTACACTACTTGCCGCATCACTGACCCTTCCGGCTCAGCAGGGAATCCTGAGTTGATCCATGTTCGCATCCATCACACCTCAGACCCACAACCTCCTCTTCCTCCCCAGGACCCCGGAGATTCCAGGGGTTCCACTGCCCACGGCCCTGGGGGTCCTCCACATGAGCCTCAGCCCTCCTTCTAGGACGGTAGTTGAGCACGGTGCCTTGCGGGCCAAATGACGGATGTTTGAGGGTGGAATGGCATTAGGCCACATTCAACTTGATGCTGTGAAAGATGGTTTTAGGCTTTTCTTCCTCTGTGAGCGGTTTAGGTTCCACACACTTAGCCTAAATGCCAACAGGGTGACCCTTTCCCCTCTTGAGAGGTGGTTTTGTGAGGATCAGTGCTCAGCCTCCCACCCCACCCCTCAGTGAATATACACTGGTGATCCAGTATCCCCTCGGTGCCCACCATTGCGGGGGGCGCCTTTTGCAAAGGCACATTCTACCATCCTAGGGGGCTGACCAAGTCCACCACATCCCTCCTTAGTAATAAAGCATTGTTCAACTGCGAGATACCTCTATTTCAAAAAGCACTGTACAACAGCCCTCTCCCCACTCCCCGGTCCATGGCAGTAACGTTGGGGAAGTTAATTTAAAAACTCAAGGCTTAGGATCATGGACCAGAACACTGTCCCAGATGCCAAGCCTGCTCAGTTTGCCTCATGAGAACTAACCCTCCGCATCTTGGACATACTGAAGTGCATCCCAGAGGGTCGTTTCCACGTTCACTGCAGCAAGCCCTGGTCTCAGGAGACACCATGCCATTTCCTCTCCCAGAGAAGCTCTGGGCACTTACTCCACAACATTTCCAAGGGGTGTCACACCATCAGAAGAGCCTCTTATCTGCACTGGACAGTCACCTCGTGTCACGTTCTATGGTATATGGGAGCACTGACAGGCTATTTGATGAGACTTTGGGAGACCTTCCAGAAGGTGGCTGCAGGCTTGCTGATGGGTGAGATGCCTGCGACCAAAGGCCTCCAGCCTTGCTGCTGGGGAGACCTGGCATTCTGAGCCACACAGGAGGGTGGAAGCTGCCTGTGTTGTGTAGTTGATGGGAGTCAAGCCTCAGAGCCCATCCTCTCTCTGCTTTTGAGCAGGGAGCTGTGCTGGTCTTGCCTCATTTTAGGGGCCACTCCGCAAATCGGCATTTCACTGAGTTGCAAAGCCATCAGGACCAAGCCCAATTATCAGCGTCCTTCTTCTTGGAACTCGGGGATGTCTGCCCTCCAGCATGAAATTTCTAGGAAGTCTTACTAAATTCCAGGTATCTAGTTAAACGTGTCACCTCCTGTTCCATCCCTCCTTTCCACCTCAGTTCGATCCTTAGGGCTTGGCTTACTCTGCAAAGAGGATGTGAGTGCCACTCAGTTTCTGAAGGCTGTCTCCCCGGACTGCCTCATCCAGATAACGAGCACAAGGTCACAGGTAGTCATTTCTCTCTTCCAGTCTTTCGTCCTTCAGACACTCTCGTTGCCAATAGGAAGGGCTGTACCAAGGTGCCCCGCCTCTGTCTGCTTTCTCACGCAGGCAGCTCGCCTACTGCGGATCAACAGCTTAATAAAACCCAAAGATCTCACAGGCCCAGCCACTGGCCCCTTGTCTCCAGCAATATCCACCCTATCCAAATTCTAGCTCAGCCGAAGGATTGAGGTTGGCTCTTCCAGCTCATCTCCTGGCGCCTGCCCTGACATGGACCTTCAGAAAGTTTCTGTCTTCTGCCTCCCCGTTCTGTGGCCACGGACCACTATGGCACTCTACACTCAAGGCGGTCAATTGCCTGCTGACTTGGACACAGTTTGCCAGAAGTGTGTGATTCCCAGGACATAAGGGGCCTTGCTGCTGACATGCACAGACCCCAGCGAGGAGGCGGAGAAAACACAGTCAAACAGGGTTTTCCCGCCTCCTCTGAGGCCAGTCAGCTTCGCCACCATAGCCCAAGCCAAGGACCATAGCCTCATGGGTGGTGCCACAGATGTGGAGTCACCGAGGGGTCTCTGCTCCACCAAGAGCAAGCGTGCCATCCCAGTTGTCATGAATGGATGCCTGGACTTGTGCCAACATGGTTCTTCCCTCTGCCCAGGTCCACCAGCCAGGCTCCCTCCAGATGGTAGCTAGAGACCAGGAAACAGAGGGGCCATCAGATGAAGCTCCTTATGGCTACTCTTCATTTCAGGGTTCACGGCATAGAAAACCACCTACTGTGCCTGTGAGCGAGGACACTGCCATCACCCTGCCTGGCAGCTTCATGGTTGGCATCCAGGCTTTGGCTCTAGGCTGGGAAAAGGGTGCTGTGGTTTCCTGGTGAGGAGAGAGCAGTCCGATGACGCAGTTGAGAAATTCTGTGTCTCCAGATTTCTGGGAAGGACTCTCGGACGTCAGCTGTGTAGGCTGGTGAGCCTCCTGTCCTTCAGCTTGCTCTTTTCTCTCCTGCACTTTCAAGAAACACCAGAGAAAAACTCAGCAAGGCATGTTTTCCACCATGAAGCTGACCCTCTGCCCTTAGGGGCCACCCAGGCTTATGCTTGAACTTGGACTAAACTCTTTGGAAAGTGGGAGCCCGAAGAGCTGTTGGGGATGCTGCAGGCACTCTGGGAGGCCACGGCTTCACAGGGAAGGTTTGGAATGAACCTGGGATGCCGACGGAGAAGGGAGGTCCTGTGAGGAATGACCCGGAAGGGGACAGTACTGGGATGTTGCCATGACGACGGGTGTGCTGGCAAAGATGGAGTGAGGAGCATCCAGGGCACAGCTGGAAGTCTCCTCCTGCCCGCATGGAGCTGAGGCAAGTTCATAGCTCTGCCCTTGCCTGGGGAACAGCAGCAGCACCTCTGTGCCTGGGATGTACCTAGAGGAGGGCTTCTAGAAAGGCTGCTGGCTTAGATGAAACCAAGAGGCTAAGGAAGGCTCAGGCTGTCCCCTGGAGACAGTAGGTGGGGAGGGGGCTCCTGTCTGGGCCCCACCTCTGCCCGCTCGTCACTGTGGCTAATGTTTGCTAGGCCAGTTATGGTGAACCAATGAGACAGTGTTTTCCCTCTTGCATTTCCCCTCCCACTTCTCCCTTCTCGGGGTTTTTGGGAGGATCTTGTTGTCCTAGTTGTTTTTTCCTTCCTCTCTCGTTTGGGTTTGAGGATCGTAGTCCGTGGAGCCCCATCGTTGTCTAGAGGGGCCCTGTGGTTCTGTGCAGAGGCACCTGCTCCCGCTTTGATGAGGGTGATGGGCATTGGGTTGCTGTTTGTGTATTCCTGGCCCCACCGCTGCCACCACCGTGGGTGTTGCTTTAAAGATTCGACTCCGGTACCGAGAACGATGTGCTAGGTCTGCAGCTGGGTGTCAGCATCAGGACCCACCAGGGGCCGCCCCACCCACACGTCCCACCAGGCACCTTCGACTCTTCGAACCAAAGTTCCTTTTAGGGGCACAGCCCAGCCTTGTCCGCAACCTCAGGGGCCTGGGATCCCTGTGGCGCTTCCTGAAGTCCAGGTTGGCAGAGACCACGGAGTCTGAGGCCAACCGGAAGGGAGGCTCTCTTCCCACAACCCAGGTGCCAGCCGGTCCCCGCCTAGGACCCTTCCCTCCCACCCAAACGGGGTCCCAGACGGGGTAGCCGGGTTCCAAAGCAGTGAGCGAGCTCGTGGACTGGCACAGGGCTGGAACTCGCCAGCCAGGAGACAGAGGGCCCTGCGGGGCTGCAAGCTCCCAGACCCACTGGGCAGCGTGTCCAGGGCCATTCAGATTCCAAGCATCAGGAGGTCATTTTGTACAACCACCTGAAGCAAAGATATTTTTTAAAGAGCATAAATTATTTTCAGTTGTTCTCTGATGATCCTACCTTTTTTTCCCCCCATAACTTCATGTCGGTGATTCTTTCACATCAGGTAAATCTTATGAAAGCCTTGGTGCCCCCTCCCTCCCAGGCCCCACTCAGTAACCACGTGTGTGCACCCCCATCCTTTCTCAGTAGTTAAAGACGTTCTAGGCAATACCATGGGCACATCTGACTGTGTCTCTCTCTCTTCGAGTGCAAGAAACTCAAGTCATCTTAAAAAAATACAAAAAAAAAAATTTACAAAAAAAAGAAACACACAAAAAAATATCTTTTTTAGGCCAGAGTTTTCTACAGGTATTAATGAATATTTTTCTTAATCCTTATAAGTTTTATGTGTTTAATATTTCTTAATACCGGTAGCATTAATTTATACTTTTGTAGCAACACAATATTTTTATAAACAGCCAGTGCTTGGCTCAAGTCTCCACAAGGGGTTTGTGCAGGGTTTTCTCGGGACCCTGTGTACCATGTACTGTATTTAAAAAAAAAAAAAAAAAAAGTTACCTAGTATCACCCTTGCTGTGTTAATTAACAAAAGACGTTTGCAGTCTCCTGTGTCGTCGATGTGGATCCAACAGCTCTGCAAGGAGTCACGTTGCATGGGGGTTGAGTTGATGGTTCTTGTGATTTGTAAACCCCCGAGACCAAACTTGAGGGTTTATTTAGGGTTTTCTGTTTGTCCTTTGGGTTTTTGGTTTCATTTTGGTTTGGGTACCGTTTCTCCATTTATAGCCAAATCAGTTTTGTGGTGTTTAAAACTTTTACTGATGTCAAATGGAGGAAAGGAACAGGAAAAAAAAAAAATTTTTTTTTACAAAGTAATAAAATTTAAAACTGAGCTGTTTCAATGTTGCTGTTTTTACCTGTCTGTTCTTGTCCAAAAGTGGGACATTCCCAGGGTGAAGAGGAAGGGTCCACTTGGTTCCTTAAATTGCCAAAAGCCCCAGCCCAGAATTCAACACCCCCTACCCTCCTCCCCCGAATTCTTGCAACATTATTTCCCGGTTGGTTGATGCCAAGGCAAAAAGACATCCTTTTAATGGTTAGAGAGAATCAGTTGCTTAAATAAATGATTTCATGTCAGTGTTGTATTTATGGTTTTACAATAAAACGACCTTTAGGAAGATGGCAGCGTGTGGCGTTATTTCTTGGGCTTGGGGTTGGGCCGTGTCATCCAGGCAGGAGCAGGGCACTGGAGTGTAAGAGATGGACAGAGGCAGACATGTCGCCTGTGGGTGACGGAGCTGGAGTCCATCCCGAGGGGACATTGGATGAGGTCGGGGTGACCCTGGACACCAGAGCCGGGTCAGTGATAGCTGACGAATGAGGCCCAAGAGCACGTGGCCCCCAGGGCCTTGCTCTTGAGCGCTGGCTCGGGAGGAAGGGTGGCCCAGGCCCCAAGGAGCATACCCAGGTTTGCCTGGACTGACGTCATTTATGTGATTTCGTGGGTTGTGTGTACCATCCGTTTTCTGAGGAAGGGTGCCCATGGCTTTTGCCAAATTCCAGATGGCATCTGTGACTCTGAAGAATCAGTGAGAGCTGTCAGAGACACATTCAAACCCCATGTCTGGACACACTGTCTCCAATGCAGTCCAGAGTGGGAAGCCTGCCTGGGGAGGGAAGGCACTCTCCACCCCAGGAGAGGTGCAGACGGAGCCCAGACACTACAGGGTGCAAACACGGAGACTGGTGGGCCTGCCAGGCAGCCAGGCCAGCTCCCTTGGGTGCCCTCCTCTCTCTGTCCTTCTGAAGCTCTGAGCAGCGTCCTGATGCAGTGGCCCACCCAGGCTCCCCAGTGGCTTTCTTGCAGTGCCCTCTTTCCTAAACCTCCCTCATTTCGCTGACTGCTGAAATGCTGCCATGCTCCGAGCCAGCTCTCCTGCTCCTCCAGGACAGGGTGACTGTCCTCCTCAACCTGCCCGGAGTTATCGCACCCATCTCCTAAGTGAGACACATGTCCACGTTCCCCTTGCCCTGCGGTCACTTGCAGGCCTTGAGCTCCTTCGCCCCCTGGCACTGGCCTCCCGGACCATGTGCATGGAGTTCGAACTGTCTGCGGAAGGGTGTCCGGCCCTGCCAAATTTCCCAGGGCGGCCATCACTCTAGCCAGGTTAAGAATCAGAGTCCTCCACGAGGGCCCAACGAGGGTGGACTCACCCTGAGCCTCACTCTGCAGACAGGCTCATCGATGCTCGGCTTGGATAGTTGGACTGAAGGCAAGTCTGAGACAGTAGCGCTGCCACCAGCTGTGGCCTGAGCTGGGAGCAGGGAAGGAGAGGTGACCGCTTCTCCTGAAGCAGACCTGCTGTTGCCAGAATAGCCAGCGCCTTAGGCTTCATCCCCCTCCTTATCCCAATACAGTCAGTGAAAGTAAAAGTGAACGTCGCTCAGTCATGTCCGGCTCTGGGACCCCGTGGACTACACAGTCCATGGAATTCTCCAGGCCAGAATACTGCAGTGGGTAGTTTTTCCCTTCTCCAGTGGATCTTCCCAAACCAGGAATCGAACCGGGGTCTCCTGCATTGCAGGCGAATTTCTTTACCAACAGCTGTCTGTGCACTCCCCATAAGGGGTGCACTGCTGGGTCAGCTGAACAACTTCCCATCAATCAAATCACAGGGGTCACAGCATGAATGGGCTCTGAGTCTCAGCCAACCTCACAGAGGCACCAGCCCTGCCCTCAGAAGCCCCTTCTGTGGGAGTTTCCTGCTTAGTGTACCATGTGGACATCCCAGAGCCGGTGGGTGAAGTTCAATCAAGGAGTTTCTATGGGCTCTGAAACAAAAGTCAGGAGTCCTGCTGGAGCAAAAAGACTCCCCCCAGCCTCAGAATACCAGGATCCAGTAAGGCTAGGGCGTGGCCAGAGCCTTGGTATAGCTGAGGGGCCAACCTCTGGACTTTAAAAAACAAAAAACACATTTTTCTGAGTAGCCACGTCTATGTTGTAAAAGAGATGAGTGTGACCTGTATCTTTAAGAGAAAATGTAAGATGAGATGGTTTAAGAATCAAACAGGTGGGGCTTCCCTGGTGGCTAAGCAGTCAAGAATCTGCCTGCCAGGGCCAGAGACGCAGGTTCAAGCCCCAACCTGGAAGGAGCCCACATGCCTCCAAGGAGCTAAACGCTGTGCACCACAGCTTTTGAGCCTGTGCTCTAGAGCCTGGAGGCCGCAACTACGGAGCCTGCATGAGCAGCTACTGAAACCCAAGGGCCCCAGAGCCCATGCTCCTCGACAACAGAACCCCCACAAAGAGGAGCCCATGAGCCGCAACTTAGAGAGTCGCCCCCGCTCGCCGCAACTAGAGCAAAGCCAGTGCAGCAACAACGACCCAGCACAGCCAAAAATAAAAATAAAAAGCATAGGTCATCACAGCATTTGGCTGGGAATGCTTCTGGTGCCTTCTGAGATGAGGGGACTCCTGACTGGAGGAGTCCCCTGAGGTGGTAAGACCAGACCCAAGGAAATTTTTTGTAGAGAAACTTTTAGCAAGTCTCCAGACATGTCTCCAGAACCAGGCAGGGTGGCAGCATGGGCTGGTGACCCTCAAGGGCGGCTCCATGTAAACGGGCCACATCAGTTCAGCTCCTGCACCTTGACGTGCTGGATGCAGGTCCAGGGCTGCCGGAACTTACTTTTCAAGAGAATTGAGAAACTTAGATTTTTATATGAACGTTCTTTTTTTTTTTTTTTTTCAGTCATGCTTTGTGGTATTCGGGATCTTAGTTCCCCAACCTGGGATCAAACCCGTGTCCCCTGCAGTGGAATTGCACAATCTTAACCACTGGACTGCTGGGGAAGTCCCCAAGAGGTCCATTTTTAAATGGGGAATTCAGAACTGTGAAAGATACCTTATGAGCCAAAAACTCCCATCCACCAGCTGAGCTAAGGGTGGCTGACCCATCTGTGGCTGGCATCTTCCGCTTTAGGCATTTGGCCTTTGGGTCACTTCAAAATATCCCTCTTCAGAGTGGTACCTTCAGACTGATGTAGATGGTGGCCCCAGTGTATGAAGCGTGCATGGAGGGGGCAGGTATAGCTAGACGCAGGACGTGAGGACATTTGTGAATTGCCACCTGGAGAGCCTGTTGCTTCTCCCAGTGTCCCCATCCCCAACTCCAGCCACTTCTGTCAAGATAGAGTCCCAGCTATGCCCACAAATGCTGTCCCTCAGAACAGTCCTATCTGTTGGAACCTAGAAGCCCCAAGCTCAAGGTTTTGAAGAAAATAAGAGGGAGGAATCTCTTATGTGATCTGATCAAGAGGGCTGCAGAGCTGTCTCCACCCAGAATCCTTGCCTCTGGGTTTGTCCCCTCCACCAGAGATGTGCAGTGCCTGCATTTCTCCCTTCCTGAGGGTCTCTTAATCCAACGGGCTAATGGCGTGAAAGGGACTCTGAACCAAGCGAGCCGCCAGCCCTTAGCATGCTATTCACCCCATGGAGAACAGGTGCCGTCTCTGCCTAGGTTTCTGTGCAGGGGTCAGCGTTCCACTTCAGCACACGTGAAGCTGGGGTTTTTCTGCTCTCTCAGCAGCAGCAGTCCTCAGGGCTCTGAGCAGACGGAGCTAGCAAGAGGTGTTTATGAATCTGATGTTTGTAGGTCTGGTCTGTGTGAGCTGGAGGCTCCTGGAGTCCTGTGCTTGGACCAAGTTGGTGCCCAAGCCATGCTGGACAGCCTACCCGCTCTCTTCCTCCAGGGAGGAGAAGGAAAAGCTGGGCTAGACCCAGGACTTGCAGCTGTGGTCCAGGGCCAGATGGTTGTCCTGGACACAATGAAAAGGGCAATGAATATTCTCCTTCTGGGGCCACGGGCCAGAGTGATGATGGCAGGAGATGGGATCTCCAGGACCCTTGTGGAGGAACAGCCTAAGGCTTTCCAGCCCCAGCAGCTCCAGCTGGCGAAACGGCTGTGAACAAAGTAAAAGGCTGCAGGGGTGGGTCGGTGGGGGTTCTGTGTGGCCAAGGGCAGGGGAATTCTTCCAGGCACTTGTGGGCATTTACCCGAACCCCCTGGGCACACACTAGGCATGGTAATTTCTTCTGACCCTGGGCCACTGATGATCTCTGCCTAACATCTCCGGAAAACAAGTATCCAGAGTTGCTCCCTCTTTTCTCTCCTGGCTTTATTAAAACAAAACAAAATAATCCCATTTTATACAGAACTGTGATTTATGTTTTGTAATTTGCATAGCCAATTTCGTGTCCTGAAGATGGCTCTATTACATTTCCCATACACACATTTTTCATTTCTGGGGAAAGTTCATGCCCCCTCCCCAGCTGGCCTCCTTCTCCCCTCCCCCCAGTCTCATTATACTTCGTGATGAACAGTCAGGACACGGAATTTCAGGAGTCTTCAATTCGGTTTTTATTGGAACCTGCAGCAGGGCTCTGGGGCAGACTCAGACCCTCCCACTTCCTGCTTTGTGGACTTCTGGCCTGCGGACTGGTCAGTTGGAGAAGCGCAGCAACTCCTCATCCGCTGTGGACACAGAGAGGATCAGGGAGTAGGTGTGGGGTCACCCAAGGGCCTGTGGTTGGGGGTGGTCAGGGCATGGGGATGCCTCATGGAAGAGGGAAGGGAGCTGGGACTGAGTTCGAGCCTGAGCCTGAGGCCAGAAACTTCCGCTTGCAGGGTGACTTGGTAACTCCAAGATGCATTCCACAGGATGACCTGTTTTTTTGCCTCTGATTTACTTAGGCACCATTTTTCCGGTGGGGAGATAAGGCACCTAAATCTTTAATGGCTGCGGCTTCTTGGAATGCTATTCTTGTTATCATAGCAGCATTGCCACCGTTACTAGTACTGGCTGCTGCTAGATGGGTATGAACCAGGCAAGGCACCGTGCCGCCTAGGAAGTGGGTCCTTGTGCCACTTTACAAAAGAGAAAACTGAGACTTAAATTGGTACAGTCCCCGGGGTCACAAAAAGGCGGACATGACTGAGCACACAAGCACTGTAACAGGGACAGAGTGGGTTGAGAAGATCCAGAGGTCTGAGCCTTCAGGAAGCAGTGACTGGAAGTATTTGAATCATTTGAGTAACGATGTGGCCAGCCCGAATGTGGCAATGAATGCCAGGATTGGAGCCCGCCTCTGCCCCACTCAACCCCACCCTCCCTGCTCAGGCCAGCACCTCCCCAGGTGCCCCATCCACCTGGGATAAGGCCTTGGGCTTGGCCCCATTTTACAGGTGGAAAACTGAGAGAGTGGGTGTGCTGGTCACCAGTACAGAGTCCAGAACTCAGCTCTCCAGATCCCTACCAGGGCTCCCCGACCAGGATTCCGGTGGCCCCTCAGCCCCGCCCGGCGTTGTGGGGCCTCCTACCTTCACCAGGAATGCCACAGTACTCCTTACACTCCTTCTCCGAGTAAAATTGGTTGCCATTGCCCTTGCAGCCCCCATAGTTGAAGCGGACGCACTTCCCCTTGACAGCATCAAATGCCCAGAGCTCGATGAAGGCTCGGCATGGCCCCTGGACTATGGGGAGGTTACAGGCTTCTGCGGAGTGGGAGGGAGGCACGGAGCATTAGAAAACCTCGTGATCGCTGACCTGAGACACTCGGCAGGGACCCTACTCACCTGGAACACCTAGACCTCTTCCTATAGATTGAGAAACCAACCCCCTAGAAGACATATGTGCCGAGGCACACCCAAGTGCTCACTTCCTATGCCTTCAGGAAATTGGCCCTGGAATCCCACCACCGGAGCATCCTCTGTTAGCTACCTGCTCGGTGGGCAGGTGGTTTGTTGGGAGGACAGGAGTGAGCAGTGCAGGGGAGGTGGAAGTGCGGTGGTACTCACCCACGGTTCGGCAGGTCTGCAGACACTCCTTCTCCGAGAGGAAGTTGTTGCCATTCCCCATGCAGCCACCATAGAAGAAGGTCTCACAGGCCATGGATGTGCCGTTATAGAAATACCTCTTGAACAGCCCCAGGCAAGGCCCTTGTGAGTAGCCCAGCTGGCAGGAATCTGCGGAAGGGCAGAACAGCAGTGCTCACCGAGTGCTGACTGTGTGCCTGTTACCAGGCTGGTCACTTCAAAGGGGAATCACCGCATTTAGTTTTCATCTCTGCATTAAGAGGAATCATTCTCACCCCATTTTAAAGATAAGGAAATTGACTCCCTGAGAGGCAAAGAGATTTCCTCAGGGTTACCTAGAGCTGAGATTCCAAGTCATATTTGTTGGACTCCAAAAACCCATGCCATAATATGACGTGTTACCAGTGACCCAGAGACCAAGCATCCGGCTTTGGTCTTGTCTGCCCAACAGCTCTGTAGAGACAGTGGTTGAGACTACATTCACCAGCATGCATGCTGGCAGCCTGACCTCTCTGCCTCATCATTCCTGCCCCTAGAATGCTAGAATGCCTTCCTCCATAAACCATAAATGGACATAATGTGAATTCTCCTTCATCCAGGAAGTTCTCCTTGATCACTTCTCCCCTCCCTCTTCTGAGCTCCCTCAACTCTTTAGCTTACTCTCCTCTTTCAAGTCCCTTATTTTCTTCCTTGACTGCCTCCTCTACTAGACCAGAAGGTGTGTTTGTCTCCATGATCCCAGTGCTCAGCAGAGGGTCTGGGGGGTGATGCAGGATCAGGGTTCAATGTTTGCTGAAAGAGTTGAAGAGTGATCGGTCTAACCACCACACAAAGTATTCTCACATACTTTTCCATGTGTCCCCACAAGAGCCCTTGAGGTTAGCTCAACAGGCTGTTATCCCATTGTACAGATGAGAAAACCAAGGCCAGCAGGCCACAAAGTAAAACAGACAGGCCAAGAACTTGCTTCTCATCATGGAGCTGAACGTTTCTAAGCTCAGGGACCGTGCCTTGTGATCCCCTCTCTCAACAATGTCTGGCACGGGGCAGAGGACAGGATTTGCCTTTTCTAGGCTTTTGCTTCATTCTAGTAGAAGAATAAAAAGACTTCATGGTGATGAGGGCAGCTGGAGTGAGCCAGCTGTGGGCCCTTCCTCTCTCGAGTGTGGCAGAAGGGGGTTAAAAAAAACAGGGAGTGATCCTCACCTTCTTTCTTGCTGAAATTAGTTACTGGTTGTCCAGCCCCAGAGCCTTCCTCTTCCTGGGTCAGCACAGCCTGCCGCCGAGCCCTCTGGGGGAAAAAACAGAAGAAGCTATTTCAGGGACCTAGCCACAGTTGTTCCCCTGGACCCTGGGAATGTAAAAGCCATGTGCTCTGAGACCAAGGCGTAGACAGAAACATAGCTACTAGAGTGATGAACGGTCCGTTTTTCCCAAAGCCTCGGGCTTCCCAGGTGGCACTAGGGGTAAAGAATCCACCTGCCAATTCAAGAGACAAGGGTTCAATCTCTAGGTCAAGAAGATCCCTTGGAGGAGGGCATGGCAACCCATCCTACTATTCTTGCCTGGAGAATCCCATGGACAGAGGAGCCTGGCAAGCTACAGTCCAGGGGGTCAAAAAAGTTGGACACAACTTCGAAACCAAACAACAAAACCAACTGGCTAAAACAGATGAGGCAGGAGACAGATAAAAAGAAGCAGAACAGACCCACTTCAGAAATCTCATTCAAGGTTGAAGGAAACGGGAAGATATTCTCAAACAGGGAAGAATTCCAGGATTCAAATATTCAAAACTTCCTCGAACACAGCAGTTTGGGAAGAAATGGCATTAAGAGATGAATAGAAATAATAACTCAGGAATGGTGAAGCTGTGTTGTATTCACTAGTAGAGAATGTAGAATCCATTAAAATATAGAGCTATTACTAAATGTCTGGAAATTGCAGAGACAGAACAGAATGGGAATGGTATCAATCTGGACAGAGTAAAAGGAAAAGGGAGGAGGAGATAGAACACACGAGAGTAAAGACGTCTGTCTGCCAAGTCCCAGAGACAAGAGACACCCTCTGAAAGTGTTTACTTACATTGAAAGTCGTTCAATCATGTCCTACTCTTCATGACCCCGTGGACTGTACAGTTCATGGAATTCTCCAGGCCAGAATACTGGAGTGGGTAGACTTTCCCTTCTCCAGGGGATCTTCCCAACCTAGAGATTGAACCCAGGTCTCCCGCATTGCAGGCGGATTCTTTACCAGCTGAGCCATAAGGGAAGCCCAACCTTGACTTAGAGCATTCTTTAAGAAATTAATCTCTTGGCAAGGAGAAATATTTATATGAAGATTTTTTTTAAACCTTCAAACTTCAGATTTTTTTTAAACAACAATGAATGCCTTTTCAAATTTAGGAATAGCATCTGGAATGCAATTCCATTTAATAACAGTGTATCTAAATCTGTGCATCTGTCTATCCAACTTTCCTTACATCTGCCCCTCTCCAAGTGTATACAGGTCAAGATTTCTGGAATAATGGGAATGCTCAGAGTTTGTAGGTGGTGGAATTTTTCAAAACTTGTTTTTTATACTTTTTATACTGCATTGTTTTAATTCTTTATAATGAGAGTATATGAGCTTTATAGTAGCAATGGTAATTTTTCTTAAAAAATAGGGAAGCAGTACAGCCACTATGGAGAACAGTGTGGAGAGTCCTTTAAAAAATGGAAATAGAACTGCCATATGACCCAGCAATCCTACTGCTGGGCATACACATCGAGGAAACCAGAATTGAAAGAGACACGTGTGCCCCAATGTTCATCACAGCACTGTTTACAGGAGCCAGGACATGGAAGCAACCTAGATGTCCATCAGCAGGCAAATGGATAAGAAAGCTGTGGTACATATACACAATGGAATCTTACTCAGCCATTAAAAAGAATGCATTTGAATCAGTTCTAATGAGGTGGATGAAACTGGAGCCTATTATACAGAGTGAAGTAAGTCAGAAAGAAAAAATCAATACAATATAATAATGCATATATATGGAATTTAGAAAGATGGTAACGATGACCCTATATGTGAGACAGCAAAAGAGACACAGATGTATAGAACAGTCTTTTGGACTCTGTGGGAGAGGGCGAGGGTGGGATGATTTGAAAGAATAGCATTGAAATATGTATATTATCATATGTGAAATAGATCACCAGTCCAGGTTCGATGCATGAGACAGGGTGCTCAGGGCTGGTGCACTGGGATGACCCAGAGGGATGGGATGGGGAGGGAGGTGGGAAGGTGAGTTCAGGATGGGGAACACATGTACACCTATGGCTGATTCATGTCAATTTTTGGCAAAAACCACTACAATATTGTAAAGTAATTAGCCTCCAATTAAAATTAATTAATTAATTTAAAAAATAGGGAAGCAAAGAAATATGTTAACAGTGTGAATTCTATGTAGAAATAGGACATTATTGTCCTTTTTTGCTTTCTTTCAGTTTTAAAAATTTTCTTCAGTTGCATGCAACAAATTCTCTTTTCATTTTTATTCTATTACAAATATTTTCTAATCTTCCTTGTTATGGCTTGTTAGATACACTCATCACATAAAAGTGAACATCTAATTTCCAAATACATGGGGTTTTGTTTAAAGTATGTTTAATATTAATCTCTCATTTTGATACTAGTTTCTCCTTTAGACGCTTTCTTCTTTGCAGTCACCCTATGTGTTTTTTTTAGTCTAACTTTTTTCAATGGTGAAGTCAAAGATTTCTCTTGGTAAATGTCATATTGCACTTGAAAACATGTGGATTATTTTCAAGTGTCTTTCAATATTGATTTCTAACATAATTCCACAGTGATAAGAACAGACTCTGGATGATTTCAACATCTTCAGACCATGAAATTTTTGCACTTCGTCTTATGTCCCTGGATATGTTCCAGTGTCTCCTAGTTTATAGCCTATGGGAACTTGAATAGAATTTGCATTCTGCTGTTGTGTGAAAACTATATAAATCTTAATTATGTTGAATTGGTTTTCAGTGCTTTTCAGGTCTACTATCTCCTTCTACTTCCCTGTATATTCATTCTATTAATTTTTGAGAGTTTGATATTGAAACTCCAACTAATAACTTTAATTTATCTATTTAAAAAAATAATTGTAATATATAGTGGAACATATGTAACCTTGTTCTGTATTTTCCAAGTCCTTTGTATATATGTTATATACATTCATAATTTTAAAAGTAAAGATTAAAATGAAAAAAATTTCAAAAATGTTTCTAAAATAAATATATGTATTTTTACACACACACACACACACACACACATATATATAAACACAACAGTAGACTAAATTAGTATATATAATTTCCAAATAATGAGAGAAAGAATGAAGACTTAATCAATATGGCAAAAGGCAGGAAAATTAAACAGAAGGAAGCCCCCCAAATCAAAAGTCAGCATGGGAGAGGCATTGGCTTGAGAAGCTGCTTGCTCTCGGGTTTGCTGTTTTTCAGAGCTCAACTGACTATTTTCATCTATCGGGTGTTGAGTATCTTTATCTCATTATTGAGTCTGTCACTGCTTTTAGGCGCTTTTCTAACATGTCACTGGATTCCAGCACCTGGAAGGTAAAGGTAATTACTTCATGCCACAGACAAGGAAAGCGACATCTGCATGGGCAGCAACTAGCCCCCTGCAGAACTGAGACTGAGCCCAGGTAAGTCTGACTTGCCCATCGCCGCCTTCTCTCCGCAACCCCACCCACCGGCACGGCAGGGGCACCTCAGTGGGCAGGGTGGGGCTGGGCTGGGGGAACAGAGGTGCTCACCGAGAGTGGAGTGGGCACTGGATCCTGCTCTCCAGGGACACATTCACCTGAGTCAGAGGACAGGAGAAAGAGGGAGTAAGACCCAGACAGGCTTTGCTTCTTCCGCAGAACTAATGGCCATGCGGCGGAAGGGCCCCCTCTCTGGGACCTGAACCGTGCATCAGCCCACTGTGGGGACGGCTCCACCCGCATGGCTTGCTGAAGGTCATTGCTGGAAAAGCCACAGGCTGGTGGCTACACCGCTGTCACCACCTCTATCGTCTCCATCCCCTCCCCACCACCAGCATTCCCAGGCTGACATCTATCCAGCACTTACTAGAAACCACGTATGGTGCTACTGTATTTAATGCCTTTATCTCATTGACCCCTCACAGCAGCTTCTAAGGGGGGACATTATTATCCCCACTTTACAGATGAGGAAATGAGGCTCTGAAAGCTGCCAGAAGCTGCCCAGCTCAGTTTGAAGCTCGGTGCTCTAACTCCTACCCTCTATTACCTCCCAAGAGGCGGCCCTGGATTCTGGCTATCACCGCACTTGGCAGGTGGCATCAGAGTGAATGCTGAACTGGCTCCAGCCTCAGCTCTGCCAGGTACACGCCGTGTGACCTGGAACAAGTCCAGGGACCCAGAGTGCCTTTTCTATAAAGAGAGGAGGGGAACTATAGCCCAGTTTACCTCAAAGGGTGGTGGGAGAGACCCAGGGGCTGGGGGGATGTGCTCTGGGGGCCACAGAGGACGAGGAGGGGACAGAAATGTGAGAGGGGGTGGGGTGCCGTTACCTCTGTCGGGCATTGTGAAGATGGCGTCTTCGGGGATGCCCACACCCAAGGCCACCTCTCTGAATTCCTCCAGCAGGCTTTCCCGAAGCTGTGGCTCACGCCCTGCAAGTGGGAGGCAGGGGAGATGCCTAGAACCACAGGGGCCAGGGCCAGCAGGGCCTGGCATTATTTTGCCCAGGGATTTTCATTTCGGGGACATTTGAGACCTATTGACTCAATTGGGTCTCTTCAGTACCCTTACAGAAAGCTCAGCTCCAGAAGAGGAGGAGGAGCCTTCCCAGGCTACCCATTCCAGGTCTCCCAGCTCTCCACCAAGCACAAGAGTGGTCCTTTAAGGGCCCAGAGATGCTAGAATTTTCTGGAAATTTTGAGTTCAAAAGAAGAGGCTTCAACCTCAAATGGGAGACAGCTCTACCTTCTACAGGGAGTGTAAATGTTTTCACCTTTCCAGGAACTGGAGTTTTGTTGGAAGGAAAAAGCAAAACTCCCTGCACTTCCCCACTTCATTTCCCCAGATGACAGGTCTCCTCCCACCCCCAGCTCCGGGCCTTTACCATAGAGCTTGGCAGTAATGGTGGGTCCATGGCGACGGCTGAACTTCTTGGTCAGAAAAATGGCATACTCGTCATAGTTGGTGTGGACCACATAAGACTCCATGGTGATGTTCCATTCTGCATGGAAGATGGAGGAAGACAAAAAGATCAGTGGCAGAGGGCTTCTATCCTGAGACCCTTCACCAATTCACCCCCGTATCATCTATTCATCTATCCTTCTGTCCACCCATCCTTTGCATATATTCATTTATCTATTTGTCCATCTTCACTCTCTCTCTCCATCCATCTCCTCCATGGATCCGTCATTAATTCATCCACCATCATTTCATCTGTGCATCCTCTCCATATATCAGTCCATAAATACATCTATTTTCCTTCCTTCCCTGCCTCTTTCCTTCTTTCTTTCCTCCATCTGTTAACCCATCAGTGTATCTATTTAATGTTTGATTGATTACTCAACTAATCCACCATCACACATATATTCACTTACCATTTTTTAATTCTCTCATTTATTTATCCAACCATTCATCTATCCAAACATTAAAGCTTGACACATTTATTTGATGCATAGAGTAAATTCAATAAACATTTGCTGGATTAATGATAAATTCATGTCCACATGTGTCTATCCCTTAGCACCATACACTCTGTACATGGTAGATGCTTAGCAAATTTTTATCAGTTGATTGCAGATGCCTAACAGGAAGAGTGATGAAATCTTGATGTTATCCTCAGCATTCAGAACCATCACTTGAATTCAGTAATGTTTTCAGCTCATCACTTAAAACCAGCACTTGATGAGCATGTACATGGGTGGGGCAAGGGTCATGGGGGTAGGGGCTAGAGAGAGAAAGAGAAAGAAGGAGAGAGAGAAGAGGAGGGGGGAATTTGGAGGGAGGCTAGATGACATTGCAGAAAAGTGGGAGGAATGGCTGTAGGGGCAGAAAAGAAGAGAGCTTAAGACGTCAGGCATTTTTTCAG
The DNA here is from genome assembly GCA_935064755.1 of Tragelaphus eurycerus. Taxonomy (NCBI): domain Eukaryota; kingdom Metazoa; phylum Chordata; class Mammalia; order Artiodactyla; family Bovidae; genus Tragelaphus; species Tragelaphus eurycerus. The sequence continues at coordinate 1,066,427 of CAKXYN010000083.1, forward strand.
CGAAGGAGAGAACTGTGGATGTCCCTTTTGACTCAACTTACTGGCTTTGTGATAGAGAAACTTCCCATCAGTGCTTGTTTTCTCATAAGTACCAGAGATCGATTCACAGACACCTTTCCTGGAAATGAACAAACCAAAAGGAAGATAATATCTGGCAGAGACCATTGTCCTGACACCCCACTCTCCTGCAGGGTCCTTCCAAATACAGAGTTTTGTGTTTTTTTTGTAATTTGGAAAGTAACATTTCCAAATATCTGGTTTAGTTCTCACACCAGTCCTGAAAGACATCACAGAAGAGAGCAGAGGGACTGCGGGAAGGAAGGAGCTAACTGATGCTAGCTTCTTGGTGAACCCAGCACTAAAAACCAGCACAGTGTACGTGCACGCCAGGAAATCAGCCAGCACAGTGTACGTGCACGCCAGGAAATCAGAACGATTCATTAACACATCAAGTCATTTATTACTTTCTGTCTCTCTTGCCCCACTTTCCTCATCTGAGAAATGGGGATAATGATAGTTTCTACCTCATAGGGTGGTTGAGAGCATCAAATGAGATATTTTATGCAGAGAGCTTAGAGTAAGTACTATGCACACATTAGCTACTATCTCTACCAGCTGAGTTACCAGGGAAGCCCATTATTGTTATAATGATGATCATTTATCTTACTGATATTTAACGCGCATCATCTATGTGCCCAGCATTGTGCTACAGGCTGGGGATACACAGAAAGGCAGGGGAGACCCTGTCCCGTCATGGAGCATTGAATTGTAAAATCCAGAGAGGGGGGTGGGCAGGCCAGAGGCAGATGCAGTCGGTGTGGTTACTGCCACGTGGGGGGGAGCAGGGGTACTCAGAGAGCACAAAAGAAGGCATGTAACCTGAACCTGGATGGGTGGAGGCAGTCAGGGAGGCCTTCCTGGAGGAGGCCACAAAGAACCTGAGTCCTGAAGGATCCATAGGAATTAGTGCAGGAAGTGGGGAGAAGTTTTCTAGGTATAAGAAATATTTGATGCAAAGTCCCAGAGGATGGAGGGTTCCAGAAACTGAAAGAAGATCCAGCTAGGTGGGTCAGAGAGTATTAGCTGTGTGAAGAAGGTTACAGTGAGCACTTGGGAGTCACGGAACTTTATCTCAAGGGCAATAGGGAAGGAACTCTGGCAAGGTTTAAGCAGATTTGAGTTTTGGAAAGGCCTTTCTGGTTGCGAGGTGATGAATGGTTGCGAGGACGGAAAGTTGGAGGTTAGAGGTGGGGAGAAATGTAGAGAGGCTACTGTAGATAACAGTAGGAAAGAAAGCTGAAGGTGACTTGGTCCAGGGCAGTGGTGGTGAAGAGGGAAGAAGTCAACAGACCGGAGGGAATAAGGAAGAGTTGGGGACAAGGCTGGATGGTGGACCGAACGGCCGTGGCAGAGCAAAGAAGAGTCTGGGACACGCACCTACCACCCAGCTTCCCAGGTTGTATAGAAATGCCTTTACGGAGCTAACGGAAGCCCACGGGGCAAGAGTAGATTGGGAAACAGGCAGAGTGTTGGGGGCGTTGCCCTTGAGGTGTAGATGGGACAGTTAGAACGGGCTCCCCTGGCGGTGGGAAGCAGAGAAGTCTGGCCCTCAGGAGTGAGTCCTGTCTGGAAGTAGAGACCTGCCCCTTTCCAGGACAGGGTGGAGGCTGAAGCCAGGGTTGGGGTGGGGGTAGGGGTGGGTCCCAGTCCTCTAACCCCGTCCCCACTCACCGCCTGTGAGTGTTGGTGACGCTGATCTCCTTGCTCGTGGGCCCCGCTTTCAACACCACTGTGCTCATGGTCATCTTGTCCTTGAACCTCTTCAGCCATGGGCAGGTGGAGCCCACGGCCACATTGAACCACTTCCCGTAGATCTAGGAGGCAGCACAAGCCCTGAGGATCTGGACCTGGACAAGACTGGGAGGGCGTCTGTCCCCCTCCCCCCTCTCAGTGACGTCTCCTCCTAAGTGATCGTGTCTCACAGGTAACTGGAGGCTACGAGGCTTCCAGGGAGGATGGAGCCCTGATGATGGAGCTCTGGGCATCATGGCTGGCTTAGGAGGGAGACAGCAGGTAGACCCCACCCCACCCACTGGCAGAGGGCCTGACTCTGCTGAGATGCAGGCTCTGGGCTGCTCACTGGACAGGGTCCAAATCCCCATGCCCCAAGGTCGCCATCAACCCCTGCTCCCCAAGAGCAGGGGTGCTCACCACCTTGCACACAGCGCATACCTCTATGTTAGAAAGTAACTCCTTTCCCTAAGCTGAGCCTGACCCAGGATGAGCCTGCCGCTTCTAGAAAGAGCCCTTAGATGTCTGCAGACCCTTTGTCATTCCAGACCACCAGAGACCTGTTCCTCATGCCCTGCTCCCCACAACCCTTTCTTATCCCTAAATGTAAACAAAATCCATACTATGGCTACAAAGGTCAGAAGGAACCTGGGGTGGTGGTGGAGGAACAGGCTTTGCTCAAGGTCACCCAGCAATTCAGGCAGAACTGGGGCTGGACGGCAGCCTCCCCCTGCACAGTGCCCTGCCCAGGCCTCTTAGTCCCACCAGCCTGATTTCTGTCCTGCTCCTCTTCTCCCCATGATCCTACAGGTAGGGCAGAGGGCCCAGGATGGGCTAACAGAGATGTTGCAGCAGAGGTGAGTAGTTAAAGGATGAAGGGATGCAGGTTAGGGGGTGGGCAGAAGAGTCACACAAGGCTGGGCACTGTCCGGGGGAGGCGCTGCAGGGGCAGCAGGACTTGGTCTGCACCAGCCTTCTCTGCTGCTGCTGCTGAGTCGCTTCAGTCGTGTCCGACTCTGTGCAACCCCATAGACGGCAGCCCACCAGGCTCCCCTGTCCCTGAGATTCTCCAGACAAGAACACTGGAGTGGGTTGCCATCTCCTTCTCCAATGCATGAAAGTGAAAAGTGAAAGTGAAGTGGCTCAGTCGTGTCTGACTCTTAGTGACCCCATGGACTGCAGCCCACCAGGCTCCTCCGTCCCTGGGATTCTCCAGGCAAGAGTACTGGAGTGGGGTGCCATTGCCTTCTCCAAGAAGCCTTCTCTGGGTGGGTTCTAATCGGAGCACGATTTCCCATGGAGCCCAACAGTGCAGGTTCAGACTTCAGGACTCAGAATGGCAGCCCAGAGTCCCACGAAAGGGTGAGTGAAGAGGTGCAGCTTCAGTGAAGTCCTGACAGTCTGAGCAGCAGAAAGGGCTCTGAGGGACCCACCCCTGGAGTTCCAGATGCAGAGACTGAGACCCCAAGGCACACAGGACTTGTCCCTTCCTGCCAGCAAGGCCCAGCCGCTCAGACACCCTGCCATCGCTGCCAGAGATGCCAGCCTTACCCTAGACAGGTCGAAGTTCTCCTGCACTTGAATGTCATCGGGCAATGTGGGCACAGAGCTGGCATTTACCGCCAGGCAGGCAGTCAGTAACAACAGCAGGCCGCTGAGACTCCGCATGGCTCCGGTTCCTCTGTCTGGGGTGTCACTCACAGGCTTGGCTGGTCTGGGTATGGAAGAGCCACCAGCTCCCTGCTCGAGGCAGCTACGGACTGGGGCTGGGGAAGGGGCCTGGGGCTGTAGGTGACCTTGCTGTTTGCCCTGCTCGGCCAGGACCAATCAGAGACCCAAGGCCAGGGCCGATCGATCCCTTTTAGTACCCTGGCCAGGGTCACAGTCCCCAGGCGCCAGGGTAGCTGTTTCAGAGGAGCCGCTGGCCAAATGCAACCTGGCCTGGGCGCAGCTGGATGCTGGGTTCAGGCATCACAAGGGCTTCCCCAGAAACTCCTCGCCTGTCCCAGGCGGGATGGGAGAGGCGGGCAGCCCAAGCCCTTCCTGCTGAGTCATTTCACCTGTGAGCCAGGAGGACAAGCCCAACTGGCCAGTTTCCCGTACAAAAAAATCTAGGGCCTGGGGACAGTAAGTGACTTAGCAGAGACTATAAGCAGGTCTATGGCAAAGCTAGCTATGGCAAAGCTAGCTTCCCTTGTGGCTCAGATGATAAAGAATCTGCCTGCAAGGCGGGAGTCCCGGGTTTAACCCCTGGGTTGGGAAGATGCCCTGGAGAAGGGAATGGCTACCTACTCCAGTATTCGTGCCTGGAGAATCCCATGCACAGAGGAGCCTGGCAGGCTACAGTCCATGGAGTTGCAAAGAGTTGGACCTGACTGAGCGGCTTAACACCACCACCACGGCAAAGATAAGACTAGAGCTCAGATATCCTGTCCCCAGAGCTCCTTCTCTGACCCATGGCTTCCCACAGCCCTAGCAAATAATATTAATAGTCGAAATAATAATGCTGCTGCTGATGTCCACAGCTTCGATGTACTGAGCCCCTGGTATGTACCAGCTAGGCACAAGAGCTTTACAGCTGCCCTGAAATGGTTCATCCCCACAACAGCCCCATCAAGCAGGGGATGTTTTTCCCCTTTATAGACAGGCAGCCTTTGGTGGTGGCTGAGAGCGTGGACTCGGGAGGCAGGTTGCTCTCTGTGCTGCTCACTGGGGCAGGGGGCAGCCTTGGGTGAGCGACTTAACCTTTCACCACATCCGTGTCTTCATCTGAAAATGGGATAGTAGCAGTTTCTGGTTCAGAACATTGTCACAAGGATTGAAGAAGCTCATGCTTGCAAAGCACTAGGACAGTAGCTGGGACATACCGGAAGCTAAATGTGTTCACTGAGGGATGAATAAACTCCCCTCCCCACAAACTCAAGTGCACCTGGGACCTCAGACACTTTACGTGCGTATGTAATTACTTCAGATGAGGTCCTACCGGAGGAGGATAAACACTCAGTCCAAGGCCTGATGTCTTCCTAAGACAAAGAGAAGGGAAATTTGGACTCAGAAACACACAGAGAAGACGGCCACGGGAAGACAGAGGCTGAGATTGGAATGAGGTGGCTGCAAGCCAAGGAATGCCAGGGGCTGCCGACAGGAGCTGGGAAGAGCAAGGAAGGATTTTCTCCTAGTACCTTCAGGAAGGATGAGGCCCTCCTGACAACTTGCTGTCCAACTTATAACCTCCAGAACTGGGAGAGAAAACATTTCTGTATTATTACACCACCCACTTTGTGGTGTTCTATTAATGGCAGCCTTAGGAAACTAGACAGGGTTCATTCCATTGAAATATTTAACGGGAATTTTAAAAAGACAGATCTGTTTGTCTCCAAAGATCAAACTCTTGCTAGTGATACTGCAGGTCCTCTCTACTTTAAAAAACTTTTTTTAAATTATGAAAGTATGATAACACATTTACATGAAACTTGGATAATACCGAAAATTATTTTTTAAGTAGATAAATTAAGATTTTTAGTTGGAGTTTCTATATCAAACTCTCAAAAATCAACAGAATGAATATGCAGAGAAGTAGAAGGATATGAAAAGCACGGAAAGCTCTATTAGCCTGAAAAGCATGAAAGCATGAAAAGCACTGGAAACCAATTCAACATAACTAAGATTTATACAATTTTCACATAATAGTAGGAACCAATTTCTATTCAAGTTCCCATAGACTGTAAGCCAGGAGACACTGAAACACAGCCAGGGGTGCAAAACAAGCTGCAGAAAGTTCACAGTCTAAAGATATTGAAATCATACAGAGTTTGTTCTCTTATCACCGTGGAATTGTATTAGAACTCAATATCAAAAGATATTTGAAAATGACCCACATATTTTCAAGCCCAATGCGGCATTTACCAAGAGAGACCTTCAACTTAGCCATTGAAAGCCTCAGTAAAGTTAGACTGAAAAGAACACAGAGGGTGATTGCAGAGAAGAAAGCATTTAAATGAGAAATTAGTATAAAATGAGAAATTAATATTAAAGATATTTTAAACCAAGTCCCACGCATTTGGAAATTAGATGTCCACTTTTAAATGATGGGTGTGTCAAAGAAAGAGCAACAAGGAAAATTAGAAAATATTTGCAACAGAATAAAAATGGAAAGAGAATTTACCAGAATGTGTTGCATGCACCTGAAGCTGCTCCATGCATTTAAATGCAACGTGGAGTCTTGAAAAAGGTATGAAAACAAATAGCGAACACTAGCATAAAATGTTGTGGGATTTGAACAAAATCTGTGCTAATGCTGTGAAAAGTAAAATGTTAGTTTTCGGTTGTGTCCGACTCTTTGTGACCCTATGGACTGTAGCCCTCTAGGCTCCTCAGTATCACTGGTTAATCTCCCGATTTTTTTTTTTTTTTAACGACATAGTATTTCTTCGTATTCTCAGAACTGGACTCAAAGTTTCAAGCCTCATTCAAATTTTTTTAAATCACTAAGATAATAAATTTTCTAGACTTTAAGCAGTAATACTAGATGCCAAAATATATGGAACTATATTAAAGTTTTGAGTGAATATAAATTAGAAATCCAGAATTCTATTCATACTAAATCAATCAAGAGGAATCAAAACATCATAAGTTTTTTTAGGCAAAAATTCATAAATTTTCTAAAATATATATATTACACATACTATTTATATTTGTTGTTATTCAGTCACTAAGTTGTGTCCAACTCTTCCTACAGCATGCCAGGTTTCTCTGTCCTTCACTGTCTCTCGGGGTTTGCTCAAACTCATGTCCCCTGAGTCGGTGATGCCATCCAACCATCTCCTCCTCTGTCGTCCCCTTCTCCTCCTGCCCTTAATCTTTCCCAGCTTCAGGGTCTTTTCCAATGAGTCAGCTCTGTGCATCAGGGGCCAAAGTGCTGGATCTTCAGCTTCAGCATCAGTCCCTTCAATGAATATTCAGAGTTTATTTCCTTTAGGATTGACTGGTTTGATCTCCTTACCGCCCAAGGAACTCTCGAGAGTCTTCTCCAACACCACAGGCCGAAAGCATCAATTCTTAGGCAGTCAGCCTTCTTTATGGTCCAACTCTCACATCCATACATAACTGCTCGAAAAATCATAGCTTTGACCATATGGACCTTTGTTGGCAAAGTGATCCCTCTGCTTTTTAATACGCTGTCTAGGTTGGTCATAGATTTTCTTTCAAGGAGCAAGCGTCTTTTAATTTCATGGCTGCAGTCACCACCTGCAGTGACTTTGGAGCCCAAGAAAATTAAGTCTGTCACTGTATCCGTTGTTTCCCCCATCTGTTTACAGGGAGAAATATCAATAACCTCAGATATGCAAATGTCATCTAATGGCAGAAAGACGAAGAGGAACTAAAGAGCCTCTTGATGAGGGTAAAAGAGGAGAGTGGAAAAGCTAGCTTAAAACACAACATTCAAAAAACTAGGATCATGGTATCCGGTCCCATCACTTCATGGCAAATAGATGGAGGAAAAAATGGAAACAGTGACAATTATCTCCCCTCTTGTTAACAGAGTTTCTCAAGCTTTTATGGTTTGTTTCATGGTGATAGTGAGGGGGCAGTCTGAATTAAAAAGGGTGCTGAGAGCCAGAAGCCTGGACTTGTTCGATACAACTTTGGAGATGACCTTCCCTCTCCAAAGCCCACTTTTGTCACCTGTAAATGGAAGATAGGAATCCCTGATCTGACAAGAGGTCAAGTGAGCAATGTGTGTGAAAGTACTCTCTAAACAGTCCACTGCCTCGCCTGTGTGATGGTGTCAGAATGTCTGTCTTTGAAGAAACCAAACCTGATACAAGAAAAAAATCACAACGAATCATGAACAGGAACAGAGCCATCCTGTGAAGGTTGCCTACCGGGTACCACGGTGGCTCATCTGATCTTCACAGAGGGTCTGCATTGTCAGGACTGTCAACCCCCCTGGCCCCAAGGGAAGCCTGAGACCCACACGGGTGTAGAAGAATCCCACCCTCTTTTGGGGCAAAATCATTCAACCAGCCACACAGCCCCTCCTGGGGGGAGGGGAGAGGCCGGGAGGATGGGCCCAGGATGTTGATCTCTTCTCCCACCTCCAGAGATGTTTGCTCTCCTGAGATTATTAACCAAAGCAAACAGTGAGAACAAACTCTGACAAAGCCCACCTGGACTTTGAGCTGCTTTTTAAAAATTAATCCGGAACCACAAGGACGCAAGGCTGGCAGTAAACAGGAGTGCTGACCCTCTTCCCGCTCTGGCCCTTGGGGTGGAAGGAGAGAGGCTCTGGGGCCCCTGTCCTCCTAAAGGATCCGGGGTCCAAGGGTCCACTGAAATTGGCCAGGTCCCAGAACCCTTTCAAGGGGAGGGCAAGGGCCTGACCACGCAGGAGACCTCCGAGCCTCAGAGCCAGTGCAGGAGGGAACGGAGGCCTGTTTCAGATGAGCACTCTGGGCCTCGGAGAAGGAAAAGAACTTGTTCAAAGTTCCCCAGCTTGGGGGTGATGCAGCTGGAGGTCAAATGGGCCTGGCTCCAGAGCCCAGGCTTTCCCCCATCCTTTATTCATCCGTTCACTCATTCACTTACCAAACATGCTCTCCAGGCTTGGTGCTGAAGATAGGATGAAAAACAGGACACGCTTCCCAGGGCTCCGCCACAGGAGCAAATCTGGCATGATGAGTAGAAATCAGCCAACCAAAAAGGCAGGCATAGGGTGCGGGTCGCGGGGGAGGAGAAGAGGGTATTCCAGACAGAGGAAACAGCAACTGTAAAGGCTTCGAGGAGGACGGTGGAGAGAGAAATGTATATGGAATGCAAAAGCAAACAAGCCAAACCACAGGTCTGGAGCTTGGGAGACAAAGAGAGATGTGGAGCGAGCTGGGCCGGGGAGGTGGTGAGGACCATCAGGGAGGACTCCGACACCAGCTCAAGGGAATTGCTGGCTGTCTGGAGTATCTGGGGAGCCCTGGCGCATTTTCAGAAGTGCTTCTGGATTTATAATCGGGAGAGATGGGTGAGGAGGCAGTGCAAGTGGGAAGCTCAGGAAAGCAATTCACTGGGAGGTTTTCCAGGAAGAAAGAAGGGGCTGGAGCACCGGGATCTGGAGAACGGACCAGCAGGGACATCAAAGACATTATTAGGTGGAGGTGGCCAAGATTGGGACCTTCCTCTGCTAATGCAGGAAGCGGGTGGCAGAGAGACCTTGCCTCCCCATGGCAAGGTATCCAGCTGTGGGCCTCATCCAGGACCTGACGCTGCCCAGTTCCCTTAGACTCAGAGCCACAACCCTTCCCTCAAGGGGAAGCTGGAGGCGGCAGCACCCAGGACTCCACGACAGTGATGGAGGAGGCTTTATTCTCACCGGCCGGCTCTGTCTAGGTTTTGTTCCCCATTCCTGTCGCAAAGAGCCAGGCCACCCCAGGCTTGAGTTCCAGTCCTTGTGATTTGTTGGGTGACTGTGGGCAGTCTTTTCTCTCCTTGACCTCACCCTCCTCCTCTGGATTCCTGATGAAGGTATAATCTCATGTGACAGAGGTGGAATGAGCACTGGGTGAGGGGCCTTTGTGAACGTGCTCCCAGTGCACACATGCGAGGGACATGTGTCATCACAGGCCCATCGCACAGCGTGTGGTATCAGGTAAAGGCCCCATAGGTAGCAGAAATCACACACAAGAAGGTGTGAGCACCCCATGTCCACTAGAGGGCAGCAGAGAACGTCAGAAAGAAAAGGAATTTGTTCACAGGTTCCTCCTTACAGACCTGGAGGCAGAGGCCAAGAGTCAGGGCCAGCAGAAGTGGGAGAACCAGGGCTGGAATCCAGCTTTCCTTGCCCCAAGCCTGCTTACACCCCTCTGATGAGTGTAAAACACTCAGCTTCTGCCTTGCCTATCCCCACCCCGGCCACAGACCTGGATGCTTAGAGGTGCCTCCTTTAAAATTAGTTCCCTGCCCAGTGAATTCAGTTCTCCTGGTGAACTAGGATTGGGTATTACCGCTATTGAGCACAAGTGCTGCGACCACCTGAATAAGCACTTAGGTTCATAAAGTATGCCAGGTCCAATGCTGAGGACTCAACAAGCACGTCATATTGAATCCTCTGGTTAAGGTTCCATCATTTCACTATGATGTGTAGCCCCATTTGGCAGATAGGGAAATCGAGGCCAAGAGATCCGATGACTTGGTGTCAAGGATCACCCAGTCAGTGAGTAGTGCTTCAAACCCAGATGTGTCTCCCTGACTGCCGAGTCACTCTGCTGACCTCCCGGATCCTTGTCCCCTGATACACAGTGGGCCTGTGGCTGTGTTCCTTCAGACACCTGGAGCAGAAGGGTGGCTGTTTCCCTTCTGTACTCCTCACAGCATGAATGAGCCTGGTTCTCCCTTCCCCGGCCAAGAGCATGCTTGCTTTCTGCCACAGCAAGACTTGGCCCTTCTTTTTTTCCTCAGAGACCAGCACTGTGCTGGCCACTTAACAGCAGCTCAGAGACCACCTGCTAATCAACTGACTTAGAACTGTGAGCAGACATGTAGGTCCAACCCTTGAAAAGACCACCCAACTAGAAGACAGCTGAGGGAGACTGGGAGACTGAAATCACCATGGCCAAATCTTTGAATCACAACCCATGAGTGAGTGACTGGGGTATTCCCAGACACAATTTTAAAAGCAAAGGTCCCTTGAGTAGCTGATTTTGAGTTATTCTGTGCATCATTGCTGGCAGGATCCTCAAGACTTCATCCAGCAGAGTGATGACCGAGCAGCTGAGCTTTGCACCCAGACTGTCCTGGGTTCCAGTCATGGCTGTGACCCCTTCATGCCTGTTTGGTCTTAACTGACTTCAACTTTCTCAACCTGTCTTTCCCTCTGTTCAATGAGGTTCATAAGAACTAATAAGGGCGCATAAGAATTAAATTATGAGAAACGTCACTTTCTTGCTCCTCGGAGAGAGCTTAGCAAATAATAAACGTTAACCCTGGGTGGAGGGTCCTCTTGCGTGTGTACTCAGTCATGTCCGACTCTTTTGCGACCCTATGGACACCAGCCCACCAGGCTCCTCTGTCCATGGAATTTTCCAGGCAAGAATACTGGAGTCAGTGGCCATTTCCTTTTCCAGGGGATCTTCCCAACCCAGGGGTTGAACCTGCATCTCTTGTATCTCCTACACTGGCAGGCAGATTCTTTGCCATTGGGCCACCTGGGAAGCCAGAGGATTCCCTTGCCTGTATGCACACTTGGTCGCTTCCGTTATGTCTGACTCTTTGTGACCCCATGGACTGTAACCCACCAGGCTCCTCTGACCATGGTATTCTCCAGGCAAGAATACTGGGCTGCTGTGCCCTCCTCCAGGGGATCGTCTCTACCCAGGGATCGAGCCTCGAAGTTTGATGCAGCAGATTCTTTACCGTTGGGCCACCCAGGAAGCCAGAGGACCCCCTTAGATCTTGTCAATTCAGCCTCATGATTGTGGGAGCAGGTGGCTCAGCTTGCAGAAGCAGCCCAGAAAGTGCGACACTTTGGAGCTGGGTGTCCTGGAGAACCAGCTGCCCCAAGAACAGAGCTTGTGGCCCAGGGCGTGGCTTGCTTTGTACCCCAGAAGAAAGGGCTCTCAGAGGAATAAACTCCCAAAGGCCTGGTGTGCATCAGGAAGAGGACACAGGAGTTTTCCTGCTCTTTGCAGGCTGGTCTTATCTGCCCTGCATTAAAGAAAGCAGGACCTCAGCAGGCCTGCCCGACTCCTGGCTGACCGAGTTGACGTCACCCAGTATCCTTGGAGGGATGAAAATAGCTCTTTTCTGAAATCACGAGACAAGCCAGACTCCTTGGAAAGTCCCACTGGCCTTTCTTGAATGAAGACAAATGCATCTCTAGTGATCAGGCTCCCTGGAAGGAGAGTGGGAACTCTTCCCTGGTTTTCCATTGGGTGACAGAGTCCTGAATGGCTAATCGCTCCCTGGAAGAACCCATATTAGAAGGCTCACCTTGTAGGAAGGAACGAGCAGAGCTGGATGTCAACTTCATGAGTCTGTATAACCAGAGTCCAGATATTGATGCACTTCCTCTCCTGGAAAACAGGACTGGTAGAATATTTGTGCTGAAAGCATCCATTAGTAATAAAAATAGTAATAACAGCCAGCATGTATTTAGCACTGACCACTTGGCAGGTTCTGTCCCAAAGAGTTTACATGGATTCACTTTTTTAATCCTCATATCATCCGCTATGAGCACATTAATTTCTCATAGCATAAACCAATCTTATCCCTATTTTCAGAGGAGGACTTAGATTCAGAGAGGTTAGTTACCTTTTCCAGGCTCCCATAACCATACATTGGGCAGACAAGTTGAGAGAGCGAGAGGGTTTGCCAAGGTTCTGTAGCCAGGAGACCACCCACACAAAAGCCTGGATTTTCAGGGTTCATTTCTAATTCTCTTGATTCTGGCTAGGCTGCACAGAATCCTCCTTCTGTGGGTAGCCTGTGAATAATTACTGTATCTCTGGAGGTGATGAGGTTTCCTCAGTGGGTTAAAAGAACTTGGGAAGTCCTTTGCTCCACCTTATTAAAGACCTCTGTAGAGTCCGACTTTGTTGGGTTGTTGAGATTCAGTGGAACTTAACTTCTCCAGGGAGGCTGCTCTTTCTTCTTAGTGGTTCCTGGTTGAATGAAAAGCCCTCCTGCATTATCCCTTCCTTTGTGGGCCTACTGAGTAGCACTTGGCATGGTTGTTGAGCTCACCTATTCAAGAGCCAGAACACCCCAGCCCAAATCCCACTTCTGCCACCTACTAGCTGTGTGACCTTGGGAAAATTTCTGAGCCTCTTCTTGTCTTGGTTTCCTCACTGTAAGATGAGGATAATAATAGTACCTACCTCACAGAGTTGTTGTGAGAAATGCAACATGGCCAGTGCTGAGAATGATGCTTGGCACCAGAGAAATATGCTAATCATTATTATTTATTTCATTGCATAGCAATTGTCACTCTGATTGTCCTTTTACCCCACTTGACTGGAAGCTCTCTGAGAGCAGAGCAGTGGCTTAAGGTCAGGCCAGGGTCCTCATGCCTAGTAGGCCAGGCCTGGCCTTCAAATAAGGACTTTGGCTCAGTGGGGAAGAATCTGCCTGCAATGCAGAAGACGCGGGTTCAATCCCTGGGTTGGGAAGATTCCCTCAAGAAAGAAATGGCAACCCACTCCAGTATGCTTGCCTGGAAAACCCCACTGGACAGAGAAGCCTGGTGGGCTACAGTTCATGGGTGTCACTAAAGAGCTGGATATGACTTAGCGAATAAACTACAAAATGCACAATGAGTGAGAGAGAGTGTAATCAGAGCCAGGGGCTGAAAGAACGTTCTCGAGGAAGACACTTGTGGCTGGCAATTTTTTTTTTTTTTTTTTTTGGCTATGCTGGGTCTCCATTGTGGCTCTCAGACTTAATTGCCCTGTGGCATGTGGGATCTTAGTTCCCCGACAGGGGATGGAACTTGTGTACCCTGCATTGGAAGGCAGATTCTTAACCACTGGACCACAGGGGAAGTCCCTATGGCCTTCTTTGCTGGCCTGTAAGCATGGATGTCAGTGATGGCCAGCGGGTTTGTAGATCTGTTGCCAAGCAGGCTTAGAATCCAGGTCTCCTGACTCCAGTCCTGGTCTCCATCCATAGCACCAATTCGTTTACAAGTTCTAGTAACTGCTGCTCCTTGTTTCATAGCAAGACTACCTCCACCTACCCAATCGCACTCCATCATGTTTGCTTAAAAAAAAGGTCGACAGAGAATTCCCTGGTGGTTCAGTGGTTAGGACGCTGCACATTCCCTGCTGAGGATGTGGGTTCAAATCCTGCCCAGGAAACTAAGACCCCATAAGCTGTGCAGCATGGCCAAAAATAAAAAATAAATAAAGGAAGCAAGACAAGTCTTTGGAAGCTCCACAAGGAGAGAGAAACAGGAAAAATAATTGAGGACACAAAATATCCCTCAGAGGGGCTGAAATCAAGTCAGTTTGGTGCACAAAACTGAATTAATATGAGTTGGGGCAAATGTGTCATTAGTCAAAGGGAAGAAAGACCCTGAGTGAGAGAAAGCAGGATGTGAGAGAAAGCTGACGCAGAGAGGGGATGGGGGTAAGAAGCTCTTGGCAGGTAGATCTTCCCAAGCTCTCGTGTTCTCTCCACCTCCTCTGGTTCGCCATGGGGTTGGTCACTGAGATGAAACCTCATAATCTTTGAACCCAAGCACCCACGAGCGCTTTTCCTGAAGTTTTTCTCCTCCTACTGTAATGTTTTCACCATGCTGCCCATTCTGCACTGGCTGATGATTAGAGTCCCCAGGGATCTGGAGAACTGGATCAGGGCTCCAGACAAGAGGTTGATCTCTGGATTTGACACCATTCTAGAAACTCCCGGATGGCCTTCCAAGCACTGGTAAACATCCCCACGCCTACCCAGAGATTCCAGAGAACCCCTCCCAACTGCTACACAACGTTTTACAGTTTCCAAGAGCTCTTCTATGGATTTGGAATTCTGGGAAATTCCCATGGCACTTCAGGATTTCTAATAGCTGTCCCGGTTCTGATGTATCAGAGACTTTCTTCTAAGTTTGATAGTTCTGGAGAACTGCTACCCTATGTCATGAGAGCCAAAGAACATCCCCCAATTCCAACATTCTGGGGAAAGTCAGAAGTGTCCTGTGGGATCTACAGTTCCAAGTAATGATGATAGTCCTGGGATCCTGCGGGCTTCCTCCAGGGTTAGGGACTCTGGACAAGCTGCAGTTCTTGAGTAAGGATGCTGAGAGGGAGGTAGATACACGGTATATGACATACAGGTAGTGAGGACTCATCGCCTTCAGTCCTCTATCTATCTCTGGGAAAGTAAGTAGGAATTTTGCCGAACTGGAACCGGGAGACTTGAAAATCGTGGCTGGCTCCAGCGGGAGAAGGAATTGTCCAAACAAGAATGAACCGGCCATAGCCAGGGTCCCCCTGGGTGGTCCTGTCCATGCTTCCCACGGCGGCCAAGCAAAACTTTCACGCTCAGTTCCAGGGGCCTCCTCTGCCTGAGGCTAGAGACCTCCCAGCAAGCAGGGGCACACACAGTAAGTGAGATAAGGAACCTGGGGAGTGGAAGAGCCCCGGCTCAAACCTGCCGAGCCACACAGGCTGATGCAGCGTCAAAACCATCTAGAGCAGAAACAAGTGGCTTTACAGCGATTATTAGGCTCCCCCTCCTTCCACCCTTCACATCTCTGCAAAAATGTCACCTGCGTGAGACCCTTCTTAAGGCCCCTGTTTCAGAATTGCACCCGCCCTGACCCATGGACCTCCCTCCTCTCTTTTGCTCCATAGCCTTTATCACTATCTGACATCCCATCTGTTTTGCCCATTTTCTTGTTTCTTGTCTGTGTTAACAGTAAGGCTCCTTATGCTCCTTATTGTTAACAGTAAGGCTCCTCAATGCCGACCCAAAGTGGGTTCTCAATTTGTTAAGTAAAATTTTTGGAACCCAGATTGTCAATTGCATCAGATTATCACACTGACTGAAAGCAGCTTTTGGCTAAATTGTCCGCAACAGACAAAGCCCTGTGCTGCAATCTTTCCACGTGTCAGTGGATTTAAATCCCCATGACTGACCCGTGAGGGGCTACTATTCTTGTATCTGTTCTGCAGATGGGGTGACTTGGGCTCAAACCAGTTAAGTCACCTGCCCAGGATCACTCACGGTAAGTGATGACACTGAGACTTGAACTTGTGCTATTCCATTTATGGGCTGAACTCCAGCCAACCCGCCTGGCCCTGTGCCTGTGGTGTATGGCCATCACCCCACCGCCCTGGGTTCTGCCTCCATGGACTCTAACCTTCTACAAACACCTCTATTCTCAGTCACAGGTTTTGCCTTTCAATACCTGGCTACTGTCATCTCCAGCTTGGGCTGACCCTGCCAGCCTCAGCTTCAGGGACCAGCTTTCCAGACAGAGCCTCAGGAGTCAGAAGCCCTGCAGTGGGGAGGCTCAGAGAGGCCCACCCCAGGCCACAGTGCACACACACAAGCATAGCTGAGAGGCACCCTGCTTTCTTATCTTTGGGTCCGTACTTCCATGGGGAAAAAGAGGGCATAACTATGGAACGTTACCTGGGCTACTTTCCACACTGGTGGGTACAAGTGTATTGGGTCTTTCCTTGCTTGGTCTTGTGCTGGGGAGTGGGATGGGAGCAATCAGACTTGATTTTCTTGACTTTTCTCGGACCAGGCCTATGGGCAGGTCTGAACATTGCGGTGGATGATGTTATGACACCTCCCCAGGGCGTCCCCAGTCCTGATTCTCTCCAGCGGCTCCCTAGCTTGTCCTCTGCCCCCAGTGTCCCGCTCCCCAAGCCCGTGGCTGAGGCTGGCATGCCTGGGGTCTTATCTGAGCCCAGTGTGCAGTGCCCAGGTCCCAGGGGCTGCCCAGCCCGAGCGGAGCTCAGGTGCTGCTGGTTGAGGTGGCTCACCTCTCCCTGCACCGGTCATCTCATCGGTCTCTCTCCTCCAGTTCACCCTTTCCAGTCCACCTGCCACAGTGGCCAGCATGATCTAAACGCACATCAAAGCTGGTGGCTCCTCAAGACCCTTCTGTGGTTCCCCTTTGCCCTTGGGACAAACCCCAACTCCCAAAGTGGGCTCAGCCACACACTTCTAGAATGGTCCTGGAAACCTTTGGAATTCTGAACCTTTGGCATTGCAGCCCGCTCCTCACCCCCACCTGCCCTGGGCCAACTGCCACTCACCCTTAACCATGACCCTCTTTGGCAAACCTACCCTGATGATTTCTGACGGGGTAACCCTCCATGCCTCCAGTGCTCTGGGTTTCTCCCATCAAAGCATGCGTGTGAGGTTGTAAATGCCTACCTGTCTGCCCCCCACCAGACTGTGAGCTCCCTGGGCAGAGCCAGCTTGCCTCTTGTCAGTCTTCTTTGCCACCTTGATTTACAGTCGATGCCAGTGGTGTTTACTGAATGAGTGAGTGAATGTATGAACAAACAACGGAAGGAGCCACGTGGGGTCTCAGTTTCCCTGACCATAAAATGGGAGACTTAGGTTAGCCTCGTGGCTCTTTCTGTAGTGGGGTCCTCCCACTCACATCCCCAATTTCACAAGTCACATCTGGACTTACCTCTAACTGTGGACCCACAGCATCCTACTGGGCATGTGCTGGGAATCATGATATTCCTAATCTCCTTGCCCCTCACTAGAGATCAACAGGACTGGGAGCCATGTCTAAAGGACTGAAAACCAGGAAGTGGTCCCAGGAGGGTGTGGGCCTTGCCCAGGGGCTCAGAGCAGATCTGCAGCTTCAGAAGTCAGGCCCTATGATGCAGTACCAGGACACACGCAGCTGACACAGAGTGTGCGAGCCCCTCAGCCCACCGCCTGCCCCAGCTCAAGGCCAGAGCAGTCTCCCCCAGGCCTTCTTCATGGAGATTCTCACCATTCCCTCTCCCTATGCCTGCCCAGTGGTACACAGTAGTTGCTCAATTAAAATGTGTACAGTAGCTAAAATGGCTCTCCAATTTATGGATCACCCACCCAGGGGCTCTAAAGGTAGGGCTAATGACAACCTCCTCCAAAAGGACTTATGCTACACGCTGCGCCTCCTGGGACTTCAACCCTGAATATTCATTGGAAGGACTGATGCTGAAGCTGAAGCTCCAGTATTTTGGTCACCTGATGCGAAGAGCCGAGTCACTGGAAAAGACCCTGATGTTGGGAAAGATTGAGAGCAGGAAGAGAAGGGAGTGATAGAGGATGGGATGGTTGGAGGGCATCATTGACTCAACGGACATGAGTTTGAGCAAATTCTGGGAGATGGTGAAGGACAGGGAAGCCTGGCGTGCTGCAGTCCATGGGGGTCCCGAAGAGCCGGACACAATTGAGTAACTGAGCAACACATTAAAGGAGGTTCTCCTCTATTTCAGGAGAACCTAAAATATTCCTGATTTGAAGGGGAAGGGGACAATCACCTCTGCCAGGAATCCTGGCCTCCTCTTCCTCAGGACCCCTCCCCTAAGAACCCCTCCTCTCTGGGTTTCTCCCAAGGGCCAGAGCCTGACTAGTCAGAAGATAAGACCAACCAGACTTGGAGCTGATGTCTCTCTTTATTCATATACTTCATCACCTGTGGCCTGGTTTCTCCTGAATCCAGTCTCATTTCTCCAAGTCTGGGGCAGCACCCACCCTTTGCATCCCCAGTCTGCCCCATCAGCCCCCACGCCCAGGCCTGGTCTCTGCCCAGGCCAGCTGCAGACTGGAGCAGTGGCTGCTACGCCATTGAACAGATGGAGAGACTGAAACCCAGGGTGCAGAGCCCAGCCCAAGGCACATGAAGGTCTCCTGGGTTCCCACGCTGCCCGCAGCAGGCAGGGAGGGCCTGGTTAGGGCTCCGTGTGCCCTCAGCGAGGGGGTGGCTGGCTCCGGCCACGTCGCAGGGAGGTGCCGATTTGGTCTCTGAGGGCCTCCAGTCTCCGGGCCAGGTTTGGAACTGCAGCCCCACCTAAAGGGCACAAGGTGAGGCTTGAGGCCATCACCTCCTTGGGCCTTGCCCCACCCAGGCCCATCAGGGTCCCAGCAGCCTCTGAGGCAGTCTCGGATGGCCCCCCCAACTCCATCTGCCATTCACACCATGGGCCCCAGAATACATCTGGGAGTGCAAGTGGCTTCAAGAAGAGAATTCCAGGTTTGAGAAATAGAAAGATCGTAGAACTCTCACCTCTTAATCCGCCCCCGGTTTCAGAAATGGGAAGACTAAGGTTTGGAGGTGAGTTCCAGCCCAAGATCACAGAGTACGCTAGCAGCCCTCCCCTCGCACCCTTCTTCACCTCTCAGCACTGGTGATGCGTTTAGCGGCCCCGCGGGCAGGGGAGGTGCAGAGGGCATCACTTTCTCCTCAGTCAGCATCTCCGCCAGAACCTGGGTCTGAGTCCACTCACTGTGACTCCTGGGCCAGGGGGAGTTGGGCGGTGGGAAGTGAGTCTTCAGTTTCCCAGGCCTTTTCCCTCACCACCCCCATCCCCCAGTGCCCCAGGGCTGGGCTCACCTCTCTCTCGAGCACTTGGCAGAGCTAGGGCAGCATGGGGGTGCCCAGGGCGGGGGCCGGGTGGACAGGGGCCCGTCACCTGGGGCCTTAGAGCCAAACACCTGCAGCAGAGACCAGAGTCCACAGGGCTGGGTGATCTCAGTGCTGGGTCTGTGCCCCACTTTCCTGGGGCTGATCGTGATACCACACTCCCTGCCAGGCCTGCCCTAGGGGGTACTAAGAATGTCTGGTGAGCATAAAGGGCTGGGGGTCCCTTTTCCTGTGGGCAGTGGGTGGCCCTTGTGAAGTCCTCTCTGGAGACTAGGCACTCCCCAAGGGCAGGAACCACGTCTGCTCTGTGAATCCTCAGTGGCCAGAACAGGGGCTGCCACAAAGCAAGGAGTTTAGGGGAGAGTTACTGAATAAGTGAATATTCACTCATTAAGTAAATGCATTCATTGACTCATTCATTCAGTGCATAAATGAGTAATGCATAAGTGAATACATGAATAAGCCAACAGCAGAGTAAGTTCCCAAAAGAAGGTAGAATGGGAAGGATGGAGGGCGAGGCAAGGTTAACAGCTATTTCGAACCCTAGGCAGAGAGAACCCAAAGCCAACCACTTCCTGCCATGACCCAGCCCAGGACCCTGGAGTCCCCACAGTTCTGGACCCTTCCAGACTACAGACCTCTAGCTCCAGGTCTCCAGTTCTCCCCGGCCTTCCCTCCTTCCGCCTCGGCCTTTCCTACCTGGGGCAGGTGGAGTTCCCTCCGTGGGCAGGCCCAGTGGGCCAGCGGTGCACGGCACAGGGGGCAGAGTTGGCAGCGGGGGCAGAGGGGTGGCGGGGCCTGCAAGAGGTCGTGTCAGGGGCTCTGTGATGTCCCTGCCCCTCCTTTCTCCGGGCTGGGCAGAGACTCACGTGGCACAGGAAAGGTGGCACCATCACACAGGGACACGGTGGGGCGGGGCCAGGGCCTGGCTGCTGAAGGTAGCAGACAGAGAGGAGACGCCTGGAAAGAAGGGTGGGCTCTGTCTGCCTTGAGCCCTCAAAGCTACCACCAGCCTGGCACCCAAGTACTGCTTTTAACAAACGCTCGTGGAGCCCGAACTACATGGCGGGCACTGTTTTCAGATCTTTACATATGAATTCACACCATCCGGTCTTTAGGACAATCCCAGGAGGCAGGCACTGTATCACCTCCATTTTACAGAAGGGAAAATCCAAGCGGTGAGAGGTTAACGGACTCACCCAAGGTCACACAGCTGGTGGCAGAGCTGGGGTCTAAGCCCCGGGGGTCTGGATCCAGAGGGCAGATCCGGCTTAGCCACCCCCTTTCCCACCTGCCCTCCATCCTGAAGGCTGGTCTCAGCCGGCAGCCGCGCTCACCGCTCCAGCTCGCGGACCTGCTGGGCCAGGATGTGCTGCTCACCGTGGGCCAGGTCCCGGCTGCTCTGCAGCTGCCTCTTCTCTTTCCTGGGAGGCAGGGCCGGCGGGAACATCAGTCAGCTCCTCCTCACTGCAGCACAGTACGAGCCCCAGGAGGCAGGCGGGGACAGAAGAGGAGCCAGGGGGAGTGGGGACCAGAGAGGGGAGGCATCTTGGCAGAGGGGGCCCCACAGTGAGGGGCGGGCCGCAGAGTCCGGGCTAGGGGAGTCTACCTGAGCCTCTCATTCTCCAGCATGAACTCCTGCAGCATCCCGTAGAGGTTCCGCTGAGCCCAGGCCGCCCGGGCCCCGCTGAGTCCAGAGGCTGCAGGGAAGAGGGAGGCATCTGGAGCCCCAGGAGCCCCAGAGCTGATCCTCATTTCACCCCCACCCCAGGGAGCTCATACCCTTGGGGTCCATTTGGCCCAGTTGGGACCGCAGGTGAAGGTTCTCCTCCTGCAGCTGCAATAGCTCAGTCTCCAGGTGCTGGGGCGGCTTTGCCTTGGGGGACTGCAGAGAAAGAGGCCCAGAGCTGCTGTTTATGGCTGCACAGGTTTCGAACTGCACAAGGCAGTCTGGGATAGGGGAGTAAGTGGAGCCTAAAATCCAGCCCAGGCTCCACTTGCCCACTTTGAATCCTGGCCCAAGGTCACATACACTTAGAGGGGACACCTTGTCCTAATGGCAACAAAGTGCCATGTGGCCTCAGCTGTCTCCCTGGAAAGCCTGCTCTAAACTGCTCCCTGCACAACCCCAAACTCACTTCTGTCCAAACTTTGGTCCAGATTCTGACCCCAAATAAGACCCCACATCAGACTCCAACTTAACTCAGACTTAGTCACGATACCAGCTAGGATGTTGGCTAGACCCTGAAGCATGTCCTGAATCAGACTCCAAGCCTAAACCTATCCTAACCCTGACCATGAACCCTGACTGCAACCCCACCCTGCCCAAACATAACCCCGTCATCAAGATTTCAACCCTAATCCCTGCTCTGACTCAGTCTCAGACTTCAACCGTGGCACTGATTCAGTCTCCAGCTGTTGGATGATGACCACCACCTCCCCTGCCAGTCCCTCTGCCCTGCCTGTGGCTCTCTCCACTCACCCTGGGGGCCTGTGGCCGAGTGGTGACCCGCTGAGCTCGGCTTGCATATCGCAGGGTGCTGAGGGTCTCGGGAAGGCACTGGGCTGAGGGGGACACGCAGGCCACCTGGGGAGGACTGCCTCTGAGTGCTCCTCTCTGGGAGCCCTCCCTCAGGACCCAGCCCTCCCTGCCAGCCTCCCGTGGATACCATGAGGGTGACCCCATGCCCCCCTAGCGAATCTGCTAGCAGCTTGGTGAGCTTGCTGTCCCGGAAGGGGATGTGGCTCTGCTTTCGTTGAGGGTCCAGCAGCAGCGAGATGCAGTGACCTGGGTGGGGAAAGCGTGGTCACCCTCCGTGTCCAAGGCCCCCCAGCTGGTACGCTGCAGAGCTAGGTCTCCACCAGGCTTGTATGTCTCTAGGGTGTGTCTTTCCACATGATCTCATTACCCATTCAGACTGCTTGGCCACCAGACTAGGGCTCCCACCTTGATCCCTAATGCCCACCAAAGGGCCTGGCACAGGAGCTTAGGAAATGTCTGACAAATGGACTGAATGAAGACATGTTTCCTACACGTCTCCCCACGCATGCAGAGAGGAAGGCCAAGGTAGGTCTCAGCCATTAGAGACCTCAAGGCCAATGACCTGGGGGCTGGGGAGACGGTAAGACAGTTTAGTGCCCTTCTCCTCCCTGGGCCTCAGTCTTCCCAAAAACAACAAGGGTCAAGTTGAATGTCTGAGGGCTCACACTCTGCATTGAGTGTTTCTACCTCTCCAATTAGAATTCAACTGTACCCTCAGCGTTTATAGATCCACAGAGTTCTGTGAGGGAAAGCATGAGACACCAGCAAGCTGAGGCCCCAGGGAGGCCTGTGGCTGCTGGATCATAGCTCTTTAACTCTCCTCCATTCCCAATTACTCCCCTGGCTTCCCCACTGTGGATGGCTGTGGGCGAGGCACAGAGGAACGACTCGGACAGTCACTCCACTCGGATCTCACCCAGGGCCAGCAGGCTGCGGTTGATGCTGTTGGCCTCAAGCATCAGCTCCCCACGGGATCCTGTGGCCACCACCTTCTCACTGCCGGCCAGGTCTACAAAGCACAGCTTCCCCCCAGGAGGGGGTTCCCCGGGCTCCACAGGAGGCATCTGCTGGGGTTGGAGGATCAGGGCTCCGTGGGGACTTGCGAGGGGCTATCATCATCAAAATCACAGGCCCAAGGGTCTCCACTATTACCTCCCATGCACGCCCAAGTTGGTTTATACATCCAGAGGCAGACCCTTGTTGAGTGGCCCTGGGCCGCTCCTTTCCAAGCTGAGGCACTCACAGTTTGGTGGCTGATGTAGAGTGTGAGCAGGGCATGGCTTCGGCTGGAGGCCTGGTTCAGGGTGTGAGCGGAGCTCCTTCGACGGCTAAGACCTAGAGAGGAAAAACATCCTAGAGTTGGATGTGGTAGGAAGAGCAAGTTGTCACCAATGAATAAAAGAGGGAAGACATCCTGATAGAGGAGCCAGCTGGTGCAAAGGCACAGAGGCAGGAGTGGAATGATGGGTGTTGAATTGGGTTCTAGCTTGAACAGGTGAAAGGGAACTGGAGAGAACTGAGGGGAAGAATGTCAGTCTGATTCACATTTTATTAATATCAACATCTCTCACATTGCTATGTGAACAGAGAGAAACTCAGGCAGAGAGATCAACTGGGAGGCGTGCCACAAGCTCGGTCGGAACCCTGAGACTGGCCACAGCAGGTGCTCAATAAATAGCTGATGAATGGATGAATGAGACCAAAACAGAAGAGCCTTTAGGCTAGGGCTTCCCAGGTGGCTCGGTGATAAAGAATCCACCTGCCAATGCAAGATTCACGGGTTCGATCCCTATGTCAGGAAGATCCCCTGAAGGAGGAAATGTTCTTGCTGGGATAATCCCATGGACAGAGGACCCTGGAGGGTTATGGTCCATGGGGTCGCAAAGAGCTGGACACAACTTAGCTACTGAGTATGCAAGAAGTATGACCTTTACTCTCAGGGTTCTGGAAAGGTCTGGAAAGGGATAAGGATGTGGTTTGCTTTGTTTGATGAAGAAGCATGCACTTAAATGGGGGATCCCTCCAGGAGGTACAACTGAGGCTTGACCAAGGCAGAAGCCCAGTGCTGCAGAGAAGGGTGGGAAGAGTCTGGAAGGCAGTATCAGCAGGCCTGAGGGGTAGGAGTGGGGGGCATCCTTGGTTTGTGTCTGAACTGTTGGTTTGCTGGCCCTTTTCTCCCACAAGGGTCATCTCTGAACCCACAGCTCCAGTCTGGGGCCCTGAGGGCACTGAGTGAACAGGTATACTTGCGTCCCATGTATCCCAAAGCAGCTTGAAGTAGCACGCACCCATTTGCAGAAGTTCCATGAGGGCCCCCAGGCTTCCAAACTCCACCACCCGCAGCTGCTCCACATAGAAGCCCCGGGTCTTGTTCCAGCGAACAGGGAGGGGCCGGGGGAGCCCCCAGACTCAGCAAGTCCCGAATCTGAGAGAGGAGGGTGGAGGGTGAGGGAGGGGCCTGAGTCCTTGTTTCACCCACCCCCAGACCTTATGGTCGACAGCCCCCCACCTATTCTATTTCCAGTTTCCTTGGAAAGAAATACCTCCCTTTCCTTATGGGCTGTCTTCCTAGCCATCCCAGTCCCCCACCTGCTCATTGTAGATCTCCAGGTAAGAAGCATGGAGGGTGACAGGAACATCCAGGCGCTGCACGCGGTCTAACAGCCAGGTGAAGGTCCTCTGCATGATGCCAGCCAGGCTGGGGGGTACAGGCACCCCCTCTCCCTGGGGGCAGAAACAGCCAGCCTGGGGCTGGGCTACCACCATCACCACCACCATTATAATTACTCTTTGTAGAGCACTGTGCCAGGAGAAGGCAATGGCACCCCACTCCAGTACTCTTGCCTGGAAAATCCCATGGACAGAGGAGCCTGGTAGGCTGCAGTCCATCGGGTTGCTAAGAGTCGGACACGACTGAGCGACTTCTCTTTCACTTTTCACTTTCATGCACTGGAGAAGGAAATGGCAACCCACTCCAGTGTTCTTGCCTGGAGAGTCCCAGGGACGGGGGGAGCCTGGTGGGCTGCCGTCTATGGGGTTGCTCAGAGTCCGACACGACTGAAGCGACTTAGCAGCAGCAGCAGAACACTGTGCCCCGTTTCCATACCCACATTTTATTTAATTCTCAGTCAGTGCTATATCTTTCATTTTACAGATGAAAAACCTGAGAGCTAGGAAGGGGACACCTGAACCCAGGTGCTCTGGATTGGCCGAGACCCTCTACCTTCCCTGATCTTTCCTTGCCTGCAAATAAATGGAGCTGGGCTGCATTGTCCAATTCCTTTCCCTCTGGGAGTCTGCGCTCCCCAAGGCTTCTCGCCCACCCATCCCTGACCCCCGGGGGCTCTGCTAGAGCTCGGCTCACCTGGGGAGGAGGTCCGGTCAGGGTGTAGGTCTTTCCGGAGCCGGTCTGGCCGAAGGTGAAGACGGTGCAAGAGAAGCTGCGGGCCGCAGGAGTGTGGCTGTACAGACGCTGGTGCGTGGCTGGGTCGCGGGAGAAGGGAGGGAGGGGCCGGGGGCGGGGCCGTGCGCGGGCTGGGCGCCCCCGTCCTCACTCACCCGCGCAGCGCCAGCTCGCCCAGACGCCGCACGCCGCACGCGCGGAACACGTCATCTTGGGTGCTCGCTCCGTCCAGCACCGCACCGAAGCGGAAAGCCACGTCCGGGCCCCCGCCCGGGGGGCTCACCTGGGGAAAGGGGCCGTAGAGAAGAGGGCGGGGCACCCTGGGGAGTGCGGAGCTCGCCTCGGGGATGGGGCCTGGGGGAAATTGACCTGGAGGGACCTGGCGTGTTCCCCGAAGGTGGTTTGGGTTTTTTTGGTGGGGCGGGGGAGGTCCTCACCTGCAGAGTCCGGGTCCCTGAGCAGTGCAGCACGCTCTGCTCCCCTCGACGCAGCTCGGCAGCGCTCATGGGACGCACCCTGCGGTCGGACGAGGCGGGGAGGGGGCGGATGGTCCATCCTGAAATCTCCCTCAGTCCCTTCCTCGCCTCACCCCTCCGAGCCAAGCTACACCTACCTGAGCACCACCTGGATGGGCGTTTCTGGCCCCTCCGGCCCCTGCTCCAGGTTCCGCGCGGGGTCCCTGTGGCAGCAACTCGAGTTAACCATCCGTGTCCCAGCGGCTCCTTGAACCTCCCTAAATCTGTACTTACCCGTCGGGCGACCCGCGTTCCTCCATGTCCTGCTTGGCACACGGAGTTAGCTCCGCCCGAGTCTCGTTCTTTTCCTTCCCCAGTACCCTCCCCCTTCACATTGGGACTGGCTATACACACTTACATCCCCCACTCTCATCGCCCCCCTTTCCCAGGCAATCATCCATCCGGAAAGGCTCGACCTGCCCAGGGCTAACTAGTTAAAGATTTACCCAACCTCCCACCTGTGTGGTGGAAAAGTCTGGAGCTAGAGGGTTCGGGAGTCTGGGGATCTCTCGCTCTTGGCCAATCCCATCAGGAGGGACCACCAGACCAACCTCTGTGCACAGATGGGGATACCGAGGCTGGGACTGGGACAGGCTCAGCCCAGGCCACACAGACAGTCTGAGCAGAGCATGGGACCAGGCTGTTCCTACTCTCTCCGCATACTTCTTACGTTTTGTAATCTTCCTTCCCACCTCACCCCTCCGCAGCAGTTCCAGCTGCTTCCAGCTGAGTCCAGGGAGAGGAGAGGGGTCTAGAAGGATGGGAGGGGCCCAGGTCCCAGTTCCAGGAAGATGTGGCTGAATTGAATTCCTGAGCTTAGTGGACTACAAGGCCCTGAAGCATCTGGTTTAAACTTTGGGTCACCCACCTCTCCATGGCCAGGGCAGTTGTTTAACCCTCTCCTGGCCTGGCTGATGAGACCACAAAGACGTCTGTGAATGTGCTGAGGTGGGGCAGTCACCCATTCAGTGCCAGTCTCCATGCAGGGCACCAGGACGAGAGAATCCCATATAGATCCTGCCCCTTCTGAGCTCACAGTCTTGCTAGGAAAACAGGTACATACAATCTAGTGTAGCAGTTTAAAGGGAGGGTGGATTTGGAGGCCTGTAGGAGCAGGAACCCTGATGGCAGAAAGTGAAGGAGAACTAAAGAGCCTCTTGATGAAGGTGAAAGAGGAGAGTGAAAAGTTGGCTTAAAGCTCAACATTCAGAAAACTAAGATCATGGCATCTGGTCCCATCACTTCATGGCAGATAGATGGGGAAACAGTGCAAATAGTGGCTGACTTTATTTTTCTGGGCTTCAAAATCACTGCAGATGGTGATTGCAGCCATGAAATTAAAAGACGCTTACTCCTTGAAGAAAGTTATGACCAACCTAGAAAGCATATTAAAAATCAGAGACATTACTTTGCCAACAAAGGTCCGTCTAGTCAAGGCTATAGTTTTTCCAGTGGTCACGCATGGATGTGAGAGTTGGACTATAAAGAAAGCTGAACACCGAAGAATTGATGCTTTTGAACTGTAGTGTTGGAGAAGACTGTTGAGAGTCCCTTGGACTGCAAGGAGATCCAACCAGTCCATCTTAAAGGACTGGGTGTTCTTTGGAAGGAATGATGCTAAAGCTGAAACTCCAGTACTTTGGTCACCTGATGTGAAGAGCTGACTCATTTGAAAAGACCTTGATGCTGGGAAAGATTGAGGGCAGGAAGAGAAGGGGACAACAGAGGATGAGATGGTTGGATGGCGTTATCGACTCGATGGACATGGGTTTGGATGGACTCTGGAGGTTGGTGATGGACAGGGAGGCCTGGTGTGCTGCGGTTCATGGGGTCGCCAAGAGTCGGACACGACTGAGCCACTGAACTGAACTGAACTGAGGAGCAGGAAGGTGAGAGTGGTGGGTGAGGGTGTTTCAGGCAGAAGGAACACCCTGCCGGAAGGCCAGGGTGGGGAGGGGAGATGTGTGTGGCACTGAGAGGTTTAAAGCTGGGCCCCACTCGTGAAAGGCACATCAAAGAATCTGGACTCATTCCTTATAGAATCAGGAAGCCGATGAAGGGTTACCAATAGAAAAGTGACACCGTCAATGGGTATTGATTGTTATAATTATTGCCATTGTGGCTATCTCTGCCTGTTTCTGAATATTTCTGTGAATTCCTCTTCCCTCAAACAAACATTAGAATGAAAGTTCTAATCATCACCCCCTCTCAATGTAACATGATCTGTATACCATAAATGACAGCCAACTCTCAGAGTAACCCGAATAGTGAATGGCGTATCTTGGGTGGCAGTGGAGGCATGCATGCAAGAGCCAGTTGACTTTCTGGGTTTATAGGGCTACTAGCTAGATCTGGAGGGGGAATTAGAGAGAGCAAAGAACCACTGCCTCCAGCTCTGCAACTAACAAACCACAGAGCCCTGGGCAGGTTATTTCCTCCTTCAACCTGTTTTCTACCCATGAAAAGAGATTATAGTTTCGTGATTTCAATGAACCAGAGTAACTGAAAGTGATTCTTATATTGTAAAGAATTGTTTAAAAGCAAATCCCTGGTGAGCTCCAAGATTCTTTTCTACTCTGAAATCCCTTAATTTATTATAGTTTTTTGAATAATTGAGGTAGACAGGACAAGAATTACCATCCTTGTTTTTCAAAGTAAAAACAAAAACAGGAAACTAGAGGTAGGCAGGAGAAGTTGTCTAAGAGAAAGCAGCTGTAAATGGATGATCTGAGAGAGTTTAACCGAGAACTCGGAACTTTTGAGCCCTGAGCTTTCTGCTCCAGCAGGCTGCCCTGTTCAATCGTAAATCCAGCAAGTGAACAAGTTGCTCCTTCACATGCTTTTAAAAGGCTTAAGGACTCAGTCACTCACATCTTAGTGCGTGTTGGTTTGATCAGACTGCTGTTCCTCCTCAAACTAGAGTGAGGGGAGCCACACTGAAGGGATTTTGAGCAAAGTGCAGAGACTAAGGGCCTGTGCGCACTGGGGTGTGAAGAGCTAGGGGTAGGTCTTTTGCACCAAGCTCCCAACCTGGATCTGAATGTGGTCATCACTGGGTGTCCACAAGCAGGAGCGCAGTTCTGGCTCTGGGCTCTAATGGTGAAAGTGGACACCTGCCACCCTTTTGTTGAGCATTCACTCAGCAAATTTGTGTTACGCCTCGTCTCTGCACCAGGCTTCCAGGCATTTGAGATGCATTCGGGCAGGACTGAGAGATTTCACTTTCACGCATTGGAGGAGGAAATGGGAACCCACTCCAGTGTTCTTGCCTGGAGAATCCCAGGGACGGGGGAGCCTGGAGGGCTGCCATCTATGGGGTCGCACAGAGTCGGACACGACTGAAGCGACTTAGCAGCAGCAGCAGAAGCAGTGAACAAAACAGATAATACTAAGTGTTGGGATGTGGAGCACCAAGAATTTATAAGTTACAGGTAAAAGTGTGAACACAACTGTGTTTTGGAAAACTGTTTGGCAACATATACTAAAGCTAAACATGTGCCTGTCCTCTGACCCAGCAATTCCACTCCTAGATCTGTGCCCAACAGAAATGAGTGCACACTCCCACCTAAAGATGTATACAAGAATGTTCTTAGTAGCTTTATAACACTATTAGCCACCACCTCCATCACCACTGCCAGTTTTCCTACCTCCATCTTTGTCATCATTACGGCCGCCGCCACCACTTCCATCAGCCCATCACCATCATCACCAGAACTACCATCACCAACAGCTACATACCCAGTAGGGCCCATAATTATTGGTCACTGCAACTACCAGCTCCACCACCATCAACACTGTTACCATTGTGTATAGTCTGTGTTTATTCTCTTGAGAAAATTCAAGAGAATGTGGGGCCCCAAACCCCACATTGACCCTGGTGCTGCCTGTTCCCACAACTGGAATTGAGTCCTTCTCTGTCTTCCTTCCCCTCTTCGCCCTGTTTTGAGCCTGTCCTCTACTTCCAGACTGCACCTTTTCCTCGGGAGCAGTGGGACTCTTGTGGTTGAGGGAGGGATAGAGAGAAGACACGCAGAGAAGCTTGGAGCATTTTAAAAGCTGGCTGGACCCTGCAGTCCAAGACCAAGAAAAAAATGCAAAAAGGCAAAATGGTTGTCTCATGAGGCTTTACAAATATCTGAGAAAAGAAAAGAAGCTAAAGGCAAAGGATAAAAGGAAAGATATACTCATTTGAATGCAGAGTTCCAAAGAATAGCAAGAAGATATAAGAAAGCCTTCTTCAGTGATCAATGCAAAGAAATAGAGGAAAATAATAGAATGGGAAAGACTAGAGATCTCTTCAAGAAAATCAGAGATACAAAGGGAACATTTCATTCAAAGATGAGCACAATAAAGGACAGAAATAGTGTGGACCTAACAGAAGCAGAAGATATTAAGAAGAGGTGGCAAGAATACACAGAAGAACTGTACAAAAAAGATCTTCATGACCCTGATAACCACGATGGTGTGATCACTCACCTAGAGCCACACATCCTGGAATGTGAAGTCAAGTAGGCCTTGGGAAGCATCACTAAGAACAAAGCTAGTGGAGGTGATAGAATTCCAGTTGAGCTATTTCAAATCCTGAAAGATGATGCTGTGAAAGTGCTGCACTTAATATGCCAGCAAATCTGGAAAACTCAGCAGTGGCCACAGGACTGGAAAAGGTCAGTTTTCATTCCAATCCCAAAGAAAGGCAATGCCAAAGAATGCTCAAACTACTACACAATTGCACTCATCTCACATGCTAGTAAAGTAATGCTCAAAATTCTCCAAGCCAGGCTTTAGCAATATGTGAACCGTGAACTTCCTGATGTTCAAGCTGGATTTAGAAAAGGCAGAGGAACCAGAGATCAAATTGCCAACATCCTCTGGATTATCAAAAAAGCAAGAGAGTTCCAGAAAAACATCTATTTCTGCTTTATTGACAATGCCAAAGCCTTTGACTGTGTGGATCACAACAAACTGTGGAAAATTCTTAAAGAGATGGGAATACCAGACCACTTGACCTGCCTCCTGAGAAATCTGTATGCAGGTCAAGAAGCAACTGACCTAGAACTGGATGTGGAAGAACAGACTGGTTCTAAATCAGGAAAAGAGTACATCAAGGCTGTATATTGTCACCCTGCTTATTTAACTTATATGCAAAGTAAATCATGTGAAATGCCAGGCTGGATGAAGCACAAGCCGGAATCAAGATTGTCAGGAGAAATGTCAATAACCTCAGATATGCAGACGACACCACTCTTATTGCAGAAAACAAAGAAGAACTAAAGAGCCTCTTGATGAAGGTGAAAGAGGAGAGTGAAAAAGTTGACTTAAAACTCAACATTCAGAAAAGGAAGATCATGGCATCTGGTCCGATCACTTCGTGGCAGATGGGGAAACAATGGAACCAGTGACAGACTTTATTTTGGGGGCTCCAAAATCACTGCAGATGCTGACTGCAGCCATGAAATTAAAAGATGCTTGCTCCCTGGAAGAAAAGCTATGACAAACCTAGACAGCATATTAAAAAACAAAGACATTACTTTACCAACAAAGGTCTGTCTAGTCAAAGCTATAGTTTTTCCAATAGTCATGTATGGATGTGAGAGTTGGACTATAAAGAAAGCTGAACTCCAAAGAATGATGCTTTTGAACTGTGGGGTTGGAGAAATCTCTTGAGAATTCCTTGAACTGCAAGGACATCCAACCAGTCCATCCTAAAGAAAATCAGTCCTGAATATTCATTGGAAGGACTGATGCTGAAACTGAAACTCCAATACTTTGGCCACCTGAGGCAAAGAACTGACTCATTTGAAAAGACCCTGATGCTGGGAAAAATTGAAGGTGAGAGAAGGGGACAACAGAGGATGAGATGTTTGGACGGCATCACGGACGTGATGAACATGAGTTTGAGTAGGCTCCGTGAGTTGGTAATGGACAAGGAAGTCTGGCGTGCTGCAGTCCATGGGATCACAGAGTCGAACACAACTGAGCAACTGAACTAAACTGGACCCTGCAGGTGTGCCTCTCCAGGCTTCACTAGAGGGCAGCACAGCATCGCATCAACATGGCCCCCAGGCTCATCACAAAGGAGGCTTTGTGGAGACCAGGCACGCTTTCGATAACATTTTCTCCGGAGTTTGTGTACTGTAGAGGGGCTGGCCAGCCTGGTCCTGTGGACAGGGATGAGCAGCCCCTCAAGAAGTGCTCCTCAAGAGGATGAATGAAAGCAACATTGAGCAATCATGGGGCCCTCCCACACTCACCCTGCTCCTGGCTCCAGCCCCTTCAATCCACTCTCCTCCCTTCAGCTCCAGCCATCCTCTCTGAGAAAACCCAAGGCGGACTCGCTGGGGCCGCAGAACAAGGTCTGACGTCCCCTACCTGGGACTCCAGACCATTCAGACTCAAGGCTGTTCGGGTTCTGTCTCCTGCTGCACCTTCCAGCCGTCCCTCTCCACTCGCCACCACCCTCAGCCCCTGCACCCAGCGCTCCAGCCCAAAGCTTTCCCAGGCTTTTCTTTGGGTCCTTTAAACCTTTGCCGCTGCAATTCCCTCTGCCAGAGTGCTCCCTTCTTGCTACCTGGTGGATTTGTCCTGCAAGTCTTCCCATCCGTAGAACGCCTTTCTTGGCACCCCGGACCCACCAGGTCAGGTTGGAACCACATCTGCGTCCCAGAGCCTCCCTCCTGTTACAACGTGGATCACACTGCATTGCTCCTCCTGTCTACTGGGCAGCACGGACCATGCTGCTCCATCCCTGGGGTCTCTGAGCCAGAGCAGGGCCCTGCACACAGTAAGAATTCAACAGATGCTGATGGGAAGGAAGGAAGGAGCCGAGGAGGAGGAAGGGAGCCTGGCGAGAGGGCTGCTGGCTGCATCCCTCCCCAACCTCTGTCTCTCCTCCCTTCCTCTCAAGGCTAACCGCACACTCTCAGCTTCATGAGCTAAGGACTCACTTAGGGACCCATTTATCATAGAGATCATCAACTCCTGCCACAAAGCTGCTCTCAAATGTGTCCAGAAACTGAGTGATTCTCTTCCAGCCCCGGCCGAGCTAGCCTCTTGGACTCAACTATGAGCTACAGATTTAGAGCTCCCATAGCGAGGACGACAGGCTCCAGTGGGCCCTGGAAAGCCCAGGTGTCCATGCCCTCTGCTCCTGCCAACGCATCACACAGGAGGGCTTGTCCTCCCTTGAGAGGTGCAGAGACTGAGGCCTGTGGGAAGAGGTGGAGCCCAGCCCAGGGCTTGCCCTGCCAGGCAACCGTGCCTTGGACTGAGATGGAAGAAAGATGAGAAAGAAGATCGGCAAGGAGGACGGGCTTTCTGCATCACGTGACACTCATCTGTCATTGCTTCACTTGTCTCCCCCGCAGAAGAAAAGCCAGATGGGTCCAAGGCCTGTTGTGAAATTTTCCAAACAGAGCTTGCTGTAATCTTTAATTAAAACATCAATGTGGGCCACAGGACTCGTTTCACAGAGTTCTCCAAAGCAGGGACTGCAGGGATCACTGAATGAACGTCTCTCTGGTCCCCTAGCCCATTTTACAGATGGTTAAATGGAAGGGGGCCAGCATGGGCTAGAACGGCAGTTGCATTCGTGATCAAGAGTAGTAATTGTAGCCTAAGATGGAGAGAGTAACCCATTGGCAGTCCCGGGCCACCACTCTTTCTCCTTAAATGCCCGGCTCCTCTCCTCCAAAGCCTTAACCAGTTTCTCTGCTGTGTATGGTAGGTACTGGGCTTTCTAGGTGACAAAAATGGTAAAGAATCTACCTGCCAGTGTAGGAGACATAAAAGATATGGGTTTGATCCCTGGGTTGGGAAGATCCTCTGGAGGAGGGCATGGCAACCCACTCCAGTATTCTTGGCTGGAGAATCCCTTGGATGGAGGAGCCAGGCAGGCTACAGTCCATGGGGTTGCAAAGAGTCAGACACAACAGAAGTGACTTAGCACACACGTGTGCACGTGGTGGGTACTGACAGCCATGCCAGGCTTTCCGCCAGACAAGGAGCTTGGTGAGGACTAAGGATTCCGTCCGCATGCTCAGCACAGGGTCTGGCACAGAGACGCACTCACTGTCTGTCTGTCTGATGAAGGCGTGAAGGTCCAGCCAGAAGAAATGATAGTGCCTGAAGCCAAGCTTCATCTTTTGGGGAAGATGAGGCTCTATAGGGTGGTTGTGAAATCAAAGGACCCAGGGTTGCGGAAACTCCCGCTGTTTCCAGGATCTCAACTCTTCTTCCTAGAAACAGAAACAACTTTCCCCTGACTCAGTCTGCCCGCTACTCACCCAGGAATGACTTACCTATGAGCTGGAGATCGTCCTCTAAAAGCGATAATGTGAATACGTAAGAGTGTTAAGGGAGATTGAGTACTATCTCTTGCACAGTGATGCCTCATGTGTCTGGAACCTTCTGGGTCAGAGGGCTGGGAGTTACTATTTATTGAACACTGGACACCTTTTCTAATTTAATTAATTTTCAAAGCAACCCTCTGGGATTGGCACTACAATTGTCCCCATTTTACAGATGAAGAAAATGAAGCTCAGAGATGTTTGGTGACTTGCCCAGAGTCAGGCACCCACCCACTAAATGGTGTAGTGGGGATCCGTCTGCTGCCAGAATTTGTATTCTGTCCTCCGCTGTTAGCAGTCTCTTCCCGTGAGCTGTTCTGCAAAGCTAAACTTGGATAACTGAACATAAGTTGACCTTTTATATCCACAGTTTGCCTTAGAGTGATACTTAAAGGCAATGGAGCTCCACCCCTGGCATCAAAATTACCTGGGGACTCCAGGCCCCACCCGTGGGGATTCTGTTTAATTGGTTTGGGGGTGGGGACCAGGCACCAGTGTTTCCAAAGCACTCCAGATGGTTTTAATGCACTGTCAGGATTGACGACTCCAGCTTTTGCTTTTTCTTGATAACCAAGTCATCCCATGCAGCATGTATCTTGAAATGTGTTCTGAGAGAGTGATTTCTCAGATCATGATGGGCATTTTTGAGACCTTGTATCTGCCTTATCTATTAATAGAACATCTGGGATTTCCCTGGTGGTGCAGTGGATAAGACTCTGTCTGCCAGTGCAGAGCACACGGGTTCGATCCCTGGCTTGAGAAGATTTCATATGTTGTGAAGCAACTAAACCTGTGCTCTAGAGCCCACGAGTCACAACTACTAAACCCACATACTGCAACCACTGAAGACCACGTGCGTGCTGAGAGCCTGTGTTCTGCAACGAGAAGCCACTGCAATGAGAAGCCCACACACCGCAGCTAAAGAGCGGCCCCAGCTCACCACTACTAGAGAAAAGCCCACACAGCAATGAAGACCTAGTGACGCCAAAAATAAAATGAATAAATAAAAATCATTTAGAACATCTGCCCTTCTCTTGGGACCAGACTTCCAGAAAAGCCGTCTCACTGTGGCCTGAGATTCCCTCTTTTCAAGCTTAGAGTCCACTGAGGATTGATAGATTGAAAAGTGCAGAACTGCCCATGGGCTCTCCCTGCAGGGACCATAGGATCTGTTAAGAGTTTTCCAGATTTTTCTCCCTTTCTAGATGTTCTCCACACAGGTGACAAGAAGCTGTCCAATGTGTAAGGTGAAGCTGCACGGTCAAGCTGAATGTGAATTAAGCACATTCAAAGGCACCCACTCTGTGCCAGGTCACAAACTAGGTGCTAATGATCCACTGTGTCGTTTGTGTTGTTTGGGCACAGAGAAGCTGCACACTCTCCCAGGAAGCCCTCCTGGATTTACATAGGAGCCCTCTTCTGAGGACCCACACCTCCCATACCTACCAGCCCCAGGACCCGAGCCCATCTGGTGGAGTTGGGGTGGGGCAGTAAAATCTGTCTGCCCGGGAGAACTCTAAGCTCTCTGAGGGCAGGGACTGGGTGCTGAATCAGGGCATGTCTGTTAAACTGAATGACTCACAGCAGTTAAAACCAAATGCCATGGGAGCACAGGGAAAAAAAAAAAAAAAAGGTGAATCCTGACCAGGAGCAAGGGCTGGGGAATCTGGGAAGGCTTCCTGGAGAAGGTGACATTGGGACAGGCTTTATTAATGGGTAGAAATCGGGACAGGCAGAAGGGAGAAGAGCATTTCAGGCAAAGGGAACAGCACGCGCAATGGCCCAGAGGCAGAACAAACTGAAAAGCAAACTGTGGTTTGGTGGGGTCAAAGGCCAGGGAGTGTGATGCGATCATACTTCCAACTGCCAGAGCACAGAAGTTTCCATGGAAGCCCTGGGAACAGCTCTAAGAACTGGTCTTCACTCACTCCTCCAGATGAGCCTGGAGATGCCCTGGCACGCCCCTCCTTGTGATTATTCAGGCTCTCTCCAGGAAGCCCTGCCCACCTTATCAGCACGGGGGCGCTGAGTTTCTGCCTGGGTCGGGGCCAGGCCCCACTGCTGACTCGTGCCTCTGGCAGCTGAGGCGCTGGAACACGAAGCTGAGGCTTCCTCACCAAGTCCAGCTGCCAAGCCCTCTGAGCTGGTCCCACTGGAACTGCAAGAAGTCTCCCGAGGCCACGAAGTCATCGTTTCCCTGCTTTGTAACCCAAGGGAGACGCTTGCGCGCGTGCGCGCGCGCGCACACACACACACACACACACACACACACACACACACACATACACACACACAGCCTCAGTGTGCGGGAAGGACAGTGGACAGAGGTATCTATGACCCTGCCTCCTTCAGTGCTCTGGGATTTCTGGGAACAAACACTGTGCCTGCCTCCCTGAGGGAGGAGGACAGGGAGACTCAAACCCCGCCCACAACGCCAAGCTTCTGTCCCTGATACAGAGTCATCTTCTCTCACCAAGCCTAGGAGGATTTGATTAGCATCAATTTTCAGGGCTTTGCACCCATTCATTTCTTTCCAACCTCATCTCTGTGGGCCCTTCTCCATTTCTGATTTCCATAACCCAAACCCTGATGTCCTGTCTCCGCAGAATTAGAAGGGGCTGAATTCTCTCAGCCTTACTTCCCTCTCTACTTTGGCACTCTCCTATTATTGCACACCCACTCCAACTACTGCTTCTGCTGCTTTTGCTGCCACTGTTTACTAGTGCAACTAGCATTCCACCACTACACTGCTCCTTGCAATACCAGTGCTTCAACTACTGCTTCTATTAGTACTAATACTTTTTTTTTTTTTTTTTGGCTACACTATGAGGAATGTAGGATCTTAATTCCTTGACCAGTGATCAAATCCTCACCTCCTGCAGTGGAAACACGCAGTCTTAACCGCTGGACTCCCAGGCAAGTCTCACTACTTCTTAAGTACTTTAGTAAGAGTATTAAGAAGTACTGGTACTTCTTAATACTCTTACTACTACCAGTACTTCAGCTACTATTACTGTTATGATTTATACTGCTACTACTATCGCCTCTGGGTTTCCCAGGTGGCTCAGTGGTAAGGAACTCGCCTGCCAATGCAGAAGATGCAAGCTTGATCCCTGAGTCAGGAAGATCCCCTGGAGAAGGGAATGGCCACCCAGGTTCCCATTCTTGCCTGGGAAATCCCATGGACAGATGAGCCTGGCAGGCTACAGTCCCTGGGGTCACAAGAGAAGTTGGTCATGACTTAGCAGCATCCATCACCTCTACTGCTGCTGCTGGTATTTTTCCTGCCACTATTTTACTACAACAATGAACTTCTATTTACTGCTACTTCTGATAGCTCAAACATGATGACTTAAACACAATGGGCCAAGAACTAAGTTCAGGCCTATCCACTGATGCCATTTATCACAGTAACAGCCTGCTGCGGTATTAATATCCTCCCTACTTTATGGATGGGGAAACTGAGGCGTGCGGAAGGTAAGTACCTTGGCCCAAGTCACAGGGACAGTAAGAGAACGAGACGGGATCTTGACCAGCAGCCTGACTCTGGGGGCCAAGTCTGAGACCCAGAACCCTTCTCCTCCCCTGTCCTTTGTCTGGTTTCCTGAGTACACCCCTGGGTTATCTTGAATCCTCAGGAAAAGATTCCCTGGAGTTGAAGAAGAGAAGGGGCCTTGTCCTTTGCAAGATGTCTAGAATGCCACATGCAAGGTACATCGCAGTTGCTCAGCGCACACATTGTTTCCAATCGGTGAATAATTGAATTCTTATAACAACTTTTTATGTGAGGACAAGGATCTGGGTGTTACAGCTGGGGAAACAGACTCTCAGGAGTGCTGTGATCTATCCAGGGGTTAGATCTGGGACTGTATGCCAGAACTGAAACAGAGCAAGACCCTATGGTCTTTGTATTCCATGCCTTCTGCCTGCCTTTTGTCTGTGAAAAACACTGTAGCCAAAGAATAAGTTTAATCAGAGAAGTAAGAACATGCAGAAACAAAGGAATACAGTCAGAGGAGTGCGTGTGTGCTAAGTCGCTTCAGTCATGTCCAGCTCTTTGCGACCCCAGGGACTCTAGCCCACCAGGGTCCTTTGTCCATGGCATTCCCTAGGTAAAAAGGTTGGACTGGGTTGCCACGCCCTTCTCCAGGGGATCTTCCCAACCCAGAGATGGAGCCCGTGTCTCTCACGTCTCCTGCATTGGCAGATGGGCTCTTTGCCACTAGCACCACCTGGGAAGCCTCATTCAAAAGAGTGCAAATAATAATAATTCAGACGTTAAGCAGTTCCTTCTCGAGAGCTATAGATAATATCCCGAGCCATATCCTATGAGCTGTCTTATAAATAGGCTGTAGCCGTGACATAAACTGCTACAATTCCGAGAACTGGCCTCAAGGAAACGGGAACAAACCGCCCCTGGAACTGAAGATCAACTGCACCTAAAACAATCAAGGTGATACTGGTCAGACCCCTGGTGCTCAATTTCAAGACGACTGTCGGCGCTGACTGTGCTCTTCTGCCTGTAGCCCCCTCCCTCAGTTTATAAAAGCTGTTGCCCCACTGATTGTCAGTGAAGGGAGTTGGCCTTTGGACAGACACTTGCCCTCCCTGCCCTGCCCCTGGTTGCCAGAATCAAAAATAAAGAAAACTTTCCTTTCCACCAGCCTGGTCTCTTTATTAGTTTTTTGAGCGGCAAGTGGCCGGACCCCACTTTTGTTACAGAACTGTCTTTTCATGACCTCACATATGATGTGACCTGTTCACCCTTGGCATGAACTCTTCTATGCGCTCTGCACTTTACAGTTTACAGAGCTCACACATATATTCGTATTATTTCTCACAATGACCCTCAAAGGGAATGATCAACTCCACTTTATGGATAAGAAAACTGAGGCCCAGATGGCAAAGACAGATTTTGGAGCCCTCCTGAGGAGTCAGTGGCCAATCCAGGATTTGAACCAGTCTCCACCCCCAACATCCCTGGAGTCAGAGAGTAGGGGCCTCCCAGCTGGAAGAATCCAAGAGGCAGCCCCTCCTGCTTCACTCTGTCCAGCCACCCCAGCCCCTGTGGTGGGCGAGCCCACAACCAGGGTGGAGAAGCCTGGTTATTTCCAGCCTGGTACTTAAGGGCTGGCCAGGGAGTGGGGTGTGGGCTGGCCAGAGGGCTCTGTGTTCCCAAGAGGGTCTGGCCTTTGGCTGCTGAGACCGAGGCAGGGGGTCAGGGATTTCTGTCCAAGCCATCTAGGCTAGCCAAAGCTGGGCAGGCCACCCCCTCCCCCAAAAGGTAAGATGTAGGCAGCCAAGATGTGCACAGGCAGCTCATTCTCCCCCTCCAGCTCAGCTGACCCTGTCCTGGGCCAGGGCCCAGGCTGGGCAGAGCCCTTGCAGCTCCCAAGAGATGGAAAGAGCAGACAGCAGTCTTGATATGGGCCCGAGGATCAGTTACAAGCAAACATGTGTGCTCCGAACACCTACTCTGTGTCTCCCTGTCTCCCAGCTCCCAGCGGGCCTGGGAAATTGCCACCCATTCCAGGTCCCTCTCCCCCTCGTATGAGAAACGCTATCACGACACTGAGCACTTGCAAAGCACCGAACATTTCCTGCCCCAGGACCTTAGCACATGCAGTTCCCTCTGCTGAGGGCACCCTTCCTTCAGCTCCTCACATGCTAAGCTCCTCTGTCTTCACATTTAAATTTTAAAAAGTCACCTTTCAGTGATGTCTTCCCTGACTCCCCAGGCTAATAAGTTCCTTCCAACTCCCCTGCCTCCATCCACAACTTGCCTCTCATCCTCCTCTGCTTCCTCCTCAGCGTTTGTATTTAATTTTTAATCTGCACGTTGATGGTCTGTCTCCCCCACAAGAGCAAGGACAAAGTCCGCTTTTCTATCACTCCCCCAAGGTCCAGCAGATGGCCAGACATTTGGAATAAACATTTATCACTTGAGCAAATGGAAAGGAAGTGAAGGCATTTGCCCACATCCTCACAGGGGCATTGTACTTGAGGGCATGGCTCTGTCTCCAAGGCACCATCTTGCCCCTTGAGCACGCTGAGATGGGGCCACATTCTCCGTAACGGTCCTTCCTCAGCCCCAGAGACACATCCTTTACACATGGGGCTCCGCATCTTCTCTGACTTCCTTCATGGACCCTCCAGCCTCTGCTTGCATACCTCCAAAGGACAGGGAGCTCACCCCATCCCGTGCAATATTAGATCCTCCCTTCCAAGGTTGCGTGACCTTCCACATGACAGAATGGGCTGCTCTTCACAAGTTCTCAAACACTGATGAGGAAGACTTCCTGTTGCTGGCACAAGGATCTTGGACTTTGACAATGTGCTTTTCTGTTTCTTCATATATTTCTTGTGCTCCAGCTACGGGCCAGGACTGTGCTCACCAAGTAGGGAGAAAGTAGAGACCTTTGGTGGCTTGATGATGTTTAAGGTCTCTGATGGCTTTTGGGCCAGACGACTGTGCTGGTGGTGGCCCGTGCTGTGAATCTGATGCCTCCGAAACCTCACTGTGCACAGATCACCCGGGGAGCTTTAGATGCTGGTTCTGATACAGCACATCTGGCCAGAGCATCTGCATCTCTCAAGTGGCACTGATGCTGCTGGGGTATGGACCAAAGTTTGAGTGACAAGGTGTAGACCCAACTGACAATGAAGGACAGTGAGGCTCAGAGAGAGTAGGGACTTGCCTAGGGTCACCCAGTCCGACAGCAGGGGCTGAAGAGGGACCGTCCGGCTCCACCGGCCAGGGCTCTGGAATTCACGGGGCAGGCTGGGCTCAGTGCGTCTTTGTGAGATGCAGCATACCTGGACTCACCCGGGCTGCCCGCCCCTGCCCATGAATAGTGGGCCTCTTTCCTTCCTGCACCAGGCTGGCGGGCGCACGC
This sequence comes from Tragelaphus eurycerus, assembly GCA_935064755.1. Classification (NCBI taxonomy): domain Eukaryota; kingdom Metazoa; phylum Chordata; class Mammalia; order Artiodactyla; family Bovidae; genus Tragelaphus; species Tragelaphus eurycerus. The sequence goes on from CAKXYN010000083.1 coordinate 1,107,011, forward strand.
CCACAGACGCCCCCTCCCCTGCACACACACTCACACACGCTCACACCCTGGCCGGCCCGGCAGCCCTCCCTGTTTGGGGAAAGTCAACAAGAGCATTTGAAAAGTCTTTCTGTGTGGAGAATCTGTTTGTATAGGGGGAGGAAACGGAGAGCCAGCCAATAGGTAGAAATATTAATGAAGCTTGTTATAAAGGGCCCATTCACGGCTCTCCGAGTAAATAGGGCTCTTGTCGGACTGCCACGTTATCTGCCAAGTTCAAGAATGTGGTTTGAAAAAATAGAATTTAAAGGGGTAAGGTGGAGCCTTAAATGGACAGCCTGCTGGAGCTGGAATCAAGGACAGGAGGAGCCTTGGCTGAGGGGCTGGAGGCACGGGGATGCTGGGGCGCTGGGTCTTGGGGTGAGGGGTAAGGGACTGCCCAGGAGAAGGGCAGGTGGGAATCACTGGAGTGCAGAGCCCAGAGAGCATCCACCGTCCATCGTCCACCATCCACCGTCCACCGGTGTGGAAGGCAGCCTTGGTGTCTGGCCCAGGGCTTGCAGTTCTTCTGTTTGGACTCTGACGTGGTGATGCGGGTCAGGAATGGAGTGTTTCAGTCCCACACCCAAACTCCTCTGGGAATTTTGCTCCTTGGGGTGTTGGTAAGGGGGTCTCTCAGTGGCAGGAAGGGTGCTTCTTAGTAACTCTCAGCCACACTGCATCACAACCCCACAAAGCTCACCCAGCTTCTCCCACTCGCTAAATTTTACTTTGTAGACTGTTACCCAAACAACACATAAGACAGAGCATAAAAGACTCAAACTCTCAGTCCACTCAGCTCTCACAGGGCAAATTCGGGGCTCAGAGAAGGAGAGTGATCAACTCAAGGTCACTCAGCAAGTCTTTAGCAGAATTGGGACTTGCTTCTACCAGTTTCTTATTGGACCAGGTCCCCAGGACTGCAGATGGTGTCTGGCCTAGAGGAGGCGACTCGCTATTTCAAGTACACAATGTTTTATTTTTAGCCCTCGACTTAAATCAACCTATAAACAGGGTTCTGTCTTGTGCCCAATTTGCTCCTGGCCAGCTCTGTGGTCTTAGGCAGGTGACTCTGCCTCTCTGAGCTTTAGTGTCCCTTTCCATTGTAAAATGGGGTTATTTAGACCAACCTCTCCTGTTGAGAAGACTCAAAGAGAGGATGTTGGCCCAGTGCTGTGCCAGGCCCTCAGTGGGTGGCCCGGGACAGTGGCTATGGTGTTTCTTTTTCTGTCCCAGCCTGAGGTTCAAGAATAGAATTTCCAGAAGGACTGTTCCCCTGGCCTCTAGGTTTCAGGGTATGGTTTCTGCTCGTGTCCTAGAAGGCTGCTCTGTGTTGAGGGTCACGGGAAGCTTGCAGATTGGGAGTCGGGGGCTTCTGACAGCACAGCCACACCTGTGTGTGAACTATTGCAAGGGTCTGAGAAAAGGCCCTGCAGGAAGCTGTGGCTAGCAGCTGCCCTTCCGTTCCCTGCCCTAAAGGGCGGTGCAGAGTACACCTCTGTCTGACGAGGGTTAATGTGTGGGGAGCACATTTACATTGGCTTTTCCTTAGAAATAAAAGGGGTGAAATTCCTATGAAGCAAAAAGGAAATAATGCAAAAACTAAATGGAAAAACTTTGGTAAAGACTCCGCCAGGCACTTGCTGGGTGACCTTGAACAGTGGGGACTTAAGGACATTGGGGATGCAGAAAGGCAGCAGTATCCCCTTAAGGGGAGGCGCTGTGGGGTACCGTCACAAGCATGAGTCTGGGGGCTCACAGCCCCAGGTTCAAACCTGGGCTGTGCTCCTCACAGGCTGTGTGACCTTGTGTAAATGATGGACCTCTCTGGGCTTCCATTTTTTTTTTATCTGTACAAGAAAAGAGATGACAGGGTTAAAGAGTGTGGAGCCCTGGCACATCATGGATGCTCATTAAATGTCAATTTCCTTTCCTTTCTGGGCCTCTTGGCAGGCCGAGGGGAAGCGTCTGACAGGTCTCACCAGCCAGACCTGAGAGAGACCCGGTCTGCAGGCCCCAGCACTCACAGAGCCTGATGGTGACTATGACTGCATAGCCCTTTACAGTTTGCAAAGCACTTGTCTACTCCCCTTTAGAGCCTCGCAAAAGTCCCGTGAGGTGAGTAGGGCACTGCTTACTCCTTACTGCACTGAGACTAGGGGAAGGCGAAAGACTTGGACCCAGAGCTCATAGACTGGGCCCGAATCTCTCTTCTTTCCTTCACAAATACTGGTTGAGGATTATGTGCCAGGTGTGGGGGATGCAATAGTGAGTAAGACTAGCCATAGAGGAATGGATGACTGTTGGACGAGTGGATGATAGGTGGATGATGGATGGATGATTGCTGATGGATGGATGGTGGTTGGATGATGGATGGATGGTGGATGGATGATAGATGGATTCATAAAGGAAGGAAGAACGACAAATTTCTTAAGGGCAGGACTCCTGTCTCTCCTTTTCACCACTGGGCCCTCAATATTAAGGATGGTGCCTGACACAGAGGAGGAGCAAAAGCTTGTCACGTGATATCTTCTTTGGTGGTACGGACTCAAGAAACAGGCTACACACCTTTCTAGCTGTGTGATCAAGGGGAGGTTACTTAACCTCAGGGTGCCTCAGTTTCCTTATCTGTAAAATGGGACTAACTATAGGTCATTGTGAGGATTAAATGAGTTAACGCATGTAATGCTCTAAGAACAGGACTAGCTGGTGCTCAGTAAGTACCACGTAAGCTTTGGCGTTTGATCGCTTTTATTTTTCTGGTTTGACTCCTGAATTCCCTTCTGTCTCCTTGCTTAGTCATTTCCGTCATGTCCAACTCTTTGCGACCCTGTAGACTATAGCCTGCCAGGCTCCTCTGTCCATGGGGATTCTTCAGGCAAGAATACTGGAGTGGGTTGCCATGCCCTCCTCCAGGGGAATCTTCCTGATCTAGGGATTGAACCTGTGTCTCTTAAGTCTCCTGCATTAGCAGGCGGGTTCTGGTGATAGACTCCCAAGACAGGACTCTGGGTGCCCTGCCCGGGATGCCTCCTAGTAGAAGCATCTATGCAGGCTGCAGTTCAGAGAGAGGAGATTCTGGGTCCAAATCAGGGTCAGCGAAGTCCAGGGTGCACATTCCCCTGGGGCCAAGGACGGGGCTGGTCCCTGGCTAAAGGAGGCAGTACAGCAGGATGGTCAGAGCTTTGGGCTGGGAGTGGAAGAGTCATGTGTCCATTCTGGCCCTGCCATGGCCCTCCTCCTGGGTCTCCCCAGTTATATCCAGAGAGATCGACTGCTGTGAACCAGTTGAGTCGCTGACTGAGGAAACATGGATTAAGCTATCTTCGGCTCCTCATCCTCAATTTTCCTCTCTTTGAACGGATTTTTCCGGATCGGAAAAACTGAGCCTTTGCTAGCCTTGGAACACACACGCGCTCTCTCGCGCGGCCGAAATGCTGTGTCAGCGGCAGCTAGTGGTTGAGGATGGCTCCAGATGGAGCGCTCATTAACGCCCCTGAGCAGGGCTCAGGGTCCCCCCGGGTCACCTCCCCAGAGCACACAGGCTCAGCTTTCTCTCTGAGGGCTGCCGACAGTCCCACCTTGTCCCAGCCCTGCGATTTATAGGAGCCGGTGGTTGACACAAGTTCCCGCTCGGCGTGGGCTCGTGGGCCCGTGGGCTCCACTGGACGCCAAGAGCCACAGCTCCCGCCCGCCTGCCCCTCACTCTGTAAGTGAGTCACTGGGGTTTGGAGTGGGCCACCCTGGGGGTGGCTCCTTGTTGGAATAAGACAGTCACCTTCGAACAGAGCAGGCAAAGACAGCATGCCAAACCCTTAGCTTGGCAAAGCTTCTGCCCAGAGGGCACCAAGGCACCTTCTTCCAGCCAAGGAATTGCAGGCACTCAGGCTGGCATAGCCCTGTAAGAGCCACGAGCCCAACAACTCCGGATTGAGACAGAGGCTCGACCAGAGAGGGGAGCCGATGGGGCCACGGTGCGCAGCAAGTCAATGGCAGGGCTATTAGTAGAACCCTGGAGACCCAGTTCCTGGGCATCTCCTGCTCCCCTAAAGGAAAAGAAGCAGCTGAGGGCCTTCCTGGCTGCTAAAGCTGACCCCTGCCTGGTCTTCTGGGAGCCAGGTGGGCACCTGGACCTCTGGTTTTAGGGACAGATTCCTGGGTCTCCCAAGCTTCCAGGGAAGCCGATTCGATGCCCCTTTACAGGAGGAGAGAGGGATGGGGTGTGGAAGAAAGCCTTGGGCTTTGTAGCTGGGCACAGCTGGGACCTAACCTTGGCTCTCTTGGTTCCTAGCAGGAAAAGCGCAGGCAACTTACTTAACTTCCTCTGAGTCTCTGCCTCCTCATCTACACAATGTGGCAACTTGTCACCTACGTGGTAGGTCATGATGTCAAGTGTTTGGCACACAGTGGGCACTTAACAAATGGTTGCAATGAGTCCCACTCCAACTGGCTTGGGCAGCCTGAATGGAGAGCAGGACGGGGACAGGCCCTTGGCTTTTTAGGTGATGGGGCACCACCCAGGTGCTATGCAGATTTCCTCTCGGCACAGGCAGGAGAGCCCTGGGGTTGAAAGCCTGATGCCTAGCTTGGGTCACCAACCTGCAGAATAGGTGGGCAAGTCTCAGCACTCTCTTGGACTCAGGCTCCCTATCTGTGAAATGGGTGTTGGAACAGTGGACTAAGGATGCTACGGCGAACCCAAGGCTGGCCCCGCTGGCAGAGTATGGGCCACACCCACCCCGGGCCTGCTTCCTGCCTAAATGAGTGCTGTCTCCGGAGGTGGAGATTCCACCCAGGGCATCCAAGACAGGAGGTGGGTGAGCGGGGGTGGTAGGAAGAAAGCGACAGGACCAGGCTGAGCCTGGCAGAGCAGGGCTGCTGTCCCCAGGCTAGTCAGATCATCCAAAAGGCTGGTCAGATCAACCAAGAAGGCCCCGTCTTCTTGGGCCAAGCCAGGACCACGGGTTCTTGGCAGCAGTGGGGAGAGGGCCCCAGCCCTTCCCTCTGATACTGAACATCCTGGGCTGCAGCCACTCTGGCTCGGGGCTCGGACCCACTCCCCTGTATTAGGTCCAAGCAGCCTGCAGAGCCTCCAGGAAGCAGGGGACACTCCAGGAGGCCGGGGGCCTGGTGAACCAGGCTGCCAGAGGCCTCTCTGCTGCGCAATGAGGGCCTCCCTGCGGCAGAGTGACCGTCCCACAGTGCGACTCCACGCCTGCCATCTCCCCTGGCTCAGAAACTCTCACTGGCTCCCAGCCTGGAACCAGCTTCGTGTTCTGCTCTCTCTGTGGCTCATGGAAGAACTTCAGGGTCCCAGAAGCCTTGACTTGCCAGGTGCCAAACATCAGCCATATATTCCTGTCAGGGGAGAGTTCTGGAGTTTCATCAGCATCACATAAAGAGCCACCACCCCATGGGCTGACGTCCAGGCTCTTGGTCAGCATTCAAGGCTCTCCCCAAGCTGGCCCCAGGTCTCCACATCTGCCCCTTCTTGTCCCCCCACTCCACTCCCTGCCTTCCCGTCCTCATCTCCCCTCCTGGAAGTTTTCCCGACTGCTGGCCCTCCTCCCAAGCCCCAGAGCATCATCGAGGCCCCTCCTTTGCAGTTTGTTCTCAAAACTGTCCACTCCTCCTCACGTAGCTTTCACGGGGCTTAGATCTGACCCTCCCCGCCCAGACCTTTGCAGTAGCCTCTTGTCCACTTGCCCTGCTCTGTCGTCCTCCAGCCAACTGGCCAGCCCTGCTGGGTCACTCTCCCCAACTCTCTAGAACTATTCTCTGTCCCAGGTGAGTTGGATGATATGGCAGAGGTGGGACGGAGAAGGAGGAAGAGGAGCAGGCAGAGGAAGGGGTGGAAGCAGAGGAGGAAAGGCAGAAACAAGAGAGAATCAGGGAAGGAGACAGAGAGACCTTGGACTGGAGAGAGAAATGCAGCCCGATCAAAAGCGAGGCAGAAACAGGGGAAGATGCTTGGAGAGACGGACAAGGAAAAGGGAGGGGGGAAGACAGGGAGACAGGATGTCGAGACAGGAGAGCTATAGCGTGAGACACAGAAAGAGGCGGAATGAGGCAAAGCAAGGCCGGCACAGACAGGGACAGACAAATACAGAGACTGCAGCCAGAAAGGACTGGAGCCAGAAGCCAGGCAGAGAGAGAAAAGGAGACTGAGGCTGGGGGAGCCCTTGGCCGACTAGAGAAATAGCTTTCTAGTGCCTTCCTGTGCTGAATTCTGGTCCTCCTCCCCTTCTCTGAGCAACTGATCCTCACTGAGGAGCAAAGGAGCAGGGTCTGGTACCCGATCCTGCCACCTGTTGGCTCCCCACCCTCCCACGCTGGAGCCTCTGGCCTGGCTCGTGGTCCAAGCCCCACGTGAAAGGCTCGCCCATCATCACCCGCTGGCCCTTAGGAAGTGACCCTGGGCTAGGCTGGGGAGCACTGCAGTGTTAAGAACCTCCAGAATTATTTAACTGGCTGCCAGGTAAGCTGTGTGATACTGGCCCAGGACCTTAACCTCTCTGGGCCGCTGGGGAAGTCAAAGGGCAGATTCAGTGTTGTCTGTGAGAGAGACTGAGAAGGTTTGTGTTACCCCCTCCCAACCCACCTGCTCCCGACACCCTCCCAATCCCGGTCCCACTTGAAGCTGATCTTGTTTCACCGTATCTATGACCACCACTCTGGAAGGCGGGAGAAGAAAGAGTTGGGGTGAAAGCTCTGGCCATTTCTTTGGGGAGCACGCGGCCCAGGGCTGATCTCATGTTCCGGCCACGTTGGCCTCTGCCTTGGCATCTGAGATTGGGAGTTAAGTTACCTGTTGTCAGAAAGAGTCTTGTTAACTGTTCTTTGCCCAGGAGGATCGCTGGTCCTTGCAAAGCCAGGGTCCTATTGCCTGGCAGGAGTAAGGAAGAACAACAAAAATAATAGTAATGACGGCCAGCATCCACTGAGCTCTCACCTGCTACCTTGCTCAGCATCATACATCCTGGTCTAAGTCACAAGACCATATGACACGGGCACTCTGATTATCCCCTCTGATAGTTGGGGAAACTGAAGCTTAGGGCCAGTAAACGGTGGTGACTTTCAACTCCAGGCAACCTGACTTCAGAGAACTCTTATTCCTTTAAAGGATTTGACAAGAGTGACACCCTCATTGACGCCACCCCTATCAAGGCAACACTTCCATGGGTCCAGCCCAGGGCTGGGGACCAGAAGACAGGACCCAGCAGCCCCACTCTTAAGTGCTCATCACCCAGTGGGAGGTGGCTCAGACAATAGAGTCCGCCTGCAACCCAGGTTCGATCCTGGGGTCAGGAAGATCCCCTGGAGAATGGCTACCCACTCAGTATTCTTGCCTGGAGAATTCCATGGACAGAGGAGTCTGGTGGGCTGCAGTCCATGGGGTTGCAAAGAGTCAGATGACTGAGCAACTAACACTTTCACTTTTTCACCCAGTGGGAGAGAAGACAGTTACCCAGTGGACAGAGGACACGCCCATTAATGAGTTCCTACCGCATGCCACCTCCTGTAGTATGCAGGTGGAGTATGAGCTTGGCCTGGGTTTGAATTCGTGATGTACAGCTTATCAGCTGTGTCACCTTTGGCAAGTTGCTTAGCCTCTCTGTGCCTCAGTTTCCTCATCTGTCAAATATTTCCCTGATTTGCTATGAGAATGAAAGATACTGATTCTTAGAGGGGGTCTTGGAGCTGTGTCTGACATGTGCCAAGGGCTTAGGCCTGTTACACACCATCTTCTCCATCACCATCATCATCATCTTCTTTTTTCTCTTAAAAAAATTTATTTGGCTGCATTGGATCTCAATTGTGGGGCGTAGGCTCCAGGGTGCACAGGCTCAGTGGTTGCGGTGTTCGGGCTAAGTTGCCCTGTGGCACGTGGGATCTCAGTTCCCAGACTGGAGATTGAACCCACATCCCCTGCTTTGGAAGGTGGATTCTGAACCACTGGAAACCCCCATCGTCTTCTTTATCAGCACTTTTTGGAGATCATCCTGTTTAGTCATTCCCTAGCTTAGGGTGATTGGTTGCTATGATTATCCCCATCTTACAGATGAGGAAACTGAGACTCAGGAAGGTGAAATGACTTGCAGTAGATTAGTAAAAGCCTGAACTAAGATTTGAACCCATGACTATCGAAACATGGCCTGTGTTTTTCTCCATCTTTATTGTGTCAAAGAAAAAAATTCTGACTTCCTTTTTTACCCCTTCCTTCTTCCTCCCTCCCTTCATTTCTTTTCTTTTTCTCTCAGTCTCCCTCTCCCCCTCTCTTTCTTTCCTTTATTCAGGGAATATTTATTGAGCATCTTCTATATGCCAAATCCTGTGCCAGGGCTGGAATTCTTGTGCTGACCCTGGAGACCAGAGAAATATTTTCTGCTCTGTCCTTACTGGCTGGACCCGGGCCTCCTCCCACCTCTGGCTGCAGCTGTGAAGGGAAGAAAGTTTTGCCTGGTCCCCAAAAGGTGGGTGGGGGCCAGGCCTGGGAGGCCTCGGGTTGGGAGCTAGGCTCCCTATGTGCACACTGCCTCTCTCTGCATCCCACTGGCTCTATTTACCTTTATGAGAAAGTGCACTTGTCCAGCCCTGAGTTCATGAGGTCAGACCTCACCTGGTGGAGCCTGAGAAAGGGTGTCTGGGAGGAAAGGGCAGACCATGGTGGGCACAGAAAGAGCCGACTCAAAGCGCAGGAAGCAGACACCCTTACCAAGGTCCGCTTGAGCCTGTGGGGGTCCCAGGGCCTAGTGGGAGAGGAGCTTGGACCAGTCCTCTGAGCCCATCTCAGTCCCAGGGCCCAGAGAGAGGAGCTTGGACCAGTCCTCTGAGCCCATCTTAGTCCCAGGGCCCAGAGAGAAGGACTTGGACCAGTCCTCTGAGCCCATCCTAGTCCCAGGGCCCAGAGAGAGGAGCTTGGACCAGTCCTCTGAGCCCATCCTAGTCCCAGGGCCCAGAGAGAGGAGCTTGGACCAGTCCTCTGAGTCCATCCTAGTCCCAGGGCCTAGTGGGAGAGGAACTTGGACCAGTCCTCTGAGCCCATCCTAGTCCCAGGGCCCAGAGAGAGGGTCTTGGACCAGTCCTCTGAGTCCATCTTAGTCCCAGGGCCTAGTGGGAGAGGAGCTTGGACCAGTTCTCTGAGCCCATCCTAGTCCCAGGGCCTAGTGGGAGAGGAGCTTGGACCAGTCCTCTGAGCCCATCCTAGTCCCAGGGCCCAGAGAGAGGGTCTTGGACCAGTCCTCTGAGTCCATCTTAGTCCCAGGGCCTAGTGGGAGAGGAGCTTGGACCAGTCCTCTGAGCCCATCCTAGTCCCAAGGCCTAGTGGGAGAGGAGCTTAGACCAGTCCTCTGAGCCCATCCTAGTCCCAGGGCCCAGAGAGAGAGGGGCTTGGACCAGTCCTCTGAGCCCATCTTAGTCCCAGGGCCTAGTGGGAGAGGAGCTTGGACCAGTCCTCTGAGCCCATCCTAGTCCCAAGGCCTAGTGGGAGAGGAGCTTAGACCAGTCCTCTGAGTCCATCTTAGTCCCAGGGCCCAGAGAAAGGGGCTTGGACCAGTCCTTGGTCTTCGATGAGGTGAAGTGCGGAGTATGTAAGCTGCTGCTACTGCTGCTAAGTCGCTTCAGTCGTGTCCGACTCTGTGTGACCCCATAGACGGCAGCCCACCAGGCTCCCCCGTCCTTGGGATTCTCCAGGCAAGAACACTGGAGTGGGTTGCCATTTCCTTCTCCAATGCATGAAAGTGAAAAGTAAAAGAGAAGTCGCTCAGTCATGTCTGACTCTTAGCGACCCCATGGACTGCAGCCTACCAGGCTCCTCTGTCCGTGGGATTTTCCAGGCAAGAGTGATGGAGTGGGGTGCCATTGCAGGGCTTGCCAAGTCCTCCACTACAAGCCATCTCAGCTCCAATCGTCAGCCCTCTGCTCACACATTCCTTCCTTCTAGAACCTTCTCAGCCTGATTCCAGGGCTCCGTGCTGGATTCCACAACCCCTTGAGCCCCCACTGATCGCTCGTCACGTGAACCGGAACTGCCCGGTTATTTGCCTGTCCCGTTCTCACATCTGGGTTTTCGCACTTCTGTTTTCTTCCTTGGAGCCCTCTGCCAGCTTCTCTCACTCACCTCATCCAGCCTCTTTTCAAATGTCACTTCCTCAGAGGAATCTTCCCTGACCACCCTATCTAATCTAGCCTTGCGGTGATTTTAAAATCATGGCTGCAAATGCTCTAGTTCTCTCCCTAGCAAGAGGTGGGGTCTCTGTCCCTTCTCTTTGATCCTGGGTGGTCTTGTATCTGTTTTGATCCATTGTGTATGATGGAAGCAACACTGGGAAATTCTGAGGCTGGGTTGTAGAAGTCCATGGAGCTTCTGCCTTTTTTGCTAAAACACTTGTTTTGAGAGCTCTGGACCACCATGGAAAGTCCAACCACCCTGAGACCACTGTGCTGTGAGGAAGACCAAGCCACTTGGAGAGGTCATGGTGGGGGAGGGGGTGTGTGGTGATCTGGTTAGCCATCCTGGCTGAGCCCACTTGTTAGTTACCTTAAAGTTAATGCATCAGATACATTGTTTTAGCCTCTTAGTGCTGGTATGTCTTCAAATTATTGCAAGCTTGGTGGCTTAAAATAACGCAAATGTGTTCTCTTAACACTTTTGGAGTCAAGTCCCAAATGGGTCTCATCGGGCTAAAATCAAGATGCTGGCCAGGCTGCATTTCTTCTGGAGACTCTGGGGGAAATCCTTGCCTTTTCCAGCTCCTGGAAGCTGCCTGCATCCCTCAGCTCATAGTCCCTTCCTCCAACTTCAAGGCTAACAGGGTAGCATTGTCTAATCTATGTCCCCTGCTTCCATTGTCACATGTCTTTGTCTGACTTTCCATTGGCCCCAGCTGAGTAACCAAGGATACTCTTCCCACTTCAAAATCCTGAAGTTAATCACACCTACAGAGCCTGGTTACCACCTGCTGCTGCTGCTAAGTCGCTTCAGTCGTGTCCAACTCTGTGTGACCCCACAGACAGAAGCCCACCAGGCTCCCTTGTCCCTGGGATTCTCCAGGCAAGAACACTGGAGTGGGTTGCCATTTCCTTCTCCAATGCATGAAAATGAAAAGTGAAAGTGAAGTCGCTCAGTTGTGTCCGACTCTAGTGACCCCATGGACTGCAGCCTACCAGGCTCCTCTGTCCATGGGATTTTCCAGGCAAAAGTACTGGAGTGGGGTGCCATTGCCTTCTCCACCTAGGGTAGCCTATTCACTGGTTCCAGGATGAGCACCTGGATATCTCTGGTCAAGAGCAGAGCACTGGGGTGCCTGCCACACACACGAACGGAGATGCTTCCAGGTGAGCCCTGCCCTCGCCTCTCTGAGCTCCCACAGTCGTCTGAGTCTTCCCAGTCCAGACCCCAGACCTCAGGGAACTGAGACAAGCCCTCGGCTTGTCTGCTTGTTATGCGAGTCACTCTGCTTGCGGCTGTTTTTCACACACCAACTGATAACTTTAACAAGCCTCAAGGTTCTCATCATATTCAAACCACTTAGCCTGCTTTGGTTTTTTTCACAACGCTTATAAAATTAGACATTTATGGGTTTCCTTCCTTCTTTTCTGTCTTCCCCAACAGATATAAGGTCAGGGGAATTAATGCTTGTTGTTATGTAAACAACACCCAACCACGCCTTCTACATATTTGTTCAACAAATTCAAGTCACCTCCCATCAGACTGTAAGTTCTCCGAGGTTTAAAACCAGTCTGTCTTGATAATCACTGGTTTCCCAGAACCCCAGCTGGGTCCCAGAACAGGGAAGGGAAGGGGTTCCGCACAGCTTGAACAATTGACTTTCTTTTCTTAATCTACCCCACTCTTCCCTGAGAATCAGGAAGTTGAAGAGGGCATGGAAGTCACCTCTGAGTTCAGTTTTCTGGGGCTCACAAACTCAGCTGCCTACAGGGGCCAGCTGGGAACTGTCAGGTAGCTGGGAGTGCTGAGGTCTGTGGCCAACTGGAAATGGCCTTACCACCCAAGGTATTTTTTTCTGAAGGTGGACATATGGACAGCCAATCGAAACACCTCTTGTCTTATTATGCTCCTTCCCATTCCTGGTCCCCTCATCCACTCCCTGCACCTCCTTGCCCTGCCCTGTGCTCCCAGGAGGCTGACCTCTGGGGGCTGCACAGCCTCACCTTGGGTCCCTTGTCCCCTAACTTCTGAGTGGCTTTGGTTTGTGTGTGTACCCACTACTGGAGGGCAGGAGGAGAGAGGCTGGGGTATCTGCTCCCTCTCTGCCCCCACTGCTGGAACTTTGCGATGGTGGCTTTCCTGTTGTAGCTCCCGTTGGGCTCCACTAACCTGTTCCCTCCCCTCGTCCCTTCAGAATGAGATGGCAAGGGCTTCTCACAGTCCCGGGTGCTTCACCAGCCCTGGCTGAGTACAACCTAGCCCAGTCCTCTGTGGATGACTTGTTTTGAATATTTCCACTGAGAAGTTCCATTCTAATTATTTTTTTAATCAGGGTCCCTAGTAGCAGCATCACCAGCTATCGGCTGCTTGGTCTGTTTGCCGGGAGCACTGAATACTCTCTCAGTTGACCCCTGTTGCAGCGTGTGCTGCCTCCTGCCAGGATCCTGAGTGTGACAACATCTGTAGACCTCATTTGGCCCTGGGTTCTGATCCAAGCCCCTAACTGGGCCAGAACTTTCCCCTTCAGCCTCTGCCAAGGAGTCATTGATTTCTGCTGTCCTCCCCCCACCCCTAGCCCCACCCTGGCCAGGCCTGGCTGTTCACCACCCTCCATTCTCACCCTCTGTACATTGTTTGAAAACTCAAGTTCCTTTTCAGCATGGGGTGAAATGTCCCTCTGGAGCCTTCCCCAAAACCACTCAGACAGCGTGGACTCATACTGGATCGCTCTTCAAGTGGACTCATACTGGATCGCTCTTCAGGTGGCTCTCTCCCCCGACTCAGGTGACTCTGCTTCAGGTCAAAATCCCCCAGTACTTCTCCTGGGCCTCAGAGGACCTCCCCTCCCTCCCCTGCCCCAAAGTCACATCTGCGCCCCACACAAACACACAACGTTGATTTTGTTCCTGTGTTTTAGAGGCCAAGAAGAGAGTGAAACATGTCCCTCCTCGGCCTGGATTGGGTCTTTTGGTAACAGTCACTGAGTCCCATTTCCACTAACAGACATTTAATGAGCTTTGGAGACAATTTCCTTATACACCTGGCTTTCATCAGTGGTGGTCAACCAGTTCCCCACAGCCTTAAAGCAGGAGGCAAGTGAGCAGGGCACAACCTTTGAAGGAATGACATAGCCCAGGGTTCTGTCCCTGGCTCGGGAAGATTCCCTGGAGAAGGAAGTGGCAACCCACTCCAGTATTCTTGCCTGGGAAATCCCATGGACAGAGGAGCCCAGTGGGCTACAGTCCATGGTGTCACAAAGAATCAGACATGTCTGAGTGACTAACACTTAAGGATACAACCTAAATTGACTAGAACCAAATGGGCCCAAGATGGCAGACAAGTCGACTCCCACTAGACCCTGCTCATGGGTACATGCTTATTGTAACAAATCAGCAAGCCAAGTGACACACCCACAGGTGCCATGACAGTTACAAGCTGACCTTCAAAGATCGGAAAGTGGGAGGTGGCCCAGTTCCTGGAAATCTCCGCCCCTTCCCCCAAATAGTTGGAATAATCCTCCCACTCATTAGCCTAGGAAATTACCCAGCCCATAAAAGCTAACCACACCACACCGTGAGGCTGCTCTCGCCTCTCGAGATGGCCCACACTCTGTCTGTGGAGTGTGTTTCTCTCTAAATAAATCCACTTCTTACCTGTCACTTTGTCTCTCACTGAATTCTTTCCATGGTGAAACATCGAGAACCTGAGCTTCATTAAGTCCTGAAACCAGGTGTGTGATCTCAGTTGGAAGACCGTGGGTTTTGGCCGGGTTCGAGTTCCAGCACATGGGTTCAAGTTCCAATCTGAAGTGAACGTTTCATCCTGATCTTCTTTACATAGTCCCCCAGTAACAAGGCAAGACTGTCTGGATCCCATCACTGTCCAAGTTGTTCTGCCATGGCCCAGCCAAAGTTGGGGGAGTATAGCTCTGGACCCTGGTACTCTGCCCGGGTAACCAAAAGTCTCTATTCTTGGGCCTAATTTTTTTTTTTCTTTTGAAAAATTTAGATCGGGTGGTTTAGACAAAAGCTGAAGTCTGACATCCTCTGTATCGGGACCTTCTTTTCCACAGCACTTGACACCAGCGGTAGGGTCCCTTTACCAGTGTCATGACCCAGCTAACGCTGTCTCCCCAGCAGGCTGTGGGTGCCACCTGGGTAGAAACCTTTGTCCATCACCTGATGACAGTAGGAACTCAGTAAATATTGGTGAAATGAATGACTGCCTGATTGAATTTTAAAATATCGTTTTCAGTTCAGCATATGTACAGTCCATCTCAGCTCCAAGATCACCAGGGGACTCTGTGCTGGCCCTTAGCCCAAAATGAGACACTGAAGAGCTTCCTTGAGCAATTGTATTTTTGTGTTTTTTTTTTTTAAGAGTATCCTTTTTTCCTTGCGGCCCGCCTGACTGCCAGGCCCCCTTAAATGCCCCAGGAATATTCCTCCGAGGCTGCTCTGGTAGAACGGCCCAGAACTCTGTGAGGAGCTGCCTTAGGTTGCCTTTTTTTTTTTTTTTTTCTGCTACCTCCTAATATTAACCTGGCGCTGGGCCCCCGGCCCCCACGCAAGGATGGGAGGCCCTGGATGGAGCCAGAAAACAGATCCATCTGGAAATAGAAAAATAATCCCAACACTAGCGGTTTTGTCCGGCCTCCCCAGTGGGGTGTGGAGTAGGCCCATGAAAGGGGCTTTGAGGGCTGGTGGGTGAGGGCCGTGGATGGGAACGCCTGTGCATGTGGCATCAGCTGGGTGCCCAGGCCCCCAGGGCAAGGGGACGGGCCTGCAGGGATCGGGAACTGTGTCACGGCCACCTCTGGGGCCAGCCAGGACTCCACAGGGGTCTGGCCCAACCTTGAAACTGCGTGCCCTAGAGTGAGTGACTCGGGTTTTCAAGGCTACGTTGCCCCTATGTTTCAAATGGGGATTATAAGACCTACGCCTAGGAACTGAGCCCGTGGCCACAGCAGCCCGCCCGGCGCCTGGGGTAGAGGAAGGGCTGGACAAACGGCAGCTCCAGCAGTTACTGTAATTTCTGACTTCAGGAGGTGTGGTGTCAAAGCCTTGTACCCACTCACAGGGTGACCTTGGGCGAGCCCACTGGGCCTCTGTCTTCCTATCTGGGTAGTGGGCTGTGGCCCAGAGCCCTGTGGTCCTGGGAGCCAGAGAGACGAGTTCCTCAGTGTCTGCCCCAGGACAGAAGGAGGTGCCTCCCTCCCACAGGGAGCCCACCTGAGTGCACAGCGCCTGTGCAGAGGACTCAGAAGTGGCTGGAACCTCCCCATGGCCCATCGCCAGCTTCCTAGGAGAGCCCGTGAGCATCCCTGGGCCTCTGCTGGTTGCTCTCATTCTTTCCATGATTTGGGAGAGGCTGGACATTGGCAGGGAGGTGCTGCCCACAGAGACTCCAAGGGCCTGGGATCAGGGCAGACGGAGTCACAGGCTGGCCCCCAGCAGCTCCTGCTGCCTGCTTACCCTGTAGGAGTCTGTGAAAGCAGGAACCCCGGGTCTGGGTGTGTTTTCACCGTGCTTGGTGCGTTCTTAGGCAAGTTAGATCTTTCCTCGTTATTGTGTCCCCTCCACTCTCTCATTCATTCCATCGGCAAACACGTACTGAGAATCGCTTGTATTCCAGGCTCTGTTCTTGTCATCAGAAATATCCATGAATGATGAAGTATCTGTCCTCCTTGGGGGCAGGAGACAGGAGGGGAGCACTGAAGGGGCAGCGAGCTGGGGTAAGACGAGGTGACACTTTTGGACAGGCTAAGAGTGCAGTGTCCATGGGACAGCTGGGTGGCCTCCAGGGAGGTGGGTAGATGACGGCGAAGCCTGTGGAAGCCAATTGTGCTAGAAACAGAGCAGTGGAGGGAGGAAGGCGCTGCTGGTCTCAGCCTCCTCAATCCCCACAGCCCTCTGTGCTGGAGATGACAGTGCAGATGGATGGCGGGGTGACGGTAAGCATTTATCAAAGGCTTACTCAACACCAGGCAGGCCCCATGTCAAGTGTTTTGCAAATCTCCTTTCATTATCACAACAATCCTGGGGGATGAGTCTGAGCATCCCTATTTTCAGAAAGAATTGAAGCTGAGAGGTGAGTGTCTTTGGCCAGGTTCCCTGGAAACAAAGCCTGAGACAGAGAGACCAGAGGTATATATTTATTTTAGGGATAAAACCTGGAAGGGAGTGAGGGCAGCCCCGGGAGCAGGGCAGGGAAGGAAGGGCTGAGGGTGTGGGCTCTGCAGCAAGAGCAGCATGAGGGGCCCTGGTGGACTTCTGTATCTGAGTCTCGGGCCCTGGCCTCCAAGGGCCGGCCTCTGGAGCAGACTGCTCTCTTGCATTCTTTGGGCGGGCACACCACAGGCGGAGGGGGTGGCCCTGGAGTGACGGGAACTGAGCTCACCAGGCTGCAGCTCTGGGGGCTTCTGGGGGTCATCGGGGGTCGTCGGCGGTCTGAGTAGGAGAGGCTCTCCTGGCTAGAGGCTCAGCCTGTGTCTTCCAGCTCCTCTTCTGCCTGTCCTTGGTGTGTGTGATGGTGTGTGTGCATGTGGGTGACTGTGTGCATATGTATGTGTGATTGTGTGTGGCTGTATGTGACTACATGTGTGACTGTGTATGTATGTGTATGACTGTGTGTGTGTGTGTGACTGTGTGCATATGTATGTGTGATTATGTGTGTGGCTGTATGTGACTACGTGTGTGTGGTTGTGTATGTGTGTGTGTGACTGTGTGTGTGTGTGACTGTGTGCATATGTATGTGTGATTGTGTGTGTGGCTGTATGTGACTACATGTGTGTGACTGTGTATGTGTGTGTGTGACTGTGTGTGACTGTGTGTGTGTGTGTGTGACTGTATGATTCTGGGTGTGTGACTGTGTTTGTGTAACTGTGTGTGCCTGTGTGTGCCTGTGTGTGTCCTCCTTTCTCTCCTTGACCCACGACCCTCCGTATTTCTCCTTCATCTTCTCAGCCTGTAGTGCAGAGTCTCTGACCCTTCTCTTGCTCTCCTGTGATGTTTCACTTCTCTCTTGAAGGCCTATCTTTCTCCCCAAGCCATTTGTCTTGCTCTTTGCTGCCGTTCTCCACCACCGTCTCTCTTATTGCCGATGACTGTCCTCTCTCCCTCCCTTTCTCTTTCTGTTTCGCTTTCCTATCTGTCCGTCTCTGAATTCTCTCTCTCTCCGTCTTCTCCTGCTTCTGTGTCTCGGTGCCTCTGCCTCTTTCTTGTTTCTCTCCCATTCTGTCCACAGCTGGGCCTGATCCTGGGGACTGGGGGCCAGGAGAACTGGCAGGGTGTTGCAATAAGGCCAGAAGGGTAACAGGCAGGACCACAGGGGTCTTGCTGCCTGGGGGAGACAAAGATGTCTTGAGGTGGTCTCCTTGCCAGGCAGCCCTCATTCTCCTCCTGAAGGCCAGAGCGTGTGTGCATGTGTGTGCATGTGGATGTTCCGGGGGCTGAGGTTTTGGAAGAGCTGAGAGCTGGGGATGCTTGATGTTAAGTCTCATCTGAGCTCAGAGAGGAGACGAGGGTCCCAGAGGGGAAGGAAAGAGACAAGGAGAAGGAGAAAGTTGGCCTTGGTGGGACCTCGGGTTGGTGGGAAACAGATAAAGCCTTAAAGCATATGTTCCCTGGAGTCCTTGGGAAGGCTAGACACACATTGGAATCCTGTCTTCGTGTGTTCAGAGCGTGCCACACACACAGACACACACTATGTGTGTCAGGTGTGGTGGGGAGGGTGCCAGACTGGCCTCTGCAGCTGGGAAGAAAGGAGCCAGGAGGTGCAGCCACTTCTTTTTTCACCTTTATTGAGATACAATTGACATATGACATTGAATAGTTTAGGTCATAGAATGTAATGATTTAATATACGTATATCTTGCAAACTGATTACCATGGTAAATTTAGTTAATGGATCCATCACTTCACATAATTGCAATTGTTTTGTGTGTATAAGGTGGGAACTTTGAAGATTTACTCTCTTTGCATCTTTCAAATAACTCAGTAGAGATCTGACTAGAGTCTCTCTACTGTCCATCACATCTCCAAGTATTCATCTGATGACCAGAAGTCTGGGCTTTCTGACCACCTTCATCCATTTCCCCTTTCCCCATCCCCTGCCTCTGGCAACCACCAGTCTGTTATTTATTTCTGTGAGTTGGGTTTTTAAGATTCCACATAAAAGTGAGATCATACAGTATTTATTTTTCTCCGTCTAACATGTTTCACTTACCAGAATGCCCTTGAGGCTCATCCATGTTGCTGCAAATGGATTTCCTTCTTTTTAACTGTTGAATAATATTCCACGGTACAAGTAGAGATGTCACCACTTCTGATTGGCTTGTGTCTGACCCCACCCTCAGCCGTCCTTCAGCTGTGATTCCAGACCAGAGTCCACTTCAACAGCAGCCTTTGGTCCCCTCTGTTCAAGATGGTAGGGGGCGGGGTTCAATGGAAGCCAAAGACAAGGATGATGCTAGACCCCCAGTTGGAGATTGTGATCACCATCACCAGGGAATCAGGACCCGGCCCAATGCTTGTATTTTCAGCTGGAGAATCAGGGCCTGGAGGAGGCAGATGGGGGGCTTTGGAGGCTTGGTGAACAGACTTAATCGAGGTCTCACAGTGAGTTGTGGTCATCCAGAGCCAGAAGTCAGGGCTCCAGGACCAAGCATGGTGCTTTATTGCATGCCTGCCAGATGCCTCCTCATAAGGTGTGGCTGTTCTCTTTCCCAACAGCTCCCAAGACCCTTCCTAGGGTTACAGGCTGGGCCAGGGGAACACGAGCCAATCAGGCTTCCCCCAAATATCCCATTCCCTTCAAAGTCCCTCCCTATCAACACTGCCATGCCCGGCTTTTATTTCCCAGAACTTACCTCCTTGCTGACCCCACAAACTGTACTCAACCTGTGCCCAATTCGTCCGGTGTTCTGCTCTTGTCTTTGTTAGCAAAGAACCAGCCAGCTGTTCTAGTGAATCTCCAAGGTCACGTGCATATAAATGTGTGTGGGACGATGAGCTTGTGAGGTGCTACTTGGGGCTACCATCTGTGTACTTCTTCCTTCATCCCCAGTTCAGGCAGCTGTTCAGCCCTTGAGATGTTCTGGGGGCTGGAGTTTTGGAAGAGCTGAAACCTGTGATTGCTTGATGTTAAGTCTCGTGTGAGTTCAGAGGGGAGATGACGGTCCCAGAGGGGAAGGGAAGAGATGAGGAGGAGGGGAAAGTTCACGTTGGTGGGACGTCGGGTTTGGGAAACAGATAAAGCCTCAGAGCAGATGTTGCATGAAGTCCTTGGGAAGGCTGGACATGGCACATTGGAATCTTACCTTCCTGTGACCAGAGCACGCCACCAGGTCACTGGACGTAAAGGGACCTCTGACACAGACAGTGAGAACCTCAGTGACCACAGATGGAAGCAGAAGGACAAAGAAATCTCCCCAAATTATACTGCCTAAAACCCCGGGACCTTTGCACAACCAGAACCAGGATGGGGGTGTAACGGAGCCTCGTGCATATATGTGCATGCCCAGTTGGTTCAGTCGTGTCTGACTCTAGTCAGCAGCCTGTGGCCCACCAGGCTCCTCTATCCATGGGACTCTCCAGGCAGGAGTATTGGATTGGGTTGCCATGCCCTCCTCCTGGGGATAGTCCCAACCCAGTGATCGAACCCACGTCTCTTATGGCTCCTACATGGGCAGGTGGGTTCTTTACCACTAGCACCACCTGCTGCTGCTGCTAAGTCGCTTCAGTCGTGTCCGACTCTGTGCGACCCCATAGACGGCAGCCCAACAGGCTCCCCCGTCCCTGGGATTCTCCAGGCGAGAACACTGGAGTGGGTTGCCATTTCCTTCTCCAATGCATGAAAGTGAAAAGTGAAAGTGAAGTCGCTCAGTCATGTCCAACTCCTAGCGACCCCATGGACTGCAGCCTACCAGGCTCCTCTCCGCCCATGGGATAGGAACCCGTAAAGGAGCCTCAGTAATGACCAACACTGAATTTCCTGCCAGCATGGTTATACACAGACTCAGTGCTGGAAATTAGTTTTTCCAGAGAAAATAAAGAAAAGCCATATCTCTTGTGCCTTGTGTTGTGGACTGAGATTTAGCCTTCGTGCAAGTTGAATAAATGAGTAAGGCAATGAAAGCCGAATGAAGGACCCCTCTCTCCCATCCAGCTAACAAGGTCAGTCTATCCAGAGACCTTCCTCTAAAGGACATCTCCTACAGAGAGGGTAGGCCATGGAAAGACATAATTTGAGGCTGAAGGAATTTCTGGACCACCCAGATACGGATGAAATAAGCTACAACTGGGTCCAGGGACTAACCTACTTTCTCTGGTTTTTCCAGTTGTGAGTCCCTGGGGAAACACACTGCCTGAGGAAACCTAGTTACTGCCTCTCTTCTCTCTGTCCTATAGGAATAGATGCTGATAGGGGAGACCAGGGCATTGGCTACCTCAGCAGCATCCTTGCCCACACCTGCTGACTTGGGCTGGGTTGGGCTGAGTGGGATTAAGTAGGGACCAAGTGAGGAGATGGCTAGGAAAAGGTCAGAAGGCAAGTTAAGCTCTGGGAGCCTCCAGGCCAGGAATGTGGCCCATCACAGCGGTCAGGCAGCCACACGGGACGCCTTTGAGCATAATCCCTGCCGGGAATGAATGCTCCCTTGTGTGAGGTCCTTGTCTACCCTGAAGTAGGTCACAGGGTTGAAGGATCACAGAAATCTTAGCCTCAGAAACATGGAATCATAGAAGCCGAAAGGCAGTGCCAGGTAAGATTCCAGGATTTTAGAGCCTCAGAGCTCCGGCGCCAAAAGGCATGAGAAGTTGAACACTTTGGGCATGAAATTTCATGGCTCAAGTGATCTGGGAACCGCAGAACCTTCCACTTGGATCACCCTTGGAGGTGCTCATGTCTGATACACTCTCCAGTGCAGTGTTCCCTTCTAGAAAGTTCCAGAAGGTAGCTGTCTTCTTCAGATAGGCAAGGAGGTGACAGCAAGGCAGCACAGGACATAGGAGGTTTCCCTGTGGGGTTGTTTTAGGTGTTCTGGGTTGGAATTCCTCACCTAGAATACCTCATCAGTGACTGTCATAGAGTCTGAAATTGCATTATCAGCCGTTCTGTCTCTGGATCTGAGCGGTCCGTTGACTTCCAAAGGTCTGTTTTACAGTAAATCATGTCTCGGGTCAGAATCGTGTCTCAGGACCTCCTCTACACAGGTTCTGATGAGCAAGGCAACTCAAGACCCAGACGAGTCTCTCTCTCTCTGCTCCTGCCCTGGGACCCTCCCTCCAACCCAGCACCATCTCTGGGTCCTCCTTTCCTTTGCATTGACCACCCAGCTCCCGGCAGGAAACCAGCTGGCTGGAAGAGGCGATTCCAGCAGCCCTGAGGCTGGCCACGGTGTACAGTGTGGTCCTGCCTCTAATCCCACCACCTCCTGGGGGCAGGCGACAGGGGCAGCAGCCTGTAATTTGGGGGTGGGAGATGGGACACCCAGGTCAGCTTCGACCACGGGGTCCCCAGAGGAAGGGAGTGGTCCAGGGGTTTGGAGAATCAAAGCCTTCCTCACAACTCCCTTGGTGACCGTGAAGATAAAAATATTTATGGACAATTTTCCTCTCTCTGGGGACGGCCAGGCACAGAACAGGGCTGTTTTTTCCTTGGTTGTGGCTAACCTCTCAGGATGGAGGGAGCTGAGACAAACACAGGTTGTTTACGGGGTCTGCAGCAGCCCCTGAGACACACGCCGCACAGTTTCCCCTTTTCAAGGGGGATGTGAGTGTCTGGAAGGGTGCCCAGAGGAACAAGGGTGGGTTTCTGTCTTCTATTAGCTTAGTTCTTGGTGGGGCTGAAGGGATTTTTTTTTTCCCTGAGAGATGGGGCGAGTGTGTTATGGTGAATAACATGTTTCCTATAATTTGCCTTTTGAAAACACAAGGAAATTTGCGTATGTGGCTGAAACAGCCTGGGCAGAGAGCCTCTGGTCCTTCATTTCCCCACTGTGTCAGGCTGCTCGAACTCAATAAACACTTGTTGACTGAATGAATGGGTCATAGAAATGGCAAGCCAAGGCTGGAAGGAAGGCCCCTTGGAGATCCTCTGGGCCAAACTGCTCAGGTTTCAGGCAGGGAAACTGAGGCCCCAAGAGGGGAAAGGGATGGGGCTGCATACAATTGTAGATTTCACAGGTTATGATGACAATGATAACAATGATAATGATAACAATAAACTGTTTTCTGAGTATTGGGTATTTTACAATTTACCAATTGGCCAGATTCCCAGCAAAATTCTGGCAGAGGAAAGAAAAAGATTAGAATTCCCTTTATTATGGACCAGAGAAAAGAAGCTTGAAGATATTGAGCAATTTGCCCACTCAACCAGAAAGAGGTGAGGTAGGGTGTGGCAAAAATTGGGGGCTGTTTTTCCATATGGGTGTGAAATCCACCCTCAACTCAGCCTGACGTTAAATTCCAGCTCCACCATATACAAGCTGTTGAAACGGTTCCCTGCACCCATCCAAGCCTCAGTTTCCACATCTGTAAGTTGGGGCTCGCACTCTCTACATTTACTGTACTGACTTCCTGGATTAGTGGGAGAATGGCATCAGAGAAGGGATACAAACTCGCCTTGGAAACTGTCAAGCGAAAAGGAGGTCCCATTGCTAGAATTTTGGTGTATCAGTGGATCCTTCCATCCATCCAAGGGAGACAGCATTCTGATTCCAGCTCTTGAGATAAAAATAGCTTTAAAGGGAGGGGGGAAGTTCCCCAGGATATCTGGGCAGGATAAAAATAACCCTTAAGGACAGCTGGCTCCTTTTCTTCACTTTGGTATTCGCCCGCAGTCTTCTGATCTCTTATTTGGTTTCCCAAGTCGACCTACCATCCCAGGCAAACAATCGTCCTTGTTCTGGGGCCAGGCAGTGGCAAATATATTCCAGGCTCTGGGAGTAGAGGCTTTGGAAGCGAGAAATATGGGTCCCATCCCAGTTCTGTTTGCAGCTCTCTGTGCGGTTCCAAGCAAGTCGTTCTCAGAGTCCCCATTCTTTCGCCATACAGTGCTCTCCAATAGAGTTTGTTCTGAGAATGGAAATATTCTATGCCTGCACTGTCCAATACAGTAGCCACCAGCTGCATATGGCTTTTGAACACTTGTATTTCTTCCTTCAGGTCTATTAGTATTTTTTATATTTTGTTGTTGCTGTTTTGTTGCTAAGTCATGTCTGATTCTTTCTGCAACCCTATCGACTATAGCGCTTCTGTTCATGGGATTTCCCAGGCAAGAATAATGGAGTAGATTGCTGATGCCTTCTCCAGGGAATCTTCCTGACCCAGGAATCAAAACTGCATCTCCTGCATGGGCAGAAGGATTCTTTACCCCCGAGGCACCTGGGAAGCCCCTTTACACATTTAGGGGCGCGTACGTGTATAACGAGTATAGTATTCCCCTCTTGTGTTGATCCCTTTATTATTATATAGTGTCCTTCTCTGTTGCTCAGTCTCTAAGTTGTGTCCAACTTTGTTTAAAGTCTATTTTGTCTGATATGAGTATTGCGACCCCCACTTTCTTGTCGTTTCCATTTGCACCCATCCCCTCACTTTTAATCTATGTGTGTCTTTTGCCCTAAAGTGAATCTCTTGTAGGCAGCATATTGTAGATTCTTTTATTTAATCTGCTACTTTCTGTTTTTTGATTGGAGCATTTGGCTGTTGAGCCCTTGAACTGTGGCTAGCGTGATGAAGAAACTTTACTTTTACTTTATTTTTTAATTTTAAGGAACTTACACTTAAATAGCCACAGGTGGCTAGCCCTTTAAATGGAGATGAGAAGAGCACCTGCCCCCTAGTCCTGAGGTGAGAAGGGCTGAATGCATGTATGAGGCGCCTGGCATGGTGGGGGGACTCACTACTTGTTCACTGGCCCCTTCTCCCCTGCTCCCTTTAAATATGAATTTATAAGTGTCTTTGAGCTGAGGAATCTTGCTTTGGGGACATACAACTCCCCTTGCAGACTAGATTGATGGAGAGGTGAATGGAATGGTGGGGAAAAAGGGGCTTCTGTGATGGGTGGGCTGCGAGAGCGGGAAGCATGTCCAAGGCAGAGGACAAGGCCAGGACAGAAGACAAAAAGGCCTGCATCTGCCCATGTTTACCTCCATTTTTGACTTTCATGGGCACGGTACTTAAAAGGAGTCTATCTTAGAAATTCCTTTTCTTGCTTAAATGTGGTTCCCACCATGGTTCCTAGGTTTGAATTTCAGTTCAATTTGTTATCAGCTGTATGACCTTGGGCAAGTTATCAACCTGTTTCCCAGCTTTAAAATGGGTAGAATAATTCCTACCTCAGAAACTTTTGTGAGCAATCAATGAGCTAATATATGCAAAGCTCTTTGCATTGTGCCCCGCACATAACAAGTGCTTAAGAAACAGAAGCCATGGCCAATCTTATAGAAAGAAAACCCTTTAACTCCCACCCTAACTGGAGTTCAGTGAGATGCCTGAGAAGCCAACGATGGGACACTTCCAGAAGACCTTTTTTTTGGGTGGTCCTCAAGGTGAGGAAGGGACCAAGGCGTAAGAACAAGTCCTGGTACCCTCAGATGGCAGATCATCCATCAAACTGAGCTGGAAGCCATCCTGAAGCATCTAACATTTCTGTTGACCCTGCCAAATGGCAGTTTTGGGGACCAATCCAGAGGCAAGAACTTGGCTTCTCCTTGAAGTAAGTGATACAAATGGATAGAAAGTCTTTCCTGGGATTCAAGGGACACCTGTCTTTCTGTGATTTCCTGCCCTTGGTTTTAGGACAGTCTCCACTTTCCAAATCCAGCTTCCTTCCGTCGCTGCCCCAGGCGGGAGGCATCTGCTGATGGGTCCTGGTGAAAAAACCCAGCTCACAGGCTGGCTTACTCAGGTTAAGGACAGGGTTAATCTTTGTTGAGTTGGAGGAGCTGAAACTGAAAAGCTCCAAACCTGCTCCCAGTTAAGAAGAGAGGATGTTTTTCATCAGCACGTCTTATTTTGTGGGCAAAGGAACTGAGGGGTTGCTTCATCCATCTGTTCATCTACTCCCTTGCTGGAAAATAGTTATTGAGCTCCTACTGTGTGCCAAGAAACACAGAAATAAATTCCTGTCCCCTGGTTTATAACCTGGTAGGGAGACAGCTATACAATGGTGATTATAATGGTGTGATGTGGGCTATTATGTTAGGGCTGAGAACAGGATGAGGCAAGCAAGACACTTATCTGAGGAACAAAATTTAATGCAGTGCCAAAATAATTCAATAAAAAACTCAAAAATACTGTAATATTTTAAAAAAATCAAAATGCATACAAAAAGTTATGAACAAAAGATAAATCTTTTAAATGAAGACTGAATCAAAATGACTGATTATTTCTTTTGCCTCAAGCTGCAATGTGGCTTGGCTTAGCACTGTATTCTCAGAAAAGGCAATGGCACCCCACTCCAGTACTCTTGCCTGGAAAATCCCATGGACATAGGAGCCTGGTAGGCTGCAGTCCATGGGATCACAAAGAGTCGGACATGATTGAACGACTTCACTTTCACTTTTCACTTTCATACATTGGAGAAGGAAATGGCAACCCACTCCAGTGTTCTTGCCTGGAGAATCCCAGGGACAGGGGAGCCTGGTGGGCTGCCGTCTATGGTTTTGCACAGAGTCAGACATGACTGAAGCGACTTAGCAGCAGCAGCAGCACTGTATTATGGGGGATATAGGGGGACAGAAAAAAGCAGGGGACAGAATCCAGCTGGTGATGTGCTGGGGTGAATTCATATTGCTCTGCACCTATCTTCCCAACTTTGCACCCAGAAACTGGCTAAAATTCAGGACTTTCCCCTCCCTCTCTAGAGAGCAGGTTGTTAAGCCTTTGCCAGTACACCGCTATATCCAGCCTGCATTGGGATGGGGGAGGGGCTTTAAGAAAATTTTCCTGGTAAAGGAGACACCTTCCAAATTTCGCAGGATAAGAATCTAGAAAGGGAAAGAAAGAACATCTCTCTAAAGAAGAAAGTTCATGTGCAAAGCACCAGAGAACTGGTGGGGTGGTGGTAGGGAGAGTATATTTTCTGGTAGGTGTCAATTTTATTTTTATTCATTTATTTTTTTGGTGGCACTATGCAGCATGTAGGATCCTAGTTCCCAGAGCAAGGATCAAACCTGCACCCCTGCAGTGGAAGCACGGAGTCTCAACAACAGAATGCCTAGGGCACTCTCAAAAGTGTATTGTTTCTAGAAAACTGCAAGTAATCGAGTGTAGTTGGCATGGGTGATGCTACAGAAGAAGGAAGTTTCAAGGAGGCAGAGAGAGTTATAGCACCAAGTGATGCCCCAAGACTGAGCAAGATCCAGGACTGTGCTGGAGGAGAAGACGGAAGATATAGGGAAAGAGGAGGATGCTCTCTGCTTTTGCAGCGTCCAAATTACCAGCCCAAGCAGGAGACTTCAGTTCAGTTCAGTTCAGTTCAGTCGCTCAGTCGTGTCCGACTCTTTGCGACCCCATGAATCGCAGCACACCAGGCCTCCCTGTCCATCACCAACTCCCGGAGTTCAATCAGACTCACGTCCATCAAGTCAGTGATGCCATCCAGCCATCTCATCCTCTGTCGTCCCCTTCTCCTCCTGCCCCCAATCCCTCCCAGCATCAGAGTCTTTTCCAATGAGTCAACTCTTCGCATGAGGTGGCCAAAATACTGGAGTTTCAGCTTTAGCATCATTCCTTCCAAAGAAATCCCAGGGCTGATCTCCTTCAGAATGGACTGGTTGGATCTCCTTGCAGTCCAAGGGACTCTCAAGAGTCTTCTCCAACACCACAGTTCAAAAGCATCAATTCTTCCACGCTCAGCCTTCACAGTCCAACTCTCACATCCATATATGACCATAGGAAAAACCATAGCCTTGACTAGACGGACCTTTGTTGGCAAAGTAATGTCTCTCCTTTTGATATGCTATCTAGGTTGGTCATAACTTTCCTTCCAAGGAGTAAGCGTCTTTTAATTTCATGGCTGCAGTCACCATCTGCAGTGATTTTGGAGCCCAGAAAAATAAAGTCTGACACTGTTTCCACTGTTTCCCCATCTATTTCCCATGCAGTGATTGGATCAGATGCCATGATCTTCGTTTTCTGAATGTTGAGCTTTAAGCCAACTTTTTCACTCTCCTCTTTCACTTTCATCAAGGGGCTTTTAGTTCCTCTTCACTTTCTGCCATAAGGGTGGTGTCATCTGCATATCTGAGGTTATTGATATTTCTCCCAGCAATCTTGATTCCAGCTTGTGCTTCTTCCAGTCCAGCGTTTCTCATGATGTACTCTGCATATAAGTTAAATAAGCAGGGTGACAATATACAGCCTTGACGTACTCCTTTTCCTATTTGGAACCAGTCTGTTGTTCCATGTCCACTTCTAACTGTTGCTTCCTGACCTGCATACAGATTTCTCAAGAGGCAGGTCAGGTGGTCTGGTATTCCCTACTCTTTCAGAATTGTCCACAGTTTGTTGTGATTCACACAGTCAAAGGCTTTGGCATAGTCAATAAAGCAGAAATAGATGTTTTTCTGGAACTCTCTTGCTTTTTCCATGATTCAGCGGATGTTGGCAATGTGATCTCTGGTTCCTCCGCCTTTTCTAAAACCACCTTGAACATCAGGAAGTTCACGGTTCACGTATTGCTGAAGCCTGGCTTGGAGAATTTTGAGCATTACTTTTCTAGCGTGTGAGATGAGTGCAATTGTGCGGTAGTTTGAGCATTCTTTGGCATTGTCTTTCTTTGGGATCAGAATGAAAACTGACCTTTTCCAGTCCTGTGGCCACTGCTGAGTTTTCCAAATGTGCTGGCATATTGAGTGCAGCACTTTCACAGCATCATCTTTCAGGATTTGAAATAGCTCAACTGGAATTCCATCACCTCCATTAGCTTTGTTCATAGTGATGCTTTCTAAGGCCCCCTTGACTTCACATTCCAGGATGTCTGGCTCTAGGTGAGTGATCACACCATTGTGATTATCTTGGTCGTGAAGATCTTTTTTGTACAGTTCTTCTGTGTATTCTTGCCACCTCTTCTTGATATCTTCTTCTTTTGTTAGGTCCATACCATTTTTGTCCTTTATCCAGCCCATCTTTGCATGAAATGTTCCCTTGGTATCTCTAATTTTCTTGAAGAGATCTCTAGTCTTTCCCATTCTATTATTTTCCTCTATTTCTTTGCATTGATCGCTGAGGAAGGCTTTCTTATCTCTTCTTGCTATTCTTTGGAACTCTGCATTCAAATGCTTAGATCTTTCCTTTTCTCCTTTGCTTTTCGCTTCTCTTCTTTTCACAGCTATTTCTAAGGCCTCCCCAGACAGACATTTTGCTTTTTTGCATTTCTTTTCCATGGGAATGGTCTTGATCCCTGTTTTCTGTACAATATCATGAACCTCATTCCATAGTTCATCAGGCACTCTATCTATCAGATCTAGTCACTTAAATCTATTTCTCACTTCCACTGTATAATCATAAGGGATTTGATTTAGGTCATATCTGAATGGTCTAGTGGTTTTCCCTACTTTCTTCAATTTAAGTCTGAATTTGGTAATAAGGAGTTCATGATCTGAGCCACAATCAGCTTCTGGTCTTGTTTCTGTTGACTGTATAGAGCTTCTCCATCTTTGGCTTCAAAGAATATAATCAATCTGATTTCGGTGTTGATCTGGTGATGTCCACATGTAGAGTCTTCTCTTGTGTTGTTGGAAGAGAGTGTTTGCTATGACCAGTGCATTCTCTTGGCAAAACTCAGTGCTGAGCTAATAAATGTTTCACAACAGGGTCTCTGGAGGGAAAAGCCCTGGTATATAGCACTGACCAGCTTCAGAGGTGGAATTACTCCCACCCTGGCTCACTTCAAGCTGCCTTTGTTATGTCACTGATGCTGAGTGAAGCAGAGACGCTCATCATTACAGAGTGCGTCCATTTTCCAGTTACAGGAGATGTAAATAACCCTGAGAACATAGATAAGAGTAAAATGCACTAAGGTAACTAGAAAGAGATGAGTTTTGAGCATTTATTACTTTGTTTTAAATATAATTTGCTTTTAAAATTTTAAGTTTATGCAATTAAGTCATGCATGTATGTAAGAGTTGGACTATAAAGAAAGCTGAGTGCTGAAAAATTGATGCTTTTGAACTGTGGTGTTGGAGAAGACTCTTGAGAGTCCCTTGGACTGCAAGGAGATCCAACCAGTCCATCCTAAAGGAGATCAGTTCTGGGTGTTCATTGGAAGGACTGATGTTGAAGCTGAAACTCGAATACTTCGGTCACCTGATGTGAAGAGCTGACTCATTTGAAAAGACCCTGATGCTGGGAGGGATTGAGGGCAGGAGGAGAAGGGGACAACAGAGGATGAGATGGCTGGATGGCATCACCGACTCCATGGACATGGGTTTGGGTGGACTCTGGGAGTTGGTGATGGACAGGGAGGCCTGGCATGCAGCAGTTCATAGGGTCGCAAAGAGTCAGACATGACTGAGCAACTGAACTGAACTGAATTTAGTTCTTAATAAGAGCCCACAATAACAGCAGCTCACAAACTTCCTGTAAGTTAAACCATCTCCTCTGGAGAGCCAGTCAAAGTAGGCATGAGCCAGCTCCACCACGCCACTAGGAGAAGAGATGTTGGTCCTTACTCCCTGCATGTTTGTGGGGGAGAGAATCAGTGCTTCCTGACTCCCTGGGCCTCCTTCTCCCCACTTGAGAGACTGTATCAGCTTGATCATGACATGCTCTTTGCCCTGACTTTCTGTGTGCAGGGACATGGATGCACGCCTCTGAGTGGTTTCCTGGGATGAAGCAGCAGTCCCTGGGTCACCAGAGAGTCAAAAGCAATCAAGATTCCTAGAAGGAGAGGAGAAAGAATAGCCTGGGGCCCCAATGCCTTATGTCTCCATCACTTCAAGAATTACTGTTTTATTCTGAAGCATTGGCACCTAAACGACCTGAGTATATTGCAAAAATAATAATAGTAATAAATACAACTTATATTTGCTATATTTTTTATCATGTGCCAGACATTACTCTAAGTGTTCTATATATATTCACTCCTTGAGTCCTCATTATAGGCACAAGGTTGGTAATATTATTATACCAGTTTAAAAGATGAGGATGTTCAATAAAAATAATTGAACCCCGGTCTCCTGCATTGTAGGCAGACGCTTTACCATCTGAGCCATCTGGGTGGCCCAGAAAAATAAATAGGTAAATAAATAAGGAGTTTGGGATTAACAGATACACTCTACCATATATAAAATAAACAACAAGGTCATATTCTACAGCACAGGGAAATATGTTCAGTATCTTTTAATAACCTATAAAGAAAAAGAGAAAAAGAATATGTATATATATATAGAGAGAGAGATACATATATTCTTTTATTTTGCCAAAAAGCCAATACTTTATTTGGGGCTGAAGCACTTTGCTATACACGGGAAACTAACACAACATTATAAATCAATTATGCTTCAATAAAAGATGAGGTGTATATTGTTATTAATATCCCAATTCAAAAGATGGAGAAATGTACAAAAGAGGTTACCAGGAGGTTAAATGGTGTGTCTGAGACCACACAGCCAGGGATTTGAACTGAGATATGCCATTAACCATTACTGACATGTCCATCAAAGGCAGTGAGGAAAAAGGAGCATGCTTTGCAACTCTGCACAACTGGCAAAGACCCCATTAGTTTGGGAGCAACATCCAGCCAAGACCAACAGAATATGACCAGATCGCTCACCTCACAGTGACTGATGAAGTTGGAAGAAAGGAAGGGTCAATGTGGCGACACGTGTTAATCACTCCAAGTTCACAGATGAGGAAACAGGCTCAGAGGGGTAAAGCGAGCTTCTGAGGTCCCACAGTGCTGGCACAGAGTGGAGCTGTGATATAAGCCCAAGGCGGTCAGCTTGGCCACAACTACAGCCAGCCTCAGGCGCTGGGCAGGCATGAGGTTCATATAAAATGACAGCCATTCCCAGATGTCGAGATAGGTGAGATCCCAAAGAAGAATCTGGTTGGAAATCTGCAGTTAATATGGGGGAAATACCCCTCAATGAATAAATTGCCCAGCCCCAAGGGAGATGAGTGGTAATCACCCATCCCTGATTATCAGCATGTCCTTTCTCATCCTCTCAAATACCTGTGCATGGGTATTTTTGCATAGGTTCCTGCACTAATGACAGCAGTTGGACAGGGTTCAGTTCAGTTCAGTCCATCAATCATGTCTGACTCTTCACGACCCCATGGACTGCAGCACATCAGGCTTCCCTGTCCACCACCAACTCCCGGGGCTTACTCAAACTCATGTCCATTGAGTCGGTGATACCATCCAACCATCTCACCCTCTGTCATCCCCTTCTCCTGCCATTAATCTTTCCCAGCATCAAGGTCTTTTCCATTGAGTCAGCTCTTCGCATCAGGTGGCCAAAGGATTGGGTTCAAGGGCTGATAAAGGCACAGAGGGGTCAAAGTGACACTGTTAATACGCCTATAGTTCTCTGCAGGAAAACAGTGCAATTAGGCAACTAGGCGAAGGTGAGAATATTCTTCACAGCCAAAGACTCTCTCACAACAACGGCTCTGGTGAGGCCAGGCTTGAGCCCCCAACTCTCCTCCCTCTGAAGAGCCAGACCAGGGTGCATTTCTCTCGAATCAGTGACAACTAACTTGTGCATGGAACACCCCCAATCCAGTGGACCCCAAGATGGAGTCTCAATTAGGGCCTCTTATCCCTACCTTGTCATGTAGGCACGTTTTTGCCAACAAACCAGCCCCAATGGCAGAGGCTTTGAGGGTCTCACCAAGATCAGGTATAAATCCTCAATCAGCAACACTGAAGTCTGAGATGCCTCTGACTCACGGGGACAAAGCGATGCTATTCATCAGTGTCCCACAATCACAGGTCATTAAGCAAAGACGAGAGATACATATTTAACAAACCATTCAGATAAGCTGAAAGGATGGGCCATGCTTAAAAAGGGTTCCACTCAGGAGGACAAAACTTTACTACCCCAGAGGAGGCACATGAGAAAAATTTAGGAGTTATCAGTAGTCATCAGTTTAGTGTGAATGTTGTGGTATGGTTACAAAAAGGCTAATAAGCATTTGGGTCATATTAACAGAAGCACAGAATATATATCAGGGGAGGTGATAGTCCTGCTCAACCCTGTGCTAGGCAGATGCCACCAGGACCTTTGAGCTTTGCTGTGGTCACTTGGCAACAGTAGGAGGAGATGATGTTGGAAGATATGATGAGGCCGCCAGATAAGTGGTGGTTAGAGGAAGTGAGAATGCTGGGCCTCAAAAAAGGATGCCTTGTTGCGGGGCAGTGGGGGGGCGGGGGCGGCGGGTGGTGGGTCGCTACTCTCAGAGTGATTTCAGCGGTTGAGTCAGGCTTTAGCTGATTTTGGAGCTGCTGTTCTCAATAGTCATTGTAAAGGGACTCTGGCCTGATCATACTTGGAGATGCATCTGAAGAGCTCTTTGCTGTTTCTTGGGTGGAAAGGCAGAGTGGGGTGTGTGTGTGTGTGTGTGTGTGTGTGTGTGTGCCTCCTCCGTCTTGACTTTATGACAAGGAGAAGAATCCAAAGGCACTTGCACTGGCCAACTTTTCCTGGAACTACCCGCAAGCAGGAATGTATCACATCCCATGGTCTGGGCAAGGGGTGATGAGGCGGCCAAGATCCTGGAGTACGGATTTCAGCTGGTGGAGGAGGGGTGACGACTCCCTAACACAGCTGTCTCTTCCGTGTCTTTGACAGCAAGTCTGCCACTTAGGAGTTTGCTAAGGAAGTTGTGGAACTGTGGACCGGATTCATTTTCAACTCCTTGAAACTCACCTGGGTGACCCCTCCCCAGCAGGCTCTGACTGATCACTCCTTGGGCTAGGAAGATACCCCCTCTAAACCTCACCACACACACAGATGCTGATGTTACAGTGAGCCCTTGGGACCTCAGCTCTAGCCCCATTTCTGTACCTCACTGCTGGTGAACTTGGGCAAGACCCTGCTCTTCGGGATTTGGTACTTCATCTCTAAACCAGACATGCAGGCATCTGTGCTGTTTTATGGGGGTTGTTATGTGGAAACTTGAGATACTGGCAACGAAGTCGTTCTGGGCTATCTGGGAGAGGGACTATTATCATCATTGCCATCTCTGTAATCCCCTGATCTGTGTGGTATGGACCAAAGCTCCTATCCCCCTGCTACATCAGCTAGAACGCTTTCAGCTGGCAGCAAGAGAAAACCCTACCTGAAGCGGTTTTGAAATGAGGGCGCTACTGTTTTGAGAAAGGGCAGTCCAGTTGTGTGTGCCTGATTCATCATCTCAGTCACGTCCTGAAGGACTTGGTTTCTTTCTGCCTTTCCTCTCTGCCATCCTCAGGCTATGGGCCATGGACCTAGGACTTCTCACCTCATTGTGGCAAGATGGC
This sequence comes from Tragelaphus eurycerus, assembly GCA_935064755.1. Classification (NCBI taxonomy): domain Eukaryota; kingdom Metazoa; phylum Chordata; class Mammalia; order Artiodactyla; family Bovidae; genus Tragelaphus; species Tragelaphus eurycerus. Next base: position 1,140,675 of record CAKXYN010000083.1, read on the forward strand.
TGCAACCTCTCCAAGTAACATATCCTCACTCAACAATGTTCAAAGTGAAGAAAGGGGTATGTCACTTGTCCATGTCTACTTATAAAGTGAGGGACATTTCTCAGAACTCCTCTCATATCTCAGTGGCTGGTTTGTGGCTTATGTCTACACCCAGGGCACTCACTGGCCAAGAGAAGGAGCCCACCATGGTGGTCTTAGTCTAATCAGAAGTCAACCCTTACGGCTTGAGAGGGACACAGTCTCCACTGAAGGATGAGGCTTCTTAGAAGAGGGCAGGGCGAAGATGGAATTCTGTTAGCAGAGATGAACCAACAGGGTCTGCCCCATCTCAAGAACGGCCCAGGATAATGGTCCACCAGCCCCCAGCTCTGCCTGGCTCTCTCCCTTACTCCCTCCTTCCTTCAACTTTCTCTCCCTCCCTTCCTTCCTTGTTCACCCAAGGTCCAACGGAGGGTTACCGCTGCGTGGGTCCTGGGGAGTCTGTGAAGACAAGGCACAGCCATGTCATCAGGAGGTCTAGTTGAGTAGGTGCGTGAGATAAATATACACCCTGATGCGGAATAGTGGGATGGGGGCAGGGTGGCGTGCAGCTGTGGAGAATCTGAGGGTGGATCCAGTGAAGAAGGACACTCCAGCAGAAGTGATGACGGGGGTGAAGGCCTGAAAAGTCTCGGAGCCCATCCACTGCTTGGTCTTCACTCTTGGTGGCAGGCGTGGCCCAGAACTCCTGACTCCCTGCGCTGAACAGCCAATGGTTCCAGACAGATGACCAGAGAGAGTCCGGAGAACTTAATCTGCCACAACTGCCACATCTGGGAAATGAGTCTAATTCTTCCGCTGCTGGCTGAAGGGACTGAAGGATGAGGAGACAGGTTTGACTGTTAGACATCAACAGGGGAGGTCTGGCTTCTCACCCCAGCCCCACCATTGACTCTGTGTGACCTTGAGCATCATACGCTCTGAGCCTCAGTTTCCCCACCTGTAATATGAGGAAATTGGGTTCAGAGGCACTAGAGGCTCTTTCAGGGATGAATTTCTTTTGGGGAAGGTCCCCACACTTGGGTCAATATCAACCCCCTGCAAAACAATCTTTGGATGTCTCCCAACTCTCTGCCACTTGGCCCAGCCCTGAGGAAATAAAACCAGACTGGGGAGTGGGGAAAAGGCCCCGGGGAGATGGTCTGGGATGCCCAGACAATGCGATCACGTGCCCAGAGGATATGCTCCCTCCTGGAGAGTGGCCCAGGAACTTCTCTGGCTTCACAGCTCATTCCTCTTGGTGGAATGATTGTTTCTGGGGTCTTGGCAGCCAATGGGCCAGAGTGACGTGGTCCCCCAGGCAGGCAGAACCCAAGCCGTGGGAGATAGGCGGGCAGTGATGAGAGCCAGTGCTAACTCCAGCCTCCTCCCCTGGGAAGCAGAACTAGACTGGCATTGTCTGGAGGAGGCAGAGGGAAGGGACCCTCTTGGAGACTGTCTCATTCTCCAGCTTGGAGTTCAAGCTCAGTTGACTTTACTGAAATGCTTTGTCCTGGGTGCTGAGAATACAGCCGGGACCAGGACAGAGGATGACTGGTATACCTGCAGCCCCTGAAATCGGGCCCTGCTGCGTGGCAGGTGCCCAGCGAATACATGGGAGGATCCTGCTATTGGAGAGGGAGCGGGTGGGGAGGAGCTGCCTCGACCTAATCTGGTAGACTTTACTCTCATGCATGCATGTCTGCCTTCCTTCCCTCCCCCTCCTCTGTCTCTCGTACCCTCCCTCCCTCCCTCCCTCCCTTCCTCCTTCCCTTCCTCCTGTGCCAGCTGCTCAGAGCAGGGACCACCGTTTGTATTCACCTGTGACCAGTGCCCAGCTCAGGACCTGATGTACTTAGAGGTAGCATTCCCCTCTCTCCCTTGCCCCTCCTTCCCCCTCCCTCCCTCCCTCCTTCTTCCCTTTCCCCTCCCATCCTTCCTTTTTCCCTTTCTTCCTCCCTCTCTCCCTCCTTTCCTCCCTCCCTCCTTTGCTTCCCTCCATCATTTCACCCAGCATATATGGAGTATTTCGCGTGTGCCAGGCACTGTGCTTCATGCTAGTGTTAGAAACCCAGCATGGCAGCTGCTCACGGCAGAGACCACTGCTTGTATTCACTATGACCCGCACCCAGCTCAGGACCTGATGCACGGCAGTGTCTCCCGATTGGCTGAGCGACCAGGGGATGAACGACTCTGTCATGAGAAATGCACTGTCTGTACAAATCCTCTGGGACGTGGAGAGTGAGCCAGCTAGGAAAGAAAGGCTCATCACGGTGTGCCCAGCAGAGCTGGGTGTCAGAACACTGGGGACTAATACGAGACATCCAAGTTCTCCTCCCGCTCTGTGGCACCAGGGAAATCAGTATGAGTTGAGGCAAGACTTCCTGACCTGTGCTATCTGTCTGTCTCCTTGCTCACCTCCTCCAGCAAATCCTGGAGAGCAGGAAGCACCCCTGGTACATGGTGGGTCCTCTGGAAAGGCCTGGTGGGTGAATCAGTGGAGGTTGATAGCAGGGTGGTGTGCAACTCTCTTTCTGCAGGTAGACTTCATCTAGCGACTTAGCCAAACATTTATTGAGCCTCAACTAAGTGTCCATCATTGAGCTACTGAGATCAACAGTTTCTCTCAAGGCAGACGTGCCCCAGAGAGCAATGGGTCCACTGCTGCTCTGCTTGGGCGGGAAGTAAACCATGTGCCTCAAAGTGTTCTCCCCAGGCTGGGAATTCCTAGCCTTCTGCCTCGTCCCTCACCTCCTTGGGCCTGCAGGGAGCATCCGCTCAGTTCCCAGGCTGACCACCTTCTGCCCCACAGAGAACCCCCCTTTTTGGCTGGCCCGTGAGTGCTTCACCCCGTTCGCAGGGTGGGTGATGGCTCAGAGTCCATGGACCCAACTTTCATCAGGACTGTTTGTGCCCAGTCCCTGGCATTGTGCCAGGAGCCTACTTGGCAGAAAGACTGGGTGTGAAGGAGCAGCTGAGGCAGGAAACGAGGTCCTCTCTGTAGAGGTCTAATTGGTGTCCATGTCTCCTCCTTGCAACTGACCATGACCTCATGGAAGGCCATGAACTTCATTTCCCTTCCAGCCCTGGAGAACACAGGGAGCCCTCAATAATTATTTACTGCACTGGACTGATTGGTGAGCAACAATTTCCCTCTCTCAAGCTCAAAGGGCCATGATGAGGATAACATTTGATGTACCTACTTTACAGATGAGGACAGTGAAGCTCAAAGGGGATGCCATCAATCTTTATGGGCTTTGGCGGAGGTTTCCCATGGGTCTTTGGGGCTTCCCTCATGAAAACAAGGCTCCCTAGGGCTCACCACATCACACTCAGATTTGGGAGTAAAATTTGGAAAGATCTTGGAACTCAGCCACTGACCTGCTCTCTGACCTTGAAGGAAATACATGCTCTTGCCTGGAAATGTCCTTCTGGTCGGTAAGTTGTACATCTTCACCCTCATGGTGCCATGGGGAAAATTGGATGGTTTCTCCACTTGGGCTCCCCTCACGCCTCCTACAAAAATCTGCCTGAAAGCTGCTCCCACCCCTGGCCCTTCTGTGACTCTTCCACTTGAGTTGTCATCCCTCATGGCTGTAGGTTTATTCAATACACACTTGGGAGCCAAAGCCTACCTCCTCCTGGGAGTCTTCCTTGGTTTCTCTCTATCTGTCAGTCGGCTTGACAATTCAATTCATCTGTATCTCTCTGATGGTATCTACCACCTTCTTCTTGTGTTATCTTTATGTGATTGCAGGAGGTTCCCTATGACATGGCAGCATCTGATGTCTCCCATACAGGCTCCTTTCCCAGCCCCAAGGTGCTGACCACAATACAAATGTGTGTGTGCCTGGGAAGCAGGACCAAGTACCCATTTCTTTGTCTTCACTCCATAGTGGCAGACCCTCTTCCCCCAACTTGGAACAGGGGTTAGCACATTGGAGGAGTTGTAGGACTTAAAGAAATTCACTTAAATTATTAATGGTTTGAGCGCCTATTTTATTCTAGGCTTTATGCTGGGTATGGGGTTAGATCTAATTATGATAATACCAGGTGATGTGTGCTACAATATGGGCTGGAGGGGGTGGCTTCCCTGGTGGCTCATTGCTAAAGAATCCGCCTGCCAGTGCAGGAGACACGGGTTCGACCCCTGATCCAGGAAGAGCCCACATACCACAGGGCAGCTAAGTCCAAGTGCCACAACTATTGAGCCTGGGCTCCAGAGCGCAGCTGCTGAAGCCCACATGCCCTAGAGCTTGTGCTCAGCAACAAGAGACGCGATCTCAATGAAAAGCCTGCGCACCGCAACCAGAGAGTAGCCCCACTTGACACAACTAGAGAAAAAGCCTGTGCGGCAAAGAAGACCGAGCACAGCCACAGATAAATAAATAAAATTGATTTTTTAAAATATGGGTGCAGGGCAGAGCTTTGAGCTTCACCTAAAGGGACAGAGAGTGTGTGAACATGCAGAAAGAGGGTTTGGGGGAGAGAAGAACCTGGGAAAAGACAGCATGGACAAGACTTTGAAATGGGTCAGCTTGTCCAGAGCCTGGGTCCAGGCACCAGAAAGAGGGTGCTCACCAGGCAGAATATGAAGCTGGAGAGGTTGGCAAAAATCTGCTCAGAATCCTTTAGAGGCTAACATTTGAATTATCATGCTCAGCTGCGAAGACAGGAATCAGACAGCCCAGGTTCCAATCCCACCTCCATCACTGAACAGCTTAGTGATCTCAGGAAAGTTATTTAACCTTCTGAAACTTATTCAGAATCTCCATTTTCTCATCTGAAAAATAGAGATAACAGGCCTTCCATAAGTGGTGGCATTTAGAACAGTGCTGCATTTAGAACCTGGCTCAGGGAAGGCATGTGAGCTGCAAAATACTCGCGGAAAGAAAATCCCCAAAGGAGGGGTATATGCATACATATAGCTGATGCACTGCTGTACCACAGAAACTGACACAACATGTAAAGCAACTATACGCCAATAAAAATTAATAAGAAAAGAAAATACTAAGGGATGCCCCAAACTCTTAGTAATGAAATTTTGTATCTAAGGGGAGGGGGTGCCTAAAGGGTAGCAAGAATCGGACACGACTTAGTGGCTAAAAAAAAAAACAAAAAACAAAACAAGATACATAACATTTTAATGCAATATTTTTAAAATGTCATACATAGACGTCAAAAAATCCACGATGAACAAAATAGCAAAAATGTAAATAAAGGCTAGCGCAAAGGAGGTAGCTCAAAACACACCAAGGATTATTTGTCTTCAGGAGCCCTGGACTTCTGAAAACCCGAGAACCGGTGGCCCCTTTCCCCCGAAGAATGCACAAACAGGTAGTTTGTGCAGATTTGGGGGGTGTTCCTGCATGCCTGGGGCTCGGCCAGGTGGAGGTTAAGAACTCAAGTTCAACGTGGCCATTCGAGGGTGGGTCCACGTGCCATCCAGCCGCCTGCGGGTACCGCAGTACCAAGCTGAGCCTCCCTCCTGGCAGCCTCGGGTGCTCTGCCCCCTGCAGGAAGCCTCGCACAGCCTTGCTGCTGCTTTTTCTAACTTGCTTGGCTCGCCCTCCGCTCCCTCCTCCCCCCACCATCGCCCCCCCCTTAGGCTTGGGACTTTTCCTAAAGTTGCTGAAACCAGACACCTTGCTCGGCCGAGCCCGCGTGCAGCCACGGTTTAAAAGGCTGCCTTCAGCGCCCCCTCCCCGCCCCCAGCGGAGACTTCAAAAGGCCCGGCGGGCGCCGCGGCCCCTGCACCTATGAACCGCCCCCCGCACCCGGAGCCCGTGCTGGAGTCCGAGGACGCAGAGCGGCTGAAGTTCCAGCGCAGGCGGACCCGGCGGGTGGCGCAGCCCAGCGCGCCCATGCCCCTCCCGGTGCCGCTGCGCTCCGAGCGCCCGCGCCCAGTTTAGGGAAGGGGACCCCGCACCCCCGCCCCCGCGCCCGCGCCAGGGGCTGCGGGGACCCATGAATACAAATGCCGTTAGGCGCCCGAGGAAGGACCGACCGTCCAGCCTCGCACCTAGGGATCCAGTAAGTGCCCCGGGGATCCTGGAGCGCTAGGGATACGGGGGGTGTGTGCGTAAAGATACGCGCGAGTGGGGAGGAGGTGCACGTGCGAGGAGTGAGTGTGTGCCCTCCGCGTGCAATGGGCACTAGCGGAAAGCTCTGTGCAGGTGGGGGTAGGGCGCGAGTGTGTGTGCACTTCGGCTGTTAGGTTGGGTGTGTGCGCACGTGAAGGTATGTATGAGAAGTATGCACGCGGCTGTGTACGTTGGGAGGATCTGACTAGGCTAGTGTGCATTTACACGCATGTAAGCACTAATGTGCATGCATCTGCGTGTGTAGAGTCTGGGTGTGCGCTCGATTCCAGACACCCCAGGGTGGGTTCGTGTGAGCCCAGGAGTGCGTGGCTGCGCTTGCATGTGAGTGAGTGTGTGTCTGAACTTGGAGCAAGTGTAGAAATGTGTGGGAATGTGAACAAGCCGTTGGAGGTGGAGGCGGAGGGGCTTCTAATGCCGAGGTTCGGACTGGACCTGGGAATGTGCGAATTCGACGGGTGTTTGTGGCGTCTTCAAGGTGTGCATTTCTGCGCACCGGCGGCGGGGGCTGGGGGGTGGTCTGAGTGAGACTTTGGTCTACGCTGAGGTGGGGAGGTAGGTTAAACTCGCGTTTCTTACCGCGTACAGAGAGAGATCTCCCGCATTGTAGGCAGACGCTTTACGGTCTGAGCCACCAGGGAAGACTGGGGAGGGAGAGGTGACCAGCATTTAACAAACCCACCCACTACGTGCCCAGGAAAGTCCGCTGTCCAGGATGCTGTGAATCTGAGACGAAAATAGGTGTGTGTGTGTGTGTGTGTGTGTGTGTGTGTGTGTGGTGGGACACTGGTTGCTGTTTTCATGGGAGTCAGGACACCGAGCCCTGGTCCCAGATTTATCCCTGGAACTCCTTGGAACTTCGGATTCCTTTCAGCAGTAGTATGTCCCCTTACCTCCTCTATCTTTGCCCCCAACTCAGGGACTTCCAGTCTCACAAAGAGGTCCCGAATCTCCGAACTGCAAATATCCTGCTGTACAGTCTTGGCTGACCCTCTCCTCTCTGTCAATCTGTTTGCCCGTCTTTACAAGGGGGCTGGGGGGTGGGGTGTCCCCGCGGGACAGCCGTGGGCGAGCGGAGGCTGTGTCCCCGGCTGTGGCCGGCAGGGGGCAGCAGGGGGCAGCAGAGGGCGGCCCGGCGCGGGGAGGAGAGAAGGTGGAGAGCCACGGCGGGCCGAGACTTTAAATCGCCTTCATTTCCCCCAAATCCTTCCTTTTCCTCTCCTCCCCCAGGCCGGCGGGGAGGCAGCTTCTACCGCCCTCCGCGCGCCCTCGCCCGGCCTTGCTCTGTCTCCGGGGACCGCCAGCAGCCCGCCTCCAAAAGTTTGATCATCTTTTTTTTTTTTTTTTTCTTCTGCTTCTTCTTCCTTTTCGGTGGAAGCAGAAAAGAGAGAGGCAGGGGCGAGCGCGGCGCCGGGACTCCTGGGACCATGGGCCTGGCGCGGGCGCCCGCGGAGCTCCGGCCGCGCTGCCTGCTTGCTCGGGCGCCCCTGGGAGCCGGACTGCGCTGGGGGCGCGGGGGCCGCGCGCTCTGAGCCGGCCTGGCGCGGCGGGGGCGGGGGCTGGCGGCCCCATGGGGCGCGCCCACACTTGCCCCCCGGGCTCGGGAGCATGAAGTAGGGGCCCGCCATGGGAGCGGGATCGGCGCGGGGGACCCGAGGCACAGAGGCGGCGGCGGCGGCGCAAGGGGGGTGAGTACGGGCTCGGGGACGCCCCCTCCCCCAGCTTCTGGAGGCTCCAGCCCCGGGGCGGGCTGGGGTTCCCTGCCGCGCGGGACGCTTCCAGCGGAACATCAGCTTCCTGCCCCTTCCTGCGCCCCTGCAGGGCGGGCCGCCAAGGGTTAACGCGGGCAGAGCCCCCGGCCCGGAGAGGGCTGGCGAGCCGAGCGCTGCCCGCCCTGCCCCGCCTGGCGCAGCGGCCGGATCGCGCTGGGGCGGGGGCCGAGCTGGGGAGGGTCGCTGCAGAGCCCGCCCCGGGGTCGAGACTGAGGGCTGGGGGTGGTGCCTGGAGCGGTGGGCGGGGGAGGCGGAGGGAGCTCTTTGGATGCTTGGGGGAGGAGGGGTCTCCGTTTCTGGCTGTCTCGACGTGTTCCAGTGTGGGTGTCCACAGGTCCCCAGCCTGTAAGTCTCGGTTTCTGTCTGTTCTCGGGAAAACGTCTGCAGATTTCCAGGGCTCCTGCTTCTGTCTCGGTGTCTGTGTGTCTTTGCACGTCCCCTGTTTCTGGAAGTCGCCGCGTGTGTGTCCGTCTGTTTGGGTCTGTGTGTCTCAGCGCTTCCTTGCTTGGGGAGGGGTGGGGGTGGGAGCGGGGGTGGTCCTGAGTTCCTGTCGCTTTCCCGTCATGTGTGTTAGAAAAAGTGAGAACCAACATGTCAGGGCAGAAAGGGCCCGGGGAGATGACTAATTCGAACCCCTCAGGGTACAGATGTGAGCCCCCGCGGGCCCCTGAGGGCCAAGGAATTTCTGGTTCCCAGCCTGTGGAGTAGGAGTTGTAAAGAGTGAGCGTGTGCAGGAGGAGTCACTGGTGTGGGTGTGTGTGGGAGTGAGCAGGCGGGGAGCAGCCCCTCAGGGCCCCGCGGACCTGCCTGGAGAAGCAGAGAACTTGCTCCCTGCCCATCCTGCCCCCAGGAGCAGGGACTGTTCCCAAGAGGCTGGTCTGGGTTGCAGCTCCGCCCTGCCCCCACCGGGTCCTGCCCGCTCTGTGCTGGGATCAGGAGGGCGATGCCGCCCCCTTTCTTTCCCATGTCTTGGAAAAAGCTGGCTGGCTGAGATTTCCCCCTCACCCCCCCTCCCACCGCAACGCACACACACACACACACACACACACACCCCACCACCATACCACCACCACCACCACCACCACCACCAGTAAGTGCACTGCTGACTCATTTTCTCCAGAAGACCCTGTGCCAGGGCAGATGCCAGCGGTTGGGTAGAAAAGCGGTGCCAGGAGAGCACCCCACAGTGGGGCCCAAGCTTTAGACAAGTGGGCAGTCACGTGGCTTTGAGGCCCAGCCTCTGCCTCCCTTGCTGCTGCAGTACCCCAGATGCTATGCCCTCTAGCCTCCTAGCGTTGCTCTTCTGCACCTCCCAGATCAGGTTCCAGAACACTGTTATGGAGCATCCCTGGCTTCTCTTTGCTTCTCTGTCCTCCCTGTCCTCAGAGCACTCCCCCTTCTTTACGCTTCCATAAGCCTGCTGTACTCACCCCCTACCCCCCAGGCTCAATCCAGTAGCTATCAGCAACCCTGGTGTTGCATTGGCGGGGGCCCTGCCCTCCACATGTAACCCCCTGTCTGTCCCTCTCTAAGCACACTCTACCTGTTACTTTATTGGCATATTCTCTTCCTCCCTCTCTGTGTTTCAGGGACCCTTTTGATACCCCACAACCTGCCCAACACACAAAATGCCATTTCAATTGATGGTGGAAACGGAAGCAAAACATAAACTCACACCCATGAGCCGGGAGAGCATGGCAGTCAGGCTGTGTGAATCCCTGCCTCTGTTCTGCAAGCTGGGGTGGGCGCCTTGCCTTTCTGCTTCTCCTTTTTCTTGTCCCCAAATAAGCATCTTCATTTCCAGCAAGCAGGGTTTGGTGAGGATTAATGGGGCTGTGTTTGTAAAAGGCTTTTAGAACAGGGCCTGGCATATAGTAAGTGCTCAATAAACGGCAGCTGCTATTTGTATCATTGTTCACTTCATCTTGAATGGATGTGTGAGTCAGCTGAAAAATTCTGGGCCGCATCCTGTCCAGACAGATGACCTGTCTGTGTTCCCATAGAAGAGGTGTAAGGTGTGAAGAAGGCCCGGGCGTGGCTGTCTGGGCACATGGGGCCTGGCCAGCCCATGGAGGCAGGTGGGACAGGTCCACCCCTCTTCTCTTTTCTGTGGTCCTCTGGCCAGCATCCTTCCCAGCTTGCTCCATGGGAGCACAGCCAAGCCCAGAGACCATGGGTCCACTTGGCCTCGTGTTTCTATGCCCCGGGTCTTAGCTCTGAGTGCTCAGTGGATGTTCAGACTGGTATCGGTCCCTGAAGCCCCCTGTGTTCTCAGGTAACAAGGATGGAGGAGGAAACCATGCAAGCCAGCTGCAGGTTCTGGCAGCCTCGTGGTCCAGGAGTAACCGCTTTGGGTGTACTGGCAGAGTGCTTTTTGCAGGAGAGAGGAACACCTGGGTTCCCTTCTTGGAGGGCTCAGTGGCCAGGCTGTGTCTCCAAGGTCAGGCTCCCGAACTCATGGTTTCCGTTCCGGCTGCCTTCTGCCATCTCTGGCCCCTGTGCTCTGGTCTTCCCGACATTCTGGAGCCCTGGCTTCGCTGAGCCAAGGCCCACGAGTCAGCGGTGAAAACAGAAGTCTGGAAGAACAAAGCTCTGAGCCAGCACAGGCACTAAACGTTATTAGCAGTAGCCTAAACAGGATTGGAACAGGAGCAAAAGAATCGACAGGGCCTCCCTCTGGGAGCCAACTTTCCAAGCCTGGAGCTTACTTAGATGGCTGTTGGCTTCCTCAGCTGCATCTCTGTTCCTGTTGGTGAAGGCTGGGACTCTGATCTCTGGCAAGTAGGAAGTCTTTGATTTCTTCTTGGAAGATGAGTCAAGCGAAAATGGTCTGCTAAGTAGTGGAGTCAGATGATGTGGGTCACTGGCATGCTGTGTGGCTTTGGGCAAGTTGCTTCCCCTCTTTGGGCCCCAGTGGCCCATTTCTACAAAGGGGATGAGACTAGAATCTGGCCTTGAAATGATCTCAGAGGACCTTCTCCCACTCCATGAAGTGAAGTGAAAGTTGCATGGTCGTGTCCGACCCGTTGCAACCCCAAGGACTATATAGTCCATGAAACTCTCCAGGCCAAAATCCTGGAGTGGGTAGCTATTCCCTTCTCTAGGGGATCTTCCCAACCCAGGGATCGAACCCAGGTCTCCCACATTGCAAGTGGATTCTCTACCAGCTGAGCCACCAGGAAAGCCCACTTCCCTCACACTCTACACTCCCTTGCTATACTTTGGAAGTTTCTGGGTCAAGTGCACAAGGAATCCAGGTCTGAGAGGGTCAGTTGCATTTGTTGAGGTGAATGAAAGGGAGGCAAATATTTTTTTAAATAGCTCTTTCAGGGCTGAAATTCTCGAATTAGAAACCACGGTGTTAGGAAGCTTAATTGAAGGGGCTAGTCTGATCCCATCTCCCCTGGGAGTCTTCTTTCTCCTGGGATTACAACTATTGCCTCTGAATTTATCCTTTTATTCTCTACAGGGTAGTCACCTTGGCATAACTCCAGCAGGAGAAATTGACCGAGAAGGATGTGCGTGGTTCTTGTACCCTCTCCTCTCCACCTGGCCTGTCTTTATCAGCTTGGGGAGCATCCTAAGAAGGGTGGATGTGATGACACAGGCAGAGACTCAAGGAGTGAGGGCTGGTGAAGGAAAAGGTTGGGAAAAGAGGAGACCGAAAGGAAATGAAAGAGAAACTAGTGAGGTTGCAGGAACCCTGCAGAGCCAGGAGCACTGTCTTCTGAGGAGGTCGTCTCAAGAGAAATGAGTTCCCTGGTCCTCTAGTTTCAGGGACTGCTGACCAACAGAAAGGGCAGTTGATTTCTTTATTGCAGAACTTCTCAGAGCCTTTGATATGCAGTTGTGCTTTGGAACTACCAAGACTAGTATGGAGGAGATGGCTCTTCCTCAGTAGATCTGGCCAGTTTCCTGGAGTAGCTACCTGGTGGGTATGGGAAAAAGTACCTAGTCCCCAGAGGCTGTCCACGGTGACCTTGAGAAAGTACCTGCCCTCCCTAAGGCTCAGTTTTTGTCAAATCAAAAAGAGCTGCCTTTTATTGCTTGTCATAGCTGATGGGGCTACCATTTGCTCCAAGTAGGCAGGTCACACCAGAAGGGTCAGCCTCTAGCCCTCTCCCCAACTCAGGACAGCTAGGCACTGACCTTTTGTTATTCCTGGTGGTAAGCTGGAGACAGGGAGGACAGATCCCATGTAAAAAGCATTCTGACAGCAGTGGCAGCAGATTGGAGAAAGGAAGGAGGGCGCAAGGGTTATCTAGGAGCACCCTTGGAAAAAGTCAGAGGTGGGGTGGGCCTACTGGCATTAAGTCTTTGGGAAGATACTTTTTAAAGTCCAGAGTCCTGTAGTTCCAGATGACATTCATTTCTTCTGTAAAAGTACACTGAACACTTACTACATGCCTGCCAGGTGCTGGGAATCCAAGACAGACGTGGGCCCTGCCCTTCAGGGACTTGAGTTACAAAATGAGACAGGAAAATAGATAGATACACATGGGATACCTGGGGCGGTACGTGCAGCAGACTGTGGGAAATGACATCCTGGCTGCACTCTAACACATGAGTGGGAGCTGACCAGGCAAACGAGTGGAATCCAGAGCACTTGAGATTAGCATGTGCTAAGGCCCAGAAGCTGAAGGCTTTCAAGGGACTGCCATCAGCATCTGAATGCTGTTTCAGTTAGCTTGCCTTATGCTGCATGTAATTCCCAGTTGAACATGACTTAAGCAGTAAGGGACTCATTACCTCATATATCCAGAGGTCCAAAGGAAAAGCCGTAATAGGATCGGCCAATTTAGCGTCTCAAGTGTCATCAAACACCCACCGTTTTTCCATTCTGGCGTTCTCACATGTTCATGTGGCTTGTCACCTCATGAGCACAAAAGGGCTGCAGCAGCAAGTCTTCATTGAACAACATTCAAAGGCTAGAAGAAAGCCCTTCCTGTGTGCCTTTGAAATGGTCCTGACAGACATTCCTGATGTCTCATTGGCCACATTTGCGTCATATATGCAGGCCTAAACCAGTCACTGGCATGGCAAATTCCCAAGATGGACTTAGATCTATCCAGAGTCATCCAATTTCCTTTGAAGTTCATGTCTCCCTGAACAAGCAAGAAGAGGGGGAAGGCTATGGGTAGGCAACCACCAGTGCCTTCCACATTGTCTAGGTCAGGATTACCATTGATGCTAATTACAATTAAATTGGAGGATTTGCTATTAAATCACAGAGTGTGAGCTTGTTTTCCAAGGCCTCCAGGGAGCTAGGAAGAACCTGGGGCTCCCGACATCCACTCTGGCAGATGGGTTTCCTGGATTACACAGTTCCCCAGAAGCACACCATCCTAGCCTTCCTCTTGGAAATGGATCCTGGGCCAGGGTGTCCCAGCCTTTGCCCTCACCAGCCGCCTGGCGGGGTTCTTTCTGCCTGCCTCCTGGCTGGCCGACTCTGGCCACGTGCCGCCCTCCCCTTCGCCTGCCTGGGGATCAGATGCCCCAGTGGCTTCTGGTGTCACCAGTGGCTGCTCCCACAGGAAGGTGAAATCGGATCACTGCCTCTGCCCATCTTGGCAGGAGCCCCTGAGCAGAGCATTAACCCTTCTGGGACCCAGCTTGCAAGGGCAGCAGGGTTGGTCTAAGAAGCACTTCTGTGGCTGGCAGCAGTCCGAGCCCTTGACATGCATGAGCTCATTTAATCCTCACGCCTGGCTTGCAAGATAGGGAACGTCAGCTGAATTGCAGAGAAGGAGACAGGCTCAGGGAGGCTGAGGGACTCATCCAGGGTCATACAACTGGTATGCAATGGGGCCAGGTTTGCACCTGGGGGGAGCCTGACTCCCCATCATCTCCTCTCTCTTCCATTTTCTGCGAGCATGAAGCTAGTAGGCAGCTTAACATGCAGTGGTCCTGGCTAAGCGGTCGTCTCCCACACCTGGCCCTGAGTCTGGAGACTGAGTTCTTCTCTTTCCTGCCCTTTGAAGATACCTGTCATCTAAGCAGACCCCTCTGGTCTTCCTGCTGACCTTTCCTCCCTGGCTCTGCTGCCTACTGGGTCTCAAGGTCCTGAGGCAATAATACAGATGGGGAGACTGAGGTCCAGAGACAGGGCGGAGCAGGGGCTGCTCTTTTGTTGCCCAGGGCATCAGTGGCAGATTTTGATCTGGACTCTGAGTCTCCTGATGTCCAGGGCAGGGCTTCCTGCCTGTGACCTTGATTTACTGATCTGTAAAAAGCGAGATTGTATTTTTACTGTGTAAGCAGTTCCTTTTTCAGAAGGCTGTGCCTGGACCCCAGGAGTGTGGGCTGGTCCAATGGGGTCCTAGAGTCTGCACCTCACCTCCCACCTCCCCTGGGCAGGACCAGGGTGGGACTGGGGCTGGAGGATTCCCTCCCAACTCCCCGGCCGGATGTGGACGCGAGGGGTGGAAGCTGATGCCGCGTCTGCTTGTGTCTCCTGGTCTCTAGGGGGTTTCTCTTCACCTGGATCTTAGTCTTGCTCGCCTGTCACCTGGCCTCCACCCAAGGAGCTCCTGAAGGTAACTGTCTCTTCTCTTTGTCCGGGGGAGACAAAGCAGGACGGAAGGGATCTGGGAACGCAGGGGTAGGAGACATTGGTGTCCCTAAAGGGTAACTCAGTACCTCGATTTTCTCATCAGTAGAATGGAGCCAATCATTAACAAATTCTCTCTGGCCTTGAAAGCATCCCGTTTGATGTTTTGTGAGGGTAGGAAGCGCTCAGTGCAGAAATGTAGAGAGGAGATGCTTTTGTTCCTCTCCAGGGCAGAATGTGGGTAAGTTACACTAGGTCAGTGAGCCTCAGTTGTCCCCCTTTGTCTGATGGGTACCCAAGAAGGGCTGACAAGAGGCATGAAGGGCTCCAGCATCCATGCCTACTCCTGTGATCTGCACTCCCCTTCCCGTGAGATGCTGCTTTTCCTTGCTGTCGCTGAAGATCTGTCCAGGGGGCCCCAGGCAGCAGGGGGGCAGGGGGGGACTGGCTACATAGCTGCCCATGGAAACTGAAACCTCTCCCACATCTGTTTGTCAAGCAGCCACAATGCCTCTTAAAATAGCGGCCCCTCCCCCTCCTCCACGCCCGGGCCCATGTGCCGGGACAGGCACCCGGCACTCCCAGAGCCCCTGTGGCCTGACCTGGCTGCTGGGCAGGGATTGGGCCCTTGGGAGGGGAGGGCTGTGCCCGGAAGAGACTTCTGCCGCCCAGCAACATTTTGTGCAAATGTCATATTTTCCGAGCTTGCTGTTTCCCCCACAAAGTAGGTGAACAGCTGTCCAGAGTCCTGAGTCAGGCACTGGGAAGGGGGGCGGGGAGCAGGGAGGCTGGGGCAACGTGAAGCCAGGTTTATGTAATAAAGGGATCTTGCCGTGGCCAGCTGGCCGGGTCCCTCCATCTCGGCGTTGCACTGAATTCATTCCCCGGTCCCCCAGCTCCTCTCCTCTGATGGGATCCTTCCTGCTAGCGTCTCTAGCCTGTCTTCCAAGCAGTCGAGGGGCTCCGGTGCAGGAAGGCGCAGTGATGAAGGAAGGACCTGGGGCCAAGCAGCCTGGGTTTCCAGCCCAGCTGTGCCTCTGATTATAAGCTGTGTGACCCTGGGCAAGTTATTCGATTGGCCAAAAAGTTCGTTCGTTATTGGGGGGCCGAAACGAACCTTTGGCCAACCCAACATTATACATGGCTCAGCTTTCTCACCCTCTTCTCCGAAGGAGTGGGGATGACAGACAGTACCTGCTTCATAGATGACAGAGAGAGCCAAGAGTTAATGCTCGTACAGCACTTAATGTGAACGTGAACGTGAAGTTGCTCAGTCGTGTCCGACTCTTTGCGACCCCATGGACTGTAGCCTACCAGGCTCCTCTGTCCATGGGATTTTCCAGGCAACAGTACTGGAGTGGATTGCCATTTCCTTCTCCAAGGGATCTTCCCAACCCAGGGATCGAACCTGGGTCTCCCGCATCGTAGACAGACGCTTTACCGTCTGAGCTACCAGGGAAGTCCTTCGTACAGCACTTGGTACGTAGTAAATGCTCAATAAACATTAGTTCTTCTCCTTATTGTTGATTATATATTTACCTGTCAAGTTGGGGCAAGAGTGGCCCTTCTGTGTCTCCATGGAGCCCGCAGTGGTCAGAGGCTCCTGGAGGCTCAGCGGTGACCACCTCTGCCAGCTCCAGGTAGCTGAGTCGGGAGGACTGGGCCCCTGAACTGCAGTGAGTGTGCAGGGGAGGCCTGGAGACTGCCTGGTGTCAGCTTTAGAGCCCACCTGGAGAGGGTGATAAGGGGAACCTCCTCGGTGCCCCTGGGCCTGGCCGGTTGTCATCTTCCTGAGGCGAGCGCGAGGGGCTGTAAGTGGTAGGGTGCAGAGAGAGAGGTGTGCAGGGCTGGAAGCCTTTCGGTCCCATGTGAGGTGGGGCGCGAGAGAGGAGAGGTGGCTTTCTGCCGTTCTGAGGAGCTCCTCCCTTTTAAGCTGTTTATAGTGAGAAGTGTTTTATGATAGTAAGTGGCTTTCCGAGATTAAGTATATAAAAGACACAGCCACTCAGAGAATTCTTAAATGGTAGCTTGTTTTAGCTTAGGACCTGGGGACAGACAGAGGTGGGAGAAAGGAGGAATTTGAAGGGAAGTGAAGGCCCTTGGGTCCTAGAGAGGAGTAAGAGCCTTCAAGCCTGAAACAGCAGCCTGCAGCTACAGTGTTTAGAACATTCTTAGGACTCTGGCCACCTCCAGGTTTGGTTTCCCTTGTCTTACAGGCAGGGAAACTGGCTTGGGGATGGGAGATGGGGGGCGGGGGAGTGCAGGAAGAAACAATCAGAGGCACAGAGTGCAGGGGTGGGTAAGGATCCAGAGGAGGCCTGATCGCCTCCCAGGGCCCTGATGACGTCAGCGCTCTTTGTAGCCTCATCTTACAGTGGAGGGAATGGAGGCTCAGAGTCCAGACCTACAGGTGGTCTTGTCTGGCTCTAAGGTCCAGCCTTCTGTTTGCAGAGCCTGCTATGGAGCCATTATGCTGCCATGTTGCCAGCGCCCAGGTTCTGAGTTTCTCCCAGCCCATTTATCTCTCTGTCCATCCATCTCACAGCAGTCAGCCTAGGGTCTGCAAAGAGCTGGCTGCATTCAGCCCAGCGCACGCCCCTTAATCTAGGTGATGAGGGAGAGAGCATTCCACATTCCGGGGTCAGGATGCTGAGCTCAGGGGAGGGGGCCTATGGACCTTCCCAGAGCCCAGTTCCAGATGGAGCCTGTCCTTTCCTGCTGAGAAGGGGCTCCTGAGCAGGTGTCTGCAGGCGCTGGCAGCTCAGCTGACTGAGAAGGAGGTTGAATGACCCGACGAGAGGCAAGGTCAGGAAACCTTTCCATAAACACCCTGGAAACCCTCCTTTTGCTCTGGCCAGCTCTTGCCAGTGTAATTACCAGGCGGATATGACCTGGCCAGACCACGGTCAGTTGTCCAAACCCTTTGCCAGAGGACAGAGGTTACAAGAATGCCTTGATTACTTCCTCTGCTCTCTCCAAAGCCACACAGGGAAGAGGGGGGTCACTGGAAATGTCCTCTGCCTTCCGTGTAGACAGCGGCTCCCCCAGCCTGCTCTAGCAGACTAGGGCTCCTGAAGATGGTGAAACTAGTCCGGTCCCCTGGACATCCTTACCAAGGATGTCCTTATCAAGCTCTGGTGACATGAACATTCCTGTCGGTCCCTCACTTATGGGACCGCTTCCTGGAGGAGATGGCTTTTGAGGAAGAGAAAAGGGGAAACATGCCACACACTGCTCCTGCTATTGCTAAGTCGCTTCAGTCGTGTCCGACTCTTCACGACCCCACGGACTGCAGCCTACAAGGCTCCTCCATCCAGCACGCCACATGGGGCAGTCTCTAATACTGTTAGCTCTAGCATTTGGTGATTATCATTATTTTTCACATTATTAGCCATCCTTCAAACATGCTTATTTTGTGCCAGGCCACTTTTTCCCCCCAGGTGCATCAGCTCATTTAATCTTCTGAATTTTGGTACTACTATTATCCTATCTAAAAGATGGGGAAACTGAGGCACTGAAGTCACAACCCTAGGAAGTGGTGGAGCTGGGATTTGAACTCAGGAAGTTTGGCTTCAGTGTCTGTGTTTTTAGCCACTTACAGATGGTCCTTAACTTACAATGATTCAATTTATGACTTTTTGACTTAATGATGGTGCAAAAATGAAACTGTACTTGGAGTGCTTGATCTTGCTCTTTTTGATCTTCTCCTGGGCTAGCGATATGCAGTATGATTGTCTCTTGTGACAGTGGGCAGCAGCAGCCACAGCTCCGAGTTGACCGTAGGATCGCAAAGGGAAACAACTCATACACTGAAACCATTCTGGACCAGCCCAATCGTTCTGTTTCTCGGTTTTAGTATGTGTCTGTGAGATAGTTGCTCAGTCATGTCCGACTTTTTGTGACCACATGGACTATAGCCCACCAGGCTCTTCTGTCCATGGAATTCTCCAGGCAAGAATACTGGAGTGGGTTGCCATTCCCTTCTCCAGGGAATGTTCCTGACCCAGGGGTCAAACCTGGGTCTTCTGCACTGCAGGCGGATTCTTTACCATCTGAGCCACCACAGAAGCCCGATTTTAGTATAGCACTCAATATAGTATATGAGATATTCAGCACTTTGTTGTAAAATAGGCTTTGTATGAGGGCTTCCCTGATGGCTCAGTTGGTAAAGCATTCACCTGCAATGCAGGAGACCCAGGTTCAATTCCTGGGTTGGGAATATCCCCTGGAGAAGGGAAAGGCTACCCACTCCAGTATTCTGGCCTGGAGAATTCCATGGACTGTCCATGGGGTCACAAAAAGTTGGACATGACTGGGCAACTTTCAGGCTTTGTGTGAGATGATTTAGCCTAACAGTAAGTGTTCTGAGTTTAAGGTAGGCTAGGCTAAACTGTGATGCTCACTAGGTTAGGTGCATTAAGTGCATCTTTGCTTAGGATGTGACATTTGTTGTATGGGGCTGTAACTGCGTTGGAAGTGAAGGATGGTCTGTATATACACAGGATCACACAGCCCAGCAAGGGGCTGGTTCCAGCTCTGCTCTGTCAGTCACAGCCACAGGGCGGCAGGCAGCGGTGGGTGGGCTGTCCTCACTGTTGCTGTGGCCGGAAGCAGGCCCTGACCGTGCCCTCTCTCCCCTCCTGCCCTCCCTCTCCAGATGTGGACATCCTCCAGCGGCTGGGCCTCAGCTGGACGAAGGCAGCAGGCAGCCGGAGCCCCCCGCCCCCAGGGGTCATCCCGTTCCAGACGGGCTTCATCTTCACACAGCGGGCCCGGCTCCAGGCTCCCACGGCTGCCATCCTCCCCGCCGCCCTGGGCACGGAGATGGCGCTGGTGCTCAGCCTCTGCTCCCACCGAGTGAACCATGCCTTCCTCTTCGCCTTCCGCAGCCGGAAGCGCAAGCTGCAGCTGGGCCTGCAGTTCCTCCCCGGCAAGACTGTGGTCCACCTGGGGCCCCGGCGCTCTGTGGCCTTCGACCTCGACGTCCATGACGGGCGCTGGCACCACCTAGCCCTGGAGCTCCGCAGCCGCACAGTCACGCTGGTGACAGCCTGCGGGCAGCGCCGGGTGCCCGTCTCGCTGCCTTTCCACAGGGACCCAGCGCTTGACCCTGACGGCTTGTTCCTCTTTGGGAAGATGAGCCCGCATGCGGTCCAGTTCGAGGGGGCCCTGTGCCAGTTCAGTATCTACCCCGTGGCGCAGGTCGCTCACAATTACTGTACCCACCTGAGAAAGCAGTGTGGACAGGCTGACACCTACCGGCCACAGCTGGGACCCTTCTTCCCCCGAGACTCTGGCACACCCCTCACCTTCCAGACTGACGTCGCCCGGTTGGGCCTGGAGAATCTGACCACTGCCACGCCAGCCCTGGGGTCACGGCCGGCAGGCAGGGGGCCTGGGGTGACTGTGGTGCCTGCCGTGCCCGTCAAGCCCATGAGGACTAGCACCACACGCCCTCCCCAGCCCATCACATCCCATCCAGCCTGGACCCCTTTGTCCCCTGCCAAGCTATCAGTCAGTGAAAGGCCTCCTGTGTCCCCGGTCTCTCCTGCCAGCTCCCCCAGACCTGTTCAGCCATTGCAGAAGAACACAGCCACCAAGACCTCCAAAAGTCACCCCGCCACACCTTCAGCCTTTTCTCCTTCAATTGCCCCAGTCAGAAGCCCCCGCCCCACCCAGAAGACAGCTCTGCCTGCCTTCACAAAGCCAGCCCCACCCACCAAGAAGCCTACTACTTCCCAGCCCATTCCTGCCAAAGTCTCCCGTCCCACAGTGAAGCCGATCCAGAGAAACCCCAGCATGCCCAGACTCCTGCCACCCAGTGCCCGGCCCCTACCTCCAGCTGCTGCCTCCTCTAAAAAGCCTTTGCCCCCAGTGGTCCAGGCTGAGGCCAAGATGAGTAGTCATGCCAGTGACCTGGCTCCTGCCCACACCAGCACATACAGACCTCCCCCACCCACAGTCCCACCCCCAACACCTGTCCCCAGTCCTAGCCCTCCCAGGACCGCTCGGCCACCGGCCACAGCTATGCCTCCCACCCTCGCTCCTGGTTCAGCCTCCACTGGAAGCAAGAAACCCACTGGATCAGAAGCCACAAAGAAAGCCAGACCCCGGAAGCCCATCCCGCTCAGATCCGGGAAGGCAGCCCGAGATGTCCCGCTGAACGATCCAACAAGGGGGTCCAGCCCCAGACAGCCCCAGGCCAGGCAGCAGACCACCCCAGCCCCGGCGCTGGCCCCGGCACGATTCCTGGCCTCCAGCCCCCAGCCCATGAGTACTGGCTATTCGTTCTTCCACCTGGTGGGACCCACACCTTTCCTGCTGCTGATGGGACCTCCGGGACCCAAGGGAGACTGTGGTTTGCCGGTAAGAGTTGGTTGGTGGGTGCGCGTTCTGCTTGGAGCTTGAGTGGCTGATAGGGGCGGTTGGGCTGTTGCTCTTGATCAGGGCAGCGGAAGAGAAGCTAGACCGAAGAGCTGGTTATGGGCAGAGCCTCGACTTGAACCTGGGTCCGCCCCATGCCTCCATCTCTCCCATATTCATGAATTGTACATCCTGCCTCAGATCTGTAGTCCTCTGGGATGGACTTGGGTCTGGTGGCCCCCTCCAGGTAAGAGCATCTCTGGGCTTTGGTTGGCCCAAGCACCAGGTGACTGTTCGCTAACGTAACTGTAAAGGTTGAGTGGCTGAAGGAAAACCACGAACTGTCTGGCCGCTGGTCCCACAGTCCGCAAAGGCCAGCTCTCTGACTCCTGGACCAGAGCTCCTCCAGCCCCCTGGCTTGTCTGCAAGTTTCAGGCAAAGGTTGTCCATGGGTAGTCCTGAATATGTTTTGTTTGGCACGTGCAACATTGTTTAAAAGTATTTAATAAGTGATTAATATTTTTTGAATGTGAGAGCTTTCTTATAAAAGACAGGGTGACCAGCTTTTCTTGGAAGAAGGGAGCGAGGCAGTGGCCCATGGGCTGTGGCTGGGTTGCGGCTGCTTCCTTGGACAGGACAGGCCCACTCTTGTCTGTACTCGTCCACACATCTCTTGATTAGTCGTCCAACCCAGCCCTTTCATCTCATTTCTCTTACCTGCTCGCTCCTGTAAGACATTTGATCTGTGGGCCCTGGTAGAAGAGTTTGGGGTAAGAAGGGTCAGGGTGAGCGCGAACAATCAAGGGAGAGAGAAAGAACATTCCACGTGCAGGAGACGGTCTTGGGCTTGATGCCTCCAGCGTGCCTGGGACTGTCTCCAGGGGCAACGACCTTTCTGCAGCTGGAGGCCAATTCCTCCGGGTGGGGGGATTGATGAGATGGAGTTTCCAGAAAGCTCGGGCCTCCGCTCTCTTCTGCCTTGGAGATGACCACAGCGTGGGTTCCTCCTTCCCGGGGCCGAGTCTTCCGCCAGGCCCTGGGCTTGGGGTTAGGCTCCCCGCAATGTGGAGACACGCAGATGCTGGGAATTCCCAGGCCTTACAAAC
This sequence comes from Tragelaphus eurycerus, assembly GCA_935064755.1. Lineage (NCBI taxonomy): Eukaryota > Metazoa > Chordata > Mammalia > Artiodactyla > Bovidae > Tragelaphus > Tragelaphus eurycerus. Next base: position 1,162,585 of record CAKXYN010000083.1, read on the forward strand.
ACACTTAATGAGTTTTAATAATCATGAGGAATAATATTTATTCAGTCTGGCTACATGTGTGGAAGAAACAGGGGACTGTTTCTCAGTCCAAGGGGACTGAGAGCCCATTTTTATTATAACCATATTGTAGAACTTATGGAAATTGTATGCATTGCTTTGCAATTATGTCAACATTCTGTTCAGGTCCCGCATTCTGAAGTTGGCAGGGTAGGGAGCAGGGAGCCGAGGGAAGCAGGCTTCTCCCCGCTCCAGGCTACCCAATCCTACTCAGGCGCCAGGTACCTTTGGCCTGTGACAGCTCAGCCTCCCAAGGTGCGGGGCTGCCAACCTCGCTGGCTGTGATGTTGAAAGGGGGTGAATTGTCCCCCTCTGACAGAGGAGGGTGAAGTGTAGGGTCTCCACCCTGCCGAGTGAAGGGGGCCAACCCTGTCCCCCAGAGCTGTGTGTGATGTAGAGCGAGAGAGGCCATGGCCGAGCCTGCAGAGCTGGAGCAGGAGCAGGTTCCCAGAGTGTAGACTCTGCCTCGGGCATTTCCGGCTGCCTGAGCCGTGGACTCTCCTCCCGGAGTTCAGTGATGCAGGTCAGCAGGAGGTGAGGCCTCTTGCCAGAACTGGTCTGGAACTCCCACCCTGATCAAAGAAGGTGCTGGAGTTGACCTGTTCAGTGGATGGGTGCTTAGGGATCATTCAATTCACCCTCGCCGTTGTGCAGGTGGGGAGCCTAGAGACTGGATCCAGAAAGGGCCAGGATTCACTCAGAAGCCGCACAGCACGTTGGAGGCTGAGCTGAAGTTTACGCCCCAACTCCAGACCCCAAGATCAGCACGTTCCAATCCACCCCTTAAGTGTCCACTCTGAGATGCTAGGACTCAGGGCTTAGAGGCCGGGGACTTGAGAGAGGGAGGCCCTGTCGTTGATCTCAAGCGAAGTGTTCAGTGTCTAGAACATCTTCTGTTTCTATACCTAGCACATTCATGAGTTATTTCCACACATGTAGCATCTTCCTTTAGGACCTTGTAGAAACTGGTCCAGAGGGTAGGATGTGTGCCCTGACCCCTGCTCTACAAAGGAGAGGACCAGGACTGGGGAGACAAAAGACTTGGCCGAAATGATATTGCAGGAGGAGTTGGGATGCAATTTCTGCGGGAACCATGCTCTTCCTGCTCCTCCAGCCAAGAACAAATGAGGGCAAGAGGGAAGACATCAGTCTGTCCGGGTGCCATCCTGCCTGACATCCTGTGCAATCCCCTCATCCCGCCCGCCTCCCAGCTCGGAACCTAATCTTACTCCAGTAGGAACCAAGAGGCTTCTAGAAGCTTTGTCCAGTCTGCTGTGGCAAGCTGGTCATTTATATTTCACCAGATGGCAGATACTTTTAATCAAAGTGGTGTCTTTGAGCAACAGCGACAAAAACTGATTCAGACAAGTGTTCCTTCTATTCCCCCTTGTCCCTACCCAGACCCTCATATACATATGGGATGTAACCCCAGCAGAACGGAAACTGCAGTGCCCGGGCATGAGATTTAATTGTCTCCAGTCTGGGCACACACCAATCTGGGTTTAAATCCTGGCTCCACTCCGTACTGGCTCTGCAGCCCTGACCCACACGAAGCTTCAGTTTCTGCAGAATGTAAGAGGCTAATAGCTCCCACCTCCTGTGAGGAAGCAAGTTGAGGGATCTCCAGGGCCACCTGGGAGTTCTAGATTTGTTGGGTGATATAGGGAACTTCTTTCCTCTCCCTGAGGCTCTCTCTCCTCTGTGACCGGCTTTGGGAGAATTCCCTTCTTAGAATTCACTGCAGGTCCTTCCAGAGCCTGAGAAGGTTTTGTTTCCTTTTTTTAAAAAAATAATTTTTATTTATTTATTTTTGGCTGCGCTGGGTCTTCAGTGCTACAGGGGCTTTTCTCTAGTTGTGCACGGGGGCTTATTGCAGTGGCTTCTCTTGTTGCGGAGCATGGGCTCTGGGGTACACCGGCTTTAGTAGCTGTGGCTTGTGGGCTCAGTAGCTGCGGCTCTCAGGCTCCAGAGCACAGTCTCAATAGCTCTGGGACGTGGACTTGGTTGCTTCACTGCATGTGGGACCTTCCTGGACCAGGGATCGAACCTGTGTCTCCTGCATCGCCAGGCAGGATTCTTTACCACTGAGCCACTAGGGAAGCTCCTGAGAGGGTTTTCAAGGCTGTATCTGACCTGTTCTGCATGGATCTCAAGGGGCACGGCACAGACTGGCAGAGGCTGAGGCACAGCTCTGGGCCCAGGCTGGCCAGGAGTTGTAGCCACTTCGAGAGGGAACTCTGTGGGAGCCCTGTGAGCGGGTGGGGGGAGCATGGAAAAGCTGAGCTTGGCCCCGGGTCAGTACGGGCGGGGAGGCTGCGGTTCACAGAGGCTGCACAGAAGCTGCACAGAAGCCCCACGCCCAGGAGGAGGCGAGTCAAGGCCTTATTTATTCACGCTCAGGCCGCTGGCATTTGCACGCCCTTGCACTTTTTCCAAGCGTCACCTCAGGGAGACCCGGCTGAGCGCCTGGCCCGCAGCAGATACTCCATGACTATCTAGGAGATGAATGAAGGAATTTGATCCTTACGAAAAACAGGTTGTCCTGACACACAGGCCAGGCTCTTTGAAGTTACACAGATCTCTGCTGCCGGTGGGGTAAGAAGGCACGTGGAGTGAAGAGCACACGGAATTTGGAATGACCTGAGCTTGAACCACTTTCTTATCCAGCCATCTTTTCCTTCTTTCAACACGTGTTGAATGAATGCCTTCCGGGTGCTAGGTGCTGCGTGGCCGCTGGCAAGTCACTTGACCTCTCTGAATCTTAGTTTTTACCTCTGTAAAAAGAGGGTATGTTACCACCTACTTTTCCAGGGCTGTGCGGGTTGTCTGCCTCCAACATTAGAATCTGGATAGTTGTGGCTGGTTATGTGCTGATGGCTGAGGCAGAGGCATTGTCACCCTGAGAGAGCCAAGAGTTTCTGGCATAGGAGAGCCTTTGTGCTGCTGGCGGTTAGGAATCAGAACTAGATCTTGAGTCGTTTACCCCTTATACTGGCATCATCTAGAACACAGGAGAATAGAGACATGTTTGCTTTGCCTTTGGCATGTCCTTTTTGAGCTCCTGCTGCGTGCCAGGCTCTGTGTGGAGCAGTTTGCATGCTGTATCTTGTGGCCCAGGCAGGGAACAGTGTAACTGAGGCGAGTTTAAGGAAGCGACTGTTTACAGAGGTGCGGGCACCGTCAAGGGAATCAACAGGGGCTGGAGAAGCACATGGGATCCCACCTGAAGGTGCAAAAGGAGGGGAAGGTATTGCCACAAGCCAGTGAGTTAAAACATGAACTGGGGTCTCCGATAGGAGCTGGAACCAAATACAGCAAGGAGGGAGAAGGGAGAGAAATAACCCACCCACCCTCTCTACTCTGCAGTTTCTTGCTGGGCCCTCCCATTGACAAGACTCAGCCAGAAGCCTGGGGGTGCGGCCTGTAGATGGGGGCTTCCCAGGACACAGAATGGATTTGGAGAGCGAATGGAGAATACCCGGCACACATACACCTTATCTTGGGGGAAGAAAAAAAAAAAAGGCTATTGTATTCCCATTTTACAGCGGGGCAAACTGAGGCCAGGAGGCACAGGGAGATGAAGCAATTTGCTCAAGGCCTCACTGAAAAGCTCTGTCCCAGTAGGCCCTTCCCTAGGACAGAGACTGGGGAGAGCTCAGCGCCCTGTGGGCTAACCTTGGGAATAATCTTGAGCTCAGATAGTTAGCGATGGAGGAGGCTTTTGAGATCCCCTGCCTCCCCCCACCTGGCTACAGGCACCGAGCAGAGTCCTGAGAATGAAAGGTCACTGCTCAAGGTCACCCAGATGTTAGCAGCACCGTCAGGACTGGACTTGGGTCTCCCAGGTCCCAGGCCTGCGAAACCTCTCTTGCTTGCTGCCAGGGGCCAGGCCAGCCAGGACTTCCTTCCTTCTGCAAGGCTTGGCAGGCAGGCTATTGTAGCTGGACACAAGGGTGGACTTGTTCCGTGGGATGGGGTTCCCCGAGGCCTGGCTGCTGGGGGCCGGGACCCTTGGGGAAAGCCCGGAGCGGCTGCTTGGTTGTGTCCATGGCTCTGTTTGCGCGAGCCCCGAGTCCAGGCCTCGCCCACCTCCCCCAGACAGGCCTGCGGCCCCGGTGCCCCTCCCCCTCAGCTCCAGGCCCTCTCAGAGGCCCCGTTGTTTGCAGCGTGGAGTGGAAAAATCCCACCCCGGCCTCGTGAATCATCCCAGAGTCACTCGCTCAGGCTTCAGGCCTTGGAAAGAAATGGCAGCCTTTTTCCACTGCACGGGGAGCAGGCAGGGTCTCGGATCAAGCGAGAGGGGCAGGGGGCATCCAGCCTCGCTGAGTGTGGGAGGGCCGGACCTGGGAACGTGGCTGGGCAGCTGGGCTGCCATGTCAAGGAGTGCGGCTGTAACTGACGTCACCAGGCTGGGCCACGGGTCCTGACTGGCACTTAGAGTCTGCTCCTCAGATGTTGGGGATGACGTCAGACTCCAGGCTGGATGCCCCCGTTTCTGGGGCAGGAAACGTGCCAAGAGGGTGTGTTCAGGCCTCTGCAGTAGCGGCCCTCCCAGGGTCCACCAGGGAGCTACACCCCGCAGAGACTCTCCCTCAGTGGAACCCTACCCGAGCCTTCACCCCACTGGGCCTTGGCCGCCTTCTCTGGGAGCTGGATGTGATCTCACATTTTCTCTCCCGCCGAATAACCTAGAAAAGGAAATCATCACCACCCAGAAATTCAGGAGATGCCCAGTGTCGGGGAGGTTCTGGAATGTTCGTTTCACAGATGCCTGCAGAGGAGAGGGTACCTGCCCAGGTTTGCACACCCGGTCACAGTGCACCTGGCCAAGATTTTATGGTGCTCCTCAGGATAGGAGAGTAAGTCAAACCCAGCTTCTGTGAGCTGTGTGGCCTAGAGTAAATCACTCTGCCTCTCTGAGCCTTTCTCTGGTTTCTCACCTGTGAAAAGGGCTTGGTCATGAGAATGATACCTACAGGAATGCTTGGCCTTAGCCCCCCAGCATTTTCCTTTGATTCTGGGTCATTTGGAAGAGGAAGGTCGAGGAAGGGCCTTTCAGGAAGGTAAATCTTTTGCTCTCCCCCAGAACAGATGCTGAGGAAGGTGGCTTGACATTTTGAGCTGGGGAGTTTCCAGCAGCTTGCTTAACAGAAACAGCACTAACTTTCTGGGCATGAACTGTGTGCCAGGCACCAGGATTAGCACTTTTTATAGATTATCTGTCAGCGAGGTGCTCTTGCAGTCTCATTTTACAGTAAAGGAGTGAAGCCTTGGAAACTGGAAAGAATTCAGCCAAAGCCACTCAGCTAGTAGGTGCGGATGCCCAGTGTGGACCCAGGGCCCTATCTTCTACTGCGTTCTACTGCTCCTCAGGGAGAAACAGAGAGTAGGCTGGCCTTGATTCTCAAACCTGCAGTAGTGGAAGGCTGCTGCTGCTGCTGAGTCGCTTCAGTCGTGTCCGACTCTGTGCGACCCCAGAGACGGCAGCCCACCAGGCTCCCCCATCCCTGGGATTCTCCAGGCAAGAATACTGGAGTGGATTGCCATTTCCTTCTCCAATGCATGAAAGTTAAAAGTGAAAGTGAAGTCGCTCCGTCGTGTCCGACTCTTAGCGACCCCATGGACTGGAGCCTACCAGGCTCCTCCATCCATGGGATTTTCCAGGCAAAAGTACTGGGGTGGGGTGCCATTGCCTTCCCCGGGTAGAAGGCTAGAAACTGTCTACCCAACCCCTAGGCTCTGGATGGAGGAACGCTGCTGGCTGTCAGTTTGGCCAGAGGTGCTTGGAGGCTTGAGGTGCCCAGGACTTGCCTGAGGTCACGCAGCAGCCCCCTCCCTCCAGCTGGGGCTCTTTCCAGTGACCCAGGGGCCTTGGTCCCCATATCTGCCTGTCTGGCTCTCTCTTCTGATTTTTTTTTCATGGACGAGCAAGCACGTGGTGTTCACAGACCAGAACTGTGAGCCGAGGCTGTGCCCAGTGTGAGATCTGGATTAATTACCAGCCAAATCATACTGGGTTTTCAACACCGATTCTAACTCTGGGCAGGAAACCTGGAATCTCATTGATGGTTATTTGAAACAAATGAATTCCCCAGGCCTCACACATCCTTGAAAGCCTGGCTTCCTTTGAAAGTTTTGTGTTCAGTTCTTTACATCAGGCACTTAGTTAATCCTCCTTTACTCCTCTGATGTAGGCAGGACAGTAGCCGCCGTGGTGCAGGACAGCCGCGGAGACTCAGGCCGAAGGCCCTGTGCCAAGTCTCCAGCTAGTAAATAGCGAGACCGGGATTTGAATAACGGTCAGCCTGCGGCTCAGCAAATCTGCTCGGCTGCCTCGCTTCCTATGGGAAGGAAGAGAACCGAGAACACACAGGTGCTCCCCGAATGCCACGTGGCAGGGTTGGGCCTGTCTTATGGGGGAAATGGGGGCCACCGAGTGTTGTTGAGCCGGGAGATGCCTTGGGAAGGTGAAACTGGCTGTGTGGAGGAAGACTGGAGAGGGCAGAGGGTGGAGGTGGGGAGACAAGTGAAGGAGGTGATGCAAGTTCTCGGAGGGTGATGATGAAGGCTGAACCCGATTATGACCCCTGGACTAGATGGGACGTTTGAGTGACAATTGCATACTAGGCGCCGTGTTATATGTTTGCCATCTCATTTCATCTTCCCAATAATCTGATGCTGCTGCTGCTGCTAAGTCGCTTCAGTCGTGTCCGACTCTGTGCGACCCCATAGACGGCAGCCCACCAGGCTCCCCTATTCCTGGGATTCTCCAGGCAAGAACACTGGAGTGGGTTGCCATTTCCTTCTCCAATGCACAAAAGTGAAAAGTGAAAGTGAAGTCACTCAGTCGTGTCCGACTCCCAGCAACCCCATGGACTGCAGCCCATCAGGCTCCTCCGTCCATGGGATTTTCCAGGCAAGAGTACTGGAGTGGGGTGCCATTGCCTTCTCCATAATCCGATGAGAAGGGTATTATTGCCTGATTTTATAGGCACAGGCTGGTTAAGGAACCTGCCCAAACCCAGCTGGTAGGTGGCAGCACTGGGGTTTGAACCCGAAAGCCTTGGCGTACACCCTTTAGTGACACCGACTCTCTGTGTGTGACTCAGATGCTGGTGTGACCTTGGACAGGTCCCTTCTCTGCTCAGGCTCTGCAGAGAACTTGGCTGAACTCTGAGGTCTTCTGCAGTTTTAGTTTCTCAAACATTTGGCTGAGGCTTGGGGAGAGAGAGATGACTCATATCCCATTAATTCCTTTGAGGAGACCATGGTCTAGTGGGAGAGCGGGCTTCTAAGCAGACAATTCCCCAAATAAAATACAGTGGCCTTTAAAGCAGAAGGAAAGAGGGCACTTGGCCCAACTTGTGGGAGGGATCAAAGAAGGCTTCCTGGAGGAGGTGATACCCTGAATTAACTATGTAATGAAAGATGAGAGCTTCAGAGACCAAGAAACAACAGCTGCAAAGACCGGAAAGCCCCAAAGAGCAGAATTCCTCTGGCTAGGACCTCAAGGGACCTCTCTTCTCAGCTATGGGGTCTTCATGCCCAGAGTTGAGCACAAGTTTGTTGAATGACTACCTGATCCCATTCTATTCTGCCACGTGGCACTGATGTTATCTTCTTGCTTTTTATTCAGGGTCCCCCTGGACTGCCTGGGCTTCCTGGACCCCCTGGCACACGGGGTCCTCGGGTAAGTGATCACACACTGTACTTGAGTTCTGGTTGGCTCTATGTCCTGTATCCCATTGTCCCTGGAGTCCCAGCTTTGCTGCGTGTACTCATGCTGTCTGGCATCCCTTTTCTACTTTGTCCACTGGAGTGGACGTGGGGCTTTTAGGCGTCACTGGGTGTCCAGATGAGGCATGGGAAAGTGAGAACCTCTTTCAGGGTCTCAGCTGTCCATTGTGGGTATCACCCTGGGCAGCCTGGAGTAGAGTAGGGGTTTCTGCAGATCACATCCCCTCAGCTGATGGGCTTTGGTGTTCAGCTGGGAAAAAAGCTGACTTGGAAGAGCATGACCCTTGCATCCATCTTCCCATCTCTGCTGGGCCAACCTGGGGTAGGTCAGAGGCAACCAGATGGGCCATGCCAGGGATGGGGTGAGCTCCCCATACTGAGAGGTTCAATCAGAGTCTGGAGGATGGCTTGGCAGGGCTTTGGTGGCTTATAGAAGCTAGCCCGAACCTCAGAGTGGGAAATATTAATAGCTCTGGTCTGTTATGCCTGGCATGTCACTTAACACTGCCTTATTTGATCCCTCTCCTTCTAGGGCCCCCATGGGCCAGTATGATCACTCTCATTTAGGGATGAGAAAACTGAATAACTAAGAAATGGAAGAGGCAGGACTGGAACCCAGCTCCTAACCATATGATAGGGGGACTCTTGAGGGTTCTCTTGGAGAGAAATCTCTCCTTTTCCCAAGGGGGCTCAGACCCACGGCGCCTGGCATCTGTGCCCAGGCTGAATCAGCCTTTCCCACGCTGGGTGCCTGGCAAGGCCCTGGCAGAGATAGCTGCCTGGGGCATATTTTTAGCTCTGAGCCCAGCGGATGGTTCTGGTTATGCAATTACTCGAGCCCTAGTTCCCTCCAGACCTGGCCCTGTGCTCCCTGGGCCCAGGACTCTGGAATCTGCTGTCTGAAGTGGCATTTCCTCCTGGCTTTGGAGTCTCCATGGAGCACTTGCCCAGAGCTGGGGACCACAGGGATATTATGGACACTGCTGGCCAAGAGACCTTGTTGCCTGGGACCAGGACGAGGCCCCAGGACCTAGCATCCCAGGTGCTGGCAATCTGCCTGCGTCTCTAAACTCCTCCTGAGTCCCCAGCTTCTGCAGGACTGTCCTCCTGACCCGGCATGTCCTCCTTTGCAAACTCCTCCTCCATCCATGGCTCAGATCAAATGCTCCCTCCTTTTCTGATGATCACCTTCTTGGAGCTCCTGTGGCAGTTAACTGCACGGATTACTCGGTAGAAAGCTCCCATTGACCATTGAACCCTGTCACCTGGGTGGAATATGCAGGATCCCCTTCCAGCTTTCTAGCCTTCCTGATAAATAAGTTCCAGCATTATCCCCATTTTACAGGTGAGGAAACTGAGGTACAGAAAGATGCAGTTACTTTGACTAAGGCCAAGTACTCTTGCATGGAAAATCCCGTGGATGGAGGAGCCTGGTGGGCTGCAGTCCATGGGGTCGCTAAGAGTCGGACACGACTGAGCGACTTCACTTTCACTTTTCACTTTTGTGCATTGGAGAAGAAAATGGCAACCCACTCCAGTGTTCTTGCCTGGAGAATCCCAGGGATGGGGGAGCCTGGTGGGCTACCGTCTCTGGGGTCACAGAGAGTCGGACACGACTGAAGCGGCTTAGCAGCAGCAACAGCAAGCATGGAGTAAACGCTAGAGCCCAGATTGAACCTGGATAGTCTGACTGCAGAGCCCATGACCTTAAACTACCTGTTGTGCTGGTTTTCCCTTCTACTTAGCTGAGCCCCTCTGGGCCAGAGACAGGTTCTATTGATTGTTCTTTCTTACCTGATGCCTAGCAAAGTCTCCTGCATCAGAATGTGCTGGGCAAATGGTTGCTGATGGGTTCTAGTCTAGGAGTCAAGCACATTTCCCATGAGAGAATGGATGTGTGTACATGTATGGTTGAGTCCTTTACTGTTCACTGGTACCTGTCACAACATTGTTTGCTAATTGGCTATACCCCAATACAAAAGAAAAAAAGAGTGTTTCCCCCCAAGAAGCTGTGTGATCTTAGGCAAGTCCTTTCCCTATTGTGGGGCTCAGTTTCTGCATTTATAAAACATGGGATCCTGGTAAGGCATTTCCAGCCAAGATTCCTTCCAGCTCTGAAGTTCTTCAAGTGAGGGAATGGCTCTCCTGACATCCCTCTCAGGCTCTTGGAGGACTCCTCCTGCTCCCTGGAGCCCATCACCCTGTTTCTAGACGGGAAATTCCATAGATCGTAAAATTCCAAACATAATACAATGCGGGGACTAAGCAATCCCAGTTCCTCGGTACAGATGGTGGCTCTGGGGCTCGGGGAGGGGGCGGGACCTTACCTGAGGTTCCCCAAGGCTCTGTGGCTCGGCCCTCTCCACCTCTGCGTACTCCCTCGGCCCAACCAGGGGAATCCCTCGGCCTCCCTCCACTCAGCTTTCTGGGCTGCAGCGTTTGTAGAAGCGGTCTGCTTGGCTCCCAGTCAACTATGCGGTTCATTTCTCTGCAAGGCAATGGCTGGAGTGGGGAATGAAGGTGGGGGTGGGGAAGCAGGAAGCCCCCACCTCCCTGAGGGGTCGCCGGGTGCTCTAGCCCTCCATCTTCGGGCAGCTGGGGGCACACCTGGGGAGAAGTAGTCATTCCTGACCTTGTCTACTCATCTGGTTCTGGGGTACTGGATGTGAGGGTCCCCTCCTCAAACATCCTTCGTCTAACCTTTTCCAAATTCAGGTTGAGCTCTGAGCTTAGATCCCAGGAGCCCAGACTGAGGTGAAGCTCTGAGGTCTTCCAGATTCCTTAGAGACCATGAGTTTCCCATCATTCATGGAATTGATGGGGAGACTGAGCCTGGGGAGAGGGGAGACTCAGAGCTGGGACCAGGTTGCATCTAGTTGCCAGGATATAGCATCTTGGTGAAATATCAGGAAGGGGCTGGAGGGCTGATTATTTTGGAGGTTACCCGTGACACCGTTATAAATCCCCTAGGCTGAGTGAGCTTCTGAACTCGGTTCCTCCTTGACATGGACGGGGAAGGGGGAGGGTCCCAGCTCAGGCATGAAGGAAGAGGGAGGTGCCTCGAGCGGAGTGTGATGGGCTGCAGCTGGGAAGTTGGCCTTGAAGCGAGAGGAAGGAAGCGAATTCATACACAGCCACATGAGTCAAGAGGGGCCACGGATGAGGGCAGTGTGTCTGGAGGCTGTTGTGGTAGGGGGCACCCTTGAGGTGCCTGTCTCCACCCTTAGTGCCTCAGATTATTCTTACTGGACAAAGACTCTCTTGGAAAGTAGTTGACGCTCAGGACTCTGTTTATATTACTGGGCTGCAGGACGCTAGCCCAGGGCCTTTGCAGGGAAAGTGGACATAAGGCCCCAGCTGTTCTAAGGGACGTTCAAATATGGCCTGGGAAAATCTAGTGCCACGAATAAGCCTTGGACTTGAAGCCAACAAACTGGGTTCCAGCCCTTGTTTGGCCACCACTCTGCTGTGTGACCTCGGCGGAGACCCTTTGACTCTCTGGGTTTAGTCTTCCCAGCTGTTTCATGGTCCCCGAGGGACTCTGTAAGCTCAGAACATGTAGAAATCTAAGGGAGAGAGCTCTGACTACCGTGGTGGCCATAGAAGAGACATGCCCTTGTTCAGAGGACGCCGAGTGCTCCCTTGACTGCGCGTGCAGCACCAGAGGCGCATGCAGAGTCCAGTTGGAGTCTGAAGGGTGGAGAGTTTCCCTTAAGCAGGAGGAGTCCCAGAAGGTTCCCTGGAGGAAGTGGCATTAAAGCCAGGTCTTGAAGGATGGGTTGGATTTCATCTGGGGGGGATGGATGGGAAAGACATTCCAGATGACGGAGCAGCATGGCATAGGCGACGTGAGGAGGAAGTACCAGGCATGGGCAGCCAGTAGCTGAGTGTGCTCTGAGTCGAAGGAAGCAAGTGTGGGAGGGGCTGGTGGGGCCAGGTGCAGAGAGTATGGAGAGATGATCCAGTTCGAGGGCTTGTGCTTGGAAGCTGCACATCTGAGGTTTGTCCCTTAGCAGCCAGGTGACCTGAGAAAGTTGTAAAACTCTCTGGATGGCAGCTTGCTCATCTTGAAAATGGGAATCATGGTAGCACCTATCTTGTGGGTTAAAAAGATAAAATGAGGTGATGCACAGAAAGAGCTGAGCACAGGGCCAGGCATCAGGAGAGCCTTTCTGCAAGCAGCTGCCGTGGCCAGACTGCTGAGACTCTGCTAGTGGAGAAGACCCAGCGGGTGGGCACAAGTGCCAGGCCTTGCTTTAGGAAGTGGGATGCTCCTCTTTTCCCATCATCTCTTTTTCTCTTTTGCCTTTCAGGGTCCTCCTGGGCCTTATGGAAATCCAGGCCTTCCTGGCCCCCCTGGAGCCAAAGTGAGTATATGCCCTGGGGTCTGGAGATACAGCCATGGGGTGGAAGCTGGGGTTTGGGCCCCACACTGGGGGAAGCTTCCTTTCTTAGGGGCTCCTGGCAGGAAGGCCTCAGAGTCTCCATGGAGGATCCATGTCTAGGCTACCAGCACTCCCTGAAGGCCTCCCAGGTGCCAGGCCCCGTACTGGGCTGGAGACGCAGCTAGGAGTTCGGAGTTTAGCAACTGGTGGGGAGGGGCTGGGGGAAGAAGGGCTTCTGGAACCTAGGGTCCTCAAAGCGGGTGGGAAGAAAGGTCATCTGCAGCTAAACAGGGGAGGGCCTTGGAGATCCAGCCTCAGCGTGTTACTGGGTCATAGGACACACCCTGGGGAGGCAGGTCAAGTTTTGTGCTGGGGAGGGATGTGGAAAGATCACATCTGAGAAAAATCCCTGGATGCCGTGTGGAAGGCGGGCTGGGGGGCTGGGGACCAGAGTAGAGGCAGGGAGACCTGGGGTGATACAGGCCAGCGTGGGGTGCAGGAAGAAGGGAATGGGTGCCTCGGCAATGTGGAGGGGAGATAGAGAGGACTCAGTGATGGACAAGAGGAGAGAGACGGGGATTCTCTCAGCCTCAGTGGCCAAACCAGTGAACCAGAGGAAGGAATGTTATATTTGGGAATCTGTAGCCCAGCCAGGCAGAGATAAATCGTGGACATCCTGAAACTCAGGGGAGCTCTGAGCTGGAGATGGAGCCCTGGGGGTGGCCAGCACAGAGATACCACCTCTGGACTGCAGATGAGACCAGAAACCCAGGTGACTGGTGCTCTGATAACTGTGGGGACTCCAGCTCTGGGGCACCGGGAGAGAACAGAGCTGTCCAGGGTGGTGTGTGGAGGAGAAGCCCCAGGATGAGTACGGGGCCAGCAATATTAAGGTTATAAGGGGTAGCCTCAAGTGATGGCTGGAGAAATAGGAGGAGGGGTCAGGGGAGCCGAGAGCACAGCAATTGTGCCGAGAAGAGCGCAGGGCAGGCTGGGAAAGGCAGAAGGTCTGCCCGGCGGTCAGCTGTGGGGTAACCAGGTGAAGAGCATCCCTGGGCTTTGGTTGGCCCAGGCTCAGGGTCCTTTGCTGACCCATTACAAAGGTCCTGCAGCTTGTGCAAAACCATTAGCCGACTGGCCCCAGCTCATGCTGTGATTGTCAGCTGAGCGTCCTCCATAAGCTAGTTCTGACTCTTGGAGCTCTTTTTGGGACAAATGTACACAGGTAGCCCTGGATGTATGACGATATGGTACCAGAATGCTGGCGCAGAGCCCTCGCGCAGAGCTACAGGAGCGCTCGCCTCCGCCTCTGTGGGTATGTCACTGAGGCCAGGACTGAACTGGGGTCCTTTCTTGGAAAGTGAGCCCAGAGGCCTTGGGCCAGCAGCTGCCTGGAGGTGCTCTGGGTTTTAACAAGGCAAACACCGATCATGCCAAGCACTGTATATTGAACCCTTGCTCTGTGCTAGACGCTCTGCATGCACTTCACGTAGCCTCATTTGATCTCCACAAACACCTAATGACATGGTGGGGTTACTGCACCCATTTACAGATGGAGAAACTGAGACTCAGGCAGATGATTGAGACCCTGCCTAGGCAAGGGCAGTGGGACCTGCCCCCACGAGTCAGGCTGAGGGTCTGAATTCTCCTTGGGAAACTTCTGCTTTGCAGAAGCTTCTGGTCTCCCAGGCCTGGGTAGATCAAGATGCTGAGGATTAGCCACTGTTTTGATTGCCAGGCTTGCTCAAGAACACGCCTTTCTTGGCCTGCTCTGGGATTGTCTGGTCCTTCCCCCACTCCCCCACCACTCCCAGACTTGACCCTCTGCTCCTATGGTAGCAGATGCTCCATCAGCTTCTCCCCTGTCCACACCGGCCCCAGTCTGGCCTGCAGCCCACCCCTCATCCTGCCAGCAGATGTAGGGAAACAGGAGGAGAACCTAGCAGCCGCTTTTCCTGCCATTTTGAGGAGCTGTTCTGAGTGTAGTGAGGGAGGCTCAGACCTGGCAGATGAGCCCTCCTGCAGAACACAGGAATACAGAGCCGGAACCTGTGACTCTGGGCCTCCTGGACAGGTTTCCAGCTTGCTTCTGTATAAACAAATAAGGGAGCGGGTTCCAGAAAATATACTGGAATGGGAGTTTTCTCCCAGTACAATTTGCATTAAAATGCCCTGGGGAAAAGTCACGCCTTTTTCCTGGACGCTTAGACTGGGAGTCTAAGAGGTGAGCCCGAGTGGATCCAGGGCAGTTCAGTAGGACTGAAGGCCCCAGGCTGCTGGACTTTGGCCCTGGGCTGGTGTTCATCTGTGGTTTGGCCAGGATGGGGTTAAAGAAAGGCTCTTCTGGGACAGAATTCCTGAGATTGGAAGAGAATGTTGTGGATCTGCAGGAATGAGTGTGATTCTGGGGAGAGGGTCCTTGCTGTTTACCAGATCCTCTCTGGGTCTGGCTGTTGACCTGGTGGGACTCTGGGTCTGGCTGCTTCCAGGCCCAGTGCTGGCTCTTCCTTTTCTGAACAGAGTTGACTTCTAGAGCTGCCTCTGGGGCCACCCATCCGTTCATTTCCCTTCGATGGGCAAACACTTATCAAGCACTTACTATGCGCTGTTGATGGAAAAATCAGCCCAACAGGAAGGGCCTGCCTAGTGGCAGGGAGCCCGCCCATCATCTGGATGGGTCACAGTGGGGTCACTCCTGTACCGTATTTTTTGAGCTCTTGGGAGCTTATGGCCTTGTGGGTTAAAGATCCCCCTGCCAGACTAAGGCTGGGAGAGACTGGTGGATTGAGGAATCAAGAAGGGGAGACAGAGCAAAGGTAAGGAACTTCATCCCTCTTGAGGTCAGGGGAGCAGAGACCCAAAGGGCCCATGACTTGATGGGATCACTTGCAGTGACCAGCAGTGGCGGGGCTGAATTTCAGGTCCTTGGGTTTGCTGGCTGGAAGACACTTAACAGGGCTCTACAGATGGTTCAGGCCAGAGCCACGCTTCAGTCCCCTCTGCCCCCTCCAGAGCCAGGGCTTTCCCTGCGTACCATGTACCCATACATTCCACATTCAAACCCATCAAGAAGAGGGTTTGCCAATTCCCACAGAGTCAAGATCAAGGACTTTGAGACTGAAGCAGAAAAGCTAGAACCATGGGTGGATGGTATTAGCTGACCTTGGAGACCAAGTGTTGAGTTACGTGTCCAGCAACCACAGCTGTTGTGCAGGAAAGCGCAGTGGTTAAGAGCACAGACTCTGGAGCCAGATGGTGGAAGTTCACATTCCAGGTCTATTGGTAATAACTTCTAGTTCTGTGGCTCTGAGCAAATTATCTGAATTTTGCATGCCTTAGTTTGCTCATCTGGAAAATGGGATAACAATAGTAACTGTCCTCTCAGCATCCCTGGTTGTCATGAGGTATAACTGAGTTAAGAGCAGTACTGGCCTGTGGTGGGTGGTCAGCGGTCAACAGGTGCAAGGTGCCCAGCCTACAAGGGGGCACAGACAGGGACAGTCCCTGCTCTTGTGGAAGCCAGCTGACCATACCATGCAAAGGGCTCCACATGAGAGGCGCTGGGTGCTTAGTCCCCACAGAATGGCAAGTGGTCTGGTCTGGGAGGTAAGGCCTGCCTTCCTGGAGGGTGGGAAGGCTGAATCAAGTCTGAAGGGCAGCAGATCACCAGGCCAAGGGATGAGAGAGGTTGGGGAGGGCAGCAGGCCTGCTGGGTGTGCTAAGACTTTTAGACCTTGTACAAAGAGCAGTGGGAAGTTTTGAGGTTTTCAGCAGATGGAACACAATCAGGTGTATCATTTTGCAAAGGCCACTCAGGCAGTTGTGGAAGCCGGGTCCGTGGCCATCAAGTTGAAGGGTGGCCAGCCTGGAGCTGCCCCTGGGGATGCTGATTCCGTGCCAGGTGAAATCAGATGGGATGCAGGGCCCAGGTCAGGTGAGAAGCTCTGGGTCTGAGGTGGACAGGGCTCCAGCTGTGCCTGTGCTGGGTCATGAGGCACCTGGCCCCTTTCTCCCTGGCAGCTGGCTGCCCCTTCCCTCCTCTGCCCTGCTTGCAGTGAATTACTCAGTGGTTTGCAGTGAATTGCTCAGGATTACTGTGAGCACTTGGGCATCTGGGGAGGATAGGCGGGCAAGAGGGGCCATGCTTATTGATCTGAGTGACTCCTTACAAGAGTCTCGGGCATCAGACCCCAGCCTCCTCTTTCCCTTTCTCCAGTGACTGAAGTAGGACATACTCTTTAAGGGAAATGTGGAAAAGTCTGCTGCTGCTGCTGCTGCTAAGTCGCATCAGTCATGTCCGACTCTGTGCGACCCCATAGACGGCAGCCCAACAGGCTCCCCCGTCCCTGGGATTCTCCAGGCAAGAACACTGGAGTGGGTTGCCATTTCCTTCTCCAATGCATGAAAGTGAAAAGTGAAAGTGAAGTTGCTCAGTCGTGTCCAACTCTTAGCGACCCCATGGACCATAGCCTACCAGGCTCCTCCGTCCGTGGGATTCTCCATGCAAGAGTACTGGAGTGGGTTGCCATTGCCGTCTCTGGTGGAAAGTCTAGAAAGTATCAAGAAGAAAGCAGGCCTCCTGCTGTGGCCCTGTCCAGCCATAGGCACTGACTGCATTTTAAACATCCTGTGTGTCAAGGACTGGTCAAGAACCTGACATACTTTGCAGGGTGGATGTTATTACCCCCATTTTGCAGATGGGAAAACTAAGGTCTAAAATATCTAAGTAACTAGCCTATCTCTGATAAGTATCAGGGACAAGATTTGAATCTTCTGTCTGACTCCAAAGCACATAGTTTTAGCCGTAAATTCATTAGCTCCATAGCCCTTTAGCTCTGTAGATAAAGCTATATAGGTATATATATATGTTATATATATAGTATATATATATACACACATGTATATACATATATATACATGCATACTACGTATATATGAATAATTTAAAATATGCCTGTACATAAGTGCCATATAGTGTTTAGCTGTTATTTTATTAACAATTGCCTTGTAGAAAGACTGAACCAATCTATGCCACTGCTAGCATTAGAAGAGGATATTTGAAAAAGATAATTCATTATTGCTTCCAATACACTGCACTGATCATCTATGAATAATTTTTCTTACATTTGCTTTCTATTTGCATTTCACCATTTATGATTTTGTTTATTTTAGGGGTTGGGATGTTGTCTTTTGTTATTGATTTGTAAACATCATTTGTGTTTATATATGAAGGCTTATTAAGGCTTCATCTATCTTACACATTATTTTTGAGTTTATTGTTTGCCTATGGGGAGTATTCATGATGATTTTCACCAATGAGTGTTACCTATTTTTTTTGAACTAACAATAACTGACATTTGTTAGGAACTTAGAGTATGTCAGAATCTGAGCCTTCGGGAAAGCCCTAATTTGGAGAGAGCTCTGTTGTAAGTAGAGACTTCCTTGGAGGCTCAGGTAAAGAATCTGCCTGAACTGAGGTGGACTGGGGTTTGATCCCTGGGTTGGGAAGATCCTCTGGAGAAGGGAATAGCAACCTACCTCACTATTCTTACCTGGAGAATTCCATGGACAGAAGAGCCTGGTGGGCTACAGTACATGGGGTCACAAAGAGTCGGACATGACTGGGCGACTAACACTACCATATGTAAAATGTATGATTCTTTACTTTTGTACGTAGACATTTCTTTCCCGTACTAAGACTAGAGAGGTATTCACTAATATTCCATTTTATAATATCCTTTGTACTCAAAATTTTAAACCATGTGGAATTAATCTTCATGGAAGTAGATATGGATATAGCTTTTTTTTCCCTGCAGTAGTTGATCATTTATTAAATGACTTTTCCTCCACTATTATATGATAGACCAGGGTCTATTTTAGGCCATTCAAATATGTTTCATTGCTATGTTTGTATATTTTTAGGCTAGTAAAGTACTATTTTATGACAGTTATTATCTTTATACTGTGTGTCTCCCTGCTCCACTTACAATGTTCTGGCTATTTAATCTGTCAGATGAACTTTATGCCCATCTTAATAATTTCCTTAGAGAAAACCTCTCTTGGGGTTTTTCTTGGAATTGTATTAACTGTGTTTATTTGTGAAGAATTACCATCTTTAAAATATTAACTTTTTCCATCTAAAACCATGGCATATCTTCACATTTGGTTGAGTTTTTAACACGTCTCATAATAAACCTCTGTAGTTTTTATTGCATAAACCTGGCACATTTCTTACTAAGTTTGTTCTTAGAAATTTTATATTTTTGTTGCTGTTGTGAATGGAATATTTTCCCCATTATATTTTCTATCTGGCTTTCAGCTATTGAAAAAGAACTATTGACTTTGTATATTTGCACTTTTGGTGTTTATTTTACAACCATGCCCTTTGATGAATTATTTTATTAGTTCTAACAGTATTTCACTTAGTTCTCCTGAATTTCTAGACAGGAACTCATATTGTTTGCAAAAAAAGGACATATTTTTGCCTCCTTTTCCTCAAAGGCTAGTAGTCTTATTTGTTTTTCCTGCCTTATTGCTGTGGCCAGAACTTATAAACACATGAAATAGTAGTAATGATGGTGAGAGACCTAGTGAATCTTCAGAGGACCTTCCAGAGCTGGGGCCAGATCTGACCCAATCCTAGCCCTAGAGTTGTCTCTTGAGACTCCACTGATTTATTTTCTGACTTGGGAAATCTTTTTCTGATGCCTCCTCTGGGCCGGGCCCTGTGCTACGTACTTGGGATCGTGTATCTTGCAAAAGATGGCTTGCACAGGGGATTTCTGGCCCAGAATTTTCTGGTCCTTAGTTTGCTCCTTCTTTGTCTCAGCCCCTCGTGAGGCCTTATGTAACCAAAGCCTTCTGTTCTTTCCACTTCCCAACTTCACCTGCAAGAAAGAAGCTCATAGTTTCCATTCCCGCTCTGTTAGTAGCGTTTCTGGCTTAGTATATACCTTCCTGACCATCTTCTAGCTCCTAAAGGCTCTGTTAACTAGAGTCTGCTGTTCCATACAAAGGGAAAGGGACTTGTCCAAGATCACACCAGCTCATTGGCTGGAGAGCTGGGTCTGGCACTCAGGTTCTCAACCTCACCGAGGTGTAAACAATTAATTAGACTTTATTATTCCTTATATCTCTTACTGGAGAATTTTCAGGAGTCTGCAACAAGGGAAGATGGATAACTTTCTGCATCCCAGAAGTCACACCTTCAGCTGAGCAAGGGTGCCTTGAGCATCCGTGGAGCCCACACTGCATCTACTTCCCTTCTTGTCTTCCTCCACCTTAGCTTGGCTGATTGACTCTCAGTCTGGGTCAAATTCTCCCAGCTTCCTCCTGTACTCCACGTATCAGTGGTCATAGTTGTTCATCTGTCTCATATTGAAATGTAAAGATCTTGGGCTCTGGAAGCAGACTTCCTGAATCAAAATCCCACTTATGAATTATAGGATCTTGGACAAATTATTTACCCTCTCTGTGTCTCAGTTTCCTCATCTGTGAAATGGGGATAGTGATCATGGCTCCCTTTAGATTTACGCGTTGAAGACTTAGAAGAGCACTAGAAAATGCTAGAGCATTCAGCATTACCAGGCTCTGGTTTCTCCCTCAAGAGGTCCCTATAGGCACGACTTGTGTCTTGATCCCCACCATGGTATTCCCAGAGTACACGGTAGGAAGTGTAGATGTTCAATAAATTTCAATGTTCTTTTGTTGTACTGGGGCAGGGATTAAGTCCCACACACGGTGCTGGCTGCTGAGAGTGCAGAGAGCAGTCCATAGAAACTAAAATGCCCCCGGATATGGCCTCTGGGCAAAGGAACCAGTCTGACATCCCTTCGGGTCTCAGTTTCCCTCTTTGTAAGATGACAGGGCAGGATGCACAAAGGCCCCTCCATGAGAGCATTTTAAGCCCAGCTCCTCTATTGGCTGCAGAGCGAGGTGGGCAAGGGCGGGGTGGGTAGAAGCTGCTATCCTTTTTGGCCATTGGAATCCTGGGTGGCCCTGGCCCTGGCCTTGCACATGGACATAAAAGGCATTGGAGCTGGGCTTGTGAACGCTGAGCCTGAGAGAGTGTCAACAAGGGGCTGCTGCAGCATGAGGCTGTTGATCCTAGAGGTGAGCCCTGCAGCAGTGACCTGGATGGACCTAGGTGGACAGAGAGTTGGGGTTCTAGCAAGGAGGGACTGCCCTGCAGCCTGGGGCAGCCGGAGGACATGTGGGAGAGGCATCTAGGCTTCCCATTTGTAAGTGAGGGCTCTGGAGTCAGATTGACCCAGGACCTAGTCAGACCTAGTGAGACATGGCCTCTTACCTGCATGCCACCCTGGACTATGACTCAGGCCCTCTGAATCTGGGGCTTGGTCCTGTGTTGCCACATGTGGGTGTAAGAGGGCTGGCGAGGTGCTGCATTGAGTGGGCCTGGCACAGTGTTGGGCACGTGGTAGGTGGGTAGCAAAAGGGCACCCTCACTCTCTTAAGGTTTGGAATGCAGTGGTTTCTCATGCAGAGTGACTGAGTCAGGATTTGGAAGATCTGGGTCCTGACACAGAGAAGAATCAAATGGGAACTAATTAAAGTTGGCCAAACCACCCTCCTTAGGTGTAACATCTCACTGGCTCCTTGCCAAGAAACCTGGATGCCAGGTGGCCATGTGTGCTGTACCCCGTGTGTGTGTGTGTGTGTGTGTGTGTGTGTGTGCATGTGCTGTGTGTATATGTGAACATGCACCCATGTGTCTGTAGGCACATGCCTCTGTGTGTGTATGTATGTGTGTGTGTATGTGCTGTGCAGCCCGCATTTTAAAGGTGAGGAAACAAGCTCAGAGAAGTGAAGTCACTTGCTTGAGACCCTACTGTGTGTCTGTGGCTTAACCTAGGACTTCTAACTCAGGACCCAGATTGGGGAGGGAGCTGGGGAGTGAGGCTAAGGGACAGAGATCAGGAGACTGACTTCTCAAAGGACTGTCTCCTGAGTAATTTGATCAGGTTGGGCCACAGCCCAGAGCCCTCTTTAGCTGTAAGAGACACAGCTGATAGGTCCTTCCCTGAGCATGTGCTCGTGGAAGCCAGGATCCTTGTGATGGGGGAATGCTCCCTTCTGCTTGGGACTAGGAATGCCGGTCTGACTGGGGACATATTACTTGTCAGTTTCTCTGCTATTCCCGCCTATTCTAACTTGTTGGGTCCCAGGTCTCTGTTCTGGGAATCACAAATTCAGGGTCCTAGCCTTAGCTCTGCCAGTGCCTCAGCTTGGGTTCCTGGGCTGTCCTTTTCCTTCTCCAGGCCTCAGTTTCCCTGAATGTGTTATGGGGTAATAGCACTTCCTTTGTCCACTTCATCTGGCTATTCTGGGAACCTGGTGGGTTGAGGGATGTTGCAAACTGTGAAGGGCTATACATAGATTAAGTGGCTGTTAGTGCACTGGCTCTAGGTAATTTGAGATGGTGAGGTGAGCATCAGGGGCTAGGAAAAGCAGAAAGAATCAAGCTTAACTTCAGGATGTGTCTCTTAGAAGGTCTTTGAGAGCCCTGGGGAGCACATCACACATCACCCATACAGTGGGCCCAGGGATCTACAGATTGGTGGGGGAGGATGCAGTCAAGCTGCATCTTGGGAATGTTTCTGGTTTGGCTAATGATGATTGGGGGGGGGAGTGGTTTTCTACTTGGGGGTGACTTCCTGCACAAGGACCCAGCAGCAGGGATGTGCAAGTCCCAGGGGAAGAACTGGTCTGGGGATGGGGCAGAGGGGCCCCGTCTTTGGGCTGGGCTGGTAGGAGAGCGAGTTCTGAATAGGGTGGGTGGGACCAGATGATAGAAGACTTGGGACACCCAAGGGGGAGTTCAGACTTTGTCAGTAGGGTGGTGGGCAGCTATGGAGGGTTACTGGAGCAGGGGAGTTGATGGGATTGAAGAGGACCCCATGGAGGAATGTGAGTAGGGTGGAAGGGGAGGGCATTTAAGCAGAGGACAGAGATTTGAGTGGAGTTGGTGGGGAGATACCCTCTTTAGAAGACGTGGCAGCCAAAGTGGAATTGTTTCTGTTTCAGGGACAGAAAGGGGACCCCGGGCTCTCACCAGGAAAGGCCCACGATGGGGCAAAGGTAGGTTTCCAGGGATCCCAGCGCTCAGGGAAGCGGAGAAGTGGACGGTAGGGAAACTGCCGTGCACTGGCATGGACCTCCTGACAGAGGCCTCTGCGTAACAAAAGGCTGGAGGCAGAATGTAGAAAAGGACATGGTCTGTTCTCTTTCAAGCCCTTCAGCTCTCCCTGCACCAAACCCAAAGCCATCCATGCTGCCTTCTTCCCATGTGCAGCCAATAAAACTGACAAAAAAATGTGACCTGTGGACATTCCTTTGGTGAATGTCCTTTGGCCTGATGCTCTGAGTGGGTTTTCTGCAGGGCCTGCGAGGTGGCCCTCGGCATCCAGAAGCTTCTTGGTAGCACACGCCCAGGAAGCTTCCAGCAGACATTCGAAGACCCCTCCGAGGTGGTTAGTTTGACACACAGGTCTATGGATTTTCAGGACATGGAAGGGAATGGGCTGGAGAGGCAGGGCTGCCTGACTCTGAAGGGCTGAGACCAGAACTTCTCCCATAGAAGAGAGAAGAGTTAGGCCCAAGGACTTCATTGCCCCTGAAGCATCCACCCTGTAAGTTAGGCAAGAGGCCTGGAGGGAATGCAGGTCAGGCCAGAGCAGGGGAACCCAGAACTCCGAGTAAGGTCACCCAGTGTCCTGGACATCCATCCTCTGGAAGGAGTCCTTCAGTCTGGCTTCCTTCTGGACCCAACCCCAAAGCCCTCCTGACCGGAAGAACTCTGCTTCTCAGCCCACCCTCTGGTGCATGGATACTTAGAGGTGGCGGCTCCTGTTGATTTCTCCGAGACACAGGTGGCTCATTCCTTCACATCTTCATGAGAAGTTTCTCACTCAGCAAGCGCTTCCTGTTTATATACATCCACATGCACCCACATTGGATCCTCGTAAGCTTATAGCCCAGGCAGCTGGGCCTAGCTTGCCTGGGAGGAAACAGAGGCCCCAGAGGCGGGCAGCTGGAGGCCACACAACTGGTCAGGTGCAGACCAGACTTTGTACCCGGGCTGGATGACCTCCAGGGGCCCAGGCTTCTCTCCTGCTCCTGCGTTGTCTGCTCCTGGGTCTCATGGTGGCAGAAATGCCCCCTACTGGGTGGCCACCATGCCCAGCACAGGCAGGAGGGAGGGTGTCAGGAATGAAGGAGAGGCATTGCCAGTTGAAACAGGTTGCATGTTCTCCAGGGCAGTGGTTTGCAAACATAGTTTTGGCAGTATAACCCATTCCCCAGATGGTTCCTTCTGCTGAAATCCAACATAGAAGACAGATCAAATGGAGAGACTGAATTAAGTGGGGAGTGGCTGGGTCCCCTGCCCGCTCGGTTGCCCTCACCCTGCGCAGAAGACCTGAGTCTCCTCTGAGGCCTTTAGGCCTCTGTGAATCCTATTTGCAAACCACTGGCCATGGGAGGCCAAACTTTGAATGAGTGTCTGCTCCTGTTCCCCCATCTCACCCCATTTTCTGTGTTTTTTCAGGGCGACATGGGCTTGCCCGGGCTCACTGGGAATCCAGGACCCCTTGGACGAAAGGTACATCTTGGTGCTGATGCTTCGCTTTGTCCAGTTGGTTTCCTAGCAAGCAGGGTCCTCAGGCAGGAGTGCTGTGTACTGTCTCTCCCCAGCCCCGGCCCAGATCCTTGGCAGTGGGCTGGTGGCCAGAGGGGAGAGAGGTTTCTGAGGGTCTGTGCTTACCCGGGGGCGTGGAGCACCTTGGCTTGGAGCAGGTCCCCCCACCATGGTTAGTGAGACATGACAAGAAGTGACCCTGGTTTGCCGTCCTTCCTTTTGCAGCCCAGCTGCTCCAGGGAGGTCCTGAGGGTGCTCTTGGTAGTGGAAGGAATATTGTCAGAGCCAGGAGCCCCCATAGGTTCAGCTCCACCTTCCATGAGCTGAGTGGCCTGGGACCTGCACATCGCCTCCCTAAGCCTCAGCCTTCTTCTACCTGGAGTGACCATGATCTACCCCGTCCCCTGTCCCTGATCTCGTGGGGGCTGTAAACCATGAGTAAGGTCTGGAGCCTGGAAGTTGAGAGAGTGGGCTCTGGACTCTACCCCCTGCTCTACCATTTGCTCACTGTGTGACCTGGGGCAAGTCAGTAACCCCTCAGAGTCTAATATCATCCCTCCCATATACTGCAGGGAAATCTCTGTAGAGGCAGAGTTCTCTGTGCATTTTGAGCTGTTCTCATCTACCCCCACCCCATCACTGCATCAGTCAGACGGGGGGCAGGTCACCTCTTTGGGGGAAGAGCTGCCATTTTCCTAGGCGGTGGGTCTCTGGCTGGCTGTGCCCCTGAATTCCTCTCTGGCTTCGCAGCTAGGGTGTCCCATCCTTGAGACTCAACAATACTTGTGCCCCCTCCAGGATGCCCTTCTAGAACCCCAGCTTTCGGGTCTAGAGCCTCTACTCTGCTCGAAGACCCACAGTCCATCTAAACTGCGTTCTTTTCAGCCCCCAGACCGGCCTCACCAACGAGGACATGCAGAAATAGTTTGTCGCTCTTCCTACAGAGCCTCGCTCAGGGCCTGTATGTAGTAGGTCTTCAGGAAACAGGGAGGACAGTGCAGGGTCAGGGTTAGTTGCTATTTTTGCAGGAAAACTCCCCATTGCTGATGGGTTTTCAGTCCATAGATCAGCCAAGGGCCGCAGCTTGAACATCCATGCTGGCTCCCAGCTGTAGCCACAGCTGCCCTCTTCCTTGGCCATCTGGTTCTCATTTGGGCAGCCGTGGCATCTCCTGGCTCCATCCTGTCCATGCTCTGAGGGTCCCCATGGCACAGGTGGACGTGGAACATCACTGCCCCCGGACCCCTTCTCCTCTAGCCTCCTCAGCCAGAACAGGTCCTCCTGTAGATCTGAAGAAGCCAGAGCCAGACAGGAGTGTGTGGCTGTCTGTGAGCTGAGGAAACGTGGTCTTTTCTGGCTCAGAGTACACAGAGGGACTCCCTCTCCCTGCTCACTTCCTCTCTGGGCTCTAGCACTTTCTGATGGATGAGGTGTGAGTGGAAAAGTCTTCTTCCAGTCCTGGCTCATAAAGCAGCCAGTGGTGGTCTCGCTTGGCACAGGAGTAGGAATCTAGCAGAGGAGGCAGGAGATGGAAAACCAGACTGGATTGGCTCCTGCCTGGGGTTCTAGCCTTCTGCTCTTAGCAAATGTCCAGGGAGGCCCAGAGTCCCCAGTGCAGGGGAACCAGCTCACCTGAGCAGGGAGAGACATCTTTTCTAAATTAAGGAAGAGTCTCTGTGTGGTAGGAAAATAATTTGGCAAAACCATTTCCACCGAGTCCCTCTGGCTCCAGTCGAGGCAGACACGGAGGAGTTTGGTCTGGCAGGCCAGCATCACCTAATCACAGTGGGTGCTGGGCAGATCATGGGGATGCTCAGGTCTCAAGGCAGGGACCCCTGACCAGTGGTGGGGGTCAGGGAGGCAGACCAATGGGGTGGGCAACCTCACCTGGAACCATCCCTGTTTGCCCGTAGTCACTCCTCCCACAAGCACCTTTTGGTAACGATGATAGCCATTTGGCACTGATCCTGCTGAGCGGTTTGCCTGCATCATCTCACGTGGGGAGCCTTGAGCGAGAAAGAACATCAGTGGCTGAGAGGCGGGGCCAGTGTGCCCTTTGCTCATTAGCACGTGAAATTTTGGTGTCACCTCATAGTGACACCAGAAGCCCTATTCATTCGTTTCTTCAACAGGACGGATTGGTTGCCTATTGTGTGTCAGGAAGTGTGCAGGCCTCTGAGCTGAATAGAGAGACAAAAATCCCTGATCCTCAGAGTTTGCGGTCTTGTGGGAGGAAGGAGGCAATAAAAATGGTATAAATACGAGGTGTGTTAGAAGATGAAAAAGGCCATGGAGAAAAGTGGGCCGGAGAAAGGGACTTTGAGTTGGGAGTTTCTCATATTGACTATTGTGACAGAAAGCCTTGTTGTTCGTCATCACAGCGCTTCCTCATAATAGCCTCCAGCAGTTAAGCAGTGTTATGCCCATTTTACAGCTGAGAAAACTAAGGCCCAAATAGGTCTAATTCATTCATTCACTCTTCCAGTCATTGCACAAAGATGTACCTATGTACCTGACCCTTTGCCGACACAGGTGTTAAATGCCAATGAAATCACTGGAGGCTTTCAGAGAGTAAAGTCTACAGCCTTGGTTCCCAGCCCCTCTGTGTGTGAGAACCAGTGTGAGGGTTTGTCCTCCACCTCCACAGGGGTTCCAGTTCAGCTGGTCTGAGTGGACCAGAGCACTAGATCATCATGTGCAGCCAAAGCTGAGAGCCACTGGGTTCGTGGACACAGCTGCCAGGGTCACTAAATGGCAGAGCTGGGATTTGAACTAAGGTCTTCTAACCTGCAGGCCCTTTCCCTCTCTATAATGCTGACAGAAACATAAGAGCCTCCCCACCTTCAGTAAGGCTCTCTTCTCCGCATCTGTCTGCAGTGCTAGCCGAGGGACTCTGCTGAGCTGATTCCCAAGGGCGGGTCAGACACGCCTGGATGGAATCCCAGCTGTGTCCCCCTCCTGCTCTGTGAGCTTGGGCCAATGGCCTCAGTTGCTTTGTGCAGTGTTTCGGAGGGTTAAATAAGATGCTATGTCCTCAGCACCCAGCATGAATGAACGAATGATCATGAGGAAGCAGCACTGAAGAAGGTCTTGCCCACTTGGTCCCATCAGTCATCTTGCTTAGTTACCAGTTAACTGCCCTCCCCTGTGGCTCAGATGGTAAAGAATCTGCTTGCAGTGCAGGAGACCTGGGTTTGATTCCTGGTTTGGAAAAGATCCCTTGGAGAAGGAAAGAGCTACTCACTCCAGTATTCTTGCCTGGGGAATCCCATGGACAGAGGAGCCTGGCGGGCTATAGTCCATGGGGTCACAGAGTCAGACATGACTAGGGACTCACACACACACACACACACACACCCTCCTCTAGCCCAGAAAGCTGGAGAGCCCTGTTTGGTCCCTGAGAGGGCAGAATCCAGTGCTGTCCCTAGTCTAATCCCCCTGCCTTCTCTCCTATAGAGCAGTGCTTCTCAACTGCCCCCAGGGAACAGTTCACAGTGGAGGCATTTTTGGTCATTACTCGCTGGGAGGGGGCGCTTCTAGCTTCGAATTACCAGAGATGCTGTTACAGATCTTGTGATGCATGGCATACACATCCCACCCACAGCAAAGACTGATCCAGCCTGCAGTGTCAGTGGTGACAAGACTAAGGAATTCTACTGTATAGAAACCCTCAAAGCATCCAACCCATGTGCCCTGGGCCTTCCTGCCTCCCTGTGTTTGCTTATGCTGGGCTCTCCCCTGGCAGGCTCTCTCCTCTCTACTCATCTTCATGTATCAGTCTCTCGGTTTTACCCTCACATGCCATCTTTTCCAAGAGTATCTGCCCAGCACCTCTAGGCAGAATTCGTATCTTCCTTCTCACGCCAGTGCATTTTCTCAGCCTCTTTGGGACTCTGCATTTTCTGGCTAGCAGGCAACTCACTGATATTCTTGGCATAGTTGTCAGACTAGACCAAGTTCACAGAGGAGGACCTCTTCTTCTTTGTTCCTCATGTGGGGCTCAGCACAGCGCTGGACACAGACATCCGCTCTTTCACCCCACACCTCCCTGCCTCCTCTGCCCATGGCAGACATAACGAGTTGCTCTTTCTTGCCAAGCCTAATTCAGCCTCAGACTCTTTCTTAACACATTGCCCCAGGCAGACATCATGGATGGAATAAAGTTGGTACCCAAATTGAAACTTCCTCTTGGCTCCCTCCTGCCACCCTCACCCTGCCCCATAACCCCTCTCTATGCCTTCTGTGTTGGCCACTGTCTGAGAGTCTGTAGTAAAGTGGGCAGGCAGAGGGGGTCATCTGGGGATGTTTTTTGGGGGTGTGTGATTGACAAACCTTAAGGCAATCTCCTGCCTTTCTGCAGAACTGCCAGTTCTATCTGGACACAGCACCCCCAGTTCCATGTAGCACCCCCAGTTCCATACAGCACCCCTACTGAGAACCTCCTTGGGTTCCCCCTGTTGCTGAGCTGATCTGATCTTCTGGTGCTTACACCCACTCTGTTTCTTTTTTTTTTTTTTTTTAAGAACACTTATTTATTTAAAAGAATTATTTATTTTAAATGGCTCTACTGGTCACATCGTTGCGGCATGTGGGATCTTCAGTTGTGGCATGTGGGATCTAGTTCCCCAAACCCAGGATTGAATCCGGGCCCCCTGCTATGGGAGGACAGAGTCTTAGCCACCAGACCACCAGGGAAGTCCCTCCGGCTCCGTTTCTGAACTCTGCTGACCCTCTGCTCTCCAACGAGGTTCCTCCTTCAAGCCTCAGCTTACAACACTACCTCCTCTGCTTGGGTGTCTGTACTCTCCTAGCAGTCAGAGCTCCTTTGTTCCGCTTCATATGTGTTTAGGGCCCATGTCCTGTTCTAGAAGAGAGAGAGCAAGTTTGGTTTGTTTACCTGTGTATTCTTAGTGCTAAGATAGAGTCTGCCACGTTGGTGGGGCTCAGCAGACCTTTGAATGAAGGAGTAACCAGATCAATGAAGGCTCCATACAGAAGCTCTACCTCCCTGCTCTGACCTCTCTCAGGTACCCACTGAGCAGAGTTCAGCATCAGAGGCCTGACTGTACTGGGATGGATTGTGCTTTCGGACAATCCACGCATCACATTGCAGAATCCCATGGAATCCTATCGTTTTGGGGCCAACAGGATGCTTTGAGAGGCCAGCTCGGGAAACTGAGGTGCAGAGAGGAGCAGGAATGGTGTGGCGGGTATGGTGTCGTGGCTCACTCTGCCTCTTGGCAGATGTCTCTTCCTCCTGACCCTTTCTGTTGAGGGGCTGTCCATCCTGCTGGCCGCCCAGTGTGGCCTGGGGGCTGCCAGAGTGGTAGAGAAGTTTAGTGAGAAGCCTCGTGGAATGCTGAGTGGGTCTGGTGAGCTTTATTCTACTGCAAGAGAAGCTGGGGCCTCGTGCAGGCTGAGGTGGAGCTTTCAAGATCAGCGTGCAAGAGGGGATCTGCTGAGAGGTCTAGGCTGGTTCTCAGGACCCCCAGGCAGGGACAGGACCCCCTCTCCCCTCCCTGCCCAAAGCCCAAATAGCACCCCAGCCGACAGGGAGACTGTCTGCAGTAACAGTGAGGTGATGTCTGGTTTTTACTTGTGCATTGTAAGCAATGATTAATCTGGCTCCCAAACCAAAATATAGCCCAAGTTCTATTATAAACACGGGTCCTGTGAAGACCCGCCTGCCGAGCAGCCAGAGGTCCCTTGCAGATTTCTGTGGTCCCTGGAACTCCCCTGAAGCCTCTGCTCTGCCCTCATCCCAATCAGGCAGCCATCACCCGTGGGGAAATCACTGCCCGTGGGTCCACCTTGCGGTCAGGGCCTGCCTTGTAATTGCTGGGGCCCTGGAGAAGGTAATGGTTTAGATTCTTCCAAGCCCTGGGGCCCTGTCATTTGAACCTATTTCACTGGCCCCAACTTGGTAAACACCGTTAAGGTGCTTTCCAGGGAGCATAGGAACCCCCACCCCCACCCCAACCCCATGTCTTGGCTGTGTTCAATCTCAGCTGTTCCCAGTCCGCTAAGAGAAACACGGGTTCGTGGCAATGTTCAAGGCCCTTCCGGGCCCATGGTTTGGAAAAGACCTAGGAACTGTGGCCTTCTGGACAGCCCAGCCCAGTGGGTCTGGAGTCATGGGGAACGGTCTGGACTTGGCCGTAATTTGCTAACTAGCCTTTGGCGAGTCCCTTTACACGTCTGAGCCTTGGTTTCTCATTGTATCCGATGAAGGAGGCTTTGAAACTGATGGCTTAGGTCCCTTCCAACTCACAGTGGGTTCATGATGCTACAGCGATGCACAAGCTCAGACCTGGGGAGGTGAGTCTGCAAGAGGGTCTTTCCCTTGGTGACCCTGTGACTCTTCCAGGTGAGCTCGGGTCTCAACAGTTAGGACACAGGACTTTGCAGCCTGCCGTGTGGCCTCTTTACCTCACTAAGCTTCAGTTTCCCCATCTGGCATCAGTTTCCTCATCTGGCAAGTGGGCATGGTAATTCCTGCCTCTCAGGGATGATTGCAGGTGTTGATGAGATGATGCATCTAGGCCTTAATGCGGGGCCAGGCAGAGAGTGAGTCACTGTCCATGTCCCCGATGGTCATTCACTTCCTTTTCACTGCATCCTGAGTAGGAGATTTACTTGAAATCTCCTCCTGGGATTTCACTGACAAGTCTGCCAAAGCATTGGTTTCTAGCTTCTTTGGGGCTGCAAGGAAGCCAAAGGAGCACGTGGTGCTCAGGGCTCCCTGGACCCCTGTCTCGCTTCTCTTGGGATTCTTGCTCCATTATTGCACTGGCTCCATTATAGCACTGAGGCAGAATAGGATGGCAGAGAGAGGCTCAGAGAAGGCTTAGAGCTCAAGCCCTGTGCTGAGTCACACAGCTTAGAGCTCGAGGCTCCACTCAGCTGTCCGTGGGAAAAGGCTTTGCTTGTTTTTCCTCATCTGCAGGCTTCAAGTGGAGAAAGGATGATGGTCATGCATCCTGTCCATGACACATCCCTGCTCAAAACCCTCCTGTGCTTTCCTGCCATCTTTCCACCTGGCATGCTCTGGCTTCCTCTTTCCTCTCTGACCACCTCTTCACTCTGCCGCTCACCGCTCACTCATTCTGCTCCAGTCCCACGGGGCTCATTCTTTCTTGAGCGCATTCTCCCTCAGGCTTTCTGCCCCTATTGTTCCCTCTGCCTGGAAAGCCTTTCCCCAGAGAGCCAGCCCTGTGTCCAGCTCCCCTGCCTGCCACGGTCCCCACCCTGCCCAACATGGCCCTGCTCTGTCCTCTGAGTCTGCTCACTTTTCTCCGTAGCACTCCATAGCACTCTCCATAGCTCCAGAGCACGTGCCACACATTATCCCTTTTTTAGAATTTCGCTTTCAGTGATGATGAGAAAACACATCACGTACATTTTCCCATCTGAACCCTGTTTGTGTGTGCAGTCCAGCAGTGCTGGGTATGTTCACACTGTTGTGCAATCGATCTCCAGAACTTTTTCATCTTGCAAGACTGAGACTCTACCCCCGTGTGAGCAAATCCTTGAGACATTACGTTTTATATTTATTTGTTTTTATATCTGTTTAATTAGACTGTAAATTCCATTAAGGCAAAGGATCTTGTCTTCTTGTTCACCCAATGCCTAGAATGGGGCCGGAGCACGAAAGTGCAGCAAATGTTTGTTGCATGAATGAATGAAATGTACTAACAGCAGCTGGTCTTTATGGGGCCCTTGAATTCAGTGTGGTGCTAAGTGCTTCACACATTATATCATACAGTCTATAATGCCAACCCCTTAGAACTCCATTTCGCAAGATGAAACCAGGGCTCAGAGAGGTGGCCCCAGGTCCTCCAGCCAGTAGGGAAGCAGGATAGGGATCCAGATTAATCTGAAACAAGAGATCTTAACCACTCTGCATGCTGGCTGCTGACTGTCCTCTGTGTCACTTTGCCCACTGGGGAAGAATGGCATGCTGGCGGAATCTCACCCAGCCGTGCTGCATCAAGCTCACGGGCCCCAGGTCTGAGATGCAGTCACAACGCTGAGCAGTCTCGAGGCGTGAGTAGGTGCAGAAGGAATGCTCGTAAACTCCCCAAACCTCTTGGATCAGAGCGATGCTGTTTATAATTAAAGAGTGCCGCTTTCTGGGGGTCTGCAGGGGGGCCAAACCTGTGTGCCTGTGGGTGTTTGTGGATGTGCATGAACTGTACATGCCCAGGGGGGCTGCAGGGCTCTCCATGTGGCCTCCGGTGTCAGAAGGAACCAGTGGTGAGCTTGAGCCACTGCTCCTTAGTAATGGGATTCTGGACAAGTGACTTCCATTCTTCAAGACTCGGTTTTCTCCTCTGTAGGATGGAGATGATATAAACAACAATGGGTAGAGGGGGTTCACAGGCATCGTGTGTGTGTGTGTGTGTGTGTGTGTGTGTGTGTGTGTGTAGTCTAGAGTCTTGTTAATCACCAGCTTGGGGGAGCCCTAGGGTTCTACCTGCAATGCAAGAGACCTGGGTTCCATCCCTGGGTTGGGAAGATCCCCTGGAGAAGGGAATGGCTACCCACTCCAGTATTCTTGCCTGGAGAAATTCATGGACAGAGGAGCCTGCTGGGCCACAGTCCATGGGGTTGCAACGAGTCAGACATGACTGAGTGACTAACATGCTGGGGGAGCCCTAGAACTCCTGAGTTCCAGAACACCACAACTGAAGGGTCCTCGGAGTTCTAACTCCCTTATTGGACATCCAGAGAAGGGCAGTAACCCCTCCAGGGTTCCACAGGATGTCAGAGATGGTCTGGACCCAGCACAGGGCTCTGGCAAAGGGGGGATCTAATGGAGATCACCCCATCTCCACCACACTGTCTGAAACGGAAGACCCTGCTCCATCTTGTTTCATAACAGCCCAAAGCTTAGGGAAGTTTCAAGTCTGGGGTTTCCCTGCAAAAACCTGCAAAGAGCTCCTTACACTCATGAAATTGTCCAAGTGGCTGTCCCCAGTGCCACCTGAAGGCACACGCTTATTTTGATTCTCTTGACCTGGGGACCTGGCCTTGGACCATGGGAATTAGACCATGGGGACAGAACACATGGTTGGTACTGAAATGTCACCAGAGTCTTTCTCAGTCAATCTAGCGGCCTCTTTCCCCCTGGAATGGTGGCTGGAATCACTGGGAAGAAGGGGGTTGCTATTTGGGGGTCACACAATTGGTCAATACGTATGAGATCTTTTCTGATACGGGGTTAATGAGAATGTTCCAACAGAAAAATCCCAGCATTGTATGGTGGGGTGAGCACAGCCCAGACTTTAAGGTCCTCATCGGTCCACCCATCACTCAGACATCCCTCCAGCCCTGCTTCGGATGTTCTTACCTTCTCTCTGGGTTTGGAAAGAAGGGTGGTGATAACAGTATCAGTCTCTCCCAGTTGCTGTATCCTAATTCAGCTCACAAGCCCTGCCCAAGGAGGGATCAATCCGGGCTGTCTCCTGGTCTAAGAACCACTGGTGACGGAGAGGAAACTGCAGGATGCCTGATGTACATATCTCCACTCTGAGAGCAGTTCTCAAATGCGTGCTAGCTTATGTCCCTGCTGTAGCGCCTGCAGTGCTGCGAGGCAGGCGGGGAGGCCCCGCCTCTGCGATCCCCGGACCCAGACCTTGTCGTCCTAGGCTCAAGTGGTTTTTTCCCTCCGCAGGGACAGAAGGGTTATCCTGGACCGACGGGGCACCCCGGAGAACAGGTGAGGGCTGCAGCCTCAGCCCCGCCCTCCTCCCCCTCCCTTGCTCCAGCCCCCCTGCCTGTCCTTGGCTTCCGCCCCACCCTGCCCGGTTCCACAAGTAAGCTCCAGAGCCAGGAGGCTCTGCCTCCCATCCCGCTGGGGCCCCCACCGACCCCACCTCTCCCCCAGCCACATCTGCCTGAAAGGGCTGGAGTCCACGCTGGCCCAGTGCTGGCATGAGCCGCTGGACTCTGGTTAGCGCCATGAATAGCTGGCCTGTTCCGGGCGATGTTAGGGGATATTATACACGCCGCCACGGGGTTTGCAGGAATTTTGGCTGCCCTGGCCCAAGTCAAACATCATCTGCTGCCAGCGTGGGAGAGCCCAGCCAGGCCCCCTCAGTGCTTTATTCCTGGGCTGCAAGGACAGGGGGTTTTGTCCCTCTGAGCTGGTCGGACCGGTTTCTCAAAAGGGTGGGCTGGGGGAAGAGGGTGGGTTAGCGGGGGCGCCCAGCAGGCCGATGGCCTCCCCTTCCTCCCCTTTCGTCTCACATTCCTGCCCTTCTCTTTGTCCATTGTAAACCCCGGTCCCCCAACGCCTTCCAGACCTGGAGCTGGGCAGGGTCTCCCCTTTCCTTATGTTTCTCTTGTTCCTTTGCAGGGGCAGCCAGGACCCGAGGGTAGCCCAGGGGCCAAAGGTTACCCTGGCAGGCAGGTGCAGTATATGGCTTCTGGAAGCTCTGTGGCCGTGGTGGTGTGGAGCTGGCCACGGGTGCCCCCAGACAGAGGGAGGCGGTGGGCTGGGGGCCCAGGAGCTATACCTGCCAGGTGGGCCCTGAAGGAAAGGGCTGTTCAGGGGGCTGTGCTGAGGAGCCTTCTCTGAAGGCAGCAGGGCAAGGATGCTCAGGAGGAAACAGAAGAAAGAGTAGTTCTGGGGTGTGAGAGCGTGGCTCCAGAAGCTCTCCCAGCCGCCTGCTTGGGGCCCTGGGGTAGCTGGGGGCTCCGTTTGAAGAACAGGAGTGTAACCCCACTCCTATCGTACAGAGGGACAGCTGTAGCCAAAGGAGACAGGACTTGGTCTGGGTTGTTGGCAGCAGCTAGAACGTCTCCATATGTCCTTGCCCTTCTGTCTTTTGTGTTTCAGGGGCTGCCTGGACCTGTAGGAGACCCTGGGCCCAAAGGCAGCCGGGTAAGTGCGACTTGGCAAGTGCCGCCTGCCTGGGGCCCCGGGTGGGCATTTCCTGTCTATCCAGCAGGCCTGGTGGGTGATCAGGGCTGTAAAGCCTGCAGTGGCCAGCCAGGATCTTCTGGGGGAGCTGGGGCCTTGGTCCTCCTGCCTGAGTGCTCCCAAGAGCAGAGGGACAGAGGATGGCTACATGGTGGGGAACCCTGGAGCCAGCTTGGTCTCCACAGCCAGGCAGCTGGGCAGCACAGGTCGGCTGGAGTCTTGGCCTCAGTCCAGCTGCTATACTCACACATTTGCTTGCTGTGTCCCCCAGCAAGTCCAATCAGTAGGGAACCAAAGCTGGGGCCACTTTGTCTGTCTCTGGAGTCCTCGGAGGCCTCACTCCTACACCTAGCTGAGGGCTGGGGTATCACCCTTTAGGGAGGGCAGTCCTGACCAATGAGTGAATGTTGTCCAGTCCTGAAGGCTAATGGAGCATCTCCTCTGCCCCTCCTTCAAGGCCCCTGAAACAAACCCTGAGTAGCCAGCAGGCTCTTTGCCCATCTCTCCAGTGGGAGGGATGTCCATTCCTACCCCTGGCACGGTTAGGGGGATGCTAGGAATTTGGAAGTGTAAATACTGCTGAGGTGGGCTCCCAGGTGGGTTGTAGGGCAATGGAGAAAGTTCTGGGTGAATTGAATGGGGTAAAATGGAGTTTAGAAGACTAAGAAGCAATCTAGTGGAATCCTGTCTTCTATATACAAGGAAACTGGGCTCATGATGGGGCCCCAGTTCCCACAGCTTGCCTAAGGTGGGGCTGGGATTGAGGACCCAGGTATTTGGAGGGCTGGGCTGCCTGCCTCTTAAAGAATGCTCAGCAAGTGGGTCACAGAGTCCTCGGTCAGGCCAGGTCAGGTCAGGTATGACGTGTCCTTCGAGCCTGAGCCAAAGCTATTTATGGCCGCAGTCTCAGCCCGAATCCCTGGACCTGATGGGCGGATGTTAGGAGAGCGGCTGGGAGGTGGGAAAGTTCCCCAGGACGTGTTGATGATGTCAGTGATGATGATGGGATGATGGGGGCGGGGCAGTGATAGACAGGGGCTGAGGAGGCTCCTGCCCTAGGAGCTGGGCCCCTCCTCCTTCCCTTTATCCAACTGTTCCCGTGAGCTCTGGCCCCAGAGGGGCCTCCTGAACCGAGAGACAAGGGCTTCCTGGCTCAGCCCCAGGTCTCTGATCTACCAGGAGGACCGGCGGAGCAAGGCAGGCTAATGACATCTGGGGCTGGTGCCGTTTGCCTTGCTGTGGCATCTAGAGGTCACGTGTGCAGGGGATTGCTGGTCTGACCCTGGCACACCCCTTTTCAGGGTCACAGGGCCCTGAGCAGCCTGGGTGAGCCAGAGCCAGTCAGGCTGCCCGCCCAATCCTGCCATCACCCGCCTTACGTTTATGAAGTAGGTAGAGCACAGACTTGGGGTCAGGGCAGCTGGTTTGGAGAGCTCCCCTGCCATTAACCAGCTGTGGGAGCTTGGGCACATCTCTGGACCTCTCTGAGCCCATCACTGCAAATCTGGGATATAGGCCCTGCCAGGAATGATCAGTTAACATCATTAGTTAAGATGATGCTGGGGAAGGGGCCTCGTGACCTCTTCTAGGGATGGAGAAATGCTTGTGAGTCTGCACTCGTTGCTTGTTTATGGGAGGCAGTGCAGCAAAGT
Source organism: Tragelaphus eurycerus (assembly GCA_935064755.1). Taxonomy (NCBI): domain Eukaryota; kingdom Metazoa; phylum Chordata; class Mammalia; order Artiodactyla; family Bovidae; genus Tragelaphus; species Tragelaphus eurycerus. The sequence continues at coordinate 1,198,999 of CAKXYN010000083.1, forward strand.
GGTTAGAGGGGCCCTGGCCCTGGGAGTCAGATGACCTCAATTCAAATACCACATTCTGCTACATGTGACTCTGGGCAAGTCACTTAGCCTCTCTGGGCCTAAATGATCTCACCTCTATAGGAGGCTGACTCCTGAGGGTGTGGAGAGGGCACAGTCGATGCCTTAAATGTTTGCAGAGCACGGAGAAGTGGGTCTGGCACATACTTTGTGCTCAGTACATGTTAGCTTATGTTGTTCCGTCGCCCAGTCGTGTCTGACTCTGTGACCCCAGGGACTGCAGCATGCCAGGCTTCCGCGTCCTTCAACATCTCCCTGAGCTTGCTCAAACTCCTGTCCATTCAATCAGTGAAGTCATTTCACAAACATCTAGAGAGTGCAGATATGATAGGAACCCTGGGCTAGGTTCCTGCTCTGGAGAAGTTCCCAGGCTAATGAGGCCATGAAACGTGGAAAAAGATAATGAAGATACAGAAGAGAAAGTGGTAAATCTATGAAGTGGGGTACAAATAGAGGCTTCCTTGGTGGCCCAGTGGTTAAGAATCCACATGCAATGCAGGAGTCACAAGAGACGCAGGTTCAGTCCCTGGGTCGGGAAGATTTCCAGGAGGAGGAAATGACAACCCAATCTAGTATTCTTGCCTGGAGAATCCCATGGACAGAGGAGCCTGGTGGGCTATGGTCCATGGGGTCTCAGAGTCAGACACGACACTGAAGCAACTTAGCACCCATGCAGGGGGTATAAATAAGGGGCCAGGGAGAGGGGAGGAGGTTGCTTCTGGTTGGAGGCATCAGGGATGCTAGCCAGAGGAGAGAACCTCTGAGCCGGGCTTGAAAGCATTGGTTCTGCAGTCGTGGGGGTGGGAAGCGCATGCCTGGTGGAGGGCATGGTGTGGAGAGAGGCTGGAGGGCAGACGATCCGGACTCCACCCCTGACTCGCTGTGCTGCTTTCTCTCCAGAGCCTGGGTCTTCTTTGTCAGTGAGGAGGAGGACGGACCATCTGCAGGGTCCTTGGGAGGGCTGAACTCCGCGGCACACATGCTTGGCAGGATGCCAGCATGCCAGGGTGGCAGCGGCTGTCACTGCCAGCCACCCTCAGGCAGTCCAGGGTGATGTGAGCCCCACGTGCACAGCCTTGGAGGCCTAGAAGGAGGCATTGCAGGAGCCGCAAGTGCCCACCAGCCTCACTGGGAGGGTGGGTAGGGCTTGGTGCCACCCCAGCATCTAACCCGGTGGAGAGCTTCCTTCCAGCAGGTCCAGGAGCCCCCGGCATGGGGCGGGCCTTCCCCTGCGAGTGCCCGCGCCCTTCCCTGGCGTGAGGGTATGTGCCTTTGGACTACATCGTGGAAGCCAGCACCATGCAGTCCATGGGCATATACACTTGCCTCAAGGCCTATGTCATCGTGGAACCGCTGGAGCTGCCACCACTGCCAGCGAGGAAGAGGAGCCGGGCGCCAGAGCGCAGCAAGGGGGGGGTCTGGGCCGGGCTGGGCCAAGCCGGGCAAGCCACGCCCCACCAGCCAGCCCTTCTGACCTCCCCTCTGCTCTTTTCCTAGGGTTACATTGGACTCCCGGGGCTCTTTGGCCTGCCAGGGTCTGATGGAGAGCGAGTGAGTATGCCTTCTCTGTTTATCTCTGCCCCACCCACTCCCTCTGCCACGGGCCAGGCTGGAAAAGTTCTAGAATCCCTCCTGGAGGAGGTGCCGCAGAGTTAAACAGGTGTCCACTAAGCGTGAAGTCAAGGCAGACGCCTTCCAGACACAGAGAAGAGCGTGTGCAAAGTCAGGGACAGAAGCTTACTTGGCCAGTTTAACAGCACAAAGCTCTGAGTGCAAGGCAGGAATGTGGATGGGAGACGGGCCGGAGGGGGCCCCTGGGCACACCTATATGGCCCCCAGGAACCAAGGTCAGGAGAGGGACTGTTCCAAAAGCATGAGGAGCTCCTGAAGGGCTTTCAGCAAATGAGAAGTGGGCTTATTTCAAATTTCCGATCAATATGGCCCATGGACCAGATCCCACCAGGCACGAGTTACGTGAAGCTTTCCTGAACACACCACGCTCATTTGTGTATGTGTGTCCAGGGCTGCTGGAGTTCCCAGGACAGAGGTGGTGTGCCCCACTTGCCTCTGGACCAGCTCTGTCCCCTCTCCACCTGAGCCCACATTTGGGGACTCAACTGTAATCTCATCAATAAGCTGGGGAAAGAGAATCGCAGGGAAACAGCGGGAGCATTTATTGAGTATCCACTCAAGGCCAGAGTCCTAGGTGCTTTCCTTAGGAATCTCCCCAGCTCAGGTCCTTGCAGGCCCCCACTCTGAGGACCTGCCTTTAAGGACCGTCCATCTGACATGCACATCACTGGCGCCTGTTGTATTTGTGGACTGGACGCCAGGCTTACCGTGACTTCCTCCTGTGGGTGGAAGAGAGGCTGGTTTGGAGCGACGCTGTTAGTCTCCTGCTGGAACCCTGTGCTGATCTCTCCCCTGTTTCCTTCTACAGGGTCTGCCTGGCGTTCCTGGCAAGAGGGGCAAGATGGGTAGGCCGGTAAAGATTTTCCGTGTCTATTACGCAGATTCTATGGGTGAACCTGACCTCCCACTGGCCATGTGGCCCGTCCACCCATGGCCTGGGCATTCTTCGCTTCTCTCTGCTCCTCCCTGCTCTGCTTGAGTGTGTGGGCAGGAATGGGGGGCTGTCTGGGCCTCGGGTCCTGCTGCCAGAACACTTGAGTGGCTGCTGCACGCCTGGGGCTGGGGGCTCCTGAGGACTCTGGGCCCTTCTGGGATGGTGCTTCTCAGTGCGTCCAGCAGTTGTCCTGCAAGGCGGTTCTGTGTCAGGGGGCTTCTGTTGTCTGGGTCGTGAGTGTCCATGCTGGGGGCCTTGTCTAGACCGGGTGTCTGTGCTCCTGTGTCTGAGAACACTCAGTCACTCTGTGTTCTGGTGTCACCTGTTTGACTGCTGCACACGCAAGGCCAGGGGGCCCTGGGGTGTTGGGCAGGCCCACCAGAGACGTGACCACAAGAAGGGCTCAGCAGGAACCCCAGTTCACCAGCTCTGACCCTGATTGTCCATTGTAGAAGGAAATTATTTCTCCCTTTGTTTGGGCATCTGTGGGGCAGGAAGAAAAAGCCAAGGCCCAGAGAGCTCAAGTAACTTGTCCAGAGTTTCACGACAGAGCCAGGATACTAACTCAGTTCTCGTCCAGGGCCTCTGATCTCAGTGTTGGCTCAAGTTCACTAGTTGGCAATAATGCTGCAGAAGAGGGTTCCTGGAATCTCCGCTTGGGGGAAAGTCATTCATTCCAAGGATCTCATTTTTCACAAGGGGAAACTGAGGCTCTGAGAGTCGGGGTGATACGTCCAGGGTCCCGTTGTCAGGTCGAAGGAGACCCAGGATTGTAACTGAAGCATCTTTCTTTCAGCCCCAGCCCCTGCTGGTGGCTTAAGGTTCTCTGCTGGTGCCCCACAGGTTAACTCCTGGGCTTGGACCCATCTTCATCTCTGGGTCTGGGCCTCCCTTTGTTTGTGGTTGATGGAGAAAGGATAGTAGGGGAGTTAGAAGGTGAGAGGCAACTACGAGGGAGCCAGGAACACTCAAGGGTGGCCAGAAAGGGCGTTGACTGTGATTCTGTGGTTGACATGCGTGTTCCTGACACCTTACCTGTTGTGGTATAGGAATCTGGGCCCTCTGGGGGCCAAGTCGGGGAGCGGGGTTCAGAGAAGAGAGACATCCAGGTCCTGACCTCATGGAACTGACAGAAGGGGCACCTCACCCTCAGACCTAGAACAGTCTGAGACTGATAGTTCCTTTGTGCCTGAGGGCTAATTGTTGTTGTTCAGTCACTCAGTCCTGTCCAACTCCTTGTGACCACGTGGACAGTAGCACATCAGGCTTCCCTGCCCTTCACCATTTCCCAGAGCTTGCTCAAACTCATGTCCATTGAGTTGGTGATGCCATCCAACCATCTCATCCTCTGTCGTCCTTCTCCTGCCCTCAATCTTTCCCAGCATCAGGGTCTTTTCCAATGAGTTGGCTCTTCACATCATGTAGCCAAGTAGTGAAGCTTCAGCTTCAGCATCAGTCCTTCCAGTGAATATTCAGGGTTGCTTTCCTTTAGGCTGGACTGGTGGGATCTCTTTGCTGTCCAAGGGACTCTCAAGAGTCTTCCCCAACACCACAGTTCAAAAGCATCAATTCTTCGGCACTCAGGTTTCTTTATAGTCCGACTCTCACATCCATACATGACTACTGGAAAAACCATAGCTTTGACTACATGGATCTTTGTCAGAAAATAATGTCTCTGCTTTTTAATATGCTGTCTAGCTTTGTTGTAGCTTTTCTTCCATGGAGCGAACATCTTTTAATTTTGTGGTTGCTGTGGGGAAGAGCATTCCAGGTTGAGGGAAGAGCAGGTGCAAAGGCCCTGGGGCAGGAGTACTGCTGGGTCTAAACTGCAGTTTTCTCATCTGAAAAATGGGGATAATAGCTTCTAGCTCATGAGGTTAGTGTGCTTGTCACATAGTAAAAACTCAATAGATGGTAGCAGTTGTTGTTTCTATTTGTAGTTTTGTGGGTGACTGAGGATTCCTCTGGGCTGTGTGAATTTAAGCCAATGGCTTTACGTCTCTGGGTCTGTTTTCCCAAAGTTTCGGTCACAGAGTGGGAGCACTTGGCCCAGGTAGAATGTCTCAGTGCGGCCCTGGAAATCACCTGCCAAGGCAGGAGACGCAGGAGACATGGGTTCAATCCCTGGGTCAGGAGAGCCCCTGGAGTTGGAAATGGCCACTCACTCCAGTATTCTTGCCTGGAAAATTCCATGGACAGAGGAGCCTGGTGGGCTACAGTCTGTAGGGTTGCAAAGAGTCAGACACGACTATGTGACCGAGCACACACTCCCGGAGGCCCTGCCTGTGTGGCATCTGAACCACTACATGTGGTTCTCATACTGATTCACTGAGATAAGATTGATTATCTGTTTTCCAGGCAAGGAAACCGAGGTTTCAAAGCCACGCACCCAGAGACCCTCTGAGGCCTTGCCACACTTCAACCCCTGTAACAGACAACTCATTTCTGTCTCTTTACTCCACGTCTTTATGCCTTTAACTCCCTAAGATTCTACCCTGTCCTCCATAATGGGTGTTCCCTGGCACTGGGGTGTTAGGCGTGGGTGCGAGGAACCACCCCCATTCTGCCAAGGAGTCCTATGGCCACGCAATACCCCAGAGGACCGTGAAAGTCTGCTTGATCCTGGTCCAATCATCTTGGCCAGCACGTGGGCAGGGTCTGCCTCGGAATGATTTAATATGTATGGAATAGACTTTATATCCCTGAGTCCCTCGGGCTTTGTGTGTGCGTTTGCCTGGCCTCCCAGTCTGCTGCGCCCTTGGCCCACACACTCCTCACCTGGTCTTTAGGGCCGTCCCCGTGTTGCGTGCTCCTAAGCCCCTGATCTGTTTGATGGGAGTTGGGGGCTCCTCCTGTGAATGGGTTTTCTTCTATTCAAAAGCTTTGGGCCAGACGATTTCTAGGCACTTATTACCAAGAGGAAATGTCAGGAGAATGAGCTGAATCCCTTCATGCCAGATCGCAGCTGGCCTCATTTCTGGCAGGGCTGGCAATGATTTTGCTGTGGTCTGTTTCTCTCCAGCAAGCAAAACCTCAGGCCCATGCATACAGCCTGCTCAGCATCAGGAGGCTGTGTGGGACTCTCCTGTGGATAGGAGCTGTGAAACACAACAGAGATCAGAGCACATCAGAGCTGCAGGAACCCTAGTGATGACCTGGCCCCACCTCTTGGTCAGATGCATAAGTAGACGTAGCTCAGAGAGGCCAGTAAACTCGCCCAAGGTCACACAGCACATTGGTGGCAGAATTGGGACTTGAACCCAGGACCCTTGTGTGCTCAGGCAGGGTGCTCTCTGCGTCACCCCTCTCCTCTCTGTGCTCCCATCTTCAGCCTCTAAAGGAAAACTTACTCCACATCTCTCACCTCACATTGCCTGTGTTGCAGTTTCCCAAGGAGGAGTCCAGATACAAGGTGTTACAAGCTTGGCTGGAGTTGAAGAGGTTTCTCCTGGGCTGTTAGGGGCATAATGCAGTGACACGGCTGGGGACAGAGCCATGCCTTGCAGTCTCTCTTGGGGCCTAGGATGATGCCAAGTGAATCCCCTTGTCCTGCACTCTGGCTTCACTGTCGAGCCCGCTGGAATGCCTGGCAAGACCAGCCCCTGCTCACAGCTTCTCTCGTGGCTTCTGGCCAGACCTGCCAGGGCTAGTCTTGTGTAGCGAGTCAGGCGGGCAGACCCTAAAGCTTAGAGCTGGAAAGGTCCAGCCTTGGCTCCGGTTCCCTCCGTGTGTGGCTTAGGGACAGTTGGGATTCGTCCAAGGCCACATGCCTGTCTGGGGCAGGACAGGGCTTCTCCCATAGTTCAGTTTTGGCTTCAAGCTCTTTCTCAGCCTGAGGGCAGCAGGGAGCAAAGTGGTTTCCAAAGGGAGAAACTGAGGACAAAACAGATGAAGGTTCTAAGCGGTGGTGTTGCTGTGAGCTGGGGGTATGATCCCTAGGGTCCAAAACTGGAACTGGAACTGTCCCCAAGGCTGTTGGCAACCCTGGAATCCTGCTAAGAACTCTCCCTGCCTCCTTCCTTCTTCCTCCGCACGGTGACTCCTTGTGGGTGGAGTCACACGGGTAGATATCAGAAGGTAGGGTGAAGATATGCTCAGTGTCATGAGAAAAGCGTGCTGGGATCTTAAGGGGTCTTTCCCTGTTGGAGCAGTCAGAGGGCACACATCTTCTGGAAGAGAATACAGGCTGTTGTCAAACCTGTGCAGGAGCTCCTCGACTTTAGCAAATGTAAACCCTGTAAAGAGGGCTCCAAGTTTCTTCTGCAGGCTTTTCCTCGAGGTTGTCATGAGTTCCACTGTTCGCACCTAACCAGCGTGTGATGGCATTTTAGAATTTACCAGAGGCTAAGGCCTAATGTTACCAGAGGCTGGATTGCAAATATCTCACTTCTTCCTTAGCACAGGGAAAGCTGGGCAGGTGAGTTGTCAGGTGGGTGGGGCAGGACCGACCATCTCGCAGGCCAGAGAGCTGAGTCTTCAAGACGTAGCAGGACTTCTGATCCTGGAGACTGCAGGCATCCCCTCCCCGACGTCTCAGCTTCTGGAGCAGGCCGCCGGTGTAGACACTGGCTGGAGGGAGGGGGCGGAGAAGATGACCCTCGGAGGCCTCCTCAGCCCCTGGCATCCTGCCACAGATGTGGTTATGAGAACTATCCCTGTTTGGGCGTCTGTTCCTCTGAACTGCTGTAGCCAAGAGAGAATGTGGAATCTCGCCCTGGATCCTGGTTCTGTCTCCTCCTGGGCCTTGTTCTGCCCAAAGTACGAGGCATTCAGTTCCCCAGGGGGGCCTGACCTGGGGAAGTGGGGAGACCACGTGGCTGGGGCCCGGCAGGGCGCCGAGCTCATTCCTTGGGCTTCGGGCCAGCTTGCTGTAGCCGGGAGCTCGGGCCTGCAGAGGAAGGTCCCGCCATCGGCCGGGCTGTTAGCGTGCGCTGTGCACGGGCGGGCGCGGCCAGAGAGGGAGAAGCAAGCAGGGTGGAGGTGGTGGAGTGCGTTCCGGTCCACCGCCACCTCTCTGGGACCCCTTGGATCAGCGTCAGGGCCCTGGGCAAGTGTCGGAACTGGGATGTGTTGCTCAGCGGTGGAGGGGTGCGGCAAGCTAGCGAGGTGAGGGGGCCTTGGGCAGGTTCTGGGCCTCAGTTTCCCCACTGACGAATGAGGTGCTGAATGCCAAGAACAGCTAGGGTCTTTCCGTCTTAGACCATCTATGATTATTCCAGTCTGAGATCTGGATGCCAGTTCCAGCTCCTTTAAAGCCCTATCTTTTTTCTGATTGTGCTCTGCTTAGTCACTCAGTCGTGTTCGACTCTTTGTGACCCCATGGTCTGTAGGCTAGGCTCCTCTGTCCATGGGATTCTCCAGGCAAGAATTCTGGAGTGAGTTGCCATGCCCTCCTCCAGGGGATCTTCCCAACCCAGGTCTCCCACATTGCAGGCAGATTCTTTACTGTCTGAGCCACCAGGAAAGCCCTTTTTTGGATTATTGTGTTCTTAATTACCCTAAATTTCTAGATCGTCTGCTTGGCTCTGAAGAAAGCAACAAAAGGTGGATACAGAGCTGGGTATTGAGGCCGCTGAGCACAACAGAGAACCAGAACCAATCCTGAGCCTCGGCAATGCCATTCCCTCTTACGTGTTAGCCCAGGGCTCTCATGCGCCTTTGAGAGGCTACAGGCTTGCTCTAGCCCATTCTGTGTACTCACTGTTGATTCACAGCCAAGAGAATGGGCTCTGGAGTCAGACTGCTTGAGTTCAGATCCCAGTTCTGCTATTCCATAGCTGTGTGACTTCAGACAAGTTCCCGAATATCCTTGGACCTCAGTTTCCTCATCTCGAAAATGAGGCCAATAATAGGTCCTCTGTCACGGTGCTGCTTCTCTTATTGCTGTCACCACACCATCGTCAGCCACTGGCTCTCCTCGGGCTGCGTTTTGTCCGCACAAGTGCCTCTCTTTGGGTTTTCGACCATTGATTCTGATGGTCTAGTCTTGGCTTAAGCCTCAGAGAGATGCCCTCACATCGCTGCTGCCTCCACGTGCCAGCAGGGACTCGCCCTCCATCCAGCATCTTGGCTCAAACTCTCAGGACCCCAATTGTACAGCAGAGAAAACTGAGGCTCAGAGAGGCCCGCGGGTAGTGGAGGGTTGGCATCCGGTTGCTTTGGTTCTAAAGCCTCATGGGGGAAGCTGGCCTGGCACCTGGGTCTGAGAGGAGTCCCTCAGGCAGCCTAGCGTGGCCCTGACTGTAGACCCATGGGTTTGAACCTGTCTGGTGGCTTCTGCGTGTGAACGTGTTGGGCATCTCAGCCAGGATTGATGCCTGGGGAGTGCTGTCACACTGTCTTGTCTTCCTGAGCTGATGGGGCTGGTGGCGGGGTCCCGAGGGCATTCCTGCTCCTCCCTTCCAAGCTTTGTCTAAGGGATGGGCCAAGCTGAAGGGTTCTCAGAGAGCACACCCTCAGCCTGAGAAGACAGAGGGTCAAGTGAGGGTCTGCCTGCAGTCACACAGCCCACCTGGGGGTGAGCCCAGCTAAGTCTCCAGGCTGTCTCCAGACCCTGGATCTGGAGAGCACAGCATGGACTCCCCAAACCCTGCCTTGTGAAGTCAGCCAGGTGTCCGGCTAGACAGCATTCCACCTTGTCGCCTGAGGGATTGTCCTCTGTCTTGCCAAGCCCCCAGCCACATCCTCCAAGGTCAGAGGTGGTGGCTCAAGTGCCTTCAGGAGCCTCTGCTGCCCACTACTCGCCCAGCTGAGATCTCCTGCCCCAGGAGGTGAGACAGCTCTCTACCTTATAGCATGCCCAAGTGGGGCTGGATTGAAATTTTCCAGGGGGACCCTAAGGATGGGGGAAGAAGCATCTTAGACAGGGTCAGATGTAGCCCCATGAAAACTTGATCTGGAGGGGCATGTTCATGTGCGCACGCACACACACACACACATGACTACCTTTGAGTGAGTGAGTGAAGTGAGTGAAGTCGCTCAGTCATGTCCGACTCTTTGCGACCCCGTGGACTGTAGCCTACCAGGCTTCTCCGTCCATGGGATTCTCCAGGCAAGAATACTGGAGTGGGTTACCATTTCCTTCTCCAGGGTATCTTCTCGACCCAGGGATCGAACCCGGGTCTCCAGCATTGGAGACAGACGCTTTAACCTCTGAACCACCAGGACTACCTTTACCACTCTCTAAATTCAGTCAGGCATACATTTGAGCAGCTTCTGCATGCCAGGATGTGCCCATACTCAGCTCATACAAACATGGCAGAGTTGAGAGAGGTGGGACCTGGGCTCAGCTCTGCCACAGACTTGCTTTTTGGTGAGGTGACATTTCTCTCTCTGAGGCTCAATTTCCCCATCTGTTAAATGGGACCAGTAACCTTCCCCTCAAGGGCGAATGTCAGAGGCACATAAAGTTCTGCATGCAAAGTCACTGGCTTGGCCCAGATCTCTTTAATGTGTCCTCGTTTCTTCCTCTGGGTGTCAGAATGAAGCCACGCCTCCTACAGGGTCCATATCAACGCCTTCCCTTCTGGTCCACTAGGGTCTCCTGGCAGAGGAGGGATTTGAGGGGAATAGTGTACTGGGCAGGGCAAGACGAAGGCCTAGATGCATACACGCTTCAAGGTCTCTTTGCTCAGCCAGTTTAGACTTTGTAATTGGCTTGGGTTTTGTTTTTGTCTTTGGTCTTTTTAGTTTAATCTACTTTTTGGATTCCCCCGGTGGCTTCAGAAACCAGAAATAAATTATCCTCCGTGAAGAATCTTGACTGTTTGAACAGCTCAGGCCTCCTCTTGGTCAGAGAAACATGTGCTTTGTTTTTTTATTAAATTTCCCTGGAAAAACAGTGATTTGAATTCAAGGAGAGGAGAACAGGTTTCCCTGAATTCCAAGCTCAGGGACTTTCTTTTCCTTTTGAAGTAGAATGGAGCTGTCCCCTCCTCCTCGGCTCTGAGAAGCTTCTCCACAGCTGATGTTTTTCCAGCTGCCTGTCTCCCCAGAGAGCGTGGAGAAGGGGTCAGGGCGGGGCGAGAGGGCCAGACCTGCCCACGCCGGGCCGCCTGGTTTTTTTTGGCTGCCGAAACTCACCTGTGGCCGTGGTGCCTGTATTCCCTATCCGTGTGACTCTATGACCTTGACACCTGCACTTTCAGAGCCTCACTTTCTTCATCTGTAAAATGAGGATCATGATTCCACAGGGTAGCTTTTAAAGAGCACGTCACAGAAATTGCAGAAGGTCAGGGCTGGGAAATGCTGCAGAAGCCTCTCCTACTTGGACCTGTGGGGAAACTGAAGCTCATGGGGGAAGCTCATGACTCAAAATTCTCAGCAAGTCAGTGACTGGTGGAGGCCTAGACCTTCCTGACCCCCACGCTCCATCAGGACCGGGTCTCAGCCCGGTGGAAGTTCAGTTGCTAAGTCGTATGCGACTCCATGGTCTGTTGCCTCCCAGGCTCCTCTGTCCATGGAATTTCCAGGCAAGAATACTAGAGTGGCTGGCCATTTCCTTCTCCAGGGGATCTTCCGGACCCAGAGATCAAACTCAGGTCTCCTGCATTGTAGGTGGATTCTTTACTGACTGAGCCACCAGGGAAGTCTCAGCTTGGGGGCTAGCCTTTACGTGCCAGGGAGCTGGGTACTCTTTCCTGACACTCAGAGAACATGAATAGAGGGCTCCCTGGCCATGGGCTTCTGTACAGTAGCCAGTCCTTGGGAAGTTCTTTATTGGGGGCCGGCGAGGGGAGGATGTTCGTTGAGGGCCCGAGGTGACTCAGGACTCCAGAGCCTGCCCAGATCCTGGAACCAGCGAGTAAGACTGCATGGACGTGTCCTGTGTCCCCTGGGGGTCTGGATCCAAGCCACCCACAGGTATACACACTAATCTGCAGATGTTTACTCTCTCTCATGCCCTCAGGGGTTTCCTGGAGACTTTGGGGAAAGAGGCCCTCCGGGACTGGATGGAAACCCTGTAAGTATTTCACATCTTTTGGGGGAACAGGAAAGAGATTAGGAACAAGCACCCACAGCAGGTTTTAGGACCCTAAGCTTTTAGGTCACCCAGCCGGGTCACCCATGCGCTGGGTGCTCCTGGGTGAACTGCATGATTTTCCTGAATTCCTGGCTTCTGTCTACTATGGATGGCCTTTGAGCCACCCCACCCAACTCCAGGAGAGCCCTCCAGCCCACTGAGCCCCAGGTCCCAAAGCCCTAGGCTATGTCCCATCCTCAAGGGGTCAAGAAGGTTCGTGAGTCACTTCCTGCTGGGGAATCCAGGGCCACTACCATCTTACAAAGTCCCAGAAATGTTTATGGGACGGCAGCGGCCTGGAGGAGCAGATGGTTTACAGGCCCTGTATGGAGGGAAGAGCTGAGCTCTAAAGCAATCTCCAGCATAGGCATGTTTATAGAGTTTGTAAATAATCGAGGCCCGTCAGGGAGCCAGGTCAGCCTGCCCTGGGGAGCTGAGCCCGCCTCTCCCTTCCCGTCTGAGGCTCCAGCTCCAGTGGTGGGAAAGCATGTTCTCTGCCTGGAAGTGCAGATCATGTCCAGGGCTCTTTGGCACACCTGCCGTGTGCCCCCATCTGTGCTGGGGCTTCCCGTCTGCACAGCTGTGCCCAGCCGTGCCCTCAGCAGAGGTGGCTGCTAGATCCATAGTCAGCACCTGATATGTGCTTGTTTTAATTCCACAAATGCTCCTTGAGCCTCACCCAGCTTGGGGCGGACTCCCGGGCTCCCCGGGGACCTGAAGCCCTGGCCTCAGAGCCAGGTGGGTCTGGGTTCGGATCCTTCTGCACCCCTTGCCAGGCGTGGAAGCTTGGACAAATCAATTGCCCTGTCTGGATCTCAGTTTCCTCATCTGTAAATGACAGGGATCCAGAGGCAGATCCGCCAGTCTCAGAGAGGTGTTGTGAGAATGCCGTGAGAGAGGGCAGGGAGGTACTGGGTTTTCACTGGATGGAGGGGTTGGAAAGAGTGGGTAATGATGGGGCCTGTTCCTGCCCTGCAGCAGCTCATGGCTGTCTCCCTAGTCCATTGCACGAGGTGAAGTGAGACACGTGGGATCAGGGAGGTCACAGGTGCTATGGAGGCGGGAGAATGAAGCAGAAATGACTCTTGGGGAAGATGGCATTGGAATTGGGATGAGGAAAGAGGTGGTAGGGCGGCATTCCAAGTGGAGGAAAGAGCACTGGCAAGGGGTCAGAAGTGGGAAACCAGAGTCTTTACTTCAGCGTACCAGTCACCGGATTAACCACTATTAACATAATAGGTGACATCATCCTGGAAGTGTCCTTGGGGAGGGGCAGGGATGACTCTGTACTTACAGTCCAGAGGCGTACGAAGAGGACGTGATGACTGGTCCCGGCTCTGCTGCACAATTGCGTGGCCTTGAACAAGTCCCTTCCCTTTCCCGAGTCTCAGATCCTTCGCTTTAAAGCCAAGGCTACCCCTCACCTCCTTTTCCTCCTCTCAGTGACTGTAGTAATGATGTCCCATCTGATCACACAGATGAAGGAAGACAACCCCCCGGAGGATGTTGGTGATTCATAATCACCATTTCTAGAGCCTATTTTTATTCCCACTTTTGCATTTTTAATTTGATCCAATCCCCTCTACCTGTCTTTTCTGGTGCAAGCAATGAAGGTCCATTTTTAGAGATCTGGAAAACAAACTTGCCCACACATGGCTGTATCTCCTGACTCCCAGGCGAGAACTCCCCAGCCTCTCAGAGGCCCTGGGAGATGGAACCTGAGAGCCTCTTTCTGCTGGGGGGTTCAGGGGTTCTCTCAAGGCCCTCAGTATCTTCTGGCTGAGAAATGGAGGGAGGCCGGCCGGGTAGGTCTTGGCTTGGTGTCCTCACCCCCTTGTTATTTCCTCGTCCTTGACCTTGGGACAATTGCCTGACCTTGGAGCCTAAGTTTTGCCATCTGTGAGATGAGGATGAAATGAGATCTTCTGGGCCAGGCATCCTGCCCATCTTTATTGCCACAATCAGGATTCTGCCCATTCTCACACCTGCCGCTGGAAGGTGCTGGATTAGAAATCCAACCTCCCCACCTTACAGATATGGGAAGCTGATGATGAAGGAGGAAGTTTTCAGCCAAACTCCAGGCCAGGCTCAGGAGAGTCAGGAACAAAAAATGTTCAGCTCCGAACAATTCTACCAGGGGCCCACATGGAGGATGGGGTGGAGGGCGTGGCCTGGAGGGACACAGAGCAAGTAACCACCTTGGTCTTTCTTTCTTTGCAGGGAGAACTGGGCCTGCCAGGGCCCCCAGGAGTCCCCGGCCTCATTGTAAGTACACAGATGCCTGGGGAGGAGAATGGCCAGGAGGGAGAGTGTGGGGAACAAGCCACAAGTCCTGCTGAAAAGGCTCCTCTCTCATCAGACCCCTGGAGGAGCTGGGAGAGCAGAACAGGGCAGTCGGGGCAGGGGCCTAAGGGAGGAAAGCCATCCTGTGTGGCCTCGGGTGGATCACCAACCTTCTCTGAGACCCTTTCTTCATTACTCAAGTGGGGAGGGTTTGGAGCGTGAGATGGCCACGTACTTTGACGCCTGCTGCCTGCCCCTTGCTCTGCAGCAAGGTCTGGGCAGGTGGTAGTGTGCCCATCCAACAGATGAAGTACTTCAGGTCCAGACAAAGGAAGTGACTTGCAGAGGAGCTGAGGCTCTGGACCACCCTGGACAGTCTTGTCCATCCTTTTCAGAACACTGACTTTGGAGCCAGACCACCTGAGGTCAAGTCCCAGTTCTGCCATAGCCAGGCTGTGTGACCTGGGTCAAGTCACTTACCCTCCCTGAGCTAGTTCTTCATCTGTAAAATGGGTCTGATGGTAGACTCCTCTTGGGAGGGCTGTGAGGATTAAACGAGGCATTCTTCTACTATCTTTGGTACAAGGTCTAGCACTCAGTAAATTTGCAGTTAGTGGGAAATATTGCTTTTATTTTAAAATGTTATTTCTTATTACTATCTCTTGATGTGCCCAGGACTGAGAGAGGCCTGTACCAGGGAAGTGGGAAGCAATCTGACTTCTGACTCCATCCAGGTTGGGGTAGCTTTGTGGAGTGGTGCTATTAACCAAAACTGGGGCTCTCAGATAGACCTCCAGAGGGTGAGCCCTGACCTTGGGCCCAGGCCCGAGGGCCAGTGACAGGCCTGAGTCTAGGAGCTTTCCTAAGGCTCTGATGGCCCTCTCTCTGTTCTATGGGACGTATCTTGTGGGGTTTGAGTCTCAGGAGCTCATACAAGGAGACTGTTGCCTGGTTTGACAAAAGGGCTGCCAGCGTTGGCTACTCCAGCCACTGTGCAGAGACATTCTATCAAGAAGGAGGCTGGTGAAGGCCCTGGAAAATTGGGGAGCCCCATTGTTCAGGGACCGGATGCCATGATCTTCGTTTTCTGAATGTTGAGCTTTAAGCCAACTTTTTCACTCTCCACTTTCACTTTCATCAAGAGGCTTTTGAGTTCCTCTTCACTTTCTGCCATAAGGGTGGTGTCATCTGCATATCTGAGGTTATTGATATTTCTCCCAGCAATCTTGATTCCAACTTGTGTTTCTTCCAGTCCAGCATTTCTCATGATGTACTCTGCATAGAAGTTAAATAAGCAGGGTGACAATATACAGCCTTGACATACTCCTTTTCCTATTTGGAACCAGTCTGTTGTTCCATGTCCAGTTTTAACTGTTGCTTCCTGACCCGAATACCAATTTCTCAAGAGGCAGATCAGGTGGTCTGGTATTCCCATCTCTTTCAGAATTGTCCACAGTTTGTTGTGATCCACACAGTCAAAGGCTTTGGCATAGTCAATAAAGCAGAAATAGATGTTTTTCTGGAACTCTCTTGCTTTTTCCATGATCCAGCAGATGTTGGCAATTTGATCTCTGGTTCCTCCCCCTTTTCTAAAACCAGCTTGAACATCAGGAAGTTCATGGTTCACATATTGCTGAAGCCTGGCTTGGAGAATTTTGAGCATTACTTTACTAGCGTGTGAGATGAGTGCAATTGTGCGGTAGTTTGAGCATTCTTTGGCATTGCCTTTCTTTGGGATTGGAATGAAAACTGACCTTTTCCAGTCCTGTGGCCACTGCTGAGTTTTCCAAATGTGCTGGCATATTGAGTGCAGCACTTTCACAGCATCATCTTTCAGGACTTGGAATAGCTCCACTGGAATTCCATCACCTCCACTAGCTTTGTTTGTAGTGATGCTTTCTAAGGCCCACTTGACTTCACATTCCAGGATGTCTGGTTCTAGGTCAGTGATCACACCATCGTATCCCATCACTTCATGGGAAATAGATGGGGAAACAGTGGAAACAGTGTCAGACTTTATTTTTGTGGGCTCTAAAATCACTGCAGATGGTGACTGCAGCCATGAAATTAAAAGACACTTACTCCTTGGAAGGAAAGTTATGACCAACCTAGATCACATATTCAAAAGCAGAGACATTACTTTGCCAACAAAGGTCCGTCTGGTCAAGGCTATGGTTTTTCCTGTGGTCATGTGTGGATGTGAGAGCTGGACTGTGAAGAAGGCTGAGCACCAAAGAATTGATGCTTTGGAACTGTGGTGTTGGAGAAGACTCTTGAGAGTCCCATGGACTGCAAGGAGATCCAACCAGTCCATTCTGAAGGAGATCAGCCCTGGGATTTCTTTGAAAGGAATGATGATAAAGCTGAAACTCCAGTACTTTGGCCACCTCATGCGAAGAGTTGACTCATTGGAGAAGACTTTGATGCTGGGAGGAATTGAGGGCAAGAGGAGAAGGGGACGACAGAGGATGAGATGGCTGGATGGCATCACTGACTCGATGGACGTGAGTCTGGGTGAAATCCAGGAGTTGGTGATGGACAGGGAGGCCTGGCATGCTGCAATTCATGGGGTCGCAAAGAGTCGGACACGACTGAGCGACTGATCTGATCTGATCTGATCTGATTGTTCAGGGAAGATCAGTCCTGGGAAGAAGGCCCAGAGGCTCCCATGGGCAATGTGCTCCTGCTCAGGTAGAGGAGAGCAGAACTAGGGCAGGGTGAGGAGTGGAGGTCCGATCAACCTGTGTACAGATCCTGGCCTCACTTCCTCTGGGCTCTGTGATCTTCAGTCACAGGCTCACTTCCTGAGCCTCAGGGATCCACTCTGTCAGATGGGATCTTTATGATCACTCTTGTTAGGACCACATGTACCCAGACCATTCTAGAACCAGGTTACCTGGGTTCAAATCCTAGCTCCATGACTCTTTTAATTGCAATTCTGAGCACATTTTCTAAGCCTCATGTGCCTCAATTTCTTCATCTTTAAAATGGGAATAATATCAGTACCTAACTTGGGAGAGTGCTGTGAGGATTCAGGGAAAGTAGTACATATAAATTGCCTAGTACTGATGATGAGAAAGACTGAAGACAGGAGGAGAAGGGGACGACAGAGGATGACATGGTTGGATGGCATCACCAGCTCAGTGGACTTGAGTTTGAGGAAAGTCCTAGAGATGGTGACGGTCAGGGAAGCCTGGCGTGCTGCTGTCCTTGGGCTCACAAAGAGTCGGACACAACTTAGCAACTGAACAACAGCAAGAAGTACATAGTAAGCACTCAAGAAGCACTAGCAATAATAATAATAAATTTAGTAATAATCATAATAATGATTTTATTACTACTACTTGTTAATAAATAGTAAAATAATTACTGTTAATAAGTAGTGATTCAGTAGTAGTAGTAGTGTTTTATATACACTAGAGCTTCCCTGGTGGCTCAGCCAGTAAAGAATCTGCCTGCAATGCAGGAAACCCAGATTCATCCCTGGGTTGGGAAGATCCCTTGGAGAAGAGAATGGCAACCCACTCCAGTATTCTTGCCTGGAGAATTCCATGGACAGAGGAGCCTGGTGGACTGCAGTCCATAGAGTCACAGAGTCGAACATGACTGAGCCACTAAGCACAGCACAGAACAGCAGCCATTTAGAATGCTACATTGAGAAAGATTTCAAAGTCACAGTAGAAATCATCGGGAGATGGTGCTGCGATTGATTGGTGATGTCTGCCTTGGCTTGGGATTAGGAAGTGTCAACAAGTGAGTCATACATTTGTCATCCCTGATGTCCTTTGTGGAACACCTTCTTTGGCACAAGGCACTGACCTGAATGCTTTGGAAAAAGAAATTTCTGCAATGAGTATTAGGGAACCTGACTTTATGAGGATCTCAGAAGTCTTCTGGTCCAACCCTCTCAAGCTCAGCAGGACTCCCTTCTGGAGGATTTTGGTCACATGAACATTAAACTTCAACTTGAACACCCTGGTGTTGGAAGCTCCCTCCCTTGAAAGTCCATCCACTTTCACAGAGCTCTCATTGTGCAGGGTTTTCCTGTATTTCGAGTCCAACTCATCTCCCTGTGCCTGGGAGAGGCTGTTCAAGATGTAAAGATGGTTGCGTCTGTTATTCCTAAGGCTGCTTCTTCAGGCTATATGATCCCCGTCCCCAAAGCTTTTCTGCAGGGATGTTTACATATCTTGGCTGTCATTCTTGGCACACGGTCCTATTTGTCATTGTTGGCGTCCACTGGGTTGGACCCTGAGAGGGGCGAGAGTATTGCTTGGCTGAACACACACGGATCCTGGAGACTGTACCGTTACAGCCCTTGGCCTTGGCCTTCCTGACTCTTTAAAAGCTCTTCTCACCGATGCTCCCCTTTGCTCTCCACAGTCAGAGCTGCCAGACAAAATAGAAGAGGCCCAGTGAAATCTGAATTTCAGATACATTATTTAAAACACATTTACACTATAATGTCATTCCTTTGTTTGATTGTTTATCTGACATGCACATTTTAACCAGGCATCCTGTATTTTTATTCACTCAATCTGGCAACCCTGTGCTCCGTATGGCTTAGGAAATCCCATTGGACAGATGGGAAAAGTGAGGCCCTAGATCAAGGTCACACCCGAGGCAAGAGAAGATGGAGGCATAATCAGAGGCCATGCCTCCCAACTCTTAGCTCAGGGCACTTCTCTTTCCACCCTTTCCTGAGGGCCCTGAGCTGGGGCTGAGCCCTGGGTGTCCCTGCATTTCTCAGGCCCTGTGATCTCCATGTTGCTCCCTTCCAAAGAACTGAGTCCACCCCACCCTCCGTCCTCCCCACCTGGCCTCATGTCTTTCTTTGGCCACTTTCAGTCCTGCTGCCCCTGTTTTTAAACTCCCTCTGGTGCCAAGGTGACATTCCTTTCCCCTTGTGCCTGGCAGGGAGGGTGGGTCTAGACCTGCACCCACCAAGTCACCATCAGCCTCCAAGCCAGTGCCCTGTCCCACCCAAGGCACCCACTCCTGACCTGGATTTTTGGGGACAGCAACTTCTGTGTCTGGGGAAAAAAAAATTGCCTCTCCAAAGAGTTGGAGAGGAAAAGGAATTTTCTAACCAGGAGCTAAAGGGAAGAGGGATTGTGAGTCACCTACAGTTTCCAGAGGATGTGGGTTTCTAGCTGAGCAAATGGGAATTCCATGTACTGACAATCATGTTCGTGGAGATCCACATTTATTCAGTGCCTTCGGTCTAGTCAGCTGCAGCAATCTGCATGCAGATGGAAACTGAAACGTCCCCTGTGCCCTGGGTCCTTGCAGACGGGAGGAAGAAGAGAGGACAGATGAACATGTGCAGAGCTTCTGTCTGCTCTGCGTGTGCTTGGCACGCATTAGGCTGGGGGCCTCGAGATGCATGAGGCAGGCAGACAGCAGCCTGGTCACTCCGGTGGGAAGGCTAGAGCCCGAGGTCACCAGCGGGGTCTTGCCACTCAGACCTGTGCCACCCTGGTCCCAAAAGCCACTGGGTGGCCCCCTGTAGTCTCGGAGGTGAGTGAGTCTTGAAGTAGCCCCCTTTGAGTAATTGAATCCCTTTGGCTGGCCCTCAAGCGAAGTGTGCCTGATTCCAGAGTCTGCTCAACAAAGATTTCTGTCTTTTGTATTCAGAGTGACAAAGGGAATCTTGCCTTTTCCATTTAATGAGACCCAAAGAATATGTGATCTGGTCGAATCCCAGCGTGTGCGATATAGTGGACAAGCCCACCCTGTCCTGTCACCAAATCGTCCCCTGACTTCGTTTCTTTGTCTATGAAACAAGGTCAGGAACCCTGCTACTGACATCTACCAAACCCTCGTATGCTGGACCCTGTGCTGGGTATTTAATTATCACAGAAACCCTCTGAGTGAAAAGTGGGATTACCGTTGTACAGTTAAGGAAACTGAGGCTCAGAGAGGCTGACGCACTGGCCCAAGGTCACACAGCCTTGAAGCTGTCTGTTTCACAGCTCACCCCCTTCGCCACTGCACCACCCCCTCTAGCTCCGCATGACTTCTGGGGTGAATAGAGACAGCAGGTGTATGAGAATGTGAACTGGACTGTGCCAGGGGCTCTTCTGGGTAAGAGATGGTGCTTATGAAGACCACACAAGAGCCAGGGCTGGTCACCTGGATGTCCATCCCCAAGCACCTGACCTCCTACTGGAGTTTGAAGGAGGCCTTGTTGCCTTCAAAAGGCAGTTCCAGGGAAGGTTTTTCCCTGGAGGGTTTGGAAAGGAGTGAGTGGGCTTCTTTTTCACCCACTGATTTAGCCCCTTTTAGTGAGCACTTCCTCTAGGGCACCAGGCAGGCAGTGGCCACATGGGCACTCATGTCAATGGTCATTGGTGTAGAACAGGCCGTGAGTTAAAGCCTCGTCAGGCTCGGACATGATGGCAGGAGCCTGACCTGGCCTGTGGGGTCAGGGAGGTGATGCTCGTGCTGAGGACAATGAACAGTGTGAGCTCAGGGCGGAGCACTCGGTGCAGGAAGCAGTGGCCAGGGATGCCCAGCAGCAGAGGAACAACAGGGAGGAGGGCCCTGCCAGCACCCGTGAGGGTGGGCCCTGGGAGCCCCCCAGGTGCTCTTTCAGGGGTTCCTGGCAAGTGCCAGCCTGGATACCTGCTGACCTGTTGGGCAGAGGAGTAGGACTCTCACCTGTTTTTGAATCTCAAGCCTGCTCTCACATCTTGTCACTCATGAATGAGAACAATAAGGAAAGGCATGGTTGGGTCCTTCACTGGAGTAAGCCGGGTCAGTCCCAGGCCTGTGAGCATGGACTGCAGGACCAGACAGACACACAGACCTATTCTGGTCCTGCCTGTGTCCTCTGCCTGTTGCTTGGTCTTGGGGAACTTGCTTCACCTCACTCTGAGCCTCAGTTTTCTCATCTGTGACATGGCTCTAACGATGGTGCTGACCTCACGGGACAACTGTGAGCAGTTGAGGAGCGTCTGAACAGATTTGATGAGGCTGGAAACTGTCTGGTGTGGCATCTGGCCCTCAGGAGCTCTTTTAGTGGTCACGGATGTGGCTGGTTGGTTGCATTCTTAGTGGGAGTCTGTGAAGTGAGGGGTGAAGCGTGTTGAGCAGGATCTGAGAGGTCCGGCAGACGGGGAAACAGATTCCAGATTACAGGCGTGACTCACTGTGCTTTCTTGTGGGACCCGACTTTGTGTGTCACTTAGCCAAGCTGCCCATGACAGTGCTGAGCACAAAGCAGGCTGGTATCTGTGGGCTCTACTGGAGGGGGCGGAATGCAGCCTGAGGTTTTCTCTCTTCTCCCCCAAATGCTTTTCTAGTCTGACATGGGGTCCTGTCTGTATGAAGACCTGTCCTCAGCAAGCAGCCACCTTCTTCCCATGTACCAGAGCCCCTTTTCCACGGGTTGCTGGAGGGGAAGCCCACACTGGCCCTGGCCCCCAACCAGACACAGACCCCTTTGGAGAGGGGCGGTGCGTGCATGTGGGGTGCCTACATGCATCGGTCAGGCTTGTACTGAATCCAGCCTCCACGCAACAAGCTGGCATCGGGTCTGGATTGGGGAAGAGGAAGCTTATGTTCCCAGAGCTGCTGGCTGGTCCTCTCTGTCCAAGACCCCGGCCCCCATCGGAGCCTCTGCATCAGTAGGACCTTGTCTGTGTGTACACCACCGCGGGGAACTCTGGGTGGCCACGCTTTGCTCCCTTCCTCCAGGAAAAGCGGGATGGGGGTGGTGCGGGGGAGAGGGACCAGCCAAACCGTCCCAAGAGCTGAAATGCTCTTCTCTGAGCTTTGGCCACCTGATGCAAAGGACTGACTCATTGGAAAAGACCCTGATGCTGGGAAAGATTGAAGGCAGGGGGAAAAGGTGATGACAGAGGAGGAGATGATTGGATGACATCACCAACTCAATGGACATGAGTTTGAGTGAACTCTAGGAGTTGGTGAGGGACAGGGAAGCCTGGCGTGCTGCAGTTCATGGGGTCGCAAAGAGTCGGACACGACTGAGCGACTGAACTGAATCTGAGGAGCTGGCTGTCCTTCCCTCCAGCCTCTGTCCGGCCCACAACCCTGGCTTCTTCTCTCCCAAGATTACTTCAGAATTGCTTAGAAACTCTGGGGACAGACTACCCAATGTGACTCCCAGCTCTGCTGAGCTCTGTGACTTGCTCAAGCCCTCACCTCTCAGAGCCTCAGTTTCCTCATCTGTAAAACGGGGAGATCAGGCAGATCGTGAAGGGCCGTCGGGAGCAGTAACGGAGCTGAGGCATGGGAAGTGCGCAGCGTGAAGCCTCCCCGAGCGTCCTCTGTGTTGCTCTGATCACCCATTAAACTGAGCGCTCCCTTCTTAATAAGATTACTTGATGCGAACTGAAAGCAGAACTCCTTGGCAAAGGTTCAGCGAGAAGGTTTGGTTTCACCCAGTCAGGTGGGTTCAGGAGGGTGGTGGGGAGGGTGGGGCGTGGTGAGAATCAGCGCTGCCTCAGCCCGGCCAGCTGCAGTCTCTGAGCTCTGCGTGTTTCCCTCCATCTCTGCCCTTCCTGCCACAGGAGTCGGCAGGAATGTGACGTCCCATTCTCTGCCAGCCTCCCTCTGAGCCAGCTCCAGGCAGCTCCCACAGGAGTCGGTTCTTGAGCCTGGCCACCTGGGGCAGGCTGCGTTCCTTCAGTGCTTCGGAGTTGCTTGCCAGGGGCTTCCATGGCACCTGACTCAGGGAACGGGAAACTGAGGCCCAGAGAGGTCGGGCACACTGACGGAGCTCACACAGCAGCCAGACAGTCACAGGGGAGGGAAAAGGGAGCGAAGAGAGTATTTCAGGGGCTCCCTCTCCCTGGGCGGAGGCTTAATTTGATGGCTGTGGCTGAGGGCCATACTGGTAGGGCAGGGCAGGAAGTGAGGAGCCTTCAGGAAAGAGGGTGCACCCCCTCACTCTAGACCAGGGTTTCTCACCTCAACACTGTTGACGTTTGAGCCAGATAATTATTGGTTTTTCAGTTCAATTCAGTCGCTCAGTCATGTCCGACTCTGCCACCCCATGGACTGCAGCACACCAGGCCTCCCTGTCCATCACCAACTCCTGGAGTTCACGCAAACTCATGTCCATTGAGTCGGTGGTGCCATCCAACCAAGTCATCCTCTGTCGTCCCCTTCTCCTCCTGCCTTCAGTCATTCCCAGCATCAGGGTCTTCTCAAATGAGTCAGTACTTGCATTACGTGGCCAAAGTATTGGAGTTTCAGCTTCAGCATCAGTCCTTCCAATGAACACTCAGGATTGATCTCCTTTAGGACGGACTGGTTGGATCTCCTTGCAGTCCAAGGGACTCTCAAGAGTCTTCTCCAACACCACAGTTCAAAAGCATCAGTTCTTCAGTGCTCAGCTTTCTTTATAGTCCAACTCTCACATCCATACATGACTACTGGAAAAACCATTGCCTTGACGGACCTTTGTTGGCAAAGTAATGTCTCTGCTTTTTAACATGCTGTCTAGGTTGGTCATAACTTTATTGTTTTTTCATATTCATTTATTTACTTGGCTGCTCTGGGGCTTAGTTACAGCCTGTGAACTCTTAGTTGCAGTGTGTGAGATCTAGTTCCCTGACCAGGGATCAAACCTGGGCCCCCTGTATTGGGAGCACACAGTCTTAGCCACTGGACCACCGAAGTCCCCCAAGCCAGATAACCCTTTGTTGTGGGGCCTCCATCCATGAGATGCCAGTAGCACCTCTTCAGTTGTAACTGCCAAAAATGCTCCAGACTGTGCCAAGTACTTGATCCATGCAAGTCAATTGCTTCTCCAAACTCCAGGAGGTACAGAGTATTAGTCCCTGTTGGAGATGAAGAAACTGAGGCATGGAGAGGTTCAGTTCTGAAATCTCTCAATGAGTGAGTGAGCCTCGGAGGAGAGATGGGACCGATGGTCTGGCCTTGATATGTGCTGACCGCCTCCCAGCCTTTCCCCAGCCCTCAGTGCATGTGACTCTCCAGGGTGAATGAACTCAACTCCGTGCCCTGCTCCCACCTGGAACAGGCTGATCTGATGTGATGCTGGGTCTCCAACCTATGGTCCAGGACTTACCCACTGATCTTAGTGTCCTACAGGGTCCGTTTGCAAATCTGGTGTCTGTGACTTACAGCCTCACTCCTTCCTTGCTGCTGTCCCAAGGAGAGGGCCCAGCCTCTGGAAGCAGAAATTCCTGCCCCTCACTAAGCTAGAGGAGTCAGAGCCTCTGTGTGTGCTTATTTTGCCCTTTCAGCAGCTCTCGGAGGGGAGGGTTCATCATCTGCATTTTATAAATAAGGAGGCTGAGGACCACAGAAGCCCAATGAAATGCCCTGAATCCCTTAGCTCAGCAGTCCCCAACCTCTCCGGCACCAGGGACTGGGTTTCCTGGAAGAATTTTTCCACGGACCAGGGAGGCGGGATGGTTTGGGGATGATTCAAATGCATTACATTTATTGTGCACTTTATCCCTATTATTATTGTATCAGCTCCACCTCGGATCATCGGGCATTAAATCCTGGAGGTTGGGAACCCCTGCCTTAGCTAGTAGGGGACATGAAGATTCCAACGTGAGGTGAAAAGCGGTAGTGGGAGGGGCACCAACCAAGAAATGAGCTTGGGAGAGGACCTCTGTGAAATTAACTCCAGTATTTCGGTGGAGGTGAACACGCCTAATTACAAGATCAACTCAGGGACAGGGGGTTTGCATCCTTGGAATTCTTCCCAGGCCAGCCTCCTGTGAGCCTCTCTCATTGCATCTTCTCTTTCTCTTCCCAGGGCGACATGGGAACACTGGGTCCGATTGGCTACCCAGGACCCAAGGGCATGAAGGTAAACAGAAACTGTTCTTTACTCTGAGTCTCATCCCAGCCAGGCGCCCCCTGACTCATTTCAGCTTAGAAGGAAGGGTACCCTGACACAATGTTGGGGGAGTGTACTCAGAGGAGTGCTGGGGTGGAGCGTGGCAGATCAGAGGCTCAGTGCTTCTCAGTCCTGAGAGCCAAACATCGTGTGCATGTCGTTTATGCCAGACATCTTTATTGGACAGCAGTCCCCCAGGTGAGCATGAGTCAGACGTGATTCTGGACCTCAGGGCACTGAAAGTCCAGTGCAGAACATCACCAGGGGGACAGAAACTATAACAGCAAGCCAGTGAGCTCAGGACATCCCTGAGTGAGATGGGTGTGCAGGCGAAAGGTGGGCTTACGCTGTCAGGGCCACGTTCCAGGGACGATTCCATTTGGCTAACAAGCGTGTGATACAGCTCATGAAGGCCGTCTCCCCCCATCACCGCCCTTCTCCCCTGGATGTGTCCAGAGCTCTGTGATTCACAAGTCAGCCACCCCTTCTTACGGTCCTACACGCCACACCATTGCCCTCTGGGCCGGGGCTCATTGCCCCCTTTTACAGATGAGAAAACGGAGCCCTGGGCTGGAGCAGCCAGCACAGGGTCTTGCAGCAAGCCAGTGGGTTTACGCCAGGGCTCCTGACTTCTGGGGCTTTTACCCTCCGTCACAGCTGAACCCTGGCCTCTGTCTTGCAGGGACTGATGGGAAACATGGGGGAACCCGGACTGAAAGGTGATAAGGTGATCTGAATACTCCCTTATTGCACTGTGTTTTATCTGCATGCGAATTCCCTCCACCTCGGTGCTGCTGCTGGTTTCTCGCCAGGTCCACTCCCCTGCACTTTTCCTGCCTCCCCTCTGGCCCTCCCTAAATCTGTGCTCCCCAACTGCTTCCCTGTAACTCTGGGTGGGATTCAGGCAGATGGTTCTGGAAGCATGTGGATCTTGGCAGACAGAGTGGGGGCCTGGGGCTGTTGAAACTTGGGTTAGGGGTGAGTTAAGGCAGGTCTCCGAATCTGGGGAGTAACGCTGAGGCTAGCGTCCGGGCTTTGAGGTCAAAGCTACAGGATACAGAGGGTGGGGATGGAGAGATGGGAGAAGTGGAGCTGAGATGCTGGGCCCCAGGGCAGGGGCGATGGCATAGGAGGAAACAAATCCACATACACTGTCAAGATTGGAATTGGGAGCCCAATCCCAGGGTCTGAAAATGCAACAGAAAAGCCAGGACGGACCTGGGGGTTCCTCCCAGCTGCGCCGGGGGTGGGTGCGGGGTGGCATCCTTGCCCTGTGTCCACAATTCCACTGCAGAGCCAACCCTGAGCCAAACCAGAGCTGGAGTTGGTAGGTGGGACCCCAGGGCCCAGAGAGGGGCAGCACCTGGCCTGGGCCCTGCAGCACCCGAGTGAAGAGACTCAGGGGGTAGGGGCCGCACTCCTGTGCTTGGCTCTGTGGCTTTCTTCCTGCCCTCCCCTGCAGCCTCTTGACAAACCAGGCCCCCCAGAGGGAGTGTGGGAGAACTTTTGGGCAGCATCCAAGTTTCCATAAGCCTGAGCAGATAAGAGCCGCTCACCTGCTCCGGGGCCACGCTCCCTGCACCTGTCTTCAGATGACTCTGCTCCTCCTGAGTTCGAGGAACAGGAGCAGGGACCAACACTGGTCCCCCTGTAAGTGTTCTAGAGGGCTTAGCTCGCCCATCCTCCACCCCTGTACGAGATGGGAAGCTTGCTGGGCACGCACAGCTGCTACGTAGCATCAGGATTCGAACCCCGGCACCTGCCAGCAGAGACCTCCACCCAGAAGCAGGATTGAGGTCAGAAGGGCAGAATCGATGAGGTCCTTAGAGGTCACCTCCTCCAGTGCCTACATGTCACAACTGGAGAAACAGACCCAAAGAGAAGAGGTTCTTCAAAGGAAACACAGTGACCTGTAGGAGCCAGCCCAGAGCCTGGACTCTTAGAAAAACTAGAGCTGCTGGGCTGAAATGAGCATCCCGGGTTGCTCTACCCACCCCCACCCCTGGTGCCCAGCCGGGCAGTGCTCACCCCAGTCCTGTGTCTGTCTCCACCTCTCCCATCTCCTCCCTCATGCCCAAGCCTCCAGCTGCCCCTCTCTCCACCCCCCACCCCACCCCTCCCCACTCAGCTTTGCCCTCTGGCTCTGCCCTGCTGGTTGCTAAGCCCCCTCTTCCACGGCCCGCCCTCTGGAGATGTAGGGGCTTTCTGTTGGAGGCGGGGGCTTCCCCACAGCTACCTGTTTACCCCGTGGTTTGAGTCATCAGCACTCTGGAAATGTTGAAGTCATGGACAAGGTGAAAGGAAGTGGGAGGGAAATAGGAGTGTAGTCAGGGAGCTTTTTATAGGCCCTTTGCAGAGCTGGCCTCCAGCTCACTGTTTCTTCAGGAACATGGAAATAAACGTGTTACATAGAACTCAGCTGGCTTGCTGACTGGTGCTGCCTGGGACATCGAGAGATGTAAAAGCCCTGAAAAAAAAAAAGGTGGAGGGGGAGGAAATTATTTTCCTGCTCACAGATCTCAGCAAAATCAAATAAATCTTTGAAGTTGAAAAAAAAAAAGAAAAGAAAAAGAAATCTCTTTTCTATTTCTTTGGCTAGAATAGGGTCATAATATTTTGGGGAGCAGTGTTCTTATCAGCCCCTCCTCACTCCACCGCACCTTCTGGCCCTCCCCTGGGATGACAGAGCCACCCCTTCATGTTCCACGGTCATCTTGCCTAGAATCCCAGATTGTCATGAACCAGCCTGGCCTCAGTCCCGTTTGCCACCACCTGGCTCCCTCTCCCCCCATGGAGGTACATTCTGGAACCCAGGCTCCTGTTCCAGGCCCAGCTTTCTCCAGATCCCTTGTCCTGATTTCTTAGGGGCCTTTGAAAATTTTTTTAAAACCATCTTACTCCTTCTTTGGACATTAGGAGAAAAAAAAAAAAATGTTCCTAAAACTCTGGGATATTGTATAAGATTTTCCAAA
The DNA here is from genome assembly GCA_935064755.1 of Tragelaphus eurycerus. NCBI lineage: Eukaryota > Metazoa > Chordata > Mammalia > Artiodactyla > Bovidae > Tragelaphus > Tragelaphus eurycerus. The sequence continues at coordinate 1,226,748 of CAKXYN010000083.1, forward strand.
TTGGAAAAACCAAAGTAAGTTAAAAAAAAAAAAAAATCTGGCTTTTGATCTACCAAGGAAGTTCTGTTGGATCATGGCCTTAGCTGCACAACATGAGTTCTCTAAGATTCTCCATTCTTCTTGGGTTTTTCTCCCCATCCATCCAACTGCTGCCAAGGCTGTGAATGTTTTCTGAGTCCTGGGGCCAACGTACCAACATGGAAAGCTGGAAAGGATGAGGGCTGTGTGAGACAGTTCCAGCTCCAAGGAGAAACCTCCCAATCTGGTTCTGTGACAGCTCATTTACCAGGATGTGGTTGAGTACAGGGAGGGGGCAGAAGAGACCTCTGACAGCCAGAATCAGTGTCACCAAGCCCATGCCATGTGTCATCTGAAAAGGGAAACACCCAGACTTAACTCGAGACCAGTTTACTTGCTGTTTACACGTAGTCTTAATGAGCCAAGCTCTCTGGTTTCTCATGCTATAGCTGATTCAAAGCAGTTAATTAGATGTAGACCGAAGCCGATTGCTGGCACGGAAACTCCCACGGAAGGAAGATGTGACAACTCACAGCCTGGCAGTGAAAAGTATCAAGCCACAGATGCAAGCGCTCTGAACCCACGGTGGTATGGGGACGCTGTCCGAGCTGCACGCTCTTCTGTGTGACGTCAGTTGATGAAGAAGAGGTTGAAGGATCAAGACACGGTTCCTTTGACCCACGATTGTCTGATCTTCTGCCAGGGCCAGGCAACATGGGGCAGCTTAGCTTCTGTTAGTGGAGTGTTCAGCCACCTGAGCAATGCCAGGCAGACCTGCGGCTAAGCTGGCTCTGTCCCCCGAGGGGGCCCACCTTCCCCACCCAGGCTCCTCTGGGGCTGGGGGCTGCCCTTTTCTCTAACAAGCCTGCTGCTGGGTGGATCGACTTGGGGAACGGCCTCGGCAAAGCTGTACCTCACCATTGGGTCTGGATGTGGGGGAGGCTTCCAGAACTCACCATGGTTTCCATCGTAACCTTCTTTGCTGGTGTGTATTTAGGGTGAACAAGGGGTTCCAGGTGTGTCAGGAGATGCCGGATTCCAAGGAGACAAGGTAACTCCTGCACATTCGCCCCCTGTCCCTCCGCCCTGCTCTTCTGTGGCTCTGGCTTCTTTCCCAGGGGCTGACATGGGCCGGGACCCACCTGCAAGGTGGCATCCTTTCCCACCATCCTGGCTCCTCTATCTTCCATCCACCCTCTTGTTGTCTCTTCTCTGGACTTTACAGCGGCCTCCTGACGTATTCCCAGGCCCCAGCTGTGTCCCTCCCAGCCTGTCTTCCTCACCCGCACAAAAGTGTGCCGAGGGCCCAGCTCTGCTCTGTGCTCATCCACGGCTCCTCACTGCCCCAGACTGGAGTCCCAGCTCCTGGCCCCTGCACCTGGGCCGCCAGCGTGCAGGCCCCTCTGACATTCCTGCCCCTCACCCTTCCAGCCCTGAGCCCCAGCCTCACTGACCTCCTCACTGCATCAAGTGGGCACACACGGCCGCCTCGCTGGGCACACCCTCCGCCCCACCTGGGCACGGCCCAGCCCCACCCCAGAGCTCTGCGTGGATGCCGTGTTCTCTACCTGCTCAGGAAGTCGTCATGCCCTTCTCTGCCTCTCACCTGTGGCAGCACGTTTCTTCCCTGGCTGATGGGGACTGGTGCTCCGCCCGCAGCCAGACAGCAGGTTCCCCAGAATAGGTCTCCCGGCTGGCCCAAAGGGGCTCAGGTCAGGGTCCTGTGCAGGACGGTGAACACTTAAAAAGATACGTCTGACTGAGTGGCTGGCCTGGATGACGGAGGATCCCAGGCTGCCTGCCAGGCCGTCTCCTCTTTGCCTGTGTCCGGCACCATGTGGCCACATCTGGAGTTCTCCCAGCCAGTCAACGAGGCCCAGATGTTGGCCAGCTCTCCCTCTTCCTCTCCCCTCCCTCCTGGCTGGCCTGTCCTGACCCAGCCTCGATGTCTCCGGGTTGTGAGCCACCCAGGCCTGGCTGCCTCTGCAGCTGGGCCCCAGTCTCCAGACTTCCCCAGGCATCACAGGCACAGCAGCAGTGCCTGCTCGGTGGCCCCGGGGTCTCGGGGTCCCGGATGACCTGGTGAGGACAGGAGTTGCCGTTTCACCCTTGCGTCCCCGGGTTCCAGCCTACAGGGCTGCCAAGCTGGAGCTTGCAAGCAGAGGGCTCATCCTTCCCCTAAAAGCGGGTGTTGTCCAGGCCTCGGGCCGGCAGGGTGACCAAGCAGCTGTCCATCTGGCCATTTCTGGGTGTTGCTAACCCCAGTTCGCTCTGCATCTTTTTCAGGGGAGCCAGGGCTTGCCAGGGTTCCCCGGCGCACGGGGGAAGCCAGGGCCTGTGGTGAGTACCTTCTGCTTCTAGAGCCTCAGGCTCATAGTGTCCAAATGGTCATGGAATGTGGCCAGAGATGCCTTCACATCCAGGACCTCATTTCCTCCCGCAGCAGCTCTGGGAGGCGAGTAAAGCAGAGTAGAAATGGAGACTCGCCCCTTTTACAGATGAGAACACTGAGGCCCAGAGGGGCAGCACCATACCCAGGCATCAGGCATCGGCAGAGCTCTGGTGAGAATCAGGGCTCCCAGTGTCTTGTAAATGATAGTAATGTTATCAACAATAGCAGTGGATGTCATTTATCTATTGAGTGTTCCCATTGGCGCTAGTGAACCTGCCTGCCAGTGCAGGAGACTTGAAGAGACACGGCTTCGATCCCTGGGTCGAGAAGATCTCCTGGAGCAGGAAATGGCAACCCACTCCAGTATTCTTGCCTGGAGAATCCCATGGACAGAGGAGCCTGGTGGGCTACAGTCCATAGGGTCCCAAAGAGTTGGATGTGACTGAAGCAACCTAGCTCACACATGCATCAGATCCTTCCTGTGCTGTGTCTCTTTGAAAGACTGTCCACAACCCCAGGAGTTAAGAGAATTGTTATTGTTCCCATTTCACAGATGGGGAAAGTAAGGTTCAAAGGTGAAGTGACTTACCCAGGATCCGGTGGCCAGGAAGAGTAGGAGTCGGGGCTTGAACAGTAACTCCTTGTAGTTGTCTGGGCAGATTTCACTCATATTCTCCTGAATTTTCCAACCATCTCCAGCCTGGGGCCTAATACAAGGGATCCAGGAAAGGTGGACCCTCGCTTACCCCTGCCTCCCCTACAATCTCTTCTCTTCCACAGGGTAAAGTTGGAGACAAAGGATCCATTGGGTTTCCTGGGCCCCCGGGACCTGAGGTATTTAATGCCCTATTTCTCTGTGTCTGACTGTTACTGCCTATCGTCCTTGGGAAACCAAGGCTCAGAGACAGGGAGAGACTTGCCTGAGGTCACACAGCAATTGAAAGATGGGATTAGAAATTCCTAGAGCAGCAATCTTTCCTTTTCTTCCTCGGTTTCCTGGCTTCCCTGAGGGACTCGCAAAGGCAGTGGGGCAGCAGCTGGCTTCAGACTCCCTCCCCAGCTCCATGGCCGCCTTTACGGTTTCCAGAAAGAAGCATCAGGAAAACCCTCTGAGCTGTGCTGCCTGGACCCTTCATGGGAGCTCCCCACATTCTCTACCCCTCTGAGCCCTGGAACTTTTCCAGCTACATACAGCCACCCTGGAGAGGTGCAGGGCTCAGAGCTCACAGGTACAGGGAGCAAGAAACAAGAGTAAGATTCTGGTGTTTGAATGGAGAAGATGTCAGGACAGATAGATTAAGCAATTAACATGGTAACTACAGCTGAGTCATTAGAACCGGAGAGTTTCTGACACGTATGGTAATGAGCACAGGCGTGTGATAACGAGCACAGGTGTGTTAAATGTCCATCACTGGCATTTCTGTACAAAAGAGCGAGGCAGCTGGGCAGCTGATTGGCCTCCTCTTCCCGCTGCCCCGCCCCATGCCTCGCCACCCCCCGTACAGGGACCAGTTCTGGAGAACAGGGTGAGTAGTGCCGGGGGACTGCCGTCTATCTTAGGGGGTCTAGGTGAGTCCTAGTCCCCACTCCACACCTGTGTCATATCTCCCTGGGCTGGCGTCTTGCACATCCCTGAGGTCTTGGAGACAGAAGTCTGGTCCATCCTTCCAAAGATCACTCGTGGTATCGCCCGGATGGATGAGGGAGTGTTTCCTAAAAGCCACAAGTTCTACTTTCCACTGTGTTGACTTTGGCCTTGACACAGTCCTATCTTTAGACAAATGGACTTGGCCTCTCTTCCATGGCCCTGATTCCTTCCCCTGGTCACTGTGGAAAAAGACTTCTCTGAGAGGCCGGGTTTCCCAGCAGTCTGGCCAGTGCGGGTGGAAAGCCGGCTCCCTCGTTTTATTAGGCCCTGCCTCGTGCCTGGAGGCTGCGTTGAATCTTTGGGATGGGAGCTGGCTGAACGGCCATCATGGCCAGCGAGGGAGATACTGTCACCCCCACCCTTTGCAGAGGAGGGAGCTGAGTGACTGAGCAGGGTGGGGGTGGCCTCCTCAGGGTTGCCCTGCTACTTGTAGCAAAGAAGTTCTTCATTTTGCACTTTGGCTCCCTCCCGGGTCCCTGGACAGCTCTGGGGTCTGCCTCCCCCATCTTTGGGTTCTGCTTGGATTGGCGGACTCAGCATCCGGAAGATGGTTCTGCTCAGCCAAAGACAGAAGCCGACGAGCCTGTCAGCACCTTCTGGGGTCTGTGTCACTTTTCTGAGACCGTGGGTGCAGCTTTTATCCCCCAGCCCCCGAGTGAATCAGCTCTTTCATTCATTAGCGGGTTCGATCTGTGTGACACCAGAATTTGATCAGCATCCTGGCCTCCTTCACATTCTCCCTGGAGACAGGCCCACCCCAAGCAGCCTTGTTTTCCCAGGACCCAAAATCCTTTGGCTTGTAGATTTTTTATTGAGTGCTTACCAGATGCCAAATACCGAACTCAGCGGTGCACTCACCTTATTCTCTTCAAGCCTCAGAACAGCCTTGTTCGGTGACTTTTATAGTTAGCGTTTTGGAGATGCAGAAGCAGAAGCCAGGCCCCGACAGGCTTAGAAACCTGCCTGGGGTCACACAGTGAGTCGGTGGCAAGATGGGACTTTGAGCCTCTCGATTTGAAGAAAAAGACGTGGGTCTTTGGCTTCCCATGTTAACTCCAAATTCAAGACCAGACTTGCCTTCCCTAGTGAGAAGGGTGAGAGGATGGTGGAGCTGGAATCTAACGGGAGTTACCAAAACCTCAGAAGAGGAAGAAAATAAAGCCACTTACTAAAGTGAAGTCGGGGAGCATCCTGGCTTTAGGGACTCGTTTTCAAAGGCTTTGGTTTCTGGTTGGCAGGCAACTGAGGGAGTAGTGGGTCTGCTCTGAAAGCAAATGGGGTTCTAGGCTGAATTAACAAAGATATACCTAAAACAAGGAAGGGGATGTTCTTACACTGACTCTGCTGGTCGGTTCACGGATATCCTAGTGATCACCAACAATGGAAGCTAAGCAGCTGGAGGCAGCCAGACTGAGGGCCCTGGGGCCCCTCACTACAGGCAGTTGAAGGGACAGAGAAGTCTGGTCCTTTCTGCTGGGGAAGGAAAGAGATTCTGCTCCATGTCCCAAAGAAGCTTCCCCTGCAGTCATCCATCGGAGTGGTCTGGGAGCGGTGAACTTTCAATGGTGGTGTGGGGCAGAGTCCAAGGATACAGTGGGGATTTCTGCTTCTGACAGTTGCTGATCCTTATAAATCAGTGCTTTCCTAGCCTTTCAAAGTCACAGCAAATCCAGAATATACAGGATCCCTGCAATAAAGGATGGCACTCCTTGGAGCGGAAGACGGCTAGCTGTGAAGCCCTGGATGCCCCAGGCCTAAGACTTGGGAAGGTCTGGGTTAGATGACCTTGTATGTGCTAGTTCCTACACCAGGACCTTCCTGCACTCTCCTGCCTCATTTTCTCAGCACCTCTCTGAAGTGTAGGGGCTGATTCTTTGTTTTAGAACCATGATAACTGACCTGCCCAGGGTCATCTCCCCTACAGGATGAGATGGAGACCCAGGTTGGTCCCCCTCCAAGACCTACGGTCTTCGCATTTCCCTACGTAGAGCCCCTGGGTGACCCCAGCTCTCTGCTTCCTTTCAGGGATTCCCTGGAGACATTGGCCCCCCCGGGGACAATGGCCCAGAAGGCGTGAAGGTGAGTCCCTGCCCAGGAGAACTCCAGCTGATGAGGCTGACCGCTTTATGCAAACCACAGGCCTGATTCCAAGCCAGCGGGAGTCCCGGCAGCCTGTGGTGGAGACGGAGGTGCTGCCTCTGAGCCCGCTCTCTGTTCCTTCTTACCAGGGTAAGCCTGGAGCTCGAGGCCTGCCAGGACCCCGTGGGCAGCTGGGTCCCGAGGTGAGACCGTCTGACCCTGCCTTCTGCCCATCCCCCCTGACCCCAGCCTCTAGCTTGCTCTTCCCTGGGTCCTGCAGACCTTAGCTGAGTTCCAGGGCCCCTCGGTCAGGAGACACAGGGCCCAGGGCCGCCTCAGGCTTGCCCTCCAGCTCATCTTTTGTAGCTCCGCCCTGTGACCCTTCCAGGGTTCTCGTCTGCCCTGGCCTGGCTGGCAGGTCACTCCCACCATGGCAACGCCATCGCCCTGGGGTTTCCTCTCTAGGAGCCACTGGCACTGCCTCGTCTCAGAGTAGCACAATTTATTGGGGTGCTGCTGTAGGAGGGAGGGCATCGTCAGCTCAGGGGAGGTCCTGACTCTCAAGGGGGATAGACTATGTCAGCTCCCTGTGGTTAGTGGCAGGCAGCGCCAGGATTCGAACCCGAGTCCGCTGAGCCCAAAGCTCCCTGCATGGACCCTGTGCTGTTTAACTTCTGGGCCCCTGGGGCCTCCTGGGAGAAAGACATGACTTATGCAGCTAGTAAGTGGCAGACTAAAGACTTGCTTACTGATTCTTCGTGGTGAAGGGGATTGATGATTTCCTCGGGCCTGTTGGAGCACCAGCTGGAGGGCTGTTGGCCACCCCATGGGCTGGCCCCAGGTTTTTCCCATGTGCAAGGCCCTCCCCTGCACACCTTGGCTCAGGCCCCAGAGCTCCCATGACGCAGCCCTGGGGGAGGGTGCAGGAGGCCCCGACTCACCGCGACCACAGGCAGGCATCTGGCTGACATGGATCCCTTCTCGGGCTGGTTCTGGGTCTGGCGGGGTCCCAGTACTGGCCCTGTGAGCTGCCACGTGGGGCTGCTTTCCTGGAAGCTGGGGCGGGGGGAGTGGGGTCTGGAGGGGGCCTCTTGATTAGGCCTGGCATGCCAGAGGGGCCAGTCTAGAAGCTCCCTGAGCCTGCGGGAGGGCCTGAGGCATCTCCATGGGCGGGAAGTGGGCAGGGGGGTGGGAGGGAAAGATGGCACCAGCCTGTGCTCCCGCTGGCGCTCACATTACAACATTATCACTGAAGCAGACCCTCAATATGCCCACTGCTTGCTCACATCTCCATTGATTCATCTGTCCACTCGTCCATTCATTCACTCCTCCATTTGTTACCCTCTCTCAGGCCCTCCTCCCTGCCTTCCCAAACCACACACCCACTAGACCCTGGGCACACCCATCCTGAGTGATGTTGGGGGTTGTGGTGTCAAAAAAGAATAAGAGATCATGGCTGTCCTCCAGGAACTCAGGTTACTCATCAGTGGGTTTTTTTTTGTTTGTTTGTTTTTGTAAACATAATCACACTAGTAAAAGATGTTTATCAGTTTTCACAATCAATGGCCAGACCAAAAGAAAAAGATAATTACATTTGCAAGTCATAATGGGGCTTCCCTGCTCGCTCAGACAGTTAAGAATCTGCCTGCAATGCAGGAGACTTGGGTTCCATCCCTGGGTTGGGAAGATCCCCTGGAGAAGGAAATGGCAACCCATTCGAGTATTTTTGCTGGGGAAATCCCATGGAGAGAGGACCCTGGTGAGCTACAGTCCGTGGGGTCGCCAAAAATTGGACACGACTGAGCGACTAACTCTACCTCATGTTCCCATGATTAACCTAACATAAAATAATGACATACAATTTGGAGGCTCAAGCAGAGAGGTGCTCAGTGTTTAAGATGTTACTCTCTGCTCTGCACCATTGTACAGATGGGGAAACTGAGGCATGGTGCAGCTACGGTCTGCCACCGAGAAAACGGCAGAACTCGGAACAGAGCCCATATCTTTGAGCTGCAGTCTGGGGCTCTGCTCACACAGCATATGATCGGGTTTGGCTTTCCCGTCCAGCACCACTGCCAACCCAGACCGACCACATTCACATTACGGGGGGAGCCCCATTCACCCAGAAGCCCACGTGTGGTCTGGCCTCTGGGCCTCTGCCCTGGGTGGGGCCAGGCAGGGGGCCCCGGTGTACCATTTCTCGGCCAGGGAGGGCTCTCCTGTGCCCACCCCTTGCCCTCCTGACAGGTCAAGTTCTCCAAGACTCCCACTGAATTAACTTTCTCCTTTTTCTCTTCTCTCGTGTCTCCTGACCCTAGGGAGATGAGGGGCCCATGGGCCCACCAGGGGTCCCTGGCTTGGAGGTGAGTGTTGCTGGCCTAGGGGTGTGGGGTTTGCTGCTGCTGAGCCAGCTGTGTGCAGACGGGCATCATTCGGGTGGTGCTCTGGAGAGAAGTTGTCTATGAGAGCCTTGGGCCTGCCAAGGTGGGCGTGAGGACAGACCCCAGAGGAGAGAGACAAGAAGCAAGAAGCTGCTGTGCACCTACTGTGTGCAGGTGCATTGAGTCCATTTTCATTCACATGATTCTCACTTGAGAGAGGCACTGCCTTTCTTAGTATCATTCAAGGCTGTCAGGCTCAAAGAGCATAGCCCAGGCAACTTCCCTGGTGATCCGGTGGTTAAGAATCCGCCTTCTTATGGAGGGGATACGGGTTCCATCCCTGGTCAGGGAACTGAAATCCAAGATGCCAAGGGGCACCTAAGCCCACACACCACAACTAAGATCCGTCACAGCCATAAAAAAAAAGGTAAAAAACTTAGCCCAGAATCTCACGGCCAGGAAGCCAGGATACCCTCCCTGGAATCTGAATCTGACTTCTCTCTGCTGCTTCAAGTGGCCTTCCAGAAGGAAGGTGTATGCCCAGCCACCTTCAGTCTCAATTGCATAAATTGGCAGTTTGTAGATATTTTCAGTCTTGGGACCTTTTGACATCCTTGGAAATGATTGAGGACCTTGAATGCTTTTCTTTACATAGGTTACATCTATCGACATGAGTACTTAAAACCAAGAAATTTTAAATGCTTTTAACAATTCATTCAAGATTAACGACCAACTCTTTTCATGTTAACAAAAATAATAGTTTTACCTCCCCCAAAGCTATATTTTCCAAAACAAAAGTCATCTAATGAAAAGAGTGGCATTGTTTTACCATTTTTTGCAAATCTCTTTAATGTCTGGCTTAACAGGAGTCAGCTGGATTCCCCAGTCTGCCTCTGAGCTCCGTCTGTGGATAAGACCACGTGCCACGTAGTCTCTGGAAAACTCCACTTGCGTTCATGAAAATGAGTGACACGGGCAAATGACATCTTAATATTCTTATGAAAATAGTTTTGGCCTTGTGAATTTCCTGTGAAAGGGTCTCAGGGTCCCCCAGAGTGCCCCGGGGCAACAGTTTGAGAACCACTGGCATAAACTCTCCATGCCGCTGGGTCCTTTATCTCCTGTTCCCGTCCCTTCCTTTTCCTCACTCCTTGAAAGCAGTTTTCATCATTCCCATTAACAAACAAACCAGCCTGGGAGGGGAGGCTTCCCAAGGTCACCAGCTGACCACGCTCCCTGTCTCCCCAAGGACAGCTGCCAGCCTGGGGACCTCGGGGGTCTGTGCCCCCGCCCCTCCTGGCTTCCCTCACTCCCTTCTCCCTGTTGCAGGGTCAACCCGGCAGGAAGGGGTTTCCTGGAAGACCTGGCCCGGATGGCTTGAAGGTGAGGGCACCTGGAAGTGACGTGGCAGGAAGGGGGGAGGAGGGAACACCAGGGGAGGGAGAAGAGAGAGGGGGAGCCAACCGATGAGGCCCTAGGATGACCCCTGAATCCCTGACCTATTGTGAAAAGCGGAGGAGATGGTCTCCATTTATCAAAAAGTGTGTATGAGTAACAGGAAAACGTGGACAGAATCTCAGTGTCCACCAGGGGACCAGTGTTCAAGTCTTGGGGCACAGCGCAGCCACCAAAGATGGTGTGCTGGGGGGATTGACCAGACGGGAAGGTGCCCATGTGTGGCAGGGGTGATGGTGGGCACGTGGGAAGCAGGTCACGCAGCGGAACGGTGCAGCAGGAGCCCGTGGATGGGGCTGGCTGAACCGCATCCCTGAAGGTTCAGAGCAAAGGCTGGAGCGTGGATGGGGGTTAGCTCTGAGTAATGGGATTATCGGAGATTTCCATTTCCCTCTGTGGGCTTCTGTATTTTCCCCATCATCTCCCATAAATATGCATTTCACTTATTAACAGTTTTTTTTTGAAGTTATCAAAATGAAAAGGAGCTGGCCCCAGTAGGAGATTATGTTTCTCAACACATGGGCAGCTTAATGCCTTTCCAGGGACTCCCTTTGAAGGCTGGATTTCCCTGGCCATCCCAGGCAGGGATCGCTGGGCCGAGTTGACAGCTGGGCAAACACATAGAGGGTTAGGGTGGAACTGGGGGGGCCAGGCCATCCAAGTGCCCTCCTCTCAGGAGAAATGGCCCCCGAGTCTGTGTCTGTCTGGCTCCTCAAGCCTGAGGTCTGGGGGCAGACCTGGAGGGGAGGCTAAGGTTTGAGCCGGGATCGCCCCATCCATTTGTGAGCCCAGCTCCTGGCCGGTCCGAGCCCACGTCCTGCCCTCTGAGGCCTGGGCCTTTCTCCCTCAGACCCCAGCTGGGTTTCTGTGGTGGGAGCAGTGACAGGGCCCCGGGCAGATCTATCCCACGGTTCTGCTCGCCAGGGCGGCTGTGGCTGCAGATGGAGTGGGAGTCACCCCAGCATGGGGAAAAGCCGACAGACAAGGGGGAGTGGCCACCCAGTGTGAGGGCTCGGGGACTTCCCAGGTGGCGCTAGTGGGAGAGAACCTGCCTGTCATGCAGGAGTCATGAGAGACGAGGGTCTGATCCTTGGGATGATCCTCTGGAGGAGGAAACGGCAACCCACTTCAGTATTCTTGCCTGGAGAATCCCATGGACAGAGGAGCCTGATGGGCTGCCGTCCGTGGGGCCACAGTCGGACATGACGGAGGTGACGTAGGACACAGCGCACGTGAGAGCTGGGAGGCAAATGAGTTTGGTTTTCCTTGTTTATGAGTGGGGACGCCGAGCCCAGAGCAGAGACGAGACCGTTCCGTGTCACTTGTGAGCTGGTGGCAGAGCTCTGGGAATCCAGCGCCCTGGTTCCCCAGCTCCCCGCTCATCCTGGTGCAGCAGGGGGTCTCCGTCAGTCAGACCCAAGTCCAGCTCTCGCCCTGCTTCCAGCTCGCTGTGTGGCTTCAGCAGGTCACCTCACCTCTGTGAGCTTCAGTTTCCGTCTCCCTCTGAATGCCGTGGCTTGATGGGGGTCCCAGATGAGATACAGACCCCATGCCAGGTAACCTGCCCAGGGCCACTCCAAGGGAATGATGACAAGGATCATCCCTGGGGCCAGAGGAGGTTTTGTCCCAGTGTCCCTTGTCCCTACCATTTGTTTGGAGTTTCCAAGGCCGGACTGCAGCTGAGTTTCTTGGTTCCTCCCCACCAAAGGGGCCTAAGGCCAGTCGACCCGGGTGTCTCCTGGGAGGCCTGGACTCCTGCCGCCCATTCCCAAGTGACCCTCCTCTGTTTCTCTGCAGGGCGAGCCGGGCGATGCTGGACGGCCGGGGCCTGTGGGCGAGCAGGTGAGTCACTGCCGTCTTGGACCCTACTGGCTCCCTTTACTGAGGGCTTAGCTGTGGGAAGCGCGTACTTGGAGCTCATTCAACCCCAACCCCAACTGGAGTGGTCAGATTAGGATTATCTAACCCTAAACGGCCCATCTCCCCGCTTCACTGACATGGACAAACTCTGGCTGTCAGGGAGGTGAGGTCACTGCATGAGAAAGCCACGAATCTCAGTCCCCCCGGTTCCACAGCCTGACTCTGCAGATGTTCTGGGGGCATTCGCCCAAAAGATGTTACGTGACTTTGTTCCCAGAACGTGCAAAGTGGAAGAGCCCTTTCACAGTCACCACCCATACTCGATATAACGGGAGGGCCGGAAGAGCAGAGAAGCAGAGTCGCGTGCCAGGGGCTCTCGGTCCAGGCATCCCTAAATTACAAAGAAAACAAAATTCACATCAGTGGCTCTGGCTATGCTGGAAGTCAGGCCAGAGTCTGAAGCAGAGAGGAGGTTGCACGTGACCGCTGAAAAGGAAGTTGGAGAAACATAACCTTCAGTGTTGAGGTCCAGGGCCCTTGGCACTGGAGGCTGATGAGTGGATGACTGGGCTTAGTCCCTCCTCTGCAGCCCGGCGCCTCCTGAAAGTGTAAGCTCTGGGCTCATGGGTCAGGTCAGAAGGTAGCAGTCTTGTCCACTCCTTTAAAGAAGGACCCCATCCTCTGAACCTAGCGAGGAGCTGCCTCGGGCTGGAAGGGGAATGATGCTGAGGACCCAGAAGAATTTGTCTCTGCCGAGAAACGCCATCAACGCCGTGAGAGTCAAGCACATGAGGAGCTTCCTCACCAAGCCTGCAACATCTGTTGGGGGGAAGAAAGGAATTAAAGCAAGGGGAGGACTGGATTTTTGAAACCTTTCCAGTGTCATTCGAGCGCATTCTGTGGGAAGCCCGGGAGTTTGGAAGGGCTGCCGCGGCCTGGATGTATTTCCTGATTGGAAAAAAAAGGCAATACGTTCAGCAAATTTAATTTCATAGTTATGCTCATGGTAGGGCCCTTGGGAAATAGATACTTGGAATCCTAGGATGGCAGAGCACAAAGCCTCCTTTGAAATCCCTCTATCCTGGAGTCTTAATTTTTTTATTTTGTTCCTTAGACCCTTTGGCAGGCTGGAGAAGATCTTAGACCCCTTCTCAGAATTTGTTGTTCAGTCACTAAGTTGTGTTCGACTCTTTGTGACTGCGTGGACTGCAGCACGCCAGGCTCCCCTGTCCTTCCCTGTCTACCGGGGTTTGATCAAATTCATGTCCATTGAGTCGGTAATGCTATCTAACCATCTCAGAATAGAGAACTTCTTTAAATGCACAAAATACAAAACAAAAGACTACGACGGAAATGAATTATATTTAAATACAAATGTGAAATTATGTTAAATTGTGATCTCCTCAAAGATTTGCTTCTTTTATTCTTGCCTTGAATAACGAGATCTAATGGCAGGTCTGATAATGACCTCAATTTTGAAGTGGTGACTGGCCTCACTGATACATTTGGAGCGCTCTGTAGCAGTGACTGTAACGTGACATGTAAAGTGACGTGTAAAGATCTGTGACTGTTACCAGTGCTGTAGATATGTTGCCCGCATGCCTTAAGCTCATGTTTGAGGGGAGTGCTCAGCTTCAACTAGAGGCTGGCGAAAATGACAGTTGTAGTTTTTCCCATTCAAGTTCATGGACCCCTGAAATGCATCCATGGAGCCTTACGAGGACCCCAGATTGAGAACCCCTGGATCCTCCTCGACCACACTAACAAGTCTGGGATTTAGGGAGGGGAATGGCTCAGTGGGTAAAGAATCCACCTGCAATACAGGAGATACAGGAGAAGAGGGTTCAGTCCTGGGTGGTAAAGATCCCCTGGAGGAGGAAATGGCAACCCACTCCAGTATTCTTGGAGAATCCCGTGGACAGAGGAGCCTGGAGGGCTGCAGTCCAAAGGGTCACAAAGAGTCGGACACACACACACACACACACACAGAGGTTTAACTTAGATGACCAAGTAAGCAAAGGAATGGCAGGAGGCGTGGGAACCTGGCCTGGGGCGACCGCAGGCACACTCGTTCAGTAGAGACCTCAGCTAGCTGCCCAGTCAGCTGAGCAGGGAAGACAGAGACCTTTCTGAGTTGTAAGGCAGGGCTGGAGCCGAGCCTGTTCTTCCTCAGCCCCTTCCCTGTGTGGGAAGGAGCAGGCCTTTCCCATTCATGGCAGGATTGAGGATCCCTGGGAAGAGTAAAAGGACCTCCTTATAGTCACAGTATCTGCTACATTTATCAGGCACCTGTTAGGAACCAGGCTGTGTGCCAAACACTTTCCATACCATCCCAGCAGTTCCCTGGCAGTCCTATGGCGGTATGTACTACTATCCGCATTTTGCAAATGAGGAAACTGAGGCTCTGAAAAGTTAAGTACTTAAAACATGATCTCCCAGGGAGTGCCATCACTCTCAGAGCCCAGGTTGACACTCAGGGCTGCTGGGTTCCCATGACCTGCCCCGAAGACACTAAAAACCCTTGACCTCCTGAGTCCTTGTGGGTTTTTTTTTAACAGAGTGCAGCCAGCCTGCTGGGCCCTGTCCTAGGTGCTGGGCGCACAAAGATATTTACAAATCATGGGTCTTACCTTTAAGAAGCTCTGTCCAGGGTGAAGCCAGGCATCTCAACACCTAAGCCTGAGATATCTAGTCCAGCAGAGCATCCATGACTGTCTGGTTTCCGGTTGCATCCCCCAGCACCCAGCAGAAGGACATGAGAGCAGGGGGCGAGGGAGAAAAACTCCCATAGTCAACAACAGGCCTTTATCTGTAGGCTGTGTGAGGACAGGCCAGCTTGCTCCCCAACCCAGGGGACTTGGATCCCACCCATGCAGTGTCTGCTGTAGGTGACAATACTGCTCCCTGCCCCATGCCAGCCAAGAGGAGCCAGCTGTGCCCACAGCTGTCGGGCCTGCTGCTCCACCAGACCCACCAGGTGGAAGCCCTGGGCCTCCGGGGCAGGCTTCCCTGGACCAGCCTTAGCTCCATCCGTGGGACAGGGTGCCAGGATGTTCTGGAACAGTGCTCCCGGTGGGGAGGGGGGCGGGGCTGTCCTGGGGTGGGGGCAGGGAATGAGGCACTTGCTGTATGGCCCTTATTCATTAGGATTTGGGGGGAGTGGCTTCTTATTTGAAGTTTATGACCTGCCTGCCTTTCAGGACCCAACAACTCATAAATTTAAAGTAGCTATGAAATTTCTGTTTCTCTGGGCCAGTCAGACAGGGGCTTTTTAACAGAGCAGTTTTTATTCCCTTTACTCAGTGTCCTCTAAACGTCTGACTGCTCCCTTGTGGGGAGCTCAGGCCTCTGTCTTAACCCTGTGGCCTTTTAAAATAAATTAGAATAGGATGGGAGGGAAATACCATTTACAGAATGCCTACATGTGCCATGCATTATCACCAATACTCAGAACAACCTCGGGAGGAAGGGTAAACCATTTCTTGTAAGTTCTCTCACTCTGCACATGAGGTTTAGAGGCTCTGCACTTTCCCCAGGGTCCACAAGCCTAAAGGCTGAATGGTGATGACGTAGATAAAGTGTCAGTTACAGGGCTCGGCCCGTTGTAAGTGACAGCTGTTGTTATTAATATTGCTATCACCTTGAAAGTAGGTGAAAGTGTTTGTTGCGTCCCCATGGACTGTAGCCCACCAGTCTCCTCTGTCCATGGAATTCTCCAGGCAAGAATACTGGAGTGGGTTGCCATTCCCTTCTCCAGGGGTCATCCCTGGGATCATCTTAACCCAGGGATTGAACCCATGTTTCCTGCATTGCAGGCGGATTCTTTACTGTCTGAGTCACTAGGGAACCCCCTATCACCTTGAACATGATCTAATTAATTTTTATAAAGTAGGTTGTTGCAAAAGACAAATACTTGGTCATTTCTCTGACTTATTAGCTGTGATCTCATACCTGAACCTCATCCCTCTCATCTCATACTTCAACCCTGAAGGGCCTCTGAACCCAGGGAACCAGGCCCCTGAGCCGTATGGTGATGGGGTTGAAGTGCCAGGGAGACCTGTGCCCTGCTCGTGGCCACGTGTGTTGGAGTGACAGGTGCATGGGCTTTGGGGCCACAAAGACCAGTGTTGCATTCTAGGCTGCAGTTGCAGGACACACACAGTCCTGGTCTGAGCTGATACTTTAAGACTGTCTCTGAGCCCCGCAGATCTGACCCTTGGGAATCTGGTGCCTTTTCTTCCCTCTAGTTGCCTGGCCAGCTTCACTGCCCTAGTGAACAACTTCCGATCTGCTTCTGATCAGGTTTTAATGTCTCATTTTTTTCTGGATATGGTTTGGGGACAGGGAGCAAATTTTATGGGACCAATCCACTCATCCCTCGGTCTTCCCTAATTCTCCCAGAAACTCTTGGCTGCAAACCTGGGATCTCCAAAAACAACTTTTGCAACCTTTGTACCACACTAGACCTCCACCTGCTGGGATTTTCCTGAAGAGAGTGGGGTCTGGACTGACAACTGTCTGATTCCCTCCTCTAACTAAGCCCTTCATCCTTGCTGAGCGTGAGCGAGTTGTCTGCTCAGGGCAGTGAGCGAAGCCTACAGCCGGCCTAGAAGAGCCTTGGAACACAGGGGCCAGTTATCACCCAGTGAAGTTAAAAAGAGCAACAGGAACTATAGTGTGTGTGTGTGTGCCCTTTCAGAAATGAGAGGAAGCCTTTCACAAGACAGTAAAAGGGCTTCCACTTCCCAGATTTCAATCAGGTCTTTTGGCAGAGGCTGTTAGGGTGTTTCTATTCCAGCCAGCAGGTCTGTTTCTCTCTTTGAAACAACCCCAGAACCCCAAAAGATGGGGACAGATTTCTCACGAGCACCACTCTTCCCAGCATCACTTAAGGACCTTGCCCCTGCTCCCCCGCCGACTCCCCCATCCCATCCCCTCCCCAAACGTGGCCGCCTCCCAGCTTCTGGCGAGGAAAGAATGTGTGGTGCTCCCAGGGATGCTGGCAGCGGCCCCACCGCTTGGCTCCAAAATCAGAACCATCTGGTGAAGTGAAGGAAGTCAGGACGGTGCCCAGAGAGACAGCTCTCTCCTTGGTGGCAGCCCCACGCCAGCTGGATCACAGGGCACGGGGCGGGAGACAAGGGGAGACGGCCCCAGTGTAAGAGAGATTTGGGCCAGTTGTCTTTGAAACTCAGAGCGTCCTTGAATTCACGTTGCTTCCTTCTTTCTCTTGTACATGTTTCTTCTAGGGACTTCTGGGATTCATTGGTCTGGTCGGGGAGCCAGGAATCATGGGAGAAAAGGTAAGTCATGTTGGAGGGAATATCTAAGCAATAGAGCTTGTGTTTCGAAATGTTAAAAAGGTGAACGGGCCAGTTGCCCTGGGGATTTCAGACCTCTCTCCCTGGCCTTTCCTCCTTTCCCTGGCCTTCCAGACCCTCAAAGAACCATTATTACTTGTCCCAGCATTTCCTGGGGCTTCTACCCTGCCCTCTGGCCAGTACCCTCAAGTGCAGCCAGATGTCTGTGAGAGTTATCCCTGTGATCTGGGCTGCTCACGGCTGTAAACTCACTGCACGGGGGCAGGCAACAAGAGGAGGTAGAGATTTACCTTTTAAAAAAGCATCCCAGTGCTTTTAGTTGCCTCATGAATGCCAGCAGGTGTGTTTTACAGACCAGATAACCAAGGCTCCAGTGGGAGAGGTGACTTGCTCAAGGTCACCCAGATGGGAAGTGGCAGAGCTGGGATTCGAACCACATTAAGTGCCCATGGCCACACTTTGCTGGGCGTCTTCTCTTCTGATGACTCTGGATGATGTGGCCACAGATCTTGGACAAGGCTTTGTCCCTCTCTAGTCCCCGGAGGGCACTCTGCACCTGTCCCCACAGAGCTGCCCCACTGCCGTGACCTCCCTGAATTGCTGTCTCCATCACAGGGTGACCGGGGCATGATGGGACCCCCAGGCGCGCCCGGACCCAAAGGGTCGATGGTAAGGAGCAGTCTGCATCCCCTTGCCCTCTCCTGTCCCAGCCACGGTGACAGCTCTGCTGTCGTCTGCCTGCCTCTGGGAAGCCCAGGCCGTCACAATGACCAGCTCCTTCCTCCCGGGGGCCTGGCTGCTGCCCGCGTAGCCCTGGGCTGGGTCTGAGCTGGCCGAGGCAGGACTGCAGATGGAAGAGGAAGCTTCCAGAACTGATTCCTCCTTGTTCATCTCTTTCTTGGTAGGGCCATCCTGGAACCCCAGGTGTGGTGGGAAACCCGGGAGAGCCTGGACCTCCGGTAAGCAAAGCCTTCATGTTCGCTGAGCTCAGACTTCACTGTTGCATCATGATGGAGCCTAGGTCTCAATGCCAGGCAGACCTGGGTCAAATCCCAGCTTCCCACTATATTGCCAGAGCAGATCGTTGAACTTTTGTGTACCTGAACTGTGCTTATCTGAAAAAACAGGTAAAATAATCTTGGTCATGATAGTGCGAGCACGTAGGTGAAACGAAACCAGGCAGCTAATGTTCATGATGTAGGGACAGTCATTGCAAGGGAGTATCACGGCCATTGGCACTGCTGTTGCTCTCTTCATTCACTCGGGAAATACTGTGCCACATGTCCATTCCAGGAAGTGCCATCAACAGGGCAGAAAGCTGTCCTTGCCCTTTAGGAGCTTGTCGTCTGGCGTGGGGAAAGAGAAGGCAGTAGATAAGTGACCGCTGCTTTGGAGAAAGCAGGGGAGAAGATGAGAAACGCTGGGACAAATGGGCAGAGGGTCCAAGGATGCAGGGGTTCTGGGCTTCTCGTGATGACTGAAGTATCAGGGATGTTCTAGAGGATCCCAAGGCAGGGAGGGGTGGCAGAAGCAGTGCTGGGTGCTGAGGAGGAATACAGAGCGCTGGCCCAGGGGCAGGAAGCCTGGATACTAGCATCATCCAGAGATCGAGGTTCCGGGCAGCAGGTGGCCCTGCCAGTCCGCTATAGCTTTTTTTTTTTTTTTTTAATTTGGCCCTGCCAAGTCTTAGTTGTAGCCTGTGGGACATTTAGGTGCAGTGTGCACACTCTTGGTTGCGGCATGTGGAATCTAGCTTCCTGACCAGGGATTGAACCCAGGCCCCCTGCACTGGCAGCCACTGGACCACCAGAAAAGTCTCCACAATCCTTTTGATGAGAGGGGAAGCTCACAGTGCAGAGCTGGGGTCAAAAGCCAGCACTCTGGGCTCTTGATGGCATGGTCTCCCCCTGTTTGTGAGAAGGAGGGAAAAAGTTACATCTGGCATGGGACTGGAGAGACTGGTTGGCAGACTGAGACATTCATCTGAGGGTCCTAGCCCATCCAGCCCAAAGGCTGCTGGCCCACCTTTCTTCCCAGTGCTCAGAGGACCCAAGGACCAGACCCCAGCAGATGCTCCTGGAGATGGTGTGTTTGGAGTTCGGGAGTGTGGGAGGTGCTCAGGGCAGGGCCAAAGTCAGAGAACAAGGATACTGGGGCTCTATCATCAAATCCCAGCTGTGTCCCTGGGTCTGGACCTCCCCAAGCCTCAATCTGCCCATCTGTCCAATGGGAGCGGGAAGGTCTGAAAGGAATTGATGGGACAAAAAGGAAGGCCAGAAGGAGATGAGAAAACGCAGAGCCTTCAGGCCAGTGCCTAGAAGGAAGCAGCAGGCCTCCTCTGCATTCCCCGCCTCCATGGCTCTCTGGCCCTGCCCCATCCCATTTCTTCTGTGCTTTCATCTGTTCAATGGGTTGGCTCTGACTTAGTGAGGTCAGAAGTGAAGTCAGACAGTGAGTTGCTGCCTTCAGATCCCAAGGTTGCTACTGACCTTCCTCTGTTACAGTGTGGGGCTGGACACTTTGGTGTCTTTGGACAGCCAGCTGTCCTCAGTGGCCCTGGGGAAGCATGATAGCATGGAGGTCCAGAAAGCTTAAGAATTAGACACTTTGAGTCAAATCCTGGCTCCCTCTTTGTTAGCTGTGTGATTGTTGGCAACATTTATAGCATCTCTGAGCCTCAGTTTCCCCATCTGTGAGTCGGCATAATACCACATTCACGATGAGACTGTTGTGAGACATAAATGATACCATGTATGATGTAATGTTTAGCAAAGTACCTGCATATAGCAAGTGCTTAATGAATGGGAACAATAGTAAGTGAAGTGGCTCAGTCGTGTCCGACTCTTTGCAACCCCATGGACTATAGCCTACCATGCTTCTCCGTCCATGGGGTTTTCCAGGCAAGACTACTGGAGTTGGTTGCCATTTCCTTCTCCAAGGGATCTTCCTGACCCAGGGATCAAACCTGGGTCTCCCGCATTGTAGGCAGACACTTTATCATCTGAGCCACCAGGGAAGTCAGGTACAATAGCAAGTACTACCCCTATTTGTTAGATATGATAATTTCTACTATTGTCAGTAAGACTATTACTATGAAACTGACATTTCTGATAATACTGTTCATAGCTGATTGGCATTTTTCACTTTTCCAATCTCTGTAACATCCATGTTCTCCTACAGTCTACTGAGGTCAGCCAGGGTTACTGTCTCCATTATTTGGAGGGGGAGCAGTCAGGCCCTGGGTCCTCAGTTTCTGACCTCTTTCCCCTTTGAGAGAGCTGACAACAACCCTTTACTGAGGACCTCCAAGTCATTTCATCTTCCTAGCAACTATAGGAGGCAAAAACTCTCTTATACCCATTTTATAGATGATGAAACTGAGGCCCAGAGAGTGTGAGCCACTTGCAAAAGGTCACAAAATTAGTAAGTGGCAGAGTCGGGATTTGAACCTAGTTCTCTGGTGGAACAGTCTGCCCTTTTAAGCACCCTACTGCCTCTGAGTTAAGACTTGGCTCCTGAAATTTCCCAGTGACGCAATTGCATGCTTTTCGCAGTCTGCGATCCCTCCATAAAATGGTCTGTGCCCATCCAGTCTTCATGTTCTTCATCATCCGGAAGTCCAGTCTCTCTTTTTATGGGGCCAAGCCTGGGTCCACACCCTGCTTGCTCTGCTGACAAGGGGTCAGGTTGGCATCCAGGTTCCCTCACCTTGGCTCTTTAGCAGTTGGAGGGTCTGCACCCCTCAAGGCCTGGAAAAGAGAGCAGAAAGAAGAGTTTTTCCTGAGGCCCCAAACTGAGCTGGGCCTCTCCCTGGTATTCAGCGTGGGGGATGAGGCCACCTCTTCTTGGAAAGGGAGCACGCCCAGTCTGAGAATCACCGCTTGAGCTGGGAGGCTCTTGCAGCTGTTGGAGGGGTCCTTGGCCTGCATGGGGTGAAGAGGCAGCCTGACATGTGTAACTGGGCCTGGAACCTCGGAGAGGCTGGGGGTGGGGAGGAATCAGGCAGCGAGGTGGCCTGCTTCCTCTCTTCACCTTCCATCCCTCCCTTCCTATCCTGTCTTCTCCAATCCTTCCCAAAATCCTTGTCATCGGCCTGTTCTGGGCCAGGTGCTGGCAATTCCAGGAACAAGGCCAGCTCTGTGTTTTCTTTTCCTCCCTCCCTGTCTCTTCTTGTCATCCCTTCATCAAGCCGAGATAACCCGGGCCTCCTCCCTGGGCCAGACCCTGCTCCCTCCTTTATGCCTCCCCCACCCCCTCTCCTCTGCTCAGCCTCTCCCCTCCTCCCCTCCCCTCTCCACGCCTGCTTCCCGCCTGCTTCCCGTTCACCCTCCCTCACTGCAGGGCCCTGGTCTGGCTCTGCCCCTTCTTGCCCCTTGCCCTCTGGCTTTCTCTGCCCTCTTCAGAGCCTTCTGGATGCTTTCAAGGTAGTATTTGAGGTCAGGGTAGGAAACAGGACGTGGGATCCCCGTATTCTTCTGACTGATGGAGAGAGAAAGAGTGAAGTGGGCGTTGGAGGAGGCTTTGGTCAGGAATGTCTTCCTAGCTTCTGGTTGTTGATTTTGAGATAAAGAAGGAAGTGGCTCATCCATCCAGGATGCCTTCTCCCAGCTACTGGATTCCCAGGCACTGACTCCTGCTCAAAGTGGCAGCTCCTTGACTGATTCTCTGGGGGTAGGGGGTGGCGGTGGGTGCGACAGACCTTCCTTCCCACTGGGCTAAGTGTTTAGTGTTTCTTTCTGGAGATGCTGGGCTCGGACGGGGCCACTCCCGAGCAGTGCCGGTCTGAGGTTGCGAGCCTGGCCTTCCGTGTTATCCCCCAGTGGTAGTTGCTCAGCTGTGTCCGACTCTTTGTGACCCCATGGACTGTAGCACGCCAGGCTCCTCTGTCCATGGGATTCTCTAGGCAAGAATACTAGAGTAGGTTACCATTCCCTTCTCCAGGGGAATCTTCTTCCCGACCCAGGGATTGAACCCAAGTCTCCTGCGTTGCAGGCAGATATTCCGTGTTATACTTGCTTCCAAAAAGGGGGCTTCCTCCAGACTCTTTCTCCTCCCACAGGGTCCTCCAGGATCTCGAGGCCCACCGGGCATGAGGGGAGCAAAGGGACGCCGGGTAAGTGGGGCCTAGCCCCCTGGGGCAGACGCTGGCAGGGGCCACCTGCTTGGAGAGACCCCTCCTGATCCTTCCCCCACAACCCCAGACCTGAGATCTATGACTTTCAGAGCACCAACCAGCCAGGGTTCCGGGCTCCTGCTGGGTGTGACTCTCAGTGTGGAAACCCCACTCATCTTTGGCAGCCCATTTCTGAGTACCAGGCCTTGCCATCCAGGAGGCACAGAGGGGCCTCCTGTGTTTGTTCGTGCATTCATTTGCCTGCAGTTAGGCACTTCCTAGGGACCGGCCATTGTTAGAGGTGCTGTAGATATCACGAGAAGAGCACCCGCAGGACCCCTGCTTGGCCTTGTGGCTCCATCAAGGCCAAACAGACAGTACAGGGTCATGAACACATTGATGGCAGCCCGGGAGCCTGGAGGAGGCATCTCACCTGGCCAGGGTACCAGGGAACACGTCAGGCAGAGGCAGATGCTTGAATGGATGCCAGGTTCTAGACACAGAGGAAGCCCTAGGGTGAGCTGGAGTGGCATGTTTAGGAATCCCCATTCAATAGAGGAGCCAGGGAGAGGAATGAAACCAAGAATTAGAAGGTATCAAACCAAGTGGGTCTCAAACACCACAGCTAGACCTGTGGGCAATGCTTCAAGGGTAGTGGGTAGCCACAGAAGGTTTCACACAGGGCTGGCCTGAACATGGTAGCCAGAGGTGATCACAACACTATCTATCACATGCCTTGACTCAGTTAATCATCAACACGACGCTACAATTAGGAATAGGTGCTAGTCTTAATTCTCATCGTACAGAAAAGGAAAGCAAGGCTCAGAGAGGTTGAGTGACTTGCCTTTAGGTTGCACAGCTAGAAAGTGGCAGGACTGTGTTTTGAACCCAGGGATTCTGACTCTTTTGGAGGCAGGGGAGGGCTGATGGGGCGGTTTCCTGCCCCCAGTGGATGTTCAGGTGCCAGGACAGCAGCTTTGTGAAAAGGAAACAGGATGGCACGGGTGGAGCAGGCGGCTTGGCCTGTATTCGGGCTTATTCAGGGGATCTGAGACGGCTCTTCTCTTCCTGGCTGAATTTCAAGTAGTTGAACAATTTCCCCTGAACCAGATGGTCTGAGCAGTCGGCCTGTGAGAGGTGAGATTTAGAGGCATTCCTTGGACCCGGCAGGGCCTCTCCCTGTGCCATGTCCTGGTCTCTGCCAGTGGCTGAGGCCCGTTGGCAGCCAGGTTCCACCTTGGCCCTCTGCACATCCTCTCCTGCCCCAGGATGCCAGGTTAGCAGGAGGGGGAGCTGCCCTGCCCCCTACAACCTGCTGGATGCACAGGCTAAGGCCTCCGTCAACTCACGGAGCTCCCCGCAGCCATCTGACCATCTTTCCCAGTGGTGGCTTGAAGAAGGTATCTCCTCCTTGAGAAAACCCAGGTTCCCAACCACAGAATCTCCAGGGCTGGAAGGCAAACTTCAGGAACACAAGCCCCCTCCCCCGTCTGGGTTTGGTGGAAATGTGAAACCTATGGGGGCCCGTGCCCTGGGTCCCCTGCCTGACAGGCCACGTTTGGCCACTTCGTAGATAATGTGGTCCCTGAGGGTGGGTGGGAACTGGAGAGGTGCCCGCTGAGCCAGTTAAAGAGCTCAAATCTGGGCCAGCTCCCTGTGTACCTCCTGGCTTGCCCTGTGACCCTGGCAAGCCCTTGCTGCCCTCTGCGCCTCAGTTTCCCCAAATACACTCTGGGAGATGAGCTTGGATGCCTGCAAGGCCCTGCCTATTCTCTGCCCGCGTGGAGGATGGGCCCCGCTACCCACCGCCTGTCTTCCCCACCCCCTGACTCGCCTACCCCGCTGCCTGGGGAAGAATGAGCACAGAGGTCAAGTCTAGGGCCAGGATGGGGCCTCAGACCCTCAGCTCTTCTTGGTAGAGTTGCTGATCAGGGTCTGGGTCCATGGGTCACATAGGGGCGGCACATCTCAGGCTTTCCAGTGACCAGCTTGGGGACCTCACGCCAGCTCCTCCCCCCACCCCCATTTATTTGGCTGCACCGGGTCTTAGCATTCTGTGCCAGATGCAGATCTTTTCTTGAGGCATGCATTGTCTTTAGCTGTGGCATGTAGGATCTAGTTCCCCAACCAGGGTCAAACCCGGGCCCCCTGCATTGGGACCTCGGGGTCTTAACCACTGGACCACCAGGGAAGTCCCTCATTTCTCTGTAAGGTTCAGTGGCTGACATTAGGTGGAAGTTTAAGGAGCCAGAATTTGAACTCAAGTCAGCCAAATGCCCAATTTTTTCCCACTACTAACCAGTCACTGTTTATGTGTGGGGATGAACTCCCTATCTCAGGGAGTATCTGGTGAGAGCCTGGGGCAGGATATTGCAGAAAACAATGTCTAAAAGTCCTCTTACTTGGGAGACTCTGCTACTTCTCTCCAAAACCACTTTGACAGAGTCATGAGGATTCTGCGACCCAA
Source organism: Tragelaphus eurycerus (assembly GCA_935064755.1). Lineage (NCBI taxonomy): Eukaryota > Metazoa > Chordata > Mammalia > Artiodactyla > Bovidae > Tragelaphus > Tragelaphus eurycerus. The sequence continues at coordinate 1,251,482 of CAKXYN010000083.1, forward strand.
GAGCCTGCACTGAGCTCTGCTCATGTGAGTGGGGTTGAGAGCTCAGCAGATCTGGCTTTGAATCCCGGCTCCTCCTCCCCTCTGACCTTGGGCAGCTGACTTACCCTCCCTGAAGCCCCAGCTTTTCCTCTATAAAAGGGGTCAGCAGCAGAACCGACCTCTTTGGACGGCCGTGGGGATACACTTTCTCTGCCAGCACCGCCCATGGTAAGCACCTGGAAGGGCAGCGGTGCGTAGCGAGTACTGGGCACATGTTCACTCCCTTTTCATCCCTTATTCACAAGAACTGTGATTGGCCGGATTTTCTGTCCCCTGGGGCTCCTACCCGCCAAGCTAGAAGCCCAGCCTGGCTGGGAGGCAGCCCCAGCTGTGACTGCGAACCTGTTCCTGGGGAGTGGCTACATGGGAAGTGATTTGTGACTCTGAAACCCGGACCTGCCTCCTGTGTTCAGTGTTGCCCTGGGGAAGGAAGGGGCAGGTTTCGGGCACCCACAGGACATAGGATGGGCTGCAGAGAGCCCCGAGCAGGGTTAGGCTTGCCTTTCCCTGCACAGGAGAACTGGGGAGGTGGGTGGCTGGGGCCCCTCTACTTTCTCCTCTCCCCAGACAAGAAAGCTTGGTCCTATTTCCCCCAGCCAACCCCAGGTGCTCCCAGAGGATAGCAGTGCCTCCCAGGTAAGAGGGATTTTAGATATTGTCTCCTGGGACACCGTGCCTTGGCCCCGACTTGCATACCCCCTGTGATGGGGAACTCACTCCCTCACTGATAAATAGAGACAGGTAGTGGTGGAAAAAAATGGGCATCTAGCTGACTTAGAGTCACATGCTGGTTCCTCCACCTACTATCAGGGCCGCCACAGGCTATTTCCTTATATGTCAAATGAGGAAAATAGCTTTCACTATGATTGCTGTTGTTGTTGATGGTATTACTATTGTTATAGATCTCATAACTTTTCTCACAAAAAGACTTTGATTCCCAGAGTAAAGAGGATGCTGTGTGATTCAGGCCAAGCCATCAACACCTCTGGGCCTCTGCTCTGTTCCTAGAGCTGTCCCTCAGGTAGAAACAGAGGTTGGGGCTCAGCAGCCATCTCTGGAGGACCTAGAGGCCTGCCATCAGCTTAGCCTCTGTCCCAAGTCTCAGGACCTGGGGTGCCCCGCATCTCTATCTATCTCCATCTCTACCAGGTCCTGTATGAATCAGGGGCGTTAAGTCCAACAGGTGGTCTGACAATATCCACCTGAGACTGAGGCCCAGAAAAGGAAGGGGCTTCCCTGGGGTCACACAGCAAGCCTGCAGCAACACCAGGATTTGCACCCACACCTTCTAATCAAACCTTGTCTTGAACCCATGAACATTCTCAGCCTGATATAAGCTGCCTATACTAAACAGGACCCTGAATCCAGATTGCCCAGGCCAGCCGTTGCTCTGCACCCCTGCCCCTTGGGAGCCTGCAGCCCCCTTTGGCAAAATCAGATCTTCTGAGAACTTAACTGTATGCCAGCTGCTGAGCTGCCCATGTGCATTACTTCCTGCCTTGAGGGAGCGATTTCTTATTCCCATTTCAGAGATGGTATAACTGAGGCTCAGTCAGGCTCTGTCACTTTCCCCAGACACAGCATTACCTGAGCAGCACTGTGCCTCGTGCCGGACCCCTGGTAGTTCTGGGCGGAGAGGCCTGAGACACCAGGAGCAAAGACTCCCAGCCGCGTGGTCTCCTGGCCCAGGTTGAGTTCATCCGTGAGCACTATTTAAGGCTGTGATGTGGAGTTGAAACATGGGGAGCCCCGGGTAGCTGATAAGAGGAATGATAACTTTTTCTGGTTCCATTATGAATTGGAAATATCCTTGTCCAGTGTTTAAATGATTTCTCAGTTTTCTCATCCCTCACACCCCCTCCCCTGAGATGCCTCCCTGGCCCCTTTTGTGGCTGGTCTCCACACTCCCAGACTAGGGTGGGCCAGCCCCCTTCCCAGCCTCCTCCTCCTTGTCTTCCCAACACCCAGCACAGCCCTTCTGGCCCCTATAGAACAAACACTGCACTGTTCTCCTTGGGGGACCCAGGGCACCCTCATCTGTGTTCCTATGGAAGACCCGTAGAACCCTGCAGGGAATACCAGCTGCTTATATGCTTATATGTAAACAAATTCCCTCCCTTGCAGGGCCTCAGTGTTCCCATCTGTGCAGTGAGGGGGAAGGAGAGAGTCTGCCTGCCCTCAGGGGTCTCCCAGTTCTCAAGAGACTGGACATCCTGTCTCAAGGGTCAGATTTGAGCCCAAGGCTCCAGCCACAGCTGCCCTGTGCCTGCCTCTCCTCATGTGAGCTGGGCCAGAGTAGCTGCTCATCTGGCTGGAGAGGGGGCAGCTCCACACCTCTGACCATGTGGAGACCCTCCCCCAGGCGTCCTCTGTCAGGTTCCCCCGAGGACTGTGGTCCACAAGCTGCTTCAACCCCACGTGTGCTCTGGGAAGAGCAGGGGACGGAGTCTGAAGACCTGGCTGCCGGGACGTGGCCGCATGTCTCTTGGCTCTGCCCTCAGTTTCCGAATCTGTGAAATGGGTTGGCTGGCTGATTCCACACCCCCATCCCCGCTCCTCCCCCTCCAAGGTTTCTTTAAACAGGGTTTAAATTTACCACCAGGCCCACTCCAGAACGGTAGGGCCTCTGACTGTGTCCACCTACGCCAAGCCCTCTGCAGAGCCGTGTTAGCAGGCTCATTGCTCTGGCTGACCCACCTGTGGGTGGGGAGTGTGTGGGAGGCAGGGAGGCAGAGGGAACCCCGCTTGTGCAGGGAAGAACTCAAGGCTCTGGGCAGCCCCGCCTCCTGGTTCCCAGCCCAAGGGAGACCCCTGCTGTCCACTGTGCTAGCCCCTTTTTCCTATTCCAGGGACCCCGAGGACCAGACGGACCAGCTGGGGAGCAGGGGTCCAAGGGCCTAAAGGTACTGACCCCCACCCCCTTCCTCTCGTCTCCTGACCCAGGGAATCCAGGCTCACCATCTTCTGTAACAGACCCCTTGGGGACAGCAGGGCGTCCCTGAAAGGCTGCAGGGCATGCTCCTGAGAGCTCATCTGGCCACCCTTCCTGGGGCTGGCATGCCCCCAGCATGTGGGCAGGGAAGGGAGAATGAGCTTTCGGACTGAGAGAGACAGAGGAGACAAAAGTGAGAGAGAGGAAGGCGGAATCAGTCCTGGCCCCTGACTCCCCAAGCCCTTCCAGGATCCCTGATTGCTGAGACGGCTTCCGCCCCCATCAGGATGCAGGGGTCCATTGTTCTCGACCCACAGCTCCTGGCCACTGGCCATCCACTCCCCCGAGTTTGCCCACCTGCGCACTGGGGAGGGGGGTGTGTGTGGTGACCCCCGGGGCTCCTTCTATCTCCCATGGAAGCAAGAGTCCCTTCTCAGGGAAGAGTTCTCCCCAGCACCCACTGCCCCCCTCATGCTTGGCTTCGTGCAGGGCCCGCCAGGACCACAGGGCAGACTGGGCCAGCCCGGGCAGCAGGTATGTGAGGCCGAAGCTGCCAGCCCCTCTCCCCGCTCCCTGTCCTGTGATGCGTGCCTCTAACAGCCCACGTCTGCTTCCAGGGCGTGGCTGGCGAGCGCGGGCACTTGGGCACACGAGGCTTTCCTGTAAGTAGCACCGCCGGTTCATGAAAGTCTCTCTGTGGGACTTGGCGGGGAGGAAATAGCCCCGTTAGCCACCTTTCTCATCCTGCAGTGGAAATCCCGAAGGTGCTAGCTGCCCACTCCCGCCCTGAAGGCCCTCCAGCCTGTCTGTTCCCCTCTGGGACTCAGGCTCCCATATATCACGTGGCAGGACCCTCATTCCATACGACAGCTTGACTGAGACCCAGGGGCCAGGCAGGGCGGGGAAGGCCAGGGAGGGACTGAGGTCAGCTTGCTTTGTTCCTGCAGGGCCTCCGGGGTCCTTCCGGTCCCCCAGGCACCAAGGGCCTCCCAGGAGAACCGGTAAGTGCCCATTCCCTCGCTCTTTGCATCTTTGCCCCTGGCAGGCTGGTCTCAGCTGCGTCTTCACCTGCCGGGTGGTGGGGGTGGGGGATGTTATCCTGTGATGAGACCAGGAGAGGGGTTAGAGAGGGGTAGTGCGGGGCTCTTCCACTCCCATGGATAGGCCTCGGGTCTGGGAGACAACACTGGCTGGGAAAGTTCGGGGCTCTAGATTGGGTCTACCTCCCTTGCCTTCCAGCCTCAGTTTTCTTGCCAGTGAGATGGGCATAATGGTTCCTCTCTTGTCATCCTGTGGTGAGGATGAAATAAGGAAGCGTGTTTCAGTTCAGTTCAGTCGCTCAGTCGTGTCCGACTCTTTGCCACCCCACGAATTGCAGCATGCCAGGCCCAGTGCTTACTTAGCACAGTGCAAAGTGGAGGGAACCGCATCCTTCAGGTCTGCGTAGGAGAGAGGGCAGGATGCAGATAAACCGACACGCTGTCAGGGCCCTGCAGAGTCCCACATGGCTGGTGCGGTCAGAGCTGGATCTCGGGGAAGGCGGGAGGCGGTCACAGGGGCCAGTCACCCAGAGCCACAGATGGAGTTAGTTCTTTGTCCCAGAAGCAACCGGAAGCTGTTGAGGGGATGGAAACAGAAGGGACCTTTTAGGAGATCTCCCTGGAAGGGTGGGTTTTGAGGGGAGGTACACCCTGTCTTGAGGAGCCCCATGAAGAGGCTGTGGCTGTCCTGATGGTAATGAAGAAAGCACCGTCTTGGGGCTTGGGAGGGGCAATCTGGGGGACAGGGGGAGGACTGGAGATCAAGCAGCCCATATCTAGAAGCTCAGGCAGATGCCCTTTGGAACAATGGGTGGGCAAAACGGCGTTCCAGGCCGAGGGCACAGAGTGAGTGAGGCTTGGGAGCCAGCCAGGAGGCTTCTGAGCAGGGGAGGCCGCCCTGAGTCTTCAGAGATGCCTAGGAGAGGGTGCTGGTGGACGGGTGGGGCGTGATGTTGGATGCGGTGAGGAAGGAGCTCGGGACCAGGGTCCTCAGTGAGGCAGGGATGGGGTGAGACCCGCAGAGTCCCGGGCTCAGGGTCCTCGCCCTTACCTGTCCCTCCAGACTGCACTACCAAGCCTCAGACCCCAAAGAGGGCCCAGGCTGGCTTCTCCCGACTGTCTGTGTGTCTGTCTATCTTCCAGGGCCCTCAGGGACCCCAGGGGCCAATTGGCCCTCCCGGAGAGATGGGACCCAAGGTGAGTGCCGAAGGCCCTTGTTCACCCCATGGTCTTGCTGGGGAGGAAGCAGCCCTTCCCGGCCCTTCTCCTTGGGGCTCCCTGTCCCGTGTCCTGCAGGCACTGGTGGGGAGATGGCCTGACAGAGAAGGTAGATCCACCATGTCACCAGAGAGGGTGGGGTTGGGCTCCCCAGCCCAGGGGAAGTGGGTGGGATACAGGCATGCCAGGACCCTCATTGGGGGGTTGGCATTGCCTCTTTTTCGGCACCCTTTTTGGCAATATTCCCGATCCTGACCCTGCTGGGACTTCACCCTGACACGGAGGTTTGACTACCGAACCGGTCCTCCTAAGGTCTTGCAGCAAGGAGCCTGAAAGGCGTCTCAGGCACCCCTGCCTCCTCCAGGGGAGAAAACCGAGCCCTGGGGTTTCTGCAGGGGCTGTGGCCGTCCTAAGGATGATAACTTGGGGATGTCTCCCACCCCTGTCATCCTGGCCTGGCTGCAGAGAGAAGGCAGGGCTGGAATCCCTCAGCCCTGAATGTAGCATCTGTTGGCTCCCTCCCCTGCTGTTATGTGAATCATGAAATTTTCCTCTCCGTGCTTGCCAAGGGCTCCTACTGTGGTCAGCCACACTCATGGGGAGGGCAAAGGCTCCCGCAGCCTCTGGGTAGCCCCAAGGCTCCGCAGTCTGAGCCCAACCACCCCGCCCCTCGCCTAGTCCCAGTTCTAAGCTCCCAAAGGCTGCAGCCTGCTCCCAGCTCTGGGCCTCTCGGGCATGTCCCTTGCCCTCTCTGAGCTGCCTCAGTTATCTCCTCCCTTGGCAACCAGGGAATCAGGGACCAGCCCTGGCTCTAGAATGGACCAATGGCATGTTTTTGTTTTTTGCAGGGGCCACCAGGTGCAGTGGGAGAACTGGGCCTTCCTGGGGAAGCTGGCATGAAGGTAAGGGGGGGATGAAAGAAGAGAAAAAATAACTTGCTGAAACCAACTCCCAGCTGGCGGCCACGTCCTCTCTGTGGAAGAGAAATGAGCCTTTCTTGTGCCCTGGATAATGGGTTCTCTGTGCTCCTGGCTGGGGAGTAGGGCTTGGCCATGGCCACAGCAGATGGCCCAGCCGGCCTGGAGCCCCCGTCCCTGCCCCCCCCCCACCGTCTGGCAGTGTTTTCTCTGGCACCTGCCCCATGCCGGGGCGGCCGGACCTCCTGGCCTCCCGAGATAGCATCTGCATTTCAACAGTGCCCCTCATTACCTGCGGGGAAACAGGAGCCCATTGATCCCTGGGCTCTGGGGAGACCCCGTCCCCCCTCTGCTGTTGGAAGAGGACCTGCTCCCTGTGCAGGACTTGGAGGCCTGGAACCTTCAGTGTTGACTTAGTTTCAGAAGCTTTTGCTGGAATAATGCAAGAAACTACCCCATGTATAAAACAGAAATGGGACGGTTCTGGTTGGGGCCGGGCTGGGGACTCAGAGCTCCGCCTCCTCCTTGTGCTTGCAGACACCAGCAGGGAGAGAGTGTAGCTTGGAAACCTCCAGATGAGAGAGACCCTTCTAGGGGTCTTTTGGAGGAGGTGGGGGACGTTTAGGGCTTCCCAGGTGAGTCACTGGTGAAGAATCCGCCTGCCAGTAGACACAGGAAACGAGGGTTTGATCCCTGGGTTGGGAAGATCCCCTGGAGGAGGAAATGGCAACCCACTCCAGTATTCCTGCCTGGAGAATCCCATGGACAGAGGAGCCTGGCAGGCTGTAGTCCATGGGATTGTAAAGAGGCAGATAGGACTGCGTGACTCAGCGTACATGCATACACAAGGGACATTTACTCTGATTCATTTAGGGCCTCTTCCTCATTTGTGTTTCTCTCCAGGGCTCTCAGGGGTGGGTAAAGGTGATCGACCCCAGAGTTGCCATCTCTGCATCTGATACTCCCTGGAGCCAAACTAACTGCTTGGGCTGGATCCTAAAGCTGTCACTTAGTAGCTTCATGAGCTCAGGCTGGTTACTTAACCAGCAGTCGCTCAGTCTCCTCATTTGTAAAAGCAGACCCCTTCCCTGGCAAGGTTGTTCTGACAACTAGCTGTGTGAAATAAAAAAGCACTGCAATAGGGCTGTGTACATGTGAGCTCAGCCGTGATGGTGTGGTCGTGGTGGTCCTGAACATGCCCAGGGCTAACTGGGAACAGAGGCTGTGGTTGGCATTTCACAATTTCTCTCTAGTTCTGGAGAAGAAAGAACTTCCTTGGCCCCACCCCTGCTTCCCCCACATCAGAACTGATGAGAACAAGAAAGTGGGGTGAGAGCTGGGGCTGGTCCGATCCTCCTACCCACAGACTTGTGTTTGGCTTCTCCTAGGGTGACCTTGGGCCTCTGGGCATCCCTGGGGAGCAGGGCCTCATTGGGCAGCGGGTAAGTCAAAGCAAATTGATTCTCCCTGAAAAGTCCCCTTTCCCATCGCCCCTGGTATTTGGTGGAGGGAGGGCCTTTACTCAGCTTCCCTGAGCCTCAGTTTCCTCAGCTATACAAACAGACCACGAATTTCTGCGGCCTCATCCAGCCTGCCTCTTGGCAGGCCAGCATTTCTGCAATGCAGAGGTGCTCTGCAGAGAAAAACATTCTGTGGTCAAAATGTTTGAGGTTCTGCATGCTCGGTGTTCCTTCTTACAGGTTAGTGGGAGCATTTTCAAGGCTCTGAGGACGGCAACCAAGAAATTGGGGGTTCTTTCTGTGAGGATCCAGAATCTCCAAACTTATTTGACCTCCAAGTGTTTTTATTGACAAACACCTGTTATCACCCTGTTCCATGGAAAGTTACATGGAAGGTTATCTTTCCTTTTACCAAAATAAACCCACAGAGCTTGGCTTCCTTTGAGAAGCTTTGGGACATCTCTGCACCCACCTGTCTATGTCCTGTGCTTGAATTATAAGGTCCCTGCCTAAACGTGGACTCTGGGTGCTATGGGGGATACAGAGCACACATCCTCTAGCACCTTACGGATGGGGAAGGTGGGGCCCAGGAGCGAGAGAGAGTTAGTGTGGAGGGCTTGGTGGGTGCAGGCTCCACGCACCCAACCCAGTCTCTCATTTGTCCCTTTTTCCAGTGATGCTCCACAAACTGAGCTAAGATGTAAAATGAGGGGAGAAGGCCTTGAAAATTGAGCAGTGTAGCTTCTTGGAGTGCCATGTTAAAGCAGGCTCCTGAGGCTCCGTCTGGGCTCACTAGGAAAGAGCATGATGTGCACTCACTTGGTGCCCACTGTATGCCAGGCACTTCACAGCAGTGAATAACAGAAGGCCCTGTCCTCAGGAAGCCTCCTTCTAGCAGATCGATTAGTGATGTCTGCCACGGACACAAGAGGAGTGGCCAGTAGGTTGACTAGTGATGCCTGCCATGGACACAGCAAGGATGGACTCTACACCCTTGTCCCATCTGTGCCATCCCTGTATTTGATGACTTCTGAGGCCCCTTTCAGCTCAGATGCTGAACAGCTATGAACAAGCAGAGGGAGACACAAACTTTGACAGCCTGTTAGAGACCTGAGACATCCAGAGGCATCTCTGGAGCTGGAAAGGCAAGCAGGGAACCTGGCTGAAGGTCAGATGGGGATTCAGGGGCTTGGTATCATTCCTAAACTTGCAGGCAAGAAAGTCTGAGAAATGGCCTCACTTTCCTCATCTGAAAAATGGGATTCCACCAAGGTGTTTTATGAGGGCTCCCTCCAAATTCCCAGAAGAGTATATCTAACAGCTATCATCTATGGGATGCTTATACTGGCTCTCATAGGAACCCTTAAAGGAAGTGTATCAGCCCATTTTCAGATGAGGAAACAGACACCTATGGGGGCTAAGGAGGTTGTTTGTGGCCAGACCACTATGAATGGGAAGCCCAGTGGGGGCACTGAGGTCTGACATCAAAGCCTATTCAACCAGTAGGCTTCACTACCTCCCCAGTCCAACCAGCCCACCTGGACACAGGACCAGTACTTTCTATCTTGGGTAGCCCCTGCCCGACCCCACCCTGCACAGAGAACAGGTTGTGGCTTGGGGGTCTGCTCCACTGCTTACTTGTTGTGCCAAGCATTCTAGGGCACTACTAGAGGAGATCAGGGGTTGGGGTCTTGCTCTAGTGCAGGGGAGGAAATAAAATCACACTGGAACCCCCTCCCCAATAATGTCTCCTCATCTTTCCCACTACCCTTTCCAGGGAGAGCCAGGCCTCGAGGGTGACAGTGGCCCTGCAGGGCCTGACGGGCTAAAGGTAAGTGTCCTTCTGGTGCAGAGTCTGGGGGAGAGGGAATATTCTGGAACTGCCTTCTGCCTCTGGCCCCACTGCCCTCCCATCCAATACCCAGGTACTCCCCCAGAAGCTCTGTGTCCTCATAAACTCCAAGATAAGTCCTCCAGCTTCTAGGGAGCACAGGCTGTGTAGGGGTGAGCCCTGCCCAGTGCCCGCTCCCTACCCTGCTCACGGACTGGGGATTAACCCCACCTTCTACTCCTCACTGCCACCTTTCTCCTCAAAACTGCAGCTTCTCTTGGCTCAAGGTGGTACGAGGCCAGAAGCTTTAATATCTATTATCTTCCAGACATCTTAAAAGATCAGAAGAGTAATCACCACCCATGACTCATAGCCACTATTTCTGGAGGACTAGTCACAGACTATCAGGGACTACACTGAGCCCTTTGAATGTATCACCTAGATCAGTGCTATGGGGTAAGTCCTGTCTTTGGATGAGGAAACTGAGACTCAGGTTAAACAACTTGTCCAAGGACACATGCTAGTAAGTGGCACAGGCAAGACCTGAGAGTCGGCTACCTCTCTGCACCATGCTCCCATTCTAAAGGTGAAGAGACTGGGGCTCAGGCTGAGGTGTGTGCATCCAGAGTCTATGGCTGTGAGTGAAAATCCAAAATTCAAACCCAGGGCTCGTTGGCACCAAAGCATGTGGGCCCATCTCAGCCCTGCTGCTGAGATTCATCTGTCAGCCACAGATGCTGGGGACTTAAGAAGGTTCTAGGGCTCCCCCAAACCCCAGGGCAGGTGGGCATCGCTCTCGTAGCCCCCACCCCTGACCTAGCTCTGAACTGTTGTTAGGTGGGTTTTCCCAGGGCTGACCTGTCCCAGCCCAGGCTTCCAGGTGTCACATCCCAGGATTCCCTCGGTCACCACTGACTCTCCTATGACCTCAGATAAGCATCCCCTTTTCTGGGCCTGCACTGTCCTGTGTCCAGGGTGCCTAGGTGACAGGCCCCCCGCTGGCTCCCCAGCTGCCTGCCTTTTGCTCGCAAGGTTGAGAGCGCCCCCTGTCTGCCGTCCGTCTGCCTTCTCTCACCTCCAGCCCTGCTGCATCCTAGGATCTGGCTCCGGAGACCCAGAGCAGCTGATGGCCTCCCCACACTCTTTGACAAGTGCCTGCATGAATCACGATGATGCTGATGGACATTCTGGCTAAAATGCTCTGTACACTCATACGCTTGTGTCACCTGCCTTCAGAGCTTTAGATGAATTAACCCATTTAACTCTCCCAGCAACCCTCCGAGCTGGATTGATTACCGCCTTCATTTGACAGATGAGGAAAGCAAGGAATGGTGTGTGGGGGCCTCCTTCACCTCTGGGCAGCCGCCTTACATCTCCTTGGAATCTTTGCTGAAGTGGGGTGGGAGGGGCTCGTCCAGGCTTGGGCGCCTCACAGTCATTTCTGCTCATTGTGATGGCTCCTGGGCCCCACTGCTTCCTCTTCCACTCCCTCCAAAGCCAATTCTATGTAGGGCTGGAGCAGTAGTGCACATGTGTGGTGTCTGGGCTTCCCTGGTGGCTCACATGGGAAAGAATCCGTCTGCAATGCAGAAGACCCTTGTTCAGTCTCTGGGTCAGGAAGATCCCCTGGAGGAGGGCATGGCAACCAACTCCAGTATTCTTGCCTGGAGAATCCCATGGACAGAGGAGCCTGATGGACTACAGTCTATGGGGTCACAAAGAGTCAGACACGACTGAAGCAACTTAGCACACACGCATAGTGTCTTCCTGGGCTTTGCATGAATCCAGGAGAGAATCTATTTCCTTTACGGCATTTGTTCGAGCATCACCTTCATGGTGAACATGGCCTCTCAGATGTGCACAGCACTTTATCATTGCTGATGGTGGCAACTATGACAGGGATTCCTACTAATAGCTCACGCTTATCCAGTGCTTGGGCACTGGATGCTATGCTAAGCTATTTACATGGATTATCTCCTTCACTCCCCACAGTAACCCTTTGGTGCTTATTTTGCAAATGAGGAAACTTGCCCAAGTCAACAGCTGTTGAGATCTGAATCCAGTAGTGGGGGAGGAGGTATTGTCCCCTGAGCAGAGAACCTTGGAGTGAGAAGAACCAGAACCCAGGGTCTTACCTGTGCTCTGCCGTGAACTCACATGTGGCGTTAGGAAGTCTCTACCTCTCTCTAGGCCTCAGTTTCCCCGTCTGTAAATATCAAGCGTTGAGCTGGGCAACTTGTAAAGGTTCTTCTGAGCACTGACAGATGTCCTGGATTCTGGGACCCTAGTCCTTTACCCCTGGACCCTTTTCTGCATGGGATCCACCACTGGGTGTGTGGGAACCCAGGCTCTGGGGCTCTGGGTAGGTCTTGCAGCCAGTGCCCCTGCAGGGCCCAGGCTAGGGCCCCTCCCAGAAAGCCAGCCCAGCCACCTGGAACAGGCTGCCTGCCTCTGAGGGCGAGGAGAGCAGGTGGCCAGGATAACAGGCCAGAAGGGGAATCCTGGAGCCAAAAGCATCCACAGGAGGATCGTCAGGGCCAGCCTTGTCTCCATGCCAGGCTGGGCTTGGAATCTGAGCATCTCAGTGGGAAGGGACCTCAAAGACCCACCTGCTCAACCCTCTCCTGGTGCCCAGATCTGTTCTGCACTGGCCCAAACCCCAGCTTGGCTCTTGCCTCCCTCAGCTGCGTCATCTCTGGATTGCCCCCTACCCCCCACTCACTGGGGCATCCTCTCGGACCAGAGCTAGAAACTGCCCCAGCCATCCTGGGCCCCAGCTGCCTACACCCAGAGCCCGGGGCCCTGGCGCAACCAGCCTACAGACTGCCCTCAGCATTCTGGTTCCCAGGTTCCGGCTGCTTGCCCTGGTGCACCCTGCTCTTTCTGCTGGATCCACACCAGTCTATCAGTGTCCCTCGTAAAGTATGGCGCCATAAAACAAAACTGGCAAAGATGCTCTCTGCCTTTCCAATCCTGCTCCTCCGCCCACCCCCTTCCTCCCCACCATGGCTTCATATCCTTTCCCCGGGGGCTTCTCTCTCCAGTCAGAGCTCAGCCACCTGCAGACCGGCCACAGGCCCCTGCTGCCCTGCTCCTCCCCACACCTGCCTGTACTGAAGCCCTTGCACCCACTCTGCTCACGGGGGCCGAGGGCAAGAGCCCCATCCTGGCACAGCCCGGCCTGCTAGAACACGGCCTGAAATGACAAGTGCTGTGTAAGCATCCGCTGCCACCCACCCGACAGAGGAAATGTATGGCAGCCAGTGAGAACGAGAGCTGTGCAGAGCAGACAGCAAAGGGAGCGCTTAGTCTCAGTAAATGGAATAAGACATTTAAAAAAAACAATAGATGGAGACAAGCAGTCCAATTGGATTAAGCCTTTAAAGCTAAATCTACTAACTAATTTCATTGCTTTGGAACAGTTGTTTTAGCGCTCTGAACCTGGTAGGTAGCCATTGAAACTATTACTTTTTACTTATTGTAAATGGTTTTGTGTAAACAAGGGTTGAAAACGCAACTCAGAAACATGGAAAGAGTTTGTTCCGAGAGGCTGAATTGGCTGAATTTTTTCCTTTATAAAAATTTTCTTAAACTTTTTAAGGCTCTTGTTCTCCCAATGTGTCTACAGGGCTGGAGAGAAAGCATCTCATCCTTCCAGCCTGTCCCTCTCCTGTAAACTCCACGGGGTGGGCGTGGTCAAGGGCCTCTCTTCCCTCTGATTGGCCCACTCCTTGGCCTAGGCAGGGCCCCTGGACGATGTCATGTACTGCGCGTTGTCTGTGCCAGGCTGACCCTTTTGGCTGAGGCATCAGGGGAATCCAGGGTCTGGTCGACTCTGGACATCCCAATGGAGCCCTGAGGTTTGGCGCCTCTGATGGACTTGGTGACTAATTATTTATTCTCTCTCTGTCTTCCTTCCTCATGTCTTCCCACCCCAGGGGGACAGGGGTGACCCTGGGCCTGATGGTGAACGTGGCGAGAAGGGCCAAGAGGGACTGAAGGGCGAGGACGGGCCCCCTGGCCCCCCTGGCATCACTGGCATCCGGGTGAGTGTGCACAGCTGTGTGCCAGCATTTGTGGCTCCTGGGTCAGAATAATACACTCGTGCCTTCCGGCAGTTAGGTGGGAGGTCGTTAGACGGCAGCCACCAAAGGCGCTCGTGTTTCTATCCTTCCTTCACTGGAGCACTTTGCAGAGCGCAAACCTGACTGTGTCCCTCCTGTAACTTCCTAGTGCCCACAGGAATAACATCACTCTCCTTGGTCTGTCTGCTGTGCCCCACACAAACCTGGACCCTGCTGACCTCATCCTGCTCAGCCCCCACATTCAGCCAAACTGAAATTCGCAGGAGAGGCATTGGTCCGGTTCTCCATCAGCAGCTTGCTGCGTGACCCTTCACTTGTTCTTGCCCTCTCTGGGTCACCCCTTTGGAATGATGAAGGCTTTGGAAGAACGTGTGCTGAAATCGTTTTTTGAGTTCCAGTGTTCCAGGAGCACTTTCTTAGTGAACTTTTGAGCATCATGACTGTGGAATGGGCAGAAACGTGGCAGAAATAGCCCTGACCCAGAGCCCAAAGGCCGAGCTCCGGCTCGAGCACCCACTATCGCTGTGACTTTAGGCGTGTCAAACTGCCTCTCTCTGAGCTGCAGATTTTTTCATCTAAAGAACTGATGAAACTTTGGATAGGAAAGCACTTTATAAAATGAACTAGAAATTTAGCAAATTATCTTGATGAGTGTGGAGGAGGACGGGACTGAAGCTGGAGGTGGTGATGATGTAGTCATGATGGTGGGGACGGTGATGGTAGTGATGAAGATGGTGGTGATGGCAATAGTGAGGGTGATGGTGATGGTCACGGCGGTGGTGGTGACGATGGGGGTGGTGGGGATGCAGCGGCGAGGACGGTGTTCGTGTGGCGGTGGCTGTGGGCGTGGTGATGATGGTGTTGGTGTGTGATGATGGACGGGATGGTGTTGATGTTAGTGAAGAGGATGGTGGTTATGGTGATGGGACAGGAGGCTGATAATGCCAGTTGTGGTTGTGATAATGATGATGGTGGCGTCCCGCCACCAATGATGTGTTGGTGATGGTGGTGGCCGAGGCAGGGGTGTGACGTGGCTCTGGGGATGGTGTCGGTGGTGGTATTGCAGTGTTTCTGTCCATATTTTGCGGTCACTGCCAGCTCTCATACACTGGGACTGGAAGGAGGTTCGCTGGGGCCAGACTGTGTGTGTGTCGGGTGGCAGAAGTGATGAGAGGCCTGTATTTGAGTGTCTTTGGCATTGAGGCCGCAGAACAGAAATCTCCCACTCTGTGGCCTGGAAACAGTGGAGGATTTAAAAATAGAATTTTATGAGCCATCAGGCCCTTTCCAGAAATACATCTATATGGATGGGGCCCAGCAAACGTCTTCCTTCTGGCCCCGCAGCCCCAGCCCACTGGATGCTCTCGCCCTTACTCAGGGTTTCCCACACCACTGGGGTGCTCCCAGCTGGAGCTGGGCCTGTCGGGACAGGGGGCCAACAGGCTGCCCTGTCCGGGGGGGACTCCCGTCTCCCTGGCCCTGGACTGCATTCTTCGTCCCTGACTCGCTCCTCCTGCTGATGAGGAATCAGCCGTTGCAGTCACCTCAGCCCACTGGCAGACGCCACCAGCCCCTGTAATCACGACTCACAATTGCCCAGACAGGACGGGCTTAGGAAAAGGGGTGTCCCAGAAAGTAAGAATCCGCACTTCATTCTCCCTAGCTGGGTGATCTGTGTCCACAGGGTCTCTGTCTCCTCGAGACTGTTTCTTTAGCTCTAACGTGGGATTAAACAGTCCCTTCGTCCCAGCCCTGTGGCCAGAATTGCACAAGACTTGATGCAGAGTTCAGATACAGTACCTGGCCCGTGACTGAGGCCATGCTGTATTTAATTACTGGAGGAGCAAAGGACCTTGAGATTGTCAAGCCCAGGGCTGTCAGCTCTGTGAGGCCAACACCACCTCTGCCCCCACTTGGCGAAGATGTAGATCGCAGGAAGTGTGCTGACGCTCACGGTCACACGGGCATTGAGTGCAGAACCAGTTTGAACCCAGGCAGTCTGCCTGGAGAGCGAGTGCTCTGCAAATCTGTGGATCTGCCTCAGTTTTCTCTCATTGCTCAACTTTTTCTCTCTTCCCCTCTTTACCTTTCAGGGTCCTGAAGGAAAACCAGGGAAGCAAGGCGAGAAGGGCCGGACAGGAGCCAAGGTAGGGACCCCTCCTCCTCCTACATGAATCGGCCATGCCCCTGCCCCCTAGCTCCCACCCTCCCCTCCCCTCCGCAGACACCTGGTGATACCCTGTCTCTCCCCCTCTGCAGGGTGCCAAGGGCTACGAAGGACAGCTGGGTGAGATGGGCGTCCCTGGAGACCCCGGACCCCCTGGCACCCCAGGCCCTAAAGGGTCCCGGGGCAGCCTGGGACCAACGGTGAGAACTCTCTGGGGGGCTGGGGTGAGGGTCATGGAGCCGAGGGCAAAGAGAAAAGCATTGCCCCCCTTCCCTTGTGTCTGCCCTCCAGACAGATCTTTGGAATCGTGGATCCCTTTGGGGACCTACAGAAGCTCTCGTCCCTCCCCCTGTAAAGTACATACAGCACAGAATTTCTTGCCATTTGAAGGGAGTCTGTGGATCTTCTGAAGCCCTTTATAACTTGATTATCAAGTCCTGCTGTCAGGGTGTAGGGAAAGGACCAGACCCTTGGGGATATTTTTACTGGACAAGGACTTTTCCCATTGGAAATAGATTCATGGGGGCAGGATGAAGCTACTGAAGATCCCCGGGTGACCCTAGAGAGTGGTCCAGCCCATCACTGGCCTGCCCTGAAGGAAGGGCCCCTTAAGGGTTTGATCCCTGCATCAGGAGGAAGACCCCAAGAGGAACCGAGGGAAGGGGCAAACAAGGCTGGCACAGCATCTCTGAGCTGCCGATGTGCGCCAATAAACAGCTGTGCTGGTTCGTGGCATTTGCAAGATTCTGTGGTGTAAATGCTCCCACGGTAGCTGATTTCCAGCTACCAGCATGATGTCACTGAATGCAGACTTGGAGGGGATGTGTGAGAAAGCTCCATTAGCTGGTAGAGTCGGTCTGTATCCCCAGGGTTTCACATCCACGGGGGGTCCTGGAACTGTTCCCCTGCAGATATTGGCTACCCAGGGATAACAGTGTTTCTGCAGCACAGATTCAATCAACAGAAATATCCTCATGAGCATAGATAACAACAAAATGTAGTAAAATAATTAGGAAGGGATGAGTTTGGGATATTTATCATCTGTGTTTTTAATATAATTGATTTATCTGTAAGTTCATATAATTTAACTTTTCATCATGGTTTTATTTAATAATTGGCTCACAAAAGTGGGGAAAATTTAGCAACTGGCTCTCTAAACCACTGGAGCTGGAAGAGGGAAGGGCTGGGGGAGGAGGAGTGCTCCGGAGAGCTGCTTGCTTTCCACCTCAGTCTCCGGACCGGGTTCTGAGCAGAGCGGACGTGCCAGGCTGCTGGGCTGAACTGGGTGGGAGCCTGTGGGAGAGACAGTGTCCGCGTTCCTTCTGTGAGAATCACACTGGGTACCAACGGGGGTCTTCTCCCCTCACAGGGTGCTCCAGGACGGATGGGGGCCCAAGGAGAGCCGGGACTGGCTGGTTACGACGTAAGGAGCTCTGACCTCCCCACTTTCTGGAACTCTGCCCTGCAGGCCTGGACTCAGGCTGCCTTGGCTACTGCCCCCACCTCCTCCCGGCCGAGGGCCACACAGATTCATGGTCTCCCTTGCGCCCAGGAACACCTGGGTCCACAGACCAGCAGTGGGCCAGACACGGCTGGGGTGAACAGACAGAGATCCCCCTGAATCCTTGGCCTCACTCAGTCCTTCTTTGCTGTGGTGGGTGCCGCACACACCTCGTGTCTGAACTTTGCAACTGCTCTCTGTGGAAGTGGTGGGTCGGAGCCCGTTTTTACACCCTAATTTGGCAACCCCCCCACCCCTTAGAGGCAGCCAAGCCAAACACATGTTAGACATCTGGAAGGTGAAGCGTCAGAGAGGCATGCGGCTTGCTCAGAAAGGGAAACTGAGGCTTGGGGAGCCAAAAGAATGTGTGTGCAAGGCCCGACAGCTTCTGAAGCTTGATGGTGGGATCCAGTGTCTGAAAGAGAAGCAGCCAGGAGAGGAGGAGAGGCAGAGGGCAAAGGAGAAGGGAGCTGGAGAGTGGGTGCTGGGAGTCCAAGGCGGGAGTCTGCAGCTTCAGGCCTCACCCCGGCCTGGGAAAGCCTGCCGAGGCAAGCACTTGCCTCCTGCCTCTGCCCAGGAGAACACACCTAGGGGCTCTGCTGAGATCTGCACCCAGGTCTGCTCCAAGATGCCTGAGCAGAGGTTTCAGCCACTCAAGCAAACACCCCTCAGAGGAGTGTCTGGGGCCAGCATGGCATGTCCAGCTGGCCATTGCTCAGAGAGGCACTGGGCCTGCTCAGAGTCACACAGTGAGTTGGGACAGAGCCAGGACCTGATCGCACAGCCCAGAGCGTCTCCATCTTTGAGTTCTTGTCCTTTATCCTCTGCTCCTCCCGACTCCTCCCTCCCCCGTGCTCTCACCTCCTGCCGTCTTACCTCTTGCAGGGACACAAAGGCATCCTGGGACCCCTCGGACCTCCTGGACCAAAGGGTGAAAAGGTGGGTGTCTGGTCCTGGGTGGCAACTGCTTTCTCATATCTGGGGCTGCTGGGAGCAAGTCCTGGGGCCACTGAGGCTGGGCTGGCGTGGGTTCATGACAGGCTCACCCCTGTTCACACCCTGGCCAGCCCAGAGGCCAGTGTTACCCTGGCTGTGACCTTCAGGCAGGAGTCATTAGACCTACATTTAGCACAGGTATCTTGGGTGTCATCTCGCCTGGCACCAGAACAAAAATGGACACAGTTGCTGCCCCTCTGGGGCTTCCGGTTGAGCAGGGGAAATGGACATCAGTGATGTAAGGATGCCATCTGTCATTTGCGTGAAGATGGGGAGCAAAGCCTCACTAGTGAATGAGATCGCCTGGTGAGAGCCAGGAGAGGGCTTGGGATGGAGAGTGAGAAGCACCAGCATTTCAAGGCCAGGAGCCACCCAGGCAGAGGGAACATGTGTCCAGGCCCCACCCCTGGGCTCCAGATTCAGTAGAAGACAGGAAGTGGTAGAAGGAACCTCGCTAACAGCCGCACCCCTCCCCACTGCGTAGGTGGGGACGTGGATCCCACAGGTCTGAGGGTCACATTCCGAGGCAGCACCGAGCTGGCCCAGGACCCAAGTCTCTGCGTCCTACATTAGCGAAGTCCCTTCCTTCCTTTCTTCCCTCTTCCCCTGATGGCTCAGCAGGAACAGGCTCCTATCAGGCGCCCCCCACCCCACCCCACCACCCACCGTGGTCTCCTTGTTCCCGGCTCCCCAAGCCTCCTTTCGTTTGCCGAGTCAGCTCCCCACTAACTACATCCCGCTGTTGAGTGAATCACCCTGGCCTAGCTTGCCATCCAGCTGGCCCCTTGCTTCTGCTTGGAGAAGAACAGCTCTGCAATCGGAGCGGGCCACAGGCTCTGACACATCCCACAGGAAGCTGCACAAGCCTCACACAGGACCCCGAGTCCCTCCTCGGCCCTCACGGTCTGCCAGGGCTGGTGCAGAAAGGCTTAACACGAAGCCTGAAGTGAGAGGGTGCCTTCAGTCTGGGCTGTCCACAGCCCCTGAGGCAGTCCCTGTGCCTGCGAGACACAAAAATCTGCCCTGAGTCTGCTGGGGCCTTGGGAGGGGCCCCAGCATTCCCCAAGCCTTGACTGCCTCATCTGTGAAGTGGGTGGGTACCTTGGGCACGTGAAGCTAAGCAGGGTATCACATATACATCAGCCAGATGCACTTTCTGAGTTATACGGTATTATTTGAATTCAGTCATTCATCTGCTAACCAACAGGTGTTTATGGATTTATAATGGTTATTATAATAATAATTTAATATTTAGTATGTCCTCATCTCTGAGCTAGGGGCTATGGAATGATGCCCTAAAGAGCTAGCCGACTCATTGGAAAAAAACAAACAAACCCTGATGCTGGGAAAGATGGAAGACAAAAGGAGAAGGGGATGACAGAAGATGAGATGGTTGGATGGCATCACTGACTCAATGGACATGAGTTTGAGCAAACTCCAGGAAATAGTGAAGGACAGGGAAGCCTGGCGTGCTGCAGTCCATGGGTCACAAAGGGTTGGACGCAACTGAGGGACTGGACACCACCACCACCACGTGAACTGTCACTAGTCACAGTGGGATGGCACTAGGGAGGCAGGCAGAGCAGGTTCCTGGGGAGACCCCAGAGCAGACCGCCCGCTCCAGGGTTTCCTCACACTCATCGCCATGACGCTAGCACGGGGGCGTCCAGGCCCCACTCGACAGGGGGAGAAACAGTCTCCGTGACGCTCCAGGACTAGCTCAGGATCAGTGTGGGATATGGCAGGACCAGGATTCAGACTGTCTGATGCCAGGCCTTGCTTTTCCAGTCGGAAACAAGACACTTCGATGCACCAATATGTTGTTCAGCTTGGGGCTTCCCTCGGGGGCATGTATCTATTGTCAAAGGCAGTGGCCCGAGGGACTGGGAGATGGGATAAGACTCTGGGAACAAGGAGAAAGGGGGATGGGAGGCTTTGTCTTGGGGTGCTAAAAATGCATCCCCAAACTTCAGCTACAGTGTGTGGCGGGCAGGGGAGAGGGATATCTGTATAGCTAGCTTTGGGCCCCATCATTGCTTTGATTCTTGTGTGACCTTGGCTAAGACCCTTCCTTCCCTGGGTCTCAGTTTCTTCATCTGTAAAATGGGAGCAATGGTCACGGCAGCATAGGTGTGTTATATGGATTCTATGAAACATGCCTCACGAAGTGCCTGGCACACAAAACCCACTAGGTAAACACTGGTAAAGCCCCCCAGTCCGGCTCTCTCCTTCACAGGAAGACGGAGCCTTGGGACAAGGAGCCATAGAGAGTGGTCAGGGAGGAGAGGGAATCCCTGCTTCTTGGACTGGCCACCAACCCCCCACTTCCTGGCTACAGCTGGTTCTAGGCCTCAGGCCTACTCTGCTGCCTTCGGTCTCTGCCCGCAGGAGCCACAGGGGCCCCAGGCCAAGGCGTATGGCTGCCAGCCCTCAGGACTGATTCGGGCCTGGGACAGGCTCCAGCCCCTGGGACTGTCCCCTCTCTCCTGCTTCTCAGACCTCCCCTTCAGTCCCTGCCAGCAGCCAGGGGGCTTGGAGGTACCCTGGCTTGAGTGGCGTGCCCAGCATGTCCCCCCATGGGAGGTGACACTAATTGTCTGGGGCTAGATCATGCTGCGGAGAAGGCAGTGGCACCCCACTCCAGTACTCTTGCCTGGAAAATCCCATGGATGGAGGAGCCTGGAAGGCTGCAATCCACAGGGTCGCTGAGGGTCGGACACGACTGAGCGACTTCACTTTCCCTTTCATGCATTGGAGAAGGAAATGGCAACCCACTCCAGTGTTCTTGCCTGGAGAATCCCAGGGATGGGGGGAACCTGGTAGGCTGCTGTCTATGGGGTCACACAGAGTCGGACATGACTGAAGTGACTTAGCCTAGCCTAGCCTAGCCTAGATCATGCTGAGCCCTCAGGCTCTGCCTACACCTTCCTTGTAGCTGGCATGTGGCTTCCAGCCACCCATCCTGTGGGTGGACCAGGGCCTGGGGTGACCTGCCATGGCCCAAGGACCTCAGCTTTAAACTCTGCTCCTCTCCCTGTCTCTCTGACCACCTCTGCGCCGTGCATCCTCTGAGCCGTTATCATTATCAACAACAGCAGTTTCTACAGAGCCTCTTCTCTGTGTGCTGAGAGCTTACCGTACCGCTGCTTCCTGGGTCATCAGAGCAGTGCTATGAGACATGACAATCTCATTTTGCAGACGAGAAACTGTCTTATGAGCGAGACCCGCAAGTGAGTGACTGCTGAGTGCCTCCTAGGGAGACTCAGGGCCTTCCCTGAGGCTCACATCAAGAGTTGGAGAGTCATCCTAAAGCAGGTTCTCCGCCCACCTTCTCCCAGCAAGGGTCAGAGAAAGGGGGCTCTTTCGTTGAGGGCTGAATGGCTAAGCAGCTCACACCACCTCTTTGTGCTTCAGTGTCCTCATCTGTAAACTGGGAGAATAATATCACCTATTTTGTGAGGCTGTTGGCAGAATTCAGCCTTCCCAGGTGGCGCTAGTGGTAAAGCACCGGCCTGCCAACACAGGAAACGTAAGAAACATGGATTTGATCCCTGAGTTGGGAAGGTCCCCTGGAGGAAGGCATGGCAACCCACTCCAGTATTCTTACCTGGAGAATCCCATGGACAGAGGAGACTGGTGGGCTGCAGTTCAGAGTGTTCTACACAACTGAAGGGACTTAGCACACAGACAGCGCTGGGAGGATTCACTGAGTGTCTGCGTGCAGCTGTGGTGGTCGGTGCTCACGCTTGCCAGCTATTGGAATTATTGTCATTGCCTGCTGAGCACCGTGCAGGGACTTCTGCATCTCATGGAAGCCCCACCACCTTCCCTGGGTATCAGCATTGTCCCCTTCACTGCCCTACTACCCCTATTTTGCAGCTGAGAAAAAGCTCTGAGACCAGAAGGGCCCCGTTGAAGCCCTGGGCAGCTGGTCCCCTACAAAGCCGGGTGTAACCAAATCTTGGCTCAGCTACCCTGGCTGACAGCCTGAGAGTGTTGGCCTTGGGGTATCCAGCCTGAAAATAAAAGTGATAGTCACTTGGTCGTGCCTGACTCTTTGCAACTGCATGGACCGTAGCCCGCCAGGCTCCTCTGTCCATGGAATTCTCCAGGCAACAATACTGGAGTGGGTAGCCATTCCTTTCTCCAGGGGATTTTCCCAAGCCAGGGGTCGAACCTGGGTCTCCTGCATTGCAGGTGGATTCTTTACCGTCTGAGCCACCAGGGAAGCCCCCAGGGAAGTCCAGCCTAGGGGAGGGTAAAGAGCAGTGTCCTGTGTTCCGAATTCCTGCTTGAATGCCCGGGTCTGCCTTGGACCCCATGTCTTCCCTTCCCTCTTGGCCTCAGTCTTTCTGTCTGTAACCCTAAGTAGACTGGTTCTTCATCTCTGATGAAGGCCCTTTTGGCCTCAGTGTGGAGTGTCTGGAATTCCCCAGGAGCAGGGAGTTTGTCTTAATGCTGGTTTCGCCTCCGCAGGGGGAGCAGGGCGAGGACGGCAAGGCTGAGGGGCCCCCCGGACCACCTGGAGATCGGGTAAGGGCCCCCACCATCCACCCTCTGGACCACTGCCAGGGTGGAGCCCCAAGCCCCAGCTGTGTGGGGGGCGAGCTCCGCTGAGGGCATGGCCCAGGAGGCCCAGGTCTGGCACCCCCTGCGGTCTTCTATTGCTGTCCTTTCCATTTAGGGCCCCGTGGGTGATCGAGGAGACCGTGGCGAACCAGGGGACCCTGGATACCCTGTAAGTATTCAGAGTTCCTACTTGCTGGCAGCATCGCAAGCATTGTAAGAGGGCATTCCTTGGCCTCTGTTTCATGCAACCTGGAATTAGAACAGGCTTCACCAGGAAATGGCCCGTCCTGCCACCACTAGTGCCCAGGTTTTAAGCATTCCCAAGGGCTCTCAATTCATACTGACAGGGGAAGGGTCTGAGATCTTTCCTGAGGGCGGGAGAGGATGGGCGGGGGAGGGAGACCCTTCCCCTCCAGGACCCTCAGTATCCCCATCTATGACTGAGAACAGCTCTCCCAGCAGAAGCAATGAGGACAGGCCACTGAACGAGCACCCAGCCCCACCCCCCACCCCCACCCAGGCTCTTCATCCTTCATCCTTGATGGCGGGAGTCCTTTGCTTTATTCATGATCAGTTGTGTCCTACTCTTTGTAATCCCCACGGACTGTAGCCCTCCAGACTCTTCTGTCCATGGAACTCTCCAGGCAAGAATAGAGTGGGTTGCCATTTCTTCCTCCACGGGATCTTCCCAACCCGGGGATCAAACCCGAGTCTCTTCTGTCTCCTACACTGGCTGGTGGATTCTTTCCCAACTGCACCACCACCCATTTTGCAGATGAAGAAGCTGAGACTTAGGGGGACAGTGACCCATGGCTAAGAATAAGAAGAACAAAGGCTTCCATGGGGTCCTCCAGGCTAGAAGTTTCCCTGGCTCTCACTCCCTCAAAGATGAGCCCCTTCACCTGTCTCTGCTTGACTTCCAGGGACAGGAGGGTGTACAAGGCCTCCGTGGAAATCCAGGCCAGCAGGGCCAACCCGTGAGTGGTGCTTCCTGTCCCATCCCCCTCCTGCCCTGAGAGGGGGGCTGGTGGAGGAGCAGTGGGGGAATTAGAGATCTGGTCTCTTTAAAGCTTAAAGAGACCCGCCCTGCGGGAGGGCCTGGGACAGCCCATTCTGGTTTCTCCTGCCCTGACCCTGGGGGCACCCCCAGAGCCTGCACCCCCAAACCCCTCCCCACCCCCTCCCCCTCCAGGCGGAGACTGGCCACCCTCCCCGGGAAAGAACCCTGGGGCTGCCTTGCGTCATCTCACCTTGGTTTGCAGGGGCATCCGGGACCCCGGGGACGGCCGGGCCCCAAAGGATCGAAAGGGGAAGAGGTAAGAGGCCCCGATGCTCACGGGGAAGGTAGATCCTGGGAAGGGAAAGACCGGCCTAAGCACATAGCATGTGGGAGCCAGCACTGGGGTGCAATGAGAAGGAGAGGGGACCACGGGGCGCTGCAGGGTGTGGTCCAGCCAGGATTCCTTCAGTGGGCCTGAGGGACAGGAGATGACCAGCCCCAATCATAGAGCCTCTGGGAGGGGGCCCACCTGTTCGATCAGCTAGCGGGATTTGAACCCCAGGCAGTCAAGATCCAAAGCTGGCCTCCCTTTCCACCACAATGCACTGCAGAAAGAAAACTGGGAGAAGTGAAGTGAGAGCATGTGGAGGAAGACAGGGAGCGTGACACTCATGAAGGAATTCGGAGGCAGTAGAGAGGGAATTTCCTGCCTTCACCCAGGCCTCCTGGATCGGCCTCCACTGAGGCTGGGCCAGGCTGTCTCAATGCCCTCAACTTCCTCCCAGGGTTGCACATGCACACTCCTTCCTCTGCTCGCACACACACACTCCTTCCTTCTGCTTGCACACACACTCGTCAGCCTTCCGGGATACCCACACCCCTGAGGATCACACGGACCTGCCAGCCTTGGGGCTCAGCTCCCACCAGGAAGTTGCCAATGCCTGGAGCCTCTGCCACAGGGTTCCCAGTGAGGGCCCAGGGCCCAGAGCAGGGTCAGGGACCACACCTGGCAGGTCCCAAGGCCTGCCTTCACCCTGAGCTTTCGGGTGGGGGTGCCTGGGCCCATTGGCAGATGCAGATGCCGAGGTAGAGCGGCAGGGCCAAGCCACAGAGGGATCTCCCTTCTGGAGCCCCTCGGGTTCTGCGCCTCCTCCAGGAAGCCTCCATCGTGTGCCCCTTGATTTTTCAGGGACCAAAGGGAAAGCAAGGCAAGGCTGGGGCACCAGGACGGAGGGGGATCCAGGTGAGTGGCTCGCAGCTTTTCGTTCATCCACCCCACCCCCTCATGCCCTCCCCAGAAGCCCTCACCAGCTTCTTGTTTACTCCCAGGGCCTGCAGGGGCTCCCAGGGCCTCGGGGCGTGGTGGGGAGACAGGGCCCCGAGGGTGTTGCTGGACCAGATGGGCTTCCTGGCCGCGATGGTCAAGCAGGACAGCAGGTGAGCTGAGGTGTGCGTGTGGTGGGATGTGGGGTGCCATAGGCCATGGGCCAGGAGGAGCAGGTTTGGGAACTTGGATGGGCAGAATCAGCATATCTAGAAGTTTCCTGCATGGCCAGTGGCTTCATTCCATGGTACCTGGACAATGGGCTGTCTCACTCTCCTCCACGCCAGCACCCAGGGGGACAACCCCTGTCCAGGGCACAGAGCTTCTGGTTTTTAAGATCCTTCATCTCCCCACCCATGAATCCTCAAGTCCTCTTGTCCCGCAGGTCCAGCCATTCTTACACATGGCCTCCATCCCCGAGTCTGACCTCCACCCACACCAGGCTTCTCCCACACTGGTGGATTTTGAAGTCACACTGCCTCCTTGGCTACCAATTTCCTGAAACATGAAAAATCCTCCTTTGCCCTCTTTCTTCACAGGGGGAGCAAGGAGATGACGGGGACCCCGGGCCCATGGGCCCCCCTGGGAAGAGAGGAGATCCAGGTGTGGCTGGCTTGCCTGGAGCACAGGGGCCCCCAGGATTCAAGGTCAGACCCTTGTTAACGCTCTTATCCGCCCTCCACCCTTTCTGCCTTGGTACTGACTACAGTGCCCCTGACTACAGTGCTGACATGGGCACCCATGTCCAGGGACCCTGAGAAAAATGGAGTCTGCTTCCTCAGGGGTCCCTCCCCAGGCTTGAACCTGGCTTGCTGCTGCTGCTGCTGCTAAGTCACTTCAGGCGTGTCCGACTCTGTGCGACCCCATAGACGGCAGCCCACCAGGCTCCCCTGTCCCTGGGATTCTCCAGGCAAGAACACTGGAGTGGGTTGCCATTTCCTTCTCCAGTGCATGAAAGTGAAAAGTGAAAGCGAAGTCGCTCAGTCGTGTCCGACTCTTAGCGACCCCATGGACAGCGGCCCACCAGGCTCCTCCGTCCATGGGATTTTCCAGGCAAGAGTACTGGAGTGGGGTGTCATTGCCTTCTCCTGGCTTAAAGGAAAATTAATCCCCGGAGCTATAATACTGCCCCCTACCAGGACTTTGAGGTTGTCAACTGTTTGTTGAGTTGTCCATGGGCGCCCTCTTGTGGGCCTTTGTGGAGCAATGGCTGTTGCTATGGCTGGGACCCTCCAAGGCATCTTTTTAGGAAGTTTCCTTGCTCGGTGGGGGATGCAGTCATGAGGCTGTCTGAGCCCAGGGTTAGACACTGAAGGGAAAATTGAGATGAATGAATGAGGCAGGGCTCTCACTCTCTCTGAGCTTGAAGTTTAGTTGGAGAGAGGCTATAACCCTCTTTAAAGACAGAGGGCAGAGGGGGAGAGGGGGCCTTGGCCCGGGGGAAGATTTAAATGAGGCAAGATGGGGAGGCGACATTCTAGACAAGAGGGACAGCATGAGTGGAGGTAGGGACTGCCTGGCCTTTGGGAAGAAACAGTGAAGAGAGGTGTGTGAGAGAGTTGTCAGGAAGTGGGCCCTTAAATGCCAGAACAAGAAAAGAGACTTTTGTCTTAAGGAGGCTGAAGTTTGAGCACCCTCCCTCATCCCCAAGCCTATACCTGTTGCCCTAGCAACCAGAGATGTTAACTGACCCGGTGGAATCGCTGTTCTGTCTCCCCGGCTGCCCTCCCCATCTCCTAGAGCCGTTTTCTCCCATTGACTGGTCATCTTGGTGTGTTTCTTTAAGGGAGAAAGTGGGTTGCCTGGGCAGATGGGACCCCCTGGCAAGCGAGGGACAGAAGGCGGCATGGGGCTTCCTGGGAACCAGGGGGAGCCTGGATCCAAAGGCCAGCCGGTGAGTGAGCCCCAGGGAACACACATGTTCCCACACATACACACACACACACACAGACCCACCAGCCACCTTCCTGCACTGTTAAAAGCACAGAGCAACACTCTCCATGGGTACGAGATACCACTGTGCCTCCCCTGAGTCAGGGATGAGGGGATGGAAAAAAGCTGAGGAATGAGATATGAGTGGTCCCTTAAGAATGAGGAGAGGCCATCCCAACCAGAACCTTACGTAGCCTGAAGTAACCTTGAATCTGGATTTCCCAGGTGGTACTAGTGGAAAAAACCCACCTGCCGTGCAGGAGACTGTAAGAAACATGGGCTTAATCCCTGGGTCGGGGAGACCCCCTGGAGGAGGGCATGGCAACCCACTCCAGTATTGTTGCCTAGAGAATCCTTTGGACAGAGGAGCCTGGAGGGCTTCAGTCCATAGGGTCACAAAGAGTCAGACACGACTGAAGCAACATACACACACACACGCAGCCTTGTATCTATTTGAGAAATTACATCTATAGTTTGAACACTTCCCACAAAGGTTCAGATGACTTCACTGGTGAATTCTAGTCATTGTTTATGGAAGAAAAATACCAATTCTGCATACACTCTTCCAGAAAATTGAAGGGGAGGGATACTTCCAAACACATGCTATGAAGTTACCACTACCCTGATGTCTATGCTAGACAAAGATTACAAGAAAAGAAAACTACAGACCAACATACCTCAGAAGTATAGATACAAAAGTTCTCGATACTGTTTTAGAAAAATCAGTCAAAGAATACATTAAAAGAATAGTATGTCAAGATCGAGTGAGATTTGAAACTTCCCCTGTGGTCCAATGGCTAAGACACCATGCTCCCAATGCAGGGGGCCGGGGTTCGATCCCTGGTCAGGGAACTAGATCCCACATGCACCACCAAGAGCTCACATGCCACAGCTACAGATCCTGCATGCTGCAACTAAAAATAAAATAAAATCCCACGTGCTGCAGGTAAGAACCAACACAGTCAAATAAAGAAATGTATTTTTTTAAAAAAAGAAGATCAAGTGAATCAGGTAAAAAAGATCAGGAATGCAAGGATATAACATTTGAAAATAAATCAATATAATTCACCATATTAACAAGCTAAAATTTGTTGTTCAGTCACTCAGTCGTGTCTAACTCTTTGCGACCCCATGGACTGCAGCATACCAGGCTTCCCTGTCCATCACCATCTCCCAGAGTTTGCTCAAACTCATGTCCATTGAGTCAGTAATGCCATCCAACCATCTCATCCTCTGTTGTCCCCTTCTCCTCCTGCCCGCAATCTTCCCCAGACTAAAATAGATGATCCAGTTAATCATTTCAGTAGATGCAAGAAAAGCAATTGATAGAATCCAACTCCATTTCTGATAAAAATTCTCAACAAACTTGGTATAGAAAAAACTTCCTCAACTTGATAAAGGACACTCATGAAAAATCTGTAGTTAATATCATATTTCCTAGTGAATGATTAAATTATTTCTCCCAAAGAGCAGAAATAAGTCAGATACCTGTTCACACCACTTCCGTTCAACATTGTGTTGGCATTTCTAGCCACTGCTGTCGGGCGTCATGTTTGTGAGCCATTCACACTCATATGATTGCCTCAAGGTGGAGTGGCTGATATCCCTTCAAGGAGGCAGGCCTGGGGGTCCTGCCCGACTGGCCAGGCACCTTGTCTTGGCCTCACTTGCCCTGTCTCATCTTGTTCTCCCCATAGGGTGACTCTGGCGAGATGGGATTCCCAGGAATGGCTGGCCTCTTTGGACCCAAGGTACAGATTCTCTATTCCTCTTGGGGTCCTGTCCATCCACCTGCTTGTTCATTTATTATTTCTTGGGCACAAATATTTCTTGTTCACAAATATTTCTTGGGCATTTGCAATGGGGGCTATAACACAGCCAGAATATAGCATGAACACCCTTGTCTCCCAGCCTCATGTTCCAGCAGACCTGGGTTCTAAGCCCAGCTGCGCAGTTTATCTGCTCTCTGCCTGAACAAGTTA
Source organism: Tragelaphus eurycerus (assembly GCA_935064755.1). Lineage (NCBI taxonomy): Eukaryota > Metazoa > Chordata > Mammalia > Artiodactyla > Bovidae > Tragelaphus > Tragelaphus eurycerus. Next base: position 1,280,475 of record CAKXYN010000083.1, read on the forward strand.
CTTGGTCTCTCCAAGCCTCAGTTTTCTCATCTATAAAATGCGCACAGTAGCAGCAAAGGGTTGTTACAATGAACATTAGACCTACACCATTTAGCACCGAGCCAGCACGGTGCCTGCTGCTTACTAATTGTGGACATTTATTCCTCTTTCTGGAGCCTCCCAGGGAAGGCATCTCTTGACCGGGAGGGTAAAGGTTGGGTAGACCCCGGGGTTGGCAGAGCTGCTGGAGCCCTTGCCCAGCGGCCGCCCAGACACAGCAGCCCTTCTCCGCCTCCCGCAGGGCCCCCAGGAGACGTCGGTTTCAAAGGCATCCAGGGCCCTCGGGGGCCTCCTGGCTTGATGGTGAGTCCTCCCCTGTCTGTCCCAGTACGGTCAGTCACCCGAGGCCGGCCAGCCATCAGCTGGGTGATGTCACCCTTCCTGTCCCTTCAGTCTTGAGCCTTCTCTGCCCACTGTCTCCCCTCCAGTTTCTACACCTTTTCTTAACATTTATTTTTTAATTGGAGGATAATTGCTTTACAATGTTGTGTTCGTTTCTGCATATGACGTGAATCAGCCATAAGCATACATATGTCCCCTCCCTCTTGAACCTCCCTCCCACCCCCTACCCTGCTTCCACACCTTTGCTCGTGATGTTCCTGCCAGCTGGGCTGCCATCTTTCCCGCTTTCACCTGTTCCCGTCCCCCACCAATGGCCCACTGCAATGCACATCGCTCAGGCTCAGCAGACACACGGCCTGGCCCTGCCTGGGGAGGTCTCCCTTCCATCTCCTGGGGGCCTTCAGGCTGCCTCTACCCTCCTGTCCTGGTGACTCTTCCCCAGGCACTAGGACAAGGATACACAAGCCTTCCTCTCTCCTTTAGGGAAAGGAAGGTATCATCGGGCCCCTGGGAATCCTGGGACCTTCGGGACGCCAGGTATGTGCAGGGGGCTGTCCAGAAAGAACGCTGGGGCAAGACTGTCTGTGTGACCTAGAGCCAGTCTGAGCCTCAGTTTCCCCATCTGGGTGGTGGGGCTCCTCCTCTGAGCCCTCTCTCACTGGGCCATGGTTTCCTGCAGGGTCCAAAGGGCGACAAAGGCAGCCGTGGGGACTTGGTGAGTGGACGGGCTGGTGGGCTGTGTGGTGGACTGGGGCGGGGGTGCAGCATGGCTCAGCCTGCTCCTCTAACTCTGTCTCCCCGCTTCTGTCCCCCTCCAGGGATTGCAAGGTCCGAGGGTGAGTGGGCTGGGGTGTGAGTGCTGGGGGGATGGTGGAGTCAGGGGGCTGGTACTCTGGGCTTTCCTACTCCATGACCAGTCATGTCCTGGGACCTCGGTCTGTACGCAGGTGGCCACGGCGCCTGGGTCTCAGGAGGAGGCCTGGGCTGGGTCGGGGGGGATGAGAGGCCTTTGAGCGGGGCCTCACTGTTCTCCTCTTCCTCCAGGGTCCTCCCGGCCCCAGAGGGCAGCCCGGCCCACCGGTAGGTAGTGTGTGCTCCCCTTGAACTGTAGGGCAGCTGCTGGGACCCCAGGCTGTGTTGGCGGCCTTCATGGGACTGGCCCTGACTTCACAGGCCAGGCCTCCGGGATAGTACAGCTCAGCCCGGGTGGTGCCAGGCAGAGACCAGGGTGGTGGGTTCGCTCATGCCCTGAGAGCCCCTCCCAGCTCCCGACAGCCCCCAGGACTGCAGCACATAGTCCCCGTCAGACACAGACCCAGCCTCTTCTTTTGCAGGGTCCTCCAGGGAGCCTTATCCACTTTGTAAGTTGGAGAACTTTCTCTTTGGTCTACTTGGAGTAAGGCTTGGGGTGTGGTGGGGGAGGGATGACAACAGACCCCTCCGGGGCCCAGGGCTGCCCACGCCCTGTCCTCCATCACTCCATACTGAACGCTGAACCCTGCACCGAGGGGCAGGAACGCAGATATTAGCCAGAATGCACCCCGGCCAGTGGACCCAGGAAGACCTCCCTCCGCTGGCTCCAGGCCATGTTGGCCCACTCTGTGCCGTTCCACTGACGGATCTTTAAGCTTCTGGTACTGATTCCAGCCCCTGAGTTTTGGGAAGGGAGCTGCCTCACACCAGTGAGCAATTTGGGTGACACCAGCTTGGTGTCCTAGAATTTAATTCAGTCCTGACACTACTTGGAACAGCATCAGATTCCACGGGTTGAGGGCTCAGTCCTACAAGATCGCTGCTGGCTCCCCCCAGGACCCCACACCTCCATTCCTCACCCCCCTTCCCTGACTCTCTTCCAATGCCAGTGGAAAATCCAGGTCTCATTTGTGCTTCTGACCAACTAGCTATATGCCAACAGTTCCCACCAGGCCCCCCTGGTGCTAGGGCAGCTCACAGAACTCAGAGACACATTCTACGTACCAGATTAGTGGCTTATTATAAAAGGCTGTAACTCACACGTGTCATTTTGGACTTCCCTTCTCAGCGGGTAAAGAATCCACCTGCAATGCAGGAGACACAAGAGATGTGGGTTTGTTCCCTGGGTTGGGAAAATCCCCTGGAGGAGGAAATGGCAGCCCACCCCAGTATTTTGCCTGGAGAATCCCATGGACAGAGGAGCCTGGTGGGCTGCCTTCCATAGAGTTGCAGAGAATTGGATGTGACTGAGCGCACGCACAGAGGAGCAGCCGGATGGAGGTGTGGGGACGGGCCGTGAGCTCCCGTGTCCTCTCTGAATTTCCACCTGCTCACCAACATGGGAGCCCTCCAAAACCAGTCCTTTTAGGACTTTGGCGGGGTCTTCGTTACACAGACACAATTGATTAAGTCATTGGCGATGGCGATTTACTCAGCCTCCAGCCCCTCTCCCCTCCTTGGAGGCTGTGGGACTGGTAACTGAAAGTTGCAGCCCTCTGATCACGTGGTTGGTTCCAGAGACCACCAGCCCCCACCCTTAGGTTACTTAGGAGCTTTCCAAAAGTCATCTCATGAACACAGCAAAAGATACCCTATTTCAGAAAATTCCAAGGGTTTTCGGAGTTCTATGCCAGGAACTGGGTTGAAGACCAAGTATAGGTTTCTTATTATGTGTCACCACACAACAGAGTCCATCCAGCTCAGATTCTGAGTCCAAAGAGGGTCAAAGGTTTACAGGTTGGGCCCCGGTGCTCCTCCCTGGCTTGAATGAAAACACTTCCCCCCGTCACAAGCCCTCTGGCAGTCTGTCCACATTTGACCATGGTCCCCGTTGACTGTTAGAAGCAGGCCCCAACCCCAGGGAATGGCCAAGGGGAAGGACTGCATGGAGAAGGAACCCCAGCCACGAGCAGCTTGAGTCCCAGCTCTCTGTCCTCGCCGTCCATCCCTCTGTCTCATCCATGAAACTAGAATGACAGCCCTGGCCACTTCCTCGACACCCTCCCTTCTGCAGAAAGGAAGCAAGCAAGGAGGAAATTAAGAGATCTAGGAAAAGACTTTTCCCTCTTAAAAAAAAAAAAAAAAAAAAGGAAAAACAAGAAGATTTTGATTTTTTGAATAATAACTAATAGATTCAGTGCTTGTTATATGCCATATAGCATTTGTAGCGCTTTTCTGGAATTCCCTTGTGGTCTGGTGGTTAGGACCCCACGCTTTCACTGCTGAGGGCTCGGGCTCAGTCCCTGAGCCCTAATCAGGGAATTAGGATCCCTCAGCCTGTGTGGGGAGGCCAAAAAATAAAAAAAGAAGAAGTGCTTTTCGTGTGTTCTGCTGTTTAGTCACTAAGTCTTGTGACTCTTTGCAACCCCATGGACTGTAGCTTGCCAGGCTTCTCTGTCCATGGGATTTTCCAGGTGAGAATACTGGAGTGGGTCACCATTTCCTTCTCCAGGGGATCTTCCTGTTCCAGGGATCAAACCGAAGTCTGTGTCTTCCTGCATTGTAGGCGGATTCTTTACCTTGAAATCATTTATCCCTCTCAACAGTTCTGAGTTTTATCATCAGGATGAGAAAACCAAGTTTAAGCAACTTGCCCAGATTGTACAGTTAGTAACTTGCAAGGCTTGGGATCTGAACTTGAGAAGGACTGCCGGAGTCCCAGCTCCAGACCCCAACCCTGGGGCTTTACTCACTGTCAAATCTTCCCCCCTCTCTATATTCATGGCGAGGTCGTGCAGCTGTGCTGGGAAGCCCAGTGCCAGGACTGGAGGTGCAAGTGGAAGTGAGATACTTAGAGTGCAAAGGGGAGACCCTGGGGCTGTGGGAATATAGAAGGCGGGGTCCACACCCAGCCTGGTGGCATCAGGAGAGAGTTCCCATCGCAGGGTGCTATCTATAGGATGCGTGCAGGGCAGGCTTTCTCACCCACAGCGCTGTGGACATTTGGAACCAGACGAGTCTTTGCTGTGAGTGACTGTCCTGTGCATCGGAGGATATTTAGCCACAGCCTGGCTTCCACCCACTGCATCCCAGTAGCACTGCCTGCTCCAGTTGCGACAGGCCCTGAAGCCTCAAGATATTGCCAGATGCCCTCTAGGGGGGCAGCATCACCCCTGGCTGAGAACCACTGGGATAGCAGATGGAACAATGGAGAAAGGGACTGGCAAATGGGAGTAGTGCGTGCAAAGGCAAGGTGGTGTCTGGTGCACGGAGCACCTGTGGGAGACAGACAGAGGCAGGGCCGGAGAACACAGCACTTAGGCCACTTCCAGGGGGTTGGACTTAATCCTGGGGGCGACAGAGCGCTATGGAAGTGCCTGGAGGAAATTAGTGGAAGCATCTGTTTGCAAGGGGAGGAAGAACAGAGCTCCCCAGAAGGCATGCAATTGGCCAGGATCCCACTAGGGAAGGTAGGGTGGGAGGGCCCTTGCTCCGACCCTGGGGCTCCTGCTCGGTGGGGGCCAGGAGGCACACCCTGTCTTCTCTCTGTGCAGCAACAAGATGACCTTGGGGCAGCTTTCCAGACGTGGATGGACACAAGTGGAGCACTGAGAGCAGAGGTGCCACCCGGGGCCCTGACCACGTGGGGTCCCTTCATTGGGGGGGGTGCAGAAATGATGACCCACTTGTGGTCAGTGGCCTCCAGTGGTCAGCAATTCACAGCCGAGCCCTTTTGCTCTCCTCCTGAGTCAAGATGTCAGAAGCAGCTTCTTGGTTCAGTCCCAGAATCCACCAGAGGCAGGAAACTTGTCCATGGGCTCTGCTAAGACCCGGGCTAGTGGTCACCTCAACACCAGGATACCAGGCTGAACAGGGCCCTGGGTGTCCTCTGGTCAAGCCCTGTCAAGAGTGTCCTTTGCTGAGTTGCTTTCCCCCCACGATGGGGGACTCACTACCTCCCAGCTCAGATCGTCAGACGTTTCCGTTTGCGCCCTGAGTGCTCTCTCCAGGCTCACAAGCCAGGGGAAGGGCAGGTGAAAAAGCTTGTTATCTTTCTTCCATTCTGGGGATGGGGGACAGGGTAGTCAGTGGAAAGTAAGTCCTTCACCAACTCCTTCCTGAGGGATTTGGGACCCCTTCCTTGACTCCTTGCTCACAAGACCCTCCTATTGTGCAGCAGAAGCCAGGCTGACTGTCCACATCTCTCAAGCCCCCAGGCTCTCGGTAGATCTGCCCCTCTCCTGGCCACTGCTGGTCCCCAGTTTCTTTATTTGTTAAGTGGAGGGAGACCCAAGCATAGCCCCTGCAGGGAGCTCAGATGTCTCCTCAGTGGCAAGAACTTGGAGCAGTGGAGGCTCAGAGCTCCGGCCGGACAAGGACCTCACGGGCCTGATGGCCACCCTCTTTTCTCACAACAGGGTTACAGCCATCCGGACCGGCTGGTGCTGGACCAGGGAGGGGAGATCTTTAAAACCTTACACTACCTCAGCAACCTCATCCAGAGCATTAAGACGCCCCTGGGCACCAAAGAGAACCCCGCCCGGGTCTGCCGGGACCTCATGGACTGTGAGCAGAAGATGGTGGATGGTACGAGGCCTGTGGGGTCTGTCTCAAGCGAGGGCTTCCCAGCCCAGAGGTGGGGCAGGGCATTCCAAGAGGAGCTGAAGAGACGGTTAACCGCTCTAAGACAGAGCAATTAGCCATTAGATTCTCCGGTCAACTGGGCCGAGTGTCTGTCCTTGGGGAGGCAGTCATTTATTCACTCAACAAACAGTCACAGGGCCCCACAGTGTGCCAGGCATTGAGCCTCCTGGGGCATGGGGATACGGTGAGAAACACAGGACGGGTCCCACCCTTCCAGAGCTGAACCCACAGATCCACAAGCTGGGGATGACCATTTCACTGCAATGGGCCAAGAGCTTTGGCAGAAAAAGGCCCCAGGGCCAGGAGGGCCCCCATCGTAGCTCCCCTGGAGAGCCAGGATTCCCAATTTCTGTCCTCTGCACCTCATCCAACTCTCCTCTCTCTCTGTGAGCTGTGTGGTGCCTTGGAAGGACGACAGTTTTAGAGGCGGACAGACCTGAGTTCAAATGTCCGTCCTGCCTCTGACCTGCTCTGTGAGCTGGGTGAGCCACCCTTCTCTGCTGCGTGAGAAGGCTGTCCTACTCTATCAGCTGTGGGGCCTTTGGCTCCTTGGAAACCCAAAAGGGGAAGCCAGGTGCCAGCAGAGCTTCCTGGTTGATGGGATAGAAGCCCTGACTCCCACCAAGTTCTGGGAGGATCAGAGCCTTGGCAGAAAAACATTTCAATTAAACAATCCCTAAATCCCTCGGGCAAGTGGCTCAGCCTCTCTCAACCTGTAGTCCTTTCTGGAAAATGATACTTACCAGTGGCGACAGGGGGATACTTCCCATGTTGCCCCTCTGGAGACTGCCAGCTCTGAGCTCTGCCCACAGAGTTTCCTTCCATCACTACGGCTCACAGAATCCCTTTTCTGCTCCACCTCCCTGACTTCATGTCCAGCTGGGACTCAGTGGGTGACCAGGTGTCAGATTCACCTGCAGAACCAAGCCTGGGGTTCCTCCCCACATACATACACCGCCCCCCATCCCATGTTGCCTATAGGTACCTACTGGGTGGATCCAAACCTTGGCTGCTCGTCCGACACCATCGAAGTTTCCTGCAACTTCACACATGGTGGACAGACGTGTCTCAAGCCCATCACGGCCTCCAAGGTATCCATCTGCTCCCCAGGGCTCACTGGCTTGCTCTCTCTACACCCCTTGCCCCCTGCCCTGGACCACAGTCCATCCAGGCTTGTGACTGAGCCTTAACTATCTTGCTACCTAACCTTGGGAAAATCATCTCCTCTTTCTGAACCCCAATTCCTCATCTCTGCATTTGGTTTCCAAATCCTTTTGTGTTGGGTGATGCTGATGGTTCTGTCTTCAAATAGAACTTTCTGCCTAATGTCTAAGACACAGCAGTTAGCCAAGCTGGATTGGCTTGGACAGCTATGACCATAAGCCCAAAACAAGTCAGCGAGATGATCCCCTGGGGCATGTGTTCTGGGGTTGTGTGTGCAAATATGCAGCTCATGTATGGTGCCCACATACCTGCGATAGTCTCTGGGCTGAGAATTTTAGGTGGCCCAGGGCAACTCCAACAAACCACAGTGTGCAGCAGTGGGTGGAACATAACCACACCCCTGGCTAGGAAACCCCTCGCTGGATGGTGGGTCTGTAGTTGCACCAAGTCCTCCATATGAGACAATTCATGCTGCAGAGAAAAGGGTTTCTCTGGCTGCAGGAGAGGTGGGACTCCAGTGCCCCCCAGGGGAAGCTCCGGAAAGTACCTTGTCCTGACCATGGCTGACCCAGAGTCTGAACATCCATAGCCCAGCCAGCTGGGTAACAAGTCCTGGCTGGGTCCCCACCATGGGCCAGGCACTGAGCCAGGTGCTGGGCTCAACAGGAAATATGGCAGCCTCCACAGGCAGAGCTCACAGTCCAACAGGCCCTTTCCCCTCTGACACAGAGGGTCAGCAGCTTTGTGGCAAACCCACCTGGCAGACGGGTGAGGCTGGCACCTGGGTTGGCAATGCGACTGCCCATCTGAGTCGCCATCCCCATCAGGAGCAATGAACCACTGTCCTGGGCTGGCCTCAGCCTAATGATAACCAGTGTTGTGGCTGGACCAGCCTCCCTGATTTTTCTTAAGGTTGCAAAATGCCCTCCAGCAGTAACCACCCGGAAACAGGAAAAAAAAAATGTAGAAAGGTTATTACTTACAGGACCTGGAAATTACAGCATACCAGGGCCCGCACAGTGAGGTCTCTGGTAGAGAGAGAAAGGGACAGTGCATCTCCTTGTATTGGAGGAGGAGGAGGCTAGGATTTCATAGGTTCACTCTGTGCTGGTGAATTTAAAACCTAAGGGTGGGAATTTAAAGCAGAAGAGAAAAAATAAGTGGTCCAAACAGTTGTTGAAATCAACCAGAGCTCTAACACAAAGGACCCGCAGTGTTGGGAGGTGGCCCAGCCCTTCCAGGGTTAGTCTGTGGGGCTGGCAATGTGTTTATTGGAGATAACCTTCTTTGAAGTGTATGCCTCAGCGATCAGAGCTTAACTCAGGCACTTGCATCACACAAAAAAGGAGACAACACAACTGTCAGGGCTTATACTGCCATTTGCACTGTGATGTGAGACATCAGAGACAATGGTGAGGATATTTAACTTCCGGGGTAGCTGATATGTTAAAAGTCAGGGGTAAGGCACCTTGAAACCCAGAAAATACACATCTGAACAGGATCACAGTAGAAAATCCTGTAATTATTATAGAGGCAATAGTCTGAAATTCAGTCGGGAGCCGTTGTCCCAAACTTGAAGGATCCTGTAATGAAACTAAGTCAGTGATCTGAGGGGCCCCAGAATATGTTCCAAGATTTGTGTAATATTGTTAAGCATTTATACATCTTGCACATCGTGTGTACGTAGGTCAATCTGAATCTATCCTGAGTAGGGAGATTGTTTCATATCTCATCTAACCAATCTCTTGGTCCCAAGAATAGGTCAATTCAGTAAAAGAGTAGTATCTCATTTCAGGAGGCAGTGATACCCAAATAAGGTACAGTACAGGTGACCGGGTATTTAATAAGAGGCATCTGTATGGAAACAAAAAAGTCAAGAACTCCTTGGCAGTCCAGTGGTTAGGACTTGGCGTTTTCATTCCATGGTCCTGGGTTCAATCCCTGGTTGAGAAACTAAGATCCCACAAGAGGCATGATGTGGCCAAAACAAAAAAAAAGTCAATGATTGGAGAAGATTATAGTCCCAGTTTTTGAGTTTTAAAGGTGCTAATGAAGATTTCTAGATGTTGGGCTCCAAACATCTTCAGGTGGAGTGAGGGCAGACAGGCAGTCTGATATGTTTCCTTGGGTTGCAGTTTGAATGTGCCTGGTGATCTTTCTGAGTGGCCCACATGGCAACGGGCATGAAGATTGTCCATACATGAACAGTTGTGATGATCTCTCTGCAGATTATATCGTGTTAGCCCAGTGTAGCTTGCATGGCTTTGGGAAGAGTGCAATCTTCATTTTCAGTAGAAAATGAAATCAGGAGAAAAACTGGAAACATTAGTTTGGAGAGTTGTAGCTAGATATTGGAGGAGCCACGAAGAATTCAGCATCCTGTCCAATTTGCAGGTAGAAAGCAAAGCCTCAGATGATTAACAGAACTAGAATCCAGTGTCCACAACCGTGTGTCATAGTTTCTATTGAAACAATTTTTCTCTGTACAGTCATCCCCTTTTCTATTAAAGAGAGCCATAGAAAGACTAATTTGTTTGCAAATTAAGTCTAGTTTCAACAAATGTGGTTATTCACACAAGTGCAGCTAAAAAAGTAATTGACAACATGAGATCTTTGCCGCTTTGCTGAAACCTTTCATAAGGAGTCTCAGATTGAATTTTAGAAGCTTCTTCAGGGCAAGAAACCAAGATCTAACCATCAGACTTTGCCTAGAATACCTGTAAATTTGAGTAAATTCCTCTCTTCTCAAGTGCCCAAAATATCTTCTGATTCCTGTACCTGCCAGGAAGTAGCCTTCCTTACTCACCTGATAAGACTGCTGGGAATCCTGTAGTCAAGGTAACAGAGCAATTTTTCCAAGGGTCTTTATTGGTTCCATGAAGTCAACCTTAGTTACTTAAGGGATCTGGTCATATCAGAGTCTGTGTGTATATATATATATATCTCAAATATGACAATCCAGTCAAAGCCTTGTTGATAACCAGTATTTCCAATCATGTTCTGTTACAAGAACAGAGTCTTACTCAGCTTATGCAAATAACTATACTGCCATGAGAATAAGAATACTCATAGAGTGAATTCTAGAAGGATCAGGTAGGGAGAAACAGCAATTATTTCATCTTTGTTCACAAAGGTTTACTTCCCCAAATTGCTATAAGTCATTGCTGGCTTTAGAGAACAGTTTTCCTTAAACGTGGAAACAAAGATTAATAACTGCCAAACAAAAGTCATACAAAAGTATAATCACCCTCTTCAGTTCATTCAGTCCTATGCAGTTAATCACCCATCTTGATCTTTTATTAGCAGTTTCATAAATCCAGTTTTTCCTTCAGTTCAGTTCAGTTCAGTCGCTCAGTCATGTCTGACTCTTTGCAACCCCATGAACTGAAGAATGCCAGCCTCCCTGTCCATCACGAACTCCCAGAGACCACCCAAACCCATGTCCATGGAGTCGGTGATGCCATCCAGCCATCTCATCCTCTGTCATCCCCTTCTCCTCCTGCCCCCAATCCCTCCCAGCATCAGAGTCTTTTCCAATGAGTCAACTCTTCGCATGAGGTGGCCAAAGTACTGGAGTTTCAGCTTTAGCATCATTCCTTCCAAAGAACACCCAGGGCTGATCTCCTTTAGAATGGACTGGCTGAATCTCCTTGCAGTCCAAGGGACTCTCAAGAGTCTTCTCCAACACCACAGTTCAAAAGCATCAATTCTTCGGTGCTCAGCTTTCTTCACAGTCCAACTCTCGTAAATCCTTGCCCATTCAGTGGTATGATTTAAAAGTTATCAAAAATCTGTACTTGTCAGACTCCTGTCCATGAATCTGAAGATGGAGCACTTTCGTAAAGGCATCAGAGTAAAGCAATAATTATAAATAACAAAAGAAATGACATTTTTTATGCCCACGGTTAAAGATCTGATGACAGTTCATTATGATGAAGTTGACAAGGAAAATTTTGTTATTTCTGTGACACACAACATTTTAAGATAACTGGAGTTATGATGTATAACATTACATATCAGGATTTCAGGAATTTCATATGATTTCTTGAATATTGTATTAAAATATATCCATTTGAGGATATCTATAAAGAAGACGCGTAGCATTATTTCCTACTTGACAATATTTCCCATATGATTTAACATATCAAATAAGCCTAATTAGTTTAGTGTCTCTCTTTTCATTAGGAAAGAGAAGGATATTCTGAGGTGTTCCAAGGAGCCTCTGGAAAACCCCAAAGTTACTTTCAGATCAAAAAGACTTCATTTAGAATTTGACTTGCAGAAGTTTGTTAAAAATATCAAAGATTTTCAACACTTGATTACAAAGAACCACAGATCATTATTTTTAAAAATGCTTAATTATCTACTTAGCTGAAGTGACAAAGGATTTTAAAAACAAATACAGAAGGTTCCATAGTTGTGAGCAAAAGTTAGCTGTTTTGGTATTGACAAGACTGTTTTCTAGGTAATTAAAGATCCAATTAAGACAATATGAAGCTCAGGAGATTATTCTGATAAAACACAAAATCTTTGCTTTCTAGCCAGATTACTTAAAAAGTAAAGAATAACTTTTCATACTTTTAACAGGAGCAGATCAATACTCCAAGAAAATGTATCCTTTTAGCAAATGAAAGAAAATTACTTAAGAACATTATTGATATTAGTTTATTTTTTAAAAACCTCTTATAATAACAATCCAATTTTAGCCAACTTGACCACATAAAAAAATTCTTTTTCTCTCTTCTGACAATATGATTAAACTATCTATAAAATCTTCATTAGATAGTAGACAAAGTCAGCCATCATCCCAAGCTAATTTTTTTTGTGATAAAAATAACATGGATTTATTTGGCTAGTAAACACTGGAAAAGTTGTCTATCTGCAGTACTTTAATGCTGTTAACTCTGAAGACATACCTATTTTAATTAGAACAAATGTAGGCTAGCTTTTATTTACCAAAGGTTATCCCAGATCTTGAAAAACATTTGGATTAGTTTCTGTATTTCTGATGTTTGGAGTAACTAATTCATAAGTGCTTATTTTTAAGCCAATTAAACAGAGCTCTTTTACACATTAACTTTGGCTATGCCATTCAGAGATAGAGAGAAAAAAAATCACATATTCATCCAGAGATTACAAAAACACACAGACCCCGAGACCCTATAGCTTCCTTTCCAAAATTTTAGCCATGAATCAGGTACAATATAAAACTCATTTTTTTATAAATAACATTTGGCTCCAAATTGTGTCTGGCAGACAGAACAAGTTAAAGTTAGGTGCTTCAGCACCTAATGCTTTCTACCAATATTTGTGGAGATGACTTAAGATCTGTATTTGTTCCTGACAAGTAATCTTAAGGAGGCTGTGGACGAGATTTTGAGTAAGAGAGCTTTTATAGCAGTTTGTATTTTGAAAGGTACCTTTCTCTGTTGTTTTATTTTTTTTTCTTCAGCCTCAGGCAATTGTAGGCAGAGTTTTAGATACCTCCTGGGGTGTTTCCATTTCAATGATTTAATCTTCAAGGGACAGAGAAAGAATATAAATTTTCTTCTAGGAGTTTTAGTCCCTTTTGTATGGTTTTGGCAGTTCCAATAAAATGTTGTAGTACTACCCTGTAATTAGGGTAGTGCTCTATTAAAATAATTCCCTGGGTCAAATGGGGCCTCTTTGGAGTTGAAAATGAAGAGGGGATCATCTGGATAACCACAGCTGTGGAAATGGTAAACCCACTAGATCAGGCCAATTTTGTGCAGCAGGAGATGGGCCTCATCTTAATGTTTTCCATTCACTGTGAGCCTTAGCAGTGATCACTGTGAGGGAAGGATGCAACCACGCCAAGAATAAACATCCAGGAGAGGAGGGGCCCTGGTGAAGTATCAGTGGTCTAGGGTCCTTTGCCTTCCCAGCTCCCTCTTTCTTATCCAGGATGGCTAGATAGCCCCTTTTCAGCTTTTCCCTTAAGGGATGCATTATAGGGTGTGTTTCTTAGTTCTGCCTTGTTCAGGGGAAAGCCTAGGGAGCTGAAGATCTTGGAGGAAATGAGCATATAGCCCAGATGGATCTTTAAGAAAAATTATAGATTTTAGGGTCTTTAGAGATATTGGCCAGTTGATGCATTTTGGCAGCCTTGAATAACAACAATTGAGGGCCTATAACAAACAAATCAACCCTCCAAATAGCCAATTAGCTCTTTTCTTTCTGTCCTGCTGCATAAAATATTTAAGAAAAATTTGAATTTCATTTAAGATATAGTTTTTCATACCAGTTTCTACTTCTTGATTTTCTCCTATTATCTTAATCAAAGTGGGTTACAGGAAAAGTTTGGATGGCACCACTGTGAACCGTCTTCGCAGCTGGCCACTTTCCTTCCCAGGGTGTTCCAAGAAACCTTTTCGGGATTGAGGTCTGAGTCCATTCACATGTGTGCAGGGTCTTTGGGAAAAGCCCTCAGGCCCCTGGACTGTGATATCAGAGACTTGGCATGTTGGTATGCCCCCCAGGATGCTTCCATGGGGTTTTGCATTTATCAAGAAACCCCCTCAGGGTTCTTCGGAGATGCTGACATCAGATGTTTAGGACATTTATATTTGTCCATTAATTCTTTTAGTAACATCACACCAGGGATAGGAGCCATAATACCCCATTGGGTCAGGGATGAAGAATGACAGCAATGAGTGAAGCTTGGACCATGGAGACCGTAGATCTCTGTTATGTCTCCTGTCTGGGGGTCCACTGGTTTCCAGTTGCAAGGCTATTTCACTTTTCTGGCACAACCACCAACTCTATGGTCGTAGGTGGAGTTCTCCTATCCTCACCATGTACAGGAGTATTTCTCTTATGCCTTTATCCCAGAACCTTTCCTCAGGCTGTGACACAGCCTTGTGATCCAATCCACTGTCCTTAGCTCTGCCCCTGAGGTGTGGAGGACCTGTTGCTGTTGTTTAGTCCCTAGCTTGTGTCAGACTCTTTTTCCACCCCGTGGACTGTAGCCCGCCAGGTTCCTCTGTCCATGAGATTTCCCAGGTAAGAATACAGGGGTGGGTTGCCATTTCCTTCTCCAGGGGATCTTCCCAATCCAGGGATCTAACCCACCCAGAGGACCTTTATACACATTAATTGTCAATTAAGGCCTTTACTGGACCATAAAGAAAGCTGAGTGTCGAAGAATTGATGCTTTTGTCTTGTGGTGCTGGAGAAGACTCTTGAGAGTCCCTTGGACTGTGAGGAGATCCAACCTGTCAATCCTAAAGGAAATCAACCCTGAATATTTATTGGAAGGACTGATGCTGAAGCTGAAGCTCTAATACTTTGACTACCTGATGCGAAGAGCTGACTTGTTAGAAAAGACCCTGATTCTGGGAAAGATTGAAGCCAGGAGTAGAGGGGATGACAGAGGATGAAATGGTTGGATGGCATCACTGACTTAATGGACATGAGTTTGAGCAGGCTTGGGAGATGGTGAAGGACAGGGAAGCCTGGTGTGCTTCAGTCCACGGGGTTGCAAAGAGTCAGACACGACTGAGCAACTCAACCACAAGGCCTTTATAATCAGTGGTCTCAGGGGCTAGTAAGAGCCTATGGCCTTGATCACACTGCTCTGGGAAGACTGTTGGATTATCAGTGCAGGTGTGACCTTCTGGGTTGGCTCGGCAGTAAAGGATCCTCCTGCAAAATGCACAAGATGCAGCAGAAGCTGCGGGTTCGAGTCCTGGTTTGGAAAGAGCCACTGAAGAAGGAAATGGCAATCCATTCCAGTATTCTTCCCTGGAGAATCCCATGGCCAGGGGAGCCTGGTGGGCTATATATAGTCCATGGGGTTGCAGAAGAGTCGGACACAGATTGGTGACTAAACAACAACAACCACAGCGATGTGTGAGAGCACACAGCAGGGAGACAGAGTCCTTTCCCAGATGCCAACACCCACCTGAATTAGGTGGTTAGTAAGCAAGCTGCGGGTCAAGGGCCTCCTCTCCATGGATTGCAAGGGAGATTGTGCAGTCCTGCCTACTATTCCAATTGTTATGTACCTCTCAATCTATCAATAACCATGTCATGGTGGGACCAGCCTCATGGTTCTTATCACGATTTCAAGATGACCTTCAGCAATAACTATCAGGAAACTTTGAAAAGAGTAAAGGTTTATTACTTACAGGACCTGGAATTTACACAGCCCACCTAGAGCCACACACTGTGGTCACGGGTAGAGAGAGAGAGATGGTGCAGGGCCTGGGGTTCTGCTTTTATTGGGGTGGGGGTGCACTAAGGTTTCGTAGGCTCAGTCCTCATTGGTGAATTTAAAATATAAGGGCCAGAATTTAAAGCATGGAGAGAGAAAAAAGAAGTAGCCCAAGTGGTCGGTTATTGAAATCAATCCAGAGCTCAAAAACAAAGGGGCCTCAATACTGGAGGTGGCCTGGCTCTTTATCTAGTCCTGTGACTGGCACAGTATTTATAGGAAGTAGTCTGCCTTTGAAGTGGATGCCTCTTTGAAGTGGATGTCTCAGCAATCAAAGCTTAAGTCAGGCACTCGCATCGCACACAAAAAAGAAGACCCAACTGTCAGGACTTACAGTGCAGCCGTTTAAGCCCCAAATCCTGCCCTTTCGTCTGCTGTCAGGTCTGCCTCTTCAGCAGCACCCACCCCACGCTACCTGTAGCTTGGGACTTAGAAACGTGGTGAAGCCACTTCTCATTTCCTTTGCCCTCTAAGAGCCTCTCGATCCTGGGCAGGACCCTCTCCCTCTCTGAGCCTCTGTGTCCCAGCTCAGCCCCGGAGACAGTACATCAGGACCCTCGCGGCTCTGGCTGGAGTCAGGCAGCCCTGGTTCTTTCCCTTCCTTACTCCTCGGCTGTGGGACTAACTCACACCCACCTCAGTATTTCTGTCTTTCGAGTGAGCCACACCTCTGGGACCATGGCTGGGAATTGCGTCCCAGGAAAGGGCTTGTGCCTGAACCTTCCAGAGGAAGGTGAGGAATTCGGAGAGCGGTGGGCAGCCAAGTCCAACCTGCCTGACCGCTGTGTCTCCTCCACAGGTGGAATTTGCCATCAGCCGGGTCCAGATGAATTTTCTGCACCTGCTAAGCTCTGAGGTGACACAGCAGATCACCATCCACTGCCTTAACATGACCGTGTGGCAGGAGGGCACTGGGCAGACCCCAGCTAAGCAGGCTGTGCGCTTCCGGGCCTGGAACGGGCAGATCTTTGAGGCTGGGGGTCAGTTCAGTCCAGAAGTGTCCATGGATGGCTGCAAGGTAACTCTTGGGGCCCATCATAGGCCCCTCATGCACAGACAAGTGTAAAAACATGTTCTTATATGTAACAATTTTATACTATACTATATTAGTATAACATATACTATACTATATTAGTATACTATGCTATAATTTATACTATAATATGATATATATTAGTATAATTTTATACTATACTATAATATATGCTAGTATGCATATAATTTTTATCTTTGTGTACTAATTTTTTATAGCTGTTTTATAAAATTGCTTTCATCCTCTTTCCTCCCTGGGAAACTTTCAAGGGAAGGTCTGGGCTGGTAGATTGGTACTTATTTGCAAGGCTACTTATAGAAGGATACATTTCTACTCTTCTCTCTGTCCCCTGCCCTTTGGTTAATTTCTTTCTCTTAACCTGGTTGTTTTCCAAGGCTTAAAACAGGCTGGGTTGTAATTGAAGAGGGAGACAGAAAGTCGTCCAAAAAACCAGTCTCACAATATTAAACAAAACCAGTAATGCACAGTGTTGCTGAGGATGTGGGGAAACCCAACACTCTCACACAAAGCTATTTGGAAAAATTAAAAATAAATTGGTAGAAGTTTTCAGGGCAGTAGCTACATATGTATCTCCAATATATATCCAGAGCCTTACAAATGTACCTGTCCTTTGATACAGCAAATCTATTGATACTTGTGGAATTTGTTCTAAGGTCACAATGTGCACAAGTTTAGCTACAATGATACCCATGACAGCTTTACATATAGGGATCAAAATAGTGGAAGCGATCTAAATGGACACAAACAGGTCACTGTGACAGTGAAATGCCACGTGGACATTAAAAATCATGAAGAAAGATGATGAAAGGGAGAACTTTCCTGGTGGCCCAGGGGTTAAGAATCCACCTGCCAATGCAGGGGACACGGGTTCGATTCCTGGTCCGGGAAGGTCCCACATGTCTCAGAGCAGCTAAGCCCGTGTACCACAGCTACCGAGGCCTGGGCACCCTAGGGCCTATGCTCTCCAACAGGAGAAGCCGTGGCAATGAGAAGCCTGTGCTATGTAACTAGAGAGTAGACCCTGTTCACTGCAACTAGAGAAAGCCCTCGTACAGCAAAAAAAAAAAAAACCCAGTGCAGCCAAAAAGAAAATAAATATTTTAAAAAGAAGAAGAAAGATGATGGGGAAAGGCACGTGATACATGATGAGGACCATGATGGATGTGTGTACCCCTTTCCCTCTACCCTCAGATCCAGGATGGCCACTGGCATCAGACGCTCTTCACCTTCCGGACCCAGGACCCCCAGCAGCTGCCCATTGTCGGCGTGGACAACCTCCCTCCTGCCTCATCAGGGAAGCAGTACCGCCTCGAAGTTGGACCTGCGTGCTTCCTCTGACCTCTGACCTCCTGGCTCCTCTAGGCCTCGAGGAGGAGGGAAGAGGAGAAAGAGGCAAAGGGAGGGTACCTAGGGGTAGGTGGGCCCAGGAAAGGCAGCTCACCTGCCCAGGGATCCTTAAGCAGACCCCAGCTCTTGTCTGCCCAGTGGAAGAGGCTGAAGGGTAGCAGGACACACGGGGTGTCCTTGGGAACAGCTGATCCCAACTCAGCCCCAAACACCAACCAAAGAGCCGGCCAGAGCAAGCTGGGCCTGCAACCCGCCTGAGCCCCACGGCCTGTCTCCCAGCTCTGCGGCCACCCCCTTCCCTGCCCAGCTTCCTGCCCAAAGAGCCCCACCTTCCAGCCAGCTTGAGAGAAGGGGGCATCTTGTCAGCTGGTCCCTGCCGGGGAGCTTTGATGTGCAATATTAGAGAGGAGACATGAAAAAAGGAGAAAAGGAAAGAAAGAAGTATATATATATTATTTAAACAAACACAAAGAAGGTGCGTTACAATTTTTTTTTTTTTTTTTTTTTTCATCTGAGAAAGAGGTGAGAAGGGGAGAGAGCAGCCAGGGGGTGGGACGCGATGGATGCAGAGAGGGAGAGGTGAGATCCTTGGGGCTGGGGGTGTCCACGTCTGCTACCTCCCACTGTGAAATCGCTGGTGCTCACAATTGTCTTGTAGTGTATGTGATCTTTTTAAGGAAAAAAACAAAACAACTCTATTTAAGATTCTGAAGGTGCTACCATTTTGCCACAGACTTTGAGTAAACATTTAGATGTGGGGTATCATCCACGTTTTTCTCTCTCCTCCAAATGACAAAGTTCAGGGAATTTTTAAAATTTCCCTAGTGTCACCCTTGTGCTCATCAGGTAATCTGTTAAGGAGGTGGGGAAAGAAGGTAAAAGTAAAAAAAAAAAAAAAAAAAAAAAAAAGGCAAAGCAAAAAAACAAAAAACAACCAGAAACAGAAGTAGGAAAGATTTACCTTTTAACTTATGGACATTAAAATGCTTGTCCTCTGAAGGCAGGGGGAGGCCTGAGCATGAAGGATTTTATTTTGGCCTTTCTTGGTCTTGGAGGGAAGTTAGCTTATCTTGGATGGTGTGATTTGGACTGGGGAGTCCTGACCTTGAGCTTCGACCTTGAAGAAACCAGTGAGGAGAATGGTGCTGGGTCAGGACTGGCCTTGGAGGTGGAATGTGAATACGAACCCATCTTATGAAGGCACAGACCATCTCCTAAGGTCTTCCGTTCTGGAGCTTATCCTTCCAAGATAACAGTCATCACTCTTGCTTTTTCACTGTCATTCAATTCTGTAGAAACCCAGTGTTGCTAACTCCAAGTGTAAATGAGAAAGGCTTGTTGTGGGAATCTCAGAGTTCAGCATGGCAGGGCTCACCAGGGTAATATGAATTGTCCTGTATCAGTGAACCAGTCAGCATCCAGGTTGGATTTTTGAGGTCATTTTAACTATGGAATTATTTTTATAGAAGGGGAAATTTTATGTGAAAGTCTATTTGTGTCTCTCTTTTTTTTTTTTTTCTTTCTAAAGTTGTGTCTCTTTGGGAATTGGATTTGATTTTCCTTATTTAATACCTCACTCTGGCCCACCCTCCCCTACCCCCACTTCCTGTCTCCCTGCCCCGCCCACCACCCCCTTGCTCCCGGAAGTGCGTTTTTTGTAGCAGCTCGGGCCTCATCTCAGCGCTCCGTCTCCCAGGCCACCAGTCTCCTCCTGGCCTCTGTCCCGGCGTCTGTCTTGTCCTTGGGTTTCTCTGCTGTCCTCGTTCATGTCTCTGTCCACATGTCAATGTGTTAAAACCCAAGTGGGTTCTGTTTCTCCCTTCTGGATTTTAAATAAATATTTAAAACTGAGGCAATGGAATGACGCATTTGTGGCTGTGTGCTTCTTTGAAGAGACTGGAGGGAGGTTTCTGGCATGGCTGAGGGTTGGAGGAGGTGTGGAGGAGTGGTGGGGTGCCCTGTTTATGCAGCTTCCCCCAAAGGAGAGGGGATAGGGAGAGAGATGGTGCCTCAGAGTGAGAGGGCCTAAAAATGAGGGAGTTGGGTCCTGCAGGGTCCCACTGGTTTCTTAGGGCGCTGTAACCGTACCACAACCCTGGTGTCTTAGAAGAGCAGAAAGGGGCTTAAGGATCGGCCGCCATCATGAACCAGGAAGCTCAAGAGCAACCAGCTGCTTCAGGGGGAAGGTATGGTCATCGACGTGCTTCACCCTGAAAAGACAACAGTATCTAAAACAGAAAATGTGGGAAACTGGCCCAAATGCACAAGATGACACCAGAGGTCATCTTTGAGTTTGAATTCAGAACCCATTTTGGTGGTGGCCAGAGGATAGTGTTGGAGAAGACTCTTGAGAGTCTCTCTCGGCTTTGGCATGATTTACCATTCCTTGGATTAGGTGAAGAAGAACGAGTCCAGACAAAGACTTGCAAGACATGGCCTGTATGAGGAGAAAAAGACCTCAAGAAAACAGCAAAAGGAACACAAAAACAGAATGAAGAAAGTTCAGTTCAGTTCAGTCGCTCAGTCGTGTCTGACTCTTTGTGACCCCATGGGCTGCAGCACGCCAGGCCTCCCTGTCCATCACCAACTCCCGGAGTTTACCCAAACTCAAGTCCATTGAGTCAGTGATGCCATCCAACCATCTCATCCTCTGTCATCCCCTTCTCCTGCCTTCAATGTTTCCCAGCATCAGGGTCTTTTCAAATGAGTCAGTTCTTTGCATCAGGTGGTCAAAGTATTGGAGTTTCAGCATCAGTCTCTCCAATTAATATTCAGGACTGATCTCCTTTAGGATGGACAGGTTGGATCTCCTTGCAGTCCAAGGGACTCTCAAGAGTTTTCTCGAACACTGCAGTTCAAAAACATCAATTCGTTAGTGCTCAGCTTTCTTTATAGTCCAACTCTTACATCCATACATGACTACTGGAAAAACCATAGCTTTGACTAGACAGACCTTTGTTGGTAATGTATCTGCTTTTTAGTATGCTGTCTAGGTTGGTCATAGCTTTTCTTCCAAGGAGCAAGCATTTCTTAATTTCATGGCTGCAGTCACCATCTGCAGTGATTTTGGAGCCCCTCAAAACAAAGTCTCTCACTATTTCCACTGTTTCCCCATCTATTTTCCATGAGGTGGTGGGACCGGATGCCATGATCTTAGTTTTCTGAATGTTGAGTTTTAAGCCAACTTTTTCACTCTCCACTTTCACCTTCATCAAGAGGCTTTTTAGTTGTATGTTACTTTCTGCCCTAAGGGTGGTATCATCTGCATATCTGAGGTTATTGATATTTTTCCCAGCAATCTTGATTCCAGCTTGTGCTTCATCCAGTTGAGCATTTCGCCTGATGTACTCTGCATATAAGTTAAATAATCAGGATGACAATATACAGCGTTGCTGTACTCCTTTCCCAATTTGGAACCAATCTGTTGTTCCATGTTCAGTTCTAACTGTTGCGTCTTGACTTGCATACAGATTTCTCAAGAGGCAGGTCAGGTGGTCTGGTATTCCCATCTCCTTCAGAATTTTCCACAGTTTATTGTGATCCACACAGTCAAAGGCTTTGGCATAGTCAATAAAGCTGTTTTTCTGGAACTCTCTTGCTTTTCCAATGATCCAGCATATGATGGCAATTTGATCTCTGGTTCCTCTGCCTTTTCTAAAACCAGTTTGAACATCTGGAAGATCACGGCTCACGTACTGTTGAAGCGTGCCCCTGGATAACCTCTACGGATATTTTGTATAAATGGAATCTTAGTGGTATCTGACCTTTTGTGAATGAATGCTTTCATGCAACATAATGTTTTCAAGTTTCATCCTCATAACATGGATCAAGACTGCATTCTTTTTCATAGCTGCATAGTATTTCATTGTGTGGATAGACCAAATTCTGTTTATTCATTCATCCATTGATAACCTGTGGGTTGTTTCCATCTTCTGGTGATAGTAGTGCTTCAGTGTGAACAATTCTTACCTGTGAGATTCTTGAGGGAAGCCCTCGCAGCACCTACTTTGGAAGAAGCGAGTGAGAACCTGCCAGATAGAGTTAGCCAGAGTCAGTGAATAAATACACAGGACACACAGACACATTTGAATTTCAGATAAACAGCAGGTATGTTTTTAGCATAAGTATGTCCCATTCAGGACTTCCCAGGTGGCTCTGGTGGTGAAGAATCCTCCTGCCAATGCGGGAGACACAAGAGATAAGGGTTCAATCCCTAGCTCAGGAAGATCCCTTGGAGTTGGAAATGGCAACCTCTTCAGAATTCTTGCCTGGAAAATTCCATGAACAGAGGAGCCTGACTGGCTACAGTCCATGGGGTCCCAAAGAGTCAGACAGGACTAAGTGACTGAGCACATACTCATGCATGCACACACACACACACACACACACACACACACACACACGTCCCATTCAGTATTTGGGACATACTTACACCTGCCAGACCTGAAACCCATATCTCCTGACTCAGTTCAGAGTACTTTCTTCTTTAGCTTGTTCCTCCTTTCCTGGGATGTTGGAGAAATCAGAACATTTCTGCCCTTGTCATTTACAAGAAAGAACAAATCATGAGAAGTTGAGCTCATATCCAGGATTTTATGTTTTGAAGACTAGCTGTAAGGTTCTAGGTCATCAGTCCACAGCTGGGTCTTCTCTACCCTCTCCATCCTGGCATCTATCCCAGACTGTGAGCCCCTGGAGTCACTGTCCTGCGTTGACTCTAAGACTTCCACCCATGGAGCCCAGGATTTGTGGTCTGGAAGGACTTGGAGATTTTCACATCCTAGATACACTCTCGTGTTTGACAAAGAGGCACCCCATGATTCAGTTAAGTGGACATAAAATGAATCATCACAAGCTAAGGCTAAGAAAATGAATAGAGGTTAGACAGACAGGGAAAGACATTGGGAGGAGAGGGAACAGTTGAGGCCTGGAAGTAAAGAAGCACTGCATATCTGGGGAGTAGCACGGAGTCCCAGCTGGCACTAGTGGTAAAGAACCTGCTTGCCCACGCAGGAGACGTAAAAGACACAGGTTCGATCCCAGGGTCAAGAAGATCCCCTGGAGGAGTGCTTGGCAACCCGCTCCAGTATTCTTGCCTGGAGAATTCCGTAAACAGAGGAGTCTGGAAGGCTACAGTCCATAGAGTCGCAGAGAGTCAGACACGACTGAAGCAACTTAGCACGCTTGCATATAAGTAATTCAAAGTGGTACCGGAGGGTCAGGGGAAGCCTGGGGTATTGGGTTAGGAATAGGACAAGCCACAGGTTTGTACAGGAGAGCAGGGTTTGCGTCGGCCAGATGGAGTCTGTGCTGTGAAGGGGCACTCAACCGGAGCTGTCCAGGGGCAACTGACCGAACTGAGAGGACAGGTCAGAGGGGCGCAACCCAGTCTGTGTTCCGGAGAGTCAACAGCCGTGAAGACGCAAAAGGTGAGAGAGGCAGGAAGAAGGGCCAGAGGGAAAAGAGAGGAGGAGTTATGCTAAAGCTATGCTGCTCAGCACCCTCGGCACAGGCTCCCTTCCAGGAGGCCTCTGTGGCCTGACCAGGGAAGCCAGTGAGACGGGGCCAGCTTTTTCCCAGCAAGGGCAGAAAGTGTCAGGGACAAAAGACAACTCTTCCCGACACAGCTAAGGAGGACATCCCCAGGGGAAAGCCCAGGCTTGCATTCACTCTGTCCCCAGCGAATCAAGCCTTAGCCAAAGACAGCCATACTTCACAATGACCAGCAGCCTGGTGCTGGGTAAGTGAGAGAGGGACGGGAGAGAAGCGGGGGAGGCTGGCAGGTGGATTCCAGTCTCAGCTTCCTGACTGTCATGCGGCCGTGGGCAAGTCATTCTCTCTGGGCCTCCATTTTTCCCCAGCAGAAAGAGGGTGACATGTCTTTCCCTGCTTGCCAACCACAGACCAGGTGATTTTGCTATTAATACAATAGCTGGATGAACCAGGTGAAATGGAATGATATTCAACTTTTTTTTTTTTATCTCTAAAGTCCACAGTTTTCATATGGTTCAACCCTTATTAACTCCTTTCAAAATAACAGTGGTTACACTTTCTTGCACACTTTCTGTGAACCAGGAGCCATGTGGAACGTGACCCATGTTCACCTCACGCACCATCTCAGAGACACGTGTTATTGCCCTGGCTCTTCCAACGAGGGAACTAAAGTCCAAAGAGCTTACATAAGTTGCCCAAGATCACAAAACAGGATCTGGACTTAGGCAAATATTTTGGGGATATTTCCTCAGTCCAGACTCAAAGTTCTTAATTCAGCGTGTTTGTTCTGCTGGTGTATTCTCGTAGTGGCTCATCCAGAAGGTCACATAATAGTTGTCAGACACAGAGCTCAGCCTTGGCTTGTATAAAATGGCCAGACATACGTATAAAGTGGTTTTCTTAGGCAGTGAATCATTTCAGAGTGGTGCCTCTCCCTGGTTATTTAAACCTCACCTTTTCACCATGTCACCTTAGCCCTCTGCGTGTATGTTAGTCACTAAGTCGTGTTCAACTCTTTGAGACCCCATGGACTGTAGCCCTGCAGGCTCCTCTGTCCATGGGATTTTTCAGTCAAGAGTACTGGAGTGAGTTGCCAGTTTCTTCTTCAGGGCATCTTCCTGGCCCAGGTCACTGGTTTTCTCACGTATCTAATGCGGGGTGGGGAGAGATTTGGTGAATCGAATAGAGACATATTTTTGCATTGGTATCTTGAGAAGGGGGATGTAACTTGCTATATACTGAAGAATTTATATAATGCAGGAGTCTGTCTTTCCTTCCTCACCACCCCACTTCTCATTAAACAGATGGTGATGATTATTATAATAGGTGAACCCTTAGAAGCAAGTTTGTTTCATCTGATATCTAGTTCATCTAAATGTGAGCAGATTGAATGCACATAACAATCCAATGAGTAGAATTTATTACTATTATCCCCACTTTACAGCTAGGGAAACTGAGACAAGAGAAGTTAGGTAACTTGCCCAAGGTCACACAGTTAGCAAGTGGTGAAACTAGGACATCTGGTCCCATAACTTCATGGCAAATAGAAGGGGAAAAGTAGGAAGCCGTGACAGATTTCCTCTTCCTGGGCTCTGAAATCACTGTGGTTGGTGACTGCAGCCATGAAATTAGAAGATGGTTGCTTCTTGTCAAGAAAGCTATGACAAACCTAGACAGTGTGTTAAAAAGCAAAGGCGTCACTTTGCCAACCAAGGTCCATATAGTCAAGGCTAGGGTCTTTTCAGTAGTCATGTATGAATGTGAGAGCTGGACAATAAAGAAGGCTGAGCGCCAAAAAATCGATGCTTTCAAATTGTGGTGCTGGAGAAGACTCTTGAGAACCCCTTGGACAGCAAGATCAAACCAGTCAATCTTAAAGGAAATCAACCCCGAATACTCTTTGGAAGGACTGATGCTGAAGCTGAAGCTCCAGTAGTTTGGCCACCTGATACAAACAACTGACTCACTGGAAAAGACCCTGAAGCTGGGAAGGATTGAAGGCAGAAGGAGAAGGGGACGGCAGAGGACGAGATGGTTGTATGACATCACCGATTCAGTAGACATGAACTTGGGCAAACTCGGGGAGATGGTGAGGGCTGGGAAAGCCTGGCAGGCTGCAGTCCATGGGGTCCCAAAGAGTCGGACATGACTTAGCAATTGAACAACAACAAAACCAGGACAACTCCTTTACCAGCACCCTACTCTGATCTGATTGCTCTTCTGTCTCTTTCCTGCCAAACTTCTCTTGACATTGTGCCAGGGACAGATGGACGGGCAGGCTGGGGAGGGCTGCTGAAGACCTCAGTTCATGGAGGTTCCAAACCATCCTTGAAATGTATTAATAAAAAGGTGGAGAAAATTGTTCTTTGTGAGGATGAGTGCTGGGTGTGCTTGGAGAAACTACTTGGATGGTCTCTTGGGAGGAGAGTGAGACACAACCCTGCCTGCCACAAGGGGCAGCCTGGGGGTGAGAAGGGTGAGGACCACTCACTCCTTCCCAGGGGAGGCACTCCACTTACTCCCTGGAAGGGAAACTTTCATTTCTCTCTCCTCTGCTCACATACTTCTGGCCACAAGGTGTGTGGATTTTCTCCCACACCCAGCAATTCTCTGACTTTCCAGACACCAACTGTGTGTATGCTCAGTCATTCAGTTGCGTCTGACTCTTTGCGACCCCATGGACTGTAGCCCACCAGGCTCTTCTGTCCATGGGATTCTCCAGGCAAGAATACTGGAGTGGTGGCCATGTCCTTCTCCAGGAGATCTTCCTGATCCAGGGATTGAACCCGTGTCCCCTGTGTCCCCTGCGCTGGCAGGTGGGTTCTGTACCACTGTACACTTGGGAAGCCCAAGACACCAACTGGATATCCTACAATTCAGTTCAGTTCTGATACTGTATGGAACAAACTTGGGTCTACTTGCAAAGCAGAGCAAAGGCAGTCTACTGACACTGGGTTGTGGTGAAGCAAAGTCCAGCATTTATTGCAGGCACCAAGTGAGAGGAAAGGGCAACTCATGCTCGAAGGACTAGAACTTCCTAACGGTGTTCAACAAGGGTTTTAAAAGAAAGTGTTAGAGGAGAGGGTCTTAGGATGCAAGATCAGTTTGTGGACCTTCTGATTTGTTGGTGGTGGGGTAACGGGGATGTTTCAGAAATCTTGATCATCAACCTTTTGGTTTCAACTAGTCTAGGGTCTACAGGCTTGTGGTCAGCATGTTGTCCCCATCCTCCACCGGGGTAGAGGTCTTAGTTTCTGCAGAACAACTCAAAGATAACCATCAAATTGCTATCTACATCCCTTCCGGAGGGACTAGGAGTCCTGTGTCTATATTGTCTCACTTACTGACTGTTTAAGCCTGCTCTTTGGAACTCAAGGAAAGGCTTAGAAAGGTGCAAAGACCTTGCAGGTCCTGCTCAATTTCAGTCTCCCCTTTTCTTTGATACTCCTCAATTATGAGGGAAACAGGGGTTAAATAAGAAAGGAAATAAACGTTTGGATAGATAGATTCATCATAAACTTGGTAAGGGCACTTGGATTTAGGGGGACTCGGTTTCAACACTAATCAGGGTGAGCATCAGATCCTGCAGGTTAAGGGCTCAGACCCACAAGACTGTCCCCATTGCAATGGCAATCACAAGTCCAGGTTGTCTCCTGTGCGTCCAACTCACCAGCTCTAAATCACAGACTCCCATAACTTCTTCTTTGGTTTTGACCGTTTATTAGAACAGCTCAGAGAATTCAGAAGATCATTTACTTACTAGATTACCAGTATAGTATAAAAGGATACAATTCAGGAATAGTCAGCTAGCAGTGATGCCCAGGGCAAGGTATGTGGGAAAGAGCACAGGACTTCCATGCCTTCTTTGGATCGGCCACCTACCCAGCACCTCCACATGTCCCAACTCCGACTTCACTGAGAACACCCTTACCTGGGCATGGTTGATTAAATCATTGTCATTAGTGACCAGGTCAATCTCCAGCACCAGTTCCCTTCTCAGAGATGAGGGGGTGGAGCTGAAAATTTCAACCCTCTAATCACAAAGTCGGTCCCCATTCTGAGGGCATCCAGGAGCCCCCAGCCAAGGGATATCTCATTAGTCTACAAAAAGACAAGTATCACTTTGGAGATCCCAGGAGTTTTTATGACCTGTGTTACTAGAAATGGATGTAGAGATCAAGCATATGTTTCTTATTACAGTCAGTCCCCTACATACAAATGAGGTCTGTTCAGAGGGTGCCTTTGTAAGCCTGGTATATTCGTAAGTCCAAGAAAGTGAGCCTAGGTACTCAGCTAACACAATTGGCGGTATAGTACCATACTGTAGTAGGTTTATATTACT
Organism: Tragelaphus eurycerus; assembly: GCA_935064755.1. NCBI lineage: Eukaryota > Metazoa > Chordata > Mammalia > Artiodactyla > Bovidae > Tragelaphus > Tragelaphus eurycerus. Next base: position 1,308,048 of record CAKXYN010000083.1, read on the forward strand.
TTTCACACAAGTAATACATAAAAAAACAAACACACAAAATAAAACATTTTTAATCTTACAGTACAGTACCTTGAAAAGTACAGTAATACAGTACAGCAGCTGGCATACAGGGGCTGGCATCGAGTGAACAGCCGAGAGTTACTGACTGGAGGGGTGAGAAGAGGCGGGAGATGGTAGAGCTAAAGGATCTTAGGAGATGGAGGGCCAGCTGCCACTGCATGCCTGATGCTGATGGAACACATGTTCACAACTTGCAGGCTTGTATGCAGGGCACTTACTGTTTATCACACTCACTGTCTACGGTTTTGCTTCAGAAGACATGCAGGTTAGGCCGGAGCTGAATTGCTCTGGACAAAAGAGAGACCGCATCCTGCTGTTCACTGGCCCTCCCTGTTCACCCTTCACCCACACAGGGGGCCACCCTAGCATTTTTGTGCACGAACAAATGAAGGCCCACAGACCACTGTCCTAAATAACTAAACATTATACATCAAAAGCTTTTAAATAAAACTGACTCTTTAAAATTAACATTTGGGAAATTTAATCAATGGATTAAGGCTTGTTCATAAGTTTGTAAAAAGCTATAAATCATTCACCATGCTAGCATTTAACCTCGAGTTGCTGATGCCAAGAATCAGATCCATGCCTAATGTGTGTTACATCTACCTATGCAAGAATTTAAGAGGAATATGAATGATTTCACATTGCAAAATATTTCTTGGCTACCACATGCAACTGTTGCAAATATTGCCTAATTCTAATTCAGGAGGGCGTCCCCAACCACAGGTTGCAAAAAAAAAAAAAAAAAAAGTGGTTTCTCATTACTATTGGGAAGCAAGGGCTAATGTGGTAAGAAAGTATGGCCTTTATGCAGAGAGGGAGGAATGAGAAAGTTAATTAATCTGTCTTTTTCTGTAGTCAGATCCAAGCTCATACACCCCCACACACAGGGAGGTCAAATGCAGACAGAGTCTGGAGCAGAGAAAGCTAATCGAGGAGGTGCCAACACGGAAAATGGAGACTTAGACCTGTCTCAAGTCCATCTGACCTGTCTGACCTTAGACCTGTCTCAGTCCCCGGTTAGCTGGCCGGGGCACAGGGTTTTTAGAGGCAGGAAGGGTGAAGCAGAGAGAGGTGTCAGATGCATGATCAGCTTGTGAATCTTCTGATTGGTTGGTGGGGAGGTAACAAGCGGTTGTTTCAGAAATCTCCATCATCAGCTTTCTGCTTCCAACTAGTATGGGGTCTGCGTGCTCATGGTCAAGATGTCGTCCCCATCCTCCACCTGGATACAGGTAGATCTAGTTTCTGCCAAAACAACTCAAAGATAAATACCAAATTGTTATCTACATCCCTTCCGGAGGGACTAGGAGTCCTGTGTCCACGTTGTCCTAATCATTAACTTCTTGAGCCTGGTCTTTGGAACTCAGAGAAGGCCTAGGAGACATAAGCCTTCCTACCACACACCCTTTTTTTCTTTCTATTAACAAGAAATGGAGGGGTTTTTATTTTACTTGGGAGGGCCTTGCAGGGTCCTGCTAGGTTTAACTACCTCTAAGTCCACTCAAATCTTCCCTGGACTCGGAAGTGGGTCTGAAGGGATGGAGGCATCAGCCTCCATCACTCTGACCCCATCACATGCTCCAGCCACATGGACCATCCTAATCCTGCTGCTATCTCCCATGTCAGCAGTAGTCTCACCTTCAAAACCTCCGGATGTTTGAGAAGAGCACCTGGTGTTTCAAGGAGAGAGTACAAGATGGAAAGACTTGTTCCCCTGGGCTCTGAACATGGTTGGCTGTGACAAAAGGCATTTAGGGTTATGGGTCACCCTATGCCAGTACCAGGCGGCAGATCCCAAGTGACAGAGGTGCTTGTGTGTTTTTCCGTGAACGTGTGTGTGTGTGTGTGTCCATGTGTGTGTGACATGTGGGGACCTGGAAAGATCTGGGCTCTAGGTAAGAACCTCACTGGCCCCGGTCTGATGGTAGCAGTGTGCCCACACGGCGTTCAGCATGTCTTTATATAGTGTCCTCAAACTGCCCACTTGCATCATCTCACACCTGGACCACTGCAACTGCCCAGCTGCTCTGCCAAGTCCGTTCTCCTGTGCTCATCCTCCCCGTCCCCTGTTCTTCTCGCTGCAGACAGTGGGCTCTCTCTAAAGGGCAAATCTGGTATTACCCTTCCCCACACATCTCGCTTAAAATCTTTCTGTTTCTCCCCAGTGCCCTCAGAGGACACTGCAAACTTCTCGGCCTGGTTTCCGTGCTCTGCAGCTTGAGTTCCCACCAAGAGCGCCACCCCCAGCATCAGCCTCCATCCCTCTGACCCAATCAAGGCTCCAGTCACACAGACTGTCTTGATCCTTCTTGTATCCCCCTCTTCCTTACCTGCATTGTTCCCTCCTGAAGTGCTCCAATCATGTTTGCAAGACTCCAGTTAAAGCAATGCAAGTTCAAGACACTAGCTGAGCTGATAAAAACAGAAAAAGAAGGGAAATTCTCGTTCTGACAAGGACGTGGAGGGAGAGACTCATTTCTGCATTGCCGTATCGGTACAGCATTAAAGGTTGTTAGTGCTTTTTGATTTGTCATGGTTTTGCTTTCTCTCTTTTGGGGGAGAAGTTTTTTTTTTTTTTTTTTTTTTTTAATCAACTTAATTGAGGTATACTAGGCATACAATGGAGAAGGCAATGGCACCCCACTCCGGTACTCTTGTCTGGAGAATTCCATGGATGGAGGGGCCTGGTAGGCTGCAGTCCATGGGGTCGCTAAGAGTCAGGCATGACTGAGCGACTTCACTTTTCACTTTCATGCATTGGAGAAGGAAATGGCAACCCACTCCAGTATTCTTGCCTGGAGAATCCCAGGGATGACGGAACCTGATGGGCTGCCGTCTATGGGGTCACACAGAGTCGGACACGACTGAAGCGACTTAGCAACAGCAGCAGCAGGCATACAATAAGGGCTTCCCCAGTGGCTCTATGGTAAAAGAAACCCCCTGCAATTCAGGAGTCACTGGAGACATGAGTTCGATCCTTGTGTGGGGAAGATCCCCTGGAGGAGGGCATGGCAACCCACTCCCGCGTTCTTGCCTGGAGAATCGCTTAGACAGAGGAACCTGGTGGGCTAGGTCCATGGGGGTCACAAAGAATCGAACATGACTGAAGTGACTTAGCATGCACAGCATACAATAAAATTCACACGTTTTCAATTTCCAGCTCAAAGAGTTTCACGAATGTACATATCAATACGTGTGTAACCATCACCAGAATGAAAATATAGAACATGGTCATCTACTTCAAAAAGTTCTCTCGCGTCCCTGGGCAAATTGCCAAGGCAACCACTGATCTGATTTCTGCCATTATCATTAGTTTTGACTGTTCTAGAACTTCATATAAGTGGAATCACACAGTCTGTATGCTGGGTTTGTTTTTTGTGTGTGTGTGTTTTTAATGTTTATTTATTTAACTGCACCGAGTGTTCGTTGCAGCAGCTGGGATCTTAATTACAGCATGCAGGATTCTGTGTGGCCCGTGAACTCTTAGTTGAGGCATGTAGGATCTAGTTCCCTGACCAGGGATGGAACCCAGGCCCACCCATCAGGAGCATGGAGTCTTAGCAACTGGACCACCCGGGAAGTCCAGTCCCTGAGCTGTTGAGTCTACCTCCTTTCTTTTTTTGGGGGGATGGGAGGGATGGCTGCACTGGGTCTTTGCTGCTATTCACGGGCTTTCTCTAATTGCCGTGAGCAGGGGCTTCTCTTCCCGGGGATGTGTGGGCTTCTCACTGTCACAGAGCAGAAGCTCTAGAGAGTGAGCTCGGTACTTGTGGCACAAGCGCCCACTTGTCCCACCGCATGTGGGATCTTCCTGGACCAGGGATTGAACCTATGTTCCCTGAATTGTCAGGTGGACCCCCAACCACTGGACCGTCAGGGAAGCCTGAGTCTGGTTTCTTTCGTTCAACATGTTTTTGAAATTCATTTATGTTGTTGTATATATCCGTAGTTCATTCTTTTTTTGTTGCTAAGTATTATTCCATTGTATAAAAATAACACAGTTTGTTTTTCCATTTTCCTTTTGACAGATACCTGAATTGTTTGTAGCTTGGGGGCTATTTATTTTTATTTATTGGGGGGAGCTTTTAAATATCACTAAAGTCTTGTATTTTTAAAGACATATGCTTTTCTTTCTCTTGAAAGAAATTTGGATGGTCTCTGATATATCTTCAAAGGAAAAATTACAATCTAAAATGCTATAGGCAACTGCATCTCAATAAAGTTGGAAAAAAAAACAAAAAACAAAAAAAAAATAAAATGCTCTAGGTATAAAGAGAGGACATGTTTATGGAAATTAGAATCCAGGAAGTGAATGAAACGTTATTCATCCATTCAAACTACAACCGCTGACTACACTGACGCAGGAAAAATTATTCAAATATATGAAATGAACAAGAATACAAAATAGTAAGCCTATCATAATAATACTTTTGGAATCTATTTATACAAATAAAGATTTGACTCCATCACATAGAAATGCAAATGAGCAGAGGAAGTATTTATTCCATGGTTTATCCTGAGTGTCTGCTCCTTGCTGGGCACTGTTCCAAGACTGGGAACATATGGATGAAAAGAAAGGCAAGCTTCCTGGTCAACCAGCAGGGGGTGGAGAAAACACAGGGACCATTTCCGGTTTCAGATGTTGCTGCTGCTAAGTTGCTTCAGTCGTGTCCAACTCTGTGCGACTCCATAGACGGCAGCCCACCAGGCTCCCCTGTCCCTGGGATTCTCCAGGCAAGAACACTGGAGTGGGTTGCCATTTCCCTCTCCAAAGCATGAAAGTGAAAAGTGAAAGTGAAGTCGCTCAGTCGTGTCTGACTCTTAGCGACCCCTGGACTGCAGCCTACCAGGCTCCTCCGTCCATGGGATTTTCCAGGCAAGAGTACTGGGGTGGGGTGCCATCACCTTCTCTGAGAGGCAGTTTAAGTAGTATTGGATAGGCCAAAATATTCATTCATCTCTTGTAACATCTTAGGGAAAAACTCGAGTGAACTTTTTGGCCAACCTAATACATTTACTTCCCTGGTGGCTCAGATGGTAAATTAGAATCTGCCTGTAGTGCGGGAGACCTGGGTTCGATCTGTGGGTTGGGAAGATCCCTAGGAAAAGGGAATGGCTACCCACTCCAGTATTCTGGCCTGGAGAATTTCACAGACTATATAGTCCATGGAGTCGAAAAAAGTCGGATACAACTGAGTGACTTTCACTCACTCACTCAATACTGGAAATAGACATTCAACTTAGAGGTCCCTTTCTTCTGGAAACGTCCCTGCCTCCGGGATTGAATTGGGGCCTCTCTGGGTTTTTCTTGTTTCACAGTTGTCCCCACACTCATTTGGGATTGATCCCATGTTTGCCCATACCTCCTACCCTTAAATCCCTCCCCCACTCATTCCCATATACACCACACTCTCCTGGGAACTCTCTAAGTTGCCTTCAGCACTTGATTTACAGCGGTTTCTTTAAGAGAGTTGGACTATAAAGGAAGCTGAGCACTGAAGAACTGATGCTTTTGAACTGTGGTGTTGGAGAAGACTCTTGAGAGTCCCTTGGACTGCAAGGAGATCCAATCAGTCCATCCTAAAGGAGACCAGTCCTGGGTGTTCATTGGAAGGACTGATGTTGAAGCTGAAACTCCAATACTTTGGCCACCAAATGCGAAGACTCATTTGAAAAGACCCTGATGCTGGGGAAGATTGAAGGTAGAAGAAGGGGACGACAGAAGATGAGATGGTTGGATGGCATCACCGACTCAGTGGACATGAGTTTGAGTAAACTCCGGAAATTGGTGATGGACAGGGAGGCCTGGCGTGCTGCAGTCCATGGGGTCGCAGAGTCAGACATGACTGAGTGCCTGAACTGACTGACGGACCTCTAAGTCTTGGTGCTTAATAGAAAAGGAATTCAATGAAAACAGGAGACTTTGTTTACAGGCCCCTCGATCATTATCTAAACACATTAACTAGTACCACTCAGGTCCAAACCTTTGGACCCTGGTAACTCCTCCAGGTTAGGGACCTAAATTAGACCCAGGCTTGCAAGATTTACCTACAGCTGGCTTTGCAGGAAGGACGGAAGGATTTGTGCAAAACATTTCACAAGAGTGCCGGATTGTGTCACAACTGGGTCCTAGGGACCTGCCCACAGCTCTTTTAAAAGTCACTGACGTCTTCCAACCACCAGCTTGCTTGGCTGCAGGTGTCTCCGGGTCTCAGCATGGCACTGCTTTGGGCTCTTGCTGTCCTGAGCCTCCTTCCTCTGCTGGATGCCCAGAGCCCCAAGTGCGCCAACCTGACGACAGTGGTGCCCATTACCAATGCCACCATGGACTTGGTAAGTGCCTGACTCCCTGAGCACCATGGCAGCTGCTTCCCTCCCTGGGCTTTCCTTTGCCCTCCTGATACCCTCCTTTTCTCTCCTGGGACCTGGGCTGAAATTCTGACCAGCCTCCAGAGACATTTCTCTGCCTCTAAACTCAGATGTCTCCTTGCAAGGTCCCTCAGCAGGGAACAACTCTGTCCTAGGTGGGGAGGGGCTGCCCAGGGGCTGGGGGGCATTTGGGGAGATACCTGGTTCCCTGAGTGAGCTCTTGTATGATCACTCTTCATCCGGGGCCCCAGTCTCCTTGTTTGCAAAAACAGGACAGAGATCTGCTGTCTCATCCCAGCTAACTATCAAGAATTTGGCTCCCTCACCAATTCCTGGCTTCTCCCCAGCTCTCTGGCAAGTGGTTTTATATTGGCTCCGCTTTCCGAAACCCCGAGTACAATGAGTCGGCTAGAGCAATCCAGGCGGCTTTCTTTTACTTTGAGCCCAGGCACGCGGAGGACAAGCTGATCATCAGAGAGTACCAGACCATGTGAGAGCCCACACCACCAGCCCCAGCTTCTGGCTTTCACTCCCAGCTGCAGAAAATCCTTAAGCAAGTCCAACTTTCCTCATGGCCTCAGCCTCAGCCTTCCCACTGATGGAATTGCGGCGGGGAGGGGAGGGGATACTGATTCTAATTGTCATCTGACTCGTTGACTGCGATGGGCGATCTAGACTTCTCTTTAACCGTCTTACTGTTTTTCTCCCTGCTTCTATCCGGCTGTAGTGCGGACAAGTGCATCTACGACTGCAGCTACATAAAAATCTATCGTCAGAATGGGACCTTGTCTAAAATTGGTGAGAGCCAGCCTTCAGGTGGAGGGCTGCTGTGTGGAGAGGGGAGATGGTGGGTTGTCCAGCCTCAAGGAGGGGGCCGGGAGGACTTCTTATATCTCTGTGGTCCTTGCACCTGCACACAGCAAATAATCAGTAATAACTGCCAGCATTTTCAAGTTCTCGCTGTGTGCCAGGCACTGTTCGAAGTGCTTTACATTTAATCCCCTTCATACTCACTAACAACCCTAGGAGGACATCATAGTGATCAGATGGGGAAACAGAGAAACCGAGATGTCAAGGAGTTTCCCCGAGGTCACACAGCTTATAATTAGAACTAGGATCTAAACCCCAGGCTGGCTCCAGTCCTACGTCTCAGTCAATTACTCCGTATCTTCTGCGAGCTAAAGGTGGGAGCCTGTATGGGGCAGGCAGTGGCTTCACCCACGTCCCACTAACACTGCAAAGAGGGCGCCCAGTAGGAGCCGGTGGAATTGAACAGATGTCACTTTGCAGCCCTGGGGCTCCTGTCTGTTTTCCTCATCTATAAAATGGGGAGATAAAGGCCTTGACAACCATGGTCCACGTGAGGCTCCTGAGATTGTACACATGGAGGGCTCTCGGTGTGGAGCCTGGCACACGGCAGGAGCGAGGGGCCAGCGGCTCCAGGGAACCCCTGGTCTTCCTGGACTGGTTGTGTGGCCTTGGGCACATCCCTGTTCCTAGCCCATGAGATGGGAACCGTTGTGATTTCCTGTGGTCTCACCAGAGTCTTCTCTTTTTCAGAGTCAGGCAGAGAACACTTTGCTGACCTGCTGCTCAGCAAGCGCTTCAGGACCTTCATGCTTGCTGCCTCCTGGAATGGCACAAAGAACGTGGGGCTGTCCTTCTATGGTAGATGTCCCAAACCCCCACTCCACCCAAGCCTCACCCCAGGAACACCACTCCCTGGGCTAGGTCCCCAGAACCCCAGCCCTCCCTGGCCTCCCACATCCCCACCTGGCCCCTTGCTCCCTCTTGTAGCTGACAAGCCGGAGGTGACCCAGGAGCAGAAGAAAGAGTTCTTAGATGTCATCAAGTGCATAGGCATCCAGGAATCAGACATCACATACACGGACGAGAAGAAGGTGAGTGCAAAGAGGACGGGATAGTGCTCACCCTGAGGGTGGCCCCACTTTGGGCAGCCTCAGAGGCCTAGAGAGGGGAGCTGTCCATCAAGGCTGCACAGTGAGACAGGACCTCCTGATCAAGTGCCGGCTTCCCTGCACGAACCCCGAGGGGTGGATGAGTGTCCAGGAGGGAAGAGTCACTGGGAAATCAGAGCGGATGCCTGGAGCACGTGGGGGAACTGGAAAACCTAACGGGGGGGAAGAGCAGAGCCAAATTGCGGCAAACAGAGAAGAGAATTCCCTGGATGTACAGGGAATGATCATTTACAGCTGCTGCCTGCCACACTCCAGGCCTCTAATGCCTGTGTGACGGGCAATAAGTCTTATGGTTTTGAGTCACCCCAACCGCAAGTCTAGGACCGCTGTCCCGATTTTTGCATAACTAAGGATTTTCTGTGTCCTCTTAATGCTTTCCTTTAAATCTGTTAAATGAAAGGCTTTACTTGGTCTTGTCCTGTGCACTATCTGAAGTCACAGAGCTGATGAGCTGGCTACCCTTTTTTGTTATACGTGAAATACTATCACGATTATTAAAATCAAAACATCTCCATCTGCCTGCCACTGAAGGTCATTTCCCATGACCACCAGTGGCACAAATCACCACCCCCCATTTTCGGGAACCTCGGAAAAGAGCTTACGAACACAGGCACAGAAGTTGGTCCTGCGGCCAGCAGTCTACCTCCCCCATCTGCTGGCTGGGGGGACAGGCCCCAGGCTGCCCTGAACCTCCCTCTCATCGTCTTCAAAACGGTGTGAGGAATCCAGGAGATAACAGAAGGGCAGGCAGGGCATGAGTGCTCAGACACGCCAGTTGTTGAGGGTCTGAGCCTCTGTTTCAGTGGTGAATAAGCTGATATGTGGAGAGAGAAAATAACCTGCCCAAGGTCACCCAGCTGGAGCCCTGCATGGGCTGGTGCCACAGTCCAGAGCTCATTCCCCTCCGAAGACCCAGAGTCTCTGTCGACCCCTCCCCTCACCCCCGCTCCGTGACCACTGCCAGGCCTGGCCTGTCGGTCTCCTGAGCTCACTCGGCCCTGCCTCCTGCCCAGCCCAGCCCACCCTTCCCTGGCCATGTGCTGTCTTCTCCCACTAGGATGCGTGTGGGCCGCTGGAGAAGCAGCACGAGGAGGAAAGGAAGAAGGAGACGGAAGTGTCCTAGTATTGGGCCAGGATCCTGGGGGCTATGAGAGCCCACCCGCAGCTCCCTGCTCACGCTTTGTAACTCAGTTCCATAAATAAAGTCTGTTTTGGTGCCGTCAGGTTGTCCTTTGAGCGTTCATTCATTCATGTGCCCGCCTGAGTCAACTGAGGTCAGCCCTGGCTGATCAGCTGCCCTGAGTGGATCCCTGGTTGGAAAAGCCTTTGCTGTTGTCCCCAGCACTTTGCCAGAATGGACAGCCATATGCACTGAGTGCCTTGGGAGCCCAGCACCGGGAAGGTTCCTTCTAGTGGGGAAGTCTGGGAAGGCTACCTGGAAGGGGCACCTGAACCACTCTAGAAAGGTTAGAGCCTGATAGCACCTGCTGTTGCCACTGAAGCCAAAGATCTGTTTAAGGACTATCGAGGCAGAGGGCTGTGAGCAGGAGGTCAGGTAGATAGAGGGTGGTGAAGACTCAGGAGTGTGGTGTCAAGCACCAGGGTCCTTACTTTATTAATAGATGTCACCCTGGCCATCCGGGGAGGTGAGTTGGGAGGAGCAAGGCAGGAGGCAGGGAGACCGGCTCAGAGTCTTCCGTGAGCATCCTGGAAGAGGCAGGTGTCCAGGCCAGGGCAGGGGCAGGATGGAGGACACTCAGGGGACTCAGGGCCAGGCCAGAGGGGCTGTGTGCCTCCTTGAGGTGTCCCCAGAGTGCCCGCCTGTCACCCAGGAGGAAGAAAGGACACCTGGGGTAAGGAGGGTCTCTCAAATCCAGACAACTTACATATGTGATTGGAGCTCTCGCCATGGAGCCATGTCCAAGGCAGACCCACTTAGAGGTGCACAGAGGACTGAGAGTCTGAAGCCAGCAGTTGAGCAAGGAAGGCTGGAGTCTGGGACTTCCCTGGAGGCCCAGCGGCTGAGACTCCATGCTCCCAATGCAGGGGCCCTGGGCTCAATCCCTGGTCAGGGAACTGATCCCACATGCAGCAACAAAGATCCCACGTGTAGCAACTAAGGCCTCGGTGCAGCCAAATAAATAAATAGATAAACATTAAAAAAATAAAAAAGAAGGCTGTTCTCCTTCCAGACCCAAGGGTTCTGCGATATATGGTCACGGGAGAGAAGCAGCGTGATGCAGGAGGCAGAGAAGTTGGACTGAATAATTCACGTATTCTGTGTATACAGGTCCTAAGCCATCTGGAGTGAGAGGACCACAACCCTTGCTCCTGAAACCCAGTCCTGTGGTTCACACACCTGCATCCTCCAAAGAGCCACACCCCCAAGACTCCAGCATCCTTTGTCCAAAGCTGCAGCCATGCTGTGCCCGGGCACTGGGGCTGGAGACACTGCCCTGGGTCTCTACCTTGGGCTCCGCCTTCCCATCCACATCCCATGAGGGTGTGGGCCTAGAGGCTCAGAACCTACAAGAAATCCTTCATCTCAGCAAGATGCCATTGTCAACTCTCCTGAGAAGGATCAGCTGAAAAATGAAATCGAAGCGGGTTCCAGAGAAGCAAGTGAGATGAGAGGTGGGAAAGACTGAAGAAAAGGCCAAGGGAAGAGGAAGCAGGAGTCGGGGAGAAAACGTCACGGAGGTTTAGGGAGAATAAAACAGTTATAGAGAACACGGACTTTGGAGTCAGACCATCGCAAGTTCCGGTAGACGGAACCTCGGTCTCCTCGTCAATAAAATGGGGGCACACTTAGCTCAAGGGTTGGCGTCTAGGAGACGCTCAGTCAATAGCAGCTGTTGTTTGGTGTCAAAAGGAGCACTGGAAAGAGAGTCCAGGCGCGTGCTCACCCAGACACCAATTTGCTCACAATGTCTCACAAGAGAGGCTTGGCCAGACGGCCTCTCCTCGCGGCCCCCTCCGGCGGAAAGCTTCACGGTTCTGAGCGGGTGAAGTTGGAGAAACAGGTGGCGCCAAGAGGCAGGCAGGTCGAGCCTGGAAACATGCACCCATCCTGCCCTCCGGGGGAGGGCTCCCCTCAGTCTTTTGCCCCCTAACATGACCTTAGAAATCACAAGTGGATGACACACCACAGATGCGGGTGTGTTTGGGACTGTTTGGGGTGTTCTTTGACCTCCATTTCTTAAGATTACATCCTGGGCTTCCATGGCGAGCCAGCGTTAGGGCTCCATGCCGCCACCTACTGGCGGTGCGGCTTCCGTCCCTGGTCAGGGAGCTAAGGTCCCACGTGCCACGCGGCATGCCCAAAAAATACAAATAAAGCCATTTTAAAGATCAGTATTCACTCTTCTTTATTGCTCTCATAACGAAAATAGATTTTTTTTAATGCCCCAAATATACAAATATCAATGATGCACACACATTCCAGAAAAGCTGAGGTCTGAGCTGCTACAGGGTCGGGGAGCAGATGGCCTGGCCTCAGGGGCACACACCAGGAGCTGGCAGGAAGCTGGCCACTGGCCCAGTTCCACAGGGGTCCGTGGGGGGAGCCGGGGGGTCTCGGTGTGAGGTACTGAGGCGGGACCATGGTAGACGGCTGTTCTCCATCTCAGCAAGCCCGTGGGAAAAGCCTCTTGACCATGGGGAAGCTGGGCGCTTCTAAGATATTCCAATGGCCTCAAAGTACCCCACAGACTGACCACCAGTCACCAGAAGGAAGGTCCCCGGCCACGTCCTTCCCAGAGACGCCTACCCTGGAGTGCCTGGTCACAGGTGGGGACAAGTTTTCACCAGAGACCCTGGCCCCGTCCCCTCTTATCTGGCCTCCTAAGAAGGATTCAAGGCCAGAAAAATGTCTCAGTTAAAGAAAAAAAAAAAAAAAACCCGTCCATCATATATAAAATACATATTATTAGCTGGAGATGGACGCCTGCAGGCCAGGGGCCTCCCAGAGATGGCGTCTGGGCAGAGGGGCCTCAGTCCCAGCCTCAACCTCCTTCAGGGCTGGGAAGTGACTTCTCTGCGTCACCACTGCCACTCGTTGCGTTTTGGAAGCACGGTGGCCGAGAAGGCAGGCCCGGGGTGGAGGGAGCCTTCCTCGTGAGGGTCTGCGGGGCCTCTGGGAGTGGCTCGGCGCCCTCTGGCCTGGGGCGGGGGGCGACCGCCAGCCCCCTGCCCGCCGCGTGTCCCTGATTCTCGAGCGCAGTCAGAAGAGGCAGGAGCCCCGCAGGCCGCGGGCCTGGCGCAGCTCGGCCGACAGCGAACGGCTCATGTGCTGGGTTGTGGAGCGGACGCTCTCCGCAGCCTCAACCGCCCGGCTCAGGGCCTTGTTGAGCTCTTCCAGGTCCTTCAGGTCCAGCTGGACGGAGTGCCGGGGTCCCCGGGCCGGCCGGGAGCAGGCTGCGGGGGGCCACTCGGCGGCTGCTCGGACCGAGGGGGCTGAGGTAGGTGCTGGCTGCGCGTAGTACCTGCAGGGAGAGATGGGTGAGTTCCCTGACCACGGAGATGCCTTGGGGCGCCTCAGGCCCGGCTCGGTCCTTGGCCCCTACATTCTGAGTCTCGGTTGCTTCACCTCCAAAATGGGAAAAATATCCCCCGCCAAGGGATGTGTTGGACGGATGAAGCCAGAACAGTGCTCGAAAGCAGTCAGTGCCATCTATCCATTCATTGAACAAATACGTACTGACCTTATACTAAGTACCAACTGGTGTGCTGGGGCCTGCGGTTACCATGGTGAATGAACAGCCCTGCCTGATGCCTTCCTGGAGACCAGGACCACCCCAGATTCTGGAGCAAGCCTCCTTCACCAGAGAGGTAATGTGTGGAGTCCTATTTGTCAGGTGTGGAGTGATAGAGAGGCGTGACAATAATAATTAGGATTCTGCAGGAGTGCGATGGTCTGGCTCCTCTCACCCAGAGCAGGGGGTGGAAGTGCGTCCTTCCCAGCCCAGTCCTGCGGGAATGTGGGGCTGTTGTTTAAAAGTGGTGGGGGAAATGGGCAGAGGAGCCACGAGATGAAGCACAGATTTCCCCAAGAAGTGACTCCTGCATTCATCCAAAGATGCCCAAGTTTAGGGTTCAAGGAAACTAGTGCTGGGCAAGAAGTGGTGGCACCTGTGAGGTGGAGTACAGTGTGTAGAGGGGGACAAAGTGAAAGATAGGGACAAAGAGTGTTCTGCCAAAATGGAGGCACGAGTGGGTTTAGGAAGACTTGGCTGCAGACATTCGCTGGTGTGTTGCTTGGCATGCGGTAAACTCCAGTCTTACTGCTGATCCTTCACTTTCTAATTTGCATTATTGCACAGTGTGCTGTGCTAGGATCTGAACAGATGTCTCTCCAAACAAGATAAACAGATGGCCAACAAGCACATGAAAAGATGCTCAATATCATTAGCCATCAGGGAAATGCAAATCAAAACCACACGAGATGCCACTTCACACACTCCCCACCCACTGGGTTGGCCAAAAACGGAGAGATAGCAGGGAGTTTTGTGAGAGGATGTGAGAGGCTGGAACCCTCAGACACTGCTGGTGGGAATGTGAAACGGTGCCGCTAGTCTGGAAGGCAGTTTGACTGTTGCTCAGTTAAACACAGTGCCTAGCCCAGGGCTGGAATCTCCATCCTTGGTACCCACAGGCCAGGCTCCGAGATAACTGCTTTACTAGCACTATCTCATTTATTTCGTAGGTACTTTTATGCTTATTTTACAGATGAGTGAAGTGACGCTCAGAGAAGCTAAGGGAGGCAGAAGGCTGCCCCAAATCCTGCTCATTCCTCTTGGCCACCCGCATGGCCATGAACAAGCTACTTCACTTTCAAGGGCTCCATTTCCCCCAGAAAACAGCCACACTTAGCTACCTCCCAGGGTAGAGCCAATAGGAAAACTCAGGCAAAAAGCTCTGTATGTCTGGTGCCCTATAAATAACAGCTACTGAGGATTCTCCCAGAATCAGGGGGCTGGGGCAGTACTCAATTTAAACCCACAGCTAATTAGCTCCCAGTAGATCCTGATACATTTCATCTGAACCGAATGAATGAATGGGCTTCTTGAACCCAGTTCTCTCCTTTAGGGACAGACGAGCTGGTGTAACTACTGGATTCCCACACACCCCTGCCTTCTGCTAATTTGATGACCAGATTGACCTGAAAGTTACCCCGAATTCCCCATAGGGCAGATGCTACAGAACAGAACAAACAACAGCCAGAAAACCCCACTAAACTGAAAAATTTGCTAGAAACTAGAAAGCCGGACTAGAAAGCCTGTAGTTCAGAGGTTATAAGGCGGCTGGCCAGCAGGTGGCAGCAAAGGTCCACTCAGCTTTCTAAGGCTTTCCCGGCTGCAACCACTGAGCGTATTCAGTCCTGCTTGACTGGCCGGTGGAGAAATGGAGTGTCATCAGTCCCAGTTTCAGTAGCATTAGGAGCACTATGGTTACTGGCTACCCTGACCCACTTATTTTACAGTGAAGGAAACTGGCATAGAACTAGCTGACAACAGTCTGCAGAAGAAGACAAATCTAATTCCAGGGTCTGGCTTTTCTTCCCTGCACAATCCTGTCTTGTGGAAAGCACCTTCCCTCATGTCTCTTCTTACTGACAACAATATTGAACGGTAGCAGCATCCACGGCGATGGCACAGCTGCCATTTATTCAGCAAAGAGCATGTGCCAGCGTGCACTACAACCCCCACAAACGTCTCATGCCACCTGCCTCATCTAATCCTCATATGGACTGTATGCGACCGAGACTCTGACCCCATTTAACAGAGAGGGAAACTGAGGCTCAGAGAGGAAGTAGCTTTACCAAGGCCACAGCAATCATAAATGGCAGACAGGATTCCAGTGCAGCGCTGTTCTAAAACCTAAGCTTTTTTCACCTCGACTCCTGTGTCTTTTGTCTTAACTGATATTACACCCAAACGTAACATGCAAACAGTGATTGCTCGTCCTACCGTGGACCGGACTGGTGAGCCTCTGAACTGGCAAGACCACAGGGAGCAAGGAAAGCCTGAGAAACTGTCTCAGCCGGGAGGAGCCTGGGAGATATGACAGCTATATGTGTGTGGAACCTTGGGGCGGGGGATCCTGGAACAGAAAAAGGACTTCCGGAAAAAACTAAAGAAGCCTGAGTAAACTGTGGACTATGTTTAATAACCATGTATTAATCACGGTTCACTGACTGCGCACGGACCACGTCAGGGTGTGTGTGTGTTAGCTGCCCCGTTGTATCCGACTCTTTGCGACCCCATGGACTATAGCCCACCAGGCTCCTCTGTCCATGGAACTTTCCAGGCAAGAATACTGGAGTGGGTTGCCATTTCCTTCTCCAGGGGATCTTCCTGACCCGGTGATTTTTCCAAGCCTCTTGCATCTCCTGCACTGGCAGGCAGATTCTTTACCGCTGTGCTACTCGGGAAGGTTACCAGATCAAGGTAAGACGTTAGTATTAGAGGAGACTGTGTTTGGGGTGTATATGAGAACTCTCTGTCTTATCTGTTCTTTTTCTCTATAAATCTAAAACTGTTCTAAAAATAAAGTCTATTTTTTTTTTTTAAGTGAGGGCATTAGTCGCTTGCTAAGAAGACTCATGAGAAAATGGGAGATGATTAGGGCTCTACGTCCCCACGAGGGCAAGGCCCTCTGCCAGGCTCCTTCACTGTTGGGTCCCCAGGGTCACGCAGTCTCCCTGGTGCCCAGGGAGCATTCAAGATTTGTTGAGTGACTATACAAGTGTTGGGGAGAACCACACGAGCACTCAGTGCTGAGCTCTCAGCTACCCAGCTCAGGGCTGAATGCTAACTATTAAGTGATTCAAACAGGCAAGGAGGGCTGGAAGGGAAGGTTCTTACACAGTGGCTGATGGATAAGGCAGGACGGGAACCGCGGAGATGTAGGCAAAGGCAGGAGGGGCTGGTGTCGAGGGCGCGGCAGCCAGATACCACAGTCCAAGAGGCAGCCGGGGCGGCGACCCTCCTCGCTTGCTCCTCTGCTTGGGGCTGGACGTTGAAGGTGCATTTCTTCTGGTGGAGGCCTTTTCTGGCACTGTCAGGGAGGGACAGCAGAGACACAGTCTCACAACCTGGGAAGATCTGGCAGAGAACAGGGGCCCCCCAGCCCCGCCAACCCCACTGAAGCTAGGCAGGGGCCGGCCACGCAGGGACTGCCTCACTTTGAGAAGCCAGCTCTCATCCAGTTTGCTCCACCCCAGATTGGGCGAGCTGCCGCTGCTGCTGCTGCGTCGCTTCCCGGGTAAACCCCCTCCCAGGGCCCCAAACCCAAATCCAGAGGAGCAGAGGAGAAGAGACGGAGCATCAGTCCTACCAGAGGTGGCTGAGTCTGGGCCATCCCCCTCAGAGGGGGACCCAACTTGACTACACAGGGGACATCGCAAAGTCTCACTGCGAGACGGTCCCAGGGGGTCCCTGGTGACAGCATCACCTGGAAGAGGAGGCAGGGAGGTCAGGAGAGGATGATGTCTGAGTCACCAGGCCCCGCCACAGGCCTCCCGCAGCACTGAGCTCCTCTCGGGGACCACTGCAGAGGAGACAAGCTGCCTCCAGTGGGCGACAATACTGATGGAAACCATGACAGTGAGAGGCATCTCATGAGCCAGGCCCTCTGCTCAGGGTCTTCATGCATTAACTGATCGAATCCAACAAGCCGCTGGACTAGCTATTATTATCACTTCCCAATTTTACAGATGGAGAAACTGAGGCTCCAATAGGTTGAATAATTTGCTGTCTCAGCTAAGAAGGCGCGGTCCTCTGATCTCAAGCCTGGCTCTCCTGTCTGCAGCCCCTGTACCTATGGCCATTCTCCACAGGCCCATTCTCTAGGAGGGACTGGGCCACAAAGGCCACCGGGCACCAGGCGGGTCAGTGGAAGCCTAAGTGAGCAGGAGTGTGGGCACTTTGGTTCTTTTCCAGTGCAAATCCTCAACACCGCATCTGGGAGAATTCCAGGGTCCACCTGCCTCTCCTCAGGCCTCAGCTCAGCATCACTCCCTCTGGGAAGCCCTCCCACCCGCTGGGCTGAGTCATGGGCTCTCCAGCCCCACCCTGTGCTCTCCCATCCCCGTTCTGACTCTTCAGTTTTGTCTGCTTAGCTGAGCTTGTCAGGGGCAAGGCCCAGAGCCCAGTATGAGAAGATGCTGAATAATGAATGAGTGATTAGGCCTGCTGGGACTCTAGCAAAGGCACAGAAATATAGTGGTGAAGAGCCAGGGCTTTAGAGTCACGAAGACCTGGGTTCAAACAACAATGTTGTTGGCAACCATGACAATGAGAGGCACCTCATGAACCAGGCCCTCTGCTCAGAGTCTTCATTTATTAATTGATTGAATCCAACAAGCCACTGAACTAGCTGGCTCTACCACTTGTGAGCTGTATGTGTTTCGGCAAGTCACTTGACCTTGCTGAGCCTCAGTTTCTTCACTCATGGGAATGGTAATAAAATGGACAAAACCTACTTCATAGGGTTGTGAGGATAATGCTTGTAAAAGCCTTATCATGTTGCTAAGTAAGGGCTTAATAAATGACAGCATTATCATTATCATCATCATCATTGCTTGAAAGAGCCTCAGAGACCATCTCCAAACCTTTCATTATAGATGTGGAGCCCAAGGCTTAGAGAAGGAACTTGTCTGATGTCACACAGCATGTCAGTGGCAGAACCGGGACTAGAACTTGGTGTCCATGTTCTCAGGCCACTGCTCCCCCCCACTACTCTTCCGCTAAACCCTTGAGTTTGGGGGAGAGGGTGGGGAGGGCAGAAGGTAGACAGAAGGGAGACAAGATAATCATCGCTGCCAACCTGCCTGCTGCTCACACCCCTCCCCACATCAGGAAATTCTGAAATCATGTTCATGGTTTCTCCACGTCAAGGGGAAGGAGTATGGCTTCAGGCAAAGCACCTGGAGAAATAGGTGTGAGGGCAGGGCACTCTGGGAAAGCTGAGAAGTCCAGAAAAGTCCTGCTCCCGTATGCACCTTGACCCGCCACTGGGCTCAGGGCAGTCTATGTCTGGCCCAACTGCAGCCCTGCCCCCCAGCCAAGGGCAAGAAGCTGCAGCCTTGCGGCCCTGGCTGCTTTTCCAGGTACCACCCCCTACCTGGATCCTCCATCCTAGGGGGTCGGCAGTGGGGACAGGAGACCGGGACACTGCTTCTTGGGACAGTCTTAGGGGTCAGAATATGGTACTCCTGGCCTGGGGAAGAAACCAGAACAATATCAGCTGTGCATGGATGCAGAACTGGAGATGATTTAGAATACAAATCTCTTTCCTCTTCCTCCAGATGGTTTAACAGTCTCCCTCTCAATCTTTTTTTCATGCACACACAACGTGTGCATAAATATGTAGATACATAAGTGTGCATGTACGTATACATATATAGATAAAACACATTTATCTGTCCGTTTATTGTAAGCTCTTTCCAGACTCCTGTTTCATCTCAGATCCTATTGGAACCAACTGCCTAGTTCTTGACATATGGAAAAAAATCAACAAACCCAGGCTCAGTCAGGACTGGAAAGCAGGCAGAAAGACAGGATAAGCAATGACAAAGCATGATGGTACTCCCCAGACCCCAGCTTGCTCGTTGGGATTAGAATGGCTTGGGCATGGAGTCAGTGGTGTTTTCTCTGTGCTTCAAGTGGCTGGGAAATGGAGAGAGCCTGTGGGTTTCACAGGCTTGTTGGGAGGACCGAGCGGGGCTGTATCCGTGTATTCTGCCCTGCATTCCGCAGATGTTAGGTCCTTAAGGTTATCAAAAAATCGGACAGACTCTTGGGTCTGCACTCAGCTCCACTATTCCCTGCCTTATCCACCCCTGAGTCTCACATAAGACCTTTGGGATGATGCCTGATTATTTTTTTTCTCTGTCCTCTGCCATGCAGAGTCTTCACTTTATACTCTGTGTGTGTTGCACGGGGGCCCCTGGACACGCTGTTGTTTTGACTTCTAAACCTCAGTGTCTATTTGCTCCGTTGGGAGATGTGCATCTCATTTCCTTCTTTGTCTGCATCACTTAGCCTTCTGGATCTGAGGTTACCCGCCCTCCTTCCTAGCGATACATCGGTGAGAGCCAAGTCTGTAATTTACTTACTGCAATTTACATGCTTACTATAATTGCTTATTTGTTACTGCCTTCTCTGCTGTGCAGTCAGATTCATGAAAGTAGGAACCATATCCATATTTAATATTTGACCTGTGGGCGTGCTCTGTCATGTCCGACTCTCTGTGACCCTAGGGACTGTAGCCCCTCAGGCTCCTCTGTCCATGGGATTTTTCAGGCAAGAACACTGAATGGATTGCCATTTCCTACTCCAGGGGAATAGGTCCCATCACTTCATGGCAAATAGATGGGGAAACAGTGGAAACAGTGACAGACTTTATTTTGGGGGGCTCCCAAATCACTGCAGATGGGGACTGCAGCCATGAAATTAAAAGACGCTTGCTCCTTGGAAGGAAAGTTATGACCAACGTAGACAGCATATTAAAAAGCAGAGACATTACTTTGCCAACAAAGATCTGTTTAGTCAAAGCTGTGGTTTTTCTAGTGGTCACGTATGGATGTGAAAGTTGGACTATAAAGAAAGCTGAGCGCCAAAGAATTGATGTTTTTGAACTGTGGTGTTGGAAAAGACTCTTGAGAGTCCCTTAGACAGCAAGGAGATCCAACCAGCCCATCCTAAAGGAAATAAGTCCTGAATATTCATTGGAAGGACTGATGCTGAAGCTGAAACTCCAATACTTTGGCCACCTGATGCGAAGAGCTGACTCATTTGAAAAGATCCTGATGCTGGGAAAGATTGAAGACAGAAGGGGACAACAGAGGATGAGATGGTTGGATGGCATCACAGACTCCATGGACATGAGTTTGAGTAAACTCTGGAAGTTGGTGATGGACGGGGAGGCCTGGTGTGCTGCAGTCCATGGGGTCACAAGGAGTCGGACACGACAGAGTGACTGAAGTAACTGAACTGAACTCCAGGGGATCTTCCCAACCCAGGGATCAAACTCACATCTCCCATGTCTCCTGAATTGGCAGGCAGATTCTTGACCACTGAGCCACCTGGGAAGCTAGGTTATAGTCAATGTAATGCACTTTGAAATCCTACTATGTGTCACCACACGCTATGTGCTGGGTGCCCCTGGGGGGGTCACAACCTTAATGGAAGGCCAGGAGGAAGTGATTCTGTGTTCACTGTTACCCAGGTCCTGCAAGCAGCAAGCTCTTCCTAACCCACCTCATGACTGACCAGCTGAGTGGACTTTCTCCAAACCCAGCACAGGCCCTGACAGATCAGAGGTCTAAGAAACTGTTTGCTGAGTGAATCCATGGACAATTCACAGAGACAATGCTCCCTGATGTTTTTGTATCACAGAACTCAGAAAATGACAATATTTCAATGGCCCACTGGCTAAATGGAAGCGACCACCTGGGGACTGTGCACCTCCAGCGCCCCCTCCTGGCTCACCTGTGTATTGGCCTCGGAAGGTGACCCTGTCGGGCCGTCCTGTGCTGCTCACTCCTTTTGTTCCATTCCGAGCGGCCTGTTGACTGTTCTCGGTGGTCCTGCCCCTCTCAGAGAACAACCTGGGGGAGGCTGGCTCAGATTCGGAACCTGGGGTGGAAAGAGGGGCATCAGAGGGGGAGGGGATGGGGGACACGTAGCTAAGGGATAGGGCAGATCACGAGTCCAGGCTCTGGGATTTTAAGCCTACAGCCCCCTTCCCCCGGCTCCTTAGTAATCACAGCCGACACACCCGGACCCCTGACCCTGTGCTAAGCGCTTTGCGTGCTCCCTGTCACGCACCCTCGCAGCAGCCCCAGGAGTGGACACTGTGATCACTGCACTGTTAGCTGGCCCCTTAACTGCACAGGGCAGGTACACAAGCTGGCAAGGCCACACAGCTGGGAGGACGTGAGCCGGGGCCACCGGCTTCAGAGCCAGGCTCCTCCAGGCAAGTCCCTTGTGCTTTCGGGCTTTGGCGTCCCGATCTGCAGAAGGTGGACGATTCGACCCACCCTGCAGTGAAGGCGAAGCAAGGGGACACACATGCTCGAACTGCAGCACAGAGCCGGTGTGCGGCACGCTGCAGCTGCCACTGGAAGCACGTGGCACTTCAGGGCACTACAACTGCCTAACAAAGGCGCCCCAAAACCTCCTCTGGGTTTCCTCGAGGGCGGCTGCTGTGGCCCCTGACTCCTGAGCCAACATGCCCAGACTGTGACCTCCAAAAATCAGTCCTGGCAGGTGGTCACTTACTCAGGGACAGTCCAGGCTCCTCCCGAGGCACCGAGGAGGACCTGGCTCGCCGCCTTCCCTTGGGGACAGCTTGCTCTGCACCCCCGGGCTCACCAGACGACCTCTCCGTGGATTTGCTAGCAAAAGAGAGAGAGCGATGATGTCACTGGATGCGGTTTTATGCAGTCTTTAAAGACGATCAGTGAGAAGGCCAACCCGGAGAAATGCTTATAACATAAGGAAAGAGGAGAACATGGAAGTCAAAAGCAAAGGCTCTGGAGTCAGACCCACAGAAGACGGCTCTGAGCCTCTCTGACCCTCAGTTTCCTCATCTGTCAAATGGGGACATAGGCGTGATTACTCCAAAGTGTCGTGGGAAGAAGTGACGAGAGTGTCCTTTGAAAACCTTAACCTAGTGCCCTCCGATAGGGACACTCAGAAGTTAGAGATGATTTTATAAGTCATCATAGGTGAGCAGCTGCGGAGTGAGTGGGTGAGAGGGTGAGTGTCCTGCGAATGTTCTAGCTCTTCACTTGGGTGATGAGTTCGGGGACATTCACTGTATCATGCTTTATTAGTAACACATGTGTTCAGTCTATTCTTTTATGCATCAAATATGACATGGTAAAAAAAAATCTAAGCGTGAATGGATAAGAGAGAGGGGGATGACTGTGCGCAAGTCCACATGTCAGGGGACAGCCAGAGACCAGCTAACTCTGCCTTCTGCAGCTCCCACCAAGTCCCAGGGGCAGGAACGTGGGGGTCACCTACCTGCCGTAATGGGAGCTCCAAGCGGCTGAGGAATCCCCTGACCGCTCCCGGGCCCGGGTGGGGCGGTCACAGCTGGACGCTGAGCGCGTGGGGTGGCCCTGGGGATGCTGGTGGAGGCTGTCCTCCAGCCTCAGCCGGAGCCGGGAGACCTCATCCTGCAGCTCCCGGATGGCCTGGCTGGGGTGCGGGGTGGAGATGGGAAGGAAGAACAGGTGCACAATGAATGGGGAGCAGCCGCTCACTGGGTGCCGGGTCTCTTCCTTCCCAGCAAACACGGTCTAAGTCTGCCTTCAGGGGATCTTGAACTCCCTTGAGTGTCTGTTTTCCTCACTGCATATCTAAACACCTCTCTGAGTTCATGTCCCTGCACATTTGGTGAGCAAAGCAGAACTTTCTTTGAGGTTTACCCAACCTAGCATGCAGGGCCTCTGAGTAGCTATTCTGAAATGCCAGTGACAAATTTTCAAGATTGAGATGAGGATGCAGAGTAGAGAGAGTCACTCAGTTGTGTCCGGCTCTTTGTGACCCCACGGACTGCAGCACGCCAGGCTTCCCGGTCCTTTATCGTCTCGGAGCTTGCTCAAACTCCTCTCCACTGAGTCAGTGATGCCATCCGACCATCTCATCCTCTGATGAGTAAAGAGGGCATTGGCTAAAGCTGCACCTTAAAATTTCAATTCTGGGACTTCCCTGGAAGTCCAGTGGTTAAGATTCCACACTCCCAGTGCAGGGGGCAGAGGTTCAGTCCCTGGGCAGGGACCCAAGATCCCACAGGCCACACAGTGCAGCCTAAGCAAAACAAAACCTTTCAGTTCGGATCTGCCTCAGGCCCTGGACTGACCTTCCCTTCCTCTACGTCTGTCTCTAGAGACCCTGACTGTCTCTCCAGGCCTGCTTCCTCCCCGCCCTTGCTTAGAGGCCACCTACAGGGTTCCCCTAAACCTTTCCTAAATTGCTAAAGCCCAGCACTCCACTCCAGGCAGAAAATGCTTGTCTGTCTGTCTCCCAATGCAGATGGCCAGCACCTGGCGGCCAAGCAGACCTCCCCATCTCACAACGCCTGAGAGCCTCACACCTCACAGATGCTCAGGGACTGTCACTGACCTGGCCTCCAGACTCCAAGAGGGAGCAGAGCAAAGATGTGTGTGTGGAGAAGGGACAAGGAGACATGTGGTGCTACCCACCACCAACGGGATGTGAGCAGACTGTCGTCTCAGGGAAGCCCCCAAACACAGCTCAACCTGTGACTGGTAAGGAACCTCATGAGCCCCTAGCATCTCAGGAGTAAACCTTATTTGTGTTTCTCCTGGATCGGTCCCTGGATCTCTAGAGTCTTGTTCTGAGGGCACCACTGGCACTGAGGCAGCCAGTCCCACCCAGACACCCTGGCACACAAACCCCCACACCCGGGGCTTTAGAGTCCGGGTTGGGCATGGCGCTCCTCCACGCTGATACAGGTTCTCTGTGTACTGTTTGGACCCGCTTCCGGGGTGAGGGCCCCCCCCCCAGGGTTAGCTCTTGCCTGGCAGTCCCTGGACTCGTGGTAGGGTGGCTCCTGGCGCCACCTGCAGCAGACATCTGCTCTCAGATGGGTGTGCCCAGAGGGAGTGGAGACCTCTCTCTGCCTATGCCCTGGCGCTCTGGGCGTCCAAGGGCAGTTGGTTCCCTTGGCAATTCCCAGGGAAACGCTTGTTGGGGTTTCCAAGGCAAACCATGAGGGTGGCGGTTGCCAGAGAGTGAGAACTCTGGCCACCCGTTAACCCCTGAAAGACAGGACTGCGGTCCTGCAATGGTGCAAGACCAGGGAGGCTCTGGCTCCCTGTCCAGGTCAGAGGCCGCGGAGCGAGGGCCTGGAATTTGGACCGTGCCCTTGGGTGTCACTTGTCCTCTCCGGCTTGTTTCCATCACGATCTTGGCCTTCCTGACCTAATCTTTCAGTGACTGAGTGCCAGCTGGCACCTAAAAGTCATCTTTCCCTGCAATGTCACTCCCCCTCCTAAGTTCCCCATCTCGGCATCGGTATCCAACTGGTTGACAAGCCAGAAATCTGAGTCGTTCTAAACCTCTCTTTTCCCCCGAGCACCCTGAAAGTTAACCAACTCCCAAATCCTGTTGGCCCAATGCCTAATTATCCCTTTTCAAATACACTCCGGGCCCTCGCTGACGGCCCCAACTCCTCTCTCTGGGGTGTGGTAGCCTTCTCAGCCATCCCTGGCCTCCACACCCACCATCACGGTGGCCAGAGAATTCTTGCTACAGTGTAAATCCAACCCTGCAGCTTCCTTACTTAAAGCCTCCCTCATTATCCTTAGATGAGACTTTCCATATTCATAAATATTCAGTGAGCACCTCCTCTGAGCAAAGACATCATATCATCCAAACTTCTCACTAGCTGTGTCAGAGGTTCTCTAAGCTTTCCCCCAGGTCTCCCCATCTTCCTCTCTGCTTTTATTTTTTAACAGCCCACCTTATACTTGAGGATCTGGCCATAATAAACATTAGGTGCCTCGGCCTTTGCACATGGGATACTCTTTCAGCTCTCTGCCTTCTGGTCTCAGTTGAGATACCACTTCCTCCAGGAAGCCCTCCCTGAAGCCTCTGACTGGGCCACATGCCTCTTCTCTGTGCTCCCACGGTCCCTCGGGCCTGTGCTATCACTGTACTTATCACACTGGGGGTGCAACCTTGTTTTTGGTCCATCTTACAGGATGGTGAGCTTTACGAGGTCAAGGACTGTCTTGTCCACTATTGTGTTCCCAGGGGCTGGCATGCTGTCGGTAAATAAGCCTCTGACTGACTCAATGGACGTGGTTTGAGCAAACTCTGGGAGACAGTGGAGGACAGGGAAGCCTGGCGGGCTGCAGTCCTTAGGGTCGCAAAGATTCAGACATGAATTAGTGACTGAGCAACAACAAGCCTCTCGTTCCTCTGCTGATGTCACAGGGGGTTGCAGGAGTGTACTTGCTAAGCTCAGGCCTGGAAACCAACACACCAGCCCGACAAAGGCCTGTGACTGACTCCTGGCCAAAAGCCACTCAGGAGAGCAGGAAGAGGACTAACCCCCTTTCCCTTTCCTGTTTAGCGAAGCAAGGAAAAATCTTTCTTAGTAGAAAAACTGCACTTGGATTAAAAAGAAAAAAATTGAAAAAACATTCTCTTTTTGGTTCATGTAATAAACCTGTAAACTGCAGAAAACATACCCCCGGGCAGTGTAGACCCATTTTGGAAGGGAAATGCTGGGAGGCAGGGAGAGGGGTCCTAGCACCAGCAAGGTGAATTCTAGATCATTTCCTACTGGCTAGAGAAGTGTCCTCAGGGTCTACACCAAGGAGGACCCACAGGATCAACGGGGAGGCAGGGTGCCTGGGTCCCAGCACAGCCACCACTGCATGGAGGCCCCGGAGCGCCCCTGCCTCCCTTGGGCATCACCCTCCTGTCTCCCTGATGCACGTGAATCCTCAGCGCCTAAGCATCGGACTTACTCGCGCCCCGTCCTGGTGAGGAAGAAGGTGGAGGTGTTCTCTGCGGGTCCACGGGGTGGAGTGGCAGCCACAGGGGCAGGGGTGGGAGGTGGGCTGATTGTCGCGCTGGGGAGGATCGGTTCAGGAATCCGCTTCCGCCCCTTAAACTCTGAGCCAGGGACTGCTAGGGAGGCGGAAGGAAACCAAAGTGAGTTTACACCGAGAGGACCCTTGAAGTGTCAACTTGTGTGGGTGGAAGCATGGTGGGCGTGAGGAGATGGGGCCCAGCTGAGGTCACAGATGAAGCTCCTGTGGAGCCCAGTGACCCTCAAAACAGGAAGATGTGGTTTTTGCTGGGAGCTTGGGGTGCAAAGCTGCGGAGGCCCTTATGACTAGATTCCCCCTACCATCCACCATTTTTGCATCAGATCCGAGTTTCCAAGGCTCTCCTCCTGCAAAGAGCTCCCTCCTCCTCCACATAGACCCTCAGACTCTGCGCATCACCAGGTTGCCCTAGGACCAGCCTCCGAGCCTCCACCTCCCTCTAAAATTAGTCACAGCTTTGCCTGCTGGCATGTTTCTTGGAGCATTCAAAACTTTGGGCTCTCAACGGGGGTGGGTGACCAGAGATACAACCCACTCATCCAGCATGTGCCTTAAAAACAATGCGCCCTGGGAAGACTACTCAACAATATAAAAAGGAATAGACTATTGATTTATGGAATAATCTATGTGAATCTCCAGAAAAGTATGCTGAGTGAAAAGTAAGCCAATCCTGAAAGGTTATATATTATAAGATTCCATTTCTATGACATTCTCAAATGACAAAATTACAGAGATGGAGAATAGATTGGTGGTTACCAGGAGTTACGGTGGGGTTAGATGTGTTTATAAAAGGACAACAGGAGGGACCCTGAGATGGTGGAAATGTTCTGTCTTGACCGAGTCCATGTTAGAATCTGGTTGTGACATTGCTCTATGGTTTTGCAAGATATTGTTGGGAAAAACTAGAGGAAGGGCATGTAGGCTCTCTGGGTATTATTTCTTACAACGGCATGTGACTTAATTAAACTTTTAACTAAAGTTTGATTTTTAAAAATTAAATGGGAACCTCAAAAAGAGGCAAAGCTAATCTGAGAACAGTGGTTATCTTTGAGAAGGGTGGGAGTGTCTAGGAGGGGCTTGGAGGGGGCTGGGGTTCTGATCATGTGGAGTTTTTCTGTCTGTGGTCACCTTGGGAAAATTCATCAGTTTCTGTTCTTTCCCATATACTTGTTTTATTTCAATAAAAAGGTCATATGCAGAGAAATCACAGATTTTATAGACACAGAAAATGTTCATAACACACTGTTTTGTGAAAAAAAATTATAAAACATTCATGTATAATATCCCATTTCCATTTTAAGTATTTGCAAATAAACACACACACAATGGCATAGAAAACAGCTCAAAGGCTCTAGACTAAAATGTCATCAATGACGGTTTTTAGCTAAGTATTGTTTTTTGTTCCCTTTTCAAATTTTCCTATAATGAACCTGTATGATATTTTGCATCCTAAAGGGTAATGCAGATTTTCTTATTGGTTTGATCTCTTTTACCCCGTGCCATCCAGCCACCCCCAGGTTCTGGCCAACCCAGATGCATCCACTCACCCAACTCAGACGCCAGTGCCGGCTCCAGGCAGAAGCTGGGCGCCCTCTGCTGGAGAGGACTGTCCTGGCCAGATGGGGGCCTCTGGGCTCCGCTTCTAGGTCTGCTGGGCTCAGAGGTTCTTCTGGGGACCGAAAGACCCCTGGTCTGGCGGTGGGGGGCTGCATCTTGGTGTACGGGCAGAGTGAAGGACTGGACTAACGTCCCCAGGGTGCTGGAGAAAGACACGTTGAGGTCACACAGAATGAGGCCACAACCTCCAAGTCCCTCCACACGCTAGACCATCCTATCCTTTGGGATTCTGCAGCCCTGGCAGGATAGCATTTCTGAGGATGCATCTCCATTACACACACATTTTCTTTATAAACTGCAGAGCTGTACACTTGCCTACTCATATACACAAAGTCATAAAGCTCAACTTAGTTTTTAGATAATATACACAGCAATGAAGTTTGTAACCTTCCCTTCCCATGCAGCCCTGGGTAGTCCCAGGGACCTTCCTCCAGCTTTGGAGGCTGTCACTCAACTTGGCAGCTCTGTCACGACACCCTCCCGGCACGTCTTATTCATTCACCGTTTCATCACCCATTTGTTCAACAAATTCCCAGTCTGTCGATATGTGGCAGAGTGACCCTGGGCAAGTCACTTTCCCTCTATCCATAACATGAAGGCAATAACCCATCCTTGGTGGGGATGAAGTGTGGGGCTCTGAGAATGCCCAGACCCTGTTCTGAGCTCACAGGCACATAACATTGATGGGGTCCCCATTACCTGATCTGGGAGAGCCGGTGCTCTGGGGTCTGAGTGAGGGGCGACACTCTGCTGGTTTCTGAGCCCACGAAGCCACTGTCTGTCTCCGGGGATGCCATCCAGGGCTCCTGAAAGAGACAATGTCCCTTTAAATCTGAGGAATGTGCCCAGGGAACACTGGGAAACCCTTCCCCAGTGCTGGCCTGGGCCTCACATTCCAGAGGCTCACAGACAGGGAGGCTGGCCCAGCTCCCAACAGCCAGGCCCTGGGCGTGCGGGGTCCTGAGGTACTCCGGGCCTGGCATAAGCCCTGGGCCAACAGCAGGGACTCCACACCCTGAGAGGACCCTAAGCATGCCCCATGTCCCTGAGGGATGAGAGCCAGGGACCTGAGCTGAGAAATAGAAAGGGGAGGAGGAGAAAGCAGTCCCACTGCGAGAATGGGATTCTTGAATCCACATGTCTTCCAGGGTGGGCCTGGAATGCCGTGTTCTACCTGATTGCAGAAATGCCCAGGTGCTATGAATTGGGATTGGAGAAGGCAATGGCACCCCACTCCAGTACTCTTGCTTGGAAAATCCCATGGACAGAGGAGCCTGGTAGGCTGCAGTCCATGTGGTTGCTAAGAGTCAGACACAACTGAGCAACTTCACTTTCACTTTTCACTTTCATGCATTGGAGAAGGAAATGGCAACCCACTCCAGTGTTCTTGCCTGGAGAATCCCAGCGACAGGGGATCCTGGTGGGCTGTCGTCTATGGGGTCGCACAGAGTCAGGACACGACTGAAGCGACTTAGCAGCAGCAGCATGAATTGGGAAAACCAAACTGATCAACCACACACACCTCCAACACACCATGTCTAACACAAGGGGCAAAGATCACCAACAGAGAGACACGGGTGTCTGCCCTCAATGAATTCATGGCCAAGTGCATATTCCTTACCATGGGCTCATTAGGACTATAGAGATGTATGTGTGTGTGTGTGTGTGTGTGTACCCATACAAATGTATGTGTTTATTTCATTTTTTTTGATGTGGACCATATGATCTTTACTGAATTTGTTACAATATTGCTTCTCTTTTTTATTTTTTATTTATTTTTTTTTTACTACAAGGCACGTAGGATCTTAGCTCCCCTAGCAGGGATCGAACTTGCGCCTCCTGCATTGGAGGGCGAAGTCGCAACCCCTGGGAAATCTCCATATGTGATTTTTTAGGGGAGGATCCACCTCGTAAGTCGTATTTCCACAGTGATTTGTGATTCCTGTCATAGTTAAAAAAGTGCCATTCTCACAGCACAAACTACTTGGAGTCAAAGACACCACCCCCACCTTCAGCTTTGCTAAGCAGGGTCAGAAAGATACAGGCACTGAGCTACAGGTCTCAGAGGAGAAAGAGGAGGTCCAGGTAGAGGGGTGGAGGTGCGGGAAGCCACGGCAGAGGCAGGAGCAGCAGGCACTCTGAGCAAAGGCCTGGAGGCAGGAAGCTTGGGGAGATGCAGGAAGAGGCCCCGCACCCACGTGTACCTCCAGTGGGGGCCCGCCGGCCTGGTGCAGAGACTTTGGTGGGAGGCGCTCAGAGATGCCACTTCCTTCGAGGCTGGCCAGACTGCTCTGGTGGGACGTTGCAGACTTGGGGCCCCGAGGATGGGGGGGCCTGCTGGGGCCGGGAGGGGCCTCCTCGGCTTTAGCCAGACCCTGCAAGTGCCCGTCTCTGGTCACGGATGCACAGACATCTGCTGGCTTCACAGACGCCATCTGCTCCACGGTCTCCCTGGCAGGGAAGGAGAGGCATGGTGCCCCTGAGCCCCGGCATGGGCTGGGCAGCTCTGTCCTGGGAGCCATGCAATGCAGGACATGAGCTCTGGAGTCAGGCACCCCTCCATTCTCACTGTGTGCTGCTGCCCTCTTGCTGTGTGACCCTGGGCAAAGTACCGCCCTCTCTGAACCACACTTATCTCAGCTGTAAAATGAGGATGCTGACAAAATCCGCCCCGTATACCAGGGCACAAACCGTGCAGAAATAGAGGTGCCAGAGCACCTTTTCCCAGGCTTCTGGAATTTGCCTTCCCTCTTTCCTATTCCAACCATTTCCATCAACCTCCATCTACTCAAAAAGACCATGTCACTATCGTAAACAGAAGACCAGCATTTTGTGTTACAGACAGAAGCGAACTTTGCAAATAAATACAAGGAACATGAAAACAGCATTATCATAGTCTAGATAAATCCTGTTGCCTAGTAAAGGCTCTTGGCCTGAGGCCTGCTGGCTTTCTTTCTCTTTCTCTTTTTAAAGGAAGATCAAGAGAGGCCCTGAAGACTTTGTAGCCCTGAGACTTTCTCCTTGTTGTACATGGAATCTCTGAGACTAAGAGTGATGCTATTTAATGCTGCATCTCTCCTACCAGAGATCTCATCCCACACCTCCCGAGATCATTTCAAGTGCTATCAGTGGTGTACATTTCATGGTTTGGAGAGACACTGAGCTACAGGTCAGGAAAGCCGTTTCTAAACTGTAAAGGCTGTCTAGCTCCTAGGACAGTTACTACTCCTCTGGTTTCTGAGCTGGTGTGGGACCAGCGGGGAAAGCTCAGTGACCTACTCTAGGGGAACTCCATGACTTTTCTCAGCCTGAGCCGGGGGCTGCCTGGTGGGGAGCCTCGGGGCCACCGCTTTTGCTGGAGCTGCAGCTGGCCTGTCAAAACCCAGGGTGTGGCCCTGGTTCTCCACCTCCTCCTCCTCCATCCTCAGGGCTTCTGGAAGGGACTTCACACTGAGGTACCTACAGAAAAACACAGAGAAACGTGACTTCAACCCACAAGGCCAGCAAGATCCCACCACAGGGCCAGACGCCCTGGCCTGGGGCCTGGTGGGCACTCACCGCTCCAGGAGGCCGTGGAAATCCTGCTCCACCCGCAGCTCCTTGTGCCTGAGCGGGGCCGGAAGGCCCAGCGGCCCCTCCTCTGCCTCATTGCTGGGAGCGCTCAGATCCGAGTTCATGTGCAACAGGTGGGGGCCGATGCTGGTGGCATCGGGCTGGAGCCAGAAAGGAGGAGGGGCAGAGATTCAGCAGATACTTAAGACCACTCTTTAAGCACCTACCTTATGCCAGGCTCACGCTGGGTGCTGAAGAGCAAGAAAGAGGTTAGATTCACTGGCCTATTACTCTTTTCCTATGTGTAAAAGTAAGAACTGGGTCATTGATCTCCAAAACCAGCTGCCATGAATGTGCTAAGTGCCAGGCACTGTACGGATATCACTTGACAACAATCCCACCAGTATACAGGCTATTACAGCCCATTTTACTGACAGGTACTCGAGGCTCAAATGATTTGCCTAAAGCCACACAGCAGCAAGGGGTGGTGCCAGGATTTGAACCCAGATTTTCATTCCAGTGTGAACACGCAGCCACTCAAAACACCTTCACTGTGGGAGCAGGGGAGTCCCTCAAGATAACGCACTAGAGATGGCCATCTCCCATAGGGCTGTGACGTGGGCTAGAGACAATTCTACAAAGCCCCTTCCATGTATGGTTCTTATCTAGTGTAGCCATCCCTGTGAATAGTCTCCAGATCCACCTGGGTCTACAAGCTAGAAGCCCGGAGGTCATCATTTGCTCCTTTCCTCTCACCATCACTCCAACTCCAGTCCAATGCCCCATCTAAACCTCTCTCAAGCCCATGCATGTCTCTGTGTGTGCCCCACCACCTCCCCAGCTCTGAAGGTGAAAGTGTTAGTCTCTCAGTCATGTCCAACCCTTCATGATCCCATGGACTGTAGCCTGCCAGGCTTCTCTGTGCATGGGGTTCTCCAGGCAAGAATACTGGAATGGGTAGCCATTCCCTTCTCCAGATGATCTTGCTGAGCCAAGGATCAAACTTGTGTCTCCCACAGGGCAGACAGTCTCCTGCATTGCAGGCAGATTCTTTACCATTTGAGCCACCAGGGAAGCCCAACCTGCAAATCCTCTTATATCATCCCCTGCTGATAAAACAGCAGTTTAAAACCATCCCCCTGATGTGACCACATACCTAATTCCTGGGGCCCCTACCTGCCTCTCCAGCCACATCTCTTAGACATGGATCCCTCACTGTCTATAGTATAACCACAGGGCCTTTGCACAGGCTGCTTTTTCTGCCAGATTTTTTTTTTCTCTTCTGCACCTAGTAATTCCTACTCCCTTTCAGATTTCATTTAAACATGACTTCCTCAAGGAAAGTTTTTCTGACTCCTTAATGAACTCAGATACGTTAGCTTGTTATCTACTTGGTGTAGAACTCCATAATTCTCCTTCAGAGCACCGATCAAAATTAAAGTAACAAGTTTAACTCTATGGAAAATTCCATGAGGGTGAAAGTGTTATTTGCTCAGTCCGACTCTTTGTGTCCGACTCTTTGCTATCTCATGGACTGTAGCCCGCCAGGCTCCTCTGTCCGTGGAATTCTCCAGGCAAGAATACTGGGGTGGGTAGCCGTTCCTTCCTCCAGGGGATCCTCCCAACCCAGGGATTGAATCTGGGTCTCCTGAATTGTAAGCAGACTTGTTTCCATCTGCGCCACCAGGGCAGAGGCCACCTGTTTTTTGGTTGTTTTCTACTGAATTCCCACCATGTGTCTTGAGTGTCGGCATATGGTACAAACTTCTCAAATGTCATGAAGCTAACCACTGGAGAAACCGGTGAACGAAGGAACAGTTTAACACGGTTGGGTAGAGGTACCTCGGGGCCGAGGGTCTGGATGGCGGATGTGCGGGTTTGTTCCAAGGGAGAGTCTGTTGGCTGTTGGGGGGAGGGCGTGGCTGGGGGGCTGTCCAGAGCCAAGTCTGACCCAACTTGCCCAGGCTCCTGCTCGTTGTGGTCCATGAGGTCCTTCAGCTCATCCAGGCGAATTCCCAGCTGGAATATCTCTGCCTCCAGCTCCCTGGAACAAGGAAACGTCAGTGGGTCTTGAATGCTGTGCTTTAGAGTAGAGACCCCAGAAACGCCCATGGAGGGCCCATCTGATGTCATTGTTTAGATTCTAAATAAACAAGATAAAAGCAGACTCCACTGGGAATATGGAGGCTCAGCCCAAGTTCCCTTCTGCCACCAACTGGGTGTAGGATCTTGAGTAAATCCCTTTCCCGTCTGGCCTCAGTTTCCCCATTCTCCAGTGAGAGGATTCCACTTTTATCTCCAAGGGCACTTATCATGGCAGGGAGTCTAAAAGTACACAGATCTCAGCCTTTGAGTATCCCCCATCTGGACATGCTGCTAATTGGGATGGGATTTCTCGCCGTTCCCCAAGTGTGTGAATTATAAGGATAAAGCGTGCCCCTCCGGGTGGGGACCTGGGGCCTGGCCCATCTGTCCTCCCAGGCCTCCCTCCCCAGCAGGTACCTGTCAGGATCAAATCTCCTGGGTGTCCCCTTGGAGCCGGCAAGCTGCTGGGACAGGTGCCACTCCCTGCAGGCCTTCAGGTAGTCCTCCTCCAGGGCCGCGTGGGCAGCCCTTAGCTGCTGGAAGACCTGAAACCCGACAGGCCAGTAAGACTCGAGTGCCCAGGCCCTGTGGGCTCCGTCCTTGCAGACACAGTGCAGGAGCTGCTCGTGGGTGCGTGGGATGGCTGTGGGACTCACTCTGGACTGCAGAGACCTCTCGGCTCCCGAGCATCTGGAAGGCTGGGGTTGGTAGCCTCTGGAACCTGTTTGCCCTGGTTGATCTCCCTGCCCTTAGACTGGTAGGACAGAGGCATGGCTTAGAGCCTTGGCATGAGCCCCAGAGGGTGCCAGTCTTCCCTGGGTAGACCCATAAGAACCCTGATGTTCCATGATGGTCACAGTGTCAAATATACTATCGCTGTATCGCCATAAAGACCTACTTCTTGAGAGGCCTTAGTTCCTCATACTTGATTCTCAAAACTGTGGGTTTTGGAATATTAGTCACTCTTCTCCTGAATGCAATACATCCTAGTGGATAATACACCCAACAGATGTATTATCATCACTGTCATACTATTAATAACAACAATTGACATTTATGAAGCACTGAGGCTTTGTCTAAAGGACACTGCATTATTCATTTAATCTTCAGCATAACCTGAACGAGAGGGGTCATTTATCATCTTCATTTAAATGGGAGGAAACTGAGGCACAGAGAGGTTACTTAAGTTGGTGAAGGTCACACAGCGAGTGAGCAAGTTGTAGAGTTAGGAATTGAACCCAGGCCCTTGAACTCCAGAGCTCATAGTCCCAACCATTGCACGAGCCTCCCATAGCAAATGTGATGCTAGCTAGCCTCCCATGGCTAGAACCATGGGAGGTGGGACCATTATACCTGACTTCTTATCACCCTCATCTCACTCATTCTATGCTGACGACAGAGGTCGGCCAAGGACAACCCAGAGGCTCATCCCCAGTCTAGCTTGATCTTCCAACAGCTCTCAACTTCCCTGGATATGGAGGAATTAGAAGAGGGGGGGAAGAAAAAGAATAATTTTGATTTTCAAGGTCCTTGACTACCTACTGAGTGGGATAATACAATCCATGTGACATATCTTGTAATTGGAGCATGAGTGCAACATGCATGCCTGTTGAATCACTTCAGCTGTGTCCAGCTCTTCACAACCCTGTGGACTGTAACAGGCCAGTCTCCTCTGTCCGTGGGACTGCCCAGGCAGGAATACTGGAGTGGGCTGCTATGCCCTCCTCCAGGGCATCTTCTCCACCCAGGGATGGACCCGCGTCTCTCACGTCTCCTGCATGGGCAGGTGGTTCTTTACCAACAGTGTCACCTGGGAAGCCCATATAACAACACAGTAGCTGCTAATATCATAACAGTGAAAACTGTCAAACCAAGGACATTGCATTTGCCCCTCCCAGTCCTCCCCCTCGGCTCCTCTCCGCACCCTGCTCTATGCCTTGAGCCTCAGCTGGGCGCCCAGCTGTACCCTCCCCTGGGGTCTTTCTAGGGGAGGCATCTATTAGAGGTCAGAGGGTGGGAGGGGAGAGACCTGGGAGAGAGCAGCTCCAGGCAGGTGTGAGTCCCTGGGCTTCCCTGTCCCTTGCCGGGCCCCCTGAGGCTGCCGCCCACACCCCTGCTACCAGCTCCTTCACTGATCCCTACACCTGCAGCTTTGAGAGCTCCAACTGCTCCTTCCTGGGACCCTGTCTGATGCAGCAGAAATCTAAATTTTAAGAGTGACCATGCTGCTGCTGCTAAGTCGCTTCAGTTGTGTCCAACTCTGTGTGACCCCATAGATGGCAGCCCACCAGGCGTCCCTGGGATTCTCCAGGCAAGAACAATGGAGTGGGTTGCCATTTCCTTCTCCAATTCATGAAAGTGAAAAGTGAAAGTGAAGTCGCTCAGTTAGTGACCTCATGGACTGCAGCCCACCAGGCTCCTCCGTCCATGGGATTTTCTAGGCAAGAGTACTGGAGTGGGGTGTCATTGCCTTCTCCATGAGTGACCATAGTTACCTAGAAATGCTGGAGTCCAGAAGGAAATAAACCAATAATGGTTAGATTAGGGGGTCTCTTCTCCTCCCCATCCCCAGTTTTCAAGCTTTAGCAATCGCTTTTATAATAAAGAAAATTTAAAAAGAAAATGCCTTTTCCTGGTTGTCGACAGGAAGGATAATCAGTGGGGAGCTGGGCAGGGCAGTGGTTATGACCCTGGACTTGGGAATCAGACAGATCTCCGTCTGGGCTGTACTGCCTACTGGCTGTGTGGCCTTGAAGTCACTTTCTGGGTTTCAGTTCATTCTAGTTATGTGAGGTGATGACTGTAACTGTCTCTTCAGGTTTTTATGATGATAAAATGAATTAATGTACATCAAGGGCTTGCCACAGAGCCTGGCACACCACCAACACTGCACAATAAGTGGCGACTGTTGTGCTCTAGTGATCATTATCATGGAAAGCTAAATGGGGCTGTCTGTTCAAAAGGGAGACACGGTGTCTGGGATTCCCTGGTCTGTCTTGCAGCAAACAAGGCTTTGGAGACTGTGCTATGGGACACAGAGCAGTCGTCTAGCAGCTCCGAGGGCATCTTCTGAAGTGGACAGTACCTTGAGTTGGTCCTGGGGTGTCAGCCGTCCTGCGTGTATCAGCTCTATAAAGGACTCCACCTGGGCATTGGAGGGGAAGGAAACACGCTCCATTAATCCAGGCTCAGGTGAGCTCTGCCGACTCCCACACTTAGCCACAGTCA
The DNA here is from genome assembly GCA_935064755.1 of Tragelaphus eurycerus. Classification (NCBI taxonomy): domain Eukaryota; kingdom Metazoa; phylum Chordata; class Mammalia; order Artiodactyla; family Bovidae; genus Tragelaphus; species Tragelaphus eurycerus. The sequence goes on from CAKXYN010000083.1 coordinate 1,344,543, forward strand.
CACTTTGGCATAGGGAGCTGGGTCCCGCCTTGGGACGTGGGTTTTCTGACAAGCACAGAGAGGCAGGTGCCAGAAACAAGCTCCAGCACTGGCTCTGGCCATGGCAGCCTTGGGGAAAATCTAAGCGGAGCTTCCAGGATTTGATTTTATTTCACTCATGGGCATGAAACCTATGAGGCAGGATATTAGCTGCATCCTGGTGGCGGGGGGATCCTGGTGGCGGGGGGAGGCAATAGGAAACAGTCCGGATGCCTATCCGTGAAATAGTAGGCAGCCATCCAGAGGAGGAAGGCACGTGTGTGTGTGTTCTTATGTATAAATGCCTCCATGAACTACTTTTCAGCATCAAATCAAGGTACAGGACAGTGTGTATGGTACGCTGCTGCTGCTGCTGCTGCTAAGTCACTTCAGTAGTGTCCGACTCCGCGTGACCCCATAGACGTCAGCCCACCAGGCTCTCCTGCCCCTGGGATTCTCCAGGCAAGAACACTGGAGTGGGTTGCCATTTCCTTCTCCAATGCATGAAAGCGAAAAAGTGAAAGTGAAGTCGCTCAGTTGTGTCCGACTCTTAGCGACCCCATGGACTGCAGCCCACCAGGCTCCTCCGTCCATGGGATTTTCCAGGCAAGAGTACTGGAGTGGGGTGCTATTGCCTTCTCCGTATGGTATGCTACCATCTGCTATAAAATATAGAGAGAATAAAACAGGAAAAATGCAAATACAATTGCTTATATATTATAAACTATCTCTAGAAGGATGAAAGAAACTAAAATATTAACTGCTTCTGGGGAGGAAAACTGGATGGTGTGGGAGGACGGGAGAGGAGGAAGGTTTTCTACTATATGTATTCTCTGAACTTTGAACAAAGTGAATTTATTGCCTACTCAGAAATATACAAATTTGGGATATTAAAAAGGGTCCAGGTACAACATAGTGTATATACTTATGTGACCATTTCCATAAACACATGTGTGTTCATTAAACATTTGGTACAAAGCAGAAGAGAAGGAAATGGCAACCCACTCCAGTGTTCTTGCCTGGAGAATCCCAGGGACGGGGGAGCCTGGTGGGCTGCCGTCTATGGGGTCGCACAGAGTTGGACACGACTGAAGCGACTTAGCAGCAGCAGCAGCAGCAGCAGAAGGGCAAGAGTGGGACAGAAAATTTCCCTGACTGTATTCTTTGCCCTGGGTGATGGTCTTTACCATGAGTATCTATTACAGTTACAAACAAAATTTAATTAGGGGGAAAAAGGCAAAGACTATTTGTAGATTTCTAGGAAAGCTCTAGATCAGGGCTAAAATATACAACTTTTCCTAATATAATTACATTATATAACTTATATAACATATAAAACTGAAGCATAATGCAAGCTACATATGTAATTTAAAATATTCCAGTAACCATACTAAAAATGTGAAAAGACATAGGTGAATTAATTTTAGTAAGATATTTTATAAACCTAAAATATTATTTTGACATGTAATCAAATGTAAAAAACGTGCTGAGATGCTTTGCAGTCCACAGGACAAGGAGAAATGTCTCTCCTGTTATAGGACCCAGAACGGCGGGGATGAAGAGGAATAAAGTTCATGTTGCGACAACATGGGTGAGCCTTGAAAAGACTGTGCTAAGTGAAAGAAGCCAGACACAAAAGGACAAACGGTACGTAAATCCATTTATACGAAATGTCCACAACAGGTAAACTCAAAGAGATAGAAGGGAAGCCCAGATGATGCTCCTGGGAAAGAACCTGTCTGCCAATGCAGGAGATGCTGGAGACAAGGGTTCGATCTCTGAGAGGAGACGATCCCCTGGAGAAGGGCATGGCAACCCACTCCAGGGTTCTTGCCTGGAGAATCCCATGGAGAGAAGAGCCTGGCAGGCTAGAAAAGAGTCAGACACGACTGAAGCGACTTAGCATGCATTCAGAGAGACAGAAAGCAGATGAGCAGCTGACTGGGGCTGGGGGGAAGGGGGATGGGCAGTGACTGCTTAGCGGATATGGAGTTTCTCAGTGGACGATGAAGATGTTTGTGTTGATGGCAGCACAACTATGAAATACTAAAAGCCATGAGGCATTAACTTTAAATGACTGGACTGCATGTTACGTGAATTATATTTCAGTAAAGTTTTTACCAAGAAAGAAAGAAAGAAAAGAGAATGGTAGTGTTTCTTTGAAAGAATTTGTTTTCTGGACATGGTGACGTAACTATTGCGTTTCCCTTTTTGCATTGACTACTAGGAAGTTCAGAGCCAAACGTCAATCTGATGAAGTGCTCAGAGTCTTTGTTTATTCACTTCTCCCTAAGTTCATTTTATTTTTTTTTCCTACACATACTTCCCCTTTACCCCAGTTTTCTCGCTTCTGTTTTCAGAATGTGGTTATAATGCGGGTATTTTCTAAGCCGCTTTAAAGTACTTTTGGAAAAAGGCCAAGCATATAGTTACAAACAATAACAAATTCATAGTTATTTCGATGAAAATGAAAAGGCCTCTTGAGAATTAGCTAAGAATGGATTCCATGATGAAAAGAACTAGAGAAGTGGGGTGATCCAAAGAGGAAAAGGGGAAGTAAAGATTCCATAACCCTTCCAGAATCCTGAAAAAGCTGAAAGTCTCCCCCAGGAGTGAACCAGGACATACTTTCAAGCACAGTTAGACAGAGTTTGATGAGACACAGTGCCAAAAAGGGAGTTAAACCTAGCGCTGGGTGACAAGGAGGAGGCTGGGGCTCTGTGGCCTCTAAAACCAGCAGGAAAGTCCCAAGTGAACTGCTGCAGGGGAGTGATGAGTGAGCCTGGCATACAGACAGCCCTCTCCCAAGCAGGTAGAGGCTCTGCCTTCTCCAAGGGAAGTCTGTCTCCCGTGGGCAAAGCTGGGGTTCCACTCACCTTGGTCAGGAACCGCCTGGCCTGAGAAGCCAGCTCCTGGCCCCGCTCCACTGAAGGCTGATCCTGGGCACTGTCTGCTGCGTCCCCTTGAAGCCACCCCAGGGTGGGCATGCTGGGGGGTGAGGAGGGGCTCAGGTCTCCTCCAGCTGATGGCGACCCTGGAATACACAGTCACTACATGTTGGAGCCAAGAACAGTCCTTCCTGGGGCTGAGAGACTGGTGCTCAACTTCAAAACCACCACCTCCATCCTCCAGTAACAGCTCAGTCTTCTCACGATCTCCCCACCTTTCTGCCAGCCCCAGGAAGTGACCTGGGCAGTGTTGTCCCCATTTATAGGCAAGGACAAGGTGCAAATCTGCCCTGGACCCCACAGCTAGAGGCCAAGCCAGACCTCTGAGTTCCCAGTCAATGGTGTGGGCTTCAGCTCAGAAAGATGGAGGTTCAGATCCCGACCCTCCTCTGTAGCCGTGTGACCTTCTTCACGCCGTCACCTCGCCAAGCCCTGGTCGCCTTGACTGTCAGTGTGGTAACACCAGTGGGGACCTCACCGGGCTGATATCATTAACTGAGGCCGTGCATGGCAAGGCTTGGCACAGGGTCTAGCCCGATATGGGCTCTACTGTGATGATGCGCTTTGTCATACAAATTGTCCAAGACCATCCAGCTGCTAAGTAGAGAGAGCTAGGGCTTCTCCCACGCAGCTCTGGCTCAAAGCAGACGTTTACACATCTCCATCTGACCTCTCCAAGTCACAGGGCCCAGAGAGGGGCCTCACCTCCCTCCGTCTCTTCCCCAGCCTGAAGCTAGGGCCACCCTGGGGTGAACCAAGAGTCCCCAGAGCAGTCACCACAGAGGAGCCTCCAGACACATCTCATCTCCCAGACTCACCTGAAGCCTCAGAGGCCTGCGGGCCCTCAGCAGGGCCCACATACCACTTCACAGAGTGGGGCTGTGGGATGGTGAAGGACAAGACCTTGGTCCCTTGGGGCACTGTCCCCCTGTGGATGCTGTGGCTGGGCTGGGGCACGTCCGAGTACAGGTTCACCTGTCGGGGAGGGGAGGCAGGGCAGAGCCCAGTCAGGGGTGGGCCAAACCACCCAGAAGGCATCCCCTTCATTCATGCCATCACTCAGGTGCTCAATAAAGATGGATAATAGATGTAAATAAATAAATATAATAAATAAAAATGGATAATAACTACTGCCTTTCAGTGGAACCTATGGGTGGGGGCCAAACACTGGGCCAAGGGCTTATGCATCCTTTCTTTCTTTCTATGGCAGTCCTAAGAGGGAGGGACCACAGGCCTATTTTACAGAAGGGGGAACTGAGACTCAGAGAGGCTGAGTTACTTACTCAAAATCTCCAACTGAAAAATCCTTGGGCTGAGATTATAACCTTGCTTTGACTCCAGAGTCTATGGTTTTCCATATTAATAATCTTATTAATTTTTGTTATGATTTATGCTTATTTAACTTATATGCAGAGTACATCATGAGAAACGCTGGGCTGGAAGAAACACAAGCTGGAATCAAGATTGCTGGGAGAAATATCAATAACCTCAGATATGCAGATGACACCACCCTTATGGCAGAAAGTGAAGAGGAACTAAAAAGCCCCTTGATGAAAGTGAAAGAGGAGAATGAAAAAGTTGGCTTAAAACTCAACATTCAGAAAACGAAGATCATGGGATCTGGTCCCATCATTTCATGGCAAATAGATGGGGAAACAGTGGAAACAGTGGCTGACTTTACTTTTGGGGGCTCCAAAATCACAGCAGATGGTGATTGCAGCCATGAAATTAAAAGACACTTACTCCTTGGAAGAAAAGTTATGACCAACCTAGATAGCATATTCAAAAGCAGAGATATTACTTTGCCAACAAAGGTTCATCTAGTCAAGGCTATGGTCTTTCCTGTGGTCATGTATGGATGTGAGAGTTGGACTGTGAAGAGGGCTGAGTGCTGAAGAATCGATGCTTTTGAACTGTGGTGTTGGAGAAGACTCTTGAGAGTCCCTTGGACTGCAAAGAGATCCAACCAGTCCATTCTAAAGGAGATCAGCCCTGCGATTTCTTTGGAAGGAATGATGCTGAAGCTGAAACTCCAGTACTTTGGTCACCTCATGCGAAGAGTTGATTCATTGGAAAAGACTCCGATGCTGAGAGGGATTGAGGGCAGGAGGAGAAGGAGACGACAGAGGATGAGATGGCTGGATGGCATCACTGACTCAATAGACGTGAGTTTGAGTGAACTCCAGGAGTTAGTGATGGACAGGGAGGCCTGGCATGCTGTGATTCATGGGGTCTCAGAGTCGGACACGACTGAGCAACTGAACTGAACTGAATCATATTGTAATCAATATAGTGTTTAACAGATGTAAAGTATAATCATTTTAAAATAATATGATCATTATTATTTTTCTTAATAAAAACATATCTAAGAATTACCATTACATTGATAATAAAGGCAATTAATAGCTGTTTCAATGAATGCATAAACCAACAAGTGAAGGGATTGTTTCTCAGTTGTGGCAGTTCTCAATCATTTGAGGATGGATTTCATATGGTAACCGTCCAGCATATGGGAAAGAGGTAGAGAGTCCGGCAGATGGCCAGGGAAGACATCTGAGGTTAAAGACCTGAGTGCCACATAGTGGTTTAAAGCAGAGCCTGGCAAACTATGGTTTGTTTTAACGAACACGGTTTTAGTGAACACAGCCACACTTGCTTGCTTTTTGTGTTGTCTGTGGTTGCTTTCATGCTATAATGGCAGAAATGAATCGTTACCACAGAGAATGTACGGCCCACAGAGCTGAAAATAATACTATCTGGCCCTCTCAACAGGAAGTCCGCTGATCCCTGGCTTAGTGTATGAGCTCTGTGGTGTCTGGGTTCACGTCGAGACTCTCCTACTGGCTTCGAATCCTACAACAGGTGATTGGACTAACCTGTCTGTGCCCAAAGTGAGGGCTCAAAGAACAGCAGCCATCACCCTCGTATTTGTCATCATTGGTGGTATAACCATTTTCATCACCATCACTACCACCATCATCATTGCCATTGTTATTTATGTGGCCCTCATGGAGGCAGGTCCCTAAAAAAGCTACTCTCCTGCAGTGCCTCAGTGCCCCCCAGACCTCTCCAGTACTCTTGCCTGGAAAATTCCACGGACAGAGGAGCCTGGTAGGCTGCAGTCCATGGGGTCGCTAAGAGTCAGACATGACTGAGCGACTTCACTTTTTCTTTTCACTTTCATGCATTGGAGAAGGAAATGGCAACCCACTCCAGTGTTCTTGCCTGGAAAATCCCAGGGATGGGGGAGCCTGATGGGCTGCCGTCTATGGGGTCACACAGAGTCGGACACGACTGAAGTGACTTAGCATAGCATAGCATAGCATGGAGGCAGGTCCCTAAAAAAGCTACTCTCCTGCAGTGCCTCAGTGCCCCCCAGACCTCGACATCAAGCAGCTTATCTTACTACCCTCTGCTCCCCTGAGGTCAGGAGTGGGCAGTTCAGAGTGGGCTCCCAGGCCTACAGACAGGCAGCCTCTGCCTGCTTAAGCTGCTCTTCCCGTCCTGGCCATGGCAGAGCAATCTCCTCCAAAGTGAGGGATAATGGCCCAGCCATGGCTTGGCCCCTGCTGCCTCCCCCTCTTTCAGGCCCAGCCTCTGATGAGAACAAAGCTGGATTTTAATAATCCCCTTGGCCATCTGCTCAGGCCTGCCTAGGGGGATGTGCTCCCCAGCAGCCCCCTCCTCCCAAGGTGACCCAAATCTGGGGAAGGCCTGGCCCTCCTGCATGCTCCCGCTTGCCCTACCCTGCCCATCCCCTAACCTCAGGCTTGGCTCCCCTCCAAAGACCCCAACCTGGGGGAGCAACAGGAACAAGCAGTTCTCAGCACCTCTGTTTCTGCAGAGAGACCAACAGTCTGTGTGGAGGCCCGGGGAAGTGGGGAGCTGGGAGTGAGTGTGGGCAACCGCTGAGCTGCTTCAGGCCTGCCCCTCCCAACCTGTCTCATGACACAGGCAGGACCTAACCTAGCCCCCCCCCCCTCCTCGTCCCCCCCGACGTTTAAACCAGGGCATCCCATGGTGCTCCCTGATGCTGGACTGGCTCCCTCAAGGGTGTTAAGCAGAGAAGGGTGGACCAGCAAGGGTGGGAAGCAGCGGGTTAAATAACCAACTATTCTCAGCACAGCTGGGTTTCACACAGCCTTTAAAATGCTAATGGACTTTATGAAAGGGGCGGAGAGTGGAGAGAATAGGAAACGTTTCCTCAACCCCTCAGAACACACAAACCTCCCCAGCCCTTCTCCCTACTCCCCGCTCCCCCTCCCCAGCCCCTCCCCCACCCTTACATCCCCACCCCCACCCCCAACCCCCACCCCCACCAGGTGGCTTGCAGAACACACACTTCAGGAAAGACGGTTTTGTGTCATGCCCTCTGATTCTCTCTGGGGTAACTTCCGGTCTCAACCCCTCCAGACCCTCCTACAGCTGAGATGGGGGAGAGCAGCTGGAGGGAGATTGCCACAGGGCAGTGAATGCAGGAAGTGAAGTGAAGTGAAACTTGTTCAGTCGTGTCCAACTCTTTGCGACCCCGTGGACTACAAAGTCCACGGAATCCTCCAGGCCAGAATACTGGAGTGGGTAGCTTTTTCCTTCTCCAGGGGATCTTCCCAACCCAGGGATAGAACCCAGGTCTCCCGCATTGCAGGTGGATTCTTTACTGGCTGAGCCAGTAAATAAATAAAGAATTTATTTATAGGATAAATTCTGACCCTAAGCTGGTCCCCGGGCAGTGATTCCTGATCAGCCCTATCTCCCTCCCTGCTTCCACCCCAGACCAGATCCAGTGGTGCCCCCAGGCCAGGCCCTGGGACTCCCTGGTCAGCCACCTCAGCAGCAGAAACCAGGATCATCAAGTTTGGCTCTGTTAAACCTAAAAAAATAAATACATAAATAAACTCGTACGCCTAAAAAGACAGTCGACTTGGAGTGGGCTTTGCAGCCAGAACACTGGGCTCAAACCCCAGGTTTGGCAGCTGCTTGGCGAGTGATCTTGGGTGAATCCCTGAACCTCTGTGCCTCAGTTTCCCCGTGGTAGATGACTTAGGACAGTGGTCAGTAGCATCCTTATTGCTATTGTTATTACACTGTAATATCCTCATTCCACCTTGTCCCTATGCCTCTGCCACACACCTGGCCAGGGCCTGAGCGGAGCTCACCCAGGCATGGCGAGAAACAGTGCCCACTCTGGAATCAGGCAGAGTTTAATCCCCCACTTTTAATCTCTTACCAGCTGTGGAAAGGTTGCACAAATCACTCCAACTGGCTGAGCCTCAGTTTCCTCTTGTGAAGAGGATCAAATGAGTTGACCCTGGCAGTATGCTTAGCCTGGGGCCTGGCAGCCTCTCACTGCTCAGCAAATGCCAGTCTCCTTCCCCTGGTCCCCACCGGCTGCTGCTCCTCTACTGCTGTGCCTGGCCTGGGTCTCCAGGGTCACATCCCTCCCCCTGGGGGCTCTGAGCAGAGTGAGTGGCTCAGCTGGCTGCTGGGAACGTCACTCCAGCCAGCTCAACCTCAGTTCAGTTCAGTCCAGTAGCTCAGTCGTGTCTGACTGTTTGCGACCCCATGGCCTGCAGCACACCAGGCCTCCCTGTCCATCGCCAGCTTCCAGAGTTTACTCAAACTCATGTCCATTGAGTTGGTGATGCCATTCAACCATCTCGTCCTCTGTCGTCCCCTTCTCCTCCTGCCTTCAGTCTTTCCCAGCATCAGGGTCTTTTCAAATGAGTCAGTTCTTTGCATCAGGTGGCCAAAGTACTGGAGTTTCAGCTTCAGCATCAGTTCTTCCAAAGAATGTTCAGGACTGATTCTCTTTAGGATGGACTGGTTGGATCTCCTTGCAGTCCAAGGGATTCTCAGCAGCTCAGCCTGTGGGGGCAGTAACACTTGTGCCTTTGTGAGCTGGCCTCCCTGGCGAGGGCTCTGAGCAGGAAGCTATCCTGGGGTTTCCTGAGCCTGGACAGAGCTCTGGACACAGTGAGAGGCCCGGCTGGAAACTCAGCTCCCCAAGCTCTGCAGACCCAGTGAAGCCCTTCCCCACTCAAGCTCCATGTCCTTCTCAGCACGCTGGGATGTGAGTCCTGCCTGTACTGTTTCCCAGGGTGGGGAGAGGATTGTTCTGCTTCCAGGAGAGGTGAGCTGACCTGTACTCACCTTTCTCTTGAGGAGAATTCTCAAGCCAAATAATCACTTGTTCTAGAAAGCAAAAGCAGGTGAGCTAATGCTGCACCATTCCTGGCCTCTTCTACCTTACCTCTTCACACACTGGGGTCTGGGATACCAGCCAGGCTGGCGTCCCCACATGGTGAGTCCCCACTGGGTCGGGGGAAATGTCCAGGAGATGCATACGGCTGTGATCCCATTGAGTGCCCCTGCTCATGCCTACCCCGTGCCTGGCACACAAGGGCACCCAATGAACACCTTCATTTTAATACTGTTAGTGATAGTGAAGTCACTCAGTTGTGTCCGACTCTGTGACCCCATGGACAGTAGCCAACCAAGCTCCTCTGTCCATGGGATTTTCGGCAAGAATACTGGAGTGGGTTGCATTTCCTTCTCCAGGGGCTCTTTCCGACCCAGGGATTGAACCCGGGTCTCCCGCATTGGGGGCAGACGCTTTACCATCTGAGCCTATTCTCCAATTCTTAGATAAGTACTTCCAAACCCCAGACTCATTCCCTTTAAAGAGTAAAGGAGGAAGGTAGGAAAGGAGGGAGGGAGAAGATATTTCTAGCCTCTGTTCTTGACCTTGACCTTTGGCAACATCTGCCCTTTTGGGGTCCTGATTCTCCAATCTGTGAGACAGGGGACCTGATGACCAGATCCTTTCTCCTTGGACCTTCTAGGAGCCTATGACAATGTGGTTTCCCCAGAAGGGATGTCTCATCAAGCGCCCTCAACAGTCCTCCAGCTCTCTCTTCTGCCCCTAAATCTGACTCCGAGAGCTGAAAGAAGCCTTAAGACATGGGGGTTGGGAGGGAGCCGCCCAATGGCTCCCAGGAGGCCTGCTGTTTTTCAGTCCCTAAGTTGTGTCCAGCTCTTTGCAACCCCATGGACTGCAGCACTCCAGGCTCCCCTGTCCTCTATCTTCCGGAGTTTGCTCAAATTCATGTCCATTGAGTCAGTGATGCTATCTAACCACCTCATCCTCTGTTGCCCTCTTCTCCTTTTGCCTTCAATCTTTCTCAGCATCAGGGTCTTCTCTAATGAGTTGGCTCTTTGCCTCAGGTGGCCATAATATTGGAACGTCAGCCTCAGCATCAGTCCTTCCAATGAATATTCAGGGTTGATTTCCTTTAGGATTGACCAGTTTGATCTCCTTGCAGTCCAAGGGACTCTGAAGTGTCTTCAACACCACAGTTCAAAAGCATCAATTCTTCAGCACTCAGCTTTCTTTATAGTCCAACTCTCAGATCCACATATGACTACTGGAAAAACCATAGCTTAGACTATATGGACCTTTGTGGGCAGAATGATGCCTCTGCTATTGAATATGCTGTCTAGGTTGGTCATAGCTTTCCTTCCAAGGAGCAAGTGTGTTTAACCCCCTTTTACAGTTGTGCCCAAGGAGGCCAGGATAGAAGGGATCTGCCTATGTCAGGAGGATGTGGGGACACAGGGAAGTCTTGCTCCTAGAACAGGGCCCCTCCACCTTCTCAATGTGGGCGGCCTTGGCAACACGTCATGGAAGAAGAGTTGCTAGATGGTGGAAAGCAGCTCCCTGGCAGAGAGAGGGTCTTGGAGCAGGATGGAGGCAGCCTGGGTGGGGACCCTCAGACAGGAGGCAAGTGAGAAGGAGGGTCTGCATCTCTGCACCCCAGCTCCCACCTCTCCTCCCACTGCTGCTTGATGAGGCAAGAGGCCCGTAGGCGGAAGCAGGAAGCCAGAGGGACTGCGACAAGTCCCACTTCCTGCCTCACCCCAGAAAAGGGGAAGGTCCCAAGTGCAGCATTCACAGCCTCCCCTAGACGGGGTGAGGACTGGGCAGGATGTGGGGGGACCGATTTCCCCCTCCACACTCCCCTCTCCTGCACTAGACATTCAGAATAGGGGGAGAGGCTGTGGATGAGAAGACAGGGGAGGAGAAAGGCAAAGGGGAGTATCAGCCCCAGTGGTTGAGCAGAAATTCTGCACTACTCCCTTGGGGCTCAGAGAGTCCAGGTAACTTCCTTAAGGTCACAGACCTAGTCAGTAATGGAGACAAGAGTTGCGCCCAGGTGGTCTTACTGTAGAGTTTATCTAGAAGGAGAGCTTCTGATGAAATTCCTGGGCACCCCAGATTCTAGGATTTGAGGACTCAGAGCTCATCAGCAGCCTGGAGAGGGCAGGTTGCCGCCCCAGGGTCACAGAGTGACCCTACGGTAGAACAAGGAAGGACCACGTCCCCTAGCCCCAGGGTCTCTGGAGGCAGGAGGCAGCAGCTAGGGAAAAGCGTCATCTTGGGGGGCTAGGCCCACCCCTCCACTGCTCTACCCCTCCACCGCTTCACCACTCCACCCCTCCACCACTCCACCCCTCCACCCACCCAGCCCAGTACCTTGGCCCCGAGGCGCAGCTGGTCGATGGTGTTCTCGGCCTCGGCGTACTTGGTGAGGAGCTTGTGGTAGTCCTCCTGCCGGAAGGGGGGCAACAAGGTCACACACCAGGCCTCTGACTGTGAGATTCCCCCCACCCCGGGAACCCACTCCCCAAAGGGGGCCTCTGGGTGCCTCGGAGGGAAAGGAGGAGTAGTGGCAGGTCAGCAGACCCCTGCAATACATGCCAAATTCTGGAGGGTCTGAGGCCGCAGGACTCATGCACCAACCTGTCTATAGCCCTGACAGCGGTGATGGCCTCAGGGCCAGCTCACTGCGATGCATAACCCAGTCACAGAGAATCTCAGCTACTCGCCTATCTAGCTGAACTCTCTGCCTGCGTGTGTCTTTCCCACGGCTCTACTCCCAGGAGTTAAGTAATATGTGCTTAGTAAATATTTTTGAATGGCTGATTGAGTGAACCATCTAAGGATCCATTGGTAGGAAAATAGAAGACTTGAAAATCACAGTTGCATTTACTCAGAGTTACAACTTGCCAGAAACAAAACTGAAGTGCTTCTTAGAACTAGTCCTTACAGAGGAAAAGCAAAAACAAATGTCACTGGTCACCTTTGAAGGAGGCCAGGGAACTGAGGCATTGTTCTGAAAACTGGTCATTAGAAGGATAGAATCCAGCATTTCTTCTGTCTTCCTCATGTGAATGAGCCCTTGGTAACCAAATAGTTGATGAAGGAAAGTTTTATTTTATAGAAGATTTCCAGCAAAAGAAAAAAAAAAAAGCAGGGTACTACCACTCTGTCACCCTCAGTGGAAGCTTGGATCAAGGTAATGACCATCAATAGTCAATATCATGAGCAAGACCAGCAGGCAGTTTACACCTCCTGAAGGCACCACCTATGATGGGCTCTTGCCAAAAATCCCTACCCACACAGAACTACGATTGGGGGGAAATAAGCAAATGACTACAACCTGGAAACACCTCTAATTCTAACTGGGCAAAACACAGGACAAAGAGAGGACAAGGAGACATATGAAAAGATATCAGAGGGTGTATCATAAAACCCCAGAATGTGGGAGACTCTACAGGACAGAACTGGTTCCTTTAACAGGTAAATTACACAAAGGAAAGAAATTTGGCAGAAAATGCAAAGAAGGGACTTCCCTGGCAGCCCAGTGGTTAAAACTTTTTGTCTTCAAATGCAGGGGATTTGGGTTTGATTGCTGGCTAGGAAGTTAAGATCCCACATACCTCTCGGTCAAAAAAAAAAAAACAACCCAATAAAGACTTTAAAAATGGTCCACATCAAAAAAAAAAGCAAAAAAGACAGAAGGTGATGGTGAGAGACTTGAAGCACAACAACCAGTACCTATCTGAGCCATGTTGGATCCTGATTCAAACAAACTGAAATAAACAAGCCATTTATGAGACAAAGGGGGAGATCTGAATACTGACTGGACATTGGTTAATATTAAGGAATGGGCATTAAGTTTTAGGTAGGCCGACGATTGTCTTTAAGAGTGATTCCTTATTGTTAGACATACACACTGAAATATTTGAGGGTTAAATGATTTGATGCCTGAAATTTGCTTCCAAATACCCCAGGAGTAGCAGGTGAGAGGACAAGGAGGTGAGGCCGTTGATGAAAGAGGTAGATATGTCTGTGTGATCGGGCTTCGAGGGTTCATCACCGCTATTTTCTCTCTTGTATGTTTCGAATTTTTCTTAGCAGGACTTGAAAACAAACACAGCCTATCTTTATAGCCTAAGTGCAATCACTGCTTTTTTTTTTTTTTTTTGAACAACAGGCTTGGGAGTATCTTCATCGTTGGGGGTGCAACACTCCCATCACGAGCAGGGGGCTCCTGGTTGGTGCCCCCAGATCCCCCAGACAACCCCCCTGCCAATCCTATCCAGCCTCCAACCCACACCAGCAGGCGCCTTGGGGGGGAAGTGAGTCAGGCTTACCTGGAGCTGATGGACAAGCTTGGTGGCTTGCTCGGGTGTCTGAAATTCTTGGGGCACCCTGGTGATGGGGGGGGTAGGAGGTGGGTTCTTTCCAGGGCAGACGTCTCCACTGCTCAGCAGCACCTCCTGCACAATCTCGGCAGGAGACTTGAAGATCAGTGGCTTGGCAGGGCCCTCAGGCAGCCTACTGTGGCTCCTGGCCTTGGGGGGGCGGTAGCTCTCATCTTTGGGGAACTTCACCCGGGGTCCCACCTTGGAGAAATCAGGGAGCGGGTAGTTCAGCCGCCCCCGGCCGTACTTGGGGGCATCAGAAGATGAGTGGCCAGCCAGGGTGGCTCTCGGCCTGGGGGATGGCCTGTCCTGCCGAGCTGGCCTAGGGGAGGGGTTGGGAGGGCTGATGGAGCCGATGAATCGGGAAGGGAGTGGCTTAGGTGATATCCGTGTCTGCTTCCAGGACTGGTCCCCGGGCTGAGGGCAGGAGAGGCTGCTGTTTTCTCTCCTCCATCTATCTGCAGGACACTGGAGGCTCTGGGCGGGTGGTGCTGAGGATCCCTGGAATTCCGTGGGTGTTGCCAGAGCAACACTTCCTTCAGTTCTGTCGTTTGGGTTGAGGAGGTGGTGGCTGGGGCTCTGGGGTGAAGTTTCTGTCAGGGCAGTGGGCTGGGGGACCTCAGTCTCTCCTTCCCAGGTAGAATCCAGGTTGTCACTGGGGTGATTGAGGCTCACAGTCCCACTGCTCCAGGACCTGGGTGAGCTGAAGTCAACAGTTGGGTTGACCTCAGAATGTTCTGGAAGTTTGTTTCCACTGGCTTGTTTGCTAGAAGCCACCCAGCCTGCAGGCTGACCCCAGTCCAGAGCAGTGCGGCTGGTGCTCCCGTGGCCCCCTGAGCTGAGATAGGTCTCATACTCCAACCTCGTGGAGCTCTCTCCAGCATCCTGGACCTCAGGACCTTGCAGAGCCTCACTTGGATCCTCTTCGGTCATGTCTGGTTGAGGATCCTGCTGGGGGAGCCAGCTGAGAGGCAAGCTGGAACTTTCTGGGCTGTCCTCATCCTCTTCTTCAGACTCTGGAAAGACACATCATGGCCTCATATGTAGACCTGGACTCACCGAGTTCCATTACCTAGGTTGTCTCAACCCCTGGGCTTTCATTTTCTTAATATGGGGTGATGGCAAAAGCCCAGTAAATTCCCCCATATGGCCAAATACTTACCTAATACCTCCTCTGAAGGTCTCAAAGGTCCTCCAACCTCCATCCTTTCATTAATATTTTCTTCCCCCACTATACTGTAAGCTCCATGAGGATGAAGATATCCTCTGCTTTTTATTTACTATTGTATTTGCAGAGGAACTGCTCAATATTGGTTGACAGAACAGAAAGAAGAAGGAAGGGAGGAATAAAAGACAATAATGCACGCAAAACTCCCCCAAAATGGATAGTTGTTGGAATTATTCTACAGTAGGTGCTCAATATTCATTCATCCATCCTCCTCACCCACTCTCCCACTCATCCATTTGTCACCCACTCATCCATTGATCTGGAGAAGGCAATGGCACCCCACTCCAGTGTTCTTGCCTGGAGAATCCCAGGGACAGGGGAGCCTGGTGGGCTGCCGGCTATGGGGTCGCACAGAGTCAGACACGACTGAGGCGACTTAGCAGAGCAGCATCCATTGATCCAACCATCCATCCTTCCAATAATCAATCCATCCACCTATCCATCACTCACCCATCCATCATCTACTCACCTACCTATCCATTCATTACCCATCCATTTACCCACTCATCTACCTATCCATCCATCCATTCACATATCCAATACCTACTCACCCAATCATCCACTCATCCATCTATTTATCCACCTATCTGCCTATCCACCCACCCATCCACCCACACATCCATCTATCCATCTATGCATCATCCATGAAGTCAATGCTTATTGAGCACTTACTCTACCCTAGACCCCATGTTCGCCTCTGGCATAGATCCCAAGTTTCAGGAGATACAGTCTGGGTACCACCAAGCACAGACTCTCTGCTCTGGCAGATGCACCTTTGCCATAATCCTTATGACACTCTTTGCTCCCCCATGCTCTTTCCTCTAGCCTTGGCACTTCTATATCTTTCCACTCCTTAAAATCTCCTTTAGCAAGCCTCTCTTGTTTACAGCAGGTGAAGTAGCTTGCTCCTGCAGTGGCTCAGAGCAGTTCTGGACTTAGACTCAAGGTCCCAGCTATGAAGGCAAGTTAACCTCTGCCGATGGGGAACATGCGATGGAATGAAGAGGTCGGACTTTGGAACCAGGCAGCCGTGGGTTCATTCCTGGCTTTTCTGATCCCTCACAGGGCGCCATGAATAAGAAGTTGACCGCTGTGGCGATCTTTATCTGGAGGCTAGTCTCTCCTACTGGCAGAAGGTGGTGAGCAAAGGAGGCACGGTTTGCGCCCTGCCCAGCCCTGTGCCTGGGACAGAGTAAGGACACAGGATGTGGCAGCGGCCTGACATCACGGTAGGGGGCAACCACGTGACCTCAGGGAGAGATCCCATTTGCCATTCCCTGAGGAGAGCTCAGAAATGGCTCCCGAGTGGGTAGCTGTGGGCAAACCCCACTTTACACAGACCCGGCCTGAGGAACCTGGGGTCACTGCACAATCTGCTATCGGCCTGATGGCTTCTCTGACATCCATGAAGGCCTACCTGATTGCAGAATCCTAAGACAGGGGTGTTTCACCCATATTCAAATACAGCAGGCACAACGTAATCAAGCTCAATGGTATTATTACTCCCATTTCACAGATGGGGAAAATCAAGCTTCAGAGAGGAGAAAGGACTTGCTGAGCCAAGTCCTCAGTTGTTTTTGATGCAAAGAGAATGGTTATTTCAGAAAATAAGGGAAGCCAACATTCTTGTTGCTAATTGGGATTTTAAAAAATTATAAAAATGGGCATAACCCCTGGACCAGGCAATTAAAATTATCAAGGTTATTATCAAATCAGGTGTGCAAAGATAGACTAATGCCATATCTCTGCATTATTTGTAATAGCAAAAAACTAGAAATTACCCAATGCTCAGCAGTAAGAGGATTGGCTCAACAAATTACAGAATACCCACACCATGGAATTCCTAAGCAGATATTAGAAATGATTTGTGGAAGAATATTTGATAAGCTGGGAAAGTGCTCATATCTGTTAAGTTACAAAAAAGCAAGCTACAATATAGCTTGTAGAATGTTCTATATTCATATTACATATATATATTTTCACACATATGAAAAAGAGCAGCTATCTGGATAATGAGTAATTTTCAGTCTTTTTCTATTTTTGGTTTGTATTTTCTGACTTTTCTGCAATGGACAATATTGTTTACATAATTTAAATCTTTTAAAAAATTTAAATTATAAGCTTCATAAAGTGGATAACCAACAATGTCTTACTATATAGCACAGGTAACTCTGCTCAATGTTATGTGGCAGCTGGATGGGAGGGAAGTCTGGGGGACAAAGTATGCATGTATATGAATGACTGAGTGCCTTTGCTGTCCACCTGAAGACATCACGACATTTTTAATCAGCTATACTTCAATATAAAATTAAAAGTTAAAAAAAATTTAAGCATAGACTTCACAGATTTTAATTTAAAAAATTTCTGAAACTCCACACTCACCTCCCACTTCCCTCCCGCTAGAAGGTGGGATGTCAGGGAACCACTGTGGCATTGTAGGGGAGCCAGCCTCACCCGCTTCTGCAGACTCTCCAGATTCGGGATCCTGGCACCCAGCAGGCTGTGAGTCTGGGCCCCACTGCAGTGGCTGCAGGCACTGCTGGGCCCGGCGGAAGTCCTCCAGGAGCTCCGGGCTGCTCGCGGTGGGAAAGGGTCCCTCCTCTTCTGAGCTACGCGTGCCTCTCTCATCCTCATCCTTTCCCTTTTCAGCCCAGGCCCAGCGCCGCCGCTGGGGCCCCTTCCCCAGGCCTGGCTCAACCCAGTGGACCTCTGTTCCAGAGCTGGCCATTGGGCCTGGCCTGCGTTTCACCTGGGCCCCTTCATCTTCAGGAGGTGGAGCTGCCCCTATGGGCACCAGAGTCCCCGCTGGCCCGTCTCAGCACCAGCCATCCTGCTTGTGGCCTGTCGGGGACACAATCAAAGGGAGATCATGAGTCCTTGAGCCCCCTCCTGTCTTCAGCAGGAATCAGCAGCTGGAACTTTGCAATCAGAAGCCCTGGTTCAGTCCTGGCTCCAGCCCTTTGAAGCTGCATGACCTTGGCCCGATCATTCCACCTTGGATTCCTTCATGAGTAAAACTGGGGTAATAATTCTTCTTTCTCTAAAGAGTTTTGTAAAATGACCTGAGATACAGGATAAGGAGCCCAGAAGTCAGCAAATGGCAGGGTTCCCTGTGTGCTGTGACCGTGGGCCAGGGTCCCCACGTGGGTGCTGGGGCACAGGCCCTGCTCATGTGAGAACTGAGAGCCCAGAGGTAGCAGACAAACAACTTCAATTACAAATCCAAGTGAGAGTGATGGGGAAGCCCAGGGAGCGATCCCGGGGGTCCAGAGCTGGCCCAGGAGGTCAAGATATAGGTTCCATGTAGAGAGCATGTCCTCTGGGAAACTTCCTGAGGCCCCTCGGGTAAGAATCAAGACTGTGAGTGAGGGAATGGTGAAAACAGCATTCCGGTACCCCAGGTAATTGAAAAAGGATACTCAAATGAACACATGCACACATACTTTCCCAGCAGCACTGCTTGCAACCGCCAAAAGGTAGAAACAACCCAGACATCCATCCACGGATGAATGTACCACCGAGTTGTGGTCCATCCACACAGAGGAATATTATCCGGCCACAAAAAGGAATGAAGTGCTCACACATGCTACAGGGATAAACCTCCAAAACAGGATGCTAAGTCAAAGAAGCCCAACACAAAAGGCCACAAACTGTATGATTCTGTCTATATGGAATATCCACAGTAGGTGAATCCACAGAGAAAGGAGACGAGTGCTCTTAGCTGGGGCAGAGGGGAGTGACTGCTGAGTGGACATAGGTATCCTTTTGGGGTGATGAAAATGTTTTGGAACTAGATAGCAGTCGTTGCACAACTTTATAAATATACTAAATGCTGCTGAATTGTTCACTGGAAAGTGGTTAGATTCATGTGAATTGCACCTCAATTGGAAAAAAACAAAAAGAACATTTCAGGCAGAGAACCGTCGAGTACAAAGGCCCGGAGCCAGGAGGGGCACATGGACATGGCTTCCTGATGGCGGTGCTATTTGCGGGCAGGGGCTGGGGCTCTGAGAACAGACAGTGTGGGCCTGAGACACGATGACCAGACCGGGGGGCCTCCTGGGTCCTGTTCAGGAATTTGCAGCATATCCCTGACTTGGGAGAGCACCCAGAGGTGTGGTTACAAATTTCACTCTGGCTGCTTGGGGAGAATGAACCAGAAAGGAGAGCCTGGCTACCGAGGGAGCCGTGGCAAGGGAAGGATGGCTGGAGAAGGGCTCCTCACCGCCTGCCTTCTCTCCTCTCTTCTTTTCCTTCTTCTCTTCTTCCTTCCCATCTGCTCTCCTCTCCTGCTATGGCCAGCATCTCCCAAACACTGCCGCTGAGTCCGGGAAGCACAAAACTGGCAGAGCAGTGGCGTGGTCCCACCCAAGGGGCTCCTGCAAAGGACCCACTCTGCAGATGGGGAAACTGAGGCCCAGAGCGTGAAGGGGCCTTGCCTGAAGCCGTGCACAGGTCAGGACAAGGCTGTCATCAGACATCACCTTGCAGTTAGCGTAGTTAGGGTCCTGGCTCTTCCCTCCATACCCTGGGGACAATGAGAATAACTCCAGGCCTTTCAGGACAGATTTATCTGTGTTTGTCCCTGCAGCCTCGTGAGTGATTGGGTCCTGGTCAGAGCCTTGGTTTTTACCGTTGAGAAAAGCCAGCAGGAAACAATTTCTCAACAGAGTCCCCCAGGGATCAGCGCAGCCCGAGAAAGGCTGCCGCCTACTCAAGGGCTGGCATAGGAATGGGGAATAACACTGTTCTCTCTCTGGTCTCAGGGTCCTCACCCTCTTCCCCTGACCCAATTGTCTTCCCTCCTCCTCGAGTGTCCCCCAGATCACCCTGTAAGCCTCTGTGTGATCCCCACCACACTGGCTGGACCTTCTCTATGCCAGCCCAGACAAGACGCTTTACTTCCTGTTCCCAATCTGTTCTCACCCCAAACAGGTAAGGAGGTCAAACGAAAACTAGTTTTCAAATGAGAAAACTAGACCTCAGCATGGATTGGTGACATGGCCGAGACCACCCAGCTGGTTAGTGACAGCAAGGTTGCAACTGTCGCTTGTGGGCACAGTGAGGGAAGGAGAGGGCGCCTGGATTGAGAGCGTGGCGCTGACACATGTGTATTACTATATACAAACGAGACCACCAGTGGGAAGCTGCCGGGTAACACAGGGAGCTCCACCTGGCGCTCTGGGACAACCCCGAGGGGTGGGATGGAGCTGGGCCGTGGAAGGAGGTTCAGGAAGGACGGGACCTGTGTCTACTTACAGCTGATTCACATTGTTATGTGGCAGAAACCAAGACGACATTGGAAAGCAGTTATCCTCCAATTAAAGTTTAAAAAAAAAATAGAATTTGTAACAATTGACTTTGGCCCAGTGAGGGGCCAATTTTTTTTTTTAAATCACACACCATCAAAAATATATTTGCTCATATACCTAATACATGTGTATTTCTTATAACATTATCCACATGACTTCTCACACGAACACATTAAAATATATAAAAAAATTGAATTTTTTAAAGATCCAATAGAAAACAAATATTTGAAAAGGAAATTCTAATCCTTGCTCCTTATACTCTCTTGGGGGGCCCAGTAACCCTCTTGGAAATTCCTGATGACTTGAGCGCTCATAACAGAGGCAGATTCACTTTGCTGTATAGCAGAAACTAACATAACAATGAACTCCAATTAAAAATAAAAGACAAAAAGAAAAAAACAATTCACTTGTTTTGCCTAATAGTAATAAAAACTCAAGGGAAAAAAAATCCTCTAAGAATGTAGAGCCCTAGGTTGACCCAAAGAGAGCTGGATTTCAGGGCCTGGGACAGGGACCAGGAATCTGCATTTTAAACAGCTCTTCAGGATAGGCCCATTCTTTGCCCTTGACTAATATTCTTGCCTGGAGAATCCCAGGGACAGAGGAGCCTGGTGGGCTGCCATCTATGTGGTCACACAGAGTCAGACACGACTGAAGTGACTTAGCAGCAGCAGCAGGCCTTCCGGACCCTGCTACCATGGCAGGTGTAGGAGGTGCTAAAAGCTGCTGCTTTTCTCTTTTTGAAACTTCTGCCAAGGAAGGGGGTGGGGGAGGAATGTGGGGTTTTCTGATGCTTTAAAGGGCTTTTTTCTAGCCGTGCCACAGAGCAGCCCGCCCAATCACAGGGGCCTCGGGCGCACAAAGAGGAACATCCTGTCTCCTGGGATGACTCAGTCATGGCAGAAATCTCACTGTGACCAGGGGTAACCGCCTGTCAGAGGCAGCTGCGGTCACTGGCTGGACTTTTGCATATGTTCCCCAGGCCCCCCAACCTGTGAACCTTTCGTGAGCAACACCCCTGCCTTTTGCACAAGCCACGGGCTCCAGGACCAGTTGGTCAGCCAGTCAGTCAACAAACACACACAAGTGCCAATCACATGTGGACTTCACGCTGGGCCAGGACAGTTGTTCACCAGGCGACCGAGAAAGAGAAGCAGGCAGGGGTCCAGGGACAAGCTTCTGGGCTTGGTGCAGCTGCTCCACCGTGAGCAGCTGGGCTTCGGTTTTCTCACCAAGATGGAGAAAACGCCACCCACCTTTCAACCACGGAGGCGGCACCCCACGAGGGTGAGCTGGGAGGCAGGGGCTGTGATGAGAGAACTTTGAGTTTCCTGGTTGACTTGTTGGCTTCTGAAGACCAGACTCACAACTCTCAACCCCGTCCTCCTCCCTGAGGTCCTACTTCAGAGTAACAAAGATATTAATATATATTGAGTGCCCAGTGGGTGCAAATTAACTTGGGAAAAGAAAAAAAAAAAAACCTGGGACTTTCCTGGCTGTCCAGTGGTCGGGATTTATTTCACATATCTAGGGTGCGGGTTGGAACTCTGACTGGGGAGCTAAGATCCCGTGTGGGTCGAAGCCAAAAAACCAAAACATGAAACAGAAGCAATACTGTAACAAATTCAATAAAGACTTTAAAAATGATCCACATCAAAAGTTAAAAAAAAAAAAAAACCAGCCCTGTGATCTACTGTGTGCCAAGCGCTACACCATACCAAGGAATACAGACATGAGTAAAAGCATTCCAAAATTTCAGATGAGGGGTACAAAAAGGCTATTGTTGCGGGAAGCCTGAAGTTGGGCCTGAGAGACAGAGGATTTGGAGGAAGAAGAATGAGGAAGGGCATTACAGGCAGAGGTGCAGAGGTCTGAAAGGGTGAACAAAAGTTGACCGAGGGCTACGGCAGGAGCCCTTGACTGAGGGCCAAAGGCAGGCTGGTTCTAGTCAGCCTTCCGAGGGCACACGACGGCTTCTGGGCTTGGGAGGCTGAGCTCGGGAGAGCCCCAGGAGCACTGAGTCTCCTCAGGAGCTGGGCTGTCCTTGGGGGCCCTGCCAGCCCTGGGGGAGCTAGCCTCAGAAGGCAGCGCCAGCCACTCCCCGTGTCTTTGGTGCGCCTCCTCCCTGCCACTCAGACGGTAGTGTCTGTCTACAACGTGGGAAATCCGGGTTCGATCCTTGGGTCGGGAAGATCCCCTGGAGAAGGAAATGGCACCCCACTCCAGTACTCTTGCCTAGAAAATCCCACGGATGGAGGAGCCTGGTAGTCTACAGTCCACGGGGTCGCACAGAGCCAGGCACGACTGAGCGGCTTTACTCTCCTTTCCCTGCCGCCATGGCACCTCTCGCCTGGCTCTCCTGAGGGTCTGTGAGCCCCTTGTGGTGTCTATCCACTTCCCAAGGGACTCAGCCACCCCCACGGGGCTTCTCTGTCCCCTCAGTCCAAAAGTGAAGACCCTTCCCTTCAGGGCTCCATCCCCAGGTTCTCCTCTGCCAACTTCAGCTCCACAGCCCACCTCTGCTTGCCTACCCTGCCCTCCAAAGCCCTGTACGGTCCAGCCAGGGCTCTCTGAGGCAGCTCCCCACCACACCCACCCAGTCCCTGACATCTCCCAGATGTAGAAACTGAGCCGGAGGGAGGTGGCCAGCTTTCACAAGACCTCACAGCCCGGAAGTGTGGCCAGTGATCGAAACCCAGGGCTTGTGACTCTGAAACCAAGTCCATCAGACTCGGTGGGCAGTGAAAGGAAGGGGAAGAAACCCCCCTCCGCCCTTTACCAAGTGGCTGGGCCTCTCTGAAAAGACAGGGCTTTTGAGCTCACAGCCGGCAGGGCACAGACTTGCTGTTATCAAGGCGGGGGGTGGGGGCGTCCTGCCAGCTGTGTAGAAACTAGTTCCCTGAGTTCCCCAGCCACTTTCCACACTGGATGTGCCCCCTGCCCACCAGCGGCAGTAGACGGCCAGGAGAAAGAGGAGAGATGCCCCTCGCTGCTGTGGACTCTTGTTCCACCAGTCTGGAACCAGGACTGGGCTGGGTCTGGGGGCCCCTCCCTGGCTTCTCTCCTTGTCCTTGTGCAGCAGAAGGGCCACTCTTTAGTGGGGACCCCACCTCCCACTGCATCCTGGCTGCTCCCCACCCATGCATCATGTCTGAAGCCCCTTAGCAGCCCATGGGATGAACTCGCCATGTGCAGAGAAGAAAGAACTCCCCAGGCACAGAAAGGGACCAGCACTTGCCCAAGTTAACCGAGATCAGAACCAGAGCTCAGGCTGGGATCCAGGGTTCCAGGGCTTGAGGAAATGCCCCCCAAATCCACCCCTGCCCCTGGGAGCTGGGCTCCCGAAAGCCGCAGAGAAGTAATACGGCTGCCACAGCTGCCACTTCCTGGCTGGGCTGGTCCAGATGCCTGGACTGTCCCAGAGAGCCTGTGACTGGCCCATCCAGGGGGAAGGCGGCTCCTCTGACCCCCCCGTCCTCCTCCGCTCCCTCACCTCTCTCAGGCTCCACCACCATCCTGCTGGCCCAGGCTCAGGGGACCTGCATGTGAGGTCTTTGTTCCAAACCTGGGGAGCCCCCTGTCTCCACGGCACCCTGGCCCGCCTCCAGGCCGCTCTGCCAGCCCCAGCCGCTGCTCACAGACAAGCATCACTCCCCACCTCTCCCCGCCCCTGCTGTGGCTGAGGCCGCCTTGCCTCGGCAGGAAGCGCCCAGCCTGATTTCCTACAAGTGTTTCTCAGAAGGAGGGGGTTTGTCTGTGCGCAGAGTAAGAAGGAACAGAGGGAGCTTAACCCCTTGCCAGCCCTCTGCGAGTTGGCACCTCTCAGGAAAGGACTTGAAGAAACTTCCAGTGTCAGAGCTTGGGACCATCTCCACCAGAGTATACAATGGGGACAAAAAGGCCCAGAGAAGGTCAGAGAGTTGGCCAAGGTCATACAGCACGCTGAGCCTGGAAGGAGGCCTCCAGCAGCCTCAACCCGCTAAGAGCTTTCTCCACAGCTCCTACTCTCCAGATCATGACCTTATTCGAAGCCCCCTCACTAGGGCACAGTGCCCATCTGTACAATGGGAGCCTAGGCTCGGATTGGATGGCAACAGGAGCCAGATGCTTGCTTGGCATCCTTCCAGCCCTTTGCAGCCTGTGGGATGAACTCATCATGTGTACGATAAGGACTCCCCAGGCACCAGCATTTGCCCAAGTTCACTGAGATCAGAATCAGAGATCAGGTTGGGATCCAGCTAGGATACTCTGGCCTGTCTACCAATACCTCAGGGAGGTCTCCAACACCTCAGGGAGGCTGCAATGATTCCTGCCATCCCACCCACCATCCTCATCCCAAGCTGGGCCTGTAATTAAGAGGGATATTTTCCAGGCATCATGGAGGTAGAGAACTGGCTGATTGCTGATCAAACTGAATTTCACTGGCAGGGCACAAGACAGGCCAAGCCCTGGCTCCACTAGACATAGACAGTAAACAATCATGGAGAGAGACAGGGAGGGTGACATGAGATGAAGATCCATATCCCAGGCTGCTTTCAGTAACACTGATGCCTAGGTTCACCCAGAGTAACAGCATCAGTCTTTGGGCATCAGTGATTCTAAAGTGTCCCAGGTGACTGGAATGTGTGGCCCTGGTAGCCAATCTGTGGGTCAGGGGGTCATGTGTTGGGGCAAAGAGTTTGGGGATGGCCAGGAGGGTCTTTGTGAGAAGGTGACATTCAAACAGGGGACCAGAAGGAAAAGATGGGCAGGAGTAAGCCACAAGAAGGGCTGAAGGTAGAGTATTCTGGAAGGGTGAGTGCAGAGGGCAAGGTGGGAACCAGCAGGGCTTTCCCTGGGAACAGCAAGTGTGTGTGCAGAGCAGAGTGAGCCAAGGCGGAGAGGGGTGGCCCCAGTGTCCGTCCCCTGCAGTCTGTGGCTCCCGGCCCTGGCCCTGCCCAGGATCCAGGGATTCTGATTCAGGAAACAGAAAAAGGCCCTGTGGCCTCTGCATTGTCCAAAAAGCCCTCTGGTTAGTGCTGCTGAGCAGCCAGGTTTGGGAACTACCCAGGTAAGACAGAAAAATGTATTTTACAGACCGTTCAGACCTGGCTGCAAATCCCAGTCCCACCTCTTTCTTGAGAACTCTGTGACCTTTGAGCCTTCACCTCAGCCTTGCAAGCCTCAGTTTCTTCATTTATAAAACAGGGATAAGAAGAATAGCCGCTCTGCAGGACAGCTGCCAAGATCCAGTGAGGTAACATTTGCAAAGTGCAGAGCCCCGGGGCTTGGAACACGCACGCAAGAAGGAATGAATGAATTCTCCCAAGGTCAGCTTGTATCGGGCAAAGCTAGAACCGGGTGCCCTCATCCCAGTAACCACCCCATCCCCTCCTCTGCCTTTTTCTCACATCTGGGGGGCGGGGTCTACCCGTAGCCTCAGCCAAAGGTGGAATGGAGCCAATTCCTAACAAGGCTCCTCCCTGCCAGCTCTGGTGACCATGTGGGCCATTGTGTGAGGGGCGGGCTCCCCTGACGCCCCGTCACTCACTCACTGTCTCCATCCCTGGCCATTAATTCAGGCAGCACTGCCATCAAAACGCCAGGTGGCTGCTGCTTCCAGGCACGCCATGCTGCCCCTAAATAACCCCCCACCCCTAACCTAGAAGCAGGCCCTGAACCCCAAGGGAGACAGCCCCTGTGCGCCCTGCTCCACCTCCTTGACACCCCAGGCTTACCAACCCTTCTCCCTGCCTTTGTGTGGTGCCCTCTGCCAGCACACCATCTCCAACTACAGGCTGAATCCTACTTAACCAAACTGAGCTCTTTCATTATATGGTTACCCTGGCACCTGCCCTGGGCTTCCTTAGTGACTCAGATGGTAGAGAATCTGCCTGCAGTGTGGGAGACCTGGGTTTGCTCCCTGGGTCGAGAGGATCCCCAGGAGAAGGGAATGGTAATGAACACTCACTTTTCGAACCCACCCTTCTGTATGCAGCTTGGCCCCCATCTTTGACTCAAGTGTGCAGGCCAGAACCGACCACCATGCTGGCTACTTCCCTCTTACACCCCATAACCAGTCCATCGTCAACTGCTAGGGATTTTATTTCCTAAATCTCACTGGAATCCATTCTGTCTCTGCATCCTTACGTGGCCCCTTGCAACAGCATCTCCTGGAAAGCCCAAGGATCTCTCCAGGCCCTTCCGAACACTGTACCAAGAGCTCTTCGCAAAACGGACATATCCAAACACAGCCCTTCTCTGCTTAAAACATTGTGCTAGATCAGATCAGATCAGTCGCTCAGTCGTGTCCGACTCTTGCGACCCCATGAACCGCAGCACGCCAGGCCTCCCTATCCATCACCAGCTCTCGGAGGTCACTCAGACTCACACCCATCGAGTCAGTGATGCCATCCAGCCATCTCATCCTCTGTCGTCCCCTTCTCCTCCTGCCCTCAATCCCTCCCAGCATCAGAGTCTCTCCAATGAGTCAACTCTTCGCATGAGGTGGCCAAATACTGGAGTCAGCTTTAGCATCATTCCTCCAAAGAAATCCAGGCCTGACCCCAGAATGGACTGGTTGCACCCTGCAGTCCAAGGGACTCTCAAGAGTCTCTCCAACACCACAGTTAAAAGCATCAATTCTTCGGCGCTCAGCCTCTCACAGTCCAGCCTCACATCCATACATCACAGGAGACCATAGCCTGACAGGCGAACCTGTTGGCGGATGTCCTGCTGATGCATCAGGTTGTCATCCCCCGGAGTGGCATCATGGTGCAGCACCACTGCAGTGGAGCCCACAAAAATAGTCGACACTGTTTTCACTGTTTCTCCATCTATTTCCCATGTAGCTGCCCACTATTCTGAGAAAGAATATGAAACTCCACAGCTAGGCTGCACTCCAGCCTCTCTGTCCTCAGCATGTTTGGGGATCACGGGGGGCTCCTTGATGTCCCTGGGACAAACGTACAGTGCTCCCCCTCTTCACTCAACCCCACTTCTTCTCCCTGGTGACTTGCAGTCAGCCTGTAGATCCCAGAATCGTGAGCCCTTTTTGTGGACTTGCCAATTGGAATTAGACGTTGGGTCTGCTTCCCAGGTGCCTATGGTGGTAAAGAATCTGCCTGCCAATACAGGAGACATTAGACACGTCAGGTCAGGAAGATCCTCTGGAGGACAAAGTGGCAACCCACTCCAGTATTCTTGCCTGGAAAATCCCATGGACAGAGGAGCCCGGCAGGCTACAGTTCATAGAGTTGCAAAGAGTCGGACGTGACTGAGCACGGTCTGCCTGATGCCTGGGAGCTCTGTGAGGCACACCACTACCCAGCGCCCAGCACAGACCGTGACACATAGGAGAAGCGCAGCGGACGCCTGCTGGCTGATCTTCTGAGTCTAGCCTGTCGTCCCAGCCTTGTTTATGGCCCTCACAGCCACCCAGTGAGGCTGACATGACATCCCCAGTTTACAGGTAGGTAAACAGAGGCCTCAGATATGCAGATGACACCACCCTTATGGCAGAAAGTGAAGAGGTACTAAAAAGCCTCTTGATAAAGGTGAAAGAGGAGAGTGGAAAAGTTGGCTTAAAACTCAACATTCAGAAAAGGAAGATCATGGCATCTGGTCCCATCACTACATGGGAAATAGATGGGGAAACAGTGGAAACAGTGGCTGACTTTATTTTGGGGGCTCCAAAATCACTGCAGATGGTGACTGCAGCCATGAAATTAAAAGACGCTTACTCCTTGGAAGGAAAGTTATGACCAACCTAGATAGCATATTGAAAAGCAGAGACATTACTTTGCCAACAAAGGTCCATCTAGTCAAGGCTATGGTTTTTCCAGTGGTCATGTATGGATGTGAGAGTTGGACTGTGAAGAAAGCTGAGCGCCGAAGAATTGATGCTTTTGAACTGTGGTGTTGGAGAAGACTCTTGAGAGTCCCTTGGACTGCAAGGAGATGCAACCAGTCCATTCTGAAGGAGATCGGCCCTGGGATTTCTTTGGAAGGAATGATGCTAAAGCTGAAACTGCAGTACTTTGGCCACCTCATGTGAAGAGTTGATTCATTGGAAAAGACTCTAATGCTGGGAGGGATTGGGGGCAGGAGGAGAAGGGGACGACAGAGGATGGACATGAATTTGAGTGAACTCCATGAGTTAGTGATGGACAGGGAGGCCTGGCGTGCTGCGATTCATGGGGTCTCAAAGAGTCGGACACGACTGAGCGACTGAACTGAACTGAACTAAAACAGAGGCCCCAAGAGTCACAACAACTTGCCCACAGTCACAAAGCTGGTGAGTGCCGCTGGAGATTCAGACATGCAAAGACCCAAGTCTTAACAACCATGCTTGGTCCTCACACTGTATATACTGTGGAGATCACTAATAATCCAGGCACCAGAAAATCAGGAGGGGAGCTTATAACCAGTGAATTGCAACTCACTAAGTCAATGTTCTGACTTTATAAGGAGGCTCTGGTTCCTCACAAAGCCTTTCAGTTTCCTAAAGTGCTTTCTCATCCTTCATAGCATTAGATGCTTGAGAAACACCTTGGGAAATGGGCACGACAAGGATACAATTTCATCATATGCATCAGGAAAACAGAGGCCCAGAGACGGGTCAGAAGCAAAGGACCAAACACAAACCTTTGGCCCCTACTGCCAGCGACTTAGCAGCAGCAGCAGCCACGGCTTGGGCACCTTCATCAGAAGCACGCCTGGAGGGCTGTGTCTGCACGAGCCAGTTCTCAACACAGGAGCTCAGCGAGCCCTGGCCATTTGTTCCCTCAGCCCCAACTCCCTACTCCCGTCTCCACAATCATTCTTAAGCCCCACCTAAATGCCTGGCACGTTAATCAGGTTGGAAAGTGAATCTCTTTTTTCAAGCCTTCTGGTGCCTCCCAGGACACAGCGCAGGACACGGCCCAGGATCCAGACGGGCGTTGCTGGCTGATGTGATGAGCCCTGGACAGTCGCTCCTTTACATGATGTCCCGAGGCCCATGGGGTACCAGGGACCCGCAGGCTTCTCAGCCATCCCGAAGGAAACCATGGCTGTTATTTCATCCTCGGTGCCTCCTTGAGCTCTCTCCTTCCCTACGGGAGGAATGAAAACCCACTCTGAGGTCACCCACTCCTTCCTACCCAGGTTGCTGAATTTGCACCTATCGTTAAAATCCACAGGGGTGAGGAGGGAGGAGAGACTTTCAGGAATGGACCCAGAACTGATGGAAGCACGGCTTGGGAAGTGGAGACCCAGTTTCAGCCTTAGTGATGCTGGACAACAGCTTTTCCCCTCTGGGCTCTGGATCTTTGAGGCTTAATGGGATTCTCTCTGAGGTTATCAGAGTGGCCTTCTATCATGAAATCTCCTGGGTTCTTTGATCCCACTTGCCCACACAGGCAGAAACACTAAGCTGATGGGAGGCTGTGAGGAACAGGGGTTCAGGGCACATGGGTTTTGTGAATAATCAGAGGCCTCCGGGGTCTCTCTTGGAAGTTGTGTGGCCTTAGACAAGTCACTTAACTTCTCTGAACTCCAGACTCCTTATCTATAAAATGGGACTTTACAGGATCTTTGGTCAATGAGACTACATACCCTAAAGCCATGGCCAGTGCCTAGTTGGCACAGAACTCATGAATAAATGACTTTGGGCATATCTATGAAATGGCTTTCTGGCCTGCTCCCTGCAGGACCGAGTTTAACTTTCCTGGCTCTCCTAATGTTAGCCACAGATCAAGCTCTGAGTCCTTTACACAGAAGGCAGCTGCCAGCCCTTCTGAGCAAGTGGAGAGAAATGCTGCTATCTCCCAGGAATTCTTCTCCCTGTGGCCCCCAGACCTGGTCTGGGGATCACTGACCCAGCTAGAAACTGTGTCCTCACCCTGAATCATTACGGAGGAGAAGAAAGGTCTTCCTCAGCCAAATAAAACACCGGTTATGTAGGAGAGTGTGCTCATATTGAGGAAAACACACTCATCCTCACACACTCACACACACTCAAATTAATCTTCCATGGAAAGAGTTCAACAACAAAAAATGTGCATGTGTGGGAACACATTGGTAACAGCAAAATTTTATTGTGCACCTATTACATAAAGGCCCTTGCATGGATTAGAAACTCATATTTAATCCTCATACCAATCCAAGGAGGCAGGAATTATTATGCCCATGTCCCAGGAGAGGAAGCTGGGTTTGAATCAAGTAGTCTGAAACCAGACACTACAATCCTGAAACACACAATCTTAATCACTTTGCAGCTGAATCTTACAGTAGGTAGAAAAGTGGGAAACAATCTCGGTATCCAATAATGGGATCATTAAAAAGATAAATGATGGCATTTCCACTCAAAGGAATATTATGCAGCAAGGAACAGTCATATTGTCGAAGAATATAATGTAATGCAAAAAACTGTCATATGTTAAGTGAAGAAGCCAATTAGAAAATAATAAATATCTAATTTGAGTCCATTAAAGAAAAACACAGTAAAATATGGAGGAAGTGGAGGGAAGGGGAGA
The DNA here is from genome assembly GCA_935064755.1 of Tragelaphus eurycerus. Lineage (NCBI taxonomy): Eukaryota > Metazoa > Chordata > Mammalia > Artiodactyla > Bovidae > Tragelaphus > Tragelaphus eurycerus. The sequence goes on from CAKXYN010000083.1 coordinate 1,375,093, forward strand.
AACAGGAAAAGAAAAAGAGAATTCCTCCAAAATGTTTACAATAATTATTGCTAGGTAGAAAACTAAGGCAAATTTACTCTTTTTCCTAATGTGTATTTTCTAAAATAATTAAAAGCTATTTTAAAAGTAAGTAAAAGGAACTTTCACTATCTGGTAAAAAAAAACAAAGCAAAACAAACACAAGCCACCCTGCACAGCTGTGCAGGCCTTCACTCTGATGTGACCCTGGTCCCGACCCCGCTGCGTTTCCCTGCCTGTTAAAGCCGGGAAGGCTGGGCTCTTCCAGGGCCTTCGCAGCTCTGACATTCTTCGGTACCCCCCCATCCCACACCTCCTCTCTTCCTCTGTTTAGACTCTGACCCTGTGCTTTTTCACATGGCTTACTCATGAATAAATAATATATAGCCATTATGCAACATGTAGGATTATGTGAAGATCACAAAAAGGAAAGGAAGCAATCCCAGCCTCAGCCTTAGTCTAAACCTCTCAGGACACGGCATGTGTCGTCTTATTGGAACTTCATAATCAAGCATTTAACAGACAAGAAAAGACCCAGAGAGGTTATACACTTTGCCCAAAGTCACACAGCACAATAGGAGCAGAGTTGGATCTGCACCCACAAGTCAAGTGTTACCCTCCAAATGAATCCCTGATTTGACGGCAGAGGGGCTGAAAGCAGCCTCCTGACCCCTGAGGTCCCTCCTTGGTCCTTGGCTGTGGTCCCAAGACTCTAAGAAGACTCACAGCTAGGCATGGCACCCCACCCCAGTACTCTTGCCTGGAAAATCCCATGGACAGAGGGGCCTGGTAGGCTGCAGTCCATGGGGTCGCGAAGAGTCGGACACGACGAGTGACTTCACTTTACTTTTCACTTTGATGCATTGGAGAAGGAAATGGCAACCCACTCCAGTGTTCTGCCTGGAGAATCCCAGGGAGGGGGGCCGCAGGCGTCACACAGAGTCAGACACGACAAAGTGACTAGCATAGCATAGCATAGCATAGGCATCCAAGTCTGGCTTTGATCACTGGTCCCTCCCCTACAAGAGGCTCAGCTTGGAGTGGACTATGTGAGAGATGCTGGTGAGGATCTAGATCTGGAGGTGGTCCAGGACCACCTCTGGGGGCAGGCAGTCTCTCCCTACAGTCTAGCTGGACTTTGGCCGACACTTGGCAAGGAAGATCAGACTAAGATGGGACTGCAGGCTGGAACACAGGAGGGACCAAGAAATTAAAAATGTGAGAGTGTGGGGGGCTAAGAAGCCTGGGTCCAAATCTGGTGGTTCTGACCCTAGATATGTTTCCAAACATATATTCTATAGCCTCATGTACAGATGGAGGGTAACACTGTCCTCAGGGCTTTGCTTCTAAGGAAGCATGGCTTGGGAAGCGGAGACTCAGTTTCACTTCAAAAGTTACAGGATAGTGTTTGCCAGGCTCAGCGCATGCGCTCAGAAAACCAGGGGCCCTGTTAAAAGGATGAGATGAATGGAGAGAGTAGCATTGAAGCATATACATGTGTAAAATAAACAGCTAATGGAAATCTGCTGTATGACTCAGGAAATGCAAACTGTAACCACCTAGAGGGGTGGGAAATTGTGGGAGGTGGGAGCAAGGTTCGGGAAGGAGGGGACATATGTATCCCTATGGCTAATTCATGTTGATGTATAGCAGAAATCAAACCAATATTGTAAAACAATCATCAATCTAGTAAAAATAAACAAATATAACTTAAAAAAAAAAGAAAAGAAAACCAGGGACCCTGTTAGCTTTCTCCTGGCTCCCCTGAGCAACCAGAACTTCTTCCCAGCTGCCCTGCCCCCAGCTCACCCTCCAATCTCTTCAGCACATGCTGCTGGATAAATCTTCTTAGAGCATCATTCTGACCAAGCCTTTCCCTGCTTAAAGGCCATTGGTGGCCATTGTCACTTTCAGGTTAAAGGCTAGACATTCTGGCTTGGAATTCAGGCTTGTAACAACCTGTTCCCAAGTCAGAGGGCCGCTGCATTGCACCACTTGCATCACAGACTATCAGCCTCATCTCACAAAAGTTACTTTCAAAATCCTGCACTTCAGGGGAACAGTAGTGGGGAGCAGGCCTTGACCAACTTTGGGTGTCATGCAAAGGCCAGTTTCCCATTACCCAGTACACTTCACATGCAGCTCTCTTATTTAGAAACAGCGGGGCAGGAGGGGTGGGGGGCGATGGGAATTCCCTGGCAGCCCAGTGACCAGTACTCCATGCTTCCACCAGGGGGGCCTGGGTTTGATTCCTGGTCCGGGAATTGAGATCCTGCATGCCCCATGGCTCAGTCAAGAAAGAAAGAAGGAAGGAAAGAAAGAAAGAAAAAAAAGCCCTGAACCATGGCCTTAACTAATTTCTATAATATAAATGCCCTTACTATGGTCAATTTCACGCTACCAACACAACATCACTGAACACAGCACCAGGAAGAGATACACACAATCAGCTCTCACCAGATGACACACCCCTGCAACATCCCAAAATAACAGTAGACTAACCCCAAAGAAGAGCTGTGCGACCTCAGGTGAGTGACTTAATCTGGCTGAATCTCGAACTTCTCATTTGTAAAATGTAAAACAATAGCACTCATCTTATGGCAACAATGTGAACACTAGTCGATCAACAACAATATACAGGGTACCCACCACGTGGGAGCTCCGTCCTAGGCACGGAGAGGGTGACTGGGGACAAGATGCACAAAAACTCCTGCCTTCCCAGACTTTACTTGATGCAGTAAAACCGTTGGCACAGTAGCTGGAAGATAGCATTCTGTATTTTTAACAGTCTTTTTGTTGTTATGCCTTCCTTTCTGTGGACTTCAGTGTCCACATGGCCAAACTTAGAATGTAGCCTGAACAAAACTTTCTATGATGCCACCTCACTTGAGCCTTAAAATGTCATTTCCATTCCCATTTTGCAAAGGGGAAACTAAGGCACTCAGAACTGAAGCCAGGCTGAGGATTCGATCCAAGGTCTTCTAACTCCCAGTCTTCAGATCTGTCCCATCTCCCTTCTGGACTAAGGAAACACAAAAAGGCCTGGAATTCAGCTGGTGACTCAGCCGGATGCCGGAAAAAAAAAAAAAAAAAAAAAAACCTCTTTCTTTCCTACTTCATGGGGGTACACTGAAATGTCTTTGGTGTGCACCACTTTCCAAAATACCCTCTCAGCATGCCAGCCACAGGGCCAGGACCATTCCCAGTCTCTCTGGAAACCCTGGCACTTCTGGTGGACTCTGTGAACTGATGGGAGCTGATGAAACCCCCTTGCAAGAAACAACCCAAATCACATGTTTCAAATGCAAACCTCTGGACTTTGGGCCTTTGCCTAAAGGCCTCAAATGGGCATCTTCGCCCTCTCTCTGAAGAACAGAGACCACCCCTGAGAATAAATAATCCTGCAAAGACCACAGGGTCCATCCCCTATTGGTAAGTAAGCCAGACTTAGGGCCCCTCAAATGGATAGGTAGCAATTCTGTTTTTTGACAAAACAAAACCAACACCCAAAGAAATAAAACCCACCAACTCCAAAGGAGGTGCCTGGAAATGTCTCTTTGGAAGTCCCTCTATGTGTCTAACCCCAGTCCTTCATGCTTCACTTTCAGTCATTTCTTCTCCTTGTGTTCTAAAGGACAGGAACAATGCCTCTTATCACTGCAACCTATCTCAGCTTCTTTTCTCGGCTCCAAAACAGCCCAGTCTTATTATCAGTAATGTTCCTTTCCAACTTTCTTAACTTTGAAGCAGACACTTTGCAAATGTAGGTAATGATCCGTGCCAACATGTCATTTCTTTCAACGAAAGCCAGGGAAAGGAGCAGGGAAGAGTCTTGTCCAAGGCGGCGCAGTAAGAAGGCTCCGGCTCTGCTTGTGCCAGACCCATCACACAGGGGAGAAGCTAGCTCTGAGTCTGCCCCGCTGCGCGCCCTTCGGCAAGTCTCAGCTCCTCTTTGGGCCTCAGTGTCCCCACCTTCGTAACAAGAGAGGCTGGCCTTATGCCTGTAGTCCGCTCCAGACCCCACCACTGTCACAGTGGCCCACCCTCATGCTGGGCCTTGCTCTACCGTCCCTAACCCTGCCAAAAAGAGGAAAAGAAACTTGCGTTAGTTGTCCGGGGAGGGCGCGCGGCTCGAGATTGTCAGGCTGCGCAGGTTGTTGCCGGGTGAGCGAATATCACACAAATCCCAGGACAGGCAGAGAAGTCCCACCTCCTGGGTAACCACAGCTACACGGGCCACACCTCCAACCCAAACACAGCCATAAGCCCAGCCAAGATCCACCCCCAGATTCCCTCGGGACCCCTCCCCTCCCTGTGACCAGCACCAGTTGAAAAGAGAGGGAGAGAAAAAGCCAACGCCCCCATTGCGCGGAGGTGGAAACTGAGGTCAGAGGGTGGAACGGAGGCCGGCGGGGTTTGGACCCGAACCCCATAGCCCATTCAGAGCTCCCTCCCATTCCCGGAGCGGCGATCGGTCTCCTTCCCGAGCGCAGGGGTTTCCACGTGGGAGAGGCTGAAAGCTGCGCGGTCCCTGTAGATTGGAGCCCACCGACGCTGTCCACTGTTCCTCCCCATTTCCCCGATGGAGAAACTGAGACCCGGCAAGGGGCCAGGACCCGTCCTAGACTCACCGCGAGCCCCTCCCCGGGTCTCACCTGCCGGCTGCTGCGGCGCGCGGGTGGTTTCCTGGAGTTGAGCGGCAAACAAAGGCCTCCAATCCGGGCACGGGGCGGAGCTGCGATGTTTTGCATAATCTCGAGACCCGCCTATGATGGCCCGGGCACGGCCCCGGAAGGCGGGGTTTCTGTATGTTTCACCAATCGCTGAGAGGTTGCAGCCTAGGTCCCGCCCCAAGAGGTTTGGACGTAGGCTCCAGGCTCCAGGACTGAAAATCTCAAATCTGGGAGACTGCGTGTTCTTCTGAAACCCGCCCAGCCTCAGACCGGAGACTGAGGCGCCTGGAGTTAAGACGTTTGTGAAGGGTTTCACAGAACCACAGTGAGGAAGAATCCATAAACTCTGATGGCGGAAGCGAATAATAAACACGACAGTAAAGATAATAAACTTTTCTAGAGCCCTTATGTGTCAGGCACGGTTGTAAACTCTTCCAGGGTCCGATCCTTGCCTATAAGGTAAGTAGGTATTATCACTATCCCTGGGGGGCAAGTGTATTCTACTCGAAACCATCTTTTAGACAAGCAGGCAAACGCAGGCCTGGGCAGAGATGGGAACTTGCCTAAGGTCCTGCAGTGAGAACGAGACAGAAATAATCCATTGTTCAGTGAGAGTCTACCGCGAAGGAAGACAGTGTAAGGTGTCAGACTGGCCTAGGTTTTCGCCCCAGTTCTGCCGCTCGCTGCCACTGAACTTCAGGTAAACGGGATTCTTAACTTTCACCTCACAGGGTTGCTGAAGGGAGTTAATGAATAAACATCGCACCAGGCCTATAAGAAATGAATCCGTGACAGTAATTTAAAGGGCTCCTCGACCAATCGTATTTCACAGGGGCAAGGGCGTGTAATAGGCCCCGAGACAGGAAGTGATCTGCCCAAGGTCTGGTATCCAGCTGTGTTGCAGCACAGCTCTCTTTCCTTTTGGTGGAAAGCTCCTCCCAGTCCCCCAGGTTCGGTGACCCTCTACACATATCTAATGGTAATCATAGTAACAGCTTCTATGCACTGAAGGTTTCCTCTGTCCCAGGAACAAACATTTTAGCTACTTCTTACAATAACTCATAAGTTATTCCCTGGTGGCTCAGACGGTAAAGCATCTGCCCGCAGTGCGGGAGACCCGGGTTAAATCCCTAGTTTGGGAAGCTTCCCTGGAGAAGGAAATGGCAACCCACTCCGTACTCTTGCCTAGAAAATTCCATGGATGGAGGAGCCTGGTGGGCTACAGTCCATGGGGTCGCAAAGAGTCGGACTCGACTGAGTGACTTGACTTATTGACTTACAATAGCTCACAAATTAGGTTAGTATTATATTCCCAATTTAAAGATGAGAAAATTACAATACCAATTATATGTGTAATATAAAAGAACTTATTTACAAAATAGAAATAGACTCATGGACACTGAAAACAAAGGTTACCAAAGGGGAAAGCAGGAGAGGGATAAATTAGGAGTTTGGGGTTAACAGATACACACTGTGTGAGTGCTGAACCGCTTCAGTTGTGTCCGGCTCTTTGAGACCACATGGACTATCTAGCCTGCCAGGTTCCTCTGTCCATGGGATTTTCCAGGCAAGAATACCGGAGTGGGTTGCTGTACCCTCCTCCAGGGGATCTTCCCAACCCAGGAATCCAACCTGCATCTCTTAGTCTCCTGCATTGGCAGATGGATTCTTTACCATTAGTGCCATCTGGGAAGCACAACAGATACACACTACCGTATATAAAATAGGTAAACAACAAGGACCTGCTAAACTATATTTAAAATCTTGTAGTAACCTTATAGTGGAAAGAATCTGAAAAAGGGTATATATATGTGTGTGTATGGTGTGTGTGTGTGTTTGTATTTACATAACTGAAGCACTTTGCTATATACCTGAAACTAACATAACATTCAATTTAAAAATTAACAAATATGGTGATGGAAAAAAAAAGAAATATGAGGCTCAGAGAAATTAAGCGATTTGTCCAAGCTCACACAGCCAGGAAGTGGTGGAAATAGAATTTGAGTCCAAATGTCAAACTCTGAGCTCTGGACTGTCTGAGGTGCCTTGTTCTCTGTCCTTATGATCCTCACAGAGGGCTACTCCAGCCCTCACCCTGCTTTCTCACAAGCAGAGAGGGCTCCAAGTGATTTGAAGGACAGCTTGGCTCTTGCTCGGGCAGGCCCAGTCTCAAACCAAAAACTTGCCCTCTTCCTGCCTTCTCCTTCATCTAGCACCAGATCTTGAGGTTGTCTAGCTGTACCTTCCCCCTTCCCCCAGCTCCGACACTATGAGTAAAGACATTAGGGCCATAGACATGTATGTGGCCAGATGGACCTCTGGCCCCTCACTCTCCCAATATCCAAGCTGCCTTAGCCCACTATTTTGGGTCTCTTCAAAGGGCTTCCCTGGTGGCTCAGTCAGTAAAGTGTCTGCCTGCAATGTGGGAGACCCAGGTTTGATTCCTGGGTCGGGAAGATCCCCTGGAGAAGGAAATGACAATCCACACTCCAACACTCTTGCCTGGAAAATCCCATGGACGGAGGAGCCTGATAGGCTACAGTCCACGGGGTTGCAAAGTGTTGGACACGACTGAGTGACTTCACTTTCAAAGGCAATAGGACATCTGCTTATTATCTTGGAGCTTCACATGGTGAACCTCAGGTAGCCGTGGGTCCCAATTTTTCCTCTACCACTCACTAGCTATGCAAATTTGAGCAAGTAACTTGGCCTTTCTAAGCCCACTTACAAAGGTATGTTGTTAAGCTTAAAATTCCACTGGGAGGGAACCCTCACAGACAATGGCCTATAGTCCCGGAGTCAGACCCAGGAATTTCAGAACTAACAGTTCCAGAAACTCTTTCTTGTTCTTGTTCAGAGAACAAATTTGGGATGGCAGGCAGCAGTTGACAGGAGTTCCCAGACCCCTGGGGTTGGACTGAGTGGGGAGATAGCTAGTTTAAGACACAAGAAGTCACGACCTGTCCTGGAGTTCGTAGAGCAGGCCAATCAGTTCAGTTCAGTTCCGTCACTCAGTCGTGTCCGACTCTTTGCGACCCCATGAATTTCAGCATGCCAGGCCTCCCTGTCCATCACCAACTCCTGGAGTTCACTCAAACTCACGTCCATCGAGTCGGTGATGCCTCCATCGAGGGGGGGGGAGATCCAGTCATCTCATCCTCTGTTGCCCCCTTCTCCTCCTGCCCCCAATCCCTCCCAGCATCAGTCTTTTCCAATGAGTCAACTCTTGCATGAAGTGGCCAGAGTACTGGAGTTTTAGCTTTAGCATCAGTCCTTCCAGTGAACACCCAGGACTGACTGGCCTGAAATTCATACCACAAGTAGGTGACAGACAAAAACCTCTGGATTCAGAACAGATCCACAAGGACTTGGGCCTAGAAAAGATGTGGTTTATAAGGTCAGAGGGCTCCTTCTTCACCATCATTCTGACTGCAATCATCTCCCTGGGGCAGACTCTGAGCCCACACACAGCATCCCAGCCTTCATCAGAAGTGAGTGGCAGTATCCCCATTGTATTTATTTCCTGTGGCTGTTGTAACAAATTACCACCAGTTCATGGTTTAAGACAACACTAGGTCTTCCCTGGAGAGCCAGTGGTTGAGATTCCATGCTTCCACTGCAAGGGGTGTGGGTTTGATCAGTGAAGTGAGATCCTGAATGCATTGCTGCTTGGCCAAAAAAACCCCAAAAAACTAAAGTGACATTAAATTGTTCTTCCAAAGAGAGGTCATAAGTGCAAAACTGGCCTCACCTCGCTAAAGTCAGAGTGTCAGCAGGCAGGTTTCTTGGGCAGGCTCTCAGGGAGAATCCGTTTCCTTGCCTTTTTTTCAGTTTCTAAATGGCCACCTGTGTTCCTCAGCTCCCTCCTCCATCTTCAAACTGCATCACTGCAGCCTCTGTTTTCATCATCACAACACCTTTTCCTCTCCTAGGTCAAATCTCCCCCTGCCTCCCTCTCACAAGGACCCTTGTGATTACATGGGGCCAACCCAGATGATCGAGGATAACCTCTCTATTTAAATGCCCTAAATAAGCACACCTCCCTTTGCCACAGAAAGTAACATTCACACAGAACAGGAATCCGGGTATCTCTGGGGCCATTACTCAGCCTGCCACACCCATAGACTAAGAACTTGGGTTCAGAAAGGTGAAATCACCTGCCCGTGACCACACAGGATGTGGAATTTGATGCCAGGAGATCTGGGGCCTGACAAAGCCCTCTTGCAGCCAGACGAGGGTTATTTCTTGCAGGGATACCAGGATTGGGAGGGGCATACAAAGTCCCATGGGAAGGGCTGGAATTTGGGGGGTTACTGGCTGCTTCAGAGGTCAAGTGGAAGCCAGAGCTCTGGCCTTGGACTCCTTAAGCTGGAGAGGGGACACAAGCAGCTAAGAGCAAGATCCAGTAAAAGTCTGTAGAATCAACAGTCCCCAACCCATTTCTAGAAGATCCCTGGACACGGCTGGACAAAGCAGGACTTTTCAAACTCTTCTTTCCCCAGAGAAAGCCTGGGGATGGAGGAAGTGGGCACTGGGGCTGGTAGTGGGGCCCCTCTCCCCTCTGCCCCCTTCATGTGTTTTTGCTTCTGATACCCACTGCCCTTGGCTCCTGCACCAGCCTCTTGAGCACAGGTAGGAAGCGACTGGGAAGTCACTGCCTCTTCTGTCTCCCCAGACCTTGTCTAAAGACTGACAACTTGAAGGCCCTGTCCGCTTGCCCTGAGCGGAGACAACTCTAAGTGGAACTTACACTCCCGTGTGCCCCGTGGGATCAGGCTGCAGCTGTCCTCCCAGGACTCCGCCTGAAATCACATCCTGCTTGCGTTCCTCACCTTCGCTTCTGATTCACCGGCTGCTTTACCAGCCTCCCTGCACGCTGCTTCACTGAATCACCTGCACAGTCATCCTCATCTCAGAGCCAGTTTCTGGGATCTGCCCTAAGATAGGCCACCTCTGTGTGTGCCTGCATGTTTATAACTTTATTTAGTTAGTTAGTTTTGGTCGCACTGGGTCTTCATTGCTGCGCAGGCTTTTCTCTAGTTTCAGCCCGTGTGGCTACTCTTCGGGCCGTGCGCAGGCTTCTCACTGTGGTGGTTTCTCTTATTGTGGAGCATGGGCTCCAGGCTGCAAGGGCTCAGTAGCTCTGGTTCCTGGGCTCTAGAGCTCAGGCTCCATAGCTGTGGCTCACAGGCTCAGCTGCTCTGAGGCATGTGGCAACTTCCTAGACCAGGGATCGAACCCTTGCTTCCTGCATTGGTGGGCAGATTCTTTACCACTGAGCCACCAGGGAAGCCCCCTCTCTGTGTTATAACATTCATGCCCATTGTGCATTCTGTCTCATAACATACCTGTGTATTTTATGTATTATTATATACGTTTCAGGGGTACAGCATTATTAAAACCTATATATACCTGTGCATTTTGATCTAAAGATGTTATCTATAACCTTCAGGGAAGGAGTTCCAAGACGTGAGTGTGGCTCCAGTGCCCCTGCAACACGCTTGGTGTGACCCAGGTTGAGCCACGGGAGGCCAGGGAAGATGTGATGTCTGGGTGCCTCCATCTGTCCTACCCACCCCTCTCTCCACATCAAGCCCAGCCACACAGGCAAGCCACAGAGCACGCTGGATCCTAACCTTGTTCAGATGTCTTTATTGAAAAATTAAAGTCATAAGCTCTGTATATAAATACACTGATGTCACTGGTCACCTACAAGGCCTCTGGGATAGGCTGGGGGTGCAGTGGGAAGCTGGGGTCTTATGATCCCCAGGGGTGTGGGATGGAGATAAATAATAAATACCATGGGGGATGAGGAGCTAGGAGAAACAGGGGTGTGAATGGGGGTGCTCGATGCTTATTTGTGGCACTGAAGGTCCCGCAAGAGGCCCCCCGGGTTGGGGGCTGTGTCCACGAATTCTTCTGTGACTTCATTCCAGACAAAGAATCTGGCCTCAGGGGATAGGCCAGGTCCTAGCTGGCCAGGGAGCACTCAACCCAGAGTTACAGGCCCTGGGAGGCTTCAGGTGAAGACACAGGTGCTCCGCCCTTCCCCTTTCTTTCTCCCCTTCCTGAGGTTTCACGCTTGTATTGAGCGCCTACTGTATATCAGGCATTGCATCAGACCCTGACTTGACCTTCTGTTTGCCTCGCCCAGCTCTTTTCTCCCGGTTCTGGCCCAAAGGGCCAGTACGGAATCGGGGGAAGGATGTCTTCCTGCTACCCTGGCCATGCAGCTCCAGCCCCCGAAGGAGCTCAATAGTGCCAGGAGGGAGGAGGGACCAGGGCCGGGGCTGGGCAGTGGTGGGAGGCCCTTGGGCCTCGGCCCCTAGAGCAGCACGTTGAACTCAGTGACCAGAAAGTCGATGTAGTCACGCTCCTTGGTCTTGAAGGCCTCCGCGATGATGCGTGCAGCCTCCCGGTGCTCCTTGCCCCGAAGCGTCACCCCGTTCACTTCCAGGATCACGTGCCCCACCTTGAGCTGCCCGCAGTTGTGGGCTGAGCCGCCTCGCTGCAGGAGTGATACACAGGGCATGTAACCTGGGACACCCCAGGCCTGGCCTGGACTGCCCACCACTGCCAACCGGGGAGCCACAGTCTGTGTCCACGGCCCTGATGAGGAAACTGAGGCTATGAACAAAGGTGCTATGAGCCAGGGGCTGCCTGTGGTGCCGGGTTGCCTCTGGGCATGGCAAACCCCCGGGGATGCTGAGAGAGGGACTCTCAGGGGTAGGGAGAGATGGTCAAGCAGGTCCCCGGGGACGTACCTGAATTGTGACGATCCTAGGCAGGGGCTGGCGGGTGTTGGCACCACCCTCGATGGCAATGCCCAGGGTGGCCGCACTTTTCTTCACACGGATGAGGGTGGATGTGGGCTCCAAGAGCCCGGGCTGCAGGTATGAGGAAGGAAAGTAGTGGAAGCCTTCTTGGTGGGTGGGCCTGGCCTGGGGGCTGGTCTGGCCATGACAGGCCCTTGGGTCAGCAGGGTGTAGACTCCAGCCCTTTGCTGGGAGCCTGCCATATGCTAGCACTGAGCACAGAGCTTGGTGCGCCCAGCTGTCTAATTCTGAGGCTTGGGAGGGTAAGCAGCTGCCCCAAGACTGCTAGAGGTGGCCTCAGGACTTGAATCTGGCCTGACTGCCTCACCTCCTCCCTACGCTGGAAGGGAGCAGAACGATTCGTGAGAACAACCTTCAGCGCCTGGCCTGTGTGCATCAGTGGCAGAGCGGCAGCCTTCAGACTCTGAACACAGAGGTCTCTCCGGACACCCACATCCGCCCAGTGACGGGGGTGCTCAGCACCTCCCTTGAGGTCACTTGTCAAGCTGTACCCTGGTCGGGACTTCCTGTTACTCACCCCCAGCCAGACTTCCCCCCACCTGCCTTCTGCACACCCCCCATCTCACTTACAGGTTTGGTGGCCCCCTCGGCGGGCCTCTCGTTCCGAGGCGTCTCCTTGCCACTCCTGCACCTGGGGGACCGTCTGTCTGCCTCGGCCGGGGGCGCTGGCCTCAGCCTCACCCGCGTCCACACCACTGTCCTCGCTCAGGGTCTGCCCACTGTCTGAGAGCTGGGAGAGCGTGGAGGCGGCTGGGGTGGGAACAGGAAGAGAGGGATGTGTAGAGCTGGGGTCAGTAAGGGCTTCCCGGAGGAGCTGAGGGGCAAGCCAGAAAGGCTGGGCAGGGGATTCCCTGGGCAGAGACTCCCTGTCACCCTCCACCTGTTGAGACCTGCCCTTCCAACAGGGTCTGGCCCCAAGGCTGCCACTTCCAGGATGTCTGCCTTGAACAGCCTCTGGCAAAATGGTGGGAAAAAAAAAAAGTCAAGAGGCAAATACAGCCCACAGATATGGGATTTTTTGTTTGTTTTAATTCTTAGTGTTATCAGTATTTAATGATGGACCAAACATTCAAATTAGGAGATTTCACATAAAAATGGAATTCTAAGCTTCTTGGGGAAAAAAAGGAAGGTCTGGGGGGGGGGCGCGCGGAAAGGAAGGTCTGCCATGACTGGCCTGTGCCCTTGCTGACCCCACCTTGCCTGAGCTAAGGGGTGGGCACATGCCCTCTGGTGCAACAGTCAAACCCAATCCACTCCACTAGGTATGTAATGGCTTGGCCCCTGAGTTTGAGACACTCTGGGGTCTGGCAGGTGAGGTCTGAGTCCCCTCTGACCAGCTGTGCAATCCTGGGTGAGTTACACAGCCTCTCTGAACCCCCGTGTTCTGGTTCCAACCCAGGGGCAATGATGCCTATCCCATAAACACTAGTAGACAGGACATATGGGGTGAACAGGCTTATGCTAGCCTGCCTGGCTCCACAGTCACTGCGTCTCAGTCTCTTTCGTCTGTAAAATGGGGGTGATAACAGTACCAGCCTCACAGAGCTGTTGAGAGAACTGGGTGAGTTACTAACACAGGCACGTTCCCAAGAACAGTGTCCTTGGCTTACGGAGAGTGCTGTACACCTGTCAGCTTTATCATCACGTGTGTCCGGCTCAGTGCCAGGTCCAGAGCCATCTATCTAACAGCTCGGGTTTCCCTCACCACATCCTGCCTTAGCAGCCTTCCCTCAACGAGCTACTGAATGCAGGGACCCCGCCTTCCACATCCTAGTCCGTCCCTTACTTGCATACCACAGGCGCTCAGCAAATGTCCCCTGACCTCCTTGGCCACCCACCCTCCTTGGCCACGGCGGTCCTACATGCCACCTTAGCCATGAGATGGCAGCAGAATCCAACAAAACGGACCCAACTCACAACCAGGAGGGAGGGGACGCAGGCCTCACGGTGGACTCAGGCTTACAGGGTGGAAACCAGCTCTCTCTTCCCGCCACCTCCCCAGTTGGACATCCTCTGAAAACCCCGGGGCTACAGCCCCGGGCTGGCCTCCCAGGTGTCTGGAAGGTGGACCCCGCACTCTGACCCTGCAGCCCTGAGCCAGGAGACCTCCAGGGGTCCAGAGGTGACAATTTCAATGTCCACCTGTCCCTCGGCACCAGCTCTGGGGGACAGAGATCACAAAAGCCACCCTTGCCCTGAACAGGCTCAGTCTTCCTGGTGAGACTGGTAGGTGGGTGCAGGGTGACCAGGTCTGGGGGTCCTAGAGGAGAAATCCCACCCTCACAGCCAGCTGGAGGAACTGTTGCTGTTACCTGCAGCCCCCATGGGACGGCCCAGCAGCCCGTCCACAGTCAGCCAGCCAGTGACGGCAGAGCTGGGACTCACATTCCAGCCTCTGCCTCCAAAGCCCCTCAGGGAGGGCTCGGGGCCCTGTTCCCCGGCTCTCCTGACCCTTAATGGGGGAGGACTGGGTTCAAAGGCCTCCCACTGGGTGAGCACCTGGCCCCACCTGAGCTGTGCCAATGAGCAGATCAATCCCCCAGTGGGGCACCCCTAAGGTGATGCATTGGCCCCCCGAGCCCAGCCCACCGGGGCCTGCGGTACTCACTGCGTGTCTGGGGCAGCGCCCTCACTTCATTCACGTCTGGCTCGCTGTCCGGGCGGTGCACCTCCACCATGACAAAATGCTGGTTCGTGCCCGCCTGGTCTGGGTGGCCGGAGGGGGAGGGTGGGGGAAGGCCACCGCCGGCCAACACAGCCTCTGCAGGGGGGCTTTTCAGGTGCGGGGGTGACTGGACCCGTGGGAAGGGGCCGATGGGGTGCTGGTTGACCAGGGCCAGGTGGGTGTCCAGCGGCCTCTTGGAGCCAAGGTTGGCTGGGGAGATGGAGGCATAGATGGGGGAGGAGGGTGAGTCCTGTGCTGTGGCCTCCGGCACAGGAGCAGTACCCGCGGGCGGGCTGCGGTTTCGCGGAGCCGAGAAGACGATGCCCGAGTGGGAAGACACGGAGGAAGGCGGCTGGAGGTCCTCTCTGCCCGGCTTCCTCGGCTGGATGAGGAGATGGTCATGGCCTTGGGTCAGAGGGGGCGGGGGAGGTGGTGGCTTGTAGCTAGGCAGCCCCTTGGAGGTGGACTTGACATCATCCTGCCAAAAGACCCAACAGGAGTAGAAGGAGTCAGAGCCCATTGCGGCCGTTAGAGGGGAGACCCGAGCACCAGTGTGCCGGACCCCCGCTGGAATTCCGTCCTCGCTCTATCAGCTCCTGGCCACGCTGCTCTGAATAATGCAACACCCGAGTGGAAAGCTTCTCCTAGCATCTGAGCAGCTGATAAGCATCGGGATCTTGTCTCTGGGGATGGCATCGTTACCTTCAGGAACTGGAGTTCTTGGCATCGGTCAGGGCTTGTCACAGGGGACGGGACTTAATTAGAGGCGGGATGCAAAGATGAAAACAAAAAAGGCCTCTCTTCGGGTTTTCTCTTTAGGGGATTATCATGGCTCCTGGAGCCTGGAGATGTGACAAGACTGATGGGAGAGGATGGGTGGAAGGTGGACAGAGGGGGGCCAGGCTGCTGTGCGGCCCTGGGCAGGGCACAGCACTTCTCTGAGTGCACCTTGGGGCCATGGAGGAAACGACCTACTCAGCAGAGTCGTGGGAAGGTGAGGAGTAGCGCATGTGCTGCACTAGCAAGGGGCCTGAGACCCAGCAGGCCTTGGTGAGTGGCGGATTCTGTCGTCACTATGCCCCCTCCCTATGCCAGCATCCAGCACTGGCACGGCTCTGATGGCCAGGCAAGCACTGTTTCCATTGCTTTACTTAGAATAACTGATTTGCCCCTTGTTACAGGTTTATGGGGTGGTACACTACTATTGGACTTCCCTGGTGGCTCAGACGGTAAAGTGTCTGTCTACAATGCGGGAGACCTCGGTTCGATCCCTGGGTCGGGAAGATCCCCTGGAGAAGGAAATGGCAACCCATTCCAGTACTCTTGCCTAGAAAATCCCATGGACAAAGAAGCCTGGTGTCCGTGGGGTCGCAAAGAGTCGGACACAACTGAGCAACTTCACTTTCACACTATTATTACACCCCATTTTACAGATGGGAAAACTGAGGCACAGAGAAGTTGAGACACTTGCCCAAAGTCACACAGTCAGCGGCACAGCGTGGGATTTGGACCCGGCATTCTGGCTTCAGAGCCCAGGCCGTTCGAAAGCCACGTAAGTCAGATCACAAAGCGAGACTGCCCGGACTGCTGCTGAGTGCGCATGGGCGTGAGGTCACGCTTTCACCCCCTTTCCCAGAGCAGTCACAGGGCCTCCTTGAGGAGAGCTCTCGTCACACACTTCATGCTTCAGTCCTTGCTATGATAACATTCAGATAACGTATCAAAAGTAACACCAACTCAGCAAACAGTCCAACAGCCGGACAGCCCTGCCTCAGATCCCTGGAAGTCACTGAGAGCTCTTCTCTGAGGGCCTGTCCCCTCCCTGTGGTCTCACCAGGGAGCCAGCCCCCAGGGGCCTCAGGCAGACCCAGGAGGGGGAAAACACAATGAACAGGTCTTCCCATACGGGGATCTCACCAGGGAAACGTCTGAGAGGGTGTTCACATTGCCCTGGACGGCCTCCCCGGTTTCCTCCAGGTCCAGAGTGTTCTAGAACAGAGAAGAAAGCCCCGTGAGCAAATACACATTGAGAGGGGAAAAACACTTTGCTCTCTAGAACACAGAACCCTGCAGGCCCTAAGACACCTTCGTGGGGCTTCCGTGTTTCCTGACAAGCCCCACTCTGTGGGAACTTACATGGTAAAACGAATGTTGATTTTCCTGCCTTTCACTTTGAAATCAATTTCAAGGAGTTCAATTTCTTGGAGACTTTCCAGGCCTCCCTGGAACTATGTGGAAACGTTGCAGAATGTGTCTGGCCTTGACTGGCAATCCCTGAAGCTCAGCCCACGCTCAACAGGCTCAGCTCCTCAACCCGAGGGTTCTCTCTCCAGAACCCCAGGGAGGTGTGAAAATGGCAAGTGAGGGGCGGATGGGGAAGGTCTCTAGCTCTCTTTTTTTAATTAATCAGTTACTCACTCATTTTGGCTGCATTGGGTCTTAGCTGTCGCATCCGGGATCTTTTACTGTTGTGTCCAGGCTTCCCTCCAGCTGTGGCTGGCGGGCTT
Organism: Tragelaphus eurycerus; assembly: GCA_935064755.1. NCBI lineage: Eukaryota > Metazoa > Chordata > Mammalia > Artiodactyla > Bovidae > Tragelaphus > Tragelaphus eurycerus. The sequence goes on from CAKXYN010000083.1 coordinate 1,391,792, forward strand.
AGTTGCTCCCTGGCAGGCATGTGACATTCTAGTTCCCCGAACAGGGATTGAACCCGTGTCCCCGACACTGGAAGGCAGATTCTTAACCACTGGACCACCAGGGAAGTCCTTCTCTCTCTAATTTTAAGGGTTTTTAATGGTGTTTCCTGGGGGAGAGGGGAAGGGCTACGGTTTCAGTGGTGCTTATTTTGCAAAGATGCTCATTTCTTCCTTCTTTTCCTAACTTCAGTTCAGTTCAGTCGCTCAGTCATGTCTGACTCTTTGCGACCCCGTGAATCGCAGTACACCAGGCCTCTCTGTCCATTACCAACTCCCGGAGTTCACTCAAACTCACGTCCATCGAGTCGGTGATGCCATCCAGCCATCTCATCCTCTGTCGACCTCTTCTCCTCCTGCCCGCAATCCCTCCCAGGATCAGAGTCTTTTCCAATGAGTCAACTCTTCGCATGAGGTGGCCAAAGTACTTTCCTACCTAACTTGCTGCTGCTGCTGCTGCTGCTAAGTCGCTTCAGTCGTGTCCGACTCTGTGTGACCCCATAGACGGAAGCTCACCAGGCTCCCCCTGTCCCTGGGATTCTCCAGGCAAGAACACTGGAGTGGGTTGCCATTTCCTTCTCCAATGCATGAAAGTGAAAAGTGAAAGTGAAGTCGCTCGGTCGTGTCCGACTCTTAGGGACCCCACGGACTGGAGCCTACCAGGCTCCTCCGTCCATGGGATTTTCCAGGCAAAAGTACTGGGGTGGGGTGCCATTGCCTTCCCCGTTCCAACCTAACTTACCAGATGCCTAATGCTTCCTCAAGTGACAATGACCTGTCATGAGGCTATGGCTAGACATCCCACACCAGGAGGTTGAGCAGAGCTCTTCTTTAAACTCCTGAGGGGGCTCCTGAGGGCTCTGCAATCACTTCTCTGCACCCCACAGGACCCAGGATGGCAACAAACTTCCCTGACCATCACTAAGCTCAAGTCTCAGGTTCAGGGATTAATACAGAGCAGTCTCAGTGCTCCTGACTGAGGGCCTGGGGGCTTAGAGGAAATGAGACACCTCCCCTGCCTTCAGTAGCTCAGAGACAGTGTGCGCGCTCAGCCGCTCAGTCGTGCACAACTCTTTGTGACCACAGGGACTGTAACTCGCCAGGCTCCTCTGTCCATGGGATTTTCCAGGCAAGAATACTGGAGTGCGTTGCTGTGTCCTACTCCAGGGGATCTTCCCAATTCAGGGATCAAACTCGAGTCTCATATCTCCTGCATTGGCAGGCAGATTCTTTACCATTGCCCCACCTGGGAAGCCCTAGAGATAGCAGGGTCAACACAAATAAGCCAGGAGGAGGCTGCACAGGGTGAGGAAACACAGTTATATAACGCAGTTAAGGAAGAGTCACCAAGGAAGTCTTCCTGGAGGAAGGAGCACGGGTTAAAGCTGGGCAAAGGAAAGAATGATGGGTGTTTCAGAGGGAGGGGTGTGCATAAAGCTGGGAGGACAGAGGATGCTTGAGAATCTTCAGTGGTTCTACAGCACTCAAGAGCTGCTTAGATCTAAGCCTGAGGACAGTGGGTTGCCATGGAGATGTAGTCAGGTCTCCCTTCTAAGAAGATCCCCTTTGCTCACTTCCCTTCGAGTCACACTAGAGCTGTGCAGGCATGTCAGGGCTTTCATACCAGCCCTTCCTTCTGTCTGGAACATTCTTCCCCAGAACTATCCACAAAGTGAGCTCTGTTTGTTCACCTCCTTCAAAACCGTATTCAAATATCACCTCCACAAAAAGATCTACTCTGACAATCCCACCTAAAATCACAACCTTCACCCCTGCCCTGCTTTATTTTTTCTCTTTTGCACTGATCACTGTTCCTTACCCAGCAGCCAGGATGTAATCTTGAAACACAAGTCAGATGATGTCTTACGCCAGCTCATAACCCTCCAGGCTCCTTCCATCTTAAGTGGAGGAAATTCCAGACTGCATTCACTGGGCACAGTGAATTCTGGACCCTTTCTTGCTACTCTTGCAGCAGGACGGGATGGTTCCTGCCTCAGGGCCTTTGCAAGCACTGTTCTGACTGCATAGCACTCCTGGCTCACACCCTCATTTTAGAACGAGGCTTTCTTTGACCAGCCCTGTTTCTAACAGCAACCCCTCCACCCCCACACCTCTGTCTAAACCTCAACTCTGCTTCATTTTTCTGTGTAAGATTTATCACCACCTGAAGGGGTACTATTGATTTGCTCATTGTATGTCTTCCTACTAGGATAACTCCTCAAAGGCAGGACTTGTGACCACCTGGTCCCTACTGTATCCTCAGCATTCAGGATAGTAACTGCTTGATAAATATTTACTGAGCAAATTAATTAACCCATGAATGATTTGATGGATGAATGAATTAATCAATAACTCTGGCTGTCATGGGGAGGAGGCCTGAGTAGACAGAGAATTGAGCTAGGTTGCTACAGTAGGTCATGGAGAGCAGCGATGATGGTTTGAATGAAAGTGAAGGTATAATGAGAGTGAAGGTGTGGGGGGATGAGAGGAGCCCCCTGACTCCATACCCCCAGAGCAGAGGCTGCCAGGTCACTCCATACTGATCCTCGTCTCAAATAAGACTCCTGAAGCCTTGAGTATTCTGGGCAGGCACCATAGGAACCCACCGGCCAACAAGATGTGCTGTCCTCCCAACCATGAGCCTTTCTCACCCATGACGCCTCATCTGGTCTTGTGAGGCCTCTGGGGCAGTGTCAGGCCAGGTCAACTGCCTTTTACCAGCAAAGCTGAGGCTTGTGCAAACATCCTGACATCTCCTGCCCTCCCCACCCTGATCTCTCACATACTGCTTCACAGGAAGATGTTCCTGATGGCCTCAGTGATACAAGGACAAGGGGTACCCTTGAGGAGGGGAGGGCTGCTCCTTCCCACCTTGATCAGAGCCACCAGTTCTGGCTTCTGAGATCACTCCCAGCTCTGCCACTCACAGCTGAGTGACAGTGGACAACCCACTGGACTGCTCTGTGCCTCAGTTTCCTCATCTGTAAAACGGGGAAATAGCAGTCCGTCCTTCATGGAATAGATGCATTAACACTTGAAAAGTGCTCAAACAGAGCCTGGCACAGTATCTGAAGGGAGGTGACTGTCACACTAGAACCCTGGGATCTTATAAATCTGTGCCAGGAACTGAATGGCTGCACATGCCCTGGCCTAGGTGAACACATCAATGGAAAGAAACAGTGGTCCTCCAATAGCCCCCTCCCCCAAAACCGTAATGTGTCCAGTGCTCCCAGGAGTCAGTCCGCCTGGGCAACGCAAGCCATCTAGGGTGAAGGTGAATGGCAAGGCAGGTTACACGCAATGACTTCCCAAGACTGGGCAGTCACTGCCTTGGCCTCAGCAGGAGGCCCCAGGAGGTCAGAGACCTGGGAGCTGTCTATAGCAAGGACAAGAGGGGCCTCCATCACCTGCACTGTAGCTAGCTACTGCACCTGCCCCCAAAACTCAGCCTGCAGACTCCCTGGGGGCTTAGATGACAGTCCATGGTTGGACCAGATACGGGATTCTGTCCTGTTCTGGTATCAGGAGCTTTGAACATTCATTTAGTTGATCAACAAGCATTTAACAGGCAGCCTTGACTTATGAGGAAAGCTCATGGGGATAAAAGATGAGCAGGTCCCCGTGTTCCCAAGAGCCCCCAGAGGGCCATGCACACAGGAGCTGCCCACAACTCTTGTTCGGAATCACTGACAGAAGTTGGCGTTGTGATGGGGCCAAAGGGAGGGAGCAAGGAAAGGCCCAGAGTCTGATAACTCAAGCACGTCTTTGCCCAGCACTACAGGGCGGGTGTGACTTCTCTTAGAAAGGGCATGGGAGAACTCCAGACTGTGGCAGGCCTGGCTGCATACTAGACCCCTGCTGGGCATTTTGTTTACATGGTCTCACGGATTCTCCTTATGACCCTATAAGGTAGGCACTCTGATTGTCCTGGCTCACAATTTTTACACATAAGCTCAGAGAGAGCAGTGACTTGTCCAAGGCAACAGAACTATTCTACAGCAGATTAGGTTTCTAACCCACATCAGGGTGACCCCAAAGCCCATGCAACCTTAGCGGGACCCCAGAATTAGATGCTGTAGGAACCAAGGGACTCCAGGAGGAGGACCCTCTCTGAAACAAGAGAGAACACGGCCATCGCTGGCCCCTGACCTGTCACTCCCTGTTATTAATGGCATCCTGGAGCCAAGATGGAAGGCAGGGATGGGCGAGTGGGAGGGTGAGGGTGGAGTGTGGACAGGCATCCAGCCCTGGGAGGAAGGCCTGAAGTGGAGCAAACGGCAGACGGGTTGGAGCCCAGCCCTGCCAGACTCCATCTGCTGAATCCAGACGCTCAGGAGCCCCGAGTCCCCGAGCCATGTTCCTTGTGCGTCTGAAATAGCTGCAGACAGCAGGCTAAGAACCCAGGGGATGCGTCAGCAGAAACGCTTCCGGGACAGGCTTCGAGAAGAGGATCAAGGTCAGAGCTCATGCAGGAGCTGGCCGGAGCATCTTGGCCTCCTTCCCATCCCCCTCTCAGCCCCAGCTGCTCAGTGGACAGGGGTGGGGGGAGCTCCTCCTGCACCCACGGAGGCCAGAGACTAGCTGAGGGTTTAGATCTGGCGGCTCAATTAATCCTGCCAGGTGGGACCCTTTTTCACCAGTTCTACAGCTAAGGTGACTGAGGCTCAGAGAGGAAAGCCACTTGCCCAAGGTCACACAGCAAGGACAGAGCAGAAAGCTGAACCTTATTCAAGGTCTGAGTCTGTCATCCAGAGGACTTCCCACAAGAGTCGGGATGCCCTCAGGACCTGCGGCGGTGGCTCCCTCGTCCCCTTCCTCCTCAAATCTGTGGTGGTTCAGGAAATCTCCTCCCTTTCAGAGAGAACTCATTATTTTTATTGTCTGAGTTGGCCCAATCAGGATTCTAGATATTCCAGGGTCTGGTTTGGGGGCACTGTGGGGCAAAAATGAAATGAAGTCACGAGGGGCCATCACCCGAGCTGGCCTCTGCCAGATGGACTCATGGTTCTGGAAACGGAGGCCCCAGAGGCCTCGGGTGGCCCAGGTACCACCCCCAGCAGAAGGAGGCTATCTGCTCCCCGCCCCCTCCTCTCTTCTCTCTCCCCTCCCCCCTCAGCCCATTTCCCAGGCTCTGCAACCCCTGCCCTCTCATTATAAGGGGAGGACTCTTACATAAAGGTGCTATTTTCAGCTCTTTGTTCTTCCTGCTTCTTTACTCTGAAGTCTGGACAACAGGCTCCCCATCACCTCTGCCCCCCCACCCCTGCCAAATGCACCAGAAGCCCAAGGCTGGGAGTGCCCTCCTCTGTCTGTCTCTGGAAAACGGAGGCAGGGAGTCACAGGGGCTTCTGGAAGGTCGAATCGGGGGGCTGCTGAGCGGAAGAGGGCCACGGGAGAGAGACAAACTAGAGAAGGGGGAGTGAGCATCAGAGGGGACAAGAGAAGGGAGGAGAGCAGGGAGAAAAGACCAAGAAGAGGAGGACAAAGGGAGGAAGAGGAGGAAAAGCCAGAGGCGGTGGCCCTGCCGGGGGGAGCTGGAAAAGAGGAGCTTGTTGGCCCAGCCACGGTGGGGGGTGGGGGGTGGGGGGGGGGGGGTGTGTGTGCAGGAGTGACCACAGCTGGGGGCCCCGAGAGTCCTGGTGTTCTTGGGGGGCCGGTGGGGGAGGGGTGCTGCCCAGAGTGAAGGGGACAGGTCTGGGGATCCAAAAGGATCAAGGGTCGGACCCTGGGGCGCTGGCTGTGCTGGTGGAAACCCATCGACTGAGCAGCCCCCAGCCTCTCTGAGCACCGGTTGGGGTGGAAGTCTGGATGCTGGAGGGAAGGGCGGAAGACAGGACAGGGAGAGGAACCATCCCTGCACTCACAAAGGGCTGGGAGCCCGCGCTTGCAGATCAGGCTGAGGCTGTGGGAACCGGCACGGGGTCTTTGAGCAGCTGGCCCACTGCTGCTACCATGTTCGGCCACTGAAGCACAGAAGCAGAAAGGGCCCAGGGAAGCCAGCGCACAAAGTCCTCCCGAGACGAGGGTGTCCCTTGTCCCAGCACAGCCCAGGCTTCCTTCTACCCCTTTGCATCTCCCTCCCAACGCTCTTAAGAAAAGGATGTCATTCAGCGGGCAGAGGGCATGAGGCAGAATCTCCAGGTCAGGCCCAGAAAAGTCCTCAGGACAGGCACTGGAAAGCAGGGCTTCAGGAAGGAGTCAGAGGCCGGTGAAAAACACTGCAGCCTTTATTTTCATTAACCTCTAACTGAAATGTAGCATCTCCTTCCATTGAGAGTGGAGGCGACACAGCCTTGTGCAATCAGCAGCGCCTGGGACACTGTCACAGCTCTTTCGTATCACATTGCAGATGCCACAAAGTCCCATTTATGCTCATCACGGCCTCATAATTGCAGCTGTTACCGACCTGCCATCAGACCTTGTTATGGGGCATGCTAAGAAAAAAGCACACCTTTCAATGTTTCTTCCCATCTTTGAAAACAGCATTTTATGTTTCTTTTGTCATTCTACATGTTTTCTTTTAAACATTTAAAACTGTTACTCTGAGAAAGGTTCCCAGGGCTTTGCCAGCCTGCCAGAGGGGTCCATGGCACAGAAAAGGTGAATCCCCCTCCACCAGTCCTAAATCAGTGTTTAGTCTAGCTCTCCTAGGGGGTAGCTGGAAAAATGCAAGCTCCGAGGGGAGCAGGGGCTGGCCATGTTCCAGCAGGCTCTGACCTCCATGGACTTGGTTTTGTTTTCTGGAAGCAGTTCCCACACCCCCAGTCCCCACACAGAGGGAAGGATGCTCCTCAATGCACCAGCTTGGAGGAAGGGTCCTTATTTCAGACACCAGCCCAGGCAAAGCTGCACCCGCCCAGAGGGTTACTAACATCCGCTGGTGAATCTATGGTTCTGAGGAGGTAAAGGGCATTGCTGAGGCTTCTCAGAAGGGAATGGGATGTTCTACTCAAGGGAAAAGACTAATTCCAGCTTCATCGTGTCCCTGTCTGTGCACGGGGCAGCTTCCTTGGAGCTATAGACAGCATGTCTGCGTGAATGAAAACATTGCTACCGTAGCAGTAAGCAAAGGATGCAGCGGCCATCAAGCCACCACATTAGAGCTGTGGGCCCCAAGGGAACTCAGGATGAGAAAATACGGGATACTGGCCCCAGAGAGCTGAGGCGCATAGCCAAGGAATGGTTTCAGTGAGCCCAGACTCTTGCATCTTCCCATATACAGAAAAGCATCAAATTCCTTGAGCTACCTGGTTTTCTTTAACGAACAGTCATCTCTTGAGGGTCTGACTACCTGATTTTTGTTACAAAAACTCCTATATATCCTGGCTCCTCTGGCCCTTGCCTCTTCGGAGCAGTCTCTTGAGTTTTCTGAGATGTTATATCCTCAGTTCTGTCCACCAAATAAAACACAACTCTCAACTTCTAGGCTGTGAGTATTTTTAAAGTTGCTATCGTATAAATAAGGAGCAACAGAGTGACTGGGCTCCATAGATGGGCTCCTTCCTGCTCCCCCACTAGGGAGGGGCCTGCCCAGCAGAGGAGCTAACCCAACCAGGCTGGACCAGAGGCCGATGCAGTAGGTGGGATGTCCACCTCTCATCACTTGCTCCCTCTTTCTGGGAAGGGGTGCTTTAACAGTCAGGGGTCTCTGCAGCAGGAGGCATCCGCAACAGGCTGGAGCTTCTCCATCCTTCTCTGGCCCCGGATGAGCAGGAAGGCATGGAGGCCAAGGGGGAGAGGCTGGCGCTGCCAAGTGCTGACAGCCACTCCCGCACCCCCTTCTGGCCTTATTGCAGGGGAGACGGCAATGGCCTTTAGAGGCAGTGACCCCATCCCAAGCATCCTTTGACAAGACTGGAGAGCCCCTTTCTAGACACATGAGGGGCCTGGAGGGCAAACCCAGGAGGAGAAGGGCTCTAGTTAAGGCCCTCAGCAGGGCAAGTTCCACTGCACCCCGACCTCAGTGACAGCTACCCGGTGGGCACAAGCTTGGCCTTTTCCTCTGCAGTGCCCTTTGCCAGCCTTAATATCCTTCCTTCCTTCCTTCTTTTCTTTCGCTGAGCTGGGTTTTAGTTGAGGCATGTGGAATCTGACTTGCAGCATGCAAACTCTTAGTTGCAGCAATGTGGGATCTAGTTCCCTGACCAGGAGTCAAATCCAGGTCTGCTGCAGTGGGAGCTTGGAGTCTTAGCCCCTGGATCACCAGGGAAGTCCCTGCTGGCCTTTAGAGTATCAACAGAACCAACTTCTGAGTATTCCACACCTGTAAGCCCACCCTGGATCTCACTTGATCTCCACAGCAACACACAGATGGCTGATCTTATCAGCCAATTGTACAGATGCAGAAACTGAGGCTTCAAAAGCTTAAGTCACCTGCCCAAGGTGGCATGGCTACCAGTTGGGAGAGCCAACCCCGCTGTGTGAGATTCCAGAGCCTATGCATTTAAGCCCTTCTGCCTCAGGCCTGTTTGCACCAGATGAGGAATTCAAGAAATGTCAGGCAGCCCTTTCTTCTTTTGCAAAGCTCTCCTGGCCGACATCTTTATGGGAGGGTGATGATACTGTCTGGAGGCGGCAGAAAACTGCCAGGGCTGACTCTCTATTAGAGAAATGGAGACTAAACACAATTTGTTGAAGCGGGAGGCTGCATCTGATTTCCTCTGATCGATTGTGTCTGGTCTGAGGGAAAACGGCTGCAGAATGAGCCGTGTTGAACCTGGGATGGATAACCTGTGCAGCACGACCCAGGGACTCTGGGCTAAATGGGAACTGGCTTCAACTGGCGCATCCGTCTGGGACATCTGGGTCACGAGAGCCAGCTGCCTGCCACCCTGCCCGTCTGAGCGCCAGAGCAGAGGACAGTTTCCTATGACAGAGGAGGTAACTGTTCAGGAGGCTGGAAAGAGAGACGATGATCCTGAGTGACCGGGGAATGAGGTTTCATTCTAGTTTCTGCTTCACATTTCCTTGGCCTCCACTCTGTACCAGGCCCTGGGCTGGCACTGGGGACACAGACAGGAGAAAGCTGAGGGCCCTGCCAGTGGACCCCACCAACTCTCCTTGTATGCCGAAGAAAACGCTCTACAAGAGGTTAAAGCAACAGGGTGGGCATTTTAACGGAGACATGAAAAACATGTGTGTTCCCCGAGCGAAAGAATTTTTGTACATGAGCAAGAAATGTTTTGAGTTGATGTCCATCTAGATTGTGGGGGTTGTTTGTTACTCAGCATCTCTGCAGCAAAAGCTCACTCATGCATGGTGGGTTTGTGGGCTAGTGCTGGGCACTTAGCAGGGAATAAGTGGATGTCCTTTTGACCCCTTAGGAAGAGGTTTCTTAGGAGGAATGATGCAACCCTTGTTCAAAAACAGGAAAGTAGTGGGAACACAGGGCAGCCATTCCTTGTGGTGCCTCCCCTGGAATATTTTCTAGAATCTCTTGACAGAGAGGACTCTCAGGGTTGGAGGAGCCTACCTGGGTTGTACAGATGGGAAGACAGGCCGGTGGTGGGTGAGGGGCTTTCCCGAGGGCGCCACTGCATGGTGGGGACAGGGCAGAGGAAGGGTGTGGGCTCCTACTTCCAGGATGGGTCTGGTGCCCTGCATTCCCACACAGAGGGGCTTCCAGGAGGAGGTGTCTGTTCTGTGGCTTCGCTTGCAGGCAGCGTGGGACGTCTAGCCTGAGACCTGCTGTGTGTGTTTGGAGGGAGGGGGTTCCCAAGAGACACTGAGACCACGGTTGACCAGGCAGCAGGAAGAGCTGGCCCCTGCAGAGCCTGTTATCACATCTCTTAGCAGCTCGGTCTGCACAACCTTCCCAGCACCTGCCTGGGAATGAACCTGTTTTTGGTTCAAACCCACGCTCGTCCACGCTCAACCACCAGCGGCATCCAGGTACAACCAAGGCAGACCAGTCAGACCATGTTGGCCCCTGTTCCAACTTCCCAACAGCTCCCATCTCGCTCAGACACAAACTCCAAGTCGGCAGCACTAATCCGCCACTGCCCTTCCCCTCACTTACTGCTCCAGTCTCTGGCTTCCTGGGCTTTGCTCAGACACTTTGGGTACCACCTCAAAGCCTTTGCACTTGCTCTTCCCCCAGCTGTGGGCAGGACGGTCTTCCTTACCTCTTTCACGTCCTACTCAGGTGTCACTTCCTGACCACGCCCCTTTCCTGTTTCATATTTTCTCCTTAGCACTTTTCACCACTTAACATACCGCGTAGTTCAGTTCTTTATCTGGTTTAGTCTGTCACTCTTGCTCCACTCTAAATGGCATAATGGAAAGGATCTCTTTGTTGTTCACCACTGTATTCCCAGCACTGCAACTGTGCACAGCATGTAGCAATCACTCAATCGAAATTTGCTAACAGAACAAAAGGAAGATAAGGAGGAAGAGAGTAGAAATAGATAGATGGATCGATAGATTGATAGGTAGATGATGCTTAACCAGGATCCGGTTGAGCTTCAGGGAAGAATCACAACCAGAGTGCAGTGTTAACAGCACCAGCTCAGAGGTAAGCAGGCCTGGGTTGGAATCCACACTCTGCCGCTCGCTAGCTGAGCAATCGTGAGCAAGTCACCTCTCCCTGAGTCTCAGTTTTCTTCTCTGTAAAATGGGAATCATGGTAGTACTTGCCACAGCTAGGTACCAAAAGGATCAAAGAAGATATACTTGGAAAGCATTATCACCGTGCCATGGAGACTCTTGACATACGCCAGCTACCATTATTATTAAGAAAGGCCCAAATTATTCATGTGGACCAGGCTCTATGCAGAGCACTAGGGAATCAATGGTGCCTCCAGACACAATTGTGCCCTCAAGCAGCCCATGGTCGAGGGGGGTAACTGACCAGGCTGGTAAAAATTATTAGAATATAATGACACAGGAGCCATAATGGCAGGAAGCCCAGGGGGCTGAAGGATCCAGAGACTCAAAGTTACTCCCCTTGAGAGGATCAGGGAAGTCTGCTTGGAAGAAGAGGCATGTGAGCTAAGGGCTGAAGCACACCCAAGAGACAGCCATGCCATATGAAGTGGGAAGAACATTCCAGACAGACAGACTGTGTGGCACAGGCAAGGGCCAAGAGGTCTCCTGACAGCTCCATAACACAGACTGTCGTCCTCATTTTATAGAACTGAGCTCAGGGAGGGGAGATCGTTCCCTGAGGTCACACAGCAAGGAACTGGCAGAGCTGGGATTTGAACCACTGCAGAGCCTGAAAACCCTGATGGACTGGCAAATAGGAGAGACAGAGAACACCAAGAAGAACCTGGTCTCCCCACTGGGCTAGGTGTAGGCACAAAGGAGTGAGGGGAAGGGCCACAGCCCCCTGCCTCCACCCCAGCTAAAGGATCCCCAGAGCCCCACTCGGCAAGAAGGACGGTACCTCCATCAGGTCTATAAGCCACAGCAGCCGCTCCTGGGGAGGAAGGGTGGGCAAAAGGCAAAAAGAAAAATACGTCAAATAAACGTAAGGGATGGAGTGGGCACAGCAAACCCCCCTTCCCAAACAAATACACACACAAAGGCAAAACAAACAAAAATTCCCCAAACTCCTTTTCTCTTCACGTGGACTGCTTTGGGCAGGAATAAAGGAGGTATGAGGAAGACCCCACAGGGACAGTCAGCATGGCCTCATTCTAACTGCTTCCTAGAAGGAAAACAAGAAAGGACAGTGTCCTTGAGAAGGGCCGTCAGGAGATGGTCATGCCCCCTGGGGGCAACCCTGGGAGTCTCAAGCAGGTGAAGCTAGGATCATTATTCCCACGTGGCAGATGGGAAAACTGAGGCTAAGCAAAGGGAAGTGACTTGTCCAAGGTCACATCTGTGGCTGAAAGGCAGAGCCTGAAGGAGTGTTTTGTTTGGAAGCCTCCATCAGAGACCTGGATTCCAGGGAAGCCCAGGCCCTGTGTCGGCAGAGAACCTCAGCGCCTGTGAACAGGAGCCCAGGGCTGTGCGTGTGGAAGATGCCCAGTGCAGGATCACATTTGGAGGAGGAAAGGCAGAACCTCAGCCTCGTGCTTTCCAGAAGGCCTCAAGTGCCTGCAAGTCCCCGGATACAGGGTGGTTACCCCAGACAGGCTGGGAAACGGAGAAAAGATGCTTCCACTGCCCTCTGGGTGTGGGCAGCATGTCTGTCTGGGAGGTTACTCGTCCTTTACTCTCCCAACAAGCTGGGGAAAGGAGCATTGCTGCCCCAGTGCAAGGAGGGAGAGCCAGGCGCTGCAGAGGGGGGTGCCTTTCCACACCGCCTCTCCTGCCTGCACATCGCTCTCTCAGCACCCACCTCTCAGCACCCACCTCCCAGAGCTCGTCCTGACCTTGGCCAGTCCTGATCTGACACACCTGTGCTCTCCAGGGGGTCTCAGACTCAGCAATTCAGTTCAGTCGCTCAACTGTGTCCGACTCTTTGCAACGCCGTGGACTGCAGCACGCCAGGCCTCCCTGTCCATCACCAACTCCCAGAGTTCACTCAGACTCATAGTTATTCACATTTCAGAAGCTGGGAGACCCTTCCCATCTGTCCTACAAACTTCCTGCTCAAAATCATCCTGTAGCTTTTAAGAGCTGTGCCTTTCCCAGGGTGTTCCAATCTGGAGGGAAGGTGTCTTTGACAAGGCAAGGTCGGCTGCCTCAGCGGGACCTCAGATGGTCAGGGACAGTGCCTTCCAGGTACAGGAGAGACCCAGGCGCTGAGCTGGGGCTGGAACCCCTGCCCTGAGCCCTTCCTGGGGATACACTTCCAAGTCCTGCAGCCTGGCCTGCCTTCGGGGCCTCTGCTGCTGTGGCCAGAGTCACCAAGGACCTCAGGTCATTTTACCCACAGGGAAACCAAGGCCCAGAGAAGCTGGGCTTAAACCTAAGCCCCTTACCTCCCAGGCTAGAACACACCCCCCATCCCACCCACTGGATCTCTCATCCTCGCTTCTAAAGGGATCATCCCAGAATTACAGTATGCAACCCCCAAGTTTTAGAGCAGAGATTTGTGGCTGCTGAAGCCCCACGTGGACATCCTTAAGCCAATCTCAGTGGAGCTGGACGCAAAGAGAAATGAACCCCTGGGCCAGGGCTCTGCAGCCTGAAGCCAGCTCGTCACCCATGTGTGCCACATCAGAGCCAAACACGCAGCCCCAGGTGGGGGACAGCCTCCTCCCTGCCCCAGAAGTGGTCTGCAGCCGTGTCCAGAGCCTGGAGGAATGGGAGGCAGCTTCCTAGCCACCCCAGGAAGGATGAGGACTCGGGGGATGAAGGTGACTCAGAATGGTAGGGACAGGAGGTAGAGGAATAGAAGTTTCCCCAGAAGCTCAGATCCCCAGAGCTTTAAGAAAAAACAAAAAAAGCTACATTGGGAGCTGAAGCCGACAAAACGGGCATGCTGCGGGACTGTCTCCTGGTGGCTGTGAGCGCACCTGTGCCCGCTGACCACCTGTATCTGCAGGTGGACATCATCGCATCCTCTGACCTCCTCCTCCTCCAACAGGACAACCAACACTGTCTTATAGAGATTCCACCTGTGAGAGCTCCCAGTTCGGTGTCTGGGAGTAACAGTGGTTAAAGAACTAGACTTCCTCCTTCCCTTCCACCGGAGAGAGGTGCTGAATGACCGACTGGCAGGTAAGCAGAGGACAGAGCCGAGCTGGCCCCCCTTGACCTCCAGCTCCAACTTTTCCCACTGCATCGGTCTTGGCAACTGGCTGTGTCTAGTGAGGGATAATAAGGCACTTCCCCTGCCCTTTCCTCCCCAAGGCCTCCCGGGGTTCATCTGCCTCTGAGCATCCTTGGGGTACAGCCACACCCTGAGGTGGCCCAGATGTCTTTCTGGGGGCTGGCAAGTCTGGGAGAAAGTCAGGATGGGTTCCAGGGCTCCAGAGACTCAGGAGTGGGTGTCTCAGGGAAGATCCCGGTCACCACGACCATTACCATGAATGAGACCACCAGCGTGATATCTCATGGGATCCTCCCACTACTGGTTCTGTTTGTCTCGTTAAGAAAAATGTTAGTCGCTCAGTCGTGTCCGACTCTTTTGACCCCATGGACTACAGCCCAGCAGGCTACTCTGTCCATGGAACTCTCCAGGCAAGAATACTGGAGTGGGTTGCCATTCCCTTTTCCAGGAGATTGAACCTGGGTTTCCCACATTGAAGGGAGATTCTTTACCGTCTGAGCTACCAAGGAAGCCCATTTGTCTCATACTTGCATTTTCCACCTTTCTTCCCCAGCCCACCCGCCTGCATCCCATCCCACAGCCTGTGAGCCCGAGGCAGGGTCAATCCGTCTTGTTCCGTTGTGTCTGAGAGCCTGTGCCTGGCACACAGGAGGCACCCAGCAATCAGGAGGTTTTCACAGGTGAAGCAACCAAGGCTCTGAAAGGGAAGGCCCAGAGCTGGGCAGGAGTCATGTCCCAGCAGAGACTCCCAGGGCTGGATTCGAACCCAGATGGGTCTTAACTCCCTTGCTGGCTGTGAGGTCAGGCATGGGGCAGGGGCTGCTCACCCTGGCCGAGCTGACGGTGGTGGAGGTGCCGTGGCTGCCTGTGGACGAGCCTGTGTCGCTGTAGGAGACCGTGGAGTAGGTGTCCCCGGCTGCAGGACCCGGGGGCTGCCGCGCCTTCATGGACTCAATCTCCCGTCTCAGCACCAGGTGGTCGAAGCGGTCCAGGTCTTGGGGGGAGATGGTGCCTCTCACCTCGGAGAGGAGCGAGAACTGGAGGCCGGGACAAGCCAAGGACTCAGCAGGGAGCTCCACTAGCAGGCTCGACAGCCCTCTGCCACCCCAAATGCAGGTGTGTGTGCTAAGTCGATTTAGTCGTGTCTGACTCAATGGACTGTGGCCCACCAGGCTCCTCTGTCCATGGGATTCTCCAGGCATGAACACTGGAGTGGGTTGCCACGCCCTCCTCCAGGGAATCTTCTCAACCCAGGGATCGAACCCCCATCTCCTTGGTCTCCTGCATCGGCAGGTGGGTTCTTTACCACTAGCACTGCCTGGGAAACCCCTGCTACCCCAAACAACCTGCGTGCAAACTTGGTCACTGCCCTCCCCTCCTTAATCCTCGGTGGCTCACCACTGTCCTAGGACAAGTTCCAAACCCCTAGATGCTGGGCCCAGCGTCATCAAGCCCTGCTCCCTGCTCACTTCTTCTTCCCGAACATCTCACCTTTCATGTCCACTCCAAGTCCCTGAACAGGAAGCCCTTGCCTGTACCTTCCCTTTCCTTCTTTTTAAACTGACTTCCCTCTGTTAATTCTTCCCAAAGGTAACCACTCCCGGTGGATTTAATCACTTCTTCCTTGGTGCAGCTTCTGAACCTCAAACATGCTTCTCCACTAGAGCAGCGTTCTCAAAGAGGGTAGCATGGTTTGGTCACCTGGGGGCTTGTGAAACATGTGGAGTTAGCCAGCCTGGGGTGTGGCCTGGGCATTGCTTTTTAAGAGCAATCCAGACAATTAGAAATGCACAGCCAGCATAAAAAGCTGCTACATTGGGACCCCAAACACAAGGCACGTGGACTGTTCCCCTGAGAGTCTGAGGGGTTCGGGGGTGGGGGCTGGGGCTGGGGTCTGTCTCGGTCACCAGTCTCTGCCCAGGCTCCAGGCTGGGTCTGACTCTTTGTGGGTTCTCAGTACAGGAATAGGCTTCAGAGGGAGGCAGGGAAGGATGCAGAACCCCGGGGGAGCTGAGGCCAGGCCCCTCCAGCCCCGCCTTGCCCAAGGAGGCGCAGGTCACCTTGGCGTGGGTGTTGAGCAGCTCGAACAGGGCCATGACTAGGGCCTCCACTGACACGCTGCCGCCTGCGGTACTCCTCCAGGTAGTAGGCCATGGTGGCACGCTCCTGCTCCGTCAGCAGGTGCCGCGCCTGCTCCTCCAGCAGCACCCGCGTCTGGTTCCCCAGGCTGCTTAGGGTCACCTGGGAGCCGGCTGGCCCCTTGTAAAACCCCAGCTGAAAGACAGCGAGACAGAGGCCCGGGGGTGCGGGTCTGCTCCGGAAGCCGAGCCAGCTACCACCCTGCAGACGGGTGGGGTGGGTCCCTCTGAGGTCTCCGCCCACGGCTAAAGCCGCAGGTGCTCCCGGACGTCCTCGGGGCACCGGGTCTGGGTCCCGTGTGGCTGCAAAGTGCTTTTCTGGCTCACGTGGCACTTTTACACGTGTTGTCTCATCAGAGCCCCGTGACCATTCAGGGCCAAGCAGTATTATTATGGTTCCCATTTTACTGTTTAGGTTGCTGCCTCTCTCTGGGTACACTGGGGATAATAGTAATGTTATTTCCGAAACGTGGCTCCGACCTGCACACATGGCACGCCTCCCAGCATGGCCTCCACCACCATCAGCCGTGTCTAAGAGGCCACCCGGTCTCCCTGCTTGTCCCCTCTGCCTCTCCCTGTCACCTACACAGAGCTGCTGAGGTGACCTCGTGAAAACATAGATCTCATGTTGCCCCCCTGGTGAAGCCTTTCAATAGCACCCCATTTGGGTTAGCAGCCAAACCTCTTCTCCGGCTCACTAAGTCCTATGGGATCTAACGATCCCACCAACAAGCCATGCGTGGCGCCTGCCGCAGGGCCCTGGCACGTGCTGTGCCCTCTGACTGCATCCTCCCCCCGGCTCCTGCCCAGACTCTGATTTCACTAACCGCCACTTCATGTTCGGCTTCAGCCCAGACACTGTGTTGCCACCTTAGAGAGCCTTCACCCTCTCCCTCTGCCCTCCCCGCACCTAAACATCTGCTGTTCTCTCTCCTAAGACCCAGCACCTTTCTTGGAAGGCACTGAACATTTTTGCTGATGAGATACACATGCAGGTTTGCTTTGCTTTGATGTGTGTCTCCTTCACTGGGTGTGACCCCCACCAGGGTGGGGACCTGTTCGTGCTGATAACTCCGGGGTCCAGGGTGGTGCCTGGAACCTGGTGGCCTGGAACCTTCCCACGAGTGTGGGAAGGAGGCTACGCAGGCAGTCGGTGGGCTGCCCACCCTGCTGGGCCCAGAGCTCTCCACTCGGGCACCAGTGAAGAAGCCAAAGATACCCGCAGACAGAGAGCAGCCTACCTTGTTAGTCCCTTCTGCTGTGAGATCCCCGGGAAACCTACGAAGAAAGACAAGCACGTTCAGCCTGAAGTCTGAGCAGTTTAAACAGGCACGGGCCAGGGGACGGCTGCTTTGCAGCGAGAGGAATGAAACTGAGAGAACCACGCGCCGTGCTCACCAGGGCCTTTCAAGGGAATATCAGGCCCTGGACAGACGGGCAGTTTCTGAACTCCTGACCAACCATGTGGATGGCACTTCTAAAACCAGGCAAGGCGGTGTCCTGAGTTGTTTCACGCCCTGTAGGGCCAAGTCAGGTAACACGCAGAGGAGAGAGGAAATAGTAAGTGCCACATGGCCTCAGGGTCAGGCCAGCCCAGGGCGGGTGAGGACGGGGCAACTGGAGACGTTGAGAAGCTGCTTGCAGGTGCAGCTCTCCTCCAGTCTGTTTCCATGAAAAAAAAAAAATGTGGTCTCAAGCTTCCAGAATCCCTGATTTTCAAGAAGCAGCCAGAAATCCAGGTGTACCCCCCTCCCCACCCATGGGAAACCTGACGTCTTTTTAAATGTTGGTAACTAATTTTTAAAAATTACTGTACTGGGAAGGTGAAAGGCAGAGAGGAAGGAGGGGATGAAGAAAGGAAGAAAGAGATGCCCTGGGTGTGTTCGGCTTGGGGGGCCGCCGGTCAGTTTGGGATTTCAAGTGGAATCCAAAGGTGACGCTTTACAGTATTAGCAGCGAAGCCGCCACTCGGCAACTATCTCTCACGTTATGACTCCCAAGACCCTTTCATGCAAGTCACCCATGGGATCCTCATCCACACATCTGGAATGGGGGCCGCAGTTAGGATTCCCACCCTTCAGACAAAGCAACTAAGGGCCAAAAAGGAAGTTACGAGACTTGCTAAACAGCAAGTGAAGAGCGAGAGAACTGGATGCTGCGGTTCAGCTTTCCAAGGAAAACTGAGGCCAGAAGAGCAAAGGGGATGTGCCCATGATCAGGCCCCGCAAACGGGAGGGACCCTGGGGTGGGACTCCAGGCTCAGGGAACCGGGGGCAGTCTCCACAGGTCGGGGCACAGAGCATGGTGCAGGGGTGGAGGGGCTGTTACTGGCTTTCAGGACCCTGGGGCTCAGAGTGAGAGCCCAGCATGGCTGTACCCTGCGCAGCTGGCGGCAGTGTCCCCGATCCGGGAACTGGCGATCCACTTGGTCTCGTCCACGGTGGTGCGGGCGTGGGGCAGCCTCCCGACATCCTTCACGGTCAGGATGAGATGCTGGGATGACTTGAGCAGCCTGACCGCCTCGTCATGCAGGATGTTGAGAAAGCTCCGCCCATTCACCTCCAGAATCTGGTCCCCAACCTGCCAAGCCCACAACATAACACAGTCACCTGGGCTGTCTGCAGGACACTGACTCATGCCAGGGGCTTCAGAGTCCAGATCGCAATTTTCCTCCTGGGTAGCCTAGGAAGGAGGTCACCAAGGCTCAGACAGGCTATGTGGGTGCTTGAGAGTCACACAGCAAGAGACTCAAAGAGGTTATGTGAATGCCTGAGGGTCATACAGCAAATCAATGGCAGAACCAACCATCCAATCTGGATCGTCAGCCCATGACCCTGTCACTAGAAAGGGCCACCTCCCTCAATCCAACAAGGGCTTTGAGGGGTGGGTCTGTGAAGTTCCCGAGGGTCTCCTTATCTAGAAAACAAAAGCCATTTCAGAGGCCTGGATGCAGGTGGAATTGGGGGGAGGATGAGATGTGAAGGTGTTGTTCCAATACTTCTCCTTTTATACTTCTACATCATTAAGTTTGTTACCTTAAGCATGCATTCTTACACTGCCTTAGTATAAACATCATTTTAATTTACTTAAGAGAAATCAGTAAATGAGAAAACTAGCCTACTGATAAAGGAATAATATATTGCTTGGATTTTTAGGACAAGACAGTGATTTTATTTGGTAATGGAAGAGCATATTTTTTAATGAAAGGATGAAAAAATAGAAGAAGAAAAAAACTAGCCTTCCAATAAACATAAATATGTGACAAGACCAGAAGGGGTTGTCCAGGAAGCTGTTGCAGGGTCAGCTAGGGTACTTTCAAACTCAGAGGGTTTGGTGCTTTTTTTACATTCATTGATGGGTGACTGGAGGGGGCTACTCAGGGTCACAGCCCACCGTGGTCTTGAAGGGCAGCCCTATAACACCAATTATTTCTGGCCCCTCTTCCTTCTTCCCTGCATCCCTGTCTGCTGATGGCACATGGTCACTCCTAGGGGTGTTTTTCAGCGTCTTTAAAAGCAGAACTTGGAAAAGGTGAGTCAAACATGAATTTGGAAGAAAAAGAGAAGAAAAGAAGATGTGGTGATGAGCCTGAGAACCAAAACCCTGGTCCCCAATTTCCTGTCTTTTCTTTAACCCCTCACCTACAACCAGGGAGTTTCCAGAATAGAAAGTGGTTATAAATTCAGTCTTTCTGTCTCCCCTTTGCTCCAGTGTTGATGTGTTCAGGGAAGGCCCTTCGCCTCCACGACCCCATCCAACACCTCCCGCATACCTCCTGTGTGTCAGGCTCTGCGCTGGGACACAGAGCCAAGAAAGACAGGCCTCCCCCTGCTCTCAGGCTGCTCAGCGGGCTCCACCTTGTGCTATGAGTGGGTTTTCCTGCCAGCCTCTCCACACCTTGTTTCCAAGGCCCAGCACACAGTGGGAATTCAATAAAAATTAATCCAATGAATGAAGAGTCAGATACCAGTCCCTCCCAGTCCTAGGTCCAGGACCATTTCTGCTGCAGCTCGGGGGCGGGGACAACACATGACACCAGCCTGGAGCCCCAAATCTCGAGCCACTTCTGACCAGATGCTGCTGACTGTATGCCAAGTACCTTGTTTGTCCCTTTACATAGCTTTCCCTATTTAATATCCTCTGCATTCTGCCAAGTAGGGATCATTTGCTCTGCATCTGACCAGAGAAAAGACAGAGACTCAGATAGGTTAAGGAAATAGTTTGTGGTTACAGAGGCTAGTGAAGAGGACAGCAGGGTGGAAACCCAAGTCAGGCTCCAAGGTTCTATTGCTGTCGGCTATTGGGCTGCTGTCGGGCTTCAAATCCAGCGTGCTCAAAGCCCCCATCCTGCTGTTCCTCCCTCCTAGCCCTGCCTTCAGCATCCAGCTCTGAAAACCCACCGTCTTCATCAACTCTGCCTTTGTCCCCCCAGTGCCGGAGACCTGGGTTTGGTCCCTGGGATGGGAAGATCCCCAATGGCAACCCACTCCAGTATTCTTGCCTGGAGAATTTCATGGACCGAGAATCTTGGCAAGCTACAGTTCGTGGGACTGCAAAGAAACAGACATGACTGAGCAACTAACACACACACACACACACACACTCTCTCTCTCTCTCTCTCTGTCTCTCCCTCTCTCTCCAGGAAGTCTCACCTTCCTCCCCCTCCATCGGTTCTCTAACCTGCAGCCCCACCTGCTCACTCCTGGGGTCCTGGGCTGGCATCCTTCTCCATACATTAACTTCTAAACTGGCCCCAGACCTGGCACCAGGTTTTACTGTTTCCTGTTTCCTTAGTTTAAAAACCTGAATGACCCCTATAACCCAGCAGGTGGCATAACCCTATGGTCAAAGGTTTCAAAGACCATCAGACTTGGGTAGACACTCTGGCTTTGCTACTTTCATGCCACGTGAACTCAAGCAAATCCCCCAATAAACTTTTTTTTTAATTGATTAAAAGAACACATTCATTTTATTAAGGTATTTTTCTGTTACTTTAGGAGAGAGAGAGAGAAAAAAAAAGCTTTCAAATAGTGGCCTGGTTTCAAAATTCATTGTTTTGGGTTTTATTTCATGCTATTTCAGTCCTGCTTCTTGGGAATAAATCTATAGCAAAATCTCAGAAGATATATTACCTCCCATGAAGGCAGAAAAAAAAAGGAAAACTATAGGTCAGTTTCGAGAGGAGTTTGGGTTACACCAGCATTTTATTGCTGCTGCTGTTGCTCCTAAGTCACTTCAGTCGTGTTCGACTCTGTGTGACCCCATAGATGGCAGCCCACCAGGCTCCCCCGCCCCTGGGATTCTCCAGGCAAGAACACTGGAGTGGGTTGTCATTTCCTTCTCCAATGCATGAAGGTGAAAAGTCAAAGTGAAGTTGCTCAGTCATGCCCAACTCTTCGCAACCCCATGGACTGCAGCCCACTAGGCTCTTTTAGAGGCCTATTTAAATTTTTCTCAGGAAATTACTTTCCAAATTACATGTAGGAGCACATTTTCCACTGTTACTAAGAACAGGGGACAAAAATCCATTAAACTTCTGTCGCTTACTTTTCTTGCACATAAAGAGGGAATCCTAGCCCAGGATTGCCCTCCAAATTTCTATAGTCATCAGCGACATCGGTCATCAGCATTGGTTTTCAAAGCCACCAGCAATATCCACAATTTTCTCTCTCTTTCCATATCTTTGAGCTCCCCAGTCGAAAAATCCCTGAGAACTTGTGTGTCCTAAGTCACTTCAGTCATGTCTGACTCTTTGCAACCCCATGGACGGTATCCTGCCGGGCTCCTCTGTCTATGGAACTCTCCAGGCAACCCACTGCGGTGGGTTGCCATTTCCTACTCCAGGGGATCTTCCCAACCCAGGGACTCTTCCCAACCCAGGGACTGAACCCATGCCTCTTACACCTCCTGCTGGCGGGTTCTTTACCACTAGCCGCCTGGGAAGCTTAGGTAGCCTGAGTTGGTCTCCTTGTAAAGAGTTTAAGGGAAGACCCAATGTCTGATTTGAGGCTCAGCACACAGAAAGTGAAGAGGGGCTAAAAAGCCTCTTGATGAAAGTTAAAGTGGAGAGTGAAAAGGTTGGCTTAAAGCTCAACATTCAGAAAACGAAGATCATGGCATCTGGTCCCATCACTACATGGGAAATAGATGGAGAAACAGTGGAAACAGTGTCAGAATTTATTTTTCTGGGCTCCAAAATCACTGCAGATGGTGACTGCAGCCATGAAATTAAAAGACGCTTACTCCTTGGAAGGAAAGTTATGACCAACCTAGATAGCATATTCAAAAGCAGAGACATTACTTTGCCAACAAAGGTTCGCCTAGTCAAGGCTGTGGTCTTTCCTGTGGTCATGTATGGATGTGAGAGCTGGACTGTGAAGAAGGCTGAGCGCCGAAGAATTGATGCTTTTAAACTGTGGTGTTGGAGAAGACTCTTGAGAGTCCCTTGGACTGCAAGGAGATCCAACCAGTCCATTCTGAAGGAGATCAATCCTGGGATTTCTTTGGAAGGAATGATGCTAAAGCTGAAACTCCAGTATTTTGGCCACCTCATGCGAAGAGTTGACTCATTGGAGAAGACTCTGATGCTGGGAGGGATTGAGGGCAGGAGGAGAAGGGGACGACAGAGGATGAGATGGCTGGATGGCATCACTGACTTGATGGGTGTGAGTCTGAGTGACCTCCGGGAGCTGGTGATGGACAGGGAGGCCTGGCGTGCTGCGGTTCATGGGGTCGCAAAGAGTCGGACACGACTGAGCGACTGATCTCACACAGTAAGTGCTCAATAAGTGCTTATGCACAGGAGGTGTGGGTTTTGCCTCTTCCCTCTGTGCGTCTCTCCCAGCTGGTGTTTCCTGATGCTGAGAAGCAAAGCTGTGTTAAAGAAGACCTTCGCAGGCAGGTACTCGGGCCTTACTGAGAGCGGACTGCGATGCCAGCCCCCTCCGGCCCACTGCTCTGGGTCCTCGTGTTTCCCTGAGTAGCGGCTGCACCTCTCCCCTCTGCCTCCAGCTCCCCCTTTCCCCACAGCTCTGAGCTGGAGCCAGGCTGTACTCTTCATCTGCTGAAGTGCTCTGTTTGCTTAAGTATCCCTCTCAATAGCTCTGGCTTTTGTTAAGCTAAAGGAATCAATTTTAATCTTTCCCACACACTTTATTTCATCTCAGCAGTTTAATTAAAGGAAGTAACATCTGAGAGACCAGATAACTGTGAGCATCCTTTGTGAGCAAGCCCCTCCCTACAGGTCTAGGCCCCGGGGGCAAACAACTCAAATCCACAAACAGATCAGATCAGATCAGTCGCTCAGTAGTGTCCGACTCTTTGCGACCCCATGAACCGCAGCACGCCAGGCCTCCCTATCCATCACCAGCTCTCGGAGTTCACTCAGACTCACATTCATCGAGTCAGTGATGCCATCCAGCCATCTCATCCTCTGTCATCCCCTTCTCCTCCTGCCCTCAATCCCTCCCAGCATCAGAGTCTTCTCCAATGAGTCAACTCTTCGCATGAGGTGGCCAAAATACTGGAGTTTCAGCTTTAGCATCATTCCTTCCAAAGAAATTCCAGGCCTGATCTCCTTCAGAATGGACCGGTTGGATCTCCTTGCAGTCCAAGGGACTCTCAAGAGTCTTCTCCAACACCACAGTTTAAAAGCATCAATTCTTCGGCGCTCAGCCTTCTTCACAGTCCAGCTCTCACATCCATACATGACCACAGGAAAGACCATAGCCTTGACTAGGCGAACCTTTGTTGGCAAAGTAATGTCTCTGCTTTTGAATATGCTATCTAGGTTGGTCATAACTTTCCTTCCAAGGAGTAAGCGTCTTTTAATTTCATGACTGCAGTCACCATCTGCAGTGATTTTGGAGCCCAGAAAAAGTCTGACACTGTTTCCACTGTTTCTCCATCTATTTCCCATGTAGTGATGGGGCCAGATGCCATGATTTTCGTTTTCTGAATGTTGAGCTTTAAGCCAACCTTTTCACTCTCCACTTTCACTTTCATCAAGAGGCTTTTTAGTTCCTCTTCACTTTCTGCCATAAGGGTGGTATCATCTGCATATCTGAGGTTATTGATATTTCTCCCGGCAATCTTGATTCCAGCTTGTGTTTCTTCCAGTCCAGCATTTCTCATGATGTACTCTGCATAGAAGTTAAATAAACATGGTGACAATATACAGCCTTGACGGACTCCTTTTCCTATTTGGAACCAGTCTGTTGTTCCATGACCAGTTCTAACTGTTGCTTCCTGACCTGCATACAGATTTCTCAAGAGGCAGATCAGGTGGTCTGGTATTCCCATCTCTCTCAGAATTTTCCACAGTTTATTGTGATCTACACAGTCAAAGGCTTTGGCATAGTCAATAAAGCAGAAATTGATGTTTTTCTGGAACTCTCTTGCTTTTTCCATGATCCAGTGGATGTTGGCAATTTGATCTCTGGTTCCTCTGCCTTTTCTAAATCCAGCTTGAACATCAGGAAGTTCACGGTTCACATATTGCTGAAGCCTGGCTTGGAGAATTTTGAGCATTACTTTACTAGCGTGTGAGATGAGTGCAATTGTGCGGTAGTTTGAGCACTCTTTGGCATTGCCTTTCTTTGGGATTGGGATGAAAACTGACCTTTTCCAATCCTGTGGCCACTGCTGAGTTTTCCAAATTTGCTGGCATATTGAGTGCAGCACTTTCACAGCATCATCTTTCAGGATTTGGAATAGCTCCACTGGAATTCCATCACCTCCACTAGCTTTGTTCCTAGTGATGCTTTCTAAGGCCCACTTGACTTCACATTCCAGGATATCTGGCTCTAGGTCAGTGATCACACCATCATGATTATCTGGGTCGTGAAGCTCTTTTTTGTACAGTTCTGTGTATTAGTGCCACCTCTTTTTAATATCTTCTGCTTCTGTTAGGTCCATACCATTTCTGTCCTTTATCGAGCCCATTTTTGCATGAAATGTTCCTTTGGTATCTCTGATTTTCTTGAATAGATCCTTAGTCTTTCCCATTCTGTTGTTTTCCTCTATTTCTTTGCATTGATCGCTGAAGAAGGCTTTCTTATCTCTTCTTGCCATTCTTTGGAACTCTGCATTCAGATGTTTATATCTTTCCTTTTCTCCTTTGCTTTTCATTTCACTTCTTTTCACAGCTATTTGCAAGGCCTCTCCAGACAGCCATTTTGCTTTTTTGCATTTCTTTTCCATGGGGATGGTCTTGATCCCTGTCTCCTGTACAATGTCACGAACCTCATTCCATAGTTCATCAGGCACTCTATCTATCAGATCTAGGCCCTTAAATCTATTTCTCACTTCCACTGTATAATCATAAGGGATTTGATTTAGGTCATGCCTGAATGGTCTAGTGGTTTTCCCTACTTTCTTCAATTTCAGTCTGAATTTGGCAATAAGGAGTTCATGGTCTGAGCCACAGTCAGCTCCTGGTCTTGTTTTTGCTGATTGTATAGAGCTTCTCCATCTTTGGCTGCAAAGAATATAATCGATCTGATTTCGGTGTTGACCATCTGGTGATGTCCATGTATAGAGTCTTCTCTTGTGTTGTTGGAAGAGGGTATTTGCTATGACCAGTGCATTTTCTTGGCAAAACTCTGTTAGTCTTTGCCCTGCTTCATTCCGTATTCCAAGGCCAAATTTGCCCGTTACTCCAGGTGTTTCTTGACTTCCTACTTTTGCATTCCAGTCCCCTATAATGAAAAGGACATCTTTTGGGGGTGTTAGTTCTAAAAGGTCTTGTAGGTCTTCATAGAACCGTTCAACTTCAGCTTCTTCAGCGTTACTGGTTGGGGCATAGACCTGGATTACTGTGACATTGAATGGTTTGCCTTGGAAACGAACAGAGATCATTCTGTCGTTTTTGAGATTGCATCCAAGTACTGCATTTCGGACTCTTTTGTTGAACAGTATGAAAAGGCAAAATGATAGGATACTGAAAGAGAAACTTCCCAGATCAGTAGGGGCCCAATATGCTACTGGAGATCAGTGGAGAAATAACTCCAGAAAGAAAAAAGGGATGGAACCAAAGCAGAAAGAATACCCAGGTGTAGATGTGACTGGTGATAGAAGCAAAGTCCGATGCTGTAAAGAACAATATTGCATAGGAACCTGGAATGTCAGGTCCATGAATCAAGGCAAATTGGAAGTGGTCAAACAAGAGATGGCAAGAGTGAATGTTGACATTTTAGGAATTAGCGAACTAAAATGGACTGGAATGGGTGAATTTAACTCAGAGGACCATTATATCTACTACTGCGGGCAGGAATCCCTCAGAAGAAACGGAGTGGCCATCATGGTCAACAAAAGAGTCCACAAACAGATATCTGGGCCTTTACAGTGAGGAATGTCCCAGATAGTGCACAGGACTTAAGTACACTAAATCAAGTATTCGTTGTTTAACTGGAACTCAGATTTACATGGTGGCATGTGTTTTTATTAGCTAAAACCAGCAGCTTTGGGTTGGGGGTATCAGTCTCCTCTGGAGGCAATGCTTCTTGGTGGGGGCAGGGGTGAGCCGATTTAGTGCTACGGTTTCCAAACTTCAGTTACCTTCCCTTGCCCTGGGCCGGGCACGTGTCATTTGTTCAGTCCTGTGAATCACCAGTGAGGTACTGCAGCTTCCTCGTAAGAATTAATATCCAGCAAATTGAAGGTCTGCTGTGCTAATCACATGCCTGTTGAATAAATCCCTACCCAGTCTGTGTGTCAGCATGGGGATCATGTGCAATCCACCGGGGAACAGATGTGAAGCAGGAGTCACTCTGCTGCTGCTGCTGCTAAGTCGCTTCAGTCGTGTCCGACTCTGTGTGATCCCATGGACGGCAGCCCACCAGGCTCTGCCGTCCCTGGGATTCTCCAGGCAAGAACACTGGAGTGGGTTGCCATTGCCTTCTCCAGTCACTCTCTGAAAACCCCGACTTAACGGGGGTACGTGAGCCTGTCCTTCCCATCTCTTTCCTCTCTTCTCCTATCTTTCTTCTTCAGTGAGTGAAAGTTGTTCAGTTGTGTCTGACTCTTTGCAACCCCAGAGAATAGTCCATGGAATTCTCCAGGCCAGAATACTGGAGTGGGGTGCCTTGCCCTCTTTCAGGGGATCTTCCCAACCCAGGGCTCGAACCCAGGTCTCCAACATTGCAGGCGTATTCTTTACCATCTGAGTCACCAAACCAAAACTCTAGATGGGGCTGTCTCCAGACAGCCCTTCGCAGCATCTGAGTTGGTCAGAGTGACTCCCATTTCTGTGTCCAGCTCTCTTTCATTCCTTCTACTTGTTGGAAAGCTTCCCAAGGCCTGCGAGACCTGTCAGAAGAGTCATCTGCATGTTCAGTGCCATTTAAAGTTCACCAGCCAGTTTCAAATAAATCCAGTGTCTCCCTGTTGACCCCAGCAGCCCCAGGCCAGCAGGCTCTGCAGTCTTGTCCCCGCAGTGCAGCCGAAAGATATCCATAGTCCTGAAGCCAGGCAGCCAGGACACAGTGGCCGTGTGGCCCTGCCTAGCTCAAGGACACTCCGAGTCTGTCTCTTGCTCTGTACAAGGCACATGAGCCTGCTTGCAATCCCCAGGTCACTGAGAAGCAAGTGGGACCACTTGGCACAGGGCCTGACATGAGAGAGGCTTTCGAGAGCTTTTCATTCGCTTTCTTTCCAAACCTCAGGGACAGGTCGACATGTCAGCTGGCCCAAGGTCACCATCCCATGTGAACAGTGAGCCAGCATTTGGGCCCAGCCTCTCTGTATTCTCCCTCAACCCCGAGGCACTTTTATCCCCGCGCAGTGTCTGGTACATGGGAGACGTTTATGGGGAAGGGATGGCAGAGACCCCTCCTCCCTATTCTCTGAGGCTTACTTCCACTCACTTCCCCTTTTCCTTTGGTTTGTGCAATGTGAAGCACAGGTGGAGTGTTTAAAGGTCTTCACCCAGAGCTTCCCCTAAAGCCCACCCTTCCAGCCACCCCCCTGCCCAACCCCGCACTGCCGCCCCAGGCAACAAAAAACCCAGCTAAGAGTTCTATATGTTCAGTCACTGGAATGTTCCTCTCCTTTCCACAAAAGCCAGCTCTGAGTTAGACAGCCGGGGGCTGCGGGGGTGGAAGGGTGGGGTGGAAATCAAGGCAAAAGGTAAAGACAGGCAATAACTGTCAGGTCTTCTAGGGTCCCCTACAGATGGGAAGACTGCCCGGACAGGCAGCACAGGGACCTGTCCAGGGGACGCAGAGAGAGGCAACAGCCAAGCCCAGACCCTGAGGCTGATTAACCAAGGAAACAGCACCCACCCAGAGCTGTCAGGACACGACCCGCTAGAGAAGGGAGAGTGTGATCGAGTGTCTGATATTGCTCAGCTTGCAGACGGGCGCCGATGGGGAGGACGTGGAAGGATAAACGAATAAAGGAGGCTTTATTTTATTTGTCACCACAGGCGTCCTATTCATCACCAGTGACGGAGGAGCGGAGGGCGGACCACGGGAGTGCCCTTCATTTTAAGGCAGAGCAAAGACTCCTCCATCATCCACAGCCCATCGAGTGACAGGCTCGGGTTCAGGACACTCCGTGGAGAGCGGGAAGGGACTTTAACAAGGACAGGACACTGATTTTCCCTGAACTTGGCCAGCCAACCACCAGGAAGCAGGAATTCATTTCCCCTGGGTCTGAAGATCTTGGAGCAGCAGAAAGTGCTCAAGTCAGGCTTGGGAGTGAGCCAGCCTTGGTAAATGGTTCTCTGTTACTCCCTGAGAGACCTGGGGGAAATATTGTTACATCTCTAAGCCTTTCTTCCCTCAAAACAAGAATAAGACCACCACTCACTACAGTGTTACATTGTCTAAATGAGACGCCATCTGCTGTGTGGTTATTGAACACAGATTCAGGAATCTTGTCCTCCAGGTCTAATTCCAGCTGCCACTTCCTAGCTGTGTGACCTTGGGTGACTTCCCTACCCTGTCAGTGACTCAGTTACCTTCTCTGGAAAATGAGTTAAGCATCAGTGCCTACCTCACTGTCTGAGGATTAAAAATGAGGTCATGCACTCTCCGCTGTAGCCCCAGCACCTAAGAAAGCACTTGGCACATGCAAGGTGCCCAGTGAATATTCACGGAACGAACAACTCCAAAGCAGGTAACACAGTATCCAGGATTCAGTAAGTGCTCAATAAATGTTAGCTGCATTCTTGAAAACCATGCTTACCCTTAAGGAACCGCTTGGTCACTCACCAACCAAATCTTGCAATTCTACCTCCTCAGAGCCTCTTAAAGCCACACCACCTGCCTTTCCACCTGCCCCCTCTCTGGCCCTGCCCTCCATTTCCGCACTCACACGGACTGACCCCACCCATGAGGCGTATACTCATATCATGTGTATCACCATCATCACCATCTTACAGGTGAACAGACTGAGGTCATGAAGTGAAGTGAGAAGAGCTGGCATTTGGCGACGTTCTGCCAGCCTGCCAAGCTTCTGCTCTGACCAGTAATGGTTCTTCCCTGAAGAAAAGCCAGCCTACCCATCCACCTCAGCCTCGGGGCATCCTGCCATGCACACAGTCTGTGCTCTGTTCATGCTTGGTGAAGGGAACAAATGAGCCCAAAGAACCCAGGGCAGGATGGCAGTGGGGCTATGCTCCTGCATCAGAAGGAGTCAGGGGAGAGACCTGCCAACAACTTGACCCCTGTGCTGAGCTGGGTGGGCGGGAATCTTCCCTCTCGGGACATGCACAGCAGTGGAACCCTCACTGGGCCAGGGCCTGAAAGGAAGCTGACTTCAGGCCCTTCTCTCCCGCCTTCCCAAGATTTTATTGAAATGGATTTTGCGGCTTCCAACGAGGACTCTGCTGATTGTACCATCACCGCAGTGAAAATTCAAATTCCACTGGAGAGTTTTATTGCAATTATGAATCTTTAATGGTCTACCATATCAGGTATGAAACTTTAATGGGCTTGTTTTTTTTTTTTTTCGGTACAAGTGAGCAATGCAGTTTTAATGAGACACCAGTAGTTTTTTCCAACAGTTCAGAAGTCAGTAAACCTTGTCTGTATTTAATAAAAAAGATCAGGGTAAATGCTCAGAAGGTTCCTGGAGGAACCAAGCTGGGGGTAAGAGCTGGGTTTGGGTGAGCTCAGCACACACCCTCTCTGGTTCAGGGTTAGGGTTAGGGCTCTCAGAAGGCAGAACTCACTCAGAGACGCCACGGATGGAATTGGCAGATGGCGCATCCTCACCTCCTTGTGGTTCCTCCTTCTCCCCTGGTGCATCCATTGTCAGTCCTTGCTCATTATTTTTAGGATACGAAATGAAATGTAAGATGCGCTGTGCTCAGTCGTGTCCAGCTCTTTGCGACCCCATGGTCTGCAGCCTGCCATGGGATTTTCCAATCCTTGCATATCATGCATTGGCAGTGGATCCCTTACCACTGCGTCACCTGGGCTTCCCGTTCAGAGCACGAGCAGTCCTCACGGAAGGCCTGCTCTAACCCCAGGTCATCAATGGAAAAACTGAGGCCCAGAGAGGGGAAAGGACATGCCCAAGGTCACACTCTGAGTCCATGTCGGCAAAGAAGTCCAAGGGCAGAGAAGTCACTCCTGAGTCCTTCTCACAGAAGAGTCTGGCTTCCAAATAAACACATCAGAGCAATGACAAAGGTCAAACTCAGGAGAAAGAACAGCTACCAAACCCCCTGAGCACCTCGCTTAGGCCAGCTACCTCACACAATTTGACTCAACACCTAGAAAGCACCACTCGAGGCATGCATGGGTATAGCCTGTTCTAAACCAGGGCCATGAAACTCAGAGTAATGAAGTCACTTGCCCAGGGACACCCATCAGGATTTGAATCCAGAGTAGGATTTGAACCCAGTCCAACTGGTAGGCTGAGCCCCAGACTTGTATTTGCCTATGCAATATTTCAGCTCAGATGACGCAAAGGCACTGGAAACCAGCACCGCCCAAAAGCACTTTCTGCAATAGCAGCTCCACAGTCATCGCGGTTTGAGACCACGCTGGGCTGTGAGCATTGAGCTCTGGACCAGAGTACTGCATTCCCCTTGCATGGCACGCGGGAGGCACCGTTCCAAGGCCTGACAGCATCAGTGAACTTGTGAATAAACAATCAAATAAATGGACAAGCAAATAAACAAACAGGCAAGCTAGTCCCCTTGCCCGTTCCGGCTTGTGCAGACGGGCAGGAGACATTTTCCATTTATGTAAAGGTCTAGTTTGACAAGGCCAGACTATGTACGGAGTCTGGGTACCAGCAGCCCAGCTCTGTGCACTGCATCGGGGAAAGAATGTCCAATTTTTTCAATCACAAGGAAGGCAAAGAAGTAAAAACACAAGCCGCAATTTACTTTTGGCTGGAGTTTCACTCTGGGAAATAGTGCACGTCTATCCAGCCCTTCATTTTGGAAGAGTGAAAACTGGGATGATGGGAAGAGGAAAGATGTTAGGAGTCGGAGGCTTCCTGGTAAATCAGGGTAAAGCTGGCCTGGGCTAGCTCCCCCATCTGCTTTGGGCTGCTCCACAGACCTGTAAGAATCAGTGAGTTCTCAAGTTCAAGAGCACAGCCTTCACACACACAGTGGCCAATCAGGAGACGAAATCCCATTTATAACGGTGACAGAAGAGAGAAAATATTTAGGAAGAAACTTAACAGGAAACATGCAACACATATGTGAAGAAAACAGTACACTCAGAATTACTCCACAAATAGGAAAAAAGATCCCCTGTTGCTGGAAAGGATTCAGCATCATTAAGATGTCAATTCTCTCTTATTTGAAAATTTAACATTATCCCCTTAAAAACACCAACCGGCTTTTGTGAGATAAGCTGACACAAAGGTTCATGTGGAAAAATAAAACCGCACATAGAGGAACCCTCAGTGTATACTACTAAGTGGAGGAAGCCAATCTGAAAAGACTGCATATTATATGATTCCAGCTGCATGACATTCGGGAGAAGGTGAAACTATGGAGACAGTAGAAAGATCAGTGGTTGCCATGGGTTTGGCGAAGGAGGGAGGGATGAGCAGGCAGAATGCAGAAGATGAAACTATCCCATATGATACTGTAACGGTGGGTACATTTCATTATACATTTGCCCAAACTCATATAATGTACAAAACCCATGGTGAGACCTAATATAAACTATGGATTTTAGTTAATAATTATATGGTTCATCAATGCAATAAATGCAATTTATGAACACTAATGAAAGATGTTAATAATAACAGGAAATTGTGTGTGGAAAGGGTGAAGGGAGAAGGGACATATGAGAACTCTATATTTTCTGCTTGATTTTTTTGTGAACCTAAAATCACTCTAAAATGAATCTATTAACTTTTTAATAATAGTTTTTAAATAAAATCAAACAGCAAGAATAGTTATGAAAACCCTGTGATCCAACTGCTGCAGGAAGAAGTATTAGATACTAAATCCTGTTCTAAAGCCTTTATGTGAACGATGGGGGACCGACCCATCAGAAAACAGATGAACATACAGGGGAACAGGCTAGAAATAAGTCCCAGGACACACAGAAATGCAGGGTATGAGAGAGAAGCCACCACAAATCACTGTGGTAAAGATGCGCTTTGTCATACACAGCGTTGGGATAACTACGTAGCCATTTGGAAAGACAGAAGATTGAATCCATATCGTATACAGCACACAAGAATAAATCAGATCCGCACTCGGTTCGGGGCCAACATGTTGATCAGAGATTTAAAAAAAAAAAATGTATTTACAAGTATTCAAAGAAAAAATGGATAAACTAACTGCTCTATATCTAAAAAAGTTTTTCTAAGGAGGACTCAGATTCAATAGAAGGAAGAATTGGTAACCAAACTAAATGATAATCAAAATCTTGAAAAATAGCCTGGTGGGCTGCCGTCTGTGGGGTCACACAGAGTCGGACACGGCTGAAGCGACTTAGCAGCAGCAGCAAGCAGTGTTGAAAGGAAATGACAATCAAGGAGAAAACATTTGTAATATTTATCACTGATAAAGGGCTAGCAAGTCCTGATATATAAAGAATTGTTAATTTTAGGGGAAAAATCCAAAGTCTTGACAACAGAAGGATAATAAAAGACACAACCACAAAACCATTTTTATGTTACAAAAAGACATAAAATGGCCCATAAAACTACTAAAAGATGTTCCGTTTCACTCATAAAAAGAAAACCGCAGATTAAGCTACATCAAGATACACTTTCTCACCTGTCAGATTGGAAACAATAATCAACTGGACGGCGCCTGTTGGTCGTGCTTGGACACGTCTGCTGGGAACTCAGGAGGGAGCAACACTTCCGTCCACTTCTATAGTGAACGCGATTTTGCAACATTGAGCAAACTCTGTATGTATTTACCTGTTGACACAGAAATCTCACTTCTAGAAATTTACCCTGAAGACACACTTCCAAAAGTGATAAAATACATACGCACAGGCACTCATTGCATCATTGTTTGCAACTGTAAGATGCTGAAAGCGGCCTGAGTGCTCAGAGGACAGTGGGTGAATTAAAGGACAGCAGAGCCACAGAGATGGAGTCCTACGCAGCTGTATAAAAAAATGACAAAGATTTCTGCGCAGTGACACGTAGTGATTTCCAGGAAACTAAAACTTTATAAATTAAGTGAAAAAGAATATCTATTGCACACTACCTTCTCTATAAGAAAGGAAAAAGAATGTATCCATGTCCTTGCTTATTCTTACAAAAAGACACAGAAATAGGTCAGAAACTAGCTCATTTAGTTGTCTTGCAAGGAGTGGTGGGGCGGGGGTGGGCAGAAGGAATATGAGGGAGAAGTAATACTCTGAGTATGCTTTTTTGGTAAAGTTTTGATGTTTTCGTTACTCAAAAAGTAAAATTAAATCAATCAAGATGCCAGCATCTTCGGTCCAAATCCTTCTCATAGAGCCATCTTTCTGGTTCTCTCGTATGATTCCCCCCCCACTTTTGGGGCCTCTTGTGATTACACTGGGCCCCTCCCCCTGGATAATCTAGACATCTCCCCACGTCAAAGTCAGCTGATTAGCAACCTTAATTCCATCTGTAATTTTAACTCCCCTTTGTTATGGAACCTAACATATTCACAGGTCCTGGGGATTAGGATGCAGACCTCTTTGGAACTCGCCATCCTGCCTACCAGATGTTGTTCAGTCGCTCAGTTGTGTCTGACTCTTTGCGACCCCATGGACTGTAGCCCACCAGGCTTCCCTGTCCTTCACTACCTCCTGGAGATTGCTCAAACTCATGTCTGTTGAGTCGGTCGTACCATCCAACCATCTCTTCCTCTGTCACCCACTTCTCCTCCTGCCTTCAATCTTTCTCAGCATCAGTTGGCTCTTTGCATCTGGTACCCAAAGTATTGGGGCTTCAGCTTCAGTATCAGTCCTTCCAATGGATATTCAGAATAGATGTCCTTTAGGATTGGTTGATTTGATCTCCTTGCAGTCCAAGGGACTCTCAAGAGTCTTCTCCAACACCACAGTTCAAAAGCATCAATTCTTCAGCACTCAGCCTTCTTTATAGTCCAACTCTTACATCCATGCATGACCACTGGAGAAATCATTGCCTTGACTAGACGGACCTTTGCCTACCACATGGGCGGCCCCAAACCTGGTGGCAGTCACGGCTGTCCAGAAAGAACCCCAGCATGCTACCTTTAAGCATAACACTCGGGGAGGACAGAGACCACAATTGTCACTTGAGTTTTCCCCTTAGTATGGATCTCCTGGCATTTTCTATGGTGGACATGCTTTACTTTCAAATTCAAGCTTTTAAATGATATCTTAAAATTGCCCATCTCACATGTCTTCCAGTGTGTTAAAGAGACTGGGAAGGAATATGCCAAAATGTTCACAGGAGCTGCCTCTGCGTGGTGAATTCCAAGCAATTTTAATTTCAAGCTCTTTAGGAATTTCCTGTGCCTTCTGGATTGCATGTGAAGACTATATTGTTGAGGCTAAAGAAAAAATATTCTAAAAAGAAATGTAAAAATTTGCTGGGAGACATGATATAACGCTAACATCTCCCTCGACATTTGGCGGCTTGGGGAAGAACAGGCCTGGGCCCTTGGCAGATCTGCTGTGCCCCCTGGAGAAAAATCTTTTTTATACCAGCCAGTCCAATCCTTGTCTCTTAGTAATTCGGGATAAGTCATTCCTGTCCCCCACTGGGCTCAGCAGCTTGCTGGCACTGATGGGCTGAGAGATGATTTAAGCTCTTCTGGAGGGATCCTCGGAGGTTTTTCTCCACTGATGCTCCTTTTAAAACATTATTTCAACTGGAAACAACTAAATGCGTGACTTCAGGGGAATGGTTAGGTAAATTATAATTCAGCCAGAAGATGGAGAATTATCATGCAACTATTACAAACTGCACTTATGAGAAGTTTTTAATTATGTGGAAAAACACAAGTGAAAATGGGGGATGCAAAATAGTGCATATTGTATAATATCAATCGTGTAAAAGTGTACAGAGGAAGGGATGAAAGAAGCTACTACATCAAGGTGCTAACAGATGGAGACGACCCACACGTCTTTCAACTCACAAGTGGACAAACAAAATACAGCGTAGCCACACAGCAGAATATTTCACTATAAAAAGGAATTACTGCTACATCCTCAGCATCGTGCCAAGGGAAAGGAGCCAGACATCAAGGCCTCATCTTCTACGATTCTATGAGGCGCCCCAAACAGGCAAATCTAGAGAGACAGAAATGGGGAGTGGCTGTTTAAAGGGTATAGGAATGTGGCCGGTGGGGGGAGTGTAAAGACATGCTGTGAAATTAGATGGGATGACAGTTGTGCAATCTTATGAATATACTTCACTGATTTGTACACTTTAAAAGGGCAAATTTTATGATACATAAATTATACGTAAAAAAAAGATGTTAACAAAGGTTGTCTTTGGAAGGTAGGATGTCTGAGTTCTTTTGAGTGTATATTATGGATTGTATCTATTACTTTAATAGCTGGAAAAAAAAAAAAAAGAAACAAAGTCCCCCAAACAGTGTGAGTTAACAGCCCTAATGCACAGTCCCACCCAGGCCGCTGGACTCCGCAACCTCTGAAAGCTCTGGCTTCCCTCCGTCTGCCTTGACAGCAAAGAGCTCCTTGATTCTGGAGTTAATGCAGTCAGTCCAGGGCCTATGTGTGCCTCTGGGTCTGTCAGCCACCAGTGTGGTCTGGGAAAAGCCAGGGTGTCCTTACCCCCGCAGGCCCCCTCGCCCTGCCTCTCCTCTTGATCAGCCCCCAGGTCCTCCTCTGCAGACCCGTGTCCCCCAGCCCAAGCCTCTGTGTGCTGGCTTCTGCTCGGCCTGCCCTGAAGTTCTATGCCTGGTATAACTGCCCACAGCCAACACCCCGGCCAGACTACACAAGGGCGGAAAGCGCATGTCTTTTTGTCCCTGCTTCCTGGTCAGGCTCACATGCACATGGGTAGCAAATCTCTAGTGAAGGCCCAGCTTAGGGAGCGACTTCTTCTCTGCAGCCACACTGACCCTCCTCCCCTGGGCTGATGGTTCCCTTCAGAGGTCCCAGCCCAGGAAGTGTGGTACAGTGGTTACTGCAAGGATTCCGAACCAGCCCTGTCTGGATTCAAGTCCTGGCTCCACCACTTCCTGGCTACGTGACCTTGGCCAAGTCATTTAACCTCTCTGAGCCTCAAATCTGAGACCAAGGACAAAAACCCTTATTACAAAGCTTAAATCCGATCACTGGTATCCATAGAAGAGAAGAGAGATGGAGACATGCAGGGAAGAAGACCAAGTGAGCGTGGAGGGAGACACTGGAGCAATGCTGCCACAAGCCAGGGAATGCTAGGACACCAGGAGCTGGCACAGGCCAGGAGAGATTTTCCCCTAGGGCCTTCAGAAGAAGCATGACCCTGTTGACACCTTGATTTGAGTTGTTTTAAGCCGCTAAATGATCAGGGCTTCCCTTATAGCTCAGTTGGTAAAGAATCCACCTGCAATCAGGAGACCCCGGTTCCATTCCTGGGTCAGGAAGATCTGCTGGAGAAGGGATAGGCTACTCACTCCAGTATTCTTGGTCTTCCCCTGTGGCTCAGCTGGAAAAGAATCTGCCTGCACTGTGGGAGACCTGGGTTCGAACCCTGGGTTGGGAAGATCCCCTGGAGAAGGAAAAAGCTACCCACTCCAGTATTCCAGCCTGGAGACTTCCAAGGACTGTATAGTCCATGCGGACACAAAGAGTCGGAAACGACTGAGCGACTTTCAGTAATCACTGAGGAAGCCACTGAAGTTATGACAATCATTCGCTACCACAGCCCTAGGAAACGAAAACAGGAAGTAAGTTATTCGCCCTCCCTTGAACCCGCCTTCTGTTGTTGTTCAATCGCTGAGTCGTGTCTGGCTCTTTGTGACCCCCAGGGACTGCAGCGCGCCACGCTTCCCTGTCCATCATTATTTCCTGGAGTTTGCTCAAACTCATGTCCATTGAGTCAGTGATGCCACCCAACCAGCTCATCCTCTGTGGTCCCCTTTTCCTCCTGAGACTGGGTCATAAAAAGAATACAGCTCTACCTGCCCCTCTCTGGGATCCATGACTTCAGAATATCCTTCTAAGCTGCCACGCTTGGAAGAAGCCTGAGCTAGCTCTGTGAGAAGATGGCCCCAGCCAGCAGCCAATGTCAGCCTCCAGACACGAGACAAACGAGCCTCCCAGCAGCTCCAGCTGCAGCCTGAAGGAAGGGTCATGGAGCCGAGACAAGCCGCCCCCTGCTTTGCCCCGTCCACTTCTTGACTTAGTGGACCCACAGCAAGGCAGAGGAGAATCCAGGGCTATTGCATATGTCTCCGTTTGGGAATTGTTACGCAGCCACAATAATGGTATTAATAGCACTTGCAGAATCATTATCTGCACTTGACAAGGTCCCTGACCATGTGTATGCATGATCAAATGCCTGAAGCACTGCCTAGCCATGTTTACTGACCTCTCTCAAAGTGTGTGTGCCCTATCCTACAGCAGGGAAATGCTGCTGAAATGGTCATTGATCACTGTTTTCCCTGCAAAAAGGGAGAATAGGCTGACCTTAGATCCAGCAACCCATGCACATCCTGCATTGTCGTTTAGCTGCTAAGTCGTGATGTCTGACTCTTTGCGACCCCATGGACTGTAGCCTGCCAGGCTCCTCTGTCCATGGGATTCCCCAGGCAAGAACACTGGAGTGGGTTGCCATTTCCTTCTCCAGGTGATCTGCCCGACACAGGGAGCGAACCCGCATCTCCTGCATTGGCAGCAGATTCTTTACCACCGAGTCACCAGGGAAGCCCACACATCCTCAATACGCAGGCATTGAACTTGGCATGGCCACAGGTGGAGCCAGGGGGCAACTGCTGACCCCCTGTGCTGGTTAGTGGCCACCCAGCGTCTCAGGCTCTTCCCTTGGCCGCTTGGGATGAAGGATGAGAAGGAAAGCCAGCCCTTGCTGACCCTCTCCCTCATGTGGACAGCATGGTTCACAGGGCTGTGGGAGCCTGAATGAATGCTGTCACCTTTTCCTGTGACCGGGGTAAATGACAGCTGGGCTCCTGCTCCAAGTGGCCTCCTTGTAGAAACTGTTACTCTTTTTGGCAGTAGCCTGCCTTGCAGCAATTACTACCCTGGCAGGGGCCCCTTTAAAAGTCAGGAGGTAAGACTAAGCAACTTGAACACTTGCAATTTACTGAACCTCCACTCAGAGGCCAGTTCACAAACTCGGCTAAGAGAACAACTACGGAAGGACTGAGAATGTGGTCCAGCCGGCAGGGGCTGGAGCAAGTATGCGTGGGGTAGGGAGACGCTTAAACCGGGCCCAGCCTGTGCTGGGATTCTCAGGAAAGAAACCATCTTCCAGCTCCTCGGAAAAGTGTTCATCATCAGGGCAGGTTCATCAGCTACCGGAGAGTTTCAGATGCCATCAGGGGCCAGTCTCGCCCACCAGCATACACACTCGTGTGGATACTGACGATCACTCACAGAACCAGAGCCGTTATTTGGGGAAGGCTTTTCCTGTGCTGGGTACTGGACTTTCTTGCACTAGCTCATTGTGTCCTGACAATATAAGACCTAGGGCACAGGTGGTGGCGGTACAGGTATCATTATTTTAAAAAAATTATTTTTAGAGAACCTGGAATCTATCGAAAGGACAGCTCCTCTCCCACAGTCCTTGGAAAGGAAGCAAGATGCCAATTCGGAAGTTCATGGCTCATGGACTCCTGGGCAGGGAGAGAGGTGGCCACTTCACCCCAGGGAGGGGCAGCCCCCAGGGACACGGAAGGCCCTGCTCCAGTGAGGGGCTCTGGAAAGGAGGCACAGCCAGTCTTATAAGCCAGTCTTATAAGGTGGAGCTCGGCAGTGATGTGAAAGTGTCTTTTGCTGAAAGAGCGGGCGACTGTCAAGACCTCCAGCAACCTGGGGCTGCTCTGCCATAATTCCTCGCAAGCAGGCTCCGTGCGGGGCCAGGGCTGGCCGGTCAGCGAGGAACTGAAGGAACTGCCTGAGCTTATTCCATCCTGGAGGGGCAACACCAGATTAACCCTTCACCCGGAAGACAGGCCCCACATTGGAAACCCCACGGATGGGCATTAGATCTGAGAGCCAGGCCTGTGACCTTGGCAGGCCCCTTCTGGACATACGACCTTGGGCAAATCACTCCCACTTTTTGATTCTCATTTTCTCATCCATATACACAATCAATGCTATTTACATTAAACAGTCTTATACTGAAACCAGACAGACTTTTTTTAAAAGCCAGCACATTTTGAATACCTTTATCTGTATTAAGTGTTTCTATAGAGACTCTGGCTACATCCTTATAAGTTCCTAAAGGCACCACTTTCCCAGTTTTACAGGTGGGGAAACTGAGTCCAGGCAGATACAGCTGGTAATTTTGACTCCAAAATGTGGGCATTTAACCACCATGTGACACTTCCTGCCAACGACTCACAGTGCCTGGCACAGTGGGCATGAGGAGCAGTAGCCATCATTATTAGCTTTCTCCAAGTAATACTTTCTTGCCAGAGTACAGCTTTAGTCAAAAATTCTTATTTAAATCATCTTAAAAGTTGAGCTGGGCCAGTGCTCTCACATGGAGGTGGCACATGTCCAATCATCCGGGTCCCAGGGCCCCCTTCCGCCCACAGCGGATGCTACTGCGAAAGCCTTAGCTAAGTCCTCTCTCTGGCACAGCCCAGTTGCTAACACACAAGCACAAGCACTTTTGCAACCACACTAAATTAGTGGCGCTGGCATACACAAGGGAGATTATCTGCTGTCCTTGGGAGTGGAAAAAGCACTGAATGCGGAGGCACAGAAATACGGACAAAGCCTTCCTCAACATACAATTTTAAAAACCATGTTACCAATCGGAGACATTCATCCAGTTGGCAGCCGAGGTGAACATGTGACCTTGGAGAGCCCTGCATTTGAATTGCCAACTCTCTGCCAGCTAAGAACATATTTTGGGTTTAAAGTGTGTTCTAAGCTGTTTAAACTCACTGAGCCTTAGTCTCTTCATCCACAAAATAGGGATGATGACAATCAATACCTCTGCGTGGGGCTGAGATGAGGATAGAACGAGATGATTCTCACCACCCCCCTCCCCCACCTCCCTCTGCCCGGCTCCCAGACAGGACTGGGCTGGGAGTGGTCAGTTACTACTAGGGCTTTTGTGCTGTTGCTACTATGTAGATTTCAGGAATATTACTGGGACTGTGTGGACATGAGCACACACACCACAAATACAGAGAAATAACCCAAAGTTGCGGGGCTTCCCTGGAGGCTCAGTTGGTAAAGAATCCGCCTGCAAGGTAGGAGACCTAGGTTCAATCCCTGAGTTGGGAAGATCCCCTGGAGGAGGGCATGGTAACCCACTCAAGTATTCTTGCCTGGAAAATCCAATGGACAGAGAGGAGCCTGGCAGACAGCTCCAAGGGGTCGCAGAGTCAAATACAGCCCAGCAACGAAACACATTAATGACTCACCTCCAGGGGGCAGTAGGCTCAAGATGCCCCGTTGTGAGAACCGTTTTGCAAGGGGAGAAATTCTGTCTTGTAAGAGCCATGGAGCTGGCCAGAGGAGGAGCTGTGAGCGGAGGAAGCGATGAGAACTGGATTTCTGTGACTAAGCTCCAGAGCTATCTGAGTTTTCAACCCCAGCTCCTCCACCTACCCAGCTGTGTGACCTTGGGCATACTGCTTCATCTCTCTGGGTCTTGGGTGCCCGTCTCTAAAATGAGGATGATTCTGCTCCCTCCTCACAGGGTTGCTGGGAGAATGAAACGACTCAGAGCAGGAGCAGCCTTCACTGAGCACCCTGGCTGACACAGACGGAGCACTCCCCGGATGCTCATGATTCCTATATTACTGTCAATCAGAAATAGTAGACGGCTCCTCTGCCCTAACTTATTTCCTTCTATTATTATTTTCCCCTATCATTATCATTACTACCCTCACACTGCCATACCTTCTGCTATTTCCACCACACTGTTACTTTAACATACGCTGAACAGCCAGGAGAATCCTTCAGGCCCCAAATTCAAAAGCAGAGTGTGCAGAAACACAACTGTGCTGACGGTAGAGAACCCAAGCAGAAGCAGGGAAGACTGAGGGCCCAGCCGCCAAGGATCGTCAGACTGCTTGTTTTTTTCCATCACATAAGCTCAGGGGTTTAGAATCTTGTGGCTAACAGGGGAGGCCTTAGGGCCAATCCCCACCCAGTTTCACCACTTCCTTGCTGTGT
This sequence comes from Tragelaphus eurycerus, assembly GCA_935064755.1. Classification (NCBI taxonomy): domain Eukaryota; kingdom Metazoa; phylum Chordata; class Mammalia; order Artiodactyla; family Bovidae; genus Tragelaphus; species Tragelaphus eurycerus. Next base: position 1,433,368 of record CAKXYN010000083.1, read on the forward strand.
GATCGTGAGCAAGTGATGACCTCTCTGAGCCTCAGTTTGCTCATCTTCAATTAATGGTACAGCGTCTATGTCAAGAATTGTTCAGGGATTCATTAAGGTGAAACCTAAAAAAGCACTCAGCAGGGTCCAGCCTGGAATGATCACTCAGTGGACGCTCCCTGTCACCATTTCTGTCACCGATGCTCAGCCAGCTGATCACCTGGAGCACCAGGAGTCTTCACTGCCCTCTGTAGCCCACTCCCACCCCCACCCCACCCCCCATTCAACACGAGTTCCATGCAGAGCACACAGGGGGCACAGATCCAGGCTCTGCATCGCACACACCTCGTTCTGGCCCCCAGATCGCCAGTGCCTGATGCCCACCGCGCTCTCACCACAAGAAAGACTCCAAGGGCGGTGGGGTGCCCGGGGAGGGACACGGCTGCCCACCCTCCCTGCCACTCAGCCAGCAAGCCTCTCTCCAAACCCCGCTCAAGGTGAGAAAACGGACACTCCCAGGAGACATCCTGCCATTTCTCCTTTGTTTTGGCTCTCTTTAGCCCGCAGCAGAACACTGTAGATACTAAATTGCAGCAGTAAAAAATGCTAAGACACATTTTTTTTTTTTTTTTGCTACATTTTGTGCTTCAACTTTTGAGGAGGGCCTTCTATGACACTCTAAAGTGGCAACAACTTAGTCCAAATCTTATTAATCAGAGATGAAAGGTTTTGAACTGAGAAAGGAAGCACTTTTCCAAAAAGCCGGTGGTTGGATCATCAAAGGAACAGAATGAACAAGGGCCCCCAAGTCACAACAGGTCAGGGAGAAAGGGGTCTGGAAGGGCATGCCAGCTGCTGACAGCTGTCACATCCTGGGCTGGCAGGGGCAGGGGGGAAGGACAGTCACTGCACACCCGAGTCTGCCTGCGTTACGATCGGACTCCTTCACAACCAGCAAGTGTTACATTTACAATTAGAAACAAGTTAAGATTTTTTTCTTAATACTTATTACACTTGGCTAACTTGATACCTGCCAGGATTCTCCACTGTGAACTTGGCAGTTTTCCCCTTTATTATTGCAAAATATATTGATAGAGGTACTTTGAAATTAGGCAAAACATCCTGTTTCTGCTATTTAGCATCCTTTGGTGCACCTTGCCTATAGCAATGTAATATAATGCTCTGTGACCTTCTCTTCCTTTATTCCTTCTATGCTTTTTCATGGCAATGTTTCTTTAAGCAGGAATTGTCCTTCTCCCTCATTGACTTATTTATCCTGTTCTTTATGTAATTACGTTAGTATGGATCCCTGGATATTTACTTCTTCTTTGGCCACGGCTGACTCTGTACACATACGATAGGCTGATTGATTGATTGGGTAGTACATCTTTATTTTCCAGTCCTAAAAGATACCCCAGGGTCCTCTGCCCTAGACCTGGAATCAATGATTCCTACAAAGAGCCCGGTTCTTTTCATTTGGAGAATAGTATTTAGAAACTAAGATCTCAGTACGAGCTGTACCCATTTTTATTGGGTACAACCCCCATCAATGGATCGAGTAAGGAATTATCTGTACGTGTACTAACTCATGCATACATACACAGCTGTATTGATTTCTGCATCTATTTGTGTATATACGTACACAGATTTTTTTCTTTTTTGTGAATGAGTCCATATTGACATCTCCGATGAGTTCAGCACCACAGGGTTTATTCTGTTCCCAACCCTTTCCTTCCTTGTGACTTTCTTTGAAAGTAACAACCTGCCTCTCACTATCTAAAATGTACTTATTTTTTCAACCTGTATAAATGAAGTAGTTTCAGAATTCCTAATCCATTCCCCTTCGAGGCAGAGAAATTTGCCAACTGGAATACAGTGTCTGAAGGCAGTTCTTCTTGTCTTTGCCTTATAGTATCAGGCATAGTCTGATACTGTAGTCTTGTCTTAAGTTTGAGTGAACTCCGGGAGTTGGTGATGGACAGGGAGGCCTGGAGTGCTGCAGTTCATGGGGTCGCAAAGAGTCAGACACGACTGAGCGACTGAACTGAACTGAACTCAAAGTCTTGTCTTTCCCATATGGTATCAGTATTTGAAACGATGTTTCTCAAAATCACTTAGGTCGGCTTCCTCCTTCTCCACCCCCTTTCAGTGTGGCCACAGGAATCATTTGTAATACAGTTAGATTCCTTTGTCTTCATTCGTCTCAGTCTGCACTCCATCTATCCTCCAACAACCAGGCTGAGTTTTTAAAAATTTTATATATAGCAACATCCCTCTGTGTACAGTTCTGTGGGTGTTGACAAGTGCCCACATTCATGCATCCATCACTACAGGCAATCAACTTTCCAACAGAACCATTTCCCAGGTCTTCTGCCCATTTTGAGAGTTCTTTATACCTTCTCAATACAAGTCCTTTGTCAGAAATGTAATTAGAAAATGCTGCCTTCTCCAAGTCTGTGGTGTGTCTTTTCATTCTCTTAAGAGTGTGTCTTTTGCAGAGCAATGTTTTTAACTTTCATAAAGCCCATTTTTTTCCTTTACGGGCCGTGCTTTTGGTGTCTCATCTACAAACTCTTTGCCTAATGCGAAGCCCCACAGATTTTCTCCTGGGTATTCCTGTAGCAGCAGTGCGGTGTTATTTTACCTTTAGGGCTATGATGTATTTTGAGTTCATTTTCATAGGAGGTGTGAGGTTGTGGCTCAAATTTGTTGGCATGTAAATGTCCAACTGTGCCAGCACCATGTTGAAGGAACCGTCCTTCCTTTCTCCACTGACTTACCTCTTCACTGTTGCCGATCAAGGGTTTGGTATGCAGAGGGGGTTTGTTTCTGAACGCTCTGCCCCTTTCCACCGGTCTACACATCCGTCCTTTCACGAGCACTGCACCGTCTTGTTTATTGTAGTTTTATAGTACGTCTCAACATCAGGTACTAAGTCCTCTAACTGCTCTTCGGCTTCAGGGTTATTTTAGCTCCTCTAGTTTCTTTGCCTTTCCAGTACAAAATTTACAGTCAGTGTGTAAATGTCTGTAAACATTCCTGCTGGGATTGGAATTGGGATTGCGTTGACTCAAGATCAAACTAGGGAGACGTGGCATCGTAATAATACCGAGTCTTTGTATCTGTGAACACAGTATTTACCCGTTTATTTAAGTCTTTTTCGGAGTTTTCAGCATACAAATAACTGTACATATTTTATTTATTTCTACCCTAAACTGTGTTTTTTTAAATTGATGCTGAATTTCAGTTGTTCATTGCTAGCATATTGAAATGCAGGTGACTTGTGGAAACAGTGTCAGAGTTTATTTTTTTGGGCTCCAAAATCACTGGAGATGGTGACTGCAGCCATGCAATTAAAAGACGCTTACTCCTTGGAAGGAAAGTTATGCCCAACCTAGATAGCATATTCAAAAGCAGACACATTACATTGTCAACAAAAGTCCGTCTAGTCAAGGCTATGGTTTTTCCAGTAGTCGTGTATGGATGTGAGAGTTGGACTGTGAAGAAAGCTGAGCACTGAAGAACTGATGCTTTTGAACTGTGGTGTTGGAGAAGACTCTTGAAAGTCCCTTGGACTGCAAGGAGGTCCAACCAGTCCATCCTAGAGGAGATCAGTCCTGGGTGTTCATTGGAAGGACTGATGTTGAAGCTGAAACTCCAATACTTTGGCCACCTCATGCTAAGAGTTGACTCATTGGAAAAGACTCTGATGTTGGGAGGGACTAGGGGCAAGAGGAGAAGGGGACAACAGAGGATGAGATGGCTGGACGGCATCACCAACTCGATGGACATGAGGTTGAGTGAACTCCGGGAGTTGGTGATGGACAGAGAGGCCTGGTGTGCTGCAATTCATGGGGTCGCAAAGAGTTGGACACAACTGAGCAAGTGAACTGAACTGAACTGAACTGTGTATGCTAACTTTGTGTCCCTCCATCTTGCTAAACTCATTATTTCTCGGAGTTTTTTTGTAGATTCTTTGGAATTTTCTATGCAGATGCGCAGTCTCTGTAAACAGTTTTATTTCTTCTTTTCAGATATGTATGCCTTTTCTTTCCTTCTATTGACTTCTTGCACTGACTACAGCTTCTAGTATGATGCTGAATAGGAGAAGTGAAGGAAGATATTTTTGCCTTATTTCAATCTTAGAAGAAATTGTATAGTTTTCACCATTAAATATGTTATCTATTGCTTTGTGAAGATACTCTGCATCAGGCTAAGGAAGTCCCTTTTGACTCCTAATTTAATTAGAGTTTTTAAAAATCATAAATGGATATTGTGCTGTGCTTCATTGCTCAGTTGTGTCCGACTCTTTGTGACCCCATGGGCTGTAGCCCGCCAGGCTCCTCTGTCCATGGGGATTCTCCAGGCAAGAATACTGGAGTGGGTTGCCATGCCCTCCTCCAGGGGCATGGTGGATACTGAATATTGTTAAATGCCTTTTCTAATAATATGGTTTTTCTCAGTAACACTAATTTTCAAATGTCGAACTAGCCTTGCGTTCCTTGGATAAAACTCATTTGGTCATGGTATATATATTTTTAATAGATTGTTGGGGTTGTTAACTTTTGTTGGGGGTTTTCACATCTAAGTTCGTGAAGAATAGTAATCTGTAATTTTCTTTTCCTGAAATGTGTTTGTTCTTGCTGTTATATTATACTGGTGTAATAAAATGAGTTGAGAAGTATTCCCTCACTTTTTATTTTCAGAGAGGGATTGTGTAATAGTTCTTCCTTAACTATTTGCAAGAGATCATTAGTGAAAGCATCTGGGCTTGAGTTTTCTTTTTTTGGATGGTTTTTAACTACAAATTCAGTTTCTCTGATACACATATAGAATTTTCAGGTTACCTATTTTTCTTTCTTGAGTGTTAGTTGTTTATATCTTTCAAGAAATTGTTTCATTCATCTAAGTTGTAAAATTTACAGGCAGAGAGTTGCTTGTAACACACCCTTATTATCTAAGGTTTTTTCTTATTGTTAGAAATATTAAGAGGTAATTTTTGTCATCTTCATTAGGGCTGCTATAAAATCAGTCATAATCACAAATAAAAATGCTTTTAAAATATCTTTACTAAACAAGTATTATGTAGCAGCCGCACCCTTTTTCCCCACTGAGAATATGCAGACTGCATCCTTGGAGAGTATGCCAGGCTCATTCTCTCCCAGCAGGACTATTTCAGGGACTCATGGAGACAGTCAGCAGGCAAAGTTGAGCTGCCTGATGATGAAGAGGCTCTGTCCAGGGCTCTGTGCTGGGGATTCAGACACCTGGACCTACTTCTCCATGATCCTCAGCCAGTCCTTCCCCTCCCTCTGGTCTTCAGTCTCCCCAGGTGGGAAATGGGAAGCTTGGAGGCTGAGATCTATGCATATAGATGAGTTCCTGCCACCACCTACCCTCCGTCAGGGAAGAGCTGAAGGTGGTCCTGAACGTCCACCGGTACCTTTAATGAGCAAACCTCACTGTGGGCCATGGCACTATTCAGCTTTTTCATCATGAAGGCACGTGTCTCTAAAGGAAAGGGTCTGACTGCTCAAGTCCATCCCAGGCAGTTATAAAAACCGCTAATGCCTCTTAGCAGGATTCATTCCTCAACAGAAGTCCAGCTCTGTGCTGTGTTCAGACCAGGATGCACATGAAGCAGTGGTCAAGATTGGAGCTTTGGAGTCAAAAAGACCTGGCCTGGGGCCTGCCTCAGCTGTAGCCGCTCTCTCCTTCATTCAGGACATCCACTGTGTGCCGGGCACTGTCTGCACAACGTGTAGAGAGCACGTGGTCTCTGCTCCATGCTGCTGGGACCTCAGAGGAGAGACAGTCATTAACGTTTGTGTGTGCTCAGTCGTTCAGTCACGTCTGACTCTGTGTGACCCCATGGACTGTAGCCCGCCAGCCTCCTCTGTCCATGGAATTTCCCAAGCAAGAACACCGGAATGGGTTGCCATTTCCTTCTCCAGGGGATCTGCCAGACCCAGGGATCGAACCCGAGTCTTCTGTGTCTCCTGCATTGGCAGGCAAATTCTTTACCCACGAGCCACCTGGGAAGCCACTATCAATTCAGTTCAATTGCTCAGTCGTGTCTGACTCTTTGCGACCCCATGAATCGCAGCATGTCAGGCCTCCCTGTCCATCACCAACTCCCAGAGTTCACTCAGACTCACATCCATCAAGTCAGTGATGCCATCCAGCCATCTCATCCTCTGTCGTCCCCTTCTCCTCCTGCCCTCAATCCCTCCCAGCATCAGAGTCTTTTCCAATGAGTCAACTCTTCGCATGAGGTGGCCAAAGTACTGGAGTTTCAGCTTTAGCATCATTCCTTCCAAAGAAAGCCCAGGGCTGATCTCCTTCAGAATGGACTGGTTGGATCTCCTTGCAGTCCAAGGGACTCTCGAGAGTCTTCTCCAACACCACAGCTCAAAAGCATCAATTCTTTGGTGCTCAGCTTTCTTCACAGTCCAACTCTCACATCCATATATGACCACTGGAAAAACCATAGCCTTGACTAGATGGAAGCCATTATAAATAAGCCCAAAGTATGATGAGATTATAAGTTCCTATCTCACAGAGCTGTAGTGAGGGTCAGAGCTGACACGTGGAGATCACCAGCTCTTGAGTGAGTGCTCCATGAAGGATGCCATCCCAGGCTCAGGCCAGAGAGGACCAGTCAGCATAACAGACCCTGGTAAAAGCCAGTCCACAGAGAGGTCAGCCCAACCCAGTTGACACACAGCACACACGACAGATCTGCAAATAGTGGTTCATCCCCATAGTCACCGAGACACCAAAGCAGCAGCAGATGCTCCATGGCCAGCCCCAAGGCCACAAGCAGCACAGTGGTGACCCCAAGAGTGGGGCACTCATGGGAACAGAGTTCCTGCCCCCCAACAACCCCAGCCAGTATGGAAGCCTGGCTCCTGTTGGCAGAAACCAAATGGGTCCTCCACCCCGGGATGACCTCAAAGGTGAAGGCCATGGAGCCTGGCAGGATAAGGTACAAGCACCCTGGGCTTCAGAAGCTCAGTGACTCATAAGAAGACTAAATAGCTTTTGTTTCCTCTTTCTGCATACTTTTGATATTTGACCCATACAGGGTCCTAGGGAGGTGGTGGAACAAAGTCCATAGCTTTTAGAGGGCCTGAAGGACTAGGGCTGGATCCCTGCATGAGCCCAAGCAAGGTACTATGCCTCTCTGAGCCTCAGTGACGTATCTACGAAGCGTCCACTTATTAATTGTCATCTATTAATGCCCACCAAAGGGCTACTGGGAGGATTAAATAAGCGTGTATCTAAAGTGTTTAGCACAATGCCTGGTTCATAATAACTGATTAATAAATAGTATTATTATTATTAAATGCCAGTCAACTCTGGCTGTCCTTAAAGGAACAAACAAGGTTTTATGGTCCCTTCTCTGGTGGGGTTTGCTGGGGGCAGGTGTAAAGGCATAAGAGAGGCCTAAAGGTAAATGCCGAGGCAGGAGTCACCCCTGCCGGGAGGGCGGGACAGTTCCAACTTCCAGGCAGCCGCCCCCTGGGTGAAGGCTAGCAAGTGCAGGGCCTCTTCCTCTGAGCTCTCCTCCCAGCAGTGTTCGCTGGACTCACAGGGCCCCTCAGGAGCTAAGGGAGCGGCTGGAAGCCAGGTGCAAGGTACACTATCGCCCCAGGAAAGCTCTGCACAGTGGCAAGGAGCCCTGTTTACAAATAAAGTTTGTTCTTGGCTCCACCACCCACACAGCCAAGCCCCTTTATTCCATTTCAATATGCTTAATTACATGGAAAGTGCACTGGCAATAAAACAGAATTAATCAGTCCTGGATGCCTGAGTGAGTGTAGGCAGGTGTTAGTATATGTGAGGGCCCTGGGAGGGGAAAGTCCAATGGTGGCAGGGAATATACTGATAAAATGTTTTACTGCAGTGGGGATGGAAGATGGAAGGGCCTTTACTGAAGGGAGGCATTTTAGGAGCAAATAAAGCTTCTGATTGCCTACAACTGAGCAGCTGACTAAAGTAACTGAAAACTTCTACGGAGTATTTTTCTTCTGCCTTGTCTCAAAATGGAAATCACTTTCTTGTTGCTGCTTCCATGATTATAAAAATACCATTTGCTCCATTCAGACACTGTATAAGGATGTAAAGAATAAAATGAAAATCATCCATAATCTTATCACCTCAGGATAACCACTATTGACATTTTGGTGTGTGCTGCTGTAGATGGTTCTCTGGATATGTTTTTGCATACGTATAAGATATGCATGAGATCCTGTAGAGACATGGTTTGGCAGCCTGGTTTCCACTGAATAACACACTGCGGACATCCTTCCGTAGTAATAACTGAAGGTCTCGAGCATCATCTTTTTACGGCTGCAGAGTCTCGTGTGCATTATATGACCTGTGTGATCTGGCTATTTGCCTCTTCAGCATGGCCTGGCACCTTCTCCCTGCCTGGCTTTCTGCATTCAGCCAACACCAGTCTTCCTTTGCATCCTAGAACACATCAGGGACTCAGCGTTAGGTGTCCTTTCTTCCCCAAATTCTTTCTCCTTCACATAATTCATCTTTTTCCTTTCAAATTCCCACTGAAACGTTTCTTTCTCTAGGAAGTCTTCCTGGATATCTACCCCAGACACTCAAAGTTCCATGCGCTTTGCCATCTTGGTATTCATCACATCTTGGTATTTATTGCAATTAAATACATAGTTGTGAAACTTATTCCCCCTCCCCCTTGTCTTCCCACTAGAAAATAAGCTCTCAGAGGGCAGGGACTGTGTCTGTCGTGCTCAGCTCAGAAGCCACAAGGCAAGTACAGTGTCTGGCATGCAGGAGTGCTCAGTATATATACGCTGATCACGTGGAAGGAAGTGAAAGAGGGGCAGCCAGGGATCCCCGCTTCCTGCATTAATGCCTACTTCCTGCCTGCCTGCCAAAGGATCTGCCAGCAGGTCACCTACTTTGGCATCTCTCTGTGGGTACAGGAGCCTATAGGTGAAGGAGAATAGATCATGGTCCTGTGCCTGGGCACCCACTGGTGCTCCCTGGCCAGAGATAGTCCCAGAGATCTGCCTGCCCAACTGTTCAACTGCTCACAGCCCAAGCTGGGAAACCAAGGCCCAGAGATGGTGACTGCAACCATGAAACTAAAAGATGCTTGCTCCTTGGAAGAAAAGCTATGACAAACCTAGACGGCATATTCAAAAGCAGAGATATCACTTTGCTGACAAAGGTCTGTTTAGTCAAAGCTATGGTAGTCATGTAAAGGATGTGAGAGTTGGACCACAAAGAAGGCTGAGTGCTGAAGAATTGGTGCTTTCGAACTGTGGTGCTAGAGAAGACTCTTGAGAGTCCCTTGGACTGCAAGGAGATCAAACCTGTCAATCCTAAAGGAAATCAGTCCTGAATATTCATTGGAAGGACTGATGGTGAAGCTGAAGCTCCAATACTTTGGCCATCTGATGTGAAGAGCTGACTCATTGGAAAAGACACTGATGCTGGGAAAGATTGAGGGCAGGAGGAAAAGGGGATGACAGAGAATAAGATGGTTGGTGGGCATTACTGACTCAGTGGACATGAGTTTCAGCAAACTCTGAGAGATAGTGAAGGACAGGGAAGCCTGGTGTACTGCAGTCCATGGGGTTGCAAAGAGTCAGACACGACTTAGCAACTAAACAACACCAACAACAAATAATTGTTTTGTTCAGTTCAGATCAGTCCCTCGGTTGTGTCTGACTCTTTGTGACCCCATGAATCGCAGCACACCAGGCCTCCCCGTCCATCACCAACTCCCAGAGTTCATTCAGACTCACGTCCATCGAGTCAGTGACGCCATCCAGCCATCTCATCCTCTGTCGTCCCCTCCTCCTTCTGCCCCCAATCCCTCCCAGCATCAGAGTCTTTTCCAATGAGTCAACCCTTTGCATGAGATGGCCAAAGTACTGGAGTTTCAGCTTTAGCATCATTCCTTCCAAAGAAATCCCAGGGCTGATCTCCTTCAGAATGGACTGGTTGGACCTCCTTGCAGTCCAAGGGACTCTCAAGAGTCTTCTCCAACACCACAGTTCAAAAGCATCAATTCTTCGGCACTCAGCCTTCTTCACAGTCCAGCTCTCACATCCATATATGACCACAGGAAAAACCATAGCCTTGACTAGATGGACCTTTGTTGGCAAAGTAATGTCTCTGCTTTTCAATAATGTTGTGTTAGTTTCTGTTGTACAACAATATGAATCAACTATTATGTATACATATATCCCTTCCTCTTGAACCTCCTTCCCACCTGCTTCCCATCCCTCTAGGTCATCACAAAGCACCAAGCTGTTTCCTGTGCTATAAGCAGCTTCCCACTAGCTATCTGTTTTACACATCAGTTCAGTTTGGTCTTCTCCAACACCACAGTTCAAAAGCATCAATTCTTTGGTGCTCAGCTTTCTTTATGGTCTGACTCTCACATCCATACATGACTACTTGAAAAACCATAGCTTTGACGAGATGGACCTTTGTTGGCAAAGTAATGTCTCTGCTTTTTAGGTATGGTAGCATATATATGGGAGAAGGCAATGGTGCCAGACTCCAGTACGCTTGCCTGGAAAATCCCATGGACGGAGGAGCCTGGAAGGCTGCAGTCTATGGGGTCGCTAAGAGTTTGACACGACTGAGCAACTTCACTTTGACTTTTCACTTTCATGCATTGGAGAAGGAAATGGCAACCCACTTCCAGTGTTCTTGCCCGGAGACGGGGGAGCCTGGTGGGCTGCCGTCTATGGGGTCGCACAGAGTCGGACACGACTGAAGCGACTTAGCAGCAGCAGCAGCAGCAACATATATATGTCAATGCTACTCTAAATCCATTCATGGGGCTACACCTTTATCACCTAATCACCTTCCAAAGACCTCACCTTCTAGTATCATCACTTTGGGAGTTAGAGTTTCAAGGCATGAATTTGGGAGGAACACATTCAGTCCGTAACACAGACACACAATAATTTTAACCTTTATCATTAATGCCATCGAGTGTATTTCTCATTTTTTTTCTGAGAAAGAGGTGCTGTATATTATCATTAGGAAGGAGAAGGGGAACAGTGAGGTGGAGGGATTCTCCAAGGTCACAAGGCCACAACAAAAGCAGCAACGCTGGGATCCGGACTCCAGACCCAGAGCTTGCCTCATCGTGTTGTGTTTCCTAAGAGAATCCCTCTGAGCCACGTCATGGCGGGGGGGGGGTGGGGGGGGAACCTCCTGACCCCCACTCTGACCCGCCGTGACCCTTCTTCTCATCCACATGGAGAACCAGCTTCCTCAGGTCAGTAGAGCACTCAGGCCCTTTGTTATGAAGACACAGTCTCATCTCCTGCCTTCTTCCCCAGCCTCACACTTGGCTAGTGGCCCATCGGGTCACACCTGGTCAAACCACATGGCTCCTTCAAAGCCCCGCAGCCCAGCCCCTTCACCCGTATCCTCTCGTCCACCAGACTTGGCTCAAATGCCACCTGTACCCAGGGTCACTGCTGCCACAGCACCTTTGGCCATAGGATTTAGCCACGAAGCATGCTGCTACTTATCTAAGGGATCTGTGTTTGGGGTCCAGTGTAACACAGTCTCTGCCTCACCTACTGTACCTCCCCCAGAGCCCTGGGGCAGTTCCTGGCCCTCCCCAGCGGGGATACAGTGCAGCGGTTAAGCCCGTGGGCTTTGGAGCTAGGGCTGCTGGGCTCAAACCCTGCTCTGCTCGCCATCGGCTGCATGACCTTGGACAAGTCTGTTTAACCTCTACAGCCTCAGTTTCCCCAACTGGACAATGTGGGTAAAAACATCTCACCCCACAGGGCAGGATAAGGTTCAGGGAGATGATATGTGTGACATCAAGGACAAATGCCGGGCACGCAGCCGGCCCTCTTCAAGATGAGCGCTAACTGCTGGTTGCCCTGGATCGAATGCCAGCCCTGAAGCTGCCCAGTGCAACCCCATCCCAGCCCACAGCTGCCTCTCCTCTTCCCTCTCCAGGCGTCACAATAAACCCCAAAGTCAGGGCCATCGCCGGTGTTTACAAAACAGCAGCCTCAAAGAGCTCAGGCTGGCCCGCTGCCCTCAGCGTGTGGGAGGGTGCCCTGTGGGAGGATCACCAGGAGAACTCGAGGCCTGGGAGGTGGGGGGTGAGGTGTCGTGAGCCGTGAGCTGTGGAGGAGAGTCGTGGAGCCAGGGGAGGGCTCCCGGCTGGGACAGGTCCTTGAGGCGGGGTGCTGACCTCTCTGCCAGACGTCCCATTGCAATCAGCCGCCCAGAGTTCCACACATAGGAACCTTCCCTCCCTCTCTCCCAGGCCTGCAGCCTGGCGCCTCACACCTCTCCCTGGAGTCAGGGGTCTCTCACCTTGAGCCCGCTGCTCTCTGCTTCAGAGCCCGGGTCCACGCCGGTGACGTAAATGCCCAGGCCGTACTCTGCTCCCCCGCGGATGGTGAGGCCCAGGGACCGGCCGTCCCCCAGCACCAGGTTCACCTGCAGGGGGAGAGGAGACAGCATCGGAGGGCCTGGAGGGCACCGGGACCTTCGGCGGGCAGGGGGTGGCCACCTGAAGAGCCCCCTCCTGTACTCTGAAGGGTACACCTACTCGGAGCTTGCAAGGTGTCCTGGAACATTCTGGTTTCTGCCCCAACTCTGCCCCCGACTCACTGAGTGACGCGAGGAAGTCCCTCTCCCTTCCTGGGTCACAGGCACAAGTGAAGTAAAGGGAAGGCCCTGAGGAAATGACCTCTAGGGACCCCCTGATATTGACACCCCAGGTTTTCATGTTTCCCGCACACTATGGGGACCACAGACTCTCTCGGCCCCCACTGGCCGCCCTTGACTTCACACCCTTCAGTCAAGGAGTGCCTGTCAGGCCCAAGGCCTCCACCCAGCTTCCCCACCTCCCATCGTCTGATCTGAGGATCCAGGCTGAGTCCAGGATCAGGGCCCACCACCTGGGAGGCCACCCCCACCGTCCCCCGCCTCCCAGGGGCCTGGTCTCCTGCCTCCCTTGGGGTACCCTGCTCTGCCACCCGTCCTCCCAGGCCATGGCAGGGTCACTTCAGCAGCCCTTCATTTCACAAACACGGGGAGTGCCCACCGAGTGCAGACCCAGTGCCAGGCCAGGGATGTGGAGATGACCCAGACGCAGGTCTGCCCCCAAGGGCGCCAAGTCCTGAGGGGCAGAGAGACCAGATCAGAGCCAGATGGGGTGACCTCGGGGCCATGTGGGTGCAGAGAAGGAGCAATGGCCCTGCCTGGAGATGGGGGGGTTGGATGGCGGGTCATCCTTCACGAAGAACCGGAGAAGGGAGGCATGGTGGCTGGAGCAGGAAGCGCTGGGGGTGGTGGGGGAGGCTGAGGGGGTTTTGGCAAGAGGCTGACGCAGAAGCCTCAGTATTCATGAGGGAGACTGGTGTGCTTGGCCACTTACAAAAAGAAGTGGTCAAACAGTTGAAAGTGCTAGTCACTCAGTCATGTCTGACTCTTTGCAACCCCATGGACTGTAGCCTGGCAGGCTCCGCTGTCCATGGGATGCTCCAGGCAGGAATACTGGAGGGGGTTGCTATATTCCCTTCTTTAGGGGATCTTCCTGACCCAGGGACGGAACCCAGGTCTCCCTCACTGCAGGCAGATTCTTTACTGTCTGAGCCACCGGAGAAGCAGAACAGCTGAAAACCTACCCCAAAAAAGGGCAGAAAACACCCCGAAACAAGTTAAGACCCAGTGGCATGTAAGGGACCCAAACAGAGCACAGTGTGACCACTCACAGGGGACGGGGAGGCGGAGGTCGCGGCAGGCATTGGGGAGGGCAAGTGTCATGGAGTCAGTTAGGGAGCCATTCAACTAGCTATCTCTTTCTGAAAAGTCATCCACCTGACAGTTACCAGGGGCTCTGCACCCATCAGGCGTCCCTTACATCTATTATCTCACTTCGTTCTTCAATCCTCCCCTCTGGAGATCAGGGGACAAGTAACTTGCCCAGGGCCCAGGGTCACACAGCCGCTCCCCTACTGGTCGGGGGAGGTCCTGGAGAAGATAGACTCAAGTCCAAACTGGCCACGAAGATTGTAGGGGAGAGAGGAGAAAGGAACCTGGGAGCACAGAGATGGCTGCGTTCCCCCTGCGAATACTAAAGATGAAAACAAACCCCACAGCTTGCCAGTCACTTCCCCATAAATCCTTTACATGGGAATAAAACGGAGTCTTCATCACAGGACTAGAATAACAGACCTGTCCACAGCAGGGCCTCTGCTTCAATCACCTGCTGGCAACTCCACCAGCGCTTGGCAGCAAACAAAACTCATCTATGGGAAAGGGCACTCACTATGTGAGAGGCAGCCTGGCACAGTGAAAAGAAGACTATTCAGGCTAATAATAAGAATATAAAAACAATAACTCATTAAAGCAATTGGTTACTGAATGTACTGCATCTCTCCTAAATCCCTACTCAACACTTCACATGCCTTACTCCCTTTAGTTCTCTTTCCTCTTTGGTGGTTTCTCTTATTATCCCCAGTTTCCAGATAAGGAAACTGAGGCTGGAGAGGTAAAATGGCCTGGCCGAGATCTCAGAGCTGGCAGCTGGCAGAGCCCAGCCGTTTAACCAGCTCGCCTTGTTGCCTCCCAGAGAACTGAGTTCACATCCTGGTTCTGCCCTTTACTCCTGGGCAACTCTGGGGCAAGGCCCATTGCTTTTCTGATCTTCAGTTTCCCCATCAGTGAAATGAGAGCCACACAGCCTCCCTGGGGCAGGCACTGCCATCCTTCTTCCCACCCCCCTTAGAACCCCAAGGAAGCAATGTGAACAGCCCCGGGAGATGACGTCCATAAACATTTGGGGGTAAAAAAAAAAAATATGAAAGGTATACCTATCACGTAGGCAGCGATGGATAAATGACGGTTGTTGTTGCCATGAATTACTGTGTCCCAGGCACTATCCTCTGTGCACACGATTTATTGATTCTTGAAACAGCTCCATGTGGCTCCTGTGATCACCCCCAAATCATGGCTAGGGAAGCTTAAGTGACTCACCCAAGGTCAGGTGACTCACCCAAGGTCACACAGTCAGGGAGTTCTGAAACCAGGGGTGATACTGTGATTTAAGAACTACATTTAAATATTTAAGATACTAAAAAATCCATATTTTTTGTCTTTGTCTTCCTTCCTGGCAATAAGCTCCAGATACTTTGTAGATTCCTAAGTGATAAGACCACTAGGAGCATCTTTGTTCTCATAAGGTGACTCTGACTGGGTGCCTGGAAGGTGTTTGGTCACCAGAAAGACCCAGCCATGATCAGAAGCTTGGAATTTTCACCACCAGCCCCATCTGCGTCAATTACCTGCTGGAAACTCTACCCTCCCCTCTCTCCAGAGATGGAAGAAGTGCTGGAAATGGAGTTAATAACTGGTCATGCCTGTATGATGAAGGCTCCATAAAAATCCCAACTGTATGGGGTTCAGAGAGCTTCTGGCTCAGTGAACAGGTGGAGGTATGGGGAGTGTGGTACATCCGGAAGGGGTGTGGAAGCTCTGAAACCCTCCCATATACCCTGCCCTACGCACCCCTTCTGTCTGGATGTTCATCTTTATCCTTTATCATGTCCTTTATGATAAACTGGTAAACAGTAAGCAAACTATCTACCTGTGTCCCATGAGTCATTTTAGCAAATTAATCAAAGCTGAGACAGGGTCATGGAAACCTCTGAGCTATGCCAATTGGTCAGAAGCACAGGCGACAAGCTAAACTTTCATCTGGCATCTGGAGTGGGGCAGTTGGGGGGTGTTCCATCAGACTGAGTTCAACCTGTGCGACTGGACACTGTCTCCAGGAAGAGCGTGTCAGAATTGAGTTAAATTATAAGACACCCAGCTGGTGTTCCAGAGAATTACTCGGAGAAAACGTGCACACGTCTGGTGTCAGAGCACCGGGAGTGTGATGGTAAAGGAGAAACAGGAGGGTGTCAGAGCACCGGGAGTGTGATAGCAAAGGAGAAACAGGAGGAGCACTGTAGGATTTCCTTATACTGACTTCAGACCCAGTTCCAAACCCTCCTCACCTTCCATACCCAGCTGGTTCCCAGCCTGAACCAAAGGGGCAGGGCCCACTTTGTCTCTGCAGTTGCTGAAGGCATGAGCTTGGGGGAGGGAACAGCTGCTGCTTCAGAGGATCTGCCTGCTTAGCCCAGATTGGGGCCGTGGCTCTGAGAAACCACTGAGACTTGCCCACTTGCTCAGTGACCCTGGTCAGGGGTGGGCAGTAGGGCACATCTGAGTCCTGCATTTTAAAACAGTCACTCATGCAATTAATACTTCTGACTAGTCAAGGGTATGGTTTTTCCAGTGGTCATGTATGGACGTGAGAGTTGGACTATAAAGAAAGCTGAGCACCAAAGAATTGATGCTTTTGAACTGTAGTGTTGGAGAAGACTCTTGAGAGTCTCTTGGACTGCAAGGAGATCCAACCAGTCCATCCTAAAGGAGATCAGTCCTGGGTGTTCATTGGAAGGACTGATGTTGAAGCTGAAACTCCAATACTCTGGCCACCAGATGCGAAGAGCTGACTCATTTGAAAAGACCCTGATGCTGGGAAAGATTGAGGGCAGGAGGAGAAGGGGGAAACAGAGGATGAGGTGGCTGGATGGCATCACCGACTCAGTGGTCATGGGTTTGGGTAGACTCCAGGAGTTGGTGATGGACAGGGAGGCCTGGCGTGCTCCAGTTCATGGGGTCACAAAGAGTGGAATACAATTGAACGACTGAACTGAACTGAAGCATGTACACTGTGCCAGGCCCTGATTCAGGCACTGTGAGTGCACCAAAGCACAGAACCAGTGGTGGGGGGAGGAGGCCCTACCATTGTCTCCATTTTATAGAAGAGGAGGTTGAGGCTCAGAGAGGTTATGTAACTTATCCAAGGTCACACAGCTGGCAAGTGGTGGGGTCAGGATTTGAAGCCAGGCAGTCTGGATCCAGTGTCTTATGCTTCCTGTTATGCTGACATGATCCCATCTAATCCCCAAAGCAGATCTGTCCTAGGTGTTTTTATACAGAGACTACATCTGTACTATAGAGACCAGGGGTCAGCACAGAATGGGAAGCTGGAATGATAAACAACTCTGCACCCTATTCACCTCTGAGCATGTGACCGTGACTTGAGAGCAGACAGGCCTGACTCTCGCAGGAGTTACCTGTGTTCCTCCCTTCTGTTCCTTCCTGCAGCCTCTGGGATGGTTCTCACACTCCAGTGTAGAGAAGAGCCTTACTAGCAAGGGCTGCAAAATCAGAACTAGCTTGGGTAGACAGTTGAGCGGCTTTCAAGAATAATGTCACTATCGGGGATTTTTACATCACTGTTGCCCTGAGAACTCATTTGCCTAGAAGGTGTGTGCCCACGAGGGTTGAGGTTAGGCTTTTTGAAGTTTGGCACGGGAAGTCCAGAGTCTGGGGTGGCTATTTGGAATACTGGATGAGACCAGGCCGCTGGAGAGAAGAGAATCGGGCCAGGGAGCCAAAAGTGAGGGCTCTGGAGACATTTCCCCTATGCCCGTCCTCAGTGGGAAAACAGGGGCTCCGCCTGCATCTGTAGGAGGAGGAATGGGACAATGGAGAGGCTCCTCTGGTGTGGGTCAGGGCATTTCCTGCCTCCCGAACTATCTATGCTCCCCCTGGAGCCTGACTGTCTCAGCTTCCGCCTTCTGCACACACGCGTGCGTGCATGCTCAGCCACTTCAGTTGTGTTTGACTCTTTGCAACCCTATGGACTATAGTCTGCCAGGCTCCTCTTCTCCCGACAAGAATGCTGGAGTAGGTTGCCATTTCCTCCTTCAGGGGATCTTCCTGACACAGGGATCAAACCCACGACACTTGCATCTCCTGCATTGGCCACCAGCGCCACCTGGGAAGCCCTCCTGCCTTCTACATTCCGATATAAGTTACTCCAAGACACCCACAGGGCACTTTACATTCTCCCAACCTCCCCACCCATTCAATTCCAGTGCCAGGGTCCTTTTCTCTAAGCCTTGAAGATGCCACATTTATTCCCACCGCAGAGCCTTTGCACATGCTGTCCTAGCCACCTGGCATTTTCAATGCTCAGAATGATACACAGCAGCTCCATTTTCCTCTCGGTCTCAGCTCAGAAGTCACCTCCTCAGAGAGACCCTCCCAGCCCACGTCATCTGAAGCAGGGGCTCCCTCCCCATCACTCTCCATCACCCTTCCTGATTTTATTTCCTTCCATCAAGCCTCACCATCTTAATTATCTTGTTGAAATATAATATGCTCATTTCTGGACTATCGTCTCATTCCTCCTCTGACGTCCAAACTCACCAGTAGCTTCCCCAGAGCAGGGCTTCATGTCTTCTGGCCATTTCTCCATTCCCACCTCCCATAACAGCACCAGGTAATACCACAGGCGCTCACTAAGCCTGGGCTGACTCACTCAACGGATCCTAGTTGCTGTGGCACCTGAGTCTTGGATTTTGCATCTCCAAAATGTTGCTAACGACAGCTACCCCGTAGAGCAACCACAAGGATAACAGGAGGATGCTGTAAGCACAAGCCAGCACATGGCGAGCTCTTCCCTGATCATAATTACTACCCTAAGATCATGCCCTCCAGAGGGAAGGCTTGAGAAAAAGATACAACAAGTCTCTGCCCAGCCCTGGAAGGCTGGCCTTGAAAATGACTCAATGCCACAGGCTGTGCCGTTTTCTCGAGATGGCCAGAGAACAACAGCGCCCGGCGGGGAGGCAGGCATGAGCCCCTTTCTGCAGCCAACCAGCCCTGGCCCCCTTGAAGAAGCCCAGGCAGGCGCTGGTGGTGCACATGAACTGGCTACCCCGCTGCCTCTCTGCTTGCAGAAAACCCCGCCACCTCTGCTGGATCCAGCATACTGATATTTGAGCAAAGAACACAAAACACATTAAATAAATGTTATGGTCTTATCTACAGGAAAGGAGAGCTAAGAAAGAGTCTCTGGAGGAAAGGCGCTTGGCTCAGAGCCCCAAGCTGTGCCAAGGTCTTAAAACATCAGAGAGCTGCTTACAGGAAGGACTTTCTCGGTCCCAGGGGCAACAAAAGGGTGCAATGCAAACAGCACCCTGAATTAACCTTAAAATATCAGGGGGACCATCTCTCAGTCCTTTCTCAATTTTATTAAAGAAACAATCACGGTCTTGGGGAAGGAAGGTTCTGTAGGGGGCATTGAGGCCCCTGCCCTCTTCTTTGGGTTACAGCATCCCATGGTGCTTTGGGCTACAACCCATCCCCCACCAGCCACAGTACTGGTGTTTCTGTCAATCAAAGGCATCTCCCTGCCAGCCAATTAGGTGCTCCCTTCCAGATACACGAATCTTGAGTGAAAGGATGCAGAGAACAGAAACTGTGGGGATCCCTTTCTTCCTGGGGGCTGCATCCTGAGCTCCTCAGCTTCAGTTCTGGGCCTGCCCACACACTGCCAGTCAATTCTGACTTTGTGGAAGGTGACCAGGATCAGTTTCTGTTCCTTACAACCAGAGACCCACACAGCAAAAGGTGCCCCGTGAGGCTTGGAGTCCTGGCAGCTGCATGTGGCCACGAGCCTGGATCTGGGGCACTGAGGAGTTAAATCATCGCAAGTGTAAATCATCTGAGCATCTTCTCTTCCTCTGTCCACTCTCCGGGCTACATGAAGACTAGGCTTCAACCATAGGGGGCAAAATATCACAGAAGACAGCAGAGGGAGAAGAGAGCTGCACCAGCCTAGAGGGTCCCCTCTACTCTGCCATGGAGAACTGATGCTTTCCAACTGTGGTTCGGGACTCTTGAGAGTCCCTTGGACTGCAAGGAGATCCAACCAGTCAACCCTAAAGGAAATCAACCCTGAATATACATTGAAAGGACTGATGCTGAAGCTGAAACTCCAACACTTTGGCCACTTGATGCGAAAAGCTGACTCATGAAAAAAGACCCTGATGCTGGGAAAGATTGAAGGCAGGAGGAGAAGGGGATGACAGAGGATGAGATGGTTGGATGGCATCACTGACTCAATGGACATGAATTTGAGGAAACTCCGGGAGATGGTGAAGGACAGGGAAGACCTGGCGTGATGCAGTCCATAGAGTCACAAAGAGCTGGACACAACTGGGCAACTGAACAATAACAACAAGAGAATTGAGGGAGATGAGGACCAGAGCCCCTGCAAAACCAGAGCCTTTCTGCCAGGCTCTAAGAAGTTTCCCTGTGCTGGGTTTGGCAAGGAGAATGGCATCTCAGTGGCCAGCTCCCCAACCCCGACTCCCACCAGCCCTCCATCTCCAGGAGGCCCTGTGAGGCCAAGGCCAGGAGGCTCACCTTTTTCTCATCCCCGCCTTGCAGGAGGTGTAGGGTGCTCCTCCGGTCACCCTCATGCTGCCACAGGGCGCTGCCATGGGGCTGGGGTAGGCCTGAAGGTGGGGAGATACTGCGGCCCTGGGGGTCTACCCAGGTGTAGATGTGGTTGGTGATGTAGCCACCGGGAATGCGCCCTGCTGAGTACACCGACAGCACCAGCTTCTTGGAGCCCTTGAGAGCCTAGAGAGAGAGAGAGACACCTGTTAGTAGGAAAGGGGATGGTGAGAGATTGTCCAGGACTTGCTTCCTCTTAGGACCCTGCACATGGAGGAGGCAGCCAGAGCCCCTACGTCTCTTCCCTTTCCCAGCCCTCAGTTTTGTCCTATGGAAATGAGGATATCTGTCCCACCCCACCCCACCCCTCACCTTGAAGTGGTCCAAACACAAGAAATAGGACCTCTCAGCAAATCTTTGCTGAAGAGTCGATGGAACAGGCCTACAACTGCATCCTTACGAAGGCCTGCTGGGCTGACCTCTGGGAACATGGAATCTGAATGGTCCCACCATTCCTTACTTGGTATGGGAGGCTCACCGTGCCGGGACTATTTGTGCAAACAACGTAGTGGTCCGGAAGGTGGGTACAGGCAGAGGTACCTACATGACCAGCCCCCAGATCATAGCCCCCTGGTGTGAGTCTGTAAGGAGCGTCCCTGGAAGGCATTTCACACGTGTTGCTATGACTCAGTGCTGGTGGAATCACACAAGTATCCCTGTGTGACCGCACAGGGAGAGGACTCAGGAGCTCACGCCTGGTCTCCTGCCATTCAGCCCTGTGCGCTGTTCTCCACACTCACTGTGCTGTGTGCCCGTTTGCTGTAACAAATCTTAGCCACTAGCACAACCATATGCTGAACACTCGAGCCCTTATGGAAACTGGGGAAGATCTGACGACCCCAGTAGAGAGTTAAGAGATAAAAATACTGATAATAATGGCCATCATTTTGTGGCAAATAGAAGCGGAAAAAATGGCAACAGTGGCAGATTTTATTTTCTTGGGCTCCAAAATCACTGTGGATGGTAATCGCAGCCATGAAATTAAAAGACACTTGCTCCTTGGAAGAAAAGCTATGACAAACCTAGACAGAGTGTTCAAAAGCAGAGACATCACTTTGCTAACAAAGGTGCATATAGTCAGAGTTATGGTTTTTCCAGTAGTCATGTTTGGATGTAAGAGTTTGACCATAAAGAAGGCTGAGCGCCAAAGAACTGATGCTTTCAAACTGTGGTGTGGAAGAAGACTCTTGAGAGTCCCTTGGACAGCAAAGAGATCAAACCAGTCAACCCTAAAGGAAATCAACCCTGAATGTTCATTAGGACTGATGCTGAAGCTGAAGCTCCAATAATACTTTGGCCACCTGATGTGAAGAGTTGACTCATTGGAAAAGACCCTGATGCTGGGAAAGATTGAGGGCAAGGGGAGAAGCGGGCAATAGAGGATGAGATGGTTGGATGGCATCATGGACACAATGGACATGAGTTTGAGCAAGCTCGGGGAGATAGTGAAGGACAGGGAAGCCTGGCGGGCTACAGTCCATGGAGTTGCAAAGAGTCACACATGACTTAGTGATTGAACAACAGCAACAATGGTAGCTTAACAATGATAAAAGGCCTGTATGTGTGAGACATTCTGCTGTGTACCTGACGTGCTTTATCTCCTGAAATCCTTATGGAATCCAATCTTGGTGAGGAGGGATTCCATGACTCAGTTGAAGTAAAGGAAGAGAAATGACCTGCTCACACAGCTAGTAAGGGACTTCTTTCCCACAGCAACTAATGTTGAGTGTAGATACCACCCTGACTTGACACTTTATAGTCCGGGGATGGAAGGACCACAGGGAGAGGTGGACCCAAACTCTGCCCCCTGGGAGCAGCCATACTGCTTTCCCATGATGCACCTGTACTGACATGAAGCCCTTTATTCTGAGGTGGTCATTCAGCACTGGGATTAACAGGCAAACACACCCCAGAATCTGGGATTTTGTATCAGTGATAGTACCTACACACGGGTAAGTTCATGCTGCCATCAAAATCACATTTACAATCATTACAAAGCATTTTAATGTGATAGATCTTACAATCATTACAAAGCATTTTAATGTGATAGATTTTAATGTTAAGTGGGGTCAGAGGATATAAATCCTGTCTCACAGTGTGATCTCAGTTACGTTAAGAGAAAAATTACATAGGGAAAAAAAAACTGAAATCGAGGAGTAATGTGCCAAGATGCCAGCAGTCCTTCTCTCTGGGGGGCAGGATTATGGGTGGTTATTACTTTGTTCTTCCTGTTTCTCTATATTTTCCAAATGTTCCAGAAGGAAGGTGTAGTACTTTCAATATCAGAAAATAGCAATATGCATAAAAGGGGAGGGCGGCACTTAACTCTCTGAACCTGCAGAGCACTGTGTAATACTGACCCCCCAGTTCTCTCCACGGACAACAGGGGTCACGGGCGGGGCTTTCAGAGATAGCGGAGAGCCCTGCTTGGGTAGAGTTTCCGGACAAGGACGCTGGACCACAGGCCTGGACACTCTGATACCTGAACCTCTTCCAGAGGAGGAAGGTCGGGCTGGGAGGGCCCCTCGATCCCACAGTTAAATGCCAGTCCCAGGGCAGAGGGATAACGAGCAGATGGCAACTCTCCAAAATTCTGCTTGTAAAAAAGATTTCTGAGAAGATGAGCAAAGAAAGATTTACAGTGTTCTTTTCCCATTCCCTGGGACTCCCCTGACAGAATAATTGGGAAAATAAAATCTCTGTGAAGTTTAAGATGCAGGATGGAGGAAGCCTGAGACCAAGCAAGCTTTTGCTGGAATTTAGTGCACAACATCCACGGGAGCCACCGCGGCCTTTGAGGGGTCTTCCTGACCCCTCTGCCCCGCCCCCTGGCTCCCTCCTCCATGAAGGCGCTGCTGCAGGTCTTATGCTGCTTCGATGGGCTTGCTTCTTCTCTGCTTCCTCCCCGGGACAGACGGTGAGTTTGAGCCCTCACTCATTCCACAAGGGCTGGCAAAGAGCCTTCTGTGTGCCGGGCCTGGAGAGAGCAATGTGAACGTATCTTCAGGTCACCTGCGGCCTGAAGAGAGACAAGGCTTCGCTGGGCCCAGAGTGCGTGCCTGCCCGCAAAGTCGCTTCAGCCATGTCTGACTCTCTGTGACTCTGTGAACTGTAGCCCCCCAGGCTCCCCTGGATTCTCCAGGCAAGAATACTGGAGTGGGTTGCCATGTCCTCCTCCAAGGGATCTTCCTGACCCAGGGATCAAACTCGCATCTCCTGCGACACCCGCATTGCAGGTGGATTCTTTACCCGCGGAGCCACTAGCGAAGCCCAGGCCCAGAGTAGGTCCTCAGAAAAACCTGCTTGCCCTTACTGGGTGAGAAAGCAGATTTTTGGCCTCTGAAGGAACCATAACATGCACAGGCATCACCATGCAGCCACCTTCCTTATCGGATCTGGAAGGCTGCACTGGAATTTGGGACAGGGGAAGGCAAATGGAAAGAACGGGACCTTGTGGATTTGGGCAGACTGGATTTAAGTTGCCTCTGTCACTTGTGAGTCCGGGGTCACTGAGGCTGGCTGCTTCTGCTCTCAAAGCAGCACATGTTGGTGGGGGGAGGTGCGGACAATGCCCACCTCTCAGAATCCTGTGGGTAAAATGGAACACATAGAGGGTGGGCGTCTGCACACAATGGGGGGTCAGCACGTGGCGGAGCCCACTCCCCTCTCCTAGTAGTGATTCCTCATTGAGAAGGCAAACCAGGTAGAAAAGCATTATCCAAGGAGTTGGAAAAAAAAAAAAGAAGGTGTCTGAGAGAATGAAAATCAACATACAGCACACCATTTGTATTCTGTATCACTGGCACTAGTGGCGTTTTCTTGGTCAGTTCTATAAATAGGCAAGCAGCAACCTTGAGAATGGAGAGGAGGTTAACGCCTTTGATGAGAACAAGAGGGAAGGCTGGCGCCGGAGAGGGCCTGGCAGGTCACCGAGTCTCCATGCACCGCCGGTCCCCAGCATGCTGCAGAAGGGGACCCTGGCAACCCGAGATGGGAAGGGACATAGAAGGTACAGCCCAGATGCAGGAAACCAGCCCTGGGCAAGCGGCTTCCCCTGTGCACCTCGGTCTCCCCATCACCAGCCTGTGGGACCAGAAAATCTGAAGGCCACTCCAGCCTGGACCACTCCAGAACCTCTGATATTGGCTCTTTAGGGGCAGGGGGTCAATGTGGGCTTTCACTGGGTCTTAGAGAGCTCGAATATCATCATCCACTGCTGCTTTATTTTTCTGGCAAAACTGCAGAAAAACATGATTCCTGAGACCGCACTTTCCACACCTAAAAAGGCTCTGGGAACACGGTCCTGGTGCCGGGGCCATTAGAATGCAGTGAGGAGGGCTCCATCCATGGTGCTTTGACCAAACTGTGTGTCATGCAGGGAAGGTGGGAGGAGGGGAAGATCTAGGAGTGCAGTTTCTGCTTTTTCCTGGCTGTCTTATCTCTCTCTCTCTTTAAAAAAAAAAAAAAAAAAAACAACCATTTGCTTATTTTTAAAAGGTATCCCTGGCGGGAGGCGAAGGGAACAACAGAGGATGAGATGGTTGGATGGCATCACTGATTTGATGGACATGAGTCTGAGCAAACTCCAGGAGCTGGTGAAGGACAGGGAAGCCTGGCATGCTGCAGTCCATGGGGTTGCAAAGAGTTGGACACAACTGAGCAAATAAACTGACTGAATGGAAGGATTAATTCCTAAAGAGAGCTGGCTGACGCTTTCTCGCCCTAAAAGCCCTTCCACCTGCCTACCTCACCCACTCACCATTGCCACCTTGATCCCTGAGGCTCAGGCCATCTGGAGGATAATGTGGTGCTCGTTCCCGGTTAGGTACCCAGAACTGGTGGCTTCTCTCACTGGCATGCCTCCGTAGCAAGCAGCCTTATACAGCAAGGCAAACTAGAAAGGACTTGGTTGTGAGACAGACACTCAGGTGTATCTCCATTGTGTTCTGCCCTCTTCTTGCTGGTCTCGGTTTTGCCAACTGGCAATGAGCAGGTTCCTAGGTGGCGCTAGTGGTAAAGAAACCACCTGCCAATGCAGGAGACAAGAGACGCGGGTTCCATCCCTGGGTAAGGAAGATCCCCTGGAGGAGGGCATGGCAACCCACTCCAGTATTCTTACCTGGAGAATCCCATGGACAGAGGAGCCGGGTGGGCTACAGTCCATGAGGTTGCAAAGAGTCAGGCATGACCGAAGTGACTAAGCAGCAGCAATGAGCAGAAGGGAATCCCTGATTGCTAAGGTCCTGCCCCAAGTTAAATTTGAATGTCCTCTGGTTCATTGCTATATTTAGGAGAAATGATGTTGCTACCAGGTCCTTGAACCAGATCTTGAACCTCAGGGCTCTGAGGTTCCACATCAGTTGGGAGGGACCAAAAGGGTTTAAGAAAACACCAGAAGGGCAGATGGAGCATCTCAGGTGTGGCAGGATATGCACCCCAACTCGGCACTATCACAGCACCAGGGACCTTCAAAGGGACCCGATGGCTGGGGAGACAGCCTCCAATGGGACTGCAACCATGCGTCTTTGTTCTTCACAGACAGCTGCCTGTGTGTGGTAGATAAGATCCAAAAGCTACCTAAAAGCAGTGTACCAGTGCCTGCTGGCGACTGTCGACCACACCCCTCTCCTGCTGCAGCAGCCGGCAGAATGAGCCAGTCTCCTGAATCAAATGCTTATAAGCTGTGCCACTTCATGCAAGTGACCAACCCTCTCTGTTCATCTGCTTCCCTCCTGGAAAATGAAGATCTCTTTTCCCCACTCTCTAGGTAGAAGAAGCCTATTAGCACAGTGCCTCATACTTAAGAATTCAATGAGCTAAGGCTAAACAAATCCCATGAGATCTGGGGAAAGTCCACTGTAAGCAAGAGCCGTCATCAGAGCCCCCTGCTCCCCTGCTTGCTATCACATGTTTACTGGTGAAACTCCACCAGGGGGTTTGCCAGCATGCCACCAGGTCACATCACAGAGGAATCTAGATCTGCCCAGGCAGATGGCACGGCTGAGATATTACCCATCACCAGATGATGATGCAGGCAGCGTGCTATGATTGCAGGAATGTAAATTATATGTGGATGTCTTCAAATTTAATAACTGGCTAGTTGGATTAATGCTTTCAGGAGGCAAGTCAGCTCTTCAGAGCTGACTCTAACACCCCCAAATCACAGACCAGGAGACAGAATTCTCTGCTCAGCAGAAGAGTAAGAAATAGACTGGAGATAGTTACAGTATGAAGGGACTGGGGAGTGGGGAGGAATTGAGAACACAGCAGGTGCACACATGTTCCCGTGTTTAAAAACATGCACCAAAGTGCAAGCACAAGGTCATAAGACCATTAGACTACTGCCTGGAGAGGCAGGTATGAAAGGAGCGTTCCGGAAAAGTCTTGAGTGAGGACACATAATGGTGAGTCATCCAGCTTATTTCAGGGCAAGGTCTTCTCTTCTGGGGAACAGATCACTCAGAACAGAAACTCAGGAGGGAGTCTGGTCTAAGACCCAGGTTAGTGACGGGGAATAGAGGGAAGGATTGTGCTGGCCAGCTCTTCCTGATTCCACCTTGCCTAGCTGGGTTTTGGGTTCCGAGTCTCTGGGCTCCCATCCTGGCTCTGCTGTTGACTTACTGTGTGACACAGAGCAAATGACTTAACCTCTCTGTACCTGTGTCTGCATTCAAAATGCCACTGTTTTAAGGATGATCAGGATAATATAAACCACCTATACATATAGCAGCATGGCAGTAAAGAATCCGCCTGGCAATTCAGGAGACAAGGGTTCGATTCCTGGGTGGGGAAGATCCCCTGGAGGAGGAAGTGGCAACCCACTCCATTATTTTTGTCTGAGAAATCCCCTGGACAGATGAGCCTGGCAAGCTTTAGTCCACTGGGTTGCAAGGAGTGGGACAGTACTGAGCACCTGAGGAACAACAGTATGGTACATGCACAGAGTAGGTACTAAAGGCATGTGAAGTCCTTTCCTGGGCCTGCCAGCTCCTTCTCTAAACAGAAGCCCTAGAAAACCTCTAAAACTCTCATCTGCATGGACACCAATACCTGAGCAACTCTAGCCTCTCCCTCCCAACTTTTCTCCTCTTCAGAAATGTCCTCTCTTTTGATGGATACTTCCTCATATCAGCCCTGACTTTGACACTCAGCCCCTTTCTCACCACCTCCAGGAAGCCTTCTTAGACAGTGACTGACTTGCCTTTTCCGAGAGCAGCCAGAACACTTGTATGTTTTTGTTGTCATCTAAGCTATGGCACCCCACTCCAGTGTTCTTGCCTGGAGAATCCCAGGGACGGCGGCACCTGGTGGACTGCTGTCTATGGGGTCGCACAGAGTCGGACACAACTGAAGCGACTTAGCGGCAGCAGCAGCATACTATAGCTTCTGTTATCACCTTCATGCATTCTGTCTCTAAGACTGCAAGAGAAGCTCCTTGAGGCACACTGCCTATTCTGTTTTCTTTATCCCCTCTCCCTGTTCCTTCTCCTTCACTCACTACCCGTTCATTCATTTCATTCATTTGCTCATTCATTCAAGATATCCGTTGGGCTTTCAAGATGCTAGGCAGCCCCAGGCATTTGTTAAAAGAGGCCACAGAAAAAGCAGTGCACTGGCCTGGGGCCCAGGTGCCCTGGATCACCATCCCGTGTTTGTTCACACTCATGTGAGCACACGTGTCTCAGACATACGTGGAATGCGGAGAAGCAGAAGGGGTAGTGCTTTAGAGCCACAGCTCTGAAGCAAGACTTCAAGGATTCCGTTCTTGGCTCTGCCATTCACCAGCGGCAACCCCAGGCAAGTTTCTTAGCCAGCCTGTGTCCCAGTTTCCCAGGCATGAGATGGGATAATAGTAGTATTATCTCACAGGGCCGTGGGGAGGATTAAATTAGTTGATATACATAAAGTGTTTAGTGTCTGGAAGATAGGGAAGAGGTACAGAAGGGTGCTGCTGCTGCTGCTAAGTCGCTTCAGTCGTGTCCGACTCAGGTGAGGTGTTGGTATTACTATGGAGAGCCCAGAGCAGAAGTCGCAACCTGCCACCCAGGCAACCACGGCTGCATTCTGGTGTCCGTCCTTCTCGGTTTGTTCTGTATATTTTACAAACACACGGATGTTCACACTCAAAACTATTGTTGTCTGAGGTCTGCATAGATAGACTCATGCTTAACATTTCATTGACATCTTTTTTCAGCTAAAAAAATGTATTTTGAAGGTCTTTCCTTAAAAAGATCATCTGTTCCCATAATACACGGCATTCCCTGGCTGAGATGCACCACCATTGAATTCCAGCTCCCCTGTTGCTGGAAATTAATGTTGCTTCTCAGTTTTTGCCAGCACGAACAATGCCGCGATAACATATTTATACTTGCATCCAATTTTCTACACCAAAGAAAAGTGGAATCCCAGAGACTGTTTTTTCATATGCAAACCTGTCCCTCCATGTAGTTCCTCTAACTACCTGCAGGGGGAAGCACTACGACACCTGAGTCTGTAAAAGGCATGAATTTCCCCTAACAATGGCAACCCACTCCAGTACTCTTGCCTGGAAAATACCATGGATGGAGGAGCCTGGTGGGCTGCAGTCCATGGGGTCGCTAAGAGTCGGACACGACTGAGCGACTTCACTTTCACTTTTCACTTTCATGCATTGGAGATGGAAATGGCAACCCACTCCAGTGTTCTTGCCTGGAGAATCCCAGGGACGGGGGAGCCTGGTGGGCTGCCGTCTACGACGTTGCACAGAGTCGGACACTACTGAAGTGACTTAGCAGCAGTAGCAGCATGGGCACTGTGGATGGGACTGAGTGAGGGCTTTCCAGTGATTTTTTTTTCCCGAAGCAGAGTTCACTCTGGTGCAGGTATCCAGCCTCCAACATGCCTTCTTCCACAGGATCCAGAAGTCTCCTAGTGTATGCAATCTTTTCTCTATCTTCCAACTTCTTCTAGAGACAAAGTATTGTATTGCAAAACACCAAAATAAAAAGGTGGCTTAGGGGGAAGACCCCTCAAGAGTTTTAAAGTAATAAATGTACTCACTAGAAAACTATTCCCAGACAGAGGACCACGTAGTCCTAGCTGTGAGACTTCAAGCAAGTTCCTTAAGCCCTCCGGGCTGCACCGTTCTCACCTGTTCTGTTGTTGCTGTTTAGTCACTAAGTCGTGTGCAACTCTTTAGTGACCCCACGTCCTGTAGCTGGGCTCCTCTGTCCATGGGATTTCCCAGGCAAAAATACTAGAGTGGGTTGCCATTTCCTTCTCCAGGGCACCTTCCTGACCCAGGGTTCGAACACACATCTCCTGCACACATCTCTGGCATCGCAGGCAAATTCTTTCACTGCTGAGCCACCAGGGAAGCTCTCTCACTTGTTAAGTGGGGTTATTCATCCCTACCATCACGGAGTTGAGTGGACAAAAGGAGGAGAGACAAGATACTGGACACAAGGCCTCTTGCACTGGGCAGGGTGCATAGCAAGTGCCCAGTAAACGATGGTTAACATTATTGATCACAGCAAAATTACAGTGATGATTATGCATTTTATTCTTCCCACTGCACCTATGAAGAAAGACTGTCTGTGTGGTCAAGTGTCTTATGCAAGGTCAGAAAGAGGAAGAGAGGCAAGGCTTGAACTTGAATCTTGGATTCTTCAAACTCATGTATCTTTTACCAGTAGTTCAAGAGGGTTCAGATAGGGACTTCCCTGGTGGTCCAGTGGTTAAGACTACGGGCTCCCAGTGCAGAGGGCCTAGGCTTGATCCCTGGTCAGGGAAGTAGATCCCACATTCCACAACTAAAAGATTCTGCTTGCTGCAATTAAGACCCAGCACAGCCAGATAAATTTTTTTTTTTTTAAGTAAGTTCAGATAACACAAGGCCAACTGTATGTCAAAGCCACACAAGATGGACAAGGAGAGGGCCTGAAAAGGGGGCTTGGACTTACTTGGACTTTACTTTCAGGTTGCAAGTAAATGAGACACCTTGGCCTCTTGAACCCTGAGCTGGTCCCAGGTGCAGCCACAGACACTGGAAAGACCCTCTCCGCTCAGCCCCACTTGGAGGGAGGGCAGAAACTGGCATGTGGACTCTCTCTCTCTGTGGCATATTTTAATGTCATGAGAAAGTAAAGCCCTAATTAACACTCTGTCTTCAGAGCTCCTTCCTCTGCACCACGTTTTGTCTATGTTACTTATCACCTCTTACAGGGACCACTAACTGCAACAGCTTTCCAGCCTCCAAAATTAGTCTCTGCAGGGCAATCTGGACATCCTTTTAAAATGCAGTGGGCCCTGTCCCTGCTCTGCCCCAAACCCTCCCAGTGCCTCTCCAGCCTGCACAGCCAACCCTGCTGCCCAGCCGGCCTCCTCTCCTGCCCTGCCACCTGGCCTTTTTATAGTATCAAGAGCTCCAAGCTACTTACATGTTCTGCTCCCTGTCCCTGAATGTTCATATCTCAACGTGCACGCATGCTCCATCGCTTCAGTCGTGTCTGAGTCTTTGCGACCCTATGGACTATAGCCCACCAGACTCTTCTGTCCCTGGGATTCTCCAGGCAAGAATACTGGAGTGGGTTTCCATGCCCTCCTCCAGGGGATCTTCCTGACCCAGGGACTGAACCTGGGTCTCCTGCATCTCCTGCACTGCAGGCAGATTCTTTACTGCTAAGCCACTGGTGAAGCCCTACCTCAACATACTCAACTTACATATAAGTGACTATTTTATCAACATCTTTCACAACAGAAAAGACAGGAGATTCTGGTGTGGTCATAGATGTGACCAAACGTAGCAGTGACCAGATGTATCAGTAAATATGTAAATCAGTAAATATGAGCGATAGGAGACTGTGGGTGATCTCACGTAAAATGAGGGACATTGAAAAATGCAGCTAAAATTGCTTTCCTCCTGAAATTGACCTCCTTCCTCTTGCAACTGAGTGCCAATGAGGAGTTTTTACCTCTGCTGAGGTACCAGTGAGTTTGCTATAGAATCTGAAAGAATGTATTAATTTCTCTGTTTGCCTTGGTTTTACTAGGAATTTCAGATCCATTTGAATATGTAATATCAATCCTATAAAGGCAAAACCTTGCCCATGCCTGTGTGTGTTAACATACACACACACAATACACTTTCCAATACTGTTTCAGATCTCTCTGCCTCTTTCACGATAAGCTTTTTAGGTTAATTCACTCAGTCATTTTTGAAATAGGACGTAATATTAATTAAGAATATATTAATAAGTAAATGGGATACATGGCTTCCCACGTGGCTCAGCAGTGAAGAACCCTCCTGCCAATGTAGGAGATGCAGGTTCGATCCCTGGGTCAGGAAGATCCCCTGGAGAAGGGAATGGAACCCACTCCAGTATTCTTGCAGAAAATCCCCTGGACAGAGGAGCCTGGCGGACTACAGTCCATGGAGTCTCAAAGAGTCAGACATGACTGAGTGCATACACGCACACAAATGGGATTCAAAGAGTTAAAAGAAAGTGTTAACCATTTCTTTGCTCACTTCTACTTCTTGCATCCCCAACCTCACTCCTGGAAATTCATCTTCTATTATTCTTTCATGAAGATAATAGATTCTCTCGATTTTTAAAAATAAACAAACAGGGAGTTTGGAGGAGAATGGCTACATGGATATGTATGGCTGAGTCCCTTCGCTGTTCACTGGAAACTATCACAATGTTGTCAACTGGCCATACCCCAATACAAAACAAAAAGTTTAAAATAAATAAAGAGGATGCTCAATCATACCAATCACATAGGAGGTGCTCAATAAAACAACTGCCAAGCGGATGAATGAATGCTAAAGGCCATCTTGACGATTAGATCTCCCCCACATGCAGCTGGAAGCAGAGATACTTTTCACAGACACTTGGGCAGTAACTGGGCTTTCTCATCCTACCTCTCTATCTCCCTCCACCTCTCAGAAATCCTTTGCTGCTGCTGACTTTGGTCTAAGAATGCACGTCATTTACAAACAGAAGTCCAAACATCGTCAGTCTAAATTCTTGTGGAATGTTGATATCAATCGGGTGGCAGTGTGGTAAGAATTCACTCTGTCTCCAAAAAGGTCAGCTTCATTGTCATGTACCTGAGGTCTGCATGCCTACTGGGGGCTAGATCGAGACCAAGACGAGACCTGACATGGCCCATCCGTTCTGGCTCTTTGAGGCCACTTCACCACCTTGAGCTGCTGCTCCAGGGAAAAGCAACTGAACTGCAGGGCAGCTGTGTGAGCCCAACCGAACGACCTCCCAGAAACGTAGCTCCACATAAAGGTCAGGAGGCACCATGACAACATACGTAGGAAGCAAACATGAAAGGAGGAAGGCAACTAAACCATTGGGAAAATGTGAATGCGTAGAGATACAGGCCAGGGGAGGGGGTAGAGAAGTGATGACTAGCTGACATCTTCTTTCCCCCTTTGCAGTTTTCTTAGTGATGTTTAGATTTGCCTTGGAACCTAACTAGATTTTCCAAAATCAACTGTACATCCCCCTCTTCGTCTTTTCTTTATAAGTTTGACCTTCTCCAAAGGCTCTAGTGTGAAGATACAGAAGCAAATCTTTGCTCCAGTGCTGAGAATGCCAGAATCCCAAAGGCTGGAACGGGCACCTGACATTTCAAAGCCCCTACTCTCCAGCGTCTTTGCTCCTAAGTGTCTGAGTGAGCTAAGGCTGGGCAAAAAGGAAAAACACAGAGGATCAAAGAGAGGGAAAAAAGTGCTGTCCTTGGGGATAATGCCATGAGAAATTTATAAGAAGATAGTGACGGAGTGACCCTCCCTTTGCAAAACATCTCACCAGATGAGGACAGAGCCTATTCCAGAAAGATATTGATTCCTTTTTAATGCAATTCTTCAATTATCCACTAAGCCTGGCTTTTAGTCTCTTATAATTTAAGTGAATTGCTTTACAAATGTTCTCTTAAATTTTGTCTCTTTATTCGTTTCTTTTTTTCCTTTAAGGAGGAACTAACAAGATTCTAGGAGTCATAGATATAATCATGAGATGCACCTCAACGGGTCTGCAATGGACTGTTTGTTGTCCCGAATCAATGTCCACAGCACATCGATCCATCAGGAAAATCAGTTTCTATCAATATCATCTTCTCAGTGCACAAGTGGATACACAGATGGGGAGTGGCAAAGAGCCTCCTGCCAATGCAGGAGACGCAGGCTCAGTCCCTGGGTCTGGAATATTCCCTGGAGGAGGAAATGGCAAACCACTCCAATGTTCTTGCCTGGGAAACCCCACGGACAGAGGAGCCTGGCGGGCTACAGTCCATGGGGTCACAAAGAGTCCAATAAGACTTAGCAACTAAACAAACAGCAATTATCTATGTATATATGTATTTAATATATGATATATTCTTATTTTGGATATACCATTTATATGTACATCTGTGCGAGCTCAGGGCTCAGTCGCATTTGACTCTTTGCGACTCCACAGACTGTAGCCCACCAGGCTCCTCGGTCCACAAAATTTTTCAGGCAAGAATACTGGAGTGGGTTGCCATTTCCTTCCTGATTCAGGGGGGATCTTCCCAACCCAAGGTTGGAAGCCCACATCTCCTGCACTGGTTCCAGGCAGATTCTTTACCCTGAACCACTTTGGAAACCCATATATATATATAAATATATTTTTTTTTTCTTGTTCCCCCCGCCCCAGCTATTCAAACACTAAATATGCAAAGGGGTTCAACTTCATTATATAAATTAGAGTAGGATGCATTTTGTCTATCAGATTGGCAAAAATGGAAAAGGAATATGATATCCAGTGTTGGCAAGGCTGGGGAAAAATGAGGCATCTCATACACTGCTGATGTTGGAGGAGGGACTGTAAAAAAACAAACTCTTCCCCAAGAGCACTTTGGCAACAGTTACCAAGCCTGAAAAATCTGTCTATTCCCGGAGCCAATGCCACCTCTAGAAAGACAGTCCAAAGAATTATTAGAGATGTGCTTCAATATTAATGTACAAGGATGTTTAAAGCAGAAATAAAGATAATGCTTTAAAAAAAATGTCCAACAAGAATAAATTGGTTAAATAAATCATGTATCTCTTTGTTGTGATATATTATGCAAGAATTAAAAATCATTCTGAAGAAATATTTATCAAGGTGGGAAAAAAACAGTTGTGATACATTGTCTGGTGAAAGAGGCAGGCTTCATGACTATGTTCAGAATGGCAGTTTTCTAGGAGGTTCCCAGGGCAAATTTACAGGCACAGACCCACAGGGGACTGGAGAGACAGGAATCAATTGTCCACAGTGATGGTTTAAGGGGGGATTATCAAGATTTGGGGTTTCTTCCTTTATGTTTTTCTGGGTTTCTAAGTTTTCTAAATGGAACCTATCTCTCTTAGGTCATTAAAACACACACACTTGTGCACACACATACACATTGGTATTTTAAAAGCTCAAACAGACTCCTCTGCTCCTCATGTTTCCTATGAGCTAAAGAAAATGGCCTTTGATGCGCCTAGTCTGCGATGGGGCTGACAGCCACCAGTCTTCTATGCAAGGCCCGGCAGACTCTGTCCTCATCCTGCCCAGAGGGCAGACAGCAAGACAGATTCAAGCCTCCACCAGTCAGTGAGATGATTTCATAAGTTACGGGTTTATCCTAATGGGGGTGGAGTTGAGGTCACAGTTATCTATTTAAGGAATTTCCACAGACAATGCACAAAATAAAATCCTGACAAAGGCCAGGGCACAGTGAGAGGGATGAGAGAAGGGACAAGGAGAAGCAGCAGCGTGGCCATGCCACCTCTGTACCTGCCGTCTAGTAAACGACACGCATAGAGACTTCCTGGGAAGGGGTAGGGCGACCACGGCCTGGGTTGTCTGGTTCATCGTGGCTTTTCTTGCCAAGTGGAAAAAATTGGGGGAAAGACGTACATGTACTGACCCAGCTCTAACCAGCACCAAGGCTCATGCACCCCGCTTCTCAGTTATTAACAGAAGCTGTCGAGGGCAGTGGCTGTGAGCAAAGCTTTGGAGGCAGAAAGACCTGGGTTCAAATCTTAGGCCTGACACCTTCCATCTGTATGCAGGCGGCTGATCACTTCCTATTCCAGATGCTGTTTCCTCTCCCTGGGGGCTGTGTGAAAAGTCAGTATGCGAAACCCCGGCAGAGTTTCTGGAGCCACACAGAAGACCCTCCATGTGGCCATACATATTAGTAGGCTCAGTATTGCAAGCTTGTAAGCATCTTGTGTTACATATTTTATACCAAGCAGAACATCATTTGGCGAAAACAGACCCCAACACAGTGGGTAATCATTCGGTGTTTGGATGAATAGATATGTGCAATGCTGCACTACATTACCTGTAAGGCCATCAATGTGGAAGAAACTGAACAGAGAAGGAACACAGAAGCTTAGTAACTTGTCTGCCATTCGACTACTCTTTCCATCACAATTTTATGGAAGAGGAATTTGAAAATCAGAAAGGTTAAGAAGTTTGTTCAACACCCTACAGGTCCAAAGTGGCAGAGTTGAGCTTGGAATCCAGAATGTCTGACTCCAGAGCCCAGATTCAAGCACAGTAGGCTGTTCCCTCTCTCTGGTGTTGGGGTGATGGTCACAGTCCCTCAAGTTGACAAAACCTGGGTTTAAATCCTGGCTCTGCCACTTTCCATCTTGGTGACAACAGGCAAGTGACAAATTCTTGGCAGTTTTGCAAAGTGAAGTGAAAAACATGGTACCTATTAACAAGGCTGTCGTGATGGTCAATGGATTTTATATATACAAAGGTTATTATTGTTCACAGAGCAACACTAGGAAATACATACTCTGTGTAATGACGAGAGAAAAGGAGGCCACCACCCGGAGGAAGCAGAGGGGAGAAGAGAAGGTTTCCCATAGATGGGGTAGCTGCCTGTGGGCAGCAGGTCTGCTAGGGGGAGGCAAAGAGGCCCTAGGACCATGGGCGGAGAGAAATGGAGCCTTGCTGCTTGTCTGACCAAGTGTGAACTACACAGCTGGGGAAAAGGACTGTCTGTGGGTAAGAAAGGATTGGATCATTAGCAGCCCGAACGTCAGGGTCAGGAGCTCGGCCTCTGCCCCACAGGTTCCCAGCTCCACTGTGAGGCACTAGGCAGACCCAAGTTTCTAAAGTTCACTCTGCCTCCAGGACGCGGAACGGACTGGTGAGTAGATGAGCAAGATGGGAGACAGACAGGCGGACAGCAGGGAGGCCTCTGCTGTTTGGCAGTGTTGACAGGGGTCGGGAGGAGTGGTCTGAGACCTGCTGGAGAGAAGTCAGGCCGGAGAGTCGAACTTGCCATGGGCGGGCGCAATCCCCGACAGGGATCGTGGAGAAGCTTTCAAACTGTGGTGTTGGAGAAGACTCTGCAACTGCAAGGAGATCAGATCAGTCTATTCTAAAGGAAATCAACCCTGAATATTCATTGGAAGCACTGATGCTGAAGCTGAAGCTCCAATACTTTGGCCACCTGATGCAAAGAGCAGGACTCATTGGAAAAGACCCTGAGGCTGGGAAAGACTAAGGGCAGGAGGAGAAGGAGAAGACAGGATGAGACGGTTGGATGGCATCACCGACTTGGTGGACATGAGTTTGAGCAAGCTCCTGGAGATGGTGAAGGACAGGGAAGCCTGGCGTGCTGCAGTCCACAGGGTCGCAAAGAGTCGGACACGACTGAGCGACTGAACAACAGCAGAGAGGTGCCATCAGAGGGTCAGAGATAAGCCAGGGCTTCCCGGGCAAATAAAAGTTGCTCTTAATACTATAGAAGAGCTGAGAAAATAAGTAAAAATAAATACACTAAAGGGAGGAACAGATCCTGTTCAGAGACGACACAGGTAGAAGATGGGTGAAGAGACAGACATTTGGGGGGAAACAGGAAGGAATTTGTGGGTGACCTGAACATTCTGACATGCCCCGTTGACTTGAAAAATCTCAGGATTTGGAGGAACTCTTGGAAGGGGGAGATGATTCAGGAGAGTTGGGGAAAAAATCTGGGAGAGGGCTGGGGAACCCAAGAAGAAAGAGGAAGGAGGCAGAAGAGAGAAGAAAAGGATAAAGATGATGCTGGGTCCAGACACACCCAAGGAACCCACATCCTCTATCTGGGGCCGGGAGGACAGAAATGGAAGAAGGAAAACCCATCCCCAGGGACTTCCAAGCAAAGTTTCTGATAGCTGGATCACTTTTCTATTCTCTTACTAATCAGAAAGCTCTTAGTGAAGTCTAGAACACCATTTCAGAAGTGGTTCAAATAAACTGCAGAGGGTTTTTTTGTTGTTTAAGAGTGGATGCCCTTGTTGTCAAATTACCACTTTCACCTGTATTAACGGCTTAAATGGGGTTCTGCAAACAGCTCTATCTCCCCCACCTCCTCATCAGGGCCCCTGGGGAGCCCATCAGGGAAGGATGCTGGGGAACAAGGCTGGGGATACAGCTGACCAGGGGGGCTGTCACACACTGGCCTCTGGGCCGCGCATCTATCTTGCCTCCCCACATTTTTAAGGGAGGTCGAGACAAACAATTTCACTTAACCCCTGGGCCTGATGACTGCTGCAAAATGAAAACGCAGATGCTGACATCCAGATAGGAGCAAATACATTTTTAAAGAAACTCTGTCTACGTGGGAACATTGATTACATTTAGTAAATGACCCTGCAATTCAAACAGTTACTATGGAAGACGAGAGCCTCAGGTTCCAATATTTTCTGCCAAGTATATTTTTACTTTAAAAAAAAAAAAAAAAAAACAGGCACAACAAAAAACTGTCAAAGCCAAGCAAATTCAGTCGATAACATTTTTCATTTCACTTCTTGCAGTGGGACCTCAACGGCCTTATTTCTCAAATTTTTGATGCGCAACAGTGTCAGTAACCTGTTCGTGAGGGCAGTGAGCCAGGCTCATCGGTGGGGGAGTCTGAGTCACAGAGAGGCAAAGGGAGTTAGCTGCCCAAGGTCAGAGCCAAGTACACTCTCAGATGAACCCAGGTCCATCTCCAAAAGCTGCCTCTTGGGTACAGACCTCCCTTCCCTTGATTTTCCAATTTATCAGCTGACCTTGCGTATCTGGGATTGTGCTCTGAAATAGTTAAAGATGGGGACAGGGTGGATCCACGTCTCTG
Source organism: Tragelaphus eurycerus (assembly GCA_935064755.1). NCBI lineage: Eukaryota > Metazoa > Chordata > Mammalia > Artiodactyla > Bovidae > Tragelaphus > Tragelaphus eurycerus. Next base: position 1,471,873 of record CAKXYN010000083.1, read on the forward strand.
ATCAAATCTTTATGTGGATAAATGGGAGTAGGGAGGGGACGGATGGAATCCAAAAGAAAGACAGGCTTTCCAAACTTTAGAGTGGTTAAGAATTGCCTAGGGGGTTTGCTGGGCTTCCCTGGTGGCTCAGTGGTAAAGAATCTGTCCACCAATGCAGAAGATGTGGGTTCTATCCCTAGCTCAGGAAGCTCCCCTGGAGAGGAAATGGCAACTCACTCCAGTATACTTGCTTGGAGAAGTCCATGGACAGAGGAGCCTAGTGGGGCTACAGTCTATGGGGTCGCAAAAAAGACAGACACAAATTAGCAACTAAACAATGGGGGCTTGTTAATTTGTGAATCACCTCTTCTAAGGCCCCAACTTCTGGGTGTTTGAAAACACTCTTTGATGTCACTGTACTCTCTTCTTCCCTGTAGCCAGCATCTTTAAAGTCCTGTAAAGAGGACATCTTGGGACCTGTTTATGGGAGGCTGATGTATTTGCTTTGCACTCAAAGTTGAGAGGATGCTGATATTATGAAAACTCAGGTAGAGAGGAAAAATAACTATGAAACTGGCTGCCAGCTGAAGCAAAGCCACAGCCAATTTAGCAGCAGGAACACAAATTCTCAAAGGGGGAAGGAGGCAAAGGGGCTGGGACTGGAAAAGAAGAAGAAGGGGAAAAAAAGAAATTATGCATTCTCAGATAAAGCAGCTTTGAAACACACATGTGATTAACAGAAACTTGCCCTTCACCTAAAATGCTGAGGTTTCTTGAAACCCGCCAGAACGGTGTTTCTTTTTTTCTTTTTAATAACAAAAAACCAGAAGATACAGAAGATATATCTCACCCGAAATTGGTTCATTGATTGCTTCAGAATGCATAAATAGTTCTATTTTGGAAGCTCACACAGTCAGGCTGTGGAAATAACCCACTTTTGGGAATGTGATTTTAAAATTAAGAGCAAAGTGACAAATGAAATAACCGAAGGGGTCTCATAGGGTAGACTTGGGAGGATAGAGGATGGGAAAAACTATTGCCCACCAAGTCAGACTACACTTTTTTAAAGACTTTTCATTGAAAGAGTTTCCTACTTACCAATGTTTTCACACTTGTTCCGTCATTTGATCCCTACAGCCCTGGGAAGGAGGCAGGTGGGAGATTGCTGTTGTTGTTTAGTGGCTTGATTTTCCAATTCTTTTGCGGTAGCTATGCCCATTTCACAGTTGCAAAGCTGAGGTTCAGAGTCACGTGACCTGCCCTCAGCCACACAGCCAATTTCCTAGCACACGACACACTAGCGTCGATGGCTTTCCTTTTCTATTCAGCACCCACTACACTGCAACCCCCAGACTTTCTTAAGCTATTACACTCAAGAACCAAGGCGTTCTGAACTCTCCAGCACGGCATTAGTAGTAAGAGCATTCCATTCATTAGGCAAATATTTATTTATGTATTAAAACACCTACTGTGCACCGGTCACCGTGGAGGTATTGGGGTATGTGAGTGAGCAATGCAGATCAAATTTTGGTTCTCACAGAGCTTACGCACAGTGGGGAAGGCAGATGATAGTTAAAATGTCCTTCTAGTAGTGACAAGTGTGCTGAAGGAAATTAAACCAGGTTATGAGGATGGATGCGGGGGAGTGTGGGAGCAGGCGATGCCTTTGGAGAGGGTGGCAGGGAGGCAGAGGCAGGCCGGTATCACAGCTCCTAAAACACTTGATGTCCTGTGTCCATGAGTAGTTCCAAGTCTCCCTCATGACTCCCTGAGGGCACAGGCTGTATACATTCATCTCTGATTTCCAAGTACCAGCCTGGGTGCAGTTAAGTGCTGTTCAGAGCACCTATGGACAAAAGACTGTGCCTGAAGACAGGAGGACTAAAACATGCTGCTTTCTCTGGATGTGTGAGCATCAGACTCTCCACTTGGTTGAATGAAGCCTTTGAAAGACCCCTTGAATGTCAGGTACAAAATGTGCCTATTGCCTGCCTTCCAGCAGAGGGCTGGCACTGCTTTCTATGCGGATGGCTGTTTAACCCTAGGGCTGAGTTCCAGGATAGGGAGGTAAGGAAAAAGGGCCACTGAAGTCCTGATCCCATTGGTTGACTCCAGCCTAGTCAATTTTACCTTCTTGAGCTCCAGGCTCCCGACTTCCCTGCCTCCCCTGGGAGGCAGAAAGCATGAAGCAAACAGTATAGGCACACACTAAGCCTCCTCTTCCCAACAGTGTTCCGGTGATGCAAAGTTAAAATACAAGCCCCACGGGGCTGCCTCCTGCAGTGACGCCAGGAGTGCACGGAGCGGAATGCAGAGTCTGTTTCCTGCTCTTTGCACCCTTTCCATCCGCCCTGCTGGAAAAGTAAAATGGCAACGTCTGCAGCCCAGGAATCTTGAAAAGGTGGCCCCCACCCTGGGGGGCGCAATTAGAAGTCCTTGTGAGCTCTATGGCAACATCAGATTCTTGCTTGGGGGTTTTTAAAGAAACAGAAAGAAAAAGAATTGGCTTTGAAAGATCTGTATTGCAGCCTCCAGCTACCTCTAGCCATGAAATGCCATTCTTCCCATCAGAGCCTCTGGTCTGGAGTCCCTAAACGGTGGAGACCAGACGCTGTCTTTCCAGGTCATCAAAGAACCTTGCAGGAAAGCCAGTTGGAGCCTAATCCCCATGGATGACTGCTTCAGTGCAAAGCCCTCTGAAGGACGGCGGGGGGATTACGACTCGGAGAAGCATGTGTGCGGTGAGCACGAGCAGACAGGCAGGCAAGGGGCTGCGTGCGTTTGACAGGTGCATACAGGCTGTGTGCCGTGTGGCTGGAGGCAGGAGGAGGTGGGAGGCAACAACACGGACAGAATCCAATTGGTCGAGGGTTAAAGGATCATACTTATCTTTGCAGCTCCATCCACATGATGAATCTGTGGCAGGTAATAAACATTACCGTTGGTTGGGAGGGGGTGGGGTGACAGAAACAAGAAGCTAGCGCTGGAGTGATTACTATATCTCTTTCCTGTCCAGCTTAAGTCAGGAGGTAGGAATCGTCTACTATAAAAATAACAATTCTGGGGAAAAAAAAAAAAGGTGTTCTCTTTTACCTTGCAAAACGTTTCTTTGATTTGAACAGTAAATAACCAGTTGAAAGGCATCATCATTTTCTAAAACCTTCAGGATCTACTTGAGCCAAATAAATACACAAGGTTAAATTAAAGAAATGGACTCTCTCAAGGTACTGCATCACACTCTGGATCCAGCAAGCAAACATCTATTCAATAAAGGTGTTATTAATAGTGAGCTTTCAACATGTCATGGCTGACAGGACTCAGAGGACCCAAGAATGAATGCCTGTGTGTCCCCATGAACACATTAGCCAGGGTTTTCCAAACTGGAAGACAGGAATGAGATAGGGAAGGAGGAGCTGCGTTTCAGACACCAAGTTGGAAGCAGCAATAATTTGTCATGGCTTCAGCTAATCGTGTACAATGTGAAAATGACAAATGTGTCGTTTAGAATGTGCTGGACCAAATACAATAACATATTATTATGGGCAGATTCTCCCTGGGTTATTATGCAAAGGAAGGGAGGGTGTGATAACTCTAATTAAATGAAAGGGCCAGCCCTTGCTTTAAACTTCTGGAACATTTCAGATTCTAATATGCTCCTTGGATGTACCCAGCGGTGGTGAGGGGTGGAAATTCAGAGACTGTAATGAAGCTGTTTAATTTTTATTGAGATGAAACACAGGCATTCATACACACATCCCAGTAACACATAGAATCCCCTCCCTTTCTACTACCCGATGAATCAGGGACTCAGAAAGCAAGCCAAGCGGGTGAGTGAATTTGATTTTGAATACTCCCAGCGTGGTGTTTGTGCGTGCCACAATCTAATTGTCACTTTCTTGTGTACCCTGGAATGTCACAAGGGCTAGTGTTTCTGGGCTGAGGGGAGTGGTCAAGTTCCTATCAGCACAGTGTATAACCCACCATTTTTTAAATTTTGTAGCAGGCTACCCAAGAGTGCCAAGATTCTTGTCTCCCAATCCTTAGCCAACTTCCTTTACTCTGCCTTAAACGAAAGCAATTCCAAGAGAACAAAGAAACCCCCATCGAATTAGACTTCTAAATGCCTTCTGGGTAGTACATACGAAGTAAGCCACAGATTGTCTGAACTGGAAGGGACCTTGGGCAGTCCCTGGCTCATCCATCCAGGACCCAGAGAGGGTCGTGCCTGGCCCAAGGTCCCACAGCAGATGTGCAGCAGAGTCCAACACAGCATCCTTGGCCTGGGGACTGCATGGCCAATTTATCAAGCATTTTTGGCTGAAAATCTTTGAAAGGTCTTCTTTTTTGTTAGTATTGGCTTGGCTCCTGTTGGTTCAAGATAGACTTTTCAAAAATCCAACGTTTCAACATAATTGCAAATAGTAAATGGCTTGCCTTATCTGCGCCTGTCACTGCTGATTTAGCAAATAGGCTTCAAGAGAGGGCTGGGAGCTTCAGCAGACAGAGGATAAAGTCCTCCCTAAATTTGCTGGAACGGTGGATACTTGATTTGTCAGACAGAGAAGTGGAAGAACCTTTGTGTATTCAATCTCCTCTGTTCACTGAGAGGAGGTGACCCTCTCTGATTCATAAACTATTAAGTAACCTGATTTCTAAAATTTAATTTTCTTTTGACACACACACACACACACACACACACAGGCGTGCGTGTACTCGCGCATGCACAATCTCTCCTTTGAGAAACTCAGAGGATCTTTTCCCCCTTTCTACCTGCAGAAGAAAAATAAAGATTTTAAGACTGAAGCCATATTGCCTCAATAGGCAAGTGTCTATTGACAGTGAACAGAGAAGGTACAGGTGGCATATATTTACATACAATGGAATATTATTCAGCCACTAAAAAAGGAAATCTTGCCATTTGTGACAACACAGATGAACCTGGAGGACATACTAAGTGAAATAAGCCAGACACAGAAAAGTATTGTATGATTTCAATTATAAATGGAATATAAAAACGTTGAGCTCACGAAAGCAGAGAGGAGGAAGGTGGTTACCAGGGTCTAGGGTTGGTGGAAAAGGGGAGATATTGGTAGAAACTTCCAGTTATGAGTAGCTTCTGGGGATCTAATGCACAGCAAGGTGACCATATTTATTAATAATAATTCTAAATCGTATTCTTAAAATTTTCTAAGTGTTTACATCTTAAGTGTTCTTACCACAGAAATAAAATAACATGTAAAGTGACAGATATGTGAATTAGCTTAATTGTGGTCATCATTTTGCTATATAAAGGTGATCAAATATCCCATATTCTATCGCATACCTTAAAAAACCCACTCCAGTATTCTTGCCTGGAGAATCCCATGGGCAGAGTTGCCGGGCAGGCTACAGTCCATAGGGTCGCAAAGAGTCAGGACATGACTGAAGCAACCAACTTAGCATGCAACTGCTGCTGCTGCTGCTAAGTCACTTCAGTCATGTCCAACTCTGTGCGACCCCATAGACGGAAGCTCACCAGGCTCCCCTGTCCCTGGGATTCTCCAGGCAAGAACACTGGAGTGGGTTGCCATTTCCTTCTCCAATGCATGAAAGCGAAAAGTGAAAGTGAAGTCGCTCAGTCGTGTCCGACTCTTAGTGACCCCATGGACTGGAACCTACCAGGCTCCTCCGTCCATGGGATTTTCCAACCAAGAGTACTGGGGTGGGGTGCCATTGCCTTCCCCGTAGCATGCAACAACACACCTTAAATATATACGGTTTTTACTTGCCAGTTACACTTCAATAAAACTGCTGCTGCTGCTGCTAAGTCGCTTCAGTCGTATCCGACTCTGTGCGACCCCACAGACAGAAGCCCACCAGGTTCCCCTGTCCCTGGGATTCTCCAGGCAAGAATACTGGAGTGGGTTGCCATTTCCTTCTCCAACGAATGAAAGTGAAAAGCGATAGTGAAGTCGCTCAGTCGTGTCTGACTCTTAGTGACCCCATGGACTGGAGCCTACCAGGCTCCTCCGTCCATGGGATTTTCCAGGCAAGAGCACTGGAGTGGGGTGCCATTGCCTTCCCCGTAGCATGCAACAACACACCTTAAATATATACGGTTTTTACTTGCCAGTTACACTTCAATAAAACTGCGGGAGGAAGCAAAAAATAAATGAATACAATTGAAGAGGAAAAAGGAAAACATGTCTCCTACTAAAGGCAATGTGGTATACTGGAATAGGAAAAGGACAGAAGCAGAAACACTGATGCCATTTGAATAAAACCCGAAGTTAAAAAATTCCTATACAATAGCTTTTAAAGAGCGGCTGGCAGTGCAGAAATCCTGGTTAAGGGCAGTTTGTACCTAATGGAGAAGCTGGGGCCTCCTTGGACTTTCAGTTAAGGGGACTCTGCACCCTGAATTTTGTGGAAATGTGTCAATAGCTGCATGTGTTCTAAACTGTCCCTGAAATCCCCGCCCATCCTGCATGCCTAGGGCTCCTGAGGCCTCGGAGATGAGGTTCCGCCTCCTCCGTTTTAAATTCCACCCATGGAAAGTCCGTCCCCCTCTCGTCCCTGGAGTTAAGGTGACACAGAGCTGCTCATTTGCCTGTTGCTTCTGAAGGGTCCAAAGGGGTGTGTTCCAGGCAGGTTACACGTCTGGCGTTGGCCGGAAGGAAGCGGGTCACCCAAGAGGATGGTGTTCCCCCAGCCTGTGCAGGAAAAGTTTCAGGGACAAGGAACTGCCTGGCTTCCACTGGCTCCCACCTGTCCAAGGGCTGTTGTGCTCTGATCAACCCCTCCCTTCAGCAAGGAGAGTTCTGGAGCTTCAAAAGCTATGCCCAGTGAGTTTGGGTCTGACTCCGGAGGCAACAAGAATAAACACACAAGCAAAGGCCTGGTGCTTGGGGACAGCAGCACTTTGGTGTAGTGGAGGGAGGTTGGGGAGAAGATGCAGGGCGCCGTGGACAGATGGGGAGGGCAAAACGGAAACTCTGGAGCGTCTCCAGCCTCAGAGGCGTGGCTGAGTCTGGGATGGGCACTGAAGGGGCACTTGGTGTTTTTAACGCCCAGGTTTCCTGAGGTCTTTCCCAAGTCTATCACCTCCTGACGATTAAGCCACCCGAGTCCTTTTAAATCGCCACTAAAATTGAATTCACGTTTATAAATGACCATTTGGATCAAATATCTTTCAAGTAAAAATTTGTCATCTGGGAACTCCAGACCTTTCAGGATCAAAGGCTAATGGGCTATTTTTTTTTTAAAATACGTGGAATGTCAGATAATAGGAAGAGATGAACTGTTGGGGGGTGGGGAGGAGACAGAGAGGAGGATGTTTGCCTGGAAACCGGATGGAGCTTTATCCTCTGCACCCCCAAGCAGTGTGAACTCGTCAGCCTTTTTTCTGGGAGCAGCAGGGAAGTTTCTGAAATCCTCGGGGGCCTCCCTGAGGGGCAGATAGGTCAGGAAGCAGAGGGAAGCCAAGGTCAGAGGATGGTTGTGCCCCAGGTAAACAGTCAGGAAATGAACCCTAGAGGCACCTGGTCACAGGTCATTAACAGACACGGGAAACAGCCCAGGGACCTCTGCTGTCTGAGTATTTCCCAGCAGCCTGTGGTCCCTCCGCTGGAGTCCAAACACCTGCATGGAGGGGACCAGAGACTGGGGTGAGGGATGGGTGGTGAGAAGCTGGGTCAGAAGCCTGCCCAAGCCAGCATTTTCCTTGCAGAAGCAAATTGTGCCACTGTTCCTTTTCCCCAAAACTCTTCACTTCTTGACACAAAGGTGGTGTGTGTGTGTGTGTGTGTCCGCAAAGGTGGTGTGTGTGTGTGTGTGTGTGTCCGCGCATGCATTTTCCTTGCAGAAGCAAATTGTGCCACTGTTCCTTTTCCCCAAAACTCTTCACTTCTTGACACAAAGGTGGTGTGTGTGTGTGTGTGTCCGCAAAGGTGGTGTGTGTGTGTGTGTGTGTGTGTGTGTGTGTGTCCACGCATGCATTTTCCTTGCAGAAGCAAATTGTGCCACTGTTCCTTTTCCCCAAAACTCTTCACTTCTTGACACAAAGGTGGTGTGTGTGTGTGTGTGTGTGTGTGTGTGTGTGTGTCCGCAAAGGTGGTGTGTGTGTGTGTGTGTGTGTGTGTGTGTGTGTGTGTGTGTGTGTCCGCGCATGCGCAGGGCATGCACCTGCAAAGCATCGCTGAGTCCACACATAAACCAAACACTGTCCCATCTCTTACTTCACCTGATTTTCAACAGCCCTAGGCATGAGATTAGCAAACACATTCATTGCTTTAAAGAGCAGGTTAAATTCCTAAGAGTTAGTTGTCATGAGGTTATTTTTCTCAATTAACAGACACAAAAAGCACAACTACTCTCAAGGGGGTGGGAGATTTATTCTTGACATTCAGGCAAACACCTGCTTCCCATCAAGATTAGGGACACTTATGGTCCAAATGGAGAACCAGAGGTTCTGAAGGACCTGTCCCAGGATACGCAGCCTGGTCCATAAATAGCAAGGTCAGGCCAGACCTCTGTGGGTCACCAGCACAGTCTTTTGGACCACTCTGGAGTTAACAAAACTTTGAGGAGCAAAAGCCTCCAGAATAATGAGAATAACAACAGCAGAAGGGGAGCTCGCCCACTGATTACTAACCATATGCCAAGCAGACACAGTACCTCTTTTAATGCTCATAAGAATCCTTTCCCCACTTTGTGGGAATCATACCTTTGCAGGAGCGTTTGATAATGCCTGTCTCCCGCACACTAGCCCTTATGCCCCATGAAGGCAGGGTCCATGTCTTTTCACCCATCACTATGTTCCAAGTGCCTGGTATCTATTTGCTCAAAAAAACCTAGATGTTCGTGTTTTAAGGAAATACTTTTAAGGAAAACGGGGCCCAGAAAGGTCAAGCGATTTGGCTAAGGACACACAGCATGGAGTTACTACTAATATGAGGTGTTTCGCCACTCTGCCCTGAAGTCAACCCCAAATCAGAGCCCTACCTTGACGGCTTCAGCGTGGGTCACTCGGGCCAGGGATTTGTCGTTGACACGCAGAATCTGGTCCCCGACTCTCAGCCCCTCCTTCTCGGCCAGAGAGCCCGGCTCCACCAGCGACACATAGATGCCCACGCCATGCTCTGAGCCCCCGCGGATGCTGAAGCCCAAGCCCTCGTGGGCCTTGGCGCGCCGCAGGCTCACCAGGCGCACCTCCCCGGGCCCCGCGCCGTCGGGGCCGCCCCAGACGGGTTGCCTGTAGGGGGTGGTGGCGGGCAGGTAGAGGCCCTCCGCCGTATACTGGTCGAAGAGCAGCTGGTCGGAGCGCGGGATGACCAGCCGCAGCATCGGCAGCAGGCGCCGCTTGACCGGGCTGTCCAGCAGCACGCGCAGGGTGCGCACCAGGTCGAAGACGTTGCGGCGCGCGTGGTAGGCGTTCAAGCAGTGCGTGAACTGCTCCCGCTCCGCCTCGCTCAGCAGCGCGGTCAGCGCCTGGTGCAGCTGGCGCACGTTGGCAGACAGCAGTCGCAGCCCCGCGCCCCCGCCGCCGCCCGCCCCGGTCGCCGAGCCCAGCGAGCCGGTGGAGGACGAGCCCACCGACAGGCCGTCCAGCTGCGCGTTCATCTCCCCGCCGAGGCCCGGGCGGAATCGGGGCGCGCGGTGGGACAGCCGTGGCACTCGCCGGCACTGGCGCGACAGCTGGATCCCGGGAGCGCGGAGATCGCGGCTGGAGTCTGGGTCTGGGAGCTGAGGATGGCGGCGTTGGGGGGCGCCGGGGGATTGCCGAGACAGGGGCTGGATCCGGGAAGATCTGGAGAAGGCTGGAGTCTAGGTTTGGAGGGCACGGAAACGGTGCCTTAATCCTGGGGCGGGATCGCGGAGACCAAGGCTAGATTCCCGGGCGCGCGAAGACCGAGGGGGTCGCGAAACTGGAGTCCAGAGGACGCGGAGACAGCTGCTGGAGTCCCGGCAAGGCGGAGACGGCGGCGGGGTCCCCAGGGACAAGGAGTTGGCGGCTGGAGCCCGGAGGTCGCGGAGACTGCGGCTGGAGTCCGAGGGGACGAGGAGAGAGCAGCTACATTCTGAGGGGCACAGAGACCACGAGTGGCCAGAGCCGGGAGGAGGGGGTGCAGCAAAGCCGACCGCCCCGTCACACCATACCCGGGGCTCCCCCAGCCGGGACGCCTGTTCCTCTCGGGCTGGGGGACCCCGAAGTCCTAAATTGGGGTGGGGGCGCTCTAGACCCGGAGTCTCCAGGATCGCAGCCGGTGGAGCCGCGCGGACGTCCGGCAGGGGGTGCGAGGCATGTCCAAGGCGGCCCCGGGATGCAAACAGCCCGGGGACCCCTGCGCCCCTGCGCCGCCCGCGCGCAGACGGAGCCGCGCGGCCGCGAGCCGGGACTTTGAGAACTGTTGAGCCGCCCGGGGCCGGTCTTCCAGTGAGTTCCGACGCCGTCGCTGTCGCCGTCGCCAGCCCAGTCTAGGCCCCGCCCCTTGCCCCTCCCCCTCTCTACCCTCCCCCCGACCCGCGCGGGCTCTTCAGGAAATGACGTCCCGCCTCGCGCCTGGCGGTTGCCTGGAGACGGGGTGAAACAGTCTAGCCCCAGGGAAGAAAGGGGTGAAAGTGGGGGTTAGGGGTGGGAGGAGCTCTAGGGTTGATGAGAGTTACCCCCACTTCTCCAGCGGGTGGCCGGGGGGGAGGGGTGTACCTCAAAAACTGTTCTCTTCCACGATCGAGGCATGGTCATCTGGATCGCTTTGGAGCAACTGGCCAGTAAGCTAATTCACAACTCTGGGGGAAAATAACCAAAGTCTTGCCCCTAAAATGTTAAATGCCTCAGGCTCAGTTTTCTACCTTAAAACCTCGCGGTCCCTTCTTGCACGCACTAACTTTCAAGTTCATGTGTTTATACGGACGATTGTTGAGCACCTACTGTGTGCAAGAGATCTGTCTATTCAAGCATATTCGGTATCTGTGGGGTCCAACTCCAGTGCAAGGTTAGATCAGACTGGACCCCTGCCCTATATTCAGTAGGTAAAAAAAAAACGTTTTCACAAATATAAAGTGGACAAGACACACACACATGGGCATATGAAATATAAAAGTTTAAAATATAAAATATTAAAGTTTTATACAAAATATTACAAGTTCCAAATAAGGTGGGTGGATTGTATCAATGTCAAGATCAGAGCTGTCATCTTGTCAGCATTAGGGGAAACTAGGGGAAGGGCGCATGGGACGTCTGTGTATTATTCCTTACAACTGCGTGTGAATCTACAATTATCTCAAACACTTTAAAAAATGGGTTTGAAGAGTGTTGGGGGAAAACTATTCTGTTCCTTTCCATCCCAAGACAAATGGGAAGATTCTCCAAGGTACCCCCTCCCTCAAATATAATCTAAGGGCACTCATTCTGTCCTGACTCTTGTGCTGAGTGCTGGAGACTCCAGTTAAAAGATGAAATCTTTTACCTCAAGGAGGTTATCGTCTAGCAGGGGAAAAAGCCCACATAAATAAATAAAGTTAAAAATCAGAATGATAAGTTGTTGCAACGGCTGAGAGAGCCCAGGTTTAGGGGAAGAGAAAATGACCAGGACTTCATCAGTCAAAGAGCTGACACCTGAATGAAGAGAACGGATTTTCTTTTCTGGACCATGGGGAACCATGGAGGGATTTTTCAGCCCTATAGGTTTAGTGCATTTCTGAAACCAAGGCTAGGAACTGAAGCTATATTCAGTTCAGTTCAGTCTAGTTGCTCAGTCATGTCCGACTCTTCACAGACCCATGGATTGCAGCATGCCAGGCTTCCCTGTCCATCACCAACTTCCAGAGCTTACTCAAACTCATGTCCATTGAGTTGGTGATGTCATCCAACAATCTCATCCTCTGTTGTCCCCTTCTCCTCTCGGCTTCAATCTTTCCCAGCATCAGGGTCTTTTCCAATGAGTCAGTTCGCATCAGGTGTCCATAGTATTAGAGTTTCACCCAGCATCAGTCCTTCCAATGAACATTCAGGACTGATCGCCTTTAGGATGGACTGGTTGGATCTCCTTGCAGTCCAAGGGACTCTTAAGAGTCTTCTCCAACACCACAGTTCAAAAGTGAAAATTCTTTGGCGTTCAGCTTTCTTTATACAATATCCCCCTCAAATTGCCAATTCTCTTCTTCATTTCCCTAAAACAGGCCTCGATTAAATTAATGCCCAAAGAACATATGTGAAAGGGTTTCTTTTGTGTCTGGCTGTGCTGGGTCTTGGTTGCTGTGCGCATCCTTCTTCAGCTGCAGAGGGCAAGGGCTACTCTCCAGCTGTGGTGCGCAGTCTTCTCAGGGCAGCGGTTTCTCTTGCTGCAGATCACAGGCTCTAGGTATGTGGTCTTCGGTAGTTTCCACTCATGGGCTCTAGAGTTCTGACTCAGTAGTTGTGGCACACAGGTTTAATTGCTCTGCGGCATGTGGGATCTTCCTACACCAGGGATCGAATCCATGTCCCCTGCATTGGCAGGCAGACTCTACCATCAAGCCACCAGGGAAGCCAGACAGGGTGTCTTAAACAGCCTGCTAAGCCACCTTGGACACCCACCTGACAGCTCTGTTAGAGCAGTTCATAATGTGCTTTCTTCTTTCTCATTGAAGGCTTTGATATAACTAGCCAAAGATATTTTAAAAAAAATCAATCTCACTCACCCCTAAAATATATTAATGGCAAACCTCAAAATGCCACCAAGCAGGGCTTAATTGTATGCAGTTCAGGTTTTCTGCAAATGTATTTCATGGTAGGCTTTCACTTAGTTTGTGTTCTAATTATAATTACTGTGATTGGCTTGATAAATGCATCCCGGGAGCTAAGATCCCCATTCCCAACATTTTATTTCTGTGCAAAGGATATTTGCAAGAAGGTATTTTGCTTTAGGCAGCAGAAACTACTGTTGCACACATGTTTGAGTAGGAAAAGCAACACCTTCTTCTGCAAACATCAGAAACCCATCTGGGATGCTGGGCTATTGCTTAGTCATAGAGGCTGATTTGGGGGGGCAGACAAGTTCAAGGACATGGAAAAAGAACTCTCATTGGGTCTTCTTCCATCCATCTTGCAAAACCTCCTTCGTATCAGTTTGCACTGTGTTACTCTCAGATACAAGGCAGTGTGTAACTGTGCTCAAACCTCAAGAATCCTATTTCATGTCTGAAGATGTGTTTGTGGTTCAGAAATAAGCTCTTGGAAACCCAAGATGCTTGGGCTCCTGAGGGCTGCCCAGCCTCCGGCCTTGAAGACCTGGAAGGAAATCCTGTGTACTTGAGCAGACCTGGCCTTGGTTGCATACTGCCCTCTTCAGAAGGAAAATAAAATTTTCCGGTATCCGCTGCCGGCTTCCTTTGGCTGTCTTCACCAAAGCACGTTTTTGTATAGTCCACTGTCATCCCCCAACTCTGGCAAATCACTGCCCTTCTCCTGTGGATGTCCCTGGAAACTCGGACACACTGGTGTGGTTGAAAAGGCAGAGGGAAGAAGACTGAATTGTCTTCAACTGAGAAGTTGTTTGTGTGGGACTGAATTTTTGGTTGTTTATTTCTCACGGGTTTGTTTTAACCAAGAGACAACATATTAAATTGCACCCTAAATATTGGGCAGAAAAAGTGATTTCAACTTCATAATGTCCCTTTACTAGTTGAGTGACCCATGGCAAATGGCTTCCCTGCTCAATTGCAAAATGAAGTTTCTAAGCCTTCCCTGTCTCTCCTGAGGACAGCTGTAAATACTACATCCTGTGTGGTAAGTGAAAACGTGAGGCAGTGCATAGGGAGGCCTGACATTGTCAGTTTCTCCTCTTTTCAATAACAATTTTAAAATTCTTTTTCTATTTTATAGTCATTTGGCACTTCCCCCCGCCCTTCCCTCTTATCTACTGAAACATATCCTTAGAAGTCAATAGAAATTAATTTCATTTGAGATGCATTTCCCATGGGACATATAAAAAAATAGAGCAAATGTTTATTGAGTGCCAGACACTGTTTTAAATACTTGTAAACATTTTAACTCACTGAATCTCCCAATTATTCTGTAAAAAAAAAAAAAAAAAAAGATACCACCATCATCCTTGTAAAACAGACAGAAAACTGAGACGTAGGGACATGGCTATCTATCCCCAAGGTTACAGAGGTAGCTAATGAAAGAGTTGGGATTTGAACCCAGGCTATTTGACTCTAGGGTTCTTACTCAATCACTGTGCCACGCAGCCTGTCACCTGTCTGGTTCAAAGATGCTAAAAGGCCCCCAATGGGAATGGCATAAAGACCGCATCTTCTTGAAAGTAGGGCTGGGAATGTCCGAAGTTTAAAAATAAGGCACATACTAATGATTCTTGGTTGGTAAGCTGACATTTTGTGGTGGAGAGAATAAGTGGGGGGTTGATAAAAAGATACCCTTGAGAGGACTTCCCTGGTGGCGCAGCAGATAAGAATCCACCTGCCAATGCAGGGGACATGGGTTTGATCTCTGGTTCGGGAGGATTCCACACGCCTCGGAGCAACTAAACCTCTGTGCCACAACCACTGAGCCTGCACTCGCGAACCAGTGCTCTGCAACAGGAGAAGCTATGCAATGGGAATTCTGGGCACCGTGATGCAAAGTAACCCCTGCTTGCCTACCGCATCTAGAGAAAGCCCATGCAAAGCAACAAAGACCCAATACAGCCAAAAACAAATAAATAAATATTTTTTAAAAGTATCATTCAGAGAGATGGAGATGGAGAGGTTTGGGGGACCCCCGGGGGCTCTCAGCCTGGACACAGGAGGAGGATATTCAAAGCCATTCAGTTCAGGGTGTCCTAGGGAGCCTCTCCCAGCTCTGGGATCTGTAAAAAAAAAGGAGAGTAGCAACCCAAGTCATGACTTCTGCTCCAAGACCTCAGCTTGTCTCTTCCCTGCAGTGAGTGTGGAATCAGCAGAGAAAAGGGACACGTTCACCTCTGTGACTGGTAGATAATACAGACAATGTTGGTGGAAGTGCCAGGAGATAAGAGAGAGGTGAGAAAAAGAGAAAGAACAAAAGCATCAGGAAAAGAAAAGAGATATAAGTCTTTATCTTAGCCTGGATATAATCTCCAGAGTCTGTCTCATGGTAACAGAGAATCATGTGATGTTTGTGCTGAAAAGGCATTAGAGCACAGAGCTGATCTCCAGGTTCAAAGTCCATCTCTGACATTTGTTACCTGTGTGACCTTGGGCAAGTCATTGGAGGGCTTTTGCACCTGGTGCCCTTTCCTGTAAAATGGGGTCAGTGACACTGCCATCAGTGTTATAATGAATATCGATGGAACTCAGGTATGCAAAGTACTTACCGCCCTGCCTGGAATGTAATAGGCACTCCCACAAGGCTTGGCGTGCATCTTGGTTAAAGCTCTTACCGCACAGGAGGCTCTCAAGAATAGGAGCAGAGCTCATTTACCTCTGTGTGCAGCGCTCAGCTAAGGGACAAGCACATGGGAGGTGCTCAGTAATCACTGTTGAATGCATCCTTAGTTCTCTCCCTCTGCCACCGTTGGCTACAGATAGGACAACCAAGGTCAGAGAAGGTCATTGTCTTGTCCACAGTCCCAGTGGCAGCTAGAGCCATCTGTCCCAGGCTTTCTCATTTGTAACTAAAAGGAAAATTTACTGAGTGCTTCCAGAGAGCTAAGCCCTTTCTTTACAGGCATTTCTTTCAATCCTCACGACGGATTCTGTGAAATGGAAAATATTATTGTCCCCACTTAACAGATGAGGAAAACTGAGTGTCTGAGCCATGAACTGGTTTCTCCAAGGTCTGGGCAGTTAGCCACCCACCATGCCAGCCCACTACCTACTCTCACTGTACCACGTATTAAGACAGATGAAATTGAGACTCACTTTTCTCACACAGCTTTGGGGAAACAGACAACTGTGACGGCAATAATAAACGGCAGGGAGCTGATCTGTGGGCTGGAAAGAGGCAGAACAGTGGAAGTGACCTTATCAGGAGTGCTGTGTGTAATCCGATTGCTATGAGGTCTGGAAGAGCTTCTTTAATCGGAGGATTATATATTGGTTAACACAGGGACACTCATTCCAAACATCAGCTTGGTTCAGATTGGAGGAGCCCCCGAGCGAAAACATCCTCGCTATGCACACGTCTCGTGTTAACTGGAGCATCCAGTTCATGCCTTCACTCTGTCCATTCATTCATCATTCAAACAACTGCTCTTAGCTCGTCCTCTGTTCTGTCAGGGAACTGTTCTGGAGGATCCAGTAGGAACAAGATCACCATGGTTCCTGCCCTCCTGGAGCAGACAGTCGAGAGCTGTTGTGTTTCGTGCACTGAATGTACTATTAGGTGACTGGAGGGGAGTGTGATGAGCCCTGGCATGAGGGTCCCACACCAGACTCCCCAGCTGGCAGCCCCTTCTCTGGGCATTACAGCAAAGGATCAGTACTACAGACAGACTGAGTTCAGTTATTCTTGCTTGTGTAACCCTGGAGGAATCACATCACCTCTAGGAGCCTCAGTTTCTTCATTTATTAAAAAATACAGAAAGAGCTATAAAAACAGCTTAAAAAAAAAAAGAGGAATAGTTGGAAGGCTGGTGGAGATAATGCGTGTAAAGCAAGTAGCTTGGTGCCTGGGACCAGGGCAGTTTGGGGCTGCTATAAGAATTGCTTTGAGAAAGTAACTCCTTAGCTTGCCTTATCTGTATTGATCTCCTAAAGCTTTTTGTTTTTTTAAAAGCTAGGTGCTTTGAATTTCTGGTTAACTGACTCAGTTCCTCACTGTTCCTCAAGGAAACTTTTTGTTTCCTGTGTTTCTATTTTTAACTCCCCAGTCTTCTGCGAATTCTGAAACAGAATACTGTTCTTAGGACCCTCTGTACCTTGTTGATCAAATCCTTTCTCTCTGTGCCTCAGTCTTTCCATCTGTACAATGAGGAGCTTGGAGGCAGGGATCAGCAGGCTTTTCTAGTTCTAAGAATTGAGTTTTTCTTTCTAGGGCAGAGAAGAGAAGGGGAGCGGGAGACAAGGACAAGGAGGAGACTTGAAGAGTTTTCTGGAGGATCTGAGCAGATTTGGATTTAGAATTCCGTCTCCATGACTGACTGACGACTCTTCCTCTGACTGGTTTGAGGCTCATAATGTCACCTTGCCTCCAGGTTTCAAATGGCAGCTAATGGTCTTAGCTGCCTTTCAGCAAGTTCTGTGATTTTTGCCTTTGACTTTGACCATCTTCAAAGACACTCGACAGACATCGTTATTACATTTACAGGGCCCAGTGCGCCCAACTGCTTGGCAAATTGTGTCAGAGAATCTGTAACTGTTACAGAAGAATGCTTGCTGTCTGCATTCTTCTTTGTTCTTTGGAAATGTGATATTCTTATTGACCTTCTATGAAGGTAACAGTACATGGAATTCCAACATCCCAGAATTATAGTGATGTTTTAAAAATAAAGTGGATCCTTAAAGATCACACTTATTCATTCATTCAACAAACATATATCAGGTACCTACTATGTGCCAAGCACTGTGTGAGGCTGAAAGAGCTGAGCTCTAATCCTTGCTTTCGTGGCTCCTGTCTACTTGGGAATAATACATAAAGAATAATACTGGCCATGTGTTGTAACAGTGTATTAGTTATTATCTATTGCTCGACTGAAGCAACTTAGCATGCATGCATGCACTGAAGAAGGAAATGGCAACCCACTCCAATATTCTTGCCTGGAGAATCTCAGCGACAGAAGAGCCTGGTGGGCTGCCGTCTACAGGGTCGCACAGAGTCAGACACGACTAAAGTGACTTAGCAGCAGCAACATGTAACAAATTATAACAAACTTGGGAGTTTAAACAATACACATTTATTATCTCATAGTTTCCATGGATCAGGAGTCTGGTTTAGCTGGTTCCTCTGCTCAGTATCTCGAAAGACTGCATCCAAGGTGTCGTCAGGGCTGTGTTCTCATTCAAAGGCTTGATTAGGGAAGGATCCACTTCCAAACTCACTCAGCTGATGACAGAGTTTATCTTTTGTGACCACGCCTTTTTGCTAGGGTCAAAAGGCCCCACCTTTTTGCTAACTGTTGGCTGGGGATCGCTCTCTGATTCTAGACATCAGTCACAGTTCCTTTGCCATGTGGCCCACTAGGGCAGCTGATATCCACAAAGCTAGCAGAAAAATCTCTGTCTCTAGTCCACTAAGACTAGGATAGAGTCTAGACTAAAATCAAGGCTTTTACAGTGTCAGGTAATCTCAGGACTGCCAAACCATTATCTTTGTCATAAAAGGTAACTTAATCAAGGGAACAACAGACTGGTTCCAAATAGGAAAAGGAGTACGTCAAGGCTGTATATTGTCACCATGTTTATTTAACTTCTATGCAGAGTACATCATGAGAAATGCTGGACTGGAAGAAACACAAGTTGGAATCAAGATTGTTGGGAGAAATATCAATAACCTCAGATATGCGGATGACACCACCCTTATGGCAGAAAGTGAAGAGGAACTCAAAAGCCTCTTGATGAAAGTGAAAGTGGAGAGTGAAAAGGTTGGCTTAAAGCTCAACATTCAGAAAACGAAGATCATGGCATCTGGTTCCATCACTACATGGGAAATAGATGGAGAAACAGTGGAAACAGTGTCAGACTTTTTTTTTTTTTTTTTTTTGTGGAGTTGTTTTTTTTTTTTTTTTTTGAGTGATGTTGAACATCTTTTCATGTGTTTGTTAGCCATCTGTATGTCTTCTTTGGAGAAATGTCTATTTAGTTCTTTGGCCCATTTGTTTTTGGCCATTTTTTTTTTTTTTTCTTTTTTTTTTTTTTTTTCTTTTTGCAGGGGAAAATGGACAAAGGAAAGGATCAATGAGGGTGGGAGGGAAATGGGAAGAAAGAAGGGGAGTGATGGTGGGGAGGAGTATATGTAATTTCTTAACCAATGGCTTTCTGTTTTTAATCACAAAGAACACTTAAAAAAAATCATGGTAAGTTAATCTTATATTAGGAGGTTTGTTCTCGAAATGAAAAGTTCAGGAAACAAAAAGTCCAGTTTGGGTGTCCTCATCTTTAGGCACATCTTGGTATTTTGTATTGGTAAGTCTATCTTTACCACAATATATTATTTAGGACAGGATCACATTTGTCACCTCTTCCTCCCTACTACCCAAAGTGGTACCAAACCCACAAAATAGTCAATAAACCTCCACAGAGTGAGCAAATAAGTCTTTTTTTTTTTTTTAAACTCTCCTGAGTAAACTGAATTTTTTGAGGCTCATAAGTAAATATGTTTTCCTCTTTACTTTGTCTATTACACCCAGATTATATGAGTGGGGTGTTAAAGTCTCCCACTATTATTGTATTGCTCTAGAGAATGTCCTTTAGTTTTTGTTGGAGAAATGGTTTAGTAGTGCAAAATTCTCTCAACTTTTGCTTATCTGTGAAGCTTTTGATTTCTCCTTCATATTTGAATGAGATCCTTGCTGGATACAATAATCTAGGCTGTAAGTTATTTTCCTTCATCACTTTAATTACGTCTTGCCATTCCCTCCTGGCTTGGAGAGTTTCTATTGAAAGATCAGCTGTTATCCTTATGGGAATTCCCTTGTGAGTTATTTGATGTTTTTCCCTTGCTGCTTTTAATATTTGTTCTTTATATTTAATCTTTGTTAATTTGATTAATATGTGTCTTGGGGTGTTTCGCCTTGGGTTTATCCTGTTAGGGACTCTCTGGATTTCTTGAACTTGAGTGGTTATTTCCTTCTCCATTTTAGGGAAGTTTTCAACTATTATCTCCTCAAGTATTTCCTCATGATCTTTCTTTTTATCTTCTTCTTCTGGAACTCCTATGATTCGAATGTTGTAGCGTTTGATGTTATCCTGGAGGTTTCTGAAATTGTCCTCATTTCTTTTGATACGTTTTTCTTTTTTCTCATCTGATTCATTTATTTCTAGGATTCTATCTTCTAGTTCACTAATCCTATCTTCTGCCTCTGTTATTCTACTATTTGTTGCCTCCAGGGTGTTTTGGAGCTCATTTATTGCATTATTCATTATGTGTTGACTCTTTTTATTTCTTCTAGGTCCTTGTTAAACCTTTCTTGCATCTTCTCAATCCTTGTCTCCAGACTCTTTAACTGTGATTCTATTTTGATTTCGAGATTTTGAATTAATTTCGCTATCATTATTCGGAATTCTTTATCAGGTAGATTCCCTATCTCTTCCTCTTTGGTTTGGTTTGGTGGGGATCTATCCTGTTGCTTTAGCTGCTGGGTATTCTTTTGTCTCTTCATTTTGTTAAAATTGCCAAATTTAGAGTGTCCTTACTATATTCTGGTAGTTTGTTGAATTCTCTTTATTGAGGCGGTTTACAGGTCTTTTCAATATCTGATCTCTGCCTTGTTACAGAGGGGGCGGAGATGAACACCCAAATCTAAACCGGCCAGGTTCAGGCACTCAGATAATCCTCAGAAGCACAGACTTGGTTGAGTCTGCGTTTTATGCCCTTCCCAGATCCGAGTAGCACAGGTGATGAAATGTTCAGCGAGCGCAGGTGCTGCGACTTATCGCCTCTCCGCCGCTCAGTTTTCTGGGTATACAAACAGCGCACTTTCTCAGGCAGATGTTGACCATCCAGAGCCCCAAGAAGCGTGAGTCAGCACAGAAACCTACTCACAGTTCCGTTAGACAGTGTCTCTCTAGGGCTATAATTGCCCGCCTCCGGCCCTGGCTGCCTGTCACCGGAGTGGGACGGCCTGCAGCCGGCCAACTCTGTGCAGCCCTTTGTTCCGTAGGTAGTCCTGGTGGTGTCCTAAGTTAGGGCTGGCTTTTGATGTAGTAGATAACCGACAGTCTGGTTATTTCGCTCAGATAGCGCCCGAGATAGCCAGGCCAAATCCTTTCTCAAAGCAATGCAGGCCTCGCCGCTCCTCCTAGCCCAGCCCCCACTTGCCGACAGCAAATGCTGGTGTCCGCGCCAGTTCTCCGCAAAAGGAGTTACCGCAGGGCTCTTTTTCTCGTTTTGAAGACAATGAGCTGTCTTTCTAAGTGCCTGATGTCCTCTGCCGGCATTCAGAAGTTTTTTTTTTTGTTTTTTTTAGCATTCAAATTTTTTTTTTTTTTTTTTTGGGGGGAGAATTTTTTCTCCCTTTTTTCTCTCCCCTCCTTCTTCCCCCCCCCCCCCCCCTTTTTTTTTTTTTTTCCACACCACACTCACTGCGGACATGGACCCCGGAAAGAAATTAAAAGACGCTTACTCCTTGGAAGGAAAGTTATGACCAACCTAGATAGCATATTCAAAAGCAGAGACATCACTTTGCCAACAAAGGTTCGCCTAGTCAAGGCCATGGTCTTTCCTGTGGTCATGTATGGATGTGAGAGCTGGACTGTGAAGAAGGCTGAGCACCAAAGAATTGATGCTTTTGAACTGTGGTGTTGGAGAAGACTCTTGAGAGTCCCTTGGACTGCAAGGAGATCCAACCAGTCCATTCTGAAGGAGATCAGCCCTGGGATTTCTTTGGAAGGAATGGTGCTAAAGCTGAAACTCCAGTACTTTGGCCACCTCATGCTTAGAGTTGACTCATTGGAGAAGACTCTGATGCTGGGAGGGATTGGGGGCAGGAGGAGAAGGGGACAACAGAGGATGAGATGGCTGGATGGCATCACTGACTTGATGAATGTGAGTCTGGGTGACCTCCGGGAGTTGGTGATGGACAGGGAGGCCTGGCGTGCTGCGGTTCATGGGGTCGCAAAGAGTCGGACACGACTGAGCGGCTGATCTGATCTCATCTGAATCAAGGGAATGGTTCACTGTCACTTTCGCCATATATCGTTGGTTAGAACCCAGTCACTGTTTCTGAGCATAGTGATGGGGTGAGGAACGTAAAAGGGTGTGACTCACTGTGCGAGTCACCTTAGGAGGTGTCTGTCACAAAGAAAATGGACAAAGTGTAGCAAGTGCCCAGAGGAGGAAGCCCTGATTCTTCCAGGTGAAGTCACGAAGGCTTCCTGAAAGAGGGGAGATGTGACGGGCGACACTGGGAGAATGAGTAAGGGGTCACCAGGTAGGCATGCTGGGAAGGACACTTTAAGAAGGAACAGCATGAAAAAAGACACGGAGGCAGGAAAGAGTGCAGAATGTTCAGGAAACGACAAGGAAGTTCTGTATAGTTGGGTTCAGCAAGCATGTGGCCAGAGATTTGGCTGGAGACAGGGTGGGCAAGGGCGAATTATGACAAACAGGGAAGGTTAAGTTTGGCGATTTTGACAATATCCTAAAAGCAATAGAGAGCCATCAATTTGCAGGTGCGGATTATGAATCTTCCTAGAGGAGCATCCCATATCTTCTCCAACAGCTCTAGAAGATTTATAGCAGCACTTGTATTTCATAAAGAATTCTCAGTGAAGGTGGCACTCTTTCAAGAGTATGATAGACAGTGGAGCTGGCTAAAAATATGTCTGCGCACCAAACCATAGACTGTTTACCTTGGAAGGGACTTTTAAAATTCATGCAGGCTAGTGACTGCCTTGTCTCCCCATCTCAAAATTTGATGCAGCAGTGGGTGGCAGGCAGCAAAGTCTGACTGGGTTGGATTCAAATCCCGGTTCTGCCACTCGCCTGCTGAGAAGATCTTGACTAACCTCTCTGGTCTGTTTCCTTGTCCATTCAATGCCGATAGTAAAGAATGCAATGAGGATTCAATGTAATCGTATTTGTCAGGCACTCTTCTGCCATATGACACATGTATTAGTTTGCTGGGGCTGCCATAACAGAATGCCACAGGCTGAGCAGCTTAAACAGCAGAACTTTCTTTGCTTACAATTCTAGAGGTTAGACATCTGAAATCAAGGTGTCAGCAGCATTGCTTCTTCTGTGGTCTCTCTCTGTGGCTTGTAGATAGCTATTTTCTCCCTGTATCTTCACATTGTCTTCCCTCTGTGTCTATCTGCATGTCTCTATTCAAATTTCCTCTTCTTCTTGTTCAGTTGCGAAGCCATGTCAGATTCTTTGCAACTCCATGAACTGCAGCACGCCAGGCTTCCCTGTCCTTCACCATCTCCCGGAGTTTGCTCAAATTCATGTCCATTGAGTTGGTATGCTATCTAACCGTAACCGTTTCATCCTCTGCCACCCCCTTCTCCTTTTGCCTTCAGTCTTTATCAGCATCAATGTCTTCTCCAGTGAGTTGGCTCTTCGCATCAGGTGGCCAAAGTATTGGAGCTTCAGCTTTAGCATCAGTCCTTCCAATGAATATTCAATGTTGATTTCCTCTTCTTGTAAGGACACAAAGCATATTAGATTCGGGATTACCCTAAAGATCTCCTCTTAACTTATTCACTTTTTCAATGACCTTGTCTCCAAATATAGTCATGTTCTGAAGTTATGTTACCTCCTGGGGTTAGGACATCAGTGTATCAGTTTGGAGGTACACACTGCAGTACACAAGAGTATACTCTCAACTCATGTTACCTACTTCTTCCTCTACCTCTGATTGGTGAAAACCCTTATCTTCCAATTTCAGGCATGATTTCTCAGCCTCTCCTAACTATTCCATGAGAATTAGTTTGTCTCATCAATAATCTTTCAGAAGGACGTGTGTTCATGCTTCACTCTGTAAATGACAGTAACAGCCAGACAGTCCGTGATGCTATCCCACCACCACTGAGATATGCCTAACGAATCAGTTGAATAACCTTTCTTTAATTTAACTCGATGGCAGTCATTTTCCAGAACACACCATTACAAGGGAGCAGTATGATCTCCAGGGCTTTTTGATGCCTAATTAAAAGGCAATGTAGCAAGGAGACTGCAGTTACATCTCAGAATCACTTTGTCCTGATTTGGGAGTTGGAGGGAAGGAGTTTTTTACCGAATTGTAAGGAGGTTGGGCAGGGTGGCCGAGGGAGACTGTGGTGGGGGGTGGCTCTGCTGGTCTCGTGGAGAAGGCCCTGTGCTGTTGTTTTTGCTTGTCAGAGTAAGCCAAGGTCATTCCTCATTCCTTACAGGTGATGGGCCTGGAAGACCTTCTCATGGGCTGAGATGGTCATTGACTAAAAAATTTCAGAAGAGTTGATCCATTTTTGATACTAACTCATTCAGCAGCACCTCCTTATGGAGCATTTATTAGGTACTCTTTGGAAGGAAAGTTATGACCAAACTAGATAGCATATTCAAAAGCAGAGACATTACTTTGCCAACAAAGGTCCATCTAGTCAAGGCTATGGTTTTTCCAGTGGTCATGTATGGATGTGAGCGTTGGACTGTGAAGAAGGCTGAGCGCCTAAGAATTGATGCTTTTGAACTGTGATGTTGGAGAAGACTCTTGAGAGTCCCTTGGACTGCAAGGAGATCCAACCAGTCCATCCTAAAAAGAGATCAATCCTGGGTGTTCATTGGAAGGACTGATGCTAAAGCTGAAACTCCAGTACTTTGGCTACCTCATGTGAAGAGCTGACTCATTGGAAAAGACCCTGATGCCTGGAGGGATTGAGGGCAGGAGGAGAAGGGGACGACAGAGGATGAGATGGTTGGATGGCATCACTGACTTGATGGACATGAGTTTGGGTAAACTCCGGGAGTTGGTGATGGACAGGAAGGCCTGGCATGCTGCGATTTATGGGGTCACAAAGAGTCGGACACGACTGAATGAATAAACTGAACTGATAGTGGATATAATAAAAAAGACAACTGATAATTTCTGAAAGTCACTCAGTCGTGTCTGACCCTTTGTGACCCCATGGACTATACAGTCCATGGAATTGTCCAGGCCAGAATACTGGAGTGGGTAGCCTTCCCTTCTCCAGGGGATCTTCCCAACCCAGGGATCAAACTCAGGTCTTCCGCATTGCAGGCAGATTCTTTACCAGTTGAGACACCAGGGAAGCCAAATAATTTATGCTAAGTCACTTTAGTCGTGTCTGACTCTGTGTGACCCCATAGACAGTAGCCTACCAGGCTCCCCCGTCCCTGGGATTCTCCAGGCAAGAACACTGGAGGGGTTGCCATTTATAAATTTATAATAATTTATAAATAATTTATAAACACCTCTAAACTATGGGCTGTTAACCTCGGGCTGGTGCTTCAGTGCATCTGTTAAATCCTTGGAACTGTGCACATATTTTTCCACGTGTGTGTATTAATGTTTTGTTTCTCTAAATTCTGCAGTCCGTGACTCCCAAAGATTAAGACCTCCCTATTCCAAATAATGGGTTTCCTGGGTGGCTCACTGGTAAAGAAATTGCCTGCCAATGCAGGAGACAAAGGAGACTCGAGTTCTATCCTTGGGTCAGAAACATCCCCTGGAGTAGGAAATGCCAGCTCACTCCAGTATTCTTGCCTGGAGAATTCCATGGACAGAGGAGCCTGGTGGGACACAGTCCATGGAGTCACAACAGTCAGACACAACTGAGCAGCTGAGCATGTACGCATGCACGTATGTATTCCAAATAATACTTCCTTCTCTTTAGAGCTTACTCTGTATCAGTATATTATATTGCCTTCTTCATTTAAAACTCAGGTCAGCTCTCCCATCTTTCTGCATTATCCCTGTTTAATAGACAAGAAAACTGAGGCCAGGGATCTAAACCTTCAAGAGGCAGAGCTTGGATTTTTTTCCATCCATGCAACAAATACTAAGTACCATGCATTATTCTAAGAAGAGGGAATGTAGTGGAAAATAAAAAAAGTCTTTGTTCTCCTGAAATTTGCATAGTAGGGAGATTTGAATAATCTATTGAAATTACAACTACTGGACTGAAACTGGCTGTTATACTATTTTACTTGTAAAATCTATATGATGTCATGTAACAGTTATCAGTTGCCATGATAATATTGCGTAACAAACAACCACAAAGTTTCAGTGGCATACAATAATAAATACTCGTGGCGGGTGGGCTGAGTGTTCTGCTGATCTGAGCCTGCTTGGCTGCTTTTGGCTAGGCTCGCATATGCATCTCTGGCCAGCTGGCAAATCACCTAGAGTCTGGCTGGCTGTACTGACCTCAGCCAAGATGCCTCTTCTCTGCATCATGTGGACTGCTCATCCTCCAGTCAGCTAACTTGACCAGACTCAGACTCTTATGCTGGAGACAGCAATCCAAGAGAGAGAGAACGGAACCACATTTCCACCACATTCTGTTGGCAAAGCAAGTCACAAGGCCTGTCTCTGTTGCAAGGGGCGCAGATCCAGGGATGGGAACAACTGGGACTATTCTCGCAATTCATCCACACGTAACAAGCTGCAGTGGGTTGAATGGTGTCCCCCATCCACAAATTCATGTGTACCCAGAACTTCAGAATACGACCTTATTTGGAATAAGGGTCTTTGAAGGAAATGGCAACCCACTCCAGCAGTCTTGCCTGGAGAATCCCATGGTCAGAGGAGCCTGATAGGTTACAATCCATGGAGTCGCAAAGAGTTGGACACGACTAAGCAGCTTCACTTTCACTTTCACTTTCCAGTGTAAGAATCCACCTGCCAAAGCAGGAGACACAAAAGACGCAAGTTTAAGCCCTGGGTCAGGAAGATCCCCTGAAAAAGGAGAGCCACCCACTCCAATACCCTTGCCTGGAAAATCCCACGGACAGAGGTACCTGGTGGGCTACAGTCCACGGGGCTGCAGAGAGTCAGACATGACTGAGCGACTAACACACAATTAAGTTAAAGATCCTGAGATGAGATCAACCTGAAAGGGAGCCCTAAATCCAATGACTGGCGTCCTAATAAGAGAGAAAAGAGGGAGACTTGATACACAGGGACATAAAAGGAGACCCGATGAGGGCTAAAGCAGGGGTTGAACGTAAGCTGCCAGCAGCCAAGGATACCGCGGGTCGCCAGCAGCCACCAGAGCCGGGAGACGGGATGGAATGGATCCTATCTCAGAGCATCTAGCAGGAGCCCACCCAGTCAGTGGCTTGATTTGGGGCGTCTGGCCTCCAGACTGGGAAACAATACATTTATGTCCTCTTAAGCCACTAGTCTGTCACTACCATTGTGGTCGTCTGTTACAGCAGGCCTGGGAAACAGATACCTGTGGTTGGTAACAATTGTGTAAAGTTGCTGTGTTTCACACGTTACAGTATTTGACTCTCCCCATTTTAGGGATGGGCCTCCGAAGTTGAAAGAGTATGATGACTTGCTCAGAGTCCTTCCCTCAGATGGGTGGCGGAGGGACTCAAATTCAAGCAGCCTGGTTGGGCAGGGCTCCCCACACACACACACACAGGAATCTCCCAGGTACCTGTTACAATGTAGACCTCAGATGGAGATCTGAGATGGGACCCGGCACTCCGAGCTTCTCACAGGCTCCCGGTAATTTCAGTGCTGTGGTGCCTGGACCCTCACCTGGGTCTTCACCTGGACCATTTGCAAAGACGTAGTGGCGGACAGGTCCCAAGCACTGAAGATCCAGATTCAGGATTCCTGTCTTGAGTCCTAGCTTCCCCATCACTTCACCGTGCAACCAGGGGCAAGTGACTGAATCACTTCGCTTTTCACAGTAGGAGTAAACTAAGGACGATCAATCCTACCTCCCTCAACTTAAACGAGATGAGGAGACGATGAAGGGTGAGCAGTGGAAACTCATGGAAGGTTTGCAGGGCTAACTTCCCTTTTTTGTGCATTTTGATCGCAGGTTCATAGATGCAATACGGCCCCACGACTAAGAGCAAAACACAGGCTGTAGGGTCAGACTGACCTTGGATTAAACCCAGATTCAGCGACCTCTGAGAGCCTAAGTTTCTGGGCCTATAAAATGGACATAAGCATTGTACCTGTCTTCCTTGTGTGGTCTCTGAGAATTCAGTCATATAGTGAGTATAATATGCTAAGCACAGTGCCCCTCACATGGCTAGTCTTCATTAAATGCCATAAACATAATAACAATTAATTTATTTAGCAATATTATTATTGCTAAGTCAAAGTGAGATGATGAACTTGCAACCCCTCTATAAACCATCAAGACAACAAACTAAGGTTAAGATATGGTCTCAGGGTTTGTGAGGTTCATTCAAATTTGCCCTTTTGAGCCGTCCCCATGGAGAGCTGTTTGGGACAGAGCCCACCCAGGGCTCCGAGCTGAGCTGAGAGGGAAGGTCCTGGAAAGAACACTGATTTCCTGGCTCCCTGACCTCTGCTGAAGGAGGGGAGTTAGTTACACTGCAGTGAGGTGGGTACTCAGAGAGAAGGAGCCGAGCCTGGCACAGAAGGGCCTGATCCAATGGAGGGGCTGGAAGTCAGGAAAGGCTTCCTAGAGAAACAGTGCCTAAGCTGAATCTTAAGGGAGAAGGGGGTGGAAGAGAGTTGGTTGGAGAGGGTACTCCGGAATTGAAGCCTTACTTCTTCATGCGTCTTAAGGAATGAGTGGAGATCTTTTCCATAGCAGGTGGAAAAATGCAGAAACCTCATCCGACCAATAAATGTCAGGGAAGATGTTCCAACTCATTTGTGAGCAGGAAATTGCAGATTAAAACAACAATAAGACATTATTTCACACCTATCAGATTGGCAAAAATCAAAATATCTGACATTATTGCGTATTAGCAAGAGGATGGTACAAGAGGTACCACCTACAGGGCTGGTGGGAGTGTAAATTGGCACAACGACTGTGGAAAACTACTTGGCAATCTCTAATAGGCTTGAAGACATGCCCAAGCTGTAACCCAGCAGCTTCACAGCTTGATACACTCTCCGAAGGAACTCTCGGACTTCTGCATGAAAAGTGTGTCGGTTAGTTTCTGCTGCATAACAAACTACCCTTAGACAGCAATCATTTATTTAGCTCATACTTCTGTGGGTCAGCTGGGCAGTTCTTCTGGTCTGGTTCAGCTTAACTGATCTCTGCTGGACTCTGTCATTAGCAGGATTGGCAGCTGGAAGAACTAGGGTGGCTTCGTTCATATACCTGCGGACTGTTGGCTGGGGTAAAAGGAGTGTCTGGGCAACATGTCTCTTGTCCTCCAGCTCCATGCATGATTAACACCCTTGCCTGGTACAGGGGTGTCCTTAAGAAATGGGAGCTGTCTTCACACTTGCCTAAAGGATAAACTGATAAACTAGTTTGGGGAAGACTCTTGAGAGTCCCTTGGACTGCAAGGAGATCCAACCAGTCCATCCTAAAGGAGATCAATCCTGGGTGTTCACTGGAAGGTCTGATGTTGAAGGTGAAACTCCAGTACTTTGGCCACCTGATGTGAAGAACTGACTCATTTGAAAACACCCTGATGCTGGGAAAGATTGTGGGCAGGAGGATAAGGGGATGACTGCGGATGAGATGGTTGGATGGCATCACCGACTCAATGGACATGAGTTTGGGTGGGATCCAGGAGTTGGTGTTGGACAGGGAGGCCTGGCGTGCTGCAGTTCATGGGGTGGCAAAGAGTGGGACACAACTGAGCGACTAAACTGAACTGAACTGAACTAATTTGGGGAAAGGCAGCCTTAGAGGTTTTATTTTTTTTTTTGTTACTTTAGCAACAGCTTTATTAAAGTATTATTCACGTACCATACAATATACCAGTTTAAACAATTCAATAGTTTAGAATATATTCCCAGAATTGTGAAAGCATCACCATAATAAATTTTAGAACATATTCAATCACCCTAAAAAGAAGCTCCATAACCTGCGGCCCCCAGACCTTCCAGTACACTATCCCCCTGATCCCTAGGCAACCACTAATCTACTTTCTCTAGAGATTTGCTTATTCTAGACAGTTCATATAAATACCACCAAACCATATGTGGCACTTTGTGACTGGCTTCTTCCACTTAGCACAAAGTTTTCAGGGCTCCTCCATATGATAGCATATACTAGTACTGCATTCCTTTTTAAAATTTTGTTTAAAACTTTTTATTTTATAGTGGGGTGTAGTCAATTAACAATATTGTGATAATTTCAGGAGGGCAGCAAAGTGACTCAGCCATATATATACTTGTATCCATTCTCCCCAAAACACCCCTCCTACCCAGGCTGCCAAATAACATTGAGCAGAGTTCCCTGTGCTCTATTATACAGTAGGTCCTTGTTGGTTATTCATTTTATGTACTTATTTTATTTTTTAATTAGAGGATAATTGCTTTACAATGTTGTGTTGGTTTCTGCCATACAACAGCATGAGTCAGCCCCGAGTATACATCTATTCCCCTCTCTTGAAACTCCCTCCCACCCCCACCCCATCCCACTGCTCTAGGTCATCACAGCGCAAGTTTCCATTGTATGGACAGACTGTTTTGTTTATCCATGCATCCACTGGGTATGTTTGGATTGTTTCTACCTTTTGGCTCTTACGAATGGTGTTGTTTGGCACATTCATGTACAGGTTTTTGTGTGAATATACGTTTTCATTTCTCTTAGAAGTAGAGCTCCTGGGTGTTACCGAAGCTCCATGCTTAACCATTTGAAGAACTACTAGGTTTTTTTCTGTTTGTTTTTCCACAGTGGCTGCAGTAAGCCTTACAGAGATCTATAGCTCTTGAGAATCAGGCCTTTGGGTTCTTCTAAGCTAACCTCTGTTGGTGTAATTTTTAGTTCCTATTCTTATTTGGTTTCTCTGCTGGCTTTTTACAAACCAGGATTCAGGTGTGATATGACTTCAAGCCCAGTTAAGCTGACAGTGTTTGGGCAGCTCTGACGTGCCTCGTACTGGTCTCTGAGGCCCCAGCAGGATTTACAGTCAGAGATTCCCTCACCCACGTGCTTTCACTGAGCTCCTGAGGGATCTTTCTGTTCCCAGTTCTGTTTCATTCCTGTTCCCTCTTCTACAGAGCCTTCCACACCCGGCTCCTCCACCAGACCACTGAAAAGGCGTGGAGGTCATCGAACCAACCCTCACTTCTTGCTGGGGACAGAGGCAGGGTGAGGGAAAGAGGGAAGTTATGATTTTAAAAAATAAGTTGATAGAATGGAAATAGACACCCAAGGATTTGTTTTTTTCTTTCTTTTTCTCTTAGTATAGATGCAACACATGCTTATTATGTAGAAATGAGAAAATAGATATAATTTAAAAACAATAAAAGTGCATTTTAAAAAAGATCACCCATAGTTTCACCACCTACAGAAAACTAGTGTCAACATTTTAGCTTATAACTCTTTTTTTTTAGTTTAAAACTCTTATTCATGATTCATTAATTTATTCAGTAAATGTTTATTGGGTATCTACTAATTGTCAAGGGCTTCCCAGGTGGCGCTAGTGATAAAGAACCCACCTGCCAATGCAGGGCATGCAAGAGATGTGGGTTCAATCCCTGGGTTGGGAAGATTCCCTGGAGAAGGAAGGGGCAACCCAGTCCAGTATTCTCGCCTGGAGAATCCTGTGGACAGAGGAACCTGGCAGGCTACAGTCCATAGGGTTGCACAGAGTCAGATATGACTGAAGTGACTTAGCACCCACATACACTAACTGCCAAGTACTTTACTAAACCCTGGAGACATTTTTCTTTGCACATGTATATGTATAAATACATATGTCTTTCCCTACAAAAAACAGTATCATCCTATATATATACTTCATCATTTAAATTTCTCTAGCATTCCTATAACATGTTATAAATCCTTTTCTGAGGCAATATATTATATTATTTTATATTAATGAATGCATAGAATATGCTATAATGTTTAAGCAACCCCTTACTTTGTACATATAGATTATTTTATAACTTCCCCTATTATCAATGTAGCTGTAATCATCTTTTTATTTTCTTAGTTCTCCAGATAAATTTGTAGAAATATACCTGCTGGATCAAAAGGTGTATGTGTATTTTAAGGCTTTTAAATTGATACACTTTACCAATTCATTCATCAAAAAAACTACCCAAGCACAGTCTCTCATCAGCAGTGCAGAAGAGTGCGTATTCCTCGCCCTCGGGAACAGTCTAGTAAACCCTGGAGAACTTACTCTTCCCCAGTGTGAAAAGTGGTTTTCTTAGTCTCCTAGGGTTGTTCTTACCACAAACCACATGACTGAAAATACCAGAAGCTTATTGTCTTACGGTTCTGGAGGCTAATGTCCAAAATTAAGGTGTTGGCAGGACCATGCTCCTTCTGAAAACTGCAGGGGAATCCTTCCTGCTTTTCCAGCTTCTGGTGGTTTGCTGGTAATTTTTGGTGTTCCTTGATTTGTACTGCCTAACTCCAGTCTCTGCCCTCATCGTCAAGGGGCTTTCTTCCTTTGTCTCTGTCTTCACATGGCCGTCTTATTGGAAGGACCCCCATCATATTGGATCCCTGCTCCATTGTGACCTCAACTTAACTGCCTACAACTGCAAAGACCTTATTTCCAAATAAGATCACATTCTGAATACTAGGGGTTAAGACTTCCTGGTTTTTCATTTTACATGACACGCCCCTAAGCCCGAGGCCAGAAAGACCAACCCCACGTCCAAGGAGCCGTGGCTATGCGGGCGCAGGAGGGCCTAGAGGAGCTATCCCACGTTGAAAGTCAAGAAGGGCGGTGGTGAGGAGATACCCCTCGTCCAAGGTAAGGAGCAATGGCTGCGCTTTGCTGGAGCAGCCGTGAAGAGATACCCCACGCCCAAGGTAAGAGAAACCCAAGTAAGACGGTAGGTGTTGCAAGAGGGCATCAGAGGGCAAACACACTGAAACCATACTCACAGAAAACTAGTCAATCTAATCACACTAGGACCACAGCCTGGTCTAACTCAATGAAATTAAGCCATGCCCGTGGGGCAACCCAAGATGGGCGGGTCATGGTGGAGAGATCTGACAGAATGTAGTCCACTGGAGAAGGGAATGGCAAACCACTTTAGTATTCTTGCCTTGAGAATCCCATGAACAGTATGAAAAGGCAAAATGCTAGGATACTGAAAGAGAAACTCCCCAGGTCAGTAGGGGCCCAATATGCTACTGGAGATCAGTGGAGAAATAACTCCAGAAAGAATGAAGGGATGGAGCCAAAACAAAAAGAATACCCAGCTGTGGATGTGACTGGTGATAGAAGCAAGGTCCGATGCTGTAAAGAGCAATATTGCATAGGAACCTGGAATGTCAGGTCCATGAATCAAGGCAAATTGGAAGTGGTCAAACAAGAGATGGCAAGAGTGAATGTCGACATTCTAGGAATTAGCGAACTCAAATGGACTAGAATGGATGAATTTAACTCAGATGACCATTATATCTACTACTGTGGACAGGAATCCCTCAGAAGAAATGGAGTGGCCATCATGGTCAACAAAAGAGTCCGAAATGCAGTACTTGGATGCAATCTCAAAAATGACAGAATGATCTCTGTTCATTTCCAAGGCAAACCATTCAATATCATAGTAATCCAAATCTATGCCGCAACCAGTAACGCTGAAGAAGCTGAAGTTGAACGGTTCTATGAAGACCTACAAGACTTTTTACAACTAACACCCAAAAAAGATGTCCTTTTCATTATAGGGGACTGGAATGCAAAAGTAGGAAGTGAAGAAACACCTGGAGTAACAGGCAAATTTGGCCTTGGAATACGGAATGAAGCAGGGCAAAGACTAATAGAGTTTTGCCAAGAAAATGCACTGGTCATAACAAACACCCTTTTCCAACAACACAAGAGAAGACTCTATACATGGACATCACCAGATGGTCAACACCGAAATCTGATTGATTATATTCTTTGCAGCCAAAGAGGGAGAAGCTCTATACAGTCAACAAAAACAAGAGCAGGAGCTGACTGTGGCTTAGACCATGAACTCCTTATTGCAAATTCAGACTGAAATTGAAGAAAGTAGGGAAAACCACTAGACCATTCAGGTATGACCTAAATCAAATCCCTTATGATTATACAGTGGAAGTGAGAAATAGATTTAAGGGCCTAGATCTGATAGATAGAGTGCCTGATGAACTATGGAATGAGGTTCGTGACATTGTACAGGAGACAGGGATCAAGACCATCCCCATGGAAAAGAAATGCAAAAAAACAAAATGGCTGTCTGGGGAGCCCTTACAAATAGCTCTGAAAAGAAGAGAAGTGAAAAGCAAAGGAGAAAAGGAAAGATATAAACATCTGAATGCAGCGTTCCAAAGAATAGCAAGAAGAGATAAGAAAGCCTTCTTCAGCGATCAATGAAAAGAAATAGAAGAAAACAACAGAATGGGAAAGACTAGAGATCTCTTCAAGAAAATCAGAGATACCAAAGGAACATTTCATGCAAAGATAGGCTTGATAAAGGACAGAAATGGTATGGACCTAACAGAAGCAGAAGATATTAAAAAGAGATGGCAAGAATACACAGAACTGTACAAAAAAGAGCTTCACGACCCAGATAACCACGATGGTGTGATCACTGACCTAGAACCAGACATCCTGAAATGTGAAGACAAGTGGGCCTTAGAAAGCATCACTACTAACAAAGCTAGTGGAGGTGATGGAATTCCAGTTGAGCTATTCCAAATCCTGAAAGATGATGCTGTGAAAGTGCTGCACTTAATATGCCAGCAAATCTGGAAAACTCAGCAGTGGCCACAGGACTGGAAAAGGTCAATTTTAATTCCAATCCCAAAGAAAGGCAATGCCAAAGAATGCTCAAACTACCACACAATTGCACTCATCTCACACGCTAGTAAAGTAATGCTCAAAATTCTCCAAGCCAGGCTTTAGCAATACGTCAACCGTGAACTTCCTCTTGTGCAAGCTGGTTTTAGAAAAGGCAGAGGAACCAGAGATCAAATTGCCAACATCCGCTGGATCATGGAAAAAGCAAGAGAGTTCCAGAAAAACATCTCTATTTCTGCTTTATTGACTATGCCAAAGCCTTTGACTGTGTGGATCACAATAAACTGTGGAAAATTCTGAAACAGATGGGAATACCAGACCACTTGATCTGCCTCTTGAGAAATTTGTATGCAGATCAGGAAGCAACAGTTAGAACTGGACATGGAACAACAGACTGGTTCCAAATAGGAAAAGGAGTCTGTCAAGGCTGTATATTGTCACCCTGTTTATTTAACTTACATGCAGAGTACATCATGAGAAACGCTGGACTGGAAGAAACACAAGCTGGAATCAAGATTGTTGGGAGAAATATCAATAACCTCAGATATGCAGATGACACCACCCTTATGGCAGAAAGTGAAGAGGAACTCAAAAGCCTCTTGATGAAAGTGAAAGTGGAGAGTGAAAAGGTTGGCTTAAAGCTCAACATTCAGAAAACGAAGATCATGGCATCTGGTCCCACCACTTCATGAGAAATAGATGGAGAAACAGTGTCAGACTTTCTTTTTCTGGGCTCCAAAATCACTACAGATGGTGATTGCAGCCATGAAATTAAAAGACGCTTACTCCTTGGAAGGAAAGTTATGACCAACCTAGATAGCATATTCAAAAGCAGAGACGTTACTTTGCCAACAAATGTTCGCCTAGTCAAGGCTATGGTTTTTCCTGTGGTCTTGTATGGATGTGAGAGTTGGACCATAAAGAAAGCTGAGTGCCGAAGAATTGATGCTTTTGAACTGTGGTGTTGGAGAAGACTCTTGAGAGTCCCTTGGACTGCAAGGAGATCCAAGGAGTCCATTCTGAAGGAGATCAGCCCTGGGATTTCTTTGGAAGGAATGATGCTAAAGCTGAAACTCCAGTACTTTGGCCACCTCATGTGAAGAGTTGACTCATTGGAGAAGACTGATGCCGGGAGGGATTGGGGGCAAGAGGAGAAGGGGACAACAGAGGATGAGATGGCTGGATGGCATCACTGACTCGATGGACGTGAGTCTCAGTGACCTCCCGGAGTTGGTGATGGACAGGGAGGCCTGGCGTGCTGGGATTCATGGGGTCGCAAAGAGTCGGACACGACTAAGCGACTGATCTGACCTTATCTTATCTGATAGTTAATTTATGATGCTGCATTAGTTTCAAGTGTACAGCAAAAGGATTCGATTAAATAGACACACACATACATGTACACACATATAAATGAATCTCTCAGATTGTTTTCCAAGATATTCGGTATAGTTCCCTGTGCTATGCAATAAGTCCTTGTTGGTTACCTATTTTATATATAGTAGTGTGTGTATATTAATCCTAATTTATCTAATTTATCTCTCCTTCATCACATACAAAATATGTGTTGGGTTGCTGTTTTTTAATTACCGGTAAAATTGAGCATTTTTTCATGTATACCTTAGGTCGTTTTTCTACAAAGATGTTTGTCTTTTTCTTATCCTATAAAACCGTTTTTATAGAACTATGAAACTATTTTATTTATACAATTAAAATATTAATACGTAAATCACAGGTTTTTCCTTTTTACCCAATTTGAAACACAGGAAGATCTATCCAGACTCTGAAGTATTTGTAAAGCAGCTAGAGGATGTGTCTGGCTCTGGGTGCAGCTCTCTGCCCTCCAGCATGGTGCAACAATCCTCTGGATGTAGTTCAAGCTGGAAGACAGTGAGACTTTATGGCTTCTGTATTAATCAAGATAAGTTAGATTGCTGGCCTTCCTCCTCTTCCAAAAAACTAATGTCAGGAAACTTGTTGGGTCACAGCACAAACGTGTGTGTGTGTGTGTTTCTTTCTCAGACTATGTGTCCACTACTGAAGCCTGTGTGCCTAGCGCTCCTGCTTCACGAGAGAAGCCACCGCAGTGAACAGCTTGCTCACTGCAATGAAGAGCAGCCACTGCTCATGGCAATTCAAGGAAGCCCACACAAAACAACGAAGACCCAGCACAGCCATAAATAAATAATTTTTTAAAGGAACTATTTCCATGTAAAGTCACATTTTGAGGTTCCAGATAGACATGGATTTAGGGGGAATCTGTTTAACACATGTGTGTGCTGTGGGAGCAGGTCTCTGGTACATACACCAAGTGCAAAATCCCTTTGTGGGCTCCATGATTTCTTTTCGGAATGCTTCAGAGCACCCTGGCCTCATACCTCACCTATAGTGAGGCCCCATGGTGACAAGGGACAAATGTCTTTCCTGCAGGTGAAATTGTACTAAATCTCAAATGCAAATACTGTAAGATAATTAAGAACAAATCTCTGTCTTTACAGCATGCAAATCCATGGATGTCTTCTGCAATTGACCGTTCAGTTCTGTTGCTCCCTTTTGGCTAAGATCAAGTGTAGTTCTGTTGCTCATTCGAGTCCATCTCTGCGTGACCCTATGACTGAAGCACCCTAGGCCTCCCTGTCCATCACTAACTCCCGGAGCTTGCTCAAACTCATGTCCATCAAGTTGGTGATGCCATCAAACCATCTCATCCTCTGTCACCCCCTTCTCCTCCTGTCTTCAAACTTTCCCAGCATCAGGGTCTTTTCCAATGAGTCAGTTCTTCACATCAGGTGGCCAAAGTATTGGAGTTTCAGCTTCAGCATCAGTCCTTCCAATGAATATTAAGGACTGATTTCCTTTAGGATGCACTGGTTGTATCTCCTTGCAGTTCAAGGGACTCTCAAGAGTCTCCTCCAAACCACAGTTCAAAAGTGTCAATGCTTCGGTGCTCAGCTTTCTTCATAGTCAAATTCTCACATGCATACGTGACTACTGGGAAAATCATAGCTTTGACTAGACAGACCTTTGTTGGCAAAGTAATGTCTGCAAAGCCAATTACTTTTAAAACTCCTCTTAAAATTTTCCATGTGTTGTGGATTCTCTGCAAAGTGGCAGTCTTGGGTAGCTTTGAGGAACAAGGCAGTTGGGATGGGTCAGTTGAGCACTTGGGTAGCTGCTCTGTTGCCCAAGCTACGCCCAGAGGGAGCATGGTTATTTGCAGACAGAGGGCCCAGAACTATGTAGTCCTACCAGACTGTAAGCTCTCAAAAGGTAGAGGATATGTCTTAATCCTTTCTGTGTTCACAAGATTGTTTCCAACACAAGGCACTTACTCAGTTGACGTCAATCAGATCTCCCATAAACAGACCTTGAGATGAAGATTTGTGGACATGTGGGTAGTTCTGGAAGAACCGCCAGGGGAAGGAGATAGGAAAGAGGAGGAAGGCCAGCAAGCAGGCTGCAGGGCTGGGGGAGCCGAGTGAGGTGCCCAGGGTGCAAAGCACCTGGAGGTTTGTGCATGAACCGGAATAAATGTCCCCATGAATTTTGCAGCCCCTTTCCTCACCTGCCTCACCCTAGTCCCAGCCCTCTGGGCCCAAATGCAATTTCAGACAAAATCCCTCAGAGGGCAGCTTCAGCCTGATACTTTGGGGGACCCTAGAGTGTAAATTGCATCTCGGTTTTCCTGATTAGAGATTTGCCTTGTGGCTCCGCTGGTAAAGAATCCACCTGCACTGTGGGAGATCTGGATTCGTTCCCTGGGTTGAGAAGATCTCCTGGAGAAGGGGAAGGCTACCCTTCCAGTATTCTGACCTGGAGAATTCCATGGACTGTATAGTGGACTCGAATATATGGACACGACTGAGCCGCTTTCACTTTCACTTTTCCTGATTAGAGGCCAGCAGTCTGGGACTTTCTGAATCCTGCACTCCACAGTCATTGGTAAAATCACCCTGGGGGTTTCCAGGATGTAAATTCCCCAAAAGAGCCACAGATGTTTGCTGTTGGACGAGAACACACAGCTAAGAAGAGAGAATGGGCACAGAAACAGTAAGAAGGGATCTGGGCAGGTAATTAACCATATGGCTTGCCTATGTTTGTTGAATGAATGAATGAATGAAGGAGATTATTTATGAGTGAATTAACACTTGAGCAAGTGAATGAATGTACTATAAGTTGAGAATGCTCATAAAAATCCTGTCCTTCCACCACCTCTGAGCTCCTACCTGACTCAGCCTGTGGACTGCATGGAGCTAGTGTCTATTTAAAGCTGAGTGGTGCTGAATTCTACCAAAAATTTAGAAAAGAGCTAACACCTATCCTACTCAAACTGTTCCAGAAAATTGCAGAGGAAGGTAAACTTCCAAACTCATTCTATGAGGCCACCATCACCCTAATACCAAAACCTGACAAAGATGCCACAAAAAAGAAAACTACAGGCCAATATCACTGATGAACATAGATGCAAAAATCCTTAACAAAATTCTAGCAATCAGAATCCAACAACACATTAAAAAGATCATACACCGTGACCAAGTGGGTTTTATCCCAGGGATGCAAGGATTCTTCAATATCCGCAAATCAATCAATGTAATACACCACATTAACAAATTGAAAAACAAAAACCATATGATTATCTCAATAGATGCAGAGAAAGCCTTTGACAAAATTCAACATCCATTTATGATAAAAACTCTCCAGAAAGCAGGAATAGAAGGAACATACCTCAACATAATAAAAGCTATATATGACAAACCCACAGCAAACATAATCCTCAATGGTGAAAAATTGAAAGCATTTCCTCTAAAGTCAGGAACAAGACAAGGGTACCCACTTTCACCATTACTATTCAACATAGTTTTGGAAGTTTTGGCCACAGTGATCAGAGCAGAAAAAGAAATAAAAGGAATCCAAATTGGAAAAGAAGAAGTAAAACTCTCACTGTTTGCAGATGACATGATCCTCTACATAGAAAACCCTAAAGACTCCACCAGAAAATTACTAGAACTAATCAAAGAATATAGTAAAGTTGCAGGATATAAAATCAACACACAGAAATCCCTTGCATTCCTGTACACTAATAATGAGAAAATAGAAAGAAAAATTAAAGAAACAATTCCATTCACCACTGCAACGAAAAGAATAAAATACTTAGGAATATATCTACCTAAAGAAACTAAGGGGGAGAAGGCAATGGCACCCCACTCCAGCACTGTTGCCTGGAAAATCCCATGGACGGAGAAGAACCCATGCGACTGAGCGATTTCCCTTTCACTTTTCACTTTCCTGCATTGGAGAAGGAAATGGCAACCCACTCCAGTGTTCTTGCCTGGAGAATCCCAGGGACGGGGGAGCCTGGTGGGCTGCCGTCTATGGGGTCGCACAGAGTTGGACACGACTAAAGTGACTTAGCAGCAGCAAAGAAACTAAAGACCTATATATAGAAAACTATAAAACACTGGTGAAAGAAATCAAAGAGGACACTAATAGATGGAGAAATATACCATGTTCATGGATTAACAGAATCAATATAGTGAAAATGAGTATACTACCCAAAGCAATTTATAGATTCAATGCAATCCCTATCAAGCTACCAACGGTATTCTTCACAGAGCTAGAACAAATAATTTCACAATTTGTATGGAAATACAAAAAACCTCTAATAGCCAAAGCTATCTTGAGAAAGAAGAATGGAACTGGAGGAATCAACCTGCCTGACTTCAGGATCTACTACAAAGCCACAGTCATCAGGACAGTATGGTACTGGCACAAAGACAGAAATATAGATCAATGGAACAAAATAGAAAGCCCAGAGATAAATCCACGCACATATGGACGTCTTATCTTTGACAAAGGAGGCAAGAATATACAATGGAGAAAAGACAATCTCTTTAACAAGTGGTGCTGGGAAAACTGGTCAACCACTTGTAAAAGAATGAAACTAGAGCACTTCCTAACACCATACATAAAAACAAACTCAAAATGGATTAAAGATCTAAACATAAGACCAGAAAGTATAAAGCTCCTAGAGGAGAACATAGGCAAAACACTCTCCGACATACATCACAGCAGGATCCTCTACGACCCACCTCCCAGAATATTGGAAATAAAAGCAAAAATAAACAAATGGGACCTAATTAAACTTAAAAGCTTCTGCACAACAAAGGAAACTATAAGCAAGGTGAAACGACAGCCTTCAGAATGGGAGAAAATAATAGCAAATGAAGCAACTGACAAACAACTAATCTCAAAAATATACAAGCAACTCCTACAGCTCAATTCCAGAAAAATAAATGACCCAATCAAAAAATGGGCCAAAGAAATAAATAGACATTTCTCCAAAGAAGACATACAGATGGCTAACAAACACATGAAAAGATGCTCAACATCACTCATTATCAGAGAAATGCAAATCAAAACCACTATGAGGTACCATTTCACACCAGTCAAAATGGCTGCGATCCAAAAGTCTACAAGCAATAAATGCTGGAGAGGGTGTGGAGAAAAGGGAACCCTATTACACTGTTGGTGGGAATGCAAACTAGTATAGCCACTATGGAGAACAGTATGGAGACTCCTTAAAAAACTGGAAATAGAACTGCCTTATGATCCAGCAATCCCACTGCTGGGCATACACACTGAGAAAACCAGAATTGAAAGAGACACGTGTACCCCATTGTTCATCGCAGCACTGTTTACAATAGCCAGGACATGGAAGCAACCTAGATGTCCATCAGCAGATGAATGGATAAATGGATAAGAAAGCTGTGGTACATATACACAATGGAGTATTACTCAGCCATTAAAAAGAATCCATTTGAATCAGTTCTAATGAGGTGGATGAAACTGGAGCCTATTATACAGAGTGAAGTAAGCCAGAAAGAAAAACACCAATACAGTATCAGATCAGATCAGATCAATACAGTATACTAACGCATATATATGGAATTTAGAAAGATGGTAACAATAACCCTGTATATGAGACAACAAAAGAGACACTGAGGTATAGAACAGTCTTTTGGACTCTGTGGGAGAGGGAGAGGGTGGGATGATTTGGGAGAATGGCATTGAAATATGTATAATATCATATATGAAATGAGTCCAGGTTCGATGCACGATACTGGATGCTTGGGGCTGGTGCACTGGGACAACCCAGAGGGATGGTATGGGGAGGGAGGAGGGAGGAGGGTTCAGGATGGGGAACACATGTATACCTGTGGCAGATTCATTTTGATATATGGCAAAACCAATATAATATTGTAAAGTTAAAAAAAAAAAGCTGAGTGGCAAGCATGGGGGTGGGGGGTGGACATTTTTACAGCAAAGACCAGGACATTTCCTGTCACTGCTGGAAGCACAGAGGGCCCAGTGACATGATCCAAATGCTGTGGACATAACAGCCCCAAAGAGAGCGAGTTAGGGTGTCCTTCCTTTGCCTGGGAGATTCCCTTGAGGGAGAGGAAGGGAACAAGGAATGTAGTCACTGGCTGATTCATGTCCTGGATGCTGGCCTCTCATTCTCCCAATTTCTCCATCCTGCTCATTACTAGGCCTCCACAAAGCAGCCCAGTATATTGTGTCACTGTTTAAATGCCATCACATCTCCCTGATGACTCTCATTCCTAAATATTTATTCATCTGATGGCTCAGAATAATTGCCTGAGTCCCTAGCCTCTGAGACTGGCAGTGCAAAGCGGCAGATAATTCCCATCTTTACCTGGCTATTTTGCTGCCAGGGGATCAGTGATGGCACCAACAGCTCTGGGGCAACATGAGACACTCAAGACATCTGCCCAGCACAGCCCCTTCACTCTAAACCCCTTTTCCTGTCCACACTCTCACTTTTTGTCAGGGCTATCCTCATTGTTCTATTGACCCAGACAAGACTGAGGGTCATCTATTAATCCATTCAAACGCATATTCAGTACCTAGTTTGGACCAAGCCCTGATCCTGCCTTTTTAGCCATATGATAGATGATCCTCAGTCTTGTCTGGGTCAATAGATCTATCGGGGAAGGCAATGGCACCCCACCCCAGTACTTTTGCCTGGAAAATCCCATGGACGTAGGAGCCTGGTAGGCTCCAGTCCATGGGGTCGCTGAGAGTCGGACACGACTGAGCGACTTCACTTTCACTTTTCACTTTCATGCATTGGAGAAGGAAATGGCAACCCACTCCAGTGTTCTTGCCTGGAGAATCCCAGGGACAGGGGAGCCTGGTGGGCTGCCGTCTATGGGGTCGCACAGAGTCGGACACGACTGAAGCGACTTAGCAGCAGCAGCAGATGATCTATACATGAGTGCCTGTACAGTGCAAAGCATAGAAAAAGCTTTAACTAAATGCTTGTTAGATAGAAAAGTGGATAGATGATGGATAGCTGGATGGAAGGGTAGATAGATGGATGGATGCATGGAAGGGTTAAATGGTAGGATTTGTTTACTATGTCTCTTCAATATATTTTACACATTCCTTGTGATTAGATGGGGCTGGACTTGACCACTCATACTCTCCAACATGGCCCTGTGTCCCAGGCCAAACTAATCAGACTATTCAAAACCTCCAGCTACATAAATTGATTTTAGGCAAGCACATGTAACAGGAGCCACATCGGAGTTTTCCTTGGGATTTTTCAGCTGGGGTGAGCAATAAGCAGTCTCTTCCCTGGATTGCTAAGCTGCTAAGATGTTTACTTGGGGCTCCTGGAGCCTCTTTTACTTGCCGTAAGGAGAGGACCTGGCTAAAGGAGGGGAAGATGAGAGGTGGGAGAAGATGAAAAGGAAAGGAGAGAAAGAGGAGGAAGAAGACAGACACTTGGGGACATAATTTAAGTCCCCAGTGTGGGAAGCCAGTTGAACTCTTGGACTTTCCAGGTGCGTGAGCCAATGAATTCCTTTTCTCTGGCTGAAGACAGCTTGAGTTGTGTTTCTTTTACTTATAACCAAGAGAATCTTGCCAGTGCAGAGCAAGTAAGTGAATAAATGAATGAACGCTTGGTTGAATGACTGAATGAACTCCATAAATATCCAACTAGACAATGTTATTTTCGTCCCTTGAGAGCTAGACCTGAAAATGTAGAGATTTAATTAGATGTTCCTGGTTTCCATGGGGCCTATTTGATTGTTTCTATTATGCCTGGTGTTGATGCTAACTCTTGAAATGTAAATGAAAAGGGAAAACAGCCCACTAAAATTAATGAAGTTCTGGGGTGGACTTTCAGCTCTGGCCTCAGATCCCAGACTCTAGAAACTGTTATAAAAGGAGGAAAGTAAAAGGGTTAGTTGCTCAGTCATGTCTGATTCTTTGCGATGCTATAGACCATAGCCTGCCAGGCTCCTCTGTCCATGGAATTCTCCAGGCAAGAGTACTGGAGTGGGTAGCCATTCCCTTCTCAGGAGATCTTCCCAACACAGGGATTGAACCCGGGTCTCCTGCATTGCAGGCAGATTCTTTGGGGAAGCCCATAAAAAGAACTGAAACTAAAACAAAAAAAATTAAAAATTCCTCCCAAATCTTCTTCCCTATCTTCCCACCTCTGTTCAAACCAAAGAAATGGGAACAGGTGGGCAGGCAGATCTGCCCATACATACATTTTGTTCCTCCTTCCCTGCCCCCATCTTCCAGAACTTTATCTCCATCCAGAACTTTTCAAGGCTCCTCAATGACTGACAACAAGCACAGCCTGAAGGTTCATGGAAGTGTTTCCAGGGTGAGAGGATGACTGAGCTGCATCTTGGGGGCTGGGAAGGATCCAGGTCCAGAAAGGTGGGAATAGCTTCATAGAAATGGAAACAGCACAAGTCAAGTTACCGAATGGTAAGTAACGGTAGTGAGAGTGGCCAGAGATGACACTGGAGAAGCGGCAGAGGTCAACTCACAAAATCCCTCATAAATTCAGAATTTGCATGTTTCCTTAACCAATTGTAATTTTTAGAATTTGGTGTTTCTCTAATTCTCTTACACGGAATATCTATAATAGGAGCTCCTGGGAGCTTCTGGGGTTCTTTTATATAATACTAGTCCCAGGGCCCCACTGCAGATCTACTTAGGAGAGCACCCCACTGGTTTGGACACTTACTGAAGTTTACAAACTGTTTCTGTAGTTGATGGGAGAGTCTATCAGTTAAGACTAAATCTGACTTCAGTAACAGAAACCAAGATTCAATTACTTAACCTAATGGAGATTTATCTTCCTTGTGTAGGAATGGAAGTCTGGAGCTTGACGGTCCTAGGTTACCACTCCTGCTCCAGGAAGTCATCAAGAAAAATGGGCTTTTTGTAGCTTCCTGCTTCACCAAATTGATTTATAACATTCATCCCCCTGGTGTCAAGAAGATTCCTTCTTCTCCAGTCATCAATCTGTGTGTCAGACAAAAACAGGGAAGAGAAAAAGGTGATGTGTACCACTTGAAGCCTTCCCTTTTTAATCATCCCTTTTTAACTCCATAGACTTCTGCTTACATCTTTTGGACCAGAGCATGCCAGAACCTGGTTGTAGCTGGATGTCAGTCATCCTCTCTGCAGAGTAGAGATTG
The DNA here is from genome assembly GCA_935064755.1 of Tragelaphus eurycerus. NCBI lineage: Eukaryota > Metazoa > Chordata > Mammalia > Artiodactyla > Bovidae > Tragelaphus > Tragelaphus eurycerus. The sequence goes on from CAKXYN010000083.1 coordinate 1,516,834, forward strand.
AGTTGACAATGGACAAGGCAGAAGCAGGGGGCTCAGGAATGGGGTGGAGCAGGGGGCAGGTGGGGGATGTGGAGTGGCGCTGCTGCAGCCCATCAGGTGAAAGCTGACAGTGATCTACGTGGGGTCATGGCTGTGGCTGAATTCAGGAAACAGCAGATAAGACTTGACTGTACAAGATCGGAATGAGGGGATGGGCAGAACGGCAGATGATACAAGGTAAAGGAAAGGAGGAAAAGGAAATATCAAGGATGTCAGTAAGGTTTTTGGCTTCAATCCCTGAGAGGATGATGTCATTTATAAACAAGTTTGCAACCACAGAGAGGGGAATATTTCGTCTGAGACAAACTGCATTGTCCAGAAATGCAAAATCTTAGCATCTTGGGTGGGAGTTCAAACTCCTGGGGTTTATGTGATTGTCAAGGAACACAAGCTAAGAAAAGCAGTGGAGGAAGACTTCCCTGGTGGCTCAGTGGATGAGAATGCAGGGCACACAGGTTCGATCCCTGGCCTGGGAAGATCCCACATGCTGCAGGGCAAGTAGGCCCGAGTGCCTAGAGCCTGCGCTCCACAACCGAGAGAAGCCACCACGATGAGAAGTCTGAAAACTGGAGTAAAGAGTAGCCCCCACTCACTGCAATGAAAGCCCACGTGTCGCGATGAAGACCCAGTGCAGCCAAAAATAAAGGAAATAAAATTATTTTTAAAATATTTTAAAATAATTTGAGGTCTTTTTGAACCCTTGGGCCAATGAGAAGCAGAAATATTTGAGGTTCTTTGAAACCTTGGGCCAACAGGGAGCAGAAATATTTGAGTTTTTTTGAAAGCTTGGGCCAACAGGGAGCAGAAGTAGAATGCTACAGCTTCCACCCTCTCTCAGGTCCAGGGAGCCACCAAGTAGCTGCTACTGCTTATGGGGAACCATCTAAGATCCTTTCCTCTGGATTGGAAAAAAAAAAAAAAAACAATGAATAGTAATAGCTGACTTGGAATGATGTACTAAGTACATTACTTATCTTGTTTAAGTCACACAACTGCTCTCTCTCCATTTTAAAAAACAGGAAACAAATGAGGAATAAAATGATTCAGGTAATCAAATGACTTGCCCAAAGACACACAGTCAGTCAAGGTCAAAATAAGTCTGACTCTAAAGTTCAAAATCTTAACCACTATGCCATCCAACTTTTTAACATGAAGTATTTTCTACAATGAGTTTCAATAATTTTTGTCCTTGTTTTATATTCCTATTTGAACTACAGCCATCTGAGACTATGAGGTTATCTTAGACCTTTTCTTTCTAACTGTTGAGTAAAGGGATCAATGCAGGTTCCCAGTGATGCCCCAATCTGCTGATTTGAGCATAAGAATTTTAGTTTTTAATGACAAAATGACTTTTCTTAAACAATATAAAGCAGGACAAGGGCTCTTGCTTCTTAAGAAATTGTGTGGGGCATTATAAGCCCCTGAAACATAATTCTCTGTACCACTAGGGCAGGGTGAGACATGGGGAACAGACCCTATTTCTGATGACTGAACCAGGTGGGAAGAGTCTTACAGGAAGACTGAAATGAGGGCTGTCTGAGGCTGTCATAGAATACATCCTACTTGTTCAGGTGACACATTTGTGTCTTGCCTCAAAACTGGCTTTCCTCAGGCCTCCTGAAGGATGCAGGCATATGTCTGGTCCATAAAGAGTTATAAATATCGCATTTGACAGCATCCACATCAACACTGATGGAAGGTGTCTGAAGGTTAGGAGCTGGAAATAAGGAGATTGAGGAGCTGAGCCACTATTTCCTTCATTTCCACTGCAAAACCCAAATAGGTTTCTCTCTTTTTTTCCTTTGTTTTAAATATTTATTTAGCTGAGCTGGGTCTTAGTCGTGGCATGCGGGATCTTCCAGCTTCATTGCAGAATGCGAGATATAATTCCCTGATCAAGGATTGAACCCAGGCCCCTTGCATTAGAAGCACAGAGTCTCAGCCACTGGACCAGCAGGGAAGTCCTTCTCTCCTTTTTTAAAGAGCCGAGTTCTCTATCTTATTTGCCCATACGACTAGCTTGGGAAGGATTGAAATAAGCTTTTTCTTTCCTGCCCTGAATTCCTCTCGCTAACTCAGAGACTGACCTCCAGACTCATATGAATTAAACTCTGGTTTGCTCTTCTGAATACCCTTGTTACATTAACTTAGGGGGCATAATAAATCTGGAGTGAAATATGTTTGCTGCAAATGCTAATTTGCTCCACGAGAATATCAATTAGATCTCTGAGGCATAGAAATGATGGCTGTTAAAAATCTCAAAGGTCATTCTTAGCCTGCTCCAAAGTAGAAGCTCAGTAGCTATCTACTGCAGAGGTCTGGGATAGAGCAGTAAAGGTACAAATATTTAATACCTCGGAAGTGTCAGGGACTGTGTTTGGAATTGAAAATTCAGGAGGTGTACAGATCCCCAAAACCCATCCATAGATAATAATAATAATAATAGTACAACAGTAATAACAATTAAAACAAAAATGATAACTTCCACTTATTGAGCAATTACCAGGTGTTAGATTCAAGTATTAAAGCATTTAATTGTTGCAACAATTAAATGTTGTAAAGCTCTGTGACATTGCCACTATTTTTATTTGCATTTTATAGGTGAGGAAATGGAGTCTTGCTGCTGCTGCTGCTGCTAAGTCGCTTCAGTCGTGTCCAACTCCTGTGCGACCCCATAGATGGCAGCCCACCAGGCTCCCCCGTCCCTGGGATTCTCCAGGCAGTAGAGTTTTAAAAATTTTCCTAGCTTCTGCTTCTGGCCAAACTGGAGAAACAGGTATCAGATGTACCTTCCACCTTGAAAAACTGAGAAACCAAGCAAAACTCTCAATAAAGGGGCTTCCCTGATGGCTCAGACGGTAAAGAATCCACCTGCAGTGCAGGAGACTCTGGATTGATTCCAGGGTCAGGAAGATGCCCTGGAGAAGGGAATAGCTTTCCACTCCAATGTTCTTGCCTGGAGAATTCCATGCACAGAGGAGTCTGGCAGGCTACAGTCCATGGGCTCGCAGAGTTAGACACAACTGAGCAACTAATACTTTCACTTCCAACAAAGGACAGTAATCCCTGAGAGACAGGAAATGAATGAAGTGCCTCACCCACGCTCCAGCTCTCTACCTGGAGAAAGTTTCCAGTCTACAGTGCTGGTGGGAGAATCAGGTCAAGCCCAGTAGGCTCCTTGAGTTGAGGATACAGACCTGGGAGTTTGAGAAAGTCAAGGTGGCTTGCGTTTGTAGGGCAGAGTACCAGAGAGAAGAGAGCTGAACAAAGAGAGAGCTCTGGCTGTCAGCACGGGGTCACTCACAAGTATCCCATTTACTGACACCTGCATGTGTGTGTGAAAATCACCAAGAATGAGGAAAGAGTAACCCGAGAGAACTAAAGGGAATATTGCTGAGCGTTCACACAGCATTGGGAGCAGCCAGAGCGGAAAACTCTCATAATACATGAAGCATCAGCAAGAAGACCAAAAAGGGGATTGCTTCATTAGTAAAGAAAATTAACACTAGACTAAATATTTCTCTGGTCATGCTTAATAAATTATAGAGTAAAGCCATGAAAGGATGAAACTGCTGCCAAGTAACTGAACCACATCTCAGAAAAACAGCTCAGAATGTTTTTTAGAAATAAGTGACTGTGACCTGGCCAGATAAAATGCTAAGTGGATACACTAAATGTGTACAAAGTTTAAAAGTAATGCATTTTTTCATTTCTGACTTCAAGAGTACTAAATAAAAATGGTCATAATTCAAATTTGCTTGTTTAATAAAACAATGTCCAGTACACAACATGGTAAAATTTACAATGTCTAGCATTCAATAAAAAGTGACGAGGTGGGCTACCCAGGGGGGGTGGTGGTAAATAACCTATCTGCAAATGCAGGAGACGTAAGAAACGGGAGTTTGATCCCTAGGTCGGGAGGATCCTCTGGAGGAGAGTGTGGCAACCCACTCCAGTATTCTTGCCTGGAGAATCCCACGGACAGTGGAGCCTGGTGGGCTACAGTCTCAAGAGTCGGGTCTCTTGATAGGGTCTCAAAGAGTCGGACGCGACTGAAGTGACTTAGCACGCACACATGCAGAAGCCGTAAAATAGGGAGAAAAATCAATTAAACCTGACCCAAAATTAGTGAACTTAAGGATTAGCAGTAGAAACTACCCAAAAGTAAACAGAGAAAATGCAAATCAATCTGTTATGACAGAAATCAGGTCAGTGGTTTTCTGGGAATGAGGGCAACTGGGAGGGTGGGTAGGGCAGGAGGGAACGTCCGGAGATGGAGGATATGTTCACTATCTTGGTGGTGGTGTGGTTTCATATGTGTTCACTTGTGTTGAAACTTGTAAAACTGCATGCTTTGAACATATGCAGTTTATTTTATGTCAATCATGCCTTCATAAATCTATTTTACAAAACAGGTTTACAAAGGCCATATAGCTAATTCATTGCAGTCTGGCTGCAGATGCTAAACACTTAAACACTACTTTATACCTCAAGGTAGATAATATTATTCCTATTTTATAGATGAAAGAGTAAGACTCAGAAATGATATGATTTCTCCAAGGTCACACAGCTGGTAACTGAGCTGGAAGTCAGACCCCTGTCTGTTTTAGTCCAAATCAAGTGCTCTCTGTGTCCCATCCTCTGTTCTGCTGTTTGACGTCTGTAGACACCATACACACAGCCTCTGCGCTCCCCTGAGACTCTGGGTCGCCTCCTCCTCACTCTGTGCCTCTTCCTGCAGATACAAAGCCCCCCCATGGACTCCTAGTCCTCACCCGTGGATCATTACTCAGCTGCTTACCTTCTCCACCTGGAAACATGGGAACAAATCAATTTGTAAATGCCTAGAAGAGAACAGACTCTGAGTAATTGCCAATGCATCTTTGTGAAAGCAAGAGCTCGCTGGGCACTTGGAAAGCAGCCCCTGCCTGTTTTAAAGAAATAGGCACTCTGAATTGAGACGAATAGACCAGCATGTATGCAGCACTTAGCATCAAGAGAATCTTTTCTCCTCTCTCGTGTCTTTACAACAGCTCAGTAAGCTCTGTTTTCTCACTCCCCTTTTCTTTTTTTCAAAATGAGGCAATGGATGGGAAAATTGGTTATAAGGCATAGAAAAACATAAGTAGCTAAGCTTGTCCTGAAATTCATCTTTGTTATGGGAGGGAGTTTGCTTTAAATCTTAAATCTTATTTAGGTCAGGGCAGAGTGAACATTCGACCACTTTTTTCCATGTAAGCATGCAACTTATATAGTCAGCGTTAAAAACAAAAAGAAATAAAACAAAACAGAAAAAAGGAAACCTCTAACCGCCTGGTTCCTGGAGTGTGTGTGCGTGTGCGCTCAGTCGTGTCCGACTCTGTGACCCCATGGACTGCCCACCAGGCTCCTCTGTCCATGGGAATTTTCCAGGCAAGACTACTGGAGTGGGTTGCCATTTCCTTCTCAAGGGGATCTTCTCGATCCAAAGACCAAACCCGTGTCTCTTGTGTCTCCTGCATTGGAAGGCGGATTCTTCACCTGCCAAGTCACCAGAGAAGCTCTTGGAGTGGGAGAGAGCTTTCTATTCCAAGTCAGGATTTTCAATGTATGGCTCCTATCAAGAAGTACACTAAAGAGACCCCTGCACAGAGTGGGTCCAGTCCTGAAAACTTCTAAGGTCCCTTCCTTAGCTGGTGGTCTCTGAATAACAAGGGTGCTAAGCTCACACTTTCTTTGCGACCCCATGGACTGTAGCCTACCAGGCTTCGTCCATGGGATTCTCCAGGCAAGAATACTGGAGTGAGTTACCATTTCCTTCTCCAGGGGATCTTCCCAACCCAGGGATCGAACCTGGGTCTCCCGAATTGGAGGCAGACGCTTTAACCTCTGAGCCACCAGGGAAGCCCACTTAAAACACTAGTACTGTTTGTATATGAGATTAGGGGTTAAAGAAAAATGTCTGCCTGTCTTCTATCCTCTTCCCTGTTCCTGACTCATTCAGCATTTCTCAACACCAGACTGTCTCTGCGTGTGTAATGCAAAGCTTTAATCATTACATTCAAACTATTTGTAATAACTAAGGAAAGATACCATTGCGTATTGTCTGTTGGATGTAATGTTGAGTGGTTACGAGAGGCAGGGCAGAGCAGGGCAAGCCTCACCCCTCCAAGGACACATCTCGTGTACATCTGAATTTTATGAACTACAAATGTCGTAATATAAAATGTGTAATTAAGCTTTTATTCTGTGGGCAGAATTGGAAAGAATGCAAATTCCCCTAAATCAGAAAAAAAAAAGTTTATCATGTAAAGAGTGATTTTCAAACTGGAAAGAGGTTGGGATGATATATCCTGGGGCTATGCTATTGATTCATGGCTGTACCTTTTCAGCAGGTAAAGATTCTGAGCACTTCCCTTGACCAGGATCTGTCTTGAATCAGGTGTCACTTTCAGGAACTATGTTCCTTGCCCTGTCCTGTTAGAAAGTGAGAAGCAACATCAAGCCATCTCTGACGTGGTGGTGTACATTTTCTGGAACATGAGGGAACTTGGTCTCCAGAGCAGCTTGGTCCAATGGAAAGACAATGCTAATTGCATACATAATTTTAGCTTTTCTGGTGGCCACATTAAAAGACGTTAAGACAAATAGATGAAATTAATTTTAATGATTTTTATTTAACTCAGTATTCCCAGATTGTTATCTTAACATGGAGTCAATAGAAAAAATTAATCTTGACATATTTTACATTCTCTCTTTCATACTAAAATTTCAAATCATGTGTATATGTTACAATGACAGTGCATCTCAGTTCAGAATGACCACATGTCAGATGCTCAGTAGTCTCGCGTGAACAATGACTACTGTATTGGGCTAGAATTTGTGAGGGGCGGGGTCAGAGCGCTAAAAAAGTTTACTTGATGAGGGGACTAGTTGTGGGTATAGTTCCTTTCAGAATACAGTCTGCCTCCCTTAATGATGCTCTAAAACGTTCTCTGGCTGCCACTGTACCATGATTACTGCTCCCTTTATCTTGCGTATGTGCGTGCTAAGTCATTTCAGTCGTATCCTACTCCGTGGAATTATGAGTACTATGGACTGTAGCACACCAGGCTTCTCTCTCCATGGGGATTCTCCAGGCAAGAATATTGGAGTGGGTTGCCATGCCCTCCTCCAGGGGATCTTCCCAATGCAGGGATCAAACCTGCGTCTCTTATGTCCCCTGCATTGGCAGGGGGGTTCTTTAAAACTAGTACCACCTGGGAAGCCCCCCACCCCCACCGCTTTATCTTAGTGTGCCTTATAATCCTGCCAAGTGACCTGCTCCAAACTCTGGTCGGTATTCAAAGGAATCTTCTCACTCAAGAAGACTGAGAACCACTGGATATGATATTGGACAAACCACAAGACAGTTAACTACTTTTTACGATAAACTCCCCATCTGTAGAATGATGATAGACAAGAATACAAGCGGATAAAATGAGGCAGCTGATATGAGTGTATAATTTAATTTTTATTATGGGTGGTTAAAGTTATACTCCTTGGCCATATTGCTGTGTTCATGTCCCTGTATAATTTTATATTTCACCCTACCTTCAAAGCAGGTATTTGAACTTAAAGCAAGCAAAAACAAATCTAAACAAATAAAAACCAAATGAATTGCACGTGTTTGTTGAACCTCTAACAAACCAAATCCAACTTCTAAAAAAAATTTGAGGACTTCCCTGGTGGTACAGTGGCTAAGAATCTGCCTGCCAGTGCAGGGGACATGGAATCAGTCCCTGATTTGGAAAGGTCCCACATGCTACCGAGCAACTAAGCCATGTGCCGCAACGGCTGAACTGGTGCTCCGGAGCCGGCGAGCTGCAACTACCGAGCCCATGAGCCACAACTACCGAAGCCTTCGCCCTGGAGCGTGTGCTCCACAGCAAGGGAAGCCACTGCAATGAGAAGCCACAGCCAGGAAAAGTCCATGTGCAGCAACAAAGACTCAGTGCAATCAAAGATAGAATAAATACAAATTTTAAAAATACGTATTTTTTTAAAAAAGTTTGAGAACTGAACCAATCTCCCCCAAACAATAACAACAGTAAAACAAACAAGACCTAGTGAGTCACCTCTAAGTGGTCTGATGTACTTTTGGTCTTTCCTGTTGCTGCCCGACCTGTGTCATAGAGCCTGGTCCAGGCCCGAGACACCAATACATGCGGCTCTGGGAAGGCACAGAGGCATTATCAAGATAATCATTCTTTTCTTACGATGTGATACAAATGCAACGAGGCTTATCTGCTGATTTTATAGAATGTGTAAAAATTTAAAAAAAAAAAAAAAAAAAAGGTTCATTTCCTTTTAGAGGAACTTCCATGCTGCCAGGACAGGGCACTCTGTTCCAAGTCAATTATTCCTACATGTCTGGGTACCCTGATTGAGTACTCACTGAGAGGAAATTGCCCTGAGTGAGAATCCATTCAGGAGCCCATTCCACTCTGCCCTGCTCAGAATCAGATTATTGTCCTCCCATTTGAAGGATAGGTTGTTATTATGTACCCAAGAAAAGATTTGAGGCTACTGAATGTGGGTGTTGTACAATATTTCACTCAATGCCATTTAATGAAGAACAACCAGAATAAATGTGTTTAGTCTTCTTTGCTTAAACAACCAGTGGCACGTCCGAGTGCTAAGTCGTAAAGAACTCATCTACCAGGCTCCAGTGGAAAATCAATGGGTTTTAGAGTGGGGCATACCTGGTACGTATCGTTATTTTCCTCCTTACACTGTATTTTAGTTTTTCCCATGAGTAAACTAGAGATAATGCTGGCTACCCGTCAAGAGATAAAATGAGGTCATAGAAGTAACTGCTTAGCACACAGAAGGTGCTCAATAAATACTTTCCTTTCCAGTCGCCAAGCCCAGAATTCCCCTCCCAAACTGATCTTTCAAGTAATCATTGGACATCTTTCAACAAGAACAGCAGGTGATGAATTTGTGGACCCTGTATAAGTCCTGATCAGTTTTATTACAGCAACTTACTAAAGACTTCCCACTGGCTAGTAACCAATAATCAAACCACTACCTAACTAGAGGATTTTTCTGCTCTTGTTCCTAAATTAGTGGTTAGACACTATCAGCTCCATGACTGTAGTACTGGTCTGTTCTTAGAGGTAGAGTGATCAATCAAAAAGTCGTGAGAAACTAATGGGAGCTCTATGTGAAGATGTGTGTGTATTACTGTTTAATTCCTTGGAATAAAAATTCTAGAAGAGGAATAGTTGGTTAACATAGCCTGAACATTTATACTTTTAGAACATATTGTCAAAATACGATCTCAGGAGGGAATTCGCTGGTTGACCAGTGACGAAGACTTCTCCCAATGCAGGGGATATGGGTTTGATTCCCTGGGCAAGAAGCTAAGACCCCACATGCCTCCAAGGACAAAAAACTACAACATAAAACACAAGCAATATTGTAACAAATTTAATAAAGACTTTATCAACCCACTCTAATATTTTTGCCTGGAAAATTCCATGGACAGAAGAACCTGGCAGGCTATAGTCCATGGGATTGCAAAGAGTTAGACATGCCTGAACATGTGGCACATAAAAAAAAAAAAAAATGAGCTTGGGAATGTTCTGCCAGCAGTGGAAGAGAGTCTTCCTTTTCTTTCAACCTCATTAAAACCAAGTATTGCCATTTTTCACATTTACCAATATGAAACATGAAATGGTATAGTGCTTAATGTGTAAGGCTTTATTGGACTTTTTTTCCCCCAAATGTTTATTGGCCATTTGTGTTTATTTTATGTTCATGTTTTTAGCCTCATGCTCTTTGGAGGTTAAGTTTTCCTTATTGGTTCATAAAAGATCTTTGTAATATAGATATATTAACTATTTATCATATGTAAAACAACTGTTTTTACCCAGTGTGTCATTTGATTTTTAAGATTTATTATTCTACTTTTCAAAATTGTCTACAAAGTAATGAGCAAGCCATTTATCCATCCAATAAACATTTTCTGTGCCAGGCATTGGTGTTATAAGAGAAAAAAAAAGCTCAGTTCTCTGCCCTCTAAAAGATCATAGTCTAGAGGGACACAGACATTTTTAAGTGCCATCAGCCCAGTGTAATGGTTGCTGTGGCCAAGAGAAGCACTAGGGTCCACAGGAGCAGAGTAAGGGTATTCTAACCCAGTTGGGAGAGGAAGAAGGGAATGAGGGAAGGCTTCATGGAGGTGGTGACATTAGAGCTTAGACTCAATTAGACACCTCAAAGAGGACATTCCAGGAAGAGGAAAGAGCACAGACAAAGGGCCCAAGGCATTGAAGAGGTTTGATCTTTTCAGAGCTTTCAAGTGCTTCAGACTGACATGATACAATGGGATAAGGGAATGCTTATTTATGGAGACAGATTTGACAGCAGTGAAGCTGGACAAGTATGCAAGAGCCAAATTATGAAGTTCCCTGGACGTCAGGATGAGAAGCTTAAATGTGATTCCAGGGAACATGGGTTGCCACTAAAGGGTTCTGGGCTGGGAAGGGACCAGGTCAGAGTTATGTATAAATGTTAAGGCACAGACTAGAAGCAAAAATCCAGTTAGCTGGGGAAACAAACCAAGTCAAGAAGGAAACTTGATTTCTAATGGGGCGGGCAATTCTTCAGTTTCCTCTGGGATAAGCTGAAGCTGGACCCTGCTTACATGCATAAGCCTTTCCTGGAAAGATTAGCTGCTTTTGCTAATAGCCTGGTGTCAGAATCAAGAGACACAAGAGGAAGACTCCTAAGCCAGGAAAATTGCAGTCCTAGTTCCTGGGATTGCTCATACTGTGGAAGCAAGACAGAGGGGTGAGGAGGAGGCGGAAGTTCATATTTCTGTTGGCTTCCATTCACCAGGCTCTTTCCACGCACTCTCTTGGAAGCCAAGAGACCAAGCCATGGAGGGACCATAAGTTATGGCCCCTGAAGGCAGGAATAGAGACGTGGACGTAGAGAAGGGACATGTGGACACAGGGTGGGAAAGGGCAGGTGGGATGAACTGGGAGAGTGGCACTGCCATATACACTATCATGTGTAAAATCAGTAGCAGTGGGAAGCTGCTGAGCACAGGGAGCTCAGCTTCGTGCTCTGTGCTGACCTAGATGGGTGGGATGTGGGGCAGGAAGGGAGCTCAAGAGGGAAGGGGTATAAGTACACATACAGCTGATTCACTTTGTTTACAGCAGAAACTAACACAACATCGTAAAGCAATGATACTCCAATAATAAAATAAAAAATAAAATTATGGTCCCTTTATATAGTCCAGCACATAGGAGAAGATCTAAGTTGGCCTAAGCTTCCCACCAGGTAATAAAAGCCATACAATTAGAGTCTAAGCCACCTGATGCTAAGAACTGAGTCATTTGAAAAGACCCTGATGCTGGGAAAGATTGAAGGTGGGAAGAGAAGAGGACAACAGAGGATGAGCTGGTTGGATGGCATCACCGACTCTATGGACATGAGTTTGAGTAAACTCTGGGAGTTGCTGATGGACAGGGAGGCCTGGCGTGCTGCAGTCCATGGGGTCACAAAGAGTTGGACATGACTGAGTGACTGAACGGAACTGAACTGAGAGTCTAAGAATTAGGAAAAGCATCAAGGGGCTTTTGGAGGCTGGCCCTAAATGCCTTGGTTACATTTCATTGTAAGAGAGATAGGAGAGATAATTAAACATTTCAGACAGATGATGTTCCTTTTCAGCCTGAAAGAAGTATTCCAAAGTCAGAAAGAAAAAGAAAAAAATAAATAAAGTCAGAAAGAAAGTGGAGCCAATCTGGCAGCGAGAAGTCACTGACGATTTTGCCTAGGGAGCATTAGAGAGGTGTTTAGGAGGATAACTTTGGAAGCATATGTGGATAGAATGGGAGCCAAGATGCTAGTGTCCAGATGATAAGGATCATGGCTGTACCCTTAAAGCATATGAGCAGGTAAAGAAATAACCACCTAGAAAAACCTATGGTAGGAGTGAGTACGACATAGGCAGAGCAAGCACTTTTCATTCCTGCTGTGGGGACAGGACTGAACGGATTTATCGTGCACGTGGTGACTAGAAAGAGCTCCTGGGTTCCTCCCCAGCATCTGGTCCCCCTTCTTCCAACAGCAACACCCTAATTTTCCCTTAAAATGTCATTGTCATCAATGGCATTGTCAGTTCACATGGTTTGGGTGGGGGTGGGGGGTGGTTGCTGACCTTGCCTTTTGCCTCCAGGCCTGGCTACTGTGCTTTGCTCTGCTCTGGGAATCCAGATGACACCGCTGCCAGTGAAATTCTACCCTCAGACTTTGGCTGCAGCTTTCAGACAAAGAGGAATTCTTTCCCTGCTGTGGCTAAGCTGGTGGCCTGGAGCCACTGGGGACCATCTCTGCCACCACAATGGGAAGATCTGGCCAGGACTGAAGCCCCCATAAGACGAAAGCAGAACCGGAAGCTAAAGAAAGGTTCCTTATGACACTGAATCAGATATAACCCTGGGCTCTTCCCGTAGATGGTAATAAGTTTCCTTTTTTCTTTAACCACATAGAATCTGTCATTGTAACTAAACAATTCCAGCCACTATCGGTTTTTTCCCCTAGGCAACCACCACCCCGCACACACACGTCTGAACGCTTCCCTTCCCCACCCCATCTCAGCCACCGGCTATCTACATCCCCATCTTACATCTAGGAATGCAAATTTCAGAAACCAATGGTGCCAAGGGCACATCGGAGAGGAGCGGGGCCAAGTCTGCTAATGAATTCCCATGCACTATGTGAGCCATTTGGTGGCTATTCAAAAACCCATTCAATGTTTTTCTCCAGCGATGATAAGTTCACTGTTCTTGGTATTGTGTCTGTCACCAGCTGAATGATAGTGATATTTCCACTTAAGATCTTAGTAGACTCATGGCTCTGAAAATGACGTTTCTCAGAGGAGACTGGTAGCGCAGCAGATGTGTGTGAGCAGAATGCCCCCAGGCCCACCCAGCTGAGCCGCTGGCTGCCCGAGATTCGCTGCCCTCAGATTCTCTGAGGGCTGGACCCTATTATTTTCAGAGATTGCTGGCTTCAGAAGGCTTTTTCTTTCCTTTTGAAATGGGTGCTGCCTCCTGAAATTGGTGTCTCCCATGTGGGCAGTATGCAGCTGGGAAGGAAGTGGTTAGCAGTGCAATGGGGGACTTCCCTGGTAGCCCAGTGGCTAAGACTCCACCGTCCCAATGCAGAGGGCCCAGGTTCGATCCCTAGTCAGAGAACTAAGATCCCATGTGCCATGGCTAAGAATTTGCATGCCTGAACAAAGATGGGAGATCCCACATGCCGCAACTAAGGCCTGGTGTAGCCAATAAATAGAGAAATCCAGTATTCTTGCCTGAAAAATACCATGGACTGAAGAGCCTGATGGGCTATAGTCCAAATGGTCACAAAGAGTCCAACACAACTGAGCAACTAAGCCACACACACACACACACAAATATTAAGCAATATGATGGGTTGTCTCAGATCTTGGATCTCTACACCTGCTGATTCAGAATTTCCTGGGGCGCTTTCTGAAAGTGCCTGTTCCATTTCCCATTCCCTGCAAGATTCTTAGTCAGAAGGTCTGGGAGCTAACCTGATATTTATCCGGGTGTCTGATTCTAAAGGGTAGCCTTGATGCAGAATCATAGGTATGAGATGTCCAGAGGCCAGCGTTCCTCTGTTTCCTCTCTGGGGGGGCCTCTTCTTCCAGCCTTTAAGGTCCCTCGTGGGAACCCTCCCAGAGTAACTTTTGTGAGATCAGATGCTGTAGGGAGCAATAGTAGAGACCATTGATGTAGCGTAACCCTGTAACTTCAAAATAAGAACCAGAAAGGCCAAATGAATTTCCCAAGATCACACAGCAAGTCTACAGATTAACCAGGGTACAAACCAGGGAGGCTGAACATAGAAAGCTCTCCTGGGCCTGGTTTCCCACACTGAATTATGGATGGGGTGATATCCCCTGACTGGGCTTCCCAGGTGTTTCAGAGGTTAAAGAATCCACCTGCCAATGCAGGAGATGCAGGAGATGCGGGTTTGATCCCTGGGTCTGAAAGATCCCCTAGGGGAAGAAATGGCAACCCACTCCAGTATTTTTGCCAGGATAATCCCATGGTCAGAGGAACCTGGCGGGTTATAGTCCATGGAGTCACAAAGAGTTGAATGCCACTGAGCAATTGAGCATACAGATATGCTATCCTCTGATTAGCACACTCAGCCTCCAATGCAGATTCAGCAGCCTTTTTCTCCATCCTCATAAGTGAGAGGAAGCTGCCCATTGAGGCAGGGGAGGAGAGAGGCTTCTCTAAGTTCCTCACTCCCAAGCACAAGCTTTGGGCTCTGCAGAAGCTGCTTGGAATTTAACATGCATCTCACCAGCATCTGTAAGTAAACTTTCCTTTCCTCTTCCAGCCTGGGGTGGCTCTGTATGGTGGATATGCCCCTCTACCTCCAACCTTCCTCCTTTCTTAAGCTGCTACCCCTGCTGCTGCTGCTGCTAAGTCACTTCAGTCGTGTCCGACTCTGTGCGACCCCATAGACGGCAGCCCACCAGCCTCCCCCATCCCTGGGACTCTCCAGGCAAGAACACTAGAGTGGGTTGCCATTTCCTTCTCCAATGTATGAAGGTGAAAAGTGAAAGTGAAGTCGCTCAGTGGTGTCCGACCCTCAGCGACCCCATGGACTGCAGCCCACCAGGCTCCTCCGTCCATGGGATTTTCCAGGCAAGAGTACTGGAGTGGGGTGCCATTGCCTTCTCTGAAGCTGCTACCCGTAATACTCCATAAAGCCACACAACCACTTAGAATCGGCTCTTTCCAGGCCAGTGTGTCAGCAAGCATGAGTGATGGAGCCCACAGACCATTGTTCAGAGGAGGATGTCAGTGAGTCAGCAAGAGAGACTTTCCAGGCTGGCTGGGAGGTAGAATAATGACACCTTTGCTCTGGCTTCCTAAAAATAGAACAGATGGAGAAGGCGATCATCTAGGGATAAGTCCTAGGAATGCAGTGCCCTGGGCACTTGATCAGTTAGGTTATAATTCACCATAGGACGCTAGCTTCTGGTTTGCCCTCTGGTAATTGAAGAGTTGTTTCAGCCCATTCGAGGTGGAGCTTCTAAGCCTTTGGGGGGTTTCAGGAATTTTCAGGATGAGATATAAACCACAGAACACTCCATACCCAAGATTCATATACACATTTATTCAAACATTCCCTAGAGTTTCAAGGACTCTTGGAATCCCGGACACTCAGTCATGGGCTCTGGCAAAGAATTCCTTATCTACAGACTCTAATGTTCATTAAGTCTATGAAAAATATTTCTTCCAAATTCTCCCCTCCTTCTGCTTCATAAAACCAAAACTTTTCTTCTTTTTTGTTGTCATTTATTCATAAAACACTTATCAAGTGCTCTCCAGCTCCTTGGGGAGACTTTGAGCATTCCTGAGACTGGGGGAGAGGAGGGCTGTCCCTTACGGTGTTTGCAAGAAGGGCCCAGGTCTTGGCTATGCAGAGGCACTGAGGAAGTGATGGCCAAGGGGAAACAGATGGTCAGAGTTGGTTGGCTTCAAAGCCCAGAAGCCATTCTCCATCCTCCATCCCTTCCCCTGGGATGTTGTAAGGGCAGAGATCCCTCTTCCAGCCCTAGGAAGAGTCATGGTTTGTCTTAGGCAGCCCTGGCAATCCCATCCCTCTATTTGAGTATTCTTGGCCCTACTGCTGCTGCTGCTGCTGCTAAGTCGCTTCAGTCGTGTCCGACTCTGTGCGACCCCATAGACAGAAGCCCACCAGGCTCTGCTGTCCCTGGGATTCTTCAGGCAAGAACACTGGAGTGGGCTGCCATTTCCTTCTCCAATGCATGAAAATGAAAAGTGAAAGTGAAGTCGCTCAGTCATGTCCGACTCTTAGGGACCCCATGGACTGCAGCCTACCAGGCTTCTCCATCCATGGGATTTTCCAGGCAAGAGTACTGAAGTGGGGTGCCATTGCCTTCTCCGATTCTTGGCCCTAGTACTGGTCAAAGAGACCTGTGTGTGTGTGTGTGTGTGTGTGTGTGTGTGTGTGTGTGTATAAAACTGATCCACATTTCTATACGTTGTAAGTCAACTGTATTTTCATTAAAAAAATACACATCAAATTTTTTCAAATTGCTTTGGGAGGTTGATATGAGGATTTCTGCCTAATTGCTATGACCGTCTTGTGACTTCAAGATGACAAGAGTGAAAATGAAAAAACCAACAGTTTAGGAAGGAGGAACAAAAAGGCAAGAAGAGACTGGGCTCCTGAAGGACCTCACTGGACCTCTGACTGGCCCTGGATCCTCAGACTCTGAGTCTTCTCATGAAGTGAGATAATAAGTGTGTATTTAATTTAAGGTACTACTGGATGAGTTTTAACCGAAAACATTCCTGATGCAAGTGAACAGTCGTGGTCTTCAGTAGGAGTATGAACCTGGTCAACCACCAGGGCTCAGAGAAAGAAGTGATCTACCCGAGTTGGAGGTGAAGGAGGGGATTAAGGAAGACTCAAAGCAGGTGGCAGCTTTGGGTCAAGTCAAAAAGGATTGCTTCTTCTTTCTCTTTTATTGGATGAGGTTGAAATGACTAGTGCCAGATGAAAAGGTGGATAAGAGAGGAGAAGAGTCCAGAATGCAGTTGCCTCTGTCCCCATGGAGATGGGATGAGCCACCCTCTTAGCACATAGATATGTTTACCAACTGAGAAAATCCCCAAAACCCCCTGTTTTGGGTTTTAATGGATGTTTCATTTTGTAGGCATGATTGATAAATCATTGCCTATTGGTGATTGAACTCAACTGGCAGACCCTCTCCCTTCCCCTGAAATGAAGTGAAGCTGAAAATTCCAATCCTGTAGTCACAGGGTTGGTTCCTCTGAGAACCAGTCTCCATCCAAAGTTATCTAAGGGCCCACCAAGAGTAACCCTCATTAGCGTAAACTCATAAGCTCATTACAAATAATAAGACATCCCTGTATCTTAGGAAATTGCAAGGGTTTTAGAATCTAGGAACACGGTGTCAGGAACAGAGACCAAATACATATTTTTACTTATACCACCGGTTGTTTAACCAACTATTTATTAAGGAGTCTCAACTTTTAGAATATAAATAGGGTGAGCAAGTTCCTTTTGAAAATAAAGGGGGCATGAGGCACATTAACCAAGACTCTCCTGGGTACATTGAGATGTGTGGTTACCTTAGTACAGAAATAGCTTTCATTCACCGGTAGCTGCTTCTTCTAGCACCTACCTCTTCTTCCCCTGACCTTTTTATATTGAGCTTTGTTTTTGATCTTCAGTTGCTCAGTCATCTCCGACTCTTTGCTACCCTTTGGACTGTAGTCTGTCAGGTTTCTCTCTCCATGGAATCCTCCAGGCAAGAACACCGGAGTGGGTAGCCTTTTCCTCCTCCAGGGGATCTTCCCAACTCAGGAATTGAACCCACATCTCATGTGTCTCCTGCTTTGCAGGAGGATTCTTTACCCACTGAGCTATTAGGGAGAAGCTTCTACTGAGTAGTGGTCCCATTATACCGTTTTGGTGAGAACCTTTCATTTTATTCAATTCAGTTCAGTTCAGTCACTCAGTCGTGTCCAACTCTTTGCGACCCCATGAATCGCAGCATGCCAGGCCTCCCTGTCCATCACCAACTCCTGGAGTTCACTCAAACTCATGTCCATCGAGTCGGTGATGCCATCCAGCCATCTCATCCTCTGTCGTCCCCTTCTCCTCCTGCCCCCAATCCCTCCCAGCATCAGAGTCTTTTCCAATGAGTCAACTCTTCACATGAGGTGGCCAAAGTACTGGAGTTTCAGCTTTAGCATCATTCCTTCCAAAGAAATCCCAGGGCTGATTTCCTTTAGAATGGACTGGTTGGATCTCCTTGCAGTCCAAGGGACTCTCAAGAGTCTTCTCCAACACCACAGTTCAAAAAGATCAATTCTTTGGTGCTCAGCTTTCTTCACAGTCCACCTCTCACATCCATACATAACCACTGGAAAAACCATAGCCTTGACTAGACGGACCTTTGTTGGCAAAGTAATATCTCTGCTTTTGAATATATTATTTAGGTTGGTCATAACTTTTCTTCCAAGGGGTAAGCATCTTTTAATTTCATGGCTGCAATCACCATCAGCAGTGATCTTGGAGCCCAAAAAAATAAAGTCTGACACTGTTTCCACTGTTTCCCTATCTATTTCCCATGAGGTGATGGGACCAGATGCCATGATCTTTGTTTTCTGAATGTTGAGCTTTAAGCCAACTTTTTCACTCTCCTCTTTCACTTTCATCAAAAGGCTTTTTAGTTCCTCTTCACTTTCTGCCATAAGGGTGGTGTCGTCTGCATATGGAGAAGGCAATGGCAACCCACTCCAGTACTCTTGCCTGGAAAATCCAATGGACAGATGAGCCTGGTAGACTGCAGTCCATGGGGTCGCTAAGAGTCGGGCACAACTGAGCGACTTCACTTTCATGCATTGGAGAACGAAATGGCAACCCACTCCAGTATTCTTGCCTGGAGAATCCCAGGGACAGAGGAGCCTAGTGGGCTGCCATCTATGGGGTCACACAGAGTCGGACATGACTGAAGCAACTTAGCAGCAGCAGCACCAACATCTGCATATCTGAGGTTATAGTGATATTTCTCCCGGCAATCTTGATTCCAGCTTGTGCTTCTTCCAGCCCAGCGTTTCTCATGATGTACTTACTCTGTATAGAAGTTAAATAAGCAGGGTGACAATATACAGCCTTGACGTACTCCTTTTCCTATTTGGAACCAGTCTGTTGTTCCATGTCCAGTTCTAACTGTTGCTTCCTGACCTGCATATAGGTTTCTCAAAAGGCAGATCAGGTGGTCTGGTATTCCCATCTCTTTCAGAATTTCCCACAGTTTATTGTGATCCACACAGTCAAAGGCTTTGGCATAGTCAATAAGGCAGAAATAGATGTTTTTCTGGAAGTCTCTTGCTCTTTCCATGATCCAGCAGATGTTGGCAATTCGATCTCTGGTTCCTCTGCCTTTTCTAAAACCAGCTTTAACATCAGGAAGTTCTCAGTTCACGTATTGCTGAAGCCTGGCTTGGAGAATTTTGAGCATTACTTTACTAGCGTGTGAGATGAGTGCAATTGTGTGGTAGTTTGAGCATTCTTTGGCATTGCCTTTCTTTGGGATTGGAATGAAAACTGACCTTTTCCAGTCCTGTGGCCTCTGCTGAGTTTTCCAAATGTGCTGGCACATTGAATGCAGCACTTTCACAGCATCATCTTTCAGGATTTGGAATAGCTCAACTGGAATTCCATCACCTCCACTAGCTTTGTTGGTAGTGATGCTTTCTAAGGCCCACTTGACTTCACATTCCAGGATGTCTGGCTCTAGGTGAGTGATCACACAATCGTGATTATCTTGGTCGTGAAGATCTTTATTGCACAGTTCTTCTGTGTTTTCTTGCCACCTCTTCTTAATATCTTCTGCTTCTGTTAGGTCCATATCATTTCTGTCCTTTATCGAGCCCATCTTTGCATGAAATGTTTCCTTGGTAACTCTAATTTTCTTGAAGAGATCTCTAGTCTTTCCCATACTGTTGTTTTCCTCTATTTCTTTGCATTGATCACTGAAGAAGGCTTTCTTATCTCTTCTTGCTATTCTTTGGAACTCTTCATTTTATTGGGTTGGCCAGAAAGCTCATTTGGGCTTTTCTGTAACAGCCTATGGAAAAAAACTAAATGAACATTTTAGCCAACCCAGTATCTTCACTTTGAGTCAAAGCTCTGCATGGCACACCAGACTCTGAAAGTGCAGGCATGTTGGATCCTTTGAGCCCTCAGAGCAGCCTGGATGGGGCTCGGGGCAATCAGAGCTCCTGGCCAAGGGCCTTGGGCCATGAGTATTCAGTACACAGTGTCTTTTTCTAGGAGACTTTGGAAGGACTTTTTAGGTTATTAGTAGAATCTCATTTTGGGGTGTAAGACACAATATTGTTCATTTAATTAACTCATTCCAGTTCCAAATGCAATTAAAACTCCTCTCCTCCTCTTTCCTGTGCAAGTATAGGAGCTCCCTCTGAGCAGACAGAGCCACGAGTGTTTGGCAAGCAGAGCAAGCTCTGGATCCAAGCCCTGCTTCCTGCCTTTCCTGGGTAGCCCTGTGTTGGACATGCCGCCCTGTGCTAGACACGGAGCACAGACATGCAGAACACACAACGCAGAGACCAGTGATCCTGGGCTGGTGCAGGGCCATTGCTCACGGACTTTCTCTCCAAAGAGGCTCCTCATCACCAGTACAGTCAGCTCTGCAATCACATGATTATATTATGAGCTCCCGAGAATCACCGTGCTATGTCAACCGTGCAATTACAAACCGCAGGGCTTGTAATGGGGAAAATGGCTAAGGGCACAACCCTGGAAAATATTTTCAGGGACGCGGTTTTTTTTTTTTTTAAAGGTAGGAACCTAATAAACGTAGTGCAATATTCTTGCACATATTAAATGATTAAGAAACTCAGACATGTATGTTCACTAGGTCGTGTCTGACTCTTTTCAACCCGTGGACTGTAGCCCACCAGGTTCCTCTATCCATGGGATTTCCCAGTCAAGAATACTGGAGTAGGGTGCCATTTCCTCCTTCAGGGGATCTCCCCAACCCAGAGACTGAACCTGCATTTCCTGCATTGGCAGGCGGATTCTTTACCACTGAGCCACCTGGGAAGCTAAGAAACATATAACTACCATGATAAATATGGTATCTTTCTTTGAGAGAGAACTGAGGTTTGCTTGTGGAAGTCAGGGAGGGTTGTGTGGTGTGGTGGGAGAGGATTATCTGAAATCTGTGAGGTAGCTATGACACCAGATGGGGGTAGGTGTGTCTGGTAACACACGTAGAGAACCGAGGAAGCTGTGGCTGTCTGAAACACCTGCGGTGTGTGTGTGTGTGTGTTTGCATGTATCTAGTGACAATGGTGAATTTAACTGGAGTCTTATCATCCTGGAAAACAGCGATGGCTAAAGAAACCCCCTCACCTTGCTGTGTTTGGGAAACACGCCTAAAGCCGTTCTTCTTGCATAACTGAGGTTACGCAAGGTTCTGGATGACCGTCCTTATTAACCCAAGACAAGGCCGTACACAGACCCTCCAAATTCCCATTCCTGGCCTTGTAAAGGAGTAGCTAAATTGTTTTGTCCCAATCAGAACAAAGGGCTTCCCAGGTGGTGCTAGTGGTAAAGAACCCGCCAGCAAATGCAGGAGACACAAGAGAAGGAAGTTAGATTTCTGGATCAGGAAGATCCCCTGGAGGAGGAAATGGCAACCGACTCCAGTATTCTTGTCTGGAGAATTCCATGGACAGAGGAGCCTGGCGGGCTACATTCCATAGGGTTGCAAAGAACCAAACATGATTCCAGCAACTTAACACAATCAGAACAAAATCCTTGTCAGCCAAACTGGTTTAAGGTTCTCTCTTTCCCTGAGGCCCCTGAACCTGGCCCACCATGGACCTGAACCATCATCCAGCCCTCCTTAGCAACCTCCTGAGAGTCTGCTGACATTCTCCAAGTTACTCTGTCTGTTTCATCCTTCTCTCCACAGCCAGTTCCTTTCGGCCTTGACTACTTTGCTCCATAGAGGGGCTTCCCTGATGGCTCAGATGGTAAAGAATCTGCCTGCAATGCAGGAGACCAGGGTTCGATCCCTGGAAAAGGAAATGGCAACCCATTCCAGTATTCTTGCCTGGAGAATCCCATGGACAGAGGAGCCTGGAAGGAGTCCAGGGATCACAGTGAATTGGACACAACTCAGTGACTAATACACAGTGAAGAAAACTTCTTGCTAAACCACAGACCTCATGGTGGGTGTTTCTCCATGCTACAACTGTACCTTGCCCCCATCCTCTCCTTGCAATAAACCGTTCAAATGAAGTCTCTCCTTGCTTCAGTCCAGTCTTGTTTTTTATTCCTCACTACGAATTTGGGTCAGAAGGTGGCAGTTTTCTGCTTTCACCTAAAGTTTCTTGTGGATGAAATAAAAGTTTGCATCATGCTCAAGTGGTTCTCTGACATATCAATTGCGTTGGAACAAATTCCATCTTCAAAACAAGTGTTAAAGCAGAAGTGACTGTAGATGTCTGGTCCAGACAGCCTGAATCTCAACCATGGACACAACTTATCCACATGGCAGGTCCCCAGTTACATCATAGTCCTTTTAGATCCATGGAACGAAAGATGCTGGATTCGTGTTTTGGTAACACTATGAAGTGTTCGCAAAAACCCATGACATTTCAATCATCTCCCATCCTTATCTTTATCTCCAAGCAAAGCCTTTCTTCTCAGGGTTTGCTCATAGAGTTGACTTCATGTTCTGAAAAATCATACCATTTCAATATAAGAAGGGATTTTAAAAATCACTTCCTCCAATGCCTTCATTTTACAAAGAAGGAAAAGGAGGTTGCTGACGGTTAAGTTCCTCAGGGGAGATCCTGGGCCTGATTGTTATCTGAGAATATCATGCTTAGCTTAGGACCTGGTAAGATCAGGTCCTCAGGAGGAATCAAAATGAATTACAAACCCTAAGCGAAGGTGGAGTGAGAGTCAGTGAAGCAGGAGGTCTTACTTGGTGGTCTCTCAAATTACACCAACTGACTGGAGGCTACTCTTGACCTCCCAAAGTCAACCAACAGCTGTTCTCAGTCTTTCCCTCTCAGTTCCCTAAGCTGGTCCCTAAGCTGCCCAATATATATAGAAGCACCTTAGGGCCCAAGGAAGATTGAATTGAACCTTTTTGATTTTTCCTGTTTGATTATTTTTGCCCATATTAGAGTAGATGATGTGAATTACAAATGGTCAGCCAACAGACTCTAAAATGTGACTCCTCTGGGAGTTTTTAATCTATGCAAGACACAGACAAGCACAGCAGGGGAAAATGAAAATATCTCAGCTTCATTAGAGGAAATTTATGAGCTTGTCTAGGGTCACCATGGTGACCAAAAGACAGGATCTATTTGTAGATGCCGGTACCTGTAGATGATCTCAGGTACGGGACAGAGCTACATTTACTGATCACAAACTATGCCCCAGGTTGCCTAACATATATTCCTTTATTTCATCCTTAAAATTCACATGAGGTGGATTGTCTTTTCGCATTTAGAATGGAGGAAATGGAGACTCAGAGGCACCAAGCTATATTTGCTAAAGATCACACAGACCTCAGATGGTTGGATGGCATCACCAATTCACTGGACATGAACTTGGGCAAACTCTGGGAGATAGTGAGGGACAGAGAAGCCTGGCATGCTGCAGTTCACGGGGTCACAAAGAGTTGGACACGACTTGGCTACTAAACAACAACACACAGACCTGATCTGAACTCAAGCCTGTCTGACCCTGAAGCCTCTGCGAATTGATTTTTTTTAAAACTGTGCTTAGGTTACTCACTGGTGGAAGCTGTTATAAAACCGCACAGAAGGAGTTTCCTGGTGGCCTTGTGGTTAGGATTCCGAGCTTTTACTGCCGTGGACTACAGTTCAATATCTGGTTGGGGAAGTGGAGATCCTGCAAGCCACATGGTGCAAAAAATAAACAAACAAACAAACAAAACCACACAGACATACACACATGCCCAAGGAAGCACATCAATGAAGGTGCCAGGATCCAGCCTATCTTTTGCTGTTTTCCTTTTTCCTACTTTAGTTTCTTTCTTCTCTGCTCCATGAGAAAAAGAAGCAGCTTGCTTTGCTTAATCATTATTACACACAGAGTGGAGTTCTGGCCCTCCAAGGGTGGCTGTCCTAGATCAAGATTCAATCCTTGTCTAACCAGTTGAGCCTGGTGCTGAGTGCAGGTTCTCTGGGACACAGACCCTGAAGCATGCACTTAAGGACAAGAGTTTATGTGGAAGGTGCAGGGCAGAGTGGTAGGAGAGTACAGAAGTGACCCAAGAAAGGGGTGGTGTGTTATTAAACCAGGAAAGAGTAGAGTTAATTCCCTGAGAAAAACCCAGCACAAAATATATGCCTCAGATTTTCCTCACCTGAAGTCGGGGGGAACAGAGGTATTTATACATCAGCTCTCTGTGTCACCTGTTGAGGTCTGCTCCTTGGGGAGTGCCACTGGTCATTTTCAGCTAGATCTGTGCCTGGAAAGAACAACCTTCCTCAATTCTGGTGGGTGGGGGAAGCCTTTAGGCTGAGAAAAGCAGATACCGGCAGCTGGAAATGTGCTGGAGTCCATTAAAAGGCTACAGGGGCACTTCCCTGGGAGTCCAGTGGTTAAGTTTTCACCTTCCGGTGCAGGGGTGTGACTTCGATACCTGGTAGAGGAACTAAGGTCCCGCAAGCCATAGGGTATGGCCAAAAATTTAAGAAAAAAAAATAAAGACCCCAGAGAATTGGGAAGGCCAGCAAGGGCTTCTGCTACACCAGAGCGGCAGGGACACAGAAACAAAAGCGTGGTGACCTTTTTGCAAGGCTCTGCCTCTGGACACTTGGTTCAGAAGGGAACAAAGAGTGTGGCAGACACTGAGCGTGATTTAGATGCTTCCCATAGAGAGTCGGAGAAGGCAATGGCACCCCACTCCGGTACTTTTGCCTGGAAAATCCATGGATGGAGGAGCCTGGTAGGCTGCAGTCCATGGGGTTGCTAAGAGTTGGACACTACTGAGCGACTTCACTTTCACTTTTTACTTTCATGCATTGGAGAAGGAAACGGCAATCCACTCCAGTATTCTTGCCTGGAAAATCCCAGGGATGGAGGAGCCTAGTGCACTGCCGTCCATGGGGTCGCACAGAGTCGGACATGACTGAAGTGACTTAGCAGCAGCAGCAGCATAGACAGTGGCCTCCCACTCCTTTGAGAAGACCAAACTGTTTTTCCAACATAATCTGTAATAATAGCAGGCTAACATTTCATGCATGAACCTATTCCTCTCAAATTCCTGCAAGGTAGCGCTGTTATTTTCATTTTACAGAAGAGAAAACTGAGGCTAAGATAACAGAGACAACAACATTTTTTTTTTATTGTAATTGACACTTGTGCCAATCTCTGCTGTTACAGCAAGTGACTCAGTTATATACTATATGCATTCAATTTTTATACTCTTTCCATTATGGTTTAATCACAGGATATTGAATCTAGTTCTCTGTGCCTACAGGGTGTTAGTTGCTCATTCGTGTCTGGCTCTTTGGAACCCCATGGACTGTAGCACACAAAGTCTTTATCTTTGTGTGTGTTAGTCACTTAGTCATGTCTGACTCTTTGCAACCCCGCGGTCTGTAGACTGCCAGTCTCCTCTGTCCATGGAATTCTCCAGGCAAGAATACTGGAGTGGGTTGCCATTTCCTTCTCCAGGGGATCTTCCTGACCCAGGGATTGAACCCGGGTCTCCTGCATTGCATTTGAATTCTTTACTGTCTGAGCCACTACGGAAGCCCATGCTATACAGTAGGACCTTGTTGTTCATTCATTCTGTATATAGTAGTTTGCATCCACCTGGCAATACAGGAGACACAGGTTCTATCTCTGGGTCAGGAAAATCACCTTGGCAGAGTGGCTTTACCTTAGACTTTTATAGGAAGAAGTAGATGAGTCACAGGGGCGTGATGTAGAGTTGGAATTGTTCTTCAGTCAGAAGTCTCAACCAGCTGATTAGGAAGTGTTTATCCAAATCAATGCAGATGGTGTCTGCAGCCATGAATTTAAAAGACACTTGCTCCTTGGAAGAAAAGCTTTTAAGATGAAGGTCAAGTCCTTAGCAAGGCCTCCAAGCCCCACCAATCTGGCCTCACTATAGACCCCATACCCACCACCCCGACCCTGTACACTCCAGCCTCGCTGCTCTTTCTGGAATATTCCATGCTCTCTCTTGCTGTAGAGAGCTCTTCTTGCTCAAGTTGTGCTCTTTTCCTCCAAAGCTCTTCACACCCCCTGCCTTCAACCATAAGCTAGCACTGACACCTCAAGCTTGGCTATTTACATCCTCCTTGACAGTCAGATCAGGTTTCTTTGTTAAAAATCCTCAACTACAAGAAGTTTAACAATCAATTTGAAACTACTTACCTTCATTTGAATGTCTTCTAAATATATTGCTGTTGTTCAGTCACTAAATTGTATCTGACTTTTTGTGAACCCATGGACTGCAATATGCCAGGCTTCCCTGCTCTTTACCATCTCCCTGAGTTTGCTCAAACTCATGTCCATTGAGTCAATGATGCCATCCAACTAGTCTCATCCTCTGTCATCCCCTTCTCCTCCTGCCTTCAGTCTTTCCTAGCATCAGGGTCTTTTCAAATGAGTCAGTTCTTTGCACCAGGTGGCCAAAGTATTGGAGCTTCAGCTTCAGCATCAGTCCTTCCAATGAATATTCAGGACTGATCTCCTTTAGGATGGACTGGTTGGATCTCCTTGCAGTCCAAGGGACTCTCAAGAGTCTTCTCCAACACCACACAGTTTAAAAACATCAATTCTTTGGCATTCAGCCTTCTTTATGGTTCAACTCTCACATCTGTACATGATTACTGGAAAAACCATAGGTTTGACTATTTGGACCTTTGTTGGCAAAGTGATATCACTGTTTTTTAATATGCTGTCTAGGTTTGTCATAACTTCTTTTCCAAGGAGCAAGCTTATTTTAATTTTGTGACTGCAGTTATCATTTACAGTAATTTTGGAACCCAAGAAAATAAAATCTGTCACTGTTTTCAATTTTCCCCTTCTATTCGCCATGAAGTGATGGGACTGGATGCCATGATCTTAGTTTTTGGAATGTTGAATTTTAAGCCAGCTTTTTCTAGAATATGTAAAAAGTATTAAACAACTGTATCTTCCATGCTTTCATGTATAATCAGAACAGAAAGCTACGTTCTTACGAGTAGTGAGTACATTTTAAATTAATTACATGTATTAACTAATTGAATCCTCATTATAACCCTATTATACTATTATTAATGTCATATGAACAAACTGAGGCTCACAGAAGTTCAATAATTTTACTGAAGGTCACCCAGCAAGTAAACAACAGGGCTGGAATTTGAACCTTGGTCAGTTTCGCTAAGAGTCCAGCGCGACTGAGCGACTTCACTTTCACTTTTCACTTTCACTTTCATGCATTGGAGAAGGAAATGGCAACCCACTCCAGTGTTCTTGCCTGGAGAATCCCAGGGACGGGGGAGCCTGGTGGGCTGCCGTTTATGGGGTCGCACAGAGTCGGACACGACTGAAGTGACTTAGCAGCAGCAGCAGCAGTTTCCTTAGTTCAACCATTGAGAGACCCTATTTCCCTTAGTTATTGTTGAACCAGGGCCTGGAAAATTCGGTGTTATTCCTTCACCTTGCTTCAGGCTTGTGTCTGAACAGCCCCACCTCAGAATAGGCACATTCTTTTTTCTTTTTAAACTTTCATTTTTATTTTTTAAATTGTGAAAATATGACAACACATTTACAGGAGACTTGGAAAATATAGAACAAAGGTACATATAGTTCCACTATATTTTACAATTATTTGTTTTATGTAGATAAATTAAGATTTTTAGTTGGAGTTTCAATAGCAGACTCTCAGAAATTAATAGGATGAATGTACAGAGAAGTAGAAGAATACAGTAGACCTGAAAAGCATTATGAACCAATTCGACATAATTAAGATTTACACAATTTTCACATTAGTAGGATATAAATTCTCCTCAAGTTCAGAACGGGCACATTCTTTTCCTCGAATGGCTATCACATTCCCTCCCTCGAATGGCTATCACATTCCCTTATGAGGGAAATAAGGCCTGGAGCCCACACTGTACCCTTCAAACGACTTTGCTAATGTTTGCTCCGGCCTGCTGGCTCAAGACTTGGAGGCTCCCTTTGGAGGGCAATTGCTTCACCCTCATTTCCTAGTTACTGAGGGACATCTCCTCAGGGTACCCGAGTTCTGACAACAAACACCCACTCAGATAACCAGAAAAACCAAACCCCGCTGAACACTTCAGAAGACAGATTGTCTGCTGTTTCTCTTTGTACACAATAAACTTTTGAAATGCTGTGAGGGAAAAAAAATTCTGGAATTTGTAGATATTTAGATGCTTTGAGGAAGCTGGCTGTTTGAGAAACCCGGCTGTTTGAGAAACCCCCCGATGTGAAGGCTTTTGCTAAGTGGAGAACCGGATTTGTAATTCAAACAATTACCCCTAGCCAGCTAAAAACAACAGCTTCTGTTTTTTTCTGGCGCTTTCTAGAGACTGTACAAATTTTCACATCTACCATCTCTTTTCATAACTTTATTGTGACATAATTCACATACTGTACCATTCGCCCTTTTAAAATATACAGTTTGGTGTTTTAAGTATATTCACAAGAGTGTGCAACCATCACTCTACCTAATTCCAGAACATTTCCATCATCCCCAAAAGAAAACCCACACCAGTCAGCACTCTTAATTCCGTCTTCTCCCAGCTGCGTCAGTCATTGTAGGGGAGCAAAACTTGCCACCCCAAAATGTCTCTTTAGCACACAGATTATTTTGAACTGAAAATAATGAAGACCCAAAAGACTCAGGAAGAAATTTTGACCTTCCTCCTAACTGCCTGAAGAATCTAAAGAGAGGGCCTACAAATAATATGGGATAGGTATCAGGAGAAATTCTTAAACGACCAGAGTCCACTCTGTGTCCCACTGACCCTTCATGGCCCAGCAAACATTTTTTTTACCAAACGTTTGCTTTTCCATCTCTGTGTCAATTGCCTTCCTCCCCCTTTTAAGTCCCAAACCTCTGCCCACAATATTGTCTTTTGCTTCAGCTGAAGATGGTATTTAAGGTGAAAGTTTCAGCTATTTTGGTGAGTTAATGTTCCTGGGTCTCTCCACGCACACATGTTATTAAGTTTTGCTTGATTTTCTTCTGCTAATTTATCTCATGTTAATTGCATTCTTAGACCAGCCATAAGAATCTAGAAGGGGAGAGGAAATTTTCTTCCTACTTAACAGTTGGCAGTGAGAATGGGATGCAGTTTTAGCGACTGGACACGATTCGCCCCAGAGCTGCTGCAGTGAAGAGATCCTGGGAAAGCTGACAAAACCTGGCAGAAGGTGAGAATCCTTACCGAGGCTGTCAGTCTCCTGGATCTCTGCCATCAGGATCTGTTGGAAACAAGAATGGCAAGAGTTTTTCTCTTTTCTAAAATTAGGTTATCAGGAGGAAATATTTGTAGGGCTCCTTGGACTCAGCAACTCTTGAAATTCGATGGAGTGCTCTTGGCTTGTTCCTTCTTTTCTTCCCAGAGATGATCCCTGTTTCTCTTTGTGTCTGTCTTTTGTGTTCTTTGTTATAAAAGGAGGAAATCCATTGGTCTGATTAGGTTTTCCTTTTGCCTTGCTCAGTGTTTTGAGAGCTTGGCTTGCAAACCTGTTGGAAGATTCTCTCTGGTCTCTGCCATCTGGAAGGCATACACACTGGTGTGCATTTGGCAGCCAGTCAAATAGACTGGGATTCCTAGCAGTCCCTTTGTCAAGCCGTGCCATCTCTCAGGGAAGTTTGTCATAAGGGGTCCAGTCCCTAAAGGGCCTTTGTCATCTGAACCTTTGTTGCTTTATTACTGATGCAATACAGGTCTTCACTTTTAAAGACTGTTTGGGGGCCTTTCTGGACTTGATGGACGTGAGTCTGGGTGAACTCCAGGAGCTGGTGATGGACAGGGAGGCCTGGCGTGCTGCGATTCATGGGGTCGCAAAGAGTCGGACACGACCGAGTAACTGAACTGAACTGAACTGGACCTTGTGAGGATAGCATCCTTTGCCTTCTCTTGTGCAGATGCCTCTTGCAACTTAACTGTGTTGCTCTTAAGATACTACTTGTCAATGGCCAGAAGATGGATCCTTTAAATTGAAAAATTGGCAAGGTTTTTAGACAGCTCTCACCATAAAAAGCTGTCTCATTGGTACCTGTAAAAAAATCAAATTTAAAGGTTGATACAGTATAACAGCTAATCTTAAGCATAACAACAGTAACAGTTTGGGAAGCTTTATGGAGTCCGATTGATATCTTTGCTTTTTCTCATGGGTCTTACAGATGCTAGTAAAAAAACATAAATTTATTAACAAGACAATTAAATGCTGAGAGGAACGTTAAGGGATTCTTTCCATTAAGCTGTCTGGTCATATATAAATCTATGCATGTCTATCTCAAATATGACATTCCAGGCAAAGCCCTGGTAATATAACCAATGTTTGTAATTGTATTCTAAGAACAGATTCTTAGTGAATTTATGCAAATAACAATATCACCTGAAAATAAGAATATTCCCTCAGTTCAGTTCAGTCATTCAGTTGTGTCTGACTCTTTGCGATCCCATGGACTGCAGCATGCCAGGCTTTCCTGTCCATCACCAACTCCCAGAGTTTACTCAAACTCATGTCCATCGAGTCTATGATGCCATCAAACCATCTCATCCTCTGTCATCCCCTTCTCCTCCTGCATTCAACCTTTCCCAGCATCAGGGTCTTTTCCAATGAGTCAGTTCTTCGCATCAGGTGGCCAAAGTATTGGAGTTTCAGCTTCAGCATCAGTCTTTCCAATGAATATTCAGGACTGATCTCCTTTAGGATGGGCTGGTTGGATCTCCTTGCAGTCCAAAGGACTCTCAAGAGTCTTCTCCAACACCACAGTTCAAAAGCATCAATTCTTCAGTGCTCAGCTTTCTTTATGTTCTAACTCTCACATCCACACATGACTACTGGAAAAAAACACAGCTTTGACTAAACAGACCTTTGTTGGCAAAGTAATGTCTCTGCTTTTTGATATGCTGTTTAGGTTGGTCATAGCTTTTCTTCCAAGGAGCAAGCAAGAGTTCCCAAATTCTAGGAGATTAGATAGGGAGAAAAATATTTCAAACAAAAAGTGATGAAATTATAATTATATCCATCAGCTCATATTCAGATGATCTTCGTGCCTGTTGCTGTGTGACACACTCAGTTTACTGGAACAGCTGATGACATCAAAAGAGAGATTTCAAACGGCAAAAGACCCTGACATCTAGAAGCCTTCTTAACTGGCATTTCTCAGGACTAAGATAATAGGTTTATAATTTGCTCCAATCATTTATCTTTGTTTTTCTTATGTCTCCATAGAAATGTATTGCTTACACTTTATCAACCTAACTTTGATAACCCATCTGCATTACTGCCTCATGAAACGAACTTAACCACACTGACCTAGTGTCAAGACTAAAGGAACTGGCTTGATGAGATGGAACAATCTCTACCAACTCAGCTTCTGGACTGCGAAACTTATCTTTTTTTGCCACAGCACACGGCATGTGGGGTCTTAGTTCCCAGACCTGGGATTGAACCTGTACTCCCTGCAGAGGAAGCGCAGACCCTTAAACCACTGGACCACTAGGGAAGTCCTGGACCGTGAAACTTCTTAAAAGAGGCTTCAAGGGTGGTAATGTAGGGAGACAAAACTTGCCACCCCAAAATGTCTCTTTAGCATGCAGACTATTTTGAACTGAAAATAGTCAAGGCCCAAAAAAGACACAGGAGGAAACTTTGACCTTTCCCTTAACTGCCTGAAGAATTTAGACAGAAGGCCTGTTACAGTAGTAGAGCTATCCCCAGAGATGTCTGCGAAGAGTATGGGCTAAGTGCGATGGGGAGATTCTCAGAGACTGGAGTCCACTCTAAGTCCCATTGACCCTGCATGGCCCAGCAAACATTTACTCTCCAAACATTTGCTCTTCCATCTTATGTTAATTGCCTTCCTCCTTGAAAGCCCCAAACCCCTACCGGTAATATCCTCTATTGTTTTCAGCTGAAGATAGTGTTCAAACACTTTGGTGAATTACTGTTTCTTTACATCTCTCTATTTTATGTGTATTAAGCTTTGTTTGATTTTCTCCTGTTAATTTCTCTCATGTCAATTTAATTCTCAGAAGAACCTGAAAAGGTAGAGGAAATTTTCTGTTTCTGCAACACCACAAACTACTATCTCTATAGATTTGTCTAATCTGAATATTTCATATAAATGGAACTGTACAATATGTGATATTCTGTGCCTAGTTTCTACCACTTGGCATGATGTTACCAAGGTCCACTCATCCTAGACCATGTACAATTACCACATTCCTTTTAATGACCAAATAATACTCATTGTAAAGAAATGACATATTCTATTATCCACTCATCAGATGATGGGCATTGGAGTTGTTTCCACTTGGGGCTATTGTTACCTCTTATTTATATTTATTTTAATTTTTAATTGAGATACAGTTCACATACAATATTATATAAGTTTCAGTTATACAACAGAGTGATTCAAAAATGTTTAAAGGTTATACTAGATTTACAATTATAAAGTATTAGCTATATTCCCTATGTTGTATAATGCTGCTGCTGCTGCTAAGTCGCTTCAGTCGTGTCCAACTCTGTGCGACCCCATAGACGGCAGCTCACCAGGCTCCCCCGTCCCTGGGATTCTCCAGGCAAGAATACTGGAGTGGGTTGCCATTTCCTTCTTCAATGCATGAAAGTGAAAAGTGAAAGTGAAGTCGCTCAGTCGTGTCCGACTCCTAGCGACCCCATGGACTGGAGTCCACCAGGATCCTCCGTCCGTGGGATTCTCCAGGCAAAAGTACTGGGGTGGGGTGCCATTGCCTATATCCTTATAATTATTTATTTTATACATTGTAGTTTGTGCCTCTTCATTCCCTACACCTACCTTACCCCTCCTTCTTCTCTTCCCCCTAATGGTAACTACTAGTCTGTTCTCTATATCTGAGAGTTTTTTTCTTTCTTTTTTGTTATTTTTACTAGTTTGTTTTACATTCTAGATTCCACATACAATACCATACAGGATTTGTTTTTTCCCTTTGTTTATTTCACTAAAGCACAATGCTTTCCACGTCCACCCAAGTTACTGCCAACAGCAAGATTTCATTCTTTTTTATGGCTGAGTAGTATTCCATTGTGTACATAAAAGACATCTTCTTTATCCATTCATCTGCTGGTGGGCATTTAGGTTGTTGCCACATGTGGCAATGGTAAATAATGCTGCTATAAACATTAGAGTGCATGAACCTTTCTGCATTATTGTTTGGGGGATATATATATATATACACGACTGAGCAACTGAACTGACTGATATATATCTCTAGCTCTTTTAATTCTACCCTTCTAAACTTATCACTGCTCCAAAATCACTGCAGATGATGATTGCAGTCATGAAATTAAAAGATGCTTGCCCCTTGGAAGAAAAGCTATGACCAACCTAGACACCATAGACATTACTTTGCCAACAAAGGTCCACATAGTCAAACCTATGGTTTTTCCAGTAATCATGTACAGATGTGAGAGTTGAACCATAAAGAAGGCTGAATGCCAAAGAATTGATGTTTTTAAACTGTGTGGTGTTGGAGAACACTCCTGAGAGTCCCTTGGACTGCAAGGAGATCCAACCAGCCCATCCTAAAGGAGATCAGTCCTGAATATTCATTGGAAGGACTGATGCTGAAGCTGAAGCTCCAATACTTTGGCCACCTGATGCAAAGAACTGACTCATTGGAAAAGACCCTGATGCTGAGAAAGATTGAAGGTGGGAGGAGAAGAGGATGATAGAGGATGAGATGGTTTGATGGCATCATTGACTCGATGGAAATGAGTTTGTGTAGGCTCTGGGAGTTGGTGATGGTCGGGGAAGCCTGGTGTTCTGCAGTCTATGGAGTCTCAAAGAGTCAGACACGACTAAGAGACTGAACTGAAACTTATCACATGAAACTGTTATGAGGTAAGAATTCAGCTCCTTCTGAAGTAGAGAGATACTTTTATCTAAAAGTTCTGACATAAGTCTTATGTTCTTGGTACATCACCTGGTCTTTCCTACAGCCCATAAGAAGGGCACAATGGGTCAGATGTTCCACTTGGTAGACCTGGTAGATTCAAACACCCTTGTCGTAAGTTGTGTCTGACTCTTTGAGACCCCATAGACTGTAGCCCACCAGGCTCCTTTTTCCATGGGATTTTATCAGCAAGAATACTGGAATGGGTTACCATTCCCTTCTCCAAGGGATCTTCTCCACCCAAGAATCGAACCCACATCTCTTACATCTCCTGCATTGGCAGGGGGATTCTTTACCATTCGTGGCAACTGGGATAACCCTGTAGTAAAGTAATGCTCAAGATTCTCCAAGCCAGGCTTCAGCAATATGTGAACCGTGAACTTCCTGATGTTCAAGCTGGTTTTAGAAAAGGCAGAGGAACCAGAGATCAAATTGCCAACATCTGCTGGATCATGCAAAAAGCAAGAGAGTTCCAGAAAAACATCTATTTCTGCTTTATTGACTATGCCAAAGCCTTTGACTGTGTGGGTCACAATAAACTGTGGACAATTCTGAAAGAGATGGGAATACCAGACCACCTGATCTGCCTCTTGACAAATCTGTATGCAGGTCAGGAAGCAATAGTTAGAACTGGACATGGAACAACAGACTGGTTCCAAATAGGAAAAGGAGTCTGTCAAGGCTGTATATTGTCACCCTGTTTATTTAACTTATATGCAGAGTACATCATGAGAAATGCTGGACTGGAAGAAACACAAGTTGGAATCAAGATTGCTGGGAGAAATATCAATAACCTCAGATATGCAGATGACACCACCCTTATGGCAGAAAGTGAAGAGAGGCTAAAAAGCCTCTTGATGAAAGTGAAAGTTGAGAGTGAAAAAGTTGGCTTAAAGCTCAACATTCAGAAAATGAAAATCATGGCATCCGGTCCAATCACTTCATGGGAAATAGATGGAGAAACAGTGGAAACAGTATCAGACTTTATTTTTCTGGGCTCCAAAATCACTACAGATGGTGACCGCAGCCATGAAATTTAAAGACGCTTACTCCTTGGAAGGAAAGTTATGACCAACCTAGATAGCATATTCAAAAGCAAAGACATTACTTTGCCAACAAAGGTTCGTCTAGTCAAGGCTATGGTTTTCCCTGTGGTCATGTATGGATGTGAGAGCTGGACCATAAAGAAAGCTGAGCATTGAAGAATTGATGCTTTTGAACTGTGGTGTTGGAGAAGACTCTTGAGAGTCCCTTGGACTGCAAGGAGATCCAACCGGTCCATTCTGAAGGAGATCAGCCCTGGGATTTCTTTGGAAGGAATGATGCTAAAGCTGAAACTCCAGTACTTTGGCCACCTCATGTGAGGAGTTGACTCATTGGAGAAGACTGATGCTGGGAGGGATTGAAGGCAACAGGAGAAGGGGTCGACAGAGAATGAGATGGCTGGATGGCATCACTGACTCGATGGATGTGAGTCTCAGTGGGCTCCCGGAATTGGTGATGGACAGGGAGGCCTGGCATGCTGCGATTCATAGGGTCGCAAAGAGTCGGACACGACTGAGTGACTGATCTGATCTAGGATAACCCACAAACACCCTACCTAACAGTTAACAGGGGTTTGCCTTTGGTCAAGTTACTTGACCTCTCTGAACTGCAGGTTGGTCAATAACAAAATGGGGTTAATAACACTACTTCTAATTTATCATAAGGAGTTATCAAGTGTTTAGGACACTGTCATATCATAAACTCAACCCCTGGCTTCCTATCTCCCTATTTGTGGTGGGAGATGTCTTTGTTGCTCCCTGCAAATCCACACAAGTGGGTCTTTTTCTTTAATCACCCTCCACCCACTTCATCCCCACCATTCTTTACTGGCTAGCTTCTCATTCTTCTGATCTCATTTTAAATATCACTTCTTGGGAAGCACCTTCAGACACCTCATCGACTCCCTCTCCTTACTCCTTCTCAGAACAATCTGTGTTTTTCTTCATTACTTTACCACAGTTTGTGATTTTCTATTTAGTTGACCTACTCTATTTTTGTCCATCATCTGGACACTCCATCAGGGACCTTGTGTCTCGTTCTCCTCAGTAGCCTCAGTACAAACGTGGTCTAGGTTTGCAGCATGCCTTCAAATATTTACAGAAAACACTCCAATCCTTTCCTGAACTCAGCTTCAGAGAGGGAACGCATCTCTCCTCAAACCACACGGATTAGTGGCTCACTTGACCCCCGAGTCTCCCTATCCCAATTCAGATTTCAACCCAAGAGCCCGAGTAAAACGTTTAACCTGCCTTCTAATATTTTCTGAGTGCCAAAGAAAGTTTCAGAAACAGGAAGGAGTAAAAGCAGTGCGCAGAATAGGAGAAAGTGATTTGATATGGCCCTTCTTCTCTGGATCTCAGTGTAAGTTTATTGTAAAGGGAAGGGGGCGATTACTGCAATAACGACGTGACAGAACAACCACAAAGATAAAACCAGACAAATGCTAGGCCGAAGCTTGCTTTTGAGACAGGAAGACGGCGAAGACAGATGCTGCGCAGGCGCAGTCAAGCCGCTCCATTCTCCCGCCTCCTCCCCGCCTCTTGCCCCACCCCGAGTCGCAGGGCCCGCAGCGCAGTCAGCTGACGCGGCGGCTCGGAGGTCACGTGACAGTGGGCGGGGCTACGGGCGCAAGCGCAGATCGTGCGCGTTTGGATCAGCTGACTTAAGGGGGCGATTTAGCCGAGGTAGGCCGCTGTCTGCCGCTTCGGAGTCGCCGCCGCCGGCGCCATAGCCAGAGCCATGGCCAGTCAGTCGCAGGGCATCCAGCAGCTGCTCCAGGCAGAGAAACGGGCCGCCGAGAAGGTGTCCGAGGCCCGCAAGCGTGAGTTTGGGGTTGAGGCAGCCGGGCGTGGTGCGAGTCCAGGGATTGCGGCTAGGCCGCGAGGGGTGGTAGGTGGATTAGGACGGAAAAACTGCGGACCGGGCGGGGGAGGGGGATGGTTGCAGTCGGGGAAGCTTGTGTGACTTTCAGCTCTCTGGATCCGAAACTCTGGAAGTCTTGTAGGTCGCCTGAGAGCTGCGATGTGGGCCAGTAGATAGGGTGTGGAATTAATAATAGGTGGACCACCTTCTTAGGGTCTGGGAGGCGAATAAAATGGACTATCCAAACGGAAGTCGTTGTTTCCACCGTTTACCGTGTTACCCAGCCTGGAAACAGTCCTCT
This sequence comes from Tragelaphus eurycerus, assembly GCA_935064755.1. NCBI lineage: Eukaryota > Metazoa > Chordata > Mammalia > Artiodactyla > Bovidae > Tragelaphus > Tragelaphus eurycerus. Next base: position 1,553,887 of record CAKXYN010000083.1, read on the forward strand.
TCGCCACGTCTCAGACCTTCCCGCATTCGCCATGTTTAGTCACTCGGCAAGGCATTATTTGTTCACTTTTCTCCGTCTCTGCAGGCAGCATCTTAGTTCAGGACGCCAAGTTTTCTGAGAAGCCCGTAGCAACCTAGTTCATTAATTCCTTAATACGTGCCAAACTCAGTACGCCGTTCATTTGTGGTCTTTTATTGCAGTTTTCAAAGCCCCCGTGAAGGAAGCACCTATTGGGTAGATTAATTGCGGGTGAGAGGAGGGCTAGAGTTGAGAAATGAGAGGTTACTAAAGGAGTTAATAGGAGGATCGAATCTTAATTGTTGAGTGGGAGACTTCCTCCTCTCTAATTCATTCTTCTCACTGTAGTCAGAGTCATACATCTTAGTTGCCACTCTGATTTCCTCCTGTAGTCACCAGAACTTTAGTGTCTGCAGAATAAAACCTAAATTCCTTAACAGGGTGTAGGAGGTGTTTTTGAATCAGGCTCTTTCTTCTCTAATCTCTTAGGTATTGCTCAAAGACACGTAGGTTGGTATCACCTTCAAGCCTTTGCACAGTTGCTTCCTGATTGGAAAAGCCTTTTCCAAGTTTACTCTCCTTATTCTCAAACACATAGTCTTCCTTCAGATCTTAAAATTTAGGCAGTAGTTCTTCCAGGAAACTTGCCCTAACTTGGTGTTTACCCCTCAGACTAGGTTAGACCTCCTCCCCAAGTGCCTATTTCTGTCGTCACAGTGCAGTAACCTGTTTCTTTATATGGCTCACTTATGAGAATAAGCTCCTGGAGAACAGGAACTGTGTCTAATTAAACTTTATTTATTCAGTTTCCCATCTGGCGAGATAGATGTTTCTATTCTTGTTTTACCCATGGGAAAGTTGGGACCCAGAGAAAAATGATATGACCATACTCTGGGACACAGCATAGCTGGGGTAAAAATACCCAAAACTGGTAATCTCAGTATTCTCTTGATTTTTTTTTTTTTCTTTAACATCATAAGATTTACACTCTTCAGCCATACTCAAGCCTGGCTCTGGTACTTTCTCAATTAGAGGTCATATGATACTTTGTATTTCATTGAAAGAGCTTTTTTTGAGGAGGCTGAAGATAGGAAGAAATCTTCTGTTCTTGGTCTGGTGACTGGAAAGTTCTGTGTTCCTCATGGAGTATTCTCATCATGCCCTTGAGTATTTCCAGAATGACTTCTCAGAGTATGTCTTGTGATGGATCATCAGCAACAGAAGTTGTATCTGTTGGGAAATGTGTGAGAATATTTGGGGAAAGTGCAGGAACAATTACTTGGCATATGGTTAAAAATGATTGAGTGCCTTGGAGGTAGGGGTCGTGATTTACACCTTCCTTTTTCCTGTCAGACCTGGTGCAGGGACTTGTATATCTCCAGGAGCTATTACATAGTGATGGAAAGAAATTGTTTTAAAGGAGTGAATTTATGTCTAATATATATCTCAGGATTTGCAGTAGTTAGGAATAGAATTATTAACACCTACAATTAGAAAAAGTTATTGCCTTTCTTGATCTGTAGTCATGGTTGACATGCCCAGTTAGGAATTGCAAAGAGACAATCAATACACGATGCAGTAAAATGGTCCGGCCCAGTTTTTCATGAAATCATTGTGTCATTGGAGTGAAACAGCAATGCTGGCCTGTACATGTAAGGCCCTCAAAAAAAACAGAAAAAACCAGAGTTAAAAGAAATTACTTCCTGCTCAAATACTTTTTGGTTTTCTGAGAAGCCAGTCAGAATTGAACTTTGAAGATGTTTGCTGACAGGGAGAGAATGGTTTTCTGTGATTGTGGTTTTCATTCTGTCTGCCCTCTGATGGATGAGGATAGGAGGCTTGTGCAAGCTTCCATGGGAGGGACTGGCTGTGGGGAAAACTGGATCTTCAACAGTTAGAACTGGACACGGGACAACAGACTGGTTCAAAATTGGGAAAGGAATACATTGAGGCTGTATATTGTCAACATTCAGAAAACAAAGATCATGGCATCCGGTCCCATCGCTTCATGGGAAATAGATAGGGAAACAGTGGAAACAGTGTTAGACTTTATTTTTCTGGGCTCCAAAATCACTGCAGATGGTGACTGCAGCCATGAAATTAAAAGACGCTTACTCCTTGGAAGGAAAGTTATGACCAACCTAGACAGCATATTCAAAAGCAGAGACATTACTTTGCCAACAAAGGTTCGTCTAGTCAAGGCTATGGTTTTTCCTGTGGTCATGTATGGATGTGAGAGCTGGACTGTGAAGATGGCTGAGCGCCGAAGAATTGATGCTTTTGAACTGTGGTGCTGGAGAAGACTCTTGAGAGTCCCTTGGACTGCAAGAAGATCCAACCAGTCCATTCTGAAGGAGATCAGCCCTGGGATTTCTTTGGAAGTAATGATGCTGAAGCTGAAACTCCAGTACCTTGGCCACCTCATGTGAGAAGTTGACTCATTGGAGAAGACTCTGATGCTGGGAGGGATTGGAGGCAAGAGGAGAAGGGGACGACAGAGGATGAGATGGCTGGATGGCATCACTGACTCAATGGATGTGAGTCTGAGTGAACTCTGGGAGTTGGTGATGGACAGGGAGGCCTGGCGTGCTGCGATTCATGGGGTCGCAAAGGGTCGGACACGGCTGAGCTACTGATCTGATCTGATCTGATTGTCACCCTGCTTGTTTAAATTACATGTGAGTACATTATGTGAAATGCTGGGCTGGATGAATCACAAGCTGGAATCAAGATTGCTGGGAGAAATATCAATAACCTTAGATAGGCAGATGATACCACCCTTATGGCAGAAAGTGAACAGAAATTAAAGAGCCTCTTGATAAAGGTGAAAGAGGAGAGTGAAAGCTCATTTAAAACTCCACATTCAAAAAACCAAGATCATGGCTTCCAGACCCATCACTTCATGGCAAATAGATGGAAAAATGATGGAAACAGTGACAGACTTTTATTTTCTTGGGCTCCACAATCACTGTGGACAGTTACTGCTTTCATGAAATTAAAACATGCTTGCTCCTTGGAAGAAAAGCAATGACAAACCTAGATAGCATATTAAAAAGCAGAGATTACTTCGTCTAGTCAAAGCTGTGGTTTTTCCAGTAGTCATATATGGATGTGAGAGTTGGACCATAAAGAAGGCTGAATGCTGAAAAATTGATGCCTTTGAACTGTGGTGCTGGAGAAGACTCTTGAGAGTTGCTTGGACAGCATGAAGATCAAACCAGTCAATCCTAGAGGAGATTAACCCTGTTACTCATTGGAAAGACTGATGTTGAAGCTCCAATACTTGGGCCACTTGATGTGAAGAACTGACTCATTGGAAAAGATCCTGATGCCAGGAAAGATTGAAGGCAGGAGGAGAAGGAGAGGACAGAGGATGAGATGGTGGATGGCATCATTGATCCAATGAACACAAGTTTGAGCAAACTCCAGGAGATGGTGAAGGACAGGGAATCCTGGTGTGCTGCAGTCCATGGAGTTTCAAAGAGTCAGACACGACTGAGTGCCTGAACAACAGTAGCAAGAGAATGGTTTACCTTAAGTAATTAATTCGGGAAGCCATGGGAGTTGAGAGTGACTGCAGGCGGTATTGTGAAAACGTGGGGCTACTGTGTAATATTCAGGCCAAGTGAAAATTTGTTGGTTTGGGAAATAATCTTGGCTTTGTTGGCCTTGAATGTATAGCTGATGAGGAGGATGGCATGTGGAGTGTTGGAGTAGAGGTCAGTTGGAGCAGACCCTAAGTCAGATCAGATCAGTTGCTCAGTCGTGTCCAACTCTTTGCTACCCCATGAACCGCAGCACGCCAGGCCTCCCTGTCCATCACCAGCTCCTGGAGGTCACTCAGACTCACACCCATCAAGTCAGTGATGCCATCCAGCCATCTCATCCTCTGTCATCCCCTTCTTCTCCTGCCCTCAATCCCTCCCAGCATCAGAGTCTTCTCCAATGAGTCAACTCTTCGCATGAGGTGGCCAAAATACTGGAGTTTCAGCTTTAGCATCATTCCTTCCAAAGAAATCCCAGGGCTGATCTCCTTCAGAATGGACTGGTTGGATCTTCTTGCAGTCCAAGGGACTCTCAAGAGTCTTCTCCAACACCACAGTTCAAAAGCATCAATTCTTCGGCGCTCAGCCTTCTTCACAGTCCAGCTCTCACATCCATACATGACCACAGGAAAGACCATAGCCTTGACTAGGCGAACCTTTGTTGGTAAAGTAATGTCTCTGCTTTTGAATATGCTATCTAGGTTGGTCATAACTTTCCTTCCAAGGAGTAAGCGTCTTTTAATTTCATGGCTACAGTCACCATCTGCAGTGATTTTGGAGCCCAGAAAAATAAATTCTGACACTGTTTCCACTGTTTTCTCCATCTATTTCCCATGTAGTGATGGGACCAGATGCCATGATCTTCGTTTTCTGAATGTTGAGCTTTAAGCCAACCTTTTCACTCTCCACTTTAACTTTCATCAAGAGGCTTTTTAGCCTCTCTTCACTTTCTGCCATAAGAGTGATGTCATCTGCATATCTGAGGTTATTGATATTTCTCCCAGCAATCTTGATTCCAACTTGTGCTTCCTCCAGTCCAGCATTTCTCATGATGTACTCTGCATATAAGTTAAATAAACATGGTGACAATATGCAGCCTTGACGTACTCCTTTTCCTATTTGGAACCAGTCTGTTGTTCCATGACCAGTTCTAACTGTTGCTTCCTGACCTGCATACACATTTCTCAAGAGGCAGATCAGGTGGTCTGGTATTCCCATCTCTTTCAGAATTTTCCATAGTTTATTGTGATCTACATAGTCAAAGGCTTTGGCATAGTCAATAAAGCAGAAATAGATGTTTTTCTGGAACTCTCTTGCTTTTTCCATGATCCAGCGGATGTTGGCAATTTGATCTCTGGTTCCTCTGCCTTTTCTAAAACCAGCTTGAACATCAGGAAGTTCACGGTTCACATATTGCTGAAGCCTGGCTTGGAGAATTTTGAGCATTACTTTACTAGCGTGTGAGATGAGTGCAATTGTTCGGTAGTTTGAGCATTCTTTGGCATTGCCTTTCTTTGGGATTGGGATGAAAACTGACCTTTTCCAATCTTGTGGCCACTGCTGAGTTTTCCAAATTCGCTGGCATATTGAGTGCAGCACTTTCACAGCATCATCTTTCAGGATTTGGAATAGCTCCACTGGAATTCCATCACCTCCACTAGCTTTGTTCGTAGTGATGCTTTCTAAGGCCCATTTGACTTCACGTTCCAACATGTCTGGCTCTAGGTCAGTGATCACACCATCATGATTATCTGGGTCGTGAAGCTCTTTTTTGTACAGTTCTTCTGTGTAGTCTTGCCACCTCTTCTTAATATCTTCTGCTTCTGTTAGGTCCATACCATTTCTGTCCTTTATCGTGCCCATCTTTGCATGAAATGTTCCTTTAGTATCTCTGATTTTCTTGAAGAGATCCCTAGTCTTTCCCATTCTGTTGTTTTCTTCTATTTCTTTGCATTGATCACTGAAGGCTTTCTTACCTCTTCTTGCTATTCTTTGGAACTCTGCATTTAGATGTTTATATCTTTCCTTTTCTCCTTTGCTTTTCGCTTCTCTTCTTTTCACAGCTATTTGTAAGGCCTCCCCAGACAGCCATTTTGCTTTTTTGCATTTCTTTTCCATGGGGATGGTCTTGATCCCTGTCTCCTGTACAATGTCACGAACCTCATTCCATAGTTCATCAGGTACTCTATCTATCAGATCTAGGCCCTTAAATCTATTTCTCACTTCCACTGTATAATCATAAGGGGTTTGATTTAGGTCATACCTGAATGGTCTAGTAGTTTTCCCTACTTTCTTCAATTTCAGTCTGAATTTGGCAATAAGGAGTTCATGGTCTGAGCCACAGTCAGCTCCTGGTCTTGTTTTTGCTGATTGTATAGAGCTTGTCCATCTTTGGCTGCAAAGAATATAATCAATCTGATTTCGGTGTTGACTATCTGGTGATGTCCATGTATAGAGTCTTCTCTTGTGTTGTTGGAAGAGGGTATTTGCTATGACCAGTGCATTTTCTTGGCAAAACTCTGTTAGTGTTTGCCCTGCTTCATTCCGTGTTCCAAGGCCAAATTTGCCTGTTACTCCAGGTGTTTCCTAAATAGTACTGGAGAAAATACATACCTGGAGAAATACTCCTTGAGGGGCTTAGACACCTTTTGTTTGTTTTAGATTAGCCTCATTTAGTATTAATGTCCCGGGGTTATCACCAGTCCAAAATTCCGTTGTTAATCAGGAGCTGTTGTTGCTGCTGCTGTTTAGTCTTTTAGTCTGTAAGTGGTGTTTGACTCTTTGCAACCCCACAGATGTAGCCTGCTGGGCCCCTCTGTCCATGGGATTTCTTAGGCAAGATCAGGAGGTGGAAGGTTAAATTCAGTTTCATTCATCTACATGGACTGTGTGGGATTTGGGCAGTTGATATGCAATGAATTATAAGTTTTCTTTTATTTTTTAATTCTTTTTAAAATTTTAATTGGAGGATAGTTGTTTTACAACGTTGGGTTGGTTTCTGCTGTACAACAGCATGAATCAGCTAGAAGTATACATATATTCCTTCCCTCTTAAGCTGCCCTCCCAACAGCTTGCTTTTAAGATGCAGAATGCCTTTCACTCTGAATTAAATAAGTGTTCAGATTGATTGCCTCGGACCTCCCACCGCACCCCACCCCCCAATTTGTGTATCTGAGAAGTTCAGACAGAGAAACTTACTGATCTTGTGGTCCGTTTTCATAGACTCTGACAGAAGCTAGAGAGTTTTTCCAGCTCTCTGTTAACTATGCTCTTCTAGAACCAGAGCCTCTGTGTTTCCTCACTTATATGTTTGTACAGTCTTATGTCCAGTGCTCCATATCTGAGAAGAATTCCTTCTCAGAACGTTTTCTTGCTTATTTCCTTGTGCACAGGCATGGATGTTAGTTTCCAATATTACATCATCTGTTTCATTAGTTACAGTTTAGGTTGAAGTCCTTTGGGAGCATATTAGCCGCCTCGGTAAGCTAGCTGAGCTCTAATTGTAATCAGCAGCATACTTAAGTGTTTACTTCTCAGGCAGAGAATTCCCCAGATGGCTTATGTCGCCCATTTTATGTTGATTCTTAGTAGTTGAGGTTGAGAAAATATTCTGGCACATTTCAAAGTGTTTTGCATAATTTTTACAGTCTGTTCATATAGAAGGTGGTCCTTTTTATTGAGTCACTTCCCAGTGAAGTACAGTTTAGTCAAGTACAGGAGGCAGGAACCTGTACCATTGGGTAGCTCTCAATTCCCTTTCTCCCTCTTCCCTACACATGTCTCTTGAGACTGTATCTTCAAACTTTTGTCACTGTTTATGGTTAGAATTTACCATCTCAGTCTCTGCTTCCTCTTCTTGTCTGTTAACCACTTCCTTTGAAAACAGGAAAGAACCGGAGGCTGAAGCAGGCCAAAGAAGAAGCCCAGGCTGAAGTTGAACAGTACCGCCTGCAGAGGGAGAAGGAGTTCAAGGCCAAGGAAGCTGCGGTGGGTCCACTGAATTTTCATTATTGCCTTAGTTTCCTGAGGCTTCCTTCCTCTCCCTTTCGCCTTAGGCTCCCAAAATAGTCAGCATAGCTCAGTAGTTCTGATTCTGGTAAAAATTTGAAAACTGGGTTATTGGATACTTAGGCTGAATCCCTCAGGATGATTAGTTTTTAACATTTGAATTCTAGTCTTCCCTTAGATAAATAAGGAAATTATTAATAGATATAATTAGATATTAAATATAGATAACTATGGAGATACGTTATTTAATATGTTATTTAATATATATTAAATGTAGATAATATTAAATATCTTTAGATGGTGAATGTGTGCCAGATGCAGAGGATCAGCTGTGAATAGAAATAGACATGGTCCTTGGCTTACAGTCTGGTGGTCAGGGACACTCAGTAATAAAACACAAGTCATGCAAATGGACAACTGAAGAGGACTGCGATGGTCACAAACATGAATTCCATTCCATGGAGCCCCGCTTTAGTTTAGTATAGATAGTAACTTACCAGTAGAGGCTAGACCACAATGCACGTGATGCATATAATAATAGTACAAAAACAGATCACAGAAGGTACAGAGGAAGCAGGGGAAATTGGGGGAAAAGGTAAAGGATGGACAAGGCTTTATAGAGGAAAAAACCTCCATCTGGATTTTTGGATACAGGTAATAGAAAACAGCTCAAGCTGGTTTAAGTAAAGTGGAATTTGTCAACCTACATGATTGGAAACCCAGGTAAAGACTGAGTTTATTTTGATCTATGAGCCTAAATAATGCTTTCAGAGCTACTTCCATCTCTCCTCTCTGCCTTTATGGGCTTCATTCTCAAGTTCTTCATTGTGGCCTGTTAGACCCAGGTACACACCCTCCCAGGTCCAAGTCCAGCGATTAAAGGGTCATGCCTCTCTCTCAGTAAGTAGCCAAAGTTTCATTCATCTTTGCACTGGGCAGTGACTGCTATTTAAACTTAAAATTGGTCTGGGTCTCTTACTCATGAATTGGTGCTGTAAATTGTCAGACTGCCCACAAGACAGTGTAGAAATAGGGGTGGCCATCTTGTCCTATTATTGCATTGAAGCTGCCATTGCTTATAGTGATGGTCTCATGCATGAGATGAGTTTTTCTAGCAGTATTCCATTGTAAGTGCTTCACTTTTGTGACTTCTGGGGCTTGCTATATAGTTGACATATTCATAGAATAGAGGCAGTGGATTTTTCCGGCCCCCCCCACCCCATTGAGTAAGGATTATGGACTTTTAAAATATGGGCAGGCGGCTGAGCCAACCATTGTGAAATGCTCCAAGGTATTCCTACAGTGTGAACAGTGATAGTATGAAGAGCCCTAGGTTTGAATCTCTGCCTGTTCACGTGAACCTTTTTGAGTGAAGAATGTAATTATTAACATATGTAATGAGGTGACAGCAGCTTAGGTGTTGGAAAGGGTCAGGCACAAAAAAAGTGATGCCTTAAGAACCCGATGGGTCACATTCTGATAAAGTAGGTGCAACAGTTAACAATGAGAAGACAGTAAATGAAAGTTTATCACTCTGTGTGAAATTGTAAATAAAAACTGAAGAGGTAAGACATCTGTGCACCAAAATTTCAAGCAATAAAACAGCAACAGTGAGGGGATGGTTCTCCTCACACCCAGACCTGCAGTCCTCAGAGGTAACCACTGTTCACAGTTTCTTGTGTACTCTTCTATAATGTTTATATTTGAATGAACAGATGTCATGTGTTCATAATACTGGTGAATCCACTGCTGAAATGCTAAAACATTAACTAGTCATAGTAAAACTGTATATTCCTTCTAAATTGCATCTCCCTAGTGTTAAAATGCAGAGACATTACTTTGTCAACAAAAGTTCCTCTAGTCAAGGCTGTGGTTTATCCAGTGGTCATGTATGGATGAGAGAGTTGGACTATAAAGAAAGCTGAGCACTGAAGAATTGATGCTTTTGAACTGTGGTGTTGGAGAAGACTCTTTAGAGTCCCTTGGACTGCAAGGAGATCCAACCAGTTCATCCTAAAGGAGATCAGTTGTGGGTGTTCATTGGAGGGACTGATGTTGAAGCTGAAACTCGCAATACCTTGGCCACCTGATGCGAAGAGCTGACTCATTGGAAAAGACCGTGATGCTGGGAAAGATTGAAGGCAGGAGGAGAAGGGGACAACAGAGGATGTGATGGTTGGATGTCATCACTGACTCAATGGACATGGGTTTGAGTAGACTCCGGGAGTTGGTGATGGACAGGGAAGCCTGGTGTACTTTGGTTCATGGGGTCACAGAGTTGGACACGACTTAGTGACTGAACTGAACTGAGTGTTACTTTTTAAGAGTTTTTTTTTTTTTTTTTTTAAATATCATACAATCTCTCCCTTTTAAAACTGCACTAGGAGATACTACTAACCACGAGGCCTCAGTGGTTGGGTCTTCAGGTTCATTCCAGTCTCTGGTTAAGGCTGCACATTAGACTCTAGAGAGATGTGACTGTGTCCCTCTCCGGGATAATTTCCCAGGAGTGGAAATGCTGTGCAGTTTGTTTACCTTTTGTTCAGTGTTGAAAAGTCAGCTACCCAAGTGACTGTGTCAGCTTCTGCTCCCACAAACCATGGGAACGCTGACTTCTTACTTGCTCTTTGGTCACAGTGTTACATTTCCTGCTGCTAATTATTATGATGAAACTGGGTTTCTTCAAAAGTCTAAAGTCCATCAGTTCAGTCACTCAGTCGTGTCCAACTCTTTGCGACCCCATGAACTGCAGCACGCCAGGCTTCCTTGTCCATCAACAACTCCCAGAGCTTGCTCATACTCGTCCATCGAGTCGGTGATGCCATCCGACCATCTCATCCTCTGTCGTCCCCTCTCCTCCCGCCTTCAATCTTTCCCAGCATCAAGGTCTTTTCCAGTGAGTCAGTTCACATCAAGTGGCCAAAGTATTGGAGTTTCAGCTTTAGCATCAGTCCTTCCAATGAATATTCAGGTCTGCTTTCCATTAGAATTGACTGGTTGGATCTCCTTGCAGTCCAAGGGACTCTCAAGAGTCTTCTCCAATACCACAGTTCAAAAGCATCAATTCTTTGGTGTTCAGCTTTCTTTATAGTCCAACTCTGACATCTATACATGACTATTGGAAAAACCATAGGTTTGACTAGATGGACCTTTGTCGGCAAAGTAATATCTCTGTTTTTTAGTATGCTGTCTGGGTTGGTCAGGAAGCTGCTTACTAAAAGTCCGAAAGCTGCTTATTAAATGTTCATCCTGATGTTCCCTCTGTTGTCATTTCCCGAATCCAGGCTCTGGGATCCCATGGTAGTTGCAGCACTGAAGTAGAGAAGGACACCCAGGAGAAGATGACCATCCTTCAAACCTACTTCCGGCAGAACAGGGATGAAGTCTTGGATAACCTCTTGGCCTTTGTCTGCGACATCCGGCCAGAAATCCATGAGAACTACCGCATAAATGGATAGAGGCAGAAGAAAAGTGCCTCTTCCGTGGATTGGCGTTTTGAATGCCTTCATGGAACGGGAGGCTTCATTTAGCAAGGCTTGAGTTATATCTTATGAAAAGGCATTAAATTATTTCTGTATGTTATATAGTAGATCCCTTCACTTTTTGCAGAATCGCCAACGTAGATTCTTTGTACAGGCTTGGAGCTTATCCAAAGATTGTATCTTTTTACCTCATATTTCTTAGAAATTTAATGGATATATGTTGTCTGTTTTCTATGCCTTTTCTCTCAAGCAGCTTATTATCAACACTGACTTTTCTTTCTTAGATAGTTTTTTAAAACCCAATTTTCTTAAGAAAGAAAGGGATTAAAACATTTTTTTCCCTAAATCTTTCTTGAAGGTCAGGGGCTTTATCTATGAAAAAGTAGTAAATAGTTATTTGTAACCCATGTGAAACAGCAGCCAGCCTTAAAATAGTCCTTTCCAACTAAGGGTTAGAACAATGGGTCCTAGTGTTGGGCTGCTGTTAGTTTCTCTTACACTTACTAGATGGTAGAATTCACTAACTTGTTACATGTTACTATTTGTGTACTGATACTGTACTGATAATCATTTAAAAGTAAAGACTGTTGTGCGTTTTCCTCCTCTAAGCTGCATGCTCTTTGATAATGCAAAATGTGCTTTGACCCAGATGTTCTGCAGAATTTCACTAAAGAAGTTAGATTATTACATGCATCACACACACATTTGTGTACATACTGAGAAAATATTCATGGTATGCACCTTAGCAGGAAGGAAATCATCCAGCAGCTGTTTTGAAAAACAGCAATCAACTAGTAAGTCTGAAGTTTGCCTTTTCTCAAGAGCCCCCTGTCCTGGGGCAGCCTTGTATTTCCTTAGTGGTGGGCTAAATGCTTAGTGTGGAACCTAAGGTAACTTCACGCTAGCACTGCCCCCAACCCACTGTAATGGAGATGGTAATGGCAACCCACTCCAGTATTCTTGCCTGGAGAATCCCATGGACAGAGGAGCCTGTGGGCTATAGTCCATGGGGTCGCAAGAGGCAGACACGACTTAGTGACTAAACCACCACCGCCAACCCACCATAAATTGAGAGTCTTTGGCGGGCAAGCTGGTAGGTGGAAACAATTGAAAGAACATCATTCTGAAACTACAGGAGAATTAGATGACCTTTTGAAGATGTATTATTTTTGTTTACCCCGGATGGTTTGTTCTCTGGGCACTTCCGTCTTCAGTTGTTGGTCCCTTTTTATAGAGTTCCTCATAAGAACTTTCTATATGAGCTTTCCTGTTTTTTGGTGTTCAAGCATTCCAGTAACTGCTTGTCAGGTGAGCAGTGCTGACCAGATTGGAGTCCCATCCTCTGCCTGCTTGGCCATGATTATCATGGGACACGGTCCTTCTCGAGCCATTTTCTCAGCCTGCGTTTTGCAGCAGCGTGCTGCCTTGCTTTCCAGTCTCTTGCTGGTTCCTCCCCTTTTCCTAAAGTCTTGTTCTTGGATATCTCTACATCCATTTCCTTGTTGAGACCATCTACATTTTGTGGCTTTAATATCATCTATGTTGAAGACTCAAATTTATACCTCCAACTTACCTCCCCTGAACTCAGAATTCTCAGATTGCTTATTTGATGGTTTGCTTTGCCATCTGATAAGCATCTCCACCCTAACTAATGTGTCCCAAACAGTACCTGGATTTTTTAGGGCTTTACTCCTGGTATGGTTAAGGAGAGCAATTCCAAGCCTCTACCTAACTGCAGATAGAGATTTCCCAAACTGGAGGACTACCAAGGAGGAACGTCACGTGTTCACTAGTTAAGACCCAGTATCTTCAACTTGGTGTCCACCAGTATTTTCACCCTGAATCTGTAGGGTTGTACTTGCCTGACTGCTTGACTCTTAACCTTCCAGTTAACCAGCTGAATGTCACTAACATAACAAGCAAAAGGGGTGTAATCTAGGCTCACAAGATCAGACACGAACAGAGCTTGGTAAGTGAACTGAGGGACAGGAGCCTAAAGAGACTGAAGAAGGAACTGAATGTAAAGTGAGCAGAAAAATACTTGGCCATAAGGGGAGAGAGGGAACGGGTGCCCAGTGGCTGTTGGGGGAGGTGGTTTGAGGAAGGTGATGGCAGGTTTAAATGCTTGTGGGTGAGGGGACAGAAGGAGGGAGACTAAGAAGATGTTTCGGGTGGGGAGAGAGCCCTGAGGGTTCTGGAGGCTGAGACTGTTGGGCAGTCTTGGTTGTCAACCTTGACTGTACCCAGCAAAAATGGTGCCTGCCCCAGCCCCTCCCAAGCAGTGGAACTGGTCTCTGGGAGTGGGGCCAGGAGTAACATTTTTAAAAATTTCCCTTTGAGGACTTCCTTGGTCCAGTGGTTAAGACCTCACACTTCTAATGCAGGTGGTGTGGCTTTGATTCCTGGTCAGGGACTAAGGTCCTGCATGCCAGCTGGGAGATGTGACCAAAAATAAATTTCCCTTTGGAGGTGTGACTTGACAAAGTAGCATCTGGTAGGTTCTTCAACCTCAAAGACAGGCAGATATGTTGGTTCTGATGTAGAATGAACCTCAAGACATGCAGAACAGTGTGGTTCTCATTAAGCATGAAAAGCTAAACACACCTGTATTTCCATATGCAGAGCGTAGGGTGGTTATACGCTGCTGGTTAATAGTGACTTATCTCAGAAGGTCTCAGCTGTGGGAGAATTACTTTCAGTACACTTACACATTGGGGTGTTCAGCAGTGTCCTTGACCTGTACCCACTGGCTGCCAGTAGTACCCCTTCAGTGTAATGACCAAAAATACCTCCAGACGTTGTCAGATGTCCCCTGGGGGCCAAAACCACCCAGCTGACAACCACTTAACGACAAGAGAATTAACGTACCACACGATTCCTGGGACATTTACGCACCAACAAGTATTTCTTAATTTTCTAAAATTTGCTTCTTTTCTCATCCTTGATTATAAGTCTAATAATAGCTCTAAATGGTACGGGTTGGATGTTCTCTGAAGTCTCAATGGCTTAATACAACAGATTTATTTCTTATAATGTTTGATACAGGTTGGGGGACCAGGCAGCTGTCCTCCATATGGTGACACAGTGATTCCAATTACTTCCACTTTGTGGTTCTATCATTTTAGTACATGGTTTCCATGACCCCTGAGACAAGGGAAGAAATGCTGTGGGTTAGGGTCCTGAGATAATACGTAACAATTGTTTTCAGCTCATTTATGCATGTCAGTCCCAGGAGCAAACCTCACTGCAAGGGAGGCTAAGAAATAACCAACCTGTGGTTATTTGGTGAGTAAAAGCTCTGCTGCAAATACTAACAGTAGCTTCCTCCATGCCAGCTAGTGACGATGTGAATTATCAATGAGCAGTAATATTTTGAAAGACATCTTTTTTCTCTTGAGTAGCAGGCCTGAACAGTGGGTTTAAAATATTCAGTAAACCATGTTGTAAACAAATGTGCCGTCGCCCAGACTTTGCTGTTCCATTTATAGAGCACAGACTGAGTAGATGTAGCACAATTCTTAAGGGTCCTAGGATTTCTAGAATGGTCAATGAACAATGGCTTCAACTTCAAGTCACCAGCCACATTAGCCCCTAGGAAGAGAGAACCCGTCCTTTGGAAGATTTGAAGCCAGGCACTGGCCTCTCAAGGGCTATGAAAGTCCGAGGTGGCATCTTCCAACAAAAGGCGTTCTGTCTACACTGAATGTCTGTTGTTTAGTGTAGCCACTTCCACCAATTATCTTAGCCGTATCTTCTACATAATCGGCTACAGCTTCTACATCAATTCATCTATCGTGGAGATGGCTTCCTTCCTTAAACCCCATGAACCAATCTCCACTAGCTTCAGAGTTTTCTTCTGCAGCTTCCTCACCTCTCTCATCCTTCACAGAATTATAGAGTTAAGGCCTTGCTCTGGATTAGATTGTGGTTTAAGGGGACGTGGCTGATCTTCTATCCAGACCACTCCAACTTTCTCCAGGGAGTTCCCTCGTGGTTTAGTGGTTTGGACTCTGCACTTCCACTGCAGGGGGGACCTGGGTTTGATCCCTGGTTGGGGAACTAAGATCCGGAAAGCCACATAGTCAATAAAAAAAAAAAAGAAACATTCTCCAATTAGCAGTAAGGCTGCTTTGTTTTATCAATTCGTGTGTTCGTTGGAATAGCACTTTTCATTTTAAGAACTTTTTCTTTGCATTCACAACTTGAAAACTGGCACAAGAGGCCTGCCTTTCGGCCTATCTTGGCTTTCAACACGTCTTCCTCACTGAGCTTAATCATTGCTGGGTTTTGACTTAAAATGATAGACGTGTAACTTCCCCTTTCATGTGAATACTTAAGAGCCCACTGTAGGGTTATTTACCTGCCTAATTTCAATATTGTGTCTTGGGGAATAGAAAAGTCCAAGGAAATGGACAGAAATAGGGAACACCTGTTCAGTGGAACCATCAAGACACACATTGATTAATTTTGCCATCTTATATGGCCTGGTTCTTAACACCCCAAAACAACAGTAATATCAGAGATGATCACCATAACAAATATCATAACAAAAAAGTTTGAAATACTATGAGAATTAGCAAAGTGTGACACAGAGACATGAAGTGAGCAAATGCTATTGGAACAGTGGTGCCAATGGACTTGCCTGACACAGAGTTGCCACAAACCTTCAATTGGGGAATAAAAGGCACTATCTGAAGCTCAAAAAATGAAGCCCAATAAAAAGAGGCATCTGGGCAGATCTTTAGCAGGAGAAGCACACTGTTTACCGAGAGATTTGGTCAGTAATTCAGGGAGAGAATGCTGCCGAATCATGTCAACATCTATCTTCTTTGGTTTTTAAGAAATTTCAAATTACACTGAGTGGCTCCTGGGTCAAGTGTGAATTCAAGGCCATGTCTGTGGAGATGGGAATGAATAGGCTTGGAGAGTTGGGGCAGACAATTCCTTTTTTTCTCTTTTTGAAAATAAAAGGGTAAAGTGGCAGCATTTTAGACCAGATGACAGCTGTTGAAGATAAGAACAGAAGAGAAACTAGGCTGGTGGTTCTGAGATCACGATTGGGATGTCTACTATGTCTTCAGTTCAGTTCAGTCGCTCAGTTGTGTCCGACTCTTTGCGACCCCATGAATCGCGGCACGCCAGGCCTCCCTGTCCATCACCAACTCCCAGAGTTCACTCAGACTCAGGTCCATCGAGTCAGTGATGCCATCCAGCCATCTCATCCTCTGTCGTCCTCTTCTCCTCCTGCCCCCAATCCCTCCCAGCATCAGAGGCTTTTCCAATAAGTCAACTCTTTGCATGAGGTGGCCAAAGTACTGGAGTTTCAGCTTTAGCATCATTCCTTCCAAAGAAATCCCAGGGCTGATCTCCTTCAGAATGGACTGGTTGGATCTCCTTGCAGTCCAAGGGACTCTCAAGAGTCTTCTCCAACACCACAGTTCAAAAGCGTCAATTCTTCGGTGCTCAGCTTTCTACTATATCTTACAAGGGTTTTTAAAATTATGAAGATGGGACAGTTGAAATTTCTAGTTAAAAGCCAGGTCACCTTCAGTTGCCTTTCCCTCCCCTCCCCTTCCCAACCAGATGCCAGTCCTTCCTTTGCAGGCCCTGCCCCACCTTGTTCCCTTTGTACCTGTCCGTGCACTTGCCTCTTTACCCACAGTGTAGAGACAGATCCCTGACCCCGCGGGTGACTGGCAGCCTTAGGACGAAAATTCAAAGTATCTCTGCTGGTTTTGACCCAGTTTCCTGACAGATGGCATATGACTTGTCTATCTGCACACTGCTGACAGGGATGGTGGTGTGTTTAGCCCCAAGCTCTCACATGCATATCTTGTAGCGGAGAACTCACTGAGAGATGTGACTCCAGGATCTAGAATCAATGTAGTGGAGCCAGGAGCAATAGAACTTTCTGTGGGACTTGTTTGTGGAAATACTTTTTTCAGAGAGCTCTAATGAGTGGCTAAGCCTAAGACTTGAACCCAAGTCTGTCTGACGTCCAGCCTGAATTGCTGTATGATTTAGATCAGTGTGTTCAGGCCATGGTTGTGTGTCTCAAGCAATGCGTTTCTAAAAGAGAAAGTCAGTGACTCTACAACTGGCAGACCAGTTCCAAAAACAAGATCTAATTTTTGATCTTTGCCTTTATACTTACTTATCCCACAGCTCTGAGGTGCTCTCCTGTCCTGTCTGCTGCCACACATGAAAATTCTGCCAGGCTGAGACGACGTTCCTTCATGCTTCACCAAAGTTGCCAGATAGTTGGCAGCTGGCCTTCAGACACGGGCCTGTAACTCTCACCCACGTGACGGAACAGAATGGGGCAAGTGCTGAGTAAGGGTGGCTTTGGCTGGGGTTTGTGGTTATTTGGATTTATCTGTAGTTTAAGCCCTGATGAGTTCATTCATAGCCATTCATTCACCAGTTCAGATGCGTGTAACCCTACTGGGGGCCCGCTATTGAGCACAGGCAGAAACAGCCCTGTGCCCCAAAGGTTGATTCTCTTTTTGGGAAAGGGGATCTTGAACAATGACTGTAGTGTGTGCTAGGTGTGGCCATAGTTAATCAAGAGTGACTGTGAGAACGCAGGACTGGCCTGGGCTCAGGACAGGAGAGGGCTCCTAGAAGAAGGGCCCTTTCAGCTGAGGTCTGAGAATGTGTCAGTTAACCAGGCCAGGAGGTGGGGATGAGGTTTGAGGCATCTCTCCCAGAAGGAGAAGGATGGCAACCATTGAGAACTGAAACAGAGAGCAAGGGTGTAGGAGGAACTGAGAGATGGGTCAGTGTTCTTGGAGCTTAGGGTTTTCAGAGGTCGTTAGTCACCTTTCACTGGATTTCACTGGATTTTGGACTTCCCAGGTGGCTCAGTGGTAAAGGATCCGCCTGCCAATGTGGGAGACACAAGAGTCATGGGTTCGATCCCTGGGTTAGGAAGATCCCCTGGAGGAGGAAATGGCAACCCCCTCCAGTTTGCATGGAAAATCCTGTGGACAAAGGAGTGCGGGCTACAGTCCATGGGGTTGCAAAGAGTTGGACATGACTAAGCATGCATGCACTGGATTTCATTCATCTTTCTCCATTCTCCACGGAGCCCCGTTCCCTCACATTGGAGTGCCAGGCCTTGCCACGTGCTGTGGTTTTGGAGATGCGAAAGAACTGCCCAGAAATTCAGTTCACTTTTACTGAGCACTTCCTGCTAAGCACCTCACCATTTCACTTAATTCTTAAAACCTCTCTATTTAGCAGATATTCTTCTTTTATAAATGAGGGAATTGGAGCTCAGAGAGGGGAACTGGCCCGTGCAAGTTCACACGCCAGCGAATGGTGGAGCCTAGTCAGGCAGTTCCACTTCTTTTGTGCCTCCCTAGCAAAGGAGAATCCCCGGGGTAGGGAAGCCTGGTGAGCTTCCGTCTATGGGGTCGCACAGAGTCGGACACGACTGAAGCGACTTAGCAGCAGTAGCAGCAGCAGCAAAGGAGATGATGTATCAACATACAAGTTCAAGCTGGAACAACAAGCAGTGAGAATGCAGAGTGACGGTAGCCCGGCAGAAAGCGCAGGAGGACGGCATCTGGCTTCATGGAGAAGGCAGGCCTTGCTGGAGTGGCAGGAGTGAGTTAGACAGTGACCAGGCCACACACTGGTCCAAGGTTCCCTTTCAATATCTTATCAGCAGGTAGGAAAGCTCCAGCATTCCATGACTCCTGCTCTCATGCCCCTACATTGTGCTTACAGAAATTACACAAAATAAACATCTTGGATCTTGTATGTCTTGCTCAGTGGTGCCCAGAACAATGTGTGCCACTCAGCACACACCTGACGTCTATCTGTTGATGAATAAACCAACGAACTTCATTTTTAGTAGCCTACTTCCTAGATCCTCACCTGCCTGGTGAATGAGGGCAGCATGGCTGCTTTATTCCTCAGTCATTGCTCATGTCCCCAGGCACTCCTTTGTCTCTGGCAGAGCCCAAAGCCAACTAGGTCCTGTGATCTGAGAAAGTGAAGTCGTTTAGTCCTGTCCCACTCTTTGCTACCCCATGGAGTGTAGCCTACCAGGCTCCTCTGTCCATGGGATTTTCCAGGCAAGAATACTGGAGTGGGTTGCCATTTCCTTCTCCAGGGAATCTGAGAGGTGATCTGAGAGGCCCCTAGCAATTTGGTAGTATCTGTTGAAATTAAAATTGCAACTGAGTCAGCAAGTCCACTTGTAGATACGCAGGCTGAGGCATGTACACAGCATGGTGGCTATGACCACAAGAGGAAGGCTGTTGAGGAAGAGTGGGAACCCTCTACATGCCCACCACTGGTGAGGGGCAAGGGAAAAATAGCTCTATTTCTACAAAATAGAGCTTCCCTGGTGGCTCATCTGGTAGAAAATCTGCCTGCAATGCAGGAGACCACTTGCAGCAGAGGAGACGCTGGTTCAATCCCTGGGTCTGGAAGATTCTCTGGAGAATGAAATAGCAACCAACTCCAGCATTCTTGTCTGGAGAATTTCAGAGACAGAGGACCTGGTGGGCTATAGTACATGGGGTCACAGAGAGTCTGACTGAGTGACTAACACACACCTACAAAATACAGAAGTGTCTTATGTACCCCCTTAAAAACAAATCAGACAGGGTGGAATGTTCTGGAATGAGGTGAATGCCAAGGAACTTAGCTGAAAGAAAAAGCAAAAATAGAACAGATTCCCTTTTGTATAAATGCACAGTGTACCCCATCCGTCCATAAGCCGTCTACAGAAACCTCAGGGAAGGAGGTACTTTTCACTGTAGACCCCTTGAAATCCTGAGTGATGGAGGTGGGGGTGGTGGCCACTGTCATGGGTCCTGCACTTATGTACATTTCACACAGATTATCTCGTTAAAGCTTCACATAATCCCATTGAAGCCGTATAATTTGCTTTTGTTTTTAACAGAAAACTAAGGCACAGAGAGGGAAAACTCTATACTCAAGATGATCTAAAAATCAGAGACACTTGGCTGAGAGCTCAGGGAGCCTGATCCCCAAACCGCATGTAATTTTTCATTAAAAAACAAGTCCCTGAGGAATTTTTGGTTCCCAATATTGCTTCATCCATCGGGTCCCATGATTGTCAGACGCGGGCTGGACCTCAGACGCAAGCCGCTCCTCTCAGGATCCGGGGACCGAAGCTCAGAGCTGGGCTGAAACTCATCCCGGCCCAGGATCTGGTTCCCCCACCCCACCTCCCCGAGAGCCCCAGAAGCAACGCACGTGGTCGGCGAACGCGGAGACGCTTCCCCGCGTCCCGGGAGGGAGCCCGGCTGATGAAAGGTAGCTCCGAGCTTGGCTCCGACGCGAACCGGCTTCCCTCTAGGCCCGGAGGCGAGCCCTGCGGGCGGCTCCTCCCGGTGGGGTGACCGCGCGGGGCCGGCCCGGCCCGGGGGGCGGGACTCGGGAGGGCGGCGCGGGCGGCAGGCGGGGCGCGGGCGGCGGTGCCGGGAGGCTGCGGCGCGGTGGGGCGGCGGTGCCCCGGACCTTCTGCGTCCCTGGGGGGCGGTGGTGCGGGCGGCGGCGCGGACGGGTGAGTGTGCGCGGGCCCCGGGCGCGCGCCCCTGTGTCTGCGCGGGCGCGGGCGTGGGCGCGGGCGCGGGCGGCCGCGAGTCCAGATTTCAGCCGCGCTGCCGCCTGGGGGCCCCGGTCCTGGCCTGGTGTGGGCGCCGAGGGCTGAGTTTGGGCCCCATTTCCCCCTGTTGTGCGTGGGAGCCGCTCTCCGGCGGCCCTTGTGAGGGGGCGGGGGAAGGCGAGAGGGGCGGGAGGCCGATTTCGGGGGTGGAGGGAGGCCCAGGGGCAGCAGACCCTGGATCAAGACTCAGCCGCCCAGGCCAAGGCCAGAGGTGGCCGAGCATCCCCTGCCCGAAAGAGCTTGGTTCCTTTGTGGTTCCATCCCCCAGCCTGGCTCCTTGACCTTGGATGGTTCACTTTCGTTTCTGGGTCTTAATTTTCTCAAGTGTAAAATGGAGGGCTTGGAGCTATTGTCTCTGAAGGCTTTATCACCCCAAAACTTCTGTGACAGACCCTCCATCACGGCCCCTTGTTGGGACTTTCCAGTTTAACAAAACAAAATTTGACTTGTGAAAACTGTAGGATTCCCCCGTCCCCCAGCAGACACACACACATACACACACAACTCAGGAAGGTGCATGGGGCTCTTCTGGGGATGCTGGGCACTCAGTGTCTGCAGAAACGGAGATTTTTGCAGAGGTTTGCTACCCAACTCAGAAAGATGGATAATTGGAAGGTCTGGTTAAATGGAATCAGCGAGGGGAATTAGGAAGCTGGGGAGTGGATGGCCAGTTAGTTTGAGGAACTTCAGGGCTGGGCTCACTCCCTGCCTGACTCCATCCTGGTATCTGACCTCGCCCCCCTTGTCCCGTTAGGGCTAGTGTAGGGCTGGAGGCAGGGGTGGAGGGGGGTGGCAGCTCAGAATACACTAATGGGTGTGATGGGTCAGCACCTGCCCTTGGCCAGTCGTGCCAACACCCCTCCTGCCCTCTGCAGCCTCCAGTTTGGATGAGAGGCTACAGGGTGAGAGCGGAGGCCGCCTCGATTGGCCCCATCCTGCCCTCTGGTTTGTACC
Source organism: Tragelaphus eurycerus (assembly GCA_935064755.1). Taxonomy (NCBI): domain Eukaryota; kingdom Metazoa; phylum Chordata; class Mammalia; order Artiodactyla; family Bovidae; genus Tragelaphus; species Tragelaphus eurycerus. Next base: position 1,575,543 of record CAKXYN010000083.1, read on the forward strand.
TGTCCCCACTTGGCAGTTCCTTCTCTCCCTCCACCTTTGCCAAGCCAGGAGCCTCCTTCTGTGCTCTGAGAAGCCTCCAGAAGTCTTCCCTCAATCCAAGGTACTGCCCGCTCCCTCTGACTGCCTTCTCTGATCATTGTCTGTTTCTTGTTTCTCTTTCTCTGAATTTGTCTTTTCTACCAGATGGTGGTACCCATCAGAGAGGGCCGAACAGGGACTCAAGATTTTATTGCTGGCTTTATAGTCTAGAAAGCACAGGGCCTGGCACCAGAAGATTCTTAGGTAGTGTCTATGGAGTAAAAATAATGATTGGTATATTCTGGGATTTCTTTGGAAGGAATGATGCTAAAGCTGAAACTCCAGTACTTTGGCCACCTCATGCGAAGAGTTGACTCATTGGAGAAGACTCTGATGCTGGGAGGGATTGGGGGCAGGAGGAGAAGGGGATGACAGAGGATGAGATGGCTGGATGGCATCACTGACTCGATGAATGTGAGTCTGGGTGACCTCCGAGAGCTGGTGATGGATAGGGAGGCCTGGCGTGCTGCAGTTCATGGGGTCGCAAAGAGTCGGACACGACTGAGCGACTGATCTGATCTGATCTGATATTCTGTTTTGCCCTCTGCTGCTCTCAAGTGATTTAAGTTTGAATTCTTTAAGCCTCACAACAACCTGGTTGCATTATTCCCATGTACACGTGAAGAAACCGAGGTGGTGCAAGTCACTTGCTCCAGGTCATTCACGTGGGAAGTGGCAGGACCGTGCAGGTTGCTTTTCTCCATTACACTAAATAGCCTAGAGGTGCATGACTTCTCCTGGTTGGGACTCTGTGGGAAGCTAATTGGGCCAACTGGGGTGATGGGGATTTCTTCCCAAAAACACTGTCTAATTGTGGGATTCTGCAGCTAATGAACCTTCCACGCTGTCTGGAAAGCTGTCTGGGCAGCTCCAGCTTGTGGATGGTCCCTTCTGCCTGGAGGAGGGACAGGGGGCTCCTGGGCCCCACAAATGTTTCTGAGACTCCAGTATAGCCTCTCTGAGAAACAGGTTTCTAGCTAGGATGTCCCTGGGTTCCTGGTCTGGAGCATAGATCCAAGGATTCTCTTTGTCCCATAGGCCTAGGACCCAGTGAGGTGGAGCAGAACCTTGTTTATCGCCAAGTGCAGGGTAGACATCCTTGGGCTGTTTTTTCATGCCTCTTGGGGGTACCAGCGAGGAAGGAAGTAAAGGGTGATATGATTGACTGATATTCAGCAGTGTTTGGGAGTGCCTACTGTGCTCCAGGCTTGGGGGAGATGGTCCCTGCCCTCCCACAGCTTGGCAGCTCAGATGCCAACTCAAATGTTTTGCTGGATCACACCTAGGAAATGCAGTCTCCTTCCATCCACTCTTTGTTAAGGCAGTTTAAGGAAGAGGCTCGGCCATAGCTGGACCTGGCACAGCTGGGTTCCGAGGTTCAGAGATGTGGGAATGATAGGCTTGGATTCTGGAGCTGGATGGCCTGGTTCATCTCTAGTCCCCACAGCTCCCAGACACCCCACTTTGGGTGGGTCATATCACATCTTTGACTCGCAGTTCTGTCTCCGGGGAAATGGGAAAAACCTGTGAGGAAATGGGCCTGATGGTGAGCAGGATACTGGATGCCACACTTGTATTTCTTTGTGTAGCCCAACAGCAGCTATGCCGGGCTGGCCTCCCTGCACCCATTTTGCAGGTGAGGTCAGCAAGGCTTGGGGAGCTAAGTACCTTGACAGTGGATGTCCCAGAGCATGTGAGGGTCAAGTGAAGGTTCACATCTAGGTCCGTTGGTGCTGAAGTTCTTGCTCTTTTCTTTTTATAGCAGTTTGTTGCTTTGTATAAACAAGGCTCCCTGTCATGAATAGACCTATCCTCTACTCAGTCAGGAAGGGAAATCCCAGATGCCTGAGAGTGGGATCTGGTCAGCTCGTGAGTTCCCTGTGGTTCCTGGATATGTCTGAGCTGGAGAAGATCCAAGACCAGAGGGAAGTTCTCAGCCCAGGCCTTGAAAGGTTCTGCCTCCTCCTATTCATTCCCTCTGAGGACGTTCCTTAGCCTGATAATGAGACCACAGTCCGAGGAAAGACTCTGGGTGGCTCTCCTCAGCCTGGTAATGGCTTTGGCCTTGAGAGTCTGAGGAAGCTGGCCAGCCCAGGACCAGGCCTGAAGTTTTTTCTCGTGATGTTGTTTTCTGAAGGCAGGCGAAGCTGAGCTGGCTGCTCCAGGATGAACCGCGGCTCCGAGAAGGGGAAGTAGGAGTCCTGCTGGTGCTGCTATGGCGTGTGAACCGCAGATGGACCCCGGCGGGGCGGCTGGCCCCTTGCCAACCGCCTCCCCTGGCTGGAGTCCCTTGCCTGGCGGAAGCCCTCCTGGCTGGGGGCAAGGTAGGGTCATGACCCTTAATTCCTTCCTCCTCTACCCCCCTGCCCCCGCCCCTAAGATGCTGAGCTGGATTCAGATAGTATGCTTGAGGAGAGGTGAGTGGAAGGGCCCAGAAGTGCCTGAGATAAGGGTGGGCATTTGGGGATGTGTTTCCAGGCATTTCTGTCATTGCTACTTACTCTCTCTGTCACTGAATTCCTTAGCTTGCCCTCTGCTAGGATGCTATAGCTTCCTAGCACCTCTCCTCCTTGCCTCTTCCATTGTCTCTTCATGGTGTCTCAGAGAAGTTTTTAAAAATGCACAACTTTTCTGTTTCTGTCTCTGTTTCAGCGTTTCCCATTGGGCTAAGCATGAAGATCTATCGTTCACCAGCTTGCAAGGCCTGCCTTAATCGCTCCTGCTGCCCTGGCCATGCTGCCCTGCCCCAGGACCTTTGCACCTGTTGTCCCTTTTGCATGTTATGCCCTTTCCCTGTCTCCTCTCCCCTGCTTTATTTCCTTTCATCCTTCAGAGCTCAGTTCAAATATCCCTTCCATGGGGAATCCTCCTCTGATATCCCAGCCTAAGCCAGACTCTCTGATATATCTCTGCTTCTCCCTATGGCACTTAGCAGTTTGTAATTAAATTAATTCCCTGTAATAACATGTGGAATGTCCAGCTTCCTAAGTAAAATGTAAGCTGCGTGAGGGCAGGGGCTCTGTATTGCTTTGTTCATCCCTGTGTCTATAGTACTTAGGACACAGCTTGGCACATAGTCAGTTCAGTTCAGTCATTCAGTCATGTCCGACTGTTTGCAACCCCATGAACTGCAGCACGTCAGGCCTCCCTGTCCATCACCGACTCCCAGAGTCTACCCAAACCCATGTCCATTGTGTCAGTGATGCCATCCAACCATCTCATCCTCTGTCGTCCCCTTCTCCTCCTGCCCTCAATCTTTCCCAGCATCAGGGTCTTTTCCAATGAGTCAGCTCTTCACATCAGGTGGCCAAAGTATTGGAGTTTCAGCATCAACATCAGTCCCTCAAATGAATACCCAGGACTGATCTCCTTTAGGATGGACTTGTTGGATCTCCTTGCAGTCCAAGGGACTCTCAGGAGTCTTCTCCAACACCACAGTTCAAAAGCATCAATTCTTCAATGCTCAGCTTTCTTTATAGTCCAACTCTCACATCCATACATAACCACTGGAAAAACCATAGCCTTGACTAGACGGACCTTTGTTAGCAAAGTAATGTGTCTGCTTTTTAATATGCTGTCTAGGTTGGTCATAACTCAGTAAGTATTTTGAATGAATGAATTAATGAATGAATGAGTGGCTGGGCATAGGCAAGTGGAGGTGGCATTTTATATTGTGGCTGGTTTCTTAGATGATTTCAAACTTAAAAACAAGGGTTCCTTTTATGTCTACTGTTCTTAGGAAAGCAGTTCACACACACACGCATACCAGTAGAATGAAATAGGATGGAATAGTTTGCCTTCAGCTCTTTGAAGACATTGCTCCACTGGTTTTTGGCAAGCCAGTTCTTGCCCCTTTATAGGAAATAGCTTTCTGTATGTGCACACACACACACACACACACATGCGCACACACACACTTGTACACACGCATGTTTCTTGGTAGCTTTTCAGATCCTTTTTTTTAGCTTAAGTGTGAAAACAAGGATTTCTAAGTGTAGGACTTACAGTTCTCACTTTAAGAAACAGATGAGAGAGATTATTGCCAAGAATCCAGGAATTCATGGTTTGAAAGGGAAACAGAGATCCCATCACTGTGAGAAGTCTTTGCATTGCTTGGGCAAACACAGTCCACGGAGTGCAAAGAGTCAGGCTAGGGGAGCAGTTCACAGTCTCCAAGCCCGAGGTCCAGATCAGTGTGGGCTTTCCACCCTGTGCTGTGCGGTGAAGGTCTAGTCTGAGGCTCCTACAGCATAGCTGCTGCTTTTTCTGTGCTCCTCTTTCTTTTCACTTCTTCTCTTTCTTACTTTCATTTCCCCTGGTACCCCCAGCCAAGCTGGTTCTCCTTTCAGAGGCCCTGTTTACCTTCCTATAGTAATTGTTTTCCACTTTCTAGGGCTCTTGCAGGAGACCCTGGTTCAATTCCTGGATTGGGAAGATCCCCTGGAGAAGGGATAAGCTACCCACTCCAGTATTCTTGGGCTTCCCTGGTGGCTCAGATGGTAAAGAATCCGCCTGCAATATGGGAGACCTGGGTTTGATCCTGGGTTGGGAAGCTCCCCTGGAGGAGGCCATGGCAAATATTCTTGCCTGAAGAACCCCCCTGGACAGAGGAGCCTGGTGGTCTATGGAGTTGCAAAGTCAGACATGACTGAGTGACTAAGCACAGGGCTCTTGGAGGATTAAATGGAATCAGGACTGTGACCCTGAGACTGTGGCTACTGCATAGGAAGGGCTCAGTCCTTGGAAACTATTCATATTTTATTTTATTGTTCTATTTTTATTTCAGCCCTTATCTTCTTTTTATCTGTTTTCCCTAGTTTACTCATTTTAAAATCTAATTTTATAATTTTGCCTTTTTATATTTTATTTTTATGAAATCCTTTCTGGAACAAGGTGTGGGAAGATAAAAACCGATACAACTAAACCAGTGTGGCTTTATGGTAACTTAGGCGCTCTGACAAGCTTTTAAATGATGACAACCATAGCAGCCAGTTATTCAGCACCCATTTACACTAAATGCTTTATTTTCACCATCTTAATTATTTGCAGAATTTTCTGCAGTGGATATCATCATCCTCTAAGGGGGTGGCCAGGAATTAAATGGCTTCTTCAAGGTTTCCCTGTTAGTGAGAGGCTCACTTACAATTTGAACCCCAAACCATCTAGCATGTGCTTCCCCCACTTCATTCATACATGAAACATTTATCTAGTACCTGCTGTATACTTGGCACTGAACCCAGTTCAGGGGGATTCTGATGTGTGAAACCCATGTGGGAGTAATACTGTTCGGATGGGGACAGTGGACTGATTGAGTAGCTGGGGGCACATGAACTCATCCTCAGTGAGCACAAAGGATAAGGGCAGTCATGGGCAGGGTTATCAGACAGATTTGACCGGGCGAGAGTTGAGAGCATCAAGGAAGACTCCCTGGGAAAGGGCTTAGTGAACTGGAACGCAAATGATGACTGGGATCTAAGGGAGTGATGCCAAGGGAATGTGTTCTAGGGAGAGAGCAGGAAGAGCATATGCAAAGGCCCTGTGGTGGGAGAGAACACTGCCTGTCCAAGGAACAAAGGAAGCGGCAAGACGCAGAACGAGGCTGAGCCTTCAAGTTGAGTTTGGCAGGAGGCTAGTTCATCTAAGGACTGGGGGAGTATGGTAACGAGGTTGGTTTTCTTCAGAGCACTGGGAAGCTATTGAAAGTTACTATTTTTTTTTTAAAGATTTATTTGATTTATTTTTGGTTGAGCTTGGGTGTTCATTGCTGCGGGCAGGCTTTCTCCAGTTGAGGGAATGGGGGCTACTCTCTAGTTGCAATGCGCGGGCTTCTCATTGCAGTGTCTTCTCTTGTTGCAGCGCGTGGCCCTAGGGCACACGGGCTTCAGTAGTTGCAGCACACGGGCTTAGTTGCCCCACGGCACGTGGGATCTTCCCAGACCAGGGATCGAACCCGAGACCCCTGCACTGGCAGGCAGATGCTTAACTCACTGGACCACCGGGGGAAGGCCCCTATTGAGTACTTTTACTCAGAGGATTCACATCATTTGATTTGTGCCCTGGCTGCCGTGTGAATCGGAGAAGGCAATGGCACCCCACTCCAGTGTTCTTGCCTGGAGAATCCCAGGGACGAGGGAGCCTGGTGGGCTGCAGTCCATGGGGTCGCTGAGTCGGGCACGACGACTGAGCGACTTCACTTTCACTTTTCACTTTCATGCATTGGAGAAGGAAATGGCACCCCACTCCAGTGTTCTTGCCTGGAGAATCCCAGGGACGGGGGAGCCTGGTGGGCTGCAGTCCATGGGGTCGCTAAGAGTCGGGCACGACTGAGCGACTTCACTTTCACTTTTCACTTTCATGCATTGGAGAAGGAAATGGCAACCCACTCCAGTGTTTTTGCCTGGAGAATCCCAGGGACAGAGGAGCCTGGAGGGCTGCCGTCTATGGGGTCGCAGAGTCGGACACGACTGAAGCGACTTAGCAACAGCAGCAGCAGCTGTGTGAATGCACTGTGAGAGGAAGAGCAGTTGGAGAAGCCAGTTAGGAGACGGGGTACAGGGAGAGGTGAAGGGAGCCTGGGCGAGGTTGTGGGGAAGATGCTGAGGGGTGCGTGGAGCTGGGAGAGATTTTGTTGGGCCCCATTGGCAGGGCCCAGGGATGGACTGGGTGAGGGAGTGGAGGAGCGATTGAGAGGGGTCGTGGGCAGGAATCCCCAGGAAGGTGGAGATTTAAGACTTCAGTATTGACCAGAGCTGGGCTCTGTGCCAGTAGATAACATGTTTGTGGTTTAACCCCTTCAGTCCTGCTCCTCTTCTGAGTGATAGCTACAGAAAATATGCTGAAATATTCAGCTTCTGTCCTCGAGTGGCTAAACTCTAGGATCCTAGTATCTCAGGGCTCAGCCAGCCCCAGCTTTGCTCTGGCTGCTCACCCGTGGCTCCCGGGGCCTCATAGGTGAGAGAAGAGCTCAGTCCTTTTCTTCAGAGTTTCTCTGCTCAGAAGGGAAGAAGGTGTGGCTTCCTTCTGCTGCCATTCCTCCCTGGGCCTGAGGGGATTACCTCACTCTGGCTCCTGATCTGGTTTCCGTGCAGCATTGCAGGGCAAGAGTGAGAAGTTGTGATAAGCCTGAGTTGATGTGCTTTTTGAGGTACTACTTTCACGCAATTTATGCTTTTAAAGTGTCAAATGAGTGCTGATATACTGGGGAGGGCTTGCCAGTAAGTTAGTGGATTGGTTTTCTGTAGTTATTGTAATAATGACCACTAACAGGGGCTTAGAAAATGCAGTATCCTCTTACAGTTCTGTAGGTTACGAGTCCGACACTGGCCTCACTGAGCTCAGATTCTGAGTCAGCAGGGCTGTGTTAGGAAGCTCCAGGAGAGACTGTTTCCTTTTCTTTCCAAATGTCTACAGGCTGCCCATATGCCTTGGCTCCTGAAGCCTTCTGCCACTTTAAAGCCAGAGGTTTCCATCTCTTTGTATTTCTCTTCCGTAGTCACAGCCCTCCTGGCGCTTCTTCCTTCTTCCACTTTTAAGGATCCTTGTGATTGCAGTGGGCCCCTCCCCAGATTATCTGGGCTTCCCTGGTGCCTCAGAAGGTGAAGAATCTGTCTGCAATGAAGGAGCCTGGGGTTTGATCCCTGGGTCAGGACGATACCCCTGGAGAAGGGAATGGCTACTCACTCCAGTATTCTTGCCTGGAGAATCCCACGGACAGAGGAGCCTGGTGGGCTACAGCCCATGGAGTCGCAAAAAGTTGGACATGAATGAGCAACTAACACTTTGCACTTCACCCAGATAACCTAGGAATCTCTCCCTTTCGGGCCCTATTAGACCCTTACTTTTACCTGCAGCCTTCATTGGAAGGTTTAAGGATGGTAAGTCCTTCCTCGCCATGCGAATGTTCAAGGCCAGAGGAGGTGATGCCATCAAGATCTGGGTTCACCCCAAGTCTTTATCGCTTAGCCAGATGAAGCGTCTGTCTGCTTTCAGAGCTCCGCAGTGGCCAGGTCCTTACGGTGCTCCGGATCGACAATACCTGTGCGCCCATCTCATTTGACCTGGGAGCCGCCGAAGAGCAGCTGCAGACCTGGGGTATTCAGGTGGGTGCTGACTGTACTGTATCCTTATTACCTTTTCTCCCATCCACCCATCCATCCACCCATCTGTCTGCCTTATCTGTTCTATCATCTCATTATTTACAACTTTTTTTTTTTACTGGTTCATTCATTGTTCTTTTAAAATTCTGTTTTTATACCTTATATTGGGGTATACTCAATTAACAATGTTGTGATAGTTTCAGGTGAACAGTGAAGGGACTCAGCCAGACACAAACATGTATCTTATCCCCACCCCTACAAGACTCCACTCCCATCCAGGCTGTCGCGTATTATTGAGCAGAGTTCCACGTGTGATACAATAGGTCCTTGTTGGTCATCCATGTTAAACATATAAGTGATTCACAACATTTTTTTTTAAGCACCTACCCTGTGCTTGATATGCCAGTTAATTCACTTAATAGATGTGTGTTTGGGGGTGTCTGCCCTGTGCTGGGCACTTGATCACAGCTGCTCAGTGATTCCTACGGAGGTGACTAGGTCCCCGTGCCTGGGGTCACACACTGGGGTTTTTGTGCAAATGAGAAGACATAGTGCTCGAGGAACACTTGTACTGACTCTGGCACATAGTAAATGTTCAATAAATTGTGGCTCTTAAGTTCCCACAGGTGTGATTCTCACTCTTCTCATATCTTTTAGAGTATGAGGTCTAGATCATCACTGCCCGGGATGGATTATTTATGGATAAGGAAGCTACAATGCTAATTTTACCCTACTCCTTTAACACAGAATTGTATTATGGTTTAAAACATTTTAGCACCATTAAAGGGAAACGTTCCAAGGTGACAGTACTCACCCCACATCAGCATGACAGCTGGTTTTCCTTCCCATGCTTCCTTTCAGCCTTTGTACAAAAGGACATTTTCCTTAAACAGTTGTCTTCAGATGGGGTTTTCTTCACTGGTGAACAGTTTGCATATTGTTCTTCCATGCTCCTAACTATCAGCTCTAATGATTAAATTCTGTGTTCTTAAGCAGTCCATTCTCGTAAGACCTTTATGCTCTAGGGCGTTTTACTCAGGCAGAAAGATGTGAGTTTTCAGTATCTTGGACTGCATTAATAGTTGTTGATGTAGTTTGATACTAATACTTGTGTATCAAGTATTCACTTTGGAAGTGGCCCTGGGCTTGGACAAGCAGATAGTTAGATACAGATATCCGTCTGAGTCAGAGAGTGACTCTGTGTAGTCTGTGCGGTGCTTAGTCTCAGTCGTTTCTGATTCTTTGCAGCCCCATGGACTGTAGCCTACCTGGTTGCTCTGTCCATGGGCATTTTCCAGGCAAGATACTGGGGTGGGTTGCCATGCCCTCCTCCAGGGGATCTTCCCAACCCAGAGATCAAACCCAGGTCTTCGTCATTGCGGGCAGATTCTTTACCATCTGAGCCACCAGGGAAGCCCCAAGTAAGAGAACAGAAACTCCCAAGGATGTCCAGATAATATGTATATATATATTATACATATATTTACTGTATAACATATGGGCTTCTCTAGTGGGTCAGCTGGTAAAGAATCTGCCTGCAATGTGGGAGACCTGGGTTTGATCCCTGGGTTGGGAAGATCCCCTGGAGAAGGGAAAGGCTACCTACTGCAGTATTCTGGCCTGGAGAATTCCATGAACCAAATCCATGGGGTCGCAGAGTCGGACATGACTGAGTGACTTTCACTCACTATGTAATACATATATGAGTGTTTTATGTATTATCTTGTTTAATATGCACACCACCTCTATAAAGTGTACATTTATTACCCTTATGTTCCAGAGGAGGAAAGTGAGGCTCAGAGAAGTGGGTTTTCTTGCTCTGGGTCATGCAGCACCTGAGGGGCAAGGCCAAGGTTTGGACCCAGGGCTGGTCAACTCCAGGGCCTGCCCCTTAGCCATTAGGCTCTCCTGGGTCTGTTGTGAGGTGCTGAGCCTGGGGTTATGGGGATCCCTCTCCTGGATGTCTCCCTGGGTCTCGAGCTGTCCCGCCTCCCCATTAGGGCCCGTCCTTCTCTGACCCTGTGATGCCATTCGGGGCTCCGAGCGCCTTGTTCTGCCTTCTAGGGCAGCCCAGGATGCACTCACACCACTTCCACGTGATAGCCACGTGAACTGGACACAGCATGCTTGCTGGTGGGAAGAAGGGGCGTGGTTCTCTGTGGCCGACGGGTCTCTTTCCCCTGGGTGGCCAAACAGGTCCCAGCTGACCAGTACAGGAGCCTGGCTGAGAGCGCCCTCTTGGAGCCCCAAGTGAGGAGATACATCATCTACAACTCGAGGCCCATGCGGCTGGCCTTCGCTGTGGTAAGGGGGCGGGGTCCCTTGAGACACTGCTGAATTCAGTGCCACGCCCTGCAGCCTGTGGGTACTGGTAACGGCTTTAGGAGCTGGTGGCCGGGCTGCCGGGGAGAGAGCAGTACCCACAGCCCTGGGTTTGGTGTAGGAGGAGGTTTATGGGGGAGAGTTGTTACCAGCTCCTCGTGTAAGGGGTGGATGGCAGATTTACCAAGGGCAGAGGCTGGGGGACTGGGAATCTGCAGACCTACCTCCGAGACCCCAGTCTTAGTATCTGGTCTTGTGAAGACCTTTCTGCTCTCTGGGACTTGGTTATTTTATTGACCTTTATAACAGTCACATGAGGGAGGTATTATTATTCCCATTTTATGGATAAGGAAACTGAGGCTCAGAGAGGTGCTATAACATGTCAAGTCCACTTAGCATTTAAAGGATCAACATGGGCTTCTGACTCAGATTCATCTCACTCCCAAGCCCTGCCCTTTTCTGTTTTATTTAAAATCAGAGTAAGAAGGATTTAGAATACCTGTTCTAACCCCTTGCCTATCTGCTTATGAACAAGGAACAAGGGCTCGTTCTCACAGGCCCCCACACCCCCATTGGTCTCTACCTGGCACTGTGAGCTCTCTAAATCCAAGGAGGGTGTCTGAAGTGGCCAGAGGGTGGCCCTGGGAGTGGAGCTGCTTCACCCAAGGACAGGTGTCCCTGACCATGCCCTTTCTCTGGCTTCTCACAGGTGTTCTACGTGGTGGTGTGGGCCAACATCTACTCCACCAGCCAGATGTTCGCCCTGGGGAAGCACTGGGCAGGCGTGCTGCTCGTGACCCTGGCCGCCACGAGCCTCACCCTGACCCTCGTGCTCATCTTTGAGAGACACCAGAGGAAGGTGAGCCCTCCGGGGACCCCAGCCATGCTCCCTCCAAAGAGGCTGTACCAGCAGGAGAACCCCAAGTCAGACTTTTCTTCCACCTGCTTCAAACAATTTCCCCGGCTGTGAAACTGCCCTGACCCATGTGTCCAGTGACTCAAAGAAGCCCAGTCACACGTGTGATCAGGTCCTTTCTGTTTTTCCCTCTGATCCCTGTGTGTTGTTTTTTGGAAGCAGGCTGTGTTTTGAGAGAGTCTGGGAGAGGCAAGGACAGCCCTTTGAGGTGACTGAGCCCTGCCATGCACCTCCCCTGCCTGTGTGCTTGCGATAGCCATGCGCGTGGGTAGACTCCAGCCTGGCTCTCAGTAGCGACCTCTGAGGCCAAGAGTGGGTGATCAGGGAGTTTAGGTAACTTCTGCCAATCCCAGTCAGACTGGCAGAGTTGGGAGTTCAAAGCTTGAACCCTCTGATTCCTGTGCCTTCATTCACAAAGAAGATTGATACCTCCTGCTTAATGTTTGGTTTGCTAACTGTCTTCTACTTCTTCAGCATCAGTCTTTTGCTACTGTTGAGTGCTTCATATGTGGTAGATCATCTATTAAATGCTTTACATACCTTAACTCATAAAACCCCCCAGTAAATCTCTGGGTAGAGTCTTTTACATTCATGTTACAGATGAGGTACTTGAGACTCCAAAAGGCCCAGGGAGTAGTCCAAGGTCATGCTGCTAATAAATGGCAGAGTTGGAATTCAAAGCCAGGAGCTCAGATTCCAAGCCATGTTCTGGACCAATACCCAAGTGCACTGGTGTTCTGTGGCTGTAACAGGTAACCATAAATATAGTGGCTTAAAGCAATGTTTTGGTTTACAGTTCTGTAGTTTAAAAGTTTTGACAGGGCAGGGCTGTCTCTTCTCTAGAACCTCTAGTGGGGAATCTGTTTTCTTGTCTTTTCTAGCTCTGGAGGCCTCCTGCGTTTCTTGGCTTATGGCCCCTTCCTCCATCTTCAGAGCCAGCAGTGGTGAATTGAGTCCTTCTCACATTCTTGACTCTTGAGTCTTGTCCCTCCCTTTTCTACTTTTAAGGCCCCTTGTGATGACTTTAGGGCTTCCCTGGTGGCCCAGATGGTAAAGAATTTGCCTGCAATGCAGGAGACTCAGGTTTGATCCCTGGGTCTTTGGGCTGTCTAGGTAATCTGGGCCAGTCTTCCTATTTTAAGGCTAACTTATTAGCATCATTAATTCCATCTGCCACCTTAATTCCTCTGTGTTATATAACATAAATTCACAGATTCTGTGCAGTAGGATTTAAGCAGCCTTGGGAGGTCATTATTCTGCCTATCACACCTCCACCGTCATTCTTTCTTCTTTTTTTAAAAAAAATTTATTTATTTTTGGCTGTGCCAGGTCTTCACTGCTGCACGTGGCTTTCTCTAGCTTCAGCGAGCAGGGCCTGCTCTCTGGTTGCAGCGTGTAGGTCCTCATGGTGGCGGCTTCTCTTGTTGCAGAGCACGGGCTCTAGAGCGTGGGCTCAGTGGCTGTGGTGCCCAGGTTTTGTTGCCTTGCAGCTTGTGGGATCTTCCCGGAGCAGAGATCGAACCCATGTCCCCTGCGTTGGCAGGTGGGTTCTGAACGCCTGGATCACCAGGGAAGCCCGCTGCTTTCGGAAGCTCCCCAGCACCTGGCACAGAGGTGGACTTTGAGACCTTTAGTAACCATTCTACTCTTGCCTGACTCAGGAGGAGAGGGCGGGAGGTGAGGAAATGTGGTCAGGGTTTGGGGTATGAATTCCATTTAGCGCCTGTGCTCACAGGGACGAATAGGAACTTTATGGCTCAATCATTCTGAAAGGATCTTTGTTGAGCTTCGAGATGAGGCTGACAAAATAATGCTGCCCTTGGGCTCCGTTAATGCTTTCATGGTCTTGTGTTTGGCCTATAAAAAAATAAATTGAACTGGCTGCTTTTGCAACAAGAACCTTCTCTTGGGGAGGGGGAAAATGCTAAGTGTTCTGCTTTATCAGGAGCAAGAGAAATACCTGGCGCCTGGCAGGTGCTTCAGGGAGGCAGTTCAGGGAGACCTGCTGTGGGTTTCTGCCTCTTTCCTCCATTTCTTCCCTATTCAGCTGGTATTCGTGAAGGCTCAGCAATGCCAGGGGATGTGCTGGGCATAGGGCAGAGAGATGAACAAAACTGTTTTTCCTCGTAGGTGCAGCATGGAGGCCCCAGGTGCATAATGGCTCTTCTGTCATCGCTGTTTTTTGATCCTCCAGGATCCTTTACTTTCTAATAGGGCCATCATTTAATGAGCCCTTATTATGCGTTCTGTATTTGGGGTCTGATATCTATGCCCAGCAACCTGACAAGAAGGCAGGATACCCCTACCATTTGCTAACCCTACAACCTGGGGTGACTCATTGCTTAACCTCTCGGGGCTTTAGTTTTCTCGTCTGTAAAATGGGATGATAGTTGTAACTCCTCATGGGATTGCCGGGAGAACTAAATGATGTAATACATGCAGCGTGCTTGTACTCCTACTTGTGTGTGTGTGTTGGTTGATCAGTTGTGTCCAACTCTTTGTGAGACAATGGACTGTAGCCCGCGAGGCTCCTCTGCCCATGGAATTCTCCAGGCAAGAATACTGGAATGAGTTGCCATGCCCTTCTCCAGGGGATCTTCCCAATCCAGGGATTGAACCTGGGTGTTCCACGTTGCAGGCAGATTCTTTACCATCTGAGCCACGAGGGGAGCGCATAATCCTACCTGGTATTACATAAGGTATTAACTCTTCACTAGTGGGGAAACCAGAGCTCAGAGAGGTTAAGTAACTGGTCTGTGGTCACACAGCCTTCCTTACGTCTTCCGTTGAGCCTCAGCTCAAGGACTTCTTTCTTCTCAAATCCCTTGTCACTCAGGACCGTGCAGATCCCCCTCCCTGACCATCGTCACTCTTTCTGTTTGTGTTCAACCTGCATCACACAACATCCTTGGGAGCCTCAGCATTTGTACACACTGCTTTGGTTTTCCCCTGTTTGCGAGAGGCAGGAGCCCCTTCAGCCCCCTCCTCCTGCAGATACCTGTGGCATCTGACTGTGTCCTGGGCACTGGGTGAAGTGCTTCACACACACAGTCTCAGTTCAATATCACCACCTTCCTAAGGGCTGGGGACACTTTTTATCCTTATTCAGAACTGGAGAAAGCGAGACTCAGAGAAGGGACACAGTTGACCAGGACCATACTGCCCAGAAGTAGCAGAGCTGGGCTTCACCCCAGGCTTGCTGACACTGTTGAATTTATTGTCCCAACAACCCCACAGTCTGTTGTATAGGGGAGACAGTGGCTGTGTCTTAAAGACCAAGATTGTCCCGTGGTGTCTCGGGCTGGGACAGTGCTTGGTTATTACCTGGGCCCAGGAGTGCCTCAACAACATGAAGTTCAGGCCATGAGGCTAGCGCTTGTCTTCTAGGCCAACACCAACACAGACCTCAGGCTGACAGCTGCCAACGGCGCCCTCCTGAGACACCGGGTGCTGCTGGGGGTGACGGACACGGTGGAAGGTTGCCAGAGTGTGATTCAGGTACCGCGTCATCGAGCAACCCCTTCTGTGGGAGCTTTGAGGCCAGGCTCCCCAGGTCTGTGCAGTGCCTGCCCGGGTCTGCTAACAGAGACAGCATCAGCAGCCCTTCCTTCCCCCTGCTCCTGTGTCTCCTTCTGGAGACACCTCTCTGGGTGGTCAGTAGCAGCCTAGAACCTCCACAAGGCAGGGCTGGAAGGACAGTTTGAAGGAAACCAAGCTACATTCCGCCTTCAACATTTATTCAGCAGAGAGATGGGGCCTCCCTCTGTTTCAAGCCCTCAGTGTCCAGATGAGATCCCTGGAGAGGCAGGTCAGACCCTGAAGGCCGTGTGCCCCAGGCTTGGTTGTTTCCTTGGCTCCAGGGAAATGCGAGATCTGAAGCGACCAGAAGGAGGTCACGCAGTGGGTCTGGGACACAGGCGGGCTGGATGAGGCTCAGGGCTCCTGATCCTGGCTGCGCTCTGCCACTGGGATTGGTGCATCTCCTCAGTCAGTGTCACGCCTGCATCTCACCCAGTGGGAGCCCGGGGTGGGGGTACAGGTGGTCTTTGGTAGGAAGCCCATTGGGCACATGACCTGTACATCCCCAAAATATTTATTGAGAGCCCACAACGTGCCAGGCACTGTTCTAGGTACTGAGGCTGTGGCAGAGAACAGACATAGGCAGGTCCTCAGTTTACATAGCACGCCCGAGATGGTGTAGGATGTAAAGGGATCTTGCTTGACACCAAGGGTGAACTTGACCACTAGACTACTGGTAGGTCAAGTGTGATAGTGTAGCTCAGGAGCTTCTTGAATCTGGGGGTCCTTTCAGCCTCATTTATCTCTAAATCCTCTTTTATCATTTGGTACAGAGGAGCAACTTGGCAAGTGTTAGTTGAATATATGGCTGGCTGGCTGGATTGACTAAGGAGTGGACATATCTTTTAAAAAACCAGGTTCTTTCAGTTGCAAAGTAGCATCTTGAGACGGGGTGATATAATATCTTGGATTTTTTTGTGGGGGGATGTGGGACATGGAGGGATCCAGGGTGAGTAATGGGTGGGGGTAGACATGAAATAAGAGTAGCATGAAGAGACAATCACTGAACCAAGATGATGGGTAACTGGAAGTTAATGATTTCCTGTGCTCTTCTTCTGTATATATATGTTCATGATAAAAAGTAAAAAGGAATCCAGATATTCCCTTGGGGGTGAGGTAGTGGGAGAGATGTGACCTTGGGTTTCACCGGGAAGAGGGAGGCCGGGGATCCAGAGGAGCGGGTCTGTGGCCAGGGGCGTGGGCCAGGTGCCAGTGGTTTCTTGTAGAACTCAGGTTGTGACGTGTGGGCATGGAGGATTTCCACCTGGCTGAGTTTACCCCAGCCTCTTGGGGACTGTGATGGCGAGGGGCTGGCAGACTTCTTAGCTGCTCCTTCCCCCAGAACCCCCAGGTTGTTGACCTCTGACCTGGCCACGGACAGTGGAGATGACAGCTCTGAAGGGTTTCACTCGTTTGACTGTTAGGTTCCAGACAGAAGGGCATCCCAGCCACTGGATAGAGGGGGTGCAGACATGTGTTCATCCCAGGTGGACATGTGATGTCCAGGATGGTCCAGAGTTTATCTGGGATGTTCAGTGACTTGAGAGAGATGGGACTTCAGCCATTTCGGACAGGGTTTGACAGTTTCCGAATTTTGCATACAAAGCCATTGTCTGCCAGTCATCCAAAGGGGATCGGCCATGTAGGGGAACTCTGAGAATAGCAGCATGGCTCCCATCTGAGACTAGGGTGAATCTGGTCATCCCCAGAAAGGCGGGCCTGCGGGGAGGAGGCAGGGGGTCAGGCCCGTCTTGGGGATGGAGAGTTCGAGGGCCGGTGGGCTTTGTCTTCCGTGGTCATGACTGCTTCTCTCCCCAGCTCTGGTTTGTCTATTTTGACCTGGAGACCTGCGCGCAGTTTTTGTCTGATCACATTCGAGAGATGAAGATGAGCCAAGAGGTAAGATACCTTAAGTGAAAAACAAAAGAAGAAAATAAACCAGGAGGCTAAATTGTATAGATTGCATTATCTCAGTGTTGGAAAAATGTCTAAGGAAAAAGTTACTTGGAAGGAAGAATACCTCTGTGGAATCATGGCTATTTTTGCCCAGGATATTATGGCCATTTTTCTCTTCCTTTATAACTAGTTGCATTTGCCACATTTCTTATAGTGAACGCTTATTTTAATTATAATAATAGTAATAAATAACAATAGATATCATTTATCACAACAACAATGATAAAGATTCTGGCAGAGGAAAATGCCATATATTTAGGTGACTTTCCCTTCTTCAGAATCTTCAGTGTTTTGAGGAAGAACAGGGAGATTTTGCCTCACCTACACAGAAGCAGAAACTGAGGCTCTGAGAAGGCCCAGAGCCAGCTGGAAATGCTGGATTCGGAGCCCAGCCCTCCCATCCTCGAGCCCTGTGCTTCTTTTGTGGGAGCCATTTCCTCCATCCCGAAAGTGCTGTAGTTGGTCTTGAAGTCAGGATTGTGGCTTAGCCCCGATCCAGCTAAGTTACTCCCTGTGTGGCTTAGGAGAAGGCCTTTGAGCTCAAGTTTGCTCATCTGCATATATGGGTAAAGATTCCCGTGTCCCAGGCTACTCTGAGGAACAGATGAGAGCATGGAAGGAAAAGTGCTTCTGACTGTATTTTTGCATGAATTATCTGATCTCTCCAATGCGGCTCAGCTCCAGGGTCTCCTGAGGTCAGCATCTGAATCTGTAGACGGTCCACGCATCCTCTGTGGGTCTGATGCTTGGCTAGCCACCCGGCCTCCTACATCCACCCAACTGAGGACACCACTGAGCCCCTCTCTGTTTCCTTTGTAGTCCTTGCTGAGAAGCAGATTGAGCCAGCTGTGTGTTGTCATGGAGACTGGGGTGAGCCCCACAGCTGATGAGGGGCCAGAGAACCTGCTGGAGGAAACTCCTCTCCTGCCCGACCGTCCGGGTTCCACGGAGAAGCCGCTCATGCAGACTGAACTTCGCCAGCTTGTTCCTGAGGCTGAGCCGGAGGTAACAGGCACCTTGGCCAGTAGGGCCGCCCTCCTTCACCGGGTGTCTGCATAGAGTCCGTGCATGGCTCTCAAGTTCTACTGTAGATTCCTGGGGACGTGCCTTTACTGAGTTGGTTGGGACAATACACCTCTTCCAGTTTACCAGTTTTTTAAATAATTTTTTTCCTCACTGCAGCAGTTTAAAAGATAGCTTGCTGCTACTGTTGCTGCTAAGTCGCTTCAGTCGTGTCCAACTCTGTGTGACCCCATAGACGGCAGCCCACCAGGCTCCCCCATCCCTGGGATTCTCTAGGCAAGAACACTGGAGTGGGTTGCCATTTCCTTCTCCAGTGCATAAAAGTGAAAAGTCAAAGTGAAGTCACTCAGTCGTGTCCGACTCTTAGCGACCCCATGGATTGCAGCCTACCAGGCTCCTCCAGCCATGGGATTTTCCAGGCAAGAGTACTGGAGTGGGGTGCCATTGCCTTCTCCAAAAGATAGCTTAGAGGAATATAAATATGAATTTTTAAATATAAAATACTTACTGGGTACCCCCCCATTTAAAAAATATCTTGGTATTTTTTTGTATAGTTCCATGGGATGTGTGGTTGTGTGTTGATGGATGGTAAGCCTACCTCAACATGAGCATGCTGATAAATATTTGGGTCATTTTAAAATCTGTTTATCAACTAATCTATCATCAATTTATCTATCTCCTTAAATTGCAATTGGATATTGAAATCTTATGTGCATCTCTGTTGAATTCTATTTCCTCCTGCTCCAAAGTTCTGTTGGGTCCTGCTAGCTAAGCTGTTTGTTTGGCATGGCTAAGAGATGGTAGACCAGAAGTCTGGTAATATGGTTTGCAGCTTGTGGAACCCCCTTCTCACCATGAGGACAGACGGTTTGGATGACATGCAGTGAGGGGTTATCTCTGGCAGGGTGTGAAACAGGAGAACACTTGCCTTTGGTTTTTTGCCAATAGATTTGGAGATGAAAAGTCTAGTCCAGTCCAGACTTTCCCTTTTGCATGGATGGGGAGTGGGGAGCCTGCAAATAGGACCATTATGAGAGAAAATGATAAATATATTAATCTCTTCAAAGAGCTGAAAATATAAGGTCACATTCTTTCTTGCACATGCATGTCTGGCTTTATGTGAAATAGCCTATTAACTATGATGGGTCTTTTAAATGATTTTTTTCAAATTCACTCAAACCAATAGTAATACAATTTCCTGTCATGAATATCTAGTCTCAGTGCGTGTGCACATGTTTTTAAAGTAGCTGCCCTTACAATGTAGTGAGGAAAAGTACAATCGATGCCCAAGTCTCAGCCTGGGCCAGACTGTCATATTTCAGGAGGAACCCAGTGTGTGTGAAAGGCAGATAAATAGTTATAATGACCTCTTACATTTTTATAGATTTTTGTCATGCATAAAATTCTTTAGCATTTCCTCTAAAATATGGGTTATTTTCCTTTTTTTCTTGTTGGGTGAAATAAACTTCCAGGGGGTCAGCTGACTTATCCAAGGTCACATAACAAGGGAGAATATGACAGAATCCAGGGCAGAAACCAGCCTGTGATTTTCAGGAGGCAAATTTTCTTGTTGAGTTTCTTTGCTTATGTTAATCAATTTTAAAGTAAATGGGTGCAAAGCTCAATCTGAATTAGTAAGTGGTAGGCTATTTGATGTTTTCAGCATTTTTCTAGCACAAAGGATAACTCTAAGGAAACACTGATCCAACAGAGCTAGTTTGTGCTTTTTGAATAGGATAATGATAGTGATATTTATGGCATTTATCGAGTACTGCACACTGGGCTTTCTTTCCATAAGTTCCTTGAATAAATCCTCACTCTAGCACAACCAGAAAGATGTTTCGATTTTCTGTCTTTTACTGCTGAGGAAATGGCTCAGAGAAGTGAAGTGACTTGTTCCCGGTCTGTCCCAGGGTGGCTGAGCTGATATTCCCACTTGGCCCTTTTAATTCAAAAGCCTATTCTTGATCCCTAACTGTACTGACATAAACAGCCTGGGTGTAATCCACACCTTACTGCATTACCTTCAGACTGGCTGCAGGTGAAAGATCTCTGAAAGAGGAAAATAAATATAAAATTTTAAATAAAACATACTTATTAGGTACCCCCCCATTTAAAAAATATCTTGGTATTTTTTTTGTGTCGTTTCGTGGGATGTGTAGTTGTGCGTCCATAGATGGTAAGCCTACCTAAATGTGAACGTGTTGATAAGTATTTGGGTCATTTTAAAATCTGTTTATCAGCCAGTCTGTAATCAATCTATCTCCTTAAATTGCAGTTAGATATTGAAATCTTATATGCATCTCTGCTGAATTCCATTTCCTCCTGCTCCAAAGTTCTATTGGGTGCTACCACCTAAGCTGTGCTGCACGTTAAGAAGCTAGAGCATCTTCCCTGGAATCCCAGCTGCCAGACAGGTAGATGGAACTTTGGAGACCAAATGTGTTAATAAGAGCATGCAGTAAACACAATTTTTCCAATTCTCTTTTTTTCCCCACTGCAATAAAATATACCCAATATTAAATTTCCCACCATAATTCTTTGTAAGTGTATGATTCAAAGGCATTTAAGTACATTCACATTGTTGTGCAACTATCACTACATCCTCCTCCAAACCCTTTTTATCTTCATTGTTCATCATTGAAACCACATACCCATTAAAATACAAACTCTCTTATCTTCCCCAGCCCCTGGGAACCACCATTCTACTTTCTGTCTCTATGAATTTATTGCTCTGTGTGCATGCTCAGTGGTAAAAAATCTGTCTGCAATGCAGGAGACCTGGGTTCAATACCTGGGTTGGGAAGATCCCCTGGAGAAGGACATGGCAACCCACTCCAGTATTCTTGCCTGGAGAATGCCATGGACAGTGGAGTCTGATGGGCTACAGTCCATGGGGTCAGATGTGACTGAGCGACTAATACACACACACACACACACACGTACTTGGTCACTCAGTCTTATCTGACTCTTTGCGACCCCATGGATTGTAGCCCACCAGGCTCCTCTGTCTATGGAATTTTCTAGTCAAGAATACTGGAGTGGATTGTCATTTCCTTCTCCAAGGGATCTTCCTGACTCAGGGACTGAACCTGGGTCTCCGGCATCAGCAGGTGGATTCTTTGCCACTGAGCCACCTGGGCTTCCTGAGTTTATTGCTGTATGTGCCTCTTTCAAGTGGAATCATACTGTGTTTGTCTTGTGTCAAATCCTTTGTACACACACCTCTGATTGAAGAGGTCTTTGGCCTCAGCCAGCAGACAAGCAAACAAACAAATATGTAAACGGTGAAATGATGCATTGCAGTTTATTGGAGAGAAACCTGCTCCTCTCACATACATGAGGGCAGGAAGTGAAGGCAGGTTCTCAGTGGGACGGGGACGGTCCCCTCACACTCTTAGGCTCAGCTTTTTTTTATATCCAACTGAGTCAGGCCCTAAACCCCGCTTTCCCTGGATCAGAGCATTCTTTATTTTCTCTAGGGGGCTCACACAGCATAGAGGAGAGAGGCGTGATCCGGTAGCCTCGATAAGCACTTTTAATATAGGAGTACTAGCCTGAAGTAATACAGCAGGTACTACCCTGTGTAAATTGAAGAATCTGCCGTCATAGGGATATTCTCCCAACCCTGCCTCCGTTTACTGGTGCTTCTCTTCAGGTGCATTACCTTGACCTCGTGTACTTTACAAAATCACTTGAAACTGGAAGAAGAGAGGGAAAGAGACAGTGTGTCTCTCTGTGTGTGTGCAATTGGCTGTTATAAGCTAATGGTAATTAGCTTTTTTGTGCATGAAAGTGAAAGTGAAGCTGCTCAGTCGTGTCTGACTCTTTGCAACCCCATGGACTATATAGCCTGCCATGCTCCTGTGTCCATGGGATTTTCTAGGCAAGAGTACTGGAGTAGGTTGCCATTTCCTACTCCAGGGGATCTTCTCGAACCCAGGTCTCCCACATTGCAGGCAGATGCTTTACTGTCTGAGCTCCTAGGGAAGCTTTTTTGTGCATATTATCGCCTACTAGCAGTTAGGTTACCCACCTTGGAGATGAGGAAATTGAGACTGCAGTAGCCCCACAGAGCTTGAGAGCTGGAGTTCTGGACCCATTCAGGCATCTTGCAAGAACCCCGGCTGAGGGCCTGGCCAGGTTCTTCTTAGTGAGTGTCACTGCGGGACCAGTGTCAAAGCCGAGGACCACTTGGCTTTCTCCTCACTCTTTAGATACTTCTCTGTGGGCCTCACTCTGCTTCCCTGCCTCTTCCAGGAAATGGCCCAGCAGCTGCTGGCGGTGTTTGGTGGCTACTACACCCGCCTCCTCGTGACCTCTCAGCTTCCCCAGGCACTGGGGACACGACACATGGACTCTCCAAGGATTCCATGCCCCTGCCAGCTCATAGAGGCCTACATCCTGGGCACAGGGTGCTGCCCATTCCTGACCAGGTGACCTTGGAACGAAGGTACTCCTCTTCCTCCAGGACTGAAGGTGAGAGGTCAGGGAGGCCTTGGAGCCCCGGGGTGGCTGATGGCGAGGCTCTGGGGTTCCCTGAGGCTGTCAGTCATGTCAGCACTGGGGATCCGGTGTTCACTCCAGGACCCTGCACCAAAATGGCTTGTCGACAGTCCACGCTGACCCCTGGCCTTTGCAGAAGCCGATGGTCCCACTCTGAGCTACTTTCTGTGCTGCTTAGAACCGTTGGCATGAGTGGAAGGGGCCCCCCGCCCATCCCTTTCATTGTCTGGTGAGCCCCAAAAATGTGAAGATGACCAGACGGGGCTGAAAGTGGGCCCAGAGCTGGCTCTCAGGCGATGCTCCGGTCCTCACCCGCTTTGTGTCAGATGGAGACTCGGGAGGACTCTGCTCTGTGTGGCGTTGCCTTCAGCCCCTTAAATTATAAGATGCCCCCGTCCCAGTCTGAAGCAAAGGAGTAAATTCTCAGAACGTTCTCCACTTTTAAGTTGTTACTGCCCTACATTTTCTGAAACACGGTGTCACTTGGGCTTGTCTGCCAGCACGCAGGCTTTCAGGAGACAGAAGGAAGGAACGAACAGTATGTAACTACTAATGAGAAGATTTGGAAGAGATGGATCCTGTCTGATCAGAGGACTTACTTTGTTCCAAGGCACCCATGCCTGTGGGTGTGGTCTCAGCGCAGAGAGAGGATGGCAGTCCTGTTCCCTCACACTAACGCTGTCCTGCAGGGAAGCGGGATCTCTCCCTTGTGGAATTCCACGAAGAGCTCAGAGGCTTCCAGGTGCTCTGCTTCTGAAAAAGTATGAAGACCCATTGTTCCCTGGGCCCGAATCTAAAGACCCCAGCCTGGCATTTAAAGGCTCCCCAGTGCTGAAGACCTGGCCATCATCTGCAGTTTTGGCCTCATCGCCCGTAAAAATCCTTCATAGGTTGAAAATGTTTCCTGAACTGACATAGCTATTCTTTTGCATCTGTTGGATTCCTATGCATGTTTTTTTTAAAAAAAGATGTTTTAAAATTGAGACATAGTCGATGTAAGATGTACTATGTAAGTTTCAGGTGTACAATGTCGTGATTCCTCGTTTTTAAGGGTTGTGCTCCGTTTCTAGTTGTTATAAAATATGGGCTGTATTCCCTGTGTTGTCCAGTATATCTTTGTAGCTTATTTATTTTATACATGGGAGTCTGTACCTCTCGGTCCCCTCCCCCATGTTGCCCCTCCTCCTTGCATGTTTTAAAGCCTAGCTGTCCTTACCCCTCCTTCAAGAAGCCTTCTAACATCTCTGCCACTTCTATTTTTTTGCTTTTTAAAATTACCTCTTTAATCTATTAATCCAAATCACCTCACCTTGTTTTTTCTTGGCCACACCATAGGACTTGCGTATCCGAGTCCCCTTACCAGGGCTTGAAACCAGGCCCTTGGCAGTAGAAGCACTGGGTCCTAACCGCTG
The DNA here is from genome assembly GCA_935064755.1 of Tragelaphus eurycerus. NCBI lineage: Eukaryota > Metazoa > Chordata > Mammalia > Artiodactyla > Bovidae > Tragelaphus > Tragelaphus eurycerus. The sequence goes on from CAKXYN010000083.1 coordinate 1,599,431, forward strand.
GGCCTCCAGGGAATTCCTGACTCTGCCTCCCTTAAATTCTCTCTTTTTAGAAAATTACTATTATTATTTTGCCTTTGGGCTGTGTCACACGGCATGCTGGATGGTTCCCTGCCCAGGGACTAAACCTGGGCCTCTACAGTGAAAGTTCCGGATTCAACCACTGGGCCCCCGGGAATTTCCTCCTTTGAGTTTTTGATGTAGCTGCTGCCTTTACTGGAGAAGGCAATGGCACCCCACTCCAGTACTCTTGCCTGGAAAATCCTATGGATGGAGGCGCCTGGTGGGCTGCAGTCCATGGGATCACTAAGAGTCGGACACAACTGAAGCGACTTAGCAGCAGCAGCCGCCTTTACTGCTGTTTTGTTATTGATTCTGATTTCCTGTGCACAGGCCTGTTTTTCTAGCTAGACCATAAACCCCTCAAGGACAAAGACTTATACTTTTTGTGTATGACCTAGACCTGCTAAGGAAAGAAATTCCTGTGGATTGAGTGCTTGTCATCTCAACAGTAGCTTTTGCAAAATACTCTCTGTACTCAGTTGAATGATGAGTAGAGTTGGCACAGACTGGGGTTCTGGTCTTGAACTGCCACTTTTAGCTATGTAATTTTTGGCTGGTCCTCAGTTTACGTGTCTGTATAATGGGTAGCTTGGATTTTTCTTGTTTTTTAATTGGCCCTTTCAAAGTCAAATATCTGGCAAGTTCCAACATTTTCTGTTCCATTCTTGCCGTTGGCCTTTCTGTCTGTTATGCCTTTGTCTACATGTAGAAAGGTTCTATAGCTTCACACAGATAAGCTGCCCCAGACTTGATAATCATTTGGATGGGGTTGCAGGAGACCTGGATTCTCCTCCTAGATCTGCTGCTTCTTAGCAGTGTGACCTTGGCTAGGTTAACCTCTCTGAATGTCAGTTCACTCTATAAATGACTCTAGTGACCATGAACTGTAATTATGTGGCTGACGTACCATGTAAGAGATGAATCTGATCATTTTCTCTGGGCCAGAGAAGAGAAAGCGTGAACATAGACCAGCTCTAGAAATGGCTGTTTCAAGCATTTCTCTTTGGCCAATGCTGTGGCCTTCTTTGCTTAATGAGATTTATTCATAAAAGTGATCACTGCCTTCTTCCACCTGCCACTGAGGAAGTGTGGGCTGTGAACGTGACCAGTAGAAGCCCACGTTTATCATCCAACCACAAAGCCCTGGTAAGTGTAATAATAGAGAATAAAAATGTGTGTGTTTTGAGAAAACAGCAGTTTCTCCTTAAAGGGCCCTTGATGTGTTCTTTCCTGCCTTTCCCTCTCTGTAGTTTCTGGTGGTCTCACCGGGCAGATGGGCCATTCAGGTATGCCCACAAGATACGTCTCTTTGCATTCAAGCCTCATTTCTTCTTTTAGAAAGTTCTGTGATCTCTGTCTTGCCTAGACCTTACAAGGTTGCTGTGAAGATGAGATTCCATAAAAGAATGTGTGGGCTGTTTCAAGGTTCTGTGTTAATGATAAGTATGGTGCCGGTGAAGATGGTGCTGTGTTGTGAAGTGGGAGCGGAGGCCTTGGATTCCAGGCCGCATGTATTCAAATCCAAGGACTGCCACTTTAGGCGAGGTGCCTCCCATCCTTGGGTCTCAGTCCTCAAAGGTGGAGTGGGAATAAGTGTGCCTTCCTGGCAACTGATTGTGAAGATTAAATGATAGGAAAAATACTGTAAAGTGCTTACAACTGTGAGTTGCAAACTTGAGTAAAATCCCAATAAATTGTGGCTGTCACTATTATTTTTTATCTCTCACTATGTCTTGTGTGCTATAGGTGCCCCAGGTATGTTTCTGTGGATGGCGTGGCTCAGTAACAGTTCATGTTTATTCATTCTGCATCAGAGCTCAGTTACCCCAGCACCGTGAGGTGTACTTATGTGAATAAAGATTCCAGTCTGATCTCTCTGAAATTCAGTACCGGAAGAAGCCTAGCGGGGTTTTAAGAACAAGCTGGTTGTTGATTTTGGATACTCACCCTCTGCTGCTTCTCATCTGTTAAGGGCGTGTGTGATGCCAGGGAGATGAGTTGAGGTGATGCATGGGAAGCACAGGTCTGGTTCCCAGTGTGGTCCGTAGTAAGGGCTCCGTCATCCAACGCTGTCTTTTCTTTAGCTGCTGCCTGCTGTTTTCTACCTGCGTCTGTTTGGTAAGATGTTACTTACGTTATTCAAATCTATGTCCTTACTGAATTTGGTTGGTTGGTTCTATCAAGAGAAGAAAATTTCCAACTAGGATTGTAGATTTTCTGTTTTCTCCTTTTACTTTTGACAAGTTTTCTTGTTTTAGTTGCAGAGTTTAATATATTGAGATGTAATTAATATGCCACAAAATTCACCATTTTAAAGAATAAAATTCAGTTGTATTTCGTATATTCACAAGATGACACAAACATTACCACTAATTAATTCTAGAACATTTTCATCACCTCTTCCTCTCCCCACCAAAAAAAGCCCCCTACCCATTCAGTCACCCCCTATGCCTTCTCTCCAGCACTTGACAATGACCGATCTACTTTTTCTTTCTATGGATTTTCCAGTTCTGGACATTTCGTTTAAAGGAATCATGCAGTTTGTGGCTTTTAGGTCTGACTGTTTTTTCACGAAACATGATATTTTCAAGATTCATCCACATTATAGCATGTATCAACACTTTGCTCCTTTTTAACGACCCAGTAATATTCCATTTCTTTTATACACCACATTTTGTCTATCCATTCATCATCTGGGGTAGTGAACCTACTTTTTGCCTATTACGAATAATGCTGCTATGAGCGATTGTGTACAGGTTTTTGTGTGAACATGTATTTTAATTCATTTCTGACAAATTTTGTTCTTATTCCATGCATACACATTTAGAATCATTAAAACTGCCTGATTTGACCCTTTTATCTTTATGAAATGTCCCTCCTTATCTCTACTAGATTTTTGCCTTGAAGATTTACTTTGTCTCATACATTAGCTTTCTTTTGATTAGTGATTATATAGTATATCTCTTTGTAATTTTACTCTCAACTTATCTGTATCCCTATATTTAAGATAACCCTCTTATAAACATATGGGATTAAAAATATTCAGTCTTTGTTTTTTAACTACAGCATTTACTATGCTATGTCTAATGTGTTTCCTGATATGTTAAATAGATTTGAGTTTAAATAGTCCATCTTGCTATTTACTTTCCACTGGTCCTCCCTTTCTGTGTCCTTTTTTCTGTACTCTTTTGCCTTCATTTGCATTAAGGTTTTGTGATCTGTGTATTTTTAGCTTGTGAGGTATGCATTCTTTTCCCTTAGTGGTTACCCTAAATTACAGCATACATTCTTGACTCACTCAAGTCTTACAAGAGAATCCTTCTACCACTTTCTGGACAATCCAAATTGTTTAGAACTCTCTCCCTTTTTCTGCCTGTGATGCTCTTGTTATAATGAGTTTCAGTTCTTGCTGTATGGTAAAGCACAACAGACATCATTATTAATGTTTTATATAGTTGGTGTTCATTAGGTTTATCCATATCTTTACTTTTTGTTATTTTTCATTTGTTACTTTGTTGTTACTCTTTGTCCCTTCCTGCATTTCTACACATTAATCTAGGTTCATTCACCTTCTCTAGAAACTTCTGTAGAATAGTGTTAACTATATTTAAAAGTATCTTTAGTATTTTCCTTCCAGTACAGATCTTCTGGTGACAGAATGAGTTTTGGTTTGCTGAGAGGTCTCTATTGTGTTTTTATTTTTGAAAGAAATTTTTGGGAAGTCAAGAATTCCAGAGTACTGCAGCTTACCCTACTCCCTCTGCCTCCAACCTTTGGAAGATGTCATTGGCTTTCACTACTTGTCAGTTCTGTGCTGTTCTTAAAGTTTTCTCTCCACTTTGGGTTTCAGCAATTGTATTTTGATCTACCTAGGTATAGATTTCTCTATATTTATCCTGTTTGGAGTTCAGAGCACATCTTGAAATCTGGGTCACAGTATTTTTCATCATAGCTTCTACCTTTTTTTTTTTTGTTTTTCTTGTCTCCTTTTGGGACTCTAAGGATATGTGTGTTAAAGTCTTATCACTGTGTCTCTAAGACTCTTGTGTTTTCTGTTCTTTTGGTTCTTCAAGATTTAGTATGAGTTTTGTTTTTTTTTTTTTTACTGACTTATCTTCACTCCATTACTTTTACTCTCTTTTGTTTTTTGTTTGTTTGATTTTGTGGTTGTTTTCTTGGCCACATCATGCAGCATGTGGGGATCTTAGTTCCCAGACCCGGGATTGAGCCTGCAGCCCCTGCACAGGAAAGGAAGAACCTTAACCACTGGGCCACCAGGGAAGTCCTTTCAGTTGAGTTCTTAATTTCAGCTATTTGTAATATTCAGTCCTATAGTTTTTAATTTATTTTTAAAATAGTTTACAGTTCTCAGATATAATTTTCCATCCTATCATCTATTTTCTTCAATATTTTTTTTTTCAATATTAAAAATTTGTTTCTTCAGTAGTCCACATCGGCTAATTCCAATATCTGGTTCTTCTGTAAATATGTTCCTTTTGTTTTTGGTCAGTTGACCTGATCTTCTAGTATACCTGGTAATTTTTGATTGAATGCTAGACTCTTAAGAAAAATGAAGGATTGAAGAAATGTACAAGACTCTGGATAGTCCTTCAGAAAGGATTTATTTTTGCTTCTGAGAAAGGTAAAGTTGAAATAGTTTGACTCTGGGTTTTAGTCCTAATGAGATTTAGTCTGTTTCTGGTTAGCATTGATTTTCAGGTCCTCGGTCTTCAGGAACTTTAACTAGAAACCTATTTTATAAAAGCTTTTAACAGCCAATCCTTTTCCTCCAGGGTGAGCCCCTAGCCTCTAAGCTGTGATTCTACTGGAAGCCCCGCCCACTTTTTCAGCCTTCTAGACTCTTTTTAGGAATTGGCAAGTGCCTGGAGTAGGTGAGAAGACCTTGATGTCCATTTCATCTCTCTGGACTTCATTTCTCTCCAGGATCTTGGCCCCTCAAGTCCTCACTGCCTTGGTAGCTCTCTGATACATTCAGATAGATTTAAGGAAAAAGAAACCACAGGCTTTTAAGCTACTCTCAGGAAGGTTAGTCGGATACCAGCTAGTCTGCCATATTCAGAGGTGAGGCCCAACTGTGACTTCCTTATTATTTTTACTATTTGAAAATCCTCTAAAGAAAGATATCATCCTGAGGCCAAGAGCCATTTGACAGGTTCTGTGAAGTGGCTTCTCAATGCAGGAGATGACATTCAGGGAGCATCTTTTATGTGCACATCACGTGCTATATCTGTTGCAGGAAACAGTTCCAAAACATGAGGATCCTAGGGCTTTCTGGAGGTTCCCTCCCAGCCATTATTCTTTTACCTTTTCCTGCTACACATTTCTAAAGCTCTTCTGGATGTGGCCACCTCGATGTCCCATAGGCTCCTCTAGCTTGAGATAGCCCAAGATGACGTGATCGCCTGTGCGTGGTCAACTTGGCCTCACTGCCGCCTTTTTCTCAGTTCTGTGCTTTGCAAAAGAAGTCAAGAACCTCATTGTGCAGAATCTTCTTCCCTATACGGTTCTGAGTTAGAGTGTGGCTTTACCTGAGATATATATTGTAACTTGGGACTCTCTTCTCCATCTTAGAGCTGCTGATCTAGTGCATACCTATGTCACTGTCTGTCCTGATTGCTTGCTGCTAAGTCACTTCAGTCGTATCCGACTCTGTGTGACCCCAAAGACGGCAGCCCACTAGGCTCCCCCGTCCCTGGGATTCTCCTGATTGCTTAGGCAGCCTCTTTTTGGATGTATCAGTCAGGGGCCAATCAGAAGACAGAAAGCACACAGTCATTTGAATATAAGGCATTTAATATAGAGAATTACTAACTTCAATGGGGGGTCGAAATAATGGATTAGTTAATAAGAAGTAATCGCCTATAAAGAATATAGAAATAGAAGATCTAAGGCATAGCCAGCACCAAAGGGCTGAGATAGAGCCCCCAAGGAAGAGACCCCCTCCCACCCCCGCTCCATCCCCAGCTGAAGTATGGACCTTGGAAATGATATGGCTGTGGCCCCCTGGATGCAGAGAAGTCTCTGAGATGCCATGTTGACAGAATGTTCTAGAAATATGCCCTCTAGGGTGCTAGATAGATAGCTAGATATCTCTAGCTGTCACGGAGAGATGGAGGCACTGCTCCATTTGCTGGGGGAAGGCATGGGAGAAGCTGCTGGCTGCTAAGTGTTACTGCGGGGAAGGCAATGGCACCCCACCCCAGTACTTTTGCCTAGAAAATCCCATGGACGGAGGATCCTGGTAGGCTCCAGTCCATGGGGTCGCTAAGAGTCAGACACGACTGAGCGACTTCACTTTCACTTTTCACTTTCATGCATTGGAGAAGGAAATGGCAATCCACTCCAGTGTTCTTGCCTGGAGAATCCCAGGGACGGGGAAGCCTGGTGGGCTGCCGTCTATGGGGTCGCACAGAGTGGGACACGACTGAAGCGACTTAGCAGCAGCAGCAGCAGCAGCAAGTGTTACTGACCGCCACCACATGCTTCCGGATCTGGGTGCGGGAGAAGCCATGTGAACTGCCAGAGCCAGATACCCAAGGAGCTGCTACAGGAGCCTTCTTAAGAGGAGCTCCCCAGAGCAGGAGGAGAGTCCTGTGTCTACCACTATCTGTACCACCCTGTAATGACAAAGCATGGCATTGCACTAGCTGCCGAGGGGAAAGATTTCAAAGGGCCCAGCACCAGGTTTGAAGAGCAGGCAACAAACAGTCCGCTGGGAGCCAAAAGCAAACACTGACTGCCATTCTACCATCATTGTGAAGGGCAGCATAACCGGTTGGTTAAGAGTACTGAATCTGGAACCAGGAGTCCAGGGTTCGAATCTCAGCCCTGATACTATTAGTGTAGTTTGCAGAGACTTAGGCACTGTCTATGGGGTCACGCAGAGTCGGACACGACTGAAGTGACTTATCAGCAGCAGCAGGCACTGTATCTCAGTTTCCTGACTTGTAAAAACAAACAGAGCAGTAACAGTACTGTCCTTGTTGGATTGTTACGCTAAGTGAGTTGATACTTATAAAGTACTTAGAAAAGTAAGCAATATACCGGATTTATACATTACCAGGATTGCTCATACTCCTTTTCAAATAGCACATCCTTCAGATTGCAGCCAGGATGACCTTTCTGTTGTAGGTATGAATTGAAATCTATGATATCCTGGTGTAAGACATGCTCTTCCCTTATTCGTCTGTGCTGGGGCAGACACAAGGAGTAAATGTTGCCTTAACAACTCACCATGTTCACACTGCAAAAACTAGAAATATGGCTATGTAACTATTGCTGAAACATTACCTTTCTTGACTCCCCATTACCTTCCAGACAGAGTCTAACTTTCTTTTCCTGGATTTAAGATTCTTAACGCTCTGTTCCCCTCACCTCCCCCCACGCCCTGGCTCAGGTCTTCACTTTCATCTTTCCAAACACTGAAGTTCACCACCTTATACTCTTATCAGCTTGTGTCCCTATTTCTCTATTTTGTTCCCCTCTTCTGAAATACCATTCCCGCCTCCTCTTTCCTTTTGACTTTCAGGAAGCTCAAGCACCAGGAAGCCTTCCACGCCCCCCCCCCCCCCCCCCCACCGCCGCAACAAGTTGGTTGCCAGATTTCCCAGTGTTGTTTCCAAATCGTTGTCTGCTATGTGAAGCGATGTGCTTCTGTGCCTGGCTCCCTGGCTAAAGTTGAAGCCACTTGGGGGCTCTTGCATGTTACTCATGTTGGCATGCTCTGTGTCTTAGCACAGACAGCTTCCTACATCTGCATGGGCTGTGCGCTGCATCTCTATAGGGCTGCTGCCTGCAGAGCTTTGTGCTTCCTGCCCCGCTGTTCACCAGGGCCCCAAGCACCAAATTGAGTCCCGCGTACTCGAGCAGTATTGTGCCCTCCAGCTCCAGATAGGCATTGCCACGTCTATTTAGAGCTGCCCGTCACGCTGACCAGCCTCTCCCAAAGCCCTTCATCAGGTGGGTGAGGAGTGACTGAAAGTGCTTTGGAATCAAGCCTCATTTCCTTGCTGTTTTCTTTTAGTTTTTTTTTTTTTTTTTAAATAATATACAGTAGGTCCTTGATGGTTATCCATTTAAAATACAGCAACGTGTACACTTCCATCCCAAACTCCCTATCCCTGCACCTCATCCTTCCTCTACCCCAGCAACCACAAGTTCGTTCTCTAAGACTGTGAGTCTCTGTTTTGTAAGTTCATTTGTATCATTTCTCTTTAGATTCCACATTTAAGGGATGTCATACAACATTTCTCCTCTGTCTGACTTCACTCGGTATGACAATCTCTCGGTCCATCCATGTTGCTGCAAATGGCATTATTTCGTTTTTTAACGGCTGAGTCATGTTCCCTTGTATATAAATGTACCGCATCTTCTTTATCCATTCCTCTGTCGATGAACATTTATCAAACCTCATTTTGTAATCAGGGATGCCAGATTCTAATTGTCCCCTACTCAAGGGGATCTCAGAAGTAGGGCTGGGAGAGGGGGAAAAAAGAGGAAGAACACATGCCTACGATGCAACTAAGGGCTTTAATTGGAGGCGGCTCCTAGTGGTTTTTCCAGGAGCTGAGGCGATTCTTGCTGGTGGCACAGGCATGGCTCAGACATCACCTCCTCTGGGAGAGTTTCTGAATCAGTCTTCATGGTCCCGTTGGCCACCCTCTTCCTCCTGGAGACACTCTAGTGACCGTGCAGCCTCACACGCATGCGAGGGGCTGCCATCTATACAAATCAGGGTCTCCCAGGAACACACTTCTTCAACACAAAATTGTCGAAGTGATGGTGATGACGACGTTGGTATCTCGTTGATGTATTATTTCTTTGAGGGTCTGCATTCAGATCTGAAAGAGTGGAGGAAAATATTTATCCCGGGTAAAGGCTTTGAATTACATGGGAATAAATGGTCTTGGTCATATCCTCCTTGGGATATTTGCATATTATTAGTGACTTAAAAAAAATATTCTGCTTGCTCGAGCTACAGATAACCTCAAATTGGGTTAAGGAATTGAGAGCTTAGAATTTCTTTGTCACTTCAGCACAGCCTGTCTGGCCCTGACTCTGACAGATACACAGTTACCATCTATTGAGTGCCTGGGTGGGCTGTAGTCATTTATATATGTTGCTTCACTTCATCTTCCTAACAGCCTGAAAGGCTGCTGGTGTACTGTCATGATCCTCATTCTGCAGAGAAGATGCTGAAGCTCAGAGAGAGGTTCAGAGACATACACAGTAAGCGGCTGAGACTGAGCTCTGACTGGTATAGAGGGCTCAAGTCCATCATCGGTTCAGTTCAGTCGCTCAGTTGTGTCCGACCCCCTGCGACCCCACGAACCACAGCACGCCAGGCCTCCCTGTCCATCACCAACTCCTGGAGTTCACCCACACTCATGTCCATTGAGTCAGTGATACCATCCAACCATCTCCTCCTCTGTCGTCCCCTTCTCCTCCTGCCCCCAAACCCTCCCAGCATCAGGGTCTTTTCCAATAAGTCAGCTCTTCTCATTAGGTGGCTGAAGTATTGGAGTTTCAGCCTCAACATCAGTCCTTCCAATGAACACCCAGGACTGATCTCCTTTAGGATGGACTGGTTGGATCTCCTCGCAGTCCAAGGGACTCTCAGGAGTCTTCTCCAACACCACAGTTCAAAAGCATCAATTCTTTGGTGCTCAGCTTTCTTTATAGTCCAACTCTCACATTCATGCATGACTACTGGAAAAACCATAGCCTTGACTAGATGGACCTTTGTTGACAAAGTAATGTCTCTGCTTTTTAATATGCTATCTAGGTTGGTCATAACTTTCCTTCCAAGGAGTAAGTGTCTATTTAATAACTGACGTAGTTTTTAGCTGTGCTGTTATAGGTTTGAGTAAAAAAAATCCCCTATCACATCCCCAAAAGACTTGAAAGAAATATGAAATGACCCAGAGCAGAAGCTGGGTGGAGAGTCAGAAGTCCAGAGAAATGACTCAGTGTTTTTACCAAAGCACCACAACACCCATGTGTGGAACCTACCAAAGGTCCGTGGGTGACGCTGTTGGCAGGCATTTTGACTGTGGGAGCTACTTGTGGTGGAAGACCCCTCATTGGGGCAGCAGCAACAAAAGATCCTTGACACCATGCTTTCGTGGGTGGTGGGAAGAGGAAAGGGCACTGTGGTGTCTGGTTCTGGGCCTCAATCCAGAAGCCCATTGTTGTTTAAGCAGTGGGTCATACTGGACTAGCCTCCCCCAAGATATCACGCCCTTCATCTCTCCCAAATCTCCTGTGGCTCCAGCAGATCCATGCCTTCTTCTGCCCAAAATTCACTTAACCATGGGAAGTACTGCTTCTGCTCTGCCAGTCTTTACCACGTGTGTGCATGCTCAGTGGCTTCAGTCGGGTCCGACTCTTTGAGACCCCTCTGTCCATGGGATTCTCCAGGCAAGAATACTGGAGTGGGTTGCCATGCCCTCCTCCAGGGGATCTTCCCAACCCAGGGAGGGAACCCTCGTGCTCCTGCACCCCTTGTATTGGCAGGCGAGTTCTTTACCACTAGCGCCACCTGGGAAGCCCAGTCTTTACCCCAGGGTCGCCTTATTGAAATCAGCAGATCTTAGAGTCTGGCCCAGTTCTCTGGACAAGGCTGTTTCCTAAATGAATAGAAGACTACAGCCAGAGAAAGCCAGTCCCTTCTCTGTCAGGACTTTTGGCAGTGCCCACAGGCCAGCCTGTGCTTAGGGGTCAGATCTCTCTTCTGCTTTCTAAGTCTGTGCTCTTGGGTGGATTCTGTAATCTCTTTGAGCCTCACTTTCCTGCCTGGAAGATACCAATGTTGAGTGGTACCCACCTTAAAGGAGTAAGTGATTAACTATGCACAGTGACCACTGGGGTGGCAGGAGTGTATAGATGCTGGCTCAGTGCGCATTCTTTTTCCAGTCCCACTGGAATAGGTAACGCAGCTCAGCCTTGCTCCTTCAACTCTTGCTTCCATCACTCACCTGCTCAGTAGCTCTGAGTCCAGGCTCCCGTCTGTAATAGGAGGCACTTGGGTTGCACCTTCTCTCCAAGGATCCTTCCGGCTCTGGTGACACAAGCTGCAAGTCCTTGTCTCAGTCCCAGTTTCTCCTTTCTTTCTCCCAGATGCCTGGTCGTCTCCTGCCCTTGCTCCCTCTTCCCTCTGGCCAAAGCCCCACTCTGGGAATTTCTGTCTTGGTGGCTGTCTTTATTAACGTCACACTGGCTTCATTTCCTGGCCTCACCCATGGGCACCGGCTCCCCACCCTTCCCAGCCAGCACCGTCTCTCACCTGAATTATTGCAATGGCTTCCTGGCCTCTCCCAGCCCAGTCTCCATTAGTGTCAACACAGCTGAGAATGTAAGTCCGATCGTGTCACCCCTCTGCTCCTTGGCTTCTCGTGTGAGGCAGAGGAAATGCTGAAGTCCTTCTCTGGGTCTTCCCTCAAAAATTCACACTCTCACTGCTACCCCTGCGGTCTCCTTTCATCCTTCCTTTATCCAGCTGCACCCAGCACCCCACCATGACTGCCTTTGCATATGCTCCATACTCCACCTTTGGCCTGCAACGCCCTTCCTTAGAGATCCGCAAGCTCATCCCTCCCTCCCTCCTTCAAGGCTGTGCTTAAAGGTCATCTTTCTGGTGAGGTCTTCTGGCCAAGTCACCTGAATTATTTACCCTATTTAAATGGCCCTCCCCCTCCCCTGGCAGTCCCTGTTCATTCTTCTGCAGAGCCCTTGGCACATTCCAACACATCCTAGAGTTTATCTGCATGGGCTTTGTCTTCCCAGGAGAAATGCTGGCTGGGGTGGGGTGGGTGTGGTGTTCCTTGCACTACCAATGACAGCCTCTAGATGGAAGCAGGAGCTAAAGAAAAGGGCTGTTGGTTTGCCCCCAGTGGGCTGTGAACTTCAGGTCTCCTGTGACCCTACAGCACTTCAACCAGAACGAGAAAGATCAGTGAGGTCAGACGGGAAGACTCCTAGAGCTGGAGGAGCCCTTAGGGGTCATTCAACACAGGTGGGGAGACTGGGACCCAAGAGAGAGAAACAGTGGGGTCATGGGAAGAGTAATGGCATCTGCTTCCGGAGCAAAGTGGATAGGTGCCTAGGAGTGATGGAGATGTTGTCCCTTTAAATACAGAAAAGTACTCTTCCTGCTCTCAGGCCCAACCTTTGAGCCCCTCTCACCTGCAGCTGGCAGAGCAGAGATGGGACTGTTTGTGATGTCACAGAGCCTGAGAACCAGGGAATGTTGGGGACAGAAGGGTTTGACTGGACCACAGAGTTAAAGAAGGGGGAGGAGGTTTACTGACCCTCTCTCCCGTTGACCTTCCCGTTCACCGCGCCATGGCGTCTGCCCATGTTCATCAGGCTGGCTGGGGCGGTTCTGCCTCATGTAGCTCCTTCCTTGGAATAGGTTGCTGGGGCATGTTCTTCTCAGGGGGATTCTAGAGGCACGAGACAGCAAGCCCCACTGTGAAAACACATTTCTAAGCTTCCATTGGTATCCCATCTACTAGGTTTCCATTGGTTAAAGCAGGTCATATGATGAAGTTCAAAGTCAAGGGGGAGGAAAGGACACTTCACCCAAGAAGACTTGGCTAAGAAAGGTGAAGAACTGGCTAACAGTTTGCTGTCCACAGGTAGATGCCATTGCTGTGCCCATTTTATAGATGGGGAAACTGAAGCACAAAATTTATTAGGTATTTTGGCTAAAGTGCCACTGCTAGTAATTGGCAAGTGAAGTGATCAGAGGTGGAATTTTAAAAGGTTCAAATTGCTTTACAAATGGTTTGTACCATTTTAGTTTCTTCTCTACTGGGGTGGCAATGCTGCTGCTACTTCCCCTCCTGTCTCGGCCTCTGTGCTATCATGGCAGTAACCAATTTAACAAGAAATTTGCAAAATTTATATGAAGAACATTGAAAAATAGCCCTGAGAGACAAAAAAGTAGGTTTGAACAAATGAAAAGCCATTTGTATGTGGATGGGAGGAGTCAAAATTATAGAGGTGTTCGTTCTTCCTATGTTAATTTATATTTTTTTCCTATATTAATTTTAAAGTTTAGTACTAGTTCTAGTTCAGTCACTCAGGCATGTCCAACTCTTTGCGATCCCATGAATTGCAGCACGCCAGGCCTCCCTGTCCATCACCAACTCCCAGAGTTCATTCAAACTCACGTCCATCAAGTCAGTGATGCCATCCAGCCATCTCATCCTCTGTCGTCCCCTTCTCCTCCTGCCCCCAATCCCTCCCAGCATCAGAGTCTTTTCCAATGAATCAACTCTTGGCATGAGGTGGCCAAAATACTGGAGTTTCAGCTTTAGCATCATTCCTTCCAAAGAAAGCCCAGGGCTGATCTCCTTCAGAATGGACTGGTTGGATCTTGCAGTCCAAGGGACTCTCAGGAGTTTTCTCCAACACCACAGTTCAAAAGCATCAATTCTTTGGCGCTCAGCTTTCTTCACAGTCCAACTCTCACATACATACATGACCACTGGAAAAACCATAGCCTTGACTAGGCATACCTTTGTTGGCAAAGTAATGGTTCTGCTTTTCAATATGCTATCTAGGTGGTCATAACTTTTCTTGCAAGGAGTAAGTGTCTTTTTAAAATTTAGTACAGTCACAATAAAATATCAATTTTTTTCTTTTCTTTTTTTTTGGCTGCACTGCACAGCATGTGGGGGTCTTAATTCCCCAACCAGGGATCAAACTTGTGCCACTTGTTTGGGAAGCACAGTCCTAACCACCAGACCGCCAGACAAATCCCCCAAAATATCAATATTTTTTTAAATGGATCTAGACAAATAGATACTGCTTATATTTTAAAAAAATGGAGGAATGTGGGGAGGGATATGGGAGGGAGGTTCAAAAGGGAGGGGATATATGTATACCCTTGGCTGATTCATGTTGAGGTTTGACAGAAAAAATTCTGTAAAGCAATTATCCTTCAACTAAATAAATTTTAAAAAATGGAGAAATAAGACAAGGTGGTACCAGACCGACTTACAGTGGAATAAAATAGAAATTTCAAAAAGAAACCAAGATACATATGAAATTTTTGTACACGAGGATAAAGGAGTCATCACAAATGATTGGGCCAAAGATGGTCTTTCAAATAAATGTCCAAAAAGATATGGATCCATACCTAATATATATAATGATAAATGTGAAATGGAACAAGGATCTAAATGTAAGAAATAAAGGCACATAACATGTAACAAACATGGATGAATTCCTCTATAAACTGGATGTACCGGTAAGGGGGAGGGGAAAGAGGAGGCACAGAGTCCTGTGACGCCACCAAAGACTTTAATTGGAGGCAGCTCCTCCCAAGTTGGTTTTTGGGGTCTGAAGTGACTCTTGTTGGCGGCACAGCGTTGGCTCAGACGTCTTCTCCTCCTGGAAGGGAGTTTCCGAATCAGTCTTCATGGCCCCGGTGCACCGCCCTCTTTCTCCTGAAAACTCTCCGCAGCTGCGCAGGCTCCAAGACCTGCGAGGGGGCTGCCGTCTAAAAGGATCAGGGCCTCCCGATGAGGCATGGTTGGTACGGCCAGTGGTCCTGGGAGTAGCGGCTGAGCCTTCTCTTGTGAAACCCTCTTTTGGAAACTTGTGAATTTACATCTGGAAGGAGAAAGGGAAGAACACTCAGCGAAGCCTCTGCTTTGGGCCTGGATGGACTGTTCTGGTCACCTCTATCCCTGTTCAGTATCAGATTCTGGAATAGTCTGTAAGTCATGTGCCTCCCCCCACCTCCACTCCCAGTCTAGGACGTGTTGGTACTCTTATCCGAGCATTAAGTGACAGCAGTTTGTCTTGTGAAATGCAGTGGCCTAGAAAATAGAAGAACTGGGCCCAGCCTGGTTCTGACATTACCACCTCTCTCTGCTGAGCTTACCCACTCCACTATTCTTACCTAGAGAATCCCAGGGACGGCAGAACCTGGTGGGCTGCCGTCTATGGGGTTGCCCAGAGTCGGGCACGACTGAAGCGACTTAGCAGCAGCACTAGCTGCTGAGCTTTGGGAAAGCCCCTTCCCACTAGGGACTGAAGCCTCCTCTATACAATCAGAGATGGGTTTTTAAACTACGCACCATGGAGCCCTGTGGGGGGAGGGGAGCTAGTGGGGCACCCAGACACTCATGGCCAATTCAAGTACAGCAGGACCTCTTTGATTTTTTATAGAAATTGGACTTTGAGATTTTGGTTGCAAGGAGGGTTTAGCTGTTATGAGAATTTTGTTTGTTTCAAATGTGGAATCTTATTTATCTTACATATATATGATATGTAATTGATGTCCTTTATAATTCTATGTATTTTATTAAATGCATATAAATACATTACTCCGAGAAGGGGTTGGTAGCCTTTTTGTTGTTGTTTTGACTGTGCCCTGTGGCATGTGCGTGGCATGTGGGATCTTAGTTTCCTGACCAGGGATCACACCTGTGCCCCCTGCATTGGAAGTGTGGAGTCTTAACCACTAGACCGCCAGGGAAGTCCCTGTTGCGAATCCCTCTGAAGTGACTGGGCTGGAGGACCTTTACCTCTCAACAGCCAGCCTCATGGGATGGTTGTGAGCTATGTGAGGTCACCCGGGCACAGTGTCGGTGCCCATCAAAGGAGCCACATTTCTTCTTCCTGGATATGGCTACAGTCTAGGACTCAGAGGCATCCTCCTCCACCTGGAGGCTCTCGATGCACAGGCATTTTTTGGCGTGTTTATCTGCCGTGTATCTGGTTGAGTTTGGAGGAATGACACTCATGTAGGCCCTGCCCTCCTGGAACTTACCATCTGGAGGCTGAAGCAGACATTAAGTGAATACTGACACACTGTACACAGGTGAGACAATGCCACGGGGACTTAGAAGGAAAGTATGGACATGTATTCTTTCCTCTCAGGGATCCTGCTCCTCATGAAATTCCCAGCGCTGAGGATCATACAGGCAGGTCTTTCCCTGGGCTCTGTCTGGTGTGTTCTAGGATGTGACTGCAGCATCCTAAAGGGAGGAGTCCTGCCACTCCTGTCATCCCACTGAGCTCAGTATCAAACTCGGGTTTGGACATGAGGACAAGGCTCCCTACCCCAGAGGTTCCCGGTCAGCATCAGGGCCCCAGTTTTGAACTCACCATACTCACTGCTGCTGAAACAAGAAGTTGTCTTTTCTGAGGGGAGCGTGGCTTTCCCCAGACTCATGCAGGGTGCTGCATCACTGTGCTGGATGCTTTGTCTGTTGAGCTCATCCTTCTGCACACCTGGCAATGGTAATTCCACGTGGTCATGTGGGGTGCTCAGAGGAGGTCATGGAGGCCAAAGTCTTTTGCCAACTCTGGAGCGTGCACATGGACCAGCGGCGATGGTTATGGAATGAGGTGTGTCTGAATCAGCATCACTAGTCTTCTAAGTTCTCCCCCCTCATAAGCAGCTACTGGATTCAAAATATGTATTTCTTTACAAGCATAAAGTTTACTTTTCCCCATTTATAAGTATAATTAATATATATTATACAAAAGCTTAGGAAATATTGAAGAATATGAAGTAGGAAAAAAATGCCCCAAACACCACTCCCCTCAGATATGATCATAGTTCCAGGGTTTGCCTAGGGATGTTTTTACAGAGTTGGACCATAAAGAAGACTGAGCACTGAAGAACTGATGCTTTCAAACTGTGGTGCTGGAGAAGACTCTTGAGAGTCCCTTGGACAGCAAGGGGATCAAACCAGTCAATTCTAAAGGAAATAAGCCCTGAATATTCATTGGAATGACTGATGCTGAAGCTGAAGCTCCAGTACTTTGGCCACCTGATGCAAAGGGCTGACTCATTGGAGAAGACCCTGATGCTAGGAAAGCTTGAGGGCAAGAGGAGAAGAGGGCAACAGAGGATGAGATGGTTGATTGGCATCACCAACTGCATGGACATGAGTTTGAGCAAACTCTGGGAGATGGTGAAGGACAGGGAAGCCTGGTGTGCTGCAGTTCATGGGGTGGCAGAGTCGGACACAATTTAATGACTGAGCAACAACTATTGTTACATAGTCCATCACGTCCTATATGTTTTGCATGCTTTTACTTTCTATGTATCATAAGCTGTTTTCTTATCTCACTAAAAAAAAAAAATGGTTGCATAATATTCTATGGATAATTCAGGATTTATTTAACCAATATTCTATTTTTGGGTGTTTAGACTATTTTCAAATTTCTCTACCATAAACACCACTGTGATGAACATTGTATATAAGACTTTGTTTTTATATACGCCTAGATTCTTGTGTAACACAGTCTTGTCAACAGACTAAGCAGTGTTCTGTAATAAACAGCTCTGTTCTTTTCTAGCTGCCTACCTTGAACAAATTGCTTCACCTCTCTCTGCCTCTGTCTTCAGAACTGCAAAATAATACATTCATTCTGGATGATCAGATCCACTTCTTAGAGTTATTATGGGAGTTAAATAAGACCACTTTTCTAGTGTTTAAGTTCTGAAACAGTAAGGGACTTACCTGGTCACAGCTGGGTCCCTGTGCCTAGACAGTGCCTTGCATCTAATAGGGGCTCAGTACTTACTGGAGAAGGCAATGGCAGCCCACTCCAGTACTCTTGCCTGGAAAATCCCATGGACAGAGGAGCCTGGTAGGCTGCAGTCCATGGGGTTGCTAGGAGTCGGACACGACTGAGTGACTTCACTTTGACTTTTCACTTTCATGCATTGGAGAAGGAAATGGCAGCCCACTCCAGTGTTCTTGCCTGGAGAATCCCAGGGACGGGGGAGCCTGGTGGGCTGCCATCTCTGGGGTTGCACAGAGTTGGACATGACTGAAGCGACTTAGCAGCAGCAGTACTTACTATCATCTTGGGAAAAGGAGCTGACACTTTTAAGATTCTTGTTTTTTATCATGAAATTATTTGGTTGGTCAAAATCCAATGGAATAAAATACATGGAAAGCCCTGAATGAACTTTTTGGCCAATCCCATATTCCCAGGGGAAATGTTTTAAAGGCTCCTAGGTATGAATTTCTGGCAAAATATGCCATGAGAATTTTTTTCCTGCCATTGAACTGCCACGTCTCCCAGTAGGACCATGCCACCACTCACCACTCAGCTGTGTGTTAGTCCTAGCTTTGCCTGATCTTGACAATAATGTATATATTTTTTTTGTCTGAAATTGCTGATTTTGACCGCCAGTCTTCTCCACTATGATCTTTTGTCCTGGATCATGAGGAAGGATATAATTACAAACTGAAGGCCAGGATGCCTTCTCTCTCTCTTCCCTCTTATACCTGATAGTCTTGGAAACCATGTGTTCCATATGCCTTGGCTAAAGGTGAAAAATAATATGTAACAGACTTTGCATGAGCAAGAAATACACTTTTGTTTTGTAAACCATCGAGATTTAAAAGCGTGTCTGTTGTAACAGCAGAGCCTATCTCCTCCTGACCAATACCTTATACTATAGTCTGTTTGTTTCCAAGGCAAACCATTCAATATCACAGTAATCCAAGTCTATGCCCCAACCAGTAACGCTGAAGAAGCTGAAGTTGAACAGTTCTATGAAGACCTACAAGACCTTTTAGAACTAACACCCAAAAAAGATGTCCTTTTCATTATAGGGGACTGGAATGCGAAAGTAGGAAGTCAAGAAACACCTGGAGCAACAGGCAAATTTGGCCTTGGAATACACAATGAAGCAGGGCAAAGACTAATAGAGTTTTGCCAAGAAAATGCACTGGTCATAACAAACACTCTCTTCCAACAACACAAGAGAAGACTCTACACATGGACATCACCAGATGGTCAACACCGAAATCAGATTGATTATATTCTTTGCAGCCAAGATGGAGAAGCTCTATACAGTCAGCAAAAACAAGACCAGGAGCTGACTGTGGCTTAGACCATGAACTTCTTATTGCCAAATTCAGACTGAAATTGAAGAAAGTAGGGAAAACCACTAGACCACTCAGGTATGACCTAAATCAAATCCCTTATGATTATGCAGTGGAAGTGAAAAATAGATTTAAGGGCCTAGATCTGATAGATCAGGAAGAAGGAAATGGCAACCCACTCCAGTATTCTTGCCTGGAGAATCCCGTGGACGGAGGAGCCTGGTGGGCTACAGTCCACAGGGTCGCAAAGAGTCGGACACGACTGAGCGGCTTCACTTCACTGATAGATAGAGTACCTGATGAACTATGGAATGAGGTTTGTGACATTGTACAGGAGACAGGGATCAGGACCATCCCCATGGAAAAGAAATGCAAAAAAGCAAAATGGCTGTCTGGGGAGGCCTTACAAATAGCTATGAAAAGAAGAGAAGCGAAAAGCAAAGGAGAAAAGGAAAGATATAAACATCTGAATGCAGAGTTCCAAAGAATAGCAAGAAGAGATAAGAAAGCCTTCTTCAGCGATCAATGCAAAGAAATAGAAGAAAACAACAGAATGGGAAAGACTAGGGATCTCTTCAAGAAAATCAGAGATACCAAAGGAACATTTCATGCAAAGATGGGCTCGATAAAGGACAGAAATGGTATGGACCTAACAGAAGCAAAAGATATTAAAAAGAGATGGCAAGAATACACAGAACAACTGTACAAAAAAGATCTTCACGACCAAGATAATCACGATGGTGTGATCACTCACCTAGAGCCAGACATCCTGGAATGTGAAGTCAAGTGGGCCTTAGAAAGCATCACTACAAACAAAGCTAGTGGAGGTGATGGAATTCGAGTTGAGCTATTCCAAATCCTGAAAGATGATGCTGTGAAAGTGCTGCACTCAACATGCCAGCACATTTGGAAAACTCAGCAGTGGCCATAGGACTAGAAAAGGTCAGTTTTCATTCCAATCCCAAAGAAAGGCAATGCCAAAGAATGCTCAAACTACTGCACAATTGCACTCATCTCACACGTTAGTAGAGTAATGCTCAAAATTCTCCAAGCCAGGCTTCAGCAATATGTGAACGTGAACTTCCTGATGTTCAAGCTGGTTTTAGAAAAGGCAGAGGAACCAGAGATCAAATTGCCAACATCCGCTGGATCATGGAAAAAGCAAGAGAGTTCGAGAAAAACATCTATTTCTGCTTTATTGACTATGCCAAAGCCTTTGACTGTGTGGATCACAATAAACTGAGGAAAATTCTGAAAGAGATGGGAATACCAGACCACCTGACCTGCCTCTTGAGAAAACTGTATGTAGGTCAGGAAGCAACAGTAAGAACTGGACATGGAACAACAGACTGGTTCCAAATAGGAAAAGGAGTCCATCAAGGCTGTATATTGTCACCCTGTTTATTTAACTTATATGCAGAGTACATCATGAGAAATGCTGGACTGAAAGAAACACAAGCTGGAATCAAGATTGCTGGGAGAAATATCAATAACCTCAGATATGCAGATGACACCACCCTTATGGCAGAAAGTGAAGAGGAACTAAAAAGCCTCTTGATGAAAGTGAAAGTGGAGAGTGAAAGAGTTGGCTTAAAGCTCAACATTCAGAAAATGAAGATCATGCTATCCGGTCCCATCACTTCATGGGAATTAGATGGGGAAACAGTGTCAGACTTTATTTTTCTGGGCTCCAAAATCACTACAGATGGTGACTGCAGCCATGAAATTAAAAGACTCTTACTCCTTGGAAGTAAAGTTATGACCAATCTAGATAGCATATTCAAAATCAGAGACATTACTTTGCCAACAAAGGTCCGTCTAGTCAAGGCTATGGTTTTTCCTGTGGTCATGTATGGATGTGAGAGTTGGACTGTGAAGAAGGCTGAGCGCCAAAGAATTGATGCTTTTGAACTGTGGTGTTGGAGAAGACTCCTGAGAGTCCCTTGGACTGCAAAGAGATCCAACCAGTCCATTCTGAAGGTGATCAGCCCTGAGATTTCTTTGGAAGGAATGATGCTAAAGCTGAAACTTTGGCCACCTCATGGGAAGAGTTGACTCACTGGAAAAGACTCTGATGCTGGGAGGGATTGGGGGCAGGAGGAGAAGGGGACGACAGAGAATGAGATGGCTGGATGGCATCACTGACTCGATGGACGTGAGTCTGCGTGACCTCCGGGAGTTGGTGATGGACAGGGAGGCCTGGCATGCTGCAATTCATGGGGTCGCAAAGAGTCGGACACGACTGAGCGACTGATCTGATCTGATCTGATAGTCTCCATTTGTTGACTTTTGTTGAATTCCTACTCTGTGCAAGCCCTGTGCTTTTTCCTTCTATACATTCCCTCTTTTAACCCTCCCAGTGATTCTGAAAAGCAATAATACAGTATAAGTATCCCTGTTTTACAGGTGAGGACACAAGCTCGGAGTAAGAGGGTAATTGACTTTTCCAGTTCTGTAGCAGAGCTGTTTGAATTTAGCCTCAGCCCCAAAGGCAGGGCTCTTTTTGTTGATTTCTTTATAAAAAACAAACAAACTTTTATAAAAAATTATAAAAAACTTTATAAAAATTAAATTCATTTATTTTCAATTGAAGAATAATTGCTTTACAATATTTTGTTGGTTTCTGCCAAACATCAACATGAATCAGTCATAAGTATACCTAAGGCAGGGTTCTTAAGCACTATCTTTATAGTCTTTAGACAAGTGATTCTCAAACTATGATATACATTCAGGTTTCCCTGCTGCTGCTGCTGCTGCTAAGTCACTTCTGTCGTGTCCGACTCTGTGCGACCCCATAGATGGCAGCCCACCAGGCTCCCCCGTCCCTGGGGTTCTCCAGGCAAGAACACTGGAGTGGGTTGCCATTTCCTTCTCCAGGTTTCCCTGAGGTCATATTAAAATAATGGTTCTGACTTGGCAGGTCTGGAGTAGGGTCTGAAGGTTCAGTTCTAACAAACTCTCCGGAATGCTGATGTTGCTAGTCCAAGCATCCCACTGTAAGTATCAAGATTTTAAGCTCTATTGTTTATCAGTTTCGTTACTTAGCCGGTCAGTCTTCACCTCATTTTAGGTTGACATTATTCACTCAAAAGCTGAAGGAAGTCTGAGGGCATCTCAGCAGGAGGGGGATGAACAATATGAGGTCTCCTGAGGCCGGGCAGGGCATTCTTGCCTGGTACCTACCATGCTTTGACAGCTGAAGCTCTTGGGTTTGATTGGGGATCTTGGAGTCATCTGCAGCATCGGGTTTCTCACAGCATTTGCAGCACGAAGAGAAGATCTTTGAGGCCAGGTTTTGGTGAGCTGCTAATACGAAGTAAAAGGAAGGGGGTCCTTGGGATCCAGGGCCTGAATTCCAGATGCCCCATTGAAAATTCACTCTGATGGTGGGGGAGCGGGGGGTCGTATAGGCTCAGCCTCCCCCAAGGTATAATAGTTTTCTCCTTTCCCAAATCTTTTGTAGCTCCCCCATGGAGCTACAGTGGGGAGCATAGTGGTTCTCTTAAAGTCATTTCCCCTGTTTTATACAAAATTTTCTTACCCATGGAAAGGAGTTGAAGCCTCTATTCTTTCAGCATTGCTTGCAGGGCTGCCTTATTGAATCAGCTGATCTTTGAGTCCAGTTCCTTGGGCAGGGCTGTTTCCTAAATAAACATAAGACTGAGGGTGAAAAGTGCTCATGCTCCAGGTCGGACATCACTGCAGCAAAATGCTGGGCCATGAAGAGATGCACAGAAACGTGTTTACAGACCTGTATTCTATTCTGTTTCTAGGTGTGGGTTCCTTCACTTTCTCCAGCCTCACTTTTATCCTGTGGGAAATGGGAATCGCAGTGCCTGCTTTGCAAATGGAAAGGTTTAAACATACACAAAGTGACCTCTGTGGCGCTGGGTACTCAAAGTGCATAGTCAATGGTCATTCCCTTCATGTAGCTCATTGGCTACAAAACTATTCAGCTGGTCCGGGTCACAGGAGAACGTGGTGATGAAGTACACTCTTAGCAACTTGCTGTGTGGCTTTTAGTAAGTCCCCGCTTCTCTCTTTGTCTCAGGTTCCTCACCAGTAAAAAGAGGAAGTTAGGTTGCATGATCACTTCAAGCATCTTCTTAGTTTGGACAGTCCAGAAAAAGGCCTTGTTTTCATCCAAGTTCTTTCATTGTGTAACAACTTTTCCAGGTTTCTGGATGCTTCCTGTTCTCCTTTCCCTTTCAGTGGTAAACCCCCCGTGTAGAAAATTCTTCTCATGGTATTGGTTAGATGTCCCTCACAATACTCAATTCAGTAAATGAGTTGTCTCATTCATAGGCATTTCTGTCTCACTTTCTCCACTGTGATACCAAACAAGCCATCCTGAATTATGGCAATAGCTTTCTATTAGTAAAGTGAAAGTGAAGGTTGCTCAGTTGTGTGGGACTCTTTGCGACCCCATGGACTATACAGTCCAAGGAATTCTCCAGGCCAGAATACTGGAGTGGGTAGCCTTTCCCTTCTCCAGGGGATCTTCCTAATCCAGGGATTGAACCCAGGTCTCCTGCATTGCAGGCAGATTCTCTACCAGCTGAGCCACAACTGACTTCTTAATAATGAATACAAAAATCTTTAACTTCCTGCACATAAGCTCTTCAATATGTTGATAGCATCCTTTATATATTGTGGCTAGATACCCTCAGCAGACTAAACACATACAGATGTCTCTATTATGTGGGATCCTTGGACCAAGAAGGGTACTTTCTGGGCCCATCTAGACTCCAGTGTTCTTGCCTGGAGCAGCAACCTCAATCTGTGATAGTCCTTTGGATCTGCTGCCAAGCGAGTTTTCTGTCATAATTTGAGCTGTGACATATTTCACTGACTCTTTAATGAATTTGTTTTATTTTCTTAGGATTTATAAACAAATGGATGTTAATATGAGGCAATCAGATCTTTTGTTTTGGAGATGCATCATTTAGCAAGTACGCTTGCCATTAATACAGATTCTTCTGCTGCTTGCTGTACTTTCAGTTCTCTTCATCTACTTATATAAACTCTTGCTTCATGCGGTTTTTCTCTGTTCTAGATTACCTCATGCATGTGAATGTAGAAGGCAGTGCTTCATAGGAGGGAATGGAGGCTTTAAGTCTAGCCAGCCACTCCCTCCCCCCAATCCCCCACCACCCCACCAGGCAGCCCTGGGATCTAATGGTTGGAGGTCTGTTAGACTGGTGGTTAGTTTGTAGGAAGGGAATTGCTAAAGTTTTGCCTTGGGTATCTCCAAACCTTCATAAGCACATGTCTATCTTGTTAAAGGGGCTTCCCTGGTGGCTCAGAGGTTAAAGTGTCTATGAATGGTCACTTTTCTCAGCCTGTATTCTGGAGTTAGTGATTTCCAGGGCATAGATCATGCCCTGAAAGGTTCTCCTTGGCCAAGAAATTCAAGATGCCATGCAAAGTATAAACTTTTGACTAACTGTAGTGTATTCTTTGGGCTTCCCTGGTAGCTCAGCTGATAAAAGAATCTGCCTGCAATGCAGGAGACCCTGGTTTGATTCCTGGGTTGGGAAGATCCCCTGGAGAAGGGATAGGATACCCACTTCAGTATTCTTGGGCTTCCCTGGTGGCTTAGATGGTAAAGAATTCGCTTGCAATTGGAGAGACCTGGGTTCGATCCCTGGGTTGGGAAGATTCCCCTGGAGGAGGGCATGGCAACAGACTCTAGTATTCTTGCCTTGAAAATCCCCACGGACAGAGGAGCCTGGCGGGCCACAAGTCTGTGGGGTTGCAGAGAGTCAAACATGACTGAGCGACTAAGCAGAGCCCAGTGTATTCTTTCCTGTTTCTCATGGTCTCATCTGTATGAAATTGCTGCCTCTTTCCAGAAAAACTCTTGCTTTGTATATATAGTCTCATTCAGTGTACTCTGATGTGTTTATCTTAATGACAGAAATTTTGCTAGATGACTTAAAATGACAGTGTCCATTATGGCAAACTTTCAGTGTCAAAAATAATAGATTCAAGAGGCACAGTAGAAAAGAGAGAAGACAAAAACTCAGATAGAAGCCTTCTTTGATTGATATACTCTGACCCCAGAAAGAAGAAAAAAAAAAGATCTTACTCCTTCTCAAACCTGAAACTTACTTCATTTCATCTCTCACTCTTCCTCCACAAAGCATTATCTTTGTGCACGTGTTAATCATTCAGTAGTGTCTGACTCTTTGCAACCCCATGGACTGTTGCCTGCCAGGCTCCTCTGTCCATGGAATTCTCCAGGCAAGAAGACGAGTGGGTTGCCATGCCTTCCTCCGGGGGATCTTCCTGACCTAGGGATCGAACTCAGGTCTTCTGCAGTTTGGGTAGATTCTTCTCAGATCTTCTCAGATCCCCTGTGTGAGCCACCAGGGGAGCCCAGGTTTATCTTGATCACCCACTTAAACTTCTCTTGTTCCTTTCTCTAACTGCCTACATAAATTTTCTTTATGGGGCATTTCTCTAGAAATGAACAGTCAACATCGCACAATATTCCTCTAAAACTCCTGTACAAGAAGGTGGGTCCAGAGAGGTTGGATTTAAAATCTGATGAGAGCTGAGTTGAGGAGAAATATTTAGAATCATGCCAAATTTCAGAACAGAAAGTTGCAGTCTAGTTCTGCTGCTGCTGCTGCTAAGTCGCTTCAGTTGTGTCCGACTCTGTGAGACCCCATAGACGGCAGCCCACCAGGCTCCCCCGTCCCTGGGATTCTCCAGGCAAGAACACTGGAGTGGGTTGCCATTTCCTTCTCCAGTGCATGAAAGTGGAAAGTGAAAATGAAATCGCTTAGTCATGTCCGACTCCTAGCGACCCCATGGAATGCAGCCCACCAGGCTTCTCCAGCCATGGGATTTTCCAGGCAAGAGTACTGGAGTGGGTTGCCATTGCCTTCTCCGCTCACACCCTAGGGCACAAACCACCAATTGAAAATCCATAGCTCACAGGTTTGACTTGTCTTAGTCATCCATTGCCTCTTGTCCAGAGAGTTGAATACTTCTATGCAGCAACTGGCCCGACATATGGTTCTGCAGATAATTTAAGGACAGAAACAAGAAGATATCAGGCTGGTTGATGCTCAAACTGAACACCAGATCCCTATAAGTGGAAAACTGGAACTGTGTCTTCAAGAAGTCAGTAACAGTGGTGAAGATCTGTACAATCCCCAAAAGTATCTCCTGCAATTTTGGTTTGCTGCTGCTGCTGCTAAGTCGCTTCAGTCGTGTCCGACTCTGTGAGACCCCATAGATGGCAGCCCACCAAGCTCCCCCATCCCTGGGATTCTCCAGGCAAGAACACTGGAGTGGGTTGCCATTTCCTTCTCCAGTGCATGAAGTGAAAAGTGAAAGTGAAGTCGCTCAGTCATGTCTGACTCTTAGCGACCCCATAGACGGCAGCCTACCAGACTCCTCTGCCCATGGGATTTTCCAGGCAAGAGTACTGGAGTGGGTTGCCATTGCCTTCTCCAGCAATTTTGGTTTAGAAAGGGCCAAAAGGAGGAGTTCCTACACTTCTAAGTGAAGACCAATTGCTCTGTAACCTTGATAACAGATAATCACCAGGACCTGTTTAAAGCCTTCAATCTGTTAATGAACTTTTACCTCAATGACCATTCTCCTGAAAGTAACAGTTAACACCTTCATGGCTGATGGTCTGCCATCCCTAGGCACTCCTGCCTCTGAAATACCACCTGACCACAAACTCATCGCCTTCACAAACCCTTAAAACACCAGCCATTAGCTTTGCTCAGAGACTTTGTCATCAAAGTGTAGGTCTCTCTTGTGTAACTAAAGTCAGATTTTGTTCCACGCATTGAATGGAACAAAATGGAAATCTCTTCTGCTAAAGCAGCTTATACATACCCAGTGTCTTGAGGATCTCTCCGTAGTAGCAGCTCAGCAGAAATTTTCAAATATAAGTTTATCTGAATCTAGCATTGATGATTTTCATAGTTTTACTCTCCAGCAGTTCACTGAGGAGACAGGTAGAACCACTTTCTCTTCTAAGTGTTTGTAACTGAGAGTTTTGAACTTTTGAACCCTCTTCAGAAATAGAAAGGATCTTAGGAAGGGCAGTGTAGCAATTACAAGCACATTTTGGGGGGTATAATTCCTAAGGACTCACTACTTATTAGCTATGAAATTTAAAAGAATTTAACTCTCCTGAACCTCTGTTTTCATATCTGTAAGCTGGGAATGATAATAGTATCTACCCTTGACTGTGGTCCTAAGGATTAAATAGTGATGGGAAGTGCTTAGCACAGCTGTCTGGCACATTGGAAAGGCTCAGTAAGTGTAAAAGCTGACGCTGATGAAAATGTGGGCTTGATTTGGCTTGGTGGGCTGGGTGTGGTGTTTCTTGCACTGCCAATGCCCTCCTCTAGATGGAAGCAGGACCTAAAGAAAAGAGCTCTCAGGTTACCCACCCCCGCCACCCCCGCCCCTCCCTGCTGTGACTGTGAACTTCAGGTCTCCAGTGACCCTGGAGCACTTTGACCAGAACAAGAAAGATTGATGAGGTCACACTTCTGTGTGATGAGGAAGACTTCTGGAGCTGGAGGAGCCCTTGGCGGTTGGGGTTGGGGGGTCATTCAACACAGGTGGGGAGACTAGGACCCAAAGAGAGAAGCAGTGGAATCATGGTAAGAGAGATGGCCTCTGCTTCCTGGAGCAAAGTGAAAAGACGTGATGGAGATGATGTCCCTTTAAATAGAGAAAAAATGCCCCTCCTGCTCTCAGACCTAACTCTTGAGCTTCACTCACCTGCAGCTGGCAGAGCAGAGATGGAGCTGTCTGTGATGTCACAGAGCCTGGGAACCAGGGAATGTTGGGCACAGAGGGGTTTGGGCTGATGGTCAGTGCAGGGAGGGTGAAGGGTGTCTGCTGATCCTCTCTCTAGTGGTCTCCTTCCCTCCGTCCACAATGCCATGCTGTCCTTTGGGGCACTTGGGATGGAGTTCTTGGTGCCTCTTGTGAAAGCTTCTTGAGGATGGCTGGGCAGAAGGGGGCAGTAGAGCACTGGATGCAGAAGACTGGGGTCCAGGTTCTGTCTCATACCCAGATGGGTGGTAACCTTAGGCAAATGCACTTTGCATCTCGGTTTTAAAATGGCAATAATAATTATTATTTAATTGGAAATTATAGTTTTAGGATTAAATGGGATCAGGTAAACATTTAACACGGTACCTAGGTATAGTTAAACATTCAAGAAATGGTTGTTGTTAATGATAGGTACAAAAATAAAGTGGCATTCTCTTCCCAATCTATCTTCTAGGAAAAGGCATATTTTATATTTGAGTCCTGAGAAAATCTCTCACCTCTGGGGGGCACTCGCAATGCCTTTATTTGGGACAACCAACTTCTATTTGGGGAAGCCAAATTAGGTTGAAATGTTCTCAATCAGTGCTATCTTTTGATGCTTCTGGAAGCCACCTGAAACAAAAGGAACAGAAAGGAGCAAAGATTCTGCCAAGGTTTTGGTGTCCTGGTGGAGGGGTGGCTAGGTGTTTTTGTGGGAGTGGGGAGTGCCTGAACCGAAACAGATTTTTAAATCTCATTTGTAAAGAAATCCTCCGAAGTGGTAATGTTGACGGTTCTCAACTCTGGCTGTAAGTGAGATTCATCTGAGATATTTTTAAAATGTAGAAACACCCTGGGGCTTAATTCCAGATAAATTAGAATCCTGGTTGTGTCGGGGGGAGGGGCTCGGAATGGAGCAGCGGGTGGACCCTGGCATAAGTATTTTTAAAAAGCTTTCCGGGTGATTCTCATATGTAATCAAGACTGAGAACTACTAAATTACGTTGTGGAGATTGTTTATTATACACGTAAGTGGTGATTCTTGCAAAGGCTGCAGAAGTTTTAAAAATGTCAAGCTTGGGAATTCCCTGGTGATCAGGTAGTTAAGACACTGAGGGGTTGCGGGTTCAGTCTCCAGCGAGGAACTAAGATCTCCCCCGCTGTGCAGAGTGGCCAAAGAACAATGCCACGCCCAGTGCCCATTTTACAGGCCAATAAAATCATTATTTCTGGGCAATGGGAATTTTAAAAACTCCCCAGATAATTTCTCCTCACCACCCTTTAAAAATTGAGACATAATTGACATATAAGGTTAAGTTTGAGATGTACAACAGTGTTGGTTTGATATATTTATCTACCACAATATGATTACTAGGATAGTGCTAGCTAACACATTTATCACTTCACATAATTATTTCCTTTTCCTGTTGAGAACAATTAAGATGTAGCCTCTTACCAATCTTGAGATTTATAATATAGTATGACTTTTAAGTTGCAGCCAGCATTGAAACTACTGACTTACAGAACAAATTTTAAAAACCTAACTTTTGTTGATGCTTGTAAAAATGTATCTTTTAGCTTTTCAAGGACAGTATTATTGATGGAGTCAAAAGGATTATTTTTAAAATAGCTTAGAAATGAAGACAGTATACTCTGGAAACCTCTGTTAGATGAAAATTTTATGAAAATTTTAAGGATACTAATGTTAGAGATACGTGAGAAGCATTTGAATGAAATCGTTTCAGAAAACGGGAGAATGAGAATAGCAGTATTTCCAAGTTAATAGGTTTTATATTATATGCCATTGTATACAAACATCCTATATTGAATCCTTGTATTGAGTTGGGCAAAAATTTCATTTGGGTTTTTCCATAAGACATTAAGTAAATGCTTGTTTTTTTCACCCATAGCACTGCTGCTGCTAAGTCGCTTCAGTCGTGTCCAACTCTGTGCGACCACAGAGACAGCAGCCCACCAGGCTCCCGCATCCCTGGGATTTTCCAGGCAAGAACACTGGAGTGGGTTGCCATTTCCTTCTCCAATGCATGAAAGTGAAAAGTGAAAGTGAAGTCACTCAGTCACTCTTCGAGACCCCAAGGACTGCAGCCCACCAGGCTTCTCCGTCCATGGGATTTGCCAGGCAAGAGTACTGGAGTGGGGTGCCAGTGCCTTCTCCGAATGTTTATATATTTGAGTTGCCCAAAAGACTTAAAAAAATCTTTGCACGGAGAAATTGGGAGATTGTCTTTTGTTTGGGATGGTTTATTGTTCAAGAATATATGGTATGGTTGCTTCTTTCCTCTTGAATCTGAGGTAGGAGTCTAATCAGCAGACTCCTGTACTACTTCCTGGTCCAGGTAGAGAATAATGAACTCTTGAACTAAGGTAATGGCCTAAGATGAATGGGTGGATTTTGAATCTGATGATTTCAGAGGGTATGGACTCTGGAGTTGGGCTGCCTGCATGAGAAGCCCGCCATGGTAACTTTCTGTATGACCTTGGCCAAGGTCATTTACCCCTCTCATCCTCAGTCCTTTTACCTTTAAAACGGGAATTATAAGAGTGTTGATATGAGGAGTACCTTAGACCAGGCATGGAATGTTGTTTAAGTATATAGTTGTTCCTCTGTATCTGCGGGAGGGTTGTCTGCAGGACATCCAAGTGTACCAAATCTGAGGATGCTGAAGTCCTTCCTTATATAAAATGGTGTGCTGCTGCTACTGCTAAGTCGCTTCACTCGTATCCGACTCTGTGTGACCCCAGAGACAGCAGCCTACCAGGCTCCCCCGTCCCTGGGATTCTCCAGGCAAGAACACTGGAGTGGGTTGCCATTTCCTTTTCCAATGCGTGAAAGTGAAAAGTGAAAGTGAAGTTGCTCCGTTGTGTCTCTTAGCGACCCCGTGGACTGTAGCCTACCAGGCTCCTCCGTCCATGGGATTTTCTAGGCAAGAGTACTGGAGTGGGGTGCCATTGCCTTCTCCGAAAATGTTGTAATATTTGCATATAATCTAAACACATCCTCCTGTATACTTTAAATCATTTCTAGATTACTTGTAATACCCAACACAATGTAAATGCCATGTAAATAGTTGCTGCTGCTGCTGCTAAGTCGCTTCAGTCGTGTCCGACTCTGTGCGACCTCATAGATGGAAGCTCACCAGGCTCCCCCATCCCTGGGATTCTCCAGGCAAGAATACTGGAGTGGGTTGCCATTTCCTTCTCCAGTGCATGAAAGTGAAAAGTGAAAGTGAAGTCGCTCATTCATGTCCGACTCTTAGCGACCCCATGGACTGGAGCCTACCAGGCTCCTCCGTCCATGGGATTTTCCAGGCAAAAGTACTGGGGTGGGGTGCCATTGCCTTCTAGAGAGTGACAAATTCAAGTTTTGCTTTTTGGAACTTTTCAGGTTTTTTTTTTCTCTTTTTCTATTATGGTTGCTTGAATCTGTGGACGTGAAACCCTTGGATATGGAAGGCCAACTGTAGTGCCTGGTAGAGAAGAAGCATTCAATAAATGTGGCCTGTTTTTATTATTATTGGATATGGAGAGTGAAGATTGAGTCTGGGCTGATGGTGTCACAGCTGTGGATGTGGAATTAGAGAATTCAGGAAGACTATATTTTGGATAAGGATAAATTTAGGTTTTAAAACTTTATTTTGAAATAATTACAAATTCACAGGAAGTTGCAAAGAAAAGAGAGTTTCCATGAATCCTTTACTCAGACTCCCCCAATGTTAACACCTAGTATTACTAATGATATCAAAACTGGGAAATTAACATTGGTGCAATCCACTAAGCTCATTTGACGTTCACCAGTTTTGTATATACTCATATGTGTATGTATGTATACAGCTGCATGCAGTTTTACCACATGCGGCTTCATGTAACTGCCACTGCAACCAAGACATGCAACTACCATCACGACCAAGTTCCTTTGTGCTGCTTCTTTATAGACACGATACTCCCTCTCCTCACCATCTCTAACTCCTGGAAACAACTGCTCTGTGCCCCATTTCTAGAATTATGTCATTTCATGAGTTTTCACAAATGGAAACACAGAGTATGCATGTATCTTTGTTAGTTTTTTTTTCACTCAGCATAATTTCCTTGAGATTCATCTACGTTTTAGCGTGTATCAATAGTTTATTCCTTTTCATTGCTGACTCATAATGCACAGTGTGAATGTGCCACAGTTTGTTTAAGCAGTCACCAACGGAGAAACATTTGAGTGATTTCTAGTTCTTGGCCATTACAAGTGAAACTACTGTCAACATTCATAAACTAGTTTCCAGGTGAAGGTTAAGTTTTTTTACTTCTGTGTGGTAAATGTCCAAGAGTACAATTTCTGGATTGTATGGTAAATCCATTTTTAGTTCTACAAGTAAGTGTCCAACTGTTACCAACTTTCCCAAGTTGGTCCCCAAACAAGGGTCCTCCTGCCTCCAATAGAATGAGATTGACTTGAGTTCAGGAGCAAAGGAAAGGTCCCCCTTGCCACCACACCTCAGGCATGGCATGTAGGAGCTTAGTTCCCTGACCAGGGAGCAAATGAGTGCTGGTGCTTCCTGCATAGGTTTTTAGCCACCGAGCCACCAGGGAAGTCTGTCAAAGTTTTATTCTTTGATCAAAGAATGCCTGCACTTCCACTTCAGGGGGTGCAGGTCCCATCCCGATCAGGGAACTAAAATCCTGCATGCCGTGGTGGCCAAAAAATAAACAACAGCAGCAATAACAACAACAGCAGAGGTGCCAGCTCCCGCTCCGGAGTCCATGCTCTCTCCGTGCCCCTCAGGCCATCAGGACACGCTGCTTTGTAAGAATCCCTCATCTGTTGTGGGGAAGAGTCCAGCACAGCTTTACTGCGCATGCTTCAGAGTGTGGAGCCAGGCACGGCCTCTCTGCGCACGGCCCACTGCCGCCATCTTGAATTGCAGTGCCGTGTGCAGTGCTTCTGCACGCGGCCCCGAGCTGCAGTGTTGGGTGCCGCCATGGTTTCTCACTAGGAACTGTGCTGAGAAGTGCCCGGTGGAGGCCTCTGTCAGTGGTAGCTTGTGAGAAAGTAAAGCTCCATGAAGCACAAAGGAAAAGGAAAAAAGGTTAGATTTTATTTTGTTACCCAGATTCTATTTTTATTTCTTGGGAATTGTGAATGGGCTTTGCTGGTGACCAAATGATTTTCCAGAGAGACTGTGTCAGTTAATATTTCTCGCCTCTTCTCTAGGGTGTTTTTTTGTCACTGTTTTTTAATTTTAGCCATTCCAATAAGTGTGACCTGGTATCTCATTGTGCTTGTAATGTTCATTTTCTTAATAGCTACTAATGTTGAACATCTTTTCACAAGCTTGTTAGTCACCCACATATCCTCTTTGGTGAAATGTCTTCATGTTCTTTACCCACTTTCTGATTGGATTATTTTTTAAAATTCAGTTTTCAAAGTGATAACTTATTGAGATATAATTCATATGCTACAAAATTTGTTCTTCTATGATGTACAAGTCAGTAGTTTTAGTATGTTCACAGAACTGGGCAACATTGCCTAATTTTCAATATTTGCATCACCCCAAAAGGAAACTCCATACCCATGAGCAGTTGCTCTCCATCCCTCCTACTTTGCAGCCCCTGGCAACTGCTAATCTGCTTTCTGTCTCTATGGATTTACCTATCCTGGACATTTCATATAAATTAAATCATATAATGTGATTTATCTTTTTAAGGTTCGTCCAGGTTGTGACATGTATCAGTTCCTCATTCCTTTGTGTTGTCAAATAATATTCCCTTGTAAGGATATACCACATTTGTTTATCTACTCGTCTGTTGATGACATTTTGGTTGTCTCCAATTTTTGGCTCTGTGGAAAACATTGCCATGAATATATGCATGTTATTTTTTCTGTGGACATGTGTTTTCTTTTCTCTTGGGTATATATACCTGGAAGTGAATTTGTTGAGTTATATGGTAAATTAGTTTTAACCTTTCAGAAATAGCCAAACTGTTTCCAAAGTGGTGCTACTCTCAGCAGTGTATGAAGATTTCATTTGCTTTACATTCTCAACACACTTGTTATTGTCTTTTTTTTTTTTTAAACCATCTTAGTGAGTATAAATAGTACCTCATTGTGTTTTTGATTTGTGTCCTAATGACTAATGATATTGAGCATCTTTTCGTACATGTATTGGCCATTTGTATATCTTGTTTGTAGATATGTCTGTTAAGCTCCTTTACCCATTTAAAAATTGGATTGCCTTTTTATGGTTGAATTTTAAGAGCTATTTACATATCCTGGATAGTAGACCATTGTCAGATATTTCTTGCATTCTGTTGATTGTCTTTTCACATTCTTGATGGTGTCCTTTGAAACACAAAATTTTAAATTTTGATAAAGTTCACTTAACCAGTTTTTATTTTGTTGCTTATGTTTTTTTAAAATATAAATTTATTTATTTTAATTGGAGGTTAATTACTTTACAATATTGTATTGGTTTTGCCATACATCAACTAGAATCCGCCACGGGTATACACGTATTCCCCATCCTGAACCCCCCTCCCACCTCCCCGTACCATCCCTCTGGGTCATCCCAGTGCACCAGCCCTGAGCATCCTGTATCATGCATCGAACCTGGACTGGTGATTCGTTTCATATATAATATTATACATATATATTTTCATATATAATATTATACATAATATATGTATAATATATTATACATATATTTCATACATATATGAAACATATATTCGTTTCATATATAATATTCATATATTATATTTCATATATAATGTTTCAATGCCATTCTCCCAAATCATCCCACCTTCTCCCTCTCCCACAGAGTCCAAAAGACTGTTTCATACATCTGTGTCTCTTTTGCTGTCTCACATACAGGGTTGTCGTTACCATCTTTCTAAATTCCATATATATGCATTAGTATACTCTATTGGTGTTTTTCTTTCTGGCTTACTTCACTCTGTATAATAGGCTCCAGTTTCATCCACCTCATTAGAACTGATTCAAATGGATTCTTTTTAATGGCTGAGTAATACTCCATTGTGTATATGTACCACAGCTGTCTTATCCATTTATCCATTCATCTGCTGATGGACATCTAGGTTGCTTCCATGTCCTGGCTATTGTAAACAGTGCTGCGATGAACATTGGGGTACACATGTCTCTTTCAATTCTGGTTTCCTGAGTGTGTATGCCCAGCAGTGGGATTGCTGGATCATAAGGCAGTTCTATTTCCAGTTTTTTAAGGAATCTCCACACTGTTATCCATAGTGACTGTACTAGTTTGCATTCCCACCAACAGTGTAAGAGGGTTCCCTTTTCTCCACACCCTCTTGTGCATTTATT
The DNA here is from genome assembly GCA_935064755.1 of Tragelaphus eurycerus. Taxonomy (NCBI): domain Eukaryota; kingdom Metazoa; phylum Chordata; class Mammalia; order Artiodactyla; family Bovidae; genus Tragelaphus; species Tragelaphus eurycerus. The sequence goes on from CAKXYN010000083.1 coordinate 1,634,531, forward strand.
GCTTGTAGACTTTTGGATAGCAGCCATTCTGACTGGCGTGAAATGGTACCTCATTGTGGTTTTGATTTGCATTTCTCTGATAATGAATGATGTTGAACATCTTTTCATGTGTTTGTTAGCCATCTGTATGTCTTCATTTTATGTTTTTGATGTCATATTTAATCAATTACCTAACCTAAGGTCATAAGGATTTACTCTCATATTTTCTTCTAAGAATTGTATAGTTTTAACTCTTACATGTAGATCTTTGATCCATTTTGAGTCTCAGCTAGATGTTACCCACTCATAATGCCTATGGAAAGTTGACAGTCTCCCTTTAATAACAAAGTTGACAGTCTCCCTTTAATAACAAAAAGAAAATGGCACCCTCAGAGTTTTTGCAGGTGGCAGCATCATACCAGAATCTCAGCCCATTATTTTGTTTTTATTCAACTTTTTATGTTGACTTATCCTCTTATGGTACATTTGTTTTAGTGTAAAATAATGAGATGGTTTAAAGAAAAATATAAAGAAATACTAGAGATAATAGGCAGATCCAACAATGATATGTGAATAAATGGAGTCTAGGAAATACTGATTTGATGTACATCATGATGTCTGTGGCCTATATAATAAATATTAAATGGATTTATGTTTATTTTCTAAGCAGCTTGTAGAAGGGCATCATGTTAGATGTAAACTCATCTCTTGCCCGTACTATTTGAGCCCAAAATTGGGCTTATTCTTTCAAAATATTTGGGCTTCTCAATTTCCAGGAATCTTAACCCCTAGACTTCCTTCAAAGCCCCAAGGTGATGGTCACAAATAAAATCCTTTTGTGGCTCTTACATAATTGTTACTTCGGAACCTTTTGGAAAAATCCTCCTCTGTAATCTCACATTCTAAAAATAGGCTTGACTTTTGTATTGCTTCTAAATAAAAACATATTTTTCGATTACACTGGGGACAAAAGAAAAAATTTCCAGTATCGCTTTGAGACTTGTGGGAAAACGGAGAGACTCAAAGTTTCACTGTTCTCGGTGAAGGTTTTGGCACTGAAATTTTGTCATGTTGGCTGACTTCTGAGTGTAGTGGGGGTGGGGAGGAAGGAAGGGTAAACATTGTCACCAGTCATTTAACATGTCACTTATTACTCAGATCTGACACTAAATGCAAAGGCTGTGGCAGGAAGACGAAGCTCACATCACTGTACATGCTGTGGTCCAGGAGAACATCTTTGAAATGCTATGGTTTCTCTGAGTAATGCCTGAATCATCTCTTTATTACACTGAAACTTCACAGTGACACTATTTGCTGTGGAGCAGAATCCGAGGGCTTCCTTTTGGGACTTCTTGGGCAGCGACTGAAAAGGACCGGCTTCCAAAGAGGCGATGCATACTCCTACACATGTCCCTCCCACCTGAGCGCAGCCCACGGGACAGTGCTACAGTGTAGGCCAGTTCTTGAGAACTCCCTCTTAGTGCTGAAATTTTGTTCTTCCTCTTTTGAAACAGTGGCTAGAAAAGAAGGAGCCATAGGCAGCATAGGGTGGCGTCTAATCCAGGGTTAAAATGTGGGCTTTCCCTATTCATTCAAGGGTGTTTTCCTTTTGTACCAAGTCATTTGCTAGGTCCATGGTCTGAAAGATTACTTACCCTTATGTGGATTCAGCTTTCTGCCTTTCCACTCATGACGAGTCATTCACCTTCTTTGAGTTTCATTTGCTCATCACTGAAATGGAACCCACAATTCCCACCTTGCCCAAGGCAAAAAGAATGAGCTTCTATAAAATTGCTTGTTGAACCACGCCGTGTGGTGTATTTTGGAAGGACACTGTACATTCTCCAGGGTCTTACCAGGCTGCCTTTATGTGGCCACCCACCTCTCTGTGCTCTCTTCTTGAGCTTTTGTCCTCACAAAGCACCTGATCCAGATGGTGATGGAGTAACTTAACTGGATGATAAAGGCAAGCTTGAGACCTCACCTTTTCCCCACCCCCGACTTCTGAATATCAATGTTGTTTATTGTGTCTCTTTATAGTACAGATCCTAGCAGAGTGCCATTTATACATGGAAGATGGTATATAAATACACTTTAATAGCATTTGAGTAAGAAACTATATGAGGCTTCGCAGGTGGCTCAGTGGTGAAGAATCTGTCTGCCAACACAGGAGCTGCAGGAGACATGGTTGCATCCCTAGGTCAGGAAGATCCCCTGAAGGAGGAATTGGCAAACACTCCAGTATTCTTGCCTGGGAAATCCAATGGACAGAGGAGCCTGAAAGGCCACAGTTGACGGAGTCGCAAAGAGTTGGACATGACTGAGCATGCATGCACACAAGAAACTATATTTATCGTTGCCTTGATGCTTGAAAGAAACAGAGGCAACATCAAAAAATGTATAGTGTCAAGCAGTAGGGGGATAGAAAAGAAGCATGTTACAAGACAAAGAACAAAGTCTTATGGAGAAGAACATTAAAAGAGTTGAGAAAGAGAGATTCAGGATTTCTAAATCAGTGGATTTGGACAGTCTACTGGTGTATCCACATACCTTCTTCCAGTACTTTCTCTGATCTACTGATGGGCAAAGTTGCACCATTAGAAGTGACAATACATCCGTGTGCAACATACAGCAACTCTTCCATTTCTAACACCTGACCACCTGAACTCCATCAGATGTCTCTTTAACTAAATAAATTAGAGGTTGCCCCTTATAAAGAAAGATTGGAAAGTATCAACTTAAGACTCTATGCTTTTCATGATGATTTTTCGCTTAGCCTTATAACCGATTTCAGGGCAGTTTGCCAACTCCCCAGGCATATGTAGATTAGTAGGCTTATTTTGGAAGAAGAGGTTCTTATACCTGTCAGATGGAAGAGGCTTTTACTCTAAGATTTGAAAGCTTTATGATATTGTCCTAACTCAGAGGGAAGTGGATAGTTTCTTTCATCACAGAATTGTAAGGCTTTAAAAGATGTGAAAGTGACGTCACTCAGTCATGTCCGACTCTTTGTGACCCGTGGACTGTAGCCCACCAAGCTCCTCCGTCCATGGGATTCTCCAGGCAAGAATACTGGAGTGGGTTGCCACTTCCTTCTCCAAGATATCTTCCCGACCCAGGAATTGAACCCAGGTCTCCCACATTGCAGGCAGACGCTTTAACCCTGCGCCACCAGGGAAGACCTTAATTAGACTCTGAGCAAAGGTTTACTGTCTCTTTATAAAGTACATATCAGTTCAATTCAGTTCAGTTCAGTCACTCAGTCGTGTCTGACTCTTTGCGACCCCATGAATTGCAGCACGCTAGCCCTCCCTGTCCATCACCATTTGATGGTGGTAAATTAAAATATGTTTGTTCTCTCTTCCCGCTCTAAACAGCGTCACATAAATGTTGCCTGAATGGGTTTTGATTATCTGACTGCTCCTGTCTCAAATTCTTTTGGATCGTATAGCTTCCTTGCCCTGGATATGGGGCCGGAGTTGAGTGGTATAAATTGATCTTTGTTCTCTGACCACTACTAGTTGTCTGAGGGTTATAGCTAAGGTCAGACTTAGAATCTTCTAGGCTCCTGAGAAAGCCACTTGTATGCAACTTGGAAAGCAGCAATGAGAGCACTCAGGTAGATTTCCCTCTTTATCCAACACAGGTTTATATTTGGCATTTGTCCTTTTGTTCACTAAATGCTTTCAGACCCAAGAGGAAATGTCACCCAGGTTTATAAATAGATATATTTATAAATATAATATATATATAATTATATATATCTAAATATATTTATATACCTATTTATAAATGGATGGCTAACCTGAGGATGGAAGGCTGAGCTGTTCAGAATCTTCAGTCTATGATTCAGGAAAGGGAAGAGGCAGAAAGAGGTTAAGAGGCCACGCAGACCAACTCTCCCTTGCCCTCATTCTAGAATGACAGGAACACTAAGGCCTGAAGAAGGAAAGAATTTTCCCAAGTTTATAAGATGAGCTCTTCCTGGCTGAACAATGGATCAAACTAGGTCTGTTTGATCCAAAACCTGTTTGGACTTGCAGCAGAAACTACCAGTTGTTTTCCAGTTTCCATCTGCTACTGCTAAGTCGCTTCAGTTGTGTCCGACTCTGTGCGACCCCACAGACGGCAGCCCACCAGGCTCTGCCATCCCTGGGATTCTCCAGGCAAGAGTACTGGAGTGGGTTGCCCTTTCCTTCTCCAATGCATGAAAGTGAAAAATGAAAGTGAAGTCACTCAGTCGTGTCCGACTCTGAGGGACCCCATGGACTGCAGCCTACCAGACTCCTCCATCCATGGGAGTTTCCAGGCAAGAGTACTGGAGTGGGGTGCCATTGCCTTCTCCAACTACTTTCCCCTTATTAACAGAACCTCCAGTTTGTGGCTGAGCATATAACTTTCTGGAATAAAGATTTATTTTTTAGTCTTCTTTGCAGTAGAGTAGTCAAGTAGTCAAGAAACTAAGTTCTGGCCAATAACAAATCCTGTACGTCTTCTGGAAACATTACTTTGTTCTTCCTCCACCTTACTGGTTGTACTGTGGAAGTGATGCTGGAGCTGGAGCAGCTTATCTTGGATGATGAGGTGAAAGCCATGTGTTGAGCATGGGGGAACATCCAGATAGCAGAACCCTGGATGCCTAACTTTACTGAACAGTATACCAGCCCTGAAATGCCCATCCCTGGCCTTTTTATATGTCTGAACTGTTTTTTAATATTTCATTTGCATCTGGAGCTAATCTTTACTGATACTCTACTACCTCATTCTGCCTCCAGATAAATTTTCTTGTTGTTAGAGGATAGAAGTTAGGTCTTGGGAGTTAGAGGATAGAAGTTAGGTCTTGGGAGTTCTGCAGGGGGATGGTGAGGCAAGATTGTCCTACACAAAGAAAGAGATATTCTGTGTATCTATTTCAGAAGATGGGATCCATGTGAGGGAGGACCATGACTGAATTTTCTCTGTGATTCATGATTCAGTGTAGGACATAGAAGACACTGGTAAATGTTGTTGGATCTTACATCAGTTATTTGTTGCCAAAATAATGCTGAGTAACAAATAACCATAAAACCTTGGCATCTTATGACAATGACTACTTATTGCTCATTTGTCTGGGTGGTCAGCTAGGCACTTCTACTGAACTTGACTGGAGCTGATCACACATCTGGGGGAACTGGCTGGCTACTGGATGATCTAGGGTGGCCATGGCTGGGACGACTGGCTTGACTTGGCTCTGTTTCACATGCCTATTGTATCCTACCTAGCTAGCCTGTGCCAATCGAAGAGGCCACAAATGAAAAATAGAACATTCAGGTAATTTTTCTTGCCTCTGCTTATGTCTCATCTACTAACATCCCATTGGCCAAAGCAAATCCCGTGGCTGGACCCAGAGAGTGAGAAGACGCTTGACTGTTACATGGCAAAAGCACTGGTACAGCGTGAACTGAGAACCAGGGCCTGAGTGGATCCAGTCCACTGCAGGTGGATGGCTGGATGGACGGAGGGATAGGTGGAAAGGGGGAGAAAAAGAGCCGATGGGATAGGAAGTTCTGTTCGCTGAGTCCAAAATACAAGGGCAAGGGAGGTGCTGGGGGGCAGTTTTTCAAGTCTCTGAGGTTAGCCACTCTGGGTTTGGGAACTGCCCATGGCACACGGGGTCTGGACCTTTGGCACAGACCCACGCTGAGGGGTGTTTTATATTATGACTTACATCTGTGCTGGGGAATCTTTGCTTCTGAGTGAGTAATTATGAAAGGCTTCAGAAGCTTCACCCGGTGCTTGGGAAGAGTCTATTTTGGAGACAAGACACTTTCAGAGAGAACTAATTCATAACACGAAGACTGTTGTGTTGTGACCTGAGAACTGAACTGGGAAGCAAGGGGCCTTAGTTTCAGTCCTGCCTCTGCCAAGTCAGGGAAGAAAAACACCATAAATATGAGCTTCTCTTGGGCAACTTCTAAGTATTATAGTACTTGTTAGAAAGATAAAAAGCTAAAAAAAAAAAAAGTTTCAAAGAATACATTTTCCCCCAGTCTTCATGGTTGGTTGAGTTCCTATAAATAATATTATTTAGGAAGAGGAAAATTCTCTAGTGCTAATAAATTTGATAATTTAGTTTTCTGTTATATATTGAGTTGGCCATAAGGTTCATTCGGGTTTTCCTGTAACATTTTTGGAAAAACCTGAACATCCTTTGTGGCCAACCCATATATTGAAGATCCTTTTTCATTTGTTGTTTCAAATGCATTCAAAATATTAGATATTTAAATACTTAAATATTTATATGCCATAAAATGATGACTAGGGTAAACATTAAATCATAAAGTGTTGGGTAGTATGAAAATTAAACATTACTAATGTGGAAATCAATAACGATTCTAAACTTCATAACAGTTGATGCGAGAGATTTAGTAGCAAATGTAACTGAGTGTTCCTCAAAGATGGGGAAAAAAAATTCAGTCGGTTTTGACAGTGGTAGGATGAGCAATTCACTTGGTCATTTTCCTTCTGTTTTAGAAATGAAAGTGATTCTGGCAATTTTCCTGAATCTTCAACACAAAATAAATGCTTTGTTTGCTTACTCAGCTTAAATGAAAGGAAAATTAGCTCCAATTCCTTGGCAACTGCAGATCCTGCTGGCTTTTCAGGGTCAGTGACAAGAGCAGCAAAGAAGATCACTTTGTAAGGGGCTGACTTCTGGAGGCCTGAGTCAGGTCTTTCTGATCCTCCTTTTGATCCTTCCCCTACCTTGAAATTCCAGGGCATCATGAGGCCTGGAAGGGGAAAGAGACTTGCCTATGTGAGTTTCAGAGGGCCACTAGGCATACTGGATCCTCATGTTGGTTCTCATCATGTTCCCTAAGATCATGTCCTTCCATCCTACACAGTTCGTGTCTGTTTAAATGGTGACTTGCGGGTTCCCAGATGCACAAATTCAAAATGTGTTTCTCTGCTTTCAGAAGAGAACAAACAATGTTATATAATGTTGCCCTAGAGGATCGAGAAGCAATAGCTATTTCATTTCCTCATTACTTGAGCATACTCAGCCTAAACCCCACAAGTTTGTTAAGTAGATCCAGGGCCCGTCTCAATCCTTTTTATCCCTTTCCTCCTTGGCTTGCACTGAAATATAGAAGAAATGCCTTCTTTTTCCTGGTGCGTGTGATTTCACTTCGTTAGGAATTCAGGATAGGCAGGAGATTGAAGGCACCAGCACCAGGCACTGACAGCTGCGAGATGCAAGGGCTCCCGGGGGCGTCTCACATTTCCCTCAGTCAGAAGCCATATAGATGTTAGAAGGGCTTCTGCTCCTGCCACTTTGACTTATGTGGCCTGTGTGCAGAATGATGGCTGCAGTACAGGAGATGGTCTTGAGATTTATCTGCTGATCCCTTGAGTCAAAACCTTGCTGCTGGAGTCTTACTTCTTTAGAGAGCAGAAACAGTCACCACCTCCCTTGCTGACAGTGGCCAGGATTCAGCATGCCTCTGGTATCAAGATTCATAGCTACTTGTTTATATTTTCTGTTGTTCCAAATAGGATGAAAATGACTACCTCCAGACTATTGGCTTGGAAGGCACCTGGAGTCCTAGAGTTTTGAGTGAGTCTTCAGAGACCCTAAAATCCCATGGCTTTCTCACTGGAGCCTGTAGAGTCATTTTCCCTTCTCTGACCTCAGTTTCCCTGCCGTCAAAATTGATATCTGTGTAGAGATCACCCCAGGGAATTAAGGAAAAGCTGAGCAGAAAGGACCCTGACCGCTTACATAGGCTTCAGACAGAGCACTTCCATTCTTAATTATTTCATAAATTGAGGGTACATGTGAGTTGGTGTTTAAACAAAGGGCTCTGCTATTGCAAAAGAGGTTTGAGCACTTCCTCACCTCTTTTACAAATCCCTGCTTGACATCTGAGAACGTCCGTTTTAAATGCTCCCAGGGACAAGTTGGGTGGCAGTAAGCAAACATACTTCCACAAACTCTCTATTGTCTTTAATACCTCAGCAGTGAGCAGACTTTTGCAGTATTTTTTTTTCCCCTTTCATGTGAATACTTTCTTCGTATCTCTGATTGTTAGCCCTGAATTGAACTCCTGAACCCTCCTGACTAGTGATTAGCTTTGGGAGTGGGTTCATCTGATCCAAGACACTGTTGTATAAACTGAGTGTCACACTGTCAGTTTACAGCATGTATAAGTAAAAAAGCTGTGCGTTTGCCTGTTATTATATGATATGAAAATACTGATTGAACTTAGAGATTTTGTGGAATAACCTAAGTTTCTGTGTCTGTATTAATTTTTTCTTTTTTTTTTTTGTTTGATAATGCTGCATAACAACTAATCCCACCTACTTACCTTCATATCAGTGATTTATGATAACATGTATCTTTCTTACTCAGATTTTCTGGTCAGGAAAATGTGTTTCTACTGGGCTTAGCTTGGATCAGCAGAGCTTGGCTCTAGGATGAGCGTCAGCTCAGACTTAACCTCACATATCTGCTCTTTAAGACCTGAACTGAAGGGACAGAAACTACTCAGGGGAAACTTTTATTATGGCAAATAGCAGGAGTACAGGAGAGGTGAGCAGAAGCATGTGATGCCTCTTAAAGTCATTGTCAGAACTGGCAGTTTGTCACTTCCACCCATGTCCCACTGGCTAAAACAAGTCTTATGGCTGAGTCCAGTGTTGATGGGCTTGGATATACACTTCTCTTCTATTCACAGAGAATTCAGTAGATTGCCAACTCACAAGGCAAAAAGGAGATGTCCTTTTTACAGGGCAGGAAAGAACTGGGAATAGTAATTCAGTCTACTACAGTATTCTTGCCTGGAAAATTCCATGAACAGAGGAACCTGGCATGCCGTACAGTCCATGGGGTTGAGAAGAGTCAGATACAACTGAGCGACTGTGCATAGATAGACTATTGCAGAGGTTTATGTTAAATTCACTTAGTGGGGGGCACTGGGGAGCAGGGGAAAGATACAGTCATTTACCTCCCAGAGGAGTTAAAATGGAATTACAGTGAGATCTCTGTTATGCTAATCTTTACAGTCTGTCCCATAAGACAGCAAGCAGTGGTTTCAAACATGAGCTCCCTGTTGAAAATCACAGTGATAAGCAGGTAGATAAGTATAGATACTGATTTTCAGGTGAACTGTTTCCCACCACATGGCATCTCTACGCAATGTACTCCTGGGTTGGTAGCACCAAGTCCCAACTGAATCCACACTCAATCTATGAACTTTGACTTTAAAAAAAACAAAAAAACTGAATTCTTGTCAGGATGGCAGCTCTCATGAGTTTTATGTCCATTTGTCTTATTTTCATTCTCAGGGTTCCAGATTTGACTGTTTCTGTCACTTTCATATTCTGCCTACAGTAATGCTACTCAACGTAGGAGAAAAGGCAGTGAAAATAGAATTCAGACAAAGATAGGAAATCGAAAGTGACCAGTCTACCTATAGCACTCATGCAGACATGATAAACAAAGGTCCTCTCTCCTGCTGAGCTCATGGACACCCTCAGTCTTGTAACAAAGAGCTCCACGAAGTCACTGCCTGTACGTCTGCCTGGCAGGAAAGGGATTTAGCATTTTTCCCTAAAAGGAAAGGCCCATGATGCCCCAGACAGCGTTTTCCTGAGAGATTGCCGCAGAGAGAGGCAGAGAGGTGGAATGAAAAGAGCTTTGATTTATGAGGGACACCGGTTCTGGCCCAGCCCTGTAGGTGACCTTGTGTGTGACCTTAGGCAGATGGTTTCCCCTGCTCTCACCTCAGTTTCCCCATTGCTCATCGATACCTGTGATGAGAGTCGTGGGTTTTAGTCCTGACTCAGCTGCGTGGCCCCAGTCAACTCATCTGGGCTTTCACAATCCTATTTTTCTCATCTGGTAAAGTAGGGTCAAATGTTCTTCAATAACTGGGATGAGAAAGTGACCTGTCAATTCCGAAGTGTCAGAGGAACATGAAGGGCTTTCATCCAAGGGGCTACTTGATCAGTCCTGGAAGAGCCAGGATTCTCCCTGCAGTGGCTTTTTTCAGTTGACCTGGTAGAAGGGAGAGGACGGGGTCCCAGAAGCTTTGAGGGTCCCTTCCTGCCTGACCTGGATGCTTCTGCAAACTTTCCTCTCCTTGTTACATGCTACTGAGTGTGCATGTTGGAAAAAAACAAAACAAAACCCCACCGCTTTCTAGCCTGGGCCTCTTCTGAATCTCTCTGCAGAGAGAAATCAGGGATGCCCCGAAATTGAGAATGTGGCAGAGAACTGAGACCAAATTGCTCACAGCAGGGTTATGTGACGGATGCTCAGTCATATCAGGACCCAGGAGATGCGCAGAGCCCTGCCCTGCGGGCTGTTTGAAGGTCACACAGACTCGGCCCTGCTGGGAAACGAACTCAGTGTGTCTGTTTGCGGGTTGTCTGTGCTGAGGACACAGCTTGCTGGGGCTCTGCCTCCTCTATTCCTACTCCTGCCCGACCGTCTCTACCCGCCAGCGTCTGGCCTCTGCCCCAGAGCCCCTCCTGGTGAATTTTCAACTTAATTATTTTTGAACTGTCCTCCTCTTTGCTGTATTTTCCTCAAAATTTGTTATAAAGGGGCCAACATGGCACCGGAAATGCAGCTGTGGCCTGATACCGGTCCAGTCTAATTGAATCTGGGCCAGAAAGAAGCTCCTGACTCATTTCAGGGGAGAAGCTTCGGTCTTTGTTTCGTTGCCACCCTCTGGGGGAGTGGGAGCAGAGTGACCCCTGTGACTGTCCTCGAGTCGCAGGACCACTCAGGACAGTGAGGAGAACGGCTTCTGTGGAGCACTGGCTATGAGGCATTTTTTCCTGTGTAAACCTCACAGCCCACAGCACAGGGAGGGAGGTATTGTTACTCCTGTTTTGCAGATGTGAGTCAGGGAGGGAAAGAACGTATCTGTGGGGAATGAGTAGCCCCTTGGCACCTCCTTTTTCAGCCTCTCTGCCTTAAAGAGTGTGTGCTGTGGAGAATAAGGTGTTATTCCATTCTGTTCTGTGTCTTTAGAAAAAACCCTTTTCTCTCCAGGCTTCCGTTTATGCTTCTGTAAAATACAGGTCTTGACAAAGAGGTCTTGACATTAGACCTCTTTGAGCTCAAGAATGCTATATTCCATGCCCTTTCAGCACTTCCCTCAATTCTCCTTAGCTCCAGAGCAGACTGGATAACTTCCCGGGATGTTGGCATCCATTTCAAGGAGTGGTCCCACAGACAGGTGTGGATCCAGAATTTAAGGTGATAGAGGTACCTGCCCAGATGTTGTAGGGAAGATGGTGAATGGCTGTGACGTGGACTGAAAAGATTCCTGGATGTTGTCAGTGGAAAACTAGGTGTTTCTATGGGACTGTTGTGATTTTCATTGACTCTGAGCTACTTCAGAACTCTGTAAGTTGTAGATAACAGAGCAATGCAGATAGTTCATGTTCACAGATACCCAAATGATTTTTTTTCCAGTAGAAGTACAACTGGTTTAGCACACCCCTGTGGAATAAGCCACTTGAGCATCTATTTGTAGTTTCATTTCAAAACTTCTTATTGTTTGTGTATATGTGATTCTTTAAACATCTTACTGGTTCCCTTGCTAATTAATGACCTAAATAAAATCTCTGATACACATTTATTTTATATTTCTATAAAGGTCATGATTATACCCAATTTTAAATAAACTATCTTTTAACAATATATGGCAGCTGCAACACAAATCTGTTTAGCATTGTTGATGGGTAAAGGGTTGAAGGTGTAGGTATATAAACCTTTATACTTCCAGGCTAGAGGCTGTTTTTCTGGCCCATACTGTTTCCTAAAAACTCTGGCCCCCTGAGTTTTTCTTTTTGCATTTCCTGCAAAGGGACCCATTCTTCCTGACTCCCTACTTCAAAGCTACTCTGTAAGGCTTGCTAACCTACCTACTTCTTTGTTTGGATTTGACCTGTCATGACTTGGGGGTGATAGAAATACTGGAACAGAGATGAGGACTAGGTTAGGCTGTGCATGTCTGAGGGTACTGATCTGCAGTCATTTCGGTACCAGTTGAGCTGGTCACTCAAGGGATCCATGTCTTGTGCCTGCCCCAAGTTTGTTCATGAGAATTGGGCTCCCTAAGCTCCAGGCCACCCCTCTCCCCGTATCAGGCCCTTAGCAAGGTTGGTGGAACTCTGTGCCATTAGAGGTGAAATTGGGGCCTGAAGAGCTGACCAGACCTGGATGCAAGGTGCTTCTCAGACCAGGTGACAGGACCTTCTAAAGCCTCCAGTCTTTCTAGGAATGACCTTCTCCAAGATTTCCTCACCAGCACTTTCCTATTGACTATATGTTATTTCCATCCATTTTGAGCCAAGCCCTAGAAGAGCTCCTTGAGCTAGGCTGGAAGAGTGATTGTTCCTCACTTTATAAGACATGAACTTCAGAGAGAGGAAGTGACTTGCTGAAGGTGAGTGTGGTAGGGAAAATCCCAAGCAAGGACATGGCAGGCCCCAGACCACTGTCTTGACACTTCATTTTGATGCTACTAGGTGTCCAGCTTTCCCGAGCCTTAGCTGTCTTAGACTTTTGTGTCTTTGACCAAAGAGACGTCTGAGTGAGAGAGGAGAGGACTCTCTTCCACCCTTCCCTTCCGCTTGGGATATTCCTCTACCCTGATGTTAGCTACTTAACTGTTCTTTGAGATGCAAATAAGATAGGGTTGATGGCTTGAATATTGTCCCCTAGGCACTGGAGGCTCTGGGGCTGTCCTAGTCTTTCTCCCTGGGAGTATCAGAATGCTTTTGGCCCCAGTCAGGTGGCCTTAGTGGTAAAGAAGCTGCCTGCCTATGCAGGAGATGTAAGAGATGCAGGTCAGTCCTAGTGTTGGGAAGATCCCCTGGAGGAGGGCGTGGCAAACCACTCCAGTGTTCTTGCCTAGAGAATCCCAGGGACAGAGGAGCCTGGTGGGCTACAATCTATGGGGTCTCAAAGAGTTGGACACGACTGAAGCAACTTAGCATGCATGCATGCACTAGAAAACTCAGTTTTACAGTAATTTAAAAACTAGAGGTTTCTCTAGAATAATGGGCAGCTTGGAGATAGATGGCTCAGCATCAGAGTCAGAGCTCCTATGATTCTGTAGTCTTAACTGTCCGATAAGGTAGCCTCCAGCCACGTGTGGCTGTTTAAGTTTAGATTAATTAAAATTTAATAAAAGTTAAAAAGAATGCAGTTCCTCAGTCATACTAGCAACATTTCAAGTGGTTGGTGCCTACTACATTGAGCTAGTACAGGCACAGAACATTTCCATCAATGCAGAAAGTTCTATTGGACGGCAGTGGGATGTTCCCTGCAGTCTAGGAGTGCATGGACAAAGAGAGGAGAAAAGTAGAACATGATGGTGCTACCACGTTTTTCCTTTTTGTCAAGAATGAAACTTTTCCAGAATTCCCACAAGACTTTTGGTAGTGTCTTCCTGACAATGTCCAGGGCCCTTCCCAGCTGCCAGGGGGAGTTTCTGATAGCAAGAAGAAGGGAGTAGGATGTTGGGCAGGCTTATCTTTTCCTGGTTACATCTCCTCTGAGATCCTGTCTCTGCTTAATGTGTTCTAAGTCCTTGGGTTGCTTCTGTGTATGTTGACACATACACAAAGTCTACCCCACTTTCCCTAGCACCTCTTCTTCAATTTGCACAAAAAACAGCAATACAGATGCTCATAGAAGTCAACTCTAGCAGAGCCCAGGGACTTGAAGGGACCTTAGATCCTATTTATGCAAATCACTTAGCACTAACACTGGGCATTCTTGGTTTTACCAGTCGGTATGTGTATCACACTGTCATGCTATCCTGTTTTTCCCCTCTATGTACCCATCATTAGGAGCACCATCTCTTAGGCCATCTGATTCACCTCTTTTTAGTAAGTAGATAAATTTAGGCTGATAATACTTGCCACGTGGCCTGGTGGTGGGGTGGGGGTGGGGGTGGTAGTCTCCCTTTGCACAATAAAAAATGCTGCAAAGCAGTGGCAGTCTTCTTTATCCTTCCTCCCCCCAGCCTCTTGCCTTTTCACTAGTGCGAGAGAACCAGGAAAAGATTTTGAAATTGTCCATCTATTCCTTTCTCTCTCCCTACCAGCTCTGCCAGACTAAAGATGTATCTTCACGCCGATGGAAATAATTTCTTCTGTCTTTGCAAGGCAGAAACAACCACAGCTAGATTTGATTTTAAATAACATTTGTTCTTCTGTTGTACTCATCCACATTTTCAACATTCACTATTGAATGTTGAAAATACAATTAGCCAAGCATTTTGGTTAAGAAGTAGAGATTGAGATTTTTTAAGAACCAGAATAAAATAATCTTAATTCTGGAGGCAGAGTGGCCCATAAATCAGAGCTGAGTATCAGTGACAGTCCTGATGGCTGAGTAACCTTGGGCAAATAAACTAGATGGTTGGATGAATCAGCAACCCATGGACCATGGTCTTCAAGCCAAATTCTGCCATTTCAGAATGGAAACACTGTTTTAAGCTCAGGAGCTTGTTATAAAATAAAGAAGATTGGATGTGACCTACTAAGCTTAACATATATACTGTTTGACCCTTTACAGGAAAAGTTCACCGTACCCTGGATTAGATGGCCTCTGAGAATTTTTCCAACTCTCAAGGTCTGAATGTCTGGGATCTTGGTAGCCTAGGTGATTCAACATGTGTTAAGTCCAAGATTTCGTGGGGCTCAATGACAGTGTTTTCCGTCACTTCTGGGGTCTTTCCATTCCGTATCAAAAAGGAAAATGGGAGGGGCATGACTAATCAGGGGCTGGGGCTGGAAGTCCCAGAGGATGACTTTACGGTAAACCTGCTGACGTGGTGCATGAAGAGAGATTTCCCTCAGCAGGTGAGCAGCAGGCATGTACGTCAGATACTGGAAACTGTGGGGCAGAACATTCTGGCTTTCTAGCCGCAGCCAGGCCTGCCCATCTGTAACAGGTGTCAGCAGCTCCGACTGCAGTCAGCTGGACAGCTCTGGCACCAAGCTTTGTGTATGTGGGGGGAAGGTCAGAGGTGGGGGAGTCAGGATGGGAGAACTGAGTCACAGTCACTGCCCCACAAGGCCCTGAGGTCTTGAATTCCACCCTGGTAAGGACTTTGTAACGGGGACTGCTACCCTCAGCCTTTCCTCTCTGAGGTCTGGGAAACTTGCCCCTTAGTGCAGGGTTTCGAAGGAACCCAAGTCTTCACTCCTGTTCATCCCCAGGGAGACTGCGTGCCAGTCACTTAACTTCACTGAGGCTCAGTTTCTCAATAGTTAGAGGGCGCTAATGAATCCCAATCTACAGAGCTTCTTGGGCTGTTGAGAGGGCAAAAGGAGACGTTACCTGGGAAAACGGTTACAAGCGGGAAAGTACAAGGCCCCAAAGGTTCAAGGGGAGCTTTCTCTTAAAACTGTGGTTGTTGAACACTTACTGTGTGCCAGGCACTTGGGTAAGCTCTTAACATGGTTTATCCATTTAACCCTCAAAACGACCCTCTGGGACATGTACTGCTAATGCATGGGATACTATACTATCCCTGTTTATGGAGAAGGTGACTCTGGGTCATGTGCCTGTGAAGCTGCAGCACTGGGATTCAGTCCCAGGTGTGAGTGAGCAATTTCCTTGTTCTTAACCACTTTTCAAGATCTGGAAAGACCAGGAACTTCTAGAATTGACACTTTTAAGTAGCTCTGAGGAGTCCTCATTCCATTTGTGGGAATGGCCAAAATCGCTTTGCTGCTGCTGCGTCACTTCAGTCGTGTCCGACTCTGTGCGACCCCATAGACGGCAGTCAACCAGGCTTCCCGTCCCTGGGATTCTCCAGGCAAGAACACGGGAGTGGGTTGCCATTTCCTTCTCCAGTGCATGAAAGTGAAAAGTGAAAGTGAAGTCACTCCATCGTGTCTGACTCCAGAGACCCCATGAACTGCAGCCTACCAGGCTCCTCTGTCCATGGGATTTTCCAGGCAGAAGTACTGGAGTGGGGTGCCATTGCCTTCTCTGAAATCGCTTTAGACTGGCCTATTTTTTGTCTCAGAATTTTATTTTGGCTTCTGACAAATCACATGGATGATTGCCCTTATTAAAGCTCTCAGTTGGAGTATTTATTCTCTTTAGTAACTTTAGAGGAAAGAAGAAAGACAGTGTTCTCTGGAGACAAAACTCCCCAAAATCTCATCCCCAAATAAAATAATAATAGCAATGAAAAACCAGTTAAGGTGAAATTTCAATCTTTGAATGAATTTTGTGCCATTAGAAGTTTCAAAATTCTTTGATTTTTATCTTACCTCTCCCACCGCTAATTCTTTGCTTTTCTGCTTGCATTCTGGATAATTTTGAGATGGAAACATTTTAGAGTTACAGATATCCAGTCATATCTGAATAATTATTATCCTTTTATGGAGTCGTGCTACAGAGTTTTCTAACCACTTTTATTTCCAATAAATCAGTTGAATTTTACAGACACCTTCTGAGTTCTGGAAAGCATGATGTCTATCGTCCATGAGAGGAAGCAGAGGCTCAGGGAGCTTAAGTGACTTACCTAGAATCACACACCTACTCTACAGCAGAGGCAGAATTTCTAAGACTTACCATATCTGCCCACCTCCTCTGGACAAGGCAGCCTACCCTGATTTCATCGTGTATTCAACCACTGCCGATATTGGCTGTGCGTGTGTGCTTAGTCGCTCAGTCCTGTCTGACTCTTTGCGACCCCATGGACTGTGGCCCACCAGGCTCCTCTGTCCATGGGGATTCTCCAGGCCAGAATACTGGAGTGGGTTGCCATGCCCTCCTCCAGGGGATCTTCCCACTCCAGTGACTGAACCCAGGGCTCCCACATTGCAGGTGGATTCTTTACTGTCTGAGTCACCAGGGAAGCCCAACGATACTGGGTTGGGTAGCTAGCTATCCCTTCTCCAGGGGATCTTCCCAACCTAGGAATTGATCTGGGGTCTCCTGCATTGTAGGCAGATTCTTTACCATCTGAGCTACCCAAATATTGGCTGATTGTGCTTTAATTACATTTCCTCATTAAATTCATCACATTAATTTATTAAATTTATTTATATTTTATTATTATACTATAATATTATAGTATATTATTATACTATATAGACTATAATATACCATAATATACTATGCATATTATAGTACATTATTATACTATATATAACAGTATTATATCATGTTATCATGATATATGATGATTATAATGATATGTGATTGTGATATTTATAATAAATATTTATTAAATTCATCACAATTATAGTGTATTATTATATATATGTCATAGTATTATAGTATATTTTATACCATATTATATATAATATTTAGAATATATTTTAAAATTTATTACATTTATTAAATTCATTACATTATTTTTTAAATTTCATTATTAATTAACTACCTCATTAAATTCATTATGTTGATTCATGACAATCCTACAAAATAGATATTTATTATCATTGGAGTTTTTCAAATGAGGAAACCAAGACTTAGAGAGGTAAGTATTTGTTCAAGTTTACTCAGCCAAATAAAAGAAGAGGCAGGATTTGAATCCAGCTCTGCCTGACTCCAGAACCACTCTCTTGCCACCTGTCTTCTTTGCCATCATTGGCACAGCCATAGAACGTTTAAAAGAGGCAGAAGGGAGACTATAGGATATCTCCAAAACCCACTGGGATTTGATCTGGCCCTTTGGAGAGCCCATGAGTGCCTCTGGTGAGTGACCTTAACGTAAGTCTGGTGGTGAGCCAACAAGGTGTGTCCTGGCCTCCCTGGGAGGAAATGGGTCGGTACAAAGGCAGCCGAGAGAATGGTCTAAAAGCAGCAGCAAGTCTTGTCAGTTTGGGCAGATGAACTTTGTACCTATCTGGATGTCTCTCCTCTCTTTCTGTTTTTTAGCTAAGGATTCAGGAGTTCATAACATTTATTAAAGCTCTCTTAGATATCTTGAGTTCACTGCAAGCATGTAAGATGCCCATTTTACAGAGGAGGAAACAGGCTGAGAGGTGTCCTGTGACTCACTTGAAATCACACAGCTGGAAGGGCTGAGCTGGGATTTATACCTAGGTCTCTCTGGCATTAAGACTGTCCACCTGCTGCCTTTGTCTGTCTTTTCATTCAGTCCTGGACCCCTTCTTTTTCAAGAAGCACTCTCTGCTATATTTCTAATCTCATTTGTCCTCAGGCCTAGCTTCTGGAGAAGTCCATGCTGGGCCTAAGTGAGAGAAAGCAATTCCCAGAGACTCAGATGCTGCCCCGGTGTATGCGCTCTGCTGGGTCAGCGAGCTCCTGTCTTCCAGTCCTTGTTCCCTTAATAACAATTTGAGTGACTGGGAGGCTGTCCCCAGGAGGATTAATGGCACTAGTAGCTCACAGATGCCCAGCTCTTCACGCTCATGTTTGTTCCTCATTTGAACTGGGAGGGCTCAAATACTTCATGAATGTCGCCCACTTTCTGGGTTCCTGGGTCCTGCTCTAAGCTTGGCCAACAATCTTTTTGTGACCCTGGCTCCATACCTTCCCTTTCTGAACCTCAGCTTTTCCATCTGCAAGTGAAAGAGATC
Source organism: Tragelaphus eurycerus (assembly GCA_935064755.1). Taxonomy (NCBI): domain Eukaryota; kingdom Metazoa; phylum Chordata; class Mammalia; order Artiodactyla; family Bovidae; genus Tragelaphus; species Tragelaphus eurycerus. Next base: position 1,653,092 of record CAKXYN010000083.1, read on the forward strand.
CTTGGAAAACTGTGTGTGTGCTTAGCCGCTCAGTCATGTCCAACTCTTTGTGACCCCATGGACTGTAGCCCTCCAGGCTCCTCTGTCCATGGGGATTCTCCAGGCAAGAATACTGGAGTGGGTTGCCATGCTCTCCTCCAGGGTATCTTCCCAACCCAGAGACAGAACCCAGGTCTCCGGCATTGCAAGTAGATTCTCTACCATCTGAGCCACCAGGGAAGCCCCCTTAGAAAGCTGCCAAGGGACAAATCTGAGGCCTTTGGCTTCTATGTAAAATTGTCTCCTTTGTTTTTAAAATTTTGATCTATGCTAAACAACTTTTATTTAATCTTATAGAAATAACCAAACAACAACTCTCTCAAAAGTTTTTTTTACATTTTCTGTTTTTGTGGTGAGGTCATACTTTTCTTCTTGTAATGTGAACTTTGCCCAAATCTAATTGATCATTTTTCTCTACTCCACCTCCAAGAAATGGAATTTAGCTTTGAAATGACTGCTTCCAACCCAGCACAAAGTCTTCCTGTTGTAATCAAAGTCATAAGCTGAGCCCCTAACAGCACATCAGGATGATGACACATTTTCCGTCCAAGGGACCATATCTATTTCTGTCACCAACCTCATCCCTCTCCCTTTCACTGAGAGTTCAATTCTTAGGCAATTGCTAGAGCTTGTTTTAAGGAGATGCCCTGACTGCAGAGTTTACTTTTTGAATCATCTTTGGGAACTGCAGCCTAGAGAGAAAGATTGCTCCCTTTGCTTAGCTAAATGTTTTTGTTTTTCCCTTTATGGTTATTTCATGAGCTTCTTTTACCCATCACTATCCCACCCTCACCTCTGTGCTCACTGGAAGCAAGGGTCTAGGATGGCGAATAGGACATGAAACCTGGAATAGTGTCTTACCAGACTGCAAGGAGAACTGCAAGGGCAGGAGGCTCTGGCTCCATTCTCGGCACTCTGTCCCTCAGGGCTGCACGGCATCTCCCGGCCAGGTTGGGGGTATTTTTCCTCATTACCTGTGAAGCATCATAAATCAGCTGCCCCTGCTCTATGTTTAGCTGAGTTCTGGAGGGTTGCAGAGAAGTCTGAAGGTCTACTTTTTGTCCTTAGGGGTGAACTGTTGAGGCAAGTAGATTTGATTGGAAAAAGTTCAGAGTTGATTAACATTGGTCTGAGGCCGTACTGAAAGTACCAACATGATGCCTACCCCGCCCACGAGTTCTGGGCTGCAGGCTCTTCCGGGTTTGTGCTAACCACCTGGGGCTTTGCAAAACAGCAAATTTAGCTATTTGGTCTTTGGAGGCTACACAATAGCCTGGTAAATATCACTTTTATAGTGTCACTGCTTTGCTCAAGAATACCCTGTGATTCCTCATAATAGTTTTCTACTTGTGTGTAACAAAATTACCCCCAAACCTAGTGGGTCAAAAATTTGGGAGCAGCTTAGCTGGGTGATTCTGGCTTCAAGAGGGTGTGACCTCATGTCTCAGCAGAGGAGACAGATTCATTAACACATATGAATGTTATGATTTGCATTACCAGCTTTGAGTATAAACACAGTCACAAGGAATTATTAGGAAATGTATTTTAAAAGCAAAAAGCCCTAAAGAATCTTGTAAGAGGGATGTACTCTACCTATCCTAAGAAACAAAACATTTCCAATCCTTTAGAAACAGGATTATTGTTACCATCTTTCTAAATTCCATATATATGTGTTAGTATACTGTATTGGTGTTTTTCTTTCTGGCTTACTTCACTCTGTATAATAGGCTCCAGTTTCATCCACCTCATTAGAACTGATTCAAATGTATTCTTTTTAATGGCTGAGTGATACTCCATTGTGTATATGTATCACAGCTTTCTTTTCCATTCATCTGCTGATGGACATCTAGGTTGCTTCCATGTCCTGGCTATTGTAAACAGTGCTGTGATGAACATTAGGGTACACGTGTCTCTTTCAATTTTGGTTTCCTGAGTGTGTATGCCCAGCAGTGGGATTGCTGGATCATAAGGCAGTTCTATTTCCAGTTTTTTAAGGACTCTCCACATTGTTCTCCCTAGTGGCTGTACTAGTTTGCATTCCCACCAACAGTGTAAGAGGGTTCCCTTTTCTCCACACCTTCTTGTGCATTTATTGCTTGTAGACTTTTGGATCGTAGCCATTCTGACTGGCGTGAAATGGTACCTCATAGTGGTTTTGATTTGCATTTCTCTGATAATGAGTGATGTTGAAGATCTTTTCATGTGTTTGTTAGCCATCTGTATGTCTTCTTTGGAGAAATGTCTAGTTCTTTGGCCTATTTTTTGATTGGGTCATTTGTTTTTCTGGAATTGAGCTGTAGGAGTTGCTTGTATATTTTTGAGATTAGTTGTTTGTCTGTTGCTTCATTTGCTATTATTTTCTCCCATTCTGAAGGCTATCTTTTCATCTTGCTTATAGTTTCCTTTGTTGTGCAGAAGCTTTTTAAGTTTAATTAGGTCCCATTTGTTTATTTTTGCTTTTATTTCCAATATTCTGGGAGGTGGGTCATAGAGGATCCTGCTGTGATGTATGTCGGAGAGTGCTTTGTGATGTATGTCGGAGAGTGCTATGTTCTCCTCTAGGAGTTTTATAGTTTCTGGTCTTACGTTTAGATCTTTAATCCATTTTGAGTTTGTTTTTGTGTATGGTGTTAGAAAGTGCTCTAGTTTCATTCTTTTGCAAGTGGTTGACCAGTTTTCCAAGCACCACTTGTTAAAGAGATTGTCTTTTCTCCATTGTATAGTCTTTCCTCCTTTGTCAAAGATAAGGTGTCCATATGTGCGTGGATTTATCTCTGGGTTTTCTATTTTGTTCCATTGATCTATATTTCTGTCTTTGTGCCAGTACCATACTGTCTTGATGACTGTGGCTTTGTAGTAGAGCCTGAAGTCAGGCAGGTTGATTCCTCCAGTTCCATTCTTCTTTCTCAAGATAGCTTTGGCTATTCGAGGTTTTCTGTATTTTGATACAAATTGTGAAATTATTTGTTCTAGCTCTGTGAAGAATACCGTTGGTAGCTTGATAGGGATTGCATTGAATCTGTAAATTGCTTTGGGTAGTATACTCACTTTCACTATATTGATTCTTCCAATCCATGAACATGGTATATTTCTCCATCTGTTAGTGTCCTCTTTGATTTCTTTCACCAGTGTTTTACAGTTTTCTATATATAGGTCTTTAGTTTCTTTAGGTAGATATATTCCTAAGTATTTTATTCTTTTCGTTGCAATGGTGAATGGAATTGTTTCTTTAATTTCTCTTTCTATTTTCTCATTATTAGTGTACAGGAATGCAAGGGATTTCTGTGTGTTGATTTTATATCCTGCAACTTTACTATACTCATTGATCAGTTCTAGTAATTTTCTGGTGGAGTCTTTAGGGTTTTCTATGTAGAGGATAAATAACCTCAGATATGCAGATGACACGACTCTTATGGCAGAAAGTGAAGAGGGGCTAAAAAGCCTCTTGATGAAAGTGAAAGTGGAGACTGAAAAGGTTGGCTTAAAGCTCAACATTCAGAAAACGAAGATCATGGCATCTGGTCCCATCACTACATGGGAAATAGATGGGGAAACAGTGGAAACAGTGTCAGACTTTATTTTTCTGGGCTCCAAAATCACTGCAGATGGTGACTGCAGCCATGAAATTAAAAGACGCTTACTCCTTGGAAGGAAAGTTATGACCAACCTAGATAGCATATTCAAAAGCAGAGACATTACTTTACCAACGAAGGTTTGCCTAGTCAAGGCTATGGTCTTTCCTGTGGTCATGTATGGATGTGAGAGCTGGACTGTGAAGAAGGCTGAGCGCCGAAGAATTGATGCTTTTGAAGTGTGGTGTTGGATAAGACTCTTGAGAGTCCCTTGGACTGCAAAGAGATCCAACCAGTCCATTCTGAAGGAGATCAATCCTGGAATTTCTTTAGAAGGAATGATGCTAAAGCTGAAACTCCAGTATTTTGGCCACCTCATGCGAAGAGTTGACTCATTGGAGAAGACTCTGATGCTGGGAGGGATTGAGGGCAGGAGGAGAAGGGGACGACAGAGGATGAGATGGCTGGATGGCATCACTGACTTGATGGGTGTGAGTCTGGGTGACCTCCGGGAGCTGGTGATGGACAGGGAGGCCTGGCGTGCTGCAGTTCATGGGGTCGCAAAGAGTCGGACACGACTGAGCGACTGATCTGATCTGATCTGATCTGATGTAGAGGATCATGTCATCTGCAAACTGAGAGTTTTACTTCTTCTTTTCCAATTTGGATTCCTTTTATTTCTTTTTCTGCTCTGATCACTGTGACCAAAACTTCCAAAACTATGTTGAATAGTAATGGTAAAATTGGGCACCCTTGTCTTGTTCCTGACTTTAGAGGAAATGTTTTCAATTTGTCACCATTCAGGGTAATGTTTGCTGTGGGTTTGTCATATATAGCTTTTATTATGTTGAGGTATGTTCCTTCTATTCCTGCTTTCTGGAGAGTTTTGTTTTTTTTTTTTTTTTTACCATAAATGGATGTTGAATTTCTCTGCATCTATTGAGATAATCATATGGTTTTTATTTTTCAATTTGTTGTGGTGTATTACATTGATTGATTTGCGGATATTGAAGAATCCTTGCATCCCTGGGATAAAGCCCACTTGGTCATGGTGTATGATCTTTTTAATGTGCTGTTGGATTCTGATTGCTAGAATTTTGTTAAGGATTTTTGCATCTATGTTCATCAGTGATATTGGCCTGTAGTTTTGTTTTTTTGTGGCATCTTTGTCAGGTTTTGGTATTAGGGTGATGGTGGCCTCATAGAATGAGTTTGGAAGTTTACCTTCCTCTGCAATTTTCTGGAAGAGTTTGAGTAGGATAGGTGTTAGCTCATCTCTAAATTTTTGGTAGAATTGAGCTGTGAAGCCATCTGGACCTGGGCTTTTGTTTGCTGGAAGATTTCTGATTATAGTTTCAATTTCTGTGCTTGTGATGGGTCTGTTAAGATTTTCTATTTCTTCCTGGTCCAGTTTTGGAAAGTTGTACTTTTCTAAGAATTTGTCCATTTCTTCCACGTTGTCCATTTTATTGCCATATAATTGCTAATAGTAGTCTCATGATCCTTTGTATTTCTGTGTTGTGTGTTGTGATCTCTCCATTTTCATTTCTAATTTTATTGATTTGGTTTTTCTCCCTTTGTTTCTTGATGAGTCCGGCTAATGGCTTGTCAATTTTATTTATCCTTTCAAAGAACCAGCTTTTGGCTTTGTTGATTTTTGCTATGGTCTCTTTTGTTTCTTTTGCATTTATTTCTGCCCTAATTTTTAAGATTTCTTTCCTTCTACTAACCCTGGGGTTCTTAATTTCTTCCTTTTCTAGTTGCTTTAGGTGTAGAGTTAGGTTATTTATTTGGCTTTTTTCTTGTTTCTTGAGGTATGCCTGTATTGCTATGAACTTTCCCCTTAGGACTGCTTTTACAGTGTCCCACAGGTTTTGGGTTGTTGTGTTTTCATTTTCATTCGTTTCTATGCAGATTTTGATTTCTTCTGTGATTTGTTGGTTATTCAGCAGCGTGTTGTTCAGCCTCCATATGTTGGAATTTTTAATAGTTTTTCTCCTGTAATTGAGATCTAATCTTAACTGCATTGTGGTCAGAAAAGATGCTTGGAATGATTTCACTTTTTCTGAATTTACCAAGGCTAGATTTATGGCCCAGGATGTGATCTATCCTGGAGAAGGTTCTGTGTGCGCTTGAGAAAAAGGTGAAATTCATTGTTTTGGGATGAAATGTCCTATAGATATCAATTAGGTCTAACTGGTCTATTGTATCGTTTAAAGTTTGTGTTTCCTTGTTAATTTTCTGTTTAGTTGATCTATCTATAGGTGTGAGTGGGGTATTAAAGTCTCCCACTATTATTGTGTTATTGTTAATTTCTCCTTTCATACTTGTTAGCATTTGTCTTACATATGGCAGTGCTCCTATGTTGGGTGGATATATATTTATAATTGTTATATCTTCTTCTTGAATTGATCCTTTGATCATTAGGTAGTGACCTTCTTTGTCTCTTTTCACAGCCTTTGTTTTAAAGTCTATTTTATCTGGTATGGGTATTGCTATTCCTGCTTTCTTTTGGTCCCTATTTGCATGGAAAATCTTTTTCCAGCCCTTCACTTTGAGTCTGTATGTGTCCCCTGTTTTGAGTTGGGTCTCTTGTAGACAGCATATGTAGGGGTCTTGTTTTTGTATCCATTCAGCCAGTCTTTGTCTTTTGGTTGGGGCATTCACCCCATTTACATTTAAGGTAATTATTGATGAGTATGATCCCGTTGCCATTTACTTTATTGTTTTGGGTTAGAATTTATACACCCTTTTTGTGTTTCCTGTCTAGAGAATATCCTTTAATATTTGTTGGAGAGCTGGTTTGGTGGTGCTGAATTCTCTCAGCTTTTGCTTGTCTGTAAAGCTTTTGATTGCTCCTTCATATTTGGCTGAGATCCTTGCTAAGTACAATAATCTGGGCTGTAGGTTATTTTCTTTGATCACTTTAAGTATGTCTTGCCATTCCCTCCTGGCTTGGAGAGTTTCTATTGAAAGATCAGCTGTTATCCTTATGGGAATTCCTTTGTGTGTTATTTGTTGTTTTTCCCTTGCTGCTTTTAATATTTGTTCTTTGTGTTTGATCTTTGTTAATTTGATTAACATGTGTCTTGGGGGTGTTTCGCCTTGGGTTTATCCTGTTTGGGACTCTCTGGGTTTCTTGGACTTGAGTGATTATTTCCTTCCCCATTTTAGGGAAGTTTTCAACTATTATCTCCTCAAGTATTTTCTCATGGTCTTTTTTTTTTTGTCTTCTTCTTCTGGGACCCCTATGATTCGAATGTTGTAGCATTTAATATTGTCCTGGAGGTCTCTGAGATTGTCCTCATTTCTTTTAATTTGTTTTTTGTTTTTCTCCTCTAATTCATTTATTTCTACCATTCTATCTTCTAACTCACTAATCCTATCTTCTGCCTCTGTTATTCTACTGTTTGTTGCCTCCAGAGTGTTTTTGATCTCATTTATTGCATTATTCATTATATATTGACTCTTTTTTATTTCTTCTAAGTCCTTGTTAAACCTTTCTTGCATCTTCTCAATCCTTGCCTCCAGGCTATTTATCTGTGATTCCATTTTGATTTCAAGATTTTGGATCAATTTCACTATCATCATTTGGAATTCTTTATCAGGTAGATTCCCTATCTCTTCCTCTTTCGTTTGGTTTGGTGGGCATTTATCCTGTTCCTTTACCTGCTGGGTATTCCTCTGTCTCTTCATCTTGTTTAAATTGCTGAGTTTGGGGTGTCCTTTCTGTATTCTGGCAGTTTGTGGAGTTCTTTTTATTGTGGCGTTTCCTCACTGTATGTGGGTTTGTACAGGTGGCTTGTCAAAGTTTCTTGGTTAGGGAAGCTTGTGTCGGTGTTCTGGTGGGTGGAGCTGGATTTCTTCTCTCTGGAGTGTAATGAAGTGTCCAGTAATGAGTTATGAGATGTCTATGGTTTTGGGGTGACTTTGGGCAGCCTGTATATTGGAGCTCAGGGCTGTGTTCCTGTGTTGCTGGAGAATTTGCTTGGTATGTCTTGCCCTGGAACTTGTTGGCCCTTGTGTGGTGCTTGGTTTCAGTGTAGGTATGGAGGCATTTGATGAGCTTCTGTCAATTAATGTTCCCTGGAGTCAGGGTTTGGACTTAAGCCTCCTGCTTCCAGTTATCAGTCTTATTTTTACAGTAGTCTCAAAACTTCTCCTTCTGTACAGAACCATTGATAAAACATCTAGGTTAAAGATGAAAAGTTTCTCCACCTTGAGGGTTACCCAGAGAGGTTCACAGCATTACATGGAGAAGAGAAGAGGGAGGAGGGAGTTAGAGGTGACCCAGATGAGATGAGGTGGAATCAATAGAGGAGAGAGAGGGCTAACCAGTAATCACTTCCTTATGTGCAAAGAGTCGGACATGACTGAGCGACTGATCTGATCTGATCTGATGTGCACTCTACAACTGGACCGCTCAGAGATGTTCACAGAGTTATACAGAGAAGAGAAGAGGGAGGAATGAGACAGAGGTGGCCAGGAGGATAAAAGGAGGGAATGAAAAGGAGAGAGACAGATCCAGCCAGTAATCAGTTCCCTATGTGTTCTCCACCATTTGGAACACACAGAAATTCAGAGTTGGGTAGAGTAGAGAGGGGTTAGGGAGGAGACACAGGCGACCTGGTGGAGAAAAAGGAGAGTCCAAAGGGGGAGAGAGCAGTCAAGCCAGTAATCTCACTCCCTAGTAAAAAATGGGTATTGAAGATTGGGTTCTTAAAGGTACAAAATTGGTAACAAATACCTAAAAGCAAAAATTAAAAATCTAGAGTAGCGTTTGGAATTTCACAATTACAATGTTAAAGAAAAGAAGAAGGAAAAGAAAGAGAGAAAAAGAAAAAAACAAAGTCACAAAAATTATAAAGAAAATATAGGTAAAAAATTGACAACAAATACCAAAAAGCAAAAGTTAAAAATATAGAGTAGAGTTTGGAATTTCAAAAATACAATGTTAAAGAAAATAAGAAGAAAAAGAAAGAGAGAGAGAGAAAAAAAACAAAGTCACAAAAATTATAAAGAAGATATAGGTACAAAATTGATAATAAATACCAAAATGGATAAATTAAAAATCTAGAGTAGAGTTTGGAATTTCAGGAATACAATGTTAAAGAAAAGATGAAGAGAAAGAAAGAGAGAGAGGAAAAAAAGTCACAAAAATTATTTAAAAAAAAATAGGTACAAAATTGATAACAAATACCAAAAAGCTAAAATTAAAAATCTAGAGCAGAGTTTGGAATTTCAAAAATACAATGTTAAAAGAAAATAAAAAAAAAAAAAAGCAAGAAAGAGAAAAAGAAAAAAGAAACACAAGGTCACAGAAGTTATAAAAAAAATATATATATGAAGTTTGCTTTTTTTAAAAAAAGTGTCTTTTTTTTGTAAAGTAATAGTAGGTTATAAACATGAAAATTAAAGGAATAATAGAGGACTTAAAAATTTTTTAAAAATTAAAAAAAGAAAGAATGATCGTAAAAATAGTAAAAATATATATAGGACTTTCTCTGATATTGTTGTGGGTATTGTGGGTTCAGTTCATTTTCGGCTGGTTCCTTGTTCTGGCTTGTATTTCTCAAGATCTATAGGCCCCTTCCTATGTAGTCGGTACTAACCATGGAGTTTTAATCTATTGCCTGTCGCTTCCAAGGCGGTTCCCTCTGTTATAGCGTCTTCTGTTTGCTGGTCTCTTCAGTGTATTATTTCCACCCTGATACAAAGAGGGCGGTGGTGGACACCTTTTTTTTTTTTTTAATGCTCACTTGTTCAGTTGTGCTGTGGGGAGGGAGGGACGCTGCAAATAAATAACTCTGGTGTGTGCTCGCAGTGCCTGAGCCACACTGGGCCTGCCCCCACTCGTGGCGCGTGTAGCCTCCCTGCCCACACTGCTCAGGCTCCAGGTTGCTCCGCCGGGAGCCATCCGCGGCCGACACTGGGCTGCTTTCACCTCCCAGGTCTAAGCCGCTCAGGTTCAGGCACTCGGGTCGTCCTCAGAGGCACAGACTCTGTTGGGCCTGCGTTTTGTGCCCTTCCCAGGTCCAAGCAGCTCAGGTGATGAGGTATTTGGTGAGCGCGGTTGCTGCGACTTACCGCCTCCCTGCCGCTCGGTTATCTGGGTGTACAACCAACACACCTACTCAGGTGGATGTTGACCATCCAGAACCCCAAGAAGTTTTAGTTAGCAAAGAAGCCTGCTTACAGTTTTGTAGATAATGTCTCTCTGGGGCTGTGATTGCCCCCTTCTGTCTCTGGCTGCCTGTCACCGGAGGGGGATGCTCTGCAGCCGACTATCTCTGTACAGTCCTTTGTTCCGTGCACAGGCCTGGCAGTGTCTTAGATTAGGGCTGGCTTTTCGCGTGGTAGATATCCCACAGTCTGGTTTGCTAGCCCAAATTATTTCACTCAGGTAGTGCTCGGGGTATTCAGGCCAGATCCTTACTTTAAGCGATGCAGCCTGCACTGCGCCTCTCTGCCCAGCCCCTGCTTGCTAATGGCTGATGCAGGCGTCTGCGCTGCTTCTCCTCTGGGGGAGTTACCATAGGGCCCGTAATCTGAGGGTTTTAATTATTTATTTTTCCTCCTTGTTATGTTACCCTCTGTGCTTCCAAGGCTCGGCACAGACTCCGCAATGAGAATGTTTCCTGGTGTTTGGAAACTTCTCTCTTTTTAAGACTCCCTTCCCAGGATGGAGCTCCATCCCTCCCTCTTTTGTCTCTTTTTTTGTCTGTTATATTTTTTCCTACCTCCTTTCGAAGACAATGGGTTGCTTTTCTGGGTGCCTGATGTCCTCTGCCGGCATTCAGAAGTTGTTTTGTGGAATTTACTTGGCATTTAAATGTTCTTTTGATGAATTTGTGGGGGAGAAAGTGTTCTCCCTGTCCTGTTCCTCCTTAGTGACTTTCTTAAGCTTAAGGGATAAGCTCTTCTCAAGAGCCGAATCTGTCCATTGGCTGCCTTTGCCTCAGTTCAGTTCAGTTGCTCAGTTGTGTCCAACCCTCTGTAACCCCATGGACTGCAGCATGCCAGGCTTCCTTGTCCATCACCAGCTCCTGGAGCTTGCTCAAACTCATGTCCACTCATCACTAACTCAATGAAAGTATGAGCCATGCTCTCTGGGGCCACCAAGACGGATGGGTCATGGTGGAGAGTTCTGACAAAATGTGGTCCACTGAAGAAGGGAATGGCAAACCTTTTCAGTATTCTTGCCTTGAGAACCCCATGAACATTATGAAAAGGCAAAAAGATAGGACACTGAAAGATGAACTCCACAGGTTGGTAGGTGCCCAATATGCTACTGGAGAAGAGTGGAGAAACAACTCCAGAAAGAATGAAGAGACAGAGCCAAAGCCAGCCCAGTTGTGGGTGTGACTGGTGATGGAAGTAAAGTCCAATGCTGTAAAGAATATTGCATAGGAACCCAGAATGTTAGGTCCATGAATCAAGGTAAATTAGAAGTGGTCAAACAGGAGATGGCAAGAGTGAACATCGGCATTTTAGGAATCAGTGAACTAAAATGGACTGGAACGGGCGAATTTAATTCAGATGACCATTATATCTGCCCTTGCTTTCTGGTAGTTAGATGGTGTTAATGCTCAAAACTTGTTCCTCGTAGTCCTTGGTGTCCTTAATCCTCAATATGGTAGCATCTGCAGGAGAAGAGGAGAAGGCAATGGCACCCCACTCCAGTACTTTGCCTGGAAAATCCCATGGACGGAGGAGCCTGGTAGGCTGCAGTCCATGGGGTCGCTAAGAGTTGGACACGACTGAGCGACTTCCCTTTCACTTTTCACGTTCATGCATTGGAGAAGGAAATGGCAACCCACTCCAGTGTTATTACCTGGAGAATCCCAGGGACAGGGGAGCCTGGTGGCTGCCATCTGTGGGATCACACAGAGTCGGACACGACTGAAGTGACTTAGCAGCAGCAGCAGCAGGAGAAGAGCTGAGCAGGTAAGTATGAACCAAAGAGCCCAGACCTGGAGTGTGAGCCTGGGCCACTATTAGTTCTGTGCACAAGGCTGTTTCTGCAGCAAGCCGTGGGGACAAAGATCCTCACCAGCCCTGAGAGCACTGATCTAGATAAACTAATCAGTAACCATGGCTGTAGTCACCTTTTGAGGTTGGAATTTTCCTGCTGAGGCCTCTAGAAGCACAGCCTTTTGTACATAGGTATGTGTGTGCGCTCAGTCGTGTCTGACTCTTTGTGATCCCATGGATTGTAGCCCACCAGGCTTCTCTAGCTATGGGGTTTCCCAGGCAAGAATACTGGAGTGGGTTGCCATTTCTCCCTCCAGGGGATCTTCCTGACCCAAGGATGGAATCCCATCTCTTGCACCTCCTGCCTTGGCATGTAGGTAGATTCTTTACCACTGTGCCCCATGGGGAGCCCACAGCCCTTTGTTGGTCTGCATTAACAGGAGACACATCTTCAGTTTTAAACATCAGTCTCTTAGCCTCTGTGTTTTAGTTTCTCATCTGTCAAGAATGCATTATCCCATGCAATACAGAAAATCACAGTCACTGATTGCTCAGCTGGAAACACCCTCATCTAGTAGGGGCCCCAGCCCTGACATGCCCTCCTGCTTCCCAAGAGCATTGACTCTTCTCTGGGCTTCCATGTTGAGAGGCCACTTACCTCTGGCATGGCCAGAATTCTTCTCTTGGAATGAGAGGACCCAGCATAGGCCCCACCCCATCCACCTTCCAGCTGTGTGACTTTTTCAGTATCACTGAACCTCTCTGAAACTCAGCCTCCCTATGTATCAGCAAAGGGAAACTCACTTCTCTTGGCAGAAAACTGCTGTGAGGCAAAATAAGACCACAAACTTGAAAGGGCTTGCTTGAGAGGCTGGAGTGGGTGGGGTGAGGGGGTGTGTGTGTGTGGGGGGTCTCTCCAGCTTTGGAGCAGCACATTCTGTTGTTGAACAGCTCTGGCATTGCAAACGTGTGAATCGGTTCTGGCTTTCCCAGAGCAGGCTCTCGACAGCCTTTTGTGAATTCTAAGACTGCTCATAGTCCAAACATCCTACCCTATCTCTAGTCTTCTCTTCTCTAGAAAATCTTCCCTAGTTCCTTAGAAAATTATATTATGGGACACAGTTTTCCTAAAACAAAAGGAAGTTGTTGAATATAAACTGCTTGTAGAAGTATAAAAAGGCCATGTAGTTCTAGAGTGATATCATTGTTAATAAGATCCTTTATTGTTATCACTATGATGAGAATGACAACCTCTTCTATTGGGGGCAGAGGTCACTGATGACTTTCATGCCCCTAAGTACCTTTCAGGCCTCATCTGACCTGATTTCTCACCTGGCTACATTTCTTAACAAATGCTCTTTCCTTGACTGCCAAGGGGGACACTTTTTCTCAGCCTCTTGCTATCTCTTCTTCAGACCTGCCCTTACTTGTAATACTCAAGGATAGGTCTTTGACCCTCTATTCTCTTCCCTCCTCACACCATCCCTGGAAGTTCACCCCTGCTCATCTATTCCAATGGCTTCAATTCCCGCTCATGGGCTAATGACGTCCAAGGCCATCCAGTCCATATTTCTCTCCTGACCACCAGCCCTATAGCCCCAACTGCCTGTTAAACATCTCAATTTGGATGTCTTGTGGGCATGTCAATCTCCCTTGAGTCCTTTCCCTGGCCCTGGACTGTCTTGTGATACACAGTGTAAGTTAACCACCATCCACTCAGTTGCCCAAGCCAGAAACCTAGGAATCACTCGTGACTTCTTTCTTGCCTTTTATCCCACACGTAAAAAATTACCAAGTCCTATCAACACCATCTCCATTCCCAGCACCACTACCTCTGTCTAGGAGTTGACAGCTCATTTATTGGAATAGCCCTTTATCTAGTTTCTCAGTCTCCGGGATTCCCCATTTCTAATTCAGTTTCTACACTAGCCAAAGAGATCTTTCTAAAGCCGGATCAGATCACAGGGATTTCTGGTTAGATGGTTCACACCACTCCCACTGGCCCTTGTATCCTAACCCCTGCCACCACAACCTGAACTCTGGGGACACTATGGAAGGAAAGGGAAGCATGGAGGCACTTAAGAACTAGTCTAAATCTGTGGGAAGCTCCGGGGAGGACATCCTGACTTGGCACGTGGAGGGAATATGAGCCAGAGGCAGACGGGGATGGGAAGCCTTACCACACAGATGTGACTTCTGCTCTTTCCTCTCTCCCACTCATTGTCTCAGGGTCCCAGCGCCTGCCTGCTACAACTCGGCTGTGACGTGGAGAACTATGGGGGCACCTTGGTTTTTCCCTGTAGCTGATGCCAAGAATAAGAAATGAGAAGTTGTTTTTCCCCAAATGTATATGTTAAAGTGCTAACCCCCAGGCCCTTGGATTGTGACTGTATTTGGAGATAGAGTCTTTAAAAATATAATGAAGTTAAAATAGGACCATTAGAGCGGGCCCTAATCTGGTAGGACTGGCGTCCTTATAAGAGGAAGCTGGGACTCAGACAGGTACAGAGGAAAGACCATGTGAAGATAGGGAGCAGACGGCTGTCGACAAGCTGAGAAACCAGCCCTACTGATGCCTGATTTTGGACTGCTAGCCTCTAGAGTTGTGAGAAAATAAATTTCTGCTGCTTAAGCTATTCAGCCTATGGCACTTTGTTGTAGATTCCCCAGCAAACTAATACAGAGGTGTGAAGATTGAAGGGAAAAGATAGAGCTCTCATTCACAAGTGCTGTGATCATGGACATGGACAAGGAAAACCAACTGAATAAAACTAACAAGAGGATTCAGCAAGACTGTCAGACACAAGACCAACTACTAAAAGCTGACAGCTTGTTTCTACACCAGCAAACACCAGCCATAAAACACAGAAAAGAAAATACGCTGCTACTCATAGTAGCTACAAAAACGATTCCTAGGAATTAGTTTATCACAGAATAAATGAGTTCTCTGTGGAAAAAAATTAAATTCAATTAAAGAAACAGTGTCAGACTTTATTTTTCTGGGCTCCAAAATCACTGCAGATGGTGACTGCAGCCATGAAATTAAAAGACGCTTACTCCTTGGAAGGAAGGTTATGGCCAACCTAGATAGCATATTCAAAAGCAGAAACATCACTTTGCCAACAAAGGTTCGCCTAGTCAAGGCTATGGTCTTTCCTGTGGTCATGTATGGATGTGAGAGCTGGACTGTGAAGAAGGCTGAGCGCCGAAGAATTGATGCTTTTGAACTGTGGTGTTGGAGAAGACTCTTGACAGTCCCTTGGACTGCAAGGAGATCCAACCGGTCCATTCTGAAGGAGATCAGCCCTGGGATTTCTTTGGAAGGAATGATGCTCAAGCTGAAACTCCAGTATTTTGGCCACCTCATGTGAAGAGTTGACTCATTGGAGAAGACTCTGATGCTGGGAGAGATTGAGGGCAGGAGGAGAAGGGGACGACAGAGGATGAGATGGCTGGATGGCATCACTGACTCGATGAATGTGAGTCTGGGTGACCTCCGGGAGCTGGTGATGGATAGGGAGGCCTGGCGTGCTGCGGTTCATGGGGTCGCGAAGAGTCGGACACGACTGAGCGACTGATCTGATCTGAAAGGACACAAAAGAAAGTTTTAAATAAATTGAGAGATACTCCAGGTTCGTGATAAGATAACATTGTATACATGTCAGCTACTTCAAATTAATTTAAAATTTTAAAAATGCAATTGCAGTTAGAATTTCATATATGTTGAGAAACTTAAACTTTTTCTCAAATTAATATAAAGGTCTGCAAATAGCTGAGGCATCTTTTAAAAAGAGGAGGGATGTGTCTTCTAGATATTAAAATATTTAAAAAAGTTGTAGTAGGATTTCCCTGATGGTACAGTGGATAAGAATCTGCCTGCCAGTGCAAGCAAGGGACGTGGGTTCCATCCCTGGTCCAGGAAGATTCCACATGCTGTGGCGCAGTGAAGCCCGTGTGCCACAACCACTGAGATCCCTGTGCCACAACTACTGAAATCTGTGTGCCTAGAGCAGGTGCTCCACGACAAGAGAAACCACCACCGCGGGAAGCCATGCCCAGCTAAAGAGTGGCGGGGTCCCCCTCCTCCCCCCACAACTAGAGAAAGCCTTCGTGCCACAAGGAAAGACCCAGCTCAGCCAAAAATGCATGCATACATAAATATAGCAGTGGGTACATGTCAAAAAATAAAGAAAATGCAGTATCTCTGGGAGTGTATTTTAAAAAGTCAGGGTAATAGAGAGCTATGTGGTTTCCACAGGAGGAAGGTCAGTAGATCCATGGAAGAGGATGGAGAGCTCAGGGACAAGGCACACATGTATGGGAACTTGATACGTGATAAACATGGCACCAGAGAGCAATGGGGAAAATCTCACGGACTTGCAGATGCCTTTGAAAACTGGTTAATTAAAAATACATCACAGTAGAACTGGATTCTTACCCAGAACACACAAGTAGACTCTAGATAAATTGAAGATTCAAATGTCAGTAAAACAGATTGAAGAAAATGTAAGGGAATATTTCTTTAAACCTAGCATAAGGAAGTCTTCTCAAACAAAAGCCCCAAATGCAAAGTCTAATGTGAAAAATTAATTTATTTTTAATCAAAATTTTGGATTCCTAATCAATGGGATTAGATAGTGATAACCCAGTGGGAAGAGGACCTATAGATCAGTGGTCCTCAACTAGGGTTGATTTTGCCTGCCATGCCAGGACACTGACAATATTTGGAGACAGTTTTGACATCACAACAGGGCTGGAGGCACTACGGGCATCTAGTGCACAGAGGCCAGGGATGCTACGGAACGTGCTCCAGGGCCTCAGTGAAGGACTGTCAGGACAAAATGCGGGCAGTGCTGGGACTGAGAAACTCCTGTAGACAGATGCCACAGACAGATGCCACATCTAAAGCTTGGAATATACAAGACATTATATGAAATTTTAAGGAAAAATGGGGAGCCCAATGGAAAGTTGGGCAAAATGTTGCTGCTGTTGTTCAGTCACGAAGATGTGTCCAGCTCCCTGTGACCCCATGGACTGCAGCATGCCAGGCTTCTCTATCCTTTACCATCTCCCTGAGTTTGCTCGAACCCATGCCCATTGAGTCAGTGGTGCTATCTAACCATCTTATCCACTGTCACCCCTTATCCTTTTGCTGTCAACCTTTCCCAACGTCAGGGTCTTTTCCAGCAAAGTGGGTCTTCACATCAAGTAGTCAAAATATTGGAGCTTCAGCTTCAGCATTAATCTTTGCAATGAATATTCAGCATTGATATTCTTTAGGGTTGACTGGTTTGATCTCCTTGCTGTCCAAGGGACTCTCAAGAGTCTTCTCCAGCACCACAGTTCAAAAGCATCACTTCTTCGTCAGTCAGCTTTCTTTATGGTCCAACTCTCACATCCATATGTGACTACTAGAAAAACCGTAGCTTTGACTATATGGACCTTTGTTGGTAAAGTGTTATCTCTGCTTTTGAATATGCTGTCTAGGTTTGTCATAGCTTTTCTTCCAAGGAGCAAGCGTCTTTTAATTTCATGGCTGCTGTCACTGTCTGCAGTGATTTTGGAGCCCAACAAAATAAAACCTGTCACAGTTTCCATTTTTCCCCCATCTGTTTGCCATAAAGTGATGGGACTGGATGCCATGATGTTAGTTTTTTGAATGTTGAGTTTTAAGACAACTTTTTTACTCTCTTTCACCTTTATCAAGAGGTTCTTTAATTCCTCTTAGCTTTCTGCCATTAAAATAGTATCATCTGCATATCTGAAGTTATTGCTGTTTCTCTTGGCAATCTTGATTCCAGTTTGTGATTCATCCAGCCCAGCATTTCACATGATGTTCTCTGCATATATGTTAAATAAGCAGTGGCATATAAGTGACAGTTACAGCCTTGATGTACTCCTTTACCAATTTTGAACCAGTTCATTGTTTCATGTCCAGTACTAACTGTTGCTTCTTATCCTGCATACAAGTTTCTCAATCAGCAGATAAAGTGATCTGGTACTCCCATCTCTTTAAGAATTTTCCACAGTTTGTTATAATCCACACAGTCAAAGCCTTTAGTGTAGTCAATGAAGCAGAAGTAGATAGATATTTTGGAATTCCCTTGCTTTTTCTTTGATCCAGTGGACGTTGCCAATTTGATCACTGGTTCCTTCGCTTTTTCTAAATCCAGCTTGCACATCTGGGAGTTCTTGATGTGCTTAAACCTGGCTTGAAGGATTTTGAGCATAATCTTGCTAGCTTGTGGAATGAGTGCCGATCGTAAAGTAATTTGAACATTCTTTGGCATTTCTTTGGGATTGGAATGAAAACTGACCTAGTCCTGCAGCCACTGCTGAGTTTTACAGATTTGCGGGCATATTGGGCAGTATGTACAATTAAGCAATCCACAGCAAGAGAAGCCAAAATAGCTTGTGAGTATGTTCATTAATAATTGGAGATATGAGCTAACACAATGGTAAACTTTTACACTCGCTGGCAAAGATGAAATAATTGGATAATGCCAAGCATTTACAGGGATATGAGGATCTAGGGACTCTTGCACACCACTAGTGTGGATGTAGACCGAGGCAGTGATTTTGGAGAGCCATCAGACAGAATTTAGCGAAGATAATGTATCGACTCTGATGGACTCAGCATTGTTACTGGTGAGCATCCCAGGTTTTCTATACAGGTCCCTCAGGGAACATATTTAAACATGTTCATCACAGCATTGCTTTTGGTAACAAGGTGATCAGGAGGTCCTTGGGGTACACTAGGGGAACAGGAAAGGCAAACATAGTGTCAGCACACTGTAAAGTCCTGTGCATTCAGCAGAGCCCACACAGATTGCATACATGTATATGGCAACAAGCATAGATTCCAAACAGTTGTAAGAATTAAATGAAATAAAGTAGAACCATGCCTGACACACAGCTTTGAATAATGTTTTTGCATGTGCCACTTAGATGAAATTAAAACACGTGCACACATAGATTTGATCAGAACTCGGGCACCTGTGTTGTCCATTTAATTAAATTCATTCTGTGTCCTGTTTTGTTCAGTATTATGTACTTTGTGCCAGACACTTTTTTTGTTACTTTCATCCTCATGCCCTGGTAAGTAATTATTTTAAGGACTTTGATATATACACCAAGTGTGGGTAATAAAACAGTAATAAAACTAGGAGAGAAGTGTTGTATTAATCTTCTTAGGCTGCCATAATAAAACACCACAGACAGGGTGGACTAAACAACAGAAGTTTGTTTTCCTGCAGGTTTGGAGGCTGGAAGTCTGAGATCAAGGCAGTGGCAGCTTTGTTTCTTCTGAGGCCTTTCTCCTTGGCTTGCAGGTGGCTGCCTTTTGCTGTATCCCTACATGTCCTTTTCTCACTGTCATGCCTCCCTGGTGTCTCTGGCTCTTCTTCTTTATTTGGCTGCACCTCACAACATGTGGGATTTTTATTTCCCTGACTGAGGATCAAATCTGTGCCCCCTGCATTGGAAGCGTGAAGTCTTAACAACTAGACCACCAGGGAAGTCACCTCTGCCTCTTCTTACAGAGAGCCCAGTCCTGTTTGACTAGGGCCCTACTTTTTGACCCCATTTAACATTAATTACCTTCTTTAAGGTCCTATTCCCTGCAGTAATGTTGGAAATTAAGGCTTCAACATTAGAATTTGCAAAGTGAAAATGTTAGATGCTCAGTTGTGTCTGACTCTTTGTGATCCCATGGGCTGTAGCCTGCCAGGCTCCTCTGTCGATAGAATTCTTCAGGCAAGAATACTGGAATGGGTAGCCATCCTCCCGACCCAGGGATTGAACCCAGGTCTCCCACATTGCAGGCAGATTCTTTTCCATCTGAGCCACCTTTGTGGGGATGGGTACGGGGGCAATGCAATTCAGACCAGAATAAGACTATTGATTTTAAAGGGGTCATGAGGCCTCTGGGATGGTGCTGCTTACACAGATATGTTTATTTGGTGAAAATTCTTTTAATGACACTTATGATTTGTGTATTTTTTAAAAAGGTATGAGTTCAGTTCAGTTGCTCATGTCTGACTCTTTGCGACCCCGTGGACTGCAGCATGCCAGGCTTCCCTGTCCATCACCAGCTCCTGGAGCTTGTTCAAACTCATGTCCAGTGAGTCCATGATGCCATCCAACTATCTCATCCTCTGTCATCCCCTTCTCCCCTTGCCTTCAGTCTTTCCTAGCATCAGGGTCTTTTCCAATGAGTCAGTTCTTCACATCAGGTGGCCAAAGTATTGGAGTTTTCAGCTTCAGGATCAGGCCTTCCAATGAATATTCAGGACCGATTTCCTTAAGAATTGACTGGTTTGATATCCTTTCAGTCCAAGAGACTCTCAAGAGCCTTCTCCAACACCACAGTTCAGAAACATCAATTCTTCAGTGCTCAGCTTTCTTTATGGTGTAACCCTCACGTCCATATTCAACTATTGGAAAAACCATAGCTTTGACTAGAGGGACCTTTGTTGGCAAAGTAATGTCTCTGCTTTTTAATATGCTGTCTAGGTTTGTTGTAGCTTTTCTTCCAAGGAGCAAGTATCTTTTAATTTTATGGCTGCAGTCACCATCTGCAGTGATTTTGGAGCCCAAGAAAATAAAGTCTGTCATTGTTTCTATTGTTTCTCCATCTATTTGTCATGAAGTGATGGGACTGAGTGCCATGATCTTGTTTTTTGAATGTTGAGTTTCAAGCCTACTTTTTCACTCTCCTCTTTCACTTTCATCAAGAGGCTCGTTAGTTCTTCTTTGCTTTCTGCCATAAGGATGGTGTGATCTACATATCTGAGGTTATTAATATTTCTCCCAGAAATCTTGATTCCAGCTTGTGCTTCATTCAGCCCAGCATTTCACATGATGTACTCTGTATATAAGTTAAATATGCGGGGTGACAATATTTAACCTTGATGTACTCCTTTCCCAGTTTGGAATCAGTCCGTTGTTCCATGTCCAGTTCTAAATGTTGCTTCCTGACTTGCATACAGATTCCTCAAGAGACAGGCCAGGTGGTCTGGTATTCCCATCTCTTTCAGAATTTTCCACAGTTTATTGTGATCCACACAGTCAAAGGCTTTGGTGTAGTCAACAAAGCAGAGTAGATGTTTTTCTGGAACTCCATTGCTTTTTCGATGATCCAGTGGATGTTGGCAATTTGATCTCTGGTTCCCCTGCCTTGTCTAAATCCAGCTTGAACATCTGGAAGTTCATGGTTCATATACTGTTGAAGCCTGGCTTAGAGAATTTTGAGCATTACTTTGCTAGTGTGTGAGATGCGTACAGTTTTTCAGTAGTTTGAACATTTCTTTGGCATGGCCTTTCTTTGGGATTGGAATGGAAACTGACCTTTTCCAGTCCTGTGGCCACTGCTGAGTTTTCCAAATCTGCTGGCATATTGAGTGAAGGACTTTCACATCATCATATTTCAGGACTTGAAATAGCTCATCTGGAATTCCATCACCTCCACTAGCTTTGTTCGTAGTGATCCTTCTTAAGGCCCACTTGACTTCACATTCCAGGATGTCTGACTCTAGGTTGGTTATCACACCATCATGGTTGTCTGCATCGTGATCTTTTTTGTATAGTTCTTCTGTGTATTCTTACCTTCTCTTCCTAATACTTCCTGCTTCTGTTAGGTCCATACCGTTTCTCTCCTTTATTGAGCCCATCTTTGCATGAAATGTTCCCTTGGTATCTCTAATTTTCTTGAAGAGATCTCTAGTCTTTCCCATTCTATTGTTTCCCTCTGTTTCTTTGCATTGATCAATGAGGAAGGCTTTCTTATATCTCCTTGCTGTTCTTTGGAACTCTCCATTCAAATGGGTGTATCTTTCCTTTTCTCCTTTGCCTTTCACTTCTCTTCTTTTCACAGCTATTTATAAGGCTTCCTCAGACAACCATTTTAACTTTTTACAGTTCTTTTTCTTGGGGATGGTTTTGATCATTGCCTCCTGTACAATGTCACTGCCCTCCAGTACAATGTCACGAACTTCCGTCCGTAGTTCTTCAGGTACTCTGTCTATCAGATCTAATCCCTTGAATCTGTCACTTCCACTGTATAATCGTAAGGGATTTGATTTAGGTCATACCTTAATGGTCTAGTGGTTTTCGCTACTTTCTTCAGTTTAAGGGTTGGTTTCTTCTGAGGCCTCTCTTTTTGGCTTATAGATGGCCATCTTATCCCTGTGTCTTCATAACCTCTTCCCTCTGTATCTGTGTCCAGATCTCCAGATTGTATAAAGACACCAGTCCTATTGGATTGTGAAAATGCTGGTCATTCAGTCATCCAACTTTTTGTGACCTCATGGACTATAGCCCACCAGGCTCCTCTGTCCATGAGATTCAGGTAAGAATTGATGAGTGCGTTGCCACTTCCTCCTCCAGGGGATCTTCCTGACCCAGAGTTCAAATGCAGATCTCCCGCATTGGAGGAAGATTCTTTACTGTTCGAACTACCTGGGAAGCCGGTTGGATTAGGGCCCACCCTAATGACCTCATTTTAACTGAATTATCTCTTTGAAGACTCTGTCTTTAAATATAGTCATATTATGAGATGCTGAGAGTCAGGTCTTCACTATACGATGCTTTTTAGGGGAACACGTTTCAGTCCATTCCCCGTATAGCACATTAACAGGTTGTCTGAAGGAATATTCTTGTAATACTTGAATATGATATATTTTACACATTGCTTGCTGAGTTAAAATTGACAACATTTTGTATAACAGTTAAAAAACTCTGTGGCCATACTGAAATTTGTCTTATACTTTATGACACCATCCCTGTCAGGTTTCAGTATCAGGGTTATGGTAGCTTTATAAAGTGAGATAGGTGATTTTTGCTCTTCATTCTGTTCTATAAAACAACTGCTGTAACCTCATTTTATGTGTGCCTTGAAGATTTGCGGAAACTGAACTGTAAAATTCCACTGCCTCAACAAAAAGCAAATCAAAGGTGGAAACAGAAGAGGAAAACTTGTCAAAGTGGATGATGAATACCATGAACATGTTTTCTGCATCCAAGGTGCAATTCCACTTCCTCAGAAAATACAAAGAGAGAACAAATGAAGTCAGATTGTCACTCTCCTGCTTCGATTCCTCACTAACTCCCCATTGCCCTCAGGAAGGAGTGCACTCTTCAGCACAGCCTTCTAGGTTCTTTGTGTTCTGGCTCTGTTGGCCTGTCCTTTTTCCTTCCTGAACTTGGAACAGGTTCAAAGGCATCTTCTTTGATCTTACTCCTAGGCTTTTTCCTTAGAATGTTGCCCTCCCTCTTCCCCCTGTGTCACCTGTAGAACTCCTCCAGTTCCCAGCTCAGAAATCACCTCCTCCAGGAGGCCTCCCAGACCTCTCCCTTCCAACATCCAGGCTCAATTATATAACCCTCTTCTGTGCTCCTCCTGCCCTTTATGCTTCTCCCAACTTCAGCTTTTCCTACCCTGTCTCTCCTATTGCAGGGAGCCCTTCCATGACCTGAGTCTATAGTTGTGGGTACCAAGACAGACTCTGCTGGATGGATGACAATCTGAGACCCACGGAGTCACATCATGAAACAGTCAATCCCTTAGCTAAACATACATATAAATAGGAGTCAGCTTTTTAAAAATGATGGCTCTCAAATTTAATCTGAAGTTAAAACAGTACTCAGCTTCTTGTTTCAGAGTGAGATGGAGTTGGGTGGGTGGGAGAAAAGCAGCCCCCTCTTTCTTTTCTTCAAGCACAGAGTCTGCTGGAGGCAGCTACTCCTAGTGTTGCTTCTAGGTAGGCTGAGTCAAGAATCCCTTGCTTAGGGGAGGATCTCAAGCTGCTGACCTTTGTATTATCCTCCAACTCTTATTTTTACCTTAAATGGGCCTGTTTAAAGAATATCTGACTCTTCTTTGAGCCCTAGGGGCATTCACCCCTTGCATTGAGAGCCTGCTAGGAGACTAGCATCCCCTCCAGTACTGTAGACACAGGGAAACTGAGACCAGACAGGGAAAGGGGCTTATCCAGTCCACCTCCAGTGTGGCCCAGGCAGGTCTGCACACAGGGTTTTGCTGCCAGGTGAAGACTCTTAGTAGTGTGGTTTCTAGGCCCAGTGTGATGCCAGGACTCCGCCCACTCCACCCCCCACCCTCCTCCCCCGCCCCTGACTGGGCTGCTGTCTTCCCTTGTCCATGTCCCCTCTGCCCTGTTATCATAGACTGAATGGTACATGCTAAATTGCTTCAATCATCCCTGACTCTTTGTGACCCTATGGACTGTAGCCCACCAGACTCCTCTGTCCCTGGGATTCTCCAGGCAAGAATACTGGATCAGGTTGTCATTTCCCCCTCCAGGGAATCTTCCCACCCCAGGGATCAAAATCGCATCTCTTACATCTCCTGCATTGGCAGGCGGTTCTTTACTAGTGCCACCTGGGAAGCCCAGACTGAATGGTGTTCCCTCCTAAATTCATATGTTGAAGCCCTAGCCCCATTGTGACTGCATCTGGAGGTAGAACCTTTATCAGATCAGATCAGATCAGTCGCTCGGTCATGTCCGACTCTTTGCGACTCCATGAACTGCATCACGCCAGGCCTCCCTATCCATCACCAGCATGTACTTAAAGTTAAATGAAGTCATAGGGTGGGGCCCTGTTCCAATATGTTTAGTGCCCTTATAAGAAGAGATACTAGAGAACTAGTTCTCTTTCTCTACTCTGTGGGGATACAACTAGAAGGTGTCTCTTCAAGCCTGGGAGAAAGTCCTTAGCAGAACCCAACCATATGCTGGCACCCTGATCTCAGACTTTCAGGTTCTAGAATTGTGAGAAAATAAACTTCTATCATTTAAGCCTCCCAGGCTATGGTCTTTTGTTCTGGCAACCTGTGCTAACTAAGACAGCTCCCAACCCTAGC
Source organism: Tragelaphus eurycerus (assembly GCA_935064755.1). Classification (NCBI taxonomy): domain Eukaryota; kingdom Metazoa; phylum Chordata; class Mammalia; order Artiodactyla; family Bovidae; genus Tragelaphus; species Tragelaphus eurycerus. The sequence goes on from CAKXYN010000083.1 coordinate 1,677,557, forward strand.
ATGGATCTCTTTATCTCTGACAGCTTTATCTGGCTAATCCTTTAGCTCCTATTTTCCCTAAGATTCTAAATATTGACATTCTCTGAGGCTTTGCCCTTTACTACCTCTCCTTCCCCTCCTTTCCTCCTGTTTCCTCTCTTCTTCTCCCCTCCCCCGACTACCTGCAATTCTAGCCTTACTGTAGGTAGCATCTTCCTTTATTATTTATCTCCTGACCCCAACCTAGTATCTCCTGCCATCTCCTGGATTTTTCTACTTGGATTTCCTGCTGTCAAGGATGGACATCCTCTCCTCTTTTCAGTCCAGTTCAGTCATTCAGTCGTGTCTGACTCTCTGTGACCCCATGGACTGTACTCCAGGCTTCCCTGTCCATTACTAACTCCCGGAGCTTGCTCAAACTTGTGTCCATCGAGTCAGTGATGCCATCCACCTGTCTCATCCTCTGTCATCCCCTTCTCCTCCTGCCTTCAATCTTTCCCAGCATCAGGGTCTTTTCCAGTGAGTCATTTCTTTGCATCAGGTGGCCAAAGTATTGGAGCTTCAGCTTCAGCATCAGTCTCCTCCTGTACTGACCAGAAAATTCATGCCCCCTCCTGACTTCCTTATTTACATCCTAGCACCTGCCTCCCCCAAAGAATCTCACAGCCTTGGGATAAATTTCCAAGTCACACTGGCCTTCCACTCCCTCCCTCTGGACAAGAGAGGAGTGGGTGTGGGTGAATAGTCAAAAAGCACAGCTCCTCTAGCCACAGAATTTGAATACCCAGCAGGAGTGGCCTCTGTGAGTCATGAAGGATGAAACCACACGGCCCCCACCTCTTGTGTTTTTCTTGGAATCGGGTGTGTGGGTGTGAGCACCCTCTCACAAAAACCTTTGAAGACTTGTGTCTCAAAAGGGGGCTGACATCTCACCTGTACAGGATGCTCTGCAGGTAGCAAAGCACTTACATATACCTTGATTCATTCCCACCTTATGACAGCCCTTGGGATTGGGATGATCATTCCCAGGCAAGAGCTGAAGCATCTGAGCACCCAGGTGTGGCTTGCCCAGAGTCATCGCTGGTAGACAGCTCAAATGCCACTCAAAACTGGTCTTTCTGCTCACAGATGGAGGAAAGAGCATGCATTGGGGATCTCTCACTGCCAGGCCCTTGGCAGTTGTTACCTTGTTGTGTGAGAGAAGTTGAGGCTCAACTAAGTGAGTTTGCTCAGAGTCTCCAGCTAGTGAATGTTACCATGAGGGTGTGAAGCCACATGGCTCTGAATACAAAGTGAATGGATGTGCATATTCATTCGGTGCGTGGCTTCCCAAATCCAGGTCTTCCCAGATCCTGATTCCAAAGGATCAGTCTTAGTCAAACCCAGAGGGGCTTCCTAATGGGCATTGATGGCTTGTCATCCTGTTGCAGTAGTTCCCAGTCAGGAGAGTGTCATCATTTCCATCATCACCCTCACCTTTGGCACCACTTACTGAGCGCTTCCTGTATGCTAAGCACTGTACCAGATGCATGTATGTAACTCATGTGTTAACGTTCTAAGCCCTGGTACATGATTATGACTGTATTTAAAGATAGTGTCTTTAAGAGATAATTAATTTAAATGAGGTCATCAGGGTGGGCTGTAATTTAATATGACTGCTATCTTTAAAAGAAGATGACAGTATAATATATTTACATAATATTTGCACATATTTACATAATAATACATGCAGAAGGAAGACACATATTTACATAATAATACATGCAGAAGGAAGACTATATGAAGACACAGGGAGAAGAAGACCCTCTGCGAGTCAAGCAGAGAGACCTCAGAAAAACCAAATTACCAAATCTTGACCTTGGACTTATGGTTACTTGAACTGTAAGGAAATACATTTCTGCTGTTTTACCCAGTACCAGTCTCTGGTACTTTGTTATGGCAGTCCTGGTGAACACCTGACCTTCCTATGTTCTAACAGGCATTATTCAGAATAAGGAGCCTGAATAAGGCCGGAATGAAATGGGAACAGGTCTCATGGGATTGTCTGTGAGACCAGTTGACAAACAGACTGGTGCCCACACAATGGTGGTTATCCTGATGCCATCTTCATAGTGAGAACTGGCGGCCTTCAGCTGAGTGAGTTCAGACACCCCTGGGTCAGTCCACCCCCTGAGGATGAAAGCCTCCTGCTTGTCCTTGCCTGGGCTCTGCTTGTGTGATGGGCACATGCTCAGTGGACATAAGCCTGCTTGCTTCCTCCCAGCAGTAGTCCCCTGGGGCAAGCGTGGTATCTCTTCATAGGTCGGGACATGAAGAGGAGGGAAAGCAGCTTGTAGAGACTGGAAGTAGAATGTGAACCTAGTTTTGTCCCATACCAGAACTCAGTGACCCCAGCCACCTCAGGAAGAATGATGCACTTATGTATACCTGATGCCAAGGGATCGGTCCCAGTGCAGACGCAGCCCCGTGTGGTCTGGATGTCCCCGGGGGCCTGGGGCGGTGTTCCGTTCCCTGTGGCCTTGCTTGTCAGAGCGTTCTCGGGGATGGTGGAATTGAAGTGAGGAGAAAGAGAAAATGTGCCTGTGCTTTTTCTTCTCTTGAGCCAGTAAGGCAGAGGCTGAGTGAAAACAACTTGGGCCAGCCTGTGTAGATTCAAACCTCAGCTCCTCACTTGTCTGGGTGTGACCCAGGACAAGTTGTGTGACCTTCTGGAGCCTTGGTCTCCTCCTCCAGGAAGCATAGAAAGTTGTGCTCACAAAGGCCCTCCTGGAGCTGCAGGGAGGACCAGTATATGTGTGTGTCTAAAGCCTCCACAGGCTTCCCTTCCTGGTGGGGTGAGGAGCGGGCACGCATTCACTGATAGTGGTCCATATCGATTGATATTGTTCTGTGTATTGTTATTTAGTTGTTAAGTTGTGCCAACTCTTTGCAACTGCCAGGCTCCCCTCTCCAAAGGATTTCCCAGGCAAGAATACTGGAGTGGTTTGCCTTCTCCAGGGGATCTTCCCAACCCAGGGATTGAACCAGAATCTCCTGCACTAGCAGGCAGATTCTTTACCACTGAGCCACCAGGGAAGCTTGTTTTGTGCATTGCTGTCCTCCAAACAGAACTCAGTTGACAGATGACAGCACAAGGCAGGTCATCGTCCCTTGTGCTTTGGAGAGCAAATTCTCTACACACACGTTCTTCTTATCCACATAGGCGGCTCATCTCTTCCTTCATGGGTGGATTTGGTGACATGAATATTCTGTCTCTTTCTCTTGCTTTTAGGCCTTTGTATGTGCATCTCTCTTTGCTTGGAAACTTCTCCTCCTGCCTGTTTGTCTGATCAGCTCCTACTTATCCTTCGGGTGTCAGCTTAAATGCTACCTCCCCCGAGAAGCCCACCCTGATTTGATTCTGGCTTCTGGGCTCCCACAGATCCTATTATAGAAATGGCCACTGCAGTTGCTCCTTCCTCTTAGTGGTCTCTCCCTGCGCCTTCCCCAGCCCCACTGTACTGTGAGTTCATCAAGGACAGAAGTAGGCCCTCCTGTCCACTGTTGGATCCACAGTGAGTGTCTGACACACAGAATGTGCACCATACATGTTACCTGACTTAGTGGTGATCATATATGTGAGGACAAAAGAGATAAAAACCACACAGCTGGCCCTGGTTGCCCCTTGTTTGTTTTACAAGGAGTGCCCTTGGTTGGTGCCGCTCGCAGGGTGTGGAGAGGAGCAAGACGGAAGTCCCCCGGGCCAAGCTGCTCTACTTGAGGGGCTGGCGAAGGGACAGGAGTGTGACTCTCCAGTTCTAGGATTTGAGCAAAATGAGAATGAGTAGGAAAGAGGGCAGAGATCTGAGCAGGTTCACAAAGGACAGAGCTCTGCAGAGAGAGAAATGCTGAAGGAGGAGTTGGAGGAAGTTTTGTGTGTGAGAGGCACTGTCTGACTCCCTCCTTGACACCCTCAAAAGGCCTTCGGAACAGAACCAGCAGTCCCATCACCCAGCAGTTGTCAAAAATGCAGATTCTCTGGCTCCGCCCTGGACCTTTTGAATCAGAAACCCTGTGGGTGGACTCAGCAATCTACGCTTTAACAAGCTCTCTGGGGGATTCTGACTCACAGTAAAGTTTGGGAACCGACTGCAGGACAACCCAGTACCACCATCCACCTCTTTCTGTTGTTCTGTAGAGCTGCTCTTGGGCTCCGTCGGGGGGAGAGCCCCCGTGTGAAGAGCTAGGCTTCGGGTCGAGCAGCAGGGCCAAGTGCTGGTCCCACTTATTGCAGGCTCTTGGTGCATTTGCTTCCTTCTAACCTCGAGGTACTGCCAACAGCCTCTGTTTGACAGAGAAACTGAGGCTCATAGAGGTAAGGAACTTGCTCAGGAGACATCAGTGGACTGAACAAGTCAGATTTTGGGGTTGAGACCTGATTTCCAGCAACGCTTGTGCTTTTCTAAAGCATTTGTCGCTCTGAGTCGAGGTATTTTGGTCTGGAAAATGGAAACATGGGTGCCTTGAGCCAGCAATGGGGTAACAGTTGTGGAAGGCAAGTGTGAAGAGCCTCATATAGAAGTGGAACAGTAGAAGTGCACGGTCTTGTTGCATACTAGGAACATGGCATCACTAATTGCTTACTTGTAATAATTTGGGAATTGCTGAGTCTAAGAGGTACTGTGCAAGACTTGGGGAGAGAGAGAGAATGCCACAGAGCCTTTTTGCTCATTAATGTACTTTGGAGGAAGCTCTTGTCTGTGTCTGATTTCTGAGAATTCAGGATTGGAATGAAAGTCAGCCGTCTGTGTCTTGGATGATACTGCTGCAGACTGAGGGTTTGCAGACTTGGCTGCCAGTTAGAATCCCTGAGAAGTTTTTAAATGTCAATGTCATAGTTGCACCCCAGACCAATGACTTTAGAATCTCTGTAGATGGGCCTGGGCTGCTCAAGAAAGGCTTCCAAGTGAGGCTTCCAAGAAATGACTGCCAGTGGAGATGACAAAGCATTAAAAAGAAAACTCTAAAGATTATTATAAAGGGGGAGGGGAGATTCCATTTATTGAGCACCTTTTCTTCCATGGTCACATCTCTTTCTGACCTCATCTGGGAAAGATTCTTGGCCTTCAAGAGCCCATGTGGTTAGACCAATTAACAGTTTAGACCCAGACCATCCAGGATAATCTTCCCATATCAAGGTCCTTAACTTAAGCACATCTGCAAAGTCCCTTTTGCCAGGTAAGATGATATATATACATAGGTTCTAGGGATTAAGGCAGGATATCTCTGAGGGGCTATTAATCTGCATATCACAAGTGCTGAGCCCAGTAGGGGCTCGGTAGAGGTTGATTAAGTGAAGTGAAGTCTGACTCTTTGCAACCCCATAGACTATAGCCTGCCAGGCTCCTCCAACCATGGGATTTTCCAGGCAAGAATACTGGAGTGGGTTGCCATTTCCTTCTCCAGGGGATCTTCAAAACCTGGGACTGAACCCAGGTCTCCCACATTGCAGGCGGACTCTTCACTGTCTGAACCACCAGGTTTAGCTGGTTGGTAAAGGTTAGCCTTGTTAATCTCATTAATGACTTGGAGAGACGGACACTGGTATCCTGCCTACTTTCTGTCACATCCATGATGTGTGACCTTGGGCTGGTCACTTAACATCTCTGAACCTCAACCCCCTACTCTGTATAATGGGGAATGATAGCATCTATCGTATAGTATTGTTTTTGATGATTAAGTGAATTATTTCCAATCAAGTGCTTAAATTAAGGGCTTCCCTGATAGCTCAGTTGGTAAAGAATCTGACTGCAATGCAGGAGACCACAGTTCGACCCCTGGGTGGGGAAGATCTGCTGGAGAAGGGATAGGCTACCCACTCCAGTATTCCTGGGTTTCCCTTGTGGCTCAGCTGGTAAAGAATCCTCCTGCAGTGTGAGAGACCTGGGTTCGATCCCTGGGTTGGGAAGATCCCCTGGAGAAAGGAAAGGCTACTCACTCCAGTATTCTGGCCTGCAGAATTCCATGGACTATATAGCCCATGGGGTCACAAAGAGTTGGACACAACTGAGCAAGTTTCACTTTACTTTTAAGTGCTTAAAATGTTGTCTGGTATACAGTAAACTTCCAATAGTCGTGATCTGAAATAATAAAATAATGACAACAACATCATCATCTTTGTGTTACATGGCACAGAGAATTAGGTCATTCAGGGTTTCGAGGTCTGTTGCAGATACAAGTTTGTGATCCCAAGTTCTGTGCTTTCTTCCAGAGAAGTGAAGGGTTCTCTGGGGAAGAGTAAAGGTCAAGGGTGGATTTTCCAAGAAGCAGATTTCAACTCAGTGAAAGACCTTTCTGTCAGGCAAGGGGACTGGCGAAAGCATGCCTCCTTCTGTGGAGGCTTCAAGGCACCCCTGCTATAGTCTCCTCAGAAGTCTGTGAGTCTGGCAGAGGAGCAGGGTTGGGGGCCCAGGGAACGACAGAGAGTCCTCAGGATGCACCTTGCTGGCTTCCTGGACTATAACAGAAATGGGACTGATGGGGTTCAGGAAGCTCCCTGAATAGCAGGTGGTGAGGGCTTCTGTTTCTCCTCTCTGCTCCTGTTCTCCCTTTTTCAGGAAACAATTGCCTGTGGAAACATTGGCAGAGGCTATGTGAGTGCGTCAACACTCACATAGCAGAATCATAGAGGTGGCTGCCTCTGCTAGGTCGTGGGGCCCTTACCCCCATTTTGCAGATGAAGAAACTGAGTTTCCTCATCTGTGATATACCGTTGTTGTGGTAGGGGGAAGAGGCAGGGTTTGGCTCCCAAAGCTCCTGTTCCTATGGCACTTACATCATTACTGCTCATACCCCGAGGTCACACCTATCACATGGCCAAGCCTGATTTCTGGGGTGGGGAGGGGACAGGAACTGTACTGGCCTCCTCCAAGGATGCACTACAGGCCACAGGGTGATGAGTGTGAAGGGTAATCTGCCTCCAGGGAAGCCGGCCAATAACTGGGACTGATAATACTCTGACCACCCTCTGATCTGAGAGCTTTAGTCATTTGGGGGGCATGTTCTGATGCATCCCTTCAGTTTGCTCACCCTGATTCTCTGCTCACAACACAGAAACATTGCTCTGGAAGACTTGGGGGGCTGTCAACTAAGAAGAGATAACAGTGAGTCGTCTGAGAGTCTTTTGCTCTGCAGGTGGGTCCATAGACTGAAGCCTTTGAAACTTCCTTACGGCAGTGTTGTGTATGGTAACTGGGAGCAGCCTAAATGTCCAGCAAGAGGGTACTGGCAAAAGAACCATAGCCAAATATTAAATTGGAAGACTCTCCAAAACGGAACAGTGAGTGAAAAACGTAAATGCAGGATGATACCAACCTAAAAACATGTAGAGTTTTGGAAACAGACGATTCCTCAAAATGTTAAACATAGGCTTGCCATATGCAGTTTCACTCCTAGGTGTCTACCAAGAGAACTGAAAACAATTGTTCACACAATAACTAGCATATGAATATTCAGAGCAGCACTATTCATAATAGCCAAAAAGCAGAAACAATCTAAATGCCCATCAGTAGATGAGTGGATCGGAGAAGGCAATGGCACCCCACTCCAGTACTCTTGCCTGGAAAGTCTCATGGACAGAGAAGCCTGGTGGGCTCCAGTCCATGAGGTCGCTAAGAGTCGAACATGACTGAGCAACCCCACTTTCACTTTTCACTTTCATGCATTGGAGAAGGAAATGGCAACCCACTCCAGTATTCTTGCCTGGAGAATCCCAGGGACAGAGGAGCCTAGTGGGCTGCCGTCTATGGGGTCGCACAGAGTCGGACACGACTGAAGTGACTTCGCAGCAGCAGCAGATGAGTGGATAAACAATTACAACATATCCACAAATGGAATATTATTTGGCCATAAAAAGAATGAAGTACCGATACATGACGGATGGATGATCATTGAAAACATCATGCTAAGTGGGAGAAGCCAGACTCAAAAGACCAAAGATCACACATTGTATGATTCTATTTGTAGGAAATGTCCAGAATAGGCAGATCTGTAGAGGTACGAGTGAGATTCGTGTTTGCTAGGGGCTGGGAGAGGAGGGAGTGATTGCTTAAAAGCCGCAATGTGCCTTATGGGGTGATGAAAATGTTCTGAAATTAGATAATGTGAGGGTGATATAACATCGTGTCATACTAAATGGCACTGGGGCTTACTCTTTAAAAATGATTAAAATGGTAAATTTTACTATGAGTGCTTTATCACAATAAGACAAAAACATACAGAACAGCATACATGTAGTGTATACAAAAAATATGCCTGAAACTGTCTTTACCAGTATCAGGACAGTGATTAACTTGGGGATGGTTGAAGGGGGATGGGAGGGAAGGGGTCTCAATTGTGTCTAACATTTTATTGCCTTAAAATGGCCTGGAAGTGTATATGGCAAAATGTCAAATTTTATGAAAGTTGGGTTAGTATTTGAATATTATTTTGTAGTTCTCTGCATTTTTCTGAATGTTTGAAATATATCTTAGTCAAAAGAGAAAAAAGCCCAGAGGCTTTGAAAACAGTTTCTGGGCAGCTGTAAATGCGAGTGCGTCTTTTGCCTCATTGCACTCTGAGAGCAGGTGACTTAAGGAACAGGGAACATTAGATTTCACTGTATTTCTGCCTGGCTGCATTCCATTATTTTAGATTCTATTGAAATTAATGATGCAGGGACATGATTTTTTTCCATCTGGACCTGGAACTTTGACTCTGATCTATGAATTCCATCTTCCAGACACATACTGATGAGCTGAGGTTTTCATCTCAGATAATTGCTTTTTTCCCCTCTTTGTTTGGTGGAAGACACAATTTTCCTTTCACACCCAAACTGTTCAAAGATAAGGCAGTAAACTTGTTTTCTCAGTTTGTGATGTTTTAAATGAGTTATTCCATCATCATTACAAGCAATTCTCCTATCTGTGGGACCTCTCAGAGATGATGAAGAGGGAGAGGGAAGAAGCGAAGGTGCTAATTTTAGATGTTACCGATTATGTCGCTGAACAAACAAATTCATAGTATCTCTGGGGATAAGGCAAGACATGATTGGAGTTTGTTTTTCCTCCAAAATATTTAATACCTCTCTGGGTCCTGTTCTTTTTCTCTGTAAAATAAAGTGATCATCCTTGTTGTTTTAGAAGCACCTATGCAATAAAGTTAACTATAATTTCAACAAAACCTAGCTAAACTCATATATCCAGCAGCAAACATAATACCACTGGGGTTTCCATTACTCAGACTTTTCCTGAAGTTCCCTTCAAGGTCATGTTATCCAACAAGCTCACTTTATAGGTGAGGAACTGAGGCCTAGTTTGGCAACAAGTCTTGTCTGAGATCCCAAACTCTGTTTAGCTATTTCAAGGTCAGATTTCTACCTCACTTGTCAGTCTTGATCTCATATCTATTGTCTGTATCTAAAATAACTTTTCCTACCAATGACAGTTGCTTTGTCTATTCAGAGTCTCTTTTTTTTTTGGTACCATAAGAATTTTAGGATTGTTTTTTCTTTTTCTGTGAAATGTGCCATTGCGATTTCCTTGGCAAGAATACTGAATTTAAATACATTGCTTTGAGTAGAATGGACACTAACAGTGTTGTCTTCTGATCCATGAGCACAGTATGTCAGTGATTTTTGTAAAGACAGACAAATAGATCAACGGGACTAACTGACAAGAGTGCCAAGAATACGTAATGGAGAAAGGATAGGCTCTTCAACAAATGTTGGGAAAACTGGATATCTGCATGCAAAAGGAGGAAATTAGACCTTTATTTTACACCATGCACAAAAATCAGCTCAAAGTGAATTAAAGTCTTAGATCTGAAATTGAAACTCCTAAAAGCAGAAAATGAGGAAAAAGTTTCTTGATTTCTTGGCAATTTCTGGTCTTGGCAATGATTTCCTTAGATCAGATCAGATCAGATCAGTCGCTCAGTCGTGTCCGACTCTTTGCGACCCCATGAACCGCAGCACGCCAGGCCTCCCTATCCATCACCAGCTCTCGGAGGTCACTCAGACTCACATTCATCGAGTCAGTGATGCCATCCAGCCATCTCATCCTCTGTCGTCCCCTTCTCCTCCTGCCCCCAATCCCTCCCAGCATCAGAGTCTTCTCCAATGAGTCAACTCTTCGCATGAGGTGGCCAAAATACTGGAGTTTCAGCTTGAGCATCATTCCCTCCAAAGAAATCCCAGGTCTGATCTCCTTCAGAATGGACCGGTTGGATCTCCTTGCAGTCCAAGGGACTCTCAAGAGTCTTCTCCAACACCACAGTTCAAAAGCATCAATTCTTCGGCGCTCAGCCTTCTTCACAGTCCAGCTCTCACATCCATACATGACCACAGGAAAGACCATAGCCTTGACTAGGCGAACCTTTGTTGGCAAAGTGATGTCTCTGCTTTTGAATATGCTATCTAGGTTGGTCATAACCTTCCTTCCAAGGAGTAAGCGTCTTTTAATTTCATGGCTGCAGTCACCATCTGCAGTGATTTTGGAGCCCAGAAAAAGAAAGTCTGACACTGTTTCCACTGTTTCTCCATCTATTTCCCATGTAGTGATGGGACCAGATGCCATGATCTTCGTTTTCTGAATGTTGAGCTTTAATCCAACCTTTTCACTCTCCACTTTCACTTTCATCAAGAGGCTTTTGAGTTCCTCTTCACTTTCTGCCATAAGGGTGGTGTCATCTGCATATCTGAGGTTATTGATATTTCTCCTGGCAATCTTGATTCCAGCTTGTGTTTCCTCCAGTCCAGCATTTCTCATGATGTACTCTGCATATAAGTTAAATAAACATGGTGACAATATGCAGCCTTGACGTACTCCTTTTCCTATTTGGAACCAGTCTGTTGTTCCATGTCCAGTTCTAACTGTTGCTTCCTGACCTGCATACAGATTTCTCAAGAGGCAGATCAGGTGGTCTGGTATTCCCATCTCTCTCAGAATTTTCCACAGTTTATTGTGATCTACACAGTCAAAGGCTTTGGCATAGTCAATAAAGCAGAAATAGATGTTTTTCTGGAACTCTCTTGCTTTTTCGATAATCCAGCGGATGTTGGCAATTTGATCTCTCGTTCCTCTGCCTTTTCTAAAACCAGCTTGAACATCAGAAAGTTCACGGTTCACATATTGCTGAAGCCTGGCTTGGAGAATTTTGAGCATTACTTTACTAGCGTGCAAGATGAGTGCAATTGTGCGGTAGTTTGAGCACTCTTTGGCATTGCCTTTCTTTGGGATTGGGATGAAAACTGACCTTTTCCAGTCCTGTGGCCACTGCTGAGTTTTCCAAATTTGCTGGCATATTGAGTGCAGCACTTTCACAGCATCATCTTTCAGGATTTGGAATAGCTCCACTGGAATTCCATCACCTCCACTAGCTTTGTTCCTAGTGATGCTTTCTAAGGCCCACTTGACTTCACATTCCAGGATGTCTGGCTCTAGGTCAGTGATCACACCATCATGATTATCTGGGTCGTGAAGCTCTTTTTTGTACAGTTCTTCTGTGTATTCTTGCCACCTCTTCTTAATATCTTCTGCTTCCGTTAGGTCCATACCATTTCTGTCCTTTATTGAGCCCATCTTTGCATGAAATGTTCCTTTGGTATCTCTGATTTTCTTGAATAGATCCTTAGTCTTTCCCATTCTGTTGTTTTCCTCTATTTCTTTGCATTGATCGCTGAAGAAGGCTTTCTTATCTCTTCTTGCTATTCTTTGGAACTCTGCATTCAGATGTTTATATCTTTCCTCTTCTCCTTTGCTTTTCGCTTCTCTTCTTTTTGCAGCTATTTGCAAGGCCTCCCCAGACAGCCATTTTGCTTTTTTGCATTTCTTTTTCTTGGGGATGGTCTTGATCCCTGTCTCCTGTACAATATCACGAACCTCATTCCATAGTTCATCAGGCACTCTATCTATCAGATCTAGGCCCTTAAATCTATTTCTCACTTCCACTGTATAATCATAAGGGATTTGATTTAGGTCATACCTGAATGGTTTAGTGGTTTTCCCTACTTTCTTCAGTTTCAGTCTGAATTTGGCAATAAGGAGTTCATGGTCTGAGCCACAGTCAGCTCCTGGTCTTGTTTTTGCTGATTGGATAGAGCTTCTCCATCTTTGGCTACAAAGAATATAATCGATCTGATTTCGGTGTTGACCATCTGGTGATGTCCATGTATAAAGTCTTCTCTTGTGTTGTTGGAAGAGGGTATTTGCTATGACCAGTGCATTTTCTTGGCAAAACTCTGTTAGTCTTTGCCCTGCTTCATTCCGTATTCCAAGGCCAAATTTGCCTGTTACTCCAGGTGTTTCTTGACTTCCTACTTTTGCATTCCAGTCCCCTATAATGAAAAGGACATCTTTTTTGGGTGTTAGTTCTAAAAGGTCTTGTAGGTCTTCATAGAACCGTTCAACTTCAGCTTCTTCAGCGTTACTGGTTGGGGCATAGACTTGGATTACTGTGACATTGAATGGTTTGCCTTGGAAACGAACAGAGATCATTCTGTCGTTTTTGAGATTGCATCCAAGTACTGCATTTCGGACTCTTTTGTTGACCATGATGGCCACTCCATTTCTTCTGAGGGATTCCTGCCCACAGTAGTAGATATATTGGTCCTCTGAGTTAAATTCACCCATTCCAGTCCATTTTAGTTCGCTAATTCCTAGAATGTCAACATTTACTCTTGCCATCTCTTGTTTGACCACTTCCAATTTGCCTTGATTCATAGACCTGACATTCCAGGTTCCTATGCAATATTGTTCTTTACAGCATCGGACTTTACTTCTATCACCAGACACATCTACAGCTGGGTATTCTTTCTGCTTTGGTTCCATCCCTTCATTCTTTCTGGAGTTATTTCTCCACTGATCTCCAGTAGCATATTGGGCCCTTACTGACCTGGGGAGTTTCTCTTTCAGTATCCTATCATTTTGCCTTTTCATACTGTTCATGGGGTTCTCAAGGCAAGAATACTGAAGTGGTTTGCCATTCCCTTCTCCAGCGGACCACACCCTGTCAGATCTCTCCACCATGACCCGCCCATCCTGGGTTGCCCCACGGGCATGGCTTAATTTCATCGAGTTAGACAAGGCTGTGGTCCTGGTGTGATTAAATTGACTAGTTTTCTGTGAGTATGATTTCAGTGTATTTGCCCTCTGATGCCCTCTTGCAAGACCTACCGTCTTACTTGGGTTTCTCTTACCTTGGGCGTGGGGTATCTCTTCCCGGCTGCTCCAGCAAAGCACAGCCATCGCACCTTACCTTTGATGAGGGGTCTCTCCTCACCGCCGCCCTTCCTGTGACAGTAAAAGCACAGGCCACAAAAGCAAAAATAAACAGTGGGATTATATCAAACAAAACAGCCTCTGCAAAGGAAACAATAGACAGGCAGCCTATGGAATGAGAAACAATAAATGTTCTTGTTGTTGGCAGTAAAAAGGCAGCCTATATAATGAGAGAGTGTTTGCAAACCCTGTATCTGACAATGGTTAATATCAAGAATATGTAAAGAACGCCTCTGCCTGCATGCTAAGTCGATTTAGTTGTGTCTGACTCTTTGTGATTCCATAGACTGTAGCCCTCCAGGCTCCTCTGTCCATGGGATTCTCCAGGCAAGAATGCTGGATTGGTTTGCCATTTCCTACTCCAGGGGATCTTCCTACCCAGGGATTGAACCCATGTCTCTGACATCTCCTGCACTGACAGGTGGATTCTTTCCCAGCCGCACCACCTGGGAAGCCCAAGAATTCCTCTGACTCAATAGCAAGAAGACCAGAAATACACATAATTTAAAAATGGACAAAGAACTTGAATAGACGTTTATCCAAAGAAGACATACGAATGAACAAATGGTGTATGAAAACATGTTCAAAATCACTAGTCATCAGGGAAATGCAAATCAATACCACAATGAGGTATCATTTCATACCGGTGAGGAAGGTGCTTATCAAAAGAAACCCCAAAACAAAGGATAAGTGTTGGCAAGAATATGCAAATGTTGGAATTCTTGTCCACTGTTGGTGGGAATGTATACTGGTGCAATAATTATGGAAAACAGTATGAAAGTTCCTTAAAATTTTAAAAATAGAGTTAGCATATGATTTACCAATACACTTCTTGGTATATATCCAAAGGAATTGAAATCAGGATCTCAAATAAACGTCTGTACTCTGATATTCACTGCAGCTTTGTTCACTATGACCAAGCTATGGGAAAAAAATCAGTGTTTATCTATGAATGAATAAAGAAAGAAATGAGGGATATATACACACAGTGGACTATAACTCAACCTTGAAAAAGAAATCCTGACATATGTAATAATGAGGGTGGAGGATTCTTTACTAAATTAAATTAGTCAGTCAAAGAAGATTACATTTTGCATGATTCCACTTATAGGAAGTATCTAAAACAGTCAGTCACTAAAGCAGAGAGCAGAAAGGAGATGGCCAGGGGCAGGGGAAAGGAGTAAACTTGGCGTTCAGTGGTATGCAGTTCAGTTATACAAGACGAATAAATTCTGGAGATCTGCTGTACAGACCTATTGTACACTTAAAATTTTGTTAAACAGGAAAACTAAAGCAACAGGGAAAATAAGCTTGTGGAATTTCACTTTCTTGAGAAAAGGAGAGGCTGAGAGAAATACATGGGAGAGAATGCATTTTGAAAGGATGGTTTGAAAAATCTGACCAAGATGAATGTTCCTGTTTTCCAAATTCCAGATCAGAACAACTTTCTCAGCACCATTTGCTTCTGTCCACTTCATCTGCACCAAAAAAAAAAAAAAATCACAGGTCAGTGATTTGTCCAACAGGGCTCCTGACCTCATGAATGGAGGCCCTGGAGTTCTTACTTCAGGAGGGATAAAGCCTCTGAGAAAGAATATGGGCCCTGTCGAGAACATTTTTTGATGTTCAGCAGGGGTCCCCCTAACAGTCTTTGCACATGGTTTGTAGTGCATGTTCTCTGGTTGTGCTCTGGACTTCTTTATCTACTGCTGTATAGCTTAGTTCAGTTGCTTAATCGTGTCGGACTCTTTGCGACCCCATGGACTGCAGCACACCAGGCTTCCCTGTCCATCGTTAACTCCTGGAATTTCCTCAAACTCATTTCCATTGAGTCATTGATACCGTCCAACCTTATCTTATCCTCTGCTGTCCCCTTCTCCTCTTACCTTCAATCTTTCCCAGCATCAGGGTCTTTTCCAATGAGACAGTTATTCCCATCAAGTGGCCAAAGTATTGGAGTTTCAGCTTCAACATCAGTCCTTCCAATGAATATTCAGGACTGATTTCCTTTAGGATGGACTGGTTGGATCTCCTTGCAGTCCAAGGAAGGGACTCTGAAGAGTCTTCTCCAATACCACAGTTCAAAAGCATCAATTCTTTGGCGTTCAGCTTTCATTATAGTCCAACTCTAACTTCCATACATGACTACTGGAAAACCATAGCTTTGACTAGATGGACCTTTGTTGGCAAAGTAATGTCTCTGCTTTTTAATATGCTGTCTAGGTTGATCAAAGCTTTTCTTCCAAGGAGCAAGCATCTTTTAATTTCATGGCTGTAGTCACCATCTGCAGTGATTTTGTATCCCCCCAAAATAAAGTCTGATGCTCTTTCCATTGTTTCCCCATCTGTTTGCCACGAAGTGATGGGACCAGATGCCGTAATCTTAGTTTTTTGAATATTGAGTTTCAAGCCTACTTTTTCACTCTCCTCTTTCACTTTCATCAAGAGGCTCTTTAGTTCTTCTTCACTTTCTGCCATAAGGGTGGTGTCATCTGCATATCTGAGGTTATTGATATTTCTCCTTGCAATTTGATTCCAGCTGTGCTTCATCCAGTCCAGCATTTCTTATGATGTACTCTGCATATAAGTTAAATAAGCAGGGTGATAATATACAGCCTTGACATACTCCTTTCCCGATTTGGAACCAGTCTGTTGTTCCACGTCCAGTTCTAACTGTTCCTTCTTGACCTGCTTACAGAGTTCTCAGGAGGCAGATCAGGTGGTCTTTTATTCCCATCTCTTTCAGAATTTTCCAGTTTGTTGTGATCCACACAGTCAAAGGCTTTGGCATAATCAATAAAGCATAAGTAGATTTTTTTCTGGAATTCTCTTGCTTTTTCGATGATCCAGCAGATGTTGGCAATTTGATCTCTGGTTCCTATGCGTTTTCTAAATCCAGCTTGAACATCTGGAATTCCATGGTTCACATACTGTAGAAGCCTGGCTTTGGAGAATTTTGAGCATTACTTTGCTAGCATGTGAGATGAGTGCAATTGTGCAGTAGTTTGAACATTCCTTGGCAATGCCTTTCTTTGGGATCGGAATGAAAACAGACCTTTTCCAGTCCTGTGGCCACTGCTGAGTTTTCCAAATTTGCTGGCATATTGAGTGCAGCACAGTATGCTTTCACAGCATCATCTTTTAGGATTTGAAATAGCTCAACTGGAATTCCATCACCTCTACTAGCTTTGTTTGTAGTGATGCTTCCTAAGGCCCACTTGACTTCGAATTCCTGGATGTCTGGCTCTAGGTGAATGATCACACTATTGTGATTATCTGGGTCATGAAGATCGTTTTTGTATAGTTGTTCTGTGTATTCTCAGAAATCTATGATGCTCCATAAACCAGAAATTCTTCTGCTGGGAAAATTCTTTTTCTTAACTGCACCTTAATTGGTCTGAGGCTCTCTGTATTCGTCATTTATTCCACTCAGGGTGACTATGCATCTGTTTTGCTACAGTGTTAGAGTGAGTGTGGGCTGCCCCATACTTGGCTGGGTGGGATATGCAATAGAGTAGAAGCAATGTATAGCTTTTCTAAAATTGGAACTATTTTATTTCCAAAATATATCAAGCTGTAAGGGCTTTTGGTAAGGGATTGTGCACCTGTACGATGTACCACAGGGACTGCATGTCTGTTTCCTTGTTGCTGAGTGTTTGAGATGTTTTTAACTCTATATACTGCCATGTATAGTGTCTCTCTTCACCAAGCCCTGCTCACTTTGGGATTATTTCCTTGGGAACACTCTCAGAGTGGAAATATTTTATCAGGAGGAAAGAACAGTTTTACAGTTCTTGGGCCTGGCACCAAGCTCTGCCCCCTTCACTGTTAGGTTCTGAACCATTCATGGTCACCCTCGCTGTGCTCTAGAGAGGAGGAACTTTCATGAAGATGCTGTCAGTTGGAGTGAGTCTGTGAGGGTGAGCAAAGAGCAGGGCTCTGTACAAATAATCAGTTACCCTGTGAATGGCTTCTTGGATGTCCTGGGTGCAACATGGTCTCCTCAATCCTGTTGGCTGGATTTCCAGGGGGCAGAGGATGACAGCCTAGTTATGGAGATCTTTATTGCTTCATAGGACTTAAAGCCTTCTCTTAGGAGGACAAAGCTCCATCTGTTCATCCATTGTCCATCCTTCATGGGATATTTATTGAGAATCTATCGCTTGTCTAAGAACTGGGGGTAAAGGCAGCGAGCAAGACAAACAGGGTTCTTAATGTTATGAAGCCAAGACTATGGTGGGAGTAGGGAGCAAGAAGCGGCAATAAACAAAAAATGAATAAACAAGATAGTGAAGTATCATGATAAAAAGAAAACTTTGCAATAGGATTGAGGGGGCTGCTAATCTGGACAGGATGTTCAAGGAAGGTGACATTTGGTTTGAGACCTGGTTGGCAAGAAGGAGGTTATTGCACAAAGGTTTTGAGGGGTTAAGCCTCAAGTAGAAGCCATAGCAAGTGTAAAGATCTTCAGATGAGAAGGAGCTGGTGTTTTGTAGGATGCCCTGAGGGCTGCTAGATATTGGTAAGGGGACATACAACAAAGCATCTGGAACTAATGCTCTGAGGATGTCAAAGAAGAATTTGAATGAAGAGAAGAGAGAACACCAGATACGTCTGCCACAAGGATTCTCATGCTTCTCTAGGACCCTGGACCGAATGTTGTTTCTCTCTGGGGTATAGGTCTCTGGGCAGTGGATGGGTTGCCTAAATGGTCTCTAAAAAGCCCTTCTAATCTGATATTTTGATCTTTTCTAGCCTTTCAGATGTATGCCTCCCCTGCACTCATCAGATCAGATCAGATCAGTCGCTCAGTCGTGTCCGACTCTTTGCGACCCCATGAACCGCAGCACGCCAGGCCTCCCTGTCCATCACCAGCTCCCGGAGGTCACTCAGACTCGCATCCATCGAGTCAGTGATGCCATCCAGCCATCTCATCCTCTGTCGTCCCCTTCTCCTCCTGCCCTCAATCCCTCCCAGCATCAGAGTCTTCTCCAATGAGTCAACTCTTCGCATGAGGTGGCCAAAATACTGGATGCTTGGTCTAATTCTGAAAAGGTACAAAATGGTAGCTCTAGCCACACATTATAAGTAAAACTAAAATTAATGTTGATTAAAGTTAACACTGCAGATGGTGATTGCAGCCATGAAATTAAAAGACGCTTACTCCTTGGAAGGAAAGTTATGACCAACCTAGATAGTATATTAAAAAGCAGAGACTAAATTACTTTGCTAACAAAGGTCCGTCTAGTCAAGGCTATGGTTTTTCCAGTGGTCATGTATGGATGTGAGAGTTGGACTGTAAAGAAAGCTGAGTGCCGAAGAACTGATGCTTTTGAACTGTAGTGTTGGAGAAGACTCTTGAGAGTCCCTTGGACTGCAAGGAGATCCAACCAGTCCATTCTGAAGGAGATCAGCCCTGGGATTTCTTTGGAAGGAATGATGCTAAAGCTGAAACTCCAGTACTTTGGCCACCTCATGGGAAGAGTTGACATATTGGAAAAGATTATGATGCTGGTGGAGGGGGGGGATTGGGGGCAGGAGGAGAAGGGGATGACAGAGGATGAGATGGCTGGATGGCATCACTGACTCGATGGACATGAGTTTGGGTGAACTCTGATAGTTGCTGATGGACAGGGAGGCCTGGCGTGCTACGATTCATGGGGTTGCAAAGAGTCAGACATGACTGAGCGACTGAACTGAACTGAAAGTTAACAAGATAGAATGTTTAGTTCCTCCGTAACACTCACCACACTTCAAGTGTTCAGGAGCAAACTACAAAAATCTACCTTTCCGGACAGCACAGGGAAAAAGCATTTTCATCACTATGCAAAGTACTCCTGGACAACACTGGGCTAATTTGAAATATAATGAAGCCCATCATCAGGAGGAGAAGGGGGCGACAGAGGTTGAAATGGTTGGACGGCATCATCAGCATGAGTTTGAGCAAACTCCAGGAGATGGTGAAAGACAGGGAAGTCTGGCGGGCTGCAGTGTAGGAGTCTAAGGAGTCAAACACGACTTAGTGACTGAACAACAACAGCAATTTTCCAAAGAGCCCCTGTGACTGTTATGGGCTGAATTGTGTCCTCCCCAACTTCGTATATTGAAGTCCTAATTCTCACTACTTCAGAATGTGACCATATTTGCTTATAGGATATTTAAAGAGGTAATTAAAGTTAATTTAGGTCATTGAAGTGGGCCCTAATTCCATTAGGACTGGTTCCCTTATAAAAAGAGGAGAGTAGAACATGTACATACAGAGGAAGGCTATGGAAATAGGGTACAGATACCAATCTTCAAGCCATGCGGTGAGGCCTCAGAAGAAGCCCCTCAGTCAGCAGCTTCCTCTTGGACCCCTAGTTCCCAGGATTGTGAGAGAATAAACTTAGGTTGTTTAAGCTACCCAGTCTATGATGCATTTGTGGTAGTTTCTTTTTTTCAATGATAGCCTTGGCAAATGAATTCAGTGACTTTTGTTTGATCTGCATATAGCACAGGAGAGTGCATTAAACTCTTTGGGAATGCAATTCTGTCCAGTCGTGGCCAGTGGAAATAAACTAGTTTTGATAGCCCTAGCATAGGCGTTAACTCAAATTCTCATTCTGGGCACTGATTTGTCATCCCTGGTCTCCAGTGCTATTCGGTTCTCCACCCACTATCACTTGACCTTTGAGGGATGGATAGAGTCACCTTTGTGGATTGCTTTCTTCCTGTAATTTAGTTTATGGCCTTCCTCTTAGATCTCCAGTGGACATTTTTTTAAAGATGTAACTGAGTTGTACAATCTACTCATGGAATAGACATAAGAAAAAAAAATTCCTAAGGTGTCAACAATACAGGATCAGGGGCACAGGAATCAGATTCCTAGTCCAATGTTGAATAGCATGGGTTTAAAAGTGTTATTATATAACTTTATTATATCTAATATTATATATACTGGTGTATATCTATAAATATAAACGTTGTTATATATGAAGTGAAGTGAAGTGAAGTTGCTCAGTCGTGTCTGACTCTTTGTGACCCCATGGACTATAGCCTACCAGGCTCCTCCATCCTTGGAATTTTCCAGGCAAGAGTACTGGAGTGGGGTGCCATTTCCTTCTCCCTGGTTTTCTTCCTGACCCAGGGATTGAACCTGGGTCTCCCGCATTGTAGGCAGACTCTTTACTGTCTGAGCCACCAGGAAGTCCTAGTTATATATAATTATGAATTATAATTTATAATTATAAATTAATAAATGTCATATTCAAATGGGTGACCCTCACCCAGCAGGGAACTTTAAAACTATTGAATTGATCCATACATTTCTTCCTAATTCTGTTCCTTCAACCTTCTCTCAGCAGTAATCAATACTATAAAATTAAAAAAAATTTTTTTTAAATATGTTTTCACTACTTCTGTATATGTCCCTAAACATTAGAGTTGCTTGCTTTGAGTTTTATAAAGGTGGTCTTATGCTTACATGTATTGTTCCATATATTGTCCCATGAGTTGTCTCTTTTTCATTCCATATTATGCTTTGAGGATTCATCCATGTTGCTAACAGCTATAATTTCATTTTTTCTTCTATGTAGTATCTTTATTGCATAAAAACTCTTAAGTGTAATCCTTATTGTTTGGTAGATACCTGAATTCTTTCAGTTTCTGTTACAAACAGTGTTATTTTGAACATTCTTGTGCCTTTATCTTCTTATGTATTGCAGGAGTCTCTCAGAGGTATGTATGCATAACCCTTTTATGGTATAAAGACTGTGTAGTGATGCTACACATTAAAATATGCTTGAAAATAACTCTACATTAGTTGATTAAAATCAAAGTGCATTTGTTGGTTTGAAATAATCTAGATGTCTTAACTAACTGCCCAGTTTTAGGACATCCAGAGAGCTGATATTTTATTGTATTATTAGTGTTTCTGAAAAATATCTCATTTCTTAAATAAAAGAAGTTTAGAATATTTAGCTCAGTAACTTATGTCATCGAAGCACCTTTAAAAATTTTTATTCAAGATGCTCCAATCTTCCTTTTGTTTTTATGTCTGTTTCCTGGTTTCCTGACTGGATGGTAAGTATCCTGGGAACACATAATATATAATGAGGATATATAATGAGGGAACACATAATATATAATGATATAACAGAGGATTTGCCTCTGTTTATAGTGAAGGAAATGAGACTGAGCAAAATCAAGGCTAAAATGGCAGAACTGGGAATCAATCTAAAGCCCATGCACATCTCATTGTATAATGCCTCTTGGCCCTGGGGTGTGTCCCCTCCCATCCTGAGGTCCATCACCACCTCTATGGCTAGTGGGGTTGGCAAAGGAAGAAAATAAGTATCTGCATTGGGCAGGCCAAGAAATTAAAAGACGCTTGCTCCTTGGAAGAAAAGCTATGACCAAACTAGACAGCATATTAAAAAGCAGAGACATCACTTTGCCTACAAAGGTCCATATAGTCAACGCTGCGTTTTTTCCAGTAGCCATGTATGGCTGTGAGAGTTGGAACATAAAGAAAGCTGAGCGCTGAAGAATTGATGCTTTTGAACTGTGGTGTTGAAGACTCTTGAGAGTCCCTTGGACTGCAAGGAGATCCAACCAGTCCATCCTAAAGAAAATTAACCCTGAATATTCAGTGGAAGGACTAATGCTGAAGCTCCAATATTTTGGCTACCTGATGTGAAGAGCCAGTTCATTGGAAAAGACCCTGATGCTGGGAAAGATTGAGGGCGGGAAGAGAAGGGGGTGACAGAAGACGAAATGGTTGGATGGCATGATCGAATGAATAGACATGAGTTTGAATAATTCAGGGAGATAGTGAAGGACAGGGAAGCCTGGCGTGCTGCAGTCCATGGGGTTGCAGAGTTGGACACAACTGAGCAACTGAACAACTGGGTGGGCTGATTGCTTGCTAATTGCTACTGTGTCTTTTATGCCTACTATATACCTGCCAGACACTGCTAGGTACTATAGATAGTTTGAACTAATTCTCATATCAGCAGTATAATGTTGATACTATTAATGTTTTCCAAGATGATAAGAATGATACCCAGAGGGAATACAGTAGTCCCCACTTTATCTGTAGTTTTCCTTTCAGAAGTTTCAATTACCCATGGGTCAGCCATGATCCAAGAATGTTAAATGGAAAATTCCAGAAGTAAACAATTCATAAGTTTTAAACTGTTATGTGATAAAAACTCAGCTGTCAGCCCTGACCTACCCAGGAGGTAAATCCACCCAGAAGGTGATTCATCTTTTTGTCCAACCTTTTCCATTCCCACCCATTAGTCACTTAGTAGCCCTCTTGGTTATCAGATTGACTGTCACGATGTCACAATGCTTATTTCAAGGAACCCTTATTTTACTTAATAATGGCCCCAAAGTATAAAAGGAGTGATGCCAGCCATTTGAATCTGCCAAAGAGAAGTGATAAAGTACTTGCTTTAGGTGAAAGAAAGTTCCTTGCTTAGTAAGGAAAAAAGAAATCATATGCTGACATTGCTGAGATCTGTGGATAGGAAAGAGCCTCCCATCTCTGAAACTGTGTGAAGAAGAAAAAAGAAATTTGTGCTAGTCTTGTTGTCACACCTCAAACTGCAAAGGTTACAGCCAAAGTGTGTGATGAGTGCTTAGTTAAGATTGAAAAGACATTGAATTTGTGGGTGGAAGACCTGAGCAGAAAACAGGTTTCTGTCTGTGGTGTCAGGCATCCCCTGCATGGATACCGGGGGATTCCTGTAAATATCCAAGGACACGCAGGTAGTAGAGATGGCAGAGCTGGGTCTCAAATCCTGGTCTGTCTGAAAACTTTCATTTTTCCTAAAAATATCATACTGCCTTCAGAAAGAGGAAACATTAAGTGTGCTCGCAACATGGTACCACTTTCTATCTGACGGTGATCACAGATACACACCTGTGCTGCTGGAAGGAAGCAGAGTGAGGACGAAAATGCTGGAAATGAGCTGGAAAATTCAGTCCAGAGGCACCTTTGGAGGACTGGGCTCAAACGCAAACAGAACTTCTGTGATTCTCACCTTCAATTTTGGATTGAGGTCCACTCCCTGCTGTGAGTTAGCTAAGAGATGGTAAAGATTATCTTCCAAGTGGGGCTAGATTTAAAAGAATGGGCTACGAAATCAAGTGAATTTGAATTTGGCTTCAAATTCTGACCCTCACTTATTAGCTGTTTGATCTCAGATGAGTTAACTTCTGTGAGCCGCAGTTTTTCTATCTCTAAAATGGGGATAATTAATAGCACCTTCTGTATAGAGTTTTGGTGGGAGCTGGGTTGAGCCATGTAAACCTCTTAGAACATCATTACTGTAAACACTCAATACCAGATATTGCTATTGCTGAGTAAAAATAGAGGATTGAATCAGGTTAAACTTCAGGACCCTGACTAGGCATGGTAGGAATACTCAGGCTATTGCATTGTGAGGGATTAAAATGTGTGATCTGGGATGAAGTCCATCAGTTCTTTCCCTCACCATGAAAGACTGGCAGGACTTGCTGGTCAAGCTCCCTTGCTTCCCATGAGACTGCTGTGGGCATGGGCGAGTCACTCAAGGACCCACCTGCTCTCTCTGGGAACAGAACTCTGGGGGCTTATTTGAGCCCTGTCTTTAACAAAGTCTTCAGATCCCAAAGGGATTTAAAGGTTAAAAAAACAGAGAGACTTCTAAGAATTGCCTTCAGTGGAATGCTTCTCCATGGCAAAGATCCAACACGACCCACATTTTTTTAGCATTTATTAAGATGGTTAATTGGGCACCATTAGAATGCCAGGAGAAATATCAATAACCTCAGATATGCAGATGACACCACCATTAAGGCAGAAAGTGAAGAGGAACTAAAGGGCCTCTTGACGAAAGTGAAAGAGGAGAGTGAAAAAGTTGGCTTAGAACTCAACATTCAGAAAACGAATTCATGGCATCTGGTCCCATCATTACATGGCAAATGGACGGGGAAACAGTGGAAACATTGGCTGACTTTATTTTTCTGGGCTCCAAAATCACTGCAGATGGTGATTGCAGCCATGAAATTAAAAGATGCTTACTTCTTGGAAGAAAAGTTATGACCAACCTAGATAGCATATTCAAAAGCAGAGACATTACTTTGTCAACAAATGTCCGTCTAGTCAAGGCTTGACTATGGTTTTTCCAGTGGTCATATATGGATGTGAGAGTTGGACTATAAAGAAAGCTGAGCACTGAAGAAATGATGCTTTTGAACTGTGGTGTTGGAGAAGACTCTTGAGAGTCCCTTGGACTACAAGGAAATTCAACCAATCCATCAGTCCTGGGTGTTCATTGGAAGGACTGATGGTGAAGCTGAAACTCCAATACTTTGGCCACCTGATACGAAGAGCTGACTGATTGGAAAAGACCCCGATGCTGGGAAAGATTGAGGGCAGGAGAAGAAGGGACGACAGAGAATGAGATGGTTGGATGGTATCATCGACTTGATGGGCATGGGTTTAGGTGCACTCTGAAAGTTGGTGATGCACAGGGAGATCTGGTGTGCTGCATTTCATGGGGTCAGAAAGAGTCGGACACAACTGAGTGACTGAACTGAACTGAACTGAATAATGTGGGGTCTTATATGAGTCAGACTTAGGGTGGAAGTTGTGTTAAGGTGAAGGTAATTGTGTTTGATTTCTTTGGACTCTTGTATTTTCATAGATAACCACCTGTGGGAGAGATTGGTCTGGAAAAAAAAAAAGGTTTCTGTAGTTCCTGGAGAAGTTAGACATTCTGTTGTTCTTTTCTCTTAGAATTACGCAGTCATGCTTGAGAATATTTTCTAAGTTTCTAAGAAGTTGCCATAGCTATAGCTTGGTCTGTTTGTATTGAAATCAAAACATTGACATGGTAGGTTTTAAAAAGAAGTGACAACTTTTTGACAATAAAACTGAGTGGGGAAATTACCCAATCTTGGGCAGAGTTCAGCTAAAGTGCTACTTGCTGACAACATCGTTGAGCTGTGCTGAGAGTTCAAGGTCATGCGGACCCTGACCACTGAGGGTTTCTGTGTTTCTTGGTCAGAGAGAATGTTCTCGCTCTGAATGTGCGTTAGGGGCTGCGGTCTGTCCCTGGCTCTGAGCTTTGTTCTTGGTAAGACCTCAGGAAAGTCATTTTTCTTCTCGGAATTTTATTATTGTCCCATATTTAAATGGGGATGTTAGATTAAATGGTCTCAAAGATCCCTTTCACTTCTGGAATTTTAGGATTCGGTGAGTTCTGTTTTTGTAGCTTTGTCGCCCATTTGAAAACCATACCCTTTCCATTTAAATCCACCAGAGGGCGATATGACCTGTGTTTTGGCCCTGCAGCCCCTCCTCCCACCCCCCACCCCCCTCCCCCAGTCTGAGAGACCTGATAACGAAGATCCAGTGCCTGCCTTTCGTGGGAGATAGATGGAAAAAGACACTATTTAAGTTGTTCATTAGAGCTATAGATGACAAGGGATCTTCATATCTACTGCTCTTTTGATCTAACATCAGTTCCCTGTGCCAGATGCTCTCCTCCAATTTCACAGGCTGGCGAACTCAGGCTCACAGTATTGAAAGGATGTGTCTCAGGCTACATGGATTTCCATTGGTGGACTTGGGACCTTATCTCCTCATCCCCATTCATTCTTTTGGTCATCTTCCACTGGGCTTCAACAGACTGTCTCTGTTTCCAAGGGGTTTCTGAGAAGACAATTTACACAGGTATTGACTAGGGCAGAGTTTGAATCTGTATTCGGTAGAATTGGGATAGGAGCTGAATGTAGACCATGTAGACCAGAGCTTCTTTTCAGTGAAGCTCTCCTTTGGAGATTTTGGGCTTCCCTGGTGGCTCAGCTGGTAAAGAATCCACCTGCAATGAGGGAGACCTGGGTTCGATCCCTGGGTTGGGAAGATCCCCTGGAGAAGGGAAAGGCTACCCACTCCAGTGTTCTGACCTAGAAAATTTCATGGACTGTATAGTCCATGGGGTCGCACAGAGTCGGACACGACTGAATCGACGCAGCAGCAGCAGCAGCGGCCAACAGGAGCTCCAGTGGTCCTGATTCTAAGTTGTAGATGGCAGAATCTACTCAAGCTCATTTAAGTAGCAAAGGAATTTTTGAAAGGGTTTTAGGAAACTCTCAGACTCTCCTGGAGGGCCAGTGAACAGGAATCTGAAATGTATGAAGCCAGAATCGTGGCTAGTCCCACTGTGGGGGCTTTTCTAGGAAAAAACCAACTGCCACCACTGCTTGACGCTTATGGTGTTTGGGACTGGGTACCACCACGGGGATTACCATTGACTGAGTTTCTTCTATGTGCAGGGCATATACCTTATCTCAACTGGTCCTGCGGGACTTGTATCATTACCTCTCATGTACTCGTACTTGCCCAGTTAAACGGACTCCAGCAGAATGAGATTAGGCTGGAGTTTGGGTCTACTCCCAGTCCTGAGAGGATTTCAGGAGAAGAGGGCTATTCCTGATGTTTCTTACTGCCTTTGTAATGCTTTTGTTTTCTACCACCATGGAAGAGTTAGACAAGGCTGTGGTCCGTGCGATCATATTGGCTAGTTTTCTGTGATTATGCTTTCAGTGTGTCTGCCCTCTGATGCCCTCTCACAACACCTACCATCTTACTTGGGTTTCTCTTACCTTGGACGTGGGTTATCTCTTCACGGCTGCTTCAGCAAAGTGCAGCCGCTGCTTCTTACCTTGGACGAGGCGTATCTCCTCACTGCCACCCCTCCTGACCTTGATTGTGGAGTAGCTCCTCTCGGCCCTCCTGTGCCTGCACAGCCACCGCTCCTTTGACGTGGGGTTGCTCCTAATAAATATTTCTTTGAGCCCCTTTTTTTTTTGGTGGTGGGGAGGCAAGGATACTGGAGTGGGTTACCATTCCCTTCTCCAGGAGATCTTCCTGACCCAGGGATTGAACCCATGTATCCTGCATTGTAGGCAGACACTTTACCCTCTGGGCCACCAGGGAATTTATTTTTTGGGCTCCAAAATCACTGCAGATGGTGACTGCAGCCATGAAATTAAAAGACGCTTACTCCTTGTAAGGAAAGTTATGACCAACCTAGATAGCATATTCAAAAGCAGAGACATTACTTTGCCAACAAGGGTCCATCTAGTCAAGGCTATGGTTTTTCCAGTAGTCATGTATGAATGTGAGAGTTGGACTGTGAATAAAGCTGAGCGCCAAAGAATTGATGCTTTTGAACTGTGGTGTTGGAGAAGACTCCTGAGAGTCCCTTGGACTGCAAAGAGATCCAACCAGTCCATTCTAAAGGAGATCAGTCCTGAGTGTTCTTGGAAGGAATGATCTTAAAGCTGAAACTCTAGTACTTTGGCCGCCTCATGTGAAGAGTAGACTCATTGGAAAAGA
Organism: Tragelaphus eurycerus; assembly: GCA_935064755.1. Taxonomy (NCBI): domain Eukaryota; kingdom Metazoa; phylum Chordata; class Mammalia; order Artiodactyla; family Bovidae; genus Tragelaphus; species Tragelaphus eurycerus. The sequence continues at coordinate 1,705,205 of CAKXYN010000083.1, forward strand.
CTCTGATGCTGGGAGGGATTGGGGGCAGAAGGAGAAGGGGACAACAGAGGATGAGATGGCTGGATGGCATCACTGACTTGATGGATGTGAGTTTGAGCGGACTCTGGGAGTTGGTGATAGACAGGGAGGCCTGGTGTGCTGTGATTCATGGGGTCGCAAAGAGTCGGACATGACTGAGTGACTGAACTGAACTGAACCATAGAAGAGGAACAAAAAAGAATGTGAATTCTTAGTTTCTATTTATTTTATCCCCTTGTGCATCTGGGTCTTTCCAACAAATATACATAGCCCTGAAGGAAGGGAGTATTTTCCACTTGACACGCTGTAGGCATTACTTGGATCTGACTTTCTTCGAATAAAAAATTGTTGGAAAAGACCATGACATAGTCTCATCTAATCCCATTAGTTTATTAAACAGAAAACTGAGGCCCAGAGCAGAAAATTAACTGCTCAGAGTCACGGAGTAACAGGGCAGCTTTCATATATCTAGCAATTATTTAGTGAGTGCCTACTGTGTGCCAGGCACAGAGCACAGTACAAGACAGACAACTACTCTGTTGCCATGGAGCTTTATATAAATGGATACCTCAAAGGTAGCTTTACCTCTAGTTATCCAACTTTAACTTAATTTGGAGCAAAATAGTTTTAACTCTTTTTCTAAATTAAAAAAATAAAAGAGAATGTCATTAAGAAATGCCACTGGAAAAGAGCATAACTTTATTAGTTAACAAACAGTACAAATAAACTTTTTCTTCTCTATCACTTTGCAATATTTAAGAGAAAAACTATCCAATGATAATGAAGTTATGTGGAGTTCTTGTCATTTCATACACCATTGATATGGGTGTAAATTAACCTTTATGAAGAAAAAAATGCAGTATGTAATCAAGACATTTTTGATCCAGAATTTACTTTTTGAGACTGTCTTCTAGAAAAATTACTATGTATGTGTCTGAAGATTTGTCTAAGAAGGATGACAGTATGGTTTATAATAAATAGAAAAATCTGAAAAACCTGAATGTTTAATAATTGATTGATTATATGAAACATGCTGTAGCCCCTCTACCAGGCAGGACCATATTTGGCTGTGTATAGCAGGAATCCCCAAATAATAGTGACTTAGACATGTATGAAATTTTCCCCCCTAAAAGAAACTTGGATGTAGGGAGTTTGGTGTTGGTAAAAAGGAGTGATGGTCATCTGGAACCGAGGTTCCTTCTGTCTTTCAATACCTGAGTTCTTAGTGCATGGTCCAAAGTGGTGGAGCTCCAGCCATTGTATCTATACTTCATGTGGAAAGCGGGAATGGCAAAATTTAGTGTGCCATTAGCTGGCATCTAGTCACTTGTCCATACATATTTGCCACGAGAGTTGGAAGGGTGGATTTTCAGCTGGGCATATTGCCAGCAATTCTGGTATAAGGAATAAAAGGAAGAACGAGTGACTATGTGTTGGGCAGGTGAAAGGTCTTCAGACATTTTTGCTCACATATCCTTTAAAAGAATTTTGAAAAATTATAGACTACTTTGTACAGTTTTAGATTGTCTCTGAAATTTTTAGCTTTTATTTTTTATCACAGTCATATAGGAATGTTAAGAATAAAATTTCTGGCTCGTTGTAAATATTGGCTTAAAAAATAAAACTCTTGTGTTACCTATTAAGATATGCCCAATGGAATGTCAGTACCATTGCAAAATGATAGCCGCCATCCTCCACCTAAAAAATAAACAAGTTTTTAAACAGCTGGAAAGTTTCTGTCATTCCTTTTCTCATTCTGCTTCCTCTAAAGATTTTTTTCTAATATGTATTTTCCTGCTTCAGCATTTTTATTAATCACTTTATTGTGTCTCTATAAATAACATTTATAGAAATGGAAATTTTAATTTAAGTATTAAAATGCTTCTTTGAATTATCATTGTAGCTATTGGTGCTATACAATTAATTAAAATAGTAAAAGCATAGCATATATTTTGGCAAATATGAAACAAAAATGTGTCTTTTAACGAGGGATGAGGCTTTAAAAAATTAATTTCTGTATCTGTGTATGACTATTAGTGATAGGAGTGTAAGCATAACATCAATTATATTTCTGATTTTATTTTCATAGATTCAGGCACTTAAAAACCTTGATCCATAAATAAATGGAAATGGAGGGAACTATTTTAGAGCTATATTACTCAATTCCCTGGACTCTTGAGGGAATGTGAAAAATTACAGTCTACCATCACAACTTATTTTTAACCATCTCTCAGTTGACAACTCACTCTCAGTTTTGTTGAAAACAGTAATTGAAAACCACCTGACTCGTAAAGGGGTTTGTTATGCACTTATTAGCTCCACTGATCGCAAAGTTGACTCCAGCATTTAGAATTTTCCCTTTTGACAGCCTGCATGATCAACACCACCGCCATTATCACCACCATACTCAGGATGGATGAAAAGTGTGTCTTTCTATTGACAGAAAGAAAAGAGTGACTTTGAAAGGGAAAGTGGGGACCCAAAAGATAAGCCCAAAGCCTTGCCCTGACTGAAGATGCATTCTCAAACGAGTCCATTTAGGAAAATATCCAAGTGGACATGGATTATCTAGTCATTGATTTCTTTAAAACTATTCCTGCCCAAGGGCCCCTTGAAATAGCACTAACAAGGGAGCCAGCAGGTTTTGCCATGTATCTCTACAAGGTTATATGTAAAATTGTACTGTACAATGTTTGTGTTCCAGGAGGTGCTGTGGTATTGAAGGAAAATTATAAATATATGGTTAATTTAGAAAATGACTGTGAACTAATATGAGCAATATGATCCCATTTTTGTTATGTTTGTGTCTGGAAGGTTAAAAACAAGTGCTTTTGTCTAAATGAATGAATTAAACACAATTTTTACACAATTTTAATTTTTCTTATGATGCAAATGTCCTAGGCTTCAAAAACATCTTTTCCCTCTCTCCCTCTCTTTTTTCCTTCCTTCCACAATAGTTAAAATTAATTTTATATACTTTAAAATTTTAATTATATTTATATATTTTAAACTATAATGTATTTAAAAATTGATTTAGTATACTTTAAATTTTAAAATATTTTATATATTTTATTTTATAATTTGTATTTTTATAAATTAAAATATATTATTTTATTATATATCAATACTATATAATCTATATTACATATTTATATTATATAGATATACAATATATATCTATATAATATATCTATTATGGAATATATATATATAAATAATATATTTATTTGTAATATATATTAAACTTATTTATAATATATATTTAATATATATTTTAAACTCGGATCTTAAGTATCCCATTCAAGAAATTTTGATAAATATACATCAAGACACCAGACATTTCCATCAACCCAGAAAATTTCCTCATGTCTCTGCCTAGTCATTCTTGCCTACATGGTATTCCCCAAATACCCACTGATTTCACACCTACCGCCATAGGCTGTTTTTGCCTGTATTAGAATGCCTTGTAAATGGAATTATGCAGTTTGTAACTTTGGTGTGTTTTGCTTGTTTTACTTAGTACAACATCCTTAAGATACAGCTGTGTTATAACAGCTGTTATTAATTTGTTTCTTTTAATTGTTGAATAGTATTTAATTGCATGAATTTTTCACAGTTTCTCTCTTTTCCTGTTCAATTTGAAAAATACCTTCTTTTGTTAAGATTAACAGAGAAGTTGCAAAGATAGTACAGTTTCCCTGATTTAGTATGATACATTTATTGCAACTGTGAAACAATATTGAAACAATATTAAGTAAAGTCCTTTAAAATTTGAATTCCTCTGTTTTCCCCTAAGAACTTTTTGTTGTTATTCAAGGACACCATTCAGGATACCACATTACATTTAGTGGTTTTTTGTGGGTTTTTTTTTGTTTTTTTGTTTGGTTGGTTTTGTTTCTTTAAGGCTCCTCTCTACTGGGACAGTTTCTGTCTTTCCTCGGTTTTGATGATCTAGATAGTTCTGAGGTCAGGTTTTTTTCATAGATATTCCTTCAGTTGGGATTTATCTGATGTTTTTCCGTAATTAGACTAGGGTTATAGGTTTTGAGAGAAAGACTGTACAGGTGATACGCTGTTCTCATTATATCAAGGGTACCTTTTATCATTGTGACTTATCACTGATGATCCTTGGCTGAGATAATGCTTGTCAGAAATGCTTCCTATAAAGTTAAGCATTTCCTCCCATTTTCGATACTCTACTGTCCAGAAGGAAGCTGCTTTGCTCAGCCCACACTCAAAGTGTTACGGAATTAGGCTCCACTTCCTTGAGGGCACAATATCCATGTGGGTCATCTGGAATTTCTTACTATGGGAGATTTGTCTATCTTCCTGCATTTGTTAATTTACTCATTCATATAAGTATAGACTCATATCTATTAGCTTATACTTTGAGGTGACTCCAATACTAACTTTCCTATTTTGCTGCTGAATGTTCCAACTTTGGACTTGGGAGCTCTTTTAGTCAACTGAGTGCCAAAGAATTGATGCTTTTGAACTGTGGTGTTGGAGAAGACTCTTGAGAGTCCCTTGGACTGCAGGAAATCCAACCAGTCCATCCTAAAGAAGATCAGTCCTGGGTGTTCATTGGTAGGACTAATGCTGAAGCTGAAACTCCAATACTTTGGCCACCTGATGCAACTCATTTGAAAAGACCCTGATGCTGGGAAAGACTGAAGGCAGAAGGAGAAGGGGACGACAGAGGATGAGATGGTTGGATGGCATCAGTGACTCAATGGACATGGGTTTGGGTGCACTTGGGGAGTTGATGATGGACAGGGAGGCCTGGAGTGCTGCAGTTCATGGGGTCACAAAGTCGGACACAATTGAGCAACTGAACTGACTGACTGGCTATATTCCTTGGACATGCCTCCATTCTTTTGGTTCTTGAGCATTTTCTTACTTTTTGGCACTACATCATGCTGCAGGTTCATCCTCCCTATTTTCTGTCATTGGAAAATTGGTCATTCCTCCAAGGAGTCCTGTTTTTTTTTTTTTTTAAATTATTGTTGTTTTATTTAAGAATAGTATTACATACTATTATCTGGGTGCTGGGATGTGATTACTATTTTTTCACATTTTTAAATCATTCACAGCTCAGATCAGAGAAACCCTTTCTGATCACTTAGTTTAAAATAGCATCCCATTCCCAACCAATTGCTCTCTATGACATAATCTTTAATATATTTTATAGGACTTATTATGACTTGAGATACTTATCACAATTTGTATATATACACACACTCTTGAAACCAAGCTATGCATTGTGTTTTGCAGCTTGCTTTTGTACTTACACAATTCCACAGTATATTTTGGATATCTTTCCAGATCAATATATATGATTTTGTCCTATTTAAAAAAAATAAACGTTTGGTGGTATTTCTTCTGCTCTGGCTCTCTGCACACACATGTGATAATTTTTACATTGATGGAGCAGTAAAGAATTTCAAAATTTCTATTACAAACAGCACTATGAAGAATGTACATATGTTTGTGAATGCTTGAGTATTTAACAGTGACTAATAGTTTTTTAAAATAATTTACTAAGGGCTTTTACATGTATTAAATCATTTGTTGGTGTTCACCTCTTTGTGACCCCATGGACTGCAGCACACCAGACTTCCCTGTCCATCACCAACTCCCGGGCATGCTCAAACTCATGTCCATCAAGTCAGTGATGTGATCCAACCATCTCATCCTCTGTCGTCCCCTTCTCCTCCTGCCTTCAATCTTACCCAGCATCATGGTCTTTTCCAAGCTCTTCATATCAGCTGGCCAAACTATTGGAGTTTCAGCTTCAGCATCAGTCCTTCCAATGAACATTCAGGACTTATTTCCTTTAGGATTGACTGGTTGGATCTTCTTGCAGTCCAAGGGACTCTCAAGAGTCTTCTCCAATACCACAGTTCAAAAGCATCAGTTCTTCAGTGTTCAGCCTTCTTTATAGTCCAACTCTCACATCCATACATAACTACTGGAAAACCATAGTTTTGACTAGATGGGCCTTTGTTGGCAAAGTAATGTCTCTGCTTTTTAATGTGCTGTCTAGGTTGGTCATAGTTTTTCTTTCAAGGAGCAAGGGTCTTTTAATTTCATAACTGCAGTCACCATCTGCAGTGATTTTGGAGTCCAAGAAAATAAAGTCCGTCACTGTTTCCATTGTTACCCCATCTATTTGCCATGAAGTGAATGGACCAGATGCCACTATCTTAGCTTTCTGAATGTTGAGTTTTAAGCCTTTTTTTTTTCACTCTTCTCTTTCACTTTCATCCAGAGGGTGTTTAGTTCCTCTTCACTTTCTGCCATAAGAGTGGTATCCTCTACGTATCTGAGGTTATTGATATTTCTCCCAGAAATCTTGATTCCAGCTTGTGCTTTATCTAGCCCAGCATTTGGCATAATGTTCTCTGCATATAAGTTAAATAATCAGGGTGACAATATTCAGCCTTGACTTACTCCTTTCCCAACTTGGAACCAGTCCATTGTTCCATGTCCAGTTCTGACTGTTGCTTCCTGACCTACATACAGATTTCTCAGGAGGCAAGTAAGTTGATCTGGTATTCCTATCTCTTAAAGAATTTTTCACAGCTTGTTGTGTTCTACACAGTCAGAGGCTTCAGTGTAATCAATAAAAGCAGAGTTAGATTTTTTTTTTCAATTCTCTTGCTTTTTTGATGATCCAGCGTTTGTTGGCAATTTGATCTCTGGTTCCTCTGCCTCTTCTAAATCCGGCTTGAACATCTGGAAGTTCTCAGTTCACGTACTGTTGAAGCCTGGCTTGGAGAATTTTGAGCATTATTTTGCTAGTGAGTGAGATGAGTGTAATTGTGTGGTAGTTTGAACATTCTTTGCCATTACCCTTCTTTGGGATTGGAATGAAAACTGACCTTTTCCAGTCCTGTGACCACTGCTGAGTTTTCCAAATTTTCTGGCATATTGAGTGCAGCACTTTCACAGCATCATCTTTTAGGATTTGAAATAGATCAACTGGAATTCCATCACTTCCACTAGCTTTATTTGTAGTGATGCTTTCTAAGGCCCACTTGACTTCACATTCCAGGATGTCTGGCTTTAGGTGAGTGGTCACACCATCGTGATTATCTGGGTCATGAAGCTCTTTTTTGTACAGTTCTTCTGTGTATTCTTGCCACCTCTTCTTAATACCTTCGACTTCTGTTAGGTTCATACCATTTCTGTCCTTTATTGTGCCCATCTTTGGATGAAATGTTCCCTTGGTATCTCTAATTTTCTTAAAGAGATCTCTAGTCTTTCTCATTCTATTGTTTTCCTCTGTTTCTTTGCATTGATCATTGAGGAAGGCTTTCTTATCTCTCCTTGCTGTTCTTTGGAAGTCTGCATCTTGTGCTAGAATCATATGTAACCTCAACAATTTATAAGATACCTGTTACTATCGTTTTCCTCTTACAGATGAGAAAGGCTAACATAGGGCCAGACGACTTCTTCAATATGACATACGTCATGGGGACAGATTCTGAGTTTGTTGGGAGCCAGAACCAAAGACTTAAATATTATATAATTCTTGTAAAAAAAATGAAAAGGGTATATGTGCTGTGCTTCATCTCTCAGTCATGTCCAACTCTGCGACCCTATGGACTGTAGCCCACCAGGCTCCTCTGTCCATGGGATTCTCCAGGCAAGAGTACTGGGGTGGGTTGCCATGCCCTCCTCCAGGGGATCTTCCCAACCCAGGGATCAAACCCAGGTCTCTCGCATTGCAAGCATATTCTTTACCATCTGGGTACCACATTCCTAAAATTCCCAAAACATACCCACATACCAACTACCTTTTTAAAAGTTCTCATCAGGGTTTCGGTCTATATTTCTGCCCCATATCTGGTAAAAATAAAAACTTCTGCTTCTTAAAAGACTCAGATGTTTAATCCTCTAATAAAAAATTTCCCAAATGAGCACATATTTCTCTACTTTGATATCCAGGACCTTCATATTTTCAAGTAGCTGTGAGCACTGTTTATCAGATATTTCCAGATCTTTGCTTTCTGGATATATGGTAGAATTATATTTCCTCTAACTTTGAGTTTGTAAAGTTAAGCAAAATAAAATTTAATTAAAAAAATAAATTTTAGCTTATGATAATCTCAAAAAAAATGTAGTGATATTACTTTCTTTGACTAAAAAAATATGACCAGAAGTGATATATGTCAAACTACTGGGGATCCACACTGGACATGTAGTATGAACCAGAAATAAACTCTGGTGGTGTTAAGCCATCAGCAAATTTTAGCTGCAATAATGGGTAAACCTTAAACTTTTGTGGCTTCTGATAGTAGAATTTTACTTCTCAAAGTACAATGAGACAGTACTCTATCTATAAGGTGATTCTAGAAATCATTTATTAACATGTCATATTCAACCTGTGACTTCCAGGATTCCTTTGCCAAGACATAGAGATGAGGTAAAATGAAGACTCACACAGGGTTTTTGTGGGCCAGGGCTTTTGCTAGTTAGGACTCACACTTACAACCATACCTGCAAGCAAGTCCAGGAAAGGGAGTCTACATGTACGAACAGGAAGCAGAGAAATGAATTTCTTCAAGGTCTGTGTCTTTGCCACTCTGAGTCTCTTCTCCCACTGTATGTACAACATGGAAAATAAGTTCTATTTTATGGCTTATTGTGAGGATTGATGAGATACCATGTGAGAATCCTCATATAGTATCTGGCATATAGTGGGTGCTCAAAAATGTTTGGATTCCCCTTCTTTTGAATTTACTATTTTAATTTGGGTTCTGTACACAAAACTGCCCTGGATGTTAATGAGTCTTTATCTTTGAGCTTTCCATTGCTCCAGGCATGGTCGCCAGTATATGGTAGGTGTTTGATACAGATCTGGCAGTTGATGTGCATTTGCTGAGAAAGGAAGAATGTTGAGGCCTGCATACTGCAAAAATTCTGGGAGTTACAGATGTCAGAGAGCATGAGTTGACCTAAGCCCAGCTCTGAGCCGAGAGCAGTGGTTTAACAGTTGTGATGGCATGTTACTTCTTTTTGGCATGATTGCTAGAAGAAGCAAGGGGAGTGGATGTTGCTATGACACTAAGACTTCAGCAGTGACCAAGAAGCCATGAGTGTGCAAGGTGAGTCTAGGGAGTAGGTGGGGACAATTCTCCCATAAGAGGAAGTGCTACCTTTTGCCTGATTTTCCTCCCTATGTACAGGGACTGTTTTAACTGTGGGTAAAAGGTTGGCAAATGGTGTGGTGGAGCTAAAGAAAGTCCAGGCCCCAACCTAGTCTGGTGGGGAATTTGAGACAGACAGAAATGACGCTGGGTGATCTCTCTTGGATTTTCTTCCTTTGTTCCCCTAAACAAGAAGTGTGAGCTTCCAGGGTGATATGAATGATAATCAACCTCCAGCTGGTCTTGGCAATTTGGCCTGTTGAGGATTCATTGTTCCTGGGGGCTCTTGCAGCCAAGAGGAGTTCTTCTTCCTGACTTTATGGCTTTTTGTTAATGTCTCCGTTTATGAGATGGGAAGAGTGTTATCTATCTTACAGGGTTGTTGTGAGTGGTATATAAATAATGTACAATATTAAATATACCACCTTACTATTCCCTGAGCCATACCTGTTTTACCCCTGGGGTCATCTAGCTTTGAGAGTAACACTGAGTTCAGTTCAGTTCAGTCTCAGTCCTGTTTGACTGTTTGCGACCTCATGAATCACAGCACATCAGGCCTCCCTGTCCATTACCAACTCCAAGAGTTCACTCAAACTCATGTCCATCGAGTCGGTGATGCCATCCAGCCATCTCATCCTCTGTCGTCCCCTTCTCCTCCTGCCCCCAATCCCTCCCAGCATCAGAGTCTTTTCCAATGAGTCTACTCTTCGCATGAGGTGGCCAAAGTCCTGGAGTTTCAGTTTCAGCATCAGTCCTTCCAATGAACACCCAGGACTGATCCCCTTTAGAATGGACTGGTTGGATCTCCTTGCAGTCCAGGGGACTCTCAAGAGTCTTATCCAACACCACAGTTCAAAAGCATCAATTCTTCACCAACACCACAGTTCAAAAGCATCAACTCTTTGGTGCTCAGCTGTTTTCACAGTCCAACTCTCACATCCATACATCAGATCAGATCACATCAGTCGCTCAGTCGTGTCCAACTCTTTGCGACCCCATGAACTGCAGCACGCCAGGCTTCCCTGTCCATCACCAGCTCCCGGAGGTCACTCAGACTCGCATCCATCGAGTCAGTGATGCCATCCAGCCATCTCATCCTCTGTCGTCCCCTTCTCCTCCTGCCCCCAATCCCTCCCAGCATCAGAGTCTTCTCCAGTGAGTCAACTCTTTGCATGAGGTGGCCAAAATACTGGAGTTTCAGCTTTAGCATCATTCCTTCCAAAGAAACTCCAGGGCTGATCTCCTTCAGAATGGACTGGTTGGATCTCCTTGCAGTCCAAGGCACTCTCAAGAGTCTTCTCCAACACCACAGTTCAAAAGCATCAATTCTTCGGCGCTCAGCCTTCTTCACAGTCCAGCTCTCACATCCATACATGACCACAGGAAGGACCATAGCCTTGACTAGGCGAACCTTTGTTGGCAAAGTAATGTCTCTGCTTTTGAATATGCTATCTAGGTTGGTCATAACTTTCCTTCCAAGGAGTAAGCGTCTTTTAATTTCATGGCTGCAGTCATCATCTGCAGTGATTTTGGAGCCCAGAAAAATAAAGTCTGACACTGTTTCCACTGTTTCTCCATCTATTTCCCATGAAGTGATGGGACCAGATGCCATGATCTTAGTTTTCTGAATGTTGAGCTTTAAGCCAACCTTTTCACTCTCCACTTTCACTCTCATCAAGAGGCCTTTTAGCCCCTCTTCACTTTCTGCCATAAGGGTGGTGTCATCTGCATATCTGAGGTTATTGGTATTTCTCCTGGCATCTTGACTCCAGCTTGTGTTTCTTCCAGTCCACCGTTTCTCATGATGTACTCTGCATATAAGTTAAATAAGCAGGGTGACAATATGCAGCCTTGACATACTCCTTTTCCTATTTGGAACCAGTCTGTTGTTCCATGTCCAGTTCTAACTGTTGCTTCCTGACCTGCATATAGATTTCTCAAGAGGTGGGTTGGGTGGTCTGGTATTCCCATGTCCTTCAGAATTTTCCACAGTTGATTGTGATCTACACAGTCAAAGGCTTTGGCATAGTCAGAAGCAGCAGTACTATGCATCAGTTGCTTCAACCAGAACCTGGACATCATACTTGTATGTTCTCCAATCACTACATTCTCTCAGTTGTCAAAGCCTGCTTCATATCTCTGATCTTCATGCTCCTCTCTGTCACTCTGGTAAAACTTTAGCCTAGGCCACTAGCCTCCCAATAGATCTTCCTGACTCCACTCTTGCTCCTAACCAATTCTTTCTCCTGAGTGCAGCCAGCATAATCTTCACAAGCTTGAAATCATATTAAGTTCTTCCTCTGTTTCAAGCCCATTCATGTTTCCTCAGGACTCCTAGAGAAGGTCCACAGTCACTGACATGACCTGAAGTACTTCTCATCCCTGGCTCCATCTACATCTTCAGGCTCAGCTGTCTTTGTACCCCTTGGTCTCTGCCTGTCACCCGCAGTGCTCTTCTCTTTGTCAGACTGAACCCCCGTCAGTTTCCCCAATACATTAGTCTGCTTGGTAGCTCAGGCCTTTGGCTGTGCTCCCTCCTCTACTTGAAACTCTCTTTGCTAGGCTGACTCTTATTCAGCCGGGGAGAACCAGTTCAGTGGTCCCTTCTTCTGGGAAACTCACGTGTGATGCTCCCTTCATCCTTTCCTGAATCATCTGGTTCCTTGTTCTCTCCCACACTAGGACATGAGCTCCTCGAGGTCATGGCTAGCTGTGTATTTAGGGCACATAAAGTTTTTAGCTGATAATTGTTGGAGTGAATTGAAATGAATTTAACAACATGTAGTCTCTTTTCTCAAAGAGTCCCCAGTCAAGACAAGGACAATAAGTACAGTGTTAACCACCATATACTGACATTGCCGGGTACCTGTTTTCTTTTTCTGAATGAGGCAGGTTGGTCTGAAACAGCATATTTTCATATCACTGGAAGTTACCAGGCAAACCTTGTTTGAGAAAATTTAGTCCTTGGTGAAGGAGTTCCTGTGTGTCTCTGGGTGCAGATGGAGTCTGATGGCCTTCATCAGTGAGAAGTGAAGGGATGGGGCATGAGACTCAAGAGAGAGAATGGGAGGGAAGTACTGCTTCTGTGTACTCTCAGCTTTTGCTCCTCTAACACCTCCTCACGGGAGGTCATTTGAGTTGTTCCTCTCCTTCCTAAAACACGGGGAAAGCCCAACATCTGTTCCCTCGCCCTCATCTCCAAGTTGAGAGGGTAGTTCATTTCACTTCTGTAATTTTGGAACATCTGGACCTGTATGGAACTTAGTGCTCTAAGGCCCGTGGGGCTGGTTGTGGAGAAAGGGGTAGGTGAGAGTTGGTGGATCTGAGAGAGGAAGTGTGGGTGAGCTGCATTCCCACTGAGATATAGGGGATTCTCCTTTGGGCGGAGTGAACCTCCTGAAGGTGCCTGTAGCTTAAACCTTCCTGCTCATTCCTCTAACGGGACCACTGATGGGAGAGGGGCCTCCGAGGGAAGAGGAAGATGTCCAGCCTCAACGGGGCCTCCCAGCCAGCGGACTGGGAGAGGGCAGTCTGCAGAGCACCAGCCCGCCCCTACCAAGAGCTACAACCTGTACAAGAGAGCCTGCATTTGAAAACTGGCTCTGAGAGAGAAAAGTCCAACACTTCCAGAGGCAGACGGCGAAACAGAGGCAACCAAAGAGAAGGGGCGCCTGCGCCTTTCAAGATCCCTGTGGATTCGCTCACGAAAGGGAAAAGAGGCATGAGCAATGAAGATGAAAACAGCCACTTTCTCCACCAGTAGCTGGCTGAGAACAGTATCAACTCCTTTCTCCCTCCTTCCCACCCCGACAGAGGAAGACAACCAGGAAAGGAAGAAGGATGGAGTGTGTACCGTATCCAGTTCCTTCTGTCCCACACTGCTGAAACCGCAGACACAACCTGAGCTGGGGCACAAGGAAAAGAACTTTAATGAGATGGATTCAAAAATATTGGCTTGGCCAAAATGTTTGTTGGGTTTTTCCATATGACAGCTCTAGTAGTACTCAGTTGTCTTTAACTTCATTGGAAACAATTTGGTTAGATTGCATTGTGACAGCTGTCATATCCATGTGAATTAAAAAAAAAAAAAACTTATCAAAATTGATGAATTTTTGTGTAGCCATTTTAATATTGAATGTGGAAGAAAAAGAGCAACATTTTCATCTTATTATGCTTAATCGTTTCCAGAAAGGTAAAAACACAACCGAAATGTGGAAAAAAAAAGAAAAGATTTGTATATGGAAAAGGTTCTGTGACTGACTGAATGTGTCAAAAGTGGTTTACAAAGTTTCATGCTGGAGATTTCTTCCTGAATGATGCTCCACAGTTGGGTAGACCAGTTGAAGTTGATAAAACCAAGACATTAATTGAGAATAATCAACAGTATACCACATGGGAGATAGCCAACATACTCAGGGTATCCAAATCAAGCACTGAAAATCGTTGGCACCAATTTGGTTATGTAAGTTGCTTTGATGTTTCGGCTCCACTTAAGTGAAAAAAAAAGACAAAAACTTCTTGGCTGTATTTCTGCATATGATTCTCTACTTAAACATAATGAAAACATTCTGTTTTTAAAACAAATTGTCAGGAGCGGTGAAAAGTGGAAACTGTGTGATAATGTGGAATGGAAGAGATTGTGGGGCAAGTGAAATGAGCTGCCAACAACCACACCGAAGCCTGTAGGATTTTCCTGCAATGAGAGTGCTGGAGTAAGGAAACCAAGAGAGATTGAAGAAGTCTAGCAAAGTTCTGATGATAAGAAAGAACAGTCTGTGTTTGTAGAGCAATGGTACATCTCATACAGCTGGATTTGTGATAAGTATTGCTAAATTTTCCTCCATACTTTGTCTGGCAATGTACAGAAGTGGATGTTCCCCCTGAACTTTGCCTATTTTTGGCATTCATGTAAAAGCAGACCACCTGACTTGTCTCCTGAGAAATCTGTATGATGCAGGTCAGGAAGCAACAGTTAGAACTGGATGTGGAACAACAGACTGGTTCCAAATCAGCAAAGGAGTACATCAAAGCTGTATATTGTCACCGTGATTATTTAACTTACATGCAGAGTACATCATGCCAAATGCCAGGCTGGATGAAGCACAAGCTGGAATCAAGATTTCCAGGAGAAATATCAATAACCTCATATACACAGATGACACTACCCTTATGGCAGAAAGTGAAGAAGAACTAAAGAGCCTCTTGATGAAAGTGAAAGAGGAGAGTGAAAAAATTGGCTTAAAACTCAACATTTAGAAAACTAAGATTGTGGCATCCTGTCCCATCACTTCACAGGAAATAGATGAGGAAACCATGGAAACAGTGACAGACTTTTATTTTTTTGGATTCTAAAATCACTGCAGATGGTGACTGCAGCCATGAAATTAAAAGATGCTTGCTTCTTGGAAGAAAAGCTATGACCAACCTAGTATATTACAACCAGCATGTTAAAAAGCAGAGACATTACTTTACTGACAAAGGTCCATGTAGTCAAAGCTATGGTTTTTCTAGTAGTCCTGTATGGATGTGAGAGTTAGACTATAAAGAAAGCTGAGCACTGAAGAATTGATGCTTTTGAACTGTGGAGTTGGAGAAGATTCTTGGACTCTTGGAGAGTCCCTTGGACTCCAAGGAGATCCAACCAGTCAATCCTAAAGGAAATCATTCTTGAATGTTCATTGGCAGGACTGATGCTGAAGCTGAAACTCCAATACTTTGACTACCTGATGGGAAAAAGTGACTCATTAAAAAGACCCTGATGCTGGGAAAGACTGAAAGCAAAAGGAGAATGGGATGACAGAGGATGAGATGTTTGGATGGCATCACCAATGCAATGGACATGAGTTCGACTAGGCTCCAAGAGTTGGTGATGGACAGGGAAGCTTGGTGTGCTGCAGTCTATGGGGTTGCAAAGAGTTGGACATGACTGAGTGACTGAGCTGAACTGATTGATATTTTAAGAAAGTACCATCTCAGCATTTTATTTTGCATTATTTGATTGCCAGTGAAATGTTTTATTATTCTGTTTATTGACTTTTATTTTCTTCTTTTTTTGTGTGTGTGTATATATATATGTATATATGTACATCAGATCAGACCAGATCAGTCGTGTCCGACTCTTCGCGACCCCATGAATCGCAGCATGCCAGGCCTCCCTGTCCATCACTAACTCCCAGAGGTCACTGAGACTCACATCCATCGAGTCGGTGATGCCATCCAGCCATCTCATCCTCTGTCGTCCCCTTCTCCTCCTGCCCCCAATCCCTCCCAGCATCAGAGTCTTCTCCAATGAGTCAACTCTTCGCATGAGGTGGCCAAAATACTGGAGTTTCAGCTTTAGCATCATTCCTTCCAAAGAAATTCCAGGGCTGATCTCCTTCAGAATGGACTGGTTGGATCTCCTTGCAGTCCAAGGCACTCTCAAGAGTCTTCTCCAACACCACAGTTCAAAAGCATCAATTCTTCGGCGCTCAGCCTTCTTCACAGTCCAGCTCTCACATCCATACATGACCACAGGAAAGACCATAGCCTTGACTAGGCGAACCTTTGTTGGCAAAGTAATGTCTCTGCTTTTGAATATGCTATCTAGGTTGGTCATAACTTTCCTTCCAAGGAGTAAGCGTCTTTTAATTTCATGGCTGCAGTCACCATCTGCAGTGATTTTGGAGCCCAGAAAAATAAAGTCTGACACTGTTTCCACTGTTTCCCCATCTATTTCCCATGAAGTGATGGGACCAGATGCCATGATCTTCATTTTCTGAATGTTGAGCTTTAACCCAACCTTTTCACTCTCCACTTTCACTTTCATCAAGAGGCTTTTTAGCCCCTCTTCACTTTCTGCCATAAGGGTGGTGTCATCTGCATATCTGAGATTATTGATATTTCTCCCGGCAATCTTGATTCCAACTTGTGTTTCTTCCAGTCCAGCATTTCTCATGATGTACTCTGCATAGAAGTTAAATAAACAGGGTGACAATATACAGCCTTGACGCACTCCTTTTCCTATTTGGAACCAGTCTGTTGTTCCATGTCCAGTTCTAACTGTTGCTTCCTGACCTGCATATAGATTTCTCAAGAGGCAGATCAGGTGGTCTGGTATTCCCATCTCTTTCAGAATTTTCCACAGTTTGTTGTGATCCACACAGTCAAAGGCTTTGGCATAGTCAATAAAGCAGAAATAGATGTTTTTCTGGAACTCTCTTGCTTTTGCGATAATCCAGCGGATGTTGGCAATTGGATCTCTCGTTCCTCTGCCTTTTCTAAAACCAGCTTGAACATCAGGAAGTTCACGGTTCACATATTGCTGAAGCCTGGCTTGGAGAATTTTGAGCATTACTTTCCTAGCGTGTGAGATGAGTGCAATTGTGCAGTAGTTTGAGCATTCTTTGGCATTGCCTTTCTTTGGGATTGGGATGAAAACTGACCTTTTCCAATCTTGTGGCCACTGCTGAGTTTTCCAAATTTGCTGGCATATTGAGTGCAGCACTTTCACAGCATCATCTTTCAGGATTTGGAATAGCTCCACTGGAGTTCCATCACCTCCACTAGCTTTGTTCCTAGCGATGCTTTCTAAGGCCCACTTGACTTCACATTCCAGGATGTCTGGCTCCAGGTCAGTGATCACACCATCATGATTATCTGGGTCGTGAAGCTCTTTTTTGTACAGTTCTTCTGTGTATTCTTGCCACCTCTTCTTAATATCTTCTGCTTCCGTTAGGTCCATACCATTTCTGTCCTTTATTGAGCCCATTTTTGCATGAAATGTTCCTTTGGTATCTCTGATTTTCTTGAATAGATCCTTAGTCTTTCCTATTCTGTTGTTTTCCTCTATTTCTTTGCATTGATCGCTGAAGAAGGCTTTCTTATCTCTTCTTGCTATTCTTTGGAACTCTGCATTCAGATGTTTATATCTTTCCTTTTCTCCTTTGCTTTTCGCTTCTCTTCTTTTTGCAGCTATTTGCAAGGCCTCCCCAGACAGCCATTTTGCTTTTTTGCATTTCTTTTCCATGGGGATGGTCTTGATCCCTGTCTCCTGTACAATGTCACGAACCTCATTCCATAGTTCATCAGGCACTCTATCTATCAGGCACGTATATATACACAAATATATACACACATTATATATATCCTATGTAAATCCTTTGCCTCTTGATGAAAGTGAAAGTAGAGAGTGAAAAAAGTTGGCTTAAGGCTCAACATTCAGAAAACGAAGATCATGGCATCTGATCCCATCACTCCATGGGAAATAGATGGAGAAACAGTGGAAACAGTGTCAGACTTTCTTTTTCTGGACTCTAAAATTACTACAGATGGTGACTGCAGCCATTAAATTAAAAGACGCTTACTTCTTGGAAGGAAAGTTATGACCAACCTAGATAGCATATTCAAAAGCAGAGACATTACTTTTCCAACAAAGGTTCGCCTAGTCAAGGCTATGGTCT
The DNA here is from genome assembly GCA_935064755.1 of Tragelaphus eurycerus. Lineage (NCBI taxonomy): Eukaryota > Metazoa > Chordata > Mammalia > Artiodactyla > Bovidae > Tragelaphus > Tragelaphus eurycerus. The sequence continues at coordinate 1,722,819 of CAKXYN010000083.1, forward strand.
TTCCTGTGGTCATGTATGGATGTGAGAGCTGGACTGTGAAGAAGGCTGAGCGCCAAAGAATTGATGCTTTTGAACTGTGGTGTTGGAGAAGACTCTTGAGAGTCTAGTCGAGAGTTCATGGGGTCGCAACAAGTCGGACACGACTGAGCGACTGATCTGATCTGATCTGATTGGGCATTTGGTTTCTTCTTGATTTGTGAGAATTAGTTAAATAGTGATTTTACTAACACATTTCTAGTTTTTGGCCAATTTCTTAAATTCTAATAGAAATTTAAAATATTCATCTAGAAAGCCCAGAGATAAATCCACGCACATATGGACACCTTATCTTTGACAAAGGAGGCAAGAATATACAATGCATTAAAGACAGTCTCTTTAACAAGTGGTGCTGAGAAAACTGGTCAAACACTTGTAAAAGAATGAAACTAGAACACTTTGTAACACCATACATAAAAATAAACTCAAAATGGATTAAAGATCTAAATGTAAGACCAGAAACCATAAAACTCCTAGAGGAAAACATAGACAAAACACTCTCTGACATACATCACAGCAGGATCCTCTATGACCCACCTCCCAGAATATTGGAAATAAAATCAAAAATAAACAAATGGGACCTAATTAAACTTAAAAGCTTCTGCACAACAAAGGAAACTATAAGCAAGGTGAAAAGACAGCCTTCAGAATGGGAGAAAATAATAACAAATGAAGCAACAGACAAACAACTAATCTCAAAAATATACAATCAACTCCTACAGCTCAATTCCAGAAAAACAAATGACCCAATCAAAAAATGGGCCAAAGAACTAAATACACATTTCTCCAAAGAAGACATACAGATGGCTAACAAACACATGAAAAGATGCTCAACATCACTCATTATCAGAGAAATGCAGATCAAAACCACTATGAGGTACCATTTCACGCCAGTCAGAATGGCCGAGATCCAAAAGTCCACAAGCAATAAATCCTGAAAAGGGTGTGGAGAAAAGGGAACCCTCTTACACTGTTGGTGGGAATGCAAACTAGTACAGCCACTATGGAGAACAGTATGGAGATTCCTCAAAAAACTGGGAATAGAACTGCCTTATGATCCAGCAATCCCACTGCTGGGCATACACACTGAGAAAACCAGAATTGAAAGAGACACGTGTACCCCAACATTCATAGCAGCACTGTTTACAATAGCCAGAACTTAGAAGCAACCTAGATGTCCATCCATAGATGAATGGATAAGAAAGCAGTGATACATATACACAATGGAGTATTACTCAGCCATTAAAAAGAATACATTTGAATCAGTTCTAATGAGGTGGATGGAACTGGAGCCTATTATACAGAGTGAAGTAAGCCAGAAAGAAAAACACCAATACCGTATACTAACGCATATATATGGAATTTAGAAAGATGGTAACAATAACCCTGTTTATGAGACAGCAAAAGAGACACTGATGTATAGAACAGACTTTTGGACTCTGGGAATGGGAGAGGGTGGGATGATTTGGGAGAATAGCATTGAAATATGTATTATATCATATCTGAAACGAGTCGCCAGTCCAGGTACGATGCCTGATAATGGATGCCTGGGGCTGGTGCACTGGGATGACCCAGAGGGATGGTATGGGGAGGGAGGAGGGAGGAGGGTTCAGGATGGGTAACACATGTATACTTGTGGCGGATCCATCTTGATGTATGGCAAAAGCAATACAATATTGTAAAGTTAAGCAAATAAAATTTTATTAAAAAAATAGTCGTCTAATCAGAATGTGTTTCACTTTGTGACTTCTCTTATCAGAGTTTCTAGGAAGGTCCCCGTCATTATATTCATGATGATTTTATCACTGTTTTCTTATAGTACTTTTGCTCTTTTATCCCTGAGTGCATGTGTGTTATGTTGCTTCAGTTGTGTCCAACTCTTTGTGACCCTGTGGACTGTAGCCTTATAGGGTCCTCCGTCCATGGGATTCTCCAGGCAAGAATACTGGAGTGGGTTGCATCCCCTCCTCCAGTAGAGCTTCTCAACCCAGAGATCAAACCTATGTCTCTTACGTCTCCTGCACTGGCAAGTAGGTTCTTTACTACCAGCACCATCTGGCAAGCCCTTGTTTTATCCCTAGATTTATATTTCTTAGTTTTATAGGTTTGTAAAATTGGAAGTTAAACTTAGCAGAATTACTGGTAGCATCATAATGAAGGCCTTGCTTTTTTTCTTCTTTTCTCTTTTTTTTGGCCAATTTTGTCAACTTGAGTGCATGTGATTTTGAGTTGTTTGTGGGTTTCTCTCACCCCTTCCTTACCTCAAATTCTCCTCTCAACTCACTTCTATCAGGTCATGGTCCTGTGGAAGATTAACAGTGGTCACAAATTCCTTGCTAACCTCTCAGTGAAAGCTGAAATCTGCTTTCCCTCCCCTTGATTCTAGACTTACTTTGATCAGTAGGACATGGTAGAAGCAATGCTTCATGACTTCTGAAGCTAGCTCATCAGAATCCCTTCAGTTTCTGCCTGGGTGGGTCTCACGGTCTGATGCCTCTTGCGACACTGCTTCCCAGAACTGAGATGCCGTGAGAAGCCTAGGACATGGAAAGGCCACACGTAGTCACTTTGGTCCATAGCCCAAGTGGGGCTTCCAGCTGACTGTCAGCATTAAATTCCATTCGTGCTGGATGTTCCAGCTTGACTGATTCTGGATGACTGTAATCACCCCAGCTCACCACCAGATACTCTGTGGAACAGAGGAACTGCCTGTCAAACCACAGAATCATGAGGAATAATAGCCAAATTCTAAGTACTTGATGATTTGTTATGTAGTGACATGTAACTGAAACAGAGTCCCATCACCACAAGGAGTCATTACTTTTCAAGTGTGTTAATGATTTTCATCCTGTGAGATCCATGGTCATTTCTTGGGTCTTCCCTTGTGGTCTGTATCCCTTCTTGGCTTCTGTGACCTCTCACTCTCCTGGATTTTCCCCTACCTGACGGCTGACACCTCTTAGTTTCCTTTACCTTCTCTTTCACTCATCCTCTTAACTCTTCAGTTCAGTTCAGTTCAGTTGCTCAGTCGTGTCCGACTCTTTGTGATCCCACGAATCGCAGCATGCCAGGCCTCCCTGTCCATCACCAACTCCTGGAGTTCACCCAAACTCATGTCCATTGAGTCGGTGACGCCATCCAGCCATCTCATCCTCTGTCGTCCCCTTCTCCTCCTACCCCCAATCCCTCCCATCAGAGTCTTTTCTAGTGAGTCAACTCTTCGCATGAGGAGGCCAAAGTATTGGAGTTTCAGCTTTAGCATCATTCCTTCCAAAAAACACCTAGGACTGATCTCCTTTAGAATGGAGTGGTTGGATCTCCTTGCATTTCAAAGGACTCTCAAGAGTCTTCTCCAACACCACAGTTCAAAAGCATCAGTTCTTCAGTGCTCAGCTTTCTTCACAGTCCAACTCTCATATCCATACATGACCACTGAAAAAACCATAGCCTCTAACTCTTAATGTGTCTCAGAGTAGTCTTGGGCTTCCTTCTCCATCTAGAGCTATACACATCTCTCCAGGTGACCTCATTAAGCCCCATGTGCTGTGCTGATGGTTCTCAGACACACAGACAGGTTGATTTCTCTCTGTGACTGAGATTCATATTGCCCATTGCTTGTTTTCTGACTCCACCTGGCTGGTCAGTAAGCTTCCCCAAACTTAAACACAGTAAAAGTATAACCCTGGACTCTCCCTGTAGCCATGACTATCCCTCTGTCTGTTGACTTTAGTAAAAAAACAGTACAGCCATTCAGATGTTAAAGCCCAGAAAGCTAGGTGCTAAACCTTGACTTCTCTCTTCCTCAATCCCTACATCCAATCTAGTGTTCAGTCATATGAAATCTGTTTGGAAAATGTGATCTAAAAGAATCCATCGCTCCTCTTGAATCTACATCTATAGACTATGGTCCCATTTTCTCTTGTCTTGCATCATTCAAACAATTTCCTAATTGATTTTCTTTTTCTACTCTTGCATCTCGATGACTTAGTCTCTAAATTTCAGACAGATTGCTCTTTGAAAATATAACTCAGATTGTATCACTGCATTGCTTACTTATAATGGATTCCAGTTGCTTATAGATCAGGGCCCAACTCTTTGTCCTTATACTGAGCACTACGTGACTTGGTCCCTATCTTCCTCTTTGACCTTTTCTCCCACTGTATTGCTTTCTGCCCATGCCCCACCCATTACTTGTCTTTCTGTTGGTTCCTTGAAACACTTCAAGTTCATCACACTTTAAGCCTTTGCACTAGTTATTCTCTGTGCCTGGAGTTGTCTCTTCTTTGATCATCACTAGTTGGTTCCTTTCTGCCCACCCAATTGCTCCTGATTCCATCACCATATTTTAGTTTTCCTTGTAGAGGTTACTTTGTTACCACTTTCCCCCACTAGAATATTATCTCCATGAGACCACAAATGTTATCCACCTGCTCACTATGGTGTCTCTAGTACTTCCATTAATATCCAGCATAGAGCAGATACTCAATAAATATTCACTAAAATAACCATTCTTTTTCGTGTCCTCATTCGTCTCTGCTCCCCTTGAGCCAGAGATAAATAAAATGCTGTTAAAAAGGGAAAACATCAGTAAGTTTCCAGGGGAAGGAGCACTCTAGAAGAAAAGGATCTCCCAGAAGCGTCATCTTGCCTGACACCATCCATGACTCTCATAACTCTTGCAATAAAGCCTGAAATCAAGGAGCACCACGCTCAGTGCCACCTGTCACTCCGATCTTATCCACCATTGCTGCTCTAGAGTGCCACTCTTTCTCCCCAGTAAACTCATCTTCTCTGTCTTACATATCCGATTCTTCTCCCTGTTTCTGTACTTTTCCATTATTCCTACAATGGAAATGCCTGTTCTTTTATTTTATTTATTTTTAATTTTTTATTGGAGTGTAATTGCTTTACAATGTTGTGTTAGTTTCTGCTGTACAACAAAGTGAATCAGCTATATGTGTACCTATAGAAAATGCCTGTTCTTTATGTCTCAACATATCCTGCAGAATCCACCCTCAGCCCCACCTCAACAGGTTGGCACACCTTTATTGAGCTCTCACCACAGGTCAGGCCTGTTGAGTCATCAGTGTTGGGCAGCCTCACAGGCCAGGCACCATTCCTTACATGCCTTTGAGAGATTACCTTGGGCTTGGTCTCTAGAAGGGTAAAGAGAGTCAGGGGGACCTGCTTGAGGGGAGAGGAGGCTCTTGGAAATTTTCCTAGGTCACTTAATCAGAGCAACTCTGCTTTATCTGTTGTATGGTAGAATCCCATTGTAATGAGGGTGAGATTTTTAAAGTCACCCTGTGCAAACCCCTTCAGAAGGAACGGCTCTGGAAAGTGACTCTCATTAGGCGTTGCACAGCCAGTTTTATCCCCAGTGGGACTACTGTCCCTTTAGTCGAGCAACACTGTCATCCACTTACTGAACACATTCTATGGACAGTGCGTATCTATACCTTTAAATGAAGGAGCTACGTTCAGCTCATGCTCTTAAATGAAGTGTGGGCTGAGACCCACACATCAAGGGTCCAGCAGCATCACACCTGCTCCCTTGGTGTGGAATGACTGGCAGAGTCCCACACAATCACACAATCAAACTTGCTGATTTTGTGTTTGCGGGCAGTAACCAAGGTAGCTTGGGATTTTGCCCACTGACTGCTTTGTTTATAGAGCATCTTACATTTCATTTAAATACAGGGCTCTGCTATTAACATGTTGAAACCACAGCTTCACATACTGCTGTGCTTCAGCAATTTGCTGAATTTGCATTATGCAATATGCATATGTAATACGTCTTGGAGATAATCTGAGGCCCACAGTATATAATTATTACTTTCAAGCTCTAGGAGCAGGGAATTCATCACCTTGCGCTATAAATACAACCATGAGAAATGTGGATACGTAGGATTAAATCAAGCTGTTTTGGCTAAAATGAGTTATCAAAGTGCTTTTTTCCCCCTTTATATTCTAAATTCTCAGAAAGTAAGGTTATTAAATCAGCAAGGTGAAGAGAAAAAAAGGTTCCCAATCTAATAAGTTGAAAACAGAGTCACTAAGCATTGCATGAACTGAGTAATTAGGATTTCCAATCCCTTGTTAAAATACCCCAGTGGATTTCAGGAGGGGAGTTTTCCTGAAATTTGCAATATATCAACAGAAAGAACTTGATGATTAACTTGACTATGCATTTTTGGAGGCCAGTGCATTCAGTTTATGGTGCGTGTTCAGTCGCTTCAGTTGTGTCCGACTCTTTGTTAACCTATGGACTGTAGCCCACCATGCTCCTCTAGCCATAGGATTCTCCAAGCAAGAATATTGGAGTCGGTTGCCATGCTCTCCTCAAGGGGATCTTCCTGACCCAGGAATTGAACCTGTGTCTTCTGCATTGCAGGCAGATTCTTTATCACTGAGCCACTAGGAAAGCCCACATTCAGTTCATTCACCCAATATTTGTTGAGTACTTACTTTTGCCAGGCAGTGTTCTATATGCATTAGGCTCTAACTATTTATAGTATAGGCAGGGCCTCAACTCTCAAGGAACTCACATTCTAGTGTGGACGGAGAGACACAGGTGATAAAAAAAATATGATTTTTTAAAAATTCAAACAGTTCATTCAATACATAGTTGATGTACAATATTATGTAAGTTACAGGTCTGCAATATAGTGATTCTCTATATACTCCATTTATACTCCACTTATAGTTATTATAAAATAGTGACTATGTTTCCTGTGTTGTACAATATATCTTTCTAACTTATTTTATACCTGTTTGTACCTCTTAATCACCTACCCCTATGTTTCCCTTTCCCCTTCCTTCTCCCCACAGGTAGCCGCTAGTTTGTCAGCTATATCTGTGAGTATAGCCATTGGAAGGTTTTAAGCATGAGAATGGGATCATTCATTATTTGCTTGTTGCATCAACTTATTCCCCTGCAGAAGAATTAGTCAGAGATTCTGAATCTCATCACATAGAAAGATTTGAAATAATACTGTTCCAGGCCCAATCTTAGGGATTCTGATTTATCAGACTGTTGAAAACTGGACTTTTGAGTGTTTCCTTATGTTTCTGCTGTGCAGCTCCTCTGCTGTGTTCCCCTTTTGCTGAAAGTGCCTACAATAGAGAAATTAAGATCATTGTTTATTAAGGATATGTCTTCCTGCTTGGATAGGAATGATGCTTACAATTAATGCAGCAGGATGGTTAAATTCAGAAATGATAGCAGAAACTTAAAACCACTACCATTGTTTGTTTGAGTGCCTGCTATATCTCAGGTACTGGGATAGTACTTTATGCACCTTATCACATTTATACCTTATAAGAAGCATGCAAGAAAGCATATAAAGTCCCAGGTCTTATGGCCAGAACATGTTTGGGTGAGCTTTGAGGTGAGAAGAGAGTTGTTGGAAAGATGGGCCATCAGACAGGACTGGATGCTTCCTTCCTCTTGTCCATGTGTGCAACTGAGTCACTTCAGTCATGTCCCACTCTTTGTGACCCTGTGGACTGTAGCCCGCCAGACTTCTCTGTCCAAGGGATTCTCCAGGCAAGAGTACTGGAGTGGGTTACTATTTCCTCCTCTAGGGGATCTTTCTGACCCAGGGATTGAACCCAAGTCTTGTGTGGCTCCTGCATTGCGGGTGATTTCTTTACCACTGAGCTGCTGGGGAAGCCCTACTGTTGTCCATAGAAGGACCCAAGATTTCCCCATTGGATTCAGTATCTATCTCATATATTCCTTAGTGTTAATCAAATAGAAAAAAGCCTCTTCCTCTATTTTTAGTTGATCTGAATGGATATTAATTGGTGTGTGGTTTTAGAATTTCCATGTCCTAAACCTCATAGACTCCATTTCCAAAGCTGAGCTGTCTTCATTAGTGCTAAGGGGAATTAGTGTATTCACCCCAAAATCCTATAAAATGTTCCACTTTTGTAATACTCTTGGCCACTTTCTTAACCTTTTCATTGGGGGTAGTATCGAGCCCTGCTAGGCAGCAAAGAGTGAGGAACTGACCCAACTGTCACTTGTGCAGTCAGCAAAGGCTTCCTAGAAGATGAGACATTTCATCTGGGTCCCACACAATGAGTTAGGAGTGAGCCAGAAGAGATTGAGGGAGGAGAGAGGTTTGAAGATGGGAAAAGTCTTCCCAGACCTTTGCAACACCCTGTGCAAAGGCACGAAGTTATTGAGGAGCTTTTGAGGGAGCTTCATGTAGCTCAGTGGGACCAGATGTTCTGGGGACAGGGTACAAAGGGCACTTTGGGAAGAAAGTCTGTGCACTTTCATTCTAACCTTCAGTTGTATTATATCAGAATTGATATGACCCAGGATAATGATCCTGAGATCCAACTTTCAAATCAGTTCTTCTCCTTCCCTTGATTGGCACCTCCCAATAGCATCCTTTGAACCTCCAACAAGATTCATAAGGTGGGGCTTTTCTGCTCCCTCTCCAAATGTAGAGACTGGTGAGGCCACTGGTGTGGGGGACAGTTTCTCTATGAGGAAGAGCAAAGTCTATGTGTGTGTATTTGTGTGTGTGTGTACACATGTGCTGGAATGGGTGAATTTAACTCAGATGACCATTATATCTACTACTGTGGGCAGGAATCCCTTAGAAGAAATGGAGTAGCCATCATGGTCAACAAAAGAGTCTGAAATTCAGTATTTGGATGCAATTTTGAAAACGACAGAATGATATCTGTTTGTTTCCAAGGCAAACCACTCAATATCATGGTAATCCAAGCCTATGCCCCAACCAGTAATGCTGAAAAAGCTGAAATTGAACGGTTCTGTGAAGACCTACAAGATCTTTTAGAACTATCACCCAAAAAAGATGTCCTTTTCATTATAGGGGACCGGAATGCAAAGTTGGAAGCCAAGAAACACCTGGAGTAACAGGCAAATTTGGCCTTGGAATATGGAATGAAGCAGGGCAAAGGCTAATAGAGTTTTGCCAAGAGAATGCACTGGTCATAGCAAACACCCTCTTCCAACAACACAAGAGAAGACTCTACACATGGACATCACCAGATGGTCAACACCGAAATCAGATTGATTATATTCTTTGTAGCCAAGATGGAGAAGCTCTATACAGTCAGCAAATGAACTTCTTATTGCCAAATTCAGACTTAAATTGAAGAAAGTGGGGAAAACCACTAGACCATTCAAGTATGACCTAAATCAAATCCCTTATGATTATACAGTGGAAGTGAGAAATAGTTTAAGGGACTAGATCTGATAGACAGAGTGCCTGATGAACTATGGACGGAGGTTTGTGACATGGTATAGGAGACAGGGATCAAGACCATCCCCATGGAAAAGAAGTGCAAAAAAGCAAAATGGCTGTTTGAGGAGGCCTTACAAACAGCTGTGAAAAGAAGAGAAGCAAAAAGCAAAGGAGAAAGGAAAGATAAAGCATCTGAATGTAGAGTTCCAAAGAATAGTAAGGAGAGTTAAGAAAGCCTTCCTCAGTGATCAATGCAAAAAACTAGAGGAAAACAACAGAATGGGAAAAACTAGAGATGTCTTCAAGAAAATTAGAGATACCAAGGGAACATTTCATGCAAAAATGGGCTTGATAAAGGACAGAAATGGTATGGACCTAACAGAAGCAGAAGATATTAAGAAGAGGTGGCAAGAATACACAGAAGAACTGTACAAAAAGAGCTTCATGACCTAGATAATCACGATGGTGTGATCATTCACCTAGAGCCAGACATCCTGGAATGTGAAGTCAAGTGGACCTTAGAAAGCATCACTAGGAACAAAGCTAGTGGAGGTGATGGAATTCCAGATGAGCTATTCCAAATCCTGAAAGATGATGCTGTGAAAGTGCTGCACTCAATATGCCAGCAAATTTGGAAAACTCAGCAGTGGTCACAGGACTGGAAAAGGTCAGTTTTCATCCCATCCCCAAAGAAAGGCAATGCCAAGGAATGCTCAAACTACCGCACAATTGCACTCATCTCACACGCTAGTAAAGTGATGCTCAAAATTCTCCAAGCCAGGCTTCAGCAATATGTGAACTGTGAACTTCCTGATGTTCAAGCTGGATTTAGAAGAGGCAGAGGAACCAGAGATCAAATTGCCAACATCTGCTGGATTATGGAAAAGGCAAAAGAGTTCCAGAAAAACATCTATTTCTGCTTTATTGGCTATGCCAAAGCCATTGACTGTGTGGATCACAATAAACTGTGGAAAATTCTGAAAGAGATGGGACTACCAGACCACCTGACTTGCCTCTTGAGAAACCTGTGTGCAGGTCAGGAAGCAACAGTTAGAACTGGACATGGAACAACAGACTGGTTCCAAATAGGAAAAGGAGTGCTCAGGTGTATATTGTCACCCTGCTTATTTAACTTATATGCAGAGTACATCATGAGAAACTCTGGACTGGAAGAAACACAAGCTGGAATCAAGACTGCCAGGAGAAATATCAATAACCTCAGATATGCAGATGACACCACCCTTATGGCAGAAAGTGAAGAGGAACTCAAAAGCCTCTTGATGAAAGTGAAAGAGACGAGTGAAAAAGTTGACTTAAAGCTCAACATTCAGAAAACGAAGATCATGGCATCTGGTCCCATCACTTCATGGGAAACAGATAGGGAAACAGTGGAAGCAGTGTCAGACTTTATTTTTCTGGGCTCCAAAATCACTGCAGATGGTGACTGCAGCCATGAAATTAAAAGACGCTTACTCCTTGGAAGAAAAGTTATGACCAACCTAGACAGCATATTCAAAAGCAGAACCATTACTTTGCCAACAAAGGTTCGCCTAGTCAAGGCTATGGTCTTTCCTGTGGTCATGTATGGATGTGAGAGCTGGACTGTGAAGAAGGCTGAGCGCCGAAGAATTGATGCTTTTGAACTGTGGTGTTGGAGAAGACTCTTGAGAGTCCCTTGGACTGCAAGGAGATCCAACCAGTCCATCCTAAAGGAGATCAGTCCTGGGTGTTCACTGGAAGGACTGATGCTGAAGCTGAAACTCCAGTACTTTGGCCATCTCATGTGAAAAATTGACGCATTGGAAAAGACCCTGATGCTGGGAGGGATTGGGGGCAGGATGAGAAGGGGACGACAGAGGATGAGATGGCTGGATGGCATCACCGACTCGGTGGACATGAGTTTGAGTGAACTTCAGGAGTTGGTGATGTAGAGGGAGGCCTGGTGTGCTGTGATTCATGGGGTTGCAAAGAGTCGGACACGACTGAGCGACTGAAGTGAACTGACTGATTGACACATGTGCAAGTGTAATTGTGTGTGAAAATATGTGTGTATGTGTGTGCAAGCATGGGGAATTGACGTGTGTGTGTGTGTTGTATGTCTGCAATTGGAATGAGACTGAGAGAGGGCTGGGAGCCAACACAGTGAAACAGTAATGAATATATTTCCTGAGGTCTCACTTTGTTTCAGAAGCTGAGGGGTTAATACCTATTTCACAAAATAGTACCTTTGTCTATAGAAACACCTGGCATCTTATCTCAATCTCTCCAGGATTCTTGCTTCACTCTTTTAGGAAACATTTAAATTAGCTTGCTTTGATAGTCTTGAGTCCATATGGCAGATGACACAAGATCGAAAGGGGCTCATAGTACCAGAAGAGGAAAAAACAAAGCTGTCGGCTTGTCCATAACTGCTGACTCAAGCCATTTGTGAGCTGATAGCCCTCAAGAGATTTTTTACTTTCCTTGTTGAATATTTTGCAAAGATGTGAGAAGGGCATGAAAATGTTAGATAGTGTTCAACCCAAGGGAATAGAATTCTGATATAAAGATAATAGTAGTATATAAGATTCTCTGAGAACTTAGAGGATGCTGAGTAGTTTAGGACAATGTTAAGATCTTTTTTTAAAAAAATTGAAGTCTAATTTACATACAGTGAAATGCACAGAACTTGTGTGTAGTTTCATGAGTTCTAACAAATACATATAGGTATGTAACTCACATCCATATCAAGATATATCAGTACCATTCCAGGAAATTCACTAAAATAATTGGTACTATCACTGTTTTTTTTTTTTTTTTTTTAATTTCATTTTGTTAACACCAAAAACATTTTGTATTGGGGAATAGCTGATTAACAATGTTGTGATAGTTTCAGGTGAACAGTTAAGGGACTCAGCCAGACATTTACATGCATCCATTCTTCCCCAAACTCCCCTCCCATCCAGGCTGGCACATAACATTGAGCAGAGTTCCATGTGCTACACAATAGGTTTTTGTTGGTTACCCATTTTAAATATAGCAATGTGTACGTGACCTTCCCAAAGTCCTTAACTAACTATCCCTCCCCCTACCGCCCCGCCCACCCTGGCAACCATGAGTTGGTTTTGTAAGTCTGTGAGTCTTTTTCTATTTTGTAAGTTCATTTGTACCATTTCTTTTTAGATTCCACATATAAGCGATGTCATATGATATTTCTCCTTCTCTGTCTGACTTACTTCACTCAGTATGCCACTCTCTAGGTCCATCCGTGTTGCTGCAGATGGTCTTATTTCATTCTTTTTAGTGGCTGAGTAGTAGTTCATTGATTCTCCAGGCAATAACACTGGAGTGGTTTGCCGTTTCCTTCTCCAGTGCATGAAAGTGAAAAGTGAAAGTGAAGTCACTCAGTCGTGTCCGATTCTTAGTGACCCCATGGACTGCAGCCTACTGGGCTTCTTCTCCACTGATGGGGTTTTCCAGGCAAGAGCTCTGGAGTGGGTGCCGTTGCTCTGATATGTACACCACATCTTCCTTATCCACTCCTCTGTCAGTGGACATTTAGCTTGTTTCCATATCTTGGCTCTTGTAAAAAGTGCTGCAATGAACAGTGGGGTGCATGGATCCTTCCAGGCCATGATTTTCCTCTGGATATGTGCCCAGGAGTGAGATTGCGGGTCATATGATAGCTCTATTTGTAATTTTTTAAGGAATCTCCCTCCTGTTCTCCATAGTGGCTGCACCAATTACATTCCCACTAACTCTGAAGAAAGTTTCCCTTCTCTCCAGACTCTCTCCAGCATTTGTTGTTTGTGGATTTTTTGATGATAGCCATTCTGACCAGTGTGAGACGATACCTCATTGTAATTTTGATTTGCATTTCTCTAATAGCTGGGACTTTCCTGGTAGCTAAGCTGGAAAAGAATTTGCCTGCCATGCAGAAGACCCCGGTTTGATTCCTGGGTTGAGAAGATCCACTGGAGAAGTGATAGGCTTCCCACTCCAGTATTCTTGGGCTTCCCTGGTGGTTCAACTGGTAAAGAATCCACCTGCAATGTGGGAGACCTGGGTTCTATCCCTGGGTTGGGAAGATCCCCTGGAGAAGGGAAAACTTTACTCACTCCAGTATTCTGGCCTGGAGAGTTCCATGGTCTGTGTAGTCCATAGGGTGGCAAAGAGTTGGACTTTTCTCTAACAGCTAGTGATTTTGAGTATCTTTTCATGCACCTATTGGCCGATGGCACGCCACTCCAGTACTCTTGCCTGGAAAATCCCGTGGACGGAGGAGCCTGGAGGGCTGCAGTCCATGGGGTTGCTAAGAGTCAGACACGACTGAGTGAGTTCATTTTTTCACTTTCATGCACTGGAGAAGGAAATGGCAACCCACTCCAGTGTTCTTGCCTGAAGAATCCCAGGGATGGGGGAGCCTGGTGGGCTGCCATCTATGGGGTCACAGAGTCAGACATGACTGAAGCGACTTAGCAGCAGCATGTCCTCTTTAGAGAGATATCTATTCAGGTCTTCTGCCCATTTTTTAAAGTGGGTCGTTTGTTTTGATGCTGCTGCTGCTGCTGCTGCTGCTGCTGCTGCTAAGTCACTTCAGTTGTGCCCAACTCTGTGTGACCCCATAGACAGCAGCCCACCAGGTTCTTCTGTCCACAGGATTCTCCAGTGAAAAATACTGGAGTGGGTTGACATTTCCTTCTCCAATGCATGCATGCATGCATGCTAAGTCGCTTCAGTTGTGCCTTCAGTTGTGCCTGACTCTGTGCGATCCTATGGACAGCAGCCCACCAGGCCCCTCTGTCCATGAGATTCTCTAGGCAAGAATACTGGAGTGGGTTGCCATTTCCTTCTTCAGGTTTTGATGCTATTAAGTGTCAAAAACTATTTGGTACTATCACTGTTTTTAATTTTAACCATTCTAGTGGGTATACTCTGGTTTCTCATTGTGGTTTTATTTGTGTTATACTAATTAATGTTAATGATCTCAAGCTTTTTTTCATGTGCTATTGGTTACCTAAATAACACCTTTGGTGATATATATGGTTCACGATTTAGCCTATTTTCATATTGGGGTTTTTTTTTTTTTTTTTTTTAGTGAGTTTTAGAACTTCTTCATATATTCTGAAGCCTAACTTATTATTTTTTCTTTATGGTTAGTGTTTCCTGTGTCCTGTCTAACAGATCTTGCTTGCCCCAAGGTTGGAAAGATATGTTTCTTTACTTTCAGTTTTTATATTTAGGTCTGTGACTCATTTCAAATACTTTTTTGGTGGCTGGTGTGTGTTATTGTTTTTCATATGCACATCTGCATCATTTGCTGAAACACTTTCCTTTCCCCTTTGGATTATTTGGCCCTTCTACTCAATAGAAGGTATAAATGTAGGAATATTTTGGACCCTATTCCACTGAGCTATGTTTGTGTCATTGTCTTGATTACCTTAACTTTATCATAAGTCTTGAAATCAGGCTAGATCCTCCACAACTATTTTCTTTCACAAGATTGCACTGAATTTTCTAAGTCATTTGCAATTCCTTATGCATTAGAATCACTCTATCACTTTCTATAAAAAAGCCCATGGGATTTTAATTGGGATTATATTAGATTTATCAATCAATCCAGAGAGAAATGACATGTTAGCAATATTGTTTTATGATCCAAGAAGTGGTAAATTTCTCTGTTTTTTACAGTATTCAAGTTTTCTAAACATTTTTTACTAATTTTCAGTGTAGAGCAGAAATTGGCAAGCTCTATTTTGGTAAAGGACCAGATACTAAATATTTTAGACTCTGTGGGCCAACATGAAAAATCAGATATTATTTATGTTCTTATGTAAGAGGAAAGAAAATAAATTTTAACAATTTTTTATTGACAAAATTACAAATATTGAGTACAGTGTTTTTTGTAATACTGGTCTACTAATGAGAAGAATAGAATTCTTTTTCTTTGAGGGATAACATTTTGCTTAACTGGAGTTCAGAGTCAGTATTCTCTGTCAGAAAGTTCAGTTGCAAATGTTCATCTGTGAGTGCTGATCAATAATGAGATTTTATCTAATTCTGAAAAATGTTTTATCTCATACGTGGTACTGAGAATACTAACACCAGGTTGCTGGCATATGATTATAAGTAAACATATTCACCACTTGGAAGGTATTTAATATTTTTATTAGATTCTGCTCTTGGTATTTCCCTTTTAGCATGTCATTACAATGCAGATTCAGTTCAGTTCACTTGCTCAGTCGTGTCCGACTCTTTGCGACACCATGGACTGCAGCACGCCAGGCTTCCCTGTCCATCACCAACTCCTGGAGCTTACTCAAACTCATATCCATTGCACTGGTGATGCCATCCAGCCATTTCATCCTCTGTCGTCCCCTTCTCCTTCTGCCTTCAGTCTTTCCCAACATCAGGGTCTTTTCCAATCAGTTCTTTGCATCAGGTGGCCAAAGTATTGGAGTTTCAGCTTCAGCATCAGTCCTTCCAATGAATATTCAGGACTGATTTCCCTTAGGATGGACTGGTTGGATCTGCTTGCAGTCCAAGGGACTCCCAAGAGTCTTCTCCAACTCCACAGTTCAAAAGCATCAATTCTTCAGCACTCAGCTTTCCTTATATATAGTCCAACTCTCACATCCATATGTGACTACTGGAAAAACCATAGCTTTGACTAAATGGGCCTTTGTTCGCAAAGTAATGTCTCTGCTTTTTAATATGCTGTCTAGGCTGATCAAAACTTTTCTTCCAAGGAGCAAGTATCTTTTAATTTCATGGCTGCAATCACCATCTGCAGTGATTTTGAATCCCCCCAAAATAAAGTCTGTCACTGTTTCCATTGTTTCCCCATCTATTTGCCATGAAGTGATGAGACCAGATGCCATGACCTCAGTTTTCTGAATGTTGAGTTTTAAGCCAACTTTTTCACTCTCCTCTTTCACTTTCATCATCAGGCTCTTTAGTTCTTGGCTTTCTGCCATAATGATGGTATCATCTGCATATCTGAGGTTATTGATATTTCTCCCCGCAGTCTTGATTCCAGCTTGTGCTTCATCCAGCCAGGAACTTCACATGATGTACTCTGCATATAAGTTAAATAAGCAGGGTGATAATATACAGCCTTGATGTACTCCTTTCTCAATTTTGAACCAGTTTGTTGTTACATGTCCAGTTCTAGCTGTTGCTTCTTGACCTGCATACACATTTCTCAGGAGGGAAGGTGGTCTGGTATTCCCATCCCTTTCAGAATTTTCCACAGTTTGTTGTGATCCACACAGTCAATAGCTTTGGTATAGTCAATAAACCAGAAGTAGATGTTTTTCTGAAACTATCCTGCTTTTTTGATGATCCAATGGATGTTGGCAGTTTGATCTGGTTCCTCTGCTTTTTCTAAATCTACTTGAACATCTGGAAATTCACAGTTCACATACTGTTGAAGCCTGGCTTGGAGAATTTTGAACATTATTTTGCTAACGTGTGAGATGAGTACAATTGTATGGTAGTTTGAACAATCTATGGCATTGCCTTTCTTATTCACCACTTTCAGTTGACATTTAGGGGGAATCTCCTCAACTGTCCACTTTAATGGATTTTGAAAATGGGCATTTTGTTTGCACTTGTGTTGGGGTTTGAGAAACACAGCTGGAACTGTACTTTGAGCTCAGAAAATCTGTAAGCTGCAAATCTGTGTGAAATAGAGATTTTCCTTCTTAAGTTTTGAAAGCATGGGTAGTACACCAGGCAGCTTGACATTATTTGTGACTCAGATTTTGTTGCTTGTTGTCAGATGACTTTGTTGCAGTACACGATCCCCAAACACAAGCTATGCTGTCTTGTGATTTTAAGTTGAATTCACTAAGAAACATGATTTAATCTTCAGCAAAAGCTGATTTCCAGTCATTCAAATGTTGGATAACAGTAGTTTTGTTTGTTATTGTTTAGTCATTAAGTCATGTCTGACTCTTTTGGGATCCTGTGGGCTGGTGGCTCAGATGGTAAAGACTGCCAGCAATCCGGGAGACCTTGGGTTCAGCCCAAGGTCTGAAGGTTCAGCCCCTGGGTTGAGAAGATTCCCTGGAGGAGGACATGGCAACCCATTCCAGTATTTTTGCCTGGAGAATCCCCATGGACAGAGGAGCCTGGAGATCTGCAGTCTGTGGAATCGAAAAGAGTCAGATGTGAAATTGCAATAAATGTTTACCACTGTTAAGCCGTCAAACTGCTATGTGGTAGGGCAAGTGAAAATATTCCCTTTTATTTTCACCAAAAATTCGTGAAACTGACGTGGAACTTCATTCATATGGAAGTGAATGAAGTCTACCAGTAACACTAGTGGTTTAATAATACTTGGATGATTTAAGTAACTACTGATAAATAGCCAAGTTACTACTGATGAATAAACCATCGACCTCAAACATCTCACATTTTCTTAAGCTTTGTAAGTTTGTATGAGTAAGAGATTTTCTTTTCCGCACATTTTTACCACCATTGGTTGTAACCCATCTTATCAGATTCCACTTCAAATTATCCCAACTAGTGTTTTCTCAACCTCTTTGAAAATATTCTTACCTCTTGTTGTTGCACAAAAACTAGTCATAGAGGCCAGTTCTTTCAAATTTGTCAGTGACTTCTTGAATAGATAGCAATGGAGCCGTATTTGTAACATCTGTCAACTCATAGGCAGCTAAGGAAAATAGCTGAAATCATTTGTCTTGTTTTTTAATTATTGATGTTGCTCCTAGTGTCCTCAACAGTTCAATCAATTCTTCTTGCCAAAAGGTTAATAGTCTTAAACAAGTTTATTTCCTCCAGACATGTTTCTTTAGCTGCTGCAAACATAATTTAATTAACTCATCACTTGTGAATGATCGTCCCTGCTTGTGTAACAAATGAGCCACTTGGAACTTGGATTGTGGCTTCATTTCCATTTGTTATTTTTGTGAAGAGGTGGTTCTATGAGGAGATTTGTTATTTTAAATTTTCTAATGCTTCTGACTATTGCTAGTTTGTGAATAGGGAATATTGTGACAAATGTTAGTCTAGTAATGTTGAGATATATTGTCTTCTTTCCATACAGTTATAGTGCCATTGTATAATAAACACACTGTATTGCCATCTATTTGACAAAAAAGTAATCCACACTCCACTGTACCTTAAAGTGAGTCATTGGAAGTCCACTTTTCTTTCTTTTTAACATTACAGATTTGCATTGTTAATATTAAAAAAAATTGCATTGCAGATAGACTGGAAGCTGTTAAGTTATAACTGCATCACAGCTTTGCAGTTTACCACACGAATGTGAGAGGCGATGGGAATGATAAATACTGTTCTGTTGGTCCTCTCTGCCATTATTGTGCAAAGCAGAGCCATAGATGCTCCCTAAGCAAATGAGCAGAGCTGTGTTCCATGCAGTGTTTTTATGAATGCTGAAATTTGAATTTCAGATAATTTGCCACACGTTGTGAAATATTATTATTCTGTTGATATATTTTCAACCATGCAACATTTAAAAATATAAAAGCCATTCTGTCTTATGGGCTTTACCAGATTTGGCCTGCTGGTCTTCACTTGATGACCTCTATGTTAAATAACCAATTGTCTTTAAAAGAACAAATATGGGAAAATTTATTTTATAATCTCTCTAATATTTTCATTTTCTGGTGCTTTCATTCCTTTGCATAGATCTTTGTTTTCTGTGGTTCCATTTCCCTCAAACCTTAAGAAATTCCTTTAGTGTTTCTTTCAGTCCAGATCTACTACTGATAAATTATCTTAGTTTTTGTATATTTTAGATGGTTTATTTTGCCTTCATTATTCCCTTTTAAGTATTTTTATTTTCATAAGGATGAAATAAAAGAGTAGTACACCAAATAATGACTATTAATAATGTGTTAAGGAAATTAGAAGCAATTTGTAGTTCTATTATGTAATTACTCATTGATATTCAGTCTTGGCTGTCAAAATAGCCAATACTATTAATTTGCAATTAGCATTCACAATGCTTATTAGATACTTTTCTTTTCTTCTTTTGTTTAGTTCTGACTTGATGCTGGTACATTTGTTTGTGTGCACATCTCAAGAGGAGTTTGTGAAAGTGTTAGTTTCTCAGTTGTGTTTGACTCTTTGTGACCCTATGGACTGTAGTCAGCCAGGCTCCTCTGTCCATGCGATTCTTCAGGCAAGAATACTGGAGTGGGTAGCCATTCACTTCTTCAGGGGATCTTCCCAATCCAGGGATCAAACCCCGGTTTCCTGCATTGCAGATGGATTCTTTACTGACTGAGCCATGAGGGAGAAGAAGAGGTGTGTGTGAACAAGTGTATGTGTGTGTAAATAAGTGTTTAGTGTGTGTGTGTTCATGTTTTGGTCCTCTGCCCAAAAGTTTACAAATGTCAAGAAAATTTGGAGTTCCTCTTTTCTGGATCTTCTCCTGTTATACCTTCTCATTTGTCTCCATCTTCATCAAAGCTTTGTTAAAGCTATAGTTTTCTTTAATTCCAAAACATTATATTCCTCTGATCTTGATGTAACTCTTTTTAAAATAACTATCAACCAATTGGAGTTATTTGGTTAGATAAAAATTCAAATTCTTAAGGTTAACAAAGTAGAATTCACGTGTGCTTAAAATTCAGTATATGGAACTCTCCATTAAAGAGGAAAAAGTGCAGATATATTGTGGCTTAAAAAATTTCTTTTTAGTGATCAAGTTTGAGATGCAATATTTTCACATGTTTCATAGCTTTCATGCATCTGAGGAATAGAATTAACACTCTTTGTGGAATGTTTGTGTGCCACACTGTGCTTAGTTGCTTCAGTCATGTCCAAATCTTTGTGACCCCATGGACTGTAGCCCACCAGGCTCCTCTGTCCATGGAGATTCTCCAGGCAAGAATACTAGAGTGGGTTGCCATGCCCCCCTCCATGGGATCTTCCCAACCCAGGGATCAAAGCCAGGTCTCCCACACAGTGGGCAGATTCTTTACAAACTGAGCCACCAGGGAAGCCCAGAAAGTTTGTAGCTTTACATTTAAATTTCAACTTAAAATTTTGCCTTACAGAGTTGCCATAATTAATAACTATAAAACTACTCAGTGTAAATATTTAAAGATATATAACATCTGCATTTCTTCCTTTCAGTGAGCTATTTTCCAGCTGAATATTTCTTCATTAACATATTTTTTGTTGCATACTCACTATAGTTAGGGCGGGCTTCCCAGGTAGTAAAAAACCCACCTGTCAATGCAGGAGACATGAGATGTGGGTTCAGTCTCTGGGTTGGGAAGATTCCCTGGAGGAGGACATGGAAACTCACTCCAATATTCTTGCCTGGAGAATCCCATGGACAGAGGAGCCTGGTGGGCTATAGTCCATGGGGTTGCAGTGTCAGACATGACTGAAGTGACTTAGCACACATACATAGTTAGGACCCTGTGCTAGGCGCTGGGACTCTGCAGTGAAAAGGTAGATGTTCCTGCCTTGTAAACACTTAAAAATAGAGAACAGACCTATGGACAACAGGGAGTGGAGGGGAGGGAGAGGATGAGATGCATGGAGAGAGCAACATGGCAATTTGCAACACCATATGTAAAAGAGATAGCCAATGGGAATTTGCTGTATGACTCAGGGAACTCAAACAGGGGCTCTGTGACAGTCTAGAAGTGTGGGAGATGGGTGTACCTATGGCTGATTCTTGTTGATGTATGTCAGAAAACCACAAAATTCTGTAAAGCAATTATCCTTCAATTAAAAAAAATAAACTATGTGAGGTATTATGAAGGAAACAACAGAGATGCAGGGCTGTACATCTCTACATCTTTCCCTGATGTAGAATGACCAGGGAAATCTTCACAAAGAAGCTAATCAGTGAATCGACCAACTTTGAAAAACGACTGATAAAAACATGGATGAAGTGGATGATTTCAACAGACTATCCAAGACAAGAGTAGATTCATTTCAGGTTGTTTGTGGCCACATGGGGTCTGGTTTCCTTTCATTCAGTCTTAGAAGAGTTCCTATGTGTGGCTGCAGAAGAGGAGCTACTGCTTATTGCTGGAGCTGAGCTGCATTAACTGCTGAAATGTTAGTGCATCTGTCCCCTGAAAGAGCTGCCACTGGGAATTGGGGTCCAAAAGGCCCAGGGTGACTTCTGAGGAGTCACCTGGTACCTGAATACCAGGATTGTCAATTGGAACAAGTCCAGACCAACTTGTTCCAGGTATTTGGATTCTGCATTTCAGCATTTGAAAATTCTTCTTCAACTTGGGGTTTATTACCTGTTGAATTAGGAAGAGGCCACAATTAAATGGGGGGATTCATACAGGGCCCCAGATACTCAACTACTTGAGCTGAGAGACTTGATGATTCTAGGAGTACACTTAAAGCTTTGAAATCAACATCCATCTCACTTGAAAAAAATTTTAAATGTATTTCAGAATCATCATCATCTCCTTGTTTAAGATCTTGGCCCCAGCCCCATCACTCTTGACATGGAAAATAATTTGAGAAGCTTTTCCACTTCGACCCTACGAGAATATTAGCTTCTTGAGAGCAGAGACCCTGCTTATGTTGTTAAAGGTTAACTAGTCAGTGCGTATAGAACACTAAGACTCAACAAACATTAGGTTAAGGAATGAATTCAATGCATTGACCTCCTACAGTGGTATGAAGCCCACAGGTCCCTTCTGTTGATAATGTTGTCAGTCACAGGAAAATTCCCCTAGTGAGATTCTCTGGAGTGTTTTACAAAGGGAATCCTAGATACTTCACAGAATGCCTTCTGATTGTGTGTACTATATGGTTTCCATGAAAACCCTGTCCAGATTTTCTCTGTACTATAAGCTGGAGCATTGAGTGAATAGAAGTCTCTCAGCAGTCTCTCTTCATTCACTGTCCCCCAAGAAATGTGCCTTTTTGTCTCTTGTTGAGGTTCCGAGAGAAACTTTTTCCATAGAAAAGTTTTCAAAAATTTTTGGTAGTCAAAAGCTATTTCTGGGTGAACAGCTAGAAGAAATTGCCCTTCTGATGGTGAGTCAGTAAAGTTATCGTCATCTCTTTCATTCCCTGAGATTTTAATGTAAGGGCTTGAGAGCCATAATTCATGCCATTCATAGACAGCCCTAGACTACTGCGATTCTCTCCTGTTTCGCATGCTGCAATCTAACCTCTATTTTGCCTTCATTTTTGAAGGAGAGTTTGACTGAATACAGAATTGTGTGTTGATACGTACTTTTTTCCCTTTGGCAATTTAAAGATGTTATTCCACTGACTTGTTTCTGTTGAGAAATTAGATGTCACCCCTCTCATTGTTTCCCTGAATGTAATGTGTATTTTTCTCTGATTACTTTAAGACTTTTCTACATTCATTTGAACATGATAAACCTTTGTTTGGTGTTCTTTCTTTCTTTTTAAAAAAATGTATCCTGTCGGTGGTTTTGAGTTTCTTGGGTTCACGTGTTGTTCTTTTTCATCAAACTTGGAAAATTTTTGCTATTATTTCTTTATGTACATTTTCTGCTTCAACTAGTTTTCTTCTCTCTTTTTGGGACTCTCATTAAACATATATTGGACCTGATTTTGTCCCTCAAGTTAATAGTTTCAGTATTTTTTTTCTCTTTATGTCTTAATTTGATTAATTTCTATTGACCTGTCTTCAAGTTAACAATTTTTTTTTTTCTGAAATGTCCATAAACTGTTAAGCCCACCCCCAAAATTTTAAAATTTACGATGTAGTGTTTTACATTGCTAGAATTCTCTTTTGATTGTTTTTATAGCTTTCATTTACTGAGAGTTCCTAGATGTTCACTTGTTATATCCATTTTTTCATTTAAAATCATGACCAGGTATGTAATATCTGTTTAAAAGTTCTTGTCCCTTAATTCCAACAGCTCTGCCATTTCTGGCATGTTTCAATGATCATTTTCTTACTGGCTGTGTGTCACGTTTTCCCTGACTTTTTCCCATATCTGGTAATTTTTATTGTATAATGGATATTGTGGATGCTAAGTTGTTAAAGCTCAACATTCAGAAAATGAAGATCATGGCATCTGGTCCCATCACTTCATGGGAAACAGATGGGGAAACAGTGGAAACAGTGTCAGACTTTATTTTGGGGGGCTCCAAAATCACTGCAGATGGTGACTGCAGCCATGAAATTAAAAGACGCTTACTCCTTGAAAGAAAAGTTATGACCAACCTAGATAGCATATTGAAAAGCAGAGACATTACTTTGCCAACAAAGGTCCATCTAGTCAAGGCTATGGTTTTTCCAGTGGTCATGTATGGATGTGAGAGTTGGACTGTGAAGAAGGCTGAGCGCCGAAGAATTGATGCTTTTGAACTGTGGTGTTGGAGAAGACTCTTGAGAGTCCCTTGGACTGCAAGGAGATCCACCCAGTCCATTCTGAAGGAGATCAGCCCTGGGATTTCTTTGGAAGGAATGATGCTGAAGCTGAAACTCCAGTACTTTGGCCACCTCATGCGAAGAGTTGACTCATTGGAGAAGACTCTGATGCTGGGAGGGATTGAGGGCAAGAGAAGAAGGGGACGACAGAGAATGAGATGGCTGGATGGTATCACTGACTCGAGGGACATGAGTCTGAGTGAACTCCAGGAGTTGGTGATGGACAAGGAGGCCTGGCGTGCTGCAGTTCATGGGGTCGCAAAGAGTTGGACACGACTCAGTGACTGAACTGACTGAAATTGTTGAAATCCAGGATTTTTGTTGTCTTCTTTTGAAAAATGTTGTTTTTGTTGTTGTTGTTGTTCGCATGTGTGTTTTTTTCTTGGAGCTTTTGATCCTGTCAAGGCATGTTCAAAGGGCTTGATAGGGTGAGACAAATGTCTTCCTAAATGTGGTCTTTCTAGGCTCTCAACTGAATACCTGAGCTTACAGCCATCTGTCTCCACTCCGGTTGGTCAGAATTCCATGATATCCCAATAGTGTGTGACTTCTGTAACCCCCATTCAGCTTGTCAGTTCCCTGTAGCTGTTTCCTGATGCTTCTGCATTTACAGTTTAATATTTAACCAAAGGAACCTACACAAAAATTTCTGCTGCTTCTCTGCACAGCTTCCTTCTTTCTTGTATCCTTCCTCACCAATTCTAGCTGCCTCAGCAGCCCCCCAAAGCTGCTGTTTCCTTTCCTTGTAAGACGCTGCTTTCTCTTTGGGCACCACTTTCCTGTCTCCATTTGAAAATTGCGCAGACAGGAAGCTGAGATGAATGTGGAGCTCATGTCTCACATTTCCTTTCTCTCAAGATCACAGAACTATGTTATCTGTTGCCTAATCCCCAAAAGTAGTTGCTTCATAAACTTGGTCCGGTTTTACAACTGTTAGGACAGGAGGTTAAGTCTTTTAGTCATTACTCTGCGTGGCTAGAACTGCAGGGCTCAGTCTCTTCCTAATCTTTGTTTTCTCGGAGCTTAGAGCAGTGTTTTGAGCCAGGCGCTGGTGCTGGCTGAAGAAGCACACGGTAATTTTGTTAAGTGACCAGGATAAGGGGCTGTGGTGGACTACTGTACGGACCCCATGTCTCTGGCCTCCTGCTCTCGCTTTTCTATGCTGTATTGATTGTATGGGGCTTCATTTTCTTCTCTCTCTGGTTATGAACTGGCGGGTCCAGTGTTCATTTTTGTAAAAAGGAGGCTTAAGTTCCTCATGAATGACTTTTTCTTCCCTGCTTTATGAAACTGACAACCACATTTGTGATGAAACCACTTTAACCTTTCAGGATTTGCTTTGGGGGACTACGGGGGAAGCACAGGGAAATGTCCAGTGTTTTTCAGTGCTATCTTTGTAGCTTCCTTCTTCATATACCAAAGCCACAGGACACTGCTTAGAGCATCTCTCTGATGCAGTCAGAGGCTACTTCTCTGTCTCCCTGAGTACTCTGAATGTTTATCCTGGTCCTTCTGGAGTGACTATTGATTGCTTTACATTCTTTCAAGTTGATGCTGAGCTGTCAAATTTCTATTTAAGCCATTTCCTGGGAGTGACTGTGCAGGAAGTTGGGTTAGAAGATTGCATCAAGTCAGACATGTAAACCTTGGAAGAAAAAAGGGCTCTTAAAGCTGAGTTCTAGTGCTTATGAGATGTGCAGCAATTGTCAGTTTTCTTAAGCTCTCTAAGCCTCAGTTTCTTCATGTGTAAAATGGGAATATGAATGCCTATCTTCTAGGTAGCGTTAAATGAATTAACAAGGGTAAATCACCTCTGTCATGCTTGCCTCAGGGGAGGTTCTCACTGAGGGTAGACACCCTTTCCCTCCCCGCCTCTTTCCCTCCCATGTCCTTCCTTCTTTCTTCTTTTGGACACTTGTGGTGCCTCTGAAGTGCTAGTGCTCATGAATATATGGACAGGGAAAATGTCTTTGGGGATTATGGGTATTTTTGCTGGGAGGTTCTTTGCTGTAAACATATTTGCCACAGCATTTTTGCTAAAACTATTTTTGCTACATAACTAATTGATTGGAAGACAGCTTTGCCCTGAAAGACAAAATAACTAGCTGACAGTTTGGTTTGACAGGTTGCTTTCAAATGGTTGGAATGAATAGTGTTTTTCTAAGTTAGCCTCGTTAATGATGGCTTTATCAAGCCGACAGAGCATGGAGGTTTGCCCCAAGAACTGGTTTCTTGTTTTGAAACACACTACATTGGAGTGAAACAGGTCACCTTTCCCATGGAATATCTCTCAACAGACATACGACAGTGCTCCAAGAATAAGCAATAGGCATTCACCGGGAGAGCTCAGTTACAAATATGCATCTCTGTATTTGGAAATCTCTCTTAACGAAGGGAGAAATTTTAGCCAAAAATAAAAAAATACGGCTGAATGAGGAGACGAGTCAATAAGCTGAAAAATGTATAATACATGAACAAAGGCTTGGAAGACAAGCCACAGAGTAAAATTGATTCCTTGCGCAGTATTGCCATGAGTCTGAAGAAATTTTAAACATAATTGAATATTTTATAGTTTGCAATAAAGTCTTTAATTTTTTCCCATTTTTCATGTTTTCATGTTTCATTATGTCATTTTAAAATTTTATTCATTCATTTTCACATTCTGACATTTAAATTTTTAAATTTTTTAAAATTAATTTTTTTATTGGAATATAGTTGTTTTACAATATTGGGTTAGTTTCTACTATCAGTTCAGTTCAGTCTCTCAGTTGTGTCTGACTCTTTGCAACCCCGTGAATCGCCAGGCCTCCCTGTCCAGCACCAACTCCCGGAGTTCACCCAAACTCATGTCCATCGAGTCAGCAATGCCATCCAGCCATCTCATCCTCTGTCGTCCCCTTCTCCTCCTACTCCCAATCCCTCCCAGCATCAGGGTCTTTTCCAGTGAGTCAACTCTTCGCATGAGATGGCCAAAGTATTGGAGTTTCAGCTTCAGCATCAGTCCTTCCAATGAACACCCAGGACTGATCTTCTTTAGCATGGACTGGTTGGACCTTCTTGCAGTCCAAGGGACTCTCAAGAGTCTTCTCCAACACCACAGTTCAAAAACATCAATTCTTCGGCGCTCAGCTTTCTTCACAGTCCAACTCTCACATACATGACCACTGGAAAAACCATAGCCTTGACTAGATGGACCTTTGTTGGCAAAGTAATGTCTCTGCTTTTGAATATGCTATCTAGGTTGGTCATAACTTTTCTTCCAAGGAGTAAGCATCTTTTTAATTTCATGGCTGCAGTCACCATCTGCAGTAATTTTGGAGCCCCCCAAAATAAAGTCTGACACTGTTTCCACTGTTTCCCCATCTATTTCCCATGAAGTGATGGGACCGGATGTCATGATCTTCGTTTTCTGAATGTTGAGCTTAAAGGTCAACTTTTTCATTCTCCTCTTTTACTTTCATCAGGAGGCTTTTTAGTTCCTCTTCACTTTCTGCCATAAGGGTGGTGTCATCTGCATATCTGAGGTTATTGATACTTCTCCTGGCAGTCTTGATTCCAGCTTGTGCTTCTTCCAGCCCAGGGTTTCTCATGATGTACTCTGCATAGAAGTTAAATAAACAGGGTGACAATATACAGCCTTGACGTACTCCTTTTCCTATTTGGAACCAGTCTGTTGTTCCATGTCTAGTTCTAACTGTTGCTTCCTGACCTGCACACAGGTTTCTCAAGAGGCAGGTCAGGTGGTCTGGTATTCCCATCTCTTTCAGAATTTTCCACAGTTTATTGTGATCCACACAGTCAGAGGCTTTGGCATAGTCATTAAAGCAGAAATAAATGTTTTTCTGGAACTCTCTTGCTTTTTTGATGATGCACTGGATGTTGGCAATTTGATCTCTGGTTCCTCTGCCTTTTCTAAAACCACTTGAACATCTGGAAGTTCACGGTTCAGGTATTGCTGAAGCCTGGCTTGGAGAATTTTGAGCATCACTTTACTAGCGTGTGAGATGAGTGCAATTGTGCGGTGGTTTTAGTGTTCTTTGGCATTGTCTTTCTTTGGGATTGGAATGTATAGTTTCTACCATTCAGCAAAATAAATCAGCTATATATATATATATATATATATATCTCCGTTTTGGACTTCCTTGCCATTCAGGTCACCACAGTGCACTAAGTAGAGTTCCCCCTGCTGTACAGTAGATTCTCATTAGTTATCTATTTTGTACATAGTATCAATAGAGTATATGTGGGTCTTCCCTGGAGGTCCAGTGGCTCAGAGTCCCTGCTCCCAATGCAAGGGGCCTGTCAGGGAGTTGCACACTCCCAAAGTGTGTATGTGTCCATCTCAGTCTCCTAATTCCTCACAGCCCTCCCCCCATTAAGTCCTTTTGTAGATTTGAATTTTTAAAATTTTATATTGGAGCATAGTTGATTAACAATGTTGTCCAAGTTTGAGGTGTACGGCAGAGTGATTCAGTTATACATACACATGTCTGCTCTTTTTAAAGTCCTTTTCTCATTTAGGTTATTACAGAGTACTGAGCAGCATTTCCTGTGCTATACAGTAAGTTCTTGTTGGTTATCTATTTTTAAATACAGCAGTGTGTTCATGTCAATTCCTAACTCCCAATCTACCTCTGACCCTTCCCCTTGGTAACCATAAGTTCTTTAAAGTCTGTGAGTTTCTTTCTGTTTTGTAAATAAGTCATCATATCCCTCTTTTTTGTTATTTTATCTTTTATGGCAAAATTGCCTTACAACCTGTTAGTAGTTATACGGTAAAAATGCTTGCAGCGAAGATGTCAATGGCGAACATGCTCACGGTGAAAAGACCAGACAAGGTCTTGGAGACATGAGAAGGTCCCAGTGTATCGGTCCTTACTCCTGTGTTCCTGTCTGTATCACACCCACAAGCACTTACAGGGGTTTAATTTGGCTGTGTAGACTTCCAGAGTGGGACATCTCTGGCCCGTTTGCCCAGGGGCCGTCACCTCTAGGGAGGCACTACGGGAGCTGGGAACAGTGTACTAAGGTTGATCAGGCTCCATTGGGCCTGACAGTTTGCTCTCTAGGCCTGTTTGCTTCTCTATAAAATTGTTATTGTCCTCTGGACCCGATTCTCCTCCCCATGGAACTCTTGAGAGAAGAGATACATGCCAGTGCTTTTTCTCGTGGTTTCAAATTGTGTTTCCTAGTGCTGGGACATTAGGGAAAGGTCCCTGGTGCAGGAAGCAAACTCCAGTTTGTATCATTCCTAAAAAAAAAATTGGGAATTCCCCAGGTGATCCAGTGGTGAAGACTCTGCAGTCTCAATACTAGGGGCCTGGATTCCATCCCTGCTCAGGGAACTAGATCCCACGTGTCACAACGAAGACCCAGGATAGCCAAATACGTCAATGAATATTTTTTTTTAAATGGCAAGAAGGGCCAAGAAGGGTTCTGGATCCCCATGCCATGGTGCAGGAGAAATGTTTCCCGTCTGAAAGCATGGAATGGAGTGCTAGGGACTGGTGGGGTGGTTGTGACCAGCCATGCCAGAAGAGTCCAAGGTGAAACTCATTTGCTTTTGGCAGCTGGCCGGTGCTCAGTCATCTTATTCTTTGCCCCTGCAGGTCCTAGTAATTGGCAGTACTCGCTGGATGAGTCACACTTGCTATCAATCAGCAATTGTGTTGTATAGTCATCAGTTCAAATGTTAACTAAATCAAACACACTGAATCAACCTCTGTGGTTGGATCCCTCTTCTTGGTTCTCTGTCTTCACACCCTGTTTGTTTCCTTTCTGTGATGACATAACAGGATGTAATGTCATTATTTTATTCCTTTATGGTTCCCCCTTCATAATTTGAATTCAGTAGCTTGGAAGCTTGGTGAGCTCAGTAGCCATGTCAGTTTCACTCACAGTTCCCAACAGGAGCCTAATACATTGAGGGTGCTTATTAAGCATCAGTTGAATGAATGAATAACCCAATCTGTAGCTCATCATTTATTTTACTCCATTTCATTATAATTCCTATAACTTGGTTTTGCTTCCTTAAAGGCAGAAGAGGAGAAATACAGAGAGCATAGTCTCTAGGTTATGACAGAAGGGCGACTGTCATTTACTGAGCTCTGACCAGAGGGCATGCACTTTGATGGGCAAAGTCTCATATTATCTTCAGGAGGGCACCTAAGGCAGGTACCACCCTCCTTCTCATTTTGCAAATGAAGAAAGCCAGGCTCAGCTAGACTAACTCAGCTGTCTGAGGTCTCACAGCTGGAGCATGGTGGAATTGAGAATGCAACACAGGTCCGTCCAGCTTGAGGGCCCTGCTCTTTGCTTCCTATGTCAGTGTTTCAACAATCTTGGTTCATTATTGCAAAGTAGAAATAGAGACACAGATGTAAAGAGCAAGCATATAGACACCAATTGGGGGAAAAAGGGAATGGGATGAATTAGGAGATTGGGATTGATATATATACACTGCTACATATAAAACAGATAACTAATGAGAACCGACTGTGCAGCACTCTACTCAGTGCTCTGTGGTGTCCTGAGTGGAAAGGGAATCCAAAAAATAGGGTTTTTTATATATGTATAGGAGAAGGCAATGGCATCCCACTCCAGTACTCTTGCCTGGAAAATCCCACGGATGGAGGAGCCTGGTGGGCTGCAGTCCATGGGGTCGCTGGGAGTCCGACACAACTGAGCGACTTCCCTTTCACTTTTCACTTTCATGCATTGGAGAAGGAAATGGCAGCCCACTCCAGTGTTCTTGCCTGGAGAATCCCAGGGACAGGGAGGCCTGGTGGGCTGCCGTCTATGAGGTCGCACAGAGTCGGACACGACTGAAGTGACTTAGCATAGCACAGCATATATGTATAACTGATTTACTTTTCTTTATAGCAAAAACTAACAAAACATTGTAAAGCAACTATACTCCAATAAAAATAAATTTGTGGTTCAACTCTGGCTGCACATTGGAGTTAAAAAAAAAAATACGTTTCATTGTCTTCCATTGTGTGTGTGCGTGTGCTCAGTCATGTCCAACTTTTTGCAACTGTGTGGACTGTAGCCCTCCAGGCTCCTCCGTTCATGGGATTATCCCAGCAAGAATACTGGAGTGGGTTGCCATTTCCTCCTCCAGGGGATCTTCCAGATCCAGGAATCGAACCCATGTTTCCTGTGGCTCCTGCCTTGGCAGGAGGATTCTTTACTGCTAGCACCACCTGGGAAACCTCACCTTCTATTATTCTGATTTAATTGCCTGGACATCAGGTTTTTTTTTTTTTTTAATCTAGCCACATCTCCCACTTCTGCCAATGCGTAGTCAAAACTGAGATCTATTGCCCTGAAAAGCACAAGATAAACATAGAGCTGGTCAAGCAGTTTTGCT
Organism: Tragelaphus eurycerus; assembly: GCA_935064755.1. Taxonomy (NCBI): domain Eukaryota; kingdom Metazoa; phylum Chordata; class Mammalia; order Artiodactyla; family Bovidae; genus Tragelaphus; species Tragelaphus eurycerus. The sequence goes on from CAKXYN010000083.1 coordinate 1,753,831, forward strand.
TGGGGGCAGAACTTCCTGGGAAATGCTTTAATGATAGTGCATCATGGTCCCCTGGGATAAATGCACAACCTGGAGAGGAGAGGGCTCTGGGTAGGATTTCCCTTCAAAAGCAAGACCTGACTTTACTCATCTGTATTATGAGGATGATGACAATTCTGGCTTGTTTAGCTGTGAACCTAGAATCTTAGGCTGGAGGTGAACTTAGAAACCCAAGCTGGTGAAAGGGCTGCCAAGCCCAGTGGAAAGTCCGGGGGTGAGTGGTGGTGATTGGCGGGGAGCAGAAGGGCAGGAAGAGTGCTGTCAAGATGGCACAGCACTCACTGACCCTGGAGTATATGTCTCAGTCCCAGCCACCTTTCCATTTCCTGCCCTGGACAAGTGAAAAGTCCCCATTTGCCCAGTGTAATGTACTTGAAATATATGGTACACAGGGAATTTTGCTTTCTCTTGGAGAAACCCTCTTGTCTCCCCCAATACACTGAAAAGGGGAAGCTCACTTGAAAGTCAAAGCATTATGAGCATAGAATTATTGAGACTTGTTTCTAAATTACAAATGGAAGGGGCTTTAGCTCACTTGATCCTTCTGTACTCATGATTCTCGGGCCTCCCTAGTGCCTTAGACAGTAAAGAATCCCTCTGCATTGCAGGGTTTGATCCTTGGGTTGGGAAGATCCCCTGGAGCAGGGCATGGCAACCCACTCCAGTACTCTTGTCTGGACAGAGGAGCCTGGTGGGTTACAGTACATGGGATCACAGAGGCAAACACGACTGAAGCGACATAGCATGCACTCACTCATGATCCTCACAGGAGGACATTGAGATTCATAGAAATAAAGGGGTTTGCCCAAGGTGGCAGAATCTGCCGGGTGACAAACCAGGGCCTGGAACAAAGTTCATTGACTCTAATCCACTGTGTTTTCTACAATTCCACCCTGAAGCATTATTATTATTGTCATTATCATTGTTATTATTATTTTGGTGTGTATGGGGGGAGTGGGTAGAAGCAATGTGAACAGGGATGGCAGTCAAAATATATAATACTTGGTTAGTTTTGCTCTTTGTTCTGAAGTTCCTAGGGATTAGAGTCCTTTTGAGAACAAAAATTGTGTTTGGGGAGCTGGATTTGGTTCTCTAGTATTTTTCATCTGGAGAACTTGGTATTATGACTTTTGTGAACGTTTGACTTTTAATACATTTAGGACAAATATTTCATTTTTTTCCATAAGTATAAAAAATGGTTTATCACTCCCAGGAGTAGAAAGTGAAAGTTGCTCAGTCGTGTCCAACTCTTTGCGACCTCATGGACTCATGAGTCCATGGGATTCTCCAGGCAAGAATACTGTAGTCGGTTGCCATGCCATCCTCCAGGGGATCTTCCCAACCCAGGGATCGAACCCAGGTCTTCCACGAAGCAGGCAAATTCTTTTACCATCTGAGCCACCAGGGAGAGGGAAATTTTTGAGACTGAGTTTTTGGAGGAGGATTTATCGTCTTCTCTCTCAATCCATGTTTCATTTTACCTACAACCACTAGCTGGAAACAAATGAAATTTCGATGTGACCATTTTTTGACCCACAGAAATGGCAATTTAATACGGTCCAACCTAATATTGGCTGAGCATCAGTGGTGACTCCAGATACTGCTCTGGAAATGGAAAGAGATGAATGAGTTTAACCCCTTCAGTTCTGGCTGATTGCTGTCGTCATGAGTGACAATGTATGGTTTCAAAGATCTGGGTCCAAGTTCTGGCCCTATCAAATACTAATATGACTTTCTCTGGCCTTATTTTCTCCTTTTTTAAGGATGTTTAGTGTGAGCTTAAGCCTCTTAACTACAAAATCTCCTAATTCATGAAAGGTACTCATCATATTCTGTGCTTCTCTTCCTTTCCTCCATCTGACCAGAGTGGTACAATCTGTTGGGCTTCACAATCAATTTGTCATAAGGTTTATTATAACCTGTGAAAAATCATTTGGCATTTTGGATTCAAATACATGGAGAACTAGATGCATTTTAAAACTTCAAGAGATTATCTTTGGACCTTAATCTAGAAAGAAAAATGCACAGATGGACAAAAGAATTGGTCTAATTGTTCAAATTCTGTGGCTTTCAATGCCAGTTTATTAAGTTACATCTATTAAATACTTTAACATACAACATATCATTCACAGTGATTGAATACATACAGTAGTGCCAGAAGACATGGGATTAGTTAAGAACATATCCACCAGCATACAATATGCAGTTTACCTTGGGTTTGTGATGTTTTAACATAAAACATAAAATCAGTAAAAGCACATGGGGCTTATCATTAAAACAAGATAAACATTTGTTTAATCATTTCACCCCTGAAACAAAAGGGGGAGATTACATATTTCATGACTTTACAAATAAAGTCATCTGATGAAGTTCAGCTTCTTTAGTTACTCAACAGTTTGTCTCCTTCCACCTGAACACATACAACACGAGAGTGGGACCCACCTGTCATATTCTTTGTTGTCTCGACTCTCCAGCATCTAGGGAAGTGCTGTCATGTGACAGATGCTCAAGAAAGTAAGTGAGTCGTGGATGACATGGAAAGATTACTAGTCTGGGTGTCAGGAGATATGCCTTCTAGCCTCACACTGCTACTTGTTACTGCTTGGCATTGGGCCATTCACATCACCTTTCTGAGTCTGGGTTCCTTCATCCTTAAAATGATATAACTTGGAGCAAATAAACTACAGTTCTCTAAAATTCCATGACATGCTCTGTTGGTCACGATCTCAGAGTCCCTTGTGTTGGACAATCTCTGAGAAAGTAGGAAATGGCAACCACTTCTAGGCTAAAAGCCCTGAACCCTTGACAAGGCCTTCCAGGTTCTTAATAATCAAATAGAACATTAATGAATTTAAGGAAAGGAAAGGAAAGTGAAGTCTCTCAGTCGTGTCAGACTCTTTGTGACCCCATGGACTGTGTAGCCTACCAGGCTCCTCTGTCCATGGGGTTTTCCAGGCAATAGAACTGGAGTGGATTGCCATTTCCTTCTCCAGTGGATCTTCCCGACCCAGGAATGGAACCCAGGTCTCCTGCATTGTAGACAGACGCTTTACCATCTGAGTCACCAGGGAAGTCCATTTAAAAATGGACTTAAAAAATCCATTTAAAAATGGCCACAAAGATTTGGAAAAAACCTCAAAAATCCTTTGACTCAATTCTTCTTCTCACCTCAATGAAATAATGGTTTCTACAAAAGCCTTAAAATGAGTCCTTTACTTGAATATCTTCTGGGACTAAACATTCACTATCTGGGAACATTCTATTCAGGGATAGAAAGTTCATTTGGATATCAAGGCAAAAATGGTGACCATGTAACTTCAACTTCTTAGCCTTAGTTCTTTCTTCTAGGAAAATAAGAAAGAAATCTCTTCCCCTTTCTACAGCACCCCATTGATACTTGATATTTCTCACATCTTCCTCTAATTTCTCCTCCAGTTATTAAGAGGAATACTATTTAATAAGAGCAGAGGGTAATTGGTGAGCCTAGGATTTTGATTCAGGAAGCTAGTATCCCAGCTCCAGATCCGCCATTAGCTCATTGTGTGGTCCTGAATAAGTTCCGAATGGGCTGGTATGGTACTTTTTTCTTAAAATGGGATGATGGAAGGAGAGATGGCAGGGGGCAAATGTGTATCAGAGCTTGGAAAGTTGTAAATATGGTTGTCAGAGTGGGGCAGGGCATAGATGTGACTGTTCTGACCCTCACTTTCTCACTGTTGGGGCAAAAGCATTCAGGGGTTAATAGTTCACTGAATTCTTCCCAGGCCCAGCTGCCAACAGGATGCAATTGCTCTTAATATCCAGGATAGTGGTGCATCCTTTAAAAAAATTTCTTATAAAAATGGCAGAATCTTTCCGGGCTCTGGGTCCTGAGAGAGCAAGAAATCTTGAGAAAGTGACTTATGCATGTGTTTTGTAAGGTGCAGCATATAAACAGTCCTGACCTAAAGAATTAATCCCCAATGTCACAATCGTGAAAATATGACTGGGAAAGGACTTGGGAAAATACCTTGCAAGAGAAACTTGGCAACAGACATGCCTTGTGCAGTGAGCTAGTTGAACTTTTACAATCCAGAGGGGTTACTGACAATCACAGGGGTGGCATTTCCTCTGGGGTGGTGTAGCTTTGATTGAAATGGAGCCCAGGGCTCTGGCATGCCCTGTTATTGAACTGAACCAGATGCTTTTCAGGATGCGAAAGTGCACCTTTTCATGTCCTACTGTACCTTAGCCAAACAATTTAGGAAGTTTAGTAGCTTAAGCAATTTTGTTGGGCCAAATAGATCTGCTGCTGCTGCTAAGTCCCTTCAGTCGTGTCCGACTCTGTGCCACCCCATAGATGTCAGCCCACCAGGCTCCCCCGTCCCTGGGATTCTCCAGGCAAGAACACTCAAGTGGGTTGCCATTTCCTTCTCCAATGCATGAAAGTGAAAAGTGAAAGTGAAGTCGCTCAGCCGTGTCTGACTCTTAGCGACCCCATGGACTGCAGCCCATCAGGCTCCTCCGTTCATGGGATTCTCCAGGCAAGAGCACTGGACTGGGGTGCCATTGCCTTCTCTGCAAATAGATCTAAAACATGTCAAAATGCTAGTGACCTCATGCATTTTGATCATGGTTCCTGTACTGGCTGAGAAACACAGGCTTTTCAAAACATCTGAGTTATCCCCAAAGTTATAATAGTGTCATTGGTGTTGATGGATTATCTTCTCTAGTCCAGGAGATAATAAAAACCTTTTTCTATATGTTCCTTAGCTAGTGGATTTTACCACAGAAAGTATCTTTGTTTTCTCCCCTTTTGTTTATGGAGAACTGTCCTTGAATAGCTATTGAAAAAACCACTTAGGGTAAGCACAAGTCATTTTGTTAATGATTATCCTTCATCAAATGGCACCCATTTTCATAATGAGAAAATACCCACATGCCTAAAGCTAGCAAATTAATTAGCTAATACAACCAAAATAAATTAAAAGATCTACAGACAGTGGGGGCGCTAAGCAGTTAGAATGAACACATCTGAAGAGAAAATAATTTTTCTTTGTATCCCCAGGGCAAGTAGGTACTCAGTAAATGTTTGTGGAATTGATTTGAGTTCCGCCTTCTCACAGACTTAGAACCAGTAAAACATTTTCTCCCTAAATTAACTATTTTCCAAAGCATGTGAGCATGTTCCTTTTCCCCTTCTAAATCTTTGAATGCACCCTATTTACTCCTATTAGGGGACCATCACGAACTTAAAAAGCATTCCCTCACCTCATTTTCACAACTAGTGTACTAATTTTTGTCATGGAAATAATGCCAAGCAAACAAGAAGTTCTGACTTGAGTCCCACTAGCAATGTTTGGCCTACTTAAACAATAAAAAGAATATCAAAGAGGATTTAACAAATTCAGCATTAACAGAGAAGTTAACATTTCATTTCAGCAATGAAAACTTGAGCAAAATACAATCTTCAATAATCAAGAGCAAAACAAGTTTGTGGTGGGGATTTTTCCAAAGCCTCAAGTCTTTTAGGAGAGTAGGAAATTCCTATTTTTTGGATAAACTTCCAAATTCACCAGATTCCCTATGGAACAGAGGGAAGATTTGAAGGCCCTTGTTAAGGGGTTCTTTTCAGAGGAGGGGAAAGTGAGCAGGCCACTCTGGGCACCTCTGTGAATAATCCTTTTCCACATCCCAGGTTGCTTGGTGCTCACATGCATATGCAGACAGAGCATTTTATTTCCTTAACAGGGTTAGTTCTGACCTAGAGCCAGGCTGGAGTCATTGATAAAAACATTCCTGAATTGCAAATAACTATTGTTCTAGAAATTGGTAGAGGGAACATTCTATTATCAAGCTGGTTTTATAGTTACTGAGAAACCTTTCCTTTCTGCTTTAAGTCAAGGGTAATTCCTCTGACTGAGATGCCCTTTCCCCAGGCCCTCTGCTGCCCGCCCACCTCCTTTCAGGACGCAAGCTTCACTTCCCTTGTAAAGACACTTTTGAACCAGGTGGAAGGGACCACGCCCTGCTCTTTGCTTGTGCTGAGCCCTTTGCTGACTGTTTGGAGAAAGTGAGGGCTTCAGAGCCTTAACCCCCAACTAAGAAATTAGAAATTAATTTTTATTTACTTATAGCTCAACAAGTGTTGGTCAAGTACTGTTCCACTAGTCATCGTGTTCAGGAACCCCATCACACACGTCTCTGCCTCTGCAGTAACGAGTAAGAGTGAGGTGAAGTGAAAGCTGCTCAGTCGTGTCCAACTCTTTGTGACCCCGTGGAATAGTCCATGGAATTCTCCAGGCCAGAACACCAGAGTGGGTAGCCGTTCCCTTCTCCAAGGGACCTTACCAACCCAGGGATTGAACCCAGATCTCCTGCATTGCAGGCGGATTCTTCATCAGCTTAGCCACCAGGGAAGCCCAAGTAAGAGTGATGTCATTGCCAGGCTTGCTTTCAGACCCATCTGTGAGGTCTCTCACAATAGGGGATATCTATAACAAAGGCCAAGGTGCTGGAGACCACTCCCCAAGTCACACTGACACACTCACGGGCTTCACAGAATGCTCAAAGCTAACATGTTTCATCCCCATGAGTGCATTTGATCCTGGGAAACAAATTGACAGATTCCTCCTTTACAGACAAATCAACAGAGGCTAAGAGAACAAGAATGTCCCTCCAACCTTTGACATATGGGTGCAGGAAAATCATACAGATTTGAGGATCATAGAGGATATGAACTCGTAGAAGCACAGGAAGGACCTTCTCAGTGTTCTGCCTCTTGTTTAGGAAAGACGCCTTGGCTGGGCTGATGAGCCAATTCCACATGTAAATCCCTTTGAATATTTTCAAAGTACCCATATAACACTCTGCATATAAAGTGAGTCAAATCTCGAAGCAGATCTCAGTTAATAGCTCCAGATTTGGTGATTGGCATTTTCCCTCCAGGGAATAAGTCCATCATCTCTTGGGATCAATCAACTTTGTTATATGGTTGGTCTGTTTGCTAAAACTCTTGTCTTCAAGTTTCTTGAGTGGCCTAATCAGCTGGTTGTCTTACATAGTGAGGAGAGCTGCAGAAATCTTCTGTTTAACAGTATCTGATACTTGTTAAGAGTTGGAATTAGACCTTGAAATCCGTTGAGTGGTATTTGACCAGGAGCCAGGTATTCATATACATTTGGGTAGAGTCTGTCTCATTCTTCATAGCGTGTTTTGGTTTAGCAAGCACATAAAAGGTACTCAAGAGCACTGTGCTGAGCAGGTGCTGGTGTGTTTTTAATATGCGAGTGGAACTCACAGTTGCTTGTTTTGATGCATGTGTGCATAGTAAAGAGAAAGGTCGTTTTTCTCACTGGGCATAGATGGCATGAAAATTAATTCCTTTTCTTGAAGAACATTTATAAGAAATATCAGATCTTTTTTTTTTTTTTTTTTTTTTTTCCAGTAAGGCATTAAAGTATGTGTTTGGGGGAACTGATTGAGGATTTTGCCTCTGAAGTGTTTGGACTATTTCCGGGGCTTTGAATTTTGTTGTTAAGTTTCCTGAACTGAAGCAAATGCTGCATAATAAAATTGAACAGTATCTAGGCCCTCTTCTTGACAAATGCATAGGAGCCAGGCATGGAAATGTTCCATTCATTTGGTGATCAGTGTTTTAATGTTTAGAAACTCACCGCTCTTCCAAGCAGCTCTGATAATAGGTCTGCCCTCTTCTGCCTTTTTCTGATTAGTATTCTCATCAGTCAGGTACATAAAGTCTGAATTTTTGGCCCCTAAATTTCTTAACTGCTGTCTTTACCCTCCGACAAAGCCTCCTGGTTATAATTACAAGTGAGGAAAATTAGGACCTAAGAAGCAGAGGACCTCCATACAATGACATCTGTCTTACCACTATAGCAAGAAGGCTCCGAAGAAGGTTTTATCTTCTTTTGTGTAATCTACCAAAGAGATATCGCTGACATTCACCATCAGCTTGTCCCCTTCATTCAAGGAGAACATGGCCCCTAGGTAGATGGGTTGGAACCAGTTGCTGCCTATTTCACACACTGACTTGGTCCCCATTAGGAGCTGGGTTGGTTCCGGGTAGCTGTCTGTTACCTTGGTGATGACCACGATGATGGAGTCTGGCTTGTTTGGTCGCCTCCCTTGGCTGATTTCACCACACTCAGATGTGGTCCCTCGGAATGTCACCTGGGAGTAAACAAAGTAGTCTCCCGACTCTGGGATCACCAGGAATTTGTTGGTGTAATTCATCCGGTTCTTGGTGAAGGCCAAGCCAAGTTCATGTTCCCAGTGTAGAGCTGGGAACTGATTTTTCAAGGGCTGCATGGGAGTCTGTCTCACAACTGCAAAGACAAGAGGGTGGTTTCATTGCTTGTGTCAGAACCTAAGGAATTTGCTTAGAAAAATCTTAAATTATTTTCAAAGAGTAAAGAGATTGGATAAAACCAATGCTAACAGTCTCCTTGAGAAGGAATGAGTAGAGGATGTGTGAATGGACATAGACTTCTGTTCAGAGAGTAGCATCTTAGGCAGGGGACCTCAAGCAAATCACTCTGCCTCTCTGGACTTGAATTTTCCTGTTCGATAAATTGGAATTTTTTTCTGAGCCCTCTGATCTTGGAAACCAAAGAAGGTTAAAAAAAATCTCCTACTCTCCTTGCTCCAGGCACCTGAAATTCTGTCTACCCTCAATCTGATCCTAAACCTGAGCCAGCCTCCTGAAAATATGCTGGCCTCAGGATAAAGCATTCACTGAGCTGATCAAGCCAAACTTCCATCCCACTTCCCCATACATGGTTCTTTTTAGCTGTATGTATTCCCTTCTACAAAAGTAAAACCCTTCAGCCTATCTCTTGAGAAACTTGCAGACTTTATGGTCCGAGATCCTTTCGTTTGCAAGCCTCTTCCCTCTCTGACCTCCCAACTTTGCAATAATCCTTTTGCATAAAGTATTTATCAAAGAGGATTTGTTTTTTGATGTGCTTTTCCTTAAAAACAACAAAAAAAGAACAATGTTTTAAAAAAAATGAAAAGGAAAAGGAGATAATACCAGTGGAAAGGATTAAGAGATGATGTATGTTAGGAACATCCTCTAAACTACATTCACTTTTACTAGCCTTTTGGCTTTGGAAATGCTCTGCTACTGAGAGAGATGTCAGAGGGAGTCATGTTCCCTATCACTCCCTTCTAATGCCTATTCCAAAGCCACGTGAAACACATGCTGTAATCAATAAAAAATTAGCATGCAGAACACCAGAGATCCAGAAGATTTTGCAATGCTTCTCCCACATCAAAAGGGACAAAATGTAAGCCAAAATACCACAGACTTGAGGAGTGAAAGAGACGGGGCCTCTGGACCACCCAGGCCCTGTTCTAATCCTGACTCTGTAACATGGAGGCTCTTCTGTCTGAAACTCAGTCTCCTGTCTGTGAATTGGAGACAAAGGTCTCTCATAGTCTTGTTCTAAAGACCAGGTGAATGAAAGAGACGTGGACATTTTTATCATGATGGCTGGATACAGTGTTACTTCTATATATATTTATTCTCTTTCCCCAAATAAGCTAACATCTTTCATTTTGACATTAAAAAATAAACCTTTTTCATTTTATATATACTTTATATGTTTTTATGTTTGCATTATTTAAAATGGTGGCTCAGACAGCAAAGTATCTGCCTGCAATTCAGAAGACCTGGGTCTGATCCCTAGGTCGGGAGGATGCCCTGGAGAAGGGAATGGCTACCCACTACAGCTTTCTTACCTGGAGAATCCTATGGACAGAAGAACCTGGCGGGCTACAGTCCATGAGCTTGCAAGGAGTTGGACACAACTGAGCAACTAACATTTTGATTTTCATGTACATTATATAGAACATATGAATGAATGCTTTTTATGAGGTTTTGTCTATAGCAGAAAAAAAATGAATCAAACCATTGATTTAAACCATTGATTTCGAATAAGATAACCTGTAATAAAACTGGTACTTTTCAGAAAAAATAAAAACACATTTTAATTTCCTACAACTGCTTTTGAAATTCATAGCAATGACCATTATGTACTGTTGGCCACGGTTTGGGGATAGGTTATATTTAAAGAAGTGTTCAGCAAACTTCTCACCTGGTAAGTGACCAAAACCTGGTTCCCAGATTTTCTAAAGTGTCTTTCCCATTGCTGACTACATTGTGACTTCTTTTAGGATTATGACACACGTTTAGAATGTGTGTGGTCTTTCCTGATCCCTGCACTGAGTGGCCCCTGGACAGCTCTGTTTCTCTGCAGAATCTGTAAAAGCCATTTTTACCAGTCACCTCTGATAGTCTCTACTCCTCCTTTGTGGGTGATGCAATAGATTTTAAAAAGTCATCTCCTGGAACATCTCTGGCAGTCCAGTGGTTAAGACACCACGTTTCCACTTCAGGGGACACGGGTTCCATTCATTCCTGGTCAGTGAATTAAGATCCCATGTGCCGAGTGCAGTCAAAAATTAGAAAAAAAAAACCCCAAACTTAATTTCAGATGATTAGAAGCAAAAGCATATATTTTCTAGACAAAGTCAGTTCTGTTAAATTGGTATGCAGTTAGCTAGGTCAACACAGCAGCAAGCAGGACTTTGAGTAGCAAGTATGTTGTAGTGGAAATAGTTGGAGTCAGTCTCAAATCTCAACTTTTCCTCGTCCTGTGACTTGGGAAAGTGAATTTAGTTGTTTGAGCCTCAGTTTCCCCATCTTATTGGGCTGATATGCAGGTTGAAAGAGATCGTGAATGTAAAATGTCTACCATAGTGTTTAGTTTTTGATAAGTGTTACTTGCTTAGTTGTGTCTGACTCTCTGAGACCCCATGGACTGTAGCTTGCCCGGCTTCTCTGTTCATGGAATATCCACGCGAGAATACTAGACTGGGTTGCCATTCACTTCTCCAGGGAATCTTCCTGACCCAGGGATCGAACCCGGGTCTCCTGCATTGCAGGCAGCTTTGTTATCACCTGAGCCACCAGGGAAAACAATGGTGCTTGAGACACATTAAAAGCTCAGTAAACCTGGGATAGATTCCTGTCCCAATTTCCATTCCCCCCATTCAATAGGAAAAGGAGTGGCATCTCCATACTTGGTTTCTAGGATTTTCCTGCCAAGCCTGTTCAGTATCTCCCATTTTCATAGGTAAGTGATGAGTGATAGCAGCTGACATCTCCCTGGCCCTCATCCTCACTTAGGACTCACCACAGTTCCCACTTGGTCAAACATTAAGGCAAACGTGGGCCTTTGTTACAGGTCAGAAGAATATGCTTCTTTTAACGCTCTAGTATTTCAGTGGGTTTTTAACACATCCTTCTGCACTGTCTTGCTCTCGTCTCTGAAGTCTTAGAGGTATGCGTGACTCCAGACACAAGGTGTCAGGAATGTCAACACTAAACTTGGGAATCTGACTAACTGGTGATGCTAAGAGATTGCTTTGCTCTTAATCTTCTCACATCAATGAAAATTCTCTAGAAATACCTAGCTGAATGTAAATGTCCAATAACTTCGTCTTGAATAGAGCACAGATGGACTCAATAAATTGGCAGCTCAGGGGAACATTCATCTTTGACTAGATTTATAATTATGTGACTCTCTGCATCTGAGGAAAGTCATTTCTGAATGACCAAGTGAGAATGAAGGGAGAAATGATAGAGCAGGAGAGCTGATAGAATCTGAAAGAAATCGCCCAAAGAACAAAGGGGCTTTGGAACCTTCAAGGGAGGAAGAAATCTGAAAACCCTTGACTGAGAGGAGTCTTGTTATCAAGGGGTGTGGTTTCCATTTTAAAGCTACACACTTGAGTTTTGGCAAACACTGAAAGAAGCCTCAGGTCCATGGCCCATAGCCTCTTCGAAAACACACTCAGAAGAATTACCTGTCAGGTGTGCCCTTGGCTTCTCCCTGTCAGCTCCAGAAGGTTCGTCTGTAAGGAAAGGAGAAAAATGCTTGTATGAGTGGGAGGGTGACTGCAGTGAAGACAGCGTTTGGGGAGTTGCATGGTGCCTGCAGCCGGAGAGAAGCATTCCTCTCCAGCTTGCTTCAGGGTTTTTGTTATTATTTTTTTTTTCCCCAGGGGCAGGGCAGCCTCAGAAGAAATAATCTTAAACACAAGTGAACCTTGACCCCATGACTTCGGCCAAGTTATCCAACCTGAAACTCTGTTTTCTCATGCCTAAGATGGGCACATCAATTCCTACCATGGATGACGAGTGCTCAAAGCGACTCCCGGCACATGGTTGGTGTTCAGCAAGGCTCATCTTGCCTTTCTTTTGCTTCTGTCTGTTCTGTGGGAGCTGATTGGCCTTCTTCATTGTCCCTTCAACTGTATCTTCTGAGCCATCTGAGTGTGCTAACAGAACTAGCTGGGCACTGCTCTGTAGCTGTGTGACCTTGGCAAATCCCCTTCCCTCTCTGGACCTCTGTTTCCCTGTCAGTTGTCAGAGATGATTATATTGGATAACTGTGTTCTAACTGTAGTAATAAAGATGATGTTATTGATGATAAAAAGAAAAATTATTGCATACATTTAATGTGCTAGGTATTGCAAAAATACCTTTCCAGGAGTTAATCCACACTAACCTTGGGAGGTCGGTACCATTGTCACCATTTTTATAGGTGAGTAAACTGAGACCGAGGAAGGTGAAATTATTTGTTTAAAGACTGTCAGCTCCACAGGCCATACACTTGGCCATGGCACCATTCTGCCTTCCTAGTGACTGAGGAGGAGCCTCACTTTTCCTCTGAGTCTACATCTGAACTTCGCACATATCAGAACCGCAAGAAACATTCTTGCACCCCACAAGAAATGGCATAAGATATGAACACACTTACAAGCTCGCTGATGCGAAGGTCCAATCTCCTGCTCTTTTGGCATCTGTTGGGAAGGAAAGACATGGTTCAGGTCATCTGTGATCCTTTGACCCACTGCTCATATCATGAGCACAGTTACGATGCTGCTGCCACCCAGCCTTGGTCCTCAGAGATAAGGGAGATGGGCATGAGAATATAGGGTTGATGTCAGTCTTGCACCCAAGCTCTCTCCTTTCCTCTTCCAGCACCCCAATGACCTTTCTCTCTCCTAGGCTTGTCTCTGAAGCTCAGCTTTAAAATTTTGTCCTGAGAGCTTTTCCTGCTTCATTCTAGGGCACTCTGACATCTTAGCATTGCTTCTGTTATTTGAACAAATAGCCACACTTGCTTTATTTTCTTTTCTTCAGCACAATTTAAAAATTGGAACTGTTGGAAAAAATGAGACTGAAAAAGAAATGACTATACTCTCTCATCACCCTCCACAATTCTGCCTTATTACTTTGTAATATATGAAGACTTTTTCATTCTTGCAACCCTAGTTTGTGAGTCATTTCAGATACCAAAGGGTAGTTAAAGAATAACTGCTTTGAGGGGTAGACAGACTGGATTTGAATCCTGTTTCCATCATTTATTAACAGTATAATCTTGAGCAAGATACTTCCACTCCAAGCTTTTGCATTTTGATTTGAAAAATGGGAATAATAACATCCCCAGCAACAGATAATAACAATAATCCTGGGTCAGAGATGAAGAAAATGTATGAGTCAGTGTGGAGAAGGCCTAGGAAATGAAGAAGCACCACTCATAAGACTTGCATACAAATTCAGGAGCAAAACTAAGTTCTTAGTTTAGGAATAAGATCACTGTCTTACATGATCCAATGTTCTCTTCTCTGCTGTAATTTTGACTCAACTCAGAGTCTTCTGATTTGGTTCTTGTAACTACATAGTCCACGTGACCACTGATCATAGTGTCACCATGAACACTTAATTAATTTTACATTTTAAAATTCATGTGTGTATGTGTGTGTGTGCTTGTGAATGAGAAACTGTGTAAGTAAGAGAGAAGACAGTTTTATCAGTGGGAGAGGGTGTAAGTCAACGTGTTTTTGCATCTGTGTGTCTACACATGGTGTATGTATGGATTCTCTGCATGTGCATATGTGGTCTTATGGATGTAACTGGGTTGTTGGTGGGTCTAGGTCTGAGCAGTTCTGTGATAATAGTGATCTTGTTAGAGCCCAGACCACCAGGCTTGTGTTACTCCCAAGACACGTTGCCTAACTTCTACTAGAAGCCCCCCGCCCAAATTGTCTAGTGACTTTCTCACCTTCCCAGCACCCTTTTCTCCACTTCCGAGTTATGTGGATGGCACCACTACTGCTTCTCTTCAGTTACCAAGCCTGACATTTGCTTGCTGCTTTCTTCTTCCACAAAGCCAAGTATTATTTTTATTTTGAAAATTTTGTCATTCATGCCTCCACTCCAGGTTTCAGCACACTGCTCTCCTGGATCCTTCCCACAGCCTCGTAACAGGTCTTCCTCCACCTGGTTCCTCCTTTTCTTGAACCCATCTCTTAAGCTGCCTTCAAAGGGCTGTTTCTAAAGCATCACTTTGAGACACAGCTCTGTTCCTAAACCTTCGGTGCCTCCTATAACCTTTCAGACACAGTGCTAAATGCTTATGTTGGAATTAAAGTCCCAGCTGCCATCCCAGCCTTGTTATCCACTATTTATCCCTTTCCATGTCCTCTTTGGCTTTCCTGGTGCTTCAGCAGTGAAGAATCCGCCAGCAGTGCAGGAGACACATGAGACAAAGGCTTGATCCCTGGGTCAGGAAGATCCCCTGGAGGAGGGCATGGAAACCCACTCCACTATTCTTGTCTGGAGAATCTCATGGACAGAGGAGCCTGGTGGGCTACAGTCCCCAGGGTCACAAAGAGAGTCAGACACAACTGAAGCGACTGAGCAAGAGAAGCAGCAAGTTCTCTCTACTCCAGTCATTAGGGGCAACTAAGTGAATGATTCAAGAGATCTGAAAAAGGCAGCAAATGCAGCCTTATTTATTCCCTGAGTAGTGGCACTGTGCTGTGCTAAGCCCTTCATATGTGTTACCTCCTTCATCCTGGCAGTGAGTCTCTGCAGTGGATGTTCTTTATATCCTCATATTGAAAATTAGGCCTAGGGACACTAAGAAACTTGCCAGTGTCTTATACCTGGAAAGTGGAGAAGCAGGGCTTTAGCCCAGGCCAACTGACTCCAGAATCCTAAGTCCTTAGCCATTATTCCTTCTAATCCTGGGCAAGTTCCTCATCTGCTGAGGTGGATGGATAAGTGCTAGAGGTTCCATGCACTGTGTCAGTGGGGGAAACACAGAGTCCAGAAAACAGGAACTTGGCCCAGAAGTGGGGGAATCAGGGGGAATTACCCTTGACCTGAGTCGTACAGGTATTAGCCATGTAATAATGACCATTTTAGACAAGGCCAGAGCTTGTGCAAGAGTGAAAAGGCTCAACAGAGCACAGGAGCAGTTGGGAAACTGGGATTTCTGCTGCCAAATGAACACATTGTATGCTTTTAGCATAGCGCCATGAGCACAGTCATCTTTGAACACTTAAACCTAATCAACATGGTGACTTATCCAGCATGAATAACTTGGATGAGCTTGGTAGGTAGGGAAGCAGCCTAGGAATGAGCTTACGCTGTAGCCTGTTTCCTTACTTGTTATTGACACAGCTGATGCAGGACTTGCTCCTTTGGCAGAAAACTGAAGGTGAATTTTCAGAGAGAACTGGGGAGCCTGGTTGCATCCCCTGGTGTAGCAAATGGTACCTTCCCCGGTTGGCCTTCTACTTCATTTAGTTCTTCGCTGAGATATCTTTGTGAACATCCTGCTTATTTTTGTCTAAACAGACTTTCAGCCAAGAGTCTGGAGCATTTCTCGTGGCTCAGAGTCTGATTGTCTTTAGCAAGAATTTGGGAATGAACACATTTCCCTATTTGCTCTGCTGGATTTCTGTAACTTGGGCACACATTTTATTTTCATATATGGATGGATGTGTGTGGGTTTGAAGTGGCCCACCCAGCATGCTACCAAACATTTGGAGGCTGTGATAGTGCCTGCCAGTTGGCAGGTTTGAAGAACAAAGCATTCCAAGAGTCTCCAAGAAGGTCAGCTGGGACTCTCTTTCCAAGAACAGCATCTAAAGCCTTCCATTGCTATTTCTCTCTCTTTCTTTAAAAAATGATTTATCTATTTTTATTTTTGCTTGTACTGAGTCTTCATTACTGCATGCAGGCTTTCTCTAGTTGTGGCAGGCGGGGCCTTCTCTGTGTTATGGTGCGTGGGCTTCTCATTGCGGTGGCTTCTCCTGCTGAGGAGCACAGGCTCTAGGGCACGCAGGCTCAGTCGTTGCAACTCATGGGCTCTAGAGCGCATGCTAAGTGGTTGTGGCCCATGAACCTAGGTACTCCATGACATGTGGAGTCTTCCTGCATCAGGGATTGAACTCGTGTCCCTGGCATTGGCAGGAGGATTCTTAGACACAGTAACACCAGGAAAGTCCACTGTTTCTCTTAATAATCACTCTTATCAAGGAAGGAAGATGACTGTGATGAGAAGCAGGAATGAATAAACAGGAGATTTGAGAGGATGAAACAGAAAGTGTTCGAGGCAAGGTTTACGCATGTGTCCTGGCTCAATGCCTGTTGCTCTCAAGGTGGTTGCTTAGAAAAAATGTCAGTAAGTGGCTTACTGTCTTCCAACCCTGACTCTTCTTTATCACTTTTGGTTATTCTGGGGTACCAAGGAGATGATGGCTCCTGAGAAATGCTGGTTACTGCAACATTAGCTCACAAATCTGAGTAGATACAGAATCCAAGAGCACCCCTGAGAAATATACGTTATCTATTTCCCATTAAATGCCTTCTCAAATCACTGGCTAAGAACAAGGATCCAAGTTTTATTCCCCCTTAAGAGCATTTATCACTCCCTCAAGTGTTGTTGCTTATTTGTGGGCTTACTGCGTTTCTCTCTCTAGCAAGACTTGATCTGGCTTGCTCACCCCCACATTCCTAGCACCTCAGACAGTGCCTGGCTCTCCCACTGGACTGTCCAATTGATGTTCAGGCACCAGAATGACACACAGAAGAGAGAGCAGAAGCTGGAGTAAGGTTCAGTTTCAGTGACTTTAGCCAGAATTTTACAACTTAGAAATCCAAAACTTTGCACATATTCTAAATACGTGCAGTTTTGAGATTTTGTTTTTTAAAAAAATGATTAGGCAGAAGTGGATAGCCATAATCATTTAGCACAGAGGCCTTCAAAGGTTGTTTTCATCAGGCTCTACTTGGATCATAGTCACAGCTCTAGAAATATTTGTTGAAAGTTGTGGAAGCTGGCCAGGATCAGAATCAGAAAATGCAAATGTGTCTGCACACCAGCATATATGTTGATGGGAGAGTGGGATGCCTGCTACTTTGGTATTTATTAGCCCAAGCAAAGCAAACTTATGCTTTTTCCCCTTTAGTTCTTATGAAATTAGTTAATAAAGGTAGAAGTGAAAGTGTTAGTTGCTCAGTCACTTGCGATTCTCTGGGAACCCATGGACCATGGACCCATCAGGCTCCTCTGTCTATGGAATTTTCCAGGAAAGAATACTAGAGTGGGTTGCCATTTTTTCCTCCAGGGGATCTTTCCAACCAGGGGATCTTCCCAACCCAGGGATTGATCCTGGGTCTCCTGCATTGCACGAAGATTCTTTACCATCTGAGTCAGCAGGGAAGATATTTCTTATAGATCAGGGAATTTTCACTTGCATTTGATTTTTTTTTTCCCCTTCTTGCTTTTTTTTTTTTGAGGGGATGGTGCATATAGATTCCATAGTGTGTATGTGCTCAGTCATGGTCCACTCTTTGCAATTCCGCAGACCGTAGCCTGCCAGGCTCCTCTGTCCATGGGGTTTTCCAGCCAAGAATACTGGAGTGGATTGCCATGCCCCTCCTCCAGGGGATCTTCCCAACCCACAGATTGAACCAACGTCTCTTGTGTCTTACCTGCATTGGCAGGCAGACTGTTTACCACTGCGCCACCTGGGAAACTGACTGGTAAAGAACTGACTGTTAAAGAGGTTATCACCTGTTTATCGTCAAAGGCAAAGAGGGGGAGGGATCTGAACCTTTAGACCAAGTACAGACTGGTACGTGTCAGGAGCCCTATAAACATTAGCTGACTACATGATGAATGAGCCTAAAGTGATATGGTCTTTGAGATTGTCTTATTGGCATTTCCCCAGAAAAATCCCTTGAGCATATTTTAACTAATGACCCACTTATCTTTTTTCCCATAGTCTGAACTCACTCCATAGTAAATTCATAAACAGGAAGAGACATCTATTTCTTACCATCATAAATACCACAGTTGCAAAGGCATAAATGCTTTATGACCCATAACATTCTCCCAGCACTTCTAGGAGAAATACACGGATGCTTGTTGCCTTGCCTTTTCCTTTTGCAATTTCCTGTTGGTACTTGCACAAGGATATACCCAACTGGGAAATGTTTGATGCCAAGACCATTTCATTTCATCCTCCTCCAAGGTGTGCTGGATGGAGCTTTACATGGAACACTCCAAGTGGTGCAAGGCAAAGAATGTGGTGTTTGCAGCCCAACAAAAGGTGGAAATCTCAGCTGTATTATTTCCTAGTGGTCACAGTGGTAAAGAATCCACCTGCAAAGCAGGAGATGAAGGAGACACACGTTCAGTCCCTGGGTCAGGAAGATCCCCTGGAGGAGGAACTGGCAACCCATCCCAGTATTCTTGCCTGGACAATCCCATGGACAGAGGAGCCTGATGGGCTATAGTCCATAGGGTCGCAGAGAGTTGGACATGACTAAGCACATAAACATGATAACCTCAATGAGACAGTCTCATCAATAAAAGCAAACTGATTCTTTCCTTCCAAGACTGTTGTGATGGCTAAGAAAGACCATGTGCATAGAGTAGAAAGCCGATTCATTTTCCTTCTTTGTTTGAGCTCAGTCAATCCTTACGGTATGTGTTGTTGGTTCTGAAGGAGGAAACAGAACAGGCTCTATCTTGAAAGCAGGACTCCATCTTGGGCCGGACTAATGGACTTTGAGCTATATGCCCAGTATCTATGGAAATGACATACCAACTGGAAAACCAGGCCCTCGGAAGGAAGAGCCCCAGGGCTCTCCATCACCTAAAAGAATGCCCTAATTATCTGTGCAACCGAATAGAACCATACATTCTATTATGCTTATTGGGGTATGACCACAGGCCTATTGATAACTGCCCACTGTTAACTATCTGGAGAGGGCAACGGCAACCCACTCCGGTACTCAGGCTTAAGGCGTATGAATCACAGGTTAACTTTAATTGTATCTTTCTTTTTCCTTTGTGCAGACTAGTTTCAGGGAATTTGGGGAGGTGGGTTTGGGCATGTACACTTAGGCTATATAAGGTTTTCACAAAAACTGGTTGGGGTCCTTGGCTAAGAGGAGACTGCCTTGGGCCCGCGGGTGTAATAAATTGCACTCCACCATCTGCATTGTCCTTCTGAGCGAGTTTGTTTCCCAGCACGTGTGGCTACAGCAGTTTCACATGCCCTCCCTTCGTCCCCACCGCTGCAGTGGTGGACAGAGGCCACCCTTGGGTCTCTTTACAACCAGTGGCACATTTGGATCCTTTTGATGCTCTGGATGGCTCTCTCCTTCTCCCAACAGGAGGCCTCCTTAGGCCACAGTTTGCTTCTAGACTCCTGCCCTTGCTGAGTCTACAGGAGTTGAAGGATTGGGATATAGCCTCACCCATTCAAAGCACATGCTTGTTGCTGCTTTTAGCTGCGGGGCCTTGTTAAGGACACCAGGCTGGGGGATGACCTCTGAGAGGCACGGTGCTGCTGCCGCTGGGCTGCCTCTGCTCTGTTAAAAGAGGACGCTGGCCTTGAGTGATGTGTGTTTATTTTAAAGAGGGAATGGATGGATCATGGAGTCAGTAGCCAGGAGCTCCAGTGGTGTGCAATTCACATACCTGTTCAGTTGCCTTCCCTTCCTTTCATTTCTGCAGCGCACCCTCACCTCTGGATTCTCTGCACTTTGCCTTTGGTTTGACCCTGGGAGTAGGCTGGGCTTCTCCTCCACTTGTGCCCAGACTCCTTGAGGCTACAGCAGAGGTGGCCACTGAGTGCTCAGGGTTCTGCAGTTTACAAAAAGCACTTCTCTCAACAATGTTTCCTCTAGACAAGCAAAGGGGCTTAATCCTTACATCCAACAGAGGGAACAGCTTCAGTGAAATAAAGCACTTAAAGGTGGCCTGAGCAGAGAAAGGATGTCTGTGGAGCATCTACCATATGGCAGTAGCTTTCTGGACATCGTGCAGAATTCTCAATGCAATGCTATGAAGAAAATGTGTTACTTTCTCTGTTTTATAGATGGGGAGTTTAAGGCTTAGGGAGGTCAGGTACCTTGTGCATTCTCCCATTCTCCTCTCCATCCAGGAAACACTTATGTGTGCCTTCTGTGTACTAGGGACTGCTAGGTGTCCCCAGAGGAGAAAGGGAAGTTGCATTTTTGAGCACTTATTGTGTGAAAGGCATTTTCTAGGGTATCATTTTTAAATCCTCTCTGACTACCCCTAGAAAGTGAATAATTTGCTGGCTTTACACTCAAAGGCAGACTAGCATCACAATTAAGAGGAGCGAACATGCACAGGGGTTCTGATCCCAATATCGCTCTGTGTATGGTTTAGATTTTCTAAGCCTCAGATTCATCTTCTCTAATACAGAGATAGTAGCAGTACTTTCTTCATTGTATGATTTCAAGGATTAACTGAGACGATGCACTAAGCATCAACAGTAAACATTCATTGCACGTGTTATATGCCGGATCCCACATTAAGAACTTTATAGGCGTGACCTTATGTGCTTGTCTCAAAACTCTGACTATGAAAAAGCTTAGAATGGAGTCGGGTATATAATATATTATAATGTGCTTAGTCGCTCAGTCATGTCCAACTCTTTGTGACCCCAGGGACTATAGCCCACCAGGTACCTCTGTCCATGGGGATTCTCCAGACAAGAATACTGGAGTGGATTGCCATGCCCTCCTCCATGGGATCTTCCCAGCCCAGGGATTTAACCCAGGTCTCCCACATTGCAGGCGAGTTCTTTACCGTTGAGTCTCCAGGGAAGCCCACAAATTATAATAAGGTCACAGTTGTGGCCTGGAAGGGCCATGGCTTTCCTTGTAGTGTATACCATGCTGAAGCCTGAGCTGGCATCATTGTTGGGTCCTGCTGATCTGGAGCAAAACCAGGATGTCTCAGGGGCCATGTGTAGGAGAAAGAGGGGTGCAGGGAACAAGAACCAGGAGCCTTGCAGGGATTTTCAGGAAAGGCTGGAACTGAGATTGGAGGGGACCAAGGAGAGGTGAGGAGAGTGCCTGCAGGTGATTCTAGAAGTAGGACCTGGAGGAAAGGACTGAAACTGATGGTGGTGCAGCCCTGGGAAGCCGTGCCTCCCGTGGCAGTCCTGATTCTTCATCACACAGCACTGAGTGCCCGACCTGTGGATCTGTGCTGGGTTCGGGCTGAGCCAGTGTGGTGCATTCAGCTATGCCTGGAGCGCAAACTCTGTGCTGGAGGGAAGATGAAGGCTTAGGCTCCAGGTACCTGTGGGCCAGAGTCAGAGATGTAGACCGCCACTAAAGGCCAAAAGAACACCTGGGCCGTGTTCAAGAGCAGCTGGGAAAAGATGCATTGGAGTGTGTGTGAAGGGGGCAAGACCAGGGTGAAGAAGGAGGTACGAAGACAGCTCACAAATCTCAGAGACGAAGAAAAGCCTTCCAGTGCCAGAACCTGCTCTCTGGATTGCTGATGGCAGATTCCAGGAAGGCTGCTGAAATCGTCCTCTTGTGACGTAATTTCCACGAGCAGGGAAGTTCCCAGAGCCTAGCTGCTACGACTGCTAATACTCCACACCCTGCCAGATACTTTAGGTGTTTTATTTCTAATTATCCCTACTTCATACATTAAAAAGCTGAGGCCCAGGAAGATTAGGTAACATGGTAAGAAGTGGCTAAGCCAGAATTCAAATTGGGTTTGAATTTTTGACTCACGGTTTTTCCGCAATGCAAATCTATCTAGCATGCTTCAGGAGTCTCAAATGCTTCACTGTTTTTCTTTTTCTTTTTTTTTTCTGTATAGGTAACAAATATATTTTGTCCAAAATGTTATGGATTCAAAAATATTTCCCTATTTCCTTTGTTACCCAGCCACCCAGTTTCCCCACTTGGATACTAACAGAGTTATCAGTCTATTTAATCGTCTTCCTTGAGATAGTCTATGCATTTATAGACATATTCATATATATTAATATACATTGTTTTTTCAGAAAATGAAGTATTTCACATTCTGTATGCTGTTATGTACTTTGATTTTTTTTCACCTAATATACGTCTTCAAGAAATCCCCACCCTTTCATACAGAGATGCTTCATTTTTAGTTTACCATTGCATGAAAGGACCATGATATATTTAATTGATGCTATATTTATGATCACTTCATCTAAAGGCAACTAGCCCAACCTTCTCAAATCTAATTTTTATTTCTTCTCTGCAACTTACTGGATAATATGTCACATTGAATCTTTCCTAACACATTTCCTGAAGGAAGAGTCCCGTTTAAAGTATTTTCTTGTTTTAACAGTGCTGGTGATCGTTTTTGTTGCTGCTAAGAAAAACCTGGAAGACTACTCACAAGTCGCTGTTGCTTTTCCAGAGTCTAGTCTAGGGACCCAGCAAGAAAGGAACTGGTCCTGTTTTCTGGTAGAGTGGGGCCAAGCAAACACAGACGTAGGATCTAGCTGTAGGCCTGCCCCTGACCTGCTCTGTGACCCTGGACTTCTCCTTCCCTTCTCTGATTCTTGTCTTCCTGAACTGTAAAACAAGGACATTCGACTAGATCAAGGGTCAACAAACACTTCCTGGAAAGGGCCATGTAGTAAATATTAACTCTGCGGACCACAGGGCCTGTCACAAATCCTTAACTCTGCTGTTTGTATGAAAACGTCCAGTGTGTAATGTGTCCAGTGTGAACATGTTCATTGTGTAAGCGAATGGGTGTGGCTGTGTTTCCACCACACACAGTGGGTGAGATTTGGCCCATGGGTCATAGCTGTTGACCCTTGGACTGAGGGCATCGCCATCTTTTAATTTGTATAAATCTCTGAAGAGCCCTTCTACTAAAGGAAAGGAAGGGACAGACACCCAGCAGTGCCTAGATTGCCAAGTACTTTCGAGAGGCTTTACGATGTTTCCTTAGCATCCTCAGGGCTCTTGTGTGGGGTGGCTATGATAGGAAAACGGATGCTTGGGGAGCTTCTGCACATTGCTCACTCTCTTCCTTTCAAGCCCCTTTGAGCCTCCTCTTCTCAAGCCTCAGCTCTCTTCTGAGGTAGATTAGAAAAGATCCTCAGGGATGCTGGCCTCCTACAGTTGTTCCATGGGTGGAATGAGGAGGTCTCTCAGTGCAACCCTCACAGGGGGAAGAGGCCAGGTGAGGACCTGGCGTGCAAGAGCACTGGAGCCCTGAGGGGACCTCTGGGAGCCAGAGGGGCTGAGGAGCCAGAAGCAGGGAAGAAGGGTGAGGGGTGAAAGATGAAGGCACCGCGGTGGGGCCAGGACGCAGTGCAGTGAAGAGTTTCCCAAGAATCACTGCGGCTCCCATGGGGAGAGTCAGGGTCAGGCCCCTCTTTACAGGATCTCTCATTTTGCAGAGTTCGCCTATTCCCTATGCTCCTCAACTCCCCAATACACGAGGGTGATCCCCTCTCTCATCCATGCAAAGGGGCAAATGAAAAGTGCTTTTGTTGGCTGAAAGCTTGATTGTGGATGAGGCGGTGGAGGAGGGGAGGTAACAAAGAAACCAAGGCACCCTGGATTTGTCAACTCTGAGGCTTTGCTCCATCCCCCTGGTCTGTGACCTTGGGTGCTCCACTGATGCTCTTGCTCCAAGTTCCCCGTCTGCCAAATGCCTCTGTTCCCCCTCTCACTGCCTCTCTAGGTTGGGATGAATGTCCAGTGGGATCACGTTTGTGAGCTCACGCCACACGTGTGAGATGAGAGCTCATAGCGTATCGTCATTATTGTCTTTAATGTGTTATCATCAGCTTACCCTCTGCTGCTCAGCCTGCTCTTCAGGCCTGTGAATATATTTGAAGGTCTGGGTGACCCTCCTCTCTTAATTTTTCTTGTGTTAGCATTGATTTGCCTGGGCCTGAAAAATCATTCCGTAAACAAGCTCAGATCCTGTGGATCTCACTGAAGGCTGTCGGCAGATGGTGGTTGTGGGGATGGGTCGGGGTGGTGAAGAGGAGGAGGAGGCGAAGGCGGGGACACAGAGGGGAAGCCCATGGAAGGGAGGATGGGGAAGGTGGTGATTGGCGCCTAGGTGCATCTGGGGCAGTCCCCTCAGGCAGATCACTGTGGGGCTTTGTATCTGCAGGGCTTGTGGAATGTTTCAGGCTCTGAGGGAGACAGATATGGGTTTGAGATGTAGATCTAGGTCTTACTAACTGTGGCATCTAGGTCATAAGGACAAGTGCAAATGAAAAATAAGAAGCTTTGTTCAAAATAAGAGAAACTTCTTTCCCTTCCTCTTTCCTCAAGCATTTATGTTAGAAAACTGATAAGTGGTTTCTCTCTGCTTTGGAATGTATAGAAACTCTTTCAAAGACCACATAGGTCTCTTCTTGCCACCCCCTCCCTGGACCTGGGATCATCTCTCTGAAATGTGAACATCAGGAAAGATAATACCCCCACCTCCCAGTTACAGTACAAAGGTAGGTACCTAATTTAGGTGGGCAGCTTGCTCCGAGTTGCAAGACTACCTTCTATCATAGAGAAATTAGAAGTTGGCTTTCCCTCTGGAGAAAGCCAATCAGCTACCACAGCTGTCACTCCAATTACAGGAAGTTTGGATGGACTCTGTGTGACAGCTGGTGCCGGCAAGTCCTCTGAACGTGTTCCTGCGGGTGTCCCCACATTTCTAGCTTGTAAACTGCACCTGCGTGTGCTTTATTAGTGCTGTCAGAGCACAGATATTAGAATCCCTTTTTATTAGAAAGAGAAACAGGCAAACACACACACACAGAAGCCTCATGCTTATGCACACAACTGGAAGCTCCTGAGCTGGGCTTCAAAGTCAGGCAGCTAAGAACCCTGACATTTCATTGCGATGTCTACCCAAGCTGTCCTGGTAAACTGATTTTCCTTCTTGAATCCCACTATCTTCCATCCTCTCTGAGCTGCTTATTGTCTGCTAGCCTCTCTGGGTCCACTCTCTGTCCTGTGCCTGGCGAGTCTTCCCTCCTGGCAGGCTGCCTCCCTGGCTCTTTTGAATCCAGCTTCCAGCTGAGTTCTGCCCAGTGGGGTGAGAGGCTGGGACCAAACACTGGTCAGAGTTTCCCTTGCCCGCTTTCTGTTGCCTCCCTTCTGCCCCTCCAGGCAGGCCCTCTCCTACAAGTTAGGTCTCCTTGGGATCTTTTAAAGCGCCTCCCTCTGTTTGCTTCTTCAGGTCAAGAGGCGGTGACCAGCTCTGTACCGTTGGTAGCACCAGGATGCTGCCAGCCCTGTGGTTCCCATTAATCCGTCTGCATTTTAGCAAATTGACCTTTCTTTGAACCCCTCTTAAATTCTTTAAACATTCTTATTTAAGTCTCTTCTTTGAACAGGGCTGGTGTTTCTTTTCAGGACTCCAATTCTTGCATGCTCCCCAGCCTTAACCTCATTTCCCTTTCTCTTTCTTCTGACCAAGAAGTTGTATAACCTGACCAAACCGCAGCTCCAAAAGTCCCCACATGTTCACTCTCCAGGGAGATTGATTTAGCAATGACAGAACGGAATATTAACTTCTGCATCTCTTGAGTGCCTACAACAGGGCAGGCACGTGGTTCCTTCACTCACAGGGCTTCCTGTCTAGTGCCAGCTTGTGCCTCGACTCTTCCCGACTGGGTACATCACTGCCCGCCGTGGGACCACAGCATCCCACCCGATGAACTTTTAGATCAACACCCCTTGGGCAGCCGTTTGGGGCAGAGACAGGGTTTTCCATCAGAACCAAGGAGAGCTCAGGTTGGAAAGCACTCAGTGCCTCATTCAAGAGCACCCGACTCTTTCTGGCTAAAGAGGGACAGAGTCCAGAATGTTGACTGGACTCTACAGTTTGACTTTGTAGGAACCAGCCCCACGGTGGTCTGGGGGTCACAGCCCAGACCCCCATGCCCTCCTGTTCTGTAATTATGAGCAGCAATTCTGGTTGTCTGCCTGTTTCTACATTTCCTGAATGGTGGTGGCATGTGGCCATGGATGCTGGTGTCCGAATCTCAGCCGGTGTTGGTCTCAGGGTCCCAATCTCTGCTGACCCTGATGGGTGGTGAGAATTACACGCTCACCACGACTGGTTCAGCGTGTCTCTGCTTTCAAGTCACCAGCAGTGCTTAGAGAACATGTTTCCAGTTAAACCAACTGAAGAACCTGTTTTTACCTCTGGAATTTAATACTTTGGACTGAAGTTAAATAACTTATCACAGATTATGCAGGAGAGTTTTTTTTTTTTTTTTTTAAAGGGTATTGCTTGAATGACACATTCTTCAGGCTTTGAGGTTTTTGGAGTTCCTAGTCTGGAACTGTTTTCCCTCATCACCTGTCAGCATTCTCCAACCATTGCATCATTGTTTTCCTAGACCCAATATTCTTCGACTAAGCTCCCTGACATCCCACCCCGACCAAGACCGGAGAGATAAATAATCAGTTAGGAGGTTCTCTTTTGAGCTTTGATAAAGAATATTTCCAAACCCAAGAAAGGGGGCTGATTAAATAAATTATAACACATACATATACAGCAATATAATACAACCATCTATGTCATCATGCTGCTGTGAATTTACTAACAATAAAATCACAATATATTAGGAGACTCAAAATAAACCCACCTTATTGAAAAATACCCTGAAATGTTGATTGTAGTCACCTTCATGCACTGTGGGTAATGATAGTTACCTTTTCCCTTTATCTGTATTTTCTTTTTTCGACAACTGTGTATTAGTTTTGCACTTCCTCCCCCCATAATTTAGCTTTTTTTAAAGAAAAGGAATACCCCCAAATTCTCAGTACATTATAAGTATCTAAATATGTGGCTTGAAGTTCTTTCCAAAATAAACATCCAAAGGCACTGTTCGTACCCTGGCAATGTTAAGAGTGAAAACCAGTTTGGACTTCTCCACCCCTCACATTCCACCTCTCCTCTGCATGTGGAAGCAAGCACCGTGATGGATCCCGGAGCTCTGTCCAGAGCTGCAGTAGTGGCCAGGAGGCCTCCAGAGGTCTGCAGACCCCCAGGTCACCGAGCAGTCTCACTTACCCGGAGCTCACAGGCCTCTCCTTGGGCCCGGAGCTGGCCGACGAGCAGGTAGGTGGTGAGTGCGGCCAGGATGGGGACCGACAGCAGGCAGCAGGTCAGAGGCCAGCGTGCACTGCTCCTCCTGGACACCAGCCCAGCCCTGGCCTTGGGACTGCAGCCGCCGTCTTCCGGCAGCATTTCCACGCTGGCCGTTTCCCCGAAGCCCAGCGTCAGGCCCTCTGCCATGCTCCTGCTGCTCCTAGAGTTGCCTCCAGCTCCTTCTGGGCAGAGAGACCCCCCATTAAATAGAAGCCCAGCTCTCACAGTGGATGAATTAATCACTGCCTACTCCTCCCCTTGCCCGCCCCCCCTCCCCTTTCCACAACACACTTGGCCCCACCCCACCCTGCTAGGGAATGCACCGCCTACAACAGAAACCAAGTTTGGTTTAAGAAAAAAAAAAAAGAGAAGGAGAAGAAGAAGAAAGCTTTCCCAAGCATATTTATATACAGTGTGCTCATGTGCTCCTTCCTTCATCTACAGAAGGAAGTCAGGAAAGTCCCTGGAGGAGGAGAAAAAGAATTCAAGTCAGTGGGTGGAGCCAATGAAAACATACCTGCTCCCTGGGCTGCTGGAGGCCTGCCCGCATGCCAGTCTGGGAGTGTGCGTCTTCCGGAAGTGAAAGTGAGGATGGGGAGGTGTGCCCTGTGGCTTGCGGACTGGCAGATGATAATCATGTTTGCATCACCACTTTGCAAAGTGCTGCCAAGCCCTCTGCTTTTTTAGGTCTCCTAGGAGCTTATTCCCATTGCACAGATGGGATGACTGATGTCCTGAAACGAAAACGCACCTGCCCTAGGTCAGCCAGGGATTAAGACACAGGAGCTAGGAAGACGATCTGGTTCTTCCAAATCATGTTTTAAGCTTCTTTCACACGGTTGCTTATGAAAGGAAAGTGTATTTTTAGCCTGTGTTGACCAACTTGTGTTTGTCTGAGGCAAGAGTATGAGGTAATAAGAGGTGACTGTCTATACGGGGAGGACATCCTCTGATGAGTCCAAAGTTGACTGAGCCCAAGCTGGGCGTGCCCGGGGGCCATCACATGTAACAAAGGCTAACACTGATTAAATGCTGGCTTCGTGCTTGTCACTCTTCTGAGTGAGTGAAATGTATCAATGAAATTATTCCATCCTGAGATGACCTTTTGGTGTAGAAATGTTGCTCTTCCCACCTGACAGATAAGGAAATGAAAGTGCAGAGAATAAGCGGTAGAAGCAGGCTTGGCACCGGGGCAGGCTGGTCCCAGAGACTCCCACCCATTACATTATACTGTATGTCCACGCACACCCACACCATTCTACCCAGACTGCCATCCCTTCCAGGTACAGGTTGCAGAGGCTTCCTGGAGAAAGAGATGGTGTTGCAACAAGACCTTGAAACTTAGGGAGGGTGATATTGGAGAAGAAGAGAGGGCTCTACAAAAAGAGGGGTTACAGAAAGAGGAAAACTTAAGGGTGGCCTGTAGTATATGGTAGAAACCAGTCTGACTCGTGCCTCTATTCAGTGGCTACTTCTGCTTCTATCACAGCTGGAACCCTACAGGCTACTTGGAAAAACCTGGCATGACCTACCCACCGTCACCTCTCCGCAATGTCCAGCTTTTCTCTTGTTATTTTCCAAGCTGTGGTTCCCTCAAATGCACTGTGGACTAGCTGCACTGTTGTATTTGCTGTTCCTCCACTGGGAAAGCTTCCATTTCTTTCCTTTCATATCACCCACTCCTCTATATTTTTTTTTTAACTTCACATAGAAACCTTCCCTGCACCTCAATGGCAATTGCCTCCAAGATGGGGTGAGACGCTCCTCTATGTTCGTACAGCCTCCCATTCTTCCCCTGTCACTGAGTATTTCATACTAGACTGTGACTGTTTCATCATCCTCAGTAAAGTATCAGATCTAAGATGGCAGACATGTCCCTTCCTGTTGCTTCTAACGTAGTAACTGTCACACCGTAGAATCTTAACCAACATCTGTTGAAATAAGCATCTAACATATCCTCAAAGAGTCCTAGCCGAGGGTGTGTTCCTTGGTTACCTATTCTTGGTTTAACTAATCTAATAAGAAACTTTTCCTTGAGATTAACCTAAATCTTTGCTGTTGTAACTTTTAAACTGTAGTCACACTTAGTATCAAATCATCTTGAAGGAATTTATAAACATGTACTTACCCTTATAGTTCTTTTTTAGAGAGTTGGTGTGCTTGATCAAGCCACGATCTTAAAAGTGGTAAGTGTATGGGTTCAAATGAAGAGGTATGTATTATCATCTTCAATATAAGAAGGTCTTGAAAAATGGTGACTACCGAAAACACCAGACTGGGTATCTGGAGACCTCAGTTTTAGTCTCGTGGTTGTGCGACCTTCAGAACTCCAGGAGACGCTCCTCATTCTGATGTATCTGATTATCTGCAAAATATGGTAAATAAGTTTGTTATGGGCTTCCCAGGTGGCACTGGTGGTAAAGAACCCGCTTGCCAATGCAGGAGACATAAGAGACACAGGTTCAATCTCTGAGTCGGGAAGATCCCCTGCAGGAGGAAATGGCAACTCACTCCAGTACTCTTGCCTGGAGAATTCCATAGACAAAGGAGCTTGGTGGGCTATTTCCATGGGATCCCAGAGTTGGACACGACGGAAGCAACTTGGAACGCAGCACACAGCCTTGTTATAATTCTGTTTAAAGTAAGGGTCAATGGATTCTGAATTTGTGCCTGGGGAACTTCCTGTGGGAAGAGGATAAGAGTGTTAGGGCATAGACCTATTAGAAAACTATTTAAGATAATTGTAGAGGTACATTTACATAGTGCTGTAAGAAAAAAATGGGCTTCCTTGGTGGCTCAGTCTGTAAAGAATCTGCCTGCAATGCGGGAGACCTGGGTTGGGAAGATTCCCTGAAGGAGGGCATGGCGACCTGCTCCAGTAACCTTGCCTGGAGGGTCCACAGGAACAGAGGTAAAAATACAGGGAGATTCTTTACACCCTTTACTCAGCTTTTCCCAAAGACAGCATCTGGCATAAGTATAATACCATGATCAGGAAGTTGACATTGATATTCAGATTCGACCAGCTTTATATGCACTTCCTATGTATATGTGTTTAGCCCTGTGATATTTATCACATATATAGATTCCTGGGACCATCACTACAGTTAAGATACAGAAAAATCTCTACCACAAAGATCTGGCACGGATCTTTATATAGTCACAGCTGCCATCCTCCCCTCTTTCTCCCTTCAGTTCAGTTCAGTTCAGTCGCTCAGTCGTGTCTGACTCTGCAACCCCATGAATTGCAGCACGCCAGGCCTCCCTGTCCATCACCAACTCCTGGAGTTCACTCAAACTCACCTCCATCGAGTCGGTGATGACATCCAGCCATCTCATCCTCTGTCGTCCCCTTCTCCTCCTGCCCCCAATCCCTCCCAGCATCAGAGTCTTTTCCAATGAGTCAACTCTTTGCATGAGGTGACCAAAGTACTGGAGTTTCAGCTTTAGCATCATTCCTTCCAAAGAACACCAAGGACCCATCTCCTTTAGAATGGACTGGTTGGATCTCCTTGCAGTCCAAGGGACTCTCAAGAGTCTTTCTCCCTTAACCCCTGACAATCACAAATTTTCTCTCCAACTTGGTAATTATGCTATTTGCCAAACATCATATAAATGAATCATGCGATCTGTATCCTTTAGGGGTTGGCTTTTTTTTTTTTTTTTTTTGCTCAGCATCATTTCCTTGAGGTCCGTCCAAATTATTACATAAATAATACTTCATTTCTTTTAATTGATGAATGGAGTTCCATGGTATGGATGGACCACAGTTTGTTTAACCAGTTAAATATTTGGGTTATTTCCTGTTTGGAGTTTTTAGAGCAGAATAAAGCTGCTATGAATGTACGGGTGTATAGGTTCTTGTGTGAACATGTTTTCATTTCTCTAGAGTAAATGCCCAAGAGTGAAATTGCTGAGTCATGCAGCTGGCACATATTTAGTTTATAGGCAACTGCCAGACTCTGTTCCAGAATGGTTGTATTATTTTACTTCCCACAGCATTGTGTGAAAGAGCCAACATCCTTTCTGCACCCTTTCCAGAACTTAGAGTTACTACAGTTTTTAACTTTAGCTCTTATGTTAAGTGTATAGGGTTGTCTCATTGTGGTTTTAATTTTCATTTCCCTAATGGCTAACAGCATTGAACATCTTTTCATGCACTTTATTGCTATCTGTGTAACCTCTTTGGTGAGACAAACATCTGTTTTGGCTGTTACAATGTACTTCTCCCTTCCTCCTTGATTCTCAGTGCAGAAGGAGATTCTCAATTCCAAGGCAGAGGCAAGTAGCTTACAGAGAAATAATGAGTTACTGTACTTGAGTCCAAGATAGTGTTCTAAGTGATGGGCTAAAGCAGTGATGAAAACACATAAAAATCCCTGGTTTCATGAAGCTTATTCTAGTGTAGGGAGATGGCCAGTAGACCACAAAAAATAAGTTGAATTTATGGTATAGTAGATGGCCTTAGTGGTTTAGAAAACAAATTAAAAAAACAGAAAAGAGAGCTAGGGAGTTACCCTAGTTGTAACTTAAAATAATGTGGTCAGAAAAAACAACTTTTCCTGAGAGTGGACATTTGATTGAAGACCTGGAATGAGGAGAAGCCCCGTGGGTGTCTGGTATCGTAAAAGATTGCTCCTGAGCTTGAAGCAGGTGTGTTTAAGAAGCATCAAGGTGGTCATGAAGACTGGAACAGTGTCACAGGAACCTGACCACACAGGGCCTCTGGGGTGGGACTCAGGTAGGACTTGGCTTCTCCTTCTAGGAGATGGGAAGTCTTAGAGGCTGTGTTGCAGAAAGTTGGCAGGTTCTGATTTCAACTTGAAAAGGATAATCCTGTTTGCTATGTTGAGAATAGCCTGAAAGGAGAAGGATGAAATCAGGGAGACTAGGTTGGAAACTATTGAAGTAAATAGGTGAGGAGTAATACTGAATTGGATAGGGTGGTGGCAGGGAGGGTCACAAGAAATGGCAGATTCCAGATATATTTTGAAATAGAGCAGACATAATTTCTTACTGAGCTGAATGTGAATGAGAGAGAAAGAAAAATCTGGGTCCAAGTTCTTGCCTAGAGCATCAGAAGAATGGAGATGCTCTTCATGGAGACAAGGAAGACTGTGGCAGTTCCACATCTCAGATCAAGATGTGTATCCTGTAAGGTGATTTTAGACCCAAGCAGAGAGGACATGACAAGGAGGCAGTTGGATGACAAGTCTTGGGGTGCCGGGGAAAGACTTGGGAGGAGACATTCATTTTTGAGTCAGTCTTGGGGTAGAATCCATCATATCAGTTCAGTTCAGTCACTCAGTTGTGTCTGACTCTTTGCAACCCCATGAATTGCAGCACGCCAGGCCTCCCTGTCCATCACCAACTCCCGGAGTTCACTCAAACTCACGTCCATTGAGTCAGTGATGCCATCCAGCCATCTCATCCTCTGTCGTCCCCTTCTCCTCCTGCCCCCAATCCCTCCCAGCATCAGAGTCTTTTCCAGTGAGTCAACTCTTCCCATGAGGTGGCCAAAGTACTGGAGTTTCAGCTTCAGCATCATTCCTTCCAAAGAAATCCCAGGGCTGATCTCTTCAGAATGGACTGCTTGGATCTCCTTGCAGTCCAAAGGACTCTTAGGGTCTTCTCCAACACCACAGTTCAAAAGCATCAATTCTTCGGTGCTCAGCCCTCTTCACAGTCCAACTCTCACATCCATACATGACCACAGGAAAAACCATAGCCTTGACCAGACTGACCTTTGTTGGCAAAGTAAAGTCTCTGCTTTTGAGTATGCTATCTAGGTTGGTCATAGCTTTCCTTCCAAGGAGTAACCGTCTTTTAATTTCATGGCTGCAATCACCATCTGCAGTGATTTTGGAGCCCCCCAAAATAAAGTCTGACACAGTTTCCACTGTTTCTCCATCTATTTCCCATGAAGTGATGGGAATAATCTTCGTTTTCTGAATGTTGAGCTTTAAGCCAACTTTTTCACTCTCCACTTTCACTTTCATCAAGAGGCTTTTTAGTTCCTCTTCACTTTCTGCCATAAGGGTGGTGTCATCTGCATATCTGCGGTTATTGATATTTCTCCCAGCAATCTTGATTCCAGCTTGTGTTTCTTCCAGTCCAGCGTTTTTCATGATGTACTCTGCACATAAGTTAAATAAGCAGGGTGACAATCTACAGCCTTGACGAACTCCTTTTCCTATTTGGAACCGGTCTGTTGTTCCATGCCCAGTTCTAACTATTGCTTCCTGACATCCATCACATAACTAGTGCCAAAAAGTGGAGGCTCCTCTTTTGATTACGGATTGTCAGTGCAAAGTCCTTAGGACCAGATTTTAGAAAAGCATTCAGATCAGATCAGTCACTCAGTCATGTCCGACTCTTTGCGACCCCATGAACCGCAGCACGCCAGGCCTCCCTGTCCATCACCAACTCCCGGAGGTCACTCAGACTAACATCCATCAAGTCAGTGATGCCATCCAACCATCTCAGCCTCTGTTGTCCCCTTCTCCTCCTGTCCCCAATCCCTCCCAGCATCAGAGTCTTCTCCAATGAGTCAACTCTTTGCATGAGATGGCCAAAATACTGGAGTTTCAGCTTTAGCATCATTGCTTCCAAAGAAATCCCAGGGCTGATCTCCTTCAGAATGGACTGCTTGGATCTCCTTGCAGTCCAAGGGACTCTCAAGAGTCTTTTCCAACACCACAGTTCAAAAGCATCAATTCTTCGGCGCTCAGCCTTCTTCACAGTCCAGCTCTCACATCCATACATGACCACAGGAAAGACCATAGCCTTGACTAGGCGAACCTTTGTTGGCAAAGTGATGTCTCTGCTTTTGAATATGCTATCTAGGTTGGTCATAACTTTCCTTCCAAGGAGTAAGCGTCTTTTAATTTCATGGCTGCAGTCACCATCTGCAGTGATTTTGGAGCCCAGAAAAATAAAGTCTGACACTGTTTCCACTATCTCTCCATCCATTTCCCATGTAGTGATGGGACCAGATGCCATGATCTTCGTTTTCTGAATGTTGAGCTTTAAGCCAACCTTTTCACTCTCCACTTTCACTTTCATCAAGAGGCTTTTTAGTTCCTCTTCACTTTCTGCCATAAGGGTGGTGGTATCTGCATATCTGAGGTTATTGATATTTCTCCCGGCAATCTTGATTCCAGCTTGTGCTTCTTCCAGTCCAGCATTTCTCATGATGTACTTTGCATATAAGTTAAATAAACAGGGTGACAATATACAGCCTTGACGTACTCCTTTTCCTATTTGGAACCAGTCTGTTGTTCCATGACCAGTTCTAACTGTTGCTTCCTGACCTGCATACAGATTTCTCAAGAGGCAGATCAGGTGGTCTGGTATTCCCATCTCTTTCAGAATTTTCCACAGTTTATTGTGATCTACACAGTCAAAGGCTTTGGCATAGTCAATAAAGCAGAAATAGATGTTTTTCTGGAACTCTCTTGCTTTTTCTATGATCCAGCGGATGTTGGCAATTTGATCTCTGGTTCCGCCTTTTCTAAAACCAGCTTGAACATCAGGAAGTTCACGGTTCACATATTGCTGAAGCCTGACTTGGAGAATTATGAGCATTGCTTTACTAGTGTGTGAGATGAGTGCAATTAAGAAAAGTATTAAGCATTTTGCTTAATGCTTAAGCAAAAGCATTAAGCTGAACCATAAGAAATTGCCAATATCAGACCATTCTTGACCCATATTAATAATATATTTGCTTCATCATAACTGTCCATTCCAGATGTCTTATATTATGTAACACTTTTCTGGTGGGTCTGGAACAGTGCTCTTATCAAACACAGAGATATTTCTGAAGCCCAACTCAAATTGAGTGAGATTTATTTACACACCACACCCAGACACTTATGTTTTCAAGTTAGGTTTGATGCCAAATGCATCATATCAGCATCTTACATTTGCGTCTCACATTTTTAGGGTTTTTTTTTCCCTCACATTTTTGGATTGTATTATTATCATTAGGCCTTCCCAGATGGTGCAGTGGTGAAGGATCCACTTGCCAATGCAGGAGACACAAGAGATGTGGGTTTGATCACTGGGTTGGGAAGATCCAGTTCCATGGACAGAGAAGCCTGGCAGGCTCGTCCATGGGTTCCCACAGAGCCCGACACAGCTAGGTAAGTAAGTGTGCGCACACAGTATTATCATTGTGCTCTTACTACTTGGCCATTCTGTGTGGCACCCACAGAGTTGAAAGAGCATAAGGTACTGAGAGGCATATTTCAGCTCAATTTTAAGCCTATATCAATACTCTTCAAAGATAAACCATGCTGCTTGCAAAGGCGGCAGCTCTCTGCCCAATGGCTAAATACAAGACCTGAATAACCACTTATTCCGGGGAAGGCTATGGCACCCCACCCCAGTACTTTTGCCTGGAAAATCCCATGGATGGAGGATCCTGGTAGGCTCCAGTCCATGGGGTCGCTAAGAGTCAGACACGACTGAGTGACTTGACTTTCACTTTTCACTTTCATGCATTGGGGAAGGAAATGGCAACCCACTCCAGTGTTCTTGCCTGGAGAATCCCAGGGACGGGGGAACCTGGTGGGCTGCCGTCTATGGGGTCGCACGGAGTCGGACACGACTGAAGCGACTTAGCAGCAGCAGCAGGGGGATATTTTAGGAGAAATTAAATGATTAGAGAGATACTTGAGGTCGATGTCTGTTATAGTTCTTGGTCTGACTGAGACAGGATGAGTCTAAATCATTTCTCCTCTTCAGGCCTCAATCTCTGCATCTGTAAAATGGGGACAAGGAGTTGAGCTTTGTGATTATTGCTGAGGGTGCTTTTGGCATCAGTGTTTTCAGGGTCTCTCTGTGTCTTTTCACTGGTTGTTCCCCCTACCCGTCTTTGCACACCCTTGTTTGCTGAGTAGCCCTTTCCCACACCATACCATGCAACTTCCCCACAGTGTGCAATGAGGAATTAGCATAGGGAGCTGGGATAGGGAGGAGGAGGTTTTCTTGCTGCTTCCCAAATTGGGAAAACCAGTCATTTTTTCAGTAATTACTTGTTGACATCTTAGTATGTCTTGACTTGTGCAATACCCACAGTCTTCCCAGGAGATTGCTAATCCAGGGCACATCTCCACCTTCCTGGAATGGTGTTCTTGGCTGCAGAGCTTCCTCTTTCTGGTTCTGTTGGGAAATAAGCTATTTGATGAAAGAATTTTTCTTCTTTTAAAAAATTTGTTTATTATTTATTTATATTGAAGTGGCTCAGCGGTAAAGAATCCTCCTGCCAAGCAGGAGACTTGGGTTCAGTCTTTGGGTTGGGAAGATCTCCTGGAAAAGGAAATGGTAACCCAATCCAGTATTCTTGCCTGGGAAATCCATGGATGGAGCAGCAGGGCAGGCTACAGTCCATGGGGTCACAATAGTCGAACACAGTTTACAGCTAAAGCACTACCACCACAGAGTTGTGTATAATATTATACAAGTCTACAATATAGTGATTCACAATTTTTAAAGGTTTATAGTCATTGCAAAATATTGGCTGTCCTCCCTGAGTTGGACAATACATCCTTGTAGTTTATGTTAATAGTTTGCACCTCTTAATTTCTCATCACCTCTCTCCCTTCTTCCCTCTCCCCCTCGGTAACCACTTAGTTTTTTCTCTGCATCTGAGTCTGCTTATTTTTTGTTATCTTCACTAGTTGGTTATATTTTTAAGGTTCCTCACATAAGTGATATCATGCAGTATTTGTCTTTCTCTGACTGACTTATCTCACTTAGCATAACACGCTGCAAGCCTATGTATGTTGTTACAAGTGGTAAAACTCCATTCTCTTTTTTTGAGTGAGTAGTATTCCATTGTAATAAAATACTGTATCTACTTTACATGTGGTATGTTTATACCACATCTTCTTCTGTTGATGGATACTTAGGTTGATTTTATATCTTGGCAATTGTAAATAATGCTGCTATGAATGGGGTGCATGGGTCTTTTCAAATTCGTGTTTTTATTTTTTTCAGATATATACCCAGAAGTATGTATCATACATGTCATATGGTAGTTCTATTTTTAGGTTTTTAGAAACTCTCCATAATGTTTTCCACAGTGGCTGTAGCAATTTACATTCTGCCAACAGTGAACAGTGTATGAGGGCTCCCTTTTCTTTACATCTTTGATGACATTTATTTATTTATTTATTTTTTTGCAGTATAGTTGTTTTCTGCTCAGTGGTAAAGAATTTGCCTGCCAATGCAGGAGACCTGGGTTTGATCCATGGGTCAGGAAGATCCCCTGGAGAATGAAATGGCAATCTACTGCAATTATTCTTGCCTGAGAAATTCCATAGACAGAGGAGCCTGGCCGGTTATAGTCCATGGGGCCGTAAAGAGTTCAACATGACTTAGCAAATGAGCACACACGCATAGTTGTTTTACAAGGCTGTGTTAGTTTCTGCTGTGTGGCAAAATGAATCAGGTACATAAATACACACATCCCCTCTTTTCTGAGTTTCCTTCTCATCTAGGTCACCATAGAGAGCTGAGTGGAGTTCCCTGTGCTGTGCAGTAGATTCTCACTAGTTCCCTGTTATACATAGTAGTGTATGTGTCTCAATCCCAATCTCCCAGTTCATCCCGTCTCTCCTTTCCCCACTTGGTATCCATACATTTATTCTCTATGTCTGCTCCTCTATTTCACTTTGCAAATAGGTTCACTTGTACCACCAAGCCAGGCTTCAGCAATATGTGAACCATGAACTTCCTGATGTGCAAGCTGCATTTAGAAAAGGTAGAGGATCCAGAGATCAAATTGCCAACATCCGCTGGATCATCGAAAAAGCAAGAGAGTTCCAGAAAAACATCTATTTCTGCTTTATTGACTATGCCAAAGCCTTTGACTGTGTAGATCACAATAAACTGGAAAATTCTGAGAGAGATGGGAATACCAGACCACCTGATCTGCCTCTTGAGAAATCTGTATGCAGGACAGGAAGCAACAGTTAGAACTGGTCATGGAACAACAGACTGGTTCCAAATAGGAAAAGGAGTACGTCAAGGCTGTATATTGTCACCCTGTTTATTTAACTTATATGCAGAGTACATCATGAGAAACGCTGGGCTAGAAGAAGCACAAGCTGGAATCAAGATTGCTGGGAGAAATATCAATAACCTCAGATATGCAGATGATACCACCCTTATGGCAGAAAGTGAAGAGGAACTAAAAAGCCTCTTGATGAAAGTGAAAGTGGAGAGTGAAAAGGTTGGCTTAAAGCTCAACATTCAGAAAACGAAGATCATGGCATCTGGTCCCATCACTGCATGGGAAATGGATGGAGAAACAGTAGAAACAGTGTCAGACTTTATTTTTCTGGGCTCCAAAATCACTGCAGATGGTGACTGAAGCCATGAAATTAAAAGACGCTTACTCCTTGGAAGGAAAGTTGTGACCAACCTAGATAGCATATTCAAAAGCAGAGACATCACTTTGCCAACAGAGGTTCGCCTAGTCAAGGCTATGGTCTTTCCTGTGGTCATGTATGGATGTGAGAGCTGGACTGTGAAGAAGGCTGAGCGCCGAAGAATTGATGCTTTTGAACTGTGGTGTTGGAGAAGACTCTTGAGAGTCCCTTGGACTGCAAGGAGATCCAAGCAGTCCATTCTGAAGGAGATCAGCCCTGGGATTTCTTTAGAAGGAATGATGCTAAAGCTGAAACTCCAGTATTTTGGCCACCTCATGCGAAGAGTTGACTCATTGGAGAAGACTCTGATGCTGGGAGGGATTGGGGGCGGGAGGAGAAGGGGACGACAGAGGATGAGATGGCTGGATGGCATCACTGACTTGATGGATGTGAGTCTGAGTGACCTCTGAGACCTGGTGATGGATAGGGAGGCCTGGCGTGCCGCAGTTCATGGGGTCGCAAAGAGTCAGTCGGACACGACTGAGCGACTGATCTGATCTGATCTGTACCATTTTTCTAGATTCCATATATATGTATTAATATATGATATTTGTTTTTCTAACTTGCTTCACTCTGTATGACAGTCTCTAGGTCCATCCACATATTGATAAATGCCCCAGTTTTGTTCCTTTATATGACTGAATAATATTCCATTGTATATGTGTACCACATCTTTATTCCTCTGCTGATGAACATTTAGGTTGCTTCCATGTCCTAGCTATTATAAATAGTGCTGCAATAAACATTGGGGCATATGCCCATGAGTGGGATTGCTGGATAGAAGTAGTTCTATTTTTAGTTTTTTAGGAAACCTCCATACTGTTCTCCATAGTGGCTGTGCCAGTTTCCATTCCTACCAACAATGAAGAGGGGTCCCTTCCTCCATACCCTCTAGAACATTTATTGTTTGTAGATTTTTTGATGATGGCCATTCTGACCAATGTGAGATGATACCTCATTATTGTTTTGATTTGCATTTCTCTAATAATTAATGACATGACTGAGTGACTAAGCACACACACAATAATTAACGATCAGATCAGATCAGATCAGATCAGTCGCTCAGTCGTGTCCGACTCTTCGCGACCCCATGAACTGCACCACGCCAGGCCTCCCTGTCCATCACCAACTCCCGGAGGTCACTCAGACTCACAGCCATCGAGTCAGTGATGCCATCCAGCCATCTCATCCTCTGTTGTCCCCTTCTCCTCTCTCCCCCAATCCCTCCCAGCATCAGAGTCTTCTCCAATGAGTCAACTCTTCGCATGAGGTGGCCAAAATACTGGAGTTTCAGCTTTAGCATCATTGCTTCCAAAGAAATCCCAGGGCTGATCTCCTTCAGAATGGACTGCTTGGATCTCCTTGCAGTCCAAGGGACTCTCAAGAGTCTTTTCCAACACCACAGTTCAAAAGCATCAATTCTTCGGTGCTCAGCCTTCTTCACAGTCCAGCTCTCACATCCATACATGACCACAGGAAAGACCATAGCCTTGACTAGGCGAACCTTTGTTGGCAAAGTGATGTCTCTGCTTTTGAATATGCTATCTAGGTTGGTCATAACTTTCATTCCAAGGAGTAAGCGTCTCTTAATTTCATGGCTTCAGTCACCATCTGCAGTGATTTTGGAGCCCAGAAAAATAAAGTCTGACACTGTTTCCACTGTTTCTCCATCCATTTCCCATGTAGTGATGGGACCAGATGCCATGATCTTCGTTTTCTGAATGTTGAGCTTTAAGCCAACCTTTTCACTCTCCACTTTCACTTTCATCAAGAGGCTTTTTAGCCCCTCTTCACTTTCTGCCATAAGGGTGGTGTCATCTGCATATCTGAGGTTATTGATATTTCTCCCAGCAATCTTGATTCCAACTTCTGTTTCTTCCAGTCCAGCATTTCTCATGATGTACTCTGCATATAAGTTAAATAAACATGGTGACAATATACACCCTTGACGTACTCCTTTTCCTATTTGGAACCAGTCTGTTGTTCCATGACCAGTTCTAACTGTTGCTTCCTGTCCTGCATACAGATTTTTCAAGAGGCAGATCAGGTGGTCTGGTATTCCCATCTCTTTCAGAACTTTCCACAGTTTATTGTGATCTACACAGTCAAAGGCTTTGGCATAGTCAATAAAGCAGAAATAGATGTTTTTCTGGAACTCTCTTGCTTTTTCCATGATCCAGCGGATGTTGGCAATTAACGATAGTGAGCACCTTGTCATATGTCTTTTGGCTATCTGTATGTCGTCTTTGGAGAAATGTATATTTAGGTCTGCAGAAGGAAATGGCAACCCACTCCAGTATTCTTGCCTGGAGAATCCCATCGATAGAGGAGCCTGACAGGCTATAGTCCATGGGGTTGCAAGAGTTGGACACAACTTAGCGTCTAAACCAGCACCAATCGGCATATTTATGTCTTCCACCTATTTTTTGATTGGATTGTTTGTTTGTTTGTTTGTTTAATATTGAGCTGCATGTGATTTTTGGATCTTTTGGAGATTAATCCCTTATTAGTTGCTTCATTTGCAAATATTTTCTCCCATTCGGAAAGTTGCATTTTGTTCTTGTTGATGGTTTTCTTTGCTCTGCAAAAGCTTTTACATTTACTTAGGTCCCATTTGTTTATTTTTGCATTTACTTTTCATTACTCTAGGAGGTGAATGGAAAACTTGCTGCAATTTATGTCAGAGAGTGCTCTGCCTGTGTTTTCCTCTAAGAATTTTATAGTGTCCAGTCTTATATTTAGGTCTTCAGTACATTTTGAGTTTATTTTTGTGTATGGTATTAGGAAGTGTTCCAGTTTTATTGTTTTGCATGTAGTTGTCAGGTTTCCCTGGCACCATTTATTGAAGACGTTGTCTTTTCTCCATAGTGTACTCCGATCTCCTTTGTCATGGCTTAGATGCCCATAGGTGCTTGGGTTTATCTGTGGACTTTATATCCTTTCCCACTGATTTCCATTGATTCCTGTTTTCATGCCAATGCTATATTTATTGATTAGTGTAGCTTGTAATACAGTTTGAAGTCAGGAAGCCTGATTTCTCCAGCTCCGTTTTTGTTTCTCAAGATTGTTTTGGCTATTTGCAGTCTTTTCCCTACATCCTCCCCGACGTTTGCTATTCGTGTTCTTTTTGATGACACTCATTATGGC
This sequence comes from Tragelaphus eurycerus, assembly GCA_935064755.1. NCBI lineage: Eukaryota > Metazoa > Chordata > Mammalia > Artiodactyla > Bovidae > Tragelaphus > Tragelaphus eurycerus. The sequence continues at coordinate 1,795,781 of CAKXYN010000083.1, forward strand.
AGGTGAGCAGCACTCTCTCTCTGTGATTTTGAATTGCATTTCACTGATGATTATTGATGTGGAGCATCTTTTCACGTGCCTGTTGGCCATCTGCTTGTCTTCTTTGGAGAAGAGGTCTTCAATTCATTCAGGCCTTCTGCCCATTTTTAAATTGAGTTGTTTATATTTATGATGTGGAGTCATGTGAACTATTTATTTATTTTGGATATTAACCCTTTATCAATCATACCATTTGCAAATATTTTCTCCCATTTAGTAGACTTTTTCTCATTTCATTGATGGTCTTCTGCTGTGCAAAAGATTTAAGTCTAATTAAGTCCTATTAATTTGTTTTTCCTTTTATTTTCTTTGCTTTAAGTGGTGGTGGTGGTTTAGTCACTAAGTTGTGTCCTACTCTTGCGACCCCATGGACTGTAGCCTGCCAGATTCCTCTGTTCATGGGATTCTCCAGGCATGAATACTGGGGTGGGTGGTCATTTCCTTCTCCAGGGAATCTTCCTGACCCAGGAATTGAACCTGGGTCTCCTGCACTGCAGGCAGATTCTTTACCAACTGAGTTACTAGGGAAGCCCCTTTAGGAGACAGATTTGCTTTAGGAGGCAGATTCAAAAAAAAATTCCTATAATTTTATGTCAAAGAGTGTTTTCCCAGTTTTTCCTCTCGGAGTTTTCTGGTTTATAGTCTTGCATTTAGGTCTTTATGCCCTTTGAAGTGATGAAGTGAAGTCGCCCAGTCGTGTCCAACTCTTTGCGACCCTGCGGACTGTAGCCCACCAGGCTCCTCTGTCCATGGGATTCTCCAGGCAAGAATACTGGAGTGGGTTACCATTTCCTTCTCCAGGGGAATCTTCCTGACCCAGGGATTGAACCCGGGTCTCCCATATTGGAGGCAGACGCTTTAACCTCTGAGCCATCAGGGAAGCCCAAAATGTTTAGGGGATTTTATTAACAATATTGTAAGTGAGTGAGTGAGTGAGTGAAGTCACTCAGTTGTGTCCGACTCTTTGCAACCCCATGGACTGTAGCCCACCAGGCTCCTCTGTCCGTGGGATTCTCCAGGCAAGAATACTGGAGTGGGTTGCCATTTCCTTCTCCAGGGGATCTTCCCGACCCAGGGATTTAACCCAGGTCTCCCGCATTGCAGGCAATTGCTTTATCATAATTCTCAAGCAGGTTAGAGCCAACTAGTCTCCTCCTAAGCACATGCCCAAGAGAAACTCTCACACATGTTCAACGGGAGATACATACGAGAACCTCTGCCACAGCGGTCACCATGGAGGCAAAAACCTGGATGTCACCAGGAAAGGTGGTGAATAGAGTGTGTTGAAGTCACCAAATAAGGCATTATACAGCTGTTCAAAAGAAGGAACAACACAGCATGCCTTGATATGGGTGAATCTTAGCAAAATGTTTTAAGTTGAAAGGTAAATTCCCAGAGGTTATATATAGCAAGGTTCAGATCAGATCAGATCAGTCGCTCAGTCGTGTCTGACTCTTTGCGACCCCATGAACCGCAGCACGCCAGGCCTCCCTGTCCATCACCAGCTCCCGGAGGTCACCCAGACTTGCATCCATCGAGTCAGTGATGCCATCCAGCCATCTCATCCTCTGTCGTCCCCTTCTCCTCCTGCCCTCAATCCCTCCCAGCATCAGAGTCTTCTCCAATGAGTCAACTCTTCGCATGAGGTGGCCAAAATACTGGAGTTTCAGCTTTAGCATCATTCCTTCTAAAGAAATTCCAGGATTGATCTCCTTCAGAATGGACTGGTTGGATCTCCTTGCAGTCCAAGGGACTCTCAAGAGTCTTCTCCAACACCGCAGTTCAAAAGCATCAATTCTTCGGCGCTCAGCCTTCTTCACAGTCCAGCTCTCACATCCATACATGACCACAGGAAAGACCATAGCCTTGACTAGGCGAACCTTTGTTGGTAAAGTAATGTCTCTGCTTTTGAATATGCTATCTAGATTGGTCATAACTTTCCTTCCAAGGAGTAAGCGTCTTTTAATTTCATGGCTGCAGTCACCATCTGCAGTGATTTTGGAGCCCAGAAAAACAAAGTCTGACACTGTTTCCACTGTTTCCCCATCTATTTCCCATGCGGTGATGGGACCAGATGCCATGATCTTCGTTTTCTGAATGTTGAGCTTTAAGCCAACCTTTTCCTCTCCTCTTTCACTTTCATCAAGAGGATTTTTAGCCCCTCTTCACTTTCTGCCATAAGAGTGGTGTCATCTGCATATCTGAGGTTATTGATATTTCTCCCGGCAATCTTGATTCCAAGGCAAACCATTCAATGTCACAGTAATCCAAATCTATGCCCCAACCAGTAACGCCAAAGAAGCTGAAGTTGAAAGGTTCTATGAAGAACTACAAGACCTTTTAGAACTAACACCCAAAAAAGATGTCCTTTTCATTATAGGGGACTGGAATGCAAAAGTAGGAAGTCAAGAAACACCTGGAGTAACAGGCAAATTTGGCCTTGGAATACGGAATGAAGCAGGGCAAAGACTAATAGAGTTTTGCCAAGAAAATGCACTGGTCATAGCAAATACCCTCTTCCAACAACACAAGAGAAGACTCTATACATGGACATCACCAGATGGTCAACACCGAAATCAGATCGATTATATTCTTTGCAGCCAAAGATGGAGAAGCTCTATACAATCAGCAAAAACAAGACCAGGAGCTGACTGTGGCTCGGACCATGAACTCCTTATTGCCAAATTCAGACTGAAATTGAAGAAAGTAGAGAAAACTACTAGACCATTCAGGTATGACCTAAATCAAATCCCTTATGATTATACAGTGGAAGTGAGAAATAGATTTAAGGGCCTAGATCTGATAGATAGAGTGCCTGATGAACTATGGAATGAGGTTCGTGACATTGTACAGGAGACAGGGATCAAGACCATCCCCATGGAAAAGAAATGCAAAAAAGCAAAATGGCTGTCTGGGGAGGCCTTGCAAATAGCAAGGTTATATGAAGTTAAAAACAATGGGTGTGTGCACACACACACACACACACACACAAATACATATGATACAGCTAATTATAGAGGAGAATAAAACAATGATGAGCACAGGACTTAGGGTGAGGAATACCCTGAGCTGGAACAGTAAATGGGTGGTGGCAAGAGGCTTCATATGATACCCCTCAAGGTTCTGGCTTTCCTTTTATGCCATGCGTTAATTGGTATTTACAATGTTATTACTAATTAATGAACTGACTAATTAAAAGGCAGTACAAGCATAGACTATGACGTGTGTAACATGATCCAGGGATTATGACAATTCCAATTCTGTCTTTATGAGATCCAAAAACAGACAAAAAATAAGAATCAGTGGATGCCGTGTGTTCCTGAAAGACTTTCCAACAAATCATGTGGATGAGCCTCAACACATAGATTTCAGAGTGACTGCTTTGGTCTTACAAAGGAATGTTTTGATTTCTTCCTAGTTCTTAATTTTGGTGCAGCAACTAATGTTGCTAGAAAATGAAGTCTGGTTGAACCTGGTCCTATTGTTAAGCCTTCCCTTAAATCAGCATTCCCTTAAATGACCTGATTTGTTGACAATTTGATTACAGGAAAAAAAAAAATAGAGGAGACCTCTTTGGATACATGAAGTGTTCTGGTTGGAAGGAGAGTGCTTGGGTGAAGAAAGTGTTGGAACAAATTTGGAGCAGGAAAGATGGAATCTGAGTTGTCCTGGCCAAACAACTAGACTATTTCCTTGAAGTCTTTCTTTCTTCTCTGACCTTTCTGGAAATACTCAGTTTCAACCAAGAATGTGGCTATGTTGTGAAGCCTGGCTGTGGGTGTGGGCATTCCCTGATTCCTTGGGCACCTACCCCCGTGGCCCAGACTCAACCAGAAGCTGGATATGCATATTTGACCCAGATTTGAGGTTGAAGACTGGTAATATTTTGTCCTTGGCTTATTTTCTCTCAACATGGGCAATATTGGCTCCTCGTGCAGTGTTGCATCAAGTGGATCTTGCAGTAGAGGAGCAGAAGACTCAGCTGTAGAGCCACATCCACAGTGGCAGCCCCAGGCAGAGCTGGAGCTCCCTCTTCTCAGTATGTCCAGCCCACACCTCAATTACTGAAGTCGTATCACATTGTATCATCCTGGTTTATTTACAGAGCTCCCCTGCCCACCAGCCTGTGAACATCTCAAGGGCAGAGACTCTGCCTTTTTCATTGCCAAGTCTCCCAAGTTCAGGGAAGACTGGAGATGCTGCTTGAAAGTTGGGGAACACCATGCATTTCATCTTGTTGTCAGCGCCCAGTGACTGGGACCTCAGAGTAATGACAGATTATCACTGCCTGGATGGGGTTCAGGGAAGATCAGAGATAAGGGAGCGTGGTTTAGTTTGGTGTTTGAAGTGGATTCCCTCATAGAGAGGGAAAGGGAGAGTGGGGAGGAGTGGCGGTAATGATGGGATGGGGATAGTCAAGGTAAGTAACAACCAGAACAGCATGCCTGCTCACCCATCAGAGCAGACTCTGAAAGCAGATTGTCAATATTGCTGTCTTGGTGTCTACCAGCTGTAGGTCAGACAGGGGAGACGACGTGGGGCCTGGGGTTTGGGTGGTGAAGAAGTAGAACAGGAATAAGTGTTTCACCATCAGTTCTGCTACAGGAACTTCCTATGCACGATCTTACTTGATTATCACACAACACTGGCAGATAGGCACCATGACTCCAATTTTTAAGAGTAAGAAAGAGACAATGGAGGGGTGAGCAACTTGCTCAGAATTACCTAAAAAGTGAGTTGTAGAGCTGGAACAGAAGTTTAAATTGGACCCCGCCCCAAGTTCCTAGGCCTGTGCTCTGCTCCTGACATCCCATCACACTGCCATGCACAGAAGGTGTGGCCACTGGAGGTCAGGCTCAGAGCCAAGGCATGGGGCGGGAGCCATTAGACACGCAGAGGACTGTGTGGAGGAGGAGCAGGAACGAGGCTGCAGTAGAAGGCTGGGCAGCTCCTGAGGTCAGGGTGGGTGTCCGTGGTCAGAGACATTCTGTTTAGAGCCTGTAAACCTCCACCTGTCACGCCCAAGAAAGTCCGCAGTGGCCACACCCTCGTCATGGGCTTTCTGGGGAATATTTCTGGACAGAGAGCTCAGGCAGTGAAGGAGGGCAAGGCACTGCCCTGGAACCAGGGCCAGAGATGATTTTGGAATTTAGAATGGAGAGACTGAGCACAAGGTTTCCAGCCTTTGGGGCTAGAGATGAGTAATGTTGCAGGAGGAGCTCTACTCTAGGGATGAAAAAGAAGTGATAAAGAATCAAGAGATGGAAGATGTGGCTGAACAAGCAGATGGTTTTAGTCCCAGTTTTGGTGAGAGAAGCCCAAGGACTGGTTTCATGGGGATCATCAAAAAACGTCGGGGTGGTATAAACATCCCAGTGTATGGGAGGGAGAGACAGAGTGAAGACTGAGAGGGAGGAGAAGATACACTGAAGCAGAGAGAGAGTCTGAGATGGGGACAGAAATACACAAAAGAAAAGAAAAACCCAAAGACACAGCCACATGAAGAGAATGCCGTGGAGATCCAAAGGTACACAGAAACCAGGGCAATGAGAGAGGAAATTGGAGAGGCCGAGAGATGGGGACAGAGAATAAGAAAGGACAGTGATGCAAACTCCCAGTGGGTAGCTGTGTTTCATGGAGAAAAAGCATATAAACTTCCTGAAGACTGTGTTCTGGCCCTGTGGGCCTCCAGGGAAGAGAGATTCTTTGGCTTACCTGAGGTCCTGGGGAGTCCTAAGTTTCTGGGCTTTCCTCACTGACAGGTGGAAAGCCCAGGGTAAAAGGTCGCCTATGACATAGATTTTCCCCGTAACCACAGTCCCAGAAGAGGCCTTCATGCCATCTCCCGTCCTCCCATCTCATTCCTCTGTTTATGGCCCTCCAGGGAACTCCAAAGACCAGCCACTTAGTACTAACTCCCAGAATATTATTCCTCAGGCAGCCACCTCTGCGACTTTCAGTTTGGGAACATCACATGAGCAAATTCGGTGCTGCCTTTCCACTTGACTCTACAGACTGTTGATAACAATGGCCATGTTCCCATAGAGTCTCTCTTCTTCAGGATCACCATCTGCAGTTCCTCCCTTGGTGTAACCAGTCAGGACAGGCTAAGTTATGCTATGGTAAAAATCTCAATATCTCAGGGGCTCTCAGGAACAAACGTTTATTCCTTGTAGTAAAGAGAAAAATCATTCATGACACTTGTTAAAGAATGGCAAGGAGACTTCATTCAAGGGATATTTCATGGATGTAGGACCACCACAAGGCCCTGCAGAGACTGGATTCAGCTCTTAATATAGCATGGGTAAGTGGAAATGGGGATCAGTGGATGGAAAATAGCTAAGAAGAAATATCAGAAGTAAGGCGATTCTGGCTAGTAAAATCTAACAGGCTTCTCACTGAAGGCAGGCCAAGGTGATTACACATCACCTGGGAAGTGGTGGAGGATAAAGACCTGACCAAATGTTGAGAGCCATCAGACATGGAGGGTGAAGGAGTCTAGCTAAACCGACTTGGCGGTATTCTTGTTAAAACAGGGCAATGCAAAGATGAACATTGAAACTCAAAAATCAAAGCCTGCTTGAGAGGACAGTTCATAGGAGCCTGAATAGAGGTGGCTGAGGAGAGAATCTTTGTCGTTTGCTCACGCTGTACTTTGACTTTGTGAGCCAGATCCACTACTTGGGTTCATCTTCATTCTGGAATCCCATCTGGCCAGGCCTCGCCTCTCTCTGAGTGCCAGTTGGTCCACCAAGATGGGGGCGCTGGGCGGGGAGGACTGCAGAGTGTGGGCTTTGATGCTTTCGATGTGACACAGCACGCCGACGGCCTTGGATGGGCCCCCGCCCCGCGCTGGGCACTGCGTCTACACCGCGTGCTGACCGCCTGGAGCCCATCCACCTGATGGAGGCCCACTGTCCACGAACAAGATGGACCGTGTCCCGGGGGGTCTCCCAGGTGGTCACCACCCCTGTGTTGGTCATGAAAGCTTTGCTGGCTGTCATGAGTCCTTTGGCTTCTCCACTGACCTGAGGTCCATATGGGTGGCCAGGCCCACCCCACAGTCCCCCGGACACTGTCACACCCTGGCCACAGACCCCTCAGACACCGCCAGGCACCCCAGCCAGCTCGCAGTGGAAACACACAAATGCAAAGCCTGAAGGAGGGCGTCTCAGCTCCCGAGAGCTTCCTGGACAGATAGCAGGCAGCCTTCCATCCGGGCTGAACTCCGTGCAGCACTCGCGTCCTGCCAGCAACCAAGCGCAGCTAGGACTCCTGCGCCCTTTTCACGACACCCGACGGACCTGTCCAGACCCAGTGCTGGTCCGTTTGCCAGGTGTCTAGGGCCCACTCTGTGCCACCACAGCCTGAACACTTGATATCTACTTCAGGGTTTCAGAGGCAGTGCAAGTGACCTCCTAGCAGGTATTTACTTGGCCGGCAGAGGTGAGGGAGGGGATGGGACACCCAACATGTTTTTGTCATTTCTTCAGAGGGAAGTTCAAGTTTCCTGCCCTCTCCTCCCCGCCCCCAGATTTAAAATGAATGCATTAAAAGGTTTACAAAGCAAAGCCAACAACAACAATAAAGCATTGCCAACTGTATTCGTTGAAGAAAATGAGAACACAGGCCTCCATACCCTGATCCTGAAAGCTTCTGCCAGAATTGACACATCTCACCCTCAATCCTGCTGCTTTAGGCAGAGCGTCCTGTTAGTGAGGTGAGGAGGAAAACTCTGGAGTCAGGAAGGGGCTGCGGATACTTGTGAACGAAGATACAGTTCTCTACAGTAGCTTCTCCCACACTACAGTCTCAGGCTCTTGAAGCTAGTCCCTTGATTAAGGTCTCCCAAGTTTGTTGATGTTCCTTTAGGAGCTAGTACTGGACAAGAGCGTTCCCTCGTGGCTCAGACGGTAAAGCGTCTGCCTGCAGTGCAGGAGACCGGGTTCAATTCCTGGGTTAGGAAGATCCCCTGGAGAAGGAAATGCCAATCCACTCCAGCACTCTTGCCTGGAAAATCCCATAGACGGAGGAGCCTGATAGGCTACAGTCCATGGGGTTGGCAAAGAGTCGGACACGACTGAGGGACTTCACTGGACAAGAAGCTTGCAGGGAGGTGATGTTTATGAAACACTTGGTGAACATAGCTATGAATGGTCTTCTTCCATCTTATAGTTAGAACATGTGTCCACTAGGTTTACCAAAGGCCACAGGGGAGAGAAAGAGAGAGAGAGAGAGAGGAAACATACCTTTAATTTGATTTTTCTACCTAAGTTTTACTGGGCTTTATCATTCAATGCCTTTTAAAAATCTCATGTTTTATCACTTGGGGTCTTGAAGCAGTTGGCTCTTCTGTAGCTCTGAGATGGAAAAGGACATCTTATCTTCATTGGGCTTTGAATGAATGAGAAATAAACCCCTATTCTTTTAAGCCACTGAAACTGTAGGACTTATCTGTTTTGACAGCTACTGTTAATTATTTTAATGTAGAAATTGCTATAAGAAGTGAAGTGCTCCATTATAAAAACATAAAATATATGATATCTTAGTGATTGGGACAGGTAATGGGAAAGTGTGTTGGAGACTGGAAAGATGGAGGTAAGAGTATTCAGTGGCAAGATATTTGTAAAGTTGTTCCTTGTGATAACTTGAAAATGTGGCTCCTGAGCTTAGTGTACTTGTCTTTCCAGGGAAGACATAGTAAAATAGAATGATGGTGGCCTGGCTGCATTTGACAAGGTATTATAAGTATGAGAAAAGCTCAGGAAATTCTTAGGTGGATTGCAAGCGGAAATTAAGAGAGAGTCCAGAAATTCGAGGCTTTGAAATTGGATTGCATACTGCTTACGACATCACACAATAAGAGAGGAGATTCTATAAGGATTTAGGCAGCAAAGGTCTAATAAGACCTCTCAACTGGAAAAATGACTTGGGGGATGGATCAAATGAAAAGAGCAGATTTCTCATTGATTTTTTCCATATAGTCTCAAGATAGCTGCCATTAGCTTAAGAGGGAGAGATGCAAGGGAGTGAGAAACCAAAGGAAAAGGACAGATTTGAGAACTATATTTTAAAAAGAGCTTTGGCTGTGGTCAGTGGAAATAGATCAGAAACCTATTATATTACTGAATGAAATGCAATACTAAAGAAATCATAAGCCTGGTCTAGAAAATCTTTCAGGCTTAAAAAAACTCTTGGGATTCCATCCTTTTCACTAAAGAAAAAAATACAATGTCCAGCAGAACATAATCCCTAATACTCACTCTAAGAAAGGTCACGCATGGCTCCCAAAGGTGGACGCTGGGGTTATGAGAACAATGGACACTCACTGATGACTCTGAGAGGACATCATTCCCTCTTACCCAGAGCAGGAGGCTTCCTGAAGTCTGCCTAGCAAGATTTCAGAACCACTCTAGCCTTATGACTCTCATATGTTTCCCTTTCTTTCCAAGCACGTATGTTGATCATGGTTATCCTGCCCCTCTTTGTTTATCATGTTTTGGATAAGTGGTATGGGGATGGCTGGGAGAGAGGGATATATAATTTGTCCTTTTGGATCCTTTTTGTAGCATAGTGATCTCAACTGGGCAACATTTGGCAATACCTGCAGGCATTAAAAAATTTTTAAGTATAGTTAATTTACGGTATTGTATTAGTTAACCTGGAGGCATTTTTGATTGTCACACCTGGGGGAGGGATGCTATTGGCATTTCGTGAATTGAGACCAGAGATGCTGCTAAATCTCATACAACAGTGCACAGGACAGCTTCCCTTGCCCACCCCCAACAAAGAATTATCTAGTCTAAAATGTCAATATTGGGCTTCCCTGGTGGCTCAGTGGTAAGAGACATGGGTTTGATCCTTGGGTCCCTCCTGAAGGAGATGGCAACCCATTCTAGTATTCTTGCCTCGAAAATCCCATGGACAGAGAAGCCTAGTTGGCTATAGTCCCTGGGGTTGCAAAGCCTTGGACATGACTTAAACTGAGCATGCATGCAAAAGACCCTCAATCAGGTCTAGGGAATATGCTCTGGTCTAGCTTAAAGCTCAACATTCAGAAAACGAAGATCATGGCATCCGGTCCCATCACTTCATGGGAAATAGATAGGGAAACAGTGAAAACTGTGTCAGACCTTATTTTTTTGGGCTCCAAAATCACTGCAGATGGTGACTGCAGCCATGAAATTAAAAGACACTTACTCCTTGGAAGGAAAGTTATGACCAACCTAGATAGGATATTCAAAAGCAGAGACATTACTTTGCCAACAAAGGTCCGTCTAGTCAAGGCTATGGTTTTTCCTGTGATCATGTATGGATGTGAGAGTTGGACTATGAAGAGGGCTGAGCACCGAAGAATTGATGCTTTTGAACTGTGGTGTTGGAGAAGACTCTTGAGAGTCCCTTGGACTGCAAGGAGATCCAACCAGTCCATTCTGAAGGAGATCAGCCCTGGGATTTCTTTGGAAGCAATGATGCTAAAGCTGAAACTCCAGTATTTTGGCCACCTCATGCGAAGAGTTGACTCATTGGAAAAGACTCTGGTACTGGGAGGGATTGGGGGCAGGAGGAGAAGGGGACGACAGAGGATGAGATGGCTGGTTGGCATCACTGACTCGATGGATGTGAGTCTGAGTGACCTCCGGGAGTTGGTGATGGACAGGGAGGCCTGGCATGCTGCGATTCATGGGATCGCAAAGAGTTGGACATAACTGAGCAACTGAACTGAACTGAGGGAATAAAAGTTGTAGCATCCTGACCTAACAGCGAGATTAGGGAACATCACCTGCCAATCAGAAAGCCTGAAGTGGCTTCATTCAGTCCTTCATTTAGCACTTAACTGATTGCTTGCGAGAGGGCAGAGGTGGAAAGGGGTACAGTGGGGATTTGTCAGGTATTAATGCTAGTTGCTGCATTAGCCAGCCTCTGAGAACCTCAGAGTCTCAACAGGAAAAGTTTATTTTTCACATCATGTTAAGGAAAAAAATCTGTTTTTCACCTAAATGACTAATGTATATATATATTTTTATGGGCATTGTGAGCCTGGTAATAGATTGATTTTCCTCACTGAGTTGGCTTCCAGGAAGCTCGTTATAACAACTGTTTGTTGCTGTTGAGTGATGGTCTCTGGCTCATCTTCCTATTTGACACTCATTTGCCCAAGACTTTTGATTTTTTTCCGCCCTTCCCCAATATTGCATGTTACTTCAAAATACCAAAATACTTTTGGGGATGAGGTGAGCTATAGAATAAATGAATGAATCAAAAACATTCTTGCTGGAAGATGGCTCCTATTAAAGGGAAATTGGGGAAACAGTAAGTATCTCTTTCCTTGTTTAAAAAGGAAAGTGAAGCTTTGGGTTCTGGCTTGAAAATTTATAGAATTGAAACTGTTGTTTGGGCTGGAGATCTGCAAATAGCTTTTCTTTTTCATTCTGCAGTTTTACTTACCCCTTTTAAGTTGCTATTTTAGCAATCCAGACTCCCATTTGCTTTTGTGGGCGAAGGGAGACAAGAAAACCTTTTCTTCACAGTCTTTTGGGGAATCACTTCATGCAAATATCTTTGTCTCAGAAGGAAACTGTCCCAAGGTTAAGTCTCTGGCCATCTCTGAGTAAGAGGCATTAAGAGCTAGTTTTTTTTTCCTTTTGCTTTTCTGTTCCAAATGGTTAAGGAGTCAGGAGACCAGCCACAAACTTGTTATTTCTGATTTCTGGGGAAAAAAAAGTGGGCCGAGAACCCCACCAGATCCACAGTTCTCATCTGTGTGCCCAGAGAGAGGGCTAATCCAGTGAAAGATGCTTTCTGATGATTTTGGTTGAAAGTAGTTTTAATGACACCCAAACCATGTTTTCTGAAGAAGCTAGCTCTGCTTCTTGTAAACATGGAAGAAATATTGGGTTTGGAGACCGAGGCCAGGGTCTCTCTGGGGAGTTCTGAGAGGTGGGTCAGTGTGAACTTAGGAGCCCCACTGCCTGGCTCCCAGTCCTGGCTGCCTCCCTCAGTTATGTAAACTTGGGCAAACCATGTTGCGTTCTTAGCCACAGAGGTATGACAACAATAGAACGATGTGTCCTAAAGAATAAATGACATGTTGTTCATAAAGTGCTGGACACATTATGCAACATGTATTCCTGACTGCTTCCCTGACAGCCAGGACGGATTGGAGCATGGCCACTGGAAGATTGAGACCACATGCCCTCACACTGGGCCCCTGTACCTTCCTTTCTCATCTTCAGAGAGGCCAGGAAAGCAGTGCCCTGGCCACTGTCCCCAGATGGGGTGGTGGGAAGGGTGTAGAAACCTCCCCACCAGAAGCTTCTGGAGGTAGCCTCCTCTTGACTCCATGTGATCTCTCCTTGGGACATGAATCCCTTTCCCTTTTTGATCTCTATCTTCTCTTCTGTGCAATGATAGGTTAAGTTATATCATCTTTAACAAATTTCATTTCCCCCTAGTTTAGATAGTTTGTATTACATTGAAGCAGAATTCCTCAGCCTTGGCATTATTGGCATTGCATGGCAGATAGTTCTTTGCTGTGCGGTGTATTGTAGAATGTTTAGTGGCAACTTTGGCCTCCAGCCACAAATGTCAGAAGCGGCTCTCCCCCAAGTCATAACAACTAAAAATGCCCCCAGACATTGCCAAACATCCCAGGGAGCGGGGCGAGGGGAGCACAGTTGCCCTGGTTGAGATACTGACCATCTTTGTTGAGTTCTTTATGCCAGCCCCAGTGCTGAGATTTCCATGCTGGAATTTTATTCAGTCCTTATTCAGTGTTTATTTAGCAAGAACACAGAATTTGGAAACAGACAGATCTCATCTAGAATATCAACTTCAAACTGATGAGCTGATCATTGGCCCCTTACTGAGCTCCATTTCTTCCATTGTTGAATCAAGGGTAATACCAGCCTTGTAGATCCTTGGAGGAAAAAGACACACCAGGTCCTTCCCCAGCTAGACGATGTGCTCAATGACAGTGGAAAAAACTGTTGCTATCGCTTTCATTCCTCCCCTGAAGCCCTGGGTGTGTGAGCCCTGCAGCCCGCACGCCATAGTGTATCACCTCATTCCTGGGCCCACCTTCTCTTGGGTGTCTAGGCCTTTCTTCTGAGCTCCAGACCAACATAGCGGTTTTCAGAAACCAGAACTGAAATAGTTGTACTGCCCCTAATCTACTTCTCTGCTGTGTTCCCTTTGTCAGTGACCCCAGTCACCTAAGCCAGGATTCTAGGAGTCATTCTTGACTTCTCCCAACTCCTCACCCCTCATCGTCAAGCAGTAACTGGGCACTGCTCAGCATACCTGTGAGACCTGCCCGCATTTATCTGTATCTCTCAGCCTCCCCGGCCCCAGAGTCGGGTTGCCATACCTAGCATCAGGGTGCAGAGAGTGCTGTCAAACCAGCACCTCCGCCCTCCGCCCACCCCTCTTCTTTTTCTGTTAGAGCATTGCTTCACAATGCTGTGTTCATTTCTGCTGTTCAGCAAAGGGAATCAGCCATACGTATACATATTATCCCCTCTTCCGTGGAGTTCCTTCCCACTTAGGTCACCACAGAGCACTGAGTAGAGTCCCCCGTGCTGTACAGCGATTTCTCGTTAGTTAGCTGTCTTATACATAGTAGTGTATACATGCCAGTCCCAGTCTCCCAAATCCATCCTGCCCCCACGCCACCACCGCTTCCCCGCCTGGTATCCATGCATTTGTTCTCTGTTGTCTATTTCTGCTTTGCAGATGAATTCATAAAACCAGTCTTGCTGCCTCCACACTTGCCCTTACAATCCATCCCGAAAGTACAGCCAGAATAATCCTTGGCTGCATTCTTATTCTCAGGATAAAGCTTACTTCCTTAATTGGCATGGACGCATTTCTCATTCTGGCTCCATCTTCTCTTCGTCCTCACTTTTGGCCTGTCTCCTTATCTTTTTATTGGTTTCAGCCATATGAAACCACTAACACTTTCTCACAGAGCCATACTCACCCTTCCTTTTAGCTATCTGCGTCTGTTTTCACCTAGTAGAGAACACTTGGCTGCCACTTTTGCTCTGACTTAGATAATTCCATAAGCCTCAGCTCAGCGCAATGGCAACGCACTCCAGTGCTCTTGCCTGGAAAATCCCATGGACGGAGGAGCCTGGTAGGCTGTAGTCCAGGGGGTCGTGAAGAGTCGGGCACGACTGAGCGACTTCACTTTCATTTTTCACTTTCATACATTGGGGAAGGAAATGGCAACCCACTCCAGTGTTCTTGCCTGGAGAATCCCAGGGACAGAGGAGCCTAGTGGGCTGCCGTCTGTGAGGTCGCACAGAGTCAGGCATGACTGAAGCAACTTAGCAGCAGCAACAGCAGCTCAGAGCTCCTGTCCTCTTTAGCCTTCTCTGATCCCTAAGCTGTCAGGCATCTCCTAGGGCTTCCTCACTAAGGCAGTTACCATGCTGTGTTGCCACCACCTGTGGACAGGTCTGTCTCCTCCTACTAGACTGCGATTTTCCTGGGTGGCCAGTGTGCCTTTTGCTGTAATCCCTAGTATCCAGCACAGGCCTTGTTGTAATAAATGTTTGTATAGCACAAGTGAATGGTACTCAGTGTTGCCCAAGTTAGAGTGGCTGTCCAAAAGAGGAAGGAAACAAGACAGTGAGGCAATAGAAACTGATAGAAACTGGTCCAGAAATTGTCTCAGAGACCCCTCTTTCCATCTTGAAATCTCCAGGGATTCAACAGGAAGATTATCTTGTTTGGTGGAAATGTGACTCAAGTAGCTTTATCTTTGACATTTAGATGGACAATAAATCATCTTCATTCCTGACAAGGAGCTTCTATTTCTTTTTGTGTTATAAATGTCAGATGGAAAGGATCAAAGAACCAGGAGTTATGTGACCTAGGATTCACTTTCAACTTAGCTGTCAAAAAGTGTATGAATGAGTCTTTCAGATGCTGTAACTTGAAAAACTGGGTGAGCTTTTGGTATGTTTTAGAGCAGAATTTCTCAATGTTATTGACATTTTGGGCCAGATAATTCTTTTTTGTGGGAGCTACTCTGTGCCTTGTGGGACCCTTGGCAGCACGCCTTCACTAGATGCCAGGAGTTCTCTGTGGCACCGTGACAAGCAGGCATGTCTCTGGACATTGCCAGATGGCCCCTGTGGAGACAAAGTTGACCCTGGTTGAGAATCATGGCCCCAGAGGAATTAGAGTAGAAGTCCATCTGATTGGGCCAAGGGAGCAGTGGACGAGAGTTGGGTTTAAAGGTCACTGCTAACTTTGCCACCTAGAGATGTTTTTAAATAAGTTCTATATGAATCCAAAAGTAGGATGTTTGAGGGATCAGCTTGATCTCCATGGCTTACATCCTCCTCATCTGAAGTAATAAATAATGCAAGGCCAGAAGGTTTGGGGTCCTTCCAAGTTCAGTTTTGGTGTTAAGAGTGATCAGGGAGATGGAATGAGCTCAGAACTGGGGATGAGGATCTGTGTCTGGCAGCTACAATCAGCTGATGAGCTTCGGGCCTCTGCTTGCTCACGGTGGCCTATCCCCAACTCAGGCCTCTCCCTAAAAACTCCTCAAGATGCCTTGGGAAGGACTGTCTTGTTCAGTCACTTTTGGCCATTCTCCCCTCCCCAGAAGCAGAGACTGTCAGAATTGGAAAGTGCTTAGGAACATTTGGTCTGAGTCCTTTGTTAGAGAGGGGAAGTGGAGACTCAGAAGAGGGAAGAAGCTTAGCTGAGGTTGCACAGCTAGAGTAGGGCCTCTTATTGACCAAATCGCTTTCTTTTTTTTTTTTTTTTTTTGAACTGCTTTGTTGAGGTATGATGACATGTGAAAAGGTATACATATTTTGTTGTTATTGTTGTTTAGTTGCTAAGTCGTGTCCAACTTTTCTACAACTCCATGGACTATATAGCCTGCCAGGTTCCTCTGTCCATGGAATTTCCCAGGCAAGAATACTGGAGTGGGTAACCATTTCCTTCTCCAGGAGAGCTTCCCGACCCAGGGATTAAACCTGTGTCTCCTCGTTGGCAGGCAGATTCTCTACCACTGAGCCAGCAGGGATGCATATAACTCAGTGGGCTTGGGGTTAAAGTATACACCTGTGAAACCATTACTACTGTCAAGGGCAGAGCCACATCCATCACCTCCCAGAGTTTACTCCTGCTCCATTTATCATGATGATGATTATTATTTGGTGATAAGAACACTTAACATCATATCCACCCTCTTGGCAGATTCTGAGTATACGATACAGCTTTGTTAGCCATAGGCACTCTCCTATACAGTGGAGTTCTAGAACTTACTTATCAACGTCAGTTATTATTTCTCCCACTCTGTCCTGCCTAACTCTGGGAGCCTACCCATGTCTATTCAACTCCTGATGGGAGTCTTTATTTCATTGAACCTTGACATGTCTTTGGTTTTACACTTCCTATATCCTGATTCCTGCTTGCTGATAGCCATCTAATGCAAACATAAGACTGTAACACTTCAGCAAGAAATAATGTGTTTACCTCCCAGCAGAAACATTTGGCTTTTAGTTGAGCTTTAACCTAATGAAATGAAACTAATAGAAGGAATTTGAAGCAGGGGCTGGGTTTAGAAAGACTTCTGGACCAGCTGGATTCTTTTGGGAAATTCCCCATCTTTGGAGGTCATGTCATCTACCATTGAATATAGAATTGCACACTGGGGTTGTTTCCCAGCATGTGATACAGAGGAAGGAACCTCGGCTTTGAACATAGGTTCAGATTCCAGCTCCACCTCTTCATAGCTTTGTGAATTTACCACAAAGATAACACCGTTTATGAATGGTCTTTGTGGGCTGGTCATGTTACCTACGTTATTTTATTAATTCATGACATCTGTGGGCAGAAGGGTTCACAGTTTGTGGGTGAGAAAACTGAGTATCAGAGAATTTATAAGCGTTGATTAACAAAGTTAGAAGCGATGGGGTGAGGAGTTTAACCCATGGCAGCTGGGCTCTAGATTATGAGCAACCAAACTGAGGTCAAAACCAAATGATTAGGGCTTCCCTGGTGGCTCAGTGGTAAAGACTCTGCCTGCCAATGAAGGAGACATGGGTTCGATCCTTGGTCTTGGAGGATCCTCCATGCTGCGGAGCAATTAAGCCCGTGCGCCACGCTACTGAGTCTGTGCTCTGGAGCCCGGGGGCCACAACTACTGAAGCCCACTGCTCTAGAGCCCGTACTCTGCACCTTGAGAAGTCAGGGCAGTGAGAAGCCCTCGCACCACAACTGCAAAGTAGCTCCCCCTCACTACAACTAGAAAAGCCCGCTCAGCAACAAAGACTCAGTACAGCCAAAATAAATAAAATGATTTTAAAAAAATGATCAGGCATAACTGCCTGGAACTTCAGTTTCTTAATATGCTAACTTGTAATGGCAGCATCTCTACAGAAGTAGTGCTGGGAGGATTAAATATTAATAAAATAACGCCTATATAGCACCTGGTAAACACTAAGTGATAGATGGTTAGTTTTCCCTTTAGCTCACGTTCGTTTAGTATCAGTTATGATTTATTATTAACTTTGTGTAAGCAAAGTGCTAGGTAAGTTTACATATATAATTTCACAAAACTTTGCAAAAGCTATGTCAAAGAGGCCAGTGTTATTTCCCCCTTTCCCGTGGAACAGTAGAGGCTTAGAGACGTGTAGGAAGCTACAGAGTCAACAGCGAGGAGATGGCAGAGTCAAGATTTGTGTTCGTGCCTGGCTGACTCTAAAGTGGTATTCTCGCACCCTCAGCTATGCTCACCCCTCTACCTTCTCAAAACCACAAATGAGCTTCAGGAAATCGCAGATGCTCCAAGCCTTCCTCTTGGTATGCCATTCACTTTATGAGACTAAAGTAAACAAAAATTTTATCTTAGTTAGTAGAAACCTCTTACTGTTGATACCTGGAAGACCATCTGAGTACTATAAAGCCTTGGTTTATCTTTGGTGAATGTCTAATTCAGACTCATATCCATCCCTCTTCCATCCTGCCCAATATGGCCTCAGGGACTTGAGACTAATCTTCAGCCAAATTTCTGAATTTAATGAGATCTAATTAAAGCTGCTCGTGGTCTGCACCCAGCTCACCTATCCAGCCTCATTTCCCAGCACGCTGTCCCCTCCTGGAGCCCCTCGAAAATCATAGCTCCCTCCATGCCTTTTAACCTGTCAGGTCCCTGTTCCTCTGCTGGGTGCAAACCTGTCTTCATCTGATTCAAATTCTTTCCAAACCCATGCCCACAAGTGTGAAAAAGTTGGGTAGGGTCAGAGTCATATCTGTTTTCAGACCAAAATGATAAGACTGGAAACCAAATTTCTATTTGTTCTTTCTCTGTAAGAGCTCCCCATGGTGCTTCAACCTGTAGGCCCTAGTGAGTGCCAGATGCTGAAAGAGGGAACTTCATATGGCACACCAGCAAGGGCTATGGACACGGACAGACCTTGATGTGGGTGCCAGCCCTTCTTAGCAGTCTGGCCTGAAACAAGTCATACGATCCTCCTTGTGCCTGAAGTCTCTTATCAGTAAAGTAGGGACTGCACTGTGGCTGTGGCGAAGGTCCCAAAAGGCCGCATCTATGAAAGCACTTAGCACTGCTGAATTGGATCCGAGCAGATGTTTGCTAGGTCATAGAGGGCCCATAGGTTTCTCTTCTCTAATCTGGTCTTGTGGCATTTCACTGTACCTCTTTAAACCACCGTACACTTTCCACCTTGGTTGGGATAAATGGGATGTATATATATATTCTCCTGCTACTTGGAGCTCCTTGAAGAGAGATCTCACAACAGACTTGACATTGAGTTTCTGCTCCACCAGGGCCATACCTTGTATAGAGATAGTCTTAAGAAACAGAATGGGAGAAAGAGAAATTTGCTCCAAAGAGACACTGGTAAGAATCAGTCTGTGAAGGTTGGGATCAAGTCCGTCTTGGTCACAGCTGTGTCCTTATCACTTGGCACAGTGACAAGTGATAGTATTTAACAGATGCCTACTGAATACATGAATATGAGGTCCAAGAAAATTTAACTTCTCAAAGTCCATAGCCATCACTGGGACTGATGCCAACCTAGTCTCATATGGAGAAATAGAGGCCCAGGGAAGGGGAAGAACTTTTTAGTTTCACACAGGAACTCAGAGCAGGTATTTTAGATCACCTGATATATAAGATTATCTATAATCTGGTACAAGCATAGCTCTTGGTTGGCAGAGACTTGCTTCATGTACCAACCAGAACTGAACCTGGCTTCATTCTTGTGCCCTTCAGTGACCGGCAGGAGCTGAACCAACCAGAGGATAAAAAGAGACTAAAGCATTCAAGGGGTTCTTTTTGGGCTGAGAGTCAGTACATTGTTAAATCAAACTGTGTGTTTTGGGAGGAAAAAAGAGTTTTGGTTATTTTTTAAATTGTATGCCTTGACTTTTACCATGTGGGGTTCTACAACCAGATTCTGCCTCACCCTCCCCACCCCACCAAGTTGTGGTAAACCATCCAGTTATGCTAGTTGGAGGCATTCTCCTTGGGAGCCAGAGTCTTGCTTTACAAAGCATCAAGGTATGTTACGTGGTCCAAGGCAATAGTCAGAATTGAATTCTCTTTTGATTTGCTGTGACTTCTCTGAAAAAATAAATATTTCCTGTGACTCAGATGAGTCCATAAAAAATTACATAAACTAGAACGAAAGCTTCATGAGGGCAGAAACTTGTTTTTCTTGCTAGTGTCCCCAGTACCTAGAATGTTGGTAGGAACTCAGAGCAAGTATGTGAGGAACCAAAAGAAAGAAAAAGAAGAAAGAAGGAAAATGAATGGCTGTTCCTTGCAGATGGAACAGAATCTTAAAAAACTGGTGTTGGGAGACCCTGAAGACATGTGTATTTTTGCTTGTAACCAACTGTGCAACCTTGGGCAACAGCCCTCGCCTCTCTGGATTGTTGGTTGGTCTATAAAGTGAAGTGGGTAAGATAAATGGTTGTGAAGAGGATTGGGTTCAGTAATGGGGATGAAAATATTTTGGGAAAAATCCTTGGCTTTCATCACCTTCCTTTCTTTAAAGTTTCTCTGTAGGACAGTCTCCAAACATGTTTGTTTTTGGACTGTTGTGGACAGCCAGGTTCACACCAGGGTGGATTGTGAAGGTGTTGCTGGAAGGTTTATGATGGGTGGGTTATAACCAGATCCAGCACGTGTAAGTGGCAAAGACCGAGGTGTATTCTGGAAGCTTGTACTGGGGGTAGCATTGTGTGCCTTCTTGATGATCTGAGCAGAATCCAGAAACCACTGAGGTAGATGGAGGTGCAGAGAGAGGAGCATGGCTGTTCATTGCACTGCTTTGGAAGAGCACCTCAGTAAAACTGAACGTTGAAGCTTCAGGCTGTTCAGGTCAGATTTTTATCCACAAAAGGGTGGAAGGAAGAAATTAAGAAAGGTGAAGACATTAGGGCTGAGAGATTGAATGAAAGCAGGTGAGGAAGTGAGTTTATCAAGAGCTGGTTCACATGTGACCTCTTCTACTTGTATGACCTTGGACAAGCCATTCTGAGAAGAACCGGGTGTTGTTTCCAGCCCTCCAGGGGATTTTTTTGTTTAGCTGCTAAGTTGTGTCCAACTCTTTTATGACCCCGTGGACTGTAGCCCAGTAGGCTCCTCTGTCCATGGAATTTCCCAGGCAAGAGTACTGGAGTGGGCTGCATTTCCTTCTCCAGGGGATCTTCCCAACCCAGGGATCGAACCTGCGTCTCCTGCATTGCAGGAAGATTCTTTACTGCTGAGCCACCCGGGAGCTCTTAGAGATGAGTATAATGCAGTCTCAGCGCTCACAGCCCTGGGAGATGCAGATAGGTAAGTGAAAGTGGAGAGAGAAAAGGTTGGCTTAAAGCTCAACATTCAGAAAACGAAGATCATGGCATCTGGTCCCATCACTGCATGGGAAATAGATGGGGAAACAGTGGAAACTGTGTCAGCCTTTATTTTTGGGGGCTCCAATATCACTGCAGATGGTGACTGCAGCCATGAAATTAAGAGACGCTTACTCCTTGGAAGGAAAGTTATGACCAACCTAGATAGCATATTCAAAAGCAGAGACATTACTTTGCCAACAAAGGTTCGCCTAGTCGTCATATATGGATGTGAGAGTTGGACTGTGAAGAAGGCTGAGTGCCGAAGAATTGATGCTTTTGAACTGTGGTGTTGGAGAAGACTCTTGAGAGTCCCTTGGACTGCAAGGAGATCCAACCAGTCCATTCTGAAGGAGATCAGCCCTGGGATTTCTTTGGAAGCAATGATGCTAAAGCTGAAACTCCAGTATTTTGGCCACCTCATGCGAAGAGTTGACTCATTGGAGAAGACTCTGATGCTGGGAGGGATTGGGGGTGGGAGGAGAAGGGGACGACAGAGGATGAGATGGCTGGATGGCATCACTGACTCGATGAACGTGAGTCTGAGTGACCTCCGGGAGTTGGTGATGGACAGGGAGGCCTGGCGTGCTGTGATTCATGGGGTTGCAAAGAGTCGGACACGACTGAGCGACTGATCTGACCTCTGATCTGAAGGCAGAGATGAGTGATGCCTGCAGAAATAGAAGATTCTGTGGAAATATAAGATTTTGTATCAATACAAGATTCTGTGGAAATAGGAAAGCAGGAGGGAATTGAACCTGCTTAAGTGGTTCTGGGAGGGCATTAAAGGAGAGGTGGTATTTGAGATAGGCATTAAGAGAAGAAGAGACCTTTACCAGGTGAGTAGGGGTAATGGTGGGCCAGATGGCACTGTTCTCAAAGGAGAGAGTAACTTCTGAAAGCGTGAAGGCAGGAAGGAGCGTGGTGTCTTTGGACAATCAATTGCGATGGGGTGCAGCTCCAGCACAGGCTGTATGGGGAAGAAAGCAGGGCAGAAGGAGGGCACAGATCGTACAGATCCAGTGGACCCAGGTTCACTGTGTACAGAAGCTCCTAGTGATGAGCTATGGAAAAATTGTAGGCAGAGGAGGAACACAGTTACATTTGCATTTCAAAATAATCATTCCCATGCAAAGGATGAGTTGGAGTGAGAGAGGCTGGTGGAAGCCCGTGGCACTTGTCCAGGTGAGAGATGATTAAGGCAGAGGCCAGGGAGATGGAATAGGGGGCCTGGGATTCCCTGTCTATAAAGCCAAATCAAGTTAAATATTTCTGAACCCAAGTTTCTTATGGTGGCCTCAAAGGCAAAAATAAAGTGTAACTATGGTTGAGATTGGCGATACCCTGGGAAATGAGTGTCCTCAGGAGGAATGCCATTTTGTTTACTCCTTGTAATCCTATTGGCTGAGTCTGTGGCGGGGAGGGAATGTCCCAGTTTTCATAACAACCCTGCCAAAGGGTGAAGAAACTACGCTGTAAAGCCTGAAGGATGGGAGCCAAGGCTAGTATATTTGAATGACTGTAGCAGAGTCTCAGGTTTGGAAGAATGTTGAGAAGCCAACCTGGTGGGTACTCTCTACACCTCTCTGACACGCTGAAGACGATATCTCTTCTTTGTCCCTCCTGTAATGAGAAGACTCTCATCTCCTGAATTGCCTATTCTGTTGCTGAAAAGCCTCAGCATTGAACATCGACCCGTCTGTCCCATTTCTACCCCTACCTTGGCCAGAGAATGCAGTGTTTTTGAAAGAGATGGGTCTTAAGAATCCTTGTATGAAAATGCCTGCTTAACAAAGGTACCCCTAAAGCAAAGCATTGCCTTGATTTGAAATTGATGTTCATTTTTTTCTCATTCAAGGCCAACAGTATTTCCAGCTTTGTGTCTGACAGAGACAGTAACACGGTTGAGCTCAAGAAGGATGTTTGTCAAAATAGAGCTCTGGGCGTCAGATAATGCTAATGCCAACTGTAGTTAAGATGGTTCCACCCATGATGAGGAAGGAATACATGTGGGTCAGGAAGGCCACAGGGTACAGGCTAAGAAAGCCAGAATCCATTCTTGGTGTTCAGGATGGTGTAAAAGTGTCCTAGATGAGCATGGAAACTATTAATAAATAAGGCAGAAGCTGCAGCAGTGAGTGTGGCCAGAGGGCTGGAAAAGCACTGAGGAATGACTCCCGATGCAGTGGGCTGCTTTCTGCCCTCTCTCACCCCCGCTTCCCTTATCTTCCTCCCACTCCCAGCCTCTGCTCCCCGGTTTCTTCCATTGTCCCCTGTCTAAACTGGCTGCCTTCTTCCTCCTTCCCACCCAGCTCTTTCTCACTCCGGTTTCTGTCTCATCCCCCACATAGAAGAAATGCCTTATGTGTTTATGATGCTTTGCAGTTCACAGAGTCAGTTGGAATATATGAGCTCATCAGCCACACAGCCACACTTATAAGTAGGTACTGTCCCCATTCTGCAGATGATGAAGTTGAGGCTGTGGGAGATGAAGTCACTTGCCTGAAGATACATAGCCATGTGACAGCAGAGGCAGGTGGTGACCCACGCTTCTTTTCTACCTCATCCCAGCTTTACAGATCCAGTCTCTGGTATTCCAGTGTACTGACTTATGCTGGATTTTCCCTGAACCTAG
The DNA here is from genome assembly GCA_935064755.1 of Tragelaphus eurycerus. Classification (NCBI taxonomy): domain Eukaryota; kingdom Metazoa; phylum Chordata; class Mammalia; order Artiodactyla; family Bovidae; genus Tragelaphus; species Tragelaphus eurycerus. Next base: position 1,819,350 of record CAKXYN010000083.1, read on the forward strand.
GAAGTCAATTAATCTCCTTATTCAAAGACCCCAAAGATTGACTACTTGCTCCTGGAGGCATCTTTAGAGAAAGTCAAATTTGTCTCCCTAAAACTTGCCTTGATTTCTGGGGACGTCTTGTTGGTCTTGGAAGTCTTTTGATGTTCAGGCCTGCTGAATTTGCCCACACTCCATTCTGGTGATCCTGCTCCTGTGGGCGGAAGCAGACCAGAGTCAGCACTGTGCTGAAGTCAGTTCACACTGGCCCCCCTATTAAAGTTTCAGGAATTTTGCGAGCTGGTTGTGAAACACAGCCACTCTTGAAAACTATATAAACTTCTAATCGAATGAATTATAATGAAAATAGAGGTAAGGGAATATTCAAGACACCACTTCTTAATCATTTTGTTACATTTTACTGTTACTATGATTACTTTACTCTTCAGATTATTTGCGTCTGTTATATCTGAATGGTGAAAATACAATATAATGAGATGTATTAGTCATCTCTTACCAACTTTGTGCTCCATATCTTCAGCAGTTTGACATTGGACATGGGGGAAATATTTACACCATGGAAACTGGCAAAAGCCACAAATCAAGGCCCCTTTTTCTCCCTTGCTGCTGCCGCTGCTAAGTCGCTTCAGTTGTGTCTGATTCTGTGCGACCCCATAGATGGCAGCCCACCAGGCTCCCCTGTCCCTGGGATTCTCCAGGCAAGAACACGAGTGGGTTGTCATTTCCTTCTCCAATGCATGAAAGCGAAAAGTGAAAGTGAAGTCGCTCAGTTGTGTCTGACTCTTAGCAACCCCATGGACCGCAGCTTTCCAGGCTCCTCCATCCATGGGATTTGCCAGGCAAGAGTAGTGGAGTGGGGTGCCGTTGCCTTCTCTGTTTTCTCCCTTAGAGAACCAGTTATTAAACCTTTTCTAGCCCAGCACTGGCGAAGATAGGTGAAGGTTTGTGATAAGTGGTCTGAAATCCTGAATGCACAGCTTGGTCTTCACCCTGCCAGCAGGAACTTGGGCAGCAGGGTGATGATGTCTGGAGAGGAATGAAGAAGAATGGAGGCAGTAGACATTAGGAGGCTGGCCACTCTCTGGCCGCCCTCCCTTCCTCCGTTAAGGAAACACTATTTCCTGGACACGGATATAACAGCAGCAGTGGCGTAGAACATTTAACACCTGATGGGGCCAGGTACTGTGAGTCGTTTGATATACCCCATTTTGTTTAATTCTCACAAAGACCCTATGAGGTCAGTGTTACTGTTTCCATTTTTCTGATGGAAACCCACAGTTCAGGGAGGTGGAATAACTTGCCCAAATTTGCCCAGAGAGAAAGAGATAGGGCCAGGCTTTGAGGCCAGGTCCATCTGACCCCTAATCAGTACTTTTTCTGACATGCTGGTGGGAGGAAAGTTGTGGACACCCTATGGACCACCCTGCACATCTGTACCCCCAGATGAGATGATATATATGAGTCAGTGATATATCAGGTGTCCTTCACTAAAATTAATCACTAATGCCAAATGGAAACCAAAATTGGGGCATCTGTTCATCCATCCAAATTTTCAAGTGCGTGTTGAGCCCGAGGCACTATCTTAGGTGCTTGGGATCCAGCAGTAGACAAGAGCGGCAAGATCCCTGCTTTTGAGGAGTTGGGCAGCCAAGAGTCAGCTTTAGGCCTGGTGACACACAGGTCTTGCTCTGAGGTTATGATGTTCAGAAAACTGGGTGGCGACTGTGTGCTCTCCCGCAGTTACCAGGCCTTGCCCAGGTCTGGCAGTATCCTCCTCTAGGGTTCAGAACTCCCTTTCTCTCCCCTCTTTCAGAAGAAGCTGGGTCACCAGTTGTCAAGTTCAATACTGCTGCCCAATAGGAGAAGTGGCCCTGGACACGGGCCTCAGATTGTTTCTGCTTCCAGGGCTAGCTGATTGGAGACCAGCATGTATGTGGTTTCCTCAAATCGTGGTTTCCTGTTTGGGTTTGTGGTTTAAATCCCTATGTTTGGGAGTAATCTCAGCTACAGATCAACCACTCACACAGGTAATTCTGTTCTACGCCCCGTGGACAGCTTTTAATGTTTGAGGGGAGGTGTATGATTTATTATGATTTCATTCTTTGGAGCGAGGAGAGGCACAGCTAGTTGTTGGGAGAATTTTTGTTTTTCTTCTTCAAGGACAAGGTCAGACCATTCTAGAGTGCTTTACTGCAGCCACATTGAAGTTGCTAATGAGATGTTTCCTGAAGCTTATATTTTGGCTCAGACAATAGAACTCTTGTGGTAGGTAGAAGGGATCAATCATTTTGATCTTGCAATGTTGATATCCTTAGGCTAGCTGGGGTTATTTCCCCTGTTGTGATGGTGGGAGAAACATCTTGCAAAGCCTAGAAACCTACAGAGGAAAGTCCCTCAGGAAGTTTGCTTGTTGAATGAGTCTGACCACAGCTTTATCCGACTGTGATTGGTTTTCAGTGATCAGAAGATTTGGGCTTTCCATGGCTGCCTTCTCTTCCCCTCTTGCCATTTGTAAAGAGAGGTGAGTATTGATTCTACTTGAAAAGTATGCCCAGAAGATGGCATTCATTCCAGTGGAATGATGAGAGTGGCACTTTGGTACTAGCAAACATCAGGCTGGGAGTCTAGAAATGAAAGAGAGGAAAGCGCCCTGCAGAGCTGGTGAGGCGTGAGCTTGCAGAGTCCCCAGCCTGGCAGGGAGGGGCTGCAGAAGCAGGTGTGGTCTCAGCTAACCTGGCTTCCTCCTCAGGCTGCCTTCCTTGCCCTTCTGTCAAGGACATGGACTAAATCCTCTTTGATAGACCCTCTCCCTCTGCCCCAGTGGGGTCCTGTTTCAGTAATCCAGGCAAATGGAGTGGCTACCCCAAGCTGGAGGCACACACACAGGCAGGAGCAGTGCCTCTGTCTTCCGGAGTTCCTGACCATTTCATTCCCTTTGGCGGCATCCACCCCTTCTCTGAAATCCCTGCCCACGACCTGTACTTCTGCTGCCAAACAAAACTCTGTATGTATTGAAAGATGTTTTCCATTAGTAATTTATTTCCCTAGTATATATGAATTAAAGGCCTCAGAAAGGATGATTAGAGCTTCAGAACTGCCTGAGAGAATCAGAGAGACCAATAGCTGCAAGATCTTGGAGAGCTCGTCTTGCATAAACTGCTGTTATTTAGGTGAGCATAATAACAGCATGACAACATACCCCTCAAAGAGTTGTTGAGTGGATTTTAAAAGACAGAATAGTGGTTTTGATTTGCATTTCTCTGATAATGAGCGATGTTGAGCATCTTTTCATGTGTTTGTTAGCCATCTGTATGTCTTCTTTGGAGAAATGTCTATTAAGTTCTTTGGCCCATTTTTTGATTGGGTCGTTTATTTTTCTGGAATTGAGCTGTAGAAGTTGCTTGTATATTTTTGAGATTAGTTGTTTGTCTGTTGCTTCATTTGCTATTATTTTCTCCCATTCTGAAGGCTGTCTTTTCAGCTTGCCTATAGTTTCCTTTGTTGTGCAGAAGCTTTTAAGTTTGATTAGGTCCCATTTGTTCATTTTTGATTTTATTTCCGATATTCTGGGAGGTGGGTCATAGAGGATCCTGCTGTGATGTAAGTCAGAGAGTGTTTTGCCTATGTTATCCTCTAGGAATTTTATGGTTTCTGGTCTTATATTTAGCTCTTTAATCCATTTTGAGTTTATTTTTGTGTATGGTGCTAGACAGTGTTCTAGTTTCATTCTTTTACAAGTGTTCAACCAGTTTTCCCAGCACCACTTGTTAAAAAGATTGTCTTTACTCCATTGTATATTCTTGCCGCCTTTGTCAAAGATTAGGTGACCATATGTGCGTGGATTTATCTCTGGACTTTCTATTTTGTTCCATTGATCTATGTTTCTGTCTTTGTGCCAGTACCATACTGTCTTGATGACTGTAGCTTTATAGTAGAGCCTGAAGTCAGGCAGGTTGATTCCTCCAGTTCCGTTCTTCTTTCTCAAGATAGCTTTGGCTATTCGAGGTTTTTTGTATTTCCATACAAATTGAGAAATTATTTGTTCTAGCTCTGTGAAGAATACTGTTGGTAGCTTGATGGGGATTGCACTATGAGATACCATTACACGCCAGTCAGAATGGCTGCGATCCAAAAATCCACAAGCAATAAATGCTGGAGAGGGTGCGGAGAGAAGGGAACCCTCTTACACTGTTGGTGGGAATGCAAACTAGTACAGCCACTATGGAGAACAGTATGGAGATTCCTCAAAAAACTGGGAATAGAACTGCCTTATGACCCAGCAATCTCACTGCTGGGCATACACACTGAGAAAACCAGAATTGAAAGAGGCACGTGTACCCCAATGTTCATAGCAGCACTGTTTACAATAGCCAGGACGTGGAAGCAACCTAGATGTCCATCCACAGATGAATGGATAAGCAAGCTGTGGTACATATACACGATGGAGTATTACTCAGCCATTAAAAAGAATACATTTGAATCAGTTCTAATGAGGTGGATGGAACTGGAGCCTATTATACAGAGTGAAGTAAGCCAGAAAGAAAAACACAAATACAGTATACTAACGCATATATATGGAATTTAGAAAGATAGTAACAATCACCCTGCTTATGAGACAGCAAAAGAGACACTGATGTATAGAACAGACTTTTGGACTCTGGGACTGGGAGAGGGTGGGACGATTGGGGAGAATAGCATTGAAATATGTATAATATCATATCTGAAACGAGTCAGTCCAGGTACGATGCCCTATAACAGATGCCTGGGACTGGAGCATTGGGATGACCTGGAGGGATGGTGTGGGAGGGGGGAGGGAGGAGGGTTCAGGATGGGGAGCACGTGTATTCTGGTGGCGGATCCATCTCGATGTATAGTAAAAGTAATACAATATTGTAAAGTTAAGAAAAATTAAAAAAATAATAATAATAATAAAAAAAAAGACAGAATATAAAATGTTTAGCCTTGAGCCTGGACTTGTCATGGTCTCTCTGATTATCCCATGTGTGATGGATTGTGCTTAGTCGCTTAATCATGTCCAACTGTGCGACACCCTGGACTGTAGTCTGCCAGGCTCCTCTGTCCATGGGGATTCTCCAGGCAAGAATACTGGAGTGGGTTGCCATGTCCTCCTCCACGTGTGTGATGGATTAGAAGAACAATATTCGAGGAAAGCCTGCTCCATGCTCAACCCTGAACCCTGAACTTGGCTTTGGAGATACATTGATAAGCATCCCTGCTCACAGTCTCTCTGTTCTCCTGGAATTTTGAGTTGAGAAGGAAAGAAAATCAGAGCAGAATAAAGCCAGTGAGTAAGAAAGTCTGTCGCATCAACTCCATATGCTCCAGATGTCCCACTTTGTGGAGAGTTCTCTTTGCACCATCTTAATTCTTACCTCAATGGAAGGTGTTCCAGAGCCTCTTTTCCTTCCTGTGACTTATCTCCCAAGAGTTTCATGTTTCCAACTTTCTAGTAAACATTTCCTTGGCTTTACCACCAAGACTTTAAACCCACTGTGTCTAGAAGCAAGTTTATCCTCTTCTTCTCCCTATCCTGACCTTCCCTCTGAATAGCACTGACGTTTCCTTGTTCAGCTGTTTAGCTGGGCTCTCTGGGTCATCTGTAGTGCTTTTCTCTCCTCCCCTCTTCCCCGCTGTCCCAACACTCCTGGAGGCACTGATGTTCTCTCATTAGCTGATCAGCTGGGGCTTGACTATCAGGGTCCTTCTTAGTCTTGCCTGTATCTTGGCCCCTCTGTCCTCTTTATCCCCAAACCTTGAGGGTTCCAAGCCATCCTCCCAACTTTCCTGTAAGCTACAGTGATCTCTCTGCCTCTAATCCCTCATGCATACCCACCTCTGGTAGATTAATTTTCCCCAAACATGACTTCATGATATGATTTGACAGTCACCATTTATTGAGCACCTGTTTTATGCCAGGTGCTATGCTAAGCATTTTATGGTCATTGTCTTTTAAAATCCTTCCACCAACTCTTTGAGGTCTATATAATTATGCTCGCTTAAATAGCAGAAGCTTATGGGAAGTGAGCAGTCTAAGATCTTATCATTAAGTGATGAGATATGAATGCATTCTTTTCTGGGATCCCAAAGGCCATATTATACTAAATGGCCTGTGGATTTTTTTTTTTTTTAATGTCTGTTGTCAGCTAAAAAAATATTTGGTGGCTCCCCATTGCCTGAAAGGTGGGGTTCAAATAGCCAGTTTCTCTTGTTGCCTATTCTTTGTCACCGTTTTTCTAGCATGAACTTGTTGCTTGGACCAGGGCCTGGTCCTGAATTCCCCTTCAGTGCTTGGTTCATTCTAGCCTTTCTATTTTTGGTCATACTGAGAGCTATCTGAAAAGTCAAGAGACTGATAAAGGAACCTAATCTAAGCACTGTTTAGAGAAGAGGAAAAATTACTCAACTCTACTTGAATTAGAACAAGAAAAAATCGTACGTAAGTTTAGTGAAAATGACAAATGTTATGAAATAAATTTGTATCCCATGCTGTTAAGTCATGGCAACATAAGGTCAGTCTTTCTTCTGATGTTCATGAGCTAAGGCACTTGATGAGTTCCATGAATGAATGAAGGAATTTCAGAGTGGTGAATGAGAAAGCAAAAAGACAAGAGAGATGGACATCTTTGTATTTGGGGAGAATGAATGATGTAGGCATGTTTTATTTACAATGGTGAGGGCCTTACAGTTTAAGCAAAGATTAAAAAGCAAAAATACAGAATTTATATGTTATATTAATTGTAAAAATTTAACAAGCTTGAACTTGTACTGCAAAAAAATGTATTGTAATACATTTGTGCTATTTGTAAGATGAAACAGACTTCATAAAAAATATCACCCTATATGCCCAAATACAGCCTGATATAGTCATTTAGAATGAAAAGCAAATGAATCTAACCGTATTCAATCATTTTTCTTGGGTTCTGCCTTCCTAGAATGTAAGTGATGAGTGAATTAAACAGATGGTTTTATTAAACAATAGAATTAGTGTGATTATGCTTTTAGTATACAATTATGCACCAGAAGACAAACAAAGTCTTCCAGTATTCTGAAAATGGAACTTGTTGCCTTGGATTGCATCTGAAGTGTGAGTATGATTTGTGGGTCAGCACATAGTTCTGAAGCAGAATTATAGATGACACACTCTGAAGAACTGAGTTTGATGACTCCAAAAAATGGCTCTCTTGATGACAAAGACAGTGATGTTGAAGATGAGCATGAAGATTTTGATGAAAGTTATTACAATATACATGAGAATGGGAGATTTTTATTGATATTTTGTCAGGGATTGTAAGCTTCTCCCTATATATGGCCTTGCTTTATAGTTGGTCATATATGGCACTCACTGAGCTCCCTGGAAAGCATGCTTTTTGGTTATTGGCACAAGTTAAAAGTCGCAAGATGAGTGCCATCTTTAATCCTGATAGTACTGGTCTGTGATAAAAACTGCAATTGAAATTAAGGTAGAAAAGTCTTTCAGGAATCTTGAGACCTGCCATGAATCTGAGGTCCTTCACGTTGGGACCTTAATGTGATTTTTCTGAAAGAAGATGAACCATAGGAGAGGCTTAGGTGAGGAGATCATAGGGAATTTCAAGTATTTAAAGTTTTAGATCATTCTTTTCCTCCCAGGCCTAAAATATCTAAGAAACTCTCCTTCTCATATCATATGTCTAGAAATCCACCTCCTTAGTCCTGCCTCCTTCCATCCCAGCCTTTCTCAACTGGAAGCCTCATCTGAACCACTAACACAGAACATGATTTGAGCAACCAACCATTTTCTAATTTCTTCCAAGGGTGGTTTGTAACTAGTACAATTCTGGATGCATAAGAGAGAGATAAGAGAATACCATAGGACCTCTATTCTATCTCTTGGGATGTCTTTCTTTCCTGGGATTCCTAGGTATGAAGATTCATCTTCCCATTAGATGAGAGAAACTATTTTTGCACGCTTACTAGGGGCTAGGACCGTGCAGGCAGAGAAGGTAATGGCACCCCACTCCAGTACTCTTGCCTGGAAAATCCCATGGACAGAGGAGCCTGGTGGGCTGCAGTCCCTGGGGTCGCTAAGAGTCGGACACGACTGAGCGACTTCACTGTCACTGTTCACTTTCATGCATTGGAGAAGGAAATGGCAACCCACTCCAGTGTTCTTGCCTGGAGAATCCCAGGGACAGGGGAGCCTGGTGGGCTGCCGTCTATGGGGTCGCACAGAATCAGACACGACTGAAGCGACTTAGCAGCAGCAGCAGGACTGTGCGGGACGTTTTGCTTACTTCTCATTTACTCATTCTAACAAGGCCGTGGCCTGTGTGCCATTATTTGCATTTTATGGCTAAGGATATTGGAGCTCAGAGAAGCTAATTACTTGGTCATGAAGATGGTTATTTAGAAAACTAGAATTTGATCCCAGGTCATCTGGACTCCAAAGACCTTACTTTTAATGCCTGCTCTCCATTGCATGTAGCTTGGTATCAATTAGATTTCATCCCTTTGGATGATGAAAAATTTCATAAGACTCAGGTTTATAAGAATCATGAGCAAACCTCTCAGTCTGTTGTTTGGACTTTGTTTGCTTTCTCTTAAGTCTTACATGAGTCCATTCTTACCTGAGTCTGTCTGGATGTTTTCTGAAAATCGGACTTAAATTGATAGGGTGCCTACCATGAACTTGGTGCTGTTCTGGGTAACAGTGTAAGAAGAGAATTAGAAACTAACCCAAGAATCCCTCCTGGGGATAAGTCGCACCTGGGGTTGTGAGTGAGCCCTCCCTAGGGGCGCTGTTGATGTTCAGTTGCTAAGTTGTGTCTGACTCTTTGTGACCCAGTGGACTGCAGCACGCCAGGCTCCTCTGTCCTCCATTGTCTCCAAGAGTGCTCAGATTTATGTCTTTTGATTCGATGACGCTATCTAACCATCTCGTCTTCTGCTGCCCTCTTCTCCTTTTGTCTGAAATCTTTCCCAGCATCAGGGTCTTTTCCAGTGAGTCGGCTCTTCACTTCAAGATTAAGGGGTCTAGTTAGAGATAAGGAAAAAGAAGGAGCTGAATGAGTAACAAACCAGCAGGAATTTGGGTATAGAGGGTGAGGAGAGAAGAGAGGCATGAGGGTTGATGTTGGCAAGCAGCTGAGGAACTTTTTGCAGCCCGGGGTTGTCTGCCATGGCATTTTAACATGCTTGGGCTATCGTCATGCGGCACTGTCTTTACTCCTGTCGTCTCTGTAAACCTCTTGCAGAGTCTGCTGCACGTGTCAAGGTCCTGTGAGCTAATATACAGCAAGTGAGGAAATGAGTCAATTCCAGACCTGCGTCGAATTTTAAGGAAGTGAGAGAGTGCCTCCAATAAGCAGGACAAGGTGTAAATGAACTGATTCTGTTGGTAGGAGCTGGGGCTCAGAGGGGTCATGAAAGTGTCAGTTCCCTGAGAACTGTCAGAAAACTCGAGGAGGTGCCCCAGCTTTCCTCAAGATGAGTGACGGGGATTCATGACAATCTCATCCAGGTCTTAAGAGGCATAGTGTCTGTAGCTCTGAACATATTTGCCTTACTCAGTGAACAATGAGGTATAGTCTCTGTCCTCAAGAAACTTGTAGTCTGGGCAGAAAGGCAGTTATTAGTATATAGAGGTTGTTTGAAAATCAAATCACATCCCAAGCTTCAGGGGAAAGTTGGAATACTGAGCTCTGTGAGTTCAAAGGAAGAGTTCAAGCCTAGGTTGTGACAGGCCCAAGCATGGCTTTTTGGAGGCGATGACAAGAGGCTTAAAGTAGGATTAGAAATTGTCCAGGTGAAAAAGAGTGGAAAGAACTTCCTGGGTAGACAGTCTAAGAATTCTGCTGCTGTTGCTACTCCCACAGCCACTAGTTAACATTTGTTGAGTATCTACTACACGTACCAGATACTCTTAGCAATTTAGATCTACTGAAATTTGAGCCTCACAACTATTATGAGATACATACTGTTATTGTCAGTATTTTACACATGAAGGAGCTGTATATCCAGTATAAGGATATCGAGTATAAGGATAAATGCCGGAAGTGGTTAGAGATGAAGCTAGGATTGGTAATTAAAGGCCTGGTCATGGGATGCCATTGCTCTCTTCTTCTAGGGGAAGGAGTTCCTGGAATTTCCCTTTATCTGTCTTTGCTACCAAGGAATCTCTTTCCAGTTGAAATGGACCAATATTTGCATGTTAGTTGGTGTTGCATCAGCTGTGTATTGCCACAAAAATATTATGTGACAACCAACCACAAAATATTTATTTAGCCCAAGAGTCAGTGCAGTTCAGATGGCCTGGGTTGGACTTGACCCTGGCTGGGTTTGCTCAGGCGCTTGTGGACAGCGGTGAGTCAGTTCCGTAGCTCTGCTGGTCCTGGGGGCGCATGCTCACATGTCTGGGAGTAGGCTGGCTGTTGGGTGATCTGGGCTGGCGTGCCTCTGCTCTGCTCCGCATGACTCTCATCCTCCAGCAGCCATCCAGCTCAGGCCAGGTCACATGGCAGGGGCAGAAATAAAGAATCAAATTGAAATGCTTAAACCCTTTTTCAAGTCTCTGATTGCCTTCCTGTTTGCTAACATCTAATTAGCCAAAGCATGTCAATAGGCAAGCCCAGATTCAAGGAGTGGAGAAATAAACTAAGAAGCTCATGACAAAGGGCGTGATAACGTGAGCACGAAAAGTTGGATCATTAATCCAATCAGCCTACCATCTGTACTCACCTGCCCTCAGGCTGTTGCTGCCAGCCATTTATAGGATCACTTGGGGGAGTTGCTTGAGGCCTGTGCTTATTACAACTGGGAAGGAAAAGAAGAGAGAAGCAAAACAGGACAGCAATCATTTTGGAATGGGAAGAAAAAGAAGACATAAAAAAATGTTATAATTCTACACTGAGTTTCTTTAAAAAAAAAACTTATTTTAGAAATTTTAGAATAACTTTAGATTTAAAGAAAAATTACAAAGTACAAAGAGTTCCCATATACCTATAACCAATTTTCCCCTCTTACTAACATCTTATATTAGTATGGTACATTTGCCATAATTAATGAACCGTTATTGGTGTAAGATTATTAACAAAATTTCATATTTTATTCATATTTCCTCAGTTTTTACCTAATGATTTTTTTTTCTGTTCTGGGATCTTATCCAGGGTATTACATTACGTTTTAGTCATCATGTCTCCTCAGACTCCTCTTGGCGCTGACCGTTTTGCAGACTTGTCTTGTTTTTGCTGGTGCTGGCAGTTTTGAGGTGAATTGGTCAGGTATTTTATAGAGTACCCTTCATTGGACTTTGATATTTTTCTTATGATTAGACTAGAGTTACAGGTTTGGAGGAGGAAAACCACAGAGATAGTGTCATTTTCACCACATCACATCACGGGTTCATGCTTTCAACATAACTTATCCCTGTTGATATTAACCTACACTGAGTTTGAAAAATGATTCATATATAGTAATTTATTTTAATTACAAACTTGCAAATGTTTGTAATTAATAACAAACTTGCAAATGTTTTTCCTAATTCCAAGAGAACTTGGGCCGTTTAAACTACCATTTGTATTAAATATGATGAGAGGGATGAGATCTTAAGTCAGTGCGTTAACTGTTACAAGCATGGTGTGTGAGTGCATGCCTGCTAAGTTGCTTCAGTTGTGTCCAGCTCTTTGTGACTTTATGAACCGTAGCCTGCTAGGCTCCTCTGTCCATGGGATTCTCCAGGCAAGAATACTGAAGTGGTTTCCATGCTCTTCTCCAAGGGATCTTTCTGACCCAGGGATCGAACCCAGGTCTTCTACACTGTAGGCAGATTCTTTACCATCTGAGCCACTAGGGAAGCCCTATAAGCATATTAAATAAGTTTAATTTCACACGACAAATACAAGGTGAGTAAATACAGTTCCCCAAAGCAAACGAACAAAGAAAGCATCTTAATATCAAGGTAACAATTATATCACCATGAACCATTGCTGTTGAAGGAGTATCTCATATATGATATATTAAATATGCAAATATATATATATGTGAGGATATCTCGTATTTCCTGGAAATAAGCTCCTTTTCATTTGGATATATAATAGCAGCTTTAATTTTCAGTAAGATCTTTCTTCCTCTTGACTATTGCTCTCCACCTTCCCCCATCCAGGTTGCTTCTAGTCTTTGGAAAAAAGATATTGTCTACCCCGGAGTGTTTCATTCTTAAAAGAAAAGAAGTCCTGGGAAGAATTTCAGGATTCTTCATTTCCTACCATAAAAGCGTGGGACCTCTAGTTTCAATGACAACTCAACCAAGTGGAAGCATGATATTGGGACACATAATTCTCTGTTTCCATAGTTTCAGATCAGATCAGATCAGTCGCTCAGTCGTGTCCGACTCTTTGCGACCCCATGAACCGCAGCACGCCAGGCCTCCCTGTCCATCACCAGCTCCCGGAGGTCACTCAGACTCGCATCCATCGAGTCAGTGATGCCATCCAGCCATCTCATCCTCTGTCGTCCCCTTCTCCTCCTGCCCTCAATCCCTCCCAGCATCAGAGTCTTCTCCAATGAGTCAACTCTTCGCATGAGGTGGCCAAAATACTGGAGTTTCAGCTTCAGCATCATTCCTTCTAAAGAAATTCCAGGATTGATCTCCTTCAGAATGGACTGGTTGGATCTTCTTGCAGTCCAAGGGACTCTCAAGAGTCTTCTCCAACACCACAGTTCAAAAGCATCAATTCTTCGGCGCTCAGCCTTCTTCACAGTCCAGCTCTCACATCCAGACATGACCACAGGAAAGACCATAGCCTTGACTAGGCGAACCTTTGTTGGCAAAGTAATGTCTCTGCTTTTGAATATGCGATCTAGGTTGGTCATAACTTTCCTTCCAAGGAGTAAGTTTAGGGGCACAAACAAGAAGAAGCAGATAGAGGGAGCATTCACTTACTCAAGTAACATTTATTAAACACTTGTTATGTGCCTGACTCTTACCCAAGGATGGTGAGACGGTCACTGCCTTGAAGGAGTTCACTTGTTATGTAGAAACGATGACAAACGGGTATGGATGGTGTGATAGGAAAGAAGTCCCATGTGTGCGGCTGTGGGCATGGCTCAGGGAAGATTTCTCAGAGTGCTGGACTTGCAGGCTACCTGAAGGAGAAGTAGGATTAGGGGAAAGAGGCATTTATGTACATGCATATGAGCACACATGTACATGTATTTGTCTGTGCATGTAAATAAAGACTGTTATGGTGGAGGGAAAATCATATCTATGAAACCTAGAGATAAGCATGGTTGTGGCATGTCCAGAGGTCAAGAATGATTTAATCTGAGAGTTTGGTTTAGGAGGGTTTCGTAGATGCAGAACTGTCAACCTGATCTTACATGATGGGTGGGAGTCAGCCAGCCAAACAAGGGGGTGGGAGGCCAGGACTCTCTGAACAGGGACCACAGCTTCAGCAAAGGCGCAGAAGACACGAAATGCCTGGTGCCTTCAGGTGAACTGCACCCAGCTCAGCCAGACCAGAAAATAGGTTAGAGAGAGAAGGGTACAGAGAGAGGGGAGGTGGGAAGGTGACAAGAGTCTCAGGTCTACCACTCAGTAGCCTTGAGATCTTGGATGAATTATTTGAGATCTCTGAGCCTCAGTTTTTTTTTTTTTTTTTTTTCTGCCTTAAAACAGGGACAACAGACAACAGCAGTTATGGACCCTGCATCATTGTGAGCCAGATGAGATCAGCGGGCAGACAATCCAGCACGTTGTTTGGCATCTAGAGAGAGCTCAGAGAGAGGCAGATTTGACTGTTCCTTACCTTTGAATTGTTGATGCGCTGATCAGAAGCCACTGTTTGCTGCGGGGAGTGGGGGTTTCCTGAACTTCCCTGGGAGAAAGCCTTGGCTAGGCAGGTGGCCTAGAATGATCCTGGTCGTCAAGGACTAGGCATAGAGGTGAAGGGCGATTATTCTCTAGATTTTGGTCACAGGGTCAGACATGTGTCCTTGAAGGCTACTCACAGTTCTTGTTCCAATTTTCATCCCCTTTCCTCAGATTTTTTTCCCCCTAAAATAGAAGTCTACATAATGGAAATGATGGTGGTAAGAAGGAGCATTAGGCAATTTTTTTCTTCATTTATTAAGTACTGCTTTGCTAAAAATTCTACTTGTGGTTTTCAGCTTTTCAGTTAATTGGCTGACTCTGGGTATGTAGAATGTTTAACAAGACAGAAAAATTTGTGTCTTTAACTAGGAAAGAATCTGGAGAGAGAACTTGCTTGCAATGGACTGAATGTTTGTGTCCCTCCAAAATTCTTATGTTGAAATCCTAACCCCCAGTGTGACAGCATTAGGAGGTGGGGCGTTTGGGAGATGATTAGGTCATGACTGTGGAAGGACCCTTATAACAGGACCCTGGAGAGCTGGTGCCCTCTTTCTGCCACAGGTGATCTAGTCGCTAAGTTGTGTCCTACTCTTGCGACCCGATGGACTGTAGCCTGCCAGGCTCCTCTGTCCCTGGGATTCTCCAGGCAAGCATACTGGAGTGGGTGGCCATTTCCTTCTCCATCTGCCATGGGAGGATGCAGTACTTCTGAAACCCAGAAGAGGACTGTCCTCAGAAGTCTACTGCTGGCACCCTGATCTTGGACTGTTAAAATGTGGGAAATAAGTAACTGCTGGGCATGTGTCATTCGGTCTGTGGGAGTTTGTCACAACAGCCCAGATGGACTAAGACACCGCCTCCCCGTGTCCAGTGCTCACTGAGAGTCGGACCGCTGAGGCCCCCACGGCTCTCCTCTGAAGGTGTTTGGGGCCATCAGTTCAGGGCCTTAGGGTTAGACCACTGGGTATGGAGTTAGTATTAATCTCCTACACACAAACATGAATAGGATAGCAGGAACTCACTAAAACTTCATTACTTCTTTCTGTAAATTAAGAAAAATGCCTAACCAGCTTTTGACCAAATCAGCTTTTCTGGCTATTTCTTTACAGTCACCGTACTCTTGGATATTTATCAGAAAAAAACAAAACTAATCTGAACAGATGTTTGTGCCCACCTTGTTCACTGCAGCATGATTTACAGGTGAAGATACAGAAATTATCTAAGTATCCGTTAATGGATGAATGGATACAGAAGGTGTGATATATAAAGAACCGAATTAGTAAAAAAGAAAAACTGGAGTAGGCTGAGAAAAACCCACCTGAATAATTGTTTTATCTTAGTTTTTTAGAATACTTTAAAGAGAATAGTCTTGATACATGTTCACTCTTTATGTTAATAATATCTTAGTAAAGATGAATTATAAACTTTATTTTTAAAAAATCATTTCAAAAGTAACTTTATTGTAAATATTTCAGAATTTACCAGTAAGGCACAAAGTACAGCCTCCTACAATTTTGCCATAATTTTATAATATTTTGATATATATCTTTATAGTTTATCAAATATGTATATAATTCTAAATATTATATGTTCTATAACCTTTCTTTAATCACTTTCTATATCATGAAAATCTTTCTTGCTATTAAATATTTTTGTTGTAATAGCTACATGATACTCTTCTATGAATCACACTTTGCTTAATGGTTTGCCTAGAAGCAGGCCGTTTAGATGGCTTCTGTTTTTTTCTTTGCTGTTATGACTAGTGCCATAATGAGCATTCTTGCAGTTAAATATTTGTGCAAATTTATGTTTTACTTTCCTGCTTTAGGATACATTCTCAGAAATAAAATTCTGGAGTCAAAGAGTGTGTGTTTAAGATTTTGACACATATTGCCTCTTTGCAGTAGAGGATGTTATATATACCATTGAAGTGAACCCCTAGCACTAGGCATTGCCATTAGTTTTAATACTTGGCAATTAAGCAAGTAGAGAATGATATCTTATTTGAAGATGCATTTCTTTGATGACTGATGAGGTTCAGCATCCTATTTGTTAATCGATCATTTATTTTTCTTCTTTCATGAATTACCTACCTGTAATGACCTTCATATATTTTCCAACTTCTGGGTTCATCTTTTTTTCCCCTAGTAGCAATGATAATACTAATATTTTATTGAGGTCCACTGTTTGCTAAACATCTTGCATCAATTATCTCATCTAATTCACATGGTTACTCTGTGAGGATGTAAGGGACATTTTTCCTCCTGACATTGAACGTGTGATGTTTTTTTCCAAGATCCCATTTCTACCTCTGACACCAACTAGGCATCAGTTCTGACACTAACTACCCAGAACTCGGAGGAGGCAATGGCACCCCACTCCAGTACTCTTGCCTGGAAAATCCCATGGACGGAGGAACCTGGTGGGCTGCAGTCCATGGGGTTGCTAAGAGTTGGACACGACTGAGCGACTTCACTTTCACTTTTCACTTTCATGCATTGGAGAAGGAAATGGCAACCCACTCCAGTGTTCTTGCCTGGAGAATCCCAGGGATGGGGGAGCCTGGTAGGCTACCGTCTATGGGGTCATACAGAGTCAGACACGACTGAAGTGACTTAGCATAGCATACCCAGAGTTAGCATCAGTCACAGGTTTAAGGGCTCAATCTCACAAGACTGCCTTCAGTTCAGATGCTAATTACAAGTATCAGGTGACTGAGAGACTGGCTGTAAATTGGGGCTCCCACAACCCCATTCTCAGGTTTGATGGATCACCAAAATGGCTCACAGCTCAGAATAACACTATACTTACTGTTACAGGTCTATTATGAAAGATGTAAGTGAACAGCCAGATGAAGAGGTCCAAAGAGTGAAGTCCAGAAGGGTCTTGGGTCCAGGAACCTCTGTTCCCATGGACAGACCTCGTGTTTACCAACTCTCAATCTCTTGAAACTCGGTGGTTTGGGAGTTTTCATGGAGACTTCATTCATTAATCATTGAGCATGGTATATTAAATCACTGGCTATTGGTGATTAACTTAGTCTCCATCCTCATTCTGCACAGAGACTGGGGGACAGGACTGAAAGTTAACAGATCTCTAATCAAGTGTTGGTCTTTCTAGTGACCATCCCCATCCTCTCTGAGGGGCCCACCGAGAGACACTGGTTAGAACAAGTCATGCTTCTCTCACCCTTATCACTCAGGACTTAGGGAGCTCTGTACCAGGACATGGGGACAAAGATTAGATATTTTACTTGTTGTACTCTAAGAGGTATTATCTTCATTTTTCAGAGAAAGAAACTGAGGCAAAGAGAGAACATGGCCTCAGTCTTGCATTTGGCAAGAGTGAGTCTTGGAGCTGATTTGATTTGTCTGTCTGCAAAGCCCATTTCTGAACAAAAGGCTACATAGTGTTATTAATGTTTATTAGTTCATGAAATAAATATAGTAGCTTATTCTGTGATAGATGCTGCAAATATGTTTTCTTTCTGGAATATAATTTGTCTTTCATTTTTTGACTTTGGAAGTTTAAATTTTTGCATTATTACTTTATTATTTGAAAAGCTCATCTAGGGACTTCTCTGGTATCCAGTGGTTAAGAAACCACCTTCCAATGCAGGGGAGGTGGGCTCACTCCCTGATCTGAAAAGATCCCACCTGCTGTGGGGCAACTAAGCCTGTGTGGCATACTTGCGGAAGTCCTCACACCCTAGAGCCCAGGCTCTGAGACCAGAGAAGCCGCTGCAGAGAGAAGCCCACGTGCCACGACGACAGAGTAGCCCCCACTCGCTGCAACTAGAGAAAAGCCTGCACAGCAACAGAGATCCAGTGCAAAGATAAAATAAATACATAAAAAATTAAAAATTAATTAAAAGCATTATCTTTAAAAAACAAAACAACAGAAGAGCTAATCTCCAGGCATAAAAACAGCATAGTGACAAGTTAGTCACCTTCCCACTCTTGGTTCCCAGGCTTCAGGGTTCCACTCCAAGAGTTAAAACAAAATTATAGCTGAATCCATTCATTTTTTTTTTTTTTGTACTGTGACTTCCACCTTAAGTGCTATATAGAAAGCATATCACTACTACAAAATGTTATGATATTGATTTATGTTTTCCTTAAAACTTTTATAGTTTTTTAAGATCTAAAATTTTAAATCCATGGAATTTATTTTTACTTTATGGCATAAAATTTTTCTCTGTTGTTCACTTACATTTGAATTTTAAATTTCAAGGGAAGACAGAGCATATTTCATGTCTGATTTCAGAATCCAAGAACATGAATTATGCAATAATAAAAAGAGAAAATTCCTCATCTGGAGGGAATACTGAGGATGACACAAGGAGAACAGCTTCTGTGAGAGAAAGTGTCTGTGCTCGTCATCTCACCGGTGGGATCCACAACTTTTAACAGAACTGGTCTGAACAAATTCATGTGATGAAGGAGGAACTCACAGGGCCACTCCCAGCAGACTCTCCCAGTTGGATTTCTGCCACCATATTCTGCTGCAACCCCCAGGAAAGAATGAAGGAAGGGATTCTCCTCTGCATACCAACTTTGGGCACTTTCTCAAATTTCCTGGGTGGAGATCCATCCTCTCTCATGGTTAGTGCAACCAGGGCCTTTGGCAAATAGCCAGTCCTATGACCCATGATGGCAGATCTTGACTCCTGAACCTTATTTGGCTGAACCAATGCCAAATGGAAACTGGACCTTGGGAGCCACAGTTCTGGGGGAAAGTGGTGAGTTAGACGGAGTCTGGTCAGGGGAAGTCCAAAACCTGTTCCACTTTCCATTTCCATACTGGTTGGAGAAGGAAACGGCAATCCACTCCAGTACTATTGCCTGGAAAATCCCATGGACAGAGGAGCCTGGTAGCTACAGTCCATGGGGTCACAAAGAGTCGGACACGACTGAGCGACTTCACGTTCACGAACATACTCAGATTCAACAGGATCTCTGAGGTCCTTTCCAACTTGAAGTTTATGGTCCTTCTGGGCATTCCCCATTATCACCCTCATTTATTCATTCATTCGTCAAATATTTATTAAGCACCTACTGTGTAGATACAAATTGTTCTCATAACTAACCGAAATGAAATGTATTGAAAGCTCTTCAAGAAAATAAGGCTCTCTATAAACTCATGTACATAATAAGACTTAAAAAAATCTTACATAACAAGATGTCCCAAGATAGGAAGATTTCAAAATAGGTTAATCCAGCTGCCAAATGACATCAGATACCAGCTTCTTTCTGGCTTTCCTCTGTTCCACTTTCAGCGTGTTGGTTGGGTCCCCTCGTTTTCTCAACAGAGCTGAAGCAGCTCATTGCATCCTCATGTGTCTAGGGGTACATAGAGTATTGAAATACCTTGAGCTTTCTTTTTAAGACTTAAGAAATTGCTCCTAAAGCCTTTCTCATATTTCTCAATATGTTTCTGTCAAATATCATTAGCCAGAATTGGAGCATATGTCCCTTCCCAAGTCAGTCACTGATACGAATGGAAGCTCATACTAATCCAAGTTCTTCCTTACTGGGATAGGGTGGGACTGGGATCTAGAAAAATGAAGCCAGTCAGAAGAGTCTGGATAACTCAACAAATCCAGAGTTCTGCTAGCAAGGAAAAATGCTGTTGGGTAGACAACCAAGTGTCTGCCTCACCAATCTTTGTATTT
Source organism: Tragelaphus eurycerus (assembly GCA_935064755.1). NCBI lineage: Eukaryota > Metazoa > Chordata > Mammalia > Artiodactyla > Bovidae > Tragelaphus > Tragelaphus eurycerus. Next base: position 1,838,891 of record CAKXYN010000083.1, read on the forward strand.
TTTTTTTTTGGCCAATCTTAGACACAAAATGTGATATCTCATATTTTTGTTTATGTTTGCTTTTTAATTCAGTTGGGCATTTCTTCCATATTTCTTGGCCATTTTAAATTTTTATTTTATAATTTTCTTGTCTATATCCGTGGCCTATTTTTCTCCTGGCATATTCATTTTTCTTATCAATTTGTAAGAGTTCTTTGTTTAGTATTTTTTCTAGTGGTCCTGTTATTTCCTTCCCCATTCCTTTGCTCTGGATCAGGCAATCGTGAGTTCTTTCTTTTCCTTCAGGCCCATATACTTTCCAAATTTACCTTCTTGGAGCTATTGCCAAAATTCTTTCCTTTACAACAGACACATCCCTGGTCTAGTGCAGAACAGTTTCCCACCAACATCTCATCAGATTCTTCTTTTAGAATAAATGTCATATCCTCTTTTCCTCTTCCAGTTGCAGATGCCCCAACTATGGCTCTCTTTGGACTGTTGCCATGGTCTCACAAATGTTTTCCTCTCTTCCAGTGCCCTCTCTTTCATCCATCCTGCAGTACATCAGTGACAAACACTAAGGTGTGGATAACACAGCTTCACAGCCTTTGTGACTAAGGCTGCCCTCTGGCTTGCTCAGTGGCCTCTAGACTTCTAAGCCTAGCATGTAAGATGTGCTCTACTCTGTTCCAAACATCCTTTCTTACTGTTGCCTTATGCTCCTATGATAGCAGTCTACTGTGCCGAATCCTGCTCTCTGCCATGTCCTTTCTTGCTTTCTCTCATGTCCTTATGGTGAAATCTCACCCATTTCTCAACACCCACCTTAGAGCTACCACCTTAGCAAAGCCCTCCCAGACTTCCCTGGTGGCTCAGATGGTAAAGCGTCTGTGTACGATGCGGGAGACCTGGGTTCGATCCCTGGGTTGGGAAGATCCCTTGGAGAAGGAAATGGCAATCCACTCCAGTACTATTGCCTGGAAAATCCCATGGACAGAGGAGCCTGGTAGGCTACAGTCCATGGGGTCGCGGAGAGTCGGACATGACTGAGTGACTTCACGTTCCCAGATTCCTCAAGTCAGAATGACCTTCTCTTTCCTCTTTTGTAAGCATTTTTACTTACTGCCTGTGTTTGAGTGTTTAGGATGTCTTACTTGTATCACTCACTGTCCCATGCATGTGGGGCTCTCCACAGCCCTCATCACCTCCTAGAGATTATGTGGAGGGATGCTCAGTGTGAGCTTGCTGAATCTGTTCGTGCTCAATAAATGCCTGACCATAACAATTCCTCTTGGTGTGCAGTTAACCTGGGGGTCAACTTAAATTTGATTGCCATTTAGCACTTGCTGGAGCAAGGCTGATGACCACTACATACAAAAACACTTTTGGGAAAGGAGATGTTTTCCACAGTCTCTTTGTAGTATGGATTTTCAAGCCTCAGTTTTGATTTGTTAGCGGATGACTCCATGATGGTACTTCAATCAATCAACCCTTTTAGCTATTATTAAGTGAATTCAGCCTTGAAATTGCAACTACAAACAGATCTTTATAAGTCATGCTAAATTATGGGGAATGGAATCAATTGTAGAAGTTTACATTTCTAGTTCCTCTTAATAAACCTTAAAAGATATATAATAGCCAGTAGTTATTGACAATTTGCTACACATCGTGCACTATTTTAAGTACTCTGCTGCTACTGCTAAGTCATTTCAGTCCTGTCCTACTTTGTGTGACCCCATAGACGGCAGCCCACCAGGCTCCCCGTCCCTGGGATTCTCTAGGCAAGAACACTGGAGTGGGTTACCATTTCCTTCTCCAGGGCATGAAAGTGGAAAGTGAAAGTGAAGTCGCTCAGTTGTGTCCAACTCTTAGCGACCCCATGGACTGCAGCCTACCAGGCTCCTCTGTTCATGGAATTTTCCAGGCAGGAGTACTGAAGTGGGGTGCCATTGCCTTCTCCGTTAAGTACTCTACATATGTGAATGTAAAATATATTTTAAGAGATAGGTACAGTGATCATTTTCATCTTAGATATGGGAAACTGAGGCCAGAGAGTTTCAGTAACTTGCTTTAAGTCACAAAGCTATTAAGTAGAGGAACCAGGATTTAAATCCAAGTAGTTGGATTTCTGAACTTGCACAGTGAAATGAACTCTGAGTTGTATTTTCACTGACCACCAAGGAGATAAGTAGTCCTTTCAAAGCCATTCGATGTAAATTACTTTTTTAGCAACTTTAAGTTTTCAGGGACAGGAGGACAAAAAGGAAAAGACTTGGGTGGGGAAACTTTTTGGCTACGTCTCCAGTTATAAGAATTAAAAGCTTTATTCTTCTGCCATCTCACATTACTCTTGATTTTCTTGATAGAACTCCTGATGATCTGGAAGGACCAGTTAAGGATACAGAGAGATGATGGGAGGTAAGTTAGAAGAACATTACAGAAACTGCAGTTTTGTGCTGCTGTGATGAATTTTCTGTTTCGCAAAGATACGCTTTTTGTAGATTTTAACAACTATGATATTACTTCCCTGGTGGCTCAGACAGTAAAGTCACAATGTCTGCCTACAATGCGGGAGACCCGGATTCTATCCCTGGGTCAGGAAGATCCTCTGGAGCAGGAAATGGCAACCCACTCCAATACTCTTGCCTGGAAAATCCCATGGATGGAGGAGCGTAGTAGGCTACAGTCCATGGGGTTGCAAAGAGTTGGACACGACTGAGCTACGGAACTGAACTGATGGTATTTTAATCATTTAATGAGAATGTGCCTGCCAATTTCTCTACCAATGGCATCCTAGAATAAAAGGATTTATCCTAATGGGATAAAACTTTATATCTCTTTTGAAACAAGAAAAATAAATCCTTTGATTTATTTTCCCTACTGTCTGTAGAACATGTATTATGAAATACGCTTAGCAGTGATTCTCAAAGTGTGGTCTGGGGATCCTTAGGGGTCCCTTGGACCCTTTCAAGGAGTCCATGAGGCCAAGACTATTTTCATAGTGATACTGAGATACTATGGAACTTTTTCACTCTCATCCTCTCACAAGTGCACAGTGGAGTTTTCCAGAGGCAGCAAGTTGAATGCAGAAGCAGACTTGAAAAACTTTTGGCTTTTCTTAAGCCAAACATTAAAGAGATCTCCAAAATGAAAAAAAAAAAAAAAAAAGTGCGACTTTTCACAGTAAGTGAAAAGTTTTTGTTTTTTGTTTTTGCTCTTTGCAACCCCATGGACTACAATGCATGGAATTCTCCAAGCCAGAATACTGGAGTGGGTAGCTCTTCCCCTTCTTCAGGGGATTTTCCCAACCCAGGGATTGAATCTAGGTCTCCCACAATGCAGGTGGATTCTCTACTAGCTGAGCCATGAGGGAGGCCCAAGAATACTGGAGTGGGTAGCCTATCTCTTCTCCGGTGAATCTTCCCGACCCAGGAATCAAACCGGGGTCTCCTGCATTGCAGATGGATTCTTTACCAACTGAGATATCAAGGAAGCCCTTTTGAAAAATACTTTCATAAAAATATGTTGTTTGTGTTAACCCATTACAATGTAATGGATTTATTACTGTTGTTTTTAAAATAAATGTTCTCAAATGATCAGTTTTAATTCATGATACTTTGGCCACCTAATGCAAAGAGCTGACTCATTTGAAAAGACCCCGATGCTGGGGAAGACTGAAGGCAGGAAGAGAAGGGGACGACACAGGATGAGATGGTTGGATGGCATCACCGACTCCATGGACATGAGTTTTGGTAAATTCTGGGAGTTGCTGATGGACAGGGAGGTCTGGCGTGCTGCAGTCCCTGGGGTCACAAAGAGTCGGGCACAATTGAACTGAACTGAATTCATAATACACTCCATATCAGTAGGTATGACCCTACTGATAAGAGCTTTTGTAAGCAAAAGCTCTTTAAGATTCTCAATCAATTTAGGAGTGAAAGAAGATTCTGAGACCATAAAGTGTGAGAACCATGGGTATAGACTAAGATCTAAGCCATGAGTTATATTTAGGTTAGACTCTTAGATCATGATTTCATCTCTGTATGTGTTGAATATTTATTTAATGCTTGAAGTGTATTCATTTAGTTATTCACAGATTCAGTGGCTATTTGTTGAGTGCTTGCTGTGTGCTGGTGCTGTGTGGACCATTGAGAGTACAGTGGGGAGCAAGATAGCCTCCCCCTCCCTGAGCTTAACCTTGACATTCATTCATGCAGCTTTCCCTTTACCAGTGATACCCAGGATCTGCTCTAGTCTTAGCAGAGCCCCCAAAGGATTTATAATCCAGGGAGGCAAGACACCTGTGTGGAATGCTTAAGCAAATCAGGATGAATATAGTTATATCATCATTAGCAGCTCTCATGATATAGGAGCTCAGAGAAGGGAGAAATGAGTGTAGATTGGTATGATAAGGAATTCTGGAACTGGACTTCAACCCAGAAGGACAGTCAGGCTTAAGAGACCCCAGTTTGAGAGGAATGGGCCAGGCTGGGTGGGGGGGAATAAGTGAGCAGATTTGTGGAGGTGAATCACTGTCACTGTCCAGCATGTAGGGCTGGAAAGAGGCCTGCCTCATGGAAGAGTCTTATGGAGGGGAACTCCTGGGTTTTCTTCTGAGGTTGATGGAAACCTCCTTAGGTCTTCTAAGCTGCTGGTCATCTGCTGTGATGGGTCTCCTGTATGTGATTACAAATCTATGCCATCATTTAGTTCAGTTCAGTTCAGTCGCTCAGTCGTGTCTGACTGTTTGCGACCCCATGAACTGCAGCATGCTAGGCCTCCCTGTCCATCATGAATTCCCGGAGTCCACTCAAGCTGATGTCCATTCAGCCGGTGATACCATCCAACCATCTCATCCTCTGTTGTCCCCGTCTCCTCCTGCCCTCAATCTTTCCCAGCATCAGGGTCTTTTCAAATGAGTCAGCTCTTCACATCAGGTGGACAAAGTATTGGAGTTTCAGCATCAGTCCTTCCAATGAACACCCAGGACTGATCTCCTTTAGGATGGACTGGTTGGATCTCCTTGCAGTCCAGGGAACTCTCAAGAGTCTTATCCAACACCACAGTTCAAAAGCATCAACTTTTCGGTGCTCAGCTTTCTTTATAGTCCAACTCTCACATTCATACATGACTACTGGAAAAACCATAGCCTTGACTAGATGGGCCTTTGTTGGCAAAGTAATGTCTCTGCTTTTTAATATGCTGTCTAGGTTGGTCATAACGTTCCTTCCAAGGAGTAAGCATCTTTTAATTTCATGGTTATAATCACCATCTGCAGTGATTTTGAAGCCCCCCAAAATAAAGTCAGCCACTGTTTCCACTATTTCCCCATCTATTTCCCATGAACTGATGGGACCAGATGCCATGATCTTCGTTTTCTGAATGTTGAGCCAACTTTTTCACTCTCCTCTTTCACTTTTATCAAGAGGCTCTTTAGTTCCTCTTCGCTTTCTGCCATAAGAGTGGTATCATCTGCATATCTGAAGTTATTGATATTTCTCCCAGCAATCTTGATTCCAGCTTGTGTTTCTTCCAGCCCAGCATTTCTCATGATGTACTCTGCATAGAAGTTAGATAAGCAGGGTGACAATATATGGCGTTGATGTACTCCTTTTCCTATTTGGAACCAGTCTGTTGTTCCATGTCCAGTTCTAACTGTTGCTTCCTGACCTGCATACAGGTTTCTCAAGAGGCAGGTCAGGTGGTCTGGTATTCCCATCTCTTTCAAAATTTTCCAATTCACTGTGATCCACACAAAGGCTTTGGCATAGTCAATAAATCAGAAATAGATGTTTTTCTGGAACTCTCTTGCTTTTTTGATGATCCAGCAGATGTTGGCAATTTGATCTCTGGTTCCTCTGCCTTTTCCAAAACCAGCTTGAACATCTGGAAGTTCATGGTTCACATATTGCTGAAGCCTGGCTCAGAGAGTTTTGAGCATTAATTTACTAGCGTGTGAGATGAGTGCAGTTGTGCTATCATTCAGTGTTTCCCACACTTGCAAGATCCCAAACTCTCCCAAATAACAGAATTATCTCTAAGGACTTGTCAAGGTCACAGATTCCAGGGCTTCATCCAAGATGTACTAATCTGGAGAGGGGCCTCGTGTTCTGTGTCTTTATTAGTCATACTAGGTGATTTTCTTTTTTTTTTTTAATTATATGCAAGTTTGGGAAATGTAACTTACCCCATTTCCAATGATTCCAGCCTTGATGGTGCACACAGGGAAACTTTAGAAAAATGCCACTGCTTAGGCCCTACCCACAGTGACGTAATCAGTGACAACAAAGTGATGAAAGTAGACGTTGACTAATGATAATTCGAGTGAAATTAGCAGAGGTTTTAGTAATTTTTCATCAATTGCACTGTGTTTCCAACAGTCTAAGAATCAGTTAGGAATATCACATCTGTGTCAGATAACAGTGTTTATCTAGTTTCAAGATGCCAAGAATCCAGCAGTGCAGACAGGGTGTGTTTATTGGTGGGGTAGAGGTCACTTGCTTTGAAGAAGAATAAAAGAACATTTACTGTTGCTTCAGGCTGCCAGTGTCTGTTCAGGTCACAGCAGAAATTGAAAGCATCTGCTTGAGGCCCCACAGGAAGTAATCCCCTGGCTTCACTTAACTGGAAACTTTGGGACAAAGGAGAGAAGCAAAGTGATACCAGGGCCTCATTATTCCTGAGAACTTTCTGCATAATTGTGACGTATGTGCCACTTGATCCCACAGGAAAATCAGTTTAGTTTTACTGAGAAAATGTTTGTTTTTCCATTTATGAAATCATGGACTCACAGAGTCCATGTTTTGGGACATCACAGAGTCAGAAAAAATGTGAGGGGCCACTTGTCTTTTCTGCTTACTATCTCTCTCTGCTCTTCGTCATTCGCCGGACCAGGCACCAGGAGATGGTGAACTCTGAGCTGCCTCTGGCTACTGGCTTGCTGTGTGACCTTGAGCAAACACTTTGCCCGCTCTGGGCCTCAGCATTGCTATCTGTTTGAAGAAAGATGTTCTCTGTTGAGCCCTTCCAGATGCATTTTTGGAAAAGTATAAACCTCAATTATGACATTTCTCTGGCTCCTTTTTAGAAAAAGAATATGTAGATTTTAGAGCCAAAGGGTTAAACTGCACCTAGAAAGAACTATGCTTGTAATGTGGTCCAGTGGAAGAGGGTCTGTGCAGGGACTTAGAAAACAGTCTGAGTAGTCAGGAAGGCATATCTGAAATTCAGAAGAAAGGAAGTGTCTGAAGCTTGACCTTCTTGGGTCGTTTTCCTACTAGGTTGTACAATCCTGAGCTTGTTCTCTATGGGATCTGTTTTCTTCATTCATAAAATAGGGTTGATAACAGTGATACCAATCTCATGAAGTTGTTCTGACAGGTAGATAAAGCAATATGCTTAGTATCTCAATGAAAACTAGCTATCAGTATTTTCCTCTTATAATTGTGGTTGCAGTGGGTGCTTTCTCCATTCTGTCCTGTGTCCCTTAGTAGTGTTCCAGCTTAGTTTTGTTAATGCGTCTTTATTCTTTCTACTCTATAATTATTTTGGCTTGGTTCACCTAAGGAAAGAAGAAAGGAAATGCTTTTTATGATCAGATAAGATCAGTCGCTCAGTCGTGTCCAACTCTTTGCGACCCCATGAATCGCAGCACACCAGGCCTCCCTGTCCATCACCAACTCCCAGAGGTCACTCAGACTCACATCCATCGAGTCAGTGATGTCATCCAGCCATCTCATCCTCTGTCGTCCCCTTCTCCTCCCGCCCCCAATCCCTCCCAGCATCAGAGTCTTCTCCAGTGAGTCAACTCTTCACATGAGGTGGCCAAAATACTGGAGTTTCAGCTTTAGCATCATTCCTTCCAAAGAAATCCCAGGGCTGATCTCCTTCAGAATGGAATGGTTGGATCTCCTTGCAGTCCAAGGGACTCTCAAGAGTCTTCTCCAACACCACAGTTCAAAAGCATCAATTCTTTGGCACTCAGCCTTCTTCACAGTTCAACTCTCACATCCATACATGACCACAGGAAAGACCATAGCCTTGACTAGGCGAACCTTTGTTGGCAAAGTAATGTCTCTGCTTTTGAATATGCTATCTAGGTTGGTCATAACTTTCCTTCCAAGGAGTAAGCGTCTTTTAATTTCAAGGCTGCAGTCACCATCTGCAGTGATTTTGGAGCCCAGAAAAATAAAGTCTGACACTGTTTCCACTGTTTCCCCATCTATTTCCCATGCAGTGATGGGACCAGATGCCATGATCTTCGTTTTCTGAATGTTGAGCTTTAAGCCAACTTTTTCACCCTCCACTTTCACTTTCATCAAGAGGCTTTTAGTTCCTCTCTACTTTCTGCCATAAGGGTGGTGTCATCTGCATAGCTGAGGTTATTGATATTTCTCCCGGCAATCTTGATTCTAATTTGTGTTTCTTCCAGTCCAGCATTTCTCATGATGTACCCTGCATAGAAGTTAAATAAACAGGGTGATAATATACAGCCTTGACGTACTCCTTTTCCTATTTGGAACCAGTCTGTTGTTCTGTGTCCAGTTCTAACTGTTGCTTCCTGACCTGCATACAGATTTCTCAAGAGGCAGATCAGGTGGTCTGGTATTCCCATCTCTTTCAGAATTGTCCAGTTTATTGTGATCCACACAGTCAAAGGCTTTGGCATAGTCAATAAAGCAGAAATAGATGTTTTCTGGAACTCTCTTGCTTTTTCCATGATCCAGTCGATGTTGGCAATTTGATCTCTGGTTCCTCTGCCTTTTCTAAAACAAGCTTGAACATCAGGAAGTTCACGGTTCACATATTGCTGAAGCCTGGCTTGGAGAATTTTGAGCATTACTTTACTAGCGTGTGAGATGAATGCAATTGTGCGGTAGTTTGAGCATTCTTTGGCATTGCCTTTCTTTGGGATTGGGATGAAAACTGACCTTTTCCAGTCCTGTGGCCACTGCTGAGTTTTCCAAATTTGCTGGCATATTGAGTGCAGCACTTTCACAGCATCATCTTTCAGGATTTGGAATAGCTCAACTGGAATTCCATCACCTCCACTAGCTTTCTTCCTAGTGATGCTTTCTAAGGCCCACTTGACTTCACATTCCAAGATGCCTGGCTCTAGGTCAGTGATCACACCATCATGATTATCTGGATCATGAAGATCTTTTTTGTACAGTTCTTCTGTGTATTCTTGCCACCTCTTCTTAATATCTTCTGCTTCTGTTAGGTCCATACCATTTCTGTCCTTTATCGAGCCCATCTTTGCAAGAAATGTTCCTTTGGTATCTCTGATTTTCTTGAAGAGATCCCTAGTCTTTCCTATTCTGTTGTTTTCCTCTATTTCTTTGCATTGATCGCTTTCTTATCTCTTTTTGCTATTCTTTGGAACTCTGCATTTAGATGTTTATATCTTTCCTTTTCTCCTTTGCTTTTCGCTTCTCTTCTTTTCAGAGCTATTTGTAAGGTCTCCTCAGACAGCCATTTTGCTTTTTTGCATTTCTTTTCCATGGGGATGGTCTTGATTCCTGTCTCCTGTACAATGTCACGAACCTCATTCCATAGTTCATCAGGCACTCTATCTATCAGATCTAGGCCCTTAAATCTATTTCTCACTTCCACTGTATAATCATAAGGGATTTGATTTAGGTCATGCCTGAATGGTCTAGTGGTTTTCCCTACTTTCTTCAGCATTTCTCCAGCATTTCTGGAGCAAGAGAGTTCCAGAAAAACATCTATTTCTGCTTTATTGACTATGCCAAAGCCTTTGACTGTGTGGATCACACAGTCTGAATTTGGCAATAAGGAGTTCATGGTATGAGCCACAGTCAGCTCCTGATCTTGTTTTTGCTGATTGTATAGAGCTTCTCCATCTTTGGCTGCAAAGAATATAATCGATCTGATTTCGGTGTTGACCATCTGGTGATGTCCATGTATAGAGTCTTCTCTTGTGTTGTTGGAAGAGGGTATTTGCTATGACCAGTGCATTTTCTTGGCAAAACTCTATTAGTCTTTGCCCTGCTTCATTCCGTGTTCCAAGGCCAAATTTGCCTGTTACTCCAGGTGTTTCTTGACTTCTTACTTTTGCATTCCAGTCCCCTATAATGAAAAGAACATCTTTTTTGGGTGTTAGTTCTATAAGTCTTGTAGGTCTTCATAGAACCGTTCAACTTCAGCTTCTTCAGTGTTACTGGTTGGGGCATAGACTTGGATTACTGTGACACTGAATGGTTTGCCTTGGAAATGAACAGAGATCATTCTGTCGTTTTTGAGATTGCATCCAAGTACTGCATTTCGGACTCTTTTGTTGACCATGATGGCCACTCCATTTCTTCTGAGGGATTCCTGCCCACAGTAGTAGATATAATGGTCCTCTGAGTTAAACTCACCCATTCCAGTCCATTTTAGTTTGCTGATTCCTAGAATGTCGTCATTCACTCTTGCCATCTCTTGTTTGACCACTTCCAATTTGCCTTGATTCACATGGACCTGACATTCCAGGTTCCTATGCAGTATTGCTCTTTACAGCATCGGACTTTGCTTCTGTCACCAGACACATCCACAGCTGGGTATTCTTTTTGCTTTGGCTCCATCCCTTCATTCTTTCTGGAGTTATTTCTCCACTGATCTCCAGTAGCATATTGGGCCCCTATTGACCTGGGGAGTTTCTCTTTCAGTATCCTATCATTTTGCCTTTTCATACTGTTCATGGGGTTCTCAAGGCAAGAATACTGAAGTGGTTTGCCATTCCCTTCTCCAGCGGACCACACCCTGTCAGATCTCTCCACCATGACCCGCCCATCTTGGGTTGCCCCATAGGCATGGCTTAGTTTCATCGAGTTAGACAAGACTGTGGTCCTAGTGAGATTAGATTGACTAGTTTTCTGTGAGTATGGTTTCAGTGTGTCTGCCCTCTGATGCCCTCTTGCAACACCTACCGTCTTACTTGGGTTTCTCTTACCTTGGGCGTGGGGTATCTTTTTATGAAGTGAAGTTTTAAAGAACAAATAATATACCTGGATGGTAAAATTCAAAGAAGGTGAAAAATTACCTGTATTTAATGGAGACACAAATAGAGTGCAAAATTTGGAAAGGGTAACAGATCTCTGGGTAAGGGATTGCTTCCTAGTGCTGTGCCTTTTGACCTTCATTTCCAGAGCAAGAACTTTCTATGCAAACCATTGGCATGAATCAGAGAACATCTGGGTCCTCTCAAAGGGCAGCTTCCAGAACAGAGCAAACAGTCAGGACCTTCCTGCCCCCTTAGTCTGCCACTCATCTTCCTGGCCCCTGTCCCATGGAATGGAACGATGACAGTGAGGAGTCTACGGTGCAAAAGAGCTGGTCCTGAAAATCAGCTTCATATTCTCTGTGGGTCCTTGCGTGAGTTGCTTGCCCCCTCAACCTCACTCAGAATCTGTACCTGTGAATGGGCTTGTTGGAACGGAAGTTACATTCCATGTATCAGGACTACCTAATTTTATTAAAAATACAACAGGTTCAGACACCTCAGGGATCCTGGTTCAGGAAAGTCGAAGATGAGTTGAGAGCCACTGCTCCTGAACCCGTAAAACCCTAGATGTCCTCCATTCATGACTCACCCTCCTAATGGAAGTGAGAGAATTCAATCAAGTTTCCTCTTGCACAGGGTTGTCATCCAGTCCATGGTTCTGGAAGTGTGGTCTCCTGTGAGCCATGAGGGTTTGTCTGAAAGTCTCAGACAGAATCACGTGTGAGTCTTTCCTTTGCTTTTAGATTTGTTGTTGTCCAGTCACTGAGTCATGTCCAACTCTTTGCGACCCTATGAACTGCAGATGCCAGGCTTCCTTGTCCTTCACTATGTCCTGGAGTTTGCTCAGACTTGTATCCATCAAATCAATGATGCCATCCAACCATCTCATCCTCTCTCGTCCCCTTCTCCTCCTGCCCTCAATCTTTCCCGGCATTAGGGTCTTTTCAAGTGAGTCAGCTCTTTGCATCAGGTGGCCAAAGTATTGGAGCTTCAGCATCAGACCTTCCAATGAACATTCAGGGTTGATTTCCTTTAGGATTGACTGCTTTGATCTCCTTGCTGTCCAAAGGACTAATTCTTCACCACTTTGTCTTTTTAGAAGATTAGTGACATAAATTTTCATAAGTTATGATCTTTTATATCAGTATAATTAAGGACTATTTGTTAATCTAATATCTGAATTTGAGTTCCCCTGAAAACAAAGCCCAAGGCAAGGTTTTAGGTGTGATGTTTGTATGGAAGGTGACCCCAGGAAGTAGAAAGAAGGGATGGGAGAAAAACCAGTAAAGGCTATGTCACTGAATTAGTCACTGTTGTGGGCAGCTGGGCAACCTCTGTCAATCCATATAGTTGAGTGGTTTCTAACCAAGTGATTTTTCTCAGTGGCATTTGGCAAAGTATGGAGATATTTACGGATATCACAACTGGGGAGGGCTACTGGGATCCAGGTTGCTGATAAATATCCTACAATACACAGGACAACCCCCCACAACAAGGAAGAGTTCACCCCCAAATGTCAATGGTGCTGATGTTGAGAAACCTGTCTCAGAACTGTTCCTCTTATGGATAATGACATCTACTCATCAACCCTCACTGCCTCTGGATAAAGGCTGCCTCTGGGAGTGTGAACATCTTCAAACCAGCAGGCTGTACTTAAATTAAGGCTGAGCAGGTTTCCATGGTTTTGGAGAAGTCCCTGAGGCAGAAAAGCGTAAGGTAGCCTGATGTGTGCTAAAATCAGGCCAAGGTCAAAGGGAAAGTGACTAAATGTAATTTTCCTAACTGAGTTTTGAGTCTGTGGAGAATATGGTACAGCTGAAAAAAAAATGTAGACCCTAAAACTACCATAATTTAATTTGACCATGAAAATGGTGAAGGCTGGAAATCTAACATATTACAGAGTCACTGTGTGGTGAAGTGGTTAAAAGCGTGGTATCTGGGGCAAGACTGGCTGCGTTCAAATTCTGCCTCCGACAGTTTTTAGCTTTGTGGCCTTGAATAAATTAGTTAACGTCTCTGTCCCTCAGTTTTCTCATCTAGAAAATAGGCTTAATAATGATTCCCTCCTCATAAAGTTATTGTAAGGGTTAACTTTTATTTTACATGTATAGATGTAACATATATATTTAATGTAACATTTTAACAGTACCTGGCATTTGGTGAGCTGGCTGCTGCTGCTGCTGGTGCTAAGTCGTTTCAGTCGTGTCCGACTCTGTGTGACCCCATGAACTGCAGCCCCCCAGGCTCCTCCGTCCATGGGATTTTCCAGGCAAGAGTACTGGAGTGGGGTGCCATTGCGTTCTCTGGGTGAACTGACTGACAGGCTATTAGCATCATCCCAGCGCTTGAGTTCTCGACTTGGGGAATTACAGCGCTAATCTAGCTAGGCCCTTTTCCATTGGTAGTCAGCACAAGTCTTTCAATTCAGTTGAAAAATGTTTATTGAGTGAGCTCTTATTATAAGCCAGATACTGTGGTTTTATAAGCCAGATACTGTGGTAGGCTCTTGGCCAGTCTCTTAGTAATAAGGCTAGGAATTTCTCTCTTTCCTCCTCTACTCTTTGTTTATGTACTACCATTCTGGTCTACATTCCGTGGGGTCGAAGAGAGCAGCTCACGCACACATTCCTTTCTTTGGTTTCGTGACGTGTGTGTGGAGAGTAAAGACTGCAGGACTTAGAGAAATGAACTCTGGTCAGTTCCGGGCTCCACTTCACCATTCACTGGCTATGGGTTTGGGAAATCCCTTTGCTTCTCATTCTGACCTTTGTGAGTGAAGATAACCCACTTCTGCGTCACTGTGAGACTGAATGCCATGGTGTAAGGAAAACTGTGGTCAGAATTCCTAAACGTGCGAGTAGTTCACTGTTTCCCTTGAATGGCCAGTCTTCAGCATTCTGTGTGGGACTGTGAAACTTAAAACAGATTTCTGGGCCTTAGCCCTGTGGTTCTTGAGAATATCTTGAGGGATACCAAGGGACTCCTTAATCAAAAATGTTTATTTCTAGTCAGTTTTGACGATTAGCCAAATTTGAGAATCATTAAACTACACTACACTGTGAGTGCCATGGATCAGAGATGACGTCCTTTATGTTTTTCAAGTTTATTTCTTTATTTTTGGCTGTGCTGGGTCTCTGTTGCCACACGGGCTTTTGTCTAATTGTAGTGGGTGGGTGCTGCTCTCTAGCTGCAGTGCATGGGCTTCTTCTTATGGCAGCATCTCTGTCGTGGAGTGCAAGCTCTAGGGCATGTGGGCTCAGGAGTTGCCATTCCCGGGCTCTAGAGCGCAGGCTCAGTAGTTGTGGTTCACGGGCTGAATTGCCCCACAGCATGTGGGATCTTCCCGACCAGGGATCAAAGCCGTGTCTCCTGCATTGACAGGCGGATTCTCATCCGCTGCATCACCAGGGAAGCCCCAGGAATGGTGTCTTACTCAACTTTGTGTTCCCACTGCCTGACAAAGTTCCTCATATACAGTATAGTCAATAACTGTTTTCTGAATGAACAGAAGACTAAACCTCTCTGTACCTAAGAAAAAAGAAGAAAGATGCAACAGTCCAGGAGTCACCCTGTTTCCCCCATCTGCATGTTTGCTGACCCACATTCTTTCTACTAAATTAGTTTCTGAAGCAGCTGAGCTAACTTACACCTGGGACTGTAACACTTGGGCGGCTTGCACTGCATGTTCAGACTCACCATGAGTGACAGTATCTGCTCTTTCTACTTCAAAGGTAGTTGTGAAGACTAAGCAGATAATAGATAAGAAAGTGATTTTTCAGACTGCTGTGTGCTATAGGGAATTAATGTTATTAAGAAGAATATGCTAAAGAGCTTCGTGGTTCTCCAAGGCTCGATAGTTACAGTGGCTGTAGAAGAGAGACGGTTCTTTAATCGGAGTCTGTAAGCTCACAGATTCACTACTGAGCTTACTAAAGCTATTTAGAGACTAGATGTAAAATGAAGCAACATAGAGAGTTGAAAGTGTAATACTGGGCAGAGGTATACAGGCCAAGGAAACCCCAAAGAATCCAGAGAGATCTCAGTGTTAATATCAGGAAATTAGAACTCAAAGCAAAAGATTCTAAACAGGTCAAAAAAGAACCTTTTATAATGATGGAGTATGTGAATTCCATGCTGTAATGGAATATTCTGGTATGAATATATGCATCAATAAACATAGTACTAAAATATAGAAAGTGAAATCATCAGAAAACATCAATATAAATAGCAAGAGCAAAAACTCTGATGGAATCAAATTTGTAGTGGGAACATTTGTTATACTTTGGCAGATCCAGTAGATACAAGAGTTAAGATAAAGAGGGCATAAAGGCAATCTAAAAGCTATTTCTAGTAGAAATACATTGAGACCTACAAACAAAGAAAAAACTTTTTTTTAAAGCACCTATGGAACAAAATTCTACCATACTTTAAGCCTATGCTATGCTATGCTATGCTATGCTAAGTCACTTCAGTCGTGTCCGACTCTGTGTGACCCCACAGACGGCAGCCCACCAGGCTTCCTCATCCCTGGGATTCTCCAGGCAAGAATACTGGAGTGGGTTGCCATTTCCTTCTCCAATGCATGAAAGGGAAAAGAGAAAGTGAAGTCGCTCAGTCATGTCCGACTCTAAGCCTAAACATACTCTAATAATTTCTTTAAAAAGCAAATAATATTGACCTAAGCTAACTTATATGCAGAGTACATCATGAGAAATACTGGGCTGGAAGAAGCACAAGCTGGAATCAAGATTGCTGGGGGAAATATCAATAACCTCAGATATGCAGATGACACCATCCTTATGGCAGAAAGTGAAGAGGAACTAAAAAGCCTCTTGATGAAGGTGAAAGAGGAGAGTGAAAAAATTGGCTTAAAGCTCAACATTCAGAAAAAGATCATGGCATCTGGTCCCATAACTTCATGGGAAATAGATAGGGAACCAGTGGAAACAGTGTCAGACTTTCTTTTTGGGCTCCAAAATCACTGCAGATGATGACTGCAGCCATGAAATTAAAAGACACTTACTCTTTGGAAGGAAAGTTATGACCAACCTAGACAGCATATTAAAAAGCAGAGACATTACTTTGCCAACAAAGGTCCATCTAGTCAAGGCTATGGTTTTTCCAGTGGTCATGTATGGATGTGAGGGTTGGACTGTGAAGAAGGCTGAGCGCCAAAGAATTGATGCTTTTGAACTGTGGTGTTGGAGAAGACTCTTGAGAGTCCCGTGGACTGCAAGGAGATCCAAGCAGTCCATTCTGAAGGAGATCAGCCCTGGGATTTCTTTGGAAGAAATGATGCTAAAGCTGAAACTCCAGTACTTTGGCCACCTCATGAGAAGAATTGACTCATTGGAAAAGACTCTGATGCTGGGAGGGGATGGGGGCAGGAGGAGAAGGGGATGACAGAGGATGAGATGGCTGGATGGCATCACTGACTCAATGGACGTGGATCTGGGTAAACTCTGGGAGTTGGTGATGGACAGGGAGGCCTGGCATGCTGCGATTCATGGGGTTGCAAAGAATCGGACACAACTGAGCGACTGAACTGAACTGAACTGATCCAATATGTTAACCACAATTCATATCTGGCCATTGAGCACCAGAAATGTGACTTCCCTGGTGACTCAGACAGTAAAGAATCTACCTGCAATGCAGGAGACCTGGGTTCAATTCCTGGGTCAGAAAGATCCTGTGAAGAAGGGAATGGCTACACATTCCAGTATTCTTGCCAGGAGAAATCTAAGACAGAGAAGCCTGGCAGGCTACAGTTCATGGGCTCATAAAAAGTCAGACACCACTTGTTGAGCTACTAACAGCAACCTAAAAAAAAAATCCAATAAGGTAGCCACAGTTCACATTTGGCCATTGAGCACTTGAAATGTGGCTAGTTTTAATGGAGATGGGATGTGAGTATAAAACACACAACAGATTTCAATGACTTAGTACCTGAAAAAGGAATGTTAAATATATCATTAAAAATTTGATATTGAGTAATATTCAAATGTTTTATATATTGAGTTAAATAAAAATATTATTAAAATTAATTTTACCTGTTTCTTTTTACCTTTTCTACTGTCAATACTAGAATGTTTTAAACTATATATGTGACTCACATTTGTGGCTTGCATTATATTTTTATTGGTTGATACTTGTATTGGCCATATTTATTTCCCACAGTGTGATAAAGGATGAACCCTAAAGTATAATAATAATATAAAAATCTTTCTGCCTTCAATAAAAATTTTAAAAAGTATCAAAAATCTTTTTAGGCCAAACTGACAATGTCATAACATTTCATGAAGTAAATTTGGAGGATAAAAATAATTTATATCAAAATATATGAGATTTACCCAAAAGAAAAGTAGGAGCCCTAATTATTTTCGTTATTAAATAAGCAAATGTGGAAATAAATGAAAAACAGTCAACTCAAAAAATCAGGAAAATGCAACTACATTCTCCAGGGGTCTTGTGGTCCAGAAAAAGAAGGCTGCCAGTGTACAGTGCTTGTCTGGTTGTTCTCAGTATTAAGTGCTTCCTGTGAGTCAAACAGCAGGGTCTCACCTACATTATCTCAAATCCTTTCAAACACCCTGCAAGATTGGCATAATTATACCCATTTTTAAGGAGATTAGACAGACTTAGCAAGGTTAAACATCTTTTTCAAGGACTCAAAACAGTAGAGAGGTGTGATTGGAGTTCTGGCTCTAATGCTCACGATGTTTCTAGTTCGTCATGGTCGATTTCACAGAATGTTCATCTGCATGATTTGGAGTCCATGAGTTAGGGGATAGGACTTCAGATGTGAGAGAACTGAAAAGTCCAAACCATTGATTCACTTTTATTTGGTTGGTATTCCTTGGTTTAGGTTTAGGAACTTCAGTCTCCTCCTTTATCAGACAAAGAAACAAAAATAGGTCATTGTTGGAACAGGATAGAAAACTCAAAACTATGATACCCATGCACCTACAGTCAATTAATCTATAACAGAGGAGGCAAGACTACACAAGGTTGGAAAGACAGCCTCTTCAACAAATGGTGCTGAGAAAACTGGACAACCATACGTACAATAATGAAATTAGATCATCCTTTAACTCCATCCACAAAAATACGCTCGAAATGGATTAAAGACCTAAACTTGAGACCAGATACTATAAAACACCTAGAGGAAAGCATAGGTAGAACACTGACATAAATCACAGCAACATCCTTTTTGGTACATGTCCCAGAATAATGGGGGGAAAAAGCAAAAATAAACCAATAAACCAATAATAAGAGACTTAAACTTAACTCAAAAAGCTTTTGCATAGCAAGGGAAACAAAACCAAATCAAGAAGACAAGCCACAGATGAGGAGAAAATATTTGCAAATGATGTGACCAGTAGCGGACTAGTTTCTAAAATTTACCAGCAGCTTATGATACTTAACAGCATCAAAAAAAGAAAAAAAAAAAAAGCCCACTCAGAAAATAGGCAGAAGAACTGAATAGACATTTCTCCAAAAAGGACACGCAGATGGCCAAGAAGCCCATGAAAAGGTGTTCAACATCAGTAGCTATTAGAAAAATGCAAATAAAAACTACAGGGCGATATCACCTCACATCAGTCAGCATGGCTTTCATCCAAAAATCCACAAGCAACGAGTGCTGGAGAATTGTGGAGAGAAGGGAACCCTCCTGCACTGCTGATGGGAGTGTAATCTGGTACAGCCACCGTGGAGAACAATATGGAAGGTCCCTAAGAAACTGAAAACAGCTACCATTATGATCCTGCAGTCTAAGTCCTGGGCGTGTATCTGGAGACAAACACGATCCGAAAGAATGCATGCATCCCACTGTTCCCCATAGCACTGTTTATAGTAGCCAAGACATGGAAGCAACCTAAATCTCCCTTTACAGAGGAATGGATAAGAAGATGTGGTACATATATATAATGAAATATTACTCAGCCGTTCAGCAGAATGAAAGAATGCCATATGTAGCGACATGGATGGACCTGGAGGGTGTCATGTTGAGTGAGGTAAGTCAGACAGAGGAGGAATAGGATATGATGTTCCTTATATGCAGGATCTAAAAAGAAGTGATACAAATGAACTTACTTTCAAAACAGAGACTCAGAGACCTATAAAACAGACTTATGGTTCCCTGGGGGAGGGGAAAGGATAGGGAGTTTGGGAATGTCGTGTACGCACTGCTACATTCCAAATGGATAACCAACAAGGACCTATTGTGTAGCACACAGAACTCTCTCTACTCAGTATTATGTGCCAGCCTGGATGAGAGGACAGTTTTGAGAAGAATGGATACATGTACACGTGTGGCTGAGTTCCTTTGCTTTCCCCGGAAACTGCTGCAACAATGTTAATCGGCTGTACCCAAACAAGAAGGTTTGGAACTTGAAAAAAATAGGTCATTGTTTACAGTCCTTTTTTGGAAGGTAGCAATGAAAGGTGCTTTGGGCCAGGTCAGTTTTCAAGGTATATGGTGGCATTACTGGTGCCTTCCAGAAAAGACCCCTTCTGTCCATCATGGTGTAGCATGCAGTCTCGTGTATGGGACGTTCCTGACGTGTGTTCTATTATGAATTTCCTGGAGTCTGGGTTGTCTATCCAAGTACTGCTCTAGAAATGACTTTGGACACTTTGCAGCTGCAGTTGCATTTGCTAAAAATAGACATCACCAGAATTTAATTTGTTTTGAAAGAAAGGTAGAGTGGGAATCATAAAAAAATATAAAATTAATCCATTTCTTAGGGCATTCTTATCAGTTGAATTCATAGACTTCAACTCATTCAGTTGAAAACATAGACTTTTCAGGCTTCTACTATGTGCCGGAACCAGGGCCAGATTTGCAAACGACAAAACAATAACCCTTAGAGGAGCCATATAAATGTGTGATAGCTGTGTTATTTTTCCATTTGTAAGAACAGAGACCATCCCATGTCAGCTCAGCATATGTTCAGTATTAGAGAACTACTTGAATAAACAACCCCAATTCCAGAGAAATCAGGAGATCGCTCAACCTGCCATAAGGATATGTGCATGAGAAATGCTGAGCTGGAAGAAGTACAAATTGGAATCAAGATTGCTGGGAGAAATATCAATAACCTCAGATATGCAGATGACACCACCCTTATGACAGAAAGTGAAGAGGAACTAAAAGCCTCTTGACGAACGTGAAAAAGGAGAGTGAAAAAGTTAGCTTAAAGCTCAACATTCAGAGAACTAAGATCATGGCATCTGGTCCCATCACTTCATGGGAAATAGATGGGGAAACAGTGGAAACAGTGTCAGACTTTATTTTTTTTTGGCTCCAGAATCACTGCAAATGGAGATGGTGATTGCAGCCATGAAATTAAAAGACGCTTACTCCTTGGAAGGAAAGTTATGACCAGCCTAAATAGCATATTCAAAAGCAGAGACGTTACTTTGCCAACAAAGGTCAGTCTAGTCAAGGCTATGGTTTTTCCAGTGGTCATGTATGGATGTGAGAGTTGGACTGAAGAAAGCTGAGCGCTGAAGAATTGATGCTTTTGCATTGTGGTCTTGGAGAAGACTCTTGAGAGTCCCTTGGACTGCAAAGCGATCCAACCAGTCCATCTTAAAGGAGATCAGTCCTGGGTGTTCATTGGAAGGACTGATGCTGAAGCTGAAACGCCAATACTTTGGCCACCTCATGCGAAGAGTTGACTCATTGGAAAAGACTCCAATGCTGGGAGGGGTTGGGGGCAGGAGGAAAAGGGGACAACATAGGATGAGATTGCTGGATGGCATCACTGACTCAATGGACATGAGTTTGGGTAAACTCCGGGAATTGGTGATGGAGAGGGAGGCCTGGCATGCTGCAATTCATGGGGTTGCAAAGAGTCAGATACGACTGAGCGACTGAACTGAACTGAACTGAAGAGTAAGAAGATACCAGCCTTCTACTTCTTCCCAGTCACACAGCTTGATCCCCAAAAGACTGGCTGGTCTTGGGGGTGCCAGAAGGCTCAGGGCTTCCCCAGAACACTACTGAGCACTACCACAGTTTCAGCTACCACCACCAAATCACTCTAATAATAGTCATGCCTTTAAGGGTCCCTATGCCAGACACTTTCCAACTATGATGAGTTTCCGTTTTTTTCAAGTTGCCTACTACTTCTTGGCTATTATTTTGCCTCCCTTTACATGTGTGCTCTGGCTTCCTTTCAACTCTGTTAATAATTTCTCAGCTTGCCCTGCCTGGATTACAAATGATCCTAGAATTCCCCATAGGTCCACTTCATTAATTTATTTAACCAATATTTATGGTCTTCCACTTATGTGCCAATATGGAATTATGTTCTGGGGATTCCGAATGTAATGAACGAGTGGTAGACCCTAAAGTGTGTGTGTGTGTGTGTGTGTGTGTGTGTGTGTGTGTGTATGTGTTGGGGGTGGAGTGTGCTAGACCAATACACCAATGTGATTGAAGTTTTACTTCAAGAAGATCCATTTTAATGGATAGAGAATGCATCAGGGTTGCAGAGGAGGCAGCAAGCAAGTGATGAGAACAGGAGGGACAGATTCCAGTAATCCAGGTTGGAATGGTAGCTTGGATTACAGTGCTGAGAGTAGAAATGAAGAAAAGAGAAAAAACATGAGAGTGTGTTACTGGTTGCTTGGATGTTGGACACCAGTGAAAGGGTAATTTCTGGTTTGATCCATTGAGTTGATGGGATGACACTTTTTTGAGGAGGTCTAGAGAACAGGCAGGTCAAGTGGTCTGGTATTCCCATCTCTTTGAGAAATTTCCAGTTTATTGTGATCCACACAGTCAAAGGCTTTGGCATAGTCAATAAAGCAGAAATAGATGTTTTTCTGGAACTTTTTTGCTTTTTTGATGGGTCCATCGGATGTTGGCAATTTGATCTCTGGTTCCTCTGTCTTTTCTAAATCCAGCTTGAACATCTGGAATTTCATGGTTCACATACTATTGAAACCTGGCTTGGAGAATTTTGAGTATTACTTTGCTAGCCTGTGAGGTGAGTGCAATTGTGTGGTAGTTTGAACATTCTTTGGCATTGCCTTTTTTTGGGATTGGAATGAAAACTGACCTTTTCCAGTCCTGTGGCCACTGCTGAATTTTCCAAATGTGCTGGCATATTGAGTGCAGCACTTTCACAGCATCATCTTTTAGGATCTGAAATAGCTGAACTGGAATTCCATCACCTGTACTAGCTTTGTTGAAGGTGATGCTTCCTACAGCCCACTTGACTTCACATTCTAGGATGTCTGGCTCTGGGTGAGTGATCACACCATTGTGGTTATCTGGGTCATGAAGATCTTTTTTGTACAGTTCTTGTGTGTATTCTTGCCACCTCTTAATATGTTCTGCACCGTACAAAGTTTTAAACAAACCTTCGTTCAACCACACCCCACATGGGCCTTCAAAGGCATCTTTGCTTTTGCGTGCATTCCATTCCTGAGCTTGCTGGGCTCTGCAGCGCTCATCAGCCAGCCTCTGAGCGGCTCCGTCCTCTGAGGCTTCCTCTGTTCTGTCGCCTCCGCTGTCACTCCACCACCCCACACTTCTCACCAATCAAGATTCTGGTGACATCGCATGCCTGCTGCTGTCTCCTCTGCCACTCCCCTCATCCTGTGGATTTATACTTTATATCTCTCTTACTCTCATTTTGGGCTTCCTTTGTGGCTCAGCTGGTATAAAGAATCTGCCTGCAATGTGGGAGACCTGGGTTCAATCCCTGGGTTGGGACGATCCCCTAGAGAAGGGAAAGGCTAACCACTCCAGTATTCTGGCCTGGAGAAATCTCAAAAGAGTCAGATGCAACTGAGTGATTTTCACTCACTGAGAGAACTGTTATATATACACTACCATGTGTAAAATAGATAGCTACTGGGAAGCTGCTGTATAGTACTGTGAGCTTAGCTTGGTGTTCTATGATGACCTAGATAGGTGGATGAGGAGGCAGGGAGGGAGGCTGGGGCCAACAAAAGAGAGGAGAGATGGCTGGTGTGTGCAGGCAGTGATGAAGGAGAGGGTTATGGGGAGGAAGTTGAGGCATTTTCTAGGAAGTAATTAAAACGAAACCCAGGAAATCTAGGATGGCTAAGAAGGGAAGTGAATTCAAAGGAGACTAAGTGATCAACCTGATGGGGACTGAAGGATAAAGTCAAAGAATTGTGTGTGTGTGTGTGTGTTGGGGAGGGGGGGCAGGGCTGTTCAGGAGGCTGTGATTTGAAGTGATGGGAGGTGTGTTCAGAGTATGGGTTGTTTCAGTTGACATTTCACAGATGGTATGTGGTTTCTTTTGGGGAGATCCAGGATGTAGCTGAGAATGGGTAGCTGAGATAGAGTGCAAGAAAGGGTGAAGGACTTGAGCCCAGTGAACATGATGCAGACCTTGGGGTGAAGAGGAAAACTGAGCCAGGAGCTCAGGTCATTCAGGACTAAGTGGTCAGGAGGTCAGTAGATTATAGCTACAAGGAAAAGGTGTGAGCTCCCAAGAGCCTGAGTGTTTTATAAGAATAAGGGGGAGGAAGGGTGTGGGAGAAGAAATGAGGGATGAGCAGGACACCCACTCGATCTCAGGGCACAGACGGCATGGGGTGCAGGAGAACAACGCTCTCCACTGTGAGGGCCACGGGGGGAGTGGTGTCTCAGAGGACAGCCAGGTTTCAACAAAACAAAAAGATTTAAAGGGCTCACCAAGAAAAGCTGATAGTTTGTAGATGTTTGCTGACCCCAGAATAAAATTTCCAGGGGGTAACAGTGGGAGGGTTTGTTGGGGAGGGATTGGCTGAAATTAGGGGTATGGACAGCAGCACAGAGGTCTGTACCCCTTTGCTCCCCGTTGTCTCGGTAGAGCCCAGTCTGCTGTCCAGGTTCATTCATAGGTCACTGACCAGTCTGTAGGCTTGCCCAGGGGTAACCTATCCCTGGTCAAACTGTCTGAAGTCAGATCGTACAGACGTGGCTACAGAGTGCAGCTTCTTGTGCTGAGAAGCTACCAACTTTTCTCCGCAAAGGCTGGTAGGATAGGGCAGATGCTCTGAGGGCAGTAAATTCCTGTACAAAACTGTAACCAATCCCAACCTCTTTTCAGAACAGTAGTCTTCTGAATAACATGGTTAGTAACTTATTTTTAAACATGTTAAATATGATAGTATTTCTAGAATCCAGTTCATATTAGTGTTGGCAGTTTCCATCATAGATATGTGGTAATTTTTAGAAAATATCAATGAAATGTCATCTAATCCCCCTTAGATTAGCCAGAATATTTAAGATTGGTAGGACCCATGACAGTGTGAGTGTAAGAGGTGGGCAACACTATACACTGTTAGGGGAATAGTGAACTAGCTCAATACTTAGAGGTGATAATTTATGATATATGTTAAAATCTTAAATGTTCTTATCTGGTGACATTAAATTTACTTCTAGGATTCTAATCTATACAAATTTCTCACTGTATCTTAGGCACTTAAAGGCACATATCTTAGGCACTTTTTAGGGGTGTTGATTGTAATACTGTTGAAACAGCAATAAACTTCAATCTGTTTATCAATGGAGAAATGGTTTGAAAATTACCTCTTTATAAAATATTAGACAGTCATTTAAAAGATTGAAGAAAAACAACAACAAAGGCAGATCTGGAATGTAAATTGATACAGCCACTATGGAAGATGGTATGAAGATTCCTTAAAAAACTTGGAATAGAACCACCATATGATGCAACAATCCCTTCCCTAGGCATATGCCCTGAGGATACCAAAATTGAAAAAGACACATGTATCCCAATGTTCATTGCCACACTATTTACAATCTAGAACATGGAACCAACATAGATGTCCATCAACAGATGAATGGATAAAGAAGTTGTGGTACATATACACAATGAAATATTACTCAGCCATAAAAGGAACACATTTGAGTCAGTTCTGATGAGGTGGATGAACCTAGAGCCTATTATACAGAGTGAAGTAAGTCAGAAGGAGAAAGATAAATATCGTATCCTAACACATATATATGGAATCCAGAAAAATGGTATTGAAGAATTTGTTTACAGGGCAACAGTGGAGAAACAGACATAGAGAACAGACTTATGGACACGGGGGAGAGGGGAGGAGAGGGTGAGATGTATAGAAAGAGTAGCGTGGAAACTTGCATTACCATATGTAAAATAGATAGCCAACAGGAATTTGCTGTCTGGCTCAGGAGACTCATACAGGGGCTCTGTATCAATCTAGAGGGGTGGAAGGGGAGGGAGATGGGATGGAGGTTCAGAATGGAAGGGATATATGTACACCTATGGCTGATTCATGGGGAAGGAAATAGCAACCCACTCCAGTATTCTTGCCTGGAGAATCCCAGGGACGGGGGAGCCTGGTGAGCTTCTGTCTATGGGGTCGCACAGAGTCGGACACGCGAGCGACTAGCAGCAGCAGGCTGATTCATGTCGAGGTTTGACAGAAAACAACAAAATTCTTAAGCAATTATCCTTCAATAAAAAATAAATTAATTAAAAAATAAATATAAAATTAAAAATACAGATCTGTAGGCAATGACTTGAGCAAAGGATGTCTTTGTGTATTATTAAAGAAATATGTAAATTGCAGACCTATATATGTATATAGGTGGGTGTGTGTATATTGTATATATATATATATCATGATTGCACTTTTTGTAAAAGAAAATTGTGTGTGTGTATTTCACCAACTCTAAGGCTTACATTTTTTGTATTTTCAAATTTCTGAAATCAAGATGTGTCTTATAATGTGTGATGTGTTACAGTTTACCAATAGTATTTTTTTCTCTTTTCTTGGTGGTACAGAAACTAATGGTGCATTTTATAATCAACAGAGACCGAGGCATGACAAAATATGGTAGATAAATAGATGACTAGAGAGAAGGGAAGATAAAAATGTATACACGTAGGAAAAAAGATACACATCAAATAGTTACTAGAGGTTATGTTTAGGGAGAATTTAAATAACTAAGTGGGTGTTTTTCATTTTTCTTCTTTAAAATATTTCTAAATTTAAATTTCCAAATGATTAAAAATGCCCAGATCTTAAGTAAACAAAGTAAACAGTTTGATGAGTTTTTAGGGATGTACATAACCTGTGTAACCATCACTCAGATCCGATTTAGGTATTTTCATCTTTCAATCACCCCACCACCATAAATGTTCAACTTCTATCAACAGATAGATTTGGCTGTTCTGAACTTTATATATTTGGCCAACCCAATAAATATAATGATATATGAATGTATTACATTCATCCAATGCAATGAAATGGAATGGATTCTTTTGTATCTGTCTTCTTTTGCTTAATAAAATGTCTGAGATGCATTCATATTGCTGTACATGGCAGCAGCTTCCACCACACACCATTTTTTTGCTGCCTGAGTACGTTGTATGAATATACCACCATTTATTTATCCATTCTTCTGTTGGTGGAAATCTGAATTCTTTTCATTTTGGGACTTATGAATAAAGGTGCTGCATTCTTCTACCTGTCTTTCTGTAGACTATGACCTTAATTCTCTTAAGATTAGGGTTATGAGTGTAATGGTTAAGTCATAGGACAAGCACATGCTTGGCTTTAGTAGGACTTGCAAAACAGTTTTCCAAAGTGCTTGTACTTGTTTCAGTTCTCCTAGCAATTTATGAGATTTCCAGTTGATCTGCACCCTCAGATCAATCAGTCGCTCAGTCGTGTCTGACTCTTTGCGACCCCATGAACTGCAGCACGCCAGGCTTCCCTGCCCATCACCAACTCCCAGAGTTCACTCAGACTCACATCCATCGAGTCAGTGATGCCATCCAGCCGTCTTATCCTCTGTCGTCCCCTTCTCCTCCTCCCCCACCCCCCAATCCCTCCCAGCATCAGAGTCTTCTCCAATGAGTCAACTCTTCGCATGAGGTGGCCAAAATACTGGAGTTTCAGCTTTAGCATCATTCCTTCCAAAGAAATCCCAGGGCTGATCTCCTTCAGAATGGACTGCTTGGATCTTCTTGCAGTCCAAGGGACTCTCAAGAGTCTTCTCCAACACCACAGTTCAAAAGCATCAATTCTTCGGCGCTCAGCCTTCTTCACAGTCCAACTCTCACATCCATACATGACCACAGGAAAGACCATAGCCTTGACTAGGCGAACCTTTGTTGGCCAAGTGATGTCTCTGCTTTTGAATATACTATCTAGGTTGGTCATAACTTTCCTTCCAAGGAGTAAGCGTCTCTTAATTTCATGGCTGCAGTCACCATCTGCAGTGATTTTGGAGCCCAGAAAAAGAAAGTCTGACACTGTTTCCACTGTTTCTCCATCTATTTCCCATGTAGTGATGGGACCAGATGCCATGATCTTAGTTTTCTGAATGTTGAGCTTTAAGCCAACTTTTCACTCTCCACTTTCACTTTCATCAAGAGGCTTTTTAGTTCCTCTTCACTTTCTGCCATAAGGGTGGTGTCATCTGCATATCTGAGGTTATTGATATTTCTCCCAGCAATCTTGATTCCAACTTGTGTTTCTTCCAGTCCAGCATTTCTCATGATGTACTCTGCGTATAAGTTAAATAAACAAGGTGACAATATACAGCCTTGACGTACTCCTTTTCCTATTTGGAACCAATCTGTTGTTCCATGACCAGTTCTAACTGTTGCTTCCTGACCTGCATGCAGATTTCTCAAGAGGCAGATCAGGTGGTCTGGTATTCCCATCTCTCTCATAATTTTCCACAGTTTATTGTGATCTACACAGTCAAAGGCTTTGGCACAGTCAAAGGCTTTGGCATAGTCAATAAAGCAGAAATAGATGTTTTTCTGGAACTCTCTTGCTTTTTCCATGATCCAGCAGATGTTGGCAATTTGATCTCTGGTTCCTCTGCCTTTTCTAAAGCCAGCTTGAACATCAGGAAGTTCATGGTTCACGTATTGCTGAAGCCTGGCTTGGAGAATTTTGAGCATTACTTTACTAGCGTGTGAGATGAGTGCAATTGTGCGGTAGTTTGAGCACTCTTTGGTATTGCCTTTCTTTGGGATTGGGATGAAAACTGACCTTTTCCAGTCCTGTGGCCACTGCTGAGTTTTCCAAATGTGCTGGCATATTGCACTTTCACAGCATCATCTTTCAGGATTTGGAATAGCTCAACTGGAATTCCATCACCTCCACTAGCTTTGTTCGTAGTGATGCTTTCTAAGGCCCACTTGACTTCACACACCTAATATCATCAGTCTTCTTGATTTTAGCAATTCTGATGCATGGGGTATCTCATTGTGGTTTTAATTTTCATATCCCTGACCACTAATGATACAAAACACCTTTTCATATCCAATAGATGGTTTGGATTTTCTCTTTTTTTGAAGTCTTGTTCAATTCTTTTGCCTATTTAAAAGTTAGATTGGTTTGTCTTTTCAATTGATTTATAGGAGTTTTATGTATTGTGGATGTAAATTCTTTGTCATATATATGTAGCAACAAGTGAAAGTGAAAGTGAAAGTCACTCAGTCGTGTCTGACTCTTTGTGACCCTATGGGCTATACAGTCCATGGAATTCTCCAGATCAGAATACTGGAGTGGGTAGCTGTTCCCTTCTCCAGGGGATCTTCCCAACTCAGGAATCGAACCCACATGTAGCAAATGTCTTCCCAAATATATATGGCCTTTCTGTTCACTTTTATAATGTTGTCTTTTGATGAAAAGAAGTTCCTAATTTAAATGAACACCAATATATCAATCTTCTATGGTTGTGTCTTTCATATCCTATATAAGATGTTTTTGCGGACCTCAAAATTGTGAGAATATTCTCCTATATTTTATTGCAGCAGTTTAATGTTTTATTATTTACATCTAGGGCCATGGTCCATCTCAAATAAATTTTTATGTACAGTGCAAGGCAGTGGATAAAAAATTTATTTTTAATACCATTGTTTCAGCATCATTTATTTAAAAGGACATTGTTCCTCCACTGAGCCTTTTGTCACAATTCAAATGACCGTGTATGTGTAGATCTATTGTTAGATCCTGCCTCTTTGATTACCTTAACCTTGTAGCAAATTGAAGTCTGATAGTGTAAGTCTTGCAACATGCTCATTTTCTTCAAGACTGTCTTGTCTATTCTAGGCTCTTTGCATTTCCAAATAAATTTCACAGTCTGCTAATTTCCATACATAAAATACCTCCAGGCATCTTAATGAGGGTAAAATGTATTCTTACAGGTCCATTTGAGGAGAATTTGCATCATCATATATTGAGTCTTCCAATTCATATACCGGAAATATCTCTCCTTTTAAGTCTAATTTCTCTTAGCAATATTTTATAATGTCTAATGCAGAGGTCTTGTACATCTTTCATTAGATTTACTCCTATATATTTGATATTTCGGGATATTTTTGGGTGTATTTTTGTGAATTTTGTTTTCTAATTGTTGATAGTATATAGAAATATAATTGATTTTTGTATGTTGACTTTTTTATCCAGTAACTTTGCTAAGTTTGTTTATAGATTATTTGCAATTTTATAATTATAATATTTATATCATCTATTAATTAAGATAGGCTCACTTCTTATCTGATCTTTGCACAGCGTATTGGTTTTTCTCCCCCTCCTGCTCTGGCTAGGACTGCAGGTCCAGTGCTGCAAAATGTGGTAGTAATGGACATACCTGTCTTACTGCCAAGCAGTGAACAGATAGTCAGTATTTCACCACTGAGTATGGTTTTAACTGTAAGCTTTTGTAAATATAATTCTTTTGTTTCTCAATATGAAATTTTTAAAATAATGATGAGTGTTTATAAGGAGCACTTCTCTTTTCCAGATGTTTCTTTCACATGAAGGAAGCTCACAGTGTAACAGCTCTTTTTGCTCTTTGGTTCTTTCTGCCACAGGAGCCAAGGGTGGCTTTATATGCTTTGTAAATCTGAGGAGAATATAGTGAACAAGTTCCTCTCAAATACTCTCTTTATCTTCCTCTTGGCAGACCCATGTTCTTCTCCAGGGTTCAGGCATGCAAAAACAGGCAGTTTCCTTTAGATAAGGAATTTAGCTAGAAGAGATGGTGTACTTGACTCTGAAGCCAAGTGACATCATCTGACTTGGCCTTTCGCAGTAACAGAGTTGATACTTTAATTTCCCAACTGCCTTAATTTTTGCTTAAATTTTTTATTTGTCCCAGAGCCTGGGTGCAAAAAGAAAGGTCTTGCTATTTACTGTCTCCTCTCACCCCCTGAAAGTTGGACAGGACCATCAAGGGATTCTGATACTTGTTGCATTATTTTTATATTTTTTAGAATTTTATTTGTTTATTTTTGACTCTGTTGGGTCTTTGTTGCCGCACAGACTTTTCTCTAGTTGCAGCGATTGGGGGCTACTCTTCATTGCGGAGCCTGGGCTTCTCTTTGTGGGGGCGTCTCGTGTGGTGGAGCATGGGCTCTTGGACGTGAGGGCTTCAGTGGTTATGTGGGCTCAGTAGTTGGGGCTTCTGGGGTTTAGAGCCCAGGTTCAGTAGTTGCGGTGCATGAACTTAGCTGCTCCGAAGCATGTGGGATTTTCCGAGATCAGGGATTGAACCTGTGTCTCTTACATTGGCAGGTGGATTCTTTACTACTGAACCATCAAGGAAGCCTACACTATTTTTAAATACAACAAGTTTGTCATGAAGAATTTAAAAAAATCTGTTAAGACAGGATGTTTTCAAGGTCTGATCTTCATGAGCCATTTGAGCATCCTTCCTATTTTGCTTATCCCGGCCCTTTTGTCTTCCCCTTTCCTGCTCCACAGTCTTCCTGCTGTGCTTTGGTCCACCTTCAGCCTCAGACAGAAAACTGCTCAACACCCTTCCCTTCTTTTTTTTTTTTCTTGGCTGCATCAGGTTTTAGTTACAGCAAGGAATCTCTGTTGCAGCTCATGAACTTCTCTCTAGTTGTGACTCCTAGGCTTAGTTGCCCTTCAGCATGTGGGATCTTAGTTCTCCAACCAGGGATCGAACCTGCATCCTCAGCATTGCAAGGTGGATTCTTAACCACCGGACCACCAGGGAAGTCCCAGCACCGTTTACCCGCTTGAAGCCCTTGGTTTCTCCCTCAATGCCACCACACCTGCACAGCTGATTTGTCTTGTGGATTGCCTTCTTCCCGTGGGCCTGCAAAGTCAAGGCCCTGCAAAGTCACATCCCGCAGTTATCACAGAAATTCTACCCCAAAAAGGCCCTGAAGTAAATTAACCTCCCAGGGCTTCATTTCCGTATCTTAAATTGGCGATTGTCATAGGATACCTGTGAGGATTAAAGAGTTATTTGGATGCAGACCACTTCTACGAATGCCTGGCTCTGTGTGCTCTCAGTAGAAATTAGATATTATTATTAGCTGATATTATCACATTCGTTGGGCTTTTTAATATACCATCTTTTACTTCTGTCTGGATGTTTGGGGTACATATAACTTATTTTCCAAATTATTTTTTTAAGCTCTATAAAAGCACATCTGAGTCTTGTACTTTTCTTACATTTCTTTGTGCTAGTCAAATTTAGTGTCTGTAATAGAATAGCAAAATGGGTCGTATGGGGAATTGAGTACTTCTTTTCCACCTGTATTTTTAAAATACCATTAGCCTGATCCTTTTTGAAGTGGTGATATTTTGGGAATAATGGATGTGTCTCTATTATGTGGAGATTTTACTTCTTTAAGTATTCAGAGAAGAAGATGAAGAAAGCTTCTCTCAAGAAATAGCATAAGAACTAATTTATTAGATTCCTAAAAGTCTGAGTTAGAATCCTGGTTTTTCTACTTAGTATTAGCTTTTCTACTTAGTATTAGCCAAGTGGTTTTCATCTCTGATTCTCAGTGAAATAGGGATAATAAGGCCTACTTTTCAAGGCAGCATTCACCTTTCTTGTATTTTAATGTTCAGGTTAAAAATAGCAAAAATCTTATTTATTGAACAAAAATACTACTTAAAAATAGCTGGACTACAAGAATGCTATAAATCTGTACCACCATCACTAGTACATGTACATATTTGAGTATGAGATATACATGGATTAATATATGTAGTTCAGTTCAGTTGCTCAGTCGTGTCTGACTCTTTGTGACCCTACGAACAACAGCATGCCAGGCATCCCTGTCCATCACCAACTCCCAGAGTTCACCCAAACTCAACATCCATCGACTCGGTGATGCCATCCCGCCATTTCATCCTTTGTCATCCCCTTCTCCTCCTGCCCCCAATCCCTCTCAGCATCAGAGTCTTTTCCAATGAGTCAACTCTTCACATGAGGTGGCCAAAGTACTGGAATTTGAGCTTCAGCATCAGTCCTTCCAAAGAAATCCCAGGGCTGATCTCCTTCAGAATGGACTGCTTGGATCTCCTTGCAGTCCAAGGGACTCTCAAGAGTCTTCTCCAACACCACAGTTCAAAAGCATCAATTCTTCGGTGCTCAGCTTTCTTCACAGTCCAAGTCTCACATCCATACATGACCACAGGAGAAACCATAGCCTTGACTAGACGGACTTTTGTTGGCAAAGTACTGTCTCTGCTTTTCAATATGCTATCTAGGTTGGTCATAACTTTTCTTCCAAGAAGTAAGCGTCTTTTAATTTCATGGCTGCAGTCACCATCTGCAGTGATTTTGGAGCCAAAAAAAAAAAAAAAATAAAGTCTGACACTCTTTCCACTGTTTCCCCATCTATTTCCCATGAAGTGATGGGACCAGATGCCATGATCTTCGTTTTCTGAATGTTGAGCTTTAAGCCAACTTTTTCACTCTCCACTTTCACTTTCATCAAGAGGCTTTTTAGTTCCTCTTCACTTTCTGCCATAAGGGTGGTGTCATCTGCATATCTGAAGTTATTGATATTTCTCCCAGCAATCTTGATTCCAGCTTGTGTTTCTTCCAGTCCAGCGTGTTTCATGATGTACTCTGCATATAAGTTAAATAAGCAGGGTGACAATATACAGCCTTGACGTACTCCTTTTCCTATTTGGAACCAGTGTGTTGTTCCATGTCCAGTTCTAACTGTTGCTTCCTGATTTGCATACAGGTTTCTCAAGAGGCAGGTCAGGTGGTCTGGTATTCCCATCTCTTTCAGAATTTTCCATAGTTTCTTGTGATCCACACAAAGGCTTTAGCATAGTCAATAAAGCAGAAATAGATGTTTGTTTGGAACTCTCTTACTTTTTCCATGATCCAGCAGATGTTGGCAATTTGATCTGTGGTTCCTCTGCCTTTTCTAAAACCAGCTTGAACATCTGAAAGTTCACGGTTCATGTAGTGCTGAAGCCTGGCTTGGAGAATTTTGAGCATTACTTTACTAGCGTGTGAGATGAATGCAATTATGCAGTAGTTAGAGCATACTTTGGCATTGCCTTTCTTTGGGATTGGCATGAAAACTGACCTTTTCCAGTCCTGTGGCCACTGCTGAGTTTTCCAAATTTGCTGGCTTATTGAGTGCAGCACTTTCACAGCATCATCTTTCAGGATTTGAAATAGCTCAACTGGAATTCCAGAACCCCCACTAGCTTTGTTTGTAGTGATGCTTCCTAAGGCCCACTTGACTTCACATTCTAAGATATAGGTATATTCATATATATATTATATGAATATATATAATGAATGTATATGTTCATATATATATGTATATTCATTAATATATGTGTGCTACTGCTGCTAAGTCGCTTCAGTCGTGTCCGACTCTGTGCGACCCCGTAGACAGCAGCCCACTAGGCTCCCCCGTCCCTGGGATTCTCCAGGCAAGAATACTGGAGTGGGTTGCCATTTCCTTCTCCAGTGCATGAAAGTGAAAAGTGAAAGTGAAGTCGCTCAGTCATGTCCGACTCTTAGCGACCCCATGGACTGCAGCCTACCAGGCTCCTCTGTCCATGGGATTTTCCAGGCAAGAGTACTGGAGTGGGATGCCAGAGGATTGTAAATTAAAAAAATACAAGAGATTCCTGTAAATTAATTATTACCCAAGATAGCAGGTTTTTTAAACACAAACCCAAGCAGGCTTGCTTAGCAGCAAAACCATGCGACAAAGGAAGGAGACATGCCCCAAAAGAATAAAAAAATTTTGGCATGAAACTCACATATTGCCCAGTGAGCTCAGTAAGTTAGGACACACTCTCTGTAAACATAAAAACATATATATTTTTTTTATGGTAGACCTAGCTTGACCATGTAGGGACAAGAAAACTCCCCTGCTCGACCTGGAGGAGGAGGTGATGACGGAAGCATGAAGTCTACTCAAGAAAGACGAAGACCTTCTTCTCCCCCTCTCCACTTTTCATTTGATTATAAAACTATAGCCCAGTATGTTTTCAGGGGATGGCGTTTCTCACCTGCCCACTTGTAAACCTCACATGCATTCTATTCTAATAAATCACTTCTTATCTATCACTTTGTCTCTTGTTGAATTCTTTTCTATGCTGAGATATAAAGAACTATAGTACTAGGGCTCTTCAGAGCCCCTCCCCAAATGACACCCAAAAGGGTTTCATATATATACATACATTTCCACAGAATGATAATCAGTTGCACTGCATGGAGCATAATTTACATTTTTATGGACAAGAGTTATTTGCATTACTGTCATTTTTCTGCAGCTTTAGGGGTTGTAAAAATATCAGAGACAACAAAAACTTGAAATAATTAAAATTTAGAAGCTATTTTTTATTTCACTAAATTTAAATCTTTCATAATTTTTTCCTATACCTCATGTTTTCTGAAGTAGAAGGCTATACTTGTCAATCCTTTATTTAAAAGGAGCCTTAAGTTAATTATTAAAAAAAAACATATGAATATAGAGCTTACTTAATGAGTTTTTGAATAGAATATTTTCAGTTTAAAAGAGATTGAACAGGAAAAAATTGGAAAAAATTCCATATAGCAAGTTTTTTTAAGGTGATTTCAGCTTCTATTCAAGTCAATAAATACTTCATAAGTACCTACCATGTGACTGAAAGAGGAGTAATAATGATACCTTGTCTCTTGTTGTTGTTCAGTTGCTAAATCCTGTCCAACTCTTTGTGACACCTTGGACTTCAGTATGCCAGGCTTCCCTGTCCTTCACCATCTCTGGGAGTTTGCCCAAACTCATGTCCATTGAGTCAGTGATGCCATCCGACCATCTCATCCTCTGCTGCCCCCTATTCCTTTTACCTTCAATCTTTCCCAGCACCAGGGTCTTTTCCAATGAGTCGACTCTTTGTATCAGATTGCCAAAGCATTGCAGCTTCAGCATCAGTTCTTTTAATGAATATTCAGAGTTGATTTCCTTTAGGATTTACTGGTTTGATCTTGCAGTCCAAGGGACTCTCATATTGGCACCAGTAATGTTCCACTCGATAAAGGGCTCAATAAAGGACAGAAATGATATGGACCTAACAGAAGCAGAAGATATTAAGAAAAGGTGGCAAGAATACACAGAAGAACTGTACAAAAAAGATCTTCACAACCCAGATAATCACAATGGTGTGATCACTGACCTAGAGCCAGACATCCTGGAATGTGAAGTCAAGTGGGCCTTAGAAAGCATCACTACGAACACAGCTAGTGGAGGTGATGGAATTCCAGTTGAGCTATTCCAAATCCTGAAAGATGATGCTGTGAAAGTGCTGCACTCAATATGCCAGCAAATTTGGAAAACTCAGCAGTGGCCACAGGACTGGAAAAGGTCAGTTTTCATTCCAATCCCAAAGAAAGGCAATGCCAAAGACTGCTCAAACTACCGCACAATTGCACTCATCTCACAGGCTAGTAAAGTAATGCTCAAAATTCTCCAAGCCAGGCTTCAGCAATATGTGAAACGTGAACTTCCTGATGTTCAAGCTGGTTTTAGAAAAGGCAGAGGAACCACAGATCAAATTGCCAACATCTGCTGGATCTCCATCGAAAAAGGAAGAGAGTTCCAGAAAAACATCTATTTCTGCTTTATTGACTATGCCAAAACCTTTTGACTGGGTGGATCACAATCAACTGTGGAAAATTCTGAAAGAGATGGGAATACCAGACCACCCGATCTGCCTCTTGAGAAATTTGTATGCAGGTCAGGAAGCAACAGTTAGAACTGGACATGGAACAACAGACTGGTTCCAAATAGGAAAAAGAGTACATCAAGGCTGTATATTGTCACCCTGCTTATTTAACTTATATGCAGAGTACATCATGAGAAATGCTGGACTGGAAGAAACACAAGCTGGAATCAAGATTGCTGGGAGAAATATCAATAACCTCAGATATGCAGATGACACCACCCTTATGGCAGAAAGTGAAGAGGAACTAAAAAGCCTCTTGATGAAAGTGAAAGTGGAGAGTGAAAAAGTTGGCTTAAAGCTCAACATTCAGAAAACGAAGATCATGGCATCTGGTCCCATCACTTCATGGGAAATAGATGGAGAAACAGTGGAAACAGTGTCAGACTTTATTTTGGGGGGCTCCAAAATCACTGCAGATGGTGACTGCAGCCATGAAATTAAAAGACGCTTACTCCTTGGAAGGAAAGTTATGACCAACCTAGATAGCATATTCAAAAGCAGAGACATTACTTTGCCAACAAAGGTTCGCCTAGTCAAGGCTATGGTCTTTCCTATGGTCATGTATGGATGTGAGAGCTGGACTGTGAAGAAGACTGAGCACCGAAGAATTGATGCTTTTGAACTGTGGTGTTGGAGAAGACTCTTGAGAGTCCCTTGGACTGCAAGGAGATCCAAGCAGTCCATTCTGAAGGAGATCAGCCCTGGGATTTCTTTGGAAGGAATGATGCTAAAGCTGAAACTCCAGTATTTTGGCCACCTCATGCGAAGAGTTGACTCATTGGAGAAGACTCTGATGCTGGGAGGGATTGGGGACAGGAGGAGAAGGGGACGACAGAGGATGAGATGGCTGGATGGCATCACTGACTCGATGAATATGAGTCTGAGTGACCTCTGGGAGTTGGTGATGGACAGGGAGGCCTGGCGTGCTGCAGTTCATGGGGTCGCAAAGAGTTGGACACGACTGAGCGACTGATCTGATCTGATCTGATAAAACTGTGTTGAGAACCATGGTTTTCTGGAGCAGTTTCTCAGACTAATCTGGGAAGTAGGCGTCTAGACAAGTCCTCAGTTTGGCTCAAATACAACTCTTTTCTATTAAAAAAAAATCTTTTCATTATTATAAAGAACTTAAAATCTGCTCATCTCAATCTTCTCTTACTTAGAAAATGATCTTTGCTTTGTTTTGCTAACTAAATTGTTGTTGTTGTTCAGTTGCTAAGTTGTGTCTGGCTCTTTGCTACCCCATGGATTGCAGCATGCCAGGCTGCTCTGTCCCCTCTATCTTCTGGAGTTTGCTCACATTCGTGTCCATTCAGTTGGTAATGCTATCTAATCATCTCATGGTCTTCCCTGGTGGCTCAACAGTAGAGAATCCACCTACAATGAAGGAGACTTGCAGAAGACACAGGTTCAATCCCTGGGTCAGGAAGATCCACTGGAGAAGGAAATGGTAACCCGCTCCAGTATTCTTGCCTGGAAAATCCCATGAACAGGGGAGCCTAAGCAATTGAACAACAAACGACAGTTTGCATAACGAAAAGTTGCCATCAAATGTGTTTTTTCCAAAATAAAAAACTCATTGTCTTCAAAGGTTAATTCAGGTTCTTGACTTAGAAAGCTTTTTGCAGATTTTTTTTCTAACTGAAGTCATCAAGATTAATAATAAATATGAATAATATTTTCAGCATCAGCCATCATATTACTACAAGACTGAACTGGGTCACTTATAAGAGTATGTAGGGTTTTCACAAAACTGTGAGCTAAAGAGGTCTAAGTTGTGATTTTTATGATTTTTGTCTCCTCTTACTGGAAGTTATTCCTTCTCATTGTTTTTGATAGACTTACCTCAAACCTTTTTTTCTTACAGTTTGTTGCTCATAAAGTTAGGATACTGCCATGGTCAAAGCTCATGAACTGGCCCAGAAGTATTCTATACAGGATTCCAGCAGACTTGATACTCCCTTCCCACAGCTAACAGTATTGAGAAGTTCAGATAGGGGCGGTGGCCAAATGGTTTTCTTTGTGAGTGAATTTAGAAAGTGTGTGTGTGGTATGTAAATATGTACATCTGAATAGATATGGAGTCACCAGTAGTACATAGCAGAGTTGGCAAACATTTTCTATAAAGGGCCAAATAGTGAATATTTCAGGTTAGCAGGCCATAGAACCTCTCTTACATCCTAGCTTAACTGAAACCAATTGGTGTCATTTCAGGGGCTCTGCGGACTTCTGGTACCATAGTCCTTTATGTCTCAGTGTAGAAAAGAACTCAGCGAGAGGCAAAGTGATAGATAAGAGTAATTAGAATAGGACACGCCTGAGGTTCATAAGCGGGCAGGTGAGAAATGCCACTTACTGGTATACACTTCTATAATCAAAGGAAAAATGGAGAGGGGGAGAAGTTCCTTGTCTTTCTCGAGCAGACTTCATGCTTCCATCATCAGCTCCTCCTCCAAGTTGAGCAGGGGAGTTTGGTCCACAAATTATTGTTTCTTTTTCTTTTTCTTTTTTAATGTGTGCAGAGAGCACATCCTAGGGATCATGAACTTACTGAGCTCACTGGGCAGCATGTAGGTCTTATGCCACCATTGTTTTATTGTCTTGGGGCATGTCTCTTGCTTTTGCATAGTTTTGTGGCTAAGCAAGCCTCTTTGGTTTTGTGATTAAACAAAGCCGCTTTCTTGAGTAATTATTAATTTACAAGGGTCTCCCATATTTTAAAAATCCCCTAGTGGGATTAACTGTTTAATCACCTACTTTGTCCATTTACTCTGTCCCTGTCATAACTACTCATTTTGTAATCATTGTAGTACAAAAGCAGTAATAGTAATAGACTGTATGTAAATGCGTGGACACAGCTGTTTTCCAATAAAACTTTATTTACAAAACATGCAACTGCCCCAAAGCTATTGTTTGCTGACCCCAGAATATAGTATAGTCTGGGCAAGAAATTAGAATACCAGGGGCCCCCTACTCTGCCCCTTACCAGCTGAGTGCATAAGTTAGTTCCCTCAACTGTGACTTGAAAGAGTGGTTTTGTAAATTCGAAAGTACTGTGCGGACATCTAAGATGGTATTCAACAAACCTTTCATTTATTCATCAAATATCTATCATATGCCCATTGTGCGTCAAGAACTCTCCTCGAATTTAATAATGTGCATAAATCATTAGTGTGCTGCTGCTGCTGCTAAGTCACATCAGTCGTGTCCGACTCTGTGCGACCCCATAGATGGCAGCCCACCAGGCTCCTCCACCCATGGGATTCTCCAGGCAAGAACACTGGAGTGGGTTGCCATTTCCTTCTCCAAAAATCATCAGTGTACAGCTCAGCAAAATTTTAAAGTGAATACACCCATGTATTCATCCCCTCCAGGTTGAAATATATGAATAATATGTACATAAATATTACTTTCGCTAGTGCCTTTTCGGTATTGACCATCTGGTGATGTCCATGTGTAGAGTCTTCTCTTGTGTTGTTGGAAAAGGGTGTTTGCTATGACCAGTGCATTTTCTTGGCAAAACTCTTATTAGTCTTTGCCCTGCTTCATTCTGTATTCCAAGGCCAAATTTGCCTGTTACTTCAAGTGTTTCTTGACTTCCTACTTTTGCATTCCAGTCCCCTATAATGAAAAGGACATCCTTTTTGGGTGTTAGTTCTAAAAGGTCTTGTTGGTCGTCATACAACTGTTCACCTTCTTCAGCATTACTGGTTGGGGCATAGACTTGGATTACTGTGATACTGAATGGTTTGCCTTGGAAACGAACAGAGATCATTCTGTCGTTTTTGAGACTGCATCCAAGTACTGCATTTCGGACTCTTTTGTTGACCATGATGTCTACTCCATTTCTTCTGAGGGATTCCTGCCCGCAGTAGTAGATATAATGGTCATCTGAATTAAATTCACCCATTCCAGTCCATTTTAGTTTGCTGATTCCTAGAATGAAAGGCAGAGGAACTAGAGATCAAATTGCCAACATCCACTGGATCATGGAAAAAGCAAGAGAGTTCCAGAAAAACATCTATTTCTGCTTTATTGACTATACCAAAGCCTTTGACTGTGTGGATCACAATAAACTGTGGACAATTCTAAAAGAGATGGGAATACCAGACCACCTGATCTGCCTCTTGAGAAACCTGTATGCAGGTCAGGAAAAACAGTTAGAACTGTACATGGAACAACAGACTGGTTCCAAATAGGAAAAGGAGTACGTCAAGGCTGTATATTGTTACCCTGCTTATTTAACTTATATGCAGAGTACATTATGAGAAACGCTGGACTGGAAGAAACACAAGCTAGAATCAAGATTGCTGGGAGAAATATCAATAACCTCAGATATGCAGATGACACCACCCTTATGGCAGAAAGTGAAGAGGAACTAAAAAGCCTCTTGATGAAAGTGAAAGTGGAGAGTGAAAAAGTTGGCTTAAAGCTCAACATTCAGAAAACTAAGATCATGGCATCCTGTCCCATCACTTCATGGGAAATAGATGGAGAAACAGTGGAAACAGTGTCAGACTTTATCTTTTTTGGGCTCCAAAATCACTGCAGATGGTGACTGCAGCCATGAAATTAAAAGACGCTTACTCCTTGGAAGGAAAGTTATGACCAACCTAGATAGCATATTGAAAAACAGAGACATTACTTTGCCAACAAAGGTCTGTCTAGTCAAGGCTATGGTTTTTCCAGTGGTCATGTATGGATGTGAGAGCTGGACTGTGAAGAAGGCTGAGCACGGAAGAATTGATGCTTTTGAACTGTGGTGTTGGAGAAGACTCTTGAGAGTCCCTTGGACTGCAAGGAGATCCAACCAGTCCTGAAGGAGATCAGCCCTGGGATTTCTTTGGAAGGAATGATGCTAAAGCTGAAACTCCAGTACTTTGGCCACCTCATGTGAAGAGTTGACTCATTGGAGAAGACTCTGATGCTGGGAGGGATTGGGGGCAGGAGGAGAAGGGGATGACAGAGGATGAGATGGCTGGATGGCATCACTGACTTGATGGATGTGAGTCTCAGTGACCTCCGGGAGTTGGTGATGGACAGGGAGGCCTGGCGTGCTGCGATTCATGGGGTCGCAAAGAGTCGGACACGACTGAGCAACTGAACTGAGAACTGAGAACTGAGTGCCTTTTCTCCAAAGGTTTAATAGCCTTTTGGATGCTAAAGTTGTTCTAGCTTCAGTTTTTTCCGATTGACTCCCATGTCTAATAAAAATTACCCCCCCCCAAAAAAAAAAATCTATCCTAGAACAACAAGGTGCTAGTAGATAAAGATGAGTCACATAAACTTTGGGGGGTACTGATATTGAGCTGTTAGGTGATTGTCAGGTTGGGGTCACAGGGTAAGATGACAGCCTGGTAGGTGGGGGTGGGGTTTTCCCCTGAAGGGAATGGATGTCCAGAGAGTCATTCATTTTGGGGAAGTGGTTAATTTTGGACAGGAAATGAGTTGGCACTTTGGGTTGGGGGTGGTCACACTTTTCTCTGTCTCTCTCTGGGTCCAGGAAAAGTTAGGTTAGGACTCTCAGTCATGAAAAGGCCTGGATAATTCTGGTAGTGGGAATGAGACGTTGCCTGACTGCAGAGTGAGGCCTAGAGTGACTGGTATCTTCAGGTTCATGGTTCTCCACTTAGCAATGACAGTGACCAAGAGGAGAAGCAGCCGAAGTTTCTAGAACAGCCAGAATGAACCATAAAGGTTCAGTGATGCAGAGTGACAAGCTTCAAGAATCCAAAGTAGGGTGTGAATGGTGGAGGACTATGCCAAATTAATTTGGAAGCAAAAACCACTTTACTTTGTAGACTCGGGCAGGGGGCATGTACTCTTATTAAGAAGCCTACAGGCTTGACAAGTGAAGCAAACACATAATTATACAGCTATAGTACAAGACGATAAGTGTTTCTGATGAAGATGAAATTACCAAGGCCCAGGTTGGGATGCCTAACTTAGCCTGGGAATGGTTCTTGAGAAATAATGCTTGGGTTGAGATCGTATGAATGATGTCACCAAACCAAGATGAAAAGGAAGGGCACGGACCTTGTGGACAAAGAAATCCCATGTGTGAAGTCAAGTGGCTTCACAGTAGAGCAGTGTAGTGTCCTTTGGCATGTGGTTCTCGAGTCAGAACCACATGGGCATGTATATCCTGACCTGCTTAAACCTGGACTTGCTGATGCATTTCTTCGAGTCTCAGTCTCTTCA
Organism: Tragelaphus eurycerus; assembly: GCA_935064755.1. Taxonomy (NCBI): domain Eukaryota; kingdom Metazoa; phylum Chordata; class Mammalia; order Artiodactyla; family Bovidae; genus Tragelaphus; species Tragelaphus eurycerus. Next base: position 1,881,081 of record CAKXYN010000083.1, read on the forward strand.
TCTGTAACATGGGACTGGCAGTCTCTTATAAGATGGTGTGAGAATGTAAGAGCCTACAGTCTTTGAAGACTTCAATATGATGTCCAGAACCTGGTAAAGAAGCATTCAGAAAGTGTTGTCAATTAAATGCTGCTGCTGCTGCTAAGACACTTCAATTGTGTCTGACTCTGTGCGACCCCATAGACGGCAGCCCACCAGGCTCCCCCGTCCCTGGGATTCTCCAGGCAAGAACACTGGAGTGGGTTGCCATTTCCTTCTCCAATGCATGAAAGTGAAAAGTGAAAGAGGTTGCTCAATCATGTCCGATTCTTAGCGACCCCATGGACTGCAGCCCACCAGGCTCCTCCATCCGTGGGAATTTCCAAGCAAGAGTACTGAAGTGGGGTGCCATTGCCTTCTCCTGTCAATTATATAGATTCATTAAGCTAGGTGTGAACAAGGAGAATGGACAAATCAGGTCCAGTTGAGATTGTGTATTCGAGGGTAAGAATGTAACTTCGGCTGTAGAAATTAAGCCTCCTTCAGCGTTTTCCTGATTTTCCTCATCTTGCTGGGTCAGCCGCGTGATGGGTGCCCTTTCTTCCCTTGTCATCTTCTATACTCAGTGCTGTGTGCATCAGGCCAGCTGGTACAAGGAAACTAACTGTGAGAGCAGAAGGCAGAGCCAGGTCATGGCAGTGCTGCCTCCGGAGCCCGTGCCCCTGGTGGAGGGAACGAAATGTTGAAATACTTGAGCTGGTTTTCCCTTGGAGCCTCCCAGTGGCAAGAGGCATAAAGCTTCTACTCAGCATTTTCCTGCTTCTCACCAGCTGCACTGAGAGCCTCACCCGCTGACTCCCTGTCTTGCTGCAGGTGAAAGCTACTTTTCTGAGTGCTGGCTTTGTGCCAGACACAGATCTAGGTACTGGGGGTTCAGAGGGAGTCTGGCCTTCCAGACATTCTGCACTCGGTGGGGAAAAAGACACGCCAACACCAGGAGTCCAGTGCTGCCATGAGGGAGACCAGGGAAAGGACCCCCAGTACTCTGTCTCCAGGTATTCCTTTGGCTTATGCAGGTCAGTTTTCCTGAAGCAGTGGTCCACAACCTTTTTGGCACCAGGGACTGATGTCATGAGAGACGGTTTTTCCATGGACTGGGGGTGGGAGGAAGGTTTGGGAATGATTCAAGTGCAAAATGTGTATTGTGGACCTTATTTTTAATCTAATGCCGCCGCTGATCTGACATGAGGTACCGGTATGTAGCCTCGAGATTGGGAACCCCTGCCCCAAAGTATAAAAGCCACCCACCTGGGTGTCTGTCTCACGGACACCTTTGCTGGCCAATGGCTAGTTTTTCTGGCCACAGGTGAGAGATGGCTTCAGTGAGTCTGAGGAACCTTCATTCACCTTCATTCCTCCTTAAGCATTTCCTCTCCCACCGTCAGACTCCCCTGTGACTGTGAAATACAATACAATCACTTCACATTTGTGTGCTTTTCAAGCTTGTGGTGTGTTTGTTCTCCCACAGCTTTGGGAGGGATTATGCTTCTTATTTTTCAGCGGAGGAAATTTCAGTTTGAAGAGTGTAACTCATGAAGCTCCTCATGTCAATGATTGCCTAGCCAGGATTCAAACTCAGGTTTCTAAGCCGTCTTTTCTCACCTGCTGACCTCAGACTTGTTTTCTGTGTTTCTTGGCCACAGGGAAAGTACAGTACATCCCCGTCTCTCTACCACGGCCAAAGCTTTCGACATATTGGCCAGAACTTTGTCCCAGCTCTTGCCTAAGATTCTCAGGGGAGAGAGCTGGGCCAGAAAAGCAAATGTGAAAAACTCAGTGATAGTCGTTTCAAATGAATACCGTCATAGTGACTTAACGATGCCCTTGGCAGTGTCCAGACCCTCACATTTGTATATACAGCAGAAGGGAAGGGAGAGTTCATTTCCCAAAATCAATTTGGGGGAAACTGGGCAGCATAATGGGCTCAGAGTGTTCTCCACTGACCAGGGGCAGTCGCGGAAACAGTGTTGCTTAAACCGTTGGGTGCCTGTGAATCTCTTTCAGATCCTATTAAAGGGCACATTCTGTTTCAGTAGGTCTGGTTGAGTGTGAAAACCTGCATTTTAGTAACTATCTTGTGATGCTGAGGTTGCTATGCATCACAGGGCACAATATGGATACCCTGGATTTAAACCACTGACTTTTAAACTTAGTTTACATTGTGGGAGCTCAATCCTGGGGTCTGGGGCCTAACCCTAGAGATTCTAATTTAACAGATATGAGATGTGGCTTGGGCATGAGGAGTTGAAGAAGTCTTTCAGTTGGCTCTAAGGTGCACTAAAATTTGATATAAACTCTCGAGGGAGAGTGTCTCCAGCTATGATAGGATTCCAATAGCAAATAGTCTTATAGAGATAGTAAGAGAATAGCAAGAAGAGATAAGAAAGCCTTCCTCAGTGATCAATGCAAAGAAATAGAGGAAAGCAATAGAATGGGAAAGATTAGAGATCTCTTCAAGAAAATTAGAGATAACAAGGGAACATTTTATGCAAAGATGGGTACAATAAAGGACAGAAATGGTATGGACCTAACAGAAGCAGAAGATATTAAGAAGAAGTGGCAAGAATACACAGAAGAACTGTACAAAAAAGATCTTCATGACCCAGATAACCACGATGGTGTGATCACTCACCTAGAGCCAGACATCCTGGAATGTGAAGTCAAGTGGGCCTTAGAAAGCATCACTACGAACAAAGCCAGTGGAGGTGATGGAATTCCAGTTGAGCTATTTCAAATCCTGAAAGATGATGCTGTGAAAGTCCTTCACTCAATATGCCAGCAAATTTGAAAAACTCAGCAGTGGCCACAGGACTGGAAAAGGTCAGTTTGCATTTCAATCCCAAAGAAAGGCAGTGCCCCAAATTTTCAAACTACCATACAATTGCGTTCATCTCACATGCTAGCAAAGTAATGCTTAAAATTCTCCAAGCCAGGCTTCAACAGTACGTGAACTGTGAACTTCCAGATGTTCAAGCTGGATTTAGAAAAGGCAGAGGAACCAGAGAACAAATTGCCAACATCCACTGGATCATTGAAAAAGCGAGAGAGTTCCAGAAAAATATCTACTTCTGCTGTATTGACTATGCCAAAGCCTTTGACTATGTGGATCACAATGAACTGTGGAAACTTCTTCAAGAGATGGGAATACCAGGCCACCTTGTCTGTCTTCTGAGACATCTGTATGCAGGTCAAGAAGCAACAGTGAGAACTGGACAGGGAACAACAGACTGATTCCAAATTGGGAAAGGAGTACGTCAAGGCTGTATATTGTCACCCTGCTTATTTAACTTATACGCAGAGTACCTCATGCAAAATACCAGGCTGGATGAAGCACAAGCTGGAATCAAGATTTCTGGGAGAAATATCAATAACCTCAGATAAGCAGATGACACCACCCTTATGGCAGAAAGCAATGAAGAACTAAAAAGCCTCTTGATGACAGTGAAAGAGGAGAGTGAAAAAGTTGGCTTAAAACTTAACATTCAGAAAACTAAGATCATGGCATCCAGTCCCATCACTTCACAACAACTAGATGGGGAAATAATGGAAACAGTGAGAGACTTTATTTTGAGGGGCCCCCAAATCATTGGCAGGTGGTGATTGCAGCCGTGAAATTAAAAGACAGTTGCTCCTTGGAAGAAAAACGATGACCAACCTAGAGAGCATATTAAGAAGCAGAGACATTACTTTGCTGACAAACGTCCCTCTAGTCAAAGCTATGGTTTTTCCAGTAGTCATGTATGGATGTGAGAGTTGGACTATAAAGAAAGCTGAGCACCGATTGATGGTTTTGAACTGTGGTGCTGGAGAAGACTCTTGAGAGTCCCTTCGACTGCAAGGAGATCCAACCAGTCCATCCTAAAGGAAATCAGTCCTGAATATTCACTGGAAGGACTGATGCTGAAGCTGAAACTCCAATACTTTGACCACCTGATGGAAAGAACTGACTCATTGTAAAAGACCCTGATGCTGGGAAAGATTGAAGGTGGGAGAAGAAGGGGATGACAGAGGATGAGATGGCTGGATGGCATCACGGACTCCATGGACATGAGTTTGAGCAAGCTCTGGGAGTTGGTGATGGATAGGGAAGCCTGGCATGCTGCAGTCCATAGGGTTGCAAAGAGCCGTACATGACTGAGCAACTGAAATGAACTGAACTAAAGAGATGGATTATATAGCAAATATTACATCTGACTTACAGAAAAAGTTTAATGAAATAAGTCAGGGTTTGTCTTTTTCCAAATTCTTTAATGGCAGGGGTGGATTTTGTCTTTTGAAAATTTTCCCTCTCTTTAATCAGCATTCTTGACCCTCTTGAGTGCTGTGAAACATTTGTAAGAGAAGATGGCTTTCAGTCTTTTTAATTTTTTTTTTGGGGGGGATGGCTTATTTGGTATTTTTTCTCTAGAATAGGGCCCATGTTTGAGGAGATTTTCTTTGGTTACTTATTTAAGAAATATAGCTATGGAACAGCTGTCGGATATATCGGGAACTGTGCTAGACTATGAGGACTGAACACTGAGTAAGACTGATGGGGTTCCTGCTGTTGAGGACTTCGGATGTTGGATAGGAGCTATAGGGAGAACCAGGGTGGACAGTAAAGTGTCATGCAGCTAAGGATGGGGCGAGAGTAAGAGTGTACAGCAGGGGATTAGGTGAGGCCAGAAGAGCTGGAAGGGCTTCGTTAAGGAGCTCAGAACAATGATAGGAGTTAATCAAGTAAAAGAGAGTGAAATGAGCATTCCAGGAAGGAGGAAAAAACATATGCAAATACTTGGTGGGAAGGCTAAACACAGAAGGTTTGAGGAATTGGGAGAAGTTCAGTGTCATTTGTGGAGAAGGCAATAGCACCCCACTCCAGTACTCTTGCCTGGAAAATCCCATGGATGGAGGAGCCTGGTAGGCTGCAGTCCGTGGGGTCGCTAGGAGTTGGACACAACTGAACGACTTCACTTTGACTTTTCACTTTCATGCATTGGAGAAGGAAATGGCAGCCCACTCCAGTGTTCTTGCCTGAAGAATCCCAGGGACGGGGGAGCCTGGTGGGCTGATGTCTATGGGGTCGCACAGAGTCAGACACAACTGAAGCGACTTAGCAGCAGTGTCATTTGAGCAGAGGACGTAGGAGGTGGGAGGTGGGTATAAAGGTGTGGTGCTGAAGAGAAAGGCAGGCTCTAGAGAGAGACAGGGAGAAGGCAATGGCATCCCACTCCAGTACTCTTGCCTGGAAACTCCCATGGATGGAGGAGCCTGGTAGGCTACAGTCCACGGGATCGCTAAGAGTCAGACACAACCGAGCGACTTAACTTTCACTTTTCACTTTCACGCATTGGAAAAGGAAATGGCAACCCACTCCAGTGTTCTTGCCTGGAGAATCCCAGGGACAAGGGAGCCTGGTAGGCTGCCGTCTATGGAGTCACACAGAGTCAGACACGACTGAGCGACTTAGCAGCAGCAGAGAGAGACAGAGCTGGTTTGGAAAGCCTGGATTTTAGGAAGGCTGGGCTCATAGCAGCTGGTGCATGGATGTTGAAAGGTGAATGTTCACAAACCAGGGCTTGAATCCCAACTCTGCCACCCCTGGCCTGTGTGATGTTGACCACACCTCTGTGTCTCAGAGTCTCAATGTCATTGTTCCCTGCAGTGTGGGGGTAATAATGCCTCCCTCCTAGGGCTGATTTGGGGATTGAATGAGTGAGTACATGACAAGTGTATAACATATAAGAGCTTGATAAATGATAATTATTGCTGTCAGTTCCAAGAACAATGGAAAGCTGTTCTTCTGTCTGGAGGTGTAATTTGTAAGGAGTGAGACAAGGAGGTGAGTTAGGAGGGGATGGGAATAGTGCATACGAGGTGATGGCAGCTGGGACCAGAGGACCCACAGATATTGGACAGATATGGATTGGATGGGAGGTAGGAAACAAGGGTCATGGAAGTCTTGGGTAGTCCTTGGAATTTGGACATGGGGATGGTGACAAGTGTGTATCATGAGGTTGGTTGTATACATGTTGAGTTTGTATCCATCAGGGATCAGTTGCAGGGAGCAGACTTCACTCCAGCTTGTTTAGGAGGAAGGCATTTATCCCAGTGTATTAAATGGCTTGGGCTTCCCAGGTGGTGCTAGGGGTAAAGAACCTGCCTGTCAATGCAGGAGACTTAAGAGATGTGGGTTTGATCCCTGGATCGGGAAGATCCCCTGGAGGAGGGCATGGCAACCCACTCCAGTATTCTTGCCTGGTGAATCCCATGGACAGAGGAGCCTTGTGGGCTATCGTCCATTTGGTCGCAAAGAGTTGGACATGACTGAAGCAACTTAGTGTTCATGCATTAAATGGCTTACAGATTGTCAAGAGGGCTGGGGAAACAGAATCCAGGTTGAGCTCTCAGGAGCAACCTCTAAGGCTGCTCCTAGGAACTGAGCCCCTGTGCTCCCTGCTGTCTCTTCAACAGTCTTGCAGTCAGGAAGCTGCCCCCTCTATAGCCACAACATCACCATTTCAAACAGGAAACCACCCCCAGTAAGGAAGCCACTGCTACTGCCAGCTCTAGAACCAATGTGAGTCTGCAACAGACCATGTCAGCAGAATGCATGCTCCTCTCCTTACAGCCAGGCTCGCCACACCTGCTAAGCTGGACACTGGAACCCCAGAAGACCCCTGCGGCTACAAGATAACCACAGCCCTGCACAGCTGTGCGTGCTGAGTGAGTGGATGAACATTCTAAAATCTAAGACCAAACCATTCTAAAGCCTGAGCTGCAAGGGAATAAGGAAAGTCTGTTTTTAACTTTCCCACCTGTGGGGCAGGGAAAGGCAAGCTTGAACAGTTGTGGGATGTGACTCATGAGAACATTATAAAGTCAATTCAGGTGGTCATAACTAAGGAAATAACCTTAGTCACAAATAGGGGTAAGTATTACTTAATGAAATGTTTGTCTTCGGGGTATGTGTGTTGTTTGTATGTACACACACACACATGCAGTTGTTTGCAAAGTACGGTGTTTTTTCCCCCCTGGGCCAGGGTAAAAGAGTGAAACAAAGCTTGAGAGCCACCGCACTAGCCACTGAGTTCAGTCTTCCACTGCAGGGTCTCAGAGAGCTAGAGCACAACAGCTCCTGTACTGGACTGGGTTTTCAGAAAAGAACCGAACTGAATGTAGAGATGATGCAGTCATTGGCAAGAAAATGTCATTTGAAGGCAAGGGGGTTGGTTCAGTCACCCAGAGAGACGGCGTGGAGTGTGAAGAGAAAAGGGACCTGAGCCCAAGGAACATGGACGTTTGGTCTTGGGAGAAATTTCCTTCTGGTGTTGTATGTACCCCTCCTGCAGAATGGATTTTCCATTCATTCTCCAGAAAGAGAACCAGGTCCAGGGGAGCCCTGGAGTGCTTTGGCAAGACGTTCCAAGCACACGCCAACTAGAGCTGATTTTGCAGTAGCCTGGCAGAGCCGTGGCACACAGGCTGGTGCCTGGCCTGGGGCCTGGCACCACACTGGCACTCTGGACTTTGTGTGGGATGGTAGTACAGAGCAGAGAGGTTCTTAGGAAATACAGAAGTGGCTCTTTAGATTCTAAGGCTTCAGTTTGTGAGTTGTGACCACAGAGGAGTCTCAACCCTCACTGGTCAAGGCCAACTTAGTAGCTTTAGGGTACTGTTTCTAATTTTTAAAGAGAATTCCTTTTCTGTATTGAAAAATGGCAACAAGGGATGGGAAGTATGCAGGAAGATCCTTATTGCAGCAAGATCAGAAGGCAAGCTACATCCTTATCCATAGGAGAATGAGCATACTCTGATGTATTCAAACAATGAAATAGTATAATAGCAGTTAAATGAATGAGCTATTAATAGATCTGTGTGTGTGTCAGCTTAGGTAAGTCTCAGAACCTTAATGTTATATGAAAATTTCAAGTCACAAAATGCCATATAAAGTAGGATATCATTTATTGAAAAATTTAAAAACACACAGACTTGTACTATATATTCCTATGGGAAAACAAATATAAAACTATATAAGTGAAAGTGTTAGTCACTCAGTTCAGTCATGTCCAACTCTTTGTGAACCTGTGGACTATAGCCCCACCCAAGCGCCTCTGTCCATGGAATCCTCCAGGCAAGAATACTGGAGTGGGTAGCCATTCCCTTCTCCAAGGAATCTTCCTGACCCAGGAATTGAACCCAGGTCTCCTGCAGAATAGCAGGTGGATTCTTGACCATCTGGGCCACCAAGTGAAGGGGACATGCAAACTCCCAGGCTGTATTAGCTCTGGGGAGGGCACAGGGAAGTGGACAGAGCAGGGAGTCTTCAGCTCTACCTATATTTTTTATTGTTTAAAAGAAGCAGAAGCAAATATAGTAAAATATTAATAGTTATTAAATACTGGTGAGTCATGGGAGAAATACTACTTTCTGTTCTTTTCATAATTAAAAATAAATACAAGAATATATAAATTTTGCAGTGCCCAGAGCAATAATCAGGCTTCTCCCCCTGACCCCAGGTTAAGCAGATGACCTGTAAAACAATTATTAGGGGAAAGTGTATACACACACACATACACATATGCATATATAGAGTATACATATATGTACATGCATACACACTACCTACTTACACACACATATATACACTCACCTATCTATGTAACCTCAAATAAAACAAAAAACTTTTAATTTTTTTACTGCAAAATATTGTTCGTATCATATATTTCTTCATTTTCTGAGAGATGAAACATTTACATCATGGGACCTTAAACTTTTTCCATGATTTGACCATGTACAAAAATCTACAGACCACCTGTCTCACATTAGAATGATGATCCTGGATTGTTTTGAGAGAGTCAGGGAGAAACAGAGGAATCCCTGAGGACTGAGGCCTGCCGCAGGGCAGTGCTCGTCTATGTTCTCAACAGCTTTGTCCCCCAGTACCAGGACAGTCAGCAGTGTTCCAGGGATTCCGGAAGCCTCCCCCATTCGGTGAATCCTTCCCAGTTTCTCCAGCACCCCTTTCTTTAGTGCCTGATCCTACCAGCCCCCTCACTGCCCCTGGACGTACAGGGCCCTTCTCCCAGCTAAGAATTGTGTGATGCGGGGATTCTGAGAAGGAATTGGCTGAGGAAGTTACAGAGGCATCCATGTGTGATGGAGAAATGGGGTGAGGAAGAAACCACCAAATGTGGAGAAAGACAGTCCTGTGGATTTTCCCAAGGGCAGAAATACATTTATACTCACTTGTTATTATTTGTCAACTTGTCCATCACCCTCCTCTGCAAATTCTACTAGTGTGTGTGTGTGTGTGTGTGTGTGTGTGTGTGTGTATGTGTGTGTGTATTTATGTGTTTGGGATGGGAGAGGGTAGAATGAGTGAGCACCCGATGAGTTTTTACCAAAGAGGCATATGTTCAGGCAGCCTGGACTCCCAGTTTGAAAAATGACTTATTTTACTTGCGTAGATGGTGTCATTTGCTCACAGCATTACCAGGGGGGTTGGTAACACTCAGAGAGTGACAGAATTCCATTTTAAACTTTCTAGGCCATCCACTCCCTATGGGTTGCCATTCCCTTTTCCGGGGGTCTTCCCACCCCAAGGATTGAATCCAAGTCTCCTGCATTACAGGCAGATTTTGTACCATCTGAGCCACCAGGGATTCTGTATTATCCCTACATTGGGTTATTAATGATTATTAATATGATTATTCTTCTAATTGTTTGTCTTGCTACTGGATTTCTTTAAATTCTGTGTCTTCAGATGCTGGCTTTCAGGCCATTGCTCAACAGAGACTGAGATTAGGAACCCCTTAGGAGGTAAATATCAGGTACCTCTGCTCTGGAGTGTTGGTTAAAAATGAAAATGGAAACTTTCTCAAGTTAATATATGAGACAGTAGAAAATTTTCCACATGCTTAGGTTGCAGATACTTTTTCAAGAATGCATGAGTTGGTTTAAGCAGGATTCTTTTGTCCTACAGAGTTAGGGTGTAAATGCCATGTGCCCCCTTATTCTGTGGCTTCGGGTCCTTAAAACCTATGTTTGTTTGTTTTTTTTTTTTTAATCACAGACCACTTGATTTGCTGACTTAAACATCTCTTCCAATGCCCACTCCTCCCAAAGAATCTGCTCCAGAAAGTGTTAAAGAGAAATGTAGACTTCACTGAACATTTCTTAGTGGAGACCTAGGAAGCGGTCAATGTAACACCTGGCTCAGCAAATTACTTTAAATCTTCCCTTTAGCCGTTTTTATTCTCTGAAGTCCCTCTCATCCACACCACCACCACTGCTGTTTTTACTTCCCTTCTTTTAAATCATTTCTAGCCCTTCTCTGACAAGCTTTCCCGAGTTCCTACTCCTTTCTCTTCTTTCCTCCTAATTGAGAAAAATGCAAATTTTACTCCCTTCAGTTAAGGCATTCCTTTTTCCTCTGAAGCATAACTTCATGAGCTTACATTTCAAGTCAGTGGTCCTTCTCTGGAACAAACAAGGTGCTCCATCGCAGACGGACAAATGTAAACACGGGTTGAAATGTCCTGATCGCCCAGATCAGGAGAGGAGGCGGCCGTTAGTCACAAGTCCTCACCATTTTCAGAGTCATCGTTGTCTGTCAACAACACAGTGGGGCCTTAAAAACCCTCCACAGAATGGTTTCCTGAGAGCTGTTTGAAGTGGGGAAAGAGTTCATGTGGGAGACAGCAGCCGCTCTTCTCTTACCAAACGGCCGATCACCGTGACAGCTGCACGCTGACTGAGGACCTGCCGAACTCACCGCGCTTTCCTGACGGGAAACAAAAGCTGCCTGTTGCCGTCTTGTTGTCAGTCTCAGCTCCGGCAGAGTCAAGCCTGGCCGGGTGGTTTTCCAAATACCCACGAGGTATTAGATTCAGGATGGTCAGTTTTGCACACTTTAGATCCTACTGTTCACTCCATTTGTCAAGCAAGGTGCCCTGAACCTCATCCCCAAATCCCGAGGTGACATGACAGCCAGAAGGCTCCTAAGTACCATCAGTTTTAGGCCAATGTGGGGGCCTTTCCTTTGGCTGGGGGCTTCGGGATCAGCGCTTGGATCTCAGGTCTGTGATGAGAGAGACCTTTTTTTTTCTGTTCTTCTGAGACGGAGGAGACTTGGAAAGGTTAAAACTCAGCCCCTTGCCTTTTCTGACATGAAATCCAAGTTCCAGGGAAGGGAAAGGACTAGCTCCAGGTCACACAGTGAGTTAGCGATTGGGCTGGGCCTAAATCCATCCCTTCTGGTTCCCATGTGTGGCTCTGTCCACCATGCCACATTGCGTCCCCACCTTCTATCTGGAAGACACTTCACTCAAAAGTCTCTTTTTAACCCTGAGTTGGATCTTCCCAGGGGATGGAAGTGTACTATTAATTCCCTTTGTGTTTTTCAGTCTTGGCCTAAAGTTTTCTTTTTTTCCCCAAGTGTCTAGAAGGATAAGTGCTGTGTGGTAGGGAGTTCCTTTCTTCCCAAAGGCCAGGAGGGGTGGTTCAGTCTGAACTACTGTATAAGAAGAGGGACAACACGTTCTCAAGGGGAAAGGTGTTTGTATCCACATATTGGAATTTATCCACCTTGACTGATATGGTGGTGTTGACCTGGAGGTGTTCCAACAGGAACTGGGAGAGGTTCTGGTATATGTTCTTGGTTTGTGCTCCAGACTCACACACTGTCACCAGGGTCTGCTTTTTAACGTCTTTGTTGATGAGGAGCTCCAGCTTCAGGTCGACGGCATGCTCTGGGCATTTCACAAGAAACTGCAGTTGGCAGATGATGAAGTACCAACCTGGGAACTGGATCACCAGGTTCTCATCCTGATATCTGACTCCATGGATGATGCCATCTTTGTTCCAAGACAACTGGGTTTTGTTTATATGCTTTGACACTGGAAGGAGAAAGACAAAAGGACCTCAGAGTCATTAGGCAAATTTAGGATGCAGATTGGAAAATTTGAAATTTTTATTCAAGGTTCCCCATTCAAGCCCCATGTTTTCTGTAATATTGCCTGCTGGTTCAGCTGTCTGGAATACCTTCCATGTTACTCCTAGGCTTTGTTGAGTGTTTAACGTACAGGTACAAAACCATCCCTCTGCTTTTTCTCTAAAGCATAAAGCTGAAGGGTCAGAAAACACACAGTCCTAGACCTTTACCCCCTACAGAGGTAATTGTTTTCCACTTAATCATTTTATCATTCTATTATTATTAAGTTTTACTTTTTCCTTTTCAGACTATAAGTTCCTGGACTGTATTCCTTATAAGTTTTGGGCTATCATGGACATATATTCAATCAATCAATGAACATTTGATCAACAGGGGACTACTATTGGGTAAGCATTGCACAAAGTATCAGAGAAAAAGCATTCAGTTTGGTTCAGTTAGTAACCAATTCAGGGATCAAAAAGTCTAGGAGAACCTCAGTCTGTTCTTTCACATTCAGATGCATCCCTTAACTATTCATTTTCTGAAGTTTTAAATGTCTTCCTCTCTTTAAAAGGGCAGCCAGACATCATTGTGTAGACCTCTTAAGTTCACATTAAGGGATTCCTCCCAGCTGGGATTTATAGAGGAGCAGAGAATTAGCAGGCCCTCTAAGCAGACATGTTGGTGTCAGAAGCCAAGTCTCTGAGTCTTTTCACTGACAAGTTAAAATCAGCCCTGATGGGTCCAGGTATCTTTCAGAATTGGGAAGCTGGGATGTTCATTTTAATTGCTTCCCTTTAAACCTCATTGCAATTCAACTGAAGAATGAGAACTAATCTAACTGCAAAATTGAATTTTGAAAATGAGCAGGATGGCTATTGCAGAGAATCTTGGCCATCTCCTCTGTACCTCATCTATCCTAGCATAAATGCCTCTTATTATTTCGTCTCTAAGGGACCTCTTACCTGAAGCATGCTGCAATATGCAAGTGGGGCCTGTGCCAACATGGTCATTAAGCTATCAATCTGGACACCAGGAAGTTTTGTGACTCTCTTGTGAATGACTTGATAGAGGCAGAGATTAAGAGCCTGCTTCCCACGTATGCGGGAAAGGACAGTACCCTTGGCCTGCAGCCTGTAGTTGAATGAAGAAGGGTGGGGGTGGAGCACCGATTCCCTCATAGGCCAGGGAGGCAAACTTAAAGGAGTGAATGAGGTTTAGGAAGCAGGAATCTTGCAGCTTTTGAGAGTAATGCTCTCCCCTCTCCCCCTAAGCCATTAAAATTCAAATTATAAAAATTATCACGCAGGTTAAACAAAATACACACACGCAGGTCACATTTGGCTGTGAGCCTCTACTTGTGACCTGTGGCTTAGAAACCTGAGGAAGGCCTCAGGAGTGACCCCTATATGGTTGGGGTTCCTAGTTTTGGTTACTGACCTTGGAGGTAGGCCCATGATTTCTTGAATGGAGCCCTTTTCAGGATACATGAGATGTCCTCTGAGCAATTCCCTGAAAATAAGACCACATGTTAAATGCCCCTCTCTGCTCTGGGAACTGGATATACCAGATCTTTCCCCATGACCCTTTGATGGAGACCATTACTATTCTGTTTCCATTTGGGGGATAAAAGGAAAACCTGTTTATTTCTCACTTTGCCATCAAGTACCTTAGGAGTTTTTCTCTTTAAACTTGATTGCTTCCACATGGACTTTTACAAAAGATTGTAGAAGTTAGAGGAAGGAAACCAACAGGGCCTGAGCTCCTGTGTGTACCTGGTGCCATTCTTGTCGCTTCATTTGCTCCACCTCACTGGATCTTTGCAACAGCTCTGTGAGAGAGGGCTGACTAAGTCCCTTTGAGAGATGGAAAAAAGCGTGGGCACTAGACAAATTCAGTGCATTGTCCTATGTCACTCAGCCAGGCAGTGGCGGTTAGAACACTAAGGCTGGTGGTAACTATTGCCATCCTTCCTTTAAGAGTGTGTGTCTGTGTATTCCAGCTCATTGAATTCTCAGAATAGCTCTGCAAGGCTCACCCTGATGTCCAGACACGGTCAGCAATACAAGGTCATTGCAAGTTGGAGGAAACCCTGATATCCACTCCCATGTCTATCTGATTTCAGAGACCAGGCTTCCTCCCCAAGGCTATTTTGCCAGACAGAGGAGGTAAATACATCCTGGTGTTCAATTTTAAAAGGATATAAGATCATAGAGACCTAAGCAGGCAGCCTGCTGTATGGAGCTTCCTTGGCAGGGAGAAAAGACAATGTTTATGTCATTGTGGAATTTAAGAAATCAGAATATTTTAAATGTATTCACTGGCGATGGCAGCTTCATTTCTTAGTATAGTAACTATTTTGTATGCACAGAACCAAGCCATACATTTCCTGCAACGACTCATGAACTCAGCTTATTCTGGGCATTTTTTTCTTCTCATTGAGTCTTGGTTTCTCTAATTTCTAGAACTGGCAGATCTAGGATCTGACATTGACATCTTTTTAATGGTGTCACCAGAGATGACAGAGACGACTGATGATTCCATCTGTCAGAGACTAGGCAGCCATTCAGTCGAGATGACCACATCCTAGCGGGCTTGCTCACGGGGATTTTAGAGTAGCATCTGTTGGACTCACAATCTTCCCCATTGCCCTCTGTCCTGGTCTGGGAAAATCCCTCCTGGCCGTCCTTACAGTGGGGGCTTGCAGAAGTAGAATGTTAAGTGAAGAGTTCCCCCTGCTGTCTGAACAAGCTCACTGCTAGAGGCACCCCCAGCAGAAGCAGGGGTCTGTCTTCATTCTTATGTCCCCTGGAGGCATGAAGAGGCTCTGGTCCACAGGTCTCTTGGGTGAGGAGGGCTGGAGGGCCAGCTGCCCTTCTTCTTTCGTTCTTTTGATTTAATCTCTCACTCATCCTCCAGCTAGGGAATCTTGTCCTGCGGGCAGCCCACACTCTTGGGGTGTGTATAGTCATAGCAAGGAGGCAACGAGGACTGCTCCTTCTTCTTTTTTTTTTTGAGCCATGCCCCACAGGGCTTGTGGAATCTCAGTTTCCTGACCACGGATTGGACCTGGGCCAAGGCAGCGAAAGCCTGAATTCTAACCACTAGGCCACCAGGGAACAGAGGGCTGATCATTCTTAAATGTGCTGTGGCTATGAGTAGAAGGCCCAGCCTTCTCTTTTTGGGGTGTGGAATATCAGATCCAAAGGAATTGCAGAGAGACATGTCTGGCTGTGTCTCTTTGCTCGGAACCCCTTTCTGACCCACTGTGACTTCGGGATCGGGGCCAAGCTCCTCCCCATGGCATTTGTGTTCCGTTGTGTTCTAATCCCTAATGAACTCTGCAGTCTCCCCCCTCGCCTTCCCTCTTCCCCCTGTTGCCTCTTGAACTTGTTCCACCAGTAGCAGCAGGGCTGCTGGGAATAACAATGCTAGCTAGTACATAGTGACTGATGGCTATTTTCTTTTTACTCGGCTAAGCCTGTTACATGCATTCTTTTATTTCATTCTCACCATCATCCCACAAGAAAGGTACTCTAGAAACTTCTCTCTTGTATATAAGGAAATCGAATCTTTAAAAAGTTACGTGGCTTGTCACATTTTCACACCTCATCAGTGTTAGAGGGGTAATTCAAGCTGAGGCTGTCTGACTCTAATGCTGGAGTGGAATTTTGACCATTCTACCGGAGGTTGGGCCCTTGGGATGCCCCTGATTACACCATGCTGGCTTTCCATTTCATCTAGAATCCCCTTCTTCACTGGCAAGTTGTGCCTTGTTTAAAGCACTGCCTGGCAGCCACCTCCTCTGGGAACCCTTCTCAGACCTCTCCTTCCATTTATTTGCCTTCTCCATTGGACCATGAATCCTCAGGGCAGAGACTACTGTTTCCATATCCCCACTGCCAGCCCAGAAGATACTCTGTAAATGTTTTTCAAGCTGAATCATGTAGTCTGTCTTTGCTTCTTCCCTCTGTGGATGTCAGCTCAGCTCTCAGGGCTTGAGGAAGGGAATGCGGATGCTTGGCCTGGCCTCCCCTTCCGGGCTGGATGACACCAGCCTCATTCTCTCCTTGGTTCTGCAGGGCAGGTTAGATTACATGGAAGGTTAAGGTTCAAGCCCTCGGCTCAGGCCAGCACATCCAGCATGAACATCTCTCCTCCTCGGCCAAGGACCCCCTCACAGCTTGTCACTCGTGGCATCTGTCAGGTGAGCTTCTCTTAACAGGTGGATGTAGAAGTACAAGCCTGGACTCACCTCACCTCTCACACATGCAGGCTTTTTTTTTTTTTTTCCTTTCCCCTTTGGTCTTTGTATGTTTGTTGGGTTGACCTCAGCTGTAATTCTGAGAAACCCAAGGATGAAAAAAAAAAAAAAAACAACCCTTATTTTGAAGCTTTTGCATTTCCTGAAGTCAAATGCCATGGTGTAGCTTAGTTTGTCTAAAGAATCTGTTAGATGTTTCGAAAAGAAGGGAAAACAAAGGCAACTCTCTTGAAGAATCACATCATTGAGTTGGCTAAGGGAAGGGACTGGGGAAGCAGGGCTCTGGAAAGGAACTGCTGAACGTGGAGAAGAGCCTAGAGAAGGCACGCTGCTGGTGCTTAGCGACTTTCAAGGCTGTTAAGAGGGCCAGGGCTGAAGGGGGCTGGCTCTGTGGGCCCAAACAGCATGGCTCCTGGAAGTTTAAGGAGATGATGCACTCAGCTAATGGCAAATACTGCTCTTGTCCCCATTTCCCGGATGAGGCAGTAGAAAGACTTTCCTTAAGGACATACAACACACATTGCAAGTCACAGTGCTGGCAGCTCAAATATTGGGCCAGTGAGTGCTGTTCAGAGACATGTTGGGCTGGTGTGAGAGTCATGTGGCTCTTGTCAAGACCTCGATGAATATTCCATGGGTCATCAGCCACGTGGCTTTGAGTCTCCTTATCACCCTGTGAGCCCATGATGTAATCTTTTTTTGGTTATGAGACAGGAATCCTATAGTATTCCTGGGAGTTTGAATTTGGGGAGCAAAACACACCTCTGTTTCATTTATTTCCCAACCAAATTAGCTGCACCGAGGGGTTCAATTTGAAGAACTAAAGACGAGGGGAGAGGAGGGGAGAACAGTCCGCACATCCTGGCAAGTAGATGGCCCAGGAGTTAAAATCTAGGACTTTTCTTTGGGCGGTTGTGTCTCATGCTAGGTGAAGAGCAGGGTGGATCAGATGATCCAGAAGGGCCCTTCTAGCTGATTTTAGACGGCTGTGTAGACTCAGCTGTACACTGCCAGGCCTGCTGCAGGGACACGAAGTCAGTCCCACTGCAACTGTCTATCTTTGGAGCACATTGCTCTACCCCATCTATGACTCTGTCTATATGCGTTAAGATTTCTGGACACCTGCAGCACTAGAACAGAGTGTTTTAGGTCTAGGAATAACCTAAGTTATGAACAACCTGGTTCTGTAAGGGTTTTCATGGTTCATAGAACTGGAATTTCCCTGAGAAATCATTTGGCCCAGCCTTGGTAACTACATAACACACGTGCTCCCCAATGTTACTCCAACAGCAGACTTTTCCGAGGTCACCCCATGAGTCAGTGGTGGGCCCGGGCCACAGTCTGGGACCCCTTGCTTCTGTCATGCATTCCATCTTTCAGACAACCCAGGTTCTCTGTGAGTACCTGAGAACCAAGGCCTTCAGGTGGGCAAGATTTGTAAGCCATCCTCTCAAACTTTGGTCTCCTCTAGAAGGATCATGACATTTTCTTGGGCTTTGTTAGGAAGCCTGGAGAGAAATATTTGCCAACAAAACCCTCCTGGTCAGGTGCATAGAAGACAGAGATAGGGAGAGAGATGCTGCTTTAGGTGGTTGGAAGGGTCATGTTCTAGATAGAAGTCAGAAAAATGCAACGTGAAGATGGGAACCCTCCTTGAGATCTCAAAATATTAGACCCGAAAGGACCATTGGATGCCAAGCTAACTGTGATCCTAGATCTATGAGTGGAGAGGCTGAATCCAGAGGGACTAACGGTCTGGCTCAAGACCCCACAGTAGGTTAAGTGGCAGAGCTGGGCTCAGAGCACAGAGTTCCTGACTCCTAGTCCTGGGCTCTTCCCTGGTTTTTAGTCTTCCCATGGAGCAGAGAGGCTTTAAATGTAGGAATAAGTGGGTTTGTAGCCACCATACACACTGGCCTGAAAACTGACTAGACAGCTGTGGGTGCCTGGAAAACAAGCGCTAATGAGCCATCTGGACTTCCTCTTCCCAGGGGAATGCCAGCAGGTGACTTCAGGTACATGGGCTGAACCCTGTAATAAGTCAGGGACTGTTAGGTTTCCATTAAGATGCAACAATGCCCAATGGGCAAAACAAGCCACACCTACCATTCCAGCCAGAAAGTGTGTGGTCTGAGTGCCAAGTACCTTCCAGGTTAATATCGGAGCAAAACATACACAGTGCATCTCAAAGAAAGCACCTGGGTTCTGGTCAAGGCTTCTAAAGTCAGACCTGTCACTTCCCGTTACTGACCCGCAATTACTGCATCTCTTAAGTGGGGATAGTTAACAGTCAACCCCAGCGTGTGCATGTTGCGAAGATGCACTGAGGTTATGGATGTCAAATGGCCTGTACAGTACACGGCTTGGAGGAGATGACCAAGCACGCGGTCGCCCCCTCTTCCCCTACTCTTTCCTTGGTTCTTAAGTAGCACAGCTTAGCAGCACTCTTAGCAGACTCATCTGGCCAATGAGACGCTCGTTAAACCAGAGCCCATGACATTATCTGGTGGACTGAAGTTTCTTAATTATGTACCTAAGTGTTTGAGGCCATCGGATGGTCTCAGGAAAGTGTGAATAGACCTTCGTCATCTGTTGAAAATACTTTAATCCTTCCAAGAAGGAGAGGAATTATCCTCATGACTCTGCGTCTACCATGTCCTGGCTTCTGAGTTCCACCCTTTTGGCGCAATATCCAGGAGAGTCGCAATAGCGACATCTAGGGGAGAGCCCCGCCATTGTCAGTGGAATTCGGAATCACAGAGAATCCCTAAGGTAAGGGTCGTTTCAGCTGACTTCAGTGCGACGGTTGCCTTGGCTAACTCGCTGTGGAGAAACTCCAGAATAGGCCATTCGTTAAACAAAGGGCTAGGTAGCCTTGGCTTTACAGACGGCATTTGAGGAGTAGCTGTTCTGGCATGCTCAGTGTTAAACACATCGAAAGTCACCAGTAAATACAAGTTGAGATCAAGTGAAAATTCATTTGAATCCCTTGAAGGTTCCTTGGGATTTTGAGGGTTTTGTTTTTGGCCACATGGCACATTGTGGGATCTTAGTTCCTGGCCAGGTATTGAACAGGGCCCACAGCAGTGATGGCACAGAGGCCTATCCACTGGACTGCCAGGGAATTCCCTTGGGATCTCTTCAATCCCGACCTGTTGCAGTATGTAAGATAAAGCTATCTGACTTGATGTGTAATTCCTTGAAATTCACTTATACTAAGTGCAGATTGAATTGATATTTTTGGAGGGTATTTAAGAAGCACCTTTAAAGTCTAATTGAAAAGGCAAAGAGAGATCTGTTCATGTCTGGCTCCCATTTCCTGGCCCAGGGCTTGCACAGCAGGGCTTGCAGAAATTTAAGACAACACGTGTGGTGTCCAGAGAGCTTGAATGAAACATATAAGTGAAGCCAATTTGAGAAACAGACTTCCTTTCCTTCCCTCCTTCCCTTCTTCCTTCTGTCTGTCCCTCCTTCCCCTGCCTCTGTTTCTTTTTTTTCTCCTTTTCCCCAAAGTGAAAGATGGGGATTTTTCTCCTGGATTTAAAGACTTGTGACATGTGTATGTGCAAAACTCAAGTATAAATGTTAATCTGCACCTTGATGATCTGAATTCTTTTCCTTTTTCTTCCCCTCCTCCTTTCTCCCCTCCTCCGCCCCCCGCCTCCCCCAACGCATCTCCCCCTCCCTCTCCTCTCCTCTGGGTGACAAGGGGCAGGGATTAGACACAGATGGCTTTAGCACTCTGATGGCCTCTCCAGGACTCTGTCCCACCTTATTCTGTGTGGCCCATTTTCTAGTTTATTTCTGTTAGAGTCCTGATCCCAGTTAGCTCTGCCTTAAGAAAAAGACAGTTTCAGAGTGAGCTTTGAGTGAATAGGTTTAAAGTAAACATAGAGGCAAGTACGTTCTTTGAAGCCTGTGACTACATGAAAAGCAGTGACCGCTGAGCAGTTGTACCCCGACTTAGTGTGGGGGGAAAAAAACTACGACAGCCAGCGGGCCGGGCAGTTAGGTCCAGCTCTGTCCCCCGACGGACTGAGGTCTCTGGTTGCTGTTCTCAGCCCTTCTAGAGGAGGCTGCTGCTGCATCTCTACCTGCCTCTTGTGCGGCCTGCATCTGGATCCCAGCTACATGACACCAGGTGCAGTGGGCGACTGCTGAGCAGCCAGCTCCTTGGCTTAGTTTCACGGCCTTCCATGGGCAGCTTGTATTGTTTCTTTGGGGGTGGGCTCACTAGCTGCAACTACCCAACCTTATCTGATCTCTTTTAAAAGCCCACGCTTTCTTTTTTAGCAGAGGGAGTGCGGGAGGAGGGTAGCTTGTAAGCCAAGCAGACATGAGACGTTGTCGGGATGGTGTTACTAAAGTGGTGAGAGAATCCAAAGATACTTGTTTGCGAGATGGGGAACACACAAGAGGGGTTCAGGACTCCGCCAGGTGGTCCATCCACTATTTCCACCTCCTCAGGGCCCCCAGGAACCTCTGGATATTAGGGTGCATGTGACGCTCACAGGAAAGGCAGACTATCTTAACTGGCCGGCAGTAGGGGTGGGGGGAGGAACCTCCCAGTTCTCAGGATCCTCCACTGCGAAGCTGGGGCCTGAATTTGGCCTCCAGATCCCCTGCCGTGGGCTCTTCACGCTCCCCACAGCCCTGCCGATCCACGTGTGGAGGTGCCCTAGTGGCCTTCTCTGGCCCGGAGCTCAACCCCAGAGAGCAGGCTTCAGTGACGGGAAGACAAAGAGCTACAGGGGCAGGTGTGGAGGAAGTGACAGAGAGCCCTGGGGGATTCCTGGCCTTGGAGCCCTGGCGGGGACACTAAGGAAGCACAGTCATGCTGCACTCAGCATCTTGACCATGACATCCTGGATAAGCCAAAGAGCTCCCAGGCATGTCAGCTTGGATTTTGAGGTCAGGCCTCACTCCTTGCTAGCTGTGCAATCTTAGGCAAATTGGTAAATCTGTTTCCCTACTTACAATTATCAAGGGGCTAATAATTATCCTGGGGTTGTTGTGAGACTGCATGAGTGAATCATGAAGCCCTCGGCCCAGTGCTTGGCCCAAAACAAATGCTCCATCAGTGTTTATTATCTTCATCCCATCGCATCCTCATACCTGCCTAGCTGGGGAATAAAAGAAAAACTGATTTACAAGTCATCTGTGGAATTCCTCCAGTGCAGGTAAGAACTGATATTTGGTTGTTGGGATGTTGGAAATGCCCGGGGCTGAGGTGATCAAAATTATTTTGCAATGAAGTCAGGAGTTTGAATTTCTGCCGTGTTTCTGAGGGGAAGTGATGGGTGGTGAAATTGGGAAGAAGGACATGGAAGCAGGTGGGGGTGGGGGGTGGGTCAGTATGTGTGCTAGAGGGCTGAACCCAAGGGAAGAGTGCTGTCTCCTGAGAGTGCTCTACCTGGTGGGTAGAGCACAGAGGCTTCGCGAGCACATAGGCTCTGAAACTCCATTCTGCTTCCATGTTGGAAGGCACCACCACCAACCTCTCCACATCCCTAAATCCTGCTGCCAGCTTTGCTGCACACACACGTGGGTGCTTCTGGAACTCTGGGGAGATCAAGCATGGGGGCTTGTTCTTGGGTTGGGGCAAATACGGCACGTACACGAGAACGCGTGGGATTCAGAATGTGGGGGAGGCAGGAGACAGGAAGAAGGATGCCGAGAAGCAGCACAGCCCCCTCTCCCGGCCCCCCGGACCCCGTGCCCAGCCGCATGGCGGACAAGAGTGGTATTTGTGGTCCCTCAGAGCGGCTCTGTGAGGGAGCCCCTAGTGACTCTGCTAGAGGAAGGGAGAAGGTCCTCCCCCCGGGGCCCTGTCTGGCTGCCCACAGTCTCAGCTGAGCCGTAGCCAGGCCACTGGGTCCTAAGCACGAGGGAGTGGGGGTGAGGCGGCGGTCTGCAGGTGACAAGTCTCCTGACCGGGAGTGGGAGGTGAGTGCTGGGACTCAGACATCCTCTCCTTACAGAAAAGGCTTCGTGTTCTGTGGTTTCCCTGCAGCTAAGTATCGTCCTGTGTTAACGTTACTTTGGTGTGCGTGCCTGGCCCTGTTTGCTAAGCTCTGGGCTGCTGCTGGCTTCCTGGTGGACAGTTTGCACTGGCCGGTGGCACAGGGCTCCCTGGTAAGAGTCCAGCTTCCACTCTCATCCACCCGGGGGCAAACCACACGCTGCCCCCTAGAGCCTCCTCCCTGCAGCCTCTGGGAGACAGCGCCCCTCTGCCCAGAGTGTCTTGCCATGGCTTTTCCAAAGGGAGTTCACTGCCTCTGCCTGTTCACAGGGGGTTTGTTGGGGAGGAGGCTGTGCCTCCTGCAGGAAGCCTGCAGACTTCCTCAAGATTATTAGGAGTCATCTTTTTAGACTTTTTTTTCCTGTATTTACATATTGAAGGAAAGGTTAGAATATCATAAAGCATCACAGCTGGAAGGACCCTTCCAGTTCATTCAGTGCACCATCTTTTTATGTTACAGGCTTGCCCTGAGAAACGCAGCCTGCTAGTGTGGAGGTCAACTCTGGAGCCCAGGTCTTGCTCCAAGGTGGTACTCTTTCCACCTCATCTGACCACCATGTCTGTAGGTGGTCAAGTTAAGACAGGTGGAGAGTTTCATTAAAAAGCAAGAGAAAGTCAAGGACCACACACAGTAGGTCACTGACATTTTATGGCCGAAGCACATCATGAAACTGTACAAGCCCCTGTGTCCTTGTCTTAAAATGCCGACTCAAGAATCAATGATCGGGAAATGTGAAGATGTAGAAGCAAGGAAGAGGTGTTGGGCAAAGAAACTGGTAACAATCTATAGACTATAATTCAGCCACATAACATAATCACTAAACTCCCAGTTTCCTGAAAGATACAGATAAAGGCCTGACACACATTCCTAAGTTGTTTTTACAGGAAGCAGACCCCTTTCCAGATGAAAACTGCTGACCACAAGAACATAGACCCTAGACTGCTCGAAACCAGAAGGTTGACCCAGAAGGTTGATGATGCTTGAAATTTCACCTTGTTGCCAACCAATCCAAGAACGAGCTGATCACACCCTGCTCCTTGAACATAACTCCTCACTACCACCTCCAGGGTGGGTCACATAGTCTTCAGGGCATGGACTCACTGTGGCTCGCTTTGCCCGGCAAAGCAGTAAAAGCTTTTCTCTTTTCTACTTTCTCTTTTCTATTCTATGCTATGCTAAGTCACTTCAGTCGTGTCCGACTCTGTGTGACCCCATAGACGGCAGCCCACCAGGCTTCCCCGTCCCTGGGATTCTCCAGGCAAGAACACTGGAGTGGGTTGCCATTTCCTTCTCCAATGCATGAAAGTGAAAAGAGAAAGTGAGGTCGCTCAGTCATGTCTGACTCTTAGTGACCCCATGGACTGCAGCCTACCAGGCTCCTCCGTCCGTGCGATTTTCCAGGCAAGAGTACTGGAGTGGGGTGCCATTCCCCATGTTTCTATTCAGCACCAGTGAACAGAGGCTGAGTTCTGGCAACAATCATGTGGGGCTAGAGAGGAGCCCTGGATTCTGCCTCCTGCTCTGCCATCAGTTCCCTAGATGACCTTCCAAAAGTCACCTGGATTCCCTGGGCCTCAGCTTACCACCTGCCAAACAGGACTATTAATCCCTAAGTTGTTTGCTTATAGGATGGAGGCTAAGATAAATCCAGGGTAAGTGTGGCAAGGTCTTTAACAAGAGTTTCATGGCCCTAGGGAGAATTATTAGCATTTTTTAATCTGGTTGCAAAGACATTGAATTGTGAACTGTGGTTGGTTTTGAATTAGTTTGTGTTCTGATATCTACAGTGATGGCCCATATAAGAAGGGATCTGATAAGTATTCTAGTCCATGGCTGCCAAAATTTTAAATTTCTGTGGACCAAAACCAAAATTAAGGACTCCAAAATGTAAATTTCAGTGACCAGTACAGAATGGGCAGCTTCTTATTTTGCCTGTTGTTGTTCAAACAAAAAGACAAAATAACTCTGAGTAAAAAGCAAACCAACCTGATTCCCATCTGTATCAACCTTGTATTGTAAAAGAAAGGACATTTTCACACAAAAACAACATAGAAAAGGACATGCTATCAGAGGAAAGTATAGTTGACTGCAAGAAAAGGGGATCACTTGTGAGACCCCCTGTAGTTGACAATCTACATAGCCTAAAATGTTTACTGTCTAGTCGTTTACAGAAGAAGCTTGCTAGCTTCTGCATTATGCCATGCTCCCTTCTGACATGACGGTCTACAGAGGCTTGGTGGGAATCGAGGTCTCATGCTAAGTAATTCCAGCCAAAGTTCAGCTATTGTTGACAAAGCTGTAATTATCAGTCAGCTTTGAAATACACAGAGTGCTGCTCCATTTAGGGGATGCTGCCCTTGCTTTCCAAGTCTCTGGGTGACACACAGAAGGAGAAGCAGAGCTCAGGGTGTCCTGAAGGAACTCCAGGTGTGATTGCTCTTGATGTGAGGAACTGTATCCACACATGTATGTCCTCTGGTCCCAAGCATGCCCTGGTATGTCTGTCCAGGTGCCTATGATGACCCACTCCTTCTCTTAGTTTTTTCCTCTGAGCTGTCTGGTCACCCAGCTGTGCTTGCTGTCTAGGTCCTAAAGGTGACGGGACTGAAGGTTAGTGTTCTGGAATGAGGACATCTGGGTTCTAAGTTTGACTCCATAACACCCTGAACAAGACCCTTCACTTGGTCTTGCTTTTCCTTTTCTGTGCAATGAAAACATACATCAGATGGTCTCAAAGTTTTTCACTTTTCCATGTTAACCTAACTCTGCATCTCACAATCTGAGGCTAGTAGAGACAACCCATTGATTAGTGACTTTAGTGATAGAAAAATATGGAGTGTGGGAAGGTCTGTTTGACAAACCCTCAACTTCATTATGCATTTGGGCTGTAACCAGTTATTTAATGATTACTATATGTTGGTCACCATGCAAAGCAGTTTCCAGAAGAGATCTAATAGTTTCTCCAATACCTTCGTGAGGTCGTTATTATTACTCTGATTTCATAAATAAGGTACTGAATTTCTCAGGTGGGATGTAGAGCCAAAATTCAGATCCATACCACCTGACTCTAGATTTTAAGCTCGTAACACAATACCGCTTTGTGTTCCTCTCTGGGTCCATGGGCCAGCCTGTCCAGAGGCAGACTTTTCACTAGTGGGAAAGTTGAGGGCTGGTGGGAGAACTTGGGGACGTGAGTACAGCTCAGAAGCCGCTCAGAGGAATGGAGATGCATCAGCTTGGCCCTGACAACCCACCTCCGCCCCCACCCACTCTGTTGGACACTCATGATGTTTCTGGTGGTTAATCATCTGTGATGTGATATGGACTATCCTCTGCACAGTTACTCCTAATTCCAGAGTCTTACCTCCTTTAAGGGGGAATTGGCCCAGCGGGTTGGGAATGGAGTCCTGAAAGAGAAGAAAGAGAAAAGTTAAAAAAAAAAAATGGATGAGGATGTCGTCAGATTGAAACAGCTAGTCTTTTTCTTTTTCACTTTGGTTGCCCTCAAAGCACTGTGTAATTTAGAATCTGTGTTCCATCTGCCTCTAAGATTAAAAAAAAAAAAAACGAATTCACTGACTTAGTTTACATGAGCTTTACAACCTGTTTATCAGAAATAGTATTGGAGGATTACTATCCACGTTTCACAGGTGAGGAACTGGAAGCTGAGAGGTAAAAAGTTTATGGCCAGGGGTGAGAATTTGTAACTCTTAACTTTCAGTCCAGTGCTTTTTCTTTTCACCACCACATGTACTACTTTTTCTTACTTTTGTCAACATAAGGCAAACAACTGTAGTGTATAAATATATGTGGGCTCTTTTCTTCTATGTTTGATTCAGCAAACAGTGAAAGTATGTTGTAAATATAGCTGGGAAGATACTATTTCTCCTGTGGTTGAAAATTCTGAATTGATAGAATGACTATGTGCCAAGCATTGTGAAGATACCATAAATGATTAAATTGGGTCCCTTTCCTTGTGGATTTATTGCAGATTTACATTTGACTCTAATATCTAAATACTTATATAACATGCTGCTGCTGCTAAGTCGCTTCAGTCGTGTCCAACTCTGTGTGACCCCATAGACGGCAGCCGACTAGGCTCCCCCATCCCTGGGATTCTCCAGGCAAGAACACTGGAGTGAGTTGCCATTTCCTTCTCTAGTGCATGAAAGTGAAAAGTGAAAGTGAAGTCGCTCAGTTGTATCCGACTCCTAGTGACCCCATGGACTGCAGCCTACCAGGCTCCTCCATCCATGGGATTTTCCAGGCAAGAGTACTGGAGTGGGGTGCCATTGCCTTCTCCGTTATATAACATAAATAAGCATAAATGTATATTATTTATGTTAACATTCACCTATGTTTTATTTATTCTAGAATAAGTGTAACTGTATATATAAATAATCACACAGTTAAGTAAGAGGTTGCTGGCAGACAATCTGAGAGCAGATTGGCTCCTGAAGGAGGACCTGCGGGGTTGGGGAATGGAGGGGAGGAAAGGAGGTCTTGCTCACATGTTCTGAGCAAGTAAGCAACAGAAGCAGACGAGCAGTTTTTCACCCCAGTAAATTTTTCAGAAGCTATTCTCTATGTCTGCGTCTCTATGTCTTCCCTGTAAATAGGTTAATCAGTGCTATTTTTCTAGATTCCATATATATGCCTTAATATGTGATATTTGTTTTTCTTTTTCGGACTTACTTCCCTCTGTATAACAGGCCCTATATTCATCCCCTTTGCTGCAACTGACTCAAATGGGGGAAGGAGTGAGTGAGAGTGAATGAAGTCGCTCAGTCGTGTCTGACTCTTTGCGACCCCATGGACTGTAGCCCCCTACGCTCCTCCATCCATGAGATTTTCCAGGCAAGAATACTGGAGTGGGTTACCATTTCCTTCTCCAGGGGATCTTTCTGACCCAGGGATCAAACCCAGGTCTCCCGCATTGCAGATAGATGCTTTACCGTCTGAACTGAAGGGTTTAGAGGCTGTCAAATGGACATGACCTATAAAAGCAATTTTGATGGTTTTACATAGAAATGACTTCTAACGGAAGAGAACACAAATGGGAACTATTTGAGATACATTTCTATGTAAAATATAGTTTGCACATAATTCAGAATTTTAAATAAGCACCCTGCAACCGAGACCAAATATCAATTATCTCTTGAGGTTTTCTACTATGTACCAACATCAAATCTACATAGGAACAAATGTTACTCCTGCTTTTCTCTTCTATATCAAATGTGCTGAAGCCTTTGTGTCTCTCTGGAGTGAGGCCGAGTTTCTGAAGGCACATTCAGGGTAGGGCAAATTGAGAAAGTAGCACTGACATATATATATACACACACAGACTATCATGTGTAAAACAGATAGCTAGCAGAGAGCTCTGTGGAATAGAGGGAGCCCAGCCTGGCATGCTGTGATTAACCACCTAGAGGGTATAATAGGGAGCAGGGGAAGAAGGCTCAAGAAGGAGGGGGTATATATACACACACACACACATGCATGCTGAGTTACTTTAGTTATGTCTGACTCTTTGTGACCCTATGGACTGCAGCACACCAGGCTCCTCTGTCCATGGGATTCTCCAAGCAAGAACACTGGAGTAGGTTGCCATGCCCTTCTCCAGGGGATCTTCCTGGCCTAGGGATCGAACCTGCATCTCTTATGTCTCCTGCATTGGCAGTTGGGTTCTTCACCACTAACGTCACTTGGGAAGCTTATATATATATATATATATATATATATATGACTGATTCTCATTGATATATGGCAGACCATCGCAACATTGTAAAGCAATTATCCTCCAATTAAAAAAATAAAAATAAATGAAGTTAAAAAAATTCTTCAGAGACTAGTTTTCCCACCTTGGGCTCTCTCCCCCTCTCCCCCACCTCAACCTTGGAGACACCCCTCATTGTCCTGCCAATAAGGAGTGAAGTGTCTTGTCTTTTGACCTACCCAGATCAAGTCTCCTGTAGTGTATTGAATTGAGAAATTAATAAAGACTTAAAGAAATGTGAGCATTTTCATGGATTAAAACAACTTCCCAACGTCTAATGGAGCAAGAAATTAGTTGCTGCCTGCATCTTATTTTCTTAGTGTTGTGTCAGAACACCTAGGACCATCTAGAGTTCTCTTTTTATTCTGCCACTGCTCTAGGGACTCTGTCCTTTTCCTTCCACTGACAGCTCTTCTGATCAGTGACTCTCCTCTCCAGCCCAAGTGGATGGTCCTGAGTCGAGGAGGTCTCCTGAGGCACAGCCCTGCAGAGCACTGATCTGGAGAAGGAAGTCAGTATTAACTCGGGGGTTTCAGCTTATCAGGGGAAAAGAAATGCACTTGGCTTGGAAGGGCCTTTCCTATTTGCTCCCATAGTCTATGGTTTTATTGCCTTGGCTGAAAGCTCTTAACCTAATAAACAGTGCTGTACATCTGTGGTCTCTCCAGTACACACACAGTTCAAAGGAAAATCTGATGTCATAGATTCCCCTCCTGGTTGCCTCCTGAGACAACAAACAGCCTTTCATAAGTTAATAAACATCTGGCTTACTGCCAAGCATGTCCATCGATTAGTGTGATGTGCACACGTGAAGAAAAACATCTACATTTAAGTGTGGTGCTGAGATGGTGGACTTCATTGGCTGCCCTGGAACATATCCAAGGACAAGGAGCGAATGCCAGAGCAACAACCCCCAAGGAGCCATCACGGTGGCTACTGGCAATTGGGAAATACCAGAAAATTGTACATTCAGCACATGTCAATGGGCACATAGTGTGTGCCAAGCTCTAAGTCATTGGAAGACATCCTGCAGATTTTATGGCTCAATCATTAAAGCAGTTGTTCAGAACATACAGATAAATATAGAACTAGAATTGCAAGTTGTGGCAAGAGCTATGAGGGAGAGAGGCAGCATGTTTCCAGATAGCACTTGAACATGTGTACGAATCACTTGGGGAGTTGTTAAAATGAAAATTCTGATTCAGCAGATGTGGGTGGAGCCTGAGAGTCTATTTCTGCTAAGTTCCCAAGTGACAGCAGGGCTCCTGGCCCACAGAACACAATTTGAGTAGCAAGGCTGTAAGAAATACTATCTGAGAAGAGATCTAATTTAGGGGAATCTGGGTTGGTGAAGTGGGGGTATGGTCATTTGAAGTCTTTCTGGTTTTTTAGCTTCAGACAGAGGATATCAAAAACAAAGTGTCATAGTATAGGGAAGAATCCTTTTGCTTAAACCTTAGCCCAGGACCCATGGCATCCAAGACAGAAGTATGACTTTTGCTGCCTTGAAGAGCTCCTGGCATGAGAACAGGTCTCCATAGCTTCCCTTAGCTACCCCAGTAGACAGGATCAAAGGATCAGGGCCAGAGGGGAGTCAAGGCATCTTTTAGTCCATCAAGCCAATTTTCACAAACAAGGAGACTGAGATACTTGTGAGTTGGTGGCAGGTCCTAGAATGAAATTCTCCAGTGCTCTTTCTATGCCCCAAGAGAGATGCTGTCTCCAGAAGCCAAGGACAGACCAGCTCATTCTCCTTCCTCACCACCCATGCGCTCTACTGTTGACAGTCTTTGCATTTGGAGGTGGAGAAGTAGGGTATAAAGAGACGACAAATTAAATTTTGTTGAGGACCCTCTATGCCCTTGACACTATGCTGAGTGCTGTCCATTTATCTGCTCCTCTTTAGTAAGGTACCTCCCAGTCTAAGAATTCTTTCCCAAACCTAGCCTGGGGATCTGGGTCTTGGCTTGAGACATGTGAACTACCATGCTTAGCAACTTGGCTTTGAGGTAAATAGTAAAGAGGCTAGACACAGACAGGAGCAAATGGGCCCTCCCAAGTTTTCATTCTCAGCTCCATTGAGTAGCTCCCTCATAGCTCAGTTGGTAAAGAATTCGCCTGTAATGCAGGAGACCCTGGTTCCATTCCTGGGTCGGGAAGATCCTCTGGAGAAGGGACAGGCTACCCACTCCAGTACTCTTGGGCTTCCCTTGTGTCTCAGCTGGTAAAGAATCCTCCTGCAATGCAGGAGACCTGGGTTCGATCCCTGGGTTGGGAAGATCCTCTGGAGAAGGGAAAGGCTACCCACTCCCGTATTCTGGCCTGGAGAATTCCATGGCCTATACAGTCCATGGGGTTGCAAAGAGTCGGTAGGACTAAGCTACTTTCACTTTCACTTGAGTAGCTCAGGAAACTTGGTTTCCATGGATACCAACCAGCTACACTTCCTTAAGTATGCTTCTCTCTCTCTTTTTTTTTCAGACTCTAAGTATCTAATGGGTATCCTCAACAATGTTTCTGTGTATGGAGGGAGGAACCCTCCCTACATTTAACCTTTTTGTTCCCAGGTGAAATGAGCTGTTCCAGTCATCTTCTCTGCCTTGGACTCTTTGTTTTCCCATTTCCTTTAATCACTGTGATTGCAAGGCTAATAATCCCTCCCTCCACTGGATTATTGACATAATAAGATATTATACATAAAGTTATGGACATTATAAGATATTATGCATAAAGTGTTAGCAAGTGGTTGGAAATGGTGGCTATTTTGGTTACCCTCTTAATCCTAACGAAGTGTGTAATTTGTCTCAATACCTTGAAAAGTTTATTTCTTTTCACAGAGTAATCTTGTATAGGGAAATCAACTCCTAAATCTACTTTGACAAAAGATGCCCTCTCTTACTGAAAATGGCCCAAGACAACTGATGTTTGGACTATGCCAGGTGGCCTCACATCTTGTAAGGTGAGCCATGGAGACCTTTACCAGGAATGCCTCTCTTATTTTTGAACTAATGTGTTTAAGCACTTAATGTAGGTACTTCAGAGGGGATGACAGAGGATGAGATGGTTGGGTGGCATCACTGACTCAATGGACATGAGTTTGAGCAAAGCTCCAGGAGTTGATGATGGACAGGGAAGCCTGGCGTGCTGCAGTCCATGGGGTGGCAAAGAGTCAGACAAGACTGAGCAACTGAAATGACTGACTGAGGGTATGTCAGTCATTGACTGAATGTATGTCAACACACATTCAGAAATGACTGACTGAATCATCAGGGGCTAAATGGTTTACATGCATTAACTTATTTTATCTTTACCGCAAGAATTAGTGATTGACTGAGACTTAGAGAAATAACTTAGTGGCTATAGAAGGTCTCTTAGATGATGAATAGAAAAGAAAGGATTCAAACTGGGGCATATTGACTTCAAAGGCAATGCTCTTCAATCCCAAGCCACGTTGCCCCTCTAGGGTAGGGCAGGATACAGCTGGGGCAGGAAATTCTCCTGAGACTCCATGAGAAAGTGGATTGAGGTCCTAGAAAATTTCCCTTGGTAGCCTTGGTCTTGCTAATGTTAATGGAAGTGGTCGTTGGAGTAGAGGGGCTTACAGCAGTGCCTCTCTCACTAGAGGTCTTGTTAAAATGCTAATTATGATTCTGTAGGTCAGGGATGGGCCCTTAGGTTTGACATTTCTAATGAAATGACGAAATCATCTTCCAGATGATGCCAATGCTTTGGGGCCAGGAACCCCACTTTGAATAACAAGTGCTTAAAGACAAATGAACTCAGGGAGTTGGTGATGGACGGGGAGGCCTGGCGTGCTGCAGTTCATGGGGTTGCAAAGAGTCGGACACAACTGAGCAACTGAACTGAACTGAACTGAAAGACATTACTCAACACACAGTCAGAACACTGAGGTCTGCCTGTCCACAGGAATGGGGGAAACGGCTACTGGAGACTGAGTGTGGAGCTGAGCTTATGGATGGGTTTGGAAGACCTTCCTAGTCTGTTGATGGGGTGGCTTCCTGTCATCTTCTATCTGTGCTTCTTGCCACCTGTCTCTAAGTCCTGCCGCTCCCTAGTACAGTCTGGACTGATCTCTGTTCTGTGCCTCGCCTTACTCTGGCCCCACCTAAAATGCCTGGCACCATCTCCTCTTGCTCCCATCCTTTCAATGGAGAGCTTTTCTCCACTGACGCATGCCAGCTAGCAAATACAGAAAAAGTGAAAGAATTAGGCAATCATCATCCCTCAACCCTCAGTGCATTGGCTGATTCAGTTGAGGGTCATTACCAAAGAATGCGAAAACCATGGAATGAAGGATCTTTGAATGCCTTCAAAGTATTACCCTGTAGATTACTTAATAAGAAAGATTAAAGTGGTTTACTAAGAAGACTTCCCTGGTGGCTCAGACGGTAAAGCGTCTGCCTACAATGCAGGAGACCCGGGTTCAATCACTGGGTCGGGAAGATCCCCTGGAGAAGGAAATGGCAACCCACTCCAGTACTCTTGCCTAGAAATTCCCATGGATGGAAGAGCCTGGTAAGCTATAGTCCATGGGGTTGCAAAGAGTCAGACACGACTGAGCGACTTCACTTTCACTATGAAGACAGACAGTGGTCATGCCTTGAACCAATTGACTAAATGTTATTGCCAATAATGAGGCAACCTGACATATGCTTCTAGCCCTGCTGCGAAAAAGAAGAATATAACATTGCTTATGTCCTTTCCTTGCCCAAAATGTTTCATCTGAATATTATTGTGAGTAAACACTGACAGGCCCAAACGGTGACAATAGAACTGTCCTGGATCCTCTGAAAAAGTCAGTGCCATGAAAAAACAACAGAGAGCAGAGGAGACTGTTAGATCATTGCTTCTCAAACTGTAATGAGCATATAGATCACCAAAAAAAAAAAAGTGAAGTTGCTCAATCGTGTCTGACTCTTTGTGACCCCATGAACTGTGGCCTGCCCAGCTCCGCCATCCAAGGGATTTTCCAGGCAAGAGTACTGGAGTGGGTTGCCATTTCCTTCTCCAATAACCTTATTAAAATGCAGAGTTTGATTCATTGCGTCTAAGGTGGGGCCCAAGAGTCTGCATTTCTAATAAGCTCCCAGAGCCACCTTTTAAATAGTAACATTCCAAGTTAAAACAGACAAAACCAACTCTGTATGTGACCTGAGAGTAGATTCTGGATCGAGAAACAAAAGGCACAACAGCTATAGAAGACATTTTTAAACAAGTGGAGGAAATTAAAATATGGATAAGCCTTTGACTGTATGGATCACTATAAACTATGGAAAATTCTGAAAGAGATGGGAATACCAGACCACCTGATCTGCCTCTTGAGAAATTTGTATGCAGGTCAGGAAGCAACAGTTAGAACTGGACATGGAACAACAGACTGATTCCAAATAGGAAAAGGAGTACGTCAAGGCTGTATATTGTTACCCTGCTTATTTAACTTATATGCAGAGTACATCATGAGAAACGCTGGGCTGGAAGAAACACAAGCTGGAATCAAGATTGCCGGGAGAAATATCAATAACCTCAGATATGCAGATGACACCACCCTTAATGGCAGAAAGTGAAGAGGAACTAAAAAGCCTCTTGATGAAAGTGAAAGTGGAGAGTGAAAAGGTTGGCTTAAAGCTCAACATTCAGAAAACGAAGATCATGGCATCTGGTCCCATCACTTCATGGGAAATAAATGGGGAAACAGTGTCCAACTTTATTTTCTGGGCTCCAAAATCACTGCAGATGGTGACTGCAGCCATGAAATTAAAAGACGCTTACTCCTTGGAAGGAAAGTTATGACCAACCTAGATAGCATATTCAAAAGCAGAGACATTACTTTGCCAACAAAGGTTCGCCTAGTCAAGGCTATGGTTTTTCCTGTGGTCATGTATGGATGTGAGAGCTGGACTGTGAAGAAGGCTGAGCGTCAAAGAATTGATGCTTTTGAACTGTGGTGTTGGAGAAGACTCTTGAGAGTCCCTTGGACTGCAAGGAGATCCAACCAGTCCTGTTCTGAAGGAGATCAGCCCTGGGATTTCTTTGGAAGGAATGATGCTAAAGCTGAAACTCCAGTATTTTGGCCACCTCATGCGAAGAGTTGACTCATTGGAGAAGACTCTGATGCTGGGAGGGATTGGGGGCAGGAGGAGAAGGGGACGACAGAGGCTGAGATGGCTGGATGGCATCACTGACTCGATGGATGTGAGTCTGAGTGACCTCTGGGAGTTGGTGATGGACAGGGAGGCCTGGTGTGCTGCGATTCATGGGGTCGCAAAGAGTCGGACACGACTGAGTGACTGATCTGATCTGATCTGATGTGATGTATTATTATAAACTGATGTTGCCAAGATAACATTAACTTTCTTGGCCATGATAATGGCATGCAGTAAGTAGGAGATGGGTGCTGAAATACGTGTGGGTGAAAGGTCACCCTGACTGAACCTTACTTTCATATATACAGAAAGAAGCAGAAATATGGCAAGATACTAACACTTAACTGAATTTAGGTGAAAGATTATATGGGTATTTACCATTCTATTTTTCAGTAGGTTTAAATTTTTTCAAAATAAAACTTTGGGAATCAGATACAGTCCTTTTAATTCTTGGAGGATATTCAGCTTCCCTTCTAAGCTCTTTTGCAAACCTCTTCCTCACCCCCGAGCAGAAATTGTCTTCCTCTCTTCTGGTCTATGGCATTGAGTGCAGCGCATGCATGCTAAGTTACTTCAGTCATGCCTGACTCTTTGTGACCTTATGGACTGCAGCCCACCAGGCTCCTCTGTCCCTGGGGATTCTCCAGGCAAAAATACTGGAGTGGGTTGCCATGCTCTCTTCCAGGGGATCTTCCCACCCAGGGATCAAACCTGCATCTCTTGCATCTGCTGCATTGGCAGGTGGGTTCTTTACCACTAGTGCCACCTGGGAAGCCCACATTTAGTGCCATTCTGCCCCAAATTCAAGCACCTGAGGGTTTGGGCCTCACTTCTCCAACTTAGAGATTCCCAGAAAACAAGGCTCCCGCCTTGTCCACGGGTTCTTCCCTTACAGCTGAGCCTAGGGCTTTCCCTGGAGAAGTTGCTCAGTGGACTTCTTTGGATAAATGACTGCATTGGAGAGAGTAAGTTGGGTAGAGAGAAGTATCACAGGGCATTTCAGCTCAGTCCTGTATTTTATCTGGAGTGGAGACAAACCTAAAACCTTACCACCATCACCTCCAATCACTTCCCCTAAATTTAACTCTCGGTGGGGAAGTAGAGTGAGATTGGAAGGGTAATTTTTTTTTTTTAAATAAAAGGAGTTTTCTTTGTTTATAAAGGGAAAGAAGGCAGTTGCTTTCTCTTCTTTCTAGAAGAGCCCTTCCTTACTCCAACATTGTGAAATGTAAATAGATGTCTCCAGGGGCTAGACAAGAGGCTTCTGGTTTATAACAGAAACATTTCTTAAGATTGAAGGCCTCCAAGCCACTTGAACTGTGAACACCTCTAGTGTCAACCTTATTACTGTTGTTTAGTTGCTGCTATGCTATGCTATGCTAAGTCACTTCAGTCGTGTCCGACTCTGTGTGACCCCACAGACGGCAGCCCACCAGGCTTCCCTGTCCCTGGGATTCTCCAGGCAAGAACAGTGGAGTGGGTTGCCATTTCCTTCTCCAATGCATGAAAGTGAAAAGAGAAAGTGAAGTCGCTCAGTCATGTCCGACTCTTAGTGACCCCATGGAGTGCAGCCTACCAGGCTCCTCCGTCTGTGGGATTTTCCAGGCAAGAGTATTGGAGTGGGGTGCCATTAGTTCTGTCTAACTCTTTTATGACCCCATAGACTGTAGCTCACTAAGCTCCTCTGTCCATGGGATTTCTCAGGTAATAATACTGGAGTGGGTTGCCATTTCCTTCTCCACGGGATAGTCCTGATCCAGGGATCAAACCCTCATCTCCCACTTGGCAGGTGGATTCTTTATCACTGAAGCACGTGGGAAGCCTGTCCACCTTATAGCCTATGTACGATCTATTTATAACCCTTTGTCTGTGGAGGAGATATGAGAAATTTTTTTCTCTTTGCTTTGCTGTATAAGTTGTGTGACATTTCATTCTGACACGAATGCATGTACTCTGTTGTAATTACTTCATAAGAAATCAATATTCTTTCTTTTCCATGAAGATCTGTCTCTTTGTTGGTAGGACTTCTACTTCCTCAAGAGTATTGAGTGCAATCTCTTGAAAAATACACATTGCATTCCCACCTCCAGGGATTTATCCCACAGATAGACTTGCATATATGCACAGTTAGCAAAGCTTCTAGAGAAAATCTTGCGTCTTTCACTAGACACAGATGAAATATGAAGTACAATAAAATGCTATGTGACTCTTCAAAAGAATGAGATAGACTTCCATGTATTGACATGGAAGGATTTCCACGATATATTAAGTCAATAAAGCAAGCTGCAAATTTACGAGCTTGCTATAATGACATGTGTGTACTATATATTTATAGAGCATAGAGTTTTGGAAGGACATGAAAGAATCTGTCAATTGTCCTTATCTCATGAAAGAGGTATTGGTGGTTGGGTGGAGAGGGTGTGAGAGATTTCTACTTGTTTCTTTGCCCTTGTTTACTATTCTTAAACCACATGGATATAATATTTTACATGAATATAATGGTTTAAAGTTAAGTAAAATACAGCCACTGTAGAGACTTAAGACATCAGTAGGCAATAAGTTCCATAAGTAACATGAAAACAGAGATATTTTTGGCTTTGATCAAGGTTCTATATCCATTACTTAGAACATTACTGTCCTGCACACAGTAGATGCTCAATAAATCTTTAAGGTTGAAACCTAAGTTCTTTGCCTCTTCCAAGGAATTTGCCTTTGGAGTTATTTGGTTTTCAAGCCAAATCTCAAGGCGATCTTTGTCGATTTTCCCACGTGCCCTGCACTTCTCACTTTTCTCATGCTGACCCATTGGCCAGGAATACTCTCTCCTCTCATCTCCGGAGAGCTGTTTGAAATTGTGCGCATTTCTCAAGCCAAACTGAAACTCCAATCTCCAGTGAAGTTTCTCTTAGATCTGCCTGGGAAAACATTCCATCTCCTTAACTTGTGGTTTCATGGTAGCCCTATGTGCCTACATCCCATCACTTATTATATAAGTTAATTTTGGTTTAAATTTTGCCTGTACACGTATCTTTTTATTTAGAACTGTGACTTCTGGGGGCTTCCCAGGTGGTTGAGTGGTTAAGAATCCACCTGTTAATGCAAGAGATTCAGGGACCCGGGTTCAATCTCTGGTCAGGAAGATTCCCCTGAAGGGGAAAATGGCAACTCACTCCAGTATTCTTGCCTGGAAAATTTCATGGACAGAGGAGCCTGGGGGGCTACTGTCTATGGGGATGCAAAGAGTCAGACACGACCAAGCACACACACAGTAATGGTGGGGACTTCTTAGGCCAGTATAACTAGCTTATGGTTCTCACCTTGCCCCCATCCACCTTCATAAGACTGCTGGGTGGCCATCAATCCATTTCACTTTTAATAATTGGGCTATGAGTTTAAGGTCCTTAGGTATCTCCCATTGATTCCTTTATTGGGGGTCCTGTTAAGAGTTGATTCATTTGTCTGAGTTGTACCTGTACTAAAGCCTCTTCCCACAGGAACCTGATAACTCAAGTTCAAGGAGATAACTCTCTCTTCTTAGTTTTTCTGACAGTTAATATCTGAATGAATTATTGGAAATTATATGTATAAACACTTAACTTGTATATCATAATACTTTTAAGCAGGTTACTGGTATTTCTCAGGCTAAGAAATCATAGTACATCAAACCCTAGAGTCAGATTGTGAAGTGAATCTTTTCATCTCCCAGAGTGAGGGGAAGTCAAGGAACTGGATGCCAGGAAGGTCACACTCCCAAGAGAAGAGGAGGAAGGGAGATTTTTTTTTAGTGCTGCTGTGGCTGTCTGTGTCCTCAAAGGGAACAGTGGCCTTATTAAACAGCCAAGCAGTCTTGACTCCCACTTTCTCAGGACAACTTAGGTCAAGCCCTGTCCCCTTTCTGTTCCTCGTTTTCCACATTTACAAAAATGAGGCAGAAAGATCCACTCCAGTTCCTTCATGGAAAGAATCAATTCAGCCAAATGTGGGGCTTGAATTAGGAACATTCTGGAGCTCCTCCTCGCTTTATATGTCACCACCACACCATGTACCATAATCATATCTTTCTCTCTCTCTTTTCCCCTCTTTCCTTCTTTCTTTCTCTCTCTCTCTCATACTAGTTCTAGCTACAATCTAACTGAAGACATTTTCGAAGGCCACTTTAATATCTTTTCTTTGGCTCTTGCTGTCAAATGATACACCTCTGATTTACTTCAGATTAGAATTACAGAAGTTATAGAGTCTGTACAGAGTAAAAAGGGTCCTAGAAGACAAAAGCACCCCCACTCCAGTACTCTTGCCTGGAGAATCCCATGGACGGAGGATCCTGGTAGGCTGCAGTCCATGGGGTCGCTAAAAGTTGGACACGACTGAGCGACTTCACTTCGACTTTTCACTTTCACACATTGGAGAAGGAAATGGCAAGCCACTCCAGTGTTCTTGCCTGGAGAATCCCAGGGACAGGGGAGCCTGGTGGGCTGCCGTCTATGGGGTCCCACAGAGTCGGATACGACTGAAGCGACTTAGCAGCAGCAGCAGCCACAGAATATTCTCAAGTGTGTTATTCCTAGTAGGTGTAGATGAGCCCAATAAATGATGAGTTTCATAAACTTTACAATCTAAGTCTCAAATGCTAGCAATTCTGTTATCTTTCACTTTTATGGAGGTATGAGTTTCAAAGCTTCATTTAAATGTCAGTTCTCGAGGACACTTGAGCAGATACCCAAGCCTTTTAAAGCCTGGTTCTTTTCAGCAATCAAGAAGGTAAAGAGCATTCAACCTAAGACAACTGAAGGAAACCAGAACAAATTCTGCAGGACTGCAATACTATGAAAAATGAGAGCTTTGAAGGAATAAATAGAAATGTACGTACTTTGAAGGGGTGGTAGTATTGGGGGTACGGTTCTTAAACTATCAAATTACTTCATTAAAAAATTCATGAGCAATATATACTATCAGTACAGTATTTTCTCTAAAATACATCCTGGTGGATTTGCTGTAAACACAATTTCCTAAAATATGAATAAGCTTCCTCCTTCACCTTCTCTGTTTTCATAGTAATTCTTACCATTTACTTAAAAAAAACAAAGGTAAATTTCCTGAGACTGCTTAAGTTCACAGTGTGTACCCATAATTGCTTGTAGTTTTGGGGTTCTGAGCAGTCTCAGAGGGAACAGGTGTGAAAAACACTTCTACCTTCTGCTTCGATGCGCTGTTTTTGTGACACACCAAGCCCTTCAAAGCAGTGGCTCAGGAGGAAGCTTTGAACTTGTCTTGTGAGCTTTAACACTGACATGCCCAAGCTCTAAAGAGTCCTGGTCTTCTCTCTGGCCTCCTTTCCTTGCTCCCTTTCCTTGTTTTGGCCTCTGAAACTTAAGTCCTGGCTAAAAAAAGTGCTTAGCATTGGCTGAGGCCTCTGAAATCTCAGGAACATCTGGACTGAGAATACAGAATCCTGGAATCTGATCTGAAGTCTTCAAAGACATGACAACACTGGTTGTACAAATATGTTATTAAGTCTCCTTGTCTCTTCCATCTTTAATAGAAGTCTTTAGATCAGCAACAGTTATTATTTTTTTAATTGCAGTATAATTTCTTTAAAGTGTTGAGTTCATTTCTGCTGTACGACAAAGTGAATCAGCTCTACATGTATATATATATCCCCTTCCTCTAGGAAAATTTCTCAAGGCTAAAAGCTCCTCTCCCTTCTTTGGCTCAGGTATATATAGAAAGTTTGGAGGTGATGGCTCAAGAAAATTTTCCCTCAAAATGCCAAATTATTTGAGAGGACTGAATTTCCCGTTTCTTTGCTCCCTCTCTGTTGATGTCGGTTCTTTGCTTCATTTATCCCCAAGTCTCTGTGGAGAAAACTGAACGTAAGTCAGAAAGGAAAGGCGAAGAAGAGAAGTCCACTTACCGTCTTCTGGACTACCAGCACCATAATGGTCGCCACAGCGAAGACGAGACACAGAGCCAGCGAGGCCGTGGTGAAGCAGAAGTACCCGCGGCCCGTGGTTCCCCAGTGGCTGGTGACGGAGCCTGCGGGCACATGCATGGCTGTGTCTTGAGACGGGGCCAGTGGGTTGAGTGCTCGCTGCAGCCCTGGGTCCATTCTTATATAGGCTTCCCCACATCACACCTTATCTCTCCTCATCTGATTCTGGGCCCATCTCTGTTCCAAGAAGGATTCTCCCCCTGCATCCTGGATCATGTGACTTGGAAAAAAACCTTCACCGGCTGCCTCACGAAGAAACTCTTCTCTGGGGGCGTGAGGCGAAAGGCAGCAGGACGGGTGGGGGACAGGCTCATTTTTCATCGCCAGGGATCAGTTTGAGTGAAGAGAAACTGTAGCTATAGAGAAGGTGGCTGATGTCAGAGGGCGAGTAGGAAAATGACGGTTTCCCTACGCTGCTGTGTGTGTGTGTGTGTGTGTGTGTGTGTGCGCGCGCGCGTACACACACAAAGCAGCTGCTGTTTCAGTCAGACTCAGCCACAAAACGCCTTCCGGCTTGAGAAGCTGCACATTCTCCTCAGCGCGGCCTGTGGCTCAGAAGTCCTCATCAGAAAATATCTCTCTGCTGGGCCTGGAGGACATGGCAACCCCTACTCCAGTATTCTTGCCTGGAGAATCCCATGGACAGAGGAGCCTGGCAGACTACTGTCCGCGGGGTCACACAGAGTCAGACATGACTGAAGCGACTTAGCACACGCAGGGAGGCTAGATTCCCTGGACCGTGGTAGAATGACTCAGAGGGGTTGATGATATTGGCTCCTCTTAAGAACTGGAAATTCTACCAGATCACTGACAAGCAAGAGCCCACAAACGTGGAAGTTTCTCCACAGGGAGACAAGCTTTAACGGCAGGATGAAACTGGGGGACAGGTTCAAAGATGCTGTCCGAGAGCAGCAAACTGGCAACACCGATCTTTTGAACAAAAAAATCCTCCAGAGTATATTGGGATCTGTTAAATTTGCATATAAAGTTGGGCCTGCGGTAAAACTCAGAAAAAGGGGAAGCAGTTGGCAGCGAGGGTGGGGGTAGGGAAGTGGTATGGTGAAGAGTTGTAGGGGTGTGTGTGTCCTGGGTGGTGTGTGCATGTGGGTGGTGGGTGTGTGGTATGTGTGTGCTGTGCACGTGCGGTGTATCTGCATGCTGTGTGGCACGAGTTGTATATTGTATATGCTGTGTGTGTGTGCGCGCGTGTGTGACTACTACAGTCAAGCCTCTTCTATCTCAGATTGACACAATGCCTCACTTCACCCTCACCTCTGCCCTCTGAGGCAGCTAAGATTTTTTTTTTTTTACAGATATGGGAAAATTGAGAATCAGAGAGGATAGACACTGTCTCAATCAAAGTTGCAAATGTTGATCAGTGGAATCACTTGGGTAAACAGTTAAACCCTGCTGGCCCCGGAATCCCTGCTACTGTCATTGTACTTGAGGTTGAAAACCTGAGGTCCTCTCTCAGCCTTCCCCCACTCCCTTATGGTCTTGGGTCCTTGTACAAACCCTTACGCCCCTCTCTTTTTTTCCCTGTCTGCACTGACAGTCACCGTAAAGAGCAAATGAGAGCATGATATAAGAGTACTTCTTGAATGGGAATAGACTTGGCAGAGGGTATTGGACCATTCTGGTTAAATGTTCCAAATAGTCTGGAATTTAGACAGAGTGGATAGATTCTCAGGGCAGGCAGAGCTGGCCACCTCTGTGACCACTAATCATCTCCATTTCAAAAGCCCATTTACAAAGTGAATCATTGCATAACCGGTGTGTCCGGATGTAGCTCTTTGAAAAGTTCATTTGGAAGTACCCGGTCCTTTGCAGCACCTCTCCGCTTTCTGTGTGCTTTTCAGCTGCGAGGTTATCTGTGAGCCCACAGAAATCCCAGAGTCTCCCAAGGAACTGTTCTGTGTCCAGAGCCGAGCTTGGATTACTGTGACTTTGGCCTTTGCAGAGACCCCACTACTGAGCATCACCTGACTTGGGTCACTCTTAAGAACTGGTCTGGATATTCCTTCCCAGTGAATCCATAAAATCATAGGGATCCTGGAAATGGAAGAACCAAAAAGAGGTAAATTTTGGGGGGCTACGTAGAGTGGTCTAAAATGTACCATCAGTTCAGGTCAGTCGCTCAGTTGTGTCCAAATCTTTGCGACCCCGTGGACTGTAGCATGCCAGGCTTCCCTTTCCATCACCAACTCCTGGAGCTTATTCAAACTCATGTCCATCGGGTCGGTGATGCCATACAACCACTTCATCTTCTGTCATCCCATTTTCCCCCCGCCTTCAAGTGTACCATAGACAAGGAAGATCAGATCCCCTTGATCCCAAGTAGGACTTGGTTTGGGAAGAAGCGGATGCACACATCCATTGGATCTGTCACTGAGGTGGGAATAAAGCAAGCCAGCGTCTTCGGGGGTACGCACCTGGCTGATTCAGGGAGAAGACTGTGTCCTGTGGTGGGCCCGGGGCAGTGAGTGGGAAGCAGAGGGCTCTGTCGTCCGCACAGAGCTGCTGAGAACCGGCTGCTCCCTCGGCCTTTCTCTGCAGTCTCTTTGATGAAAGTGGAAAACTTCTGATTGTTGAATGGAAGCTGTGGGTGTTGAAAAATAAAAAGACTTTGCTTGAAGTGCAGGTCTTCCTGAAGGCCTGCGGGGCTCAGAAGGGCAGTGGAAAAAAATGTTTGTCTTACAGTCACAAGTTTTGCATACAGTGTAATGTCCTGGGAGGGAAGGCTGACAGGGGGGAAAAAATCTTTGTTTTTTATTCAAAGATTTTTATTTTGTTTTTATTCAAAACCCTTTGTTTTAATTCAAAACCTTCTGAGCTGTTGAGATTTTCACATCAGTTCGGTTCCCCGTTGGACTGTGGACCCAGTTTCGCTCCTCTCCCCTGTGGCACTCCTCTACTGTTGAACCACCCGTGGTTCCCTATTTCTCAGCTCCGTTGGTCTAAACTCTCCTCTGCTGTCAAGCTGTGCCTGAAGCTAGCCCGGCCCACCTGGTGGTCCTGTCTCTTGGATTAGCTGGCTTTTTTCTCCTCTCTGTTTAGCCACCCAGTGCACAAATGGAAAGAGTTTTTATAGAGCTTCTTGTTGAGTGATTTTCAAATCCTTTCTGGAAGCACCAGCTGTACAGTGAGTGTAAAAAGTCATGAAAGTGGAGTTCTCCGGCTAGAGCAGAGTCAGGAGAAGAAGGGCTGATTGCAGACTGCTTGAGCAGAGTCAGGAGAAGAAGGGCTGATTGCAGACTGCTCATTCATCATTTAATAGCCAGAGGTCTCTCCAAGGTGGAACAACATTGGGAAACTTGTGATTTAGCTCAAACCCCTCAATCCTCAAACCAGGAAACTGAGCTAAAGGAATGGAAGTGACCGAGATGGAGTGGGGTGGGGGAGTTCCCCTGGGGAGGGGTAGATAACTTAGAAGTCTCTGTGCTTGGTCTCATCTGCTTCCTACTGATGTTCCAGGCACACTCGGGCTTCTTGTCACAGTTTCCTCACTTTTTCACAGCTTCATATCCTTCCTGTCCCTGGAGGCCCCTGCCAGTCTGGCTCCATCCTCTGGGAAAACCTATCCAGACCTCGGGTCCAGCATCTTCACTCCAGAATCCACTGTCTTCATGCCACATAACACTGCATCTCATTATCTGCTTGTCTTGACATCTGTCAAGTGTGTAAACATGTGTGAATTTTGCCTCCCCCTTAAGATTGAGAGTTCCCGGGGGCAGTCTGCACCTTTCGAGTCTTCTGAGTCCTCGCATCCCACCCTGTATTACTTGATGCAGGGGCTACCTATGGTCAATCTGCACTCAATGAATGAGTTGATTTTATGTTTATAGAAAGAGAAAGTTCTAGAAGTTTGGCTTATGCAAAAGAACTGTGTGATGATATAGGTGTCGC
Source organism: Tragelaphus eurycerus (assembly GCA_935064755.1). Taxonomy (NCBI): domain Eukaryota; kingdom Metazoa; phylum Chordata; class Mammalia; order Artiodactyla; family Bovidae; genus Tragelaphus; species Tragelaphus eurycerus. Next base: position 1,925,156 of record CAKXYN010000083.1, read on the forward strand.
TGACTTCTCAGTGGTCCCGCCTTTCCCTGTCCTGCTCCAGATGGCTCACCCACTGGCTTTTACATTCCATCACAGCTGCATGAAAGTCACCATGAGCCTCCTTTCAGCCTGTAGTTGCTGAGGAGTGGCTGCAGCATTTGAGACTCAGTGAGCAAACAGACTTAACCTCTCATCCCTTTAAGAGGGAATCCCATTTAAAAACACAAATACAAGCCAGCTGTAGGATCCCCCTACCCTCCACTGTTTCCCCATAAGAGAGACTGAGATTGTTATCATGTAGACACCTAGTTGTTCCCAAAGCGTGGTCCCTGAACCAGTAATAGCAGAACTTAGTGGCTGGCGCTGCAAATTTTTGGGCTCCACTCTACATCTACGGAGTTAGAAACTCAGGCTGGGGTATGGTAATCTGTGTTTTAACAAGCACCCAAGGGAATTCTGACTTCTGAAACCATTTGGAAATCACTGGTTTAAGGAAATAACTTCTCTAGCTTCTAGAAAGAACCTAGAAGGGATCATCTTGTCCAGACTCTGGCCTTTAGACAGGTGAAATCCTACCCCTATTTTGTAGATGAGAAAACTGAAGCTCATAAAGAGAAGAGTGTTGCCATGAAGACTCATTTTTTAAATCCCTTGACTAAACCCTCTTTCTAACCTCAAATACGGCTATACGCTGCAGAAATACTATTGCTTATGCAGATAGAGATATATTTGTAGTACTTATCTAAACTTCTCTTTCGAAGATCACTGTATATAGTAGAAACAAATCTTAAAAAAACACCCAAAACTCCTTGTGTAAAAATACCCCCCGGGTATGTTAAAGCAATAAAACTGGCTGTGAAACTACCTACTGAGGAGAGTGGGTCCTGCCCTGTTAACTGGAGTGGCCTTTATCTTGGCTGAAGGGAACTAACTTGAATACATCAGACATTGGTGTTGGCCAAAGTGATTGTTCCCTAAGAGGATCCAGTGATGAAAGATGTAGTCAGGGCACGTTTAGGGCAGGGTCGGCAAACTGTGGTCAATGGCCAGTTTCAACCCACCACCTATTTTAACAAATGCAGTTTTATTAAAACAGTCGTGCATGTTTGTTTATGCACCATCTGTGGCTCTGTTTGCATTGTAATGGCAGAATTAAGTAGTTGTAACAGAGATCTCAGGGCCCATAACGTCTAAATTATTGCTATCTAGCGCTTCACTGGAAAAGTGTAGTGATCCCTGCTTTAGTGTATTAAGCTCAGGGCAGAATAACCAAAGAAAGGATCTGGAGAAAGGAATAGAAATGTGTTTCCCAAGACTCCTCTGTAAAATCTTCATTTATGTTTACATTATTAAGTCATGCTTGCATAAGAACTGAGAGTGAGGTGTGGCAGAAAACATCTAGGAAATACATAGATATACTTTCAGTATTGGATATATCCACATGTGTGTGTTTATAAACACTAGATAATATACATGCATACAAGAATACACACATGATACTTCTGCCTATTTTAAAAAGGGTTTGAGGCAACTTGAAATAAATGCACAAATATGTAAGAACTGAAGCCATTACAACAAGGCAAACAGCAGGAGCCAAGATATGAAGGTAGAGTGTAAAGTGAATGGATTAAGGAATCCTGGCTGATGACATTGTCATTGAGCACAATACACATACGCCTGAGCTTCCTGGTAACCAGGGCAAAGAAGAAAGAAAGCACATTGGGTTGCAGAACTCTTTGACTGTAAAAAGCAGATGAGTTCAAATGGAGACATGGACCCTTTGCTGCTTGTATAGGTGCTTTGAAATATACACTCTCTGACTTAGGATAATTCAACTGACAATTTTTTGACTTGACGATGGTGTGAAAGTGATATGAATTTAGTAGAAACCTCCCTTTGAGTTTGGGATTTTGATCTTTTCTCGGGCTTGCAACACAGGTATGATACTTTGTCCTGATGCTGGGCAGTGGTGGCTGCAGCTCCCAGTGGGCCACAAGATCACCAGGGGAAACGACAAATCTGTTCTGCACTTTCAGGGTAGTTTTCAATAAATTACGTGAGATACTCAGCACTTATTATAAAATAGGCTCTGTGGAAGATGATTTTGTCTAACTATAGGCTAATGTAAGAGTTCGAGCATGTGTAAGGTGGGCTTGTCTAAGCTATGATTCTTGGCAGGTTAGGTGTATTAAATATATTTTCAGTTTTCAAATTATAAAAATTACTTTCAATTTACGATGGGTTTATCAGAGCATAATTCTACTCTAGTTCAGCAAATGATTGTAACCTATGAATTGAAAGTATGATATGGCAATGACTTAAGATAAAAGCCGTTTTAACAAGTTGAAAATACTGAAATATTTAAAAAGACATGTTGTTTTATGATTTTCAGTGACACAAAACTAATGATAGGTAAATACTAGGGAAGCAAGAGATTCGAGGGAAAAAAGAAGGCGAAGTAAATGGCAACCCATTCCAGTAATCTTGCCTAGAGAATTCTCTGGACAGAGGAGCCTTGCTGGCTACAGTCCATGGGGTTGCAAAGAATCGGACAGAACTGAGTGACTAGTATTTTCACTTTTACTTTCCTAACCGCTAGGGTCTTCCAGTAGAGTTGAAGGACTAGAAAGCTCTTTAATTTACATGGTGCTTAAGGACTCAATTATGGGCTTATGTGCTGCAGTCCAAAGGGTCGAAAAGAGCCAGATGGGACTGGGCAACTGAACAACAACAATAAGGACTCAGTTGTCATTCAAAGAAGAGAGGTGGGTCTGTACTTTTTTGCAAGGCTGAGGAAAGGTCTTTCCATATCAATAAAAAAGACATGCGAAGATAAAGAATGATATGGTACGCATCATCCATTGGGTGTACAGGAGCTTCCTGTGCTGCCCTCAGGAAGCTCATAATTGGGTGAGATGGCAATTAAATAAGTGATTAAAATATGACATGGCTGATACTAATACCAGATAATTCAGGGCGTTACACGTGCACAGTGGAAATACGCGAACTCACCTGTCCCTCTCTAGGGGACTTCCTTGAGGTGACCTCTTTGACGTCTACATTAGTTTAATGAGCAAAAATCCACCCAAACTCTACTGGGTTGTCCAATTGCCTTTCTTTTCCAGTTTAAAATCTTTTAGCATCCCTCCTGGCCTGTGGAACCCTGGTTGTGTTTCCTTTGCCAGGCTTCCCTGGCCTTCCCCTAAGTTTCCTTTTCAACCTGTGATCCTACATAATCCTTCCCACCACTCCAGGTGCAGTTTATGCCGATCCCCTGACCTGCTAATCTCTCCCCTGAATCCGTTTCTCTGCAGGCAGCATCCTCACTTCAACATCAAATTCCTTGTCTTATATCTCTTGCTCCAACAGTTCAACAGTTTGATTGTTTTTTTAAGTTGCTGTTCAAATGTTCTCTCTTCTCTGAGCTTCCACTCCCAACTTCTAGTAAGAAATATTAGTATATCCCTCTTTTCTCTGTGGGACTTCATAGCACGCCTATACCTCCCAGCAATAATGATGAGAGTAATAATTATTTTATGATTACAACCACCACTTACATTTAATGAGCTCATATTGTATGCCACACACATTACATTGATAATGTCATATTAATTTTTACAACTATCCCATAAATGCTGTTATTCCCATTTGGCAGATAAGGAAACTTAGACCTGGAACTGGCATTCTGACACAGGCCTGCCTGATGGCAGAGCAAGTTGCTGTAAGCACTGTGTGATTATATTGCCTGTACTCTAGGAAGCTAGGCTTCCTGATGGCTCAGCGGGTAAATAATCTGCCTGCAGGGCAGGAGACACAAGGAGATGCAAGTTAGATCCCTGGGTCGGGAAGATCCCTGGAGGAGGAAATGGCAACCAGCTCCAGTATTCTTGCCTGAAAAATTCCGTGGACATAATAGACTGGCAGGCTACAGTCCAAAACGGTCACAAAGAGTTGGACACTGAGCATCTGAGCACTCTAGGTCGCTTCCAAAGGGCTTCCTTCCCCTAGATGGACTATAATCACCTTGAGAACACAGCGTGTCCCTGCAGGAAATGACTTACATGTGTCTGCAACTAGCAGGCACCCAATAAATGCTTAATCTATAATCTACCTACCAAACCCATTTAAAATACATAATATTGGTGAAAAACACCATTTAAAAAGTTTTTCGTAAATGAGGTCTAAACATGAGCCTGTCCCAGAGAAGAGATCCCAGGCCTGGTCCCCTCCCCAATTCTTGTTTCCTTCCGTCTTCCAAATTTCTGTCTCTCTCCCTACCCCAGTCCTTGCTTCTAAGCATATGTGTTTACCCATGTCTAGAAATGGAAGCAGAGAGAAACTCTGACGTAGATATGTCAAAGGACATTAGGGTGTTCTTGGAATGTACTTGGTGAATGAAGAATCAGATGAACAGATGATATTTGGAGGAAAGGAGAAAGATAAAGTGTGGAGAGGGCGCGGCAGAAGTCTGGAAACTTTTCAGAAGGTCAGGATCTGTTCTTTGGAAGAGAAGAATGCCTTGTTTCTGAGATATTCAAACTTTTTTCATGTAAAGTCCAGCCCCTATTCTCTGATTGTGTTAGATTTTCGGACTTCACTGAGGGTGGAGATTGACACTGAAAGATGTCCCAAAGTGTTGTTTCCTGATGTTAACAAAACCAGGAAATGACCTTTTCTTTTCTCTTTAAAGTGAGCTAACTCTTTTTTTTTTTTCAATTTCTACGAAATCTGCAGCTTAATTGGTCTTTGTTTTGAAGTAAAAATCTATTTATCCCTGGAATAAACAATTCAAATTAAATAGGTGCTTTTAACCGGTGCAGTGCTGCATATTTTTAGTTGTAAAGGGCCAAGCAAAGGAGAAAAGATGTGAACCACAGCAGAATGCACTGATCTATTTTTTGTCGCTGTTATTTTTACTGGAAAGGAGAGCAAAGAAGTCCCAACCTAATCTAACTTCTTAACACCAACTTTCAGTTGTGCAAAGAAAGAGGGTATTGGCAGATAAAAAATGCCAAAATGTGAATGCTTGCACAGGGCCTAATCCAGGAAGTGGGGCGATAGGGCGTGAAAAAATAGAAAAGCGGGTAGTGGAGCACTCTCCGGGAAAGGCATTGACAGTGAAGCTACAGAGGAGTACAGACGTTTGGAGAGGGCTTAGAGAAGTGTCCTGAAAACACAGACCCGACTTCAAATCCCTTCTCCTTCCTTCTACTCAAAAATGAGCATCTGTTGAGCACTTGCTGTAAGATGTTTGTGATTTTTGAGAGGGAGCCTACTTAAGTCACCCCAAGTCTCAGCTGTTTTTGTTGGTAATATGACAACAATCATTGTCACTTTTAGGGTAGTTAAAAGATAGACATTGTGTTTAAAAACACCTTAGAACACCTTCTGGTACACAGCAGGTCCTTGGTTTACATTTGTTGGAAAGGTCTGAACTTTTCTTCTGTTGACTTGAAGTGTTAGATGCTAATTTAGTGAAATACACCACTGGGTGCATATTCAGGCAACAGAACTCTTCCTCCATCATCCCCCGTCCATCACCAAAGATGTCTGCTCTCTTTCCTTTCTTCCTCTTTCTCTCCTCCCAAACTCTTTCCCTTTCTTTTCTCATCTGTCCTTGTGCCCTTCTTGGTTTAACTTCCCAGCTGCAGTTTAACCCAAGTGTATTTGTCTCTTTTATTTTCATGTTACGTGTCTTTTTGTTGGTCCCTAATTGTTTATAATGAATATGTATTGCTTTTTGTAAAGAAGGTACTGGAAACAACCTATAATCCACATCCAGAGGGAGATCGCTAGCAGTACTTGGGACTGTATTAAATATATATTATACTGTTGTTTGCTTTTTAAATGTGTGTAGTTTCCCATAGGTCATAGGAAATATGTTATTTTCTTGTCTGAATATCATACTATCTTTCACTACCTCTTTCCAGGGAATGTGGAATATATAAAAGATAAAATTAAGTTTCTCCCTCTGAAACCAGCCTACAAGGTGGTTAGCATGTGCTGTGTGCCCTTTTCCTCCTGACATGTAAAGTTGCTTTCTGGGATATCCCGTTCTGTCCTTCAGGTCGAGAAATGTAGGCAGTAACTGACAGATAGCTGGACGAGCTGAAAATCTTCTATAGGAACTGAGAAAGCACAGTGCATCAGTATAAGGGGGCTTCCCAGGTGGCACTACTGATAAAGAATCTGCCTGCCAATGCAGGAGACAGAAGGGACTCTGGTTCAATCCCTGCGTCAGAAAAATCCCTCGGAGGAGGGCATGGCAACCTACTCCAATATTCTCGCCTGGAGAATTCCATGGACAGAGAAGCCTGGCAAGCTACAGACCACAAGGTCACAAAGAATCAGACATGACGAGAGTGACTTAGCACACACACACACACATTGGTACAAGGGACTTATCTGCCAGTTTGGCAAAATCTTAGAAGATGCCCTACCTTAAAGGACTGACACCCAGGTGTGGCTTGGCAAGGTGTTCTTAATGGCAAGCTCCTCCCATGAGGTCCATGCCCCTTGGAGCATCCAGGCTGAGCAAAATTGGCCCAGCTCTCCTGGACTTTCATGGGACCAGAGAGACCTGTACCCCGGAGGCCATATGGCTTTGCCTTTCTTTCCCCTATTTTTTTCTTTGAAGTGATGGAACTTGATAACCACTTTTGGGGGGAGAAAATAAAGCTCCAAATTGGATACATTTAAAACATTGTGAAAGCTGTAGTCCCTATTGCATTGGGCAAAGAGTTACTTGATTAATTAGGTTAAATAAAAGGACCTCATCATTCTTATAGGGTTATCTGGAAAACATCATAATGTTGTGATTAAAGAATGACAAATAAAAAGTAGAAACAACAAGGGGAAAATATGCACGGATATTGATTTGGTCCGGGAATGTAGAAGAGCTTCTTAGGAGTGGCAGCAATTGGTTATGAGCTGCTATGTGACCACTGGTTCTAGTCCTGGGCCCATCTGTACTACTGCTTCTCAAACTTTAATTATGCATAGGAATTGCCGGAGGATTTTGTTAAAATGCTGATTCTAATTCAGGTGATTTGGACTGGGGCTGACTCTTAATGAGTTCTGGGTAATGTTGATGCTATCTCTCCAAGGGCCATGCTTTGAATAGCAAGGATAAATAACCGAATCTACACAACCACAGAGACATGCCTCACCTAGAATATAGCAGAGGAAATACAGCAGGCTGAGAGGCAGCACCAAGTGTGTCTCTTCACCAAGTCTTCCTGGCGGTCGCTCCCCCGCAACACCGGTGTTGGCCCTGTAATGACTGCCCAGCTGTGTATAGGGGCCACTCTGGTTTAAAAGCCCAAAGCTCCACCGGAACCAGTGTCTATACGCACAGCTTCCAGGTCCCACATGGTGAGAAGCCTAAATCTATGGCTTTCCACCCGGCATTCATAGTTTGTTCACAGTTGCCCAATCTAGAGGCAGTTTATCATTTAAAGATCATTTTTCCTGTTCACAGTGTCATTCCACCTTCATCAGGGAATAGTGCTTTGAAGTTAATGTGTAGTCACTTTCCTGTGGAGAAAACAAAAGCATTTTGTTAAATGTTTGCTCATGCTCCCCAAATTGTTTTTGTTTCTGAAGATCATCATGAAGTCTATGATAGTCTGTTGCCCTTACAGAGAGAATGGAGCCATGTGGAAGCAAGGAAATATGATGAGGAGGTACGAGTTGGCATATTTCTCTGAGCTCCTTCTTAGCTACTGGGCTGGGAACAGAGGATCCAGCAAAGGACCCCAGGGAAGATGTTGGGGGTGGGGTGGAAAATAGTGGAGTCTCAAGGTAAAAGGAGAATAAGAGTTTGAACAGAGAGATGTCTGGTAAGTGTTGCTTTATGTTGTGTGAGATATAAGCAGCTTAGCCTGCAATGTATCATTTAAACCAGGATGCCTAAGAGGAAAAGGGGTTCTCCTAATATTAATTTCACTGAAATACACTGGGACAATCGGTCTAAAGGATCACTGTCCTAGCTAAACTCCAATTCATATGGTCTCTCTAGATATAATCCATTTTGTGATCAGCCAACAGATTTGTCAGTAAAGCAGTATGGTTTACCATTGCTTTTGGAGCTGTGTGTATGTGCAGGAGAGAGGAATTTAATGAAATGCTGAGTTCAGCTTCCAGGTAATATGCAAAGTCAAGGACCATCCATGGTAATCTGTTCATGTTTGAGAAAATGCAGAACTAAACAGATGAATTTCCCGTGCCATCTCATAAGCTAATGGTGGAGTTGGGCCTCAAACTCTTGTTGCCTTCATTTCTTTTCCTATTGTTCTACTCTGCCTCTCTGTATTAGCAGGATACTACTAGGATATGCAGCAGTAACAAGTTAGCCCCGAACTGTCAGGAACTTAATAAAATGAAAATTTCTCACTTATGTGAAGTCTTATGAGTGACAGATGGCCCTCAAGGCCTCCAAGCACTGGAAGATTGCACATGGGATATTGATGGGTCAGGCCAGGGAGTGGCTTATGCCACTGCTGCCTGCAATTCTATTGGTCAGACCTCAGTCATAGGACCACAATCTAAATACAGGGGAGGCTGAGAAGTGGAGCCTTTCTGTGTGTACAGGAAGTAGAGTGGCAAACAAAAAGCCTTTTCTCCACAAACTCTCTCAGAACTATGCTTTAACAGTTGGTGTTAACAATTGCACAGGAAACTATAAATGAGACCGAAGGCCCCATGAGTGTAGCACAGTATCCCCCATTTCCACTCCTGCTCACCATAGAAGACAGTATTAGTCTGCTCCGGCTGCTAAAAACACCACAGACTACGAGGCTTAAACACCAGGCTTCTATTTCTTACATCTCTGGAGACTGGGAAGTCCAAAATCAGGGTGCCACCAAGGTTGGGTCTGATGAGAGCACCCTTCCTGTACTGCAGATGGCTGCTTTTTCGCTGTGCCTCACACGGCAGAGAGAAAGAGAGAAAACCCTCTGTTCTTGTCTTAAAAGATCACTAATCCCGTCATAAGGAACCTGCCCACATAATCTCACCTCAATCTAATTACCTCCAAAGTTCCCATCTCCTAATAGTACCACACATAGGGTTAGGACTTCAACATATGAATTTTGGGAGGACATAAACATTCAGTCCAGGGCTTCCCAGGTGGCTCAGTGGTAAAGAATCCACCTGTCAATTCAGGAAACACAGGTTCGATCCCTAGTCCATGAAGACCCCTGGAGAAGGAAATGGCAATCCACTCCAGTATTATTGCCTGGGAAATCCCATGGACAGAGGAGCCTGGCAGACTAAGGTTCATGGGGTAGCAAAAGAGTTGGACACAGACTTAATCACTAAACAGCAACACAACAAACATTCAGTCCATAACAGAGACCTTCTGCCAAGACCCAGGACTCTATATGGTTGGAAATAGAGATACTTGGGTTCTGGCCCACTTGTGACTCTGGGAACTGGGATCTTTGATCATGTGGCTTCTCAATACATCAATTTCCTCAAATACTTACTTTTAGAGCTCTTGAAATAATGAATGTGAAAAAGTGTAAGGAAAGGAGTGGTGATTACTGTGCCACAGAGGAGCCAAGATTGTCTGTTCATCTTTTCCTTTAACATGTATTTTGACCACAAGTGTGAAACAGTTTGCCTAGAAACTAGGAATACAATGGTGATTAACAACAAATTCACTTGCTGCTCAAATCCTCACAGAATTTTTTGCCTATTTAGAGCACATACATTGTTTTGTGATGACAGTTGGCCCTTGAAAAACTCAGCTTTGAACTGCATACTGCATGGTCCACTTACATGCAGATTTTTAAACACTACAGTGCTACATGGTTTCTGGTTGGTTAACTCTGAAGATGCAGAACAGCAGATATGGAGGAACTGGATACTAGAGGGTGCACCACAAGCTGGACTCGGATTTTCAACTGCACAGAGGATTGGCGCCTCTAACCCTCCGCGTTGTTCAAGGGTTAACAATATTCGGATCATGTGGATTGCAGTTAGTGTAGTGAGGGAAAGTTACCCAGTTACATGAATGGGCGTGCTTGGGTCACTTGAGCTTGTTTAGGGGACATAAAATCTTCCTGGAGCAAGTGATATATGATTAGAGATCTGAAGGATAATTTGGAAGTAATCATTAATGATGATGATAACACTTCTTGAGCTTTCACTGTGTTAGGAGCTATTGTATGTGCCTTACATGTATGATATCAGTTATCTTACTGCCTTGATTCTTCCTCCAACCAATTTAAGATTCAGGTGTTAACTTTAGCCTGTTTTTTACAGAACTAGTTGGAGAAAAGAGGGGTGCATCTTCCAGTAAAAGGGGCCCCAAACACAAGAGTCTTGTGGTTGCAGAGAATAGGCATATGAGTCATTTGAGGAGCTGAGAGAAAGATGAAGTGTTTGGAATCATATTGTGTAAAATGCTATCAGGAAAAAGACCTCCCCTCTTCTAATCAAAGTGTGAGTGTGTTGGGGGGTAGGGGAGAGAAGCAAATGTGAACATTTGTGTTTTGGTATCAGATTCAACTATCAACAAAATACACTTACCAGGTAATATGTAGAACTCTAAAAGTTTTGTCTGTGTTCTTCAGAATGGGACCACAAGAGCTCAGAGAAATTGAGGCTTTTGGAAGATGCAGAAAACCCTTAGGCCAGCAGGAGGGAATTAAGGGTTTGCTACTGCTTACCTTCTTCTGAAGCTATTAAGCTGGATATGGGAGCTACTGAGTTTTCTCGAGAAGGAAGGGTTGCAGGGAGGGATTCTTCCACTTGACCTTATTTCAATCTGCAATGTGGATTGGGGGCGATAACAATTTTGTATAATACAGCGATAGCTTATCTAGCCTGGCTCAGCTTGTTTTCACAGCAAGTTAATAGGAAGGACATTTTTTCTTCTCTTCTTAGAAAATGATCAGCTCTTTTTGAAGTTAGAGTGATTTTTCTATGCTAGGCAGCATTTTGTTTTCATCGAATTGACTTTGATGTGAAATTTCCTGGCATTTCTTAATTCTGTAAAGAAGGTTTCTCCCTTTGAAATTGAAATGTGTACGTGCGTAATTATATGTGCTACCGTGGCTCTGGCTGATGAATGTGTTCACATATTCACTAGTAAGTATTTATTCAGTACCTCCTATATGTTAGATTCTGAGAGTGCTGCAGTTGGCACATGGGATTTCCGTGGCTATGGAGTTTACCATCTGAAAGTGCTTATAGACATTCAGCAAAAAGATATGAAAGTGAAAATTGTATCAAACACTAAAAAGGAGGAGAATGGATTTCTCTGAGGCAGAATAAAATAGGGGGGTCTACCTGAGAATGGATGGCATGCTGGTTAGTTTCTGCTCATTCCTGCCATCCTTTTCCCCACTTTTCTTCATCCTTCTGGGGAGGCAGGCCTTCAGGGACTGCCTTAAAATGCTCCTTTGCTCCCAGTGGGAGATTGGCTATTTGGATGCTGGGATAAGAATGAAGTTGGGGTGTTTACTTCCTTAGTTGCTTTCTCTACCAATCCCCCTGCTTAGTTGTGGCCCAGGGCCACCAAAACTTTAAGGTAAGCTTCTCTTACACTACTCTCTCCAGGTTCTGGTACATCCTCCCTTCCTGTGTCAGGCCCGAGAGAGGTAATGGACCCCTCTTGTTGGTGTCCCTAAAGCCTGTCCAGGCTTCTGGATTGTTGTTGTTCAGTCGCTCAGTTGTGCTTGACTCTGCAACTCCATGGACTGCAGCATGCCAGGCTTCCCTGTCCTTCACCATCTCCTGGAGCTTGCTCAAACTCATGTCCATGGAGTCAGTGATGCCATCCAATCATCTCATCCTCTGTTGTTCCCTTCTCCTCCTGCCTTCAATCTTTCCCAACATCAGGGTCTTTTCCAATAAGTTGCCTCTTCGCATCAGGTGGCCAAAGTATTGGAGCTTCAACTTCACCCTCAGTCCTTGTAATGCATATTCAGGATTGATTTCCTTTAGGATTGACTGGTGTGATCTCCTTGCAGGCCAAGGGACTCTGTATCAGAGATCAGATCAGATCAGATCAGTCGCTCAGTCATGTCCGACTCTTTGCAACCCCATGAATCGCAGCACGCCAGGCCTCCCTGTCCATCACCAACTCCCAGAGTTTACTCAGACTCACGTCCTTTGAGTCAGTGATGCCATCCAGCCATCTCATCCTCTGTCGTCCCCTTCTCCTCTTGCCCCCAATCCCTCCCAGCATCAGAGTCTTTTCCAATGAGTCAGCTCTTCACATGAGGTGGCCAAAATACTGGAGTTTCAGCTTTAGCATCATTCCTTCCAAAGAAATCCCAGGGCTGATCTCCTTCAGAATGGACTGCTTGGATCTCCTTGCAGTCAAAGGGACTCTCAAGAGTCTTCTCCAACACCACAGTTCAAAAGCATCAATTCTTTGGTGCTTAGCCTTCTTCACAGTCCAGCTCTCACATCCATACATGACCACAGGAAAAACCATCGCCTTGACTAGACGAACCTTTATTGGCAAAGTAATGTCTCTGCTTTTGAATATGCTGTCTAGGTTGGTCATAACTTTCCTTCCAAGGAGTAAGCGTCTTTTAATTTCATGGCTGCAATCACCATCTGCAGTGATTTTGGAGCTCAGAAAAGTAAAGTCTGACACTGTTTCCACTGTTCCCCCATCTATTTACCATGAAGTGGTAGGACCAGATGCCATGATCTTCGTTTTCTGAATGTTGAGCTTTAAGCCAACTTTTTCACTCTCCACTTTCACTTTCGTCAAGAGGCTTTTTAGTTCCTCTTTACTTTCTGCCGTAAAGGTGGTGTCATCTGCATATCTGAGGTTATTGATATTTCTCCCGGCAATCTTGATTGCAACTTGTGTTTCTTCCAGTCCAGCATTTCTCATGATGTACTCTGCATATAAGTTAAATAAACAGGGTGACAATATACAGCTTTGACGTACTCCTTTTCCTATTTGGAACCAGTCTGTTGTTCCATGTCCAGTTCTAACTGTTGCTTCCTGACCTGCATACAAATTTCTCAAGAGGCAAATCAGGTGGTCTGGTATTCCCATCTCTTTCATAATTTTCCACAGTTTCTTGTGATCCACACAGTGAAAGGCTTTGCCATAGTCAATAAAGCAAAAATAGATGTTTTTCTGGAACTCTCTTGCTTTTTCCATGATCCAGCGGATGTTGGCAATTTGATCTCTGGTTCCTCTGCCTCTTCTAAAACCAGCTTGAACATCAGGAAAATCACGGTTCACATATTGCTGAAGCCTGGCTTGGAGAATTTTGAGCATGACTTTACTAGTGTGTGAGATGAGTGCAATTGTGCAGTAGTTTGAGCATTCTTTAGAGCCCCTCTAACATCTTTTTAGCTGCCTTAACATGTGACACCTGCTTCCCGCCAGGGTCCAGACTGATAGGTATCCAAGAAGGTTTTTCTGAGGATGTGGCTTTTAAGTGCCAAAAATTGTGGACTAGGAAATTAATGGGAGGAAGTGGGTCTTAGAAAAGGAAAGAGTGTGTGAAAGCCGTGAGGCCAGACAGAGTTTTATATGCTCAAGGGACTTATCAGAGAGAGACACACATGTAAGGCCAAGGGAAGGCAGCACCAGATGAGGCTGGAGAAGCAAACAGGGACAATCACTCATGGCTTTATAGCTGCTGTTAGGGAGTTTGGGTTTAATCTGAGTGCAGTGGAAGTCACTGATGGAGTTTAGTCAGGGATCAGATATGATGTACTTGTCTGTTAGTTTGCTTAAGGCCATTAGTTGACACTAACACTAACTGTATGCCAGGACCTGTGCAGAGGGTGGGGGTGAGGGAGGCAGGTGTAGAGGCATAAAGACATAGCCCTGCCATCAGGTAGGAAGAGGACTGGGAACACTGGGAGAGTTAGAATATGTAAATGTTCGTGAGTGTATGCTGAGTCACTTCAGTTGTGTCTGACTCTTTGCAACCCCATGTACTGTAGCCAGCCAGGGTCCTCTGTCCATGGGATTCTCCAGGCAAGAATATTGGAGTGGGTTGCCGTTTCCTCTTCCATGGGTTTCTTCTCAACCCAGGAATTGAATCTGTGTCTCCGGTGGTCCTGCCTTGCAGACGGACTCTTTACCGCTGGGCCACCAAGGAAACCCAGAATGTGTACATACAGATGCTAATAAGAAGACGTGATTTAAGTAGTGTAAGAGGTAGCACCAGGGACAGTGGAGGTGAATAGGGAAGACTTCTTGGGGTTGGTAGCGTTTGAATGGGGCTTTAAAGAATAGATAGATCAATGGCACCCCACCCCAGTACTTTTGCCTGGAAAATCCCATGGACGGAAGATCCTGGTAGGCTCCAGTCCATGGAGTCGCTAAGAGTCGGACACGACTGAGCGACTTCACTTTCACTTTTCACTTTCATGCATTGGAGAAGGAAATGGCAACCCACTCCAGTGTTCTTGCCTGGAGAATCCCAGGGACAGGGGAGCCTGGTGAGCTTCCGTCTATGGGGTCGCACAGAGTCGGACACGACTGAAGCGACTTAGCAGCAGCAGCAGATATTGATGATGGGGAGGCATTCCAGAGAAAGAGAACTGTATTGGCAATACTGTTCAAGTAGCTAGTATGTGTACCAGTGACAGAAGACACTTATGTCTGAATGTAAACCAATCCTTTGCTTCTTTCATAAAGAGAGTTTTGCAATGGACTGGATGAATCACAAGTTGTAATCAAGATTGCCAGGAGAAATATCGATAGCCTCAGATATGCAGACGACACCACTCTAATGGTTGAAAGTAAAAAGGAACTGAAGAGCATCTTGATGAGGGTAAAAGAGGAGAGTGAAAATGCTGGCTTGAAATTCAACATCAAAAAAACAAAGATCACGTCATCCAATCCCATCACTTCATGGCAAATAGAAGGTGAAAAAGTGGAAGCTGTGACAGATTTTATTTCCTCGGGCTCCAAAATCTCTGCAGATGGTGACCGCAGTCATGAAATTAAAAGATGCTCCTTAGAAGGACAAGCTGTGACAAAGCTAGACAGTGTATTAAAAAGCAAAGGCATCGCTTTGCTGAAAAAGTCCATATAGTCAAAGCTATGATTTTTCCATTTGTCATGTACGGATATGAGAGTTGGACCATAAAGAAGACCAAAGACTGAAGAGCTGATGTTTCGAATTGTGGTGCTGGAGAAGACTCTTGAGAGTCTCTTGGACAGCAAGGAGATCAAAGTGGTCAATTCTAAAGAAAATCAACCCTGAATATGCATTGGAAGGACTGATGCTGAATCTAAAGCCCCAATACTTTGGCAGCTTGATGTGAAGAGTCATTAGGTAGCATCACAGACTCAATGGCCATGAAGGTAAGCAAAGTGAGAGATAGTGGAGGACAGAGTAGCCTGGTGTACTATAGTCCACGGGTCACAGTCAGACACGACTTAGCGACTGAACAGCAACAACACATCTGGCATTCAGAAGTAAAGGAGTTTGGTAAAGTGGGCTGTAGCCAGAGCACAGAAAGATGCAACAGCAGGGTAAAGAGTTGGGATTTTAGGCTGTGGACAGTGATGGGATGGACACTGGACTTTTTTGAGAAGAAAGGCAAGTTTATAGCTGTGTTTAGAAACGGAGTGAAGCAGAACAAGGCAGGATAGCTCCACGGGGAAAAGTGTGAGGCAGTGATTAGAGATCCAGCTCTATTTTATGTGGTCTTATTAATTTTTTATAGTTGATTTGCAAAATTCTGTGTTAATTTCTGCTGTACAGCAAATTGATTCTATTAGTTTCAGAAATCACAGCAAATTGATTCATATGAGTACATTCTTTTCTATGTTCTTTTCCATTATGGTTTATGTCAGGACATTGAATGTAGTTTCCTGCGCTATACAGTAGCCCCTTGCTTTTCCATCCATTCTATTGTGCATAATAGTTTGCGTTTGCTAACCCCAAACTCCCAGTCTACTCCTCTCCCAACCTCCTCCGTGTTGGCAACCACGTCTGTTAGCCTGTTTCTCCTTTGTAGACATGTTCATTTGTGTCATATTTTAGGTTCCATATATAAGTGATTTCATATGGCATTTGTCCTTATCTGACTTGGTGTGATAATCTCTAGTTGCATGCATGTTGCTGCAGGTGGCATTATTCAGCTCTTTTTTGTGGCTGAGCAGTATTCCATTATACATGTATGCACCACCTCTTCTTTATCCACTCACCTGTCGATGGACTTTAGGTTGTCTCCATGTCTTGGCTACTGTGAGTAGTGCTGTCAGAAACATAGGTGTGAACGTATCTTTTCAAATTATAGTTTCGTGTGGGTATATACCTAGAAGTGGGATTGCTGGATCACATGGTAATTCTATTTTTTATCTTCTGAGGGACCTCCACACTATTTTACACAGTGGCGAGACCAAATTAAATTCTTATCAATAGTGTCAGAGGGTTCCCTTTTCTCCACATCCTCTCCAGTGTGTGTTATTAATAGACATTTTAATGATGGCCATTCTGACTGCTGTGAGGTGATACCTAACTGTAGTTTTGATTTATATTTATTTTGACTGTATGGATCACAATAAACTGTGGAAAATTCTGAAAGAGATGGGAATACCAGACCACCTGATCTGCCTCTTGAGAAATCTGTATGCAGGTCAGGAAGCAACAGTTAGAACTAGACATGGAACAACAGACTGGTTCAAAATAGGGAAAGGAGTACATCAAGGCTGTATATTGTCACCCTGCTTATTTAACTTATATGCAGAGTACATCATGAGAAACACTGGACTGGAAGAAACACAAGCTGGAATCAAGATTGCTGGGAGAAATATCAATAACCTCAGATATGCAGATGACACCACCCTTATGGCAGAAAGTGAAGAGGAACTAAAAAGCCTCTTGATGAAAGTGAAAGTGGAGAGTGAAAAAGTTGGCTTAAAGCTCAACATTCAGAAAACAAAGATCATGGCATCCGGTCCCATCACTTCATGGGAAATAGATGGGGAAACAGTGGAAACAGTGTCAGACTTTATTTTTCTGGGCTCCAAAATCACTGCAGATGGTGACTGCAGCCATGAAATTAAAAGACGCTTACTCCTTGGAAGGAAAGTTATGACCAACCTAGATAGCATATTCAAAAGCAGAGACATTACTTTGCCAACAAAGGTTCGCCTAGTCAAGGCCATGGTTTTTCCTGTGGTCATGTATGGATGTGAGAGTTGGACTGTGAAGAAGGCTGAGCACGGAAGAATTGATGCTTTTGAACTGTGGTGTTGGAGAAGACTCTTGAGAGTCCCTTTGACTGCAAGGAGATCCAAGCAGTCCATTCTGAAGGAGATCAGCCCTGGAATTTCTTTGGAAGGAATGATGCTAAAGCTGAATCTCCAGTACTTTGGCCACCTCATGCAAAGAGTTGTGTCATTGGAGAAGACTCTGATGCTGGGAGGGATTGGGGATAGAAAGAGAAGGGGACGACAGAGGATAAGACGGCTGGATGGCATCACTGACTCGATGGACGTGAGTCTGGGTGAACTCTGAGAGTTGGTGATGGACAGGGAGGCCTGGCATGCTGCGATTCATGGGGTCGCAAAGAGTCGGACACGACTGAGCGACTGAACTGAACTGAATGATTACTGATGTTGACCATCTTTTCATGTACCTCTTGGGCATATGTATGTCTTCTTTGGGGAAATGTCTATTTAGGTATTCTGCGCATTTTTTGATTGAGTTGTTTGGTTTTTTTGGTAGTTGTTGAGTTCTATGAACTGTCTGTATATTTTGGAAGTTAAGCCTTTGTCAGTCGCATCATTTGCAAGTAATTTCTCTCATTCTGTAGGTTGTCTTTTCTTTGTTTATGGCTTCCTTTTCTGTACAAAAGTTTGTAAGTTTGAATATTTCCCACTTGTTAATTTTTGCTGTTATTTCTTTTGCCTTTGGAGACTGACCTAAGAAAACATTGGTACAACTTATATCAGAGAAGGTTTTGCCTATCATTTTTTCTGAGAGTTTTAACATGTAGTATGAGTTTATTTTTGTATACAGTGTGAGGATGTGTTCTAACATCATTGATTTACATGCAGCTGGCTGACTTTCCCAACACCACTTGCTGAGGAAACTACCTTGTTCCCATTTTATATTCTTTCTTCCTCTGAGATTAATTGCCCACAGGTGTGTAGGTATACTTCTGGGCTCTCTGCTCTATTCCACTGATCCATATGTCTATTTTTGTGCCAATACTATGATGTTTTGATTACTGTTGTTATTTTTTTTTGAATGACGTTAAAGTAATTTATTCATCTCGTATTTTATGCAGCACAGTTTCTCACTAAGTCATGTCCAACTCTTTTGCGACCCCATGCACTATAGCCCACCAGGCTCCTCTGTCCATGGGATTTCACAGGGAAGGATACTTTAGATCCCCTTCTCCAGGGGATCTTCCTGGCCCAGGGATCAAATTTGAGTTTCCTGCATTGGCAGGTGGAGTCTTTACTGATGAACCATTCAGGAAGTCCCTCTGATTACTATAGCTTTGTAGCATCATCTGAGGTCTGGGAAGGTTATGCCTCCTGCCTTATTCTTTTCCTCAGGATTGCCTTGACAATTTTGTGTTTTTTTTTTTATGGTTCCATATAAATTTTAGGATTATCTGTTCTAGTTCTGTGAAAAATGTCATGAGTAATTTAATAGGGATCATGTTAAATCTGTAAATTGCTTTGGTATTATGGCCATTTTAACAATATTATTTCTTCCTATCCAAGATCATGGGATGTCTTTCCACGTATGAATCATCTCAGTTTCTTCCATTGATGTTTATAGTTCTCAGCACACATGTCTTGCACCTCTTTGGTCAGGTTTATTCCTAAGTAATTTTTTTAAAGTTTTTTTTAAAATTTTTTATTAACATTCCCTTTCTAACGTATCAGTGTAAAAAATGCAACTGATTTCTGTATGCTAATCTTGTATCCTGCTACCTTGCTGAATTAATTTATCGAGTTTTATTCATTTATCAACAGTTGTTTCTATCCTTGAAATGATGGCTGTGGCCTAAAATGTGGTCTTATTTTCTCAGTCCTTTTTCCATGCTAATTTTTGATATTCTGGAACACAGTGAGATATCTTCAATGAAATAAAACAAGATTCTTGATGGCAAAAGTGAATTGTAGTCGCTAATTTTTAGCTTGTTAATTTGGTGGCGGGAAGGAAGGTATAGTACTCTATTCTGTAACCTGTGTGAACTTTGGCACTTTACAGAATCTTACTGGACCCATCGCTTCCTAAGCAATGTCAGAGAATCACGCAGAGAAACTTGGTGGATTAACAGAACTGTGTTTATTTGTAGATAAAAGGGATCAGTCATTTTAATTAACAAAGGTCCAAAATAGGATTTATAGAAGAGAAAGAAGAGAGGGGGAGGGAAACAGAAACAAACAAAACTGTAGGCAGTCTAGGAAAAGTGAACTCAAGGGTGCATTTTCTGGGTAAACTGATTGGCTGGCATCAAGCAGATAGTCAGTGTGAACTGTATCCTTGAGAAGACTGGGTAGGGAGTGACAAAAAAAAAAAAAAAAACCACCAAAAACCCATTCCGGTTGTTTACAAATTCTCTGTAAAACCTGGAGAGTTTAGCTGTGGAACATACATACATGCCTGTGAGTTTGGAGTGATTCAGAGTGCTTTTGAGCAGAGGCAGTAGCATTTAGGAAAGCACTGAGGCTGGGATAACCGTGGCATAATTGAGGATCTGAAAGATGGTTCTCGTGGCTGGAATACGGGAGGCTATAGCTTCAGCCTGGAGGCCCCTCTGTGGGTCCTGGAATCAACTGGCTACCAACATTATCATTACTGTGGTCCACATCATCACAGCTGCCATTTTTGGAGCTCTCAGGATATCAGGCTCAGTGGTAGGACTTTCCATATGTTATCCTATATGAACTTCCCTCAAACCCATGGAGACTGCCGTTGTCATCCCCATTTTGCCAGTGAAGATACTGAGGTTCACAGAAGATACTGAGATTCACTCACTTGCCCAGGTTGTAAGTGGCAGAAAGGAACCAATTCCAACTTAATGTACAACCTCAGACTTTATGTATGTATGTATGTGAAGTCGCTCAGTCATATCCGACTCTTAATGTACAACCTCAGACTTTATACGCATTGCTTATTGCCATGGTCCTCTATTCCTCCTTGACTCCAGCTCTCAGCAAAGTGTAAATCCATGTTTATTCAGCTGATTATTGCTCTGATTATCATTTTGATCAGCAGATGCCAGTTTTAGGTCAGTGCTTTCCCCAAAAGTGGCACCCAAATAAGACACCCTGCTTCCTTAAATAGGAATCTATATTCTAGACAATGAAATAGAATTGAGATAAGCTACTGAATGAATGATAGATCCAAATGAATTGCTCACAAACGACTATTCAAGAACAGGGAGAACTCCTTCCTTTTTTTTAACTTTTTGTATAGTATTGGGGTGTAGCTAATTAACAGTGTTGTGACAGTTCTAAGTGAACAGTGTAGAGACTCGGCCACACACATACATGTACCTTTTCTTCCCCCAAACTCTCCTCCTGTCTAATCTGCCACATGGCATTGAGCAGAGTTCACGAGAATAGGATGAACTGCTTCTTAAGTCTAACACCTTCCTTTGCAGGTCATCACTTTGGCCATTGGGTGTCCCAGTGAGTCCCACAGACCCTGAGATATGGCTTATGCATCTAAATGCTTTAAAACAAATTTGCCAATGTCCTTACTTACTAACAAACACTTTCTTATGTGGAATAGGATATAAACATACCTTCTGCTTGCTTGATTGGTAATATTAAGAGAAACTTCTCATGTGAAAATGCTAACATTAGAATAAATAAATATATTTTGCTTTTTAAATTTTAATTAAGCTAGCAGTTCTCAAAATGTGGTCTAGGACTACTGAGGTCAGTAAGGTGCCTGTGAAGTCAAAGCTACTTTCATGACAATACCAAGATGACTTTGGCCTTTTCCCAGCTCTTTTTCTCATCAGTGTAAGTGGAGAGTTCCAGAGACCACATGATGCATTTTATCCACATTCCAATGAAGAAACAGATGTGAGAATCCAACTGATATCTATTAATCCAGACATGAGAGAGATTTGCAAAAATGTAAAACTAATTTGACTCTTCTCAGTACTTTTTTTTACATATAGTTTTTTAAAAAATAAAAAATATCATTTATATGTGTATGGAGTGGGATTTACTGTTGGCATTTTAAAAGGAATTAATAAGATTCTTAAAGTTCCTCAGGTTTTACTTCTAAGAATATTTATAAATAAATGCATACAAACACACACTTTGGGGTGTTTGGTTTTTGAAAACCTGAGGAGTTTTGAGACAAAGTGACTGAGAACCACAAATTAAATTAATGTTCAGTTCAGTTCAGTCGCTCAGTCATGTCTGACTCTTTGCGACCCCATGAATTGTGGCACGCCAGGCCTCCCTGTCCATCACTAACTCCCGGAGTTCACTCAGACTCACGTCCATCGAGTCAGTGATGCCATCCAGCCGTCTCATCCTCTGTCGTCCCTTTCTCCTTCTGCCCCCAATCCCTCCCAGCATCAGTCTTTTCCAATGAGTCAACTCTTTGCATGACGTGGCCAAAATACTGGAGATACAGCTTCAGCATCATTCCTTCCAAAGAAATCCCAGGGCTGATCTCCTTCAGAATGGACTGCTTGGATCTCCTTGCAGTCCAAGGGACTCTCAAGAGTCTTCTCCAACACCACAGTTCAAAAGCATCAATTCTTCGGTGCTCAGCCTTTCTCACAATCCAACTCTCACATCCATACGTGACCACGGGAAAACCATTGCCTTGACTAGGCGAACCTTTGTTGGCAAAGTAATGTCTCTGCCTTTTAATATGCTATCTAGGTTGGTCATAACTTTCCTTCCAAGGAGTAAGCGTCTTTTAATTTCATGGCTGCAGTCACCATCTGCAGTGATTTTGGAGCCCAGAAAAATAAAGTCTGACACTGTTTCCACTGTTTCTCCATCTACTTCCCATGAAGTGATGGGACTGGATGCCATGATCTTCATTTTCTGAATGTTGAGCTTTAAGCCAACTTTTTCACTCTCCACTTTCACTTTCATCAAGAGGCTTTTTAGTTCCTCTTCACTTTCTGCCATAAGGGTGGTGTCATCTTCATATCTGAGGTTATTGATATTTCTCCTGGCAATCTTGATTCCAGCTTGTGTTTCTTCCAGCCCAGCGTTTCTCATGATGTACTCTGCATAGAAGTTAAATAAACAGGATGACAATATACAGCCTTGATGTACTCCTTTCCCTATTTTGAACCAGTCTGTTGTTACATGTCTAGTTCTAACTGTTCCTTCCTGACCTGCATATAGGTTTCTCAAGAGGCAGGTCAGGTGGTCTGACCTTTCAGAATTTTCCACAGTTTATTGTGATCCACACAGTCAAAGGCTTTGGCATAGTCAATAAAGCAGAAATAGATGTTTCTCTGGAACTCTCTTGCTTTTTCGATGGAGATCCAGCGGATGTTGGCAATTTGATCTCTGGTTCCTCTGCCTTTTCTAAAACCAGCTTGAACTTCTGGAAGTTCACGGTTCACATATTGCTGAAGTCTGCCTTGGAGAATTTTCAGCATCACTTTACTAGCGTGTGAGATGAGTGCAATTGTGCAGTAGCTGTAGCATTCTTTGGCATTGCCTTTCTTTGGGATTGGAATGAAAACTGACCTTTTCCAGCCCTGTGGCCACTGCTGAGTTTTCCAAATTTGCTGGCATATTGACTGCAGCACTTTCACAGCATCATCTTTTAGGATTTGAAATAGCTCAACGGGAATTCCATCACCTCCACTAGCCTTGTTCGTAGTGATGCTTTCTAAGGCCCACTTGACTTCACATTCCAGGATGTCTGGCTCTAGTTGAGTGATCACACCATTGTGATTATCTGGGTTGTGAAGCTCTTTTTTGTATAGTTCTTCTGTGTATTCTTGCCACCTCTTCTTAATATCTTCTGCTTCTGTTAGGTCCATACCATTTCTGTCCTTTATCGAGCCCATCTTTGCATAAAATGTTCCCTTGTTATCTCTAATTTTCTTTAAGAGGTCTCTAGTCTTTCCCATTCTGTTGTTTTCCTCTATTTCTTTGCATTGATTGCTGAGGAAGGCTTTCTTATCTCTTCTTGCTATCTCTTCTTTGGAACTCTGCATTCAAATGCTTATATCTTTCCCTTTCTCCTTTGCTTTTCGCTTCTCTTCTTTTCACAGCTATTTGTAAGGCCTCCCCAGACAGCCATTTAGCTTTTTTGCATTTCTTTTCCATGGGGATGGTCTTGATCCCTGTCTCCTGTACAATGTCAGGAACCTCATTCCATAGTTCATCAGGCATTCTATCTATCAGATCTAGTCCCTTAAATCTATTTCTCACTTCCACTGTATAATCATAGGGGATTTGATTTAGGTCAAGCGATGGCACCCCACTCCAGTACTCTTGCCTGGAAAATCCCATGGACAGAGGAGCCTGGTAGACTGCAATCCATGGGGTGGCGAAGAGTCAGACATGACTGATTTCCCCTTTCACTTTTCACTTTCATGCGCTGGAGAAGGAATGGCAACCCACTCCAGTGTTCTTGCCTGGAGAATCCCAGGGACGGGAGAGCCTGTTGGGCTGCCGTCTATGGGGTCACACAGAGTCGGACATGACTGAAGCGACTTAGCAGCAGCAGCAGCAGAATGGTCTAATGGTTTCCCTACTTTCCCGGCTGTGATGGATCTTGCAGAAGCCTGGCCGAGTGGAGATACCCCTTGTCCAAGGCCAGGGGCGGCGGCCGGGAGAAGCTACCCCACGTCCGAGGTTAGGGGTGGCAACCGAGGGAAGCAACCCTACATCCAAGGAGCCGTGGCTGCGCGAGTGCAGGAGGGCTGAGAAGAGCTACTCCACGTTCAAGGTTGTGAGGGGTGGCCGTGAGGAGATACCCCTCATCCAAGGTAAGGAGCAGTGGCTGCGTTTTGGTGGAGCAGCCGTGAAGAGATACCCCATGTCCAAGGTAAGAGAAACCCAAGTAAGGTGGTAGGTGTTGCAAGAGGGCATCAGAGGGCAGACACACTGAAACCATAATCATAGAAAACTAGTCAATCTAATCACACAGACCACAGCCTAGTCTAACTCAATGAAATTAAGCCATGCCGTGTGGGACCACCCAAGATGGGCAGGTCATGGTGGAGAGTTCTGACAGAATGTGGTCCACTGGAGAAGGGAATGGCAAACCACTTCAGTATTCTTGCCTTGAGAATCCCATGAACAGTATGAAAAGGCAAAATGATAGGATACTGAAAGAGGAACTCCCCAGGTCGGTAGGTGCCCAATATGCTACTGGAGATCAGTGGAAAAATAACTCCAGAGAGAATGAAGGGATGGAGCCAAAGCAAAAATACCCAGTTGTGGGTGTGACTGGTGATAGAAGCAAGGTCTGATGCTGTAAAGAGCAATATTGCATAGGAACCTGGAATGTCAGGTCCATGAATCAAGGCAAATTGGAAGAGGTCAAACAGGAGATGGCAAGAGTGAACGTCGACATTTTAGGAATCAGCAAACTAAAATGGACTGGAATGGGTGAATTTAACTCTGATGACCATTATATCTACTCCTGTGGGCAGGAATCCCTTAGAAGAAATGGAGTAGCCATCATGGTCAACAAAATAGTCCGAAATGCAGTACTTGGATGCAATCTCAAAAACGACAGAATGATCTCTGTTCGTTTCCAAGGCAAACCATTCAGTATCATAGTAATCCAAGTCTATACCCCAATCAGTAATGCTGAAGAAGCTGAAGTTGAATGGTTCTCTGAAGACCTACAAGACCTTTTAGAATTAACACCCCAAAAGATGTCCTTTTCATTATAGGGGACTGGAATGCAAAAGTAGGAAGTCAAGAAACACCTGGGGTAACAGACAAATTTGGCCTTGGAATACGGAATGAAACAGGGCAAAAGCTAATAGAGTTTTGCCAAGAGAATGCACTGGTCATAGCAAACACCCTCTTCCAACAACACAAGAGAGGACTCTATACATGGACATCACCAGATGGTCAACACTGAAATCTGATTGATTATATTCTTTGCAGCCAAAGAGAAGCTCTATACACTCAGCAAAAACAATACCGAGAGCTGACTGTGGCTCAGATCGTGAACTCCTTATTGCCAAATTCAGACTTAATTTGAAGAAAGTAGGGAAAACCACTAGACCAACTTAATGTTTAGGACATATTATTAATTCAGTGCTGTACAATAAAAATAATTTGTAATTAATCTTTAGTAATGACTTCAAGAAAATTTTAGCAGCAATAATATAGAGGCTTCCTGATGCTTTTTAGAAGGCGAGTTAATCCATGGAGTATAATTGCTATTAAACAAGAACATTTAAATCTGGGTATATGTTAACAGAAGGGCATGAATTGCAGAATGTAATTAGAACATGTTTCCTTATTATTAATCATAATTTCTTTAATAAAATCCTCTATTAATAGAAGGTACAAAAAGGAATTTCTCCTCTTAGAATTTCACAGTTCAGGTTCCTGCCCATAGATGTGTCAGATCAGATCAGATCAGATCAGTCGCTCAGTCGTGTCCAACTCTTCGCGACCCCATGAACCGCAGCACGCCAGGCCTCCCTGTCCATCACCAGCTCCCGGAGGTCACCCAGACTCACACCCATCAAGTCAGTGATGCCATCCAGCCATCTCATCCTCTGTCGTCCCCTTCTCCTCCTGCCCTCAATCCCTCCCAGCATAAGAGTCTCCTCCAATGAGTCAACTCTTCGCATGAGGTGGCCAAAATACTGGAGTTTCAGCTTTAGCATCATTCCTTCTAAAGAAATTCCAGGATTGATCTCCTTCAGAATGGACTGGTTGGATCTTCTTGCAGTCCAAGGGACTCTCAAGAGTCTTCTCCAACACCACAGTTCAAAAGCATCAATTCTTTGGTGCTCAGCCTTCTTCACAGTCCAGCTCTCACATCCATACATGACCACAGGAAAGACCATAGCCTTGACTAGGCGAACCTTTGTTGGTAAAGTAATGTCTCTGCTTTTGAATATGCTATCTAGGTTGGTCATAACTTTCCTTCCAAGGAGTAAGCGTCTTTTAATTTCATGGCTGCAGTCACCATCTGCAGTGATTTTGGAGCCCAGAAAAACAAAGTCTGACACTGTTTCCACTGTTTCCCCATCTATTTCCCATGCAGTGATGGGACCAGATGCCATGATCTTCGATTTCTGAATGTTGAGCTTTAAGCCAACCTTTTCACTCTCCACTTTCACTTTCATCAAGAGGCTTTTTAGCCCCTCTTCACTTTCTGCCATAAGAGTGGTGTCATCTGCATATCTGAGGTTATTGATATTTCTCCCAGCAATCTTGATTCCAGCTTGTGTTTCTTCCAGTCCAGCATTTCTCATGATGTACTCTGCATATAAGTTAACTAAACATGGTGACAATATGCAGCCTTGACGTACTCCTTTTCCTATTTGGAACCAGTCTGTTGTTCCATGACCAGTTCTAACTGTTGCTTCCTGACCTGCATACAGATTTCTCAAGAGGCAGATCAGGTGGTCTGGTATTCCCATCTCTTTCAGAATTTTCCATAGTTTATTGTGATCTACACAGTCAAAGGCTTTGGCATAGTCAATAAAGCAGAAATAGATGTTTTTCTGGAACTCTCTTGCTTTTTCCATGATCCAGCGGATGTTGGCAATTTGATCTCTGGTTCCTCTGCCTTTTCTAAAACCAGCTTGAACATCAGGAAGTTCACGGTTCACATATTGCTGAAGCCTGGCTTGGAGAATTTTGAGCATTACTTTACTAGCGTGTGAGATGAGTGCAATTGTTTGGTAGTTTGAGCATTCTTTGGCATTGCCTTTCTTTGGGATCGGGATGAAAACTGACCTTTTCCAATCTTGTGGCCACTGCTGAGTTTTCCAAATTTGCTGGTATATTGAGTGCAGCACTTTCACAGCATCATCTTTCAGGACTTGGAATAGCTCCACTGGAATTCCATCACCTCCACTAGCTTTGTTCATAGTGATGCTTTCTAAGGCCCATTTGACTTCACATTCCAAGATGTCTGGCTCTAGGTCAGTGATCACATCATCATGATTATCTAGGTCTTGAAGCTCTTTTTTGTACAGTTCTTCTGTGTATTCTTGCCACCTCTTCTTAATATCTTCTGCTTCTGTTAGGTCCACACCATCTCTGTCCTGTATCGTGCCCATCTTTGCATGAAATGTTCCTTTGGTATCTCTGATTTTCTTGAAGAGATCCCTAGTCTTTCCCATTCTATTGTTTTCCTCTATTTCTTTGCATTGATCACTGAAGAAGGCTTTCTTATCTCTTCTTGCTATTCTTTGGAACTCTGCATTCAGATGTTTATATCTTTCCTTTTCTCCTTTGCTTTTCGCTTCTCTTCTTTTCACAGCTATTTGTAAGGCCTCCCCAGACAGCCATTTGGCTTTTTTGCATTTCTTTTCCATGGGGATGGTCTTGATCCCTGTCTCCTGTACAATGTCACGAACCTCATTCCATAGTTCATCAGGCACTCTATCTATCAGATCTAGGCCCTTAAATCTATTTCTCACTTCCACTGTATAATCATAAGGGATTTGATTTAGGTCATACCTGAATGATCTAGTAGTTTTCCCTGCTTTCTTCAATTTCAGTCTGAATTTGGCAATAAGGAGTTCATGGTCTGAGCCACAGTCAGCTCCTGGTCTTGTTTTTGCTGATTGTATAGAGCTTCTCCATCTTTGGCTGCAAAGAATATAATTGATCTGATTTCGGTGTTGACCATCTGGTGATGTCCATGTATAGAGTCTTCTCTTGTGTTGTTGGAAGAGGGTATTTGCTATGACCAGTGCATTTTCTTGGCAAAACTCTGTTAGTCTTTGCCCTGCTTCATTCCATGTTCCAAGGCCAAATTTCCCTGTTACTCCAGGTATTTCTTGACTTCCTACTTTTGCATTCCAGTCCCCTATAATGAAAAGGACATCTTTTTTGGGTGTTAGTTCTAAAAGGTCTTGTAGGTCTTCATAGAACCGTTCAACTTCAGCTTCTTCGGCGTTACTGGTTGGGGCATAGATTTGGATTACTGTGATATTGAATGGTTTGCCTTGGAAACGAACAGCGATCATTCTGTCATTTTTGAGATTGCATCCAAGTACTGCATTTCGGACTATTTTGTTGACCATGATGGCCACTCCATTTCTTCTGAGGGATTCCTGCCCACAGTAGTAGATATAATGGTCATCTGAGTTAAATTTACCCATTCCAGTCCATTTTAGTTCGCTAATTCCTAGAATGTCGACATTCACTCTTGCCATCTCTTGTTTGACCACTTCCAATTTGCCTTGATTCATGGACCTGACATTCCAGGTTCCTATGCAGTATTGCTCTTTACAGCATCGGACTTTGCTTCTATCACCAGACACATCCACAGCTGGGTATTCTTTCTGCTTTGGCTCCATCCCTTCATTCTTTCTGGAGCTATTTCTCCACTGATTTCTAGTAGCATATTGGGCCCCTACTGACCTGGGGAGTTTCTCTTTCAGTATCCTATCATTTTGTCTTTTCATACTGTTCATGGGGTTCTCAAGGCAAGAATACTGAAGTGGTTTGCCATTCCCTTTTCCAGCGGACCACACCCTGTCATCTCTCTCCACCATGACCCACCCATCCCAGGTTGCCCCTTGGGCATGGCTTAATTTCATTGAGTTAGACAAGGGTGTGGTCCTTGTGTGATTAGATTGACTAGTTTTCTGTGAGAATGGTTTTAGTGTATTTGCCCTCTGATGCCCTCTTTCAAGACCTACTGTCTTACTTGGGTTTCTCTTACCTTGGGCGTGGGGTATCTCGTCCCGGCTGCTCCCGGCTGCTCCCGGCCAGTGAAGCACAGCCATCGCACCTTACCTTGGTCCAGGGGTCTCTCCTCACCGCCGCCCTTCCTGACCTCGGTCGTGGGGTAGCTCTTCTCAGCCGTGCTTAGTGCGCTGGCCCTCACCGCCGTCCTTCCTCGGTCGTGGGGTAGCTCCTCTCCTCCGCGCTCTTAGTGCGCGACGCAGCCGGCGGGGCGCTCTTAATTGTGCGCCGGTCGCGGGGAAGGCGAGGGCGCTCTTAATTGGTCGCTCTTAATTGTGTACATAGATGTGTAGTAGCTGTGTTTTGGGGTTTTTTTTAATTATTCCTATAAGGTCTTGAAGGAAGGACCTCGCCAACCTAACAGGGTGCAGTCTGCATTGTGTCCTCATTTTCTGTCATCAGCTTGTTGCCTGAGGTTCAGAAGATGCATCCAGGGTCCATTTTCCTCATGACAATATGGAGAAAGCATCTCTCGGGTCCTTCCTTGGAAATCCAAATCTGTTTAGTGACATTTGGGACAGAATGTTGAGAGGGTGGAGAATAGGGCACTTAAGAAGTCAATCAAGTGATGGCAAACCTCAAGACTTTGGAATTTGATTAAAGAGAGGTAAGTAGGAGCCAGAGAAGAGATTAGAGGAAATCTTGCATCCAAAATTCCTGGAGGGATTGAGGGAATGGAATAGGAAGATATAGGAGCAGGAGTTTAGTGGAGAAAGGCAGGTTGCTTGCAAATCCCACAGGGATGTAGGAAAGTCACCTTACTCCTTGTGGGTGAGTCTCACACATCGAACACATCATCTTGAAGGAAACAGATACAATCTGGCTCAAGGTTCTGACTGCCCAATAGCTTCTTCTATCAGGTTGTGGATTTGAGTCTGTTTTTTTTATACAAAATAATGAAAAAAAGAAATGTGCTCCAAATGTTCGTCATGGTCTTGCAACACATTCTTATGAATGAATTGATGGTGTCATCAGTGAGTCAACAATCTCTTTGCCAAACTTCATGGTGGCTTTATGATCTCCTTCTTGCTGTCTTTGTTAGTTGTTCCTGAACATTTTTGACCCTCAGCCAATCATGTCCACTTCAAGTCTTTTAAATCATTCTGCTTGATCTTACCCTGTGCCTTTGCTTATGCTGGTCCGTTGCCTGGGAGTCCCCTTTGCCTAAATTTGCTGACTGGCTAGCTTGCAAGTTCCAGTGTAAAGTGCAGCTTCTTAGAACCCACTTTTCTGAAGATGAATATAAATGTATAGTTTATCCTCTTTCATTATTCTTTATCATGACATCTTGTTTTGGGGCTTTATAACACCTATTATCTTGTATAATTTTTGAGATTGTGTGTTTTTGAAAGTTAACTGTCATTTTATTAAATAATATAACCTCAGATATGCAGATGACACCATCCTAATGGCAGAAAGAGAAGAGGAACTAAAGACCCTTTTGATGAAGGTGAAAGAGGAGAGTGAAAAAGTTGGCCTAAAACTCAACATTCAAAAAACTAAGATCGTGTCATATGGCCCCATCACTTCATGGCAAATAGATGGGGGAAAATGGAAACAGTGACAGACTTTATTTTCTAGGACTCCAAAATCTCTGTGGCTGATGATTGCAGCAATGAAACTAAAAGACACTTGTTCCTTGGAAGAAAAACTATGACAAACCTAGACAGAGTATTAAAAAGTAGAGACATCACTTTGCTGACAAAGGTCAGTCTAGTCAAAGCTATGGTCTTTCCAGACGATGTGAGAGCTGGACCACAAAGAAGCCTGAATGCCAAAGAATTGATGCTTTCAAACTGTGCTGCCAGAACACTCTTGAGAGTCCCTTGGACAGCAAGGAGATCAAAACAGTCAATCAGGACATCAACCCTAAAGGAAATCAATCCTGAACATTCATTGGAAGGACTGTTGCTGAAGTGAAGCTCCAATATTTTGGCCCTCTGATGCAAAGAGCTGACTCATTGGAAAAGACCCTGATGCTGTGAAAGGTTGAGGGCAGGAAGAGAAGAAGGTGACAGAGGTTGAGACGTTTGGATGGCATCACTGACTCAATGGACAGGAGTTTGAGCAAACTTCTGGAGATAGTGAAGGATAGCGAAGGCTGGCGTGCTGCAGTCCACAGGGTCACAAAGAGTCAGACACAACTGAGCAACTGAACAACAAAAACAATACACAGTTAAAAGCAGAAAACAATGTTGAGAGGTTTACTGAAAATAGCAATGCCTGTTTACTAATCCCTTCCTTATGTTGTTCTGCTCACCAGACAAATCACTTTTTAACTCTTTTAGTTGTTTCTTAGGACAGATACTTCTAACATTTCTAGCAAATATACTTACATTGTTATCTACTAATTTTTTTTCCTTTTTAAATCCGGGACTGGCAAACATCTTCTTCGTAAAGGATTATATAGTAAAAAGTTTACACTTTTCAGTCTAGACGATCTCTGTCGCAATGGCTCAACTCAGCTGTTACAGAGGAAGAGGTCATGGGCAATATGTAAATGAATGAGTGGGGCTGTGTTTCAATGCAACTTTATTTACAAAAGTAAGTGGCAGGCAAAATTTGGTCCATGGTCTGGAGTTTGCAATGCCCTCTTCTAATTGGTAAATATATATCGGATATTAGTGTATGCCATTTTCAATTTTCTTGCAGCCCTTGTCCTGAAGCCCTCCACCCTGTGCTGACTGTAGCTTGTTTTCTTTATGTCTTGCTCTGCTGGTGTCCTGGAACTTCCCTTCCTTGCTTTCCTGTTTTGGACCCCTTATTTCTTGGGTCTCTACATCTTCCTCTTTTTTGGGTTATTCCTTTGCTGAGCAGGAGGATGTTCTCAAGTAACTTCCTAAAACAGAGGGTGTGTATGGGAGAAAAGATTTCTGAGCCTTCATATGCCTGAAAATGTATATATGCATCCACTGATGTTTGTTGATAAGGTAGCTAAGTGATGGATTCTAGATGAACAATTTCCTTATAAACCTGAAGGCTTTCTCCAGTTCTTTTCCACCTTCTAGCATTTCTGGTAGAAGCCTCATTGCATGTGTGATTCCTGCTTGTTTGTATACAATCATCTTCTCTCTCCCTACCACCCCCACCTGGAGCTTTTAGGATCATCTTGTTATCCATGGACTTCTGGAATGTCGCAGCACTGGGCCCTGGCACGGTCATCTAAAGACCCACACATCCCTGTTCTGCCCCATGCCTAATGGTCATGAGTCTGGATGGTCTTCAAGAAATTTCTCCAGACACTCACTCTTCTGTCTTCTGCCTAGAGGGTGGCTGTCAGGCTCTTCAGGGCAAAGGGGGAACATAAGTGTTTAGTCCTCTCTGTGTCCACATGTGCAGCCTTATGCCTCTGCAGAAGATAGGTCTGTGAGAGCCTCAACTTGCCAAAGATTCTAGAGAGTCCATGACCGATCACATTCAGAATATGCCTCTCCAGGTTATGAAGGCTACAATTTTTTTTCCCACTCTGTTGACAATCATTGCTCATCTATCTATAACCTGTCTTCCTAAGTTTCATTATGATTATGAAAGTTTCATTATGATGTGTTGTTATACCTTATACTTTAAACAGGTTTTTGTTATTCTTGTTGTTATTTATTTCATTGGAGGAAGAAAAATATATAAATGCTGTGGTCAATTTGTCCTGCTTAACCAAGAGTTCACAATTTATCATTATGCATGTATTTACATGTATAAGGATTGTCCTACTACAGAGAGACTGTGTCTGTCTATTTATTCCTTGTATCTTCATGACGCAGATAACCATGATGGTGTGATCACTCACCTAGGGCCAGACATCCTGGACTGCAAAGTCAAATGGACCTCAGGGAGCAACACTATGAACAAAGCTAGTGGAGGTAATGGAATTCCAGTTGAGCTATTTCAAATCCTAAAAGGTGATGCTGTGAAAGGGCTGCACTCAATAGGCCAACAAATTTAGAAAACTCAGCAGTGGCCACAGGACTGAAAAAGGTCAATTTGCATTCCAATCTCAAAGAAAGACAATGCCAAAGAATGCTCAAACAACCGCACAATTGCACTCGTCTCACGTGCCAGCAAAGTAATGCTCAAAATTCTCCAAGCCAGGCTTTAACAGTGAACCATGGACTTCCAGATGTTTAAGCTAGATTTAGAAAAGGCAGAGGAACCAGAGATCAAATTGCCAACATCTGTTGGATCATCTAAAAAGCAAGAGAGTTCCAGAAAAAAACATCTATTTCTGCTTTATTGACTATGCCAAAGCCTTTGGCTGTGTGGATCATAACAAGCTGTGAAAAATTCTTAAAGAAATGGAAATACCAGACCACCTGACCTGCCTCCTGTGAAATTTGTATGCAGGTCAAGAAGCAACAGTTAGAACTGGACATGGAACAACAGACTGGTTCCAAATCGGGAAGGGAGTACGCCAAGGCTGTATATTGTTACCCTGCTTATTTAACTTATATGCAGAGTACATCATGAGAAATGCTTGGCTGGAAGAAGCACGAGCTGGAATCAAGATTTCTGGGAGAAATATCAGTAATCTCAGATACTAAGATGACACCACCCTTATGGCAGAAAGTGAAGAAGAACTAAAGAGCCTCTTGATGAAAGTGAAAAAGGAGAGTGAAAAAGCTGACTTAAAACTCAGCATTCAAAAAGCTAAGCTCATGGTACCTGGTCTCATCACTTCATGGCAAATAGATGGGGAAACAATGGAAACAATGACAGATTTTATTTTGGGGAATCTCTAAAATCACTGCAGATGGTGGCTGCAGCCTTAAAATTAAAAGACGCTTGCTCCTTGAAAGAAAAGCTATGACCAACCTAGACAGCATATTAAGAAACAGAGACATTACTTTGCCAACAAAGGTCCATCTAGTCAAAGCTACAGCTTTTCCAGTAGTCATGTATGGATGTGAGATTTGGACTATAAAGAAAGCTGAGTGCCAAAGAATTGATGCTTTTGAACTGTGGTGTTGGAGAAGACTCTTGAGAGTCCCTTGGACTGTAAGGAGATCAAACCAATCAATCTTAAAGGAAATCAGTCCTGAATATTCATTGGAAGGACTGATGCTGAAGCTGAAACTCCATTACTTTGGCCACCTGATGCGAAGAACTGACTCATTTGAAAATACCCTGATGCTGGGAAAGATAGAAGGCAGTAAGAGAAGGGCTTGACAGAGGAGTCTGACATGACTGAGCAAATGAACTGAACTGATCCCTAATACTTGGCTCAATGTAAGTAGGGCATTCCACTAATATTTAGTGAATGGAATGTGTAGGTGATGAGTGAAATATTTGATGGGAGAAGAGGCCTTAGGTGGGGAGCCCTGGGAGATGATACTGGAAAAAATTGAGCCCAGATATGGTGAGCCTTGAGTAGCAGGCTTAGGAGTATATACTTTTCCAGTTGGAATTTTGTTGATCGCTCTTCAGTGGTGGTGAAGGTGGTGATGGAAGGGTAGTTTTGTCAAGGTGATTTCAGAAATAATTTTTCTAGTTGTGGAATAAAGGCTGGTCTGAAAGTGAAACCGTGTAACTTAGATTGAGACTTGAACCCATGTGCCAGGACTCAAAGCTGGCCAAAACCCAGGTTGGGACTTGAACTTATGGCCCTTTAATTGAGATCATACACCTGGTCTCACGACTTAAAGCAACTCAGACTCTTGATGTCTTGTTGCAGAAAGAATTCAGTGAGGGACTAAGTCATAGGTAAGAAATGAATTTTTTTAGAGAGAAACACACAGCAAAGACAGAGTGTAGGCCATCTCTGACGGTGAGAGACCCCAAAGTGTAGCGTGGTTAGTTTTCATAGACTGTGTAATTTCATAGGCCAGTGAGTGGGAGGATTGTTGCAACTATTTCAGAGAAGGGGCAGGAATTTCCAAGAATTGGACCATGGTCCACTTTTTGGCCTTTTATTGTTAGCCTCAGAACGGTCATGGTACTAGGAGGTGTGTTATTTAGATGGTCATGTTCTACAGTGAGCATATAAGGAGGCTCAAGATCCACTGGAAGTCACATGTTTTGCCATCTTGAACCTAGTTGGTTCTAAACAGATTTTTGTCCTGTCCTATGGCTACGTCATTCTTTTGAAGGTGGTCCCCTGCCCCTTCCCCTCCTATTTCAAAGGGAGTACACATATAGGGGAGTAACATGTCATAAACAAACCCAAACCTGCGAGGGAGGAAGAGTTGGACTGAAGAAAACTATATGGAGCAAGACTCAAAAAGATTTATGTTCTAATTCAATATGGAAAGTTAAAAATGGATCTCAAGGACTGGTGGTTCCATTAGCAGAAAGAAAGAATAGTACAAAGGCTTTGGGGAGATGGGAAAGTATAAGAGATGCTTTTAGTTCATCATATTGAAGGCAATAAAGGAATATCTAAGTAGAAGTGTTTAGAAGGCAGTTGGTTGTATAAAAGATAGGGAATAAAAACATAGATTAGGGAGTTCTCACAGAGAAGTCAAAGGAGAGATTGACATGAAGAAAGATCGCTAGTTGCTCAAAAGCACATAGATGTCAATAGACAGACCTAGAATTTGAAGTCAGATCTGCTTAAATCCACAGCCCATGTTCAACCACAATAGTATACTACCTTGCCAAGATGCAGCCCAGAAGAGTAGAGGTTTAGGATTGCTCTTGGAAAAGACTAACATTTAATGGGACATGTGACTTTTTAAGAATGCGATAGGAAGCTAATGAGGTGTGAGAGAAGAACACTGATGCTACAACCCCCTCCCCTACCTCCACCCCCAAGACTGGATGGGGGCAGGCCTGACAGCCTCGCTTAGCTGGCCACCTTGGGCTTGGCCTTTGCTAGAGCTGAGGTCGCCTGCAGACCCCACTTGGCTTGACTTCCCCAAGGACATCAGTTGCCCTGACGTAAAACTTTCCACCTTGCCCGCTGTTATGGTTCAAGCCAGAGACTATGGCCAAGTAGCAATTCTCAGAACCCAAGTGGGGCTAACATCCTGCCTGGTTTCCTTGTCTTCTTGCTTAGACCAGAGCTGCTTGAGAGAATCATAGAGAGGTGGTATTTAGAGAGTCTCAGAAGTGCCACATGCAGGAAAGGACTCCCGGGCCCCTCCCGGCTGGCCCTCCTGGCTGGCCCCTCCCTGTAGCATGCCTTCGGGTTCATGGCATGGAGGAAGAGGAAGCAGACTCATGGGAGTGGGGGCGTGGGGAGTGTAGGTTGTGAAACAATACAAGAAACCTCCAGAGCTAGCAAAGAAAGTTTTGTTTCTGGAATTTCGCATTCAAACTTTTTTCACAGTCAACATTTCTGTGACTAGAAGGTGAGATAAAAATCTATGTCATTCCACTGGTTTTCACCCTTGTTTTAAATTATCAGATTTTAAACAGAAATTATTATCAGTCTGATATTGTTTCCTTTTCTAAAATGTGGTTTAATTTTGTAAAGAGCCTAGTAAGACGGCAGAGCTGAATCATAGGAAGTGTCAGCAGGCAAGCTCTACACCCGTGATTACAAAACCATGGCCGAGTAACCTTTTTCATTCTCCTTGAAAAGTGTTTTTTAATCCTGTCTGTTTTTTAGCTAGGGGAATTTCCTCTTCCTTTCTCCTACCATTATGGCTTCTTTGATTTCACGTGAGAAAGTGTTTAATCGAGTTGAGCAAGTATGTGCCTTGAATTTGAATCTCACCTTCTTTTCCTTACTGAGTAGTACTGGGACAGTCACTTAACCTCTCTGAGCCTCAGTGGTCTTCCTCTAATTGCAGATAATAAGAGGAAGATATTTGATTAATTAATGACTGAGCGACTAACACTTTCACACTTTCATATTTGATTAATTATTAATATACAATTAATTATTGTGCTAGTTGCTCAGTTGTGTCTGACTCTTTGTGACCCCATGAAATGTAGCCCGCCAGGCCTCTCTGTCTATGGAGTTCCCTAGGCAAGACTACTGGAATGGGTAGACATAGGTAGCCTTCTCCAGAGGATCTTCCTGACCCAGGGATCCAAACCACTGCAGACCAATTCTTTACTGTCTGAGCCACCAGGGAAGCCTAAGTATTAGTATACAACTAATGATTAATATATTATATATTATTGATCATTGTATATTTATGAATCATGCATTCCTGTTACTTACTATGTGCTGGAATCATGTTAATTCCTACCATCGAACAGGGTTGGATCATTTTTTTCCTATTGATAGTCACTGACTCACCAAAAAATGAAAAAAATTTATTTCATTCAAGGGAGAGAGTTGTGGGTGTTTTTGTTTTGGATCTTATTTTTAGACATTACAAATATGTTCCATCCACTTTATTTTGAAATTAAGAATGGGGAACATTATTTATATCTGAATCATATATTATAACAAATGAAAATAGTACATGAATGATTTCAGCTCTATATTATATGCATTTAAAAGAAAGAGAGAGACACAGAGAGGAAGGGAGGGAGAGAGAAAAGGAAGAGAAGTGAATAAAGGAAAGGAGAAATGGGGGTGATAGGAGACATGCAAAATTGGCAGAGATATAAAAGAAATAGCAACAGCAAGATTTACTGGGCTTGAGCACCAGTGTTTTTAGTAAATAGCTTTGGTTTTTCCCTGATTAACACTTGAGCTATCTATACTAAAATCATGCATTTCAGTGGGTTTCCCATTCATCTATCCGTCCATAACAACAGCTACTAAATAAACTATGTGTTTAGCCCTGCACTAGGTGCTAGTGATGCAGGAGATGAAGCCAACTTTGTCTTCTAAGAGCTCGCAGTCTTGTGGGAGAGATGTACAGGTAAACAAACAAACTAAGTGACTGGCTCAGATTTGGGGTGGCGGGAAAGCTTCATAAAGGAGGTGATACATTACTGTGTCTTGAAGAAAATGCCATCATTTGTTAGGCAGATAAGATTGTTTGGTGGGTGGGCAGAGATTAAGTTATATTCTGGGCAGAGTAAAGCTCTGGATAGCTTGTAGAGTAACCCAGTTCTGTCCGAACTGGGAACTGGTTTCTCTGAAACAGCTCTGGGTGTTCATGGGGCCAGTGTGGCAGGTGGTTGAGGTCAGGAATGATTCAGGCAGATAGACATGGGTTTAATCTTGATTTACTAGCTGTGTAACCTCGATTTACTTGATCTACTAGCTTTGGTCAAGCTGTTCATCCTTTTTGAAACTTAGCTTCCTCATATTTGGAAGGAGGATAAAACTGATGACTGTATTAAACTTTAAGTGAGTTGACATGATGCATGTAAAAGCTTTGCACATTGTTGGGCACACTGTAGACCCTGAAACTGAAAACATGATTTTAATTTCAAAATATTGGATCTTTGGTATATTAGAATCTTAGTGGCTCTCTAAGCAAGTTGGGTTGGGGATGAGAAGTAATGCCCTTGTGATAAAAAGATTTTTTTTATATATGACTTTTAAACTGTCCTCTTGGGACTTCTTAGAAACTTTTCTGAATCATAATAACTCAGGTATCAATTGAAATTAAAATTTTTTCTTTGGATTGCCTCTCCCTCTATATTTTCTTTCTTTTTTTTTACAGTTTAAATGCACTTTATTTTAGAGAATAAAATAGGTAATACAGTAAGAATATAATGTGTGACATTTAAGTCTTCTTGATATTAGTTTAAAAGTTTTAATCAATTATTTTCAGACTGTGGGGAAAATATAACAGCCTTTCAAACTACATGGTTGTTAATGCATTCAAAAATTCAGGAGAAATTAAAGATAACATCACAGACAACACCATTTATTTATTAATTATTTTTTAATATAAATTTATTTTTTTAATTGGAGGCTAATTACAATATTGTATTGGTTTTGCCTGACATCAACATGAATCTGCCACGGGTGTACGTGTTCTCCATCCTGAACCGCCCTCCCACCTCTGTCCCCATCCCATCCCTCTGGGTCATCCAGTGCACCAGCCCCGAGCATCCTGTATCGTGCATTGAACCTGGCCTGGCGATTGATTCATTTCACATTTGATAATATACATGTTTCAATGCCATTCTCCCAAATCATCCCACCCTTGCCCTCTCCCACAGAGTCCAAAACACTGTTCTATACATCTGTGTCTCTTTTGCTGTCTCACATACAGGGTTATCGTTACCATCTTTCTAAATTCCATATATATGTGTGAGTATACTGTACTGGTGTTTTTCTTTCTGGCTTACTTCACTCTGTATAATCCACTCCAGTTTCATCCACCTCATTAGAACTGATTCAAATGTATTCTTTTTAATGGCTGAGTAATACTCCATTGTGTATATGTACCACAGCTTTCTTATCCATTCGTTTGCTGATGGACATCTAGGTTGCTTCTGTGTCCTGGCTATTATAAACAGCTCTGCGATGAACATCAGGGTACACGTATCTCTTTCAATTCTGGTTTCCTCGGTGTGTATGCCCAGCAGTGGGATTGCTGGGTTGTATGGCAGTTCTATTTCCAGTTTTTTAAGGAATCTCTACACTAGGTCAAACTGAAGATAAGAGATTCACTGTCTTTGTTGTAGATTGTTTAGTCACTAAGCCGTGTCTGACTCTTTGCCACCGTATGGACTCTGGAGTCTGCCAGGCTGCTCTGTCCATGGGATTTCCCAGCTAAGAATGGAGTGAGTTGCCATTTCCTTCACCAGGGGATCTTCCCAACCCGGGGACTGAACCTGTGTCCCCTGCACTGGCAGGCAGGTTCTCTGCCACTGAGCCACCAGGGCAACCTTTGCTATAGATGATCTCTTACTGAAAAAAAAAAATGTTAAACGCTAGCTTCTGAGAGCAAAACTCTTTGCAAGGCTCTCAGCCACACCTTCAGTGCAAAGCTGCTTTTTAAGCCTGTATTATTAATAGAAGAAATGGAGTAGCCATCATGGTCAACATAAGAGTCCGAAATGCAATACTTGGATGCAATCTCAAAAACGACAGAATGATCTCTGTTCGTTTCCAAGGCAAACCATTCAATATCACAGTAATCCAAGTCAATGCCCCAACGAGTAATGCTGAAGAAGCTGAAGTTGAACAGTTCTATGAAGTCCTACAAGACCTTTTAGAACTAACACCCAAAAAGATGTCCTTTTCATTATAGGGGACTGGAATGCAAAAGTAGGAAGTCAAGAAACACCTGGAGTAACGGGCAAATTTGGCCTTGGAATATGGAATGAAGCAGGGCAAAGACTAATAGAGTTTTGCCAAGAGAATGCACTGGTCATAGCAAACACCCTCTTCCAACAACACAAGAGAAGACTCTATACATGGACATCACCAGATGGTCAACACCGAAATCAGATCGATTATATTCTTTGCAGCCAAAGATGGAGAAGCTCTATACAGTCAGCAAAAACAAGACCAGGAGCTGACTGTGGCTCAGACCATGAACTCCTTATTGCCAAATTCAGACTTAAATTGAAGAAAGTAGGGAAAACCACTAGACCATTCAGGTATGACCTAAATCAAATCCCTTATGATTATACAGTGGAAGTGAGAAACAGATTTAAGGGCCTAGATCTGATAGATAGTGTGCCTGATGAACTATGGAAAGAGGTTTGTGACATTGTACAGGAGACAGGGATCAAGACCATCCCTATGGAAAAGAAGTGCAAAAAAGCAAAATGGCTGTCTGGGAGGCTTTACAAATAGCTGTTGAAAGAACAGAAGTGAAAAGCAAAGGAGAAAAGGAAAGATATAAACATCTGAATGCAGAGTTCCAAAGAATAGCAAGAAGAGATAAGAAAGCCTTCTTCAGCGATTAATGCAAAGAAATAGAGGAAAGCAACAGAATGGGAAAGACTAGGGATCTCTTCAAGAAAATCAGAGATACTAAAGGAACATTTCATGCAAAAATGGGCTCGATAAAGGACAGAAATGGTATGGACCTAAGCAGAAGATACTAAAAAGAGGTGGCAAGAATACACAGAAGAACTGTACAAAAAAGATCTTCACGACCCAGATAATCACGATGGTGCAGTCACTGACCTAGAGCCAGACATCTTGGAATGTGAAGTCAAGTGGACCTTAGAAAGCATCACTACGAACAAAGCTAGTGGAGGTGATATCCAAATCCTGAAAGATGATGCTGTGAAAGTGCTGCACTCAATATGCCAGCAAATTTGGAAAACTCAGCAGTGACCACAGGACTGGAAAAGGTCAGTTTTCATTCCAATCCCAAAGAAAGGCAATGCCAAAGAATGCTCAAACTACTGCACAATTGCACTCATCTCACATGCTAGTAAAGTAATGCTCAAAATTCTCCAAGCCAGGCTTCAGCAATATGTGAACCGTGAACTTCCTGATGTTCAAGCTGGATTTAGAAAAGGCAGA
This sequence comes from Tragelaphus eurycerus, assembly GCA_935064755.1. NCBI lineage: Eukaryota > Metazoa > Chordata > Mammalia > Artiodactyla > Bovidae > Tragelaphus > Tragelaphus eurycerus. The sequence continues at coordinate 1,966,246 of CAKXYN010000083.1, forward strand.
GGAACCAGAGATCAAATTGCCAACATCCGCTGGATCATGGAAAAAGCAAGAGAGTTCCAGAAAAACATCTATTTCTGCTTTATTGACTATGCCAAAACCTTTGACTGTGTGGATCACAATAAACTGTGGACAATTCTGAAAGAGATGGGAATACCAGACCACCTGATCTGCCTCTTGAGAAATCTGTATGCAGGTCAGGAAGCAACAGTTAGAACTGGACATGGAACAACAGACTGGTTCCAAATAGGAAAAGGGGCTCGTCAAGGCTGTATATTGTCATCCTGTTTATTTAACTTATATGCAGAGTACATCATGAGAAACGCTGGACTGGAAGCAACACAAGTTGGAATCAAGATTGCCAGGAGAAATATCAATAACCTCAGATATGCAGATGACACCACCCTTATGGCAGAAAGTGAAGAGGAACTAAAAAGCCTCTTGATGAAAGTGAAAGTGGAGAGTGAAAAAGTTGGCTTAAAGCTCAACATTCAGAAAACGAAGATCATGGCATCTGGTCCCATCACTTCATGGGAAATGGATGGGGAAACAGTGGAAACAGTGTCCAACTTTATTTTTCTGGGCTCCAAAATCACTGCAGATGGTGACTGCAGCCATGAAATTAAAAGACGCTTACTCCTTGGAAGGAAAGTTATGACCAACCTAGATAGCATATTCAAAAGCAGAGACATTACTTTGCCAACACAGGTTCGCCTAGTCAAGGCTGTGGTCTTTCCTGTGGTCATGTATGGATGTGAGAGCTGGACTGTGAAGAAGGCTGAGCACCAAAGAATTGATGCTTTTGAACTGTGGTGTTGGAGAAGACTCTTGAGAGTCCCTTTGACTGCAAGGAGATCCAAGCAGTCCATTCTAAAGGAGATCAGCCCTGGGATTTCTTTGGAAGGAATGATGCTAAAGCTGAAACTCCAGTACTTTGGCCACCTCATGCGAAGAATTGACTCATTGGAAAAGACTCTGATGCTGGGTGGGATTGAGGGCAAGAGGAGAAGGGGACAACAGAGGATGAGATGGCTGGATGGCATCACTGACTTGATGGACGTGAGTCTGAGTGAACTCCTGGAGTTGGTGATGGACAGGGAGGCCTGGCGTGCTGTGATTCATGGGGTTGCAAAGAGTTGGACATGACTGAGGGACTGATCTGATCTGATCTCATCTGATTAATAACACCATGGATACCCAGTGGTGAGAATGCTGTAGACCTGAGTCAGCTCTCTCAGGATAGACACAGGATGTAGAGAGAGCAAGTGAAAACACAAGACTAAAATGTGAATGGATGGAAGTCATTTTCAACACAGACCAACTAGAAGTTAGCTGTCTCTTCCATAGAACTACTATTTATGACCGGTGGTTGGAGTCGCCTTGCAACCACCTTGCATCCACCAACTGGTAGTAGATATCAACTTGCATATCAACTTCGAGATTGACTCTCCAATTTATAATCCATCTTTCTCTGGGAACACAATGGCCTGCAACACTGTGGCCAGATTTGTTCTTGATCTCCCTGTGCCCTTGGCCATAACTAATCCTAAAGCAGTTGTTTCCAGACTTGAGTGTCCCTCAGAACCTTCCTGTTAATGGGAATGCTGGGTCCCAAACCCCAGACTTTCTGGTCCAGTAGGTCTAGGGTGGGGCTTAAGAATTTGCAATTCAGCAAGTTCTCAAGTATGCTGCTGCTCGGGGAGCATGTGTTGAAAACTACTGACCTATGGAGTAGGCAACTGTAAGCTATTTCCGTATTCTTCCTTCCAATGCAGTGGTCTCCTGTCAACCTTTTTTTGTGTGTTTGCTGGCTGTTGTTTCTGTCGCACACACATAAAAAATTGGGTTGGCGAAAAAGTTCATTTGGGTTTTTCCATAGCATCTTATGGAAAACCCAAAGGTACTTTTTGATCAGTCCAGTACTTTTAATGAGTGCTGTAGAGGAGTTTGTCTTTATCCTGAAAAGAGGGATCAAAATGTAAAGGAGATGTGAAGGTTTCTCTGAATAACTGAAGATTTGCTGTGTCAAAACAAGAATAGGAGATGGATCAGGTTGCTTGTTTTCCTCAAACTAAGACATTTTTAACTATTTAAATTGTTTGAGAATGGGTGGCTTTTGCTTAAAAATAATAAATTGAACACACCCATTTATCCCTGTTCTCTCCTACAACACCAATAAAATGACAGCGACTGGACTTTTAACATGATGTATGGTCTCGTGGATGCCAGGTAAGTGGGAAGCAAGATTATTTAGAAAATGCACGGTGGGAGGAATTCAGTGGGAATCAACACATGGAACCTTTATACTTCAGTCTTCTTTCCATCCTGAATTCCAAGGATCTGAACCTTCAAGTGAGTGCCTTCTACATAGCAGTATAGTGTCGGGATTTAGAAGGCACTCAACAATGGCACCCCACCCCAGTACTTTTGCTTGGAAAATCCCATGGACGGAGGATCTTGGTAGGCTCCAGTCCATGGGGTCAATAAGAGTCGGACATGACTGAGCAGCTTCACTTTCATTTTTCACGTTCATGCATTGGAGCAGGAAATGCCAACCCACTCCAGTGTTCTTGCCTGGAGAATCCCAGGGACGGGGGAGCCTGGTGAGCTTCCGCCTATGGGGTCGTACAGAGTCGGACACGACTGAAGCGACTTAGCAGTAGCAGCAGCAACAACTGGTAGCTGTTAACACAAAGATTGGGAAAGGAGGACATGCAAGGAGCTCTACTGAGGGTGTCTAAGCTGAGTTTAAGTCAACAGTATGTACTGAGCAGCTATGCAGCACCAAATAGCAAGCTGCAAGTTCTGATGATTCAGTAGAAAGTAAGGTTCAGTGTGCCCATCCCTCAGTGAAGCAGATGGCAGGGTTGGGGGAAGGAGGAGCATGTACAGAGGCAGACGATAGTGAAACAGCATGCTGAGTTTGTGGAACTACAAGAGATTCAGTATTGTTGGCATGGAAAGTGTAGACACACAAGGAGTGTGGGAGGAGGAGAGGCCAAAGAGATGTCATTGGGTTTATGTCACTCTCTTCATTTGTGTGAATCCTCTCAAAATGCATATTCTTTTATATGCATGCATTTTGGATTTTATAAATGTATCTATTCTGGTTTTCCTTTTTTTTCCATCAAGGGCAATGTTTTTAAGATCCATCAGCATGCTCTAACAATCACACAAGCCATTCCTATGAACTCCTATCTGATGTTTCATGGTATTTCATGCTGTGTCTCTACCTACTTTTGTCTATTCAGTCTCTCAGGAGTGAGCATCACAATTATTTTCCATCCCATATTCCCACTTGCTCCAAAAAAGAAATGCAACAATAAACACCCCCAGGCATATCCTTTGATGAACCTTTGTGAGAATTTCTTGTGCTTTATGCGCTGGAGGGAGATTGCTGGGTATGTGTAGATTTACTGTGAATACGTATTGTTAGTCTGCCTCCCAGGCTGACCCACCACTGGGACATGATGCCATGACATTCCTACATTGTTGCTAGTTCACTTTTTTTGTTTTGCTTTGTTTTACTTTACTTGACTGTGCTGGGTCTTAGTTGCAGCATGCAGGATTTTTAGTTGCAGCATGTGAACTCTTAGCTGTGACATGTGGGAACTAGTTTCCTGACCAGGAATCCAACTTGGGAGCCTTGCATTGGGGCATGGAGTCTTAGCCACTGAATCACCAGGGAAGTCCTGCTGCTAATTTAGTTTTTTTGTTGTTGTTTTTTTGTTTTTGTTTTTGTTTCCTCAACAAAAGTTTCCCGTGCCTCTTTGGATTATTATTATTGTGAGAACACTTACTATATGGGATCTACCTTCCTAACAAATCTTTAAGTATATAACCCTGATGCTGGGAAAGACTGAGGGCAGAAGGAGAAGGGGGTAACAGAGGATAAGATAGTTGGGGTGCTTCACTGGGTCAATGGACGTGAGTGTGAGCAAACTCCAGGAGTTAGTAAAGGACAGGGAAGCCTGGTGTGCAGCAGTCCACGGGGTCGCCAAGAGTCAGACATGACTTAGTTGACTGAGCAGCAAAAACAAGAACAGCAGAACTGTTGACTGTGCTGGACCGCAGAGCTCTAGAACTTGTTCATCCTGCGCAACTGAAACTTTATCCCCATTGAATAGCTCTTTGCTTTCCCCTCTCCCCAACCTCTGGCAACCTTCATTCTAGTATCTGCTTCTGAGTCTGACCTTGTTTTTGGCCACACCATGCAGCTTATGCAATCTTAGTTCCCCAAGCAGGGACTGAACTCACACCCTTGACAGTGAAAGCAAGGAGGCCTAACCACTGGACCACCAGGGGATTCCCCAAGTTTGACTATTTTAAGTACCTCCTAGAAAAGCAGGATCCTGTAGCATTTGTTCTTCTGTGATTGGCTTATTTCATTTAGCATGATGTATTCCAGGTTCGCCCATGTTACCATATGTGGCAGGATTTCCTTCTTTTGTTAATGCTGAATAATATTTTATTGTATGTTTATGCCATGTTTTCCTTACCTGTTCACGTGTCAATGGATGTTTAGGTTGTTCCCATATCTTAGTTTTTGTAAATAATATGGCCTTGAACATGGGAGTGCAGATAATTCTTCCGGATCCTGATTTCAATTCTTTTTGATATAAACCCAGAAGCGGGACTCCTGGACCATATGCTAGTTTATATTTTTAATTTTTTGAGGGACCTCCATCTTGTTTTCCATAGTGGCTGCACCATTTTGCATTCCAACCAACAATGTAGAGTTCCAGTTTCTACACATCCTCACCAACATAGTTTTTAACACAGTTTTTTAAAATCATTTTTGTCAGTGCAAAATGTCTGTAGTTTTTCTTAGGTTCAAAATGTCATTTGTATTTCTCTAATTGCTGATGATTTTGAGAAATGCTGGACTGGAAGAAACACAAGTTGGAATCAAGATTGCCGGGAGAAATATCAATAACCTCAGATATGCAGATGACACCACTCTTATGGCAGAAAGTGAAGAGGGGCTAAAAAGCCTCTTGATGAAAGTGAAAGTGGAGAGTGAAAAGGTTGGCTTAAAGCTCAACATTCAGAAAACGAAGATCATGGCATCTGGTCCCATCACTGCATGGGAAATAGATGGGGAAACAGTGGAAACAGTGTCAGACTTTGTTTTTCTGGGCTCCAAAATCACTGCAGATGGTGACTGCAGCCATGAAATTAAAAGACGCTTACTCCTTGGAAGGAAAGTTATGACCAACCTAGATAGCATATTCAAAAGCAGAGACATTACTTTACCAACGAAGGTTTGCCTAGTCAAGGCTGTGGTCTTTCCTGTGGTCATGTATGGATGTGAGAGCTGGACTGTGAGGAAGGCTGAACGCCGAAGAATTGATGCTTTTGAACTGTGGTGTTGGAGAAGACTCTTGAGAGTCCCTTGGACTGCAAGAAGATCCAACCAGTCCATTCTGAAGGAGATCAATCCTGGAATTTCTTTAGAAGGAATGATGCTAAAGCTGAAACTCCAGTATTTTGGCCACCTCATGCGAAGAGTTGACTCATTGGAAAAGACTCTGATGCTGGGAGGGATTGAGGGCAGGAGGAGAAGGGGACGACAGAGGATGAGATGGCTGGATGGCATCACTGACTCGATGGATGCGAGTCTGAGTGACCTCCGGGAGCTGGTGATGGACAGGGAGGCCTGGCGTGCTGCAGTTCATGGGGTCGCGAAGAGTCGGACACGACTGAGCGACTGATCTGATCTGATCTTACAAGCTTGTTAGCTTTTGAGGCTTCATCTTCTGTAAATTGACTCTTTGTATCCTGTTACCTTATTTCTCTTGGGGCAGCTTTCTGTTTCTTGTTGATTTGCATGATTTTTGTGATATATTTTACATCTGAATCTCTTGTTGGCTGCTTGTCTTAGAGCTGAGGAGTTCCCTTCAATTGCAAGTCCAGCCTCAATATGTAGCCACAGAGTCTCAGAAACAGAAAAACAACCCTAGGACTTGAGACAGAATAAACTGGCAGCGATCCCTTTGGGTGACATATCTTTCTTATGTCCCCAAGGACCACTGGGATTATCTTGTCACTAAATTTCCAAAAATCAGACATGCCCAATCATTAGTTCCTTCAGTTAGAGACATGACATACAGTTATCATTATTATATTACTTTTATTACACTGATGAAACATGTTTCCCTGCTGAAAAATTGTAAAATGCTCAAACTAATAACAAAATTATTAAAACCCACGCACAACTCTGCCACCTAGAAATGACTACAGTTAATCTTTTAGAATGTGTTCCAGTCCCTGAAATGGAATGGCTGAGAAGATGTACACCATCATGACAAATGAACCTCCCCCTTCCACCCCAGGGCTCTATATTAATCTCTCTTGTAGAACTTTGTGCATTTTAGTATAGTTGTTGGTTCAGGGATTATTAGAACAGGAGTCAGCTGACTTATGTTTAAATTCCATCTTGAATTTGCCAAAGCTTCTTTAAAAAAAAAAATTAAGAAAGACCTTGAAAAGCATGCTGAGGTCTTGGACTTTCTTTTATAAGTAATTGGAAGCCACTAACAGAGTTGAGCTGGTGAATCATCCAATATAGTTCTGGTAAAGACAGTTTTTCCTGGAAGCAATGACACGTGAAGTTAAGTGAATAAAAGTTACATTTATCAAGGACTAAGTACTGTGCTCAAGGTATTATCTGTGATATTTCACTAGATTCTTTTAGTGCTATAGCATAGGGTTGATCACCCTTAAGTGAGAGGTAAGAAATTTGAAATTCAGTGGAATTAAGCTGTGTACTCCTAAAGAAATGGCAATACTAAAGAGTACTCAAACTACCACACAATTACACTCATCTTACACGCTAGTAAAGTAATGCTCAAAATTCTTCAAGCCAGGCTTCAACAGTACATGAACTGTGAACTTCCAGATATTCAAGCTGGATTTAGAAAAGGCAGAGGGACAAGAGATCAAATTCCCAACATCCATTGAGTCATCGAAAAATCAAGAGAGTTCCAGAAAAATATCTATTTCTGCTTTATTGACTATGCCAAAGCCTTTGACTATGTGGATCACAATAAACTATGGAAAATTCTTCAAGAGCTGGGAACACCAGACCACCTGTCCTGCCTCTTGAGAAATCTGTATGCAGGTCAGGAAGAAACAGTTAGAACCGGACATGGAACAATAGACTAGTTCCAAATAGGGAAAGGAGTACATCAAGGCTGTATATTGTCATCCTGCTTATTTAACTTATATGCAGGGTACATCATGAAAACCCTGGGCTGGAAGAAGCACAAGCTGGAATCAAGATTGCCCAGAGAAATATCAATAATCTCAGATATGCTGATGACACCACCCTTATGGCAGAAAGTGAAGAAGAGCTAAAGAGCCTCTTGATGAAAGTGAAAGAGGAGAATGAAAAAGCTGGCTTAAAACTAAACATTCAGAAAACTAAGATCATGGCATCTGGTCCCATCACTTCATGGCAAATAGATGGGAAAACAGTGGAAACAATGACAGACTTTATTTTGGGGGGCTCCAAAATCACTGCAGATGCTGACAGCAGCCATGAAATTAAAAGATGCTTACTCCTTGGAAGAAAAGTTAGGACCAACCTAGACAGCATATTAAAAAGTAGAGACATTATTTTGCCAACAAAGGTCCGTCTAGTCAAAGCTATAGATTTTCCTGTAGTCATGTATGGGTGTGAGAGTTGCGCTATAAAGAAAGCTGAGAACTGAATATTTGATGCTTTTGAACTGTGGTGTTGGAGAAGGCTCTTGAGATTCCTTGGACAGCAAGGAGATCCAACCAGTGCATCCTAAGGGAAATCAGTCCTGAATATTCACTGGAAGGACTAATGCTGAATCTGAAACTCCAATACTTTGGCCACCTGATGCAAAGAACTGACTCACTGAAAAGACCCTGATTCTGGGAAAGATTGAGGGCAAGAGGAAAAGGGAATGACAGAGGATGAGATGGTTGGATGGCATCACTGACTCAATGAACATGAATTTGAGTAAACTCTGGGAGTTGGTGATGGACAGGGAGGCCTGGCATGCTGCATCCACAGGGTCATTGAGTCAGACACAACTGAGGGACTGAATTGAACTAAGCCATGTACTCAAGGACACGCAGCTAGTGTGGGATCAGGGAGTTAAATCCAGCACGTTCGTTTAACTGGTTTCTTTCCATGTACAGATGCTGGTATGATAAATACTCCAGCAGTCTAGGTGGGGTCAATTTCCATTTAATTATGAGAAGTTCAAGTACCTAGCAAGCTACTTTCTTACAGCAGCATCTTTGTTATTTGCTGACTGTCCCCAGGGGTTTTTCTCTATGACTCATACAGCAGGGGAATCCTGAGGGAAGCTCAGCTTTTACTTCTTGAATTTCAGAGTCCCAACAAACTCTGTAGTGATTGCAGATAGAGATCTGAGTTCCTGCCAACAAAGAGACTGAAGCAGGGATCTTGGGTAAGTCCCTTGTCTCTGGACCTCAGTTTTCTTAACCACAAAGGATTAAACGATCTCTGAGGTTTTCTTTCATTCTAACACTCAAGGATCTCTCTTAGTGCATGATGTAGTGCTGAGTTCTATGTGGAGCTTAGTAATGGTGATTAGGAGGAACTAAACCAACAAAATCTAATCACACAAACTAGCTAAAAATAGACTGTAGGCAGGAAATAAAAGATATATGTGTTCTCAACATTGTTAATCTGCAATACTCCAATATAATAGAAAAAGTTTATTAAATAAAGATGTGTTCATGTGGGAGGAACTGCATGTTCATTTTTGCAGTCTGTCACTACTGCCTTTTATATTGGTGGCGAGACAGTTTTGTTGAAGGAAAGAATGAGCCAGGAAGAAACAAAGACTGTTTGTCCCCTAATATCTGTCCCCCACCATTGTCAGTAATGGAGGGTCTAAAAGTCACTTGGAAGCAGTAACCCCAGACAAAAACCTCATTTCCCAGACTTCCTTGTAGTTAATGTGACCATGTTATTAAATTCTGACTGATAGGGTATAAATGGAATTAGTGTGGACATTTTTTCAGGAAATATTTTTAAAGGCAGGTGCATGATTTTCTCCTCCTGACTGTCATGATGGAGTCTGTGGGTATGTCATTTAGCTTACTGATATGTTACAGTGAGTGTGTGCTGAGGCTCAAGGTCTAGAGGAAAATGACTCACCCACCATCTTGGACCTATTTGGTTCTGATCAGTTTATGTCATTTCCTCGGGCTATGTCATTTTTAAATGTTGTGCCCTGCCCCTTCTCCTCCTGTTTCAGTTCCAAGTCATTTGTCTCATAGGATATATGATTGCCAGGAGAAATATTGACAACCTCAGAGATGCAGATGATAATACTCTGATGGCAGAAAGCGAAGAGGAACTGAATAGCCTCTTGATGAGGGTGAAAGAGGAGAGTGAAAAAAACTAGCTTGAGACTCAACATTAAAAAAAAAAAAAAAAAAAAGACCACGACATCCAGTCCCATCACTTCATGGCAAACAGACGGAGGAAAAATGGAAACAGTGGCAGATTTTATTTTCTTGGCCTACAAAGTCACTGCTGAAGTGACTTCAGCCATGAAAGTAAAAGACACTTGCTCCTTGGAAGGAAAGCTATGAAAAACCTAGGCAGCATATTAAGAAGCAGAGGTGTCACTTTACTAACAAAGGTCTGTATAGTCAAAGCTATGGTTTTTCCAGGAACCATGTATGGATGTAAAAGTGGGGCCATAAAGAAGACTGAGTCCCAAAGACTTGATGCTTTCAAACTGTGGTGCCGGAGAAGACTCTTGAGAGTCCCTTGTACTGCAAGGAAATCAAACCAGTCAATCCTAAATGAAATTAATCCTGAATATTCATTGGAAGGACTGATGCTGAAGCTGAAACTCCAATACTTTGGCTATCTGATGCAAAGAGCAGACTCATTTGAAAAGACCCTGATGCAAATGAAGGCAAAAGGAGAAGAGAGCAGCAGAGGATGAGATGGTTAGCGTCACCGATTCAATGGACGTGAATATGAGCAAGCTCTGGGAGATCGTGAAAGACAGGGGAGCCTGATGTGCTGCAGGCCGTGGTGGTCTCAAAGAGTTGGACGTGACTTAGCAACTGAACATCAACAGTGTTTGCCACTGATTTAACAAACACATTTGTCATATATTAAATTCATATCTATACAGAAACATTAGAATAATGACAAGAAACTTCACAAATATGATTTAAAAGTAAATATCCACAGATCCAATATGTTCATCAAATCTCAAGGTGGAAAAACAGAGAAAACTACACAAAGGAGCTTGTTAATTAAATTTCTGAAAACAAAAGATACAGAGAAAAATCTTTAAAAAGTTAGAATAAATGTATAAATATATTAATACAATTTATCATGAAAGACTATGCATGTCAGAAAAAGAGAAAAAAAATTTTAAGGTGTTGAAAGAAAAAAACTGTAAAACTGGATTTACATATCTGAGAAAATATTCTTCAATATTGAAAGGAAAATAAAGACTTTTTCAGAAAAAAAAAACACTAAATTTTTGGCTAACAAATCTGGATTATAACAAGTATTAAAAATAAAGTTCTTCATATGAAAGGAATATGATAAAAATTTGGATCTACAGAGAGAAATGTAAAGCTGCAGAAATGGTATACATACAATAATTTTTATTTAAGTATATTAAATTTCTAAAACTACTGATTAATGAAAACAAAATCAAACCAATATATTGTGGATTTTAATCTATGTACAAATACGTTTTACCATAAAATAGCACAAAATAACATGAATAGGTGAATGGAAGAATACTATTACAAGGTTTTTAATTTTTATGTGAATTAGAATATATATTGAAGATAGATTGCAATGAGTTAGAGGTGCATACTGTGAACTTAGTGAACAAACAGCAAAGTATTGTTAAAGAAGTATTATTTGTAAGCCAATAGTGGAATTAAAATAGAATGATAAAACATTCAAAAATAACCAAAAGAAGACAGGGAAAGAGAAAAGAGGGAGCAAAGAACATTTGGGACAAATTCAAAAGAAGAAGGTAAATTTATCTAAACATATTATTAATTATATTGAATATAAATGGTAAACATTCCTATGAAAAGGCAGAAGTTAGTCAGACTGGATGAAATGCAGGACCCACTGTGTACTGCCTATAAGGAAATCACTTTAACCATAAAGGCACGGATAAGTTAAGATTCAAAGTATTGAAAAAAGACGTAACGTATTTTAAAAGATGTACACGTGCTAATTATAAGAAAGAAAAATGGCTATGTTAATATCAGACAAAGTAAAATTCAAAATAAGAAATATTATCAGGACTAACAAGGGATGTTTTATAGGAATATGAAGGTAATTCATCAAGAAGACATAATCCTAAACAGTACCAGATTAACATAGCCTTAAAATATAATGGACAAAATTGAAAGAAGAATTATTTAAAAGGGGAGTAGTAGCAATATCTGTGTGGCATGTGGGGTCTTAGATCTCTGACCCGGGATCAAACCCATGCCCCCTGAGTTGGAAGTGAGGCGTCATAACCTCTGGGCTGCCAGGGAAATTTCTGAAAGAATAATTAGATAAATCCACAATTATATTTGGAGACTTTACCATTGCTCTGCACTTTACCATTGTGCTGCACTCAATATGCCAGCAAATTTGGAAAACTCAGCAAATGGCCACACAACTGGAAACGGTGAGTTTTCATCCAATCCCTAAGAAAGGCAATGCCAAAGAATGTTCAAAAGTGAAGTCTCCCAGTCGTGTCCGACTCTTTGCAACCCTATGGACTGTAGCCTACCAGACTCCTCTGTCCATGGGATTTTCCAGGCAATAGTACTGGAGTGGATTGCCATTTCCTTCTCCAGGGGCTCTTCCCAACTCAGGGACTGAACCCGGGTCTTCTGCATTGTAGACAGACGCTTTACCATCTGAGCAACCAGGGAAGTCCCAAACTACCACACAACTCCACTCATCTCACACGCTAGCAAAGTAATGCTCAAAATTCTCCAAGCCAGGTGTCAGCAGCACATGAACCATGAACTTCCAGATGTTTAATCTGGATTTAGAAAAGGCAGAGGAGCCAGAGATCAAATTCCCAACATCCATTGGATCATCAAAAAAGCAAGAGAGTTCCAGAAAAACATCTACTTCTGCTTTATTGACTATGCCAAACCCTTTGATTGTGTGGATCACAAAAAACTATGGAAAATTCTTCAGTTCAGTTCGGTTCAGTCACTCAGTCTTGTCTGACTCTTTGCAACCCCATGAACTGCACCATGTCAAGCCTCCCTGTCCATCACCAACTCCCGGAGTCCACCCTAACCCACGTCCATCGAGTCGTGGGTCCATCCAACCATCTCATCCTCTGTCATCCCCTTCTCCTCCTGCCTTCAATCTTTCCCAGCATCAGGGTCTTTTCCAATGAGTCAGCTCTTTGCATCAGGTGGCCAAAGTATTGGAGTTTCAGCTTCAACATCAGTCCTTCCAATGAACACCCAGGACTGATCTCCTTTAGGATGGACTGGTTGAATCTCCTTGCAGTCCAAGGGACTCTCAAGAGTCTTCTCCAACATCACAATTCAAAAGCATCAATTCCTCAGCACTCAGCTTTCTTCACAGTCCAACTCTCACATCCATACATGACCACTGGAAAAACCATAGCCTTGACTAGACGGACCTTTGTTGGCAAAGTAATGTCTCTGCTTTTTAATATGCTGTCTAGGTTGGTCATAAATTTCCTTCCAAGGAGTAAGCGTCTTTTAATTTCATGGCTGCAATCACCATCTACAGTGATTTTGGAGCCCCCCAAAATAAAGTCTGACACTGTTTCCCCATCTATTTGCCATGAAGTGATGGGACCAGATGCCATGATCTTAGTTTTTTGAATGTTGAGACAAGGGATGGGAATACTAGACCACTTGATCTGCCTCCTGAGAAATCTGTATGCAGGTCAGGAAGCAACAGGTAGAACTGGACATGGAACAATAGACTGGTTCCAAATCAGGAAACGTGTATCAAAGCTGTATGTTGTCACTGTGCTTATTTAACTTACATGCAGAGTACATTATGCGAAATGCTGGGCTGGATGAAGCACAAGCTGGAATCAAGATTTCTGGGAGAAATATCAATAACCTCAGATACGCAGATTATACCACCCTTATGGCAGAAAAGGAGGAAGAACTGAAGGGCCTCTTGATGAAAGTGCAAGAGGAGAGTGAAAAAAGTAGGCTTAAAACTCAACAGTTAGAAAACTAAGATCATGGCATCTGGTCCCATCACTTCATGAGAAATAGAGGGTGAAACAGTGACAGACTTTATTTTTTGGGTTCCAAAATTACTGCAGATGCTGACTGCAGCCATGAAATTAAAAGATGCTTGCTTCTTGGAAGAAAAGTTATGACTAAACTAGACAGCACATTAAAAAGCAGAGACATTACTTTGCTGACAAGGGTCCATCTAGTCAAAGCTATGGTTTTTCTAGTAGTCATGTATGGATGTGAGATTTGGACTATAAAGAAAGTTGAATGCCAAAGAATTGATGCTTTTGAACTGTGATGTTGGAGAAGACTCTTGAGAGTTCCTTGAACTGCAAGTAGATCAAACCAATCAATCCTAAAGGAAATCAGCCCTGAATATTCATTGGAAGGACTGATGCTGAAGCTGAAACTCCATTACTTTGGCCACCTGATGTGATCAGATCAGATCAGTCTCTCAGTCGTGTCCGACTCTTTGCAACCCCATGAATCGCAGCATGCCAGGCCTCCCTGTCCATCACCAATTCCCAGAGTTCACTCAGACTCACGTCTATCAAGTCAGTGATGCCATCCAGCCATCTCATCCACTGTCGTCCCCTTCTCCTCTTGCCCCCAATCCCTCCCAGCATCAGAGTCTTCTCCAATGAGTCAACTCTTCGCATGAGGTGGCCAAAACACTGGAGTTTCAGCTTTAGCATCATTCCTTCCAAAGAAATCCCAGGGCTGATCTTCAGAATGGACTGCTTGGATCTCCTTACAGTCCAAGGGACTCTCAAGAGTCTTCTCCAACACCACAGTTCAAAAGCATCAATTCTTCGGTGCTCAGCCTTCTTCACAGTCCAACTCTCACATCCATACATGACCACGGGAAAAACCATAGCCTTGACTAGGCGAACCTTTGTTGGCAAAGTAATGTCTCTGCTTTTCAATATGCTATCTAGGTTGGTCATAACTGACTTATTTGAAAAGACCCTGAAGCTGGGAAAGATTGAAGGTGTGAGGAGAAGGGGCTAACAGGATGAGATGTTTGGATGGCATCACCAGCTCGATGGATATGAGTTTGAGCAAGCTCTGGGAGTTGGTGATGAACATGGAAAGCTGGTGTGCTGCAGTCCATGGGGTCGCAAAGAGTCGGACGTGACTGAGTGACTGAGCTGAACTGAAGCTTTGCTCTTCCTATGACTTATAGAAATTTAGACAGAAAGTTGCTAAAGATATAGGAGAACTGAACAGCATCAACAAAACTGACCTATAAATAACATTTATAGATGTTATGATGTTCTATAAATGACACTTATAGAGCACTCTACCCACGACACAGAATTTACATTCTTTTCAAGAACTTACGGTGCATTTACCAAGATAGTCTTGTCTGTATGCTGAATCATGAAACAGTTCTCAATAAAATTGAAAGGACTGAAGTTGTGCAGGATATATTAATTGATGATAGAAGAAATAAATTAGAAATAAGTAACCAAATGGTAATTCTTGAATATTTGGGAATTAAACAACATACTTCTAAATAATCCATAGTTCCAAAAAGATAATACCAAGTAAACTTAAGAACAGCAGTCGAGCTGAAAAGTAGAGGGAAGTTCTACCTTTAAATACTTACATTAGAAAATTAAAAAGATTAAAAATTAATGATCTGAGATTTTACCCCTAAGCACTGTGTCAGTTATTTCTCACAAATTATCTTAAGTTGTTTTCATTGTCGCTCCATTAAAAATGGTTTCTAGCTTCCCTTATGTTGTTAGAACAACACTGCATGCTGTGGGAAGCGACAGAGATCAGGCCACCTTCAAGACCTAAACCACAAAGGTTGGTTGTCTTTACCTCCTTTAATTCATTAGTGTGACCCCTACAAAAGTCCCACGGTTCCTGGAGGGCAATTGAATCTGCTGCAGACTCAACCCAGATGGGACTCCAGTTGCAGCTGCCATGCAAGACATGGAATCTTTAATAGGGAAGTTAATAGAGTCTTAAGTACATGACACGTGGCCACTTGTATGAAAAATATGTTCTTCCCATCTCTAACAGAAAAAGGAGTAATATACAGTTTGTATTTACTTAGAGCATGTGACAACCTACCTTAGTCATGCCCCAGGGTTATATTAACTTTCTTTCCCTCTGTCATAATATATTCTGAGGAAATGTGAACTGTCTGAACATTAGGAGGAATATCACACTTATATTCATGAGGTTGTGATTATTGGACCATATATGGAAGGACAGTTAGGTACATTAGACATGTTGATAAGACATATGCACTCTTCCTAGGGGGTAAGAGATAAACCCTATGAAGATTCACTTTGAATGAGCAGTGATTCCCTTTGACAGGAGTAGAGGCACAGGTCAGTATGGCCTTGCCTTTCTTGCCTGCAGAGCCCTACCTAATATCATCACTGTCTGGGAGCTTAAAAGACTCTACTGTTCACTGCCAGAGGATCCCACATGCCATTGTGTCAGACAAGGGGACCCATTTCATTTTTAATTGATTAATTAATGCCTTCACTGTGTCACATAGGTTGTTTTTTTGCGGTGCACAGGCTCTCGAGTTGTGGCTTGTGGGCTCAGTAGTTGCAGTACTAGGGCGTAGTTGCACCGTGGCATGTGGGGTCATAGTTCACTAACCAGGGATCAAACCCATATCCCCAGCATTGCAAGGTGGATTCTCAACCACTGGACCACGAGGGAAGTCCCAAGGACCCACTTGATAGTGAAAGAAGCATTGGAGATTCACTTATCATATCATGTTCCACTCCGTCCAGACACTGACAACCTAATAGCATGATGGAATGGGTTGCTGAAGACGCAGCTGAGGCATTAGTGTGAGAACAGGTGTCATCTTCCAGGACGCAGTGTGTACTCTAGACTGATGATCTTTGAATGTCACTGTGCCCTCAGAAGGTAGAATATATGGACTGGTGACCAAGGGGGATGGCAGTGGGAGTATCCTTACTGGGGGAATTTATGAATCCCTTATGGAAAATCTGAATTCTGAGTGTTCAGAGGTTTTGGTTAACAAAAGGGAATACTTTCAAGGGAACATGGAGAGAGACCATGGAAATATAGTTTATTACTGTTTCCAGGGTGCTTTGGGCTCCTTGTCCCAAGAGAACATCATTCAAGAAGTGGAGTCACCATCCTGAAAAAGGTAATTATTTCAAATTGTAAGGAGGAGAAGTGTTTAGTAACAACGAGAAGGAATGTTTGGTCTCTGGGGGATCCACTTTGGCCTTCTCTTGGTGTTCCTCTAGCCCTGTTGATAGTAAATGGATGACCACATCTGTCACAGGCTAAGGCGGGCAGGTGACCATGGCCTCAGACTTCTCCCCAGTGAATGGGTCATGCAGCCATGTTCCCGCTGAGAATGAGGGGAAATCTAGCATGCATGGTGGCAAGGGAATGATTGTGACTTAAAGCCCCAAGGAAAATTTCAGTATGGTTGGGGGTGTAGTTTCTCTGTAAAACTTTTAGAATCCTCAAGGCATGTTTCCAAAACTAATATGAAGTGGGTCCAAGCTGCACAGGCAGTGGACTCTAGTCGTTGCTATAATATGCTGCCCTGGTGATTATGGAGACAGCATCCTAGCCCTGGAGAGAGAACTAACACATAACCTTGCTCATACCATTGCTAATTTGAGTCTATATTACATCAGCCAAACCTATAGCCTACCTATCTAGTGCAGCCATAAAGCAGGTAATACCTCTGTCCTGTTGGGACACCTAGGGTTGTTCATAGGAGATCAGATTGTGAGGCCAGCACTTTACCGTTATAAATGAAACTCTGCCTAGAGAGTCATAACTTCTTCTCTGTCTCCCCAGTTACATGTCTCGGCAGATGCATTCCTATGGCTCAGGGCTCACCCCATCATTTTTGCTTAGTGCTTTGGCAGATATAACTCATGGTGGAGAAGAAGATGGAAAAGAGCACACGGAGATGTTTCCCTGAAGCTTTCAGGTTTCAGTTCAAAAACCATCATTCTTTGTTTTTTCTCCTTTTTGAGAACGTCTGAAATAATCTCTCAATCAGTGAATACAGAACTGAATTGCTTTGCAAGTGTGTGACTCACTCACATAATTTCACATCATTAAATGCCTCTTCAGACGTGTAAAGCTCTTCATTATCCCTCTGCTAGAAAGGGGGGACATGGCAAGAAATTCCAGGGATGTCTCTATTTCTGACTCCTCACCTGTTCTTTTAGGGTCCTGAGTGCAAAGAAGGTCATTATTTGAATAACTCACATCAAGTCAGGGCCAAATGTTTTTCACTTGTAAGATGGGACACTTCGTCTCAGGGCAAAAATTACCGTTGACAGTCACACAGAGGAGCTGAGTGAACAGACCAAGATTACAGTGTGTGACAGAGATGTAGCTTGAGCAGAAGTCTCTTGAGATAAAGTTCAGTGCTCCCTCTCAGATTCCTTCAAGGAGGCTACCCATAGCTCAGAGATGTGGAGGGGCTCTCTGTGAAGTCACTTGACTGGAGTGAAGGGTGGTTGGATGAAGGCAAATGTAAGATGATGCTGCCCTTGGGGGTGCTTCAGAGCAGAGCTTGAGATAGCCCAGAGTTGAACTTGAAAAAGCCAAAGGTTAGAACCTTCAAATAAGAACCAGAGAAGTGCCTTAAAAGGGTCCATGTTCTTTAGGCAAACAATTCTCTTCTTGGGATTCATCTGAAGGTGAGCTTAATGGGTATGAGCAGCTGTATCCACAAAAACAGCCAGGGTAGAATTGCTTATAGCATTGATGTGATGGGAACAGCCTAAATGTTCAACAGTAGGCAAGTGTTAAAATAATGCATGACACAATTGTATAGTGGACTATTGTGTGTCCAGTATAAATGATGATGGGTTGTTCTTAATTTTTGGCTCATAGACCCTTTCAAGTCTCCAGGAACCATAGATCTTTTCCCCATAAAAAGCCATATATGCACATACACATACACTTCAACTTTCAATTTTAGAAATCTTCCCAATTTCTATGTGACACTATGTTAAGAATCCCTATGTTAGATGTATTTTTAATAACCTAGAAAGGAGTTTGTACACAGCATATGTTTTGCATGAAAAAAACAGTTTACAAAATAGCATGTGTGAGATGACAAAATTTTGTTAGAGAAGTGTAAATATCCTTCCAGCTGTGCAGAAAAAATCTGAAAGTTGGCCGTTGTGCGAGTACACAAGATAGAGCTCACAGTTCTGAGGACTCTGGAGGAAGCAAAGTGTGTGGCAAGTGTACCCAGGGGCCCCATCTTCTGTTGGGGTAGATCTAGGGGCCTGGGCTTCCGTGGTGGTCGAGTAGTAAAGAATTTACCTGCAATGCAGGAGACCCGGGTTTGATCCCTGGGTCAGGAAGGTCCCCTACAGGAGGACATGGCAGGCAACCCAATCCAGTATTCTTGCCTGGAAAACCCTGTGAACAGAGGAGTCTGGCAGGCCACAGTCCCTGGGGTCACAAAATAGTCAGGCATGATTGAGCCACTGAGCACACACTCTAAGGGCCTGGCATTCCCTGATCCCAGGGGCCCTGTCCCTGCTCTTGCAGGGCATGTGCTCCTGAATATTTGCATGATCACAAGCACTTCTTCCTCCAGGTGCCATTTCTTGAGAACCTTCAGGGACTCCTGAAAGTATGACATTGAGTCCCAAGTGTCAGACCTTGGGGAATGGAAACAGGTACAAGGGAGAGAGACAAAGATGGAAAGGGAGCCAGGGTCCATGTGAAGGAAAGATTAGTGAAAGATTCTAGGGGTCTAACCCAGAGAGGAGATGACTAAGAATGATCAAGGTCATTGTCTTCACGCATTTGAAGACTATCACAGGGAAGAGGAGATGCAGTTTTTGTACAGTAATTAGACCAATGCATATTATGCACAGTGGCCTAGGCTTTGTGTTAAAAGCAGGAGAAATCGCTGATGAAGTTTCTGGTATGTCATAGGGAAAGGCAGAGGGTTTAACAAACATGGCAATATGGTCTGCTGTATGCTACACAGTAAAGGTATGTCAGGGTGGAAAGGAAAACAAAGGAACAGTTGAGATACTTGACCTGGGGAGGTTGTAGTGGATTTTAAGGATGAACAGAACTTTTGCAGGTTTAGAAATACGAACTCTAGACAGGAAAAACAGTGCATACCATGGCCAGAGGTGTGATAAGTGGATTATGTAGAGGAAAGAGGTTTAGGTGGCTTCCCAAGAGTGAAGAACCTCAAGTTCTGTGCTGAGACATTCAAAGTTGTGCTGTGGGAGTCACAGAAATATCACCTCTCCCTCACCTGCCTGTGCACCCAGGTCCAATGATAGCAGGTCAGAATTGCGGTGGGAAAGAAGGACTCTCCATCAGGCAGACACTGGTCAGCCTCTTTTTGGACATGAATCATAGAGTGACAACTACTGGATGGGGTGCTGGACAGGACTTTATGATCCCATCCACCCCAAAGAGTGACCCCAGCCTCAGCTTTTCAGGGAGGTATATTTATGTGTCTCCCTCTGTGGAAGATATATCTATCACATTATCTTTCACAAAGGTATCATTTGTTTTTGCTTTCTAATTCAGTAAAGTTTTTATTATCTCAGTAGCTGGGTACCAGAATTCATCTACAAAGTGATCATTCTTACTTGGAAAGCTCACCTGTCAGGTTACTCTGAGTGCCAGGTAAGACTCCAAGGGGGTTGGTAAGAATGCAAGCAAAACAAACAACAAGCAAAAATCTAGCTAAGCTGTCCAACTTGGGAACACGAGGAGTTCATAGGTCTGTCTCTGTCTCTATCGGTGAGGAAGAGGAGAAGTGAGGGGCTCATAAGGGAGTAGGGGAGGAGGGATTAGAGAGATGGGCTGAGACTGAGGACCACACGGAGTAAGGCCAGAGCCACTGTGTCTAGATTCTGCAGGTTGCAGGGGCTCAGATTGGCTGGCTGAGGGGCCAGGTGAGGGCTGCAACGAAACCACTGCTTCCCTCTCCAAGTCCCTTGGACTGTGAGCACGTGGACAGAGTGCCTCTATGGCTTCGAGGTGACCCTGGAAAAAACATCCTGTGGGAATTCCCAGGTGGCCAACAGAGTTTCACAAGAGAGATCTTCAACGTTGGATTTGAAGCTGTTGGTAGATAACCCCTTTCCTATCTCTATGTAAATCTTCAAGTAAATTCGCTATACTTATCAGCTCTTTGTGCAAGATGCCACACATATGCGAATGTGTGTGTAGAATTGAGGAAGGGGTGGATTTCTTGCCTGTTTTGTAGTCACATGGTATAAACAGCACTTGAAGAATCAGGGATCAGATTTGGAGACATCGGAATGCAGTCTGTTCCTGGAAATCCACAGAAACCTCAAAGGCTTTGCTTTTCCATTGAGCATGAAGTTAATGATTTGAGCCAGTTTATCTGGATTTTAAAGGGCGGAAGGAAGCAAGTGACATCAGAATTATATTTATAGTTTCAGTGCCTCCAGCAAGATGTCATTGCTACATTTATTTTATGACTGTCTGTCTCTTTCTCAAGTAAGCTGCTATCGTATCATGAGTAGTTTACACAAGTCATGGGAGTTTTAAGGAAGCTGTTTTAAACACCTCTTGTATGAGCAAATGGAGATTCTTATTTCCAGGATCCGATAGAAGATAGTTCATTCATGCACTAGACCTTCTGAAATGTATTTTTATAGACAATAATTGGATAAACTAGCTGAATGCAACACAAGGTATGGAAGGGTAAGCAGTTACTTGTCCTGAGTTAAAGACCCAGCTCATGTGTTAACGTCACTGTGTGAGTACCCCCAGACTCTCTGATACGTAATTGTTCCACGACCCTGAAGTGTTAAGCATAAATGGTGCTTCACTACAACGTGGAAGCCTAAAAGATTTCTAACAATATGTATGCCATCGTCCTAATCCTCTTTTTCAGTTGACTCCTTCCCAGAGGGGCCTCATGTTGCCTCTCTTTGCTTTGCTGTCTCTTAGTCCCTGCTTCTCCCCCTCCTTTTTCATATGTCCTGGGTGAACCTTTATTTTCATCTAGTTCAGGGTTCCGTAACCTCTACACTCCTGAGCTCATGGGTTCAGTGATCATTTGTTGCAGGAAGGGGCTGGGGTGTCCTGTGCTTTGTAAGATACTGAGCAGCAGCATCCTTGTTTTCTCCTCACCAGATGCCAGTGCGCTATTCTCCCGGCTGAGATGGATGGAAATGTCTCCAGACATGTGCCAATAGCCCTCCGGGAGCCAAACAATACACCCTCCCCTCCAGTTGGGTGAATATCCAAGTTTGACGACTGTTAAATTATTCTTGCCAGTGAGAGGTGGAAATTGAGGATTCTTCCTGGTTTCCATCCCCCTTCCCTCTCTCTCTCTCTCTCTCACACACACACACACACACACACACACATCATTGACGCTCATCTTCATCCTCTCATATTAACACAGATATTATTTGTCTAAGGCAGCTCAGTCAGTGGCACCGTAGGTATTTCCCACTGTGGGAGCACTCCCATCATGGGAGCAGGACTTGGTGAGGATGGAGGGAAGTCTTTCCTGTCTGGGTTCATCCTCTGATTCCCAGGGTGGGTGGAGACATCTGCACTGCTAGAACTCCGTGATCAATACTTGAAGCTGAGGCCCAACATGACTTTACAATTTGTTCCAGAAAATTTTTGCCCAGAAAGACAAACCAGTAAGTAACTTTGTTCTGAACCTCAGGCAGCTCATTGAAAAAAAAATTATTTTTTTTGTCCTTCTCAGTATGACTGATGCTCACCTGGGCAAACATCACCTTTTGCAGGACAACAAATTGCTTAACTGGGCAAACCGTTTTGTTCATCAAACCACTGTTTACTCATAAATACACCCTTCAGGATTCTAGCCTTTCCACTCCTAAGCTATTAGAACAAAGACCTTCCTGAAACACTTAAGTTTAGACCACAGGACTCTCTAGTAATGTCACCCTTGCCCTCCCCTTTCTGAGACACAAAAAAACCTCTCTGGGTGGAGTTCTCCCTGATGTGACAGTAAAAACTCAACTTCGCCTGCTAAATGAAGTCCTCTTTGGGGAACTGGCAGTCCCCTAGAGCCTGTCTACTTTTAGAGGAGGGGTTGCCATCATAAAGCATGGATCCAGTGATGCTTATCAAAAGACCAGGAAGAGATTTTGAAACAGCAGATTGTCTGCATCTTTGCCCAGATAGATTCCTAGTTATGGTGTCCACACAGTGCACTCTATAAGCAGAAAGGAAGCAACAAGTGGATTTAGGATTCTCCTGCCCACAAAGGGTGAGTTTAAGTAGAGTAGAGTCAGGGTCGCTAGTTTCATAAGCAGAGAAAATATGAAAAGTGTAGGAACACACGTACACAAACATAGCACACATGCGCACACACATGCACACATACTTTGGAATGATGGAATATTTCACTTTTATTACTTTGCCGTATTTAACATGTGTTTCTTAGTGAAGATGTTTTATTGTTCATCAGAATACTTGCTGCTATAATTTTAGATGGAATTATATGTGAATATAATTCTCTCCTAGCATATACTGGGATATTCAGGATCTTGGCTTCAAAAACTACTGCAGAGTTGGGAGTGTATCATCTGTACAAAGTGTTAATTAATATGAAGTGTGAATGGAAAGAATTGTGATTACGTCTCCTTTTTTCCCCTTTGCATTTCTTTAACCATCTCAAGGTTACTAGAAGATGCACTTATTAGTGGGATGGAGTGGGTAACCTCTGGGGCATATGTCAGGATACAATAACCAGCAGTAAAATAAGTCACACTGCTGATACTCAGAGAGACGGAAGGATATAAAAAGAGGAGATCCTTGACCCAGTCGGTCACTATAAAGATGAACTTTCTAGGTTTGGTTTCATCTCTGGTTGTTTTAGTTGCTGAGTCATATGACTTTAGCCACTAAGCCAAGTCTTTGGAATGTGGAGGATTTCTTGTATCACCATCCTTCAGCCTAGCCTATAATCCACAAATTGGATTTTCTAGGGTGGAGCCTATGGGTTTTTCTAGTGGCTCAGCCGGTAAAGAACCTGCCTGCAATGTGGGAGACCTGGGTTTGATCCCTGGGTCAGGAAGATGCCCTAGAGAAGGAAATGGCAACTCACTCCAGTATTCTTGCCTGGAAAAGCCCATGGACAAAGGAGCCCAGTAGGCTACAGTCCATGTGGTCGCAAAGAGTCGGACACGACTGAGCGACTTCACTTCACTTCAAGTCTTTGCAACCCCATGGACTGTAGCCCTCCATGCTTCTCTGTCCATGGGGCTTCCCAGGTAATAATGGCAGTGGGTTGCCATTTTCTTCTCCAGGGGATCTTCCTGGCTTTTCCTCTACTCCTTACTATCCGTGAAACCATGAGCAAAACGCTTCACTTTTTAGCTATAGTTTATTCACCTGCTAAGGTGAGATGTCTATACCTGCCCAATGAGCCTCATGAATTTGTTATAAAACCCAAAAGAGATACTGCAGAAAAACATGTTTAGTTCAAATTCATTTTATTATGAGAATATCTCTTAATTTTTCAAATTGATATAACTATTGGTTAACATAAACTCTCTGGAGAAGGAAACGTCGACCCATCCAGTACTCCTACCTGGAAAATCCCATGGACAGATGAGCCCAGTGGGCTTGCAGTGCACGGGGTCACGAAGAGTGGGACACGATGCAGCAACTAAACACCACCACTGCCACCACCACCACCAACATAAACTCCCACACCTGGTGTGAGTTCTAGAGCTATTCAGTTCAACGGGATTGCTCCAGGCAGACACAGGCATTTGGGGATCGCAACTTCACTTTCACTTTTCACCTTCATGCATTGGAGAAGGAAATGGCAACCCAGTCCACTGTTCTTGCCTGGAGAATCCCAGGGACGGGGGAGGCTGGTGGGCTGCCATCTATGGGGTCGCACAGAGTCGGACACGACTGAAACGACTTAGCAACAGCAACAATCTTATCTTAGAGTACTGTGGGCTGGCACTGTACCAGGAGCCGGGCTGGAGACCCCAGCTTGCAGCCTAGTTCCCCTAGTGTGTGCAGGCGCTGGGTGCACCCACTGAGAGAATCTCTAGGTGGAATGCGGAGGATTGCTTGTATCACCATCCTTCAGCCTAGCCTGTAATCCACAAATTGGATTTTCTAGGGTGGAGCCAATGGGTTTTTCTAGTGGCTCAGCCAGTAAAGAACCTGCCTGCAATGTGGGAGACCTGGGTTAGATCCCTGGGTCAGGAAGATGCCCTAGAGAAGGTAATGGCAACCCACTCCAGTATTCTTGCCTGGAGATTTCCATGGACAGATGAGTCTGTAGGGCTATAGTGCATAGGGTTGCAGAGAGTCGGACAGGACTGAGCGAGCAGCGCTTTCACTTTTCAGGGTGGAGTCAGAGGAATGGGGGGAATGAGGGAGGAACAGATGAATAAGTATGTCTTCTGCATCCGCTGCTGTGTCCTCACCGGCTTCTAATAAGTGTTATCTCACATAACACCCAGAGTCAATACATGTACATAGTCTATGTGATTGTGCTCATTACAAGTTTCAAGAGCTTAAGTAATTTGCCCCAGGTCACAGAGTTCATCAATAGCAGAGCAAAAATTCACATCCTGGTGCATAAATTCCATTCTGCTTTACTCCATCTGAGCAAGATTTCAGGGATTTGTAGATTAGCGCTGTGGGGTAGGACAGCATCAGTGCTAGAAGTCAGTTATTTTAATATCAGGCAGTTCCTAGACCTTAATGCCTTCGATTTTCTTTTCCTCTGCCACACTCTTTATTTTAATTTCAAGAAGCAAGTAATCCAAGAATATCGTAATCCAATGTTAATGAGACATGCATTGAATTCACAAAAATAGCTAAGTATTGTTTTCTTTTTCTTTCTTTGTTAAGGCTAGTTTTGAGTGGTGGGTGAGAATGGCTTTAGGCAACAGCTTCCCACTTTTTTTGACTTTTGAAATATGAACTGGAGAAAGTAGGTGAAAACAGAATTTGGTAGCTTGCAGGAAAGGTTTTTCTAAAATACCTACAATGTGCTTAAGATGTGAATAGGGAAGCTCACACTCACTCATCATTGCTTGCCAGCCTACTTGCCCACTAGAAGGAAATGTAGTATTTCCTTTTTATTTTCAGACTCTTGCCACTTCTCCAGATTTTCTAGGAACATTAGATGCTTACTCAGATCAAGGTAAGTCAGTTCTTTTCTAGACGTCCAGCCCAGAAAGAAGGCTGGGTTCTGAGCATCCGCTTCTCCCTGCTACACAGTGGCGCTGTTGTGGATCGGCCCTGCAGGGCCCTGTGGTGGGTTTTCCTGTCTTCAGTAAAGTGCTTACTGGTCCAGATTCTTGTCCAAAGGCTGAAAATATCACTTTGTCTCCAAAGTGATGGTTCTTTTTAAATCGAGTCCACAAGCCCAGGCATTTCTACCCACCTCACTTAACTCTACCTGAACAAGCTATGCATATTTGCATATGCACGCTAGCTATATGCATGTTATATGAATATGCATATATGCTAGCTATATGCCTGCTATCTGCATATGCACGCTAGCTTGTGCTTCCTTTCCCTAAAGGCAATTTTATCTCTGGTATATGTTACTTTTTCCTGGACCTCTGATAGAACCTCACTGAGCAGTGGTGGAGTCCTCTTGTTACTTTTCTCCCAGAAGACCGACCCTGTATCCCTTATATAACTTCACCCCTATTTCTCAGTGAGTGACTTTGTATACCATTGGTCTCCAGAAATAACAGCTCTGGAGCAATAATACGAGATTCTGTTCCTGATTCTCCTTGCTCCCGAGTATCACCTGCTGCTGCTGTTGCTGCTAAGTCGCATTAGTTGTGTCCAACTCTGTACGACCCCATAGACGGAAGCCCATCAGGCTCCACCATCCCTGGGATTCTCCAGGCAAGAACATGGAGCAGGTTGCCATTTCCTTCTCCAATGCGTGAAAGTGAAAAGTGAAAGTGAAGTCGCTCAGTCATGTCCGACTCTTAGTGACCCCCATGGACTGCAGCCCACCAGGCTCCTCCGTCCATGGGATTTTCCAGGCAAGAGTACTGGAGTGGGGTGCCATTGCCTTCTCAGAGTATCACCTACATTTACATTATTCAGGGATCCCAGAAGGTGTTTTTTCCTAAGTAATTTGTTTTTTCATATCTAAACAAAAGAATGGTTTAGCAACTTTAAAATCCACCCCTTCAACATATACCCTGTTTGATGTATTAACAGGTGCCTTATAGCTGATATATCATATGACATATTGAAAAAAAGGTTGAGGTTTGCAGTCTGAGAGGAACTGGGCTTTGAAGCCTGGCTCCCAGTCATCACTTGTGTGAGCAGGTTATTGCTGTCTCAAACTAGGATTCTTTCTCTTGCCTCCTGCCTCTGCCCCCAACCTCCATGATGCAGACTGATTCCAGACTGATTCATTGAAATCACTGCTCTGTGTAATAGGCCTTTAAAAAAATCCCCTCTTGTATATTCCCACTTTTTTGTATTGATCATGCATTCATTTTGTGTTTTAGAGAAAAATAAAGCCAGGAATGCATGAATGAATCATGATGGCATGCACACACGCATGCTCGGTTGCTTCCGACTCCACAACACACTGGACTGTAGCCCACCAGGCTCCTCCGTTCCTGGGATTATCCAGGCAAGAACACTAGAGTGGGGTGCTATGCCCTCTTTTAGGGTATCTTCCCGACTTAGGGATCTAACCCAAGTCTCCTGAGTCTCCTGCATTGCAGGCAGATTCTTTACCCTTGAGCCACCAAGAAAGCCCGATGGTGTACCATACAGCACTTAAAACTGAACGAACTAGATCTTTGTATACAGCAGCAAGGATAAACCTCCAAATCCCTCAAAGGAGAGAGAAAAGCAGGCTGTACATATATTCTATTTATGTTCAACTTCAGACATGCAAAGAGTACTGAGATTTGAAGGATCCGGTAGGTAGTTTTCCCTTCCCTACCAGAGTTCAGTGACCTCATGTGGAGCCCCCTGCGCAGCTTCTGGAAAGACCCTTTGTTTGGATTGAGATTGGGTAGGGAGGGGGTTGCACTCCCCTTTGTCCCCTTCGATGGGATGGGGTGAAGGAAAGCTGAACACCTGGCAAATTCCTTCTCTAAAAAAGCCCCAGTTCTTTGATCTCTTCGTCCTTTGGAAGAATGTATTGCAAGCCCTTTCATAAAGCCTGAAGGTGAGTGATGGAGTCAGCTTGGCCACCTCTCCTCAAGTCTTGATCTAGAATGTCTGTGCTTGAGAATATGGGATATTTAAGAGGCACTGATTTTTAAGTGGTCTTTGGTGGGGGGTGGGGGTGGATTTCTGCACAGACTCCAGGGTAGTAGCAGATCACATTGTTAACACATTTTCACTTATGATTAAAGCCCCAGGGTTTCACAGTCAGGCCCCAAAGCTGTTCACTCGGTGCCTGGTTCTTCTATGCTCAGCCCTGTATGGGGTACTCGGATATGAACAGGGCCAGGTTTCCGGCTGTGGGGGTTTCACGGCTGGCTGGAATTACCTTCCTAGTTGGTTCTCTGCCACTGTCTCCTGCAAACGAGCTACGCGTCATCACAGCGGTGACTCACCAGGATGTACCGCGTACTTCCCCACCTTGGGGCCTTTGCTGTGTGTGTCCCTCTGTTTGCAGTGACCTTTCTTCCTCCAGTGAACCCATACTTACTCCGTGGGCCGGGAAGTCTTCGCTGATTGCCAGGTCGCCACATCTCTCCGCTTCTCACTGTCCTTCCTTCCTCTGTGCACCTCTAACCCTCTCCTGGTGGGCCTGACGTTGACTCAAGCTGTGCATGTAGCTGGCTCCCCCATGGACTGGGAGCTTTGGGAGGGCACAGGTCTTGGCTTTTTCATTTTCGGGTTCACTATGAGGCCCGACGCAGTGACTGGCACCCGGCAGAGTGGAGGATGTCTAAGTGCACTTCGCCATGAACTGCTCAGCCCCCAGTGCACGAAACTGCCTCTCCTCCTCCCTCGGGGGTCTCAGGAAGAGTGGCTGTCAGGATGTGTGGCAAGGGCACTGGGCAAGGCATCCTGAAGCCTGGATTTTCCTTCCTGAGCTTTCAGCCACCTGGTCCTTGGGCTGCCGTTGTCCCTCTCTGGGCACAAGGCTCTGCTTCTCAGAAGGGGGTGCTCAGGGCTCACTGCTCAGAATGTGTAAGAATCCGTTGCTATTTGCTGTGCTTTCTTTCAGATCTGACCTCCCCTGTCTGTCTGTCTGTCTCTCTTTCCCCTTGTCCTTCCTCTTAGGTGTGCAATAAACCAAGAGTTTACAGTAAAAGCACAGGAAAAGCCGAATGATGTGTTCTCTTCAGGAAAGTACCTGGTCCCCCCAGGTAGCCAGTGGCTGCCTCAGGAACCCGGAGCCTCCCTGAGCTGTGGCTCCTGAGGACTTTCAGTGTAGACCTGGTAACCCACCTCAAGCCTTTGATGTGGCTTTGACAGGGCATGATACACAAGCAGCCCTGATTCAGAGCTGCAGAAAAGCTTGCTGCTTGCCGCCACCAGCCCCAGGGATCAAACAGTGGTGTGGGTCAGTCGGGGAAATGGCAGAGAACATGAACCTCAGCGATCACACCTGCCTACTCCCCAAACTTCAGTTGGAGCCAATGATTTTTTTCTGCCAAAGCTCTCCTAAAGAGGGAAATAGACATGCCCTTTGAATCTGTGTGCATCCTGAGAAGCCAGGCAATGTTCAAAGGAAGTCCCTGGAGAGACAACAGATTGAGTAGTCAATCCCTGAATATTCAGAGATGTCTGTGCTCCTATAAAGAACTGAGGAATCCCCAGTTGGTTTATACACATCTTCTTAGTAGAAATGAAGATGATAGAGGAGCCTGAAGATATGGTTTCTACTGATGGCTTTCATTCATTTATTCACTTAGCAAAGATTTGAAGACTGATGCTATACATAGCACTATGCTGTCACCAGGAGCACAATGGTTTTAGGCAGAGAGATGGTAGATGTGTAGATGTCAATATGGCTATAGACATGGCTGTGGATATAAAGAGAGACAGAGACAATGACTGGACCCTTGCAAAGCTCAGAATCCAGTAATGGACACAGGCATTTATATCAACAGTGGCGCTGATAATTGTGGTATCTGCCTAGGGTGAAAAGAGTGGTGAGCCACAAACCTACTAAATGGGGGACTCTTGATTTTTTTTTCTGGGCTCAGGCAAAGCTTCCTGCATAGAGTCATTTGAGAACTGAGGTCCAGTGAAAGGAGGCCATTGTGCCCCAGCCTCCCCACCACACACACTGGTCGAATGAATCGCAGTATGGATTCTGGAGTCTGCTTGGGTTTCCGTCTGTCTCCAGAATAATAAAGTCAGTCATTTTACACAGTCGTCGAGGGACCCAGGCTCCTTCCTTCTCCCCTCCCATCTGCAGCTCTAGAATGCTGCTTTCGGTTTCAGCTGACAGGATGCCTGTTGCTCCTGTAGGCGTTATGACTGCTTTCAGGTGCCAAGAAAGGAAGAACAAGATGCCAAAGGGGGCATTTTTCTTTCAAAGAGGTTACCCACAAGCCCCAGCCATTGGATTCTGCCCACGTCTCATTGGCCAGAAATGGATCTTGTAGCTACTCCTAGTTGCAAGAGTGTCTGGGAGGAAGGGAGGGGTGGTGTGTGTTGAACTGGGCACTTTGCCTCTTTGAACCAAATCAGAGGAGACTGGGTGGTAAACTAGCTGTGTCTGCCCAAACTATAGCCAGTGTTTATTTTTCTTTGGCCATCTATGTCTTTTCCTCACTTTAGGCAACACAGTGACCAGATTTTCTTTCTGGAAATGAACCTGCTTCCATGATGAGCACTCCTCTTTTCCTGCCTTCCTGAAACCAAAGAATGGTCCTTCAGGACTTTGCATCCTGAACAAAAGAGACAAAGATGGAAAAATAGTTGGAGTACATTCATTCCAAGGTATGGTCAAAACTGTTGGTTATTTCCTGCCTCCTGCTGCTGCTGCTGCTAAGTCGCTTCAGTCGTGTCCGACTCTGTGCGGCCCCACAGACGGCAGCCCACCAGGCTCCCCCGTCTCTGGGACTCTCCAGGCAAGAACACTGGAGTGGGTTGCCATTGCCTTCTCCAATGCATGACAGTGAAAAGTGAAAGTGAAGTCACTCAGTCCTGTCCGACTCTGAGCGACCCCATGGACTGCAGCCTACCAGGCTCCTCCGTCCATGGGATTTTCCAGGCAAGAGTACTGGAGTGGGGTGCCATCGCCTTCTCCCCTGGAATTGCCCACTTTCTGCTGTTTTCACACTTGGTTTTCTAGTCTTTTCTCAGATTCAGTAAGCTGAACTCCTGGAGCCTCTGTTCTTTCTTCCTGATGCCTTTTATTTGGTGCCTGCTTCTCCCTTGGACCTGTCCCCTCTCCTCTCCTTCCCACTTCCCCCCAGCACCCGGCTCTTCACTTGAAGCTCAACCAGTAGTCTGGTGTTCAGCTCTCTTGCTCCAAGTAGCTGGCTGTGTGTCTGTGCCTCTCCCCAACCCCACCCTCTAGACTGCAGACTCCTTGAGGGCAGGGATAAGATCTAGTTCACTACAGCGTGTGCGGTTTCTCAGCTCACGGTTATTGTTGCTGTTGTTTATAGGTCCAGCAAGGTACTGGGAACTATTGCAAAATTATTACAGAACAGACAAGCAGAAGGCAAAGTGGAAAGATTCCTAACACATCTTCAGACTGTTTCTCAGAATCCTGCCAGCTGGACAGATGGAGGGAGTCCCCGTTCTTCAGTGAGTCCTGGCTCCTGCAGCCACCCTCTCCTCTGCGTCACATTTTTTACTGCACCGTCTTCCTCTTCTCCTCCCTCCCTCTTCCCTGTTGTCATCACCACCCTTTTCTTCATCGTCATCATTATCCTCATCACTGTTAGCTCTTGTTGTGTACTTATTAATACTACGTGCCAGGCCTGTTATAAGTAATATCTAAGAGGATAAGCTTCTTGCCCAAGATTATAGCTAATTTCATAGCAAGGTTAGGACTCAGGCGGAAGTCAGCTTGACCCCAAACCTGTGTTCCTGACCCTTCCCTCTCTCAGTCACAGGGATCTCTGGCAGAGGACAGGGAATTGCTCAAGCCATTCTCCACCTTAAAATCCCTCCTCTGAACCCTGCAGTGCCCACTGTGATGCTCATAGACCCCTCATCCTGCCACCAGTGCTTCCCTCCACCTCAGGAGCCATCCCTGACACCCACCCACCTGCCCCTGCTCCATCCCTTGCCCGCAGGTTCCAGCACTACCACGGAGCCTGCACTGTGCTTTTCCAGCCCTGCGTTCTCTCCAGCTGGAACGCCCTCCCCAGTCCGCCTGTGCCCATCACAGTCATCATTTAAGACCTCTGTCAGGTGGTGGAGACACGTGACATCCTCCTGGGTCCCCACCTGCCCCACTTCAATTTCAGCAAGTTGCTTAGCCTTTCTAAGTCTCTTAGTTTCTGTAAGAAGGAGATAAAAGTATACACTTTGGGAATATGAAACAGTGCTCATAAAGTGACTTATGCCCCCGCCCCCTCTCCCGACCACCCCTTTTATTACAGCTGCCACCCACCCTTTCTCTGAGTCAAAGATGCCGCCAGCCGGCGGGCCTGCCTCTCCATCGTTTTTGGTGATCGTCTTCGGTGATTAGACAGGAAGAAATGACACCCTTGGCCGTCATTGCTTCGTTCTGTCTAGTCTGCTAGGATATTCATGGACTCCTGATGTCTCAGTCCCCCAGTGGCTGGTGAGCAGAACCCTAGACAGGAATAGCTGCAACATCAGGGATGGAAATTCTATCTCAACAGCCTTGCCACTGGTTTATGTGGGCAGGTTGGATAAAGGGCACTGTGGACGGTGTGTGGAGAAGAGGAGGTGTGCACCCAAGGAAGAAGAGCTGGTTCCAGTCACGGAACTGCCTCTTACTGTGCGATTCCTTCATGTGTCTGTCTTTCTGGCCTCAGTTTCCCATCCGTAGTACCTGATACAGGGGCTCCGTCCCTAAGCAGTGCCCACCTGGATCAACTCTTCATTCTGGAAGACTGTTTCGGAGAAGTCAGCTTGGCTTCAGACACCCCATGGTGTTGGGGAGGAGTGATTGTTCGTGGTGGGTCATCCTGAACTAGAGGAGTCCAGGGGTGTGTGTGTGTGTGTGTGTGTGTGTGTGTGTGTGTGTATGCGTGCGTGCACAAGGGGCTGCTCAGAGGATGTGTGGCATCAACCTAGAAACAGCTACTGGGAATTCAGGACCACTTGGAATTCTTGAAGACACTCCAGACTGTCACTGTAGATTATCCTAAGGTCAAGCAGTTAGCATTCACTGAGTACTTACTGTATACTCTATGATACTGATAAGAGTTTTACATTTAGAGTTATATTTTTACAAGGATAGTTGACTTATTCTTATATTCTTTCTCAGAGCTAAGGATCATCATTTGTCCAAACAGCCTTTCATTGTGTTTTTATTTTATTCATATTATTTTCTTCCTTGCACCCTTGGTTCCTTCTCCTAGTCTCTTCACACTCCATCATAAAGACATGTATATATTTTAAAAAATGTGTAGTGTTTATGGTGAATCTATAAGCTCTTAATTTATATGTATGATGCCATGATACATATCTTATTCAGTTTCCTCTTCCTTCAGTCAATATTTTATTTTGAGACCCTATCCACCTTCTAGTTGACTTTTCTAACTGCTACACAGTATCTCTATTGACCCACTGCACCGGCACCCTTCTATTCTGCTAGGGGTGGCAACTGTATCATCTCTAATTCCCAGAAGCAGTGAGTCAGGTTTTATCTGCTGGGTTACTCACTGCTTTTTTTTTAACCTTTAAAAATTGGAACATAGATGCTTTACAATGTTGCATTGGTTTCTATTATACAACAAAGTGAACC
Organism: Tragelaphus eurycerus; assembly: GCA_935064755.1. Taxonomy (NCBI): domain Eukaryota; kingdom Metazoa; phylum Chordata; class Mammalia; order Artiodactyla; family Bovidae; genus Tragelaphus; species Tragelaphus eurycerus. The sequence goes on from CAKXYN010000083.1 coordinate 1,999,367, forward strand.
AGCTGTACGTATACATATATCCCCTCCGTCTTGAACCCCCCTCCCACCCGTCCCCCATCGCACCCCGCTAGGTCCTCACAGATCCCCGAGCTGAGCTCCGTGTAGCACACAGAAGCTCCCCACCCGCTGTCCGTCGCACGTGCTCCTGTAGATGTACCGGCGCCACGCTCTTGTGTTCCCAACCCTCCCTTTCCCCGCCCTACGTCCCCATGTCCATTTTCCACGTCTGCGCCTCTATTCCTGCCCTGCAAATAGTTTCAACAGTACCGTTTTTCTAGATTCCATATACATGCACTAACATACAATATTTGCTTTTCTCTTTCTGACTTACTTCACTCTGAATGACAGCCTCTAGGTTCATGCACATCCCTACAATTGATTTAAGGCGGACACTTGCTGCTAATGGAGATAGTTTCAGGTGCTGCACACTGGAACTATTAGCAACGTGGAATTATATACTGTGTTACACCATGAAGATCCTATCAGTTTAGTGATAGTAAGTCATTACTAACCCTCTTTGTTCTCTACATTTTCCTTTTAAATAGATCGGGAGCAGGCCTCAGGCTAACAGGTTTGCAGGCAGCACACTCTGGCTGAATTTAATTATGTTGGAAATTCAATTAAAAGGTAACTTAATAAAAAACCTATCTATTTAAATGTTTCCATCTATTTTAAATAAACAACCTGTATTTCCACTTAAAGAAGTGACTTTCCATATGTAAGAGAATTTAAATGTTGCTGATTATATACACATCATTATTGTATATTCCATTAAGAAAGAAAAAAATTTATACTGATTGACTATCACATACCACTGAGTATGAACATGCTGCCTTCAAAGATGTTAAAATGTGAACAAACATATATCTGTTTTTGTTTCCTTTGACAAACAAGGGTAGTTATATAAAGAAGACAGTGGATTTAATGGAAACAAAAAGTAAATAAATGACAGTTCTTGAATTAAGTGAATTTGGTAAAAATTAAGATGCTGATGCAAGAATGACTGGAGTTTGGGGAACACTGAATTATCTCATGTAGGTGATCCTCAGACCAGCTTTGTGAGGAAGGCATAGTTATTCCTGCTTAGCAGACAAGGAGGTTTAGAGTAAATTTATATTCAGGCAAGTAGGTCAAAAGTCCTCACCTCCAGGTACTAAGAATCCATCACTTGTGACTTCATTTCGGGGTGGCCTCTCCTTGCCCCTCCTTTTGGAGAGGCTTTGAAGAGTGCCTGGATCTTGGTTTTTCCTCCCAATCTTGAACCCTTCAAAACACTTGAATGCTTATGGGTTAGAGACCACCATCACTCCACCTCAAATATGAAGTAGCATGTTCTGATATCTTTCTTACAATGGCTACATTATCAACAGAGAAGTCAAATGATGATGAGTGAACATTTCTGATATGGAAGCACCCACTAAAGGATGTATGTTGAGGACAGAGAACATTCTAGTAATGGGTGAGGCATGAGCAGTAGAAGCAGCAGCAGCAGTTGCAATGCTTTGTGAGTTACAAGTTTTTTTCACTTTTTAAAAAATTTGATCCTTACCACCATCACGAGTAGATATTATCCCCATTTTACAAGTGGAAAAACTGACGTTAATTTGCCCCAAATCACACAATTAATAACTGGTAGAAATGTAAGTAGATCTGTGAAGGAACTGCCTTTTCCTCTCTCTTTTTAAATTAAATTCCCTTCTGAGTTAGCTGTAGATTCACTACTATTAGAAATAATGTAGACAAGTCCAAGAGATCTGGTGTGCTACTGGATTTATCTTTTTCCCCCACTGGTAACATTTTGAAAAATTGTTACACCATATCAGACCAGGGCGCAGGACATCGATACAGTTAAGACATAGGGTCTGTCCAGGGGTCTTGGCCTTGTATATTCACATCCACTTTCCTCTCCTGCACTGCATCCCATTCACACCTGGCAATCACTAATCTGTTCTCCGTTTCTGCAGTTTTGTCATTTCCAGTGCTACATAAATGTCGTTACACAGTGCGTAACCTTTAGAGGCTGTTTTTCCGCCCAGCTTCACCCTCTGAAGATTCACCCAGATTGCTTAGCGTGTCGATAGCTCGTTCCTCTTACCCTGACTAGTTGTTCTGTGGTTTGTCCACCCAGCTTTTTAATAGGTTGTTTTCAGTTTTCAGCTATTACAAATAAGGCTTCTGTGAATAACATCACACAGGTTTTTGCCTGAACGTAAAGGTTCGTTTCTCTGGAATAAATGCCTAAGAATGTGATCACTGTTTTTTGGGGCAGTTGCATGTTTTTCACAAGAAACTGCCAGACTGTTTTCCAGAACGATTATGTTGTTTGTGTCTCTCACCAGCAATGTATGTGACCCAGTTTCTCTTCATCTTTACTCACATTTGGTTTTGTCATTAATTTTTATTTTGGCCAATTTGGCAGGTATGTAGTTATAGCCCACTATACTGTTCATTTACTTTTCCCTGCTGCTGCTGCTGCTAAGTCACTTCAGTCGTGTCCGACTCTTCACGACCCCATGGACTGCAGCCCACCAGGCCCCTCCGTCCATGGGATTCTCCAGGCACGAGTACTGGAGTGGGGTGCCATCGCCTTCTCCCTAATGGCTAATAATGTCAAACGTCTGCTATGTGCTTGATTGCCATCTGTATATCCTCTTTGTTGAAACTTGGCTGCTTTTTTCACCTAAGTATCCTTCCATTTTCCCCAATATTCTTTCTTTAAAAAAATTGAATTTTGTATTGAGATAATTGTAAATTCATAACACTATGGCAGTGTTATAAATAATCCAGAGATCAATAATATGAACAACTAAAAAAGTGGACAAAAGATTTGAAAAGACATTGATCCAGAGAAAATATACAAATGACCAATAAGCACATGAAGACAGGCAGCCTCACGCGCCACCAGGGGATACAGATCAAAACCACGGTGGGACTCCATCTCACATCCACTAGAATGGTTGTAATAAAAAAAAAGGGAGCAAGAAAATGACAAGTGTTGGCAAAGACATGGAGGAACTGGAAACTTCCCACACTGCCGATGGAAATGTAAAATGGTGGAGCTGTTCTAAAACAGCCTGGCAGTCTGTCAAAAGATTAAGCTCAAACACAGCAATTCCATTCCCAGGTGTATGTTTAAGGGAACCGAAAGCATATGTTCAGCCAAAAACTCATACATAAATATTTATAGTAGCAGTATTCATAACAGCCAGAAATGCAAACAACCCAATGTCCATCAACTGATGAATAGATAATAAAATGCAGTATAGCCATACGATGGGATATTGTTCATCAAGAAAAAGAAATGAAGTATTGATACATGCTACAACAAATGTGTGAAAAAGCCGTCACAAAGGACCACCTATTGTATAATTTCAATTCTATGAAATACCCAAAGCAGACCAATCTGCAGAGACAGAAAGTAGCTTAGCAGTTTCCTAGGGCTTTTGGGGTAGGGGGGTATGGAAGAATGATAGATAAAAGATGCAGGGTTTCTTTTGGCGGATAATTAAAATGTTCTAAAACTGTGATGATGGATATGCAATTCTGTGAATACACTAAAAGCTATTGAATTGTACAAGTTACATGAGCGAATTCTATGTTATATGATGCATATCTCTATAAACATTTTTTTTTTAAGAAATAATAAGGGAATATTCTGTGTACCCTTTACCCAATTTCTCCCAATGGAATTAGCTTGCAAAACTATGGTATGAGAGACTATTGACCCCAGGATGTTGAGATTGGTACAAGCCCCTCTGTTATTTAGATTTCCCCAAATTTGCCTGTACTTGGTTTGTCTCTTATCCTCTCTGTCTCTGTGCCTGTGTGTATTGTTCTATATATTTTGATCACAAATACTGGTTTGTGATATTTGTGATAATATCACAGTCAAGACACCATCATAGTCAAGACACCAAATGAAATATTGCCTCTTTTAAAGCTCTGTTCACTTTAGTTTCTGTCTAAAGAAGTGCTCCAAAGACCTCTCACTTGCCCTCACTGTTAATAACCCAAAGCAGAGCAGAGACCCTCCATCCTTTTTCCCCAGGCATGCCCGTTCTTGTTGTCAAAGGGCAGAGGTCATAATGGAGCATGAATTCCCACCCACAATGGAGAGACAGAAGGTTGGGATTGCAGGCACAATTCATCTAGATTCTAGAATCACCCACACTTCTGAAAGAGTAGGAAATTATCTTACCAAAAGGAGGAACATGAATTCTGGAAGGGGGATACGCCCCCATGTCTCCACTCCCGCTTTCTCCTCCCACCAATTTCGGAAGCGATCTCTAACTCCCAGGCTCAGTGGGTGACTTGTCAGCGCTTTCGGAGATCCGGTCTTTATTGGGCTGCCACTAGCAAATGCTCTCAGGGAGAGGAGTGGCAATGATTCATCTGTACTAATCCCTGTGTTTTCATCAGCCCTGCTTCTGTGAGAGGGGACAGCCCCGGTCGCTCTTCCACATCATCATGTTTGGTTTCTCTCAAAATGTTTGCTCAGAAAAAAGCCCAGAGTTTGGCCTGGGCTCATTCTGGGCTTCCAGGGGAATTCCCCATCCGCAGACTCCAGGCGTGTAGTTGCTAGAACATTCGCTCCTTACCTGGCAGGGCAGAAGGTGAAGCTGGCTTTAGCACAGAAGTTTTGAGGGGGGATCAAAGACAAGCTTACTGGGATCCCATCTTCCAGGACAGGAGATGAGGGAAGAAATAGCTGCTGTTACTCTGTGTGTCTCCACTGTGATCCTACTGCCTCCGCAGCGCGGGTCCTATCACAGCTGACCACGTGCTAGCCTCAGCTCTACCCTCCATCTGGATCTTAGAATCCAGCCATGACTGGGCCACCTAACACTTCCCTTGTGCACTTCTGGTCTCTGCCACCCTCACTGTGGTCCCCAAACACTGACTTCATCATCTGATCCCCACCTTTGCAAAACCTCAAACAGTCACCATCCCAAGATCCCAGGAAAACTTCGCCCTGTGACTGGTACGTGGTAGAATCTCCAAAAACAAGTATGACCACGAAGGATGATAATATCCTGATCATATCTTGATTAATGGAGGAACTTTGTGAGACTAATAGAAGCTCAGAGATGTGAAAAGGCCACATAGCGATGAGCCATGAGAATTTGTAACAACACATTTAAATGTCTCTCTCTTAACCATGGTTTCCTTGAAGTCTCCTAACTCTTTCAAGCCCTTCATCCCAGGTCCTGTCTTCCTTAGTAAGACCATAGCCTTGCAAACCAGAGGCAAAAAAAGGTGATCAGCTGGCCCTTGGAGACCCATAGTAGAGCTGATGGTAGAGCTTGAGCCTGAAGCCCATCTGCCTGCAGAACTCCCTTTTCTTTGAGGGGGTTAGTTTTTCCTTGAGGCTTTCAAATGATTGGTTGAGGCCCACCTACATTAAGGAGAGCCATATTCTTTCCTCAAAATTGACTGATTTAAATGTTTATTCTTCTTCAGTCCCTCAGTTTTGTCTGACTCTTTGTGACCCTGTGGACTGCAGCATGCCAGGCTTCCCTGTCCTTCACTATCTCCCGGAGTTAGTTCAAACTCATGTCCATTGAGTCAATGATGCTATCTACCCATCTCATCCTATGCTGACCTCATCTAAAAAAATACCTCCACAGCAACATCCAGACATGCTTGATCAAATATCTGGGTATCATAGCCTAGCTAAATTGACACACAGAATTAACCATCACATCAGACAAGGCTTTTATGGAAAGGAGACTAGGAGGGAAGGAGAGGGGACTGAACCATCTGTGTGGGTATTTGACCAAGAAAACAGAAGTACTTTAGATAAATGAAAGAAACATCTAGAACAGAATGCCGCTCTTGTTTCCACTCTCTGGCTGGGGAGCTGCCAACAGAGTTGCCTCACAGGGTATCAGACAAACATGAGGGCAGGCATCTGCCAGTGAACACGCAGGGCGGCGGCTGAGAGGCCACGAGGCTGAGTCCTCTCGAGTTGCCTTCGGTTCTCGTGGGCCCTGTGTGCTGTTCACTAGTTCCCAGTAGCTGGGCACTGGGGCCGGGGACTGGTGAGCAGATCCATCATAGCAGGACCAGGATCGTTCTGTGGAGAACTGCAGAGATAACAAACCACTGGATCTGAGGTCCAGTGGACTCATAGCCAGACCTCAGAAAGGTGTTGAGGTGGTAGGGCTGAGTTACCAGACTTTGCCCAAGCAGAGAAAGAGAGAGAGAGAAACACACAGACTTCCAACTGCATGTGTTTCATACTTCGGTTGTAAATGCTAGAAGGTCAGTCTGGAACCAGGGAGATCAATGGTGTTTCTTCTGATACCAGCCTCCAGCAGGCTTTGTGCCTTGGGGCTCCAGCGTTTCCCTTCCATCCTAAGGTTCCATAAGCCACACCTAGGCGTCATCCTGAAGAAGAATTGGGGATGGCAGCGTCAAGCCATCACTTTAGAGATTAGACCTTTCTCTCGTAGAGAAACTGAGAAGTTTCTAAAGTGTTTATTAATATTTCAATTACTGGTGCAAATTAAGTGTAAATTATATAAAACGTAAAGTCCACATTTTTATCTGACTCACTGGCTTGAAGATTAGAGCTCTGGGTTCCTTAGGGAAAGCAACACATTTCAGAGCTGGTGTTCACTCCAAGGTCAGCTTAGGCAAACTGAAGGGGGGACACGCCCATCATTCTTCTACAATGGTGCTACACGTCCATGACTTTTATTTTGAGAAAAAAAAAAAATATTGAAAGGTGTAAAGAATAATATCACATGCATTACCACTACCCAGAGTAACAAATGCTAATAAGGCCTTGTCATATTTGTTTCTAGTTTTCTAGACACACATGAACTACAGATGAAATTACAGTCCCCCTTTACCCTTATCCCTAGACCCGTTTTCCTCCTGTCTTCCCCAGAAGCAACCAGGTTCACGAGTTTGATGTGTGTTCTTGTCCACTGGAAAATACCTGTATCTATACAAATGCACACATCCATGAAAATACAAAATATTGTGTATGTGTTTTAAAATACAACCAGATGGTACCCACCTGTATTTATAATTCAATAACTGCATTTTTCATTCATTCTTAATGAGACTACATTCTAATGATTCTAGGCATTCAGCTGCTACATCTCATCTACTTTCCTGTTGATAGGCACTTTGTTCTCTTCCTTACTTTAAAGTGTGTAGCCAGGTCTCAGTGGACGTCTCTGCGCGGCAGTCTGCCTTGACCTGTGGTTTTACTTCCTGCACTTTCACTTTACCTGTGGTCCAGGAGGGTCCAAAAACTACTAGATGGAAAATTCCAGAAACGAGCGATTTATGTAAGTTTTCATTTGCTCGCCATTATGATGAAACCTCTCGCTGTCCTGCTCCGTCCCAGCCAGGATGTGAGTCATCCCTTTGTCCAGTGCTTCTCACCTATTAGTCACTTTGTAGACGTATTAGTTGTCAGTCCACTCTTGTGGTGTCTCAGTGCTTCTGTTCAAGTCACGCTTATGGGCCCAAAGTGCAAGAGTAGCGACGCTGACAAGACGCCGTGTGTAAAGAGTTCCGTATGACCCGTGATTTCAGGCATGCACTGGGGGTCTTGGAACATACCCGCTGAAAATAAGTGGGGGTGCGGTATGCGTTTCCATGAACACAGATGCTTCTCTCTCTACGTTGTGCTTCGAGACGTGGACTGCTGGCTTTCTTGTGTGAGGCTGTCCTCACGCAAGGGCCTCAGTAACCTGTGTCTGTGTCCGTCTTTTCCTCAGACGCTGAATTCCTGGAGGCTGTGGGCTGGCAGCCCTGTACTGCCCGCTCCTGGCACAGAAATGTTGAGATAAATGCACAGATACACGAATGAAGGAATGCACTGCCTGCTTTCCCAAGCTAGCTGCTTCCCTCACCCCAGCATGACGAGAGTAAAAGGAAGTCCGTGCCACGACTTGCAACATGTATTACTCAGATGAGCTTTTTAAATTAATTACCATAACTTTCTGAGATATAACATTTTATAGGTGATAAAACAGAGGCTTATGGGCCCAAAGTGCAAGAATAGAGACGTGACGTGAATTCCTGCCGTCAGTCATTGGCAGTGAAGGCAGGATCTGAACCCAGGTCGGTCCGGACCGCACAGCCTTGGCCCTGGCTCTCTTCCTCTTCCTCTCCAACACTGGGACTGGCTAATATGAAGCCGGTCTGATCCTTTGCCTTCATCAGCATGACGTCAGCTGACAGCTCTCTCCACCTCAACTCAATCTTTTTTTTTCCCTCAGAGCCTGGGGAAATCACCTTCATTAATTATCCCACAGCTTTGACTAATTAACCTACATCTTTCTGTCTTGGGCCTTGGGTGTACATATTAGGATTTAAAATGTGAGCAAGATGCTTTGGTATCAGTGAAGCTAACCCTGTAATTTCCATAATAATGGGAAAGCTAGACCAAGGAGCCAAAGAAACAGGCTGCAAGTGACGTGGTGAATTAGAAGCCAGGCTAAAGTCAATACCAGTCTCCTGCGTGTAGGTCTGGAGCCCTTTGATCTGACTTTTGGCTCTTCTCTGACGGCGGGAAGAGCGGGTGGTGAATGGCTTTACAGTCTCACTGATCTTAGGGCCGAAGCAGAAGGGCATGGGGAAAGGCCTGGGGGCAGGAGAAATACCACAGAAGCCGAGGAACACGCCTGCAGGAAAGTCCAACTTGTAAGCACCAGATGCACACGCTGAGTTCTCTGGACTCAGGTCAGAGGAGAAAGCTGTCTTGACGGCATGAGACTGTACTGGCCAGGGTTGGCTCAGTGCCACAGCAGACACCATGACACCATGTGGCAAAATGCTGTACCGATTTATGGCTTGATCATATCATGGCCCAATGCTCCTGCTGGGTGGGCCTGGTCTCTGCTGTCTGGGGTTGTTGGGGGAGTCAGGCTCCTTCATCTGCAGACTCTTACATCTCCCACCCTCAGCCTGCAACATCAGTGTCCAAGGTGAGTAGAGGGAGCTGTGAGTCCGGGCCAGTCAGGGGCATAGCAGGGCTGGAGGAGGCGTTCCTGGCCCCACGGCCCAGGGCTAGTATTTCAACCACACTGTCCTGCTCCTCAGTGTCCTTGATCCTGTACACGCCTCTCAGGAATGGGAACCATGCAGCCTGTTCTTCCCACCCACAGCCCTGTGATTTCAAGCCCTGGAATATGTTTTATAAACAGGTGTGTGCCTTGCAGATGGAAGCCTGGCTGTGGTTTCTTCTCCAAGTGACAGAGATCTCAGCAGCCTGTCCACCCTGAGCTGGAACCTCTTTACTTCAGACCCTGAAAGAAGATCTGAGAAACCTCACTCATGGATGGAAAGAGAGCTGCAGTGTGACCGCCTCGAGCGTGGTCATCACCACTGCATTTGAGGCACAGGGGGTCATCTGTCCCCAGATGCTGTGCGTCCGTGTGCTGTGTGTGTGCATGTGGACACAGGCAATCAGTTCCCACCTCTCCCCGCCCCGGCCACCTGGAGCCATCAAGCTTACAGCTGCGGGGTCAGTGGTTGACCTTGAAGCTGGGCTGCCATGCCCTTGGGGGCTGGACGGGTAGTTGGTTGGCCTGTTGCATGGAATTGGGAATCCAGAGTCTGAGGTTGTAGTGCTCAGTGGGCTCACTTTCCTCATCGACACCACAGGGAGAATGCCTTACACAGCCGTTATGAGAACGAAAGAGTCTCATTATGAAAACTGCTGAGCAGGGTGAAAAGAGGCGGCAGTCAGGAAAGCTGCGGTTCTTTTTATGCCATGTCCAACATGCTAGAGACATGAGTTCTGGGCACTTGTATAAGGGCTGAGTCAGAACGTTACCTTGTGGCTTCCCGGATGGCCCCATTTCAATAAGCGGACTTTTGCCTAAGTGTCCCCTCCCTGCCTGTCCCAATTCCTTCCCTGCATCTCAGCGGGCTTCTCAGAGGATCCAGTCAAGGCAGGACGCCCCCCAGCCACAATGGCTGGTGGGCTGGTTCCCAGGCGGGGCTCCTCTGTGCTCACCGCCAGGTGGCTCAGCCTGAAATCTAGAGCCGCCCTACGGCCTGTTCACGGTCCGCCTTGTGACAAGCTCATGGACCTGGTCTGAGATGGCCCTCCTGCTCCTCATTACAGCCACCCTGAGCTTCACCGCCTCAGTCTGGCAGGCCTGAGGCTGAGCCTGAGAGGAGAGCTCTGCAGCTGGTCCCGGGATGCAGGCGTGAGGGCGTGGGCCGGATGTGGTAGGGAGGACCAGCGCAGGCTCTGGTCTGCAGTTCTTGCCCTGGGTAGCTGTGGCTCCATCCCACCTGGGCTCTTGAGAGAAGCCTTGCAGGTCGCACCTCCAAATTGTCCCAGGGAAGGAGAGGTTGTAGCCCTGTCTTCATCCCATTTGGGATGTCAGAGCTTCTCAGGGCAGTCCCACCTCCCACTTTGGAAACATCCCTGAGTTAGACCCCAGGAGGCTTACCAGGCTCTGAAGAAAGCCCTGAGGCAGAGGGTGGGGAGGCTTAGAGGCAGGTGGTTGAGGGATGGCCACCCCCTGCATCCACCCTGATAGCCGGAGGATGTCGGATACAGGCAGAGTCCGCAGGAGCAGCTCAGCAAGCTGCTTCTCACCTGGGGCCTTCCACTCCGCCCATGCCCTGCTCATTCTATGGTCTAGGTTCAAAAGTCACCTTCTCGAAAGGGGCTTTCCTAGCATCCTATCTGAAGGTGTCCAGCTGTGATTACTCCACTCCCCATTTTCCCTTCCAGACTCTTCTCTGGCAGACTGGCCAGTGGAGCTGAAAACCTACTAGCCTAGATAGGTTGTCTGGGTGTTGGGACAGGTTCACACAAGACCTGCACCAGGCTTGGGCTGGGGTCGTTACAAAAGTGCATACGCATACTCTAAGTCACTTCAGTCGTGTCTGACTCTGTGACCCTATGATCTGTAACCCACCAGGCTCCTCCGTCCATGGGGTTTTCCCGGCGAGACTACTGGAGTGGGTTGCTGTGCCCTCTTCCAGGGGATCTTCCCGATGCAGGGATTGAACCCATGTCTCTTACATCTCCTGCATTTGCAGATGGGTTCTTTACTACTAGCAGGACCACCTGGGAAGCCCTCTTTACAGAAGTGTGTGTGTGTGTGCTAGTTGCTTCAGTTGCATCCGACTCTTTGCAACCCTATGGACTGTAGCCCACCAGGCTCCTCTGTCCATGGGATACTGGAGTGGGTTTCCATTTCCTTCTTCATCTTTACAGAAAACTAGGGGTCAAATGGCAGTGCTGGTCCAGGGAGAAGATGCCAAAGAAGTGCTAAAGCTTTGATTGATTGTCAGATATTGGGGTAGGAAATGTCAGAGTCAGGAACGCAGGCGAGGTAAGCGCCTAGCAAAAGCTAACCAAGCGGTAGGAAGTGGGAACTCAGGAGGAGACTGAAGGTCTGGTGTTATTTCCACAGACGGTGCCAGGCGGGCAGGAGTCTTTTGGGGAAGGACAAGATGTACCTTCTAGTTCTGCTTTGTCATTTGAAGGGCACTTTCCCATCTCTGAGTTTGTCTTCCCCAGTGTGACCACACCAGAGATGTCATTCAAGGTTGGGAGAAGTGACGACTTGTATACACACCTCAGTGAAGACACATTTCTATCCTGTAGGTCATTTTGAAACCCTGAAGGTAATGGGATTTTAAGACCGGGAAAGAGTGTCTTTTTGAGTCTTAGTCCAAAGGGGAAGTGGCCTGAGGTGGCCCCTAGAATTATGGAACGCAGAAGGGCAGGGCCTGCCTTCTAGTGACCATAGTTTTCCAAGCCCCAGATGAGAGCGTGCAGTGCTCTGCAGGCCAGCTCAGGTGTTCCTTTCTCAAGGACCTCGAGATCCCTGTCTCAATTCCCCACGCTGGGAGACAGGCCTCAAGTCAGGAGGAGCCTGCAGAATAATGTGCCGGCCTGGGAGACAGAGAAAGCAGTAGTCGGGCCCTTATGTGTACGGATCTTCTTCCCTTCTGACTCAGTTACAACCAACAACCTCTTTCATTGTTTGTACAGTTGGGTTCTGCAGTTCCTGAGAGTGAAGCTTGAGTGGTAGAGGAAAGACATACCCCTTTACCCTTAAAACCAGCGTCTACAGTGTGGGCTGGCTCCATGGCCAGCCTTTGCAGTGTATCGTGTCCAGTTGACCTTTGAACAACAGGCGTTTGAACTGTTCACCTCCTGTATACAGAGATTATTTTTTCAGTAAATATGTCCTGCTGGATCCGTGGTTGGCTGACTCTGGGAATGTGGAACTGTGGATACAGAGGGCAGACTGACCGTGTCCACAGCCGTCGTCGTGATTCCTGGATGATGAGGCTCTAAGTTAAAGTGTTCCATTTAATCCTAATTGCTTTAAGTAAACCACCACCTCAGGAGTGTAGTTTTGAAGTTATCTAATCTTTCTGCGTCTCAGTTTCCTCCTCTGGATAATGGATATACTGGCATTATTTATCTCCTAGGATTTGTGCGCGCATGTGTGTGTATGTGTGAAAATTACATGTGTTCCTACCTGAGAAGCACTTACAATTGTACTTGGCATATATCTAGAGCTGTTTCAAGTGTTTGATGATATTACTTTTGGCATCATCACTCATTTAAAGATGGTGAATTTGAGGGAGAGAAATCAGGTATTATTTTCAAACTAGAGGAGCCCATGTTGGGAGCTGGTGTGCACTTTTTCATTTTAGTTATCTTCTATCTTACTACTCTGCAAAGAACTTTGTGATGGTTTATACTTCCCCGGTGGCTTCATCGGTAAAAAATATGCCTACTGTGCAGGACCCCTAGGTTCAATCCCTAGATTGGGAAGATCCCTTGGAGAGGGAAATGGCAACCCACTCCAGTATTCTTGCCTGGGAAATCCCACGGACGGGGGAGCCTGACAGGTTACAGTGCATGGGGTCGCAAGAGTCAGACACAACTTAGCAACTAAGCCTACCTACCTATGGGTTAAACAGAAGCAAAATTGAGTCACTGGGATGCAAAAGGAAACAGGAAGGATCTAGAAGGAGTAGATTATGCTTCAGACCTGAGCCGTGACGATTTGAATAGTGGCCAATGAACTCGTCTTTAATTTACTGGCAGTTTAGACAGTGAGGAAACATGCCAGATGACATATGTTTCTCTTCCTGATCACAACCTCAGGTACACATTCATTTGCAGAAATGAACTCATTGGGGTCAGGGAGGCAGGAGTCAGACACAATAGGAATCTATCATGTGGTTCCTTTATGTGTAAATGACTCTGAGTGGAGTTTACTATGGCTGTGTATCCGGTTTTACTAATGAAAAGCTGTCAAATGTGTGAATCTTACGTGACTCCTCTGGAAGATCCAGGGACTTTGCTTTTTGGAGCTGAAATACTAAATTAAAAATCATCGTGTAAATGAAAAACACATTATGAGCGTTAGCTGCCTCTCACCTAGCAGACGCATACTTACATTTTAGATTCCCTCCCTCCCTCTGCCCCAGACTCTTCCATGGAACAGTTCCTTGAACCTAGGGCACGTGAACGCGCCCGTCTGCTATTCCTGAATTAACTGCAAGAATCCGCATCAGTCCCGTCTGTACACCAACCAGGCAGATGCTCAGCAGCCAGTTACTGTGTATGTACAGTGTGGTCCTGGGGAGCAGAAGGAGGAGGCTGTTTCCTCAGCACCGAGTCTGTGCCAGACACTTTCTGGGACACTTTATATGTATTGTTGCATTTGTCGTAGTCACTTGAGGTAGCTATTATTATTTCTGATTTATGGATAAAAGCGTTCGAGGCTTAGAGAAGTTATGTAGCTTAACCAAGATCACATAGCTGGTTCTGTAGCAGAGAAGTTATGTAGCTTAACCAAGATCACATAGCTGGTTCTGTAGCAGAACTAGAACTTGAAACCATCAATCAATCAGTTCATTCATCAGTTTAGCACATCTCTGTCTTCCGTGCCTGATTCTGCTAAGAAGTGATTCCTGCACTCACCACATCTGCTGTCTGGTTGGGGAGGCAGTTTTCTAATTCCTTGCCTAGTGGCCTTGTTATAATCAATCTGAAGCCTTAGTATTAAAAACATGTATTATATTCTGTCCATGAAGCCATTTACATTCCATTTGAATGCTCTTGGTGTTTAGGTTAAGTGGAGAAGAAAGAATGAAGTGTAACTGAGAAAGGGAGCTGAATGATAATGTTAAATACTTTTTACACTGAAGACCTCCTTTATGGAGACTGTGTCTCTGAACAAGCCTCCAGTAATTTCCCAAGAGAAGTTTAGAAAGTGAAATCTGGCCTGGAGCAATCCCTTGTAGCAAAGTCCTGGCCGGGGAGGCAGTGAGGTTCTCTGGTGACAAGTCGGAGTTGAGGCTGCAGGTTTCTCTTCCTATAACGAGCTGGCTTCAGAGAAACTAATTAAACCCAGAATTCTTAGGAGGTTCATAGTGTTGCCAGCTTGCAAATACAGCTCCCGGAGCATGGTGTTCCCTGGAGGAAGGGCCAGTTGACTCTACTTTTCTTTTCTTTTACCCTCTGCCTCCCCAGGGGACCACCTTCTTCATAGACCAACATCTGTGATTCACCCCTCTGTCTCTCCAGGGGGCCACCTTCTTCATAGACCAACATCTGTGTTTTGTGGTTTCTTCACTCTTTCTTGATAGCCCTTCCTTGTGTTGTATTGGAGAAGGCAATGGCACCCCACTCCAGTACTCTTGCCTGGAAAATCCCATGGATGGAGGAGCCTGGTGGGCTGCAGTCCATGGGGTCGCTAAGAGTCGGACACGACTGAGCGACTTCACTTTCACTTTTTTGCTTTCATGCATTGGAGAAGGAAATGGCAACCCACTCCAGTATTCTTGCCTGGAGAATCCCAGGGATTGGGAAGCCTGGTGGGCTGCTGTCTATGGGGTCGCACAGAGTCGGACACGACTGAAGTGACTTCGCAGCATGAAGCCTGAAAACCTGAAGTAGAAATATTCTAGATGCCTTGTAGCTGAACCAGAGGTGCAAAGTCCATCTGGGGGCTGAAAGGACCGTACATTGCTCTGTTTAATCTCTGGCCACTACCAAGACCTAGGATGCCTCCACTCTCCGGGGCTCGCTGCTTCTGTGACCGCCTGTCCTCTGGGTGGCTTTGGTCACTAGAGTTTCTTTCCTGATGTGAGGGCCGTTTGTCCCCGTGTAGACTTTACCATTGGACTCTCATTCTTCTTGTGTCACCTGACAGAGTGAGTCTGCTCTGTCCTTTCCATGACAGACCTTTAGAGAGCTGGAAACAGAGGGTCTCTCCCTTGTTGCAGTGAACAGGGGCTATTCCATTTTTCTTTGTCTAAAGAGCTGGGGATTCTAGAATTCTCAGGATCCCGATTGTCTCAATATGCAGCATTCAAAAACTGAAAGATTGATTGGGACTTCCCTGATGGTTCAGTGGTTCGCAATCCACCTTGCAATACAGGGGACATGCGTTCCAACCCCTGGTCCTGGAAGATCCCGCAGGCCGAGGGGCAATAAAGCCCAGGCCCCACGACTGCTGAGCCCACACCCTGGGACCTGTGCTCCACAGGATGCAGTGAGAGGCCTGGTCACTGCAGCTAGAGAGCAGCCTGAGCATCAGTGAAGACCCAGACCAGCCGAAAGTAAATTAAGAAAAAAAAAAAAAAAGACAAATATATTAACGAAACATCTATTAATTGAGTGCAACCTTTTCGAATGGGCCTGTTTGTGACCTCACAACTCTTCCCAGTAACTTCCAGGCAGCTATTATACATTTGCTGTTGTTCTTCAGTCACTCAGTTGTGTCTGACCCTTAGCGACCCCATGGACTGTAGCCCACCAGGCTCCTCTGTCCATGGAGGTTTCCAGGCAGGAGTACTGGAGTGGGGTGCCATTTCCCTCTCCAAGGAATCTGCCCAACACAGGGATTGAACCCACATCTCCTGCAAGTCTCCTGCATTGCAGGCAGATTCTTTACCCCTGAACCACTGGGGAAGTCCTTATTATAAATTGATTCCTTAATAAGCAAACCTTAATTGTGCAGCTGCTGTGTTGAAGCTCTGTGTCCTACAGATGTGAACACAGAACAGTCCATGCCCTCATAGAATTCTCAGCTTGCTCTGAAGCTAACCCTGTGAGCTAACTGAGTTGGAAGCCCTTTGCTGCCTTGAACTGGGATTTGGGGTGGAAGTGGATGCCTTTTCAAAGCCGATTCTAATGCTCACCTAAAGGGTGTCCAAGTGGAGTGTAGTCTTTTGCCTCCACTGAGCTGGGTCTGCTGTGTCCTTGTCTCTCAAATTCTGTTTCCACACCTGGGACCTGCTGCACTCAGCCTTCTGCCAATTGCTTAGAAGTCCTTGACTGTGGGAAAGTACAGCTACAGAGACGCTTGGTGCCCCGGGGTCACTGAGGTAATTGGGGTAATCCAGGCCTCATTTTGCTCTGGAAAGCAGAGGCACTTTTGGATAAGCTTTTGTACCCACACCTAGGTCAATTCAATTCAGTGATGTTCCAGCCATACCTGGAAAATTCCCTTTTTTTCTTTCTATTTTAGTAACCCTTCAAAGTTAATGCTTGTAACTAAAAAAACTTGAGAGGTCAGCTGTTTTTGCTCACTTCCTATCAGCCCTTGAGAAAGGAGGGTTCTCAGTGTGGTGGGGTGGTGGGGCCTCTGACCAAAATTGGAGGATGCTTTCCAAGAGGCCACATGTGTGGAAAGTCCCTGGAGAAGTCATTTTCATGGGGCATGTATAGTGCTGTGTCTTTGAAATGACTGATATTTATGATGGTTTTCTCCTCTGAATGTCCTGCTGGATTTCTCCCTTCTTGGCTGTGAGACAGTCTCAGCCCATAGTCACAGGAGAGGCTGCTGTCTGGGGCTCTTGGTAGAGCAGTTCCTTTCCTGTTTCTTAAAATCCCACCATTAGATTCTGACCTGGTGAGATAAAGAGGTGGGTGAATGGGACTGAGTTCGAATCCATATTGACTGTCTGGCTACTTGGGAGAAATTCTTTTCTGAGTTTGTTTGTTTCCACTTACAATGATGATCTGGGAACAACGTCAGTGAACTGAATAGCAAAATCAGATGAGGCTTAAAGACCTCTCCTCCTAGGTCTGATCAAATGTATTCCATTAGCATGTAATGATTGAGAAACAACGGAACAGGTTCCATTCTAGGTGCTGAAATACAGCAGAGGGGAGATGCATTTGAAGTCCCTGTTGTCATGAAGCTTTTATTTCTGGAAAATATATACACAAGTAGACCAGTAGCATGTTCAGTGGAAATATGCCCTATGGAGAAAAATAGTCCTGGGGATGGGACAGCACATGTGTGTTTATGTAGGAGATGAGGGCAAGGCTCATCGAGATGACGTTGGGAGGACACGTGAAGGACATGTGCCAGTGGGCCATGCCTGAGTGGGTGGGGGAACACTCCAGGCCAAGGGTCTACAGTGGGAGAGCGATTGCTGATTGCTGGGTTCACAGAGCAGCAGGAGGCCAGTGTGTCAGAGCATCTTGTGATCAGGATGAAAGAGTTGAGGCCAGGGAAGCATCAGGACACAGATCACTCAGGGCTTCGAAGGCCACTGTGACACCTTGGCTCTGCTCTAAGCCAGAATGTGAGCTCTGGAGTCTTTTAAGCAGAGGAACGCAACTCAACATTTCAGGAAGGTGGCACTGGGGGGCCAGGCCTTGGGACAGAGGGTCCTTGGCTTTCTTTTCAACGCTGCTCAAGATGCTCAGGATAATCTGGAGCGACTGCTGTCTAAACCAGGCTTTAGAGGCTAAGAGAAAGTAAACAATAGCGACTAAGGGCAGCAGGTGTTAGTCTGCAGTCTAGATGAGCCTCCCTCTGTCTGCAGGGAGAAGCGGTCAGGAAGGAGGACAGAAGTCTCGTAGCTGCAAGGCCTGGGACAAACCAAAGGCATAGGGAAGTAGAAAACACGAGCTTGGCCTTCACAAGCATCAATCAGGGATTAACACGCAAAAGTTAATTAGTGGTGGGACATCCATACATATGGATGCATGCCGGGGAAGTGGGGTCCTCGCCAGGGGTCCTGGCAGAATCTGAGTGGGGACTGGACACATGGGCCATAACCTTCCCTCCCTGTCCCCACCCTGTTCTGCCCATCTCCCCACACAGTGTACTTTTGCAAGAGGTGATGAGCAAGAGGGTTTGTGGTTGTTGATGGGAGGCTCTGTGTAGCAGAGAGGGAGGTGAGGGGCAGAAGGGGTGCCTGCCATGCCTTGCTGTCTTGGCCTGGGTGTGAACCCCTCCTGGAAAGAGGGACTAGAGTAATAGTAGAGAAGGAGTTTTCCTGAGAGTGTCCTGTGAGTCTGGGAGCCCCTAGCCCCATCAAGACATCTACAAGGAAGCGCTCTCCTAAAGCCGGGGGAGGCTGCCATCTGCTGGTTGACTGCAGTATTTCACCCAGGTCTTGGCTTTGGACAAAACTCTTTCAATGTTAGAGAATCATCTGCGTGGGCATTTTCTCCAGGTCAGGCGCTGCCCATAAAACAATGCAGACCGATTCTTTACCATCTGAGCCATCAGGGAAGCCCTTTAAATCATCATCAATTCTCATCAGCATATGTCCTCTTTATTCTCGTTTTTAGGAATGCTCAAAAAATTAAGTACCCAGATTCAGGTCATTCAGGAACTGGAAAACTTGGAATTCAAGCTCAGCCCTGACTACAAACATGACTACTTGAAGAAGTTGTTATGTTCACATCAGCTCTGCAAACTGTGAGTGTTGTGAGGGGATCGGCGAATAGCAGGTGTTCTGGGTGTGTTGAGCGGAAAAGTGGAGACAGGATAGATTGCGGATGGATGGATCCGAGGGGCCCACAGACTCAGATTTCAGTCCCAGCTCTGGCCTTTCAGGTCTGGTGACCTTGGAGAGGTCATCTCAGAGCTCTGACACACAGCTTTATCTGTAAGTGCAAATGTACTGGGCTAATTGTGGGAGCTACTTGTTTTGACTGTGTGTATGTGTGTCTCTGTGTGTGTTTTCTTTCTGTAACATGTTGCAATTTATTTTCCAGTCTTGGTGAGGCTGGAGCGATTCTCAAGAGGACAGCTTCTCCCTGTTCCCCTTCCCAGCCCTATCTACAGTCTTCTGCTCAGATGGTAAAGAAGTCTGCCTACAATTCAGGAGACCCAGGTTCGATCCCTGGGTTGGGAAGATCCCCTGGAGAAGGGAATGGCTACCCACTCCAGTATTCTGGCCTGGAGAATTTGATGGACAGAGGAGCCTGGCAGGCTACTCTGGGGTTGAAAAGAGTTGGACACAACTGAGCGACTAACACTTTCTGGGCAGGGAGGAGGGCGAGGGAGTGAGCTTTCTGCTGGCTCCTGATACACCACAGCACCCAAATCCTGGCGAGGTGCAGGCAGCGGGAGGCCGGGGCCCCAGGGGACAAATGCGGACAGACAGATGCCTTTCTAGCACAGGAGCGAGCTGTCTCAAGGATGATGCTGGTTATGTATCTCTTGGCCTAAACACCTCTGGCACTCTCAGCTCTGCCCAGAAGTAGCAAGGCCTTCAAGGTGAGGCCCTGCATGCCTTTACCCGTGGTGTCCAGCCTCAGCTTGCTCTGGCATCACCACGGTCCCCATGCTATCCACAGCAGCCTCGAGGGGCCTCCCCGATTCTCCTACCCAAATGCTGAAGAGCAATGCCCTAGCACTCCCAGGCCCTGCAGCCCTACCTGTTCCGGGAGCTAATGGAACCTTGACTACAGCTCGCCACATCCTTAATTAGCCTGGCTTCACTGAGGCCACAGGGAAAATCCCCTGTAGGAATTGAAGGCACCTCAAAAACAGGGGTGTAGACGTGAGTAACATACCTGTTTTTGAGCTGCCCTCAATTCCTACAGGGGATTTTCCCTGTTGTCTCAATGAAGCAGGGTTTCTCTGGTGGCTCAGTGGTAAAGAATCTACCTACCAAGCAGGAGACACAAGTTGCCTGGGTTAGGAAGATTCCCCTGGAGAAGGAAATGGCAACCCACTCCAGTATTCTTGCCTGGGAAATTCTATTTACAGAGGAGCCTGGTAGGCTACACTCCATGGGGGCTGCAAAGAGTCAGACAGGACTTAGTGACTAAACAGCAGCAGCAACAGACATGGATAAACCTGCTGAGACTTCAAGCCCTATGGATTGTTCCTTCTAAACATCACTCAGAACCATATGCTTTGTGTCTATTAATAGGAACACACTTACGCAAACTCCATCACCTTTAACCTGGCCTCCTGCAGTGACCTTCGTACAGCTCTCTCCCATCTGTACTTCCAGCCCAAATACAAACTGCAGCAAAAATATTTTTTTCTTTAATTGAAGAATAATTGATTTACAGTATTGTGTTAATTCTACGTGTACAGCATGGTGAATCACACATGTACTCATTCATTTACACACATGTGTTCTTTTCATGGAGAAGGCAATGGCACCCCACTCCAGTACCCTTATAGGTCATCACAGAATATTGAGTAGAGTTCCTTGCGCTATATAGTAGGCCCTGCTGCTTATCTGTTTTATACAGAGTAGTGTGTATGTGTTAATCCCAACCTCTTAATTTATCCCTCCCTCCACTCCTGTTTCCCCTTTGATAACCATACATTTGTTTTCTATGTCTGTGAGTCTCTTTCTGTTTTGCAAAAAAAGTTCTTTCTTTTCTTTTTTTTTTGATTCCATATACAAGTGATATAATGTGATATTTGTCTTTGTCTAATTTACTTCATGCAGTATGATAATCTCTAAGTCCATCCAAGTTGCTGCACATGGCATTATTTCATTCTCAAAAATATGTTTTTTTTTTTTAAACAAACAAACAAACAAACAGGCATGAACATTGTACTCATCTGCTTAAAATTCCTTGGTAGCTTCCTGTTGTATTCGGGAAAAAGAGCAAAATCCTTATTCTGGACCCAAAGACTCTGTGGAATTGGGTTCTTGTTGCTGCCGCAGTCTCCCTTGCTCCTGGGCTTCTGGCTTTCTTTCTGAGCAGCCTGGCAGCCTCGGGGCCTCTAGGAATACACTGCCCTCTGTCTCCACTCCCTCTCTCACTGGTCAGCTCCTGCTCATCATGTAGGTTGTGATTCACTGTGCCCTTCCTCAGGGAAGCCATCCTAGTCCGGTCCCGGCTAGATGTTCTGCTAGTCTCTTGTATTTGCTTCCAAGGCGTGCCTTCAGTCTGCAGTAATTCATTTGCTTGTCTGATATGAATGTATAACCCATAACGCCAGCTTCTTCCTGGCAGGAAGGTTGCATGAAGGCTGCGTGAAGGCGGGACGTGTGTTGGTTTGTTCACTTAGCGCCGGGCACGTGTGGGTTACTCAGCACGGTCTTTTAAATGAAAAGGGAAACGATAATCCAGGGAATCTCGGGAGACGAGAGCCATCAGTGGACCCCCCAAGGAGCCCCCTGGATACTCTGGGGCCGGCCAGGTGTGCTGGGAAGGAGAGTGATGGGGGCGGGCCAAGCCGAGAAGGGGAGAAGGTGGGCTGGATCGTGGTCCCAAAGGATGGGGCTCTGTGGGCGGATGCTAAAGGTGGCTGTGGGGAAGCACCTCAGAGGCTCTTTGGCCTGCATTCCTTGCTGAGATGGCTCTGGAAAAGAAAATCCCTGACTCATCCCCCAGCCCATCTCCACCAGTCTCCTCCCTTCCATGTCCCTGTGCTGCCTGCCGGAAGCCTGGGGACACGGGAGTCCATTGGGCTCATTCTTGAAGCGTGGTCTCTAGGATACAGAGCAGGAAGCAGGGAGCAGAGCAGATGGAGAAGGGCAAAGAGAAGACCAAACACCCTGGAAATGCGTTGTTGATGGAGAGCTACAGAGTGCATCATGCAAGTGGAAGCGGGCTTGCACCTTGAGAGGGGAATAGGATTTCACAAGACCTTTCAAGATGGAGGTGGGTGCTTGAACAAAGCCACCAAGCCAGTCACTGAAAGATGTGTTTACGAAATGCTGAAATCACATTTCCGACCAGTACTTGTGGAGTGCGGAGACCCACTGTGGAGGTTTTGAATGCCATGGCCTCAGGCCTTCTGCCCAGCTAGTCCCCGTGTGGGCACAACTGCAATCTTCTGAAGGCCTTTTGAATAAGGACTCTTGTTTGATGTGGCCTCTTCACCAAGAGACTTTGACTCTTGTGTAGCTTCTGGGGAACACCTTACCAGCTTACTGTATCTGTCTTTCTTGGGAGGGGTAGGCTAAGGCTCAGAGGCTCCCGAGTCGGCAGTCAGTAGAGGGTTAAGCCCCCCACCTAAGGCCTGGTTGTTCCAGGGAGCCAGTTTATTTGGGTTTACACAGCAAGGCTATTGTTGCTATGGCTGGCTTGCAGGCAACAAGTCTTATGATCTGGAAGAGCAAACTGTGTATATAACATGACGGCATTTATTAAAGCAAGATAAACTCAGCAGCAAAGGATCTGGCTAGAGCCATAAATTCCTCTGATTCTCCTTTCTGAGCCGTCACATTCCATTTGAGTGAGGCCTATCAGGCCAAACGTTTCCATTAAATTAAGTCGATTTGTTGAAAATCCCTAAGAGAAAGAACTGAGAGTCGCCCCCTCCCTCCACCCCCAATCCCTGTTTGAAAAGACAAATGTGTAATGTGTGGTTCTGACTCACACTGTCTGAGTACAAACAGGTCTGCTGTTCTGGGCAGTGAGTCCCCTCCATCACTAGAGGTATTCAGACCAAACTGGGTGACGCAGGGCTCTCTTCCTTTCAGGGGGCGTCGAGCGGGGGAGAAGGGGACATTCCTAGGAGACATTGTCCCTAAGACTTCAGGTCATATGAGCCTAATGACGGATCCTGGTGACTTCCCCACAGCCCTCATTCTGCACCACAGCACGTGTATCTCAGGGAAGGAGGGAGTGTCATCAGGGACTTGGGGGAGAGCAAGGACATGGGGACCAGAAAACCTGAGTTTAAATCCTAGTTCTACTATTACTGGGATGGTGGCCACTGAAATCAACCTGAATCTTCACAGGAAGGACTGATGCTGAAGCTGAAGCTCCAGTCCTTTAGCCACCTGATGCAAAGAGCTCACCTGACCCAAAGACTCAGTGGAAAAGACCCTGATGTGCAAAAGACCATGATGCTGGAAAAGACTGAAGGCAGGAGGAGAAGGGGACCACAGAGGGGGAGATGGTTGGATGGCATCACTGACTAAATGGACATGAGTTTGAGCAAACTCTGGGAGATGGTGAGGGATAGGGAAGCCTGGCGTGCTGCCGTCCGTGGAGTCACAAAGAGTCGGGCACAACTGAGAGCTGAACAATAACAACAAAGTCACCATGCACAGGTCATTCCATCCTATGACCCCCCAGTCCACCATGTACCAGTAGTAGCCATCACCCATACTTATGCTGGGCACCTGGCAAAGGGCCTCATGGGATGATATCTTTTATTTTCCACAGAAATGCTATGAAATTAAGAAGTCCGCGTATCCTCACTTTATTGATCAGAAAACTGAGGCCTGGAGAGGTTAAGGAACTAAGGAACGGTGAAGCCCAGGTTAGAGCTTAGGCCTCGGGGACTCCCACCCTTGCTCAATTACAGTTGTCACCTCATCTGTGGCATTTAGGAGATTACTTTAGAAGATGGGTATAAAGGTATCTTTTAAAATAATAAACTGCTAGTCTTGGAAGTGTTGAGCGGGAAGCGGAATCTTTTTTTTTTTTTTTTAGATATTAATTTATTTGGCTGCCGCAGGTCTTAGTTGCAGCCCAGGGGATTTTTAATTGAGGCACCGGGGTTCTGGCTCCCTGTGCAGGAAATGAACCCCGGCTCCCTGCACTGCAAGTGTGCAGTCTTAGCCACCGGATCACCAGGGAAGTCCCCAAATCTTAAGTTACAAGCATTTTCCAAACTTGTTCAAATTAAAAAATATTTTCCTCTCTCCCAGCCCGCAGTCTCCCTTTCCTTCTCCCGCTCCCTCTTGGCCACCACCCCTCCTTACCTCTCCCTTCCCTCCTCTCCCACTTTGTTCAGATACATTGTCTTTGGTGGAATTCAGGCTTGACAATCAATGAAAGGAAAACCAACAGTCAAATTTAAAAGTACTTGTGCTTTTATTAAAAAAAAAAAAATACAATCAGGTACTGTCCAGATGTGTTTTGGAAAGGAAGATCTCTTTAAAAATCCTTAGTTTACATCATCATCATCATCATTATTATTATATTAATAATATTAATCGTATCCTTAAAATTGAAACAGCATTGCTTTTCTGAACGTAAAAAAAGGGACGGCTTCAAGACACACATTGAATCACTGCTAACAAAAATAATTAATTATACAGCTTTGTGTAAAATCCAGCTGGTCCTAAGACAAACTACCACTGTACAGGCTACCCCGCTCCCATCCCCAGAGCCACCCAAGAGAAGGAAAATCATTGTGATGCTGTCGCTGCAAGACTTTTGCTGACTCAAACAACAGAATGGAAACCTGCCGGACACTGCGGTCTTTGGTGTGAAGGAGGTCATCGCGGAGTGGCTGAGGCCAGCTGCCGCAGGCCCCGACGATCCGTGGTCAACTGTAGCTCCTGCCAGACACCCAGGTGTGGCTCAATGGTCGGACTGCTCGCACTGCTGCTTTGGTAAAATTATCTTCCATCTCTGGGCCCTTCTCCTCTCCCCCAGTTGTCCCCGGAAACTTATGCCCTTTTGCGCCTGCCTTCGAGGTTTCGGAAGTTGCTGGGTCTCAGCTTCATCTCAGCAAACTGGATTGAATGCTCGTGGCCTTTCCAGTGGAACCAGTTAACACCCTGTGAAGGAGAGAAGACCTTCAGATTGGTTTCCATCAGACAAAGTATTCACGGACCATTGCTATTTAGTTAGGGGGACAAAATGAGCCCCATTTCAAACGTATGGATCCCAGGGGGGAAGGGGAGGATGAATTGGGAGACTGGGATTGTCGTATATACACTATTGACAGCTATGTATAAATAGGCAACTATTTATCTAGTTAATAGTAGGTTCTATTAACTAGAACCTACTGTCGAGCACAGGGAACTCTTCTCAATGCTCTGTGACGATGTAAATGGGAAGGAAATCCAAAAACGAGATATATATACGTGGGGCTTCCCTGGTGGCTCCACAGTGAAGAATCCACCTGCCAGTGCAGGGGATGTGGGTTTGATCCCTGGGTCAGAAAGATCCCTGGAGAAAGATATGGCAACCCACTGCAGAATTCTCGCCTGGGAAATGCCACGGACTGAGGAGCCTGGCTGGCTACAGTTCGTGGGGTGGCAAAGAGTCAGATATGACTTAGCAACTAAGTAACAGCAGCAACATATGTGTGTGTGTGTGCGCGCATGTAGCTGATTCACTTTGTTGTACAGCAGACACGAACACAACATTCTAAAACAACTATACTCCAATAAAAATTAATTTAAAGGGAGAAGATGAGCTCTGTTTCAGTCTGACCACTTGGAAGCTCACGGCTATATCCTGCTGATCTGTTTATTGATTTGTATAATCAAAACTTTCAAGAGACCTGGCTGAAGCAGTTGTTTTTGTCTTTAACTTTAGTCAGAAGTCACCTGAGTTTGCACTGAACTTAGATCTGCCATTTTGAGATACAGTGGTGGCTGATGACACTGGCCATCATTAGGATTACACGCTGCAGGAATGTGGGTCATGATCAGAGCTTACAGAATTAAGTGGCTATATGCAGTGGGCGGGGAGCGGGGGTCTATACTTCACAGGATTCCTATGACATGTTTTACAAAGAACATAGGTGGACACAAGTTTTGCAACCTGACACATAAAGTTGAATCTTTGTGTTCTTACTTGAGAGATAAAAGTCTTGAACAAGTTATCAAAAGGTTCTGGGCCTCAGTTTTACTATTTTTCTTCTTTAGGGTTAATAATGCTAACCTTGGGAGAATACTGTGAAGATTAAATGAGTCTGTAAAGGACCTGCCACCGTGCTGGGCCCATCATAGGCGCTCAGTAAATATTACTCCCCTATCTCAAGTATGGAGGCATAGCCTCAGAACTCTGGCCAAAGATGTTTCTCAAGAAAAGACTGTACTTGTCTCAGGGCCTCCTGGTTCTGGGTTTGGATCTTCAGCAAAGTCAACAGGTGGTCGACTCTGCCTGCTGAGTCTCACAGACCCCTTGTCCTCCTAGGGTGGGGGTCAGCTTCAGAGAGTCCTCCTGTGGGGTCTCCCCTAACCCCCTCCCACCCCGCTCCATGCTCTGAGCCCTCTTCTCTTCAGGTTTCGTAGGGCTGGGATGGAACATGTCCACAGAGAAGACAGTGGCTGGTGAAATGGAGGAAAATACAGATGCTTTGTTTAATGCCAATTTTTGGCGTTGATTGATAGTGGACAGCCTCTGAACCTGACAGATGGATGGGATCTGAGAACCCCCAACTCAATTTAGGGGCAGATGTGTTTGCAATGAACTCAGCTTGGTCCTGTGTTCCCTTCCTCTGCCCTTGTCCTCTCCTCTGACTGAGGTTCAGAGCTGGAAGTGAGTCCTCCTCATGCTACGGTGGAGACTGAAGCCAGAGAGGGAAAGTGACTTCACGGAGGCCACACGACAGCCAGAGTGGAGCCAGCGCTGGGACGGAGCTCCTGTGAATGCTCTGTGGCCTGCTATGTCAGCTCCTTCTTCCAAAGTTGGATGGAAGGATGGAAGAAGGTTTCTTTCTGGCATGTAGCTTTTTTCCCCTCCCAAAGGACCTTGTGTTATACTGATGTTAGGGAACTAGGAGATAAAGAAGTGCAGTGGTTCTCAGAGTGGGTGTGTATTGAGGCCACATATGGGGTAGAGAAAATACAAGACTGGTGTTCACATGTGTCCTCCAAGTCTTGCCTCCTCTGTAAAATAAACACAAAAAGCCATGTCCTGGTCCCCTCACAGAGCAAAGGTGATGCACAGGGGAGAGAGAAGGCAATAATGCTTTGAAAAGTGTCAGAAATTGTCAAGATAAGGTGTACATTTAAGGTCACAACAATCTTTCCAGGTAGTTAACTCGACATAAACACATCTATCAAAACCATTAATAATAGAGATGGTGTTCTTGTTTAGTCATTAAGTCCTGTCCGACTCTTTTGCAACCCCGTGGACTGTAGCCCGCCGGGCTCCTTTGTCCATGCAGCTGGTAAAAACAAAACAAAAAACCCCCCAAACCCAACAACCCAGCTGCCAAAAAAAGCCCAAGAACAAAAATATAAGTAAGCAAGATGATGAGATGCTGCATCTTGCCTAAGACCCCTGATCGGAATCCCTGGGGCCATTTGGTGTGATTCGGACCTTTGCCTTCTTACAAAGGGATCCCAGATTGCTGGGAGAAATATCAACAACCTCAGATATGCAGATGATTCGACTCTACTGGCAGAAAGTGAAGAGGAACTAAAGAGTCTCTTGATGAGAGTGAAAGAGGAGAGTGAAAAAGCTGGCTTAAAACTCAACATCAAAAGCTAAGATCATGGCATCAGGTCCCATCACTTTATGGCAAATAGAAGGGGGAAGAGTGGAAACAACGGCAGATTTTATCTTCTGGGTCTCTAAAGTCACTGCTGACGGTGACTGCAGTCATGAAATTAAAAGACACTTGTTCCTTGGAAGGAAAGTTATGACAAATCTAGACAATCGATTAAAAAGCAGAGACATTACTTTGCCGACAAAGGTCAAAGCTATGGTTTTTCCAGTAGTCAGGTATGAATGTGAGAGTTGGACCATAAGAAGGCTGAGTGCCGAAGATTGATACTTTCAAACTGTGGTACTGGAGACAACTCTTGAGAGTCCCTTGGACTGCAAGGAGATCAAACCAGTCAATCGTAAAGGAAATCAACCCTGCATCTACATTGGAAGGATTACTGCTAAAGTTGAAGCTCTTATACTTTGGCCACCTGGTGCAAAGAGCTGACTCACTGGAAAAGACCCTAATGCTGGGAAAGACTGAAGATGAAAGGAGACGGGAACAGCAGGGGATGAGATGGTTAGTTAGCATCGGCAGCTCAGTGCACATGAACCTGAGCAAACTCCAGGAGAGAGTGGAGCACAGAGGACCCTGGCATGCTGCAGTCCAGGGAGTCAAAGAGTCAGACAGGACTTCGTGACTGAACAACAACCATCACCCGGGTTGCCCGCTGGGTAAGGCTCCCTGAGACCCAGCCCAGGGATCAGTCTGGATGGCTCTGTGCGAATACTGTTCCCTCCTGCATGGTGCAAGGATGGCTGCTGAGAAGCGGCCATCATGGTTAAGTAGCTGGGCCCACTTGACTTCATCACTTTTTAGGCACCTGCTCATGTAGGCAGGGCTCAGTGTGAGAAAATAGTTGAATTTGGTTTTCTTTACCCAGTTCCACAGAAACTATAAAAAAAAAATCTGTTTCTATGATTGCAGAAATTGTGTCACAGCATCTTGTATGGTGCAGGGAAATCCGGGGGTGGGGTGTGGCCTGGAGGATTTCTGTCTGTCCTCAGCTTTGGTCCATGACCTCAGGAAAGTCACCTTTTTCTGGACCTCGGTCTTATGATTCATAAGAGGAAGGAACTTAAGATCTGGGATCTTCATCCTAAGATGTTCTTGGGGCCCTGGAGGTGCCTCCAGGCCAGGCCCTGCATCATCCCTGCTTTACCCAAACAGCCTCCACAGCCGTCTGTTTCCTTGTGGGGTTCAGACACAGATAATCCGGGGAAAGCTTTGTATGCCCGGCATCCCCTTGGCCAGTGGTTCTCCTTGGGATCTCCATGGGCTAATACACGCCGTGTCTGTGGTTTACCTGGCCCGGGGTGCCATGGACTTCTCCCTGATGTGAAGACACCTGAGGTCTTGCCCCTGAGGTCCCTGCCTCCCCATCTCAGCCCTGCTCCGGCCCTTGCAGGCGCTCACCTGACTGTGGCTGTTGTCCCCGTATCTCCCCATCAGGTTGACGCGGTGGCAGTTCTTGTACCAGAAAGCCCCCTTGTAGGACAGGGCACAGTTGGTGATGGCCGAGTCTGTGTCCTTGTCGAAGGTGGAGAAGGATCTGCCATTGTGGTAGGCCATGGAGTCACCTGGGAGAGAGAACGTACCCACTGAGAGCTGGAGCTCCTGGTGGGCTGTGGAAGCACCAGGGCGACAACCCAAGGGCCTTGGGGTAGGCCGGTCTCGAACGATACGCCCAGAATTAGGATCCAACACGAGCCTGGATAGAACGTGAGTGCCGCCGGGAGCCTCATTTCTGATAGAAGCAGCACAAGGTGGTAGAAAGAGGGCTGCAGGTATGTTTGGAGGGTCTCACTCCAGTCCCATCTTTTTCATACCCTGGTTGTGTCCTTGCACAAATCAAGCCACTTGTGGAACCTCAGTTTTCGCATCTGTGGAATGGAACTAGCATGGCACATTGATTTGATTGGCCTCAGGGGGCTGTTGGAACAACTGATGTAGAGGTGTATGCTGAACAGGTGGTGTGGTGTGCAAACAGCTACGATTGTTGTTACTTTCATGACTGTTTCTGCGTTCACTTGATGCAAAGGAACTCAGAGAGTAAGGTGGGAAATCTGTATTTAATAATGATGCGCTTTTTCCCCAACTGCAAGTATTTAGACTTCAGTGTTTTGTTTTTTTTTTTCATGTATTCATTTATGCTTAGTCACTCAGTCGTGTCCGACTCTTGGAGACCCCATGGACTGCAGCCCCACCAGGCTCCTCTGTCCATGGGATTCTCCAGGCAAGAATACTGGAGTGGGTTGCCATGCCCTCCTCCAGGGATGTATTTATTTATTACCCATTTATTCCTAGGTAACGCTAGTGGACTGGACTGCCAATGCAGGAGACATCGGAGATACAGGTTCAGTCCCCAGGTCGGGAAGATCCTCTGAAGGAGGAAATGGCAAGCCACCTTTCTCAACCTGTTACATCTTGGGCAAATCGCCAAACTCCTCTGAGCCTCAGTTTCCTTACCTGTATAATAGCAATATCTCCTTGGATATATGTATATATATGATCTGTATCATATATGTATCATTCATTATATAATATATAATGCAAATATGAGGTTTCCCTGGTGGCTCAAATGGTAAAGAATCTGCCTGCAATGCAGGAGACTCAGGTTTGACTCCTGGGTCGGGAAGATCCCCTGGAGAAGGAAATAGCACCCCACTCCAGTGTTCTTGCCTGGAGAATTCCATGGACAGAGGAGCCTGGTGGGCTGCAGTCCATGGGCTCACCAAGAGTTGGACATGACTGAGTGACGAACGCGTTCACTTTCACAATGCATATGAAATATCAGCAAAAAGAGGGTGCCACCTCATTTGCCTGAATGCATATGGTTTCCTTGTTTGTTTCTCTTGTAATGTGGCGCCAGAAAACCACACAAAGGTCATTTCAAGTCAAAGACATCTTCGAAACCTGAGCTAGGTTCTGTACTGGTCAAAGAGTGAAGGACTGCCAGAGAGGTAGGGAGCTGCTCTAGTCACGGGGATGTGCCAGCTGAGGCTGGAGGGCCATGTGGCAGGAAGGCCTTAGAAAAGATTCATCCGTGTGGGTAATGGAGCGGACTGTCTGCTACTCAAAGTGCAGGCCGAGGACCAGCAGTGTCACCAACACCAGTACCATGAGGGCCCTTATCAGAAATGGGGCGTCTCCGTTTCACCCCAGACACACTGTGTCAGCTCACCAACAGGATCCCCCAGGGGTCATATGTGTGTAATAGACAGAGAGGCATAGGAGTGCATGAGCATTAAAGCTCCCAAGACACTGCTTGCCTCTCTGTCTAAAACTGGTATCTAAACACGGAGTAGGGCTTCCCTGGTGGCTCGGAGGTTAAAGTGTCTGCCCGCAATGTGGGAGACCTGGGTTCAATCCCTGGGTCGGGAAGATCCCCTGGAGAAGGAAATGGCAACCCACTCCAGTATTCTTGCCTGGAGAATCCCATGGACAGAGGAGCCTGGTGGGCTGCAGTCCATGGGGTCGCAGAGAGTTGGACACGACTGAGTGACTTCACTTTCACTTTCAGGTAGCTACAAATACATCTTAAATGTCCTATTTCCCAACCTACCCTAGGTTTTGGTGACCAAGTATCTACCTGCTGCTGCTGCTGCTGTTAAGTCACTTCAGTCGTGTCCGACCCAGTGTGACCCCATAGACGGCAGCCCACCAGGCTCCCCCGTCCCTGGGATTCTCCAGGCAAGAATACTGGAGTGGGTTGTCATTTCCTTCTCCAATGCATGAGAGTGAAAAGTGAAAGTGAAGTCGCTCAGTCATATCTGACTCTTCCTGACCTCATGGACTGTCGCCTACCAGGCTCCTCTGTCCATGGGAGTTTCCAGGCAAGAGTACTGGAGTGGGTTGCCATTTCCTTCTCCCAAGTATCTACCTAGCCCTGTTAAATTCTAGTTCTGCCAGATTAGCACCTATCAAACGTTTGTGGATAAGTGGATGGGCGGATGCAGGAAGGACTGCTGAGTGGAGGAACTAGCTGAAAGCCCCAGACGTGTTCGAGGTCCTGTGGGCTCCGCGAGTGGCTGCGCGTACCTGCCACGCCGCTGTACCCACCTGCCGTGCCGCTGTACCCCTCCACCTTCAGCCGGTAGCGCGTCCGGGCATCTCCCACGCTGAACTTGTCGTAGACGGCGTAGGCCGATTGCCCGTGGTCCCGCAGGTCCACCCGGAGCTCGTACTGCCCCTGGGCTGTGATTTTGCTCAAAGTGTCCAGCCCTGTGGACGACAGGCGAGGGTTACCAAAGAAGCACAATGACTGAGGCGTTCATTCCTCCGCACCGCGTGAGAGCAGCGGTTCCGTATGTACTAAGGAGCTTTGCGTGATGCACCTGCTTGGCTCCTTGCTGTCGCAACACCAGGTGACACATACGCAGTGTCTGAGCCTCAGCTAAGGTTGGGCTGGCCTCTTTGCCCTCCCCGTCTCCTAGTGTGTTGTGAATATCAAAGGAAATAAGGTGGAGAGTGTACCTTTTCCACTCTAAGCTCTTTACCTGTGAAAGGCAATGGGGCAGATATTCCCAGGCTCAGATGCTGGAATGTATGACGGTGCCCTGTGCCAGGGGCAGGTTATGGCAAAGTGTGAGTCACGGGGGGGATGGGTGATGCCACCGTAGTGCTGGCTGAGAGAATTTGGGTGCCACTCACGTCTTTATTGGCTAGATCCCTATGGTCAGTGGTTTAACCTCTTTGGGGCTATTTTCCCAGGTGCAATATGGGAACTCTGTACACTGTGGGGCTGCTGGGAGGCTTGGAGATTGTGGCTCTGAGGGACCCAGTCAGCATAGGTGGAGGACATCAGTGAGGACAATGCTCCAAGTGGCCAGGGTTTGACTTAAGTCTAGGCTTATTCTTAGCGTCGGGCTGTTGGCTCTCCTCCGATTAGATTTTTATTTTTAATGACCCAGAGAATCTCAAGTTTTTTCCACTGAGAATCTGATATTCTGTGTCGACCACCAGAGCTATCGTTTCCTCCTAATCTGTTTCTCTCCCATTTTTTGCTGTGGGTTAGGACAGATGACAGGGTTGCCGAATGGGCATTTGGGGCATGAACACGCAGGCTGTATTACCAAGCCAGAACTCTTCTTTTAAGTCCCCAAATCCAGCAGCGTAGGCCTTCCAGTTTCGATAGAAGTCCTCACGTCCATTTTTGCGTCTCAGGAACACCTATAAACACAAGCAGTGAATCCGGGTGAGCTTAAGCCATTGAGGGAACAAGAAGACGTCTTTCTGAGAGGAGGAAATGCTCACTGTGGGAAAGGTGCCTGACCCCACCTCTGTCCTCACTAATCTGGCATGCAACTCAGTGCACACACGCCACCTCCCCTCTCGGAGTCTCAGCGTTCTCCTCCGAGAAACAGAGGTGAATAAGACCACCACCCAGCTTTGGGTGATTGTGATGTGTCCGGGTAGACCATACATGTGAGGACTCAGTGAACCTCCTGCTCAATTCTGCTGCCAATCTAAAACTGCTCTAAAAAATAAAATTTAATAATTAAATATTCATTGGAAGGACTGATGCTGAAGCTCCAATACTTTGGGCACATGAGGTGAAGAGCTGATTCATTGGAAAAGAGCCTGCTGCTGGGAAAGACTAAAGGCAGGAGGAGAAGCGGGCAACAGAGGATGAAATGGTTGGATGGCATCACTGACTCAATGGACATGAGTGTATGCAAACTCTGGAAGATGGTGAAGGACAGGGAAGCCTGGCATGCTGCAGTCCATGGGGTCGCAAAAAGAGCGACAGAATAACAGCAGTAATTTTAAAAAGTACTACTTAGCTCATATGGCTATGGCACTGAAATCACTCATGGAAAACTCTTAGCACGGCGGTGCCTGGCAGATGGCCAGTGTAAATCAGTAAACTTAATGGGCTCAAGAACTACTGCCATTGATACATCACAGAGCTGTCTGAGGATCAAATAAGATAAATGATGAGAAAATGAGGAACTGCTCTTTATCCTCAGCTTCTTTCCCATTACTTTAAGAGAGAATTCCTGAGTGTTTCCATGTGACAGGCACTGTCTTGCAAACCCTCAGGCACATTAGGGTCAGAGGGCATGGAGGGGACCTCCCCACCTCTCCTCTGCCCCGACCCCTCCTGTCTGAGAGGCCTGGAGCCTGTCTCCATGATACTCACGATCCATCCACCCCCGTCAGAGGTCATGTCACAGAAGACTTCCTGCTTCTGGGTCTTGTCGTTGTTCAGATAAATGGTGTAGACGCCAGAGGTCGTGTCTCCATTCAGCATTGCCTGGGAGCAGTCCCTGGGGAATCGGTACAGGACTCCAACTGCAGGATGAGAAGGAGGAGTGATTCTCGGAGCAGGAGCTTTGAAGTCACAGGCTAAGTGCTTGTTGGCTAGATGCCTAAGGACAAGCAGCTTCACCTCTCTGAGACTCTGTTCTCTTGTGTGCAAGGGGATTAAAACTATTTTGTGGGAGTACAGCGAGGCGCAGAGGTTATGGATAAGAGGGACCCATTTCAGCCTTTTATACTGATGGGAGCCACCATGATACCAGTGGGAGGAGCGCTGATCTGCTTGAGGGCTGTGTGTCAGATTGACTTATCAATCAGGAGCATGCAGGCAGCACCTCATGAACACCCGATGGACACCCAGGTGTTGGCCAGGATGACTGGGTCCCTAGTACCCAGGGCGTGGCTCACTGTGGGTCAGGACACTCTGGCAGCCTGCCTGCATCTCAGACTCTTCAGAGGATTCTGAAGCCAAAGACAAGGAGGGGTTCTGGTCCTGAACTTGCTGCTTCCTGGCCTTCAGACACTGGAGAAGTCATATAACTGCTCTGAGCCTGGGAGTCTTAGAAGGCTAACACAGGAATGTCTGGGGAATTTCTATTTGTGGTAGTGTGGTGCAAAAAATTCAACACTGGATAGAAACGGATGATCTTGGGACTATGCTTATTAGCAGGGAGACTTGAGAAGTGATGGTCATAGCAGCTCTTTTTGGTTGTTGTTCTGACCTCCTCAATGTATGTTACCTTCCCCTGAGATTGTCTCATGAGGTATTTTTCTTGTCTGTTTCACAAACTGGTCTGAGAGCATCTTTAGGGCACATTCGCACCTGGCATTAGATCTGGAAGACAGGTGCTTTAGCATCCACCCCTCCTTCAGCAGGTGTGTGTGGAGTGACCAGAGTGAAGTGTGAAGGGCAGGAGGTAGCGCTGGGATACAGTCCGTATACCCAGTTCAAGGCTCTCTAAAGCCCCCTCCTCCCTTCCTCTTCTCCATTGGCTGGGTTTGGGTGTGGTTCCCTGCTCCTGGAACACCGGAGCCCAGACCAGACTCTACCTCATAGTATAACCCTGAGCGGGTCATTTAGTCTCTGGGGGCCTCTGTTCCCCACCAGAAAACTGAGCAGGATAATCCTGGCCTGCATGGGAGGCCTGTTTGTGATTTTAGAGGATGAGCAGGCTTTATAAATGCCCACATGCTGAAGGAGAACACTGAGGTTATAAGGAGCCCCAACAATGGCTACCCACTGGGCTAGGAGTTCAATACAGAGATTCTCCCAAGGTCCCTATGAAGAAGGGCTCATTATTAATCCCATTATATGGATAAAGAAACTGAGGCTTGCAGAATGGCAGTAACTCTCCTCCATCACACAGAGCAGGTGGAGATGGGGAGTGAATCCAGCTGTTCCCACTGCTGGCCCTCCTTCCCTCCCACCACGAGTCCTGTAACCTGCTACATCCACATTCCTCCAGCTTTTCAGGTAATTGCAGGTAATTGATTTTTATCAAAATGTGATAGAAGCATTTAAAGTAGCAGTCAGAGGAGAAGTGGAGGGTTGGTTCAGTCTCACAGAGTGTGATCTCAAGCCCTGGTTGGCCCCCACCGCCCCCCGTCCCCCCGTCCCCCCACCCTCCAGAGCCCCTTACTCGTGGTGAAGATGGTCTTGACTGTCTTGCTCCTTAGAGTCCCGTTCAGTGCCTGAATCCTGGCTGTGTAGTAGGTGGATGGGCTCAGATCTGTCAGGCTGTAAGAGGTGGTGTCTGGGTCCAGAACGACTTCCTAAGGGCAGAAGAAAGATAAAATAGCCTTTGGCCGCATAAATCCGCAGGGTATAGATGATGTATTCCTTTATTCACCCACCATTCATTTCTTCGTTCAGCAAGAATCCACTGAGCCCCACTCTGTGCCAGGCTCCATGCTCATGTCAGGGACTTAGACATGAGGAGAGTACCCTGTTAGCAAAGGTCCTGGGGCCGGAAAGGGCAGAGCAAATTCAAGTCATAGGAGGAGGCAATGAGCTGCCTCAACCATACTTCACTGAGGGGAGCAGCAGAAGAGGTGGGCAGACACCAGATTATAAAAGACCTTCAGTATCAACCTACGGACTTTGAAGTTTATTGTGATAAGGAATGGAGGCTCCTAGAAAGTTCTTTGAAAAAGTGAATGCCATGATCTCAGCTTAATCTGGTAGGAAGATGAATCACACAAAGGGCAAAGGTTTAGACTTTGAGACCAGCTAAGTCAGTCGTCCCTAACATGGCTCTTTTTCACAGCTCTCAGGGAAGCTTTAAAATAAAACAGTGCCTGGGCCCCATCCTAGAGTGACTGAATCGTCAGAGCCTGATCGGGGTGTGATGATGGCGTGAGCTGCCCCAGCAGGTCTCTTGTCTAGAATGGACGTATCCAGGACAGGCAGAGGGGCACAGCTGCTGTAGGCCCATTCTAACTCCACTTGCAGTTTGTGACATGTCACTGTGCTGCTGTCCAGAGGAGGGGATTGCTTTCAGTTTTGCAGGAGATCCTCGTCCTTTTCAGATCCCCTTTTTCAAAACGTCTGCTGCTGCTGCTAAGTCACTTCAGTCGTGTCCGACTATGTGTGACCCCATAGACGGCAGCCCACCAGGCTCCCCCGTCCCTGGGATTCTCCAGGCAAGAACACTGGAGTGGGTTGCCATTTCCTTCTCCAATGCCTGAAAGTGAAAAGTGAAAGTGAAGTTGCTCAGTCGTGTCCGACCCTCAGCGACCCCATGGACTGCAGCCTTCCAGGCTCCTCCACCCATGGGATTTTCCAGGCAGAAGTACTGGAGTGGGGTGCCATTGCTTTCTCCTTCAAAACGTCTAGTGCCTGTGAAATCACCTTTTAGGAGACGACCCTGGTGTCAGAGATTGGAATTCCACCTGCATTCCTAGCAAACCAAATACAACATTGCTCTCTACAACCTGCAAACATAGCTGCTCAGATTTAGGCAGTGAGGAGTCAATGTGGAGGCCCCTGAAAGGTTCATTGGCATCCTCAGTCACCAGTAATATGACATTATTCTGATTTTTTCCAATATGGGAGTGGGTGGGTGGGTGTGGAGGGGTGAGTAGTTTCAGAGAAGCTAAGAGACCTGCACTCCATAATTTGTTGGTGACGGGGTGGTCTTGCATCTGTCTCCTAACTCCCTGTCCAGGCTGATTTCCTTGAGTGAAACAGATAAATCTGGGGATTGGACATGCAGGGAAATAGACCCAGGTGAGAGCCCATGTGATGTCAGTGACCCAGTGACTTTTGTGTAGCTCCCAGGTCTGGTCCTTGTGGAAGGATAGGTACAAAGCTGGCTTCCTTAAATTACCTGGGGATACAATTACCTATCAGCTTTCTAAGCTGCTGCACAAAGTCTGTTTCTAAGCAATTAGAGTAGATTGAAATGAGACTCATGGCTTCAGCAAACAGGATGCCTGACCAGGAAGGGCCCTCACAGACGGGGGCGTCCATAGCACTCATTTTACAGATGTGAACACTGACAGCCAGAGAAGGCAAGGGACTTGTCTCTGCTCACACAGTGAACTAGTTTACTGTTACGCCGACTCCTAGAAAG
This sequence comes from Tragelaphus eurycerus, assembly GCA_935064755.1. NCBI lineage: Eukaryota > Metazoa > Chordata > Mammalia > Artiodactyla > Bovidae > Tragelaphus > Tragelaphus eurycerus. The sequence goes on from CAKXYN010000083.1 coordinate 2,036,589, forward strand.
GCCATGACGATAACTAGAGATGTGTGTCCACTTCTGGTTAACCACAGCATATTGAACACGCCAGTTTATTTCTACTTGCTTCTGACACCCACTGAAATGAAAGGGATAGATATAAAGTATAAATCCACAGGATGAGGGGAGTGGCAGAGGAGACAGCAGCAGGCATGCGATGTCACCAGAATCTTGATTGGTGAGAAGTGTGGGGTGGTGAGTGACAGCGGAGGCGACAGAACAGAGGAAGCCTCAGTGGATGGAGCGGCTCAGAGGCTGGCTGATGAACGCTGCAGAGCCCAGCAAGCTCAGGAATGGAATGCACGCAAAACCAAAGATGCCTTTGAAGGCCCGTGTGGGGTGTGGTTGAACGAAGGTTTGTTTAAAACTTTGTACAATAAACAGATTCCCAGTTCTCTCCATCCCCCAGCAGTCTGGATGAATGTCCTTCCCAGCCCAGGTGAAAAGCTGAGGTTTCCTCTCTGGGCAGCTGAGCTAGAGAGGAGACTCTGGATTCAAATCGATCACGCCCAGCTGCAGGGGAGCCTCAGGTGCTGCACTGGCTAGAGGGGAACTGAAGGTGTACACACAGTGGAGCCCAGGCCTCTGCTCCAGCAAGGCTTCTGCCAGCTCGGTGTGAAGGAGTTTTGTGGAGGATCCTCCAAGGAGAGTGATGAGCTTGAGAAACAGGGCTTACAGTCCTGATGCTTGGAAATCCTCCCAAGAAAATTGCTGAGTATGTGCTGAAGAATTGATGTTTTTGCCCTGTGGTGTTGGAGGAGACTCTTGAGAGTCCCTTGGACTGCAAGGAGATCCAACCAGTCAGTCCTAAAGGAAATCAGTCCTGAATGTTTGTTGGAAGGACTGATGCTGAAGCTGAAACTCCAATATTTTGGCCACCTGATACGAAGAGCCAACTCATTTGAAAAGACCCTGATGCTAGGAAAGATTGAGGGCAGGAGGAGAAGGGTACAGCAGAGGATGAGATGGTTGGATGGCATCACCGATGCAATGGACATGAGTTTGAGTAGGCTCCAGGAGTTGGTGATGGACAGGGAGGCCTGGCGTGCTTCAGTCCACGGGGTCACAAAGAGTCAGACACAACTGAACTGAACTGACTGTGCCCAATTGCTCTATAGCAAGCTCCAAAGTTGACAAGCCCTTTCTGTGCTCTTAGACCTTCCAATCAGCTATTTCATTCTTGGCTCCAGTACAAAAAGATCAACCGACATTAGGAGCAAGTCTCCAACAGGAAACATGGTGACCCAAATCAAACCAAACAGCAGCAAACCAGAAAAGAGACCTTGGAGGAAACACTCTGCAGGAAGAGGAAGAAAATCCCAAGAACATATATTCTTAGACGTAAAGAGAAGAAGATACAGGATGTAGAAACAATATGCTAGAAAAGGTCAACATGCAGAAAATAAGGAAGAGATCTTGGGAATTTAAAGGATGGTGACCAACATTAAGACATCAATAACATGTTTAGAAGGTAAAGGTTAGAAAACTTCTTTCACTTTCTAAAGTTATTTCAAGTTAAAAAGTAGAAGGAAAAAAATTCATGGGTAGATAATATAAATAAAAACTGCTGTAAACAGTTGATGTCATATGCACATGGTGATAGATATATCATTATATAACAGAATGATACCATCTGTGAGATATATGGCAAAGATGCAGAAGAAGCTTTTGGCCTTTGCTCAATAAAACATTAAAGGACAAAGAGTCCAGCTCCTAAAATGCCCTCAAGTCTTGTGAGCAGTAGTTCTTGACCTTGGCTGGCTATCAAAACTGGAGTCTGGTTAAAATGAGACCAGAGGCCACAACCTATGATTCAGAAAGTCTGGCATGGTGTCCAGTTCCTACTAATTTCTTTCCAGCTCCCCAGTCACACTAGCGTAGGAGAAACAGACTTCAGATAATTCTTCCTGACTTTGAGACTCATGTAACTGTTTCATTCAGCCATGGGGATTTGTTTATATACAACAAGATACCTTGATTGTACCATCCACGGATTCATACACCAATAGGTAACCAGTGACAGACGCCCGGGGAGGTCTCCAGGTGAGGAGGGCAGTTTCCGACTGAACCTCTGTAGCAGTGAAATCTCTTGGAGAATCGAGGTCTGGAGAAAAGAAGACATTTAATATCAAATAAGTCAGCAGGTATGGTCTTCCCTGGTGGCTCAGACAGTACAGAATCTGCCTGCAATGTGGGAGACCTGGGTTTGATTCCTGGGTTGGGAAGATCCCCTGGAGGAGGGCATGGCAACCCACTCCAGTATTCTTGCCTGGAGAGTCCCCATGGTCAGAGGAGCCTGGTGGGCTACAGCCCATGGGGTCACAAAGAGTTGGACACGACTGAGTGACTGAGCGCAGCACAGCACAGGTCATCAGGTGCAGGATAAAGTCCCTGGCCAGGTACCAGGAGGCCTGAGTTCAAGTCCTTTCCCTAGCATTGACCTATATGACCTCGAGTGAAACCTTCCCCATCTGTAAATGAAGAGCTTGAGCCACGTGACCTCTAAAGACATACGTTCTCTGTGTTTCAGCTCATCCTAAGGGCCATGTTTTCCTGAGCCCAATAGGATCGCAACTGGCTTTAGCTGAATTGGGGGAGAAAGACACAGCCATGAACGTAATGAGAATGCTTCCCTTTGTTTCTAAAGAGGACAGATGAACGCTGGTATGGGCCCTCCCCCCTACTCAGTGGACACCACTTCCATTCCTTTGCCCATTGCAATCTGAAGAAAAGATCTCAATGTATATAAAAAAATCCAGCGGACATCTAGGAAAATCTGCCTTTAAAATCTTTCTCTTAAAAATATTTCCCTGCCTAGAACATGGATCATTAACTACTGGGTTTAGGGCCAGTGGGGACTGGTTTTCCACTTAAAAAGCCCTCCTCTTAAAATCATTTCCTAGTCCGTGGGGAGAGCAAGGTCATTTCAGTTCAAAAGGAAATGGTGTGTTTAATCTTAAGGTCTTGATTGAGGGGGCATTGGTGGATTGAATTGCTGCTGATGTCATCACATTGCAGGGAGCTGACTCTAGAAATAAGAGATGGAGAGGGATACTGTTAAAGATAGAGGCAGTGGGTGGGCTTTTTCCAGCTCTTCAGTGTCTTTGTACCTGTGGTGAACTTGGTTGTGATGGTTGAGCTCTTCTGGGGCCCTTTCTCTGCAAAGATCCTCAGCGTGTATTCCGTGGCAGGCTCGAGATTGGTCAGTGCATACTCCACCGTGTTCCCAGACACCGTGCGGGTAATTTCTGGCACTACACAGGAAATATACACACCATGGCAGTTACCTCTCCTTGTCTGGGCCGTCAGTGGGCTTGGCCAACAGTGCATGCACCTCCTAACGCAGAACCTTTCCGTGGTCCTACAGAAAAGCAGGTTTGACTTCTGAGATGACTCACACTCCTTTCTCTCTCTTGAGCGCTCACTTCGTATACAAAGGATTTATCCTATGGTGACTGGATTTTTCCAGGCACCAAATCAGAAGGAAGAGGAACTAGGGATCATAAGACTTTGCACATGGTACCCGAGGGACAGTGTTGCATAGGACCCAGCTAGAGGAGAGTTGCAGGTAACATCCCCATGCCTCAGGCTACCCAGATTTACTTTGTCCCATTGCTTGCTCTCCCATTTTTTCCCACTTACTCTCACATCCTTTTATAACTTGCCAAATGTCAATCTTTAGGCTGGGGAACCAGAAAAATCAGGTGGCATAGACCAAAACCTGATTACTGGCTCTCAATCCCATTGGGTCAGGACCAAGGGTGGACCCCAAGCCATGGTATTCGGGTGTCACCTTCCTCATCACCGGTGACCAGCTGGCCTGGCTGGCCAAGGCCTAAGAGGTTTCCCAGGGTATGGGATTCAAAAAGCTAAAACTGGGAAAGTTTGGGACAAACTGGGATGAGATGCTCACCCTCCTTGTCATCCATGATTCCCCTCCACACACACACACACACACACACACACACACACACACACACACACACACTTTTCTGGATGAAGACATGTCTATGCCTGCATCCACAGTTTCCATGATTCCCGTGAACTATACTCTGGTTTATTTTAGGTGAGACAACATCCTCTTCCCTGACTTGCAAGAATTTGCTCATGGGGAATATTTAAAAATAAAAAAGTAGAAAAAAACGAAACCCAAGAATTCCTCTAGCCCCACCCCACCAATCCTCCAGTCCTCACAAGGAACTCTCTCTCATAAGAGGTCGCCAGGGCTGAGTTAAGATTTTCAGAGACCCCCGCACAGCTCTCATGTTGGTGTGCTCTCATGGTGTGCTCTCATGTTGGTACTGAAAGTAAAACAATACTGAACTTTCAGATATGAAACTCACATATACTGTGACATTAAAATAGCATATTATTTCCTAATCTAGTTCCTGAAAAATAAGGACTTGTTCACTGAAAAAGAATCTTTCTTTTCTCCCTTATTTGTATTTAATTTTATGTGCTAGTGGCCGTAATGCACTGGTGCCCCAAACAAGTTATCAATATTGAATCTTTCAGCTGAGTAAATGAGCACAGATGGTTGAAAAGGCAAGGGGAGATCATTTCTGATTTCTTAATCAGATCAGTTCTAACTGGCCCCGTCTGCTGCATGCAGGAAGTGCAGTCTCCCCAAAGCTGCCTGAAGTAGTCTATTTAAGATTTCAGACTGTGGACTCCTTTATAAGAGGTGAGAGCTGTGCCTGTAGAGGGTGGCTCATGGTGACGGCAGAGACCAGCAGGAAAGGAGGAACAGGCTGCAGATGCACCGTCTGCTTTTCTTTAAATGGCCTGTTGGCCTCTTTGATATAATCATGGTATTGATGCTCTTCCATTTGACCACAGCAGGAAGATACAGGTTGGGCCCTCTTGCCACCACTTGCACAGACCCCTTCACACCTATCCATTTCCCAGCCCCTGTCCCAGCCCACGAGTCTGTTCTCAGGTGGCAACTGAGAACCATAAGGACATTGCTGGACTCACCAACCTACCCTCGCATCTCTGTACATCAATCCTAAAGGAAATCAACACTGAATATTCATTGAAAGAAGTGATGCTGAAGCTGAAGCTCCTGTACTTTGGCCACCTGATGCAAAGAGATGACTCTCTGGAAAAGACCCTGAGGCTAGGAAAGATTGAAGGCTGGAGGAGAAGGGGATGACAGAGGATGAGATGGTTAGTTGCCACACTGACTCAATGGACATGAGTTTGAGCAAACTCTGGGAGATGATGAAGGAAGGGAAGCCTGGCGTGTGCAGTCCATGGGGTCACAAAGAATCGATCACGACTGAGTGACTAAACAGCAAAAGCAATCAAAAATGGCACAAAGAAAGAAGAACAGGAAGTTTAGAGCTGGACAGACACTCCTCAGAGAGGGGAGGGTCTTGGACATGACCTTACCTCTCTCCCCTGTGTAGGAGATGACATAATTATCCACAGGGGCGATGGCTGGCTGCCACATGGCCAAGGCTTCCGAGTCAGTGATGTTGGCTGTCACCAAGCTAGATGGGCCATCCAGAGCTGCAAGGGAAGACAGTGATGTGTTGGAGAGATAGTCAGCCATGGGCTAGGACGTCAGACCACAGCTACTCTGCTGTCTACCCTGCTCCTGGACTCCTGGTGTGGGACACAGTGTCAGAAGCATGGAAGAGTTCTGACCTTGGAGCCAGGATGACCTGAGTTTGAGACGTGACTCCTTCCCTTGCTATCTGGGTCATCTTGGGTCTCTGTCTCTCATCTTTAAAATGGGTATAGAAGCTCTGCTTGGCTTTGTCTTCAGTGATACTTTGGTTTTCACATGATATTATAGGTGGAAAGGTGCTCTGTGAACTGCAAAGAGCTGAACACATGACAAGGATTTATATTTATCGTTCACATTATTTTCTCCAGGGAAAGGCCTTTCAAAACCAGGACGGGTACAGAGTGAGGGCTGCCTGTGACATCTTTGGTTTTGAGTAATAGCTCTGGTTCGGTGGGCTATGGAGAACACAGAGGAGGGCTCCAGGGGCCGGTGGTCCCAGGCTCCACCTTGGATTCCCTGCTCTGGGTCTGTGTGCCTTTGGGTCATTTTCCTTCTCCACAGCTCACTCTCCTCAGTTGTCACAGAAGGCTGCTGTAAGGATGGACTAAACACTATGTGTGAAATGTGCTCGGGGCAGCACTCAGTAATTGCAGTTGGTTTTAACATGACTATTAAAGTTATTTGGAGTTTTCAGAATGATTCCTAAGTGACTTGTGCTGAGAAGGGATGGAGAATCACAGTTCTTGGCCCTTTGAACTGACCACTGCTACAACCCAACACCCCCCTTCTTAGAAACCAACCTACATGTGACTGGTTTCCGATTTCGTTCACATTTATGACTCAGTTACTCCGGGACCACAGCCCTGGGAAGATGGAGGGCAGGCAGCCATCATCAGCTGACTTCACAGCTGAGGTGCCTGAGCCCCATGAAATGAAACGACTGGCCTGAGGGTCTCAGGAAGGGGTGGAGTAATTTGGGGGCACCCACCCTGTCCATCCGGAGGCCCTTCCTGTCTCATCTTACATGGACAGAATCTCTTTTAACAGTGAGGACAATGGGGCCTCCAGAGGAAAAAGATCCAGGCTTTGCAATCAGTTGCCATGGAGAAGCCACAAATGAAAGATTTCTAGGTGGGGGATGAGGATCTGTGTGGCAGGGTGGTCAGGACTTTGAGTTCAGACGGGAGGTTTTAATTGCATATTAGCAACTCTTTTAGACTATTAGGATATTTTTTAAATTTCCTGTGAGGCCCATTCTTCAGATCCCTTAATGGATTAGGCTGGATAATTGCTCATATATCAAAGGATAAATTGTTTGGAGACATGGGAGCCTGAAGAGAAATTTTCCACTTCATTCTCCTTCAATGCAATTCATTATTTTTCCCTCCTTACAATGTGCTGTACAAATCAGGTTATAATAGGAAAATCATCCTTTATCTAAGAGGGACGCACAGTTGGAGGCAGCCTGACCCAAGTTCGGGTTTGCTTCCAGCATTTACTAGTTATGTGGACTTGGCCAAGGCATGTAATTGCCCTGACTTCAGTTTTTCCGTCTGTAAAATGGGAAGGATATTAGCTATGAGAAGGATGTTAGCTATGTTAGTTTACATGGGAATGGTTGAGTAACAGCCCTGAAATACTGTAGCTGCCAAATCGAGAGTTGTTACTTTATAACTATAACCATTCACGTGTCTGTGTGAAGCATCTGCTGAGGAAGGGAAGGAGGTGAATTAATGCGTGCAATGATCTATATTTACAGATGCCTTACATACACAGTTTACATACACAGTTTCCTAAGGTTCTTATAGCATCCTGCAGAGCAAGAAGAGCTGCACCTATTTTACAGAGAAGGAAACTAGATCCTCAGGACATTAACTGATAGCTCTGTATCTAGAAGCGGCAGAACCTGGGATTCATACCAGGTCAGTATGACTCCCCAGCTTGTGCCCTTTTCTCCACAATTCCCTGGGACATGGCTGCCCAGGGAGACTGAGGAAGAAGCTCAGAAGAGGCTATGATTGCATCACAAAGGAGGCCTCTGGTGCTCCGGAGCCAGCCCACTTTCCACTAGAATTTCCTAAACAAAAACATTTTCCTTCTAACTGCTGAATCATGAGCAATGATGCTGAAGGTGAGCTCACCTGTGGTGAGCGTCCCTGAGACAGGTTCGCTTTCCTCAAAGCCCTTCAGGGCGATGATGCTGACCAGGTAATCCGCTCCAGGTAAGAGTCTCAGCAGCCTGGCCTGGGTCTTGGTCCCGTCCACAGTCACCGCCGAGGGCGTACCTGGAACACAGGAAAAGCAGGAGGGAACGGTGAACCTCACTGGAACTTAAACACACCTGTCCCAGGAATGGGCATAACCGGTTTGGCAGTGACACTGTGCGTTTATCCAGCGCCATTTTCTTCACTTCTCATTTGCTCCTACCCTCTGGCATAAGAGAAGAGGTTTTACTCTTTGTATAATGTTTTTTTTTCCATCCATGCAGAGGCCAAAAACTAAGCCAGGGGAGGAAAAATTATGAGGTCACAATGTGCTAAAAATGGCAAGTTTCCATTCAGTAGAGAGCTGGCATGCTGTATAAATTTTATTTATCTATTTCTTCCCACAAAGGATATGGGAAGCTCACTGTGTAATGTGTATCTGATATATTTAATCCATTGTATTCGCTTAACTCTATATAGATTGATCTCTTACTAGCAGATATTTTACTATTGAAGAAGATGACCATGATCTAATTTGTACTCATATCTATTCAAAAGTCCAAAATTTATGTTTTTCAGAATCTGGGGGCTGGTGAGGAGCTTGTGTATCAGTTGACCAAACTCCCTACAGAGATGCTACAGTGTGACTCTGAAGAGACAATCATCTTTGTATACACTTATCAACTATCATCTTTTCATCTTTGTATACACTTCCACTAACAGGGATCTCACTACCTCCCAGAATGTCTTTAGATAGATTTGAATATGCTTCCTCCCTCCATCTCTGCCCCGTGGTCTTGTGGTCTCTATTATGGCCCATGTGCCTGAACTAGAACTTTCAACTCTGCGAAGTCACAGCTTCCCATCCTTTGCTGAGACAGACAGATTTGGGGACCAAGAGCCAAAGATCAGTTTTGCCAAACAAAAAAGGTCAATAGGTTTAGAGTCTTCTGTCCTTGTGTGAAAACATTATTAGGGATCTATTGCTCATAGAATTTTAGAATTATGAGACTGGAAATGATCTTTATAACATGATTCCTCACAGTATAGTTTCTTTCAAGGATCTCATAGCACTTTACAAATGAAGTCTATTCAGATGGTCTCAAATATGAAGAAGGAGGATGGAATTGTCTGAGTCACAATTCCACCCAAACACTCCAGACCCCTTCCCTCTCCCCACCAAGTGCCCTACCTCCTGCAATGGGCACATAGGTAATCCGGAAGCTCTCCACCTTGGTAGTGGGTGCCATCCAGCTGACAGTGGCTGCATTTTCAGTGATGTCTGAGAAAATGATTTCCTTCGGGGAGCCCATGGCTGTTGAGGAGAAAGCACAAGAGAAACCCAGAAACAGTTAACTCTCTTGCTCCTCAGTGATTCTTCCTGAATTCCTTATCCATGAAAGCTTAGTTTACATCTGAGCCAAGCCTTTAGGATGGAGGATGTGGTGATCTGTGGTCAAGTTATGACTTGATGGAAACAATTGCTCTTTCATTCAGGTTCAGGGCCCAGAGCTGCAGAGCTGCTGATTGGTTTCATCCAAAAAGAATGTTAGCATAGCCGACGTCTAAAAGTGAGGGTAAGTGGGTAGTTTCACAGTTTGAAATAACCCTCCTTTCATTTTTGATGTTTATCATTTTTTTTCCCAAATCTTTGCCTTTTAATTCCTTTTATGATTAAAGAAAATTTGATATTAAATGATACCAAGTTTTGATGGGTCTTCCCTGGTGGCTCAGATGGTAGACAATCTGCCTGCAATATGAGAGACCCAGGTTTGATCCCTGGGTCCGGAATATCCTCCTAAGGAGGGAATACTACCCACTCCAGTATTCTTGCCTGGAGAATCCCAGGGACAGGAGCCTGGTGGGCTGCCATCTATGGGGTCGCACAGAGTCAGACACGACTGAAGCAACTTAGCAGCAGCAGCAGCAAACTGAGGCTCAGTTCTTCAATGAATATTCTTGCAATGTGATCTAAGTCCCAGGACTGGGCGGCAGAGCTGGGCATAGCCCTGGGATTCTGGAAATAATGTTTACGTGGAAACTGACCTCGACAAACTCATTCCCAGAATTGGATGGAGACTCAGAGCCAGAGGAGGGAGCTCAGAACCACCCCAAGGCAAGCCCCCCTTGGATACTGGGTCTACCTGCGGGGAAAGCCATGCCCTGGGGGACAGTTTTTGCTGCGTAAATTCCTCCCCCGCAAACCCAGTTTCCTTTGGCTTTTCTCTGTATGTTTTTTGGCTTAGCTTTTTGCCCTCTTCAGCTGACCATGCTTAACCATACAGTCCAGGAAACGATTTTCAGGTCTCCAGGGAGCTCATTTCCTCATCTTTTTCCCTCTGCAGCCCACATTGATCATTAAGTTCTGAAACCCACAACCCACTTTGGGGAATTTTTTTTCCCCTTTCCATTTCTGCTCTTTCTCCCTCCTCTGACGGTGTTCTCCTGTGATCTGCTAGCCACCCCCAGATTCTGTGCTGCCTGGGGTTTTGCCCTCTCCTTGGAGGGCTTTGGAAGCCACATGGCTCTGGAGTGGGATGATCTTGATTGTCCCAACACCGTGGAGAGGCTGGGCAACTAGGGGCAGCTCCTGTGACTTATAGGAGCCTCCCTTGCTCCATCTCAGTGGGAAAAGTGGTGCCCACTTTCGGGAATGTTTTGAGGATTAGCAGAGATGATTGATGTAAAATCCTAGCACAGAACTTGGCACACAGTGAGAATTCAGTAACATGCTTGCTTTTTTTTTTCTTTCCCATGTGACTCTCCCCCCACCCCCACCCCATGGGCAACCTGACTTTTGAAGCAGTCACCCAGGAAAGATCTAGATGAGGCAGAATGAGAAAAAAAAAAAAAAAAAAAAACCAGTGAGGTATGTAAACTCAGGCACAGGGGCTCTCTTGCTGCAAGCCTGGTCCACTCTGACCTTCACTCTGTGAGACTGATCGGGCCAGGTCCTGGCACATTTTAGAAGGTGCATCTTGCCACAGTTCCCCTATCTAGATGCCAGTTTTCTCAATTGCACAATGGCAATATTATCTGCCCTGTCTTTAAAACAAAACCAAACCAAAGCCATGAGAATTAGTAACCTCATCTGTCACGCACTCCTGAGGGATGCACTTGGTGGACGCGACAGCAGGCGGATAGCCGCGTGTCACCTGAAGAATGGCGCAGTGCTGGTGAAATTCCAGGGTCAGTGGTATTTTTAGACAACAGACCTTCCTAGGTGCGGAAGACACTTTGTTATTTTAACATGCGTCCTGCTGCCGTAAACAGGGGCCATGAGTCTCCAGCACCGAAGTGGAAGAGATGGCCAGTGGGAACCCGAAGGCGGAGCCTCACAGAATAACTAAATTTTGCCCCTTGAAAAGCTAGGGGGACCCAGGAAAGGCAACGCCTCTGACTCTCTTTCTGAGTAGACTCTTGGTTTTCAATAAAAGTTCCATTAGGGAAACATTGGAAATTGCTAGAAATTTTCAACGAGGTTGAAGAGAACTTCTGTTTGTTCTCTGCATAGAATGTTGCCTCCCCAAATCTGGAGCAAATGTTTTTAATAATGTCTCTATTCACAATCATTTAAAAACCTTTTACTTTCAACATATTTTTATAAATACTTAATATATGTGAATCCTGTGAGAAGCTAAGGAGATGGTAGCCAGTATGATTTAAGAGCAAGGACTTGGGGTACACTGACCTGGTTTTGAATCCCATTCTGGCTTTACCAGCTAACAGCACCTTACCCCCCTAGGTCTCTGTGCAATGGGGCTGAATGTGGCGCTCAGCTGGACTGTCTGTGTCACGTGAATCAGTGAGGTCAAGTGTGTCAGTTGCACTGCTACGGGTGGCGTGAAGTGCAAGCTCTAATAGGTGGTTATCATCTTTACACTTAATGAGAGTCAGAGCCAAAGGCACCAGGCACAGAGAGCCGGCTCCTGTAGAGGGAGGATTGATGAGCACGTGTCTCTGTGGACCCGGTGACCCGGGTCCCCAGACGTGATGCTGTTGCAGCTCTGGGGTTTGTGGTTGCAAGTGCATCCGAACTGGAACTGAGTAGAGGGGCTGGGAGGCTGTCTGGCTGGGAAAAGTGAGATGGGGTGAGAGGGGGTACATTCTGGGGCTTGGAGAGGGGTTGCCCCCTTGGCTTCAGGGTGTGGAAGGGGTGTACGATTAGGGTGGTGATGGGGCTGGTTAAAAGAAACATTTGAAGGCCCTCACTATCCCCAAGGTAGGCAGTAGGAGCCTCCAGAAGAGAATGACAGAGTCATCTTACTCTGGTTTCGGATTTTGAAGTATTTTCTTTTCTATTCTAGGGACCATCCAGATGGTACCCAGAAGGGTGTTGGCATTTAACTTCCCAGAGACAAGAGAAGCTCCTCTGGGCTTCCCAAAGGGGGACCAAGGCCATTGTGAAGAAGTGGCTCAATCCATGAAGAGGAAGAGCAGCCACTGTAGATGCAGAGACTGGCAGAGGAGAGAACAACCCATAACCTAAGGTCTGGCAGTAGGGGGATAGTTAAATAAACAAGATATGTGGGAATATATCTGAACTCTATTAATAAGCAAGGAACACACACACACACACACACACACACACACCTCAATGTGTGGAAGAGTGGGTGTGTTAATCACTGTGCAAAAAAATCCTGGAAAAAAGAGAGAACACAGGCTTCGGTCTAATCTTGTCTGTTTGTAAGAGTATTTCTTCAGAGATTCAAAAGAAAGCAGTGATGCTGACTGCTTCTAGACAGAGCAACTTAGGAGTGAGGACAGCAGAATAGAGACCTCATATTCTTCTTTTTAACCTTTAAATTTTCAACCAAGTGGACCATTAAAAAATGTACATTAAATCACCCAAACATAGTATCAGCTAAAATTGTTACAATGGGCAAGGAAAAATACTCAACATTCCTGATCTGACGGGAACCTCATAGCTGACCTTTGAGTTAGGGCCTATTGGCCCAGGGGACAGACACTCAGTGGGGAAAGGAGGCTTGCTCAGAAGCAGGGATCAGATGCCAAGAGATCTGCCCAGAGGCTGTAGGCTTAACCACTTGTCTACACTGCCTCCAGCCACCGTCCCTGCTGTGGGGGCACTCAGGGCTGCCAGCCTGTGCTCAGGGAGTGAGAGGAGATGCTGCAGCAGCTTTTATAAAGAAAAAGAGGAGCAGAAAGAAGAGTTTACAAGGAGAAAGAGTGAAAAAACAAAAGGGAAACTTTCTGAGGCTGATGAGGTGACTGAGATGTCTGCTGTGCTCCAGAGTTCCCTCACCTGTCATTCCAAGTACCAGAGCACACATGTGTACACGTACACACACAGACACAGACGCATCCCTTCAGCTGTGAAATACAATGCCCCAGAGAAAGAAACCAAAGAAAGGGCTATCTTACAGAGCCTTTTCTTTTGTTCTTAAAAAAAGAGCTCATGATTATTTGTTCTCTTTTTTGCTTTAAAACTGCAGAGCCTTTGGGAAAAAAAGATCAGCAAAACAAAATCGCCGATCAGAAGTAAACTTTGAAAAGCAGTGTTTATAAACCAGGGTCAAAACCAGCCTCTGCCTCTGATCTAGAGTTGTTTTGTGGGAAGCCTCAGGGAGGAGGAGACGGACTCACGTCCCGGGAGATGGGGGCATCTGTGTTAATGAGAAACAGGGCATTTCCTCTGGCTGAATTATTGCCCGGATCTCAGCATTTCCTCCATATCTACAAATACCAATTTTTATTTCTACAGGTGGCTTCTCAGAGCTCATTTGGTCCTGAAAGTTGGCATCATAAGATGATACTCTGGACAAAGGGAAGGTGTTGTCTAGTGTTGTGCTCTTTGCATGTCAGAGGTGGCAAGCGTGTATAGTAATTGACATAACCAATAGCTTGGTATTTAGGTTCTACTCCAAATCTGGCTGTGTGACCTTAGGCCAATCACTTCACCCTCTGGGTCACAGATTCCTCACGCACAAACAGAAGGGTCTGGGATACATCATTCCTCAGGTCCCTTGTAGTTCTGCTTATGGTTTTATGATTGTTTCCTCTGGTTTCTCTGAAGCAGCTGTCTCTAGCAAATGCTCCATTTCTGTACCTCCCTTGGTTTCCTGAAGGAATTCACCCTACCTTACCATTGAAAGTCTGTCCTTTTCTCTTTAAAGAATCATGTTAATTCTTAATATTGTCATTTTAAGCCATCTGGTAATGGCCATCTTTCTTTATTCTTCTGGAAAGAACTCATATTGAATAGAATTTTCATTTCTGCCTCCAGTGCTTTTTAGAGTTGCTGTGAGTATAAAATAAAATGTGGGAGCCTGCCAAACCTGCTAACTTCTTCTTTTTTCCTTCTTGATCAAGGTACTGACTATTCACGTGTAGAATTTTAGAAGTATTAATCTTTAGAGGTAGAGGTACCACTTCTCCATTATATCCTGCATAGCCTGAACATTTGACCAAAGAACATGGAAGTATATCTCTGCATAAAACATAACAGGCAGAAAGAAGGATCTTTGGAATTTGAAGAAAAAGCAATGATTGTAATGATTATCTTAATGACAATAAAGAAAATGTTACGCGCTCTTATTAGCTCAGCCCTTGCTATGTGCCAGGCCCTCCCTATGGGCTTTCCATGAATCATCTCATTCAATCCTCACAACACTATTAGGTAAGTGGCATCATGCTCTTTTTGCATAAACACTTAGCCATGATCACAATCACAATCATCCAGTCTGTAATCAAGAGTCATGATTCAAACCCAAGCTTGTCTGCATGTGAACCTCTAATAATTTCCCAGCCCTGTGAGAAGAGGAACAGAGAACTTTTCTCTAGTCTCTCCCATTTATATATGATATGGTACCTGTTGTTGCTATGGCAGTGACTGGCTGGGATCGCCTTCCACTGCTTATTCCATAGAGTTCAATTTCATATTCAGTGGCCTCTCTGAGACCTGTAATGTCCCTGGTTCGTTCGGGGGCAAGGAGGGTTATCTCCAGTGGCTCGGACTGCTTTTTGGTATCTCTGATTTTGAGAACAAAACTGTCGAAGACTCCTTCATCAGCTGTCCAGGACAGACGGAACCCATCTGGGGTGGCATCTGAAACCAGAAGGTTGTCAACTTCCGGCTCGGCTTCTAGAAGGGAAGAGAATGGTGGAAGGAGGAGAGAGAAGATCACTCAGCAGCCCGTGCCATAGTCTCTCTGGTGGGGGTATTGTCCCGGCTCTCAGAGTGAGAAGTGTCCTGAGATACCGAAAATAAAATGATTCAACACGGACATGTCCAGTAGGTCGGGGAGAGGAGAAAGAGAGTTGATACATTCAGTACAAGTCAAGTGGGTGCTTACATGTGTGAGTTTTGTCTAAAAGCAATTCTATAAATCCACATCTGGACCCCTTCCCTGCATTATTAAACAAGTTCAAAGCCAGTAACTTGTTTACATTTGCTCTCTGTCTGCCAGTGGCTGAACGCCCATGTCTGTGAGACCTTCTTCTTTTCTTTTTTGCAAAGACAAATAAACCAGCATTAACGATCTGTAGAGCTGCCCATGATGATATGGCTGATTATATTTCCCTTGATCTTGAGCATTTGGCTTTTAAAATGTTATAAATGTTATGCTGTTTTTCTTCTGCTATACTAAAGGAGGCTCCTACTCTTGACCAGCTTGCTTTTTGTTAACCATTCAGTAAGTGTTCAGATGGTAGAACCAAGACTTAGAACCTCTTGTACTACATACTTTAGACCCAAAGTTGCTATCTTGGATTGCCTTAACTAGACAAAACTCAGTGTCAAGGTAGATTTAAAGCTGAGTTTCCCAAAGTACACTCAGAGCAAACTATACCTGTTTGATCATCATTCATTGTCAAATAAATGTGGGAAATATTTCCTGGGTAAGCCCCTCTTGCAGAGAAGCATGCACTTTACAATGTTCTCTAGAGCCTTGTGGTCAAGGATCTGTAACTCAGTGTTTCAGAAATTTATTTGAACATGGAACTTCTTTATTAAGTAGGACCTCTGAATATGGAGTTAGTCCCCTCTAGAAAGACTTTGGGAAACACAGATTTTTGACTGTTAAAGTTGTTCATGCTGTATTTCTCTAGGAATTATGAGTGTGTGGAAAATTATGGATTTAGTCTGTGTTGAAGAATCTCAATGATATTAGTGTTTACCAGTGTAAGTTCACAGTTGGTTTTCCAATGACAAGCCCACCTGGCAAGTTTGGCAAGACCACAGTTGAGGCTTTGAGATGACAAATGCAGTAAATACGTTTTTGAAATATACTCCTTGGTATATTTCTTTTGAGAAGGCTGAAACGTAGCTGGGGACCAGCCGGATGAACACAGAGGAGGGGGACACACAAGAGCTACAGACAAGATGCGGTCAAAGGATTCGGGACACCTAGGGGAAACATTTCGACCTTCTCGTTTCTGGAGTGGGAGGAAAGGAGCGCTCGTTAGAGACGTGACACCAGAGACAGTGCTGGGGGTGGGGGTGGGGGCACAAGACTAGACCACATCTATGGATTAAGTAGGAAACATAGACAAGAGTGTTAAAACCATGGCGGTCTCATAGACGGATTACATGGAGGGAACTGGGAAGAGGAGAAAATGGCTCACTTGAGCCAAAATACCTGTAATAATCTCAGCCCTCAAGGGCTTGGTTTGGTGCCCTTGGGTGAAGCCAGAGACCATGACCTCATAGCCAATGCCAGTTATAAGGCCTCTGAGCTCCAGCTTCCTCTGAGTTCCTGAAAGGGTGAATTCCTGGGGGTCCAGCAGCTTCCCAGAATCCACCACCGTGACTAGGAAGCTGTCAAAGGCATTCTCCGATGCCATCCAGGAAACTGTGAACCCGTAGGGATTAATGTCGGAAATGGTTAGGTTTTCCAGAAGGGGCAGGGCCTCTGAAAGAAGGGAGGGGTGAAAAGAACTCAGGTTAGCGGCGCTGACTCTGCCGGGACAGTACAAGTCTTCATAAAAACTGATGAGGTGATCAATCATCAAACGTGTTAATGTGGTCAGAAAATGCATTTTTGGTAAGAGCTTATCAGTTGCCAGGTGTGGTCGTCTTGTGTACATCTCTTAACAAGTCTCTGAGATGGACGTTATTCCCACGATATAGGTAAGAAAGCCGAGCTTCAGAAGAAGTTGACTGACTTGGCCAAAGTTGCAGGGATAGTATGTGACGGCGCAAGGCCCTAGCTGGGTCTGACTCCAAAGGCCATGGATTTTTCCCAAGAAAACTGAATATCTTGTAATGGGTTTGGACTCCTTTGTCTATTTCCCACTCACTGTGGTCTTGAAGAAAATCAGCTTATTTATTTTTAAAACATACTCCCTTTTCAGTGTATTTTATATGTTTCTATTCCACTTCTAGATCTTATTTAGAATTAAGTTGACCAGGCCAGTTAGTGATGTACATCCTCACCAGCTGAGATAAAGGGATGAGGTAAGATTTTCTTGTGCGTCCAAATTTAACCAATTATGACTATGGCCTAGTAAGGAATACTAAGATTTGCTAATTTTGTTTTCCTGGATAAAGGTAGGATCTTCAGTAAATTCTGTCATTATTTGTTCATTCATTCACCAAATACCTGTGTCTCAGGTACTCTTATTCCATAGGTACCAAAGGGTCTTTTTCCACATTGGAATTGCCCACAGGAGTGAGCTTGTATCAGCTGGACTTCTGTTAATAATTCTCAACTGACAAGACTTCACATCCATTATCCTATTGAACCCTCATAATGACACTGTAAGGAGATATTACTATCCTCTCTTTGCACCCATGACAACAAAAGAAGCAGAGAGGTCAGGGATTTCTCCATGACGCAGTAGTAAAGGGACTTCCCAGGTGGTGCAGTGGTAAAGAACCCGCCTGCCAATGCAGGAGTCATGAATTCAATCCCTGGGTCAGGAAGATCCCCTGGAGGAGGGCATGGCAACCCACTCCAGTACTCTTGCCTGGAGAATCCCATGGACAGAGAAGCCTGGAAAGGTACGGTTCATAGGGTTACAAAGAGTTGGACACGTCTAGACGACTCAGTGAGCGACATATCCACTAGGTGGCTGAGCTGAGATCCAGCCTAGGTCATCTGACTCCAGGTTCAGTGTTTTTTCCATACCCTAAGCCAAAGTCTAATTAGTCAACCCCATTGGTGCTGGCAAGACCTGAGGCATAAGCACGGGCACTGGAGAAGGTCCAGGACCTTCCCTCTAGTAAAACAAAACACAGTAAGAGCGCATGTGTTTATTTTTATCAGAGCGGGTACGGGGGTGGGAGTTCCACGGCCAAAGCTGCTTCAGCCACATCTAGTTTAGAGCCTGCTATTTCACTGAAGCTAAATGGAAACATTCAAAGAGATAAATGACCTTATACTAATGCCCAGAGTCTAATATGTGGAATGTAAAGGAAAACATTTTAAAAAGACATGTTTGGTGACTGAATGAACAAGTGAATGAATGCCCTCACCCGCTAAGCAGAGATTAAATTTGGTCACAGCTTGGATTTCCTGTACTTATTTTGAACTGCGTGGTGTTTGTCTTGAGGCTTTAAAAAAAAAAAAAAAAAAATGAAGATCTACTCTAAATCATAACTCTATCAAAGGCAAAGATGAAATCACGTATACTGTGCTGACAGGCTCCTTTGTCTGCAAGACAAGGGTCTCAAATTATGCTGCAGAACTTTGTTTGGCTATGTGGCGCCTTTCTCTGATAACTGGCCTCCACGAACTTCCAGGCCATCAAAAGAGAGAATTCCAATGAACAGGAGGGCGTTCAGGCTAATTAGTCCATAAAGGGCTTGCTATTTATAGTCCCTCGTGTTCAGGTTTTTTTTTTAAAATCTCTTTTAAAAATATGCTTCTTTTAAACTGCAGAGTCTTTTCACATCCAGGATTAGCTGAGACAATACTGTAACTGGATCCAGGATTCCCTAAACCAGCTCTCCCAGCCCCCTTTTCTTCTCTCTGTTCTGTGGGAGACCCTGCAAGAAGCTACAAGTAAAGGCCTGAGGATCTGCCCCCGGCCATGCTTTCCCTCCTGGGCAGTGAAGTTCTCAGTCATCTGTCTGTCTGCTCCTTGCCCTGCCCCACTAAGGAATGACCATGTTCTGCATTTGAAGATAGGACAGTTGAATTCACATTAGACAACTGCACAGAAAACATTACCTCTCTTTGATCTTACAGTAAAAAAAAAAAAAAAAATGTATTTTCTTAAAAAATAATAGGAAAAGTCATGACTGCCAGATCTATTGTTTCTATCTAGGCTATTGCTTTTATTTATTTATCGTATTGTTGTTGCTGCTTATCTTTAAGAACCCTACTTTTCTCATAGTGTTGGGAGACAGAGGAAAGGACTCAGCATCTGTAAAATGCCTCCTGGATGCCAGGCAGTTACATTTCACCATATCCATTAAATTCTGAAACTGCCCCAGGTGCCTGATAGTATTCTGTTTTCATACATGTGAGAGTGGGGTTTCGGAGAAGTTAAGAGCTGGTCAAGGTTACGTAGTTAAAAAGATGTGGGAGAGAAGTAGAAACCACATAGGCCTGATTTCAAGATCCTCACTCTTCTAGGAAATCTGTGTTGCCTCCAATTAAATACTTAGCTGATCATATTGATATATCTTATTTATGTCAATAAACAGCAATTTATAGCAATTTAGACCTCAAGAGGCATCTGGTTTCATGTGAAAATCAGCCAGCAAAGTTGGTCTCCTAAAAATGATCATTAGTGGAAAGCAAGAGACTTCTAAATATTTTCTGAGGCTTTGCAGGTTAGAGATTTGGTAAATGATACCACTTTCAGCCTTTGCCATTGATTTAGGATAATTTCAGGAAAGGGAATAGAAAACCATTTCTTTATGTAATTCAAAGAGAAGAAGTTGAGTTCAATAAATAGATCAGGTTTAATTAAAATTGGGATTTATCTGCTCTAAGGTTGAACCTTCCTTAATCTGTTATAGATGTCAATTTTTAAAAAGTAACCCCTTTATGGAAGAAAAAGTAAATCATTGTATTTCTGGGGCAGGTAGTTTATGGGCTGCTTTACCTAGCATGATTTATAGGCAAAATTCCTGCCTTGGGCCATTACCAACTTAAAACTCACTCTCCAGCCAGAATCTCCAAACTGTGAATCAGACAGCCTATAAAACTGGGCACAGAATTCCTTGGCAGCTTTATACGACTGTTGAGTCTACCGTCTTCATTTCCTAAGAGTGGCTGTGAAGGGTCTCTCTTGGAAATAGCACTTGCTCTCTTTTCATGTAGAAGTTCACATATGGAATCAAGACTATACTGGGGGTTGAATTTCCCTTTAGAACGCCTATCCCCTTTCCTCCCATCCCCAGTTTAGAATTCCGAACAAAACCGGAGCCTTTGAAAGAGTACCTGTCACGACAAAGGCAGTGAGGGGCCTGGTGGAGCCCCCAGCCCAGGTGGTCCCTGCCACACTAACGTCATAGCCAGTGTTGGCCACCAAGCCCGTGACGTGAGCGTGCTGTGCGTCTCCTGAGACTTTGATCTGCTGGGGCTCGTGCAGCGAGTGAGAATCGCTGACATTGATAACAATCTTTGCAAAAGGCCCAGCTTGAGTGGTCCATGACACGTTGAAGCTGTCAGGAGTGATATTGCTAAGGACTAGCATGCCCAACTGTGGCTCTGGCTCTAGGGGGAAAGGAACAGGGGCGGAGAGAAAGAGACACGTTATTAGAGGGAGCAGACGATTTTTTCCAGCATGTAGCCATGGAACGTGAAAGCATCAATCCCTCCAAATATTTGCTGAAAGGTAGCCTATCAAGCTTTGTCCACACCTGCATCAGTCATAATGCTAGGAAATATACCACTTTCTCTACAGGTGTGGATTTCCTTTTTTTTTTTTTTAAACAGAGATGTGACCATTTGCTGGTCATGTATAAAGAAAAGCGAAGAAGCCATTACAGTAGTAGATAGAATTATTGTAAAGATGTACTAAGAGTACATTTTCTAAGGTTTGTGATGGGACACTAGCTCTGTGAGATGTTCCAAGACAAGATAGCGTCACATTATATTGAATAATATATCTCACCCTAGAGATTCTTGAAGTGTACTAGCATTTTAAAGGAATGCTGGTTCTGTAAAGAAACCTACTTAATTTCATTTAGCCCAGCATTTCATAGCGCTTCCCTGGTGGCTCAGATGGTAAAGAATCCACCTGAAATGCTGGAGACCTAAGCTTGATCCCTGGGTGGGGAAGATGCCCTGGAGGAGGGCATGGTGGTCCACTCCAGTATTCTTGCCTGGAGAATCCTCATGGACAGAGCCTGGCAGGCTACAGTCTATGGGGTTGCAAAGAGTCAGACACGACTGAGTGACTAAGCATAGTACTTCATGAACTTATTGATGAATGGATATCCTATCTGAGGAATAGTCTCTGAACATCTCAAGTTGCTGGTGTGCCACTGAGCATGCCTTAGAAAATGCTATTTTGGAATTTCCTGATTTAATCTTTGATCTGTTTGGATTGTGGAAATTAAAGGTTAATATCCACACAAGAGAAATCCTTTGTAGTATTCAGAAACCCAAATGTATGCACCATGTAGAAAATCTACATCTCACTCTGAATACTATAAAGGTGAAGCTGTCTTCCACTCAAAAATCCCTGGTATATGTAAAAGTTAAAGGAAAACTTGAAGTTGGACTTTGCGTTTTCTGATATGAAATTCACTTATTGGTTAATTTGGAAAGATGGATGGTTCCACTGAGGTTAAGTTTCTCTTGTCGCTTAAAATCTAGATGATCTGTAATGAGAGCAACTCTTTTTTAATGTAGGGGGACTACAGTACTAGTTTCAGCTGAGACGTATGTGGTCTGGCCACCTAAATGCACATTTATTAAATAATACTAACATTAAAGTAAATTCAAGCCAGACGTATTTTAGAAGGAAGCGACAGTCCAAGATAATTGCGATACTAGGATTAGGATTTAGTGTTGGGAAGAAGCAAACTCTTTCTTCCAAGGACTCAGATATTGTTTTGCTGCAGCTCCAGGATTTGGAGGAAAGAAGGGGCTCATTTGGATAAACTTTAAGTGGACAACTGCAGAGCTTAACGAAGCTGTGAAGTCTCGAAAGACAAATGGATCTGGTTCAGAGGCAGAGTGTAGCCAGAAGTAATGTCATGGGATTTCCTACTTATCAATTAGATTGAGAAGTTAACGATGCTATAGCTTTCAGCTACAGCATTGGCAAATTACCTCAACCACAGAAAAAGTGAAATCCTCTGATGAATCTCTTGTCTGCTTTTTCCTTATATGTTGCTGTGGAAGGAATCTCCCGAATTAAGGATGAATGTTAGGACTCTTCTTATGCTACCGGATGGAAGCTGGCAATGCCAACACATTAACAATCATGCAGAATAAGACTTGGGTTTTCAAGGTCAGCTGAACCTCTAACTGTCTCCCAAAGGATGCAACCAAGCTGAAAAGTGAGATGCAAGAAGAAACTCAGAG
This sequence comes from Tragelaphus eurycerus, assembly GCA_935064755.1. Classification (NCBI taxonomy): domain Eukaryota; kingdom Metazoa; phylum Chordata; class Mammalia; order Artiodactyla; family Bovidae; genus Tragelaphus; species Tragelaphus eurycerus. The sequence continues at coordinate 2,058,773 of CAKXYN010000083.1, forward strand.
AATGGTAGTGAGGGTCCAGTCAGTGTTCCATGCAAGCTAGGGATGTTTTTCTGTTATCACTTCTAACCCTTTGAAACAACTTCTTGGCATGCTGTCCCCTTCTGGGAAAAACAAACATTTCCAAAAACCTCATACTCCAAATGTTTACCGCATGCACCAAGATTTGGATAAGATGACAGATGAAAGGAAGACTCTGCCACCCTGTTATAGATATCAGTGGATGACAAAACATGCTCGACAGAGTCAGTGTCAAAAAAGAGCAGTCTCTAGGGAACACAAGCAAATACAAGTTCTCAAGAACAAGATGAGACCACTGGGTCCTCTCGTGTGAGTCTTGGGGTGTGCTTTGGGGTGTTTTTCTCCGCATGCTAGTAACAGCACTTTTAAAAGCTTGGTGGAGAGAAAGAGAATGTGGGTCTCTGTGACCAAGGAATCGGCAATGGCATGCACACACTCCTTTAAACAAGACGTGGGAAAACTGATTAGAAAGACCATGAGCAGACGATCATGTTCAAGACCAGATCAAAGGATGGTTTAGAAATTCAACCAAAGCACGTCAGGTTAACTCTATACAGATAAGGCCAGATGTGAGCAGATGTTTAGGAAAAAGAGGTTGACACTGAAGTTCCTTAATTTGGGATGAGAGATTTTCTTTTAAAGCTTTATTGGGGTGGTTCTCTCAAATCTGAGAAAGATCTGGAGGAACAGAAGGGTGAAAAGTGGGTCGAAGGTGATTTTGGGGGGAATCCTCTTCGGAGGAAGTTCACCGGACAGTGAAGAACTCATCATGGGAAATACCTGTGGTTGCTTGGACCATCAGGGTCTGAGCATGCTGCCTGCCAATCAGCCCGTGGAGGTGGGCAGTGTAATCAGAAGAAGCTTTGAGGTTGGTGATGACAAAGCTGCGAGACGCCGCAGGCAGAAAATGGACCACCGTCTCCTGGAGGGGGTCAGAATTCCTAACTTCTACAAGGAAACTATCAAAGGCAGACTCCTGAGCTTTCCATGAGATGGCCACACTGCCCGAAGTCACATTTGAGACAGTGAGGTGGCTAAGGAGAGGTTCAGCTACTAAAGTGAGAAGAAAAAAAAGAAAATACAAACAGCATGTCAATGTAAAACTCTATTAGGTCAAAATCAAAACATGTAAGACTAAATCCATCAAGTTTTAACCTTTACCCTCTGATAAAGGAACTTGCCCTTTTTTGAAAACCAACTTGAGCCATGAGAAAGAAATACATGTGTTTGATTTCTGTAGGTTTTGATGAACTTTCATCTGGTTGGGATGAGAATGAGGTACTGCTGGCTAGCTCACAGTTTTTCCTGTAGTCCATGCTGATAACAATTTGTAGTCTCATGCAGAATGAGGACAGACCCTCCCTCAGCCTTGGGCAACTTAAAATGAGGGAGTTTGGATACTTCATTGTTAATCCTTTTCTTGAATTTTCCTAGAATATGGGGACCATTTTTGTGAGAAGAAGAGAATCTCCTGTTTACTCCACAAATGGCTTTTAATTTCAGTCTGTGATGTCTAATTTTATCTGTCAGGAGAAGGCATTGTCCAAAAATGTGCTAAGAATGCTATTTTGAAATGGACAAGGCTCTCCTTGTTGAATTCACAAAGAATTGTCTTTTGCTGCATTCCAGAGAACATCTCTGATAGTGTGCATGTCCCAGATAACACAGACTTGCTGAGGGCAGTTCACTCTTCGGTTAACCAAGTTCCTTTTATAAACATGCCTACTCTGTTTCTGCCATCTGCCATTCACTGCTCTGGGAGCAAGCCAGCATGTGCTGGTCTTCTCTCCTAGAGGTGGCCTTGGAATTGGGGTGGTCTGAATAGCGTGACTTCCTCCTACACTCATCTGATGAATAACCTTTGCTGATGGTCCTCACTTTCCCAATTCAATGTCATTCAATCATTGGAATATTGGGGTTTGGGGAACTCAAAGGCACTGGGAAGACAAAAGCCATCATATAACACGTAATATACATTTTAAGACCTCTTTGACCAATATAGACTTCTTCCCAAGTCAAGAACAGCTCTCGTCAGAGTTTTTTAGTTACAGAGGAAGAGAATTCTTTTTTTCCAGATTCAGCTTGGCAATCTGGACCACACTATATATTATGCTGTAAATGGCTTGGTCAGTGATAAAGTAGGAAAGTCACCATACGGGCTGCTGCTGGGAGAGGCATGGTCACAGTGCTCCAGCCTAGTGTCAGGGAACAGGTGCTGCCCTGTGACCTGGGCTTCCGTGGGAGCGAAGGAGTGGCTTCATCCTGCAAAAAAGACTGGAGAGAGGGCGTTAGGAACGGGCGAATGTGTGTGTACCTGTGGTGGCTGTGGCACTGATGGTTTTGGTCTGCATGCTGGGAGCGAGTCCAGAGAGGTAGACAATAAAGTCATTACTAGGGCGGAGCCCTGAGATGTGGGCTGTTCGTTCAGCACCAGAGACGTTATATTCCATGGTCTCCAGGAACCTATTGGAATCAATAATTTCAACGGTAAAGGTCTCGAAGGCACCATCAGTAGCGGTCCAGGAGAGGTTGAAACTCTCAGAAGTGATGTTGGAAACACTTAAGTTTCCAAGTTCAGGTTCTCCGGCTGAAAAAGGAGAGGTAGGAGAGAAGAAACAAATAAATCTGAATTAATCACGGGGCTTGGGTTTTAAGACTGTAGTTGTTAATAGCTGAGTAGAAAGATCTGACTGCAGGGTCAGGGCAAAATGAAGCAATGTTATCAATCAGTGCCAAGAGGAGAGAAAAGGGGATTTGTTAAAAGGAAAAATGTAAAAAGGAAGTTATAGTAAGTAGATTTGCCTGCTCTGGAGCTGCCACACCTGATCAGGGCCTGCCTGAGGTCTGGCCTGAGTGAGGAGACAGGCGGAGTGTCGGCGGCAGGAACTGCTCTGCCGAAGCCCTGGTGCTTCTGGGAGCCGCACCTCAGGGATGCTGGCCGTCGGTCAAAAGATACGAGTGCTGGCAGCTTTCAGCCTCTTAAATTGCACTCAGGAGACCATGTGCACTTGCTTCCCGCTGGCGGGCAGATATCCTTTGCTTTGAGGGAGTTCCCATCTATTCAGATGATGACTAAATAATTCTGATGCTATTCCCCTCCCATGGTGGTACCTTGAGGCTTCTGATTTTGTGACTTAAAGGGAATTGGCAATTTGTCAGTGTGATTCTTCGTACTTCTGACAAGGGCCAGCTGTCCTCGGATTCTGTTAAAATAGCTTGTCCTTTCTTAACTGCTTCTCCGGGGACCAAGAAGGCTAGTATCGCCTTGCCAACCAAGAGAGCTGAGCCAGGATGAGGCCATCAGGCAGCCCTGTCCGGCCAAGAAGTAACATTTTGTCTCAATGCTTTTCTGAGCAACAGGAATAAAACATGCAGAGGGCAGGCAGGAGCAGGATTTGCAAAGCTAGTATTGTCTCTCTAGCAGGGCAGGAGAAAGCTCTCCCTTCCCAAGAGATCTGATGAAATGCAGACCAGATGGAATTATGGCTCTTCCTCCCCACAGACCGACTCATCAGAAGCAAGCATGTTGGTATCATTATAAAGAAATTTAAAAAAAAAAAAAAAAACATAAAAATACTAAGAACACCCAAACCACAAGATCTACAGGAAAGATGAAAAGTTGTGGGTGATTTCTCTGCCTTCTGAGAGGGAATGGTTTATGGATGTTAGATAAAAGGGCCCCAGATCCATCCAGGGCATCCTCAGCCCCAGTTCTTAGGCATTCCAGGGTCACCATTCATGCATCAGTTGTCTGTGCTGTATGTTTGTGTCAGCAAGAGTTGCTGAAATGGTGTGGGTTGAAAAGGAGAGCTATGTTTTTAGTAGAATCAACTAGGACATAAAAGTTCACACAAAATTTAAGTTGCAATAATTATCGGAAAATGGGAAAGGCATATTCAAAACCTAACCAACGAGCCTCTGCTCAACTTCAGACCAGTGGAGGCACAATCCAGAGCCAGGGAGGGCTGTGCTCTTGAGCAAGGTCCAGGGAAACACTGAATGCTCTGTCATTGGCACAGACTGATCAGTACACTAAAATGCACCCTCCTGGGTTTGGGCTGAGAGTGCGCCATCCAAAGGCCAACAGTCCGGGGAACAACTCTTCATTAAAAGAACAAAAAGGGCATCGGATCTTTGACATTCATAGCCTGGGACATTCATCGCTTCAAATGCTGCTGTGTATACTTCTGCTAATGAATGGCTTTTTCTTTGGTACAGTCTCCAGTCATAATTATGTGATTTTTTTTTTTCTTTTCTGGTCTAGCTATTTGCTAATTTGATGTTCTAACAATGACTCAGTATCTGAGAGAACTGCTTGGAGGAGGGTAATTCAGTTCTCTTATTATACTCAGTTCATTTTAGAGAAACATTTGAATTAAAACATTTCTTTTTAAATGCAAGAACCACGGTGCCCATATCCTTGAGGGATTTGGGATAGTAAAGCACCATTTTCAACTTCCAACAAAAAGAGTCTAAAGTAAATAACATGTGTTCCATCAGAACTCACACGTGGTGAGTTCTGATGGTTTCATCCAACTACAAGGGAAGAGAATGGAGACCATCAAGCTGGCTCATGAAATGGAAAGCTGTCATTCAAAAGAGATGCAGATATAGGACTAGACAGGTAAGGTCTGGGAGAGGTTAGAGGTCATAAAAGGCCGCATCTGCACGTACATTCCTGAGATGTCAAAGGCATCTGGGTCAAGGCACAGCCCACGGGCAGGTCTCTGAGCATGCAAGGTCAGCAGCTAATGGGCACATGGGAAGGATTTAGGTATGGATGCAAGCTGACTCCTCGCACGATCTCTTGGAGAGAAATCACCCTGGACAGGGAGAACGAGGTACCTGTGGAGCCCTCAGCAGAGAGCCCTGGGGTCCTATAGCCCCGGATCACCCCGTGGATGGTGACTCTGTAAGGGGTGGCGGCCTTCAGGCCCGGGACGTCCACAGTCCGCAGGTTCCCGGGCACTGTGAGGTTCTGAGCCGCTTCCACCCTGTTGGCCTCCTGCACCTGAATGACAAAGTGCTCAAAGGCTTGGTCAGCTGCGGTCCAGTTGAGTCTGAGGCCATCCCAGCCAGCCTCAGTCACGACTAAGTCTCCCAGCTGGGGAGCTCCGCTGAAGAAGGACAGAGAGGAATTTGTCAGTCCTGCCAACCAAACACGAGAAAGGAACGTCCCACAGCCCAGCTCTAGGGAAAACAGAAAGGGGCAAAAGATTTTCTTGTGTTTGTGTGTGTGTGCTCATTCCTGATCTCAGGAAATTTTCAGTTTGAACTGAGGTAACTGGCCACAGCTTTCTTAGGGAGATGAAGACGGTCACAAAGGGGATCATCTGTGTTGCTTATCCTTGACTTGGTTATGCCAATATTTTCCCAAGTATTTTCAACCATTGACAACCCACGGGGAGGTCTCTGAGGATCATGCATGACTAGCACCTTAAAGGCCATGGAAAAGGTGGCATTGTGGGTCAGAGTAAGGGAAGGAAGAATTGGTTAAAAGTACAGGGACTTCCCTCGTGGCTCAAATGGTAAAGAATCCATTTGCAATGCAGGAGACCTGGGCTCCATCCCTGGGTCAGAAAGATCCCCTGGAAGAAGAAATGGCAACCCACTCTGATACTCTTGCCTGGAGAATCCCAGGGACAGGGGAGCCTGGTGGGCTGCCGTCTATGCGGTCGCACAGAGTCAGACACGACTGAAGCGACTTAGCAGGAGCAGCAGCACGTGCATCCTCCTGTATACTTTAAAAATCGTCTCTAGATTACGTATAATACCTAATGCAGTGTAAATGCTATGTATGTAGTTACCAGCGCATGGCAAATTCAAGTTTTGCTTTTTGAAGCTCCCCGGAATTCTTTCCCCTAATATTTTTGACATTGGTTAGTTGAATTTGAGAATGTGGGACCCATGGATACACAGATATTTTGATGTTCCTCCTTGGAACTTCTTGGTCACATGGGAGAGAATTCCCTGCTTCATCTCATTACTGAACTCTGGAGAGATCCTCTCTTTGCTGGCCACAGGCTAGCTGACTGGGTGCACAAAGCATGTGCTGAATCACGTTTGGACAAGTCTGATGTTTTATCTCCAGACTTTTCTCATCTGTCAGGGATCAAAGTTTCCATACTGAGTTCTTGGCTTGGCATGTTCCCTCCCGGCTTCTCCTGACAACACTTTGTGTCTGAATGAAAAATGCTTGCTTCACAAAGCAAGGCCCTGTGTGTGAAATGAGTGTCTACTCTTAATTAAAAGTGATTATGTTTTTCTCTGCAGATGGTGCAGAGCAGCACCCACCATTCATTTTTCTACAATGTAGGACAGGAGGCCTGGCGTGCTGCGGTTCATGGGGTCACAAAGAGTCAGACACGACTGATCGACTGAACTGAACAATGTGGGAAGGAAATTTAATGTAGTCATTACTGATATAGAAAGTTTGGGTTCCAGATAAGGAAAAACTCACTGCTGCTCAGGGTTAAATGTAATCTCCCAGCCTTTTTTTTTTTTTTTGAGGCTGAAGTAACCATGGATTCAATGTCAGAAAAGACAATATCTGCAAGATGTCCATCAGAAAATGTATGAGGTACTGGTTCTCAGGTATTCCAGTATTCGGTGCTCATGGGGCCTCTGGCCAAACTGGACCTTTTGGAGGGGCTGCATTTAGACTATAGAACTGGTCCTTTTATGGAAGAACTGGGTTGGAGATATGGGTGTGGAAGGCCCTCTCCTCCTTCCCAGCTCACCAAGAAGGGCTGTTCATTTACTTGTCATATAGTGGCTCTCCTTGTAAGACTGCCCATGCAAAAGGAATTCTACTGCTAAAAACACAAAGTTTATAAACTACAGATGTAGATCACTATACTCTGCTCTGAGACCTCATGTGTCCCAAAGGCCCCTTTTGCTTCTGTTTGGTTTGATAATATTTCAGGAAACACAGGCCATTGATAATCTGGCCAGGTAAGGTGTACTGCCACATAACTTTTCTTACACAGTTTCTAGCAAGGACCAGGTTTATTCAGTATATCTAAGCAAGAAAGACAATTCATTTGATTAGGTTATTTGGGTGGGATTAAAACACGGGGTGTGTAGAGAAGGGCATGGGCTTAAAGCCCAGCATAAAAACACTCCAGGCCAGAATACTGGAGTTGGTAGCCTTTCCCTTCTCCAGGGGATCTTCCCAACCCAGGGATCAAACCCAGGTATCCCTCATTGCAGGTAGATTCTTTACCAGCTGAGCCACAAGGGAAGCCAATAAAAACCCTAATCCCCCAAATCAGACCCATTTCTCCATGATCCTTTTAAAGCTGCTTCTAGCAACCTCATGACCAGCACAGTTTTCTGTAACAGATGGAGTTGCATATTTTCAGGGGACAAATTGAGATGAATTGTTTTTCCTCTCCAAACTGAATCTAAAACATTGAAGTCCAACATGACTGTCCTTTCTTGGAAATAGCCCTGCTTCAAGGATCTGCTAAGGAGAGAGAGACAGACTTGGCTAACTTCTGCAGATGATGATAGATCATTTCAGAGTTTATTCTGCAGCGGTCTGACTACCAGATGGATGGCCATCAGTGACTCTGAGGCCACTAATGCTAAGATTTCTCTAGAAACTTCTGACCATATTCTGTGTCACAACCCTGCTGTGTATGTTAATTATACTATGATGTGTTGCTATTGGATAAATTTAGCTATTTGCCATTCAAAATTTACTACAGAATGGGTACCTTGCTAAGTACTTCCATCCATTACCTCATTTACTGCTCATGACAGTGTTCTGAGGTCAGAGTATTATCTCTGACTGAAAGGTGAGAAAAGAAGGCTCAGAGGTATAAAATGAGATACCCAGGACTATTCAGCCAGTAAGGTGGAATTCCAACTCAGACCCTCTGAAGTTAAGAGCTTGTGTTCATGCTGACTGCCAACAGCTTTGAGAGCAGTCCCTGACTCCTGGGGAATTTTCTCTATTCCAATGACAGACTGGGGTCCCTGGCATGGGTAAGAGGGTTGTATACCTGTGATGACCTCCACAGCAAGAGGTTGAGTGCTGTGGTCCCTGACCTCGCCACGCAGGGTGATTGTGTAAGAGGTACCAGCCTTAAGGCCTGGAATCTCCACGGAGTGCTGGCTGCCAGGAACCGTGAGACTGTGAACTTCTTGGGGCTGGTCAGTCTCCCGGATCTTAATGACAAACTGCTCATAGATCCCATCGGGGCTGGTCCAGTGCAGTCTGAGGGCATCCCAGCTAACCTCAGTCGCTGTGAGGTTCCCCAGACCTGGAACCTCCTCTGCACAAGGAGACAGAGTTGCCAAGTTACTAAAAAAAAAAAAAAGGGAATGGCATTCTGGGGTTCAGGTGAGATGGCATCGTGACTGAGGTCGGGAGAGTTGTCTGGTTGGTGTTGATCACAGATGTGTGATTTACAGCAGGTGTCGAGCACACTCTAGCTGTTGGCACTGAAGCCAGGGCCTTTCTAGTCAGCCTTTGTCTTTCATAGACAGTTCTAAGAATTGTTCACAACTTCCATTCTTGACATACAGATGGGGCTTCAGGGAGTCCTTTGGTGCGTTCTTAAAATGAGCTCAGGTCAATTTTTTTTTTTCCCCACTCGCCAAGTGTGCTTTCCAATTTCTTAGATAATATGGCTGAAATTTGCTTTGAAAGAAAAGTCACCTCTTAATTTATGCAAGAGAAGAGAACATGGAGCTTTCCACAGAATTGGCTCCCATGCTAGGACTAGGACCTGGCCAAACAAGGGACAGGACCTCTGGGTGAATCATGGCACTCCCCGCTGGGGTAGGAGCGGAGCCCAGTTTAGATGAGGGAAGAGCGTGGATCCCTCCTAAGCGGGAGGAAGCAAGTTAGTGAAGCAGTCTAGAGTACCTGTTAAGACTTCAACAGAGTGAGGGGCTGTGCTGAAGTCCCGAGTGACCCCGCGGATGGTGATGCTATAGTGAGTGGCTGCCTTGAGCCCAGGCAGATCCACGGACCTCAGCCCTCCTGGGACAGTGAGGTTCTGGGCTGCCTCCTCCATGCCAGGCTCCTGCACCTGAATGAGAAACTGCTCGTAGACTCCTTCCGGAGCTGTCCAGTTGAGTTTGAGGGCCTCCCAGCCCACCTTGGACACCGTGACCTCTCCCAAGTGGGGAGTGTCTCCTGGAGAAGGACAAAGAACTCGTTTAATGATCAAATCACACACGCCAATCCAGGGACTCTGTAATGAAGAGCAGGCCTGACATTACTTTAGAGCCGTGCATCATGCAGCTTCCTAAATTTGAGAAATAGAGCCAATGGGTGAGGTGTAGGAAAACATTTGTGATCTTATTTTATTAAGGAATTGCCCTCTCCTCCAGAAGACAAGAAGATTCTTATGATTATTTTTCCTTTTAGATATAATGCCTTAGCCTCCCTCCCCAGGAGGAAGCCTGTGAAGCCAAAGGGCCCTGCCATAGGGGCTCAGCGCATAGCCCCCAGGCTGGGCGTTGCAGAGCCCCAAAGGCTGTGGTTCACATGACGGGCACTGTGAGGCTTCCCCAGGAGCTGTGCAGCCTTATTTCTTCCCACTATTAAGCACCACAGTGCTATAACTTGGGGTATTCCAGTCTGTTAAAAAACGAGCTGCATCTGATTATCCTTGGGCAGTTTCCTGTTGGGAAAAACAGAAGCTAAAGACAGAAAGGTAAGAGGTACCTGTGGAGGCCTCAGCAGAGAGCACTGGGGTCCTATAGCCCCGGATCACCCCGTGGATGGTGACCCTGTAAGGGGTGGCGGCCTTCAGGCCCGGGACGTCCACAGTCCGCAGGTTCCCGGGCACCGTGAGGTTCCGAGCCGCCTCCACCCCGTTGGCCTCCTGCACCTGAATGACAAAGTGCTCGTAGGCCTGGTCAGCAGCGGTCCAGTTGAGTCTGAGGCCATCCCAGCCGGCCTCGGTCACGGTGAGGTTTCCCAGTTCAGGGGCATAGTCTGAATAATGACAGAGACGGGGTCTGTTAAACCGTGCCTCAAACGCTTTCCATTTGGGAACTCGGAAATGCAAACCCGCTTTGGGTGCTGAGGGGCCGTGGGGCCCGGTCTCGTGCTTTACTCACCGCACCCCTGAGCCGTGCTGTTGCCATCAAAACACTAGCAGGAAAGTCAATGTAATACTTATTTTGCCTTGTTGCATATTGGGGTTTGTCTTTTAAAAATGTTTTTCCATTGACCAGCGTCCTGTGGATTTAGAAAATGTTACACGTCTGTGTTAGCACTGGTCTAGGCTGCAGTTTCCATTTTGAGAAGCGTCTCTCATCCTAAGGATGAGATCATATAGAAGAGCCTTCAGCTGCTCCTCTTGGGATCCTTAGTCTGAGCTGGCCAGCCTGCTGTATTTTGAGAAAATTGGCTCCTCTTAGATTCCCTTCCTTTCTGTGCTTCCTCCATCTCCCTGAGAAGGCATGTTTCACAGTCTCTTTACGCTGGGATTTTTGTCAGTTTGTGGGGCTCAAATCAGTTTACATAAACCACTGTGGACAGATTAGAGATAAATTAACACGGGACAAATAAGGCTGTCCTGAACAAAGAGCTGAGTCTGTGCAAAGCTCTCCCTCGTTGGACAGAAAGAAATGCTCTGGGAAAACAGTTATTAAGCTCAATTAAAGCTGAATTTGCTGTTTTTATTCATATCTGGAATGAGCACAGCACAGAACACTCATATGTCTCACTTCAAGGTGATCATTTTCCCAGGACTGAGCATAAGTGGCCTTTGCATCACCTGGGAAGAGAGGATTTTATCTGGAAACATCCTCTAAATGACAGAGTAAGAACTGACTTGAGCTTATATAAGTGAATTTTCTCTCCATATATACTTTATATTGCTGCTTATTTCAAATCAGCCTCCTGTGTTCGTTAAAGCTGACTTCTCATTCGAAAATCTTAGCCTGCTACTAGATTGAAGATATCGGTTCAGAACGGAAAACGTTTCTTCTCCAGAATCTATTTGATTCAGACTTTTCTACTTTCTGGGGAATGTTCTTCCTGATTGTTCTAGTTTGGCAAAACCTGACACCACTTCAAATCCTGTTTGATCTACAACAGGACACTGCTAGCTAGGATCTGAGGGTCGGATCCAGCCTGCTGCCTATTTTGATAATCAGTGAGCTAACAACACTTTTAAATTTTTTAAATGGTTAGAAAAATCTAAAGAAGAACACTTCATGAAGATGAAATGTATGAGATTCAAATTTTGATGTCATAAGTAAAATGTCGCTGGGACTCAGCCGTGCCTCTGCATCCACGTTCTGCTGCTGGCTGCTTATGTGCTGCAGTGGGGCAACAGAGGAGCTGAGGCCGTGCGGCCTAGAGGGCCTAAAATACTGACTGTCCTTGCAGAAAGTATATGCCGTACCTGACCTTGACCGTCATTCTTACGGACACTTCCTTTAACCCAAATCTGTGTCCTGGAGCCCTTGTCCGAGACCACATAGCAGTTCTTAACCACCCAAACGTGGTCCAGGTGAGGAAGAGAAGAGAGGGCTCCAAGCTCAAAGGGTGTATCTATCCATACTTCTGGGGAAAGAAAGGGAAAACGATCAGCCATCTTTCAGCCCAGTGGCCTCTGTGCAGCCAGGCGCAGTGCTCCAGGAGCAGCAATTATTCCCTTGAACTTGGACTTTCAGCACAACTAGACTCAGGAGTGTGACCTTTTCAAATATGCCAAGAGCCCTCATCCATAAAGAGACATGGGACAAAGACCAGTCTAAGTCAGACTGCAAACTTAAGGGAATCAATTCTGTGGCTCATAAAACTCTCCTTTTTTATCCCACTTTCTTCTTTTTTTTTTTCTCCTGCTGCTGTCAAAACTGCTTGTCAGGGACTTAGCTGACATTGACAGCTGATCTGTTTCAACTGTCTGTGTTTCCTCTCAGGTAACTGCTTTTTAAGCTCTCTCTCTAAATTATGACATAAAATATATGTTTTTTTCCCCATGGAAGAACTTTCAGATACCAGGTTGCAAGAGATGTGGGGAGAATTACCTAATCGGGGAAGGGAGGGTTACAGATTGTCTATTAAGCTGTTGCGGTAAAGATGATTGGAAAGAGGAGATCCACTTTAGAAAATGTCTCTTTCTCATGAGAACCATCTTTTCTCTTTGCCTCAGCTTTTGTACATGCCTCAGATACTATTACACAATGTCCCTCATATTGCTTCATCGCTTGGTACAGCTGATAGAGTAATTTTCATATAATGTCATGTTGCTCAGTAAATGATAATAGTCATTTACTATTATAATAGTTCGCCAAAATTTTTGGCTATTGGTGCCCTACCCAAAACACTTCACTAAACAAATGCCTGACAGATAAGTAAAAGTGTAATTCCAATGAATAAAATCAGTAGTTAAAATAAAGGCAGGTGGGTAAGAATTATGAAAAGAGAGGGAATGCTATGAATAAACATACAGCAAACCACACTCGAGATGGAGACCAAGAGGCTTCATGTAAATGCGGACTCTGCATTTCAACAGCAAATGACACTCTTGTGGGCTTACTGCCCCAGAAGCCCAGTGTTTCCGTTGTATATTCCACAGCGAATTTCTTGGCCTTTCTTTATGAAAAGGCTCTTGTCTTTTTTCTTACAGCTGTGCACTGGCATCTACCCTCTGAACAATGTCAGTGGGCCTGGGAAATCAGAATTTCAAAATCCCATTTCTGGGCTCACAGTGAGTTGACCAGCTGGCCTGGAGGAATTTCTGGCTGTGCCAACTTTAAATCTTTAGATTTCCACCATCATGTAGATGGTCATTACCAAGTGCTGACTGATGAGGCATCCACTTTTAATGCTCACTGATGGGAAATAGTGATTCTCCTACAGCAGCAGAATGGCCAAATTCAAGCCTGAGGACCACCCAAGGGGAGATTAAATTGTTTTGATCTTCTCTTGTAAAGTTAATGGAAATTCAAAGCTTTGACTGCTCTAACAGTTTTGGGGGACTTAACACTGTCAAGAACGAAACCCAAGCCCCTTAGCATGATCTTCACTGCCCTTTAGAAGATACTGATGATGTCTGTGACCTTGAACCCTGGTCTCTCCAGTTCCATCATACAGCAGACTGTATGGCTGGCGTTGCACTAACACAAAGTTTCTCATGTTTTTGAACTTGCCACGTGCTGTTCCTCTAGCTGGAAATGTTATCACTCCACTTGCCCAATTCTTGTTTCTTTTTGAAGACTCGGTTAAAGTACCAGCTCTCCCAAGAAGACTTCTCTGATAGCCTGCCTTCACTGGCCACCTCATGGGAAGAGTTGACTCATTGGAAAAGACTCTGATGCTGGGAGGGATTGGGGGCAGGAGGAGAAGGGGACGACAGAGGATGAGATGGCTGGATGGCATCACTGACTCAATGGATGTGAGTCTGAGTGACCTCTGGGAGTTGGTGATGGACAGGGAGGCCTGGCGTGCTGCAATTCATGGGGTCGCAGAGTCTGACACGACTGAATGACTGATCTGATCTGATCTGATCTGGGATGGCTATTTGCCCCTGTGCTCCTATAGCTTCCCACACGTGCCTCTAAACAAACTAGTCACAGTCTTATAATTTTGGTTTCCATTCTCTCATTCTCATTGCAGTATGCATCATTTCCTGAGGGGAGGGGTTGTGTCTTTCTGTTCTCTGTGCCAGTGCTGCCTGACCCATGGCAGGTAAGAAATAAATATTTGTGGGATAGATAAATATTTGACTAAATTTCAGTTTGCTCCATGAGAAAAATCAAAGAGGCCAATTAGAGCAGAGTGTTCTCTGTTACTTGCAGCTGTTGCTAAAAACAAAATTCCACCTCTCTGCTTCCGCAGACCCTTGAGAATCATGGGGGTATCGCTGTTGAGTTCTACATGGTGTGGAAAGATGCTTTACTGGCCATGTGTATCTGCATATTCTCCCGGCTTTATGTCCCTTACTGCTCACAGCAAGTCATGGCCTCCACTTCAAGCAGGGTTTTGTTGAGTTTATTAGACTACAGATGTTGGGTGTGGGACAGACACTCGGCACACACTAATTTGTGCTAACAGGGATGTGTGCATGCTGAGATGCTCCAGTCGCGTCTGACTCTTTGTGACCCTATGGACTGTAGCCCGTCAGGTTCCTCTTTCCACGAGATTCTCCAGGCAAGAATCCTGGAGTGGGCTGCCATGCCCTCCTTCAGGGGATCCTCCCAACTCAGGGATTGGATCTGCATCTCTTAGGTCTCCTGCGTTGGCAGGCAGGTTCTTTACCACTGGTGCCTTTTGTCTTTCCTTCCTTTATTCCCTCTTTCTTTCTCCCTCCCTCCTATATTTCCTTCTTTCTTTCCTCCCAGTTTTATCCAGAGTAAGATTAATTATGGAGCGGGAAATGGTAGCCCATTCCAGTATTCTTGTCCAGGATATCTTGTAAACAGAGGAGCCTGGTGGGCTGCAGTTCATGGGGTTGCAAAGAGTTGGACACGACTGAGCACAAGCTTAATTAAAGACTCCAGGAGAATGGCTTCCCTTCCCTTAATTCTTAAGGGAGAGAATTTGGGCTGTTGCTGCAGGGGTGAAAGCAAAAGACCAGAAGATTCAGTGGAAATACTGCCTCTGGAGGAGCTGGGGTCCCCAAAGGCTCCTGAAGCCTATGCCATGTATTCAGGGCACTGGGGTTGCAGCACTGAGTGAGACAGAGGCCTTACATTCTGGTTGGAAGTAGGAGGCAGGCCATGGAGCGAGGAGTGGCAGCCCACTCCAGGATTCTTGCCTGGAGAATCCCATGGACAGAGGAGCCTGGCGGCTACAGTCCACCATAGGGTCTCAAAGAGTCAGAGATGACTGAAGCGACTTAGCACAAATGCACACAGGAGGCGGGCCATGGATAAGGAAACCAAACAGCGAGTGCTGTCAGGCCAGGCAAGGGTCCTGAGGAACTCTGGAGCAGTCTGAAGGGGTGAATGAGGACAGGGCACCCTTTTAGACTGGCAGACAGAGATGTCTTTTGAGATGACACTTGAGCTGAATGAAATGAGGGAGGTGCTGGGTGAAGACCTGGGAGAGGAGGGGTATATAGGCAGCAGCAGAAGCATGTGCAAAGGCCCTCAGGTAGGAGCCAGCTTGGCGTATGTAAGGAACAGCAAAAGGGCCAGGGTGCCCACAGTGAAATGAGCAAGCGGACAAGTGGTGGGAGCGAGCCAAGTCAGGGCGACGGGAGGGACCAAATTAGGGCTGTGTAGCCTGTGGTAGGGTCCCTGCATTGTATTTCAGGTATGATGGGCAGTCAGGTAATGCATACTTTTAACTTGCTGCTGCATCCAGGAAAAGGCTTATGCTTTGGCTCAGTGCTATGACTAGAGTCCTGGAATTCTCTGGGGAAGATGCTTTGGGGCAGCCGATTTCTCATTTTCTCTGTAAAGCTCACAGATAGTGAGCAGTGTTGTTCAGACTTCTGCTATTAAGAATCTAGATGCAGAGCTGGGAAGCCCTTTCTTCTGAGTTTGAATCTATAGCCCTTTGACATTTCAAGGCTCATAGCCACATGGTACATTCCCCTGAGGGCTTCCACTTTTCCTGTTTCATTTTTCTCCCTGTATTTAGCAAGGCCAGGCGCCTGGACTTCTACTTCCTTGTGTATTCCACAACACAATCCTGCCTGCCTCCTCTGTGTCTATCCAAAGGCTTTGTCCCGTATTAAGCCTATCTTGATAATTATAAGGTATCCTTTGCTCCCACTGCACCCTCACATCCCCAGTTTCAGCAATGAAAGTGTCTGTTTACTAGTGAGCTCCCTGGAAACACAGACCTGTCTTCATTGCCCTAGTATCTCCAGAACTTAGCATGGAACATGGCTGTAAATGTAGGAGATATTTACTGGGAAGATACTGTACGAGATGCTTATTGGGAAGATAAGACTTCAGGAGACATACAGAAATGTCCACCTCACTCTTAATGAAATAAAATAGTTCTATGGAGGAAGCCATAGAGAGAAATATTCCAGAGACAGTGAAGGAAGAACCCATACAAGGAACTTCGCACATTTTTTCCTGTAATGAGTGAGGAATGTCTTTAAATATACAACGTGATTTCTTTGAAACGGTTTTAAAAAGGCACGGCTGGGAAAATGAAACCACTGAGCCTCTGGGATGCCAAACTGGGCTCTTAGTCAGAGGCAAAGTCATTCCAGCCTGTGATTCACTCGAAAGCTTTCATCTCCCTGAGCTGCTGAAGCCTGGGGATTCCCTGCTGGAGATAAGAGATAAAGTGGTCATGGCCAGAGGGTAAGATGACTGAGAGGAGCCAGGAAATCCTCTATAATCTAGCATTTGTGAAACTGAGGGAAAAGGAAAGAGAGAGGGAGGAAGGAAGGAGGAAGAGGAAGAATAGGAAGAAGAGGAGGGAGAAGAAGAGGAGGAGGGAAAGAAAAAGAAATTATTCTCTTGTTTCTCTGATTCATTTGTGGCCTCTTCGCATCTTACACCAAGCTCATGTTTTACAAGCTGAACCATTCAAATCTCTACCATTGATTTCTTTCTTTCCAATTTATTCTCCCCACCGCATCTATGATTAAGCTACCCCTGCCCCATCCAAGGATCCTTGATGCTCATCCCATAGCTGGCTGGAAGCAGTCCATGCATAGAGTCAATAGAAGTGACCACCTGAGTTCACTTTAGCAAATGGATCTATAGCTCAGCTGGTAAAAAACAAAAACACAAACAAACAAACAAAAACAACTCTCCTGCCAGTGCAGCAGGCACTGAAGACACAGATTCGGTCCCTGGGTCAGGGAGGTCTGCTGGAGGAAGAAATAACAACCCACTCCAATAGTCCTGCCTGGGAAATTCATGAGCAGAGGAGCCTGGCAGGCTGAAGTCCTTTCTGAAGAGGCTATTCTTTGTCTACCAAATACCCACCCCCTCTTCCTTACAAACTATGTGGGCAGCAATGCACACAGCTCAAAGACTACCTTTCCTAGACTGACTTATAGCTAGAAGTGGCCAGTAAAATATAAGAAGTCCTTGGTGAGGATTCCAGACAGACTCATTTGGGAGGCACTATCTTTCATTCCTGTTTCTTCCTCCTTCATGCCGCCTGTAACACAGATGTGAAGGCGGCACTGAAGCAGCCATATTGTGACATGGAGGTGGCTTTGAGAATGCAGGCCAAGGACTAAGACTAGTGGAAGAGAAGGATAGAAGGAGCCCAAATCCCTGATGATCTGGACTTGCTGGGCCAGCACCGAACCACCTAACCTCCGACTTACTTTATGAGAGAGGAAACCACCCTGAGTCTTGCTAGAGTTCTGTAACCTGAGATTTCCGTTATGTGTAGGTGAAAGTATTTATAAATGACTAAGACTTTTCAAGGCATTTCCAAATATGCCCATCACTGCAAACCCTTTTCTGCTTATGGAGATTCAGCTGGAATAGTGTCTCTGTCAAGACACTTTCTTTGGCTTATCCTGATTACCCCAATTACTTCCTTTCTTTGGGTGAGTTTCATCTAACACTCAGACTATCTGGTCTTCCTCACAGACTAAGAGCAGGAACACATGAGCCAAAGTAACAGTGCTAAGTAAGTACATGATCAATTTTTCTTCAAATATCAGCATGATACCATGTATTCAATGGGTTCTCAATAAATACTAATTAAACTGAAACTAAGCTTTTATCACATTCTGAAGAATAAACATTTTCCCCCTATACCTCTTGACTATTTGGGAGCCAAAATTAAATATGCATATTCATGGCAGTGGCACCCCACTCCAGTACTCTTGCCTGGAAAATCCCATGGATGGAGGAGCCTGGTAGGCTGCAGTCCATGGGGTCGCTAGGAGTCGGCCAGGACTGAGCGACTTCACTTTCGCTTTTCACTTTCATGCATTGGAGAAGGAAATGGCAACCCACTCCAGTGTTCTTGCCTGGAGAATCCCAGGGACAGGGAAGCCTGGTGGGCTGCCGTCTATGGGGTCACACAGAGTCGGACACGACTGAAGTGACTTAGCATAGCATAGCATAGCATTCATAAAAGAAGAACTGATTTTTTTTTTTTCCAATTTAGCCATTGAAGAAACATGGGGGCAGACACAAAGAACAGGATACTTGGGCTAGGAGGGATACTGGAGGTCAGGATTCAGCTGTCATGGATAAACAAAGTTCATCACTTAACGAGTAAGAGAAAAAGGAGAAGGGCTCTGTGACAGGCTCACAGGACTGTGTGCAGCATTTCAGGTAACCTGAGAGAAGGGCAAAAGACCTGGAATAAAAATATTTAATGGGTCATAACCAAAGAATTACTCTGAACCTCTTGGTCATCTTGAAAAGAAATAAAATGAAAAGTTAATGGACTGTGCTAAAGAGGGGGAAAACAACAACAAAAAATATAACATTCATTTCTATGAAAACACGAAATTAAAATAAAAAGAACCAAAGACAAGCACAAACTCTCATGCTTTAAGTTCTCCTAGGAAGAAATATTTAAAAGCCATTATTGATTGCCCAGTTAAGGAACTTCGCTATGGACACATCAGTGGACAAGAGGAAAAGATCTGTAAGTGACTCAAACGGCATTTAGAGGATTCATAAGTAGAGAAAGTCCCTGTCTTCCCATCTGTTCTTCTCATTTGAAGACAACCTGGCTGATGGGTCTGCCAGCCTCAGGGTCATCAGAGGGTCTGGAGAGAGCTCAGAGCGCATCCACCTCACCTGTGGATGCCTTCACCCGTGCTGGCTTGCTCTTGTGTCTGCCTTTCTCTGCCGTGAGAAGGACGGTGTATTCCTGCCCAGGTTCCAGGTCTTTCAGGACGAAGGAGGTGGTGTCTCTGGGGAGATGCACCTCCACTGGCTGACCCAAGGGAAGACTGTAGTTGAGGCGGTAACGGTCAAACTTGGCCACCGGCGTCCGCCAGACGAGGGTCAGGCTGGTCTCCGTAGGGTCAGAAACCCGAAGGTCCTTGGGTGTGTCCAACTCTGGGAGGAAAACAGAGAGTTGAACATCCTTCAGGCTTCAGGGCAGGGCTGCTTCTGGGACTGGAGGGTGGCTGTGGGCCACAGTCCTAGGTCTGCTGTAGAGACGTGTGGCTTCAGGCATCTCACCTGAGTCTCAGTTTTCACCTGTGTGAAATGTCGTTGTACAGGACCTCATTGTGTTTTGGGAAGATTAAAAATATTATAGTGATATATTCATACCATGAGATGATCCGCAAAAGCATTTAGAAGGAGCTGATTACTGATAGAAGGCACAATTTGGATGGGTCTCAGGAGAATTAGTAGGGCTTCCCTGGTGGCTCAGGTGATAAAGCATATGCCTACAATGTGGGAGACCCAGGCTCAATTTCTGGGTTGGGAAGATCTCCTGGAGAAGAGAATGGAAACCCATTCCAGTACTCTTGCCTGGAAAATCCCAAGGACCAATGAGCCTGGTAGGCTACAGTCCATGGGGTTGCAGAGATTTGGACATGACTGAGTGACTTTCCTTTCCTTTCTTTCCCTGGTTGCTCAGATGGTAAAGAATCTGCCTCTAATGCAGGATATCCAGGTTCAATCACTGGGTCGGAAAGATCCCCTAGAGAAGGAAATGGCAACCCATCCCAGTATTCTTGCCTGGAAAATTCCATGGACAGAGGAGTCTAGTCAGTTACAGTTCATGGGATCACAAAGAATCAGACACAACTGAGGGACCTTCATACTCTCACACTCATGCTGAGAATTGTGGGGCTTCCCTGGTGGCTAAAGAGAATTATTCTGAGTGAACAAGCCAGTCTCTAAAGTTCGTGTGCTGCATGATTCCTTTTATGTAGCATTCTTGAAACTGGACAAAGACCAGATCAGTGACTGTCAAGGGTCAAGGTGAAGTGGAGGGAGGGTGGTGGCCATGGGGATAGGAAAGTGTAGTAAGAAGGACTCGGTGTGATGCAACTATTCGTTCTTGACTGAAGTGGCGGATTCCAAATCTACAGGTGATAAATCACATCGAACTAAATGTCGTTCAGTCACTAAGTCATATCCGGCCCTTTGAGACCCCATGGACTACACCACGCAAGCCTCCCTGTCCTTTACCATCTCCTGGAATTCACCCAAGTTCATGCTCTAAGTTCGTAGAACTAAATATACACATACACACACGGTGGAGTGAAATCTGAATAAACTTGATAGATTGTATCAGTGTCAATTTCCTGGTTGTGATAGTGTTCTTAAGATACATAAATGTTACACTGGGAGGAACTAGTCAAAGGGCACAGATCTCTCTGTATTCTTTCTTAGAGTGCAGGTGAATCTACAATTACCTCCAAATAAAAAGAGAAAAATGGATATGTGTAAGTGGTCTGCATTGGATCCTGGGTCCTTATGCTCCTTTTGAATGTGAGCATCTGCGCTGGGTGATCCTTGAAGCCTTGTTTTCCTCTGGGCATCTACACTTCTTTTTAGGCGGGTTTCCTGCCTCCTGGCCCCGGTCGTGTGTGTTAGCGCCTGTCCCATGGTGGTGGGAAGCCAGGCCGGCTCACCTGTGGCCGCATTGATGGTGGCTGGGTCACTCTCCTTGTCTCCCTTCACAGCAGACACCCCAATCCCATATTCAGTTCCTGGCCTCAGCCCTAGGAGAGAACGAGCAGGTTGAGATTCAGTCCAAAACTGGACAAACTTTCAGAGGACCATAAAAAGGCCCCTGAACTAGGCCCTGAAGGCTATGATTTCTCAATGGCTGGACTGTTCCACGGCCTGACTCACTGACGCCTGAGGGAGAGGGACAGTGGGGAACTGGCTATTTTTCTCTCTCTGGAGGGCTGCAAGGTGGAGAAATGCCCCCGGGTCCGGTCGGGTAGGAGTGTGGAGCTCACCTGTGAGTGTGGCTCTGGTTGTTGTGTGTTGGCTCCTGGGGACTTCTATCTCCGCATGGTCGCCTCCAGAGATGGGTGCATACTTAATTCTGTAAGTGTCGGCGGCCGCCTTGACGTTCCTCCACTCCAGGGTGATGCTGTTGTCTGTCTGGGAGATGCGGCGGAGATTCCTGGGCGCATCCAGGCCTGTTTGGGAGAGGAAAGGGCATTGGTACTGAGAGCGCCAGGCACAGGAGACTGGGAGTCCTTGATAGTTCATGGTGAGACTTGAGAGGTGTCTGCCATTGGAGAGAAAAGACCCACTCACCCCTCTGGCTCAGCAGCTGAAGCACACATCTGGACAGATACTGCACACCGGACACTTCATTATTAAATCGCCATGACACCTCAATCATTCATGTTTGCCAATGATTTTGTACTTAATAAAAACTATACAGAAGCTTGAACATTGGCTCTGTGACTGGAAGAACGGGTGTGCTGTCTTCATCACTGGGTTTTTAATGATGTACAGAGAGCTTACCGAGCTCTGAAAAAATACTTAGTGAATGAATGATTGACACTCTGGTACCTTGAAAATAGCGTCCTAGTCTAAGAGGTTAGAAGGCATCTTTGCCATTCATACTTTCCGTATACTACATTTTACTCTTATAATATTTATTTGAATTTTATTTTAACCAAAATGTCTGAGACTCTCAGACCAGCATCTTCTATGCAGGCAAAAAACTTTCTCTATCCTTAGAAGGTTATTGGGGGTAAGTTTTTTTCTTTGAAAAATCAATCAATCGCTACAGTATTCTAAAATAAATATCCTCTTTCCATTTTTTTTTCTATTGGAAAAGGTGCCTGGGAGACATACTGCCGTGGAATGGGGGAGGAGTCTGGCAATCCGTCCTTTTCTGGGGCTGTCAGCAGCCAGGAGTGGGTTGCATTACCTGTTGTGAAGGTCTCCTTGGCGGGGTTGCTGGACATGTCGGCCCTGCGGGAGATGAGGGCCACCTCGTACTCGGTGTCCGGCTTCAAGTTCCCAATGGAGTACTGGTTCTCCTCGTGTGTGAGATCGATGCTGGTGCGATCTCCTGGCGCATCTTTGATCCCGTACGTGAGCTCGATGCTATCGATCTCGGCCAGGGGCTTGGACCAAGTGATCAGAGCGGTGGTGTCTGTGACATCTTTCACTTCAATCTGGCTGGGGGCGTCCAAGCCTGTGACAGGCAGAGGAGACAGCAGTTTTAGAGACCAGGGCCAGTGCCAAGGGCTGAGCAGAGAGGGGGCTTGCAGTCTTCCAACTGCATGAGTGTACATTTAGCTGTATACTGGCCAGTTGACTTATTTTGTCTTTTGGAATCTCAGTGTCCCATCTGACAAGCTATAAGTATCATCGGAGTCTCTGTGCCGCTAAGTACAGAGGATGACTGTAACTTGTAGGTTTTTTTTTTTGTTTGTTTTTTCAAATGTTAATGGAAATAATGCATGCAAAATATCTAGCACAGAGCCTGCTACATAATAGTTGTATGATAAATAGTCAGGATTATTATTATGACTATTATCATTATCATAAGTTTAAGAAACACGCAGTGGGTGTTTCACTTGGAAAACATCGACTCAGTCTCTCTGGTTTTCCAGTGAGACAAAACTCCCTAATTGGTGACTTCTCCATCAGAATAATGGAGCAGAAAGCTGAGGCAATGACTATCTTGATGATGTATGGAAAGTTAGCTTTGATGGAAATAACTCAAGCAAGAAGGTCATGGCTATCTCAAGCCTTGTCAGTCTCTGAGTCCTCATCTCGGTCTTCCTCCTGCCCCAACGGCCTTGTGCTTCCTGCTCTGACAGCATACCTCTCCTCCAAGAGTGTGTTGCTGCCTTTGAACTTTTGGTTCCCCTGTTTCTTCTTCCTGAGATTGCTCCTCTCCCTAGGAATCTCCTCTTCATCCTTCAAAATCCCTCTTATAGGTCACTTTCTAACACAAACCCTTCTCTGGCCCTGTTGCAAACAGATAAACACACGCTCCCTCCCCTATGGGTAAAAAGTTTCAGTCTGCAGGATGACTGAGCTCTAGAGATGTGTTGTACACCATTGTACCTCTAGTCGACAATACTGTATTACACACTTGAAAGCAGGTTTCCATTGAGTCGGTGATGCCATCTGACCATCTCATCCTCTGTTATCCCCTTCTACTCTTGCCCTCAATTTTTCCCACCATCAGGATTAAGAGGATAGAACTCAGGATAAGTGTTCTTATAAAAATAAAAAAGAAGAGTTTTTGAATATTGTACTTTTCTAACTATTCCAAAACAGATTTCTCTACAGTTTATTCAAACTGCATCATGCCATCTATATAGTCATTCATTCATTTAGAGAGTGGGTCTTTGACCATTCTGAATCCACAGCATAGCATCAGGCTTTGTCATCTATGTTTTAACTTTTTTCTAATTATGTAAAAATTTTAATGCATTAAAACATACCAAGCTTAAAATTAAGACATTAAGGCAATAATATCTTATAATAATGTCTTATAATGTCTGGATAGTCAATGTTTCTTTCTTCATTTTTAAACATAGTTAGGTTTGTGTTTTCAGCATTCATGAGAAAACAATATTGAATAAAAGGGACTCGGTTTTATAAAAGGAATGAGAAGGCATAATTCAGAGTCGATTGTGAGAAACCTGCAATGTCTATTTTTTGAACCCTAGGCGTTGATACATAAGTCTCAGCTCACAGATGATGAAACTATAAAGTGCATAGTGAAACTGATGCTGCAGTTCAACAGTGAAGCGCATATTCTATGTTCTTTGAGGTGCGGGGAAACACCCAAGCCATACCTACTGTCTTTCTTAACAGCCCTTTCATTAAAGAAATAGAGATTCAGTTAAGGACACTGATCTTCTCCTAGATTGGGGTCCCTTCAATCCAGGAGATTAACACGGTCTTGAGTTACTGTGTGCCAATCACAGTGCTTTGTCACTTTAAGTCCTAACTCTCATGACTATGCCATAGGAAGATACTATGAACCCAGTTTCCAGATGGTACGTCTGAGGCTGAAAGAAGTGAATCTGCCTAAAGTGGTGGTGAGTGGTGAAGCCAGAATTCAAACTCAGGACTGTTTGGATCCAAAACCCATGTTCCTTCTCCTTAAATGTCAGTGCCTCTCAAAAACATTTATGCATCAGAAATGGTTGTTATACAATCTCTGTGTAGAGCCTAGAGGGAAGGAGCTGAAAATGAAAAGATTAAGATCCTTTCTTTAAATTTGGAAAAAGACCAGGTATCAGCAAAATAAACAGGTAAGAATCTGCCTCTCAGTGTTAGTATTTTTGTGATTATGAAACTTCAGATGTTGGGGTGTTTGTCCTGCAAGAAGAAGAAAATAAAGCAACCAGTCCCCAAATTCAGATTAAAAAGAAAAGGGCAGATGAAAGAAATGTCTTGTATTTTCAGTGTACTGTCTCTGTGTTTGATCTTTTCTATGCCTTGCTGGTGATCTAGTGATTTTTTTTTCTTGTTGGTACCTGTCTTCTACCTACCACAGTGGGATGTTGTCAAGATGATGGAAAACACTTGCTTATAAAAAAAAGGCAGTCTTATGAATTGAATTGTTGGATCTGAGTTAAGCAAAATGTGCAAATATTTAAATGCAAGATGTTCTTTCTTGTCATTAGTCAACAGATGTAAATTTTCCAATCACTCCCTGCCAAGAAGAGTCAATTCCTTAAGCGGTTGGCATACATGCTATCTTGAAGAAGATAAAGAGATTTTCTCAAATGTCAGCAAAGAATAATTTTATTTATTTATTTATAAAAATTTGCTTCTCTGTAGAACAATTCCAAACTCAGGATTTTTAGTCTGCCCACCAAATGATCTAACAGGGCCACATCGACCCCCAAGAAGTTCTGACATCTTTAGTATGAGCTACATTTTATTTAGGTTCCTGTTGAAGAATTAACACTACATAACCCAGAGCCTAGTCAATGTTACTGGTAATGGGATTAAAGTCATAAAACTAAACCCGGGCTTAAAAATTCTTGCCTTGATAGGATTAACCACATGGTGTTAGTTAAACTGATTCAGCTTCTCTAAGCCTCAGTTTCTACTCTTGAAAAAGAACAGCATTAATATTTGCCCTACCTCTTTCATTAAGACTGGTTACTAATGTTAAATCGGATGGTGTGGTAGCTCATTTGCTAGAATCTCAGGTATTTTCCTGTATCAGTGCCCCCTTTGAAATGTCACATTAATGCGTCTCTCATAAAGAGATGGGTCTGTTTCCCCACCCTTTCCATCTGGACTGGCCCTGAGATTTGCTTTGGTGGAAGTGACCCAGTGCTGGTTGTGAATTTGCTCAGCTGCTGTGAGGCCAGGTCCAGGCTAGCCTGTGGGAGGCTGGAGGACTGTGTGGGGCAGAAGGACACCATCCTGGCTGAGGCCATCCCAGGTCAACCATCCCCCAGCCCACACAGATGCTTTAAGTGAGTCCAGTGGAGAACAGGAAGATTGTCCAACCCCTGATCACAAACGTGCAATCGTTTTAAGCTACAAAGTTTGGACTTTGTTTTTTAGGTAGCATAAGTGAATTGACACTGTTGCTCTGTAAGAGCAGAGAAGGCAATGGCACCCCACTCCAGTACTCTTGCCTGGAAAATCGCATGGATGGAGGAGCCTGGTGGGCTGCAGTCCATGGGGTTGCTAAGAGTCAGACACGACTGAGCGACTTCTCTTTCACTTTTCACTTTCATGCATTGGAGCAGGAAATGGCAACCCACTCCGGTGTTCTTGCCTGGAGAATCCCAGGGATGGGGGAGCCTGGTGGGCTGCCATCTATGGGGTCGCACAGAGTCAGACATGACTGAGTGACTTAGCAGCAGCTCTGTAAGAGAGCATGCTATCAGCTAGAGGTGCTTTGCAGTACAACAAGCTTTACAGTGGTATTAAAGGGAATACTCACGGGTAGTTGTCACTCTCTTCAGTCCAGGGCCCCGGGTATTGTTTTTCACAATGTGCAAGGAGATCTCATACTCCTGCCCGGGAGCCAGGCCAGTTTGCCGGTACGTGGTCTCCGGCCTCCGCAGGCTCTTGGTGATCTCTTCCTCATCGTCTTTATTCTGAAATGTAGAGGTACCTTCGTCAGACCAAAGGCAATGCCAGACCCTTCGTTTATGTGACTCATTCACTTTGTGTTCCTTCTTTCCTCTTTCACTCTTCCATCTGTTCACCAGGCACTTACTAAGCATCTGATCAGTCTGGTGGGTGCTGAGGATAGAGAGACAATAAAGACGCCCTCCCATAGACCTCTCTACTCACCCCTTCGACACTCAAGGAAACTGAGAGGTGTGAGAAGCACAGGCACTCTGGAGCCACGAAATCAATCCCTCCTTTCATAGATGAAGAAACTGGCATCCTAAAAGTCGGGTGATTGTCCCATCGTCACGTAGTTGTAAGTGGCAGAGCCTGGCTTTGAACTCAGACACCCACTTTCCTGTCTCATGTGTGCTTTTAGGCACAGAGAGAAAGGATAGTCAATCTCAGATATGCCTGGAGGCCTTTGAGACAGAGACCATTTAATTTTCTTTGTTTAAAACATCATTGGGGTATAGTTGACTTACAACGTTGTGTTAGTTTCTGCTGTATAGAATCAGTTACTCTACATACCATTATTATATACACATGATTGCCTCTGAGTGGAGGTTTGCAAGACTGTAACAGGCAATCAGAACCTAGAGATGACTTGCCATCTATTTGTCTAGGCACTCAGTCCTAAATGCCATGCTTTTTGATTTCTTAAAATTGAAATATATGCAACTATGCAGGGTCTAACTAGAGCCTTGAGTGCATGTGTGCTTAGTCATGTCTAACTCTTTGCAACTCCATGGACTGTAGCCCACCTGGTTCCTCTGTCTACGGTATATCCCAGGCAAGAACACTGGAATGGGTGCATTGCCTTCCCTTCTCCAGGGAACCTTCCGGACCCAGAGATAGAACCCACATCTCTTGTGTCTCCTGCATTCGCAGGAAGATTCTTTACCACTGTGCCACCTGGGAAGCCTTTTAATTAGAGTCTTGTCCCCCACCCAAAGTCAAGGAAGTGGAGTTGATGGAAACGTCTGCAGAGCCCCGTGAGCATCTTTCTGGTTCTCGTTCCTCTTCTGTGCTCCTTACCATATTCCGGAAGATGACCTCCCATGTTTCAAAAGCGATGTCCAGAGGATCCCACTCCACTTCCACAGATGTCTCCTTGATGGACTTGAACTTTAGACCTTCAGGTGTAGGCAGGTCTGTCAGGAAGAGCACAGAGAGGAGGTAAGAATGAGTCCATGTGTGATGGGGAGGGACAGACATCATTCCACCAGACCCCACGGGGCTGATCATCAGAGCTGGAGTCTTTTTAAGGATTCTTCTGGGATGCTGTTGACTTTGAGGCATCATGAAAATTAATATAAGGGCCAGCCATATGATTGAATATTTGTAATTTCATATGCTTAGACTTAATATGAGCATAGACTTTAGAATCAGACACATGGGCTGGTCATATATAATGATCATAAGCTTGATCATTACAACTTTTGTATGCTTGGTTGAGTTGAACACAAAGCTTTGAACCTTAGTTTCTTCACCCAAGAGAAGGAGGATAAGTATGCCTGCCCCTGGGGAATGTTTTGAGACTAAATGATGTATTCCACAATGACTGTTGGCCGTGGTTCCTGGCCTGAAGCACAAGTTTAATAAAAAGCAGCCAAGGTTATTCTTACGAAGCAAAAAAGGACCAATTTCTAACCACAACTTGCTTTTTAAGAGTGGAGGTAATTTTTCTGATGTTGAACTCTTAAAGGAAGAATAACTTGAAATTTAATGTTTCCACTTTTGTATATTTTAAATATTTGTACAGTGAGTTCTACAGAAAAGTAACGGTAGAACAGAGTACTTAAGACTGCCAGGGTTCAAATTCCATCTCAACCACTTATTAACTGTTTGGTTTGGAACAAGAGGCTTAGCCATTTGGGGGTCTCAGTTTCCTTATCTGTAAAATGGGTTAACAATAGCTCCTGTCTCACAGGGTTATTATAAGTTATATGAGTTAGCATGTGATTTTGTCTTTAAAAATATTCAGTAAGCTGTAAGAAAATGTATATATATATGTATGTGTGTGTGTGTGTGTGTGTGTGTGTGTGTGTGTGTGTGTATAGCCGAATCACTTTGCCATATGGCAGAAATTAACATTGTAAATCAACTATATTTCAACTTTTTTTTTTTTTAAATTCAGTGGACGTCACTGGATTCCACAGTTTCAGCTGGTGTAACTGTATGAAGTCAGCCACTGACCTGTGGAGCAAAGGTGAGACAGTAACACATGTCGGTGGGGGTGGGTAATGCACTGGGCAGGCGGAGGGCAGTTGAGATTGCCAAGAGGGGTTCTGTGCACTCACATGTGGCCACCCTGGCGCTGACTGGAATGCTTTTCTTGTTCTCCAGGATGGCGAACACGCGGATAAAATACTCCACGCCAGGCTCCAGCTCCCGGATGGTGGCGGACGTCTGGTCTCCAGGGACCCGGAACTGCATTTCCAGGCCATCCTCGTGGGTGGGCGTGTACACGATGAGGTACTCCGTGACTCGCATCTCATTGTCCCAGGCCAGGTTTACGGTCTCTTCCGTCACTTCTGTCACGATGAGGTCTTTGGGAGGGGACACTGGCAGGAAAAAGGAAGGACAGCTTGGATCAGATGGTGTCAGTAACACACTCTATGGGTCTCAGCAGGGGTGTACTTGATGAGTCTACATTTTAGAGATTTGGGGCCTCTGTGATTGGCAGGGGAAGAGACAGGTCCTGTCTACTGTGTCTCATCTTCAAAACTTTTGGGGGCCACCCCTTGCCTTCAGGGTCAAGTTCCAGGTGTGCAGTGTGGCTTTCAGCTTGTTTCTATCCCTTGGACCTTAGTTCAGATTCAGGCCATTTGCAGGAGAAAGTGCAGCCTGAGCTTGGCTTTCTGCTCTGAACTTCAAGTCATATATCCTTAGTCCTTGAAGGGTGTTTTAGGCTCATCTAGTCCAACTCTTTCCTTTTCTTAGAGGTAAGTGGGACTTGCTCTACTTCGCTTACTCATCAGATTTGGAACTTCTCCTCCCTGCCAGACTGGTGTTCCTTCCACACAGGCCTCCCTGGCGTGGCCATGTCACACACAGAGCCACATGTTTATTCTCACGTGCTGATGGCTTTAATCAAGCTGATATTCTCCATTACAAGTATATATGGTGGATAAGGGCAGTACAAAAACCCTCATTAAACACAAACATTATTGGTCTTTGTGTGTTTCTCTTGACTTGAATAAATGCCCTGTGCTAACTTCTGGGCTAATGCTCCTCTAAGGCACTCAGAGTCTTTGGGATCAAGGACAGTAACAAAAAGATGATTTAAGAGACAAGTCTGCTTCATAGGTGATCAACATTGGTCTTTAGCTGAGCATGCATTTAAAACAGTTTGTTTTATGTAATCTCACTGTCCATTCAATTGAGTTGAATTTTAACTCCATCCAAATAGAGGGATTTAGTTTATGGTGCCATGTCAGTTTTACATGTCAGTGTGTAGAGTAGGAAAGAAGGTTGATGTTTAGCAAAAGGGAGGTAATCATTTCATCTGCCCTATCTTGGGCACCGGTTGTGAAACTCAGTATAGAGGAGTTACCCAGATGCAGGTACCAGCTGTGTGATCTATAAGCTGTGTGTCCTTGGGACAATTCCAGAACCTCTCTGAGACTCTGGCCCCCAAATAGGAAGCTCTGAAACAGGTGAGAGACCAGGGCTCCTTCAAAGAGCGTGTGCTTGTGTGCGTGCGTGTGTGTTTCGGGTAACAGAGATCTCCAGCACATGCCAACCCCTGACGCCAGTTCGCTGGAGGCTGCTACTCACCCTGGGAGCAGTCTTCCCCGGTGTATCCCTCGTTGCAAATGCAGCGGCCAGAGACGCACTGCCCCCAGTTGCTGCAGTCGTTGGGACAGGAGCGCTGTGCACAGTCGGGTCCGGTGAAGCCCTCGTGGCACACGCACTGGCCGTCCACGCAGCGGCCCTGGCCGTGACAGTCGCCAGGACACCTGCGCTGAGCGCAGTCAGGCCCAGTGAAGCCCTCGAGGCACACGCACTGGCCGTCCACGCAGCGCCCGCGGCCGTGGCAGTCACCGGGACAGGCGAGGTCCGCGCAGTCGGGGCCGGCGAAGCCTTCCTCGCACACGCAGCGCCCGTCCACGCAGCGGCCGCGCTGGCTGCAGTCCCGGGGGCAGCGGAGCTCGCGGCAGTCCTCGCCTGTGTAGGTGTCGTCACACACACACATGCCGTTCACGCAGCGCCCGTGCTGGTGGCAGTCGTGCGGGCAGCTCATCTCGCCGCAGTCGTCACCCTGGAAGCCAGGCTGGCACTCACAGCGCCCCGTCCACGCAGCGCCCACGGCCGTGGCAGTCAGAGGGGCACCGCCGCTGCCCGCAGTCCTCGCCGGTGTAGCCCTCATCGCACACGCACTGCCCGTTCACGCAGCGTCCGTGGCCGCTGCAGTCGCGGGGACACTGCAGCTCTCCGCAGTCTGCCCCGGTGAAGCCATCGTTGCACTCGCAACGCCCGTCCACGCAGCGGCCGCGCTCGTGGCAGTCGGAGGGGCAGCGCCGCTCGCTGCAGTCTGGGCCCGCAAAGCCCTCATCGCACACGCACTGGCCTTCATCACAGCGGCCGTGGCCGTGGCAGGCGTGGGGACAGGCGAGCTGGCCACAGTCCTCTCCTGTGAAGCCCTCATCACAGGAGCAGGTGCCGTTGAGGCAGCGACCACGGTCAAAGCAGTCGTTGGGGCAGACAAGTTCCCCGCAGTCGTCGCCAGTGAAGCCCTCGTCACACACACACTCATTCTCCACACAGCGCCCGCGGCCGTGGCAGTTGTGCAGACACAGGGGCTCCCTACAGTCCTCTCCCGCGAAGCCCTCCTGGCACACGCAGCGGCCGTCCACGCAGCGGCCGTGCTCCTCGCTGCAGGGCACCGGGCATGTCTCTTGGCTGCAGTCGAGCCCAGAGTAGCCTTCAAAGCAGACGCAGGCCCCATCCACGCACTTGCCCTGGTCGTTGCAGTCGCTGGGACAGGCCAGCTGGCCGCAGTCCTCGCCGGTGAAGCCCGCGTCGCACACACACTGGCCGTCCAGACACTGGCCGTGCAGGCGACAGTTGCCTGGGCACTCGGGCTCAGAGCAATTGGGGCCTTTCCAGCCGGGTTCACACACGCAGCCGCAGCCTTCTGTGCTGAAGTTGCCCCGGCCGCTGCAGAAGGGCCTGGTGTCCACGCGGCCTGCAGGGAAGAGAACAGAGTCTCTCTCTGAGCAGGGGCAGCTCGCTTTCTTGGCTTCTACCCACAAAACCCAGATTCAAATTCCATTAGAGCAAGGTGGCCTCTCAGGCCCTGTCTGGCTTGAAAATCAATTGGTTATTGTGTGGAATCAGATGAGGCTGCCTTGCTAGCTCAGTCTGTTAAGAGCATGAGACTCTTTATCTCAGGGTCATGGGTGGAGCCCCACGTTGGGGTGGTCTTCTACTTTGGGTTTCCCTGGTGGCTCAGATAGTAAAGGATCTGCCTGCAATGCAGGAGACCTGGGTTCTATACCTGGGTCAGGAAGATCCCCTGGAGAAAGGGAATGGCAAGCCACTCCAGTATTTTGGCCTGGAGAATTCCACGGACAGAGGAGCCTGGTAGGCTACAGTCCATAGAGTTGCAAAGAGTTGGACATGACTGAGTTACTGACACTTTCACAACCAATGACACTAGGCAGTCATTCTTAAGCTATACTCTCTGAAATTGTGTGTGTGTGTGTGTGTGTGTGTTTCCATCCCTGGGGAGAAGACTCGTTTTCATCAAATTTTCAGGTATTCCTGTGACTTGAAGGGTTATAAATCACTGCCTGTGGAATGCATCTTGCTGGGCTGTGTTTTTACTTCTCCCATAGTTAGCCAAGGTTAGCCATGTAAGAAAATAAGTGTTTCACCAAGAAATAATTGTTGAACTGAACTCAGTTCTGATGCCTTGACTCAATAACTGTGCTGTATTTGCAAAATGACTTAGACACTCTGGAGCTCAGATTCTCCATCCGTCAGGTGGGGCCCATGGCCCACTCACCTGGGGTCGATTGGGTTAAACGAGGACATTAAGGACCCACCGTTGTGCTGATTCTGATTTCCTCTTGCAGAGGGTCTTGGTTGACTTAAGTCGGTATATGTGCTTAGGTGACCAAAGTTTTCTAAATTTTCAGTAACTGAAATGAGGCAGCTAAGGAGTGGCTTTCTGATTCTGCTAGGACAGCTTTCTGTTAGACTCAGCCCCCACGGAGCTCACGTGCACCCACCTTTTCCCACAATATCTTGGCTGAAGTTGCAGCAGTGGCAGGTATGGCCTCCATGCAATCAAGGGAAAGAAACAAACAAAACTTGCTCCATTTTATCTGCATCTAAATACAGTTGCATTAATACCTTGTATTTCCTTCCTGAGAGCAGGAAGGAAGTCAATTTTAAGGAAAAAGTTGGCTTGAAAAGTGAGAATCTAAAACTATGTCATCTAATATGGTAGCTGTTAGACACATTTGGCCTCTAAACCATTAAACTGTGGCTAGCCTGAGCTGAAACTCCAGTACTTTGGCCACCTCAGGAGAAGAGTTGACTCATTGGAAAAGACTCTGATGCTGGGAGGGATTGGGGGCAGGAGGAGAAGGGGACGACAGAGGATGAGATGGCTGGATGGCATCACTGACTTGATGGATGTGAGTCTGAGTGAACTCTGGGAGTTGGTGATGGACAGGGAAGCCTGGTGGAGAAGGCAATGGCACCCCACTCCAGTACTTTTGCCTGGAAAATCCCATGGATGGAGGAGCCTGGTGGGCTGCAGTCCATGGGGTCGCTAAGAGTCGGACACGACTGAGTGACCTCACTTTCACTTTTCACTTTCATGCATTGGAGAAGGAAATGGCAACCCACTCCAGTGTTCTTGCCTGGAGAATCCCAGGGACAGGGGAGCCTGGTGGGCTGCCATCTATGGGATCACACAGAGTCGGACACGACTGAAGTGACTTAGCAGTAGCAGCAGTAGGGAAGCCTGGCATGCTGCGATTCACGGGGTCGCAAAGAGTTGGACATGACTGAGCAACTGAACTGAACTGAACTGAACCTGAATTTTGATGTGCTCTAAACGTGAACTGCAAACACTCTGGATTTCAAAGAGAGCATACAAGAAAAGAATGTAAAATATCCATTAATAATTTTTGTATAGTTTCCAAGCTGAAAGATTATTTACTTATATTGGATGAATGATTAAAATCATTTTACCTGTTCCTTTTTCATTTAATTAGTATGACTACTGGAAAAGTTATGATTAATTACATAAGTGGCTCATAGTTCTAATGGATAGCACTGCATTAATGAGTTTTTTAAGCCATTCCTTTGGGTTCTATTAGTCCTATTCTGTAAATCCCCTCTGCATTTTACTAGGCATTGAAAGAAGTGAAAGATGAACTAATTTGTACATAAACATTTTTTTGCCTTGGAAACCTAAAGGATGTCCTACACGACTCTCAATTTATGATGATTAGGGTTTATTATTACGACAATTAGCCTTTCCAGCCGGGTTCCCACATGCAGCCATAGCCTTCTAGTGCTGAAGTTGCTCTGGCCACTGCAGAAGGGCCTGGTGTTCATGCAGTTACAGTAGCCTCAACTTATGATGATTTGGGTTGCTCTTGATTGAAGCTGCTCTTGGAATAATCTGTCAAAATACTTTCTAGTATTTTTGTTTGTTTTATGAGCGGCAGAAATAGATATTTTCACCTCTGATTTAGCCTTGTTGAAACCCGTGTATTTCTATCAACTTTAGGGAATGGAAATGAAGACAGAATTCCAAAGTGGCAAAATTCCTTAACAAAAAGATGCACCTGGAGACAGACGGAGTTCTGGGAAACACAGGCACCGCCAAAGCTCCTGCTGCTTATCACGCTTTGTGTCTTCTTGGGCCAGTTGCTTAACTTTTTTGAGTCTCATTTCTTAGATCTATAGAATGGGGGTATTAAACTTTATCTTAAAGGGATGTTGGGAGGATTAAATGAGACAGTGAATTATAGTGCCTGGTATTGGATTGGCCAAAAAGTTCATTTGGGTTTTCTGTAGGCTACAAGCCAACCCAATACATAGAGGACTTAGTTCACACGTGATCATCATCATTGTTGCCTTTAAACTGGAACATTTTTCCCATTTCCCCCAAATTTTACATCACTATAGGCTGTAACTTTGGGGAAGGCAATGGCACTCCACCCCAGTACTCTTGCCTGGAAAATCCCATGGACGGAGGAGCCTGGTAGGCTGCAGTCCATGGGGTCACTAAGAGTCGGACATGACTGAGCGACTTCACTTTCACTTTCATGCATTGGAGAAAGAAATGGCAACCCACTCCAGTGTTCTTGCCTGGAGAATCACAGGGATGGGGGAGCCTGGTGGGCTGCCATCTATGGGATCGCACAGAGTCGGACACGACTGAAGCAACTTAGCAGCAGCAGCAGGCTGTAACTTTGTGAGAACACCAGGGTATGGAATACTGTCATTTAAGTCCTAACTTGGCCTCTTAGGTCAGGACCTTGGGGAATCCCAACTTCCTTTTTGGGTGAGGGATTTCAAAATACAGTGTTAGGGTTTCAGGGTATGAAATGAGCAGATGTCTTTGTCAAAGAAGTTTTAGAAGTGAAGTGAAAGTCGCTCAGTTGTGTCTGACTCTTTGTGACCCCATGGACTATACAGTCCATGGACTTTTCCAGGCCAGAATACTGGAGTGGATAGCCTTTCCTTCTCCAGTGGATCTTCCCAACCCAGGGATCAAACCCAGGTCTCTGTCCTTGCAGGCGGATTCTTTACCAGCTGAGCCACCAGGGAAGCCCTAGTTTTAGAAACTAGTACTTAAAAGTAAGATAGGGTTTTTCAAAGAAAGATTTCTCAGAGGCCTGAAAATTCCTCTGAAACATTTGTCACCATGACTCTCCAAGAGCCTACTAGATATGGTTACATTCTCCAAAGTCGTTTGTCCATTAAATCTCTTTTGAATGAACATCTTCTGAGGCTGGTTCCCCAGGGAACCCTCTCTGGAAACAACTGATGGATCTTGCCCGGCTCACCATTCCTCCCATCCATACAGTGAGGGGCTGGACTCGTCACCAGCTCCTACCTTCAGCAGACTGCAGGCAGCAGCCTGCTCCCGAGGTGCACTGTTCCCGCAGGGAAGACACCAGGTTCTCCAGCTCCTCCAGTCTACTCAGAAGCTCCTTGACATCAGGAGCAGCTGCACAGCCACAGGCCCGGCGGGGGATGTTGATGCGGTGAGTGAAGACGATCTGGTTTTCCCCGTCCACCGTGTGCTCCTGGAAGCTTTCCCGGGGCTCTGATGGTGAGGCCAAGTCTTTCTCCCCGCTGGCAGATTCCAGATCCACCGAACACTGGGACCCCACAGGTAGCTTGATATTGTAGACGTGATTAAACACCACCGGCTGGTTTTCCTCTGGCAGGGTGACATTCATCCCACTCTGCCGCTTGTGCCGGATGACTTTCTTGAGGACGCCACCTTCGGCCAGAAGGGCAAGCAGAGCTAGGAAGAGGCCTGCCCATAGCTGAGTCATGACCCCCATGGTGGAGGTGAGTTTGGCTGAATGTCTCAGGGTGCTTGTGGTCCTAGGGTATCTCACTCTTAGGTAGAATTGGGGATGCGGAAGCAGAGAGCAGAATCCAAATCAGTTGCTCCTGATCTTCTTGAAGGAGTTCTCTCCTACGAGTAAACAAAGGAAAGCCAAAGCTTGTTAGTATCTATTGCTAATTGAATCCGTTGAATATCTGTACTTAGTTAATTTTGATGTTCTGTTTCCTGTGTTTGAAGATCTCCTTTTATTCCTTCAGTATGTGCTGAAGTGTGGTCATAAAATGGTCTCTAAAAGAATTCTGCAATCATGAAGGAATGATTTCACTAACAATTCAGTATTTGGAAATATAAAGAGACAGGAGAAAGGACAAAACTTTGGAATAAGACAGATCAGATGTGGTTTGGATCTAAGCCCTAACTCTGGGCCTTTGGGTGAGTTATATAACTTTCATTTGTCTTATTTTACTTCTGTACCGTGAAGATCATAATATCAGAGTCAAAGCAATGATGTAAGTGAAAACATTAAGGAAATCACTAATTTATTCCCGAATCCCTTCAATATTTGCTGAGTGAGCACACTGAGTGATATGAGGGTCACAGTCCCATAGATGTTGAAGAATTTCTCTCTTCATTATTGACTCTCCAATCTGAAATTAACTCCATCTGCTGGTTTGCCTCTTCTGTGGGAAGCAAAGGTTAAAATCCAAGACTTTAGAAGGCAAGTTGAGTTTTTATTCCAGCTTAACATCTTACTTGTAATGTGACGGTTGAAACAATATTCTATATCTTTGAACTTTAGTTTCTCTTTCTTTTTATTCCTAAAACTTTAAAATATCAGGTTTTTAGAAGAACTTGACAGAATGTTCCAGGACCAGTTATCCAAGCTATGACCAAGGGTAAGAGATGACTCAGAAATGGTATCCATGAGCCCTTGCTGTCTTCTGCAATCAACAAGCACTTAAACTATTCTTACTGAGTGTTTTTCCTTCCCCTGCCCTCAAAGCCTTAACCCTCAGTGTGACTATATTTGGAGATAAGGCTCTTCGGGAGGTAATCAAGGTTAACTGAAGGTCACGAGGGCTGCATCCTAACCTGATGATCGTATCGGTGTCCTTTGGTAGTGGAAGAGACTGCACATTTCTCTCTGACTTGGCTTTTCTGTTTTGTGCACAGAGGAAAGGCCGTATGGGGACACAGAGAGAAGGTGGACGTCAGCATGCTTTATTATTCAAATTAGGTTCCTAAGAAGAACTTGTGCATCTTTGATGTAGGCAAGCCCACTGGATAAAAATTATTATGAAGAGGAAAACTTGGCAAGTTATCTTCTTTCAAGCTACCATAGCCCATCTTAGTTGTTTACTGGACAAATATTTATTGATTGGGTATTCTATTGCAATTGTTGGAACTCTCTTAGCCTTCCACAGAGTCCTTCTTTCTCACCCTCTTCCCATCAATTCTTTTTTTTTTTTTTTTTTTTATGAGGAAGGGCCACGGGCCAAGTTTGAAATGCTTTTGGACTTTTACCCAAGACTTTTGTGTGTGTTGCTAAATGACTTAAATTTCCATCTAAAAGGCTGTTCGAATCATTGGTTGAGACTTAAAGGCAACGAGTCTAGGGAAATACTGACTGGAGTATGGGTTGAGTGAGGATTTCTCACTCTGTATGTAAGAGACGTGCACTGGCACAGCCAAATGCTCTGTTGTTTGGAGGAAGGAAATGTGATTCTTGAGGGTTGTGTATTTCCCATATTGGCTCCTGGTGGTCTGAGGGCAGGGGGATATTTTTGCACTTCAGGAAAGGCTCATTATACCTTCAACATGGTGGAAAATGTCTAGACTTGGGAACTACACAAACCAGAGTACAAATGCCACTCACTAAGTCTATGACTTGGGCAAACTACTTGTCTGTCCATCTTAAGTCGCTCCAGTCATGTCTTACTCTTTGAGACCCTATGGATCGTAGCCCGCCAGGCTCCTCTGTCCATGGAATTCTCCAGGCAAGAATACTGTAGTGGGTTGCCATTTCCTTCTCCAGGGGATCTTCCTGACTCAGGGATTGAACCTGCCTCTCTTAGGTCTCCTGCAATGGTCTGCGGTTCTTTACCACTAGCGCCACCTAGGAAGCCCGGGCAAGCTATTAATCCTCTCTAAGCCATGCCTTACTTGTACAATGAGGGATCAAAATCCTTCCAGAGGGAATTATGAATTAAAGATCTGCATAGAAAACACCCAAAATGGTATCGAGGCCATAGTAGGCACACATTAAAAAATAGCTGCTATTTTTTTGTACTCTGAGGAACAAAACCTAGCATGAGTCTAAGCTAATAGCCTACTTTTGCTTCAGTTTAACCTCCTCATTGAATCCAGTCCTAAGCCCAGCAGCAACTTGGATCTAGATCAAAGAGGAGCTGCAGAAATCACTGATGTGTAAGGGGGTAAACCTTATGAAGATAAATTTGCTAAAATTGGAAATATTTACACCAGAGAAGCAAACACACAAAGCAAATAACAACCTTTAAAAATGTAAAATATTCTCATACAGATAGCTGACTTATTCATGTTTCCTCTGAGGACAGACCTGGGGAAAATTACTTTAGGTTGCAGTTTGTTACATATAATT
Source organism: Tragelaphus eurycerus (assembly GCA_935064755.1). Classification (NCBI taxonomy): domain Eukaryota; kingdom Metazoa; phylum Chordata; class Mammalia; order Artiodactyla; family Bovidae; genus Tragelaphus; species Tragelaphus eurycerus. Next base: position 2,096,890 of record CAKXYN010000083.1, read on the forward strand.
AGACATGAAGGATGGTTTTCTGATAGTAGGGCTTTTAAAATCAGAGACTGAGTCTTTAGAAAGCACAAGCAGAAGCACTTCTTATCTTCCTAGGAAGGGATCAGGTGATGGAAGGTCTGGAAAAGATCTCGGAGGAGGAAAGAATGTAGACCTGTGCATATTTATTCGGTAGTTGAGAAAGCCAAGGTGGAGAGGAACAGGATCACTCTGAATAAACCCTGGGGAACCAGGAGCTGGCTCGTCCCCTGTGGCCTCAAAGGACAGAACAAGCCAATATGTGTGTGCGTTGCAGGAGGAGAGGAGGATTGGTTATAAGAAGGCAAACTTCAGCACAATAGGAGAAATACATTTCTTTTGCTAAATTTTTTTAAATTGGAGGATAACTGTTTTACAATGTTGCATTGGTTTCTGCATACAACAACACAAATCAGTAATAATCATAACTATATGTGTGTGTGTGTGTGTGTGTCCACTCCCTCTTGAGTCTGACTCCCACCACTCTAGGTCGTCCTAGAGCACCAGGCTGGGCTCCCTGTGTTATACGGCAGCTTCCTATTAGCTCTCTATTTTATACATGATAGTGTATATATGTCAATGCTACTCTCTCAATTCATCCCATCCTTTCCTTCTCCCGCTGTGTCCACAAGTCCAGCAGGAATAGAGATGCAGATGTAGAGAAAGGACTTGAGAGATACATTTCTAATTGGAATTACCCAATAGAAGGGCTTTGGATAATATAGCAAACTCCAAGTCACTGGTATATAAAACTAAGAGTGTTGAAGAGCACAGATATATAGACAAACTGTCTTTAGTTTGAGTCATTATTTAACCACTTCCTTGGACAAACGATTAGCTATAATGCAATCCAGAGTCATGTCATCAATAAAACATGGTATGAGTGTTCTTGTAGGACTGCTGTGGAGTCTGTGTGAGATGCTGTGTGTAGAAGGAACAGGACAGTCTTTGGCAGCAGTGAGAGCTTTTGTAGTGAAAAATATGGACTTCAGTGAGTATTTTTTTCCAGGATTTTCTTTTTCCCAAATCTTGAAAATCCTATCTTGGCACATGTAAGTCTGTTTTTGTTTTGTCTTTGTTTTTTAAGCAAGGATGGGTTCTGCAGTGAAGTGAAGCTCTCTCTTTCTCGGAACCCCCAGGCGAATATGTCTTGGGAGATTGTCTCTCTATCTTTATCTATATCCACACATCTACATCTTCATCTTTATGTCTACATCTATGCCCACACCTACACCTAGACTTAAGTCTATATCTCTATGCCTATACCTAAAACTCTTATCTATCTCCCATCTATCAAGTCATCTATGTTCTGTCTTCTATGGCCTAAAGACTAAAGGAGCTGTTTGTCAATGTTTGCCAAGGAGGGCTTCAGGAAGACACACGGCCTTTGTATTGGCTCAATAAATAGATTCTTGGGGTCACACATCCAGGACAAAGTGCTCTATCCAAGCCATGCACGTTGCCATGCTCTGTAACCTGTCTTGGCATATATGCTAAATGCAGAAAAATACACACGTGGATCATACTCTGCTTTCTATTTTTATCAAAAGAAAATGTTAGAGCCAGATTAACTCTTGTGATTGTGCTGGCGATTCTTCAGATGCCTCCTTTCCTATTAACTTCCTAAGGGTGATTCACCTGGAGAATAATGACAACAACAACAAAAGTACCTTCAAGATTTCTTCATGAGAGAAAAGGGTTAAGAGGAAGAAAATTCTTTGAATTCATTGGGCTAAAGCTGCACTGTTCGCTGCTGGGAGCCGGCGAGAGGACCTCCACCCATGGCAAAGGTCATGAGGAAGGGGGCTCGACATACGCAAAGGTAGGGTTAAGTCTCAGGAGTCCCCCTGGAAATCCTCGAGCATCTATCCCCATAACCAGAGCCTGCCTACTTTAGTACTTTGTGCTCTCACCTACACCTCTGACTTTACGGGAGGCTGTCCCCCACCACCTCTTTCGGAGAAGGAGTTAACTTAGAGCTCCAGTTAATAAAAATTCCTGGGCGTGCAGGAGTGTTTTAACCTATAAACTCCTCTGAAGGTTCTCTAGCCTGCCTGATAGGCTTGTCCGGCCACATGTGATTACTCACAGCCTCCCAACTATGGGAGGCACGAGATGCTTTTAACCTTCTAAAAACAGGTTCTTTAGAGAAGTTAGAAAACTATTAGTGGGCTGATTAAAAATTGTATTGGTGAAGGGTTTGTCATTTTTTGAGCCAATGTTTGCTGCTAAGTCTCCACATTGCCTGCCCTTACACACATTAATGAATACATAGAAGAAATAGGTATTAACCTTTGATATTAATCATGTTAGACCTTAGGCTAAGTAAATTCTTTCCTTAATTAAAATCCACAACACCCTCACCCTATAGGAATGTAACTCTATCTGGTACCTTCGGAAGGTGGAGTCTGTTTTAAGAATAATCACCCCTGGAGAAATAAGTGTCCTGGTTGACTGACCGCTGTCACAAGGAGAGGGTCATAAATTGACAGCAGGCCCCCTGGCCAGAAGATGATGTAACACCCCTAAGACCTCTGTATACATTTGTATGAAGCACCTGACTTTGATAAAAGTCAGGGCTGCTGACCCCGCGTGACTTTTGTATAACATCTCAGTGTATAAAAGTAGACCATGGAAAATAAAGAATTGGGATCAGTTCCTCGAAAGACTGGTCTCCCCATGTTGCTTTCTCTCTCAAATTCTGGTTGAGTCTCCATCTGAAGCGCGGAACCCACCATGCTTACTAATTATGCCTGGGCTTCTAAGATCCGACCGGGGAAGCCTCAGTGTCTCCCCTCCTTCAAAAGAACAGAAGGACGCCTGTGGCCTACGTAAGTGGTGCAAACATCCTGTCTTGAAGTTTTATTGGTCTCCCGCGTAAGCCAAGCTACTCAACCTCTTCTCTTCACTGAATTTTCCTACTCAGCTATCCTCATTCTATTATTCTTTATCAGATCAGATCAGATCAGATCAGTCGCTCAGTCGTGTCCGACTCTCTGCGACCCCATGAACTGCAGCACGCCAGGCCTCCCTGTCCATCACCAACCCCCGGAGGTCACCCAGACTCACATCCATCGAGTCAGTGATCCCATCCAGCCATCTCATCCTCTGTCTTATTCTTTATATCTTTAATTAATATTTATTTAAGCAATTGTTTCCTGACCCTCACCGATGCCGTCTACACCTCGAACTCCTTGGATCAGCCGGGGCTGGACCCTGGCAGTTCACTATGGAGGTCAGTAGCCACAAGTGGTTGTTAAAATCAAATACAACTGAAAATTCCATCCTCAGTGGTACTACTCACATTTCAAGTGCTTAATAGCAATGTGATGAGTGGCCATAATATCAGACAATGTGGCTAAGGAACAGTTTCATCATTGTAGGAAGTTCTATTCACCAGTACTAGTTTAGAAGTCTGCTTGGTCATATCCAGCCCATAGTACAAATGAGGAAACAGAAGCTTAGCGAGGTCAAAGAAAGCCCAAAAAAGAAAGTTAGGATAGTTGTTAAGTCTCCTATATTATAATACAATTGTGTGTACCCCACATGCAGGTGCCAGGAGACTAGAGAAGATGACTCATGTTCAATAACATAAAGAGGTATGTATGCGCACTAGTTTCATACCTTCTATATTCAAACACATCCAGGTACAAGTATACGTACCTGGATGCATATATGGTCTTTATGGCCATTGTCCTCCTTGAATCTGAAAGGACGTAGACCTTGCCCCAGGTTATCATCCCATCCCCCTCCTACACTTGCAATACAAGGGGTTTTTTCTTTTTCTTTCTGCATACGTTACAGCCTCAAGTGCTCCATGAGATTCTTCTCAAATCAAACCAAAGATGATTTGCCTAGGAGCCACTCTGACTATGTCTAACATCTTGTCCTGCCCAGCCTCATCCTTCTCTTGGGAGCTGGTAGAGCTGGTCAAGATCAACTCATGGCTCTCCTGCTTCTGTTGACTCTGCAATGCCTTGATCCAGACTTTTTGAGGGGACTCAGCCCATTTCCTTCAGCTATCTGGAGAGTTCTATCAATGAAGGAGCTAGTATAGGAGAAAGACTCTGGTCTTTGCAGAGAAATAGACCTATGTTAGAATCCAAGTCTTCCATTTAGTAGCTGATACCTGTGGCCATTCACTTCCCCCTCTAAGTATCACTTGCCTCATCTCCTACAAGGCTATAGATTTTCCAGGCAAGGGTACTGGAGTGGGTTGCCATTTCCTTATCCAGGGGATCTTCCTGACCCAGGAATCGAACCTGGGTTTCCTGCATTGCAGGCAGATGTGTTCCCCTTTGAGCCACCAGGGAAGCCCCCATATATGTGCCTATTTCATAGAGTTATGAGAAGATGGGATAAGATGAGAACATGTACTTAAAGCTACTAGCATGTGCCTGGCACATAGTAGGTACTTAATATGGTACCTAATGGTAACAGAAACAACAATAATGACACTGGTCAAGCAGATGGTGAATTAGAAAGCTTGCATTCAGAAGGCAGGGGGGAATCGGGGCGTTACAGCATGGCTATGATTATGATATAATGGTAATAAAGGAGATTTGTTAACCTAATTCTGTTAAGTTTCAAAGTGGAGGGTGACTACATTTTTTTGAGGGGCTGAAAAAAGACACCTCAAAAGAGGTAGCACCTGAGATGAGCCTGAAGGTTGGGTGGGATTCTAAAAAGTGGTTGGATGCAATTGAGTAGGTGGATTGAATTTGCTGCTCACCCACCTGCCTTTCTTGCTCAGGTGTCTAGACAGCGAGAGCAGCATGAGAAAAGGCAAGGAACACGTGGGTGAGGAGGAGACGAAGGGAGATGACAGCAGCAGCAGCAGCTTCCCTTCGTGACTCCCTGGTGTGGGCCAAAGTGCGATCACATGTATGGAATACTGACATCCTGGTTCCACGGGGGTGTGTAAGACGTGTGCAGGAGTGGAAAGAAGAGGGCATGTGGAGTTGACAGAACCAGTAAGGAGCGCAGCAATGGTCAGTGTGAAGGGCTGGCACGGAGCTGGATGAGCACTGCGGTATCTTTTTAAGGCCAGGCACCTAACTGCTCAGTGTCATCTATGCAGATGAGGCAAAACACAGGCTTCTGCATTTGGTCCCTTGGTCTGCAAATTCCTGGCACACTTATGGTGCCTGCTATTAAAGAAAAAAAAAAAAAAATATGAAAACAATGGTCTTGAAGGCTCTCTTTTTTTCTTTTTTTTTGAGGGGGCGAGTGTTAATATGTCAGGATTTTATCATTGATGGAAGATAAAAATTAGTTCTTGTTTCATTCTCTTCATTATTAGATGTTGCCAGTATAGGATGGTAATTCCAAGTTTTGGCATTATAGGTTTTTATTTGGAGCTTTACTCTGAGGTACCACTTCATCCAGTAGATGGGGAAACCACAGTGTGGTCATGGCAGCCACATCCCAAGAGTTTTTTGGTTTATAATCGTATATTCTGAGGTGCCTCAGCAGAGCTGTTTGATAGCTAACCTTTTGGAGGCAGCATGAAATAAACTAACGGTTATTTTTAGGCACTTCACCACAGGACAAAGACCACTGCTTAGATGAAGGAGTCAACAATCTCTGAATTTTTTCCGGGTCACAGCTGGAGAATAAACAGTTTCATTTCTAGATAAAGATAAAACTTCCAACTGGCTAGAATCATATTTCAGAATACTTATGACTTCACTCTTAGTAACTCACAGAATATATTTATCTTGTTGACTGAGGCATTTACGTCAAATAGTCTGGGCTTGGGGGAACAAGGAAGATTCCTGATGGTTTAAAAATCCAGATGAATTTCTTTCCACATCATTTTGGCAACACCTGAGGCAGATCACATTTTTCTTCCTGCTTACAGGAAAGAGAATTTTACTGTGCACAGCCAGTTAAGCATGGAGCTGCTTACATGGGCGTTCTTAAAGGTTCTAGAAATTCCTCACCCCTGTCCTTCCCAACATCCATAAATTCCTTCTTGGACCGTGTCAGGAAGAGAGAGGAGCCAAGAAACAGCCTGAAGTGTGGATTTTTTCCGAGGACATCTGATCCTTCCACTTGAGGGAGTCCAGTACAACCTGTGTCTTGAAGGAATCGAGCAGACACTGCCTGCCAAACCCAAAGCCCTCCAAGCCCTAGGTGTAGGAGTTCCAGCTCTGAGAAGCACTTACCCATTTGGGTAGTACGGTGGCGCGTAGCTGGCACCCAGTTAGGAGGCTTGTGCAGCTAGCAGTCATTTCACAGCCCTGGGAATTAAATTGCTCTTAAAATCATTCATTCTTGCATTAAACAGAGAGCAGTTGAATGATGATTAAGACCAGGCTGTGGGACAGCTCAAGAGGTGGTCAGGTGTTTCAGAGACCAGTGATGGGTAGTTCCTGCTCTCAGAGAGCTCACAGCTCAGGAAAGGAGACAGGCAGGTAAACAGATACTCACAGGGAAGAATGATAGATGCTAAACCCGACGAATCTCCAAGGAGAGTCTGTGCAGCTTTCCAGAGTATCTGCTCTAGAATCAGCCAAATACTATGGATTCTAGTCCTGTCACTGGCTATTAATTTGAATCTAATGGAATTGTCAGTTTCAAGGTCAAATATGGTTGGATAGAGGCAACCGCATATGACTCCATCTAGTGGCTTTGACCTTAGATGTGTAGCGCTGCCTCTGTGAGCCTCACTTGGGGCTTCCCAAGTGATGCAGTGGTACAGAATCCCAGTGGAGGAGAGGCAAGAGACACGGGTTCGATCCCTGGGTCAGGAAGATCCCCTGCAGTAGGAAACAGCAAACCACTCCAGTATTCTTGCCTGGAGAATTTCAAAGACAGAGGAGCCTGGTGGGATGCCAGTCCACGGGATGGCCAAGAGTTGGACATGACTGAATACACACACACACACACACACACACACACACACGAGCCTCAACTTTCTTCTCTGTAAGATGGCAATACTCATAAGAACCCCACAATAAAGGTCTTTGAACTGAAAGTGAGAAAAAAGTGAGATCAAATGGGATAACACATGGAAATATTTAGAACAGTGGGTGACAGGAAGAAGGTCTCAGTACCTGGTGTATTGTTATTGTGTGGTGACTTGTGACTTATGTGTGGAGAAGGCAGTGTGTGGAAGGCTAGTCTCTGAGGGATGAGGGATTCCTGAGAGAATTTTCGGGAGCCACTTCATGCCCACTGTTTGCTTTTTCCATGGAAATGCATAATTTGTAATATTTCAGTTTGTCAAGTGACAGAGACACGCTGAAATCCTTAGGAGAAGAGGAGGCTGGGTCTATAGTCCTGGTTTTCCTCCCCACCTACGTATTCTCATTCAGTAGCAAGAAAAGCAAGCCCACGACCCCAGGGTGGGGCTCTCTTGGGCAGGTCTTGGCCAAGAGGCGGTGCTGCTGCTGGGATAGCTGTCCATGCTGCTCAGCCAGGGCTTTCTCCACAACAGACTGCCTGCGGTTTAGTTTTTCAAGACACTGCTTCTGACGGGAAAAGTCTGGCTCAGATTTTCAGTACTTTCCATAGACACAAACAGACATTGGATTAGAGAATCTAAATTAGACTTCAGAAGGCTTAGAGGCAACTGAGAAAATCACCACATCCTTGGTGGCAAATCTGAGGCACCCACACATCCTCAGCGTGTATGTGGCAGACATGGCTAATCGATGCCTGCACAATTCCTTGGGGCTCCAACTCACAGTTATGACTAGACACTTCAGGCAGCCACAAGGAATTGAGTAAAAGTAACACATGCCATGAAAGACAATGCCTGGACCTAAACACCCGAAGAGGATCACTGGCTCTTCAGCTCAGTTCAGTCGCTCAGTTGTGTCTGACTCTTTGCGACCCCATGAATCGCAGCACGCCAGGCCTCCCTGTCCATCACCAACTCCTGGAGTTCACCCAGACTCACGTCCATTGAGTTGGTGATGCCATCCAGCCATCTCATCCTCTGTCATCCCCTTCTCCTCCTGCCCCCAATCCCTCCCAGCATCAGAGTCTTTTCCAGTGAGTCAACTCTTTGCATGAGGTGGCCAAAGTATTGGGAGTTTCACTGGCTATTAGTGTAAGGCAAACATTAAATCGCGGATATCCTACCTATTTTTTCAATGAATTTGATTAAGGTTTACCTATTTGCTGAGACCCTTGGGAGGGCGTCAACAAAGACTTCTAGTAATTCTTAGTCTGAGTTCACTATAATGGTCCACAGAAAGAAAGATCTGCAATGGGATCTTAGAGAGCATCTGTGTTGAGATGTTTAGATTTCTTGGTCCATAGGATTTCTTCAATTGCCATCCATCCATTCATCCATCCAATGATATATCTTTTTAGTATGCCTTTATCAAGTGCCTACCATATGCCAAGCCCTGAGTTAAGCATGAGGGATATAAAAGTGAAGAAGATAAGCATGTTCTCTATTATCAAAAAGCTTATAGTTTCCTCTGGAAAGGTCATGAAATAGCATTGACTTTATTATTTTTTTTTTGCATTTACAATGATTATTTATTGATAGTCACATTTCATTGGAAGAATTGACTTTATTTTTTTTTTCACCCAAATCAAAGTTTAATATGTGTTACAGAATGAAAAAACTACATTGAGTCAATTTTCTGCTTCAAAAGAATTTCTTTTAAAAATCTGCTTTGAACTGTGTAGATATCAGAGATACTAAAAACTGGGCTAACACTTTTTTTTTTTTTATGTACTAATACACTAATACAATTATCTTTACTGAGTTGTATCTTACATTCACTGTTTTTTTTTGTTGTTGTTGTTGTTGTTTTTATTTTATTTAACTTTACAATATTGTATTGGTTTTGCCATATATCAAAATGAATCTGCCACAGGTATACATGTGTTCCCCATCCTAAACCCTCCTCCCTCCTCCCGCCCCATACCATCCCTCTGGGTCATCCCAATGCACTAGATCTTGAGAAATATAAGCCGGAACAAGGAACTAGCCGAAAATGAACTGAACACACAATACCCACAACAATATCAGAGAAAGTCCTATATATATTTTTACTATTTTTACGATCATTCTTTCTTTTTTTTTAATTAAAAAAAAATTTTAAGTCCTCTATTACTCCTTTAATTTTCACTTTTATAACCTACTATTACTTTGCAAAACAAAAAAATAAATAAAAGACCTTTTTTTTTAAAAAAAAGCAAACTTCATATATATATTTTTTATAACTTTTGTGACTTTTTTTCTTTTTCTTCTTTTTTTTTAACATTGTATTTTTGAAAGAATTGATTTTAAATCCTTGTAATCTTAAGTGGCCCAGCACACTCTAAGCCAGTAGCAGGAGCAGAAATGTTAAGCCCCTTTCAGGAGCTATCTGCAGTTTACTTATAATGTGCCTCCTGATGTGTTGTTGGATGCTGGGAAAACTAAGCAGCGTAAGGACCTCTTCTCTGTTTCCAGAAATCTCAGAAGTTAGAACACACACAAGGTTCAGTAGCAGCAATAGTATGGATGAAGGCATTGAGAGAAGAGGTGTCACTCTGAGCTTGGAAGTTCACAGAGGACTTCCTGGAGGAGGAAGTGCTTAGGATCCCCAAATACCAATTGAAGAGGCCTTGTATGATCAAGACAAAATTGAAATGATGACAATGATAATAAAATGTAATAAACTATCATTCACTGAGTGCTTAACTGCTAGAGCTTGTGCCAAGCATTTTAAATTTCCAGTTTAAATTTTTACAAAGTGATATGAGGTGGTATCTTTATTCTCACTTTGCAGGTGGGGAAACTGAGGCAGAGGACAAGTAAGCAGTTCTGCCAGTTCAGATATTCATTAAGTAGTAGAGTCAGGACTTGAATATGGGTCCATCCAAGTCCAAAGTAAGTGTTCTGAGCCACCGTCTTATCAAGTCTTTTGTGCTGGGCCAAGGAAAGGAGTTATGATTCAAGACCAAACCCAAGCTCTGTCTATATAACTGCCAAACACCTGGCTCAAGGCGGGAATACTATCAGTATCCTGGGATCAGGGCCTTAAGATGCCACATGATCTGCCAGTTCTGTAGAAACGAAGCATGCTGACAGACACGCTGCAGACGCTGTCAAGCTCAGGTGTCACTGAGGAAGGATTTCAGATGCCTTGAAGTCTCCTCAGTAGTCCTGTTCCCATCTGAGCAGGCACATTTCTCTATCCTTCAACATCCAGCTCCAAAAACAATCATCTGTTATTAGAAGCTTTCTCAGGTAACTTTTTTTCCTCTTCTGAATTCTCTGAGTATTGATCTGATATTATTTCCGTCACATTCTAAAAATGATTTGGGTAGCTTTATCATATATGTATATCTTCCTCTTTTAGAGCAATAAGCAAATTCTGTCTTGTACTTACATTCAACTAAGCAGTTCATCTCCATACAGCTAGACTGTATGTATACTGCAAGCCCCACGAGGGCAGGAACCACATCTGTGTCATTCATCTCTTAATACCCAACACCAAGTATTGTGTTCTGAATATCATAAATGCACAGTACATTTGAATAAAATGTAGCTAAATATATTTCTTGATTTGAGCTTACATACAGTTAGCTGATGTTTGTTTTCATGGAATTAATGAACAAATAATCTTTGTTTCATAATGGCCTTAAATGTAATTGGCTCTCCTGTGATCTCTTTTAAGGCATGACATATCGAGGAATTCATTATAGCTCCACTCCTGGAATTAGTTCATTTTGCTCATTTGGCTATTCACTGAGTTTGTATCAGTTCTATGTGCCAGATGCCATAAGCACAAGTGTTACAAAAAATATCTAAGACAGACCTGACTCTTCCCTGCTGTTGCTTCTGCTAAGTCGCTTCAGACGGCAGCCCAGCAGGCTGCCCCGTCCCTGGGATTCTCCAGGCAAGAATACTGGAGTGGGTTGCCATTTCCTTCTCCAATGCATGAAAGTGAATAGTGAAAAGTGAAAGTGAAGTCGCTCAGTCATGCCCGACTCTTAGCGACCCCATGGACTGCAGCCCACCAGGCTCCTCTGTCCATGGGATTCTCCAGGCAAGAGTACTGGAGTGGGTCGCCGTTGCCTTCTCCAGACTCTTTCCTTGAGATTCTAATCAATACCTCAAGAGCTCTGGAGGCCCTAGTACTGCCTGCTTTCTGTCTGGCTGAAATATGCTCAGCTGGGCCTTTGGCAGGGGCTGGACTTCACCAGGCCTGTAAGATAGTGTAAAACTCTGATTTCAATGCAAAGGCAGCATCCTGGGTTACTAGGAATCCTTCCAGTTTCAATGTAGTGTTATTTGTTAAATTTAGGTCACACTCTCTCTCCTTTTGTATTTTGAATTTGCATTATTTATTTTTAAGCTCCTGGAGATCGGAGGCTCTCATGGGGCCACATAGTAGCACATGCCATAGGCTGAAAAGCTACACAATGAGCTGCGAGCCACGCTTCTGCCAATCACTGTGGGCAAGTCACAGCCACTCTTGGGGCTGCAGACTCTCCTGGGAAATAAGGAGTCGTGTATGGTTTCAATTTTAGAGTCTCTTTTGTTCTAGTGACGTGTGGTCTGCTGCTGATTCGGCAATATTTCTGCTGAACCTAATTTTGGATTTCATTTTTTTAGGCCCAAGTCACACGGCCAATATTAAGAATACCTCCCACCCCCCATCCCTGCCCGATCCTGAGTGTTTCTTTCTTTACAGTTTGGCCTAAGCACTGGAAGTGCTTCGTGGCTTCCTCCCTCCCATCCCTTGAACATACGTGTCATTACCAACCAAGTTAAGCCCACAAATCTTAATCCATAAAGTAGTTCCACCCAGACACAATAATGAGATTCATATTTGTGGTTTAGTATACCTAAGAAAAGTTCAGATGAAATATGACTAGATCCATTGATACATTCAGACCACAAACTGCCCTGGTATGGTCTGGTTTCAATTTTTAAATACAAATTCTGCAGAGCACTTGCTTTCTCTGTCCTATTTCTTTACCTAGACAGAAAAGAAAATTAAAAAAAAATGTGGGTCTGACCACGTGGCAACAATATAGATTCCTATAAAATTCTGGAAAACTGTTTCAAAAATAGATTTGAATTCATTTCCCAGTGGAACAATGACCTCCTCTGTTTCGGCTCTCATCCAGAATTTTAAGAAATCTCATTGACTCTTGCACAAGTATTGGAAAGTGGGTTCCTGAACTCTTGAGCAAGGTACAAAAATAAAGAGATTCATTTAGGAAGGGCAGGTTATAGATGGACTCATAACTCAACCCTAAAAAAAAAGACTTTTCTTAAAAGAGCTGCATAACATGGTGGCCTTTGTCAACTTGTTATCAGCCACCCAAGGCCAGAGATGGAGCCTTGGGAGGGAATATGGAAACTTTTAAGGGGAATTATGTTGGGAGAGAGAGAAGGAAATTGTCTTCTCAGTTCAGAAGACCTGAAATCAAATTGTTTACCTGCTGGGAGTCCTTGACAAAGTCCTATAACTTTTCTGAATTGTGGCTTATTCAGTATAACATAAAGATTTTTCCAGGGTTTTTGGAGACAGAGTGTGATAAGGAGATATAAATGCCTGGTGTATTAATAATAAGTGCTACCCAGATATTAGTATTTATTCTCCTTGTCTCTCCTTTTCCTTCTTGTCCTCCCCTATTAGGAAGCTGTATAACACTGAACATATTTTTTTTTTTTTAGATAAATAATAATATTGTAGAGGTCACTCAAGTGTTGGTTAAGAGGCTGAAGCTGGTTTGAGATGACAAATTTCAGTTTATGTGTCAAATTTCAATCAGCTGATAATGGCTGCCTGGAGCCACTTTGAGAAAGATTCTATGGCCATGTTTGAACTCAAGGGAAAAAGGTATCATGATGGATTAGCAATGTCTTCCATGGGTATACAAGTCAGGGCTAGTCTTAGTATGTGTGCAAATATTTGGCATAGCAAGACTACCTAGCTTTGGCAATCTTTTCTGACTCTATGTGCTGATGTTTAAATGGGTGGAATGCAGCTTGACTGATGCCTGTGTCAGAGGGAGCCAGATGGAGTCACTGACGATTATAAAAGCCTGTATGAATCAACTTCAATAATGTTTGATACATTTTGATGAAAGTTGACTCCTAGAATGGAAATATGCCTCTAAGACTAGAAGCAGGAAACTAGATTCTCAGAAAAACCCTCAAACTACTGTAGTAATTAATGAGTATGATCTCAGGCAAGGCAGACATACCTTCATTGTCTACTTTTTCTTTCTCAAAAAAGGGGTGATTTAAACGCTGCAATAATAACTAAGATTGATTGAACATATTTGAGCCAGGAACTGCATAAGGTGTCTTATGTGGATTATCTTATTGAATCTTCTCCAAGACCTTTGAGGTGACTGACTTTAATTTCCTCAGTTTATAGATGAGGAAACAGAGGCTCACACAGCTCAAGGTCACAAAGCAAAAAAGGGGAGACAGGAGTTTAATTTGGGTAGACTGACTCATGAGTCAGAGACTCCATTCCTAACCCTTGGCTCTGCAGCCTTCCTTTAATGATGTCCAGGAGTGGTTTGCATGACTGAGTTAAAAGGACCAATTGCAAAAGGACTCGGTGATAAAGGTCCAGAACAATTACTGGCAATGAAAGATTTTATGACTTACACAGAGAACAGGAGAAGCTTCACATAGCCTGAAAAATAGAGATTATTTCCAACCCTTGCCTTGAGTTTAAGCTAGCTGGGTAACTTTAAGCAGCCTTTTCTAGAGTGCTATTTACAACATGTTGACAGTTATTAACGCAAAGAGAAGAGATTCCTAATTCAACCTACTTGGAAAATGTTATTTTAGACTAAATAAATTACCCCAGGCTTCTTTACTTCAGGATCTTCTAGGGTCTTTCATATGTTTGTGTTTATCTGAAATCTCTAAGAAAGGGAACATCCATAGTGTTTCCCAAACTTACTTGATTATTCTGTTTGAAGTGTGTCATAATTTGATGGCACAAAGTGGGGAAAGTGCAGATTTGGAAGCAATCCTAAACCTTCTCCTCTTTCATTTCCTGGCATGTTAGATGAGAGTAATGACATACCCCATGATGGCTCGTCCATGATAAGTGTGTAGCTTCAGGATGGGGCCTCTCTAGCAACTGAACATTTGTCCTGTGCCAGGAACATTAGTGAGGCCATTTAACTTTGACACCAACCTTATGACTTAGGAAGCACTGTTTGTATTTTACTGTGAAGAGAATTGAAGGCTTAAGGACTGCCCTGGTGATCCAGTGGCTAAGAACTGGCTTTCCAGTGCAGGGTATGCACGTTTGGTCCCTGGTCAGAGAACTAAGATCCCACATGCTGCAGAGCATCTAAGCCCGTGCACCACATAATGAGTCCACACTCTGGAGCCTATGCACCACAACTAGGGAGAAGCCCACATGTGACAGTGAAGCCATGAATAAATAATAAATCAACTTTAAAAAACAAGAGAGGGAACTGAAGATTTGAGAGGTTAAATAAGTTGCCGGATCAGTAATCAGTTGACTCAGAATAAAGAGCTGAGTCTTATAATTTCAAAGCCTAGGCTTTTTCTGCCATACTGTGTTATCTTTTGCAGCAAGATTCATTGTTCAATTTGATGATTTAGTATTCATGCAATAAATATCAGCAGGATATCCACCATCGTTGATATAGAGTTACTGAAATTCTAAAATGGGACCACTTGGGAAGGTGATACTGGGGCTGTGGGGTGCACATAATTCTTACACAGTTTTGAACTTGAAGGGGAGGTACAAAGCCAAATGCTCTGTAGTATCTATGTCTCAGGCAAATCTCTAAAGTCCCTGGAAACAGCCTATTCTCCATGTGTCTGGCTTGGAGCGAAAGTGAGTAAGTGAGAGGGAGATAAAGTGAGAAGTAGCAGACAGGGGAGCTTAAAAATCTCTCCTGGATGGAAGCTTGGGCCTCATGCTATGTGCTTTCCAAAAAAAAAAAAAAAAAACACATGACTTCTAAGATATTAGTTAAGACACGAGAGCATTTTAGAGGGTCTAGAAATTGCAGCTCTCATTTTTTAAAGAATGGACTTATATGAACAAACGGACCAATATATAAATAAGGAAACAGATGGGGTGGGGACCTTTCCATACAGGATCATTTAGTTCAGCATATACTTTGGCCACTTGATGTGAAGAGCCAGCTCACTGGAAAAAGACCCTGATGCTGGGAGACATTGAGGGCAGAAGGAGAAGAGGGCGACAGAGGATGAGATAGTGGGATGGCATCACCAACTCAATGGACATGAGTTTGAACAAACTTCAGGCAATAGTGAAGGACAGGGAAGCCTGATGTGCTGCAGTCCATGGGGTCAGAAAGAGTCAGAGATGACTTAGCAGCTGAGCAACAACAGTAGCCAAAAGGTCAAGAAATTTAGCCTGAAAGACATAAAAGTCAGAGGTAGTCAGGAGGAAATCAAGGCTGGATCATACAAATGAATAATTTTTCTATCATTTTTCTAAGCGTCCTTTAGGTATAGAATTTGGATTCATGTTCTTGGAGGAAGACTTACTAGATGAACCTTTATTTGTGCTTCAGTTTCTTCATTCGTATAGATATAATATATCTAATTTTCAGCATTGTAGTGATTGGAAATTACATGTATAAATTTAACACACTGACTAGTCAATAGACTTTTTCTTAAGTAAATATGTTTGAGTAGACAGTAAATATGTTTGGCTTTGCAGACAGATGGTCTGTCACAACTATTCAACTCTACAATAGTAAAGTAGCCCTGATCATGACATTAATGAGTGAGCGTGGATGTGTTTGAGTAAAACTTTGTTTACAAAATAGGCTGTCACCCCATAGTTTCCTGATGCTTGCTAGAATATAGTAATTAGTTAATAAGTGATGACCTTATTGTAAAAGCAAATACGGATTGAAATGGGCAGGAAGCAAACTACCATTTTGTTGAAACCCTGCATGCGTGCACGTCCAATAGCTTCAGCTGTGTCCAACTCTTTGCGACACGGTGGACTGTCACCTGCCAGGCTCCTCTGTCCATGGGATTTTCCCAGCAAGAATACTGGAGTGGTTGCCACGCTCGCCTCCGGGGGTCTTCCCAACCTAGGGTTCGAACCTGCATCTCCTGCATTAGCAGGCAGATCCTTTACCGCTGAGCCGCTGGGGAAGCCTGCTGCTGCTGCTGCTTAGACACTTCAGTCGTGTCTGACTCTGTGTGACCCCATGGACTGCATCCCTCCAGGCTCCTCCGTCCATGGGACTCTCCAGGCAAGAATATTTGAGTGGGTTGCCATTTCCTTGGCAGATTCTTTACCACTGAGCCACTGAGGAAGCCAGCTATATACCTATTTTGTTCCAAGCCTTACCCCAGCTGCTTTTTAAAAACATGTAATCATTTATCTTGTCATTTGTCATGACAACCTGGTGAGACAGGTATTAATAGACCTATTTAGAAATTAAATCTAGACTCAGGGAGGTTCAGCGACTGACAGAAGAGGCAAAGGGACTTTTGGTCCCTGATTTGCAAGTCTAAAATACGTGTTTCCAACCACTACACTGGGGTGACGTACCAAGAAATGTCCTCCAGTTCATATAAGGTGAAAATTGAAATTAGCGCTTCTTGATAAGGGGAGCAGACACTGTCAGCTTCCATTTCCCAGAGCTTCAACAGCAAGCTGGTGGCTGTCCATGTGTAAGCACAGAAATATTTGACCTGTCTTTCTTTCAGAGCGTCTGGCTGGACCTCAAGTTTCATAACCCCCCTCCCCACCCGCCTTGGAGAATGCTTAAGCCAAGGTGTATTGTTTGCAAATGCTTATTAGATGCTAGACAGATGTTGGCAAGTTTCATTTGGCCTGAGATGGAGTTCCAGAGTCTGCTGAAGCCTGGCTGTGCTCACTGACCACCTTAGCCAAGAAGAGCTGGTAATTAGAGTGATGCTCTGCTTGTCTCTACCTCTGGAGCTAGGTTTTCCCACTCTGAGCTTGCCTGTCTCAGCCTGAGTTTGTTTGGCCTTTTACTATAGATCTAAATTTACAGTCCTTTTAAAACCGATGAAGCCTGGTACGCCAATGCAGTGTTTACCAGACTATGTTCCAAGATGTTCTTAGGTAGCTGGGCTAAGGTTTAAGGGCTCGGTAAGGGTTAAGAGTATGGCTTTGGCATCAGAAAGCTCCAGGTCTGAGAGTGGGAAAGGGTGTTTGTGTTCATATGTCTGAAGGTACTGGGTTAAATGAAGCTGAACATTAACTACTACGAAATGTCTCACCTCATGCACTCTTCTACCTCAAATCTCCCGCTGGCTTCCTATCACAATAAATAAAATCCTAACTCTTCACCACTGCCTACAGAGCTCATTTCCTCATTGCATTCAGATCTGTGCTCAAAGATCATCTCCATGTCTTATCCTAGTTAAAAGAACGAGCCCCCTCACCACCAGCTGTTGTCTGATCCCTTGCCTCGTTTTAGACTTCTTAGCAAGTATCTTGGAGAAGGCAATGACAACCCACTCTAGTATTCGTGCCTGGAAAATCCCATGGACAGAGGAGCGTGGTGGGCTACAGTCTATGGGGTCGCTAAGAGTCAGACACGACTGAATGACTTTACTTTCTCTTTTCACTTTCATGCATTGGAGAAGGAAATGGCAACCCACTCCAGTGTTCTTGCCTGGAGAATCCCAGGGACGGGGGAGCCTGGTGGGCTGCCGTCTATGGGGTCGCACAGAGTCAGACATGACTGAAGCGACTTAGCAGCAGCAGCAAGTATCTTCTGGACACCATCCTATAAGTTTGATTTCATTTTTTTTGCCTACCTCTTTCACCATAAGTTCCACGAATAAAAGCACCTCTGTGTCTTGTCTTCTGTCGTATTTCTAGCCCTTGGAATTACGTATTGAATGAACACATGAGCCATGAATTTCCAAAACAGGACAGTGTCAAGCATTCTCCACTCTTTTGGCCACAGACACTTTTTAAACTTATTTTTTAAACTTTTTAAAAAAATTTTTATCCTAGAGTATAGACTATTAACAGTGCTGTGATAGTTTCAGTTGGAGAGCAAAGGGACTCAGCCATACCTATACGTGTATCCATTCGCCCCCAAATTCCCCTTCCATCCAGGCTACCGCATAATATTGAGCAGAGTTCCCTGTGAGTAGGTCCTTGCTGGTTATCCATCTTAAATGTAGCAGTGTATACATGTCCACCTCAAACTCCCTAACCGTCCCTTCCCCGTTCCCCCTTCCCCCTGGCATAAGTTCGTTCTCTCAGCCTGAGTCTGTACGGGACACTTTTTTGAGGTGAACCTCATGGGGAGACTGTCCCACAGGACACACTTTGGGGAACTGCTTCTCTAGTGCAGTCTTATTGCTAAGAACTATTTCAGTGATAGATAACAAGAGCAGCAATAACAATAGGGTGTTGATACTGAGTTCATTTCTAGGCTAAGCAATGCAGTTGCACTATATCATTTAATCATCACAATAACTTTATGGAGTAGGTGTTACTAATGTTTTGCCTTTAATACAGATGAAAAAAAATGATGCTTAGAGAAAATAGCAAACTCTCAGACCTGGAGCTTTCTGATGCCAGAACCATATTCTTCACCCTAACCCAGCCCTTTCCGTGAGCTGTGACTTGCTCTATGCCCTAAGACAGAGAAACTCCTTATCTTCATCCCTTCTCTGCCCTCTCCTTCCTCCCACTAGTTGTAGACAGGTCCTTGCTATAGCTGCCAGATTTTCTGCTGTCTCTAGTGACTCAGCCTCAGATCCCTAGACGGGCCTCCTCTGTCCTTGGTACTGGTTTTTCAAAATCCCAGGCAATGCAAACTTTGATCCTGGGGGCCACCTCTGAAAGCAAGGACATTCCCTAAAGTCTGCATCCTGAGACGGTTTCCTGTCTCAGGGCTGGGCTGACTTCCCCCTGTCCTGTATTATGACATCACTTTGCGCAGTTGAGAGCCTAGAGGGCTAAGCATGAAAACAAGTTCAGGTTGTAGGCTTTCTGAACACGCTCTGGTGAGGAAGGAAAATCCAAATCTGGAACACAGTGGATTTTATTCCAGTTGTATTTGATTTTAGAAAAACTAGATAGACAGATCCTTATTTTTTAAACTTTAAAGGAAGAGTTGACCTATGAGCAGACCAGAATTCCATAATGATAAAGTGATGATAGAGAGAAAGGGAATGGGACGACTGCAAAGGGACATTCACTCTGTCTAGAGGAGATGGGTCCTGAACTGAATTTTGACAAAAGAATATGAGTAGGTGACAAAGAGAGGGAAGGAAATTCTGGGAAAGAAGGAATGGCATCTGAAAAAACATAAAAAGCACAAAATGGTTGGTGTGGAAAGCATGGATTACAGCTGAAGTTACAAGGTTCATTTGGAGACCTGGGCCAGATCATGGGGAAAAGTGATGCCTTCCTAGGGATTTTTGTGGCCAAAAGAGAATCATTTGGCAAAAGCTTTATGCCTGGGAATCTTGATTTCTATAATCCAATATTGAGGGACAGATTGAAGGGAAGGCTGGGAAGTAATAGGGAAAGGCTGCAGTCATCCATCTGTGAGACATCACAGTCTGAGCTAGCATGATGATGGGGAGGGTGGGAGGCAGTGAACTGATTTACAGGTCAAGGCAGTAGAGTTCACAGAATTGGTGTATGATGGGATAGTAACAAAAATGTGGAAAAGAGAAGGAGTTAATCCTAGAGTTAAGTTTTCATTATAATATCTGCTAAGAGAGAAACAGGTCAGGGAAGGGGGACAATGGGTGAGTTTCAATTTGGGTCACTTTGAATTGTCTTGCCCTTTAGTAAAATGCATTTTGAAGTCATTCCTTGGAAGATCCTACCCTGGGGTTATATTCAAGAGGACTCGTGGCTCTCCTATGACATCTGATGCAACATACCAGGCTCTACCTGGTACTGAATGCATAAGAAGTTTAAATAAGACAAAGTCCACACCAGTGTTTACCGTAAGTACTAACTCCTCATCAATATGACAGCAAGTGTGTTGGATGAACTTACTGATAAGAAGTTGTTAGACATTGGTGACATTGGCGTGATGGAGGCAGTAGCAGGTGACTAGCAGGTAAAGGATTGGCTCCAGGTTCTACCTCCTGCTGTTTACATTCTTGTGTAATTCCTTGCTGCGTGTGGGGTGGCTAGAGGCTTCCTTAGAACCAATAGAACATGGCTAAGATAAAGTGATGTCACATCCACCATTAGGCTACTCAAGATTGTGATATCTATCTTGTTTGCAAGTTCTCTCTCTCTTGCTGGCTTTGATGAAGCAGCTATGCTGGAGGCTATGCTGGAGAGGCCCACGTGGCAATAAAGTCAGGGTGGCCTCAGACCAACAGCTAGAAAGGAACTGAATCTAGCCAACAACCACAAAAGTGAGCTTTAATCATTCCCCAGTTGACCCTTCAGACGAGACCCCAATCCTGGCCAACCCTGTGATTGCAGCCTCGTGAGAGACCACGATGCAGGACGTCCATCTAAGCTGTTCTTGAAATTCTGACCTATAGCAACTTGCATGATAATTAATGTATGTTGTTCTAAATGATCAAATTTTGTGGGAATTTGTTATGTAACGATAGATCGCTAATACAGAGGACTCCTTGGCTCAGCCCATGTGCGCTAAAGCTGTTCAGGGAATAAAACCCTGCTGATTTTTCCTTTCTAAAGAATGTATTAGCTCTGACACTTTTTATATTGCCCCCGTCTTCCAAGAGCATGAGTTAGAAGACCTCAGATTCAGTGCTGACCCTGTTGCCAACTGGCATGAGGTCTTAGAAGGACTTTTTCCTTTTCCATGTCTCTGTTTCAGCATCTTTACAATTAGGGAAGATAAATTATGCCAGCAATTTCCAAAACCTTTTGCTTTTCCTTGGCCATGGAACGATTTCATCAAATGACATTTCATGAGGAAGCTAGTGCCCCAAGGAGATGAGTGGGAGGGTTTTAGAATGAAATAATGCCATTTGCAGCAACATGGATGTACCTAGAAATTGTCTTACTGAGGAAAGGTAAGTCAGACAGAGGAGACATATCATGTGATATCCTTACATGCAGAATATAAAAAGAAACGATACAGATGAACTTATTTGCAAGACAGAAACAGACTCACAGACTTAGAGACAAACTTATGCTTTGCCGGGGGAGACGAATTGGGGAAAGAGATAGGGAGTTTGGGGTGGACATGTACACACTGCTTATTTAAAATGGATAACCCACAAAGACCCACTGTATAGCACAGGGAACTCTATTCAATGTTATGTGCCAGCCTGGATGGGAGGGGAGTTTAGAGGAGAATGGATACATGTGTATGTATGGCTGAATCCCTTTGCTGTTCACCTGAACCTATCACAACACTGTTAATCAGCTACACTCTAATATAAAATAATTTTTTTAAAAAAAGAGTGGAAAGGCTTTGGCTGAAATAAGGCTGAGTGCTTGGCCTTTCTACCTCTACCCGGCAGCCCCCAGAACACCTTGGAGGAGCCTCTCAGGTCTATTGTCCAGGACCCTGGCTTGGAGGCTACCAACATGCCCTTTGAGTTTCAACATTCTATGGGCTGAAGGGAAATTCTTTTTACCCCCAGGCCCCGCCCCCACCTATCAATTGAAACATCCTTCTGTGACATCTCTGCATAGAGCTACCTCTGTGCATCCGCCCTAGGACCCAGGACATAAGGACCTCAGAGAGCAGACCACTTCCTTGGGGGCGGCACTGCAGGTATCTCTGCCCACTGCAAGCTACCTCCCCCGCAGGTGTGTTTCTCCTATTCCATCAGAGCCCATTAGGTATGTGCTCCCCACAGCTGTCTCTTCCCTGGGTAGACAGTTATGGCATCCTTGGCCGGAGGTCCTCACAAGCTTTATTGTTATTGTTGTTGTTGTTGGTTGGTTGGTTTCTTAGTGCCAGACTACCCTGGACACAGTATTCCTGAGGATCTCTGGTCCTCTTCCTGAGGGTCTCTGCTGAGGGTCTCTGGCTGGCAGGGAGTCCAGTGTTGCTCTAAGGTCTCTTGTGCTGGCTGTGGTGTGTCGCTTTCTGCAGCAAGGTTATGCATATGCTTATTGCATGACATGCTTAGCAGAGTTCCCCAGGGCACTGCTATTAGCCAGGCTTTCCCTATGTGGCATCCATAGGCATAGAGCTAGATCCAAAATATACTTGACTTGCACTCAATATTCAATCTGCTTTGAACCAAAATATACTGACTTGCACTCAATATTCAATGTTCTATCTCTTTTTTTTTGTGTGTGTGTGTGCATGCTCAGTCGTGACCGACATGCAACCCCATGGACTGTAGCCTGCCACGCTTCTCCATCCATGGGATTTCCCAGGCAAGAATACTCGAGAGGGTTGCCATTTCCTCCTCCAGGGGATCTTACTGACCCAGGGATCAATCCCACATCTCCTGCATTGGCCAGCGTGAGAAGCCTCATTTTTTTCTGCCTACCATCAAGTGTGGTTTTATCCTGAACACACCCCTGCGAGATTAAATTTAAGTTGTCTGATAGATCTCTTTATTTAAAGCCTACCATTGGAAATTCTTGTATTTGTATTAAGCATTACTCTCTCTATTGAATACTCTTAAAATGTGACTGTTCCTCTAGCAAGTATCCTGCTACCTCTTTTCTCATCTGGAAAATGGAAATAATACCTGAATGTCCAATTACACAGTGAGAGAAGCGCAGTTTGGGGAGTTCCTGGAGAAGAATCCCGATGCCACCACTTTCTGCTTTGTGCGGGTGATAACCTTTTGTGGCCTCAGTTTACTGAACTGTGAAATAATATTTGGTTGCTGGGAAAATCTGAGTGCAACATACAGAGAACTTATTTTATACATTCTGCTTTATTGAAACTGTGTCTGGCATGTGAAAATGCTTCTGTCACCCTAGGACCCAGTTTGGAAGCCAAGTGGTGTTGTGCTTTTTGCTCATTTCCATTAGGACAGCAGAGTTTCTTCAGCAATACTTTACTGAGGGCCGCCACCTGCTGCCACCTGCCAGTCAGGTGGCCAAGCTCTGGGGAGAATGAGCTTCCAGCAGACAGGGTTCCCACCTCTCTGATGATTTTGTACTCAATGCTGTGCAGTCAGGTGATATGGGGAGGAGATCATCAGGGCAGTTATGATGCACAGAGGTGTGTGGGGAAGTGCAGAGCTCTGCGGGAATTGTCAGGCGTGTGTAAGCCCACCAGCAAGGTGAGCATTTGCTTACCTGTGTGTGTCCCTGCGTCATGTCTCAGACTGGCATCAGGGGTGAGGCCTGGATCAGGCTTCACCCCCTGCGGTTTCCAGCCTGGTAGGGGAAACATGCGTGTGCACACTTACCAAGTCACTCCAGTTGTGTCTGACTCTTTGAAACCTGATGGACTGTAGCCTGCAAGGCTGCTCTATCCATGGGACTCTCCAGGCCAGAAATACTGGGGTGGGTTGCCATGCCCTCCTCCAGGGGATCTTTCCAACCCATGGATCAAACCCGTGTCTCCTGAGGCTCCTGTATTGGCAGGTGTATTCTTTACCACTGAGCCACCGGGAAAGCCCCACGCCACTAGTAATAGGCCCTAAGAAATGACTGTAGACTATAAAGAAGGTGGTGGTAGTCGTTCCGTCATATCTGACTCTTGTGACCCCATGCACTGTAGCCCACCAGGCTCCCCTGTTCATGGAATTCTCCAGGCAAGAATACTGGAGTGGTTGCCATTTCCCTCTCTAGGGGATCTTCCTGACCCAGGGATCAAACCCAAGTCTCTTGTTTCCTGCATTGGCAGCCTGGTTCTTTACCACTAGCGCCACCTGGGAAGCCCCTAGGGTTTACATATTATGCTAGAAATCACACACTACTTATTTCTTTACAGTTTCTGCAGGGAGTGGGCCCTGAAGGAATGAGCTGGAGAGAGCAGCCGCAGCCACCTGCTGAAGAGAACACAGAGGTCTGAAAGACACATCTCTGACTCTTTCTGGGCCCTGCTCGCTGTCCAGCCTCATCTGTTGTCAGAGATGAATAGAATTTCAGTGTGGAATGTGATGGTTATAACCATGTGCTCAGGACTTGGAACTGCCTTTGAGTTCTAACTCTGGCAATCACTATCTGCGTGGCCTTGGGGAAGCCACTTAAAGTTTTCCAGCCTCAGGTCCCCTAGGTTTGAACTGAGAGGCATTTCTACTTGCTGGAAGCAATTGTTGTGGATTAAATGGCACAGTGCCTGTAGAGTCCTCAGTAAATATTAGTTATTGTCATTGTCAGTCCTTCCGAGAAGAACTTTTTGGACACGTTCATGTAGAAGTTCGTAGCTGCCAACTCACCTTCTCCAGGGTAACAGCTGATCAATGGTTAATTCTGAAACAAGCCGTCTACTTTCAGAGCTTATGAAATATTTCTGGCTCTTGACAGAGGGGAGGTTAAAGGACCATCCAAAGCTATTTGAGTTACCATGGCTGCATAATTAAGGGCCTGTGAATTTCAGGATATTTAAAAAATCTGAAACAACTTGGCATGAAATGATCTTTTTTTTTTTTCATTTTCACTCACAAATAGACTAAAAATACACATGAAAGGGATTTTCCATTCCCGATCTGCTTTCAGTGTGGGCATCTGACTTTTTTTCCATGATGGAGGGTCAAAGGGAGTGATGAGGTGTTGAACTTATGTGGCTGCTAAAGTTAAGGAGATACCAGAAAAATGAGACAACAGAGGAGGGAACACAAAAAGGGTTTCTAGGCTTCAGGGCATAACTAAAATAAGCAGTCTGATCACCAGGGTGAGAATCAGGTGGGCATGTAGGGGTGTATAGGCCCTTTTGATAGTAAGGCCATCGCTCTTTGTTTTGGCTGGAATTATTGCTTAGAATTTATGGGAGTTTGGAGGGGCTTTCCTTCTTGGAAACAAACCTTCATCTAATATTTCCCACATGTCAAAGGTGTGTATACTAGCCTGGGATTAGATTCAAGGGGATTCCCTGTGATCTTCTCAAAGTGAGATGCGATTGATCATGCTGTGTTTTAGTCTCTAAGTTGCGTTCTATTCTTTTTTGACCCCCATGGACTATAGCCTGCCAGGCTCCTCTGTCCATGGAATTTCTTAGACAAGAAAACTGAAGTGGGTTGCCATTTCCTTTTCCAGGGGATCTTCCTGACCTGGGGATCAAAGCTGCATCTCCTGCATTGCAGGTGGATCCCTTACCACTGAGCCACTAGGGAAGCCTGGAGGGCTTTTTGAGGGGTTCTAAAAGTCAGGAAGAAACAGACGAGCCTTGGTGCAGCCAAGGAGGACCTGAGGACATAGACCAACATAGGTAGCAATGGAAATGCCCAGGGAAGAGGGGTCAGGCAGGAGCACGCCCGAGGGGTTATGGTCCAGGACAGCATCACACACACTGGTCTTCAGGATGAAGGCTTGGAGCAGCTGCTCCATGTGAGACAACTGGGAGTCTGAGCTGAACCAGAACCCAGGGGAATGTGTGGCTCAGAGTTTACAACTATCTCCTGATCTCCT
Source organism: Tragelaphus eurycerus (assembly GCA_935064755.1). Lineage (NCBI taxonomy): Eukaryota > Metazoa > Chordata > Mammalia > Artiodactyla > Bovidae > Tragelaphus > Tragelaphus eurycerus. The sequence continues at coordinate 2,122,362 of CAKXYN010000083.1, forward strand.
GGGATTCACTGCCCCGAGGCTGGCCACACTGACTTCACTTCATCTTCCAATCAATCAGCCCTTTTTAAAACAGATGCTCTCAAATACCTGGCTCTCGGAGAGGATCCAGGCACAGGTGCAGCCCTGCTTTCCCTGTCAGAGCTCCCACCTGTCCAACAAGGCAAAGGGCTTGCCTACTTTTCTAGAATGAAACTCAGCAATAATGACCTGACCACTGCCTCTAGGGTCATCCTTCTCTCTCCCAGGCATGAAATTTGAACGTTTCTGTCTCCAGGCAGAGCATTTCAATACCAGGAGCTGACCTTTTCTGAGCACCATGAAAAATGATATACGCAGGGCTATTCTGCAAAATCAATAGACACCAAAGCCAGCTGAAGGCTTCTCTGCCACCTTGGCCAGCCACTAAGAGACATCCTTCAGGGTTTCATGGAAGTCTGCCCAGCCTGACTGTTGGAGGTGATACAGCCTAGTGGAAAGAATAGTAGGGTGTTGGTCCAAAAGTCTGGGTTCAAAGCCAGCTCTGCCCTCACTTATGAAAACCCTCAGATGCATCATTTCAACTTCCTTGGGTCTGTTTCTCTGGCCATGAAATGGGGCCAGTAATTCACAATGTGCAGTGTTGGAGTGAGAAATTGATGAGGAACCGGAGGCAAACCATCCTATCACATATGTGATATGTAGTTCCGCATTAACTCTTTTGAGTGTGTGTGTGTGTGTGTGTTATCATCACAGAGGGCTTGTATATGGAGTTAACTTAAATGTCTGTTCCCTACTCTGCATTCTAAACCACCGTGACTTCAGCGTGACTTGTGTATTAAGCCAGCTGGATACTTTTTCCTCTAAGAAAGCACGGCTGTTTGTAGAAATCCAGGGGGAGGTGAGAATAGGTGTTCGCAGTCCATTGTGAGCATTAGAAAGGGTAGGATTAAGGGGGATATGTTTTTCATTCTGTCAGCTTGAATTCCCTTTCCAAATTCCATTCTGGTTATATGATCAGGCTACCGCTGTATTTATGGGTGGCCACAGTCTGGCTGGAGGGGCAGATTTAGTCAGAAAGAAGTTTTTTTTTTCCTTCTAAAGGCAGTTCAAGAAGCAGCAGCATTCAGCAGGAATGTGGCAGAACGGGTCCTGATTTGAGAGTCTCAGGGACCTGGGTCTGAAACAAGGCTCCATCCCTCTGAGCTCTGTTACTCATTCTCTCTGCTTTTCGAGTTTTGTCCAGTAGGGCTGGTCCCTTTCTGACACATGCGGATCTTCAGTGAGAGGAGGTAGACAAAGATTTAGAGAGTGGGCTTTCCTTGTGTTTTGGCTGTTGCTGTCATGACTGTTAATTAAAAACTCGTACTTTACTAAACATTTAACACGTTCCCCCTGCCTCCACCCCCACCCCCGCCCTGTCCTGGCATATATGTCTATCTACTGTGTTACCTGGGAAACTTCTTGGAATTCCACTGGATTGCGAGGGGTACAAACCCTTGTCAAAGTGTAAAACTGCAGCCTGAATACACACTACCCAGCTTCCTAATTTTTAACTGTATTCTGCATGTTCAAGATTTTGTGGAAATGTCCCAGAGGCCAAGGGCCCTGGGGTGAGTTTTGCAACCTCCAACCCTGCTGCAATCAAATCGGCCCACATTTACCTGCCATATAGCAAGATTTTGCCTGATTCGTTTCCATTTCACTGATGAATATTTCCACTGCCTTTTGAAAACCACTGTCTCAGAACACTAATCTTGGCCAAGTCCTTGCAAACTCATAAACAGGAAAACCTCCATTTATTGAGCTCTTACTACATGCCAGGTGCCGTGCCAAGTTTGATATATATGATCTCACCGAGGGTCACAAGAGCCCTGTGAGATACAGATGGTCCTCCTCTCTATGGATGATAAAGCCAGTGTTTGCAAGGCTGGTTCCTTTCCGTGAGGGAGGGAGTTGGTGAAAGGAGAAGGGGAGCTGGGTTTTTCAAAGCATAGAAAAAAAGTGTTAACACCTGAAGAGCTTGGCAACACACTTCTCAATCCTTATCGAGTTCACACTACTTGTACAAATCAGAGAATAGGCATATTTGTTTTATTCCCCCAAACACCATCACCTCCCAGCGACACAGTTTCAACGCACACTTATTTGTGTCTGCTGCAAAGGGCTGGATGCCCACAATGCCAGCAGACTTCCCACAGGTTTCAATAGCACCCAGCAAAGCTTTCCCCCACTCCTGAATTAGCCTTGCCACATCTCAGGACAAGGCAGGAAGCCGGCTGGGGCAGGCAGCAGGTTTTATTTCTAAAGCACAGATGGGAAAACACCATCAAAAGGGGGAAGTTCACAAAAACATGAAAAAGAGGCATTCATTCTTCAAGGGAGGCTCCCTGTCCTGCTCTCCCTCTGGACGGAACACATTCCAAGGACTCCTTCCGCGGCAGCATGGTACTTTATAACTGACAGCTTCAGAATCCGCAAAGGACCAAACTTAAAACCTGTGCCTTCTGGCATCAGTGCTCGACATTTTACACCCAGCCCAACCTCCAGCTTGTAAAATACAGCCAAGAGTCTGACCTGCCAGCTAGAGAGGTGCCTTCAGACCTGATGGGACAGAAAGTCAGGGAGTAGAAGCCGGGGTGGGGTGAGGAACGCACAAGAAACACTCCAAGATTGACTTAGTGTCTCTCTCTACCCCTAAGGTGGTAGCAGTTTGGGGTAATGACAGTGATTACCCAGACTTCCAGTTCTGGAGCCCTTGCTCCTCCAATCTCTTTATATTTCATTTCCTCATAATGACAACAGGAGGTATTGTCCCATTTTAAAGAAGCGAAAACTGAGGCTCGGAGAGGTTACATATTTTTACCAGGGTCCTATGTGTGGTGGTGTGATTATGGGGATACTAAAGGGATCATTGGCTTCAAAACCCAAGTTCCTAGTCCCCTTACAACACTGCTGGGACCTAGAAATCCCCCTATGTTCTTTCCAGGCTGCCAGGGGAGCTGTGCTTCCCATCCCTAGGGGCAGTTGTTTCTCAGGGCTTTCTGCAATGAGAGGTGAGAAGGGAGAGGTGACTTTAGAAAGATATGGGATGCTGCTGACTCTGAGCACCTCAAATATACCCAGGTGCCCAGCCCAGGGATCAATGAATCAGGAGGCATCCTTGGGGAGCCCCCCACCTCCACACTGCCCTTCAGAACAGAAGCTGTGTCTACCACTCCCGTCCTGTAGTCTGCACTTGTCCACCTGACCCTAGGAGTTACTTTCTCTGTTCACCCAGCCCGCATCCCTTGCCAAGTCTGACCACAGGGTGGATGTCGTAGGGACAAGCGGATGGTATACAACTCTTTGTGAACTGTAAAGTAAGAGTTGCTGAGATGTAAAATCTTATTGTTCTTCTACCATCTTCTATGAATCTCCTCCTAACCTACTCCATGGAAAAGCCACGAGAAAACTCCACTGTAAACCTCTGCTACCTTAACCCTTAAACAGAAATATTCACAGGTGAGTCAGCCAGGCGGCAAGTTAAGAGTGAATTTTCACTCTCCCTCTGAAGAATGGCAGCTATAACAACTTCCTAAAAAGTTTCCTGCACGTGGAACTCTTCATAGAACCAAAACAAGCAGACAGAAATCTCCAAGACTGGAAGGGGGCAAGCAGAAAACAGGTCAAGGTGCATCCGATCATAGCAAACACTTTCTGCCAGCAACCAAGCTAAAGCCAAAGTTTTATCGTTTAGGAAACCACAACCCACTTGGTACCGGAAATGCAAGCAGTCTATCATAGAGATCTTTGGTAATGGGGTGAAACAGACTTACCTTTCTGGAGTTGGGAAAGCCCTAGATTCTTGAGTGAACCAGCTCCATGGAACAAGTACTGGATGTGAGCAGCGGGGCTCCCTGTGCGCGGCCCCCCAGTGTCGCTGAGAGCCCGCTGTCTTTGTGCAGAGGACCGGCGGCGCGGGCCGGCAGCGCGGAGTGTGTGCCTGCGCGAGGGAGAGCCTGTGACGGTAGGCAGAGTGTGGCCGGTGCAGCCAGCTTTGGCTGGCTTATATAGCGAGCTCCTTCCTCTGAAATGGGACGCCTCGCCTCCAGACATCCTTTCCCACTTTTTCAGTTGGTGAATTAAAGGAACAGCCCTCCCAGCGGAACAGCGTTAGCTCATGAAAGATGCACTCGCTCTCTGCCAGGGAAAGAACCTATTTGCATACAATTTATTGCAAAAGTAGGAATTCCCTTTTCCCTCTTATTCTGCCCCCGACCGGGAGCAGCTGTTAGTAAAGTGTGACTTTTGCTTTGCTCCCCAAAAGGATTTTCTAATTGTGAGACAGCATCACAGGGAGCGAGGGGAGCTCTGGCTCTCTCCCCAGGCAGGCTGGAAACGTGGAAAGGAGACCCGAGACCCAGGCTCGCCAGCCCCGGGTGCTCACAGGGCAGCAGCTGCTCAGTGGCACCTTGGAGAGAGCGGAGGGGCTGAGCCAAATTCCTGGAAAGAGGAGATAAAGCCTTTCAAAAGCCTGGGGTGTTCGGGGTTTCTGGGGCCAGCAGAGAGATAAGGAATTAGTTGTCAGCAGGTGGGAACAGCGCTGGGCGCGTGGATCAGTTCCCAGTATCTTTTGTGGGGGGAGGCAGCCTTGCCCAGCTGCTTACAGACAGTGTTGTGCCAGCCCTGGTATCCTACAGGGGAGTAGCTGTTTGACACCATTCATGCCCTGTGCAGTGATCCTGTCTTCTAAGCTGCGTCTTCTAAGAGAGTTCCCTGAGGTTTCTTCTCAATTGCTGAAAGGTATCCATCATAAGGAAAAAAAAAGTAGCTAATCTTTGAAACATAAGCTGTGCCTTTGCTCTCCAGCCTGCTGTGGATTCTTTCCAAGCTCTGAGTCATCCGTGAGTTTGGTGGTTAGCATGCAGTGGGAATCCTCAGGGCACACACAGGCATGGGAGGGAGCGGGGAAGCGGCCAGGCCAGGGCACCCAGGCTTGAGCTTGTCACAGCTCTTAGTACTTTGGGGGATCCTGGAGGGAAATGAGGCATCACTTAACCTACAGCTACTGCCAGACCCTCCTTTATGAAATCTGTATTAGGTGTCACACAAAGTGCTTTATGGATGTTGTTTCATTACATCCTCTAACCAGAAAGTGTAACAGGCACACCTGCTGTCCCCTTTTTACAGACAAAGAAACTGAGGTTCAGAGAAGTACTGGCAAACACCCCGGGAGCATTTAAATGACAGCCCTGGGATCCACAGTTCTAGCGCACGTCACAGCCCAGGAACATTGTTCAGATGACATGTAGACAATGCTTTATGCCCTGTTAGATTGTAACACTGCTTGTGTAAAAATCATGCTGTATTTGTATATGGAAGCTATGTGTCTTTGTTCTGTAGGGCTAATTCAGAGATCCTTAACTTTTTTAGAATCAAGCACTAATAACAGAGATTTCAGTAATTCAGCTGTTTTCAGTACTGAAGATATCACCCCACACATTATTGCTGTGGGCCTCAGTTTCCCCATCTGAACAAAGTGGGACAAGATTAAGGTCATTCCTATGGTCTCTCTGGCCCTGGTATTCTAGGATTCTTTGCTTTAGTGACCTTCCCAGGTGGCAAGAAAGCCCATAAATAGTCATGTCATTAAACAGTTCATTTGAACTTTTGAACCATTTTGACTGAGTCAAATGTTGGTTGTTTTGGAAGTTTTTAATTCTGCGTTTTAGCCAAAGCATATTGTTGTAGTCTGAGGCCATGTCTTCTTATCGTTAGTGAGTGCTTCCATTTCTCTTAGCTTTCCAATGTCTGCTCACTTTATCTCCTGGGGTAGGGAATACAAAATTAGAATAGTATATTATACACATTATATGGCACAAAGATTATATTTACATGTAATACATAATCAATACATATTTGTCACCGTGTGTATATTTAAATGGGATAAGAGCGTGTGCTGTAAAGCTGGGTGATACCCATGGCTTCTTCTGGGAAACTCCCAAGCCCGGCCCCCATCCTTGTAGTGACTTTCCCGGTGGCTCAGCAGTAAAGAATCCCAGCTGCCAACACAGGAGATGTGCATTTGATCCCTGGGTTGGGAAGATCCCCTGGAGAAGGAAGTGGCAACCCGCTTCAGTATTCTTGCCTGGAGAATTCCATGGACAGAGGAGCCTGGCAGGCTCCATGGGGTCGCAAAGAGTCTGACTCAACTGAAGCGACCTGGCACGCATTACAAGTGGCTCCTGCAATTGCAGGGAAGAAAAAAAGCCAAATGTAATCAGGCTGATCTTCAAGGCAGGAAACAGGCCGGTGGAAAAACAAATAAGAACATTATAAAGCATAACTTTATAATATGATATAATATAATATAATAGTTAGCTGTCATAGAAGTATATTCCAGTAACATAAAAATGAGATGTTTAGCTTTATTTGTGTATTTTTAGAAGAGGGTACTTATAAAAGGAGTTTCCTCCAAAACCTTTGTGGTATCTTAAGCCATACCTTGGCTTTTAAGTAAGAGGAACCCAGATAAGACACTTGTTTTCATCTTTCTCTGGGGCTTTGCAGCCTCCCTTCCGGGGAAGTGGGTCAGCATACACCATATGCTCTCTAATACCTGGAGATGGTACACTAATTGTACTGTTACTAATGGTACACTCTGCCTGGAATCTTCACCTCTACCTTTGCACATCCACTTGGCATCCAATTTGGATCTAACTTCACCATGAAAGTGTAAGAAAATGTTTATTGCTAGGTCATGTTTGACCTTGTGACCCCTTGGACTCTAGCCCTCCAGGCTCCTCTGTCCATGGAATTCTCCAGGCAAGAATACTGGAGTGGGTTGCCATTTCCTTCTCCAGAGGATCTTCTTGACCCAGGGAGGAAAGCCAGGTCTTCCACATTCCAGGCAGATTCTTTACCATTTGAGCCACCAGAGAAGCCCAACTTCACCATGGAGCTTTCTAGATGTCTTCCACAAGAAATGTTTCCATGCACCATAGCCTGTTACAACTCTGTTAGGGTTGCATTGCCTGTACATGGTATAACTATATGTGTATACATCTAGTTTCTTCTCCTACTCACTAGGCTTCCAGAGGACAGTAGTGACACCTGGTCTTCCTTGCCTAGCAGAGAACCTTGGGGATTGTAGAAGCTCAGGAAATGTTTATTGAATGAAAGAAGCAATGGAGGAACAAGTGAATGTTTGACACGCTGTCTTATAATTGAATTCTTCTTGTTTCAGTCTTAGAACAGAAGAGGGAAACTAGATTGCCCAACATGCCCATTTCACAGATGAGGAGAGGGGACCTTGGGAGGCTAAATGACTTACCCAAGGCCATCTGGGCTGCATTCCATGTAGATGGTCATCGAGGTCAGAATTGAGCAACCAAACAGTGTTAGACATTACAGCAGAAGATGTTAATGGGATTCATACCCATTCAGCCTCCTGTTTGGCAGAGGCAGCACCTCTCGGCATCCCACCTCATATAGCTGCTTTCTTCTCCCTACAGTAAGCCCTTTTTCCCATGTGAGAGGGTAGGGTGAATGCATGTACCCATCACCTCTGCAAGGAGTCCTCAGCCCAAGCCTGGTTTTGTTGTTGTTTGTTTGCTGTGTTCATTCACAGGTTGCCAGTGGAGGATGTGGTTTGGAGGCTGAGGGTTGTAGGGGTTCACCTCAGGTGAAATCATTCTCACTTTGAAGGTCAGTTAGATGCAATACATTTTTTTTTGCCCGAGATAAAACATCCAGTGAGTGGAATATTGGCCAGGACCAGTACTGTCTGAGGAAGCTGAGTGTCCATTTCTTTGAGAAGTCTAGCATTCACTTCCCCTGGACCCCTTAACCCCTCTACTGCTCCCAACCTCCTCCTCCTCCTCTTCTGGGGATTCATCTAATGTGTTAACTCCTTCCAAAAGTCCCACGTGACTCTGTATCTGCCAGAAATCTCTCCCGAAGCAGTGAAGGAGCTCAGGTCCCACCCAGTGGGCTAGTCATTCAGTTAGATGCACCTGTTTAGGGTCAGGGTTCCCTGACTTGCTGTGTGCAAGGCTTTGTTCAGCGCTCTTCCTCTCCTTCTCTTCTCACTTCTTAGACAACTAAAGACAGAAGAGCTCAAAGACATCATTGATCAGACAGAGGAGAGCTTCCCTGCCTGCTGGAATACGGTGAATCAAACAGAAGTAGGTTGTCTGGTCAGCAGAACAAAGTGGAAAGAGCTTTGGTGTAGAGTAAGTTTGAGTCCTGAAGCTGCAGACCTTAGTGTGTGACTCAGAGCAAATCTTGTCTCTTTTATGGCTCTCAGGGTACAGGTTACCAAATGAGAGATCCCCGAGGATATTAGCAACTTAAAAATGTTAAGTAAAAAATTCAAAAAACAATTTAGAGGCCTCTAAGCCTTTGTACATTCCCAGTCCTTTAAATAACCTGCCCTGGTCTTTAACCTCATGGCAAGTTCCTATATTATTTTTCAACATTTACTTCTAAGACAGTTTCCATGACCTTACCTTCAGAGAGAAGGATGCCTCATCCGTGCTCATCTAGGCTTTTATTTTTTTTATTTTTAGCACATTGTATACTGGCCTTTTTTAGCTCATCAGATCATAAATACTTTGAGGGTAGGCACCATACCTTTTCACATGCTTACTAACAAATCTGTCTGCAGCCAGCATCTGTTTATTGTTGGCACCTATGCCATGCTGGAGAAGGAAATGGCAACCCACTCCAGTGTTCTTGCCTGGAGAATCCCAGGGACAGGGGAGCCTGGTGGGCTGCCATCCATGGGATCACACAGAGTCAGACATGACTGAAGCGACTTAGCAGCAGCAGCAGCAGTAGCTTTTGGTAGCATCTTTAAGAATTTCTATGTATAGTATCATGTTATCGGCAAACAGTCACAGTTTTACTTGTTTTCCTATTTGGATTCCTTTTATTTCTTTTTCTTCTCTGAATGCCACGGTTAGACTTCCAAAACTGTGTTGAATAAAAGTGGTGAAAGTAGACACCCTTGTCTTGCTCCTGATCTTAGAGGAAATGCTTTCAGCTTCTCACCATTAAGCATGTTAGCTACTGGTTTGTCACCTATGGTCTATATTATGTTGAGGTAGTTTCCCTCTATGCCCACTTTCTGAAAAGTTTTTTTTATCATAAATGGGTGTTGAATTTTGTCAAAAACTTTTTCAGCATCTATTGAGATTATCATATGGTTTTTATTCTTCAGTTTGTTAATGTGGTACATCATAATGTTTAATTTGCAGATATTAAAAAATCTGCATCCCTGTGATAAATCCCACTTGATTGTGGTGTATGATGATTTAAAATGTATTGTTGAATTCAGTTAGCTAGCATTTTGTTGAGGATTTTTGCACCCATGTTAATCAGAGCCGTTGATCTGTAATTTCTTATAAGTACAAGAAACAAAAAAGCTGTAAAAAACACAAGCTCTTGGAGGCTGAACAATATGCCACTAAACAACCAATGGACCACAGAGAAAATCAAAGGGGAAATTCAAAAAATTCTAGAGACAAATGGAAATGAAAGTATAATGATCCAAAACCTATGGGATGCAGCAAAAGCAGTGCTAAGAGGAAACATATTAGTGATCAGTGCAAAGAAATAGAAGAAAATAATAGAATGGGAAAGACTAGAGATCTCTTCAAGAAAATCAGAGATACCAAGGGAACATTTCATGCAAAGATGGGCTCAATAAAGGTCAGAATGGTATGAACTCAACAAAAGCAGATATTAAGAAGAGGTGGTAAGAATACACAGAAGAACTATGCAGAAAAGATCTTCATGGCCTGATAACCACCATGGTGTGTTCACTCATCTAGAGCCAGACATCCTGGAATGAGAAGTCAAGTGGGCCTTAGGAAGCATCACTATGAACAAAGCTAGTAGAGATGATGGAATTCCTATTGAGCTATTTCAAATCTTAAAAGATAATGCTGTGAAAGTGCTGAACTCAATATGCCAGCAAATTTGGAAAACTCAGTGGTGGCCACAGGACTGGAAAAAGTCAGTTTTCATTCCAGTCCCAAAGAAAGGCAATACCAAAGAATACTCAAACTACTGCAGAATTGCACTCATCTCACATGCTAGCAAAGTAATGCTCAAAATTCTCCAAGTCAGGCTTCAGCAACATGTGAACCATGAACTTCCAGATTTTCAAGCTGGTTTTAGAAAAGGTAGAGGAACCAGAGATCAAATTGCCAACATCTGTTGGATCATCAAAAAAGTGAGAGAGTTCCAGAAAAACATCTACTTCTGCTTTATTGATTATGCTAAAGCCTTTGACTGTGTGGGTCAAAACAAACTGTGGCAAATTCTTCAAGAGATGGGAATACCAGACCACCTTACCTGCCTCCTGAGAAATTTGTATGCAGGTCAAGAAGCAACAGTTAGAACTGGACATGGAACAACAGACTGGTTCCAAATTGGGAAAGGAGTATGTCATGGCTATATATTGTCACCCTGCTTATTTAACTTATATGCAGAGTACATCATGTAAAATGCTGGACTGGATGAAACACAAGCTGGAATCAAGATTGCTGGGAGAAATATCAATGACCTCAGATATGCGGATGACACCACCCTTATGGCAGAAAGTGAAGAGGAACTGAGGAGCCTCTTCATGAAAGTGAAAGAGGAGAGTGAAAAAGTTGGCTTAAAACTCAACATTCAGAAAACTAAGATCATGGCATCTGGTCCCATCACTTTATGGCAAATAGATGGGGAGTGGAAACAGTGAGAAACTTTATTTTTTGGGGGTCCAAAATCACTGCAGATGGGGAATGCAGCCATGAAATGAAAAGATACTTGCTCCTTGGATGAAAGTTGTGACCAACCCAGACAGCATATTAAAAAGCAGAGACATTACTTTGCCAACAAATGTCCATCTAGTCAAAGCTATGGTTTTTCCAGTGGTCATGTATAGATGTGAGAGTTATAAACAAAGCTGAGTGCTGCAGAATTGATGCTTTTGAACTGTGGTGTTGGAGAAGACTCTTGATAAACCTTTAGCCAGATACACCAGAAAAAAAATGGAAAGGGCTCAAATCAATAAAATGAGAAACAAAAAGGGGAAGTTACAAGTGATACCACAGAAATACAAAGAGTCATAAGAAACTATTACAAGCAGTTCTTTGCTGATAAAATGGAGAACCTAGAAGAAATGGATTAGTTCTTAGAAAGGTACCGTCTTCTAAAACTGAACAAAAAGAAATAGAAAATATCAACAGACTAATCACTTAAGTAATGAAATTGAAACTGTTATTAATAAACTAAAAGTCCAGGACCTGATGGCTTCACAGGTGAATCCTATCAAACATTTAGAGAGGCGTTAACACCTATCCTTCTGAAACTATTCCGAAAAACTGCAGAGGAAGGAACACTCTCAGTCGCATTCCATGAGGCCACCATCACCTGATACCAAAGCCAGACAAAGATATCAAAAATACCTTCTGGTTTTATCTCCTTTAATATGACTTTTAGATGTTTGCTGGAAGATAGGCAGGGAAAGGGAAGTCGGTGGGAGCTGCAACCTCCACCATCAGCCTGACAGTTTTTGAAGTGGCCTCTTGATATGGAAGCTCTGCAGTGTTGAGTGATTCAGCCCAGGGAGAAGAGTGAAACTGGACTTAAAACACTGCATCCTTATCATTCCACAGTCAGCCTGACTCTAATAAATGTCAAACTTATCTGAGTAGCTGCTCGTCTATAACTCAGGATTTATCCACAGCACACTTTGTCAAGTTGAAAAGAGCTAAGAGATCATCCTGCTCAAATCAGAGATAAGAAACGGAGGCCCAGAGTGTTGCCTTCTCTGCCCACACACTATGAATTGTGGTTAGCTGAGGCTAGACTCCGGGTCTGCTCATTCTGTACTGTTTCTCATAGTGGTAGCAACTTGTTGAGATTTCTGTAAGACCCACAAACATCAAAGAAGTTTATAGCTTAAAAAATTCTTCACATAGATCGAGAGTTTTCTCCTTAGGAAAGACTCAGAAAGGTGCTTGGGAGGGGCAAGCAGACACATGATCTACAAGCTCTGTATCTCTCTCTCTCCTGTTTCCCTCTGGTTTTCATTTGGCTCAGTGATCTCATCCAAGGGAGTTTTGGTGTGTTGGGACCAGAGGCTCCCTGTAGTGAGATGTCAAGCAAGTCTTTCTGACACTGTCTCAAAGAGTGGCCTCTGTAGGGGAAGTTCAAAGGCTTTCTAAAGGACTTGGAACACCTGCCCAGGCTAGGATTGACTTGGCTTGCAGATGAGTGGTATACAGGAGTGTTCTTCTGAGAGTATAGATACATGACTCATAGCTTGAGGCAGATGATAGACGATTTCCTCCATGAAAATACTTTATAAGGAAATTACAGTGAAGACTTGATAATCCCCATGGACAGGAGGGAGCGGGGGCTGGGATGAATCAGTGAGACAGCTGCATTGTAGCAGAGCAGCTGAGGGGGTGCTTACCCTGAAGTCTGTTCTGCCAGTAGCTGCTCTAATGTAGTATAGTGCTGCCAGTGCAGATTCTTCCGGGAGCCTGGTATAGTGAGCAGAAATGAGTAGTACACGATTGTTTTCCAAAGAAGTAGAAGTGCTTTGGCTGTCAGGCAAGTTGCGATCTTGTCTGCACACTTAATCAGTAGGTGATTCATATAAACTTACTGGTATTTGATGACGTTTTACCTACAAAAATCACACTTACATATTCATTCAACTAATGAGCTCAGACCTTGCTAAGATCTCTGCACCATGATGGGGTATGGAAAGAGCAGAGCCACTCACTTCTAGGGCTGTGGGCTTGCACAGTAAGGATACCTGTGATGGCCAGAGAGGAACAAGGCATGTAACTGGTTCCCAGATGTTCTGGGCCATGTAAGAGCCCCTTAACTCCTGAATAAGCCAGAAGGTAAGAGAAACGATGTCCAACACAGCTGAAATTAAGTTTTGCCCGTTACTTGGGTTTTATATGTTGTCAGTTTCTTTGGTGAGAACTTAGCACAGAAAGGCATGCTTGAGAGACATGAAGAGAAATAGAGAAATGTTTCTTATGCTCCAGTACTATATGGCACCTGCTACTGGGTTATATACATAAACCTACCAACTTATGGCCGGCCACAGAAATGCTAGTTTTCTAGTTTCTCCCCATGGAGAATAATCACAGATGACGTAATAGACTCTTCCTGTTTTCAGGGAAGTCGCATGATAATTAGAGAGAGAAAACCTACAGGTATGTCATCCTTTCCAATGCCTGAACATTCTGCTTTGAAGGACCTTTCTCTTTAGCTAGCAAGTATTTGTTGCTTAATTAACTATTTCCTTTAAGCACCAGTTCCCTTCTTCACAGGTGCTGAGACCAGAGGATGAAGAGTTTATCTCCAAGATTTATCTGCCAAGATTTCTGAGCCCCTCGCCCGGCTCTTTTTGTATCTCTAACCCAAAGAATCCAATAGGAACATCTGGCTTCCTTCGGGAAACTGAGAAGAATGCCCAGTATCAAAATCATTCTCTCAGTCTTAAATGACCCAACAGGATTTAACCATCGTATTTAACCAGAAAGGAAATCAGTCCTGAATATTCATTGGAAGGACTGATGTTGAAGTGGAAACTCCAGTACTTTGGCCACCTGATGTGAAGAGCTGACTCATTTCCCTGATGTTGGGAAAGATTGAGGGCAGGAGGAGAAGGGGACAACAGAGGATGAGATGATTGGATGGCATCACCGACTCAATGGATGTGAATTTGAGTAAACTCTGGAAGCTGGTAATGAACAGAGAGGCCTAGCATGCTGTAGTCCATGGGGTCTCAAAGAGCTGGACACAATTGAGCAACTGAACTGAACTGAACTGAACTTGAACAGTGGCTGGCACTTCATAGCTATTTATTTTATGAAAGGTTGAATTTAATTGTCTTTGAAGTGCAAAGTTAGAAATGGAAAACCTGGCTCACCATTTTTCTTTGTAAATGTGGCCAATTTAATTTAATACAGTTATTGATTGCCTGCGTTTGTCTGAAACAGCAGAAGTAACAACTTGAATCTTCTGTTTCTGACGGTTGGATGTTGTGTGAGCAGAGTTGGCAACCACTAGGGTTTCTGAGGCTTAGAACTTGTGACGTGGAAGATAACTGAGTGGCGACTTTGTCTGAGTTCTAATTTGGCCGATGGATGCCCTCTAGGGCCTCGATATCTTTACTTTACACATTTAATTTATCAGACTTGGGCATGTATCCCACTTTGGGACCATTCATGGGGATTAAAAGGTGATCCATTCAGCTCTGAAGTAGTTTATAGACTCACAGGGAAGACAGGTACAGAAATGGGTAGTTGCAAAATAGTGTGATGCATGCTTAGGGTGAAAGCCCCCCTAAGAGACGATGATAGGGACACAGAAGAATAGAGGATCTAATCGTCCCATTGCTTCAATATCTCCAGTGTCAGGAAACTCATTATCCTAGAAGAAAGTAGAAAGAATGCATTGATGTCTATGATTCACTCAACATTTTTACAATGAGTGTCTACTATGTGCTTCCCAGGTGGTGCTAGTGATAAGAACCTGCTTGCCGGTACAAGAGATGTAAGAGACATGGGTTCAATCCTTGGGTCAGGAAGATCCCTGGAGGAGGGCATGGCAACCGGCATCAGTGTTCTTGCCTGGAGAATCCCTTGGACAGAGGAGCCTGGTGGACTACAGTCCGTGGGGTCACTAAGAGCGGGGCAGGACTGAAGTGACTTAGCACGCACGTACTGCCATGTGCCAAGTACTATGTCAAGTGCTGGCGAGGCGCTGAATAAAAGAGATGCAGCTCCCACTCTTACAGGGCTTTCAGAATCATGGGTAAGAGATCCATTAAACATGTAAATATACAAATAAGCACAAACTTACAACAGTTGTGACTGTGATGAAGGAAAAGTCAGGTGGCTGTAGGACACTCTGAGTTGGTTCCCATTACCTGGTCTCAGCTCACTGTTGAGAGCTGAGTGTCTTAACCTCCATCCTGCTGAGGAGTTAGCTGAGGATCCCAGCTGTAAACTGCCTTGCCCCAAACTGTACAACTGGTAAGTGTCAGAGCAGGGATTAGAACCCAGGACTGTCCAATGTCAAGAACGTGCTTTTAACTCCAAGTCTTCACTGAGGAGCCTCATGGTATATGGGCCACCTCACTTGGGGACAGATAATTGGAAACAGTCATTAAAGCATATTCTTTTTCTTCAGCATGCTGTTATATGCCTTTAACATGTGCCACCAATTAAGGGGTTAATTATGTACTTTTCTTGTGTTGATTTATAAGTGGGATTTGTTTAAGTAAGAGCATGGAAACTCTGATTCTTTCACTCACATCCACCCACCTTCTGTTTAGGCTGATGCTGAATGTAGACAGTCTCATTAAATACTCCTTGGTTTAAATCACAGGCTTTGGAATTTTTATAATGTTGCATATAGACTCTACCACAATGGACTGAGATAACACCATGGCTCTGAGTTTGGACTTTAAATCATGCAGACCTGGGTTCAAATCCCAGCTCAGTTACTTGTAAGCTGTATGCTCCTGGGAAAGACTTTTCACCTCCCCAGGTCCCAGCGTCTTCATATGTAAAACAGAGAAAAGAACACCTACGCTCAGGTCTGTCATTAGGAGTCCATGCGATGCACTGCTTAGACATGTTAGGATATAGAACTGCTGAAGAGTTGGCGATGATCATTACATTTGTATTTGTCTATTTATTGAACAAGTATCATCTGAACAAACAAAGCTAACTCCCAGCTTTTTACTTCACTTCTAAAACTAGATAAGGAGTTGGAGACTTACTATATTTTACTTTTTCCCTGAATTCTTACCCCTGCCTTTAATAAGAAGAGGTCTGATTTGTTTCATTCAGTTTATGCCAGTGGTTTTCTGTAGGGGGATGATCTTGCACCCAGAGGGCATTTGGAAATGACTGGAGACACGTTTCGCTGTCACACCTTGGGGGGGAAAGTGCTACTGGAAACTAAGGTAGAAACCGGAGATGCTAGTGAATATCTTGCAAGGTACAGGACATCCCCCTACTAATAGCAAAGGATTACCCAACACAAATTATCCAATGCAAATATGTCAGTAATGGCGAGACTGAGAAATCCTGGTTTATATTCTCCAGCAGCATACACACACACACACGTACATGCGCACACACACACACATGCCCCACCATATGCACGCTTACACACACCCACATCCCTGCTTGGAAGCTCCAGGATGATGTCATGCCGGGGTGACCCACGCGAGCCTGTGGTGAGACACAGTGCATATGGAGAACCTCACCACTTCCGTGCAGACCCCTCACCTCGCCGTCGCCGCCGCCTCATATCCTGCTCTGGTTCCCCGTGGGACCAGAGGGAAACCTCGCAGCAGATGGGGTTTCGCTTAGTCACATTCTCTGTGGCCAGATCCAATTACATCAACAGCAGCTCTGGCTCAGACACCCACAGTTGCCTGATGCTCTCCAGGCTGGCCTTTCACCTTCCAAGGTCCGAACTCATCCCAAGACAGGCTAGGAGACAAGTTCCTTTGCAACTCCATCTATTGAAAGGAAGAAAGCTGAGAAATAGAAGCAAGTCAAAAGATATAGTTATCCTCTTTTGAAGGGCAGGATATTTCTGTCTGTGTGTTTTTTTGTGTTTGTCATGACAGGAAAGTATTCAGTAACTTTTAAAAAAGAAGTATATAAAAGATAGAAATCTTGAAGGTATTTGTATTTCGTAGGAAAGAGTATGAATGGATACTAGTTATGGCATTTATAATATTCCAAGAGCTATGTTACGTGTTTAACAAATATCATCTCCTGTAATTCTAAGACAGTGATGTGCAGATTAGCATCTGCACTTGAGAGCTGATACAATAGGGAGAAATCCAGGAGCTACCAAGAGGCAAAGCCTGGATTCCAACCTCACTTCCTTCGAGGCCTGGGTCTTAACCACTTAGATAGATGCTGCTATTTAATGAGGAGAGAGCTGATCTGTGGCAGAAAACATGGCTAATCCAGGGGCTTCCCAAGTGGCACCAGTGGTAAGGTACCTGCCTACTAATGCAGGAGATGCATGAGACGGGGTTCAATCCCTGGGTTGCAGAGATCCCCTAAAGAAGGAAATGGCAACCTGCTCTAGAATCATTGCCTGAAAAACTCCGTGGACAGAAGAGCCTGACCCTGGATAGAGAAGCCTGGCGGGCTACAGTCAGTGGGGCCTCCAAAGAGTCGGACAAGACTCAGCAACTAAACCAGTGACAACTGTGTGCTCACCTATGGAGCCTGCATCTATTCAGACCTCCTGACCTTCCAAAAATGACATTGTCCACTTGGGAGCTGGGAGTTTCCTGGGACGTCATGGCACCACCCGTGACTGGCCTTGGTGAGAACATGCTATTTGTCCATGGTGACTGGAGCGCCACCGGCACCCCCGTGTGCGTGTCACTAGGCACTTCTCCTGATCACGTGCCCTCCTGGCTGCAGTCCGCATACGACCTCTGCCACCTGTTCTCACAGAAAAGTGGGAGCCACAGAGGGCTCTGAGCTCTACCCTCGTGAGGACCACTCTCTGTTTCCCACAGGCTCTCTGAGACAAGGATGTCCTTCTTGCCTCCCTCCATCCGAGGAGAACCTATCCATGGGCCGTCTCCACTCTTCGCAGAAGGGGACAGTCCCCATAGCGGCCCTTCCTGACTTCCCTCCCTCTAGCTTTCAGCATTCACGGAAGAGACCGAATGTGAAGATGTCTTGGGAACTAGAATCTCAGGTTCTCATTTGTACTCTATTTTTGGACAGGAAGCAGAGCCACATGGAAAAGATTTGATAATGTTAACAAATGACACAATAGCAACTAGATGAGCCAGCAAGTGTTTCTTTCCTCGCTCAAGTGATGTACTTCAGTTACACAGACTTCAGGGAAAACGGCTTTCTCACCGTATCTAAAACGTCATTTCATCTTCTGATGCTCAGGGCAAATGCCACCTGCTCTGTAAATTATTCTTCAGTATTCAGTTCAGAATGTCTGTCCCCATTTAACTTATCTCTATTCCTTGATGAGGTTTCTTCAAGCAAGAACACTGGAATGAGTTGCCCTGCCCTCCTCCAGGGGATCTTTCCAATCCAGGGATTGAACCCAGCTCTCCCACATTGCAGGCGGATTCTTTACTGTCTGAGCCACCAGAGAAGCCCAAGAATACACCTGGATTCTCAGTGATTATTTCCAGATGTGTCTCTCTCATGAGATTATAAAATAAGGTAACATTTATTATGAGCCCACAGGTGTCAGGCACTGAGATAATTCTTCTACACATTCTGTTTCATGGAATCTTCTCAAATTGTGGACAAACAGTAGAAGCTTCCATGGTGGCTCAGTGGTAAAGAATCTGCTTGTAACACAGGAGACTTGGGTTCAATCCCTGGTTGGGGAAGATCCCCTGGAGAAGGAAATGGCAACCCACTCCAGTATTTTTGCCCATGGAAATCCCATGGACAGAGGAGTCTGGTGGTCTACAGTCCATGGGGTTACAAAAGTCAGACACGACTTAGCAACTAAACCACCTCCATAGACGTTACTAGATCCATATTAAAAATAAGTAAATGGAAGTTCCTAGGTATTAAACTCCACGAAGACTTTAAAAAGTATGTCTTCATCTAGATCTGCATACTCTACCAGTGTGGCAAAACGGGTCCTCAAAATGGTAGGAACAAAATATGTTTTCCTGAAATCCTTGGAATTGTTCCTTTCCTTACTCCCTAGTCTTACAACATCCATCAAGGCTCATTTTATATTTAGAAAATGGTACTAGGAAAGCTCGACAGTGGGGTAATCAAGGAGTCAGAACACTCAGCATCTTGGACCTCTGCCAGGGCATTTCCCACAGGAGGTGCATTGTTCTGTGCTTCATCATGATAGAAAGAACGTTCAGTGACATCATGATGTATTTTAGAATCAGATTTGCAAAACTTCTTCCAAACAGCTGTGTGTCACAGTGTAGGAAGGGCCTGGACATCTGGACCACCTTGTGCTCTGCCCCTTTTCATCTTCTTTCCTGACCTTTAGCGAGCCCAGTGTGTCTTTCTCTTGATGGAATGGCTCATGAAACACAAGCCCTCCCCAATTTCGGGAAATCCTCAAACAGCTGCTTCTAAGTGCGTGAGTGTCTGCGTGCATATGTGTGTTTTCGGGAAAGGGAGGGAAGAGTGAGGAAATGATTTCCACTCAGTAGTCTGGGGTCCAATGTATTGGAAAACATGCCCCCACCGCAGAAAAAAAAGAAATATTGCAAGAACTCTTCTTTTGCGGAGTTTGAAGTAGATTCCTATCTGGATTTGGAAAAGCGGGTGTGAAAAATCCATCATGTTCTCATCCACAGTCAGAAGGCCTGTTCAGACTTTTAAAACTGAAGAGAGAGTGTTTGTTAGCCCCTGTTTTCAATTAGATGAGCTAGTTCCCCTGCTAAGGGAATGTGTTCCCATAGAGGAGATGAAGCTGCTTTTACCATCCCTGGGAGAGGGAGGCTGGGGTGGCCCTGATGAGTTGAAAGTGAAAGTGAAATTCACTCAATCATGTCCATCTCTTTGCGACTCCGTGAACTATACAGTCCACGGAATTCTCCAGGCCAGAATGCTGGAGTAGGTAGCCGTTCCCTTCTCCGGGGGATCTTCTCAACACAGGAATTGAACCCAGGTCTCCCACATTGCAGGCAGATGCTTTAGCAACTAAGCCACCAAGGAAGCCTAATGCAAGTTTAACAACGCAAGCACGCAGTGTCTATTGTGAGAACACAGAGCATCCATTGGGCGACCCAAGTGGCTCAGCGGTAGAGAATCTGCTGCCACTGCAAGAGACACAGGAGACGAGGGTTCGAGCTCTGGATCAGGAAGATCTCCTGCAGGAGGCAAAGGCAAGCCCCTCCAGTATTCTTGCCTGGACAATTCCATGGACAGAGGAGCCTGGTGGGCTACAGTACATGGGGTCACAAAGAATTGGACACAAGTGGGCGACAGAGGACACGTAGCATCCATTATGAGGTGAACTTGACAATGAAGGCATTTATCCATTTATTTAATTCATATTTACTGATCACAGGCGGTGTGTTTAGCATTGTTCTAGGCAGTAGAAAATTTAGATGAATGAAGGGGCTTGTCCTTTACAGGCATCTAGCCCAGAAGAGGAGACAAATAAGTAACAATTATAATTCATGGGACAGGGCACCATGAAAGAGCAAGTAGAGGTTGTAGATGCAAGTGGGAGAAGTCTTATTAGAGGGGGTGACACCTGAACAGAATCTTGAATATGCCTTAGAGTATGGAGGCGAGGGGAAGAAGGCAGAGGGATGGGCCCTACCTCAACTCTGTTGAGTTTCTCAGCTCTACTAGAGAGCTCCACTAGGAGCTCCACTAGGTTGAGAAACTCAACCTTCTAGGAATCTTAGACGAGTGAGGATATGGGGAGGACTGGTGGGGAGGCTAGTTGGCAGGTTCTCATGCAGGGCTCTTGAGAGCCAAGTGAAGGATTTCCAACTCTTCTCCTACAAGTGAAATTCACTCCGTCATGTCCATCTCTTTGCGACTCCATAGACTATACAGTCCATGCAATTCTCTAGGCCAGAATGCTGGAGTGGGTAGCCGTTCCCTTCTCCAGGGGTTGATGACAGGCCATTCCAGGGTGTCAACAGGACAAGGACAAGGGGAGTGTCAGGCTTTGGAAACATCATCCTGGCTACAGAGTGAAGGGAGACCAGTGAGGGGCAGTCAGAGTTAAGTAAGAAGAGGTGACGGCTGTCTGGACCAGAGCAGAGCTGTAGAGATGGAGGACGTTGGGAAGATTTTATTTATGCTCTCCCTCTTTAGTCGCTCAGTTGTGTCTGACACTTGCTACAGCATGGACTGTAGCCTGCCAGGCTCCTCTGTCCATGGGATTCTTCAGGCAAGAATACTAGAGTGAGTTGCCATTTCCTTCTCCAGGGGATCTTCCTGACCCAGGTATTGAACCCAGGTCTCCTGCACTGCAGGCAGATTCTTTACCAAGTCAGCTATTATTTATGCTAAAGACATACTTATCAGGACTTGGTGACTGAATGGATGTGGGGATGGAGTAGAGAGAAGCAGAATCCTGGATTGGGGGCCCAGCGGATGGTGATGCCATTCACCAAGATGGGATCAGGGAAAGAGCAAGGATGGCCTCTGTGTGGGTCTGGTCATTTCAGGTCAGTGGTGGCAAAGGGCTTCTCGGTGAGCCTGGCCTGAGCCAGACACATACCCACGCTCCATTCTTCTCCAGAAGAGGTCTGTGAGAACATACGCAGTGAACTGCTTCACTTGACCTGGAGCCAAGGATAAACCACATTGATCTCTAGAGACACTCACTCTCCCCACTGGCTTGGTGTGTTTTTCTTCTCTCGGTATGTAACAGGCATCCTGATAGTCACAGAGAGACACTTTGGTGGTTAAGTGCATGGAAGCCAGACTGCTTGGATTTGTAAACAGTCTAATTCTTATCTAGTTCTTATTGCTACGTGACCTCAGGCAAGTTACTCAACCCATCTGTAACTCAGGGTCCACATCATTAATGTGGGGATCTAGTTTCTACTTGGCAGATTAGTTGTAGAGGAAAAAATATATATATTTAGAAGCACATGTAAGGGAGTAGGTACCTGATAAACATTGATGAAATAGATAAATGCTGCTGCTGCTGCTAAGTCGCCTCAGTCGTGTCCGACTCTGTGCGACCCCATAGACGGCAGCCCACCAGGCTCCCCTGTCCCTGGGATTCTCCAGGCAAGAATACTGGAGTGGGTTGCCATTTCCCTCTCCAATGCATGAAAATGAAAAGTGAAAGTGAAGTCGCTCAGTCGTGTCTGACTCTCAGCGACCCCATGGACTGGAGCCCACCAGGCTCCTCTGTCCATGGGATTTTCCAGGCAAGAGTACAGGGGTGGGGTGCCATTGCCTTCCCCGAAATAAATAAATAAATAGTTCTAACCTATTCTTGGCTCATTTTCTTTTCTTCTCAATATAAAACATGAATATTTTACTTTATACTGGATGCATGGCATTTCATGTATTCAGAGTTCTGCTTTTTTTTAAGAGAGGGAAAGGAGTTGAGAGGTTAACTAAGGGTTTTTTTCCGGAGAATCTGCTTGTATGCAGTGCTGGGTTAGGCCATTGTTCACATCTTTCAACCCATGGTCACCTAGAATTATCACACCCAAATTCTGAGCTAGTCTTGTTTCTTGCCCCAGCTCAAAAGATCAAATCCAAACTCCAGATGCCTTAGCAGGGCTTTCAACGCCATTTGTGACCTGTTGTCAGTGTGTTTCTCACTCTTCATCTCCTACTCTTGCCTCCTACATGTGTATTCTACTCTCTACTTTAGCCATGATATAATCTCTATTCTTCAAATGTCATGACCCCACGGGCTTTCATGTCAAAATGTGTTCCGTGCTGTATGCCAGGACCGCCCTTACTTCTCACTTCTTAATTAAGATCCTGCTCAGATATCAACCACCTCTTGTTGAATTAATCACCCCATCTCCTCTGATCCCCAGGATTTTGATGATTCTTCTAATATAATGTTTACTAAGAATATCTTGGGGCTTCCCTGCTGGCTCAGATGATAAAGAACCTGCCTGCAATGAAGGAGACCTGGGTGCAATTCCTAGGTCATGAAGATCTCCCTGGAGGAGGGCATGGTAACCCACTCCAGTATTCCTGCCTGGACAATCCCATGGAGAGAGGAGCCTGGTGGGCTACAGTCCACCAGGTCACAAAGAGTCAGACATGACTTAGCAACTAAGCATGCACATACAGAGTATCTTAATTTGTTCATGGGTTTGTCTTCCCCTAAGTAAACCATTAGCACTTCAAGAGCAGAACCTAAGTCTTCTTGGCCTTGAAGTCCCATATCCTAACCTAAAACTCGGTACAAAGTGGGTGTTGGGGTAAGCTTACTGACTATGAGCAAAGGATAAATAAACCCCAGTTTAAAATAGAAGCAACTTACTTTGCTTTTACCCTAGCTCTACAATCTGCCAAGAAAAGGAGAGTATCTGGAATTGACCTAAGAAGGAAAGGAGATCCTAAGATATAGTACAGATATTTACTGCTTTACTTGTATTTCCAGATAAGGCATTGAATCTAAGACACCGACATTATTTACTGTAACTAAAGAAATATTTTTTAACCTCTCAACAAAGACCCAGGGCTTAAAAATCTTAATTTTTCTAATGCAAATTTTTGTTGTTATTCAATTGCTCCGTCATGTATGACTCTGTGACCCCATGGACTGCAGCACGCCAGGCTTCCCTGTCCTTCACCAACTCCTGGAGCTTACTCAAATTCGTGTCCATTGAGTCGGTGATGCCATTCAATCATCTCATCCTCTGTTGTCCCCTTCTCCTCCCGCCTTCAATCTTTCCCAGCATCAGGGTCTTTTCTAATTAGTCAGTTCTTCACATCAGGTGGCCAAAGTATTGGAGCTTCAGCTTCAGCATGTCATTCTAATGAATATTCAGGACTGATTTCCTTTAGAATGGACTGGTTGGATCTCCTTGCAGTCCAAGGGACTCTCAAGAGTCTTCTCCATCACCACAGTTCAAAAGCATCAGTTCTTCCATGTTCAGCCTTCTTTATGGTCCAACTCTCACATCCATACACGACTGCTGGGAAAACCATAGTTTTGACTAAACAGACCTTTGTTGGCAAAGTAATGTCTGCTTTTTAATATGCTGAGTTTGTTATAGCTTTTCTTCCAAGGAGCAAGCGTCTCTTAATTTCAGGGCTTCAATCACTAATTACAGTGATTTTGGAGCCCAAGAAAATAGTCTCTCACTGTTTCCATTGTTTCCCCATCTATTTGACATGAAGTGATGGGACCAGATGCCATAATCTTAGTTTTCTGAATGTTGAGTTTTAAGCCAGCTTTTTCACGCTCCTCTTTCACTTTCATCAAGAGGCTCTTTAGTTCCTCTTCGCTTTCTGCCATAAGGATGGTGTCATCTGCATATCTGCGGTTATTGATATTTCTCCCAGAAATCTTGATTCCAGCTTGTGCTTCTTCCAGCCTGGCATTTTGCATGATATACTCTGAGTATAAGTTAAATAAGCAGGGCGACAATATATGGCCTTGACATACTCCTTTCCCAATTCGGAACCAGTCCATTGTTCCATGTCCAGTTCTAACTGTTGCTTCTTGATCTGCATATAGGTTTCTCAGGAAGCAGGTAACATGGTCTGGTATTCCCATCTCTTGAAGAATTTTCCACAGTTTGTTTTGATCCACATGGTCAAAGGCTTTCACTTAGTCAATGAAGCAGAAGTAGATGTGTTTCTGGAATTCTCTTGCTTTTTCTATGATCCATTGGATGTTGGCAATTTGATCACTGATTTGTCTGCCTTTTCTAAATTCATCTTGAACATCTGGAATTTCTCAGTTCATGTACTGTTGAATCCTGGCTTGGAGAATTTTGAGCGTTAGTTTGCTAGCATGTAAAATGAATGCAATTGTGCAGTACTTTGAACACTCTTTGGCATTGCCCTTCTTTGGGGTTGGAATGAAAACTGACCTTTTCCAATGCAAGTTAGGCCACCCAGTTACAAAGGGTGACATGCGTCCAGAGTTAGGAACACTGGACTGGGATGGACAAATAGGCTCAGATTGAGTCCGATCTCAGCCCAGCTTGACAAATAACATTTATACTTAGAAAATGTGACATCCTCACCCTCTTTACACAGGCTAGTTCACTAGCAAATCGTATTCCCTTGGACACCTAACATTTGATTTGACCCTATTATAATTAATGAAGAGAATTCACTCTGGTAAAATACAATGGTCTTTAGGAGTTTGTGAAAACTATGTACCTTTTAAAGTTGACAGATGTTTTTATTGTACATTTAAATAGTTGCAAAGGATAGAGCTTCAAATATATTAAAAATATGGTCATTTAAAAATAAAACTGTCATATCACTGTTTAAATAGACTTAATGAAATCTAAATTCCATGGTAATTTGATGCTATCATTTACCCATTAAAAATATATGAATAAGATCTTCTTTAACAATTAAACATTTATGTATTTCCTTTTTCTCCTTAAATATGTATTTCAATTCCATTTCCTCCATAGGAATTGATCCTAATGTAGTATATTTTTATACTTGAAAGTCTTTCACTGACCATTTTATTATATTCCTTTGAAATAAAATGCATATAGATCAATATTAAAATTTCTTTAATGTACTGTAAGTATAAGGTCCTAGCAAAAAAATTATTTCTCTTGGATTGAATTGTCTTAACAGTTATTAGAAGTACTCAGTTGATCAATTTGCTATATTTATTGAAATTTTGATAAATGCTCATGACATGAAACAAAATTTTATCGGAAATGCTTTTCCAAGAGATAAATTTTTTCAATTAGACCATTTATCTGTTAAATATTTACTATTGCTAGCACGAGATGGTATTATACAAATTCTACTCCTAGTTTTCATCTTTTGGTGGTAACCACTAAGAAACCTATCCACCAAAATAAATAAAAGAGAAAGGAGGATTTTTGTTAGAGCAGAGTTATAACCACCAACCAGGTTATGTGCCCAAACTGAATAAGGATAATCATCAAAAAAGCATTTTAAAATGATTTCTCAACTGATATTTTAATTAGATTTTCATTCAGTTTCATTTTAACCAAAGCATTGGAAATCAGCTGATTTGCAAAATATTACTGGATCAGGAGTCATTCACTTTCAACAGTTACAACAGAATTTTGAATTGTACCTTTGTTTGGTCCCCTGGGTTTTTGATACCCCAAGGCAAACTCAAGATGAGTGAAACTTATGACTTCCTTTTTTAAAGTGGGAAAAAGGCATTTATGAGAAGGAAAATCCTTATCCTCAGATTCTTGACAGGGAGTGAAAATGGAAGTTGATAATCTGAAAATGTCCTTAAACCCAACTAGAGCCCTTGGAAAATCCTTGGGTACCTCTGACAGTATAGTGCATAGCAGTTTGAAAATTGCTATATAAGATATGTTTTCTGTAATTATATTCAGTCTCCCCAGAGAAGCAGCATGGTTGTAGAGATGTCAACAATAAGACAGGAGTGCAGAGCAGCCAGAGGCCAAGTTCACATTGACTAATATGAACTAGTTTCTTTAACTCAGAAGTGGGAAAAACTAAACTGTGTTTTAACAATCTAGGTTGATGTCACAAATGAGCTAGGATTCAAATAAATCTGTGAATTATGGAAACAGAATATCAAATCTGGAATAAACTTCAGAGATCATCTAGTCTGGAGAAGGTGATTAAGCCTTGCCTTTTATATCAAGTTGTATTAACTGTGAGTGAACTGATCATATAACCTTTCTGTATCAGGAAGGATTCAGAGGATCTGTAGGAAAGAATGGCATGAGTGATTGGTTGTATCTGTTGGAGGAAGCAAGAAGAGAAATGTACTGATGCTCTGTATCTGCCATCCTTGAGCTGATCTGAGTACACATGGTCCCTATCATATAGACCCCAGGGAGAGCTGAAGCCGAGTAAGAGCAGGAAGGTTGATCAAAATTCCACAGCTAACTAGTGGCAGAAAAATCTTCATGACTCAGATCATCACGATGGTGTAATCACTAACCTAGAGCCAGATATCCTGGAGTGCAAAGTCGAGTAGGCCTTAGGAAGCATCACTACAAACAAAGCTAGTGGAGGTGATGGAATTCCAGTTGAGCTCTTTCAAATCCTAAAAAATGATGCTGTGAAAGTGCTGCACTCAATATGCCAGCAAATTTGGAAAACTCAGCAGTGGCCACAGGGCTGGAAAAGGTCAGTTTTCATTCTAATCCCTAAGAAAGGCAGTGCCAAAGAATGCTCAAACTACCACACAATTGCACTCATCTCACATGCTAGCAAAGTAATGCTCAAAATTCTCCAAGCCAGGCTTCAACAGTATGTGAACTGTGAACTTCCAGATGTTCAAGCTGGATTTAGAAAAGGCAGAGGAACCAGAGATCAAATTGCCAACATTTGTTGGATCATCGAAAAAGCAAGAACATTCCAGAAAAACATCTACTTCTGTTTTATTGATTATGCCAAAGCCTTTGACTGTGTGGATCACAACAAACTGGCAAATTCTTCAAGAGATGGGAATACCAGACCACCTTACCTGCCTCCTGAGAAATCTGTATGCAGGTCAAGAAGCAACAGTTAGAACTGGACATGGAATAACAGACTGGTTCCAAATTGTTAAAAGAGTACATCAAGGCTGTATATTGTCACCCTGCTTATTTAACTTATATACAGAGTACATCATGAGAAATGCTGGGCTGGATGAAGCACAAGCTGGAATCACAGTTTCTGGGAGAAGTATCAGTAACATCAGATATGCAGATGACATCACACTTACGGCAAAAGGAAAGAACTAAAGAGCCTCTTGATGAAAGTTAAAGAGAAGAGTGAAAATGTTGGCTTAAAACTCAACATTCAGAAAACTAATCTGGTCCCATCACTTCATGGGAAATAGATGGGGAAACAATGGAAACAGTGATGGACTTATTTTGGGGGGCTCAAAAATCATGGCAGATGGTGACTGAAGCCATGAAATTAAAAGACACTTGCTCCTTGGAAGAAAAGCTATGACCAACCTAGACAGCATATTAAAAAGCAGAGACATTTTCTTACCAACAAAGGTCTGTCTAGTCAAAGCTATGTTTTTTCTAGTAGTCATGTATAGATGTAAGAGTTGGACTATAAAGAGAGCTGAGTGTTGAAGAATTGATGCTTTTGAACTGTAGTCTTGGAGAAAACTCTTGAGAGTCCCTTGGATACCAAGGAAATCCAACCAGTCCATCCTAAAGGAGATCAGTCCTGAATATTCATTGGAAGGACTGATGCTGAAGCTGAAACTCCAACACTTTGGCCACCTGATGTGAAGAACTGACTCCTTTGAAAAGACCCTGATGCTGGGAAAGATTGAAGGCAAGAGGAGAAGGGGATGACAGAGGATGAGATGGTTGGATGGCATCACTGACTCAATGGACATGAGTTTGAGAAAACTCCAGCAGTTGGTGATGGACAGGGATGCCTGGTGTGCTGCAGTCCATGGGGTCACAAAGAGTCTTACATGACTGTGTGACTGAACTGAACTGATCTAGTGGCAGGATGAATAGAATTACTTATTTTTTCTTTAATATTTGGTGCTCACCATGAACACAAAATTGGTAACATTGGTGACTAGAAAAAATCTGAATGTTTTAGGGCTCAAAGGGAGAAAATTCTGATTGTGCCAGTGGGAACTGGTGTTTTCATTTAGGGAGTTATTAGGCTCCTTTATGTTTGTTCTCTGTGCTGTTGAAAGGAGGAAATAGGTCATCCATTATGAAGAGACTGAAAATCTGAAAATACTGAGAGTCGAGTTTTAGTTATCCATTCAAATGAAGCTCAGAAAAAGTCATCAATAGTCTAAGCAAATTACCACCTATCTGGCTGCTGAGTCTTAATCATCCTGGTGCAGAAAAACAGGTCTATATGCAGAGCAGACTGAACAGAGGCTTGCAGGACCTTTTACTCTGCCATCTACCTATGATATGTGTTAATCCCTAGCATTTTCCACACCTGTAGTACCCTACATCAGAGAAGGCAATGGCACCCCACTCCAGTGTGTTCATGCCTGAAGAATCCCAGGGATGGGGGAGCCTGGTGGGCTGCTGTCTATGGGGTCACACAGAGTCGGATACGACTGAAGTGACTTAGCAGCAGCAGCAGCAGCAACAGGACCCTACATGGGTCCTTTTGCCATTTGAGATGATCACATCTTGGGATCTAGACAGAACTATAAACAAAAGTACAGCAGGATGTCTACACTGACAGAGGAGTTAACTTTATAACAGATTGACTTTCCCATACATACAAAGTTACATTTTGCTTGACTCCTTTTTCTTTTGGCTCTCCTTCCACTTAAATCTACATGTACGTGTGTGCGTGCTAAGTCACTTCAGTCGTGTCTGACTCTTTGTGACCCTATGGTCTGTAGCCCGCCATGCTCCTCTGTCCATAGGATTCTCCAGGTAAGAATACTGGAGTGGGTTGCCATACCCTCCCCCGGGGGTCTCCCCAACCCAGGGATCGAACCTATGTCTTTGAGGTCTTCTTGCATTGGCAGGTGAGTTCTCTACCACTGGCACTACCTGGGAATCCCAAATCTACAAGTACCTCTTTTTTTTTTTTTTTTTTTTTCAGCTACAACACAATATTCAGTTGATTCCAGATGTTGGCTAGTTCAAATGATGCTGCAATAAAGATCTCCCCTGCATTTATCTTGGTGCACTTCTGAAAATTTATCTGAAGGATAAATTCCTAGAAATAGACTGCTGTAACAAACTTTCAGTTTCCATGAATACTGTCACATGGGTCTCTGAATAGGCTACATCAGTTTCGAGGTTACTCCTAGTCATGGTATATGGGGGCACTGGCTCTCCCACATCCAGCTAACACGTATTTTCTCATGAGAAGAAGAGGAAGATTTGAATAGAGTTTTGAATCAGAAAGGAGACATCCCTCTTGGCTATCCCAACCTGTGTCTCACCAATACAGCTGGCTGGTGGCTGATGCCACAGACTCCGCTCAGAAGGCTGAATGCTCCTGCTTCAGTGGGAACAGGGGGTGTTTCTTCAGTCTGTGCCCTACTTGGCGTCTGTCCCTGACAGAGCCAGCCAGTGTTGGGGAGCCAACCTCTGACGGTAAGAGAAAGTGGATTGGAAACAAATTGAACTTTTCACAGCTGGCCGTTCCCTTCGATTTGGACCCAGCTCAGAACAAGGTCGCTGATGTTCTCCAGCAACAAAGATGGCATTATTGAGGACTGCCTTCTTTGTGAGAAAGTCTCATGCCCCAAGAGTTGTCTCTGTCATGTCAGCTATGACAAGTCTGGAGACAGCATAGCTGCAAGTCTCCAAGGGTCTCCAAAGAGACACCCGACTGTCCAGCCTGTTGACCATGGACTTGTCTATTGGTGTCTACCACTTTATTTCAAAGATGTCAGATGACTCAGTTCAGCAGACTCTAAATTTTTACTCATGCTTCCTGGAGGCCGAGATCAGAGGGTGGGAGATTTTGGAATTCTAAAGGAGAAGAAATGTGTGAACAAAGGGGAAAAAAATCTTGTGTTTATTTCTGGCACCATCACTCTTACCACTGTACATCCTGCTTCTGTTCCTTTTTTACGGCTGGGAGAAATCTTTTAATTGCTCGTCTTCTCTACAGTTCCTGAGGGCACAGGCAGGGCTTAGCTCATGACTGCATCACAGGTCCCTAGGGTAAACTCTGGGCACTCTGGAAGTGTTTGATGCCCATTTGCCGCATGAATTAGTGAATGGTGGGAGGAAGTTGAATGAGCGAATGAAAGATTGAAGTTGATGAGCACCTCCTGGACAATTTCATATATTTGATAACTTCTAATGTTTAAACTTTAGGAAGTATAGATATTATCTTCATTTATGGCAAAGGAAATGGGGTTTCAGAGATTAACACTTTCAGAACTACACATGGGTAATTGGTAGAACTGAGATTTTTGTCCTAGGCATGACTGACCCCCAAACTGTCATCTAGACTTAATTCTGAATTTTCAAATTTTAAACTATAAAGTATTAATGATTTTGCAAGCAGTGTGGAGCACAGCCGTCAACACACTTCCAGGTGGGCACGACGCATTCACCAAGAGTAGATGTTCCTCCTTGCCCTCAAGAACATGGGCCATTCCTGAAGGCTGTGCTTATTAAATCCTTATTGAGGACAATAGTAGAGCTCATTTATGTTCATTTGCTCAAATTTTGGAACATCTGATCTGAGTAACAGTTCAGTTCAGTTGCTCAGTCATGTCCAACTCTTTGTTATCCCATGGACTGCAGCACGCCAGGCTTCCCTGTCCATCACCAACTCTTGGAGCTTGTTCAAACTCATGTCCGTTGAGTCAGTGATGCCATCCAACCATTTCATCCTCTCTCTTCCCCTTCTCCTCCTGCCTTCAATCTTTCCCAGTATCAGGGTCTTTTCCAATGAGTCTGAGTTACAAGGGGACTTTAAAAGGCCCTTCTGTTGACAGCAAATGTAAGGAAGGACACTGGCCATGTTGTGGGCAAGGAATTGTGCTTTCAATATGTGATTTCATTTCATTCTCACAGCAGCATAGTTCTGTTTGATGTTCTTTTCTCCTTTCTTTCTCTTCCTTCCTTCTCTCCTTCATTCTCTCCTTTATAACTTTATTTTTTTTTTTAAATTTCCAGACAAAATTTGGAAGATTTAGCTTGGGTAAGCAATGCATAATGGTAGGACCAGCAATTGAAGGTACATCTTAATGTCTGTAGGGACCCTTCTCTTTCTACCCACCATGCCATGAGTGTTGGGCAAGGACTGTTGTCTCAGTACAGTCATAGACACAGAGGGTGCTGTGTAAATAATTGATTGGCAGACCCTTGTTGGCCTGATTCTTAGCCAGTGACCCTTAGGGCTACTTGGTGTTTGGCACCATGCCTGCTATGACTCTATCCTTTAACTGTTTCTTTCTTCTGCCAGCCAACCCCCAAAGGGAGCCTTATCTCCTTGAAACCCTGGTCTGGAATGAGTGGTCTCCATAGGATTCCAGAAGCCCACACTCGGTGCTGTGGTTTTTTTCTGAGAACTGGCTGCAAGGTCAGTCCTTCCAGCTCCCAACTTAATGATCTACAAGCTCCAGGCCCCTAGGCGTGTTGAACTGCCAGCTGTGATGTAATAATAGCACAAAAGAAAATCACTTTTTTCTATTTTGGGATTCTAATCAGGACAACATGATTCTGGATGATTAATGTACTTCTGTGTATTTTCAAAAAGTGTCTTTTAATGTTGTTTCTTCTCTACTCAACTCTCTTATCGCTTGGGCTCAGAGTGATGCTTACTCAGAATCTTCCCTTTTTTTCTCCCATTTGTAAAATGACAAACACATGTCCCCACTCTGGCTTCCTGAAACTGGAAATCTTTGGGGATTTCTTTAGAAAAAGTCCTATCAATTGTGTTCTGGACACAGTGAGCCCTGGATAGTCTGTACCTGGAGAGTTTGGGGATAGAATTGTTCCTCTCAAATATTAGAAATCCTTAAAAATAAACAAGAGGAGTTTCTACAAAGTCCTACGAGCATTCTGCTCTTTATCCATAGCTTGTTCATTCAAGTCATTATTTGAAGAATACTCACGGGGCTTTCCTGGTAGGGGAGATGATAAAGGATCTGCCTGCGATGCAGGAGACCCCAGTTTGATCCCTGAGATGGGGAGATCTCCTGGAGAAAGGAATGACAACCCACTCCAGTATTCTTGCCTGGAGAATTCCATGGACAGACTATGGGGTCGCAAAGAGTCAGACATGACTGAGTGACTCACACTCACACACACACACACACACACACACACACACATTAGGTACTGAGTCTGTGCTAGATGTTGTGCTGGGTAATGAGGAACACGGAAGTAAATGAGACGACAGCATCCCTTTCTCAGGAGTCCCGAATCACCTGAGTGATGAGGCCAGGGGAGCCCTCCCTCCAGACCGTCCCTCTTTGGCAGCCCTTCCTTCCTGACTCTACTGTCCTCCCCATCTCATTCCCCAAATTTTCCAGCCTACATTCTCATTCTGTCTGTTGCTCATGCATTTCTCTCCACTCTAGAAAATTTTTACAACTTTTCTCCATCCAAATAACCCATTCTTCAAGTCCAAACCTAGATGCCACATCCGCCAAGAAGGCTTCTCTTCGCCCCCTCCCAGGTTGGGTTTGTGCCCCTTCCGTTTGTTCTCAGGGCCTCTCCTATTGTGAGACTTGGTCTATTGTATTGAAATCAGCTGCTTCCTTGCCTGTCTCTCCCGTTAGATTGTAAACCTCTTGAGGACAGCGGCAACCCTGAGTTCAACACTGTGAACATTTCTTGTTCACAGAAATGACAGACATGGGCCTAACGCATGGACACAAGTAGGTGCTCCACGGCTGTTTCTGAACAAACAAGTGGCCTAGAAAGCAGATAAAGCAAATACATGTGAAGAACTTCATAGGGATTCTTAGGAGGATTAAATGAATTAATAATTGTAAACTGCAATAATGCCTGTTCTTAAAAAATGGATTTCAACTCTGTACAATAAATGCTAGGATAAACCATGTTAGAAGAAACAAACAAAAAAAGCTGCTCTAATGCAGCCCATGAATCAGGATGGTGAGAAGACTTAAGAAACAATTTAAAAAGGAGATGAGGGGATGACCCTGAGGGATGGGATGGGGATGGAGGTGGGAGAGGGATTCAGGATGGGGAACACATGTACACCCATGGCTGATTCATGTCAGTGTATGGTAAAAACCACTGCTGCTGCTAAGTCACTTCAGTCATGTCCGACTCTGTGCAACCCCATAGACGGCAGTCCACCAGGCTCCCCCATCCCTGGGATTCTCCAGGCAAGAACACTGGAGTGGGTTGCCATTTCCCTCTCCAGTGCATGAAAGTGAAAAGTAAAAGTGAAGCGCTCAGTCATGTATGACTCTTCACAACCCCACGGACCGAAGCCTACCAGGCTCCTCCGTCCATGGGATTTTCCATGCAAGAGTACTGGAGTGGGTTGCCATTGCCTTCTCCATAAGAAGACACTAGAATTTATTTTCACCAAAATTATCAGCTTGACACTATTTATGAATATTTCTATGTGTATTATCTGACTGAACTCAAGTCCTAAAGGAACTTTCTTTATATTTATGTGGCACCTACTATGTTCCCTGTCATTGTCTACATGCATTTTAATGTTACAAAAGTCTCAAAATACTACTACAATATTATAAAGTAATTAGTCTCCAACTAAAATAAATAAATTAATTAAAAAATAAAAAGGAGATGAATGTCAAAGGCTGAGTAGGCCTTACTGAGATGGGCAGAGAGGTAGGGTCTCTAAGGTAGAGGAAATGGCATATGTAAAACCACAGAGGTAGCAGGGAGCCTGACTTGCTTGGGGAGATGTAGCTTTTTTGGTGGGAGGAAAGTGGATTTGGGTAGGTGTGAGTAGGTAGATGGTAAGAGGAGATTTGTAAATGACTGACTATGGTTCGGTGGCTAAAGTACTGGAGGGAGAATGAGGGGACTGGAGTTTGAGCCCACACCGTGACATTGACTTCAGGAGATCTCATGTGGGCCACTTCACTTTCTTGATCTTAGTATTCTCATGGCTATAATGTGGGCCATGCACTAGATGATCCCCAAAGCCCCCTTTCATCTTGGACATTCAGAGAATCTGGGGTGGGGGGGAACGTGTGGGAACTCCTTGAGTTCAAGGGCCCATGTCTGGTGCCTGTCAATTACTACTACTATTACTGCCATGCTTCAATACTATTACTTCTGCTGGTACTACTTTATTTTATTTTTTTTAATCAAGAATCTCTTTTATTGATTATCAGAAACATTACAAACATCTAGTATGAATAAATTGTAACATGATAGTGTTTAGTTTGAACAATTAATACATTTCAGATATAATATTATACATATTTCAATGCTATTCTCCCCAATCATCCCACCCTCTCCCGGTCCCAGAGTCCAAAAGTCTGGTCTATACATCAGTGTCTCTTTTGTTGTCTCGTGGTACTACTTTAAACTTGTATTTCTAATGTTTTACTAGCTTGATACTACTACCACTACTACTATATAACTATACATACCTTTCCCACTACTATGAGAATGACACCACTATAGTATAGTGCTAGTAATATACTACTACACCATTACTATGACGCGACTACTACAGCTATTATGTCATGCTACTGTGAATACTATACTCCTAGTGTTGTTAGTGTTGTTACTATACTCCTCTGTTACTGTACTGGGCTTCCCAGGTAACTCAGTGGGTAAAAGAACCTGCCTGCAATGCAGGAGACACTGGAGATAAGAGTTTGATTCCCGGGTCAGTAAGATCCCCTGGAGAAGGGCATGGCCACCCACTCCAGTATTTTGCCTGGAGAATCCTATTGACAGAGGAACCTGGTGGGCTACAGTCCACAGGTCACAAGAAATCACACACGACTGAAGTGACTGGGTGCAGCACATTACTGTACTATTGTAACTACAATTACTATCATCACTGTCACACAGCCTCTATTTCTATACTGCTACCTCTTGTCTCAGAAACAGTGGCTAACATCTATTGAGAGCCTACTCAATGTCCAGCAGTACTTTCCATGTGTTGACCCTTATTCCCCCCAATAAGCCTAGGAGAAAGATTCTTTCATTATTGCCATTTTATGACTTTTCTAAGAGAAAAGTCTCTAGGTTCAGAGACATTAGGAAACTTGCTCAGAAGGCTGGAGCTAAAGTTCAGCTTCCGGATCCAAGAAGCTCCAGGAAGATCCCCTGGAATAAGGAATGGCAACCCACTCTAGTATTCTTTCCTGGGAAATCCTATGGACACAGGAGCCTGGCGGGTTATAGTCACAAAGTGTCGGACACGACTGAAGCAACTGAGCACACACATCAAAAGAGAAAGGAATAGCCATTTCCTAAGTCAAGTTGGCCATGAGTTTTTAATAAACTATTCAGCACTCACCTCTGCATTCATCATGAATCAAGCATTAGCTAGCTATGTGAAATGGAGGATGAAGTGATTTATCAAATTTATTCTTGATTCAGCAATATGAGAACATGTGCATACCTGACATTCCCTGAGAGTTTGTGGTCCCCTTGAAGAAAGAAGAGGGGGAGATTTACACGAAAGCCCTCATGCCTGTGTGGAGGGTACTGCTGGCAGTCTGTCAAGTAAGGAGTTATATGCAGTCTGCAGTGTGCTTAGCTAAAGTCCTTTTAAGGGTCCCCAACATTTGGGAAGTCTAGTGAGAAGGAACATCATTTGTGGCATCAGGGGGCTGCTGATGAATGAAATTGTCTATGAGAGAACAGGTGTTAATACTTTCACATTTGATCCATTTCCAAATCCTCTAGAAGTGTATCTAGGATCTTCTCATTTTTTTAATTAAATTTATTTATTTTTAGTTGGAAGATACTTGCCTTATGGTACCATGTCAGTTTCTGCCATACATCAATATGAATCAGTCACAGGTATACATATGTCCCTTCCCTCCTGAACGTCCCTCCCAGAACTTCTCATTAACTGTACTTCAAGGCTATGCCATCTGCTGACTTGGAATTTCCCCTAATGGATTTGGAGCCTGTGCATTATCTCCCTGGATCCCCTCGGCTCTGTCTTAGGCTGCTGGAACGTTTTGCTGCCACAGCTGTTGGAAACAACCCCTTGATGTAGCCAGAGACAGTTGCTCAGCATCTTAACAGCAAGACCAAAAGGGGTGAAAAAGATGGGAGTCTCGGATAGTGAGCGACTGACCTCATTCTGTAGGAATCCTTTCTGGAAAGGAAGCTTCGGACTGTTGTGACAGGCGGTAAGTCATCTGTAAGATTGTTTACTGTGGAATTCTAGCAAAGAAACGGCTCCAGAAACTTTCCCGGGTAACACAGATGGAGTCTGCTCAGGGGCCCCAAGGGGGAGATCTGGAAAACTTTAGTCTCGTGAGGGGGGCTGTCTCTTCCCGTTTTGGGGTCGGCTGACTCTGAAGCAGCATTTGAGATCTTCATACTGCCGAGTGGTGTTTATAGAAGAATTTTCTAGTTCTTAAGGCAACTTGACCTAAAAGGCTCATCGTGGGATATATGAGGAAGGGCAAAACATGGTACCCTTTATTGAGCTGTGCTCTGCTTGGTCGCTCAGTCGTGTTTGACTCTTTCTGACACCATGGACAATAGCCCCCCATGGTGCTTGTCCATGAAATTTTCCAGGCAAGAAGACTGGAGCGGGTTGCCATTTCCTTCTCCAGGGGATCTTCCCGACCCAGAGACTGAACTAGTGCCTCCTATATTAGCAGATGGATTCTCTACCACTGTGCCACACAGGGAAGCCCCTAGATTAATTAATGCATTTTCCTAAATTCACAGAGTTTGTAAATTCCAGCATCTGGGTTCAAATCCAGTTGGCTTTGGCTCTAAATCCTTGCATGGTTGTCTTTTCTGAAGGCAGGATGTATGAATTCTATATATATATATATTTTTTTTTTTACTCCATTTCAGTGTTCACTGTCCTAGGTATATCGAATCGTGAAAGAACGTGGGCACTTTTAGACATTGCATGGCCTAATCCCCTCACTGTTTGGATGGGATGGCCCATGATATAAAGGCCATGGCTAGAATAGAGACTGACTGTCCCTCAATTCAAAATGCTGCTTTCTGACCAAGGATATCACTCTGAATAGTTACTTAATATATTTTGTTGATTGATTTAAATGTCATTTATGGCGGCATCATTTCTCCTTTTTCTAGGTGAATCATTGCTAAATCCCACGAGTCCACCTTTTGTCCCACTGCTTGGCTATTGGTATTTGGTGTGTAAAACCTTTCCCCTTCAGTCCAGTGAACAGTGACACCATGTGAGACGCCAGAGAGACAAGGATAAATCAACCATGATTCATGAGCTTCAAGAACTTACCAACACCTGGGAGAGCCAGACATGAGAACATTTTATTCTAATACATCACAAGACATAGATACCTGGAAGGTGTGGAAGCAGAGGTGAGAGGCACCTACCCAAGCCTGGGAGAGTAGAAGTGCCTTCCTGGAGGATTAATGGATTAAATCAGTTCACAATTTCACCCATTCACCAAATATTTATTGGGCACCTCTTCTGTGCCAGGTACTCATATTAGGGGACACAGTACTAAGGCACAATAGTCCTCTATCTAGTGGGGGAGATGAAGCACATGAATAATTATTCAAGGAGCAGTATTGTGAAGAATATAACAAGGCAAAGGTCTAAAGGATGATACAGGGTGAGGATTTAGTTTTATGTATGTATGTCTTTTATGGGGATAGTTGCTTTACAGTGTTGTGCTAGTTTCTGCTGTACGACAATGTGAATTATGTTCTGAAATTTTATGCATGCATGTGTGAAGTACATGTATACAGACATCCCCTCCCTCTTAGACCTCCGTCCCACCCCTTCATTCCACTCATCTAGGTCATCACAGAGCATTGAGCTGAGGTCCCTGTGCTATCCAGTAGGTTCCCAGTAGGATTTATTTTAAAAGAGTAGTCAGAGAAGGCCTTTTCAGGGGCATATCTTTTGATCAAAGAAGAGATGGAGAAGAACCTTGAAAATACCTTCCAGACAGGAAA
The DNA here is from genome assembly GCA_935064755.1 of Tragelaphus eurycerus. Classification (NCBI taxonomy): domain Eukaryota; kingdom Metazoa; phylum Chordata; class Mammalia; order Artiodactyla; family Bovidae; genus Tragelaphus; species Tragelaphus eurycerus. The sequence continues at coordinate 2,160,535 of CAKXYN010000083.1, forward strand.
AACAAGACTGATGTCTTGAGCCTGGTCCAGTTTGATGCATTTAAACAACAGTGAAAGCCAGTGTGGGTGGAGCCGGGTTAGTGAGGGTTACTGTTGAACGTGATGGAGATGGTGATGTAGGCCAGAACCAGGTCACGGGCTGTGTGGGTCAGAGCTAAGTGAATGGCGGTCAAACGGAGAAGGGCTTTTCCAACTTTTCCTTCCCAGGGGTCATCACTGACAATATCTCAACATTAACACACAGAAAGACAGAGCTAACAGCAAATGAATCATTCTGATGGCCCATCTTGAGATGTTCCTACAGGGATTAATGTGTCCCTGCCCATAAGGTCAAATTCCATCCAAACATCTCTCTGGAAAACGCAGTGCTCGGAAACCCCTGCCCCGGGCACTCCCACCCACCGCCCCACGCATCCTGCATTCATCATCTCGCTCTTGTTCTTCGTCATGCGGCTGAGATTCCTTGAAGGAGATGGTCCAACTCCAAGTAAAGCTCTCTCCATAAATATTTAGACTGAATAGAAGATGTGCCAGAGATGCAAAGAATCTGTCTGGAGGGAGAAGAGACCTTTCTCTTTGTCGTCTCTTCAGTCTTGTAATTTAATCCGTGGATACGTGTCTTTGAATAATACATACGCATCAATTTAGCATGAAGAGTTCCACAGAAACCTTAGCTTCTCATCCTTCTGCTGTGCACTGCAGGGCGGTTTCTTCTCATCCTGGAATATACATTCCTCTGGTTTACCTTTGTCACTTTCTTCTCTACTCCCGTGTATCTGATCACATACTGTGTGTTGGGCTCTGTTAAACATATCGTTGCAGAGTCTATATTCAGTTCAGTTCAGTCACTCAGTTGTGTCCGACTCTGCGACCCCATGAACCACAGCACACCAGGCCTGTCCGTCACCAACTCCCAGAGTCCACCCAAACCCATGTCCATCGAGTCGATGATGCCATCCAACCATCTTATCTTATTCAGTCTCTCCCCTCTTCTCAGTCACTTGTCAGTTCATTTTGTTCAGGCTTCTCCCTCTGCCCCCACGTCCCTGTCTGTTCCCACTGAGGTCAGTTCAGTCTCCATGTTACTAAACCCAGCGGCCTTCTTTCTTGTTCTTATTTTGCTGGAACTCATCACTTACATGGTGATGAAAGTAGTGTTAATTGGTCCTTGCTGAGGCTCAAATCTCTTTTGGCGTCTGTTTGTGCCACTCTTTTGCTTGGACCCCTGTGACCAGTCCTTCTCTGCCTCTCAGATTTTTGGCTCCTGGTGGTTGTGTCTTTGGCAGACTTCTTTCTCTCCATCCATCTTTGCCACCAGGCTCTCAACCATGGCTTCGGCTCTAATGGCTTCCAACCCTCTATGCACCCCTGCCCAGACTTGAGAGCTGGTTACCATCTGTGGGCTTGGAATGCTAAGCCTAGCCGACCAACACTCGCAGCTGGTGAATGGGTTGTAACGTGACCCCTGATGAATCGGCCTCATTCTGTTCCAGGGCTGGGACTCTTCCAGCTCCAGCTAGTTTTCTGAATGAACTTGAGTAAGTGCCTTCCCCTCTCTAGGCTTCAGTGGCCCTAAGTGTAGAATGAGTGAGCTGGACCCCTTCAAATCTCCTTCAGCTCTACATTGGCATGGCATCTCGCCATAAGGAAACAGAAATAACTGTTGTGGTTATAAGGGACCCAATAAATGATACCCCACCCTTCTCCCCAAATTCAGGACCAACAGCATAATGGAAATTAAAGCCATATTTAGACAAGAGAATTCAAATGTCAGCTTCATCAGATACAAGGAGACCCATCTACTGGGTCCTCTTTCAGTTCAGTTCAGTCATGTCCGACTTTTTGCGACCCCATGAATTGCAGCACACCAGGCCTCCCTGTCCATCACCAACTCCCGGAGTTCACTGAAACTCATGTCCATCGAGTCAGTGATGCCATCCAGCCATCTCATCCTCTGTCGTCCCCTTCTCCTCCTGCCCCCAATCCCTCCCAGCATCAGAGTCTTCTCCAATGAGTCAACTCTTCGCATGAGGTGGCCAAAGTACTGGAGTTTCAGCTTTAGCATCATTCCTTCCAAAGAAATCCCAGGGCTGATCTCCTTCAGAATGGACTGGTTGGGTCTCCTTGCAGTCCAAGGGACTCTCAAGAGTCTTCTCCAACACCACAGTTCAAAAGCATCAATTCTTCCATGCTCAGTCTTCCTCACAGTCCAACTCTCACATCCATACATGACCACTGGAAAAACCATAGCCTTGACTAGACGGACCTTTATTGGCAAAGTAATGTCTCTGCTTTTGAATATGCTATCTAGGTTGGTTATAACTTTCCTTCCAAGGAGTAAGCGTCTTTTAATTTCATGGCTGCAGTCACCATGTGCAGTGATTTTACCTGTCTCCAAATCCTCCTAGCAGATATTTCCCCAAGCAGGCAGAGAAACCATACTCTCCTAGCAGGATGAAAATTATTCCTCTCGAATGCTTGATGATGACTCATTTTGATTTGATTTAGCTTTGTCAAGCTTGGGAGATATTCTAAGGCTGGAGGAATGTTTAAACTCCTTCTGGCTGCTTGTTTAGCATAAAGATCTCTTCTCTAGACCTAGGGGTGGGAGTCTCTCTTATCTTCTTTAATCAAATCAGTTCAGGCTGAAAAGAAGGCCAAGTTGACAGTCAGCATTTCACCAGCCTTCTACCTCCCTAATAGCCACTTTTTGTGTGTGTTTGTTTTTCTGCTTTACTGAATGAGATGAGTTACTTGATTTCAAGGGCTCTCAATCAGCAAGAACCAGATGAACTTGTATCCTGCAGAAATAGAAAGTACTCAAGGCTGAACAGAGGAAGATAAGAGGGTAAAGACCTTTCTGTTGTCTTTTACAGATAAGGAAAGTGGGTCAGAAAGAGGATGTGACACCCCCAAGGTCAATGAACTTAAAAAACTGCCAAAGTGTACAACAATCCTGATCCCGTAAGCTCCCAGTACGACTTTTGCTAGCACACAGTGTAGCAGAGGATACTAATCCCCTCAATGTTTCCTTTAATGAAGGTTGCCAACTGTTTAAATCAGTAGCACAAGTGAAAAGTCTAGAGCAATTTCCAATTCAACATTACTTATAACTTCAAGGAGAAGAATTATAAGAATTCTCCCCTTGTCCCATCCGTTATGCTGTTTCATTTTAGGTCAACACATTGAAAATTATGAAGCTTTATTTTTAACTAGAAGAGTAATATAACTATTCTTAGGAATTATACTGGTATTGTAACAAAGGATCTTGTAGTTAATACAATAAAGTACAATTATAATATCATTGCTTTTATTTTTGTCAGTAAATCAATAAGTACTCCATGAACAAGAATCATGAAAGATGCAATAGGCTGGGGTTGTAGGGGGCACCCATACCTCACTCCATGCAGAAAGCTCTCTGCCTGGGTATCTGGAGACTGTATTTCCTTCCTCCTCCCTGCTGCCCCTCAGCAGGGGAGCAGTGACTTGATCAGGTGGCTGAGTTTGAGAGAAATTGTTGGGGATACCTAGCTTGGATCAGCGGCTCTCAACTGAAAATACTTAGCTTAGATTAGAGGCTTCCTGGGTAGTACAGCGGGTAAAGAAATCGCCTGCAATGCAGGAGTCCCTGGTTTGAGTCCTGGGTCAGAAAGTTCCTCTGGAGAAGGGATAAGCTACGGACTTCCCTGGTGGCTCAGATGCTTAATAATCTGCCTGCAATGCGGGAGAACTGGGTTTGATCCCTGGGTTGAGAAGATCCCCTTAAGGAGGGTATGGCAACCTTCTCCTTGCCTGGAGAAGCCCTATGGACAGAGGAGCCTGTTGGGCTACAGTCCATGGGGTCACAAAGAGTCGGACACCACTAAATGACTAAGCACAGCACAGCTTAGGTTAGTGGTCCCAAGACCTGCAGCATCAATATCATTAGGAAAGATGTTAGATATGCAAATTATCAGGCCACAGCCCAGCCTATTGAATCAGAAGCGCCTTAGGATGGGCCCAAGCATCTGTGTGTGAAGGCCACTGGGTAGTTGTGATGCCCACTCAAGTTTGAGAGCCACTGGTTGGTTGACTTCTCCTCTTGTATCTGCCTGCCTGCAGAGGGGCAATGTTCTGGTCTGTTTTCTGCCATGTGGTTAAGAAAACTGTCTGGCCTCATGGGACTCAGGAGCGTACACAGTTATGTGGAAGTGCCCTTGACTGGGTGCTTTCAAATGCTAGTTTCAGGTGAAGTGTTAGGAAGCCCATGATTTCACAGACCTACATGCTCAAAGCAAACTTTTATCTGATGAGTCTGACATTTGGATTCTCTTGTTTAAATATGACTCTAATTCAGTTGTGCAGTTGGTTCTGAATTTGGGGAGAGGAATGGGGTGTTGTTTATTTGTTGTTGTTGTTCAGTTGCTAAGTTGTGTCCAATTCTTTGCAGCCTCTCGAACCGTAGCACACCAGCCTTCCCTGTTCTTCACTATCTTCCAGAGTTTGCTTAAACACATGTCCACTGAGTTGATGCCATCCAACCATCTCTTCCTCTGTCACCCCCTTTTCCTCCTGCCTTTAATCTTTCCCAGCATCAGGGTCTTTTCAAATGAGTCAGTTCTTTGTATCAAGTGACCAAGGTATTAGAGCTTCAGCATCAGTCCTTCCAATGAATATTCAGGATTTATTTCATTTAGGATTGACTGGTTTGATCTCCTTGCTGTCAAAAGGACTCTCAAGGGTCTTCTCCAGCACCACAGTTTGAAGCATCAATTCTTTGGTGCCTCAGCCTTCTTTATGGTCATTTATTGGGCTGAAGGATTGATGTTTTTGAACTGTGGTGTTGGAGAAGACTCTTGAGCATCCCTTTGACAGCAAGGAGATCAAACCGGTCAATCCTAGAGGAAATCAGTTCTGAATTTTCATTGAAAGGGCTGATGTTGAAGCTGAAGCTCCAATATCTCAGCCAGCTCATGCAAAGAACTGACTCATTGGAAAAGACCTTAATACTGGGAAAGATTGAGGGCAGGAGGAGAAGGGGAGGACAGAGGATGAAACAGTTGTATGACATCACTAACTCTATGGACATGAGTTTGAGCAAGCTCCGGGAGTTTGTGGTGGACAGGGAAGCCTGGTGTGCAGCAAGTCCAAAGGGTCACAAAGAGTCAGACACAACTGAGTGAACTGAATTGATTGGGCCCCTTAAAATGACGAGTCAGTTATTTATGTTTCTTTATGGTCACATGTCATGTCCATCCAAATCTCTGGAGTGGTCCACTCACTTCACACTTAAGATAACTGAAACCCGGAAAATGTAGCAAGTGAGCTTGAGTAAGAAGCTCCCAGCCATACATGTCTAGTTAACATAACCACCATGCACCTTAACCAGTTCCAAGTTGAAACAGAAGAAATTCATATTCAGAGAAATTGATCTCACCATGTTGAGGATTTCCTAATTCACATTTCAGACTGGGAATCATGGATGCCTCTGTATCTACCTCATTTCTGTGGCCCCCCTGATGAATATGGCCTTTCTGGATGTCACCTCCTTGCATTCCCGCCCTTGCTTCTCGCAACCAACTGTCTTGACAGGAATTGAAAATGAATTGCAGCTCTTCAGCATCTCCATGGAGAAGACCAAATTCTTAATCCTTAACTGAGCTCATTCCCAGGAAACAGTAGTGCAAGGAGGAAGTGCTCTCAGCTATGACACTCCACTACCCTCTGTTCCTTTTAGTCATTGTTGTTTCCAGTCTGCAGTTGAATTATTTCTCCATATTGGGTTACTTGATCCACTGCCAGAGACATTTCCTATGAATTACCAAATCTGGCTTTCAGAAATATGTTTTGGCCAATCGAATTTTTATTGGCCTTATGCTTTTCTGATTCCTTTCCTTGGTCATCTATTCTCATGCAATTTTCATGTTCAAAAGGTTCACAGAAGTGCCCAGCTTTGGTGATACAGACAAACCAATTTACCTTTATCTTCCTAGCTTGATAGTGTACTAGCTAAAATTTATTGAGCAATTATTATGTGCCGGACAATGTGGTAAACATTTTACATATATTAGCTTAATTTACTCTCACTGTAATCTGTGAGGTAGGTAGTGTTATAATCCCCACTTTTTAGATGAGAAACCACTTCACTGTGACATTATTTAACTTTTTCAAGGTCACACAGCCATTAAGTGGTAGACCCAACATTTGAGTCCTGGTTATCCAAATCCATAAGCTGTGCTTTAGCCCTGGTTATACCATGATCTCTACACACAAGGGTCTGGAAGATATTCTTTACACTGCAAACCCCCTTTTTGAGATGCTACTCTTTTCTTTGTTCTGCTGTGGCAGAGGTTTGAATCTAGGGCTTGAGCTTCCCAGACAGTTCTACACCGTGAGATGTGATGGTTTTCTGGGAGTGACCCAAGCGGGCAGGGGAGGCGGAGGGTTTGCTGAGTTAAAGAGCAGTGTAATTGACAGCCTTTGAAAAAGCCAAAGAGGGGGCACATTGAGTTCAAATCCCGTGCCAAGAAGAACTTGAAGTGATATTCTTGGGGAAATATTCAGGAATTTGTCAGTAGTGTACAATGACCAAGGCCCATCCTCATCGACATTTTTGGGTCTGAAAATACCCAGGAACCTGAGTGTATAATAGAGCCTGGAGACCTTGCTGCTGGCCTGCTGTCCCATGTTGTCCCCAGGTGACAACCAGCCCCTGGGATTTTACAGAAGGGACCCTCAAGTCCCTAAAACAAACAAAGAAACCTACAACAACAAAACAAACAAACAAACAAGCATGATGTTTGTGTTGGAAGAGAAATTTCTAGTAGACAATATGTGCCATGCATTTTTTCTATAGATTGAAAACAAATAAAAATTAACCATAAATTGTTTATGCATTAATTATATATGTGAAAATAATGAAGAAGTGACAGTAATAGTAGCTACATCTGAAGGGAAGAGTTAGGAATGAATCAGGAAAGGCTTATAGAATTAACTCTGCTTTACCCTCTGAGCCACCAGGGATGCCCAATAAAGAATGTGAGGCTTTCCGTTCCCAGGTGGTGCAATTGGTCAAGAATGTGCCTGCCAATGCAGGGGACACCAGAGATGCGGGTTTCATCCTTGGGTCCAGAAAATCCTCTGAAAATCCCCATGCAGTACTCTTGCTTGGAAAACTCCTTGGACAGAGCCTGGCAGGCTACAGTCCATGGGGTCGCAAAGAGTCGGACATGCCTAAGCATAGGCACACAGTAGAGAGTGTAACTAGTTTTGAAATTGGATAGTTTTCACTTTCATGCCTTGGAGAAGGAAATGGCAACCCACTCCAGTGTTCTTGCCTGGAGAATCCCAGGAACGGGGGAGCCTGGTGGGCTGCTGTCTATGGGGTCACACAGAGTCGGACACGACTGAAGCAACTTAGCAGCAGCAGCAGCAGCAGCGGTATGTGTGATGATTTAATATATTATGAAGTTTATGAGTGCAATTGCATAAAACTGACCTTTAAGAAAAATTGTAAGTATATCCACAATGATGATGTCATGAACTGAAGATGGTGATAAATTCAATTTTATGTATTTAAGTTTCAGTTAAGGGAAAAAGCAATCAAGGGAACAAATAAACTCTTTGTGTTTTCAAATTCTTAGTGTTTTGCTAATTAAAAATTAACTTCTGTCTTTCAATCTGAAAAAAAAATATGGGGAGAGAAAGGTTAAAATTTGCAATCCAAGAAGAATGAATTAGTTGGGAACACCTGCTGCTGCTGCTGCTGCTAAGTCACTTCAGTCGTGTCTGACTCTGTGTGACCCTATAGACAGAGCCCACCAGCCTCCCCTATCCCTCGGATTCTCCAGGCAAGAACACTGGAGTGGGTTGCCATTTCCTTCTCCAATGCATGAAAGTGAAAAGAGAAAGTGAATGTGCTCAGTCATGTCCAACTCTTAGCGACCCCATGGACTGAGGCCTACCAGGCTCCTCTGTCCATGGGATTTTCCAGGCAAGAGTACTGGAGTGGGGTGCCATCGCCTTCTCTGGGGACACCTAACAGACATCAAAGATCTAAGCAGCATTTATCATTAGGAAGAAGTGTAGGGATAAAGCAACTACTTTTTCATAGGAATTTCACTTGGCAAACATATCCACTTATAAATGAGCTTGTTTGCCTGATCCAGGCAAGGTAGATCTAGGGTTTTGTAAATAGACCTTCAGTTCAGTTCAGTTCAGTCATTCAGTCGTGTCCAACTCTTTGCGACCCCATGAATCACAGCACACCAGGCCTCCCTGTCCATCACCAACTCCCGGAGTTCACTCAAACTCACGTCTATCGAGTCAGTGATGCCATCTCATCATCTGTCGTCCCCTTTTCCTCCTGCCCCCAATCCCTCCCAGCATCAGAGTCTTTTCCAATGAGTCAATTCTTTGCATGAGGTGGCCAAAGTACTGGAGTTTCAGCTTCAGCATCATTCCTTCCAATGAATACCCAGGGCTGATCTCCTTTAGAATGGACTGGTTGGATCTCCTTGCAGTCCAAGGGACTCTCAGGAGTCTTCTCCAAATAGACCTTAGGAGGATTAAATAACCAAGCTGAGTCTAAAATGGTCAGTAGGAGCTAGACGATGAAGGCAAATGACAAAGGTTGGTGTTCCAAATATAACCAACTTATTTCCTGTATTATTTAGGATGTAATTGGTTGCTGGTGACAGAAACCTAACAATGGGAAAAAACAACTCTGAATTTATTTATTTTTCACCTATCAGGAAGTCCAGCCTTAACAATGCCAAGGCAGGTTTCTGCTTTTTTTATTGTTTTTTGCTTTGTTTTCCCTCACCACGTAACCATGTTAAGTAGGCTGTTAGAGCTCTGGGCATCTTACTCACCTTCAGATCAGGAAGAAGAGGGGTGAGTGACATTATCGACACTCAATCCTTTTATCAGGAGAAAGACACTTTTCCTGAAATAGTCAGAAAATTTCCACATATTTTTCATTGTCTGGAACCAAGTTACGTGACCATTCTTGGGAGCTTTTCCAGCTTTCATAGAGGAGATGAGTCAGGAAGAATGCCAGCAGGAGTGGGTGTAGGTTAGCTCACTGACAGTGTTTGACAGCTCACACCACCCCTGCTCTCCTGGGAGCTTTATGAAGGCACCATTGGTATTTACATTATTGCCTTTTTCTCCCCAATATAGGGCACAATGTTATGCCCAAAGAAGGGATAGCAGAAAACATTAATTGCAAAATAAATTCAGTTTATTCCAATAAGCATTTATTAAATGGAGTCCATATGTTAGTGACTGTTTATAGTTCGAGACAGACTCTAGGGGCTGGTGGATGGATAGTCAACATATGCTATGGCGCAGGTTAGGAAATAGGGGCACGTATGGGACTCTTTCAGGGAATCCAGAGAGGAAGCACATGGCCCACTTTAGTGAGCTGGAGAAGAAAGGCAAAAAGGGAGTCAGAGACAGGAGAGTGTAGGTTGTGCTTAGGTAACAAATGGCCCCTAAATCTCAGTGCGTAACCACAGAGTTTATTTCTCCATGATGGTAGGTGGACATCGTCCTCAGCTGTGGTTTCGGTCCACTTCAACCACAGCCTGGGACTCAAGCCAAATGAGCAGTGTCTCTCTGGAGAATGGACAGCAGGCAGAACGAGGCAACCACACACTGGCCCTTAGAAGCTTCTTCTTAGAAGTGACACATGTCAGTTCGCTCATGCCAAACTAAGTCACATTTTTCTAACAAAATTAACACTGTAAGGGTGTATGATCCTCCACTGAGAAGCACAAAGGGGATATAGTGTAATATTGTCTAAGGGCAGGGTCTAACCATGCTCTCTGGGCCTCTGGTCTACCCCTCCCAACTTCTCCTTTCCCTAGAGGCCAGTTGTCAAGCTCTCTTAGTGTGGGAGAGCCGTGGGATGGGCTGAGTGGCCAGAGATGAGCTGAAGGAGCCAGGACACTGACTTCATCATTACCTGGTCCAGAAAGGGAGACTGAGAGAAGAAGACTATATCCAGAGCTAAGAAGATCCCGGCAGGATGTGGCTTTTCAGGAGGTAGAAAGAGAGATTTCACCATCTGTGTCTTTCCTATTGCTCTTCTTCTAGCATATAGAAGCTGGTGGCCCAGACTCCTGAGATATTTTCTTTTTTTTGGCTGCCAGCACCAGCTCAGCAAGTGCCAGTTGTGAGGATGGACCTGGTGGCATGCATGGGGCTTGGAGTCTTCGGAGGCCAGGGGAAGTTAGCCAGGCACAGGGACAATGACCAGACATTTTATTATTGTCAGTAGAAATAAACATGCACAAATATGGATTTAGCACACGAAGAGCCAGATTAAGATTGAGCTTTGGAGGAGAGACCGTCTTAGGGTTTTTGCCTTCTTAAGGTGTCTTAAACTCCCTTGCCTTTCTCCTGCTTCTCACCTGGGATTCAAATCCTCCTTTAAAATCCTCTCTACACAACCAGTTTTAAGACTGACTGTTACTAAGGTACTCACAAACTCAGGGTCCTGTCTGTGGGTGCCAAAATTCTCCCCTTGGACTCCAGCATGGAGGTACATAGAACACCTAGCTAAAACCACATGAAGTTTAATTTCATTCCTAGCTCTAGGATTTTCTTGGGCCCTTAGGTTCTCATTAACTTCTCCAAGCCTCAGTTTTCCCATTTGTAAAAGGAAGATGCAGATTACAACTCCCCTGCTTATCTCAAAGAACTATTTGGGAAATCCAGTGAAAGGTCTTATTAATTAAGCATCTACTGAATAGAAGACTTATCTGGACATGAGTGGGAACACATTATCACTTAAAATATTTATGTAAGTGTAATGTAGGAGATGTAGGTTCGATCCCTGAGTCAGGAAGATCCCTTGGAGAAGGAAGTGGCAACCTGCTCCAGTATTCTTGCCTGGGAAATCCCATGGACAGAGGAGCCTGGCTGGCTATAGTCCATGGGGTCACAAAGAGTTGGACACAATTTAGCAACTGAGAATGCATGTATGCAAGAAATTTTTGGTTTTTTTAAAATTATATTTGAGAAAATTATAGTTTTTCCACAAAGGAACATTTATGGCAAGTAAATGATTAATTCTGGCATCAGAATCCATACTTAAGGCTTCAAAATATTCTAAACAATCTCCAGTTGTCTAATTGAGAACATGAAGCTTCTGACACAGAAATTGCTTAACTTAGGTCATCAACATTTCCCACTTGGCTTATGATGGTAGACTCCTGTCTCTCTGCTTCCAACTGCTCCAATCCTTTGTATATGCAACAGATGAATCTAAAGACATTTTGCTCCTGCTGAGAATATTTTCATGACTTTCAGCTCTTCCAGGAAATTCACATTGTTTAGATTTTCCATATTTTTAAAAACCTAGACTCTGTCCATCTCTCCAGCATCATCTCTTGACTCATCTCTTCCTGCCTCCAACAATGCTGTCCTGAGCCTTCCACACATAGACTCACAATTGTGTATGCATTTTCTCTGGGATCCTCAAACCCTTGAAGAGGTCTCAGTGCCTTGAGCCTTTGCATACTTCTGTCTAGACCCGCTTTATGCTTGTAAATTATGACTTAGGTTCAACTAAAATGTGTCTTTCAGAGCTCAACTTGAAAGTCACTCTGGGGAGCCCTGCATGACATCTGTCTTTTTCTTCTGCCTTCACAGCTGACATCTCCTGATTGGAGTCACTGTTATGTGCTGTGTTTCTTTTCCAGAAACACAGTGTTATTAGACTCTGAGTTCTTTGAAGACAGGGATGAAATCTCATTAATTTTCTCTTTCCCTCACTTCTTTCCTTCCTTAAGTAGTGCATGACTTCCTACTTTGGGCCAGACACTGTGTTCTGAAGATTCTTACATCTTTAGGCCTAATATGGTGCCAGACACAAAGCAAGCCAGCAATAAAGATGAGTGATGGAATGAAGCCACCGATTAATCAAAGGTTCAGTTCAAACAGGCTCAGCCCTTTCTCTCATCTAAAGCTATGCGGAGGTTCAGGAAGATCAGCAGCTTTTCTGACCTTTGCTTTTCCCGCATTGTTATTCATTTTCTGGTTTTAGCTTCTGACAGACAAAAATAGACTTTTCTAGGATATATCACCTAATTAGTGAATCACCCAGGCCCTTGATCTAGCTTATTATTTTGCTTTATGCTCTTGTGAGCTTGCTCTCCTGTCTAGTAGGAAAGGCACAGGCGTGGAGTCCAAGGGGTTCAGGTGCTCCTGCTTACACACGTGTCCTCTGGACCAGTAATTTACCCTTAATGAGCCTCAGTGTCCATATTTATAAAAAGAAAATGCTCATATGTGGTCCTGTGAGGAATAATTTGGAAGATGGGTTTCCCCTAAGTCTCAGCAGGTAAAGAATCCACCTGCAATGCAGGAGACTCAGGAGAAATGGGTTTGATCCCCGGGTTGGGAAGATGCCCTGGAGAAGGAAATGGCAACCCGTTCCAGTATTCTTGCCTGGGAAATCCCATAGACTGAGGAACCTGGCAGGCTATCGTCTAAAGAGTCACAAAGAGTCAGACATGACTCTGACTAACGGCTAATGTTTATAAGTAATTGACCCAGGGCTTGGTAAGGAATGGATTCTCCCAAAATGTGTCTGCCTGTGTCTTTCACCCAAAACACACACTGCCAGAGGAAGACTCTAAAGAGACAGAGAGGGATTAAAACATACCAGTTAATGGATATTATCTACTGAGAAGGTGGGGAGTTAGAAGCACTGGCTAAGGAGAAGTGTCACATCACTCCTAGAATTGTTGGGCAAATCATTACGCCTCATTATTTTCACGTCTAAAATTGAGATATTTTGCTTTCTAGGAGGGTGTCACGATTACTCAATGAGAGAATGAAAGCAAGGTCCTTTCCCAAGGCTCTGTCACAAAGGCAATCCTTCATCAATTTTGGTGACAATAATATTGTATTGTCCTTCTTCATTCCATCGGTTTGGATGACTAAGCTTCACTTTAATTCTGAGATTCTTTAACTCTGACGGCTGGTCCAGACTGGCATAGATTCTGGGGGCAGTGACAGAGTCCAGATACCCTCCAGAGCGTGACCCACAGATTCTATACTCTGAAGGAATGTGGTGAGACAAGAACCAGACCACACGTCCCTTTATTCTCAAGCCAACCGCGGAGCCCAGATGTGTTTTCTGACACCTCTGAACCTTCCTGGGGATGGACTTTCTGGGCCGGGTGCTGGGACATGTGGGGATTTTGTTTTTCTCCCTCTCTCGTGGGTCTTAATGGAAAAGCTCTGTCACAGCAACAGAAAACGAGTGGTGTCAGCATTGTTGAGACTTTCCATGAATTCCAATTACACATCATTTCCAGTTACAAAAAAAAAAAAAAAAAAAAAAAAAAAAAAAAGCAGGGTTGGCCCCGTTGCCCAACCACGGTGTTCAGAATGCCCTTTTACCAGAATGCATTTCTCAACATGGCACGGTGACCAGTGGTCTGCAGTGTGACCTTGCATAAATCTATAACTCTACATGACCTGGATAGTCACCGATCTCGGAGAAGTGGAGGCCGTATATGAGGCTCAAGCTCATGATTAGAGCTCAGGTTCTTAGGCGGGACAGAATCATGCTTAGAGTGCAACTCCACACAGACCAGTGTGTGCCACTGGTAGCAAGAGATCTCCTCAGTTTTCCCTCCTATTAAATGGGCACCCTGGGCTTTCCTGGGAAGATTAAATGAGATCATTTTATGTAAATGCTTTAGTCTACTGCCTGGTACCAAGAAATCTGTCCACTTCTGCTTCCATTATTATTAGATACTCATTGAGAACCTACCATGTTCAGTAACCTCTGAGTGGTTATTACCACATTCAGCCCTTAAAATAGCACTGCAAACAGGCCATTTTTGTAACACTGAATACAAGAAAAGAGAAACTTAGAGACTTCAGGTAACTCACCCAGAGCCACCCGAGGGCAAGGGGCAGGACTGGAATTTAACCTGAGGCCTCTCTGATGCCAACACCTATGAGGATCTTTCCACTGAGAGACAGACATTGACCTTTGATACTTCACTTTTCCTGACAAACACAGACAGGGAATGACTAATCAGAGGGAACCAATTCTTTTCAGACAAACAAACATGCTTAGAGCACTTTGTACGTGCCTAGTGGTGTGAGAGATGAAGTGGACGTCGTGATCCTTGGCCACAGCTTATTGTTTATTTGAGGTTGTAAGACAGGAAGACTGATGGGAGTGCTCTGGAGCCCCAAGGATGCCAGGATCGCAGACAGTGTCTTAGTATCTATAACCAGAATACCAGAGACTGGATGGCTTAAACAGCAAACTTGTATTTCCCATGGCTCTGGAGTCTCAGCAGCCCAGGACGGAAGAGCTGGCAGATTTCGTGTCTGCTGGGAACCTGCTTCCCTGTTCGTACATGGCTGTCTTCTCTCTGTGCCCTTATACTGTGGAAGGGACAGGAGAACACTTTGGGATTTCTTTGATAAGGACACAAATCTCATTCATGAGGGCTCCACTTCTGAGGGGCGTCACCTCCCAAAACAATCACATTGGAGGTTAAGATTTCAACCTATGAATTGCGGTGTGTGTGTGTGTGTGTGTGTGTGTGTGTGTGTGTGAGTGTGTGTGGTGTGTGCTCAGCTGTGTTTGACTATTTGTGACACTATGGACTATATAGCCCACCAAGCTCCTCTGTTTATGGGATTTCCCAGGCAAGAATATTAGGGTGGGTTGTCATTTCCTTCTCCAGGGGATCTTTCTGATCCAGGGATAGAACCCACATCTCCTGCACTGACAGGCGGATTCTCTACCACGGTGCCAACTGGGAAGCCTTATGAATTTTGAGGGGAACACAAACACAGCAGACAGTGATTCCTGGGTCATGTGGTCAAAATATCTTCCAAGAAAGGTTGAAGAAATTGTAGATTCTGGCAGAGTCATGGGAGCTGCCATGGGAGGAAGGAAGGCCATCCAATCCTTGGTGGTGTGGAGTTTCTGTAAGCACTCAGGAGACAGCTCAGTTAGTCCTTCTCTGAGAGATCTTCCCTGATGCCCAGGTAAGATCCCCCAGAGGAGGAAACAGCAACCCACTCCAATATGCTTGCCTGGAGAATCCTGTGGACAGAGGAGCCTGGCAGGCTACATCCACAGGGTCACAAAGAGTCAGACACGACAGAGTGAGCATGCACACACATCCACAGCACACCCCTTGGTACATAATAAATGCAAGGCTCATTCTCACAGACTTGTAGGGAGGAATGAGCATCTGCCTTGCTGGCTGGATTGCCCTGATGTAGGCTGATGATATGGGGAGCTGTTTCCCTGTCGGCTTTCTGGCAGAGGGTTAACAAGTGCTGGATTTCAGAGGAAAGAGGCACTGCCTGAGTCCTAAGCTTTCCTTCCAGCTTTTTGCAGTGGTAAGTTCTGCCTGTTCCTGCAGCCATGGGTCGTGGTATGTGCCATGAGCACTGCCCCCCTCCTTGTCATGCTTCCTATGTGAGGTTTCCCTGTGCTACCAGACAGCTCCTTGAGATAGTCTCATCTGGCAGTATGTCTGGGGCTCTCAGAAATATCCACTTTAGGGTGGATCAGGACCAGCTGGGTACATATAAGCCAGAGTTAGCTTCCATCCTTCAGCTTTCAAGATATATTGTTTTCTTTTGCTCACAGACATTTTTTCCTTCTTCTCTTTCACTTCAATAACTGCTACTGCTCTTTTGAGCTCAGCTTAAATCTTCCACTGGAAGCCTTTGTACCCTTAGGTACCACCTCTTAGGGCCTTTCTCATCTTGGCCATGTGACAGATTAATTATTGAATTACTTTTCTACAGTGTCAGTTATCTTTAGCTTTGATTAGTTTATTAAGTGAGTTTATCATCTGTAGAACTTCGGAGACTTAAGAGAAATTTTTCACAGAACTGATAGTTTTTGACGGAGGGGAATTGGAAACAAAAGCGATATGGGCCTCAGTGGGGGTCTTGGAGCCTCATAGCATTGAGTAACTTTCTGAGTGAGTCCCAGGAGGAGAGGCTGGAAAGAAGGAATATAACAATGGAAAACTTGACTCACTTGAAAATTCGTCCATGAGCCAGTCCTAAAGTCAAATATGATCTCATCAAAGCTTTCCCCCTTGATCATAGTCATATATTAATGCATATGTGTGTGTGTGTGTGAATGCATGTGTGTGTGCTTTTCAGACAGCAAAGGGCTGTCACACAGTGTTTCAGCAGCCTTGTATATTAAGCACAGTAGAGTTCCTCTCATTTGTTAGTAAGGAGGAGTCTAGGGTTTAAGGAGTGACATGCCCAAGCCCTGCAGCATGGACATACGCTGCTGGACTTCTAACCCCCATGGCAGCCAGTCTATTCCATTTTCATGCCTTGAAGCTGAAAAGTCTTTAGACACCTAAGAGGTAGGTATTTGCCTTCATCTCTTTCGTCAAAGAATTCAATACACCTTATTGTATTGAATGTTAGCAAGACAGTTTACAATGATATTCCATAGTAGTATCATATCGTATTCTCGACCATGGAAGAAGATGGCAAAAACCCATCCTGACAAAGGGTGAGTAAATGCAAGATATTAGTAAACAAATGGCGAGACAACGTATGGACTGGGAGAAATAATTTGCAAATGATGCTACTGACAAAGGATTAATTTCCAAAATATACAAGCAGCTCTTACAGTCTAACACACAAAAAAAGACAAACCAAGAAAAACAACTGAATCAAAACTGGGAAGATCCGGATACAGATTTTTCAAAGAAGTCATACAGATGGTCATCAGGCACATGAAAGGATGCTCAATATTGATAATTATTAGAGAAATGCAAATCAAAACTATAGTGAGTACTGGCCACTCAGACCAGTCAGAATGACCATTGTTAACTTTAAAAGTCTACAATAAGTTTACATAAAATAAATAAATAAATGAATAAAGGAAATCCTTCTACACTGTTGATGGGAATGTAAATTGGTTCAGCCACTATGGAGAACAATATTGAGGTTCTTTTAAAAAACTAAACCAGAGTTACCATATTATTGAGTTCCACTTAAAATGACCATCTTCAATCCCATTCCTGGGCAAGTATCTGGAGAAAATTCTTATTAGAAAGGGTGCACACACCCCTATTTTCATAATAACACTATCTGCAATAGCCAAGACATGGAGACAGCCTAACTGTCTGTCAACAGATGAATGGAGAAAGAACATATGGTTCATATACACAATGGAATACTACTCAGTCATAAAAAAGAACTGCTGCTGCTGCTAAGTCGCTTCAGTCGTGTCCGACTCTGTGCGACCCCATAGACGGCAGCCCACCAGGCTCTGCCATCCCTGGGATTCTCCAGGCAAGAACACTGGAGTGGGTTGCCATTTCCTTCTCCAATGCAGGAAAGTAAAAAGTAAAAGTGAAGTCGCTCAGTCGTGTCCGACTCTTAGCGACCCCATGGACTGCGGCCCACCAGGGTCCTCCCTCCGTGGGATTTTCCAGGCAAGAGTACTGGGGTGGGATGTCATTTGCAGCAACATGGATGGACCTACAAATTATCATACTAAGTGAAGTCAGACAGAGAAAGACAAATAGATGGTATCACTTATATATGACATCTAAAATAAAATACAAATGAACTTATTTACAAAATAGACTTACAAATTTATGGTTACCAAAGAGGATAGTGGAGGGTGAGAGGAGAGATAAACTAGGAGTTTTAGATAAACAGATATACATTACAATATATAGAATAGATAAACAACAAGAACCTACTGTAGAGTACTGCTGCTGCTGCTAAGTCGCTTCAGTCGTGTCTGACTCTGTGCGATCCCATAGACGGCAGCCCACCAGGCTCCCCTGTCCCTGGGATTCTCCAGGCAAGAACACTGGAGTGGGTTGCCATTTCCTTCTCCAATACATGAAAGTGAAAAGTGAAAGAGAAATTGTTCAGTCGTGTCTGACTCTTAGCAACCCCATGGACTGCAGCCTACCAGGCTCCACCATCCATGGGATTTTCCAGGCAAGAGTACTGGAGTGGGGTGCCATTGCCTTCTCCGTCACTGTAGAGTACAGGGAACTCTTAATATATTCAATATCTTATAATAATCTATAATAGAAAATAATTTGAAAAATATATATATACATATACACACACATATAGGTATAACTGAATCACTTTTCTGTGATCCTGAAACTAACATAATACTGTAAATCAACTATACTTCAGTTTTAAAAAGTGGTTAAAAATGTAGGAAATCAAGACCAACGGAAGAGAAGATGTACCATGCAAACTCCACGTATCCCCAGGATTGGAATATTTGAGCTTCACTGAGGGCTTTGACTTCTTAGCAGCCACGATAAAAAAGAAAAACATATTTAATCCCTTGTACTTAGGAAAGCAATAGTTTCTGAGCCAAAGGAATCATTTGTAAGCCTTTAGGCATCAGAGAATTCTTTTCAAGGGGCTTTAGCATTTATTCAACAAATACTTACTTACTAGTTACTGTGTACCAGGCACTGTGCTGAGACACGAGCACAGAGGATGCACCAATATTGTCCTTGTCCCTGTGACAATCAGTCAATGATTAACAGTGTCTCTCTTGCCTCAGTTTGCTCAGCAGGAGCCATCTAGGGAGAATGTGTGTGTTACTCACTCAGTCGTGTCTGACTCATTTGCAACCCCATGGACTGTAGCCTGCCAGGCTTCTCTGTCCATGGGATTCTCTAGGCAGGAATACTGGAGTGGGTTGCCATTTCCTTCTCCAGGGATCTTCCTGACCCAAGGATCGAACGCAGGTCTCCTGCATTGCAGGCAGACTCTTTCCATACTCAAAACCCAGATGTGCGCCCTACACGGTCATTGTAGCTCTCATCTGGGAAAGTTTTCAGCAAGTAATTGAAAAGAAGCTATTTTTGGTTCTTTCCTTGTGCTGTTTAGGTCCTAAGTGGGTAGTTTGGTCCCACAGTTGTAGCGGTGAGAAACTAGATTGACAGCTTCTGGCGCAGCCAAGTAGAAGTATCACAGGCAGGCTTTTTTCCCTGGTTAAATGGGTCTTTCTCTGAGGACAGATGCTGGCACTTCTTGATGACTCACTTCTGAGGGCCTCAGCCCCATCAGGGTCTGAAGAAAGGAAGAGGGCTGGCGCCAGGCCCAGTGCTGGTGACATCCTGGCTTCTTGCCTGCCATTTAGAATTGCCCCAGTGGGCACATCTGTGCCCGGAATTTGTCGACTTGTGTCAAAAGACAATGAAGATTTGTTGCCTGCATCTGAAACGATGACTTCATGGTTCGTTTAAGGGAGAATAACAGTTAGGATGGAGGAGGTGGGAGATTTGTGGAGTCAAAGAGGGCACATTGCAATGTTTAAGTTTCATGTTAGATAAAATCTAGAATGCTTCTTATCTGGGAAACTGTAAAGTCCAAAGCATTAACCCTGTTGGCCATAAAAGAACCCAAGTTTCCTCCCATTTAGCTAATTTTGAAAGGAATGATGAGTCTCCACGTCATTGGGGTGACGTGAGTAGACTTATTTTCCTTTCCCGTGCTGACAAGCATGATGTGGAGCAGTAGCTTTTAAAATTTTTTGACAATGATCCATAAAGAGAAGTACATTTTCTATTGTGACTCCGAACATACAAATGTACTGAAAAAGTTTTCATGGAAAATGCTGCTGCAATGTGTAATATCTGAGAACAGTTTCTGTTATATTTTATTTGTTCATTTACTTCATCTATAAAAATCGGCCTGTGAGTTGGTTCCAGGACTTCCTAACAGGTCGTGACGTCCAGTTGGAAAATACACATGTGGAGGAAAGACCGTGGAGTCTTAGAGGTCTCAAAACAATAAGATCCTTGTCTGTCATTGACCTTAGGGGCTCCATGCAGTGCAGTGACTCAGGGACCCAGGTGGCTGGAGTCTCCATGTTAATCCCTTCTCCAGTGGCTTGGAGAGCAATCTGACGTCCAGCCATGAGCCAGGGACAGTCGCAGCCCCAGGCCTGGTTCCCAGACGCGTGACCTGTGCAGTCATGGGGCCTTGTGCTATGCTCACTGCTCTGAGGTCACTGTCTTGACTTAGTAATACTTTTTGAAGAAGCCCCTTGCTTTAATTTTGCACCAGGCCCCACAAATTATGTAGCCAGTCTGCATACAATGTTGTCGAGTCTCCATTTTTTTCATCTGTAAAATGGGTGCTCTTGATAAAACTCTTAAAAGGATTAAAAGAAGAATGGCTGAGGGTTCGTATATATGGGCTACTGTTTTCAGCTTGCTGGTATCCTCTTCATTGGTACCTCCACGGAAAACCTCTACTTGATTAAACGTGCCTGGTCACCCTGAAGTGCTGCACTTCCTTAAGCTGTCTTCCTTTCCCCTTCTGCTTATCTGAGTTTTGTTCATTACTCAAGAAGATTCACTCTAGTTTCTCCTTGGGGGCCATCTTCCATGACTTCTCAGCACCCCTGCAGCATCAGTCATGGGTCCTTCCTTCATGAGCCTATCACTTTAATTCCATCCTCTCCATCTGACTCCCTACACCCCAGCTCAGGACTCCTCACTTCCTGCCTGGAACATTTACTGCTACTGCTAAGTCCCTTCAGTCGTGTCCGACTCTGTGTGACCCCATGACGGCAGCCCACCAGGCTCCCCCGTCCCTGGGATTCTCCAGGCAAGAACACTGGAGTGGGTTGCCATTTCCTTCTCCAATGCATGACAGTGAAAAGTGAAAGTGAAAATGAAGTCCCTCAGTCATGTCTGACTCTTAGCGACCCCATGGATTGTAGCCTACCAGGCTCCTCCATCCATGGGATTTTTCAGGCAAGAGTACTGGAGTGGGGTGCCATTGCCTTCTCCGAACATTTAAGCAGCCTCCTAATTAGTTGTCCCATGTCTAGCTGGCCCTTCCGTTCTATCCTCCACCATGCCAGGGTCATTTTCCCATTATTCTCAAATGACTTTTCTAGGGTGCCACTTCCACAGGTAGAAAGCTTCAGTCGCTCTGGTCACCTGTAGGCCTTGGCCTCACAGTCATTGGCTCCATGGCCCCTCTGTTCTGCTCTTCCTCTGCTCCCCTCCTGAGCCCTGCCTGCCTGCTCCACGAACCATCTCTGGAATAGAGTTTATTCTCTGGCCTTTGGTTCTTCACACACTCTCTTCCTGTGGCTGAAGTGGCCTGCCCTCAACTCTCCCTGGGAGGATTTCAACCCACCTCTCACTGCCCCTGTGAAGCTCAGCCTCCTCCCCAAAGATCTCCTGGGCAGGATGGAACGACTCCCTCTTGTCTCTGAATTCTATAGTGTTTCTTGGAATTTAACCTTCATCTTGAAGTTATGAGGCAATTCACCCAAGGTCTTAATTGCATTTTCAGCTGGGTCTGTGTTCCAGAGAATAGAGACAATTAGGTGATGCGCCTGTTGCATCAGCCACTCTTTAGGGGAGGCCCCTGGAGTGCAGACTCCTGCAAAGCTTGCTTGGAGCCTGTCCTGGTCCCCTCAGCTGGTCTGAATCACCCCTCCTTCTCTGACCCTCTTGGCACTTTGCACACCCCTCTAGCATAGCACTCACCACTTTCCATTTGAGTTATTTCTTGACACGACTGGCTTCCCCACTAGGCATGTCTTATTCATTACTGCAGCTCCAATGCCTCTCCCAGGGCTTGGTGCTCAGTTAGCACTCAGGAAATGGATGAATAGATGAAAGGACAGAGATCCAGAGAGAAGGGGAAGTTGCTGGCTACTGCGGGGGCGTGTGGAAGGAGGGTCTTGCGTGTATCTCAGATAAGGTAGGCTGAAATAACAATTGTTTCTCAAATCTTATTGACACCAAACAACACATATTTGTTTCTCATTCAGACTTGTGTCCGCTGTGAGCAGTACCAATACTGCTCTGTTCTCTCTTCATTCTGGGGCCAAGGCTGATGTCGGTCACAGAGACATGACGGTCTATGGCAGAATAAAAGGACAGATGGCAGAGGCATGCGGTGGCTCTGGGGAGAAATGGCTCAGATCATTTCAACTCACATCTTGTTGACTGAAGCAACTCTTAGGGCTCCAGCAAAGAGAATACTCTCAGAGGGTTGGGCCCAGTAGAGAGGGGCAGTGGGTATTTTGAAAACACAACCAGCTCCAGTGGGGCAATGCTTTAAGTGGGGTAGTACCCCAGAGTTACTGGTGTAATGCTCTGGCTCTCTGTGCTCCCATACTCACTCCGACCCTGGCGAGGGTGGGGGAGGGGCTCATCCACTTGGTGTGTTTGGAGCCTGGAACTGGGCCCACAGAGTTCTGCATCTGGCCCATCCTTTCTAATCCAGCATGGGTTGCCCATAGGGACTGTGTTTTCTACTTTGCCCTTTTAGGGGTGGAGGGAGAGACATTCTAGTCCAGGGTTCCTGTGACTTGGTAGGTTCTGTCTAATCCTGAAGTCCCGTTTATCATTGGTAGAAGCCACATTCTCCGATATCAAGTGTACACATAACAAAGGTGATGATGAATAAAGAGATGTTTCCTTCTCCTTAGTCCTGTGTCCCATTTCTCAGCTTGTTTGGAGCTTGGATGAGGAAGAAGGTGCGATTTTTTGAGACCCTTCCAGTGCCTCAGTACCTGAGTTTGCAGAAATACCAGGTTCTGAAAATGATGTTTGCTCCAACACAGAGAGGTTCCAATGTTGCTACTGTGAGTATTGTTTCACTTAAAGGACTTGGCCAGTGGGAAAGAAAGACCGATTATCAAACACAGTGTCTAAACATGCTGCTTCCCGCCCCAGGATCAGCTACCAAAGACTCTGTTCAGGACTTCCGTGGTGGTCCAGTGGCTAAGACTGCGCCCTCAATGCAGGGGGCTCGGGGTTCTATCCTTGGTCAGGGAACTAGATCCCACATGCCACAGCTAAGACCCAGAGTGGTCAAATACATAAATAATAAATAAAATAAAAATTTAAAAAGATCGTTCATGCTGAGCCATCTGGTTCCTGTATAATCAGAAATCAGAGCACTCTGTGGTGATCTAAATGAGAAGAAAATCTAAAAAAAAGAAAAGGATTTTTATACATATATGCATATGTATTTGAGAAGGCAATGGCACCCCACTCCAGTACTCTTGCCTGGAAAACCCCATGGATGGAGGAGCCTGGTGGGCTGCAGTCCATGGGGTCGCTGAGTCAGACATGACTGAGTGACTTCACTTTCACTTTTCACTTTCGTGCACTGGAGAAGGAAATGGCAACCCACTCCAGTGTTCTTGCCTGGAGAATCCCAGGGACAGGGGAGCCTGGTGGGCTGCCGTCTATGGGGTCGCACAGAGTCGGACACCACTGAAGTGACTTAGCAGCAGCAGCAGCATGCATATGTATGTATATGTACAGCTGATTCACTTGGCTGTAAAGTAGAAGCTCATGTAACATTGTAAAGCAACTATATTCCAATAAAAATTAATTTAAGAAAAGAGAAATCAGAACACTGTAGGAAATGGCCATGGGGGACATCTGAAGTGAATAGTATCTTTTTTCATGCAAAGTAGACCCTCAGGGAAAATCCTGAAACCTGACTATTCACACTCCTTTTTACCAGTACATATGGCATTCAGAGGGTCCTTGTGAGGGGAACACACCTATCCTTACTTAACAGGGTGTTTTGCAGAGGCCAGGCCTGGGATTCATATATTTCTGGCAAGTGGAATCAGTGATAGCCTTCACTACCAAGCACCTCTTTGTTATCTGTGGATGGTGCTTCAGTTCTTAACCAGAGGAAGAATAACACATTCTGATGGGAGGAGGAGGTTGGTGGGTGGGCAGAGAAAGATGAGCAAAGGTGAGAGGGAATGTGTCATGATTTGTTTCTAATCAGTCTGGCTGCATGATAGAGTATGGGGAGGGGAATGATGCCTACAGCAAAAGTCCTATTTATGGAAAAGTGCAAGATGCAGGGAAGAAGCAGTGCAGCCTTGGGAACAGGCACCAAATTTGGCAATTTGCTCAAAGATTTCTCTTCCCTCTGGTTCCAGAGCTCAGTCTTTGGCAGGGCTTGTAGGCCACAATGTTGACCACAGGAGGGGCAGAGAGAGAAGCAAGGCTGTCATCAAGGGTGCCAGGTGTCTGTGGCACTCAAGTTTTTTCCTAAAACTGTTTGCTCATAGAATATTTCAAAGAGAGACTGGGAGAAGCTTGTTCCCTGAGCCTATTCAAAGTATGGTGCTTAATGACACTGCATGCACGCTCAATCGTGTCTGACTCTTTGCGACTCCATGGACCCTCCTCTGTCCATGAAATTTTCCAGGCAAGAATACTGGAATGGGTTGCCATTTCCTACTCTAGGGAATCTTCCCAACTTAGGGATTGAACCTGCATCTCTTGTGTCTCCTGCATTGGCAAGCAGATTCTCTACCACTAATCTACCTGGTTAAAGACTACGTTATTGAGAATTGATGGTGGTGCTGGGGAGTATTTAAGAATCATTATCATTTATCCATTGACGTATCTATGACCTCATATACATTCCCAGGATGTTGGACCCTGAGACACAGGGGTACAACTACAGGTAAGCCTTCAATACTGGGGTGACTATTGCATTTGTGATATATCCTTCTGTATTAGTTTCTTATTGGTGATGTAACAGTTTACATTGGAAGGGTTGTTGCTGAATCGGAAGCTCCAATACTGTGGCCACCTGATGGAAAGAACCAACTTATTGGAAAAGATCCTGATGCTGGGAAAGATTGAGGGCAGGAGGAAAAGTGGGTGGCAAAGGAAGAAATGGTTAGATGGTATCACCGACTCAATGGACATAAATTTAGGAGATAGTGGAGGACAGAGGAAGCTGGCATGCTACAGTTCATGGGATTGCAAAGAGCTGGACATGACTTAGCAACGGACATGAACAAAACAACAGCTTAGCACAAACTTGGTGATTTAAAAAAAAAACCCCATAAATTTATTATCTTATAGTCCTGGAGGTCAGAAGTCCAAAATCAGTTTTACAGAGCTAAAAGCAAGGTGTCATCTGGCTATGCTTTTTCTGAAGCCTCTAGAGAAAAGCTCATTTTTAATTTTTTTGTATTTTCTACATTCTGGCAATCACCAACTTTCCTTGACTTTCATTCATCATCAAAGCCAGTGGTGTAGCATCTTTCGGTCTCTTCCCCTGACTCTGACACTCCTGTGCCCTTTCTTAAGGACCTTGTAAAACTATCCTCATCTCAAGATGCTGAGCTTAATCCCTTTTGCCATATATTCAGCCTACTATATCCTCCAGTTTCCTTTGGCTTTGTTTCAAACTTATCAAGAGGACACACTACTGCAACATTTATTAAGCACCTGCTGTATACCTTTTCTCTGCTGGAAACTTTTCATACTCTTAAAATTGAATCCCCACTGTGACTCTGCACATAGTCATATCCGACTCTTTGCAACGCCTTGGACTGTGGCTGGCCAGTCTCCTCTGTCTCTGGAATTTTCCAGGCAAGAATATTGAAGTGGATTGCCATTTCCTCCTCCAGAAGATCTTCCCAACTCAAGGATAGAACCTAAGTCTCTTGCATCTCCTGCATTGGCAGGCAGATTCTTTACCACTGCGCCATCTAGGAAGCCTCTGCCCAAGGGGTATTTTTTGTGTCTGTTGTATAAATGAGGAAGCCGAGGGTGGCATATGTTAGATTACTTGTTTATTTTGTAAGAGACGGAAGTAAGATTTGAGTGTAAATGGGTCTGGCTTAAAAACTCACTCTTTCCCTACAATTTCAAATACTCCATCTCTGAAGCTGCTGCTTTCTCATGATTGAAAGGATTTAGTGAAAAAAAAAAAAGCCAAGAAATATCTTGTCCATTCTCTGCTGGTGGCTACAGAGGAATGTTCAAGGGGCCTTTCAGTACTTCTTGATAGCCACGTTTTCTATCCTGGGAGTAGGGGAGACGCCTGATTTCATCTTTTGCCTGGGGTTCTGACCAGGATACCCTGGCTTTGTGGAAGAGACACACCCAGATTCTCCAGATGAGTCATAGACTGTGCCCAGAGCTAAAGTGTGGTGAAGAGGGAAGGCTTCTGCTGCCCCAGGCTGTGAAATGGTTTCCATTACGGTATTTCTGCCGAGAGAGCAGCAGAGTGCTGCCCTTCGATCCTCCTCCCCATGACTACGGAGCCTCAGGCATCTGCCTGAGTTAGCAGAAACCTGAATAGGGCCCCGAGAAAGCCGGGGACTGGAGCTCAGCGCCCTGGACGCCCGTGTCAGCGTCACCACTAACTGATCCTTTGACTGCTCCACCCTCTGAGTCTTGGGTTCTAGCTGGACTGGATGTCTGCAGCCTTCTCTTTGCTTACAATTTAGAGTGTCACTGCTTAGCCAAAGGGACTGCTTTCAGTGGAACAGATAAGTATCAGAAAGTTACCATGCATATGGAGATAACTTTGCCACGTGCACACTCCTTCTCCATGGAGTGTCTCAGAGCCGTGCGTTAGAATTCTGATTCTTCCCTTACTGGCTGGGTTATCTTGGGCAAACCTCACTTTCTTCACTTATGAAATGGGGATGATGATAATTATACTGCCCTCCTTCTGAGGTTGTTGTGGGGATTGCACAGTCACTAGAATACACTGGTGACTCTTCAGTTCTATACGCATGCTCATCTCATGCCTCCCTCTCCACTCTTATGGAAGCTCTAGTAGAGAAAGGAGCTTGGGCTCTTGAGTCAGAACCACTAGCCTTTTCTATTAGACTCTGCTACTCATCAGCTGCCTGACCTTAGACAACTCAATTCAAACCCCCTGATCCTTAGGACTTTTCATAAACTGTGGACAGTGATAATAGAGACTTCTTAATGGGGGGATGAGAATTAATAGGATAATACATGTAAAGTTCCAAGCAGAGTGCTTGGCACATGGAAAGTATTTGGTCCCTTCGGGTCATGTGACTGACTTCTTTCACATTTCTAGGATGCTTTGAATTTCATTCCAGTTTCAAATGTGTCAAGAAACATTTTAACATTTTAGGTAAAGTCAAGCTTTTATATTGCGGTCACATACTTGTAAATATGTGTATTAAACTACATCCTGATGTAAACCAAGTGGTATTGATTTTTCCAGTGCCTTCCACCCCCTAACTTCTAGCCTCAATGTCTGCAAATAATTAATGGAGAGAGGAGGTTTACAGTTGGCTACACAAATGTACATTAAACATTTAATTTGAAAAAGTGAAAGGATGAACCCAACAAGCTGCAATAATCTTCAAAAGCTCTGTTAAGGATTTAGACATATGGTATTGATTTATGGATAAAACCAAGACTTTTGGCTTTGACTCCACAGAAAAATCATGGAGCCACTGCTTCTATGTGGAGTATCAGAAAATACTGCAGAGGTGATCCTGTGCCCTGGTTTCTGGTTCAGCCTGACCTTGAAAATATAATCAGATAGCAGCAGCCTTTGCTCAACTTTTGGCTCTACCAGATGCAACCAAATATTCAGAAGATTTAAGGCAGTGAGAATATACTGGACAGAGAACTGCCAAAGGAAGGAAACAGATTGGATCCTCTTTGTATTTAGCTCTTTTCTACTTGGAATAGAGGCAATGGTAACTAAGGCAACTACCATTTAAGGAATTATAATTTACTGGATGGTTTTATATTATTCCCATTTTACAGATGAGAAAACTAAGGCTCAGGAACATTTCATAACTTGCTCAGAGCCATATAGTTCATAAATGGAAATCAAGAATTTGAATATAAGTCTGTTTGAGCCTGGACTGCTTTTGTGAAATTGTTAAAGGGAACCATTAACATCTAATAGGAATGGTTCACCCACTGATCTATTAAATACTTGCTCAAAGGCTGAGCAATGGATCGAATGACCTCTTGGAAAGCCAAGATTTTGGTAGTTTAAGGCTCCTTTCATCTTTCTGAGTTGAATATGTTGGACATTTTCATGAGCCCTTCCATGTAAGCTGCTCTACATTCCTGGCCTATGGATCCCTTGTAACTATTGCCTCCTTTCAAAAGCAAAGCATTGATTTGTACCCACTCAGAAGCTATTTGTCTGCCTGCTGTTACCTGGAGAGTAAATTTCCTGTTTGACCAAATTCCTACAAAATTCTCAGTAAAGCCAGGACATGTTTTTAAATTGATAATAATGTTTGTTGAGCTTTTATTTCCCTGGTTTTGATGGAGGGAGAAACAGAAATGTTTCCATCGGACCTTATACATTGACTATTGCTATCAGTGTGACCTTGAGCCCAAAGTTTGGGGATGGGATTTTCTGCACTTGGTCTTGGTTTGCAACATTTCCTGAGATATGGCATCCATCCCCACACTCCCACCATCTGTCACCCATCCATCATGGTCCAAACTACCACTGTGCTTCACCTAAAATATTGAATGACCTAATTGTTCCCCCTGCCTAGAGCTTTACCTCCTCCAATTCATTTCATTTATAAAAAGATTTTTGTATTATAAAATAACACAAGCATATGCAAAAGTATCACATGATATAATGAATTATAGTTCACTTAGGATTAGAAACTTTTAAAATTACACATATGCATTCATAAAAACAATATATAAAGAATTGCTTCCCCTGCATTTAAACTTGGCTTAAATTGTATCACACTACACACATCCTTCGGAGAAGGCGATGGCACCCCACTCCAGTACTCTTGCCTGGAAAATCCCATGGGTGGAGGAGCCTGGTGGCCGCAGTCCATGGGGTCGCTAAGAGTCAGACACAACTGAGCGACTTCACTTTCCGTTTTCACTTTCATACATTGGAGAAGGAAATGGCAACCCACTCCAGTGTTCTTGCCTGGAGAATCCCAGGGACGGCGGAGCCTGGTGGGCTGCCGTCTATGGGGTCGCACAGAGTCGGACACGACTGAAGTGACTTAGCAGCAGCAGCACAAACATCCTTTGGTAAGTTGTTTTTCACCCAGGGCAGCCTTGTGTCTTGAGAATTAGCCAGATTGTTATGTGTAGATAAAATTTATTCATTTTGAAACTTCTCTAAGGAGTACCCTTGTGGGAATATCCCACAGATTTAGTTTTTCCACTCTCTTGTTCGTTGGTGTTCATCTAGTTGGTTTCAATGGTACCCGATGACAGAGAACACTACAGTAGGCATCCTTGCACACATCTTGTGCATATTTGTGTAAAGCCCTGTGGAGTGTATACCTGCATATGGACTTTCCAGATTATATAATATGCCCATATTTATATTTACTAGATGATATCAGGGCTTCTCTGGTGGCTCAGATGGTAAAGAATCTGTCTGTGATGCAGGAGACATGGGTTTGATCCCTTGGTTGGAAAGATCCCCTAGAGAAGGGAAAGGCTACCCACTCCAGTATTCTTGCCTGGAGAATTCCATGGGCAGAGGAGCCTGGTGGGCTCCAGTCCATGGCAACTGTATTGGTTTCCAAAATGTGCCAGTTTACCTTCTCAGCTGCATGTTATGGAGAATTGAAGTTTCCATTTTCTTACATCCTTGCTAGTAGTTGATATCGTCAGATATTTAACAATCTGATGGATCTGACTAAGTAATTTCCTAAACTTGTATTTGCTAGTGAGAATGTTTTTCTTACTTGCAGGCGGCTGCGGCAGGCACGCTAAAGCGCCGGCGGCTGCGGCGGGCCGAGAGGAGCCAGCCCATGTCCTAGGTCAGGGGCAGAAGTCGGGAGGACCCCATACCTGAAGAGCAGCAGCCAAGAGGAGTTATCCCATGTCTGAGGTCAGAGGCAGCAGCCGAGAGTACCAGACTGCGATGGTGCAGGAATGGCCAAGAGGAGCTACTCAATGTCTGAAGTCGAGGGGGCGGCCGAGAGGAGATACCCAGCGTCCCTGGTCAGGGGCGATGGCGAGAGGAGTTACCCCACGTCGAGGTCAGGGGCTGCGGCCAGGAGGAGATACCCCACGCTATCTAGGTTGGTCATAACTTTCCTTCCAAGCAGTAAGCGTCTTTTAATTTCATGGCTGCAGTCACCATCTCTAGTAATTCTGGAGCCCTGAAAAATAAAGTCTGACACTGTTTCCACTGTTTCCCATCTATTTCCCATGAAGTGATGGGACCGGATGCCATGATCTTCGTTTTCTGAATGTTGAGCTTTAAGCCAACTTTTTCACTCTCCACTTTCACCTTCATCAAGAGGCTTTTTAGTTCCTCTTCCCTTTCTGCCATAAGGGTGGTATCATCTGCATATCTGAGGTTATTGATATTTCTCCCAGCAATCTTGATTCCAACTTGTGTTTCTTCCAGTCCAGCATTTCTCATGATGTACTCTACATATAAGTTAAATAAACAGGATGACAATATACAGCCTTGACGAGCTCCTTTTCCTATTTGGAACCAGTCTGTTGTTCCATGTTCAGTTCTAACTGTTGCTTCCTGACCTGCATACAAATTTCTCAAGAGGCAGATCAGGTGGTCTGGTATTCCCATCTCTTTCAGAATTTTCCACAGTTTATTGTGATCCACACAGTCAAAGGCTTTTGCATAGTCAATAAAGCAGAAATAGATGTTTTTCTGGAACTCTCTTGCTTTTCTGATGATCCAGCGGATGTTGGCAATTTGATCTCTGGTTCCTCTGCCTTTTCTAAAACCAGCTTGAACATCAGGAAGTTCACGGTTCACATATTGCTGAAGCCTGGCTTGGAGAATGTTGAGCATTACTTTACTAGCATGTGAGATGAGTGCAATTGTGCGGTAGCTTGAGCATTCTTTGGCATTGCCTTTCTTTGGGATTGGAATGAAAATTGACCTTTTCCAGTCCTGTGGCCACTGCTGAGTTTTCCAAATTTGCTGGCATATTGAGTGCAGCACTTTCACAGCATCATCTTTCAGGATTTGGAATAGCTCCACTGGAATTCTATCACCTCCACTAGCTTTGTTCGTGGTGATGCTCTCTAAGGCCCACTTGACTTCACATTCCAGGATGTCTGGCTCTAGGTCAGTGATCACACCCCATCATGATTATCTGGGTTGTGAAGCTCTTTTTTGTACAGTTCTTCTGTGTATTCTTGCCACCTCTTCTTAATATCTTCTGCTTCTGTTAGGTCCATACCATTTCTGTCCTTTATTGAGCCCATCTTTGCTTGAAATGTTCCCTTGGTATCTGTGATATTCTTGAAGAGATCTCTAGTCTTTCCCATTCTGTTGTTTTCCTCTATTTCTTTGCATTGATAGCTGAGGAAAGCTTTCTTATCTCTTCTTGCTATTCTTTGGAACTCTGCATTCAGATGCTTTTATCTTTCCTTTTCTCCTTTGCTTTTCGCTTCTCTTCTTTTCACAGCTATTTGTAAGGCCTCCCCAGACAGCCATTTTGCCTTTTTGCATTTCTTTTCCACGGGGATGGTCTTGATCCCTGTCTCCTGTACAATGTCACGAACCTCAGTGCATAGTTCATCGGGCACTCTATCTATCACATCTAGGCCCTTAAGTCTATTTCTCACTTCCACTGTATAATCATAAGGGATTTGATTTAGGTCATACCTGAATGGTCTAGTGGTTTTCCCTACTTTCTTCAATTTCAGTCTGAATTTGGCAATAAGGAGTTCATGGTCTGAGCCACAGTCAGCTCCTGGTCTTGTCTTTGCTGACTGTACAGAGCTTCTCTATCTTTGGCTGCAAAGAATATAATCGACATGATTTTGGTGTTGACCATCTGGTGATGTCCATGTATAGAGTCTTCTCTTGTGTTGTTGGAAGAGGGTGTTTTTTATGACTAGTGCATTTTCTTGGCAAAACTCTATTAGTCTCTGCCCTGCTTCATTCCGTATTCCAAGGCCCTTTTTGCCTGTTACTCCAAGTGTTTCTTGACTTCCTACTTTTGCATTCCAGTCCCCTATAATGAAAAAGATCTTTTTGGGCGTTAGTTCTAAAAGGTCTTGTAGGTCTTCATAGAACCGTTCAACTTCAGCTTCTGCAGTGTTACTCATTGGGGCATAGACTTAGATTACTGTGACATTGAATGGTTTGCCTGGAAACGAACAGAGATTATTCTGTCGTTTTTGAGATTGCATCCAAGTACTGCATTTCAGACTCTTTTGTTGACCATGATGGCTATTCCATTGCTTCTGAGGGATTCCTGCCCACGGTAGTAGATATAATGGTCATCTGAGTTAAATTCACCCATTCCAGTCCATTTGAGTTCGCTGATTCCTAGAATGTCAACATTCACTCTTGCATCTCTTGTTTGACCACTTCCAATTTGCCTTGATTCATGGACCTGACATTCCAGGTTCCTATGCAGTATTGCTCTTTACAGCATCGGACCTTGCTTCTATCACCAGACACATCCACAGCTGGGTGTTCTTTTTGCTTTGGCTCCATCCCTTCATTCTTTCTCGAGTTGTTTCTCCACTAATCTCTAGTAGCATATTGGGCCCCTACTGACTTGGGGAGTTTCTCTTTCAGTATCCTATCATTTTGCCTTTTCATATTGTTCATGGGGTTCTCAAGGCAAAAATACTGAAGAGGTTTGCCATTCCCTTCTCCAGCAGACCACATCCTGTCAGATCTCTCCACCATGACCCGCCCATCCTGGGTTGCCCTATGGGCATGGCTTAGTTTCATTGAGTTAGACACGGCTGTGGTCCTGGTGTGATTAGATTGACTAGTTTTCTGTGAGTATGGTTTCAGTGTGTTTGCCCTCTGATGCCCTCTTGCAACACCTACCATCTTACTTGGATTTCTCTTACCTTGGGCGTGAGGTATCTGTTCACGGCTGCTCCAGCAAAGCACAGCCATCACACCTTACCTTGGACAAGGGGTCTCTGCTCACCACCACCCTTCCTGACCTTCAACATGGGATAGCTCCTCTAGGCCCTCCTGAGCCCATTATTTATAATGGCATATCTGATTATGCCACGTTTCCATGGGTATGTTTCAAGGTGCTTGGTTCTATTATATTAATTTGTTTGTTCTTATATCAATAGCACATTGTCTTGAATATTTTATTGTTAGAATAAACCTTGACATCTGATTTTGGTAATCTTTGTTATTCTTCAACATTTTCTTATTTCTTTATGCTTCTATAGGAACAGTATGAGCTTTGGCCTGTCAATTTCAATGAAAACCTTATTGAGATTTTAATTGTAAGTACAACAAATGTATAAATCATCTTTGTGGCAGAACAGAGGCCTGTTTAAAGCCAAATCTTCACTTCCATAAATATTTATTCAGGCTATCTTTTATGTCCTTTAAAAATGTCTTAAATTTTTTCCCTAAAAGTTTATTTACATTTTTATTAGAAGTATTTATAGGAGCCCTGAAGTTTTGCTTGCTGTTATGAAATTATGTTTAATTTCCACTATATTTTATAATTGATAGGGTGATTTTCTGAGAACACTAATGAATTTGTGAGTTGATCTTGTAACTTGCAGAATTCTCTTATCTTCTCTAATATTTTCTCTGTAATTTTCCTGGATTTTCTAATGGTATTTTCTGCAACTGGAGATCTGTTTTGTCTTTTTATCTATTTTAAAAGTCATTTGTTTATTTTTCTTATTGCATTAACCAGGGCTCTTGGATAATGTTGAAGAGTAGGGGTGACACAGGCCTCCTTGGCTTCCTCCAGAATTTTTTCAAGGAAATATTTCTAGCATTCTATCATAGGGAGGCCATTCAGTATAGCGGTTAAAAATGCACGCTCTGGGGTCAAGTGAGTTTGAGATTAGACTCTGTCACTAAAGTGTCGTATTACTTGGAGTATAGGAACTTCCATACAGTTCTGCATATTGGCTGGACCTATTTATATTCCCACCAACAGTGTAGGAGGACTCCCTTTTCTACATACCCTCTCCAACATTTATTACTTGTAGATGATGGCCATTCTGACGAGAGTGATGTGATACCTCATTGTAGTTTTGATTTGCATTTCTCTAATAATTACTGACTCTTTGCAATCCCATGGACAGTAGCCTGCACCAGGCTCCTCTGTCCATGGGATTTTCTAGGCAAGAGTACTGGAGTGGGTTGCCATTTTCCTCTCCAGGGAATCTTCCCGACCCAGGGATCGAACCCAGGTCTCCCGCATTGTAGACAGACGCTTTACCATCTGAGCCACCAGGGAAGTCAATAATTAGCGATGTCGAACATTTTCTTCGTAAGCTTATTGGGCATCTGTATGTCTTTGAAGAAATATCTATTTAGGTCTTCTGCCCATTTTTTTTGATTGGGTTATTTGTTTTTGGTTTGTTTTGATATTTAGCTGTATGAGCTATTTGCATATTTTGGAAATTAATTGCTTGTCAGTCACATTGTTTGCAAATATTTTCTCCATTCTGTAGGTTGCCTTTTTGTTTATGGTTTCCTTTGCTGTGCAAAAGTTTAATTAGGTTCCACTTGTTTATTCTTGTTTTTATTTCCATTAATCTAGGAGATGAATCTAAAAAGACATTGCTGTGATTTATGTCAATGAGGGTTTTGCCTGTTTCCCTCTAGGAGTTTTATAGTATCCAGTCTTACATTTAGGTCTTACATTTTGAGCATAGTTTGCATATGGTGTTAGAGAATGTTCTTATTTCATTCTTTTACATGTACCTATCCAGTTTTCCTAGCACCACTTATTGAAGACATCATCTTTCCTCTACTGTATATTCTTGCCTCTTTTTCCATAAATTTATTGACTGTAGGTACATGGGTTTATTTCTATACTTTCTATGCTGTTCCACTGATCCATATGTCTGTTTTGTGCCAATACCATACTGTCTTGATTACTGAAGCTTTGTAGTATAGTTTGAATTTAAGGAGGCTGATTCTTCCAGCTCCATTTTCCTTTCTCAAAATTGCTTTGGTTATTTGGGGTCTGTTGTGTTTCCATACACATTTAAAAATTTTTTGTTCTGTCAAATGCCCTTGATACTTTGGTAGAAATTGCACTGAATCACTGAATCTGTAAATTGCCTTGGGTAGTATGGTCATTTTAACAATATTGAGTCTTCCACTCTAAGAACATGATACATCTTTCCATCTTTCTGTGTCATCCTCAATTAATTTTATCAGCATATTATAGTCATTGGAGTACAAGTCTTTTGTCTCCTAGGTTCTTGTTGTTGTTGTTGTTTTGTGTGATGGCAAACGGGGTTGTTCCTTTAATTTTTCTTTTTGATCTTTTGTTGTTACTGTATAGAAATGCAACAGATATAGCCTGTAGATAAGCCAATCTTATAATGACTTACTTCTCTCTTCCTTTTTTTTTCCTTACTCAGCTATTGTGATATTGATTTATCCTTTGAGTTTTGAAAAAGTATTTTAATCATATTTTTAAATTATACATTTTTCTTAGACTCTTTTTCTTCTTCAGTATTCCTGCTTCCATTTTACCTACTTTTAGTAGTTTTTGGTTCTTTATTGTCTCTTTGATGATTATAATCTTACTTGCTACTTTTATTAGATTGAAAAAATGTATTCTGTGTAATTTATTTATCTCATGATCATTGTTTTGATTTCTGATTTTTATATGGTTTGATGTTATTTTTATTTTTTATTTGGTTTAGATTTTGCTTTTTGGATGGTGTGCTTTCTTTCTTAAGATTATTAATAGCTTCTTCATGAGTTTTGTAATTTTGCTCTGCAGGATAATCTTACACAGAAAGAGTTTTATTTTCTTCTGATGCATTCCCTCCCTTTTCTAGAAGATTTGTAATGTTTTCCTCCAATGGACTCTGGGTCTGCTATCCAGAACTATGTTTTATGTCAACCATTTGAGATTACTGCTCCATGGACACAGTGGGAATATTTTGATGCTATTACTCCAGGGAGCTTATGGCTTGGATCACCTTGATTCCTGGCTACAAGGATGGGTCTGCATACACTAGTCTCTTTTTACAAGTGGCTGAAGCCCCAGACAGTGGTCACAGCAGTAATTTTCCATCTCTTCTTATTAACAGGGGAGCTCGATCTCCAACTTGACTCTCAGCAGGGAGCCTAACTGAAGTCTTCAGCCTTGCTTCATATTAAGCAAATTGAACTTTATTCTCTGTAGAAATTCTGAATGCTTCGGCCTGCTTTGGACTGGGGACCCAGGGGCCTGTAGCTTCAGCCTATTTCTTAGCTTGTTTTTATTCTGTTTCTCATCCACAGAGATTTTTATTGTGGATTTGAGGCCAGCTCTGTGTTCTGGATGTTCTCTTTGACACTGTTATTTATCATTATTGTGACTTTGGAGCACTGCCATCTGCCTGGATTTCTGCTTCTGTTTCCTACCTGGCAGGACAAATGGTATTCCTTAACTTCTGCATGCCATTGCCTTGTTTATAAGGTTTCTTTATGATTCCGTCGAACATAGACTATGTGAAAATGCATTACCAGGCATTTTTAGATCCTTATTCTCCTGGCCTCTGTTCTCTATTTATATGGAGCTTCTTCTAATTCCCTGATTACACTTGCTTCCAGGCTTTAACTCAGGCTGTTTCTCCAACTGATATATGTTCAGCCTTCTGTCTGGTTTGTATTTGACCTCCCTGATCTTTCTCATCTGCCCCTAATGTCACTTCCTCCCCCATTCCTCATTCTATATACTTTCATTCTCCTGTCCCCACCTTATATTTGATAACACCCGCCTCCTTCCTGAAACTACTGTTTCATCGGTCTCTCCTCCAAGACAGAAGATCCTTGTGAGTGTCTCTCATTCCGTCCTTCACCACTACAACTAGCACAGTAGAGACACCCCGTAAATGTTAGGAGAACAGATGAATGGAAGGAAGCACAGTTCTCTCTTGCACTTCATTTCTTCCTTGCTGTCCAGAGGGAGCCCTGACTTGCATGTGATGTGGATCATTCCATCCACATTGCCAGCTAGCTGATGAGTTCCCAGGGCTCAGCCTTGAATTCATCAAGGAAATCTGGAGCTTTGTGGAGTGATGGAGGGCAAAGAGGTGGGATTCCAGTGTGGACCTGGGTGGGTCCAGAGGAGGTGAGTTGAGATGTCCAGTGTTCTGTGATATCCCTTCACCACTGCTTTGTGTTGCCAGAGGAAGGACACATGGATTTTCCAGGACTGCTGTGATTTGTGGCACTGTGGTCGTTATTAGAGTGTATCCCCACCTCTTGAACATGCCGACTCTTGTAGATTCACAAGTGAAATCTGGTCTAAGCTCAGAGGTCCTGGGAAAGCAAGATCACCTCCCTCCAATCTGAAGCAGACATCGTTCTGTGAATTTGGACATAGTCTTGTGACATTGGCTGAAGCCAGTTGGTGCTTGGGCATCTGAGTTCTAGCACTGGTCACTGCAGTTGTTGAGCCTGGCTTTCAAGGCCATCCCTCTTGGGAAGGCTTTGGCGTGCCAAAATCTCTCACTCCCTTTCCTGCACCATTTTTATATGCAATCTTGTTAAAATCCTTGACTTTCATGTGGAGGCCAAGATGGTGACTTCACAAAGGTCAGGAACTGGGGACACGAAAAAAAATTTTTTTTTTCCTTGAAAGCTTTAAAATAAATTATTTATAAGAATAATAAAACAGTAAACTGATTCAAGACGAGGAGCCTGGTATGTAGATGAGATGAAAACTGTGATAGTGGGGGGATTGTTGCCAATCTTTTCCCAGGACTTATGTGGTTTTATCTTTGCATTTTCTCTACTACCCTTCACATGCTACCCCTCCTTTAGAATGAAGCTATGTGTAAATGTCTAAAATTTCCCTCTTCACAACAGGGAGAGTTTATGTGTATAACTGATTCGTGTTGTTGTACAGCAGAAACACACAACATTGTAGAGCAATTGTCCTCCAATTAAAAAAAAAAATTCTTCTTTAGACTATGGTAATGGAATTGTGCTATCCCATTCTTTTTTGTGAAATCCTCTGTTCTGTGGTGGGACATGAGACAGCTGTTAGGCTAAAAGTGCAGTGAGGGGAGGGGAGGAGAGGCCTAAGGCGAGCAATTCAGAATGCCCTGCAGTTGTTTTGAAGCCTATTTATGAAAGAAGCTGAGGAGTGGTTTGGGAAGAGTCTGAAGTTAGGCAGGAGAGTAACCCACCACTGTCTTTGCCCTACCGCTTTACCAGCCAGTTGGCCTTGGGTAAGTCATTGAATACCTGACCGTTCACCAACTCTCAAGGTCTCAGTTTGCCCACCTATAAATGGGAGAGTTGGGTTGATTCAAGGATAGTCAGTTAAATCGCTTGTGAAAAAAATATGAAGGGAATTTAAGCAACCAGAGCAGTGGCAGAAATCCTGGCAAACAACGAATTGTGTGTTACCAAAATGTAACCCCAATACATGGTTACCATGCAGAAAAACAGATCAGGCATTGTTAGCATTTCTAATTATTTCAAGGGAAGCCCCAGATCCAGATTTTTATGTGAAATATCCTAATTTCACATCTAATTAGCAACTCATTAAAAAAAAAATAGAACAGACCAGCAATGCCCTGTTTAGGTCAAACAGACGTATCTGGGGGTTGAACACAGTCTGTGGACCATCAGTTTGCAACCTCAGGGCAAATGATCTTTGACTCCAGATTCACAATCTGTCTTCAAAATCAGGAAACATGGATTGACCCAGCCCCGGATGAGGATTCTGAGATCCTGGTAATTGACTGCAGCATCAGCTTCCTGTTGGAGCCTGGGAAGCCCATCTGACTCCTGTCTAGATAGCACTGTCTGCAGAAAGCTTTGACTCTTGTCTCTCTGTTAATAAGGGGGATGAACCAGAGTTTAAGGGATGATAAAGGTACGTTGACATCAAACTGAGACTTTCTCCTGGAAGTAAACAAGAATTGAAAGACACCGAGCAGGGAATAACTTTCTCACAATGAAATTTGATGTCAAAATGCCCTCTCCATCTATACCCCCAAGACTACCCTGTAGGGCTGCCTCCGGATTTAAGTGATGTGATTGTTTAGTCCCTCAGTCACGCCCGACTCTTTGTGACCCCATGGACTGTAGCTTTGCCAGGCACCTCTTGTCAACGAGATTCTTCCACCAAAATACTGAAGTGGGTTGCCATTTCTTCCTCCAGGGGATCTTCTCGACCCAGGAATCG
Source organism: Tragelaphus eurycerus (assembly GCA_935064755.1). Taxonomy (NCBI): domain Eukaryota; kingdom Metazoa; phylum Chordata; class Mammalia; order Artiodactyla; family Bovidae; genus Tragelaphus; species Tragelaphus eurycerus. The sequence continues at coordinate 2,199,434 of CAKXYN010000083.1, forward strand.
AGCTCCCATCTCCTGCATCACAGGTGGGTTCTTTACTACTGAGCCACCAGTGTTATTAATCTAATACCTTTTTGTTATTGAAGGATGTACCATTTAGAAATCCCTGTTGCATTCACTGGGCTCTCGTAGCAGCCGAGAGAAGACCTGTTCACGGATTATTATCCTAAATGGACAGTTGAGGAAGCTCAGAGAACGGATTAAGGCATTCCAAATCCCTCAGCTCGGAGTTTTCAGAGCCAGATTAGAATCCGGGTCTCCTGACTCTGTTCCCTCTATTACCCTGTGCTGCTCACACAGAATCAGTCTCTTCACAGGTGGGGTTTGCACCCCAGCTCAACGCCTGAGCAGCCAGAACATATCAGGGCTCGAAAAAAGAGTGGCACATATGTACATTCTAGTGCCAAATGGTGTCACATGAACCCAAGATAATGCCCTGGATCCCAGGAGGTGCTCAGATGGACACCCAGTCTCTTCAACTCCTGGGCTAACTCCCTAGACCCTACTTCCCAACTTTGCTGTTTGAATTCAATTCCTATTAAAAAACAAACCCAAACCACTTCTGAATCTCCGTCCGTCTTGGATTTGTCCAATACTAAGGAGAGAAGGGGCTTCCCAGCTGGCACTACTGGTAAAGCACATGTCTGTCAGTGCAGGAAACAGAAGAGACTTGTGTTTGATCCCTGGGGTCAGGAGGATCCCCTGGAGTGGGGCATGGCAACCCACTCCAGGATTCTCGCCTGGAGAGTCCTGTGGACAAAGGAGCCTGGCGGGCTACAGTCCACTGTGTCACAGAGAGTCCGACACGACTGAAGCGACTTAGCACACACATAGAAAAATTTATTGTAACATTCAGGAGTGCTTGGAGTCATGTGATGCTCTACCAAGCGGAGTCACATTTTAGTGAGTGTTGGGTGACAAAACTTTCAAACCAGATAGAAAGCAAACATATTAAAGCATTTGCTGAGATAGTTTGGGCTAATTCTATACCTCAAAATATTTCTGTTTTTTTTTTTTTTTTCCATTTGTGTTCTTTGTCTTATTTAAACACTGATTGTCAGAGTTGGTAATTAATTGTATTTTACTAAGACATTTTAAAGGTCCTGGAACACAAGACTGCAGCCCTGGAAGGTTCCGATTTTCTTATTCTGCTAGAGGACTAAGGAACTGAGGGGATCAAGGAACAAGGGACCACAGTGAGTGAGCTTTTAGCAGATGGTGGACTAGGCGACTGTAGAAATGAAGTCACATTTTTATAAAGAAACACATGTTGCTATCTTTCTGTTTTTTAAATTAGTTTTAAACTGCTCAGTGGCTCCCCCGCCCCAACCACTCTACTTCCTTGCAAGGTTGGAAACCAGTGACGTTCCAGGGAGGCAGAGATCTTGTGATAAAGGACTTGCTTCAGGCTCCAGACTTGAATCCATTTTACAGCTTGCATATCAAACTATGTAAGTTGGCCTAATGATGGAAAGGCTGATGCTGTCAAATGCTAACTGGCGCGGTTAGAGGGATATTCAGATCTCTCTGAGCCTGTCTTCTCTTCCTGGTACCCAAAGGTGCAGGTCTTTCCTGTCAGCAAATCAGTCTCCTCGTTAATTTCTGGGGTCGGCACACAGGTCTGCTCTGCCAGATGTCAGGCCCAGTGAGTCAGCAAAGCCAAGCCGCTGGGCAAGGCTGGTGTCTGACGCCGAGAGCAGAGGCAGTAGCCAGGGACGGTAGTGAGCAGGTAGAACCACGGCGATGCCGCAGCATGGAACTCCAAAAAGCACAGCTATCCCAGGACCCAAAGCAGGGACAGAGGCCCAGGGACATCTCTCACAGTTGCTTCTGCTTTCCTGTTTGATCTGATGCTTACCCAACTGATGGTTTAGAAAGAGGGTATGAGAGTGGGGCCATTCCTTGTAGTTTTTAAAATCCAGTTGGCAACAGAAAAGCTAGTTCAGACCATAACATTTTGCCCTGCACAGACTTATTTCAACATAGGTCACAGTAAAGCATTTAATCACTAAATTCAGGCCAAATCCTAAAGTGTGAGTCTCCTGGTCCCCCTCAACTACTCCACTGTATAGTCTGTATCAGGAAAAATGGCTTTTGTCAGTAGCAAAGTCAGAAATAACAGAACTTCTGAGTATGTTCTGCTGAACTTCTGAGAGTGTCATGTTTAACACAGTATTTTAAGTTTCAGATATGAATATCTGAGCTAAATAGCTAAATGTCACCAAGATATATATGAAGAGGTGGTAATAACAACCAAAATAATATGTTGATAGCATCTGGCACTTGCTCAGCATGTACTGTGCTATGTTCCAGCCACATGGCTGAGAAATTTACCCTTCATGGCTGCTACCTCCATGGTGGGCTTCTCCAGTGGCTAAACTGTAAATAATCTGTCTGTAATGAAGGAGACACAGGAGACAGTTACAATCCCTGAATCAGGATGATCCCCTGGAGGAAGAAATGGCAACCCACTCCAGTCCTCTTGCCTGGAAAATCCCATGGTCAGAGGAGCCTGATGGGCTATAGTCCATGGGGTCGCAAAGAATCAGACAACTGAGTGACTGAACACGCAACACACACCCACTTCCATGGTTCCCTCAACTCTAAATGATTGGGTCTAAACTTTCAGGCAATTATATGAGGTGGTTGATATCATCTTCAGAAACATTTGTTACCAACAGATTTGTATTGAGTACTTATTATGTTCCAGGTGTGATTCTAGGTCCTTGTGATCCATAAAAGTTCTATGAGATAGATATGCCCCCTGTCCTGCTGCTTTTGGTCTTGTGGGGAGAAAATGTTAACCACAAAATGCTTCTTTTACAAAGTGATAAGAAGAGGGTTCAGATAGGGTCTGGAGGGAGGGCATCTGTCTGTGCGATGAGTTTGCAGACTGTCCCAGACCAAGCTCTGAAGTGGGCAAGATGCTGGCATGTTCTGGAAGCTGCAAGAGGGACCGTGTGATTGGTGATGGTGGCGAGAGTGATAAAAGTGAGGCTGATGAGGTCGGGAGGAGCCAGAGTGACCAGGGATGTTCACATCTCCTCTCTGAGTCCTTCATCTCTTCCTGGTACCCAAAAGAGAATCCTGTGGGTCCTGGGGGAATTGAGATGAGGAAACGGAGTCAAGGAAGCATCCGGTCTGCTCCTTTTCATGGCTGCATAGCTTATAAGAGCTATAAGTACAAAATGACCAAATGGGGATTTTTTTTTCTCTCTCATCAATATATAAATGTTTATCAGCCTCTTTCTTCCTTCTCCATCCTCCACCTCCCCCACTTCTCCTCCTTCTTCCTCTTCCTCTCCTCTTCCTCTTCTTTTTCTTCTTCTTCATCTCTCTCTACCCATCCTACATCCATCAGCAATATGTGCCAGGAATTGAATTCTAGGCTCATGATATGTGATCGAGTTCTCATACTCATGGCTCCTTTTCCCTCTGAGTTCCCATTCTCATGGGTCTTGTTTTCAGTAACTGATGATGCAAGCTAAGGTAGGGAAAAGGACCATAGACAGAAGGGGACTATTTCAGATAAGGTACCTTACACAGAGGATACCTCTGAGCAGAGGCATGAATTCCGGAGGCAGAAGTCATCAACCCTGCAGTTAAGAGAGCTTTGTAATTAGCATTATCAAAGTCAAGGGGAAAGTGCTGTCCTCATGGAGTAGGTTGACACACACTAGGTTGTGTGTGTGTGTGTGTGTGTATTGGTCAAATTTTTTTCCCAGACCAGAGCCAGCAAGGAAAGGTCAGCCTAGGTTGTATAAACAAGGGGGGATTTGGAGGCTTCAGGTTAATAAAATTTTACTCAGTTTGGAGAATCATGGAGGCAGTGTTCATGAAAAGAAACATTCTAGCCAGATGGAAGGTTGAGTGTATTTGGGCCGTAAAGCAATGCAGCCTTTGGTGTCCGCACATCAGGAATCAGTTACACCTGGAGAGACAGTTATGGCATTTTCAGTAGAACATTCTTTTGGCTCATTCAAGAGCAGACTTCCATAAACGAGCGAGGGAGATTAATGAGCCCAGCAACAGCCAATAGGAATTCATGGGAAGACCAAATGCTAATGCTTAATTGCCATTGGGTCTGACAAGTGCACTCTATCCCCATAAAAGACTGAAGATTAAGCCATACTTCACTCTCTCCATTTTATTCTCTATTTTTTTTTCTTTTTCCAAACAGAATTACTGTTGCTTGGAAAATTTAATACAGAGTAGAATTCTGCACATAATTAGGATTAGCTGTTATAGTATAAGGTGAATGGTAAAGGGCCATTTGTCATGTTGATTTTTTGGAATGTCTAGACATGAATGAAAAATTAAATGGTGTAATTATTCTTTTTTATGGTTGTCAAGTGGAGTCATCTATTCAGGATTAAATCTGACAATTCACAGATCAATTCCACCCATTTTGGGTTTCTTTATAGCTATGGCCAAGATATTTCAGAGAGTGCTACGTGATTTATTGGGTTTTGTGCAATTATTATACAGAGAAGAATGATGTGCCTTTGACTTGTTCTAGAAATTGCCTGAATATCTAACCATGCTTCTGTGCATCCATCCAGAAGGTCTTTATGGAATATCATGAATGATAGAGAGATGAGTAAGTCAAGACCTTTGTTCCCAAAATGCTTTCAGGCTACTGACTGAAAAGCAATAGGGCATTATCCCCTAAAAGTAGAGAATTGAAAGATGGTGGCAGGGATCAGATGCTTTGGCACAGGGGGAAGGGCGTTGATGGAATGAGGGTACTGGGGAGAGTTTCTCATTAACATCAGTGATGATGCTCAACCTGAAGAAGAATGTGTAGGAATTGTGTAGGCCGAGAAGGTGAGAAGTTCTCCAAGAGAAGACATTCTGAGCCTGTGCGCAGGCAAGAGGGTGGAAAAGCAAGGCTTACTCAGTGAACTGTAGGAAGCTGGCCCAGCTGAAGTCTAGACTGCATAGGTGGTCAGACACTAAGCGTTGGGGATGGCTGGGGGAGGAGTGATCAGCCCTGAGCCTCAGATGCCTTCATGGGCAAAGTTATGAGACCCAGGTTATGAAGTCTGGGGACCACTAACGTGAACTTAGATTTGATGCTAGTAGCTATGAGGAAGCATGACCGTATTTTAATTGAAAGTATCTGGCCAGCATCTTAGAAGTTTCACTGGCCTCTTATGGAATAATTGTTTTTATATGGGCAATTTTTTGCAAGGATTATCTCAGAGAATAAGGCCTAGAGTGAATGGTTAAGGTTATGGAGTGTGGAAGCCACTTGATTCTTTGTCTGTTGGTCCTAACAGCGTGTATAGCTCTTTCATAGACTATGTCTAGATCAAGTAAATAATCTGAACATGAAATCTTGCAGATAATTTTAAAGGGAAAGGAAAAAAAAAACTTCAAAAACCAAAAGTTCTTTATTATACTTCTATGACACATGTTACCTTGGAAACGTGGCTGTGGTCTAATATGGTTTCTTGTTTGGTCTGGAACTCTTTCTGTTTTGCATTCTCACAGTGCCTGCCCCAGTGCCTGGGGCAGAGAAAGATACTCAGATAAAGATGCAAAACGTTGGTTTGCTAATGACCGAAACCAAGCTGTGGGAGACCTGTTTGAAAATTCTGTGAATCCCATGTGTGTTGAAGGTAGGAAATACCAGTGATACTAACAGGTCACTCACAGCACTAGAGCAACAGCTTAATAGTTGCATCTTACTGGGGACCTAGTAGAAGCTATAGCACAGTGTCAGGCCCGCCCCGTCATCTGACTTAACCTGGCCATCCCCTCATTGCTCAGTATTACTTCCCCCTTTACAGAGAGGAGGGCTGAGGTCAGCCAAGTTCACGCTCAGGATCACACAGATGAAGACTAGAAGAGCAGGACATGATTGCGGGTCTACTTCACAATGGTATCTATGATTTTTTTTCCTATTGCTATTTCCAAATATTTCCAGGTGTTTCTTGTGAAAGAGGAAGCACATTTGTTCCCCTGGCCCTAGAGGACAGAAAGCAGACCTGGGGGCTCCCCTGCTGGGACAGTGACAGGCTTGGCAGGCCTTTGTGATTGCCTTGGCTCCCAGAAAACAGAACTGACTTTTCTGCAAGACTGTGCCCACCCTGTCCCTGGAGATGAGACACTGCTGTCAAAAGTAGATAACCATCTCTCAGGGGATCTGTAGAATAATTTCTGCTCTGGCTGGAAGAACAAAATATATTTACTTCTATCTTTACGATCTTGAGATGTTCTTTGGATAGTAACAGCCATTCCTGACATCTGGATAATATTTCACATTAGAGAAAACACTTTCATGGAGCATCTTATTTAATCTCAAATAGCCTCCTTTTTGGGAAGAAGTCGCTGCTGCTCAGAGAAACAGTGGGACTTGCCCAAGGATATGTGGAGTGAATGGAAGATGTAGAAGACAGACCTTGATCAAATAATTCCAAGATCAGAGCTCCTTCCTATCTGCACGTTGTCTATACAATGGAGTGAATATTCAGGTCTGTGGGGAAGCATCTTATACTGTAGATCTGGGGAGTCCCTTCCCACCATGAACATAGGTCACATGCTGAGGCTATTTCTGAGACAATCCTCCCTTTTCATGGCTCAATATCCCCAAGGCCTGCACCACACTCCGGGAACAAAGCCTCCTTCAAGGTCTCCCTTAATCATCCTGGTCAGGGTAATAGGTTGCTTCCTGTCCAGCTGCCCCATTTCCATAGGCAATTTATACATCCAGAGATACTAGAGTGTGGATTCTCACTCCCATCATTTCATGTCTAGGTTCTCCTTCCTCCCACGTGAATCCAGGACACAAGTCTAAGTCCAGACTTCACAGCCCAGAGGGACCACCACCCCCTGCTCAGCCAGGAGCACGCTGACTCCCGACTGTGGAAAGTTTGCTGAGTCTAAGTGCAAGCAGATGTCTCCAGCTGCTGGATCATACAGTCATATGAAACCAATCACCAGCTCTGCACAAACATGCATCATCAGGCCAAAGTCTGAAGATGCAACCGACTCATCCTGCTTTCCATAAGACAGTGGTGAACAGGAGTGTGGGGTGCGGGGAAACTGGTCAAGGCAATCCATCTAAGGGCAAAATGTGTAAGGTTCAAAGGCATCCATGCATGCTAGGTCACTTCAGTCGTGTCCAACTCTTTGTGACCCTATGGACTGTAGCCTACCACCATCCTCTGTCCATGGGATTCTCCAGGCAAGAATACTGGAGTGGGTTGCCATGCCCTCCTCCAGGGGATCTTCCCAACTCAGGGACCAAACCCACATCTCTTACACCTCCTGCATTGGCAGGTGGGTTCTTCACCACTAGTGCCACCTGGGGAGTCCTTCAAAAGCATAAGGATGGTGAAATTGGATCAAAGGATGTGCTGCTCAAAGTTATAACAGTCACTCAGACTCATCATGTGATACCATCTGAGCACTTTCCTTACTGTACTCATGGGATAACAAAAGTTTTGGGGTGGGGGTGATGACTTCCTCATGATATTATTGCAATCTAGTGGTCCAGACAGGGCACTATCAAAGATCAAAATGTCCAGTCCAGTACTCTTTTCATCACTAAGGCTGCCTGTGCCCTTGGCTTCCTGGTGGGCTTCTCCACGTGCAGTCTCTTTTGTTTTGAATCCTGTTAGTTTTTGGGGTGACTTTTCTTAGCCGAGTAAACTTTTCTAAAGAATGATGATAATTAATGCCAGTTTGGAGAAGGAAATGGCAACCCACTCCAGTGTTCTTGCCTGGAGAATCCCAGGGAAGGGGGAGCCTGGTGGGCTGCCGTCTCTGGGTTTGCACAGAGTCGGACGTCACAGAGCCTTTGTAGGTGGTACAGTCTAGACTCCTATCAAGATGAGCCCCAAAGTCTTCCTTTAAAGGAATTGCCAACTGAAAAATTATTCACAACCTTAAAAGTTGAGAGTTGTGTTTTATTCGGTGGGGATTTTTAGGACTTCAAGCCTGAGAGACAGCATCTCAAGTAACCCTGAGAGAACTGTTCCAAGGAGGTGAAGGGGAAGGAATGATGTATAGGAGTTTTGCAACAAAGGGCAGATAGACAGAAACATCAAAAGATTATTGCAAACTAAAGAAAACCAGATGCCCCAAGTTAAGGAATTTAGCACTTTTCTATGCATGGGAAGATGCAAGAGTCTGGGATCACTAAATTCATTCCTCTGATAGGTACCTCAGCTATCTGGGGCCAGTATCTTGGGTTTTCACATCCCGGATTTATTCAATGCTCATCATAGGGAGTGACTGCAGTCTGATGGCTGCTAGATGGAAGGTATTCTTTCCTTCCTGAGTTCCCTCAGGGCTGACCCGCTCGCCATCCAGGGTGGCTGCAATCACTGATGACTATGCCATCCTTGTTTACTGATATGGCAGGCACTTTCCCATTTCTCAGAATCAATATATCATACTGAGGCATTCAGTTGATCAGCCGTGAAAGATGGCTGGGTAATCAACATTCACACAGTTGAAGGGAATTTTTTGAACATCAGTTTTGTGCCTGGCAGTATAAGTGGCTGCAAAGATGAATATGACACCATTACATCCCTCTGGCAAAACAGTCTAGCGGTGGAGTCAGAAATAAAAACAACATCTTAGTAGGTGTTGAAGTCATGGTGAAAGGAATGACTGATGAGGTACAACTGGAATAGGGAAGAAGGAGCACATGTGTTTGCCCAAGTGGTAAGAGATGGTTTGTCAGAGAAAGTGGCACTTTTTCATCTGTCAAATGAGTGAAGATGATATTCAAAGCAGAAGCTGACGATACGTGTAGAGACATTCACAGGACAAATTGTGACTACCTAGGCCATGCTGATCACTCAGCGTTGCTAGTTTATTAGAACAGAAACAGGAAGCTTAAAATAAGTAGTTTAAAAATGTATAGGTTATTAGGACCTTGAATGTTTTGCTAAGAGGGTTGGAATTTTCTCTGAGGTCAATTGGGAATCATGCATAGGTTTTAAGCTAAGAATGACCTGATTGACCTATTATTTAGGATTGTTTGCTGATAATGGAACATTCTAAATTAGTACTGGTTTTAAGGCAGTTGAAGAGTGTATTTCATGTGAAAGTCTGGAGTTAAATGGTCCAGGACAACTCTAGTGGCTCTTCTCAGGAAATCTAAGTCTTTCCCACATTTCTATCAGATCAGATCAGATCAGTCGCTCAGTTGTGTCCGACCTGCGACCCCATGAACCGCAGCACGCCAGGCCTCCCTGTCCATCACCAGCTCCCGGAGGTCACTCAGACCGCATCCACGAGTCAGTGATGCCATCCAGCCATCTCATCCTCTGTCGTCCCCTTCTCCTCCTGCCCTCAATCCCTCCCAGCACAGAGTCTTCTCCAATGAGTCAACCCGCGAGGGGCCACTGGTCGCGCATCATTCCTTCCAAAGAAATCCAGGATTGACCCAGAGGACTGGTTGGATCTCTCGCAGTCCAAGGGACCTCAGAGTCTTCTCCAACACCACGAAGCATCATCCGGCGCTCAGCCTCTCACAGTCCAGCTCTCACATCCAAAGACCACAGGAAAGACTAGCCGACTGGCGAACCTTTGTTGGCAAAGTGATGTTCTGCTTTTGAATATGCTATCTAGGTTGGTCACTTTCCTCCGGAGCAAGCGTCTTATTTCATGGCTGCAGTCACCATCTGCAGTGATTTTGGAGCCCAGAAAAACAAAGTCTGACACTATATGTGGCCTTTAAATTCATATTCCAAATTCTCAGTCCAAGGGGCAAGTGGGGAACAGTGATGAGTAAGAGAACTATGGGAAGTGTCTTAGTTCATGGGCCTACTGTGTAGCACAGGGAAGAAAAAGAAGATATGACCTGTTCATAGGATGTGCATTGTGTTTACCTTAAAAGTCCGTTGCAATATCCATTAGGTACAGACAAACACTGTTTGATTCTACTTACACAAGATACCTAGAATAATCAATTCATTGAGTCAGAAAATACATTGGTGGATGCCAGGAGCTGAGGTGTTGGGGAGTGGGGAGCGGGGAATGGGAGCTAGTATTTAGTGGGGACAGATTTTCAGTTGAGGATGTTGACAAATTTGGGAGATGGATGATGGTGAAGGTTGCATAACAATGTGAATACTTACTGCCCCTAAACTGCACAGTTAAATATGGTTAAAAGAAAATGCTTTATATTATGTGGCTTTTACCACAATAAAAACAAGTTTTTAAATAAAAAAAGGGAAAAAACACTCCAACATATGAATTTTGGATGGACACAAGCATTCAGACCATAGCAAGAAGCCTTTGACACTCTCTTAAAGAAAAGTCTCAGAAGCTTGCACAAGACACTTTGATTTTTATTCCATCTATTAGAATATTAGCCACGGGTTCATATTCAGCTACAATGAAGACTGAAAAATGTAATCTCTTCATGAACAACCATGGGTCCACATCAAAATCAGATATTGTGTTTGTCTATTAGAACTGGGGGATAGACATTTAGAAAAGTTACCAGTCTATGCCATAAGTAGATCTGAAATTTAGAGGTAACCTCAATATCCTTGTAGTAGGTGGACAGCTTCCCAAATGGCACAAGTGGTAAGGAACCTGACTGCCAATGCAGGAAACCCAGAGGTGCAGTTTCAATCCCTGGGTTGGGAAGATCTCCTGGAGAAGATGGACAAGGATGTAAGGCCATGACCGGAGATTTGGGACTAAGGCAGTGGCTGCCATGGCATTAGGAATGCTCTTCCCTGCTCGCTCCCAGTTACCTAGACTTTGCCCTATTAAGCAACTTGGTCTTCCCTTTATTTCTCCACTGTTGAATCAGGGTTACTATACATCTGATTCAGCAACTGAGTTATACTCAGGGTTGGGCAAACCTGTTTGGATATGCAGAATGGACCATAATATGAACTGGTTTGGACCACATCCTTCATTGACTTGAAACACTGCTCACTGTACTTCTGACCTCCAGTGGATATATCAGATTTCTTCTGATCATTTAGAAAGCCAGGATAGGGAAGAGGAAGTTTCTATACATATTATTCAGATTAGCAGAGCTAGTACATTTTTATCTACGGATATTCATAGAGTTAATTGGTTAAGAGCATATGCTTTAGAGGGCTTCCCGTTTGGCTCAGTGGTAAAGAATCCGCATGCCAGTTCAGCAGATGGGTTTGATCTCTGGACTGGGAAGATCCTCTGGAGAAGGAAATGGAAACCCAGTACAATATTCTTGCCTGGGAAATCCCACGGACAGAGGAGCCTGGTGGGCTACAGTCCACTGGGTTGCAAAAGTTGGACACAACTTGGTGATTAAAAAAACAACATATGCTTTAGAACCAGAAAAATACCAATTCAGAACTCTGCCATGGTCGGGATCTCAGGCTGTCTGATTTCAGAGTCAGTCTTTTCTTAATCACCATGCTGTCTGGCCTCCTCTCGGACATTTTGTTGACTCTTCCCACTTCCCTAAACTTCCTTCAAGTAAGATGAGGGAAACAGTCGCAGTAGCCTGGATGAGTATCTCTAGAAGGTGGTGGCAGGAGAATGGACCTAAAGGTCTCAGAGGTTGGCCTTGGTCCCTGACTGCTCTCCTCTGGCGGCCTACCTCCATGCAGCCCCTTTAATCATCAACTCCTGTCCCAGCAAAGAGGTCTATGGCCCCTTGAAAGAAAGAGCCCGGCATATGCCCAAACATTGTCCCCAAGCCACGTGCTCTCTCGGTATCTCACGGTTTCAGCTCATGTCTTCATGCCCCCTGCTTTCTGGCCTCTCTAGTCTATTTATATTAGTCACATTAGTCACACCCTATATTAGGCACCCACGCTATATGCATTTGTCTCATTATCGCAAGATGATTTTTCCTGATATATTTTCAAGCTTTCAAGCCTATTCATGAGGGCCTGCCAGTTACTTCCCATAGACTCAGTAGAACATGTTATTGTCTTTGTGGTTCAGGTGCCAAAGACATTGAACTTAAGTGCTGTTAATTGTCTCATGATTCCCCTTTATGGGACTTACGGGCAAGTGACTCATCCCTACTGACTGTGCTGGGAGAGCCTTAGGTCTGAACACGCTGGACTCCAGAGAAAAAAGCCTGGTTTTCTTTGAGGATTTAAAGCACAAGTCTGAGATGGGAACCCCTACTGCTTTCTGGGCTGTAGTGTGATCATTCTTCTGCTCGTGGTTCTGAGGCTATTTGCTTACCAGGTACTGGTCTTCAGATCCATTGGAGAACCTCACCAAAGGTCTGCAGGACAGGATCAAATGAGGTTTGTTCTTTTTTTTTCTTTAAACCTAGGATCCCTCTCCATTGTTCCCCTACCTGGTATAAGAGAATTAGATTCAAGAAGCATTTGCTGAAGATTACACTCTTTGCATGAACTTTCCATTGATACATCTGGTTTTCTTTTTGAAAAGAGCCCTCAAACCTCAGAAAACCAAAATCTTTTGAATCAAACCACAAATTCCTTATAGCTAACCTCAGCAAAACTCCCTCCCCTCTGTGTATTCAGTCCCTCTAACCCCATGTCTCCTCTCCTCCGACTTCATTAACTTAGCTGGAGCCAAGCTCACAAGAATAAATCATTTTTTTAAAAATTCACTTCATATTAATGAAAATTACATGTTGTTTTTTCTGTCTGAGACCTTTGATTTAGAATAGACACCATTTATTGAGCCCTAACGATGTGCCAAGTGCTTTACGTAGTATCACATGTAATCCTACAACAGCCTTGCAAGGTAGGTGGTATTTTTCCAGTCTTTCCAATGAGGAAAAAGAAACAAAGAGAAGTCAAATAGCATGTCTTGCTCCTGCTAAGTGGTGGATTTAGGAAATCGAATCCGGTTGGTCATCTCAAATGCCCTCAGTTCTCATGCTTGTCTCTACATCATACATACCTAAACTTAATTTTCAAATGTGATTTGCTATTTAAAATAACTCCTTGTTGACCTCAGACAATGGTTAGCCTACTTATTAGCTCCACGGTGATGATAATTCTTGCTATTACTAAAAATATTGGCCACTGTTCTCTGAGTAATCACTTAACCGTAACTTGAGTTCTTGCAACAGTCTTCTGAGGCAAATGTTGATATCAGTGTTTATAAACTGAAATGCAAAAAGGCATGTTAACCTGCCCAAGGTCACAAGCAATCAGTTAATTGGAATTGCAATTTTTAAATTAATTTTTATTGGAGGATAGTTGATTCAAAATGTTGTGTTTATTTCTGCAGTATAGCAATGTGAATCAGTTACACGTATATTTACTCTTTTTAGATTGTTTTCCCTATTCCTCTTCACAGATGTTATTACAGAGTATTGAGTAGAGTTTACAGGTCCTTACAGAGTATTGAGTAGAGTTCCCTGTGTTATATAGTAGGTTCTTTCCAGTTATCTATTTAATATATAGTAGGATATATGCCAATCCCTGAAATAAAACCTTTATATATGCCAACACCTTTGAAATATTTTATCCAGTTAACTCATTTAGTTCCCCCAACAATTTTGTAAGGTCAGTTGCATTACCATTTACACTGCACAAGTGGGGAAACTGAGGCAAAGAAAACTGAACTTTCGAAAGCCACACAGCTAGTCAGTGGTGTAGCCGGTGTAGTCAGTGGCCGTGAGTCAGTTCATCTCTGCTTCCTAACTCAGAGCTCGTGGCCACCTCTTGCTGCCTGACTGATTTCAGAACCTTTGTGCTCTGGACAGGTGTCTATGTGAATGGATTTAAAACTATAATACTCGTCCAATTCTTTTAGACTCTGGTGACCTTATTGTGTCAAAAGGACAGGGGGTGATGCATGTCATGTCAGTGGCAATCATAGTTACTGGGATGGATCTGTACTGATGTTGAGGGGTTTGAATTGAATGTTGCTGCTGCTGCTGCTAAGTCGCTTCAGTCGTGTCTGACTCTGTGGGACCCCATAGATGGCAGCCCACCAGGCTCTGCCATCCCTGGGATTCTCCAGGCAAGAACACTGGAGTGGGTTGCCATTTCCTTCTCCAATGCATGAAAGTGAAAAGTGAAAGTGAAGTTGCTCAGTCGTGTCTGACTCTTAGCGACCCCATGGACTGCAGCCTGCCTACCAGGCTCCTCCGTTCATGGGATTTTCCAGGCAAGAGTACTGGAGTGGGGTGCCATTGCCTTAATGACACACAAAGGTGACCCATAAGAAAAATACTGCTCTATCGGAAAGCTGGAGCTAAACAGGAGAAGTCATGACAGACTGTGGCTGATTCTCCTCCCATCAGACTCTTATGAGCAGTGTTCATGTAGACAAAGCTTACCTAAAGGCTGAACAAATCAGACTGGAATCTTCTGGAATGTGGGAAAGGGATGGGGGCAGGAAGTAAGTATTGGGTGTGAGTGGGGACGTAGGTACGTGGTTCAACAGGAAGATGGAACATGAACTAGAACAAAGGGAAAAGTGATGTCAGCCAGTTTGCTTTTCAGGAATAAAGGACCAGGAATGGAAGAAAAAGCAGAGGGATTTTCTTTAACTTCAGACACAGAAATAGAGAAGCCACATCTTTAAGAATCCCAAGTGGAAAGCTGGGCTCTGGCTAGGTATTACCCTGCTTTTGATTCTTAAACTTTTTCCTCCCAAATCTTCTCAACTATAGGGACAAGCATATAGCATAGCCTAAAGTGGACCTGTCCATTGGAAATTAATTAAATACCAGTCAGAAATGAGTTACATGTAGGCTTTTTAAATATGAAATACTTGTTTAGATTGGTATTCAGCTAAATTACTTAAATTTAATTCAATGAAAATGATGCCCAATATTTATTATCGGATGAGTATTCCCAAGAGCGATATTTTAAAAATCATCTTCCTATTCTGGGTTTATGGGAAGATACCCTTCAGCAATGCAGAGGCTCAGGGGGAAAAAGTCTGAAGGAGACTAATATTTATTTGTGACCTATGTTGTGTTCAGCATTGTGTTGTGTTGTGCATATACCATCTCATTTAATAATTATAACATACATGCACGGTATTTTTTTTTGTCACCAAATCATGTCTGACTCCTTGCAAGCCCATGGACTGTGTAGCTCACCAGCTCCTCTGCCCATGAGATTTTCCAGGCGAGAGTACTGGAGTGGGTTGCCATTTCATTACTATTATTTTTAAAATGTTTATTGAAGTATGGTTGATTTACAATGTTGTGTTAGTTTCAGGTGTATAGCAAAGTAAATCTATTGTACGAACACATATATCCATTCTTTCTAAAATTCTTTTCCCATATAGGCCATTATAGAGTACTGAGTAGAATTCCTTGTGCTATACAACAGGTTTTTATTAGTTATCTACTTTATACATCAGATCAGATCAGATCAGTCGCTCAGTCGTGTCGGACTCTTTGCAACCCCATGAACCGCAGCACGCCAGGCCTCCCTATCCACCACCAGCTCTCGGAGGTCACTCAGACTCACATTCATCGAGTCAATGATGCCATCCAGCCATCTCATCCTCTGTCGTCCCCTTCTCCTCCTGCCCCCAATCCCTCCCAGCATCAGAGTCTTCTCCAATGAGTCAACTCTTCGCATGAGGTGGCCAAAATACTGGAGTTTCAGCTTGAGCATCATTCCTTCCAAAGAAATTCCAGGTTTGATCTCCTTCAGAATGGACCGGTTGGATCTCCTTGCAGTCCAAGGGACTTTCAAGAGTCTTCTCCAACACCACAGTTCAAAAGCATCAATTCTTCGGCACTCAGCCTTCTTCACAGTCCGGCTCTCACATCCATACATGACCACAGGAAAGACCATAGCCTTGACTAGGCGAACCTTTGTTGGCAAAGTGATGTCTGCTGCTTTTGAATATGCTATCTAGGTTGGTCTGCGCCCCACTCTTCCTTCCAAGGAGTCTGGCTCAGGTCAGTGATCACTCCATGATTTCTGGTGTTTTTTTTTTCTTCCCCTCTTTTTGATCGCTGAAGAAGGCTTTCTTATCTCTTCTTGCTATTCTTTGGAACTCTGCATCAGATGTTTATATCTTTCCTTTTCTCCTTTGCTTTTCTCTTTCTCTTTTTTTTGCAGCTATTTGCAAGGCCTCCCCAGATAGCCATTTTGCTTTTTTGCATTTCTTTTCTATGGGGATGGTCTTGATCCCTGTCTCCTGTACAATGTCATGAACCTCATTCCACAGTTCATCAGGCACTCTATCAGATCTAGTCCCTTAAATCTATTTCTCACTAGTATGCGTGTGTCAATTCCAATCTTCTAATTTATCCCCCCTACCTTACTCCCTGGCAACCATAAGATTGTTTTCTCCATCTGGAGCTCTATTTCTATTTTGTAGACAAGTTCATCTGTACCTCTTTTCTTAGATTCCACGTAAAGTTGAATCATATATTTATCTTTGTCTGACTTGCATCCTGGTTATTGTTAATCCCTATATTGCAAAGAAGAGTGAGTTAAATTACACAAGGTCAGGTGACTGGAACATGTAGGAGCTGGAATTTGATACATAGTCTGTCTGACTCCAAAGCATGTTCATTCACCAAATCACCCAACACTGCCTTTCAGGATAAAACAGAGACTCGTCATTATTAACTTAGATTCTTGCAGACAATTATGTCAAGAGACTCTTGTTCTCCCAAGGGAACAATCAAACCAAACAAAACCCATGAATTTCAGTCTTCTAATTTGGAACATCAAACCTTTTGAGTCCCATGTTATGACCTTTGTAGCATGTGGAGTATGGGCCATCCTGTGTCCTCACTGAGGACCTCTGTCTCCTTTTTCTGGGTTAAAAAGTAAATTATTTATGAAGGGTGCATTCATTTTAGTGAGAAAATAGATCACATATTATAATTTGATATGCTGTGCATTTCATTCATGTCAAATATTTTATTTGTTTTCGGTTGGAGATCAAACCAGTCAATCCTAAAGGAAATCAACCTTGAATATTCATTGGAAGGACTGATGCTGAAGCTGAAACTCTAATACTTTAGCCACCTGATGCGAAGAACTGACTCATTGGAAAAGACCCTGATGCTGGGATAGAGCAAAGACAGGAGAAGGGGATGACAGAGAATGAGTTGGTTGGATGACATCACTGACTCAATGGACATGAGTTTGAGCAAGCTCTAGGAGTTGGTGATGGACAAGGAAGCCTGGAGTGCTGCAGTCCATGGGGTCACAGAGTTGGACATGACTGAGCGATTGAACTGAACTGAACTGGAAACATGTCCCTGATTCTCTGCTCATCCCACACCCTTGCCATGAGATGCTGCTGCCCTTTCATCAAGAGGTAGTCTATTTCCCCATGCTTTGAATGCAGCTGCCTCCCATTTCTAGATTCATCCAATAGAATGTGACAAAAGTTATAAGACTCCAGTCTGAGGCTAGGCTGTAAGAAGTTTTGTTTCGGCATGCTCCTGTTTCTCTAGCTTAGTCATGCGTTCCTGTCATGTCATGGGAACAGAAGTGGGCTAGCGTGCAGCTCACCATGTTGTCATGAAGGGGCCAGGCAGCAGCCACAAGAGCCACCCAGCCATACCTGCCCACGTTGCTGATCTGCAGAACTGTGAGCTCAAGAAATGGCTGTTGCTTTAAGCCACAGATTTTGGAGTGGTTTGTTTTGCAACAGCAGGTAGCTGACATCCATTTACTAAAATCTGATGGAATGCCAGCTCCGTGGCATGCTACAGGGACCTAGGAATCACTCAGGCATCGTCCCCATTCTCCAGGGGCAGCCAGCAATCCAAATGGAAAATCAGCCATGTAAACAGATAATCACCACCTGGCAAGTTACATGATGAATCAAAGTCACTTGTGAAATACTTTTAGTGGGAATAGTTCTACTTGCTCTGTAAAGAAGGCATCATTCTAAACACTGAAATACTAGTTATTTCCAGGACTTCCTGTGACAGTGTCATCCAAACCTCAGACTGTATCAGTGGTCACTCAGTGAGGAGCCTTGAGGATTACTCACATACTATTTATGTCTATTATAGGAGCCCTGCTGAATAACCTCAGATGGGAGTAAGGCGCTGGGGGCCAGAACTTTTTGGAACAACTAGTTGAAAGAGGTATTATCCTGTGTTTAAATGTGGAACTGCTAGATATTTGGTGGGTACCAAGAAAAAATTTCAACTCCTTGGACATTTAATCATCGAAAATTTTAATAGAGCCGTAGGCACCAGAAATCATGGACTCCTTGACTATCTCTGACTTTTGAGAGAAAATGAAGGCTATGGAGGGCTAAGACAGAAAGTCAGGACAACTCTGTTTGGAGTAAACTCTTTGCACTGAATGCAAGTGGCCCAGAGCAATAGCCAGTCCCTTTTGTCCACTGAGAGAATGGTGGTTTCCTGCCATCCTGGGCACCAGAGTGGAATAGATCTCAGTTGGCTGTTGCATTACACATGGCCAAAGACATAGCTGGTTAGACTGTCTAGAATGCTTTCTTCAAATGTAGTAACTAATTCAATATTTGTATGCAAACCAGAGAGGAAGTGGGATCATTCTTTCCTCTTGCTTTTCTTTGCTATTAACCTCAATCACATAACTCTTACTTTACTTTTCTTCCTCTAGAAAGAACATATAACAGAAACCACATGTGAAAATTAAATAAAAGCAGAATTGAGTGAGAGCTGAATCTGTGATATATGGTGTGTGTGTGTGTGTGTGTGTGTGTGTGTGTATGGAATTCCTCTACAGAGAAGGTGTATGAAAGCATCTTAGAGACACAGTTTTATCACCTGTATGATTTTATGATGATGGAAAGACTTTCTCCAGATGTTAGCATGGGGCTGTGGGCTTATAGGGATGGTCTAAGATAATGGATGCGAAAAATGGTAGCCTCTTTACTAAATCACTTTGTAGTCTCAGAACATTTGCCCTTACTGCTCTCTCTGCTTTGAGATCCCTTCCTTTCCTCTAGTTATGTCTGTTGGTACATCTTTCAATTAATAATGACCTCTGCTCAAATATGACCTCCTTTTCCTGGTGGCTCAGACGGTAAAGAATCTGCCTTCAATACAGGGGAACTGGGTTTGACCCCTGGGTTGGGTAGACCCCCTGGAGAAGGGAATGGATACCCACTCCGGTATTCTTCCCTGTCGATTTCCATGGACAAATGAGCTTGGCGGGCTGCAGTCCTTGGGGTTACAAAAAGTCAGACATGACTGAGCAACTAACACTTACATTTTTAGAAGGACTTACCTTGATTATCTCATCCAAAAATAGCCATCCTCTACTCTTTATCTTCTCATCCTGGTTTATTTTTACTTTGGAGCACTTCTCTGACTTTGTCTTGTATACAGTAAGTCCCATACCTATGAATCTTCAAGTTACAAACTTTCAAAAATGTGAATGTGTGTGCTGGGCCTATATGCCAGCTGTTGTACTATTCTGCTCTACTTTTCAAGATGCTGTACTGTGAGATTAAAAATGGTTTCATTATTTTTGTTTGTTTTCTATGTATGTATTATTTTGTGAAAAGTATTGGAATGGAGCAGAACCCTATGGTCCTTGCCTCCCATGTACCCTGCCTGCCTTTTGTCTGTGGAAAACTTGAGTCAAAGAATAAGTTTAATCAGAGAAGTGAGAATATGTAGAAACAAAGGAGAGCAGTCAAAGGAGACTAAATAATCATAATGTGCTCGTGAGCACAGTCAAGGACCTTGAGTTCTGTAGATGTTCTGAGCCACATCCTGAACCACGTAGTGTCTTATAGACACCAGAACACCAGGCTGAAGAAGTTAACTACACGATGGCCAGCCTGTATCCATCATACAAGTTGCCACAATTCTTAGAGTTGGCCTCAAAGAAATGGGAACAAATGGACCCTGGAACTGAAGATTGCTGGTGCTGCTGCTGGTGGTAAGTCGCTTCAGTCGTGTCCGACTCTAAGCGACCCCATGGACTGCAGCCTAAAAGGCTCCTCCACCCATGGGATTTTCCAGGCAAGAGTACTGGAGTGGGGTGCCATTGCCGTCTCTGGAACTGAAGATTAATTGCACCTAAAACAACCAAGATGATGCTGGACAGACCACCAATGCCAATTTGAAGATGAGTGTCAGAGTTGGTTGTGCTGTTTCTACATGTACAAAACCCCCCCCCCCGCCCCCATTTTGTCTATAAAACTCTTGCCCCACTGGTTGCCAGTCAGGGAGGAGTCAGCCTTTGGATAGATATCTGTCATCCTCTCCCGGGCTCCCAGTTGCCATCATCTGAAATAAAGCAACCTTTCCTTTCCACCAACATGGCCTGCTTATTGGCTTTTGAGTGATTGTTTCTACCACGGTCCTTTGTGAGCAACCAGACCTCACACACACTTTCAGTAACAGTACTGGAAACCTATTGTGGTACAGTACTATGGGCTTTCCTGAGAGCTCAGCTGGTAAAGAATTCATCTGCAATGTCGGAGATCTGGGTTTGATCCCTGGGTTGGGAAGATCCCCTGGAGGAGGGCATGGCAACTCACTCCAGTATTCTTGCCTGGAGAATATCCATGGACAGAGGAGCCTGGTGGGCTATAGTCCATGGGGTCGCAAAGAGTTGGGCATGGCTGAGCAGCTAAGTACAACACAGCACAGAACTATATAACCCATTGTGTCTGCTGGGTACCTAGGCTAACTTTGTTGAACTTAGGAACAAATTGGACTTACAAACACGCTCTCAGAATGGAACTCACTTGTATGTAGAGGGCTTACTGTAGTTAGATGTTGATTTGTTAATTGAGCATCTCTTGCAGTAAAATGCCAGCCACGTGGGTTTTGTTAACCTCTATATCCCCAGCACCTGTATTAGTACCTGTTAAGAAGTGAACACTCAAAATAGACATTCATTAGGTAAATGAATAAGTTAACAAACGTGCAAGCTTATGTTTAGATTGAAAATCATAGGCAACCAGTGGGTGTTCTATAACTGTTGGCAGAATTCACAGGCATGCGTACTCCTGCGTGAGCAGGTATACATAGAGCAAGCAGCGTCTTCGTGGCTTCACACCCCTGCACATTGTGTAAGGAGTATCCAGACGCTTTCTCTTTCCAGCATGACGTAATGCAGAATGAGAAGACTTGCAGAGCGTGCTGCTCACAGACCAGACAGATGATCTCATCCCCTTCTTGGGCATTCCCAGGCTCTGCTGCTCAAAAAGAAATAAATAAAACGTGCAACGTTCAGTTCACAGGTGGTTGTTTCGGCTGTGGTCCTGAGTTGGCAAAATCCTGAAGCTCAGCTCTCAGCTCTCTGGTGGCCAAGGGGGAGGGAAGTCATGTCGGATATTGTCTGGGCTCTTCCTTCAGCCAAATGGAATTGATTTAGCCTGAGAAACTAGGACGTTCACGGGGAGAAATGCATTTTAGCATCAGCCACAGGGGACAGGCTGTGAGTAACTAACTGGGGGTGATGGGAGAGTTTAAAACACAAAGTAAGCAAAGTATTTCATTGACACCAGAAACCCGAGGTTGTTCTTGGGATGCTTTCAAAGGTTTAGGGCCTGAAGAAAGAATGTACTCAATTTTTCTTACATGGCTCACTTTCATATAAAAATTCCTTTGGTTTTGATGTCTGTGTATATATTAAAAAAATCTTATGATTTATAGATGTTTATTGTTCTATAGTTTGCGATACCTTTTTTGGTCTATTTTTAAACTATTTTTTAAAATATAGTTCTTTGGTTTTGCCATACATCAACATGAATCCGCCACAGGTACACAAGTGTTCCCCATCCTGAACCGCCCTCCCTCCCCATACCATCCCTCTGGGTCTTCTCAGTGCAGCAGCCCCAAAGTAATTAATGTCCAATTAAAATAAATAAATTTATATTAAAAAATAAAAAGAGTTTGCACATAGTAGAAAAAAATAAATATAGTTCTTTGTTTTATAGGAACGTGTAAGTGAAACTTTACCCCTGTGAAGGTTTTCTTTTTAATTGAGGCAACATTGGTTTGTACCATTATATGTGTATACACTTATACAGGGTGCTCACCACCCAAAATTTAGTTTCCCTCCTCACGGTGCAGTTGACCCCCTCCACTCAGTTCCCACTCTCCCTGCCCTTTCCTGTCTGGTAACTGCTACTCTGTTCTAACTACGGGTTTGCTTTTGTTTGGTTTGGTTGGTCTGTTTATTGTTTTTTTTTTTACATTCCACATCGGAATGAAATCATATTGTTCACAGTGCCGTTTAGCACACAGATTGTCACAAAAGCCCTGAAAGTGAGGGGTGTACGGTTATTCCCATTTACAATTGAGGAAGCTAAGGTTCTGAAGAGGTGGTGACCTGACTGTGCTCACACAGCCAGAGTACAAGAGAACTGGTCGTGGAACCCAGATCTGGTTATCTGGTTACTGTAAGTGCAAACTCATCCAGTGAAAAGTTCAAGACTTAAAGGTGATCTCTGTTTGTCCATCACAATGTCTGTATTCCTAAAGTTTCCCTGGTCAGCTACCCTATTTTAGACCCTAGTCTGGGGCAGTTTTGGACAGACAAGTCTGTGTACAAACCAAACTGAAGTTCACCTAGATATCCCATGAACAATGACCATATCCAAATGGAGCTGTCAGTTCTGCCCCCAAAACTTGCCCCCCACCAGTACTGTCCTCTTCTTACCAATCTCTTTATCCAGCAATTAGTCTCACCAGTTGTTCAAGTCCTAAGAAGTCATCCTTGGTTCCTCCCTTGCCGAAACCACTTTTTCCAACCAATCCATGATCAAATCTTCCAATTTTCATTTCCAAAGTTTGTCCTGGCTTTATTCTCTCTTCTTCATCTTTATTGCCAGCATCTTAGTTCAAGTCACCAGATTCACGCTCCCTAGGTTTTTACAAACGCCTCAAAGCAGCTGACCCTGTCCCGCCCTATACCTCTCCCATTCATTTTCCCTAACAGAAACAAAAGTGATTGTCCTAGCATATTTTTTGTATTAAGATCCCCCAAGGCTTCCTGGTACTTCCTGATACCCAAAGTCCTTAACATGACGCCCGGTCTCTGCTTGATCTAGCCCTTGGCTTTCTCTCCAAACTTATTTGTGCCTTTTTGCACTTGCTTATTCTATTCTAGGAGCTACTGTGTGGAGGGAAAAGTTTCATGAGAATAAAGTCCATAGAGAAGAAAGAAGGAAAGTAGAGCTCAGATATTAGTGGGAGTGGAATTCCGATGATACCACTTGAGCTGCAGAGTCCCGCTGTGGCCTAAGTGCTGCACGAACTTAATAAGTCAATAGATCCTCTATCTTATTTTTAAAAAATTAAGGTCATACTGATTTGCATTTACTATTGTTTGCAATAAGATATTCTTGGATTTTTAGAAACTCATAGTCAGATGGGGGAAACTCAACGTATGAGTAGGAAAACACTCAACAAAGGTGTTGGTATGATGCAAGTAAATACCAGGAACTTTTGCTCAGCCTGGGAGAGGAAAAAGCACCATGGAAGGATTCCTGCAGGGTCTGAATCCTGAAGCATGATTAAAAGTTGACAGGATGTGCCTACCAATCAGAGGACAGTGCCGAGACATTCCAAGGCTCAAGAAAAGCATGAATCAAGGTATTTTGTGAAACCATATGATAGGTTCAAGGAACCACAAGTTGTTCAGCATAACTTTAATGCATCACAGGCAATGGAGTTAAGGAAAGAGAAGCTGGAGAGGGAGGCAGAGGCCAGACTAGCAAGAGACTAATAAATAGGTCACCCTAACAAGATGAATATTATCTTGGAAGTTTGGAGGGGACATTGAAAACTGAAATCTCCACTTTTATTTATTTATTTATTTTTTTGATGCCTTTTTTTTTTTTATTATTATTATTTTTTTATTTTTTTCTTAACTTTACAATATTGTATTACTTTTACTATACATCGAGATGGATCCACCACCAGAATACACGTGCTCCCCATCCTGAACCCTCCTCCCTCCCCCCTCCCACACCATCCCTCCAGGTCATCCCAGTGCTCCAGTCCCAGGCATCTGTTATAGGGCATCGTACCTGGACTGACTCGTTTCAGATATGATATTATACATATTTCAATGCTATTCTCCCCAATCGTCCCACCCTCTCCCAGTCCCAGAGTCCAAAAGTCTGTTCTATACATCAGTGTCTCTTTTGCTGTCTCATAAGCAGGGTGATTGTTACCATCTTTCTAAATTCCATATATATGCGTTAGTATACTGTATTTGTGTTTTTCTTTCTGGCTTACTTCACTCTGTATAATAGACTCCAGTTCCATCCACCTCATTAGAACTGATTCAAATGTATTCTTTTTAATGGCTGAGTAATACTCCATCGTGTATATGTACCACAGCTTGCTTATCCATTCATCTGTGGATGGACATCTAGGTTGCTTCCACGTCCTGGCTATTGTAAACAATGTTGCTATGAACATTGGGGTACACGTGCCTCTTTCAATTCTGGTTTTCTCAGTGTGTATGCCCAGCAGTGGGATTGCTGGGTCATAAGGCAGTTCTATTCCCAGTTTTTTGAGGAATCTCCATACTGTTCTCCATAGTGGCTGTACTAGTTTGCATTCCCACCAACAGTGTAAGAGGGTTCCCTTCTCTCCGCACCCTCTCCAGCATTTATTGCTTGTGGATTTTTGGATCGCAGCCATTCTGACTGGCGTGTAATGGTATCTCATAGTGGTTTTGATTTGCATTTCTCTGATAATGAGCGATGTTGAGCATCTTTTCATGTGTTTGTTAGCCATCTGTATGTCTTCTTTGGAGAAATGTCTATTAAGTTCTTTGGCCCATTTTTTGATTGGGTCGTTTATTTTTCTGGAATTGAGCTATAGAAGTTGCTTGTATATTTTTGAGATTAGTTGTTTGTCTGTTGCTTCATTTGCTATTATTTTCTCCCATTCTGAAGGCTGTCTTTTCAGCTTGCCTATAGTTTGCTTTGTTGTGCAGAAGCTTTTTAAGTTTGATTAGGTCCCATTTGTTCATTTTTGATTTTATTTCCGATATTCTGGGAGGTGGGTCATAGAGGATCCTGCTGTGATGTAAGTCAGAGAGTGTTTTGCCTATGTTATCCTCTAGGAGTTTTATGGTTTCTGGTCTTATATTTAGCTCTTTAATCCATTTTGAGTTTATTTTTGTGTATGGTGTTAGACAGTGTTCTAGTTTCATTCTTTTACAAGTGTTCAACCAGTTTTCCCAGCACCACTTGTTAAAAAGATTGTCTTTACTCCATTGTATGTTCTTGCTGCCTTTGTCAAAGATTAGGTGACCATATGTGCGTGGATTTATCTCTGGACTTTCTATTTTGTTCCATTGATCTATGTTTCTGTCTTTGTGCCAGTACCATACTGTCTTGATGACTGTAGCTTTATAGTAGAGCCTGAAGTCAGGCAGGTTGATTCCTCCAGTTCCGTTCTTCTTTCTCAAGATAGCTTTGGCTATTCGAGGTTTTTTGTATTTCCATACAAATTGAGAAATTATTTGTTCTAGCTCTGTGAAGAATACTGTTGGTAGCTTGATGGGGATTGCATTGAATCTATATATTGCTTTGGGTAGTATACTCAAATTGACAAACCACTAGCCAGACTCATCAAGAAACAAAGGGAGAAAAAATCAAATCAATAAAATTAGAAAAGAAAATGGAGAGATCACAACAGACAGCACAGAAATACAAAGGATCATAAGAGACTACTATCAGCAATTATATGGCAATAAAATGGACAATATGGAAGAAATGGACAAATTCTTTGAAAAGTACAACTTTCCAAAACTGGATCAGGAAGAAATAGAAAATCTTAACAGACCCATCACAAGCACGGAAATTGAAACTGTAATCAGAAATCTCCCAGCAAACAAAAGCCCAGGCCCAGACGGCTTCACAGCTGAATTCTACCAAAAATTTAGAGAAGAGCTAACACCTATCCTACTCAAACTGTTCCAGAAAATTGCAGAGGAAGGCAAACTTCCAAACTCATTTTATGAGGCCACCATCACCCTAATTCCAAAACCTGACAAAGATCCCACAAAAAAAGAAAACTACAGACCAATTTCACTGATGAACATAGACGCAAAAATCCTTAACAAAATTCTAGCAATCAGAATCCAACAACACATTAAAAAGATCATACACCATGACCAAGTGGGCTTTATCCCAGGGATGCAAGGATTCTTCAATATCCGCAAATCAATCAACGTAATACACCACATTAACAAACTGAAGAATAAAAACCATATGATTATCTCAATAGATGCAGAGAAAGCCTTTGACAAAGTTCAACATCCATTTATGATAAAAACTCTCCAGAAAGCAGGAATAGAAGGAACATACCTCAACATAATAAAAGCTATATACGACAAACCCACAGCAAACATTATCCTCAATGGTGAAAAACTGAAAGCATTTCCTCTAAAGTCAGGAACAAGACAAGGATGCCCACTTTCACCATTATTATTCAACATTGTTCTGGAAGTTTTGGCCACAGCAATCAGAGCAGAAAAAGAAATAAAAGGAATCCAAATTGGAAAAGAAGAAGTAAAACTCTCACTGTTTGCAGATGACATGATCCTCTACGTAGAAAACCCTAAAGATTCCACCAGAAAATTACTAGAACTAATCAATGAATACAGTAAAGTTGCAGGATATAAAATTAACACACAGAAATCCCTTGCATTCCTGTACACTAGTAACGAGAAAATAGAAAGAGAAATTAAGGAAACAATTCCATTCACCATTGCAATGAAAACAATAAAATACTTAGGAATATATCTTCCTAAAGAATCTAAAGACCTATATTTAGAAAACTATAAAACACTGCTGAAAGAAATTAAAGAGGACACTAATAGATGGAGGAATATACCATGTTCGTGGATTGGTAGAATCAATATAGTGAAATCTCCACTTTTAAAAATGGGGTTGCCAATCCCTGCCTGCTACTGCTACTGCTAAGTCACTTCAGTCATGGCCGACTCTGTGCGACCCCATGGACGGCAGCTCACCAGGCTTCCCCGTCCTTGAGATTCTCCAGGCAAGAACACTGGAGTGGGTTGCCATTTCCTTCTCCAATGCATGAAAGTAAAAATTCAAAGTGAAGTCGCTCAGTCATGTCCGACTCTTAGTGACCTCATGGACTGCAGCCTACCAGGCTCCTCCGTCCATGGGATTTTCCAGGCAAGAGTACTGGAGTGGGGTGTCATTGCCTTCTCCGCATTCCCTGCCTAGCTTACCCTAAAAGATAAGGGTGAGGGTCTCTCGATAAAATGGCTGGGAAGATGCTTTGAACCAGATATGAATAAGTGATTTAGGCAAAGGAGAAAGAAGACTGAAATCTATCGGTCATCTCCTATTTGCCAACCTCTGGACCAGGAGAGATTCAGGCAGGTGGGAGAAACTGAGGAGCTCTGTAGATGGGTTTGGTGAGTCCCCAAAGGTTTTTGTTCCTACAGTAAAGGCAGAGGTGGAGCCCCTTTGGGAGTTAGGAGTTACACCTGAAGGGAAAGCAGAAAGTATTGTTTCACACCCATTTCACAGGTGCCCCAAGCTGGATTCACTCTCTGTCCCTCTATGCCTCCTTCTGGCATCCCAGCAGCCTGATCCCAGGATGGCTTTTCTCATGCTTAAGTCCAAACCACTTCAGCAATGAGCAGCTTTGTTCTCAGAAACTGTCCCCTTATGTTCCCTTCCTGTTAACTCTCTCCCACCCAGCCTTGAGCAAAGCCAAGAAAATGCCACAGCTACAGTCTTTTATAGCTCCAATGTAGGGAGATGACTGGCCTCTTGGGGGATTTGTGGTCTGGAAAGCAGGGCTGTAATTAACAAGGCACCAGAACCCAGGATTTGTCCTCCGGGGGAGATCCATCCATGAGATCGGGAACTCTCAAATTGGACTCTTGGTATCAGCTTTTCTGGACCATTTGCTCTGGCCTCGAAGTGTGTGGACTGGCCCTAGGCTAATTGTTTCTGGTAATTAGTGAGCTCAATCTAATCAGTGAGACACCCTGAGGTCTGAGATGTTGCAATGTGGATCTACCCAAATCAACCCGCATGGCATTGCCACGAGAAAGGAAACAACGTATCTCTTCAGTTAGAGGGTGATTTGGTAATATTGAGAATTTTAAAGCATTCCCTCTATATTTCTTTTTTAAAAATATTTATTTGTTTATTTTTCCACATAGGGTCTTAGTTGTGGCATGTGGAATCTTTGCTGTGTCACGTGGGATCTTTTTCATTACGGCACACAGACTCTCTACTAGCCTCACGGGCTTACTTTCTCCGTGGCAGGTGGGATCTTCGTTCCCCAACCAGGGATTGAACCTGTCTCCCCTGCATTGCAGGGTGGATTCTTAACCACTAGACCATCAGGGAAAGGCTCTACCTCCATTTCTTAGGAGTGGAAAGAATGTGAAGGATTATATGATGCCTTGATTGATTATTTCATTCATTCATTGATTTTGTCAACAGTTACTGAGAAGCTGTTTGTGTCGGGTATTGGGTTAGGACCTGAATAAGATAAATGAGACCCTTGTCTGCCCTCCAGAAGCTTGCAGTCTGTCAGTGGTGTTGCACAGTGGTGTTAATTTACAGCCAGAAGCCAGAGAATTGCAATCTCTCCCTAGTTCTGCCATAGGGCTGTGTATGCCTGTGTAGAAGGAGACAGCATTTTGTCCACAAAAATTCTATCTTGGCAAACAGGAACCATGTTATAATCAATGTCTGACGAGTCTTGTATATTTATGGACAATCTCGCAACTGTTTTAATTTTTAATGGCAAAAATAGTATTTGGGGAAAACATATTAAAATCAACACCAAGTTTCAATATGTATTGAGATCACTTGAACAAATGGTAAAGCACGAGGCAAAGTTTATTACATTTTGCAATTATTCCTCATAAACTGCCTTGTGAAATTCAAGATTATACATGCCGACAGAATGAATTTAAAAAGAAATGAACAGTGTTCTTTTGCTAAAACAAATCTCTACTTGTGGCTTGCGGGTTTAAAAAAGAACTAGAACTCATATGAATTGGATAACTGCAAAGTTGATGGGATCTGGAGAGCAGTTAGATGACTTATAATGGATGGATCTTGATGTCAAGAGTTTGTTTAAAAGAGGTTCATGAAAATTGAAAGTTGGAAGAACAAATAATGATGAAATATATTAATAATTTATGTCTTTAGATACATGGTGACTTCACTGATAAATAAGTAGACATTTTATTATTTTATCCAAATCGCTAATGTTTAAGTATATAAATAGACCAAATAACTTGTCTCTCTGAGTCATCTTGGAAAGATGAGGGATACAGCGTCATCAGATGCTGTCCTGGGCCTGGGCAAACGCGGTAAGTGGCTAATAAGCTGCTTGGTTTTCACACAGTTACTTCCATCTCTTCATCTGTGAAATCAGAGTGATGAGGTACTTTACTTTTCCCTTCATTTGGAGTCATGGCTTCTGTAAAGGCAAATGCTATGAGACATCATCCAACTACACATTGGCTTTGTTTGGAATCTCTCCTCCCTTTAGTCTCAGCTAATTGAGTTGGGAAATTTCATTAAGTAAATATACAACAATACCCTCTTCCCTAAGACTCTAAGTAGGGAATGCAAATACTTTTTCCTTTCTCTTATCTGTTACAGAAATTGAAGATGCATAAGGCATCTCTGGAGAATGGAAATGCTTGTTGATTTTCTGATCCTGTTACCTCTTACTTGTCCTCATCCAGATGGAGCAGGGCAGTAAGCATTGTATGAGGAGCATAATGACATTTAAGGGAGAGGATGTGGGGCGATGACATTTAAGGGAGACGATGTGGGGCGTTATCACTATTTTGAAGCAAATGAAGCTTTTGCAAACGCACTTGATCCTTTTGCAAACCCAGTTGATCTAGCTGTCCCCATGGGATGGGTCATTCCATGTGGTCCATAGACTCTCCTGAGGTATCTTTCATTAAATGGCCTCTGCCGATACTACTTTTATTTCATCCTAGGAAACTAGAGGAGAAGGCAATGGCACCCCACTCCAGTACTCTTGCCTGGAAAATCCCATGCATGGAGGAGCCTGGTAGGCTGCAGTCCATGGGGTCGCTAAGAGTCAGACACGGCTGAGGGACTTCACTTTCACTTTTCCCTTTCATGCATTGGAGAAGGAAATGGCAACCCACTCCAGTGTTCTTGCCTGGAGAATCCCAGGGACAGGGCACCCTGGTGAGCTGCCGTCTATGGGGTCGCACAGAGTCGGACATGACTGAAGTGACTTAGCAGCAGCAGCAGGAGGAAACTAGAAATACAGTTGAGCTATATAGGTGGGCTCTGGCTAGTTATTAAAGTCTGCGTGTAACTGGATTGGATACATCTGTAGAACAGAGAGGCTGGGCATGTTTTTATTTAATCTAATTAATGTAAACTCTTCAGAACTTTGGGCATTCAGGATTTATGTGTGACCTATAACTGCTGCTTCTACTTGCAGAGAAAGAAAATCATGTTAAATAGCTTTGTTAAAAGTTTTTGCTTTTACTGACCTCCTTTCTGTAGAGTCTAACTCAATCTGTGTGTATTTAAGAAAGAAGGGGAAACAGGCTGGGAGCAAAATTGTCTTCTGGTCTCTACCCAAAACATCCTTTTTTTATTTTTTGTAAACTTGAAAGCCTTTAAAAAGCTGCTTTTATTAACTTCCACACCACAGCCCCAGCTCAGAGTGAGATGCTGGTTTGTGGCCCCGGATGAGAGAAAAAGGGGAGCTGCGACTCTCACGGGACAGCTCGGCCACTCAAGTCTTCCAAACCCAAAAGACTTGACTAAATTGGAGATGCCCTGGAAGGGGACCAGCAGCCTTTTGAGCTCTTTACCCATCACTAATTCTGGCTCCAGCTGGACTCCAGCTCTGGTGATGAAAGGGGCTGAATGCAAACACTTTGGATGGGATCTATTCAGTCTGCACTTACTCACTCTGCATCCTGGGGTTTCCATGGCAACAGGTGCCTGTTTCAGCGGA
This sequence comes from Tragelaphus eurycerus, assembly GCA_935064755.1. Lineage (NCBI taxonomy): Eukaryota > Metazoa > Chordata > Mammalia > Artiodactyla > Bovidae > Tragelaphus > Tragelaphus eurycerus. The sequence continues at coordinate 2,230,290 of CAKXYN010000083.1, forward strand.
GGGGCCGTACCTTATAGTCTTCCCTCGTCAGGAAAGTCTGGTCACGTGTCCCTTCCTTTCTTCTCATCTGATTGGGCTCGACTAGGAGCCGGTCTCTTCTCTTTCCAGGTGATATGCAGAGACAAATGCCTGAGACCACTGTCTAAGATCCTGAACTGTGGGTCCCCCTGGAGACATATGAGAATGGGTCCAGAGACACTTGGCAAGGTGGTGGGAGATCAGAAACTGAGCCACAGGCCCCTTTCCTGCTCTCCCTTGGCTCCCGGGCTTGGCTGGGTTCTGAGGGCCATGGATGAAAAGATCACCTGGACACTGTCCATCCTGGTTCTGCTCCAAGAAGTGTGATTTGTTAGGCAGCTGGAGAATTGCCACAGAGAACTCCTTGCATGAGCCTGGAATAATTGTTTTCTGTGATAACTGTCTATTAGTCATTTGACAAACCTGAGAGTTGGCTGTTTGCTAGCAGTTCATGGGGTTTCCCAAGTGGCACTAGTGGTAAAGAACCCATTTGCCAATGCAGGAGACGTAAGAAATGTGGGTTCGAAATTGGATTGGGAAGATTCCCTGGAGGAAAGCACGGCAGCCCACCCCAGTATTCGCGCCTGGAGAATCCCATAGAAAGAGAATGGCGGGGTATGGTCCATAAGGTTGCAAAGTTGGGCATGATTGAATGACTTAGCAGGTATACAAGCAGTTTATAGGATCGTCAAACTATATTCTGGAGAAGGCAATGGCACCCCACTCCAGTACTCTTGCCTGGAAAATCCCATGGATGGAGGAGCCTGGTGGGCTGCAGTCCATGGGGTTGCTAGGAGTCGGACATGACTGAGTGACTTCAGTTTTCACTTTCATGCACTGGAGAAGGAAATGGCAACCCACTCCAGTGTTCTTGCCTGGAGAGCCCCAGGGACAGGGGAGCCTGCTGGGCTGCCATCTATGGGGTCGCACAGAGTCGGACACGACTGAAGTGACTTAGCAGCAGACTATATTCAAGAGAAATCTAGTTTATTATCACTGTTGTAAGAGAAACATCCTTCTTCTTCTCCTGTTTCCACCCACCTCAGTTCACCCACCTCAGTTCAAAAATGGGGTCCTCTGACATCTGAGAAGTTTCAGGAATAAAGAATTGACTCTTCTTTCCAGTCCGTTCATTTACTCATCCCCATAAGACCAGGTATCACTTGTCTGATGGTAAACAAGAGTCTGACATCCCCTGTCCACATTTCTCTGTAGGTGGGTCCATATGTTAAAGACTGAGTGATACGTGATTATCTTAGGTCCTAATGTGTCTTGGTGCCTGTTCTCTTTTAAAAAAAAAAAAAATTCCATTTTTTAAATTTATCTTGTTCTCCAGTTCAGAAATTTCATTTATGAATCTATAATGATTCAGAGAGGAAAATCAGTAGCCCTTACAGCAGATATGATCCATTGATGCTTTTTATTGCTTCACTTGGAGAAAGTTTTGATTTAGATATCAAGCTTTGAGCATTGAGAAGTTGTACAATAAAATTCCAGATTTCCAATTTATCTTGGAAAATCTGGCAACTGGGGCCTATAGGGTAATGATGCGTAGGAGGTAGCCAACTTTACCCCTCTGGCTGTGGCTGTTATTTCCAGTTTGTCGGAGCTCCCTCCAGGCCCACTCATGCACTCAGAGTATCTAACACCCAGGTGGGTGTTTGAGGACATGACCCCTGCTAACTCAAGATGTGTGCCAAGGTTCACATGTTACAGTTTGTGTAATGTGTGACCTTGTCCTTTTGTGTGTTTCGGTGGGGTGCACAGGGAGCCAGGATGTCCCTTGTGGCTGACTGGGTTAGGGTTTCAGAGGACCAGCCTCCCTGTATCAGGATGCTGAGATCTCATGATATTCCCAGAAGTCCAGTTGCTGCTGAGATGGCAGAGAAGAGCGAGGAGCAGCTTCACCCAGGAAGAGCAGAGGAAATGATCCTCGAGCTGGGTTCTGGAGCATAAATAGGATATCACTAGGCAAAGAAGGAGGACAGAGGCTTTCTGAGCTGAGGATCCTAATATGGGGGAAAAGGCTATTAAGAAGCACTTGAAACTTCAAAAGATGATACACATTTTGGTATGCCAAAAACGTCAAACGTGGGAGAGGGTGCTTGGACAGAGAGGCAGGGACCAGGGAATAGAGGATCCTCCATGGTCAGTGGAAATATAATGAAAGTTAATTTTTAATTAATTTGTAATGATAAAAGTCATGTATTGCTGCTGCTGCTGCTAAGTCGCTTCAGTTGTGTCCAACTCTGTGCGACCCCGTAGACGGTCGCCCACCAGGCTTCCCCGTCCCTGGGATTCTCCAGGCAAGAACACTGGAGTGGGTTGCCATTTCCTTCTCCAATGCATGAAAGGGAAAAGTGAAAGTGAAGTTGCTCAGTCGTGTCCAACTCTAGCGACCCCATGGACTGCAGCCTACCAGGCTCCTCCGTCCGTGGGATTTTCCAGGCAAGAGTACTGGAGTGGGGTGCCATTGCCTTCTCTGAAAGTCATGTACACTTGCATCTTATTTGGAAGGTCTAAAATATTAAAGGTAAATTTGGACATCTATGTAATTCTCAGGGCCTCTGGGTTTACCTAGGGCTTTTCAACCTTGTTACTACAGATATTTTGAGCTGAATAAATCCTTGCTGGGACTGACTGTCCTGTATACCCCAGACTCTGTCCACTTCATGACGGTAGCACATCCCTCCTTCCAACCTTTTTGATAGCCACCAGCATTCTAGAGATGTTGTTGCTCCCAGATGAAAACCAATGGCCTAGCTGTCACCAACATCCTCCATTTGCTATAAAAGCTCATGGACTTATTTCCATACATTTCCCTGGTGTCTGGGAATGGTGGCAAAGAATCTGCCTGAAATGCAGGAGACTTGCAGGAGATGTGGGTTCAGCCGCTGGATTGGGAAGACCCTCTAGAGAAGGAAATGGCAACCCATTCCAGTATTCTTGCCTGGAAAATCCCATGGACAGAGCATCCTGGTGAGCTACAGTCCATGGAGTAGATTGAGCAAAAGAGTCGGACACATCTGAGCAGCTAAACAGCAAACAGAAGCACCTGCATATATAGTTACCATGTCGGGTTGTTTTCTGTTTCTGTTTTCCTTCTCATGTATGTAATATTTTGTTAGTAAATGTCCTGTTTTCCTTTTTTCATAAACACTATTATGTGAAATGCATCAATTTTTACCTTGCTTACTTCACAAATCTTTATGTTTTTGGATAGTTCATATACCTTTATGTTTTGGCCTTCCCTGGTGGCTCAGCTGCTAAAGAATCTGCCTGCAATGTGGGAGACCAGGGTTCGATCCCTGGGTTGGGAAGATCCCCTGCAGAAGGGAATGCCTACTCACTCCGGTCTTCTGGCCTGGAGAATTCCATGGACTATAGAATCCATGGGATGGCAAAGATTCGGACACATCTGAGTGACTTTCACTTTGCTTTCAGATACCTATGTATGTGCTGGTAAAAAGCAAGCTGTGCTGGTAAAAAGCAAGCTGTCTGGGTTTTTTTTTTTTTTTTTTTTCATGGTATAATATTCTGTTGTAGGGATATAGCACAGTTTATCTATAGCTCTGTTATTCGATCTTTAATTTGTTTTACTTCCTTTCTTTTTTGTATTTCGAACAATTTGTCCATGAATGTCCTGACATATTACCTCATGTACGCAGAAGCCTGTATCCAAATGATGAAGCAGTCTTGCTGTTATTCATTTCCAAAACGACGAAACCATTAACTAGATTCTTTGTGCTTCTTAGGGAAATGCTTCTTTTCTATTGGAAACAACCCTAAAGGGAAAAGAAAAAAAGGGGGCAAAGAAAGGAAGGGCGGCAGAGAGAGTAAAAGTGAAGAAAACAAAGACGGGTTTTCTGGCCGCTCCAGTGATTGGAGCTGAGCATTATTAGTTCAGAAAAAAAAGAAAAAAACATTTTTTTTGGTGAGAAGATGAATAGCACAACAGGGTATTTCAAATGTCAAAGGGGACATCCCCGTGCAAGCAGGAGGGAGAAGGATGAAGCTTCCAAATTTCTTTCCCCAAAGCTTCTCAAGACTTTGCCTCCCGGCCTCTGATTTGCCCTGCAGCCAAAACCAACTGACCCCTCATATTCCTTATTCCAAAGAAAAAGAAATGTGTCCCTTTAATGCCAGCTTAAGCTAATTATCTGAGACAGGTGTCATGTTCTGAAAAAAGTCTGTATGCTTTTAATAAACCTTTTCTTTTGTGGACTGATAGGCTGCCACTGGCCTGGACTTCTTAGTGGGGAATTAGTTCATAACCTTGCCCTTGTTCATCCCACCGCATTGGTGGGTGTTCAGTTAGGGTTAGCCTTCCCTGTAATTTATTCAGAGGGAGGAGGGCCAGAGCCTTTGGGATTAATCAGCTCTGCCCTGGGAGAAGCTCAAGCTCAAGGTTCCCATTCTGGCTGTGTCCTCCTCAACATGCCTGATCAGCAATCTCCCTCCCATCCTTCAAGACCTGGCTTCCCCTGGAAATGTTTTAACCCCCTTGCTCTCCTGACCCACTACTTGATGCCTCCCTAACCCCTCCTCCCCTCGCCCTTCCATGATAAGTTTCCCTGTGTACTTATTACAACCTTAGAGCCTCTGAGGCATCCTCTGCTATGTTCTTGACCATCCTTGGGTCAAGATGCCAATACCTTAAGGGCAAGACTGTATCTAAGGCAGCTCCACATCCCATATTCTATTCAGCGCCGCATTCCGCTGATCAGTGAGTCACAGGTTCCACTCAGACTCAAGGTGGAAAGAACACCACCTACAAGGCGAAGAGAACAGGATTTCACCTTGCAAAGGAGACTGGATACAGGAAAGGATTTTTTTCAGGGATTTGTAAATTTTTATAAACAATCTATTCAAAGTGGTATTATTAAAATTAAAAATGCACATACCTTAGGAGCCAATAATTCACCTTTCTCTGAGAGACAATTTACATAGGTGCATAAGGAAATATATACCAGGACAATTATTGCAAATTTGAAATACAAAACAAACAAGATCCACTAGCATAAATACAGATACAGATATGATACATACACAGATATGATACATACATACTACAGAATAGTATGTCACTTAAAAAAAAAAAACCCTGATAGTTTCTTATGTACCAGACTATTTAGATATCCCAAATAATAAAGTTTATGAAATAAGCAGGTTAAAAATTAATGAGTGTAATATAAAGGAATATATGTGAAAAAGATGAAAAGAACATGTACTCTTGGTAAACCCATGTACAGGTAAATCTATAGAAATAGGCCCATGAACTTCTACAGCAAATAGATAACACTGGTTACCGCTCTTCTCAACAGGTCTCTCGTTCTCAGCTGGGAGTGGTCTTGCCCTCAGGGGACATTTGGCAATGTCTGGAGATGTTTTTGGTTGTGACGACTGAGGAGGTGAATGAAGCTACCAGGCACGTAGCAGGTGGAGGCCAGGAATGCTGCTAAGCCTCTCCCGGAGTACAGGAGAGCACCTCCAGCCAAGAATGACCCAGCCCCAAATGTCAGTCGTACCAAGGTTGAGAAGGCCCGTTGCTCTAAATACACATAGAAAAGATGTTTTAGACCATTTTTAAAGAAAATACAATTGTGAATTGTCCATGAAATTACAAACTGATTCAGATTTAACCTTCGGTAGATCTCCATTGACCGCCGAGCTCTGTAGGTATGACCTGGTCTCTGTCTTGTCTCTCCCTGGTTCCAACAATGCATTCTACATTTTTGGCATACCAAAATATTTGTCATCCTTCAAAGTTTCATGTGTCTCATGATGCTTTTCTTTATTTCACCTCATGTTCTGAGACCTATACACTTGGAGTGTCTAATATCTTATTGAGTGTCTGATAACTAAGTCAAAATTAACCTGCACAGTACAGACCTCTTTTTTAATGAATTTTTAAAAACTATTTACTTTTTGTTTGTTTGTTTTGGGTGCACTGGGTTATCATTGTTGCATGCAGGCTTTCTCTAGTTGCAGTGAGCAGGGCTTCTCTCTGCAGGGCTTTGGAATTCTCTAGGCCAGAATACTAGAGTGAATAGGTGTTCCTTTCTTCAGGGGATCTTCCCAATCTATGGATTGAACCCAGATCTCCCACATTGCAGGTGGATTCTTTACTGGCTGAGCCACAAGGGAAGCCCAAGAATACTGGAGTGGGTAGCCTATCCCATCTCCAGGGGAGCTTCCCAACCCAGGGATCCAACTGGGGTCTCCTGCATTGTGGGTGGATTCTTTACCAACTGAGCTATCTAGGAAAGCAGATTGTGGGGAGTGAAACAGAGCTGAGGGGAGTATATTCTCTGAGTTTCAGTGAAGACCACAATATAGAAATATGCCCCCAATATTTGGTAATAGAAGAACATGTTAAATTAGAAGGATTCAAAGAAGATAGCCAGCTGTGTTTTGAAGGAGCTTTTCCAAGCTGGGTTTGCATGTGGTAATCAGACTTTGTGAGCAGGATTTACTTAGAGGGCACAGCAGTCCTTTGTTAGTGGGACTGCATGGGGTTTGCCATGGCAACAGAGGGGGACTGCCCAATGTTCTTGAGGAGGGGAGCAGAAATAGATCCACTCAGTGAGTAGACTGGGAAGCTAATCGAGATGGGAGCTTGGATTGCAGTCTCATGTATTAATGGGATTGAAGTGGAAACCGGATTAAGTCTCATGGGTCCTGGAGTTTGAGGTGGAGAGGCTAGTATAAATTCCAGTCTCAGCCTACACTAAATGTTTGAGCTTACTAAACATCTGAAAGTCTCATTTTCCTTACCTATAAAATAGATTTAATAATTTCTGGCTAGCTTCTATTCACCACTGTTTTGTTAGTCTTAGCCAGAGGAATTAGAGAATAAAAAAACAGAAAGAAAAATATCCAAATCAGAAAGGAAGAAGTAAAAGTGGCCCTGTTTGGGGATGGCATAATTAGTTATGTAGAAAACCCTAAATGCTCAACAACAAAAAATTGTTGAAACTAATAAATTCAGTAGAGATGCAGGATACAAAATCAACAAAATCAGTGGTACACAAACAAAGAAATCTCTGAAAAGGGAATGATGAAAGCATTCCCAGTTACAGTAGCAATAACAAGAATAAAATGTTTAGGAATAAACTTAACCAAAGAGGTGAGAAATTTATACACTGAAAACTATACTATGTTAATGAAGAAATGAAAGAAGATACAGACAATTGAAAACCCAGCCCATGTTCCTGCATTAGAAGAATTAACATTGTTAATTCTCCTGCAATGCAGGAGACTTGTGTTCAGTCCCTGGCTGGGGAAGATTACCTGAAGAAGGAAATGACAATCCACTCCAGTATTCTTGCCTGGGAAATTCCATGGCCCGAGAAGCCTGGTGGGCTACAGTCTATGGGGTAGCAAAAGAATCAGACACAACTAAGCCACTTAACAACAACAACAGCTCTCTAAACAGCAGTGACTTTCTTTACACAACAGTCCTAAAATTTATGTGAAATTATGAAAGAGGAGAGTGAAAAAATTGGCTTAAAGCTCAACATTCAGAAAACTAAGATCATGGCATCCAGTTCCATCACTTAATGGCAAATAGATGGGGAAACAGAGGAAACAGTGTCAGACTTTATTTTGGGGGGCCTCCAAAATCACTGCAGACTGTGATTGCAGCCAAGAAATTAAAAGACGCTTACTCCTTGGAAGGAAAGTTATGACCAACCTAGATAGCATTTTAAAAAGCAGAGATATTACTTTGCCAACAAAGTTCCATCTAGTCAAGGCTATGGTTTTTCCTGTGGTCATGTATGGATGTGAAAGTTGGACTGTGAAGAAAGCTGAGTGCTGAAGAATTGATACTTTTGAACTGTGGTGCTGGAGAAGACTTTTGAGAGTCCCTTGGACTGCAAGGAGATCCAGCCAGTCCATCCTAAAGGAGATCAGTCCTGGGTGTTCTTTGGAAGGACTGATGCTGAGGCTGAAACTCCAGTACTTTGACCACCTCATGTGAAGGGCTGACTCATTGGAAAAGACTCTGATGCTGGGAGGGATTGGGGGCAGGAGGAGAAGGGGACGACAGAGGATGAGATGGCTGGGTGTCATCACCAACTCGATGCACATGAGTTTGGGTGAACTCTGGGAGTTGGTGATGGACAGGAAGGCCTGGTGTACTGCAATTCATGGGGTCACAAAGAGTTGGACACGACTGAGCGACTGAACTGAACTGATGAAAGACTCAGAATAGTTAAAACAATCTTGAGCAAGAAGAACAAAGCCAGAGGAATCACACCAACTGATTTCAAAATACACTAAAAAGTTATTGTACTCAAAATACAATTATTCCAATATAATCCTGGACTAATAGTATACATATTGAACAGTGGAACAGCATAGAGAGCCCTGAAATAACTTCATACATTATAGTGAACTGATCTTTGACAAGGGTGCCGAGAGCACACAGTGAGGAAAGGATAACCTCTTTAACAAATGATATTGGGAAAAGTAGGTACTCATATTGCTAGAGAGTGAAATTGGATTAAAGCCTTAAATGCAAGACCTAAAACTATACAACCACTTGGGGAAACAGGAAAACCTTCTTGACTTTGGAATGGGCAATGATGTTATGACCCCAAAAGCAGACCTTGTCAACAAAAGCAGAAATAGACAAGTAAGATTGAGTCAAACTAAAACCCTTCTGCTCAGCAAAGAAAATGATAGGGTGAAAAGACAGCCTGTGGAATGAGAGAAGATATTTACAGACTATGTCTTTGATAAGGGTTTAGTATCCAAAACAGGTAAGGAACTCAACTCAATAACACACTTATCTTTTAAAGTGTATTTAATGTTTCATTGGGATACAAGTAAGACACCATAAAATTCTTTCTAAGTGCATAGCTCAATGATTTTTAATATGTTCATGACATTGTGAAGCCATCATTACCATGTAGTTCTAGAACATTTACATCAGCACAAAAGAAATTCCCTACTAAACCCATTAGCAGTCACTCCCACAGTCTTCTCCCAGCTCTTCACAACCCAGTAGTCTCTCTTCTGTCTCTATAATTTTTGCCTATTGTGGATGTTGTATACAAATGGAACTATATGATATATGCCTTTTAGTGTCTGGCTTCTTAACTCTCCATGATATTTTCCATATTTATCCATGTTGTAGAATTTACCAGTACTTCAGTACTTTTTCATAGCCATAAAAAATATGGTTAATTCCACCGTATGAAAACATGACCATGCAAAAACTTGTATGCAAATATTCATAGCATAATGTTATTCATAATAACCAAAAGGCATAACAACCCAGTGTAATGCAATTAACAAATGGATTTTTAAATATATAGAGCTCAGAACTCCCTAATGGCAGACAGCATGTATTATTTGATATTTTATACTTTACAGGTGTTAGATGAATGTTTGGTCAGTTAATGAATGAGTGACAACTACTACTATGATAATACGTGATCAGATAGATCAGATCAGATCGCGCTCAGTCGTGCCGACTCTTGCGACCCCTGAACCGCAGCACGCCAGGCCTCCCTGTCCATCACCAGCTCCCGGAGGTCACTCAGACTCGCATCCATCGAGTCAGTGATGCCATCCAGTCACTCATCCTCTGTCGTCCCCTCTCCTCCGCCCTCAATCCCTCCCAGCATCAGAGCCTCCAATGAGTCAACTCCGCATGAGGTGCCAAAATACTGGAGTCAGCTGAGCATCATCCCAGAAACCAGGAGATCCCCAGAATGGACTGTGGATCCGCAGTCCAAGGGACCTCAGAGTCTCTCCAACACCACAGTTCAAAAGCACAACTCGGCGCTCAGCCTCTCACAGTCCAGCCCACACCAACGACCAGGAGACGCCGACTAGGCGAACCTTGGGTAAAGAATGTCTCTGTGAATGCACTAGGTGTCACCCAGGGGCTGGCGCAGTCACCTGCAGTGACGGAGCCCAGAAATACGTGATAACTGACTATTAATAATAATGGAGATAACAGCATGAGGGTGATGGAAATTACTGCTTGGTTGAGCTTGCTTAGATTTCAAGGATGTAAACGTTATTCCTATATGTAAGCTTCATTCCCCATTGCAACTGTCCTTTGCCAGGCCTGCCATATTTATTACAACAACAGACTTCCATGATCTGAGTTTGCTGCAGGAGAAAGTCATGTCATGAGAAATCAAATACAGAACCCATAGCCTTTTACAGATGGAGGGACAAAGGCAGATTATTTGTGGTGGGGACAGAGACAGTCATTTTAACCAATATCTCCAGACATAAAAAAAAAAAAAAAATCTAGCCAGACTTTGTGGCTAAGTCCTGGAGTAACTAACCTCAGAGCCATATGGCTGATGGGGATGAGGAGGCAAATTTCATCTGTAAAATGATAGGCCTGGAGGAGATAATGATCACTCTCCTCCCTCCCAGCTCAGCCTCGTGGTTTCTTTGTGAAACCCCATGGAGGGGGATGTGGGATCCCAGGGCCCCCAGGGCTTGGGGAAACTAGAGAGGTCCAAGGGGCTGTCAGGGGGTCCTGCAGGGGGGTTTCTGACTTTTCTGGGCAGCTGTGTGCACCCAGCTTCCTCCTCTTTCTACATGCTGAGCTTCTCCTTGCAGACTCAGGCTCTCCTATAGCACATGTGTCATCTACACAGCAGAGATGCTGAACCTGGAGGAGGAAGGCTCTTAGCCATGGCCTGGTGTCTGGAGCCATCACTGTCACTGATGCGTCTCTGAAACACCAATCCGTCATCCCTCTGTGAATTCTTCCACAGCATCCATTGCATTGGGTTAGAGTCCAATCCTTGCCATAGCCCCTAAGACCCCAGAGTGTGGATCTTAGTCAACCTTTCCTGGGTATTCCCTGGCCACCCTTTCCTTCAGCTGAACTTGGTGATTTTCTTTCCCTTTTTAATTTCCTTTTGTTTTTTCTCACATAGACCACGGTCCTCTCTCATCCGGAACTTTCGCATATATAGTCGACTCTTGAACAACATAGGGTTGAACTGTGCGAGTCTACTTACAAGCAGATTAAAAAACAATAGAGTAACTGAGTAAGTGCATTAAGTAAGTGTAGTTTGATCAGAGATCATTATGTTTGAATCAAAGGAACTCAGGGCTTGAGTTCTGGTTCTGTTCACAGTGTTTAAGCTTTCTTCCCCTGAGTATGTCGTTCATCAGTTCCCTTGTTTTTGAGGCAGAGAAGGCAGTTAGTGGATTTTTGACTGCATGTTGGCTCAAAGCCCTTAACCCCCACATTGTTCAAGGGTCAACTGTATTGTGCTTTATGCTCTTCCAAGAATTAGAGTGATCTCTAAATATGAAAATCAGATCACAGTTCTTCCCCACTGACACTGCCAATGGCTTCTCATCACACTTAGAATTTGAACATCTTATGATTCCCTACATGATTCTACAAGAGCTGGGCCTGCCCTCATTCCTATGCTTCCTTTTTCTTGCTATGACAGCCAGATCACCTTCTTTATGTGCCCAGAACATGCTAGGCTTGCTCTGAATTTAAGAGCTTGGTGTCAGTGCTTGTCTGTTTATTCTTCTGTTTATACTTCAGTTGTTCACATGGTTGCTTGGCTGGCCTTTCTCCTCTCTCAGATTTCAGTTGAGGTGGAACTTCCCTGGAGTGGTCTTCTATGACCATCAATTCCAAAACAGCTCCTTTCCACTGCAGTCTTCATGTCATGGATCACTTCCTGGTGTTCTGTTAATTATTTGTTACTGATCAACCACCTAGAAGATTGACTTTGTATGATCAAAGACCTTGTCCGTCATATTCAATACTGTACCCTCAGTTTTTAGAATAACTCGTAGAACATAGCAAGCGCTCAGGACTTGTTTGTTGAATGAATGAATAAACACCTCTCATTATCCTTTTTCTTCCTTCTTATGTCTAACTTTTGCATATTCCTCAGCTCCTTGCTTAGACATCACTTCCTCCAGGAAGCATTCCATGACCCTGGAAGATGAGCCAGGTAGTCCTCATCTGTGTTCCCTTAGCAGCTGCTACTTTCAGAAACAGAGCATTAGGATGCCATATCATCCTTCCCGTAACTATGTCCTTAGAGACCAAACCTTTATCATGCACGTTGCCACATGCCTGAAGTTAGACTACTTGTGAACAGCTCAGTAGCTTTAAAGATTCAGAACAAACTATGTATGCTTTTGCTAAAACTGAGGTGCTTCCTAGATAGTCACCCTGCTATCCCTCTGGGTTAATTCACTCAAGGTTGAGGATGGGGAACTCTCTGGGGTTGCTGCTGCTGCTAAGTTGCTTCAGTCGTGTCCGACTCTGTGAGACCCCATAGACGGCAGCCCACCAGGCTCCGCTGTCCCTGGGAATGGGGTTGCTAGACCCAGTCCAACTTTTATGTTTTGGGCAGCTTCCCACAGAACAGCAAGCAATTCTTAGACCCTACTGGCACAGTGGTGAAGAATCAGCTTGCCAGTACAAGAGACACTCTCTTGTGTTCAATCCTGGGGTCATAAGGATCCCTTGGAGTAGGAAATTACAATCCAGTCCAGTACTCTTGCTTGGGAAATCCCATGGACAGAGGAGCCTGGCAGGCTACAACCCATGGGGTTGCAAAATTGGACATGACTGGGCACACGGAGCACACACACACACACACATACACACACACACAGACACACACATACACACACATACACACACATACACACACATACACACACACACACACACATACACACACACACAGACACACACATACACACACATACACACACATACACACAAACACACACACACACACACACACACACACACGTTGGTGTCCAAGAATTCAACTCAGTTCTGACGCCATCTACCCAGAGATAGCACAGATCCCACAGGCTAGACGTTCAGTCCTATCAGACTCTGTCCTCCCTATTTCAGAAACAAGTCCCAAGTCTAGGTTGTTACCTGTTCTTCTGACTGCTGCTGCTGCTGCTAAGTCACTTCAGTCGTGTCCAACTCTGTGCGACCCCATAGACGGCTGGCTATAAATCAGATATTCCCACAACCTCCTCCTCAGGTCTGACTAATTTGCTAGAGCAGATCAAAGAACTCAGATAAACATTTTACTCAGGAGATGGTCAGTTTATTATAACAGATGTCCTGTTCCATCAGGAACGGCCAGATGGGAGAGAGATATTGACAAAGCATGGGGAAAGGGCTCAGAGCTTCTGAGCCTTCTCTGGGCACACTGCTCTCCCCAAATCTCCACATGTCTACCAGCCTGGAAGCATACTGAATGCAGTCCTTTTGGGGGGTTTATGGAAGCTTCACCATGTAGCCATGAGTGAGTGAACCCTTGGTCATTGGTGATTGAACTTCATCTCCAGCTCCTCTTCCCTCCCTGGGGGTCAGGGAGGTGAAACTACTTTCTAACACTCTAATCTCTGGTTGGTCCTCCTAGCAACCATTCTTCAACATTAAATGTTATCCAATAATCACCTCAGTCACATAGCAGAAGATGCCTTTATGCTCTCATCACTTAGGAAATGCTAAGGGCTTTAGAAACTCTATGCCAGAAATGAAGACAAAGACCAAATATAACTTCTGTCGTATAAACTGCAGCATCACAGGGAGCACTGCCTGAGTGCCTTGATAAGTGCTGGTGTCTTACTTGCTTTATCTCCTCTTGTTCTCAGCAAGCCCTCACTAGGGGTAAATGCTGACTCCATCTATGGGGGTGGGGCTTGAGGCTCAGAGACAGCAGTGACTTGGTCAAGTTCAGAAGACAGAAGCAGTATTCTGTCCTAACTACATTTTCTCCTCTTTTCCACACCTGTCCACAACAGTGCAGAATGTGCAGCTGGCCTTCCTGAGAATGTGATTGGCAATCTTCACATTAACAGCTTCCCTCTGACCTTCCAGAAAGGAGGCCACGATCAGAAGTCCAGCCTCAGAAGTGGAAGAGCCCCTGAGGCTCTGGTTCCAGGTCCCCTGCAGGGAAGCAGCTGATGGAAGCCAGTGTTATTACTCAGCCAAGCCCCAGTGCCCATCTGCCCCGCTTTCCTGAGAGGTTCCATATCTGACCTGAGCAGTGTTTCCCAGCAAGATGATTTGATTCTGCAGATCGTTAGATAAGAAATCAGGGACCTTCGTGACTGGCTGGTGATGATTTGTTTTTGGTTTAAAAAAGTGGAATTTGGATTAAACCCCAAGTGCACTGGGGCCAGGTTCTTTCCACCCTTGCATTTAGGTAGCTGGCAGGGCTAAGGACTGATCTCTGTATGCAGACATCTGTCTCAGCGGTTACCCGCTCCATCAGTTAATGCCTTTCGATGCTTGACACCCCTCCTGGTCTTGCTGAGTCTCCTACTACCCTCTGTTAGCATCCTCAGAGCTCACAGGTGTGTGTGGATTCAGGAAGAAACCGCAGCCAAAATTATATGGGCAACTAAAAGCTCCACAGTTTAGACAGGTGCAAGCTGGGCTGTGTGCATGAGTCAGCTCCTCTGTGTCCCCTCAGTCGCCTCTGGAAACCTCTGGCTCAGTGATTCCTCTTCCCCAAACAATGAAGGCCTTCCTCATCTTCCAGAGTCCAGCCCTTGGATGGTGAAAACAGTTGCCTTTCCTTTCCCAGCCATAATGGGGCATATATCAGAGCCCCTCAGGACACCCAGCAGGAGGTCTTTCTATAAACTTGCTGTGTGACCTTTTGAAAGTCATTCTTTCCCCTTGAGCATCAATTAATTGAGCCATTAACCCAGTGATTCAGCTATATATTCTTATCTCAAGATCCCCCTCTGACTTCTTAATTTTGTGATATTAAAGCCACTCTGAACTGACAGAGGATGGCATCCACCATAGATTAAATAGAAGAGGTAAGTTACAGAACAGTCATCAAGGGCGTCTTCCCGACCCAGGAAACAAACCTGGATCTCTTGCAGTGCAGGCAGATTCTTTATCATCTGAGCCACCAGGGAAGCCCTCAAAGAATCCCACATTTGTTTAAATTCATATGTCTGCACTGTGTGTATTGTTTCGTAATTTAAAATAAGCACTTATCAGCCATATTTGGTAAGCTGCTCATCCCACTAAATAAAGGATTCGTTCCAAAGGCTGCGTTGAGTGCCTACTTGATAGTAGACATTTGGGATACAGAAATATGAAAACAGGGTCATTGTCCTGTAGGAATTTGAAGTCTAGGGAGTTTATGGGGACTTATGATTTATTTTTTAAAGATTTGCACAAAGTAATTACTCTGCATTGAGGCTGGCCTGCCTCCATGTCTGATACACTGAAAGGGCACTGAAAATCATTTCCTCAAGACAAAGAGTGTATTGTTCACACTCTCTTCAGCGACACATCCTCTCATTAGTGTTCCCGCCGGACTCGCCCTTCCTGAACTCCTACCCCGAGTTTGGGCCAGTAATTTAGCACTAAATCATACAGCATCCTCTCCCGCTATTTTCCCCTCCTTTCTTTCCTGTGCTCATTCCAGCCAGTCTCTGTCACCTCCATTCCACTGAAAATATGCTTGTCAAGGTTATAATGATGTTTCATTTCACACACACACACACACACACACACACACACAGGAAAAAAGGCACACTTGCAATGTCAAATGGTGTATGGACTGGTGAGGTCCCTCTGACACTGCCTCCTGGATCCTATAGGCTGTGGGGTAGCTCTTTAGTGTAGAGCATGTGACCCTTCATTTTCTGGTCTCTGTTTATACTCGGTCTCACCCATACTTTGCTATCTCAGGATTCTGTTCCCTGCCTATGTCTTTCTCACCACCAGATCTTAAGCTGTGTGGCTCTCCTGTGCTCCTCTCTCTGCCTGAATGATCATCTTTGTCTTGTCCAAGTAGAAAATTCCCACTCTTGTTTGCAATGGACTCCTTTCTGTCTTGTTTCCCTCACTCTTTGGGGGGTTTAGTTGTCCCCTCTTCCCAGTGCTCTTTAATTTCCCTTTGTGGAATTGTATCTCCCCTATTGTGGGCAAGAAAGCCCTGCTGGGTTCTTCATCCTACCTACTTGGGACAGTTATGGAATGGGCACTGACCTACTCTAGGCCAAGTGGACTTTCTCTCCAGGTGAACGCATGAATTCTCTCATTCCAAGAGTGGTTCAAGCCTCCATCTATTCCAGTCTCTTTCTTTAGCCTTCTAACTTGATCTCAGTTTACTCTTAAACTCCTGACATATGCTTTTTGAGACTCCCATCCAAAATTGATTTCTGCTTCTTACAATGGAAAAGCCTTGTCATACTCCTTTCTGAGTATATTGGTGATACTTTCTGAGCAATAACAAGACTGAGGCATCTTTTGAAACTCAGATACGCAGTAACCTTCCCTGCAAAGTTCACAGGCTTCCTCCTCTGTCCTTCCTTGGCCTCAGGTTGCTCTTGTGAATTCCTCGTCTATGGTGTTGTAACTGACATCTCCTCCCCTTAGGGGCTCCTAGCGTAGAGATCATAGCTCATTTAAAGTTGGGTCCCTAGGGCCTAGGGCACTTTATCTTTCTTACTGCTGCAATGCAGATCAAGTTTGTTTAAGGATGAAGGAAGAAATCAGAACCCTTATACCTACAGGACGAGTACATGCTTCTTACCGACAGAGATGACAGAGTAGTCTTCTTTTAAAACAGTTTTCAGTTTGTTTTTTTATAAAATGTCCTTGTAAGAGATTTGACAGCATTACATTTAAAGCTACAGATGCCTTTTGTATCCATCAGGTTCCAGTCAGGAAAATGGAAAGCATATCAGGAACTTCAAATAGAGGGATTTAATATAGGAAATTGACTGCACATGTGTTTGGAAGCCTAACTTGCAAACAGAGGATGTGCGATAATCCAGACATTTGTAAATGCAGGAAGTAACTACTACCCCTCGGGCAGGCAGAACAAAAACAGAGTGTAAAAAGGTTTCCCCAGACCGCTCAGTGGTAAAGAATCTGCCTGCAATGCAGGAGATGCAGGAGACATGGGTTTGAACCCTGGGTTGGGAAGATCCTCTGAAGAAGGAAATGGAAACCCACTCCAGCATTCTTGCCTGGAGACTCCCGTGGACAGAGAAGCCTGGAGAGATACAGTCCATGGGGTCACAAAGAGTTGGGACATGACTAAGCACAGCACAGTGCTCTTCTTCCTGAGAAGAACTTAGGAATGGAAGAGAGGAAGCCTGTATGGCTGATTCTCCTCTGGGTTAGGGGTTGGTGGGAGGAGTGTCTTAAAACTGTGCCTCAACCTCTGGGGTGGGGCTACCCTGCAGCCAATACTTAGACATCTGTGGAGGTGCCCCAAGCCTGATACTCAGGTCTCAGTGAGGTACACTGTGGCCAGTCCCAGAGTTCAGGGAGTATGAACTGAATGCCTGAGCTCAGCCCTGATGGGCCAGCCAGTGTTGTACCTCTAATGAGGCATCTTGAGTACTGGAAGTGCCGGAGGAGGCTGAGGCTGGAATCTCAGCTCTCTTGCTTCTGGAAGGTATGTGACTCTCCATCTGCCACCATCTAGTGTCTTGTCAAGTCTTCCTGTAGAGGGACCCTCATGGGAAGTGAGCCAGCAAAGAGTCTGGGAAAGGTAGTTAGCAGACTCCCAGCTCCAGGATCACAGAGTGTGGATGAGGGTGAGGAGCCTTGAGGCTGAGAGAGGCTGAGTAAATACCTGACCTAGTCTCTTCCAGGAAGGAGAGACTAAGTGGAGTTGGCCTCCAAGGTCATGTGGCAAAATACAGTCTTCCTATTTTGTAACCCCTTTCCAGCATGATTCCCCATCACTCTTCAGTAAGAAATTGCAGCTGGATAGGCCCTCCTTCTGTGGAAAATTCTGATGCCAATGTGAAAAGCGGCTCCAAAGTCAAAGCGTTCCTGCAAGCCCGGGCACATGGAGCCCCTGATTCATTCTAGCTTCTCTTTATTTTGCCTCCTTCTGCTGTCCCTGCTTCCAAGAACACCTTCTGGGCCAGATGCCCCCCGTGGATCTGGCATTTTGAAAACACAGCCATTTACTACAACGCCTGCTGCTCCTCAGACCACCCAGCCGAACTCCTGGCTGGGCAACCACGCCCTGTCCTGCAGGCTTGCACCCTCCACGAGTCACCGACCCCTGTGTCTCCACCCCCTTCCCGGGGAGGAGCTCGCTGTGACGCATCACGTCCCATCTCCGCACTCAGTTTTTTTTCTTCTTCATTTTCCATTGCTTTTGCTCATTCCTTCATTCCGATGTAGGATGGAGACCCCTGGATCTCTTTCTAGCTTCTAAGCTCTTCTCCTAGGACTCTACTATGTAAAAAGCATCCATTATAATAGTAATTGTGACATTTCTTACACAGCCACACATTTTTTTTCTTTTTTTTTTTCGGTCTACAACCTCACCGACATAGTCAGGAGGAGAAATAGGCTTTTGGATTCAAGTAATCATATTTAAATCCTACTTCTAACTTGAAAAAAATGTAGCCACTTTAAATTCTCTGAGCCTGGGCTTCCTCTATTTTAAGACGACTAATAACTACTTCTGAAAGTTGCTAGGAACTAAAGGATCCAGCATATAGTAGACAGGGCAAGCCTCAGTTCTCTTTACCATGTGAGAGTGGTGTTTTTCTTAAATACTTCTGGGAAAAGGAGGATTCAGTGTTATATAAGTGTTATATATATAAGTGTTATATAAGCCTGAGCCATATAATAGATATTATAATAAGAAAGGATTTAAGATTGAAAATCTGGGCAATGTTGTGGGGAGGAACATTATTTATCTGTTCCTACAGGAAGATGGACTTTCATCAGACGAGATACCACGAGGGACTGGTGTCCCTTCTCCAAGTTTATCTGGCTTCTGGAAGATCTTTTCTGTTATTTGAACACACCTGTTATTTGTATATGCATCACAGCAGGGAATAAGGAGGCTCGGAGCAATAGCCTGGGATTGGGACGATATGAGGTGTTCGAAGGGAAAGAAGGGCAGATTATAGAACTAGGAAGGAAGCTTTGAGTCACCCTGTGTGGATCTTTGAGTGCCTTGCTAAGGAGTTTGGCATTTAATTTCTTAGGCAATTGAAAAATTAAAACCAGAAAGAATTAAAAATAGAGAAGCTTATAAAATGGATTTGACATTTTATTTACAAAACTCTTACTTAAGGAAGGACAGGGAAAGAGATTCAGAAAAAATGCAAAATCCAGGGAGATTTGTCTTTGGCAGTTCTTTTCTCCCCCCTAAATGACTTGAGGAAAGTTATATTTAAAGTAAGTGCTAGAGGCCGAGGTGTTCCTGTCATTTTCTTTTTCTTTTTTTCTATTCACAAGGAACATGGCCTGCCACTGCTTTGAGCCCAGGAAAGACTGCCAGTGGACCAGCTGCAGTTCTGTGTGAAGGAGGTGGACAGGGTCTCATGGTGGTTTTATTCTGTTAGAAACATTTGAGTCATTTCTGCCTTTAAGTCGTTAACATTCTGGTGGAGAAGACAGATGCAGTGGAATATTACTCAGCAGGTCATTTGTAGAGATGTGGATGGACCTGGAGTCTATCATACAGAGTGAAGTCAGTGAGAGAAAAACAAATATCATGTTAACATATTAACACATATATGTGGAATCTAGAAAAACAGTACAGATGATCCTGTTTCCAGGGCAGAAATAGAGATGCAGATGTAGAGAATGGACATGTGCACATGAGCGGGGAAGAGGGGGATGGATTGGGAGATGAAAATTGACACATATGCACTCCCATGTGTGAAATAGACGGCTGGTGGGAGCCTGCTGGATAGCACAGGGTGCTAAGCTTAGTGTTCTGTGATGACCTAGAGGAGTGGGATGAGCAGGGTGGGAGGGAGGTCTAAGAGGGAGGTGATGTATATACATATAGCTGATTTATTTCACTATAGAGCAGAGACTGGGCTTTCAGATGGTGTGAGTGGTAGAGAACCCACATGCCATTGCAGGAGACATAAGAGATGTGGAGTCAATCCCTGGGTTGGGAAGATCCCCTGGAGGAGGGCACGGCCACTCACTCCAGTATTTTTGTCTGGAGAATGCCCATAGACAGAGGAGCCTGGCTGGCTATAGTGTCCATAGGATCACATAGAGTCAGACATGACTGAAGCGACTTAGCATGTTTGCAGGCATAGCAGAGACTAACACAACATTTTAAAGCAATCATAGTCCGTGAAAAATAAACAAAGAGAAACCAGGATAATCAATAAAGTAGACATACTGAGAAGCGGTGGTTAGTATCAGATCCTCAAGACGGAGTTAGTAGGGCTTCAGGGAAAGCTTTCTGGAAATACACATAGCATTAGAAAGGAATAGGAGCTAAGTGGAGCCTTGGGCTTCCCAGGTGGCCTGCACAGTAAAGAATCTGCCTGCCAGTGCAGGAGACACAAGAGACATGGGTTTGATCCCTGGGTCAGGAAGGAAGATCCCCTGGAGAAGGGAATGGCAACCCATTCCAGTATTCTTGCCTGGAAAATTCCACAGACTGAGAAGCTTAGTGGACCACAGTCCATGGGATCACAAAGAGTCGGACATGACTGAGCGACTCAGCACACCCAAGCTGAACCTTAAAGGATGAGGAAGAATCAATCACGTGGCACTACAGCCTGAAGGAGAGTGGTCCAGGTAGGGAAACACCCTGGGGAGTGATGAGAAACGCATCATTCACCAGGAGAGACTGCAAGGATGTTCTGGTCCTGGAGGCCAATGAGGCAGAGAGGAATGGGGAGAGAGGAGCTGAACAGATGAGGCAGGACCAGAAGGAACAGGGTCCTTATATGCTTGCAAGGCCAAGAAGCTTGCAACTTATCCTGTAGGTGGTGTGGGAAGAAGGAAGGCTCTGATCAGGATGGTGACACTGGAGAATGAGCATTTCGTCTGCTCCCCCAGTGGCTGCATGAGGCAGGGGACAAGATGAGACCAGATGGGAGGTATTAGCAGCATTCTAGATCGACTCTTAGGGGGAATGGGGCTCCAAGGGGTGCCAAGCAGTGTGTGGAAATGGGTCTGAGGGCTTGGTGCTTGACTGAATGAGGGAGATGAGCCATCCCAGTTGTTTAGCCTCAGTGATTGGTGGGTGTTGCGGCCAACCACAAAACGGGGGCCACACGAGGAGTTGCCACTTCAGGAGAAGGCCATCTGCTTAGCTTCAGAAGCAAGGAACTCGAGGTGCCTTCAAGATTCAGAAACAATGAACTTGAGGTGCCTTTGGGAGGCTGAAAGCTCATCCTCCCAGCTGTCTCAATTACTGACTTTTTGTTGTCTAGTCTCTCAGTCGGAGAAGGCAATGGCACCCCACTCCAGTACTCTTGCCTGGAAAATCCCATGGACAGAGGAGCCTGGTAGGCTGCAGTCCATGGGGTCTCGAAGAGTCAGACACGACTGAGCAGCTTCACTTTCGCTTTTCACTTTCATGCATTGGAGAAGGAAATGGCAACCCACTCCAGTGTTCTTGCCTGGAGAATGCCAGGGATGGGGGAGCCTGGTGGGCTGCCGTCTATGGGGTCTCACAGAGTTGGACATGACTGAAGCGACTTAGCAGCAGCAGTGGCAGTCTTTCAGTCATGTCCGACTCTCTATGACCCCACGGACTGCAGCACACCAGGCTTCTCTGTCCTTCACCATCTCCTGGAGTTTGCTCAAAGTCATGTCAATTGAGTCAATGATACCATCCAACCATCTCATCCTCTGTCTCCCCTTTCTCCTGCCCTCAGTCTTTCCTAGCATCCGGGTTTTTCCAATGAGTTGGCTCTTCACATCAGGTAGCCAAAGTATTGGAGCTTCAGCTTTTGCATCCGTCCTTCCAATGAATATTCAGAGTTGATTTGCTTTAGGATTGTCTGGTTTGATCTTGTTGCCCAAGGGATTCTCAAGAGTCTTCTCCAACACCACAGTTTGAAAGCATCAATTCTTTGGTGCTCAGCCTTTTGTATGGTCCAACTCTCACAGCTGTACATGAAAAGTGGAAAAACCATAGCTTTGACTATATGGACCTTTGTTGGCAAAGTGGTGTCTCTGTGTTTTAGTGTGCTGTCTAGGTTTGTCATTGCTTTATTTCCAAGGAGCAAGTGTCTTTTAATTTCATGGCTGCAGTCACCATCCACAGTGATTTTGGAGCCCAAGAAAATAAAGTCTGTCACTGTTTCCACTTTTTCCCTAAATGATTTACTCTCCTGAGCCACAACTTCCTCATCTCACTTGAAGATGGGAAAATAATAAATAGTTTTCAGGGAAAGATAAATTTGCTCAAGGAGCTCAAGGTATTGCTTTCATCAAACTCTTTCCATTTGCACCTTCTTAACTCTAATATAGGAAACAAATGAACAAGCCTCTGTCCTAAAAGTTGACAATGTTCCTATCTGAGCCAAGGTTCTGCTTCTGTTGGTCTTCAGCCTCAGGAAATGCCCCACCTGTAGGACTGGCCCTTGGGTTTCATGCATACCCTGTGGGATGTTCTTTCTGTTCTGTCTTAATAGCAATGTGACAGATTACAGTGTGAAGTTCCCAGAGGTGGAGACACTCCTGCTGAGAATCCACATCAAAAATTTCAGAAGCCTTGAGAGATAAAGGCGATCCAGAAAGGATTTGAAATGTGTGAAAGCTTTGAAATAATCCTTAGTTTATATTTATTTCTCTCCTATCATATTTTTAAACATTTTGACATTCATTTTATCCTTAAATATTGTTTTTTTTTTGTAAAAAAAAAATGTTACCTAATTTTTAATCTCTATAAAAGTCATCATTTTTGAACCCAAAGGTTTTGGGGTAGGGGTGTGTGTGTGTGTTTTGGTGGCAGGATAGAAAGGGGAACAGGCCCAAACCCTAAATTCACATTTACTCTTAGTTAGTCACAAAACAAACAAGTTTTACCAGCCCCACCACATGTGTCCCTGCAAAAATGAAAAGGATTTTGGTGTGACGGGTCCAATTTTTTGCTATGAACTGTGGACTAGCGTATTTTAAACTTGGCTCCTAAGGCTGACTAAGGGAGCTTTCTTCTCCCTCTCTAATAAAATGCAGATGGCTGTCCTCTTGCAAGCTCCTAAATCCACAAAGCTGTGTTTAAGCACGAATTTCATCTTCTTCAAGGATAAGAATAGATTGGGAATTCAATAAGTCACACTGTGCATCATTTTCATTCCTCATCTCAAAATAGTTTCTAAAGGGTTTTACATATAGTAAGTGCGCATTAAATATGTACTAAATGAGTATATAAGAAGGCATTAACAGTAGCCCAAGAATATGAAGATCTGGGTTTAAATTCTGGCATTGCAGGCCACTGTCTATAATGGAAAGAAGTCTTGGGTTCCAGTTTAGAATAAAATCCTTTAAGTTGGTTAGATCAGGATTGGATCCTGAGTCCCTAACTACCTAGCCATTGGTGGGGAGGATTCGGGTCAAATTTCATAACCTCTTTATAACTCAAATGGCTGCAGTGGCCGAGCTTAAGGATTTGGGGTTTGAATCCTGGTTCTGTCTCTTATTATCTAGAGTATTTTGGCAGTTTACTCAAATGGCTTGATTTTCTCACTTGTAAAATATATATAAAAAATAGCTATTGTTATGAGTTTGGTATGAGGATTTAAAATTTAATATATGCAAAGCGCTTAGAGTAGAGCTTGGCATATGGTCAGCACTCTGTATGTGTTAACTATTATTCCATTATTTTTATTATGGTACCTCTTACTGTGCTATTGGGACTCAGAGAATGTGCGGTTTTTCCTAGGGAAGGAGCTTCCACACTATGCAGCATCTTGGGGGTGGTTTAGGATGGTCGATCGCTCAAACTCAGCCACTTTGGGTTTCAGTTTTCCACACATGCCAAGGAGATAATGTTCCCTATTCCTCCTGTCTCTCTATAGCATAGACTTTAGTGAGTCTCAAATAAGATCAAATGTGAAAACACTTAGCTAACTCTCCAGTGTTCCATAAATGTGAGTTTATTAGTTGGAAGCCTTTCCATTACAAGTGACAAAGCCCCAGCTCAAATTGATGAATGCCGAAAAAGAGGATTTGTTGGCTCTTGCAGCTTGATTCTAGGGTAGCTCACACAGTCCCAGGGGAAGAACTTTGGGAGCCCAAACTGATGCTTAATATGACCTGAACACCTAGTTTACCTCTGTATGTCATCTCTGATGGCTGCTTTCTCTCCCTCACACAGACTTTTTGGATATAATAAGGAAGATGGGCCCAGGAGATCAGCTTCCTGTTGTTCCAGTATTCCATGCCAGGAAAAAGGAAATCTCCTAATCATCTCCTATATATTCACTTTGAGGAAGAATTCTGATTGACCCTAATTTAATCTCCTGTCTAACTTTGAGCCAATTATTAGATATGAGGGAATGGACAACTGAGGCTCTTCTTTGGGCTTGGTCACGGACCTTTCTATTTAAAGTGGGACAGAGGAGTAGTGTATTCGAGTTCTCCAGAGAAACAGAACCGACAGGATATATACATCTCTATATAGAGAGTTTTATTTTAAGTAAATGGCCTTTTTATGAAAGTTGGCTAGTCCCAGGTTCTAAGAGAGCTGATGGCATAATTCCAGCACAATTCTGAGACCCTAAGAATCAAGGAAGGTGATAGCATACAGTAAGTCCCCTACACATGAACAAGTTCTATTCCGAGAGCACATTTACGTCGAATTTGTTGGTAAGCCCAGCAAAGTTAGCCTAGGGAACTAACTAACTAACCAGCTAGCGCAGTTGGCTATATAGTACTGTGCTGTAAAAGGTTTATAATACTTGTCACACAAATAATACGTAGAAAGCAAACACAGAAAGTGAAGAAAACATCTTTAATCTTACAGCACAGTACCTTGAAAAGTACAGAAGTACTGCTCAGCAGCTGGCTTACAGGGGCTGGCATGGAGCGAACGGATAAGAAAAGTCACTGACTAGAGATGGGAGATGGTAGAGCTGAAGAACTGTTAGCAACAGGAGACAGAGGGGAAGCTACAGTTTCATGCCTGATGTTAATGGAATGTGCATTCACATTTTTGAAATTTCACAACTTAAAGGTTTGTATGTGGGGGACTTAACTGAAGTGCAAACGTCAGCAAGGTCAAATCCAAGGAAAGCTAGTGTTTAAATTCAAGCCTAAAGACAGAAGAGAAGCAGATGTCCCAGTTGAAAGGAAATCAGACACGAAAAATTTTCTTACTTGGGGAAGAATCACTTTCTTTGTTTTATTCAGGCCTTCAGCTGATTGGACGAGGCCCACCCACACCAGGGAGAGCAATTTGCTTTACTCATTCAACTGATTTAAATGTTAATCTCATCCGAAAACACCCTCACAGAAACACCCAGGGTAATATTTGACCAAATATCTGGACACTGTGGCCCAGACAAGTTGACTCATAAAACCGACCATCATAGATTTCACATATATTCATGAATATGTATTTGTTTTCTTCTTTCTGATTGACTTCACTCTGCATGATAGACTCTAGGTTCACCCACATCTCTACAAATGACCCAATTTTGTCCCTTTTTATGGCTGAACGATATTCCATTGTATGGATGAACTTGTTTACAAGGCAGGCATATGGAACAGACATGTGGACACAGTAGGGAGGGTGAGGAGGAGAGGGGGGATGAACGCAAAGAGCAGCGTTGACGTGTGCACGCTATCACGTGTAAAACAGATAGCCAGTGGGAAGCTGCTGTGTATCACAGGGAGCCCAGCCTGCTGACTCTGCGATGGCCTAGAGGGGTAGGATGGGGCGGAGGTTCAAGAGGGAGGATATATATAATATATATATATTCCAATAAAAAATAACCATCATAGATATATTACCAGATGAAGCTAAAAAAGTATTGAGCAGATTTTTAAAAATAATACTATCATAGATTATCATTATTAATAGTAGTTCCTTTCTTTATTTAGGGTAACTTAAATAAGGTACCCCAAATTCTTGAATATTTCTCAATCTCTGGCAGAGAGAGGTTACCAGAGTACTGATCCCATTAGAAATTTTTTTGGTAGAGGAGAAATACTACTAGTACAAGAAAGATTCTTAACTTTGGAAATGCTGACATTTGGGCTGGAAAATACTTTGTTGTGGGGGATTGGTCTATTCAATGTAAGATGTTTACAGCATTCTTGGCCTTTACCCACTACATACCAGCAGCACCCAGCCCCCTGCACCATCCACCTTTTTGACAATCAAAAATGTCTCCAGACATTGTCAGATGTTCCCTGGGGAACAAAATCTCCTCTCATTTCTGGTTGAGAAGAATTGTACTAATAGCTCCCAGCTAAGTAGTAAGTCATACCTCTCTATCCTTCACCCTTAGTCCCAAAGGATGGAGGAAATGGTGCTATACTAGGCTGATTTTGCAACTTTATAACCTCCCTCCATTCCATTTATACACACTCCACCACACTGAAGCTCCCCACCACTGGGAAATCACACTGTTTAAAAAAAAATGCAGGGTATGTCATTCACAATATTTGGAGGTGTAGTTCTTCCTCTGTCACTGATTTATGGTTTAAGGGGGGCATCTCTTTCCTCTCCTGGCTTTAGTTTTCCATATTGGCAAAAGAAGATGTCCTATAATTGTACATGCTAGTATAAAATTCTGTAATACAAATGGGTGAGATTTGAACTATGAAGTAGGAAATCACCATAGAGAATTCACTGATTGACTAAGATCCTAAATTTCCCATAAGCATCTCTTTTGCTTCTTGGAAGTGAAGATTGCACTGGGTTCCTTGGAAAAGTAATCTGGATAATAGAGAGGACTGCACCAGGTCAGGACTTCTGCAACTTGATGTTTCATTTGGGGTGTCACTGTCTGTGTATAGGAACAGAGTATCAAGTGGAGAATCATTTGGTGTGGCTGCATTGTGTAGGGAATGACTGGGAGATGGTACAAAGCTTACATGCCAGAGTAAGGGCCCCAGCACTATTAACAGAGTGGGGTGGTAGAGTTCATAACAAAACAGGTATCTGTATAACTGGATGAATTCTTTTTCATCTTTATGTTTGAAATTTAGATAGCTGGAAGAGTGAATATGATACAATTGGAACAGATGTGGATACAATGTGGACTAGATGACAGTTACTGTGTCTTTATTTTCCTTGGCAAAGTTATAGGGCACCCAACATTGACGGAGGATCCTGGTAGGCTCCAGTCCATGGGGTCGCTGAGAGTCGGACACGACTGAGCGACTTCACTTTCACTTTTCACTTTCATGCATTGGAGAAGGAAATGGCAACCCACTCCAGTGTTCTTGCCTGGAGAATCCCAGGGACGGGGGAGCCTGGTGAGCTTCCGTCTCTGGGGTCGCACAGAGTCGGACACGACTGAAGCGACTTAGCAGCAACATTGACTTTATTGATGAGAAAACTGCCACTCAAAAAGATGAAATTATGAGCAGTGGACACACTCTGAGTTAGTGGCAGAATTTAGGCACACTTCCAGGCTTCACAGCACCTAGCCCAGTGATGTTCCCACCATATAACCCCCTGGGACAAGGCAGTATTGGAAAAAAAAAAAGTACCCTTTCCTCTTCCCTCCTAATATTACAGTTCAAAGCAGAAAGTTCAGTTGATGCTGATTTTTCCTTCTTCCCCTCCTCTGCCTCCCCCTTCTTAGGTAGGCTTTTCACAAAGATTTCAGTCTTCTTCTTGCCATGTGTTCCTAGCTGGAGGCACAGCAGAGCTTATGACAGGCCCAGACTGGAGCTCAAAGAGCAGATGTCTCCTTGTCCCAGCCCCTTTTACCCAGCTGAAGAAAAAGCAAAAGAACAGAAATAAAGACATCAGTTGTGTTTTCATAATGGCCTCTCCAGCTGATAGAGATGAGAAATTATGTATAGTTTTTGAACAGCTGAGTTTTCTAGCTCCTGTGTTCATTTTCTGTAGCTGTCATAACACATGATCACAAACTTTGTGGCTTCAAACAACAGAAATGTATTCTTTCACAGTTCTGGAGGGCAGAGGTGTGAAGTCAAGGTGTCAGCACCCCCTCCCCCCAACTCCCCAAGCAGAGGCTCTAGAGGAGACGACGTGCCTAGTTTCTTTCTGTTTCTGGTGGTTCCTGGCATTTCTGGGTTTGTGATGGCCTTGTTCCAAACTCTACTTCTCTGACCACCTCTCTGCTCCTCTCTGTATCTCTCACAAGGACATAGGTCACTGGGTTTCAGGCTCATCTGGGTAATACTGGATAATCTCCTGATCTCAACATCCTTGACTTGATTACATCCACAAAGATTCCTTTTCCAAAGAAGGTTACAGTCATAGGTTCTGGATAGTAGAACATGCGTGTATGTTTGTGGCCACCGTCATCTTGCCCACTACTCATTGGAACTGTGCTATTTTTTCTATATAGGTGTAGAATCTCTTGGACTTCTCACAGGTCTTTGATTTATGAGTGAAGACTCTTGAGAGTCCCTTGGACTGCAAGGAGATCCAACCAGTACATTCTAAAGGAGATCAGCCCTGGGTGTTCTTTGGAAGGAATGATGCTAAAGCTGAAACCCTAGTACTTTGGCCACCTCATGCGAAGAGTTGTCTCATTGGAAAAGACTCTGATGCTGGGAGGGATTGGGGGCAGGAGGAGAAGGGGACGACAGAGGATGAGATGGCTGGATGGCATCACTGATTAAATGGCCGTG
The DNA here is from genome assembly GCA_935064755.1 of Tragelaphus eurycerus. Taxonomy (NCBI): domain Eukaryota; kingdom Metazoa; phylum Chordata; class Mammalia; order Artiodactyla; family Bovidae; genus Tragelaphus; species Tragelaphus eurycerus. The sequence goes on from CAKXYN010000083.1 coordinate 2,258,863, forward strand.
AGTCTGGGTGAAGTCCGGGAGTTGGTGATGGACAGGGAGGCCTGGTGTGCTGTGATTCATGGGGACGCAAAGAGTCAGACACTACTGAGCGACTGAACTGAACTGAACTGAACTCTCATTTTACGAAGAGGTGAAGATATAGCAATAAATTTGTAAAAGGATACAGAGTTAGAAAGTCAGGGAGGCAGGGTGCACAGACTCAAGTATTTTTTAGTGAGTTTGTAATCTTCCTAAGAACTTTGTATCTTCCCTAAAGCATTTAGTTGCAGTGACTTTTGTTGTTGATGAATTTATTTCAGGGCAAATCCGTGCAGAAAGAACTTGGAGCGTCATCCATAGAGGACACATGTAGGTTGGATGGGGAGTTCCCTCTAAGGTATTCAACTGGACACAATTGTTACCCTCCTGATTTAAGAGAATCTTCATTCAATTATTCAACTCTAGTCCAGTCTCTATTGTGAATACATTTCATCAAGTCTATTTACCTCGTTTTCTCAGATTTCTCCAGCTGAAAAATGAGCACATTGGTCTCTGAACTTTCAGTTTTGCTTTGTTTCATTTTGTTTTGCTGTGGACCATTTTTAAAGTCTTTATTGAATTTGTTACAATATCACTTCTGTTTCCTGTTTTTGACCACAAGGCCTGTGGGATCTTAACTCCCCAATCAGGGATGGAACCAGCACCCACTTCATTGGAAGGTAAGCTAGGGAAGCTCTCCCAAGCTCTTCTTCAGAAGAGCTAGGGAAATCCCCCAGCTCTAGATTTCTGAATTGCACTTTTCATCGAGATCAATCCTCAATGACACACAGTTTTTTAAGAAATGATGCCATATTCGCAAGGGTAGTGACTGCTGAGCATATTCAAACTTTTCCCACCACTGCTCCCCTGGTGGGATCGGACTGAGATGCAAGGAAGCTGTCAGAGTCACTCTGATGAAGCTCATCTTTCCCAGCTACTCTTCTCTCCTAAGCTCTACCTTCTCCTCGGCCCTGAAAACTCTTCTCAAATATTCCTCCTGCCTTGGTCATCCTGGGAAGAATTAACTATTCCTTTCTCTCTCTTCCTACCCAGTGTACACCTGAATAATGATACGTATCTTTACATATGGGGCTTCCCAGGAGGCTCACTGGGTAAAGAATCTGCCAAGGATGAGGGAGACACAGGAGACATGGGTTCAGTCCCTGGTTTGGGAAGATCACCTGGAGGAGGGCATGCAACCCACTCCAGCGTTCTTGCCTGGAGAATCCTCACGGACAGAGGAGCCTGGCAGGCTACAGTCTGTGGGGTTGCAAAGAATCAGACAGGACTGAAGCTACTTAGCATGCTTGCATGCACGCATCTTTATGTATGCCTATTTTCCTCACCTCACTCCTCAAGAGAGCGTGTAAACAAACAAGGGAATCTAGGCTTTCTTTCAGGTGTTGTGAAGACAGGGAACCTGCATTCTCACCTTTTTTTCTTTATATTTGATTTTAAAAAAGTGCCAGAGCCCTTAGAGAGAGACAGTCTGAGACAGTGAGATATGGAAGCTGTTTTTAAAAGAAGACTAGAGTTTGCTTTTATGCAAGATTATTATTTCCTTTGTTTCTTTCCTCTTTTTCATCCTTTCCTTTCCATTCCTGCCCTTCCTTTATCAAAAACACACTCTAAGCTCCTACTAATTTTCAGATGCTGTTAGGTCTAAGGATATGATGGTGAATAAATTACCGCTCTGCAGTCAAATAGATTTTAGTCTCTTGGCCAATGTAATCAAGGAAACAAAGACTTACAGCAATCATAGTGTATGGTATTATGTCATATATAATACACACAATATAATACACTTAGTATCTATTGTTTGGCTATATATTTTGCATCACGTTTTACACTATAATATGTTTCACATTGCATACTATGAGGAAAATGTACTAAACTCTTCAGAAGTTCTTTTCTTGGCTTTAGGAGAGGTCCTACAGAAAAAGTGTTAGAAAATGAATCTGTGTTTATCAGATGGGGGATGATATTTAGAATGGAACTTTCTCTAACATTCTGTAAAGCTTTAACATAACATTTAACAGTCTCTAAAGCTCAGACCCTCTGCACTTGAAAGGCAAACTCAGATATGATAGCCAAAAAATTTCACTGGGGGACAATTTATGCACGTTATTTAGGGGCTTCCCTGGGTGCTCCAGGGCCATTGCACAGCCTGTGCCCGCACCTCGCCTGTGCCCGCACCTCTGTAGGACAGCAGGCTGAGCCGGCATCACCTTTTGCCCACTGTTCCGAACACCAACCAAACCAGACTGTAGGACAACTGTGAGCCGAGATCCCGCACACGGCCCTTCTCACTGAGTGCTCGGCCTGGTCCTTATTAACTGCCGTCTCAAGCTACTTTGGACTCCACAGAAACCATGTGTATTTCCACTGCTAACCTAATCTGCAAAGCATTCACTGAAGTTCTTAATTTTCTTTTATTTCTCTGTAATCTGATATTGCAAATAAAAACGAATGATAAAATGGGGGCAATCAGTGAATGACCTATGTTATCAATCACTGTATTTTAATACCACAAATAGCTGTTCATTGTTAGGTCATGAAAGTACAAAGTATGATCCATTTTATCTTGATATCCCTGTGCCTGGCATTGGGTAAATTGGGTAATGAGTAAATGAGAATTAAGTTGAACAGTACTGAAAGATGAATGAAGTAGACTTTATGGATTTTTGTCATATACAAGAAAATCGATTAGAATTGCATATATACCGACTGGTCCTGTGTCTGTCTGTTTCTCCACCTCAGCTCTGAGCTCCATGAGAATGGAGACCATGTTTTTGTTCTCAGTTCTAATCCTAGGATTTAGCATCTATCAGTTGCTCAACTAATGAGAGAAGGAAAGAGAGAGAGAGGAAGGAAAGAAGGAAGGAAGGGAGAGAGGGAAGCAGGAAGGGTAGGAAGGAAGGGGGGAGGGAGGAAGTAATTATGAATGGAGGAATTAGAAGAGTGGGGCAGCCACAACCAGATGGCAGCAGGAGACACACACAGTCCCATGGTCAAGCCCAGCCTAAATTATTTTGTGCATGAGCTCTTCAGGAAGAATTTTCAACAGCTGCCCCCTATCTGGCTTTGGGGGACCAGGGATATATGGCTGCTCAACTGCTCCGTAAACAGTGCTGGGGAGCTAAAGAGGACTTCACTCTTCAACCACGGAAGCCTGGGACTGCTTTTGTTTGTTGTGTCTCTGCTGCCATGGCTCCCAGATGACACCCCATCTCGGCGAGTGCTGCTACAAATAGACTCAAAGCTGCCAGGCGGGATTTCTCAAACCCAAGAACCTCAGCAAAGCAGCAGCTGACAAAGGCTAGGAGCAGGCCCCAGACAGAGGGAAAGGAATGCGGATTTGTCTTGATCTGCCTCATCAGAAGGAAAATGATAAAGAAGGAGTCATAAAAGGCTGGCGGCAGCTCAACTATTTGGCACCGAAGGCCGCTTCCAAAGAATCATTTTCCAAGAAGGGTCTGCTCCCCTGCAAACATGCTCACATTCATATAAGGCTCTGCTTGCCACTTCCTTGTGTTTTTTTTTTTTTTTTTCTTATTTTTTTCCCCTGTCTTTAAAAAACTTCCCTGATCTTTCAGAGAAAATAATTAGCAGAAAGGTCAGGTCTCAGGCATCAGGTAAAAATAGAAAATAAAATAGGAAAGTGAAGCAAACACTCCTCAGGGGAGAAGTGTGGTCTGTCTGGAAGGAGGGGCACCCTCAGCCCCCCCTTCCATTCCCAGGCTGTTTCTACCCTGGAAGAGCCACGGGTGCAGAGCCCATTGTATTCTTGCTACTCATTGACCTGATCTCAGAAGTTCTAACCCCATCGTTTCCCCCTAATGACTCTCCTTTTCCGAATATCTGCCTGACTTCCCTCTGGGGAAGATATGGCAATGAGATGCTCCTTGTCAGCTTTTCTTTCTCAGGGCTGACAGTAGGTAGAACTAGATTCATCCCTTTCCCTGAGAGAGGGGCCCGTCTCTTCCTCCCCCTCTTCCTGCTCCTGACCTGGTGTCATTCATTTTCTCGTGTCTTCATTGCCAGCCCCCACTTGTCCTGTAGCTCTTCAGCGTGCAGTGGTCACCTTGTTGGTTTTGATGAAAGTGCACTTTGGCTGGAAGACCCATTTCATGATGGTGGGATCCCAAGTGTCCTGTGTGACTTTCCGGGACTCAGGCCAGTCACCTCTGGCCCTGATGTTGTGACACGCGTATGGTCTCTTCCTTTGCTTCCCCCTGGAGCCATTTCTACACTCTGCTGTTCACTAATGCCTGGAAAATACACTCTGCTGTTTACTAATGCCTGGAAAATACACTCTGCTGTTCACTAATGCCTGGAAAATAGCTCCCTTTAATTAATCTCCCCGAAACTCCCACACTTGCCTGGAGAATCCCATGGACAAAGTAGCCTGGCAGGCTACAGTCCACGGGGCCGCAGAGTCAGACAGGACTGAGCAAGTAGCACTAAACTTCAGACTCCCACATGGGAGCTGTGGATAGCAGACCTTTACTGAGAACCCACCCTAAACGTGCACAAGTGTGCAAATGTATACATTTGCAGCTCGAAATGGATGTCATTTCAGCCCAGTCTCCAGTCTTACCATTCCTTTTCTTCCCTCCCCCTTTCTAATGCCTCCCTCTCCAACATTCCAATTTATTTTCTGGGTAGAACAGTTTAACTATTTTATTCTAGCCCTAACCAGTGTCACTATTTAATAATAGAATGACCCCCAAGAGATCTTGTTATTTAAAAGCTGTCTTCTCCATCAAGTAGAATTTTATCACTAGTTCTTAACCTTACAACCAACTTAAATTATTTTTTAACTGGGGTATAGTTGCTTTATAATATTGTGATGGTTTCTTCTGTATGACAAAGTGAATCAGTTGTATGTATACATACATCCCCTCCCTCTTGAACTTCCCTCCCAGCCCCTGTTCCACGTCACCCCTCTAGATCATCATTTCATTCTTTTTTATGACTAGAAATTCCATGGTGTATCTATATCTATATCTACCTATCTACACAGATCAACTCTTCTTTGAGCTTCCCTGGTAGCTTAGATGGTAAAGAATCTGCCTGCAATGCAGGAGACCTGGGTTTGATCCCTGGGTTGGGAAGATCCCCTGGAGAAGGGAATGGCTACCCACTCCAGTATCCTCACCAAAAGAATTCCATGAACAGAACGGCCTGATGGGCTACAGTCTATGGGGTTGCAGAGCCGGACAGGACTGAGCAACAAACACTCCCACTATCCACGTATGATACGCATGGCAGTGTATGTATGCCACGTATGATACGCATGGCAGTGTATGTATGCCACGTGTGATACGCATGGCAGTGTATGTATGCCACGTATGATATGCATGGCAGTGTATGTATGCCACGTGTGATATGCATGGCAGTGTATATATGTCAAACTCATTCTCCTAATTCATCCCACACCCCCTCCCCAGCCACCGTCCCTTTGTCTACAAGTCCCTTTTCTACATCTGCATCTCTATTCCTTCCCTGCAGATAGGTTTGTCTGTACCATTTTTCTTGATTCTATCAGATCAGATCAGTCGCTCAGTTGTGTCCGACTCTTTGCGACCCCATGAACCGCAGCATGCCAGGCCTCCCTGTCCATCACCAGCTCCCGGAGGTCACTCAGACTCACATCCATCGAGTCAGTGATGCCATCCAGCCATCTCATCCTCTGTCATCCCCTTCTCCTCCTGCCCTCAATCCCTCCCAGCATCAGAGTCTTCTTCAATGAGTCAACTCTTCGCATGAGGTGGCCAAAATACTGGAGTTTCAGCTTTAGCATCATTCCTTCCAAAGAAATTCCAGGATTGATCTCCTTCAGAATGGACTGGTTGGATCTCCTTGCAGTCCAAGGGACTCTCAAGAGTCTTCTCCAACACCACAGTTCAAAAGCATCAATTCTTCGGCGCTCAGCCTTCTTCACAGTCCAGCTCTCACATCCATACGTGACCACAGGAAAGACCATAGCCTTGACTAGGCGAACCTTTGTTGGTAAAGTAATGTCTCTGCTTTTGAATATGCTATCTTGATTCTATATGTATGCATTAATTAACCTCGGAGTCTTCTACATGACACACTCACTCAGTATACACACGATGGGTATCCTGTGTGATGCCCTGGGCCCTGCTGACTGTGGAGGTGAGAAAGGGAAGGCTCTGATTTCCCTCATGTACTTTAATTTTTGGCATAACTATCTTTTCCAAGTCTTGAGGGCAGATGCCGTGTTTCATTTATTTCTACATTCCTAGCTTCTAGTATCATGTGCAGTATATGTTGACAGTGTGTAATCAATAATTGTGGCAACAAAGTTTCTGATATTATTATGATGCACATTTTATAGGTGAGAAGAAGAGAGTCAGAAACCTCCTAAAGTGAAGCCTTCACCACATAGTAAATGGCAGAGACAAGTCTTCAAATATTCACATGTTCAGATACCAAACACCCCACTTTTCTTTCTCTACCCTGTTGATATCAGGTCTTCTGCAAAAAGTATTTTTTTTTTTCAGATATTACACATGTATAAAGTTATGTGTTCCTATCACACTGGTCACCCATACCCATAGGATCATCTCCCCCTGCTTTGTAATCCTCGTGCAGGAATGGGTGGGATGCAAGGATTGGCCACGCAGGCTCCATTCTTGGCCGTCCTCAGGTACCAACTGCTCCCTAAGTCTCTAAGGCTGGCTGCTGAAGAAAGCCTCTGCAATCAGTCCATGAGTGTTCCCGGGCTCTTTCTTACACAACTGGCTCCTGAAGGCACAGCCTTGATCATGGCAGCAGAATATTACATCTTAGACAAGGGACATATGAGCATAGAAGTATCTCCCCGTGTACCAGTTTTCTGTTGTATGACAAATAATCACTACTTTATTAGCTTAAAAACAGCTCACAGACATTATCTCACAGTTCTTTTAGACCAACGGTCTAGGTATGACTTAGCTGGATCTTAGAAAGTGGCAAAGTTTCTGCAAAACTGGGATATGTTTACATCTGGGGACTGGACTGGAGATTAATCCATTTCCAAGCTCATGCAGGTTGTTTGCGGAATTCATCTCCCTAGGACTCTAAGGCTAAGGCCAATGTTTTGGTGGCTGTGCATGGATTTAAATTTCTTCTTTCTGGATTCGTTTCTATGTCCATTTTAATGAAAGAAATATAAATAATTTTTCTTCAGTGTAAAACACTAAAATTCACACAGAAATCATGTGGGAAATCATTTTGAAGTTGATGTTTGATTATTGAACTCAACTCAAATATTAAGAATGTCAGACTCTTACCCTGTGGAATAATGATCAAAGCAGGATTACAGACACCTGATGTTTTTTCCTCTAGTATATGGTCCACAAGTTGCACTGATAGAAAGAATGTTGCTTAAGCTCAGGGAGAAATCCCCAGATCTGCAGTTGGTACCACTTTACCACTCTATTCCAACCCCCCCCACTCCCTCCTCCCCAACCCCACAGACAGTACCCCTCTCTGCTACCGAAGTGCTGGAGACTCAGCTGGGAGCCATGTGACATCTCAACTCCTAAAGACTCAACTCAGCTCACTACATATTAACTTGGAGTTGAATGTATCACAGTTCCAGCAATTGAAAATTAAGATCATTTTTAAGATAAAAAGTTGACATTTAAGCAGCTATAAATCCTTTATACTTTTCTGGGGTAAAGCTGTAGACATTCTTTACAATGGCAGATTGTGTCTTTCAGACGTCTAAGAGGGACCACATTGGAAGGCTCTTTCAATCACATAGGTCTGTTCAGTTCAGTCGCTCAGTTGTGTCCAACTCTTTGGGACCCCATGAATCGCAGCACGCCAGGCCTCCCTGTCCATCACCAACTCCCAGAGTTTACTCAAACTCATGTTCATTGAGTTGGTGATGCCATCCAACCATCTTATCTGCTGTTGTCCCCTTCTCCTCCTGCCCTCAATCTTTCCCAGGATCAGAGTCTTTTCAGATGAGTCAGCTCTTCGCATCAGGTGGACAAAGTATTGGAGTTTCAGCTTCAACATCAGTCCTTCCAATGAACACACAGGACTCATCTCCTTTAGGATGAACTGTTTGGATCTCCTTGCAGTCCAAGGGACTCTCAAGAGTCTTCTCCAACACCACAGTTCAAAAGCATCAATTCTTTGGCGCTCAGCTTTCTTTATAGTCCAACTCTCATATCCATACATGACCACTGGAAAAACTATAGCCTTGACTAGATGGACCTTTGCTGGCAAAGTAATGTCTCTGCTTTTTAATATGCTGTCTAGGTTGGTCATAACTTTTCTTCCAAGGAGTAAGCGTGTTTTATTTTCATGGCTGCAGTCACCATGAAATCATCTGCTGTGATTTTGGAGCCTAGAAAAATAAAATCAACCGCTGTTTCCACTGTTTCCCCATCTATTTCCCATGAAGTGATGGGACCAGATGCCATGATCTTCGTTTTTCTGAATGTTGAGCTTTAAGCCAGTTTTTTCACTCTCCTCTTTCACTTTCATCAAGAGGCTCTTTAGTTCCTCTTCATTTTCTGCTGTAAGAGTGGTATCATTTGCATATCTGAGGTTATTGATATATCTCCTAGCAATCTTGATTCCAGCTTGTGCTTCTTCCAGTCCAGGGTTTCTCATGATGTACTCTGCACATAAGTTAAATAAGCAGGGTGACAATATACAGCCTTGACATACTCCTTTTCCTGTTTGGAACCAGTCTGTTGTTCCATGTCCAGTTCTAACTGTTGCTTCCTGACCTGCATACAGATTTCTCAAGAGGCAGGTCAGGTGGTCTGGTATTCCCATCTCTTTTAGAATTTTCCACAGTTTATTGTGATCCACACAGTCAAAGGCTTTGGCATAGTCAATAAAACAGAAGTAGATGTTTTTCTGAAACTCTATTGCTTTTTCAATGATCCAGCGGATGTTGGGAATTTGATCTCTGGTTCCTCTGCCTTTTTAAAAACCAGCTTGAACATCACAAGCTTTTTTGGTAAAACTCCAGGTAGTAAATCTGTAAGACTTTTCAAGGAGTCAGTGTTGCCATTTTAGCATAAAAAGTAACCCTAGACAACATGTAAATGAAGAAGCATGACTGCATTCCAATAAAACTTAATGTATAGACCTTGAAATTTGAATTTTATATTTTCTCATGGGTCATAGATATTCTTCTTTTGACTTTCTTCCAACCATTTGCAAATGCAGAAACCATGCTCTTTTTTAACATTGGATTTTTAACTGGAAAATTGTTGCTTTATAATGTTTTGGTTTATGCCATACAACAATGCAAATCCGTCATAATTATATATTCTTGGTTTGTGGGATATATATAATGGGCAGCAGGCTAGATCTGGCTCATGGGGCATTGTTTGTTAACCCCTGCTACAGGAATAAAACAAGCACCTGTCCATTGTTCTTGGAGAAACCAAGTTTTCTACCTTACCCTCTTGGGATTTAGTTGGAGTTGCTCTGAGGGTTGCAAGTATCTCTGAAGATTCTTGGTGGGGAGGACTGTCTCTGAGGTTGCACTTCCAACAGAAGTGCTTGTTATGTGTGGGGACAGCAAACAAAGGGTGAGCTTCTTAGACTTCTGGGACCAGCTCCACGAAGGACAGCTGGGCCCAGCCAAGCCAGGATATCAGTGATCTCATGAGCAGGTGAGGTGGCCACACCAGGGAGATGAAGAAAAGAAGCAGCTGCAACTTGGTGAACCCATCTCAGTAGAGAAAGAATTGACCTGCAGAAGAGCAGATGGTGGTCCAGAGACAAATGCCTGGTTTATTTGGAAAGTGACAACCAGGACAAATTTGCTGAACTTTCCCAAAAGATACTTGATGGAGCATGGTAAAAGAATAGATTATCTGTATTTATTTCTATATCTAAATTTCCTATTCTTGAGGAACAATTCCACTATAATTTGGAAATAAAGAAGTGCAGTGATTTTGGTCGAGGTTGGCTTGTGAGCCCTGAGATGTATGTTACATAAACACACTTGGTTGCCAAGCAATGTGCATGTTCCCATTCTTCCTCTTTAAACTTTCTATTTTAAAATAATGCAAAATATTCAGAAAAGTTGCAAAATAGTACATATTTCTGTCATCCAGATTCTTTGGTTATTAATACTTTTCCACATTTGTCTCAGCATTCTTTCTGTATTACATATGCACCCGTACACACGGCACACATATTCATATATACCATTGTTTCTAAACCATTTGCAAGTTAAGTTATATTGATTTGTATATCTTAAAAAACAAGGATAATCCCCCACATAATGACAACACAACTGTCAAAATAAGAAAGTTAGCATTGACCCAATACTGCATTTTAATAGGTACATCCAACTGAAATTTCCCTCATATCTGAATAATATCCTTTTTATGTTCTGGATCAAATCCAGTAATATTAGTTCACTTAGACGACATGTATTTTTAATTTCCTCTCTGAAACAATACCTCAGTCTTTTCTTAATTGAAGTTACAGTTGCTTTATAAATTAGTTTCATGTGTACAGCATAGGAATTAGAGATTTTTATAGATTAGGCTCCAAACAAGGTCATTATAAATATTGACTGTGTTCCCATTGCTGTACACTGTTGTTCAATCACAAAGTCACGTCTGACTCTTTGGCGACCCCATGACATGTAGCCCTCCAGGCTCCTCTATCCATGGGATTTCCCAGGCAAGAATACTCGACTGGGTTGCCATTTCCTTCTCCAGGAGATCCTCCTGACCCAAGGATCTAACCCACATCTCCTGAACTGACAGGCAGATTCTTCACTGCTGAGCCATCAGGGAACCCGTGTTGTACATTATGTCCTTGTAAATTTATCTCTTTTATTCTTAGTAGTTCTTTATCTTTCATGACATTTTTGAACACGCCAGGCTAGTTACTTTGTAGAATATCCCTCAGTTTGAATTTGTATGTTTCCTCGTGATTTATGCCTCCTAGCAGTATTATCTGCCAAATAGCCTTCTTACAGCATTATATCACTAAGCACCAAATGTTAATTTCTCCCACTACTGGTAATACTAACCTTTTTTCACTTGATCAAGTGTCTATAAGGTTTCTCTATGGTGAGGTTAATTAATAAATAGTTTATATTCATTCACCAACAGTGACTGATAAAATATGTTTGGAGGATCGATACTTCAAGTCTTCTACTATAAACTGTAATTTTTCTCTTTCCCCCATTTATTTAAACCAGTATATACAAATGCATTTCTATTTCACTCAAAAGGTTACAATCTGCCAATATTGTTATCAGCTTGATTCACAAATGTCCTGGACTCCACCAGTGGAGTCCCTCGAACTGGCTCTGATGGTGTTTTGATCTATCTCCATCATCCTTTCAGCAATTCCTTGTTTTATGAAACAACAAGATGTTTTGGACCCATCTTGAATTTTCCCCTTGTCAGTTCTCAAGAAGCCATTACTCTTAGGGGCTCAAGTTTCTTTAGCAGAGAGAGGCTTCCCACAAGACAATAGTAAAGAACCTGCCTGTTGATGCCGGAGATGTAAGAGACACAGCTCCCATCCTTAGGTTGACAAAATCCCCCGGAGGAGGCAGGGGGTGGCAACCCACTTCAGTACTCTTGCCTGGAGGATCCCATGGACAGAGGAGCACACAGCACATAGAAACCAAGATCTAAACATGCTCATTGTGAAAGGAGTGCCACTGTTTTAGATCCTTTTAATGGGCAGAGATAGAACATACACTCATGGACATACATATTTGTGTATGTATGCATATAAATGAAAAATGATGAGTCAACTCATTGCTTTCCATTTCAATCTACAACTCATTATAAGATTTACTTCAGGCTCACCCCTCTCCATTTTTGTAAATACCTTCTCCATCAGTGTAAAACCAAACCTGTAGCGTTTCTGATATACTTACTTATATTTTCAATCCCTCCTATGTATAACCCACTGAAACAAGCATGAGGGAAAGACCAAGAGCATCTCACACATGCCAGTCCTCATAACTTTAGGTGACTGAGTTAATTCTGGTAGACACCTAGCTCTTGTTATGTGAAAAAAATAAACCCGTGCTAATTTAACCACTACAGGCAATACCAAAGAATGCTCAAACTACCACACAATTGCACTCATCTCACATGCTAGTAAAGTAATGCTCAAAATTCTCCAAGCCAGGCTTCAGCAATATGTGAACTGTGAACTTCCTGATGTTCAAGCTGATTTTAGAAAAGGTAGAGGAACCAGAGATCAAATTGCCAACATCCGCTGGATCATGGAAAAAGCAAGAGAGTTCCAGAAAAACATCTATTTCTGCTTTATTGACTATGCCAAAGCCTTTGACTGTGTGGATCACAATAAACTGTGGAAAATTCTGAAAGAGATGGGAATACCAGACCACCTGATCTGCCTCTTGAGAAATCTGTATGCAGGTCAGGAAGCAACAGTTAGAACTGGACATGGAACAGCAGACTGGTTCCAAACAGGAAAAGGAGTATGTCAAGGCTGTATATTGTCACCCTGCTTATTTAACTTCTATGCAGACTACAGCATGAGAAACCCTGGACTGGAAGAAGCACAAGCTGGAATCAAGATTGCCGGGAGAAATATCAATAACCTCAGATATGCAGATGATACCACCCTTATGGCAGAAAGTGAAGAGGAACTCAAAAGCCTCTTGATGAAAGTGAAAGTGGAGAGTGAAAAGGTTGGCTTAAAGCTCAACATTCAGAAAACGAAGATCATGGCATCCGGTCCCATCACTTCATGGGAAATAGATGGGGAAACAGTGAAAACAGTGTCAGACTTTATTTTTCTGGGCTCCCAAATCACTGCAGATGGTGACTGCAGCCATGAAATTAAAAGACGCTTACTCCTTGGAAGAAAAGTTATGACCAATCTAGATCACATATTCAAAAGCAGAGACATCACTTTGCCAACAAAGGTTCGCCTAGTCAAGGCTATGGTTTTTCCTGTGGTCATGTATGGATGTGAGAGCTGGACTGTGAAGAAGGCTGAGCATTGAAGAATTGATGCCTTTGAACTGTGGTGCTGGAGAAGACTCTTGAGAGTCCCTTGGACTGCAAGGAGATCCAACCAGTCCATTCTGAAGGAGATCAGCCCTGGGATTTCTTTGGAAGGAATGATGCTAAAGCTGAAACTCCAGTACTTTGGCCACCTCATGTGAAGAGTTGACTCATTGGAGAAGACTCTGATGCTGGGAGGGATTGGGGGCAGGAGGAGAAGGGGACGACAGAGGATGAGATGGCTGGATGGCATCACTGACTCAATGGCCGTGAGTCTGGGTGAACTCCGGGAGTTGGTGATGGACAGGGAGGCCTGGCGTGCTGCAATTCATGGGGTCGCAAAGAGTTGGACACGACTGAGCAACTGAACTGAACTGAATGGAACTGACAGGTCTAGTGGTTACATTTAGCTGAATACATTCTCAAGTTAACCTCGACTTGGACAGTGTCTTTGTGCTGTAGGTGACGATGACCCCTCTCTAGCTTTGTGGATAAATCTGATTTATTTCTTCCTCTCATTTCACTTTCCAGTAATTGGAAATTATGTGGAAGGTGAATTTGGCCATGGGAAGAATCAGTCTTTCTCTTCCTCTGTAAGTTACTGTGTGTGAATATAAGGTTCATGTCTTCTATGGTCTAACTACTTGCACAGAGAAGAACCTGATCCAGAACTGCAGCAGGAAATCCAAACTAGTATCTACCTTGCCTTTTGATCCTCAGTTATTTGAATTGGTACATTTTTCCACCAACTAACCTGATTTGAATTGAATTTTCCATTCCTTGCTGCTAAAAGCAACCTAATTGATAAATGCAGATAACAATATACATATTAGGGTCAGTTCTTGGCAGTGAAAATGCAGAAAGAAATGTCTACTTTCAATGAGATCAAACAACATACTGGTATATGTGCCATCAATGAAAAGGAAGATGTAGGACACAGGAGAGCTCAGAGGAAGTCTGGAGGAAGGGTTGCCTTAACTGACCAGGATTTTACTGTGTGTAGAAGGCAAGACAGGAATAAAGACCCCTATAAACAAATTATTTAGTACATAAAATACTACATGGAGAGGCAGGATGGTGATAGGGGTGTTGATATTAGAATGAAAACTTTGTGCTATTGTTGATTTCATGAACATACATATGTTGGTCACATATGGGTGCTATAAAAGGATCTCTGATGACTAAAGGGGATACATATGTGCACAAGTTTTAGGGGATATAAAGATGAAGACTAAATATTTCCAGGGTAGAAGTTATAAATTGAATCCTCTGAAATGCCTTTTCTTATTAGACTAGATTGTGGAGTAGACCCTACTTATCTAAAGGGTATACTGAATTTGATGCAATAATTTGAATTTTCTTTATTTTACTGACACCTCTGTGTTTCATGGATCTGAAAGTACAGGCCAGGAAGCTGTCCATGTGAAGACATGAGGCTGCCCACACCCTCTAATCCAAGATGGTGGGTATAGTTACCTATAGGATTTCTTCAATGAGATTATGAAAAAAGTTCCCTGGAAAAAGCCCAATCTTGTTCTGAATTAGCAGAATCTGGTGGCTTCTTTCTACCATTCCAGAATTGGTCCTTACCCACAATGGCCCAGATCTGGTGCATCTTTTTTGACGTTGTTGCTAGATGCGCCTTTGGGGAGTAGACAATAGAAATGTCTTCTCCTTTGCTATTACCATGGAAATCTAAAGCACCAATCAAGTCACTAAGTTAATTACTTCATTCCAAAAATTTTTGTATTATTTGAATTAATTGAAATCCAACAAAAGATCATGATGTAATGGAAAAAAGAGATAAATGTTGGGGAAAAAAGACATAAAACAATAATTATTTTAGAGTATGGGATTTTATGGACTCCCCTGGTGACTCAGATGGTAAAGAATCTGTCTGCAGTGTGGGATACCTGGATTCAATCCCTGGGTCAGGAAGATCTCCTGGAGAAGGGGATTCTATTTCTGGGGAATAAAGATAATTAGGAAAAATAACCTTAGGACAGATAAGGCAATTTCGAAAGTTGGTCAGATACAGGATAAATATACTAAAAATCAATATTTTAAAATAGATATCAGCATTCAGGAGATAGAAAATTTAACGATGTACATTAAACAAAATAATCAAAGTATTAACAATTGATGGAGAGATCCAGAATGTTCATCAGTCCTGCTAGGTCACCTTAGTCATGCCTGACTCTTTGAGACCCTATAGACTATAACCTGCCACGTTCCTCTGTCCATGGGATTCTCCAGGCAAGAATACTGGAGGGGGTTGCTGTGCCCTCCTAAGGGGATCTTCACCACCCAGAGATAGAACTCATGTCTCTTAGTTACATCTCCTGCATTGGCAGGCGGGTTCTTTACCACTAGTGCCACCTGGCAAGTCCTCGATTGTCTTACCTTCCATTAGACAATCAAATGTCACTATCAGTTGAATGGAACTGAATGTGGAGACTCCCTTTATTTAGCATATACTATGTCTTTTCTTGTTGCCAAGCACTCTTCCAACTTGAACCATAATCCTTAAGGCAATCTGTATGATCCATACTATGAAACTCCTTTTGATATGAGCAAATTGAGAGGGGAAATCTCCAAGCTCACACAGTTGGTAAATGGCACAGTGGGGTTTAAAGTGCTCTCTGTTTCTCTGATTGGCTCTCAAATTCAGTTTTGTCACTATTTTCACTGAAATTATTTTCCTCTGTTGTAGAACTTTCTCTTTAAGTTGAAGATGTTCCTTTTCATGGAAAGACGACTACTACAATTTTCCTCCTTGGTTTTTCCATACTAGTAGGTCAAAAGTTTTTATAATTGGCTTCTGTTGCAATTTCCTTCCTATTTCCACAGGTGAAATGCACCTAGCTGAAGTCAGTAGCCGATTATCTGGTTTGATTTAGAAAAACTGCTGGCTTGTAAATAAGGAAAACAGAACTGTAGCCATATTCTTTTCAAATTTGCCTTTTTGCTTTCAAAGTTGACTGTAGAGAATCTGTGGCATTTTGTCATTGTTTTTCAAACTAAATCTTGAAAGAGGAGGAGAAAAGATGGTGGAGGTCCTGCATGTCTCTGACTTGATTGAATTAAGTGTCCTCGCTAGACTGGCGTTTTTATGGAGAATTCCTCAAATGTGAATCCCCAAATGTCAAGGCCTTATTAATCAATGCCATAGCTCAGCATCCTTCCTGCCTTGTCTCTAATGACATTTTCCACAAGAATGGGGTCTTTCCATTATTTTTGTTTTTGAGAAATGTATCTGTGTATAAATTGAAAGAAAGGAAAACATGGGAGAGTCTTTTGAAACTTTTCGGCTTTAGCCTAAAATAACTAATGCTAGTGTCTTGGGGAGTTACTCTATGGAGAATATAAGGGAAAGTAATGTGAAGCCCAAAATTTGCCTGCAATGCAGGATACTGACCTTTAAGAAACAGATTTCATTATTCCTTCTGTGCTGATTAGCATTTCACACTTGGTGGATTGAGAATAAATAAGAATTAATAGCTAATACGGAACTCCCCTGGTGGTCCAGTGGCTAAGACCCTGGGCTCCCATTGCTGGCAGCCTGGAACCGATCCCTGGTCAAGGAACTCGATTCCTCATGCTGCAACTAAAGATGCCCTGTGCCCCAGCTAAGACTCAGTGAAGCCAAATAAATAATAAATATCTTAAAAACAAACCCCCTCCCTCAAAAAAACAAAAGTAGCTCACTTAGTCTTACAGTCTCTCCACCGTGTCTTCATTACACTAGATGGGGAAAACGTGGAAACAGTGACAGATGTTATTCTCTTGGGCTCCAACTCATTAGAAAACACCCTGACACTGGGAAAGATTGAGGACAGGAGGAGACAGGGTTACAAAGTTTGAGCTGGTTGGATCCCATCATTGACTCAATGGACCTGAGTTTGAGCAAACTTCAGGAGTGCTGCAGGCAATGGTGTCACAAAGAATCAGACCGACTTGGCGACTGAACAATAACAATAGCTAAACAATGATGAATGTCCATATATGATATGATATAGTGGAAAGAACATGGTTTGGAATTATGTGTAACTCCATTCAACACCTGGTGCTCTTAATTAAACAATACCTAGAAGTAGTTATATGACTACTTTTGTTTGCACATAAAAATAAAGCAAGAAAATGCAATTTACCTGTTAGGTTTACCATTCAGCATTTTTTCTCATGCTTTTTCATCTGCTTGGAATGTCGTATCCTTATATGCTTAGATAATATCTGTTAGGCTTCAAAGTTTAACACAGTGTTCACCTCCCTGTGAAGACTTTTTTGGCTATTCCTCTCTATTGGGAAGAGTTTTTTTTTTTTTTTTCCCCTCCCTCTCTGGCTCCCAGGTTGTTTCTCACTGTTATAAATATCACACTAAATTAAATATATTTATTTCCCCATATGTGTCTCTGGTTAGACTGTGCCAGGGACCTCTCTTCTTCACCTTCACATCCTCAATGCCTAGACTGGTGTCTGATGACATGAAGGTATTAGAAAATGTTTCTTTTGATAGACTTGGAATATAGAAATGGAATCATTTGCAAGAGAAACCTACATTTGTATGTATTGTCCAGTTGATTTTCCCAATTAGTCCCTAGCAATAGAATTGCAGAACCAAAAGCTGGAATGACAGATCCTGTTCAGCAAACTCAGCTAACACCAGTTTGTGATCTACCTTCCCAAATTCTCTCACATCCACATACTCCCTCTACCTATACTCATAATTTCTAATATAATTTAAAAAAAGAAAAGCTGAACTACTTACTTTGAACTTTTTAATCAGTTACTTATGTGATGTTAAGCATTTGCTATGATGATTATTTTCTAGCACACATTACAATAATTCACAGCTGCTGAAATGTTTGCAAGTTTGTCCTTGTAGCACCTGTAAACATTCCACGTACCACCAGTGGTACACACACCCTTTTTGTGAAACACTGAGCTTTGGGTCCTTATTTACATGTGAGGACTTTACTTGCTCAGAGAAATACGTGTCCAACCAGGGGTCTCACAACAGCAGAGCCTTGACACAAATCTAAGTCTTCTGAGTAGGTCTTCAATAGATGTTTCATGAATTAAACCAAATATGTACATTTCCTTGGAGCTCCAGCATGTCGAACAGCCCTTGTGATCACGCCCGGCCTTCGTGGCTCTGGTGAAAGCAAGACACCACGTACATCGCTCCCCGCCTGTGCCATAGCAACCCAGCACAACACAGATGGCTGGCTTGGCAATCTGCCCGCCAGACGCTGATCGCATACCTGGCGATGAGATACAATGACAGCTTCCCCCACACAGGGATAGCACGTATTTGCATAGTATGACTAGAGTTTATGTGATATGCAACAGAGATTGCGTCTCCTGCCTTCAGGCCAATTTGCTAGTTTCGAGTCATAGAGGCAATAACTTTCCGCTGGTGTAATGACAACTTGTCTCTGGCAGCTGGATCATGTTAGGGCAGTAGGAATTTTCTTTTTTGGTCCCCTTTCAATAGTGTCTTGTAATAGTAGGGTAGCATTTCCCCAAGTTCTCTCTTGCCAATTGCACACATGTATTGGCTCATGAAGTCTTGAACATTTCCTGGCATCAAAGAATGAGAATTGTCTCTATTTCCAGGAGAGAACAGTCTCCATTATACAGGTGGAGAGACCAAAACTCATTCCAACCCATAAAGTATTTATTACGTGTTCATTATTGTTTGTTAAACTGAATGATTGCCTATCATGTATGAGCCTTTCCACCAGGATCTGAACTTGCAAAGATAAATAAGGCACCATGTGATTAAATAGGCACTCAGACAAGTTGACGAGACAGACCTTTACACTAAGAAATCTAACAACATTGTGAGTGGTCCAAAAGCAGGGTGTATCCAGTGCCGTGGATGCACAGGGGAGGGGGAGTTAACTCTCCCTGGAGGAGGTGGAAAATGAAGGTTACGTATGAGCTGGAAGTTGAGTCCAGGAAAATGCATTCTGGCAATGTGGTGAGACTTTTGCTTTCCTGCCTGATGAAACTGTTCTCAAGTTCTGACTTTACTACTTACTCATTTTGTGACTTTAGGAAAGTCATTCGAAGTTCTAGATCTGTTTCTTTATCTATAAAATGGTGACAGAAAGAATTCAAGTCATATGTGTTTATATAAAGTGAGAACAAAATGAAATAATTGTGAAGGACTTAGCATCTTTTCAGCGTTACTGGTTGGGGCATAGACTTGGATTACTGTGACATTGAATGGTTTGCCTTGGAAACGAACAGAGATCATTCTGTTGTTTTTGAGATTGCATCCAAGTACTGCATTTCGGACTCTTCTGTTGACCATGGTGGCCACTCCATTTCTTCTTAGGGATTCCTGCCCCCAGTAGTAGATATAATGGTCATCTGAGTTAAATTCACCCATTCCAGTCCATTTTAGTTTGCTGATTCCTAGAATGTCAACATTCACTCTTGCCATCTCTTGTTTGACCACTTCCAATTTGCCTTGATTCATGGACCTGACATTCCAGGTTCCTATGCAATATTGCTCTTTACAGCATCAGACTTTGCTTCTATCACCAGACACATCCACAGCTGGGTATTCTTTTTGTTTTGGCTCCATCCCTTCATTCTTTCTGGAGTTATTTCTCCACTGATCTCCAGTAGCATATTGGGCCCCTACTGACCTGGGGAGTTTCTCTTTCAGTATCCTATCATTTTGCCTTTTCTTACTGTTCATGGGGTTCTCAAGGCAAGAATACTGAAGTGGTTTGCCATTCCCTTCTCCAGCGGACCACACCCTGTCAGATCTTTCAACCATGACCCGCCCATCCTGGGTTGCCCCAGAGGCATGGCTTAATTTCATTGAGTTAGACAAGGCTGTGGTCCTGGTGTGATTAGACTGACTAGTTTTCTGTGAGTATGGTTTCAGTGTATTTACCCTCTGATGCCCTCTTGCAAGACCTACCATCTTACTTGGGTTTCTCTTACCTTGGGCATGCGGTATCTCTTCCCGGCTGCTCCAGCAAGGCACAGCCATCGCACCTTACCTTGGACGAGGGGTCTCTCCTCACCGCTGCCCTTCCTGACCTTGGAGGAGGGGTATCTCCTCACCACCGCCCTTCCTGACCTCGGTTGTGGGGTAGCTCCTCCCGGCCGTGCTTAGTGCGCCGGTCCTCCAAGATCTTTTAGAACTAACACCCAAAAAAGATGTCCTTTTCATTATAGGGGACTGGAATGCAAAAGTAGGAAGTCAAGAAACACCTGGAGTAACAGGCAAATTTGACCTTGGAATACGGAATGAAGCAGGGCAAAGACTAACAGAGTTTTGCCAAGAAAATGCATTGGTCATAGCAAATACCCTCTTCCAACAACACAAGAGAAGACTCTATACATGGACATCACCAGATGGTCAACACTGAAATCAGATCGATTATATTCTTTGCAGCCAAAGATGGAGAAGCTCTATACAATCAGCAAAAACAAGACCAGGAGCAGACTGTGGCTCAGACCATGAACTCCTTATTGCCAAATTCAGACTGAAACTGAAGAAAGTAGGGAAAACCACTAGACCATTCAGGTATGACCTAAATCAAATCCCTTATGATTATACAGTGGAAGTGAGAAATAGATTTAAGGGCCTAGATCTGATAGATAGAGTGCCTGATGAACTATGGAATGAGGTTTGTGACATTGTACAGGAGACAGGGATCAAGACCATCCCCATGGAAAAGAAATGCAAAAAAGCAAAATGGCTGTCTGGGGAGGCCTTACAAATAGCTGTGAAAAGAAGAGAAGCAAAAAGCAAAGGAGAAAAGGAAAGATATAAACATCTGAATGCAGAGTTCCAAAGAATAGCAAGAAGAGATAAGAAAGCCTTCTTCAGCGATCAATGCAAAGAAATAGAGGAAAACAACAGAATGGGAAAGACTAGGGATCTATTCAAGAAAATCAGAGATACCAAAGGAACATTTCATGCAAAGATGGGCTCGATAAAGGACAGAAATGGTATGGACCTAACAGAAGCAGAAGATATTAAGAAGAGATGGCAAGAATACACAGAAGAACTGTACAAAAAAGAGCTTCACGACCCAGATAATCAGGATGGTGTGATCACTGACCTAGAGCCAGACATCCTGGAATGTGAAGTCAAGTGGGCCTTAGAAAGCATCACTATGAACAAAGCTAGAGGAAGTGATGGAATTCCAGTGGAGCTATTCCAAATCCTGAAAGATGATGCTGTGAAAGTGCTGCACTCAACATGCCAGCAAATTTGGAAAACTCAGCAGTGGCCACAAGATTGGAAAAGATCAGTTTTCATCTCAATCCCAAAGAAAGGCAATGCCAAGGAGTGCTCAAACTACTGCACAATTGCACTCATCTCACACGCTAGTAAAGTAATGCTCAAAATTCTCCAAGCCAGGCTTCAGCAATATGTGAACCGTGAACTTCCACATGTTCAAGCTGGTTTTAGAAAAGGCAGAGGAACCAGAGATCAAATTGCCAACATCCGCTGGATCATGGAAAAAGCAAGAGAGTTCCAGAAAAACATCTATTTCTGCTTTATTGACTATGCCAAAGCCTTTGACTGTGTAGATCACAATAAACTGTGGAAAATTCTGAAAGAGATGGGAATACCAGACCCCCTGATCTGCCTCCTGAGAAATCTGTATGCAGGTCAGGAAGCAACAGTTAGAACTGGTCATGGAACAACAGACTGGTTCCAAATAGGAAAAGGAGTACGTCAAGGCTGTATATTGTCACCCTGCTTATTTAACTTCTATGCAGAGTACAGCATGAGAAATGCTGGACTGGAAGAAACACAAATTGGAATCAAGATTGCTGGGAGAAATATAGATAACCTCAGATATGCAGATGACACCACCCTTATGGCAGAAAGTGAAGAGGAACTCAAAAGCCTCTTGATGAAAGTGAAAGTGGAGAGTGAAAAGGTTGGCTTAAAGCTCAACATTCAGAAAACGAAGATCATGGCATCTGGTCCCATCACTTCATGGGAAATAGATGGAGAAACAGTGGAAACAGTGTGAGACTTTGTTTTTCTGGGCTCCAAAATCACTGCAGATGGTGACTGCAGCCATGAAATTAAAAGACGCTTACTCCTTGGAAGGAAAGTTATGACCAACCTAGATAGCATATTCAAAAGCAGAGACATCACTTTGCCAACAAAGGTTCGCCTAGTCAAGGCTATGGTCTTTCCTGTGGTCATGTATGGATGTGAGAGCTGGACTGTGAAGAAGGCTGAGTGCCGAAGAATTGATGCTTTTGAACTGTGGTGTTGGAGAAGACTCTTGAGAGTCCCTTGGATTGCAAGGAGATCCAACCAGTCCATTCTGAAGGAGATCAGCCCTGGGATTTCTTTGGAAGGAATGATGCTAAAGCTGAAACTCCAGTATTTTGGCCACCTCATGCGAAGAGTTGACTCATTGGAGAAGACTCTGATGCTGGGAGGGATTGGGGGCAAGAGGAGAAGGGGACGACAGAGGATGAGATGGCTGGATGGCATCACTGACTCGATGGATGTGAGTCTGAGTGACCTCCGGGAGCTGTTGATGGACAGGGAGGCCTGGCATGCTGCGGTTCATGGGGTCGCAAAGAGTCCGACATGACTGAGTGACTG
This sequence comes from Tragelaphus eurycerus, assembly GCA_935064755.1. NCBI lineage: Eukaryota > Metazoa > Chordata > Mammalia > Artiodactyla > Bovidae > Tragelaphus > Tragelaphus eurycerus. The sequence goes on from CAKXYN010000083.1 coordinate 2,281,501, forward strand.
ATCTCATCTGATCTGATCTAATCTGATAGCATCTTTTCTGGCGTCTAAAGCTTGGGCAATAAATATTAGCCCTGGTTGTCATTTTTATCCTTGTTATTGTGATGTGATGTGATGTGAGTTGCCTTGCAGGCAGACTTGTGGTGCGGTAGTGTAGTCGGCATCAGAAAGCACTGACTCTAAATTTGGCTCAGAATTGTACTACCTGTTTGTCCTTATGCAGTCTTCTCTGTTCTGAAGTAGTTTATACTAATTAAGCAAGACGGAGTAGGAAGCCGCTGTGAACAATAAATGTGTATCTGGTTTCTGTCCCTGGCCTCTGGCACACAGCTCCTAAAGCCATCGGAATTTCTGGAGCGATAAGAGTGTTCTTTGCTAATGAGATGACTGGTATTTGGGGACCCCTAGATATCTTCAGTATGGGAGATGGTCTCCAGAAAGACCATAGTAGAATTTAGTGGCTTGGAACTTTCAGCCCCACTCCCTGCCTCTAGGGAGAGGAGAGGTGATGGGACTTGCATTGATTGCCAATGGCCAACAATTTCATCTGTCATTCCAATATCATAAAACCTCCATAAAAGCCTCAAAAGTTTTGGGGTTGGTGAGCACATCACGGAGCTGAGGGGTGGGCGTTGTGCACCTGGGGAGGGCATGGAAGTTCCTTGACCACGATCTCCATCCCTCACTTGTACCCAACTTTTCCCTTTGGCTGTTCCCGAGTTGTATCTTTTATGGTAAGCCAGAAATAGTAAGTAAAGTGATTTCCTGAGTTCTATGACTGTTTTAGCAAATTGCCAAACCTGAGGAGGAGGGGTTGTCTGTGGGAACCCCCTGTATGAGTGGTTGGTCTGAGTACTGGTGACAACCTGGGACTTGCAGCTGATATCTGAATGGAGCCTTGTGGCCCCGAGTCCTAAAGTTATGGGATCTGATGCTAAGTCTAGGAAGATAGTGACAGAGTTGAATTGTAGGACACCCAGCTGGTGTTAAAGAGTTGGAGAAATTATATTGGAAAAAACACTACACTTGTGGTGTCGCTCAGGTTGTGAGTAAAAAATGGTTCAGAGCCACTTATCCTCATCCACTAGGTTTCATTCCAAAGGCGAATCATTTGAACATAGTGACATTTCTGGAATTGTGGTTCTTTCCAAACATCTCACTGTACCACTCCTTAGGTTTTGGAGGTCACACTTTTTTTTTTTTTTTTTTTTTCAGAGAAACAGCACAATGTGATCATGGCACATTCCGTTTTCCAGTATGAGTCAAGTGTAGACTAGGTGTACCATGGCAAGATGCATATCATACTGAGAACTTGAATTCCACTGAAGCAGAGACAGTGGACAGAAGCTGGGGTGATGTCCAAGACTAGACGAAGGCTGTGCTATGTTGAAGGGGAATGCCTCCAGGCAGAGAAATGCTCACAGCTAATGGGGGTTCAGGGTATGTGGTGTGCAGTGTGTTGTGGGAGCAGAGATGGAAGTCTTCTGTCCTAGGGGAGCTGGGGAAGTGAGGTTGGAAGAGTCCTGAAAGCTGAATCAGTTTCCAGGAATAGCTGAGAAAGGATCATCTGGGAAGAGAAAAGAGAATTGCAAAGATCTGGGAGAATAGATGTTTGGAGTACATTTGGTGAATGATGAGATGTGAGTGGTTTGGTGTATCGGGGAAGGGGTATCAGACTAGACTGGAAAGAGTGTACAATCGTGCTAAGTCACTTTAGTTTTGTCTGACTCTTTGAGACCCTATGGATTGTAGCCCACCAGGCTGCTTTGTCTTGGGATTCTCCAAGCAAGAATACTGGAGTGGGTTACCATGTCTTCCTCCAAGGGATCTTCTCGACCCAGGGATCAAAACTGTGCCTCTTTTGTCTTCTGTATTGTTATGTGGATTCTTTTTTTTTTTTTTTGGTATCAAGAATCTCTTTTATTGATTATCAGAAACATTACAAACATCTAATATGATTCTTTACCACTAGTGCCACCTGGATAGTTCAGACTGGAGAGAGTGGTTGGGGGCAAATTTGGGAAAGGGAAGACAATGAAAAACTACTTCCAGTTGAGAATTTTTGACGTGTTTCACTGCCCACCCAATCACTCTCACCATTGTAATTGAAAATAGTCAGGAATGAATGCCAACGATGTACTACGCTGTTGTTCAGTTGCTCAGTCATGCCCAGCTCTTTTCTACCCCATGGACTGAAGCACCTGTCCTTCACCATCTCCTGGAGCTTGCTCAAACTCATGCCCACTGAGTTGGTGATGCCATCCAACCATCTCATCCTCTGTCATCCCCTTCTCCTGCCTTCAATCTTTCCCAGCATCAGGGTCTTTTCTAATGAGTCAGCTCTATGTACTATGTATCACACTAAATCCTCACAAAAAAAATGGAAAGAATTAGCCTTTCAGCTAGGATAAATTTGGCTGAGAATAATATGTGCATGTCCCCAGCCCTGGATAACAGTGACATAAATAAGACACAAATTTGGTTTTCTCTCCTGTACAGTCTGGAGTTCAAGGATGTAATGATGGATCTGATCTAGGAAGGCCTCAGATATCTGGGCTTCTTATGCTTTGTTGTTTCCCCATCTCTATGTCCCAGGCCATGTCACAGCCTGAATCAGACTAGTCTAGCTCCAGTTCTTTTGTCCACCTTCTTGTCAGTAGCAAGGAGGAAGCACTGAAAAAAAATAAGGTCATGAAAATATGCTGAAAGTGTTCTGAGAAAGCTTTCTAGAAGCTACCTCTCAATATTTTTGTTTGCGTTCTTTTGATTCAAAGTCAGTCCTGTAGTTATACCTAGCTGCAGAAGATGCTAGAAGATATGGTATTTGTCCTGGGCAGCCATGTGCTCAACTAATAATGTAGAAAAGGGATGAATGGATAGCTATATTTCCAGATAAGGAAATTAAGGTTTAGAAAATCAAGGGAACTTGCCTACAGTGACACAGATATCAGGTGTCTACTGGACATGGGACAATAGACTGGTTCCAAACTGGGAAAGGAGTATGTCAAGGCTGTATATTGTCACCCTACTTATTTAACTTATACGCAGAGTATATCATGCAAAATGCCAGTCTGGATGAAGCACAAGCTGGAATCAAGATTGCTGGGAGAAATATCAATAACCTCAGATATGTAGATGACACCACCCTTATGGCAGAAAGCAAAGAGGAACTGAAGAGCCTCTTGATGAAAGTGAAAGAGGAGAGTGCAAAAGCTGGCTTAAAACTAAGCATTCAAAAAACAAAGATCATGGGATCCAGTCTCATCACTTCATGGCAAATAGATGGGGAAACAATGGAAACAGTGACAGACTTTATTTTCTTGGGCTCCAAAATCACTGAAGATGGTGAGTGAAGCCACAAAGTTAAAAGACACTTGCTCCTTGGAAGAAAAGCTATGACAGACCTAGACAGCGTATTAAAAAGCAGACATATTTCTTTGCCAACAAAGGTCCATATAATCAAAGCTATGGTTTTTCCAGTAGTCATGTATGGATGTGAGAGTTGGACCATAAAGAAGGCTGAGCACTGAAGAACTGATGCTTTTAAACGGTGGTGTTGGAGAAAACTCTTAAGAGTACGTTGGACTCCTAGGAGATCAAACCAGTCCACCCTAAAGGAAATCAACCTGAATAATCATTGGAGCAACTGATGCTGAGGCTGAAGCTCCAATACTTTGACTATCTGTTGCAAAGAGATAACTCACTAGAAAAGACCCTGATGCTGGGAAAGGCAGAAGGAGAAGGGGATGACAGAGGATGAAATGGTTGAATGGCATCACTGACTCAATGGACATGACTTTGAGCAAGCTCCAGGAGATGGTGAAGGACAGGGGAGCCTGGCATACTGCAGTCCATGGGACTGCAAAGAGTCAGACAGGACTGAGTAAGATGAACAAGATTTCAGTTGCTTCAAGTTCCAATGTCTTAATGACAGGACCTTATCTCCAGTATCACTTATATAGTCTAATTAATAATTCCCCCAAAGTATTGCCAAGGTCAAAGACTTGGGTGAAAATATTTGGAAGGGGATTATGGGATAGCCTATCATCTTGTTTTGTCCAGGGTGTTCCTGAGAAACTGAAGGAGTTCCTGGGATGCAAGACTTTCAGTTTTAAAGGTGGGACTGCTATTAGGCGAGGGAGACAGGCAATGGAGCAAAGCTGATGTGAAGGTCCATCATGAAGCAATGGGACTCCATTCTGAGACACATGGAGAATCCCTTTCTAAATGTTCACCTGAAAGACAGGTACCTTTGTTTATCCATTCCTCTGTCAATGAACATTTAGATTGTTTCCATGTGTTGACTATTGTAAATAGAGCTGCTATTAACATGGGGGTGCATGTATCTTTTTGAATTATAGTTTTATCTGAATATATGCCCAGGAGTGGGATTGAGGGATCATATATGACAACTCACTCCAGTACTCTTGCCTGGAAAATCCCATGGACAGAGGAGCATGGTAGGCTATAGTTCATAGGGTCGCAAAGAGTCGGATACGACTGAGCAACTTCACTTTACTTTTGACTTTACTTTATGGAAACTCTATTTTTTAAAATTTAAAAAGCGATCTCAGTTCATCTCTGAGATGGGGGACCAGAGTCATTGCCATCTCCCACTGCATGTAGTCTTGTTGACTTCTTGAATTTTTTCTTTAAATGCTAGCTACCTTTTCACAAGTTTGTTCACGAGATTATTAAAGGGGAAGCTAGGAGAGAAGTGTGGTTATCTGTTAATTAATTATTCTTCATTCCTTCTTTTTTATCTTTGCAAAGAACTAACAAGTTAGGCAAGGTTTTGTGTGATCAAAGATTGGAAAACCGTACTTGGGCCAGACATGGGCGGAGCATGGCATGTGCTTGATTTAAGGGTAGTTAAACTACCCTTTGCTAAATTGACAAGACATAAGGGGCTTCCTGCTGAGGGTGGTTTCTTGCTAAGAGCTAATTGCAAACAAATTCAGATAATTTTTTGAGCTTCCTATAGTCTCTGACTTGGAAACTTTATTTCAACTCTTCCACAATCCTCAGCATGTTGCATATCTACTGATGAGAACAGAGTCACTTATGGAGAAAATACACACAGTGGAAGGAGCTAAATTTATAGGATAATGATCCATCCAATATTGAGAAAATGGTCAGTACCAAAGGCCCTTTGTTCTATGATACAGGAGAGCCTGTGTTTGGGGTGGGCATGCCAATTTAGAGAAGACCTGAGGCCCCTGCCTCCTCTTGGGCCCCTACACAGGGCAAATCATCCAGGCAGAGTATCCTTTGTCCCCACTGCCCTTGGAGAAAGGAATTCAATTCTTCCTTCTCCAAATACACTAATGAAAGGGTGTTTTGATTGGTTTTGATTAGTGTTTTGATTACTTCTCCATCCCTTGAAGAAGCACTGAGCCCTGAATTCACTAAGCATGCTCAGGGGACAATGTCATATGGAGTGAAATTAATTTTCACTAATTCACTCACATATGGGACACCAATGGAAAAGCTTTGTTGAAAGCTACTTGGAAAAGAGTAATAAGTTGGAAATGACATGACTCTTTGGGAGGCTTCCTAGTTGTCTGGTTTTTTGCTCATGTAACACATACTGATAAAATGAATAAAAATTAAAAGAGCAAACACACAAAAAAATCACCATGCAATACAAATAGAATAAAATCAATAATCTTTAAACCCTACTTGGAAACTATTAGATATAACAGGAAAAAAGAATGGGATTAAACTGGATCTCAGTCGCATGTGTATGGTGGTCATTTTGATGTTTTAAGATTTAATATGAGACAGCAAAGAAATTTTGAGATGATTACTTTAGGGTTACACTTATATCCCTTTAAGGCCATTCCTGCCTCGGGATTCATCCTTATCCTCCTTTTACAACAGTGGTTCTTTTGGAGGGAAATTTCAAGTACAGAATTATCTGAAAGTACTTTTAAATTATCTGTGCTTAAAAGAATGAGAATAAAAATATTTAGAATTATAATGATGATTCACTAACTCATATCAACTGGATACATCAGCAAAGCCTGACAACCAAGCATCTCTGGAGTCCAAACTGTCTTTCCCTTGATTAGACATTAGCCTCCAGTAACTTAGTTGCAGGGCTGCTGTTCATGACAAGAGTGCTGAAATTCTCACACTATTTAGTGACCAGTTGAGGGGGTGGAAACTGCCATGCTTGAGTTATCCTATACTCCTTCCTAATTGAGAAGACTCAGTCATGAGTACCAAAAGGAACAGAGCCAGACCTTGTATAAATCATGTGAAAGCCAACATTTTATTAGGTGTGGCCATTCTCCATCACTCTGGGATCCTGACGCTGTCCCAATTGTGCCAAGAGCCCAAGAACTTCTAGCTCTGAAGCATCCTCTTCCCAGGCCAAGTGATTTAATGCTTGGCAGTGACAGAATCCTTTATTTAAACGAGATCTTTTATGAAAATTCTACATGTGAAATGAATAAGAGCAACTCTGCTGAAATATGACAACTCTGCAGCCCATTTCTCAGAGAGGATTCCTTACCACATTTGCAGTGTCTAGGGTTCTGCAGAACCACGTTTCCAAATTTGTGATGTAGACAATTCCCATTGTAAGTGCCCATGGAAACTTACCTGAGTCAGACTTTGTGTGTTTGAATACCAGCTCTTCCAAGGTAAAATTTTCACTAGCTCTGATTTTGGAAGATATTGCTTAACTTCTCTCTTCTTCAATTTCTTTACCTCCTAAGTGAATAACATTTTGTTTGCTATCAAACAGGGTTGATGTGGGGATAACACAATGCAAGACATGTGAAAGAACCTAGAAGAATGCCTGGCACATAGTGTGTCTGTGCTCAGTCAACTTCAGTCGTGCCTGACTCTTTGTGACCCTATGGATTGTATCCTGCCAGGGTCCTCGGTCCATGGAATTTTCTATGACCAACAACACCGGAGTGGGTTCTTATTTCCTCCTCCAGAGGATCTTCCCACTCCAGAGATCAAGCCTGTGCTTTCTGCATCTCCTGCGTTTCAGGAAGATTCTTTACCACTGAAACATCAGGGAAGGCCCTGTCCCATAGTACTCACCCGGTAGATATTATGTGTCATTGTTTTGATTATTGTTATAGCTCAAAGTTAAGTCATCAGTTATAACTTAGTATGATAAATCAATGCATGTTTATGAGCTCATCTTCCCTGGGATAAAAATAGCCAAAATAACAACAATAATGAGAAAAATATCAACAACCATGAAACACACCAGTAATCACAATAATCACTTTGCAATGATCACTCTATTTAGCCACTTTTTAAATATGTAGCCTTGTAAGGTAAATACTTCTTAGACCCATTTTACAGATGAAGAAATCAAGATTCTGAAATGTTAAGCCACATGCCCACAGCCAAAGGGCTAATATGTACCATAGTCAGGGTGTACAGCTTAGAACTGTCTAATTCAAAAGCCCAAGCTCTTCACTGTTCCATGAATGGCCCCATGCCCTCCCAATTTCTTTTTATTTAAGGAACTTTTCAAGAGATGGTTCTAAGGATGAAGATTTCAAGCCCTGGCTTCTAGATGCATGGATGATACTAAGGAATAAGTGTCATCTTCCTTATTGGTGTTCTATAAACTCTAATGGTGATAGTTATATAACCAAGGGCTCCAAGTTCTTCATTTTTACCAAAGGAAGTGGCCTCATGATCATCACATATGAAATCCTAACTCGTGAAAAATGCTCCTGCACTCTCTACATCCTGTATATATCTTGTTTTAACTAGCTTTGCAGATCTCAGTTCAGTTCAGTCACTCAGTCATGTCCAACTCTTTGCCACCCCATGAACTGCAGCACTTCAGGCTTCCCTGTTCATCACCAACTCCTGAACAACTTGCTCAAACTCATGTCCATCGAGTCGGTGTTCTCTTTATTCAGACACCGAAAGATAAGAGGATAAAATGTGGATTTTGTTGTCAGACTGGGGTTCAAGTAATGCCTTGGCCATGTGCTACCTGTGTGATATTTGCTAGTCTTTTCTGTTCTCTAAGACTCAACTTTTTCCTTTATAGGGGTGATTAATTCCATCCATAAAGTCCTGTGAGGCTAAATACAATAAAAAGCTCTCAGCCCCATGCCTGGAGTCCTCAGTCTGTAGGAGCTATTGCTGTAATTATTAAGTGCAACATCCTCATCAGTTTCAGGAATCTGTTTCCAGCCGCATTTCACCCACATGTGAGTTTCTTTCCCAGGAGTCTATGTGCTCTGCATGGTTGAGAAGGCGCCGGGCTGTTCTCTCTGCTCCCTTGATAAAGGCACTTTCACCATCAAATGGCCCCACTGAATCAGCCCAACATTTTCCCGCTCTGCTCCCTCCCCGTTAACTACATTTTGGCACTTCTTCAAGGAGCTTTCTGTAATGAGCAGGTTCCCAGAGAAAGCCGTTTCCTGAAAGGCTTATAGCATTTAAAAGAAAACAAGTTTAGAGTCTCAACATTCTTGCTTTTGAAGAAAGAAAGAAAGAAGCTTAATCTGCAAGCCTGGCAGCTCTAGCCAGAGCCTCAGGCTTTCCTGATCACAACCCTAAAGAACCATCGTCTCCTCTTGCCTGCTATTTCCCAGCTCCCTTTGCAACTTCATTCTGGCTTGCCTGGGGAGGGTTTGGTGGGAAACCTAGCCTCTCTTCTAATCCTTTGTTCCTCAAATTAGGGCTGAGTACTGTTGCCATTCTGATCAGATAAGCATAAATAAGCCCTTTCCTTACAGTAGTATGAAATATAGTGACGCTGTTTCGTGGCAGAAAGAAAGTGCTATGTACCGAGGAGCCAGACCAACCAAGAGTGTCGATCTTTTGGCCACCCGCTGTGGCACCTTGAACAAATCGCTGATTCTCTCTGAGCCTCCATTGTCCGTCTTAGTTACATTGGAATCACTGTGTCTTCTTTGCTTGTGTTGTGAAGACTGTATTGACAGTGCACATTTAGGTCTGGAATATTCTATGTGCTTCACAAATGTCAGTTCGTTTACAAAGCTTGCATTCATTTACTTGATGCAATAGCTTCTGAGCTCTTGCTGTGTGTCACGCAGGATTAGGCATTGGAAATAAAGAAGTGTTACACAGTATGACTACTTTCATGGTAGTTACAGACTGGCAACCTGTGCTTTGGGCCATGGATAAGGAGAGGCGGGGATAAATGAAAAGTATGATATAGTTCATCATAAAACTATTGAATATTAAAGTTATTGGAGGATGTATAGATCAAATCACCTCTTTATAAATAAGAACAAGTGACATAGCCAAGAAGAGAAGTGATCTATTTAGAATCACATGGAAAGTCAGAGAGAAAATTGGAATTTTGTGCATAATTTGATGCTTTTTCTTTTCTTTGCTCTTAAGAAGCTTATAGGCCTTTCCCGCCTGAGCGCAACTAGCGGTGAGTCGGGGGGCACCTCCAGGTGGTGCGGGATGGCTAGCGTGGTCTGGAGTTGTGTGCTCCCCTTTCCTCATGCGGAAGGTTAGAGGGGCTGGAGCTGGAGATTCCCTTCCTCCAGGAGAACTTCTGTTCAATGTCCACCATCCTACTTTATTCCTGCTGATCTGCTAATGCAGTAAATTGGAAGACAACCATTTCCAGGAGAACCTGTAATGGGCAAGGAGCCACAGAGAAGAAAACATTTCTTTTAATTTTTAAACTTGGTTTGAAAGACCAGCATGTTTTGGAAATTTGATCTTCACTCATCATCCCACATAGACACACTTCTAGAAAGAGAAGATGTAACGCTGAAGGAGTTAATGGATGAGGAAGATGTTTTGCAGGAGTGCAAAGCACAGAACCGCAAACTTATAGAGTTTCTCTTAAAAGCAGAATGTCTCGAAGATTTAGTCTCATTCATTATTGAAGAACCACCTCAAGACATGGATGAAAAGATCAGACACAAGTATCCAAATATATCTTGTGAGTTGCTCACTTCTGATGTCTCCCAAATGAACGATAGACTGGGAGAAGATGAATCCTTGCTAATGAAATTGTATAGCTTCCTCCTAAACGATTCCCCCTTGAACCCACTACTTGCCAGCTTCTTCAGCAAGGTGCTAAGTATTCTTATCAGCAGAAAACCAGAACAGATTGTGGATTTCCTGAAGAAGAAACGTGACTTTGTGGACCTTATTATAAAGCACATAGGAACGTCGGCCATCATGGACTTGCTGCTCAGGCTCCTGACGTGCATCGAGCCCCCGCAGCCCAGGCAGGAGGTGCTGAATTGGTTAAATGAGGAGAAAATTATCCAGAGGCTCGTGGAAATAGTTCATCCATCGCAAGAAGAAGATCGGCACTCAAACGCAGCACAGTCACTTTGTGAGATTGTCCGCCTGAGCAGAGACCAGATGCTACAGGTCCAGAGCAGTGCAGAGCCAGACCCCCTGCTTGCCACTCTGGAGAAGCAAGAAATTATAGAGCAGCTTCTACCAAATATTTTCCACACGGAGAAAAATGAATCGGCCATAGTCAGTGCAATCCAGATATTGTTGACTTTACTTGAGACACGGCGACCAACATTTGAAGGCCATATAGAGATCTGCCCACCAGGCATGAGTCATTCAGCTTGTTCGGTCAACAAGAGTGTTCTAGAAGCCATTCGAGGAAGACTTGGATCTTTTCACAAACTCCTGCTTGAGCCCCCCAAGAAAAGTGTGATGAAGACTACGTGGGGCGTGCTGGACCCCCCTTTGGGGAACACCCGGCTGAGTGTGGTTAGGTTGGTATCCAGCCTCCTCCAGACAAATACCAGCAGCATCAACAGGGACCTCATGGAGCTGAATAGCATTGGGGTCATACTGGACATGTTCTTCAAACACACATGGAATAACTTTTTACATACACAAGTGGAAATTTGCATTGCACTGATTCTTGCGAGTCCTTTTGAAAACACAGAAAATAGCACAATTACTGATCAAGACTCTGCTGGTGACAACTTATTATTGAAACATCTCTTTCAAAAATGTCAGTTAATAGAACGAATACTTGATGCCTGGGAAATGAATGAGAAGAAACAGGCCGAGGGAGGTCGGCGGCATGGCTACATGGGCCACCTGACGAGGATAGCCAACTGCATCGTGCACAGCACGGAGAAGGGCCCCAACAGCGCCTTGGTGCAGCGGCTCATCAGAGATCTTCCAGACGAAGTCAGGGAGCGATGGGAGACGTTCTGCACGAGCTCCTTGGGAGAAACAAACAAGAGGAACACGGTGGATCTAGCCTTTTCTGATTATCAGATGCAACAAATGACGTCCAATTTTATTGACCAGTTTGGCTTCAACGATGAGAAGTTTGCAGATCAAGATGACATTGGCAATGTTTCTTTTGATCGGGTGTCAGACATCAACTTTACTCTCAATACAAATGAAAGTGGAAACATTGCCTTGTTTGAAGCATGTTGTAAGGAAAGAATACAACAATTTGATGATGGTGGCTCTGATGAGGAAGATATCTGGGAGGAAAAGCATATTGCATTGACACCAGAATCCCAAAGACGATCCAGCTCGGGGAGTACAGACAGTGAGGAAAGTACAGACTCTGAGGAAGAAGATGGAGCAAAACAAGACTTGTTTGAATCCAGCAGTGCCAACACGGAGGACAAAATGGAGGTAGACCTGAGCGAACCACCCAACTGGTCAGCCAACTTTGATGTTCCCATGGAGACGACGCACGATGCTCCTTTAGACTCCGTGGGGTCTGACGTCTGGAGCACGGAGGAGCCTATGCCGACGAAGGAGACAGGCTGGGCTTCTTTCTGAGTTCACGTCTTCCTTGAGTACGAAAGATTCTTTAAGGAGTAATTCCCCAGTGGAGATGGAAACCAGCACTGAGCCAATGGACCCCCTGACGCCCAGTGTGGCTGCGCTGGCTGTTCAGCCGGAAGCGCCAGGCAGTGTGGCCATGGAAGCCAGCTCCGACGGCGAGGAGGATGCGGAAAGTACAGACAAGGTAACTGAGACAGTGATGAATGGCGGCATGAAGGAAACTCTCAGCCTCACTGTAGATGCCAAGACAGAAACTGCGGTCTTCAAAAGTGAGGAAGGAAAACTGTCTACCTCTCAAGATGCTGCTTGTAAGGACGTGGAGGAGAGCCCAGAGACGGCGGAGGGCAAGTCTGTGGCCCCCCGGCCCCCCAGCAGCAGCCCAGAGCAGAGGACTGAGCAGCCGAGCGTGCCGGGCGACGCAGCGGTCAATGGCCTCGTATGATGAGGAGCCCCCCATGCTGCTGACCGAGGGCTGCGGGCGCCGCGTGGATGGGGCTCCGGGCTGCGCGGGGAGCCTGCCGAGCCACCGCCGCTGCACTCACTCTGCATGGGATCAGGACCAGCAAGCTTTCTATTCTAGTCTAAGACGCTGTACAGAGAAACCCAGACGTGTACAAATGTTGCACATTGACAAATACCAAGAATTTTTGCGTATGTTTATATTGTATTGTTCTAAATAATCGGTAGCCTGTGAAATAAGATCTTGCCACCCATGTAATAATAGTAGTAATACTATAGTTAAAACGGCTGTAAGAATAGTTTTATAAAAGTGAATACACAGATCTATTGTATTTGAAACATAACTATTTGACAATTATTAGTGTGACCAAAGTATTAGGCAGTTTTCATACATTTTTCACCTTGTAAAAAATTCTGAATTCATTTTTCTTCCAGGTTGACAAGGAGTTGTAGGATTGAAATGCCCTCTAAGTGTTATTTTGGTTGTTCTAACTTACAAAAGTGATTTTGAATAAGAAATATTTGGTGTTCTTTTTATAACCAGTTTTTAATTGGTAACTGTTTTCTGTATTGTTTAAAAACGGATCAAAAAATGTAAGTCTATTGGTAGAGATTAAGTATTTATTGCTACAACTTAGTTGATAAATTGTGTTATTGTAAAGCCATCAGATCAGATCAGATCAGTCAGTCACTCAGTCGTGTCCGCCTCTTTCCACCCCCATGACCCCCCCCCCCCCGCCCCCCCCCTCCCCCCCCCCGGTCCCCCCCCCCCTCGTACTCACCCCCCCCCTCTCCTCTCTTCTCCCCTCCTCCCCCCCTCCCCCCATGTTCTGTTAAAGTCTTGTTTGCTTGAACTGTTTATCCCTACAGGTGAAACACTAGAATATTAGGAGTGTAAAAAAAAAAAAAAGAAGCTTATAGCTTCACTGACATGTGAAATAATTTGCAAAGAGAACATATGAGTATGTATTAATTATTTTGTTCAAAAAATACTTGGGGACTACCCTGTTGGTCCACTGGTTAAGAACCTACCTGCAAATTCGGGGGACATGGGTTCTGTTCCTGGTCTGGGAAGAGCCTGCATGCTGCGCAGCAACTAAGCCCATGCTCCGCAGATTCAGAGCCCATTCTGATTCGTGCTTCAACTACTGAAGCCCAGTTGCCTAGAGCCCATGCTCTGCAAAAAGAGAAGCCAACGCACTGAGAACTCCATGCACTGCAACAAAGAGCAGCACCCGCTCACCGCAACTAGAGAAGCCTGGCGTGAAGCAATGAAGACCCAGCTCAGCCAAAAGTAAAAATAAATTAAAAAAAAATACTTGGAAGGGGCTCTGAAGTTGGGGAGGTTATTTAGGAAAGACTTCTTCTATAGGAGGGAAGATCTCGTCTAGGTCTTGGGTAATGAGTTGGGAGAGAGTCTTCTGGACACAAGAAATAAATGAAACACACCACCAGTTGGGGGCTTTTTCTAAGAAAATAAAATCAGCTTTTTTGTTTTGTTTTGCTTTTGTTTTCACAGACTCTTAATCTCAAGAATCTTTTCTATTGTAAGTCATTCTGTTTAATGTAGAAATTAGGCTTCAGTTCAGTTCAGTCGCTCAGTCGTGTCTGACTTTTTGCAACCCCATGAATCACAGCATGCCAGGCCTCCCTGTCCATCACCAACTCTTGAAGTTTACCCAAACTCATGTCCATTGAGTTAGTGATGCCATCCAACCATCTCATCCTCTGTCGTCTCCTTTTCCTCATGCCCTCAAACTTTCCCAGCATCAGAGTCTTTTGAAATGAGTCAGCTCTTCGCATCAGGTGGCCAAAATATTGGAGTTTCCGCTTCAACATCAGTCCTTCCAACGAACACCCAGGACTGATCTCCTTTAGGATGGACTGGTTGGATCTCCCTGCAGTCCAAGGGACTCTCAAGAGTCTTCTCCAACACCACAGTTCAAAATCATCAATTCTTCGGTGCTCAGCCTTCTTCACAGTCCAGCTCTCACATCCATACATGACCACAGGAAAGACCATAGCCTTGACTAGATGGACCTTTGTTGGCAAAGTAATGTCTCTGCTTTTCAATATGCTATCTAGGTTGGTCATAACTTTCCTTCCAAGGAGTAAGTGTCTTTTAATTTCATGGCTGCAGTCACCATCTGCAGTGATTTTGGAGCCCAAAAAGATAAAGTCTGACACAGTTTCCACTGTTTCCCCATCTATTTCCCATGAAGTGATGGGACAGGATGCCATGATCTTAGTTTTCTCAATGTTCAGCTTTAAGCCAGCTTTTTCACTCTCCTCTTTCACTTTCATCAAGAGGCTCTTTAGTTCTTCTTCACTTTCTGCCATAAGGGAGTTGTCATCTGCATATCTGAGATTATTGATATTTCTCCCAGCAATCTTGATTCCAGCTTGTGTTTCTTCCAGCCCAGCTTTTCTCATGATGTACTCTGCACATAAGTTAAATAAACAGGGTGACAATATACAGCCTTGACGTAGTCCTTTTCCTATTTGGAACCAGTCTGTTGTTCCATGACAAGTTCTAACTGTTGCTTCCTGACCTGCATACAAGTTTCTCAAGAGGCAGGTCAGATGGTCTGGTCTTCCCATCTCTTTAAGAATTTTCCACAGTTTCTTGTGATCCACACAGTCAAAGGCTTTGGCATAGTCAATAAAGCAGAAGTAGACATTTTTCTGGAACTCTCTTGCTTTTCTGATGATCCAGCGGATGTTGGGAATTTGATCTCCGGTTCCTCTGCCTTTTCTAAAAGCAGCTTGAACATCTGGAAGTTCACAGTTCATGTATTGCTGAAGCCTGGCTTAGAGAATGTTGAGCATTACTTTACTAGCGTGTGAGATGAGTGCAATTGTGCGGTAGTTTGAGCATTCTTTGGCACCGCCTTTCTTTGGAATTGGAATGAAATCTGACCTTTTCCAGTCCTGTGGCCACTGCTGAGTTTTCCAAATTTGCTGGCATATTGAGTGCAACACTTCCATAGCATCATCTTTCAGGATTTGAAATAGCTCAAGGGGAATTCCATCACCTCCACTAGCTTTGTTCCTAGTGATGCTTCCTAAGGCCCACTTGACTTTACATTCCAGGATGTCTGGTTCTAGGTGAATGATCACATCATCATGATTATCTGGGTCATGATCTTTTTTGTACAGTTCTTCTGTGTATTCTTGCCACTTCTTAATATCTTTTGGTTCTGTTACGTGAACACCATTTCTGTCCTTTATTGAGCCCATCTTTGCATTAAATGTTCCCTTGGTGTCTCTAATTTTCTTGAAGAGATCTCTAGTCTTTCTCATTCTATTGTTTTCCTCTATTTCTTTGCATTGATCACTGAGGAAGGCTACCTTATCTCTCCTTGCTATTCTTTGGAACTCTGCATTCAAATCGGCATATCTTTCCTTTCCTCCTTTGCTTTTTGCTTCTCTTCTTTTCACAGCTATTTGTAAGGCCTCCTCAGACAGTCGTTTTACTTTTTTTTGCATTTCTTTTACCTGGGGATGGGCTTGATCCCTGTCTCCTGTACAAGGTCATGAATCTCTATAGTTCATCAGGCACTCTGTCTATCAAATCTTCCCTTAAATCTATTTGTCACTTCCACTGTACAATCATAAGGTATTTGATTTATGTCATACCTGAATGGTCTAGTGGTTTTCTCCACTTTCTTCAATTTAAGTCTGAATTTGGCAACAAAGAGTTCATGATCTGAGCCACAGTCAGCTTAGTGGTGATAAATTACAAATAAATGGGCATTAGATACATAGATTTATGTTTCCATGACTCTGAATTATAAAAACATTACCCCACAGGAATATTATATTCCATCTTTGATCTTTTTCTGAAGGGCAATGGAGATTAAGTTTATTCCAGCTCCAACATGAATATCTTACTAAGAAGTCACTAACAAAACAGCTTTCCTATCTCTAAAATCTGTGAATTGGAAAGTAGTCCTACCTTTTTCTTTTTTTTTTCTTGTGGGACCTCACACACACATTTCTGTAGAAGCCTTTTTGTGCTTCTAGAAAGCATCATTTGCCAAAAACTATGCTAGTTACTCAGCTTAAATCAATTGGAAGGAAGTTGAAGTCAACAATCAATATGACTCATAGGTATTTGGGCTTTAAGGAGAAACCATAAATGTTAGGACAACCAACTCAGATTTGGGAATATGTAGGTGGTTTCATGCCAACCCCAGGAATTTCTCAGGACAGGGGATTCCATCACATGTAATTATATCCTATGAAATTTATGTGATGTTAGTTTTCTTGGAAACTTGAGTCTAAATTACTTTTGCTATGGTAAGAACTCTTCGAGTCTTATCCCTGCTTGTGAAATGGGCAAATTGGCTCTCTTTTAGAAAGCTCCATGTCCAGGTAGACTGGGACAAGGTGTCTTGGGCATCTGTGATGCCTTATGGAATTGGTTTGTACGAGCAGCTCGCCAGCCTCAGCTGAGTCTAGCAACTCTCCACTGAATGGTGAAAATGGTGTGTTGGAATTGACCTAGGTTCGGACTCTCACAGCTTTCCACTCAAATGCTTCAACAGCTCTTGACAGGTTGCTGAGCTGGTTCAGGCAGGGTGGAGGACCACTCCTTAGGACTAAATGGATACAGGTTTCTTACAGCCTAGAGTTAAGGCAAGAAGATGTTCATAGTTCAGAATATTTTCTTACCTGTCTTGCCAAAGAGATAATCTAGAGAGGGAAGGGAACAAGGCGAGGTGGACTTGGGGTTGCCTTCGGGCTCCATCCTTTACTCAATGAGCTCTTAGAGAGGTTACGTACCAACATCTAATTTATAGGATTTTTAAAATGCTCAAATGAAGGGTAACAAGCAAAGCACATGGCAAATAACTAACACAATATTTTAAATCAACTCTACTTCAGTAAAAGTTTAATAAATAAATAAATATCAGATACAAATGGCTATGATTTAGGGGAAAAAAGCATCAGATAATAAAAGAATTTTAGATGATTTTTAAAGGATGAGCAATCTAAGAAGTGGACACATTGACACTCAGAAAGACCCCTGTTGGACTGAAACAATAGGGTTCTGGATTTCAGCCCAGGTTGTCCATGTTTGTTCTCTTTCATTAGGGCACACTCCTTTCATCAGGATACCCAGAAGTGACTGGGTGTACTCACACCAAACACCTCTGCAAGTGACCAAAGTCTAAAGCTGAACAGCACCTTATTCATTTTCACACAGATGGAACTATAACTACCCATAGGCTTGGATACTCCTTTTCCCTGGGCAGCTGGATCCCCTGTGCACACACAAGTTTACAAGGGGAGCCAACCTCTACTACTTGGAGAAGGAAATGGCAACCCACTCCTGTGTTCTTGCCTGGAAAATTCCATGCACAGTCCATGGGGTCGCAAAGATTCAGACATGACTGAACATGCATATACAGGCAACCTCTATGAGACGGTGATTATCAGATATAAAGTGAAAAATGGGTCAACTCAAGGCTCTTAGCAGCTAATGTGAAAGAGACATGACTTTTGGTTGGCCTTCTCCAAGGTAGGGCCAAAACTGCCAAGATTTTTGTGTGTTTATATTGGTGTGTTTGTTTTGATATCTCTCCTGAAACACTTTTTCTCTCTTTCCTTCTCTTTTTCCTCTTTCCTTCTGTTCCTAGCAAGTTTCATGAGCAGAATGGAGGGGATACAATCAGAAAATTATTGTTTTTTTTTTCTCATAGCTGCACCTGTGCACCTTACCTAGCCTTGTTTCTCCCTGAACTTTTGGATGAAAATCTCTGGCAACCCAATAGATGATCTGCTCCCTCGTAAAACAAATGCGCCTTCCATCCATTCCTAACCACAGGACTGTCTTGTTTTAGTAATCAAAGTGTCCAGCTTCCTTCAGTAGTCAAAATGTTGAACTTCATGAAAGTTTAAGTTTCCTCCTTTCTTTGCTTAAGAAAGCTGTATCGGTGTGGATATTATTTGTTCAGTTGTTTTGAATCTTTTTCTCACCTTATGCTCTTCCTTCTTCTTATTCATAGAAAATTCTGTTTCTGATTCCTTCAGGAGAGTTAAGGATGGAGAGGTGAACTGGGTAAGAAAAGGTTTTGAGACCAGCATTGCTTTGAGCTGGCATCAGTGCTTTCTGGCTTTGA
This sequence comes from Tragelaphus eurycerus, assembly GCA_935064755.1. Taxonomy (NCBI): domain Eukaryota; kingdom Metazoa; phylum Chordata; class Mammalia; order Artiodactyla; family Bovidae; genus Tragelaphus; species Tragelaphus eurycerus. Next base: position 2,299,854 of record CAKXYN010000083.1, read on the forward strand.
AAGTTGTTTAAAGGTGACACTCAAATGTATGGACACCAAAGGGAGAAATGGGAATAAACTGGGAGATTGGGATTGACCTGTATAACACTCTGGGTTTGTACGTCTGCTTAGTCATTTGGTTGTGACCGACTCTTTGTGACCCATGGACTGTAGCCAGCCAGGCTCCTCTATCCATAGAATTCTCCAGGCAAGAATACCGGAGTGGGTTGTTGCTCTCTTCAGAGGCACACGAAGGTGTGATGGATTCAGTTCAGTTCAGTTCAGCCACTCAGTCATGTCCGACTCTTTGCGACCCCGTGAATCACAGCACACCAGGCCTCCCTGTCCATCACCAACTCCAGGAGTTCACCCAAACTCTTATTCATTAAGTCGGTGATGCCATCCAGCCATCTCATCCTCTGTCGTCCCCTTCTCCTCCTGCCCCCAATCCCTCCCAGCATCAGAGTATTTTCCAATGAGTCAACACTTCTCATGAGATGGCCAAAATATTGGAGTTTCAGCTTTAACCTCAGTCCTTCCAAAGAACACCCAGGACTGATCTCCTTTAGAATGGATTGGTTGGATCTCCTTGCAGTTCAAGGGACTCTCAAGAGTGTTCTCCAACACCACAGTTCAAAAGCATCAATTCTTCAGTGCTCAGCTTTCTTCACAGTCCAACTCTCACATCCATAACATGACCACAGGAAAAACCATAGCCTTGACTAGACAGACCTTTGTTGGCAAATTAATGTCTCTGCTTTTGAATATGCTATCTAGGTTAGTCATAATTTTCCTTCCAAGAAGTAAGCGTCTTTTAATTTCATGGCTGCAATCACCATCGCAATATGTGAACCGTGAACTTCCAGATGTTCAAGCTGGTTTTAGAAAAGGCAGAGGAACCAGAGATCAAATTGCCAACATCTGCTGCATCATGAAAAAAAACAAGAGTTCCAGAAAAACATCTATTTCTGCTTTATTGACTATGCAAACCTTTGACTGTGTGGATCACAATAAACTTTGGAAAATTCTGAAAGAGATGGGAATACTAGACCACCTGACCTGCCTCTTCAGAAACCTGTATGCATGCCAGGAAGCAACAGTTAGAACTGGACATGGAACAACAGACTGGTTCCAAATAGGAAAAGGAGTACGTCAAGGCTGTATATTGTCACCCTGCTTATTTAACTTCTATGCAGAGTACATCATGAGAAACTCTGGGCTGGAAGAAGCACAAGCTGGAATCAAGATTGCTGGAAGAAATATCAATAACCTCAGATATGCAGATGACACCACTCTTATGGCAGAAAGTGAAGAGGAACTAAAAAGCCTCTTGATGAAAGTGAAAGAAGAGAGTGAAAAAGCTGGCTTGAAGCTCAACATTCAGAAAATGAAGATCATGGAATCCGGTCCCATCACTTCATGGGAAATAGATGGGGAAACAGTGAAGACAGTGTCAGTCTTTACTTTTCTGGGCTCTAAAATCACTGCAGATGGTGATGGATTCAGAAAAGTGTAAATTGCTCAGATTGGCTGTAAGATGGCAATTTTGAGAGTTTCAAGAAATGTGGCTGGAAAGATAAATAGGGGTTGGATCCAGAAATCCTTGTATGACTTATTAAATAAGTGTCAATTAGCAATTTCCTTTTCAATGGAAACACTGAAAGACTCTATTTTCTTGGGCTCCAAAATCTCTGCAGATGGTGACTGCAGCCATGAAATTAAAAGATGTTTGCTCCTTGGAAGAAAAGCTATGACAAACCCAGATAGCATATTAAAAAGCACACACATCACTTTGCTGACAAAGGTCTGTCTAGTCAAAGCTATAGTTTTTCCTGTGGTCATGTGTGGATGTGAGAGTTGGACTGTAAAGAAGGCTGAGAGCCGAAGAATTGATGCTTTTGAACTGTGGTGTTGGATAAGACTCTTGAGAGTCCCTTGGACTGCAAGGAGATCAAACCAATCAATCCTAAAGGAAATCAGCCCTGTATATTCATTAGAAGGACTGATGCTGAAGCCGAAGCTCCAATACTTTGGACACCTGATGGGAATAGCCTACTCATTGGAAAAGACCCTGCTGCTGGGAAAGATAGAAGGCAGGAGGAGAAGGGGACAACTGAGGATGAGATGGTTGGATGGCATCCCCAACTCAGTGAACATGAGTTTGAGCAAACTCCGGGAGATGGTGATGAACAGGGAAGCCTGGCATGCTGCAGTCCGTAGGGTCCCAAAGAGTCAGATATGACTTAGTGATTGAACAACAACAAAACAATTTCTTTAGTTTAATTCTGAAAAGGTAATGTTATCTCTGAGTTTGGGGATCATCTTTCTATGTCTGTTCTGAGACAGAAACCTTTAGCTGCTGCTACATGAATGAGTAGTCTAGCTCTAAGACTCACAGGAGAAGAGCAAATTTAAAACTGCTTGGCAATCATTAGGTAACACAGCTCATTTACCAAACACAAGAGGTATTTCATAGAACTTGGAGTTAAGTGTCCTTGTCAAGTGTGGGGCTCATGAAGACAGGCTGAAAATGATGCTGATCTGCTCATGTTCTACACTGGGAGAATCTGGGAGCCCAAGTTATCCTGAGAGACGCTGGAGTTCTGAGATGCAAATACAATGAATTTATTGTCTAAAGCTCTGTGTTCTCCAAACATTCTGACTTGGCTTCTTGTTGCTGCAGTGGAAGCGTTGCTGTTGGGAGATTTTTTGTTTTTTGTTGTTGGTTCCCACTCCTTTTTGTCTCCCCACCTAGAAACTCCTTGGATACCAGAGTATTACCTGGTGCCTTGAAGGGCAGGGGCTGTTGATTTGATTCTGATTTTTTTTTTTTTTTTTTTTAGCAATTAAAAGTTGTTTTATTTTGCCAGCCAGCACAGAGCCAGGACTCTTGTGTGTGTCTGTGTTTGAAAAAAGTGGTCTGTGAGTCCAGAGCACACCAGGATGTGGGAGATTCAAAGATTACTATTTAATTTTATTTATTTATTTATTTTTAAATTTTTATTGACGTATAGTTGGTTTACAATGTATGTTAATTTCAGGTGTATAGCAAAGTGAATCAGTTACACATACACATATATCCACTCTTTTTTAGATTCTTTTCCCATAAAGACCATTGAGTAGAGTTCCCTGTGTTATACGGTAGGTCCTTGTTAGTTATCTCTATAGCAGTGTGTATATGTCAATCCCAATCTCCCAATTTATACCTTCCCCCAAATGCTTTTCCCCCAATGGCCATAAGTTTGTTTTTTGTATCTGTGGTTCTATTTCTGTTTTGCAAATTTGTACCATTTTAATGAGGTTACTGTTCAATATTATGCAGAAAACACATGTGCAGAGCCAAGGAGGTGAAAGAGTTCTCAAAAGACCACGGGACTGGGAACTCCTGAGAAGTAAAAGTCCTTGAAAAGATGGGTCTTTTGTTCTGGATGTGTCACGATGTCTTCATACTAGAGTAAAACCTCAGCACATGAGGCTCGCCTCCTACTTGCCGCCTTCCTGTTGATTCTGTTCCCTTGTAGTAACAGCTTTGTTCCATCTGTGAAAGTGGTAAAACTCTGCAGTTAAGCCTCATGTTGTGCTTTGATGCCCCTCTGATTCTCAGAGGTAAGAAAAAGGCAACCTGCCAGCCTGGGTCCGGTGAACCCTCACTCACACCCCACATTAGTGCCTCAGATCTGGAGATCAGACATCCAAGGCAGGCCTCCCTGGGCTAAAATCAAGGTGTTGGCAGGGCTGCATTCCTTCTGGAGCTTCTAGGGAAGAATCTGATTCCTTGCCTTTTCTAGTTCAGAGGTGTCCTGCATTCCTTAGCTTATGGATCCTTCCTGCATCTTCAAAACCAGCAACTTCCAATCCTTCCATGACTTGCTTTTCTAGTCACTGATTCTGATTTTTAATAGTATATAATTTAGAGTGCATATGCATGTGGATAGATAGAAAGATAATAGAAATATTCGCATGCTACCCATGAAAGAGGGCAATTGTATTTATCTCCTGTCAACTTTGTATAAGAAATGTAGTCCAGTGATCACCAACTCGATGGACATGAGTTTGAGCAAACTCCAGGAGATTATGAAGGACAGGGAAGCCTGGTGTGATGCAGTCCATGGGGTCACAGAGTCAGACACGACTTAGTGACTGAACAAAGAAACCACTTGTGTGTCATTGATATTGGTTGTTAAATTCCTATTTTATAATTCTTTCATTTTTAAAAACTACAATTTAAAGTTTACTATGAGTACCTGCTACTGCTGCTGCTAAGTCGCTTCAGTCGTGTCCGACTCTGTGCGACCCCATAGACGGAAGCTCACCAGGCTCCCCTGTCCCTGGGATTCTCCAGGCAAGAACACTGGAGTGGGTTGCCATTTCCTTCTCTAATGCATGAAAGCGAAAAGTGAAAGTGAAGCCACTCAGTCGTGTCCGACTCTTAGCGACCCCATGGACTGGAGCCTACCAGGCTCCTCCATCCATGGGATTTTCCAGGCAAAAGTACTGGGGTGGGGTGCCATTGCTGTAAAGCAATTACTCGTTCTGCAGCAAGGCATGGTTTGCAGACTCACACAGCTTTAAGATGGTTTACTCAGGGCAGGGTTGTAAGATCTGAATGAGGATTCTTCTGTGCCTAGTGGTGCTTAGCACACAATACCTCACCCAAACAAGGTTCATTAGTTACTTGTTACATTTTCAAAACAAAGCAATCCCTCAAGTAAGCAGATTCATAAGCCTAAAGAGACCCATGCTTTTAATCCTTCCAGAAATTTGGTGGATCCATCCCATTTCCTTAAGTTGTAAGGAAGTGTTTCTGTAGCATCCTGCAATTCTGAAGTTCAGGTTCATTTTGGTCCCTTTGATCATTCCAGGGGTAAGGTTGAAGTGATGGCTAATACCATTTTCCTGAATCAGTTATATTGGTGACTTATAGAAACTAGATTAAAAGCCCCTGGATCCTTTTTAATAGTGGTGTTTCATTCTTTCTGTAAACAGTTGTAGGCAGGTGCTAGGAGCTTGGTTGAGCTCTCATTTTTGCATGAACCTTCTACTCTATGCTTTCCTGAGAATGAGTACCTAGGGTAGATTATATCCTGGATATCAGCATCTAAACTTTCCATAAACTTAGCTTTCTCCTGGTATGAAATTGAACTGAGCTATTATTATCATGGCTCCACCATGACATAAAGCACTGGTACTATCATCTGATCAATTTTAGGGGCTCAGTCTTGTCCTTAAAGTGTATCAAGAAAACCATGATCCACATTGCCAAATCTGACGAGAACAAACTCACCTTTCTCCTAATCTGAGTCATGAATATTTCACCTCACCACCCTTATGGCAGAAAGTGAAGAGGAACTCAAAAGCCTCTTGATGAAAGTGAAAGAGGAGAGTGAAAAAGTTGGCTTAAAGCTCAACATTCAGAAAACGAAGATCATGGCATCCAGTCCCATCACTTCATGGGAAATAGATGAGGAAACAGTGGAAACAGTGTCAGACTTTATTTTTTGGGCTCCAAAATCACTGCAGATGGTGACTGCAGCCATGAAATTAAAAGATGCTTACTCCTTGGAAGGAAAGTTATGACCAACCTAGATAGCATATTGAAAAGCAGAGACATTACTTTGCCAACAAAGGTCCATCTAGTCAAGGCTATGGTTTTTCCTGTGGTCATGTATGGATGTGAGAGCTGGACTGTGAAGAAGGCTGAGTGCTGAAGAATTGATGCTTTTGAACTGTGGTGTTGGAGAAGACTCTTGAGAGTCCCTTGGACTGCAAGGAGATCCAACCAGTCCATTCTGAAGGAGATCAGCCCTGGGATTTCTTTGGAAGGAATGATGCTAAAGCTGAAACTCCAGTATTTTGGCCACCTGATGCAAAGAGTTGACTCATTGGAAAAGACTCTGATGCTGGGAGCGATTGGGGGCAGGAGGAGAAGGGGACGACAGAGGATGAGATGGCTGGATGGCATCACTGACTCGATGGATGTGAGTCTGAGTGACCTCCGGGAGTTGGTGATGGACAGGAAGGCCTGGCGTGCTGCGATTCATGGGGTTGCAGAGAGTTGGACATGACTGAGCGAGTGAATTGAACTGAACTGATTCACCTTATAGCTTTCCAACCTGTATCTAAATTCACTGGATTCTTTTCTCTAACATCAACCCTGAAGCCTAAACCCTACAAAACTTACCATGTGTTGGATTCTAGTTTCCTTTTTCAATAATTCTCTGCACTGTTCTAAAGAATAAACGAGATAATGCATGTAAAGAACTAAGCACGTGCTTAGTTTGCAACACACAGAAGAATAAAATTTGCTATTTTATTGTGTCACTAGCCTTACAGTGGATTTGAGTAATATATGGATCTCTCTTAAACCCTGGTTATGGTAAGACTAGTTATGAGTGGTATTCCTGTCAATTGAGTTCTAAATTAGCTTTTTTCGTATCCCCACCCTCTTCCTTACCCAATTACCTATTTCATTGTGTCTCTAGGATGCCAAGGACAGCTAACGCCTTCCTAGTTAGACTGTCAATCATGGTGACTGAGTTTGAATCCAGTTTCTTCAGCTTATTAGCTGTGTGATCTCTTTGTAGTCTAAGGGGCCCTGAAGAATCTTCTTCAGTTAATCCTAAAGGAAATCATCCCTGAATATTCATTGGAAGAACTGTTGCTGAAGCTCAAATACTTAGATTTGATGAAAAGAGCTGACTCATTGGAAAAGACCTTGAGTCTGGGAAAGACTGAAGGCAGGAGGAGAAGAGGGTGGCAGAGGATGAAATGGTTTGAGACCATTGTAGTCAGTCTCTAAGTTGTGTCCAACTCTTTAAGACCCCATGGACTGTAGCTCGCCAGGCTCCTCTGTCCATGGAATTCTCTAGGAAAGAATACTGGAACAGGTTGCCATTTCCTTCTCCAGGGAATCTTCCCAACCTTAGGACTGAACCCACGTCTCTTGAATCTCCTGCACTGGCGGGCATATTCTTTACCATTGCACCACCTGGGAAGCTCTAGATAGTATCACCAACTCAGCAAACATGAATTTGAGCAAACTATGAGAGATAGTAGAGGACAGAGGAGCCTAGTGTGCTACAGTTCATAGGGTCACAAAGAGTCAGTTACAACTTAGTGACTGGACAGCAACAAAGCTATGTGACCCTGGGCAGGTTACCTATCTGTGTCTTCGCTTACTGCCCTGTAGAGAGGGGATCCTACAGTACTTGTCTCTTAAGGTTCCTGAAAAAATTAATTGGGTTAAAATGTGCAAAGCAATCTGCAAACTGTATGATTTAAGAGAGGGGCTTCCTGATAGCTCAGCTGGTAAAGAATCTGCCTCTAACTGCACAAGACCCCAGTTTGATTCCAGGGCTGGAAAGATCCACTGGAGAAGGGATAGGCTACCCATTCTGGTATTCTTGGGCTCCCTAGTGGCTCAGCTGGTAAAGAATCTGCCTGCAATGCAAATCACACTCTGAGGGCATATTACTACTACCACAAATCTCCCTGCCGTTAGTCCAGAGATCATCTGAAATTCCCCAAGAAAGGGAAAAAAAAAATCACACAGTGACTTTCATGAAAGAAAAAAATTATCTCAGAGATGCATATCTGCCCACAATGCTATTATGCAGAGGACACTTTATTTTCTCATTGTCTTCAAATAAAATGGAATTCTGACCTTATCTTTGAGGAACAAAAGGCTCCTTAAAACCCTGAATTCCCTTCTCCCCCAGACAAAAGTGCCAAGAACCCTCAAAGGGGAATTTGAACATCTGCTTTTAGATAAACTTGGAAAGTAGCTTATTAATGATTAAAATAGACTATTTCCTGCCAAAAATATTATAGCACAGTTTCACCTAGGGTCCCTGATGACATGAAAAATGAATGTGAAATGTGGTAAATTTTCAGCAAATACAGCAGACTCTCAAATAGGATTTGTAATGGAAATAATAAATTGTTAAATAAATATTAAAGATTAGAACATATTACATCAATCCCAATATAATAATTATTATATATTTTTAATATATTTTACATTAGTATGATTACCTTCATCACCTTCATTTGATACTGAGGGAAAGTCTTCTATTACATTTTGCACCTGGGAGATCTCACTTACAATTACATGATTCTATAATACAAGTAACATGAACAGCCTTGATCAATATCATAGCACTGCTCCAAGGACAGGGAACCTGCATTTACATTTCACAGACAGTTTTTACAATATGATGAATAATGTACTTTGCTCCTTTCTCTCTCTGACTTTAACTTACACCTGAATAAGATGTGAAAGAATTTGGAACAGTGAAAGGTTCTCCTGTATCAAATTGTTGGCACATTTCTCATTTAGCACAGTAATATAGTCGAGAAAAGAAGAGAAGCCAAAGGCAAAAGAGAAAGTGGGAGATATACCCAACTAAATGCAGAGTTCCAGAGAAAAGCAAGGAGAGATAAGAAAGCCTTCTTAAGTCAACAATGGAAAGGAATAGAGGAAAAAAATAGAATGGGAAAGACTAGAGATCTCTTCAAGAAAATAGGAGATACCAAGGGAATATTTCATGCAAAGATGGGCAGAATAAAGGACAAAAGAGGTAAAGACCTAACAGAAGCAGATGAGATTAAAGGGAGGTAGCAAGAATACACCGAAGAACTATACAAAAAAGGTCTTAATGACCCGGATAACCACAATGGTGTGGTCACTCAGCTGGAGCCAGACATTCTGGAGTGTGAAGTCAAGTGGGCCTTAGAAAACATTGTGCATGCGTCCTAAGTCATTTTAGTCGTGTCTGACTGTGTAGCCCTATGGACTGTGGCCTGCCAGGCTCCTCTGTCCATGGGGTTCTCCAGGCAAGAATACTGGAGTGGATTGCTGTGCCTACCTCTAGTGCATCTTCTTGACCCAGGGATCAAACCTGTATCTCTTACATCTACCTGCATTGGTAGGTGGATTCTTTAACACTAGTGTCACTGTGGAAGCCCTTAGAAAGCATTGCCATGAACAAAGCTAGTGGAAGCGATCAGATTCCAGCTGAACTGTTTAAACTCCTAAAATATGATGCTGTTAAAGTGTTGCACTCAATATGTCAGCAAACTTGGAAAACACAGAAGTGGTCATAGGATTGAAAAAGGTCAGTTTTCATTCCAATCTTAAAGAAGGGCAATGCCAAAGAGTGTTCAAATTACTGCACAACTGCATTCACTTCACCTGATAGCAAGGTAATGATCAAAATCTTTCAAGATAGGTTTCAGTAGTAGGTGAACTAAGAACTTCCAGATGTACAAGCTGGATTTAGAAAAGGCAGAGGAACCAGAAATCAAATTGCCAACATGTACTGGATCATAGGGAAGAAAAAAAGAATTCTATAAAAACATCTACTTCTGCTTCATTGAATATGCTAAAGCCTTGAACTGTGTGGATAACAACAAACTGGAAAATTCTTAAAGAGGTGGTAATACCAGACCACCTGACCTGTCTGCTGAGAAACCTGTATGCAGGTCAGGAAGCAAAAGTTAGAATTTGATATGGTACAAAGGACTGGTTCAAACTTGGGAAAGGAATATGTCAGGTTATATATGGTTACTCTGTTTTTTTTAAAACTTATTTGTAGAGTACAGCATGCGAAATGCCAGGCTGGATGAATCACAAGCTGGAATCAAGATTGCTGGAAGAAATATTGGAAACCGCAGATATGCAGATGATACAACTCTAATGGCAGAAAGTGAAGAGGAATTAAAGAGCAGAGGAGAGTGAAAAAGCTGGCTTAAACCTCAACACTCTAAACTTGCTTAAAACTCAACAGTCTAAAAACCAAAATGATGGCATCCCATGATGCCGGACCCATCACATCATGGCAAATAGATGGGGAAAATATTTTATTTTCTTGGGCTCCAAATTCACTGCAGATGGTGACTGCAGCCCCAATATTAAAAGCACTGGCTTCTGGAAGAAAAGTTATGACAAACCTAGACAGCCCGTTAAAAAGCAGAGACATGACTTTGCTGACAAAGGTCTGTATAGTCAGAGTTAAGATTTTTCCGGTAGTCATGTACAGATGTGACAGTTGGGCCATAAAGAAGGCTGAGTGTCAAAGAATTGATGCTTTCAAATTACGGTGCTGGAGAAGACTCTTGAGAGTCCCTTGGTCTGAAAGGAGATCAAACCAGTCAAACCTAAAGGAAATCAGCCCTGAATATTCATTGGAAGGACTGATGCTGAAGCTGAAGCTCCAATACTTTGGCCACCTGGTGCAAGGAGTTGACTCATTGGAAAAGACCCTGAAGCTGGGAAAGATTGAGAGCAGGAGGAGAAGGGGGTGACAGAGGATGAGATGATTGGATGGCATCACTGACTCAGTGGACATGAATTTGAGAAAACTCCAGGAGATAGTGAAGGACAGGGAAGCCTGGTGTGCTTCAGTCCATGGGATGCAAAGAATTGGACACAACTAGGTGACTGAACGGAGAAGGCGATGCCACTCCACTCCAGTACTCTTGCCTGGAAAATCCCATGGACAGAGGAGCCTAGCGGGCTGCAGTCCATGGGGTCACCAAGAGTCGGACACGACTGAGCAACTTGACTTTCACTTTTCCCTTTCATGCATTGGAGAAGGAAATGGCAACCCACTCCAGTGTTCTTACCTGGAGAATCCCAGGGACGGGGCAGCCTGGTGGGCCGCCGTCTATGGGGTTGCACAGAGTCAGACAGGACTGAAGTAACTTAGCAGCAGCAGCAGCAGCAGGTGACTGAACAACAATAAGGTCCTTATAAACTTTTTTTTTTCCTTATAAACTTTTAAAATTAAATCACAAGTATTATACAAACAATATGTATATATTTTAAGATGGAAAACTGGTTTGTTAGTAAATGCACAAAGGGATCCAGTTTTAAGTTCTGTGACCAGGTAAGTGTGAGATAGTCATCTTACCCTGAGTTTAGCAGAACTGGAGTTTTACTCTACAGTGAAAATATCATTAAAGTTGCCTTTAAAGCTCAATTACCTAAATGTTTCTGAATTACCTGTAGTGAAAACTATTTACATTTGACAATGTTTTTAATAATAAACCATATGAGAACAGCATGAACCATATGAGATTACATGAATTTCTACAAAAGAAATACAATGAGTTAAGGTTAGAGTCCCTCAGACTGTGAGGAGATCCAACCAGTGCATCCTAAAGGAGATCAGTGCTGGGTATTCATTGGAAGGACTGATGTTGAAGCTGAAACTCCAATACTTTGGCCACCTGGTGTGAAGAGCTGACTCATTTGAAAAGATCCTGATGCTGGGAAAGATTGAGGGCAGGGGGAGAAGGAGACGACAGAGGATGAGATGGCTGGATGGCATCACCAACTCCATGGACATGGGTTTAGGTGAACTCTGGGAGTTGGTGATGGACAGGAAGGCCTGGCGTACTGCAGTTCACTTCATGGGGTCGCAAAGAGTCAGACACGACTGAGCTACTGAACTGAACTGAACTGAAGGTTATATTGCTCCGTTACAAGATTTAAAGAAAGAAAGAATGATCTCTATTATGGGCTGAAATGTGTCCTCCTCCTTCTTCATATGTGGAAGACCTATCCCCCAAAATGACTGTATTTGTAGGGAAGCAATTAAAGTTAAATGAAGTGACAAGGGTGGGGCCCTAATCTATGTCCTTACAAGAAAAGAAAAGACACCAGAGACTTGCTCTCTCTCTCTGAAAAGAGAAGAGGCCACATGAGGACACGGTGAAAATGCTGCCATCCACAAGCCAAGAAGAAGGGCCTCACTAGAAACTAGCTCTAAAAACACCTTGATCTTGGACTTCTAACTTTCAGAATTGTGAGAAGACAAATTACTGTTAAGTCAGTCAGTCTGTGATGTTCTGTTATGGCCGCCTGAGCAGACGAATGCAATGGTGTTCAGTAATCATTCTCTAGGTGCTAATTATGCTGTTGAGAATCAGACCACATGCTAAGGGCTGGGACCCAGAGGTAAACTAGATATGGTCCCTCACATTGGACAGGTCCCTAAAGTTACTCTATTGTTCAATGTGGGGATAGATTCATAGAGGGGATAATTTTTCTCAAGGTCTCAGAGCTAGTTAATAGCAAAGCTGGGTACAAATTTCATATCTCTTGATTAGCTTCAGCCTGATATTAGGTACCAGACTCTTTTTATGGAGGTAAATGGTAATTTCATCTAAGACAGAAAGTATTAGGAATGTCATTTTGGAAAATTCAAAGTCTACTAGAGAAAGGTCACTTGAATAGGAGACTGTTCCTTACAGTTTCCTGTCTCTAGTTCTTGACCTTGGACCTCCTGCATGCACTCAAAGCTTGATCATTTCTTTGTGACTTTGAATCAAGCAAAGGTTGGTTCCTCTCCATTAACTAACTGTGGCTTAAGTAACAAGGCCTGCTCTTTACTGAGGATAGACATGGAACCTTCAATTTCCTGTCATCCATGGCCCACACTGGATTTCCCTAGAATTTTCTGGAGGCAAAAGGCTACCACAGGAAGAAAACCATAGAATGCAACTGGAAACCATCCACATTTCCTCATTCTTAGCTCCATCTCTGACAAGCTGTGGTCAAAGAGACCCAGACCGCAAGGGTATGATGTAATTCTTGTTCTCCTGCCAAAATAGAAAGAAAATGATGAGGAAGAAGAGTTTTATATGGGAAAAAAAAAAGCTTAAAGAAATGTGTATTTTAAACTTTGGGAATGGCATTCTGAGACTAAGATCTGTCAGAGTATACCATATATAAGGATATTAAATGAAAGCAGATAAAGGAAGCTGAGTAAGTAACAAGGGTAAAAATAGCTTTAGTCCTTGGTGTTTTCTTTGGGCAATGGAAAAAAAAATAAACAATCTCTGTGTATTACCCTATCATTTGTATTTTAGGTGAATGCCAGAGGAAAGGAATTGGATTGGGAGAGAGACACAGCTATTATATATTGAACCTGACCTAGAGAGCTGGTATGGAACGCTTGCAGATTTAAGAAGGGATGACAATGTCAGAACGGCTCACCAATTTTGTTTTCTTACGAGTGGAGACTCACATGAGACAACACTTGTTGAAGGAAATGCACTCGTAGCTCTGTGAATTGTTCACTGAGACTTAACCTGCGAGTCTTACTGATCCCTGTGCTCTCCTAGACATTTCCCAGTCTCCTTTGTATGAGGGTTGATCATGTGACTCATAACAGACTCAGAGTAAATGAGAAATAAAGTTTTGTTTAAGAGAGTCGGACATGACTGAGCCTCTGAGCAGCAAGGCTGAGGATAGAATAGCAAGGCCTGCTATTTACTGAGGACAGAAGACTCACAGAGTCAGACATGACTGAGCAATTGAACAACAGAAAGGCTTCTAGATTGTTAGTGCGGCTAAGGATGAATGCAGGTGTACTGAGTGCCTTCTCCTCATTTTCTTGCATCCAAACTCTGATCTTGTTCAGATGTCACCTCCCCCTTAAGGCTCAGGGAGGGTGATGCTATCCTTTGCTCCTTTGCTCTAAAGAAAATCCTTATTAGCTTCTTATCATCCATTCCTTTTGCCAGTGATTGGTCTGGAGATGGACATGGGACCAGGTTATGAAGCTTTCTGGGAAATTCTTGTTTTTAAGAAAAAGTCACAGACTTTTCTCTTTCTGATTAGAGATGGAGAGCTGATGGAGTGATGCAATAAAGCAAGCTAAGGTGGTTTGCTTAATAAAGTACAGTAATTTAGTTGTCTAGCTGAAATGATTACCATTCTTTGGAGCCCTGGAACTGAGGACGAGAGGAGAGGGGCAAGATGAGGCTCCAGGGGCACTGCAGTGGGCAGGGGGAAAGGATGTGTAGAGACATAGCCGTTCAGGAGGACAACGGCCTATAACCAACCTTTCAGAATAGTAATGTCTGAGCTCTGATTCAGCTGAAAATAAATATACTTAGAGCAGATAAATATCCTCCATTCCTGCAAATCTCAAAAGCATGCCAGATGGGGAACATGACTTCACATTTGAATGTTTAAAACAAAAGAGTAGATCAGTTGACAGAGGAATAGATACAGAAGATGGGTACATACAGTCAGTGGAATATTACTTAGTCATAAAAAGGAATGAAATTGGGTCATTTACAGTGATGTGGATGGACCTAGAGTCTATCATACAGAGTCAAGTAAGTCAGAAAGTGAAAAAAAAGTATATTAATGCATATATAGAATCTAGAAAAATGGTACCACAGGGTAGGAATAGAGGCACAGACGTGGAGAATGGACATGTAGCAACAGGGTGGGGAAAGGAGGGTGGGAAGAATTGAGAGAGTATCATTGACAAATATACACTATCATGTGTAGAATAGATGGCTAGTGGGAAGCTTCTGTATAACACAGGGAGCTCAGCAAGGTGCTTGGTGATGACCTAGAGGGGTGGGTTGGGGTTGGGGTGAGAGGGAGGCTAAAGAGGGAAGGGATTCGTGTATACATAATAGCTGGTTGACACTGTTGTATCGGAGAAGGCAGTGGCACCCCACTACGGTACTCTTGCCTGGAAAATCCCACAGACGGAGGAGCCTGGTAGGCTGCAGTCCATGGGGTCGCTAAGAGTCAGACACGACTGAACGACTTTACTTTCTCTTTTCACTTTCATGCATTGGAGAAGGAAATGGCAACCCACTCCAGTGTTCTTGCCTGGAGAATCCCAGGGACGGGGAAGCCTGGTGGGCTGCCGTCTATGGGGTCACACAGAGTCGGACACGACTGAAGTGACTTAGCATAGCATAGCACTGTTGTATAGAAAAAAACTAAACACGACATTGTAAAGCAATTATATGCCAATTAAAAAAAAAATAGAAGAAAGTAGAGAGAACTCTATAGAAAGGGAGAAGAAATCACGTGTTGCACCAGAGAGTTAGTTTGATATCTTGGCTTTGTCATTTACAGGTTTTATTTTATTCATCAGTTTACATCACCTCTCTGAGCTTCAGAGAAATTGCTGTCTTTGCACTTTTATTAATATACTCTTTAAATTTTTTTTCATTATGCTCTGTACCCTTGGGATTCCCAGGTGGCGATAGTGGTAAAGAACCCACCTGCTAATGCAAGAGATGTAAAACATGCAGGTTCGATCCCTGGGTTGGGAAGATCCCTGGATTGGAAGATCCCCTGGAAGAGGGCATGGCAATCCATTCCATATTCTTGCCTGTGGAATCCCATGGACAGAGGAGCCTGGTGTGCTACAGTCCATGAGTCGCAAAGAGTCGGACACAACTGAAATGACTTAGCACTCACACACGTACCGTGTAAACTTATGCAGTCTTATCTAGGATTCAGAAGTTCTGCTTTCTAGTATTCACTCAGCAGCATTTAGATGTTTGCATAAATGGTTTCGTTTGTAAAAGGAAGAAGATGCCATGGCCATACTCCATCAGCTTATCCAGAGGAACACATGTGATGTACATCTTATCGACCCCATTAAAACAGGCAAACAGACTCTTCACTATTGCACCCATTCAATCTGAGCTCCCCTGTTTTGCCTGATGATGTGCTGTGAATTCTTTTATAAACAGCCACTTTTCCCCATTATTTAGACAAAAAGTGACAAAGTCAACCCCTATTTCCAGAAAAACCTGGAGTGTTTTCACTTGACCTTGTACTTAGACTGGCTTTGAGACCTCAGGAACTGAGAAACATCATTGCTGGAAACTCTGAATATGCCCTGTCACCCACACAGCTCTGCCCCTTCTGGCTTTTCAGCCATCCACCCACCAGCCTCATCTGGCTGAGGCTTTGGTTGGTGTGGGAGAAGAGAGAGGAATCTGTTGGGCTGAGTCATGACCCCAATGCTGCACATGGTACAAAATCAATTAAAGCCCCCTTGTCTGCGGCCCGAATCCATGACACAGTGGCCTTGAGGAAGGCGGATCCCTGGCTTCATTGCTCTTGGCAGCCCCCGTTCTCTAGGAAGGCAAGGGGTTGGGGTCCCAGTGGGTCATAAACGATGAATAAGGCACACAGACAAGGGGGTAATTGCTTCCACTTCACCTCCGATCCCTCCCCCAGAAGTGTTCTCTGGCCAAACCAAATCCAGAGCTCTCAGAAGATCCAGCCGACCCAGAGCCAAGAGTAACTCCCACCTTCCTGCCGCCACTTGCTGTCCCCACGGGCCTGTCCAGAAGATCTGGTCAGGAAGCTGAAAAATAGTTGAGTGTGTGGTGACAAGCGTTGTGGGTTTGCTTTGTAAAAATATTCTGAGCAGTGGAAATAAAGCTTTCAGCAGCTTATTTTTCCACTGCTCATGGGAGCACCCACTTTCTGCTGCCGTAAGCACTTTAGGTACCTTGAAGGTGGGGGGTGGGGTGCTGGAGGCGAGAGGAGAACCCACTCAAGGCTTGGATGGGGATGACTCGGTGAAGGGGAGAAGAGTCTTGTTGGAGAAGCTGGCCCTCTCATATTTGGTTCTTAGGATTCAAAGGGACACGATCCAGGCAAGGTAACATTTCTACACATGCTGGATACGAAAGGAAATGTAATGCGAAGCTCCTGAGTTTTGGCTCCAAGGCCCTTCCGAATCTCCTCTGTTTACTTAGCATCGCTCCTCCCAGGCATTATTAAACCAAACAAACCTAAATGTTAGCAGTTGTCTTATCACATCATGACCCTTCATGAAGACTTACCTTCCCCCACTCTATTCCTTCTGTTCAAAAGGCCCTTTCCAGCCCTAGACCCTCACCACCATCCCCAACTCCCTAGCCACCAATTCGATCATCAAAATCCAGCCAGGAAGTTTGCTTTCCCCTTGAAATTTTCCCTGACTCCCTTCACAATTAATCACTCTAGTTCCTACAATCACTCCATTTCCAACAATCTTGCCATCATTGCCTATATCACACCGTGGGGTGTTTCCTCACTCACGGGATTTGTGTTTCATTCATTTTGATGTTTTTGTAGCTTCATACAGGATGTGGCAAGAGTAAGTACCGCCAAACAGGTAACTGAACAAATTAAAGTCTGACCTGTTTCTGCCGAAGAGCAGAAAAGGAGAGAACTGCTGGTTTTCAAGAAGCTTGGGTAAATTCAAGACCCTGTGGGGCTGAGAGTTTGTGCCCACTTCTTTCCAAGTGGACATTTGTCCCAGTAAATCCCTCAGTCAGAAGTTGTCATAAATCACACAGTCAAGGCATCTGAGAACTTTTAAGTTGACAGAGAACCTAAGTATCTTTTTTGTTTTTTTCCTTCCAGTGCTCCTTTGAGTTAAGATGCAATGACCCTGTTTTAACAGGCGAGAAAACAGTTTTCACAGAGGAGGCAGGAGGCGAGGAGAGCGGAGCTGGGGCTCAATAGAGATTGCCTATGTCCAGGAATTTTCTTTTTCTACAAGTGACCAAAAACTACCAAGAACACACAAAAAAATGTATGCAGAACTCTTTCTGATAGATTATTAATATTATTTTTATTATTTTCAGAAAACGTAAAGCCCAGTTAAGATTTTGTTTGTCCGAATTCAAGAGAATCACCTAG
The DNA here is from genome assembly GCA_935064755.1 of Tragelaphus eurycerus. Classification (NCBI taxonomy): domain Eukaryota; kingdom Metazoa; phylum Chordata; class Mammalia; order Artiodactyla; family Bovidae; genus Tragelaphus; species Tragelaphus eurycerus. The sequence goes on from CAKXYN010000083.1 coordinate 2,317,306, forward strand.
GGGTCTGGCATAGGGCAGCAGAGAATGTGATGTGTCCCCTTGGGGATCCCTGACTCAGAAGGGCTTGACCACCCTCCTTAGTGTGATGGTGGTGCTGACACTGCCATCCGCTGAGAAGCCCCATCAGGATTGGGAGCCAGTGGTCATGAGAGCTCAGGTTCTGTCTCTAAGGCTCAAATCCATGTCACTCAATCTTGCTGGGCCTCCGTTCCCCCACCTGACTCACAGTTTTGTGAGTTATGTCGCTGTTGTTTAGTTGCTAAGCCGTGTCTGATTCTTTTGTGACCCCGTGGTGGACTTTATCCCACTAGGCTCCTCTGTCCATGGAATTTCCCAGGCAAGAATACTGGAGTGGGTTGCCATTTCCTTCTTCAGGGACCTTCCTGACCCAGGAATTGCATTCACATCTCCTGGTTGGCAGCTGGACTATTTACCACTGAGTCACCAGGGAAGCCCAGGTTATGCCATTCTATGTATGTATAACATTAAACAATCAGTTTCACCTCTTAAATGCCAGGTTCCCCCTGAAACCATCAGATTCTTTATCTCTCATCCTAATACCAGCTCATTCAGGTATGATCATTTCTGTTTTGGCTATTAAATGCCTGGGGCTCAGAGATTAGTATTTTACTTCCTGCATATTCTAGATTTTGAATCCTAATTTTTCTGAATTTCAAAATTCTATATGTATTGTCTCTGTTTTCTCTGAAACTTCTGGAAACAGTGCTCCTTTGAGACTCTGACAGAGAGAGTTCCATGTCTTGGATAATCTATGAGTGTCCAGATAGTGAGCAGGACAGACTGGGAGGCCCTGACCTCTCTAACTTTCCAAGTCAAGGTCTGAAAGTTCTGTGCGGCGCATGGGTATATCTTAGATAAATACCCAGAGGCTTGAGGGGTAGAAGGAAACTATTTGGAGCTGGCAAATCTAGTCCATTAACACATGCTTATAAGTCAATTTCAAAGGTGAAAGATCTTTCGTAAGTGCCAAGTGATATTCAATTAGTCTGAGGACAGATCTTGGCAGCAAATGGACCTGTGTGCATGTGAATTATCTACAACAGTAGATGCTGTAGATGCTTGATCCTCCAGGTGTGAGGTAAGAATTCAGTAAGTGGGTGCTCCTGGGAAGTGAGGCAGGAAGAGGCTGAACCTCTCCTTTGCATGAGTGTAGGGATCTGGTCTTACAGGAAAGCTTGCCATCAGTCTTTGACAGAGTCCCTTTTGGAGGGTCAAGGTCTAAGCAGGACCACCCATAGGGAATGAGTGTGCTGATGCCTATAGTCTGGTTTGGATCAGGCAAAGTGGGAGAAGTGTGGTTAGTGTTTAGCCAAAGGGTACAGCAGGGCCATACATGGGAGAAAAATGAACCCTGAGCTTGGAGACAATATACAACCTGTCAGGAAGAGGAACCCAGAGAAGGTCTGGAAAGTGGTTCAGGAGGGAGTGATTAATAGTGTGAGGGCCTGGCGGCTGAGTCTGCTGGACGCCCCCTGCTCAGTGTAGGATGGCCTGGTCTCTGCAAAGCTCTTGGGAGGGTCAGGGAGTCAGCCTTCCCTCTTTGAACCTAAAATCTGCAGTGCCCCAGGTGGATCTCACTTTATAGCTTAGGAATGTTTGTTTTTCCTTGTTTGAAGGGTCATGGCTGGGGGAGAGCGGGTAGAGTCGAGTCTACTTTTGGAGGCAGAAATCTGAATTTAGGTCCATTCCCCAGTGAGCTCTCTGTGACTATGAGCAAAAAGGCCTTCTTTTCTTTTGCAATCAGTTGCTGATCTGGGAAATGAGGAATGGGCTCAAAATAGTCCTCAAGCTTTCTTCCAGTGTCAACTTTCCATAATTTATAGAACTGACTGTTCTCTTTTTTGTTGATTCTGTAGAACTCAACGGTCTTCCTGAAATGTCCTGTCTACCAGTTCAGTAAATTTGGAAATATTTAGTGAGTAAGGCAGAGTTCAAAAGAACAGCCTGTGTTTTTATCTGTTTTAGAGGTTCATTAAAGTGTTGTAAGACATCCTTTGGAGAGAAAATGATGCATAGTTATACACTTATTTGTATGTATGATTTTTTCCTTTTGTAACTTAATTCTTTAAATGAAATTTATGACAGGGTATAAAGATAAGTTTTGCAACATGAATAATAATCCCCACTTGTTTTAGAATATCACATTTTATTAATAATGATTTCACCTTGTATCTATCAAGAATGTTAAAGTGTATAAAGCTCATTGCTTGCATAATCTTTACTCATCCTCAAAACCATGTGTGATCTAGGCTTTTCTCTTTTTATTAGTTTTTTGAAACAGCCTTATCCTTTTTCAATTACAAAACGAATAATATATAACAGGATACTGAGTTAAATATTTAACATTATTTTCTCCATCTGGTGAAAAAAGAGCCAGAAATTACCATGATCATTCTTGAAAATATGATTCATTTTTTCAGTATAATTGGAGTATAATTAATTTACAGTGCTGTGTTAGTTTCTGGTATACAGCAAAATGATTCAGTATATATATATATATATATATATATATATATATATATATATATAAAGAGAATTATCTTAATGGATAAAGAAGAAGTGATAACTTTGAAAGTGTCAGTCGCTCAGTCTTGTCTGATTATTTGTGACCCCATGGACTGTAGCTCACTAGGCTCCTCTATCCATGGAATTCTCCAGGCAAGAATACTGGAGTGGATAGCCATTCCCTTCTCCAAGGGATCTTCCTGACCCAGGGATCAAGCCTGGGCCTCCCACATTGCAGGCAGATTCTTTACCATCTGAGTCACCAGGGAAACCCAAAGAAGAGTTGATCTATAGATAGATAGACATAAGTCTCTCTTTATATAAATATATATATATATATACTCTCAGTATAGTGTATACTGTACTAGGACAGTTTGCATAGTAAGCTATGTAAACTAGGAGAGTTTCCAAGCTCCCCTAACCCTAAACTCCTCAACTCCTAATTCATCTGGCCCACACTTCCCTTCCCCCTTGGCAGCCACAGGTCTGTTCTCTATGTCTGTGAGTTTCTTTCTGTTTCATAGGTATGTTCATCTGTGCTCTATCTTATTTTGTGTGTGTGTGTTCTGTTTTAGATCGTGCATATAAGTGATATCATGTGGTACTTGACTTTCTCTGTCTGACTTACTTCAGTGAGCATAGTAATCTCTAAGTCCATTCATGTTGCTGCATATGGCATTATTTCATTATTTTTATGATGAAAAATTCCATTGTATATCTATATCTACCTATGTATCTATCTATCTATAGATCAACTCTTCTTTGGGTTTCCTTCGTGACTCAGATGGCAAAGAATCTGCCTGCAATGTGGGAGACACAGGCTTGATCCCTGGGTCAGGAAGATCCCTTGGAGAAGGGAATGGCTATCCACTCCAGTATTCTTGCCTGGAGAATTCCACGGATAGAGGAGCCTAGTGAGCTACAGTCCGTGGGGTCACAAATATCAGACAAGACTGAGCGACTGACACTTTCAAAGCTATCACCTTTTCTTTATCCATTAAGATAATTTTCTTTTGAGACAAGAATATGGCTCCCTTTCCCCAAATGGAAAGAGGGGTCTACCACCAGAGGCAACTGCTACTCCTTGTTATACTCCCTCTGACTCTGTTTCTTCAAACATAAAATTGAGAGCAGTAACATGTCCCTCTCAAGATATTCATAAAGATTCAGTAATTACACACAGGTAGGGTGTCTAGTCAAATGGGAAGTATGATTTGTCCAATCCCAGGGCATTACTCATAAACCTGGAATGTAACTTAGCACTGGGCATCTAAGAAGAACAGAAGACCTGGGTTGTACTGACCATGCCAGGTGACCGAGGATTGACTGAGTTACTGAGGTCTCTCAAATCACATTTCACAGGTAATAATCTGCATGGAGAGTAACTAGAAATTACTTATTAGGGATTAGGTCCATCAGTCTAGTTCAGGATAAGTTGATTTGGTCCTCCCCCCAAAGAAACACTTTAAATACATATGACACCAGGTCCTGTGCTTTATTCTTAGAATACATAAATAAACTAGAAATTAATCCTGGTACTAAGGAGACTAACATCATAGAAATAGAAGAACTTAGCATGAAACATTTTGAATATATTCTGATAAAAGATTTGATGGGAAATCATAGGATGCTATGGAGACAAAGACAAAAAGTTCTTAACCTAATGGTTAGAATGGCTGGGATTAAGAAAGTCTTCTCACAGGAGGAACTTAAAGAGTTTAAGACTTATAGAATGAAAATATGGTGTGTATGTGGGTGTGTTAATGTCGTATGTATGTGTGTGTGTAAGAGAGAGAGAATGGGAATAAAGACACTCAAGAAAAGGAAGTCACAAGTGAAGGAATGAAACTGAGGGGTACATATTAAAAGAATAGAAATTTGGTGGTGCAGGAGATGTAACAGGATAGTTGGAGTAATAGCAAAAATAATGAAGTCGGTTATGAAAGGCTGGTCAAAGTTTGAGGTCTTCATTCTTTGGAAGCCATTGAAAGTTGTCATATAGGGCAGTAACAAAATCAGATAAATGCTTCAGTGCTATACAAAAAGTCCCTTGGCTTCAGCACAGAGCATGGATAGAGTGGACAAACCAGAGGCAGAGATACTATTTAGGAGGCTATTGCAGTAGTTCTGGTGAGGTGGAGGTGGTTGAGTTGAAAAAGTGTATTAGGGAATGGAAAGGAAATCTATTTAGTCAATATTAATTGCTGAAATTAGCAAGAGTGGGAATGTTTTTCATGTGGAGGATGAAAGAGAGTGATGATAACTCCCAAGCTTGTGATTTGAGCTCTGGGGCTTGGTGGGACCATTCCTTGAGAAGGGAAGAGTAGAGAAGGTGGAGATGAAGAGTTTAGAGAGAAGAAGAGAGATTTTACTCTGGGATTCTGGGCTGACGCCTGATACTCTGGCTTCTGACAATCTTTGCCGTTGTCTATGGGCAAATCATGATCCTTCTTTAGCTTTAGCATCTCCAGTTCTATCATGAAGGTACAAGACTCAAGACCGGTTCCCAAATATGTGTCTGTAGTCTCATAATTCTGACTTAGTATGTCTGTTGTGTACTCCTGGAACCAGGATTTTTGAAAGTTTCCCCTGATGATGTTGCTATTTGTTTGGAGGCCCACGTGATATTCTAATTGGTTTGGACGCCTGTGGATCAGGAGATGCCTCAGGATACTGGTAGCTCAGCCAACTGTGTCCTTTTCCCCTAGTTCTCTCTCTGTCCTGCTGACTCTGCAGAGGCAAGCTGGCATCTGTGTGGCTCCACAGTCACTGCCACTGCCTGCCAGTAACCACAGCTTGTCTCATTTCTGCCCCCGCACCCCCCTGCCCCCCGCCACCTCCGCCCCACAGGTTGGTCAGGGGGATGAAGCCAAGATGATTTCCCTTTGTACAAAGTGAAGCAACTCCCTGCCATGTTTTTTTTAAGGATATATGGTTAATCTCCTACTGGGGTAATCTGTAAAAATTGCTCCTGTGGTTCATCGGAATGAAGGGTTGGTTATTTTTTTTTCCAAGTGTGGTAGTCAGTGCAGAAAAAAGAAACCAACCAACTTCTTTAAAATCAAGGTTTTGAAGAGAAAGCACATTTAGACATTGAGTTTTATTCTTCCAGCTATGCTCAGAGAGTACATGGCCTACCCACCCTTTTGATGTTTTCACTGATCCCACTTCCTGCTATAGATGAGCTCAGCAGACTCTGCATGTAGACATGAGGAAAAGTCATTCAACACACCTGAAAAATTCATTGAGGTCTGGCCATCAATGAGAGGTTTTAGGTGTTACTTCTAGCAACTTGCAAACAACTTTAATTGCACTGAGACCTCCAGGCTGGACCAAGAAGGGGATTCCCTCACAACACACATGAAAGCATTTGGTTGGAATGAGACAGTACAGGTCTTTCCCTCACTGAAAGGCTGGGGTCAATTGTTGGCCCCTAAACCAAAAGGGATGTGGGAATCTGGTGAGAAATTCAAAGGTTTGGAGTATAAGACTTATGTACAAAGATGAAAAGTAGCAGGCTTTTTCAGCCTGGTGGCACTGTAGAATGGTTTAATTATAACCTCCCTGTATAAAGAGGGTTCTCCAGTGAGGTAAACCCGATACTGGATCCCAGGCTATTCTATAGGAGAGACCACATCTTATTTACTTTTTTAGTCTTTCCATGGTTTCCAAAGCTCTGAATAAAATAGTGGCAGAAGAAGCTGATTCAGCAATTATATTCCCAGGTCTCCCTATGGAGCTTAACTTTGGGGCCCTGAATTCCAGTAATACCAATTACAAACTGTGTAACTTTGGATAAGATGCTTGAACTGTGTGTGTTATAATTTTCTTACCTATAAAATGAAGTTAAAACAGTGACCATGTAGCGAAATTTTGAGGATTAAGAGAGAGCATGTGTATCTAAGGGCTTTCCTAAGTGTGGCTCAGTCGTAAAAAGTCCGCCTGCAATGCAGGAGACATGGGATACGTGGGTTTGATTCCTGGATCAGGAAGATCCCCTGTAGGAGGTCATGGCAACCCACTCCAGTATTCTTGCTGGAGAGAATTCCAAGGACAGAGGAGCCTGGTGCGCTGTGGTCCATGGGATCTCAAAGAACTGGACACGACTGTAATGACTGAGCAGGGAGGCAGGCAGGCATGTGTGTCTAAAACACCTACTAGAAAACCTGGAAAATTTATTTAATGTTTGTTGAGTGAAGGACTATATTAAAGCTATGGGGAGAATTCAGACTGGCTACAGAAGAAAGGTAAGTAGAAAGACTTGAAGTACTTGTTTTCCTCAGACAGTGCAGGCTTAATTAAGTAGGTTGAACATATGTGCCCATAGATCCCCGATTGAAGGGACAAGGTGACTGCCCTCTAGCCTTGGGAGAACCTTAACTTCCTGGCTTGTGGCCACTTCGTATTGTGGTCGTGCACCATAGTGTGTGTGTGTGCAGTGTGGTGTATGTATACACACATGTGAGTGCACACATACATGTGATGTCTACTGTCTACTAGTGTAAAGTGAAAGTCACTCAGTCATGTCCGACTCTTTGTGATCCGAATACTGCGAGTGGGTAGCCTTTCCCTTCTCCAGGGGATCTTCCCAACCCAGAGATCAAACCCAGGTCTCACATATTGCCAGTGGATTTTTTACCAGCTGAGCCACAATAAGAATGAGTATAAATGAGTATACACTCATTGAATGAATAAATACTCTTAAGGTCATTAAATGCCTAATTATTTTTGCTATAGAATCTAGTAGGTGATTAAAAATGATGCAACATATAGATTATCTCTTTTGAAAGTTGGTATTGAAGTGATAGAGGAGGGCCAAAAACAACCACATTCAAACACATACCTATAAATATAATAATATCCAATGGTTTTATATGATTTAAATTTTCTGTTTAAACAGTTACCATGTTTTTTCCCCAAATTACATCAGTTCAGTCCAGTTCAGTCACTTAGTCATGTCTGACTCTTTGTGACCCCGTGGACTGCAGCACGCCAGGCTTCCCTGTCCATCACCAACTCCTGGAGCTTAATCACTCTCGCGTCCACTGAGTCGGGGATGCCATCCAACCATCTCATCCTCTGTCGTCCCCTTCTCTTCCCACCTTCAATCATTCCATCTAACCCATCTCTGCATTCCCCTCTCTCCAGGAAACCAGAAACACCCTGGTTTCAATACATGTTAGAGGAGAGCCAAGAGTGATTTGGTGTCTTCTATAATCTGAGAATAGGATCAAAATCAAACAAACAGAAACTACTCTCTCCCTCCTACTGTTTACATTCTTGTGGCAAAGTCAGATTTTGTCCTGGAAGCCTTTCCCAACTATAGTTGTGATAATGTATTAGCCACACAATTGATTTATTTAAGAAGAATGGAACATTACAGATAAAAGTGAAGCTCCTTACTCGTCTCCCTGCAAGGCAATCACCAGCATGAATTTTGTCACTCCTGTTTTCCATGTTATTGTGAAATGTATCATGTATCCATAAATGATACATGTGGTTGCTGTTTTTCTAAAAAAAAAAAAAAACTTTTTACAATAATTTCATACAATTTTTTTTAAACAAACTTGCTTTCCCACACTTTTCTATTCCATATAGCATTTTTGAGATCCATTCATGTCTTTAGACAATAGGTCTCATTAATTTAACTCATTTCGTTTTTTATGATTAGAGAACATTGTAGGAATATACCACCATTTAATTGCCTATTTCCTGTTGAAAAGAAAAAGATCGTTACAATTTTTCTCCATTCAAAACAAGCAATGTTACTATGAATATCCAGGATGCCCTGATACATGTGAACAATGGTTTCTCTGAAGTAGAATTGTGAAGGGATTGGGAATGCACATTTTAAACGTCATTATCCCCAGCCAATTTCTCTCCAAAGTGATTGTACGAATTTACACTCCCACCAGCAGGGTGTGAGAGTTCTGCTTTCTGGGGTCTTTACCTAAAGCTGATGCTGGCAGACTTCGTCATGACCGTCAAATTATCTGGTGTGAAATGGTGCTTCATCTTGTTTTAGTTTGTATTTCCTTTGCGAGGATAATCATCTTTTCATACATTCACCAATTCCTCTGAATTGTCTGTTTTCATCATTTGCCCACTTTTAAAGTTCTATTTGTATAAATTGACAGATAATTTCTCTACCTATTCAAGATTCTAATTCATGTTGATTTTATATATTGCAGATATCCTTTCCACATGTGCTGTTTTTTTCCTTTAGTATGTTTCGTAGAAGAGAACAGTTTAATTGTGAGGTTCTCAGTTTTATCAATGCTTTCCTATAAACTACTGATTTGAGAGTTATCTAAGAAATCTGGTTCTTTTCTCCGACTCAAAAATTACCACTCGTGATTTTCTTCTAATTAGTTCGTTTTCTCATTTATCATTTTATTGCATTATTTTCATGTGAGACGCATGTTTTAAATGGAAAGTCTTGCCATTCATTGTTTCTTTCCTTTCACTGATTTTTAACGCTGCCTCTATCCTTGCCTGTTTCTCGCATGTATTTGAGCTTATTTAAGGGCTTCAGATTCTGTTCCATTCATCTGATTTTCCTCCCCCTGTTCCAGTGTCACTGTTTTCATTTCAACAGGTTGAAAATATAATGTCTTAATAGAGACATAGCTAAAAGCTACCTCCTCTAGAATTCTTGCCTGGGAAATCCCATGGACAGGGCTGCCCGGCAGGCTACAGTCCATGAGGTCACAAAGAATTCAGACACAAATTAGCAACTAAACAGCAGCAACAATGCAGAGCTGTAAAGGGAAAATCTTGCTGAGATTTTGTTTGAAATCTCATTGAATATATTAAAGACTTGGATCAAATTAATAGGTTTCTGAATTTTACCATCTCTATCCATGGAAGTGGCATGGTTCTCCATATATTTTGTTGTCTTTTATCTTTGTTAAGAACATTTTATAATGTTCTCCTCAAGATTTTACTTCAACTATTTATACACAATTTTGATTTTTTATTATATTACTTAGTTATTGATATGATCCATTTTTGTGTATTATTCAAACATTCTGAAACTTCATGGTTGCTCTATTAGTTCGTTTATGGCTTTTCTTGATTTACTATATTGATAATCTTATAATCACTAAATACATAATTACAACTTCCAATTCTTATGCCTCATTTGTTTCTCTTGTCTTGTTTCATAGTTTTATCTTTTCATGATTTTAATAGAAAGGCTTCTCAATTTCAGCATTAAGTTTTATATTTGCAGGATTTTGATAGCTACCTATTATTAGAATAAGGAAGTTCCCTGCAGTTGATAATTTGCTAAAAATTTTGTCTTAAATAAATGTTGAATTTTATGGCAAATTTTATCTATCTGTTGAGACATCTGTTTTTTTCAATCACTTACATGTTGAATAATAAAACCTTTATAGATTTTTTTTCTTGGTGACACATATCTGTCTTTCTGTGACAAATTCTAGTAGATAGCAGTGCTTCTTGATTAGGTTTAGAACAATGCTAGGTACAAAAAAGATCTTCATGACCCAGATAATCATGATGGTGTGATCACTCACCTAGAGCCAGACATCCTGGAATGTGAAATCAAGTGGGCCTTAGGAAGCATCATTACCAACAAAGCTAGTGGAGGTGATGGAATTCCAGATGAGCTATTTCAAATCCTGAAAGATGATGCTGTGAGAGTGCTGCACTCAATATACCAGCAAATTTGGAAAACTCAGCAGTGGCCACAGGACTGGAAAAGGTCAGTTTTCATTCCAATCCCAAATAAAGGCAACGCCAAAGAATGCTCAAACTACCACACAATTGCACTCGTCTCACATGCTAGTAAAGTAATGCTTAAAATTCTCCAAGCCAGGCTTCAACAACACGTGAACCATGAACTTCCAGATGTTCAAGATGGTTTTAGAAAAGGCAGAGGAACCAGAGACCAAATTGCCAACATCTGCTGGATCATGGAAAAAGCAAGAGAGTTCCAGAAAAACATCTATTTCTGCTTTATTGACTATGCCAAAGCCCTTGACTGTGTGGATCACAAGAAACTATGGAAAACTCTGAAAGAGATGGGAATACCAGACCACCTGACCTGCCTCTTGAGAAATTTGTATGCAGGTCAGGAAGCAACAGTTAGAACTGGACATGGAACAACAGACTGGTCCCAAATAGGAAAAGGAGTACGTCAAGGCTGTATATTGTCACCCTGCTTATTTAACTTATATGCAGAGTACATCATGAGAAATGCTAGGCTGGAAGAAGCACAAGCTGGAATCAAGATTGCTAGGAGATATATCAATAACCTCAGATATGCAGATGACACCACCCTTATGGTAGAAAGTGAAGAAGAACTAAAGAGCCTCTTGATGAAGGTGAAAGAGGAGAGTGAAAAAGTTGGCTTAAAGCTCAACATTCAGAAAACTAAGATCATGGCATCCAGTCCCATCACTTCATGGGAAATAGATGAGGAAACAGTGAAAACAGTGGCTGACTTTATTTTTCTGGGCTCCAAAATCACCGCAGATGGTGATTGTAGCCATGAAATTAAAAGACGCTTACTCCTTGGAAGGAAAGTTATGATCAACCTAGACAGCATATTAAAAAGCAGAGACATTACTGTGTCAACAAAGGTCCATCTAGTCAAGGCTATGGTTTTTCCAGTGGCTGTGTATGGATGTGAGAGTTGGACTATAAAGAAAGCTGAGTGCCGAAGAATTGATGCTTTTGAACTGTGGTGTTGGAGAAGACTCGTGAGAGTCCCTTGGACTGCAAGGATATCCAACCAGTCCATCCTAAAGGAGATCAGTCCTGAATATTCATTGGAAGGACTGAGGTTGAACCTGATACTCCAATACTTTGGCCACCTGGTTCAAAGAGCTGACTCTTTGGAAAAGACCCTGATGCTGGGAAAGATTGAGGGCAGGAGGAGAAGGGGATGACAGAGGATGAAGTGTTGGATGGCATCACAGACTCAATGGACATGGGTTAGGGTGGACTCCGGGAGTTAGTGATGGACAGGGAGGCCTGGCTTGCTGCGGTTCATGAGGTTGCAAAGAGTCGGACACAACTGAGCGACTGAACTGAACTGAGGTTTAATATGCTAGTATTTTGCTTAGGATGTTTAAAATTAAGATGTTTGCAACCTGTACATTTTTTGTACTTAAATTTTTAATGGAAATTTGTGTCTAGTGTTACTATTTTTTTCTCGCATTCTAATTTCAATCTATATAACTCCTCTATATTAAACTTTTCTACTTACTATTTTGTCCATACCTCTTAGAACTAAAAGCCATATTCTGTCTTGGTGTGCAATCTAGCTATGTTACCTAAATGTGCATTTTTCAAATGTAAGACAAATTGCATTTTTTTTGATAACCATTTGCTATATCAAGTGTGCTCTCACAGTAGCAGGTGCGATTCTTAATTAGAGAAAATCTAGATATTCTTCATTTAGCCTAATCATCCTAGCAATGGTTAATAGTGAAATTCTCAGATAAATCAAAGAAATATCTCAGCCACCTTCCACAAAACAGTTCTTTAATAAGTATTAATTAAATTGGTAGCTTCCTATATGCTGGGCACTATGCTCGGCATTTTATATACATGATATTACATAAAATTTACAAAAAAATCTTATGGGATAGGTAGGGTTATTCTCAGTTTAGAGATACTAAAACTTGAGTTTATGGGGTTAAATAATTTGCTTAAGTTGCATAATGCCATCCATGGTAACTCCATTGCCAGCACATAACAGAGTTCAGCCTGTTGACTGTAAATAATGCACAATCTAAAGCTGAGAATTATGCTTTTATTCAGTGGACTTGCTGAGGACTTAAGTCTGGGAGACAGCCTCTCAGATAGTTCTCAGGGTCTGTCTCAACAAGGTAAGGAAGGAACCGGGATATATAGGAATTCAAACAAACCAACAAAACTCAAGAAGTTGAACATCACAAGATTACTTCTAATTAAAGAAAACCATACATCTCAAGTTAATGAATTTAATGTGTTTTTGTGTATGTGTTTCGGAAGATACAACAATCTGCTCATTAAACCATTCCTTTGATTTGCGCCATTACTATCTAAGGTCAGTGTTCTGTTTTTCTCTATCCTGAATCCTCTCAGTGGGCACAATATGTGGGTGGGGGGCGGCTGCCTTGTTGGCACAACATCCTTTGTTTATGATACAGCACCAACATTTTTCATCCACAAACCCAACACTGTCTTTTGGTTAATGTACTCTTTTTATATTAGTCCTCTGATTAAATGATAAGAATTCTGTTCCAGGGCATGCATATTTTGTTTGTTTGCTTTGTTTTGCCTTATGTATATATTATTTTCCTTTGTTACTTTTTACACCACATCAAAGAAATTCCTACTCACGCTCTGACATCTTTCTTCATTTCTAGTTATCCTTGTTAATGCTTAATGATTTTTTTTAACTTTTTGCTAAACAACAAGATACCAGCAAAGAATTAAAAAAGAAAATAAGTTTTCCTATGCTGGGCTACTGTGCCTTCAAGGTGGAAAGCTGGTGTTGGATTCTCGGATACCCTGGAATCCTGAGTGGTGGCTAAAGTTGAGAGCAGGTCAAAGGTTCATGAACTATTTTGAATGTTTCTCCATCTTGGGCCTCTCTGACAGGCAACATGCCTCAACTTTGTCAACGGGTAAGGGCTTATTTGAATAGCCAGGCATAGCACAGAACATGAAGATGAAGCTGCTTGCCCAGTGGTGAATGTTTTCCTGTTTTTATAACCTGCTTGCTGTCAATTCTGTCTTTTCCTTTATGATGTTTATTGAAATCACAGCCTAATGAGGTCTGGCCAGTATCTTTCCTTTGGCTGAAGACTTGATATTACTGCCAATATATCTGAATTAGAAGAGAAGGATTTCTGGAGAAATGGAAAACTTCAACAGCTATTAAAGGCCACTAGAAAGGAATTGTTTATATGATGCATTTTCCTCCCTCACATTTTAACAGATTAATTTGTTACTAATCTGGTGTTTCTCTCAACAATGATGATTTTTATTTAATTAGTCTTGGAATATCCCTGGAACTCAGGTCCAACCAGTGAATCTGGATTTTTCTTTGGTTGAAGTTCAGCACCAGTCATCTCACTTGAATTAGCTCCTGGTAGTAGGCTTGGAAATTTTCAAGTTTATGATTTTGTGCTAGCCACTCAGTAATGTCCGCCTCCTTGTGACCCCCTGGACTGTAGCCCACCAGGCTCCTCTGTATGCTTCCTCTTTCTTTTCAGCCTAGTTCAGATGCCATGTCCCAACAAATTTTCCCTTAGTTCCCAAATTGCAATATGTCCATTACATGCACATTTATAGAGCTTGTATTTGAACCATTTAATTTCCCCCAGGGCAATGAGATGCAATGTGGTAGAGGAGAGGTTATGAGTATTGGAGCAGGGCAGGAATATGTTTGCATCCTGAGATGAGTAATTACCACCTGGGTGATTGTGCTATCTCAATATTTCATTTTCCTGTAGATGATAATATTCAAAATAAAGTAATATGCTGATTATAATACCTGCCTCATCTGGTTGTTGAGAATTTAATGAGGTCACATATGTATAGACATGACACAAAGAAGAGATAATAATCATGATTTCCCATTGCGTTTATCTCCACCATCACCAGTACATATAAAGAACAGCACTTGTTGAAAAATTAGTCTATCTTTCCATAACATTAACCTTGCAAGTTAAGAGAGGGTAGTACGTCTCATCAAGTGGCATGACTTTTTTGGAACACATAGTCCACCCCATATGTTTTATTTGAGATAACCTCATAAAAGTATTTTTTTGTTTCATGTAGTGACTTGACTCTTGAAAGTTACTTAGTGTTATTTTATTTTATTGGAATATAATTGCTTTATAATGTTGTGTTTAGTTTCTGCTGTACAAGGAAGTAGTCAGTTATATGTGCACATAGATCCCCTCCCTCTCAGACCTCCCTCCCACCCCTCACCCCCATCTCACTGCTTTAGGTCACCACAGAGCACTGAGCTGAGTTCCCTGTGCTATACAGAAGGTTGCCACTTAGCTATCTATCTGTTATTACTTTTTAAAATTAAATCCAAATCCTCTTTTATATCCACTTGGGGGATGTACTGAGTCATGTGCTTAATCTTTTCTCTTTTGTAAAGCAGCCTTCTAGAATGTAAATAATCCTTTGTAATTTATCATACTTATATTCAGATACCAGTACATCTTGCAGAGGTGCCCAATCCATGTACATCAGGTACTCTGTCTTTACATTTTAATGAAGTAGTGTAAAAATGTGCTGGTATGTATTTAGATTCTTCACAGTGCAAGCTCATAAAACGAATTTTAATTAGGCTCTAACGGCAACTAAACCACCAGCACCAAAAGCCCAGGGAAAACAAGAAGGAGAGTAATATTATTGAGCATCTGTATGCCAAGCACTGTAGTAAGCATTTTCACCAATATATCACGACTATTCCTCCTCACAGTGTTATGAATAGTATCATTCCCATTTCATCGGTCAGAAAAATTGGAAAAATAATCTATGCAAGTATCAAAGCCAAGATTTGAAATGAAGTCTGCCTAATGCCAAAGCCCTTACTAATTCCAATAACACACTCCTTCTTGAGTACAATCCACTGAGCTTAGGCAGGAAGTAATATCTAAGATTTGTGTGGTATTTACCTTATTTGGTGAGCACTTTAAAAAATATCTTATTGTGCATTATCTTGGTGCCTTATTTTCATCTGGGTATGCAGCATGGATTTAAGCCATGGCTCTGAAACATGCTTCAGTGTGGTTTAGAAGGAGTTAATACTTTCCCTTGTTTTTTTGATAGAAGATGAAACGTGGCCCGTTGCTAGAAGCCACAAAGCTGAGCATTTATTAAATATACTTACTTCCCTTTCATCTATTTGGCCAATGTTCCCAACTATAATCTAATTTCCTCTAAAATTTTCCATGGAGCAGGATAGTGGCTCCAAATCCTGAAATGCTGAAGGAATCATTTAATGACCTGTGGTGAGTTGCTATGAACTTATTCCAGACTTGCTAATGAGTATTTGGAGAAGACGTATGGGTAAGCTCCAAGTCTCTTCAAAAGTGATCCTGCTAGTTGCAATCAAGGACTTTCTGTGGTATTTGGAAGTTCTAGATGCCTCTTGAGGGAGTCTATTTAGTTCAGTTTGAGAATATGGTGCTACTAAAGGCCAGTGGTTTGCCCATCCTAGGGCTCATAGGATGGGCAAAATATAAAAATAAAAAGAAACAGCTAAATAAAAATAGATTATCCTTTTCACTTTGAACAGCTGTTTAGTACATAAATGGTGTAGGTTGTAAATGGGCAAAACAACACAAAACACGGAGTGGGAATGGCTTAGTGTGTACATTAACTCTGGGTACTCATTTAACCTGTTTTTTTTTGGGGGGGGCCTCACCATGGGAGCATGTGAGACCCTGGTTCTCCACTCAGGGATTGAACCTGAGGTCCCTACAGTGGAAGCACAGAGTCTTGACCACTGGACTGCCAGGAAAGTCCCCAGCCTGAATTTTCTAAGAGGACATGTGGTACTAAACTCTAGGGACATACGGACGATTTGAACTAAGACTCTCATAAAGTCATAGACTGTGGGGGATACATAAGCACATAATTACGTAATGTTATGGTGCAGACCATGCGGAAAGTAGCTATAGATAACATCTGGACCATAAACACAGGAACGGTATTAATAACAGGTGGAGTTTATTAAATATAATAATGAGAATTATTAAAATGGTGATTAGAACTATTGTTGATCTCTTAGTGCTAATTCCACTATTAACACCTGTACCTGAATTATTCTAATCAACCCAACAATCTTTTGAGATACTGCTGCTGATGATAAGGAATATAATATTAAATGCTCTTTTTAAGACACTGTACTGGATATTTCAAGATATTATTTTATTGGATCATACCAATGTCTCTTGGTTGGTTTTGTTTTTTTTTTGGGGGGGGGGACGGTAAAAAAAAAAAAATTTCCTAGATATTATTATCATCATTTTGGAAAGGAAAAGTCTGATGTTAAGAGTTTCCTTAAATTCTCCAACCATTCTCTGATATTAAAGAAGCTTCAAACTTGGGCTAATTGACTCCTCTTCATTTTTCCATCGTTCCTACCATTTTTGTTCTCCTCTTCTCTTGACCTCTTTTATTTATTTGTTTATTTTTGCCTGTGCTGGGTCTTTGTCACCGTGTGCAGGTTTTCTCTCACTGTGGAGGGCAGGGGCTGCTCTCCACTGTGGTGCACTGGCCTCATGGCTGTGACTTCTGTTGCAGAGCCCAGGCTCTAGGCGGCTCCTCCTGTTGCAGAGCTCGGGCTCTAGGCGGCTCCTCCTGTTGCAGAGCTCGGGCTCTAGGTGGCTTGGGTTTCAGTCACTGCAGCCCATGGGCTTAAGTAGCCCTGCGGTGTGCGGACTCCTCCTTGACCAGGGGTTGGATCTGCGTTCCCTGCATCGCAAGGTGGATTCTTAACCACTGGACACCTGGAAAGTCCTCTTGACCTCTGTTCATCTTCATTTCTTTTCCCATCTGCTATATCATTCTCTTTTTCATCTTAGTTTCCCTAACTCATGTTTCAGATCACCAAAAGCATGCCAGTCTGCCGGGAACTGTTACACAGAAGAAAGCAAAATACAGTCCCTGCCTTCCTGGTGCTCATGGTCCAGTGAAAAAAATAAATAAGTAAATATATAATTATAGTAACAATGTGGTAGATGTTGTGATGAAGATACCCACTTTGGGCTTCCCCCCTTATTCATGGTTTCACTTTCTGTGGTTTTAGTTACCCATGATCAACCACAGTCTGAAGATATGAAATGGAAAATGCCAGAAATAAACAATTCATGGTTTTAATTGCACACCATTCTGAGTAGTGTGATGAAATCTCCCACCCTCTCACTTAGTCCTGCCTGAGACATGAATCATCCCTTTGTCCAGCGTATCCCACTTGTGAGTCACTTAGTAGGTCTCTGGATTATCAGATTATTTAGCACTATGGTTAATAAAAATGAAACGACAAGCCATAGACTGGGAGAAAATGTTGCAATATGTATGTTTAGCAAAGGACATTTTTTTTTTTTAAATCTAGAATATACTGACACAACAGAAAAATAAAAAGAAACAGCTAAATAAAAATAGGCAAATATTTTAACAGACACTGCACAAAAGAAGACGCAAATGGCCAGTAAGCCTATAGAATTAAGCACAACATCATTAATCATCAGGCAAATATTAATACAAACTAAAACCACAAAGAGATACAACTACACAACCATTACAATGGTTATAGCTAAAAAGACTGACATTAAGCTGTGGTGATAAGGCAAACTAGAATCTCAAATGTTGTTAGTGGGAATGCATACTATTTTAGAAAATAGTTTGGCAGTTTCTTATAAAGTTAAACATGCATTTACTGTTCAGTTCAGTTCAGTCGCTCAGTCGTGTCCAACTCTTTGCGACTCCATGAACCACAGCCCGCCAGGCCTCCCTGTCCATCACTAACTCCTGGAGTTTACCAAACTCATGTCCATTGAGTCGGTAATGCCATCCAACCATCTCATCCTCTGTCATCCCCTTCTCCTCCTGCCCTCAGTCATTCCCAGCATCAGGATCTTTTCAAATGAGTCAGCTCTTTGTATCAGGTGGCCAAAGTATTGGAGTTTCAGCTTCAGCCTCAGTCCTTCCAGTGAACACCTAGGACTGATCTCCTCTAGGATGGACTGGTTGGATCCCCTTGCAATCCAAGGGACTCTCAAGAGTCTTCTCCAACACCACAGTTCAAAAGCATCAATTCTTCAGTGCTCAACTTTCTTTACAGTCCAACTCTCACATCCATATATGACTACTGGAAAAACTGTAGCCTTGACTAGACAGACCTTTGTTGACAAAGTAATGTCTCTGCTTTTTAATATGCTGTCTAGGTTGGTCATAACTTTCCTTCCAAGGAGTAAGCATCTTTTAATTCCATGGCTGCAATCACAATCTGCAGTGATTTTGGAGGCCAAAAACATAAAGTCTGACACTGTTTCCACTGTTTTCCCATTTATTTCCCATGAAATGATGGGACCAGATGCCATGATCTTAGTTTTCTGAATGTTGAGGTTTATGCCAACTTTTCCACTCTCCTCTTTCACTTTCATCAAGAGACTCTTTAGTTCTTCTTTACTTTCTGCCATAAGGGTGGTGTCATCTGCATATCTGAGGTGATTGATATTTCTCCCGGCAATCTTGATTCCAGCTTGTGCTTCTTCCAGCCCAGCATTTCTCATGATGTACTCTGCATATAAATTGAATAAGCAGGGTGACAGTATACAGCCTTGACATACTCCTTTTCCTATTTGGAACCAGTCTGTTGTTCCATGTCAAGTTCTAACTGTTGCATCCTGACCTGCATACAGGTTTCTCAAGAGGCAGGTCAGGTGGTCTGGTATTCCCATCTCTTTCAGAGTTTTCCACAGTTAATTGTGATCCACACAGTTAAAGACTTTGACATAGTCAAAATTCTCCAAGCCAGGGTTAAGCAGCATGTGAACCATGAACTTCCAGATGTTCAAGCTGGTTTTAGAAAAGGCAGAGGAACCAGAGATCAAGTTGCCAACATCCACTGGATCATGGAAAAAGCAAGAGAGTTCCAGAAAAACATCTATTTCTGCTTTATTGACTATGCCAAAGCCTTTGACTGTGTGGATCACAATAAGCTGTGGAAAATTCTGAAAGAGATTTACTGTATGATCTGGCAATTTCACTCTTAGGTGTGGAAATGTAAACATGTTCCCCAGAGAAATGTAAACATGTTAACACAAAGATTTGTGCTTGGATGTTTAAAACAGCTTTCTTCATAATAGCCCCATATAGGAAATTATCTAAAAGAACATTAATTGGTAATGGATAAGCAATTTGTTTAAAATAGTCCTCTTTTTAAAATAATCCTTTGCCTGGGTGGGCTGTTTATCTGCTTGAGCACAGAAGTTTCTTTTTCTAGATTTGGTAAAGGAATTATGAACAATAGCGTTAATTCTACTGTAATAAATTGAAAGGAATTGGACCCTAATAGTACTCTTGCCTGGAAAATCCCATGGACGGAGGAGCCTGGTAGGCTGTAGTCCATGGGTTCGCTAAGAGTCAGCCAAGACTGAGTGACTTCACTTTCACTTTTTGCTTTCATGTGTTGAAGAAGGAAATGGCAACCCACTCCAGTGTTCTTGCCTGGAGAATCCCAGGGATGGGAGAGCCTGGTGGGCTGCCGTCTCTGGGGTCGCACAGAGTCAGACATGACTAAAGCGACTTAGCAGCAGCAAGCAATTTGTTGTCTATCAGATCAGATCAGATCAGTCACTCAGTCGTGTCCGACTCTTTGCGACCCCATGAATCGCAGCACGCCAGGCCTCCCTGTCCATCACCAACTCCCGGAGGTCACTCAGACTCACATCCATCGAGTCAGTGATGCCATCCAACCATCTCATCCTCTGTGGTCCCCTTCTCCTCCTGCCCCTAATCCCTCCCAGCATCACAGTCTTCTCGAATGAGTCAACTCTTCGCAGGAGGTGGCCAAAATACTGGAGTTTCAGCTTTAGCATCATTCCTTCCAAGGAAATCCCAGGGCCGATCTCCTTCAGAATGGACTGGTTGGATCTATACATATGGTGAAATACTATTCTGCAATAAAAATTAATGAACTGATATTACACATCACATCATTTGTTGTTGCTTAGTCTCTAAGTTACATCTGACCCTTTTGTGATCCTGTGGACTATATGTTTCTAGGTTCCTGTCCATGGAGTTCTCAGACAAGAATGCTGGGGTAGGTTGCATTTCATTCTCCAGGGGATCTTCCCAACCCAGGGATTGAACCTATGTCTCCTGCATTGGCAGGTGCATTCTTTACCACTGAGCTACCAGGGAAGCCCACACATCATCATAAATGTATCTCAAAAACATGATGCTAAGTGAAAGAAATTGGACTCAGAAGACTAATCTCTTTATGATTCAAATTGCATACATTTTTAGAAAAGACCAAACTATAGTGATAGAAACAGCTAAGTCATTGCCAGGGGCTTTTTTTTGTGTGTGTGTGTGTGTGTGTGGCAATGAAGCAGGAGGGAAAGGATTTATTTGTTTATTTTTTTCAGCTGGGCACAAGGGTAATTTTTGCAGTGATAGAAATTTTCTATGTTATTATTGTGGTGTTAGTTATACAACTGGGCTTCCCTGGTGGCTCAGAGGGTAAAGCGTCTGCCTGCAATGCAGGAAACCCAGGTTCAATTCCTGGGTCAGGAAGATCCCCTGGAGAAGGAAATAGCAACCCACTCCAGTTCCCTTGCCTGGAAAATCCCATGGACGGAGAAGCCTGATAGACCTACAGTCCATGGGGTCACAAAGAGTCGGACTCAACTGAGCGACTTCACTTTCAAAACTCTACAATTTGCCAAAACTCATTGAAATTTGCACTTAGTAATAGTGAATTTTATTGTATGTAAATTTTAATTCAAGAAAACTGACTTTTAAAAGAACAGCCATACACTCATTGAGTAGTAACATGTTTGTATACCACTGCACAACTAATAGAAAATAATATTAGTAGTTATTAAATGTAGTATAAAAATAATACACAAAATAATATTAGTAGTTATTAAATGTAGTATAAAAATAATACACAAAATAATATTAGTAGTTATTAAATGTAGTATAAAAATAATACACAAAATAATATTACTAGTTATTAAATGCAGTATAAAAATAATACACAAATATTGAGTGACCACTAATTATACATCAAAGGCTGAGCTAGGTGTTCCAAGACAAAAAGTTATAAATTAGACAGTGGGTGGTAAGACAGGTGAGTAAACAAATAATTAAAATGCAGTGTAAGTGATATGATGGAGATAAATGCAAGATGCTGCAGCTACAGAGAGAAGCTGTACCCAATCCAGCCTGGAGGGTATCAGAGGTTCTTAGTGAAGTCAATATCAAGGTGCAAATGTAATGGAAGAATATAAGTAAGTTAAGCAAATGAAGGCTTGTGGGTAATGACCCAAAGGGAGGGTCACACACAGTTGAAGCTTGGAGTAAGAGAGCAGGTGGTGACCTGTGAGTCAAAGTAAGCTAGATATAAGCAGGTATATTCAAGATACAGCTAAGAAATAGAATTCCTAGAATTAAATAATTCTTACACATGGGAACTGAGGCAAAGCAAGAGGACAAGGATATTGTTACTTTCCTAGCTTGAAAATTTGGGTAAATGTTGGCAGTATTCACTGAAGCTTAAAAGCAGGAAAACAAGGAGTGGGTTTAGTGAAGGGGGTATGGGCCAAGTTATATGAGTGCTGACTACAAAGTGTCTGTGAGACGTCCCAGGGCAATCAGTAGAAGGTCATTGAACATAAAAGGCTGGAGCACAGGAAATGGACCAGAAATAGAGGTGCTGGCTTAGGGGTACGAACCTATCACAAGAGACGATGAGATCAACCAGGGAGACTGAAACAGGAGCCACAATGGCCCCAGACAGGGAAAAGAAGGAATAGCGAGGTGGCTAGGAGGATAAATAGAAAACCATGTCCCAGAAGTCAAGCAAAGAGAGTACTTTGAGTGGCCAGTGGTATCAAACTGAAGAAAAATCAAGCAAGATGAAAGGCAAACATTGCACATGCAGTCTGGAAAAGGGACATAATGGACTGATTTTTCAAGCATGGATTCAGTGTGTAAAGGTTGGAAAGCCAGATATAGAGACCTAAAGACTGAGTGGAAGGTGAGGAAAAGGAGATATTTCATATGCTTTAGAGAAACTTCTCTGTGACAGAAATGAGAGTGTGGAATCTGGAGGAGGACTTGGGGATTATAGGCAGTGCCTTGCCCACATGCTCATGGGGTACAACCAGTAGGAAGGGAGAGATGGATGGAGTAACATTCCTGAAAAACCAGGAATGGATGGGATCCATTTTTTAGTAAGATAAAGAGTTTGTCTTCTGGGTCATGAAGGGGGAGGGAAGAAGTAAAGATGCAGATATGTAAGTTTTATGGCAGGAAGCTGAAGAATTTTGACTCATGTCTTCTATTTACCTATGGGAGGCAAGGTCAAATGGAAACTAAGGATGAATTGGGGGTCATACATTTTAGGGAAGAGGTGACAGTTTGAAATAGCTGCCTCAGAGAAGTGAAAGTCGCTCAGTCATGTCCAACTCTTTGCAACCCAACAGACTATATAGTCCATGGAATTCTCCAGGCCAGAATGTTGGAGTGGGTAACCTTTCCCTTCTCTAGGGCATCTTCCCAGCTGAGGGTTCAAACTCAGGTCTCTTGCATTGCAGAGAGACCCTTTACCAGCTGAGCCACAAGATAAGACCAAGAATACTGGAGTGGTTAGCCTATCCCTTATCCAGGGGCTCCTCCTGACCCAGGAATTGAACCAGGGTCTCCTGCATTGCAGGCAGATTCTTCATCAGCTTCCCTTTACCAGGGAAGCCCAGAGTATCTTTAACCACAGTGAAAAGAATTTACTGCATAGGAAAGTTTTCTATCTAAGAAATAGTTGATGTGGGTCTCAGTTTACTTATTCCTTTCCAGATTTGCATTAGAAGGAAGAGGAAAGAGCATTTGGTTCTAGAATTTGTTTGGAGAGAGAGTGTGAGTTCCTTATTAGAAAGCAGAAATGGGATCTCACACATTTTTATATTCACAGCTCTACACTGGTATATGTAATGAAGTTTCCAAATATACCTACACTGGTATACTCTATAAAGTCTAACAGAAGGTATAGGGTGACAATGTTAAGGAGGACAATGAGGTAAAACCCCAAGGTAAACATCTTAAGGGAGTGGGAGCTGTATAGAGGCCTGAGAAAATCTAACCTGCAAGAGGCTGTTAGAAGCAGAGGTCACAAACCTGCAATTTTTCATGACAGCAAAGAAGAACACGAAGAAGAAAACAACCTCTACGTGAGTGTCTGAATGGGTATAGCCTGAATGGGTCAAGTCCATGAAGAGTTTCAGAGCTTAATATCATTGATGTAGACAGAGGAGGTTTGGTGATGAGAGCCTTTACAGGCAGACGAGGGAGCAGACAGTCTGATAGTGGAGTCTGTGAGAACTGCTGTCTTCTCTACCAGTGTTGGTGGCTGTGTCTCAACAGGAGCCATGAGTGTAGTAATTAAAGCTCTGGAATCAGCCGAACTGGGCTGGAGTCCAACTTCTGTCATTCGCTGCTCTTGGGAACTTCTCTGTACTTCGGTTTTTTTTCAACTCTAAAATGAAGACAATATTGCTTGCTTCAGAGTTGTCTTCAAACTTCTATAATGCTGTGCTTGCCAAATATCATGGTGTCTTCATACAGCAAGTATTTAACAAAGAGTATTGTTATTATCATTGTAATTCTAGGTGTATGTGATGCTAGAGTCCCCAAAGAAAGTACGCCCTGTGCATAATGAGATAACCTTTCAGTCAGCCTGGGTGGAGGGAAAGGTGAGGGAGAGAGTTTGCCAAATGGAAAAAATGAAATCATTCAGTAAGTGAGAGCTTTTAACTCAAGCTAGGTCTTTAAACCACGTCAAATGTCAGAGAACCAACCACCAGAGTGATTTTCCTACTCTTCCTTAATAATGGGTCTGGAAATTCAGGATGACTGAACTTTTCCTTTGTCGACAGGAGCAAAGTGTTTAGAAAGAGGAGCCTCGGGAGAGGACTGTAACTCCCTGAGCTCATTAAGATGCCCCAGCCATAGTTAGGCAGTCCTTGGACTTTTGATTAGAACTGTACTCTTTTAACAGACATCTTTGTCCAGATGCAGACACACTACGGTGGTTTCCAAGTAGGAAATAAGGATCACTTGGAAGGGGAAACTTTCCTGACTTTATTCCTCCGATGAGGGGCCCTTCCTTTGCAGTCACTTGAGTCTTCACATCACAGAGAACAGTCTCCTCCTGTCTCTTTACAAGCTCCATCTCCTCCCAGGGGTTTCCAAAAGGAAGCAGCCTGTGCAGCGGCCATGATGCTTTTCCTGCTGGTATGGATGACAGATGATAACAATTTAAAACACAGTCCTCCTTGACCCAATTAAACTCCTGCGCATAACTTTCCAGAGTGTGATCAGTGTTCCCCATACTCGCTTGTCCCAGGGGCTGCCTCTGTTCCTTCTGAAACTACTGTCTTAAATCTTACTATCATTTTAACTCTGATAGTTTCTGTCCTACTTTTTGTGGCTTATATATATTTACATATTTTCTAAAACCCCAAAGCTGTGCTTCAACTCATTAATTTATTTTGTAAATTAATAGCATTCCTTTGTTTTACAGTGACTTGAGAGGGGGAAATATCTGTTAGATCGTAGGCTGGTAGAATTTCATAGTTGTTATTCAGTTGCTAAGTCATGTCTGACTCTTTGTGACCCCAGGGATTGCAGGCTTCCCTGTCCTTCACCATCTCATTTACAATCACCAAAAAGGCACAGAAAGGAGACTTTATTTAATGCCCCCAACAACCCCAATACACAGATCATACCACTGTTTTGAAGAAGGGCATAGTGAAGAGAGAAGATTCATAGTTACAGGCCTGAGTGGATTTTAAAGTCAGATAAGCTGAAAGTTGATTGATTGATGGCTTTACCACATTCACTTGAGAATCTTGAGCCAAATTCCTAACTTCTATGAGCTTCCATTTTCTGTGAACCAAGAGATCTTACAGGACTGAGAGAGGATTATAATGAGTGTCAGTCTCTTTGTAAATACCAATAAAATAGTGACGCTATTATTTTGATATTTTCTTACAAACAATTTTTCACATCTGTAGGCATTAGATGTCTAACATTTTAGAGACAAAAATTAAGCAAAATTATTTTCCTAAACTAGACTGCCGTAGTCACGTTAACTCCTGCATACAGTTCACAATGAATCTTTATGTTCTTTGTGTGGAAAAATCTGCTTGATTTATCAGCTCTGCCAAGTTCTTATAAAGACAAGAAAAAAAAAAAGGTGAAGAGGCAGCAGAGAGAAAAAAAAAATAACAGTATTCTTCATGCAGTCTTTTGCTGTTGACATTATATATTTCCTCTCCAGCAGAGAACTAAAACTAAACTGAGATGCGTCATACTCAGAAGCAACCAGACCTGGTCTGGAATTCGCTGGCTCTGAACTGGAAGGGTGAGCTACCTCAGAATCTTTCATGGGCTGGTTCAAACAGGGTTCTTTGGTTTATTGTTCCCTTTTTAAAGAAGTTCCAGGTAGTGAGAAGGAAACTGCCGTGACGTGTTCAACTTTGGCCCTTGCGCCTGTCGTGTTGGTGGAGCAGTGGAGTGAGTGTCTGTGGACCAGATGCATAAGCTGAGGATGGGTTGCAATCTAGACTTTTGATTGAGAAACCTTCTGTGCTGCTTCAGATGTGGGGCTGCTTTCTCCTCCTTTCTTCCTCCTGAGACTGAAACACAGAGGCACCAAGAGCCTCACACAAGACTGACGAGGATGAAAGGATCTTTGTGAAAAGAAGACCATTTATCAACCATGGGGCCACTTTGGCTAAGCATTGACCTGTAATCACTGTACTGCTTATGGCAACTTTACATCCAAACCCACAGACTCACCTCTGCCAACCAGTTTGCAAGCCTTCGCTGGTCCACACCTATGCTGAGCTGGTGTTTGGGGGACTATCCCTAGGTTTCCAAATATTTAATATTTATTGCATTTGAGGAACTACATAGAAGGGAGGGGGGAAAGAAAACACTTAAAAAGGGACTTTTTTTTTTTTTTTCAGGAAATTTAGCCAATGTTCCAATGAGCTGTGTTGATGAAATGAAGCAGCTCAAGTGAAAACAAATTGAATTTGGAAAAAAAAAAAAAAAAATTCTCCACCCAGTGGCAGTTGGAGCTTCCATTCTGAGTTACTTCTAACTTCCTGGAGCCACGTTTGCTTTGCTGAGCAGACTGAATCATTTAATCTGTCAGCTTCGCTCTGCCCCTGCCAGACCTCACTCAAGGAAAGCTTCCAGAGCCATGGGAGCTCACTGAGGTTGCTGGCTGCCCGAGCCACTCCCTGGAGGCCACGTAGCCACAGTGCAAGCTCCTCTGTCCTAATTCAAGGCTACTCAAAGTCAGGCGAGAGCTTTTCTGTTCCCATCCACAAAAACAGATCAAAAGGCCATGATAACAGCGATAATTATTATTTGATTGAGCTCTCCTTGTGCGTAGCAAGCACCATACCAAGAGCTTTATATCCATTAATTCATGAGTTCTTCACAATGAGGTGATGTGGAGAGCAAATATTCTTCTAGCTATACTGATGAGATGCCTTAAACTCTGCTCAGAAGGAGTGAAAATTCTAGAGATGAGGCCAGCATATAACAGACCACAGGACAGAGTAATGGTGTGGCCAAGTCTAGAAGTACTAAGGAGGAATGAGCATATATCTCCAGCTCTGGGTAAGAAAGTTCAGTCACTCAGTCGTGTCCGACTCTTTGTGACCCCATGGACTGCACCACACCAGACTTCTCTGTCCATTACCAACTCCCAGAGCTTGCTCAAACTCATGTCACTTGCTCAAACTTCTTACTGGGTAAGAAAAGGACCCAGTAAAGGAAGACTTGGGCTTCCTGTCTGGCATTAGTGATAAAGAACCTGTCTGCCAATGCAGGAGACATATGAGACACAGATTTGATCCCTGGTTTGGGAAGATCCTCTGAAGAGTAAGTACATGGCAACCCACTCCAGTAGTCTTGCTTGCAGAATCTTATGGACAGAGGAGGCTGGTGGGCTACAGTCCCTAGGGTAGTAAGGAGTCAGACATGACTGGAGTGACTCAGGATGCACACAAAGGGAGACTTGAAGAGAAGGTAATGTTTGGATCAGAACTGAAGGATAAAAAGAAGCTTACGTAAAGAGTCGCTGGCAGAGAAACCAGCAGAATCAAAGGCACAGAGATGCGGACCTGAACGGTGTAGCGGAAAGACAGCTGGGGTCGAGTGTCACTCTCCTGTCAATTGAAAGGGAAGGAGGCAAAGAATATGAGCAATCAGCAGTATCGGATTTCCCAGCCTCCTTCATGCTTAAATGAAGCAATAGTCTAATTTCCTTTCTGGCTAATAGAATGGAGCAGGAAGCAATAGGCATGTCTTCCAGGTCTATAATCCTTTTTTTGAGTGAGCCTTTCTCTCTTGTCTCATATTTTGCCCAATAAAGAGAATTCTGAGAACCCAGAGGAGGGTGACCCAAAAGACCAAAGGAAGCAAGGGTTCTGGATTATGGCCTGAAGCATATCACCTCTTTCTCAGCCAAACCACATTAGGTGGCGGCAGGAATGAGAAACAGACTCTTGTGCTATTCTGTTGAAACCTGGAGATTATCTGTTCTAGCATGTTGTCTACTCTAACTAGTCAAGGTGGTCAGCGAAAAGAAAACAGCAACCTAGTCCCTGAGAGCTTTGCACAGCGGGAGGAAGAATTTAGGATTTCTCTTTATAGGAGTGGGGAGCTGGAGTTTGGTTCAGGGAGTTTGCTCTGGATGCTGTGTGTACAGGGAGTTGGAGCCAGAGGCAAGACAGTGGGAATGGAAAGAGAGGTATGCTTGGCTAGGGATCTACCCGTACTGCCCTCCAGAGTGTACCTGACTCCTACCTTCTTGTTCTGTTGTTATAAACTGTAGACAGAGTACATAGTAAGATCTTGTGAAATTGTGCAGGTATCCACAACTAAAGGAGAAGGCAATGGCGACCCACTCCAGTGCTCTTGCCTGGAAATTCCCATGGACGGAGGAGCATGGTGAGCTGCAGTCCATGGGGTCACTAAGAGTCAGACACAACTGAGCGACTTCACTTTCACTTTTCACTTTCATGCATTGGAAAAGGAAATGGCAACCCACTCCAGTGCTGTTGCCTGGAGAATCCCAGGGATGGGGGGAAACTAGTGGGCTGTCATCTATGGGGTCGCACAGAGTCGGACACGACTGAAGCGACTTAGTAGCAACAGCCAAAACTAAAACATCTATGACATTTTGATTCCACTAATTTGACTTAGTATGAATAGAATGTTAGCTTTCTGATTAAGAAAAATAGATACTGCAACAAGCAACAGAGATTTACTGTATAACAGAGTGAACTATAGCCAATATCTTATAATAACCTATAAGAGAAAATAATCTGAAAAGTAACATATGTGCATATGTATAACTGAATCATCTTTTTGTGCACCTGAAACACTGTTAAGTCAACTAAACTTCAATAAAATGCATATATGAAGAAAAAAAATAAACATTTGAAAAGCAACAGTCCAGGCATCCAGTAGTGTAAATGAATGAATTACTTCATCACTGCCAATCTCTTCACACCAACCGTGGTGCGTGGTGTTGACACATACCATCTCATTTCAAATTCACCACAGTCCCAGGAGGAAGATATCATTATTGTGATCCAATGCGTAAAGAACCAGTGACTTAGACACGCTGTGCTGCTCTCCTGAAGACCTGTAGTCACTAAATTCTAGAGCTGAGCCTTGAACCCTGGCTTCTGTAACTTCAGAGCTCATACTCCTTCCTTACATCCTGCTTGCTCCATAATCTTTAAGTAAGAAGATTTTGGGGTTGAATTTAATGGTCCCTATGGTGGGGAAACCCTTTTACTACATGCTGTTAACGTAGTGGCTGCCTGGTATATGTCATGACAGAAAATAGCTTCACTTATCATAAACTCAATGTGATTTAGAACAAAGCCCTCAGCTATGTGGAGCAAATTTTTCATTCTACAGATGAGGGAATTGCAGCCTTCAGAAGTGGGAAGGGAAGGGTTACACAGGCTTGCAATATAGTCTCTCCCTTTCTTGGGGACACCCTCGGGGAAGAAATGTGACCTGTTCAAATCTCCTTGTAAATAAGCTATTAAAGGTTCTGGGGAAATCACTGATGGTTTTTATTAGTGGTGGAATTTTTATCTTTGGGCCACTTTTAGCAGCATGTACCTTATCCTTCTAGGATTACTTATGGTAAATAAGCCTGGAAGTCACTGATTCATAGGGCAAGGCGCCCTGAAAAATGTCACGTAAGCTATGCAGTTGCTGGAGTATTAAATGGAAATGTTTCATGACTAAGAGAGCTGACTTTCATGTAAGTAATGTGTTGTATATATTTTTTAGAGACCCATGTGTTAAAGCCTGGGACAGAGAAAGTCCTAATGTGGCAAGAAAGTCCCCGGAAAGTGGTATTGGCTGTTTCAGTCTCTCCCCCATTCCTGTGCCTTGTGATGACTTGTAGCTTAGACATGATTTGTAAAGCTTGATACTTGGTAAGATATTTGCTTCTTGTGAATCTAATTTGAAAATCTAACATTAGTGTTATGTCTAAAAGGTACTGCTTATCCAAAATCAAAGAGTTTGGCAGCAATGGAAGATACAAATTTGGGCCTCTTGTCTCCTATATTCCAGACCACTTAAATGCTGAGGTTTCTTCTGCTTCTGCATCTTCTTCATGACTTAGAATGATGGGGATGGGGATGACACAGTGATGGTAAAGCAACTACCTTTGATTAAATACCAACTACTTATCAGATGTGGAGAAGGGAATGGCAACCCATTCCAGTATTCTTGCCTAGAGAATCCTATGGACAGAGGAGCCTGGCAGGCTACAGCCCATGGGATCGCAAAGAGTCAGACACGACTGAACGACTGACACACACACACACATACGCACACACACACGCACGCATGAGCGTGCATGCGTATCAGATGGGTTTCTGTGTTGTCCAGTGGTAAAGAAAACACCTGCCAATGTAGGAGATGTAGGTTGAATCCCTGCATCGGGAAGATCCCCTGGAGAAGGAAATGGCAATGCACTCTTGCCTGGGAAACCCCATGGACAGAGGAGCCTGGAGGGCTGCACTTCATGGGGTCACAAAGAGTCAGAAATGTCTTGTGACTAAACAACAACAATAACATATCAGACACAATGCTATGTGTTCATACATATACATACAGTGTGAACAATGCAAACATATATAAAAACTTACAATTCATACAAGACAAATATGTGTAGTGCTTTTATTGGGTTCAACCTTATGAAACTTCGAAGATTCAACCCACCAAACAGCAATTTCATATGGCTCCACCTAATAATCTGTCGGGCCATCTAAATTAGCCTCTCTGAAGATCTTCAGTCTTAATCATATGAGGGAGCCTAATATATAAAAATAGAAAGCAAAAATACTCCAAGAAAAGGGAGCTTCTCCTGTAAGGGCTCCTAGGAGGGGACCAATCCGGAAATCTGGGAATTGAAAGAGGACTGACACAACGGGGGCAGAGTGAATGAGACAGACCCACAGGAGTCAAGTTTAGACACAGAGGCAAGAGCAAAGCCACTGGGCTTTATAGGCAGAACTAGAGAAGTTAACTTTTACCCTAAGTGGGTTTTGACTTGGTGCTGGAGAGCGGGGAATGAGATGTGATTTATGCTTTTTCAAGAGTCTCTCCAGCTGCCTGGTGAAGAGTATATTACAGGGGTGCAAAAGTGGTGATGGAGAGACCATGTGGGATGCTTCTGTTGTGGGTCAGGTAGGAGCTAATGGTGGCCTAGGCTGGAGTGATAGCAATGGGGGTGGAGATAACTCCTTAGATGTGGGATTAGTGTGGTCACTTCTGACAGACAGAGGTTCCCCATGCTCCCAGCAGCCTCATCAGGAAAGCTCTTCTTAATGTCTCAGAGCATGTTTGCTAGCAACCTCTCAGCTTAGAGAAGGCTGTGGAAGCAGACAGAGGTTGCACTTGCTTACTTTGATGTATGGCTTGTGGATAAGATATTGCACGTTTATTTTCTCTTTTGTCTCAGAGAAGGATTTGCTTTGGGTGGGTGGGGGACTTGACAGGAAACCCTTATGGGGGGGTCTGTCTTTGGTGTAGGAGAAGCTGGAGACTGGAATTCATATACTCTTTTCCAGAAAATGAAACCCCTTCCAGGTCCAGAGATAATTAGACAAAAGTCTCACGGTTGCAGTAAGCAGAAAGGGGCTATGATAGGCAGATTCTTGGCATAGCTGTTCAGGATACACAAGGGCTTATCCAGGGACCAGGAGAGTAGGGGCCACTGAGGGAAACTGGCTAAGGATTAATTGAATGATGAGGAGAAGGATGAGGAGGAGAGGAAAGGGAGGCAGGGGTCTGGGACAGCGCCCGGTCTGCCTTTGTAGGCCAGTTCCCTAACAACGCGTTCTGGGGGAAGTCAGGGGCTTGACTGAAGCTTAATTCAGATTCTCTGAATGTGCCTTAAGGAGACAGACTAAGAAATGATCCGCTGAAATGCAAAGGGAAGCAAAACTTGGCAAGAACACAGTGGCAAATGAGCTAAGAATATGGGGAGATATCCTGCCAAGACCCCCTTCCCCCCAGGACCACCCTCAGCGTATCCGGAGAAATCAATCAATTGGACGGGACTGCATGGCTCCAACAGAACAGCAGTGGGGGACCCCTGTGAGGTTTGGGGGGTCTTCCATTTACAAACAGGATTTGAGTCTCAACAGAGCATTAAGACGGGTCAATGGAGGCACAGGGGATGAGTTCAACATCCCTTAACATCCTGTGGGTGACTCAGTGGTGCCAAGTGCTATGCCCACTGCTGGACTACACCCAAGGTATTCTAGCCCTGCCTCCTACTTCGTGTGAAGGCCCTGGAGCTGAGACGTGACATGATTTCAATGTCCCGCCACACTGGGGAAATTTGTAAGAACGTTGCAGAGAGTTCACAAAATTCATCACGTCTACAGACCATTCCCTGACCTTGCTCTCATTTCCCTGCACAGGCTCTTTCCTGTCTTGGGTATTCTCAGTACTCTTCTCTGAATGTCTAGCATGATAGACCCATGATCTACTCAGGAGGTCACTTCCTATGGGCCACTCATGGGGTCATCTGCTAGGTTCATCAAGATGAAAGGTCGGGCACATCCCTGGTTGGCACAGTGGATAAAAACCCACCTGCCAATGTACGGTGCATGGGTTTGATCCCTGGTTCCAGAAGATTCCACATGCCATGGGCAACTAAGCCCATGGACCACAATTGCTGCAGCCTGTGTGTTCTAGGACCTGTAAGCCACAATGACTGAGCCTATGCCACAACTCCCGAAGCCCGCGGGTTCCGGAGTCCACGCCCCGCCACAGCAGAAGCCACTGCAATGGGAAGCCCGGGCGCCACAACCAAGAGTCGTCCCTGCTCACTGAAACTAGGGAAAGACCTCACAGCAGCAAAGACCCAGGCAACCAAAAGCAAAGAAATAAGAGTCTGAAATAGAGGAAAGGTCAGAAGAACTTCATACAGATCATCCCCTTTTTATACATGCAATTTCTTCCTGCAACTCTCATCAATTTTATAAGCAAATTTATACCCCCCAAATCTCTTTACAGCCTCCAAAGTGCTTTAGCCTATATATATCTATATCTATATCTATATCTATATATACATCTGCATCTCACCCTAGTTTTGTGAAGTAGCTGTTATTATCCCCAGCTGACTGGTGAGGAAACAGGTTCAGAGAGGGCAAGATCTGCCCAGAGTCACACAGCAGGTTTCACTCGTCTCCTAGTTTCCGTCTAGCTCATTCGCCCCGATTCGATGCTGTCTTCATTATCTTCTTTTCTTAATCTGCCATCTCAGTGCATAAAATAGGACAAAATAGTAGTCTCTGTTCCCATGTCTGTCCAAATGAGGATGCAGGCTGTAGTCCATTTTCCTTTAGTTCAGCTGAGACAAACTCTCATCTGGAAAATATTTATTTCTTAACATTTCCAGGCTCATTGACTGTGCCCTCCAACCTCACACATTTTGATCCAACAGCCCTCTCCCCCACGACTATTCATAATGATAAAAGAAAACAAACAAAAACTGTTATTTCACACTACTGTCTGTTCCTTTGCAAAAATTCCTTTTCCTATTCCAATTGCCCTCCCCAACTTTTGACTTAGAAAACTTCTACTCATCCTCCAAGTGCCAGGAATACCACCCTTGACTTCCAAGCCCGTTGCCTGGGTCATCTCAGTTCTCACAGCCCCATCTCTGTGTTCTTCCATCATAGCACTTATCAGACTATTCACATGCCTTATCTCCTCCTCTGGCTCAGGAGCCCCTTGAAGGCAGGGTGTTCCTATCTTTAGTATTTAACACAGATTTTGACCCACACTAGCAGGTGTTCAGGAAATATTCTTGCCCTGATCGAAAATCACAAACCACACAGAGATAGTTACATCTCTAGGCAATCGGTTTCCTATAAGTAAATAACCATTTTCTTGCTTCCAGAAACAATTGCATTGGCCTTTTCTTTTAATCTTACATACAATAAAATACATAGTTCTGAATATTCAGTTAGATGAGTTTTGACATATATATACATCTTGGTAACCATCATCTCGAATAAGCACAGACTATTTCCACCTATTTTCTTCCTTACTTTCAGTCTACAAGAACAGTCTTCTAAACACCTTGGCCAGAGCTAAGAATTCTAGTTTTAAATCCATATCTCAATGTGAGCTGTCCTTTATAGGCACAAATCTTGGCCCAAGGGACCATGATGGCTGCGGTGAACTGGCAGGGTCATGGTGCATGAAGCAGTGCATGGCATCACTCTTCTGAGCAGAAATGGCACATCTGTAATGTACAGTTGGCTGAATAACATTTTATATTCACAGTCAGTGGTCAATACAAAACCCTCCCTTCTCCTGGCGTAAGCAAAGAAGTCCCTAGGAATCCAGATCAGCTAGGAACAGATAATGGAGCCTAAGGTCTTAAATCATCCTTAGGCTTGTGGCCTGGTTTTCATTTGGTCCTGGAGAATGTCTTTTCCTTCCATGGACTGTAAGCCAATGTTTCTTTTCCTGCTGATTTATGACCTCCTATAAATTAACAGAGGCCTTTCAACTGGGAACCTCACATCCCCAAAGCATGAATCTTCCATACATAATTTCTCCCGAAGGATGCCAGAGTTAGCTCTCAATTATGTATAATGATGGAGGTACACGGTGGCCGAAACGATACAAATGCTACTTATATTCCAATCGGAACAGTCACACCAAGTCCTAGGAAGGGAACAGTCAAATTTGCATCCCAGAAGCATAAAAATTTTGCCTGCTCAGGGCAGAGGAAGGAGTTTTATTCATCTTTAGTTACAGTAAATGTTGGTTTATTGAATACCTCTTATGAGATGAGAGATACAGAGACACAAGAACATGCTGTTCCCTTCAAAGGATTCTCAGTTGGTCGTGTAGATGGACGTGTCTATAACTGTAAACAAGCTAAGTTTTCCACTTATTTGAAGATGATTTTTACCAATATTTTAGTGGTTCAGGCATCCAAAGTCATAATGGAATGGAAAAAAAGAACACTAAATTATAATTTTATTGTCTGCTACCAGATTTCTTTGATTCATTTCTTGTTTTATTCTAACATTCACCAAGTGTCACTAGGTACCAGATGCTATGCCAGGAACCAGGAGTAATGTCATGAAGAAGAGGTGGTCTTTACCCATGGGGTACATAACCATGGCAACTGAGGATTTGTGGGCTACGTGTCAGTAGGACACATGTGTGGAGTAAAACAGAGATTCAATGTTTGATGTAGAGAATTTACTTATGGGTTGTATCTCTCTTAAGCTGATTTTTTTTCCTTACTGAGAAAGGAAAAATGGGTTGTGGTAGGGGTTCTGACTAGGGGTCAGAAAGCCCATTGTCTACTTTCTGATCCTCTTCCCATTAGCTGGTGATTTGATAAAAGCCATTTGAACTCTTTGCTTCAATTCCTCCATATGTACAATAGGGGCAACGTTTACCTTAGGAGTTGGAAATTCTGTGTGCATGTGTATGTGTGTGAGTGTGTGTTAAATAAGAATTATCTACCATACAATTCATGCTTCCACACATTCACCACCCACATATTCATTGCTACTTTGTTTATCCTTCAAAGTAGATTTTGTAGCTGCTGTAACACATTACTGCTAACTTGGTGACTTAAAACAACAGAAATCTATGATCTTATAGTTCTAGATGCCAGAAGTCAAAAATTATATCACTAGGCTAAAGCCTAGGTCAGCAGGGAAGGCTCCAAGGGGAGCCTTGCCTCTTCCAGCTTCGGATGGCCACCAGCATAGCTTAGCTTGTGGCTACATCATTTCAATCTCTATCTCTGTGGTCACATTGCCTTGTCCTCTTCTGACTGTGATTTCCTTCTACCTTTCTCTTATAAAGACCCTTATGATTGCATTTAGGGCCTACCCAAATAATCCAGGGTAATTTGTCCATCTCAAAATCCTTAACTTTATTACATTTGCAATATCCTATTTTTGCCATGCAGAGCAATATTTGCAGCCTCCCAGGATTATTATATCATTTGTGGTGATGTGTGGGTGTTCAGTGGTGCCTGACTCTTTGAGACGGTATAGACCATAGCCCACCAGGCTCCTCTGTCCAGGAGATTCTCCAGGCAGGAATACTGGATTTGGTTGCCATTTTCTCCTCCAAGCGATCTTTTCACCCAGGGATAGAACCTGAGTCTCCTGCGTCTCTTTGCATTGGCAGGCAGATTCTTTATCACTGAGTCACCTGGAAAGCCCAAGATATCTTTTACAGGGCGATTATTTAGCCTACCATGTCCTGTATTTGTGTGTTTACTTGGGATTTTGGGGCTTCTGTGGTGGCTAAGATGGTAAAGAATCTGCCTGCAATGCGGGAGACCTGAGTTCAATCCCTGGGTTGGGAAGATCCCCTGGAGAAGGGAATGGCAACCCAGTCCAGTATTCTTGCCTGAGAAATCCCATAGACAGAGGAGCCTGGTGGGTTACAGTCCATGGGGTCACAAAGAGACTCACAGGACTGAGCACCTAATGCTCTCACTTTGGCACTTTGAGAGTGGGTAAAATATATGGATTAAGTGTATGGGCTTTGAAATCAAAAGGGCCTGTTTTTGAGTACTATCTCTGCCACTTCCTAGCTGCGATTTTGGGCTAAGTTACTTTCACTTTCATAATATGGACTATATGAGTAGTTAGTACCTCAGCTCAGGGTATTAATCAAGTTACTCGACAGATACCAGAAATTAACAACATTAGGCGCTCATGGTCTAGAGTTAAACTTTTTTTTCCCTTCCACTGGAGAACTTAAGATCTGGTTGAGAAAATATAAAATAAAGTTTCAATGACGTTCAGTGACTGCTATTAGCAAGGGAAGTTTGTGGCTATGGGAACCTAGAGTTGGGCCATATATCCTGTAGGATCTGAAGGAAATGGAGGAATCTTGATGGATGAGAAGTTGTTAACCTAGGAGGAGAAAAAGAATGCAGGTGGGCCAGCATATGCAAAAAGGGGGCATGGTAACAGATGAATGGATAAAGAAGATGTGGCAGATACACGATGGAATACTACTCAGCCATAAAAAAGAATGAAAGTGCTACTTGCAGCAACACGAAGGCAACTGTGAACTTACCTACAAAGTAGACAGAGACTCACAGACACAGAGATCAGACTTGTGGTTGCCAAAGCGGATGGAGAGAGAGAGAGGCGTGGATTGAGTATTTGGGGTTGGTAGATAAAAACTGTTACATTTAGAGTGGTTGTGCAACAAAGTCCTACTCTACAGCACAGGGAACTGTAGCCAATCTCCTGGGATAAACCATAATGGAAAATAATATTAAAAAATAATGTATGTATGCATGAAACTGAGTCACTTTACTGTACAGTACAGATTGACACAACATTACACATTAACTATGCTACAATTAATAAAAAAACTTTAAAACACTGAGAAAAAAATTAAAACTTCTGTTTGGTAAGATAACTGTTAAAAAGGTGGAAAAAAAGGTGGACATGATAAGAGGCGAGGTTTAGTGGGGAGGGATACAGAATCTGGGTGGCACTGGAGAGGTGCCAGGGGCTGGTTCATGTGAGGCCACTAGTACCACAGGAGGCAGGGCCTGCCTCTTGGGCACGCAGCCTGTGTGGTTGCCAACGCCCTGCACTTAAAAACGTCTTGTGCCTTGCTTAATGCTGCTCTCTTGCTGTCTTGAAATGCCTAATAATTTTTAAACAAGTTCTGCATTTTTACTCTGCATGGGGCTACAAATTCTGTAGCCAGTCCTGGTGCCAAGAAAAAGAGTGTAAGCTTTTGCCTAAGGACAAGAACTTCCTCTTCAAGGATTTTAAGCAAAGGAGAACAGAATCAGACATTGGTTTTCGAAAAGTTGGTCACAGGTTGTTTCTGGGGAGAACGATGGATGGGATGTCGGTGGAGGGGCTGTGGTAACAGTTGAGGTTAGAGGGTCTGGTCTAAGGCTGGGAGAACAGGATGAAGGCAACATGAGAGTTGATATATTTAGTGAGCAGCAGCAGTGGTAATTGGATGCTGAAGGTAAAGGGAGCAAGAAAATCAGCATCGTTCTCACATTTTTAGCTCAAATGATCGAGTGAGGCAGGACCACTGATAGGACAGGGCAGCAAATGGCAGCAAATTCCCTGTGGAATCAAGCTACTGAGTTGCCAAAGATTGCATGACCCTCCCTCTCCTCCCCTCCCAGCTCCTCTCCCCTAAATCTCTCTTCTCCTGGTCTGTCTCCCTTTCCTCTCCCTCCTCCTCCTTTCTTTTGTGGCGCTGGGGAAATCCAACCAAGCCAGGAGGAAAAAGTGAGACAGAGTTCAGACTTTACAAAAAGTGTCTTTTCCTTTCTGTCCCCCAGACAGCTTTCAAACTGCCAAGAGCTTTCCCATCTAGTGGTCTTTTTCCTGCATATCTGATCCCTCTGACTCTAAGACTTTGTGTAACTCTTAATACCTTCACCTCTCTCCCCATGTCCATGCTTTTCCATACTTACCACATACACACACATAGACACTTAGCTCATTTCTGTCTTCATTCTCTGGGCTATCTCACTGACAAGTCCTTGGGAAAGTCCTCACTAGTTTTAAGCATTGCCTCCAACTCCACTCCCGTAACATGGACACAGGCCCACACACGCGGAAGCATAGGCAGTTCCTTCTCTGCGATACACTTTCCTGACTTCCTGTCCCTTCAACTTTTTCAGCATTGCCACAACTACAACAAAAGTGTAAACGATTGTCTGTGTAATGCCCCTTCTCTCCCATCAGTCTATTAATATAAACATCACAAGACAAACACCATGACTCCTTTGCTTATTGGGTCACACAACTTGGAAAAGAGTAAGAAATAAATGAACGTTTTCTGACTGTGGCAATATACCTGCGTGAATGACCAATGAATGGAGGGGGTAGATTATGATGATGATCAAGGGGTGGCTTCCTCAATGCCTTGGGAGGTTTGTGTACTCTAACCCTGTAAAACAGGGGTCTCTGGTTAGAAAGATCTAAGAATAGCACCTCTAAAAATGAAATATCAAAAGACTTAATGACAGCGAGAATGGCATATTGATCAGCACTTTACAGTTTATATACAACATTTACTAGACGTATCTCTTTCCGTTAATGAAAGTTTGTGTGCCGGGCACACAGTGAGGCCAAACTGAACCTTTGGAGTTTGGAGCAGAGAAAGGTTTTATTGCAGGGCCATGCAAGGAGACAGCAATGGCATCCCACTGCAGTACTCTTGCCTGGAAAATCCCACAGATGGAGGAGCCTGGTGGGCTGCCCTCTATGGGGTTGCACAGAGTCAGACACAACTGAAGCGACTTAGCAGCAGCAGCAGCAGCAGCATGCTTACTGTATAGTGGCTCAGTTGTAAATAATCCTCCTGCCAATCCAGGAGATGCAGGTTTGATCCCTGGGTCAGGAAGACCCCTGAAGAAGGAAATGGCAACGCACTCCAGTGTTCTTGCCCAGAGAATCCCAGGGATGGGGGAGCCTGGTGGGCTGCCATCTGTGGGGTCGCACGGAGTCAGACACGACTGAAGCGACTTAGCAGCAGCAGCAAGGAGACAAGGTGGCTCATGCCCTGAAAAGCCTGCCGCTCCCCAGGGATTTCAACAATGCACTTTTAAAACTCAGGTCAAGGTGAGGGTCACAGGACACCTGATCAGATCCTGCATGGTTTTCTGTCTGGCTGATGATGAGGGAACAGGGTGTGTCACAGGGGTTAACTTTATCAGTCCTTGGGCTCCAAGAGGCCTGGGCTGTGACCTCATGGTTATCAAGTAGTTAGCATTTGGTGAGGGGCTGGGGGAGAAGAGTAGGTTCACACCTTCAAAACAGTGCAGGCCATTTGCATAAAATACTGTTATCTAGCTACTTTATGCCAGCAAATTTGGAAAACTCAGCAGTGGCCACAAGATTGGAAAAGGTCAGTTTTCATCCCAATCCCAAAGAAAGGCAACGCCAAAGAATGCTCAAACTACTGCACAATTGCACTCATCTCACACGCTAGTAAAGTAATGCTCAAAATTCTCCAAGTCAGGCTTCAGCAATATGTGAACCGTGAACTTCCTGATGTTCAAGTTGGTTTTAGAAAAGGCAGAGGAACCAGAGATCAAATTGCCAATATCTGCTGGATCATGGAAAAAGCAAGAGAGTTCCAGAAAAACATCTATTTCTGCTTTATTGACTATGCCAAAGCCTTTGACTGTGTGGATCACAATAAACTGTGGAAAATTCTGAAAGAGATGGGAATACCAGACCACCTGATCTGCCTCTTGAGAAATCTGTATGCAAGTCAGGAAGCAACGGTTAGAACTGGACATGGAACAACAGACTGGTTCCAAATAGGAAAAGGAGTACGTCAAGGCTGCATATTGTCACCATGTTTATTTAACTTATATGCAGAGTACATCATGAGAAATGCTGGACTGGAAGAAACACAAGCTGGAATCAAGATTGCCGGGAGAAATATCAATAACCTCAGATATGCAGATGACACCACTCTTATGGCAGAAAGTGAAGAGGAACTAAAAAGCCTCTTGATGAAAGTGAAAGTGGAGAGTGAAAAGGTTGGCTTAAAGCTCAACATTCAGAAAACGAAGATCATGGCATCTGGTCCCATCACTACATGGGAAATAGATGGGGCAACAGTGGAAACAGTGTCAGACTTTATTTTTCTGGGCTCCAAAATCACTGCAGATGGTGACTGCAGCCATGAAATTAAAAGACGCTTACTCCTTGGAAGGAAAGTTATGACCAACCTAGACAGCATATTCAAAAGCAGAGACATCACTTTACCAACAAAGGTTTGTCTAGTCAAGGCTATGGTCTTTCCTGTGGTCATGTATGGATGTGAGAGGTGGACTGTGAAGAAGGCTGAGCGCGGAAGAATTGATGCTTTTGAACTGTGGTGTTGGAGAAGACTCTTGAGAGTCCCTTGGACTGCAAGGAGATCCAACCAGTCCATTCTGAAGGACATCAACCCTGGGATTTCTTTGGAAGGAATGATGCTCAAGCTGAAACTCCAGTATTTTGGCCACCTCATGCGAAGAGTTGACTCACTGGAGAAGACTCTGATGCTGGGAGGGATTGGGGGCAGGAGGAGAAGGGGACGACAGGATGAGATGGCTGGATGGCATCACTGACTCAATGAATATGAGTCTGAGTGACCTCTGGGAGCTGGTGATGGACAGGGAGGCCTGGCGTGCTGCAGTTCATGGGGTTGCAAAGAGTTGGACACGACTGAGCGACTGATCTGATCTGCTCTGCTCTGAGCTAGTTCAGAGAGGAGTTAAAGCAGAAGATATGTAGGAAAGGCCCCATAGGGTCCTGCTCGGTTACAGTGTGATTTACTCAGCAGTGCTGAATCAGAATTCATATCTCCATTTGCAAATGGGCCAAAGGAGACTTGGGAGATGGTGTAACTGCCTAAGGTGTCACCAAGGCAAAGTAGCAGAATCAGTGTTTACACCCCTGTGCATTTCGGTCTGCAGCCTGTATTTACTCTGCACACCTTAATGCTGCTGAGGTGTGTAGGCGTTCACCAAGCCTGAGCTGTGTACTCTGCCTGCAGAGATGGATCTGATTGTGCGGGGAGAGGTAAATGAATCAGTAGGCAGTGCAGACACATACTCAGTGAGAAAGGAGCCCTGTGGAGAGGACCACTGAGTCCGCTCTGGGGTCAGCTAGGTGTTTGGGGCCAGAAGACACGGAGCCAGGGCAGGCCAGTGGCTTCTGGGCTAATCCGTGGTGAGCCTGGGTGGCAGGGCATTTGAGGAATGATCTCAGAGACAGACTGGGGAGAGCTCTAGCCCTGCTCACTCCCTGCTGACAGTCCGCTCCTGGGCGGCCCACTCACTGGGGGGCAGGGAGGGGATCACTCACTGCGGAGGGGGAGGGTGGGTGGGCAGGGATGGCGGTGGGGGGGGCGCGGGGAGGGGGTGTTGGACGGGGTTGGGGAGGGATGCCGGAGCTGCCCCTGTCCTCAGTCCTTCCATGGCCTTTTGCCTACCTTCCAGGCCTATCCCCTTTGCTGGCATTTTCTCTTCCTGGAGCCTCGTCACAGGCTTCATTATTTGTCCTCAGTTTTGAGTAAAGAAAACAGCTGACATGGTTTATGGTGATGCTCCCATAAACTAGAAGAGAAGGAAAATGTGTGTGTTAAAAAAATATAAAGTCATAAGGGAAAATAATATGAAAAAGAATATATATGTACATATAACTGAATTACTTTGCTATACACCAGAAGCTAGCCCAGCACTGTAGATCAACTATTCCTCAATTAAATAAATTTAAAAAAAGAAAAGGTAAAGCCACATTAGACTTCCCTGTAGCCCAAGTGGTAAAGAATCTGCCTGTGAGGCAGGAGACCAGGGTTCAGTCCCTGGGTTGGGAAGTTCCTCTGGAGAAGGGAATGGCAACCCACTCCAGTATTCCTGCCTGGAGAATTCCATGGACAGAGAAGCCTGGCAGGCTACAGTCTGTGGGGTCGCAAAGAGTCAGACACGACTGTGACTAACACACACACACACACACACAAAGCCACATTGACCCTAAGAGAAGTAAAGACCAATAGTGGGATGCCATTCAGTGTGAGTGTGTCTTTACAAGTGTGTGAGTGGTATTTGAAGTGGAATGATAAGGTCTGTTACAGAGAAAACTAGTTTTTTCATTCATTCGTGCTGCTGCTGCTGCCAAGTTGAGCAGGGCAAAGCTCATGTCTTTGGAAAAGGGCCATAATTTGGTGTACTTCCCCACTCATTGGGCTTCCCCTATGGCTCAGTGGGTAAAGCATCTGCCTGCATTGCAGGAGACACAGGAGACACTGGTTTGATCCTTGGGTCAGGAAGATCCCCTGGAGGAGGAAGTGGCAACCCACTCCAGTATTCTTGATTGAGAAAATCCCATGGACAGAGAAGCCTGGCAGGCTACAGTCCACAGGGTCGCAAAGAGTCGGACATGACTGAGTGACTAAGCATGCATATCCTACGCGCCGTGTGAGCATGATCATGGTAAATGACTTCATTACCTTGAGGCTTAGTTTTATCCTCTATAAGGTGAGGATAGTAGTACCTACCCTATGGGGTGATTGTAAGAATTAAATCAAAGAACATACGAGAAGTGTTTGGTCCAGCATCTGCTTTAGGATTGCTTTTTGCTAAAGAGGAGCTGTTCATATGATCTTTCATTCAGCTTACATGGACTCTCATCTTCTGGGTACCAGATGGAGAATATACAGATAAGTCACAGACCTTGGCCTCAAAAACTAGTTTAAAAGTAAAGAAAGATACATGAAAACAAGTATCTGATGAGTTAGAAGTGCTCCTTGAGCTATAAAAATGACCAAGAACTTTGAAAGAGAATGAGATGTTTCTGAATTGTGCAATGGATGAAGTCAGAATCCTTTGCAGGGGGAGAAATAAGTTGAAGTTCTCTGTTAGAGACATGGATCAGGGGACCATCCTACACGAGGCCACAGAGGTATCTTGTGACTCAGTCAGTAAGGGGGCTTCCTGACCATGGCCCTTTATCAACCTGATGCATTTTAGAGACTTTGGTTTGGGTTGGGAAGATAACTTGGACTATCATGGATGACTGATATGAAATGAAGCTATCAGAGCGTTTAAGAGCACAGGCATTGGGGTCAAAGATCTAGGTTCAAACCTGGACTTCACTGCTTTACTTACTAGTTGTGCCATTTGGGGTGAGTTACTTCACATCTATGGATCTCACTTTCATCATTTGGAAAATAGTGGAACTAGATACCAATTTCCTAGAGCTGGCCCAACATTATAGGCACAGCAGTATTCCAGAAGCAGGTACGCAGTGAATGATGTGTATGTGTGTGTGTGTGTGTATGAAAGAGGGCTAGAGTGAGTTTGTGCATATGAGTTGGCATTTATCTAATGCTTACTCTTTATGATAGAAACTATGCTAATTATTATGTGAGCACGATCATGTGAAATGAAGTCCATTTTACAGATGGGAAAATAAAACTTTAAGGAGGTCAAATTCTTTGTCTTAGCTCATAAGGCTAGAAAATGGCAGAGTCAGTTTGCTTGATGCAAATGCCTGTTAAGTATTAATTGTCCTTTTAATACTCAGTCCAGTGCAAGCTGCCTGCCTTGGCTAACCTCTGGGGCTAAGCTTCCAGTTAACATGCCACCCAGTTAGAGTTAGAGACCCTTTGAAGCATGAAGTCCTCAAAATAGCAGGTTGCGTCTCTTGGAGGTGAAAGAGCTACATCCGAAGAAGCTGGCTCCAAAGCCTCAGGGGGAGGAAAAAGAAGGGAGAGGTGACTTTACCCAAAAAGGTGACGTATGTTTTCCAGGAGATGCCTCTGGAGATGGGATGGAGATTATGAGTGCAGTGGTTTTAAACGTTTCATTCAATCTTTCATTCTTGCTTCAGGCCTGGGCAAGGCTGGATTGTCGAGTCCAAAGCGAAAATGGAAAAAATAAAGAAAAGGCATTGCACTAGAGATCCAAAGAAATCATTGCACTGTGCCTGTTTCACATGGT
Source organism: Tragelaphus eurycerus (assembly GCA_935064755.1). Taxonomy (NCBI): domain Eukaryota; kingdom Metazoa; phylum Chordata; class Mammalia; order Artiodactyla; family Bovidae; genus Tragelaphus; species Tragelaphus eurycerus. Next base: position 2,361,668 of record CAKXYN010000083.1, read on the forward strand.
GTTGCCTGCGTAAATGAGCAAACCAGATTCTACAGCCTTGGTTCTCTGAGAATCAAAGGGGTGGATCCTGAATAGGGAAGCTGTAGGGAGAGAGAAAGAGGTTTGGGAAAATATGGGCTTTAGCTTTGAGAAGATGGGATTGACTTTGCACAATGGATTTGCTGAATTACACTGCTTGATTGCACACTGTTTGAATGGTACTGTGTGCTCTGCCTGGAGCTGGGCACTGGAGGGGTCCTACAGGAGCGGAATAGACACAGGTTTTAAGCGGTATGATAGTGGAGTTTGTCCAGCATACAGAACTAGCACAGAGAAGGGCATGATGAAAACTAACTCCAGGTCGGTTTTCTCCCCTTGAAGATCTTGTTGTAAACATTGGGGGAATTCAGTCTTTTAAAAATAATTACTTTCACTGAAGGAGGCTGAGTAAATATAAAGATTCATAGCAAGATGATGTGAGCCAGGGCACCTGTTTCTTAAGAACCACATTGGCAAGTTCAAGCTTCCATCTGCCCTTTTCTGATCACAGGCCTGCCTACCATCTGTCCCTCACATACTCACTCTGACTTTTCTCCAGCTGGAAGCAGAGCAGTGGGATTTATAAGGGCACTGAGATTTCTTTGTAATATGAGTTTCCCTCACCATCTATGATATTGTTCAGGCCATATTCTGTCACATTCAAAAAATTATTAAAAGAAATAAGCAAAAAAATGTTCTGAATACAAAGTCTGTTGTGCATTCAAAGAAGAGATTTTGGTTTAAAGATTAGAAAATCCTTCCTTTAAATCTGAAAATAACAACAAAAATAGAATGGAAAACTGATAGAAAATCTACTCTTTCTTCAGTGAAAGTAGAAATAGCTGTGGCCCCAAATCACATACTTTGATATATTACTATCTGTGAAATCTGGTCTGTGGCAAAGGTATGGATGCCCAGAATATGTATGATTTCCTAAACCTAGAACTGGGTGCAGATTTTCCTAGAAGTGTCAGAATCCTGAAAAGTATATTCTCCATTTTCTGATTAAGCAGGAGGATTTAAGATTGTGGGTAGCCCAGGAAGAAGAGACACAATGCTGTGGGAAAGCTCTTGCCCAGAGGCAGGCTCTGTGGGAAAGCTCCTACCCAGAGGCAGGCTCTGTGCTCTGGCATTTGGAGTTGTTTACGGTTTAGCCACCTTCCTTCCCCATCTGGTCTTGCCATTCCATCTCTGAGAAAGGAACTGAAGGGAGGAGTGACTACGATGGTCACCAGCTCACAAAGCAGAAGATCTGTGATGTACAGAGTTTAAATGGGAGCCGCTCTGATCTCCCAAATACCTAAAACAGAAGGACTGGGCACCTGTCCTCCAGCAATGGAAGTGTTAAATATGGTGAAGTGCTCTGGAAAATTAGCAAAATAAAACTTCTGTCATTCCTTCCTGTTTTTACTTCTGCATCCCTCACCATGCCCAGTAATTGTCCAGCTAATACTTTGTCACATTCAAAAAATTATCAGAAAGAAATAAGCATAAAAATCTATGCACTTATATAATAGTCAAAGACACAGGTGGGAGAAAAGGACATATATCTCTAGGGAAAGAGTTGAAGCAAATAGCTTTTCAGTTCTGAATAATTTCAAGGGACTTTGTTTTCTTAATAACTTTCTTACATAAAAAGTGAACTATAAACTGAAAAGCAAAAATTTTAGTAAAAATTAAATCATCATCAACAGGGGAAAGAGCTCAAGAAATAACTGCAGAAAAATGTAAAGTGTCACTGAGGTTAAAGTCACATGAAAAGTTTCCAAAGTTAAGTAAACTTAGATGTAAGCATAGTCAAGGACGAAGTTGTAAGAAAATTGCATAAGAAAATGTTGTATAAAATTAAAGCAAATGATTTAATAGAAACATTAAAACAGTTTAATAGAAACTGTATCCTGCTCAAATTTTTATATTGAATGATGAACACAGATCCTAGTAAATTTATTATATTCCAATGCTACTACTACTGTTACTAATACTGATAATAATAGAAATAATATGGAAGGAAAATGTTCAGGTTTGCCTCGGGCTTTTCCACAGCAAACACTCAGAAGACAGTGGAATAGTGTTCATAAGGTTTGGAGGGAAGAAAACTGGACTCATTAATTTTATATCCAGCTGTAGTTTGTCCTTGGAACAGTAAGTTACTAGATCTGCATCCTCAAATATGCAGAAATTCCATGTACAACATGCATAAATCAGCCTTGGAATTAAAGAACAGACAGGAGACAAAGAAATGCACTCAATGGAAAGATGGCATTTAAAAACTTAGAAGTAGAGAAGTCAGAGTGAAAGAGATTGATGATGAACTGTACATCCATTTAGATATATAACCAATATTAATGACTACGTGTTCTTGTTACCTAATAGAAAAATATTATGAAATTTGCCAATGATCAGATCAGATCAGATCAAATCAGTCGCTCAGTCGTGTCCGACTCTTTGCGACCCCACGAATCGCAGCACGCCAGGCCTCCCTGTCCATCACCAACTCCCGGAGGTCACTCAGACACATCCATCGAGTCAGTGATGCCATCCAGTCATCTCATCCTCTGTCGTCCCCTTCTCCTCCTGCCCCCAATCCCTCCCAGCATCAGAGTCTTCTCCAATGAGTCAACTCTTCACATGAGATGGCCAAAATACTGGAGTTTCAGCTTCAGCATCATTCCTTCCAAAGAAATCCCAGGATTGATCTCCTTCAGAATGGACTGGTTGGATCTCCTTGCAGTCCAAGGGACTCTCAAGAGTCTTCTCCAGCACCACAGTTCAAAAGCATCAATTCTTCGGCGTTCAGCCTTCTTCACAGTCCAGCTCTCACATCCATACATGACCACAGGAAAGACCATAGCCTTGACTAGGTGAACCTTTGTTGGCAAAGTAATGTCTCTGCTTTTGAATATGCTATTTAGATTGGTCATAACTTTCCTTCCAAGGAGTAAGCGCCTTTTAATTTCATGGCTGCAGTCACCATCTGCAGTGATTTTGGAGCCCAGAAAAACAAAGTCTGACACTGTTTCCACTGTTTCTCCATCTATTTCCCATGTAGTGATGGGACCAGATGCCATGATCTTCGTTTTCTGAATGTTGAGCTTTAAGCCAACCTTTTCACTCTCCACTTTCACTTTCATCAAGAGGCTTTTTATTCCTCTTCACTTTCTGCCATAAGGGTGGTGTCATCTGCATATTTGAGGTTATCAATATTTCTCCCAGCAATCTTGATTCCAACTTGTGTTTCTTCCAGTCCAGCATTTCTTATGATGTACTCTGCATATAAGTTAAATAAACATGGTGACAATATACAGCCTTGACGTACTCCTTTTCCTATTTGGAACCAGTCTGTTGTTCCATGTCCAGTTCTAACTGTTGCTTCCTGACCTGCATACAAATTTCTCAAGAGGCAGATCAGGTGGTCTGGTATTCTCATCTCTTTCAGAATTTTCCACAGTTTATTGTGATCTACACAGTCAAGTTGTTGATCAGATTGGAATAATAAGTATAAAAATAGATATAGCATCATGTATTAGATTCTTGCCCTGTTTTAAAAGGGTAAACATGGAAATAGTCAAGCTGCGAAGTGTCCTGTGCATGAATAATGTTGACACATTGAACAAATGCAATAAATAATATTTAAAATTAGGAATTGGAGAAAGCAAGGATTCAAAAATACTATTTAGGGTGGAAGAATGTAATTTGTAAAAATGTCTCCAATTATAATGTTTTAAATAAAAATTCCCCTTTTTAACTTTAGAGGGAGTTTTAATAAGTGGGATCTCTTTTTCTTTATTATTAATTTAATTTTTATTTTATATTGGAGTATAGTTGATTTTTTTTGGCTTCCCTGATAGCTCAGTTGGTAAACAACCTACCTGCAATGCACGAGATTCCAGTTCAATTCCTGGGTCAGGAAGATACGCTAGCGAAGGGATAGGCTACCCACTCGAATGTTCTTGGGCTTCTCCCGTGGCTCAGTTGGTAAACAATCTGCTTGCAGTGCAGGAGATCTGGATTCAATCCCTGGGTTGGGAAGATCCCCTGGAAAAGGGAACACTACTCACTCCAGTATTCTGGCCTGGGGAATTCCATGGACTGTACAGTCTGCAGGGACACAAAGAGTCAGACACGACTGAGTGACTTGCATGCACTCACTCACTCATAGATGATTTACACTGCTGTGTTCGTTTCACGTGTCCAGCAAAATGATTCAGTTAAGTGGGAAGTATTTTTATAGGAAAATTTTTATTTAACGTTCAGCAATTCCTTTAGTTTGGGGTTGAGCTCTACTTCCTGTTGAATTCAAGAAAATGGAATGTAACCCTTTATATTTTAAATTAATTAATTAAGGATGCTTATCACCTGGTCCCATCACTACATGGGAAATAGATGGAGAAACAGTGGAAACAGTGTCAGACTTTGTTTTTCTGGGCTCCAAAATCACTGCAGATGGTGACTGCAGCCATGAAATTAAAAGACGCTTACTCCTTGGAAGGAAAGTTATGACCAACCTAGATAGCATATTCAAAAGCAGAGACATTACTTTACCAACAAAGGTTCGCCTAGTCAAGGCTATGGTCTTTCCTGTGGTCATGTATGGATGTGAGAGCTGGACTGTGAAGAAGGCTGAGCACCGAAGAATTGATGCTTTTGAACTGTGGTGTTGGAGAAGACTCTTGAGAGTCCCTTGGACTGCAAGGAGATCCAACCAGTCCATTCTGAAGGAGATCAATCTTGGAATTTCTTTAGAAGGAATGATGCTAAAGCTGAAACTCCAGTATTTTGGCCACCTCATGCGAAGAGTTGACTCATTGAAGAAGACTCTGATGCTGGGAGGGATTGAGGGCAGGAGGAGAAGGGGACGACAGAGGATGAGATGGCTGGATGGCATCACTGACTCGATGGGTGTGAGTCTGGGTGACCTCCGGGAGCTGGTGATGGACAGGGAGGCCTGGCGTGCTGCGGTTCATGGGGTCGCAAAGAGTCGGACACGACTGAGCGACTGATCTGATCTGATAGACTGCAAGGAGATCCAACCAGTCCATTCTGAAGGAGATTAGCCCTGGGATTTCTTTGGAAGGAATGATGCTAAAGCTGAAACTCCAGTACTTTGGCCACCTCATGCAAAGAGTTGACTCATTGGAAAAAATTGATGCTGGGAGGGATTGGGGGCAGGAGGAGAAGGGGACTACAGAGGATGAGATGGCTGAATGGCATCACTGACTTGATGGACGTGAGTCTGATTGAACTCCGGGAGTTGGTGATGGACAGGGAGGCCTGGCGTGCGGCAGTTTATGGGGTCGCAAAGAGGTGGACACAGCTGAGCGACTGATCTGAACTGAACTGATAGCTGATTTATGATGTGTGTTGGTTTCAGGTATACAGCAAAGTGATACAGTTATACGTACACATTTATCTATTGATAGTTACATACATACATGTATCCTTTTTCAAATCCTTTTCCCATTTGGATAATTACAGAGCACTGAGTAGAATTCCCTGTACTATACAGTAGATCCTTGTTGGTTATCTATTTTAAATATAGTGGTGTGTATATGTCAATCCCAAATGCCCAATCTACCCCTCCCCTATCCTTCCCCCCATAGTTTGTTCTCTATGGTTTCCCTAACTGTAAAGTCCCTTTGCTCTTTGCTATAGTGTATTCCCTTTCCTAAGCTCTGGAGAAAGGAACAGCAGGTATTCTAACCATAAAACCAAAAGTGTCAAGGGACACTTTGGACACACACAGTGCCTTGAGGTCCTGCTGTGTATGGTTATCCTTTTGATATGTTATGAGTTTGAGAGAGGAAAAAAAAAGTGTTTTAGAAGAGATTACATCTGCAGATACAAACAAATAAAAGTGGATGATCCAAGATCCTGAGACACTCTCATTGCTCTGATAATGGGTTCACGGGTTGGAAAGACCTTTTCACACTCTCTGCAAGGTTGCTTTCTGTACTGAGATGTGAAAATGGCACCTTTTGGAAACTTCCCTGGTGGCTTAGATTCTGTTCTCCCATTGCAGGGGGCCTGGCTTCAATCTGTGGTCAGAGAACTAGATCTCACATGTCACAGCTAGCAGTTTGCATGCCACAATTAAAGGTTCTGTGTGCCACAATGAAGATTGAAGATCCATGTACCACAGCTGAGACCTGGAGCAGTCAAATGAATAAATAATAAAAAATGTTTCTTAAATGGGACCTTTTGTAAGTTAGTTTCAGAATATATAGTGCTAGCAACTTCTATATGCCAGTCTGGTATTAGATGACACAAGCAGTATTTGTAAAGGATGAGGTCAAAGGCTATGTGACCACTAGCTCAATGCTGCTAAGCTGCTGCTAAGTCGCTTCAGTCATGTCTGACTCTGTGCGACCCCATAGATGGCAGCCCACCAGGCTCTGCTGTCCCTGGGATTCTCCAGGCAAGAACACTGGAGTGGGTTGCCATTTCCTTCTCCAATGCATGAAAGCGAAAAATGAAAGTGAAGTCGCTCAGTCGTGTCTGACTCTTAGCGACCCCATGGACTGCAGCCCACCAGGCTCCTCCATCCATGGGATTTTCCAGGCAAGAGTACTGGAGTGGGGTGCCATTGCCTTCTCCAACTAGCCTAATACAAAAGCATAAAAGTGAGTTAAGTGAAGATCTAAACAGCGAGAAGCATTTTCATTGGAAAAAGTTATTAGAGATACAGCGTCTTGCTCATGGGGGAAGGCCAAAAGCTCATTTTAACTCATTTCAGGGTCACTTCAGATCAACATTTGAAGGAGACGAATCTGTAGACACTGTGGCTGATAGTGGACTCATGCCCATTAAAAACTAGTGGAGAAAACTGTGTCTGGTATCTGTTCTGGTGATAGATGAAGACAGGCAATTTTATTGGAAATGACCTGCTCTCCTGGAGTTCACCAGAGCACAGAATGTTTGCTTCTAATGGACCAGATGGGTCACCAGAAAGGAAGGCCCTGGGAGTCATCCAAAAGGGCTTTTCCAAAAAGAACTACTTTAAAAAAAAATTATTAGAGCATCACTGATTCACAACGTTGCAATAGTTTCAGGTGAAAGTGAATCAGTTATGCACATGCACAGAGCCATTCTTCTTTAAATTTTTCATATAGGTCATTCCAGTCTTAAGCAGAGGTCCCTGTGTCATACAGTTGGCTCTTATCCATTTCCTATTTTATATACAGCAGTATGTATATGTCAATATGTACACACTACAATTCCAATCTCCCAACTTATTCCTGAAGGGGTGTTGAGACCCCAATAAAGAGCCTCATTGAGGCTGTGCTGTGCTTAGTCACTCAGTCATGTCCGCCTCTTTGCGACCTCATGGACTGTAGCCCACTAGGAACTTCTGTCCATCGGGATTCTCCAGGCAAGAATGCTGGAGTGGGTTGCCATGCCCTCCTCCAGGGACTTTCCCCACCCAGGTATCAAACCCAAGTCTCCTGCATTACAGGCAGATTCTTTACCATCTGAGCCACCAGGGAAGCCCAAGAATACTAGAATGGGTGGCCTATCCCTTCTTCAGGGGATCGTCCCAATCCAGGTATTGAACTGGGGTCTCCTGCATTGCAGGCAGATTCTTTACCAGCTGAGCTACCGGGGAAGACCCTCACTGAAGCTATCAGAGGTCAAAGGGAAAGCTATAGATGCCCCCATTGCATGGAACTGAACAAGAACTATCCAGAAGCAATGGTGAACCATCTATAAAGAACTCACAAATACACTACAAGAAGGATCAACTTTGAATATCCACTGAACCTAGTCTCTGCATTTACCCACCATGATGCCCAGAGGAAACTCATATCGGATTCCATCAGCATTGCTGAAGAAAGACTTTTCCTGGGCTCTGTCTCTCCTTAGTCTTCCATTTCAGTCCTGGAGGAACCAGAGGCAGCCTCACAAGGGAGGGGGCAAGAAGGAAGACAGAATGGCAATATGAGCACCCTACCTGATGTAGACCTGACCTGGGGAAGGAGGAAGCAAATTACAAAGGAGGTGAAAATTGTGATAATTCCATAGACTTGAACATATTAATCACTGAACTGAGGGTGTCCACTGGAGAAGGCAATGGCACCCCACTCCAGTACTCTTGCCTGGAAAATCCCATGGATGGAGGAGCCTGGCAGGCTGCAGTCTGTGGGGTTACTAAGAGTCAGACATGACTGAGCGACTTCACCTTCACTTTTCACTTTCACGCATTGGAGAAGGGAATGGCAACCCACTCCAGTGTTCTTGCCTGGAGGATCCCAGGGATAGGGGAGCCTGGTGGGCTGCTGTCTATGGGGTCACACAGAGTCGGACACGACTGAAGCGACTTAGCAGCAGCAGCAGCAGCAGCAGCAGAGGGTATCCAGGGAGTATTTTTATTATTGGAGAACAACCAGGCAAGCTATGGAGCCAACTCAGTATTACATCTAGAGAAGAACTAGCATCTAGTATATGCTTGAATGAGCAAATGGGGAAAAAATAAAATGCTTCCCTCTGGCCATGCCACTTGGAGTCCTGGTCTTTCAACTCCTTGGTTATATTTTGAGGGTACCTAGAGGGTACAAAGCATACTACAATTTGAATTCCATCTGTTTTCCTAGCCCTACCCTATGCAAGATTCCCTTCTAATATAATTAAATTAACTAGTATCAACAACAGAGCATCTGCTTCATTCCACCTACCATGCTAAGTGCTTTATGACCATGAACTAACTTAATCATGTTCTCAACCCTCCCAAAGCAGTAGGTATCACAGTCTCTTATTACAGTTTAGGAAACTGGGGCTGAGCTAGGGGAAATGCTTTAATCAATACCACATGACTAGTAAGTAGCAGAGTCCAGGTTTCAGGGAAAATGTAACCAACTCAAAAGCTTCCTCTACTAACCATGACCCCACTACCCATGTCTCAAGCAGATCTGGGGTTGCCAGCGGGGAGGGGGTGCAGGAGAGAAGGACTGGGTTGGTATCAGCAGATGCAGACTATTATATATCAGGATGGACAAACAAGGTCCTACTGTATAGCACTGGGAACTGATTCAATATCCTGTGATAAACCATAATGGAAAAGAATATAAAAAATAACCTCAGGATGTGTATATCTGAGTCACTTTGCTGTACAGCAGAGATTGACACACATTGTACATCAACTGTACATCAATTAAAAAAATAAAAAAGAAGATACTTGCTATAAAGACTTTGCCAGTCTCTAATTAAATGCTGATGGCTGGGAAAGAACCTTAAACAACTCACTTCAGCTGGACTCTCCCATCGCGGTTGAGTATCCTTTGTAAGGCAGCAGGATATAGCTCCGTGGCATTTCTACTCTTTGCTGTTAACAAAGTATAACAATGTGCTGTTAACAAAGTATAACAATGTATAACACTACATTAAACCAGTTTAAATACTTGAATGTATGACAGTCTTTTTGCTACAATAGCCATATCTCCTTTAAATAGTCACAAACTTTTTTCTCTAGGCAGACCACCTCAATAATTTCTAATATTTGCCATCCAAAAGGAAAACAATAGAATGCGAAAGACTAGGGATCTCTTCAAGAAAATTAGAGATACCAAGGGAACATTTCATGCATAGATGGGCTTGATAAAGGACAGAAATGGAATGGATCTAACAGAAGTAGAAGATTAAGAAGAGGTGGCAAGAATACACAGAAGAACTGTACAAAAAATATCTTCACGACACAGATAATCATGATGGTGTGATCACTGACCTAGAGCCAGACATCCTGGAATGTGAAGTCAAGTGGGCCTTGGGAAGCATCACTATGAACAAAGCTAGTGGAGGTGATGGAATTCCAGTGGAACTATTCCAGATCCTGAAAAATGATGCTGTGAAAGTGCTGTATGGAAAACTCAGCAGTGGCCACAGGACTGGAAAAGGTCAGTTTTCATTCCAATCCCAAAGAAAGGCAATGCCAAAGAATGCTCAAACTACCACACAATTGCACTCATCTCATACGCTAGTAAAGTAATGCTCAAAATTCTCTGAGCCAGGCTTCAGCAATACATGAACCGTGAACTTCCTGATGTTCAAGCTGGTTTTAGAAAAGGCAAAGGAACAAGAGACCAAATTGCCAACATCTGCTGGATCATTGAAAAAGCAGGAGAGTTCCAGAAAAACATCTATTTCTGCTTTATTGACTATGCCAAAGCCTTTGACTGTGTGGATCACAATAAACTGTGGAAAATTCTGAAAAAGATGGGAATACCAGACCACGTGATCTGCCTCTTGAGATCTGTATGCAGGTCAGGAAGCAACAGTTAGAAGTGGACATGGAACAACAGACTGGTTCCAATTAGGAAAAGGAGTATGTCAAGGCTGTATATTGTCATCCTGCTTATTTAACTTCTATGCAGAGTACATCATGAGAAATGCTGGGCTGGAAGAAGCACAAGCTGGAATCAAGATTGCTGGGAGAAATATTGATAACCTCAGATATGCAGATGATACCACCCTTATGGCAGAAAGTGAAGAGGAATAAAAAGCCTCTTGATGAAAGTGAAAGTGGAGAGTGAAAAGGTGGGCTTAAAGCTCAACATTCAGAAAACGAAGATCGTGGCATCTGGTCCCATCACTACATGGGAAATAGATGGGGAAACAGTGGAAACAGTGGCAGACTTTATTTTTCTGGGCTCCAAAATCACGGCAGATGGTGACTGCAGCCATGAAATTAAAAGACACTTACTCCTTGGAAGAAAAGTTATGACCAACCTAGATCACATATTGAAAAGCAGAGACATTACTTTGCCAACAAAGGTCTGTCTAGTCAAGGCTATGGTTTTTCCTGTGGTCATGTATGGATGTGAGAGTTGGACTGTGAAGAAGGCTGAGCACTAACGAATTGATGTTTTTGAACTGTGGTGTTGGAGAAGACTCTTGAGAGTCCCTTGGACTGCAAGGAGATCCAACCAGTGCATTCTGAAGGAGATCAGCCCTGGGATTTCTTTGGAAGGAATGATGCTAAAGCTGAAACTCCAGTACTTTGGCCACCTCATGAGAAGAGTTGACTCATTGGAAAAGACTCTGATGCTGGGAGGGATTGGGGGCAGGAAGAGAAGGGGATGACAGAGGATGAGATGGCTGGATGGTATCACCGACTCGATGGACCTGAGTCTGGGTGAACTCCGGGAGTTAGTGATGGACAGGGAGGCCTGGCGTGCTGCAATTCATGGGGTCGCAAGGAGCGGACACGACTGAGCGACTGAAGTGAACTGAACTGAACTTGTCTTTAAATAATGCCAGTTAAACTTAGTTTACCTGACAAGTCTGTCTACTGTGGGATATAGACAGCACTTTGCCTGGTACATCGTATTATAGGCAATTTAAATGTCTAGATGCAATTAGACTTTATTAGTGAATGTTTGTTGGTTGGTTGGGTTGATGATTTCTCATCAGATTATTCTGAATTCCTTAATCTAGACCTCCCGCAGAGTTTAACACATAATAAATAAATAAACACATAATAAATCATTCTGATTGTATTAAATCTTGGCCTTGTCCCCAGGGATGTGATATCTGCTTTGTCTTCCTGAGAGCCATAGCTTCATTTGCATTATTTAAACAGTTCATGCTTCTGCCTTTCCCTTAGTAGTCTTTTCAGCCAGCCCTGATACATCTGAGCTTACTTGCTTTTCAACATTCTGCTGTGGATATAATCCCAGGGCATGCAAGTAGAGCCATTCTATAGACTTTTAAAGGTGGAGGCCAGACTTCAGGGGGAATGTGAATGATAGAGCAACATTTCACATGTTCTTAATTTACAGTTGGATTGATTTTGAGAGAATATGTGAAAAGAGAACGAATGATAACAGGGAAGGAAGACAACTTGAAAAAGGAAGGGGTGGGTAGGGGAGACATCTAAGCAATCAGATCAGATTAGTCGCTCAGTCGTGTCCAACTCTTCGTGACCCCATGAACCGCAGCACGCCAGGCCTCCCTGTCCATCACCAGCTCCCGGAGGTCACCCAGACTCATACCCATCGAGTCAGTGATGCCATCCAGCCATCTCATCCTCTGTCGTCCCCTTCTCCTCCTGCCCTCAATCCCCCCCAGCATCAGAGTCTTCTCCAATGAGTCAACCCTTCGCATGAGGTGGCCAAAATACTGGAGTTTCAGCTTTAGCATCATTCCTTCTAAAGAAATTCCAAGATTGATCTCCTTCAGAATGGACTGGTTGGATCTCCTTGCAGTCCAAGGGACTCTCAAGAGTCTTCTCCAACACCACAGTTCAAAAGCATCAATTCTTCGGTGCTCAGCTTTCTTCACAGTCCAGCTCTCACATCCATACATGACCACAGGAAAGACCATAGCCTTGACTAGGCGAACCTTTGTTGGTAAAGTAATGTCTCTGCTTTTGAATATGCTATCTAGGTTGGTCATAACTTTCCTTCCAAGGAGTAAGCGTCTTTTAATTTCATGGCTGCAGTCACCATCTGCAGTGATTTTGGAGCCCAGAAAAACAAAGTCTCACACTGTTTCCACTGTTTCCCCATCTATTTCCCATGAAGTGATGGGACCAGATGCCATGATCTTCGTTTTCTGAATGTTGAGCTTTAAGCCAACCTTTTCACTCTCCACTTTCACTTTCATCAAGAGGCTTTTTAGCCCCTCTTCACTTTCTGCCATAAGAGTCGTGTCATCTGCATATCTGAGGTTATTGATATTTCTCCCAGCAATCTTGATTCCAACTTCTGTTTCTTCCAGTCCAGCATTTCTCATGATGTACTCTGCATATAAGTTAAATAAACATGGTGACAACATGCAGCCTTGACGTACTCCTTTTCCTATTTGGAACCAGTCTGTTGTTCCATGACCATCCATTTATGAAGTGGTTCCTACCTTCCAGACTCTGAAAAGTGTTTTATCAGCATCGTATTATACAAGGCTTCACATAATATTCAAAGGTAAATATTCTTTCCATGGTTACTAAGAAAACTAAGCCTTGAAGATAGTAAATCACTTGCTAAGGGTCTTATAGCCATTAAATTGCAAAGGTTAGATTCACATTACTTTCCTTTTAACTTTAAAGTTTAAATATATATACAATTAAATATTACTCAGTCATAGAAAAGAATTAAATAATGCCATTTGTAGAGACATGAGTGGACCTCGAGCTTGTTGTACTGAGTGAAGTAAGGTAGACAGAGAAAGGCAAATATCTTATGATATTGCTTACATGTGGGATCTAAAGAAAAATGATCCAAAGGAAACTATTCATAAAATAGAAGTAGAATCCAGATGTAGAAAACAAGCTTATGGGTGCCAAGAGGGAAAGGGAGGTGGGAGGGATAAATTGGGAGGTTGGAATTGACATACACATACTACTATATGTAAAATATATACAAAATAGATAAATGATAAGAACTTACTGTAGGGAATTCTACCCAATACTCTGTAATGACCTGTATGGAAATAGAATCTAAAAAAGGCCGGATGTATGTATACATATAACTGATTTACTTTGCTGTACACTTGAAATGAACATAAGAATGTAAATCAGTTGTACTCCATTAAACAGTTGTGAATGAAAAAATCAAGTGTCTCCAATAAAGTCTATCATGCCTTAGCCACTGTTATGCTATGCTATGCTATGCTAAGTCACTTCAGTCGTGTCCGACTCTGCGTGACCCCACAGACGGCAGCCCACCAGGCTTCCCTGTCTCTGGGACTCTCCAGGCAAGCACACTGGAGTGGGCTGCCATTTCCTTCTCCAATGCACAAAAGTGAAAAGAGAAAGTGAAGTTGCTCAGTCATGTCTGACTCTTAGCGACCCCATGGACTGCAGCCTACGGCTCCTCCGTCCGTGGGATTTTCCAGGCAAGAGTACTGGAGTGGGGTGCCATCGCCTTCTCCGAGCCACTGTTATATTGCTTCCCAAATCAGAAAGAAAATGTCTATAACACACAAGCAAAAATCCCAAAAGTCTCTAGCGTCTAAAAGAGATTGAAGAGAATGTAAGACTACTAGATTTCATTAGAAGGTTAAAACTCTAGGGAATGTTTGATTGGTGTGACTTAAAACTATGTTTTCTTTGGGGTTTTTATGTATGTATTTGTATATTTATATATAGGTATTTTTATATGTATTGGAGGTGTGAGGAGATGATGCTACCACTTTCAGACTGAGAACAGCTCTGTGGTCTTCTACCTGGGGCAAGTTTGTCCCGCAGAAGATACTGAGAATGTTTGGAGACATCCGTGGTTGTCATAGTTGCTGACGGGAAGGGGAAAAGCGTGAAGGCTTCGTTTACTGGGCAGAAGCCAGACACACCTCTTGTTGTTGTTCACTCAGTTGCTGTTCATGCTCAACCCTTTGTGACCCCATGGACTGCAGCACACCAGGCTTCCCTGTCCTTCACCATCTCCTGGAGTTGGCTCAAACTCATGTCCATTGAGTCAGTGATGCCATCCAACCATCTCATCCTCTGTCATCCTCTTCTCCTCTTGCCTTCAATCTTTCCCAGCACCAGAGTCTTTTCTAATGAGTGTCATCTTGGCATTAGGTGGTCAAAGTATTGGAGCTTCAGCTTCAGCATCAGTGGTTTCAATGAATATTCAGGATTGATTTTCTTTAGGATTAACTTGTCTGATCTTCTTGCAGTACAAAGGACTCTCAAGAGTCTTCCCCAACAACAGTTCAAAAGCATCAATTCTTTGGCACTCAGCTCTCTTTATGGTCCAACTCTCACATCCATACATAACTACTGGAAAAATCATACCTTTGACTACACAGACCGTTGTTATCAAGGTAATGGATCACATGGACCACAGCCTTGTCTAACTCAATGAAACTATGAGCCATGCTGTGTAGGGCCTCCCAAGATGGGTGGGTCATGGTGGAGAGTTCTAACAAAACGTGGTCCACTGAAGAAGGGAATGGCAAACCATTTCAGCATTCTTGCCTTGATAACCCCATGAACAGTATGAAAAGGCAAAAAGATATGAAAAGAGACACCACTAAATGCCCTAAAATGCACAGGACGACCCCACAACATCCACTTGTCTCAACTTGTCAATAACATTGAGACAGAGAAATCCTAGAGTGAACTCAAGGTACTAATCTTTACTAAAATTGTGTTTTAATCTTCTTAATATCAAGGAACTCCATCATGTCTCAAGGAATCAAGACTAGAGACTTTTACAAGGAAATGGTCTTGCCTTGCAAGAAGAAGAGGAAAAAGAATATACTTTGGGGGCGGGTGACTTAGAGCCCTGGGAGGAATGTGCTGACCGTGAGCATGTCCTTGTTAATATTCAGTTCTGAGCAGAGACTGCATGCCAGCCATCCTTTACATAGGTGGTTTTTGGGTCTAGCTAGAAAGAATTGGCCTTTGAATCCATACTCAATGACTGTAGCAGATTTGTCTGTCTCCTGTGTTTTCGTAATTCCTTCTTTATGAAAAAAAAAATCAATGTCCGTTGTACATTGAAAAAGGAGGATCTGTGACCTGTTATATTTAGCATTACGAGGGAGGAGAACTGCAATATTTGCTTTCCATAAATTTGCAAAGAGAAAGACATTTTCCACCCACCCCACCCGTTCCATGGCTTTCCACTGACAGCTGCATATATAGATATCCTGCCATATGTCTCTGGAGAAAAGGAGAGCTGAGAGGCATGAATGGGACCATTGACTCAGCTGTTTTTTGGGCACAATTGCTTTGGGGCAGGAGGTGGGGGGCAGTCCTCCCACTGAGAATGAACTGCTGGGGCACAGCTAGTGGATGGCCTTCACCCAGTAATTCCTGGTTGATTCTTTATTTAGGTCAGTGATGAGGTACACAGCACCAGCTATAACCTCAGGATCCAAAAACGACTTTCCAAGTCTGACTCCGTACACTCAGGCCCTGTTGATGGAACCTAGGAGAGGAATATAGGGTGGAACTCTCTAGGTATGAGTTGGGGAGGAGAGGAAAAAGAAGGAAATGGTTTCCGTGAATTATTGCTATAGGTTTAGAGAAATAAAAACATGGTTTTAAGGAAGAGATGGAAAGATCTCTACAGCTGCCACTCCCATTGGTCTTGGGATAAAATTCAAGTTGCCTAATGTGGCCAACTAGGCCTGGCATGAACAAGTCCCTGGCTGTCTCTCTAGTCTCTTTCTGGTCTGCTCTTATCTTCTCCAGCCAGGCTGGCCACCATCTAATCTCAAGGTCTTTGCAAATGTTGTTCCTTCATTCTGGAAAGGTTTGCCCCCAACCCTTCTCCTAGGGACTAACTCCTACTCATCCTTAGGATATAGTTAAAACATAACATCCCTGACCCTCAGACTAGATTGGATTCCTGTCATGTTTCCATAGTAACCTGATGTTTTTCACTGTGATTATTCCAATTGCCATTCCACAGCTATGTTCCACATCTGTGAGCTCCATGAAGGTTAAGAAATATCTGCCTTGTTCATGTCTGTATTTCTAATACCTAGCTCAGCAGCCGGCCCCTGGCAGAAATGGTTAGGCATTCATCAATAACTAAAGAGTAAGTAATGAAGATAAAAAAGAGGGAAGGAAGGAAGGAAGGTGGAAGAAAGGAAAGAAAAGAGAAGCAGGGAGGAAAGGAAAGAAAGAAGGAAAAAGAGATGTTCCTATGAAAACAGCATTATCAATCATCAGGTTCAACTTCTGCACTTATCTGTAGGCCAAGCAGGGAACTAAAGGCCAAAATCTAGATTTCCTGAATCTCAAGCCAATAAAATAAATAAACACAATAAATCTAGAGAGGATACTCAGAAAGAGGTCAACTGTCCCCAGAACTTGGAGGGAGAGTTGAGCCTGTGATATCTTAGTGTGATCCAGTGCTTTGGGCTCTCCTATCAAGTGACCATGTGTTCTGTCTCTTGCCATTATTTTTTTTAATTTTTATTGTTATTATTTTTAAAATATTTAGTTATCTGGCTGCACTGGGTCTTCATTGTAGCATGCAGGATCCTTAGTTATGGCAGATGACCTCTTTGTTGGGCAATATGTGATCTAGCTCCTTGACCAGAGATAGAACCTGGGCCCCCTGCATTGGGAGTATGGAGTCTTAGTTACTGGACCCAGGGAATTCCTGTCCTGCCATTATTGAGGCAGTGATTAGGGGCACTGCATTTATAAAGCAGAAATTCCAGGTCAAGGACTGTGCATAGTATATAAAGTACCTTTTCTCATTTATCCTCAAAAAGCCACACATTGAGACAAGGATTGATCCCCAGTGGTTCTCGTGGAGAAATTAAGACTCAGAATCTCAGGGTACATAATGAGAAAGCACATACCCGTAGGCACCTGGAAACCTTACTCATTTATCCCCTTTTTGATTCCCAGCTTCCTATTGACTCGTACTTGTATTTTACTTCAAATATTACTTTCTCAGGAGGGGTTCACTTTACTTTCTTCTCTCACTGGGCTTCTCTTAAAGGCCTCCATCTCCTCTTTTTGGTACCTGACATAGTTCTAATCAGGCATTTTTGAGTGATTTACAACTATGTGAAGGCAAGGCACATGCCTGGCATGGATTGCCCTTATGTCCCCAGCCCTTGAATAGTCCTTGACATGTAATAGGATGCACTTGCCTAGTGGCTCAGTGGTAAAGAAGCTACCTGCCAATGCGGGAGACGTGAGTTCGATCCCTGGGTCAAGAAGATCCCTTGGAGAAGGAAATGGCAACCCACTCCAATATTCTTACCTGGAAATCCCATCAACAGAGGAGCCTGGCAGACCACAGCGCATGGGGTCGCAAAAGAGTCAGACGTGACTTAAGGACAGAACAATAACAAAGGTATGTATAAGCAAATGAGTTAGATTCTTTTATTGAGTTGTTCAGTCATTAAGTCGAGTCTGACTCTTTTGCGACCCCATGGCCTGTAGCCCACAGGCTCCTCTGCTCAAGTTTTTACTGCATTTTAAACTCTGTGTGGGTCTCTGAATACAAAGAAAATGTTATTGTTGTTCAGTTGTTGTGTCCGACTCTTTTTGACCCCAGGATGTGCAACACAGCAGCTTCCCTATCCTTCTCTATCTCCCGGAGTTTGCTCAAACTTGTGTCTATTGAGACAGTGAAAGAAAATTAGTACATGGCTATTGTGCAAAAGGTTGGGTACAAAGAGTGACTTTCACTTCAGTTCTCTTCATTGCTCTAAGAGCATTCATGGTCACACGGGGGAAAAGTACTGTTTAAAAAAATAAGGTGATTGAGGGCTTCCCTGGTGGTCCAGTGGTTAAGAATCTGCCCTGCAATGCAGGGGATGAGGGTCCAATTCCTGGTTGGAAATCTAAGATCCCACATGCTGCAGGCATCTAAGCCCGTGATGCAATTACAAGGTTCCATTAGCCACATCCGCTGGATCATGGAAAAAGCAAGAGAATTCCAGAAAAATATCTATTTCTGCTTTACTGACTATGCCAAAGCCTTTGACTGGGTGGATCACAATAAACTGTAGAAAACTCTGAAAGAGATGAGAATATCAGACCACCTGATCTGCCTCTTGAGAAATCTGTATGCAGGTCAGGAAGCAACAGTTAGAAGTGGACATGGAACAACAGACTGGTTCCAAATAGGAAAAGGAGTACGTCAAGGCTGTATATTGTCACCCTGTTTATTTAACTTATACTCAGAGTACATAATGAGAAACGCTGGGCTGGAAGAAGCACAAGCTGGAATCAAGATTGCCAAGAGAAATACCAATAATCTCAGATATGCAGATGACACCACCCTTATGGCAGAAAGTGAAGAGGAACTAAAAAGCCTCTTGATGAAAGTGAAAGTGGAGAGTAAAAAAGTTGGCTTAAAGCTCAACATTCAGAAAACAAAGATTATGGCATCCGGTCCCATCACTTCATGGGAAATAGATGGGGAAACAGTGGAAACAGTGGCAGACTTTATTTTGGGGGGCTCCAAAATCTCTGCAGATGGTGACTGCAGCCATGAAATTAAAAGACACTCCTTGGAAGGAAAGTTATGACCAACCTAGATAGCATATTCAAAAGCAGAGACATTACTTTGCCAACAAAGGTCCGTCCAGTCAAGGCTATGGTTTTTCGTGTGGTCATGTATGGATGTGAGAGTTGGACTGTGAAGAAGGCTGAGCACCAAAGAATTGATGTTTTTGAACTGTGGTGTTGGAGAAGACTCTTGACAGTCCCTTAGACTGCAAGGAGATCCTACCAGTCCATTGTAAAGGAGATCAGTCCTGGGATTTCTTTGGAGGGAATGATGCTGAAGCTGAAACTCCAGTACTTTGGCCACCTCATGCGAAGAGTTGACTCATTGGAAAAGACTCTGATGCTGGGAGGGATTGGGGGCAAGAGGAGAAGGGGACGACAGAGGATGAGATGGCTGGATGGCATCGCTGACTTGATGGACGTGAGTCTGGGTGAACTCCGGGAGTTGGTGATGGACAGGGAGGCCTGGCGTGCTGCGATTCATGGGGTCGTGAAGAGTCGGACACCACTGAGTGACTGAACTGAAATGAACTGAACTTAAGACACAACGTAGCCAAATAAAAAAAAATTTTTTAATAAAGCAATTGTGTGATTAGATCAATTCTTTCTAGCAAATGGTGGTTAAATAATTTCATGAGTTACTGTTAATTCTGCTACAGTAACACAGGGATGCTATACAATTAATCCCATGGATGCCTCCTGGTTATTTTTATCTAAATTAAGCCACCATGATAGCAACTATCTAAGACTCTTACTCTGCAAAAGTAAAATAAATGTTCAATGTGTACTTTGAAAAAGGAAAAAAAAAGGTAATTGAAGTGTATTGTTGGGGAGTAAGTGGGGGGAAAGGTAGAGTTAGTTAATTTTGTCAGAGGATAGGAAACATTCAGAAAACATTTATAGGAGGAGAGGAAACTGAGTGGGAGCCCCCCAAGGTAAGAAGCCTTTTATCAGGTGAACAAGAGCTAAGATATGATAAATGCAGACTGAGGGAGCCCAGTGAGCAGAGGAAAGAGAAAAGGGGGTAGGAAATAGCATTTGTGTTCAGCAATTGCAAATAGATGGGTTTGCCTGGAGCACAGGGCTAGTTCAGGAGCATGGCCAGCATAGTTTGAAGATGGAAGTACGGACTAAATTATGAAGTGGTTTTCACACCTGCCTTGGAAGTTTGAATTCCTTACTGTATGTGGTAACAAGCACATATCGACAGCAAAACACACTTGGAAGAATATTGAACAGGTCACTGATTATGCAAATATACACTCACTGGGTTCTAACACTGGGGCAAGCTCTGTGCTACTGGAGAACATGGGTAAAAGTGAAAAAAGACAACGCCCTCTTCTAAGAAAGTGAAAGTCACTCAGTCATGTCCGACTCTTTGAAACCCCATGGACTATACAGTCCGTGGAACTCTCTAGGCCAGAATACTGCAGTGGGCAGCCTTTCCCTTCACCAGGGGTTCTTCCCAATCCAGGGATTGAACCCAGGTCTCTCGCGTTGCAGGTTGATTCTTTACCAGCTGAGCCACAGGGGAAGCCCTGTTCTAAGAAGACTGCCTTTTATTAAACACATAGCAGAAGTCAGGCCCTGCAGCCAGTAGACTCCAGGTCACCCCAACTGTCACCTGTTTCATAGTAGGAATCTGAGGCCCAGGGAAATTCAGCACTGGCCCAGTGGGTGCTATTGGTAGAGCCAGGACTGGAGCCCGTGTTTATAATTCCTGTTCACCTGATCTTGCCACTAAAAGTATAGTTTCTAATGCGCAGAGCAGACTCATTGGGAAAAAAAAAGAAAACAGATGCTGGGAAAGACTGAAGGCAGGAGGAGAAGGCGACGACAGAGGATGAGATGGTTGGATGGCATCACCGACTCAATGGACATGCATTTCCGCAGGATCTGGGAGTTGGTGAAGGCCAGGGAAGTCTGGCTGATGCAGTCCGTGGGGTCGCAGAGTTGGACACGACTTATCAGCGACTGAGAACCAGCAATGCTAGGTTCAGACTCTTGCTTTTCATTTTATTTCCTCCTTGCAGTAAGGTGTGTGAGGAAGGGGATGGGTATTTATTGATTGACTTTTGGTCGTTCTGGGTCTTCGTTGCTCTGCACCAGCTTCCTCTACTTGCAGTGAGCCAAGGCTTATCTGTAGTTGCTGTGCTTGTGCTTCTCATTGCCGTGGTTTCCTTTGTTGCGGAGCATGGGTTCTAGGGCTCGCAGGCTCAGCAGTTGTGGCCCATGGGCCGAGTCGCCCTGAGGCATGTGGGATTCTCCTAGACAAGGGCTGGAACCTGTGTCCACTGCACAGGCAGGTGGACTCCCAAGCACTGTACAAGCAGGGAAGCCCCAGGGTTTGGGTTTTGAAGCCAGTTGGATCTTAGTCCAAATCCAAGCTCTACCACGGACTTCCTCAGTGACTGCAAACAAATCCCTCCCTGGGTTTCTAAGCCCTGTCAGATGGGGTGGAAGCTCTCTCTCTCACTGTTTTGCAATGAGTGTGAATAAGTTGGCACATGTACAGTATCCAATACAGGGTGCAGCATGAGATATAGCTTGATCCACATTAGTGCTCCCTTATCCCTTGCTGGAAGAAGGAAGGAAGTTGCCTCTTCAAGCATTACCAGGACATGCATCACAAAAACCAAAGGATGTGAATCATTTTTGCTCCTTCCCTCCTTGCAACCAAGATTTATTTCTTATCTGTGTGACTGTGCCATCTGAGGGAGAAAAGCTGGTCAGAAACACTTCCTTAGACTAAAAAGACTGGCTGGGGTTCAAGGAGTCTCTGGACTCTCCATGTCAGCAGGCTTCTCCATTCACCAGTTGAGCAGACAATTACCATTTTGGATAGATAAAGCAATTTCATTATTCATCTACCCATAAAACTCTGTCCTTCCTCGTCAGGGCCTGAGGTGTTAGTTTTATGATATGAGGGCGGAGGCTACTCTTAAGTCTCCAGTTTCAAAGAACAGCTTTTCTTAGAAATGGTAGGAACAGGCTTGCCTGTTCATGGAAGGATACTTTGCTGAAATAGTAGGGCTTTGTAAATCCCTGAAGGCATGGAGGTGGCTGAATTTCCAGACTTGGATTTGGTTGAAGGAATTTCTGACAGACACATTCCCTCAATGGTAACTTTGGACTCACTAGAGCTTTGGGAGCAAAATAAAGCATGCTTTGCATTTGGGGAATAAGAACCATGTCCTTCCTTCCCTCCTCCCCTTTTCCCTCTTGTTTATTTAAAAAACAAACAAAAACTTCACTATGATTATATTTGCAGAAAGACATGCATCTATAGCCTACATTTTCAGTAGAAAAAAATAAGATTTAGACACTTCTCCAGATTGTCTCCAAACCTATGGCTTTCTAGAATTAGAGAATTTTTTTTCTCAAAATTTGACAAGTATCCTTAACCAGATGTTCTCAATGTATGGACACCAGTGTGATCTTCTATTTTTTCTTTACATTTTCCTCTAAAAGTTCACTTCTATGGACTCTCGAATTTTTTTTTCTTTTTCTTTTTTTCAATAAAATCTTGACCTTCTTAACTCCCATGATAAGACACTGTAGAAACTGTACATTCCCAGTGAATGAGGCCATGGCATTGGCTGGGATGAAAGTAAAGATCATGAAGTAATGGAGCATTTCCTATTTATTCAAGGAATAATGTGTGGAGTGCCTGTCATATGACAGACAGCACTAGGAGCTGAAACTACAGCAGAGAAAAAGAAAAGATGATCCTTTCTCATACAGAGCTATCTTCCTGTAAATTTTTGGCAGGATTCATGAATTTGGATTTTTTTTTTTAAATTAAGACTTTATCTTAGAGTAGTTTCAGTTTAACAGAAAGGTACAAAGAGTTCCCATATATTCCCTAACATCATACATCCATTGTCTCTTCTACCATCAACATCCCCCATCAAAGGGTACGTTTATTACAATTGATGACCATGTATCATCACATCATAATCACACAAAGTCCATAGTTGACATTAGGGTTCATTCTTGGGGGTGCAGGGTCTTCCAGGTGGCTTAGTGGTAAAGGATCCACCTGCCAATGCAGGAGACCCGGGTTTGATCCCTGGGTCAGGAATATCCCCTGGAGGAGGAAATAGCAACCCACTCCAGTATTATTGCCTGGAGAATCCTAGGGACAGAGAAGCCTGGTGGGCTACTACAGTCCATGGGGTCACAAAGAGCTGGACACGACTGAGCACGGCATGGCTTGGCCTTGCACATTCTATAAATCTGGACAAATTTATAATGCTAGTATCTATCATTATACAATTATGCAGAGCATTTTTTTTTAAACCATCCTAAATATCTCTATGTTCTGCCTAGTCATCCTTCTGTCTTGGGTATATAGAAATGTGCAATTAAATTTTGTTAATGTAATTCACCGAAGCCAGAAGAAAATGAAATTTTGTGATGTAGGTAGAGTTTAGTTTGGTTTTAGATGTGTGACTTTGCTAAAACATTTAGTTTTGAGAGGTGTTGTTTCCAACAGAGACTTTTAAAAATACTATACAATTTAAGGGGTTCTGGGAAAGCTACTCATTCTTCCAGTTCATCTCCCTGAGGACTATTTCCCCCCAGTTTTCCACTTTCTTCACTGGTGTGGAATCTGGTCAGAGAGACAGATCGCTTTCCCTTTAGTAAGTAAGCCAAGTCTTTTCTTGAGTTTGTGATTGAGCAGACAAGAGAATTACGGTATCATTCAGTCAAGCACTCCAATAACAGGGATTCTTAACTGAATTGATAACTAAGATCCCTTGAAACTTGCTAACTTTTTTTTTTTTTTTTGAAATTTGCTAACTTTTAGGCTTCTTCTAGCTTCTGTGACTGACTGGAGGAAATGGTGGCTCCAGTAGCATCTGCCTTCCTCCCAATTCCATCTTCACTGGTTCAGTGAACACATGCTGATTCATTCACTAATCAAACATTTATTATGCTTACACTGTATATGAAGCACTAAGTGCCAATGATTTAGATGTGATTTGAGCGTCATCATTCTCTTATGAATGCTATCTTTCAAGAGAGGATTACATAAGGAGACAAGAAATTTCAATAGATTATGGCTGATGGTGTGGCAGTACAGAAGCACGGCTAGACCACAAAGCAAGGCTTCTATATTCTTCAGGGGTGGGAGCACAGAGGATGAGCTGCCTGAACTGAAGCCTGAAGGACGAGTAAATATCAAGCAGACAAAGTGGACATGGGTTTAGGGGGTGCATTTCGGCCAGTTGTTGTTATTTAGCTATAGAGTTGTGTGCGACTCTTTTGCAGCCCCATGGACTGTAGCCTGCCAAGCTCCCCTGTCCATTGGATTTCCCAGGCAAGAATACTGGAGGGGGTTGCCATTTCCTTCTCCAGGGGATCTTCCTGATCCAGGGATCAAACCCGCATCTCCTACATTGGCTGGCAAGTTCTTCACTGCTGAGCCACGTGGGAAGCCCACGTCAGCCAGAGGTAACAGCATATATAGACCTGCGGATTGGTAAGAGCATGGCACACACAGGAAATAGCAGAGTGGATGAAGAATGGTGTGTAAAGTTGGATGTGGCAAGAGCTGAGGTTGGAAAAACATAGGAAAGGCAAATTTTGACAGTCTTGTAGATTCCTTAGTAATTTGAAGTAGCAGGGCTTCCCAGGTGGCGCTAGTGGTAAAGAACCTGCCTGCCAAAGCAGGAGACATAAAAGATGCAGGTTTGATCCCTAGGTTGGCAAGATTCCTGGAGTAGGAAGTGGCAACCCACTCCAGTATTCTTGCCTAGAGAATCCCAGGGACAGGGGAGCCTGATGGGCTATAGCCCATAGGGTTACAAAGAGTTGGACACGGCTGAAGCAACTTAGTATGCAGTGCTTAGAATATTGGTACATCATTGTTTAAAGGCTGAATGAATCAGTGAACTTTACCCTAAAGGCAATAAGGAGTCCTTAATTGATTTTGAATTACTTTCTCATTTTTGTTAGGAGATCATCTGATTGAGGCAAAGAAATGATTAGCCCAGTGCTTTGTATGGAAATTTGACACCACAAGAACAATCTCCCTCCATGTTTTTGCAAACAATGGGACTAGAGGAGGAGAATACGGAGGAAGAGACAGAAGAGGATTTCTTATTGGGAGCAGACTATAAGACTGGTTTATGCCAAACCGAAATAAACCCAGAGAACATCAAGTCACAGATAAGCAAATAAATGGAACAGGTGAGGCTTACGCCTTCGGAGAGAACGGGGTCCCAGTCCTGTCTTTGTCCTTTATCATCTTCGCACTTTAACCTCTTTAAGACCCAGTAGCTTCTTCTTGTGAAAAAAAGGGGACATAACATCCTGGCACGTGGCTATTGAGAGTATGTAATGCATTATAAAATACAATGTCATATATATATATATATATATAATATGAATTGTATGTGTATATATGATTCCTTGCACAGCACCCATACTTCTGTTGGGATACACAGAAAAGATCATTTAAGATAAGTAGCCATCACCTAATTTGGATATTTTGTGAAGTGTCACTAAGAATAACTATACTGATGGAATGCTTACACTGTTTAGGCACTGTTCTAAAGATTTGCAGTGATGATTGGTTTCATCCCCCCAAACATACTTTGAGTTAGGAAATTCTATTATCCTTATTTTTACAAAGGAGGAAACAGAAGCACAGAGAGAGGAAAATCTGAGTTCACACAAGAGTGTATTGCCACAGATATCACAGGGGGGATTCAAACCCACTCTGTCTGCTCCAGAACTCAGACCACAAAGCATTGCTTTCTTATAGCCAGGCATACTATACATATGAAATTGCTATATGTGTGGTTTTTAGATTTGGAAACCCTGATCTGATGTTCCATGGGATTATAAACTAAAATCTCAAGGAATTGTCTTTTGGAATAATGTCATCTTATTTAGTCCCCTAATACTCAAATCAGAAATAAGCCTATTTTAAGTAGATTTCTAGACAATCACCAGTAATCAAACCACTGTTTTGCCTAAGCCTATGTTTGAGTCATATAAGTTTATCTGGAATAAGTACTGGTATTTCATAAACTTTTTATTATTATTATTTATTATCTAGCTAAGAATCACCTTCTATACACAAAGAAAAACAGGGTTCTGTTTGATTCCAAAGTGCCAGGGATCTGTCCATGAAATAGCTTTCCTAACAGCAAAGATATCTGGGGCAATGGAGTTTGATAAGCAAGAAAGAATATTCAGGTTTGAAATAGTTTTCATCGCTGAACTCAGTTTGTTGGATATAGCTGAATCAAACAAACTTGTTAGATAATTAAGGGAATTTACTGATGGTCCCAGGTGTACGCTGAGGTTGTGGGAGTGAAGCTTTCTTACATTATAAGGAGCTCTAATCCCAGGTGATGTTAGTTGGTGAAGAATCCACCTGCCAATGCAGGAGGTGCCAGAGACCTGGGTTCAATCCCTGGTTAGGAAGATCCCCTGGAGAAAGAAATGGCTACCAAGTCTAGTCTCCTTGCCTTCAAAATATCACAGACAGAGGAGCCTGGTGGGCTACAGTTCATGCAGTTGCAAAGACTCAAACGTGACTGAACCTCTGAGCACAGCACAGCTCTTATGGTCCTCTCTGAAAGTCAGATATTGGGCCAGGGATTCTGCGGCTGGGAGCTCAATATTATGACCAAAGGTCTGTTTTCTGTTTCTTCACCCTGCTTTCTACCATTTTGCTATCATTTTAGACTCTGATGGATATAGGACTGCCGTTAACTGCTCCAGGTCTGCATGTTTATTTGTAAGTGGGGATAGAAAGAACTTCACTCTCATTACCCCCAGGCACATCTGACTCTTTGCTATCCCGTGGACTGTAGCCTAACAGGCTTCTCTGTCCATGGAATTTTCCAGGCAAGACCACTGGAGTGAGTTGTCATTTCCTACCAGGGATCGAACGCACTTCTCTTTTGTCTCCTGCATTGGATTCTTTAGCTCTGCACCACCTGGGATTAGAGCTCCTTAAAATGTGACAAAGCTTCATTCCCAGAGCCTCAGCCTACACCTCCTTGCATTTCATTGGCTTAAATTGTATCAGGTGACCATTTCTAAACCAAGCATGTCACCAGGCTTCACAGACTAGATCCACCAGTCAAAGTCCACCTATAGGGTTGGAGGTGAGTCAGTCCTACCTGGGGGCTTCCCCGGCTATGTGGTAAAGAGTCTACCTGCAATGAAGGAGACACAGAAGACACAGATTCAGTCCTTGGGTTGGGAAGATCCCCTGGAGGAGTAAATGGCAACTCACTCCAGTATTCTTGCTTGGAAAATTCCATAGACAAAGGAGCCTGGTGGGTTACAGTCCATGGGGTTGCAAAGATTTGGACATGACTGAACATGTTCTCACTTACTCAGTCCTATCTGAAATGCATAGCTAAACATGGCAGAGTCAGATCTCCGAAGGAAATTTAGTTTTCATATAATTCATCATTTTTAGAAGTTACTTCCCAATATGTGGGACTATTATCTTCAAGAGAGAGAAATAGATGATAAACGGTAAACCGAGGTATACACAGCCATCTCTTTCTAGGAGAGACTCTAAGTTCAAAAGTCACAAGCATTGTCTTAAAGCAAGTGTCCTATAAATCCAAACAACTTTTACCTTAAGAAGAAACTTTTCAGCAACTGGCTTATAAAATCTGGGGTCACTCAGCACGACACAATCATGTCATCTGGTCCGTAACTATCTGGAAGACATTTTTAGAGCTTAGAGGAATATTAAAATGGGAATGTTTTTATTTCCTTGGGAAACTGATGATCTGGCAGAGAAGTTGCCGAGTCTAAGCCCCCCAAGGTGATAAATCTAAAGCAGGCATGAACATAGCAGTCTTTCTTGCTGTCTTAAGGAAACACACAGAGATAAACAAGTGAGGTTTCAACTAAGTCATGACAAGCACCGAACTATTCAAGTGATTGCCCAGACAGCTTAGCTAATTCCTCTGATTACTTTAAACATGAACTCACAAATGAGGCTGGGCAAGAGTATGGTAGAGGCGCACACGTGCACTTTAGACATGCGTGTGAATGGTAGCATGTCTGTGTTCTTATTTATTTACAGGGCTTAGTATCCAAGGGACATGTTGTATTGCCATTTATCAAGACTGAGTTGAGTTTGACTCTGGTTTAAGTTTTTCATGATCTGCTCACAACATTTCTTCCTCTAGGCAGCTCTTCCATAACGGTAAAAGCATTAGGCGACAGCTTCCATCTGGCCGATCCCAAGTTACTTTTCATATAATTCATCATTTTTAGAAGCTACCTCCCAACATGTTGGGCCCGCTCGACCAGTCATGGCTTTTTATGAGACATCATTCAACTATCTTAGCATCTCAAAAGGAAGAACTCCACAATTAACTTTTATGGAAAGACTTTGGACACGCATTTTGAAGTTGCATGCCCAGAACTTTATGTGCAGAAGAATCAAGGTATCATATTATCCAATGTCCCTGGCAAGTCCCTAGGACTAAATTTCAGGCCACAAGATGTTTGTCATTCATCTCAAAGGTCAGCTTTGACCGCATTTATTAAGTTACAAACTTGCTTGTCTTTTGTCATCGGAAGATGGTACAAATTAAGGCTTCCTTGCTCTGGTCACAGTGCAGATTGGTGCTGAAAAACAACTGCAGGAATTGAAGGGACCAAGAACATTGAACCAAAAAACCATAATAAACATTCACTGTTCTTAGGGTCCTGCACACTGTTTGATACAACACAGAAATGTACCATTTGTTAAAATACAAGGTAGACTAAATATCATTCCTTTTCTTTAAGTAAAAATAAATAAAGCTATCAGAAGATCAGCCCCCACTCAACTGAGCTTGCCTCCTCTAGTTTCCATGATCCTGACCTGTTCATATCACTTTCGTAATCAAACAATTTCAGTGGGTTTGCATTGCCTCAGTGATAGAGTTCAAATGCTTTAGAAGATATACAAAGCCTGCTCTAGCACCATTTCCTGCTGTTTTCAAGCTTCCATTTTACTACAAAGCAAGTGAGTTAATTCTCAGTTACATGCTGTATATAGTTAGTCACAAACCTAAGGTTTTTGCAAATACTGTTCCTTCAGCCTGGAATCTTATTAAAACTTTGGGACTTCCCTGGTGATCCAGTGGCTAAGACTCAGTGCTCTCACTGCAAGGGGCCCAGGGTTTGATCCCTGGTCAGGGAACTAGATCCCACATGTTGAAAATAAGGGTTCCCATGCTGTAACCAAAGATCCTACGTGCTTCAACTAAGACCCAGTGCAGTAACAAAAGAAAATTAAAAAAAATTTGAGAACACTTTTCTGATGAATTCTCTTCTCTTATCTAACTCTACTACACATAGGTATCTGCAGCCAGATATCGACACACATATGTATATGCACATTCACATAATACGAGGTTGCTGCTGCTGCTGCTGCTAAGTTGCATCAGTCTTGTCTGACAATACGAGGTTGCTGCTGCTGTTGCTAAGTCGCTTCAGTCGTGTCCCCTACTGAAACCTCTCCACATCCAACCTTATAAGTAAGAAACCTCTGTTTCTTTTTTCAAAGTTTCCTGATGATTATTGCTGAAGGGCATCTTGGAGTCATTTTAAGAACCAAAAAGACTGGTCCAACCTCAACATTAGTTATTGATAAGTTGAAATAAGCATTAAAAACACATGTCTATAAAAATTCTTAAGAGAAACCCCAGGCATGCCTGGACCCTCTACACATATTGAGAAGTAATTGACAATGTGGAATCAAGAGTAAAATAAATATTCCAACTGGATTGATCACCATTAACTGTTGTATGATGTCATCTTTATCACAGAATCTTAATGGAATTACATCAAAGCCCATTTTGCCCTGGCCTTTTATTTATTTATTTACTAGGATGTGATGGGGTTTTGTTTTGTTTTGTTTTTTGGAGCACAGTTAATATAAAATATTACATAAGTTACAAGTGTACAATTTAGTGATTTTAAATTTTTAAAGGTTGCATTCCTTTTGAAGTTATTAGAAAATATTTTCTATATTTCCCATGCTGTATGATTCATCCTTTAACCT
Source organism: Tragelaphus eurycerus (assembly GCA_935064755.1). NCBI lineage: Eukaryota > Metazoa > Chordata > Mammalia > Artiodactyla > Bovidae > Tragelaphus > Tragelaphus eurycerus. Next base: position 2,391,652 of record CAKXYN010000083.1, read on the forward strand.
ATATTAAACCCGATGGTTTGAACCTCTTAATCCCCCACCCTTAGATTGCCCCTCCTCCCTCCACTGCTGCTGCTGCTGCTACTAAGTCACTTCAGTTGTAAGTGACTCTGTGCAATCCCATAGACGGCAGCCCACCAGGCTCCTCCGTCCCCAGGATTCTCCAGGCAAGAATACTGGAGTGGGTTGCCATTTCTTTCTCCAATGCATGAAAGTGAAAAGTGAAAGTGAAGTCGCTCAGTCGTGTCCGACTCTTAGTGATCCCATGGACAATACGAGGTTCAGATCAGATCAGATCAGATCAGTCGCTCAGTCGTGTCCGACTCTTTGCGACCCCATGAACCGCAGCACGCCAGGCCTCCCTGTCCATCACCAGTTCCCGGAGGTCACTCAGACTCGCATCCATCGAGTCAGTGATGCCATCCAGCCATCTCATCCTCTGTCGTCCCCTTCTCCTCCTGCCCTCAATCCCTCCCAGCATCAGAGTCTTCTCCAATGAGTCAACTCTTCGCATGAGGTGGCCAAAATACTGGAGTTTCAGCTTTAGCATCATTCCTTCTAAAGAAATTCCAGGATTGATCTCCTTCAGAATGGACTGGTTGGATCTTCTTGCAGTCCAAGGGACTCTCAAGAGTCTTCTCCAACACCACAGTTCAAAAGCATCAATTCTTCGGCGCTCAGCCTTCCTCACAGTCCAGCTCTCACATCCATACATGACCACAGGAAAGACCATAGCCTTGACTAGGTGAACCTTTGTTGGTAAAGTAATGTCTCTGCTTTTGAATATGCTATCTAGGTTGGTCATAACTTTCCTTCCAAGGAGTAAGCGTCTTTTAATTTCATGGCTGCAGTCACCATCTGCAGTGATTTTCGAGCCCAGAAAAACAAAATCTGACAGTGTTTCCACTGTTTCCCCATCTATTTCCCATGCAGTGATGGGGCCAGATGCCATGATCTTCGTTTTCTGAATGTTGAGCTTTAAGCCAACCTTTTCACTCTCCACTTGCACTTTCATCAAGAGGCTTTTTAGCCCCTCTTCACTTTCTGCCATAAGAGTGGTGTCATCTGCATATCTGAGGTTATTGATATTTCTCCCGGCAATCTTGATTCCAACTTGTGTTTCTTCCAGTCCAGCATTTCTCATGATGTATTCTGCATATAAGTTAAATAAACATGGTGACAATATACAGCCTTGACGTACTCCTTTTCCTATTTGGAACCAGTCTGTTGTTCCATGACCAGTTCTAACTGTTGCTTCCTGACCTGCATACAGATTTCTTAATACGAGGTTAGGTACTCATAATTTGCCCTCCCGCAACACCCTATCTATCTATCTATATTTTGTATTTATGGATTTACTTGTTTATCTTCCATCTAGACTTGGGGTCTCCAGTATGGTAGCCATTAACAACATGTGAATGTTGAGCACTTGAAATGTGGTCCAATCTGAGATAGTGCTGGAAGGGTAAACATCACACACCAGAGAGTCTTGGTATAATGAATAATATAAAATATATAATTCATAATTGTACAACTGTAGCATGTTGAAGCTAAAATACTTTCCTGTTTTGGGTTAAACTAAAAAATATTAGAATTAATTTCATCTTTTTTAACCTGTTTAAATGCATGTACTTGAAAATTTTAAGTGATGTTTGTGGCTCTCATTATGTCATTTGGACAGCACTGATGTAGACGGAGCTCCTTGAAGGAATGAATGGTGTTCTGTTGATTTCTGTTAGAATTGAGCCCATGATAGGCACTCAAGGATACATCTCTGTATAAGGCGAGTGAATGCATGTAATTAAGTCCCATTCTGAGAACAATGGGACCGCAGGGGAGAAGACATGCCAAGGCTGACAAAGTCTGTGCAAAGGAGCTAAGACTTGAACCTTGAAGCTGGGAGGAATTTGGATAATAGAGAACAGACTGTTGGGTGAGTTTCCCAAGTCACTTCCTTTTACCTGAACTTAGGTTTCCCATTTAAGTATAAAAAGACAGGGCAGAGATACATGCATCCCAATGTTCTTAGCAGCACAATTGCCAATATATGGAAGCAATCTAAGTGTCCATCAACAGATGAATGGATAAATAAGATGTAGTATACACACACACAAACATACCCACACTTACACCCACCCCCCCCCCCCCCCCCCACACACATGCACACACAGGAATATTACTGAGCCATCAAAAATGATTGCAATTTTGCCAGCAACACTAATGCAGCAACATGGATAGACTTGGAAGGCATGATGTTTAGATGAAGCAAGTCAGACAGAGAAGACGTGTATGATGCCCCATGTGGATTCTGGGAAACATAGAAAACTGGTAAATATAGCAAAAGGGAGGTGGACTCACAGATACAGAGAACAAATTAGTGATTACCAGTGGAGGGAGGTGGAGAAGGCAATGGCACCCCACTCCAGTACTCTTGCCTGGAGAATCCCATGGACAGAGCAGCCTGGTAGGCTACAGTCCGTGACATCGCTAAGAGTTGGACACGACTGAATGACTTCACTTTCACTTTTCACTTTCATACATTGGAGAAGGAAATGGCAACCCACTCCAGTGTTCTTGCCTGGAGAATCCCAGGGATGGGGGAGCCTGGTGGGCTGCAGTCCATGGGTTGCTAAGAGTCGGACACGACTAAGCGACTTCACTTTCACTTTTCACTTTCATGCTTTGGAGAAGGAAATGGCAACCCACTCCAGTGTTCTTGCCTGGAGAATCCCAGGGATGGGGGAGCCTGGTGGGCTGCCGTCTATGGGGTCACACAGAGTCGCTCACAACTGAAGTGACTTAGCAGCAGCAGCAGCAGCAGTGGAGGGAGGAGGGGCAATCTAAGGGTGGGGGATTAAGAGGTTCAAACCATCGGGTTTAATATAGGTTAAAGGATGAATCATACAGCATGGGAAATATAGAAAATATTTTCTAGTAACTTCAAAAGGAATGCAACCTTTAAAAATTTAAAATCACTAAATTGTACACTTGTAACTTATGTAATATTTTATATTAACTGTGCTCCAAAAAACAAAACAAAACAAAACCCCATCACATCCTAGTAAATAAATAAATAATAGGCCAGGGCAAAATGGGCTTTGATGTAATTCCATTAAGATTCTGTGATAAAGATGACATCATACAACAGTTAATGGTGATCACTCCAGTTGGAATATTTATTTTACTCTTGATTCCACATTGTCAATTACTTCTCAATATGTGTAGAGGGTCCAGGCATGCCTGGGGTTTCTCTTAAGAATTTTTATAGACATGTGTTTTTAATGCTTATTTCAACTTATCAATAACTAATGTTGAGGTTGGACCAGTCTTTTTGGTTCTTAAAATGACTCCAAGATGCCCTTCAGCAATAATCATCAGGAAACTTTGAAAAAAGAAACAGAGGTTTCTTACTTATAAGGTTGGATGTGGAGAGGTTTCAGTAGGGGCTTGAGGGAGACACAGAGAAGAGAGAGAAAAGGCCTGGGTTCTGTTTTACTGGTGTCAAGGCTAGGTCCCTAGAGTTTCCAGGCTTCACTCTTTATTAATGAATCTAACACATGAAAGTAGAAATTTAAACCATGACAAAACAAACAATCAAACAAAAAACAACAAGTAGCCCAAATGATCGGTTATTGAAATCAAACAAAACGCATGTAACAGAGCTTCAGGGGGGACAGGTGCGCTGACTGTCTAGTCTTGTGGCTGGCAATGGTTTATTTGAGATACTCTGAAGTGGATGCCTCTTTGAAATGGCTACCTCAGCAATCAAAACGTAAGTCAGGCATGTACACTCCAAAAACAGAGAAAACCAAACTGTTTACACTACAAAGAGGTTGGTTCAGCTGATGAACTGGACAAATCAATCTAAGGTCTCCTCTACATGAAACATCACATCCATGGTCTTGATTCATGGAAGACTCTGTAGGCTGTTCTTTGTGCCTCTGGTTAGGCTTTAAGTGGATATCTAACCCAAGGCAGCCACTGACTGGTGACCAAAGGTGATGTATTCTAAATAATCCATTCAGGGAGACTGCCTCTAGCATTCAGATTTGAAAGTGCAACAGAAAATAGGATAGCTATTTGCAAAAGAAAACTTGCCCAACCATAAATATAAACAACTTATATAAGATGTATTATGGAGCTGATAGTAATACTTAACAGCATTGACTGAAAGTTTATACTGTGTAGATTTTGCATGCTATTTATTTACTTTTAATTTTGTTTTAATATATTTTTTATTGAAGGATAATTTCTTTACAGAGTTGTGTTGTTTTCTGTTAAACTTCAGCATGAATCAGCCATAGGTATACATATATCCCCTCCCTTTTGAACCTCCCTCCCATCTCCCTCTTCATCCCACCCCTCTAGATTTATACAGAGTCCCTGTTTGGGTTTCCTGAGCCAGACAGCAAATTCCTGTTGGCTATCTATTTTACACATGGTAATGTAAGTTTCCATGTTACTCTTTCCATATATCTCACCCTCTCCTCTCCTCATGTCCATAAGTCTATTCTCTATGCCTGTTTCTCCAGTGTTGTTCTGTAAAAAAATTCTTCAGTACCACTCTTCTAGATTCCATATATATGCATTAGAATACGATATCTTTCTCTTTCTGACTTACTTCACTCTGTATGTGAAGTGGATGTGACTGGTGATAGAAGCAAGGTCCGATGCTGTAAAGAGCAATATTGCATAGGAACCTGGAATGTCAGGTCCATGAATCAAGGCAAATTGGAAGTGGTCAAACAAGAAATGGCAAGAGTGAATGAAGACATTCTAGGAATCAGAGAACTATAATGGACTGGAATGGGTGAATTTAACTCAGATGACCATTATATCTACTACTGAGGGCAGGAATCTCTCAGAAGAAATGGAGTAGCCATCATGGTCAAAAAAAGAGTCCGAAATGCAGTACTTGGATGCAATCTCAAAAACGACAGAATGATCTCTCTTTGTTTCCAAGGCAAACCACTCAATGTCACAGTAATCCAAGTCTATGCCCCAACCAGTAATGCTGCAAAAGCTGAAGTTGAACGGTTCTATGAAGACCTACAAGACCTTTTAGAACTAAAACCCAAAAAAGATGTCCTTTTCATTATAGGGGACTGGAATGCAAAAGTAGGAAGTCAAGAAACACCTGGAATAACAGGCAAGTTTGGCCTTGGAATACGGAATGAAGCAGGGCAAAGACTAATAGAGTTTTGCCAATAAAATGCATTGGTCATAGCAAATACCCTCTTCCAACAACACAAGAGAAGACTCTACACATGGATATCACCAGATGGTCAACACCGAAATCAGATTTGATTATATTCTCTGCAGCCAAAGATGGAGAAGCTCTATATGGTCAACAAAAACAAGACCAGGACATGACTGTGGCTCAGATCATGAACTCCTTATTGCCAAATTCAGACCTAAATTGAAGAAAGTAGGAAAACCTCTAGACCATTCAGGTATGACCTAAATCAAATTCCTTATGATTAAACAGTGAAAGTGAGAAATAGATTTAAGGGCCTAGATCTGATAGATAGAGTGCCTGATGAACTATGGACTGAGATTCGTGACATTGTACAGGAGACAAGGATCAAGACCATCCCCATGGAATAGAAATGCAAAAAAGCAAAATGGCTGTCTGGCGAGGCCTTACAAATAGCTATGAAAAGAAGAGAAGCAAAAAGCAAAGGAGAAAAGGAAAGATGTAAGCATCTGAATGCAGAGTTCCAAAGAATAGCAAGAAGAGATAAGAAAGCCTTCTTCAGCGATCAGTGCAAAGAAATAGAGGAAAACAACAGAATGGGAAAGACTAGAGATCTCTTCAAGAATATCAGAGATATCAAAGGAACATTTCATGCAAAGATGGGCTTGATAAAGGACAGAAATGGTATGGACCTAAAGAAGCAGAAGATACTAAGAAGGGGGTGGCAAGAATACATAGAAGAACTGTACAAAAAAGATCTTCATGACCCAGATAATCACGATGGTGTGATCACTAATCTAGAGTCAGACATCCTGGAATGTGAAGTCAAGTGGGCCTTAGAAAGCATCACTACGAATAAAGCTAGTGGACGTGATGGAATTCCAGTTGAGCTATTCCAAATCCTGAAAGATGATGCTATGAAAGTGCTGCACTCAATATGCCAGCAAATTTGGAAAACTCAGCAGTGGCCACAAGATTGGAAAAGGTCAGTTATCATCCCAATCCCAAAGAAAGGCAATGCCAAAGAGTGCTCAAACTACCTCACAATTGCACTCATCTCACATGCTAGTAAAGTAATGCTCAAAATTCTCCAAGCCATCCTTCAGCAATATGTGAACCGTGAACTTCCTGATGTTCAAGCTGGTTTTAGAAAGGCAGAAGAACCAGAGATCAAATTGCCAACATCCGCTGGATCATGGAAAAAGCAAGAGAGTTCCAGAAAAACATCTATTTCTGCTTTATCAACTATGGCAAAGCCTTTGACTGTGTAGATCACAATAAACTGTGGAAAATTCTGAAAGAGATGGGAATACCAGACCACCTGATCTGCCTCTTGAGAAATCTGTATGCAGGTCAGGAAGCAACAGTTAGAACTGGTCATGGAACAACAGACTGGTTCCAAATAGGAAAAGGAGTATGTCAAGACTGTATATTGTCACCCTGTTTATTTAACTTACATGCAGGGTACATCATGAGAAATGCTGGACTGGAAGAAACACAAGCTGGAATCAAGATTGCTGGGAGAAATATCAATAACCTCAGATATGCAGATGACACCACCCTTATGGCAGAAAGTGAAGAGGAACTCAAAAGCCTCTTGATGAAAGTGAAAGTGGAGAGTGAAAAGGTTGGCTTAAAGCTCAACATTCAGAAAACGAAGATCATGGCATCTGGTCCCATCACTACATGGGAAATAGATGGAGAAACAGTGGAAACAGTGTCAGAATTTATTTTTCTGGGCTCCAAAATCACTGCAGATGGTGACTGCAGCCATGAAATTAAAAGATGCTTACTCCTTGGAAGGAAAGTTATGACCAACCTAGATAGCATATTCAAAAGCAGAGACATTACTTTGCCAACAAAGGTTCGCCTAGTCAAGGCTATGGTTTTTCCTGTGGTCATGTATGGATGTGAGAGCTGGACTGTGAAGAAGTCTGAGCGCCAAAGAATTGATGCATTGGAACTGTGGTGTTGGAGAAGACTCTTGAGAGTCCCTTGGACTGCAAGAAGATCCAACCAGTCCATTATGAAGGAGATCAGCCCTGGGATTTCTTTGGAAGGAATGATGCTAAAGCTGAAACTCCAGTATTTTGGCCACCTCATGCGAAGAGTTAACTCATTGGAGAAGACTCTGATGCTGGGAGGGATTGGGGGCAAGAGGAGAAGGGGACGACAGAGGATGAGATGGCTGGATGACATCACCGACTCGATAGATGTGAGTCTGAGTGACCTCCGGGAGTTAGTGATGGACAGGGAGGCCTGGCGTGCTGAGATTCATGGGGTCTCAAAGAGTAGGACACAATTGAGCGACTGATCTGATCTGATCTAATGAGTGGTGTTGAACATCTTTTCACATGTTTGTTAGCCATCTGTATGTCTTCTTTGGAGAAATGTCTGTTTTAGGTCTTTTCCCGACTTTTTCATTGGGTTGTTTGTTTTTCTGGTATTGAGTTGTATGAGCTGATTTTATATTTTGGAAATTAATCTTTTGTCAATTGTTTGATTTACCATTATTTTTTCCCATTATGAGGGCTGTCTTTTCACCTTTCTTAGAGTTTCCTTTGCTATGCAAAAGTTTTAAGTTTAATCAGGTTCCACTTGTTTACGTTTGTTTTTATTTTCATTACTCTAGGAGGTGGGTCATAGAGGATCTTGCTTTGATTTATGTCATTGAGCATTCTATGTTTTCCTCTAAGATTTTATAGTTTCTGGTCTTACATTTAGGCCTTTAATCCATTTTTACTTTATCTTTGTGTACAGCATTAGGAAATGTTCTAGTTTCATTCTTTCACATGTAGCTGTCCAGTTTACCCAGCACCATTTATTGAAGAGGCTGTCTTTGCCCCATTGTATATTTTTGCCTCCTTTGTGAAAAATAAGGTACCCATAGCTGCATGGGTTTATTTCTGGGCATTCTATCTTGTTCCATTGGTCTATATTTCTGTTTCTGTGCCAGCACCATATTGTCTTGATAACTGTAACTTTGTGGTATAATCTGAAGTCAGGAAGGTTGATTCCTCTAGCTCCATTCCTCTTTCTCAAGACTGCTTTGACTATTTGGGGTCTTTTGTGTTTCCACATAAATTGTAAAATTTTTTGTTCTAGTTCTGTGAAAAATGCCCTTGGTAATTTGATAGGGATCACATTGAATCTGTAGATTGCATTTGGTAGTATAGTCATTTTTACAATATTGATTCTTCCTGTCCAGGAACATGGGATATCTCTCCATCTGTTTATGTCATCTTTGATTTCTTTCACTATTTTCTTATAATTTTCTGTGTACAGTTCTTTTTTTTCCTTAGTTGGTTTTTTTCCTATATATTTAAATATTTGTATTTCAATAGTGAATGGGATTTTTTCTTTAATTTTTCTTTTTGTTTTTTTTTGTTGTTTTTTAATAAATAAAATTATTTTTTTTTTTTTTTTTTTTTTTCTTATCTTTTTTAAATTATCTTTTTTTATTTTTTTTTTTTATTTATTTTTTTTTTTTTACTTTTATTATATTATTTTTCACACAGATATATTTTTTTTTTTTTTATATTTTTTTTTTTTTTTTTTTTTTTTTTTCTTTTTTGTGTGGGGGATTTACAAAAATATATTTTATTTAAGGAAAAAGAGAAGAGCCCTTTTTTTTTCTGTGGTAAGAAGTTCTTTATATCACAATATTAATGATGATATTTTTATCATATTTATCATTACCCTTTATGTTTTGGTAGTTCATCCTATTTCATATTATTTATCATAGTTAATAAAAATTGAGTTGTCATGTTTTCATTGTCGTTTGTTTCTGGAAATTTTTTGATTTCCCTTTTGATTTCTTCAGTAACCTGTTGGTTATTTAGAAATGTGTTGTTTAATCTCCATATCTTTGTGTTCCTTACAGTTTGTTTCTTGTATTGATATCTAGTCTCATAGCATTGTGGTTGGAGAAGATGCTTGATATGATTTAAATTTTCTTAAATTTACTGAGGTTTGATTTGTGACCCAAGATGTGATCCATCCTGGAGAATGTTCCATGTGCACTTGAGAAGAAGGTGTATTCTTGTTTGTTTGGATGGAATGTCCTGAAGATATCAATGAGATCCATCTCATCTAATGTTTCCTTTAAGACTTGTGTTTCCTTATTAATTTTCTGTTTTTTGATCTGTCCATTGGTGTGAGTGGGGTGTTAAAGTCTCCCACTATTATTGTGTTGCTGTCAATTTCTCCTTTTATGCCTGTTAGTGTTTGTCTTATGTATTGAGGTGCTCCTGTGTTGGATGCATAGATATTTACAATTGTTATGTCTTCCTCTTGGATTGATCCCTTGATCATTATGTAGTGTCCTTATCTCCTGTTAATCTTCTTTGAGGTCTATTTTGTCTGATATGAGGATTGCTATTCCAGCTTCCTTTTGCTTCCCATTTGCATAGAATATATTTTTCCATCCTCTCACTTCAAGTCTATATGTGTCTTGAGGTCTGAAGTAGGTTTCTTGTAGACAGCATATATATGGGTCTTGTTTTTTTATCCATTCCACCAGTCTGTGTGTCTTTTGGTTGGTGCATTTAATCCATTTACATTTGAAGTTATTATTTATATATATGTTCCTATTGCCAATTGTTTGGGATTGATTTTGTAGATCTTTTTCCTTCTTTTGTATTTCTTGATTATATAAGTCCACTTCACATTTGTTGTAAAGCTGGTTTGGTGGTACTGAATTCTCTTAACTTTTGCTTGTCTGAAAAGCCTTTATATTTCTCAATCAATTTTGAATGAGATCTTTGCCAGGTACAGTAATCTTGGTTGTATATTGAGAGGAAAGGAGAGAAAGAAGAGAAAGAAAGAAAAACATGCAAAGTCCAGTAGAGGTAGATAAAGAAGATTTGTATACATTAAAGATTAACTGCAAGGGGAGAAGAACAGTAGGAAAAGAAAACAAAAAGGAATAAATGTATAAAAAATAATGATAGGTTTAAGAAATTAAAAATTAAAATAAAAAAAGAGAGAGGAAGAAAAAAGGAAACTCCACAGAACTCTAAAAAATGTGACTGAGGAATAAAAAGCTCAAAAGCTTAGATTTCATAGTGCCAATAAAATCAACAGCTACAAGAGAGGGGGTAACAAAAAAAGAGGAAAAAATCCAAAAGTATCTACAGAGCAAGTCAAAACATAAGAATAATAAATGTTTTTCTTGAGTCACTTCTGTAAGAGTCCTTTCCCTTTTTGGGAGCCACAGTCCACCTCACCTCCTTAGGGTGCCCTCCAACACTGTGCTGATCTCTGGACCTGCTGTGGGGGCAGCTCAGATTCTAATCTGGTCCTACTCCTGTGTGTTCTTGCCTCCAATATCCACAGCCATCAGAACTAGTGCATTTTCTTCTGTGGGAGCTCTCAGTGACCTCTCATATATTCCATAGATACAGAGTCTGGTTAGTTGAGCATGTGGATTTAATCTGCAGCTTGTACAGCTGGTGGGAAGATTTTGAGTCTTCTTCCTTTGCCATACTGCCCTGGGTTTTGATTGTGGTTTTATTTCCACTTCTGCATGTGGGTCGTGCACTGGGGTTTGCTCCTGAGGCTGCCCTGACAGACTTGGGTTTGCCCCTGTGAGGGCCAGGGGTGGAGGTGGTGCAGCTGCTTGGGTCACAGGGGTTCTTGCAGCACCAGGTACTCAGGGGAGCTGGAAGCTAGGGGAGCAGGAAATACAGTGCTCTAGAAGGGTATGCCAACCAGGATTGGCCAATACGCTCCAGTGTTCTTGCCTGGAGAATCCCCTCCCTGACAGAAGCCTGACAGGCGGCAGTTTACAGGGTCACAAAGAGTCGGACACGACAGAAGTGACCCTGATAAATGGACACAAGACTTTTTTCCCCCTGTGGCAGCTCTCCCCCAGTGAGAGTTGAGCATGAAGGTGGCATAGCTGCTTGGCTTGTGGGGACCCTGGCGGCTCCAAGTGTGCAGGGACACCCTCCACGGCAGGAGTTATGGCCCTATCAGAGTCTTTTTTCAAGCCTTTGTAGCTGGCTATCAGAAGGCCTGTTTGCCCAGTCTTTCTCCAAAGCTGCACCCATCAGGCACTTAGAGGACTCCTTTGCCAGGGGTCCTTCTCTGTTGTTCCAAGCATCAGGCGCATAGAGGGGCCCTCCTGGCTGAGGTCCCACTCTGTAGACTGGTGCACCAGTCACTTAAAGGGGCACCCTAGGTGGGGTCCACTGTAGTTCAGTTTTGCAGGCATTTAATGGGCCAGCCTCTCTACTGTTCAGCTGCTGATGCTGGTGTGTGGTGAGAGGGAGGCTATGGTGATGGCTCTACCTGCTACGCGTGACTCAGCAGTATCACCTTGTGACCGCAGTATCTCCTTGCTTCCATGGCTGCCTGGCTTTCCTCTACAGGCATTTCCCACTACAATCTCTTCCTCACATCCCCTTGATCCGTCTCTCCGCAGTCAACAGCAGCCCTTGCCCTGGGATTGCTCCACAATCCCTAAACTCCAGCTCTCAGCCACTGCGCCTTCCAGGGGACGAGCATTCCTGTCTGGAATATGCATGGCTGTGGCAAGGACTGTCTGATTCTCACTCCACTCAGGCTGCCATAGATCAGCTGTTTCACTCTCAGCCTTAAATGTTTCTCCTCTAACTCAGACAATGGCCCTGATGTGGCAATTGGACACCTGCTTCAGTTTCTTCACCCACCAGGGGCAAGTCCAGTCCTACTAACACTCCTGTTCTTCCCCCTAGTTCCTTCTTCCTACAGAGTTTTGCATGGGTCTATATATTCTTTTTCAGCTCAGGTACTCCTGTCCTCTCTCAGCTGGTGTTCTGCATGCACTTCTGTGTCTGAAGGTGTATTCCTGATGTATCCATGGAGAGAGATGGCCTTCATATCCACTTACTCCTCCACCATCTTGTTGTCTTTAAATTTATTTATTTTTAATTGGAGCATAATTGCTTTACAATATTATGTTTGTCTCTGCCATACATCAAAATAAATCAACCATAGATATACACATATCCTCTCTCTTTTGAACCTCCCTCCTGCCTCCCACCCCATCCTACTTCTCTAGGTTGTCACAGAGCCCCTGGTTTGAGCTCCCTGCATCAATACTGTCTCATTCAAACTCCATAAAAATTGAATTTGAACTGTTACTTTACACTCATGGATGATGTGGATGGCTCAGAAAGTAAGCAACTTGGTCAAGTAGTAGAAGAGGAATTGCAAAGCACATCGCTTTTGTTTATCTTGGTCACAATGTGATGCTCTCTTTAGCATCCCCAAGTGTACATCTGGTCTATGCCATACTGCTGCTGACTTGATAAACTGATTCTTCAGGTGGAAATGACCTACAAGCAAAACCTACAACTCCCAGCTTGACACTCTTAGTTTCCATTGAGTACCATCCTCAGCGAAGAATTGGAACTTTTACTATGGTTCCTGCTTTTTGCTCAGCCCTTTAGATTGGCTGAAACAGCCCCTTCTCCCTAAGCTCTGGTTAATTTATTTCAACCTTTATTTTTCATTGTAATAACCTCACACAGACTGACATTAGTGAATTGACACAGATAAAATAAATGTATTTTTTTTTAATCTGGTCCTGTACCACATGTCTGAATCTAAACCCAGACCCTTTCCTGGATATGTGGAAAAATTGTTGGCTTTTTCCTCCCTTTTAGACTCTGAGTACAAGGTCCTTCTTTTAGAATGGGCAGGAATGTCTATAAGGAGAGATCTTTTTCTCCCCTGACTTCACTTTTTTTTTCCAGATTGTAATTTATATCTGAAAACATTTCCTATAGTTTAGAGCTATTTTTAGAAGTAGGAGGATGGTCTCGGGCAAAGCATGAAAAAGTCTGAATTTTTGTAACTTCCAGCTTCTCAGTTTCTATCCTTAGATTCCAGTCTGGTCCTGCACTCCCCTCCTGTCCATTTCACTGTCCCAGAAACTCTTCCTTGCTCCCTTTAATTTATGTAAAAGAGTAGGAGCCAGCAGCTCTGATTTTTGTCATTGATAAGTCATCTCCTTCCAGATATCACAGTTTTGTTCTTAATAAAACCCTTTTGGGCCTCAAATGAGAGAAATAGCAATTTTCAGGTACTGGAGAGGGAGAAATTCACCCCTACCCTTTTAGGTTCTTCTGGCTGGCCTAAGAATTCAATTGCCTTGAGACAAGATTAACAACAGAAAACCACACAGAAGTTTAATCCCATGTATATGCAGCAGAGATCCAGAAGAATTGAGTGAACTTACCTCATGTCTTAAGCCCTCACCTTAAATACCATTTTCATCTTTGGCTAAAGATAAAAGAGGATGTGGTTTGGGCCTTCAAAAGGAAGGAAGACAACTCACATGGAGATGAAAAAGCAAAAGTTTGGTAAACAAATGTTAGCCCAGTTCCTGCAGGGACCAGGGGACTTAGAGAGGAGTTTTAACAAATGGACTTTGTTGGACTTCATCGGGTCTCCATACCTAGTTCACACTATAATAATCCAGGGTGGTAGCTCCCTTCTTGGGACAGGACCCTTATCTACATTCTTTAGGCAGTGAAGGGAAGGTAAAAAGAATGACTTTTGTTTCTTAAAAATAATGAGCCTGAATTAACTCTTGTAGACTTAAAAAAATATATGCACAGCCTATAAGTTGAGAGTTATGTTTTATTTGGTGGGAATTTTTAGTACTTCAAGTCCAGGAGATAGTATCCTAAGTAACCCTCAGAGAAATGCTCCAAGGAGGAAAGGGGGGATCTAGATCATACAAAAGTTTTGCTGCAAAACTATATAGTCCAAACATAAACAAAAATATATTGTTAATTAGATAAAATGAGATATCTCAAGTTAAGGAATTTAGCACTTTTCTATATAAGGGAAGATGCAAGGGACTGGGCTCACTGAAATTATTCCTATGATAATGAGAGAGTCAATTTCTTGGTAGGTTATTAGGAAGTCTGAGGAACCCGAGGAGGAGAGAGGGGTTTGGGGCCCTCAAAGAGGAGACGGGGTCTGGCGTTCTCAAGGAGGAGAAAAGGACAAACTTTTCTTTACATTCCTAGTCTTAGTCACATAAAACTTTTTTTTTTCCCCCTTTGAGCCTGGACCTGATGATTACACAACAAAACAAGTCAGCTTAAACTCTATACTAAGGATTATATAACAACAATGTATCCTGCTTGAGGACAATTTCTCCTTCTTGAGAACCTTCTGTCAGTTCAGTCTCTCAGTCATGGCTGACTCTGCAATGCTTTGAATAGCAGCATGACAGGTTCCTTGTCCATCATCAACTCCCAAAGCTTGCTCAAACTCATGTATATTGAGTTGGTGATGCCATCCAACCATTTCATCCTCCTCTGTTGTCCCCTTCTCCTCTTGCCTTCAATCTTCCCCAGCATCAGGGGCTTTCTAATTAGTCTGTTCTTTGCATAAGGTGGCCAAAGTATTGGAGCTTCAACTTCAGCATCAGTCCTTCTAACGAATATTCAGGACTAATTTCCTTTAGGATTGACTAATTTAATCTCCTTGCAGTCCAAGGGACTCTCAAAAATTTTATCCAACTCCACAGTTCAAAAGCACAGATTCTTTGGCGCTGGGCTTTCTTTATAGTCCAACTCTCACATCCATACATGACCACTGGAAAAACCGTAGCTTTGACTAGATGGACCTTTGTTGCCAAACTAATGTCTCTGCTTTTGAATATGCTATGTAGGTTGGTCATAACTTTTCTTCCAAGGAGCAAGCATCTTTTAATTTCATGGCTGCAGTCACCATCTGCAGTGATTTTGGAGCCCCCCCGCCCCCCAAATAAAGTCTACCACTAGTTCCATTGTTTCCACATCTATTTCCCATGAAGTGATGGGACGGGATGCCATGATCTTCATTTTCTGAATGTTGAGTTTTAAGCCAACTTTTCACTCTCCTCTTTCACCTTCATCAAGAGGCTCTGTGGCTCAGATGGTAAAGCGTCTGCCTGAAATACGGGAGACCCGGGTTCGATCCCTGGGTCAGGAAGATCCCCTGGAGAAGGAAACAGCAACCCACTCCAGTACTCTTGCCCAGAAAATTCCATGGATGGAGGAGCCTGGTGGGCTATAGTCCATGGGGTCACAAAGAGTGACAACTGAGCGACTTCACTTCACTTCACTTTTTGCTAAGGGTGGTGTCATCTGCATACCCGCCGAGGTTATTGATATCTCCTGGCAATATTGATTCCAGCTTGTGCTTCACCCAGCCTGGTATTTCACATGATACACTCTGCATATAAGTTAAATAAGCAGGGTGACAATACACCTTGTTGTACTCCTTTCCCTATTTGGAACCAGTCTGTTGGTCCATGTCCAGTTCTAACTGTTGTTTATTGACCTGCATACAGAAACTTCTGACTAATCCTGTTATCTTAAAATGTGTATTATGGGAGTGGGTCTGGTAAGATACCTCTATTGTTCATTCTAATCCTGTCATCTTAAAATGTAAATTTTGGGAATTGGTTTTTATAAACATTGAGACATTCTTTTGATTTATTGTAATAACCAGTTAAAAGTATTTAGCTCCCTTGCTAAGACTAGTGAGGGGGCCTCTCCATTCCCCCTTCTGATGTCTGTGTCAGAACCTTTTTCTGTCCCTTTTCATACCTTAATAAAACTCTGTTATACAAAAGTTTTTGGCTGATTAAGCCTGGTCCCTGGTCCTGAAGCTAAATCTTCTTCGGAAACCCCGAATCCACCACTGTTCACCATAAGCTATCAATATGCGCCTTTCCTATCTGACTGAGGCCAGGATCCTGTGTTTTCACATCTTGGGTTTCCCCAGGGGTCACACTGGAAAGTGGTTGCAGTCTGATGACTACTAGAGGGCAGGTCTTCTTCTCTTTCCCAAGTGTCCTCAGGGCTCACTGGCTCATGTTGGAGGGTGGGGATTACTGATGACTGGGACATCCTTGTTTACTGATAGGGCAGGAAATATTCCATTTCTCACCCTCATGCCACTGTTACTCAGTAGTTAAGTCATGTCTGACTCTTTGTGAGCCCAGAAACTGCAGCACTCCAGGCTTCCCTGTCTTTGACTCTCTCCCGGAGTTTGCCCAAACTCATGTCCATTGAATCAGTGATGCCATCCAAACATCTCATCCTCTGTTGCCCTCTTTTCCTCCTACCCTCTTCCCCAGCATGAGTCTTTTCCAAAGAGTTGGCTCTTCACATCAGGTGGCCAAAGTAGTGGAGCTTCAGCTTCAACATCAGTCCTTCCAATGAATATTCAGGGTTGATTTTCTTTAGGATTGACTGGTTTGATCTCCTTGCTGTCCAAGGGACTCTCAAGAGTCTTCTCCAGCACCACAATTCCAATGCATCAATTCTTTGGTGTTCAGCCTTCTTTATGGTCCAACTCTCACATCTGTACAGGACTACTAAAAAAAGGTTTGTTCCCCTACAAGAGTAACAGACATATGGATTGTACACTGGGAAGTTGGGAGGGGTGTCACTGAAGGCAGCTTCCCACCTCTCTATAAGCTCAGAAAGGCAGAGTAGACTCTGACTGTATATCTCTTTCAGAAGGTTGGATTTTAATGCCGAGGTGATCTTAGACCAATGTCCTGCTGCTGCTGCTGCTGCTAAGCCGTTTCAGTCGTGTCTGACTCTGTATGATCCCATAGACGGCAGCCCACCATGCTCCCCCATCCCTGGGATTCTCCAGGCAAGAACACTGGAGTGGGTTGCCATTTCCTTCTCCAATGCATAAAAGTAAAAAGTGAAAGTGAAGTTGCTCATTCGGGTCCGACTCTTAGCGACCCCATGGACTGCAGCCTAACGGACTCCTCCGTCCATGGGATTTTCCAGGCAAGAGTACTGGAGTGGGGTGCCATTGCCTTCTCTGAGACCAATGCCCTGGTCGATGTGTAATGTTCATTATACAATAACCCTGACCAAGGACCATTCAGCTTCTATTTGTATACCTCTGGTGCTGGGCACAGAGAAGGCAATGACACCCCACTCCAGTACTCTTGCCTGGAAAATCCCATGGATGGAGGAGCCTGGTAGGCTGCAGTCCATGGGGTCTTGAAGAGTAGGACACGACTAAATGACTTCACTTTCACGTGCTGGAGAAGGAAATGGCAACCCACTCCAGTGTTCTTGCCTGGAGAATCCCAGGGATGGGGGAGCTTGGTGGGCTGCCGTCTATGGGGTCTCACAGAGTCAGACACGACTGAAGTGACTTAGCAGCAGCAGGTGCTAGGCAGCTCACTACTTTAGGAAGCTTGCTGTTATTATCTTGTGCATCATGAAGCACATTCTTGGAGTCCATTGAGTGGTAGGAGGATCTCAGGTCCTTTGGAGAAATCCAGTGCTGTGTACTTGCCCTTCAGTCAGATCACCCTCCAGGCTGAGGTCATCATGTCCATGAAAACTGAATAGTGCAAAAGCAATATGAGATTCACAAGCATCTTTATGCATGCTTGGGAGGAGGAGAGGGAATTTGGGAGATCTGGTTTCTGTAACCAAATAAAGAGCTTTTGACAGCAGGAGTTTGCAGGAAAATAAGGATTTATTGCAGGGCATCCAGCAAGGGAGTATGAGACAAGCCTCAGATGCATTTCAACCTGTCTATGACTTGAGTTTTTTTTTTAAAGGGGAAAAACAAACAAGCGGGACTTAATTATCATCTCATGACATTTTTTTTTTCCCTGCTATTTCTTCATCATAGTTTTGTGAGTCAGGTTGTCTCTGGTTTAGGATTTTCTGGCCAAGTGTTCCATAGCTCAGGAGTCTGTGAGCACATCTTGCCCTGGAGAAACAACCTGAGTTAGAACATTAATGATGATATCGACAACCACAGTCGTAGTCATCTCACTGTGGTTGATCAGTGTTCAGTTAGCACAGGATTGAGGTCTGAGGGGACAAGAAAGGGAATCAAGTTTTAGGTGGAGAGATTTAATTATAAACATTGTAAGGGAACTCAGTTTCAGAGGGACTTAGTTTCACTTCAAAGACAATTCAAAAAAAAATTACTGCAATTTGTATCAAAGAGTGTTCTGCCTTTATTATTTTTGAGGATTTTTATGATTTCAGCTCTTACATTTAGATATTTAATATATTTTGAGTTTTTTTTTTTAATATGTGGTATAAAGAAATGTCCTATTTCCTCACATCTTCAGAGACAGAAGCTTCAAACCACTCACAATGTAGCAGGCACACACTCTGTCTTTATACTTACTCTAAGCGTGTGTGTGTATGCTCAGGTGCTCAGTCCTGGCCAACTCGGTGACCCCATGGACTGTAACCCACCAGCAGCCTCTGTCAATGGGATTTCCCAGGCAAGAATACTGGAGTGAGTTACGATATCCTTCTCCAGGGGATCTTTCTAACCCATGAATCAAACTCGCATCTCTTATGTCTCCTGCACTGGCAGACGGATTCTTTACCAACTGTGCCACCTGGGAAGCCACTTTAAGTTTACTGTCTATGTATTATTTACTACTATATCTTTTTTTATTTCTATTAATGATCTTGTTTACGTTCTGACTCCTCCTAGCTAGAATACAAGTTCTCTAAGAATAGAAGCCCTTTCAGTCTGACCACAGAATCAACCCCTAGAACCTGTTTCATTGCAGTCCTTTGGTAAGTATTTGTGAAAGGAATACATGAAGGACATCAGGAGGTATAATAAAAGAGAAGACTTACTCTGTGAGAGCACTTGATGGAGCTGGCTTTGCATCCTGGAGCTGTCCCTGATTCCATGACCTTGGGCAATTGACTTCCTGTCTTGAATTAGTGAAATTAGAACAATTATCTCTATCTCCTCTTTGCAGTGGTGAAGAAAAATGAAATATCATTTACAGATCACTTGACACAGTGCTGCAAACCATGAGGGCTCAGTAATTTTGGCTCATACTCATCTGAGGGGTTTGGTTTAGAATCCTTCCTGACATGGACTTTGCATATAGAGCCAATTATGAATAATAACTGATGGGCTCAGGAAAGTTAAATAAACCAAAATCCAGCCTTTTCTGGGTCCATTTGCCTATTTCACCTTTGACAGTTATTTTTTTTTTTTTTTTGCCCTCTCCATGAGGCATGCGGGATCTTAGTTCCCTAACCTGGCATTGAACCAGTGTTCCCTGAATTACGAGCAACCACTGAACTATCAGGGAAGTCCAACAGTTATCTTTTAATTGGAGAACTGAACATTCTCATTATTTTTCTTGCAGGCTAAATGCCCCTTTAAAAACTAAGCCTCTCGATTTTGCCTCATTGGTAACCATTTTATGTCTTCCCACAAGCCCAGGGAATCATGAAAAGAAATCCTGAGACATTAAACTTGGTGGAATGCAGTGAGGGCGTCAAGGTTGCCCAATGTGGCCCCTTTCTATGTTGGGGAGACTGAAGCCCAGAGAGGAAAGAGATCCAACTTCACGATGACACAGTGGACAAGCCAGGACTTGAGTCCTGAGTACACTGAATGCCATATTTCACTGACATTTCTAGAGAGAAAAAAAAAAAGACACACACATAAGCAAACACAGACCCCAAACTATTGTGTCTTCACCTCATCAACTTTGCATTCTTTGTAACCATTCCCAAAGGAAGAACAAGGAGGATGGCGGGTACAGTGTTACTTCCCCATTTTAAATTTCCACCCAGGGATTCCCGTTTCTAACATGTTTATACAAAAGATTAGGCTCCTCTTTGCTCCAATTGCTCATTTTTCCACTGAGAAAGAGAGTTGCATCAGGGTTGGAGTAGCTCAACCTGAAGCAGGATGAACACTGATAGATGTATGTTTAAATCTGTCAGAACCAATGAAGAAAGAAAACTGTCACTAATTTTTTGTTCCGACCTCACCAATAAGCCACAGATTTTTGAGAGAGGACCTCATTTACTAAACAAACTGCTCAGCAGCATCAAAACTCATTTCAAATTCCTTTTAAGAGGACTTCATATGACACTCAATCCTTGATTCCCCCCATAAAACAACACAGCTGTTCCCTTGCAGCGTGTCTCTCAGCAGGGGCTGCAAAACCATATTTAATCAACTCTGTTCTAAAAGCCACCTAATTGCCTCTAGGGCTCTGGCTTTCTTCCCCAAGCCAGGATGGTGCCTGCTGACGTGTCAGTGGCAGCAGCCCAGGCAGAGCGAGCTGCTGTGTGTAGAGCCATGTCCCCATGTGCTGGGCCCTCTATCATGTCCTTGATACTCAAGGTTTCTTTTAATCCACCTTGCAGTCCCATTAAATAGAGATGATTGCCAGATGTAGAAACAAAGAAACTTGAGGTTTAGAATATAGTCATTGATCTACATTCAGAAAAACAAGTGAGAGAATTGGGATTCAGACAAGTCCCCTCTACTTCCAAAATCTGAGTGTTGTCAAGTCTTCGGTCTGGCTTTCTACATGAACAAGTACCAAAGACTTATGTGGGGATGAGGATGAGTCAATTTGACCAGCATAAGCAAAGCTGGCAATAGAAAGTCCCTGCCAAATGCTTTAGGTCTTAAATTCCCTTAAAGCTCACTGCTTTGTCTCCCCATGATGACACTTTCTGTTAGAATGTGAATAACTTTCATGTCATCTTTTATCCAATAATCCTCAATGACTACCGTATAAGATTCACTCTCCAAAGAGAATTGGAGGGATACAGAGATGAAATGGATATGGATCATGCCCTCAAGAAGCTCAAAGTCTAGAAATAGAAGGATAATAACAACATAAATCATTCTATTGAGAGGTAGACTATGATATCTATCACCAGTGGGCCAAAGTATCGATATTATGATGGTCTGAGAAAGAAAAAGTCTATTCCAGTCAGGGAATTAGATTAGGCTTTATCTAAGAGTATGAGAGTAAGGATAATTAATACTAACTTCTGTGACATAAAACCCCCAAATATCAGTTGCTTAACATAATAAGAACACCTTCCTCACTTTCTGTTGAGGTTCAGCCTGATTCTCCTCTAAGGATGCGGGCATCTTGCATCATGTGGGTCTGTCCTTTGACAGCCCTATGTTTCTGCGCATGTGGTCAAGGAAGTGAGAAAGAGAGAGTGGAATGTCAATGAAAGGGTGAGCAAGAAGACACAGCTAGATGTGGCTTAATCCATTTCACTCAAATCCCAGGGAACAAACTTGGAAACTCGGCCCTAGCTCTAACCCTAAGTGTAACTGCAAAGGAGCCTAGAAGATATGTTTTTTTGCTGTGTGCCCTGGACAAAAGAAGTTTCACTGAACATATGGCACTATTTTTTCTACAAAGGATGTTGACACGTGTATTGTGGAATAGTTTTAATTGAACAAATTGAGAGACAAGCAGGATGTTAGTGCGGGGGATGTTAGAGGAACACAAATTCAAAAGACACTTGGTTTGGAAAGATATCAAATATGGAAGGGCCTTGAGTGACAAGCATTTCCCAAAATGTGTTTTCCTCGGTGTTAATGACTATCATGTAAAGACTGATTTGTGTGGTCAGACAGATTTTGGAAAAACTGAATTAATAAAATTGTAAAATTGTAATTGGTTTGGTTCCTGCAGGAGTTCTCTAGATTTTTGGAAAAAGACGTAATGTGTCAGTTATAATACGATCACAAAATCTCTTTTGATCACCAAATCTCTTTTTCCCCACAGAATATGTTGTCAGATTAATATTTTGTGATGTGAAACATGCTTTGCATAAGGAATCTTAGGCAATGGAGAGCCATCAAGTAGCAGAGAAAAATGATTAGAATGCTTTTTAAAGTGTAAGATGGAAGGGGAAGGATGGGGGGGGAGCAATAGTGAGTTTGAGACACACATGTACACGTTGCTATATTTAGAATGGATAACCAACAAGGTCCTCCTGTATAGCACATGGAACTGTGCTCGGTGCTCTGTGGCAGCTTGGATGGGTGGGGAGTTTGGGGGAGAATGGATATACATGGCTGAGTCCCTTCACCATTCACCTGAAACTATCACAACATTGTCTTTCTGTTCCACCCCAAGACAGAATAAAACATTTCATTTTAAGTACAAGTTAGAGATGCCTTTCAACTCACTTTCCAGAGTTGATCAACTGGTACTAGCGGGCAACAATGCTGAGATGAAAGGGATCCCAAAACCTTGTCTGAATTTATCTAGGAAAGTGTAGTGATGGATAAGCGATATCTTCTATGGATTAAAGGATGCTAGAGGTGTGATGGTTAATTTTGTGTGTCAGCTTTTAGCCAGGCTATGGTGCCCAGTTTCTTGCTCAAACAATAGTTTAGATGTTGGTTGAAGGTATTTTTTAGATGTGGTGGACATTTAC
This sequence comes from Tragelaphus eurycerus, assembly GCA_935064755.1. NCBI lineage: Eukaryota > Metazoa > Chordata > Mammalia > Artiodactyla > Bovidae > Tragelaphus > Tragelaphus eurycerus. The sequence continues at coordinate 2,414,083 of CAKXYN010000083.1, forward strand.
AATCAGGGATTTTAAATAATGGAGATTACCCTTGATGAACCATCACACTCAGTTGAAGACCATAAGAGCAAAACTAAGGTTTGCTTGAGAAAAAAGAATTCTGCCTCAAGACTAATATAAATCCAGCCTGAGTTTCCAGCATGCTGCTGCTGCTGCTGCTAAGTCACTTCAGTGGTGTCTGACTCTGTGCAACCCCATAGATGGCAGCCCACCAGGCTCCCCCGTCCCTGGGATTCTCCAGGCAAGAACACTGGAGTGGGTTGCCATTTCCTTCTCCAATGCATGAAAGTGAAAATCTAAAGTGAAGTCCCTCAGTCGTGTCCGACTCCTAGCGACCCCATGGACTGCAGCTTACCAGGCCCCTCTGTCCATGGGATTTTTCAGGCAAGAGTACTGGAGTGGGGTGCCTTTGCCTTCTCTGTCCAACATGCTAGCCTCTCCATAGATTTTGGACTTAAGAGTGCAGTGACTTAAGACCTGAATTTCCATACTGCTATTCTGCCCTACAAATTGTAGATTCACTAGCGCCCATGATCATGTGAGCCAAGTTCATTTATTTTTCTATCTATCTATCATCTATCTGTCTTTCCTACTGGTTCTCTTTTTCTGGGGTAACAACAGCATGATGTCCTTTGACTTCTTGTGTTAAGTAAAAGTGTCACATAGAGTAAAAAAGAGAGCTTGGGTATCTGGAAATCAACTCCAAAATAGAGTATTCAAGAAGAGAAAGAGATGAGTTTTGATTTTGATTTGTAATTTAGATGTCAGAAGAGCAATTAATGGACATCAATTATTAGCACATTCATACAGGGATAAAGAGAAGCCAGCATTATTTCCAACGTGGAAAATACTTTGGTGAGAAGGGCGTAGCTCCTTTAGTATCTTCTGAGAGATATACCTGTCGGTCTATAACGTTTCCTGAGGTTGAAGTCTGGGAGAAATGCCTCCAGTGACATGGGAACAAAAGAGCTGCTTTGTCCTGAAAGAAGACAGGAGTCTTTGGGGGCTAAATGTCCAAGGCACAGCTGAATGTGCACGTCGGGGGAGAAAGGTGAAGAATGAACACAGAGAAAGGTGCAGAGGAATGCCGTTAGTGAAGGCTGAGTAGTGCTGAGTCACTGGGTATGACTAAAGCATGGCTGAGACCTCCAGGGTGATGGGTGAAGTTCTCATCACTAGGAGATGGAATGATTATTAATGTATGTGTGTGTGGTGAGCCAGTTGCTTATGAAAATACACAGTGGAATCTCTTTATTGTAACAGCTCAATAGTCATACTGATTTCCACAATGCTTGGCAAGTGTGCACCAGTCATTGAAGTCAGACGGGGAGGACATAAATCCAGCCTCCTTTAGGATCAGTCTCCTCTGTGTTTTAATAGCACCCTCGGCTTAGCTCTACCCCACTACTCACAGGGGTCATGAGATACCTTTGTTCCTATAGTCATTAGACAAATCTCTATTGAGTTCCTACAATGAGTCATGCACTGGTCTTGGCATGGGAAATACATTAGGGAACAAAAATGGCAACACTCCTTGCCCTCACAGAGCTAGCATTTTAGTGTGGGTGGCAGAAAATAGCTTGAAAAATATTTCAACTATATGATGAGTCATGGCACGTTAAGCAAAAATAAGATGAAGCATATGTATCAATCAGGAGAGGCTAGGTTACGATGGAGTCATCAACAAGTCTTGGATCTCAAAGGCTTCTTCTACAAGCTTCATGACCATCAATGGCCAAGAGAGTTCTCTGCTCCCACAACCTCACTCTCTCCTTCACTCTAGAAGCCAGACTGATGAAAAGAGCTAATGTGTATAGTATTGCTGGTAACCTTGGCATAAGGAAAAAAGAGATTTCCCCAACCCCGATGTCACCTGGGTAATCGAATAAAACAGCCTGGAAGTGACACAGATTATTTCTGCACACAATTCACTGGACTGAACTGATTACTCGCATTGACCCAAAATATGGTATCAGGAAGTACAGTCCAAACATGTGCCCAGATTGAGGGGAAGCCTATATATTTGGCAAATGACAATAGGACTGTTTAGATCACAGGAAGAAACTTGGCTTCTCCTATGAGCAAAATGAGAAGTCATCGGAAGGTACGAATGGAAGAGTGAATATAGAGGGAAATAGATGTTCGCTGAGATCTTGGCTCTGTTACTTGCAATGGATGTGTTGGGGTGCTGGGAACTAGGCTAATAAAACCTAGCTTATTGGGTTGGTATGAAGATTAAATGACCCAGATATATAATATTGAGTATGGAAACTTTTCTGTAAACAGATAACAATATACTGAAGCAAAAGCCAAATATTCACCACTGAATTCCCAAGGCCTCATAAGGTTTGACCCACTTTGTTCTCTAAATATGTGTGCTTCGTTCTCCAAAGGCTGCCTGGGAGTAAAAGCAAGATGCAGAGGGCATCTACATATGTGTCTTTCTCCTAAGATTTCACACTTTGTCCGAAAAAAAGGGGGAGCTGTCACATTGAATGTGAAAGGTCAGGGTGGTAATTCATAAGCACAGTTAAAGATCAAACTCCTGGCATCGCAGCTGCACAGTCTGGTAGAGGCATGTTCCCCGTGGCCTCATGGTTTGGGGGATTTTGGGGGAGTAGGATTAGCTGTCACATTCTATTTCTGAGAAAAGATATGACCTACCATTGGCTGACACATCTGTCAGCCCCTCAAAGTCTTTGTTCAAAGAGAAAGGTAGCCGAGCAGCAGTTGAAGTGCATAGAGATAGAATTACAAGAATCCTGCACAATCTTGTTCGGAGTGTGTGTCATTATATGAATAGAGGCACCACGGTCCAGGGTCAACTTTAGCACACAATGGAGGAGTTGGAACGTTTTTATACTCCTCTGCATGTGTCTCCTCTCACTACAAAGTCTCTTTTCCACACCCCTCTCATCTCAGTCTTGTGGTAATGCTAACTGGCCCATACCAGTTGGCTTTTTTCCAAACCCCCATCCTTGTCTTTTCTCTGCTGCTGCTAAGTCACTTCAGTTGTGTCCGACTCTGTGTGACCCCATAGACGTCAGCCCACTAGGCTCTCCTGCCCCTGGGATTCTCCAGGCAAGAAAACTGGAGTGGGTTGCCATTTCCTTTGCCAATGCATGAAAGCAAAAAAGTGAAAGTGAAGTCGCTCAGTCGTGTCTGACTCTTAGCAACCCCATGGACTGCAGCCCACCAGGCTCCTCCATCCATGGGGTTTTCCAGGCAAGAGTACTGGAGTGGGGTGCCATTGCCTTCTCCCGTCTTTTCTCTAGAGGCATTCATCTTTCAGATTATGGGGCACATTCAGCTAGTAGCTGTGAATTTAGAGAGATCAGCACATCATAGCTGTGATGATCACACTTTGGGGTTTGCTGAGGACCATCATATTGTTGTCGTTCAGTCTCTTAGTCATATCTGACTCTTTGCAACCCCATGGACTGCAGCATACCAGGCTTCTCTGTCCTTCACCATCTCCCAGAGCTTGCTCAAATTCATGTCCGTTGAGTCAACCATCTCAATTGCCAACCATCTCATTGCCTGTCATCCCCTTCTCCTCCTGCCTTCAATCTTTCCCAGCATCAGGGTCTTTTCCAATGAGCTGGCTCTTCACATCAGGTGGTCAAAGTATTGGAGCTTCAGCTTCACCGTCAGTCCTTTCAATGAATATTCATGGCTGATCTCCTTCAGAATGGACTGGTTGGATCTCCTTGCAGTTCAAGGGACTCTCAAGAGTCTTTTCCAACATCAAGTTCAAAAGCATCAATTCTTCGGCCCTCAACTTTGTTTATAGTCCAGCTCTCACATCCATACATGACCACTGGAAAAACCATAACTTTGAATATAGAGACCTTTGTTAGAAAACTAAAGTCTCTGCTTTTTAATACACTGTCTAGGTTGGTCATAGCTTTTCTTCCAAGGGGCAAATGTCTTTTAATTTCATGGCTGCAGTCACCACCTGCAGTGATTTTGGAGCCCAAGAAAAGTCTGTCACTGTTTCCACTGTTTCTCCATCTATTTGCCATGGAGTAATGGGATTGGATGCCATGATCTTTGTTTTTTGAATGTTGAGTTTTCTTTCCTCTTTCACCTTTATCAAGAGGCTATTTAGTTTCTTTTCATTTCATACCATAAGGGTGGTGTCATCTGCATATCTGAGGTTACTGATACTTCTTCTAGGAATCCAGCATGAGCTTCATCCAGCCCACATTTTGCACAATGTACTCTGCATATAAGTTAAATAAGCAGGATGGCAATATACAGCCTTGATATGCTCCTTTCCCAATTTGGAATCAGTCTGTTGTTCCACATCCAGTTCTAACTGTTGCTTCTTGAACCACATATGGGTTTTACAGGACGCAGGTAAGGTGTTCTGGTATTCTCATCTCTTTAAGAATTTTCCACAGTTTGTTGTGATCCACACAGTCAAAGGCTTTAGTGTAGTCAATGAAGCAGAGCTAGATGTTTTTCTGGAATTCTTTTACTTTTTCCATGATCCAATGGATGTTGGCAACTTGATCTCTGGTTCCTCTAACTTTTCTAAATCCAGTTTGAACATCTAGAAGTTCTTAGTTCACATACTGTTGAAACTTAACTTGGAGAATTTTGAACACTACTTTGATAGCATGTGAAATGGCTGCAATTGTGCAGTAGTTTGAACATTCTTTGGGACTGGAATGAAAACTGACTTTTTCCAGTCTTGTGGCCACTGCTGTGTTTTCCAAATTTGCTCTCATATTGAGTGCAACACTTTAATAGCATCATCTTTTAGGGTTTGAAACAGCTCAGCTGGAATTCCATCATCTCCACTAGCTTTGTTTATAGTGATGCTTCCTAAGTCCCACTATGACTTCACAATCCAAGATGTCTGGCTCTAGGTGAGTGATCACACCATCGTGGTTATCTGGGTCCTTAAGATCTTTTTTGTATAGTTCTTCTTGCCACCTATTCTTAATATCTATTGCTTCTGTTAAGTCCATATCATTTCTGTCCTTTACTGTGACCATTTTTGCATGAAATGTTCACTTGGTAGCTCCGATTTTCTTGAAGAGATTTCTACTCAGCCATTAAAAAGAGATTTCTAGTCTTTCTTTTTCTATTGTTTTCCTCTATTTCTTTGCATTCTTGACTTAGGAGGGCTTTCTTATCTCTCTTTGCTGTTCTTTGGAATTCTGAATTCAGATGAATATATCCTTCCTTTTCTCCTTTGCCTTTCAATCTCTTCTCTTCTTTTCTCAGTTATTTGTAAGGCCTCCACAGACTACCACCATGGCTTTTGCCTAATGTCAGAGGGTATTTATTAATACGGTCCTCTTTTGTTTTCAGTGTTTTCTCAGTTTGAAAAATAGATGGGCTCATTAACCATATGGAGAAGGTAATGGCACCCTGCTCCAGTAATCTTGCCTGGAAAATCCCATGGACGGAGGAGCCTGGTGGGCTGTAGTCCATGGGGTTGCTAAGAGTTGGACACAACTGAATGACTTCACTTTCACTTTTTACTTTCATGCATTGAAGGAGGAAATGGCAGCCCACTCCAGTGTTCTTGCCTGGAGAATCCCAGGGACAGGGGAGCCTGGTAGGCTGCCATCTATGGGGTTGCACAGAGTCAGACCCGACTGAAGCAATTTAGCAACAGCAGCAACGTTAACCATAACATAACTTCATACTTTCTAAAGGGTCACAGAAAGAGTGCAGACTATCAAGTCCCTCCAACAGGGTGATCCTAGAGTTAAAGATTTATATAATATTAGAGTTGGGGGCAGGGTGAGTAGGTTGGTGGCCACAAACTAGAATAAACTTCTGAGGTTCACATTGGGCAGTGGGTTGTCACAGCACTTCCTGAGGGTTAGCAGTCCTGTTTGCTGCCAGTTTCATTTGGAGCTTGACTTCCTCATCAAGTTCTGATGTCACACTCCTCCACTCTGAGAGATGCACATTGGTGGTGATGAAATACCCAGCCTCTGGTCTCTGATGATCCCGGGTTCAAATTTTGACTTTTAATGTATGATGGTTGTTTCTTTTCTTAAAAAAAAAAAAAAAAAAAAAAGACAAAAAACACAACTTATTTATTTACGTATTTGTGGCTGTGCTGGGTCTTCATTGCTGTGAGAGCTTTTTTCAAGTTGCAGTGAGCAGGGGCTGCTTTCTAAGTGCGGGCTTCTCATCATGGTGGATTCTCTCAATGTGGAGCACAGACTCTAGGCACGAGGGTTTCAGTAGCTGTGGCCCCAGGACTCTAGAGAACAGACTCAGTAGATGTGGCTCCCGGGCTGCACAGCGCAGGCTCAGCATCCACGGTGCACTGGCTTAGTTGCTCCATCACAGGTAATATCTTCCCGGACCAGGGATGGAACCTGTGGCTACTGCACTGGCAGGCAGATTCTTGACCACTGACCTGTCCTCTCAGAAAAGCTCAGATAGTTGCTTCTTAATTTCAAGTTCTTAATAAGAATAATGATATATGACTCAGCCAGGTTGACTTAGCCACATGTAATCACATAGTATGTGAAAACTGTTTTAACATAGTCCATTGATAATAAATTAGAGTATCTATTAATATTATTAAAAGTTTATTTTCCATATCACTTCAAACATCCATATCTGAAACCTAGTATAGAGTATGCATTGATAGTTTCAAGCTGTTGAAATAACCCGTAAGCCAACTCTTCATCTTGGATCTTGAGATACAGATAGAGATATTCAGCATAAATTGGTCTTCCAAATATTTTATTTTTATTAAGATAGGAGAAATCCTGGTTGTGGGGAAACAAAAAAAAAAACATGAACACAGTTCAAGTAATAGAACACGTGGTAAAATATTCCCCTGACTTGAGTTCTGCCTTTACTTGGTATATAATTGACCCTGCTACTATCACATTATAGGACAAAGAAGATATAAAAATGATGCCAGCAGTCTTAGAGAAGTTAGTACCTTTTTGTCAGTGTCATAAGAATTTATTGTACATAGGAGATCAGGTTGCTGTGAGCCTGAGTGATAACGGAGTAAAGCTGCTACCTCAGCAAGTGAAAAGGAATCCAACCAAGTCCAGTTGTTCATAATAACGATTGCATAGAACCTGTGGAGTATGATCACAGTCTTGTACACTGAGCGTCGGCCCTCGCAGAGGTGTGGTGGGGTGTGCTCTGGGGTGTTCCACAGAGTGTGGTAGCAAGGGAATGGCCCTATCACCTCACCTGAGAGCCAGTTAAGATTTGAGATGCAAATAGATGCACTTAACTCACAACCATTCTAGCCAAAGTAAAACTCTTTGATCCCTGGTCCTGTCTCTTTGTCCTTTTCCCTCTTTTGAGTATATCCTTGAGTTTCAGCCCAGCTTGATACCCTAGGGCCAAGAGCACACATGGGATTTGGGCTTAACCTGTTTGGGAGCCCAAAATTACCTGCTGCTGCTGCTACTAAGTCGCTCCAGTCGTGTCTGACTCTGTGCGACCCCATAGACAGCAGCCCACCAGGCTCCTCCGTCCCTGGGATTCTCCAGGCAAGAACACTGGACTGGGTTGCCATTTCCTTCTCCAATGCATGAAAGTAAAAAGTGAAAGTGAAGTCGCTCAGTCGTGTCTGACTCTTTGCGACCCCATGGACTGCAGCCTACCAGGCTCCTCCATCCATGGGATTTTCCAGCCAAGAGTACTGGAGTGGGTTGCCATTGCCATCTCCCAAAATCACCTAGAGTTTTGAAATTTGCATTGAAGAAATGCAAAGAACCATTGGAGAGAGACATCCAATTATGGTCTTCAGACCAGGGGGTTTAAAAGTACCTTAAAAACTGTCTGGAAAATGCTGATTTCTTAGTCTTATCTTTGACCTATCTAACGGAACTGTTTGGAGATATGATCTGAAGATGTATAAATTCACAGGGTATTTCATCCTCATGAATGTTTAGAACCCACTAGGTTAGTGCCTCTGTGAGCAGTTAAATGTAATGAAGGAAAATTGCCTTTATTCAGTTCAGTTCAGTTCAGTTCAGTTGCTCAGTCGTGTCCGACTCTTCATGACTCCATGAATTGCAGCACACCAGGCCTCCCTGTCCATCACCAACTCCCGGAGTTCACCCAGACTCACGTCCATCGAGTCAATGATGCCATCCAGCCATCTCATCCTCTGCCGTCCCCTTCTCCTCCTGCCCCCAATCCCTCCCAGCATCAGAGTCTTTTCCAATGAGTCAGCTCTTCGCATGAGGTGGCCAAAGTACTGGAGTTTCAGCTTTAGCATCATTTCTTCCAAAGAAATCTCACGGCTGATCTCCTTCAAAATGGACTGGTTGGATCTCCTTGCAGTCCAAGGGACTCTCAAGAGTCTTCTCCAACACCACAGTTCAAAAGCATCAATTCTTCGGCTCTCAGCTTTCTTCACAGTCCAGCTCTCACATCCATACATGACCACAGAAAAAACCATAGCCTTGACTAGACGGACCTTTGTTGGCAAAGTAATGTCTCTGCTTTTGAATATGCTACCTAGGTTTGTCATAACTTTCCTTCCAAGGAGTAAGCATCTTTTAATTTCATGGCTGCAGTCACCATCTGCAGTGATTTTGGAGCCCCCAAAAATGAAGTCTGACACTGTTTCCACTGTTTCCTCATCTATTTCCCATGAAGTGATGGGACCAGATGCCATGATCTTCGTTTTCTGAATGTTGAGCTTTAAGCCAACTTTTTCACTCTCCACTTTCACTTTCATCAAGAGGCTTTTTAGTTCCTCTTCACTTTCTGCCATAAGGGTGGTGTCATCTGCATATCTAAGGTTATTGATATTTCTCCTGGCAATCTTGATTCCAGCTTGTGTTTCTTCCAGTCCAGCATTTCTCATGATGCACTCTGCATATAAGTTAAATAAGCAGGGTGACAATATACAGCCTTGACATACTCCTTTTCCTATTTGGAACCAGTCTGTTGTTCCATGTCCAGTTCTAACTGTTGCTTCCTGACCTGCATACAGATTTCTCAAGAGACAGGTCAGGTGGTCTGGTATTCTCATCTCTCTCAGAATTTCCCACAGTTTCTTGTGATCCACACAATCAAAGGCTTTGACATAGTCAGTAAAGCAGAAATAGATGTTTTTCTGGAACTCTCTTGCTTTTTCCATGATCCAGAGGATGTTGGCAATTTGATCTCTGGTTCCTCTGCCTTTTCTAAAACCAGCTTGAACATCAAGAAGTTCATGGTTCACTTATTGCTGAAGCCTGGCTTGGAGAATTTTGAGCATTACTTTACTAGCATGTGAGATGAGTGCAATTGTGCGGTAGTTTGGGCATTCTTTGGCATTGCCTTTCTTTGGGATTGGAATGAAAACTGACCTTTTCCAATCCTGTGGCCACTGCTGAGTTTTCCAAATTTGTTGGCATATTGAGTGCAGCACTTTCACAGCATCATCTTTCAGGATTTGAAATAGCTCCTCTGGAATTCCATCACCTTCACTAGCTTTGTTCGTAGTGATGCTTTCTAAGGCCCACTTAACTTCACATTCCAGGATGTCTGGCTCTAGGTGAGAGATCACACCATCGTGATTATCATGGTCGTGAAAATCTTTTTTGTACAGTTCTTCTGTGTATTCTTGCCACCTCTTCTTAATATCTTCTGCTTCTGTTGCTGCTGCTGCTGCTAAGTCGCTCCAGTTGTATCCGACTCTGTGCAACCCCATAGATGGCAGCCCACCAGGCTCTCCGTCCCTGGGATTCTCCAGGCAAGAACACTGGAGTGGGTTGCCATTTCCTTCTCCAATGCCTGAAAGTGAAAAGTGAAAGTGAATTCACTCAGTTGTATCCATACTATTTCTGTCCTTTATCGAGCCCATCTTTGAATGAAATGTTCCCTTGGTATCTCTAATTTTCTTGAAGAGATCCCTAGTCTTTCCCATTCTGTTTTTTTCCTCTATTTCTTTGCATTGATCATTGAGGAAGGCTTTCTTATCTCTTGCTATTCTTTGGAACTCTGCATTCACTTACATCTTTCCTTTTCTCCTTTGCTTTTTGCTTCTCTTCTTTTCACAGCTATTTGTAAGGCTTCCCCAGACAGCCATTTTGCTTTTGCGTTTCTTTTCCATGGGGATGGTCTTGATCCCTGTCTCCTATACAATGTCACGAACCTCAATCCATAGTTCATCAGGCACTCTATCTATCAGATCTAGGCCCTTAAATCTATTTCTCACTTCCACTGTATAATCATAAGGGATTTGATTTAGGTCATACCTGAATGGTCTAGTGGTCTTCCCTACTTTCTTCAATTTCAGTCTGAATTTGGTAATAAGGAGTTAATGATCTGAGCCACAATCAGCTCCTGGTCTTGTTTTTGTTGACTGTATAGAGCTTCTGCATCTTTGGCTGCAGAGAATATAATCAATCTGATTTTGGTGTTGACCATCTGGTGATATCCATGTGTAGAGTCTTCTCTTGTGTTGTTGGAAGAGGGTGTTTGCTATGACCAATGCATTTTCTTGGCAAAACTCTATTAGTTTTTGCCCTGCTTCATTCCGTATTCCAAGGCCAAATTTGCCTATTACTCCAGGTGTTTCTTGACTTCCTACTTTTGCATTCCAGTCCCCTATAATGAAAAGAACATCTTTTTTGGGTGTTAGTTCTAAAAAGTCTTGTAGGTCTTCATACAACCATTCAACTTCAACTTTTTCAGTGTTGCTGGTTGGGACATAGACTTGGATTATTGTGATATTGAATGGTTTGCCTTGGAAACGAACAGATATCATTCTGTCATTTTTGAGATTGCATCCAAGTACTGCATTATGGACTCTTCTGTTGACCATGATGGCTACTCCATTTCTTCTGAGGAATTCCTGACCGCAGTAGTAGATATGGTCATCTGAGTTAAATTCACCCATTCCAGTCCATTTGAGTTCGCTGATTCCTAGAATGCCTTTATTAAAATCTGTCAATGGTAGCCACCACTGTTTTCTTCTGACAATTGAGAAAATAAAGGATCAGAGAAATTACAATTAGCAGAAGACTCCAAAAATTTGGTCACAAAGAGTTCTTTGCCACCTTACAGGGTAGTGGCAGTATGGTGCTTGCCCAGATTCACATCTTCCCGAAGCAGTGGGGGCATTTCCATGGCCTGGGGAAGATAACATTCAATCTTATTTTGATCATTTGGTGAGCACTTTTATTAAAAGTCTGAAGAAATGACAATTCAGCATAAAATAATCCTACCACCTTGAGTGAATCCTTCTAGACCCTGCCACTTCTGAATACATCTAGAAAGTCAGAGTTATTTTGCATGGGCAAAAATGACTATGCCTTAAGTTTGTATTTTCATTCACATTAAAGGAATTGGAAAAAGCTTAGATTTTTCGGGAAATAGTAACTCACAAGTTACTGAGCAGATGGCAATTTCCTCTCTGCCTCTTGCCTAAAAACACATGTTGAGTGTGTCACAAGCAAAGCCCAGCCCGGTCACAGCTCTGTTACTCAAGCCTAAAGCATTTGCTTCCGTGTTTATTACACAGCCAACGGTATCAGTACAGAACTTTGACATTTGTATTCACAGTAAGGTAGTTTTAACAGCCTGCAGATGCAGCAATATCAGAACAGAATCTAGAGAGAGGACATTTGTTTTGAAATAGATTTGATTTCTAGAACAAGCACTCTGATCCCTTCCCTTAGAATACAGTGTTCATACAGTGTTGACCATGGAAGGCTGACAGAGGATGAGATGGTTAGGTAGATCACCTACTCAATGGACATGAATCTGAGCAAACTCTGTGAGATAGTGAAGGACAGGGAAGTCTGGTGTGCTATAGTCCAATGGAGTCATGAAGAGTCGGACATGACTGAGTGACTGAACAACAATGCTAGGGTTCTAGGCAAAGAATTAGAAGATGTGGTTCTTAACTTCTTGATTAATAGCCTGGTAGGTGTAACAGATTGGTAGTACATATGAACATACATCTCTTGTAAGTTAGTGGATTGATAGGCCAGGTTAGCAGATGCCGTGATGGCAGGAACACTGGTCATGGAGTCAGGACGGTTGGGTCCCATTTTCCTTTGTCATAAAGGATTTTGTGCAAGCCCCTTTCCTTCTCCAGATTGCCATCTCCCCATCCATAACTGAAAAATTATACCAGGCCATATAGTCCAAAAGTCATGATTTGCTAACTGTATGATTGTGGGCAAATTTATTCTACTCCTAGGCCTTATTTTCCTTACTTATAAAGTTGAGTTATAAAATGACAGTTTCAAGGCCTAAATATATTAGTATACAGTATTTATTTTTAAATTAACTTATTTATTTTAATTGGAGGCTAATTACTTTACAATATTGTGGTGGTTTTTGCCATATATTGACATGGATCAGCCATGGGCATATACAGTATTTAGATAATTATCTTGCTTCCTTGAACAGTCAGTGAGTGCCATCATCACCATCATCATTTACTAGATTTTTTTTCTTACTCTTTCAGCTCTGTGACCTTAGCCAACTCATATTAACCATTTGCTTTCTGAAACTGCTCAACTATATGCTGTACTTACTTAAAATTTTTACTTGGAATAGTTCATAAAACCAGTCATTCTTTAAACTAAAGGTCAGCAAATTTGTTTTTTTTTTCTTTAAAGGGCCAGACAGTAAATAAGCTTGCTGCTGTTGCTGCTAAGTCACTTCAATCGTGTCTGACTCTGTGCGACCCCATAGACAGCAGCCCACCAGGCTCCCCCATCCCTGGGATTCTCCAGGCAAGAACACTGGAGTGGGTGCCAGCCTCTCCGAAATAGGCTTGCTGCTGCTACTGCTGCTAAGTCGCCAGTCATGTCCGACGCTGTGCGACCCCAGAGACGGCAGCCCACCAGGCTCCCCCGTCCCTGGGATTCTCCAGGCAAGAACACTGGGTTGCCATTTCCTTCTCCAATGCATGAAAGTGAAAAGTCAAAGTGAAGTCACTCAGTCGTGTCCGACTCTTAGCGACCCCATGGACTGCAGCCCACCAGGCTCCCCCGTCCATGGGATTTTCCAGGCAAGAGTACTGGAGTGGGTTGCCATTGCCTTCTCCAAAATACGCTTAGCCATAGGCAATATGTAAACAAAAGAGAGTGGCTGTGTTCCAAGCAAACATTATTTACTGAAAAAGGAAGTGGGCTGGATCTGGCCCATGCACAGGCAATAGATTACTTGCCCTGCTTTAAACTAAAGAAACTATACATGTTTTTTGATTTATGAGGGACACACACACAACACAAAGCTTTGATCCATGAAATGCATGATATTGTAGCGTAGTTCATGGCTCTGTGCTCTTCTCCACCTATCATCAGCCATGCTTTCACCTTAGAAACAGAGATTTACCTTAGAGAAGGGCTTTGAGGTCAAACCATTGCAGGCAAAAATCAGCTCTGATTCCATTTTGGAACTGTTTCTTTGACTTGCTTTTCACTGCTTTTGTTATTATAATCATACATAATGGCCTGTTTCAGAAACTCCTTCCCCTCTGCCTGACTGTTAAATTAAAATGCCTTTATTCAAAACCCTGTCCACCTGTAGAAGGCAAGAAGGAAGAAATGATTACATCCTCTGCCTGACACTTGCCTTTCTAAGAGATATTTGCCTATTTGTAAGATTAATGGTCTTTTTATTTCCTTACCTGCCCCTGATCTCTGATCTATAAAAGAACTTGGCATCCAGATCCCAATAAGATGGCTTTTTTGAGACATTAGTCTGCCATCCTCTTGAACAGCTGGCTTGTCATGTGGTGAGCAGAGCAAGCTTGGACTCAGTAACAAATTCTCCCTTTTTTACAGCTAAGGTAAACCGAGGCCCAGAGATGAGAGCTGTTCATGCAGTCAGATCCTCTAGGGAAAGAGCCAGTCCCAGAATCTTAGTCACTTGATTCCAGATCAGAAACTTTGTATATCTTTTCTTTAGTTTGAAAGGAGGAAGAAATCATTTCCTTTGAAAAAAGAGGAAAAAAAAAAAAAAAGCCTTTATTTTTACTAGAGTTCTAGCACAGAAGTAGATTTTTTTTCAGTCTTCAAGTTAATGGATATGCCATAGTCAGACAAGAAAACACTACTATGACTGCTTAATCGAAATACCAGGCCCCTGTCCTTGTCACTTGGATCTCATATTAAAGGTCTCCTTTCATTTCTAGTGAAACAGAAAAACACTCTCTCCCTCCACTCACATCTACTTGAGTTCCAGAATCATTTTTTTTGGCAGTAAATCAGCAGTGAATGAGATGGCCTCTCACAGTCATCCACATCCTATTCCCAAAGAAATGGAAACAGAAAGCCCTGGAATAGAAACAGGCGTCCTTCTGCTCAAATCTGAAGGGAAACAATTCCTCTCCCTTTAACGTGCTGTTTTGATGTCTGTTCTGGTCTTGATGAACTGTGCTGGGGTGAAAATTGCAATAATAACAGCAGCAACAACAATAGCTATGATTTATTAAGCAAGTATCATTTACCATGAGCCAACTCATTGGAAAAGTCTCTGATGCTGGGAAAGATTAAGAGCAAAAGAGGAAGGGGGCAGCAGAGAATGAGATGGTTAGATAGCATCACCAACTCAATGAACAGGAACCTGAGCACACTCTGGGAGAGAGTGGAGGACAGAGGAGCCTAGAGTGCTATGGTGCATGGGGTCACAAAGAGTCAGACACTACTTAGTAATTTAACCACAGCAACACCATTTACTAGACTTTGCACTAAATGCCCTAATCATGAATAGGAGCATTATGAGCCCCATTTTATAGATGAAGAAACTGAAGCACAAAAAGCATAAGTCAGCCATCCAAGGAAAAGGGGGTCATATGTTCAAATCCTTCCTCCAAATAACAAATAGGTATATAATTTTGACATAAAAATTAATTATGTGGACTTGTATGATTCCATTTATATGACACGTCCAGAGAAGGTAAATCTATAGAGATAGGATGCAGATTAGTGGTTGTCTGAGGCTGGGAGTGGGGCTAGGGACTGATTGCAGTGACCCCAAGAGAGATTTTTGGGGTAATGGTTATGCTCTAACATTGTATCATGGGACAGTTGCAATCTACTACAAACCATTGATCATTTCATACTGGAAATTCATGAATTTTATGGCATGTAAATTAAAACTCAATAAAGTTGCTAAAAGCTAATCATGTAGACAGAAGTTTTAAAGCCTTTCCTTCATCTTCATAGCTACTCCCCTGACGTGGGTCTCTTCATTTCTGTCACAGACAGGTCTGAGGACAGGAAGGTCTCTGCTTATCCAGGATTTTAGCTCCATTTCTTCTTTGAGGATAGGACACAGAAGTACGGGTACTGCTTTTCCTTCAATGTTAATTTCTTGCCAAAAAAATAATTCTGGAACTTGCGTGGGTGCACACAGAGGAAGAGGGTGCTTCCTTGTTTTAATAAAATTGAAAGGAGACCATGATTATAAATGAAATATGACAAGAACAGGCGGCTGATTTTTCCATCAAGTAGACACACACATATTTTAATATATTTTAGAAATGGTTATTGCAGTAGCTCATTTATATATTTGTTTAAACACTTAATATATATTCATCAAACCTCTGTTATGTATACCTTTCTTGACTCTGGAGATAGGACAAAGAATACCATAGTCAGAGCTCACAGCCCAACAGGCAAATTACCCTCTTGTTTCTATCTTTACCTACTCTCCCAGGCTTTATTTGGAGTTAACTTCTCCCATACAATCTCCCATATCATTTTTTAAATTAATTAATTTATTTTAATTGGAGGCTAATTACTTTACAATATTGTAGTGATTTTGCCATACTTTGACACGAATCAGCCATGGGTGTACATGTGTCCCCCAGCCTGAACCCCCATCCCACCTCCCTCCCCTTTCCATCCCTCAGGGCTGTCCCAGTGCACCAGCTCTGAGCACCCTATATTAGGCATTGAATCTGGACTGGCAATCTGTTTCACATACGACAGTATACATGTTTCAATGCTATTTTCTCAAATTATCCCACCCTCGCCTTCTCCCACAGAGCCCAAAAATCTGTTCTTTATCTTTGTGTTTCTTTTGTTGCCTCGCATACAGGGTCATTGTTACCATCTTTCTAAATTCCATATATATGCGTTAATAGACTGTAGTGGTGTTTTTCTTTCTGACTTACTTCACTCTGTATAATAGGCTCCAGTTTCATACCAGATCATTTTACCTATTTCTTTTCTATGAGTCTTTGCTATGCACTGTGCTCAGTTATGTCCAACTCTGTGAAACCCCATGGAGTGTAGCCACCAGACTCCTCTGTCCATGAAAATTTCCAGGTAAGAATACTGAAGTCGGTTGCCATTTCTTCTTCAGGGGATTCTCCTGACCCAAAGATTGAACCTGCATCTTCCACTGCAGGCAGATTCTTTACCACTGAGCCATCTGGGAAATGAACTCCATTGTATGGTCATTCCTTTTAGCATTGTGCATTTCATAATCTCTGTCTTCATTTGGGAAGGAGAAATGATAAAGAATATTTCTCACACATGGGGACTTAATCTGAGTTTTTAATGACATGTAGAGCAAAATACTTTTCTAGTAATCATGTATGGACGTGAGAGTTGGACCATGAAGAAGGCTGAGTGTCAAAGAAATGATGCTTTTGAATTGGGGTGTTGGAGAAGACTCTTAAGAGTACCTTGGATGACAAGGAGATCAAATCAGTCAATCCTAAAGAAAATCAAGCCTGTATATATATTGGAAGGACTGATGCTGAAGCTCCAATACTTTTGCCAACTGATGCAAAGAGTCGACTCATTGGAAAAGATCCTGATGCTGGGAAAAATTAAAGGCAAAAGGACAAGTAAGTGGCAGAAGGTGAGATGGTTTGATAGCACCGCTGACTCAATGGACAAGAATTTGAGCAAACTTCAGGAGATAGTGGAAGACAGAGGAGCCTGATGTGCTGTAGTGCACGTGTCGCAGAGTCAGACACAACTTACCGACTGAACAACAACAACAACAACTCACTTTACGATGCTGTGTTAGTTTCTGCTGTATGACAGTGTGAATGAGCTATATGTATACATATATCCCCTCCCTCCTGAACCTCCTTTCCGCCTCCCCAACCCAGCTCTCTAGGTCATCACAGGGCACCGAGCTGTGCTATACAGAACCTGTGCTATACAGCATTTTCCCACTAGCTATCTATTTTACACATGAGAGTGTGTATATGTCAATGAGACTCTCTTGATAATTCATCCCATTTTCCCCTTCAAAAGGGGTCAGTCTTAGGAATAGTTGGTTAGAAGGATATTCAACACTGAGAGAACAGTAAATTAAAAAAAAAAATGCAAGAAAGAATTTGAAGTGCTGGGGAAGAAAAAATTAGTAGCTGGAGCCTAGTGAGGAAGGAGGAAAGTAAAGGACTGGTAAGGTGGTCAGGCCACCATGGCCATGGTGAGGTGTTCCAGTTTCATACTAAGTACAATGGATGAAGGATCCCAAAAAGCCAAGTAACATAGATCTGATTTACACTTTAAAGAAATCATGTAGAATTCTTTGTGAAGAATGCACAGAGGAAGAAAGCCTAAAGTAGTAAAATTGTGATTACTGTGAATAGATATGTGCAGTGTAAGATTCCCTGGGTAGTAGTCTGGAGACCTGGGTCTAGATTACAGCATGATCTCAGCACTATCAGATATGCACCTCAGAGTTTACTGTTTTCAAACTCAACTCACTGAATTTGCTGGCATTAAATCTTCCTCTTGGTTTCATGCCTCTTCCTATACACATCTGAAATTATATACAGTGCATGTATTATGCTCAAGACTCTTCAGGGAGGCCACCCAGAGTTCTGGGCACCTCTGGATGGTGCATCATCTGTTTGGGGAGTTTCTGCATCTCACTCCTTCTCCAGGGTCTGATGGACTTCCTGTCACCCCAGTGTGATTTTCCCTGCAGCTCTCATAACTACCTTTTATTGGCCAAACTCCGCTGGCTTTGGCACTCCACGTACTTCCCCTCATTAAGAGAAATCTACTTCAATCCCAGGCTCCTCGTAAGAATAAATATTTTATGTGTTCAAAAACCCTATTCCATACATCCCAAGAAGAGGAAAATATAGAGAACATTGAATTGGGAGTCAAGAGAAGTGGTTCTATTCTCCACTCAACTATAACTCATTGCCTAGCCATTTCTCTTCTTTGCACCCCAGATTCCCTATTTGTAAAATAAGAGCATTGAACTCAATAATCTGTGGGTAGTAAGTGTGTCTTTACTGACTCTCTAGAATGTGCTTCTTTTGATCTAGCTGGTCTTGTTCATTATTGTGTTGCCTTCTCTGTTGTCCTCAGGACTTTCAGGGGCTGTGGCTTAATATGTTGTCTAAGCTTCAGCAAGTGTAACAAACCATTGCAAGAATTCTCAGATTTTATTCTCATATTTATTTTGCATTTGCAATAGGGTTGTTGGAAGAAGTCAATGAAATTACACATGCGGAGTTTCTAGTGCCATTCACTAACTAGTGTAGCTCAATATATGTTAACCATGATTACAAATAATTTTATATTTGTTACCCGCTAATACAAGTAGTGGATGGCATCACCGACTCAATGGACATGGGTTTGGGTGGACTCCAGCAGTTGGTGATGGACAAGGAGGCCTGGTGTGTTGCGGTTCATGACGTCACAAAGAGTCGGACGCGAATGAACTGAATTGAATACAAGTAGTGGATGGCATCACTGACTCAATGGACATGAGTCTGAGCAAACTCTAGGAGATGGTGAAGGACAGGGAAGCCTGGTGTGCTGCAGTTCGTGCAGCTGCAAATAGTCAGACACAACTGAGTGACTGAACAACAATCACAAATAAATGCTACTCAGTTCTTCTTCACTCTCTTCCTTTCTTCCTCTTTTTTTCTTTCTTTCCTTTAAATTCCAGATAAACAGAAAAGGATGAGATTGAAAAAATCATGCATCCCAAGCCCTTTCATTTTCTAAATGTGTACAATAATGTCCAATCATATATTTGGTTCAGATGATGTCTAGATGTTGACTCATTTAGAGAGGACTGTTCACAACTGGGTAATTTGGGTGTGTGTTGGTAAGACTAGAGGGTAAACAGTCAAACCCAGTAGAAATGGAACCTGTACATTCAACTCAAATCTTCCCTTATGGTGATTCTTCCATGAAGACAGAGGGTCAAACCCCACTCTGTTCTAATGGATGGTCTACCTGATTGCATGGATGAGAAGAGAAGCAGAATGTTTAAAGCATGGGCTTCCCAGACAGCTTTGGGCATTCTTCCAAGCCCTGGTCTTTATTAACTATATGATATAGGCAAGTTATTTAACCTTTGGGACATTAGCTTGTTTTTCTTTTTTTTTTTAGTATGTAAAATGAAGATTATATGGTCCATCACAGCTACCCAGAGGTAGAGCAAGAGGAATCTGTAGCAGAGTTTGATGCAACGTGAGTTTTTAACATACGGCATACTGCTTTTGTTCGTTCTCAGTTCAGTTCAGTTCAGTCGCTCAGTCGTGTCCGACTCTTTGCGACCCCATGAATCGCAGCACACCAGGCCTCCCTGTCCATCGCCAACTTCCGCAGTTCAACCAGACTCACGTCCATCGAGTCAGTGATGCCATCCAGCCATCTCATCCTCTGTCGTCCCCTTCTCCTCCTGCCCCCAATCCCTCCCAGAATCAGAGTCTTCTCCAATGAGTCAACTTCGCATGAGGTGGCCAAAGTACTGGAGTTTCAGCTTGAGCATCAGATATGTTTTACTGAAGTATAATTGGTTTACAATGTTGTGTTAGTCTCAGGGGTACAGCCAGGGGATTCTTTCTAGAATCTTTTCAGATTCTTTTCCTTTATAGGTTTTACAAAATACAGAGTATAGTTCTCTGTGCTTTATAGTAGGCCCTTGTTGATTATCTATTTTACATATAGTAGTGTGTATATGTTAATCCCAAACTCTTAATTTATCCCTCACCATTCCCCTTTTCTCCATTGATAACCATAAGTTTGCTTCCTCTTTCTGTGGGTCTAGTTCTGTTTCACATATACTTATTAACTTTACCAATGTGGAAATATTTTACCAGTGTATTTATCAGAGCTATTACTATTAGAGACATGAATTTATTATTAGTGTTATCTAACAATACTTGGTAATAATTAATTTTTTGTGTTCTTATTATTTGTATTCCTATTATGAAGTAATAAAGAAGATTAAAAAGACTCCTGGTTGAAGTCCATACCATTGTTCCTATGGTGAAGACCAACAGTTGGGCAAGGTGAGATCATTTCATCTTTTGAAAAGATGAACAGGATGAAGTTTATCCACAAGTTCTATGCTCACAAAACCGAACTTGAGTTTGTTGTTGTATCAGAAGTCATCTCAGATGGTCTTGTTGGGGGCTGGGTAACTTCACATGGGCGGTGCCCAACCTGGTCAGCTCAGGTTCGCAGCACCTGCTCAAATGAGAAAGCACAGTTCTTTCCAAAGAACTTCGCAGCAACATCTTCCTGTGAGTGAAGTGTGAGTAGACTCACAGAGGAGGAATGAAGGGCAGGGCTTAGCTATCTGGGTCAGGAAGAATTTGTAGGGAAATAAACATGGTAACTCGTGAGACATCAGAGGCAATTATCTTTAAGGAAAAGATGGGTTTGGCTTAATTCATTTTTCCATGTGGTTACATTTTATTGGTGCTTGCTGGGTGACAAATCACCCATTTTTAGCTTTTATTTAGCTTTAGTTTTGATCTTATGAGTTGAGAATGACTAATGCCCCAAAGAGTATGACCCTGGAGCAAAGCATGCTGGGAAAGCACATTTCTGGGTGCATGTTCCCTCTGTGCCTGGAGACATGGATTCAAATAAAAGTCAAGACTACTACCCCACCAGGGGCCATTGCTTTGGGAAATAAAACAGGGTTTTTGAATACGTCTTTGTTTGCCATTCTTATTCAAGGTTATCCAAAGACGAATCTGCTTTAAGAGAAGGGAGAGTAGTAAATTTAACTGGAACTTTTAAATAATGTTCAGTCCAAAAAGCTAAGAAGCTTAAGATCGAATAAGTATTTGAAACTTCTGGCCAAGAACCAAAATGAGTGTCTTCAATAGGCGTTATTTCCTGGGTCTTTCTGGCTCAGAAGAGCAAGTGCAGGGGATAAAATTCAGTTCTTGCCTAATTCCATTAATGGTCAGACTGTAGAGGGAGAGAGCTAATCACCTTACTTCCTTTTCTGATTGTTTTTGTTGTTTAGAGTTACTCCCCTAAGAGTTCAACCCTCTATGGCTGAAAGGATTGGAAGATATTGGATATCTGTTTGTGGACTTTTGCAAGCACTGGCTGTGATGTGCTGGTCAAAGGTTAATCCTGTCTATGGGGCTAGTTGGTTCCTCTCCACAATCCTAGGAGGGAAGCGTGGTTATTACGACCTCAGTTTTTACAGATGGGGAAACAGATTCTCAAAGAGTTTGGTGACTTGCCCAAGATCACATGATAAGCTAGTAGCAGAACCAGAATGGGAACTAAAAATCTCTCAAATTCACTCTACATCATAATTGAACTGCCACTGATCTTTTAAATTTTTCAAAAAATTAGAAAAATGTTTAGTGGCCTTATTTCTCTTGACTGCTGGGTTGACATGTCTCCTCTTTCTAAGCCACATAGAATTGCCAGGTGGTACCTTCTCAGGTACCTGGCCTCAGCTTAGGGCCTGGCCTGCAATAGGAACTCAGTACATAAAAGTTGTAATAAATGCATATGAGATATAAGGGCTTGCTGCCATCATTTGCATCTTTAGGGTCCAAAGATGTTGGAGCATGAACAAAGCTTAACCTATCATATTATTTTACAGAAAGGGAAACTGGGATTTGGAGAGGAAGAAGGGATTGCTCAAGGTCACACAGCTGCTGTGACAAATGGCAGACCCCTCAGTGTCCTCCAAGAGCTGATGAAGTAGCTGATAAAGGAAGTTCATGAAGAAGAGATGAGAAAAAAGAAGCATGCATTATCATAAGGCAACCTCAGCATCCTTCTAGCTGTAGAGCTTCAGATGAGTCAGCTCTTTGACTCCCAGCTTGCTCATGTGTAAGAAGAACAGAACCTACCCCATAGGATATGTGACGGTTAAATGACGCTGTACCTTCAAGTTCCTCAGTGCAGGGCCTGGGCTGCAGTAGGAACTCAGTACATAAAAGTTGTAATACGTGCGTATGAGATTAGAAGCAGAGAGAGAGACAGAGAGAGTCTGTGAGGTAGGGGCAGTACTAGAGGGAGTGCAGGAAGTGATTTCTGTCTGTTCCCATACTTGGTTCTATTTGGGAAAACAGGGGTGAAGATAACAGGAAAAGGGGGCATGTCCTTAAGTACATCATCTATTGCTGCCCAGATGATATTCTGGTAACACGGAAACCCCCTGAAATTGGTTTGTTTGTGGCTCCCCATATGACCCTCCAGGGCTTTCAGAGGCAAGCGCAGGAATTCCAAGAAGGATCCAGGAATGAGGCGGTCACAGATGGGAACATTTATTTCTTTGGGAGTCTTCCTTTTTGGATGTTCTCAGAGCTTTGGATGGACTAGAAGGCAATGGCACCCCACCCCAGTACTCTTGCCTGGAAAATCCCATGGACGGAGGAGCCTGGTAGGCTCGTCCATGGGGTCGCTAAGAGTCGGACACGACTGAAGCGACTTCACTTTCACTTTTCACTTTCATGCATTGGAGAAGGAAATGGCAACCCACTCCAGTATTCTTGCCTGGAGAATCCCAGGGACAGAGGAGCCTAGTGGGCTGCCGTCTATGGGGTCGCACAGAGTTGGACATGACTGAAGCGACTTAGCAGCAGCAGAAGGGATCTTCAGGCTAGAACCTGATGGGGGTGGGGCATGTTTCCCTTCCACCTTGCCTGTGTTTATCTGACTCTCATGGCGGGGCCAGATGCCAACTTTCCTATCCAGTCAACAGATGAGGCTCTGGGACGTTTATAAATAGCTTCTAGAAACACTTTCTGAAACTTCCCTGAGGACTTCTAAACACTCCTTGATAGGGACAGATTGCAAGAGAAAAAAAAATAATTTTCCAAAGACAAATTGGTAGGGTTGAAAAGAACATTAAATAGAAATCATAGTAAAAGTGGGAAGTTGAAGGTGGCAATCTGCTTAGGAAAATTTCTAATTTCAAGTTTACAAATAAAAAAATATAGATAAATACTAGGACAGGATGTGGTTTAGATTGGCTCCTTCGTGATAATTTTTCCACATCAAACAACAATTCATGTTAATAGAACCATATTGGGAAATTAACCTTGTTTGAAACAATACATTTTTTCAAATCTTTAAGTCCTTTCAGACACTCATTCAATTTTAAGCTGTTATGAAAAATCATTAGCTCTTCAGTTACAAGCAGTCCTTATCTGCTCATGCAAGAAGCCATACACTCCTCACCTTGACCCTGGTGTCCTCCAAGGAAGGCTTGGCATTCAAGTTTCAGGGCAGAGTTGAATCAGGTGTGATTTCCTCTGGGCAAGCAGATTTTACATGAGGACATAGATTCACAGAGGATGGATGAACCCCAGGAAGGTTCCAACCTCCCAGGACTCACTTGAACCAGAACATGAAGACAAGGGAAGAGTTCTTAGCCAAAACGGAGCCTTAAGGATTACTGTTTGTTATTTTTCATCTGTCCAGACAAGATCCAGCCTACCAGTTCAAGCTGACTGCATTGGGAAAAATACAGAGGAGATGCCAGACAAGCTATGAATTCTTTGTTCTCTTATCAGAGAGGAGACAGCTTTTCTAACAGAAGGTCCCAGTGGGATCAAGGACAGAAGCTCTGATCTGGAGTGTCTCAGGTTGCCTTGGCTGTATCAGAGAGAGCCCTCAGTCCTGCCCCATAGGGTTTCTTATGGGACCAACAAAGGGCAGCCTGGATCTTATCAGGGGTAGCCAGGCAAGCGATGGACAGACAGCAGGCCACTAGGCAACTGTCCCAGGGATCCTAAACAATCTTTCATCAGAATAACACATAATTTCTGTGCAAGAAGCACAGTAGTCAAACAATGTATCTAGATAAATAATGTGAATGAGTGCCGCTGTTGTTAGAATTATTCCCTTTCATATACGATATTCTTCAATTTTACAGTGACCTTAAGAGGTAGAGGTGATAGATATGGTGAAAATTCTCATTTTGCAAGGGAGAAAATGAAATACTGGCAAGGCAAAAAAAAAAAAAAAAAATCTACTGAGGTCTAGAACTCATAGTGCAAAGTCTGGGGCTTGAAACTGTTCTGAACATAGACCAAGTCTTAGGGCCTTTTTGCTGGGTCCATTGATTCCATTCTGTCACATAATTCTCTATCTCATTCATTCATTCCTTCAACAAATGAACTGAGTGCCCGCCACCTTGCCAACACTCTTCTAGGTGTTGGAGCAATGTCAGAGGTCACGACTGTCAGAAATATCTGCAAGATGCAGAATAAAACGTGTACTGTCTTCTGTATCACCACTCATGATCTTATATAACATGGCTCCCAACTCAGGGTACTTGTCTAGGACACAGCCAATAATCAGAACACTAGTTTCAACACTAGAGAAAAGGTGTAAGTGATCTGGAAGAAAGACAGCAGAGGAGTAGAGGCATCGGGTAGAGAGAGAAGTAACATTTTATATAGGATGGTCACGGTAGACTTCACTGAAAAGGTGAATTTGAGCTTGACAGAGGTCAGAGAGTCGTCTTGCTAAGAGCTTTTCAGACCAAGGAAGAGATTCTAAGGAGCCGGGAATGGCTAGAGTGAGCAGTCAGAGTTGAAGTTAGCAAGATAAGGGGCTGAATCATGTAGGACCATGCAAATCATTGTGATGACTTTAGCTTTTACTCTGCAACAATCACAGAGCCTCTGTGGAGATTTTAGCACAGAGGTGGCATAATCTTATTATATTGTTAAAACATTCTATTGACTGCTGGGTTGAAATTAGGTTGAAGAGGACAGGGTAGAAGACAAAAGAAACCCAAACAACGTGTGTGGCAGAGACAATGAAATATATTCATGGAAACTTTCAAGTGTGTCCCAGGCACACAGGAAATCATTTCCCATTCTCTTTCTGCAGTGAGGTTAGCATGACATGACCAAGTTAAGTCCCAAAGTGATGACACCACTTCCAGGCATGACTCTAAAACCTGATGTGTGACCCTCAAAACTCTGGCCCCACTGCAGCACCCCTGGACCTCAACACGTGTCGAGGATAGAAGCATTGTAAGAGGGAAGGAGCCTGGGTTCTCAGTGACTGCATGGAGCAGGGTCACTTCCCCCCACACCAGCCACATTGTGCTGTGGCCTGAGTATGTTTGGAAACCATGAACAAGGTTAAAGAAGACCATTAAAAAAAAAAAAAAAAAAAAACAAACTCCCAATGCTATCTATTTCTTTCAGCTTTGTTACTAGTGACTGTTGAGATTCACTTCCTGTTCCAAAGCGAGGAGAGCAGTGTACAGATGCGTCGTGCCTCTTCTCCCGGTCTCACTAACAGCTGCTCAAAATCATACCTACGTGCTGTCCCACTTTTCAGCATCACAGCGTGCATCAGAACCCGGGACGTGGAGGGTGGAGAATCTCTAAGTCCCTGCAGTGTTGGGTGTGGAAATTAAGACAACAGTTCAGCAGCAACAACAAAATAACTACAAGTAAGACACACTTTTTTTTTCTTTCTTCTTAAGAAGATATTAAATTTGTAGTAAACTTTCCTTGAGCTTTTCAGAATTTTTGCTCTTTGTTAAAATTCTTTTTATCCATGTGTTCATTGATCCATCTATGCATTCATCACATCTATCATGTATCTATCCATTCATCATATCTGTCTATTTTCTTTTATCCATGAATTTTGTGAGGTTTTACCAGTATCATTTATTAGAAAACTTCCAAACTCAGAAACCTAACTGGCATGATGATAGGCAGACAATGAATTTTTCTCCAATAAACTAGCATGATTCTCCCCTTGGACATAGAGAAGGGGAAAAGGGGATTAACACGATCATGTTAACATAGACTAACATATGCCAGGCTTTCTGCAGTGAGGACATTATTTAGAAGATCTCATTGGTCGCTTCAGGATGGCTCTCAGCAGATTGGTGGTCAGGGTGGAGGGAGGCAGTATCAGCATCATCGCCCTCTGACTGACAGGTGAATTGACACGGAGAGCTGACGTCACTGTCACCATACCACACGGCCAGCAACAGCCTCTGGATGCAAGGGATGTAGTATATCACCGAGAACCTCTAAGTCATCATGGATGCTCCTACTTTGTTAAGCTGGAGAGATCGGAGGCTGAGCAACACTGCAGAACCAGCCCAGATCAGTGGTTTAGAAAACCGACTTTGGAATTGGCCAGAATTGAGTGCGGATCCTGATTTTGCCACTTTCTGGATGTAGTCCTTATAAATGCTGCATAATCTCTCTTACTTGTTTCCTTAAGCAACAGGAATGGCTGTAAAACATTTAGCACAATGCTCCAGCTCACAGTGAGTGCTCAAATTGTAACCACTGTGGTTATTCTAATGGCACTCAAAGGTCTCCTGACTCAGAAAGGAGAATCCTCAGAGCACTGTTAGGTCCAATCTCAGGTCTATAAAACAGCACAATTAGTTATAGCCTGAGCAGCTGCAAAATGCCCTCAACAGGTGGTGGCTACAAGTCCTGCTTCCTGAAGGCCAGAACTGAGCTGAGCAAGGAGGTTTTTTTAGGGGTTCACATGAGAAGTGGGGTTCCTAGGGGCAGAGAGGGAGCCACCCCGGCCATCTCCTCTCTTTGTTCTCATCTCCAGTCACATGTGTGGGTGCTGTGTGGATGGGCTGGGGAGAAGCAGCTTTGACCAGCTCCACAGGTCTCCTCCCACCCCCGCCAAGGGCAAGGAAGAGCAGATGCAGGACAGGCACCTGAGAACCAGGGAGCAAGGGCAGAAGTTTAGAGGGCAGGAGGAAATACGATGAATACGTCAGTTATGTATTCTAGGCCATCTAATGTGTTTGCTACTGAAGCAATGCCCCCAAATCCAAGAAAACAAAATATGACTTTTTCATTTTCCTCTCTAGAAACCCGGTATTGTGAGATTGTCAGAAAGAACTTGCCCTGAAGAGCTCATTGATCACCACTTCTTATAGGAATAGAGTGATTTCCACTGGATGTGCTAGGTAGGTTGGTGAAAGAAGGGGAAATAGTAAATTATAAGCATATGCTTGGTATTGCACACTGATGTGTATCATGCTAGTTCTTACATCTTTCCAAAAGGTGGCTATCCTCTTTGTAGAGATAAGGGAGATGCATTTTAAGAAAAATCGCATAGTGAGAAAGTGCCAGAACTAAAGACTCAGGTTTGTCTTTTCCAGTCCTTTAGCTGCCCTCTGATCTGTTACATCTCCAGATTTAAAAGAAAGACGATGGCATGTGGTCCTACCTCACCAAGGTACTGCTGCTACTGCTACTGCTGCTAAGTCACTTCAGTCGTGTCCGACTCTGTGCGACCCCATAGACGGAAGCTCACCAGGCTCCCCCGTCTCTGGGATTCTCCAGGCAAGAACACTGGAGTGGGCTGCCATTTCCTTCTCCAATACATGAAAGTGAAAAGTGAAAGTGAAGTCGCTCAGTCATGTCCGACTCTCAGCAACCGCATGGACTGGAGCCTACCAGGATCCTCCGTCCATGGGATTTTCCAGGCAAAAGTACCGGGGTGGGGTGCCATTGCCTTCCCTGAAGGTACTGCTGGGGGCTTGCTATTAGATCTCCTGGGATAGTCCCCACATCCGGAGAGGTGGTGACTGGCCTTAGCCTACGCAGGAAGAGAAGGTGCCCATCTGGTAGTCTTAAGGATGTGCCACTGAAATTCTTGCAAGGAGTCTGGTTGGAGCTGGTGCTCTTCCCCGTGTGTGACCTCAGCCCAGCCAGTAGCCCCAGGGAGAAAGACACACCAAGGTTCCCAGGGAGGCTCCTGCTGAATGTCTGTAGTCTTTCCTGGAATTTCTCCTCCTGCTTAGCCATTTGAAGGAACGAGGAGCATAGTGGAGCCAGAGAGACAGTCCATACTGATAGCTTCTCTGAGTCTCTGTTATCTGCAGCCTTCACTGATGCAGAAGCCTCTCACCTGCAAGAGAAGGTGGTCTGTGAACTGGCGGGCAGGACCCTGTGACCACAGAGGACAGGATTTTGTTCCATCTTTGGTTAGGTCCAAGGCTGCCGAGGGGCTTGGTAACATACCTGGATTAATCAGATCAGATCAGATCAGTCGCTCAGTCGTGTCCGACTCTTTGCGACCCCATGAATCGCAGCACGCCAGGCCTCCCTGTCCATCACCAGCTCCCGGAGGTCACTCAGACTCGCATCCATCCAGTCAGTGATGCCATCCAGCCATCTCATCCTCTGTCGTCCCCTTCTCCTCCTGCCCTCAATCCCTCCCAGCATCAGAGTCTTCTCCAATGAGTCAACTCTTCGCATGAGGTGGCCAAAGTACTGGAGTTTCAGCTTTAGCATCATTACTTCTAAAGAAATTCCAGGATTGATCTCCTTCAGAATGGACTGGTTGGATCTTCTTGCAGCCCAAGGGACTCTCAAGAGTCTTCTCCAACACCACAGTTCAAAAGCATCAATTCTTCGGTGCTCAGCCTTCTTCACAGTCCAGCTCTCACATCCATACATGACCACAGGAAAGACCATAGCCTTGACTAGGCGAACCTTTGTTGGTAAAGTAATGTCTCTGCTTTTGAATATGCTATCTAGGTTGGTCATAACTTTCCTTCCAAGGAGCAAGCGTCTTTTAATTTCATGGCTGCAGTCACCATCTGCAGTGATTTTGGAGCCCAGAAAAACAAAGTCTGAAACTGTTTCCACTGTTTCCCCATCTATTTCCCATGCAGTGATGGGACCAGATGCCATGATCTTCGTTTTCTGAATGTTGAGCTTTAAGCCAACCTTTTCACTCTCCACTTTCACTTTCATCAAGAGGCTTTTTAGCCCCTCTTCACTTTCTGCCATAAGAGTGGTGTCATCTGCATATCTGAGGTTATTGATATTTCTCCCGGCAATCTTGATTCCAACTTGTGTTTCTTCCAGTCCAGCATTTCTCATGATGTACTCTGCATATAAGTTAAATAAACATGGTGACAATATGCAGCCTTGACGTACTCCTTTTCCTATTTGGAACCAGTCTGTTGTTCCATGACCAGTTCTAACTGTTGCTTCCTGACCTGCATACAGATTTCTTAAGAGGCAGATCAGGTGGTCTGGTATTCCCATCTCTTTCAGAATTTTCCATAGTTTATTGTGATCCACACAGTCAAAGGCTTTGGCATAGTCAATAAAGCAGAAATAGATGTTTTTCTGGAATTCTCTTGCTTTTTCCATGATCCAGCAGATGTTGGCAATTTGATCTCTAGTTCCTCTGCCTTTTCTAAAACCAGCTTGAACATCAGGAAGTTCACCTGGATTAATAATAGCGTCTAAAAATATGTCATCACTTCGCTGTATGAGGCAGATATGATTAACTTCATTTTACAGAGGAAAAGAGAAAAACCTGGGACCCAGAGATGCTTGCTTAAAGATACTTGGTGGATTTCAGGCCAGAATCCAGGTCTCCTGTTTCTCGGGCCAGTGACCTTTCCAATATAAGATCTTAAGCATGGCAATAAGAGATCTAAAACTCTTCTTCAAGGCTTGGATAAAGACTTGGGGCATGAGCTTTCATCTAAGTGGACAGTCAATTCTAGTTTGGTATTTTAAAGGCTTTGAAATGATTCATAGTTTATTGAGTCTCCTTTCCTCCTGTTCTAAGAAGCAGATAAACGTTTTGACCTTGCTTACCTCAAATGGAGGATCAAAACAAAGGATTATGTGTGTTGATGCTTTGGGAAATGTAGAAATCCATGTGTATATAGGCAGAGAGGGTCAGTAATTAATCAAATCTTCAGCGGTCACAAGTTCAAAGTATTGACCATTCACAAGTTAGTCATAAACTCAGACATTTGAAAAGGCTCCTGAAAATGGTAATATGCTTTTTTAAAAAGTTATAGCCCCCAAACAATGCATTTTATTGCCTGGAACAAGTCACAGCCTGTGGATTATCACAAGGAAGCCCAGTAAATATTTGTAAATGGAATTTAATGAATGAAGGCACACACCCTCTGGTTCTCCTGCTGAGGCTCATGAAATCTTATTAAACATCCTTTTTTAGCAAGTTTGGTTATTTGCTTTTTTGTGTTTTTTTATCCCCCAGCAGATTAAATATAAGCGACTCGGAAAAGAAAGAGGAGCTGTTAAAAACAGTGAAAATGTCAATAGAAGACTTGACAGCTTGAGAATAGAAGAGGAAAAACAAAAGCAAAGCAGACAAAGAAACTTAACCCCCCTGCAATACAGCATTGGGTTGTTGAATCAACAAAAAGTTAAATAAGTTTAAGATCATGGGAGATGTGCACAGACTATTTTGAAGTGAATTTCACCTACAATAACTTGCTTTAAAATGTTTTGACAGTTTGAAGAGGGGGTTGAGCCTCAGTTATCACTTATTAGAAAGGCCTCTTTCTATGAGAAGGTACAGATGAGTCTCCTCTGAGCATTTAACTGGGCTTTCCTGAAGGGTATACATGCAGCTTGGAGTTACAAATGATCATAACTTAGAAAATCTGTGTATATAATCTCTCTGGCATACTTTACACCTTATGGTTCTTTTGAATTCTAGTCTGGAGAATTTGGAGTCAGAGGTAAGGCCAAAAAAAAAAAAAAAAAAAAAGCCCAAAACAGAAGCCATCCTTTGCATCTCATCTCTGTAAGTTCATTATGGTGCAGCTGTCAGAAAAAAACCTCACCCCAAAGATCTCCTTTATCGCCAGCTCTTACAGTGAACGCAATGGGTCTGCTACCATTGATTCTGCTTCAAGATCTGGTCTTACATCCTTTTCCCCTTTTGTAACAAAATACAAAAACAAACCTGGACTTCCCTGGTGGTCCAGTGGTTAATAATCAGCCTGCGATGCAAGGGACACGGCTTCAAATCCTTGTCCAGGAAGATTTCACATGCCAGGGGGCAACTAAGCCAGGGTACCACAACTACTGAAGCCCACATGCCTAGAGCCCACGCTGTGCAGTAAGAGAAGCCACAACAATGAGAAGTCTAAGCACCGCAACAAAGAGTGGACCCCACTTGCCACAAGGGTACGGCTGCACACAGCACCAGAGATCCAGTGCAGCCATAAATGAATGAAATGAAATTAATTTTTTAAAAAAGCAAAAACAAGCAAATGATAACAGCAATATAATAAAACATACATGAATACACACACACACACACACATACACACACGTAGATATGGTTGTAAGCAAGAGGTAATGAGCAGATTGTCTGCAGAAAGCAAAAGATAGAAAAGGCTATGTTTCCATGCTGAGTTTTCCTAAGTCCACAACATGTATTAATTCTTCAGTCTCTGTCCACCTGGGATCAATGGAGATGTAATTTCAATGTGTGGCTCTAACCTTTCCCATGAATGAATGGATAAATGACGCTCAAGTGGCTCATTAGAGGCCATAATAGATTTATAGTGCTAAGCCACAAGGGTTTCTTGGAGAGTTAAGAGCAAGAAGCTATGTTTAATACTGTCAACAATGGACATAATGATGGAATAGCAATGTCAACAGAGGGAATAATGGTGGCAACAATAGATAAGAGTTGCCTTTTTATTGGACATCTGGTGTTTGTCTGCAGTACTCTGAACATTCAGACTCTCACAGTTAATCCTCCCAAGACATGACAAGGAAGTTGTTAGGGGCATATTTGGAAACTAAGGTTCAAGGAAGTTAACTCAAAGCCGCAACTCACACAGCCAGTAAGTGACAGGGCTAGACTTCAACCCTAGGCCTCCCTGTCTTCAAAATTCAGTCTTCCATCCTTCCCTTCTCCTTGCCCTCTCCTCTTCCTCCTCTGCCTTCTTCATCTTCTTCTTCTACTCTAACTCTGTAGATAACTAACTTCATGAACATCTTCTTTGATCCATAACTTCGTAATACCTTTTTCAGGAGTAAAAGGATCCAAATAGCAACAAAACTATGAGCATCTACATTTTACAAAGCACCATGGCATAAAAACTCAGTTACCAAAAAGAATGGAGGAAAAGAGCACATCTTTACTAAGATTAGGGCTTCCCGGCTGGTGGTAGTGATAAAGAATCTGCCTGCCAGTGCCAGAGGTGTAAGAGAAGCAGGTTGGTCCCTGCGTCAGGAAGATCCCCTGAAGAAGGGAATGGCAACCCAGTCCAGTACTCCTGCCTGGAAAATTCCATGGGCAGAGGAGCCTGGTGGGCTACAATCCATGGGGCCACAAAGAGTCAGACATGATTAAGTGACCAAGTACACACATGTGTATTAAGTGCCTAAGATGAATCAAGCCTTATATATTTTATCATTTCAATTTTTTTCAATCATAATGTGTATATTATCCCCATTTTATAAGCAATGGGACTGAGGCCAAGATATTTTAAGAAAGAAGTTTATCTAGAATCATTACATACAGGGGAAACTCCAACTTGGCTAAGTATTCACCAATCCAGGCAAGGTGTCTAACTGATACACACAGTCAGAACCAGTTCTCTGATCCTTCAGATCATCAAGGCTTGGAAAGTCCCTCTTAGTACATGAACAGACTTAAATGAAATGCTTCCCAGACATTTTCATACAGCATGTGGAGGGCACTTTGATGATAGCTATCAAACATGCAAAGGAGTGCATCTGTTGACAAAATAGCTCTATTTCTAAGCAATAGGACAGATGCTAAAAATATTCTATATAAGTGATCTTATTGTATATGTTTATATAAATCATAATGGAGAAGTAGTGGATAATAAAAATGAAAATATAAATACTACCTTTAGTTAAACATTGTCATTATCATATAAAGGAATAAAATGAAGCTGTTAAAATGATGAATTACACTGACATTTGCTGACATATAAGGATGTTTCTAACATATAGTCCAGTTTAAAAAAGCATTTCAATAACTATGTATTAGAATGAATAAATTCATAACTCTGAAATAGACACCACCCCCCGCCCCCTCCCCCCACACACACCAACATACACACATCCTGGAACAAATGTACCTAAACTTTACAATTTTAGCTGTGGTTCACTTTAGACAATGGAGTAAAGGATAATCTTTATTTACTTCAAATTTTCTGAATTTTATTTTGCAATAATAACTTGCATTTATTGACTGTTCTAACTTAACTACACTTCTTTCATTAAATATCACAATGACTCCCCTGTCCATGGAATTCTCCAGGCAAGAATACTGGATTGGGTAGCCATTTCCTTCTCCAGGGGATATTCCTGATCCAGGGGTCAAAAACCCAGGTCTCCGCATTGCAAACAGATTCTTTGCCATCTGAGCCACCATGGAAGCCCAATTTTATTTACTTCTTTGAATTTTCTGAATTTTATTTTGCAGTAATAACTTGAATTTATTGAGTGTTCTAACTTAACTACAATTCTTTCATTATCACCATAACCCTACTTTACAGATCTGCAATTTGAAGTTTAGAGAGACTCATAATTTGCCTAGGGGACACAAATTATGAGCCGAGATTTAAGTAGATCTTCTTCTTTTACAAGCCTATATTCTTCAGTATTATTTTACACTACAATAAATGTGTAATAATTTTGATATAAAATGCAACTTAATTATAACAATAAAAATAATTAAGATTTTTTTGCTTCTCAGAAAATATACAACGATCCCTGCATTCTGTACAACATATTAAATTGTGTTTCAACTATTTCATCGTCTTAGGGTTCAGCCATTCTTTATTTTAGTACCTCCCTTTCTTAATTCCTAATGGACATTTAAAATTAATATTGTCTAATGTTTCCTTAACTCCTGAGGCAAATTGTTTCATAAGAACTATTTCACCTCCAAGGTGCCATGGGATTTAAGGAGTAAAATATGAGGTTTTCTGGTGGTGTGGTTGTTTTTTGTTTGTTTTTTGGTAAAGAAATTCCTAGATTGCCAAGTGTCAAAATGAGATTTATTCGGACTTTAGGCTCTAAGCCATAGGTTTCAAGTACATCTGATGCTTTATAATGTACAGTGCTTCTCCTCTGAGAACCCACAGCCCTGTGGGATGCCCTGTCCATGGTATCTATGGCTGCTAAGGCCACTGTCTTCTTGTCTAAAGGACTCATTAGACTGAAGTCTGGGTCTGACTTATTCAGCTTCAGCATCTTTAGAACCTGAACATACACGTTCATAAGTCTGCTTGTTCCTAGGGCCAGAATGCCCTCAAAACTACCCACAAGCCCTCTTAAGGTTAGTTCCGAAATGTCGGGGGTGGTTTCTGCGTTCTGTAAAGAAAGATTAAATCTATATTTTGGTGAAGGTTCTTGGGTCAGCCTTTATTGCCTTAGACAGGTCAGTTCTCACTTGTGCTAGGGAAAGTTCAAAACCAAAGTGGTGGTATGAAAGGTCTGTGCTTGGCCTAGACTGTAACTTTCTTAAACTAATGTCAGCAGGGTACAGCTCTTGGGGATTATCATGTTAATTTTAATTTTTTCATTCTGTTGGAGGAGACTGCATTCTGAGGCCATGGATCCATAGAGAGGAATCTGGAGAAAAGGACTGTTGTTCATGACTTCTCAAAAGAGGGATTAAATCTTCTGCTAGGGAGAAAGGTGTCCATAGGGAATACCCTGCAAAGAGAAACACTGAGTGCTCGAGGTGAGAAAGGATTGGTATTCAGCTCTGGGTTTCCTTTTTCTGCATTTCCATTCTCTTTATCCATGTTCAAACTTTAGTAAAGCTTGATACAGTTGAGTGCCTCTCAGTTGTGCTTAAAGAAATAGAGTGAGATGGCTCTTTCCGTACATTGGTGAAAACAGAGAGCAGTAAAGAGAAGATGGCAAAATGGAGAAGGAGCTGAAGGTATTGACCTGAAGTCAGAGACATGGCCCAACTAAGATGAATTTGTAGAACATGTAACCACTTGTGAGGAATTCTCAGAAACGCTTGGGAAATAGGCAAGTCTCCCCACGTACACTATTCGGGCTTGGATTATGTCATTTGGATATGAAACTAAAAGTTGCCCTAAGAATCAAGAGCTTCAGGATGCTTGGCTTATTCTTGGTTTAGGAAATTTAAGCTTCCTGTAAGATGAAGAAAGCTGAGCACCAAAGAACTGATGCTTTTGAACTGTGGTGTTGGAGAAGACTCTTGAGAGTCCCTTGGACTGCAAGGAGATCCAACCAGTCCATTCTAAAGGAGATCAGTCCTGGGTGTTCTTTGGAAGGAATGATGCTAAAGCTGAAACTCCAGTACTTTGGTCACCTCATGCGAAGAGTTGACTCATTGGAAAAGAGTCTGATGCTGGGAGGGATTGGGGGCAGGAGGAGAAGGGGACGGCAGAGGATGAGATGGCTGGATGGCATCACTGACTCGATGGATGTGAGTCTGAGTGACCTCTGGGAGTTGGTGATGGACAGGGAGGCCTGGCATGCTGTGATTCATGGGGTCGCAAAGAGTCAGACATGACTGAGTGACTGAACTGAACTGAAGATGAAGAGAACAGGGAAGATATTTGTGAATCATCTAGTCACCACCAGTAACTGAAACTGTCAATATCCTCAAACCACTGTAGCTTTACCACAATGATTTGATTTTTTATTACCAACCATACAATATACAATCGCTGGGTCAGGAAGAGCCCCTGAAGAAGGAAATGGCAACACACTTTAGTATTCTTGCCTGGGAAATCCTACATACAGAGGAGCCTGGTGGGCTACAGTCCATGGGGTCACAAGAGTCAGACATGACTTAATGACTAAACCACCACCACATACAATATGGGGTAAATGCTTCACATATGTAAAATATCTTTAAGAAGGCATAGAATTCTTTTCATCACCAACTTGGACACAAAGATTGGAAATGTCAACTGGGAAAGGGTTTAGAGACAACTGATGGACCAGCCATAGGCACAAGTCAAGTCTCTTAGACTGATTTGGGTAAATCTGAGACCTGGAGGGGCAGGGGCAAATGATCAAGCCCACTCAGAATCTTCTTCTCCCTGAACATAAGTCGTTACTGCTATGCAACTCCCCTCCTGATCCCCTGCTGTCCTGTAAAAATTTTTTCTGTGACAAAGGCAAGGATCTGAATGGGAGAAAGGAGGTAATTGATGGTCCATCTGATAGGATTTCCAGAGCAGAAGTTGAGGCCTCTGAATACAGACTCTGTTTCCTTGACATGCTCTGCCATCACCCCCACCTTTTGATGGATGAAACATCCACCAGGGAAAGCCATTTCCTCCCCAGCATCCAGTAGAACATCATCATCTCTGGGTGCCCGGCTCTCAAGTACGCTGCTCGTGAGTATGTGATCTGACCTGGTGTCCCCAGTGTCCTAAACAGCTAAGGGAGAACACGGATCAAAGGCTTTGAGAGAACAGACCAGACCAGGGGTGAGGGGAATCTTTTCCATGAGGAAAAGTTAATCACTTCTCAAGACTTACCCTGATTGAGCCAGTTAATGTCATTGGTGGGGCTAAGCCAACTTGATATTTTGTTATGTTTTAGTTCTCCTAAATAAAACCATGACTATTCTATTCATATGACATTATGTGCAAACTAAATAGAAGTTATGTTTAATGTGTGTAATGACTAATCTGTTTTTAAATAAAACACATGGGAAGACACATATTAAAACTGAAATTTTACATTATATTTATTCAAGCTTTTGAAGTTTTGCTTTGCTTTAGAAGGATGGAAATGTTCTTTTTCTTTTTTTTAATGTATTTTCTTGAAGTACTGTTGATTTACTTTCTGACTGTGAAGACAGAAAGAGTTACTATGTGGTGTTAATTAAAATTTATTATATTGTGTTCATTTCTGCTGTATGGCACAGCAATTCAGTTATACATAAACACTCATTCTTTTTCATATTCATTTCCATTATGCTTTATTACAGGGTATTGACTATAGTTCCCTGTGCTCTACAGGAAGACCTTGTTCATCCATCCTGTGTATAAAAGTTTGAATCTGCTAATCCCAAGCTCTCAGTCTATTCCTTCCTCCCCCTTTTTTCCCCCTTGTCAACCGTACGTCTGTTCTTCATGTTCGTGAGTCTGAGAAATGTTCACATTTTTTTTGTTAGCACTTTCATTTGGCATATGAACAAATGAAGGATCTCTGCAAGGAGATCCAACTGGTCCATTCTGAAGGAGATCAGCCCTGGGATTTCTTTGGAAGGAATGATGCTGAAGCTGAAACTCCAGTATTTTGGCCACCTCATGCGAAGAGTTGACTCATTGGAGAAGACTCTGATGCTGGGAGGGATTGAGGGCAGGAAGAGAAGGAGACGACAGAGGATGAGATGGCTGGATGGCATCACTGACTCGATGAATGTGAGTCTGAGTGACCTCTGAGAGCTGGTGATGGACAGGGAGGCCTGGCGTGCTGCAGTTCATGGGGTCGCAAAGAGTCGGACACGACTGAGCGACTGATCTGATCTAATCTGATCTGATGAGCCAAGGGCTAGAAATGGGCCAAATGTGGGGGCTTTACATGTTACCCAAGATAGAGGCAATGTTTTGCAGTGAAAAAATAAGTATTGGTAGAAAGGAATCAGACTGATTTGGCCAGTGTGCTGGACTTGGCGACACAATGGCCAGAAACACAGTAGTTTGGCCTCAGGGTTGTCAGTCTCATTGTGGAGACTCCTTAGAAGTAGAAAAGGATAGTAAAGTAATACAAGCGGCTAGATATTGAAAGTGGAAAAGGATGAGGCATTGGAGCAGCCTTACGAAAACCACCCTTTCCATCCACGGGCAATATGATAAGCCAAGGAAGACTTGAGAGTAACTGTGAAGACAGAAAGAGTTTTGTATGCACTTATAGGTATTTAAGTGTGGCTGGGACACAGGGTATGTGAGTGTAGACGAGCTGTGATGTGCTTGCCGTTGAGAGGTAAAACTCAAGAGAGAGTCAAGAGATTCTGGAAGGTCCCATTCGCTAATGAATTTAAACTTTGGGGCAATGGAGAGCCATCAATGATGTGGTGAGATTTATTTACTTGTGCATCCCTTCATAAATATTCACCATCAGTGTTTTTTACTTAGCAACCATTTGCTGAGCACTGATAGGCACTGGAGATAAAGCACAAACAAATGAACACAAAATAAAGAACAAAACCAAAAAACGAGATAAATCATCCTGCCTGGAAAAAGCAGGTGGCAGTATTAGATTTAGGGGGCAGGGGGAGTGGCACCAAGAAGGTGGTGTTTGGGCCAAGCGATGAAGAAGGTGAGGGGTAAGCCATGAGGATATCAGGAGAAAAACATTCCAGATGAATGGCGCTGCCAAGGCAAAGGTCTGGCGGTAAGAGCACGCCTGATATATTTGAGGAACACCAAGCCAGCCCACCGGGGCTGGAGTGGACAAGTCAGAGATGATGGACTTCTGTTTTCGATCCTGAGTCAGGACAGAAGCTGCCCAGTTGTTCTGAGCAGAGCCAGGAAGGGCATGGGCTTCTGGTTTTAACGGATTCTTGGGAACTGGGATGAGTCAAGGGAAGAAACAGGGAAACTAGTGAGGAGGCTAGTATAGGAACCCAGGAAGAAAAAATGGTGGAGGTCTGGATTACAGTATAGTAGTGGGTATGGTCAGAAATCCAACAACATCTGCTGACCACCAGAAGGGGTGTTCAAGGACATGTGGGGAGGCCAGAGAATGACCACACCTCTGTCCATATACACAATCACTCTTCTTGGGCTCTTTCTACAGATACCTATCAAAACCATTGTGCAGTGAGAAAGAAGACATTCATTTCATTTCCACCCAGGCTTTTAACAATTGAAAAATTGTACTTTTACTTAACTACAGGATAAATAAAGGGCTTCCTAAGGCCATGTGCAGAATAACAATTAGCAGGAATATGGCCCTAGGACAGAAGGGAGCTTCCCACCCAGGCTGAATCACCAGCTCACTGTTGGGAACAATTTATTTGATGCAAATAAAAACCAAACATTTATAAATCAGCTAAATAAGAAGCATACGGGGAGAGCTTCTGGGATTTGAACAAAAAAAAAAAAATTATTCTCCGTGGGGGTTGGAGGACTGGAAATCTATCAGGACTTGGGGTTGCACACATCTGGTATGTGTTGCTGGGGCACTTGGTCACTTTGTAAAGCCTTGATCAGTTTAAGGCTTTTGTTTATGGGTCCTGCACTCCTATGGTTGGAAAGCTTTTTCTTAATGTCAGAAGGGCATTCTGAAGAAGTCAATTCTATTTCAAAAAGCAAAGCCCTAATTTGCCTCTCTCAGGCTATCTTAATGCCCTTTCTGTAGACCATTCTACTGCCTAGACAACTGTGCATAAGTCAGTCATTTAACAAGTTTTCCTGCTTCCATCTTTTCAATAAACTTTTTTACTTTAGAATAATGGTAAATTTATGGAATAGCTGCAAAACTAATACAAAGAATTTCTATAGATCCCTTACCCACTTTCCCCTAATGTTGGCACCTTACATTAATGACATATTTGTCAACACTAAGAAATTTTCCATAGCATCTGACTCCTCAGTCACATTTAATAACTAATGATAGTGACTCTCATCGGTAAAGCATGTGACCTGCCCATGACTCAGCTTCACAGGCACTGGGGAATGGCATTCTTCCCATTCTACCATAGTGAGACACAGATTCAGAAAGGAAGAAACTCCTGAAAACATAATATGGAAATTTGAAAGGTGCTGGGTGGCAAGAAAATATAAAAAATGTCCCATTCACTAATGTGTGATTGATTCTCAATAAGTGTCTACCAAAGGAAGGAAGAACTAGAGGATTTCCAGGTTTAGAAAAAAAAAAATCAGTTCAGTGTAAATTTTAGATAAAAAATGGATGATTTTTAAAAATAAGTTTGTCTCATGGAATATTTGGGACACAGTTATACTAGAAATTTATTTGTTCAAGAAGATGTGATACATACATATGGTGGTGGTGGTTTAGTTGCTAATTCCTGTCTGACTCTTGTGACCCCACGCACTATAGCCTCCTCAGTCTTCTCTGTCCATGGGATTTTCCAAGCACGAATATTAGAGCAGATTGCCATTTCCTTCTCCAGGGGATCTTCCTGACCCAGGGATTGAACTCTCTCATCTTCTGTGTTGTAGACGGATTCTTTACTGCTGAGGTACCAGGGAAGCCCACATACATATATATATATGGCAACATGAATGGATCTAAAGATTATCATACTGAGTGAAGTAAGTCAGATGAAGAAAGACAAATATGATATCTTTTACATGTGGAATATTTTAAAAAATGGTACAAATGAGCTTATTTTCAAAACAGAAATAGAGTTGCAGATGTAGAAAACAAACTCAGGGTTGCCCAGAGAAAAGGGGTGGGTGGAGAGATACTCTGGGAGATTGGGACTGAGGTGTGCACATAAATAACTAATAAGGGCTTACTGTGCAGCACAGGGAACTGTACTCAATATTCTCTTATGGGAGCATGACACTGATATCACTCACACGCAGACTCTAAAATACAGTGCAAATCAGCATACCTATAAAACAAGAACAGATTCCCAGGCACAGAGAACAGACTTGTGGTTGCCAAGGGGGAGGGGGAAGGGAGAGGGAAGAAACGGGAGTGTAGGATTAGCAGAGGCAAATCAGTCTAAGTAGAGTGGATAAACGACAAGGTCCTACTGTGTATCATAGCACTGCAATGCCACTCAGATCAGATCAGATCAGTCGCTCAGCCGTGTCCGACTCTTTGCGACCCCATGAATCACAGCACGCCAGGCCTCCCTGTCCATCACCAATTCCTGGAGGTCACTCAGATTCACATCCATCGAGTCAGTGATGCCATCTAGCCATCTCATCCTCTGTCATCCCCTTCTCCTCTTGCCCCCAATCCCTCCCAGCATCACAGTCTTTTCCAATGAGTGAACTCTTCGCATGAGGTGGCCAAAGTACTGGAGTTTCAGCTTCAGCATCAGTCCTTCCAAAGAAATCCCAGGGCTGATCTCCTTCAGAATGGACTGGTTGGATCTCCTTGCAGTCCAAGGGACTCTCAAGAGTCTTCTCCAACACCACAGTTCAAAAGCATCAATTCTTCGGCACTCAGCTTTCTTCACAGTACAATTCTCACATCCATGCATGACCACAGGAAAAACCATAGCCTTGACTAGACAGACCTTTATTGGCAAAGTAATGTCTCTGCTTTTGAATGTGCTATCTAGGTTGGTCATAACTTTCCTTCCAAGGAGTAAGCATCTTTTAATTTCATGGCACAGTCACCATCTGCAGAGATTTTGGAGCCCAGAAAAACAAAGTCTGACACTGTTTCCACTGTTTCCCCATCTATTTCCCATGAAGTGATGGGACCAGATGCCATGATCTTCGTTCTCTGAATGTTGAGCTTTAAGCCAACCCTTTCACTCTCCACTTTCACTTTCATCAAGAGGCTTTTCACTTCCTCTTCACTTTCTGCCATAAGGGTGGTGTCATCTGTATATCTTAGGTTATTGATATTTCTCCCGGCAATCTTGATTCCAGCTTATGTTTCTTCCAGTCCAGCATTTCTCATGATGTACTCTGCATATAAGTTAAATAAACAGGGTGACAGTATACAGCTTTGACAAACTCCTTTTCCTATTTGGAACCAGTCTGTTGTTCCATGTCCAGTTCTAACTGTTGCTTCCTGACCTGCATACAAATTTCTCCAGAGGCAGATCAGGTGGTCTAGTATTCCCACCTCTTTCAGAATTGTCCACAGTTTATTGTAATCCACACAGTCAAAGGCTTTGGCATAGTCAATAAAGCAGAAATAGATGCTTTTCTGGAACTCTCTTGCTTTTTCCATGATCCAGCGGATGTTGGCAATTCGATCTCTGGTTCTTCTGCCTTTTCTAAAACCAGCTTGAACATCAGGAAGTTCACGGTTCACATATTGCTGAAGCCTGGCTTGGAGAATTTTGAGCATTATTTTACTAGTGTGCGAGATGAGTGCAATTGTGCGGTAGTTTGAGCATTCTTTGGCATTACCTTTCTTTGGGATTGGAATAAAAACTGACCTTTTCTAGTCCTGTGGCCACTGCTGAGTTTTCCAAATTTGCTGGCATATTGAGTGTAGCACTTTCACAGCATCCTCTTTCAGGTTTTGGAATAGCTCAACTGGAATTCCATCACCTCCACTAGCTTTGTTCGTAGTGATGCTTTCTAAGGCCCTCTTGACTTCACATTCCAGGATGTCTGGCTCTAGGTCAGTGATCACACCATCGTGATTATCTGGGTTGTGAAGATCTTTTTTGTAGAGTTCTTCTGTGTATTCTTGCCATCTCTTCTTAATATCTTCTGCTTCTGTTAGGTCCATACCATTTCTGTCCTTTATCAAGCCCATCTTTGCCTGAAATGTTCCTTTGGTATCTCTGATTTTCTTGAATAGATCCCTAGTCTTTCCCATTCTGTTGTTTTCCTCTATTTCTTTGCATTGATTGCTGAAGAAGGCTTTCTTATCTCTTCTTGTTATTCTTTGGAACTCTGCATTCAGATGTTTATATCTTTCCTTTTCTCCTTTGCTTTTTGCTTCTCTTCTTTTCAATGTCACTATTCTTGCATAAAATCAATAAGAAAATCGCTGTTTACCTGAAGTTCAAATTTAACTGGGTGTTCTGTATTTTATCTTGCAAATCTGAGGAGGAAGGGAGGAAAGAAGGAAGAGGAAGGAAGAGGAAGGCTGGGAGGGAGTGTGATATGAATCAGGCTACCTCAGGATTCTGCCATTAGAGTTTTGGCTCATCTGACTTCAGATTTACCAAGAAAACATCTGTCTATAATTTGACATTTCACGAGGAACTAGCCACTGGGAAAGAATAAATCGGTCAGGCTGTCTGGAATTTCTCACTGCTAACTGACAACTTGACTTTTGACTAAGATGTGGTGTACCCTGTAGCTTGGTACAAGGAAGGAATGTACTAACTTCAGAGACAGTCATAGTCCAGTCCATGTGACAGATTTTGCAATAGAAATTAATAAATTAAAATTCCAACTTTATGTCCCAGTCCTCAGAGTTCCGTTACTGTGATGCCAACTTTGAGAGAGATCTGCTCCCTTAAGCCTGCTCATGGTGGGGACTGCAGGCTCTATGGTGATTTTCCATGTTTTATTTATTCAACTGAATAGTAAGTATATGGTGTTCTTTTATTCTTTGTAACGTTTCGTGCATCAGAATATTTTATAAGGTATTTTCAAACAAAGTGAAATAAGAAGCCAAGTGATTTAATGGAAGAAGGATGGACTTGATTGAGAAAATATTTGCTTGAGTCCAGATTAGCCACTGTTTCACTTCTTTCTATTTTACATTCCAACAACATAGCATTAATCAGAGGGTTTCTAGTGAGATCTTATGCTGAGCTCTTCCTTTTACATATCCATGCCTTATGCTTTGCCTTTTGTCTTGGAAAGCCTTCTTTATCCTTTTTTTACAGCCACTCCCATTCACTTTTAAAGACAACTCATATTTTTCATACAGAACAATTCAGGAAATTTTTTTCCCACTGGCAAGTCTCTCCCCCAGTCTCCTCTCCCACCACTCAGGGCAAGAGGCTCTATTTCTACCCCTACCTTATTTGTTTATCCCCAATCAGTTGTGTTCTGTTCTCTGATGCTCCCACAACATTGTGCTATGATTAGCTTTTTACAGGTCTGTCTTGCCATCAAGTCCTTCATAGAAGGACTGTTGCTGAAGCTGAAGCTTCAATACTTTGGCCACCTGATGTGAAGAGCCGACTCACTGGAAAAGACCCTGATGCTGGGAAAGATTGAAGGCAGGAGGAGAAGGGGACTGAAGAGGATGAGATGATTGGATGGCATCACCGACTCAGTGGACATGAGTTTGAGCAAGCTCCAGGAGATGGTGAAGGACAGGGAAGCCTGGCGTGCTGTAGTCCATGGGGTCACAAGAAGTTGGACATGACTTAGTGACTAAACAAAAACAATTTGCACCAACTGAAGTCTCTTGAAGAGAAGAACTGAGCCTTAATCATGCTCCTACTCCCTGAACCTAGCAACGTGATTAACCCACATTTTGTTGTTCAGTTGCTAAGTCAAATCTGACTCTTTGTGACTCCATGGACTGTAGCATGCCAGGCTTGCCTGTCCTTCACCATCTCCTGGAACTTGCTCAAACTCATGTCCATTGAGTCGGTGATACCATCCAACCATCTCATCCTCTGCCATCCCCTTCTCCTCCTGCCTTCAATCTTTCCCAGCATCAGGGTCTTTTCCAATGAGTCAGCTTTTTGCATCAGGTGGCCAAAGTATTGGAGCTTCGGCTTCAGCATCAGTCCTTCTAATGAATAAACCCCTGTTTATCCATCTGAACTCACTTTAGGAAATGACTCTCGCTAAGCCTTAGTTTCCACCATAATAAAGTTGCTACACACAGGTGCACACACATCAGCAGGTAAATTTTCAGCCACATACTGCCTGCTTAAAGAAAAACTCACTTCTGTGTATTCCCTAAAACTTTAGGGCTAATCTAACTTCCTTCTTTAATAATGAGAAAATTAAGGCCCAGAGAGGGACAGTAACCCACACAGGGTCACACAAGAGTGGAATGGCTCATTCAGAGGAAGAACCCAGGTATCTTTCAGCAATGCCTATTGCTAAGGGATGATAAGCAGATTGTCTAACTTCCCAGCTTCCCTAACTCTTTAGGGAAGTTGGGTGTTGGTGG
Source organism: Tragelaphus eurycerus (assembly GCA_935064755.1). NCBI lineage: Eukaryota > Metazoa > Chordata > Mammalia > Artiodactyla > Bovidae > Tragelaphus > Tragelaphus eurycerus. The sequence goes on from CAKXYN010000083.1 coordinate 2,458,760, forward strand.
CTCTCCCCAGCACAGCCTCATAGCTGATCCAGAGCTCAAAAGGGCAGCCTTTAGGAGTGTCCATAGTCCCATGGCCATTAACGCAGCATGTTCACACTTCCTGCTGCCTGGCCCAACCCAGCGCCCCCACTTTGTTTTGGTCAAAAGTCTCACTGGCAGACACGGTAAGTAATATCAGTGGACTCTTTGAAGGCCTTTCCCCTAGAGCCTCGTTACCCTTGGCTATTGACGGCATTGGCTGAGGCCGTCCTTTCCATATTCTGCTGACCTGAGGTCATGCGGTGTGGATGGAAACAGAGGAGCTGGTGCCCTAGAATTGCTTGCAAAACAAGTTGCTCTTTTTTCAAGCTGCGGATTCCATTAAGTAACTGGAATGGCCTTTATGTATCTGGCATAAGATGTAGGCTCACCCTCCCTTTGCCCCTTCAACCTTTTGGAGGTAGGAATGCTCTACTGTCAGGGATTTCCAGGGCCAACCTGGAAGGGGTATTCCAGCATGGATTTCCCAGATGGGTTGTCCTGTCTTTTGGAAAGTGCCATCTTGTTTATCGCCAGTCTCATTGCTGTGCTGGCTTAAGCATGACTGCTAACCACTCCTTCTTTTCTCCTCTCTCTTGGTTCTAGAGATCAATCCCAGAATAGGTCCAATTTGGTTCCGGGTGGACTAGAATATGGACATTCTCAAAGCTGCGAGGGACTTTTGACTACACCTGGGAGAATCCTTCATCTTTGCAAATGGAGAAACCAGATGAAAGAGGAGTGGCTTTGACTAAGTGCCCATGATATTAGGACTGGGAATCATTCCAGTTTCTCCGCCTTCCTTCTCCAGGACTCAGAACTTCAAGGAATTCTCCAACAACAAACAACAAAGCACCTCAAACCGTGATAGTATTTATCTGGAATTTCCTACCAGTTTGTTCTTTCAGATGCCCTCTCACACACTCTCTCTTGCTTTCTTTGCTTATCCATTTATTTATTTGTAATTTTTCATCTTTGTTTCCTTTCCTAATATTTTTTTTCCTACTCCCTTCAATATGTCCTTCAAAACTCAGCTCAGGTAAGTTCCATGAAGTAAGTGGAAGGGCTGGAGTTTGACTTATTAATCTTGATTCTTCAATTCCCTATAATGGTATTAACCATCCACATCCTTGCTATGGCCTCAGCATAGCTGGAGTGTACAGGCCACCCTGTGACTTTGGGTCTTTGTTTGTCATCAACATGACAGGACATCTAATGCTCCGTCATCACCATAAGCACAAAGGCCTGGTGTGTCCTGTCCCTGTAGCCTGGGCTCCACAATGAGAAAGAAAGAATAGACCTGACTCAGACCTTCAGCTGGAAGCCACACCCAGCAGAGCCCAACAAAACCCAACCAACATCACGAGGTGTGACAACTGGAAACCTCTGGAAAGAGCCTCTACCTCAGAAGGGACAGAGGTACCCAACAATATGTATGAAATAGCCTTGCCCCAAGGTAAAATAAAATAGGTTTCAACACATTCATTTATTAAGCCATTCAACAAATAATCCCTGAGCACCCACTATGATCCCATTAACTCTCTGAAACTGTACATCTTAAAACTATTTGTCCATCTTTAGTGCATTTTTCTGAGGAAAGGGTTTGTCATTTTCCTGTACTTTGTCCTTGTTGTTGGTATTCAGTTGCTAAGTCATGTCTGGCTCTGCAACTCAATAGACTGTAGCACCCCAGGCTCCTCTGCCCTCCACTATCTTAAGAGAGTTTGCTCAGATTCATGCTCACTGAGCTGGTAATTCTATTAAACCATTTCATCCTCTGTTGCCTCTTTCTCCTTTTGCCTTTAACCTTTTCCAGCATCAAGGTCTTTTCCAGTGAGTTGACTTTTTCCATCAGTTGGCCAAAGTATTGGAGCTTCAGCTTCAGCAACAGTCCTTCCAATGAATATTCAAGGTGGATTTCCTTTAGGATTGCCTCAACCAAATGACTGAAAGGCCTCTGGCATGAGGGTTCACTTGGGGTCTTGTTTCATTTGCCACAAAATGTCAATATTGAATTGTAGTATCATATGACTGCTCACTTGTGAGTCCACACGAAAGAAAAAAAAAATTGCTTAAATAATTTGAGTTTTATTAGGAGGTTTGACCAGAAAGATTGAATTCGTAATTTGCTGATTACTAAATGGGCGCTTTAGTCATTAGCAATAATCATCTATGCTATTGGAATGGACACTCTCATCAAATAACTTTCACCCTAAAATTGTAATAAAAATACTGAATGTTTTGTAAATACCATGGTAAATTTTAACTATTACCTCGATAATTTTGTAGGTAGGGCTCCTGTGTCTGTCTTTTAGCATCTTAACATTTGTAACTATTTTCTCCTGTTATGGGCTTCCCTTCTGGCTCAGCTGGTAAAGAATCCACCTGCAATGTGGGAGACCTGGGCTCAATCCCTGGGTTGGGAAGATCTCCTGGAGAAGGGAAAGGCTACCCACTCCAGTATTCTGGTCTGGAGAATTCCATGGACTATATAGTCCATGGGATTGCAAAGAGCTGGACATGACTAACTTTCACTTTCTCCTGTTACACCAGTATAGGCCCCCAGGGGTTTCTTTATGGTTGACTTACTATTTTTTCTTGTATAACATGACTTTAAGATCCTTTACTATTCTGCTTTCTCTTCTCTGCATTTTCTATTTTGTCACTTTTTCCCTTAAACACATCACTGAAAACTGAGCGGAATCCAAATGTAACCAAATGCTTAGGTCCCACTAAGGACTGAACTATATCCTCACTCTCACCAGACTTTCAATGTTGAACCCCAAACATCTAATGCAATGGTATTTGGAGATGGGAACTTTGGGGGTGATTAAATTTAGAGGTCATGAAAGTGGGACCTGATGATGGGCTTTGTGCCCTTATAGGAAGAGACACCAGAGAGGCTGATTATTCTCTTTCCACTGTGTGATAACACAGCAAGCCAGAAAGAGCTCTTGCCAGAAATCAACCATGCAGGCATCCTGATCACAGACTTCCAGCCTCCAGAATTCTGAGAAAATAAATGTCTGTTGCCTAAGCCACCCAACATTTTGTCATGGCAGCCTGAGCAAACCAAGACCTCTCCCTCCCTGCTGTCCACACAGTGTCTAGCACAGTGCTTGGCTTCCCTGGTGTGACTGATGGGCTGGGCCTGAGGATGCCAGCCTTAGGGGGCCTTTCTTGGTTTGCCCAAGATCAACACATGATGAGACCAGCAGGCCCCCAAGTTCGAGCCAGACTTTTCCACTGCTGGTCTGGATTTCTGGGCTCCTGATGTTGGCCTCTCCATGCCAGCCTCTGGGGAGCCAGTGCTCCTTGGGAAAGATACCACATGCATGAATAATATGAGAAGCGTCTGAGTTGGCAGCGAGGGGTGACAGAACTTTTCTAGGGATGAGGCCAAGTCTGGCAGATTTCCCATGTCTATTCAGCTCCTGGAAGCCCAGCAAATTCACGTGGACCTGTCTGGTGCTGAGGTCTCACTGGTGGGAAGGTTCAGAGACAGCTGGGATGATGTGCTTTTCTGCAGCCTCTGGGCAACCTGCACAGTCCGGTCATCCTTAGGTTGCCTTCAGGGAGCACTGGTGAATACTTGTTCTTAGCACTCTTGCCTGTAGGTGCCTCATGCTGCCCACAAGAACAGGTGTGACACGTGAGTGAGTCAGTTTGATTCCCTTACCTTTAAAATGGTCATTGCTCCATGGTATTAAAATACTACTCCAGATGACTGTGACAATCAAATGAGGTGAAGAGGTCATACATAGATGCCAAGTAGTTAGAGCTGCCCTCACAGGGCACTGTTCTCAGAAGCGTCAGTATACTCTTTCCTATAAAGGTGCCAACACCTTGTGGTGGGCTGTGTTATGCTCATTTTACAGATGAGGAAACTGAAGCTTTGGAGGTTTACTGACCTGCTTGGGTTTACAAAGCTAGTGGGTGTGAAGTTTCTTTCCCAGTGTTTGGTGTATACAGAGCACTTAATTTGTCCTAGTTAAACAAAGAGAAATAACTGAATTTTGTTTGTCTCAATCCAGGCTGACATCAAAGTCCATGTCACCAACCACTGTGCTTGACTCTAAACTGAGAGTGCTGTTCCCCTGGGAGAAACTGTTTCCATGTGGTCATGGGTTCTGATCCACAAACTGATTGCCCTGTGAGTGGGGTCCCAGCAGACCTCCTGGGCCTTACATTCTGTCCATTACATCTTTCATGTGCTGTGGATCTAATACAAGTTTCTATGTAGGCCAAAAAATGGAACGTTAGCACAGACACTATTCTTGAAGATGCTATGCTCTCAGGAAGGGAGGGGAATAAGGAAAATGTCAATCAAATATAATATGCAGTAATAGCCACTCACTTAGGCATGTGACAGATGCTTTGTTAAGCATTTTATATATCTATCATTTTCCCCTCATATAATCTCATGAGCTAGGGACTCTTTCTAGCTCTCTTTTGCAGAAGAGGAATCTGGGAAGATTCATTTAATTACTCTATGCAGGTCTATGGTTCCTTGGAGAAAACAATCATTGTTAATCCACATTTTCTCACTTGAAGGTCAAAATTTAGCAAAGTCACTAGCATGATATACAGGCTGCATCAGGGCTTCAGTTGGCCCTGAGTTCAGTTCCTTTCTCTATCAAGGACTGCAGATGAAACAGACACAGGGTTGCTGTCTAATTCTGTTTGTGTGTTTGTGTGCTACGTTACTTCAACCACGTCTGACTTCTTGAGACCCCATGGACTGTAGCCCGCTAGGCTCATCTGTCCATGGAATTCTCCAGGCAAGAATACTGGAGTGTGCAGCTATTCCTTTCTCCAGGGGATCTTCCCGACCTAGGGATTGAACGCTCATCTCCTGAGTTGGCAAGTGCATGCTTTATCGCTGAGCAACCAGAGAAGCCCCACAGTATGATTTGCCTGGCACTTAATAAACTTTTGCTGTTAACATTATTATGCACACGTGATAGAAAACAAATCAAAACCCAACTAAGCCAGCAGATTCAAAGCACAGAAGAGTATTTCAGACACTTTCACAGTTTCCAGGGTTCTCTTACATGCAGGATTTCATTGTGAGAGCCCCTGATCCCCTTTGTGAGATGTAGTCATTTAATGGTCATTCAGCTCTCTTGCGTGTTAAGTGGCAGAGTCATGACTCTAACTCTGGTCAGCTCAATCCTAGTTCCAGTGCTCTGTCAGCTCCCAGAAAGTGTCAGTGTATGAATTGCTTGGATGGAATGGAAGGGTTATTTAGGGAATGTTCCTTAGAAGATTCAAACTCATACAATTGCACTCATTTCACATGCTAGCAAGATTATGCTCAAAATCCTTCAAGCTAGGTGCCAACAGTATGTGAGCTGAGAACTTCCAGATGTACAAGCAGGGTTTTGAAGAGGCAGAGAAACTAGAGATCAAATTGCCGACATTTGTTGGATCATGGGGAAAGCAAGGGAGTTCCAGAAAAACATTTATTTCTGCTTCATTGATTACACTAAAGCCTTTGACTGTGTGGATCACAACAAATTATGGAAAATTCTTAAAGTGATGGGAACATCAGACCACCTTACCTGCCTTCTGAGAAACCTGTATGCAGGTCAAGAAGCAGATTAGAATCAAACATGGAACATCTGACTGATTTAAAATTGAGAAATGAGTGCATCGGAATTGTATATTGTCACTCTGCTTATTTAACTTCTATGCAGAGTGCATCATGTGAAATGCCAGGCTGGGTGAATCACAAGCTGGAATCAAGGGAGAAATATTAACAACCTCAGATGTGCAGATGATACCCCTCTAATGGCAGAAAGTGAAGAGGAACTAAAAAGAGTCTTGATAAGGGTGAAAGAGGAGAGTGAAAAAGCTGGCTTGAAACTCAACATTAAAAAACTAAGATCATGGCATTGGGTCTCATCACTTCATGGCAAATAAAACGAGAAAAAGTGGAAGCAGTGACAGATTTTATTTTCTTAGGCTCTGAAATCACTGTGGATGGTGATTGCAACCATGAAATTAAAAGACACTTGCTCCTTGGAAGAAAAACAATGACAAATCTAAACAATGTGCTGAAAAGCAGAGATATCACTTTGTCGACAAAAGTCCATATAGTCAAACCTATGGTTTTTTCCAGTAGTCATGTATGGATGTGAATATTGGATCACAAAGAAGGCTGAGGGCCAAAGAATTGATGCTTTTGAATTTTGGTGCTGGACAAGACTCTTGATATTCCCTTTGACTAAAAGGAAAGCAAACCAGTCAATACTAAAGGAAATCAACTGTGAATATTCACTGGAAGGTCTGATGCTAAAGCTGAATCACCACTGCTTTGGCCACCTGATGCAAAGAGCTGATTCATCGGAAAAGACACTGATGCTGGGAAAGATTGAAAGCAAAAGAAGGGGGCGGCAGAGGATGAAATGGTTATATAGCATCACTGACTCAATGCACATGAGTTTGAGCAAACTCTAGGAGATAGTGGAGGACAGGGAAGCCTGGTGTACTGTCCATGGGGTTGCAAAGAGTCAGACACAACCTAGCAACTGAAAAACAACAACACCCTTAGAAGAGAGGGCAGTGAGTCCCAGTGATCCCACCTGCCACAGATGTAATCTTGTTGGTAGGATGGCTAAGCAGTTCTCCACTTCAGGCACTGGTGAGAAAGGCTCTTCCAGAAGGAGAGTCTTTTCCACTTCATTTCACTGCAGATGAAAAACAAGTGTTTTCAGGTAATTCATTTTCTTTATTGACTCTTCAAGTACTGCATATCCCACTCTGAAACATTGAGAATCATCTCCATGGAATAAAAAGAACACAGGCTTTGGAATCAGAAGGATATGTTCTTTTTATCAACATCAACTCTGACACTTATAGCTGCATAAGTTTGGACAAGCCATTAGGCTCTGAGACTGTCTCTTCATCTGTGAAATGGAGACAGTAATATCTACTTCCAGGATGATTGGAGAGGGTTAATTTATGTAATATATTCAAGGTGTCTAGATCACAGTGGACTCAGAAAATGTCACAATTTTTCATCATTACCTTTTTATTAGTAAACTAATAAATTGTAGTTATAAAAGACTTGCTTGCTAGATCCTATGACCCTCAAATATGGTGCCTTATGGTTCTAGTAGCTGCCAGAGAGTTAGCTTGATTTGCATCTTCAAAAGGAAAGCTGAGTTCAGTGGTGGGATGAGAAACTCACTCTGCAGGCAGATACATGGTCAGTTGACATATGTGTCTGAGGGAAGCTAGAACAGTAAAGAGGAGTTTTCAGATTTCTAAACTAGGAAAGAATACTTTGGAGTATAAGCCGGTCCATGGGCAACTGGGGATGGCTTCTGAAGTATGACATCTGTCACAGCTGTTTGGGTTTTGTCCATACAGTTCCTTGTTGAAGGTTTGTTTTGCTGTCACATTGGAGAGGTCGGATTTAAAAGGTCATGTCACCCACAATGATTCAAACAGGTTGGATCCTTCATCTTCTCATATCTATGCTCCAGACAGTAGAAGTCAGATCCAGCCACACTGCCAAGCAGGGCTCTGGAGTTTTATAGGACCTTTATACCATCTGAAATCATCTAGTTGAAAAGCCATCTGAAATCGCCTAGCTGAAAAGGATTTACATTTAGTGGGAGATACACTGGGAAGAAGGCAGAACAGACTGCTGGCAGTGGCAGGAGGGGAAGTGTGAGACGCTGTAGGAGCTGACAGGAGGGGCACCTCATGCAATACCAGTGATCAAGGCATTACTGAGTCACCCAGAGGAAGTGACCTTGTTGAAACAACAACCAAATGGAGGTACTTAAGGGGAAGATGGGGATACAGACAACTTCTTTGGATAAAGAAACAGCATGTTCAGAGCATAGCAGCGGAAGAGTATATGGCGCAAAGAGCTGAAGAGGATCACTCTTGGCTGGAATGGAATGATTGGTGGGAAAATGGTAAGAGATGAGAATGAAGAGGGAAAAACCATGCAAGGAAACTGGACTTCACCCCTGAGTTGATGGGAAGCATCTGAAGTGTTAGGCAGGGACATGCCAGGATCACATCTTATCAGATCAGATCAGATCAGTGGCTCAGTCGTGTCCGACTCTTTGCGACCCCATGAACTGCAGCACACCAGGCCTCCCTGTCCATCACCAGCTCTCGGAGGTCACTCAGACTCACATTCATCGAGTCAGTGATGCCATCCAGCCATCTCATCCTCTGTCGTGCCCTTCTCCTCCTGCCCTCAATCCCTCCCAGCATCAGAGTCTTCTCCAAGGAGTCAACTCTTCGCATGAGGTGGCCAAAATACTGGAGTTTCAGCTTGAGCATCATTCCTTCCAAAGAAATCCCAGGGCTGATCTCCTTCAGAATGGACTGGTTGGATCTCCTTGCAGTCCAAGGGACTCTCAAGAGTCTTCTCCAACACCACAGTTCAAAAGCATCAATTCTTTGGTGCTCAGCCTTCTTCACAGTCCAGCTCTCACATCCATACATGACCACAGGAAAGACCATAGCCTTGACTAGATGAACCTTTGTTGGCAAAGTGATGTCTCTGCTTTTGAATATGCTATCTAGGTTGGTCATAACTTTCCTTCCAAGGAGTAAGCATCTTTTAATTTCATGGCTGCAGTCACCATCTGCAGTGATTTTGGAGCCCAGAAAAATAAAGTCTGACACTGTTTCCACTGTTTCCCCATCTATTTCCCATGTAGTGATGGGACCAGATGCCATGATCTTCGTTTTCTGAATGTTGAGCTTTAAGCCAACCTTTTCACTCTCCACTTTCACTTTCATCAAGAGGCTTTTGAGTTCCTCTTCACTTTCTGCCATAAGGGTGGTGTCATCCGCATATCTGAGGTTATTGATATTTCTCCCGGCAATCTTGATTCTAGCTTGTGTTTCTTCCAGTCCAGCATTTCTCATGATGTACTCTGCATATAAGTTAAATAAACATGGTGAGAATATACAGCCTCGACGTATTCCTTTTCCTATTTGGAACCAGTCTGTTGTTCCATGACCAGTTCTAACTGTTGCTTCCTGACCTGCATACAGATTTCTCAAGAGGCAGATCAGGTGGTTTGGTATTCCCATCTCTCTCAGAATTTTCCACAGTTTATTGTGATCTACACAGTCAAAGGCTTTGGCATAGTCAATAAAGCAGAAATAGATGTTTTTCTGGAACTCTCTTGCTTTTTCCATGATCCAGCAGATGTTGGCAATTTGATCTCTGGAATATAGAAGGTGAATTGGAGGTGAGATGTGAAGGTGATGATGATGGCAGTGATGAAAAATAAGAGGGGGACAATCACCACCCGCAACACCATCTCCACCAGAGTGGAAAATGTGGTCAAGATGACAAGTCACCAAGCCCCTCTTCCACTTTGTGACCTCATATGAAAGTGAAAGTCGCTCAGTCGTGTCCAGTTCTTTGTGATCCTATGGCCTATACAGCCCATGGAATTCTCCAGGCCAGAATACTGGAGTGGGTAGCCTTTCCCTTCTCCAGGGGACTTTTCACAACTCACGGATCAAACCTAGGTCTCCCACACTGCAGGCAGATTCTTTACCAGCTGAGCCACAAGAGAGGCCCAAGAATACTGGAATGGGTAGCCTATATCTTCTCCAGCAGCTCTTCCTGACCCAGGAATCAAAGAGGGATCTCCTGAATTTCAGGTGGATTCTTTACCAACTGAGCTATCAGGGAAGCCCAACCTCACATGGCTCTACTCAATGCAAAGAATAGGATCAGCACATGAAAAGAATTTGATGAACACTGAATGGTACATTTGAATTTATAGCTCTCTCTCTGGTGGCTGGCATAGGACTCTCAAAATGTGGTATTAGATGAGCGTGTGATCGCAAAGAAAAAAAAATTATCTAACAAAATTATGCATTATTCATGAAAAGCACAAAATAAGCTGTGGTTTTATGCTTTGCAAAAAGATTTGCAGAAATATGTTTAACCAATGAGATTTTATTCTGTTCTTGTGTAATGGACCTCATTGCAGGCATCAAAGGGTGGGGCTGGAGAAGGAAATGGCAACCCACCCCAGTACTCTTGCCTGGAAAATTCCATGGATGGAGGAGCCCGGTACCCTACAGTCCTTGGAGTTGCAAAGAGTCGGACATGACTGACAGACTTCACTTTCTTTCTATAGTTTCTTTTGGAGAAGGAAATGGCAGCCCACTCTAGTGTTCTTGCCTGGAGAATCCCATGGATGGAGGGGCCTAGTGGGCTGTAGTCTATGGGGTTGTAAAGAGTTGGACACGACTAAGCAACTAACACACACACACACACACACACACACACACACACACACACACGGGTAGGGCAGTAAAGGGAATTGTGGATTATTTTGTACAGCTGATGTATATTTATTGAAGAGTTGGCAAAATCAATGCAGAGAAAGAGAATCCTGCTCATGACCATAAAGCAAATTAATGAAAAAAAAAATAGCAGTAGGGTCTCCTGAATTACAACCTTTATTCTTTTGGTTGTATCTGTGCCTATCATTCACTAAAATGAAAATCAGGTAAATAAACATAATAATATATTACCAGGATGCAGCGCTGGTAAACAGTAGTAGCTGGTGTGTGGTGTGTGTGTGTGTGTGTGTGTGTGTGTGTGTGTGGTGAGGAGAGTTCTAGTTTCACATATGTTTAGAGCAGATGGTAAAAACAAAGGTAAGTATATTTCTTTATTATAGGATACTAAAGAGATTTTCGATAAAGGACAGAAATGGTATGGACCTAACAGAAGCAGAAGATATTAAGAAGAGGTGGCAAGAATACACAGAAGAACTGTACAAAAAAGAGCTTCATGACCCAGATAATCATGATGGTGTGATCACTGACCTAGAGCCAGACATCTTGGAATGTGAAGTCAAGTGGGCCTTAGAAAGCAACACTACGAACAAAGCTAGTGGAGGTGATGGAATTCCAGTGGAGCTATTCCAAAACCTGAAAGAGGATGCTGTGAAAGTGCTGCACTCAATATGCCAGCAAATTTGGAAAACTCAGCAGTGGCCACAAGATTGGAAAAGATCAATTTTCATCCCAATCCCAAATAAAGGCAATGCCAAAGAATGCTCAAACTACCACACAATTGCACTCATCTCACACGCTAGTAAAGTAATGCTCAAAATTCTCCAAGCTAGGCTTCAGCAATATGTGAACCGTGAACTTCCTGATGTTCAAGTTGGTTTTAGAAAAGGCAGAGGAACCAGAGATCAAATTGCCAACATCCGCTGGATCATGGAAAAAGCAAGAGAGTTCCAGAAAAGCATCTATTTCTGCTTTATTGACTATGCCAAAGCCTTTGACTGTGTGGATCACAATAAACTGTGGAAAATTCTGAAAGCGATGGGAATACCAGACCACCTGATCTGCCTCTTGAGAAATCTGTATGCAGGTCAGGAAGCAACAGTTAGAACTGGACATGGAACAACAGATTGGTTCCAAATAGGAAAAGGAGTACGTCAAGGCTGTATATTGTCACCCTGTTTATTTAACTTCTATGCAGAGTACATCATGAGAAATGCTGGACTGGAAGAAACACAAGTTGGAATCAAGATTGCTGGGAGAAATATCAATAACCTCAGATATGCAGATGACACCACCCTTATGGCAGAAAGTGAAGAGGAACTCAAAAGCCTCTTGATGAAAGTGAAAGTGGAGAGTGAAAAGGTTAGCTTAAAGCTCAATATTCAGAAAACGAAGATCATGGCATCTGGTCCCATTACTACATGGGAAATAGATGGGGAAACAGTGGAAAAAGTGTCAGACTTTCTTTTGCTGGGCTCCAAAATCACTGCAGATGGTGACTGCAGCCATGAAATTAAAAGACGCTTACTCCTTGGAAGGAAAGTTATGACCAACCTAGATAGCATATTCAAAAGCAGAGACATTACTTTGCCGACAAGGTTCGCCTAGTCAAGGTTATGGTCTTTCCTGTGGTCATGTATGGATGTGAGAGCTGGACTGTGAAGAAGGCTGAGTGCCCAAGAATTGATGCTTTTGAACTGTGGTGTTGGAGAAGACTCTTGAGAGTCCCTTGGACTGCAAGGAGATCCAACCAATCCATTCTGAAGGAGATCAGCCCTGGGATTTCTTTGGAAGGAATGATGCTCAAGCTGAAACTCCAGTATTTTGGCCACCTCATGAGAAGAGTTGACTCGTTGGAGAAGACTCTGATGCTGGGAGGGATTGGGGGCAAGAGGAGAAGGGGACAACAGAGGATGAGATGGCTGGATGGCATCACTGACTCGATGGATGTGAGTCTGAGTGACCTCCGGGAGTTGGTGATGGACAGGGAGGACTGGTGTGCTGTGATTCATGGGGTCGCAAAGAGTCGGACACAACTGAGCGACTGATCTGATCTGAAAGAGATTTTAATAAGCAAATACATCTTTAGAAATTCAAAAAGAAAGATTTTCATCAGTCTACGGCTTTTTTACTTTCACATTTTCAACATCAGATTAACATGCTGTTTTATATAAATTATATGCATCATATTGATTTCTTTAACATCTTCAGGATTGACATTATAATTCTATGTTAAATGAAAGGCTCTTAGGGATTTATATGCTTTTCCTGTTACTTACTTAATTTAAGTATGTATCTCTAGAAGTTGATCAGCTTCTCTTAAAATTCAGGTAGAAGACTTTTACAGATAAAACAGTTTGATGACTAAATGAATCACATCAACTTCTCCCAGCTTTCAACATTTCATCTTGTGTATTAGGAGTCTGGCAATGTCTACCACCTTAAATTGGATGACTTGTTATTTGACTGTCAATCTTCTGGCTTCATAAAAATGTTCATCTCAATGCAACTTAAAGTGTACACTTTAATGCAATTAAAGCGTAACCTTTCATAAGCAACAATTGAGAGCTCAAGTTAAATTTAGCCACACAAGTTGCAAAAGGCTTCTCAGGTGGTGCAGTGGTAAAGAATCCATCTGGCAATGTAGGAGCTGCTGCTGCTAAGTCGCTTCAGTCACGTCCGACCCTGTGCAACCCCATAGACGGCAGCCCACCAGGCTCCGCCGTCCCTGGGATTCTCCAGGCAAGAACACTGGAGTGGGTTGCCATTTCCTTCTCCAATGCATATAAACATTTAAATGCAGAGTTCCAAAGAATAGCAAGAAGAGATAAGAAAGCCTTCTTCAGTGATCAATGCAAAGAAATAGAGGAAAACAACAGAATGGGAAAGACTAGGGATCTCTTCAAGAAAATCAGAGATACCAAAGGAACATTTCATGCTAAGATGGGCACAATAAAGGACAGAGATGGTGTGGACCTAACAGAAGCAGAAGATATTAAGAAGAGGTGGCAAGAATACACAGAAGAACTGTACAAAAAAGAGCTTCAAGACCCAGATAATCATGATGATGTGATCACTGACCTAGAGCCAGACATCTTGGAATGTGAAGTCAAATGGGCCTTAGAAAGCATCACTACGAACAAAGCTAGTGGAGGTGATGGAATTTCAGTGGAGCTATTCCAAGTCCTGAATGATGATGCTGTGAAAGTGCTACACTCAATATGCCAGCAAATTTGGAAAACTCAGCAGTGGCCACAAGATTGGAAAAGGTCAGTTTTCATCCCAATCCCAAAGAAAGGCAATGCCAAGGAGTGCTCAAACTACCGAACAATTGCACTCATCTCACACGCTAGTAAAGTAATGCTCAAAATTCTCCAAGCTAGGCTTCAGCAATATGTGAACCGTGAACTTCCTGATGTGCAAGCTGGTTTTAGAAAAGGCAGAGGAACCAGAGATCAAATTGCGAACATCCGCTGGATCATGGAAAAAGCAAGAGAGTTCCAGAAAAGCATCTATTTCTGCTTTATTGACTATGCCAAAGCCTTTGACTGTGTGGATCACAATAAACTGTGGAAAATTCTGAAAGAGATGGGAATACCAGACCACCTGATCTGCCTCTTGAGAAATCTGTATGCATGTCAGGAAGCAACAGTTAGAACTGGTCATGGAACAACAGACTGGTTCCAAATAGGAAAAGGAGTACGTCAAGGCTGCATATTGTCACCATGTTTATTTAACTTATATGCAGAGTACATCATGAGAAATGCTGGACTGGAAGAAACACAAGTTGGAATCAAGATTGCCGGGAGAAATATCAATAACCTCAGATATGCAGATGACACCACCCTTATGGCAGAAAGTGAAGAGGGGCTAAAAAGCCTCTTGATGAAAGTGAAAGTGGAGAGTGAAAAGGTTGGCTTAAAGCTCAACATTCAGAAAACGAAGATCATGGCATCTGGTCCCATCACTGCATGGGAAATAGATGGGGAAACAGTGGAAACAGTGTCAGACTTTGTTTTTCTGGGCTCCAAAATCACTGCAGATGGTGACTGCAGCCATGAAATTAAAAGACGCTTGCTTCTTGGAAGGAAAGTTATGACCAACCTAGATAGCATATTCAAAAGCAGAGACCTTACTTTACCAACAAAGGTTCGCCTAGTCAAGGCTATGGTCTTTCCTGTGGTCATGTATGGATGTGAGATCTGGACTGTGAAGAAGGCTGAGCGCCGAAGAATTGATGCTTTTGAACTGTGGTGTTGGAGAAGACTCTTGAGAGTCCCTTGGACTGCAAGGAGATCCAACCAGTCCATTCTGAAGGAGATCAATCCTGGAATTTCTTTAGAAGGAATGATGCTAAAGCTGAAACTCCAGTATTTGGCCACCTCATGCGACGAGTTGACTCATTGGAGAAGACTCTGATGCTGGGAGGAATTGAGGGCAGGAGGAGAAGGGGACGACAGAGGATGAGATGGCTGGATGGCATCACTGACTCGATGGATGCGAGTCTGAGTGACCTCCGGGAGCTGATGATGGACAGGGAGGCCTGGCGTGCTGCGGTTCATGGGGTCGCAAAGAGTCGGACACGACTGAGCGACTGATCTGATCTGATCTGATCTGATCTCCAATGCATGAAAGTGAAAAGTGAAAGTGAAGTCACTTAGTCGTGCCCGACTCTTAGCAACCCCATGGACTGCAGCCTACCAGGCTCCTCCATCCATGGGATTTTCTAGGCAAGAGTACTGAAGTGGCTTGCCATTGCCTTCTCCGGCAATGCAGGAGACACAGGTTCAATTCCTGGGTCAGGAAGATCCCCTGGAAGAGGAAACTCTCTCCAGTAATCTTGCCTGGAAAATTCCATGGACAGAGGAACCTGTCAGGCTACAGTCCATGGGGTCACAAAAGAGTCAGACACAACTTAACAACTGAGCATGCACCCATACATGATGTACAAAAAATGTATTAACCAACTGAAGTGATCATCAGATGAAAGGTATCATCCATGTACAGCTAAGGCAGCCCAAGCAAGGCCTGTGAAAAATTCCGTTCTCCAGGGGATCTTCCCAGCCCCGGGACTGAACCTATGTCTCCTAAATTGCAGTTGGATTCTTTACCATCTGAGCCACCAGGGAAGCCTCTAGCTGCTGACAGATATACTTTGATCTTGTATAACAGGTAGCCTAATTTTAGAGACATTGAAATGGAGGATGGGTATGTGTTAGATCACCAAGGACCGGCTTCCTAGAAGACAATTTTTCCATAGACAGTGGTGGAGGGGGATGGTTTCAGGATGAATCAAGTGCATTACATTTATCATACACTTTATTTCTATTAATATTATTACACCAGCTTCACATTAGATCATCAGGCAGTAGATCCCAGAGGCTGGAAACCCCCATGTTAGAATTAAGAGATTTAATATTATGCAGTTATGTTATAGACTACTCATTGGGAAATTCAGTTTCCCAAGGACAAGGAACAAAATGCCCTAGAATGTTGCCAAACTTTTACAAACCTGTAACCATTCCAACTTGAGATTCACAGATGTCTTCATCCATTAAAACTATATAACAAATTAATATAGACCAGGTGGCTTATTAACAACAGAAATGTATTTCTCACATTTTTGGAGCCTAGGAAGTCCAAGATCAAGATGCTGACAGATTCCAAATATTGTGGAGGTCCACTTCCTGATTCATAGAGAGCCACCTTCCTCCTGGGTCCTCACATGATAGAAGAGGGGAGCAATCTTTCTGGAGTGTCTTTTACAAGGTCATTAATTCCATTAATGAGAACTGACCATCTTGATCTAATCATCTCCTAAAGACCCCACTTCCTAACACCATCATAATGGGGGTTAAGATTTCAAAATATGAATTTAGGGGGAACACAAATATTTAGTCAACAGCAACAGATATTCAGATAAATCCTCAGGACATTTCTCAAAGGCATTATTATATCTCCACAATCAGAATCTCATTTTTTCTCTAAGCACTCAAACTATTTCCAGTTTTGAATCAATGAAAATTTCTTGAGGTTTTAAAATTTCTGATACTCATAAAGGTATGAACTGAAAATGTTAGATGTTAAGTGAGAACATATTCCAGTAGTGAAAGTAATATACAAATCTATCTTTAGCCTTAAAACTTATTTCGCTTTTTCATTTTTAAAATCTTTTCATGCATTTTCTCCACAATTGTATCCTTTTTTGCCAAGTTCACACATCTGAATGACATTTTAAAGCCTGTCAAAGACTGAAAACTAAAACATATGATCTTAATTATGTTTGAATGAGTGTTTTGCTGATTCAAAGTTGTAGTTAAGATGGTTAGTATTTTACTTTAGAGAAAGTGGAATTTTACAAGTCTATTCAATTCTTGCCCTATTAAATCAAAATAAGCCTCTCCCTCTCTAAAAATCTTTTCTCTTTCTAGGTGAGGATCCTTTATTTGACAATGAGCCAGGGCACTCAGTTTGAAGTGCTGGAAAATTATCTCTAGTATAAGTTAACAATTTAGAACTTTGTATTGAACACCACCAAGTCTTGAGAAAGCCCTGAAAGAACTCCCCTAATTATTTACAGTGGGTTGCTTGGTGCCTCCCACACCAAAATTTGTCCCTGTCCTATCCCCAATACCTGTTAATGTGACCTTATTTGGGAAAAGATCTTTGCTGCTTCTGCTGCTAAGTCGCTTCAGTCGTGTCTGACTCTGTGCGATCCCATAGACTGCAGCCCACCAGGCTCCTCCGTCCCTGGGATTCTCCAGGCAAGAATACTGGAGTGGGTTGCCATTTCCTTCTCCAATGCATGAAAGTGAAAAGTGAAAGTGAAGTCGCTCAGTCGTGTCTGACTCTCAGCGACCCCATGGACTGGAGCCTACCAGGCTCCTCCATCCATGGGATTTTCCAGGCAAGAGTACTGGGGTGGGGTGCCATTGCCTTCCCCGAAAGATCTTTGCATACCTAGTTAAATTAAAGATTGATAGATGCAAGCACCCTAAATTACCCTAGTGAGGGCTATCTCCAAGGACAGTGGGGAAAATATAAGCAGCACAAGCCAAGAATTGCATGGAGCCACTAGAAACTGAAAGAACCAATTCTCCCATGGAGACTTCAGAGGGGTATCATCCTGCTGATGTATTGATTTCAGGTGTCTGGGCTCCATAACTGTGCAGGAAAAAAATTTCATTGCTTAAAGCTACCACATTTGTGGCAGTTTGTTATGGTAGCACTAGAAAACCCATCACAACAAACTGTGGGAAACTCTTAAAGAGAGGGAAATACCAGACCACCTTACCTGCCTCCTAAGAAACCTGTATGCAGATCAAGAAGCAGCAGTTAGAACCAGCCATGGAACACTAACTGGTTCAAAATTGGGAGAGGGGTATGTCAAGGCTGTATATTGTCACCCTGCTTATATAACTTGTATGCAGAGTTATCATGGGAAATGCTGGACTGGAAGAAGCACAAGCTGGAATCAAGATTGCCAGGAGAAATACCAATAACCTCAGATATGCAGATAATGCCACCCTTATGGCAGAAAGCAAAGAAGAACTAAAGAGCCTCTTGATGAAAGTGAAAGAGGAGAGTGAAAAAGTTGGCTTAAAATGCAACATTCAGAAATCTAAGATCATGGCATCTGGTCCCATGACTTCACGGGAAATAGATGGGGAAACAGTGGAAACAGTGAGAGGCTTTATTTTGGGGGGGCTCCAAAACCACTGCAGATGGTGACTGTAGCCATGAAATTAAAAGACACTCCTTGGAAGAAAACTTATGACCAACCTGCTGCAGCTGCTAAGTCACTTCAGTCGTGTCTGACTCTAAGCGACCCCATGAACTACGGCCCACCAGGCTCCTCTGTCCACGGGATGACCAACTTAGACAGCATATTAAAAAGCAGAGACATTATTTTGCCAACAAAGGTCCATCTAGTCAAAGCTATGGTTTTTCTGGTGGTCATGCATGGATGTGAGAGCTGGACTATAAAGAAAACTGAGTGCTGAAGAATTGATGCTTTTGAACCGTGGTGTTGGAGAAGACTCTTGAGAGTCCCTTGGACTGCAAGGAGATCCAACTAGTCCATTCTAAAGGAGATCAGTATCGAATATTCATTGGAAGGACTGATGTTGATGCTGAAACTGCAATACTTTGGCCACCTGATGTGAAGAACTGACTTATTTGAAAAGACGCTGATGTTGGGAATGATTGAAAGCAGAAGAAGGCGATGACAGAGGGTGAGATGGTTGGATGGCATCACTGACTCAATGGACATGAGTTTGGGTAAACTCTGGGAGTTGGTGATGGACAGGCATGCTGCAGTCCATGAGGTCACAAAGAGTTGGAAACAACTGAGTGACTGAACTGAATTGAGAGTATATCATGTGAAATTCCAAGCTGGATGAGTCACAAGCTGGAATCAAAATTGCCGTGAGAAATATCAACAACCTCAGATATGCAGATGTTACTACATTAGTGACAGAAAGCACTAAAGAGGAACTAAAGAACCTCTTGATGAAGGTGAAAGAAGAGATTGAAAAAGCTGGCTTAAAACTTACCAGTCAAAAAATTCTGATCACAGCATCTGGTCCCATCACTTCCTGGCAAATAGATGGTAAAAAAAATTGGAAACAGTGGTTGATTTTATGTTCTTGGTCTCCAAAATCACTATGGATGGTGACTGTAACCATGAAATTAAAAGACACTTGTCCCTTGGAAGAAAATCTATAACAAATCTAGATGGTGTGTTAAAAAACAGAGACATCACTTTGCTGACAAACATCCCTATATTCAAAGTTATGTTTTTCCAGAAGTTATGAATGGATGTGAGAGTTGTATCATAAAGAAGGCTGAGTGCTGAATAATTGATGTTTCTGAATTGTGCTGGAGAAGACTCTTGAGACTCCCTTGGACTGCAAGGAAATCATACCAGTCAATCCTAAATGAAATCAACCCTGAATATTCATTGGAAGGATTAATGTTGAAGCTGAAGCTCCAATACTTTGGCCACCTGATGCAAAGAGTTGATTCACTGGAAAAGACCCTGACACTGGGAAAGACTGAAGGCAAGAGGAGAAGGGGGTGATAGAGGATGGGATAGTTGGATGGCGTCACTGACTCAATGAGCATGAGTTTGACCAAACTCCAGGAGATGGTGAAGAACAGAGAAGCCGGGCGTGGTGCAGTCCATGGGGTTGCCAAGAGTCAGAAATGCCTTACTAAAGAAAAAAAAAAAACAAGGAAGCTTATATAATATTCAAATGCTCCAGGTCATCCTTCTTCTGAAATCATCAGAGACCAGTATCACTGACTTGAGACCTGGCTCCACAAATGTGGGGGCAGTGACTTCAATTTTTAGCAGTTTTTATCAAAGAAAGGGGATTCTATATTCTTTTGTTCTTTTTGCAATTGTTTAGATGACTTAAAAAAAGAAGCACAGAGTAAACTATAAGCACTCTACCTGAGGTTATTATTAAAATTTGTGCCACTAAAATTTGACACATCCTATTTTACATTTTCTTGTTTACAGTGAATTTATCATGTATTCTTCAACAATTTTCTGATAAAATATTGAGTGAAATAAAAATGCCTGGCAGCTTCCACTCCCCTCACAATGCTTTAGTTTTCTTATCCTTAACAGGGCGATTGTAGGGTCACACTGATCTTATAAAGTTGTTGTGAGGGTTTATCCAGTTTACACATGTAAAGAGTTTAGGACGATGTCTGGCACATCATAAAAGTTCTATAGATGTAGATTGTTGTTGTTATCACCATCATCATCGTCATTATTATGTTTATCAGCACGGTAATCATGAAATGGGAGCCCAACACTTGTGACCTGAGTATGTACACATCCTGTCTAAGATTAATTTAGCTTAAGGCTCCCTAAATTAAAAGCCAGATGCCCAAGACATGTGGAGAAATTGTTATGGTCTGTCTTCAAACTAAAAAGCATGATGGCTAGCATCATTGTATGGTAAAAGCATCTTGAACTTCAGATCCAGACAGACCTCAATCCTTGTTCAACAGTGAATTTGCTCTGTAACCAGAGACAAGTTACTTATAATACTTGCATCTTAGGTAGTCTTCTCAAGCTTGCTTCTATTCTCCAATCACCTGTTAAAAAAAGTACCAGTGGCTGTGGCCCTAGTCAGAGGCTGCTGCTGATTGAGTCAAAGATGAGGCTGTCACGGGAGCTGAGGCATCAGAGTACCTTTGTGGGGACTGACAGAGTGACCACAGAGTAAAAGAGATGAATTCTTTTCCAGGAAATGAAAACCCAAATGTTAGTCTGGAGAAGAAGTGGGTGAGAGGAACAAGGAAATGAGAATAAGACAATCCATGCTAAGTGGAGCAGAAAGGGGAAAAGAGAGAGCTCCTTTCTTTTTTCTTCCTTGTTATCTTTATTATTATTATATCATGGTAACATTGCTCTCATATAAAGAAAAAGCAGAATAACAAGATTGAGTTTGTATTTGAATCATGAAGGGACATCAGAACTCTTAAATAAATATGTAGGGACAATTTTATCTACTTTCCAAGGCTTAATAAAGCCCTTTGTATTTCATTATACTGTTTTTTCCTGCCTAAAAGTTTCAACTAGGATTAAAAGATATCAAAGCATTTGGTCAATCATATTTTGTATACACTAGTCCAAATGTTCCTACGTCCTTTTCTGAAATATTTTTGATATGTGCACATATCCTTGGCTGCTAGATGGATGGTTCTGATTAGTCTGGTCAACTAAATCAAATAGTAATTCAGTCAAGCAAGCAACTGGCCTCTTTCTACCCTGTCTCCTTACCAAATTGGCTTATTTGATTGCATTGTTGATCAGCTTTAAATTCAATCTTCTTGTATTTCCCCTTAAATGGAAAATGTAGGCATTACACGGTGTAACATATTTTCCTGATAAAAATTAGGGATATAGCCAGAGATAGATTTGAGATATTCGGAGCAGCTGCTTTTCTCCTACAAAGTGCCTTGTATGCATGTGTACATGTGCACACACATACAAACACACATACAATCAAGTTATCTTCATTTTAAAGGTAGAGAAACTAAAGTTCAGAGAGGTATAGTGAGTCCTCTGACATCACAGAGCATTACGCCACAGGGTATTCCAAGGGACCAAACCATGATCCACATACTCTAGATCAGTTGTCTTCCTAAACCAGGGAAGATCCCCTGAAGGAGGGCATGACAACTCAATCCAGCATTCTTGCCTGGAAAATCCCATGGACAGATGAGCCTGCTGGGCTACAGTCCATGGGGTTATAAAGAGTTGGACACGACTGAAGTGACTTAACACAACAATAACCCAAACAGTACATAAACAGCAGAAGCCTGGTCTGGGGCTTCCATAAACATAGTTTTCCCAACAGGACTAAACCATCAAAACTTACGGTAAAAAATAATATTTATTCTAGAGATAGATGATCACCTCCGTGCCCTGAGCATAAGAAGGAGTATAGGGAGGGAAAACAGATCTGAATAAGAAAAGCTATGCTTTCCTTTACCATTATTGAAAAAGTGAAAATATAATCCAAGAAACACCATCAGTAGATAATAAACTAGATGGACTATTTGCTTGAGAAAAATAAGCTAACCCAAGGACACATTCACTTCCTGCTACCTCATATTAAATTAATGTTTTAATTTAAACCTAGGGTCAAGGTTTATGTCTTTTTTTAAGCTGTAGGCTTCAGGCCCAGTAAAGAACACAGTAAATATTTTTAAGATGATAAAGGACATTTTCATACTGTTCATGGGCTTCTCAAGGCAAAAATACTGAAGTGATTTGCCATTCCCTTCTCCAGTGGACAACATTTTGTCAGAACTCTCCAACATAACCATCCATCTTGGGTGGCCTTACACTGCATGGTTCATAGTTTCATTGAATTAGACAAGGCTGTGGTCCATGTGATTAGACTGGTTCAGTTCAGTTCAGTCACTCAGTCATGTCCGACTCTTTGCAACCCCATGAATTGCAGCACAACACGCCTCCCTGTCCATCACCAGCTCCCGGCGTTCACTCAGACTCATGTCCATCGAGTCAGTGATGCCATCCAGCCATCTCATCCTCTGTCATCCCCTTCTTCTCCTGCCCCCAATCCCTCCCAGCATCATAGTCTTTTCCAATGAGTCAACTCTTCCATGAGGTGGCCAAAGTACTGGAGTTTCAGCTTCAGCATCATTCCCTCCAAAGAAATCCCAGGGCTGATCTCCTTCAGAATGGACTGGTTAGATCTCCCTGGAGTCCAAGGGACTCTCAAGAGTCTTCTCCAACACCACAGTTCAAAAGCATCAATTCTTTAGCGCTCAGCTTTCTTCACAGTCCAACTCTCACATCCATACATGATTATGGGAAAAACCATAGCCTTAGATTGGTTAGTTTTCTGTGATTGTGGTTTTCAGTCTGTCCGCCCTCTGATGGAGAAGGATAAGAGGCTTATGGAAGCTGCCTGATGGACGAGACTGACTGAGGGGAAAACTGGGTCTTTGTCTAACGGCCATGCTCAGTAAATCTATAATCCAATTTTCTGTTGATGGGTGGAGCTGTGTTGCCTCCCTGCTATTTACCTGGGGCCAAGCAGTGGTAGTGGAGGTGATGATATTCCAGTGGAGCTATTCCAAATCCTGAAAGAGGATGCTGTAAAAGTGCTGCACTCAATATGCCAGAAAATTTGGAAAACTCAGCAGTGGCCACAAGATTAGAAAAGGTCAGTTTTCATCCCAATCCCAAAGAAAGGCAATGCCAAAGAGTGCTCAAACTACCGCACAATTGCACTCATCTCACACGCTAGTAAAGTAATGCTCAAAATTCTCCAAGCCAGGCTTCAGCAATATGTGAACCGTGAACTTCCTGATGTTCAAGCTGGTTTTAGAAAAGGTAGAGGAACCAGAGATGAAATTGCCAACATCCACTGGATCATGGAAAAAGCAAGAGAGTTCCAGAAAAGCATCTATTTCTGCTTTATTGACTATGCCAAAGCCTTTGACTGTGTGGATCACAATAAACTGTGGAAAATTCTGAAAGAGATGGGAATACCAGACCACCTGATCTGCCTCTTGAGAAATCTGTATGCAGGTCAGGAAGCAACAGTTAGAACTGGACATGGAACAACAGACTGGTCCCAAATAGGAAAAGGAGTACGTCAAGGCTGTATATTGTCACCCTTCTTATTTAACTTATATGCAGAGTACATCATGAGAAACGCTGGACTGAAAGAAACACAAGTTGGAATCAAGATTGCTGGGAGAAATATCAATAACCTCAGATATGCAGATGACACCACCCTTATGGCAGAAAGTGAAGAGGAACTCAAAAGCCTCTTGATGAAAGTGAAAGTGGAGAGTGAAAAGGTTGGCTTAAAGCTCAACATTCAGAAAACGAAGATCATGGCATCTGGTCCCATCACTTCATGGGAAATAGATGGGGAAACAGTGGAAACAGTGTCAGACTTCATTTTGGGGGGCTCCAAAATCACTGCAGATGGTGACTGCAGCCATGAAATTAAAAGATGCTTACTCCTTGGAAGGAAAGTTATGACCAACCTAGATAGCATATTCAAAAGCAGAGACATTACTTTGCCAACAAAGGTTCGCCTAGTCAAGGCTATGGTCTTTCCTGTGGTCATGTATGGATGTGAGAGCTGGACTGTGAAGAAGGCTGAGCACCAAAGAATTGATGCTTTTGAACTGTGGTGTTGGAGAAGACTCTTGAGAGTCCCTTGGACTGCAAGGAGATCCAACCAGTCCATTCTGAAGATCAGCCCTGGGATTTCTTTGGAAGGAATGATGCTCAAGCTGAAACTCCAGTATTTTGGCCACCTCATGCGAAGAGTTGACTCATTGGAGAAGACACTGATGCTGGGCGGGATTGGGGGCAGGAGGAGAAGGGGACAACAGAGGATGAGATGGCTGTATGGCATCACTGACTTGATGGATGTGAGTCTGAGTGACCTCCGGAAGTTGGTGATGGACAGGGAGGCCTGGCGTGCTGTGATTCATGGGGTCGCAAAGAGTCGGACACGACTGAGCGACTGATCTGATCTGATCTGATCTGAAACAGAGGTTAAATGCACCTACTTCCCTGGTGGCTCAGAGGGTAAAGCATCTGTCTGCAATGCTGGAGCCCGGGGTTTGATCCCTGGGTCGGGAAGATCCCCTGGAGAAGGAAATGGCAATCCACTCCAGTACTCTTGCCTGGAAAAATCCCATGGACAGAGAAGCCTGGTAGGCTACAGTCCATGGGGTCACAAAGAGTCGGACACGACTGAGAGACTTTACTTTAAACAGAGGTTAAAGTGTCTGCCTGCAATGCCGGAGATCTAGGTTCGATCATGGGTAGGGAAGATCCCCTAGAGAAGGAAATGGCAATCCACTCCAGTACTCCTGCCCGGCAAATCCCATGGACAGAGAAGCCTGGTAGGCTACAGTCCGTGGGGTCGCAAAGAGTCGGACACAACTGAGAGACTTTACTTTACTTTAAACAGGGGTTAAAGTGTCTGCCTGCAATGCGGGAGACCTGGGTTCGATCGTGGGTAGGAAAGATCCCCTGGAGAAGGAAATGGCAACCCACTCCAGTATTCTTGCCTGGAGAATCCCATGGATGGAGAAGCCTGATGGGCTACAGTCCACAGGGTTGCAAAGAGTCAGACACAACTGGGCGACTTCACTTTCACTTTCTTTCACTTTCAAACTATGGTGAAGGTAATGAAGACAATGGTGACCTCCTTCAAAACCTCCCATGCATGAACTGCTATACTCAGTGCCCCCAACCCTGCAGAAGGCCACCACTGACCCACGCCTCTGCTGGAGACTCCTGGACACTCTAAAGCAAGCCTGGGTCAGTCTCTTGTGGGGTCACTGCTCTTTTCTCCTGGGTCCTGGTGCACAAGATTCTGTTTGTGCTCTCCAAGAGGGCACTATTTGCCAGTCCTGTGTAAGTTCTGGCAGCTCTATGGGGGTGGGGGGGGTTGTTAATGGCGATCTCCTTCAAGAGGGCTTATGCCATATCCAAGTCTGCTGCACCCAGAGCCCCTGTCCCTGCGGTAGTCCACTGCTGACCTGTACCTTCATAGGAGATGCTCAAGCACAGTTCTGTCTCAGTCTCTGTGGGGTCCCTAGACCCTGGTGTGCACGAGGTTTGTGTGAGCCCTCTTAGCGTCTCTGGCAGGAATGGGGTTTGATTCTAAATGCAAATTTGCCCCTCATATCATCTTTCTGGGGCTTCTTCTTTGCCCTTGGATGTGGGGTATCTCTCACAGCTGCTCCAGCACCTACCGTCTTACTGGGGTTTCTCTGATATTGGACATGGGGTATTTCCACATGGCAGGTCCAATGAAGTGCAGACGCCACTTCTGACCTTGGAGATGGGGTATCTCTTCATGACTGCTCCAGCGAAGTGCAGGCATAGCTCTTGACCTTGGACATGGGCTATCTCCTCTTGGCTGCTCACTGTTCCAGTGCCACCGCTCATCACTGCCAGGTCAGTAGGTGCCCAATATGCTACTGGAGATCAGTGGTGAAACAACTCCAGAAAGAATGTAGAGATGGAGCCAAAGCAAAAACAATACCCAGTTGTGGATGTGACTGGTGGTGGAAGCAAGGTCCAAAGCAGTAAAGAGCAATATTGTATAGGAACCTGGAATGTTAGGTCCATGAATCAAGGCAAATTGGAAGTGGTAAAACAGGAGATGGCAAGAGTAAATGTTGACATTTTAGGAATCATCGAACTAAAATGGACTGGAATGGATGAATTTAACTCAGATGACCATTATATCTACTACTGTCGGCAGGAATCCCTTAGAAGAAATGGAGTAGCCATCATAGTTAACAAAAAATCTGAAATGCAGTATTTGGATGCAATCTCAAAAATGACAGAATGATCTCTGTTCATTTCCAAGGCAAACCATTCAGTAATAGAATAATCTAAGTCTATGCCCCAACCAGTAACACTGAAGAAGCTGAAGTTGAACGGTTCTATGAAGACCTACAAGACCTTTTAGAACTAACACCCAAAAAAGATGTCCTTTTCATTATAGGGGACTGGAATGCAAAAGTAGGAAGTCAAGAAACACCTGGAGTAACAGGCAAATTCGGCCTTGGAGTACAGAATGAAGCAGGGCAAAGACTAATAGAGTTCTGCCAAGAGAACACACTGGTCATAGCAAATACCCTCTTCCAACAACACAAGAGAAGACTCTACACATGGACATCACCACATGGTTGACACCAAAATGAGAGTGATTATATTCTTTGTAGCCAAAGATGGAGAAACTCTATACAGTTTTATACAGTCAGCAAAAACAAGACCGGGAGCTGACTATGACTCAGATCATGAATTCCTTATTGCCAAATTCAGACTGAAATTGAAGAAAGCAGGGGAAACTACTAGACCATTCAGGTATGACCTAGACCAAATACCTTACGAATATACAGTGGAAGTGAGAAATAGATTTAAGGGACTAGATTTGGTAGAGAGAGTGCCTGATTAACTATGGATGGAGCTTTGTGACATTGTACAGGAGACAGGGAGCAAGACCATCCCTAAGAAAAAGAAATGCAAAAAATAAAAATGGCTGTCTGAACAGGCCTTACAAATAGCTGTGAAAAGAAGAGAAGTGAAAAGCAAAGGAGAAAAGGAAAGATATAGCCATTTGAATGCAAAGTTCCAGAGAATAGCAAGGAGAGATAAGAAAGCCTTCCTCAGTGATCAGTGCAAAGAAATAGAGGAAAATAATAGAATGGGAAAGACTAAAGATCTCTTCAAGATAATTAGAGATATCAAGGGAACATTTCATGCAAAGATGGGCTCAATAAAGGATAGAAACGGTATGGACCTAACAGAAGCAGAAGATATTAAGAAGAGGTGGCAAAAATACATAGAAGAACTATACAAAAAAGATCTTCACGACCCAGATAATCATGATGGTGTGATTACTCACCTAGAGCCAGACATCCTGGAATGTGAAATCAAGTGGGCCTTAGGAAGCATCACTACAAACAAAGCTAGTGGATGTGATAGAATTCCAGTGGAGCTATTTCAAATCCTAAAAGATGATTCTGTGAAAGTGCTGCACTCAATATGCCAGCAAATTTGGGAAACTTAGCAGTGGCCACAGGACTGGAAAAGGTCAGTTTTCATTCCAATCCCTAAGAAAGGCAATGCCAAAGAATGCTCAAACTACTGCACAATTGCAGTCATCTCACACGCTAGTAAAGAAATGCTCGGAATTCTCCAAGGCAGTCTTCAACAATACATAAACCGTGGACTTCTAGATGTTCAAGTTGATTTTAGAAAAGGCAGAGGAACCAGAGATCAAATTGCCAACATCCGCTGGATCATGGAAAAAGCAAGAGAGTTCCAGAAAAACATCTATTTCTGCTTTATTAACTATGCCAAAGCCTTTGACTGCATGGATCACAATAAACTGTGGGAAATTCTGAAAGAGATGGGAATACCACACCACCTGACCTGCCTCTTGAGAAACCTATATGCAGGTCAGGAAGCAACAGTTAGAACTGGACATGGAACAACAGACAGGTTCCAAATAGGAAAAGGAGTACGTCAAGGGTGTATATTGTCACTCTGATTATTAACCTTATAGGCAGAGTACATCATGAGAAATGCTGGGCTGGGTGAAGCACAAGATGGAATCAAGATTGCCAGGAGAAATATCAATAACTTCAGGTATGCAGATGACACCACCCTTATGGCAGAATGTGAAGAAGAACTAAAGAGCCTCTTGATGAAAGTAAAAGAGGAGAGTGAAAAAGTTGGCTTAAGCTCAACATTCAGAAAACGAAGATCATGGCATCTGGTCCCATCACTTCATGGCAAATAGATGGGGAAACAGTGGAAATAGTGGCAGACTTTATTTTGAGGGGCTCCAAAATCACTGCAGATGGTGACTGCAGCCATGAAATTAAAAGACGCTTACTCCTTGGAAGGAAAGTTATGATGAAGCTAGACAGGATATTAAAAAGCAGAGATATTACTTTGCCAACAAAGTTTAGTCAAGGCTAAGGTTTTTCCAGTTGTCATATATGGATGTGAGAGTTGGACTATAAACAAAGCTGAGTGCAGAAGAATTGATGCCTTTAAACTGTGGTGTTGGAGGAGACACTTGAGAGTCTCTTGGACTGCAAGGAGGTCCAATCAGTCCATCCTAAAGGAGATCTGTCCTGAGTGTTCATTGGAAGGACTGATGTTGAAGCTGAAATTCCAATACTTTGGCCACCTGATGGGAAGAGTTGACTCATGTGAAAAGACCCCATGATGCTCGGAAAGATTGAAGGTGGGAGGAGAAGTGATGAGATGAGGAGACAGAGGATGAGATGGCTGAATGGCATCACTGCCTCAATGGACATGAGTTTGAGTAAACTCCAGGAGTTGGTGATGGACAGGGAGGCCTGGTGTGGTGCAGTCCATGGGGTCAGAAAGAGTCGGACACGACTGAGTGACTGAACTGAACTGAACTGCAAGGATATTCAGGTATGGCATTCTTTTATCTTCAGAATTCCTTTTCCCTAGTGTTGACTCTAAAAGGTCCCATTTAAATGTCACATCCTCAAGGAATTCTTTCCAATTTTCATCATTTCCCTATTAAAATCAATGTCTCTATTCCTTAAAAGTGTTGAGTGTTTGTCTTTTGTTATAAACATATTTTTCTGGTTTATCACTGTGTTACTTAAATGACATGAGATAGGCTGGCTACTTAGCTATAAGGTCCCAGAAACTTTTTACCATTCTCTACTAAAAAAAGTTTTATATATAAAGTGAATACAAATATGGTTGTTAAATGTCAAGATGGCCCTAGGAAAATGCTGACAAAGAAGTTTACTCTTGGTATTTCTTCTCAAAGACTTGGTATTTGTGACTTTCTTTTCTTTCCTTGATTAGCGCTCTTCAGCTCTTTTCTCATCCAGAATTATCCTCATGAGATCATCACACAGAGCTCGGCCAGGAGGAGCTACCCCAATGCCTGAGGCCAGGGGCGGCAGCCAGGAGGACCAACCCCATGTTCAAGGATCAGTGGCTGCACGGGCGCAGGAGGGCCTAGAGGAGCTATCCCACGTTGAAGGTCAGGAAGGGCGGAGGTGAGGAGATAGCGTAAACAGCAGCGGCTGCACTTTGCAGATCAGCCATGAAGAGATACCCCATGTCCAAGGTAAAAGAAACCCAAGAAAGACGGTAGGTGTTGAAAGAGGGCATCAGAGGGCAGACACACTGAAACCATACTCACAGAAAACTAGTCAATCTAATTACCACAGCCTTGTCTAAGTCAATGAACTAAGCCATGCCGTGTGGGGCCACCCAAGATGGGCAGGTCATGGTGGAGAGATCTGACAGAATGCGGTACACTGGAGAAGGGAATGGCAAACCACTTCAGTATTGCTGCCTTGAGAACCCCATGAACAGTATGAAAAGGCAAAATGATAGGATACTGAAAGAGGAACTCCCCAGGTCAGCACATGCCCAACATGCTACTGCAGATCAGTGGAGAAATAACTCCAGAAAGAATGAAGGGATGGAGCCAAAGCAAAAACAATACCCAACTGTGGATGTGACAGGTGATAGAAGCAAGGTCCGATGCTGTAAAGAGCAATATTGCATAGAAACCTGGAATGTCAGGTCCATGGATCAAGGCAAATTGGAAGTGGTCAAACAAGAGATGGCAAGAGTGAATGTCGACATTCTAGGAATCAGTGAACTAAAATGGACTGGAATGGGTGAATCAGATGACCATTACTGAGGGCAGGAATCACTTAGAAGAAATGGAGTAGCCATCATGGTGAACAAAAGAGTCTGAAATGCAGTACTTGGATGCAATCTCAAAAACAACAGAATCATCTCTGTTTGTTTCCAAGGCAAACCATTCAATATAACAGTAATCCAAGTCTTTGCCCCAACCAGTAACACTGAAGAAGCTGAAGTTGAACGGTTCTATGAAGACCTACAAGACCTTTTAGAACTAACACCCAAAAAAGATGTCCTTTTCATTATAGGGGACTGGAATGCAAAAGTAGGAAGTCAAGAAACACCAGGAGTAACAGGCAAATTTGGCCTTGGCATACAGAATGAAGCAGGGCAAAGACTAATAGAATTTTGCCAAGAAAATGCACTGGTCATAGCAAACCCCCCTTTCCAACAACACAAGAGAAAACTCTACACATGGACATCACCAGATGGTCAACACCGAAATCAGATTGATTATATTCTTTGCAGCCAAAGATGGAGAAGATCTATATAGTCAACAAAAACAAGACCACGAGCTGACTGTGGCTCAGATCATGAACTCCTTATTGCCAAATTCAGACTGAAATTGAAGAAAGTAGGGAAAATCACTAGACCATTCAGGTATGACCTAAATCCAATCCCTTGTGATTATACAGTGGAAGTGAGAAATAGATTTAAGGGACTAGATTTGATAGAGAGAGTGCCTGATGAACTATGGACTGAGGTTCATGACATTGTACAGGAGACAGGGATCAAGATCATCCCCATGGAAAAGAAATGCAAAAGCAAAATGGCTGTCTGAGGAGGCCTTACAAACAGCTGTGAAAAGAAGAGAAGCTAAAAGCAAAGGAGAAAAGGAAAGATATAAGCATTTGAATGCAAAGTTCCAAAGAATAGCAAAGAGAGATAAGAAAGCCTTCCTCAGTGATCAATGCAAAGATATAGAGGAAAACAAAAGAATGGGAAAGACTAGAGATCTCTTCAAGAAAATTAGGGATACCAAGAGAGCATTTCATGCAAAGATGGGCTCAATAAAGGACAGAAATGGTAGGGACCTAACAGAAGCAGAAGATATTAAGAAGAGGTGGCAAAAATACACAGAAGAACTATACAAAAAAGATCTTCACAACCAAGATAATCACAATGGTGTGATCACTCACCTAGAGCCAGATATCCTGGAATGTGAAGTCAAGTGGGCCTTAGAAAGCATCACTACGAACAAAGCTAGTGGAGGTGATGGAATTCCAGTGGAGCTATTTCAAATCCTGAAGATGATGCTGTGAAAGTGCTGCACTCAATATGCCAGAAAATTTGGAAAACTCAGCAGTGGCCACAGGACTGGAAAAGGTCAGTTTTCATTCCAATCCCAAAGAATGCTCAAACTACTGCACAATTGCACTCATCTCATACGATAATAAAGTAATGCTCAAAATTCCCCAAGCCAGGCTTTAGCAACACGTGAACCGTTAACTTCCAGATGTTCAAGCTGGTTTTAGAAAAGGTAGAGGAACCAAAAATCAAATTTCCAACATCTGCTGGATCATGGAACAAGCAAGAGAGTTCCAGAAAAACATCTATTTCTGCTTTATTGATTATACCAAAGTCTTTGACTGTGTGGATCACAATAAACTGTGGAAAATTCTGAAAGAGATGGGAATTCCAGACCACCTGATCTGCCTCTTGAGATATCTGTATGCAGGTCAGGAAGCAACAGTTAGAACTGGACATGGAACAACAGACAGGTTCCAAATAGGAAAAGGAGTATGTCAAGGGTGTATATTGTCACTCTGATTATTAAAATTATAGGCAGAGTACATCATGAGAAATGCTGGGCTGGGTGAAGCACAAGATGGAATCAAGATTGCCAGGAGAAATATCAATAACTTCAGATATGCAGATGACACCACCCTTATGGCAGAAAGTGAAGAGGAACTAAAAAGCCTCTTGATGAAAGTGAAAGTGGAGAGTGAGAAAGTTGGCTTAAAGCTCAACATTCAGAAAACGAAGATCATGGCATCTGGTCCCATCACTTCATGGGAAATAGATGGGGAAACAGTGTCACACTTTATTTTGGGGGCTCCAAAATCACTGCAGATGGTGACTGCAGCCATGAAATTAAAAGATGCTTACTCCTTGGAAGAAAAGTTATGACCAACCTAGATAGCATATTTCAAAGCAGAGACATTACTTTGCCAACAAAGGTCCGTCTAGTTAAGGCTATGGTTTTTCCTATGGTCATGTATGGATGTGAGAGTTTGACTGTGAAGAAGGCTGAGTGCCAAAGAATTGATGCTTTTGAACTGTGGTGTTGGAGAAGACTCTTGAGAGTCCCTTGGACTGCAAGGAGATCCAACCAGTCCATCCTAAAGGAAATCAGTCCTGAATATTCATTGGAAGGACTGATGTTCAAGCTGAAACTCCAATACTTTGGCCACATGATGCAAAGAGTTGACTCAGTTGAAAAGACCCTGATGCTGGGAAAGATCGAGGCCAGGAAGAGAAGGGGACAACAGAGGATGAGATGGCTGGATGGCATCACTGACTCGATGGACGTGAGTCTGGATGAACTCCAGGAGTTGGTGATGGACAGGGAGGCTTGGCATGCTGCGATTCATGGGGTCGCAGAGTCAGACACGACTGAGCGACTGAACTGAACTGATCATCATAAATTAAATCCTGCTAAAGTGAAAGTCAAAGTCGCTCAGTCATGTCTGACTCTTTGTGACTCCATGGACTATGTACAGTTCATGGAATTCTCCAGGCCAGAATACTGGAGTGAGTAGCTGTTCCCTTCTATAGAGGATCTTCCCAACCCAGGGATCCAACCCAGGCCTCCCACATTGCAGTTGGATTCTTTACCAGCTGAGCCACGAGTGAAGCCCAAGAGTGCTGGAGCGGGTAGCCTAGCCCTTCTCCAGGGGATCTTCCTAATCCAGGAATCAAAACAGTGTCTTCTGCATTGCAGGCAGATTTTTTACCAACTTCAGGGAAGCCAGAGCTTAAAACCAAAAAACTAAGATCTTGGCATCTGGTTCCATCACTTCACAGCATATGTGCATGTTCAGTTGCTCAATCGTGCCCGCCTCTGTGACCCCATGGACTGTAGCCTGCCAGGCTCCTCTGTCCTTGGGATTTTTCAGGGAAGATAAATGGAGTGAGTTGCCATTTCCTTTTCCAGGGGATCTTCCCAACCCACAGATGCAAACCCTGTCTTCTGCATCTCCTGCATTGGCAAACTAATTCTTTACAGCTGTGTCACCTGGGAAGTTTTCCTGGCATACAGAAGCGGGAAAAGTGGAAGCAGTGACAGATTTTATTTTCTTGAGCTCCAAAATGACTATGGACAGTGATTGCAGCCATGAAATAAAGACACTTGTTCCTTGGAAGGACAGTTATGACAAAGCCAGAGAGAGTATTAGAAATCATAATCATCACTTTGCTGACAAAGGTCTGTACAGTCAAAACTATGTTTTTCTAGTAGTCATGTATGGATGTGACAGTTGGACCATAAAGAAGGCTAAGCACCCAAGAACTGATGCTTTGAACCATGGTGCTGGAGAAGACTCTTGGGAGTACTTTGGACTACAAGGAGGTCAAACCAATCAATCCTAAAGAAACCAACCCTTCATTGGAAGGACTGTTGGTGGAGCTAAAGTCCAATACTTTGGCCACTGATGTGAAGAGTTGACTCATTGGAAAAGACCCTGATGCTGGGAAAGATTGAAGGCAAAAAGAAAAAGGGGCGGCAGAAGATGAGATGATTAGCTAGCATCACCAACTCAATGGATATGAATGTGAGCAAACTCCAGGACATAGTGGAGGACAGAGGAGCCTGGTGTGCTATAGACCATGAGGTTGTGAAGAGTTGGACATGACTTAGTGACTGAACAACAACCAAAATGATATAAAAGCCTAAAGACTCCCAAGGAGTTTCACTTTAACCTAGAACAGGTATTATTATGGAGAATTATGGAAAATTATGATGTCACTGAGCTATCAAGATGACTTTATTTGGAGAAATAGACCAAGAAAGCAATATTTCTTATATAGCTCTCTGCCTGTGCATTTTAAAACATGTGTTACCCTGAGGGAGATGTAGGCATGGCTAGTTGATTAGAACTCGGCTCACCGGATTCCTGGGATTTGGACAAGTCTTAGTTCTGTCAATCCAGTAGCTCTGGATCACATAAAATGAGTCTCAGATTCCTCACCTATAAAAAGAACTCTGAAGGATTTCCAAAGCTTTTTATCCACTATTTCTAGGATATCAGTTGAAGATAACTTTTAGAATTCCTTTGGAATGTAGCGCTAGAGTTGAATACCAATTGGGGATAATACCATCAAACAACTAAGTAGGAACTAAGTAGGGACTAAGTAGGGCATGTTAAAGATCATTCTGACACTTTGTAAAGTTTTTTTTTTTTTTTACATTAATGCAAAGCCAGGATTCAGGGTAAGAAGGGAATCTAAAAATATTAGCCATTTGTATATCAGAAACAGGATAAGTAGGCAAAATATATGGGAACAAGAATTTTAGGAATTATAAGGAAGGAAGGGAGAGAGAAGAGAAAGAAAAAGAGAGAAAAAAGAGAGAAAATAGTTAAAAGCTAACCTGAGCACATTAAACACCACATCATTAACTGTTGGAAAAACAGACATATCCCACAAAACCCAAGTGCATAGTAACCGACATAAATATTTTCTGCAAAGATCCACTCCATCCTGGGTTTATGTCTGATTGATGACAGCTACATTTTGGCCCCAGAGGACAACCTTTATTCACATCATTCAGTTGGGTTAGTTTTTAAAGCCCATCTTCTTAGCTAGGTAATGTCAACATTGAACTAGGCCAATATGGCGTCAATGGAAAGACACCTATCTTCTTCTCAAACTTTCTGTTAAGGTGGATCACAATAAGAACCTTCTACTGACTTGGTTTCTCAATGTTTCTCTCCTCTTTGTATTCCACAAGATAAGATTATACAAAGACTAGATATATTTGTCAGCTATTTATCATTCACTCTAATTCGCAATAATCAAACATACTTAATGTTAATTGGATATTTCCCACTGTTGGTCCTTTTAATTATGTACAGAGCACTGGAATTTCTAGGGCACAGAGGCTTTAATTTTCATTCTCACAGTGATCAAATCAAAACATTTTTCTCTCCCACCCCCTACCTCCTGCCACCACATCACACAGAAGAAAAATATGAATCTTAGAAAATTTGACTAGCTTATCCAAAATCTAAAGCCAATAAGTGACAGAGGTAAATACTGACACATGTATCTGTTAGAGTCAAAAAACACATCATTGCTATTATGCCATCAGAGATGTTTTGAGACTAAATGGGACACAATTACTTGATGAAAAACTACAGCAAATATTTTCTGAAAAATTCTTTGTCACATATTTATAGAGATTCTGATAGCTCAGTTGGTAAGGAATCCACCTGCAATGCAGGAGACAATTCCTGGGTCAGGAAGATCCCCTGGAGAAGGGACAGGCTACCCTCTCCAGTATTCTTGGGCTTCCCTTGTGGCTCAGCTGGTAAAGAATCTGCCTTCAGTGTGGAAGACCTGAGTTTGATCCCAGGGTTGGGAAGAACCCCTGGAGAAGGGAAAGGCTACCCACTCCAGTCTTCTGACTTGGAGAATTTCATGGACTGTATATAGTACATGGGGTTGCAAGAATCAGACATGAGTGACATTTACTTTCACATAGAGATACTTGGTAATAAAAACTTGCCACAAGACAGCCTTTCATCAAAATTATTAACTATTCATATTTAAAATACTTTACTGTTTTCAGAACACTTAAAAATACTTTCTCATTTAATTCTTGTGACAATTATTTAAGCAATCCAGTTAGGATAAGCTAGGCTGTAGTGCAGTGACAAATATACCCCTAACTCTAAATGGCTTTATAAAACAAAAGTTTGTCTTTTATTCATGCCAAGTTTGATGGCAAACAGGCAGCTACTCTAGACAGCTTTTTGTGTGGCATGCAGGGAGCCAGGGTCCTTCCACTCTGTGATTTTGGCATCAACATGTTTTACTGATCACTGCATCTGGAGAAGAGAAAGTATGGAGATCTCATCCTTGCTTCTTTAAAAGGCTCCCATTGAAAGTCATACTTGTCATAGTCCATCGGCCAAGACTGGTCACATGACCTCAGCCTAACTGAGGGACCTCAGCAAGGGACTCCGGGGAGTCTTCCCATACTCCCCAGAAGGAGAAGAAAATCAGATACAGTAAGGGTTATTAATTTAATATTCTTTTCTTTACTTTGCATAACTCTACACTTAAACTTGAAAAGTCTGGATTGCTCAGTATCAGAAATATTCCAGTGTTATTTATGACCATTCATGAGCAAATGTAGGCATCATAGTTATTTACTATTTTCCATAGATCATTTGAGTTAGGCATTCATAAATCTCACTTTCTTTGTCTTCTCTTTTTCTCCCTTCCCTCTTTTTCCCTCTCAGAGTTCCCAAACATCTTAACACCACCATCTGTTTTCAAGCTCCT
The DNA here is from genome assembly GCA_935064755.1 of Tragelaphus eurycerus. Lineage (NCBI taxonomy): Eukaryota > Metazoa > Chordata > Mammalia > Artiodactyla > Bovidae > Tragelaphus > Tragelaphus eurycerus. Next base: position 2,495,358 of record CAKXYN010000083.1, read on the forward strand.
AGTCATGTTTAGCCTGGCTCTTCATTTCTTTAGATTAGTCCACCAGGAGTATAAATGAAACTTTCTACTCTATATTAATAACCTCTGATAGCATGACACTACTGTGTCATTACCTTTTAAAAGAAATCTTATGGTTGTAGAGACAATGAGGAGAAATACATAACACAAACAGAGAAAAAGTGTTTTCTTCCCACATACAAAAAGAGAACAAAGATTCGGTGATTTTAAGGAATCTAAGGTCACTGAATTGTTCAGGAGTACTGGTGTGGGGATGGTGTGTTTTCTAGCAGAAAGGGTGGTCAAGAGGGCAATGACCTTTTGATTAAGTCTTCTTCAGCAATTCTATGGTTGTTTCATACTATAAGAAAAGTAACATAGTTCATCTTTGTATTACTCAAAAGCATTTTCTGGTGGAAATATAAAAAGGACAACTTTGGAGAAGGAAATGGCAATCCTTTCCAGTACTCTTGCCTAGAAAATCCCTTGGACGGAGGAGTGTGGTAGGCTACAGTCCCTGGGGTCGCAAAGAGTCAGACATGACTGAGCGACTTCACTTCACTTCACTTTCATCATTGTGCAAAAATTTCCTTTCCTTGAATTTCCTGCTATTCACATATACTAAATCTCTCCCTGTGAAGCTATATCACTGGTGCACTTTTTTAAAAACACATATTTTTGAACAATTACCATATGCAGTACTTTAGATGTTAAGAAAACAGTGCCCGCTAAAATGGCTATTCTTGCATTTTCTCACCCAATGCTGTCTATAACCTCTTCAGTTCAGCTCTTCCTACCCTTCTGTATCTTTATTCGCTTATAAAGAAGCGCTGCTGATGGATGACATGTATCATTCTGTGATCTTCTCCCTTATCATCTTCAGTTAGGACGTTGTTATTTTCCCTTCCCTGCAAAGGAATCTAGGAATTCCCCGAATTAATACAAGAGTAAGCACAATTAGACTTATTTAAACACAATTTAGACTTAGGAGGGACATGTTATTCTCATGAGATAGTGGAAAACTTGACATCATATTTAAACTTAATCCAACTGCAGACAGATTTCCAAAGTTGAGAACTGAAATGTCAAAGACAGGAAAAAAAAAGTGTTATCCTCACAGCTACTGTGCTTGGATCTGAAGATGACTCATGAAAGATTGAGTGTGTGTGTGCGTTACCCTCAGATCACTGACAAATTATTAAAACTAGAAACTTGAAAAGTACAGAATGCTTGAACAACCAGAAAACGAGGACTAATTAAAGATTTGAGTTCTCTTGGGTGACTTTGAAATAGTCTTGAAATGTGTACAAAATTAAAAGTAAACTATAGCACAGGAAGCTCGGCTTGCTGCTCTGTGATGACTGGAGGGGTAGGATGGGCGAGTGGGAGAGAGCTCAAGACGGAGGGCGTATATGTATACATTTTAATAATAATGAATACATTTTAAATTATGCTCCAATTTTAAAAACAAAGAAAAATGAAAACTATAAACATAAGGATTCCTTTTTATTTAAATCTGATGAACACTTCCATAGCATTTTTTTTAAGCTTTCTGGTTTCCACTTTGCCATCGTTAAAATAATCACAAGCAGGCTAGAATACTTTTCTGGAAAATGAGTTTTAGATTTAAAAATATGAAATTTGCTAGTAAGTAAAGTTCAAATTTTTCTCCTTCATTCAACAGATGTAGAAGTTTATCTATTGGTAAATAGTATACACTTATATAATTTTTAAATCAGTTAAGAAATAGCTATTGAATTAAAGCATTAGAGAAATTTGTTTTAAGATATATTCATTGCTTAACATCTTTTTCTTGTTGAGCTAATTTCTCTTTTCTCCTTTTCCTGGCTACTCACTTTTGCTTTCTCTGTGAATTTGGAAAATTCTTACTAACCATTTTCTATGAGAGTCCTTTGGATTGCAAGGAAATCCAACCAGTCCATCCTAAAAGAAATCAGTCCTGATTATTTATTGGAATGACTGATGCTGAAGCTGAAACTCCAATACTTTGGCCACTTGATGCAAAGAACTGAGCCATTTGAAAAGACCTTGACACTGGGGAAGATTGAAGGGAGGAGGAGGAAGGGACAGCAGAGTATGAGATGGTTAGATGGCATCACCAACTCAATGGACATGAGTTTGAGTAAATTCCAGGAGTTGGTGATGGACAGGCAGGCCTGGTGTGCTGTGGTTCACGGGGTCACAAAGAGTCGGACACGACTGAGCAACTGAACTGAACTGAGTGTGTCAGGCATTGAAAGAGATAATGGATCAGTCATGCCTGACTTTTTGTGACCCATGGACTATAGCCTCCTAGGTTCCTCTGTCCATGGAATTCTCCAGGCAAGAATACTGGAGTGGGTAGCCATTTCCCTCTCCAGGGATCTTCCTGACTCAGAGATGGAAACTGGATCTCCTGCACTGTATGCAGATTCATCTGAACCACCAGGGATTGCTGTGCCCTAAAATTATATTTTTCAAGTAGCTCATGATTTTCATACAGGGTATGAAGCTATAGGACCAGTGCTGTCAAGTGTAATGTGAAGGTCATGCTGAGTGGAGAGAGGACAGTTTGTATAACTCTGCTTAGGAACCTGGGGGACTATTGCACAGGAGCTGTGCAGCTCATGCCATGTTCTACAGGAGGCTGTCTAGCAGACAGAACATGAAGGCACTGCAGTCAACTGAAATTGCTCATACAAGTCTATAGATGCAGGAGAGAATGTTATGGCTGGAATTGGAATGCAGGGGAGATGAAGTGAGTGAGGGGTGGGAGATGAGGCCGTAGGGAGAAGAGTCATGAAGAGCATGGCAGGCTGTAAAAAGAAAGCACTACTTGTGACTCTGTATATTTTGGCCTCTCTGTCTTCCAACCTGTGCAACTGAAGCCATACCAATTGGACCTACAAGATTAATGTGGTGTGGCTATTTAACTCACAAATGGTACACGACTTGGGTGATGAGATTTGTGGCTTCCCCAGGGAGTGTCCATGAGGTCATTAAGTAAAATGATGTACTGAGCTCTATTGAGAGCTTCCTATATACTCAGCCCACAATCAGAGGTGGTGGAAGAGAATTAAGAAATATCAACTATGTTTTATTCAAAGCAACACATGTACTGATCACCAAGAATATGCAAACTGTTGTGCTAGGAACATAAGTGAAGTGAACTGAAGTCGTTCAATCGTGTCCGACTCTTTGTGACCCCATGGACTGTAGCCTACCAGGCTCCTCTGTCCATGGAATTTTCCAGGCAAGAATATTGGAGTGGGTTGCCATTTCCTTCTCCAGAGGATCTTGCCAACCCAGGGATCCAACCCAGGTCTCCTGCATTGTAGGCAGACTCTTTACCATCTGAGCCACCAGGGAAGTAGGAACATAGGCTACTAAGATAAGTAAGACATTATCACTACCTTCAGGACTCTCAGAACCCAAGGCACAAATTAGAGGGGATGGGATATCTCCAATTATTTCAATTACTTACTCCCTTTGTTGTGTGAATTTCTATTGTGTGATACTCAACTGCGTTTAAAGCACAAACAACACACCTTTATACGTGCACCATTTATCGAAAAACCACCTCTCTTCAAGCAACTCATGGCATGCAGCCTAAATAGTGTACATAAAGGATGTTAATACAAGGAGAACTATAGACAAAGGGTTTTTTCAGGGTTATTTGGATGGAGGGAAGGCATCCTCTATAAAGCCAGGCATTTTACAAGCACAGCCCCATAATCATCACAAAGATTCTGAAATAGACATCCTTAGCTCTATTTTATGACCACGGAAATTGCTCGCAAAACTTAAAAATAACCTGCCTAAAGATAACTATTGCTGCAGGTAAGGGCTTGAACTTAAATATCTCTAATTACATAGCTGTGTTTTCTCCATTCATTCTGGGCTATGTGGAATTAACAAGAGTTTAGAAAAAGAAATGGTATTCAAGAAAACCTGATTCAGACATTCTCATAAAGACACAACTTTATGTTAGAGACATGGCTCTTCTAGTGGAAGCTGATCTCTCTGTCTTATTGTACAAATAGGTCAAATTTGAATGAAAAACACCAATACAGTATACTAATGCATAAATATGGAATTTAGAAAGATGGTAACATAACCCTGTATCCGAGACAGCAAAACACTCACTGATGTATAGAACAGTCATTTGGACTCTGGGAGAGCGAGAGGGTGGGATGATTTGGGAGAATGGCATTGAAATAAGTATAATATCATGTATGAAACGAGTCGCCAGTCCAGGTTCGATGCCTGATACCAGATGCCTGGGGCTGGTGCACTGGGACAACCTAGAGGGATGGTATGGGGAGGGAGGAGGGAGGAGGGTTCAGGATGGGGAACACATGTATACCTGTGGCAGATTCATTTTGATACATGGCAAAACCAATACAATATTGTAAAGTTAAATAAAATAAAAATAAAATTAAAAAAAAAAACAGAGCAGTGAAAACTTTCAGACTTAGTATGTTCAGACGGTTTTGTGTGCAGACATGGCATATAATGCGTGTGTATCCTTTCAGGCTTATTTGAAATCAAGAAGGCAATGGCACCTCACTCTAGTACTCTTGCCTGGAAAATCCCATGGATGAAGGAGCCTGGTGGGCTGCAGTCCATGGGATCGCCAAGAGTTGGACACGACTGAGCGACTTCACTTTCACTTTTCACTTTCATGCATTGGAGAAGGCAATAGCAACCCACTCCAGTATTCTTGCCTGGAGAATCCCAGGGATGGCAGAGCCTGGTGGGCTGCCATCTATGGGGTCACACAGAGTCGGACACGACTGAAACGACTTAGCAGCAGCAGCAGCAGTTGCTATTCCTATGGCAGGAACCAGTTTGCAATCACTCCTATTTGTTTTTTGAACTTTTATAATGACATTGAATAAATTAATAGTAGCCCACGCCCATTGTTCCTTGCCAGGGAATATATAACAGAAATCTTTGGTATTACATTAATAAGTACAGTTTTTGTTGAGAAGACTTATCCTAGTCTCTGGAATTAACGATGTTACAATCTGGGAATTTCCTGGTGGTCTAGTGGTTTGGACTCTGCATTTTCACTGCTGGAGCCTGGGTTCTACTCCTTGTTTGGGGCCATAAGATCCCACAAGCTGCAGAGTGGCCACAAAAATATATGAAAGCTTAGGATGTGACAGGACAGAGTGTAAATGACTTTAGTTTGAAGGCCTGTCATTTGGAATGTGGACAGAGCCACGAGAGGCCTTAGCAAAAAAATGTACTTGGGATTGTAAATTATGTCTGAGCTGACATTTCCCTCTTGGGAACTCCATAATGGGGCCCAGGTGCCCAACGTGATGCACCATTAAGTTGTAAAAGAAAACAACATTTTTTCAAACTGATATTGTGAGTTAAGATTCACGGCTGAATGCCATTTGTTTTTGTACTTTAAAACAATTCAAACCAGATTATTTTATACCAAAGCCACGGAAAAACAATTCCCACCGCCAAACCCCATCCTTCCTTCCTACTGACAGATCTGCTCTTGTGTTCTCAAAATACAGGTTGGAAATGGGAACTGTAGACCAAATTTTTCTAACTGAGGTTCCATGATGAAAAGCGTTCCTAATGGAGGCTGCAGTGCTAAGAAAGCTTTTAATCAGTGTATAGGATTCTAATGTAGACCAGGGTTGCTGCCTCTGGAAGAAACTCAGGTGCAAGACAATATTCCTCTAAGGGTTATGTCTGAGTACAGGCTAAAGTTCCCAAAAAAAAAAAAAAAAAAAATGGAGAATACAAAGAAATTTTGTCTGGAATACAGAAGACTGGGTTTTGCCTTGTTTCTATTATTCTTGGGTTATCGTCCCTTCTATAAAATTAAGGACATTTGAGGAAGAATTCCTGCAAAGCTACTGTCCATAGAGGATACTGAGAGTATACACAAGCACATTTTGAATTTAAGTGCTATTTTATAGGTGCTCCATAATTACTGATGTCACAGGCTAAAGCAAGCTCTACTCAGATCTTTAGAATTCATAAAGTCAGACCTACACAGATATATATAAATGGATCAAACTTATTCTGTCTCAGTGTCCTCACTGTAGAATAAAAGGATAGACCTAGAGGCTTAAGTGGAGACTCTATGGCTTCCAGGACAAAGTCTAAACTCCCTGGCTTGGCAGTTAAGTTCCTTCATGATCTGGCCACTTGACATCCCTCCTGATTTTCTTCTTTGAGCCCTCTGCATAGTCCCGTGCCCTCAGAAATAGATACTATTGTATGTTTTGTGTCTTCTGATAAGTTACTGTCTCTGCCTAGTATTTCCTTACCTCCATTATAAAGCTGGAGTACCAAATAGGATATTCCATGTCTGTGTGTGTTGGTTGTGTCAGAATTCTTGTGACCCCATGGATTGCAGCCCGCCAGACTTCTGTCCATGGAATTTTCCAGGCATGAATACTGGAGTGGGTTGCCGTTTCCTCCTCCAAGGGATCTTCCTGACCCAGGGAGTGAACCTGTGTTTTTTGAGTCTTTTGCATTGGCAGGAGGGTTACTATTGAGCAACCTGGGAAGCCCTTTGACACTGGCATTTTCTTGAGTGAATTCCATGGGATACTGCTCTCAAAAGTTTCTCTGATGTGTTGAGCATGTGTTTTAGGAAGAAGGGGAGGGGATATGTCTCAATGATTAACACATTAGGAAAAATGCTGTTTATTTGACTAACCATTTGAAAAACCACAAGAAGTATAATCAAGATTCTGAGAATTCTTGAAAAAGAGAAATGAATTTAAGCCAGCATTTTCCAAACACACATAATGACAAATATCTTTCTGTGTAAGAGTTACAGATATCCTTCTGTTCACAGTGAGAAACAAGTTAATCCAAAACATATATCACAGCCTATAGATTTTCAAGGAATTATGATACATGCTATTCTTATCAATAAATTTTAATTATTTGGGGCTGGTGCACTGGGATGACCCAGAGGGATGGTACGGGGAGGTAGGTGGGAGGGGGGTTCAGGATGGGGAACATGTGTACACCCGTGGCAGATTCATGTTGATGTATGGCAAAACCAATACAATATTGTAAAGTAATTAGCCTCCAATTAAAATGAATACATTTACATTTAAAAAAAATTAAAATAAAATAAAAATTCACGATAATTGTAGTTGTAACATAAAATGGCAGGAAATAAGAGACATCACAAATCTTTTACATAGTTTCTCCCAATTATAATATCTTGCAAAACTACGAGACAATATTACAACCTAGAAATTGACATGGGTATAGTAAAGAGACAAATCCACTACTCTCTCTTTCACCCTTGGTAACAACTAGTCTGTTTTTTATTTCTAAAATTTTGTCATTTTCAAAAAGTTATATAAATGGACTAACATACAGCCCTTTAAGATTGGCTTTTGTCATTTGGATCACTTGGCATAATTCAGCTGTATTTAGATTGTCAAATGCATCAATAATTTGTTCCTTTTTATTTCTGAGTAGTATCCCATGATACAAATATATCATATTTTGTTTAACCATTCACCTATTGAAGGGCATCTGGGTTGTTTCCGGTTTTAGACAATTATTAATCAGTTCAGTTCAGTTGCTCAGTTGTGTCCAACTCTTTGTGACCTCATGGACTGCAGCACGCCAGGCCTCCTTGTCCATTACCAACTCCTAGAGTTTACACAAACTCATGTCCATTGAGTCGGTGATGCCATCCAACCATTTCATCTTCTGTCGTCCACTTCTCCTCCTGCCTTCAATCTTTCCCAGCATCAGGGCCTTTTCAAATGAGTCAGCTCTTCACATCAGGTGGCCAAAGTATTGGAGTTTGAGCTTTAACATCAGTCCTTCCAATGAATATTAAGGACTGATTTCCTTTAGGATGGACTGGTTGGACCTCCTTGCAGTCCAAGGGACTCTTAAGAGTCTTCTCCAACACTACAGTTCAAAAGCACAAATTCTTCAGGGCTCAGGTTTCTTTATGGTCCAAATCTCACATCCAGACATGACCACTGGAAAAACCATAGCCTTGACTAGACGGACCTTTGTTGGCAAGTAATGTCTGCTTTTTAATATGCTGTCTAGGTTGGTCATAACTTTTCTTCCAAGGAGCAAGTTTTTTTTTTTTTTTTTAATTTCATGGCTGCAGTCACCATCTGCAGTGATTTTGGAGCCCCCAAAATAAAGTCTGATACTGTTTCCACTGTTTCCCCATTTATTTCACATGAAGTGATGGGACCAGATGCCATGATCTTTGTTTTCTGAAAGTTGAGCTTTAAGCCAGCTTTTTCATTCTCCTCTTTCACTTTCATCAAGAGGCTCTTTAGTTCTTCTTCCCTTTCTGCCATAAGGGTGGTGTCATCTGCATATCTGAGGTTATTGACATTTCTCCCAGCAATCTTGATTCCATTTTCTGCTTCATCCAGCCCAGCGCTTCTCATGATGTACTCTGCACGTAAGTTAAATAAGCAGAGTGACAAACTAATACAAACCTTAGTATACAGACTTTTGTGTGAATATACATTTTCATGTCTCTGGGTTAAATGCCCAATAGTGCAAAGGCTGGGTCATATGGTAGCTGAATGATTAATTTTTAAGGAAACTGCCCAACTGTTTTCCAGAGTTGTTCACAGGCTTTTTGATGCTTGACATTCCTGTAGTGATAAGTCGTATTTCATTTCTGATATTGGTATTCTAATTTGCATCAACACTCTTTTCTCCTTTGTCAACTTCACTAGAGATGTGTCCGTAATATTGATCTTTTCAAAACACCATCTTTCTGTTAACTTGTTTTCTGTGCTATTTTTCTCTTTCAAAGTTCATTGGTTTCTGCTCTCATCTTATTTTCTTTGCTGCTTTAGGTTTACTTTGGCTCATCATCTCTCACAGTGTATAAATTTAATGCTATACATTTCCTCCTTTAGCTGCATCCCACAAACTATTTTATACTGTATTATTTTCATTAAGTCATTTTTTTTTTTTTTTTAATATCCTTGAACTTCCATTTGAACCCTGGACTATTTAGATGTGTGTTGTTGTTCACTTTTCAGGTACTTTTCTGTTTTTGATTTCTAGTTTGATTACTTTGTGGTCAGAGAACATTGGGTGATTTCAAGTATTTAAAATTTGCTGGGGTTTGTTTTTTGCCCCAAGGAAGTACTTATCTCGATATATGGTCCATGGGCACTTAAAAAGAATGTGTATTCTGTTGTTGTTGGGTGGGGTAATCTTCAAAATGTTCTTTAGATATTACTGTTTGATGCTGCTGTAAATTCTTCTAAATGCTTTCTGATTTTCTGTCTAGTTGTTCTAGCACGTAATGAGAAAGAAAGGAATGCTGAAGTCCTCGAGCATACTCGTGGATTTGCCTCTTTTTCATTTTAGTGGCATCACTTTCTGCTCCACATATTTTGCAACTCTGCTGTTAGGTACGTGCACATTTTGGATTTCTACCTCTTCTTCTTGGACTGACTCCTTTTTAAACATATAAGATCTCTCTCTATCTCTGATGATTTTCTTCACTCTGAAGTTTGCTTTATTTAACATAGTCACTCCTGCTCTGGAGGAGGGCATGGCAACCCACTCCAGTATTCTTGCCTGGATAATCCTGTGGACAGAGAAGCCTGGCGGGCTACAGTCCATAGGGTTGCAAAGAGTTGGACACGACTGCAAAAACTTAGCACACACGTACAGTCACTCCTGTGTTCCTTTGATTAATATTTGCATAGTATATGCTTTTTATCCTTTTACTTTCAAATGGTATATATCACACCTAGGTAAGTTTCTTATAGACAAAATTAACTCGGTAATATTTTTAAAGAGTCTCTGCTGATCTCTGTTTTTTAATTGGTGTACTTAGATTATTTACATTTATTATAATTTTTGATATTTCAGGGTTTAACTAGGCTAGTTAATTTTTGTTTTCTGTTTTAACTCTATTTTTCTTGCCTTCTGGTACCACCTCAGTCTTGGGTGTTGGAGTGTTTGGTTTCAGCATTGTGAGGATGCAAGTCTGGGCCTCTCCTTGCTTCACACTTGCTGGTACGGAGACGGGTGGACCACTGTTTCTCTGTGACTGTTTCTATTTGACTTTAGGACACTGCTTATTGCTTAACATCTTTGTACCCTGCTAGTCTGTTCCTATTCTAATCCTCTGATTAAGAGAACATGCTTTGTTGGTGTTTTCTGTCTGTGTCCATTGGTGTTTCCAAGTTGTTGGCTTTTTATCTCCCAGTTTTGGATACATGAGGCAAAAAGAAAACTCAGGGAGTGCCTTATCCTATTGTCCCTTGAGTCTTCAACTTCCGGCTTGTCTGCCTTTCTTTTTTCAGCTTTCGAAGTCTTGTTATGTGTGTCTAACATTTAATGTCTAGATTTTTTAGTTGTATGTACTTGGAAAAATTAGGTCCACTCCATTTTCCTGGAGATGGAAGTCCATTCTCAATAATTTCAAAGCATAATGTTTAATTTTATTACCTCCAAACACAGTATGATATACTATTTTTAGACTTTACTATTAGAGCTGTATCCTGCAATGTGATATTTTTTGTACATTATTTTGTTCCTAATAAACAATGGGCAAGATATTATTATCTCAATTTACAGGTGAGGATTGAGGTTCAAAGAATCTAAGCAAAATGCAAAGTCAAGATTTAAACATGATCCCCTGCACAAATTCTTCCTACGTTGATTCAGTTTTAAAGTTTTATTGTTAATTTTGTTGTCTAAAGGACTGTTGGTCTACTTTTGGAGTATTTTGGAATTCTTGATGGCTGCAAGAGAAATTCTAAGTGGATAATTAAAATGGTAAGAGATTCAAGAGTCAGACATATGAAAGTTAACTGAAGGAAAAAAAAAATGATACTGGAGAGAGAAAACTGTGTCTTTGCATATTTGAACAGCTCTCAGATGGATGACACTCTTAAAGTATTGTGAGGGTCTCAAGGGGACGTGACCAAGACTAATGATTAAATGTTACAAAGATAGAGTTCAGCTTCTTTATAGGGAAGAGCAGTTACAGATGTCTGAAATGAAGACAAATTGTCCCTAGGGGTAATGAAGCCCCATCCTTGAGTGCTTTCAAGCAGGACCTAGATTAATGTCCTGTTGCTGAGAAGTATGCAGAGTTTTGGCAGATACGACCTCAAAGCCCTCTCTGAACCTTACGGTCTTTAATTCAGGCTCTGCCATGAAAGAGCTATAGGATTATTGGACATATTACTTCTTTATCAGCTTAATTTTTCTCTTCTATGGGATAATAATACGAGCCTAATCCCAAGATGATTTTGAGGAAGATGATGTGTGTAAAATGTTTAGTGCTATGTCCACCACATATAAAGCACTGAATGAATAAACATCATCAATGATAATGATGATGATAATAATAATGTAGTTTCTGATGTACTGCAGGATCTCTGAGGATATATGTTATTGTTGCAGAGAACATAGACTTAGGAACTGATTAACAGAATTGTAAATCATAAAATAGATTTAAGTAATGAAAATTTTACTCTACCCAACCTGTCCAGAAATATTTTATTATTCAAGAACTGACTTGAACTTATCATTGATACTTAAAATATCTTGAACTTGGGAGACATCCATGCACAGAGCAAATAGACACTGAATGTTACTCACTTATAGGCATTAAACTATGTGCTAATTCAAATCCTTCAAACTTTGTCCATCATATGAGTCAACGGGTCTCCACTTTCAAATTTCTGTTTAATTTTTGACAACTCTCTTAATATCTCCTAGATTCCAACTTTCTTTTTTATAAAATGAGATTTATTGAAGCCCATCTCTCTTCTATGACCTGGCTCTGGGATTTGGTTATTTTCCATTTCAAAATGAACTCACATATCTTAAAAAGGCCAGACAAATTGTTTATATCACTCAGTTGGCCACTTTTTTCTTCTCAATGTCTGTCCCAGAGTCACCAATCAAAGATTTCATATTATCTGGTCAGTGAAAAGACTGCACTCTTAACAGATTCCATTTCAATTTTGTTTCAGCTTTAGAAGCAGTGATTCCATAGACCATGGCCATTCCAGCTGGGCTTCGCTTTCATAGATGAATGAGCTATTCCCAGCATTTCTTCTTGCAAAATTCCTAAGCCTGTGGGGAAGAAGTTAGTCTTGCTTATTTCACTTTTCCTCTTGAGAGGAAAAGGCCTTAAGGAGTTTGGGAATTGTGGCTGGTTCCAACAGACACTTTCACAGTTAGATCACTTCTAATGGTGAAATATTTTCCAGACAATCTGTTTCAGCATTTCCATCTATTTAAGCACTGTAGGCATCAAGAAGGTGACCGCTTCCTACAAAGGAGTTCTATAAGCAGTCACAGCCTTTCAATGGCTTTGGGGTCTGCCCAGTCATAGGAACTATTTCCAAACAGTTCTATAAGTTAGTGGTGAAAATGTCTTTGGAGAAACCTTCATGTATCTTACCTCTCATCCAGTTGATGGTACCAGTGCATCCCAGTGACTCAAACCAAAAATCTCCACACTCTTTAGTTTCCCAATCAACTGCTGTCTATGTCCAGTCCATTCTACTATTTTTTTCTTATATTTTGCACCTATTTACTATGAACATTTCTGTTAGACTAGACTACTGCTGGGACTACTATAAGTGCTTGAAATTCAGTCTCTTTGCTTCACTATTGTCTCACTATTTTCCTCAACATTCTTTATGCTATTTGACCAAGCCATCACTTTTAGTTATAAAACTGGGCACAGTCATTCCTGTGCCAAGTTTTTTTCAGTCACTTTCCATCACCTAGAGGACAAAACTTAAATCTTATATGCAGCATGCAGGGTTTCTCATGATCCATCCTGTTCTCTTGTTACAATTTTATTTTCTTAAGAACCCTTTCTCACCCAAAATCTAAACCATTGAATGACTGGCATTTTATAAATATGCCATACTCTTTTATTCTTTTGTAATTTTATTCCCTTTACATAAATGACCTTCCCCTTAAAATCCTATACCTAGCAAGATTATACTCAGATCAGATCAGTCGCTCAGTCGTGTCCGACTCTTTGCGACCCCATGAACCGCAGCACGCCAGGCCTCCCTGTCCATCACCAGCTCCCGGAGGTCACTCAGACTCGCATCCATCGAGTCAGTGATGCCATCCAGCCATCTCATCCTCTGTCGTCCCCTTCTCCTCCTGCCCTCAATCCCTCCCAGCATCAGAGTCTTCTCCAATGAGTCAACTCTTCGCATGAGGTGGCCAAAATACTGGAGTTTCAGCTTTAGCATCATTCCTTCTAAAGAAATTCCAGGATTGATCTCCTTCAGAATGGACTGGTTGGATCTTCTTGCAGTCCAAGGGACTCTCAAGAGTCTTCTCCAACACCACAGTTCAAAAGCATCAATTCTTTGGCGTTCAGCCTTCCTCACAGTCCAGCTCTCACATCCATATATGACCACAGGAAAGACCATAGCCTTGACTAGGCGAACCTTTGTTGGTAAAGTAATGTCTCTGCTTTTGAATATGCTATCTAGGTTGGTCATAACTTTCCTTCCAAGGAGTAAGCGTCTTTTAATTTCATGGCTGCAGTCACCATCTGCAGTGATTTTGGAGCCCAGCAAAAGAAAGTCTGACACTGTTTCCACTGTTTCCCCATCTATTTCCCATGCAGTGATGGGACCAGATGCCATGATCTTCGTTTTCTGAATGTTGAGCTTTAAGCCAACCCTTTCACTCTCCACTTTCACTTTCACCATAAAACATCACTTTAACTATAACCTCTTCTGAATACCTTCCCTGGTTACCTAGGCAATGTTTTTCCTATGTGCTTGTTGTGGCTTTATGAAAGTATGTTATTATATTCATTTTTATCTTTTTTTTTTTTTTTTTTTTTTGTGGACTAGACACTACAGATGCTAGAGGGGAATAATCTCGTTTCCTCTTTTTATGCAGATCTGGTTCTTTATTACTGTTTTAAGAAGCTTAATAAATATGTATCTTTTTGTGGAAAACTAGTATTTATTATTCAGATGTAAGAGCATTTGAGGGAAGTTTAACTTTGGCCCATTAAGAAGGCAACAGCCCATGACTGGAGTCTTTGTTGGTGGCCAGACTGTAAAACAGCAAGTGGTTATGAAGGATTCAGCTGAAGGTTGATTCCAAGATACCTGGGGGCTAGGGCTGTTAGTAAATCTTGCTCCAGTGAAAGTCTTGATTGGAGATTAGTCATCAGGGAAGGAAGTCATGCCTGTATTTCTAACATTTATCATTCTACTCTGTTTCTGGACATGGAAGGCATGTTTTTGCAAGAATAAATATGCAGAGTAAAAGAGATCAAGAGTCAGCCATCCCTTGTATTCTTGGACTCTCAGGTGTAATGAATGCTAACTGTTGAAACAAAGCTTCACTGTGTGTGTGTGCTTAGTCGCTCAGCCCCAGCTGCCTCTCTGCGACCCCAGGAACTGTAGCCCACCAGGCCCCTCTGTCCATGGGATTTCCCAGGCAAGAATACTGGAGTGAGTTGCCATTTCCTCCTCTAGGGGATCTTCCCCACCAGGGATCTAGCCCACATCACTTGCATCTCCTGCATTGGCAGGTGGGTTCTTTACCACTAGCTCTGCCTGGGAAGCCTAGTTCTTACTTCTGCTATTGGGAGTAGAAGGTCTTTGATGACTCACACTGTGTGGAAGAAAGCACAGGTAACTAGAACCCAAGGAGTACTGTGTCTGTCCATCTGTTATTTCTCCATCTAGCACTGCTAGATAATCTATCTTGGTGGAGAGTATAAGCAACTCTGCTTGTTGTAGCCATATAAAGATTGTAAAGGGAGAATGAGCAACAGAAAATGGAAGATAAACAGAGGTGGATCTAAAAGTAACTGATCAGCCAAGGAAATGGCACTTGAAAAAAAATAAAAAGTGGGAATTCCCTGGCACTCCAGCGGTTAGAAATTGGCACTCTCACTGCTGGGGTCCCAAGTTCAATTTCCAGTGAGGGAACTAATATCCTGCAAGCTGCATGGTGTGGCCAAAAACAAAGAGAATGTGGCGGGTGGGCGGGACCCTCATAGAGCAAGCTTATTATGTGTGACTTGGTTCTCTTCAGTTTCAATACTTGGGCAGAATCAGTTCCACTTGTCAGATTTCTTCTATCTTCTGTCCTTTCTTTGTGCTCATCCCTCCACCAGAAGATTTTTCAAGTCTTAATTCAAACCCCATCTCTTCCAGGAAGTGTCTCTGATAATCTATCAGCCCTAATCCATGCAGTTACCTTGCCTGGAGCAGAAGCCAAGGGTCCTGTGTTTAGGAGCATCTCCCTACATGTAGATTTGCTTGATCTCTCAATATCTTACAAACTCTGACCCCTATTTCTATGAGAAAACACAGAGACATAAAACTGCAAAAGAATCTGATATCAGATTCTCTTTTGTTGTTTGCTGTGATAGAGGTGCCAATAAAACAGAGCTCCGCACACTTACTAAAGGTGGAAAAACAGGTTTTTATAAGAGAGAACAGATAGGGAACCAAAAGGACCTATGGAGGAGTGAAAAGGGGAAAACAAAAGAGGACTAGAGGAATATATAAAAGTGGAAGATTTAGAAGGGAGTAAGCAGAGTATTGGGGAAGGCAATGGCACCCCACCCCAGTACTTTTGCCTGGAAAATCCCATGGACAGAGGATCCTGGTAGGCTCCAGTCCATGGGGTCGCTAAGAGTTGGACACGACTGAGTGACTTCCCTTTCACTTTTCACTTTCATGCATTGGAGAAGGAAATGGCAACCCACTCCAGTGTTCTTGCCTGGAGAATCCCAGGGACGGGGGAGCCTGGTGGGCTTCCGTCTATGGGGTCGCACAGAGTCGGACACGACTGAAGCAACTTAGCAGCAGCAGCAGCAGCAGCAGCAGCAAGCAGAGTATTCGGAGAAGGCAATGGCAAGCCACTCCAGTACTCTTGCCTAGAAAATCCCATGAATGGAGGAGCCTGGTAGGCTCCAGTCCATGGGGTCCCTACGAGTTGGAAGCAACTGAGTGACTTCACTTTCACTTTTCACTTTCATACAATGGAGAAAGCAATGGCAACCTACTCCAGTGTTCTTGCCTGGAGAATCCTAGGGATGGCAGAGCCTGGTGGGCTGCCGTCTATGGGGTCGCACAGAGTCGGACACGACTGAAGTGACTTAGCAGCAGCGGCAGCAAGCAGAGTATTGGTGGCTCAGATGGTAAAGCGTCTGCCTACAATGAGGGAGACCCGGGTTCGATCCCTGGGTCGGGAAGATCCCCTGGAGAAACCCACTCCAGTATTCTTGCCTGGAAAATCCCATGGACGGAGGAGCTTGGTTGGCTACTGTCCATGGGGTTGCAGAGTCCGACAGGACTGAGCGACTTCACTATCACTATCAAGCAGAGTATTACCGAAAATGCTCTGGCGAGGTGGGTTGGGGCAACATACCTTTTGAGTTTGGTGAAAGTGAAAATCGCTCTGTCATGTCTGACTCTTTGCAACTCCATGGACTGTAGCCTGCCAGGTTCCTCTGTCCATGGAATTCTCCAGGCCAGAATACTGGAGTGGATAGCTATTCCCTTCTCCAAGGGAATCTTCCCAACCCAGGAACTGAACCCAGGTCTCCAGCATGGCAGGCAGATTCTTTACCCTCTGAGTCACCAGGGAAGCCCAAGAAATAGAAAAGTGAAGTGAGTTTGGTAGCCTTGCATTTTCTTGAGCAAAGACTCAGCATCTTTAGGGACACAGTCCTGTGTAGGTAGAAGTCACACTAAAGTTTAGCTAAACATTTTCGCACAGTGTTTGGGCAACACCTTTGTGCTACAGGGGAGTTCACATAAGAAAAAGCAGGAAATACAGAAGGAATAGGGAGGTGCTCTTGAAGGGTGTGTGGTAGACAGAATAACCTCTCCAGAGACATCCACGTCCTAACCCTGCAACCTGAGAGTATGCTACCTTCCTGGGCAAGAGGGACTTTGCAGGTGTGGTTAAGGACTCTGGGATGAGTGGATGATGCTAGATTGTCTGGTTGGGTCTTATAAGAGGAAGTGTCAGGGCTGGAGAAGGCGATGTGATGACAGAAGCGGAGGTCCCAGAGAGAAAATGATCAGAAGACGCTGTGGCCTCTGAGAATGCCTAAGGGGCCTCATCGGGGAAGGAAATGGACTTTAGAAGCTGGACTGGGTAAGGAGGTAAATGCTCCCCTGAAGCCTCAGAGGAAACACAGCCCTGTGGACACCTAGACCTGTACCCAGCACAGACTTCTGCTATCTAGAATATTAAGATAATTAATTTGTGTTATTTTAAGCCACTAAAGCTTGTTGCTGTTTGCGGTTGTTCATTACAACAGGGAGTAGGACAACACAGGACAAGAAGCATGAGCCTCAAGCCACCCAGTTCACCCTTGCCCCGGGCCTTCCCCGGCATCCCATCCCAAGGGCTGAAGCACCCAGGGAACCAAAGCAGTGCATGTGTACTGTGCTTTAGTGCTCTGAGCACAACTTCTGGTTGGGCAGGAACATGGTGGGTGTTCATTTTCCCAGGAATGTCGTGGCATTTGCTATGTTGCTTGCGGTTTTGATATTAATAATAAGAATCTTAATGCAATCATTATTTTGTCATTTGATTACATTTCCTTGGTGAATCAAATGACTCCCAAGCTAACTGACATTTAAGGACAGAGTGCATGCTCACTACACTGGTTTACTTAAACAGGAAAAGGTTGGGGTGATTAGCACAAGAGAGAACTCATTGCTAAGCTATTTCAGTCGTCTTTTCACATCTGCCAATAATCTCTATTCCAAAAGCAATATTGGCCGGGGCTCTGGAAGAATGTACTAGTATTTTCAGACAGGCTGCAAACTACCAACCGAGTTTACTGAGTAGCCTTGTTACTAAAGCCACAGAGATGATAATTCTTTTCCTCTGGGGAAATCATATGTTCCCCTTGCTTGTTACTTCTTGCTTCTACTGTGCAGGTAACAGTGGTCAGTGCTTAGCACATAACATTCTGGAAACGTGGCTCTGCACGTTTTATCAGTTTCCCCTTCTGAGAGCCAGTTCTGTTCCCCATCAGACCTCATTCCTTCTCGTTGATGTCACTGAGTTTCAGACTCAGATTTTAAGTACGATGTCAGGGCGTAAATAATTGCCACAATAATTATAGCTACTGGGAATAAAGGGCATCTTGTATTCCAGGAACTGTGCTAGGCATTTTGTGTTTATTTCACTTATTCAACCTGAATTTGTGTGTGTTCAGTTTGACATTGCTTAATGATGTTTGCATTATTGGTTGAAGTCTCAGCTGGGCTGAAAAGTGAGAGGCTAGGATTTCTAATAGCTGGTAGGGTTTCAGGGGTAATGTATGCTTCAGCTCCCCTTGCCCCAAGAGATAGATCTTATTCCCTTATTACAGAGCAGGGGTGGGGGGGGGGTGGTATGCCACATGAGGCATAGAGAATCAATGATGCCAAACATTTATGGAAGAACATATGGGCCCAGGCCCTGGAGAAGAAAATGGCAACCCATTCCAGTATTCTTGCCTGGAAATCCCTATGAACAGAGAAGCCTGGTGGGCTACAGTCCATGGGATCACAAAGAGTTAGACGCAACTTAGCGACTAAACAACAACACACATGGGCACAGAGACAATTTGAAACACTCTTTGCAGATTAAGCTTTTTAAACATACACAGTATGAGTGCTGGAATTACGTTGTCTAGTTTGGGCCTGTCTCCATCAGTTCATTCATTCCAGCCTTCACTCACTCATTTATCAATTCAACAACATTCCAGTCACAGTATCTGTGAGCACATCTTTGAGTGCTGGGGCTACCATTTGAATAAAACCAAATAGTTTCTTTCATGAAGTTGTATTCCAGTGAGGGAAAAAATATCTGCAAAACTATAAAAAACAATAAAACCCACTTATGTATGTCCAGTGGTGATGAATATTATGTGGAAAAATAAAGCAGGAAAGGAGAAACAAAGAAACAGAAGTTTTCTCTGGAAGCAGTGATGTTTGGGAAGAGCCCTGCATGACGGGAGAGTAGCCGGCTATGTTCCTCTCCGGGAGGAGAGAGTTCTAGACTTAGCACGTACAAAGACAGCCCTGATGGGAGAGTGTGTCCAAGGCCAATGCTTAGGATGGGCCGCCCAGATTCCCTTATTAGTGATTCATTAAGGAAGTGCACTCAGAAGGAAGCTATAAGGGGAGTATGGGGGTGAGGGGAAGGAAATGGTAAGAATTCAGGCAGAGTCTTGGCCTCAGCTTGATCTTTCCTGGAGATTCTAATATACCCCAAAGAGTCTGAAGAAAGTAAACTTCCCAGGACTCCGTCAGGACAGGCCAAAGGGTTACGTCCTAGGCACACAAAGGCAGTCTTTTAAAGAAGGTCTCATGGGTCAGCTGTTAGAGGGTATGGCTCCCAGAGGCTGGAGGACCAACAAAGGAAGCCAAGACACCATGTTGGGGTGTCCACTGTGTCTACTAGAGCCAGGTCACCAGAAATCATGAAAAGAGCAGAGCAGTTGAAAACTGCATCAAGGAGGCATCCCGGGACCAGGTCCTGGAAGAACTTTGGAGTTTATTTTATTGTTAATGGGATATTTTGGAGATATTGTGAGCGATATAGTGGCACACTCATCTGATTTACATTTTTAAAGCTATTGTGTGAATCACAGACTCAGGGGAATGAGAACAGAAGCAAAGAGACTTGTAAGAAGGCTGGTGTAGAATTCCAGGGGGATTATGATCTTGGGTCTGCACCATCCAGCACAGAAGCCACTGGCCAAATATGGTCACTGAGCCTTTGGAATGTGACTCATTCAAACTGAGATGGGCTGTAAGTGTAAAGTAAGCATCAGGCTTTACAAGCTTAGTAGGAAATAAAGATTGTAAAATACCTCACTAATATTTATTTTGTATTAATCACATCCTGAAATGATAATATCAATATTTTGCTCAAATAATTACATGAAATGTTATTAAGTATGTTAATAAACTATGTTATTCAACTGTGTTTTTTAATCTTTATTTTTTAATTTTATTATTTACTTTTGGTTGCACTGGGTCTTCATTGCTTGGTGAGGTCTTGCTCTAGTTGGGGCAAGCATGCACTTGCAGAGCTCGGGCTTCTCATTGACTCCACTGGGCTTCTCCTGCTGTGGAGCACAGGCTCCAGGTGTGTGAGCTTCAGTGGTTGTAGCACAAGGGCTCAATAGCTGTGGTGGGTGGGGTGCTTAGTTGCTCTGGGGCATGGGGAATTTTTCCAGACCACGGATCAACACCCATGTCCCCTGCATTGGCAAGTGAATTCTTCTCCATTGCACCACAGGGACGTCCTTAACTGTTTCTTTTTACTTTTATAAATGTAAAATCACACATATGGTTCACATTATATTTCTACTGGACATCCTAGTTTAGATTCAGATGGTGAAGTGCGCTTAAATTCTGGATCTTTTACGAAAGTAGAGAGACCAGGATTTGCTGAAGGACAATACGCAAGGGTATAAAAGGTAACCACCAAAGGATGGTGTCGTTTTCTCAGATGGAAATCACTGCAGGTGTTGGGAGAATACTGGGAGAGTGGGAAATGGGCTTTGGTTCTAGATACAAGCTGGAGACGTCTAATGTATCTGAAGTTGAAGTGATAAAGGAGTGCATGTGTATGAGTCTGGAGCTCCTTGGAGAGACCTGGGTTGGAGATTTAAGTTTAAGGATGTGTGCGTTTGGCCCCTTAGTTGTGTTTGCTGACTCTTGTAACACTTCGGACTCTCCCACAGAATTTTTCAGGCAAGAATACTGGAGTTGATTGCCATTTCCTTCCCAAAAGTTTAAGGATACCTTGTATATAAATCATTTTTAAAGCTATTGTACTCAATGTCATTGCTGTAGGAGTGAGCAGTAAGAGGTATATGAACCAAACTTTGAGGAAGATAATCATTTGGGAGATTAGGAAATAGTGAGGAATCTTAGAAATGATTCTCACTAATTGCCTGAACTTGGTCAACACCTTTGTTTAAACCCTTGCTTCATAATATATAAAAAGGGATTAATAAAGTACAAACATCATATAGGTGCAGATGAGAAGTAAATAGGAAAATACATATCCACACTTCACACAGTGTCTGGCCAAAAGTAAGAAGCTGATAAATACCACTTGTTACACTATTCTCCCCTTCAGAGGGGTCTTACTGGATCAGTCAATATGAGCAAGGAAGACTCCAATTCTGAAGTTTTTGTCTAGCTTTTCTAGTACAGAAGAAATATTAATATTTTTGTCTGCTCACTCTGGGCCAGGCAAGAGTTAGGTGCTATATTTGCCCCACTGCTTTTGCTGACATTTGTAACTTTTCTAGGTGTGATACCATGAGCTTGGAATGAATCCCAATGGGGAAATCTACTTGTTTGTTTTTTAATTTTTTATTTTGTACTGCAGTATAGCCGATTAACAATGTTGTGATAGTTTCAGGTGAACATCGAAGGGACTCAGCCAGACATATATTTATTTATATCCATTCTCCCGCAAATTCCCCTTCCATCCAGCTGCCACCTAACCCTGAGCACAGTGCCATGTCCTATGCAGTAGGTCCTTGCTGGCTATCCATTCTGAATATAAAACCTGCTTGGTTTTTAATAACTGTACAGAGATGATTCAATTTGGGATCTTGAGTCTAAGATATTCAGGTCTCCATAATATTATAGCTGGAGAAGCAGCAGAAGTGTCTTCTTGACTGGCCCAGTATAAATGCTAGTTTAGTTTGGTAACTATCCCAAAGGCCAGTCTGCAGTCTGCCAAGTTGGTTGGGTGAGCAAGAGGGAGCATAGTGGAATGGGGATGGCTTAGGGCAATCCTATATGGTAACTATGGTAGAGAGCATAAGACCTCCTAAAGAGGTCCATGTCCTAATCCTTAAAATGTGAGAATGTGCTATCTTACATAGGAAATGGGACTCTGAAGATGTAATACAGTATTAAAATGGGAAGGTTATCCTGGATTATCCTGGTTGGCCCAATGTAATCACAAGGGTCATTCTAAGAGGGAAGAAGGGGTTTTAGAGTCATAGAATAAGATGTGAAGATAGAAACTGTGGTGAAAGACAGCGAGAGACTGGGATTCAGAGATGCATGCTGCTGATGGTTTGGAACAGAGAGGAAAGTGAAAAGTGAAAGTGAAGTTGCTCAGTCGTGTTCGACTCTTTGAGACCCCACAGACTGTAGCCTACCAGGCTCATTGGTCCATGGAATTTTCCAGGCAAGAATACTGGAGTGGGTTGCCATTCCCTTCTCCAGGGGATCTTCCCGACCCAGGGATCAAACCCGGGTCTCTCACATTGCTGGCAGATGCTTTACCATCTGAGCCACCAGGGAAGTAGAGGAAGAGGTCATAAAGCCAGGGAATGCAGGCAACCTCTAGAATCTACAAAAAGAGAGGAAACAGATTCTCCTCTAGAGCCTGCTCAAGGAACTCAGTCCTGCTGACATCTTGGTTTTAGCCCAGTGCAACCCATTTTAAACTGAGCTCTGCAGCTATGAGATAACTTATTTGCATTGTTTTAAGCTACTTAGGGCTTCCTTGGTGGGAAATCTGGCTGGAATGTAGGACACCCAGGTTTTATCCCTGGGTCAGGAAGACCCCTGGAGGGGAATGGCTACCCACTCCAGTATTCTTGCCTGGAGAATTTCATGGACAGAGGAGGCTGGTGGGCTACAGTCCATGGGGTCACAAAGAGTCAGACATGACTGAACAGCTAAAACTTTCACTTACTAGTTTCAAGCTACTTAATTTGTGCTTATCTGTTAAAGAGCCTTAGGAAACTAACTCAGGGACCCTTAAAAGCTAAGGACATAGAGTCATAACTATGGTGGAAATGTACTTGCTCAGACTCTGTCTTCTAATAATCTCATAAATACAGAACACGGCTAAGGAGAAAAGAAACAAAAGATTTCAGAGCCATTCAAACAGATGGTATTTATAAACTAAACAAAAGGCCCCAAACTTTCATGGTGCCAGAGACTATGCAAAGTTATTTTAACAAAACTTCCACGAACTTGGTGTGTCACAAATGAGAAGCATCAAATAGAAGGAGGGGGAAGTGTTGTTGGGGGGCAGGAATTTGACAGTAGTGGAAGGCAGAATGGTTCTGAGCCTCACAGCCGGGCAAGATGTGAGGAATGCAGAGAGCTCACTGGTGTAGGAACACACATGGGCCCTGCCCTGACGGGAGCATCAAAATGCTACAAATCTTATAAAATCACATCGAGTAGCCCTGACATATACACGCTACCATGTTTAAATAGCTAGCTAGTGGGAAGACGCCGTAAAGCGCAGGGAGCTTAGCCCAGTGCTCTGTGACGACCCAGAGGGGTGGGATTGGGGGTGGAGGGTGGGAGGGAGGCTCAGGAAGGAGGGGATAAATGTATGCATATAGCTGATTCATGCTGTTGTACAGCAGAAACTAACACAGCACTGTAAAGCAGCTATGCTCCAATTTTAAAATAATTTAAATGAGAAAACAATGATGATGAAAAATAACATAAATGTTGTCTTTGAAAATCCAAGGAAAAAAAAATAGGTTTAGAATGCTTAGGTACTCAAGAAAAAACTGAATATACTCTATAAACACCTTACCCTTCTGAATATACTCTATAAACACCTTACCCTTCCCCCGCAAAAAAGGGCTAAATTACATTTAAAATTTTTTCTTGAAGGTTTTCACTCTAATTAAGCAAAAATCCATGCTCAGGGTCTAGTTTGGGTGACTTTTCAGTTGTACACAGACATGCAAGCATATGTATACAGATATGCATTAAGGACTTTAAATGTCTGTTTATGCTTGGGTTTGGGAAAACTTGAGAGAAGAAAGTTGATAGACTGCAAAAAAAGAGAAGGATAGGGATTTACAGACACGTTGCCTTGGTTCATACACTGTACTTTATACTTTGCGTTTGTTAACTTCACCTACTTCTCATGAATTATCTATAAAGCTGCTGCCACTTTCCTAGGGGCCTTACATAAATTGCCCCGGGCCACGTTCCCTAAGAGTGGCCCACTAGGGCTTAAACTTAGGTCTTGACTTTAAGATCTAAATGAATCTTCCACTCCATTGTAGACCTAAAAATATTACTCTTTAACAATATCCCAGAAATAGTCCAATGAGTAAAATGGTAAATTTCTGCCTGGGGTTAGCAGGTGTGCGGAAGCCTCTCTCCTGGCTCATCTTTATGCACAGAATTCCCTGAGACTTGAAAGAAGCCATGGACATCCAACCAACTTATTTTGCATATGAGAGAAATGAAGCCAGATGTGATTCTGACACCTAGGGTCATGTGGTTAATTAGAACAGGGAGTGAAATCCAGGATTTCTGTCGTCCAATACTAACCAGGGTTATCTCCCATCGCTCCTCAAAATGGGGCATGTATAAGGGGCAGAGTTTTGAGGACTCACGTGGGCTTCCATGGAAAGGTAAGAGACACTCCCCTTCATGGAAGTGAACTGCAAGGGGCTCCAAACCTCAGTCTTTTGGATTGACCCCTCTCCTTCTCAGACTCAGGTGGAAAGGAGGATGGAATTAGGGTCCAGGCATTCGTGGCTTTGCCATGTGCTTTCATTCAATGGGGGACAGGAATCCACAGACAGCCTGCCCTTATGGGAAGCACTTGTTTGCCTAGAGAGGTCTTTTCCCTTTGAACTTCTCTGGGGATTCCACATGTCAGAGAGAACTGATCAAAATAGTAGACGGGGACCCCGACAAGGATTTCCAAAATTGCACACAGATGTTTCTGTTTCCGAGAATTGGAAACACACATCTTTCTTGGATTGCTATAGCAACAAGGGACAGACAAAACAATGCTTTGCAGGAAGCTGTCCCGTGGGGACTGATAACAGTTTGAGGGAGTGGAGCTGGGGGCCTGGAGAGTCTGGGCCAACATGTGCAGAGGCTGGGAATCCCATCGCCATGGAGCATGGAGCTCATGTTCTAATGGAAACCACCAGTCTCTAGGGCGCGCTCCCCTCGGTCTGAGCCCCGAAGTGCGAATGTGAAAATGGGAAAGGCAGGAGGCCAGAAGGGAGGCCTGGGCTGCAAACGCTGCCTTTTTGGCTCAGCCTCCACTCGCCCAAACCAATCCTCCAGATCCAGACCAGTGGAGTACAACAATTGACATGTTCACAGCACTTCACCATTTGCAAAACGTTTTTCCGATTTTATCATCAGAGTTGCTCATTTTGCCATTTCCATTCAGTGAATGGATAACTAGGGCTCAGAGACAGATCTAGAGTTGGAATTTTAATTTGAACCCTTCTGGCTCAAAAACGCTTGACACAGACCAAGCCCCATAAATCAGAGAGCCCCTCAGCCACTCTCTGTTCTTGTGAAGTTTTAACTTTCTTCCTACTTTGCCTGTTAGACTTCAACCTTCCTCTGAGTAGCAAACTGAAGCAAGTGAAAGAGACTCTGACCTTTATTTCTGAGCTGTCAAGTGGGGAAACAAGAGACTGCGAAGTCCAGGGCCATGCAGTTAGCCAGAATTTGGAAGCGATTGCTCATTCTCTAATGACAAATGATGTTTAAGCCATTGCTGCTGCTGCTGCTAAGTCGCTTCAGTCGTGTCCAACTCTGTGCGATCCCATAGACAGCAGCCCACCAGGCTCCTCTGTCCCCAGGATTCTCCAGGCAAGAACACTGGAGTGGATTGCCACATCCCCTAACAAAAGGTTGCTCAGTGATAGCTGGAACCTTGGTTGATTTTTTAAAAATTAATTAATTTATTTTCATTGGAGGCTAATTACTTTACAATATTGTAGTGGTTTTTGCCATACATTGACATGAATCATCCATGGGTATACATCCCCCGTTGATTTTGAATAAAGTGCTTAAATTGATCACTTGATAAAAGCTAGTTGTACCATCATGACTGTGTTTTTTACATCACGGCATTAACCAGTGTGTTTTTCTCCATACGATTTTACATCAAGGGCCTTTTTAGTGACTCAAACAGTAAAAAAAAAAAAAAAAAAAAAAAAAAAATCTGCCTGCAATGTAAGAGACCCAAGTTCAATCCCTGGGTTGGGAGGATCCCTTGGAGAAGGGAATGGCTACCCACTCCAGTATTCTTGCCTGTGAAATCCCAAGGACAGAGGAGCTTAGCAGGCTACAGTCCTGCTTTCTGGGGTTTCTAGACTGTAGACCCCGGTGTACAGTCCTGGGGTTTCAAAGAGTCGGACACAACTGAGTGACCAACACTCTCATTTTCACTTTCATGGTACCCCGAGTTAACAATTATCATATTTATACAAAACAAGGGGTTAACTGAAGAAGTTGCTTTGAGGACTGAAGTGACCAGTCCAAGGATCTGGCCAGCCCAAGAACTGAGGAATAAAATGCCCCTGCATGCCTTGCCTCTACAGCCTCCTAAATGCCACTAAGGAGCAATGACAATTAAGAGAACTTTTAGAGGGGGCAGAAGAAGATTATCAAAGCTTAGACTGCACCTCATGACTTAAAATAGCGCTGTCTTATTACATTTATATGGTATGATGGTTCAAAGGCATTTTAGTTTCTCTAGTCCTATTGCAAACCCTGCTGTCAACACAGCAATAGCAATACTATAGATAATGCTTCACATATACTTATGAGGATCTGTTTTGTGCTTCATAAATACATTTTCTCCAGTCTTGCAGTAATCCCAAGAGCTGAATGCTTTCTTCTTCATTTAACAGAAAGTAAGCTGAAGCCATGCGAAGTAAGGAGACTTGTCTTAGTTCATAGGCAGTGAGACTCAGAGCAAGGACTTGAATTCATACTTGTTTGAATTCAAGGCCATGCCCTTCCTACTTCAGAACTGCACATGGAGGCAATATTACAAATGGCATTTTTAAAGGAAGAAGCTGCCTGATAGTTTCTTATAAATCAACTAAGTAACTGGAGGTCAAACATAAAAGAGGATGTAAAAGAGAGAAGTAACTACATCAGGTTGGTGTGAAAAGAAGAAAAAGATAGCAGGACTAGATCAGAGTCTTTTGGCTGCTTTGTTTTATTATGGTTTTGTTCTTTAAATATATTCTAGTTACTATTAGGTTTTCCAGAGGGTCAGTGTTAAAGAAAAGTGTTTTGATTATTAACTAAGCCACGTATTTTGTTCTCTCGGGCAATTACAAAGTAGATTATTATAATAAAGATTGTCTTCAACTAAACAGTGGTTGAAGAAGGTTAGATTGCGTTTAACCCAGGGCTTCCATTTACTTAGCAGCGTTACTGTTCTGTTTAATATACCTATTAACATTCCATGGAAAGAGTCTTCTCAGGAAGTCATTCTGGGGAGCCACATATTACATCATGGAAAAGCTTCCTCCAAGTTTGCCAAGGGGCCCCATAGACAAAGGATTCTAAAGATACCATATAAATCTTTTCAAACTTGTCTTTAACTAACCACTGGTGTCCAGGAGGCTCAAGCATTAGGACTGTTTCTCATTTCTCTCAGGTAAGTCAAATGGTATTTCCATCAGAAACAGCAGAAATTTTAATTCCAAACTACAAGTGATTCACATGAAGAGCCCATGACACCACCAAGAGAAGGATGACACTGGTTAGAGTTTCTAGGGTATAAGCATTTGAATCCTAGGGCCTGAATTGTGGGTGCAGGCCCTTGTGTCTTTCTGCGAGTATCTTATTGTCCTTGAGACTTTCGCTGCACGTTCCTACCAGCTGGCCATGATTAAATCTCCGACGTTGACAGGTAATGAGTGAAACAATTATTGCTGCATGAATATTCTGAGAACTTGATGGGTGGGGATTAGAGGGGCAACGTGGTAGGGTGCTGCAATTTGGGCTGACAAAGACATTTATGGATTTCAAAATGCCAGATGGACTCGCAGATGGAGGGTTTGGACTTTGCAGTTGGGTCTGGCGGATGTGAGACTTCCCAAGGTCCCAGGACTAGTAAGGATGATTTCATCCTTTACTCTAAATCAAGCTGTGCACTGCTGGCTTGGTGCACCCACTGTGAAGCCAGGGACAGGAGGGAGGTCCTCACTCAAGGTCAAAATAGAAGTCAAAGCCAGCTTTCGAGTTAAAATGGGGAGAAGACCAGAGCTGGTTCTCAGAAGATTGAGGTGCTATTATTTTTTTAATGTTAGTTTGTCTTTGACTTTGGCCAATGGCAAACTCAAATTCAACACACATTTGTAGAATGTTGACTGGTGTCAGGGACTGTAGAGGCTATCAAGATGAAGAAAGCGCATTGCTCAGATTCTGGGGATCACATTATAATGGGAGGGAAAAGTAAAGATATGATTATTGCACAAAATAAAAACTATAAACTCTTTATTAACTATAGTAACTTAATCAACTAAAACAGGTGTGATGAGAAACTAGAGGTGGTGTCTGAGCTAATCATTAAAAGATTTTGGCAAGTAGAGTAATTCAGGACAAGGGAAGGACAAATTCAAAATCACAGAGGCTTGGGATTGACATGTATATACTATTGATACTATGTGTAAAACAGGTAATTAATATACCTGTTTTTAGCATAGGGAGCCCAGTGCTCTGCAATGACCTAGATAGGGAAGAAGTCCCCCCCAAAAAATGGATTCTTGTAAACATAGGACTGATTCACTTTGCTGAGCAGTAGAGACTAATACAACATTGTAAAGCAACTATATGCCAATACATATTAATTAAAATAAACTTGTTACATTAGCTTAGGTGACAAAATCAGTTTTCTTACAGTGAAAAAAAAAAAATCAAGCACCAAGACTGGGACATAGTCTCTAACTGTAGGATTAAAACTTGAAGGTAGAGTGTTAAGGTTCTGATCACATTCAAAAAGAAGTGAGCAGGAATTTTGTGGGTGGCACGAATGTGATAATAAGGGGAGCCTCTGGGACTTTTCGAATAATTCATATCAAATTTTAGGAAAACAACAATATATTTCATATATCTGGACTCTGACATGCAGGTCAAAAAATAATAAATTTTTGTCACTTTAATGAATGGTGGGGTCTTAGCCAGGTCACATTCCCTCTCCAGACTTCAGTCTGGTGTAAGAAGCTTTAGACTTTGGTTTCCTCAGGCCAAAATCAACACAGTGGAACCTCCACAGTGGTCATGGAAATAAAGAAGTGAGTGGCTCCCTTCTTCTCCACTTGGAATCGTGCCCTCAGACATCAGGACAAAAAGAAATCTATAAACCACTATAGGTCACCTGGCATACACATTGATTAAGTTCAGAGAGCTGGCTCTTTGCTGGCTGTACTCTGTGGGGAGTGCTGGCGTGGAGGGTAATGCCATGGTTCTCATACCAACCCTAGCTGAGTTCTGGCCAGAGACAATTCTGACAGCATCCTTTCATGACACTGGTGAGAAACAGGACTTGTTTCAGTTGTCCCTTGGAGACATGCTTTCACCTCAAGGCTGCGTGCCCATTATTCATCTATGGGCTAAAAACTATTAGTAAATGTTAATTGGAAATTAGTGGGGGTGTTTACAACACAATCTTCAAAAGGAAGGGATTTGTGTGCAGTTCCTTAAATGGCATCCTGTGTTAAAGATTAGTCAGTATTTTGAAGAACATCAGTGTTTGGTCTTTCTAAGAATAAGAATGATAATACCCCTTTACAGAGACTCAATAGCAAGTTAAATCCATAAACTTCCAAAGAGATTCTCAATCACTGGGATTTTAATTTTTAGAATTTCATATGAAACCCTTGCATTTGGAAAACTCGAGATATTGTTAAGTATAGCAACGTGTGTGGGTGCGTGCTAAGTTGCTTTAATCCTGTCCGACTCTGTGCAAGACACTATGGACTGTAGCCTGCCAGGATCCTCTGTCCATGGGATTCTCCAGGCAGGAATCCTGGATAGGGTTGCCATGTCATCCTCCAGGGGATCTTCCTGACTCAGCCACTGAGCCTGCATCGCCTAAGTCTCGTGTATTGGTAGATGGGTTTTTTTTTTTTTTTTTACCACTAACACCACCTGGGAAGCCCCCAGGTACAGCAACACATGTGCCTAAACACTGTTTTAGACTGGGGCGAATCCTTCTTTCCTCCACCCTCAGGCTGAATCCCAGACTATCTTGAAAGTTTGGTACTTACACTAGGATTCAAAGAATAAGTGGGATTTGTGTAGTTAGAAATTTTCCAGGACAGTACACATGATAAGAGAAGAAGCAGGTTCAAAGATGTGGATGAATGGCATTTATGAGTAGAGTATGGAAGAGACAGAAAACATTATGTAGACTGATTTAACTAAAATCACAAATCCTGTGCAAAAACTATGAGCTTACTGTGAGCTCCTAATTCAAATTTCATAAACAATAGAGTGAGTGGCTTTGCTTTTATTTCACCTTCTTTAAAGCTCTTCCATGATTATTAATCAGCTAATTCTCACAGTGAGTTAATTTAGCGAGGTGGGTAGTATCATGCCCCTCGTAAAGAGGGCCATACATGGTTTAGAGAGATGAGGATTTATGTCCAGAAGCTAAGAGGTAGGAGTGATGAAGTTAGGACAAGCACCCAAGCCTTTGGTTTCCAGGTGCTTGGTCTTTTCAAAAGGCAAGTAGCCATTGCAATTTCGGGTTTCAATCATTTAACTCCACTCCCAATGTAAACAAAAGTTTCAAAAAGCAACACAAAAACACCACAGAGAGATCCTGGCAAAATATGCCCAGTGCTTTTCTGTATGCACACAACACTGTTTCTTTAGAGATAGTAAAATAAGAAAAAAAAATGATTATAGCCTCCAGCAAAGCCTTCTCTAAGGCCACCTGAATTTTCAGAATGACTCTTGTTATTCTGATGTGACATTTATAAAAAGGTATAAAATTTTATGAGAGGAAATGCTCCTACTTGCACTCAAAGACCACCCCTTAATAGTTTCCATTTTAAGAAAATATACAAGACAGCTCTGAGCATTGGGATCCTGAAATATATGATGATAGAAGATGATTTTGCATTTTTGCTGCTCTTTAAATTGTGTTCATAACTCCCCTCTCTGAGAATATTGCTTGACAAGCCCTTACCTCTCACAGAACAAATAATCCTGTAAAGTAACAGGGCTCCTCTTCCAAAGAAAATGAACAGAAATCATCCCAAACTATCCTGAAATTTTTTTTCCTTAAAGAACACCTAATCCCTAGAGTAGGTCAGATTTGGTGTAATTTTGTTAGTTGTTTTCATATGTTCCTAGGTATGCTTGGCAAGGGCTTTTAGATACTCCATGAGTACTCTTTAATCAACATCTAATATTCCAGAGGCTCCTGAAAACTAGCATTACTTTGATTGGGACATATACATTCCCTGTACTTTGGAATGTTGTTAAGAAGAAAGAAGTACCCTGGAGCACTTCCCTGAGAGTAAACCTTTAGCATAAGTACTGCCTGATTGAAAAATTGTAGAATCACTTATTTTGCCAAATGTCAACACAAGGAAAATGTTAAAGAATATAGGAATCACAGTTTTGAGTAATAGGGGCCAGGAGCGTCAAATGCATCAAATAAATTCAAAATTTTTGATCACTTTGACTTATTCTATTCACAATTGTTAATTATCTACTAGTTGGTTCAATATCTAACTGAGTCCTGGAAATAGTGTAATAACAATGTCAGGTGAATCTTCGTCTTGAAATTTTCAATCTAGTGGCCCAACCCAATCTAGGAATCTCTTCTACAGTAATTATGATATGGAGAGAACCTACAACTGCTTAGATACTTCTAAAGATGAAGGTCTGGTGCTGCTGCTGCTAAGTCGCTTCAGTCATGTCCGACTCTGTGCGACCCTATAGACGGCAGCCCACCAGGCTCCCTCGTCCCTGGGATTCTCCAGGGAAGAACACTGGAGTGGGTTGCCATTGCCTTCTCCAATGCAGGAAAGTGAAAGTGAAGTCGCTGAGTCTTGTCCCACTCTTAGCGACCCCACGGACTGTGGCCCACCAGGCTCCTCCATCCATGGGATTTTTCGGGCAAGAGTACTGGAGTGGGGTGCCATTGCCTTCTCCGGATGAAGGTCTAGCACTTCTCAAAATTTTCAACACATAACTGACCCTTAATAACTTGTCTCTCATTCCTTGAAATCTACTAAATACCACTGTTAAGCACTTCGTTGTATGCCCCATTCCACTGATTTGAATCCTCAAACAATGCTGTAAGATGAGAATTCATTGACCTTTCTTTGTTTGTCTTTTCAAATGGGGAAATTACTATTCTGGAAAAAAAAGTAATAATACAAATTACTCAGGTAAAGAATCAAAGTTCCACAATGAAACAATTCTAACTGGGAATATAAAATGAAAATAATGGCACTTACATTGTTTTAAAAGAGGCTAATGCCATCACTATATGGGAAATAGATGGGGAAACAGTGGAAACAGTGTCAGAATTTATTTTTCTGGGCTCCAAAATCACTGCAGATGGTGACTGTAGCCATGAAATTAAAAGACACTTACTCCTTGGAAGGAAAGTTATGACCAACCTAGATAGCATATTCAAAAGCAGAGACATTACTTTGCCAACAAAGGTTCGCCTAGTCAAGGCTATGGTCTTTCCTGTGGTCATGTATGGATGTGAGAGCTGGACTGTGAAGAAGGCTGAGTGCCAAAGAATTGATGCTTTTGAACTGTGGTGTTGGAGAAGACTCTTGAGAGTCCCTTGGCCTGCAAGAAGATCCAACCAGTCCATTCTGAAGGAGATCAATCCTGGAATTTCTTTGGAAGGAATGATGCTAAAGCTGAAACTCCAGTATTTTGGCCACCTCATGCGAAGAGTTGACTCATTGGAGAAGACTCTGATGCTGGGAGGGATTGGGGGCAGGAGGAGAAGGGGACGACAGAGGATGAGATGGCTGGATGGCATCACTGACTTGATGGGTGTGAGTCTGAGTGACCTCCGAGAGCTGGTGATGGACAGGGAGGCCTGGCGTGCTGCGGTTCATGGGGTCGCAAAGAGTCGGACACGACTGAGCGACTGATCTGATCTGATCTGAATGCTGTTTTATAAATAGTAAATAATGGAACTGAATCACTTTATAAATACAAGTTTACGGATTTATCTGTATCAAACTTTCATGAATATTTTATTTGAATCATGGCTTGACCCGCTTGAATCAAGTAGCTGTTTCTTCATCAGACAGATAAATGCTACTTTCTACCCATATTGACTAACATACAGTGAATTCCTTTCCTAGTTTTCACATGATCTAAAATTGCCTTGTTTATTTACCCATTTATCTGATTTGTGTATTCTTTTCCACCTCCTGCAAACACACAAAACAAGAAAGCTCCATGAGTTCAAGCCTTTTGATTTTGTCCTGTTCTCCAGTGAACTTCCTGCCCTACACCAGAGTCTGACTTCTGTGGATGTTCAATAAAGATTAGAAGAGTGAATAAATAACTTTCAAATATTCTTCAAGAAAGCATTATATACATGCATGTTATATTTGTGAACTGATGAGATTTTTATCACTATAGATTCAGTTTCTGCATGGCAAGGGCCATATCTCAATCATCTCTGAATCTCCAGTACGCAGCATACCGCCAGCCTCGAATAGCCTCAGTCAGTTTATACTTGGTAAAGAAGGAGCCATCCTTGAGAGTGTCTGTCTTTCCAGCATATCTGAGAAAACAGGTAGAGAGAATCAAGCTGTCAGTGAGCACATGGGCAGAAGTATGATGAGGATGCTGGAGCAGAACACATAGGGACTTCACCCAAACTCATGTGCATCGAGTCAGCGATGCCATCCAGCCATCTCATCCTCTGTCGTCCCCTTCTCCTCCTGCCCCCAATCCCTCCCAGCATCAGAGTCTTTTCCAATGAGACAACTCTTCACATGAGGTGGCGAAAGTACTGGAGTTTGAGCCTCAGCATCAGTCCTTCCAATGAACACGCAGGACTGGTCTCCTTTAGAATGGACTGGTTGGATCTCCTTGCAGTCCAAGGGACTCTCTAGAGTCTTCTCTAGCACCACAGTTCAAAAGCATCAATTCTTTGGCACTCAGCTTTCTTCACAGTCCACCTCTCACATCCACGCATGATCACTGGAAAAACCATAGCCTTGACTAGACAGACCTTTGTTGGCAAAGTAATGTCTCTGCTTTTCAATATGCTATCTAGGTTGGTCATAATTTTCCTTCCAAGGAGTAAGTGTGTTTTAATTTCATGGCTGCAATCACCATCTGCAGTGATTTTGGAGCCCCCAAAATAAAGTCTGACACTGTTTCCCCATTTATTTCACATGAAGTGATGGGACCAGATGCCATGATTTTTGTTTTCTGAATGTTGAGCTTAAAGCCAACTTTTTCCCTCTCCTCTTTCACTTTCATCAAGAGGCTTTTTAGTTCCTCTTCACTTTCTGCCATAAGGGTGGTGTCATCCGCATATCTGAGGTTATTGATATTTCTCCCAGCAATCTTGATTCCAGCTTGTGCTTCTTCCAGCCCAGCATTTCTCATGATGTACTCTGCATATAAGTTAAATAAGCAGGGTGACAATATACAGCCTTGACGTATTCCTTTTCCTATTTGGGACCAGTCTGTTGTTCCATGTCCAGTTCTAACTGTTGCTTCCTGATCTGCATATAGGTTTCTCCAGAGGCAGGTCAGGTGGTCTGGTATTCCCATCTCTTAAAGAATTTTCCACAGTTTATTGTGATCCACACAGTTAAGTCATGTCTTACTCTTTTGTGACACCATGGACTGTAACCTGCCAGCCTCCTCTATCCATGGGATTTTCCAGCAAGAATATTGGAGTGGCTTGCCATTTCCTTCTCCAGGGGATCTTCCAGACCCAGGGATTGAACCTATATCTCATGTGTTGCAGGCAGATTTTTGCTGAGCCACCAGGGAAGCCCTGATTTTTTTTCTAAGCCCCTATAAATTTCTGATACAATCGTGGCTCAGATAATGGAAGGGACTTTCTGTCCTTCAGAGTGCCAGAGGACTTGGGCCGATGCCCTGACAGTACCATCGCCTTTGAAAGCCCAGAACTCTTGTCATAGTCTCTGCAAATTCTGGGGGATTCATTCTCCTGTCTGGTATCCCTGCATCCCCATGTGAGGTATCCTGCTGCACATCTGGTTCTAAGAACAAATCTTAGCCATTGTGTGAGTCCCTTGGAAGACTCTTCCCATATAAATGCATTAGTAAATATTGGAATATATTTTGAAGATTTTGTAGAGACCTGTGGGACATCATCAAGTATACCAACTTATGTATAATGTGAATCCTAGAAGAAGAGGGGAGAAAGGAATAGAAAGAATATTTGAAGGACTAAGAGCTGAAAGTTTCCCAAATCTATACATTCAAGAATCTCAACAATCCCCAAGAAGGGAAAACACAAAGAGATTCACACTGAGACACAATAAAACTATCAAAAGACAAGGAGATAATCTTGAAAGCAGCATGAGAAGTGAATCCTCAGATACACGGGGTTCACAATAAGATTAACAAATAATGTCTCAGCAGAAAATAGCAGAGGGCCGAAGACAGTGGGCTGACATAATCAAGGTGTTAAAAAAAAAGCACTGCTAACCAAGAGTTCCATATCCAGTAAAAACCACTCTAATTAAAAGTTAAAGGAGAAGTTAAGACATTTCCAGATAAACAAAAGCTGAGTGCATTTTTTAGTAGGAGATCCTCTCTACAAGAAATCTAAAGGGAGTTCTTCGGGTGAAAATGAAGAGATCATTGACAGTAACTCAATAAAAGAAATAAAGAGCCTTGAAAAAAGATAACTACAGGTATAAATATGTAATGTAGTCAAGACTAATTTTGAGGCTTCTTCAGGGTTCCTGTCAATGTCTCTTTTTTCCTCTGAAAAATGGGCTACATTTTTCTGTGGTTTTGTACGCTTTGTAAGCTTTTATTGTTCAAAACTATACTTTTGGGTATTTAATGTGGTAGCTCTGAAAATCGTATCCTCTCTGCCTCCCTAGGGTTTGCTCTTATTGCTCACTGAGGGCCGCAGTCATCTATTTGCTTAGTAACTATTCTAAACTATTTTATTTGTCATTTTTAGTCTCTGAAGTCTCAGTTTCATTATCTTGGTGACTCAGTGACCTCCAGAGATTTCCTTCAATCCTTGGAACCAAAATACAAAAAATAAAAATACGCTTCTGGTCTTTCTTTGCAGATGGGCTCTGAGCTAAAATACTCCTTCAATGCTTTACCAGTGTTGCCTTCAACTCTACCTTAGCCTTCAACTCTTGCTTGTAAAGAAACCAAAGATCAATAGGAGATGCAAGCCTAGAGTAGTCTAAGGGCTTTTCAGACCTGTGTTTAGCCCTAGGCATGCGTATTGTACTTGGGATTCCCTTGTATCATGGCAGCCTTTCAGACCAGTATTTCCTTAAGAACCTTCCTTCTCGGTTTCTTCCTCCCCAGTTTAGGATCTGTCTGCTGATGTCTCACATGTCATCCCTTGCCCCAGGCAGCTATGGGTAATTAACCTTTAATGTTTTCAACAGATGCCACCCAGTCTGCATGGGGGTCAAACAAAAGCAAGTTTCAGTGATGGTCCCTCAGGGAACGGCCAGAAAGGTCAAAATACACAAACTTTGGAGAACACAGTCTGCATTGCTCCCTGTTCCCTGGCACCAGCAGTTTCAAGAAATGTGGACCATCCTCCCAGGGCTACCAGCAAGCTGCGAAATGGGGGATAGTAGACAGGTAAGAAAAAGCACCGCAACTCTCTCTCACCAACTATTTTAGCAGCCTTTTTTCTTCATTAAGCACTCCCCTGGTTGTTAGAAGACTTTTATTAGATTCCAGAGTTTTTCAAAGGTTTGCTTCTGTCAGTTTTGGCCCCTTATGGTTGTTTCAGTAAAAGGATCAATTTTTGGAACTCCCTAACCTACTGTCTCTCATGACATCCTCAAAAACATACACCTTTTGATTCACAAATTTCTAGAAATGTATCCCACTGGTGGACTTGTGCACATGGCAAAGAGCTGTTTGCCTGCAGCCATTAGTTTTTGACATTGCTTATAACAGTAAATAACTAGAAACAAAACAGAATAAAAACAAATCCACTGGTGAAACAAAGTATGGTGTAACTCTGAGATGGAGTGCATATACATATTAGAAACCTTCAAGGAGATTTCTCTACATTTACAGAGAAAGATTTCTAAGACATAGTAACTGATTAAGCAAGTGGCAGGATGTTTTTTGCGTGGATTTAGGAGCTTACACAGAATGTATATGCACCTGCTTCCTTTCCTATGTGGGAGAGATAAGAAACTGCAGTCAATCTTTGTGAAGGGCAGGGTGCAGATGGGAACTGTGCAGCTGGGGTAGAGATGGTAAGGACCCATTCCATGGATACTTGCTCAAGTTTATGAATTGTGTGAACCATATGAATGTACTAATTATTCAAAAGGTAAGTTAAAATTCAATAATTTTCAGCGTCCTCAGAATAAAATTCTAGTATTCATCGTCTTCAAGGCTGTGCTTGACCGCCCCCCTACCCCCACACCCCTCCCCACTCCCCTCCCTCACCCACCCCCCCACCCCCACCAACTGCTTCTGCTTCATCATCGTTCCCCCTGTCTCCTGATGCAGAATGACCCAACTGCAATCAGACAAATGGTATTTTTTTTTCCCTCCAAATTCAAAAACTTTCCAAATTCTTTCTCCCTCAGCACTTCGGTACAAAATGTTTCCTCTCCCAGACATGTTTACTGCCCTGAGATCCACAAGCTTAGTTATCACTCAAATCCTTTAGTTTTCACTGAGATCTTCCGTGAACACTTTTGCCCCAGGAGATTTCCTTCATCCCCACCCTTCTTTCTCAGCACCTTGGTTTTATTTTTCCATTATAGCAATTTCTGTAATAGAATATTAGGCATCTGCTTACTTTCATTGGCCTGTTTCCCCCTACAAAACTCTAAGAACTCCATTTGTTTTGCTCAGGGTTGGATCCTCATCAGTACCCGGGTCAGTGCTTGGTCCACTGATTCGTGTTGAGCTGAGTGAACGAACGTGCTAACGAAGGGAGTGAGTACCCTAGATCTCCGTCTACAGTGAATATTTTTTTTAAGATCTTTTTCTTTTGTTTCTTGAAGTAAATTCTTTTTTTAGTTGAATCTATTTTTCTTTTTTATTAATTTTTATTGGAATATAATTGCTTTACAATGCTGTATTAGTTTCTGCTGTATGGCAAAGTGAATAAGTCATATATATATACACATATCCCACCTTTTTTTGGATTTCCTTCCAATTTAGGACATCATGGAGCTCTACAGTAGGTTCTCATTAGTTATCTATTTTATACATGCTGTCAATAGTATATATATATATATGTGTGTGTGTGTGTGTATCCAATTCCAGCCTCCCAATTCATCCCACTCTTGGGTAGATTCTTAGCTTATTTCATCTGTAAATCAGGGATGCTGAATTTGCTGGTTTCTAAGGTTCCCAGAGAGACTTTTCACAGTACACCTGTCCCTTCACTTCTACAACTAGCACACACGTGAACTTCACCTTGCTCTTTTCCCTATTAAGACAGTGAGCTCCTAGTGCCAGCAAAACAGGCTCCTCTGCTGATATCAGAGATAGGTGGGGAGCCATTTGTCTTGAGTAAGGGTCTTTGTCCTCTGTCACAGACCTGCCATGTACTGCTGCCTCTTGGCAAATCCCCCGTCTATTTTATCTGCTACGAGTCTCTACCAATAGGAACCCATATTTAGATTTTTTCTCCACTTTCTCTCTAATACACAGGGTTCAGACAATAATGACTTTAAAAGTTCAAATTAAAAATCTGGGTCACACTCAATACCTCTAGAGTCATTTAGCTCTGAACAGGGGCACAAGCATGGTCCAACAAACTGCTCCAACCTAATGAATCTTTGAAAAGGCAAAAAACCAAAGCAATAGCAACAACAGCAAAAAAAACCCCAAAAAACAAAAAAAAAAAGCTTGAAGTTAATACTCTTGTTTCCAAAACACAGAGAGAGAGAGACAGACCACATGATTGTGGAGGGACAGGATTCAACTTCCTAGCAACCAAAAGCTGCAGGGAGAGACCTGCCAACCATCCCCTCATGCAACCTCTCAAAAATCAAATACCCAGGGTCTCAGGAGCCAAGGGACACTTTGGGTACATGGACATGCTGGCTGACGTGGAGGAGAGGGGCAGTAAAATAATGTGGGACACACTGTTTGGCCTAAAGTCCAGGAGGACCCACCCACCCCCCTGCTTCTGGAAGTCCTTTCAGAAGAAGCACCGAGGCATACCATTCACTGGGTGGCTACTAATTTCAGGCTCTAGAGACAACCGCATCTACCGCTCATGGTGTCCAGATGTCATTTTGACAAAGTCGGACACAACCAGTCATCAGGGGGGAGGACCATCACAAAATAGAATGGACCCAGCCTTGGACTTTGCCCAAGAGGTGGGTCTGCCTGAGACAAGCAGATATCTACTTCCAAACTAGCTGGCGACTTCTTTGTCTGAGAGCATTCATCTGGAAAATAGCCCAGTCTCTGCTTCCCTATTTTTCTCTACAAAGAGCTAAAAAGTCAAGGGCCTCTAAAAAGCAGAGGGCCTTGAGAAAAGCCATCATCAATATCCAATTTTATTAAATAGCAGGAACATAGATTTTTTTCAGGCCTGACAGATAAAATTCCCAGAGTTGTGTTATTCCAAGCAAATAGAATGATTTCTTTGAGATTCATTCTGCACTGGCAAAGGAAAAAATCGTCTCCTATATATTACCATGAAAGTTAAAGTAGGTCATGCTTAAAAGCACCAGACTCAATGCTTTACACAGTAGTTGACTATTTAATTTTTACCATACACATGTACTTATTAATCCCTGTATCTATGTATAGTGAATATTATGAAATAGCTTCAATATAGATAAACTGACACATGTTTGTCCCTCTGAAAAGGGAGAAGGGTGTCCTCAGAAGCTCCTGAGGATTTTAAAACTGAAATTGCTGACTCAGACTCAACTCTCTACCTCTGAAGTTTGATGCCTTTTTCACATTTCCCACTTCAAAGTAGCACTTTAAATAAATTTGGGTGACACAAGCAACCATCACTGTTCGGCCACTTTGAACCTTAGCGTGTTGACCCTTGTGGCAGTTCGTACCATCGTATCATACCATCGTTGTGAACGGCACAGAATTCTCGGTGTACAGTTGCTTAAAGAACTGCCCTTCATTGGAAACTAACCTAGCAACAATTAGAGTGTAGCAATATTTTACCCAATCACCCTAATCACCAAAAAGCAGATGGATCAATAAAATCAGCAAAGGAAGATAAATCGCATTCTAGGCAGAGGAAGCAGCATACGCATAGGATGAGAATACAGAGCACAGGATGAGAACGGTTGACCCCATGCAGCCTGGTTCTAACAGACTACATGTCCCATCCTTGTCAAGCCGTCTTCATTGCTAAAGCATCTGTATCCATTCTTGACAGCATCACTCTCCAAGTGACATTGTGAATCTGGATGCAGAGGACAATGAGAACATGGTTTAAGACCAGTTTCTTAGGTGAGGGGAGTGGATGTGCTAAAGGGCTGGTGTCTGCATGCTGGGAAAGGCAGAGAAAAGCCTTCCCTGTGGAGTCAGGGGTGCAGATACAGCATTAGAGAGTGTAGTTCTCAGGCTCTGGCAGCAGAGTCACAACAGATGTGAAGTATCATCATAGTCTCTTCACCGAAGGAACTGTACACAAAGAACTCACCTCTCCTGACGACTTTCCATTTGCTGCCTTAAGTGTGGGTGGGGGTAGAGGGTGGCTCTCCGCTCTTCTCATTTAGAGTGCGTTGAAGGGCAGACTTGTACTGATGCCTCCCCAGAGCCCTGCTGCTGTGAACCAAACCTAGAGGGGTGATGCAGCAGATGGAAAATGCCACCACCAGAGGCACATGTGCAAACTGCAGTGAACATTCCAGATACCATCTAGTCTCCTGCATTCACAGGCTCTAGTTCCCTACTCATCCTCTCCATCTTGGACAATGTCCTCCAATCTACACACAGTCATAGCTGCCAGTTCTCAAGGGGCCAAGTCTCAGATATGCTTTTACTCTGGAACCAACTGTCAAGAAATACAGATGAACACTTACTGGGTGCTGAATATATGACTTAAGTTGGATGATTTGGGAGTAGGAGAACCACAGAACACTGGTGATGGGCTGTACTGGATTTAAACCACAAGCTTGCGTGTCTTCATCTTAAAATGAACCACAGGATTGTTTTCAGGGATGAAGAAAGAGAAGGTAGAGAAGGCAGCTGCGGGGAGGATAGCAAAAAAGCGCAAGAGAAGAGCACAGAGATTCTATGTCATCGAGCTCATAGGCCTGAATGTAGAATCAGACTGGCTTTGACTTGGAACTCTGGATTCTCTCACTGATGTGGTTGTCACATCCAGGAAAGTCCTGTATTATCTTTCCATCTCAGGGTTCATTAGTCAAATGAATTCTGTGATGATTCAATTTTAGAAATTACAAGTAGGGCAGGGAGTAATACACAACAAATGGTTCTGCTTTTAATATCCTTTGAATTTTTTCCATCCGTTGCTCCCAACTATCCTCTGAAGTTAATATTTTCTCCATCCTTCAAATAAGCACAGTAAAGCTTGGGGAAGATAACTTATTTGGTAGAGTTCACACAACACGTTCAGTGTGGGATTTGAACCCTGTGTTCTCTAACTTCAAAGCCTTATTCTCTTCATTGGTAACAGGCCACGCTGGGGCTTACTTAAGCCAAATGGAAAGCTGTGGATCTTTTTGGAGTTAGACTGAATTTATGTTTTATGTGAAATTACTCTGCTCGGTACAAAAAAGGTGGAATATGAGTTGAT
The DNA here is from genome assembly GCA_935064755.1 of Tragelaphus eurycerus. Taxonomy (NCBI): domain Eukaryota; kingdom Metazoa; phylum Chordata; class Mammalia; order Artiodactyla; family Bovidae; genus Tragelaphus; species Tragelaphus eurycerus. Next base: position 2,537,115 of record CAKXYN010000083.1, read on the forward strand.
TTTCCTATTTCCAAAACTTAAAACAGATAGGCACAGAACTTAAAACAGACATGGCCCAGAGGAGGCTTGGGACAGACAGACACATGGTCCCCTTGTTGGCCTCAGAAGGGGCCATTCTCCCTTCCGAGGGGCTATTTAACAGAGAGCCCTCTTATTCTCAATCTCCCAGGCCTCCTGACCCACTTACACCAGAGAGAAAATTCTTGCCAGACCCTATTTCAGGGTCTGAGTTCCCCAGACAGGATGAGATCATCCTTTTGGGCCTGGCCTGCTTTAAAAAGCTGGACGACATCCTGAATGAATGAGTATGTAAATGAATAAGTGAATGACTCCAGGAGAATCCATGAACAGAGTCTATGTCAAGAAGCCATTTAAGTTCCTGCAAGGTATACTGGTCTACCACCAAAAATAAAGTCACCTGCCTGTCAGCTTGGTTCCCAGGTGATTCAGCAGCCTGAGCATGGATTTTCCTTGGCTAGTGAGTTCTTCCATTTATTTCACTTTTTGTACCTCCTTGGGGAGACTATTACAGGGCTCAAGTCTCTCTACAGACTACCTTCTGGGGATGCATATTATTAACTACTAGAGAGAGGCTAATGAAATAAAAATGGATCTGAAATGAGAGAATGCAATTTCAAGTCTACACTTGGCTGTATAATGAATAAATAATGTTAACTTCTGTAAAGTCCATTACCTCATGCAATAAATAAATGTGATCAAAAAGATTACCTACTTTCAATGCTTTTTTAGAATCATAAAGGTAGGGGATGAGAGAATTCTTTGTAAATGGATATGTGCTTTAAAATTGTTGATTAATGTTTTATTCACTTAAAATCTTGGGCAAAAGGTGACAGCTATACTTTATTTAGTTATTTATTTTCTCAGTCATATTTTAGTCCATACATATTATTGAGGAATTGTCATGAGTCCGGGATTAAGCCTGAAAAGAACTTTAAAGTGTTTCTGAAAACATGCCAATAATTTTACTGCCCTGGATTGTGACATCATGGCAGGCAGGGAAATCTGATGCACTGTTTCCACTCCTTGCCCTCGTCCCAACCTTAGCTCACAGCAATGTGCCTGTCACGTAAGTGGTACTGAGGATACATCAGATCAACCAAGTGTTTTGAAGGTGGAATATCAAATACCTCTAGTTTGGTCCCCCCAATTCATAATCCACATCAGTGCCAAAGGGATGTCTCTAAATGTAAATCAGATACATCTATTCTTTAGTTAAAACACTCCAAAGCTTTTCCATACTCTGAGGTGAAAGTTCAGATGTCTTAGTCTAGCATCACACTGCTAGCCTTCTAATCCAAATAGAACTTCCCCTGCCCACCATAAATGTTTCTGCATAGTAATACTGTTCCTAAATACCAAGCTATTAGACCATCCCCAATCTTATCTTATACGCGCACACACACACACACACACACACACAGATTTGTTATAAGGAATTATGATTATGGAGGCTAAAAAAGTTCAGGACTTCTGCAAGCTTGAGACTCAGGGAAGACAATGGTATAGATTCAGTTGGAGTCTGAGGGTCCGAGAACTGCGAGAGCTGATAGGGTAAGTTCCATTCTGAAAACCAGCCAGCATACTTGAAATCCAAGAAGAGCTGATGTTCTGGCAGGAAAATAATGATGTCCTAGCTCAAGGCAGGCAGGCAGGAAGCATTCCCTCTTACTCAGACCTTTTGTTCCACACGTGCCCTTACAAGCTATTACATTTTATCTTCTAGTTAGGAGTGTTTTATTAATCATTTCAACACATGCATTGAAGGTCTACTGTGTGCTCATCTTTGTTTGGAAGATAGATTCATCACAGTATACTTGCCTAGTTCTTAGCTAAGGGCTATCCAGTACTCTCCAGAGCCTCGCTGGGCACATGCTGAGTGTTTGGAGATGAATCAGATGGAGACCCGCTCCTCCAAGCATGGCGTATGCTTAAAAGTATTTGGAGTATAATGTAAGAACTGTCATGATAGAGGCAGAATTGGAGTTAGGATGACAATTTAACTCATGGATATATGGACAGAATCCTCAGGACAAGTGACCTGAGGGGCTTTCCCATGAAGTGCCAGGAATTGGACCGAGACATCATAGGGACTTTGGGGAACTCCAAGCAGAATGCTATTACAGGGACATAAGGAAAAGGTAAGAAGTCAGAGGCAATGAAATGAGGAAACCAGTATAAACTGTGCTATAGCAGGCGGGTATGGCAGACTTCAGTGAACATTTTCTCAGAACCCTGTAACGGTGCCACTGTAAAAAAAGGAATTCTTCTCATGTGTGGGAATGAACTGAAGTGTGTTATCACTTGTCCAAAGGATGTGGTGATCTTATAGTGGAGGAATGAAGAGATGTCAACATTCCTCCCACCTAGCCTTGTTGGAAAATTTTGTTGCCACATTTAGAGATCAGAGAAGAAAAAATTCCCATTTTATGGCAATCCCCAATGAAAAATTAGTTCCATCCCTATATCTTTAGACTTGTACTTACTTGATCACTTTCCTTAGATGGTGGAAAAGTGGGGACCATGACAAACTGTCCTTGAGAAATTGAAGAACTGCTTTAGAACTTTGAAGCCTGAATAGCTATTTCAAATGAGTTCCCTCTACAAAATTATAGAAATGCTGTTTTGGCTTTGTTTTATTTTTGTTTTCATTTGGTAGCAGGAGAAACACGGCAGACCATCCAAGGAGATGTACGGGAAGCTGGGCAAGAAGAATGAAGAGAGCTTCAAGAGTTGGGGAAAGGCAGTCATGCTCTTTAGCCCAAAGCACCAAGGGGAGGATTGTGGGAGCCATCAAGGCTCATGCTTGGCAATTTAGCACTTTCTTAGATCAAACTCCTGGAACATATTTAATTTTTGAAAGCAACTTGCAAGAAACCTAATCTTCCTGCCAGCAACTACTTAGAAAAATAAAGTATTAAAATTTAGAGCTGGGAGAAATCTGAAAAGTCAGCCAGTCCAATCAGTCTCCTTAGGCAGATATGAAGAATGGAACTGAAAAAGTGGTTTGCTCAAGGTCAAACAGCTTATATCCCGGGTTCCTACCATGGGCTCTAGGAAGAAGTCAAGTGGAACTCTCTGGAGTTTATGTAATATGGTAATTAAATTATATACTCCCTCAAAACAGAAATTGTCTTTAAGTGACTTTTGAGAATGCAATAGCAGGGCAGAAAACAGAGAGAAAGAGGGAGTAGGAGGAAGCTGGGTCAGTTTCAACTTTGACCCACCTGGGTCATTTTAAAGTTACTTGAAGGAATTTTTCAAAATAACAGTAGCCAGGACCCATCCCCATTAGAAAGTTAGAGACATTCCATGGTTTGTTAATCCCGTAAAAAAAACCTCCAGAGAATCCTTCATCTAGCAAATAGGGTGGTCTTGGACTTCTCACGGAACTTGTGGTAAGTATTGTTGCTTGGGATAACTGGGATATTTACAGGAACTTTGACCAGCATTAAGGTCTTGGAATGTAGTCTAAACATGCGGAACAAAGGCCTCACATGGGCATAGAAGATCAGTGATCTGGAGTCAGGAAGCTGGTGTTCTGGTCTGTGCTCTGACAGCTGTTCTAAAACTTCAGGTAAGTACCTCCAACCCACATCCCCTCTCCAGAGGCCAGGAATCTGTCTGTAGAATGATGGAGTTTGCCTTGGAGAAACTTTTTAAGCATCTTGCTGTTTCACACCATCAGGCATTTATCCAAAGGATTCCCCCTGCCTGGAATATCTCTCTTCTTCATCCCTTCTGTAAAGTCGTCTTCTTGATTCTTCAGGCACTGCTTCCTTCCAGAAGACTTCACTATCAGACATCTTCACTGACATCCCTGTTCCAGTCTGAATCAAGAGCTCCTCTGTAGGCTCCCACATCACCTTGCACTCATATTACCTTTATCACAACATTTTACAAAATATGCCAGACATTCAAAAAGCCATTATGGCAATTCAAAATTGACCCACCTGGGGTCCAATTAACTACCACCCAGTTAAAAGATGCTTTAAGTCCATTTTTGTCATGGGATTTAAAAAATAAACAAAATGTTTTCCTGAAATGACCTTTGCACCCAGCCTTCTACTCATTATCTTTAAGGCAGTTTAGAACTGAAAGGGAACTTTTCTGAAATCCATAAAACATGGTAATTAGGGGTATTTCAAACTGTAAATTATCTTTCAGTGACTAAAGAAAGAAAAAATTAAAACGAAGCAGTGGAGGAAAAAGCAGAGCAGGAGAGAAAGGAGATATATAGGGATAGTATTTACTTCATTCTGAAAATGTTAGCAATAAGCCTGGTTCACAGTAGATGTGAAATATGCATTTCTGAAAGTGATCTGAACCACAGTCGTAGTCAAGTTACCTAAAATAATGAGGTTATATTAATAATAAAGATCCAGTTTCTCAGAAGCCCAAGATAATGATCAACCCAAGTGTTCCTTTTAAATACCTTTAAATGGACTCCTTTGCAACATCTCCATGCAAAGCCATGACATCACCAGTGGGGTTTGTGTCATTTATGTGAGCAATGTCTCAATTGTGCTGTTCCCAAACTGTAGCCAAAACAAGCTGTTCTATTCCCCGAGGCAATGGCCAAGGCCTGGAAACCGTGAGTGTACACACACATAAATCTCAAGAGGAAGAATCATGTTTAAACCTTTAAAGAACTTGCACGTATTTGGACCTTCAAAGTTGTTTGGTTTTATGGTAAACAGGATAGGACTATCCAGAAAAATGTGAGCATTTAGGGAAGAAGATGTGCATGTGTTTGCTTCGTGTAAGGTGATGGCATTTTTTGAAGTATTCAGAGAGTTATGAAAGAAGACTCAGACATTCACAAGACTCCTTCTCTAGATGCGAGTTCCCATCAGTAAAGAGCATGTTTCATGTCTGCATAGAGTCTCACGATCCTAGTGAGAGAAACTGCACTCCATTACAATTGTGCAAAGACCCTTGCAGGGGAAAGGGACATGCTGCTGAAACTACCTCCCTCAAGCTTCCACTGGAGAGAGAGAGAAAGAGAGAGATTGAGAATGTCAAAAAGGGACTGATCTACCAGAGGTGTTCAAACAATTTTATGTTTTCCTTCCTTCCTTATGTTTGACCATAGTGTATGTTCCCATATTAAAAAGCAGACACATTACTTTGCCAACAAAGGTCCATCTAGTCAAGGCTATGGTTTTTCCAGTAGTCATGTATGGATGTGAGAGTTGGGCTGTGAAGAAGGCTGAGCACTGAAGAATTGATGCTTTTGAACTGTGGTGTTGGAGAAGACTCTTGCGAGTCCCTTGGACTACAAAGAGATCCAACCAGTCCATCCTAAAGGAAATCAGTCCTGAATATGCATTGGAAAGACTGAAGCTGAAACTCCAATACTTTGGCCACCTGATGCAAAGAGCTGACTCATTGGAAAAGACCCTGATGCTGGGAAAGACTGAAGGCAGGAGGAGAAGGGGATGACAGAGGATGAGATGGTTGGATGGCATCACTGACTCAATGGACATGAGTTTTGGTAAACTCCGGGAGTTGGTGATGGACAGGGAGACCTGGTGTGCTGCAGTCCATGGGGTTCCAAAGAGTCGGACATGACTGAGCAACTGAACTGAACTGAACTGAACTGATATACTCCTGTTCCTATATGACACCTACCTGCCTACCTGCTTCCCAAGCTACAGGCTGAACTACCTGATGAGCATCAAACAGAACTATTCATCTGAAGTAAGCCTGCAAACAAACATCCTATTATGGCCCTTGAATATCTTTATGTTATCATTTGCAAAAACTCCTTAGTTTGCTTGTTACGAGCTATTTGTGATTTCCTAAATACTTCATGCCTTGTCAGGACTCATGCTTTTAATTTTTTCGTACCCTCTGCAGTAGTGCTTTTTCCTAACTTTCCTGCCTAAAGGACTGTCAGATAAAATGCAGGATACCCAGCACAATAGGAATTTCAGATAAACAACAACAAACGTTTAGTATAAGTTTGTCCTAAATATTGCATAACATACACTCTATATCTACTTGCTAATTCTAGCAACAGATCAGCCTAGTTAATGCTTTTTCATCTTTTCAAATATTTCATTGTGCATGAAAGAAAGAAAGTGAAAGTTTTAGTTGCTCGGTTGCATCCAACACTTTGCAACCCTTTAGACTATGGCCCACCAGGCTCCTCTGCCTGTAGGATTTTTCAGACAAGAATACTGGAGTGGGTTGCCATTCCCTTCTACAGAGGATCTTCCTGACTCAGGGATCGAACCAACCCAAGGATTGAACCAACCCAGGGACTGAATTGACTGAGAAATCAAACCAGGGTCTCCTGCATTGCAGGCAGTTTCTTTACTGTCTGAACCACTAGGGAAACTCTTTTTTGTCCTTGCTGCTTCTCTAATCCTCTCTCCCTTGCTGAACTGAAGTTCAGCAATTCATTTTCCTACCTGCCTTGGTTGTTCCTTGTCCAAGTCACCATTATAGTACTTACATGTTGTCCTACAACATAACTTCTGTATCTACCCGTGTCCTTACTTTCTTTTTCTCTTTCCCACTATCACAAGATAAAGTTTCCCTCTACTTTTCAAAGGTCCACTCTTTCCCCTTTTGTTGTCCATCCCTTCCTATAACACCCTTTTGTAATAACTCTGTCTACTAGCCCCACATCTGTATTTCCAGCCTAAATTCTTCATTCGAGTTTTATACCTGTATATAAGATGGTCTCCTTGACACTTCTGCTTGGCTGTATCACAAGGATTTCAGGCTTCATACATGCAAAAGAGATCTCTCTCCCCACTTCTCTCCCTGACTGTTGTGTCTACTGTAACCTGTTTCAGGTTTCCCCACCCTAATAATGGCACTTCCATTGACAGAGTGATCAGACTAACACCCCCATTTCCCACCTACTCCTACTCATTCTTCAAGTCTTAATCCTGCTATCACTTCCCCAAGGAAAAGCTCCTTTTTTGCCATATCAGATCTGGATCCATTCTCTGGTTATACACTCACCAAGTATCCTGCACTTCTCTTTCATACTATTTAGCACAGCTTAAGCAGCAGATTTACTTGGCCGGCTACGCCTTTCACTCTCTAAGCCCCTGGAAGTGGGGATTATATCTACTCTGGGCATTGCATCCTCGTTGCCTGGGACAGTGTTTGACTCAAAGCATGCTCTGTGAATATCAGCTAGATTCTTGGATGAATGAGCAACAGTTTACTTGCACTTTTCCTTCCTTATCATGTGTCCTTCACAGATCTGATGTTTTTGCTTTGGACATCATAAGGATTAAAACGCAGACTCTGGAGTTCAACAGACATGGATTCAAGTCTCATGCTACAGTTAATGTGACCGTAGTCGAATTGCTTCCCCTCATTAAACTTTATTTTCTGCGTTTGTCTGTGGGAGATAATCACACATAAGTTTTTCTGAATAAAAGACTTTAAATTCTTGACAATGTTAGTGCGCAGTTCACTGGCTGTGGCTTATCATTCTGAGTTTATTATTTATTTTGTTAGAAATTCCTCGACTCTCATGCACAATTCTACTCCATTCTAGGTAAAAATGAAACTATACCACCATAATGTCAAATTATTTTAAAATAAAGAAAATGTATACATGAAAACAAGATCAAACAATGGAAGATATTCATCAAAATCTCTTCAGCAAGAGGTCAAGAGAGAAGACCTTTCCTAAAATCGAAGAATTCTCATTCTTTAAAAGTTAATAATGTCTCAAGAATGGAGAGTTCAAGGGAAATAAACGATGCAACTTCTCCATAGTAACAACTCACATTTTCCCCATAACTTAAGAAGACTCAGTGAAGTAAGATACTGGCCATTTAAGGGGTTATTTGTCTGGAAAATATGTGCAAAGGGTCAAGCTCAGTGTTAATTATTTTGGGGGCATGTTGCACTTTTGAAATGCCATGTGCTGTTAAAATTCTCAGAAGCTTTATCAGAGCTACCAGTCCATGCGAGGCCGCAGACCCAGTCATAAACACATGAGAAGTTTTATTGCATTTAATATTTCTGAGCTGGCCCAAAACAACTTTTATTCATGATAGTTTTATGTTCCCACATATGGACTGCACCACTCTGTGAAAATAAAGTGAGGAGGAAATAGGAAACCCTTAGTCTTATGTCTCCTTTTAAAGAAGAAGAGTTAGATGTAGGTCTCAAAATGGATCAAAATAGAGAACAAGACTTACCATGTATTTAAAAAACACATCATGTGCTGAGCTGGTTGGGAACTTTCATAAATATATTGTTTAATCCATAAGAGAATCCTGAACAACAAGAATTCTCATTTAGAGATGGAAAAGCTATAGCTTTTTTTCCCCCCAGGATTCTCTTAAGGATTAAGTGACTATTTATGAAAGTTCCCAACCAGCTCAGTAAAGAACAGACTTTTGGACTCTGTGGGAGAAGGTGAGGGTGGGATGATTTGAGAGAATGGCACTGAAACATGTGTATTATCATATATGAAATACATCGCCAGTCCAGGTTCAATGCATGAGACAGGGTGCTCAGGGCTGGTGCACTGGGATGACCCAGAGGGATGGGATGGGGAGGGAGGTGGGAGGGGGGTTCAGGATGGGGAACACATGTACACCCATGGCTGATTCATGTCAATGTATGGCAAAGCCACTACAATATTGTAAAATAATTAGTCTCTAATTAAATAAATTCACTTTTAAAAAAGAGATGGAAAAGCTACATTTTGAAAAGATTAAGCTCAGGACTGGCTAAATCATAATAGGACCCAGTGAAAAATGAAAGTGTATGGCTTTTTGTTAAAAAAATTATTGGGAATGTCAAGATGGCAGAATGGAGGGCATTCAACCAAGGTCAGGATGTTTCTAAGTTCAGGACCTTTTGTGGTTACACAGGGCACGTGTCCATGAAGCTGGCCCTGGTCAGGCAACCCATCTGGTGTCACAAAGCCAGTAAAAGGTAGAGTCAAGGACTAGTATTCAGCCATCTAAAGTTTAAGCTGTGATTTTTGCTCCTCTGAAACTCCTAAGTTTGTTAGTCTTTCTCCACCCCTGCCCCCTGATTTACTCTGTTTAGCTCTTCACACTGCCCTTGCTCTATTCAAACAGAAGAACATCTGAATTTTCAAAATTTAATATTTATTTTCATGTATATGCTTTGGAGGTACATTAATGGTGGAATTGGGTAATATCTCAACTTCCTATTTTCACTTTGCTCGCTAATTTCCCAAGATGTGTGTTCACGTCAGGCAGAGCTCCCCCTGTGTCTTGGGCATGAATCAGAGACTGTTTTTGAGAATTAATCCCCACAGAAGACTTGCCCCTGGAAGTAGACTTTTAGATAGTGATAACTGATAAAAAGACTTGTTGAAACTCGTGGTTGCAAAGGTGGAGGGTGGGTGGGGAAGGAAGGAGGGGGAGTTTGAGATCAGCAGATGCAAGCTGGCATATATAGGGTGTATAAACAAGGCCCTGTGTACAGCACAGGGAACTATATTCAATGTGCTGAGATAAGCCATGATGGAAAAACATGAAAAGAATACACATATGTATAACTGAGTCACTTTGCTGTACAGCAGAAATTAACACAATGTTATTAATCAAATGGACTTCAATTAAAAAAGAAAAAAAAAAGACTTGGTGGATGTTAGTTCCAATCAAGAACTACACATCTTTAGTAATCCTACTGCTGCTGCTGCTAAGTCACTTCAGTCCTAGTAATTACTTAATTCCATTTTTATTTTGTGGTAATCATTTTGTATCATTTTAATTCCTTGTTGTCATAGGTATACTGAGACAGACAAATCAATAACTAACCCAAGAAATAGAGCAAATGAATGGTAAATTGGGAACTAGAATTAAAATATTTTAAACTAGAGACATGAGGTTATTTGTAAAAAGTGAACAGCTGATATATAAATCATCTTTTTCTTGGCTTATAAAGCAGATTTTCAAGAGTCAGATACATTTTTAAATTAACAGATAACCACTTAAAAAAGAAAAAAAAATCACTGCACCTTATAGGCAAGACTGCGAGAAGACCAGGTCTTCCATTCTATGTCTCCTACTGAGCACCACAGAGAGATGCTGGCTGGGTCATCATGGATCAGATGGGCACCTCTCAAAAACTGTGACACGCTTGCTACTTACATGCTTGAAGTCTTAACTCAGGTTGCGGTTGAATTTTACAACTTTTCCAAGACAGTCTGGGGTGCTGTCTCTGAAATGTTAGTTAACTGCTGTTTGGAAAAACTTCAGTTGCTGCAAAATAAACAGGAACAGAAAAAAGCAAGCTGTCTTCTTCTCCTGGGAAGAAATAGCCATGCAAACTGCTTCCCACCCACAGGGGACAGTACGGTGCCAGGTGAAGAGTGGGTCACTGGATTTCTGAATATTGGGTCTACTTGGCAAGCAAGAACTGAGGCTGTTTAGGGTTTATAGTTTAGTGTCCTGTGCAGCTACTACACCATTTGGAGAACTGTCGTGCTCCTGATAACTCCACCATAAAATCCTGACTACGTTATCATGAGCAACCTGGATATTGGTGAGATAGTAACAGCAGACACACAAGAAGTTTCATGTTGAGTTTCTTGTCAGATGCCAACTAAATATGAATGCAGATTGATTATTTGGTTGTATCTAATGATCCATAAAATCTAGAGTAAAGTTCAGGGATGTAAATCTCCTGGCAAACTTAAGTATCTCATAAATATTTATTTTGCTAATACTATGTCAGTTCATTGGCCAGAATTCAACTAGACAGTCTCAGAGAATATAGAGTTCATTTCTTTACTATTCCCAGGATTTGATTCAGCTAAGAATTCCCACTACCTCCAGAAAGCCCTCTTCTTGAACGCAGCATTCATCTGTACCATTCACTGGGCTCTTGGATCCAAGACTGGGTTGGAAGGGATGTCCCTGGCATTCCGACGGTTAAGACTCCATGCTTCCAATGCAAGGAACGCAAGTGTGATCCCTGGTCAGGGAACTAAGATACTCCATATCTTGTAGCAACAAAAAAAAGAAAAGAAAAAGAAAAAAAAACTGAGTTGGGAAATCATCCAGCCCAGTATTTCATGTGAGGTATGTATAATACTAGTGAAATACAAGTTGTTTGGGGGAGTAAATCAGTAGGCTTAAACAAAAAAGTAAACATTCAACCATACAGTTTGATGACCATTGTGAAGAAGTCATGATCTAAGCCCAGCATAAATCCGTTATCAGTCTTATTCAGGGGGCTTCCCAGTTGGCACAGTGGTAAAGAATTCACTTGCCAAGGCAGGAGATGCGAGAGATGTGGGTTTGATTCCTGGGTGGTGAAGGTCCCCTGGAGGAGGGCATAGCAACCAACTCCATTACTCTTGCCTAGAAAATCCCATGGACAGAGGAACCTGGAAGGCTACAGTCCATGGGGTCTCGAAAAGTTGGACATGACCAAGCACACACATACACACACATACACACAGACACTCTAATTCAGACAACAAAATTGATTCAACATAAAATCTATTAAGAAGCTTTATCATACTGATATTAAAGGATAAAAACAAGCCTCAATAAAGGCAGAAAAACATTCAGTTCAAGTAACCTCTACTAGTGAATAAAATGTCAATTTTCAAGAAGCAATAAGAAGTAATAATCTTTTTCCTATTGCTCCTTTCAGATTTATTGAAGTATAACTAACAAAATTGTATATATTTAAAGTGTATAAACTTGATTATTTGATATGCATATATGTTATGAAGTGATTACAGCAATCCAGTTAATTAACATGTCTGTCACCTCACATGGTTACCCTTTTGTTTGCTGTGGTGAGATGCTCAGATCTAGTTTTTTAACTAATTTCAAGTATATAGTACATTTTCCGTCTAGTCAAGGCTATGGTTTTTCCAGTGGTCATGTCTGGATGTGAGAGTTGGACTAAAAAGAAAGCTGAGTGCTGAAGAACTGATGCTTTTGAACTATGGTGTTGGAGAAGACTCTTGAGAGTCCTTTGGACTGCCAGGAGATCCAACCAGTCCATTCTAAAGGAGATCAGTCCTGGGTGTGCATTGGAGGGACTGATGTTGAGGCTGAAACTCCAATACTCTGGCTACTTGATGCAAAGAGCTGACTCGTTTGAAAAGACCCTGATACTGGGAAAGATTGAGGGCAGTAGGAGAAGGGGATGACAGAGGATGAGATGGTTGGATGGCATCACCAACTCGATGGACATGGGTTTGGGTGAACTCCGGGAGTTGGTGATGGACAGGGAGGCCTGGCATGATGCGGTTCATGGGGTCACAAAGAGTCGGACACAACTGAGCGACTGAACTGAACTGAGTACATTTTACTAACTGTAGTCACCATGCTGTACATTAATTCCCAGAACTTAATTCATCGTGTACCTGCGAAATTTTACCCTGTGATCAAGTCTTCTCATTTTCCCCTTCACCCTTTGCCCTCTGGCATTCTCCTCTATGTTCCTATGAGTTTGGCTTTTTTTTTTTTTAAAAAAATCAGAAATAAAATAAGTGAGATCATACAGTATTTGTCTTCCTCTCCCTGGTTGATTTCACTTAGCATAATGTCCTCCAGTTTCATCCATATCATATATGACAGGATTTCTGCCTTTCTCATGACTGAATAATATTCTATTATATACAAAATATTATTATAATGTAATGCATTATATATTAAAGCTGTATTATATTTTTCTTTATCTGTTCATTCATTGACAGACACTTAGATTCTTTCCACATCTTGGCAGATAATGTGCAATGAACTTGGGCATACATGTGTTTCTCTCAGACACTGATTTTATTTCCTTCAGAAGTATATCCAGAAGTGGGATTGCTGGATCATGTAGTAGTTCTATTTTTTAATGTTTTGAAAACTGTCCATACTTTTTTCTCTAATGACAGTATCGATTTTACATTCTCACCCAGAGTGCACAAGGGTTCCCCTTTCTCCCCATCTTTGTCAACATTTATCTTTTGTTTTCTTGATTAAAGCTGTCTGAACAGGCTTTTGGTGATTTCTCATTGTGGTTTTTGATTTTCATGCTCCTAATGATTTGAATACCTTTTCATGTACTTGGCCATTTGTACGTCTTCTTTAGAAAAAAATATTCAAGTCTTTAACATGCTTTTTAATTGTATTATTATTATTTTGCTATTGAATTTCTGAGTTCTTTACATATTTTGGAAACTCAACCCCTTATCATGTGTATAAAAGTAAAAGTAAAGTGCTTGTTGCTCAGTCATGTCTGACTCCGCAACCCCATGAGCCTGCCAGGCTCCTCTGTCCATGGAATTCCCCAGGCAAAAATACTGAAGTGGTTAGCCATTCCCTTCTCCAGGGGATCTTCCAGACCCAGGCATTGAATCCACTTCTCCTGCATTGCAGGCAGATTCTTTACTGTCTGAGCCACAGGGAAGCCCCTAAATAATGATGTAGGAATCTACAAAAATCATATAGCTACCTTCATGCTTAATGGTACAACATTAAAATAATTTTATCCATGAAACCAAGAACCAGACAGGATTCACTGATATACTAGCAAGCCCAGTCATTTCAGAAAGGCAATATTAACTAATTAATCAATTAAACTAGTAAATAAGAAATAAAAATGCTCATCATATATTCTATATATGAATCAGAAATGGACAAATATGTTTAAAATTAATAAGAAAATATAAGACAGTTACTTGATGTCTTAAGATTAATAATGATATTCAAGTGTTTTCTTCTCTCAAGAACAGTTAGATAATTCAATTAAAAATATTTTCTAATAACAAATAGACAAGTTGCTTAGAAATGACTCTGTCAAATGACATTTGTGTAGGAAAATTTTTTAAAAGAACCTGTACTAAAAGATATTTAAAAGTCCTAAATAAATCGATCAATAGGACATATTCACAGGTAGAAATACTGACTCTTTGCAGCCCCATGGACTGCAGCTGTCATTTGTCCATGGAGTTTTCTAGGCAAGAATATAAGAGTGGGTGGCCATTCTGCTTTCTAAGGGATCTTTCTGACCTAGGGATTTAACTTGGGTCTCCCACATTTCAGGCAGATTCTAAGCCACTAGGGAAGCCCCAATTAATTCTCCCCAAATTGACTAGATAACTTTAATGGAGTACCAGTCAACATCTCTGCATGATTTTCTCTCTTTTTTGTGGAATTGACAAACTAATTCTAAAATTTATATAAGGGCTAACAAAAGCTAAGACACTCCTGAAGAAGACAAATGAGAGAGGAACTTGCCTGGGTATATGGTAAGACTTGTTTCAAACCATATAATTAAATCACTTTGGGTTGTTGCAGGTATAACACATAAACTAATGGAAATAACAGAAAGTTAAGCAATAGGACAGGCATTTATATAAACAGTTTATGACAAAAACAACATTGCCGAACAATAGAGGAAAATATGTATAATTATTATAATAAATGGGCTTGGCCACTGGTAAAATGAAAGAACATATTCATTTATACTACATGTAAAAATCAATTAAAATGTTAACATATTAGAAAAGAATATATATATATATATGATCTTAAAGTATAAAAATATACATAAATACAAATCAGAAATGGAAAGATTGATAAAGCTAATTACATTTTAAAATTAAAAATCTGTTTACTAGAAATCATCATAAAGAAAGTGAAAAAAAAGCTACAAATTGGAAAACTTATCCATGAAATTTAGCAACAATAAAAAGTGTTAGTATCTAGAGTATATAAGGTATAGAAAATGAAACCACATATAAAAGTGGACAAAGATGTGGACAGACACCATAAAAAGAGAAACATAAGTGTACTTTTTGAAAAAATGCTCATTCTCATTAGTTATAAAGGAGATGCTCCCAAAATGGCAAAAAAGAACAATTTACTACACTTGAGACTAGTGAAAAAAGTAAGTCTAATAATACTGATTGCTGTTAAGGTGTAGAGAAACAGCTCTCATATCTGGCTGATGGAATGTAAATTAATCCAACACACTGAAAATAAATTGGCATAACTTATTAAACTTCAAAAATCCTGAATTCAGCAATTATACTCCTAGGAATATTTCCTAGAAAAACTTGTACATGTATTCCAGGACACATTCAATAAGTGTGATTCCAGCAATATTGATTTTACTAGCAAAAGCTTGTAAAATAGCCCCATAATCATTAGAATGGATGCATTGTAGCATAGTCATTACACTAGAATACCATGCGGCAGAAAGAAAATGAACTACAGTATAAAAAATCAATGCAGATTAATTTCAAGATGCCAGATTAATTGAAAATGTAATTCATGAGGAAAATATATGCAGTATGATTCCACCCTTGCAATGGAATAAGACAGGCACAATAAACAGAAGGATATGGTGATGTATGTTTCCATGTTACTCTCTTACCTTCTCCTTTCTCTCCTGCCTTCCCCACTGCCTAAACAGAGCGATATATTGGTGGGAAAAATCTGTGCAAAAAACCACAAAATTTAGAACAGTGGTCACTTCTGGAGGTTGGGAGAGGAACCGATAATGAAATACATGTAGGAAGGGACACATAGGCAGCGTCAAAGGTTCTGTAATGTTCTGTTTCTGAAGCTGGCTCAAATATACATGTTCTTTATTTTCTTTGATTGATCCATTTATCTATCATCTATCTACATGCATTAGATACATTTATACAGTGGAACAGATGGTAAATTATCTGCCTGCAACACAGGAGACCAAGCTTCGATCCCTGGGTCAGGAAAACCCTCTAGAGAAGGGAATGGCTTACCCACTCCGATATTTTTGCCTGGAGAATTCCATGGACCGAGGAGCCTGGCGGGCTACAGTCCATGAGGTCACAAAGAGTTAGACATGACTGAGCTTGAGCAACTAACTAACTAACTATATATAGTTGACTCATTGGAGAAGACTCTGATGCTGGGAGGGATTGGGGGCAGGAGGAGAAGGGGAAGACAGAGGATGAGATGGCTGGATGGCATCACTGACTCAGTGGATGTGAGTCTGAGTGACCTCCGGGAGTTGGTGATGGACAGGGAGGCCTGGCGTACTGCAGTTCATGGGGTCGCAAAGAGTCGGACACGACCGAGCGACTGATCTGATCTGATCTGATATATATATAATATTTTATAGGAAAAATAAATACAAATTGACTAGGAGTTTGCCAGCAAATTGGGAAAAAAGATAAAGGAAAATCCAGAGGGAAACATCATGGACAAAGGTGTTAACGTGGAAAACAGGTATATATGGATGTGTTTTGAAGAATGACACCTAGTTCACATATTCAACTTTGAGGTTGGAGAAAGTTTCAGAGTCAGCTGAAAAGCAGGTGAAAGCATTGCTGCTCAGATTTGTGTCCTTTTGGAGGTAAGAAATTGGAGATGCAACTCCTTGTCTTGTTTACCTTCCTGAGACATCTAGGCACATATTTGGTACAATCTACCTTCTGCCCTCAGGGGAAAGGAAACATCTGAAGAGGGCTTGGAAGCAGGTTGAGGTCCAGACACTGTGGTTTGTTTGGGGGAAGAACACGCAGCGAGATAAAGAACACCTAGCTCATGCTGGCATTGATAATGGTCTCCGGTGCCTACTGCGACACTTGGCATGCAGTGATGCTCAACAAATATTTGGGGGAATGAACAAAGGGAGACTTTGACAATGAGGAGTCCTGAGAATATGCCTCCTTTGCTAATGCTGCCTTTTTCTCGTTTCCTTTTTGGCTATTCTCACCAAGGCTAGAGAAACTTTATAACTTTTCCCCCTTCCCTTTTCAGTAGCTGGTAGGGGTGGGAGGACTTGACGAGGTCCAAGACAAACTGTGAATGGCCTTGATTTCCAGTGGTCCTCGCAGAGTGCTGACAGACATCTGACATGGGAGCTAGATTGGAGACACTGCTCGCTGGGGCCAGGAGCCAACCCTCTTTTCAGAGGAAATCTCCATAGATGGTGGTGAATTGAGTGTCTCCGTATGCCGACTCTGTGCTTTTTCTTTCCTCCTCGTCACCCCTCATTTCTCCAGCTCACATCTCCTTCCATCCTCTACCTGATCATTTTCCTTTCCTTATGCTTCTTAAAAGAGCCCTTCACATCCTTTGCTTCGGTTAATTTCTTCTTGGACTTCCCTGGTGGCTCAGACAGTAAAGCATCTGTCTACAAAGCAGGAGGCCTGGGTTCGATCCCTGGATCGGGAAGATTCCCTGGAGAAGGAAATGGCAGCCCTTTGGACCAACACATCTCCTCATGGCCAGGAGGACACACAAGAAACTGGGGACGTGGTTGAGGCAACATCACTTGATTACAAATTTCATGCTTTTGAAAGTTCATTTTTTTTCATATAATTTCTGTCTAGATTTAGTTTATCCTCATTTTTGAATTTTATTATAATTTTCCTTTAGCAGAATTATACTGTAAATTCACTATAAATGAAATGTGGAGAGATATAAAAGAGAAAGAAGAGCTATAAACATCATCCAGGGATCATTCCATGTAGTTTGGGGAATTCTATTCCAGTCTCTCTCTGATTTTTACTATTCATTTCTCCTTTGGAAGTTAAGGGTATCACTCATTTAATGTTCTTCCTTTCCAGATTACAATGAAGGTTGGGAAGAAGCTCAAGAAGAAAATGTGGAGCTAATAATAATAATAACAGAGATTTAATAGTGGTTAATATGTAGGGCTCCTTTATAAGGCAGGATTGGAGAATGGATCTTAGGTCTGAAGTAGCCTGCCCATGGGACATGTGTCTTCAAGGCTATTGTGCACAAAATTACATCAACTATACTCACACTGTTAGCTGCATGGGAAATGCTATCTGCCTCACAAAGAATGGACAGCTGAGGAAATGGGTGAATAGTGGTACCTTCAGCTCATCTATAGGAGGCTGACCCTCAGTCCATCTCCAGGTATTCTTAGATTAAAAGCAGGTAAACCAAAGAGGAACCCATATCTTCTTCCAAATATAAACAGAGAAATAATATTCCAGAGAAAGATGACTGTTTATTTCTAAAGTTTGTTACAAAACCGTGTCCCCCACAGGTATAGATTCCAATTTGTATCAGGAAGAATCAAATCAGGAAAGTAGACAGGGACTTCCCTGGTTGGGCCAGTGGTTCAGAATCCACCTTGCAGTGCAAGGCACACAA
Organism: Tragelaphus eurycerus; assembly: GCA_935064755.1. NCBI lineage: Eukaryota > Metazoa > Chordata > Mammalia > Artiodactyla > Bovidae > Tragelaphus > Tragelaphus eurycerus. Next base: position 2,555,228 of record CAKXYN010000083.1, read on the forward strand.
GTTCAGTCCCTGGGCAAGGAACTGAAATCCCATATGCCACAGAGCAATTAAGCCTGAACGCTGCAACTGCGGAGCCCCCGCACCCCAACAAAAGATCCCATGAGACTCAAGGAAGATACAGGGAGCTGCAATTAAGACCCTAAGATGCAACACAGATAAATATTCTTTTTTAAATTAGGAAAACAGAGAACATAAGAGTCATTTTAACAGATTTAATAGAGGGAATTGGAGAAGTAAAAAGTAAAACGAAACTAAATAAATAAGGTAATAAAAAAGTAACTGTAGGAAACAGATATCAGAGTGAGAGACACAAAGAGAAAAGGCTGAGCTTAATCCCACCCTGTGGGCTCCGGCAAGCAGGTACTGGGATATCAGGAGCTTGGAGAAGGAACTTAAAGATCTATAGCTTAGATCTCAAGACGAGCAGGGCTGGCTGCAGCCAGTCTTTCTCAGGGTGCAGGATCAAACTGTCTCTGACTGTGTTGGGCGGGAAATACAGAAGGTAGATCGTTATCATTACTCGGGCGAGGGGTCATTGCTAGAGTGAAGCTAACGAGAAAAATAAGTCATCCAAAAGGAATAAGTGCCTACCCCTCCCAGAGCAAGGCGGCTTCTAGAGCCTAAAGGGAGGAGAAGTGGCCAAGGGGAGATGTGGCTTGGAAAATCCAGACCCCAGACTCCCAGTTCAGGGTTTAGATGGACACCAGGGTTGGCATTGCAGCCATTCTGCAGAGACAGGGTAGACCTCCACCCAAAATCTGGTTTTGATGTAGAGGCTGATGGTCCCATGCCCACCCAGAAGGTATCAACAGGTTATTTTCTAACTCACAGAATTAAGTTTTCTGGGGAGAGTAGAACACGGTCCTAGGCTGATCTGGAAATAAACTTCAGGTGCAGACAAAGAGGACTGGCTTGGGTTGTTAATGTGGTCACAGGGTGGGCTGGAGTGAGGGCCCCCCTATGTGGACAGGGGCTTGCACAGTTCGAATTCTCCATGGGCCCCAAAACAGGGGGTGCCAGGCTTCTCATCAGTCTTCTCAGATGTGGAAGGGAAAAGCACCCACCATGAGCAAGCATCAAAAAGTGGAGTCAGACTCTATTACATTCATAAGACAGACAGAGACTTTTCTTCCAGCAAAGGCTAAAAGTGCTCCTGCTGGCATTCTCCAAGGGGAGAAGGTCCATGGGTAGAGGATGGAATAGGGGAAAGGGGAGATTCTTTCAGTTGCCACCCTGAGTTCTAGCTGTGAGCTCTATCTTGGAACTTCCACTTCTTAATCTATTTGGAACACCTTGCCAGATTATTCACTATTCTTATAAAATGGCTTTTAACAGCTGCATGTTATTCTCTCTTTGGATATCTGGATAAACTATGCTTTGCATTATACCAGTTCTTAAATTGATAGGCATTTAAGTTGTTTCTGGATGTCCTTATATTTTTGAAATATGTAGTCTATGCTGAGAAGTCACTGCTCCAGTCCCCAAGGATCCACTGAGCCCTTATTAGGTGCTGCTGCTAAGTCGCTTCAGTCGTGTCTGACTCTGTGCGACCCCATAGATGGCAGCCCACCAGGCTCCCCTGTCCCTGGGATTCTTCAGGCAAGAACACAAATGGTATTTTATTTCTTTGACCTTCATATTAAGTCAGGCAGAAACTCTTTACCACTTTTTAAAGTAACATTTTGTTTCTAGAATAAAAAGCCAATGACATTAACTTTTCAAAAGAATTATTTATAAAACTTTAGAGCAATTTTTTAACTTTTCAAGTATAACACTACACACCCTTGAAGACAGGTCTACTAAGGAATGTGATTGACTATTAAGTTATGTTACCTAAGGTGGATTAGGAGGAACCAGATTAGATCTTACATCGATGACAATTAGATTTATATCAATGACTATCTACCTTTTCCTAACAGTTCTCTTTGGTCTTTAGGGCAACTTGATACACACTGTCTGCCTTCTTGATTTCTTCCTCAAGATGTGATTTTTATTTCCCAGATGAAGTTTTTGCTTCCTATTATAGACTTTCATAGGATTTTGATTCCCTAATAGAACATGACACTTACATGGTAATATCGTTCATTTCTGTTGCTTCTGCTAGAACATAAGCCAGGGGCATGTCTGACTTGTTCATCGCTGTATCCCCAGCACCTTTTTTTTTGAAAATTGTAAATTCTCCAATCTGTGATGAGTCATTTATTTTAGTGAAAGGAAGCCCTTTCTCCCTTCTACAGAAGTTTTTCGGACCCTTGTTTTTCAGTTGCTAAGTCATGTCTGACTGTTTTGCCACCCCATGGACTGTAGCCTGCGAGGCTCCTCTGTCCATGGCATTTCCCAGCCAAGAATACCAGAGTGGGTTGCCATTTCCTTCTCCAGGGGATCTTCCTGACCCAGGGGTCAATCCTGTGTCTCCTGCACTCTCAGGTGGATTCCTGACCACTGATCCACTTGGGAACTGTTTGTATGTTTAATTTACAGTAAGTGAAAGTGAAAGAGATAGTCGCTCAGTTGTGTCCAATTCTTTGTGACCCCAAAACTCTACCCACAGTGTGGTGAGAAGCATAATTTCTAGATAACTCACTTTCTCATTTATATGGGGCTTCCTAGGTGGCGCTAGTTGTTAAGAATCCACCTTTCAATGCAGGAGATGTAAGAGAGGTGGGTTCAGTTCTTGGGTCAGGAAAATCCCCTGATGGAGGGCATGGCAACCCACTCCAGTATTCTTGCCTGGAGAATCCCATGGACAGAGACTGGCAGGCTATAGTCAATAGGGTCACTAAGAGTCATACGCGACTGAAGTGACTTCACAAGCAGACACGCATATTTATATAACTCATTTGTCACTTGATCTCCTGCCTGAACCCCCATCTTCCTCCCTTTCTGATTCCATGATTTGTGTATTTCCATGGAACTCAAAGGCTTAACCAAATATTCCGTAGACACCCAGCTCATTTCTCAGGGTCTCCTCTGCCTCCTGAACTCCTTATTTTTCTGGTCTGATTCTCTGATAAAATGAGAAACTCAGCCCTATTTCAGGTTCCATAAAACCATATTCATACAAGTCAGCTATTGACCCAGTAGAGTTTAAAGTTAGGGTTCATATGAGATTAATTCAAGTAGTGAAATGAAATATAGGAGTACCTTCATTTTAAAAATATTCTTCCAATGAAATAAAATATTCTTTCATATCACCAAAGACTTGCTCTCATCTTTTCTGAGCTTTCACTCTCTCTCTTCCCTTTCTCTAAAGAACCACACATCCACTGCTCTGCCATTCTTTCCATGGGCTACTTTGCCTTTTTTCTCTGAAGTTCTAGAATTAGCCAGTGTCAAGGCCCTTGGTACTTCGATTTCTATCACAGTCACATATTAAGGGACTTTTCCCTGATAAAAGAAAATTTACTCCCAAAGAGGAAAATGGTGCTGGTTCCTACAACAACAATATGTTGCTTTACTAGTTACATATACATAATACATCTGGGAATGTTTTGCATAGGTGAATTTCAGTTTGCCTTCTGTAAATAAAGGAGCAGCGCAGTAATTACTGCTCTCTCCTTCCATAAACAGGCAAGACTATGTTATCATTCAGAAAAAGCAGAGCTGGTGCCTCTTGACCCTTTGAGAACACAGAGCATGGCTAAGGCCCAGGAAAACATATCTTAAATATCACGGTAATTTGTGAGAAGCATGGATTCAGAAGCATTCCACTGAGAGAGTGCAAGAAAGGAAGCATGGAAGAATACAAGTCAAAAGTTATTAATTTTCAAACCAGTAAGGACTAGTTCAGAATTTAAAAAAAAAGATATGTATTATATCACCGTACATTTATGGGAATAACTTAGCTATCTTTCCTGAGCAATTGATGTAGGCAATTCAGGGCAAGGTTTACTTAAAAAAAATAAATTGTTTTTAGATTCCGTGGAAATATACCGTATGTATAGAAAAGTACACAAATCACAGATTAATAAATGTTCACAAATGGAACACACATCTGTAACCAGGAGAAAAACAGAATATTGCCATTTACATTCTCCTACATCCCTCCAGGACTTCTACCAGGGTGATCACCCTCCTCACTGCTGATACCATAGGTTCCAATACATTCATTTTGTCTATTGTTGAACTTTACATTGATGGAATCATACATCATGTACTTTTTGGGGTCTGAGCTCCTTACCTCAACATTATATTTGTGGGACTCCTCCTACTAGTGTTGTTTTCCATTATCATTATTTGTAACTATGCTGCAAATACCATTTATTGAATTGCAACATTGAATTCCTTCTGTCAGAATATTTTAGTTTAGCCTTTTTTTTCTGTTGTTTATATTTTCAAAAAATAATTTTAAAAAGCCACAGAAAACATATAAACTATAATTTCAACACACACACATGTAATAATCTATGCTGTCCAGGGAGTGTAACTGACTTCAGTTATGGTAGATTCTATAGGTTCTAAGTCTTAAATAATCTCCTCCTCCTCTCCTCTTTTTCCTTCTCCTCCCCCACCTTACCTCCCCTCCTACTTTTTCTTCTCTGCTCTCTCTCTCCCTGTCTCTCTCTCATACATACACATCCCTCTTTGGTATGTTCTCTGATCAAGGAGATCAAGTATTATTCCTGATGCAACCTAGATCTCCCTGTGACTGGGTAATTGGGAGCTAAAAGGTTCCTTCCTCCACCAGGGCCTTATAGATTGAGGAACAATTTTACCACAGGAAGAGATGTCATTATCAGACAGAGAGGGCTGAACAGTCAGACTGGGTAGAAGAAAAATATGAATACCACAGTAGAGCATGCTCGGGGTATGTTGTTCCTACTCTATTATCTTAGCGTGTGTCGGTACAATAGTAACCCAGTGAGCTAAAAACGGGGACTTTTAATCATTTTCACTCCTGATATCTACATCTAAGGGATATCTCTTGTCTGATGCAATTTAGATTTTTAGCAAGATTTACAGAAAATGGAGAAGGCGATGGCACCCCACTTCAGTACTCTTGCCTAGAAAATCCCATGGACGGAGGAGCCTGGTGGCTGCAGTCTATGGGGTCACGAAGAGTCAAACACGACTGAGCAACTTCCCTTTCACTTTTCACTTCCATGCATTGGAGAAGGAAATGGCAACCCACTCCAGTGTTCTTGCCTGGAGAATCCCAGCGACGAGGGAGCCTGGTGGGCTGCCGTCTATGGGGTCGCGCAGAGTCGGACACGACTGAAGCGACTTAGCAGCGACTTAGCAGCACAGAAAACTTGAAATGACTCCCATTGAGTTGGCTAGGAAGTCAAGTATGGCCCCATTTACATCTATAGAGAGAGCGGGGATCAGTTGCGTGCTGCTGGACCAAAGTCCAAAATAAATAGCCAACCCAGGGTCGCTCCCCCAGCCTTGGCCCAAGAGGAAGCTCGGTGCAGGTATCGTCTGCTTAGAATGTACTTTGTGTACCTTGGCGACAATGTGCCAACACAGGGGGAGACTGGGCTTGCCTGCTGGAGACACAGATCCAGGCTTTCCAACTGGCAGTCAAGGTAATGACACATGTCTGACTTCCTTATCTCACTACTGCCTACTCTCCCTAGATGAAGGCAGGGTGAGAAGAAAGAATAATCAGTTTCTCTGATGTCTCCATTTATGGAAGCTGAGAGCCTGTAATTGGCACCATTATTGCATGGGCTGATACTTGCCCACATTTCCAGAAAACCAGATTAAGCATTTCTTTTAATGGATGCTGATGTGCATCTTTTGGAGGCAGAGAACTGCTAAGATGCTGTTGCTCTTCAGTTGCTAAGCTGTGTCCGACTCTTGTGACCCCATGGACTTCAGCACGCCAGGCTACAGGTAATGTATGCTGCTGCTAAGTCACTTCAGTCGTGTCCGACTCTGTGCGACCCCACAGACGGCAGCCCACCAGGCCCCGCGGTCCCTGGGATTCTCTAGGCAAGAACACTGGAGTGGGTTGCCATTTCCTCCTCCAACAGGTAATGTATAGGCTCCTTTAATACAATGAATGTTTGGCACTGCCTTTGAGATCGAACTCACTGTTTCCTGGGCATTTACAGTGGAAGATTAAAATAGAATGAAGGCCCTTGATGCTGTGTTAATTTGTTTCTTGTGTAGAGTTCCCTCTGCAAACAGTAGGTTCCCATTAGTTATTTATTTTATACATAGTAGTGTATACATGTCAATCCCAATCTCACAATTCACCCCGTGCACCCACTTTTCCCCTTGGCATCCGTACATTTGTTCTCTATATGTCTGTGCCTCTACTTCTGCTTTGTAAATAAGATCATCCACACCACTTTTCTAGATTCTGCATATATGTGTCAATATAGAATATTTGTTTTTCTCTTTCTGACTTACTTCACTTTCCATGGCAGTCTCTAGGTTTGTTTATGTCTCTGCAAGTGATCTGCTTTTGTTCTTTTTTGTGTGTTAATTTTAAGAATTGTGGGCTCATACGATATTTAAGGGATGTAGAATTCCCCATTCATTCATACATTTAATGTAATAAATAGATGATAGATAGCTGGATAGATAGATAGGGTTATGGTTAATTTTGTGTGTCGACTTGGCTAGGCCACAGTACCTAGATATTTGAGCAAACATTATTCTAGATGTTTTTGTGAGGGTATTATTTAGATGCGATTAGTATTTAGATCAGTAGACTTTAAAGCAGATTACCCTCCATCATGTGGGTGAGCCTCATTTAATCAAGTGAAGACCTTAAGGAAAAAGACTGACCTTTCCCAAGAAAGAGAGAATTCTGCCAGGAGACTGACTTTAGACCAGAGCTGCAGCAGCAGTTCTTCCCTGGGTCTCTAGGTAACCAGCCTGCCCTGCAGGTTTTGGACCTCTCGGGCTCCCCAAGCACACGAGTCAATTTCTTATAATCAATCTCTCTCTGTGTCTCTATCTCTTTGCCCTATTGGCTCTATTTCTCTGGAGAGCCTGGACAGACAGACAGACAGATCAAGCTTACTGATTACTCAGCACTCACTGAAGCAGCCCATGGGAATCATTTCATCTTATCTTTCGAATATGCCTAAGAATTGGGGACTGAGATAAGTCTGACTTAACAGATAAGAAACTGGAGTTCGGAAGATAAATCCCTTGTCCAAGGTCTTCCTGATGGTTAGTGCAGACCTGCCTTCTCACTCCAGGAAGAGTACCTCCCTCCACACTCCAAGCTCACTGTTCTCCAGAGTCCCCTTGTGTTTGAGGGTCCCCCTGTCTTCTGCTCTCATCCATTGTCCTTTACACCTGCATATCCTTCCTGCTCTCTCTGTGTGCATTCAGAGCAGCCCCTGCGCACAAGCGGCATTCTTCCCAGCTGCAGCCCTGGCCCAGAGTCTGTTCACACAGCCTGGTGCTAATAGAGATCCCAGACGCTCCTGGCTTCACCGACAACATCAGAGGCACAAGAATGCAAAGTAGAAGCAGGGAACACTTTTCAGAGGAAAATGGGCTTCTTTCTTGAGTAGACCTTGCTTGACCCCTTGAGCAAGGGCAGAATGTGGGAACATGGCTGTGAGAGACAGAACAGAGGCAGCCCAAGCTGCCATGGAAACACAGGCGTGTGTTCCACTGGAACCTTGGTATGTTTCTCCTCACCTCTCCCTTTAAATCTTGCAAATTGTCTGTGCTAGTTTCTTCATCCATTTATCTACCCATCTAATTGATATATACTTTTTGAACATGCATGATTATCAAATGCCACACTTGGTGTTGGAGAGATGGTGGATAATAGGAGAGGTCTCCTTACAGTTGCTAGAGTCTATTTCTCTGATGAAAAAGATGTAAACAGCCGGGCAATTCCAGTACTTCGTGGTTAAGTGCGAGGGAAGAAGGAAGCACACTAGGAAAGCACAGGGAGGATGCAGAAACAAGTCTGTTCATTGAGTTGGGGAAGGATTTCTGGAGGAGGTGATGTCTAACCCAAGACTGGAGCAAAGAATGGGAATTCTCCAGTGATGGTATGTGGAATGGAAAGGATTGTTTTCTGGATGAAGTGAAAATGTGCTAAGGTTGGAAGACTGGATTTGCACCTGATGGTTGCAAAGACTTTAAACGTATTCATGACTTAGACTTAGGTGGGGTACTAGGAGTGGGGTGGCGCGGTATGAGTATCAGGAGATGAAGCAGGAGGAGAAAGTGCTTGGCGTCAGATTCTGTAACAAAGTGGACTAAGTCAAAGAAAGTGAAGTCGCTCAGTCATGTCCAACTCTTTGTCACCCCATGGGCTGTAGCCCACCAGGCTCCTCCATCCATGGAATTTTCTAGGCAAGAGTACTGGAGTGGGTTGCCATTTCCTTCTCTAGGGGAGAAGTGGACTAAAGAAAGCAATAAGGAGAACAGAGGGGAGATGACAGAAAGCATGATCCGAACACAGTTTGCTTTTATAACCTGCAGCTCCTGGTGTGAGTCTGGGTTCTGTCCTTCACTCCCAGGCACGGTGTGTTCTGGCGCGAATGTTCCTCCCCCATCAAAGGGGAGTAGCTCTGCCCTGGTGACCTCCTGGATGGTGGTGAGGAGCAAGTCAACAGTGCCTGGAAAGTGATGGTGGACTCCTTGACCAGCTCTGTCCTTGCAGGTCTCCAGCACAGGATGGAGATACTAATCAGTGCCCCACGTTCTAGGGGTGGGGAGGCTATTCCAGAAGCCAAGAGGTTCTTCCACTTTGGTGTTTTCCACAGCCTGGAAGATAACCTCTGACTCTAACCCAGTGAGCAAGGGCAGTAGCCGCTCTTCTTTCTGCTCATGAGCCCCATGCTTTGGCCATACAAAATTCCAAAGCTAGTGTGCCAGAAACAAAACAAAGCAAACAAGCGGAATAGAATTAAACCCTCCACTAGTCTAAAAGTTTGATTCCTCCCAACAATACAAGGTTAATGAAAAAGACTTGAGACCTGGATCTGATTTTCAGATGGAAAACTACTCACTACCCAAACTCCTCCGTTTTGATAATTTCCCTGAGTTCATCTGCACTCATTTTCAGGCCTCTCTCCTTGGGAAGGTTTTCCTGACATGTGGTACAGCCGCTGCTGGGGTCCCTCTTTACACGTTCACAGCAAACTGCACCTTCAGTATCATTTTAACTTCTACTAATTGCTTCTCAAGTGCAAAGTTAAAAAATGATCACATATGTGACCCTCAGTTCCCCTTTTGATTCATTACTGCATACGACTCCATTATATTGGGTTAGCCCAAACGTTTGCTTGGGTTTTTCCATAAGATGTTATAACAACCCAGTATTACTTCATTATTACACAGAATTGATTTTTTAGAATACCCTTTTCCAAAGACCTATTTTCCCCCAAATAAGCAAACAATAACATCAACAGGTGAGCCTGGCATGTTGTAAACCATGGGGTCACAAAGAGTCAGACATGATTTAGCAACTGAACAACAGCAACAACAAGCAAACACAATTTGGGCTTATAAAATCCAAAATGCAAGTCGGTTTAGCTTCTGAAATAAAGTATACACACACTTACTTGCAAATCGCAAATAGAAACAGGTACACAGAGAACAAACGTATGGATGCCAATGGGGAAATGGGCGTGGGATGAATTGACAGATTAGAATTGACGTGTATACACTATGTATAAAATACACAACTAATGAGAAAAATATGACATTGTAAATCAAGTATACTTCAATAAAATTTTAAAAAAAATAAGATGAGTGACATCAAATAGGAACGTTTTTGTTTGCAGAGCTGCTGAGTCTTTCCTTTGGGAAATCCCTAATCTCTACTCTGACAGGCAATCCTGGGCTAATCTTCTCATGAGGCCTCACTTGTCCAAACTCTGTGCGACTTGCTACGATTCTTCCAAGAAGAACATGCTCTCACCCTCTGAACTAAGCCAGGCCAAGAGGCCCCAGTGGCTGGCTCTCTGCTTGAAAACCTTCATGCTAAGTTCATTCAAGTACATACTCAGCCCTTCTCAGGTTATCAGCTCTGCATAAAAATTCTGGTCAAATTGAGTATAAAATCTGATATTTTACCACTTTAGAATCCCCATGTCCTTTTCCTGGGAATCAGTTTAAGAGGAAAGGCAGATTTTTTTCATGTACATAGGATCAGATTATCCTTCCCCATTTGTTGAAGCTCCACACTCATCCTTCCAAGAGATGTGCTTTAGTTTCCAACTCTCTTTTATGATGGCAAAAGAAGGGGGGTGGCAGAGGATGAGATGGTTAGATGGCATCACAGACTCAATGGACATGAATCTGAGCAAACTCCAGGAGACAGTGAAGGACAGGGAAGCCTGGCATGCTACAGTTCATGGAGTCACAAAGAGTCAGACACAACTTAGTGACGGAAGAGCAGCAGCAGCAGCAATCTCAGTAATTCAGGAGTGATTGCCCTTTCCAATCAATTGATTCCAATGTATCTATATGTGCACCCATACCTCCAAGGTGCCTTACTCTGCTCATGACTTCCTGTAAAAGAGAACACTCTTGGTAAATCGAAATGGACTCCTGGTAGATATTTTGCTAGCGATAAGAATGGAAAACAGAAATGTAACCTCTGGCATGTATCTTAACAAAACAAAATTTATGATTCTCTATTGCAGTTATCTAGTTTCTCGCCAGGGTGTGCCACTAGGTTGCGGAACTGTATCTCATGTACAGCCACAAGGTATTACTTGTTGTTTTTATTCATTTCCATAATTTCTAATATAGATCCTAAGGCAAAGTTGGACTCCAGTATTATTTAATGAAAGGAAAAAGAATAAATGAGTACATTGATATCCTGTTAGAATCCTTCCTGGGTACTGCATTCAAAATGAGGATGAGCCTTTATTCGTGGCCACAATAATTATATTTCTGAAAAAGACATTTTCCTTTAGTAGATCCGCTTTTGCGTTACCTGAATTTGTGGCTGCCTTCTACTGAAATGCCGTAAACCCAGGCTTGCCTAATAACAAGGCAGATGGAAGTGCTACATGCAAAGTCCTTTACAAAGTCCCAGGATGGAAAGACCCACCAGGAAGAAAAGTTGCAGTCTCCTCTTTAATAACACCAGATACAAGTGGTATCAGAACCTCACACATATGTACCTACTTGTCAACAAGTGAGTTTGTGTGTGAACATGGGGTTCCTGGGTTCTGGCTCCAGCTCTGCTGTCAACTCACTGGATAACCTTGAATGAATCTCTTTCTCTCTCTGAGCCTCAGTCTCCCCTTCTCTAACAAACAGGGGCTTGTATATATCATCTCCTTGTTCAGTTGAAACATTGTATTTAATTCCTTGAAGCTCTTGTGGTTTCCATGTCTATGGTTGGGGGTGACCTTGTTCTGGCTCACAAGTCTCTACCTTCATCATTTATCCCCAGGTGACAACTTGGCCAGGAGAGACTTACTCAAGGGATTGTCAGCGTATTGTATCCCAAGAGAAGTGCAGTTATCTGACACTGAGCAGTTTTCAAAATTCTCAATTGTGGCTGTTTACTGCTCCCTGGTGGTACAAGGAGGATTCTGCAGATGCCCAAAGAAAATGTTTCTCTGAAATGTAGCTCTCACTCTTTCTTTATTGGAAGGCTTAATGAGCAAAATATGTAACATGTCAATACAATGCCTGCTACCAAATAGTTGAATAAATTCATGTTCACCTGTCCCTTCCAAAGGAAACTGGCTTCAGATTGTTGTGTTTAAAAGATCCTTTAAAATATTAGAGTTGTAGAACAGGAATTTAGAGCATATAAGAACAACAAAACATCGTCAGTAAATGATGGGTATATATTAAGCAAAATCAATATATTAAAAGTGATCAAAGTAGAGAAGAAGCAAAGCAACTCTGAAAAAAATATTCATTCATTTATTTTTCATTCATAGTTCATGGAAGTGGCAGGAATAGGGAAAGTCTAACATTTATTAGCTTCTATATGTCCCATTATTGAAAAGCAGAGACATTACTTTGTCAACAAAGGTCTGTCTAGTCGAGGCTATGGTTTTTCCAGTGGTCATGTATGGATGTGAGAGTTGTACTGTGAAGAAACCTGAGCCCTGAAGAACTGATCCTTTTGAACTGTGGTGTTGGAGAAGACTCTTGAGAGTCCCTTGGACTGCAAGGAGATTCAACCAGTCCATCCTAAAGGAAATCAGTCCTGAATATTCATTGGAAGGACTGATGTTCAAGCTGAAACTCCAATACTTTGGTCACATGATGCGAAGAGCTGACTCAGTTGAAAAGACCCTGATGCTGGGAAAGACTGAGGGCAGGAAGAGAAGGGGACAACAGAGGATGAGATGGTTGGGTTTGGGTGAACTCCAGGAGTTGGTGATGGACAGGGAGGCCTGGCCTGCTGTGGTCCATGGGGTCGCAAAGAGTCGGACACGACTGAGCGACTGAACTGAAACACTGATAGGTCCCATGTTTTTATAAGTTTTGTTACATTTGATGCACAGAAAAACCTAATGATGTGGGAGTTAGCAGCCTCATTCTACACAGGAGGGGACTGAGCCTCAAAGAGGCAAATGACTCTTTATATATGTTGGGTGGACAATTTTACATCCTGTATCTCAGCTGATACTCATAACCTCTATTTATGATGGATATCAAATACCTTATTTTATGGATGAAAAAAAATGAAGCTTGTTCAATCAGTAGCTTCTGGGAGTTTTCCCACCAAATAACTTTTCTACTTGGATAATTTTTCTGTGGTGTGCTTTAAAGCCATGCTTCATTGTCCTATTCTCCATGAAGGATTATCCATTTCCTCCTTCCAAAGCAGACTTTGCCATTTCTCTCTCCATGCTCCCATTGCATGGGATAACTGGATCTGCCGTGGTAGCTTTCAGCGGTCATTCATTGTTTCATTTACTTAAAAACTTTTTATAATAATTTCACAATTTGTATGGAAATTCAAAAAACCTCGAATAGCCAAAGCAATCTTGAGAAAGAAGAATGGAACTGGAGGAATCAACCTGCCTGACTTCAGGCTCTACTACAAACCCACAGTCATCAAGACAGTATGGTACTGACACAAAGACAGAAATATAGATCAATGGAACAAAATAGAAAGCCCAGAGATAAATCCATGCACCTATGGACACCTTATCTTTGACAAAGGAGGCAAGAATATACAGTGGAGAAAAGACAATCTTTTTAACAAGTGGTGCTGGGAAAACTGGTCAACCACTTGTAAAAGAATGAAACTAGAACACTTTCTAACATCATACACAAAAGTAAACTCAATATTCATTAAAGATCTAAACATAAGACCAGAAACTATAAAACTCTTAGAGGAGAACATAGGCAAAACACTTTCTGACATACATCACAGCAGGATCCTCTATGACCCACCTCCCAGAATATTGGAAATAAAAAATAAACAAATGGGATTTAATTAAAATTAAAAAGCTTCTGCACAACAAAAGAAACTATAAGTAAGGTGAAAAGACAGCCTTCAGAATGGGAGAAACTAATAGCAAATGAAGCAACTGACAAACAACTTATCTCAAAAATATACAAGCAACTCCTACAGCTCAATTCCAGAAAAATAAATGACTCAATCAAAAAATGAGCCACAGAACTAAATAGACATTTCTCCAAAGAAGATATTCAGATGGTTAACAAACACATGAAAAGATGTTCAACATCACTCATTATCAGAGAAATGCAAATCAAAACCACTATGAGGTACCATTTCACACCAGTCAGAATTGCTTTGATCCAAAAGTCTACAAGCAATAAATGCTGGAGAGGGTGTGGAGAAAAGGGAACCCTCTTACACTGTTGGTGGGAATGCAAACTAGTACAGCCACTTTGGAGAACAATATGGAGATTCCTTAAAAAACTGGGAATAGAACTGCCTTATGATCCAGCAATCCCACTGCTGGGCATACACACTGAGAAAACCAGAATTGAAAGAGACACATGTACCCCAATGTTCATCGCAGCACTGTTTATAATAGCCAGGACATGGAAGCAACCTAGATGTCCATCAGCAGATGAATGGATAAGAAAGCTGTGGTACATATACACAATGGAGTATTACTCAGCCATTAAAAAGAATACATTTGAATCAGTTCTAATGAGGGGGATGAAACTGGAGCCTACTATACAGAGTGAAGTAAGCCAGAAAGAAAAACACCAATACAGTATACTAATACATATATATGGAATTTAGAAAGATGGTAACGACAACCCTGTATGCGAGACAGCAAAAGAGACACTGATGTATAGAACAGTCTTTTGGACTCTGTGGGAGAAGGAGAGGGGATGACTTGGGAGAATGGCATTAAAACATGTATAATATCATATAAGAAACAAATTGCCAGTCTAGGTTCGATGCAGGATACAGGAAGCTTGGGGTTGGTACACTGGGATGACCCAGAGGGATGGTATGAGGAGGGAGGTGGGAGGGGGTTCAGGATGGGGAACATGTGTACACCCATGGCGGATGCATGTTGATGTATGGAAAAACCAATACAATATTGTAAAGTAAAAAAATATATATAAAATTTAAAAAAAAAAAAGAAAAAAAAACCTTTTTATTGACTGGCTACTATCAGGAAAACTGCTCAGTTTAAGGTTTTGGCAGGCGAGACACATAAGTAAGTAAAGAAAGTAAGTGCGAGTTGCTCAGTTGTGTCCGACTCTGCAACCCCAAGGACCATAGATAGCCACCAGGCTCCTGTGTCTGTGGGAGTCTCCAGGCAAGAATACTGGAGTGGGTTGTTATTCCCTCCTCCGGGGGGTTTTCCAACCCAAGGATCAAACCTGGGACTCCTGCATTGCAGGTGGATTCTTTACCATCTGAGCCATCAGGGATACAGACAAGAGTTCTTGCCAAACAGAACTCAGATCTAGTGAAAGAGACAGACATCAATAGATAACCATAAACATGACGTGTATATATATATACATCGGCTTCCTCGATGGTTCAGCGGGTAAAGAATCTGCCTGCAATGCAGGGGACAGAGGAAACACAGGTTCAATCCCTGAGAAGATCCCCTGGAGAAGGAAATGGTAACCTGCTCCAGTACTCTTGCCTGGAAACTCCCATGGACAGAGGAGCCTGGCAGGCTACAGTCCAAAGGGTCAGAAAGAGTCATACATGACTAAGCACGCAGGCACAGCATATATATATAAAACCAAGATGCTGGAGTGAGATAGTAGAGGGTAGCTTTAGAGTAGATTGATTTTAAGCAGGAGCAACATAGCATCATACATGTTCTTATGTGTCACTTTAAGCATCTCATGTTTTTATTCTAGGAACAATAGGAATCCCCAAAATGAATGAATTGATCAGAATTTTATTTTAAAATATCAGTGTCTCATTTTTTAGAGAATTCTCCACACTACTTGAAGTCAGACCATCTAGCATTGTGGATGGCATAATAGTAGGCACTCAGGGCTGTTGCTGAAATAATGAAGTAGGCATATATATATATGCATATACATATATATGTATATACATGATATGTATACACATATTCAATATATACAAACCCATATATATATAATGCTTATACATATTCAATAATCCTGTGAATGACACACTCAAATAGCCATTGCTATGTCAATTGAGAGGTTAGAAGACTAGAATACAGAGAGATGGAATCACTTGGTATTGTTGGTAGTTGAGTAAGCCAGGATGCAAACTTGTCTAAAATATCCTTTAGGGTCTACATTTTTCCCACAACTATATGCTCTGACTCTCATTATGACATGTGGCCTCTGGTGGAAGTTGTTCAACAATGTAGACTCTGAGTCAGTGAGAGTTTTCACCTAGTAGCCTGCCTCTCCCAATTTTTTAAGCTCTGGGTGCTCTCTTGATAGCTCTCTGGACACCATACCATTCTACCTGTTCAGGCAACCATCTGTCTTCCTGCTGCATCTGCCTCTGGCCCCAGTGGGTAGGCTTCTACTCATCATCCATTCCAAAGCTAGACGCCAGAGCTTGACCATCACTCAGTGTCCCTGGCTCCTACTTAACTCAGTTGTAAGCCAGCCTGGGTCAAACAGCACTGGACCATCATTTCCCTTATCTAGAAATGAGAAACAACCTACTTCAGGGTCTTAGAAGGTGAGTCCCAATATATATAGGGAAATCTATTCCATGGTGTTTTCCTTTCTTTTCAGGTTTATTGTGATAGAATTGATTTGAAACACATGTTGCAAAATAATCATCATTATAGTATTAACTAATACCTCCAACATATCACATAATTACAATTTTTTTTTTTTTTTTGGTGAGCCCATCTAAGATGTACTCTATAAACAACTTTAAAATATATAATCAGCTCAGTTCAGTTCAATTCAGTCGCTCAGTCGTGTCCAACTCTTTGCGACCCCATGAATCGCAGCACGCCAGGCCTCCCTGTCCATCACCAGCTCCCGGAGTTCACTTAAACTCATGTCCATCTAGTCGTTGATGCCATCCAGCCATCTCATCCTCTGCCGTCCCCTTCTCCTCCTGCCCCCAATCCCTCCCAGCATCAGAGTTTTTCCAGTGAGTCAGCTCTTCGCATGAGGTGGCCGAGTCCTGGAGTTTTACTAAATATAATCATCATGCAGTACATTGCTTTCCCAGAACTTATTCATTATTAAACTGGGAGTTTGTACCCTGTGGCCAAAATCTTTCCATCTCTCCCACCTCCAGCCCTTGGTAACCACCATTCTACTCTCTGTTTCTATGAATTTGGCTTTTCTATATTCCACAGACAAGTGTCAGCATATGGTATTAATCCTGGAGTATTTTGAACTCCGTGTTTTCTATGACTTTGTGTCAGTTCATGTAATAAGACTTGGTTTGGTTTTTAGTAAGAGAAACTGAAAAATCACATGTCACAAATAAATCAGGAAATGTGTTCTTCCTATTATAATAATATAATGGGATATATGTATATATAGGGCTTCCTGGGTGGTGTAAGTGGTAAAGAACCCAGCTGTCAAGTCAGAGACATGAGAGACTTGCATTTGATCCCTGGGTCTATAAGATCCCCTGGAGGAGGACATAGGAAACCCACCTCAGTACTCTTGCCTGGAGAATCTCATGGACACAGGAGCCTGGTGGTCTACAGTCCATATGGTTGCAAAGAGTCAGACATGACTGAAGCAACTTAGCATGCACACATGTAATATATTACAACACCACCAACAACAAAAAGTCTGGAAGTCAGCAATTGAGGGCTTCTATAGCTATTTTGAGATGCCAACAGGAATACAGGCTGCTTCTGTCTTTTTCCCCAGCCCTTCTTTATCACATGTTATCCCACCGAAATGGCTGAACCATTTTCAGTAATACAATCATGACCTGGACAGAGAGGGGAAGAGCATGAATAAAAGGTACGTGCTGGCCGAGTGGGCTCCTTTTAAATCACGTGTGCGTGCTCAGCTACTCAGTTGTGTCTGATTTTTTACGACCCCATGGACTATATAGCCTGCCAGGCTCCTCTGTCCATGGGATTCTCCAGGCAAGAATACTGGAGTGGGTTGCCATGTCCTTCTTTAGGGGATCTTTTCAATTCAAGGATCGAACCCATGTCTCTTGCACTGGCAGGTTGATTCTTTACCACTGAGCCACCTGGGAAGAGCCTCCTTTTAAAGACTGTCCTCCAAAACCCTACCAAATATTCTGCTTATGTCTGGTTGCCTAGAACCTAGTCACATGGCCACTCCCTGTTAATGGTTTTAGTTGAATTGTTGATACCGTCACACCAAAGCCATCATTTATTGAATGTCAGTGATGTCAATGTCCTCCCTCTGTATTATTTCATTTATCCTTTGGAATAGACCTATGAATTGTAGGTATAAAGTTACTTTTTAAATGACTTTGGAGATCCCTGTGATCCCCCTCTGAGTAGAAATACTTTCTGCACTCATAGCATTTATCAGGCACTTTTGTTTGTTTTGTGAAGGCAGTCTCCTTGAAGCCTAATATTTGTATGAGCTAGAGAGCACTTGTTATTCCCATTTTCCAAATAATGCAATTGAGGCTTATGAGATCAAGTCACTTGATTAAGGGCACATGGCTAATACATGGCATTTCCAGCATTCCAATCTGAGTCAGTCTGACTCTGAAGCTCATGGAGTTTTCCATTCTGATGTGTTGCCACATTTGAATCTGTCTAGCTAAGGAGGAAGGGCATCCTTGGAGCACACCAGATAATTTCTCACCAGCATCCCCACCGGCCCCGTGCTGACTGAAAAATGCCTATACACATCTTGTATCACTGCTTCCCATCAGCCCTGGCCTCTGTGGTTTCCCCAGAGCTGTTCCCAAGGTCCCCAAAGGGCTGAAAATGTCATCTCTGCAGATAAATTGGGAACAAATTAAAGGACGGCAGAGGGATGGATGGGAAGATTGAGCCAAGGTAAAAATAATAATAATAACATTCCAAACAATTTTCATTTGGCACAGAGTGATTTTTCCTTGGGCATTTTTCCTCTTCCAGTTTTGTAATTCATGTTTATTTTCAGTGAAACTCACTCCATCTGTATCTGATTCATTCACACTTAATTCATCAGCAGACAGTTTTGTCAGAGAAAAAAGATTCCGATGTGCCTCTTGCATTTGACTATGGAATCGGGGTCTGTCGGGAACGCCAGGGCGAGGTGGCCTGTGAGAAACTGCAGAGAAGCAGGTGAAGTGGCTTCACACTTCTGCCACTGTGCACAGCCCTCTGCTGTTTTCTCTTTGATTTAGGCAGCTCTGGTGGTCTTCCCAGTGATTTTGTAATAGGAGCTTAGGCACAGATCTTTCCCACTCTGCTGGCTCCATTTCATCTGCCCATAAACACACTCACATTTCTCTCATTCTAAAACACAAAAGAGCTAAGTCACCTCTCAACAAAAGGATCACAAACCACAATTTCCTTTCCCACCCCCATTCATCCTCAAACACGTTTCCACACCAGAATCTCAGAAGTTTGCACTCTGCATTCATCACCTCTGCTTTACTCCTCATGCCGCCATCATGGACCTCCTCCTCCTGTACCCAAACAAGACTTTTTAATGAAAGTCATCTTTCAATTGCCAAGTCCAGTGGTTAACATTCTGTTACTGTGTGATTAGTGTCTCAGTTGCATTGGCAGCTGTTGACACTTCTCTCCTTCTTTACTTTGCTCCATCGGCTTCATTCCACCCCTCTTCTTCTTTATTCCCTTTTCAGTCTCATGTATCTCCATTCTTCTTTATTCATTCAAAAAAGAATTATGCACCATGACCCCTAAGTCTTGACTGAAGGTTCTGGAACCAGAATGTCTGGGTCCAAAGCCCACTGTGCCATTTCCAAATGTGTGACCTTGGGCAAGTTTCTCAACCCTCTCTGTGTCTCAACTGAAAACTAGGGAAAGTTATAAATTCTTGCCTCATAGGGTTGGAAAGGAATTAAATTAATTTATTACTTATAAATTTCTTTAAACAGCACCTAATATCATATTCATAATTACTCAATAGATTTTAACTGAGATGACCAGTACTAAACACAATCTTCCAGTCCAGCATTTCTCATGATGTACTCTGCATATAAGTTAAATAAGCAGGGTGACAATATACAGCCTTGACGTACTCCTTTTCCTATTTGGAACCAGTCTGTTGTTCCATGTCCAGTTCTGACTGTTGCTTCCTGATCTGCATACAGATTTCTCAAGAGGCAGGTCAGGTGGTCTGGTATTCCCATCTCTTTCAGAATTTTCCACAGTTTATTGTGATCCACACAAAGGTTTTGGCATTGTCAATAAAGCAGAAATAGATGTTTTTCTGGAACTTTCTTGCTTTTTTGATGATCCAGAGGATGTTGGCAATTTGATCTCTGGTTCCTCTGCCTTTTTTAAAACCAGCTTGAACATCTGCAAATTCATGGTTCACATATTGCTGAAGCCTGGCTTGGAGAATTTTGAGCATTACTTACCTAACGTGTGAGATGAGTGCAACTGTGCAGTAGTTTGAGCATTCTTTGGCATTGCCTTTCTTTGGGATTGGAATGAAAACTGACCTTTTCCAGTCCTGTGGCCACTGCTGAGTTTTCCAAATTTGCTGGCATATTTAGTGCAGCACTTTCACAGCATCATCTTCCAGGATTTGGAATAGCTCCACTGGAATTCCATCACCTCCACTAGCTTTATTCATAGTGATGCTTTCTAAGGCCCACTTGACTTCACATTCCAGGATGTCTGGCTCTAGATGAGTGATTACACCATCGTGATTATCTGGGTCATGAAGATCTTTTTTGTACAGTTCTTGTGTGTATTCTTGCCACCTCTTCTTAATATCTTCTGCTTCTGTTAGGTCCATACCATTTCTGTCCTTTATCGAGCCCATCTTTGCATGAAATGTTCCCTTGCTCTCTCTAATTTTCTTGAAGAGATCCCTAGTCTTTCCCATTCTGTTGTTTTCCTCTATTTCTTTGCATTGATGGCTGAGGAAGGCTTTCTTATCTCTTCTTGCTATTCTTTGGAACTCTGCATTCAGATGCTTATATCTTTCCTTTTTCTCCTTTGCTTTTCACTTCTCTTCTTTTCACAGCTATTTGTAAGGCTTCCCCAGACAGCCATTTTGCTTTTTTGCATTTGTTTTCCATAGGATTTCTTTGAAAGAAATGGTGCTAAAGCTGAAACTCCAGTACTTTGGCCACCTCATGCGAAGAGCTGACTCAGTGGAAAAGACTCTGACGGTGGGAGGGATTGGGGGCAGGAGGAGAAGGGGGACAACAAAGGATGAGATGGCTGGATGGCATCACTGACTCGATGGATTTGAGTCTGAGTGAACTCTGGGAGTTGGTGATGGACAGGGAGGCCTGGCGTGCTGCGATTCATGGGGTCGCAAAGAGTCAGACACGACTGAGTGACTGAACTGAACTGAAACACAATCTAATAATCTGTAAAAGTGTATATAATAAGATTGATGATAGATGGGGATGTACTCTAATAAAATCATTGTGATTACTTTTAAATTATGTTGGTGACTTACCCGGTGTTCCAGTGGTTAAGAAGCCACCTGCCAATGCAGGGTATGCAGGTTCAATCCCTGCTCTGGGAACTAAAATCCCACACGACACGGGGCAACTAAGCCCGTGTGCACCACAACTGCTGAAGCCCTAGAGCCCAGGCTCTGCAACAGGAGATGCCACTGCAGTGGGAAGGCTGCTCACCAAAACTAGAGAGCCCATGTGCTGCAGTCCAGAGCAGCCAAAAATGGATAAAATAATGCTGGATGCATATTCTAGTCTATGGGATACTATGTCCAAACCTATGGATGGAAAACAAGTCCATATGGTTTTACTAATGTATATACATGTAAAGATAGAAAGTGAGGTTAAATTGTTGCCTAATTATACAATAAAAGGAAAAAGTAATGGAAAAAATGTATAATTTACCAACATTAATGACAAGAAAGCTGGAATGGTCATATAACTATTAAAATAAGCCTGAGGCAAAGAGTACTTCCAGAGGAATATAGAGATGCTGTGTAATGATAAAGGAGTCAGTTCATTGGAAAAACATGGGCTCATCTATGAGAATGTACCAAAGTAGGAAGCAAGAACATCCACAGCGAGACTTGAGAATTGTAACTCTTTTCCCTTAGCATTAAGAAACAAAGCCTGGGGCTTCCCTGGTGGTCCAGTCGCTGAGACTCCTCACTCCTGCAGGGAGCCTGGATTCTATCCCTGATCAGGGAACTGGATCCCCATACGCTGCATCTCAAGAGTCCTCAACTGAAGAGTGAAGATTCCATGTGCCAAAATTAAGGCCCAGAACAGTCAAATAAATAAAGTAAATATCAAAAAATTAAAAAGAACTAGATCAAAAAAATCACTAAAGCTATATAATATTCAAGCCCTGTCAATCACCACTGGCCTGGCATTATAGCAAGTTGCATCCAGCAACTGCATAATACACATTTTCTTCAACTGTATTTGGAATTTTCACCAAGATAAACAATGTATTGGGTCATAGAAAATCTCTATGAAATAGAAAGAAATTGCTTTCTTACTGACTTTATTCACTGATCTCAGCGAATTTAAATAAGAATCTGAAAAATAAGATAACCAATGCTGTATTTTATATATGGAAACTAAACAGCATGCTTGTACATAACTTATAGGCCAGTGAAAAATAATGAGAAAAACTAGAAATTATTATCAACTAAAGGACATAGAAGGAACACATGTTAATATTGTCAGGATGTATTTAAAGCTGTATTTAAAGTACTAAATGCTTATGTCAGAATTAATTACTTAAATTTCCACCTTAAGAACATAAACAATTAAACTTCAAATTAGTAAATGAAAAAAAGTATATGAAATTAAGGGCATAAGCCAATAAAATAGAAAAACAACAGAGAAAATTAATAAAGCTAAATGTAGCTTTCTAGAAACTTACAAAACATTGATGAATCTCCTCAAGTATTCATTCAGAAAAATGCAGACACATAAATTCTCTTTATAAGAGAGAGGATGTCATTCAATATTCCCCACATGGAAAAAACATAGTAAAATAATATTATTAAAATTTGACATAAATAAACTCAACAACTTATGTGAAATGGGAAGAAAGAATCTTTAAAAAATACATAACTTAGTAAAACACTGATACAAGAAGAAATAGAAATCTAAAGAGTTCTGTATCTTTTTTTTTTCATGGAAAGGCATTTTATTTTAAATATAGCAGTGTGTACATGTCAGTTCTAAGCTCCCAGTCTATTGGTCCCCTTTCCCTTTCGCCCCTGGTAACCATAAGTTTATTCTCTAAGTCTGTGAGTCTGTTCCTGTTTTGTAAATAAGTTCATTTATATCTATTTTTTCAGATTCTGCAAACAAGTGATATCATATGATATGTGACTTTCTCTGAATACTTCACTTAGTATGATGATCTCCAGTTCCATCCATGTTGCTGCAAATGGCATTATTTCATTCCTTTTTATGGCTGAATAATAAGCAGAGACATTACGTTGCTGACAAAGGTCCATCTAGTCAAAGCTATGGTTTTTCCAGTAATCATGTATGTATGTGAGAACTGGACCATAAAGAAAGCTGAGTGCCGAAGAATTGATGCTTTTGAACTGTGGTGCTGAAGAAGACTCTTGCGAGTCCCTTGGACTGCAAGGAGATCCAACCAGTCCATCCTGAAGGAGATCAGTCCTGGGTGTTCATTGGAAGGACTGATGTTGAAGCTGAAGCTCCAATACTTTGGCCATCTGATGCAAAAAAACTGACTCAGTTGAAAAGACCCTGATACTGGGAAAGATTGAGGGCAGGGGGAGAATGGATGACAGAGGATGAGATGGTTAGATGGCATCGCTGACTCGATGGACATGAGTCTGAGCAAACTCCGGGAGTTGATGATGGACAGGGAAGCCTGGCGTATTGCAGTCTGTGGGGTCACAAAGAGTTGGACACGACTGAGAGACTGAACTGAACTGAATATTCCATTGTATATATGCACCACTTCTTCCATATCCATTCATTTTTTGATATACATTTAGGCTGCTTCCATGCCTTGGCTATTGTAAACAGTGCAGCAATGAACATTGGGGTGCATGTATCTTTCTGAGCCGTGTTTTTCTCTGGATATCTGTCCAGGAGTCGTATGGCACTAGTAGTAGAGAACACACCTGCCAATGCAGGAGACATAAGAGATGTGGGTTCAATCCCTGGGTCAAGAAGATCCCATGGAGGGGGCCACGGCAACCCATGCCAATATTCTTGCCTGGAGAATCCCAAGGACAGAGGAGACTGGCGGGCTACAGTCCATAGGGGCGCACAGAGTGGGACGTGACTGAAGTAATTTAGCATTCGTGGCAGATCTATTTTTAGTTTATTAAAGAATCTTCATCCGTTCCTATAAATTATCCTCCATATATTCCCATAAATTCTCCTATCAGCAGTGTAGGAAGGTTCCCTTTTCCCCACACCCTCTCCAGCATTTATTATTCGCAGGTTTTTTGGTGTTGGTCATTCTGACTGCTGTGAGATAACATGTCATTGTAGCTTAGATTTGTACTTCTTTAAGAATGAGTGATGTTAAGCATCTTTTCATGTGCTTCTAGGCCATCTGAATGTCTTCTATGGAGAAATGTCTCTTTAGGTCTTCTGCCAAATTATGATTGGGTGTTTTATTTTGTTTTGCTATTGAGTTGCATGAACTGTTTATAAATTTTGGAAATTAATCCCTTGTCAGTTGCATTATTTGCAACTAAATAGTTATCTTTTAAAACCGTGGATTTATAAGTGTGCCCCTCACCTAACCAGAGCTATCAATATCATACCTGACTGTATTAAAATGCAAATTTTTTACCCTCACCTCAAAACTAGTGAACCAGGAACTGTGAAAACAATGTGCAACAGTTTTTTTAAAGCCCTCCAGGAATGAATGTAGGAGAAACATCCAAAACAAGATATTACCAAATTAAATCTAAAACACATAAAAAGGATTAAGAGACCTCTGTCCCAAGTAAAATAGATCACTTTCATATTTAAAAAACCAAGCAATGAAATTAATTACATTGCTAATATACATTAATATGCATAAATATATAATATATAACATATCAATTACACAGAGTAAAAGAGAAAACTAATAAATCTTGTATGTTAAGTTCCTTCAGTCATGTCTGCCTCTTTGCAAGCCTATGGCCTGTAGCCTGCCAGGCTCCTCTGTCCATGGGATTTTCCAGGCAAGAAGACTGGAGTGGGGTGTCATGCCCTCCTCCCAGGGGATCTTCCCAACCCAGGGAGAGAACCCACGTCTCTTATGTCTCCTGAATCTGCAGATGAGTTCTTCATCACTAGTGGCATCTGGGAAGCCCAATAATATCTTAATAAGTTCAAAAAAACTATTTTGAACAATTTAATATCTATGCATGATAAAACTTTTAACAAGCTAGGAATAGAACACACCTTTATCAATATGTTAAAGGCACCTCCATTAGCAGTACTAACAAAGGATAAACTGTGAACAGCCTATAAGCACATGAAAAGCTCTTAGCACCACTAATCGTCAGGGAAATAAATATACACATGAACCGCAATGAGGTGCCACTAAGAGAACAGTAACATGAATACTGGAAAGGTGGGGAGAACCATACTCTACAATGTTTCTGGCGGGAGTGTAAAATTGCACAACTGCTGCGGGACAATGTTTTGATATTTTCTTATAACAAAACTCTGCTGTGTGACCTGGCAATTCTAAGTGTTTTAGCCAAAGGAAATGAAAATCTGTTTTTACAAAATGACCTGCAAAAAAAATGTTCACAGTAACCTTATTCATAATAGTCTAAAACTGAAATGGATAAGCAAACAGTGGTATATTCACATAATGGAATAATATTAAGTAACAACACCAGCACCTTACTTGTATATTCAGTAATATAGTTGGATTGTACAGACATTACACTGAGCACAGAGGCCGGACACAACAGAGAAGGCACTGTTATACACGATTCCATTTATAGGAATTCCTACCATAGGCAAAACTAATCTAAGTTGAAGAAAAATTCAGAATAGCTGTGCCTCTGGGGGACAGTTAAACTGGGAAGAGACTGAAGGGAAAATTCTAGGTTGACAGTTAAACTCTATAGATAGGTATGTAGGTTGCATGCTTGGATGCATTTGTCAAAACTAATGGAATTGTAACTTAAGATTGTGCATCTCCTAAAATTCAGTTTTATCTTTAAAAATGTGTATTAAGAAAAAAAAAAGTCTGTATGCTTCTTGAATTGACAGCCAAATTGCTGGCTTGGTTAACCTTCAATAGCAAAAATATTGATTAAAGTCTAACTTAAATGGAAAGATACTGAATGAAATATTGTAAGGTTTTTCAAATCTTCCATATGTCTATTGTATTTGATTTTGCATGTGATTATTGCTGCCTTAAAGCCAATATCAATATTTATCTGCAGCTTGGAAAGAAAGCTTTTCTTGCCAGAAACGCGTAAGCTCTCTTTTCCTCTTGCTATAAATGGGATAAGTCCTACCAAACACTTTTCAAAAATAAATGAGTGGAACATTAATTTCCTGATAGCTCAACACCCCAGCTTTTCAGTAGCATTAACTGATTTCATATGTTTAGTCTTTCATTGGTGAAGTTATTCATTTCTGAATATAGATCTCTTTTTTTTCTGGGAAATTAGAGATACAGTTAGTTTAGTTTATACTTTCCTTCTAATCATTTTCAAAACTTAATAACCTTCATTTTATTTTGACATTGCTTAGCAGGAACACACAGCTGAAATAATCTGTTGATGCCCACAGTTGGATAGATATATAAACAGGGAAGCTATTCTTTTGTTTTTGTACAATATTGGATATATTGGAGAATGAAACAAGATGAAGACAGGTAAGTAAAGTGCTGGTGAAACTTTTGGTGTTGACTCACATTACATTATCTTTATGTGTAAACATGATATAATACACATATTTTAAAATTTCATTCAACACCTGCTTACTCTACAGGTCTAGCAAGCTATCATGTTTTATCACTTTGACAAACATTTCTGAAAATTATTGAATCTCAAACCTTGAAAATACAGAAATGAGAATAAAATTCTATGAAAATACGTAGCCTAGGGTAGGGGGACCGACAATCATACTAGCAATAGTCATTTTAATAGGATATGTTACATGCTAATACACGGAAACAATGGGTTATGAATATGTCAATAGCTGTGCGTGGACACTAACCCAGTTCTGTGGGAGTATATTGGGCAAGATTCTAAAATTCTTCACTCTCCTTACATTTCCCTCCCATCACCTTCAACTTTACCTGGCTTATTTTAATTTCTTTCAGGTCTCAGATTGAATATCATGATTTTGGAGACTTGTTTTCTAAACTCTCATGCTATGAGATATCCTTATTTTATACTTTTATGGTTCCACACAATTTGCTTCGTAACATCACCATTGTAATTAAAGAACTTGAGGATAACTATTTGTCTAACATTGAATTCATCTACTGGAGTGCAGGTGCCTTGCTTGTTCTAGTCTTTGCTTTATCGGGTTTCCCTGGTGGCTTAGTGGTAAAGAATCTGCCTGCGACGCAGGAGACCCGGGTTTGATCCCTGGGTCAGGAAGATCCCCTGGAGGAGGGAAGGCTACCCACTCCAGTATTCATGCCTGGAGAATCCCATGGACAGAGGAGCCTCATGGGATATAGTCCTTGGGGTCACAAAGGGTTGGACACAACTGAGCAACTATCATCTTCACTTTTGCTTTATCACCAGTGATTGCCATGTTATTCATGGCATGATCAATGGATGATCACCAGGTTCTTATTTAACAACAGCAACAGCAAAGAATGAGCTAAGTCTTGAAGGGCCAATGTTTTCAATGCAGAACTTTCCAAAGTTCTTTTCTTCTGATACCTAAACTACAACATGCAGCTGATGTGTTTACTCTGTTAACCAAGGTACTGATCAGAAGAAGCCTATAATGAACAATCATGCAGTGTGAGCAAAATTAAACCTGTGTTGCTGTAAGCTACCAAGATTTGGGGGTTCTTTGTTACAGCAACATAACTTAACTCATCCTAACTAATACAATGATCACATCCAAAATTCACTTTCACTAACTAACCCAGTATCAAATATGCACTGAGTGCTATGGAAGCATATACAGATTAATTAAATGTAGCTCCCAAATTACTACACCTCATAATTTCACAGTTCCTTCTTTGTAATGAAATGAGTTCTCCCTCAGTGCAGAAAACATGCTATCTTCATATTTAATATGAACTCATATATGAGTAGTTTAGGTATGAGTCATGAAGTCAGATCTCAGTTATAAAAGCTAGAAGTTAAGTTTTCTAATCTCTCTGAAGTTTATATTATTTTTTTCATTGTTAAGATGGGAATAATCCTCCTCATGAAGAAGTTAAATTTTAATATTATAAATGTGTTTATCTCAGTCCAGACAGTAATTAGCAATTACTTATAATAAAATAAGAAGATGGGAAATGTGATGTGTTGTTATTGTCAGAATTTTCTTTTAAGTTCTTTGATGTGAAATCAACTCTTATTCATTATTAGAGAAGAACTGTGTCTTACTTGTCTTTATATATCTAGTGATTAGCATGGAGCTGGACACACAGTTGGCACATGATAAATGGTTGTTGACTTTAAATCTGTGAGGGTTGATAGGAGAATAACAGGAATTTCCAGTCTGAAGATGTCAGGGGAAATTTCAAACTGTCAAGGAAGTAGAAACATTTCAACTTAAATCTTGAAGGTTAGGCATAATTTTGACATGCTGGATAGAGCATGATTGTCAGAGAAAATAGAAAAAGCAAAGACATGAGTTAGGACCTTCTGGGATATGTGAGGCAGATAGTGAGTAGTTTAGTTTGGGTATATGTAGGACACATAAAATAAGAATTTTTTAAAAGATAGCCAAGGTCAGAATAGAGAGAGCATATGAAGGCCACATAAGGAGCTGAGTTTTTAGTCTATAGCAAGAAAGAGTTATTGAAAACAGCAAAGGAAAAGTGAGAGGTGTAAAGAGCAGTGCCTTAGGAAACCTGTCTTAAGATGCAATTCTGTATTATGGGCTTTAAAATCACAATTATTCTGTGAAATGGAGAATGTTATTTTCATTTTCCATGAGAAAACTGAGGCTCAGATGTCAAATAACCTGCCTCAGTTATAGTCATCCATCAGAGAAAAAGATGATATTTAAATCCAATATTTTGTCTGATATCAATTTATATTTTTTCTATATAAAATCAAACAGAATAAATATTACTTCAAGATTTTCCAGATGTACAGGAAAAAGTATTATTGTAGATAATGCAGCTCTATGATTTGTGAAGCAAGTCCAAGTGAGTTTCTTTAAAATATTTGTTTTTCCTTAAGATGTATTTCAAAGATGACTTGCAAAGTGCAAAATGTTAAAAGAATGCAAACTGTTAATATTGATGTTAATTAGATAAATTATGCTTATAACAGTGTTGTTTAGATCATATAGATCTTATGTTACTCTAGCACAAAAAAAGAGATTAATTACTTGCTCATTTTTAGTCTTATTTCCCTAAGTGCAATATATACAAATCAAGAAGAAATTCATTCCAGAACCTATCTTTTCATTTTAAGTTCTTTAGAAGGTTAAAAAGATGTCCAGACTATGAAAGTTGAAAAAATCCAAGTGCTTGTCCTACAATGGAGACCAAATCCAAGGAACATTTCAGTAGTGTGGGATACGACCCTTTTAGTCCAAGTGACAAAGGACATCTGCATGGGATTCAGATGGTTTAAACAATTTTTTAAAGGATCCATGTGTGCTGAGCACTTATTCCTAGTAATTCAACATTTACACCCAGGTGATGAGTCCTGGAACAGAGTAAATAGAAGAAGTCAATAAAATAGTAATTGTCTTTTACTAAATGCCCACCATGAACTGGATCCTTTACTCATTTTATTTGTAACCTTCAATACATCTTTTCAGAGCTTGTTTTGCTTTCCATTTTGTGGCTAGAGAAGATGACCTTCAGAATGCTTTTAAAAACACTTCTGTGCTTGGACTTCCCTAGTGATCCAGTGGCTAAGAATCTGCCTGTCAGTGCAGGAGACACGGGTCTCTGGTCCGGGAAAAGGCACAGGCTGCAGAGCAACCAAGCCCGTGCGCCACAACTACTGAAGTCTGCGTGCTCCAGAGCCTGTGCTCTGCAACACGAGAAGCCAGCTCAATGAGAAGTGCTCCACACGAGAGAGGAGCCCGCACTTAGAACAACTAAAGAAAGCCCACACACAGCAAAGAAGACCCGGAACAGTCCGCCAAAAAACCAAGTAAGGAAAGAAACATAAATAAATAATAAATTTTTATAAAATCTCAAAACACACACACACACATACACAAAACTAGCATGTTCTTAAGTGGAGATCTTTAACCTACATTTTTGGAGTCATAACCTCACATGCTTTCTATTTAACTGCCTTGACCAAGTTCCCTTCAAATGTGATGCTCTTTGATTCTACCTGTCACCTCTGGTTCTTTCTCTTAAAATGGAAAGAGAGGTTTATTGCAATATAGTCCACATGAGTTGGCTTGTTTTATCCAAGAATGACCTCAGTGGAACATTTTCTTCTTGTATTTTGTTTCCCAAGCATTGAGACACAACTATAATCCCTCTCTTCTATGGTTTATGGCCACTCTTTCCATTATAATCTTGATGAACAACAACTGTTGACACAGAACTCTATAAAACAGTCAGTCCTATAAGACCTGAGGGAGCTTCCCTTGTGGCTCAGCTGGTAAAGGATCTTCCTACAGTGTGGGAGACCTGGGTTCAATCTCTGGGGTGGGAAGATCCCCTGGAGAAGGGAAAGGTTACCCTCTGCAGTATTCTGGCCTAGAGAATTCCATGGACTGTATAGGTCATGGGGTTGCAAAGAGTCGGACATGACTGAGTGACTTTCACTCACTCACTTTTAAGACCTGAGGAAGTCCGTTCTCTCTTCATCCCATCTCACCCTTTCTTCTGCAGAGGCAATCGGTGCCCTGAAAACGGTGGGAATTACAACACTTGTGAGGCTAGTGATGGATAGTTTAAGTCTTGGCATACAGAACATCTCAGAGTGAAGACAAAGACCTTGGGACAATTAACTCTATCTTAAATGGCTTAAGTGCACATAGAAATTGATCCTTGAGCTAGGCAGGCTTTGTTTGACTCAATTTCATAGACATTTTATAATTGTTATGTATCAGAAACTGGCTCTATTTGTCTGAAGGAATAGACTAAGGAGCAAACTTCAAAAAATGTTTGTGTCTCCAGACCTACTGAGTAAGAATAACAAACAGATTGGGGAGGGGGGGGGCGGGAGGAGGAGAGAATAACAAACAGAGAAAAACTCTTTAAAATACAGCCCTGGATGACTCTTCCATCTTTCCTCCTTCTCATGTCTCCATACACACCAGAGAGACTCATTTCTTTGTCTTTCTGTCACCCTCTCCCCACTTGTGAGGCTCTCTGCTTTTGCTCCAGCTGTTACTTCTGCCAGCCTGGTCTTTTTCCACTATACCAGCTTAAGCAAACTTACTCATCTTTTTAGGTCTTAGTAATAAAAGATACTTTTACTCTCTGGAGCTCTCCCTGGATCATCACCACCACACAGAATACATGCTTCCCTCATCTGTACATCCTTAGGATGGGCATCTTTTCCGTGTTGTATATCTTATATGGTATATCAATGCATACTGTTTTTTTTTCCCCCTCTGCTGAAACCCCAAGTACAGTGCCAGAGACCCAACATGAGCTCAGTAAATTGTTATTTAATGCACACAACCTAGATCAGCTGCCCTTTTCTCAGGGGGCCACTACTCTATTTATACCAGCAGTCTTTAGCCCCACGCCAAACCAGAAAGGAGCAGGGTTCCACCGTGACTTTTCCCACTGCAAAGTGATGTAGACTTTACTGAAGCTCTCAAGATAGACACAAACACTGCATATGACTAAACCTTCTCACTGTGCTTAGTCGCTTAGTTGTGTCCAACTCTATACGACCCCATGGATTGTAGCCCTTAAGGTTCCTCTGTCCTTGGGATTCTCCAGACAAGAATGCTGGAGTGAGCTGCTATTTGCTACTCTAGGGGATCTTGCTGACAGGAATCAAACCTGTGTTTCTCACATCTCCTGCACTGGTAGGAAGATTTTTTTATCACTGTGCCACCTGGGAAACCCCCCAAATTTCTCATTATATAGGTCTATTCTCCACAAAGTCCTTTTTCCTTTAGGTCACTACCAGGATGTTTTTCTTTTTATTCTATTTTGCAAGCAGTAAATAACAATTTTCAGACACTCTCTTCACCTAATTCTCCTTCAATAATAGTCCAAATTGAATTTTAATTGCAAGAGGATCCAACCAGTCCATCCTTAAGGAGATCAGTCCTGGGTATTCACTGGAGGGACAGATTTTGAAGCTGAAACTCCAATACTTTGGCCACCTGATGAGAAGAGCTGACTCACTGGAAAAGACCCTGATGCTGGTAAAGATTGAGGGCAGGAGGAGAAGGGGATGGTAGAGGGGATGGTAGAGGATGAGTTGGCTGGATGGCATCACTGACTCGATGGACATGAGTTTGACAGGGAGGCCTGGCAAGCTGCAGTTCATGGGGTCACAAAGAGTCAGACACGACTGAGGGACTGAACTGAACTTTAATTTTCATACCTTTGTATTATTTAAAAACAACTTCAAGTAATCCTCTACTTTTTACCACTCTTCCAAAATACAGACCTATACCCATCAAGGTACTCACTAAATATGGGTAGCTGCGTTTATCTTATAGATGACATGTTAACCTCACCTCACCCAGGGTTCTTCAGTATTTTTTTTTTCTCTAAGAAAATATACTTTCTCCAAAGCAGGATTTGGTGAATGTGGCTGCCCACATTTGATTACATGAATATTTTCTCATTGGACTGTCTTATTTGTTGGCTGTTGAATCATCTTAAATTCTTCTAAATACACAAAGGTTAGATAAAGAAAGTGAGTGAATGTCAGAAGTGAGACTAGAAAGCAGGTGATCTGATACTCTTGTGTTTTGTTTCACATACTGAATAGTGGAGAAAGTAGAAACTAGATAAACAATGAAAAAAATAATTGTCCATCATTTATTTCTATTTCCTCTCTGTGCTAGGTATCTCATAAACATGGGCTGTTTTATTTCTCACCACTGTCCTTGAAATGCAAACATTATATCCATTTTACAGGTGAGGAGACCGAGGCTCAGAGTGGTAAGGCCCCTTGTCTATATAGGTCTTCCATGCTGTTCCCATTGTGTGCTTTGACACAGCACTTCTCAAATCCTAATTTATGTGTAATGGGGCACTAGATATTTGAAGGATTTTTGTTTTGAAAATTAATTTTTATTTGAATTAGTTTTGAAAGAATATCATACTGCTCTGAACTTTCATACTGAGGTTTGTTTAAAGTGGAGGTGGTAGGAAGTGCTTGCATTGGACTACTGGAGAGATAAGTGGGGATAAAAAACAGAGCTAAAGTGTCCAGCGTATATTTACATACCATGCAGTGGGGCCAGCTGAGAAAGTGATGCTTGAAAACAAAGCTTCTTTATGCAGCAAAGCCTTGTTCATTATGTCATGGGGGATCCCCAAGATCCTAGGACACCAAAATGTAATATTGGGTAGTGGCTGGTTGGAGGACATCTCATTGCAGTTGTATGGTTCCGTAGAGTGACCTTCAAATGTTGCAGCTGGCCTACTGAGGTCACGATGAAGGGACTTTGACAAATGGTATGTGGCTTTTTTAAGAACAATCACCTCCTTGAATCTTTTCTGGAAAGACTTCCAGTAGGAAAACTCAAAGAGAGCCCTGCTAATATTTTGCCAATGCTGTTCTGTTCCATGTGGGCAATGTAATTGAGCCACTAGACTGTGCAGCTCTGGGACACAGGTACTGGAACTTATTCATCTTGATACTTGCCACTCCTGGCGTATAGCTTATCAGTTGCCTTTAATTCAGTTCACCATGCCTGTCAGCCATCGGAGATTCAGTCTAGGAAGACAACAGAGGAAGCAACAAGCATAGCCTTGCAGAAGAGACAATGGGGAAATTAATCTTTGAGAAAGGACAGGAGTTAATGGGCCAAGAGGAAGTGATGATCGTCATCTCAGGAAGAGAAAACTGCACGCGCCAATGCACCGAGGGTTAGGGCACGAGCATGCTGGTTTTGTACTTGTACCTGGGCTGTGGATGCAGAGCTGGTGCAGAGGACCAAGAGATAAAACTGGAGGCTTTTAGAAACTACAACATTCAAAGCCCTGTCAGTCAGCAAAGGGATTTAGACTTTATCCTGAAGACAGGTAACAGCCACTGTTGAGTCCTCACATAAAGGTCAGATTTATGTTGTGGCTCAGTTGGTAAAGAACCTGTGTGCAATGCAGGAAACCTGGGTTCAATCCCTGGGTTGGGAAGTTCCCCTGGAGAAGGGAAAGGCTACTCACTCCAGTAATCTGGCCTGGAGAATTCCATGGACTGTATAGTTCATGGGGTCACAAAAGAGTCAGAATGACTAAATGACTTACACTTTCACTATGTTTTGGAAATCTGACTGAAAGCAAAACAAAAAGTACCCCAAACTAGAGTATGGTGAAGGCTACATAAAAAAAGAAGAAAGGCAAGTTGAATAAAGATTAGCAATTAAGGAACCAAATATCCCTTATAGAAACAGGAAATTGACTGAGGTGATCCCATTGCATACTTATTAAATCATTTCTGATTTCATAAGTCACATAGTGAACGCAGAATAAAACAGTAAGCAATAATTTGTGTCAACCAATCAACACATTTAAGGCATTAAAAACATCTACTGCTAAATATAGGTGTATATACCATGCCGTGAAGTTGCTACAGCTTTGGGGGGTAATTAGATAGCAAATATAAACATTTAAGACTTCCAACACCCTCTGAGTTGACCATCCTACAAGTAATCATCTATCTAGCTGAACTAAAAGCCCAGTATGTGAAGATCCACATTATAGCATTTCTTATAAGAAGTCAAAAAGAACAAAAAATTAAGGAGGAATGACCTTTGCTGGTTGGGCTTGCCAGGTGGCGCTAGTGGTAAAGAACTCACCTGCCAATGCAGGAGATGTAAGAGACATGGGTTTGATCCCTGGATTGGGAAGATCCCCTGGAGGAGGGCCTGGAAACCCACTCCAGTATTCTTGCCTGGATAATCCCATGGGCAGAGGAGTCTGACATGCTACATCCATAGGGTCATAAAGAGTCAGACACAACCGCAGGAACTTAGCACACACATGCACACAGGCAGCCTCTGTTGGTTAGTCTCTTTTTACCTCTCTAGTTCCACTCGCAGTCTCTACTGACTACATCTCGCTGGGCTCCTGGCCCTCTGGTTTCCAGCAGGCATTGGAATATGGGAGAAGAGAGAGAGGTTGGGGTATTTATCCCTTGCCTTGTCCTTGCTCCACAGGAGCTCAGTCTTTACAGTGGTTGTGTATCCCTGCCATGCCCGCAGCTTTATGAAGGTCATCTCTATTAAGAAACCACAGCTCTCCTCAGATTCTAGTAACTATGCTCTATTCCTCTTCCTCTGCAAGCTTGGGGTTTAGTGGTTTCTCTCCCTAAATACTTGCTCTCTTAATTCTCTTTAAGTCACTTTTTGTGGGGCTTCCCAGGTGGCTCAGATGGTTAAAAAAAAAAAAAACAACTACCTGCAATGCAGGAAACCCAAGTTTGATCCCTGGGTTAGGAAGATCCCCTGGAGAAGGACACGGCAACCCACTCCAGTATTCTTGCCTAAAAATCCCATGGATAGAGGAGTCTGGTGGGCTGCAGTCCATGGGCTTGCAAAGAGATGGACATGACTGAGCGACTAACATTTTCACTTTCAAG
This sequence comes from Tragelaphus eurycerus, assembly GCA_935064755.1. Lineage (NCBI taxonomy): Eukaryota > Metazoa > Chordata > Mammalia > Artiodactyla > Bovidae > Tragelaphus > Tragelaphus eurycerus. The sequence continues at coordinate 2,590,547 of CAKXYN010000083.1, forward strand.
TCATTTTTTGAGTATGTCAACTGTTACCTACTGGAACTCAAATGAAGACTCAGCAATGAGTTAGAGGGGGTAAAACTGAATATGAACAGGTAGGCTAGTCCTTACAGGATTCCCACATGACCTGAGTGAGAGACTGGGGGCAAAATCTAGTGACGATTCAGATAATAATGTGTCTAGTATACAAAGTCTGTCTCTCTCTCAGTTCAGTTCAGTTCAGTTCAGTCGCTCAGTCATGTCTAACTCTTTGAGACCCCACGGACTGCAGCACTCCAGGCCTCCCTGTCCACCAACTCCTGGAGTTGACCCAAACTCATGTCCATTGAGTCAGCAATGCCATCCAACCATCTCATCCTCTGTCGTTCCCTTCTCCCACCTTCAATCTTTCCCAGCATCAGGGTCTTTCCAAATGAGTCAGTTCTTCACATCAGTTACTTTCTTTCTCAGTGATTCTCAGTCACTCCCAATGAATTGTCAACTCACTGTTTAAGATTAAGGAACAGGCGGCCAAAAGAAAGGACAGGTGCTGTCCCACCATAAGAAACTTTCAAGGAAACTTAATTTGCCTTAAATTTGCTTGCCTCTAACACTGGAAGGACTGATGCTGAAGCTGAAACTCCAATACTTTGGCCACCTGATGCAAAGAACTGACTCATTAGAAAAGATACTGATGCTGGGAAAGACTGAAGGTGAAGGAGAAGGTGATGACAGAGGATGAGATGGTTGGATGGCATCCCTGACTCGGGATGAGTTAGAGAAGTTGGGAGTTGGTGATGGACAGGGAGGCCTGCTGTGCTGCAGTCCATGGGGTTGCAAAGAGTCTGACACAACTGAGCGACTGAACTGACTGAACTGAACTTCAGGAGCATTTGTCAATTCTCCTAAAGATTCAGGAGCTCACCGGAGACAGTAGAAAGTGCTTAGGGTTACACACACAGGCTTTAGCTGTCAGTTCCCTGAATTCATACCCTGGTTCCTACTGTCTATCTGTACGATCTCAACAAGTTGCCTACCCTCCTCCAGACCTCAGTTCCCTCATTGTGAAGTAGGGATGCTACTAAATACCTCTCTTATTTAGTAGTTATAAGGAATAAATGAGCTACCACACATGAATATCTTATATCTGTGCCCAGCACATGGGTAGAGGCTTAATAAATATGGACAGTTGTCACTGGCTACTCATCCTGGGCTCTCATATACAGAATGGACACATAATCAAGCTGCAAAGACAAAAAGGAGCAAATGAAAATGATCACCTCATCCTACTTCTCTGCCTATGTTGGTTGTTTGGCACCTACGATCATATAAAAAGAGAACACGTGGAAACCATTATCCAGACAGTCTCCTTTCCGTTTTTGATAGGGTTGCTAGACTGATGGATGGGGGACAGTTTTGGAAGCAGAGAGTCTTGATTTTTGAAAAGCACTTGATAGGGTTCTCCCCCAGCCCAGTTCAAATCCGTTCCTTTCTAGATAACTCCTGGAGCCCCTGCGTGGGGTTATTCCCTCACTATTTTAAATGCCAGGAGTCCTATGTGACCTTCTCCTCTTCAGGAGAGATGGCAGCTTGCCCTGTGACTGAGTCCTTTATGTGTTCATGACATCCTCCTGGATTGAGCTGCTGGAGAGCAGTGTTCTCAGTCTTGAGAAGCTGGCAGACAACAGAGGGTAGCACAGACTACCTAGACTTTGGCACCAGACCAACATAAGTACAAACACTGGTTTTGCCTCTCAACAGGAGGGTGTGTTCAGACACTCCCTCTGAGTTACTCCCTCTCAGTTTCACTTTCTTCATCTCTGAACCTGAGTTAGTGACGTCATTCCTTGTGTCATAGATAACCATTTATTACCATTCATTTTGTTTTGGGCTTTCCTGATAGCTCAGTTGGTAAAGAATTCACTTGCAATGCAGGAGACCGTGGTTCGATTCCTAGGTTGGGCCCATTCACTGGGGAAGGGAGAGGCTACCCACTCCAGTATTGTTGGGCTTCCCTTCTGGCTTAGCTGGTAAAGAATTCTGACTGCAATGCAGGAGTCCTGGGTTCGATCCCTGGGTTGGGAAGATCACCTGGAGAAGGGAAAGGCTACCCACTCCACAGTTCTGACCTGGAGAATTCCATGGACTGTCCATGGGGTCGCAAAGAGTCGGACACGACTGAGTGACTTTCCGTGTCACTTGCACTTTCGTTCTGTTTCAGGTAAAGCATCAGATCACTCCATGGTGAAGGTACTATCAGGTATATGATACAAGAACACGTGTACACCCGTGGCTCATTTGTGTGAATGTATGGCAAAAACCACCACAATACTGTAAAGTAATTAGCCTCCAATTAAAATAAACAAAAAAAGACTACAAGTGGAAGTCTGTACTCTAACGAACATCTCTTTGCTTCTCCCACCTCCCAGCTCCTGATAACTTCTATTTTACTCTGTCTCTATGAGTTCACTTGTCTGGATTCCACACACAAGTGATATCAGGCACTATTTGTCTTTCTCTGTCTCACTTATTTAACTTAGAATAATGCGCTCAAGGTTTATCCAAGTTGTTGCAAATGGTAGGATTTCCTTCTTTCTCATGGCTGAGACAGGGGGGGGGGGGGATAATATTCAATTGTGTATCTGTATGTTACTGTATCTTTGCCCAGTCATTTGTTGACGGACACTTTGGTGTTTCCATGTCTTGGCTATTGTGAATAATGCTGTGACAAACATGGGAATGCAACGCTCTCTTTCAGATCCTGTTTTCACATCCTTTAGAGGTACACCCAGAAGTGAGATTTCTAGATCATATGATAGTTCTGTCCCCGAGTTTTTGACGTACCTCTGCACAGTTTTGCGTATTGCCTGAACACGTTTTTGTGCCTGCTGTTTACAACCACAAGGGTTAAAGCCCACCAGGCTCCTCTGTCCATGTAATTCTCCAGGCAAAAATACTGCAGTGGGTTGCCATTCCCTTCTCCAGGGAATCTTCCTGACCCAGGGATTGAACCTGGGTCTCCTGCATTGCAGGCGGATTCTTTACCATCTGAGCCGCTAGGGAAGTGCATAGGGTTGCCTCATATCCACATGGTATACTTGAAAGTTGCTAAATGAGTACATCTTAAACGTTCTCATCACAAAAAAAGAAATGTTATTCAGGTGACATGATGGATGTGTTAGCTCATGCTACAGGGGTCATCATTTTATATTATGTAAGGGGTGAAATCAACATGATATATACCTTAAACTAATACAACATCACCTATATTAGTAGTATCTCAGTAAATTGGGAGAAAAAGAAAGTTAGTATTGTGATTACCAATTTACAGAGATGAATACATTGAAACACAGAAAGATATCCAACAGAAGATCACCCAAGCTACAGAACTGAGATGAAGCTCAGTTAACACTGAGCCTCAGGCAGCGGAAGCTAACACGGCTAACCACTGCACCGCACAGCTTCACAGACATGCAGTGCCTGCCTTTTCACAGATGTTCCATGCTATTGTTTGTTGAACAAAGGCTTACTAAGCGCCTGAGGTATGCTTTGTATTAAATTCTGGGCATAAAGCAGTGATGCAGGCCTGATCTCAGCAATATGACCCTCTAATGTAGAATACAGCCAATAATCTTAGAGAGAAATACAGAACTCCCTACAGAGTGTAATTAGTGCTCTGAATGAAATAAACAAGGTGATGAAATAGAGAAACTTGCGATAATAGAGAAGACCTCTTGCAATACCTCTGCCCTAGTGAGGATTCAAAATATTTATTAACTTTAAATAGGCCTGGAAAGGAACAAAGTGGGGGCTGCTATGAAATACAAGGTAGATTTACAACTGGCCAACTCGCTTTTGCAAAGGCTGCTCATCAGAACACTGCTGTCAGTTTGGAGACAGTGCTTACCCTGTCCAGGTCCTGAATCATTTTAAAAATGATATCCAGTTTAATACCTTCCAGAAATTATGAGACTGGATTTTGAAACATGGCAAGTTTCAGTCAGATAGTGTGGAAATGATAGACACTGTTTTGTTTGCAAAATAGTATAGGAAGTCATTCATTTCAGACATCCACACATGCAGGATTTTAAATTGAGAAGCCCCAGTATTTCCAAACTTTTACCTTCTGTGTTGTGTCTGCATATTTCAGGGATTAGCCAAGAACAAACAAAACCGTCCTGACCAGCTGAGCGTTCCTTATGGAGCCTCTATATTGGTTCCAAGGTAGGTAGGATGTTCCAAGTACTTTCAGCAAGTCATTTCTCATCCACACAGAAAGGAATTTATGAAAGAGAAAGACCCAGTGTTCTGTGTCATACAGCGGCCATCTTAAACATCTTCTCCCCACCTGTAGCATGTGCCATGGGCAGCCTTCAGTTTTCTATCTCCTGAACTTGGCCCTAGTTCCTCAGACTCTGAATTCCCCTAGACAAGAATGTTATCTTGATAAGAAAGCATCTCAGAAATCTGACATCAACTGATAACTTATATGGTCATCAAATACTGATTCTGATTAAAGTTAGCGTGTCTTTCTGATTTCTAAATGTGCACCAGGATGAATGAATTTAGAAAATTAATATCTATTGGCAGATAAACTCCCTACATATTTTTAAAATGACAGTATTTATTTTGGAATTGAATATTTGAAACACTACAGGATGGAGAATACCAAAAGAGAAGAAAAAGGGGGTTGGCCATGTAACAAGAACATAAGGGAGAACTGGGGGATGCAGGGGATTTGATGAGGCCTGTATATGAGAGCTAGCTCTGTCACTGAATTGTTGTGCCATTTTGGACAAGTCTTTATATGTTCTGGGCCTCTTAACTCAAGGTCTCAAGTTCTTTCTTTGAAAAATACGAATGTGCAACTACATAAGAGGTCGTATCCTGGGCACATAGACTAAAAACCTGCAGACTTTTGTGTTATGGCTTTTTGGGGGGTGTGGTTTTGACTGCTTTCTTTTTGTTCTTTTGAGTTTTTGATAACTTTTTTGGGAGTAAAATTTTCATCTTGTAGAAATGTTGCAAGGATAGCACAAGACACTCCCAAATATGAGACTCACAAATGGTTATTTTATCTCTGATCAAATTTGAGAGTACGCTGGGACTGTTGTGGTCCTTTCTTCTAATTACTTCTGTGTATTTCTTCAAATCAAGGAAAGTATGTTTATGACAATAGTACATTCATCAAAATCTTTTGCTCCATTTGTTGTTCAGTTGCTCAGTCATGTCTTACTCTTTGCAACCCCACGGACTACAGCACACCAGGCTTCCCTGTCCTGCACTATCTCCTGGAGTTTGTGTAAACCCATGTCCATTGAGTCAATGATGCCGTCCAACCATCTTCTTTTCTGTTGCTCCCTTCTCCTCTTGCCCTCAATCTTTCCCAGCATCAGGGTCTTTTCCAGTGAGCTGGTTCTTCATATCAAGTGGCCAAAGTACTGCAGCTTCAGCTTCAGCATCAGTACTTCCAGTGAAAAATCTATACTTAACATCATCAGATCAGATCAGATCAGATCAGTCGCTCAGTCGTGTCCGACTCTTGCGACCCCATGAACTGCAGCAGGGCCTCCCTGTCCGTATGACTTAACATCATACTTAATCACAAAAGAGTGACTGCTTTCCTTCTAAGATCAGGAATAAAAGAAGGCTAGATTATCTTAAGCATTCTTTTGACCCTCTACTGATGTTGGTTGCAGATAACTTCAAGAAGACCTAAGTAAATGTATATATAGTCCATATTTATTGATCAAATGATATCTATGAGTTACGATATCAATGATCCCTAAATCTATGGATTCAAAGCAATTCTAATCAAAAATCCCATCATGCTTTTTTTCTTTTAGAAGTGAACAAACTAACCTATATTTATAAGGAAAGGCAGAGGACCTAAAAGACCCAGAATAGTCAAAACAACTTCAAAAGAGAATGAATTTGGACCATTTATGCTAAATCTTATCTCATGATTTATTATAAAGCTGCATTGTTTCAGGCAATGTTATTGCTATCATAGTAGACAGATAGATCAATGGAACAGAACAAAGAATTCAAAATTAGGTCTGTCAACTATATATTGGCATTTGCCATTGGCACTCACAATCTGCCTCTGCAAGGGTAAAATCACACGCTAGTGCAGCTGCTGACTTTCAACAACCCCTTAAAAGAGTTCAGGGTGGACCGCAGAAAACGAGGCAGTCTGCTCAGTGAGCAACTGGCAGAACAGGTCTTCAGATAGTTAGATAGTTTTAGGAGATGATTTTATGAGGCCAATTCTTGTATCTCCTCCTATCTAGAAATGCTCTCAAATCATTCATGGTGATGACTGCTCCTCATGACTATCAGAACTCTTCTGCAAAAAATATGTGCCTTATTGTGTGTATTCCCCCTTCACCAAAATCGCATGCTATACTGACTGCCCCCAGCCTATTTAGAGCAGTATCTAAGAGCTCTCTGAGATGCTGTCTCCTGGGCCTTTGTCCTCATTTTGCCCCAGATAATTTTTAACTCACAAACTTCACACTATGCCTTTTTAAGAGGGTGAGTTTAAGCATACAATAAATAGATTCTCAACAAAGTTTCAAAAGCAATTGAAAGGAGAAATAACAATTTTTTCAACCAAGGCCTTATAAAAATTAGATTTGGGTATGCAAAAGTTAACTTTGATCCACATCTCATAGCATATACTAAAATTAACTCAAAATGATCATATATCTACACATATGTCCAAAAAGTATAAAGTTTCTGGTAGAAAATATAAAAGAACATCTTTGAGGTCTCAGGTTATGCAAGGATTTCTTAGATATAGCAAAATAAAAAAAATGAACAAGTTGAATTTCATTGTTATTAAGGTCTATTCTTTGAAAGACATTGTTAAGAGAATGAAAAGGCAAGATATGACCTTCCAGAAAACAATCGTGAATCATATATATGATAAAAGATTTTTCCCATATTATATAACAATCTTTCAAATACTCAAATAATAGGAAAACAAGTTATACAGAAAAAAAAAAAAACTGTTTAAAGACACTATGAGAGAATGTACACATCTGGTAAACAAGCACACCGTTGTTACTCCTGAAAGAAAGAGATGTAGGTTTCCCCACTATCTAAAAGCAGCACATTCCTACGAAACTTCTGAGTCAAAACACCATACAGCAAAGAGTACCCACTGCTTTTGGAAAATTTGAGTTCAGTCATGTTGCTTTTTGGAAAGACCCACATTAGTGTGGTGATTTTATAAAAGGGAAAATCCTATTTGAATTTCTTTCAGTTAGTGAAAACAAGTACTAACATACGTCTTTTATAAAAGGAAACTAGCATAACTCTTAAAAAGGTAGGATAACCCTAACTATACTCATTACGTTGACAAACATTAAAACAACAGATCATCCACACCAAACTGAGTATTGACAATGACATGGGATAATTTTCATACTCTTCTGGTGAGAAGTAGAATAGCATATCTGTTTAAGAAAACAGTTGGTCAATTTCTTTAAAATGTAGACAAGCATCACTTATCATATAACCTACCCATTCCACTCCTAGGTTTTATTCAAGAGGAAGGAAAGCATATGCACATACAAAGGCTTGTAACCAAATACTCTCAGTAGCTCTACTTGTAAGAGTCAAAATGTAGAAACAGCCCAAATATTAATTAAAGGATAAATAGATAAATAGGGGGGCCTGGCGGGGTGGGTTTTGTGGGGTCGAGGGGGGGGGACGCGCGGGACGTCGTATGGTATCACTATGATACAGAATATTACTTAGGGATATATAGGAATAAACTATTGGCATACATTGAAATAACGATACATCTTAAAATAATTATATTGAAATAAGGCCCCAATCCAGCGTGCATTGCAGGAGTCCATTTGTAGAATTCTGAAAACACAGACTAATGTCATGACAGAAAAGAGCTCATTGGTATGTGGGTTAGGGAGAGGAAGGGGATGGGCAAGAGGGAAGGATTTCAAGGGTTTTCTGGAAAACTTGTGGGAGACGAGATATATGTTTATCGTCTTGATTGTGATGATAGTTTTACAGTTGCATGCATATGTTAAAACTTGTGAAATAGTACAATTTAAATATGTAGTTTATTATAGTCCGATTACACCTCAACAAAGTTGTTAAAATACTTATCAATACATTTAATTAAGTAAAAGCAACAGACTGCAAGAAATAAACATAACAGATTCCCAGTAAGTCAAAATGTAAACGACAGATACACCTGAAAGCAAATTAAGCCTAAATAAATGGAAAGTCGTGTCCAACTCACTTATGAACCTCATTTTGAAATAGCTCTATTAATATGTGTTGAGACATTAAGACAACACAGTCAGAAAGCATCTCCTTTTTGTATGTTCGTGCTTGTCTGACAGTAGATAGTAGGCAAGTGTGTGCTAAAATCCAGCTTGCTCTTCACTCACCAGGACAAGCACCCTTGGTTGCATTTCCTCTGACAAATCTCCTATTTTCACTAAAGCTCTTTATGCTCTCTCCATATTCTTACAACTAATAATAATAATCACTAATCAGTGATGTGTATTCATGCAATTCTCCAAATAGTCCTGATAGAGTCTGCATTGCTCTCCATATTTTCCAATGGAGGAAGATGAAGAAACTTAGAAACTTTTCCCAAAGCTACACATCATCAAATGGGAGATTCTGGATTCAATTCAGATCAATGTTATTTTTAAAAGTGCCCCTACAGAAGAAACAAAAGGAGATACACCACTATCTCTTGACTTTAGTGCCTTGGAAGCCCTGCAACCTCTGCACAACATCTCCTGTGCACTCACAAAAGCAACAGCAACAAACTGAATGATCACCCCAACCTACACACCACTGTAAAAAGTCTTGTTCTTTTAATGTTTCAGAGGGGTAGTGAGAAAGTTATCAACAGCCTGACATCTTCTCCTCCAATAGAGTTACAGTTAATCCCTTTCTGACAGTCTAATCCTAAGTAAGCTAAGGGAATGCAGTGAACTGCACTCAGTACAATATTTGCTTATTTTTTAGTGGCTAATTTCTATTTTATTCTGAGATCATTTTAGACTTACAGAGGAGTTGTAAAAGCAGCATAGATTTCACAAATCATTCACTCAGATTCCCTTAACGTAATGTAATGCAAGGTCCTCTAATAATGTAATGTAGCTTACATTATTAGAGGACATTGCCCAAACTAAGAAATTAACTTTGATATAATACTATACATCCAAAATGCTGGGCTGGATGAAGCACAAGCTGGAATCAAGATTTCCAGGAGAAATATCAATAACCTTAGATGGGCAGATGACACCACTGTTATGGCAGAAAGCAAAGAGGAACTAAAGAGCCTCTTGATGAAAGTGAAAGAAGAGAGTGAAAAAGCTGGCTTAAAACTCAACTTTCAGAGAACAAGACGGCGGAGGAGTAGGTGGACATGGAGTACATCTCTCTTCATGGATACATCAGGAATATAACTTCAGACACAGAAGTTCACGCAGAACACCAGCTGAGAGCAGATAGGAGTACCCGACCAGAGGAAAAGAATATATAGAGCCATGCAAAACTTGGTAGGAAGAATGAACTAGGGGGAAAACAGGAGTGTTTGTAGGACTGGACCTGCCCTCAGCTGGTGAGGAAACTGAAGCAGAGGTCTGATCCCCACATTAGGGTAACTGTCTGAGTCAGAGGAGAAATATTTAAGGCTGAGAGTGAAACAGCTGATCTATGGCAGTCTAAATGGAATGAGAATCAGACAGCCCTTCCCACAGCCATGCATACCCTGTTCAGGGACACACACATACCCTGTAGGCCTTCTCCTGGAAGGCGTAGCAGCTGGGAGCTGGAGTTTAGGGGCTGTGGAGCAATCCCAGGCCAAGGGCTGCTGTTGACTGTGGAGAGATGGATCAAGGGGATGTGAGGGGAGGAGATTGTGGTGGGACATGCCTGTAAAGGAAAGCCAGGTAGCCATGGAAGCAAGGTGATAGTGCTGAGTCTCACATAGTGGGTGGAGCCATCACCATAAGCCTCTCTCTCCCCACACGCCAGCATTGGCTGCTGAACAGTAGAGAGGCTGGCCCATCAAATGCCTGACGCACTGAACTAGAGTAGGACCCCACCAAGCTGCCCCTTAGAGTGCCTGATGCACTGATCTACAGAGTAGAACCCCAGCCAGGGGGGCCCCTCTATATGCCTGATGCAAGGAAGAACAGAGAAGGACCCCAGGCAAGGGAGCCCTCTAACTGCCTGAACAGGCAGAGCTATGGAGAAAGACTGGCCAAAGAGGCCTTCTGATTGCCAGTCACGAGAGGCTTGAAAAAAGACTCTGACAGGGTCCTGGGGTGGAGGCAGTCTGTGTCCTTGCATACTTAGTGCTGCCAGGGTCCCCACAAGCCACCCTTCAGCTGTGCCACTTTCACGCTCAATTCTCACAGAGGCAGAGCTGTCACAGGCAAAGGAAGTCTCGTGTCTATGTGCACAGGGTTGTTTCAGCAGTGTCTGACTCTTTGCAACCATGTAGACTGTGGCCTGCCAGGCTGCTTCTCTGTCAGGAAGGCAGGTTCTCCAGCAAGAATACTGGAGCGTATTGGCCAATACTGGTTGCCATACCCTTCTAGAGCACTATATGTCCTGCTGCCCCAGCCATCATCTCCCCTACCTGGTTCAGCCAGAACCCCTGCAGCCCCAGCAGCTGCACCACCTCCTATACCTGGGCCTCACCAAGGCAAACCCAAGTCCTTCAGGGAAGCCTCAGGAGCAAACCCCGGTGGGCAACCCACTCGTAGAGGTGGAAATAAAACCACATTTGGAACCCAGGGGAAGTGTGGCTAAGGAAGATGACCCAAACTCTTCCCACAAGCTGTACAAGCTGCAGATTAAATCCATAGGATCAGCTAGCCAGACTCTGTGTCTGTGGAATATATGAGAGGTCATTGAGAGCTCCCACAGAAGAAAATGCACTAGTTCTGACAGCTGTGGACATTGGAGTCAAGAACACACAGGAGTAGGACAAGATTAGAATCTGAGCTGCCCGCACAGCAGATCCAGAGATCAGCACAGTGTGATAGAGTGCATTCTAGGGAGGTGAGGAGGACTGTGGCTCCCAGCCAGGAAAAGGACTCTGACAGCAGTGAGTCAAGAAAAACATTTATTATTCGTATGCTCTGACTTGTTCTATAGATTCTTTTGGATTTTTTCTTTTTCTTCCTTTTTTTTTACCCCCTCTTTGTAGTTGTTGATTTTATTGTCATTATGGAATCTAAGCTTTTGAGCTTTTTAAACGTTTTTCCTCAGTCACATTTTTAATTGTTGTTATAAACCTCTGTCTCTATGTAAAGCTTTTGCAGTTCTGTGGAGTTTCCTTTTTTTTTTTTTCTTTTCTCTCTTTTTAATTTTACTTTTTAAACCTATTATTATTTTTCTACATTTATTCCTTCGTTTTCTTTTCCTACTCTCCTTTCCCCATTGCAGTTAATCTTTAATGCATATGAATCTTCTGCATCTACCTCTATTTAATTTTGTATATCTATTCTTTCTTTCTTTTCTTTCTTTCCTTTCCTCTCAACATTTTGCTAGTCTTATTTTCATTGCTTTATTCCCCAATTGGCACCTTGCTTTAGTTTTGTTTTCCAGTTTGTGCTTTAGTTAGTTTTGTTCTGGTAGATATAATTTTTGATTTCCTTTGTTCGCTGGGTCAGTCTATTGTTCTTTATTTCTGTTGGCTTGTTTTGATTCTGCTTATGGCCATGTATGCATATGGGTATATTCAGTCACAATTTTTATTGTTGTTATAAACCTCTGCCTCTATGTCGGACTTTTGTGGTTCTGTGGAGCTTTCCTTTTTTCCTTTTTTTCTTTCTTCTTCCATTTTTTTTTCTTTTATCTTTTTTGATTTTCAAAATCTATTATATTTTCCCACATTTCTTCCTTTGTTTGCTTCCCTACTGTTCTTTTCCCCTTGCACTAATCTTTAATGTATATAAATCTTCATCTACCTCTACTTAACTTTGCACATCTAGTCTTTCTTTCTTTTCTTTCTTTCCTTTCCTCTCAACATATTTGTTAGTTTTGTTTTCATTGCTTTATTCTCCACTTGGCACCTTGCTTTAGTTTTGTTTTCAAGTTTGTGCTTTAGTTAGTTTTTTTCTTGACTGGTAAATATAATTTTTGATTTCCTTTGTTCACCAGGTCAATCTACTGTACTTTATTTTTGTTGGACTGTTTTGACTTTGCTCATGGGTGTATAGGTATATGCGTATATTCCATTATTTTAATTATTATTTGCCTGATTTTGTAACTGTCATTTGTCTGGGGTTCATCTTTGGCTTCTCATTTTTGGATATTTGGTTTAATCTCACTTAATGCCATAACAAACCACTTGTGGAATCTTCATTCCTGACCAGGGATCAAGCTCTGAGCCTTTGGAGTGGGAGCACGGACTCCAAGACGTTAGAACACCTAACTAACCCTCAGATCAGATCAGTCACTCAGTCGTGTCTGACTCTTTGTGACCCCATGAATCGCAGCACCCCAGGCCTCCCTGTCCATCACCAACTCCCGGAGGTCACTCAGACTCGCATCCATCGAGTCAGTGATGCCATCCAGCCATCTCATCCTCTGTCGTCCCCTTCTCCTCTTGCCCCCAATCCCTCCCAGCATCAGAGTCTTTTCCAATGAGTCAACTCTTCACATGAGGTGGCCAAAATACTGGAGTTTCAGCTTTAGCATCACTCCTTTCAAAGAAATCCCAGGGCTGATCTCCTTCAGAATGGACTGGTTGGATCTCCTTGCAGTCCAAGGGACTCTCAAGAGTCTTCTCCAAAACCACAGTTCAGAAGCATCAATTCTTCGGCGCTCAGCCTTCTTCACAGTCCAGCTCTCACATCCATACATGACCACAGGAAAGACCATAGCCTTGACTAGGCGAACCTTTGTTGGCAAAGTGATGTCTCTGCTTTTGAATATGCTATCTAGGTTGGTCATAACTTTCCTTCCAAGGAGTAAGTGTCTTTTAATTTCATGGCTACAATCACCATCTGCAGTGATTTTGGAGCCCAGAAAAATAAAGTCTGACACTGTTTCCACTGTTTCCCCATCTATTTCCCATGAAGTGATGGGACCAGATGCCATGATCTTCGTTTTCTGAATGTTGAGCTTTAAGCCAACCTTTTCACTCTCCACTTTCACTTTCATCAAGAGGCTTTTGAGTTCCTCTTCACTTTCTGCCATAAGAGTGGTGTCATCTGCATATCTGAGTTTATTGACATTTCTCCCGGCAATCTTGATTCCAACTTGTGTTTCTTCCAGTCCAGCATTTCTCATGATGTACTCTGCATATAAGTTAAATAAACATGGTGACAATATACAGCCTTGACGTACTCCTTTTCCTATTTGGAACCAGTCTGTTGTTCCATGCCCAGTTCTAACTATTGCTTCCTGACCTGCATACAAATTTCTCAAGAGGCAGATCAGGTGGTCTGGTATTCCCATCTCTTTCAGAATTGTCCACAGTTTATTGTGATCCACACAGTCAAAGGCTTTGGCATAGTCAATAAAGCAGAAATAGATGTTTTTCTGGAACTCTCTTGCTTTTTCCATGATCCAGCAGATGTTGGCAATTTGATCTCTGGTTCCTCTACCTTTTTGAAAACCAGCTTGAACATCAGGAAGTTCACAGTTCACATATTGCTGAAGCCTGGCTTGGAGAATTTTGAGCATTACTTTACTAGCGTGTGAGATGAGTGCAATTGTGCGGTAGTTTGAGCATTCTTTGGCATTGCCTTGCTTTGGGATTGGGATGAAAACTGACCTTTTCCAATCTTGTGGCCACTGCTGAGTTTTCCAAAAGTGCTGGCATATTGAGTGCAGCACTTTCACAGCATCATCTTTCAGGATATGGAATAGGTCCACTGGAATTCCATCACCTCCACTAGCTTTGTTCGTAGTGATGCTTTCCAAGGCCCACTTGACTTCACATTCCAGGATGTCTGGCTCTAGGTCAGTGATCACACCATCATGATTATCTGGGTCGTGAAGCTCTTTTTTGTACAGTTCTGTGTATTCTTGCCACCTCTTCTTAATATCGTCTACTTCTGTTAGGTCCATACCATTTCTGTCCTTTATCGAGCCCATCTTTGCATGAAATGTTCCTTTGGTATCTCTGATTTTCTTGAAGAGATCCCTAGTCTTTCCCATTCTGTTGTTTTCCTCTATTTCTTTGCATTGATCACGGAAGAAGGCTTTCTTATGTCTTCTTGCTATTCTTTGGAACTCTGCATTCAGATGTTTATATCTTTCCTTTTCTCCTTTGCTTTTCGCTTCTCTTCTTTTCATAGCTATTTGTAAGGCCTCCCCAGACAGCCATTTTGCTTTTTTGCATTTCTTTTCCATGGGGATGGTCTTGATCCCTGTCTCCTGTACAATGTCACGAACCTCATTCCATAGTTCATCCGGCACTCTATCTATCAGATCTAGGCCCTTAAATCTATTTCTCACCTCCACTGTCAAACTTGAAGCCTGGGAAAAGTAGACCTCATACACAATAAGTTAAAAAAAATAATGAAAAAGCAGAGAAATACTACACAAATGATGGAATAAACTAGAAACACAGAAGTCCAAATACATGAAGAGGAAATAGGTAAACTACCTGAAAAATAATTCATAACAATGATAGTAAAGATGATCAAAAATCTTGAAAACAAAATGGAGAAAATGCAAAAATCAATGAGCAAAGATCTATAAGAATTAAAAAATAAACATACAGAGACAACACAATTACTGAAATTAAAAATACTCTAGAAGGAATCAACAGCAGAATATCTGAAGCAGAAGAATGAATCAGTGAGCTGGAAGATAAAAAGGTGGAAATAACTTCTGAAGAGCAGAATAAAGTAAAAAGAATGAAAAGAACTGAGGACAGTCTCAGAGACCTCAGGGACGATATCAAATGCACCAATATTTGAATTGTAGGGATCCCTGAAGAAGAAGAGAAAAAGAAAAGGTATGAGAAAAATTTTGAAGAGATAATAGTTGAAAATTTCCCCAACATGGAAAAGTCAATAATAATCAATGAAGTCCAAGAGGCACAAAGAGTCCCATACAGGATAAACACAAGGAGAAACGTGCCAAGACACATACTAATCAAACTAACAAAGACTAAACACAAAGACAGAATATTAAAAGCAGCAAGGGGGAAACAAGTAACATACAAGGGAAAACCCATATACTTAACAGCTCATCTTTCAGCATAAACTCTGCAGACCAGAGGGAATGGCAGGATATATATAAAGTACTTACAGGGAAAAAAAAATCTACAACCAAGATTACTGTACCTGGCAAGGATCTCATTAAAATTGATGAGAAATAAAAAGCTTTTCAGACAAGCAAAAGTTAAGAGAATTCAGTACCACCAAACCAACTTTACAACAAATGTTAAAGTGACCTATATAGTCAAGAAATACAAGAGAAGAAAAAATATCTACAAAATCAACCCTAAACAATTAAGAAAACGGCAACAGGAACAATTATATCAATAATTACTTTAAATGTAAATGGATTAAATGTTTCAGCCAAAAGACACAGACTAGATCCAAAGACAAGATCCATATGTATTTTGTCTACAAGAAGCCCACTTCACACATAAAGACACATATAGACTGAAAGTGAAAGGATGGAAAAATATATTCCATGAAAATGGGAAGCACAAGAAAGCTGGAGTAGCAATCCTCATATCAGGCAAAATAAACCTTAACATAAAGAAGATTACAAGAGACAAGGAAGGACACTACATAATGTTCAAGGGATCAATCCAAGAGGAAGACATAACAATTGTAAATATCTATGCACGCAACATAGGAGCACCTCAATGCATAAGACAAACATTAACAGACATTAAAGAAGAAATTGACAGTAACACAATAATAGTAGGAGACTTTAACACCCCACTCACACCAATGGACAGATCATCAATACAGAAAATTAATAAGGAAACACAAATCTTAAATGATCCATTAGATGAGATGAATCTCATTGATATTTTCAGGGCATTCCATTCAAATGCAGATGAATACACCTTCTTCTCAAGTGCACATGGAACATTCTCCAGGATGGATCATAGCTTGGGTCACAAATCAAACCTCAGTAAATTTAAGAAAATTAAAATAGTATCAAGCATCTTCTCTGACCACAAGGCTAGATAACAATTACAAGAATGAAACTGTAAGAAATATAAATACATGGAGATTAAACAACATGTTTCTAAATAACTAACAGGTTACTGAAGAAATCAAAAGGGAGATCAAAAAACGAATGACAATGAAAACATGACAACTTGAAACCCATGGGATTCAGTGAGAGCAGTTCTAAGAGGGGAGTTTATAGCTATGCAATCCTACCTCAAGAAAGAAGAAAAACACTGAATAAATAACCTAATGTTACACCTAAAGCAACTGGAAAAAGAAGAACAAAAAAACCCCAATGTTAGTAGAAGGAAAGAAATCATAAAGATCTGAGCATAAATAAGTGAAAAAGAAAGAAACAATAGTAAAGATTAATAAAGCTAAAAGTTGGTTCTTTGAGAAGATATAATTGACAAGCCTCTAACCAGACTCATCAAGAAACAGAGAAGAATCAAGTCAACAAAATTATAAATGAAGGAGAGGTTATAAGAGACAATGCAGAAATATAAAGGATTATAAGAGACTATTATGAACAAAATGGCATTTAGTGCCATTTATATGGCACTGGGAGGGATTGGGGGCAGGAGGAAAAGGGGACGACAGAGGATGAGATGGCTGGATGGCATCACTGACTCGATGAATGTGAGTCTGAGTGACCTCCGAGAGCTGGTGATGGATAGGGAAGCCTGGCGTGCTGCGGTTCATGGGGTAGCAAAGAGTTGGAGACGACTGAGCGACTGATCTGATCTCTGATCTGATATGGCACTAAAATGGATAACCTGGAAGAAATGTACAGATTCTTATAAAAGTTCAATCTTCCAAGACTGAACCAAGAAGGGATCGAAATTATGAACAACACAATTATAAGCGAGGAAATTGAAGCTGTGATTTTAAAAAAGTTCCCAAATAACAAAAGCTGAGGATTAGATGGCTTCACAGGAGAGTTTTATGAAATATTTAGAGAAGAGCTAATGCCTATCCTTCTAAAACTCTTTCAAATAATTCCAGAAAAAGGAACACTTCCAAACTCATTCTATGAGGCCACCATCACCCTGATACCAACCCCAGACAAAGACAACACACAAAAAAACAAAACTACAGGCCAATATCACTGAGGAACATAGGTGAAAAAATCCTGAACAAAATTTTAGCAAACAGAATTCAGCAACACATCAGGAAGCTCATACACCATGATCAAGTTGGATTTATTCCAGGAATGCAAGGATTTTTCAATATATACAAATCAATCAATGTGATATACCATATTAACAAATTGAAAGATAAAAACCATATGATAATCTCAATAGATGCAGAAAATAATCTTTGACAAAATTCAGCACCCATTTATTATTAAAACTCTTCAAAAAATGGGCATAGAAGGAACCTACCTCAACATAGTAAGGACCATATATAATAAGCCTACAGCAAACACTATTCTCTATGTTGAAAACCTGAAAGCATTTCCCCTAAGATCAGGAACAAGACAAGTGTGTCCACTTTCCCCACTATTATTTAACATAGTTCAGGAAGTCCTAGATATAGCAATCAGAGAAGAAACAGAAATAAAAGGAATCCAGGTGAGAAAAGAAGAAGTAATTGTTTGCAGATGACATGATACTGTACATAGAAGACCCTAAAGATGGTATCAGAAAATTACTAGAGCTAATCAGTGAATTTAGCAAAGTTGCAGGATAGAAAATCAATACACAGAAATCACTTGAATTTTATATACTAACAATGAAAAAATGGAAAGAGTGTTTAAGGAATCAATCCCATTCACCATTGCAACAAAAAGAATTAAATGTCTAGAATAAACTTACCTAAGGAGACAAAGGAACTGTACACAGAAAATTATAAGACACTAATGAAAGAAACCAAAGACAACATAAGCAGATGGAGAGATATCCCATTTCTGGGTAGGAAGAATCAATATTGTGAAAATGACTATACCACCAAGTGCAGTCTACAGATTCAGTGCAACCCCTATCAAATTACCAGTGGCATTTTTCACAGAACTAGAACAAAAAATTTCACAATTCATATGGAAACACAGAAAACCCTGAAAGCCAAAGCAGTCTTGAGAAAGAAGAATGGAGCTGGAGGAATCAACCTTCCTGACTTCAGATTATACAACAAAGCTATGGTCATCAAGACAGTATGGTACTGGTACAAAAACAGAAATATAGACCAATGGAACAAGATAGAAAGCCCAGAAATAAACCCATGCACCTATGGGTACCTTATTTTTTACAAAGAAGGCAAGAATATACAATGGAGCAAAGACAGCCTCTTCAATTAATGGTGTTGGGACAACAGGACAGTTACATGTAAAAGGATGAAATCAGAATACTTCCTAACACCATACACAGAGATAAACTGGAAATGGATTAAAGACCTAAATATAAGACCAGAAACTCTAAAGCCCTTTGAGGAAAACACAGGCAGAACACTCAACGACATAAATCAAAGCAAGATCCTCTGTGACCCACCTCCTAGAGTAATGGAAATAAAAACAAAAGTAAACAAGTGGGACCTGAACAAACTATAAGCAAGATCAAAAGACAGCCCTCATAATGGGAGAGAATAATAGCAAATGAAACAACTTACAAAGGATTAATTTCCAAAATATATAAGAAGCTCATACAACTCAATACCAGAAAAGAAAAAAAAAAAAAACATCAGAAAGTGGGGAAAAGACCTACACAAACATTTCTCAAAAGAAGACATACAGATGGCTAACAAACATGTGAAAAGATGCTCAACATTGCTCATTATTAGAGAAATGCAAATCAAAACTACAAGATATCACATCACACCAGTCAGAATGCTGCTGCTGCTAAGTCGCTTCAGTCGTGTCCAACTCTGTGCGACCCCATAGACGGAAGCTCACTAGGCTCCCCTGTCCCTGGGATTCTCCAGGCAAGAACACTGGAGTGGGTTGCCATTTCCTTCTCCAATGTATGAAAGTGAAAAGTGAAAGTGAAGTCGCTCAGTTGTGTCCAACTCTCAGCGACCCCATGGACTGCAGCCCACCAGGCTCTTCCATCCATGGGATTCTCCAGGCAAAAGCACTGGGGTGGGGTGCCATTGCCTTCCCCCCAGTCAGAATGGCCATCATCAAAAAGTCTACAAACAATAAATGCCAGAGAGGGTGTGGAGAAAAGGGAACGCTCTTGCACTGTTGGTGGGAATGTAAATTGATACAGCCACTATGGAAGATGGTATGGAGATTCGTTAAAAAACTAGTAATAAAACCACCATGCTGCTGCTGCTGCGAAGTCACTTCAGTCGTGTCCGACTCTGCGTGACCACATATGACCCAGCAATCCCACTCCTAGGCATATACCCTGAGGAAATCAAAATTGAAAAAGACACATGCGTCCCATTGTTCATTGTTCTAGCTATTTACAATAGCTAGAACATGGAAGCAACCTAGATGCCCACTGACAGATGAATGGATAAAGAATTTGTGGTACGTATACACAATGGAATATTACTCACCCATAAAAAGGAACACATTTGAGTCAGTACTAATGAGGTGGATGAACCTAGAACCTGTTGTATAAAGTGAAGTGAGTCAGAAAGAGAAAGATAAATATCGTAGTTTAATGCATATATACAGAACCTAGAAAAATGCTACTGAAGAATTTATTTATAGGGCAACAGTGGAGAAACAGACATAGAGAACAGACTTATGGGCGTGGGGATGGGGAGGAGAGGGTGAGATATATGGGAAGAGTAACATGGAAACTTACATTACCATATGTAAAGTAGATATTCAACAGGAATTTGCTGTATGGCTCAGGAAACTCAAAAAGGGGCTCTGTATCAATCTAGAGGGGTGGGATGGGGTGGGAGATGGGACAGAGGTTCAAAAGGAGAGAGGATATATGTATACCTTTGGCTGATTCATGTTGAAGTTTGACAGAAAACAACAAAATTCTATAAAGCAATTATCCTTCAATTTAAAAAAAAAAACTAAAAAAGAAAAACTCAACATTCAAAAAACTAAGATGATGGCATCCAGCACCATCACTTTGTGGCAAATAGATGGGGAAACAGTGACAGACATTATTTTCCTGGGCTCCAAAATCACTGCAGATGGTGACTGCAGCCATGAAACTAAAAGATATTTGCTTCTTGGAAGAAAAGCTGTAACAAACATAGGCAGCATATTAAAAAGCAGAGACATTACTTTGCGGACAAAGATCTGTCTAGTCATAGCTATGACATTTCTAGTAGTCATGTATGGATGTGAGAGTCGGACTGTAAAGAAAGCTGAATGCTGAAGAATTGATGCTTTTAAACTGTGGTGTTGGAGAAGACTCTTGAGAGTCCCTTGGACACCAAGGAGGTCAAACCAGTCAGTCCTAAAGGAAATCAACCCTGAGTATTCCCTGGAAGGACTGATGCTGAAGCTGAAACTCCAATCCTTTGGCCACTTGATGCGAAGAGCTGACTCATTAGGAAAGACCCTGATGCTGGGAAAGATTGAAGGCAGGAGGAGACAACAGAGGATGAGATGGTTGCGTGGCATCTCCAACAACTCAATGAACATGAGTCTGGGAAAGCTCCACGAGTGGTGATGGACAGGGAAATCCAACATGCTGCAGTCCATGGGGTTGCAAAGAGTCAAACATGAAAGAGTGACTGAAGTTAACTGAACTGAATACTATTCAGCCGGCTTCTCTGACGCTCAGACAGTAAAAAATCCACCTGCAATGCAAGAGACCCAGGTTCAATCACTGGGTCAGGAAAATCCCCTGGAGAGGGAATGGCTACCTACTTTTGTATTCTTCCCTGGAGAATTCCATGGACAGGGATACCTGGCAGACTACAGTCGATGGGTTTGCAAAGTCAGACACACTGAGCAACTAACACTTTGACTTCACTTTTCATGATATCATTCACTAGAGTTTACTGATTTCAATAGTTTTTACACTGAAGTTCCTTTTCTACTCTAGGAGCCAATCCAATTTTCCACACCACATTGTCTTCTTTCAATAGACACCTCTAATCCTGACAATTTGTCAGATTTTGCTTGTTTTTCATGACTTTAGTACTTTTGAAGAGTAACGGTCAGTTTAGTTATTTTGTAGAAAATCCTCTACCTGGATTTTCTATTTTCTTGTGATTATATTCAGGTTTTGTATTACTTCCCAATAAGAAAACCACAGAGGTGACTTACCCCGTTTCAGTGTATCTTTTTAACTTTTTGTTTATGTTATTTCAGCATACTTTACTTTTTTGGATGCTATTGTAAATGAAATTTCAAGGAAATTTTCTTTCTCTTTCCATGAAACAGAGGGGACAGAAATATTTTTGCTTTTAGTAAGTCTTCCAAACTTTGAGTGAGATTTATCTCTAACCATGCAAGCAGGATCTGATGAAATTTTCCATCTTGTCAGGTGTTCCTCAAACTTAAAGCAAAGGAATACACATGGTTCATACTCTACAAGATTATGATAGATACATCAAGGGGTACAATGTCAATATGTATTATTGGCTAGAGTGATACACCATCATTTGGCTATGGTGAGTGATGACAGAACTATTTCTTGCAAACATAATAGTTTTGCTTTATAATCATGTAATATTTTGGTAGATTCTTTGACATTGTGCAAATATCCCATTTCTGCTTAACAGTCCATGACCCATTTTAGTAACCTTTGATGGATCTTGCCTGTTGCAATTATTTCTGTGATGTTCTAATGGTTATTTCCTATTTCTTGCTTTCCTCCTATAGTATATTTATTATTTGGAATTCTTCAGTTAGGAAATGTGTATTTTTCTATATCTATTTATTTGAAATCTGGAAAAAATTTTTTTCTTATGATGGACTTTCAACAGGAAAAAAACGACCTTAAAAGATAGTTTTTAAAAATACTACTTGGCAATGTGAACTAATTTCAAGGAAAATATCCAGCCCTTTCTAGGTAAGAGAGGAGACAGAGATTTTTTTTTTAATAAGTGTTCCAAATCTTAAGTGAGATTTACCTCTAGCCATGTAGGCAGGACTTGATAAAACTTTCTATCTTCCAGGCTTACCTCTGTTGGTACCAGAGAGAAATACATAATTCACATCTGCAATGCCCTATCACCATTCCCCTCCTCTTCCTACCTCCCTCTTATTCTTGGGAACTGAACCTTGCCCTGTTATACTGGTGAATTCAAGAACCATTAGCTTTGAGCCCAGAAATAAACCCATGTACCTAGGTCAACTAATCTATGACAAAGAAGGCAAGGGTATACAAGGGAGAAACAGTCTACCCAACAAAATGGTATTGAGAAAGCTGAGTAGCTGCATGTAAGTCAATGAAATTAGGATACTCCCCCGCATCATATATAAAAATAAACTCAAAATGGTTTAAAAACTTAACTATACATCATGACTCCATAAAATTCCTGGAAGTTTTACAGGCAAAACATTCTCTGACATAAATTGTAGCAATAACTCAGTATCAACAAAACAAACAACTCAATCAAAAAAAATGGGCAGAAGACCTAAATAGATATTTTCCCAAAGAAAACATACAGCTGGCCAGCAGGCACATGAAAAGATGCTCAACATCACTGATTATTGTGCTCACTCACCCAGTACTGACCCACTCTTTGTGTCCTCAGGGACTGCAGCTCACCAGGCTTCTGGGCAAGAACACTGGAATCAGTTGTCCATTCCTCCTCCGTGAGATCTTCCCAACCCAGAGATCAAACTCACATCTGTGTATCTTACATTAGCAGGCAGATTCTTTACCACTGTGCCATCTAAGAAGCCCTAATTATTAGATAAATGTAAATCAAAACCACAAATCACATGCCTATCAGAATATCATCGGAAAGTCTATATAATGAAAGCTGAAGAGGGTGTGAAGAAAAGAGAACCCTTCTACACTGTTTGTGGGAATGTAAACTGTCAGGAGCCGGTTTGGATTAGCACTCCGCCCATGACAAAGGTCATGAGGAAGGAGGCTCAATAACGCAAGGGCGAGATCGAGCCTCAGGAGCCCCTTGGAGGTTCTCGAGCATCTACCCCAAAAAAGCCTGAGTCTGCCTACTTTCTGCTTTGTGTTCTCACCTCTGACTTTACAGGGGGCTGTCCCCCACTGCCTTTCTCTGAAAAAAGAGCTAACTTACAGCTCCAGTTAATAATTCCTGGGTGTGACAGTGTTTCAGCCTACAAACTCCTTTTGGAAATCCTCTAGCCCGCCTGAATAGGTTTTTCCGGCCACATGTGATTGTTTAGAGCCTCAAGATGTTCTAAACTGTCTAAACACAGATTCCTTTGAGCAGTTAAAAGATTGATTAGAAATTGTATTGGTGAAGGGTTTTTCACTTGTTGGGCCAATATTTGCTGCTAAGTCTCCATATCCCTTACCTACTGTGTCCTTGGCAGTGTATTGAAATGTAAGTAGTAGCTTTAATGTTTGTAACCTTGGACCCTTGAGTTAATTCTTTTTCTTGTTACAACCCACCACACCTTTGCCCTATAGAAATGCAACTCCAATGCCTTTGGGGGTTGGTGCCTGACTTTAGAATAATCACCTTTAGAGAAAATAAGTTCCTTAAAATGTTAATAGGCCTCTGGGCCAGAAGATGATGTAACTCACCTAAACTTTTGCGTATGATAGGTTTGAAAGCCTGGCTCAGGGACTGCTATCCCTGCATGACTCCACCCCTTCCTCCATTATCCTCTATGCATAACTTAAGGTATAATAACTACTTTGAAAAATAAAGTGCGGGGCCTTGTTCACCAAAATTTGGTCTCCCCATGTCGTTCTTTCTCTTACCTTCTGGCTGAATTATTCAGCCTCCTCTCTCCACAAAATGTTCTCACTGAATTTCCTTCTCACTGAGCTATCTTCATTTTCATCACTCTTTATATCTTTAATTAATATTTTAATAAGCAATTGTTTCCTGATCGCCTATGCTGTCTCCCCTTCGAAATCCCTGGATCCACCGGGGCTGGACTCCGGCAGTAAACTGATACAGCCACGATAAAAGCAGTATGGAGTTTCCTTAAAATGCTAATAGAGCTCCTATATGATCCAGCAATCTCACTCCTGGTTTTATATCCAGAAAAGAAATCGAACACTAATTCAAAAAGATACATGTACCCCAATGTTCATAGCAGCATTATTTGCAATAGGCAAGGCATTGAAACAGCACAAGCGCCTGTTAGCAGATGACTGGCTTCAGAAGATTTGATGATACACACACACATACACACACACACACACACACACACTGGAATATTACTCAGTCAATAAAAGAATAACATGTTGCCATTTGCAGCAACATGGATGGGCCTAGTGAATATCACACTTAGTGAAGTAAGTCAGAGAAAGACACAAGCTATGTGGTATCTTTTATATGTGAAATCTAACAAAATAATACAAATGGATCTATATACAAAACAGAGAGTCTCCTAGACATAGAAAACAGATTTATTGTTACCAAAGAAGAGAGGGAGGTGAGAAGGAACCAATTAAAACTATGGGATTAACAGATACAAAGAATTAAACATAAAATAGATAAGCAACAAGGATTTATGTATAACACAGGGAATTATATTCAACATTTTATCAGATCAGATCAGATCACTCGCTCAGTCGTGTCCGACTCTTTGCGACCCCATGAACTGCAGCACGCCAGGCCTCCCTGTCCATCACCAGCTCTCGGAGGTCACTCAGACTCACATCCATCGAGTCAGTGATGCCATCCAGCCATCTCATCCTCTGTCGTCCCCTTCTCCTCCTGCCCCCAATCCCTCCCAGAATCAGAGTCTTCTCCAATGAGTCAACTCTTCGCATGAGGTGGCCAAAATACTGGAGTTTCAGCTTTAGCATCATTGCTTCCAAAGAAATCCCAGGGCTGATCTCCTTCAGAATGGACTGGTTGGATCTCCTTGCAGTCCAAGGGACTCTCAAGAGTCTTCTCCAACACCACAGTTCAAAAGCATCAATTCTTCGGCGCTCAGCCTTCTTCACAGTCCAGCTCTCACATCCATACATGACCACAGGAAAGACCATAGCCTTGACTAGGCGAACCTTTGTTGACAAAGTAATGTCTCTGCTTTTGAATATGCTATCTAGGTTGGTCATAACTTTCCTTCCAAGGAGTAGGCGTCTTTTAATTTCATGGCTGCAGTCACCATCTGCAGTGATTTTGGAGCCCTAGAAAATAAAGTCTGACACTGTTTCCACTGTTTCCCCATCTATTTCCCATGTAGTGATGGGACCAGATGCCATGGTCTTTGTTTTCTGAATGTTGAGCTTTAAGCCAACCTTTTCACTCTCCACTTTCACTTTCATCAAGAGGCTTTTTAGTTCCTCTTCACTTTCTGCCATAAGGGTGGTGTCATCTTCATATCTGAGGTTATTGATATTTCTCCCAGCAATCTTGATTCCAACCTGTGTTTCTTCCAGTCCAGCATTTCTCATGATGTACTCTGCATATAAGTTAAATAAACAGGGTGACAATATACAGCCTTGACGTACTCCTTTTCCTATTTGGAACCAGTCTGTTGTTCCATGCCCAGTTCTAACTGTTGCTTCCTGACCTGCATACAGATTTCTCAAGAGGCAGATCAGGTGGTCTGGTATTCCCATCTCTTTCAGAATTGTCCACAGTTTATTGTAATCCACACAGTCAAAGGCTTTGGCATAGTCAATAAAGCAGAAATAGATGTTTTTCCGGAACTCTCTTGCTTTTTCAATGATCCAGTGGATGTTGGCCATTTGATCTCTGGTTCCTCTGTCTTTTTGAAAACCAGCTTGAACATCAGGAAGTTCACGGTTCACATATTGCTGAAGCCTGGCTTGGAGAATTTTGAGCATTACTTTACTAGCGTGTGAGATGAGTGCAATTGTGCGGTAGTTTGAGCATTCTTTGGCATTGCCTTTCTTTGGGATTGGAATGAAAACTGACCTTTTCCAGTCCTGAGGCCACTGCTGAGTTTTCCCAATTTGTTGGCATATTGAGTGCAGCACTTTCACAGCATCATCTTTCATACCCAGGAATAAATTTAACCAAGGATTTGGAAGACTTTTACACTGAAATCAGCAAGACTTTGCTGAAGGAAATTTTAAAAGACCAAACAAATGCAAAGGTCCTGTGCTCATAGATTACAAGACAATGTTGTTAGGATGGCACTACTGTCCAAAGCTATGTACGTATTGAATTCAATTCCCATTAAAATTGACAGTGTTTGTTGAAGAAATGGAAAAACTGATCCTCAGATTCATACAGAGTTACAAAAGTTTTCTCCAGTGGCTCTAGTGGTAAAGAACACCGCTGCCAACACAGGAGATGTAAGAGTTGCAAGTTTGATCCTGGGGCAGGGAGATTCCCTGGAGAAGGGCTCGGCAACGGACTCCAGTATTCTTGGCTGGAGAATCCCATGGACAGTGAAGCCTGGCAGGCTGCAGTCTATAGGGTCACAAAGAGTCAGACACATCTGAAGCGACTTAGCATGCAGAGTCACAAAAACAATGTTGTAGAAGAAGAACTAAGCT
This sequence comes from Tragelaphus eurycerus, assembly GCA_935064755.1. Lineage (NCBI taxonomy): Eukaryota > Metazoa > Chordata > Mammalia > Artiodactyla > Bovidae > Tragelaphus > Tragelaphus eurycerus. Next base: position 2,617,194 of record CAKXYN010000083.1, read on the forward strand.
AGAGGACGCGCACTTTCCAATTTCAAAGCTTACCATAAAGCTACAGTGTGGCACTGATAAAAAGCTAAACATATACACCAAAGGAATAGAATTGGCAACCAAGTAATAAACGTAAACATCTAAGGGCAATTCAGTTTGGACAAGTGTGCCAAGATCTTTTAAAGGGGAAAGGATAGTCTCTTTAACACATGTTGCTGGGACAGCTGGATATTTACATGGAAAGAATGAATTTAGATTTTTGCCTTATACCATGTAAAAGAAATTAATACAAAATAAAACAAACCATTAAAAATGTTCAGTTGTTTACTCCCTCCTTCCCAAAATATATAGAAACAAAATGACCAAGAATACTTTAGTCTCAACTACTTCATTAAAACACTAAGAAATGAGAATTAAAGTCATTAAATTAAATCCTTAGTAGACGGATGAAACAGCACATTAAGCATAACTCATGAGAAAATTATCCTAAGGTCGTTATGAAAATCACGTTGGAGTACAGCACAAAGAAACAGAGGTGTGCTATGTCAGAACTGGTTAAAGAGACCTAGAGAATGGATTAGAATAAGAGTCTAACAATACACACTGTTCTGAGAGTGAAGAACAATCCCTGAACAATAATACAAAGAGCATCTTTAAAGCATCCATAGAGAAAAGCCACCCAGCTGCAAAGGAGTAGCAAATGGACCAAGAGCAGATTTCTCAACAATCCAAATCAAATCGCAGCAGCAAAAGGACTTCAAAGTAGCGAGAAAAGCACATACGTGCCAAATGCATACACGTGCAGGTGTAACTGCATACCTACCAGAATCCCTTTCAAGAGGAAGCGTGCAGGTGGTGGAGTAGGAAGGTCCCTCGCTCTCACCTCCTCCCACAGACACTATGGCTACAGACACAACAACTCTGAGAATGGCCTGAGGACTCGTGGAATAGCTCTTCCACAATTAAAGATGTAACACACACACACACACACACACCCAGGTGGGTGACCCCAAAGAGGAAGTGTGTGTTCAGCTGTGTTGTCGACTCTTCGTGACCCCGTAGACTGCAGCCTGCCAGGCTCCTCTGTCCATGGAGTTTTCCAGGCAAGAGTACTGGAGCAGGTTGCCACTTCCCACTCCAGGGGATCTTCCCAATCCAGGGCCTGAATCCATATCTTAACGTCTCCTACACTGGCAGGCAGATTCTTTACCACTTGTTGTTTTTGCTGTTCGGTCACTAAGTCTTGTCTGACTTTCTGTGACCCTATGGACCCTATAGAAGCACACCAGTCTTCCCTGTCCTTCACCATTGCCCAGACTTTGCTCAAACTCATGTCCATTGAGTTGGTGATGCCATCCAACCATCTCGTCTTCTGTCACCCACTTCTGCCCTCCATTTTTCCTAGCATTGGGGTCTTTTCCAATGAGTCGGCTCTTCTCATCAAGTGGCCAAAGGAATGGAGTCTCAGCTTTAGCATCAGTCCTTCCAATGAATATTCAGAGTTGTTTTCCTTTAGGATTGACTGATTTGATCTCCTTGCTATCCAAGGGACTCTCAAGAGTCTTCTCCAGCACCATAGTTTGAAAGCATCAATTCAGCGCTCAGCCTTCTTTACGGCCCAGCTCTCACATGCATACACGACTGCTGGAAAACCACAGCTTTGACTGTACGGGCCTCTGCTTTCACCACTGGCACCACTCAAACGCAGAGGTCCTCCCTGAGGAGCGAGGGGCTTGAGCCCCACGTTCGGCATCGCAGCCCTGGGAACGGCACCAGTAAGACAAGTCCTCATTACTGGTTTTTAAAACCAGCAGAGTTTTCCACTCGGATAACCGAAGCTGTAGGAGACTGAGACCCTGCTCCTAAAGGGAATGTGCACAAACGGGCTTGCTCCAAGTCCCACACGGAGGCTGCCGATGGAACAGCGCTTGGCTCTCCGGCTGGTCTGCCAAGGCTGCTCCAGCATAGCCCCCAGCCTACATCGGACTCTGCTTCTACCCTCACTCCCTGCCAAGGGAGTGGCTTTGAACATGCCTGGGGAGGCCATACCTCCAGCTCTAGCCCACCGGGCTCCACCCCAGCCCTGACAAGGTGGCAGCTTCCAATGTGCCCAGGGAGAAGCCCCAGCCCACAATTGCTCCAGCTCCAGCTCCAACTTTCCCCCTAAAGCCACCAGGCACACACCGTCCGCATAGGGATAGTCCAAAGGCATTAGTGCAGTGAAATACTTACCTGTCACAAGTGTGGGATGTGGTAAGAACAGTGTTTCAAGAGGTATGTTAGCCTCAATCATATTAGAAAAGGGAAATGGCTATAGATCAGTCACATGTGCATTGAACAAGTTAGAAAGTAACAAGCAAAATGAAAGAAAATAAAATTAACGAGGTAATTAAATAATGATTGAATAAAAATTTAAATGCAGATTTTTAAAACATTAACAAAATCAAGGAGGGATTGTTTGAAAATGAGGCCTGGGAACTTCCCTGGGAGTACAGTAGCTAAGATTCTGTGCTGTCAATGCAGGGAAAATGGGTTCAATCCCTGGTCAAGGGACTAGATCCCACCTGCCAAAATTAAAAGATCCTGAATGCACAACTAAGACGCAGCACAGCCAAATAAATAAATATTTTTAAAAAAAGAAGAATGATGCCTAGATTCAACCCAGTAAACATGGAAGGTAAAAGGCGGGCTGACTAACTGCCTTGGGCCAGAGCCAGAGAAGCTGCTGCATTGCGACTGACCTGCAGTCGGCTTTGCCAAGGAGGGAACCTTTGTTTGTTTTCCCAGGAACATGTGTAGGCCAAGGGAGAAAGAGAGTTAAGTGGGGTCTTCTTGCTGGGCCTTGTCCAATCGATCTGTGTGGAGGATCAAGCAAAATTCAGCAAAAAGGGAACTGGGGGCGGACCTCTGAAGGCCTGTGGAATGAGGACAGAGCCCCAGAGACCTCCCAGAATAGAGCTAGAGAAGCCTGGGGTCAAGCAAACTGCAGGGAGAGGTGTTCGACATGGAAACTCTGACGAGTGGAGGAAATTGCCCTCAAGAGACAAAAGGGCTGTAATTCTCTACTAGACGTGGAGAGTGAAGAAGTCCACCAGGCATGAGAAATGGCCAGTCTTCTTGCCCCAAGCATGCTTTAACCCAGAGAAGAGCACAGCAGATGCTGGCAAGTGGAACACGTGGGATATTACTCTGGCTACACAAGGTACTGCTGCAGTAGCTAATAACCCAGAGCTCTCAATGACATTGCAGAGTTGACTTCCAGTTCTCACTGCAGCCCATTGTGGGCTGGTGGGGGTCTCACCCGAGCACAGCTCGTGCAAGCACATAGACTAATGAAGGCTCTTTCCGGATACATACTTCCAGAAGACAGTGTCTACACTGTCACTGTGTGAGCCTACGTTGGACCGCTGCATGGTGACCGTCCTTCTGTGGGCCTCAACAGTCTCATTTTACAATGGAAATTAATATCTAGGTGCAGGAGAAAGAGCACTAGATCAGCACTTACTTTACAAATTGTGTTCCAAGGAGCAGGTGTTGTCTGCGTGTGTGTGCATAACTCAGATTTGAAAACTTTAATTAAAAAAATGGTTTCCTGAAATGTATATTTTAAACAGCACACTTTTATTTCACATTGTGCTTGCTGTTGTCATCCCCTTCTTCTGAGACCAGACAGTGACCACACCAGATAGTCTCCGGGGAAACAGCATCCAGCTTTTATGTTGCGATTCGTAATTCTGAGAGCCATCAAAAGCATAAAAACTGGACAGCTTCGTGTAAAAGAATGAAATGAGAACACTTTTTAACACCATACATAAAAATAATCTCAAAATGGATGAAAGACCTAAATGCAAGACCAGAAACTATAAAACTCTTAGAGGAAAACATAGGCAGAACACTGACATAAATCACAATTAGATCCTCTATGTCCCACTTCCCAGAGTAACAGAAATAAAAACAAAAATAAACCAATGCTACTTACTTAAACTGAAAAGCTTTTGCACATTGAAGGAAACTATAAACATGGTGAAATGACAACTCTCAATGGGAGAAATGAAACGACTGGCAAAGGGTTAATCTCCAGAGTTTACAAGCAGCTCATGCAGCTTACTACCAGAAAATTTAAAAAAACAAACAATCAAAAAGTGGGCAGAAGACCTAAACAGACACTGCTCCAAAGAAGACATACAGAGAGCCAACAAACACATGAAAAGGTGCTCAACATCACTCATTATTAGAGAAACGCAAATCAAAACTACAATAACGTATCACTTCCACCTGTCAGAATGGCCATCAGCAAAAAGTCTACGAAAAAGTGCTAGAGAGGTGGAGACATGTGGAGGAACGGGAACCCTCTGGCACTGTTGGTAGGAATGCAAATTGATATAGCCACTGTGGAGAACACTATAGAGATTCCTTAAAAACCTAGGAATAAAACTACCATATGACCCAGAAATCCCACTACTGGGCACATATCCTGAGAAAACCGTAAGTGAAAAAAGACCTACGTATGCTAAGTTCATAGTAGCATTATTTACAATATCCACGGCATGGAAGCAATTTAGATGTCCGTTGACAGATGAATGGATAAATAAGATGCGGTACATATACACAATGGGATATTGCTCAGCCATAAAAAGGAACACATTTGACTCAATTCTAATGAGGTGGATGGACCTAGAGTCTATTATACAGAGTGAAGTAGGTCAGAAAGACAAATATCTTTATTAACACATACCTGTGGAATCCAGAAAGATGGTACTGATGCGCCTATCTGCAGGGCAGCCGTGGGGATGCAGACATAGAGAAGAGAGTTGTGGACACAGTGTGGGAAGGGGAGGGCGGGACACATTGAGAGAGCAGCGTTGGACCATACGCATCACCACGTGCGAGGTTAGAGCCAGCAGGCATTTGATGTATGACACAGGGAGCCCAAACCTGGTGCTCTGTGACAACCTAGCAGGGTAGGATGTGGTGGGAGGTGGGAAGGAGGGCCACGAGGGAGGGGACATACACACACCTATGGCTGTTTCATGTTGATAGATGACAGAACCTAACACAACATTTTAATTATCCTCCAATTAAAAATAAATAATTTTTTTTTAAAAGAAAGCATCTTTTAGCTTGAAGGCAATATAACCACTAGAGGGAAGCAACCGCCAGACAGAGCAGTTTCTTTGCACCAGGCATGCATTTCATCTCTCTTGATCAGACTCTTAACGGTTTGAGCAAATGTCTCGTTGTATCAGCATTTTGGAGGAATTAGAGCTGATTTTTGTCAAGCTCTTTCTCTGACTTTGAGCACACTGGTTTTGGGCTCTCTCTGTCTCGAGGTCCTTCTAAACACACAGTGAAAAGCCTCTGTGTTTCTTTTCCTAACCATCTTTAGTAGCTGTCCTGGTGAAGCCCTTCAGTCTCCATTTTTAAAGCTAACCATAGAGCAAGGGACTCCTCAATGGAATCAGAACTGACCTTCTCTCCATCTAGCCAGGTGGCTCTCTGACCTCACAATTCTCTGAGCTGTAGGGGTCTTTGTACGTGAGAGTCAACGCTCACTTCCCTGTGGGCAGGAAAACAGGTCACAGTTAAATGAGCCAGGGACCTTAATAAATGCAGATGTCTTTAAATAAACAAGTAATTCGGGGGATATAAATATAAACAGAACCACACTTGACAATTAGAGATGAATAAGTGAATGAATCAGCTGAAGGGGGATTAAAGCAGTGGGTCTGTGATCAGAAAGTCTGAATCCCAGCTCTCTCCTTCATTGCTGATGTTTGCTGCATTAGTTAGTCTCTCTGAACTTCAGCTTCTCCATCTGCACATAGAAAGTGAGGATATCTACATGACAGTTGAATACAAAAATGCATGCACCAAGTCAGGTCCATGACAGTGACTAGCTATTCATTGTAAGAAAAAATGGTGTATATCGGGGGGTAGGAGAGGAAAAGCAAGCTTTGTGTGTCTACTAACTGGTAGAGTGGGATCAACAGGCGTTTAGAACATATCAGGCTTGTTTTCAGACCCCAGTTCTGCCACATATAGGCTGTGTGATCTCGGACATGCCACTGACTCATTTTGGACTTCAGTTTCTTATTTGAAAAGCTGAAGTTGTTGATGGCTATTGTGCTGAGATCTAACGATGACAAGGAACTTAGTGAAGTAGCATCCAATCAGCAGATGCCAAAGTGATTATTATTTTCTATATCAGACTCTTGTCCAGATGCCTATAGACTCATGCTGTAACACAAGCTTATCACCAACCTTCTAAATCAGACATTATTGTTCCCATTTTGCAGACCGAGAAATTGAGGGTTAGAGTTTAAGTGACCTGCTCAGAGGCACAGTATTTGAAAGCAAACAGGTTTCTGACCGATTCGAGTTCTTAGTCTAATATCTCATGATGCCATTAGCCGTGGTACGGACATGTTGACCCATGCTGACTCCCAGAGCTACAGAATAAGGCTCCTACCTTAGTCAGTAGAGGCTGTTAACCACAGCAGAATTTCTTCTGAACGGAGAGAGTACACTTACCCTTCGCCCATCTTTTTCTCCCCTGATGTGTGCACTGGCTAAATATGCCCACTAGATGGCGCTGATATCCTAGCTTTGGTTTACTTTGGTTTCCATCTTGGGTGTGAATTAAAAATTTACCTTCTGCAGCAACAGATCTAAATCTCCACATAAATCCCAGCTTGTGAGACTCATACAGTTGTAAAGATTTTAAAAAATATATTCAGAGTGAACTCTAGAGGCTTAGTTATCTTGCTTAAAAATGCGGACCAGCCCTCTATAAAATTCACTAGCAGAGGCCCCTCAATGGCCACGGGCCATCACAGTGCTACGTGGTATCTCTGCTCCAGGGCAAAGTGGGAATTATTAGCAGCTTTTTCTCGGAGTGTATAGATCGATGGGCCCATGAGAGCCCACCAGCACTTCATGGCTTTTGCTTACTGCGCTATGGAATGAGACACAGAATGTGGGAAGGCTTACAGCTGGTAGGAGGATAGGGCAGGCTATTCTAGAAGGACAGATGGCTCCCTGTCCCCAAATTCTTCCCCTACTAGCCTGTTACAAATGTCTATAACAACACCATCCATTTAAGGCAATGTACTCCTTTATTACGGGGTTCCTCTGGTGGCTTAGTGGTAAAGAATCTGCCTGCCAATTCAAGAGACTCAGGTTGGATCCCTGGGTGGGGAAGATCCCCTGGAGAAGGAAATAGCCACCCACTCTAGTATTCTTGCCTGGAGAATTCCACGAACAGGGGAGCCTGTTGGGCACAGTCCACAGGGTCACAGAGTCAGACTTGACTTCACCACTGAGTTACTTCTTTATTATAATAATCATAACGATAACATAGCAACAAAAACCAACCTCTATATTGTTTTGTATAGATTACAAAGTACAGCTCTCTCAATTATTTTATTTAACACACCTGAATTAAGACAGCTGAGGGCATTTACTGGGTTGGCCAAAAGGTTCATTTGAGTTTTTCCATACCAACTTAGAGAAAAATCCAAATGAACTTTTTGGCCAACCCAATATTCCATTTTACAGAGTAGAAGTTGAGCTCAACAGGGTAAGTCAGTTCCTAAGAATCTCCAATCTATTCAACTAAAATGCTAGAACTCGAATCTGAGACTTCTGATTACAAGTATCATATTCATGTCACTGCATGAGATAAAAAACGTTTATTGCATCCTAAGAAATTCGTTTATAATGGACAGTTCCTCTATTGCTATTCCCCTATTCCTTCTGATTATCTCTGAATTTCACCTCTCCCCAAAAGGTCAGAGTCCTTGGAGGGAGATCCCCATTCTCCTTCCTTCCTTTCTTTTCTTCCTCCTTCCAACCTCCATCTCAGTTCCCAGCCCAACAGAGAACACAGGTCTGTGTCCTGAATACAGAGCACCAGAGCTGGAAGAGATGGTTGGAATTATCTTATCTAAAGATCGTCTTTATATGTAAGGAAACCAAGCCACAGAGGATGAGAAATATTCCGTGATGCCACGGGATTATCTCAAATGACCTGCTTTTCATGAAGGCCAGTCTACACCTTGATATCAACTCATTCGTTTGGAAACTATGTCCATGCCAGCTGTGTTATCCTTTGAAACAGTCTCATATAAGTTTTCCACACATGCAATTGCTTCCCCACACACATATGTACCATCACCAAAGAAACTTCATGCTGTGAAATCTCATCAGCATTGAAATCTGTATGTCACAACTTTTGTGCTTTGGAATCTAAGGTAAAGCCAATTCACTGGAAATCTGAGCTGTAATTAGCCTTTCTGTGTTTCGTTTTTCTCATATCTTGTATTTGTCTTGTCCACACTGCTGTTGAACCCATCTCAGTGAATCACCGTTGCTGTGCTCCTTGCCTGATTCCACCATGGAGCAGAACATTCCCAAGCCAAGAACTAAATCTTAGAAATCTTTGTAACTCCATATGCTAGTATAGTTTTTGGCAAAGAGTAGTTGATCAATAATTAATTGCCAAATTGAATTACACTGCATTGAATTGAACCTACCCATTACAAACTGCCTCCCTGCACATGTATCATCAGGGTTTTAAAATCTAGATACAGATGGGAAAGGCATCTGTTAATAGATATTTAAGCTTTAAGATCTTTTGAGACATTTAAGGTTTAACAAGCACATTCTTTACCCTTAGCTCAAGGTCCTTACTGTGTCTCTGGTCAGATGAAGGAGATAAGATAAAGATTAAGTTACACGGAATCTGGTAATTGAATAAATATTTATTGAGCTCCTTCTGTGTGGAGAAGTAAGTAATCAAGAGTTCTAAAGACAACAGAAGAATTGATGCTTTTGCACTGTGGTATTGGAGAAGACTCCTGAGACTCCCTTGGACTGCAAGGAGATCAAACCAGTCAATCCTAAAGGAGATCAACCCTGGATATTCACTGGAAGGACTGATGCTGAAGCCGAAACCCCAATGCTTTGGCCACCTGATATGAAGAACAAACTCCTTGGAAAAGACCTTGCTGCTGGGAAAGACTGAAGGCAGGAGGGAAAGGGGGGTGACAGAGGATGAGATGGTTGGATGGCATCACCGACTCAGTGGACACGAGTTTGAACAAACTCCAGGAGATCGTTGGTGAAGGACAGAGAAGCCTGGCATGCTGCAGTCCATGGGGTGGCAAGGACTCGGACACAACTGAGCGACAGAACACCAACAAAAGACAGCAAAATTTCTATGGGCAGCGGCAACTCAAGGACCAGCACCAATAGGAGGATGGGTGGGACCAGGTCTTGAATGGAGGACTGACTATGGAAGGAGGAGTCCTTTCCAGAAGGAATGATTGTTGTGCAGTTTAGGCATCACCATAATAAGAAAGACTGCCTGGTGCTCTGGCTCCAAGGATGTAGAGCTCCATCATTCTCAGAGAAGGGGCCTTCAGGTAGGTGTTCTAGCTGAAACTTGCCTTAGTTGGGGAGACTGAGGCCCAGAGCAGGGAGGTGACTTAGGCACAGCCCCCCAGTGACGGCGTGCATGACAGAGCTGGGATCAGAGCCCAGTCTCCTGATTCCCAGCCCATCGCTCTTTGCTTGAATAATCCTCTACGCACCTGGCGATGCTTGTCTTTCAGAGTCCAGCCACTACTCCGTTTTCTCTGCATGGCAGGCAGCCAAGAGAACTTCTTCATGTTACCATTTTGCCCTCTGCAGAATGGGATATTCAAGTATTCACTTGGGGGGGATGGGTCACGGGGTTCCGTCAATAAATGTTTGTGAATTGCTCTGAGCTCTTTGGGCCAGAGGGACTCCAGAAATGGGAGATCCCAGTGGCAGTGGTGGTGGTATCCCAGCTTTTTTGAGGGCTTGCCTTTACTCTGCAGAATGAAGAGAGATGGTTTAAGTGATAAACTATTCCTTATGAGCTGTATTTGTGTTGAAAGCCCAGCATGAGTCCCTGAGTGCTTCCTCTCGCACAACCACAGCTATGCACCAATCCTCCTGGGTTCAGAGATGGAACTTTGCTTAAATGCATGGAATTTATTCTTAGTCCTTTTCTTAATTATGACTTTATTTCTCTTGTGTTCTCTAGGGGAGGGGTTAGAGAGCAGAGGAAAAGGAAGGAAGGAGGCAGGGAAATGTGTTGTAGATCCAAGATTTTTTTTGTTTTGTTTTGTTTGTTTCTGAGCTGCTTGCTGTCTGAAAAGTAGAGGGATGGAAAGGATCTTACAGAGACGCAAACTTCATTCCAAGGAAACCAGAGCCCAGAAGACATGTCCCAAACACAATGAAAATGTGACTTGAGGTGAGGTTAATTAATATTTGACTAATAAATCCCCTAGGCTGATAGAAAAAAAAAAAGACTAAACTTTTTTATTCATCATTTATTTCAGTAAACAAAGGGGGTAGATGTTTGGGGTAAGATGACCATGTAGTCATGCTGAGGGTGTTTCAGCAAATGGCTATGTCATAAGCACCCCCGTTGCTACCCCAGTTTAGTCATGCCCTTTCCTCCTGTGTCCAATTTGGTGTCTCACGACACTGAGAACTTTACCCACTCTTATGCAATGGTCCGTGTTCAAAATTCAAGTCAGAACAGGTCAACTAGAGGCCTACATCTGTGTCTTGTCTTAGGGAGACGTCCTCGATGTCTAGAAGTCCTGTAAAGTCAATGACACATATGTAGGCATGTTCTGATCACCTTTTCTCTTCCTCCTCCTCCTGCCCCGTCTGCGTCTTCCTCTCCTGCTTCTTCCTCCCTGCCATTTTTATTTTCCCTTTTCACCAGGATCGTTATGCCACCTGCTCTAGGACACGTTATCATCCACAGGGGAAAGTAGTAAAAACAAACTGGATTTCAAAGGAAAGGAGGGAATTTGCTTAGTGGTGATTCTTGGCCCTGGTAGAGACATGCTGCGGGAAAATAGAGCAAACCCTGATATTACACAAGGCTTGAAACCTCTCACTCACAAATTGAAGGAACAGTCAGTGGTCCAAAGGCTTCTGGTTGGGATAACCTGAGACAGAGAAGTGAAACACCACAGTGCCTCCTGGAATGAGCATTTGACAAATGTGAGCGTGTGCAGTCTCCTTTGATCTTGGGATCAGATGGTGGGGACTAAGAGCTCTATCTTTATAAGCAGAACTAGAGAGAAGATCGGAGAAGGCAATGGCACCCCACTCCAGTACTTTTGCCTGGAAAATCCCATGGACGGAGGAACCTGGTAGGCTGCAGTCCATGGGGTCTCTAGAGTCGGACACGACAGAGCGACTTCACTTTCACTTTTCATTTTTATGCATTGGAGAAGGAAATGGCAACCCACTCCAGTGTTCTTGCCTGGAGAATCCCAGGGATGGGGAAGCCTGGTGGTCTGCCCTCTCTGGGGTCACACAGAGTTGGACACGACTGAAGTGACTTAGCAGCAGCAGCAGCAGAGAGAAGATGCATAGCCTGGGGGAGGCCCAAGGGGACCTCTTCCCAAGTGCTACCAAAACTCCCTCCTCTACACCTCTCTGTCATGGAACAGCTAAGCTGTCTGCCCAAGGAGGTGGTGAGTGTGGTATGTAAGAAGGTGGGTTAAGGAGAAGATGACTGGGAAGGAGCCCAGCTGCTTCAGTGACTAACCCTGGGATGCTGGACAAATGACTCATCTTTTATATCAGCTCCAGTTTCCACATCCACAAAAATGAGGATAATACCTTCCACGTATGAGTAGCTAGTGAGGGTGAGGTGCTTCAAATGGTACCTGGCACACGGCACTCTTGGTTACTATTATTTTCCCAAGAATTGCCTGGGGAGGGCAGCTGCTTGGGGCTGTGGGACTTTGGGGGAAAAGAAGGCATGGGAAGCTGGTGGAGACCATGCTTTCCTTCTGAGTGAGTCATGCTCCTCCCCCCCTCCCTCATGTACAACTGATCAGTGGTGTGTACACACTTCTAGTCCAGCTCAAGGGTTTCTGCTCCATAAAGCCTTCTGGTTCTGTCTCTTTCCTTCCATCCACCCCTAGATGTGGCCACCCTTGCCCTTGCTTCTGAGCTTCCAGAACCTGATGTGTCTTCTTTGGTGGCAGTCAGGACTGTCTAACTGGTGCCACTGAAATGGATACTCCAGGCTCAGTTTTCATGCCAGGACATGAGTTCCTGGAGGGCACAGGTCATTGCTTTTACCTCTCACTCTCTCTCTTGAGTTAGGTTGCTGTAGTTGGTGCTCAGAAAATAAACAGGGTGGTGAATGAATGCCTACCAGTTGCAACTCAACCATGTCAAGATAGCCATTTTTGGGGACTGTATGGGGTACTTTCTGAAGGAAGTGTCATGAGCCATGAGTGGTGCTGAACCTTGGAAAGTGATTTGGCTTTTCAGAAGCAACCAGGAAGGTATTTTTCAAGAGTGGATTTGAACTTCCCCAGTTCAGCTGTTCAGAATGAAGCATGATCACTGATTTGTAGCAGCAAATGGCAAAGGCAAAGACTTTCAGAACAAAAGGGGAGGTTTGCTCCTACTCTGAATTGGTTGTTGAAGTTGTCAAAGTAACCCGACGTTGTTGAATGCTGTCAAAGAACAGACTGAAAGAAAAACAACTACGTCTCAAATGCCCAGTGCCTGAATGGGTAGAGAGGTTTTATTGTGTTGGTCATAAATAGCTTTCATGAAGTTAGAGTGCTTACTTGAACCCTACTTGAACTAGCTGGCTGCTGGTGTATTCACGACTCAGAGAAGAATTTTTTTTTTTTTTAAAGCTTTGGGGTTGCTCCCACTTCTTGTCATGGAGAGAGCCAATTTATAAAAATTGTTTATTACTCTGTAGCCCAGCTGGACCCCAGAAGGATGGGGCTGCTGTGACCATGGAAGACAACACAAACGCACACAGACACCAAAATGAAGCCAGAGATCTTCTGGAGGCTTAGATAAACATTTAGTCTCATAAATAAATACATTATCAGACCACACAAAGCACTTCCTACCCGGTCTCTTCCTCAGAAGTCACACTCCAAATAGCTTCTTTAATTTGTCCAGGTTCAGAGGATCAAGATGTATGCATTGATTACCTACTGGATAACCAATTTCAAGCCCTGCGCCCCGAGAAAAATGGTAGGAGAAGCCACAGCCCTTTGCTTCTTCTAATGATTTGGAATTGCAGACATAGAGGCAAAATGCACAAGCCTAAATCAATTAGTAACAAATGCAAGCCAGGATGAACACCATCCTGTGATGTCTTGGGAAATGAATTGCAGGGTATAAGATCTGAGACCCAAAGCTACTATCAATTGGCTGGATAACTATTTATCCATCCACTCTTTTGATAAGCAAACAAATCAGCACTTATCATGGATTAGGTATGTCAATTACTGAAGACACCTTAAACAAATCATTTAATTTGGTTTTTTGTTCGCTTATTCAACAAACAGTTTATGATTTTATAATAGGCAAGGGGAACTGTACTAGATGCTAGGGAAGGAGGGAAGATGAGTTTCTGCCCTCTGTAGGGCACACTCCTCATCACGACAGTGGTGAGAGCTGGAGTGGGGAAGGGTGGTGAGTTCATTGGTCTCTAATGTCCTTTCTGCCAAGAGTATGCTAAGCAGTCCATTGGCGGATTATGTGGTTCATTTGCTTAGTGTCAGGTCAAGAAGATGAATGGTCATTTGTAAAAATTGGGATAAACCACAGGGCTTCAAATTGCAGACTTTTGGATGGGACTCCCTCGAGAGCCTCAAAGCACAGTGCTCACACGCCTGTGTGTTCCTTTAAAAGTGCAGCTCAGCCCTGTTCATGCCCTTGAACATATACATTTCTTTATAGTTTACAAGTCACTTCCATGTGGACAGTTTTATTTGCTCCGCATAACACTCTCATGAAGTCAGGGGTTTAATACTCTTTTCAAAGATTAAGAAACTGAGGGCACGAGTGGCTGGGTTGACTCACTCATGTCTGTGAGGCACAGAGCTGGGGTCAGAGCCCAGGGCGCCCACGTCCCAGTCTGGTGCTTCTGCAATGAGAGCAGTATTTATTCATGAGGGATGTGTGTTCTGAGGGCCGCTTATGGCTCAGGCATTTGGAGAAGTCCCGGGGAAAGTCCTAAAGAACTAGCCAGCCATCTCAGTCATGTTATAGTCAGTTCTCCTCTGACTCTTGCTCAAAACTAACAAGAACTTACTGCTTTGTGGGGCTTCCCAGATGGTGCTAGTGGTGGAGAACCTGCCTCCCAATGCAGGAGATGTAAGAGATGTGGGTTCAGTCCCTGGGTAGGGAAGATCCTCTGGAGGAGAGCAAAGCAACCCACTCCAGTATTCTTGCCTGGAGAATCCCATGGACAGAGGAGCCTGGTGGGCTACGATCCACAGGGTTGCAAAGAGTCAGACATGACTGAGCCACTTAGCAGGCATGCATGTACTGCTTTATAGCTTCTTGGGTAGTTCTACCTGCAATTTAGAGTATGAGCTCCTAGATCATAAGTTCCTGATGTCAGGTAGCAAGTAAACCACTCTTGATAAAGTACTTTCATACCTTCGTATCAGTTTAATTGATATTAATGGTTATGTATGTGTTGTGTGTACACACAAAACATTATTTCTATTCATTAATCATGAAGTGTATATTCTGTGAGACCCAAAATTACACACATGATTCGTAGAAGATCTAGAATTTAATCCTAATGCGTTCATCAGTCAGCACTTTATCAGGTCTGTTCCTTAACACTCCATCCCACTGTGCCATGTAGAAGACCTAGGAGAATATTTTACCTACAGAAGCAACTCTAACAGCCATGACAGAATGAGTAGCTTGGAAATGGATCAGTTTAATCTGTGAATGGGCTCTACATTCAACCCCTAACACTTAACTGTCACTAACTCTAAGAAATAAGTTTCCTCCTAGACACAAGAGTACTTTGAGATCTAGGGGAGCAGAGAGAAGAAATCAAACAGTGGAAGATGAAGGAATGATATAGTAAGAGAGGCAGAAAGACGGAGCGCTTTGGTGTTAGACTGGGGTTTGATGTTAGCATCGCCACTTACTTGTGTATACCCTCAGGCCAATATTTTAACTCTTGGGACTTAAGGGATGTTTAAAAGGATTTAGGGCAATAATATATGGTGAACATTCAGCCCAGTGCCTCACCTACAGTAAATACTCAGTAAATACTAATTCTTCATTCTAATACAAGCTGGGAGAACTGTAAGTGGAAACACAGAGTTATAAGGAAATATAGCATATGCTTGGGGTGGGGGTAGCTCTGAGGAGGCTAAAGTACATGCACAGGGACACATGAAGAGAAGAATTTGAAAGAGTAATGTAGGATCTTATTTTAAAGGGCTGTCAATGCCAGTCGAAAGGGTTAGACTCTATCCTGTTGCTCCAAGGGGTCTATAACCAGTTGGGTCTTTTATAAACAAATAGTGAAGCTAGGCAGGGAAGGTCAGTAAGTAGGGAGATGAGAAGCTGCACAAAACTGGAGTAACATCCACAAACGTCCTTTCCCCCAATTTGCCTTTAGTAATGGCTGAATGAAAAAGTACCTGGTGCCCCACTGCACAAACCTGAACCACTCTGAGTTCCTCCAGGACACAAATCTTTATCCAGGCCATGGCTGGAAAAGGAGACATACGTATATTTTATGATGGATTAGTTTTTTTGGATGGTGGCCACACCATAGAGGGTTTTCTAATCTATTTTGAGTTCTAATTGATTACAGCATTTGGAAAAATGTACAGCAAATTGCTCCGTTAATCAAGGTAAATCAAGCTGATGTCATAGATGCTAAATATATGTTTTTGCAGTAATACTATTTACATGGCTGGAACCAAGGCTGCTGTCAGTGTTTCCACTTGACAGCCCTGCCTTCTCAAAAGGGGCTCATGGTTATCTCAGAAAACATTCAGCGGTTCATCTCCAAGGCTAGATTCCTGGGTCCCTCTCCCCACATGTAAGGAAGGGGTCTCAGGAGAAGATGAGACCGCCTCCTTCTGAACAGACTCCAAAGCAGTGGGAATGATGTCACACCACAAAGGTTTAGGAAGACAAGGAAGGCTATATCAAAGGCAGATGATTTTATGAAGCCAGAAGGACCCTGAATGTCCCATCCCTTGGCTGATGAGAGAATTGAAGGGTAAGCAGAGAACTTTGCTAAGATACAGAAGATCACAGTCTGAAAGAATGCTCAAAGACCATCTACCCTTCCTCAGAAGTTGAAGCACGGATACAAAGCGGAGTTTATCAGCAATCACATAGCAATTTAGTTTTCAGAGCAAAGATTAAAAATTAAGTGTTCTGACTCCTCATGCTCTCTCTGAATGATAGAAAATGTTGTTCTCCTTTTCTTTTTCTTTCCCCTTTTCCTTCTTTATTCTCATCATCTCTAACATTCACAGTTATCTCAAATGCTCACTAGGTGCCAGGCTGTGGTAATAAGCACTAAATATTATAACCCTGTGAAGTTAACATTACTTACATCCTAATTTTTAAAATGAAGGAATGGAGACTTAAAGAAATAAATTAACTTGACCAAGGAAACTCTGCTAACATGTGACAGTAACAGGGATTAAAACGTGAAAGGATCTAATGCATATGCAAGTGCACTTCATCATCATAATCCATTTTCCATCCTGTTTTCATAGTTTAAAATGACTATATATGGTGCTATATACTTCATGCACAGTATTTTAAAAAGTTACTAATGATATATTTGAAATGATGCAGAGAGTCATAGGTGATCACTCTCTTGCAAACCATCACTTTCTTCAGGAGAAGTAACTTGTTGAAAGTCACACAGCTAGGAGGTTTTCGGACCAGCCATCAAACCCATGGATATTTCTGAGAGTCTGAGTATAGTCATGAGTACATGATAATGAAGGAAGGCAGAAGATAAAAGAATTAAAAGTCAGCTCTGTCCCCGAATGGCTATATTCTAATCCTAACCAATTTCCTTTTCCCCTTCTGGGTCTCAGCCTGCATATCGGTACCATGAAGACACTGAGGTTCCTGCCGAGTATTGTTATTCAAAGAGAAACACCAATGGGAGAAGAAAGAAGGAGGAGGAGGAGGAGAAGAACAAGAAGGAAGGGATTGAAGGAGGAAAGGAGAAGGAAGAGGAAGAAAGATCCAAAAAACACACATGCAGAGCTTCTAAAACCATGAAGGACTGAAAGCGTGGGGATGGAAAGAGGGGATCAGAAAAGTCATGCTCAGGTCAGTTTTGGAGGATCATCCATGGCCTGGGAGGTGCCCCATCAGGGCTAGATCAAAAGCAGACAGTGACGCAATCAGCTGTTTGTGTACAGATGCTCGCCTTCACATTCCCACATGGGAACATCTGCTGGGGACAACCACTTGACAAATAAGCAGGCAATTAGGTAGCAGATCCATCTGGGCCGAGAACATGGGACCACCAGCAGTGGGGAGGCTGCAGCGGGGGAGAGGGCTCTGCTGGGAAGGAGGCTCACGTGAGTCAGACCGTCTAAGACAGAAGAAGGGAGACAGGGTCAGGAACAGAGTTCAACACAGAAGATCTTTTGCTGCTTGTTTTGCAGTATGGCTTTATGATTCTCAGTCTTGGCTATAAATGATAATAACCTGCAGATCTTAAATATCCCAATGTCTAGGCTGAACCCCCAAACAACTCAATCAGAGTCTTTTGGAATGGAGCACAGTGAGCAGTGTTTTTTTAAAGCTACCTAGGCAATGTCCATGTGTTGATAAGGTGGAAAAACAATGGTCTGGAGACCTCTAAACTTAACCAAGCAAGTTGGTGACACAAAGATAGTGGTCTATAAGAGCTACCATTTTAATGCCCCTATGCTTCTCTTTGAAATCTAAGCATGCCTTTTGAGTTTATACAAGCCTCATTTCAGTGGTCTAGGATCAAATAAAGTCCATCTATTCCATGAAACAAATACAAACCACTTCTACCTCTTCTATTAGCTGATCTTAAACAAGCTGGTTCTTTCTTCAAGATTCCATTACCTTATCTGTTGTCTCATAGAGTTATTTGTTGGGAAGTAAAATTGATAATGTATACTTAAGGGTTTAAAACAGGCTGGAGATATAATAAGTCCTCAGTAAGTGTTGGTGGAACTTGACTCTGAGTCATATACACGAAAGGAAAGGTTTTAGCAAGTCAGTGGGGTATTGTTCTTGATGCTCTTTTCTCCATTAGACATGACAGCCAATCTATCACCAATCTTGCAGATATTATGCCCCAAATACTCCCCAACCTATTTCTTTTTCTGCAGTCTCAGTGCTGTAGTTTAGACGTTCACCATCTCTCATGTGAACCATCGCAATAGCCAAGAACCAAGAGCTTTATATCCATGACTGTGTACTGTTAAATGTGTTCCATACACCACAGACAAGAATTCAAAACAAACAAATATTAGCTCAGCTCAAAACCTGGAAGGGATACTCTATTGTCCAAAAGACAAAGACCAAGCTCTTAATGTAGCACATAAGACTCTTTCAGACTTGCTTTTCCTGGTCTTTCCACACTCACTTGTATATATTAGCTCTTTCCACATGTTCACCTCTCTCCTACCATAACCACCTTCATATCCCAATGCTATCAATCCACTTGTATTTTTCTCTGTATTTACTTGGATGTTTACACAACAGACCCTTTTCTTGTGCTACTTGCTCATCTCAGAATACCTTTCTGACCTAGCTAACACCAGTCTATTCCTTAAGCTCAACTCAGGCACTACCTTTCTTTAGAAAGCCTTCCCTGGTTCCTTTGCCTTGTTTCTATTAAAGGCTATGCCTTGCATTTCCTTCTGCAATAATATTTTACATTTTGCTGGAATTGTCCAAACACAGTCATGAATCTCAGCCAGTTGGTTGTTAGCTCCTCCATGACAGAGGCCTTCTCTGGTCCCCCACTGTGTACAGTCAGCATACGGAGGATATAGATGCTCTTCCAATTTGAGTAGATGCTCCATCACTTATCAAACTTTGGTCCAGTGAACCTGAGACATTGCACTGAGCTTTGCTCCCAAGGAAGAGGTGGTTTGCTCTCCCACGTCTTCTTTTCCTCTTACTCATGGGGAAAGGCCAGGACTGTGAGATCTGTGTTCAAATCTCGCTGGTCAGTCAGCTCCTAACGAAGGCTTAGTTCCTGAAGGCAGTCCTCTGGGAATCTTTTGCAGACAGAAATGGAGCCATGCAGAAACAGATCTCAGTCTTTTTTCTTTTCTCTGAACCAAATTGGCTCTGAGTAATGCCTTTGCGATCCTGACCACATCCTCCTCCTCCACTGCCAAAAACAAGGGGCTAGAGATAAACCATAGCTCAAGCTCAAAGAATTTGGAGAAGGTGACTCGCCTGCTGGGTCAGGGCCATATTCCAGGAAGGCTCCTTCAACCCCCTTGGGTCTTAGATTAGACTGTGTCCTTCCAGTCTTGTAAAAAATGGGCTGTCAACAGCAAGTCAGAAAATATTAATGGCGTAGGCAAGAGATGCCCCCCAAAGGGGGAGGATTGCAGAAATTGCTTAGAAAACACTCAGTAAGATGACATTTTTAAAGAATTTGCTCTTTGTTTCTACTGACTTTCATACAAAGTTACTGCTAACTCCCCCAACTGCATTGGAAATATTTAGATTCTATATTTGATTTCAAAAAATGAAGCATGATTTGAATTGAAAGTGATGTTAGAGATAATCTGGGCCAATTCCAGAGCTTTTTGTTGTTGTTGTTTTTGTTTTTAAGGGAATGAAGGATTTTTGTTTTCCTGCTTACTCAATATTTAATCTCCTTATTTTAACCAAACTAACATTTTCCTTTGGTTGGACAGAATTCCAAGATGGCCCCGAAAATTTCTGCCCCTGTATACATTCTATGTGTAGCAAAAACCAATGCAACACAATAGTAATTAAAATAGATTGGCAATCAGTCAACTTTGAGTTGATCAAAAGGAGATTATCTGGGTTACCAGATCTAATCTGATGAGTCATTTACAAAAAGGTGAAGCCATTAAAAAAAGAGAGACACACTTGCTGACTTTAGGACAAAGAACACTGTCTTATTGTGAGGCCGGGGCCAAGTGTGAAGGACCTCAGGCTGGCCTCTAAGAGCTGAGAGAGGTCCCTGCCAAAAGCCAGCAAAAAAAACAGGGTCTTTGGTCACATGGCCAAAAGGATGTGAATTCTACCAATAATCACGTGAACTTGGACGAGGACTCTGAGTCTCAGGTGAGACCACAGGCCTGGCTGACTCACACCTTGCTTTCAGCCTGGTAAGACTTTGAGCAGAGAACTAATTAATGTTTATGCCGTGCATGGACTTCTGATATCCTAAAACCATGAGATAATAAGAGGATGCTGTCCAAGCTGTTATGCTTGTGGCAATTTCTTGTACAGCACCAGAAACTAATACAGGGTCTATTTCTTGACCATTGGTTATACGAACAGGACAGTCTCACCTCCATCTTCAGTCATGGCAGAGGACCCAAGCTGAAATTAAGCATCGTGCTCCCTTCTCCTGTCCACAGGGATTGGCTCAAGATGGGTATGTGAGTTAATCTGTGCCTATGAGAATCAGGCCAGGGTATTTTGTTGGATCTGTTTAGGGAAAAGAAGTGATCTCTTTTCACGGAAATTAAAGCTGAAGGCATTTAGGTCTAGACCTGTTGTCAACCGTATTACCACCATGTGGAATGTGGGGATGAAATGAATGTTGAGAAGAACAGATTTCAGCAGTGTTGAGAAAAACACAGATTTCTTGATGTATTTTGAGTCCTGGATCAAGCTGAACCTAAAGAAGAGATTACCTATGAAGGTTTGAATGACCTAAACCTGTAACACCCATCCTTCATTTAAGACTGGTTGGAAGCAGGTCTTCATCCCATGAAATAGAAAAGACTTTGTCTGAAATATGGGGCAACTAGGGCCAGACAGGAATATGTTGACGCAATCACACAATTAATAACAAAATGACATAAAAGGAGTGAGACTGCCTCATGCCCAGTCAAAAGGATTCAACATGGCCTTATTTTTATGCTGAGTATCTCCCTGGGTACCCTGAATTATTGATTTCCCAAGGAAAGAATACAATATAACAGCATTGGCAACAACAACAATAACTACAGTTCAATGAGAGTTTATTATGAGCCAAGCTCTTTGTGATGAAATACAAATGGCATTTAATATTATATTCCTATAAACCTTTTGAATTTTATATCTTAATCATTTCTATCCAAAAAAGATGAAAGTTCAGAAATGTAATAACATGATCAAGGTCATATAGCTGGTAAATAGAGGAGCCAGGATTTAATCCTTATCTGTCTGGATCCAGAGTCTATTCTCTTAACTAATGGGTTAATTGTTGCTAGGATAAAAGAAAAACAAAACAAACCCAGGGGATGTTTATTACTTCAAACTGATGGCAAGAATATGTCATAAAGACATCTTTTTTTATTGATACAGATTCTCAAAGACGGGTGTGTATTTCTCAATCAATCAGCATTACATGCTTGAATAAATCTCTCATCCCTAATGTTGAAATATTAACTTGTACATCTCTTGTCCCTCCTTTATTTTGAAGATTATACAGGAAGTACCTTTGAAAGGGAAAAAAAATGCAACTTGCTACGAGGGGAATAAATTCAAACTAGCATTTGGGGCACTTGTATTCAAATTGCTATCTTCCTACAATTTCCTATGTGATCTTGTGCAATTCCTGTCTGTATTGGCCTTTATTTTGCCATCTATAAAACAAAGGGTTTTACATTAAAATTGATGTGCAGAAAACCTTGCTCCATTATGAAGACGTTTTGATGGGACTCCAAATACCCCAGGAACATTTTTGGCTAAACCAACATTGACTTCAACTGAATCCTTTGGTTCAGTCCTGGAATATCTCTGAGATGTTCAGCCACTGGAAAACCACTATGCCCAAATTATAGAAGTACAGTACATCACTTAAGCACTTGGGTTTCCCTGGTGGCTCAGTGGTAAAGAATCTGCCTGCAATTCAGGAGACCTAGGTTGGATCCCTGGGTCGGAAAGATTCCCTGGAGGAGGACACGGCATCCCACAACCCACTCCAGTATTCTTGCTGGAGAATCCCATGGACAGAGGAGCCTGGCAGACTACAGTCACCCATAATAAGGTCGCACATAGCTGGACACAACTGAAACAACTTAGCATGCATACATTCAGAAATGAAGCATGAAAACACTGAGTAGTGTGTGCCAACATGGATACAGCAAATTAATGATTACAGTTCCCTCAAAAATAATAGCACAAATAATCTCACAAGGGAGGGGTTATTTATTATTATCACCATCATGTGACAGAGGAGGGTACTGAGGCTTAGATGTTAAGTAAGATGCATGAGGGATGAGCCAAAATTGGAACTCAGTTCTGTCTGACTCTTGAACCTGTGCAGACAAGCACTGGATTATAACTATGCACCCTTTCCTCTTCTGCAGAGACTTTCTGTCTGATAGAACTGTAGTGTTCTATTTGGGGATTGCTTTGGGTTGAAGCAGAGCCGTCACTTTTAACGACTCAATCAACTCATCTGAAGTATACCAGATCCTTTCTAGAAGAGCAGAGGGGAACTAAATATTCCCTAAAAAATGGAGATCACTTTGTTCCTCTAAGAAAAGCTTGCTTTATAGCCACACTGTACAAATCACCCTAGGGCTTGTTTCATTTTTTTCTTTTTTCACTCTTTGTTTCTCTCTTTGAGAGTCATAATTGCTAAGATTTATGCAGGAAACTTTTCTCTAGATGATTCCAAATAATTTTGCAGAATTTCTTAGCCACTTTAGCTGCCCCTTGGGGTCCCTGCAAATTGCTGTCTCATGAAAGGAGTGCCCTGCCCAGGCTTTTGGGGAGAACATATTCAACCCTTTCTCAGATGTGTCATATACAAAGGACATGGGTGGGAGTTGGGGGGTCCTCAGGCATTAGATCATCTGGTTTATCCCAATGCTGGGAGACTGTTTGCAGTTGGATATCTCAAGTGTTGTGAATAGCTGCTAATCTGAAGGACTGCACATCTATTATTTGAAGCCAGCTCCCAAGCAGCAAGAGTTCCTGACAGAACAGGTATAGTTTTTCTTTCTTTCTTTTTTTTTTTTTTTGAGATTATCCATGGCAAGTTTGCAAGATGAGAAAAGGCCAGAGAACGTGGCTCTGTACACACTATAAGGCTGGATTATGCTGGTGTTATGACTTGATGCTAGAGAAGGCAGAAACACCATGTGCCCCGTCCTTGTGCCTCATCAGGGAGGGAGAGGGAGTTGAGAAGGAAGAAAAAGTAACACAAGAAATGTGAAAAGATGAAAGAGAATTGCCCTCTGTCCTTTCTGCCTTTGCAACCAGCATCATCCCCATCCATCTCCTAACACAGCTCTCATTTCTTCCCCTGCACTTCCAGTGTAACTGAGGGTTTAATCTACTCAGACAGTGGCAGAATCGGTTGTACGTTTTCTTTTACTGCATTTGCAGTGGGTATACAACATGTCTTCATTAACTCTCTGTGACATTTAGAATAGCTTGGGATAAAAAAGACATTCAATCAAGTAGGAAAAATAGTCCCCCACCCTCCCATCTCCAGCCCAAGCATCCCCCAGGGCATGTATTAATTACTGAAGATGAATGCTGGACCTTCATTCTCAGCAGGGGCTTTTAAATTGTATTGCTCTGTCAGGTCAGAAGATGGTATTTCATCTCACAAACCAGTAACAGAGTTTCAACTTTTAGTGGAAGTAGCAGCTAATAACAGCTTCCCTTGCTGAGCGCCTACAGTGTGTCTATGTGCTCAGGTGCTCAGTCGTGTCTGACTCTTTGCAACCCCATGGACTGTAGCCAGCCAGGCTCCTCTGTCCATGGGATTGTCAGGCAAGAATACTGGAGTGGGTTGCCAAGCCCTCCTCTAGGGGATCTTCATGACCCAGGGATTGAACCCATGTCTCTTATGTCTCTTGTATTGGCAGGTGGGTTCTTTACCACCGGTGCCATCTATATTGCTAAATTCTTTTCATGAATTAGCTCATATAATCCTCACACCTACCCTACAAAATACATTATTATCCCCATTTGTTGGGTGAGAAAACTGACTCCAAGCACCATGCTATTTCCAGACCTTAGGTGGCTCCTGATGGTTTGAAGATAGAGGGAGGTCTCAGATCAGATCAGATCAGATCAGTCGCTCAGTCGTGTCCGACTCTTGCGACCCCATGAACCGCAGCACGCCAGGCCTCCCATCCATCACCAGCCCGGAGGTCACCAGACCACATCATCGAGTCAGTGATGCCATCCAGCCATCTCATCCTCTGTCGTCCCCTCTCCCCTGCCCTCAATCCCTCCCAGCATCAGAGTCTTCCCAAGAGTCAACCTCGCATGAGGTGGCCAAAATACTGAGTTTCAGCCTTAGCATCATTCCTCCAAGAAATCCCAGGGCTGACCTCCCAGAATGGACCGGACTCCTGCAGTCCAAGGGACTCTCAAGAGTCTTCTCCAACACCACAGTCAAGCTCAATTCTTCGGCTCTCAGCCTTCTCACAGTCCAGCTTTCACATCCATACGAGTTCCTCAAAGTGATCTTGTGTCCATGAAGACACTGTTGCAATATCTCCACTGTTGAAGTCTCTCAATTCCACCGTGAATTGAGAAGGTTGTCATATTCCAGTTCATGCATCAACCTTCCAAGGAAGATGTCCAGGCTGCAAATAAGATGAAACTTTTCTTCTGTTATATATCAAGTGGGGCTGTTACTGTTTCCATAGAGGAAACCATGCTCAGGTGGAGCTGGCCTTCCTTTGCCTCACTGTTGTGTTGCCAAAGTACCTTTCAGACATACTCCTTTTATCTCCTCCTGGCCCAGACTCATCCCAGTAGCTATCAACATTCCCTAGATGAAGCTAAAGGGATATTCAAAGTTCAGAAGGGCAATGGGTATCAACCTGTTTTCTTAGAAACACTAGTCTCAGTGTTTGTTTTCAGAATTACAAATTTTTGAGAAATCCTAAATAGTCTCCCCCTTCCCTTACTCTACTCATTATTCCAAGAAACATGTGCTCATTGAATATTCTGAGACGTCTGACAGGAAAAACAAACAAGCAAACAAAGAGAGAAAGAAAACAAAGCACACTCAAACAATTTCTGTTTCACCATTCTGCCTTTTCCTCTGCTTAAATTTGTTTTAAAAAGAAAAATTTCCCCTAGAAACATCTGCTCATAAATGGAACTATGACATAAATGAAATTAGGAGTTAACTGATTTCCCGATAGATGGACACTCTCCCGCTTCTGAAATCCCGCATTACTTTATCTTTATTGCTCTTTTGGCTTACAGACTAGAGATACTAAGCTGATGGTGAGAGACAGATGTATAAACAGATAAAGGTGAGCAATATATCCTGTCTTGTTCTTTTTCTCTTGTTTAACTTGTTTTCCCTGATTACAACTAAATATACATCTGTTATAGAAAATCCAAGCTGTACAAGCATAGCATCCATAGGATCTACTCGGGGCTATACCAAGGTTTCCCTCACGTGCTCGCTCACATACGGAAATGCTGTTAGAATGGGCACAGAGACTGATGCCTGGGATCTTGTAGATTCTCAGGAAAGGTGATTTGAATGGGTGAATGAGTTTTGTTTTATTAAATTTGCTCACTCCACTGTGAGTCTTGCTCAAGTAGGCACACTCATCTCTGCTTCTCCATACCTAACAGTGCCCGGTGCATCACGCATGCTTGGTCACTCAGTCATGTTCGGCTTTTTGACACCATGGTCTGTAGCCCACCAGGCTCCTCTGTCCATGGGATTCTCCAGGCAAGAATACTGGAGTGAGTTGACATTTCCTGATCCAGGGATCAAACTGCATCTCTTACATCTCTTGCCTTGGCAGGTGGATTCTTTACTGCTGAGCCACTAAGGAAGACCCTAGTGCACAGTAGATACTTAAGAAAGTTTTGCTACAATCTTTTGCAGTAGGGGAGTGCTTCTGAGCATCCTGTGAAGAAAGGTCTCTGCAGTTAGAGCCAGATACACCATTTGTCATGTGGTTGCCATGTAAGTTTATTAAAATCTTGGTTTCTGTATCTATGAAATAAGACTAACACTACCTGTCCTATAGAGGTGCCCTTACGCTCACATGAGGAAATATTTGTAAATGTGCTTTGTAAACACCAAGGGGTTACTCAAGTTAGCTATTTTATGATTATAGGGAAAAATGTTTTGTTATTAAAATGAGCTAAGTTTATTCAAAGAAACAAGCATAAACTGAGTTTTAGTGCCAAAGAGAGAAATGGATACAGAGGCAATGGTCAGCTGATGTGATCAATGGTAAGGGTCAAGATTAGGGTGGGCAGATGATTCTGTGAAACCACAGAGGAGGAAGACTTTCTGATGATATTGAGGCTGCAGGTGAAAGAGGTGATGTCACAGGTATGAAAGAGGAGGGAGAAATATTCTAGGCAAAGGGAAGAGTTTGCATGATACAGGATGCTCGGGGCTGGTGCACTGGGATGACCCAGAGGGATGGTATGGGGAGGGAGGTGGGAGGGGGGTTCAGGATGGGGAACACGTGTACACCCGTGGCAGATTCATGTCGATGTATGGCAAAACCAATACAATATTGTAAAGTAATTAGCCTCCAATTAAAATAAATAAATTTATATTTTAAAAAAAGAGAAGAGTTTGAGCAAAAGAATGAAAAGATGGGTAGTACATATATATATAGGGAACCACTATTGTTTCAACAGGAATGCCAGACAAAAGATCTTGTGACAAGCCATCACCTACTTTACATGATGTTGTGCACAGGTTTGCAGAAAAGAAAGTCAAGGGTATTTGTCAAGCTGTCTCCCATCTATCATGTGATAGAGCATGGATCCCTTCCCATCATGTCTTGAGGCTTTCTAGAGCTCAGAGAAGGTAGATAACTTCTACAAGCATCACGCAGGCAGTGCCTGTGGGCTCAGTCACTTCAGTTGTGTCCCACTCTTTGTGATCCCATGGACTGTAGCCCATCAGTTTTCTCTGTCCATGGAATTCTCCAGGCAAGAACACTGGAGTGGGTTGCCATGCTATTCTACAGGGGATCTTCCCGACCCAAGGATCAAACCTGCAGTTCTTGAATTACAGGCAGATTCTTTACCAACTGAGCCACCAGGGAAGCCCATCACACAGGCAGTTGGGGGTCTACACTGGGATTACAATTATGGCCTGGACCAAATGGCCCTGTCCATCACACGTCCAGCCTTAATCCATCTCTCCTCATTTGTCCTGAGTTGAAGAGAGGAGGGGATGTGAATTCCTTTTCTATAATAAATCCTTCTTTTGTGGTGGGCTAGTGAAGGGCACTCAGGGTCTGAGCAGGGTCTTTTGTTCCAAATGGCCAAGTTAAGCCAATTGCGGCTGCTGTGAAAGTAGGGTCCCATGAAACCTGGCTGGCTGGTTGTAATTAATCACTACGAGGCAGCAAAGAAGGAGCCCAGGCTGTCAGAACACCCAGGAGGCTATGGTTGAAGAGTTCCAACAATTCACATTTGCAGCTCAGTGTCTCTGTAGGAGCCTGGAGTTTTGGAAACTCTGGAGCTCAGCACAGATTCTGAGGCTTGGGAGCCTTGTCCTTTTGGACACCTTACCCCAAGGAGCTCTCCAAGCCCCTGACATTTGGGGGATTGTCAGAGCTCTGGGCCGCCAGCAAAAGACCCTGTCTCAGAAGCCAAAGTCATCAACAGAAATGGAATTGAATGAGCAGGTTTTTCAGAGGCTGGAAGAAAAACTGTTTCTGAAATCTGTTTTGACTTTTGCAAACACTGCCTTTCCCTCTGGTCCCATAATTGAGTGGGGCTGGCGATACTTATTCATCTCTTAGTCTGTGGCTGAGTCACCCCCTCCTTCTCATCAGAATGTTATGAGTATGCAGAGCAAAGGTGTTTATTGAGCAGTTTCACTCCGTTCTAGGGTGGTAGTGATGCTGAGGCTTACAGCTGTTGTCCTCAAGAGGAACCGGAAGGGTCCCACACCAAGTAATTGAATAGGAAAACAAAAAACCATGTGTAACTGACACAGATGACTTGAGTTTTCTTTCACTGAGGATGAGAGAAGGAAATCTCTTTGGGCAACAAATCAGGTAGCAAAGTCCCTTGCATTCATTAGGGCCTCATTGACAGTTAAGTCAATGCCTTTGAAGGTACTGGGCAAATTCTTGGGGTACTAACGGCTCTGTACTTCCTTATATGCCTTCTGGTTTTGTCTTCCTTTTTGCCTGGAGAATTCCATGGACAGAGGAGCCTGGCGGGCTACAGTCCACAGGGTCACAAAGGGTCGGACACGACTGAGCGACTAACACAATTTACTCCCTCCTTTTCTTCCTACCCAGTTCCTTCCCTCTGATTCTATTTGCAAACCAAGACTAAGTTCTAAAGGGCTTTTTTTAGCCAAGGGTCATATATGAAAATAGTACTGTTGGTGGAGATGATGTAAGTGAATCTAATAAAGTTATTCTTTATGCCCCAGGGTTCTACAGTTAATAAGAAACATCTCTCAGCTGTATAGCACCATATATACACCAAACATTAGATTCACTGCCCCATTCACTCTGCATTTCAATCTCATGAGCAAACAGGTAAATAGTATTTTCCTCATTTTACTAAAGCTGACATCTGAAAACAGCTATGAGCTGATGATTCCCTAAATATTGTCTTCTGACTGTTTTCTCTTTTGTATTCCTTTCAAGATTAGTTTGAAATATATCCATCTACTTACTTGATTGACATCACTACAGTAATAAACCACAGGCCCTTCAAACTCAGCATATCCATAACTGGCCTTGTTGTTGTTGTTTAAATGTTAAGTCATGTCCAACTCTTTGAGACCTCATGAACTATAGCCCACTAGGCTCCTCTATCCATGGTATTCTCCAGGCAAGAATACTAGAGTGGGTTGCCATTTCCTCCTCAAAGGGATCTTTCTGACCCAGGGGTTGAACCTGGGTCTCCTGAACTGGGGGCAGATTCTTTACCATTGAGCAACCATGGAAGCCCCCTAACTGGCCTTATCACCTCTTATCTCACCCTCTTTTCCCCTCTTAGTTTTCTCTAGTACTGATTCAGTGGAAAGCCCCTGCTGTTCATCCAGTTATCCAAGAGAGACCTTTTTTTCCTTCTCTTTTTGTAGTTGCACATTCAATCAGTTTCCATCCTTTATAGACTCTCCCTGTTATAATCTCAAAAAGCCACCTCCAACTCAGTCTAAGCCACGGTCATTCCCAGCCTCCTAACCAACCTCTGTGTATGGAGTTTGGTCTCACCCAGTCCACTTTATACAACAGACTGAGTGTTCTTTGTAATATGAAGGTCTGATCATAGCACCTTTCCTCTCCTGCAAGTTGAAACTTTCTTTGGTTCCATGGGCCTAGAGGGTAAATTCATACACTTGATTATTTGTGTTAGTCTATTTTAGTCTCATTTTTTTTTATTGGATTCCAATATGAGCCCGTTGAACTCCTCATCCCAAGCCACAAGACTCTGTGTTTCCACCACATTGAAACTTTTTACTTCTACCCACGCCTCACTCATTTGTGTTTCCCCTTTCATGTTTGGCTAACATCTGTGTGCTTTCAGGGATCCCACTGCTTCCTCCAGGAAGGCTCCTTGGGTCTAAGATATCTCTATGAGGTTTTTGTGGTATTTTGTGCTCCTCTCTACTATCCCACTTCTTTTACTACAGCATTTTTTGTTTTGTCTTTCTTCTATTTCCTGTCTGAGTGCAGAGTCTGCATCTCATTCAACCTCGGTGTCAAAGCCTCTAGCAGCAGCCATGCACACTGTACGTTCTAGCAGCAGCCATGCACGCTGTACATTCTAGAAGCAGTCTTGCACACTGTAGATCCTCAGCAAACACTGGAGAGGTCCGGTGACCTGTCTGAGGTCCTCCACTAAGAAAGAAGTGGCCACTATTGAAGCTTAAATCTTGTTTCTCTGAGTCAAATGCTTCATGGAGGAAAAAAAAAGATAACCACATTGCAGGAATGATCATAATTTCTTCTGTTCCAATCAACAGATAAGATACTACATACCGTTTATGATATACTGTAATGAAATGTAGTTTGACTGTCTACATGTATTCTATGAAGAAGTTTTTCTGGTCTCATCTTCTCTCCATGGTTTCTCTACTGTCTTCTCTAGCTATTCCCTTGAGGACACTCTGGGTCTGCACTTTACATTGCCTTTGACTCTCTTGGAAGAAGAGAGAAGGGTCCTGAGAAGTTTGGTGGTTCTTACTTTTCTGTTTTTCCTGGAAAGGTGCAAGAATTGTGGGTTTGACTGACCAGGCTCACCCTCACCTGTCCCCAAGAAAGCCCCCTACTCCACAAAGGGAAATGCAAATAAACTAGCAGTCACTATGTCTGTAAAACCAGACACATGGAGCAGTACTTTTCTCCCTCATCAAATGCTTCCACCAGTGTTTACTTAGCTAGAAATATTAACATAACTAAAACAGCTTTCATCATCCCTGGAGAGGACTGCAGAGTCCCAAGAAGAACATCTCTGCCAACAAGCCTTGTATCACATGTGAAGACTGTTATGAAGTTTCCCCTTTGCTTGAGAAGGAACAGGAAGCCAGGGGGTGGAAGATGTGCCCAGGACCACTCATTCAGTAACAAAACCGCACAAACCCAGAACCCAGGTCTGTGGATTCCCTACCTTTCGCCTTTTCAGCTGTTCTAACAACTCGAAGGTTGAAAAGCCAGGAAAAAAATGAACTCTATTTACCCTGGATCCAAAGGCAGTTAGCATCTCATTATGTTCTTGAGGGAACTGGAAATCTGAGTGCATTTCAAGGGATGGAATGGTCCATTAATCATGGAAACCGATAATATACATTCATTTGGCCAATTTTTTTTTCAGAGGCAATACTAAATATCCACTATTTTCTATTACATTGATAATCTCTATTTCAGAGAAGAATAAAGAAAGGAAGGGAGGAGGGAAGAGAGAGTAAGAAAGAGAGAGGGAGAAAGAAGAAAGGAAGGAAGGAACAGAGAGAGAGTGAAAAAGAAAGAGACAGAGAAAGAAAGGAAGGAAGGAAGAGAAAGAGAAGGAAAACAAGAAAGGGGAAAGGAAGCAGAATGACCCCATGGATGTGTTTGGCTGTGATGCAATGGACTGGCTGGTTTAAATTTGTCAGTTGCTGGCTCAGATTCTCAGTGCCCTGCCTCTGAAGTGTGTTCCTGTTGAGTTTTAAAAGGGAATGAAATTAGGTCTTCACATAGGACCTTTCATACTTTTATTTCCTTGGGTGTTCCTGAATGGCGCACCAGGATGGAAAGCAGTGCTGTGTGCATTTGACCCTGTGAGAAGCCACCAGGCTCTGAAGAAGAAATTACTCACTGCCTCTGTGCTATTAGCTGAAACACATCTGAAATTTGGCCATGCAGATGTTAATCATGAGCATTGGGAGGCTTTAAAACACGTTAGGAAAGAAAATTTAGGTTATGAGGAACCTTACTGCTGATTTATCTGCATCTATTTTTTTTTTTTTTAATGAGAAAACCATTAGACAGGGTTAGGAGGCAAGGCAACATGTCCCAAGGTCACACACTGAGTCACCAACAAATTAGAGATGAGGTGATCACCCCTGTTTCTTAGCTGAGTTCCACTAACGATGGGAGCCTTAGGGCACTGTCTCCATGCTTGATGGCAGGGGCCCTGTGGACAAGGCCTTACTCTTTTACTGTGTCCAGTGTAAAAGGACAATCTGTACAGTCTTCTGTGTTAACTCTCATTTTTAAGGATGGTGACTCTTCCAGGGACCATGCTGATGCTTTTCCAGGCTCTGCCCCTTCCCTCCCCTTTCTTCATGATGGTTGCAATGTCTTCTATCTTCCTTAGACTCTTTAGAGTTGCACTTACTGGGTCACTGAAAAGTCTCTTTCCTTTGAACACAAGAGACTGAGGCAATGCTTACATTCTAGTACTTTCTTGGGACTTTCATCCCAAAGGATGTTGTGGGGAAGGGAAGTGACAGAGGCATAGGAAGCACAGGAGGATAAATTACTGAGCTGTCTTCAGCTCATGGAGGGTGTCTTTGGAGAGATGTGTGGGACCACTGTGTGTCAGAACAATTCAGGGTTGAGTGAAGAGAAAGGGAAAGCTGCTTGTCTGTTTAGTCTTTACTTATGCTGTATCTCATTGGTCAGAATGTTCTCCAAAGAAATTGATTCTCCAACATTTTCAATTAGCATCGTCCGGCCCCTCCAGAGATGACTACAGAAGCCAGAGTATCTATTAGTTCATGGTACCTGAATGAGCTGGAGGCTGAAGCTGCTGGAACCTATGTTACAGTGGAGGGTGACTGAGGCCATGCAGAATCCTGTCCTTGCCCCTGGGGAAGGCTCAGACCAGTGTTGAGAGATGAGTTGGCACAAAAATCCAAGAAACACTAGCTCAGATGATTGTCTCAAGCAGATTTAAGATGTACAACTGTAATTCAGATCAGATCAGTCGCTCAGTCGTGTCTGACTCTTTGCGACCCCATGAACTCCCTGTCCATCACCAACTCCCGGAGGTCACTCAGACTCACATCCATCGAGTCGGTGATGCCATCCAGCCATCTCATCCTCTGTCGCCCCCTTCTCCTCCTGCCCCCAATCCCTCCCAGCATCAGAGTCTTCTCCAATGAGTCAACTCTTCGCATGAGGTGGCCAAAATACTGGAGTTTCAGCTTTAGCATCACTGCATATCATGGATGGATAATGTCAAAGCCCTTAACTTAAGGAGGGGCCTTGAGTAATCATTTTTCTATTTGAATCCAATGCTTTGCTGAAATATATCAAGTGCTTATCAACCCTTCTTCCTTTCTATTTGGCTATCACCCTGCCCTGTGAGTCTCTACTCCTCCTTTCTCCCTCTTATATATTCCTGTCTCTTTAGATAAAAGCACTTAACCTTTGTTACTAAAGATGGATTGATATGCCCCACACTCCCATTGCCAAAACAAAGCAAATGTTTAAAGACAAAGATTGAGGGTAGGTTTTAGGGTGCCTTAAAAATGAAGTTTAGGAGCTTGGCCATTAACTCCTCTAGTGGAAAGTGATGCTGTACTTTTGCTCAGAGCAATCCTCACCCCATTCCTCATACTATAGATCCTTTCCTTTCTTCCCTCTAACTCAAGTCTTACCCATTTTCAAGACAAACCTAACTTTGGCACCTTTGGTTTTCACCCATGCTTCACTTATGAGATGGTCTGCAGTTCTGGATGTATGTCTCATTGTGTGCTCAGTCATGTCTAACTCTTTGTGACTCCATGGACTGTAGCCTGTCAGGCTCCTCTGTCCATGGGATTTTCCAGGCAAGAATTTTGGAGTCTGCTGTAATTTCCTCCTCCAGAGGATCTTTCTGACCCAGAGATCAACCCGAATTCAAGAGTCTAACATTTCCGGCGCTGGCAGGCAGATTCTTTACCCCTAGCACTGCCTGGGAAGCCCTTGTAGTTTTAGAGCAAATCCTCAATTCTTGGTACAGAGGAAGTTTCTGGGTGCTGTTTAAGTCTGGCAAGAAGAACTGTTAAAAAGAAAGCATGACAGTACCTTGTGAAAAGTTCTGGGTGCCTGCAGGAGGGGCCCCGGAACTGTCTGGGAATTGATTTAGGCAAGGCTCCTCAGGAAAAATGGCATCAGGTGTATGGAATGAAGGGTAAGAAAGGGTTAAACTAGATCCCTGTAGAGGAAGCTCTGTGTAATGGCTGGGAGGCAAGAGAGCACAGTGCTTCTGGGACTTCAGTATGAAAGGACCAACTGAAATACTCAGAACATGAGAGATGTGGGAGCCAGGCTCCAAAGGGGCCTTTGGTGATTCCAGTCCCCTGGCATTTTTATACTCTTGTGTAGTGTATACTCTTGTGTAGTGTATACTCTTGTGTAGTGTATACTCCTGCACTAAGTAGGGTGAATCTGTGTCATCACAAAGACATTTTGAAAATGACACTGTGTGAAATTCAAGGCCAAGTCCAAAGACGGTACAGTCTGTACTATATTCTCTTTCTTGGATCACTCAGTCTCGGGAGTGCCAAGTGCCATGTCATGAGGACACTCAAGTAGTCCTGTGGAGAGGACCGCAGGGAGAAGAACGGAGGCCTTCCGCCAGCAGCGAGCCTGCCCTTGCCCGGTGTGTGAGTCAGCCCCATTGGAGAAGATCCTCTCGTTCCCGTCCAGCCTTAGATAACTGCGACCCCGGATGACATCCTGACCACCAACCTCACGAGAATCCCAAGCCAGAGCTCCCCAGCTGAGCTCTGTGAGAAACTGTGAGATATAATAAACACTAACCATTTTAAGGCCCTAGGCTTTGGGGCAATTTGCTGCATGGCAATGGAGAACAGGTACAAGAGGAAAGTGGGTGCACGCTAAGACTGGGGAAGTGGGCCAGCATCAATCACACAGGGAATTCTAGGTCCCATTAAGATGCTGGAACTTTAGCGCAGCAGAAAATCTTTAATGAGCTTTAAGCTGAGGAATGAAGTCATCAGGTTTATGATCCTATGGACTCCAAGATCAACTTCATGTTTAAATTTCTCTTTCTTGTATGGCACTGAATACAATACTTTTGCATTAAGTATGACAGGTGGACATTTCAATCAGAGAATGATAGATTGAAGACAGTATAAGATCTCTTGGCTTCCCTTGTGGCTCAGATGGTGAAAAATCCGCCTGCAGTGTGAGAGACCCAAGTTCGATCCCTGAGTCAGAAAGATCCCCTGGAAAAGGGCATGGCTAACCACTCCAGTATTCTTGCCTGGAGAGTTCCATGGACAGAGGAGCCTGGTGGGCTACAGTCCATGAGATCGCAAAGAGGTGGACACAACTGAGCAACTAACACACACACATAGGATCTCTCTGTAGCATCAGGAAAGGGAGGAGGATCTCCAGTTCCCAGAACAGGTGAAATGGATAGACTGCAACCTCAACATGCCCTCACTCCCCATGAGACCCGTACTCATGGAGGAGTGAAGTGCAATGCCTGCTGCCAAGTGTGTTCAATGCAGTCTCTTTACAATGTGGGTGTGGAAGGGGCAGGAAAAACATCTGCCTAACAGACATACCATAATATAACATGATTTTTCCAAATGCACTTATATTCTTGGTGTGGGAGTTGGAGCAATGATTTGACCCCAAAATGTCAAAATGTGTGAAATAAAACTATAGAATCACAAGGTCCTAGAGTAATAAAGAGACTGTAGAAGTAATTTAGTTCGACTTCCAACTCAATGTTGGATTTGTCTATAGAGAGACTAATAATAGCACTTACAACTTATTGAGTATTAATGGTTAGGTACTCTGCTGAAACCTTCCATGACACAATTTGATTTATTGTTGAAGCACACCTGAGAGTTAGCTGCTATTTTCACTTTTAAAATAAATAAATAACCAAGCCAAGGTTTAGAAAACCTAGATCAGTGCTTCTCAAACTCTAGAGTGCCAATGAATGGCCTGAAGACCTTGTTAAAATATAGATGTCTAGCGTGGAGCCAAGTTTCTGCATTTTTTTAAAATTGGAGGATAACTGCTTTACAATCATATGTTGATTTCTGCTGTACAACAATGTGAATCAGCTGTATGTTTACTTATATATCCCCTCCCTGTTGAGGCTCCTTCCTACCTCCCCCCATCTCACTCCTCCAGGGTATCACCTCACACTGGTCAGAATGGCCATCATCAAGAAACCTACAAATGGTAAATGCTGGAGAGAATGTGGAGAAAAGGGAACTCCCCTGCACTGTTGGTAGGTAGGAGTACAAATCGATACATCCACTATGGAAAACAGTATGGAGATTCCTTTAAAAACTAGGAATAAAACTACCATATGATCAAGTCTCTGCATTTCTAATAAGCTCCCACGTGATGCTAGCACAGCGCAAAGGTAAAGAGTACAAAGTCTCAAGGCTGGGATGTGGCAGGTTGGAAACCTCTTCTGTCTGACTTCAAAGATTGAGCCCTTAACACACTAACAACCCCTTCTCCTTCTCACTGAAGTGGTGGTTGTCCCGTCTCTATTTGAACGCTTCTACTTATTTGGAGTCCTCTTTGGCGGCTTTGAAGGAGGAAATGGCAACCCACTCCAGTATCCTTGCCTGCAGAATTACATGGATAGAGGAGCCTGGGGTTCCAAAGGATTGAACACGACTTAGCAACTAAGCCCACACACACTTCACAAGGTGGCTCTCCTTTGCAACTTTGAATACTAGCTGTAAAGTAAAAGTTTTTTCTTATGTTGAGGCAAATCCCGTGCCCAATGGAACCTCAGTGGATCACTTGTTAAACCGTTACTAAAGAAGCACTTTCTCTAGGATTGAATTATTCCTTTGAGTGCTCTATTATTCAGGGGGCAATGGAGAGAAGGAGGGGAGAAGTTGGATACCAACGCACCTCCTGAGCCCATAACATTA
The DNA here is from genome assembly GCA_935064755.1 of Tragelaphus eurycerus. Classification (NCBI taxonomy): domain Eukaryota; kingdom Metazoa; phylum Chordata; class Mammalia; order Artiodactyla; family Bovidae; genus Tragelaphus; species Tragelaphus eurycerus. Next base: position 2,653,549 of record CAKXYN010000083.1, read on the forward strand.
GTTAATGAATGATTGGGTAAGTGGTGGGAGACAGAGGTGCAGTGTTCTAGAACAAGTTAAAGCATTTACTAATCTGCATTTAAGTGTGTGTGTGCTTAGTCATGTCCTCCTCTTTGTGACCTCATGGACTATAGCCTGCCAGGATCCTCTGTCCATGGAATTCTCTGGGCAAGAATACTGGAGTGGGTTGCCATTCCTTCTACAGGGGATCTTCCTTACCCAGGGATCTAACCCGTGTCTATTGTGTCTCCTGCATTCTCAGGCAGATTATTTACCACTGTGCCACCTGAGAAGCCCTTTCCAAAACTAAAGCAAATGTAATCTAGAAGAAGGAGCCAATTGTAATCAGGATCAACTTCCCCTTTTCACACTATGTCCAGTCACTAATAGAGATATGGCCATAGACATGTTGATAAATAAAATACATATTGAATCATATTAATTAGATAGTCACCATAAAAATGAACCCTATTGATTAATTTAGTCCACTCTTGCTCTCATTCATATGGAACAAGACATAACAAGTGGGCCATTAGAAGATGAGTCAGGCTGTGGTGGACTGAATTCACAAGCTATGAGTAGTGAGAATAACTTTCCTATAAACTGGCTGTAGGCTCTCAAATACTAAGCTAAATCATTTAGTCTCCAGGAGAACACAGTAGTATGTGGAAAAGACCTTGAGCCAGGAGTCAGAAAACCTGAGTTCTTAAATTAACTTTATAGCTAATTTACTTATGTCAGCATCTAACCTGCAAAAAGAGACCCTAGGAGGGGGTCAGACCAAACATTCATTCCTCTTCTCAATCAGAAATTCTAGGCATTATCTTCAGAGATTGCAAGTCAAACTTCAGGTTCCAAAGATGTGTGTTAAGTTGCTTCTGTTGTGTCTGACTCTTTGCGACCCCATGGACTGTAGGCTGCCAGGGTCCTCTGTCCATGGGAAGAATGGACAGCCTCTTCTCTCCAGGCAAGAATACTGGGTTGCCATGCCCTCCTCCAGGGGATCTTCTGACCCAGGGATCAAACCCACTTCTCTTACATCTCCTGCATTACCACACAAGTTCTTTACCACCAGCGCCACCTGGGAAGTCCACAGGCCCTAAGTACCTCAAAACCAAGAACCAAACTGCCAATTACTTTTCTTCTCTTTCTAACAACAGCAGAAGGAAGAAGAAGAAAAAAAAAAAAATCAAGGATGTTAGAAAAAGAAACAGGGATATAGAAAAGAATTCTAATGTGTTACTCTTTTTTTCAGGACAGGACATATTCTCAAAAGCCAGCTGAGACAAAAGAACCCCAGACAAATGGTGGCAATTCATACCACTCTGCCACTCAGTTCAGAAAGTATTGAATTAATATACACTTGGAGACCTCTCTCAGGTCCATGTCCTCAACTCACAAATAGGAATTACGAGGTCTTTGACATCCTGCTGATATTAGATTGTTTCTTGATGTTCTTTGGGGAAATTTCTTTAAGTGTCTCTACCCTCAGCTGAAATGATATCTTATAATTTTTTCCATCAATAATCCTTAGTGACTTGTAGAAGATGGGCCCTAAAAAACATTGCCATCTACCATAGGGAGACCAAGTTTCCATTTAGATGATGAACCACAAGAATTTTAGAAGCTATGGGCCAATTTTTATGGAGGTTTCTTGTTAATATTACTCATGATATATTTTCCCCCCATTACTCCAAAGCCATATCCTTTTCAATGACTGGAAAGAGTGTGTATTGTCTGAGTTCAGTGTCTGTAAAGGCCGAGGCTTGGGGAAAATGAGGCTTCTTGGGTGTGGAGTCAGCACCAAGAAAGTGTTCCAATTATAGAATTGCAGAATCAAAAATGTAATAGTGCCAATCATTTTAAAATCGGATTTGAGAGAGTGAAGGGCAAGAAGCAAGGAGGACCTAGTGTTTATCGACACCAGCTATGTGCCAAATGCACGCTATTACCTTTACTCATATTTACCTAAGTCCTAAGAGGGAGCTATTCTCTGCTGTCCAAGTAAGGAAATTAAGTGAGTCTGCAAGAGTTTAAATAACATGTCCATGTCCACACAACTAGTGAATTGCAGAGAAACAGTGGCTCCAGCAGGCCTTTTGAGATTTGGAGTCTAAACCCTTTTCAACGTTCCTGGCTCTGTTGCTTGTTTGCTAAGTTATCCTGGATGAATGACTTAACCCATGGAGCCTCCACTTCTTCGTCTATAAAAGAAGGCGTGGAGGGTGCTTGGGACGCTTTTCCCCAGAGGGAACAGAGTCCTTAGCAACAAATAAGCACACTAAAAACTAAATGCTAAAGTTGTCAACATCGTCATTATCATAGCCTGCTGCCTCTTTTAAACAAATAAATACATAAATAAAATATTAGAGTAATGCTAAGGCAGAGGAGGTGGAAGGAGAGGGAGAAGAAGAAATACAAGGCTATTTTCTCCCTGAGTTGTATGCTGACATGTGTTTTGACTCTGTGGTCACGAAGGTGAAGCTTTAAGTTTCCACCATGTGCTCCCGACCGTAGTCAGGATGAATGGAGGTCACATTCATAAACAAAATCCCACGTTTGCTTCTTTTGCCCTCCCTCCAGATCTCTCCCCTCCTCATTTCTTACCCTGGCTTCTTGTCTATTTTTAGGTGAAAGTGAAAGTGTTAGCCGCTCAGTTGTGCCCAGCTCTTTGCGACTCCATGGGCAGCAGCTCTCCAGGCTCCTTTGTCCATGGAGTTCTCTAGGCAAGAATACTGGAGTGGGTAGCCATTTATTTCTCCAGGGGATCTTCCCCACCCATATAAAGCCTCCTTATCCTCTTATCTCTGGATGCATCCTCATCTTGCGAGGTGGGTTGTGCTGCTGCTCTGTGCTTAGATGTTCAGTTGTGTCCAACTCTTTGTGACCCCCTGGACTGCAGCACACCAGGCTCCTCTGTCCATGGGGATTCTCCAGGCAAGAATACTGGAGTGGGTTTCCATGCCCTCCTCCAGGGGATCTTCCCGAACCAGGGATCGGACCCAGGTCTCCCCCATTGCAGTTGGATTCTTTACCATCTGAATCACCAAGGTTCAGAAGCCTGAGGTGGGCTGTAGAGATAGGGAAAAAGTGATCATAATATTGGATGTAACTGGTCAGATTTATGTGAGCAAGGGGAGCTGAGAAAAAATGCAAAGAAGTGCATAGGTTGTAGAGTTATCTAGAATTACCCAAATTTAGCTTCCTAAACTGCCAGTGTTGAGTAGAACTGTGAGTTATTTTCTGAAAACTAATATAGACTGCATAGGAGGATCCTTAGGAATCAGCTAGAATCCTTGGTCCAGTTTACACACAAGTAAACTGAGGCACAAGGGCAAGGGGTAGAGACGAAGGTCATCCTAGCTGTCAGTCTCTCTGACACACTCTGGCCCTCCATCCCTTTCTTATCTCTTGTTTGGAGATACATCAGAGTGATCGCTAATATTCTGACTTCCATTTTTGCTTTGTCCTCCTTAATCCCAGGTTCCTACTTGGAAGCTTCAAAAGATGTTTATCAATTTTACTTTCTTTATCCACTTCAAAACCATCTAACTTTCCCCAAAATGGATTACTCCGTTTTCCAATCCTGAATTTAAACCCAGGAACATTCTCCAGTAACAACTGAACAGAAGGAAATCAATCAACAACAAAGATGTTTCAGATTCATAAAACTAATATCTGTGCATATGTATTTTAGGGACGTATGTGTGTGTGTGTGTGTGTGTGTGTGGTTGAGGGGATTTGGCTAGATTACTCTAAATTTTCATCTAACCCTGGAAGTCCAGGGTGCCTCTGATTTGTTTGTTATTGTATCAATATTTGAGAGTGCTCTCTTTTCTAACTGACCACCTTGGATTATGAAATGGACGAACCAAGTCAACTGCCAAAAAGAGGTATAACCAGGGAATAGAGATGCATTTTAGAGAGTGCCAAACTAATTTTTGCAGAATTGTTATAATTCTTTCTTTTTCTTTCCTTTTTTTTTTTTGAAGTTTGGAAGACTTAGGATTAAATGTCTTGGTGAAAATAAATAGATAGGGCAAGCTAATGAATTGGTGTTGTCTTCCACTTGGAAATCTTTGTGTTTTTGTTTGTGGAATTCCTTACCCCACCTCCTTTTTAGGAGATCAAAAGGTCCTCTTTTGGATCAAGGGGAAAATCAGGTTTTAGAAATGGCCACACTTTCCCCACCCTCCCTCAGAGTAGGCGGCAGCTTCGGCTCCTTGGATCTTAGCAATTGCGTTCCCTCTTTGTCCCTGAGGTGGTCCATGGGAGGACCCAGGCCATTGTCCGAGGCTCCAACCTTTGTTGGATTCTTGAGAAAGGGCTGCTGAGGCAGACGCGAGGCCTGCTTTTAAGTTTTCCCGCCTCAAAAAGTCTATTGAGGCGTTTTGTGTGGTTACTTGTGGGGGTCAGGCTTCTGATCTGACCCCTGGCATCCCCGGGTAATTAGAGCATGCAGAACAGCACCTCCTCCCTGGCTAATTGGCTCTCTCAATGAACCTTTCAGGGAGGAAGTTTGTCTATGACTCACTTGCCCTCCACAGCAAACTTCAGGCCCCAACACATTCATTTGTCGATGTGATGGGATAGCGACTTAGGAAGTGATTAGGAGTGGGATCAAACAGGTTCCTGATTGCCCCATTAGGAATGGGGCCCATTAACTCTTTGAGAGCTCTCTACCACCCTGGTGGGAAATTGATTGCAACTGAAGACACTTTCTCAGGCCTGGCAATGCTAACACGTTTGTAGCTTATTATTGGAAGATGCGGTAGCTCCTGGGATCTACCTGGAAATCAACTGGCATGGAATACAATCAGCAACATGTAGCTTGATATTAATAGACACCTTAGAAAAAGATAGGAAGCAGCCAAGGAACAAGCTGAAGTTAAAAAAAAAAAGAAAAACAGTTATTTTAATAAATTACGCTCTGCTTTTAGCAGAATTCGGGTATAGGAGGCAGTGAAGATTCTGTCCTACAACTATCATTATGGTCGCCACCTGTATGGAGATTTGTGCAGTTTGATTCAAGGAAGCAAGTGTGAATGCTCTTAAAATATCCTAGGCACAAGACCTCCTTGTACACAGCCTTTCTCAAGCCAGGCCATTCCATCTGGGGATGGCCACATCACATTTCCTGCTGGAAAGAGTAAGAAGGATTCTTAGCAGCCTCCAGCTCAGACAAATTAGGCCCTGGTTTTGTAGGTCATCTCTTGTGTTTCATGAATGATTTACCTCTTACTTTCCTGACTGATGCCCAGTTCATTCACAAACGGTAACTTGACTCTTTCCTGACAGTTTGTGACTTCTAGCAGTTCTTCAGTGGTGACTTACGCGAGCAAGAAATGCTAAATGTTAAAAATAAAGACGAATGGCGGGCTATTAGGACTGATTACTTCAAGGGTGGTGAGGAAAAAAAGGGGGAGTGAGGGAGCCAGAAAAGAGAACTTTTTTTTCTTTTTACAGCTTTGTGTATATGCATCTTATCAATGTTTAAAAACTTAAACTTTTTTAAAATGTATTTTTCACATAGAAATATACAAATTGGTGTTTATTGATCTTGGCTTTTTCACGCAATGCATCTCGTGTCCCATCAGTTATTGAGCATGAGATTTTGCTGATGGTAGACATTCATACTGAAGAATTCATACAGAGACTGCCCTGGTGGTCCAGTGACTCAGAGTCTGCGCTTTCAATGCAGGGGGCCCAGGTTTGACCCCTGGTTGAGGAACTAGATCCCACGTGCTACAGCCAAGAGTTTGCATGCCACAACTAAAGATCCTGATTGCTTCAACTAAGACCCGGTGCAGTCAAATAAAAAAAAAATTTTTTTAAGAGTTCATATAGGTCAACCTATATATTTATATATTGAATCTCAGTTCTACCTCTTACTTGCTGGATCGTTTGGGACAGGTAATTTATTCCTCAAAAATCCAAGATCTTTGCCTACTAAATGGAGATATTTCATAAATGTCTTAGGGGGTTGCCATAGGAATTTAAAAGAAAAATAAAAAAACAGCTCTGGGACATCCCTGATGGTCCAGTGGTTGACTTGGCCTTCCAGTGGAGGGGTGCAGGTTTGATCCCTGGTAGGGGAGCGAAGACCCCACATGCCTTGTGGCCAAAGAAACCAAAACACAGAACAGAAGCAGTGTTGTGACAAATTCAATAAAGACTTTAAAAATGGCCCACATTAAAAACAAAAAAGACAAGGCACGTACAATGTCCAGCAAAACACTGAATTCTAGGGAATGGTTTGTCAATGGAGTGAATGGTGGTGCTACCATTATAATTGAGAGAGCTATGATCCAGGGGAGCCAAGTCAAGATAGCTGGAGGAGAGACAGTATACACTTCAGACCCTCTGATTCCAAGTTTGTTTCCCTCTCAGGATCCTGGGGTGGAGTTGGCGGGGTGGAGGGTCCGTCCTCTCTGGATCCCACTGTCATCTTGGGAGTTAAACAGAGCATGCTTGCTTTACTATCCACACTTTATACTAGAGGAAATAAACTGAAACGTCTAATCTTGGCTCAAAGAGTCTGGAACTCTCTTTACAGCCTAACCAATGCTACACTTTCTTGGGACTCCTCCTGAGATTGCTGGGGTACTCCAGATGATTTCCTCATCTGTGGGAGAGCAGCATTCCTGTGATTCTTCTCACCATGGGGTTTTAACAACCTGAACCCACTGGTTGAGATGGTTTGATCCCTTTTTCCTGCACTGTAAGCTCCTTGAAAACATGTATCAGTTATCTATTTACAAGGCCTATAACCTGTCTTCACCTTTGAATGGGCAGGAATCCATATTTAAACAGTGAAAACAAATGAAAAACTCCGTGAACGCAGTATAGAAAATTTTCCCAACTAAATTTTAAATGTTAAATAGAGAGATAGTCTTATTTATTTTGACACCCCAAGCAAAATGTGCTGCACCTATAAGTGCTTGTCAAGTGAATTTAGCTAGTGTTCAAAGTCTAAGAAGGAATGAAGGAATCAAGGAGTCACCACTTCACTTGTTGCTTGCAAGGCATGTCCTTAGATAATCACCCAGAGAGAAAGTTAAGGCCAGACTTTGAATCTCTGTGCACCAAAAGAAAGAAAAGGAGGGGACAAGGAGGTGATAGGGAGAGGAGGAACAGGAGGGGTTATGTGGAGAGGGTGGAGAAATGAAGAGGAAGGAAGAGAAGGAGAAGAAAGAAGTCAGGTTGGTGCCCCTAAATCCTGTTTTATGGAAAACGCACACAAGGGGCTGGAATGCAAATGAGTCTTGGCATGTGAAAGCAACAAGACAAAGGGTCAGAACTTTCTGAATTAACAATGGAGGTGTTTGTAATATGCTCAGTGGAGTATGTGACAAAAACTTCTATTTTCAGGCCTTACTATGAATTCATGCCTATTTTACCGAGATGCATGTCAACTTCCTTCTCTCATTTTCTCTCTACATACATACATGCACACACACACACACATACATACATTTTAAAAAATCTTTCTATGTACATACTTCAGAGGCAGCAGTATATGCTGGAAACTTTTCTTAAGTTTCACACTCAAGTTCATGGTTCAGAAAAAAGACTGGGCCTGGAAGCTGATATTTTTCTGCCAGCCCACTTAGGACTGCACAGTCTAGGAGCACTTGGATCCAGGATGCTCTGCTAGAAAGCTCCTGGGTCTGGGATCAGAAGACCAGGTTTCTAGGCCTTTGAGTTCTCCCACCATTTACCTAGTAACTTCAGTCATGTCCAACTCTGTGACCCTATGGAATGTAGCTCGCCAGGCTCATCTGTCCATGGGATTCTCCAGGCAAAAACACTGGAATGGGTTTCCATGTCCTCCTCCAGGGGATCTTCCCAAGCCAAGGACTGAACCCATGTCTCTCATGTCTCCTGCATTGGCAGGCAGGTTCTTTACCACTCACACCACCTGGGAAGCTACCTGTAGAAATAACCCTATCCTTTTCCTCTTACAGCCTCAGTTTGCTCTTGGGAAAGGAAGAATTCAGCGCAAAGAAATCTTTAAGGTTTCTTTGGTTTTTGGAATTTTGTCTTTTTTTTTCATGACTACTGAGGCCTGGGCCTTGGAAGGAAGGTGCCTTGTGGGCTGGTAGCTACTTTTATTGAGTGTGTTGTCTGGCTCCATGCTTAGGGCTTTATGTATCTCATTGAATCCTCATAGCATCCTGAAAGAGATCATCACTCTTCTGTTTGGTAGGAGAGGACTGGAAGCCTAGGGAAATGAAGTTGGTTCATGTTCTTTTACTGTTAACTCTGGAGATGATCCCTTTTGTAGGAATGCCTTCATAGGGTCTTCACATCATAAACTCTGCCCAGACATCAGCTGACTGCCTTTTTCCTTCCAAGTTCTCTACTGCATGGGGCACCTAGTTACCCATATCACAGTGATATGAAGGCTGTGCCCAGGAGTCAATTGTTGACATCACCTCCTCCAAGAAACTATCTAGTGAAAAGCCAATACATAGGCTGGAAAGTGGGATCAGATCAGATCAGATCAGTCGCTCAGTCGTGTCCGACTCTTTGCGACCCCATGAACCGCAGCACGCCGGGCCTCCCTGTCCATCGCCAGCTCCCAGAGGTCACTCAGACTCACACCCATCAAGTCAGTGATGCCATCCAGCCATCTCATCCTCTGTCGTCCCCTTCTCCTCCTGCCCTCAATCCCTCCCAGCATCAGAGTCTTCTCCAATGAGTCAACTCTTCGCATGAGGTGGCCAAAATACTGGAGTTTAAAAGTGGGAGGTATAGAGTTTACCCATTCTCTTCATAAACTCATTTTTTGTCCTTGAGAAAAACATTCCCTCTTCTTGGATTCAGTTGCCTCAACCAGAAATTATGGGGACAATATGGCACTGATCAAAGTCATTTTAGCATGTTGGAGAACAGCATACAAATAATCTGTTACTTAGTTTCAATCCTAAGGTCCTCTTTTCTAGATGTATGTTCTTTTCCAAGTTACTTGACCTCACTCAGATTCAGTTATTCAGCTATAAAATGGGAACAATATGCCTCAGTTCCCTGCAGGACCGGTGTGAGTATTGAGTGAATTAATGCGTGTGAACTGACCAGCATGATGCTCAGCACATGCTGAGGTCCCAACGAACTATTATTAGCCATCTCTTGATGAAAGTTCTTGTGAATAGTATATTGTAGACCAGTTGGTTTCTGAGAATGCTCCCTGATATCTTTTAAGAATAAACACTGTAGAGATATTGAACGCAGAGCCATGAGTATAGTCATAAACTGGGGAAGGGCATTCTAGGAGAATGGCTCAGCATATACACAGGAGAAGCAAGAGCGCAAGCTACATTGAGAAATAAAATCATTCCATACTGTTGGGGCACTGGGCTTGTGTTTATGGAGTGGGGTGGGTGGGCTTCAGTGCAAGAAAAGACAGGGAAGACAGGCAGGGGGCAATCCTGAAGCACTTTAGACTGTATCCTGAAGGCACTGGGGACTGGAGTGTTAGATTATGTTTGCAGGCAAAGTGAAGAACAGGGATGATGTACATATTTCTATGGAGCACAGGCTCAGCTAATGAGCTGGTTTTATTTAGACTGTGTGTTGATTTGGAAATGATTTGGGAGGCTGGACTTGAATGAGTGATGAGGTGTCCTGGGGGCTCTCCCAAAACCGCTTCTTGGCATTGCCCCTGGTGGGATTCAGAGGGAAGACAGAGAAACTGGATGCCTGGAGGCCTGCAAAGAGGAGCAATGCTGTGAGCTGGCCTCTGGCAGTGGCCCCGGACACGGGGAGCAGCAAGTCCCAATCCATTTGGAGGTTGGAAGGGCAGCCGTCTCTAGCCTTACCGCCAGTCTGGCCTTCATGCTTCGGTTTAGAAACCTGACCGCTGAGCTGTTTGTCCATCCTGGGACTGCTCAGTGGACCTGATGCCTAGCACCCATGAAGGATGGTGAGCTCAGCTCCCCGGCCCCTGGGAACCATCACACCAGGAGGAGCACAGGTATGCCAGGTAGGAATTTCTCAATGCTCGTCCTCCTCCACCCCTCAATTTCGGGAATGCATAGAGAACGACTGTGGCTTGGATGTGAGACTTGAAGCTCAGCGGCCAAATGAAGTCAGGCTGTCCGTCTGTTCTAAATTTAAATCCTTAACCACGTTTGGGCACAGTACCTTGTCTGAGGTTGTTTTCTATCCCAAATGTATAATGTCAGGGCGTGCCAGGGAGGGATGCGGGCAATGACGGCAGAGGGCCTCGGAGAAGAAAACACGAGCAGTTCCTGCAGCCAATCTGATTAGCGCATAAACTCCAGCTCTCCCCTCACCCTGAAACCTCACTGGGTCAACAGTGACTGCCTACAGGCAAGCTGCTGCCTTCGAGTGGAATTTCACAGAAGGACCATTTCAGAGTCTCTCGGCATAAGTGCGATTCAGTACTCCTTTCCTCTAACTTCTTTTAGGGGCATACCATTTGGAAAATATTAATAACTGCTATTTTAAGTGTTCTCCATGTACAAAACACTGGGCTAAGCATTCCCTACTTGTTATCTCATTTAATCCTCATGGCAACTCTATGAATTAAGTACTATTATTAGCTTCCTTCTGAAGATTGGGAAAAATTAATTGTTCAGGGATTGAGTAACTTTCCCAAGTCTTCAGAGCTAGGCAGGAAAAGGGTCTAGATTTGAATTCAATATTATCTCAAATTGAACAGTACTGCATAGGTTCCTAAATATAGGGCAGTACCTCCGGGGACCAACTGAGCCAGCCTGCTACTCAGGCAGAGGTAAAATATTGTCATCCCCTTACAAAGACGAGGAAAAGCAGGGCCAGAGAAGTTAGTGACGTGCCCTAGATCATACAGGAAGACCACAGAAGAGCATGTACTATGTCCTGGAACCAGGATGCTTGCCCTCAAGAAAACAATTCAGAATAAGCAGCCAGTTTGCTGTCAGATATCTCTGCAAAATATATAGATATATATTTTTTAATTTGAACTACTTCTAAACTTACTAAAAACAGCAAAAATAGAGCACAGAGTTTTGATGCACCCTTTACCCAAACTCCCCCGATAGTAACATCTTCTATAACTAGAGTGCAACCATCAGAACTGGAAAATGAACTTCGGTACAATATCACGCACTACAGGCTTTCCTGAAGCTTCACCAGGTTTTGCACTTAGGTTCTTTTTCTGCTCCAGAATCCCATCAGGATCCTTTGTGACATTTAGTCATTACTTCTTAGTCTACTACAGTCTATAACAGTTCTTTAGTCTTTGTCTTCCATGACTTTGGCACTTTGGGGGGGTATTGGTAAGTTATTTCATGGAATGCCCTCCAGTGTGTGTTTGTCTAGAGTTTTCACGTGACTGAACCAAGGCTCTGAATCTGGGGCAAGAGTATCAGAGAAGGGATGCTGTGGCTTTCTTAGTGTACCGTATCACCAGGCGTATGCTATCCACATGTCTCATTGGTAATGCAACCTTGATTGCTTGGAGAAAGTGTTTTCTGCAGGGGTGCTCTGCTCTAAGATTGTTATCCCACCCACCCCTGCTCCTATACTTAGCAGATATCTTAGAGAAGATACTTTGAGGCTGTATCCCTCTTTCTGTTCATACTTTCTCTCACTGGTTCACATCCATTAGTAAAACTTGTGTTCAACAAGTGCTGTCTGTCTGCTTGCTACTGATTTCCCTTCTGCTTGTATTAATATGAATTCTGTCATAAGGGAGGACTGTCCATTCACTCCCATCTCTCTATTTAATCAGATATTTTCATATCCTCATAAACTCACGGATGTGTGTTTTAGTCTATGGATTATAGTCCAATTCTATCATTTTCTATTTTGTTGCTCAAAGTGTTCAGTTCTGGCCACTCAGAGCTCCTGCGGGCTTGCTTCCAGATCTCTTGCATCACAGGGCCCCTCAGCTTTCTTTTCATTAATTGCAATAGCTGCCTAAAATAGAAATAGCCATGATCCCTTTAGTTCCTCTTTTTTCTTATTTCCTACACCCTCTTCCAACTTCATCCCTTGTTTCCAAAGGCTGTTAGTTTCAGCTCCAAAATGTTTCTCAAATCATCCTTCATGGTCTCGTCCCAGTTTGGAATGTATTACTTCTCATTTTAACCACTATGACATTTTGGTCTTTCTCTTTCTAGTCCCTACCCACACCCCCAATGAATCCCTTTTCCACACTTCTAATTAAACAGTGTTCTGAAGATATGAAGATTATATTATCTCTCCCCTACAAAGGCCCCTGCTTGCTCTCAGAGAACTGGAGTTTCTGGCCTGTCTGTAAGATCATCCATGATTTGGCCACAATCAGCTTCTTTAATTCCATCTACTGCTTCTCCATCTGTTTTGCGCTTCTGTCCCTCGAGTCCCTCACCTTTCCCATAATGTGCTACAGCATTTCATCTTTTTGTGTTTGTGTACATGCTGTTGATTTTGCTTAGAATGCCCTTACTCTTGAAGATGTGTTATTATCCCAATTCAGAGCTACTTGTGATCTATGGAATTGGTGAAGAAGTGCCTCAGTCAATAGATACCTATTGATTCAAAGGACTCTTGATTGTTTTCACAACTCATTGAACACCTGATTTACATTTTTTTTTTCTGGAATAAAGAGAAGGAGGTCATATGGAATAGCCTTAGTTATTCTATTTGATTTGTAATCTTGTGGCAGAGCCAGCAGAATTGTGGATGGTGATGGAGGGTTAAATCCATCTTTGCTGAGTTGACTGCCTCTCTTTTTGTGAGATAACACCATCACCACTCTTAGGATTACTTCGTTATCACCACCATCGCCTAGCCTCTACTACCACCTACTTTAACACTACGACAATCACCATCACTGCCACCAACACATTCGTACTCCACTATGACTGCTACCACTACCACCATCAAACCAACACCAGGACTAAACGACCGTTACCTTGACACCACCATCACCGTCAGTGCCAGGACCGCCACAGCACCAACCCACCAAACCTGTCCTTTATTGGGTGTCAAAAGGATGCTAAGCATCTCACATATGTTAACTCATTTATCCCTCTTTATACTTTCGTGGAGAAAGAAAGTGAAGTCGCTCAGTCGTGTCCGATTCTTGGCGACCCCGTTGCCTGTAGCCTGCCAGGCTCCTCCATCCATGGGATTTTCCAGGCAGGAGTACTGGCGCGGGCTGCCGTTGCCTTCCCCTGACCCAGGTATTGAACCTGAGTCTCCCGCACTGCAGGCAGACTCTTTACTGTCTGAGCCTCCAGGAAAGCCCATGCTTATACCTTTGTGCTGAGACAAAGAACTAAGCAATTTATTTACCATTACTCAATTGGTAAATGCTAGAAAAAAATAGAGATATCGAATGTAAGTACTAAATGAACTTAGATGTCTGTTAATTCAACTTTTACATTGTCTCATATTTAATTTTCTTATTTTACAGGTAGGAAAGAACTGAAGACAAGTAGAGAATGGCTCATATCTTGCTCTGACTCTTAAACCAGTACTGTGCTCATTGTCCTACAGTCTGTGCTACACAGACCACTTTCCTCTCTGTGCTCTGAGCTTATCTTTGGATTTTTCCCATTGCAAAATTATTTAAGCATCTCATACATGCATGTATTGGATCAAATGACAGACAGAAAATTAATACAAAATCCAGGAAGAAGACTTAAAAGAATAATTTTCCTTCTTCCCCAAATCCCAAAACTAAACTGGACAATAAATAGCTTTTTATTCACTTGAATTCACCCCATTAACACTGCATGAATTAAATGTGCCATTTCAGAAGGAACACGGCAGCATCACTTAGTGTCCTAGACCACAACTTGGCAGCCAAAAGAGAATCCGCAGTCCGTGACAAGGGAGAGAAGATGAAGTCTTCCAATGTGATTTCCAGAGATGGAGAGGCAGTGATGCAGAGCAATAAAGGATGGCAGTGCCAAAGGGCAGGGGTGGATTTGGACAGTCCTCTTTAATCTCAGTGGTGGGAAAAGGCTTGGCCCTGAGTGACATGGATTAGTTGCATATTTGAGGGATGAAAGGGTTTGTAGCTTCTGAATGGTTTTCTTCCTCAGGTGAGGCCCAGCCAGGTCTGCAGGAAGAAAGAGCAAAGCTGCCACAAGTTGAAAAGTGTTTAGAACTGGGTCTTCTGGGAACTGGCTTGGCCATAGAGCCTCTGGGTAAGTCTGAGATATGCTCCTCTGGGCACATTATGAAATACTGTCAACATCCTAAATCTCCTCCTTTTATAAATTCAGGCCTATTGGATGGCCCCCTCTGCGCTCAGCCTTTCTACTGTTCTTATTTCTGTGGACAGTGAAGTCCCAACTGAAGCAAAGTCAAGACTTAATTGCCAATTTTAGATTCTCTGTGGATATCTGGTCTACTCTGTAGTGATCCCTCAATTCTATATCCCTATTAGAATATTCATGGATGGAGGGGTAATAGAAAGAGCACTGGACAGAGAGGCAGGAGGCTAGGACTTGGTTCTAGGACATACATGGAATGAAGGAAGCAGGAATCTTACACACAAGGCTGCATATTAGTTTTGAATCTAATTAAATGTTGCAATTATCAGTAGTAATAGGTTGATCACTGTGCTTATTGCTTTCTGGCCTCTGTTTCTCCAACAAACTGCAACATATTTTCCAGGAGACTTTACTGGTTTCCCAGCTTGCTGCTGCTGCTGCTGCTGCTAAGTCACTTCAGTCATGTCCGACCCTGTGCGACCCCATAGACGGCAGCCCACCAGGCTCTCCCGTCCCTGGGATTCTCCAGGCAAGAACACTGGAGTGGGTTGCCATGTCCTTCTTCAATGCATGAAAGTGAAGAGTGAAAGTGAAGTTGCTCAGTCGTGTTCAACTCTTAGCGACCCCATGGACTGCAGCCTACCAGGCTCCTCCGTCCATGGGATTTTCCAGGCAAGAGTACTGGAGTGGGGTGCCATCCCAGCTTGCTACCACCCAGCAAACTGTGCCTCAGTATTTGGGCTTAGTCACATTGTGTGCTGCATATATTCTGAATGTGTCATTCAGATAGTCAATAAGTATTTTTTGTGACTCTACTCTATATACTCTCTCTCTCCCTCTCTCTCTCTTATATATATATATATATATATGGGGAGAAAGAAGAAGAAAAGGAAGAAGGAGGAGGAGAAGGGAAAGGAAGAGCAAGAGGAATAAGAGAGGATGGTATGGGTTGGTTTTCTGCCTTTAATGAGATTAGAGTCAAAAGAGGAAGTCACATAATAATGCAGAATTACAAACATTGCAGTGTCCCAAGCACTGTGTAGAAGAGAAGCACAAAGAAAACTTTACTTGGGAACCTAAAATGTGCAGGGAGGTTGTCGTTGTTGTCTAGTTGCTCAGTCGTGTTTGACTTTGTGGCCGCATTCACTGTAGCCTGTCAGGCTGAGGAGTCCATGGGATTTTCCAGACGAGAATATTGGGAGTGGGTTGCCATTTTCTTCTCCAGGAGATCTTTCCAATCCAGGGATCAAACTTGCATCTCCTACATTAGCAGGCATTGGCATGCAGATTCTTTACAGCTGAGCCAAGAAGAGCCATCCTAAATCTGTGTAGGAAAGTCAGGATGACTTCTTTTGTGTAGCTACCGTTTTGAAGGATGACTAGGTTTCAGCCAGATGAAAAGACCAAAACTGGTTCTAGGAAAAGTAAAAATCAAGGAGCAAATGAGAGAGCACATTGGAGGAACTTCAGCTGCAGTTGTAGAGAATCAGGGTGAGGTGAGGGGAGTGATGAGAGTTGAGGCAGGACATCTGGGCAGTGCTCAGATCCTGCCGTGCCTTAGAAGTGAGGTAAAGGATGCTCGACTCTTGTCTGGTGCTGTGTTTGTGTTTATGGGGCCGCTGCTGAGTAGAGCCTTGCCTACAGTACCATCTTAGTAAATGCAAAGTTCAATGTGCAGTTGACCCAGAAGAGTCCCCTGAAGTGTTTCTCTTTGTTCACTCTTCAGACTCCTCTGCTAAAGTAGAGGTATTATGGGAAATGGGATCTTCGTGTACCTGGGCCTCAGTTTTCTCATCTGTTTGATGGGGCATTAGAAACGGCTTCCCAGGTGGTGCTGTTGGTAAAGAACCTGCCTGTCAATGCAGCAGACAAAAGAGACACGGGTTCAATCCCTGGGTTGGGAAGATCCCCTGGAGGAGGGTGTGACAACCCACTCCGGTATTCTTGTCTGGAGAATCCCATGGACAGAGACACCATAGAGTTGCAAAGAGTCAGTCATGACTAAAGAGAGTTAGCACACACACACAGTTTATGAAAAGGTCCTAAGTTATTGAGTAAAAGTTCTTAACCTGTGCTCCATTCCATGCTTTTACGTTTAGATAATAACTGATACTATCATACAAAGGAAAATTATCCTACATTGTTAGGCTATACACACCTGGTGATCCCAGGAAGAATGTCAAATACATTTAAAAAATATATATATGTGTTCCAAAGTCTCTTTTACAAAGCATACTGATATCAGAAAGCTGATTCTCAGAAAGTTGAAGCAATTCAACTGTCACTTAGCTACTTGATGATAATAACTGAAAAGGAACCCAATCTTACTTGTCTAGGCTTCTTCTTCTCTGGTCAGTTTTTTCTGCAGTTCCTTATCTGCAGTTCCTTTCCATCCTCACTGCTCACACCAGTGCTTGATCGTCATTCTGCCTCTAAATATGTGCCCCAAGCGTAGTCACTCAGGTGTTTACTGTGCAACTCTGCTCTGTCTTCTGTAAAGTAAGGACAAGGGGACCTTAGCCCTGCGTTCTTCTCTCAGATCAGCTCATGTAGTCACATGAAACAAAGCAAGTGAGAGAATGCACTAGACTGTCCGATCCCTGTGAATCCTTGCAGAGCTATCGTCATGACATCTGTGCTGCCCAGTTTTGTGGGAAACAAGGAGACCAGATGAAGCGAAAGGACATTCATTAAAATCCCAGAGGAAGACTAGGTCTTATTATTTATATGAAGAAAAATAATAACTCAGAACCCCAATAGCACTTTGGCATGAATTCAAATGCTAAATGTTCTAATCCTAAATCTTTCTCAATTGAAACCTTTTGTCTCTATTTGGTCTATAAGACCTAGCTTTCCTCTGATATAATCTCTCAGCAAATCATTCTAAGTTTATCCTTCAAATACCTCTCCCATCAATTTTTCTCTCCATCTACTTGCTATTGTCATGATTCAAGGTCTCAGAACCTTCCCTAGGTCTCTTCACTGTTTTGTTTTGTTTTTTTTCCTATCTCAATTGATGGTTATATTTTCCCAGATGAATCTTTTCAAGTCCTAGTGTTGGTCAAGTCTTTACCAAATTTAGGTTATGCTTCCCAATCAACTATAGAAGACATTCTAAGGGCAACTCCCAAGCCTGAAATCCCAGGCCCTTCACAGCTATTCGTGTTTTGCCCTTGTCAACATTGCCAGGTACTGGTCTCCTTTGCATATGTGCATGGTAAATCACTTCAGCCATGTCTGACTCTGTGTGATGCAATGGACAGAGCCTGCCAGGCTCTTCTGTCCGTGGGATTCTCTGGGCAAGAATACTGGGTGGGTTGCCATGCTCTCATCCAGAGGATCTCCTTGACCTAGGGATTGAGCTCACATCTCTTACGTCTCCTGGACTAGCAGGCAGGTTTTTTACCACTAGCCCCACCTAGGAAGCCCCTGGTCTCTTTTATTTTCCCTAAACTTGAGCTAAAGGATTGACTTTGTTTGCTGGTACTGCTCTTTTGATCAAAAAGCTCCCTCTGGTTGTATTCTTCCCTGCCCTCAACCCCAAATTATGCTTGCTTTTACATCTTCAGCAAAACTGTCTCTTCTTCCATGAAGGCTCCAACGGTCATTCAACCTTATCCCTAAACACCAACACTTCCAGCTGGAAATATCCTCCCAAGTCTTTGTAATTCCCCGTCCCCCCATTCTCATGCAAAACATTGGTTTATTCACTTACCAAAAAGCTCATTTATGACAATATTTTGGTCTCTGATTCTATACTATAATCCTTTTGAAGATGGGGGCTATATCTAATTCTTCACATCAACCTCAGTACCCACCATAATGCTTGACAAGTAAGAGCTCAGTATATCTTCTGGAAATTAATTGACTGTTCTGAGTACTTTCTATAAATTACAGCAAAGAAGTCTGAAGCGAGCCGAAGGTAGCTCTGATAGAAACAAGAATAACCCCTGAACAACGGTAATGCGTAACGTAATTCGGACTGAGGAACGGCAAACCCAGAGAGGGTTTTCTCCTTTCGTGTTTATCTTTGGAGGCCTCATGTGAAATACGCCTATGAGAGTCTTGGTCTTGCTCAAAATTGTTTTGTTTTTCTTCTCTTTCCTGGCCCTCCCCCACCTCACTTTCTTTTTATAATGTTCTTAAAAGTTGAGAATGGTTTATCTTAGCATTTGTAAGTTTATTTGTGGATGCAATTGCGAAGCTCATCATGTCAGTTTTATGAGAAGTCTGAGTCCATTGTCCTTAGAAAACGAAAATGATTAACATTGATTTGTTTTGTTACCCAATTGTTTAAATTATAATAACTCTCCATCAGGGTTTTTTAAGTACAGCTGTGTTTATGGATTAAGATCTACTGACTCAAATATTTACAGTGTTCCAAAAATTACGAGAACATACAGTGTCAGGAATTTTCCATAGGCTGTTCCTTTGAGCCCAAGTGAGTTTCTGTTCAACTTGAAGAGAAGGCTTTAGACGATTTCAGAGGACATGGGCAGGTCTATGTAATTCACCCCCAGACAGGCGCCAGATGGAAGAGCTCCACAGAAGGGAAACACTGGTGAAATGGTCATAGTAACAGTCATCCCAGGCTGTATGCACAGAGCAGAGATAAAAGGGTAGAGGCCCTAGCATTATGAAGGACAGACCCCACTAGCTTATCAGATCTAACCTGTGGCTTTCCCTTCACTTTTATATTGCTTAAAGATGCCTCTGCCTTTAAACATTTGAAACACAGCTGGCCTGGAGTGGGGACAGAGATGCCACTTTCTAGTTCTATGATCTGGGACAAAGCATTTTCCTAGATCTTTTGTTCCAATATATGAAATAAAGGTATGTAGGGAAACATGAAAAGACATCATGATTCTCTGCACAAAAACATGTTCAGTGGACTCTCAGGGTTTTGTTTTTTTTTTTTCCTTTAAGCCAGATTCTGCTCTTGGAAACATTGGCTTCGAAGTGGTAATTTTCCCAGATGAATCTTGTAAATAGATAGAGAGGGCACTATCTTGGAATTTGAAGCTGAGGGTTCCAGCTTGTCTCTTCAGCTGTCCCACTTCTCCTCCCTTGGTTCCATCACATGTCTGTCTATCTTCGTTCCTGGCTTGAGGCTGCTCTGTGATGGGTCGTAAATGCCTTAATCGGCCTTGTGTGCTGTGTCACAGTGCCAAGTTCATGGTAAGACCTAAAAAAGGGGTTTGTTGAAGAAAAGAGAAAAGGAAGGAGGTAGAGAGGGAGGAAAATGCAAAGGGAGGAAAGGAAGGAAGGAAAGAAGAAATCTGCAAATAAAATAAGCATATTTCAGTTCAGTTCAGTTACTCAGTCATGTCCGATTCTTTGTGACCCATGAACGGCAGCACACCAGGCTTCCCTGTCCAACACCAACTCCTGGAGCCTACTCAAACTCATGTCCATCAAGTCGGTGATGCCATCCAACCACCTCATCCTCTGTTGTCCCCTTCTCCCCCTGCCTTCAATCTCTTGCCTTCAATTAGGTGAGCATATTTGTCCTACCTGATTCATAGAATAGGTGGGAGATGGAGAGAGAACACACACATAAATAACCCACACCATCTTTATAGCATTTTATAGTTTATAACTTACTTTCACATCCATTATCTAATTTGATTCCCCAAAGTCCCTTGAACTAGGTAGGACAGGGATAATAAACCCCTGTCTGATAGGTGATTGAGCTGATATTCAGATCATTGAAATTATTCACCCAAGGTCACACAGGTAAATTGTGGGTTGGGACTTGGCCTCCATTTTTTAACTTAAAATACTTTGGATAATACATCATGCTAGTTAGATGCACTTTTGGAATTCAGAGAAAGAAAATATAAATTTGAATTAAAAGAATGACAAAGAAGACAGTTAGGAAATATATTTTAGATAAGCCAGTCATCAAAACATTATTTGTTCAGAAAGAGAATTAAGTTCTATAAGAATCGCCAAAGTAATTGATAGAACATAATGCTTAAACCATCTCTTTCAGAATTTTCCACAGTTTATTGTGATCCACATAGTCAAAGGCTTTGGAATAGTCAATAAAGCAGAAATAGATGTTTTTCTGGAACTCTCTTGCTTTTTCGATGGTCCAGTGATGTTGGCAATTTGATCTCTGGTTCCTCTGCCTTTTCTAAAACCAGCTTGAACATCTGGAAGTTGATGGTTCATGTATTGCTGAAACCTGGCTTGGAGAATTTTGAGCATTGCTTTACTTCCGTGTGAGTTGAGTGCAATTGTGCAGTAGTTTGAGCATTCTTTGGCATTGCCTTTCTTTGGGACTGGAATGAAAACTGACCTTTTCCAGTCTTGTGGCCACTGCTGAGTTTTCCAAATTTGCTGGCATATTGAGTTCAGCACTTTAACAGCATCATTTTTCAGGATTTGAAATAGCTCCACTGGAATTCCATCACCTCCACTACCTTTGTTCGTAGTGATGCTTTCTAAGGCCCACTTGACTTCACATTCCAGGATGTCTGGCTCTAGGTGAGTGATCACACCATCGTGATTATCTGGGTCATGAAGATCTTTTTTGTACAGTTCTTCTGTGTATTCAGAAAACTAAGATCATGGCATCTGGTTCCCATCACTTCATGGGAAATAGATGGGGAAACTGTGGAAACAGTGTCAGACTTTTATCTTCGGGGGCTCCAAAATCACTGCAGATGGTGACTGCAGCCATGAAATTAGAAAACACTTACTCCTTGGAAGGAAAGTTATGACCAACCTAGATAGCATATTCCAAAGCAGAGACATTACTTTGCCAACAAAGGTCCATCTAGTCAAGGCTATGGTTTTTCCAGTGGTCATGTATGGATGTGAGAGTTGTACTACGAAGAAAGCTGAGTGCCAAAGAATTGATGCTTTTGAACTGTGGTGTTGGAGAAGACTCTTGAGAGTCCCTTGGACTGCAAGGAGATCCAACCAGTCCATTCTAAAGGAGATCAATCCTAGGTGTTCATTGGAAGGACTGATGCTAAAGCTGAAACTCCAATACTTTGGCCACCTCATGTGAAGAGTTGACTCATTGGAAAAGACTGATGCTGGGAGGGATTGGGGGCAGGAGGAGAAGGGGATGACAGAGGATGAGATGGCTGGATGGCATCACCAACTCAATGGACATGAGTTTGGATGAGCTCCAGGAGTTGTTGATGGACAGGGAGGCCTGGTGTGCTGCAATTCATGGGGTCGCAAAGAGTTGGACACAAAATCCAACTAATTGTTATGGTGTTTTGAGGGTAAATATGAAGGCATTTGAAGTCAGACCTATCTGTTTTTCAGTACCAATTCAGCTACTTACCCATTCTGTGACCCTGGATCATGTGGGACTGTTTTTCAATCTGTAAGTGGGTTTAGTAATACTTGCTTCATACAGCAGTAATGAAGCATAAATACAAAAATCTATAGAAAACATTGTATATGTTAATAATATGGCCATTACTCAGAAAGGGAGAACAGTTCCCTTTGAGAACCTCCTTGCATTTCTGGGATGCTATCATTCTAGGTGAGAACTGTGTCTTGTCCTGGCATTCTCTTCATAACCATAGAACAACAAGCCTAATCCTTGTCAATCCACCTGACAACAGATGTAATCCTGAAGAATGCTGAAACATGGGCAGTTTCTCCATGGGAACATTCTGTGCCAGGCAGTAGGAAAGAGCTGAAATGGCAGCAGTGGAGGCTTGTTGAACTCTGCTTGCATCAAGTACCTTATCTTCCTGGAGACATTCCCTCCCAAGGTTTCCAGCCAATATCCTAGCCTGGCTTTGCCCAGCTTTTATACCAATCTATGACTGTGTCTGACTTCTTTGACTTCTTTACAAAAGTGAAACTAATCTGCAAAAATTTGCTTGATTCATTCACCCATTGCTTCAATCATTCATTCATTTATCCAAACCATCATGACTGCATCTGAGTGTCAGGCTCCTCTCTGATTTTGCACAAAAATGATTTTAAGGCAAGGATCACTGAATCCGCATTCTAATAGCTGAGGACTTAAAGACAGCCTACTTAAAAGAAATGGTGCAGGACTGAGAAAAGAGATCTGAATTAGAATTTTCAGTAACATCACACATTTGGAATAAGTTATTTTATCTCTGAGCCTCAGTTTCCTCATTTGATAAAAGGATGTGATCCCTTCTATTAAGGGTTCCTGGAAGGATTGTTGAAGAGATGTGTTTAAATCACTCAACAGATAATAAATATTATTGTATGCCTCCTCTTCCTTGACATAATATTTCAGAGAAAAAGGGAATTGATTGTTTTAAAGGAGGTGATAAGAAGACATAAGAAGGCTAAGACATTCATCTCTTCTTGACATGTTCACAATTAAATATTTTTGAATGAATCATTGAAAGACTGAGATTCTCAAAGACTTGATGTGTGTTTACTTCACATTCTTCAACTTTTCTACCAAAACTAACCACTCAATAAAATTCAAATTGTGAAGAGTTCACGCATCCTGAGAACAAAGGAATTACAACATTCTAAATAGATAAGGGTCTATAGAAATGGTCCAGTACATTTCCATTTTTTCTCTCCTCATTCTAGAGGGATCTTTGCTACTTTATGCCTATTAAATATTGCTGGACCTATCAGAATAGCTCAAATTAAAAAAAAAATGACAATACCACATGGATGAGTATTTAGAGTAACTTGGTACAATAAGAAGGCTAATTCAGGAGAGGTTAATGAAGAGATGGTTTATGAAGGCGTGATCATGGTCAGGGAAATCAACAAGAGATGGTGCAGCACATGAGATAAGCAATA
This sequence comes from Tragelaphus eurycerus, assembly GCA_935064755.1. Taxonomy (NCBI): domain Eukaryota; kingdom Metazoa; phylum Chordata; class Mammalia; order Artiodactyla; family Bovidae; genus Tragelaphus; species Tragelaphus eurycerus. The sequence goes on from CAKXYN010000083.1 coordinate 2,676,543, forward strand.
GTGGAAGCTACTAGCATCCTTAGCCTGATGGGAAGAGTAAAGGGAATAGTGTTATTAGAATCTAGAGAGAGCAGTCTATGGTTGTGGTTCATGAGCTCTGAAAGTGGTGGTGGGCTTTGGATGAATGACCAGTCACTGCTCGTGTGTGACCTGACAAGGAGCAGAAGAATAAAATGCCAGTCTCAGTCGTCTCTCTCCCTTCAATCTCTCAGCTGTTCCTCCCGGGGGCTAAATCCAACTGAACATCAGTGGGCAGATGGTGCCCACTGATCTATCATGTAGATAGATCATCACTGATCTATCGTGTAGAGGTCTGCCTCTCAGGTCAGAGAGCAGACAGGAAAGCAAATGCTAGTCAACATAAGCATCATAATCAAGAGAAAATAGAGGCTTGAGGAGGAACGGTGATGTGGCTGGCCCACGTGAAGTTTCCTTAGCAGTTACTTTCTGGCAAGCACTATTCCACATGCTTTTCCTTGCATTGATTAGCTGTGGGGACCTACATGGGAAGAAAGTCCAAAGAAAGAGGGGATATATGTATATGCATAGCTGCTTCACTTTGCTGTATAGGAGAAGGTAACACAACATTGCAAAGCAAGTGTACCCTAGCAAAAATTGAAATTAAAAAAAGACATTCTCTCCTATTCATTTTAAATAACTACTATTTCATGGAAAAAATCCAACCAGGCACTGTGAGTCTTGAGGGTATTCTTTAAATAGCTCAAAACCCAATTATTTATAGAAAGTGACTGCCAGCACAAGCATTTCATATCCTTTGTGGATAATGAACAAGATTCCTTTAAGGGTTAAACAACATGTTTCATAGGGTGCTCATGGAAAACACTGCCAACATAAGAGGCCTTAAAAACATGTATACATGCTGCCTAGCAATCCACACTAAAGCCTTCCTTCTCTCTTTCTCTCTCTCTCTATTGCTGACTTGGAAGTTCAGAGTCTTTGAAAAATGTTCTTAATGATACTTAATATGTTATTTTTGCTCCTTGTATAAAAATAAACATAAAATAAATTCCTTTGGGAGCAAAAAAAAATATTATCTCATTGAATTCTTACACCAATGCTATGAACACTCTGAAAACTACCAAGTGAAACTGAAATAGTCCATATTAAGCTGTTCTTGATGGGGTTATATAAAATACCAGAAGCATTTAATCAAGTCAACAAAATGTTGACAGAGGGGTAAGAGCTATAACAGTGTGGAAGGTTGACTCCAAAGCTTGTCATCTACCAGAGGTCTCGGCATTTGTCACTTAAAGGAGCTATGGTTGAAGAATAATTGCCCTGCATAGACGTCCGTGTCCTAACCCCTGAGTCACGTGAACATGTTAGATTACGTGTCAAAAGAGGCCCTGTAGATGTGATCGAGGTCACATATATTAATATAGGAAGATTATTCTGATTTATCTTGGCTGGTCTTAATGACATGAGCTCTTAAAAGCAGAGAACATTTTCCAGGTAGAAGCAGAGAAGTTGTGGAAGCGAAGTGAGGGTGATTGCAAGTGTGAGTATAACTTTTAACAGCTGGCTTCTGTGATGGAGGCGGCAGGTATGAGGGCTAAAAAGAGGCCCTGAAGAACTCATAGTGGGCTCCAGCTAACAGCCATGAAGGACATAGGGACTTTCGTTCTACAACCTTATGGATCATGGACTCTGCCAACAACCTAAATGAATTCTTCCTTGGAGCCTCCTTTTGAGAGCCCAAGACAGCTGGCAGGTTGATTTCAGCACTGTAGCATTGTGAGACTGAAGACAGAGGAAAGCTGAGTGAACCCAGGTTTCTGGCCTAGAAAACAGTGATATAATAAATATGTGTTGTTTTACTTCACTGTGTGTGGTAGTTTTTTGTTTTGTTTTATTTTTCTTTTTTTAATGGCAGCAATATAAAGCTAACACAAGTATGCATATAACTTGGTTTGGAACCCCAGAAGCTCTGAGCTCTGTGGAGGTATCCCTATCCAAGCTACTCATACTAAAGAAATCTTAACTTCTACCTGCCTCTTAAATATTGTTGTACCCACCAGAATAGCCCAAATTAAAAAAAAAAGTTGACAACACCAGATGGCTGAGCATGTAGAGGAACCAGAACTCTCATACAATGTTCATGGAAATGTAAAATGGTATGACCGCTTTGGAAATACTTGTTGCAGTTTCTTATAGAACTAAACATATAACAATACTATTCACCAGTAATCCTAATTGTAGGCATTGGCCTAAGAAAATAAAATCATATGCCCCCAAAATACCTTTTACATGAATATTCAAAGAAGATGTAGTCAAAATAGCCCCAAACTGGGAATAGCCCAGGTTTATATCAATAGGTGTCATCTGCATATCTGAGGTTATTGATATTTCTCCCGGCAATCTTGATTCCAACTTCTGTTTCTTCCAGTCCAGCATTTCTCATGATGTACTCTGCATATAAGTTAAATAAACATGGTGACAATATGCAGCCTTGACGTACTCCTTTTCCTATTTGGAACCAGTCTGTTGTTCCATGACCAGTTCTAACTGTTGCTTCCTGACCTGCATACAGATTTCTTAAGAGGCAGATCAGGTGGTCTGGTATTCCCATCTCTTTCAGAATTTTCCATAGTTTATTGTGATCCACACAGTCAAAGGCTTTGGCATAGTCAATAAAGCAGAAATAGATGTTTTTCTGGAACTCTCTTGCTTTTTCCATGATCCAGCGGATGTTGGCAATTTGATCTCTGGTTCCTCTGCCTTTTCTAAAACCAGCTTGAACATCAGGAAGTTCACGGTTCACATATTACTGAAGCCTGGCTTGGAGAATTTTGAGCATTACTTTACTAGCGTGTGAGATGAGTGCAATTGTTCGGTAGTTTGAGCACTCCTTGCATGGGAAATAGATGGGGAAACAGTGGAAACAGTGTCAGACTTTGTTTTTCTGGGCTCCAAAATCACTGCAGATGGTGACTGCAGCCATGAAATTAAAAGACGCTTACTCCTTGGAAGGAAAGTTATGACCAACCTAGATAGCATATTCAAAAGCAGAGACATTACTTTACCAACAAAGGTTCGCCTAGTCAAGGCTATGGTCTTTCCTGTGGTCATGTATGGATGTGAGAGCTGGACTGTGAAGAAGGCTGAGCGCCGAAGAATTGATGCTTTTGAACTGTGGTGTTGGAGAAGACTCTTGAGAGTCCCTTGGACTACAAGAAGATCCAACCAGTCCATTCTGAAGGAGATCAATCCTGGAATTTCTTTGGAAGGAATGATGCTAAAGCTGAAACTCCAGTATTTTGGCCACCTCATGCGAAGAGTTGACTCATTAGAGAAGACTCTGATGCTGGGAGGGATTGAGGGCAGGAGGAGAAGGGGATGACAGAGGATGAGATGGCTGGATGGCATCACTGACTCGATGGATGCGAGTCTGAGTGACCTCCGGGAGCTGGTGATGGACAGGGAGGCCTGGCGTGCTGCGGTTCATGGGGTCGCAAAGAGTCGGACACGACTGAGCGACTGATCTGATCTGATCTGATATCAATAGGAGGATGGAGGGGTAAAAAAACCAAAAAACACTGTGATAACATCATAATAGAGGATATGATATGAAATGTCCAGAATAGGCAAATCCATAGAGATATAAAGTAGAATAATGATTGCCAGAGGCTGAGAAGAAAAGATTAAAAGACGCTTACTCTTTGGAAGGAAAGTTATGATCAACCTAGACAGCATATTGAAAAGCAGAGACATTACTTTGCCAACAAAGGTCCGTCTAGTCAAGGCTATGGTTTTTCCAGTGGTCATGTATGGATGTGAGAGTTGGACTATAAAGAAAGCTGAGTGCAGAAGAATTAATGCTTTTGAACTGTGATGTTGGAGAAGACTCCTGAGAGTCCTTTGGACTGCAAGGAGATCCAACCAGTCCATTCTGAAGGAGATCTGTCCTGGGTGTTCATTGGAAGGACTGATGCTGAAGCTGAAACTCCAACACTTTGGCCACCTGATGCGAAGAGCTGACTCATTTGAAAAGACTCTGATGCTCCGAGGGATTGGGGACAGGAGGAGAAGGGGACGACAGAGGATGAGATGGTTGGATGGCATCACCGACTCAATGGACATGGGTTTGGGTGAACTCCGGCAGTTGGTGATGGACAGGGAGGCCTGGCGTGCTGCAGTTAACAGGGTTGCAAAGAGTCGGACACGACTAAGCGACTGAACTGGAACTGGAACTGGGATGAAAAGAAGGATTGAGGAGTAACTGCCAATGTGTATGGGATTTCTCTTGGTGGTGAGGAAATTTTCTGGAATTAGATAGTGGTAATGGTTACACAACCTTGTGACTATACTAACAACCACTAATTTGTATACTTTAAAGGGGTAAATTTATGCTATATTAATCATATCTCAGATTCTTTTAAAAAAACATAAAAGAGAAAGAACAAATTACAGACTTTTACTATAGGAATCTTTTTTTTTAATTTACTTTTTTATTGAAGGATAATTGCTTTACAGAACTTTGTTGTTTTCTGTCAAACCTCAACATGAATCAGCAATAGGTATACACAGAAATATGGAATGGTTCACAAATTTGCATGTCATTCTTGTGCAGGGGACATGCTAATATTCTCTGTGTTGTTCCAGTTTTAGTACATGTGCTGCTGAGGTGAGCACTACAGGAATCTTCATTACTGTATGCCTCTTAACTATGTAATGACACAGATGAATCTCAAAAACTTAGTGCAAAAGAAGCTTCACACAAAAGAGAAAATAATTTCTAATCTCACTGATGTGAAAGTCTAGAAGAAGCAAAATTAAACTATGGCAAAACCAATTAGGAAAAGTAGTTGCATTTAGGATTATAGGAGTGAAGACTGTGGGTTGGGATGAAAAAAATTTTGATTTGATGGTACTGTTTTATATCTTGGTAGATGTTTGGGTCACAAAGGTATATGCATTTGTCAAACCTCATCAAATAGCAACTTAGGATTTGTGTATCCACTGCATGTAAATTTCATCCCACAAAAAATAAACAAGTAGTGAACTTCAATAAAGCCTATGTAGACATAAAAAACAATATTGTATTGTCAGATAAACAGAGGGATGGATGGAAAAGCAAGCATATAGTAAGATGCTAGTTGTAGAATCAAGAATTATGTTTGAAATTTTCATAGTAATAAGTTGGCCAAAAAGTTTGTTTGGGTTTTCCATACCATTATATAGAAAACTCAAATGAACATTTTGGCCAATCCGATAAAATGACAGAAAAATACTGCTTTCTCTTTTCTTGAATATTTATAATGAAGGGTGTTGTTGTTTAGTCACTAAGTCATGTCTGACTCTTTGCAACCCCATGGACTGTAGCCCGCAAGGCTCCTCTGTCCATGGGGTTTCCCAGGCAAGAATACTGGAGTGGGTTACCATTTCCCTCTCCAGGGGATCTTCCCGACCGAGGGGTCAAACCTTCATCTGTTGCACTGGCAGATTTCTTCATGGCTGAGCTGCCAGGAAATCCCCATAATGAAGGATACTCATCTCATAATACCGTCCAAATTATTGTTCAGCAGCTCTTGATGTCAGAATCATCTTCCAGACAGTAATATTTTGCTTTAATTCCATCCAGCAGCCCTTGTTTCATCTTCTGGGATCCTCTAGATAAAGTCTACTCCCAAAACCCTTTAGAAGGCTGCCTGGGGTAGTGTGAGAACATGGATTATGAAGGCTTCATGACCTGCTTCTGTCCCTACTACATCATTGCTCTAAGTGTAGTTCTCCAACCAGCCACCAAGACATCACGTGATAGTCTGTTAGAAATGCAGAATCCTGGGCCTTGTCTCAGCACTACTGAACCAGAATCTGCAATTTAACAAGATCCTTGAACACTCTGAGTGCAAGTCAAAGTTTAAAGAATCAGATCAGATCAGATCAGTCACTTAGTCATGTCCGACTCTTTGCGACCCTATGAGCCGCAGCACGCCAGGCCTCCCTGTCCATCACCAATTCCCGGAGTTCACTCAGACTCACATCCATCGATAAGCTGGAGCAATAAAGCAAAAATATAAATGTGCTTGTACCAGGGCAGTAGCATTAGGTAGAGTGAATTCAACAGAATAAAGACATTTTTAGGAGCAATAACTTAAAGAACCAGTAGAGTGAGAGTGAGGGGGGATGGGTAAGAGAGAACCTGGACCTGAGAATTCTTAGTGTCTGCTGTTTGGCTGACATGGACACAATGCCAGACTTACAGGAATATGTCTGTCCTTAGCTGCTTCACCTCTCGAGCTTTACTTTGATATGCTCTCCAAAGAGTTTTGCTTTGATATCCTCTCCAAAGCTTCCCTGGTGGCTCAGATGGTAAAGAATCCACCTGCAATGTGGGAGACCTGGGTTCAATCCCTGAGCGGGGAAGATCCCCTGGAGGAGGACATGGCAACCCACTCCAGTATTCTTGCCTGGAGAATCCCCATGGATAGAGGAGCCTGGTGGACTACAATCCATGGGGTCACAGAGAGTCAGACACAACTGAGTGACTAAGCACACACCAAATATGAAACCTCCTTCTTCCAGTCTGGTGCTTCTGTGAACAAAACTCTTGAAAACCTTCTTTGCAAGGCTTTGCCCTCATTTTGCTCATCCAAAGGCACTTTCGAAGTGAGTAATATGGCCTTCCTTCCATTTCCTGCCTCCTCCTTCCAATTATGTAAACACACCACCAGTGTTTTAAGCATTAAAAAGGAAAACATGATATAGATCAATTCATCAATATTTCTAAATGAGGCTTTTTCATGATAGAATGTCTACCCAGGGACTTCTTAATACTGCCTTCTTAATACTGATAACCTTGGTTACTGGGACTTCCTGGAGGGTCTTTTGTTTTGATGCTGTTTTAATGAACACACAAACACTGTTTTCCAACTCAGAATGAATGTCCAGAAATACCTCCCCTCCTCACCCTTTAGGAGTCCTTTCCTGATTTTGCAACTTGTTTTAACTCTAATGGTCCTTGCTGGTGGTGAATGTTCCCTCTCAGCATGCTGGGAGCTCACCTAATTGGGTCTGTCTCATTGTGACCTGAAACAGCGATGACCTAGGGCTGACTCCCTGGCTATCTCATCCTTCAAGGCTCAGCTCCAATAGCACAAATGACGCATGCTTAGTGAAGCCCACTCTAACTTTCCTACCTGCCTCTCAATGTGGCTCAGGCAGTTAGTAACCTCTTGGATTATGTACATCCTTCTGTTCTAATTAAAGGGGAAAGAAATAGACATATTAACCTAACAGCTGCCATAAAATCCTCATGGGGTGGGAAATGTTTGTCTATCAAAGTACCTTGATTAACTCCTTGTAGTGGAAGGTGAGACCCTGAGGACATGGTTAGAAAAAGTCAGGAAGTAAAAGAGATTCATAAATTGCTCAGTATTGGGAAATCAGTGAGGCTGAGGAGTAGAAGACAGCAGAGAAGTGAGGGGAAATGGCAGTACGGCAAAAGATTAGAGACTGAATGCTGAGCACCTGTGAAGCTTGAAGGTTGCACTCTGGTCATCCAATTACCATAACTGATAGCACAATGGTTATCTCCACCTCTCCCTGGAGGAGAAAGAGCATGGGAAATAAAGAACAGAAAGTCTTTATGGAAATAGTGCTGTGGACGTGGAGATGCATTGATAAGCACAATATCTCACTTATTCAAAAATAACAAATTCTAACACAGTCCATGACCTGGGGAATAGACCATGAAAGGCATGTAACTGACATAAAAGTGTAAATAGCAATCCTCAATAATAAAGCATAACTGTCATTGACAGAGCTTGCACAAGACATCAGACACTTCACTGAATGTTTCTCCTCATACACCATATTGTGCAATACATGCAAATATCACATGCATAGTTCCTGTATTTCTGATAAGGAAACTAAATCTTGGAAGGCTAAAGGAATGCCAAAGTTCTCTGTGTTACATTATGATGGACCTTGCTCATTCCCAAAAGCTCATTCTTCACCAGACACATCTTCCACAGGATAACCCAAAGTGCCTATTAAACCATATCTCCATCTTTTACCCATAAAATAGTCCCTTGGGGTACAGAAGAGCTTATTTACACTATATATAACAATTTAAGGATTTCCCAGGTGGCACTAGTGGTAAAGAACTGCCTGCCAATACAAAAGATATAAGAGACACAGGTTTGATCCCGGGGTCAGGAAGGTCCCCTGGAGAAGGGAATGGCAACCCACTCCAGTATTCTTGCCTGAAGAATCCCGTGGACATAGAAACCTGGCGGGCTACAGTCCATGGGGTTGCTCAAAGTCAGACACAACTGAAGCAACTTACCATGCACACACACACACACACAACAACAACAACAACAATTTAATGTTATGCAACTATTTGGGTAATTTATTTAAACATCCAAAACTAAACATTTAATGAGAAATGGTGGTAAGGAAATCTGAGAAATAGATGCATTGATGACACCAACAAGTGTTGTGAAACTGAATACCACTGGGTGAAGATAAAAGGAACAACAACAACAAAAACACACAATCCAAACATGAAAAAAACATGGGTTCAAGGTCAAGCAGCCCAAGTGGTCACAGTACTTGGGTACAGAACGTGGGGAAGATCCACGTGGCTATGAAGAGCGTTAAAAAGAAATCTTGTTTTCTGTTTCCCGTTTCAACGTAGCACGAAAGGACAAAATCCAACAAAAATTCAACGCAAATGGCTAAAATTAACAGCGGTGCAATGGAACAGCTCTCGCTATGGAAAGAGGTTTACGCTGGCCTTGCTCATGTCGGTGCTCTGACCAGAGGACCCCACCGTTCTGAGTCATCCCTAGCTCTTCTCCATAGCTGGAATATTAATTGTACCTATTTCTGAGGATCTTTGTGAAGAGGAAATGATGACATCTGTAACAGGCTTGGCGCGTATTATGTTCTGTACAGCTCTGTTAAGTCACATTTAAGGACAGCCTCATTGCCCAAATGGAAAATTTCTGGCATTCGGAAGGGATTTCCAACATGGAGCAGGTCTTTTCTGAAAAAGCGTACGGTATTCACTCAGCATTAGGAGGAGAAAAAGGAGATAGCTTTCCCACCCCTGGGTTAACTGTCTCCACTCTGTGAGGAGAGCCACAACGTGTCAGATCCACTCTCTCACACTCTTCCCATCCCAAGCAGTATCGCCCAGGAGACAGAAATAGCATTCATCGAAAGCCGCAATTACCTCATTTCACTGGCCTGTTTATATGAGATGTGCCTTGCCTCACAGTGACTGCATGGGGCCAAAAGTCCAGCAAACAGAGCCACTGCTTGTCCAAGAAATGGCCCCGCAAACAAGAGGGGACAGCATGTTCCCTGAGTAGATTGGGACCCTTGGCTGTTTTGTGGGTGTTTTTGTTTTTCAAGCCAGAAACTGTCTGCAAACTCCTGGGGAATTCCCAAGCCCTATTCGTCAGGCGGCCAGGCTTCCTCTGACATCATCTCTGAGTGATGCGGGGCAGAGAGAGGGTCACACACGAGGCAATCCCTGGGCAACACTAGCACGATTGCGGGAAGTGAGAGGGCTGGTGCCAGCGTGGTCAGAAAAACAAGGCAAACTTTCTGAACCAGTGCCTGGTATTTGGTGGGCATTCAAGCAATCAGTCTTGAACAAAACTGACTTCCAGATTGTGCATCCAGTATATGACAGAGATGACATTTCAACTAGGGCGACCAGTTGTCATGGTTTTCCTGGGGCTAATGGGCTTCTCTGGAGATGTGACTTCGGGTGCTAAAATCAGGAAGTGTGTGCATGCTAAGTTACTTCAGTCATGTCCAGTTCTTTGTGACCCTATGGACAGTAGCCCACCAGGTTCCTCTGTTCTTGAGGTTCTCCAGGCAAGGATACTGGAGTGGGTTGTCATGCCCTCATCCAGGGGATCTTCCCGACCCAGGGATCAAACCCATGTCTCTTATATTTCTTGCATTAGCAGGTAGGTTCTTTACCACTGGAACCACCTCAGAAGCCCCCCCACATCAGGAAAGTCTTGGGCAAATTGGATTGAGTTTATCACATTAGTTTCAACCTAGATTTGTCTGACTCTAGAACTCATGCCATTAAACATAAAACAAAAACCTGTCCTCAAGGAGACTTAAGTTTAATAGGGGAATTAAACATGGGAACAGATAATCATCATATATATTGAGAGAGCCTATTGCTTTAGAGAAGGATTAACAGCTAAGCCAAGCACCATTCAGCAGCATCCATTATTCCTCCTTTCTAAGAGCGATCCAGTTTTGTTCAGGAAATCCTTCTACTAAACATGTGTTTAAATGAGCCGGGCCCTGAAACTGCATTCCCCTTGTCACTGATTGGTTTAGGAATGGTCATGTGACATTATGCTGACCAATGAAAGATGAGAAAAAGTCTTAGGGTCAGATTCTTAGAAATGTTTCCTTGTTCTTAAAAAGAAACCAAGGTCAACAAAAGCTCATTTCACACACTGGCTGTATTTATGTCTGTAAGGGACATTTAGAACCATGGTGGCTGTTTTAGATTTATCAAGGGACTAGAGCTAGGCTGGATGATGGGGAAAGTAGAAAGGACCTGCATCTTTTAAGATATCATTGAGCTATTAAATGAACTGACCTACAGCCATCATACCTGAGGACTGAAGTGCATTGCCTTTATGACTGAAATTATTTGAAACAAGATGTTTTGTTCTATAGTCTACAACATTAAAAAAGATACACTATCCAAATGTGACATACCATCAGATGAAGCAGAGATGCTCACAGGTGATGACACAAGGGGAAGGCTTTAGGAAGGATAAAGCACTTTAATTGTGCTGTGGAGGAAGGATATAACTTCAGTTGACAAAACAGGCAGAGGAAATAGCACTAGTAAAACTACAGAGGAAGTGTAACCTAGGAATAGCTGCAGAAAAGCAAGTAGTCTAATTTGGCCAACGCAGAGGTTTATGAAAGTGATCAATGGGACAGGAAGCAGGAAATGTACTAAGGAAGTAAATCACAGAAGACGTGAATCCCAGGCTAAGTAGATTAGACTTTCCCCATAAATGATGAGAGAGCCACCAAAGACAGGTGGCTAGAACATCACCATACACCATCCCCAAACTATTGTTGACCACTCAGATTTCTCCTTCATTTAGATTTGCTGACTACATAGAGCTATAATTCTCAACTTTGGAAGCATGCTAGAATCATCTGAAGGTGATTATAATCACCTCTTTCCTCTCTATATATGCCACATACATGGGGTATGAACAGAATATATTGCTCTGGGACTGCATGATTTTTACTTTGTGTTAAGCTTCTCAGTGCAAATAATGTTTGAGAATAATGAACTTGGCCATCTATAACTGTGTATTTTCAGTTTCAGTTCAGTTCAGTTGCTCAGTCATGTCCAACTCTTTGTGAATGCATGAATCGCAGCAGGCCAGGCCTCCTTCTCCATCACTAACTGCCGGAGTTCACTCAAACTCATGTCCGATGAGTCAATGATGCCATCCAGCCATCTCATCCTCTGTTGTCCCCTTCTCTTCCTGCCCCCAATCCCTCTGAGCATCAGGGTCTTTTCCAATGTGTCAGCTCTTCACATGAGGTGGCCAAAGTATTGGAGTTTCATCTTTAGCGTCAGTCCTTCCATGAACAATCAGGACAGATCTCCTTTAGGATGGATTGGTTGGACCTCCTTTCAGTCCAAGGGACTCTCAAGAGTCTTCTCCAACACCACAGTTCAAAAGCATCAATTCTTCAGCATTCAGCTTTCTTCACAGTCCAAAACTCTCACATCCATACATGACCACTGGAAGAACCTTAGCCTTGACTAGACAGACCTTTGTTGGCAAAGTAATGTCTCAGCTTTTTAATATGCTATCTAATTTGGTAATAACTTTCCTTCCAAGGAGTAAATGTCTTCTAATTTCATGGCTGCAATCACCATCTGCAGTGATTTTGGAGCCCCCCAAAATAAAGTCTGACACTGTTTCCACTGTTTCCCGAAGTGATGGGACCAGATGCCATGATCTTCGTTTTCTGAATGTTGAGCTTTAAGCCAACTTTTTCACTCTCTGCTTTCACTTTCATCAAGAGGCTTTTTAGTTCCTCTTCACTTTCTGCCATAAGAGTGGTGTCATCTGTATATCTGAGGTTATTGATATTTCTCCCGGAAATCTTGATTCTAGCTTGTGCTTCCTCCAGCCCAGCGTTTCTCATGATGTACCCTGCATACAAGTTAAATAAACAGGGTGACAATATACAGCCTTGACGTACTCCTTTTCCTATTTGGAACCAGTCTGTTGTTCCATGTCCAGTTCTAACTGTTGCTTCCTGACCTGCATACAGGTTTCTCAAGAGGCAGATCAGGTGGTCTGGTATTCCCATCTCTTGAAGAATTTTCCACAGTTTATTGTGATCCACACAGTCAAAGGCTTTGGCATTGTCAATAAAGCATAAATAGATGTTTTTATGGAACTCTCTTGCTTTTTTGATGATCCAGAGGATGTTGGCAATTTGATCTCTGGTTCCTCTGCCTTTTCTAAAACCAGCTTGAACATCTGGAAGTTCACGGTTCACGTATTGCTGAAGCCTGGCTTGGAGAATTTTGAGCATTCCTTTACTACCGTGTGAGATGAGTGCAATTGTGTGGTAGTTTGAGCATTCTTTGGCATTGCCTTTCTTTGGGATTGGAATGAAAACTGACCTTTTCCAGTCCTGTGGCCACTGCTGAGTTTTCCAAATTTGCTGGCATATTGAGTGCAGCATTTTCACAGCATCATCTTTCAGGATTTGAAATAGCTCCACTGGAATTCCATCACCTCCACTAGCTTTGTTCGTAGTGATGCTTTCTAAGGCCCACTTGACTTCACATTCCAGGATGTCTGGCTCTAGGTCAGTGATCACACCATCATGATTATCTGGGTCGTGAAGCTCTTTTTGTACAGTTCTTCTGTGTATTCTTGCCACCTCTTTTTAATATCTTCTGCTTTTGTTAGGTGCATACCGTTTCTGTCCTTTATCGAGGCCATCTTTGCATGAAATGTTCCCTTGGTATCTCTAATTTCCTTGAAGAGATCTCTAGTCTTTCCCATTCTGTTGTTTTCCCCTATTTCTTTGCATTGGTCCCTGAGGAAGGCTTTCTTACCTCTTCTTGCTATTCTTTGGAACTCTGAATTCAGAGGCTTTATCTTTCCTTTCTCCTTTGCTTTTCACGTCTCTTGTTTTCATAGCTATTTGTAAGCCCCCCCCCCCCGACAGCCATTTTGATTTTTTGCTTCTTTTCCATGGGGATTTTCTTGATCCCTGTCTCCTGTACAATGTCACAAATCTCCATCCATAGTTCATCAGACCTAATCTGTCTATCAGATCTAGTCCCTTAAATCTATTTCTCACTTCCACTGTATAATCATAAGGGATTTGATTTAGGTCATACCTGAATGGTCTAGTGGTTTCCCCCACTTTCTTCAATTTGAGTCTGAATTTGGCAACAAGGAGTTCATGATCTGAGCCACAGTCAGCTCCTAGTCTTGTTTTTGCTGACTGTATAGAGCTTCTCCATCTTTGGCTGCAAAGAATATAATCAAGCTGATTTCGGTGTTGACCATCTGGTGATGTCCATGTGTAGAGTCTTCTCTTTGTTGTTGGAAGAAGGTGTTTGCTATGACCAGTGCATTCTCTTGGCAAAACTCTATTAGCCTTTGCCCTGCTTCATTCCATACTCCAAGGGCAAATTTGCCTGTTACTCCAGGTATTTCTTGACTTCCTACTTTTTACATTCCAGTCCCCTATAATGAAAAGGATATCTCTTTTAGGGTGTTAGTTCTAAAAGGTTTTTTAGGTCTTCATTGAACCGTTCAATTTTAGCTTCTTCAATAATACTGCTTGGGGCATAGGCTTGGATTACTGTGATATTGAATGGTTTACCTTGGAAATGAACAGAGATCATTCTGTCATTTTTGAGATTGCATCCAAGTACTGCATCTCAGACTCTTTTGTTGACCATGATGGCTACTCCATTTCTTCTGAGGGATTCCTGCCCACAGTAGTAGATATAATGGTCATCTGAGTTAAATTCACCCATTCCAGTCCATTTTAGTTCACTGATTCCTAGAATGTTGATGTTCACTCTTGCCATCCCGTTTGACCACTTCCAATTTGCCTTGATTCATGGACCTGACATTCCAGCTTCCTATGCAATATTGCTCTTACAGCATCACCAGTCACATCAACAACTGGGTATTGTTTTTGCTTTGGGTCCATCCCTTCATTTTTTCTGGAGTTATTCCTCCACTGATCTTCAGTAGCATATTGGGCACCTACTGATCCAGGGAGTTCCCTTTTCAGTATCCTATCATTTTGCCTTTTCAGTCTACTAGAATATCAATATGTAAGGAATACTTCAGGCTTTCTAACACTTCTCATTTTTGGCTAGTCACTGTCCTATCTACCTCTAAAATAATTAAAAGCATTTGCCTTGTAAATATACTATTACCACCATGACTGGTATCATTTTAATTGGGATTAAAAGGAAATACATAGAAGTTAAACGACATGTTCAAACCCAACCTGAATATTAGTATAAGATCTGGGACTAGAAACAAAGCTTCCAAAGTATTTATCTAGCTAGCAGTCCTTCCACTAAACTGAGTTGTTTTTCCAGTTATATCTATTTCCCCAAAAGTTTTCTATTTTTTGTGTAGAAAACATATGTTATATTTCTCTATCTCATCCCATCTACACCCTCCCACTGTAGCATACCTGAGTACCTTTCTTTTATATGATTGATTAAATCACACTTATCTGGCAATTGCAAAACAGTAGCCTGCATCAGAATTACCTAGAGAGCTTGTTAAAACAAACATCTGGGCTTTACCTCCAGAATCCTTAATTCGGTATGTACGAAGTGATTCGTATTCATAGAATATTCTCAGGTGATGTCTAAGCTACTAGTCCAAAGACCACACTGAGAATCACTGTGTGTGCTAAGTTGTTTCAGTCATGTCTGACTCTTTGTAACCCAATGACCTCAGCCCACCAGGCTCCTCTCTCCAAGGGATTTCCCATGAAAGAATACTAGAGTGGGTTGCCATTCTGTTCTCCAGGTGATGGGGGCTTTCTAGGTGAGAATCACTGCACTTATCCAAATCCAGAGGTGGATTTTTTTGTCTGAAGTTTATTTTTTAGCCAAGAAAATATGGTCTGGATCCTGGATCTGGTGCTGTGTGACTTTGAGCAAATTGCCTCCTCTGTTTAAGTCTCCGTTTTCCAATCTATAAAAGGGAGCTATTTATAAATACCTAGAACGCTGTATCACACAGTTGGTAGCATATAGAAAAGATTCACTAATTGTCCATTTCCTAGCTCTTTGTCCCTTTATCGACTTCCTGTTCTACCTTTCCCAAGAAGGGGAAATACAGTCTGGCTCTAGTCTTAGATTCATGATTCCTCTTGTAACTGGCTCTCCTTCAGTGAGCTTGAGTTTGCACTTCCTCTACCAATTGCTAACCGACATATGGAGTCTATTTCTAGGAAATTTTATGCAAATCATTTCAAAGAGGAGGAAATATGATAGGCAAATTATGTCAATATTATCCTCAAAGCAGTGTTTTGGAGATAAAACCTACCCCATATGTTCTGCTTCACTTACTTTCAAATTTTTAACAGTTTAACCATAGCAGCTGCTCCTGATCACTAATTGCCTGCAACATTAAACAATGGATGTGTATCAGTTCCCAGACTTTTCCTTCTGTGTCAACCTTAGAGCTTCCAGATATTTACAGATTTCTCCAGGTCGCTTCATTCTTCTCATGCTAAACTCTGTCAGCCTATGACTGAGCAAAGGATGGGATGGGACGGATCCAGGTGACCTTTGGCACAAACCTTGGTGAAACCAGAGAAGTAACAGATGGGGTTCCAGACCCAGAGACAACAAGACTCCACACACAATCTTTCCATGACTCAAAGGACCTTGACTAAGTTTCCATCATCACTTCTGGTTGACGGGTGCTTTTCCATGTGGATTTGCTGGGAGCTTCTTCATCAGAAACTATGTGTAGCCATGCATCTCATTGTCCACGCAAGGAACTCGACAGTCACTGCTTTTTTTTTTTTTTTAAATCTACTATTTCAAGTCAGTTTCCAAGGACTATTGGTGTTTGCATTTAAGCTCTTGATTTTCTCTGTTCTCTCAGTCTCCACTGCTCCTGGATAAGCTATAATTTTTTTAAGTTAGGGTCAACATAATATCACCCCAACTAATATCACCTGACTTCTGTTGAACCCCACTCCACCCATGCTTACCATGGCTGGAATGATGTAAGACACAAATTATATCATGTCATTCCCTTGAATCCCTTTCCAACGGCAAGACTCAGTCAAAACTAAGTCCAATCTCATCATTCTGGTTGATCCCAAAGCTACACCATCTAATATGGCAGCCACTAACGACCTGACCTGTCTCTTGAGAAATCTGTATGCAGGTCAAGAAGCAACAGTTAGAACAGGATATGGAACAACAGACTGATTCCAAATAGGAAAAGGAGTATGTCAAAGCTGTATATGGTCACCCTGTTTATTTAACTTATATGCAGAGTACATCATGAGAAATGCTGGACTGGAAGAAACACAAGTTGGAATCAAGATTGCTGGGAGAAATATCAATAACCTCAGATATGCAGATGACACCACCCTTATGGCAGAAAGTAAAGAGGAACTAAAAAGCCTCTTGATGAACGTGAAAGTGGAGAGTTAAAAAGTTGGCTTAAAGCTCAACATTCAGAAAACTAAGATCATGGCATCCGGTCCCATCACTTCATGGGAAATAGATGGGGAAACAGTGTCAGACTTTATTTTGGGGGCTCCAAAATCACTGCAGATGGTGATTGCAGCCATGAAATTAAAAGACGCTTACTCCTTGGAAGGAAAGTTATTACGAAATTTGATAGCATATTCAAAAGCAGAGACATTGCTTTGCCAACAAAGGTCCATCTAGTCAACGCTATGGTTTTTCCTGTGGTCATGTATGGATGTGAAAGCTGGACTGTGAAGAAGGCTGAGTGCCAAAGAATTTATGTTTTTGAAGTGTGGTGTTGGAGAAGACTCTTGAGAGTCCCTTGGACTGCAAGGAGATCCAACCAGTCCATTCTGAAGGAGATCAGCCCTGGGATTTCTTTGGAAGGAATGATGATAAGCTGAAACTCCAATACTTTGGCCACCTGATGAGAAGAGTTGACTCATTGGAAAAAACTCTGATGCTGGGAGGGATTGGGGGCAGGAAGAGAAGGGGACGACAGAGGATGAGATGGCTGGATGGCATCACTGACTCGATGGATGTGAGTCTGAGTGAACTCCAGGAGTTGGTGATGGACAGGGAGGCCTGGCGTGCTGCAATTCATGGGGTCCCAAAGAGTCGGACACGACTGAGCAACTGAACTGAACTGAACTGAACCATATATGGCTATTTAACTTACATTTAAATTAACTACAATTTCATAAAGTGGGAAATGACATTCCTCAATCACACAAGCTACATTTCAAGTGCTCAGGAGACATGTATCCCTAGAAGTTACCATTTTGGGTAATGAAGATATAGACTATTTCCATGATCACAAAACTTTTTATTAGAAAGCACTACTCTAAATGTTGAAAACTGGTTAACACTATTTACTGTAATGCTATGAATGGCCATCACATCAGGGAACAGTGCCTGGAAACACTGCTGCAGGGAATGTAAACTGATGTGAACATTCTGTAGTGCAACAGTTCTTAATGGAATTAAGGATGCTTATCACCTGGTCCCATCACTACATGGGAAATAGATGGAGAAACAGTGGAAACAGTGTCAGACTTTGTTTTTCTGGGCTCCAAAATCACTGCAGATGGTGACTGCACCCATGAAATTAAAAGATGCTTACTCCTTGGAAGGAAAGTTATGACCAACTTAGATAGCATACTCAAAAGCAGAGACATTGCTTTGCCAACAAAGTTTCACCTAGTCAAGGCTATGGTCTTTCCTGTGGTCATGTATGGATGTGAGAGCTGGACTGTGAAGAAGGTTGAGCGCCGAAGAATTGATGCTTTTGAACTGTGGTGTTGGAGAAGACTCTTGAGAGTCCCTTGGACTGCAAGGAGATTCAACCAGTCCATTCTGAAGGAGATCAGCCCTGGGATTTCTTTGGAAGGAATGATGCTAAAGCTGAAACTCCAGTATTTTGGCCACCTCATGTGAAGAGTTGACTCATTGGAAAAGACTCTGATGCTGGGAGGGATTGGGGGCAGGAGGAGAAGGGGATGACAGAGGATGAGATGGCTGGATGGCATCACTGACTCGATGGATGTGAGTCTGAGTGACCTCCGGGAGTTGGTGATGGACAGGGAGGCCTGGCGTGCTGCAGTTCATGGGGTCTCAAAGAGTCGGACATGACTGAGTGACTGATCTGATCTGATCTTATCAGCTCCAGAGAACTATCACACAACTCACAAAGAGTACACTCAAGGATGTTTGTCACAGCAGTATTTGGGCTAGCAGATTATGGAGGACAACCAAAGTGTGCATGACCAGGGGACTGATGAGTAAAATATGCAAGATGCATATAGCAGAATACTGTGAAGCAGCCAGAAGCAAGTGACTGCTGCTGCTGCTGCTGCTAAGTCGCTTCAGTCATGTCAGACTCTGTGTGACCCCATAGACAGCAGCCCACCAGGCTCCCCTGTCCCTGGGATTATCCAGGCAAGAATACTGGAGTGGGTTGCCATTTCCTTCTCCAATGCGTGAAAGTGAAGTCGCTCAGTCATGTCCTACTCTTAGCGACCCCATGGACTGAGCCTACCAGGCTCCTCCATCCATGGGATTTTCCAGGCAAGAGTACTGGAGTGGGTTGCCATTGCCTTCTCCTAAGCAAGTGACTAGATACACACATATCTATCTTAAAAACATATTATATTCTTAAGGTGGAATATGAGTTAGCAATAAAATAATAATTTTTAAAGTTCTAATACCTGCCAAAACTTGGATGAATCTCACAGATATTGAGTACAAATAGTTAGACATGAGTACATACTTTTTGATTCCATGTTTATGAAGTTCATTGAACATGCAAAATAATTTTGAGTAATTGAAATCAGAAGAGAGGTTGCCTCTAATTGTAGATTTACTGTAAAGGGACTGAAGGAAATTTCTGGGGTGATGGAAATGTTCAATGTTTTGATCAGGGTGTCCATTACATGGAAATATACATCTGTCAAACTTCCTTAACTATATGCTTAAGATCTGTGTGTTTTACCATATGTAAATAGACCCCAATAAAATTAGCTATTTTTAAAAAATATGTAGTTTTAAAGGCAAAAAGATTAGTTTCAGATGAGATACCCATGTATATATGCATTCAAAAACCACAATACATATTTTACAAAGTTGCTCATAAACAAAAGGATATATAACAAAAACTTTGAATCAGTATTTTTGGTGAGGATCAGGGGACATAAATGCTAATGGGGATTAGGGATGAAAGAGATATAAATTAGGATAAAGTAAACTAGTAAAGTAAATTAGTAAGGGTACTTAAATGGACCAGAGGTGATTTAGCCATGTGTGATTAAGTAATCCATCTTTCTGTGCACGTGTGCTACGTCGATTCAGACTAGACCAGCTCTTTGCTACCCTGTCAACTGTAGCCCACCAGGCTCCTCTGTCCATGGGATTCTCCAGATCAGAATACTGGAGTGGGTTTCCACATTCTCCTCTGGGGGATCTTCTCAACCCAGGGATTGAACCCGTGTCTCTCTCATCTCCTGCATAGGCAGGCAGGTTCTTTCCCACTAGTAACACCTGGGAAACCCCAGCTTTCTGTACCTGAATCCAATAAGACCTTCACTGGAAGAGGGTCTCTTCCTTTTTCTCCAGGGGTGGCTGATCTAGGATTGTGTAATTCTTGTGTGAAGTGGAGCCTGGAGCCTTGGGGAAAGATAGGGGATGAGGTAGAGAGGAGGGAAGGAGATAACAGCAGGAGGGGAAGAGGAAGACAGGAGGGAGCAGGGGAAGAAATGGAACATCTAGACATCTGAATCGTCAGAGTTTCTGAGCCAGCTCCATCTCTGGAACTTTCAAGAATGTGAACACGGACATTTCCTTTTTTCTCCCCTTAAATTAGTTTGACTGGATTTCTCTCATTTGCTCTCAAAAATGTACTAGTAACCTAAAGTAATTTAGTGTTTTAAAGAATCTGTGTTAAGCCCTATTTTAGCATTTTAAAAACTTTTTAATGAGGAAATATTCAAATATATACACAAATTGAAACATTAACAATAAAGAATTCTCAGCTTGAACAAGTTTTGGTAGATTGCTATACACTATATATTTCACACATTAATACTTACCTATTTCTAAAGTTAGCTGTTTTAAAAAATATAACCACAATACTGAGATCATACCAATTTTTTTCCCCTCAAACATTACCAAATACACAATATTCACATTTCCCTGATTGCTTAATAAATGTTATTTACCATTTCTTTTCAAAGAAGGATTCAAATAATATCTAAAACAATCTGAGTAACACATCTCTGAAGTTTATTTTAATTTACAACTTTCCCATCCCACTGTGTGGTTGGGTATGTGTGTGTACATGCATGGGAGCCTGCATTTACCTGTTGAAAAAACTTGACACCGTCTATAGAATTATCTTTTTCTGGATTTTTAGATTGTATTCTTGCTTAATATCTTGCTCTGGCTCTTTTTTTTTTTTTTTTTTTTTTTAGCCACACCTTAGTTCCCCAACCAAGTATGGACCTCAGGCCCTCTCAGTAAAAGTGTGGAGTTCTAACCACTGGACAGCCAGGGAATTCTCAGTTCTGTATTTTCTATGAGCTGATAAGTTTTATTTTAATTTAGAGACAAGAATATTTTATCAGAGGTAGTCTATAGTTTCTTTTGTATATTAGAGGAAAATTAATGAAGAAAATTAATGTCTGATTATATCTCTCCCTGTGATGTCGAGAGTGATCAGCACATTCTGCTGTTTTCAACTGGATCCAAAGACATGATACAAAGGAACTTATCTACAAAACATAGACGTCCTTATCAGCTTTTAATCTAAGGTTTGAGAAGCCACTGATGACCATTCATCGTTTCATTAAAGGTGCCAAAATGTTCATATTCTGTTACTCCTGTGTATAACAGTTGCAGTTTCTCCATAAAGACATATTTCTTTCCAATTATTTGGATACATGAGGTACAGTTCTTATGGGAAGTATAAGTTAATGCTTGATTCTTTCCCCATATTTAACAGTTTTCAGAGTAAGTTGAAGCCTATAAAGGTAAAAAATGAGAGTCTGGGATTTTTGCTTAAAAGTATCTTTATGAGTTCACGGATTATAAAATATTTTATATGTTTAAATCTATTTCATTTATTATTCTCTTTGTGGACCAAATGTCCTCTTTTTGGCAAATGGGAGCTCTTGAATCCTTTGACACAGTCTCATTCATTGATAGAATTACCTTCAAGTGGATAAGATGTCCCAGGCTTCTCTCATGTTTCTGACTCCAGATCTGGAAGTAATCAATTATTTCTCTGAGGTGCCCTTTTTCTTTTTGGTGGGAAATGGTATTTTGAAACAACAACCATCTGGGGACTAAGGGTGATCATTGCTACCAGTCATTACCAATCAAACATTTTTTTTTCAGAATTTTCAGTGATCAGAGCTAGGAAATAGACACATTTTAAAGAGGAAACCACATGTGGACAATTTTTGATTTGGCTTAACACCTTGATTTAAAATTTTTATCTCAGCTGCTGACAAAATTTTGAGTTTTAATACTTATTTTCTTTCTCTAATACTAATAGATAATATATTAGTATTAGACTAAGGAGGCCAATATTATTACTAACAATAGCATTGTTGAAAGCAGGGTTATTTTGGCAGTTTATTTTGTTTTTGGTAAATGTTACCACATTATCCTATTTATAGTCAATTAAAATGAGTCTTCCACATGTGGCTAAGTCACCAACTTTGTTACGTTTTGCTTTTTGATGGCTTGGTATTTGATTTTTATGAATTGTCATTTTTATATCTGATTTTTAAAAATTTTATTTAAAATATTTTCATGGCTTCAAAGCCATGTTTACAAAATGAAGTATTTTCAGACAAAGTTAGGTTTTATTTTAACCTTTGCCTATCTCCCTCTTCCTCCCTATAGATAATGGCTTTAATTTGCTTATGTTTGTTTATTATTCTGTTTCAATATATGTGCATATATGAATCTCAGATAAGAGGTTACCTAGGCTATACATGCTGCTCTGGACCTTGTCAAGCCTTATTTGAGAAATGAAGAATCCTTCCTTTGAAATATTCTATTTTCCTGCACCTATCCCAATTATTTAAGTAAAAGCAGGGGTTTACTTAGACCAAGTTTTATTAACAAAAGGCACACATAATTTGTAACCAATGGGAAAAGGACTTGAAAAGTTAAGAAGTTCCTTTGAAGGCTAATGTCTATGATTATTAAGACTCAGAGCAGAGTTTCTTTCCTCTTTGGAGATGAACAGATTTTTGATGAAGAAAGTATAGGTTTTGCTAATGGAAATCGCCTTGTGTATATACTGAGCTGGGTTTGTGGACATTAAAAGCTATTTGACATGCACCGATCTTCTACTCCTAAGAATTTGGGAATAGCAATTTCTTTCCTACCCCTTTGATCTGCTCCCAAATCCCGTGGTGGTATATTATGGCTGCAGAGAGCTGTAAATGTTAGCAAGCAGCAATTTGAAAGCCCTAAAAAAATGTAGTTGCAAAGGCAATTCAAACATCAGGTATCCTCCTCATCATCCAGACTCTAGTTTTAGAGCTATTGAGGGAATTCTGTCAAATCTCAAACTGCAGTGGATCACTGATCTGGTATGAATACTCAAGTTACTCTGAATAGCTGTATTTTCAGTGCAAGAAAGCAGCTATTCCTATTTTTTCCCTCTTTCCTTAAAACTCAAGGACAAACAAATAAAAAACATGTATACACACACACACACACACACACAAACATATTTCACTGAAAAAGCATTTCTTTCTGAGGACAAATACAGTGGTTTTGAATAAGGAGGTTACCAGTCTAGATGAATTCTGATTCCTACTCTTTTCTCACTGAGGCTTCCCCGGTGGCTCACATGGTAGAGAATCCACTGGCAATGCAGGAGACTGGGATTCGATCCCTGGGTCAGTAAGATCCCCTACAGAATGGAATGGCCACTCACTCTAGTATTCTCGCCCGGAGAATCCCATGAACAGAGGAGCCCAGCAGGCTACACTCCACGGGTTGCAAAGAGTCAGACACGACTGAACGACTGAGTAGGCATGCATGTTCTCTCACTGAGGGCTTAATACATCCATTTGCCATTTGGGAATCACATTCAGTAAGTGCGTTGGGGTGGCCAAGGACAAAGAGAGACATTGTATGCCTCCTGCAAGAATCGTGAAGTCGCTCAGTCGTGTCCGACTCTTTGCGACCCCATGGACTGTAGCCTATCAGCCTCCTCCATCCATGGGATTTTCCAGGCAAGAGTGCTGGAGTGGATTGTCATTTCCTTCTCCAGGGGATCTTCCTGACCCAGGAATCGAACCCAGGTCTCCTGCATATCAGACAGACACTTTACCATCTGAGCCACCAGAGAAGCCCAGAATAACTGTGAGGAATTTGAAGGATAATAAAAAAGACAAAGATACATATGGAAAATCCTATGCTCTCTTTCTCCTTCTTATAGTTTACAGTATAAAAGATAAATGCATAGTTTATTTTTAGCTGTACAAAGTAAATTGCCTTTTACTAATACTGTTCACATTCAAACACATACACACTGTATGTTAAGTATTTAACTGTTGATGCTATCTATTGGGGTTTCCCATCTTCCACGATTCTGAATTATGAAAGAACAATCTCTGTCCACAAAAATGGAAAAGTATTAATACTTGCCTCAGGGAGACTGGCGAACAGGGAAGAGGGTGGTGGGGAGGATACACCTTTCCTTAAAGATCTTTGTCACTAACACTTAAGGACCTTGTGACTTCTAAACCTCTGAGTATCTGTCTTCATCCTTCTGAGTAGATAAAACAGAAATTGATGTCAAAACAATTGGCTATCTCTATACATTCTAACCTAGTCAGTAATAACTCTGGAAGAGATGAGCTGCCTTTTACTGTGTCCTTTGGGATTCTCGAACTGTCTGGCAAAGTATTTAAGCACCTTTTCTAAACTGACCTGCCCACACTCGACTCCCACTGCCTCCCTGGCTGCCCTCCACAAACCACCCTTACGTCTCCAGAATCAGTGGAGATGCGTTCAGGAGAGACGGCTGAACTAGGCGCTGAATGGGATTCTTGCCCAACAAACAGCATGCTGTGTGGCCTGAGGCCAGCCATTTTCCTCTCTGCACATCAGCTCCTCTCACCATAAAACGAGAGCGTTGGAATAGTGATCTCCATGGCTTCTTTCAACTCTGACATTTGGGGGGAATCTACAAAAATGCTCCAAGATATTAGAAGAGTTCCATTTAAACACCTGGCCACTTTAGAAGGGCTTTGCATATATATTGTATTTCACTTGCTAAATTGCCAAATAAATCTGACATGAGTGATCCCCAAGAGGACCCAAGACCAAATTGCAAATGTCTGTTTGTGATGATGGAGGTCTTGTAATCTGAGCATTGATCCTAGAAAGCCTTTGGGTGCTTCTCAGAGTAACGTAAGATTATAAAGTGATGTATTACCCACGAGAAATCCTTTTCCATTTACATTTCATTTTCCTCTGTGGTATTTAACTTATTTTTTTATTATGTGCAGCCATCATAAATATTTATACTGCAATACATGATTGGTCAATAAAGAAAAATCAATACTGGGTTTTTGCTGCCCAGAAAAGAGATTGTGCTTTACCTGATTCTAATTAAGAATGAATCTAAAAAAGAAAAAAAAAAATCAAAGGTGAGAAAGTAAAATAGGGAGCTAAATGGAAAAAGGAAAAAGAAAAAAATATTATTTATTTTATATTTTAAAACATTATATATA
The DNA here is from genome assembly GCA_935064755.1 of Tragelaphus eurycerus. Taxonomy (NCBI): domain Eukaryota; kingdom Metazoa; phylum Chordata; class Mammalia; order Artiodactyla; family Bovidae; genus Tragelaphus; species Tragelaphus eurycerus. The sequence goes on from CAKXYN010000083.1 coordinate 2,701,572, forward strand.
TTTTACACTTACATTCACATTGATACACAAAAATTTTTCATTTAAAATTGTCTTTGCTAGTAAACCTCAGTTCAGCCTGTCTGCCTTCCTATAGTGCCTATGAACTACAGAAAATGATGAACTTAAACACAGAAAGCCATCACAGTTACTTCATCATGGTTTTATCTGTCACTATATATAAAGGAGATGAACTTGGAAATAAGAAAAAAAGTTTGCTTCTCACTTTCATAAACCATATTTCAGTTCAGTTCAGTCACTCAGTTGTGTCCGACTCTTTGCGACCCCATGAACCGCAGTGCACCAGGCCTGCCTGTCCATCACCAACTTCCAAAGTCCACCCAAACCCATGTCCATCAAGCCGGTGATCCCACCCAACCATCTCATCCTCTGTCGTCCCCTTCTCCTCCTGCCTTCAATCTTTCCCAGCATCAGGGTCTTTTCAAATGAGTCAGCTCTTTGCATCAGGTGGCCAAAGTATTGGAGTTTCAGCTTCAACATCAGTCCTTCCAATGAACACCCAGGACTGATCTGCTTTAGGATTGCCTGGTTGGATCTCCTTGCAGTCCAAGGGACTCTCAAGAGTCTTCTCCAACACCACAGCTCAAAAGCATCAATTCTTCATCTCTCAGCTTTCTTTATAGTCCAAGTCTCACATCCATACATGGCCACAGGAAAAACCATAGCCTTGACTAGATGGACCTTTGTTGGCAAAGTAATGTCTCTGCTTTTGAATATGCTATCTAGGTTGGTCATAACTTTCCTTCCAAGGAGTAAGCGTCTTTTAATTTCATGGCTGCAGTTACCATCTGCAGTTATCTTGGAGCCCAGAAAAATAAAGTCAGCCACTGTTTCCACTGTTTCCCCATCTATTTGCCATGAACTGGACAGTTTTCTGAATGTTGAGCTTTAAGCCAACTTTTTCACTCTCCTCTTTCACTTTCATCAAGAGGCTCTTTAGTTCTTCTTCACTTTCTGCCATAAGGGTGGATTTACCAAGTATCAACTCTATGCCAGGTAGTATTTTGATGTTTGTGTTCCAGCTGAAAAGAGCCTGCTCTTCCTTTATGATAGAAAGGGTAGACAAACAAAGAGGATAAATCCTGTTAGGTGATTTAAAAGCTTGTGTGATAGTCACTGGATGTCTATTTAGATTGACCAGAGACATTTTTGAGAACTACTTTTAAGACTTACAATCAGATTATCAAGAAAATTGCTACAATCCAATTGAGCAAGTCAAACACACAAACAAGTGGTTGTAATATAAGACAAGAAGTGACCAGTGCTCAAAAAACTCTTGTTATATTCAGTGGGTGGTTTTTAAGCATGCAGCATCAGCATTACCTGGGAACTTGATAGCATGGGAGGATAGAAGATCCCACCTTAGATCTGCTTCATTTTAACACATTTTCCAGGTAATTCATATGTACATGCACATTAGAACAATACTGCTCATTAAACAAACAAATAGGGAATTCAGAGGGAAGAGAAATCATATCCAGCTTGCAGTTGGAAGGGTTCCTTGAGGAATAATTATAAAAGCAACCCAAGAAAATGAATAAGATGCAAGTCATGCTCTGTTTATGACAGAGCATATTTCTTCTCAACATTATGTAGAGGGATTCATAGCTAGACCATACAACAAGAGCCATCAGGTTAGAATTAACTGTAGCATCAAAAAGAATAAATATACTTAGGAGCAAATTTAATCAAGGAGGTGAAAGGTATGAACACTTAAAACTGTAAACAGTGAGGAAGGAAAGCAAAGAATTCACAAATCAATAGGAAGCTATCCCACATTCGTGTATTGGAAGAGCTAATATTGTTAACAAATTTCATACTACCCAAAGAGACAGAAAGATTCAATGCAATTCCTACCATGACTCCAATTGCATCTTTTAGGAAAAAAAAGATTCTAAAATTTACGTAGAACTGTAGCAGTCTCCACATAGTCAAATTAATCTTGCAAAATAAGAATACAGTTGAAAGCATCACCCTTCTTGATTTCAAATGGCATTACTAAGCTATAGCAATCAAAGTAGTATAGGACCATCTTAAAACCAGACACATAGACTAATGGGACGGAATCAAGACCCCAGAAGCAAACCTATGCATATATAGTCAACTAATTTTCAACAGAAGTACCAAAAATATACAATGCCAAAGGATAGCCTTCAGTAAACAGTGCTGGGATAAGTGTATGAAAGTGTTGGTCATTCAGTCGTGTGTGACTCTTTGCAACCCCGTGAACTGGAGCCTGCTTCTGTCCAAGGAATTCTCCAGGTAGGAGTACTGGAGTGAGTTGCCATTCCCTTCTCCAGGAGATCTTTCCGACAAAGAGAGCGAATCCAGATCTCCTGCATTGTAGGCAGATTCTTTACTCTCTGAGCCAGGCAAAGTGTATATCCATACACAAAAGAATGAAATTTAACTCTTATCTTATACTATGAGCACAAATCAACTCAAAATGGATTAAAAGACTTAAATGTAAGACCTCCAGAAGAAAACATAGGGTAACATTTCCTTGACATTGGCCTTAACAATGATTTTTGGATGTGGCATAAAATGCTTGGGTAACAAAAGGAAAAATAAACAAATGGAATTATATAAAACTAAAAAGCTTCTGTAAAAATAAAAGGCAAAAATCATTAAAATGAAAAGGTAACTATGATTGGGAGAAAATATTTGCAAAGCATACATCTGAAAAGAGATTAATATTCAAAATCTATAAGAAGCTCATACAATTCAATAGCAAAAACCCATCCAGTTACAAATGGGCAGAGTCTTTAAATAGATGTTTTTCCAAAGAATACATACATATGGCCAATAGTATATGAAAAGATGCTTACTAATCATAATCGGGGAAATGCAAATTAAAATGACTATGAAATATCTGTCAGGTTGACTATCATCTAAGAGACAAAGGATAAAAAGTATTGGCGGGGATGTAAAGAAAATGGAACTCTTGTACCCTTTTGGTAGAAATGTAAATTGGTACAATCACTATGGAGAAAGCATGAAGGTTCCTGAAAAACTTAAAAAACAGAACTACTATATGATCCAGCAACCCCACTTCTGAGTATATACCCAAAGGAAATATAATCACTATATTGAAGAGAAATCTGTACTCCCATTTTAATCACAGCTCTATTCACCATAACCAAGATATGGAAACAACCTAAGTCTGCCTTCACAGATGAGTGGATAAAGAAAATGAATTGCACGCATCGATCTGGCCAGCTAGTTAGCTAGAACAGGATATTATTCAACCATTACAAAGAAGGAAATCCCACCATTTGTGACACCATAGATGAATCTGGGCTTCCCATGTGGCATAGTGGTAAAGGATTTGCCTGCCAATGCAGGAGACGCAAGAGGTGCAGATTTGATCCTTGGATTGGGAAGATCCCCTGGAGTAGGAAATGGCAACCCACTCCAGTATTCTTGTATGGAAAATTCCACCGACAGAGGAGTCTGGCAAGCTACAGTCCCTGGTGGTGGCAAAGAGTCAGACACAACTGAGCATTAGAACAAGCTGAAGGAGATGGATCTGGAGGATATTATGCGAACTGAATAAGCAAGACAAACAAAGAAAAAAAGTTCATGATCTCATTTTTATGTAGAACCTAAAAAGTCAAATATATAGAAAACAGAGAGTAAAATGGTGGTTACCAAGAGCAGAGAGGTGGGGGAAATGGGGAGATACTGGTTAAATGGTACAAATTTGCAGTTGTGTGGGATGAATAAATCTCAAGTTTTAATATACAGCATGATGACTATAGATAATAATATATTGATTACTGGAGATTTTCTAAGAGGGTGTGTTTCAAATGCTCTATGGTGGCTCAAATGGTTAAAAAAAAATCTGCCTGCTATGTGGGAGACAGGGATTCAACCTCTGGGTTGGGAAGATCCCCTGGAGAAAGGAATGGCAACCCACTCCAAAATTTTTGTCTGGAGAATCCCGATGAACAGAGGAGCCCGGTGGGCTACAGTCCATGGAGTCACAGAGCGTCAGACATGACTGAGCGACTAGCACTTATGTATTAAAAAAGGGAAAAAAGAGGTAACTAAGTGGGGAGATATGTTAATTAACTTGACTGGAGTAGGAATTTTGCCTGCAATGCAGGAGGAGCAGGAGGAGCAGGAAATGCAGGTTTGACCCCTGGGTCAAGAAGATCCTCTGGAGGATAAAATGGCAACCCACTCCAGCATTCTCACCTGGGAAATCCCAAGGATGAGGAGCCTGGCAGGCTACAGTCCATGGGGTCACAAAAGAGTGGGGACATGACTCAGTGACCAAAGAGCAAGTGGGCATTTCACTGTCCACATGTATGTCCAGTCATTACATACACCTTAAATATATACAATTTTTACTTGTCAATTCCCTCAAAAGGAAACTATGTATTGGGAATATTTGGTCTTCCCATTCCTGGGATGGAAATTTAAATTCCAAGCATAAAAGTTTTGTTGTGTAACAAGAATTTGGTGGTATCTTCAACTCTGGCAGTACATCATCCATATTAAGAACGGTCTCTAAAACCTGTCTCATTAGGGCAAAGCCATCTTGAGACATGCTTCATTAATGCCTGCACTATGGACTGCCTTTGTAAACTTGGCTAAATAAACCTGATATTTTATTAGGAAAAAAACACCTTATGTGTCTCACCAACATAGTTAGGTATTTTGGAAGGATCACCAATTAAAATGGTATCGTCTGTTACATGGTGACTTCTGGATGTGTGACCCTGGAAGAACTCTGCTAAACATTTGTCATGTTGTACCTGTATCAAATCAGAAGACGTTCAGTGCAAATAGAAATGGACACATGTGTATATGTGTGTGTGTGTGCATATGCGTAGTGATGTAGAGGAAAGAGCACAGCCTTGAAAATGAGATAAATCTGATTCAAGTCATTTGATTTCTCTAAGCCTCAGAGTTCTCCACAAAACGGGATTAATAAAAATTACTTCATAAATACGTCAGAAGAATTAAATGAGATAAATGGAAGTCACCTAGTCCCATGCCTGGCACAGTGTATGTGCTCGACGCTAGCTACTTTCTGTTTAATAAAAACAATACATTATCTATACCACCTGTCCTAAGGGAAAAAAAATCCAGACATTATTATATCTACAACTAGGAGACATTACTTAGAATCATCACACCACAGATAATGAAAACTAAGATTTTTTGATATTGATGTTATTACCACTGGAGTGGCAGGTAGATTTTTTTTGGACAAATGTATGGCATAAATAATAAATAATATACACTGAACAAATCAACATCTCCTGGGCTTTCCTTGTCATTATGACACAATTCCATTTGGAAAAAGAACAAAATAAATAATGCCCTGTCAGTTCCTTGGTTAATTACTAGTGATCATGTCAGCTGTTTTATGAGGAAAAGATGTAATGGTCACATGTTCAGATTTAACTTTGCTAATAACCCTTTAAGAAAACCTGTTAATTATCTAATTTGTCTGGCAAATTAGGTTGAGTTAAGACCTCAATATACCTGCTACATTCTCCTTATGGTTTAGAATGTTCAAAACTTATGAGAAAATATGATAGGCTTGATTTTTCCATTATGAAAGTATAATTCTTTATTAGACTTTACCCCATCCCCCACCCCAATTCCTAAATTATCTTTGATGAGGCATCAAGAAAGATAGGACTTTGGAGAGGGCTACTAGGGGTTACACTGATTGAATACCGCTCTCAAAACTAAGGAATCAGGAATCTTGAAGGTATTAAATTCTGGCACAGAAAAAGAGACAATGCATAGCCAAAAAGGAGAAACAATGAAAAGCAATGGAAGACACATTAAGGTCATGGTGAACAGAAGCACACCATTCTGGCTTATTTGCCCTCAGTCAGCCAGCACTGGATAAGACCTCAAGGAGTCAAAGTCTTCATGAAAGAAATTAAGATGACTGATAAAATGTCTTTGAGGTAAAAAGTGGTTAAAAGGGAGACAGTGGTGGAGTTTTGCAGGTAATGTAGATTACAAAGACATTCTAGGCTCTCTTTTTTCCTTTTTCTTTTCTTTTAGTCCCCTCCCACCCTATGCTCCTGTGTCACAAGACAAAGACATCTTGAAGTGGTTTCTTGCATGTTATGTTCTTAGGGAGAAGGGAGGAGAAGTCTTGGCATTTCAGCCTTGCTTGGAATATGACAGCAATGCATAACCCACAACACCCCTATTGCCTCACCTGCACACTGAAGGATTTAAAGTGAAGGTATTAGTTGCTCAGTCATGTCCGATTCTTTGCGAGCCCATGTACCATAGCCCAACAAGCTCCTCTGTTCATGGAATTCTCCAGGCAAGAATACTGGAGTGGGTTGTCATTCCCTTCTCCAGGAGAACCTGGGTCTCCTGCATTACAGGCAGATCCTTTACTGTCTGAGCCACCAGGAAATCTGGGAAATATTTAAAGCATATGCTCATCTTAGACCTGTCCTCCTCTAGACTGAAATAGAATAAAGTTGAGGAAGGATAAGGAGAGAGAGGAGACCTGAGCTGGCATCTAGGGAGGTGTGAACTCAGAGGACTCCCTGTTTCCTTTGCTGCAGGATCCTAGTCTGTTAATAGGTGTAAAGTAGTGTGAAGTGCCATGTCATAGGGCCACACATACCTGACTCCTGCCTGGATTTTATTGTGGAGGGATTCTAGCTTTCAGCAAAGTGGTTTTGTAGCACTCCAGTAGTTAAAGGCTCATCCTTTGGAATATTTTAAACCTGATTTTAATTCAGGACCCATATCTTGTGAAAATTAAATAATCCTTCAATCGCCTTATCTCTAAGGTGTAGACAATAAGCTTTTCAGTGCTTTTCAGTGTTACTCGTGTGTGTGTATGTGTGTGTATGAAAACTAAATGAGATAAACACAATGCCTAATGAAGAGTAATAAGTCTCTGATGAAAAGATAGAGCTTTTTACAGAACCCACTTCTTTGTCTTAAGATCCACTAGTGTGAGTATTGTGGTCTGGTGCTTCAGAAGCCTTTGTAAAACCATGAGATAACAAGTACATAGATGAAATCCTGGGCCCCTGATGGCATCACTGAGCCACAGAACCAGCCCTGGAATTGTCAAGTACCAGATTTCGTGATAAATCAGTTAATACATACGTGCACGCTCAGTCACTCAGTCGCGCTGACTCTCTACAACCCCATGGACTGAAGCTCACAAGGCTCCTCTGTCCCTGGGATTCTCCAAGCAGGAATACTGAAGTAGGTTGCCATTTCTTCTTCCAGGGGATATTCCCGACCCATGGTCAAAACTCCATGTCCTGCATCTCCTGGATTGGCAGGCTGATTCTTACCACTGAGCCACACTGGATACATATCTGCATTATTTTAATGACTATTATTCAGAATTTGCTTGCTTCTAATTGACATTCTAGATGGTACACAATAAGTGCCTAATTGTGGAGAGGTAGTGGTAAAAACTCAAGTATGGCCTTTTGAAATGAGAAGTATTCAGAATGGTAGTTGTAATTTAGGTGCTGTATAAAGGCTTTCTTTTTCTCCCTTTTCCCAACTTGACTCTGAGCTCCTTGGGAGCATTAATTTCTGTCACCAGTGTCCATCTACTGAAGATGATGCACTGTAAAGCTTCTGGTCTATTGGCAGCAATCAGATTCACTTTTATAATGCAATTTTATTATAAAGTCTGATGGAAGAGAGGTATATAAATTTGGGTTAGAATTCTAGTCTCACTCAGACTTTCTTGCTGCGTCACTTTGGGTAAGTCACTGATACTCTCTAAATCTTATATTTCCCCTGTAAAAAAATGGTGACAATACTTTCTATGTCTCAGGGCTATAGGCATTCCAAGATATAAAGGAATAGAAGATGCTACAAATATTATAAAATTTTAAAGTGTGTCCCCACTCTGATGTGAGTTATTACGCTACATTTGGTCATTGGAACAAACTAGAAAAATGAGGATCCTCTTTAAATCTACATCTCAACTGTAGCTGAGCTTGGTCATCCCTGTGCATTCTCTAGCATGTTTGGGGGCTTTGCTCCAACACATCTGGATGTTTTATGACTTTAATTCCAATTTTAAATTCCACTATGCCTCACACAATCATTTTTCTTTATCCAGAAAATGTTTTGCATCAAACCAGATAAGGAAAGAAAGAGCCTGATGTGTAATCCTTCCAGTTGTCTTTCGATCTCTCTTCTGCTTCTACCAAGAGTTCAGTCCATAAGTCACTTCTCCACCACTAAAACAAGGGCTTGTACCATAAAGCCCAGTGATTCCTTTATTTCATAATGGTAAAAGCATTTTAGCAAGTAAGCTAGGTTTAGGTCTCTGTTCTGATACATAGCAACAATGGTATCATGGGAAGACAGCTGAACTACTGTCTTCTCATGAATAAAATAACATGGAAAATACAGGCTTGATGTGGGAACTAAATGAGATCATGCATGTGAAAGAAAGGTCCTGGTAAACAAAGAAGTTCTGCACGCCATCATCTGTATTAAAAATCACATGATTTGTGAATCATTTCAGTGGCCTGTTTCTTTTTCTACAAAAAGCAACTGGAACGATGGTTTGCAATGCACTGTAGGTACTTCCCCTGATTTTTCCAAGGAAATTTATTTTAAGAACTCTTTCTTGTGTAATGAAATGAGCAGCTCCAGATAGGGCTTGCAAAAGAACAATCAGATATCAGCTATTTTCTTTCTGCTCTTTTTCTAACCTGTGCCTATAGAATCTTCCTGCAGAGGTACTCCTTGAGGCTAAAGAAGGAAACGTGTATAGAAGAAGATATAGGATGTGGAAAAAACACACCCACATGTATATTCCTTTCCTAGGACTGCTGAAACAAACTATGAAAAACTTGGTGGTCTAAACTAACAGAAATTTATTCTCTACAGACCTGGAGCCCAGGAGTCTGAAGGCTTGGCAGTGATGGATCTCTTTGGAGGGCCTGAGGAATACTCTCTTCCACGCTTTTCTCCTCATTTCAAGTGGCTACCAGCACCCTTGCATTCCATGCCTTAGAGCCACGTCACTCCAATCCCTGCCTCCGTTTTCACACCACCTTCTTCTCTGTGTGACTATGTCTTCTTCCTTGTCTCTTTATAAGGATGGTTGGCCTTGGATTTAGGATTCACCAGGTAAACCAGTATGGTCTCATCTCAAGAGCCTTAGCTTGATTAGATCAGCAAAGACTCTCTTCCCAAATAAGATCATGCTCACATGTTCCAGGGGGACTTCTTTGGGTTTCATTCAATCTGCTAATGTGTTCTCAGTGTTATACTCACCTAGATTTGAAGCCCAACTTGTATACTAATCCCAGTGCAAATTCTACTCTTTGTAGAAATCACATCCTCACTTGTAAAATGTTGCCATGAGAATATCTTTACAAGATTGTGGTGACCTTAAAAGAAACCATGAATAATGAATGCCTGCCAGGTGCTAGGCACTAAATACGTGGTAACAATAAAAAAAAATAAATAAGTGTGCTGTCTTTGACACATCTAAATAGTCCTAAAATAAAAGTCAATCCAAAGGAGGATAGATATTCTCAGATTTAATAGAAAGTGCCCCGGACTAGGTCTCAGAAGTCCTTTCTTCCAAAGCCTGCCACTCACCAACTAAATCTAATAACTTTGAACAGTTCTTTCCCCCTTAGTGGTACAAATTTTAACTAACTATCCCCATTTCTATGGGTTGAACTAGATAATATATGTATATATTTAAATTACGGCCTCACAGCATGTTCCCTGACCAGAGATTGAACCCATGTCCCCCACGTTGAACAGTAGAGTGTCTATCACTGATCCATCAGAGAAGTCTCTGAACCAGATAAGCTTTTGTTTCTTCCCTTTTTCTGACATTCTGGAGTTTGACAAATATAACATTTTAGATTGCCTTGGCAGGAATTGGGTGAACAAACCACCTAAAAATTTGTACAGTCCAACAGGAATTTTACAATTCCTAACCCGTCTTGACTTTGCATCAGATCAGATCAGATCAGTCGCTCAGTCCTGTCCGACTCTTTGGGACCCCATGAATTGTAGCACACCAGGCCTCCCTGTCCATCACCAAGTCCCAGAGTTCACTCATACTCACGTCCATTGAGTCAGTGATGTCATCCAGCCATCTCATCCTCTGTCATCCCCTTCTCCTCCTGCCCTCAATCCCTCCCAGCATCAGAGTCTTCTCCAATGAGTCAACTCTTCGCATGAGGTGGCCAAAGTACTGGAGTTTCAGCTTTAGCATCATTCCTTCCAAAAAAATCCCAGGGCTGATCTCCTTTAGAATGGACTGGTTGGATCTCCATGCAGTCCAAGGGACTCTCAAGAGTCTTCTCCAACACCACAGTTCAAAGGCATCAATTCTTCGGCGCTCAGCCCTCTTCACAGTCCAACTATCACATCCATACATGACCACAGCAAACACCATTGCCTTGACTAGACAAACATTTGTTGGCAAAGTAATGTCTCTGCTTTTGAATATGCTATCTAGGTTGGTCATAACTTTCCTTCCAAGGAGTAAGCGTCTTTTAATTTCATGGCTGCAGTCACCATCTGCAGTGATTTTGGAGCCCAGAAAAAGAAAGTCTGACAGTGTTTCCACTGTCTCCCCATCTATTTCCCATGAAGTGATAGGACCGGATGCCATGATCTTCGCTTTCTGAATGATGAGCTTTAAGCCAACTTTTTCAATCTCCAATTTCACTTTCATCAAGAGGCTCTTTAGTTCCTCTTCACTTTTTGCCATAAAGATGGTGTCATCTGCATATCTGAGGTTATTGATATTTCTCCTGGCAATCTTGATTCCAGCTTGTGTTTCTTCCAGTCCAGCGTTTCTCATGACGTACTCTGAATATAAGTTAAATAAGCAGGGTGACAGTATACAGCCTTGATGTACTCCTTTTCCTATTTAGAACCAGTCTGTTGTTCCATGTCCAGTTCTAACTGTTGCTTCCTGACCTGCATATAGGTTTCTCAAGAGGCAGGTCAGGTGGTCTGGTATTTCCATCTCTTGAAGAATTTTCCACAGTTTCTTGTGATCCACACAGTCAAAGGCTTTGGCATTGTCAATAAAGCAGAAATAGATGTTTTTCTGGAACTCTCTTGCTTTTATGATGATCCAGCGGATGTTGGCAATTTGATCTGTGGTTCCTCTGCCTTTTCTAAAATCAGCTTGAACATTAGGAGGTTCACAGTTCACGTATTGCTGAAGCCTGGCTTGGAGAATTTTAAGCATTACTTGACTAGCATGTGAGATGAGTGCAATTGTGCGGTAGTTTGAGCATTCTTTGGCATTGCCTTTCTTTGAGATGGAATGAAAACTGACGTTTTCCAGTCCTGTGGCCACTGCTGAGTTTTCCAAATTTGCTGGCATATTGAGTTCAGCACTTTCACAGCATTATCTTTTAGGATTTGAAATAGCTCCACTGGAATTCTATCACCTCCACTAGCTTTGTTCATAGTGATGCTTTCTAAGGCCCACTTGACTTCACATTCCAGGATGTCTGGCTCTAGGTGAGTGATCACACAATCGTGATTCTCTGGGTAATGAAGCTCTTTTTTTGTACAGTTCTTCAGTGTATTCTTGCCATCTCTTCTTAAAATCTTCTGCTTCTGTTAGGTCCATACCATTTCTGTCCTTTTTTGAGCCCATCTTTGCCTGAAATGGTCCCTTGATATCTCTAATTTTCTTGAAGAGATCTCTAGTCTTTCCCATTCTGTTGTTTCCCTCTATTTCTTTGCATTGATCGCTGAGGAAGGCTTTCTTATCTCTCCTTGCTATTCTTTGGAACTCTGCATTCAGGTGTTTATATCTTTCCCTTTCTCCTTTGCTTTTCACTTCTCTTCTTTTCACAGCTATTTTTAAGGCCTCCCCAGACAGCCATTTTGCTTTTTTGCATTTCTTTTCCATGGGGATAATCTTAATCCCTGTCTCCTGTACAGCGTCATGAACCTCCGTCCATAGTTTATCAGGCACTCTATCAGATCTAGTCCCTTAAATCTATTTCTCACTTCCACTGTATAATCATAAGGGATTTGATTTAGGTCATACCTGAATGGTCTAGTGGTTTTCCCCACTTTCTTCGATTTGAGTCTGAATTTAGCAATAAGGAGTTCATGATCTGAGCCACAGTCAGCTCCCAGTCTTGTTTTTACTGACTGTATAGAGCTTCTCCATCTTTGGCTGCAAAGAATATAATCAAGCTGATTTCAGTGTTGACCATCTGGTGATATCCATGTGTTGAGTCTTCTCTTTGTTGTTGGCAGTGTGTTTGCCATGACCAGTGCGTTCTCTTGACAAAACTCTATTACCCTTTGCCCTGCTTCATTCTGTACTCCAAGGACAAATTTGCCTGTTACTCCAGGTGTCCTCTTCTTACTTTTGCATTCCAGTCCCCTATAATGAAAAGGATATCTTTTTTGGGTGTTAGTTTTAAAAGGTCTTGTAAGTCTTAATAGAACCGTTCAACTTCAGCTTCTTCAGCATTACTGGTTGGGGCATAGGCTTGGATTACCATGGTATTGAATGGTTTGCCCTGGCAATGAACAGAGATCATTCTGTCATTTCTGAGATTGCATCCAACTACTGCATTTCGGACTCTTTTGTTGACCATGATAGCTACTCCATTTCATCTAAGGGATTCCTGCCCACAGTAGTAGATATAATGGTCCTCTGAGTTAAATTCACCCATTCCAATCCATTTTAGTTCACTGATTCCTAGAATGTTGATGTTCACTCTTGCCATCTCCTGTTTGACCACTTCCAATTTGCTTTGATTCATGGACCTGACATTCCAGCTTCCTATGCAATATTGGTCTTTACAGCATCAGACCTTGCTTCTATCACCAGTCACATCCACAACTGGGTATTGTTTGTGCTTTGGGTCCATCCCTTCATTCTTTCTGGAGTTATTTCCCCACTGATCTCCAGTAGCATATTGGGCACCTACAAACCTGGGGAGTTCCTCTTTCAGTATCCTATCATTTTGCCTTTTCATACTGTTCATAGGGTTCTCACGGCAAGAATACTAAAGTGGTTTGCCTTTCCCTTCTCCAGTGGACCACATTCTGTCAGACCTCTCCACCATGACCCTCCCGTCTTGGGTGGCCCCACACGGCACAGCTTAGTTCCATTGAATTAGATAAGGCTGTGGTCTGTGTGATCAGATTGGCTAGTTTTCTGTGATTATGGTCTCAGTGTGTCTGCCCTCTTATGCCCTCTCGCAACACCTACCATCTTACTTGGGTTTCTCTTACCTGGACGTGGGGTATCTCTTCTCAGCTGCTCCAGCAAAGCACAGCCGCTGCTCCTTACCTTGTACGGGGGTTATCTCCTCACGGCTGCCCCTCCTGACCTTGGATGTGGAAAAGCTCCTCTTGACCCTCCTGCACCCATGCAGCCACCGCTCCTTAATAGGGGGGCATTGCAACCCACTCCAATAATCTTGGCTGGAGAATCTCCATGGACAGAGGAGCCTGATGGGCTATTATCCATGGGGTCGCAGAGAGTCAGGCAGGAATGTCTGACTCTCGTATTAACCTTACAGAGGTACCAATATTGCTACCTCTACTTTACAGAAGTGAAAACTGAAGCCAAAGGAATAAAGTGATCATCTCAGGCTTACATAACTCCTCTGGATCCTGAAATGCAGGTGTCCTGAGCCTCAGGTCCTTTGCTGATATGACAAAGAGTCCTGGAAAATCTCCCTGTGTATAAACCTCCAGGAGGCTTTCTCTCCATCATTTTACATCAGCCAGACTCTGACTCACAGCTGGAGAATTAGCCTCCTTATTATCTAGTGAATTCCATGAGTACACCCCAAGTGTTGTTTTCTGTAACAGACTGAAGTCTCTCCCCCTCTCTTTTTTCCATTGTTGTTGCTATTCAGTCGCTAAGTCATGTCCAACTCTTTGTGACCCCATGGACTGCAGCACACCAGGCTTCCTTGTTCTTCAGTACCTCCCAGAGTTTGCTCAGATTCATGTCCATTGAGTCACTGATGCTATCTAACCATCTTATCCTCTGCTGCCCTCTTCTCCTTTTGCCTTCAATCTTTAAACATCAACTAGTTTTTCTTGGAAAACTGTGCCCAGGTTAAGGGGAATTCTGCCTAGTTTTGCATAGATGCTTTGATATGCTCCAAACTCAGTGACTTTCCTTCAATCCCTGGGACTTGGGAACAGCCAACCCACATGTGGTGGGAAGCAGGGCAAGAGGGAGGGAGGAATGTGAGGGAGACACAAACACGGCGCAATGTTTTCTTTCTGAGAAACTTCATCAAGGCTCTGATTCCAGTGACCTCACCTTCAAGCAATGCCAGCTCCTTTGCTCTAAATCAAAGTTGACTTGTGGTGGTTCACATGTTTTGAATCTAATGAGCCCACAGCTTCTGATGTTGCAAAAGAAATCTTGAAGGTAGTCAGCATCTGTTCTTTGAAATCAGGGCAATCCATGACCCTGACATGCTTGACATGCTTGCTGACATGTTTCAGTGCAGAAACCTGAAGGATGTTGTACATGGGACGCTAGTCTGTCCACATGGTAAGCCTCCTTCAAACAGGGAAACTTACTGAAACCTTGCAGGGCTTATTCTGTACTCTCCTTTCAAGTACATGAAACTAATTATATAAACAGGCTCTCAAGGAAGCTAGCTCCATGCTTTCATTCTCGTCCCTTCATGTAACTTCTCTCCACATATTCTTCTAGTGCTGACTTCTCAGAATTAGAATATAATCTATGTGTTTTTGGTGTCTACAAGGCAATTCATAACCTGATCCCTGGCTGTACCTCTGACTTCTTTTAGAGCAATTGCCAATACTCATTCCCATACAAGTTACTCTAGTTTCCTTGCTATTCCTAAAACATATTTAGGATTCTATGAAAACTGTTGTCTTTCCAACTGAATGGAAACTCTTTCCATGAGTCTCATGGTGCATTTCTTCAGAACATTCAGGTTTCTGCTCAAATATGACATCTTAAGAGAATCCTGATATTATTATGGTGGTCTCTGATAGTCCTGTAATGCCTAATTTCATCAACTTGACTAGGCCACAGGGTGTCCAGATATTTTCTTAAACATTATTCTGAGGGCATTTTTGGATAATATTAACATTTAAATCTGAGCAAAGCAGATTGCAGAACAGAGATGGAATTGGTAACCTCTTTGGATCATAGAAAAAACAAGGGAATTAAAATATATATACTTCTGCTTCATTGACTATGCTGAAGTCTATCACTGTGTGAATCACAGCAAACTGTGGAAAATTCTTATAGATGGGAATAGCAGACCACCTTACCTGTCTCCTGAGAAGCCTGTATGCATGTCAAGAAGCAACAGAACTAGACATGAAACAACGGACTTGTTCAAAATTGGGAAAGGAGTACATCAAGGGTGTATACTGTCAACTTGCTTATTTAACTTATATGTAGAGCACATCATGGGGTTTCTCTCATAGCTCAGTTGGTAAAGAATCTGCCTGTAATGCAGGAGACCCCGGTTCGATTCCTGGGTTGGGAAGATCTGCTGAAGAAGGGATAGGCTACTCACTCCAGTGCAAAATGCTAGGATGGATGAATAACAAGCTGGAATCAAGACTGCTGGGAGAAATATCAACAACCTCAGATATGCAGATGATACCACTCTAATGGCATAAAGTGAAGAGGAACTAAAGAGCCTTTTGATGAAGGTGAAAGAGGAGACTGGAAAAGCTAGCTTAAAACTCAACATTCAAAAAACCAAGATCATTGCATCCAGTCCCATCACTTCATGGCAAATAGATGGTGAAAAATTGGAAACAGTGGCAGATTTTATCTTCTTAGACTCCCAAATCACTGCAGATGGTAACTGCAGCCACAAAATTCAGAGACACTTTCTCCTTGAAAGAAAAGCTATGACATAGATAGCATATTAAAAAGCAGAGAAATCATTTTGCCAACAAAGGTCTGTGTAGTCAAAGCTATGTGTTTTTTTTTTTTTTTTTTCCAGTAGTCACATACAAATGTGAGAGTTGAACCACAGAAAAGGCTGAGCACCAAAGAATTGATGTTTTTAAATTGTGGTGCTGGAGAAGACTCTCGAGAGTCCCTTGGACAGCAAGGAGATCAAACCAGTCAATCCTAAAGGAAATCAACCCTGAATATTCATTGGATGGACTGATGCTGAAGCTAGAAGCTCTAGTACTTTGGCCACCTGATGTGAAGAGTCAACTCATGGGAAAATACCTTAATACTAGGAAAGACTGAGGGCAAGAGGAGAAGGGAGTAACAGAGGATGAGATGGTTGAATGGCATCACTGACTCACCGGACATGAGTTTGAGAAATCTCTGGGCGATGTGCAGGATAGGGAAGCCTAGTGTGCTGCCGTCTGTGGGGTTACAAAGATTCGGACATGATTTAACAACCAACCAATAGCAAATGAAATTGCTCTCCCTAATGTGGATGGGTCTCATCAATCAGTTGAAAGCCTGAATAAAACAAAAAGGCTGACCCTCCTTGATAAGAGAGAATACACGTTTTCTAATAGTTTTTAAACTGGGATATCAGCTATTTTCCTGCTTGATATTCTTTGAACTAGGACATCTGATTTTTTTGTCTTCAGATTAAAACTGAAACATTGTCTCTTCCTGAGTCTCAAGCCTGTTGGCCTACTGATTAAAACTATGCTACCGGCTCACCTGATTTCAGGCCTTGAGATGAGACTGGATCTAAATCATTTTCCATTCTGGGTCTCAAACTTGCTGACTTGCTCTGCACATCTTACGACTTAGTTGGCCTCCATAACTGCATAAGCCAATCCCTTTCCATCTATCTATCCTATTTACTCTGCTCTTCCAGATAACCCTAATGCAAATACAAAATTAAGAGTAGAAGGCAATGGCACCCCACTCCAGTACTCTTGCCTGGAGAATCCCAGGGACGGGGGAGCCTGGTGGGCTGCAGTGCACGGGGTCACTAGGAGTCGGACACGACTTCACTTTCACTTTCACTTTCCACTTTCCTGCATTGGAGAAGGAAATGGCAACCCACTCCAGTGTTCTTGCCTGGAGAATCCCAGGGACAGGGGAGCCTGGTGGGCCGTTGTCTCTGGGGTCTCAGAGTCGGACACGACTGAAGCAACTTAGCAGCAGCAGCAGCAGCAGCAAGATAAAATGTAGCAAATTTAAAGGGTTTTTAGTTAAACACCAATGTACCATCAGATATCTAGATTGCATTGTTAATATTTTACATTACTTGTATCCTCTGATATGAACTTGAACACCTCAAAGAAGTCTAAGAGGTCATCAACAACTGTGACAGTCTAAAGCTATGCCTTTTAATGAATCTAAATCTGCCTTTAGTGTCAACTTATTGCCTTCAATGTTTGTCATTTAAATATTAAATTACTAAGAAAGCATGTTTTAAATGCCAAACCATAAGCTGAATGTTTATGACAAAGTAAATTAATTCCTCTTTGCCAATTTTATATAAATACCTTTTTATAAAATATTTTTGCATTAATATGTTTTATTAGGATTTCATTGAGTCTACTGATCAGTTTGGGAGCACTGACATTTTAATAACATTGAGTGATTGACCCACAAAACAATATACTTCTGTATTTATTTAGTTCTTTTTTAATTTTCTCAGCAATGCTGTGGAATTGGCAACATACAGGTCTTTGTTAGATTCGTTCCTAAGTACATCATATTTAGTCTGTTAATATGAAGAATTGTATTAGTTTACTTTCAAATGTTAAACTAACCTTGCATTCCTGGGATAAATCTCACCTGAATATTGCGCATTATCTATGTCACATATTATTTTTTTGATTTACTAAAAGTTTATTTAGAATTTTGCATTTATATTCATAAAAGATACTGGAATATGTTTTCCTTTTATTTGTAATGTACTTTTTTTTGTTATTTTTGGATAAGAATACTGTTTGGCTCATAGAATGAGTTGGGCAATAGTCCCTCCTCTACAATTTTCTGGAAGAGGTCAAGTAGAATGGAATATTGTTCCCATAAATGTTTGGTAGCATTATCAGTGAAGGCATTGAAAACTGGGATTTTCCCTGTGGGATATTTAAATACAAAGTCAATTTATTTAATAGATAGAGATTATTTACTTTAGCTGTTTCTTCTTGAATGAACTTTGGAATTTTCTGTCTTTCAGGGATTTTTTTCCATTTCATTTAATTGTTGACGTTTTTAGCATTAAGTTGTTATATTTCCTGATTAACCTTTTAAAATTTGTAGAATGTACAATGAGGTCAGTTCTCTGACTCACAGATGATAATGTGTGTTCCCTCTCTCTCTCAGTATCTCATAGTCTCTCTGTCTCTCAATCACTCTCAATTAGTCTTAAAAGTTTGGAAGTGAAAGTCGCTCAACCAGGTCCAACTCTGTCACCACATGGACTGCACAGTCAATGGAAGTCTCCAGGTCAGAATACTGGAGTGGGTATCCTTTCCCTTCTCCAGGGGATCTTCCCAACCCAGGGATCGAACCCAGGCCTCCCACATTGCAGGCAGATTTTTTTTACCAGGCTTCCCTAAAGGCTTCCAATTAGCCTTACGAGTTATTAATTGTATTGATATTGTAAAAGAATCAGATATCGGGTTCAATGATTTATCTCTATTATTTTCTATTTTCTACATTATTGATTGCTGCACTAATTTTTAATGTGTCCCTTCTCCAGCTTACTTTAGATTTAGTTTATTCTTCTTTTTCTAGTTTTTAAAAGTGGACATGATGTCATTATATTGTGATCTTTCTTCTTTCCTAATAAAGATATTAATGCTTTAAGTTTCCCATAAAGAACTGCATTAGCAGTAACTCACATATTTTGATATGTTGTTTTTATTTTTATTACTTCATTTTTTTCCAATTTAATTTTTAATTTTCTCTTTGTCCTATGGTCACTTAGAATGAGTTATTTATTTCCCAAAGTTTTGGGGTTTTCTGGAGATAATTCTAATTTAATTCTACCTTGGTCAAGACAATGCTTTGTATGAATTGAGTCTTTCAAAATTTATTGATACTTGTTTCATGGCCTAAAATGTATTCTATGTAGGTGAAAAAAAATTTGCACTTGAATGTTAACTATTTTGTTGTTGAGCGGTGTACTATAGAAACCAGTTAAGTCAACTTGGCTAATATGGCTGTCATCCCCTTCTCCTCCTGCCTTCAATCTTTCCCAGTATCAGGGACTTTTCCAATGAGTCAGCTCCTCACCAAAGATGGCCAAAGTATTGGAGTTTCTGCTTCAGCATCAGTCCTTTCAACGAATATTCAGGATTAATTTCCTTTAGCATTGACTGGTTGAATCTCCTTGCAGTCCAAGGGACTCTCAAGAGTCTTCTCCAACACCATAGTTCAAAAGCATCAATTCCTTGGCCCTCAGCTGTCTTTAGAGTCCAACTCTCACATCTGTACATGACTACTGGAAAAACCATAGCTTTGACTAGATGGACCTTTGTCAGCAAAGTAATGTCTCTGCTTTTTAATATGCTATCTAGGTTAGTCATAGCTTTGCTTCCAAGGAGCAAGTATCTTTTCATTTCATGGCTACAGTCACCATCTATAGTGATTTTGGAGCCCAAGAAAATAAAGTTTCTCACTATTTCCATTGTTTCCCCATCTATTTGCCATGAAGTGTTGGGACCAAATGCCATGCTCTTAGCTTTTTGAATATTGAGTTTTAAGCCAGCTTTTTCACCCTCCTCTTTTACTTTCATCAACTGATTCTTTAGCTCCTCTTTGCTTTCTGCCATTAGGGCGGTGTTATCTGCATATCTGAGATTATTGATATTTCTCCCAGCAATCTTGATTCCAGACTGTGCTTCATACAGTCTGGCATTTTTCATGATGTACTCTGTATATAAGTTAACTAAGCAAGGCGACAGTATACAGTTTTGATGTACTCCTTTCCCAATTTGGAACCAGTCTGTTGTTCCATGTCCAGTTTGAACTGTTGCTTCTTGACCTGCATACAGATTTCTAAGGAGACAGGTAAGGTGGTCTGGAAAATTTAAAAATTTTCCACAGTTTTCTATGACCCACACAGTCACAGGCTTTAGTGTAGTCAGTGAAGCAGAAGTTTTTTCTGGAATTCTCTTGCTTTTCCTATGATCCAATGGATGTTGGCAATTTGGTCTCTTGTTCCTCTGTCTTTTCTAAATCCAACTTGAACATCTGGAAGTCCTCACATCACGTACTGTTGAAGTCTGGCTTGGAGACTTCTGAGCATTACTTTACTAGCGTGTGAGATGAATGCAATCATGTGGTAGTTTTAACATTCTTTGGCATTGCCTTTCTTTGGGATTGGAATGAAAACTGACCTTTTCCAGTCCTGTGGCCACTGCTGAGTTTTCCAAATTTGCTGGCATATTGAGTGCAGCACTTTCATAGCATCATCTTTTAGGATTTGAGATAGCTCCACTGGAATTCCATCACCTCCACTAGCTTTGTTCGTAGTGATGCTTCCTAAAGCCCACTTGACTTTGCATTCCAGGATGTCTGGCTCTAGGTGAGTGATCACACCATCGTGATTATCTGGGTCATGAAGATCTTTTCTGCATAGTTCTTCTGTGTATTCTTGCCACCTCTTCTTAATATCTTCTGCTTCTGTTAGGTCCATACCATTTTTGTCCTTTATTGAGCCCAACTTTGCATGAAATTTTCCCTTGGTGTCTCTAATTTTCTTGAAGAGATCTCTAGTCTCTCCCATTCTATTGCATTCCTCTATTTCTTTACACTGATCACTGAGGAAGGCTTTCTTATCTATCCTAGCTATTCTTTGGGATTCTGCATTCAGATGGATATATCTTTCCTTTTCTCCTTTGCCTTTGCTTCTCTTTTCTCAGCTATTCATAAGACCTCCTCAGACAACCATTTCCCCTTTTTGCATTTCTTGTTCTTGGGAATGGTTTTGATCACCACCTCCTATACAATGTCGCTAACTTCCATCTATAGTTCTTCAGGCACTCTATGAGATCTAATCCCTTGAATCTATTTGTCACTTCCACCATATAGTTTTAAGGGATTTGATTTAGATCATACCTGAATGATCTAGTGGTTTTCCCTACTTTCTTCAATTTAACACTGAATTTTGCAAGAAGGAGTTCATGATCTGAGTCACAGTCAGTTCCTGGTCTTGCTTTTGCTGAGTGTAGAGAACATCTCCTTACTGGTTACTTACTTTACATATAGTATGTGTTTGTGTTGATCCCAATCTTCCAATTTATCCTTCCCCTTCTTATCCCTTAGTAACTATAAGTTTGTGTTCTATATCTAAAACTTTGCTTCTATTTTATATATAGATTCTTTTCTACTGTTTTTTTTTTTTTTTTTTAGATTTCACAATTCCAGGTGATCTTAAGGTACAGTCAGGTTTGAGAACACTGAATTAAAGATTAGGAGGAGGACAGTGAGCAGAGCAAAAGTGATTTGAAAACTTCATCAGGGTTCATCATTGAAAAATCAGGGTTCTGATTTCATTGAGACCTGAAAGCCATGTAAATGAGTTGGATTTAATCTAGAGGGCAATTGGACCCACTGATGTTTTAAACAGAGAAGCAACAAAATGCCATTCCCATTTGAAGCTGCCATATGGAGAACTCATTGATCAACAAAGAATGGCACTATTAAAAAGTCAGTTGCAAAGATAATAGTGGTAACGTACATACCAGAGATGGAAGGAAAATAAAAGTATTTGAGAATGTTAGGTGTTAGGAGTATAAAGACTTGGGATATGATTCTTTGTGGAAGGTACATCAGAAAGAGGAGTCAAGAATAATTCCCTACATTTTTATCTTGCTTTTGTCACTCACTGAGATAAGTCAACATGAACAATGGAGCAGATTTGAATAGAAATTATTAAATATTGAGCATTTTGTTTAGGAGTACTTGTGGGATATTCAGATAGAAATATTTGAGAGACACTAAGCATACAATTTGGGAAGATCCTTGGAGGAGGACCTGGCAACCCACTTCAGTATTTTTGCCTGGAGAATCCCATGGACAAAGGAGCCTGGCAGGCTGCAGTCCAGAGGTTTGCAAAGAGTTGGACATGACTCAAGGAACTTAGCACAAGCAGACAAGACTGAAGCCCCTGAGGAGAGCAAGCTGACCCGGGTCTATGGAGTTAGACATCCTTTGCAGTAGGCAGTCATCGAAACCGTGTGTTTTCTAGTGGTGTTGCTGGTGGTTGGTTGGGTATTTGATTGGTTTTAAGAATTTGCTTTTGGAATAAAAATATGTCTATGTAAAACTGAATCATACTGCTGTATACCTGAAAGAAACACAACATTGTAAATCAACTGTACTGCAATAAAATAAACATTAAAACAAAAAGAATGTGCTTTGTTTGATTGAATTTTATAATTATTATTATTTTGGTATTTGCTTGTTTGGTTATTACTGCTGTTGGAGAAAAATATTCTAAAAAGGAGAAAGCAGACAGGGTTTATAAAATGCACCTGCTTGTAGCTTGTTGCTCTTCTGTCAGTCTGTGTTTTTTTTTGTTTTCTTTGGAGACAGAAATAATTCAAGCTTATTTATAGGTTTACTCATGCTTTAAAGTCATCTCCTATATAATACAGATGAAATGGTAAATGTAAAAAAAAAATAAATTTTTGTGGCAGGAGCAACATGTGGGTCATGAATATATACATTCAGTCTGGTCATGGTGGAAGGTAAGAATAAATTTCAAAAATTAATTTTTGTTCTCCTGGCAAATGCTTCGAAGTAGAAGGGCTTATTCTGCTTTTGGCCACAAAGCCGATGTTCACTTTCTATACTGTGGATACCATCAGATATTTTGCAAAAGAATACCATAAATTGGGTTCTGTGCCTGTGGCCGAGGATTTAGCAGATAACCCCCTCTCCTGACGCTTTCTAAAGTGCTCTGAGAAATGCCCGAGCAATATTTGAGTAGTTGTGATGATGTGGGCAATTAAAGAATACTACTCTGACAAAAATTTAGTGAGGTGGAAGTAAAACATGTTGAATATTTTGTGAAATATTTGTTGAATATTTTGTGTAATCCTAATCACATTAAATACTCTCATTTTACATGTGGGGAAATTGAGTCTAATGAGGGGGAGTCACATGCCTGAGGGTGCAGAGCAGGGATCAAAGCAGGATCTGTCTGGATCCAATGTTCTCATTACAAATTTCCTAAACTGGGAAGAGTGGGTCTAACTTCCAAACACAAATGAGAATAAAGAACAGTATACAAATGGGATTTAGTTGTGCTCAACCAGGCCAGATGATGGACTGTGGAACACAATAAACTATTGTTATTTTAGTTAAACTATGTAAGACAGCACTCCCACTGAGAACTTTTCCTCCCCACAAATGGTTGTAGAAAAGAGAAGACTGCACACAATTACATTAGTACTTGATGCTGTCTAATGTGAATTTGGAAATGGAAAAATTAGATTAAATCAGTAAGTCAGGCCTAGTCACCTACTGGGTGAGACAAAGAAAGTCAGGAGGTAGAAGGGAAGTCAGAGGGTGGGACTGGCTGTCCATTTCAAGCAGAAACACTGGATTTCTTTAAACTAGTGGACCCCTTGAATTCCCCAAGAGAGGAAACAGTGCTAAAAGGGGAATATAACCCTCAGATGGAAAGAAAACATATGATTCCAGCACATTTGTTTAGTCTTTCTGCAACTCAGATAAAACAAAAAGCTCATTAATTTAGAATTGGTGATAATTTGTACAGGGCCTATTCTGAAGTTTACCTTTGCTTTATCTGGCTAAAAGGATTTGGAAAGCAAATTAGCAGTGTAAACAGGATGGCAGGCAGCAATATTTAACCTCTTTAAGAGAGCAAACTTTCTCCCAATATCTTTAAGACACAATTTATACATACAGATATGACATGCTAGTTATAGATTATTTTTATCTATTGTGTGTAGCAGGACCCTGGTGATTTCTACCTGGGACACTTAGCTTAGTTTGACCCAATGTGTGTGTTTCTAAAAGAAGTCAATTTGCATTGACTTTATAGTCATCATACTTTTAAAATATTGATACTAACTTGGACAGGCTTTGAGTATCATAATTAGTTCCATTTAATAACCCCTGACTTTGTTTCTATCAAGCAAGAAACACAAGGTTTTAAGCAGCATATGGTATAGAACAAAGTGTGGGTATAGAGACCAAAATTCTTGAGTTCAAGTCAATATTCTTGTGTTTATTTGTGCTATGTCTGCTTGAATACACTTTAGATGGGGCTTAGTCTTCTTTCTAGAACCCTCTTAAATAGGAATAAAGAGAGTTCTGCTGTTAGACTCATAGGGTTAACTCAAAGATGAATTTTGCTAACAGATACGAAAGTTCATGATGAGGCAGTATCAGAATGCAAAATAATTCTATTAGTACATTTAGCATTATTAAAGACTGAATGCTGAAGCAAAGAGAAAGACTCATAAACCAACTTGTTACTTTTTCCAGGAATTCCATTGTTTGGCCATTTCTTGCTAACATAAACTCATAGCTAAAATTTCACATCTTTGGAGTAGTTAGTTCCATTAATCTATTATTAATCATTGCAACCTCCGTTAAGAGTTCCTAAGGAATTCCCGTCAGTCTGCTGCTGCTGCTAAGTCGCCCCAGTCGTGTCCGACTCCGTGTGACCCCATAGATGGAAGCTCACCAGGCTCCCCTGTCCCTGGGATTCTCCAGGCAAGAACACTGGAGTGGGTTGCCATTTCCTTCTCCAATGCATGAAAGTGAAAAGTGAAAGTGAAGTCGCTCAGTCGTGTCCGACTCTCAGAGACCCCATGGACTGGAGCCTACCAGGATCCTCCGTCCATGGGATATTCCAGGCAAAAGTACTGGGGTGGGGTGCCATTGTCTTCCCCGCGTCAGTCTAGTGGGGCCCAACATTCTCACTGCCGAGGCCCCGGGTTTGACCCCTGGTCTGGGAACTAAGATCCCACAAGCTGTGTGTTGTGGGCACAAAAAAGAAGACTTCTTTCAATTAAGGAGTCTAGGTGCCTTTGCCTTCCTCCTGCTCTACTACTTAGGCTCCCTTTCTATATAAAGATTGGCCCTCACTAATTTTGTATGTGTGCTTTGACATACATCTATACTTGTACCCTAAGGTGCCTTTATTAATCTCCCTGGATATTTCTGTATCCACACCAATACCATGGCTTCCTTTCTTCCTACCTTATGTCTAACCCATTCCTGTGTCTAAAGTGCTTGGCACACAGTAGGCACTCAACAGAGACTTAATAAATGAAGAATTGAATAAGTGAGAAAGATGACATATAGAAGGTGAATGGGTGAGAAAGGCACAGGATCATGGTTCTAACAACTCCTTAAACCCCATCTGAAGAAAAATGCTCCATTTACAGTTGCTGTCACAGAGAAATGTACATTTTCTACCATGTGACCATCTTTCTACCATCTTGACCACAATTTGCTGGATTTATAGTGGGTACCAGATCTAAGAGTAGACACATCCATAGGTTAGTTAGACAGCCAGGATGTGCCCGCATGACATCCTACTTGGCCTTGGCCATAGACAAAAGGATAGGAAGTGGCCACTCAATCCAAAGTCAGCTGAATCAAATACCATTACCACCAATATCTAGATCCATCTTCTTCTTGATAACACAATCTGATGTTTGTACAAGTATCAGTCATTTAGGAAAGTTGACTTCATCTCCTGCTCAGAAGGAAAACCTAAACCCATCTTAATAATCTCGTTTCCTTTGATAGCATTTGTTTTAGACATGGCATGTGTCATAGTTCCAGTAAATAAAATGTGAAGCTGATGTGGGAAATTCTCCTGATGAACTTCTGGGAAAAGTTTCCTCATTCTTAAAAAGCAAAACTTAGTAAGTGTCTTCTTGTACAGGATGTTGCTATGTTTGGTTGAGATGCTTAGACTCGGCTCCTACAAAGATCATGAGCAGGGGAGTCAGCCTTAGAACAGACCTAGCATCCAAAGAGACCAAAGACATTGAAATAAAGAACCCAGATCCTTGGGTCATCAAAGAGATGCTGAATTAAAGGACCTAGGAGAGGTCCTACTGTAGGACCTCATAACTAGAAGGCAGACTTACCTTGTTGTTTAAGCTAATTGAATCAGGGTTTTCTGTTTTGGGTTACCAAAGGCACAGTAATGAATACAAACATCAGTGCATATGCAGAGCGATTATCTATGTGGCTATCTACTGCAAAATGAGGAACTGACCTTTTAGATTCCTTTTTATTTTTTCAGAAACTAGAACTTGGGATTACTGAAAGAAGAAAAATGTAAGTTTGGAGCAAAATCCCTAACATTACTAATTAAAGAAAGAATTTAGAATTGCCTTAATGAGTCATGAAAAAACTCAACTCTTAAGGAAGTAATAATTGTAAGTAAGCAAAGGTAGCCAGCTGGTGGAAAGAAGACAGCAGCACGAAAGGTCAGACAGACAAAAGGCTGACCGTGAGCCCCAGAAGGACAGAGTGATGGTAGGAGTATTCAGTTCAGTTCAGTTCAGTCGCTCAGTTGTGTCCGACTCTTTGCAACCCCATGAATTGCAGCAGGTCAAGCCTCCCTGTCCATCACCAACTCCCAGAGTTCACTCAGTCTCACGTCCATCGAGTCAGTGATGCCATCCAGCCATCTCATCCTCTGTCGTCCCCTTCTCCTCCTGCCCCCAATCCCTCCCAGCATCAGAGTCTTTTCCAATGAGTCAACTCTTCACATGAGGTGGCCAAAGTACTGGAGTTTCAGCTTTAGCATCATTCCTTCCAAAGAAATCCCAGGGCTGATCTCCTTCAGAATGGATTGGTTGAACCTCCTTGCAGTCCAAGGGACTCTCAAGAGTCTTCTCTAACACCACAGTTCAAAAGCATCAATTCTTCAGCACTCAGCTTTCTTCACAGTCCAACTCTCACATCCATACATGACCACAGGAAAAACCATAGCCTTGACTAGATAGACCTTTGTTGGCAAAGTAATGTCTCTGCTTTTGAATATGCTATCTAGGTTGGTCATAACTTTCCTTCCAAGGAGTAAGCGTCTTTTAATTTCATGGCTGTAATCACCATCTGCAGTGATTATGGAGCCCCCAAAAATAAAGTCTGACACTCTTTCCACTGTTTCCCCACTTATTTCCCATGAAGTGATGGGACCAGATGCCATGATCTTTGTTTTCTGAATGTTGAGTTTTAAGCCAACTTTTTCACTCTCTTCTTTCACTTTCATCAAGAGGCTTTTTAGTTCCTCTTCACTTTCTGCCATAAGGGTGGTGTCATCTGTATATCTGAGGTTATTGATATTTCTCTCAGCAATCTTGATTCTAGCTTGTGCTTCCTCCAGCCCAGCGTTTCTCATGATGTACTCTGAATATAAGTTAAATAAACAGGATGACAATATACAGCCTTGACATACTCCTTTTCCTATTTGGAATCAGTCTGTTGCTCCATGTCCAGTTCTGTTGCTTCCTGACCTGCATATAGGTTTCTCAAGAGGCAGGTCAGGTGGTCTGGTATTCCCATCTCTTTCAGAATTTTCCACAGTTTATTGTGATCTACACAGTCAAAGGCTTTGGCATAGTCAATAAAGCAGAAATAGATGTTTTTCTGGAACTCTCTTGCTTTTTCCATGATCCAGGGGATGTTGGCAATTTGATCTCTGGTTCCTCTGCCTTTTCTAAAACCAGCTTGAACATCAGGAAGTTCACGGTTCACATATTGCTGAAGCCTGGCTTGGAGAATTTTGAGCATTACTTTACTAGCGTGTGAGATGAGTGCAATTGTGTGATAGTTTGAGCATTCTTTGGCATTGCCTTTCTTTGAGACTGGAATGAAAACTGACCTTTTCTAGTCCTGTGGCCACTGCTGAGTTTTCCAAATTTGCTGGCATATTGAGTGCAGCACTTTCATAGCATCATCTTTAGGATTTGAAATAGCTCCACGGGAATTCCATCACCTCTACTAGCTTTGTTCGTAGTGATACTTTCTAAGGCCCACTTGATTTTGCATTCCAGGATATCTGGCTCTAGGTGAGTGATCACACCATTGTGATTATGTGGGTCATGAAGCTCTTTTTTGTACAGTTCTTCTGTGTATTCTTGCCACCTCTTCTTAATATCTTCTGCTTCTGTTAGGTCCATACCATTTCTGTCCTTTATCGAGCCCCTCTTTGCATGAATTGTTCATGGCAGGAGTATTAAGTCCTATAAAATACCTTGATATTTAATGTCACCCCCCCCTCCATTTCCTGTACATATGAATTCCTTACCTAGATTTAAACTGGGCCTCATTGGCTTTTTATAATCAAAATAATTGAACAGAAACACATATCTACTGAGTCAACAGAGTAAAATGGTCTAGTGAACGATTCTGAATGTTTTCATTTAATGAATAAAATGGAACCAAACATACAAACAAAGAAACACACCCACCTGACATCCCTTTCTCCCTACTGCACTTCTAACTAGTATTATTCAGTGTCTGCCTAATATCCCTGGACATGGAGTGAATTCTCTCCTTTCAAGGACTCATTCTACCATTATTGAGTGGTATTGACTGATAAAATGTTCCCTCTCAGGTAGAAATTAAATTGATTCTGTGAATCCCTGTGGTCATCTCCAAACATAGATCAGTAGTTATCAAATAAGACTAATCTCCCTACCACCTCAAAAAACGTCCTGCCAGTGGAAAATTGGTAAAAAAAAAAAAAAAAAATTTAGAGACATTTTTAGCTGTCAGGACTGATGCTGCTGGCATCTGGCAGGTGAAAGAGGAGGATGCAGCTCAGTTGCCAACAATGTAAAGAACAGCCTTTCAAAATAATTATAAATAATTAACCAGCCCCAAATGTCAACAGTGCCAAAGCACAGAAGCCCTGATCTAAAAGGGATCTTATGTTGTTGATTTAGTTGCTAAGTCATGTCCAACTCTTGAGATTCCATAGACTGTAGTTCACCAGGCTGCTCTGTCTGTGGGATTTTCCCAGGCAAGAATACTGGAGAAGGTTACCATTTTTTCTCCAGGGGATCTTCCCAACCCAGGGATCAAACTCATGTCTTTTGCATTGGAAGGCAGATTTTGTTTACCACTGAGCCACCAGGGAAGCCCATAAAGGGCTCTCATGTATACCAAATAAATCCCTTCTTTGGAAGAGAAGACAAAAATGAATACTGTGATTTTGAAGCATTTCTATTAAGCCTTTCATATTTTCCATTAGTACCAAGGCCTGGGTATTAATTAAATGGTCTTGTATATAATATCTGGTCCCCAGGTCCTAAAATACAGTTGAGCATTGAACAACATGGATTTGAATTGTGTACATCTACATACATAATAAATATGTACTATAGTACTACAAGATCAGTGGTTGCTTGTATCCAAAGATGAGAGGACTGTGGATACAGAAGGCTAAATGTATAGTTACAAGAAGCTTTTCAACTGGGCAGTGAGTTGGTTCTTCATTCCCCTCTGAGTTGTTCAAGCATCAACCATAGTTGGAGGTGAAACAGTCCTTGTTTGGAGAGCAGTGGAGCAAACAATACTGAGGAAGAGGTGCATCAGAGACTTAGAGGTATACAGGCTTTCTTTGCTTTGGAGCTAAGGCACCAGCAATGCGTAGGGAACTCACCCAATGAGAATTCATGCTGTGGTCTATGAGTAGATGCTTCATGACTCTCCTTTGGAAATGCCTGAGTCATATCCTTGGCTTTGTTCCTGCAGTGGACATCTGTTGTTTTTGTCTCCCTTCTCCCTTCTTTTTTGGAATAGCATGCAATTTTCCTTTGGGAAAATACTTCTCCCTATAGAGGTATTTCCTAAAATGTCTTAAAGGAGCCATCCGTCAGGGGCTCATATTTTCTTGTCATGTGTTGGCAAGTGTATCAAGCTAGGCCGATCAGTCTTGATCTCGTTGGGATTTAATCTTGAGTGAAGTAATATAAGAATGGGAAGTATTTGAAACAGATTTATCATGAACTGTGATGGTGTCCTAAAGAGAAGGCCTGCAATTCCTTCTAGATTCCCAGTTGTTCCTTGTTTCTGATCCAAGTGTTCCATTGTCCTCTCAGTCTTAAAAACTGCCCCTGCATAATTCTACCCCCACTTCAGGACTAGTTTTAGTTTCTAATAGTTAATAATCCTTCACTTTTACAGCAAGAGAATTGGGTACTAGTAGGAAGTCAATACATTCGGATTCTCTGTCTATGGCTGCTTTTAACTGACTATAACATTCATGGGAAGGGTACTGTTGTACTCTGAGTCTGTCTCCTCATGCATAAAATAGAAATAAAAGACTAGGTCATTGCTAAAGGTCCTTCTAGTTCTAAGGTCCCAAATTGCTAGTATTAAATATTGGATCTTCTTTGACTGGTAAAGGCAAACTAAACCTCGAATACAGCCAGGAGGTGGTGCTCCAGGACCACAATGATCCAACCACTAACAATGTCAAAGTAGTACTGCCCTTGTTGGGGATAAGGGCTTCCAAGAATCCTGCAAGGTCATTTCCACACTGTCTGGTTGATCAGGCACATTTTCCTCCTCTATTGCTAAACACAACTCTGTGTGTGGCAAGCGTGAGAAGTCTTTGCTCCATCTCTGTTGGGATAGATAAACGTTCTTCCCCAAATATTTCCCTATTGGACAGTGGAAATATTTTTTCTCGATATTTGGTGAGTCACAGTGATGTTTGATAGAGATGGGTGGTAGAATTATGCATGTATCAGAAATATCAGTAGACAAGCAGTTCCAAATGCCATGGGAGATAAAAACGAATATGGACCTTGCATGCTGGTATCAGCTCTTCCATGTATTTGCTGCGTAAAATTGGGGAAATGACCTTGTATTTTCCTTCAGTTACCTCCTCTGTAAGCAATTACATTGGATGAGATCAGCAGGTCCCAAATTTATATTTTGTCAGAGAAAAACAGTGGAAAGAATCTTTCCTTAAATAAAGTCATACATGAAATACCCATATATAAATACATCTCAAAACTTTTTACATTACAAGTGGCAGAAATGGAATTCAAACAAGGTTAAAAGTAAAACAAGAGGGAAAAAAAAATCAAAGCATGCCAGACATGACTGGGTCGGGGATCAAAAGCTGTCATCAGAGATCCATTTCTCTACCTGTCATATACCTATAACTACTTGGCTTCATTCTCAGCCAGAACTTCAACGTGTGGTAGCAAGATGGTCCTAGAAGATAGATGGAGGGAGAACATATCTGCTTCCCCCACCCCTACTCCCTGTCTCTTATGATCTGAGAAATTCCAATGAAACGGCACATCTCTGCTGCTAAACAAGCAAGACTGCATGCTTGCCAGTTCTTTCAGAATAATACATAGTTAGAAAGGGAATATTCCACATGGCAGACAAGAAGAAGGACGGAAAGATATTCAGTATGAAAAATATATGTAAAACTGGGATTTCTCTCACTGGAGAAGAAGAAAGACCTATCGTTCTACCAGCTTATGGTGGAACAGAAACTGAAAACCATCGGTATAGGGATCTATAAAATTTCTTGAGGCTCTGAGGGTCCAGACCTCTAAATTGAGAAAAAGGTGACACAGTTCTTTTCTCACTCTTTGTCATGTTAACTCTGAGGCTTCCTCATTTTCTATGGGCTAGCTATTTATTTTAAAAACAAACTGATAACTTACCATCTTGGCTTTTTCTCATTTTTCAAAATTACTTGTGACCTTGTTTACACGATGAACTTTCTTTGTACATGGTTGAAAATCCAGAAATGATTCTATTATTCAAATAATGTAATTGAGGAACAGATAATTATACAAGCCAGTTACAAAAGTATTGGTATAAAATGTTAAGAATATACCTGTAAAAACCCAATGAAATCACCTTGTCCAACTCAATCATTTTCTACTGGAGAAGACTGAGATCCGAATTTCATGCAAAGATTTTTGTCCCCAGATAAGACAGAAATTCAGATTGTTATTTCCAAATCCATGGCTGTTGCCATGTTCAGTCGCTAAGTCATGTCTGACTCTGCAACCCCATGGGCTGCAGCACAGCAGATTTCCTTGTCCTTTACTACCTCCGAGAGTTTGCTCAAACTCCTGCCCATTGAATCACTGATGCTATCTACCCATCTCACCCTCTTCCACCCGCTTCTTCTTTGCCTTCTATCTTTCCTAGCATCAGGGTCTTTTCCAATGAGTCAGTTCTTAGCATCAGGTGACCAAGAAGCTTCAACCAAATCCATTAGTTCCTCTAACTGTTGCTTTGATGTGTGTTGTCACCAATGATATCTTTTTCCTAACACAGTTCTGATCATGTCACTTCTGTCCTTAATTATTTACATGATTTTCATCTTTATTGAACAGTACAAATACTTTAGCATCAAGACCCTTTTTGATACAGGCCCTTTCTTACTTATAGCTTTATTTCTATCACTCCTTGCTTTCCCTTTAAGCACACTGCTTTTCCCTGGCATCTCTCAAACATTGTGGTATCTGGCTTCTGGTTTCACTCAGACAATCTCTCTGTCTAGAATACTATGCTCTCTTGTCTCTCATCTCGTGAAACTCTCCTCCTTCTCCAAGGCTCAGTTCATCTGTTAGTCCCTTCAAAGCATGCTGGGACACATTCTCTTTCTTTACCCTAGTTGTGATACCCCTCTGTTTCTCTTATGGCAATTCTTTTTATGGTTGATCTTGCTAAATTGAATAGAATTTTCAGTTCATTGACTCAGTACTGTGCATGTCATTTTGAATAAATGAATCATATGATGTTCGGCTTTGTGAGAGAGGAAGCTAGGGGTAAAAATGCTTTCCCAGGACCTCTGAAAATACACTAGAACAGGCTAATGAGTCTCTTAAAAGCCTGAGCAAAACCAGAATCCTCCTCTACAACATAATGTAGCCACTACCATTTAACTGGAGTTGGTTACTAAATGGAAATGTAACTTACCATCCCCATCTTTATCTAAAACAAAAGGCTTTAAAAAGGTATATTTCTTCTAAGATGTCACATTCTTTTGATACTGGTTATTGAAGGCTACATCTGGGCTCAATAACAAACTCTGTGATTTGATAGTCCTGTCTGTCATTGAAGAGGAAGATATAATAGTGATGTACATTAGTTCACTTGCTGCCTCCACCTCAATCCAATGGCTCTCAATATTTTAATCTCTTTTGCACATTTGAGGTTTAGTTTTCACTGCTTGACACACCTTAATGTCATCATTGTGATGGCTCACTACTGGCCATGCTTCCATAGGTATTCTTTACCGACTGAGCCACAAGGGAAGTCCCATAGGTAAAAGCAGGTTGCAATATACATGCACCCCCTACCTCTTACTATAATAGCACCCATTTCTCTTTCTCTGGAAAAAAGTGAAATTAGCCTTCCTGCAACCCAGACCTTCCAATTATTTGACTCTCCACAAAGCATCATCACTGACTCAATGGACACGAATTTGGGTAAACTCCGGGAGATGGTGATGGACAGGGAGGCCTGGCATGCTGCAGTCCATGGGGGTCGCAAAGAGTCGGACACGACTGAGTGACTGAACTGAACTGAAGAAAACATCATAGTGATTGGGATTCTCACCTACCCCAGGTATATACGGTACTCAAAGGTGAGAGAAGCTATTTTCCCATCTTTGGATTCAAAGTTCCTCCTTAGGTAAGATAAGCTCAAACTATTTAACTTGTTTCTGTCTTTGCACCAGTACCTTAAACATCTGATCCCATTTCATCTTTATGGCAATACTATACAGTAAGTATAATTATTCTTACTTTCAGGAAAATGATGTTGGAATCAGATAAAATAACTGATTTACTCAAAACCAAACTGTTTATAAATCCCAAAGTTGGAGTTTGAACCAAGCCATTTTAAATACAATATGGGAACTTCCCTGGTGGTCCAGGGGGCTAAGATTCCATGCTCCCAATAGAGGGGTGGGCCCAGGTTCGATCCCTGGCCAGGGAACTAGATCTCTCATGTTGCAACTAAGAGCTTGCATGCTGCAACTAAAGATTCCATAATGAAGACCCGATGCAGCAAAATATTTTTTTAAATACATTTAACTACAAATGTATTTATTTTAATTCTGTTAATAATTATTTTCCAAAAGAATAAATGGACAAATGGATGGATGTTCAGGACCCCGATGCTTGGAAAGATTGAAAGCAAAATGAAAAGGGGTCAGCAGAGGATGAGATGGTTAGACAGCATCGCCAATACAATGGACATGAATTTGAGCAAACTCTGGAAGATAGCGAAGGACAGGGGAGCCTGGCAAGCTGCAATCCATGGGATCCTAGAGTCAGACACAATTTGGTGACTGAACAATAACAAATTACATAATTTTGTACCTTTGTACTATTGTCAAATAAATGGCAGATTATGATCTCACTTGAAAATTTTAAACAGTTTTAATTAGATTTCTGTAACTAGAGACTAAAAGGATTTTGACTAATATATGTAAGTTCAGTTCAGTTCAGTTGCTCAGTTGTGTTCGACTCCTTGTGACCCCATGAACTGCAGCACACTAGGCCTCCCTATCACCAACTCCCAGAGTTCACTCAAATTCATGTCCATCGAGTCAGTGATGCCATCCAGCCATCTCATCCTCTGTCGTCCCCTTCTCCTCCTGCCCCCAATCCCTCCCAGCATCAGAGTCTTTTTCAATGAGTCAACTCTTCACATGAGGTGGCCAAAGTACTGGAGTTTCAGCTTTAGCATCATTCCTTCCAAAGAACACCCAGGACTGATCTCCTTCAGAATGGACTGGTTGGATCTCCTTGCAGTCCAAGGGACTCTCAAGAGTCTTCTCCAACACCACAGTTCAAAAGCATCAGTTCTTCAGCACTCAGCCTTCTTCACAGTCCAACTCTCACATCCATACATGACCACAGGAAAAACCATAGCCTTGACTAGATGGACTTTTGTTGGCAAAGTAATGTCTCTGTTTTTGAATATGCTATCTAGGTTGGTCATAACTTTGTTCCAAGGAGTAAGCATCTTTTAATTTCATGGCTGCAGTCACCATCTGCAGTGATTTTGGAGCCCCCCAAAATAAAGTCTGACACTGTTTCCACTGTTTCCCCATCTATTTCCCATAAAGTGATGGGACCAGATGCCATGATATTCGTTTTCTGAATGTTGAGCTTTAATTTTCGCTCTCCACTTTCACTTTCATCAAGAGGCTTTTTAGTTCCTCTTCACTTTCTGCCATAAAGATGGTGTCATCTGCATATCTGAGGTTACTGATATTTCTCTGGGCAATTTTGATTCCAGCTTGTGCTTCTTCCAGCCCAGCGTTTCTCATCATGTAAAGGAAGTGAATATATGGTGCAGTTGGCTGAGTCTGAGTCAAAAGTCATGTCAACAAAGAAAAACTTCTGGAAATGTGTCACTGTTGATAATCAGTTGATTATCTGGAACCTCAAGTCACAAGGCGTGGTACTCTTCACAGTGTCACAGATTAAATCCCAAAGAAGTATTTGAAAATACTTTATCCAGTCTTTCCCAAAGAATTCTGTAAGACTTTGCTCCTATAGGAAGCTTTTAAGTGGTTCCATGGAAAAATGAGTTTCACTAATAAAGGATTTATTGGGATTTTGATTGTTAATACACATCATGAATAATACAGTGTTATGTATGTCATAGTATCTACTGAACTCATTTTACCACAGATTCTGTACTTAATCTTGAAAAGTGATGTCCTGAGGGATGTAGTCTGTGGAATTCTGGCATATTTTGAGCTCCCTGTTTTAAAAGTGGGAGATCAGAGGCTGAGAGAATTTGAGTCACTTGCTTGAGGTGTATGGGAGCAGAACTTGAGGGCTATCTCTCAGTTTCGATTCCAAAGTTCTATTATTTTCCATTGGGCTGAAATGTGGTCACTATAAAATCAATTAAAAATTAAAGGAGGTCATTACATAGGCTAAAGTGGCTTCCGTGCTGTGAGAGTCGATATATACAAACCAAAATCTAAGCCTATAAATGCCTCAAGTTTAGGAAATAAAATGCTAAGGACAACAGTCATAAATAGCAAACTAGATTCTAAGCTATAGCCAATTAATAATGGCTTTACTTACTTCTGCCTCGTCTCTATAAATGTCTCTCCCTTACACTTCTTGGTGCTGTACTCCTGGCTACTTCTGATTTAGATCTGCCCAATTTCATTTGACTTTTGCTCAAATAAACTCTTAAAAGTTGCAATATGCACCAGTTTATCTTTTAACAGCACTAGGGAAGCTATGACAAACCTGGACAGTGTATTAAAAAGCAGAGATACCACTTTGCCAACAAAGGTCCATATAGTCAAAGCTATGGTTTTTCCAGTAGTCATGTATAGATGTGAGTGTTGGACCATGAAGAAGGCTGAGCACCAAAGAATTGATGCTTTTGAACTGTGGTGTTGGAGAAGACTCTTGAGAGTCCCTTGGACTGCAAAGAGATCCAACCAGTCCATCCTAAAGGAGATCAGTCCTGGGTGTACACTGGAAGGACTGATGCTGAAGCCGAAGCTCCAGCATTTTGGCCACATGATGCAAAGAGTTGACTCATTGGAAAAGACCCTGATGCTAGAAAAGATAGAAGGCAGGAGGAGAAGGGGACCACAGAGGATGAAATGGTTGGATGGCATCACCAGCTCAATGGGCATGAGTTTGAGCATGCTCCAGGATATGGTGAAGGACAGGGATGACTGGTGTGCTGCAGTCCGTGGGGCTGCAAAGAGTAAGACATGACTGAGTGACTGAACAACAAAAGCAAGGGACAGAAAAGGAATCAAGAGCCCCGAGGAGCAGCAACAACAAGGTGTAGGCACCTGCTGAGCTTCTTGTACTCACTGTTTCCTCAGTGCGTCTGGAGGAGGTGGGTAAGTTTTCTCAGATCCTGGATGCTAGACCCATGGCTTTTTTGTCATAAGGTTTCAGATTTAACTTGTGATTTTTTTATTTTTTTTGGATCTGGATCCAGAAAGCACTGGAGTTGAACTGGGTGAACCTTAAAAACCAGACTGGGTCTGGGGTCACACTAGGTTAAAGTTAGGAACTGGACTGGATCTGACTTAAATTTGACTGGGTGCAGTGTAGAGGCTTAGGTGAATAAAATTTTGTCTTAAAGGTAACCTTATGTGGGTTATACTTACCAAAGATACTCAAATTACAGTACCCATAGTAAAGAACTTTAAATCATCTTAAATAAGCTTATTCATTTACAAGTTGCCATAGAGAAAGAGGTGTCTCGACAAGGCACTCACTATAAAGAGTAGAGAAAAAAATGTTTCCTCCCCTACAGTTTCTGGTGACCAGAGTGGGATCCTCTGGAATACCCTACTTGCTCTGGAGCCTGCAGAAGGCATCCTAGAAAACTTGGCAGAAGCTGGAAAAAAATTCATATCAAAGTCATGGCTGGTGGAGAGAGGAAGGAAGAATTTCACACGGGCAGGAGAAAAAGTCATACATCCTTTTTCTTTCAGGGACAGCTACTGCTTTCTTGTTTGTGACCTGAAAATTTGGCAACTGTCATTGATGGCCCCTGAAGTATTACCAAAGCAGAAATATGGTTGTACCTTGTACGTGCTTGCGTGCAGAGTTGCTTCAGTCTTGTTAGATTCTGAGCCTATGGACTGCAGCTTGCCAGACTCCTCTGTCCATGGGGATTCTCCAGACAAGAATACTGTAGTGGGTTGCCACGCCTTCTTTCAGGGGATCTTTTGGACCCAGGGATCCAACCTGTGTCTCTTACACCTGACCTGCATTGGCAGGCAGGTGCTTTACCACTAGCGCCATCTATGGCTAAATATGGTTGGCTTGCACATGTGGTTTGATACGTCCTTAAGGTGTGCCTACTTAAAAATATTTTCCAAAGCATCTTTGCTAACCTAAAACTTTAAAGTTATACCGAGATAAGGTAAACAATGAGTATTTATTGACAGTCTAGATTATTTCCAAATAAGATAAACTGACACATTAACTACTGAGCATAGGTTTATCCACTTCAGGCTTCCTTTTATCTAGAAACTTAAGATATTTGGATCTATTTGTAAACATATTTTGTGCCACATTAAAAAATTTATTATGAGGAAGAATGTATCTCTGGAAATTGTGAAATATGTTTATAATATGCTGGTCCACAGAATACTAGTGTAGCAGACAGTCCACAATTGCTTACTTTCAGTTTTTACTAGGAATAAAGGGTTCTAGTGGTTAAGAATTCTCATCAATGTATGTAATTAAAGTGATTTTAGGAGTAACAGAGGTGAAAGGAAACAAGTGTGTATGAAAAGTAAGTGAGGAAGTAGAATGACTAGCCATTCCAAAATGAGAGAGAGAAAACACAGAACAAAACCAGAACGGAAAACAAAGTTGTAGATTTGTGAAAAAGAAATTTTGGTTTTTTGGGGGGAGGGGCAGGGGGGGCATCAAGCTGACTAAAGCTGCAATAGATTTATTTAAGTTTTCAGAGTGAGTTTTAATACCAGAAGTACACTGGTGCAAAATCAAAATTAGATTTTCTCTGTTAAAATGATACAGTATTTTTGAACTATTGGTTTTCTCCTGATAGGAGATTATGAAAGGTTTTGGATAATCAACACTGAATATTCATTGGAAGGACTGATGCTTAAGCTGAAGCTCCAATACTTTGGCCACGTGATGTGAAGAAGTGAGTCATTGAAAAAGACCCTGATGCTGGGAAAGATTGAAGGTGGGAGGAGAAGGGGACGACAAAGGATGAGATGGTTGGATGGCATCACTGACTCAATGGATATGAGTTTGAGCAAACTCTGGATGATCGAGAAGGACAGGGAAGCCTGGCGTGCTGCAGTTCATGGGGACTCAAGAGTTGGACACGACTTAGCAATTAAACAACAGCAATAACCTAGAAAGTCAAGATTTTGTGTCTTATCAAAATGATGTATTATACTTCATGTTGTCTTTATCAGGTCTTTGGTTACCTAAGAAAGCCCAGTCTTTTCATATTAAAAGGTAAGCTTTATTCACAATTATGCAACCTTACATATTTGCCTTTAACATCTTCTATTTTCATAGTTATGTATGTAGCTAAATATTGCTTCATAATTATCTGAGATTTTACTTATCCAAATGTTCAAATTTTTTAACATTTGACAACTTCCCCAAATCAAATTCTAAATGGAGATTTCTTTTTAACATCAAAACAACTGAGATTTCCCAGAGAGCTCCTGAAAAATCTCAAGTGTTTTGTCTCTCACCTTATAGAAGAGAGATATTAAAATAAATAGGTTTATTTGGAATGTTAAAATTACAAGGGAAACACTGTTAAATAAGAAATGATCATTAATTTTCTTGAGTTATATATGCATCAGATCAGATCAGATCAGTCGCTCAGTCGTGTCCGACTCTCTGCGACCCCATGAACCGCAGCACGCCAGGCCTCCCTGTCCATCACCAGCTCCCGGAGGTCACTCAGACTCGCATCCATCGAGTCAGTGATGCCATCCAGCCATCTCATCCTCTGTCGTCCCCTTCTCCTCCTGCCCTCAATCCCTCCCAGCATCAGAGTCTTCTCCAATGAGTCAACTCTTCGCATGAGGTGGCCAAAATACTGGAGTTTCAGCTTTAGCATCATTCCTTCCAAAGAAATTCCAGGATTGATCTCCTTCAAAATGGACTGGTTGGATCTTCTTGCAGTCCAAGGGACTCTCAAGAGTCTTCTCCAACACCACAGTTCAAAAGCATCAATTCTTCGGCGCTCAGCCTTCTTCACAGTCCAGCTCTCACATCCATACATGACCACAGGAAAGACCATAGCCTTGACTAGGCGAACCTTTGTTGGTAAAGTAATGTCTCTGCTTTTGAATATGCTATCTAGATGTATATTACTAATATAGATATTCCAGAAATTAGAAATTTGTCAATACTATCATTGTCCAATTATTACCCTAAATTTTCATATGTCATGAAAATAAGTACATTTTCTTATCAAATGAATTCTCATCAGATCTTTAACCATGATCTTTTTAAAGTCTTTTTGTCATTTATAGACAGTTACTATTTCACTCTGATACTTTTGCCAAGGTGTTTCATCTTCAGAGAGATTCATGGAAAGGACTCTGACAAGTACCCTAAAATAGAGTTTTCTGACAACTTTAAGATCATAAAACTGAGCTGCCTAGTAATCACCAGAAGTAATGAAAAAAACTGAAAGCAGATAGGAATTAATAATAAGTTAAATTTAAAAATTTGGGGATTGAATAAATTTATGAGGATGATTCTAATTTTTTCACAACTTTTTTTAAAATGTTGCTGGTTCCTTAAGGTTTTATTTTTCCAGATTTAAGGAAAGTTTTTTCTCTTCAGCTATCTATGATATACAATAGTTTTGTAAATTGTCTCCATAAATATAATTGAAACATTTACTTTTTCTCCCTACCTGATTTTTCTAGAATTCAGAAATGTATTAAGTATTCTTATTTCATGGCAATATAGTTATTCACATAAGTTCAACAGGAATATATAACAAGAGACAATTGGAAACACTGGTTACATCACTGAGGCTTGGACTGGGATATCAGAGAAGGCAATGGCAACCCACTCCAGAATTCTTGCCTGGACGATCGCAGGGATGGGGGAGCCTGGTGGGAGGCTGTCTATGGGGTCGCACAGAGTCAGACACGACTGAAGCAACTTAGCAGCAGCAGCAGGACTGGGATATCATACTTGAGAATGTGTATAAGATCATATATGACCAGTCTTAAGGAACTAAGATTGACTTTATAAAGCCAATAAAAGTCCCTTGGAAAAACTGGCCTGGTATCTTGTTTACATGGTTCTCAGTAGTCTTACCAGGTGAGTAAGAAAGCATGTCACTTTCTGACATGCCTGGAACCTCAGGAAATCCTGGGAACCTCAAGAAGAGAGGATTTTACCCAACTCTATAGGGATTGGTTCCAAATAGGAAAAGGAGTACATCAAGGCTGTATGTTGTCACCCTGCTTATTTAAATTACATACAGATTATATCAAGAGAAACGCTGGGCTGGAAGAAGCACACGCTGGAATCCAGATTGCCGGGAGAAATATCAATAACCTCAGATTTGCAGATGACACCACCCTTATGGCAGAAAGTGAAGAGGAACTAAAAAGCCTCTTGATGAAAGTGAAAGAGGAGAGTGAAAAAGTTGGCTTAAAGCTCAACTTTCAGAAAACGAAGATCATGGCATCCGGTCCCATCACTTCATGGGAAATAGATGGGAAAACAGTGGAAACAGTGTCAGATTTTATTTTGAGGGGCTCCAAAAATCACTGCAGATGGTGACTGCAGCCATGAAATTAAAAGATGCTTTCGTCTAGTCAAGACTATGGTTTTTCCTGTGGTCATGTATGGATGTGAGAGTTGGATTGTGAAGAAGACTGAGCACTGAAGAACTGATGCTTTTGAACTGTGGTGTTGGAGAAGACTCTTGAGAGTCCCTTGGACTACAAGGAGATCCAACCAGTCCATTCTGAAGGAGATCAGCCCTGAGATTTTTTTGGAAGGAATGATGCTAAAGCTGAAACTCCAGTACTTTGGCCATCTCATGCGAAGAGTTGATTCATTGGAAAAAACTCTGATGCTGGGAGGGATTGAGGGCAGGAGGAGAAGGGGACGACAGAGGATGAGATGGCTGGATGGCATCACTGACTCTATGGACATGAATGAGTGAACTCCATGAGTTAGTGATGGACAAGGAGGCCTGGCGTGCTGCGATTCATGGGGTTGCAAAGAGTCGGACACAACTGAGAGACTGATCTGATCTGATCTGACTCCTTGGAAGGAAAGTTATAACCAACCTAGATGGCATATTCAAAAGCAGAGACATTACTTTGCCAACTAAGGTCCATCTAGTCAAGGCTATGGTTTTTCCAGTGGTCATGTATGGATGTGAGAGTTGGACTGTGAAGAAGGCTGAGCACCAAAGAATTGATGCTTTTGAACTGTGGTGTTGGAGAAGACTTTTGAGAGTCCCTTGGACTGCAAGGAGATCCAACCAGTCCATTCTGAAGGAGATCAGTCCTGGGTGTTCTTTGGAAGGAATGATGGTGGCCAGTACTTTGGCCACCTCATGTGAAGAGTTGACTCATTGGAAAAGACTATGATGCTGGGAGGGATTGGGGGCAGGAGGAGAAGGGGACAACAGAGGATGAGATGGCTGGATGGCATCACTGACTCGATGGACATGATTCTGAGTGAACTCCAGGAGCTGGTGATGGACAGGGAGGCCTGGCGTGCTGCGATTCATGGGGTTGCAAAGAGTTGGACATGAGTGAGCGACTGAACTGAACTGAACTGATAGGGATTCCAGGCAAACTCTGATGGTACATTCTTGGCTTGGTTTCTAGTCTGCAGAGGCTTTTAAAATCTAATTTAAGATTATGATAAGTTCATAATCTTTAATTTATAAAAAGTTCGAGCAAAGCAAATTTTAAAAGAGCCTGTATTGTTAATCACTATTCTTGCTTCACTTACGTAAAAAATCAGGCCAAGTTTAATGAGACTAGATTTTTTTTCTTGGTTACA
Source organism: Tragelaphus eurycerus (assembly GCA_935064755.1). NCBI lineage: Eukaryota > Metazoa > Chordata > Mammalia > Artiodactyla > Bovidae > Tragelaphus > Tragelaphus eurycerus. Next base: position 2,744,052 of record CAKXYN010000083.1, read on the forward strand.
AATTATTCACTGTGATTATTTTTGATAAAAATGAGAGTGATTGTAGAGAAAAAAATAATACATTTCAGTAGAAAATTATGACACAATCTTGTGGATATCAGATTATAGTTCTGTTCATTGCCTTTGAGGCTTTGTACATATCTGTAAACCAAATTGAATTCTGAATTCCTCTAGTTTCCTCAAACATCTAGCAACAACTCTCCAAACTAATGTTTCCAATTTTCCCCAAACCTTCTGATTTGGAATTACTAAAAGCAAACTTCTTTTGAACCTACTTGGAAGGGATTATACCAGATCCTTCTCTCTACCGAGATGGACTCCAAACTCCAGCAATTTCATAACTGAGTACACATCCCCCAGTTAAAAAGGGCTCCTCTAAACTCTTAGAACAGCCCACCTACTGGACATTAAAATTAAAGTTGACTAAGGAGGTTGTTTCCCCAAAGTTCTTATCATCTCGTATTGGATAGCTCTCCCAGGATCATGGGTCAAGATCTTTATCTCCAACGTGAAAACTTTATTCCTTTTGCCTCTTTGCCACTTGCTTTTTCTTTCTGTCAGTGCATAAGAAGACAGTGCTTTTTAACACTGTCAATTACAACTGAATTCATTGCTAAGGTCATTGCTGTACAATAAAAGTCCTAAATTTTCTGGCTGAGGCGGTTTTAGATAATAGAATCGCTTTATTTTTATTGGCTGAACAAGGAAGATTATGAGGCATAGCAAATACTTTCTGCTGCACCTAGATCAGCATCTGTGGTATTCTAGCAAATATAAGAAATTAATAATCTACTCAGGTAATACAGGATGATGTGACTTCAGGTACTTCAGGTATATCCTTTATTTGACACCAAATGGTTTGGTGACTGTAGTCCCTGGCCGAGGAGTATACCTCCATCTCGAGGTATTACCTTGCTAATAGTTATCATTGCAGTCTCCCTGGTGTGCTACATTATCTCAAGTGTATTAAAATTATGATCACGGCCACACCAGTACACAGTGATCTCACTGTGCATGGAGAAATCAAAACAAAATGCTTCATAACAGCAACAGTTCTTCCAGTGATCTGACATTATTACCTATGAAGTTCACCTTGAGATACTAGCAGCTCGACTCTGATAGTGACAGAGTGGCACTAACGCCAAATTTGGGGTCAATCTCTCATGTATAAGAGGATGACCCAAAGAGGGGAATGGTGAGCTTAAGAAAACAAGGGGGCCATTAGAATGATGTGGCTTAGTGCTGTGATGACATACATAACCAGATTAAAACCTAAGCATGTAAATGCGTCCATTAGAATTCAAAACATTAGGGACAACCATTCACAGCCAACTAGGTTCGAGCTATAGCCAATTGATATTTGCTCTACTTTGCTTCCACCTTTTCTCTGTAAAAGTGTTCCTAACCACTTCTGGTTTGATTTGAATTGCTTTTTGCTCAAATAGACTCTTAAAACTTGTAATATAGCTCAATTTATCTTTCAACAACACATGGCACAGGAATATATTTTTTCCCTGCTACTTTAAGCTCCTTGAGTCCTCTTTATTTATTCTCTCTACCCCCAATCCATCCTGAAAGACTCCGCAACTATGGAACAACAGAAAGGTCGGCTCAGATCGAGTTGACATACACCAGGCATGGGAAACCATCCGGTCAGAGCTTCAGTAACAGATTTCCCCATGGTTGGAAATGTCATTGCGCCATTATTAAGAAATACACAAAATCAGTACTCTTTTATTATCAAAGTTCTTATAAGACAAATTTCTCTCTGGAGCTCATTCGGATACTTCATAGATTATCATCTTCCACATACTTTTTGGGAAAACTTCCACTGTACTAAATCAACTTCCAAAACCTCCATCCTTCTCCATGAAAGCACACGCTTTTGAGTACCTACGTTTGTTTTCCAGACAACCTAAGTGCTTTGGATACATTCTCCTTGACCAACTTGGAGTTCTGGTCTTATGTGAAAACATTCCACTCTTTCATGTTTTCCAGACACTGTCTAATTGGAATGGAAACTAGCACAGAATTGGGTGTTTGGTGAAGGAAATGACATGTGGCCCTCTGAGAACTCAGGGGTGATGTCACTCGCTAAGGTGAAGACTCTTGCATGATGCCTTTATGACCAGGGATTAGTGAGGTGTGGTGAACAGAGCACTGGACTGGGAGTCAGCAGGCCCTCCTGCTGTAGCTGCTAGCTTTCTGTCTGACCCTGCATACATCCCTTTCCACCAACTTGGTGCGACTCCTTATCCATACTGTAAGCCCTCCCCACCCGAGTCTTGTTTTCACTAAGCTAGATCTATCAACTTAGAAAAGTCTTGGTGGAGGGGCTAAGGGATATACAATTGGCAAGGGGATGGCAAAGAGTCAGCTTTCTACCCAGTTGCTAGATGAACAGTAAAGTTCTGTAGGATAAACAGAGGAGGAATCACTGAATTCTGCTTGGTTGGTTCATTCATTCAGGAAAATATGGGGAAGATGAACTAAGCTGATTAAAATGTTATGAGATTCTCCTGGCTTCTATGTAGACAATGGATCACAGGGGACATTAGAGAAAGTGGAAGGGGCAGTTAGGACACTAATCAAACATAGGGATACCTTGTTTTAGTGTACTTCACTCCATTGTGCTGTGTAAAAATAAATTAAGAAACCATGCTTTTTGCAAATTGAAAGTCTGTGTAACCCTGCATCACGCAATTCTACGGCTGCCATTCTCCTATTCGCTCACTTCGTGTCTTTGTGTCACATTTCTGGCAGTTCTTGCAATATTTCAAACTTTTTCATTATTATTATATTCATTATAGTCATTTGTGATCAGTGATCTTTGATGCTACCATTGCAAAAAAAAGCCATAAAAAAAAAAGAAGTAACGCCATTTGCAGCAACATGGTTGGGCGTAGAAATTATCATACTAAATGAAATGTTAAAAAGAAATAAATACCATATGATGTTACTTATATGTGGAATCTAAAATATGACAGTGAACTTATGTATGAGACAGAAGCAGACTCACAGACACAGACAGCAGACCTGTGGTTGCCTAATGGATGGGGGAGTCGGAGAGGGATGAAGTGGGAGTTTGGGATTAACAGATACAAACTATTATACATAGACTGGATAAACAACAAGGTCCTACGGTATAGCACACGGAAATATATTCAATCTTCCTGTGATAAACCATACTGGAAAAGACTATGAAAAAGAATATATATGTATATAGAACCACTTTTCTATACACCAGAAACTAGTAAACTTTGCAAATCAACTATACTTCAACTAAAAATAAACAAAAGATTGCAGCTAAGAGCAGTTTGCTTAAGGATAATGAGAGAGCCTACAGTTTATTTCATTTTTCCTCACATTAAATAAAAAGTCTCTCTCTTTTTCTTTCTTTCTCTCTCTCTCTCTTTTTTTATACCATTGAATTCATTACTGTGTGTCTTCTCCCAAGTCTGGCAGCCTCATCCAGCATAATTCGGCTCAGACTTCATTGTCACTACCTGAGAGAGAGGATAGATTAAAAGCAATTTAGAGATTTTGAGTTTATTTCTGAACTTTTCCCTTTCAAATCAGTTCCAAAAATAAGCTGTGATGTCCATCTTTTAGACTCTGCCCAGTGGAAAATGTTCTTACAACATAAACATCCAGGAAACCTCTGGTCCCATGTTGCTTTAGGTTTTATCATCTCAGGATGTTCCCACAAGCCTCCTCTTCTATAAGCAGAGCTGTCACTGTCTTTGTTCTCTCCGGCTTTGCCACTCTCTCCTGAGTTCATCGGCTCCCTTTCTTAATCCTGCTCTCATGCTTGCCCTAGCAATCTAGAAGACTCTGACATGGTCTAGCTTGACATTTTCACTTTAGGGGTGATGCATCATTTTTCCATTGCTGTTGTAACAAGTTACTATAATCTTAGTGTCTTAAAACAACCAAAACGTATCATCTCACAGTGCACACGTTAGACATTTGGTTTGAGTCTCCCCGGATTCAAATCAAGATGTTGAAAGCCTGTGTTCCTTTGTGGATAGTGTAGGGGAGAATCAATTGTCTTACATGGTAACAGAACTTAGATCGCTGTCTCCTTGCTGGGGATCTCTCTTAGGCTCAGAAAAAGCACCAAGAACTCAAATCTCACCGTGTATCACTCTTGCCCATTCTTCTGCCTTCCTCCTTTATTCCCAACGACTTATCTAGAGTAATCTCCCCCACTTTAAGGTCTTTTAACTTTAATCACATTAGTAAAGTCTCTTTTGCCATGTCACCTTGGGGCATATTCAGATGTTCTGAGTAGGGGCTGGACATCTCTGGGAGACATTAATCTGCCTACCACAGTTGAAAAAAGTGAGGCCCCAAAGATCGGCATAATCAGTAAATTACAGTTTAAATTTGAATCCAGGTGTGAGATTTCTAGGGGCTTCCCGGGTAAGTGGTAAAGAACCCATCTGCCAATGCAGGAGCTGCAGGAGATGCGGGGAAGATCCCCTGGAGGAGAAAATGGCAAACTTCTTCAGTATTGTTGCTAGGGAAATCCCATGGACAGAGGAGCCTGGTGGGCTACAGTCCACGAGGGTTGCAAAGAGTTGGATATAACTGAAGTTGACTGAGCACATGAGATTTCTAACTTAGAATTCTTTCCAATATATAAAAATATATGCAGCTCAAGTGTGAATTCAGGTCTCTCCTAAGAGCTGAGTGATGTTTCGGGACTAATACAACCTCTAAGATAAGACACACATGTGTTTAGAAGCTTGTCCCCCCACTCACCAGCCATCTGTGTGAAAGTCAAAGTGTTAGTCCCTCAGTCGCATCCGACTCTTTGCATCCCCACGGACTGTAGCCCACCAGGCTCCTCTGTCGATGGAATTCTCCAGGCAAGAATACTGGAGTGCGTTGCCATGCCCTTCTCCAGGAGATCTTCCTGATCCAGGGGTCGAACCCCGGTCTCCTGCAGTGTCGGCAGGTTCTTTACTATCTGAGCCACCAAGGAAGTTCTGCACTCGCCACTTGACATTGAGCAATTCAGGTTGCATATCTGAGCCACAATGTTCTCATCTATAAAATGAAAGGAGAGTATCCATGTAGCAGGGATTTAGGGAGCATTTAATAAGCTATTTCTTGAGCACTTAGTACAGGGTTTATATTTTTAAAGAATCACTGAAAGAGCCAATTTGAGTTCCTATACTTTGTTGATGAGAAAACAGACCCAGAGAAGAGAAGCAATTGCACGAGGTCATACAGTGGGTTAGTGGCAAACCCCAAGCCAGATTACACAATGGCATGAGAATTCAGAGGGAGAGTAATTACAAGAATGAAATTCCACACCTGCTTTTGACAACATTCCTCAACCAGCCCAGAGGCTGAGCCTCAATTTCCTTCCACCAGGGTATCCCACAGGAATTAGAGGTTGAAAGGCAGGCATGCTGGATTCATCTGATGTGACAACTTTGGTCTTCCCCGGCATTTTCAGTTTCCACATTCCTCTGTGAACCTCTGCCCTACAGCCCAATCGATGTCAGCTCACTTAGCGCTAAATGCTTCCTGCGCACCGAGCCATTTTGCATTAGCTTAGTAAAAATGGAGCCATCCAGCATCAATTCACATGAAATAATTTTCCACTTCATGTCAACTGAAAATCACCCATTTCCTGCTACAAGTGACACTTAGTACTGGGAAGCACTTGGAGTCATTATGAGCTATCGTCGCCTGGACTGCCTGCCTTTGTGTGATCAGGTCCTGTATCTAGAGAAAATATGGATCAAGACTCTATTTTCATGTGATTAAATATAAGGATTAAAATCTAGCCCATCTTCTTATCAAGCTGAAATATGTTCACCACCCAAAGACAGAAAATCGTCATTGCATTTCTAACTCCAAAAATGGGGCAGGTCAGAGCAGATTGTTCAATCATTCAGTGAGTGTATAGAGACCTCCTATGTTCTAGACATTCTTGCAAATACAAAGATAACAAAAATAAAATCTCTACTCTTACAAGATTCTTACTGTCCAGACAGGACAGTTTAATGTGTATATAGTAAGCTATAATAACAGGCATGTTTAATCATATGCAGCTGTTAAAATATTATATCTTAAGCCATGATGTTCAAATACTTTCAACTGTGAAACTTCATCTAAGTGAAAGTCAATAAATAAAACTGATAATAGGGGACCTGCGGTGGCTGAAGTGGGAACAAGAGACCTGGAGACCTATCCATTAGCACATTCTAGTTTCTGATAACTCTTTATAATATATTTAAAAGGATCTGTTTTGCAATATTTGTAACTGCTTTACTGAACATACTGATCTGTAAATACAAGTAGGAAGTCATTCTTCTTATTATTACCTCTTTGAACTTACTCTATAGATTGAAATTTCTCATAATCTGAGGGGGATTGGATAGTTTCTCTAGTCCTTCTCAGGTGTTAATAAATAATCTTGTTTCCCAGCTCATTATAGAACTAAAGCTAATCTCAGGGAAAGGGGAAGATTTTTCCCTTTCCTAAGCACTGCTCCACACAGTTGGAAAATGTACAGAGAAGAAAGTTGTTATCCACCTCTTCCCCATTTCCCCACCATGCTCTTCTAAGCCACTCCCCTCACTTATTATGACTCCTATGAATTCTCCTGATTAGAGAGGGTATTAGGCTGATGGTGACAGAAGAAACAGGCAATGACTGTCTTACTTGCCCGACAGGGTGATGCACAATGGTAATTACAACAGGTAATTCATGTGGTACCCAGGCAAGAGAACTGGAGTGGGGTGCCATTGCCTTCTCCATACACACACAATATGCGCATACACACACACACACACACACGGAATCTAGTTCACTTTGTTTGTGAAGCTAAACTTATCAAGTTACTTGGGTGTGGAGCTGCATCCATTTGAAGGAAGGAAACATTTTTATAAATTGTCACCTTGTTTCATCACCTAGTTCTATGCTGTATCCAAAAGGAGAGTATGTCTTTTATAAAATTTTCACATGGTACATAGGGACAGAGGCAGTCCTGTTGACCAGTACAACTTAAAGCTGATGGTTGACTAAAGGTGGCAGGTGTTCAAAGACTGGTTCTTTCCTTTGCTCTGGAAATTATTAGGCTTTCTCCCTGTGGCTCAAATGATAAAGAATCTGCCTGCAGTGCAGGAAACCTGGGTTCAACCTGGGTTCAATCTGGGTTGGGAAGATCCTCTGGAGAAGGGCGTGGCAATCCACTCCAGTATTCTTGCCTGGACTATTTCATGGACAGAGGAGCCTGTTGGGCTAATAGTCCATGGGGTTGTGAAGAGTCAGACATGACTGAACGACTAACAATTTCACTCCCACTCCCACTCTAGGACTCTCCCATTTGACGATCTCTGATTCCAGTGGCTGAATATTTCTGATCGTCCTTCAGTCCTGCAACCCATACCTCCACCCCACACAGACCTTCTCTGTTGGATCTCCTCTACTTGCAGGTGGTCTCTGAATAGAGTCCATTTCAAGACTTCGGGGGCTTACTGCCTCATCTGCACCAGAGAACACATATACCCTCCACCATACTAGGAAGTAGAGCTCCACAGCCACCCCCTCACCCCAGCTGTCCAAGACTCTCCTTCAGAAAGTCTCTCCCTGTTAGGCCTTTTCAAGAATTAATCAAATTCCTGTCTCCATATTCACCAAAGTCAGGGGTACTTACATAATTTTCAGGAGTCTCCTCCAACTGAATAAATCTCCTAGCATCTCCTCTGTACCCACACCTGGAGGATAAAGCAAGTGGCAAAACCAGTTCCACAGCTGTCCTATATCAACAGGTGGCAACTGAGAATCTGGGCCTTTGGAGCATCTGCTGAGACTCAAAGAGATAAGGGAATATCTTGATACATAATGTTTAGTGACATGAGTAAATTCTCAAGAAATAATAAATGGAAGGATGGATAAACATATAAACTTGAGTGTGTGTGTGTGTGTGTATATACACATACTGTGTGTATATGGAGAAAGCAATGGCACCCCACTCCAATACTCTTGCCTGGAAAATCCCATGGATGGAGGAGCCTGGTAGGCTGCAGTCCATGGGGTCGCTGAGGGTCGGACACCACCGAGTGACTTCACTTTCACTTTTCACTTTCATGCATTGGAGGAGGAAATGGCAACCCACTCCAGTGTTCTTGCCTGGAGAATCCCAGGGACGGGGGAGCCTGGTGGCCTGCTGTCTATGGGGTCGCATAGAGTCGGACATGACTGAATTGACTTAGCAGCAGCATCATGTGTGTATGTGTTCGTCTATCTATTGCTATAGAATTGGATGAGGTAGAGAAGATATTTAAGATTTTTTTCCATTTAAAGTGTGCTTCGTTTAGCACTTGTGAAAGTCACTTAGAGTCCCTGCTTCACTACAAAGACATAGGATGTCAATTCTAGGTACCACCTGTATTGGTTTCCTATTGCTGCTTTAACAAATTACCTCCAATGCTGTGACTTCAAAGCACAGATTTATTATACTAACATTCTGGAGGTCAAGAATCTGAAAAAGGGGTTTTAAAAGGCTAAACTCAAGGTATCTATAGAGGCATGAGTCCTTCTGGAGGCTCCAGGAGAGAATCTATTTTCTTGGCTTTTGAGTTCCTAGAGGCTGTCTACATGACTTGGCTCCTGATACCACATCACTACAAACTCTGCATGTTTCCCCTAACTTTGACAGTCTAGCCTCCTTGTTATAAGGACTACTATGATTTCATGGGACTTAGATACACCAGGGTGAATTTCCCATCTCAAGATCCTCATTAATTACATCTGGTCTGTTTTGCCACGTAAGGTGATGTATTTGTAGGTACTGCGGGTGAGGACATGGACCTCTTTGATAGGGCTCTATTAGTCTACCTGTCACATCATCCTTAGCAGGAGGTCATAGATAGAGACAATGAAAAATGGTAACAAATATGAGTGCTTTAAAGTGTGAACCTCAGCAAGTGACCTAACCCCACTCAGCCCACAGTTTCTTCGTCTATCAAATAATAGTACCTGTTTCATGCAATTGTTATTAGTGTTAAGTAAGTCAATATTTTTTAAATGCTGAGAACAGGGCTGGCTCATAGTGAGTGCCACATAATTATTTTTTAAAAGCCCCAAGGGAGGGAATTTCTGGGTGGTCCAGTGGTTAGGAGTCGATGATTTCACTCCTTAGGGCTAGGGTTCAGTCCTTAGTCAGAGAACTAAGATCTCATAAGCCAGTCGCATGGTCAAAGGGGGAAAAACAAAACAAACAGTAGTTAAAAAAAAAAAAAAAAGAAAGAAAAATAAGTCACAAGGGAGGATGCTCTACGTTACAAAGTAGACTCAGGATACAGCTGCTTCTTATTTGGCCGACACTGTTACATATTCCAGGATTAATAGCATCAGGGGCTTATTAATGAATGTTAATAAATCTCTGGAGCAAGTCTGATACAATAGTATATGCAAATACTATTTTTTAAAGAACATATTCTAAAATGTTAACAGTTCCCCTGTGAGATTTGGGTGATTTTTATACTCTTCTTTACACTTGATCAATGTTCTATACTTTGTTCAATTAACCTAGATGCAAGTTATAGCAGAGGGAAAAGATAAATACGCCATGCTATTTAAATATATATATATATACACATACAAAGAGATCAGAGTGTTTTTGTTGTGGTGGTCTTTTATTTGCAGGGTTGGGGGGTGTGTGGGGGTTCCTAGACTCGATTTCTGATGTATATAGTCTGGCTTCCCTATACATTCAGGCAATGCTCCAACACCAGCTGAAAGAAAAGAAAGAGAGAAAAGTTGCTCAATTGTGTCCAGCTCTTTGTGATCCCATGGACTATAGCCTACCAGGCTCCTCCATCCATGGGATTTTCTAGGCAAGAGTACTGGAGTGGGTTGCCATTTCCTTTCCAAGGTATTTTCCTGACCCAGGTATCGAACCCGGGTCTCCTGCATTGCAGGCAGATGCTTTACCATCTGAGCCACAAGGGAGAAGGACACCAGCTGAGTGTCCTATAATTCAATTAAATTCTGACAGCATCTACCCAAAGATAGCATCAGATTCACAGGTTGATGCTCAGCCCACAAGACTGCTCCCCCTACCCCAAGTTCCTGATCAACTGGCTAGAGATTGGAAATTGCCATGAATTTCTCATTGGGCTTCAAAGTCAATTGTAAGGCCAGGCTCTTACTTTTATTTCTGACCAACTGGCTATTAATATAAATAGGAGACTCCCAAGACACCTCCTAGGATTCTATTAATTTGCTAGAATGGCTCACAGAATTCAGAGAAACATTTCAATAACTGGGTTACCAGTTTATTATAAAAGAATATGACTCGGGAGTGGCCAGCTGGAAATGATGGGCAGGGCAAGTTATGGGAAAAGAGCATCAGCTTCCTTGTCCTCATAGCATACTACTCTCCTCAAATCTCCACTTGCTCACCAGCCTGGAAGCCCCTCCGAACCCAGTTCATTTGGATTTTCATGAAGGCTTCAATACATTCCTGCCTTCCTCGATCCCTTCCTTCTTTTCTTGCTTCCTTTTTATTAATCAGTGAAGGTCTATAAATCTTTAGGGCTTCCCAGGTGGCAGTAGTGATAAAGAACCCACCTGCCAGTGAAGGAGACATTAGAGACATGGGTTCCATCACTGGGTTGGGAAGATCCCCTGGAGAAGGGCATGGCAACCCACTCCAGTATTCTTGCCTGGAGAATCCCATGGACAGAGGAGTCTGGCAGGCTATTGTCCATAGGGTTGCAAAGAGTCAGACACGACTGAAGTGACTTAGCACACAGCACGTGAATCTTTAAGTTCTTTAGTTCAACTTCAGTGGGCTTCACTTGAGCTGCTTATTTCAAATGCAAGTTTTTCTTCTTTGGCCCTTAAAACTCAGATCAATAGGTCTGAATTGGGGTTGCAGGAATCTAACCTGAAAACATTCACACCTAGACACATACCAGGTGGGAATGTTGAGGAATGTTGTTCAAATGTGATCTAATCCCCTCACCTAATGGTTCTGAGAAACTAAAACCCAGAAAGAGAAAATGACCTCCCTGGTAAGTCAAATGTTGATATGGTAGCAATTTTGAAGAAGGTCCATACCTGATTATCTGATTTCTTTTCAGAGCCCTTATAACTGTAGGTTCCTTAAATTATAAAAATGCAAGGACCTCTAAAAGCACCAGGGTGATCTCTAGGGTAACTCAGGGTTTAAGGCAAATCACACCTATTCGTCTTCTTATCCCACAACTGAAGTCAGACTGAAAAAATCATGTGGGAGAATCCTGAAAGGGAGGAGAAATCAGAAAAGACAAGCTTCTAGCCCTGCTCTGGTGTGGATATGAGGAGGACTGGCTTCCTAGTGTCGGAGCTGCTCACACTGGGCAGTGCTCCATGTGCCAGCCAGGACGGTCTTTTTTAAAAGACAAAGCTCCCTGGTGACCCTCTACCCTGGCACAGCACCACCCATATGGAGTTTGGTATGGTGGGAACAGTATGTACACTGGTATTGAATGGACTAGAATTCAAAGTGTGTAACCTGGGACTGAAGCTCCAATATTCTGACCACCTGATGCAAAGAGCCGACTCATTGGAAAAGACCCTGGTGCTGGGAAGGATTGAGGGCAAGAGGAGAAGGGGGCGACAGAGGATGAGATGGTTGGATGGCATCACTCAAGACTCAATGAACATGTATTTGAGCAAACTCTGAGAGACAGTGAAAGACAGAGAAGCCTAGAGTGCTGCAGTCCATGGTGTCACAAAGAGTTGAACACGACTTAGACACTGAACAGCAACAACACTCACAATCTGGGGCAAATTTTTCACTCTCTGTGCCTTGGTTTCAGGATTTTTAAAAAATGACAGAATGGTAACCAACACACAGGGTTTGTAGTAGAGAGGCTGTGTAATACTAACATGTTAAGCACTTAAGGCTCTGAAATTGAACACCTAAGTTCAAATCTTGTCTCCTCTTCTTAATAGCTGTGACTTTGAGCAGGTTACTTCACTCTCTGGGACAGATGAGCACCATGATCATACATTCCTTGTGGGTCATTGTGCAGATGAAGGAAACACTGTCCTAAGGCTCTTGATTAAGTACTTACAGGGGCTCAGTGAATGGTAGCTGGATGAAGCACAGTAGATGCTTGACAAACCAGTGGGAAATCAAATGAATGGGAGAAAGGAGAATTTCAGGCAAGATGTAGTCACACAAAGCAACATGTCTCATCTCCTCTATGAAAATGCCCTCTAAACCCAGTGAAGTTTCATTGATTGGGGAGAAGCTGGGAGGGTAGACCAGATTAGGATAATTGTTTTCCTTGGAAGCTGAAAAGTCACAGCTAGTTTGCCACAGGCACCTCCATTACCAGCATTTCAATGCAACCCCCAAATCCCATTGAAATAGTGAATGAAATTGAAAAGCTGCAAAGGAAGAGAAGGAAAAATTGAAAAGAGGAGCCAAAATGCTTCAGGCTCTGTTTGGATCCTCTCTTGCCATCTCCCCACCCAGTCTTGGGCCCAAGCCTCTGCAAGCTTCCTCTCTTTCTGTTCCTTTCTGGGGAGAGGTGGGAGGGAGGGAAGTCTTTGTCCCTGCTGTTGGCCCAGAGAAGTTCTTTTCTCTAAGGGCAAGTGCAGAAGATGGGTGAGCAAGCTGAGGCATTGAAAGAGAGAAGCCTGAGGAATAAGAGAGCAGGGCCTTGGTCTCAGACTAAAAACACAAACAGCACATACAGCTCTCCATCAAGGTTCTCATCAAACTGTTGTAGCTGCCTCTTTACCTGCTTGTGTTTGCACAGACATGGGGGTGTCCAGATCTCAATGCCAAGGGCATGAGCAGGCAGATCTGGTGTTAATCCAGGCCCCTCAACAGCTTCATAGTTTATCTGTTGAAACCAAGGTTTCAACATTTGTAAAATGAGACAAGATGGGTAAAATATTTGGCACCATGCTCAATAAAATGCCCTTTCCTTCTCCCCCTCCTTGTTCATCTTTTCCTTCTTTTGTGCCTCCTCTTTCTCTGTCCTCTTTGTAAAGATTTTTTTATATGGACCATTCTTAAAGTCTTTATTTAACTTGTTACAATATTGCTTCTGTTTTATGTCCTTTTTTTTTTTTCTTTTTTTGCCACAAAGCATGTGGGGTCTTAGCTCCCTGATCAGGATTTGAACCTGTATCCCATGCATTGGAAGACAACATCTTAACTGCTGGACTGCCAGAGAAGTCCCTCTTTGTCCTTTTTAATCCTCATGCTTTTCTTCCTCTTTCATGCTCTGTCTCTGCTCCTGAAGTCAGAGGCTGTGTTTAACTCAACTCTGCCTCTCCTTAGGCCTTGGACACAGCAATTGCTCAATGGATACTTGTATAATGGAAAAAGAAATAAACTCTCCGTTGCCCTTTCTCTGTGTATTAGAAAGCATTCTCATATCTATGTTCTCACCCATGAGTACTTAACTATTAAAATACAAAGCTTCTAAGTAAAGAATTAGAGAATCATAAAAACCTACAACAATCCATGCATTGGTCTAGGCTCCAACTCTGACTTCACATAAAGGACCCTGGAGGCTCAGAGAAGACTACAGATTTACTTATGGCCCTTGTGGGGGCAGGGGCAGAGTTATCTGTCTTGATCCTCATCCATTTCTACTTCTCTAGATCACAGCAGCTCCCTCTGTGGAGGTGAGTCTCCTGATTGTCTCATTGATACATTTGCTCAATTATTCATTAAGTGAAGAAATGTCTGATAACACAATGTGTCAGATAGTTATGCTACCAATGACAGCTATACATTAAAATAGTCCTAATATCTATTCTCATAGAGCAAACAAAGGAGATAGTGTTAACTGAAAACATGTGAATGTCACTCTCCTGTCCTCAACACACATGGATAGATTTTCAGTTTTAAATAATAATAACATGCTTCACAGGAAAACGGCAAGATGCTATGAAGAAGGAAAATAAAAGGTGGATACTATTGAACTGGGGCATTGAGAAAAGCATTTCTGACTGAGTGACTTTTAAGAGGAAGCCTAAAGATGAAAGAATATTCTTGCGGGCAAGTTCTGCTAGTCCTCTCTGTCTCTCCACCTGGAATGCCCTCTCCTGTTTCTTCCTTCATCTGAGTCCACATGTTCTTCAAGTCCCAGTACAAAGGCCACATGTCTTTCCTTATCATCTTAACTCTGCCCTTTAAAAAAAAAAAAAAAAAGATCCAGTCTTCCCTCCAAAACCAGATTTTCATCATTTCAATTCATATTCAGCAAATACTTTAACAAAGATGTTTGACTCTATTTGCCAAGGCAAATTCATCAGTATCCTTTATGTGGATGAACTTGTATATGCTTATCTGGTTTATCAAAGCATATTGGATTTATAAGAGCTTAAGCCTGGTATTAGAAGTTCTATAAGCAAGATATTACCTAACTGCTTTGTAGATATGCATGAGAGAGAAAGAGGTAGACAGATAGGTGGGTGACAGGTAGATTCATCACCAGGTATTTCATATTGGAACAATGAATTTTGCTGGAAAAAAATGTAAACTCTTCATCAAGAGATTAGAAATAACAGAGTGGAGAACAAAAGGTGAATTTGAAGATAGTAGACATGAATATCAGAGAAGGCAATGGCACCCCACTCCAGTACTCTTGCCTGGAAAATCCCATGAACAGAGGAGCCTGGAAGGCTGCAGTCCGTGGGATCGCGAAGAGTCGGACACGACTGAGCGACTTCACTTTCACTTTTCACTTTCATGCATTGGAGAAGGAAATGGCAACCCACTCCAGTGTTCTTGCCTGGAGAATCCCAGGGACGGGGGAACCTGGTGGGCTGCCGTCTATGGGGTTGCACAGAGTTGGACACGACTGAAGCGACATAGCAGCAGCAGCAGCAGCAGCATATATGAGTATAGATTCTACTTTTAGTTTTTAATGACTAAACCATCAACAATTACAACAAGACTAATCTCCAGCCTTTTGGAGCTCTTCATATATTCTAAGCATTGTGCTAAGAGTTTCATGTATATTACCATGTTAATCAAGAGAGTTCCAGAAAAACATCTATTTCTGCTTTATTGACTATGCCAAAGCCTTTGACTGTGTAGATCACAATCAACTGTGGAAAATTCTGAGAGAGATGGGATTACCAGACCACCTGATCTGCCTCTTGAGAAATCTGTATGCAGGTCAGGAAGCAACAGTTAGAACTGGTCATGGAACAACAGACTGGTTCCAAATAGGAAAAGGAGTACATCAAGGCTGCATATTGTCACCATGTTTATTTAACTTATATGCAGAGTACATCATGAGAAATGCTGGACTGGAAGAAATACAAGTTGGAATCAAGATTGCTGGGAGAAATATCAATAACCTCAGATATGCAGATGACACCACCCTTATGGCAGAAAGTGAAGAGGAACTAAAAAGCCTCTTGATGAAAGTGAAAGTGGAGAGTGAAAAGGTTGGCTTAAAGCTCAACATTCAGAAAACGAAGATCATGGCATCTGGTCCCATCACTGCATGGGAAATAGATGGGGAAACAGTGGAAACAGTGTCAGACTTTATTTTTCTGGGCTCCAAAATCACTGCAGATGGTGACTGCAGCCATGAAATTAAAAGATGCTTACTCTTTGGAAGGAAAGTTATGACCAACCTAGATAGCATATTCAAAAGCAGAGACATCACTTTGCCAACAAAGGTTCGCCTAGTCAAGGCTATGGTCTTTCCTGTGGTCATGTATGGATGTGAGAGCTGGACTGTGAAGAAGGCTGAGTGCCGAAGAATTGATGCTTTTGAACTGTGGTGTTGGAGAAGACTCTTGAGAGTCCCTTGGACTGCAAGGAGATCCAACCAGTCCATTCTGAAGGAGATCAGCCCTGGGATTTCTTTAGAAGGAATGATGCTAAAGCTGAAACTCCAGTACTTTGGCCACCTCATGCGAAGAGTTAATTCATTGGAGAAGACTCTGATGCTGGGAGGGATTGGGGGCAGGAGGAGAAGGGGACGATAGAGGATGAGATGGCTAGATGGCATCACTGACTCGATGGATGTGAGTCTGAGTGACCTTCGGGAGTTGGTGATGGACAGGGAGGCCTGGCGTGCTGCAGTTCATGGGGTCGCAAAGAGTCGGACACAACTGAGCAACTGATGATCTGATCTGACCATGTTAATCTGATTCAACAGAAATTATGATGAGTTTTACTCGTTTTTACAGATAGGGAAACTGAAGCTTGGGAAATTAAGTAACTTTCTCAAAGTAACATGCTTAACAAGTAATAAAGGCAGAATTTACCCTAGGTGGTTTTATTCTAGACTCAACACTACATGCTCACTTGCAAGTTCAGAGCAAGCTTAATAAGCAATTTAGCTACAGTTTGCACCAATTTTTCTAACCTAAAATAACAAGGGGAGCGGACACAGTACATGACAACTCAGCACCTCTGTTTTAAAAGGCCACTTCTTTCTGTTCTTTCATAATTTGGGACAATCAAGAGAGGCTTCCTAGAAGAGTTGCAGGAAGATCTGGAATCTGGAGAAACTCTCAGTCTCCTGGGTTCCTTTCACTTCATTCAAACCCCCATCCTGCAATTCTTTGATTATTTATAGAAGATATTCCCAAAGGAGGGCAGCTCCTTATTCTGCCTTAGAGATTGCGAAGAGAGATAAATAACACATTCCTCATTCTCTTACTCGCTGGGGAAATTGGGGGCTGTGTTTACATCGCGTCCTTGGTATTTATCCTCCTGCTGACTGTTCCATCCCCTCTATTTCACGTTGTTATTTTACTTCCATTAGGGGAGCAGAAAAAACATGAGAAGCCATTCTGATCCACCCCAATCCTCAGAGGGCATTGCTCGGTCAAACTCAGCATCCTCTCCCTTGTAATTTTCCCTACAAACATCTCATTCAAGAGGCATTTTCCTCCCTCTGAGTGCTAATGTCCTGATGATGATAAAAATAAATAAATATCACACACACACACACACACACACACACACACATATCAAAACAAAACAGAAGGGAAGAAAACAGAACAGAAAATCAATTGCATGCTTGGTTCATTTCATGTTTATATACTTCTGGATTTCCTTCCTGGGCTCCTGAGAATTGCCTAGTTAGCAGTTAGGAAGGGCTGGCGGGGTCACTGCAGTTTTAATGTGGCATGCCTGTCTTCCGTGGCTTTTCTTCTTTGAGAAGGGGCTGGACTTTATTAAGAAAACTTCTGAACATATGAGCTCCTTTATTTATCCATCATGTCTATGGAGACATTGATGCAGTCTATTTTGTATGGGGAACTGACAAGATTATTTGTTATTTTCTGTTCTTTTCCAGAAATAGAGGCTTTGCTTCAAGAAAACCCTGTGGTAGATTAAAACAATTTTGACCACTGGAGTCCTTATTTGGTTAATTTTTCTTTATGCTGGCTCTTCAATGAAGGACAAGATACTCTGAGCATCTAGCTGTGTGTTAAGAACTATGCCAAGCACTTTTCACATGTTATTCCATTTGATTAAACAAACAAATATATTGATGTAAACAGCAATGTCCTAATGCCATAGATGGAGAAAATGAGACTCAGAGTATAAACACAATTCTGATTGGGAGATTGTGAGTCTTTGCAGCCCACTGATATAAATTTACTTCCCTCTGATAACTTTTTAAAAATTCTATATTGTAGTTGATTGTCAATGCTGTGCTAGTTTCAGGCATACACAAAGTGAGTTATTTGCACATATATAGCACGCATTCATTTTCAGATTCTTTTCCCATATGCGCTATTACAGACTATTGACTATAGTTCCCTGTGTATGCAGCAGTCCTTGTTGATTGTCTATTTTATATATCAGATCAGTTCAGTTGCTCAGTTGTGTCCAACTCTTTGTGATCCCCATGGACTACAGTACGCTAGGCTTCCCTGTCCATCATCAACTCCTGGAGCTTACTCAAACCCATGCCCATCAAGTCAGTGATGCCATCTAACCATATTATCCTCTGTTGTCTCCTTCTCTTCCTACTTTCAATCTTTCCCAGGATCAAGGTCTTTTCCTAAGGAGTCAGTTCTTTGCATCAGGTGGCCAAAGTATAGGAATGCCAGCTTCAGCATCAGTCCTTCCAATGAATATTCAGGGTTGATTTCCTTTAGGATTGACTGGTTTGATTTCTTTGCTATCCAAGAGACTCTCAAGAGTCTTCTCCAACACCATTGTTCAAAAGCATAAATTCTGTGGTGCTCAGCTTTCCTTATAGTCCAACTCACACATCCATACATGACTAGTGGAAAAACCATAGCTTTGACTAGATGGACCTTTGTCTGCAAAGTAATGTCTCAGCTTTTTAATATGCTTTATAGGCTGGTCATAGCTTTTCCTCCAAGGAGTTCAGTTCAGTTCAGTTCAGTTCAGTCGCTCAGTCATGTCTGACTCTTTGCTACCCCATGAATTGCAGCAGACCAGGCCTCCCTGTCCATCACCAACTGCTGGAGTTCACTCAGACTCACGTCCATTGAGTCAGTGATGCCATCCAGCCATCTCATCCTCTGTCGTCCCCTTCTCCTCTTGCCCCCAATCCCTCCCAGCATCAGAGTCTTTTCCAATGAGTTAACTCTTCACATGAGGTGGCCAAAGTACTGGAGTTTCAGCTTTAGCATCATTCCTTCCAAAGAAATCCCAGGGCTGATCTCCTTCAGAATGGACTGGTTGGATCTCCTTGCAGTCCAAGGGACTCTCAAGAGTCTTCTCCAACACCACAGTTCAAAAGCATCAGTTCTTCGGCACTCAGCCTTCTTCACAGTCCAACTCTCACATTCATACATGACAACAGGAAAAACCATAGCCTTGACTAGACGAACCTTTGTTGGCAAAGGAATGTCTCTGCTTTTGAATATGCTATCTAGGTTGGTCATAACTTTCCTTCCAAGGAGTAAGCGTCTTTTAATTTCATGGCTGCAGTCACCATCTGCAGTGATTTTGGAGCCCCCCAAAATAAAGTCTGACACTGTTTCCATTGTTTCCCCATCTATTTGCCATGAAGTGATGGGACTGGATGCCATGATCTTAGTGTTTAGAATGTTGAGTTTTAAGCCAGCTTTTTCACTCTCCTCTTTCACCTTCATCAAGAAGCTCTTTTTTTCCTCTTTACTTTCTGCCATAAGAGTGGTGTCATCTGCATATCTGAGGTTACTGATATTTCTCCCAGCAATCTTAATTCCAGCTTGTGCTTCATCCAGTCTGGCATTTCTCATGATGTACTCTGTATATAAATTAAATAAGCAGTGTAACGATATACAGCCTTGATGTACTCCTTTCCCAATTTGGAACCATTGTCCATTGTTCCATGCTTGGTTCTAGCAGTTGCTTCTTGACCTGCATATAGATTTCTCAGGAGGCAGGTAAGGGGGTCTATTATTCCCATCTCTTGAAGAATTTTCCACAGTTTGTTGTGATCCACACAGTCAAAGGCTTTAGCATCTTAGGTTAGCTTTTCCAAAAGCAATGTTTGGAATGTATTTTCATGCATGTGTTATTTGTTAAGGAAATGGTCCTAGGAGAGAATGACAAGCAAGAAGTAGGAGAGAGAGAGGATGAAATCAAGCAGGGGTGTGATTTCAAGTAGGTTCCCATCTCAGTTTGATCCTGCTCTGGAACATATTCCTCTTCAGTTTGTCCTGACTCAGGGCAAAAGAGCTGGATCTGCACACTGCCATCCCTGTCTCTCATTGATAAGAGCTGCCTGAGAAGGCTGTGAACTCCTGTGTACTTTTTTTTTTTAATTGCCTTCTTTTATATTTTAATTTTTATTGGAGTATGGTTGATTTACAACATTGTGGTAGTTTCTGCTGAACAACAAAGTGAATCAGTTATGTGTATATATCCACACTTTTTTTTAGATATTTTCCCATCTAGGCCATTGCAGAGTATTGAGTGGAGTTCCTTGTGCTTTACAGTAGGTGCTTATCTGTTATACTTCTGACTCTGCTTGCACTGAGCAGAGGTCAGGGGTAAGACACACCTAAGCAGACCTAGGTGGAGCAATCTGTGTTTCTAGGGATGACATTTCACATTTCTACTTTATCTTCTTGTCTTTAAACTGGTCAGCCAGATTCTACCACTTCAATTTGTGTAATTTCTCCACATGAAATTGGAAGAAAAAGGTAAGCTCCTCCCAGTCGAACTTAAGTTTCTTGGGCCAGGAGTTTTGACTTTATTCAGTCACATAGCTGATACTCCTACAAGGCAGACTAATAGTTTTGTTTAGTCACCAAGTCATGTCCCATTTGTTGAGACCCCATGGACTTCAGCATGCCTGGCTTCCCTGTTCTCTATCTCCCAGAGTTTGCCCAAACTCATGCCCACTGAGTCTGTGATACTATCCAACCATTTCAGCCTCTGCCACCCCCTTCTCCTCCTGCCTTCAATCCTTCCTAGCATCAGGGTCTTTTCCAGTGAGTCAGCTCTTCATATCAGGTGTCCAGTAGAAGGAGCTGAATAAATATCTAACAAAGGAATGAATGGTGAACAAATGGATATCCACCAATTGCTGAAGGAGAGTTGTATCCATGATTAGATCAATCTTCTAACTATATCACCAAATATTTTGTATTCTCACATTGGGCTTGTCACATATATTATAGAGCTTTAACCACTGGAAAGACACCAATGGACCCAGAGAATGTAAAGTTACTTTAATGAAAAAGGACACAGAAACATACAAAGATATATAATGAAAGAAGGAGATAACACAGTATATCCTAGACCAGGGTGTAACTTTCCAGGCTCCAACCCCACAGGACAAATTGCTATGAATGATAATAGTTCTTAGAATGAAGATTATTCCTTTTCCATTTTAATGGGATTTTATGTCCTCTGAGCGCCTTAAGCCTTCTACTCAGTATAAGAAACTGGAATTTGTAACAACCCCAGACTCCATAAAATATGGACTGGAGCATTATGTGGGTTTGAGGATTTCATTTATATAACTAACTTTGTCCATTAATCTTCATGCTGAGAAAATAATATAAAAATATTTTTATAAGTGAAAGAATACAGTCACAAGAAACACATATTGTATGATATCATTTGTGTGAATTGTTCCAAGACGTCCTTTGTACCCTGGGAGACAATAGTACCTATCCTATAGGATTTATCATCAGGAAGAAATGAATAATAGCAAGTCAAGCATAGAAAATGGTGCTTGATGCCAAGACATAAATGCCTTATAAATATTAAGTATAATTAACTATTAATAAGAAAAAGGCACTAGTGGTAAAGAAACCACCTGCAAATGGAGGAGACATAAGAGACACGGGTTTGATCCCTGGGTCGGGAAGATCCCCTAGAAAAGGGCATGGCAACCCACTCCAGTATTCTTGCCCGTGGACAGAGGAGCCTGCCAGGCTACAGTCCATAGGGTGGCAGAATCAGACACAACTCAGTGACTGAGCATACAAGAAAAACAAATGAACAAAAATGCATCCAGACTGAAAACTGGAAATTGACACATAGACATGCAATAATAATTCACAACTGACACAGTTGAAACACATATGAAGGGATGTTTGGACTTCACAGAGAAACAATTTCACGCACCTTAAATTTTAAAAGATACGTTATTTTCTCATATTGGCAAAGATGACCTTTGTAGCGCACCCAGAAGTTAGTAAGAAGAGACACCAAAGGGCTTTGTCAGACACAGTTAGGAATGTGCAAACTGCAACAGACCATTCTAATGAGCCTTTGGACGAGTTTATCAAAAAGCACTTCATATCATTATGAAATCTCTCATTATATTATTTTCAACCAAGAGCCAAGGACAGGAGAGAGAACTTCCTTTAATGGGAAATGATACAGAACATGTAGAGGTATTTACATACAAAGGAGATAACCGCACTTTTTAGACTGGGTTGTAAATTTCCAGCCTCCGAAGAGATGGAGTGCTGTGAAATATACCTTTGCTGAGAAGGGCAAATTCAAGTTCAGTTCACCTTTAATTGAGGTGTAGAATACTGAGAGGCCTGACTTGATGATGATGATGTCTAAATTTCAACTCCCATGCATAAGCGGGCCCAAATTCTCCTTCCCCCATCCTTACATCACCAGGACCCCAAGAACAGCTCTCCGTATTTTCTGTTACTATACTAGGACAGCTACAGCATCCTTTTACTTGGTCATTTTCTGGATCTCAATTCCTTCTTCATTTGTGTGTGTGTGTGTGCATGGTAGTGTTTGTGGTTGTAAAATTCTATTTTATTGTGCATTCAGCTGTGTGTTTGAAAGAACTTCTTATATAATGTCTAAGGTTTCCAAGTGTCGTACGGCAGTGGAACTTTCCAATTCTCTAGCCCATTCTATGGCCCAAACCAGATATCTATTTTTAAAGGATCTATAAATTTGCCAAATCCCATGGTCCTATGGTTCTAAGAGGAAAACCTAGAATCACACATAATTAAAGGCCTTTTTGAATGCGAATAAGCCTGAGAGAACAAGAAAACCCTACACTTGGCCACACACTGGAGCAGTTTGTGCTTTCATCTCTTCCTACGGTTATCTATAGAGTCCTCTGCAACGCCATCCCAACCCCACATGCAAGTGCCCGGCACCAATGACGCCGTCAGTCTACAAGCCTGCGTTCAAGCCTGCCAGCCCACAAGCCTGTCTGTCCACAAGCCTGTCTGTCCTAGAAGGCAGCTGCCTCTCTAGAAGCTAGCATTCCTATTCTTATAAATCTGTATCCCAGGTTCTAGAACTATATCTCTGACTAGAATATATGCTCTTGCATGTTTGTTGAAAGAATTAGTGATTTCTCTTTTAGAAATAGATCTGATGAGGTGGTAGAGAGAGAGAGAAGGTCTTGTGTGAAACGCTTTGGGTCAACAGTAATAAAGGATGTATTTTTAATTTCACAAATATCAGTTGAACACCAAACATAATTGTACCTACTTTCTAAGTCCTGAAGGATGAATATACTTGGTTTGATTTTTTTTTTAAATGGCTGTTTTTAAAATCAGGATTTCATTTACATTATAGAGGAAGAATTTCTGTGCATGTGTGTAGTATGTGTGTATGTGTGTGAAAGAGAGACAGAGACAGAGATTTCTCCCTTGCAAATTGTCAATATGTTTTTTCATAGGATCTGAAGAGAAATGCTTAACCATAGTAGCAAAAACATTTTCTAGGCAAGTTAGATTCTTTCTAGCTCTGTAACGTTCTACAAGTTACTTCCTTTCACCAAGTATCAATTTTCTCCTACATGCCTTCAAGGGTTGTTATGAGAATTGAGAATTGTAAATAATGTCTATAAACTACCTGGCCCCATAGTAGATGCTCAATAAATCAAAGGTGCTGCTATGACATCATAACATGAGACTCCTCAAATGTGAGGGTCAACTCCCTTGTTAAGTTTCTCTTCCAAGTTCAGGGCTTGGACACTTGTTTTCTTTAAAATTGGGCACAGTGTGACTCCTTGGTACTGATTCTAATCCTGTGAAAAGCATATTATGATAGGCAATTCTGCCAGTTAGGAAAAGACAAGATTGAGCTTGCACATTCTCTTTAGACATCAAGTAAGCGTGAAGCAAGCCTCGTTTATTGGCATTTCCGATTCAGAGCCAGCAGGGGAAATGTAGATAGTGCCATAACCTTGATGCCTTGTGATTCTCTAAAACGCAAACCTATTTGATATGACAAAAAGTTGACCACATTGGTTACTAGGAAAACCTCAGGATGTCCAGAGGAGCCCTTAGGGCATCAAGGGCTAGGGTATCTCACTGCCCCCCGTCTCTAAATGGATAGCATCTCACAGAGACATTTTACCGCATTACCACATTACTCTCATCTGGTGCCAAGAATGTGCTGGAAAAGCCAACAGGAAACAAAAACTAGCCAATTTGTAAAATTTTCTCATGCCTCTTTTATTTCTCAGTGTATGCTTCCATTGATCTCTCAGAATTCTTGAGGCTGGAATGGTGAATAATAACCTCAGGCAATGCATGGTCTGACCTTGGCAGAGGTCTTTCCTTTTGCCTTTCCTGGCTGCCATGGGTCAGATTCCCGTGGGTGTGCAGCATAGCCCCAGAAGAATCGCCTCTGTAGTTCCTCTGTCTGCTTATTGAGAGGAAAGGGGTGGCAGGGAGAATATCAGACTTGGAGTTCTACCACTCATGGACTTAGAGGTCTTGGGTAAATCATTTTATATCCCCAGACCATCATTTTTCAACTGTAAAACAGGATCAATGTCTAGCTCCCCTGAGAACACATTGGTGAGAGTAGTTTATAAACACTAAATCCCGAAGCATGTGGAATCTTTTTTATTTTTGCCATCTCTAGCGTTAGAGGGAAATGAAACACCCTCCATTCGTCTTTCAAGCTAATACCATTTCCAACACTGTCTTATCCACAGTCAGAGCAACACGCTAGAAATAAGATTATGAAAAGATCCTGTGTTGCAGAGAGAGAAAGGAGGGGGGAAAAAAAAGGCAGGGAGAGAAAGAGAGAAGGTTATCATAAGGGACTGGGTTATGTGAATGTGGAGTCCTTTTTGTCCGAAATCCATAGGGCAAGTTGGCAGGCTGGAAATTCAGTTAAGAGTTGATGTTGCCACTGCAGTCTTGAGTCCAAATTCTGCAGGGTAGCAAGTTGGAAACTCAAGCAAGATTTCTATCTTCTAGTCTTGAGAATTCCTTTAACTTTGGAGAAACTTAGCCTTTGCTCTTAAGGCCTTCAATTGACTGGATAAGGTCCACCCATGTGATGGAGAAAATTTTACTTTCTTGAAAATCTAGTGATTTAAATGTTAATCATACCTAAAATATACTTTCACAGGTATCATATCATATCCAGACTAGTGTTGACAAAACAAATGGATGCCATAGTCTATTCAAGTTCACACATAAAATTAACCATCACTGCACCAAAAACATTAGAGGATTTCCAAGTGGAAAGCACTGGATGGTGGTTTGGAAACAAATGACTAAGGGAGCACCTGACCTCTGATCTGCACCAGCAGAAAGGCAGTGGTTGAGGAGGACTTGCTTTTAGGAGTCACTGAAGACCCAATAATGACCAAGAAGTACAGCTCCCAAGAGGCCAACTCTGGCTGAAAATAAGGAAGAACATATGAGCAGTGACATGTGTTGGAAACTAGATGTTTTGATTCAATGGTGGTCTTCAGCATACAGAAGCTGTTGCACTCCAATGAATGCTGTGCTCAGATGGGATGCTGCGTCAGATGGAAAGCCCCTAAAGTAGCATCGAAGGTCTTCCTAAGGTATGAGATTCTGTGATGTTAAATAGATACTCCAAATCATTTCGAGCAAATTTCAAATTTATTTCATTACTCTGTGTGCTACTTTCCTCTTATGAGGCCAGACTGCTTCTTTTCAAGAAGCAAATTCATTAATAGCTTAATGTAAAATTATTTATTCTTTTCATAGTACCTGCTACCTGCCTCTGAAATAAAAATTGCAAGCATGACCTATAGGTTGTCTGCTGTTCAATGCAGTTAGTTTTCTGCACGGCAAAACCACCCATCTTCCATTTGCCCTTGACTCATGCACAGTAGTGGAGAAGGCAATGGCACCCCACTCTAGTACTCTTGCCTGGAACATCCCATGGGCGGAGGAGCCTGGTAGGCTGCAGTCCATGGGGTCGCTAAGAGTCAGACATGACTGAGTGACTTCACTTTCACTTTTCACTTTCATGCATTGGAGAAAGAAATGGCAACCCACTCCAGTATTCTTGCCTGGAGAATCCCAGGGATAGGGGAGCCTGGTGGGCTGCTGTCTATATGGTCGCACAGAGTTGGACACAACTGAAGCGACTTAGAAGCAGCAGCAGCACGCATACTAGCTTGACCACTAGTTGGAAGGAGAGGTCCTCAAATGAAGCAGGCACAAAATATAGTGCCAGATTGAGCTAAGACTTGCAGATCCTGTGTAAGATTTTGATCAAAAAAAAAAATATATATATATATATTTATCAATCTCTCTCTATTGCCCATGGGATAAGCAGAGGTAGTGTGGCACTGGGGCTAATGTTGTTCCCTTGCATAGAAGGATCAGGGCAAGGGAAACAGTGGAAGAATCCAGTAACTCTAACAGAAGGGAGTGATAAGGGCCTGACCTCAGATGAAAAGTTGGATGTGGTGATCTCTCAGATATCCTTAAAATTCTGAGATCAGGTGATCAGTGAGATACAGGGGATTGTCTTCAGGCTTGATCATCATTGATTACATTAATAATTGATAAATGCTTTGCAAACAGCAAAATCACTGGATGATAACAGGTCTTTTCATACATTATATATTAAAGAGCAATTAACTACAAAAAAGAAGCAAATTCATTTATTCATTTTACCCAACGTTTTCCTTTTCTCTGTTGGCATTTTTCCCCCAAAATGTGCTCATTCCTATCTGATGTAAGACTTATTTAATGAGATTTATTCTGATTGTTTTCTTAACGCCAGAGCATTTATGCCAGAGCAAGACTGAAGTACATAAAAGATGGTGCTACATTCAGGAATTCTTTTTCATTGGTGGACTGATCATATAAGCTTTAAAACTGGTATCAGAAGGGCTTTGATCATACTTCAAATTATTGTACTCAGTTATACAGGATACAAATAAATATGATTATTTACCCACATATTTCAGGTTTTCCTAAATTTGATGGTATGGGTAGCATTTTGTTTTTGCATGCCTGCTCAGTTCCTCCATCATGTCTGACTCTTTGCAACCCCATGCACTGTGGCCCACCAGACTTTTTTATCCATGGGATTTCCCAGGCAAGAATACTGGAGTGGATTGCTGTTTCGTTCTCCAGGGGATCTTCCCCACCCAGGGATCAAACCTGCATCTCCTGTGTTGCAGGTGGGTTCTTCACAACTGAGCCACCAGGGAAGTCCCTATTTTGTATTTGACTCATTCACTAATCTTAGGCAAGTGAACTTCTCCATGTCTTAGCTCCTCCATCTGTAGAATGGGTGTGTTGGATTTACTTGTGCACTCAATTTTTCAGATTCTAGCTCTTACATTTGGTGACAGTGATTCCAAGTTATCTTCAGAAGTCTTTCAAAATTCTACTAAATTTTGATGTATGCTACTATTGCTAAACCCCTATTGTATTTGGGATTACCTAATATTTTCTTCTTGCAAACCAAATCTGTTAGACTATCAGAGCTTCCCAGACAAGTATTGGCTCAGAGTTCAAACCCAGCATTATGAAGAAATCCAGCTTACTTTCCGTTATAAGAGAACACATTTAATAGAACTTGTCATATTTTTCTCTCAAGTGAAAGGTATTTAGAGGTGCAGTTTGTCCCTTGGTACCAATCTGAATGGAAAAATAATCCTTAAATACTCCCATGTGATGACTCTCAACACAGCCATGCTTTTATCCCATGCTGCTCATCTTCTGCTGTGTACGTCCCTTTGCGAGGTTCATGTATTCTTATTATTGCCTAGGTTTTAAATTCTTGTTTCCAGAGTAGAATTACAAAGGACGGAGCAATTAGAAACATCTGCTCTCTTTTGGACACTGGGAAGACACCTCCATCACGCACCTTTCTGCTGCTGGGTGATTAGATACAACTTAAAGCAGAATTTAGACTTCCCAGTTGGTGCAATGACAAAGAACTTTCCTGCCAACACAGGAGATGTGGGTTTGATCCCTGAGTCAGGAAGATCCCCTAGAGTAGATAAATAGCAACCCCCTCCATTATTCTTTCCTGGGATATCCCAAAGGCAGAGAATCTGTCAGGCTACAGTCCACACGGGTCACAAAGAGGTGGATGCAACTGAGCGCACACACACAGGGACAGAACTGCTTTACCTTCGGACTGGGGTTTTCTTCTTGTCAGTGAAAGAATGAAATGCATAAGATGGAACTCTCTTTTCTCACCCACTGAATGGATGTGATCTGTCTGTCACTCAATCTGATTAGGAATACATATCCTACCAAGACAGGAGTGGAAAGAATCATGAATAGTTGAATACCCCAAAGCCAGTTTGTTTTCCTAATGTTGGGCTGATTCTAAGGCAGCATCAGTTCAGTTCAGTTCAGTCACTCAGTCGTGTCCGACTCTTTGTGACCCCCCATGAATCGCAGCAAGCCAAGCCTCCCTGTCCATCACCAACTCCCAGAGTTCACCCAGACTCACGTCCATTGAGTCAGTGATGCCATCTAGCCATCTCATTCTCTGTCGTTCCCTTCTCCTCCTGCCCCCAACCCTCCTAGCATCAGAGTCTTTTCCAATGAGTCAACTCTTTGCATGAGGTGGCTAAAGTACTGGAGTTTCAGCTTTAGCATCATTCCTTCCAAAGAAATCCCAGGGCTGATCTCCTTCAGAATGGACTGGTTGGATCTCCTTGCAGTCCAAGGGACTCTCAAGAGTCTTCTCCAACACCACAGTTCAAAAGCATCAATTCTTTGGTGCTCAGCCTTCTTCACAGTCCAACTCTCACATCCATACATGACCACTGGAAAAACCATAGCCTTGACTAGATGGACCTTTGTTGACAAAGTGATGTCTCTGCTTTTCAATATGCTATCTAGGTTGGTCATAACTTTCCTTCCAAGGAGAGTAATGGATTTTGTCTATATTGCCATGAGGGGATGGTTATAAAAATTAAAAACAAAACAAAACTCCTATCATTAGTTTCCAAAGTAAATGAAGGCTGAAGATGCTGAACAAACCATGTACATCATCACTTTAGATGTAGGTTTGAGAGGTGTATCAACAGTTACTGAGAATTGCACATACAGCCATTGATTATCAGAGCTAGAAAAACTGTGGAGAATTCTAGTCCAGATATGGGCATTCATAATTGGGTAAACCATGGCCCAGAAAAATAGGTTGATGTAATATTTCTGATAGCACATAAAATTTACTGAACAGTTACCATGTTAAGTACCATGGAAGACACTTCACAAAGGCAAACTACATTTTTATGAAATCTTTCAGAGTTTTTTTTTAGTATTTTCCTCCCTTTCTTTTTTTTTCTTCTCTTGGAATTCTCCAGGCCAGAATACTGGAGTGGTAGCTGGTCCATTCTCCAGGGGATCTTCCTAACCAGGGATTGAACCCAGGTCTCCTGCATTGCAGGAGGATTCTTTACCAGCTGAGCCACCAGGGAAGCCCTATATAGAAAATAGCAATTAGCTCATAGGGTGGTCACTGGAATTAAATCAGTAACATTCAAATGATGGTTTTAGTATATGATGGGTCCTCAGAAAATGGGACAGGTACTTGACAGATATTTCAGAGGGCATGATGTTACCACCCTGTGCATGGAGCGGGTGTGGTGAGTGATGTGTTGGCATTTCTAATGCTTTTCAACCTGGTGCTCCCATGATACTGTGAATCACTTGCTTGGGATCAAAGGTACATGTCCTTCCTGATTCACAGTCCTGCAATCGTAAGTCTAACTCAGAGATGTCAAAAAGAGACAAGCATACATTGCTGTCCAAAACTAACATAAATATGAAATATTGATTCTAAAGCTTTACATTTTCAATTCAAGTTTCAGTACCTTCAGTACATACTTATAGAAACAAAAAGCAAAGTTTTACCTTGAAGAAGCAATGCAGTATTAGATTTTTTTTTTCCTTAGGAAAGAATAAGCACAGATGTGGTAAGGAGGGAGCTGGATGGGGGGTTAGATGTAGCAGATTCTCCTCTGCTACACCTACCGAGTAGGTGGGTCCTGGCACTCTACTGGGATGGACATACCCTAGACTCCTAATCAGGCTTAGTTTTCCCATTTTTTAAGTGAATAAATTAACTTAGAACTAAATGGACTCTTAGAACCTTTCCAACACAGTGTAATATCTATATGAAAACCAGAAAACTCTAATATTTTACCTACATGGTAGCTACCACGTAACAGTGTCGACAGGGCTTGCATTGAAATGCAATTGAGTACCTCCCAATGTGCCTAGCACTGTGTCATCTAATCCGTGAGAGCATCTAGTGATGAAAGTGATTTAAGACAACAAGCAGACCTTATCATTCTATTCCCCCAAATCTTTCCCACGTCCATCTTGACCACTATAAGAGTGAGTCTGGCAGATTGCATTCCACTGTGGTTGAAAGATGCATCCGGGGTCTGTAGTGTATTCCCCTTCCTCATGTTTCCATTACTCAAGGAACATTTTCAAAGGATGAGATCTGCTCAATTTTCGAATAGTTTCCAGAGGGATGTGGCAGAGTGCCACCTCATTTGATTCACTTAAAATTAGACCACAGTGAGGAATCCCAGTGTCCCACTGGGAGCAGCTCTGTACCGGTGGGAGGGTGGGAGGAGAGACCTACCCTTTTGCTGCTGGAATACAAGAAGGGTTCTCCATCCTTGCCTCACAAGTTTCCCCAGTTCTGATTATTTTGAGCACTAACTCTCTCAATGAAAACAGGATATAATATTATTCCTGAGCTCCCCCTCCCCTCTTCCACCTATCACCTCACATTACAGTTAGGAATTCATGGATACTAATTCTAACTGAAATGAAGGACACTTATTGGGAAAAAAAAAAGTCATTGCAAGTTCATATCCTATTTTCAATCCCTAAGAAGTCTACCACAGGTTACATTTGGTAAAGACTTAAAATATACTCACACTGCATATGGGATATTTTGTTGTTCAGTCTCTCAGTCTTGTCTTACTCTTTGCTACCCCATGGACGGCAGCATGCCAGGCTTCCCCTGTCCTTCACCATCTCCTGGAACTTGCTCAAACTCATGTTCATCAAGTCAATGATGCCATCCAAACATCTCATCCCCTGTCATCCTCTTCTCCTCCTGCCTTCAATCTTTCCTACCATCAGGGTCTTTTCTAATGAGTCAGCTCTTCACATCAGGTTTCCAAAGTATCAGAGCTTCAGCCTCAGCGTCAGTCCCTCCAATGAATGTTTATGATTGATTTCCTTTAGGATTGACTGGTTTGATCTCCTTATACCCAAATGTAGTATACTTGGGTGCAGTCTCAAAAATGACAGAATGATCTCTGTTCATTTCCAAGGTAAATCATTCAATATCACAGTCATCCAAGTCTGTGCCCCAACCCCTAATGCTGAAGAAGCTGAAGTTGAACAGTTCTATGAAGACCCACAAGATCTTCTAGAACTAACACCAAAAGAAGATGTCCTTTTCATCATAAGGGACTGGAATGCAAAAGTAGGAAGTCGAGAGATGCCTGGAGTAATAGGCCAGCTTGGCCTCAGAGTACAAAATGAAGCAGGGCAAAGGCTAACAGAGCTTTGTCAAGAAAACACATCAGTCAGAGCAGACACCCTCTTCCAACAACACAAGCGGTGACTCTATACATGGACACCATGAGATATTCAATACTGAGATCAGACTGATTATATTCTTTGCATGTGGGATACAATCCTGGGTATATTAGCTAACTTGGGTTGTCATAACAAAATGTTATAAAATTTAAATCTATGTTCTCATACCTGTGTGTGCTGGAAACCCAAGACTAGGGTGCCAGTGTGAACAGTTCTGGTGAGAGTATACACACAGACAAAAAGAAAGAGAGCTCTCATCCTTTACTTATAAAGCCACAGTCACATCACATTAGCGCTCCATCCTTACAATCTTCTTTAACCTTAATAACTCTTAAAAGGGGGTTTTCCCAGTGGCTCGGTGGTAAAGAACCCACCTGCAATGCAGGAGATGTGGGTTCAATCCCTGGGTCAGGAAGATTCCCTGGAGGAGGGCATGGCAACCCACTCCAGTATTCTTGCTTGGAGAATCCCATGGACAGAGTAGCCTGGCTGGCAGGCCTCAGCCCATGGTGTCACAAGAGTCTGACATGTCTGAAGTGGTTTAGAACACGTGCACAAGCCTTGAAAGGCCTTTCTCTTCAAATACAATCACATTGAGAGCTGGGGCTTCAGCACGTGAATTTTGGTAGAGAGGAGAGGGGAACAGTTCAGTTCATAGCACTTGGGTTTCCAAAATTTTCTTTCTCTGTCCTCAGAGATAAGTCCCCAAAGAGAAATCAAACTCGGCTTAGATTTCCCAAGGATTTCCAGATCTATAAACTAAAGGAAAATTTGGACTAATTTGCCTGAAATGGGTAAGTTCAGTGATCTGCTTTTGTTTTTTTCATGTACCTATTTATGGGTTGGAAAGAATTCAATATTTGGAGAGAGCAGATTGAGTTCTAATCTTGGTAATATTACTAATTTGCTTTATGACCTCAGCTTTTTCCATCTGTAAAGTGAAATCTTCTGGGAAGACTTCTTCCCACTCTGATATTCTGGGGATCTGAGATGTATGGATTGGTATTTGTGTTCCTTTTGGAATAGAGACTTGTAATCAAAATCCAAAGGGTGCTCTTGGATCTACATTTTCAGTGGCCTCATGGCTAGGACAATGGAATAGAGAAAGCTTAAACAAAATATGAAAACAAACTTCCTGGGGAGAGGTGGAAGACAGACACTGAACTATAATCTAGAAGGGGAATTGGAAGCAGTCAGGTGAAATATTCATATGTCAAAAGGAGCAGTTCTTGGAGTGTTCTTCCTGCCTGCTGGTTTACATCTTATGGAGTGTTGGATAGATGAGACATCTCAGTGATTTATAGAGTCTCAGATCAGATCAGATCAGTCACTCAGTCGTGTCCGACTCTCTGCGACCCCATGAACTGCAGCACGCCAGGCCTCCCTATCCATCACCAGCGCTCGGAGGTCACTCAGACCCACATTCATCAAGTCAGTGATGCCATCCAGCCATCTCATCCTCTGTCGTCCCCTTCCCCTCCTGCCCTCAATCCCTCCCAGCATCAGAGTCTTCTCCAATGAGTCAACTCTTCGCATGAGGTGGCCAAAGTACTGGAGTTTCAGCTTTAGCATCATTCCTTCCAAAGAAATCCCAGGGCTGATCTCCTTCAGAATGGACCGGTTGGATCTCCTTGCAGTCTAAGGGACTCTCAAGAGTCTTCTCCAACACCACAGTTCAAAAGCATCAATTCTTCGGCGCTCAGCCTTCTTCACAGTCCAGCTCTCACTTCCATACATGACCACAGGAAAGACCATAGCCTTGACTAGGCGAACCTTTGTTGGCAAAGTGATGTCTCTGCTTTTCAATATGCTATCTAGGTTGGTCATAACTTTCCTTCCAAGGAGTAAGCGTCTTTTAATTTCATGGCTGCAGTCACCATCTGCAGTGATTTTGGAGCCCCCCCAAATAAAGTCTGACACTGTTTCCACTGTTTCTCCATCTATTTCCCATGTAGTGATGGGACCAGATGCCATGATCTTCGTTTTCTGAATGTTGAGCTTTAAGCCAACCTTTTCACTCTCCACTTTCACTTTCATCAAGAGGCTTTTTAGTTCCTCTTCACTTTCTGCCATAAGGGTGGTATCATCTGCATATCTGAGGTTATTGATATTTCTCCCAGCAATCTTGATTCCAGCTTGTGTTTCCTCCAGTCCAGCATTTCTCATGATGTACTCTGCATATAAGTTAAATAAACATGGTGACAATATACAGCCTTGATGTACTCCTTTTCCTATTTGGAACCAGTCTGTTGTTCCATGTCCAGTTCTAACTGTTGCTTCCTGACCTGCATACAGATTTCTCAAGAGGCAGATCAGGTGGTCTGGTATTCCCATCTCTCTCAGAATTTTCCACAGTTTATTGTGATCTACACAGTCAAAGGCTTTGGCATAGTCAATAAAGCAGAAATAGATGTTTTTCTGGGAACTCTCTTGCTTTTTCGATGATCCAGCAGATGTTGGCAATTTGATCTCTGGTTCCTCTGCCTTTTCTAAATCCAGCTTGAACATCAGGAAGTTCACGGTTCACATATTGCTGAAGCCTGGCTTGGAGAATTTTTAGCATTATAGAGTCTAGTCACTAGTTAAAGGACAGAATAATGATAAGTGTTTTCTTAACAAACAGGCATTTTCTGAAAATAAGAGATTTATTTATAAGTACTTTACATATATTATTATGTTCAAATTAATTCTAACCACAAACATTGGAGTATCACTTTTATTCTTAAATTCCAGAAAAAAAAAAAAATCTAATTTCACGCACTTAAAGCAATTTGTCGGAAATCGTATGATTGGAGAGAAACAGGGAACAGATTCCAAACAAGCCAGTTGACCTGAGATCTCCTAAGGACTAGCCCATTCTGTCTTATCAGGAAAACTGAGGTTTAGTCATGTCTTCTCCACCAGAGAGTGTTCCAAGAAGATGGGGCTGCATGCAACCTTTTACCTCCAACACAATGCAGTGTAAAACATGCTTGGGTGTAGAAAATACAGGATGATGGCAAACTCCAAATAAGTCTCCTCAAACTTAAACAGAATCAGGAGCACCTTCAAGAAGGAAACAGTCTATGGTGAGAACGAAAGACTAAGAATGACTTCCACAGGTGAGAATAGGGGAAATACAGTGGGACAAGAGGGACAGTGAAACACGCCAGGACCCAAGAAGAGTTTCATGCCAAACGGCATCTGTCTTCCATGCTCAGTTACTCCATATCCCCAAAACATTATTTACTCAAAAGTACATCCTGAATACACCACAATTATGTATGCCATAGCATGTTCATCACATCCTAACGGCATGTTTCTTCACCTCTCTTTACTGACAGTGAATTCTGGCTGTTCGTCTTGGATTTACCATTGAATCTTATCCAATTAATGTTTTCTTTTCACTTCATTTGCCCTAAGTGGGTCTACCAGGCATCATGGAAGTGAGTAAACAAGATCTAATGCACTGCTTTCCAGGACATCATCATCTCTGTTGGAGATGGTAGACAAACATGCAAGTTGCTGAACTTCAGGATCTTTATATGTAAACTGGAGATGAGAAAACCTCTACCAGCTATCTCACAGGAAAATGAAGTGCCTGGTAAAACAATACCTCAAAAATACTTTACCAAGTATCATTTGTGTGTAAGCTTATAGCTATAAATAGTTAAATGATGATGGTGTGATCACTCATCTAGAGTCAGACATCTTGGTGCGAAGTCAAGTGGGCCTTAGGTAGCTGAGTTATTTCAAATTGTAAAAGATGATGCTGTGAAAGTGCTGCACTCAATATGCCAGCAAATTTGGAAAACTCAGCAGTGGGCAAAGGACTGGAAGAGGTCAGTTTTCATTCCAATCCCAAAGAAGGGCAATGCCAAAGAATGCTCAAACTTACCACACAATTGCACTCATCTCACATGCTAGTAAAGTAGTGCTCAAAATTCTCCAAGTTAGCCTTCAACACTACGTGTACTGAGAACTTCCAGCTGTTCAAACTGGATTCAGAAAAGGCAGAGGAACCAGAGACTGAATTTCCAACATTCATTGGAACATAGAAAAAGCAAAAGAATTCCAGAAAAACATCTACTTCTGCTTCATTGACTATGCTAAAGCCTTTGACTGTATGGATCACAACAAACTGTGGAAAATTCTTCATGGGATGGGAATACCAGACCACCATACCTGCCTCTTGAGAAATCTGTACGCAGGTCAAGAAGCAACTGTTAGAACTGAACATGGAACAAGGGACTTGTTCCAAATTGGGAAAGGAGGTATGTCAAGGTTGTATACTGTCACCCTGCTTATTTAACTTATATACAGAGTACAACATGTGAAATGCTGGGCTAGATGAAGCACAAGATGGAATCTTGATTGCTGGGAGAAATATCAATAACCTCAGTATGCAGATGATGCCACCCTTATGACAGAAAGGGAAAAGGAACTAAATTTAGAGCCTCTTGATGAAGGTGGAAGAGGAGAGTGAAAAAGCAGGCTTAAAACTCAACATTTAAAAAATGAAGATCACGGCATCTGGTACCATCACTTAATGGCAAATAGATAGGGAAACAATGGAAACAGTGACAGACTTTATTTTCCTGGGCTCCCAAATCACTGCAGATGGTGACTGCAGCCATGAAATTGAAAGATGCTTGCTCCTTGGAAGAAAAGCTATGACAAACCTAGACAACGTACTAAAAAGCAGAGACGCTACTTTGTCAGTGAAGGTCCATATAGTCAAAGCTATGGTTTTTCCAGTAGTCATGTATGGATGTGAGAGTTGGACCATAAAGACAGCTAAATGCTGAAGAATTGATGCTTTTGAACTGTGGTGTTGGAGACTCTAGATAGTCCCTTGGACTGCAAGGAGATCCAACCAATTCATCCTAAAGGAAATCAGTCCTGAATATTCATTAGAAGGACTGATGTTGAAGCTGAATCTCCAATACTTTGATACATAGAGGTGATTCCACCTGATGCCAAGAGCCAATTCATTAGAAAGGCCCTAATGCTGGGAAAGATTGAAGGCAGGAGAAGGGGACGACAGAGAATGAGATGGTTGGATGGCATCACTGACTCAATGGACATGACTTTGAGCAAGCTCTGGGACGTGGTGAAGGTAGGGAAGCCTGGTGTGCTGCAGTCCATGGGGGTGACAAAAAGTCAGACATGACTGAGTGACTGAACACAACAAAAAGAAAGAAAAACAAAGCTCCTTTCTTTAGTTGTTGCTCAGTTGTCTTCTTAAGTTTGTGTTGTTGCTGTTCATTTGTTAAGTCTCATGAAATGTGATCCACAGGAGGAGGGAATAGCAAACCACTCAAGTATTCTTGGCTCGAGAACTCCATGAGCAGTATGAAAAGCTCTTTCCTTAGTAAAATCCCAATTTTTAAATGAAGAAGCGATGTTGGACATTATCGCTTAGTGAACACCATGACACTAACTGCTTCAGGCAAGGTTCTTCAATAGAAATAAAAACTAATGGACTAAAGATACATAGGGAAATGTATTTTCTGAATTTAAATATTAATATGAGGAAACAGCAGATAATAGACCTTCTACCAAAAGACTGACCTGTGTCCTGTATTCTTCCAAAGTGCCACAGTCATTTAAAATAAAAGAGAGAAAAAAAGACACTGAGGAATTGCCCCAGATTGGGAGAAACTAAGGGGACATGACAACTAAAAGTAACATTTAATCCAGGAGTGAACCCTGGGCCAGCAAAGGACATCTGTGGTACAGGTAGAAAGCTTCATATAAGGTCTGTAGTTTATAGGGTTGCAACCATAATTT
Source organism: Tragelaphus eurycerus (assembly GCA_935064755.1). Lineage (NCBI taxonomy): Eukaryota > Metazoa > Chordata > Mammalia > Artiodactyla > Bovidae > Tragelaphus > Tragelaphus eurycerus. The sequence continues at coordinate 2,781,081 of CAKXYN010000083.1, forward strand.
TTTAATTCCATAACTGCACCAAGGTTATATAAGATGTTAACATCTGGGGAAATCCGGTGACGGGTATACAGGGATATTTTGTCCTATTTTTTTCAACTTTTTTGTACACCAAATTTTTTTTTTCAACTAATAAGAAGAAGGTACTTCGCTCATGAATCCAGGCCCTTGAAGTTAAAAGAAAATGGTCATGTGATCTGTTGCCAGCATCTGAGGGTGTATTTTGTTGTTCCTATAATTCAATGGAATTATCTGGATGACCGGCTCAGAGTCCCCAAACCCACAAATCCATATTCAGAATCTTTGGGTGATGAAAGGCAGAAAAACAGCGGCACACATTGTGCCCGGCACCGTTCGGCCACTTTACGTGTGCCCCCGTGTCGCTCTGCCCTTGGCATTGTGTCCTTTCAGTGCTCTTACCTTGTCTCGCAATGTGAATTCTGTGTCATAGAAGGAGGTCCGCACCAGTCCCCTCCTCCCTCTGAACCCAGAAAGCAAACAGCTTAATTGGAAATTGCTGTTTTTCTTCTCCCTGAGATGGTAAAAATCATTTTCCATTTCTTCAGGCAGTTGAGAGTCACTGCCCTCCAGGAAATGAGGAACGTTTCCCTGGACTTTATTTTTCTACATGCTATAAAATTAATTACAGTTTTGTTTCATTTCAGGGTTGAGGTAGGGTTAACAGAGGAGGGGAAATGCATTAAGGCAAAGGAGTAAATAATATACAAACCTAAAAGATGTTTTGAAAGGTTTCCAGAAACCAGGTGAATAATTGATGATACTCTGAAGCATCCAGATCTTTCCCATGAAGTGGTAGTTATGCCAAAATGAATTGCAAGTGATCTTTTCCCTCTCTCTTTTCCCTTACAGACACACACACACACACACACACACACACACACAAGTCCCTTTACTGACCCCCTTCACAGATAAGAGATACTATTATCCATCCATTCAGAGTGTCTTGAAAGTCAGACCCATTCACCTCTTCCCTCATTCTCAAGCCCACCGCTCTTACATGAATCTTGTCTACATTTATATGCAGATAATTTTATGCACTAGCGGAGGAAATGGCAACCCATTCCAGGATTCTTGCCTGGGTTATCCCATGGACAGATGAGACTGGTGTGCCACCATCCACCAGTGGAATAGCAGAAGAGTCGCAGAAGAGTCAGGCACATTTAGTGAGTAAACAGTAACAACAACAATCTTAGGCATCTGGTCTCCCTGCCCAAGTCTGGACAGACTACTGCCTCCTACAGAACTTTCCTGCTCTGCTTTTATGGTGCCCTGCTGAGCAGAACCCTCAGTCCTCAATTCCTGCCTATGAACAACAGTCCAATCCTTCTGAGTTCTGGCTTCTGACTTCATTTCCACTGGACAATCTAGCAACCCTGAGTATCTTTTCATTAAATATTTATTCCCTTCCTTTGTCCATATAGCCTGTCCACCAGGAATGAATGTACTCTGCCCTCATTTCAGCCTGCTGAAATTCTGTTTCTCACAATTATGTAAGTGCTACCTCTTTCCTGAAACCCTCCCCCAATTTTCAGTTATTCTGGTAGTAATTTGCCTGAGATTACATTTGTAGGCAGTTGCCTCTACTCAACTACAAACGTCCTGAAGGTAGAAAATGTGTGCTTTAGTATTTTCTCCTCTTAAGAACATACAGATATGGTTCAGAAAGATTTTGAGAGAAAAAGTTTATGGAATGTTGGGAGATTATATCTATTTTATATCTGATGAATAGGCTTGTAACATGGAAAATCTAATTCTGTGGCACACAGCATGCCATCACAATTCTGAAAAATGTGATGCTCCGTGAACATTTTCATAGCACTATTTTACAATTTTCTTTCTACATTATTAATTCTCAGAATCCATTCAGTACAGTAGGCTTGATTCTCCTTATCTTTCTGATGAGAAAACTGTGAGTTGGGCAGTGATCAAGTCTAGCCTGATGCAAAGAGGTGACTCATTGGAAAAGACCCTGATGCTGGGAAAGATTGAGGGCAGGAGGAGAAGGGGGTGACAGAGGATGAGATGATTCAATGGCATCACCAACTCAATGGACATGAGTTTGAGAAAACTCCAGGAGACAGTGAAGGACAGGAAGGCTGGCATGCTGCATTTCATAGGTTTGCAAAGAGTCAGACATGACTTAGAGACTTCTGAACAACCAAAGTCTAGCTGGGGCAGAGTGAGAGGACTTAGAGCTATACTGCTGCTGCTACTGGTAAGTCACTTCAGTCGTGTCCGACTCTGTGTGACCCCATAGACCACAGCCCACCAGGCTCACCTGTCCCTGGGATTCTCCAGGCAAGAACACTGGAGTGGGTTGCCATTTCCTTCTCCAATGCATGAAAGTGAAAAGTGAAAGTGAAGTCGCTCAGTCACGGCCCTAGGTAATCGCTGGAAGAGGAAGCCATTGACAGGGGTGGGGGGTTACACTCGACTCAAAGATCTACAGACTGACTTTCTAGCCTCATCCATTCCATCTAGGAGCTCAGTGATCTTGTATAAGTCATTTGGTTTTCCAGTCTATTTCCTGTTTATCTTGTGTGTGTGTGTGGTATTCAAACACTGAATCATTCAACCATTCTTATATTTTTGGACGTGGGGCAATGTTTCTTTTTTTAAGCCATGATGAATAGCCCTGTGATGAGTATCTATCACTGGAGTGCAGTTGGTTTACTGTGCTGTGTTAGTCTTGGCTGTGCAGCAGTGTGAATCTGTAGTACACATTCATATATCCACTCCTTTTAGACGATTTTCCCATCTAGGCCACTCCATAATATTGAGCAGCGTTCCCTGTTCTATGCGGTAGGTCCTCGTCAGTTATCCACTTTACATGCAGTAGTGGGTATGTGATAGTCCCGTAGAGGCACTGGCGCAATGACGCCTCTACAAGATGTATAATGTGGCGAGCTACGTCCATAGTGGAGGCCCCGATTGGCCAGGTTAAGAGGCCCTCGAGGTCTCTGAACTGCTAGAGATGAGTCGTCTACACTGCTCTCTGCCCCCACCGAGAGGCCAGGCTGCCATGCTGATGCTTCCACTTGACATCTTCCTGTATGTGAGCTGTGAAGAGTGAGCATCACTCTGGTCTCAGGAGACAATCTAGTGCACCGGTTAAGAACACAGCCTATGGGGCCGGACGGCCTGGGTTTGTATCTCACCTCAACCTCCAGACTCGGCCTGTGGCCTTAAGAAAGTCGCTTCCCCTGCCCATGCCTCACTCCCCCCATCTGCAAAATGGCAGGGATAGTACTCACCTCCTAGGACTGCCTGAGCGTCTGTGAGGTAAACGTCTGCTAACAGCACCTCTCGTAAATGGTAGCTATTTTTACTTCTGTGCCAACCACTCAGGCTCCTGGGAGGATCAAACGAGAACAGTTTGTAAACTTTAAAGCACTAATGGAAAATAAAGACTTAGTACAAACGAATATGCTTTTTTCTCTAAAACTGGAAAAAAAAAGTGCCCTCTTGTTCCAAAATCCTTCTGAGATCATGAGCTAAAAAACTCAAAGACTATTCATACCCTTTATGAGACATAATTTTCTTCTAAGACATTTTCAAAGTTAACTTTACGGTGAACTTTCTCCAAAATGTCTCTTGTTGGAATGAGTTTATGTAGACTTGAGCTTTTGACTACTTTATTTTAAATATCCCCACTTTCAAAGTTAGAAAAACAATTACAATAAACAAATAACACAAAGTTATAAATTACAAAAGCCATTTTTTTAATCTGTGAAGATTTTTAACTTGAAATGGGTATATCTTGCATCCTCCATGGATAGCTTCTCCCTATAAATTATGTATTCAAATTGTAACATTAAGCCATCAACTCAGAAATCAGTAAGGGAAAGTACCTTTTTATTTTGGAAGCACCTCGGTGCTAAATGAAATGGATGGCTGGTACATGCTTTCCCTACCATTTGCAAAGTAATAAATAAGAGCAGAATAATAGCATATTTTAAAATGCCACATTGATATACACACACTGACTGAAATATACGCACGTAGTAAATAGTCTGGGAGATGGTTTAGGTCAGCTTCCAAACTGGTTGACAGTCATAATTTGGTACAATTACCCAATTTTTAGTAATACTTTGTGAAGGGTATTGTCTTAGAATTGTGGAGGATAGAAGACAGGTGGGATCTAGTGAAAATAAAATATTGATTTCAACCCAAAATCCATATTTATTGAGAAGACTGTATTTAAGTTTGAAAAGGTCAAATGGAGCTCCTGGAATGGCTTTTTCTTTTTTTCTTTTTCTTTTTCTCATTGCCTCTTTGCTCAGGTCTTTATTCAAAATTAGCTGTCCAAAATGATTTGGCATTTATGGAATAAACAAGTTTAAGTTTATGCAGCAGGCTTCTTTTCCTCTGTGGTATGTTTCTTTTCTGGAGGCTTCTTTTTCAGCTGCTGGTTTCTTGGTCCCTGCTGGAACAGCTTTGGTCGGGCTCAGGGCTTTCTGTTCTCAGATCTGCCCACCATCATCTTTCCTAACTGGGTTTGCTTCCCTAACTGATGACATTTCCATAGATTGCAACTTCTACATGATGTTATACTAAACACATACATTTCTGAAGTCGAATAAACAGCACAAGCTGAGCCCAGTTTATATTTGATTCCTACAAGGCTTCTCAGAGTCTGTAATAAATTTATGACTCTTGGAAGGGGATGGAGGAAGTTGTGTTGCTCAAACCCATTAGATTAAACAGTATATTTACAGGTTAGTGTTCCGCAGAATAACTGGGGAAACACTGGATTAAGAATTAGCTTAGATTCCTTTGCTCAGTAAAGAGGAACTTGATGGGGGTAATGGAGATACAGCTGTTAACACATAGCTGCTGTCCTATTTTCATGCAGCTCACACCTGGGAGGTGAAGCCTAGTGCATGAATATTTTAGCAGGAAGTGTGAAAGGCTGGGGAACACCTTGGGGGAAGAGGGATGCCTTATTAACTTTTAGATGCTTGACATGTTGCCTGATGTGGAACCAATGCAGAGTTGATGTTCAACTGATGTTGGTGAACAGGCTGGAGAAGGAGAAAGAAATCAAGGGACCCTGGAAGGAAAAAGATTTGGGGTGGAGGAAAAATGGGTTGAGAAGAGACCAGTCTAGGAGTATAATAAAAGGCAGACAGTTAGTTGACCAACATTGAAAAATCCCGAGAGTTTCTAAAAGAATGGGGGCGGGGGGATTCTGTCTGGGAAAACTGAGGGTAGCAGTTAAAATGACACATTCTGCATCACAGAGCTGCTTCAGGTTGGTCTCATTATAGATATAGACACATTTCACAAAGTGAGGTAGTCTAAGAAGTTCCTGCTCCAAGAGATCTTGCAGATGCCCCAGTGTGAATGTCTTTCCTTATCTGTCCATGTGACCTCTCAAACACAGATTTTTATGTGTGTGTGTGTGTGTGTGTGTGTGTGTGTGTGTGTGTTTAAGCAGACAATGAGATCCACTTAATCTATTGTGCACCCTTCTGCTTTGACCTTTAGGAAGTTCAGAGCTTAATGTGGTCCACAATTGCAGTAACACTTACCTATCCCAGTCCAGTTGTATTCATATCTCCCCTTTATGTCAACACATCCAAAACTGCTACAATGTCTCAGAAACTATCCTAGGCTCTGTGAGTGCTGTACATAATGCCTCAAAGAGCTCTGACCAGTCATGGGACAAGCAATTTTTATTTGCTGATTCATTCATTAACTCATGAAGTTATTGGCTATCTAACATGGGTCAAGATCTTTACCAGGAGTATTAAAGAAGATAAAAATGTAAATAATAATGACATTTTTCACCTTGATTATAGTTTCCTTTGCTGTGCAAAAGCTTTTAAGTTTAATCAGGTCCCACTTCTTTACTGTTGTTTTTATTTCTGTTACTCTAGGAGGTGGGTCATAGAGGATCTTGCTTTGACTTATATCATCAAATGTTCTGCCTATGTTTTCCTCTGTTTTATAGTTTCTGGTCTTACATTTAGGTCTTTAATCCATTTCAAGCTTATCTTTGTGTATGGTGTTAGGAAGTGTTCTAATTTCATTCTTTTACATGTACCTGTCCAGTTTTCCAGCACCATTTATTGAAGAGGCTGTCTTTGCCCCATTGTATACTGTTGCCGCTCTTGTCAAAAATAAGGTACCCATAGGTGCATGGGTTTATTTCTGGGCTTTCTATCTTGTTCCATTGGTCTATATGTCTGTTTTTGTGCCAGTACCATACTATCTTGATGACTGTAGCTTTATAGTATAATCTGAAGTCCAGCTCCATTCTTCTTTCTCCAGACCGCTTTGGCTTTTGGGGTCTTTTGCGTCTCCATATGATTTTTCGTTCTAGTTCTGTGAAAAATGTCCGGTAATTTGACAGGGATTGCATCAAATCTGTAGATTGCATTTGGTAGTATAGTCATTTTTGCAATATTGATTCTTCTTACACAGGAACATGGAATAGCTCTCCATCTGTTTATGTTGTTTTTGGTTTCCTTCATTAGTGTTTTATAATTTTCTGTGTACAGTTCTTTTGTCAACCAAGGTGAGTTTATTCCTAGATATTTAATTCTTTTTGTTACAATGGTGAATGGGATTGATTCCTTAAATTCTCTTTCTGATTTTTCATTGTTGGTATATAGAAATGCAAGTGATTTCTGTGTATTGATTTTGGATCCTGCAACTTTGCTAAATTCACTGATTAGCTCTACCAATTTTCTGATACTATCGTCAGGGTTTCTTTAGGGTCTTCTATGTACAGTATCATGTCATCTGCTAACAGTGAGAGCTTTACTTCTTTTCTGATCTGGATTCATTTTATTTGGCTTTCAGAACTATGTTGAATAATAGTGGGGAAAGTGGACACCCTTGTCTTATTCCTGATCTTAGGGGGAATGCTTTCAGTTTTTCACCATTGAGAATAATGTTTGCTGTAAGCTTATCATATATGGCCTTTACTATGTTTAAGTAGGTTCCTTCTGTGCCCATTTTTGGAGAGTTTAATTATAAATGGGTGCTGAATTTTGTCAAAGGCTTTTTCTGCATCTATTGAGATTATCATATGGTTTTTATCTTTCAATTTGTTAATATGGTGTATCACATTAATTGATTTGCATATACTGAAGAATCCTTTCATCCCTGGAATAAACCCAACTTGATCATGCTTTTTGATGTGTTGCTGAATTCTGTCTGCTAAAATTTTGTTCAGGATTTTTGCATTTATGTTCATCAGTGATTTTGGCCTGAAGTTTTCTTTTTTTGTGTGTGTTGTCTTTGGTTTTGGTATCAGGGTGATGGTTGCCTCATAGAATGAGTTTGGAAATGTTCCTTCATCTGCAATTTTTTGAGTTTTAGAAGGATAGGCATTAGCTCTTCTCTAAATGTTTGCTAGTATTCTCCTGTGAAGCCATCTGGTCCTGGGCTTTTGCTTTTTGGGTTTTTTTTTTTTTTTTTTTTTATCACAGCTTCAATTTCAGAGCTTGTAATTGGGTTGTTCATAATTTCTATTTCTTCCTGGTTCAGTCTTGGAAGATTGAACTTTTCTTAGAATCTGTCCATTTCTTCCAGGTTATCCATTTTATTTCCATATAGTTGTTCATAATAGTCTCTTATAATCCTTTGTATTTCTACATTGTCTGTTGTAACCTCTCCTTTTTCATTTCTAATTTTGTTGATTTGATTCTTCTCTCTTTTTTTCTTAATGAGTCTGGCTAAAGGTTTGTCAATTTTGTTTTTCTTCTCAAAGAACCAGCTTTTAGTTTTATTAATCTTAACTACTGTTTCTTTTTCATTTATTCCTGCTTGGATCTTTTGATTTCTTTCCTTCTACTAATTTTGCTTTTGTTGTTATTTTTCTTCTTTTTCCAGTTGTTTTAGGTGTAAAGTTGGGTTATCTATTTGATGTTTTTCTTTTTCTTGAGGTAGGATTGTATTGCTATAAACTTCTTAGAACTGCTTCTACTGCATCCTGTATATTGACACCATGTTTATTTAACTTACATGCAGAGTACATCATGAGAAACACTGGACTGGAAGAAACACAAGCTGGAATCAAGATTGCCAGGAGAAATATCAATAACCTTAGATATGCAGATGACACCACCCTTATGGCAGAAAGTGAATAGGAACTCAAAAGCCTCTTGATGAAAGTAAAAGTTGAGAGTGAAAAAGTTGGCTTAAAGCTCAACATTCAGAAAATGAAGATCATGGCATCTGGTCCCATCACTTCATGGGAAATATATGGGGGAACAGTGTCAGACTTTATATTTCTGGGCTCCAAAATCACTGCAGATGGTGATTGCAGCCATGAAATTAAAAGACGCTTACTCCTTGGAAGGAAAGTTATGACCAACCTAGATAGCATATTCAAAAGCAGAGACATTACTTTGCCAACAAAGGTTCGTCTAGTCAAGACTATGGTTTTTCCTGTGGTCATGTATGGATGTGAGAGTTGGACTGTGAAGAAGGCTGAGTGCCAAAGAATTGATGCTTTTGAACTGTGGTGTTGGAGAAAACTCTTGAGTTTCCCTTGGACTGCAAGGAGATCTAACCAGTCCATTCTGAAGGAGATCAACCCTGGGATTTCTTTGGAAGGAATGATGCTAAAGCTGAAACTCCAGTACTTTGGCCACCTCATGCAAAGAGTTGACTCATTGGAAAAGACTCTGATGCTGGGAGGGATTAAGGGCAAGAGGAGAAGGGGACGACAGAGGATGAGATGGCTGGATGGCATCACTGACTCGATGGACGTGAGTCTGGGTGAACTCTGGGAGTTGGTGATGGACAGGGAGGCCTGGTGTGCTGTGATTCATGGGGTCACAAAGAGTCGGACACAACTGAGCGACTGATCTGATCTTATCTGATCTGATAGATTTTGAGTTGTCATGTTTTCACTGTCATTTGTTTCTAGAAAGACAGTCCTCAGAATGGGAGGAAATAATAGCAAATGAAACAACTGACAAAGGATTAATTTCCAAAATATATAAGCAGCTCATACAACTCAAAGCAAGAAGAACAAACAACCCAATCAAAAATTGAGAAAATGTCCTAAACAGACATTTCTCCAAAGAAGACATACAGATGGCTAACAAACACATGAAAAGATGCTCAACACTGCTCATTGTTAGAGAAATGCAAATCAAAACCACAATGAGATATTACCTCACACTGGTCATAATGGCCATCATCAAAAAGGCTACAAACAATAAATGCTGGAGAGGGTGTGGAGAAAAGGGAACGCTCTTGCACTGTTGGTGGGAATGTAAATTGATACAGCCACTATGGAAGACAATATGGAGAGTCCTTAAAAAACTAGGAATAAACCACCATATGACTCAGGAATCCCACTCCTAGGCATATATCCTGAGGAAACCCAAACTGAAAAAGACACATGTATCCCATTGTTCATTGCAGCGCTATTTACAATAGCTAGAACACAGAAGCAACCTAGCTGTCCATCGATAGATGATGGATAAAGAAGTTGTGGTGCATATACACAATGGAATATTACTCAACCGTAAAAAGGAATGCCTTTCAGTCAGTTCTTAGGAGGTTGATGAACACAGAACATATGATACAGAGTGAAGTGAGTCAGAAAGAGAAAGATAAATATTGTATTCTAATGCACATACACAGAATCTAGGAAAATGGTACTGAAGAATTTATTTACAGGGAAGCAATGGAGAAACAGACATAGAGAATAGACTTACGGACATAGGGAGAGGGGAGGAAAGGGTGAGATGTATGGAAACAGTAACATGGAAACTTATATTACCATATGTGAAATAGATAGCCAATGGGAATTGGTAAATGGCTCAGGAAATTCAAACAGGGGCTCTGTATGAAACTAGAGGGGTGGGATGGGGAGGGAGATGAGAGGGAGGTTCAAAAGGGAGGGGCTATCTGTATACAAAAAATAATAATAATAATGACAATAATAATAAGTAACTTTAAAACAGTTTCTGTACTCATTCTTTTAACAATTTGCTTAATATGCAAATATTGATAATGATTCACATACATATGCAAATTACTTCAAAAACTGGTTCTAATGAGTGCTCAAATCTATTATCATCATTATTTTTACAACAGATATCCTTAAATGTTGTAAACATAGATTTATAAAACCCGAATCCTGCAAAAGCACAAATCTAAAGTGTGTGAAATCTAAGTGGGTATAATTTTTAATGAAAGAGTCCTGAAGCCCTTAAAAATTATAGAGCTAGCCCGTTGTCAGTGTCCCAGCTAGACTTCCACTACTGAATTACACTGGATTTGGGATAATTACCCAGGGACAATCCCACCATAGCAAAGTTAACTCCAGCTCATTCACTCAGCATGTGTTTGGAGGGTCCCTACCAGTGCCAGGTCCTGAGCTAGGCAACAGGATTCTGAGTTACCTTTTGGGTAACTCTGAACGAGGGCCCTCTGCCTATCAGCACTATAAATGTACTATCTAGGCGCTCAGCATAGAGAACCCATGTTCCAGGCTTATGATTGCATAAGCACTGTGACCAATCTCTGGGCAGAGCCATCAGGAAATAACTGCTCTTTGGCTTCACATTCCTTTGTTAAGCTTGATACCCTCACAAAAGGAGGATTATACCAGGAAGTAAGAGATAAACTGAGGACACCTCACGTAAACACGTTCTTTTCAGAATGGGGCAGCCTGCATGGGGGGAGAGTTAGGGCAAATGTCTCATACAATCCAGTAAAGAAGCTTTAGGGTGTGGACCTGACACTTTTAATTCCTCATCATTGGCCAAAACAGTGTGTCAACAGCATTTTCTTGGTGGCCAAACATAGAGAGACTTGCATTTGGAACAGCAGATGGAAAATGTAGAGGAGTCAGAAATACTTCCCTTCACACAGTGTGCTTAGTCACTCAGTCACGTCCAACTCGTTTTGACCCCATGGACAGTAGCCCCCCAGGCTCCTCTGTCCATGGAGATTCTCCAGGCAAGAATACTGGAGTCTGTTGCCGTACCCTCCTCCAGGGGATCTTCCCCACCCAGGGATCGAACCCAGGTCTCCCACATTGCAGGTAGATTCTTTACCATCTGAGCCACCAGGGAAGCCCCCCTTCACCTAGACAGCAGTGTAAATGGCGCCCTCTAGAGCTGTGCAGTGCCCAGTCTTTACAGTTGTATCAAACGTGATTGAGAAGCATTTCCCACATTCACGTGTTTGTGTATGAACAACAGAGATGAAGAAGGTGAAAATACAAGGCCATGGGCTATAAGAAAATATTAATGAGAGAAAGTAACAAACCGTATAGCTGAGGTTTAGGGAGGGGTAAGGGCTTCCCTGGTGGGTCGGGGTAAAGAATCTGCCTGCAATGCAGGAGACTCAGGAGACGTGGGTTCGAGTCCTGGGTCAGGAAGATACCCTGGAAGAGGGCTTGGCGACTCACTCCAGTGTTCTTGCCTGAAGAATCCCTTGAACAGAGGAGCCTGGTGGGCTCCATAGAGTCACAAAGGGCCGGACACAGCTGCAGCGCCTGAGCACAGTCCACAGAGAAGGGTATGGTAGATTTAGGTTTGTCAGGCTCAGATTTGAATTCAATCTGCAGGCAACATTAGGAATCCATGATGCAGGCTGATGGAAAAACAGACCTGATCAGAAGGTGTGACTGAGATTAGAAATCTGGGTTTAAGATTTGTCAGTAGAAAGTTGATAACTGGAAAACATGAGAAGGAGGGTAATTTCTCTCATGGAAACAGAGCACAGAATTATAATCGAAGTGAAAGGGGTGTGGACTTAGACCTTGCAAATCCCTGTTAGGGAAAAGGATTAGGAGGAAGAGGACCTGGAAAAGCAGCTGGAGGCTGACGCTTTCATCCTTTGGAAAACACTGTCCAGTGTTTTGAATGAATTGCAGTGGCATATCTCAAACCACAAGGACTCTGTGGGTTACAAAAACTTTGTTTGGCAAAGTAGAGTTTGCCATATAAGGGTACAGGCTGTCATTTTTCACAGATTCCAACCTTCTATTTCTCAAGATATGCTTCAAATGCATTCATCAATTTCATCAAGGATGTTTCCCAGTGGTGAGGGAATCATAAATCTCACAATGTTCTTACGAATTCTTTAAAACCCAAACTTTGGTTATTTAGATAGTAAATTAGTTTAAACTACCACTGTTTTTATATTCAGGGGGTGCTTAGACTCAATAAACATCCCATGAAATACAATAGATGGGCAGAATTTAACAGAAATTCTTTCCACTCGGTAGCTATTTAATCCAGACCTGACTATGCAACAGTGTTAGGGACTGAAGTAAAATGGAGAATAAGCCTGACATCACCCTTACCTTATAAATTTACATTCTGATGGGAATAACAAACAAAAAAATAAAGGCAAAAAACAAACACATATTGAGTATGAGATAAAGACTGTGAATAAGGAATTAAAGTGGAGACTAACAGGGGCTCACCTCTTAGATAGGGTACTAAGCAAAGGCCATTCTCCAGAGATATTATTTTAGCCAAGCACTAAAAGAGAAAAAAGTGCAACCTCATGAAGAGGCAGAAGGAAGAACAATTCAAGTAAAGGGAATGGTGTGACCAGAGGCTCTGAAGGAGGAAAGAACCAGATGAGATTTAGGACCTGCAAGAACCAGGAGAAGAGTTCAGAGGATGGAAGAGGGAGGAAGTCAGGGGGCAGATTATTGCTATGTGGACAATGGGTTGAAGGTGAGTAATAAAGGAGACTGCCCTCATGGTCCAGTGGCTAAGAGTCTGTGCTCCCAATGCAAAGGGTCCAGGTTCAGTCCTTGCTCAGGGGACTAGATACTGCTTGCCACAAGTAAAGATCAAAGATCCTGTGTGCTACAGCTAAGCCTTGACACAGGCAAATATATACATATATACACATTAACAGGTGAACAATAACGTGCCTAGAAATCATCAGGGGATGACTATCACAGTCATTCTGGGCTTCCAGACTAAGACACTGGCCATCAGAGAGAGAGAGAGGATGGGGGAGAGAGAGATTAGTGGATCCAGGGATATATGTGGAGATAGAGTTTACAGCTGGAAAAGGCAATGGCACCCCACTCCAGTACTCTTGCCTGGAAAATCCCATGGACAGAGGAGTCTGGAAGGCTATAGTCCATGGGGTCGCGAAGAGTTGGATATGACTGAGCGACTTCACTTTCACTTTCCACTTTCATGCATTGGAGAAGGAAATGGCAACCCACTCCAGTGTTCTTGCCTGGAGAATCCCAGGGACGGGGGAGCCTGGTGGGCTGCAGTCTATGGGGTCACACAGAGTCAGACATGACTGAAGTGACTTAGCAGCAGCAGCAGCAGAGTGTACAGCACTCTGTACACTCTGGACCTGTATGTAGCCCCAAAGACACGGATGTCTCTCCAGGTATTTTTTTTGAGAAACAAGGTAAATGGTGGGGCCCTTTGTTGATATAAAGAAGACCTGAGGGAGAACCCTGTTTCTGGAGGGAAAGCCACAGTTTTATTTTAAACATGCTATGCTTGAGATATCTGTGAACGATACAGTCACACATAATATTAGCACAATTTGAGAGGGAAAAGGAACCCTTTAGTCTGTGGTAACTCTCAACAAGGTGAACAAAAATGTGATCAATTCATTTGTTACCTTAAGCCTGTTTATGGCTTCAATTTACCTCTTGCATAAGGACCCTGATTTTTAGCCTGGAATTCGTTTTTGAAAATACGCAATATTCATTATTTTTCCTTCTCAGATATATGTCATCTAAATACAATGATACTAAGAACAATAAGAAAATGAAAAAGAAAGGAAATGTTGATTTACTCTTATCCATGAATCATGGACTTCTGGTCCAAGTCTGTTGTATTACAGAGTTTGAAAGGTAGAAAAATAAATACTTGTTAAGCCCCTGGTTTTTGCTTTTCTGCTATCAGCTGACAAGCTCACTATGAAGAATGAAGAACTAGCTACTAGATAAGGAAATTGCCAAAATGCTAAACCTTTTCAAAGAAACAGGAGTAGGGTTATGAAGCCCCAATATTTTGGTTACCTGATGTGAAGAGCCAACTCATTGGAAAACACCTTGATGCTGGGGAAGATTGAGAGAAGGAAGAGAAGGGGGTGGAAGAGGATGAGATGGTTAGACATCACTGACTCCATGGACAAGAGGCTGAGCAAACTCCTGGAGATAGCGAAGGACAGGGAAGCCTGGTGTGCTACAACACATGGATCACAAAGAGTAGGACATGACTTAGCAACTGAACAACAACAAATATAGAGAATATGTGTCTCCAGAAAAATGACCCCAAAACCCATTGGCTGATCTCCTACAATATTCAGGGCAGGTACTTGGTACTCTAAGGCAAATCAAGGAGAAGGTGGGCACAGTCTTGTTTCTCAGAGAACTTGCATCATCTAGAAGAGACCCACACATAGTATCAGTAGGAGAACAGATTGGAAGCTATCCAACTCAGAATGCCAGGAAATAAACATTGTTATTGGAAAAATGATGATAGAGAACTTCCAGCTGACACTATCATGGAAGAGCTTCATGGAGGAGGGAGTGTTTGAATAGGACCTCAAAGGATGGGTTTGATTTTGAAAATATGATGAGATGGACAGTTCAGGAGGAAAGTAGAATGGAGCAGAGGCTGGAAGATCAAGATGTCTTTGTGAAACTAGAAACAGTTCAGGATGCACACAGGTACAGAAACTAAAATCCAAAGTGGGAGGTAAGGATGGAAACATTGGTTGATTCAGAAGTTCAAGAAACAGGTTGATACTAGGGTATCCAATCCAGCAACCTCCACATTTGTGAGCCTTGAAAATTTGATGGGATTCGTTCACTCCTGGTTGATGGGGGTAGGTCCTGTTTTGGAAGGAAGTGTTAATTGCTCAGCTGTGTCCAACTCTTCGCAACCTCATAGACTATAGCCCGCCAGTTTCCTCTGTCCATAGAATTCTCCAGGCAGGAATACTGGTGTGTGTTGCCATTTCCTTCTCCAGGGGATCTTGAACCCAGGTCTCCTGTGCCTCCTGCATTGCATTCTTTACCTCCTGAGCCATCAGGGAAGCTCATATATGTATGTATTTATATATGTATCAGTTCAGTTCAGTCACTCAGTCATGTCCAATTCTTTGCAACCCCGTGACTGCAGCATACCAGGCTTCCCTGTCCATCACCAATTCCCAAGATTGCTCAAACTCATGTCCATTGAGTCAGTGATGCCATCCAACCATCTCATCCTCTGCCGTCCCCTTCTCCTCCTCCCTTCAATCTTTCCCAGCATCAGGGTCTTTTCCAGTGAGTCATTTATTTGCATCAGGTGGCCAAAGTATTGGAGTTTCTTAACTTCAGCATCAGTCCTTCCAATGAATATTCAGGACTGATTTCTTTTAGGATGGACCAGTTGGGTCTCCTTGCAGTCCAAGAGACTCTCAAGAGTCTTCTCCAACACCACAGTTTAAAAGCATCAATTCTTCAGCACTCAGCTTTCTTTATAGTCCAACTCTCTCATCCATATATGACTACTGGAAAACCCATAGCTTTGACTAGATGGATCTTTGTTGGTGAAGTAATATCTCTGCTTTTTAATATGCTGTCTAGATTGGTCATAACTTTTCTTCTAAGAAGCAAGTGTCTTTTAATTTCATGGCTGCAGTCACCAGCCCAAGAAAATAATGTCTCTCACTATTTCCATTGTTTCCCCATCTATTTGCCATGAAGTGATGGGACCGGATGCCATGATCTTAGTTTTCTGAATGTTGAGCTTTAAGCCAACTTTTTCACTCTCCTCTTTCACTTTCATCAAGAGGCTCTTTAGTTCTTCACTTTCTGCCATAGGGTGGTGCCATCTGCATATCTGAGGTTATTGATATTTCTCCCAGCAATCTTGATTCCAGCTTGTGCTTCACCCAGCCCAACATTTCTCATGATGTACTCTGCATGTAAGTTAAATAAGCAGGGTGACAATATACAGTCTTGAAGTACTCCTTTCCCGATTTGGAACCAGCCTGTATATACACACACGCAAACACACACACATATACATACATTGCTCTGTTGGCTTTATGCAAGAAAATCTCTTTCACTTCAGTATGTGTTATAAGATAATGTTCTTTTTTTCCCCCTGGATGTGAACAAGGAAACCTGAAGCTTTGAGAACTCCTGACAGCCATCTTGGGGCCAGAGGAAAAATAAATTTCAAAAAAATTAAAAATAAATCTGGCACTGAGAAAACAAGGCTGAAAAATGAGAGAGAGAAAAACTGTGTCGTAACATTTTTTGAGTTAATGGATTAAGCTTCACATGAGAGCAGGGCTATTTCTGGACTTTTGTGTTACAAGAACCAATAAATCCCCTTTATGGCTTAAACCAGTTTGACTTGAGTGTGCTATTATTTGCCCCTCGAAGTATCTTGATACAGAATCCTTGCAAGGCACATTAAGGTTTGGGTAGGCAATAAGGATCTACCGAAATTTGTAGCCCCAAGAGTGTCATAATCTGGAAAGAAACCCTCCTAATAGTGGATAATGCAAAACACCATGAAATCAAGGTAGTCTAAAAGAGAAGCCAAAAAAGTCAGCCAGTGTTTTAAGCTGAGATTTGTTTTATTTTTTTCTCTCCTTCCCTGTCTAGTCATTTGACTTCTGTCTCTGTCCCCCAGAAGAGGAAAGGAAATAATTCTACTTAAGTCTTTCCTTGAGACCAGCCATCTCCCCTGGGCTTGGAGCCTGACACCATTTTCCTCTCTTCCACTGACGCCATAGATGTATTCATTTCTCTTTGGGTATTTAATGTAAACCAGATAAGCCACAAACTTATAAAAACTTTAGTCAATTTCAATTCTCAGGCAAGCTGAATCACTGAGGCCAGTGCTTCAAGTGCAAGATACTGTGATTTCACCGACGGTGAGGCTGTTTGGGGAATTGCTTCCCTAAACTTTCCTTCCAGTGTTTACATTATGGCACGCAGTCTAGAGGTATATTGTGAGTGATCCTCTTGAACTTAGTCAGAAAGTCCTCATAAATCACATTCAAGAAAATATATTTAACTTCCATATACATATATATGAAACTCAAGAACTCAGACAAGTGGAATGAATTCCAAACTGTCAGTTTATAGCAGTAACTTGCCTTTCCAATTTGAGGATTGAAATTTGGGGTGAGAAAGCTCTAATGGAAATAATATGTTCTTAGAGAAACAAGAGGATCTGCCTGACTTCTGAAACATTTTATATGGAACGATATTTAACCTTGGAATTTAAAAAAGGTTAGGTTATGATCCCGGGTATTGGTGGGATTCCAATAGATCCCAGTTGCTAAACCTTAGTCTTTCATCTACGAAATGGGCTTAATTATTCCATTTTGTGTTATGACTCTAAAAGAAAATATTCTTGAATTAATACAATATTTATAATTGACTGTACCCTTAATATATGCCAGGTACTGTATTACAGACATTAGTTATTATCATTTATTGAACTCTTAATAGGTACCAGGCTAGAGTAAGAAATGGTAACCCACTCCAGTTTGCACACCTGGAAAATTCCATGGACAGAGGAGCCTGGTGGGCTATAGTCCATGGGGTTGCAAAGAGCCAGACACAACTGGGCATGCGTGTGTGTGTGCACACGCACACACACACACACGCACATTCACACAGGTACTAAGAATTGATCTGTATGAACATACTTAATACTCACACCATTCAAATATATGGATGCTAATATTTTTGCTATTTTATAGATGAAAAAATTGAGGTACAGAAATGTGAAGAATTTTCCCGAGGTCACATATGGCCGAGGAGAGAACCAAAGGGAAAAGGGAGGCGGTATGCTCTTGGTTTGTCTTATTTTTATTCTTCCTAATAACACTGAGAACTAGGGATTGTGAATACTAGTTTTTAGATAAGAAAAGTAAGACTAACAGAGGATATATACATTTCTCAAGCATACACAGGTAATTAATAAAAGAGCTTAGACTTAAGCCTTAACTCCAGGACCTCCCTGGTGGTCTAGGGGTTAAGACTTTGCTTCCACTGCAGGGGCAGGGCTTTGACCTGGTTGGAGAAGTTGCATATGCATGGTGCAGCCAAAGCTCACCCCCTCCCCCTAGAAAAATCACTTAACTCCAATACTGCTCTTATCTTTTAGTTCCCGTAGTATTTTCCTCATACACTCAGTCTCTTCACTTCAAAGCTTTCCATTCTATGCTATCTTCAGATTACATTGTCACCATTCTCTTACTGAGCTAGAGTTGAGTGACATAGAAAAGGAGATGAATATTAGATAAATCACAAATCACTAGATTTGGTTTGTACCCATGCTACATTTTAGGAAATTATTGAAAGAACTTGATGTAAATAAGATATTTAACTCAGTGGCATATTCATTTTCAAATATAATTTCCAGTTTCATTTTGAAATTTAGCATGCTTTTTGATTTTTTACCACATTCATTAATGTCTTAAAATCATTAACACATTAGCACATTCCCCTAAAACAGGGAAAGCTTTTTGATTCCAAACTCAAATTTAATCAGAATTAGCAGCAGCAGCAGCAGGATTTCTGAGTTCTTATTCTTTATTATTGGTAAATCGTATGTGTGTGTATGTGTGTGTGTGTGTGAGTTGCTCAATCGTGTCTGACTCTGCAACCCCATGGACTGTGGCCCACCAAGTTCCTCTGTCTATGAAATTCTCCAGGCAAGAATACTGGGATGAGTTGCCATGCCCTTCTCCAGGGGATCTTCCAAACCTAGGGATTGAACCCAGGTGTTCCACATTGCAGGCAGATTCTTTACCATTTGAGCTATTCAGGAAGCCCAAATTATGCAGTAGCAGTGTAGAAATAATCTGTTGCATTTTATTGTTAAGTTTGGCAGAGTCTGCTAAACTCCTTTTTCTAAGACAGAAAGTGTAGAATAATCGTTAGTATTTATAGTTTTTGCCTCATTTTCACCTTGTGAAACCTGGTTTTCACCTTGACCAACTTTCACAACCCCATTCCTTACAAGCTGTTCAACAGATAAGGTGTTAAGCGATGAGGCATCATGATTTGACTTATGCTAACTGGAAAGAATTTGTTAGTTTATGAAACCACCAAAACCATGAGATATAAATGGGCCACACTGGAATAAGGACAAGAAAGTTATTGGTTACAGAATCATCAGAATAAGAAGGAATGCTACATGGAACTACGTGAGATGCTCAAATGAATATTGTGTTTTGTAACTTGCAGAGATCTTTCACATAACTCATCTCTTATAATGCATACAACCACCCTGTGAGGCAAGTATCCTTTTTAAAATATTCCTGGAATAAGGATCAGAGACCTGGTAAAATTACCCAAGTGTCTGCAGTTAGTAAGTAGGGATGCCAGGATATGAATCAAATTCTGACTCCAGAATCCAAGTAGATGAAGTGTTAAAATCCCATGGGCTTTTGTTCTGCTCTCACACAGGAATCTACTGGGTGATTTGGGTTTCCCATCCTTTCTGTCCTCTTCTTTTCTTTGAGTTTTCTCGGCCACATTCATGGGAAAGGACTCCATTTAGAACTTTGGGAGACGGAGGCTGGTTAATGCATCACTGACCACAGATGCTCCAGGATGTGGCCAAACCTTGGTTCCTCAATTGTCTGCCGTCCACTCCAGTCCTGTCCGGCCCCCTCTAGACCTTCTATTGCCAGGACTCAGAGCTGGTCTCTTTGCCCGGCTTTGGCCTCCAGACCTAGAGACCGGACAATTGTTCATGTTCCCAGATTGGGCCATTTCTGTGCCCTGTTTTCATGTGAACACTTTAAAACCACAAAGCCCTAATGAACTCTACTTTCTTATCTTCCTTCCCTAGATGAAAGCCTTATTTTCAAGGTCCTCATCATCTTCTGCTTCAAGATAACATCTCGGGTCTAGAGCAGGGCAAACACTAACTTAGCCTTGGCTCTAGTATTTTTACGTTCTTTGGGGTCTTGTGCACTAAAATGCTGGTTCTTAGGACCCTGACCTCTAACACTCTAACACACTGTACCAGTTATGCCCTTTGATTCACTTAGATTACCAACATCTGCATGCATACATATGTACATACATATATATGCACACACATACGCAGATACATATATACATACATAAATCATAAATGTTACTCTCTTATTACCTACTATGTATTGTCATAGGATGGAGATGGAGCCAAGTTTCATATCTAGATCCACTCCTCAAGTAGTCCAATTATATCTTTATTCCCATCTAAACCATCCACATAGAGAGAAAAGGGATGAAGCCCAAGTTTGCTTGGTATTTAAGCCAGGATTCTTACCCTCTCCCTGTAGGGGTACTTAAGATGAGATACAAAATTTGTTGCTGTTGTTGTTGAGTTGCTAAGTCTTGTCTGACTCTTTGTGGCCCCATAGACTGCAGCACGGCAGGCTCCTCCTTCACTATGTCCCAGGATTTGCTGAGATTCACGTCCATTGATTTGGTGATGCTTTCCAACCATCTTATCTTCTGCCACCACCTTCTTTTGCCTTCAATATTTCTAGTATGCATGCATGCATGCATGCTAAGTCACCTCAGTTGTGTCCACTTTTTGCAACCCTATGGACTGTAGACCTCCAGGCTCCTCTGTCCATGGGGTTCTCCAGGCAAGAATACTGAAGAGGGTTGCCTTGCCCTCCTCCAGGGGATCTTGCAAACCCAGGGATGGAACCCACATCACTTATTTCTCCTGCATTGGCAGGTGGGTTCTTTACTACTAGCACCACCTGGGAAGCCAAGACAAAAATTCTATGGTAAATGTTAGGCTTTCTACTTTTGGTCCCAATATCTGTCTACTGGACCAGTTTTCATACTCCCAGGAGCTTTGAGTCACAGCTATCAGCTGAGCACATTACCATCCACCTATAAGATTACATTTCCATTCCAATTTTCTCTTGTATAATTAGTTTCCACCATGGGATGAAATTCTAGCTAAAGATATGTAAACTAAAGTAGTGTGTAGAAGATTGTTCTGGGAAGTTTTCTTAAATGAGAAGTTATGTGTCCTTCCTTGTTCTTTCTGTCCTTCTTGATTCTTAGTGCACAGTTTCAATGGGTACCACTGTAGCAGCCAATTTGGTAATGCGAATGAGGTGCACACTCAAAGGATGCTGGAGAAGAGAGGTTTGTAAGCATCATGTTCTCTGACATCAATAGAGCCACCATACCAAATTCGGATTTCCAACCCATAATACACTTTCAAATACAGGACACTTGCATATACTAAACTTGCCTTATTTTAAGATATTATTATTTATTTCCCTTATATACAACTGAAACCAATTCCAATTGATATAGATGGATATATATATATATATATATCTTTAAAAAGAATGAATAGAGAGAGTTACATACTGATAAACTAAAGAAAATTGGCATGAATAGAGAATGTGGTTATTGTATTGAGCCAAGAGAAATCTTTGCAGAAATGTAGATTATTCCAGTGTTAGCTATTGTCTTTGTATTTGGATAACTTGCATATAATACCCTCTAGTCCTTCCAGTTTTACCTTAAAGGATAAAGCCTACAATCAAATTCCTGGAATAGCCACTTGCTAGGTGTTTGACATCAGATGAACTCACTTATCCCTTAAAGCCGTCTTTCTACATCAACGCAATGGATTATGAGTTATCAATAAATTACAGCATGTGTGCCTGGAATAAAGAAGAAACCAAGCAGTGGGAATTCCCAGAGAGTCAGACACTATCGTTAAATCCAGGGACTTCATTTCCAGTTAGCTTTGAAGGAGCTAGATAACTGTATCTGCTGAGAAAACCTGTCTCCCATATTTGTGTTCCATTCCCTTTCCTCCTTGGACACACAGGGAGATAAGATCCTGTGATTTCACTATGATTCCATTAGCATTAAATGGAGTGCACACAACCCAGGAGAATCGAGACTCTGTCAGTGGAAAACTCTAAGTGGAAAGGTTCTTGTCCACAAAGCTATGCTTTAGAGACCTTGTCAGTAAGAGCTTTTGTCTTAGGGGTTTGTAAATATTTATATTTTCAAACTACTATGAGAGGAACAACAGCCATTCCACATGAATGGATTACGTTAAATGTACCCAAAGTCTGTAATTCAAGCTGTCAAACGTGAGGAAATACCAGACTTAAGGCTGCCATTCCAATCCACTCAGAATAAATAAGGACCTTGGGCAGAGTTCGTCCGCACAATGGCTCACAGACATATGGAAGACGTTACTAGGGAAGACGACTGAGGAGAAGAAAAAACAAACTAAATGAATTCAAGAAGTACCTAGTCTTTCTTCCAGAAAGGAAAGGGGTTGGGGCTTGAGGGAGAAGGTTGTTGGCCCAGAAGCAGGGAATTGGGATTAACATTAAACCAAGAGTGAGGGGTGGCACGTGGAGGCTTTTCCTGTTCCTAAGACACTTGTCTGTTTTTCATTTATTGTTTATGGTGTTTGGTGATATGACACCAATATAGGAATCAAAATGTGTGTCTGGATGGGCTGGATGAAGAGTAGGGGATTTATTTGCTGTGAAAGTTCTGTGTTAAGCATGCAGTGGAGTTTACTAGACCATATAACACAGGTGGAAGCTGTGTTTATTGAACAGAAAACAAAAAAGAATTTCAGTGAGATGTTGACCAGTGGGTCATATAATTTGATTCAATTCTACAGACGTGTACTAGCCATCTACTTTGTGCCAGATATGGGCAATGAAGCTTGAGAGACAATCTGCTTTAATGGAAAGAGATTTAGCTTCTTGTCCTTACTCTGAAGTTCACAGATTTTGCAGAGAGAGGCAAATAACTTTGCCTCTCTGAGCATCAGCTCAAAATGCCAATATTTTCTTTTTAATAACTAAATACTAAGTTAGATGACTTGGCAAAGGTATGGGACAAGTCCATGGGGTCACTAAGAGTCAGACATGACTGAGCGACTTCCCTTTCACTTTTCACACTCATGCATTGGAGAAGGAAATGGCAACCCACTCCAGTGTTCTTGCCTGGAGAATCCCAGGGACGGGGGAGCCTGGTGGGCTGCCGTCTGTGGGGTCACAGAGTTGGACACGACTGAAGTGATTTAGCATAGCATAGCATAGCAATGAGCGACTTCATTTTCACTTTTTACTTTCATGCAATGGAGAAAGAAATGGCAACCCACTCCAGTGTTCTTGCCTGGAGAATCCCAGGGACAGAGGAGCCTAATGGGCTGCCGTCTATGGGGTCGCACAGAGTCGGACACGACTGAAGCGACTTAGCAGCAGCAGCAGTGCTCTCCTATTAACCAGGTGTGATGTTGTGTGTTACCATTCACTCTCATTCCATGCTCTTCTCTGTGGTACCCCTAACTGTGACAGGATATAACACCCCCTCTTTTTAATTCAGGCAAGGTCAAAAGATTTGGTTGCCTAGTGAGGTAAACGGAAGTGATACATCTGAGCGGAGTATACGAGAACCACGGAGAGGCTCACTGCATCTGTGTTTTCTTTCCTTCTGCCCTGATGATTCAATAATGGTCCAAATGGAAGCAGCCTGGGTTCTGGAATGATGACATGAAGCTGTGTTATTGCTTTCCTGCTAGGAACATTCGCCATGAGTGGTTTTAAGTCATTAAAATCTAGGGATCTTAATTACTGCAGCAAAACCTACCCTTGCTGAGACTGAAACTCACAGAATAAGAGACAGCTCTAGTCTACAAAGTATAGATTCTTAACTTAGAATAGCCTAAGTCACAGTGACCCTAAGTATCAACCTAGTCCATGGCAGAAAAGAAAGAACAAATTCTAAATGTTCATGGTCTTTCAATAAACTAGCTCCACCCAGTTAAGAAGTGTAGGCCAACCTCTATCTATGGTTTGCTAGTTTTCCCTCTATAAGAAGGAGACAGTAAAATTAGGGTCAATGACAAAATGTGTTACTTTAGTAAAGTCTCCTAAGAAGGAAAGTATGGTGCCTGTTCCCCATTAATAGCACTGAAGACTTCCTGAAGAAGGAGGCGGCACACTCAGGTCTTTGTCTGAAATATCTCTTGACGGGCTTCCGAAGGTGGACTGGAGTATATATGCCAGCAGCTAGGCTGGCCAAGTAGAAGGGGGTATAGTAACAAAGATAAATGAATATGGAGAACAGTTTTAATAAGGACACTGGCAATAGAGATTAAGACTGCAAATATGAGAAGTCTTTTGCAGGCAGAATTAATAGTGAGGGTTTAGATGTGTGGAAGACGTGTAGTTACAGATGACAGTGACAAGACAATGATCAAGTCATTAATAGACAGGAAGCCTGCATAGGGTGACTCAGTGAGTACGCAATTTCGTTATGGGTTCCTCTTATGATTCTGCACAGAATATCAGTCACCACATGGTTCTGCCCTTTGAGACCATATTTAGATGCAGACCACTGGGCAAGATACATCATTCAACTGGCCAGCTGTGACCCTTTTAGAAAATCTATGTCAGATTTACTGGAAGACCACATTGTTTATGATTTGTGGGAGGCATTCACAGCAAGTTAAAAAAGCAGAGTTTTGACCACAGTTGTGGACCCTGAGACAGGAGACAGCTGGGCAGGATGCCTGGAGAACAACCTGAGGAATTCTACAGGCTTAGGTTCAAATTCCAGCTCTACTACTCTCTTGATGTTTGGTTTACAACAAATTACTCAAAACCACTGCATCTCAGTTTTCTCACCTATAAAACTGGGTATAATAATATGGACTTCAAAGGATTGTTGTGAAGATCCCAGAGCACAGTCAATGTAATGTGACCGAAACATGGTAGGCATTCCATAAATGCCGTTTCCTTTTTCCTTCCCACATACCACTTAAATGATGTGAAATGAGACTGTCTCTAAAAGACACCATTGAATGATCTGCTTGTTATCGGTCGACTCACCCTTTCATTTTGGGAGCCCCAAAACAATCCTTTATGGTAAATCAAAGGGATTTTGCCATCAAAGAAAAGAAAGGGACCAAACATTTTTGGTTTACTACCCATTGAAAATAGCTTAAGCCAGAAGGGCATTTTGCCTGGAGATGATGACTTCTATTGGTATGTGCATGGTGGGAGTGGTAGGGGGAAGCCAGCGGTCACCATTTCCAAATATCAGATGGTCATCTGAGAGGCGGGGGAAGTGATATGCTTTGGGGTCCAGACAAGAAAACTCTGGCCAGTAGGTTAAACTTATCATGAGACATTTCTCAGTTCAATTCACTGCAATTAACCACCCCACAATGCCTCTTTGGAGGCAGTAAGTACTGTTACTGGATATATGAAAGCTGAAGTCAGGCAAACACTGCATAATTAAGCGAGGAGTAGAGTTGCCCAGCAGAGAAGGCGATGGCACCCCACTCCAGTACTCTTGCCTGGAAAATCCCACAGATGGAGGAGCCTAGTAGGCTGCAGTCCATGGGGTCGCTAAGAGTTGGACACGACAGAGCGACTTCCCTTTCACTTTTCACTTTCATGCATTGGAGAAGGAAATGGCAACCCACTCTAGTGTTCTTGCCTGGAGAATCCCAGGAATGAGGGAGCCTGGTGGGCTTCCGTCTATGGGGTCGCACAGAGTCGGACACAACTGAAGCGACTTAGCAGCAGCAGCAGAGTTGCCCAAACTTGGTGGGTGGGTCTACCAGATGCAGTTTAAGGTAGAAAATATGTAATGAGGATCTAGTACATGTAGGATTCTGGCTGTAATCTGGGCAAGAAACTGACTCAAAGACGACAACCATGTAATAAGTAGGTACTAAATATATACTATAAATCAGATGCCATCTGAGAAAATGAAGTAAAGAAAGTGACAAGGCATAGACCCTGTCCTGGAAGAATTCTCATCTTGTAGATAAAGCAGCAAATGATTACAGGAAACAAGACATAAAAGCTTGTTGATACTAGACCTAATGCTTATACAAATGAATAAACAAATGATTTTTGCCTTGAAAGATTAAGGAGTACTTTTTTAACTGGGGTTGCCCTAAGGTTTTGCATGTCAGGATGATGAGGAAAATCGAGATGATTCTGAAAATACAGATTCTGACATGTGCTTTAACTAGAACTGTGTAGATTCATGTGCTATAGGCTGGATAAATGAAAGCCAATAAATGACAGTGAGAAAGAATTGAGTGCCAGGCACTGTAGACCACGCAGTGTGCTAAGCACTTCGTGTGCATGACTCACTTAGTCCTCCCGACAGCTTATGGTTGATGGTACCACCTCCATTTTCACTTTACATAAAAAGAAACAATGGCACATTATTTTAAGTTTAGTTAAAGTTACAATTCAGATCAAACGTCAGTGGCTAACAGCCAGGGTGTTGAAAGGATTTGGAAGTCACATATGATAAGAATGGTGCCATCAGTGGGAAGGAAATCCAAAAAAGAGGGGCTGTATGTCTTATGCAGAGCTGATTTACCTTATTGTACAGTAGAAATTAATATAACACTGTAAAACAACTATACTCCAATGAAAATTAAAAATTAGTTGATAGAATAGCATGCCTAATTAGGAGTTCACAGCAGAAATATTACCAAACTGTTTCAAAGTTTTAAGCATTGTTGTAAATGAGTAGAAAAGACTGGTAAACAAAAGCAGACATGGGACTCTGATCCTCTGTTGCTGATTTCTAGAGGAAGACATAAGGAACAGTAAATATAAAAAATAATAAAATACATCGCTTTTCAGCCACTGAAAAGAGCTATGGAAAACCAAGATAGTGTAGCCAGGACTTGTGGGTTGTGCAAGCTGACAGAGGTGTTGCAAGTTTTCATGTGGTGGACAACGTAGGTCTTACTGAGAAGATGGCATTTAAGCAAAGACGAGGATGGTTCAAGGGTTAGCAATAGCAGGGACGTGAGCATGGGTGCATGTGAGACATCACAACAGCAAAATGGACATAAGATCAATCTCTAACTATAGGTCTTGATGGCTCAAAAGCTTCAATAACAGATTTCTGGTTAAGTAAAATAAAAACTGTGATTTCAAATCTTAGTAGAACCATTTTAAGCTGAAAGCATATTTACATTTTCAAGCTATGAGATTCTAAAAACAGTTATTTTCCCCTTTTTGAGCTCCAGTCTTCTCATCTGGAAAATGGGCTTCAAAATATCTAACTGACTATTTGTGGTGATTTAATGAGATGGTGATAGTGATTGTGGAAACCCTGGTGTGGAGCCTGACACAGAGCTGGTGCTCTATAAGTGGTGTTTTTGTTTTTGTTTTTTTTCCTTTTCCCCACTCTCTTGAAAGTTTTAGGCACTACAGGGGGAAAAGAAATAGTGAATGTTTTGCTTTGGATAATCCACTCACTGTGCAGATGTTTATGGAATCTGTTTAAGCCACCATCCACCAGTTTCATTGCATTGTTGCAGGCTTATGTTCAAGTCTTTGCTCAAGTATTTATATAACTGACTCATATTTGGGGTATCCAGAATATTTCTCTTTCCTGTTCTCTGTCGGATCTTACCACCCTCTTACCAGCTCCCTCTGCGAATGTCAATGTTGTGAATTTAAAGACTATATCTACTGTCATTGAAGTATAGCAATTTTCTTTTTATGGGTTACAAAAAGAGGAAATACAAAATTGATAGGCAATCAAAGTATATAGTAGGAGAGAATTTTAAAGTAGGAAGAGTAAATGAACCTGACTTGTAGGCTGGTAATAGTTCATACTCTCAAACATAAATTCATTAAGACATTTCTTCACACATGTCTTTGGAATTAGAAGCTCTACCTAAAGATGGTTTAAATAAGCCTCACTGAAGGGCATGAGAAATAGTGTTTTATGAAATTTTACTTTGGTTCAAATCTCACAATACTTACTGTGCATTTACTGATACTCTATGTACCCTAGGCTCCATGGAAGGGACTCTAATACCTTATCTAATTGAAGCCTTACAGCAACTCTGAGACATGGGAACTTTGTATCCTTTCACATAAGGAAACTGAAGTCTTCTATATCCTCACTGTGCTGTGCTGTGTTTAGTCCCTCTGTCACGTCTGACTCTATGTGACCCCATAGACTACAGCCCGCCATGCTCCTCTGTCCAAGGGGACTCTCCAGGCAAGAATACTAGAGAGGGTAGCCATGCCCTCCTCCAGGGGATCTTCCCAACCCAGGGACCAAACCCAGGTCTCCCACATTACAGGCAGATTCTTTATCATCTGAACCACTAGGGAAGCCCTGTATCCTTACTACATAAGGAAATAGACTTGTTTGGAAAAAAATTTGTGTTCAAAGAATACAAATAGAACGCCTAACCTTCAGAGTCAATAGTCAAATTCTGAATCCCCCTTAAGCCTATGCTTTTTTCTTCCATATTACAACACCATTCTGTGTTTTTAATAAAACAGATTTTGTATGAGAAATTTGAAGAATAGATTTGCATTTTATATCACACAATTCAGAAAACTCTAGGGAGAGAATTTTCATAGCATTCTGGAATAATTTTTAACAGAGGGGGATACCCAGTGTTTATTGCAGCACTATTTACAATAGCCAGAGTATAGACCCAACCTAGATGTCCATCAATAGATGGATGGATAAAGCAGTCGTGGTACATATGTACAATGTATTATTACTCGCCATGACAAGGAATAGCTCTGAGTCAGTTCTAGTGAGGTGGACGAACCTAGAGCCTATTATACAGAGTGAAGTAAGTCAGAAAGAAAAAAACACAACTTTTGTATATTAATACATATATATACACACACATGCACATATATATACATATATATATACATATATATATTATATATATATATATATATATATTCCGGGGAAGGCAATGGCACCCCACCCCAGTACTTTTGCCTGGAGAATCCCATGGATGGAGGATCCTGGTAGGCTCCACTCCATGGGGTCGCTAGGGGTCGGACATGACTGAGCGACTTCATTTTCACTTTTCACTTTCATGCATTGGGGAAGGAAATGGCAACCCACTCTAGTATTCTTGCCTGGAGAATCCCAGGGACGGGGGAGCCTGGTGGGCTTCCATCTATGGGGTCGCACAGAGTTGGACACAACTGAAGCGACTTAGCAGCAGCAGCAGCATATATATATTCTAGAAAAATGATACTGATGAACCTATTTGCAGGCCAGAATAGTGACACAGACATAGACAACAGGCTTGTGGACACAGCAAGGGAAGGAGAGGGTGGGACGAAGTGAGAAAGTAGCGCTGAAACATATACATGACCATATGTAAAAGAGACAGACAATGGGAAGTTGCTGAATAACACCGGGAGCTCAGCATGGTGCTCTGTGACAACCTAGAGGGGTAGGATGGGGTAGGGAGTGGGAAGGGAGGTTCAGGAGGGAGGGGACATATGTACATTTATGGCTGATTCGTGTTGCTATATGGCAGAAACCAATGCAACACTGTAAAGCAATTATCCTGCAATTAAAAGTAAATTGTAAAAGAGTTATGTTTAACTCTCAAATATAAAAGCTATCTAATGGTAGAGCTAAATCTCAAAGCATCGTTTTTGGTTTCAGCATAGCAACTGAAACACGGGATGAATGCCATACCTGCATTTTCTAACTCTTGACTTCCGACCAATGCAGAAGTGTAGACAGATGAGACACTCAGGAGACCATATCTGAGCGGTTTCCTGGGGCAGAGGGATAGAACAGAGACATCTATCCTGGGAGGCAAGAGACAGACCTTCTGGCTCTTGACTGGAGGGTAATTTGTTTTGCAAAGATCTTGGGCAAGTTGCTTTGTCCTCTCTCAGATTAGAAACAGGTAAAAAGTACCTCTCTGGCATCCAGCCCCCACCTGCAGTCTCTGCGTCTCTCTAGATTGGATGGACATTTTTGGCTCCCTTGTGTAGGAAGCTTCTTGGATCAGCCCTTGAATGTAATTCCTCTGATTTGGTTCTTTCCTATTCTAAACACTGTTGCTGCTGCTGCTGCTGCGTCGTTTCAGTTGTGTCCGACTCTATGCGACCCCATAGATAGCAGCCCACCAGGCTCCCCCGTCCTTGGGATTCTCCAGGCAAGAACACTGGAGTGGGTTGCCATTTCCTCCTCCAATGCATGAAAGTGAAAAGTGAAAGGGAAGTGGCTCAGTCGTGTCCAACTCGTAGGGACCCCATAGACGGCAGCCCACCAGGCTCCTCTGTCCATGGGATTTTCCAGGCAAGAGTACAGGAGTAGGGTGCCATTGCCTTCTCTAATTATAAACACTAGAAATGAGAAAAGGTAAAATTTTCTCTAAACATCACCCGGCCCTACCCCTTAATGATCAAATGAGAGACACAGAGGGTCACAAAAGGCTAAACTTGGGCTTCCCAAAGCCACATGTCAATTTAAAGCAGAGCAGGGCCAGACCCAGGTCCCTGCATCCTGGTTCAGTAAGCTCCATTGCCTCAGTGTGATTAAATCTGACGTCAGACCTCACAGAGACATGGTGTTTTGTTGTTTTGTTCTGTTATCTCAGTCCAGACCATACAAGTTTTTCCTCCATAATGAAAAATGATCACCCTTCCTAAAGAATAATTGAAATGAAAAAGACAGTGTAATCATACTGCATCTGCAGCTATTGGCCTTTCAAAACACTGAGTGCATAATGAAATAACCCTTAAGGAAATTAGTTATTGTCCAAGCATGCTGCCTGCTTTGACTTCCTCCAGTGCACTCTCACATATATTAACATTGTATCGAAAAATAGTTAAGGTCTTCTTTCTTTGGTCTGCATGACAATGCTCGAAGAGAAATGAGATGCTTTAATATTATAGAGTACTGTCATTCAATAGAAGTGTAATGGCCAAAGTCATGGTGATGAGACTCCAGCTTTGCAATTTATTTGGAACTATTTTTTCCTCCAGATGCCCGAGCTTCCTGGGAGACAAGCAGAAGCCCTGCATGATAAAGGGGCATGAAGTCATGTTATATCCTCTCAGGTTTGTAAAGAGAGAAGGAAAGCCAATGCAGAGTGAGAAGAAGATGGCTTACCATAGCAAAGGCTTCATGTGCTTCCTCTCATTCATCCTCATGATGATCCTGTGATAGTCATTATTGCCCATTAATTAAAAATGAAGAAGCTGAGGCTCATGGACATTAAACAGAGAGTTCAAGGTCACTAGTGTGCCAGTAGAAGACTTTATTGTTGTTCAGTTGCTCAGTTGTGTCTGACTTTTTGTGACCCATGAACTGCCACACACCAGGCTTCCCTGTCCTTCACTAGCTTCCAGGTAGTGAAAGTTTGAGTTTCCTCAAACTCATGGCCATTGAGTCAGTGATGCCATCCAGCCATCTCATCCTCTGCCTTCCTCTTTTCCTTCTGCCTTCAATATTTCCAGGCATCAGGGTCTTTTTCCAATGAGTTGGGTCCTCACATCAGGTGGCCAAAGAATTGGAGCTTCAACTTCAGCATCAGTCTTTCTAATGAAGATTCAGGGTTGATCTCCTTTAGGATTGACTGGTTTGATCTCCTTGCAGTCCAAGGGACTCTCAAAAGCCTTCTCTAGCACCATAATTCTAAAGGATCAATTCTCTGGTGCTCAGACTTCTTTATGGCCCCACTCTCACATCTGTACATGGCTACTGGAAAAACCATAGCTTTGACTATATGGACCTTTGTTGGCAAAGTGATGTCTCTGCTTCTTAATACATTGTCTAGGTTTGATATAGCTTTTCTTCCAAAGAGCAAGCATCTTTTCGTTTCATGGTTGGTTTTACTATAACTGCAGGACTTTCTGAATTTGAAGACTTTGCTTTATTTTGCTTGTTCATGTTACTTCCAATGAAGAAACAGGTTGTTTATATGTTTATACATGGTAGGTCATCTTCTTCACCTTTAATACTCAGTGTCATTTTAGAGACTGACAATGAGATTTTTCTTCCCTTGGATCCTCAGAATGGTGAGCAGGGAGTACAGATGGGAAAAACAGAAGACATACTTTTAAGAGAAGAGAGGCCTTCCTCATGGTAAGACATGACTTTGATAGGTCAGCTTCAGAAACTGCATGTTTTCAAAATAAGTATGATCAGTAAGTCAAGCAATGACCTCACAGAGATATAGGGAAGATCCAAGTCTTAGATAGGACTTTGGGCTAAAGAATCTGTACATTTTTGTGATTTATCATTTGATTTGCAGCACTTTGGTTAACACAGAAGGTACATTCGATTCCTGTAATTTTAGGTTCCTAAGTTTTGTCCAAATGCATATTTTTGCAAGAAAAGAAAAGATCCTCGGCAGTGTTATATTATGGCTTTTGGCTGAAATCTCATGCCTAAAATGTGCAACTGAAATATGGCTTTATGGAGGAGCTCCAAGTTTTTCAGAATTATGTACTGTTTGAGAGGGGTCAACCGCAGAACTGCACATCTCTGCAGTGTCCTCAAACACTCTGAATTGCTGAGGTCTGCAAAACCAATTTGGAAACCTTCAGAATGGGAGGTCCTTTTGGCTTTCCGTCCCCAAGCTGCTCTCCACCAGAATAGGAACCAGGAAACACTACTCACTCACTCAGAGCCACCAGGTTAGAAATCCACTGTCATTAGGAAGAGGAAGGCCCTGGAGGACTGTCAGTGGTGAGACTCCTCCTCAAGGCCCTGAAGCCTCCATAAAACTGCAAAATATCGGAGGTGAGAACTCAGCATTTTTTTTTTTTTTTCAGCCAGAGACACTAAGCTGAGGCTCAAAAACAGGAAGGAAATTGTTTAATAAGACAGTGACTTTGTTCCCAGATTAGTACTAAATTCTACGTTGCCTGACTCAGTTGGTGCTTGAGGAATTGTAGAATTCCAGGATGAGACAGAACTTCAGAGGTCATCATTTCACCACCATTACCCCCAACTCGATATTAGTACCTTTCCAGGGAAAGGGAGTTTCCTGAACAAGTTTATGAATCAGTGCCTACTATATTAGAGATCCATAATGTCTTTGTGCAAAGTTCTAAAAAGTCTAGCATAAAAGATTTTTGTTTCGTTTTTATTACAGTATAATTGGAGTATAATTGCTTTGCAGTGTTGTGTTCGTTTCTGCTCTACAACAAAGAGCATCAGCTAGTTGTATACATATATCCCCTCCCTCTTGAACCTCCCCCCCCCCCACCCCCATCCCACCCCTCAGGTCATCACAGAGCACAGAGCTGGTCTCCCTGTGCTACGTAACAGCTTCATAACCGCTGTCTGTTTTACACCCAGCAGTATATGTGCGTCGATGCTACTCCGCCAATTCACCCCCCCTCTTCCCTTCCCCCTCCTGTGTCCACATGTCTGCTACCTACTTCTGCGTCTTTATGCCTGTCCTGCAAATAGGTTTGTCTGTACCATTTTTTTAAAATTCTACACATAAATACATTTGATTTTAATTGTTTCCCTAACTCATTTGACTGCAGAGCCATTTTCCTCCAGGTCACCTATTGACATACTGGGAAACACTTTGCAGAATACGGTTTGGAAATGCTGGCTTGGGCTGTTCTCACTGGATACTTAGTTCTCCTACCATCCAGGCTAGCATGTAGTGTCCAGATAGTGTCTACAGCAATGAGGCTCTCATCAAACCATAAGTTTATCAAGCAGATGATCATAATATGTTCCCAGTCCGGTTTCCTGTGCATGAAAACAAGGGCTTAATAAATACACGACTATTGCTCCCACAGGCATCCCTGCCACAGCTTTCAACAATTCCAGTCGTCAGAATGTCAGTCCTAACATTTGGCTCCAATTGACCTGCTGCAAGCCTGGTTCTCCTCAACGGGATCTGTCTATGCAGACGATAGCCTTGCAAAGATTTCAAGATGTTGATCATAACTCTCTTTCTCTCAGAAGCCTGAACTTCTTCTTGTTAACCACTCCCTGGTTCTTTTTCTGTTTCCCACACAGAGTGGTTTCGAGTCTCTTCACCATTTTGGCCACTGATTTCAGTTAAAATCATGGGCTTTTATGCTATGAGACAAATTTAGGTTCAAATTTTTAGTTTTTATGCTTGATACAATAGATGCATGAGATTCTCAAAACATTCCTGACCTTTGTTAATCTCATTTTTTTTTACCTAATAAGAGGTATTTATCTCATATCTATCTTATAAAATCAACCCCATAAAGCTATGTTGATAAATAAACTAAAGTATATGTATGACCTACAATATAGTACTCTATATATTTTATTCTTGATACTTTTATTCCCAGAACCACGCTGAATTATAGGAATCTACCCCAAAGCAGCATCATTTCAGCCAATCTTGTGAACATTTGGTTAACAAGTAAAAATAGAAGGTGATACTCCGGGAGGTGATTGTCCCTCTGTTTCTGACCACTTTCAGAGGGCTGAGTTTCAGTTCTTCCTCGTGTTATCAAGTTACAGTTGACTTCTTCTCTATCTGGTCCTGCTCCCCTCTGTTCTTTCCAGGTGTTTCTGAGAGCACTCCTCAATAAACTGCCCATGTGCAAGTCTCCAGTGACATTCTGCTTTTGAGACTCCACCAGTGACACAGAAATGACATGGGGATTTGGGAGAAAGGAAGAGTAACTGAGATCTTGATATTTGAAAGAGCAATGAGATAGGAAGTTTTAAGTCATAAGAGCAATGTGCCAGCACTTCATATTCTTGAGGTGGAGAAATCTGAGAATACACGTGTTAACTTGTATGGGAAAGTTATGGTTTGAAGAGAACCTCATTGCTGTAGACACTATCTGGACACTATGTGGTAGCCTGGCTGGTAGAGGAACTAAGTACCCAGTGAGAATAGCCAAAGCCAGTGTTTCCAAACTGTATGCTGCAAAGTCCAAGTGTTTCCCAGTTACAAGTTACATCTCTGTCACTTGGATTTAATGCAGTTTCTAGTTGGACAGGGAATTCTTTTCTTCTCTTTAAGGATATACACATTTTATAAAGCCCTGACTAGTGAGAAGACATAAGAAATGAGTGAACACTAGTTTAACCCTGTTGGACCAGTCTTATTTTTTCCTTCTAGGTCTATTTCCCAGAGACACAATGGAAAAGTTGAACCAGATAATAATCTCTGAAGGGTTGTTCAGGCTCTGTCCTTACAATGTTCTATTTCTTTTCCAGAACTTCATCAGTTATTTTCCTATCCCTTGAATAGAATTTTGAGATCTTTTAAGCAATTGACAGGTAATTTTAATGAAACAACTGTGGGGTAATTCCATTGCTTGGTTTTGAAGACATAATCGGGAAGAGTGCTAGAAAAAGTGTAGAAGTCCATGAAGATTTCCATCTAAGTGACTAGACATCCAATTAAATGACCAATACGAAAGGGTAGTGGGTAATAATAGATAAAGTGGTAATGGCAACCCTCTCCAGTACTCTTGCCTGGAAAATCCCATGGACGGAGGAGCCTAGTGGGCTGCCGTCTATGGGGTCGCACAGAGTCGGGCACGACTGAAGTGACTTAGCAGCAGCAGCAGCAGGATGCTATAGGAACGCAATAGAGGAAACTCAGCAATACAAAAGAAATGAAGACAGGTTTTTCAAGAGAAATGTTCTTTAAACTAAGGCTTGAAAAATGAGCCACAACAGATAAAGAGTTGCTATACGAAACAGTTGCAAAATCCTGCTGCTGCTGCTAAGGCTTGTATATATTCGACTAATTTGAGCAACTAAAGAAGGCAACCCTTGTAAAAAGGTTCTACATATGCTGAAGATTATGAAAATAAATACTATGTATTTGAAAAAGAAGGGTCATCTTATATTTTGTCACCAAACTTGGTCTATGCCATACTTTGTATATGTGAATTGGCACATCTGCATAATCTAAGGGTTTCCAAGAAAAATAAAATTCTTGGGCCTCACCCCAGACCCACTGAATCAGAATATTTTTGGTTGGGGGTCCAAAAATCTGGGTTTCAATTATTTCTTTGGGTAATTCTTATGTAAACTAGAGTTAAGGTGGAGTTTTGACTCATGTTTACTTGATCCATTCAGATGTGTTTGTGATACATTAGGCTGTATCAATGGCAGGATTTCCTGCAAAATGTATTGGGATGCTTGGTGATGGTTATAACAGGGACAAAGAACTTGTAGCTGTTTCTTACATCAAAATTGACTTTTCCTCAGCCACCCAAGGCAGAGAATGATGCCACCTAGTTGTTTTTTGAGTAAAGTTTCTTAGGCTGTGGATAGTTTCAATGCAACATACACTGTTCTATTTCACTTCAAGGTATTGAACATAGCCTTCTTAGATATCTGATTCAAATCTTGGTATTTGAAGTTGTTTTCATAAAGACACAGAAAATCAAACACCCAGTCTTGAATATTTGATGTTCGGAAGTCTGCCTTTTATCCAGAACTCCAAATCCTCTTGCAGTGTCCCTAAAATTTGTGTACAAAACATGAGCTCATTCAGATCTAAAATATAGGT
The DNA here is from genome assembly GCA_935064755.1 of Tragelaphus eurycerus. NCBI lineage: Eukaryota > Metazoa > Chordata > Mammalia > Artiodactyla > Bovidae > Tragelaphus > Tragelaphus eurycerus. Next base: position 2,817,371 of record CAKXYN010000083.1, read on the forward strand.
CTCTAGAGAGCATGATGTTTATAGAATTTGGGGATATCAATTATAAGACAAAGACACTTTTCTCTCTGCAACCAGCCAACAATAGCCCTGTTTCTCCATAAATATCACTGGGGAGGTGGGGGTTGGTCAGATAGGATCTGGTTGGTGCTGCCATGTGAAATGCCTTTTATGTGTCAGTGTTTAAAGAAATGGGATAATTTAGCCTCACCCTAATATCCTACATTAGCATGCTAAAACCCAGGCCCAGATAAGAAAAACTGCCCTGCATTGCTAAGAGTCATGTTAGCACCTCTTTAGGGCAGTAAAGGAAAAGATAAACGATAATGGTAGGGGGAAAAAAACAATTTCCATAGTGCTTTCAGTCATGACTAAAGGCCAGTGTGTGAGGCAAAGACTTATACTGAGAGATCATAACATATAATGCATCATAAACCCAACAACCATCAAGAGGGACAAATGGCATGTAAGAAAGAAAACCCTTCCTTGCTAAGACACTTGGTGAGTGCACCTGGGGAATCCTAGGATAATTTAAGCACTAATTTGGTGCATTGAATTTATAACACAGAGCAATCTCCATCTCAAATGCTGTTGTTTTATTTACAGTCTGAACTAATGGCTCCACCACGTTGCTCCTCTGGGTTCATATGGCAATCAAATACTTACAGGAAAAATAAAGCAGGTTCTAGGCTGACTTCTATGGGGTCACACAGAGTCTGACATGACTGAAGCGACTTAGCAGCAACAGCAGCAGCAGGACTTCTGTTAAGGCTCCCAAAAGACAGAAACTGTGAAGTAAAGAGCTCTAGATAAGAATGTTTCTCTCTACAAAAACTGATTTGGTTCTCCACAGTTCTTATCCCTGAATTCAGCTCCAGAACTTTTTAGTGTAACTGTACTCAGTGAGGCGCTCAGAACAACTGAGACATCCCTCATTCGGCAGAGTCTACTCTCTTGAGAGGGCTTCCCTTGTAGCTCAGTGGTAACGAGCCCTCCTGCCAATACAGGAGACGTGGGTTTGATCCCTGGGTGGGGAAAATCCCCTAGAGAAGGAGATGGCAAACTACTCCAGTATTCTTGCCTGAAAAATCCCGTGGACAGAGGAGTCTGGTGAGTTACAGTCCGTGGGACTGCAGGAGTCAAATACAACTTAATGACTAAACAATAACTCTCATCAGAAGACAATTTTGGCTTTAAATAGCAAATATTTTTCTTCACTATGCATCCATAGGTAATTTATTCTTTTACTTGTCAGCTGACCTTATTTTAGAGCAATTAAAAATTCGTATTGGTTGTCACCAAATTATATTAGAAGTTTTAAGATGGCACTTATCATGACATAAATATCTTGGTTTTCCTTAGAGCATGTAGCATCATGCTTGGGACATCATGCTTGGGACATAGAATTCTCCTTTTCTTTATGCTAAATCACGTCCCTGGATCACAACCCGTGAAAACCCATCTGAGTTCCAAGGAAAGGTTCCAAAACACCCACTTAAGCCAGAGTTTTGACTCATGTTTACTTAATGCATTCAGATGTGTTTGTGATCAATTAAGCTATTAGCAATGGCAAGATTTTATGCAAAGTACATTGGGATGCTCAGTGATGCTTATAAGAGGGACAGAGAACCTGTGGCTGTTTCTGGTCTCAAAACTGACTTTTCTTTAGCCATCTCTGGCAGAGTATGAAGTCATCTAGTTGCTTTCAGAGTAAAATTTCTTGGGTTGTGAAGTAACTCTGTCTATGGATGTTTTTAATGGAAATGATTTGACCTGGTAAAGTAGAGAGAGTACCATGGTGTTTACCAGGGTGGCCTGGAGTCTGATCCCAGCTCTCTAATAACTGCCTGCATGAGTTTACGAATTTCCTTCCCCCTCACTGATCTTTGTTGTATTGATCTGTGTAAAGTTATAAAAATAAGTGATCTCTAAGGTCCTTTCAGCTCTAAAGTTTAAAGATCTCTGTCAATTTTGAAGTCACCTATTTGGGGTTTCACCATTTTTATACCTAATTTTGCTGTCTCTTGTGAGGCACAGGAAACTAAGTCTTGTAAATGTAGCGTGGTGGGTGTTTGAATTTCCCACTAATAAAGACTATTCATCAAATTCAGGTTGTATTAATATAGCAACGAGAATAGAAAAATGCTCATTTTAATGCCTTATAATAAAGAATGCTGATGAGCTAATGGAGAGGAAGGTGCACAAATATGAAAGATTTAATATGAGATAGAACAGGCTTGTGACGAGTGTGGCATAAATAAAATCAAAGAGCTGGAGGGGTCAAAAGAGGAGATTGCTTCCTCATAGTGGGGGGTGGGGTGCCTTAATGGAAGCATTTTAATTGACACTTGAAAGTCCAAGTAGGAGATCTTCCAGAGTTTTGACTGATGCATAAAATGTGATGAAGCAGCACGAAGGATATAAAACTAGAAGGAAAGTTAAGGCTGGATTATGAAAGGAAACCCAGGCCAGTTCAGGTCTTTGGAGTTTTTAAAGTAGTAGTTATCAACCCTCGCGGTACATAAAAATCACCTGGGGAACATTTAAAAGTTATCTCCACTGGGGCCTCATCTTCAGAAATTTCATGAATGGTCCATATTGAAGCCCAGGCATCAGTATTTTCATTTTTAACTCTCTAGATAAATGCAGGCATGCAGGCACAGGTAAGAATCAACCATTTATGTATGGTGGGCTAATGGGAGGTGGAAGGCAGGGGAAGGGTATAACTACAGTAGCCTTGTAATGAGTTGGAGAGATTTGTGTCCTCAGGACAATTGATACATGAATAGCTTTTAGGAAGGGAGACCCCTTCTTTTTAAAAGATGTCCTTTATAGTGGGGAGTCACCTCTGGTTGACTCCAGGCATCATAAGGCAAAAGGAGTCTACTCTGCATGATTATGGGCTTCCCTTGTGGCTCAGCTGGTAAAGAATCCACCTGCAATGTGGGAGACTTGGGTTCGATCCCTGGCTTGGGAAGATCCCCTGGAGAAGAGAAAGGCTACCCACTCCAGTATTCTGGCCTGGAGAATTCCATGGACTGCATAGTCCATGAGGTCACAAAGAGTCAGACACGACTGAGAGACTTTCACTTTCACTGCATAATTAAGGAGAGAGGAAGACCAGAGAAAAGCTTGGCACTGCTTGGCAGAAAAGTCAGCCTCAAGAGATGGGTGTGACCTAGATAGGGCTGGGGTGAGGAGACCCTTAGGGAAGGAGATATATCTAATGGGTTTCTTCCAAGTGAAAAGCTGTTACCGTACTACATTTCTCTTTCTCAGAACCTCATAAATCTTCAATAAAATATCTAAGAAATGAAAAATGCTGGCTGTAGTAGGACTTCTTGTGGAAACTCATGAAAGCCTACATAGTCATGCTGAGATTTTCATGGTGCAAAAGAGCTACTGTGGACAGCTAGCACATTATATTCTAGGTTAGAGAGCTGTACAGAGCTAACTGGTAAACCTTAGAGAAGGTTCTCAAACATGACTAAGCCACAGAAACTGTGAAGCAACTCATTATAAATGTAGATGCCTGGACTCAATGCCAAACTTTATGTTAAGCTGGGTTTTGATGGTGAGGAACCTGTACTTTTTAAGGTTTGTTTTAAAAAAAACTTTTAATTTTATTTTGAAGTAGAGCCAATTAACAATGTTGTGATAGTTTCAGGTAGATAGCAAAGGAACTGTCATATATACATGTATCCCTCAATTGCTGTCTCATCCAGGCTGCCAAATAACATTGAGCAGAGTTCCCCTTGCCATACAGTAGGACTTGTTGATTATCTATTTTATTTATTTTTAATTTAATTTTTTTCATTTTCTTTTTTTATATAAATTTATTTATTTTAATTGGAGGCTAATTATAATATTGTATTGGTTTTGCCATACATTAAGATGATAATGACAACCCTGTATGTGAGACAGCAAAAGAGACACAGATGTATAGAACAGTCTTTTGGACTCTGTGGAAGAGGGAGAGGGTGGGATGGTTTGGGAGAATGGCATTGAAACATGTGTAATATCATATATGAAATGAATTGCCAGTCCAGGTTCAATGCATGATACAGGATGCTTGGGACTGGTGCACTGGGATTATCCATTTTAAATATACTGGACTGTTTATGTATATCTCAAACTTCCTAACTATCCCTTCCTTCCATTTCCCCCTGCCCCTAGCATAGGAACCTGTGTTTTTAACCAGTTCCAAAGACTGAAACTGTGTCAGAGGTTCCGAGTTTGGGCAAGACTTGATTGGAAGATATATACGAGAGTGGGAAGATCTGGAGGCAGGGAGGAAGAGAGACAGCTAGAAGTGAGAAGTTCTTATCATAGTCTGAGAAAGAGGAAAAAATGCCTTTGATTTAGATAATTCTAGTGGGTTTATATGAAGAAAATAAGGTAGTTAAAATAACTGCAGGTCATATGAAATAAATATTTCCTTATGTCTAGGCCTGGCCAAAGACATCACAAAGCATCTTTTTTTTTCTTTTCTATTTCTGCTATCCCCTGGGACAGATCACTCTGGGCCTCACAGAGTTATGAATCAGAGTGTTCTGACATATGCAGCTAATAGAACATGCATTAGTCTTAAAATTAGGAGCTCTGTTCTGAGTGTCCATGATTTCATTCTTTATTCCAAGAATATTAGACTCTCCTAATATAGAAGAGATGTGAAATTTTCATACACATTTCACTGACTATCTCACAATGGATTCACCATTCATTTAGTCTTTTCTTCACCAGTTCTACTGTGACTACCCAGGAGACAGATCACAGGAATGATTCCCTACTAGCTTGATTTCAGAATTACTAAGGCTATCAATCACAGTGTCTTTGAGTGAGGAATTTTCATTTTAGGGTATATATATATCTTCTGCAATTAAACAAAAATGACTGTGTGTGTGTGTGTGTGTGTGTGTGTGTGTGAGTTCCTCTAGCACTAGGGAGGGCATCCATAAGATTTTCCAAGAAGACCACAACCCATTTATTATGAGGTGTCCCTGGTGTATCAGAAACATGAAAGTTGTTCAGCCGTGTCCGACTCTTTGTGACGCGTGGACTGTAGCCCACCAGGCTCCTCTGTCCATGGGACTCTCCAGGCCAGCACACTGGAGTGAGTAGCCGTTCCCTTCTCCATGGCACCTTCCCAGCCCAGGGATCAAACCCAGGTCTCCAGCATTGCAGGCAGATTCTTTACCAGCTGAGCCACCAGGGAAGCCCGGTATACAAGAAAGAGCACAGCTAAATTTAAGTACTGGCCCTGACACGTGCATGAGTGTGACTTTGCAGGAGGTCATCACTCCAAGTCTCATTTTCCTTCCACTCTACACAGGGATATGAATTCAAATTATCCAATGCATTTAAATAGGTCAATTAGAAAGCAGTAGAATACAGGGGGTTCTTGTACCCCATAAGCAATCTTATGTACACAAAGATGGAGCACCATAGCTAGATCCACCACAGATTCCATTTTAAAAAAAAGCCATGAATGAAATAAATAATGATCTTTGTAACTGAAGAATTGTGTTCATATAAATTGAAGTATCATGCTCTCTAATTCACTCAACATCAGGATTACCACGAGTATAAATGTAAGACTTGCTTCCTTGGTGGCTAAGTAAAGAATCTGTCCACCATGCTGGAGACCTGAGTTCATTCACTGGGTTGGGAAGATCCTCTGGAGAAGGGCATGGCAACCCACTGCAGTATTCTGGCCTGGAGAATCCTCATGCACAGAGGAGTCTGGGGCGCTGCAGTCCATGGGGTTGCAAAGAGTTGGACATGACTGAGCAGCTAAGCACAAATGTAAAACTAACAATAGTGATGAGAGCGCCTCTTGTGTATTGAGTGCTTACCATGTATTGGAGAAGGCAATGGCACCCACTTCAGGACTCTTGCCTGGAAAATCCCATGGATGCAGGATCCTGGTGGGCTGCAGTCCACGGGGCCACTGGGAGTTGGACACAACTGAGCAACTTCACTTTCACTTTTCACTTTCATGCATTGGAGAAGGAAATGGCAACCCATTCCAGTGTTCTTGCCTGGAGAATCCCAGGGACAGGGGAGCCTGATGGGCTGCCGTCTATGGGGTCGCACAGAGTCGGATATGACTGAAGCAGCAGCACCATGTATAGGCACAGTTTTATTGAAGCCCACAATCCTATTAGGTGAATATACTTATATCCATCATAGGGATGAAGAAGGAAACCTGAGAGGGTTGAGTGAGTAAATGAAGGTCAGAGTTAGGGCCAGAGTCAGGGCTAGCAACTGGGGGAAAGAAGTTTGCATGAAAGCTGCTCTCACTTATCCTCAAAGACAGCCAAAGGAAAGGGAAGTTGATTTTCATCTGTGTGACTCCATAGAGTAGCAGAACCATGATCAGGAGTGGCTATGCTACGAGGCTATGAGTGTCCAGCTTTATTCAGTGCAGAAATATTCAATGCAGGGCAGGAATAGAGACACAGACATAGAGAATGGAAGAGCGGACATGGGGTGGGGCAGGGAGAGGGTGTAGGGGAAGAAGAGGATGGGACGAATTGAGGGAGTGACATATATACACCACCGTGTGTAAAAGAGAGAGCTAGGAGGACCTGCGGAGAAGGCGATGGCACCCCACCCCAGTACTCTTGCCTGGAAAATCCCATGGACGGAGGAGCCTGGTAGGCTCCAGTCCATGGGGTCGCTAAGAGTCGGACACGACTGGGCGACTTCACTTTCACTTTTCACTTTCATGCACTGGGGAAGGAAATGGCAACCCACTCCAGTGTTCTTGCCTGGAGAATCCCAGGGACAGCGGTCTATGGGATCGCACAGAGTCGGACACGACTGAAGCGATGCAGCAGCAGCAGCAGCAGCAGCAGCAGCAGGGGGAACCTGCTTAGAAGGCGATGGCACAGCACTCCAGTACTCTTGCCTGGAAAATCCCATGGATGGAGGAGCCTGGTAGGCTGTAGTCCATGGGGTCGCTAAGAGTCGGACACGACTGAGCGACTTCACTTTCACTTTTTCACTTTCATGCATTGGAGAAGGAAATGGCAAGCCACTCCAGTATTCTTGCCTGGAGAATCCCAGGGACGGGGGAGCCTGGTGGGCTGCCGTCTATGGGGTCGCACAGAGTCAGACACAAGTGAAGTGACTTAGCAGCAGCAGCAGGCTATCCAGGGACCGTTGATGGCGCTGGCAGAGAGCATGCTACTGCTAGCAACCCCAAACTCATCTTGACTGCAGAGAACTGCCTCACAGGAAGTGCACCCTCCTGGGAGAGTCTACACCCAGAGACTGAGCCAGACAAGTATTTCATCTTCCCGTTTTGGTCTAATGTGAGACACTCGGACAAGCTCCTCTCTGGCCTGGTGGAGACTTCTCCTCTCTCAGTCCCACACTTCACACCTTCCTCCTCCTTTCACAGGCATCGATCCCCAAGAAGCACCTTGTGTTCTAAACTCCACCTCAGTGTCTGCCCAGAGAACCCGACCTGTAACACCTGCCCACACCCCACAGACTTAGGTGTTAATTGAGAAGATCCTCCTCATTCCAGCTTCCTGGAAGGTGTCACAGGATTTGTACAAAAATACAAATCTATTGCATTTTTAGGGTATTCCTTGGATATTTGTTGGGTAATTCTTGGATATTTCTTTTTTGGGTATTTCTTGGGTAATTCCTGGGTATTCCTTTGGGTAATTCTTGGGTATTTCTCTAGCCTTTGGTTGCCTTTGGTCTTCAGCAGGACAGCTAGGGCTACAAGGCTTGTAAGGGTCCTTTCAGTGCTGACCCTGCAGGAGGTTTTATTTCCTCCATTCATATTCTCATCACACCCACTGGGAAACTTCCTTGGTGTCATATTTTCTATCTTGTGTTCTCAGAGCATCCTGTGTCCACAGCAGAAAACCCTTCCACTGCATAGTCATTTGGCTTTCACGCAGCTGTCTTCTTTACTGGATGGAAACCTTTGGATTAAAGATGCTATCTTTCATCTTAAAGTCACCTGTGGCACCCACTGCTGTGTCAGGAGCCTCACAGGTATTTGATAAATGGATGCTCAATAAATGAACCCATGCAGACATTCTCTGGGTTACTCTGACTGAGGAATACATGATGAATGGCACTCCACAACTCTCTTTCCAATTGTCCTCTCTTTGGGTAAACCATATCCTACTTTGTGAAGATCAATTTGTTTTCAAATTGCCGCAGGATACAAATGTGTCTAAGTAACTGATTCAGAAAATGAAGATGTGGCACTGTATTTTAATCAACTGTCAAAACCAGGTGGCACAATTCGCCAAAACATCATCCCTTCCCAACCAAACATATCTTGCTTAAAATGAAATTGCTTTGTATTGATTTATTTTGTTTCCATGTAAGAAAGTAAGGATGACAGCTACCAAAAGACAAAAGGGCAAAGGGTGATGAAGTGATTGGCATGAGACAGACTTAAAGGCTGCAGGAGAATTTGGGAAGGGAAAGCAAATTACACATGCCAAGCATTGTTTTAAGCTCTTATTTAAGCTCTATATTTAACTTAATCATTGTATTTAGCAGACAAGAATGCTGGGGCACAAATTGGTTAATGATTTGCCATGAATCCTGTAAGAGAGGTCACAAAAGTAGAAATAGAAACTCAGACATTTCATCTCCATTGAGTGGAGCTGTCTGAACAAATAAATGGAAATGAAGACCTCAGAGGTATCTTGATAACGAATCATCAAGTATGTTCTATGCAAATTGTTCACAGAGTGGGAAAGGGGGAAGGAGAAAGAGAGAAGACAAGAGAATTACCAGTAATTGCTAAATAAAATAATACTTATCTTACTTAAATGTAGAATCTTAAAAAAAAAAAAAAAAAGTCGAACTCAGAGTAGAACAGTGAATACCAGAGTCTAGGGGGTGGGGGGAAGAGGAGATACTAATCAAAGGGTACAAACTTTCAGTTATAAGATGAGTGCATTCTAATGTACAGCCTGGTGACTACAACTAATAACCATGTATATTTGAAATTTGTTAAGAGAGTAAATCACAAGTGTTCTTTCCATTTCCCACCACTAAAAATGGTGGCTATGTGGGGTAAAGGCTATGGTAATTTCATCGTGGTAATCATTTTACCAGGCACACATACATCAAAACATCACACTGTATACCTTAAATATGTACAACTTTTATTTGTCAAAAATAGATCCAGGGACTTGCCTGGAAGTCCAGTGGTTAAGACTTTGCTTCCAGTAAAGGAAGTGTGGGTTTGATCCCTGATGGGAAAACTAAAACCCCATATGCCTCATGGCCAAAAAACCAAAACATAAAACAGAGCAAATGCCGTAACAGATTCAATGAAAACTTAAAAATGGTCCACATTAAAAAAAAAAAAAAAACTTTAAAAATAAACAGAAGCTCTAAAAATATTTCCTGAGTAAAAAGCAATGGTCTAAAGAAGAGGACATATATAATTGCAAAGAATGTTTCCTGCCCACAAAGAACTTCAATAGATAGTTGGGAAGACAAGACATAAGTGCATTAAAAATAGAACTAGATGGAATACTACTCAGCCATAAAATGGAATGCATTTGACTCAGTTCTAATAAGGTGAACAACCCTCAAGCATATTACATGCAGTGAAGTAAGTTAGAAGGAGAAAAACAAGTATCATATCATATATATGATAGCACACACACATATGGAATCCAGAAAGATGGCACAGGGAAGCAATAGAGACACAGAGAACCACTGTGGACGCAGCGGGGGAAGGAGAGGGTGGGGGCAAACTGAGAGAGCAGCATGGAAACACAGATGTTACCAGATGCAAAATCAGATAACCAGTGGAAATTCACTGTATGACACCGGGAGCACAAATCCAGAGCTCTGTGACAACCCACAGGGTGGGGTGGTGGGAGGTGGGAGGGGGATTCAAGAGGAAGGGAACGTATGTATGCCTGCCGCTGATTCACCCTGATGTGTGGCAGAAAACAACATGACATTGTAAAGCAGTGATCCTCAAATTAAAAGTAAATACATTTAAATTTAAAAGAAGAGAGAGAGAGATCTGGCTACCCAGGGCAAGGAGGCAGGGATGCTCCATCGCCTTCATAGTAAGTTCAGAGTCAAGAGATTGTTTCTACTAGGGCAGTCACGATTGACTGGAAGAAAGACCTGTCTTCACTCCCCATTCATCTGGCTGTTAAAGTGAGTGATGTCTTATATCATCCACTTCTCTCTGATCCCTCCTTTCAGGGTCTCCTTACACTCACTCCAGAGTTATCAGAGGTGGCCTCATGAAAACAGAGGTCAGGACTTCCCCGGTGGTCCAGAGGTTAAGAATTCACCTTCCAATGCAGGGGAGACAGGTTCAATCCCTGGTCTGGGAAGATCCCACATGCTGTGGGGCGACTAAGCCCTTGCCCCACAACAACTGAAGCCCTTGCTTCTCTAGAGCCCGCGAACCGCAACTTCTGAAGCCTGTGTGCTCTGGAGCCCAGGCTTGGAGACAAGAGAAGCCACGGCACTGAGAGGCCCACAAACCGCAAAAAGGGTAGCCCTGCTCGCGACAGCTAGAGAAGGCGCTTGAGCCGCAACGAAGACCCAGCACAGCCAAAAATACATACATAAATAAAGCGAACTGTTTAAAAACAGAAAACAGAGGTCATATAGTACTCTCCTCCCCCAGCACTTCAGTGGCTCCCTGTCCCCCCAAGGATAAAGGACCTTGCTCTACATTGCCATGAGTTCTTTACATGTCAACCTACTACTAATTGAATTACTACTAATCCACCAAGAGAAAAGGAAAAAAATCAGGTTTCCAGAAATCAGCCCTATGGCCAGACAGGTTGGTTGCCCCATTTCATGGAGTCCTGTGGGCCTTGCCCAGAAAATTATCCACATTTTTTTTTCAGTTTACTTTCAATTATGAATTGATTCACGGACAGAATTTGCCTATAACCACCTCCAGCTGTGTACTTTGAGTATTTTCAAAGAGAGAATATATAAGATGATATGGGAGAATCAAATGTTTCCATTAAAAAAAAAACAAACAAAAAACTCATACTCATTTCAAACATGGTCCCTAACCAGAAGAAAGGCTTTTGCTGAAAATGCCAGGACTCAAAAACACAAGGCTGCTTTAAAGTGGGGAGCTGTTCTGGTGAAAAAGCATAGAAAAGGCAGTCCTCGGTGAAGATTTTGCATCTGGGTGTGTAATATAGACATGCAGGTCTGATTTCCTTTGCAGAGAAGGAATGTAACATTGTGACGTTTTTGAAATTCTAAACCTGAGAACAGAGGTCAGGGGGAGTCATTAGAGTCTGAACACAAATGCCAAGGTATGCTTTATGAATGCTAAAGCTGGAAAGATCACTTTTAAGGACATGCACAGGTTTCCCTCCTGGCCACCCCTGCATCCGGCCCCTCTTAAAGGGTCTCTCTTGGAAAATAAAGTTGGGGATTTTGTTTTTTTTCTGAAAGGACCCACAAAGCAGGAACAGATGTGACACGAGTAACCTCTACTTTGTGCATACCTCAGAGAAAAACGGCAGGGACTAGCGCAGGGGATCTGGCCGCTGGCCAGGGAGAAGGACAATTGGAGTGTAGGCCTCTAATGACAGGGCTCACCTCAGCTCACTCCTCTCACCTCACGCAGGGAGTGCAGGTGGGGAGAAGGGGCTGTATCCCCGCGATGCAAGCAGAGATGAAGGATTTGCAAAACACTGCTGTGTTTCTCCCTCTTCCCCACCTCAGCATGCCCCGCTGCTTTAGCTGACCCCTTTAAGTGCATGGAAGATGGGACCTGACACAGTGGTGGTGGCTTGGGTACCAGATAATGAGACTCAGAGTTAGACTTCTGACTCTGCCACGTACTAACTGTAATTTCTAAAATATATATATTAATGATTTCTATGCCACCTTCTTTATTAACAACACAAGGATAATAACACGATCTACTTCACCAAGTTTGTTTCGAGAATTTGACAGAAAATAAATTAGGAACAGGGACTCCTCTGGTGGCTCAGAGGTAAAGAATCTGCATGCCAGTGCAGGAGATGTGGGTTCAGTCCCTGGGTCAGGAAGATCCCCTGGAGAAGAAAATGGCAAACCACTTCAGTATTCTTGCCTGGGTAATGCCAGAGCCAGAGGAGCCCAGTGGGCCACAGTCCATGGGGCCGAAAGAACTGGACATGACTTAGGGACTAAACCAGAGAAGGCGATGGCACCGCACTCTAGTACTCTTGCTTGGAAAATCCCATGGAAGGAGGAGCCTGGTAGGCTGCAGTCCATGGGGTCGCTAGGAGTCGGACACCACTGAGCGACTTCACTTTCACGTTTCACTATCATGCATTGGAGAAGGAAATGTCAACCCACTCCAGTGTTCTTGCCTGGAGAATCCCAGGAATGGGGGAGCCTGGTGGGCTGCCGTCTATGGGGTCGCAGAGTCGGACAAAACTGAAGCGACTTAGCAGCAGCAGCAGCAGGGACTAAACAACAGCAAAAAATGAGGAGCACTTCCAGCAATGGCCAACACACAGCTAGATTTCCACCGCTGTTGTTTGTTCTAAGGATTAAGAATCACTTTCCATTACATTTTATATTTATTTGGGTACATTTCTTGTTTTCCTCTCGCCAGAAAGGAAGACCCTCAAGTGTGGGAAAACATGTCAAATTCATTTTAATATTGCACTATCTGACTCAGTGTCAGTGGTGTGCTGTTACATGCTTGACAATAGGCTCTCTGAAAAGGAAGCTGGGATCTGTCCTTTTTTGCCAATTTCTGTGGTGTAAATGCTCCCACCATGGTCATTTTCAAAATATCAACAGGACATCAGCTGACTCACAAGATTCCTGAAAATTTAGCAATGGCCTCTTGTAGGGCAATGCAAGCCAGCATCAATACTCTGCTAAATGTATGCACGAGAGATGAGAAAGAATAAACATGTCAACGAACAAATTTAGAAATTACTGATTCCCAGATTCTCAATGATATGAATGAGCAGGCAACCATTTATTTGCCCCCCCGACCAATGGCACCCCACTCCAGTACTCTTGCCTTGAAAATCCCATGGATGGAGGAGCCTGGTAGGCTGCAGTCCATGGGGTCGCTGTGGGTCGGACACGACTGAGCGACTTCACTTTCACTTTTCACTTTCATGCATTGGAGAAGGAAATGGCAACCCACTCCAGTGTTCTTGCTTGGAGAATCCCAGGGACGGGGGAGCCTGGTGGGCTGCCGTCTATGGGGTCACACAGAGTCGGACACGACTGAGGCGACTTAGCAGCAGCAGCAGTAGCAGCAGGCATCATAGAGGAAACCTCATTGCCAAGCTGCCTCTGTATTGTTTAATTTTACCTTCTCATTTCTAGTGTTTATAATTAGAGAAGGCAGGCACCCCACCCTGCCGAAAATCCCATGGACAGAGGAGCCTGGTGGGCCCAGTCATGGGGTCGCTGAGAGTCAGACACGACTGAGCGACTCACTTCACTTTCTTTTATGATTGGAGAGGGAAATGGCAACCCACTCCAGTATCTTGCCGGAGAATCCCAGGGATGGGTGAGCCTGGTGGGCTGTGGTCTATGGGGTCACACAGAGTTGGACACGATTGAAGTGACTTAGCAGCAGCAGCAGCAGCAGCAGCTTTATTGAGGCAAAATTGACAAAAATTGTGTGAATTTAAGGTGCACAACAAAATGTTTTGATAAACCTATACATTCTGAAATGACTATCACAAGCTAATGAACATATCTATCACCTCAATTAATTGTCTTTTTATTTTATGGAATGGGAACACTAAAGATGTACTTTTTTACAAATTTCAAGTACACAACACGTTATTATTAGCTATAGTCACTATGCTGTACATTACATCTCCAGAACTTATTCATCTTTTTTTGTTGTTGTTGTTATGCTGGGTCTTTATTCCCTGACCAAGGATTGAACCTGGGCCCCCTGCAGTGAAAGCATGGAATCCTTGGAGTGCCGAGGAAGGCCAGAACAAATTTATTTTAAAACTGGAAGTTTGTACTTGGTGTCCCACTTCTTTCCATTTTTCCCACCACCTAGAACTACTGTTCTACTCTGTGTTTCTATGACTTCAACCGTTTTTTGTTTTTTTTTTAGATTCCACATGCAGGTGAGATCATACAGTATTTATCTTTCATATCTGACTTATTTAACTTAACATAATGTCCTCTAGGTTCATCCACGTTGTCACAAGTATTAGGACTTGCTTTTCTATGGATGAATAATGTATTTAACTCACAGTTATGTTATCCATTCACTTATCAGCAGACAATTCAATTGTTTCTCTGTCATGGTTATTGTGAATAATGCTGCAATGATGGGAGTATAGCCCTGTCTTTTCTACCATTAACTAGGTTTTGATAATCTTGTCTATCATCTTAAAAGAGGTCTCTGGCCAGAAGGAATCTTTACTAAAGATTTCTACAAAACATAGGTCCCTTGCGCTGCCTCTCCAAAAGAATGTACTGTGCTTTGCTGCTCAGTCATGTCCAACTCTTTCCAACCCTTTAGACTGTGGTCTGCAAGGCTCCTCTGTCCGTGGGATTTTTCATGCAAGTATACTGGATTGGGTTTCCGTTTCCTACTGCAGGGGATCCTCCCAACCCAGGGATCAAACCCAAGTCTCCTGTGTTTCCTGCACTGAAGACAGATTCATTACCACTAGCCATGGATGCTGTCACACATTATGCGTTTCTTGTGAACACTCATCATACACATGCATATGTTGCAGACAGTAAGTCTCACAGTAAAGAAACCCATTTCTACACTGTAATGTAAATGTGAAGAAACATTTCCTAAACGTATTTGATCACTAAATCTAGTTTGCCTCAGTAAACAGCAACACAATAAGGAGTTAATATCTCTGCAAAACATTATCAGGACTACTTTTTATACTTATATAGAAAAAATTAAATGTCCTTAGTAATTTTTGGAGAATATGTTTGTTTGTTTGTTTGTTTTTTAAACTTGGAACAAAATACATCATGGATATTCATCAAAAGAAAGAATATGTTAATAAAAAGTAATAACCACTCTGTGCTGAGGACTCTTAATGTCTAAATCTGCAAAGTAGATAAAATTACCCCATTGTACAGATGATAAGATGGAGACTCAAGAAATTTAATTAATTTACTTACTGTCATACTTTTGAACAGAATTCAGATCCAGCTCTTTGTGGCTGCAAAACCAACATTTACCTTGTGATGTCACATGTCAACATTAGACATGTGATGTCATTATGAAATTATGACCATTAGTTTACAGTCAACCCTTCACTATTCTAGCCAATTTCAGTAATGTTTTCTTCATTTT
The DNA here is from genome assembly GCA_935064755.1 of Tragelaphus eurycerus. NCBI lineage: Eukaryota > Metazoa > Chordata > Mammalia > Artiodactyla > Bovidae > Tragelaphus > Tragelaphus eurycerus. The sequence goes on from CAKXYN010000083.1 coordinate 2,832,672, forward strand.
CTTTTCCTTTTCTTCACATAATTATTGCAAAATTTCTACATTTTGCCTGCCACCCTACCTGTAGAAGTTTATTTCACTTCCTTTTAACCAACATTATAAAAACATTAGAAATAAATGTCCTCAATTGTTTGCAACCTAACCTGCATGTTTAGCTTTATGTGTACCCATCTCCCCATCTTTGTTCTGTTCATCTCAAGAAATAAATAAAGAGAAGAAAAGAAAGTCTCTACATCTGTGCTACGTAACACTTGACTTCTCAAATTCCTTCTTTGTACCTATCTCTATCTCATTCTCTCCCTCTCCCTCCCCAGTGGATTTTTTCAACATTTTTAACTTGTTCAGTTCTCTCCCTACAAGCAGTCTAGAGCAACTCTTTCTCCTCCTCCTTTCCTACCTGAATATCTTCGAGTTCACTTTTCCCTCTCCTTAGCCAAGCTTCTTGAAAATCTTGTCTACACTAGCAGTCTACTTATCTCCACTTCTCACTTCCCAAACCTCTTCAATTAGGCATCTCCCCCTTTTCCCTTGAAACTTTTTCAACAAGATCATCAGTGAGCTCTTAGTTGCTGAATCTTTGGGCACCTTTCGATTCTTTATTTAATCAACCATCCCTTTCCTCTTGCAAAACGCGATTTCTTTTCCATCATTATAACTCTGTTGACTTGGTTTCTTCCTGCTTCTCTAGTGACTTTGTCTCAAACTCCCCTAGAGGCTTCTCTTCCTCTAGCTGTCTTCTAAATGCTGCTTTTTCTCAGAGAAGAAGTCCAGGCTCATATTCCTTCTCAATAGTCACACACTTTTTGAGTCATCTCGTCCACTTTTGTGGATCCAGTTTCACCCTGTGATGCTTATCATTTTAGGTTCACCTGCAATATAGAAGAACTGCTGGCTCAAAAGTACATCCCATTCTTACAAGAAATTTCAACTTGAATGACCTACACGTATGTCTAAATTGAAATTATTGATATTCTCCTGTCTCAATATGCTTTACTACATATATTCCCTTTTGAAAGTAACTTGCACTCAGACTTTAAGGCAAATGAATGAATGGATGAACAGTAATCCTCATTTTTCTGTCTTATTTCAGATCTAATTCATCAACAATTTCCTTTGAATTGTTTCTAAGTAACACTTCTAAAATTAATCCATTTTTCTCTCATACACGATAAACATGCTACATTTCTTTTCTTGGGCGTCAATAGCACCCTTTTATCTGAACTTCTAACTTCTACTCTTGCCATACTATAGTTAATTCTGCATTCTAAAGCTAGAGATATATTTCTTTTTATCATTGTTATTCAAACAGATTTCTTTAGGAGAGAAGAGCTAAGATGGTGGAGGAATAGGATGGGGAAAACACTTTCTCCTCCACAAATTCATCAAAAGAACATCTAAACGCCGAGTAAATTCCACAAAACAACTTCGGAATGCCGGCAGAGGACATCAGACACCCAAAAAAGCAACTCATTGCCTTCTAAAGGAGGTAGGAAAAAATATAAAAGACAAAAAAGAGACAAAGAGGGAGGGACGGACCTCTGTCCAGGGAAAGTAGTCTTAAAAAAAGAGAAGTTTCCAAACACCAGGAAAACATTCTCACTGCCGAGTCTGTGCCGAGCCTGGGAAGCACGGAGGCCAACATAACAGGGAGGAAAATAAATAAACAATTAAAACCCACAGACTATGAGCCCTTTGATAACTTCCCCAGCGGAGAAGCAGTGCAAACGCCTGCATCCGCCATTAGCAAGCGGGGGCTGGGCAGGGAGGCGCGGCGTGGGCTGCATCGCTTAGAGTAACATCTGGCCTGAATATCCTGAGTGCTACCTGAGCGAAATAATTTGGGCTAGCAAACCAGACTGTGGGATACCTACCACACAAAAAGCCAGCCCTAACCCAAGACACCACCAGGCCCGGGCACAGAACAAAGGACTGTACAGAGATAGCCGGCTGCAGTCCGTTCCCCTCCGGTGACAGGCAGCCAGAGCCGGAGGGAGGCAATCGCAGCCCCAGAGAGACATTATCCACAAAACTGTAAGCAGGCTTCTTTGCTAACTAAGACTTCTTAGGGCTCTGGTTGGCTAACATCCGCCTAAGATAGTGCACTGGTTGCACACCTAGAAAACCGAGTGGCGGGGAGGCAATAAGTCGCAGAAGCTGCGCCTGCTAAACATCTCATTACCTGCGCCGCTGGAATCTGCGAAGGGCACAAAACGCAGGTCCAACCGAGCCTGGGCCTCTGAGGACTACCCGAGTGGCTGAACTTGAGTGGCTTAGACCTAGGAGGGGCAAGCAGACCAGGGCTGGTTGCAGATGGTTCCGGTGGGGAAACAGAGAGCCTGAGCAGAGTGGGCAGGGAGGCTACGTGCGCCGTGAGCGGGGGCAGGCCCAGTGTGGCTGAGCCACTTTGAGCACGCACCAGTGGTATTTATTTGTAGTGTCCCTCCCTCCCCGCAGCGCAACTGAACAAGTGAGCCCCCCCCCAAAAAAAAAAAGTGTCCACCACCACCCCCTTTGTATCAGGGCGGAAATCAGACACTGAAGAGACCAGCAAACAGAAGAAGCTATAACAGAGGGAACCGCCGTGGAAGCAACAGGCAATAAACTAAAACCCCGTGGTTAGTACCAACTACAGAGAAAGGGGCCTATAGATCTTAAGAAATTTAAGCCGGAAAAAGGAACTAGCCGAAAATGAACTGAACCCACAATACCCACAACAATAACAGAGAAAGTCTTATACATACTGTTACTGTTTTTATCATCATTTTTTTTTCTTTCTTTCTTTCTTTTAAATTTTTTATTTATTTATTTTTTTTAATTAAAAAAATTAAAAAAAAATTTTTTTATCCTCTAGTACTTCTTTAATTTCCACTTTTAGAACCTATTATTACTTTGTAAAAAAAAAATAAATAAATAAAAATAAATAAATAAAAGACTTCTTTTTTAAAAGAAAAAAAAAAAACTTCACATATATATTTTTTATAACTTTTACGACCCTTTTTTTTTTCTTTTTTTCTTTTCTTTAACATTGTATTTTTGAAACTCCAAACTCTGCTCTAGATTCCTAAGTTTAGCTTATTGGTAATTGCTATCAATTTTTTACCTATTCATTTTTTTTTTTAACTTTTGTGACTTTTTTTTTCCTCTCTCTTTCTCTCTCTTCATCTTTTCTTTGACATTGTATTCCTGAAACTCCAAACTCTAATCTAGATCTTCAATTTATGCTTTCTGGTATATGTAATCAATTTGTGCCTATATCTTCTTTATAATTTTTGTGACTTTTTTGTTTTTGGTTTTGTGTTTATTTTCTTTCTTTCTTTCTTTTTCTTCTTCTTTTCTTTACCATTGTATTATTGAAACTCCAAACTCTACTCTAGATTTTTAACTTTTGCTTTTTAATATTGGTTATCATTTTGTACCTATATTTTCTTTATAACTTTTGTGACTCCTTTTTTTTTCTTTTTTCTTCTTCTCTCTTTCTTTTCCTTCTTTTCTTTAACACTGTATTTTTGAATCTCCAAACTCTACTCTAGTTTTGTAATTTTTGCTTTTAGGTATTTGTTACCAATTCTGTACCTTTAAGAACCTAATCTTCAGTACCCACTTTTTACTAGGGAGCGAGATTACTGGCTTGACTGTTCTCTCCACCTCTGGACCCTCCTTTTTTTCCACCAGTTCGCCTGTGTCTCCTCCCTAACTCCTCTCTACTCTATCCAACTCTGTGAATTTCTGAGTGTTCCAAATAAAGGAAAACACTTAGGGAACTGATTACTGACTGGATCTGTCTCTCTCCTTTTCATTCCCTCCTTTTTTCCTCCTGACCACCTCTGTCTCCTTCCTCCCTCTTCTCTTCTCTGTATAACTCCATGAACATCTCTGAGCGGTCCAGTTGTGGAGTGCAGTATAGAAGGAGAAGTTTTTGAGACTACTGTAAAAATAAGACTGATAACTGGAAGCAGGAGGCTTAAGTCCAAACCCTGATCCCACGGAACATTAATTGACAGGAGCTCATCAAATGCCTCCATACCTACACTGAAACCAAGCATCACACAAGGGCCAACAAGTTACATGGCAAGACATATCAAGCAAATTCTCCAGAAACACAGGAACACAGCCCTGATATACAGGCTACTCAAAGTGACCCCAAAATCATAGACATCTCATAACTCATTACTAGACACTCCATTGCACTCCAGAGAGAAGAAATCCAGCCCCATCCACCAGAACACTGACACAAGCTTCTCTAACCAAGAAACCTTGACAAGCCACCTGTACAAACCCACACACAGTAAGGAAACGCCACAATAAAGAGAACTCCACAAACTGCCAGAATACAGTAAGGACACCCCAAACTCAGCAATTTAAACAAGATGAAGAGACAGAAGAATTCCCAGCAGGTAAAGGAACAGGATAAACGCCCACCAAACCAAACAAAAGAGGAAGAAATAGCGAGTCTACCTGATAAAGAATTCTGAATAATGATAGTGAAATTAATCCAAAATCTGGAAATCAAAATGGAATCACAGATAAATAGCCTGGAGAAAAGCATTGAGAAGATGCAAGAAAGGTTTAACAAGGACCTAGAAGAAATAAAAAAGAGTCAATATATAATGAATAATGCAATAAATGAGATCCAAAACACTCTGGAGGCAACAAATAGTAGAATAACAGAGGCAGAAGATAGAATTAGTGAGTTAGAAGATAGAATGGTAGAAATGAATGAATCAGAGGAGAAAAAAGAAAAACGAATTAAAAGAAATGAGGACAATCTCAGAGACCTCCAGGACAATATTAAACGTTACAACATTCGAATCATAGGAGTCCCAGAAGAAGAAGACAAAAAGAAAGACCATGAGAAGTTACTAGAGGAGATAATAGTTGAAAACTTACCTAAAATGGGGAAGGAAATAATCACTCAAGTCCAAGAAACCCAGAGAGTCCCAAACAGGATAAACCCAAGGTGAAACACCCCAAGACACATATTAATCAAATTAACAAAGATCAAACACAAAGAACAAATATTAAAAGCAGCAAGGGAAAAACAACAAATAACACACAAAGGAATTCCCATAAGGATAACAGCTGATCTTTCAATAGAAACTCTCCAAGCCAGGAGGGAATGGCAAGACATACTTAAAGTGATGAAAGAAAATAACCTACAGCCCAGATTATTGTACCCAGCAAGGATCTCATTCAAATATGAAGGAGAAATCAAAACCTTTACAGACAAGCAAAAGCTGAGAGAATTTAGCACCACCAAACCAGCTCTCCAACAAATACTAAAGGACATTCTCTAGACAGGAAACACAAAAAAGGTATATAAATTCGAACCCAAAACAATAAAGCAAATGGCAAAGGGATCATACTTATCAATAATTACCTTAAATGTAAATGGGTTGAATGCCCCATCCAAAAGACAAAGACTGGCTGAATGGATACAAAAACAAGACCCCTACATATGTTGTCTACAAGAGACCCACCTCAAAACAGGGGACACATACAGACTGAAAGTTAAGGGCTAGAAAAAGATTTTCCATGCAAATAGGGACCAAAAGAAAGCAGGAGTAGCAATACTCATATCAGATAAAATAGACTTTAAAACAAAGGCTGTGAAAAGAGACAAAGAAGGTCACTACATAATGATCAAAGGATCAATCCAAGAAGAAGATATAACAATCATAAATATATATGCACCCAACATAGGAGCACCACAACATGTAAGACAAATACTAACAAGTATGAAAGGAGAAATCAACAATAACACAGTAATAGTGGGAGACTTTAATACCCCACTCACACCAATGGATAGATCAACTAAACAGAAAATTAACAAGGAAACACAAACTTTAAATGATACAATGGACCAGTTAGACCTAATTGATATCTATAGGACATTTCACCCCAAAACAATGAATTTCACCTTTTTCTCAAGCACACATGAACCTTCTCCAGGATAGACCACATCCTGGGCCATAAATCTAGTTTGGTAAATTCAGAAAAATTGAAATCATTCCAAGCATCTTTTCTGACCACAATGAAGTAAGATTAGATCTCAATAACAGGAGAAAAACTATTAAAAATTCCAACATATGGAGGCTGAACAACACGCTGCTGAATAACCAACAAATCACAGAAGAAATCAAAAAAGAAATCAAAATCTGCATAGAAACGAATGAAAATGAAAACACAACAACCCAAAACCTGTGGGACACTGTAAAAGCAGTCCTAAGGGGAAAGTTCATAGCAATACAGGCATACCTCAAGAAACAAGAAAAAAGCCAAATAAATAACCTAACTCTACACCTAAAGCAACTAGAAAAGGAAGAAATGAAGCACCCCAAGGTTAGGAGAAGGAAAGAAATCTTAAAAATTAGGGCAGAAATAAATGCAAAAGAAACAAAAGAGACCATAGCAAAAATCAACAAAGCCAAAAGCTGGTTCTTTGAAAGGGTAAATAAAATTGACAAACCATTAGCCAGACTCATCAAGAAACAAAGGGAGAAAAATCAAATCAATAAAATTAGAAATGAAAATGGAGAGATCACAACAGACAACACAGAAATACAAAGGATCATAAGAGACTACTATCAGCAATTATATGGCAATAAAATGGACAACATGGAAGAAATGGACAAATTCTTAGAAAAGTACAACTTTCCAAAACTGAATCAGGAAGAAATAGAAAATCTTAGCAGACCCATCACAGGCACGGAAATTGAAACTGTAATCAGAAATCTTCCAGCAAACAAAAGCCCAGGTCCAGACGGCTTCACAGCTGAATTCTACCAAAAATTTAGGGAAGAGCTAACACCTATCCTACTCAAACTGTTTCAGAAAATTTCAGAGGAAGGCAAACTTTCAAACTCATTCTATGAGGCCACCATCACCCTAATACCAAAACCTGACAAAGATGCCACAAAAAAAGAAAACTACAGGCCAATATCACTGATGAACATAGATGCAAAAATCCTTAACAAAATTCTAGCAATCAGAATCCAACAACACATTAAAAAGATCATACACCATGACCAAGTGGGCTTTATCCCAGGAATACAAGGATTCTTCAATATCCACAAATCAATCAACATAATACACCACATTAAGACATTGAAAAATAAAAACCATATGATTATATCAATAGATGCAGAGAAAGCCTTTGACAAAGTTCAACATCCATTTATGATAAAAATTATCCAGAAAGCAGGAATAGAAGGAACATACCTCAACGTAATAAAAGCTATATATGACAAACCCACAGCAAATGTTATCCTCAATGGTGAAAAATTGAAAGCATTTCCTCTAAAGTCAGGAACAAGACAAGGATGTCCACTTTCACCATTACTATTCAACATAGTTTTGGAAGTTTTGGCCACAGCAATCAGAGCAGAAAAAGAAATAAAAGGAATCCAAATTGGAAAAGAAGAAGTAAAACTCTCACTGTTTGCAGATGACATGATCCTCTACGTAGAAAACCATAAAGATTCCACTGGAAAATTACTAGAACTAATCAAAGAATATAGTAAAGTCGCAGGATATAAAATCAACACACAGAAATCCCTTGCATTCCTGTACACTAATAATGAGAAAATAGAAAGAGAAGTTAAGGAAACAATTCCATCCACCATTGCAATGAAAAGAATAAAATACTTAGGAATATATCTTCCTAAAGAAACTAAAGACCTATATATAGAAAACTATAAAACACTGGTGAAAGAAATCAAAGAGGACACTAATAGATGGAGAAATATACCATGTTCATGGATTGGTAGAATCAATATAGTGAAAATGAGTATACTACCCAAAACAATTTATAGATCCAATGCAATGCCCATCAAGCTGCCAACGGTATATTCTTCACAGAGCTAGAACAAATAATTTCTCAATTTGTGTGGAAATACAAAAAACCTCAAATAGCCAAAGCTATCTTGAGAAAGAAGAATGGAACTGGAGGAATCAACCTGCCTGACTTCAGGCTCTACTACAAAGCCACAGTCATCAAGACAGTATGGTACTGACACAAAGACAGAAATATAGATCAATGGAACAAAATAGAAAGCCCAGAGATAAATCCACGCACATATGGACACCTTATCTTTGACAAAAGAGACAAGAATATACAATGGATTAAAGACAATCTCTTTAACAAGTGGTGCTGGGAAAACTGGTCAAACACTTGTAAAAGAATGAAACTAGAACATTTTCTAACACCATACACAAAAATAAATTCAAAATGGATTAAAGATCTAAACATAAGACCAGAAACCATAAAACTCCTAGAGGAAAACATAGGTAAAACACTCTCTGACCTACATCACTGCAGGATCCTCTATGACCCACCTCCCAGAATACTGGACATAAAATCAAAAATAAACAAATGGGACCTAATTAAACTTAAAAGCTTCTGCACAACAAAGGAAACTATAAGCAAGGTGAAAAGACAGCCTTCAGAATGGGAGAAAATAATAGCAAATGAAGCAACAGACAAACAACTAATCTCAAAAATATACAAGCAACTCCTACAGCTCAATTCCAGAAAAATAAATGACCCAATCAAAAAATGGGCCAAAGAACTAAATAGACATTTCTCCAAAGAAGACATACAGATGGCTAACAAACACATGAAAAGATGCTCAACATCTCTCATTATCAGAGAAATGCAAATCAAAACCACTATGAGGTACCGTTTCAAGCCAGTCAGAATGGCTGCGATCCAAAAGTTCACAAGCAATAAATGCTGGAGAGGGTGTGGAGAAAAGGGAACCCTCTTACACTGTTGGTGGGAATGCAAACTAGTACAGCCACTTTGGAGAAGAGTATGGAGATTCCTCAAAAAACTGGGAAATAGAACTGCCTTATGATCCAGCAATCCCACTGCTGGGCATACACACTGAGAAAACCAGGATTGAAAGAGACACGTGTACCCCAATGTTCATAGCAGCACTGTTTACAATAGCCAGGACTTGGAAGCAACCTAGATGTCCATCCACAGATGAATGGATAAGAAAGCAGTGGTACATATACACAATGGAGTATTACTCAGCCATTAAAAAGAACACATTTGAATCAGTTCTAATGAGGTGGAGGGAACTGGAGCCTATTATACAGAGTGAAGTAAGCCAGAAAGAAAAACACAAATACAGTATACTAACGCATATATATGGAATTTAGAAAGATAGTAACAATAACCCTGTTTACGAGACAGCAAAAGAGACACTGATGTATAGAAAAGTCTTTTGGACTCTGGGAACGGGAGAGGGTGGGATGATTTGGGAGAATAGCATTGAAATATGTATAATATCATATCTGAAACAAGTCGCCAGTCCAGGTACAATGCCTGATAACGGATGCCTGGGGCTGGTGCACTGGGACTACCCAGAGGGATGGTATAGGGAGGGAGGAGGGAGGAGGGTTCAGGATGGGGAACACATATATACTTGTGGTGGATTTATTTTGATGTATGGCAAAAGCAATACAATATTGTAAAGTTAAGCAAAATAAAATTTAATAAAAAAAAGAGGCTACTTGACATAAAATAGGCCAAAAATAAATAGTAGCTCTTATAAAAAAAAATATAGATTTCTTTATTGTTTGTTTTAAAATTTATTTTATTGAAGTGTAGTTGATTTTACAATCTTGTGTTAATTTCTACTGTACAGCAAAGTGTTTCAGTTTTACATATATATTATATATGTATATATAATATATAATGGTGGAGGGGAAGAAATAAATATGCATATGAATGTGAAATAATTATATAAATCAAAGCACAACATGGTAAAGACTAGGAATACTGAGGATGTTGGGAAGAACACAAAATTTTTGGAGAATAGAAGAAATCAGCTTCACATACAATGTTTGGGGCTTCAAAACGCTACCACAGTTCTCAAAATGTAAAAATGTCCTTAAAATTGTAAAGAATTTCTAACATCTAAATTTCTACACTAATATTCAAATGTAAAAAAGTAAGGGCTGGCTGAAATGTCGAGGGCTAAAAAATTACACAGGAAGCCCAGATGCCCCAATAAAATAAGGCACCAAAATGTAAATAAGAGAAGACTGGGATTCAGAAAATCATAGCTTCTAGACTGAAGATAAAAGAACTCAGGATAATGATAAAGGGAATATCTAAGGTAAGAGCTGTTTAAAAAGCCTGGAGAGAAGTTAGAGTTACATTGGTGGGCTCCACGAGGAAGACCTCTAAGGAGACAAAAAACAGATACATTACTTACCTATGTACGTTTGAAACATGACTACAGTGATTCAGCAGCAGCAGCATGTACATTCACACATATAAACACACCCATATAGATGACTGACACATAGATATGCAGATAGTCTTTTCTTTAACAGAAATAAAGTTTCATTGTTTTGGTAGATATTTGAAGGCTTAAAAGAGCTTCCTGGACAAATGGATTATTAAGACAGTTGTTAACCCAAAAAGAAAATTTATATGAATAAAGGAAGTAATTTTGCTATATTTTATGGCTCAGCTCTGAAAACATTTACACAGTCTAATAATATAAACACTAAAATGTTTATTTAATTAAAAGCGTGGTAGAACTATCATGAAAAGTTAAGGGAAGGAAAATGTGTATGCTGCATGTTGGTACAAAGGAAAGGCCATGGAGTACATTGCAAGACAGTAGCCAGATGATCATAGCTCATCAATAGATAACGTCTAAAGTTAAGACTAAAAATAGATATTGCATAATTTAGAAAATGGAAGCAAATACCCAAAGAAATATTTTGAAAATATTGAAATTGTGTCTTCCAGAAGTGAGACTCAGTGATGAAAAGGGGAAAGGACTGCTACTTTTTGCTAAAAGTCAGCGAATAGTATTTGACTTTTATAAAATATTTCCATACAAATAACAAAACAGTCATGTGGATGGGGAGGAACACACAGGTAGACGTGAATCAAAGGTCATGTTCTTGTCCTTGAACCGGATGCTAAGTTCAAAAGTGTTGGTTATATTATCATGCTTTAATAACATATATAAAGCTTACATATATTATTTAATATACATCAAAAACCTAAAAAGTATTTTAGTATATAATCATTAATAAATTAAATATTTGATAAATCAGTAAAACCACTATGAAAAACAGCATGGAGGCTCCTCAAAAAAAAAATATATATATATATATATATCCTGCCAGGCTCCTTTGTCCATGGAGCTCTGCAAGCAAGAATACTGGAATGGGTTGCCATTTCCTTCTCCAGGGGATCTTCCCGACCCAGGAATTAAACCTGGGTCTCCTGCATTGCAGGCAGATTCTTTACCATCTGAGCCACCAGGAAAACCCAGAATTACCATGTAGTCCAGCAATTCCACTCATGGGAATAAATCCAGATAAAACAAAAACATTAATTCAAAAGAATGTCTGCATCCCAATGTTCACAGCAGCATGATTTACAGCAGTCAAGATATGCAAGCAACCCAAGTATCCATCAGCAGAAAAATGGATAAAGAAGATTTATAAAGGAATAGTACTCCATTATATAAAAATGAAATGCTGCCATTTAAGGCAACATGGCTGGACCTACTAAGAATATTATGCTTACTGAAATAGGTCAAAGACAAATACTACATGGTAACACTTTAATGTGAAATCTAAAAAATAATGCAAATGAAGGTATATAACAAAACAGAAACAGACAGTCCATAGAAAACCATCTAGTGGGGACCACAAGGGAGAGGGAAGTGAGGAGGGGCAAGTTAGGAGCATGCAATGAAGAGGAACAACAAACTACTCTCTACAAAATAGGTAAGCAGCAAGGATGTATTACAGAGGACAGGGAATCACAGCCATCGTCTTATAATAACTTTGAAAGGAATAAAATCTGTAAAAATGCTAAGTCACCATGCTGTACATCTCAAACTAATATAAAGTTATTGTACATCACTGATACTTCAATTAAAAAAAAAAACTTGAAATCAAAAAACCTCATCTGCATTCAATGTTGAAGTTTTTAGAAATGGGGAAATAGATTTCTCAATGTCTCTAAAGACTATTGGTTGCAGAGTTTCCAATAAGTTTCTTTTCTTTGACTAAAAAAAGAAGTAAATAAAACAGTCAAGTGTCTTTGTTACACAAATCTCTGGTGAACCATGGGTAAGTTAGCATGTGGTATGTTTCAGTAAAAGATGCATTGTCAGACATAAGACCATGGAGACTACTGGGCTGGGAGAAAGAAGTCTGACGGCAGCATTTCACTGACGTCTGTTCTATTACTACAGACACTTGCTCAGGGCACCTTGGGGTTACATCTGCCTCTCACGCTCGAATTTACTGACAAAAACAAAGGGACACATTACCATAGATCTAAAAACTAATTGTCTACTCTTTTCAATGGATCTGCCAATGAGCAGATCATATGCTCACTCAGTGTTCCCTTTCCCTTTTTGTCTGCAAGCTCCATGCAGGTTGGTACCTTATGTCTTGTGCATTTCTGGATATGCCTGCCACTTGCCCCACACATCGGGAGAATTAAATACACAGCAATAGAATGAATGATTGAACTACTGATTTTTTTTTTGCTATTGATTAATCTGAGGTTTAGCCTATGAAAAATTGTATCAGTTCAGTTCAGACACTCACTTGTGTCTAACTCTTTGCAACCCCATGGACTGTAGCACGCCAGGCCTCCCTGTCTATCACCAACTCCCGGAGTTTACTCAAACTCATCTCCATTGAGTCAGTGATGCCATCCAACCATCTCATCCTCTGTCATCCCCTTCTCCTCCTGCCTTCAATCTTTCCCAACATCAGGGTCTTTTCAAATAAGTCAGCTCTTCACATCAGGTGGCAAGAGTATTGGAGTTTCAGCCTCAGCATCAGCCCTTCCAATGGATATTCAAGACTGATCTCCTTCAGGATGGACTGGTTGGATCCCTTTGCAGTCCAAGGGACTCTCAATAGTTTTCTCCAATACCATAGCCAAATCTTATACTTATCTGCTTCCCTGTCAGATGACGTAATGACTAGAATGTAAAATTTAATGGCAGAAGACTTCAGGTTAATTCCTGGGTATGTCCTCCACCAACTGTCATTCTGAGCAACCCTGCATAGTTCTCTGAGCCTAAGTCTTCTCATCCATTCATACATCATATCATGGTCATAAGACTTCTCTTGCTCTGGGGAGGGAACGAGTTAATAATTGGGTATTTTATAGACTGTAAAATAAGATATGAATATCAGTTGTATCTATGACAAAAATCTTTCTGATATGTATTTTCTAAATATTGTAACCATTTTATTCACTTCAGTACATGTTAGTTTTATAAATTGGATTAATAAGCAAAATATTTTGGTGCAATGCTAATAGTCTTCATGAGTTTCTGTGGCACATAGATACAATGGATTATCACTCAGGCATAAAAAGGAACAAAATTGTGCCATGTGCAGAGACATGGATGGACTTAGAGACTGTCATACAGAGTGAAGTAAGCCAGAAAGAGAAAAACATGTATCATATATCAATGTATATATGTGGAATCTAAAAATGTACAGCTGAGCCTATTTGCAAAGCAGAAATAGAGACATAGGCATAGAAAACATATGTATGAACCGAGGGGAGGAGGGGGAGATGGGATGAACTGGAGATTGGGATTGACATATGTACACAGCCATGTATAAAATAGAAAGCTAATGAGAACTTACTGCATAGCGCAGGGAATCCCACTCAGTGTCCTGTGGTGACCTAGATGGGAGGGAAGTCCAGAAGGGAGGGGCTGTGTGTACACATGGGGCTGATTTATTTTGCTGTATAGCAGAAACTACCACAGCACTGTAAAGCAACTATATTCCAACAAAATTTTAAAACTAGATAAATAATAAGTTCTTTCACTGCACACGCACACACACACACACACACACAAATTGTTAAAATAGGAATTGCCACAAATATTCATGTCTACCTCCTGGAGTCATAAGACCTCAAATATGCGAATCAACTATATTTTGCCCAAGGTACCATTTTCCCGCCAGATCAGTTCTGTTATATGGTTAAGTCACTAACATATAGGGAAACAAGAAATCATTTTTTTACTTTCTTTTTAAAATCACCTATGTTTCAGATAAGTGGATGCTCTATGAAGTTACAGATAAAAGTTTACTTTAACTATTGAAGAACAAAGAAACACCATCATCATTAAATTAAAATTATTTCATTATTAGATCTCTGTGTGCACGGATGATCTTTATTTTAGTTAACATCTTTGCAATGTAACAAAGATTAGACCTCTATATGAATTATTTAGAAGAGAATCTGATGCAGTGAAGCAAGACAAGGTTTTGTAGCAATGCGCCCTGGATTCAAATTCTGACTCAGTCATTAATTTCCCTGAGCCTCAGTTTCCTTACATGCAAAGAAAAAAAAAAAAACAGATACTTGAAAGGATGACAGAAATTTTACAGAAGGTGCCTGATTGGCAATCAATTAATGTTGGTAATCAGTGTTAGTAATCATTGTATTAGAGTCAGATTTCGGGCTTTTGAACCCCTCATGCTCAGATATCATTCTCCAGCTATGCTTGTATTTACATACTGAGTTGGATGTGCGGAAAGCAGTGCATACCGGCTGATTCCCAAGAAGAAGAAATGTGGCTGGGATGTGCAGGTGCGGGGCAGCAACATCCCCAGAAGGTGGGAGTGGCGGGGCTGCATCTGTGTGGCTGTGTCAGACATGATCAGAGACCCACAGATGCCAGAACTGTGCTAAGTGCTTTACATGTGGACCAAGAACAGAAACAGGCAGACAGCAAACCAAGAGCGTCTGCTTGCTATCCCCAAACCACAGCTACGCTCAAAGCAGGGAGAAGCCTGTCAGATAGAAAGAGTTTTGTTCTCCTGAAAACTTGATGGCTTTGGATATGCATGTTTGGTATTAAAACCAAAGAAAAGCAGCCAATACCATGCTTTTAGGCACTGCAAGATGAAGGGGATGAGTGGGAACAAAAGAGAGACAGAAACAGTAGCAGGGACACTCATGCAGGTCTGCTTACAGCCATCCAGAGAAGCCCCCAAATGTTTCAGTACAGTCTACTAAACTTATGCATGCTAATGTGAGTGACTGTGTTATTACAGTTACGGGACTTCCCTGGTGGCTCAGACGGTAAAGCGCCTGTCTACGATGTGGGAGACCTGGGTTCGATCCCTGGGTTGGGAAGATCCCTTGGAGAAGGAAATGGCAATCCACTCCAGTACTACTGCCTGGAAAATCCCATGGACAGAGGAGCCTGGTAGGCTACAGTCCATGGGGTCGCAAAGAGTTGGACACGACTGAGCGACTTCACGTCACGTCAAACTGGAGGTCATGTATGGATGTGAGAGTTGCACTGGGAAGAAGGCTGAGTGCCAAAGAATTGATGCTTTTGAACTGTGGTGTTGGAGAAGACTCTTGAGAGTCCCTTGGACTGCAAGGAGATCCAACCAGTCCATTCTGAAGGAGATCAGCCCTGGGATTTCTTTGGAAGGAATGATGCTAAAGCTGAAACTCCAGTACTTTGGCCACCTCATGCGAAGAGTTGACTCACTGGAAAAGACTCTGATGCTGGGAGGGATTGGGGGCAGGAGGAGAAGGGGATGACAGAGGATGAGATGGCCATATGGCATCACTGACTCAATGGACGTGAGTCTGGGTGAACTTCGGGAGTTGGTGATGGACAGGGAGGCCTGGCGTGCTGCGATTCATGGGGTCGCAAAGAGTCAGACACGACTAAGCGACTGAACTGAGCTGAACTGAACTAAACTGGAGGAAAAAGTGATGCCTAAATCGATGCAGTAAGGGGAAGAGGTAGGTAGACCATCATATCAAGAGAAACTAAATATTTCCCAGGGATTCCTATAAACCTTGGGCAGGACTTGGACTTGTACAGGCTATCTGGGAGTTGGAAGTAATTTTATCAAATCCAAGTGTACATGTGTGTACCTTTGTTGGGGGACTCTTAGCTAACCCAGAGATTATACACGGATCATAGTATCCTTATCTCTACACTACAAACAAGGCTGGAAGATGTTTAAATGACTTGTCATTTAAGGTCACTTAGCTAAGTATACGGGGAAGGGGGTGTTGTTATTTGAACCTGTGCCCACCTGTCCCCTAAATGGAACCCTCAGTTACCACGTCATGGTGTTTCTGCCAGATGATTCTCTCGATCATCCAGTGGGGGTTAGCTGCCTGGTTACATCATAAATCACATCAGAGCTCTTGAATAAAACAAGCAAGCGAGCCCTGACTGTGCATATTCTGATTCATTAAGTCTAGGCAATATCTGCGGAATCTGTATTTTGTTTTTCAATTTTATCAGACATTTCTAATAGGAATTCAGACTTGGGACTGAAAGATAGTCTCATCTCTTAATATAAACGTGGGAAGCTCAGGGTCTCCAGTGGGAAGGGTCTTATGCAAAGACAAACACCAAGAACTCAACTTACTCCAGAGTCAGGGATAGAATCTATATTTCTGGTCTCAACACTCAGTGGGAAATACTCATAAACACAAACTAAGCATCCACACAACACAGAGCCTAGAGGAATCAAGTGTTCCAAAAAAGTAGTTTAACGAGACATCTCTTTTTTAAAGAAACTCACTGGGAAGTATAAGAAAGCTTCAGTAATTTTCTAGCTACCAGTTCTGTAACATAAGAAGTAGTAGCCTTATTCTGTCAAAAAGGAACACAAGGCTAACAGAAGGAAATGATTTGACAAAGACTACAAGAGCAACCCAGATAATCATGACCCAGATAATCACAATAGTGTGATTACTCATCTAGAGCCAGACATCCTGGAATGCAAAGTCAAGTGGGCCTTAGGAAGTGTCATTACGAACAAAGCTAGTGGAGGTGATGGAATTCCAGCTGAGATAGTTAAAATCCTAAAAGATGATGCTGTGAAAGTGCTGCACTCAATATCTCAGCAAATGTGGAAAACTCAGCAGTGGCCACAGGACTGGAAAAGGTCTGTTTTCATTCCAATCCCAAAGAAAAGCAATGCCAAAGAATGCTCAAACTACTACACAATTGTACTCATCTCACACACTAGCAAAATGATGCTCAAAATTATCCAAGCCAGTCTTCAACGGTATGTGAACCATGAACTTTCAGATGTTCAAGCTAGTTTTAGCAAAAGCAGAGGAACCAGAGATCAAATTGCCAACATTTGTTGGATCATCAAAAAAGCAAGTGTTCCACAAAAACATCTGCTTCTGCTTTATTGACTATGCCAAAGCCTTTGACTGTATGGATCACAACAAACTATGGAAAATTCTTAAAGAGATTGGAATACTAGATCACCTGACCTGCCTCCTGAGAAAGTGTATGCAGGCCAAGAAACAACAGCTAGAACTGGACATGGAACATCAGACTGGTTCCAAATCGGGAAAGGAGTATGTCAAGGCTGTATATTGTTACTGTGCTTTTTTAAATTATATGCAGAGTACATCATGAGAAATGCTGGGCTGGATGAAGCACAAGCTGGAATCCAGATTTCTGGTAGAAATATTAATAGCCTCAGATAGGCAGATGACACCAACCTTATGGCAGAAAGTGAAGAAGAGCATCTTGATGGAAGTGAAAGAGGAGTGAAATAGTTGGCTTAAAGCTCAACATTCAGAAAACTAAGATCATGGCATCTGGTCCCATCACTTCATGGCAAATAGATGGGGAATCAATGGAAACAGTGGCTGACTTTATTTTGGGGGCTCCAAAATCACTGCAGATGGTGACTGCAGCCATGAAATTAAAAGACACTTACTCCTTGGAAGAAAACTTTTGACCAACATAGACAGCATATTAAAAAACAGAGACATTACTTTGTCAACAAAGGTCCATTTAGTCAAAGCTATGGTCTTTCCATGGCACCCCACTCCAGTACTTTTGCTTGGAAAATCCCATGGACGGAGGATCCTGGTAGGCTCCAGTCCATGGGATCGCTAAGAGTCGGACACGACTGAGCGACTTCACTTTCACTTTTCACTTTCATGCATTGGAGAAGGAAATGGCAACCCACTCCAGTGTTCTTGCCTGGAGAATCCCAGGGACGGGGGAGCCTGGTGAGCTTCCGTCTATGGGGGTCGCACAGAGTCGGACACAACTGAAGCGACTTAGCAGCAGCAGCAGCATGGTCTTTCCAGTGGTCATGTGTGGATGTGAGAGTTGGACTATAAAGCAAGCTGAGCACCGAAGAATTGATGCTTTTGAACTGTGGTGTTGGAGAAGTCTCTTGAGAGTCCCTTGGACTGCAAGGAGATCCAACCAGTACATCCTAAAGGAAATCAGTCCTGAATATGCATTGGAAGGACTCGTGTTTAGGCTGAAACTCCAATACTTTGGCCTCCTGATGCGAAGAACTGACTCATTTGAAAATACCCTGATGCTGAGAAAGATTGAAGGCGGGAGAAGGGGAAGACAGAGGATGAGATGGTTGGATGGTATCACTGACTCAATGGAGATGAGTTTGACTAAACTCGGAGTTCGTGATGGACAGAGAGCCCTGGCGTGCTGCAGTCCGTGGGGTTGCAAAGAGTCCGACATGACTGAGTGACTGAACTGAACTGAACAAGAGCAGACCAGGATTCTAATTCAGCTCTCTCAGCATGAAAAGAAAGACTACACACTTGATAAACAATACTCTCAATTTCAAAGTGCGTGTGTATTACATGAGCTGCTCTTGAGGTTGTAAAAACAGGGTCATTTTGTGCGTAATCAGAAGGATTCCTCTGGCTCCCACTCTCACCCACTGTTGTGCAATCCCCAGTCCCTTGTAGAGTCTTGTTTGGGCACTCCTGAGGGTGGTCGAGGAGAGAACACTACGCTCTCCTTACCAGCCTTATCTGCCCTCAGGATGAAGCTAGCCTGGAAAACTATAAACCATAGTGACAATGAAAGGTGGTTTAAATGAGACAGCATGCAAGTCAAAAGAAAAGCAGACCCCTGGATAAGCAAGGAGCTGAAAGTCAGAGAGAGGACACTGTTAGAGAAATGCGAGGAGAAACTAATTCATGACACGGTTTACAGTCAAGTGTCCTTTATATGCTGGAGACCACACCACAGCTGTACCAATGTCTGCACAGCTGTAACTTCCCAACTGCTATGATATTACAGCAGTGATATAATCAGAATAACAACAGACTGTCTCTTCCTTCTACCCTCCTCCTTTCCTTCTTCTCTTCCGTCTTCTTCACAGAAGCAAATGCATGCCCTGCAGTTGAGGAAGTAGAGTTGCGGAGAGATGGGGTTGTGGCATCATCCGCAGAGCACGGCTGATCAGAGGTGCTCATGTGAGTGTGTGTGCGTGTGGTGGGGGGATTGCAGGAGGATATCCAGTGGCCAAGGGGGCAGATGGGGGCAGGTGAAGATGGAAGCAGGACGGTGGGGAGACTGCTTACATGAAGCAAATGACTGAGCAAACGAGTAAATATTTTGAGAATAATGACATCCAGTTTTCTCAATGTTGAAAAAATGATGTAGAAACATAAATAGGGTGAAATCTAGAAAGAAGCCCGAGGTATTAGAATTAGAAGTTATTCTAGTTACATGCCAAACCTTCCTGAAATTGAGTTGCATATAGCAATCGCGTTTTCTATTCGCAGGTCCTGTGGGTCAGGAATCCAGGCAAACACAAGAGGGCACAGAATGGCCTGGCTCCCTGGTGTCTGAGGCCTCCGCTGGCGGTGCCCTGGGCACAGTGGGCTGCAGTCATCTGGGACTCCCAGGGTTGCTGAGCTTCTCCCATGCTAGCCCAGGGCTTCTGTGCAAGCATTCTGGTGAACAAGGCAGAACCTGCATGGTCTTTTCTACACTGGCCTCAGAAATCACACAGCATCATTTCTGCCATAACCATGGAATTACATACGAGTCAGAGGTTAACCCAGACTCAAGTGAAGGGGGCATGAATTTTCTCTTTGGTGGAAAGAGCGACAAGAAATTTGTGGGCATTCAGAAACACCCAGAGAATTGCCATGAACTCATGTAGGTATGCATATACACATTTAAGCATATATGTATGCATGTGTATGGGCTTCCCTGGTAGCTCAGTGCTAAAGAACCCACCTGCAACCCAGGGGACACAGCTTTCCCTAGGTCGGGAAGATCCCCTGGAAGAGGAAATGGTAACCCACTTCAGTATTCTTGCCTGGAGAATCGCATCTCTATCTTGTTATGGATAGAGAAGCCTGGCGGGCTACTGTCCATTGGGTTGTAAAGAGTCAGACATGACTGAAATGACAGCATGCACACATGTGTATACTTATGTGTATAGATATGCACACATACATGCATGTGTATATATATATTCATACATATAACGACATGCATATATATTTTCCTACCTCTGTCAATCAAGAGTTCATTAAGCAATGTCAGAAAAATAATGATGAACACACTGAATACCCAGACGATCTTGGCTTCTAAATATCTTACTTCACAAGAAGGAATGATGATGTTTCCAGAACTAAGAAAGGAAAAGTGATGATTGTAGGTTATCTTGTTTTGCCGTAAAGTAAGGAAAGGTTGAAAGAATACAAGGCATGTCAAAAAGATATAGGAATCAGCTAGTAGTTGCTCCCAAGCACCAAAGATGGGACAACTTAAGGATCAAAATAAGTAGTGATAATGACATATAACAACTCATTAAAATAACTGGTATTCATGAGTCCATACTTGATATAAACAAAAATGGAAATAAACAGGGTGAGGGGATATTTATTCCTTGAGAAAAACTGAAAGTGAAAGTTGCTCAGTCGTGTCCAACTCTTGGCGATCCCATAGAATTCTCCAGGCCAGAATACTGGAGTGGGTAGCCTTTTCCTTCTCCAGGGGATCTTCCCAACCCAGGGACTGAGCCCGGGTCTCCCGTATTGCCAACAGATTCTTCACCAGCTGAGCCACAAGGGAATTCCTTGAGAAAGATGCCAACTGATACATGTATAAGGAATAATGGAAATAGAAAAATCACTACTTGGCTATCATCACATTCTGGATTGATTTAGGCAGAAGTTATTTGTCTCAGATGGTAAAGAGTCTCCCTGAAATGTAGGAGACCCAAGTTCAATCCCTGGATCAGGAAGATCCATTCCCTGGAGAAGGGAATGGCTACCCACTCCAGCATTCTTGCCTGGAGAGCTCCATGGACAGAGGAGTCTGGCTGGCTACAGTCCATGGGATTGCAAAGAGTTGGACACAAGTGATTAACACTTTCACTTTCTGTCAACGGATGCTAAGGCAGTGGGTGGGGTTCCGGAAAAAAACAAGATGCCAGAGTAATTTCTGAATACTTACCCCTCAAAGACTCATCAACTACAGAGGGAAAATGGTGACCTCACTGTAGGGCAATCTGGAAGTTAGCACTATGACCAGGCAATCCATGTTGTGACCACTGGTGGGACCAGTCAATATCATGTGTCTCCTGACATGAGTCACTGAGAAGAAAACAATGCAAGGTCTCTGCTGCTTCTATCAAGAAAGCATGGCCCATGTTAGGTCGTAAGGAAATAACGGACTCTGGTTGAGGTTTGTCCTACAAATTGAACAGATTGTGCTCTTAAAAACTGTTAGGGAAAGGACAGGGAAAGTCCAAACCACTGTTCCAGGCTGAAGGAGAGTGATGAGAGCTGTTAACTAAAACAAGATATTTATGAAGAAGCTCCTTGGCCAGAAGAACAAATTGGACACTGTTGCGACCGTGGCGAAATTTGCATGAGGTATGGATAATAGAATGGATGGTAGTGCTGTGTCAAGATTGATTTTCTGATTTGGAGAGTTGTTGTGTGGCGATGCAAGAGTCTGTCTTTGCCTGGGAGGTATACATACTGGAGAACTAAGGAGTCACGGGCAGGGGGTTATACCTGCTATAGCTCTCAGATGGTTCAGAAAAACCAATGACAATGGGTGTGAGGAGAGAAGAGAGAGCAAAGGAGGAGAATCCATGGGTTGAATGACGTTGCGCTTTCTAAACTCACATGTTGAAGTCCTATGCCCCAGAACCTCAGAATGTGAACTTATTTCAAGACAAGGTCTTTAAAGAGATAATGAAATTAAAGGGAGGTCATTAGGGTGGGCTTTAAATCAATATGTCTGATGTCTTTACAAGAAGAGGAAATCTGGACACAGATAGACATACAGAAGGAAGAAGTGTAAAGAGACAAAAGGAGAAGACCACCGTCTGTAAGTCAAGGAGAGAGACCTGGAACAGATCCTTCTTTCACAAGCCCTCAGAAGGAATTTACCCTGGATACACTTTGGTTTCAGATTTTAGACTTGATCTTTGACTCTCCAGAGCTGAGACAGTAAACTTCTATTGTTTAAGCCATCCAGTCTGTGGTACTTCGTTTTAGTACCCCTAGCAAATCAACACTGTGTGAAAAGGATACAGATGTTCTTCAGAATGTTCTTTGCAACTTTTCTAAGTTTGAAGTTACTGTACACTATTATTAAAATAGTGAGAAGGTATCATTTTACATGTAATCATCTAGCACTATTTTCACATGTGCTATTTCCTTTGCTCTTCACTACACCTCAAGTGGGGTAGCGATTATTAATTATTAATTGATCCATTTCATGGTACAGTAGGCTCTGAGTAAGTTGCTAAGGGATTTTTATAGTAAACAACTAATGGAGAAAAATGAAGCTTAATGAAGTATCCTCTGAGATTCTAATGTTAACAGTAGGAGAAGCTACTAGTTCATACATGTTAAACTTTTAATGAAGTAATCAGAAGAAGAAGGGCAATAAGAAAGTTCCCTTTACAGATTTACAGATTGCCCTAAACTCAGTTTTCTTAAAGAAAAGACTTGGAGGAAGGATAGAAGAGAAGAGGAGAAAGAGAAGCAGAGAGAAGTGGGAAACAGGGAAAGGGTGAAGGGGAGAGAGGAGTAGTGATTATCACCAGCTGTTTTTGGCTCTCACCTGGAAGCTAATGAGCAGGCGGATGGGAGACAAAGAGCAGCATCCTCTCCTCGCAGGTAAAGACGGTCCCTTCCTAGTCTCTCCTGGTTCATAAAATCTCCACAGTGTCCCCTGCCAAGTGGTATTGTTATAAAATGCTATTTTTTTTCTCTACGATGACCTGAGGCATTCTAGCCTCTTCAGGTTCTTGGTTATAGAATCTTGGGTAAAGACAGAACCATGATCCTGTAAAAAAACACTCATGGGCTTCCTGGGAAGTCCAGTGGCTAAGACTTGGTGCTCTCAATGCAAACAGCTTACTTAGGTCAGATCCCTGGTCAGGGAACTAGATCCCATAGGCTGCAACTAAGACCCAACACATACAAATAAATAAATAAATAAATAAATAAATAAAAATAGACATTTAGAAAGTACATAGTCATATGAAGTCATTCGTCTGCTCAAAACCCACTGGTGACTCTCAGTAAAATCCAGTGTCGGTCCCAAAATGAGCATCGCTGTACCTGATCTGTCCACCTGTTACCTCCCCCACTGCATCCCCTCAGTTCAGCCTCCAGAAACTCCTTAAGGTACCTCAAACTCACCAAGGTGCTCCAGTATTGGGGCTGTGTAGAGTAGGCCCCCTTCTCTGCAGTTTCACGTTCCTTTGTTTCAGTTACCCACGGTCAACCACGCTTTGAAAACATTAAATGGAAAATTCCAGAAATAAACCGTTCCTAATTTTTAATTGCATGGATGTTCTGAGTGGTGTTATGAAATCTCGCGAGGTTCTACTAGGTACATGACTCCTCCCTTTCCTTAGCAACCCCCATCCTTTAGTTACTTAGTAGCCCTCTCAGTTGGAGAAGGCAATGGCACCCCACTCCAGTACTCTTGCCTGGAGAATCCCATGGACGGAGGAGCCTGGTAAGCTGCAGTCCATGGGGTCGCTAAGAGTCGGACACGACTGAGCGACTTCACTTTCACTTTTCACTTTCATGCATTGGAGAAGGAAATAGCAACCCACTCCAGTGTTCTTGCCTGGAGAATCCCAGGGACGGTGGAGCCTGATGGGCTGCCATCTATGGGGTCACACAGAGTCGGACACAACTGAAGCGACTTAGCAGCAGCAGCAGCTCTCTCAGTTATCAGATGGACTCCCATGGTATCACAGTGCCTGTGTTCAAGGAACCTTTCTTTTGCTTGGTAGTGTCCCAAAGTGCAAGAGGAGTGATGCTGGCAATTCAGATTTGCCAAAGAGGAGCCACAGAGTGCTTCCATTAGGTGAAAAGATGAAAGTTCTTGACTTAATAAGGAGAGAAAAACATCATATGCCGAGTTGCTAAGCTCTACAATTAGGGCAGACCTTCCATCTGTCAAATTGTGAAGAAGAGAAAAGAAACCGCCTGAAGCAGCTGATTCTCCTGCCATTATCATCAGAAGGTCAATAGCAGCCCATATCATTCATCTCAGCTCATCATCTAGGCTTTTTATCGCCTCTCATCATCACCAGAAGGGTGAGTGCCGTGTTTTGAAAGAGGGACCACATTCACATAGCTTTTAACCACAGTGTACCGCTACAGGTGTTCTATTTTATTACTAGTTACTGTTGTTGATCTGTTACTGTGCTTAATTTATAAATTAAACTTTACCATAGGTATGTATGTATAGAAGGAAACGATATATTTAGGGTTTGTTGCTATCTGAGATTTCAGGCACCCGCTGGAGGTCTTGGACCATATACCCCTGTGAATAAGAGCCCGGGGGAGCTACTATACTCACTGTTCCCTCTATCTCCAGTGTGCTTTCATGAAATGCCCAGAAACCTGGTCCCCTTACTTCCTCTGATCTTTACTAGAAAGTCACCTGCACAGTCAACCCTTTTTAAAATTTAAAAGCTACCCAAAATGCCCCATTCCCCTTTCCCTACTTGGTTATTGTCCTTAGAGCTTGTCACTGTGTAACATTCTGTGGTTTTTACTATTTGGCTTTCTTTTATACATTGCTTATCTTTTTCCCTGGAACATCTCTTCCACAGGGACAGAGAGTTTTGTTTTATTTACTGTTGTATCCTTAGCACATAGAGTAGTATTTGGCTCAACAAATACTTGTTGAGTGAATAACTGGGGTTACTTGACCACCCTGTGTCCCAGTTACATTATCAAAACCAGTATAATAAGTATTATATGCTGCTGAGAATGTGGAGAAGCCAATCACTCATATACCGCTGGTGAAAGTCTGAAATGACACAGCCACTCTGGAAAACCATTTGGCAGTGTCTTATTAAAGTAAATATGCAGTTATCATATGACCCAGCAACTGTACCTTTGGGCATTTATCCTTGAGAATGAACGGTTATGTTCCCATTAGAAAAAAAAAGTACATAGTTATTCTTAACAGCTGTGGTACATCCATACTATGGAATATGACTCAGCAATGAAAACAAATATAATTGTTGATACAACTTTGGTAAATCTGGAAGTAAAAATCAAACAAGCAAAGGAAAACACACACAGCAAAAAACAAATCCCAACAGGCTATATACTGTACGATAACATGTATACAATATTCTCAAATGGTAAATGTAAAGAGATGAAGGGATTTCCAGGGATTAGGGATGAAGATGATGTTGGAGGAAGAGAGGTAAATGTGTTTATTAAAGGACAATATCATGGGGAAAAAAACAGCTGTAGAAGGAACACGTGGTGATCAAATTGCTGTTTGACTGTGGTGGTATATATGCAAACCTACACTTGTGATAAAATTATATACATCTAAACACACATAAACTGTTACTGACCCTTTTGAGTTGGCTCCCATCAAACGTCCTCCGGCAGGTGTTGCTTGGGCCAGTGGAGTGAGATGAAGATTGGTTCAGAAGCAAAGTTCTTTGATTGAACTCAGCTCCTGCAATAGAGTCCATGCTCTCCGTGATAGGGTGCAGGTGGAGCTGCTTTATAGGGATCAGCTTCATTAGGATCAGCCTGTAGGAGTCTCCTGAGTGGGGAGGGACGGAGTTCTCACCTCGAAGCAGCTTTTGCTGCTCGCAGGACCACAGGGCCTTTCTGCGCAAGGCCGGCTGCTGCTGTCTTGAGTTGCACTGCCACGTACAGTGAGTGCTTCAGCACACGCCCTCACTGCATGGGCCGGCCTCTGCCCCTCGCGCTCATAACTCTGGTCCAAGCACAGGGTGGAGGCCACTGCATGCAGCATCCTACGAGCAAGTGAAAATAGACGAAGCACAAAGGAAAACGAAAAAAAAAAAGGTTAGATTTAATTTTATTACCTGGGATATATTTTTATTATATTTTGCCGGCAACTGTGAATGGGCTTTGCTGGTAACAAAATGTATCACTGTCAATTTCTTGACTGTGATGTTGCAAGATACTACCATTGTGGGAGACTAGGTAAACAGTACAAGGGATAGTCTGCATTATTTCTTACAAGTGTCTGTGAATCTACAATTTTCTCAAAAGAAGAAAGAGTGATTGAAACACTGCAATATTTTTAATTCTGGAAATGTGCATTAAGTGTTCAGTATGTATATGCATCACCTTTGCAGGGTAGTTGTAGACATTAAATGGATATATACACATACAAGTGTCTATGTGTGTAAATAATGCACTGAAAGTCTGCTCAGGTCATTTCCCTGGTGGTCCAGTGGCTAAGACTCCGTGCTCCCAAAACAGGGGACCCAGGTTCGGTTCCTGGTCAGGGAGCTAAATTCTGCATGCTGCAACTACAACCTGGCACAGTCAAATAAATAAACAAAAATAAATGTTTGTTTTATAATTCTGCTCAGCATATAATAAACCCTCAGTACATTTCAGCTGTTGTTTTTCCAATCCTTGAAGGCAGAGCTTGTGTTCAATCCATCTGATTCCCAGGACTTGTATTATTGTTGATGCATATTGCTAGCACCTGTCAAGGTAAACTGACTAAATGGCTTATCTAATCCCTTGTACCAGGGTCAGTAAGACCTCTCTGTGGAGTCCAGCATAATCAAGAGCCTTAACCAGAAAGACGACAGGACTACCTAGACTCCACCTCCCAGCACTGCTAATTTATTATAAGCCCATCTCCTTCATTAAGTGTTTTGTCATTTGTGAGAGGAGGAATTGGAATGACATTATTTCTAACTCTCAAATGTACATTATTCCATGTTTTATAATACACAGATAATTATTCTTTTTATTTAAACATTTTGTATTGGAGTATAGCCAGTTAACGATGTTGTGATAGTGTCAGGTAAATAGCAAAGAGACTCAGCCATACATATATCCATTCTCCTCCCAACTCCCTCCCATCCAAGCTTCCACAGAACATTGAGCAGAGCTCCCTGTGTTATTCAGTAGGTCCTTGAAACTTGAGCCTTGGGCCAGGAGTCCAAAGGGAGTTATATACTGACTCCAAAATTCCAGTCTCCAGTTGCACTTCAGTGAAGTAGACTCTTCTCTTTCTGGCCCCCATTAAAGCACAGTTATTAGCAGCTGTTTTTCAGAAACTTTATAGGTCTTTGAAGTATGTGGTAGTCAGAATATCTGCAGATGATAGCAAGCCAAGATTTTTGAAACCTATAGGGGATAAGAAATTGTAGAAAGTTAAGCCATAATTATGGTATTAATCACTAGCATTGCATCATTATCCTCCAAAGCCGAGGGGAATTATACTTGCTACATTTAAAAACAATAAAGGCATGTTGGGATTTAGGAAAGTACAAAAAATGCTTCAGAAAAAAACCCAGTTTGTTTATTTTATCTAATATTTGCAATACAACCTGATGCATTTCTGTAGTGTTTTGGGGACGATTCCTGGGTAATTTTTCATGCTAAAAGTTAGCCAATAGCTGGCAGATGTTTTAGTCAGGTTTTAACATTGCAACGAGCATTGTATGGATCATTCTTGCCTGTCCTGTTACCCTATGTCAGAGTATCTGGAATGTCTAACCCCTTCAGAGTTGAAATTGCTTGTATTTTAGTATCAATTTGGGATTCATTGAATATTAAATCAAGGTGCTTATTAAACACCTTGTGTGAACTCACCTTTGCAGAAACACTATGAACTAATTACAATGAAATATGCTAGTTTCTCTATTAATAGTAAATACAATTTGTTGAACTACTAAAGGCCCACATTATATGTATACTAACTCATCTAATTCTCATAACTCTATCAAAAGCACATTAGTAACTCCACTTTACAAAGAAAGCATACCAGGTCAGAGACTTTATATTAATAAAATGTTAAGTATTTTTTCCAATGTGATCAGATCAGATTAGTCGCTCAGTCGTGTCCGACTCTTTGCGACCCCATGAACCGCAGCACGCCAGGCCTCCCTGTCCATTACCAGCTCTCAGAGGTCACTCAGACTCACATTCATCGAGTCAGTGATGCCATCCAGCCATCTCATCCTCTGTCGTCCCCTTCTCCTCCTGCCCCCAATCCCTCCCAGCATCAGAGTCTTCTCCAATGAGTCAACTCTTCGCATGAGGTGGCCAAAATACTGGAGTTTCAGCTTGAGCATCATTCCCTCCAAAGAAATCCCAGGTCTGATCTCCTTCAGAATGGACCGGTTGGATCTCCTTGCAGTCCAAGGGACTCTCAAGAGTCTTCTCCAACACCATAGTTCAAAAGCATCTATTCTTCGGCGCTCAGCTTTCTTCACAGTCCAGCTCTCACATCCATACATGACCACAGGAAAGACCATAGCCTTGACTAGGCGAACCTTTGTTGGCAAAGTGATGTCTCTGCTTTCGAATATGCTATCTAGGTTGGTCATAACCTTCCTTCCAAGGAGTAAGCGTCTTTTAATTTCATGGCTGCAGTCACCATCTGCAGTGATTTTGGAGCCCAGAAAAATAAAGTCTGACACTGTTTCCACTGTTTCTCCATCTATTTCCCATGTAGTGATGGGACCAGATGCCATGATCTTCGTTTTCTGAATGTTGAGCTTTAAGCCAACCTTTTCACTCTCCACTTTCACCATGTGATAGGTTGTTGCAATCAAATTTTTTAATTCAAGTCAAAATAAATGTATGGATGCTGGTACTGAAATTACAATGACAAGAAATGGAAATCAACTATGGTTAAAGTCATTGAAGAAAATAGAAAAAATATTTTCAAAGTGCTGAAAAAAGTTGGTTGGTTAGGTTGTATTTCCAGCAAAACCATCCTTTAAGAATCTGGCTGAAATAAAGACATTTTTAATAAACAATGAATAGATCATGAATAAATTCTCATAAAATAAACTTGGAAAGGATGTACATATGGGAAAAAAATAAATCCAGTAATAAGGTTCATAATGTAAAGGAACAGCAAATGTTTGAGCTTGTCCAAACAAACACTGAATATCTGAAAAACAATAATGGTGTTTAATTTGAGTTTAAAAAGCAAAAACTGTCCATGATGCAACTTAAATACTGGCAACAATAACACATATTGGGGAGGAGTGGGAAGAGTAAAAGTATTTTGAAGTCCATCATACTGTTCATCATTGGAATGAAAATAGGTGTTAACTGAGGACTTTGTGTTAATTGTGTTTGTAATTATTAGCATAACCACTAAAACACTAGAAAGAGGAGACTGATTAGAGCACATGTTTAAATCTACAAAATAAAGAAAAACCATGCCCCCCCCCCAAAAAAAAAAAAAAAATGTACCAAGACAGGAGAATAAGATTATCAGGCCAGAGTAAGACAAAAGTATGCTTCGTTATCAATGGAGACCTACTGAGAGGAGCTTGATCCATTCAAGAGCCAGTCATTGAAGAAGCGTATTGACAGACAGACCTCCCTTTGAAGGAATTCTGTACAGTGGAGCCTCCAAGCCCTCTTCACTGAGGACCAGTTCTTAAGAATATAAATAATGTAAATCTTCAAGTTAAAACTTGCCAGAGATATCCACCTACGTTGCTGCTGCTGCTGCTGCTAAGTCACTTCAATCGTGTCCGACTCTGTGCGACCCCATAGACGACAGCCCACCAGGCTCCCCTGTCCCTGGGATTCTCCAGGCAAGAACACTGGAGTGGGTTGCCATTTCCTTCGCCAATGCATGAAAGTGAAAAGTGAAAGTGAAGTCGTGCCTGATTCTCAGCAACCCCATGGACTGCAGCCTACCAGGCTCCTCTGTCCATGGGATTTTCCAGGCAAGAGTACTGGAGTGGGGTGCCATTGCCTTCTCCGTCCACCTATGTTAGTTGTTCTCAAATTCAGGACTCAAAATTATACTTCCAAGCATACTGACTCAGTAGGTGTGTTCTTATTACAAATACCAAGAAATATTATAAAAATGTGGAAGACTTGAAGGCCTCATATAGTCACTGTCTGACATAA
The DNA here is from genome assembly GCA_935064755.1 of Tragelaphus eurycerus. Taxonomy (NCBI): domain Eukaryota; kingdom Metazoa; phylum Chordata; class Mammalia; order Artiodactyla; family Bovidae; genus Tragelaphus; species Tragelaphus eurycerus. The sequence continues at coordinate 2,862,883 of CAKXYN010000083.1, forward strand.
GAATACCAAAATCCCTTTGGCAGTATGATTTGTCAATACAAACTGAGAATGAGGTGATGGGTTTATATCTCAATCTCTGGCAGAATTTGAGAAGAGGAAAAAAAAAAAAGTATACGTTCATTTGAATAAGACATTACTCTTTACAATGGAAAAAAAAAAGATTTCTTAAGCTTTAAACAACAGACCTTGTGTATTTCCTAACTAATGTCTGTGAGTCTAATACTTCATGGGAGGCAGCCCACGTGGTCTCACCTAGTGAAACCAGCTAGCTCACAGTTCCTGCTATTTTTCTCATTTCAGGAGAACTGGATAGGAAAAGAGGTTTTGCTAATAAGCCCAGGCCATCTTGCTGAAGATCCCTCAAATCCCTATCTCAGAAGATAAAGAGGAGTCAAACCTCAGACAGAACTAAACTCTTCTTGAGGTCAGAGTACAGTTCAGAATTTATGACTGTGATTCAGGCAGGTAAATCAAACCCTTCTGAGCACTAATTTCTACAAAACGAATTTTTTTTCTAGTGGAAAAATTGACTTAAATATGTTCTTGTACATATTCCTTTGGTCAATCACATATTCATTTCCATATCCACTTCTCCTTATTCATATTTATTCATTCACATATTCCTTTATCAACTTTCTTACAATTTATCAACTTAGTCATTAACTCATTCAAGACTCTCTCAATCTCTTGATCATTTACATATTCACTTACATTTTTTTTTAATTGGAGTGTAATTGATTTGTAATGTTGTGTTACTTTCTGCTATACAACAATGTGAATCAATTATATGTATATCCTCTCCCTCTTGAGCCTGCCTCTCACCGCCTGCCCACCCCACCCGTCTAGGTCATCACAGAGCACTGAGCTACACAGCAGCTTCCCACTGGCTATTTTTCTACATGGCAGTGTTGTACAGATGTCCATGCTACTCTCCCAATTTATCCCACCCTCTCCTTCCCTTGCTGTGTCCGCAAGTCCATTCTCAACGTCTGTGTCTCTAGCCCTGCCCTGCCAGTAGGCTTATCAGTACCGTTTTTCTAAGTTCCCTCAGTTCAGTCGCTCAGTATATGTGTTAATATGATATGTGGAAATTGTTTTTCTTTTTCTGACTTCACTCTGTATGGCAGACTCTAGGTCCATCCATATTACTACAAATAATCCAGTTTTGTTTTCTCAGTCTTTGAATCTCTAAGTCATGCAGTTTTGTTCACTCATCCTCTAATTCATTTATTCATTCAACACACACACACACACACACACAATATCTTTGTGCAAGTCTCCTCTCTGCTAGAGGCATAGGCCGAAACTGGCAGTGCACCCAGGACTCCCTCTCAAGCTTTGAATTAGTCCCTTTGACTTTCTCTTTTCAAGATCCCCACCTATGAGTACTTTGGACAGTCCATTCTTCAGCTATAGGTCCTTCGTTCATACACAGGGATAACATTTTTATCTGCTTCTAGGTGCCGGTCAGGCCAGACTTGTATCAAAATCCTGTTCCTTTACATCAGACCTCAGTCATCCCAGAAGTTTCAACCTAGCTTTAAGGCTCTAGAAAAGGAAAACCTCAGGCCTTTCATTCCTATGTAGGGAAAACCCTACGTAGTAATTCACAGTAATTCACTGCTGTGAATTACCACCCTGTGGGTCCCTACTACTCATATAAATCAGTTCACTCCTGACACTGCTCATCACTAAATGAGTGGAAACTTTTCCCACACCAAGCAATTCTCTGTAACACCAGCTGGGTGTCCTAAAACTTAATTCAGTTCTGACATTACTTACCTGGTGCTAGCTTCAGATTCCACAAGTTAGGGGCTCAGTCCCACAAGACTGCCTCCCCCAACAGGCACACACTACAGATACCAGTTACAAGCCCAGTTCATCACCTGTGCTTCTGATGCGTGAGCTATAGGTGGAAGTTTCCATTAGATTAAATTTACTAGAGCAGCTCACAGAACTCCAGGAGACACATATGTTTTCCAGTTTATTAAAGGAGATGATAGGTTAAAGGTTACAGAGGAAAAGCTAGATGAAGACATACATAGTGTGAGATCCAGGAGGGCCCCCTGGGCAGGAGCTTCGGTCACTGCTGTGAAGTTGTATGCATTGTCCAACTCCCAAGCTCTCTGAACCTTGTCTTTTGGTTTTTGATGAATGTTGGATTACAGAGGCATGATTGATTAGCTCCTTGGCCATTGGTGATTGATTCAACCTCCAGTGTCTTCCTTCTCCTTAGAGACTGAGGGGTAGAAGGTACTGAAGCTTCAACCTTCTAACTTGGGTTGGTTCTCCTGGCAACCAGGACCCTTCCTCAGGTTACCTGAGGTATTTTGGAAAGTCATTAACATAACAAAATAAACCTTGATGGCTCTCAACACAGGAAAATCTAAGGGTTTTTGGATTCTGGAACGATAAAAGGTATAAGATCAGATATATCTATTTCTTATAAATCAAAATATAACAGGTTCACAGGGTTCTTGCTCCTGCCTCAAATGAGTGGGTATCGATCATGACCTTGATGGAGGCCGTGTAGCCCTGAGTTCTGGTAATTGATCTATGTCAAAAGAAGAATGTTTACCCTAACTCACTCTTCTCTGATTATTATTATATTATCAGATCAGATCAGATCAGTTGCTGAGTCGTGTCCAACTCTTTGCGACCCCATGAACTGCAGCACGCCAGGCCTCCCTATCCATCACCAGCTCTCGGAGGTCACTCAGACTCACATTCATCAAGTCAGTGATGCCATCCAGCCATCTCATCCTCTGTTGTCCCCTTCTCCTCCTGCCCCCAATACCTCCCAGCATCAGAGTCTTTTCCAATGAGTCAACTCTTTGCATGAGGTGGCCAAAATACTGGAGTTTCAGCTTCAGCATCATTCCTTGCAAAGAAATCCGAGGGCTGATCTCCTTAAGAATGGACCGGTTGGATCTCCTTGAAGTCCAGGGGACTCTCAAGAGTCTTCTCCAACACCACAGTTCAAAAGAATCAATTCTTCGGCGCTCAGCCTTCTTCACAGTCCAGCTCTCACATCCATACATGACCACAGGAAAGACCATAGCCTTGACTAGGCGAACCTTCGTTGGCAAAGTGATGTCTCTGCTTTTGAATATGCTATCTAGGTTAATCATAACTTTCCTTCCAAGGAGTAAGTGTCTTTTAATTTCATGGGTGCAGTCACCATCTGCAGTGATTTTGGAGCCCAGCAAAAGAAAGTCTGACACTGTTTCCACTGTTTCCCCATCTATTTCCCATGTAGTGATGGGACCAGATGCCATGATCTTCGTTTTCTGAATGTTGAGCTTTAAGCCAACCTTTTCACTCTCCACTTTCACTTTCATCAAGAGGCTTTTTAGTTCTTCTTCACTTTCTGCCATAAGGGTGGTATCATCTGCATATCTGAGGTTATTGATATTTCTCCCGGCAATCTTGATTCCAGCTTGTGTTTCTTCCAGTCCAGCATTTCTCATGATGTACTCTGCATATAAGTTAAACAAACATGGTGACAATATACAGCCTTGACGTACTCCTTTTCCTATTTGGAACCAGTCATCATTGACTTGGTTAAAGTCAAGAACTATATTTTTAAAACACAAATTTTTTTTTTTCTTAGTAACACATACAACTGGTGATTGTTTAATATTTGTTTTTATTGCTAGGGAGTGTCAGGAGGGGTAAATTTCTTCTTCTTCTTCTTGGTTCTTTGGCTGGATTAATTAAATTGACACAAGACAGATTAAAAGAAAAAAGCTAGTTTAATTTGTATGTATGGAGGTGTCATAGAAATAGGACCTACAAAGTGACCAAAGCAGACTATTTATATAAATTAACAATTATGTGTGACGATTTAACAAAACATACGGGTTTGTGCTTTGGGTTGCAAATGAATGAAGGAGTAACAAAGTTTGTTACACAGGTTCCTTAGCCTTGAATTTCCTATCTCTGGTGATAAAGATGTTAGTGTAGGGAGGGTCCCTTCAACATGGAAGATTTATTTCCTGCTTTCAGGGGAAAAAAGAGGGTCAGAGTATTGTTGCTGCTGCTGCTGTTTTATTAAAAAACATGTTGCCCCACACCAGCTGTGACTTCAATGCAAAATAATATGCCCGTGTGGTATATCTTGGGGTAGGCTGTCCTGACCCCTAGCAAGAGTGAGTTCTATGATGATCACAACTTTGATGGTGCTGTTCATTGATGTATCCCTAGCCACTGGCATAGCTTTTGGCAAAATGTATATTTTTAACAGAAATAAGAGCAGCATGCATTGTAACTGAGTAGATGCAAAGGGTCTAGAGAGAGAGGATGTGGAATAAATTGGGCATTTGAGGGGTGGGAGTGATGAGGAAGATGGCACACAGGACAAGAACTTCCAACTGTGCTTTGAACATAAGTAGGGGCTTCCCTGGTAACCCAGACAGTAAACTCCAGTGTGGGAGACCCGGGTTCAATCCCTGGGTCAGAAAGATCCCCTGAGGAAGGGAATGGCTACACACTGCAGTATTCTTGTCTGGAGAATTCCATGGAGCCTGGTGAGATATAGTCCATGGGGTCGCAAAGAGTTGGACACCACCAAGCGACTAACACTCTCACTTTCCACTTGTTTTTTTCCCAGGACTTTGGCAGGCCGTTGTGTGTGGGAGGTGGTGGTGATGGTGGCGGTGGCTTCTGGCAAAGGAAACTGCATTTTCAATGATGTGGAAGTGAAACAAAAGAGAATATCACTGTGGTTGAATCATAGTGTACAGGGCAATGGGAGTGGGAATCAGGAAACCATGGGTAAATAAGGCTAAGAAGACAGGCAGAGACTAGATCATACAACGGGCAAACCATGCGAAGGATCTGGGACTTAATTATTAGGGCAAAGAAGTGCCAAGGACCTGACCTAAGCTGTTGCTACCACTCCTGCACTATTTTTGTTGCCTCCTCGATCTTACTCCCTGGAGGAGGAAATGACAGTCCATCCAGTATTCTTGCCTGGAAAATGCCGTGAACAGAGGAGGCTGGCAGAGTACAGTCCGTGGGGTCACAGAGTCGGACGCGACAGAGCACAGCACATACAGCAGATCTTTCTCACTAGTCTCTGTTTCCCACTATTTTTTTTAAAGCATTCTGAACATCTTCTTTCCTGTTTAATGTTTTCCAATAGCTGGCTGTTCCCTAAAAGATCAAGTCTAAACTCCATAACATTCCATGTTTCACAGTGATGTCTCAAGTGGCTTCTCCAGCAGAATTTTCTCCATCATTTGATTATTGCATTTTCATAAAGCCCAGCAAGTTAGCTAGTTAAGAGCCCCTTTCTTACTGTCTGGGCTTCCCAGGTGGGGTAGTGGTAATGAACCCACCTGCCAATGCAGGAGACATAAGAAACCTGGGTTTGATCCCTGGGTTGGGAAGATCCCCTGGAGGAGGAAATGGCAACCCCATCCAGTATTTCTGCCTAGAGAATCCCATGGACAGAAGAGCCTGGTGGGTTACAGTCCATGGGGTTGCAAAGAGTCTAACAGGACTCAAGAGACTTAGTGCTAGCACTCCTTACTGCCTGCCACAGGAAAGGGCCACCTCCTCATTGATGCTATTTGTGTGTCCTGCCCATATGTCTCTTGTTATGCTTATTTTACTGTCTTTATTCATTTGTGTGCATGTCTTTCTTTATCTACTAATTCTGTCCTCCTTGGAGACAAGCTAGAAGTTATTTGCAAGCACCTGTGGTCTGGTATACTATTTAAATGAATGTCTTCCCTTCCTCCAATTTTATTTTAGTGAGAAAATTAATGAACAACGCTAAAAAAAAAATGAAAAGGATGAATCAAAATAGAGAAATTGGGCCATGTTCAACCAAAGTATTAAAAAAAAAAATCATGTGCTCTTGTATTTTGTAACCAAGTAATATTTTCAGCTTCTTTAAAAGGTGCAGAAGATCTTTTACTCACTATTGCTCATCCGTTATGAATTTCACTATTAAAAATACAAACATGGTGTGATGGTTTTACTATTGATCAACTCTAATGTGTACGTTTTAATACCTGGGGAGAAATCGACTCCCAGTGTTTCTAATCACATGACCAGAAAGGACTTTAACTGGATAGTCACTGAGGTCAGGCCTAGAAAAGGCATGAAATTCAAGGGTTTTCCCTCGATTCCCTACTCGCTTTCTCAGTCTAATGGGAGCTACTTGGGCTCATCCCTCTGTAAGATTAATGTAGATTCTCAAAAACTAGATTAGGTGGGAAACCCTTCACAAACTGGGACTAATGACCTGAGAAATTCTCTGAACTGGAGACTCATTCAGGTCCAATGTAGAACATGGAAGCCAAATAGGAAATGAGGAAAAAGAGGTGCAAGTACCAAGAAAATGAGGAGGAAGAGTTGCTATGGCTGTGGGATAAGCAGTTCTCAAGGAAAGTAACAAAACCGGAAGGATTGGGAAGAAAAGGCGATCTGAGGGTAGAATTTCAAAACTACATGAGTGCAAGAAATGCGATGTTGTTCATTCAGTGCTATCTGTACATACGTGGTGATAGGAATGTAACAGTAGGAACATACGGTACCTTAAATAGAGGATAATTTTGATTCCCTTTTCATAAAAAAATGTCATGAGTGTATATCCTTTCTGTGGCATTCTGGAGTTGAATTTTGTTCCTTTAGGCAACTGGATGGTGAGGATGGACAAACGAAGTAACCAGAATTACTCAGCACTTGTGTGTCAGATGTTCTACCGAGAACTTTCGAAAAGTAATCTACAAAACGACCTGAGTGCACGTGGTGAAGTGGCTGTCGGTTCATTTCAGTCGCTCAGTCGTGTCCGACTCTTTGCGACCCCATGAACTGCAGCACTCCAGGCCTCACTGTCCATCACCAGCTCTCTCTTTGACTCCCTATGGACTGTAGCCTGCCAGACTCCTCTGTCCATGGGATTTTCCAGGCAAGAATATTGGAGTGGGTTGCCATTACCTCCTCCAGGGGATCTTCCTGACCCAGGCATCAAATGCATGGCTCTTACATCCCCTGTATTGGCAGGCTAGTTCTTTACCTCTAGCATCACCTGGAAAGTCCATAGAAAAACTTGACATTGCCCTAAATGAGCTTTCCAACACCATGGGAGGTATCTGCAGCCATTCCCCATTTATGAACAAGAAAAACTGAACTTCAAAGTGGTAAAATGGAAGCTTCTCATCTTGTTGTTTTTGTTCAGTCCCTCTGTCCTGTCTGAGTCTTTGCGACCCCATGGACTGCAACTCACCAGGCTTCCCTGTTCTTCACCATCTCCTGAGCTTGCTCAAACTCACGTCCATTGAGTCAGTGATGCCATCCAGCCATCCTGTCCTCTCTCATCCGCCTGTGCTCCTTCCTTCAATCTTTCCCATTATCAGGGTCTTTTCCAATGAGTCAGCTCTTCTCATCATGTGGCCAAAGTATTGTAGTTTCAGATTCAGCATCAGTCCCTCCAATGACTATTCAGGACTGATTTCCTTTAGGATTGACTGGTTTGATCTCCTTGCAGTCCAAGGGACTCTCAAGAGTCTTCTCCAACACCACAGTTCAAAAACATCAATTCTTTGGCACTCAGCTTTCTTTATAGTTCAACTCTCACATCCATACATGACTACTGAAAAAACTATAGCTTTGACTAGATGGACATATGTCAGCAAAGTAATGTCTATGCTTTTTAACATGCTGTCTAGATTGGTCAAAACTTTTCTTCCAAGGAGCAAGCATCTTCTAATTTCACGGCTGCAGTCACCATCTGCAGTGATTTTGGAGCCCAAGAAAATAAAATCTGTCACTGTTTAAATTGTTTCCCCATCTATTTGCCATGAAGTGATGGGACTAGATGCCATGATCTTTGTTTTTGAATATTGCATTTTAAGCCAGCTTTTTCACTCTCGTCTTTCACCTTCATCAAGATGCTCTTTAGTTCCTCGTCACTTTCTGCCATAAGGGTGGAGTCATCTGCATATCTGAGGTTATTGATATTTCTCCCAGCAATCTGGATTCAAGTTTGTGCTTCATCTAGCCCAGCATTTCGCATGATGTACTCTGCATATAAGTTAAATAAGCAGGGTGACAATATACAGCCTTGAATTACTCCTTTCCTGGTTTGGAACCAGTCTGTTGTTCCATATCCGGTTCTAACTGTTTCTTCTTTATCTGCATACAGATTTCTCAGGAGACAGATAAGGTGGTCTGGTATTCCTATCTCTTGAAGAATTTTCCGCAGTTTGTTGTGATCCACACAGTCAAAGGCTTTGGCATAGTCAATAAAGCAGAAGTAGATATTTTCCTGGAATTCTGATACTTTTTCTATGATCCAGTGGATATTGGCAATTTGATCTCTGGTTCCTCTGTCTTTTCTAAATCCCGCTTGAGCCTCTGGAGTTTTTCAGTTCACATATTGTTGAAGCCCAGCTTGGGAAATTTGAGCATTATTTTGCTAGCATGTGAAATGAGTCCAGTTGTGCAGTACTTTGAATATTGTTTGGCAGTGCTCTTCTTTGAGATTGGGATGAAAACTGACCTTTTCCAGGCCTGTGGCCACTGCTGAGTTTTCCAAATTTGCTGGCATATTGAGTGCAGCACTTTCACAGCATCATCTTTTAGGATTTTAACAGCTGAAATCCCATCACCCCCACTAGCTTTGTTTATAGCGATGCTTCCTAAGGCCCACTTGACTTTGCACTCCAAGATATCCCAGAGCGTATGACTGGAAGAAAAGACAGGAGGGGAATGCTTTTATAAATTCATCTCTTCTTCTGCCTATGACACAATGAATCCTAAAAAGATGTTACATTTTTCCCTTTCTGAAAGATATTACTGGGTATGATGGAGTAAGAAGCAGAGAAGGGCATTGATTTGTTGGATTTAACAGTGCCTTGGTGCCAGAGACAGGCTGCTCCAGTGTTGCTGTTCTGTTGACCTGGAGCCTGTCTTTCTCCATACTCAATCCCCTCATTCTAAAAGGAGGTGACTCACTTCATCTTTAAGGCTGTTCCGAGAATGGAGACTATTCCAAGCTTATGTGGGATTATTGTTGTAAGAAGGGTTCTTATTTTGATTTATTCTTTCTGTTACTGAGTTAATGGTTGATCTCTCATTATCCCTGTAGCAAATGCTAGGGACACGTGGCAAACTATGGTTGCATGATATAAATTGATAGGAGCAAAAATATAGACTATTTTAGGCACTGAGTATGACTTTTAGTTCAAATTGCATAATTTAAGAGCCCAAAATGACCTTGCCCATACAACTTTGAAATCTTCTAGTCAGTATACACTGCCTCCAGAATGCTAGATTTTTCTGAATTAGCACTCAATAGGTTAATGTAACTATAGAATATAAAAAAATAAGCAGTCTTATAACTTATCTATTGCTGTTTAATTAATTTACTGTTTCTATTGCTGCTGCTGCTAAGTCGCTTCAGTCGTGTCCAACTCTGTGCGACCTGAGAGACAACAGCCCACCAGGGTCCCCCGTCCCTGGGATTCTCCAGATGAGAACAGAGTCGACAGCCCACCGGGCTCCCCGGTCCCTGGGATTCTCCAGGCGAGAACACTGGAGTGGGTAGCCATCGCTGCAGCCGCATGAACCTTCTCCTACAGATAGAACTAAAGTGAGGCAAGCAAACATATCACTGTTCATAAAGACATGTACAAAATTCATTATATTCGCTGATACTTTCAGCCCCATATGTTAGTTAAGAACCTATGAGCTATGGTCATCCTTCAATTTACTGATGAAAAATTGAAGCCCATAAAGGTAAATTGATTTTCCATAAAACACTTTGCACATAACCAAAGGATCCAGAATTTCAACTAATTTTGAGTTCAGTAAACTTTCAGCAGTATTTTGGCTATTTTCTCCTCTCCCCCCATTTTCTTAGTTTTATATTTTACTTTTTTTAGCAGGCTTGCATTCCCTGGAAAAATTTAATCTGAGAAATTCATGGGAAATAGTCCTAGGTGACGGAAAAGCAAATAAATGATAATCAATTAAGATAGAATTTTCAACAGATAGTCCAAGCTGTATGCAGAAACTTGAGGCATTAGCTAGAACAGATAACTAGCACGGTGTTGCTTCTGCATCCTTTGGGTGTGGAATTTTACAGCACTGGCCTCAGCATCAATATCTTCAGTGCTTTATTCATGGGTCAGCTTTAGAACTTTTTGCACTTTGTTCTTAGGTGACCATCACAAAAACCCTGGAGATATTCTTGTTTGCTGGCTTTTTTGCCAGGGCTGACCACTAGGGTGACTTGGAGGTGTTTCTCCAAATAGAGAAGCTTAAGTCCCACCTGTGAAGATTCTCATTCACTAGATCATCATGGACTTGAGCATCCTTAGAAACTCTCACCCAGCAACTCTTTAAATAGACCTAATTCAGAAACAGTCCAGGAACACACATCACTCTTTTCCATTTTGCAGGTCACAAAATGGAAACCAGGAGAGATGAGTGTTTCTAAAACTCAGACTTTATTTAGCCTATTGCTCAAGAACTCCAGAATGTAAACTTTGATTAATAATTACATGATCCTTGAAGTTCTAGTCTTTCAAAATCATGTCCAGATAGAGAAGCACAGAGGGTATAGAAAAACCCAAGGTTTGAAGTGTTTTCAAAGACTATAAGTGAGATTTCAGCTTAGGTCTACAAATATATATATATAGATAACCTACTTTGTCCTAACAACTCTGCTAGTTTCTTCTCTAGATTTCCCTCCTTGGCAAATGACAGGTAATGCTGGGTCTCGTATAGGGGTCTTGGGAACAGGAGATACAGCAAAGGGAAACCGAAGGCTGAGTCCTAGATGGCACGTCCTCCAAAAAGAGTGACCATGCAGAGCATGAAGTTCCATGGGACAAACAAAGGCAGCTGAGACCCTAGCAACGACAGCTCAGTCCTTGTGGTCACGAGCAAAGAATAAGAAGCAGAATTAGGGGGAATTTCTTGGGTTGAAGGAACACAGGAAGAAGGCCCCTTTCTTAAATCTATACCAACCCTGAAAATTGTTCTCAGATGACTGAGCTTATGCCTATGGTACTGAGAACCAGAGATAAATATGGAAAAAAATAAGTTCTACTTTTCAGGAATCACATTCTGCATTGATAAGTAGGTGCAATGAGCAGTGTTAGGGGTTCATCAACAAAAGTTTCTGATAAAGCGCTCCAGAATAAGTCATGCCAAAGTATCATTGTGGAGGATGTTTTGTGGTTAACCATGCAGAGCTGGTTAGCAGAACGAGGGCATTCCTGGCAGAGGAAAAGCATATGCAAACTACAGAGCTATGAAGCAGGATGATACGTTAAGAGAGCTGCAAGTCAGAGCGTGCGCTCCAAGTTGCAGCGCAGAATCACTGAAAGATGGAAAGGCACCTGGGTGGCATCTCATGAACCACATAAATGCATGAAGACATTCCTTCTGCTTCCTGGAAACCATAGACTGGCAAGAATGTGGTGTAAAGTTTACTCCTCCACCATGACAGAACAGTTTTGAGGAATGTGAAGGTTCCCATGTAGTCAGCATTCAAAGCACTGAAGCTTCAGGCTAAAATTCATTTGACTTCAAAGATCTTTTTCCAGCTCTAAGATAGTCTGTAATATCTAGTTAAGCCTTTTAAACCAGATGTCACTCTTGGGGATGACATCAGACTGAAAAAGAAGAAATAAAAATAAATAAAAGAAATATTGAGGTAGAGGAGTAGTGGACAATGCCTAACATCAACCCTGGAATGGATGGTGACAGGAATAGGGGAGGCAAAGCTGGTCCAAAACATTTTCTCCTGCTTGGATACTCAAAAATTCTCTTGACTGTTCTCTACCATTTGTTCTTCTTTCTCTCTAATCCAAGATTATACAGACATCCAACATGCCCTCATGATGATTTTGATGAAGGGAAAAACAAGGGATGCCATCTCTCCATGCTCAATTATTTACTGGCCTCCTTTCCTTGGTGCCTCAGCTGATAAAGAATATGCCTTCAATGCAGGAGACCTAGGTTCAATCCCCGGGTCAAGAAGATCTCCTGGAGAAGGGAATGGAATCCACTCCAATATTCTTGCCTGGAGATTTCATGGACAAAAGGAGTCTGGCAGGCTACAGTCTATGGCCTCGCAAAGAATCAGACACAACTGATCTACTAACTCTTTCCTTCTTTCTTACTCTTCCTGACCAAGCTATTTCCCATGGACTACAGGGACCTTCATGATCTTTGAACGTCTGTCTCTTCAGCCTTTTTTGGTACGAGTCTCCACTACATTAGAGTGTCTCAGCTTTGGTACTATTGACTTGTTGGACTGAATGGTTCTTTAGAGGCTCCTGCAGAATATTTAATAACAGCCCTGGTCTCTTCCCACTAGATGGTAGTCACTGCCACTCATTCACACCCCAAATCTCCCCAGCTTGCCTCATGTCCCTGGGGATGGGGGATTCCCCTGCTTGAGAACTATTGGTCTAGAGCTTTCCTTTTCAGGTACGTGTTCATTCAAATGTACCATGCTCCCCTCCCTCTGTTTGTAAAACTTCTAAAACCACCACCTACTTTCCTTGAGATAATCTCCCTCTACCCACCGCTATACCAAATTACTAATGTGTAATCATCGCTTCTCTCCAAGCACAATCATCATTCCCTCCATGGAGCCTACACTGAACCACCACTCACAGTGCTGCGATAACCCCCTTTAGGACTTTATTTTCAATCATATGTTCATCACTGGTGTCATTGGAACCATTTCTGACTTCTCCTCCAGCCATTATACTTCACGAAAATAGGGGCCTTGTCTATTTTTATTCACCACTGTGTCCTCAGTACCTGGCATGGTAGAAACTCAAGAAACACTCAGTGAGTGATGGGAAACTGAAAAAATAATTGCAATTATCAGAAAAGTAAAGCAGGACTTTCAGCCTCTGATGCCAACAACAATTTGCTGAGCACTGATTTTGCGATTAAGCAAGATCTGAGCCCTGGGACCACAGTGAAGAATAATACACAGCCTTTGCCTAGGAAGCATACCCTTGGGAAAGAAATTGATTTGTAGATAAAAAGGATTAATACGATAGCCTCAGTGATCAATGGAGGTTTGAGCAAACTGAAGTTGGGTATCTACAGAGGAGTTCCAAGGTCTGTCTACAGAGTAAAGTTTCAGAAAAAAAGATTATTCTTGAGTTCAGACTAAAGGACAGAATTTGGCCAGATGGACAAGGCTTAATAGTGTAGACTGGTATTAAAGCTGGTGTGACTGGTGGGAATTAGTCACAACAGTGATACAGGTATACAGCAATCCAGCTGGCTGAGCATCTCCATGCAGTTCTGGGAAATGAGCTTAAAGACTTAAGCAGGGATAGAAGCATGAGAACTTCCTGTATAGGCTCAGAGATCTGTACTTTGTCCTGGAGACACTGGGTGGTCATAGACGGATGGAATGCAGTGGTGTGAATCAGATCTGCAATTTCAACTTGATAAGCTGAAAGTTTGACCAGTAGACAGGGAAGAACATGACTTCACAACTCAGAGTCTCATTAAAGTTTTTCTTAAATCTTCTAGTGGCTGTGGACCAGGCACATAGCAACTTCTCAACAAGGAAAATCAGAATGCTAGCTGCAGTCCATGGGGTCGCTAAGAGTCGGACAGGACTGAGTGACTTCACTTTCACTTTTCACTTTCATGCATTGGAAAAGGAAGTGGCAACCCACTCCAGTGTTCTTGCCTGGAGAATCCCAGGGATGGGGGAGCCTGGTGGTCTGCCATCTATGGGGTCGCACAGAGTCGGACATGACTGAAGCAACTTAGCAGCAGCAGCAGCAGCAGCTCAGTATGAGGTTCAAGAGTACACAGATTCTATTCTTAGCAATAGCAGGGCAGAAAATTTCTTGTATCAGGGAGTCCTTACAGCCTCAGTCCTATGAATCCTTATTTATTGGTAGTGGCAAGATATATATTGGGAGCTATAGGGATCAAATGACTCAGATGATAAAGTATCTGCTTGCAGTGCAGGAGACCAGAGTTTGATGCCTGGGGTGGAAAAATCCCCTGGAGAAGGGAATGGCAACCCATTCCAGTATTCTTCCCTGGAGAACACCATGAACAGAGGTTACAGTCCTTGGGGTCACAAAATGTCAGACACAACTGAGTGATGAACACTTTCAGTTTCACTTTAGGTACCAAGGGTTTCCCTTGTAGCTGAGATGGTAAAGAATCTGCCTGCAGTGTAGGAGACCTGGGTTTGATTCATGGGTCGGGAAGAGCCCCTGGAGAAGAAAATGGCAACCCACTCCAGTATTCTTGCCTGAAGAATACCATGGACAGAGCAGCCTGGCAGGCTACAGTCCACAGGTTCACAAAGACTTGGACATGACTTGGCAATTAAACCACCACCACCATAGGTATCACTTCCCTGGTGGCTCAGACGGTAAAGCATCTGCCTACAATGCGGGAGACATGGGTTCAATCCCTGGGTCGGGAAGATCTCCCGGAGAAGGAAATGGCAACCCACTCCAGTATTCTTGCCTGGAAAACCCCATGGATGGAGGAGCCTGGTAAGCTACAGTCCATGCAGTCGCAGAGTCAGATGCGACTGAGCAACTTCACTTCACTTCTTCACCATAGGGATCAAGAGGGCTTCCTAGGTGGCACCAATGGTAAAGAATTTGCCTGCCAATGCATGAGACACAAGAGATCTAGGTTGGATCCCTGGGTTGGGAAAATCCCTTGGAGGAGGGCATGGCAACCCATTCCAGTATTCTTGCCTGGAGAATCCCCTTGGTTAGAAGAGCCTGTCTGGCTGAAGTCCATAGGGTCGCAAAGAGTAGGACTTGACTGAATCGACTTAGCATGCACATAGAATCAGTAGGCCAGCTCTAGGTTTCAGAGAAAAAGAGGCAAACATAGGCATTTTCTGGACACTGCAACATTCTGAAACTTGATGATTGAGTGTTTGTTTTCCCATTGTCTGTATTTCTGCTTAGTCCTCCAACATGAATAATTGTCAAGGTTTGGCCAGGCCAAAGTATATTCCGGGGAAATCGTATCTGCAATTTTGCAGAATTTCACAATGCCTTTTTGCAGTTCTGTGTCAAATTGTTTGTTTAAATCTAGTTTATTTTACCTTCTTGGTCCTGGACGTACTATCAGCTGAAATATTTATATCACTGCCTCTTAGGAGTTGTGCATTTCCCTTGTTCTGTGAAAAAATGTGCTGACCTGCTCTATGTATATGAGTAATTGTTTTTATTTTAATTACTTGAGTGCCTGTGGAAGGAGACTGAGTCGTCTGGCCTGTTCTCTTCTTGACCGTTTCTTGCTTTCCTTCACTACTTTTTACCAAAAAAAGTCTTGTTCTCGTCAACAGCAAAATCTCTGGAGACCATTTGAAGTTGAAATCTCCATGTTAAATCCAGCCTTTTGAAAGGAGGTGTGGGAATCATAAAGATAAACATACCTTACTGCCCAACGCAGAAATCCCCCTCTCCCAGCTAGATTTCAGGATGCTGGAAAAAACAGCCCAAGCACATTCTTGCTGTTGTTTAGATCTTATTTTTGAAAACAGGCCTTCCACAGAAACATACACATGTATTGCTTATTACATGGAGCATTCTGTCCTCAACTCATGCCCTTCTGACCTCATTCATTCATTTGACACAACCATTGAATATCCATGGTGTTCCAGTCAGTGAGCGAACAGGCAAGCCTCCCCTCACAGAGGCCACAGTCTAACGTAGGAAGCAGACAGTGCGGTAGTTAGTGCCGTCCTGCGGGTGGAAGCAGGGACTCCACAGGAGGGGGTGCTATATGGTTCTAGAAAGTCATGGAAATTATGCCAAGAGAAGTGATATTCCAGTTAAGGAAAGAGAGGAATGGGTGGAAGAGGCTAGCACCAGGGAGAAAAAAATGCCTCAGGTTGGAATTGAAATCTCACTTGATAAGAGATTCAAGCAGAGAGGCAAGGCCCTGCTGCATGCACTCAGCCCTGTCTGACTCTCTGTGACCCCACGAACTGCAGCCCACTGGGCTCCTCTGTCCATGGGATTCTCCAAGCAAGAGCACTTGCCTGGGTTGTCATTTCCTATGCCCGGGGATCTTTCCAACCCAGGGACTGAAACTGTCTCTTGTCTGTGTCTTGTCTCAGGAGAAACTTGTGTCTCCTGAGTTGGTAGGATTCTTTACCACTGAGCCACCTGGGAAGTCCCCAGCAAGTAAGGAGCCTGATGGTATTTTTCAAAAAGCTGGTTCCTACAGCAGTATGGTCTGACATATTTGTGTTCATCACCAGCTTCAGACTGTTTGATTTTGAGCAGATTACTTAACCTTTCTGAGACTGACTGTCATTATTAGTCATTATTAGATCATAGGGTGTATGTAAAGGTTAAATAAGTTAGAACATGTAAATTGTTTATACGCCAGCTGAGACATGGTAAATATGAGGTCATGATAAATGACCTTGATAAACATGAGATCATGTTATTACCGTTATTATTATTATGTATTTATTTTTTATTTCATCTTCACTTTGCCTTCATTGTCTTTTCCTGTTTTATTTTTATTATTATTGTTAATCCCTCAAGTCAAGTGATCTGGGATCAGCATCTCCTTTCTGGAAGCCCTAAACCCTGGATCCTCTCTTTGTCTGTCTTCTCTCCTTCCCTCTCCATCTTTTTTTTTTCATTTCATTACCCTCTCTCACCTGTAGTTAGCACCCCACCATAGTAGGGCCCCAACAACTGGATAATGGGTAATCTCAAATAATGGAGTCCTGAGTATTATCAGTTCCATGCCAGGACCATGTAAAGAACAGGTTCTACATATAGTTCAGTTGGAAATTCACGTTAGCAGGCTCCACCATGTATAAGAGGAAATGAGCAGGGCATAAATTATAAGTAAAATGATATTTCTCACTTAGCTGTCAACATTGAAGAGGCATTTCTATTTAACTTTGGTAATGTTTCTCAACTTCTCTGCATTTCCGTATTCACACTGCCATACTTAAAGGTAAGATTCATCTCTCACCCAAACTAGTGTGGCATAATCCCCAGTGTGCCCTCTCCCTTTTCTCTTCCAAACTTCCTATTTCAATGCAGCTTTCACTGGGATATCAGAACGTTCTTCCTGTAATGTCACACTGATCAGTGTATAATCTTGTGTGGAAACCTTCACAGATGTTCTGTTTTCTGAATAATAAGTCTATTAGGACACCTTTCATTGCAAGGAAAAATAACAGACCTATCCAATTAAAAGGATAATGAGAATAGATTACTTCTCTTACCAGAAAAATCCAGAGGTGATTTGGGCTTTGGGCACAATCTGAATAGAATTGTAGCTCTTCTCTCACTTCGTTCTTGTCCAAATGTCAGTTTTGTTCTCTGACTTCTATTATTTAGCAACATGTTTAAAGCAGTCAGAGGTATCGTAAATCCACATCACCATCCCACACAAGTCAAATCAAGGATTTCTTCCTATTGCTCCATCTTAAGCGGTGTGGACCCACCTCTGAAACAATCACTGGCTTTAAAGAGATATCATAAGCTGATTTCCTTAGATTTGAGTTTAAAGCAACCTTTGAGCTGAATGTTGTAGGAAGGTATGTCGAGTGGCTACAGTCTATTTAGGGAAATCAGCACCAACCAACCCCTGGCCAAACAGTGTGAACCATGTGGATACAATAAAGGTTCAGTAGCTGCCAGGAAGGCAAGCAGCAAAGCTGCTCCCCCATCCCCTGAGGATGTCATTCAAGATGTGTCACTATCTGGCTTCGATTCACAATTTCAATTTCCCATCATTCCTATTCTTATTTTACTCTTGTCAGACTGAATTTATTGCCCCAAATTTCTATCTATGCTTTTGCTCTAGATTGATTTTCCATGTGGCATGCCAAGCTCCTGCCCTTCTTGGCCACAGAGAACCCTATTTATCCTTTTAGACTCACCTTGAAAGCTGTCTCCTTACGAATCCTATGGTATCTCCCCCTCCCTGATCCTTTGCCGCCACCATTCAGCTGGAATGAAGCTAAATTTGTTATCATCCAATTAGGATTCTACCTGCTAGAGTAATTCTTTCCTGAGTAAGTCAGCCTTGCTCTTCTTTATCATCTTCTTCAAGGACTTTTTTTTGGCATAGTCAATAAAGCAGAAATAGATGTTTTTCTGGAACTCTCTTGCTTTTTCCATGATCCAGCAGATGTTGGCAATTTGATCTCTGGTTCCTCTGCCTTTTCTAAAACCAGCTTGAACGTCAGGAAGTTCACGGTTCACATATTGCTGAAGCCTGGCTTGGAGAATTTTGAGCATTACTTTACTAGCGTGTGAGATGAGTGCAATTGTTCGGTAGTTTGAGCACTCCTTGGCATTGCCTTTCTTTGGGATTGGGATGAAAACTGACCTTTTCCAATCTTGTGGCCACTGCTGAGTTTTCCAAATTTGCTGGCATATTGAGTGTAACACTTTCACAGCATCATCTTTCAGGATTTGGAATAGCTCCACTGGAATTCCATCACCTCCACTAGCTTTGTTTGTAGTGATGCTTTCTAAGGCCCATTTGACTTCACATTCCAAGATGTCTGTCTCTAGGTCAGTGATCACATCATCATGATTATCTGGGTCTTGAAGCTCTTTTTTGTACAGTTCTTCTGTGTATTCTTGCCACCTCTTCTTGATATCTTCTGCTTCTGTTAGATCCACACCATCTGTCCTTTATTGTGCCCATCTTTGCATGAAATGTTCCTTTGGTATCTCTGATTTTCTTGAAGAGATCCCTAGTCTTTCCCATTCTGTTGTTTTCCTCTATTTCTTTGCATTGATCACTGAAGAAGGCTTTCTTATCTCTTCTTGCTATTCTTTGGAACTCTGCATTCAGATGTTTATATCTTTCCTTTTCTCCTTTGCTTTTCGCTTCTCTTCTTTTCACAGCTATTTGTAAGCTATCTGTAAGTTCCAGAAAAACATCTATTTCTGCTTTATTGACTATGCCAAAGCCTTTGACTGTGTGGATCACAATAAACTATGGAAAATTCTGAAAGAGATGGGAATACCAGACCACCTGATCTGCCTCTTAAGAAATCTGTATGCAGGTCAGGAAGCAACAGTTAGAACTGGTCATGGAACAACAGACTGGTTCCAAATAGGAAAAGGAGTACGTCAAGGCTGTATATTGTCACCATGTTTATTTAACTTATATGCAGAGTACATCATGAGAAATGCTGGACTGGAAGAAACACAAGCTGGAATCAACATTGCCGGGAGAAATATCAATAACCTCAGATATGCAGATGACACCACCCTTATGGCAGAAAGTGAAGAGGGGCTAAAAAGCCTCTTGATGAAAGTGAAAGTGGAGAGTGAAAAGGTTGGCTTAAAGCTCAACATTCAGAAAACGAAGATCATGGCATCTGGTCCCATCACTGCATGGGAAATAGATGGGGAAACAGTGGAAACAGTGTCAGACTTTGTTTTTCTGGGCTCCAAGATCACTGCAGATGGTGACTGCAGCCATGAAATTAAGAGACGCTTACTCCTTGGAAGGAAAGTTATGACCAACCTAGATAGCATATTCAAAAGCAGAGACATTACTTTACCAACAAAGGTTCGCCTAGTCAAGGCTATGGTCTTTCCTGTGGTCATGTATGGATGTGAGAGCTGGACTGTGAAGAAGGCTGAGCGCCGAAGAATTGATGCTTTTGAACTGTGGTGTTGGAGAAGACTCTTGAGAGTCCCTTGGACTGCAAGAAGATCCAACCAGTCCATTCTGAAGGAGATCAATCCTGGAATTTCTTTGGAAGGAATGATGCTAAAGCTGAAACTCCAGTATTTTGGCCACCTCATGCGAAGAGTTGACTCATTGGAGAAGACTCTGATGCTGGGAGGGATTGAGGGCAGGAGGAGAAGGGGACGACAGAGGATGAGATGGCTGGATGGCATCACTGACTCGATGGATGCGAGTCTGAGTGACCTCCGGGAGCTGGTGATGGACAGGGAGGCCTGGCGTGCTGCGGTTCATGGGGTCGCGAAGAGTCGGACACGACTGAGCGACTGATCTGATCAAGGACTTACTCTCTGTCTTTTGTTTTCTTATCCAAGAAACTATCAGTGCCCTGCCTTAGGACATTTCTCTATAGGTCAACGTTGTCACCACTTATTAAATACCTAAATCCTACTGAGTTAGAATTTTGAGCTAAAAATTAGGAAAACCTGGATGACTTCTTATAATTTCAAAGAACTGGTCAACTAATTACATGCTAATAACCTACATATTATTACTTAAATACATAAAAACTTGGAAATTTAGACAACTCAGCAGTGGCCACAGGACTGGAAAATGTCAGTTTTCATTCCAATCCCAAAGAAGGGCAATGCCAAATAATGTTCAGGCTACCATACAATTGAGCTCATTGCACATGCTAGCAAGGTAATGCTTAAAATCCTTTAAGCTAGCAGTACATGAACCGAGAACTTCCAAATGTACAAGCTAGATTTAGACAATGCAGAAGAACCAGAAATGAAACTGGCAACATTTGGTGGATCATAGAGAAAGCAAGGAAATCCACCCCCCTCCAAAATCTACTTCTGCTTTATTGACTACACTATAGCCTTTGAACGTGTGGATCACAACAAACTGGAAAATTCTTAAAGAGATGGGAATACCAGACTACCTTACCTGTCTCCTGAGAAACCTATATGAAGATCAAGGAGCAACAGTTAGAACTGGACATGGAACAACAGACTGGTTCAAAATTGGGAAAGCAGTATGTCAAGGCTGTATATTATCACTCTGCTTATTTAACTTTTACGCAGAGTGCTGTTGTGGCTGCGTCGCTTCAGTCGTGTCCGACTCTGTGCGACCCCATAGACGGCAACCCACCAGGCTCCCCTGTCCCTGGGATTCTCCAGGCAAGAACACTAGAGTGGGTTGTCATTTCCTTCTCCAATGCATGAAAGTGAAAAGTGAAAGTGAAGTCGTTCAGTTGTGTCTGACTCTTAGGGACCCCATGGATTGCAACCTACCAGGCTCTTCCATCCATGGGATTTTCCAGGCAAGAGTACATCATGTGAAATGCCAGGCTGGATGAATCCTAAGCTGGAATCAAGATTGCTGGGATAAATATCAAGAACCTCAGCTGTTCAGATGTTGTTGTTGTTGTTGTTCAGTTTCTCAATCATGTCCACCTCTCTGTGACCCCCATTACCTGCAGCACATCATGCTTCCCTGTCCTCCAACATCTCCTTTTCTGATGTGTCACCTCTTTGGATCAGGTGGCCAAAGTGTTGGAACTTCAGCAACAGTCCTTCCAATGAATACTTGGGGTTGATTTCCTTTTGGACTGACTGGTTGGATCTCCTTGTAGTCCAATGGACTCTTAAGAGTCTTCTCCAATACCACATTTCAAAAACATCAATTCTTTGGTGTTCAGCTTTCTTTATGGTCCAACTCTCACATACCTACATGACTACTGGAAAAACCATAGCTTTGACTAGATAGACCTTTGTTGGAAAAGTAATGTCTCTGCTTTTTAATATGCTGTCTAGGTTAATCATAGCTTTTCTTCAAGGAGCAAGTGTCTTATAGTTTCATGGCTGCAGTCACCATCTCCTGTGATTTTGGAGCCCAAGAAAAGAAACTCTGTCACTGTTTCCATTGTTTCCCCATTTATTTGCCATGAAGTGATGGGACCAGATTCCATGATCTTAGTTTTTTGAGATCATGCCGATGACACCACCCTAATGCAGATGACATCACCCTAATGGCAGAAAGCGAAGAAGAATGAAAAAACTTATTGATGAAGGTGAAAGAGAAGAGTAAAAAAGCTAGCTTAAAACTCAATATTCAAAAAACTAAGGTCATGGCATCTAGTCCCATCACTTTAGATCAAATAGATGGGGGAAGAGTGGAAGCAGTGATGCATTTTATTTTCTTGAATTCCAAAATTACTGCAGGCATGAAATTAAAAGATGCTTGCTCCTTGGAAGAAAAGCTATGACAAATCTAGTCAGTGTATTAAAAAGCAGAGACATCATTTTGCCTATGAAGGTCCATCTAGTTAAAGCTATGGTTTTTCCAGTGATCATGTATGGATGTGAAATGTAGACCATAAAGAAGGCTGTGTGCTGAAGAATTGATGCTTTTGAACTGTGATGTTGGAGAAGACTCTTGAGAGTCCCTTGGACTGCAAGGCAATCAAATCAGTCAATCCTAAAGGAAATCAACCCTGAATATTCATTGGAAGAACTGAAGCTGAAGCTCCAATACTTTGGCAACCTGATATGGAGAACCAACTCTTTGGAAAAGACCCTGATGCTGGGAAAGATTGAGGGCAGAAGGAGAAGAGACGACAGAGGGTGAGATGGCTGGATGGCATCACAGACTCAATGGACATGAGTTTGAACAAGCTCCAGGTGATGGCAAAGGACAGGGAATCCTGGTGTACTGCAGTCCATGGTGTTGTAAGGAGTAAGACATGACTAGATGGCTAAAGAATAACAACATAAAAACTAATGAATGCAGGTTACAGAAATTTCAATTCACCATAGACATGAGGTATCAGTCTATATTTTTCTCTAATTTGCAAATAAGTTGTTCTGTGCAACACCTGCATTTTTGAGAATCCATTTGTAAATCAAATATCAGTCTCATTTACATACATTTTAATTATAGAAATGAACTGTATGAGTTTCTTTTCAATTTTTAGTCACTTCTAATATTTTAGCTGCTTGTCAACTCATTAATAAATTAGTCAATGCATACAGAATGTCCATCACTTAACGGCGGTTTGACTCAAGACTTTTTGGTTTTCGGTTCAGTTCAGTCTCTCAGTCCTGTCCGACTCTTTGCGACCCCATGAATCACAGCACACCAGGCCTCCCTGTCCATCAGTAATTCCTGGAGTTCACCCAAACTCATGTCCATCAAGTCGGTGATGCCATCTAGCCATCTCATCCTCTGTCGGCCCCTTATCCTCCTGGCCTCAATCCCTCCCAGCATCAGAGTCTTTTCCAATGAGTCAACACTTCAGATGAGGTGGCCAAAGTATTGGAGTTTCAGCTTTAGCATCATTCCTTCCAAAGAAATCCCAGGGCTGATCTCCTTCAGAATGGACTGGTTGGATCTCCTTGCAGTCCAAGGGACTCTCAAGAGTCTTCTCCAACACCACAGTTCAAAAGCATCAATTCTTTGGTGCTCAGCCTTCTTCACAGTCCAACTCTCACATCCATACATGACCACTGGAAAAACCATAGCCTTGACTAGATGGACCTTTGTTGACAAAGTGATGTCTCTGCTTTTGAATATGCTATCTAGGTTGGTCATAACTTTCCTTCCAAGGAGTAAGCGTCTTTTAATTTCATGGCTGCAGTCACCATCTGCAGTGATTTTGGAGCCCAGAAAAACAAAGTCTGACACTGTTTCCACTGTTTCCCCATCTATTTCCCATGTAGTGATGGGACCGGATGCCATGATCTTTGTTTTCTGAATGTTGAGCTTTAAGCCAACCTTTTCACTCTCCACTTTCACTCTCATCAAGAGGCTTTTTAGTTTCTCTTTACTTTCTGCCATAAGGGTGGTGTCATCTGCATATCTGAGGTTATTGATATTTCTCCCAGCAATCTTGATTCCAACTTGTGTTTCTTCCAGTCCAGCGTTTCTCATGATGTACTCTGCATATAAGTTAAATAAACAGGGTGACAATATACAGCCTTGACGTACTCCTTTTCCTATTTGGAACCAGTCTGTTGTTCCATGTCCAGTTTTAACTGTTGCTTACTGACCTGCATACAGATTTCTTAAGAGGCAGGTCAGGTGGTCTGGTACTCCCATCTCTTTCAGAAGTTTCCACAGTTTATTGTGATCCACACAGTCAAAGGCTTTGGCATAGTCAATAAAGCAGAAATAGATGTTTTTCTGGAATTCTCTTGCTTTTTCCATGATCCAGTGTTTGTTGGCAATTTGATCTCTGGTTCCTCTGCCTTTTCTAAAACCAGCCTGAGCATCAGGAAATTCACGGTTCACATATTGCTGAAGCCTGGCTTGGAGAATTTTGAGCATTACTTTACTAGCATGTGGTAAACCTATCATAAGTTTAAAATATTTAAGTCAAAATGCATTTAGTACACACAATCTACTAAATATCAAAAGTTAGACTAACCTATCTTAAATGTGTTCAGAACACATATGTTAGCCTACAGTTGGCAGAAATTATCTAACAAAATGTCTGTTTTATAAGAAAGTGTTGAATCTCATGTAATTTTTCAAATGCTGCCCTGAAAGTGAAACCAGAACGGTTGTGCGGATCCAGACAGTGATGCTGGTGGTTCATTCTCACGATCTGGTGTCTGACTGAGGCGTGGCTGCTGCCACTGCCCGAATCACAAGAGAACATATTCCTAAGCCTAGGGAAAGGTCAAATTTAAAATTCCAAGTACAGTTTCTACTGAATACATGCCACTTTTACACCAACCTAAAGCCAAAAGGCGGTTCACGTGAACCGTGAACTTCCTGATGTTCAAGCTGGTTTTAGAAAAGGCAGAGGAACCAGAGATCAAATTGCCAACATCTGCTGGATCATGGAAAAAGCAAGAGAGTTCCAGAAAAACATCTATTTCTGCTTTATTGACTATGCCAAAGCCTTTGACTGTGTGGATCACAATAAACTGTGGAAACTTCTGAAAGAGATGGGAGTACCAGACCACCTGACCTGCCTCTTAAGAAATCTGTATGCAGGTCAGGAAGCAACAGTTAGAACTGGTCATGGAACAACAGACTGGTTCCAAATAGGAAAAGGAGTGTGTCAAGGCTGTATATTGTCACCCTGTTTATTTAACTTATATGCAGAGTACATCATGAGAAACACTGGACTGGAAGAAGCACAAGCTGGAATCAAGATTGCTGGGAGAAATATCAATAACCTCAGATATGCAGATGACACCACCCTTATGGCAGAAAGTGAAGAGGAACTAAAAAGCCTCTTGATGAAAGTGAGAGGAGAGTGAAAAAGTTGGCTTAAAGCTCAACATTCAGAAAACGAAGATCGTGGCATCTGGTCCCATCACTTCATGGGAAATAGATGGGGAAACAGTGGAAACAGTGTCAGACTTTATTTTGGGGGGCTTGAAAATCACTGCAGATGGTGATTGCAGCCATGAAATTAAAAGACTCTTACTCCTTGGAAGGAAAGTTATGACCAACCTAGATAGCATATTCAAAAGCAGAGACATCACTTTGTCAACAAAGGTCCATCTAGTCAAGGCTATGGTTTTTCCAGTGGTCATGTATGGATGTGAGAGTTGGACTGTGAAGAAGGCTGAGCACCAAAGAATTGATGCTTTTGAACTGTGGTGTTGGAGAAGACTCTTGAGAGTCCCTTGGACTGCAAGGAGATCCAACCAGTCCATTCTGAAGGAGATCAGCCCTGGGATTTCTTTGGAAGGAATGATGCTAAAGCTGAAACTCCAATACTTTGGCCACCTCATGTGAAGAGTTGACTCATTGGAAAAGACTCTGATGCTGGGAGGGATTAGGGGCAGGAGGAGAAGGGGACGACAGAGGGTGAGATGGCTGGATGGCATCACTGACTCGATGGACGTGAGTCTGAGTGAACTCTGGGAGTTGGTGATGGACAGGGAGGCCTGGTGTGCTGTGATTCATGGGGTCGCAAAGAGTCAGACACGACTGAGCGACTGAACTGAACTGAACTGAATCACATTCTAAGTCAAGGGAGATGTGTATTTAACTGAATTTTTAAAGGTACATTTTAGCTAGGCAAAAATACCTTAGGTTTATGGGTAATAATTACTGATTCATTAGTTTTGAAGATCGATCTTTGACTACAGTGCGTTTTTATCATTGTTGGACACTAGTATTTTGATTTCCTTTCAGGATAAATAAAGATATAAATAAGGTGACACAAAGACATTGTGAGACAAAATTATGGTGCAAAATGTCAATTCCAATTGTGAAGTAAGGACATTTCAAGAACTCTCTTAGTTACCTTTTATGTCAATTTCAAACATTAGACGTAAGTGACTGTGAAGACCTTTAATCAGGCTTTTAAACATGTGAGAATTAATTTGACTTTTAATATCTTTCCCTTTTTGGACTACATTATTTTTCAGGCAGTATCAATTTCACATGTAATCCTGAGAAGCAACTAAGTATATAAAATCTGATTCACAGAGATCAGTATAACATTGGGCTAAAAGTGTGAGACTGTAGGGGAAGAACATACTTTCATCAAGTGATGGAGATGTAGAAGGACATGGAGTCAATTTGAAGAAGTTTCCAGTTGCCAAATCTGGCATGACACAGGCAGCAAAATAGTGAATGAATGAATGAGTGAGTTGATAAATAAATGGAGAAAAGGGGCCTCGCTTCCTTTTGGTAGAATGCATTAGTTTTCTTTTTTTTTTCTTTTGCTTAACTTTATAATATTGTATTGCTTTTACAATACATCAAGATGGATCCGCCGCCAGTATACACGTGTTCCCCATCCTGAACCCTCCTCCCTCTCCCCTCCCCACACCATCCCTCCAGGTCGTCCCAGTGCTCCAGCCCCAGGCATTTGTTATCGGGCATCGTACCTGGACTGACGACTCGTTTCAGATATAATATTATACATATTTCAATGCTATTCTCCCCAATCATCCCACCCTCTCCCGGTCCCAGAGTCCAAAAGTCTGTTCTGTACATCAGTGTTTCTTTTGCTGTCTCGTAAATAGGGTTATTTTTACCATCTTTCTAAATGCCATATATATGCGTTAGTATACTGTATTTGTGTTTTTGTTTCTGGCTTACTTCACTCTGTATAATAGGCTCCAGTTCCATCCACCTCCTTTGAACTGAGTCAAATGTATTCTTTTTAATGGCTGAGTAATACTCCATTGTGTATATGTACCACAGCTTGCTTATCCATTCATCTGTGGATGGACATCTAGGTTGCTTCCACGTTCTGGCTATTGTAAACAGTGCTGCTATGAACATTGGGGTACACGTGTCTCTTTCAGTTCTGGTTTTCTCAGTGTATATGCCCAGCAGTGGGATTGCATTAGTTTTCTATTGCCACTGTAAAAAGAATTACAATTTTAAAAGATTATAACACAAAAAATTAGTTTAAAATTTAAAAAATTTTTAATTCTAGAGGTCAGAAGTCTGAAATGGGTTTCAGTGGGCTAACACCAAGTTGTTGACAAGAATGCATCCCTTTATGTAGGCTCTGTGGGACAATATTTTCTTGTTTTTTCCATGTTCCACAGACTTCCAGCATCCTTAGGGGAACTACCACTCTCCCTCACTCTGAATATCATTAAAGTCAAAAATGGCTAGTACAATCTTTCTCGCATTACATCATCCTGACACTAAAGTCCTGCCTCCCATTCAAAGGACCTATTTGATTACATTGGACCAACTAGATAATTCAGAATAATATTATTTTAAAATCAGCTGATTAGCAACTATAATTCTATCTACACTCTTATTTCTTCCTTTTCATGTAACTATGTTTACTATGTGTCTTTAAGGGACAGAGTTATTATTCTCTAAATCATATAGAATTACACTTAATAAATGTAAAAGGAATGACATAAATAGAAAATTACCTTTTGGCAAAATCTGTTGTAATAATTACTGTGTGCATCCATGGATACTAAAGTTAGGGGATGATGAGAAACAGAACTTGTGAATACTTTCAAAGTTGCTCCTCACATAACACTTAATAGTGGCAAATGGAGTAACTTTCCATGCATAAACATGACAGATACCACCATAATCTATATATGTATAATTGGAGTTCCCACAGGCAAGGAGAAAGAACAGAAAATGTATTTGAAGAAATGATGACTGAACTTTATCCACACTTGATGAGAACTATAAACCCACATATCTGGGAAGGACAACAAAACCCTAGCAGAAGAAATATGAAGAAAACTACACCAAAGCATATCATCAAATTTCTTAAACTCAGTGTTAAAGAATCTTAGGGGGAAAAGAAAGAAAGAAAAAAACATTTTGCACTGATTGTCAAAGACTGGTATAACACTGACAGTTCCTTAGGAAAAGTAGAACACAGAACACAGCAAAGTAACATTATTAAGTACTGAATGAGGAGAGAAAAAAAAGGACACTGTTCAATCTGGAATTTTATAATCAACAAAAATATTTAAAATTTTAAAGCAAAATGAAACATTTTACAAAAGAAAGCTGAAATTATTTATCTCTAGTCAATTACCTCTAGAAGTAATGTCTTTAAAAATACTTTAAGAAGACAGAAAATAATACCAAAGGGAAATTTGCCTCTATACAAAGGAATAGATGACATTGGAGGTGGTAGATATATGTATAACAATAAATATTTGTATACTAGTTAATTAAATTTGGGGGCTCCCCTGGTGACTCAGATGGTAAAGAATCTGCCTGCAATGTGGGAGACTTGGGTTTGATTCCTGGGTTGGAAAGATCTCCTGGAGAAGGGAATGGCTACCCACTCAAGTATACTTGCCAGGAGAATCCCACGGACAGAGGAGCCTGGCAGGCTACAGTCCATAGAGTCACAAAGAGTCAGACGTGACCGAGTGACTAACACTAACTCATGAAATTTAATTAAAATATTCAGCATAATTAAATGACTTTGATTTCCCACAAGAAGAAGCAACAGTGATCATGTTGAGCTTACTCTATGAAGACTAAAAGCAAGCAAAATTGTGAACCCATGGTTTTGAACATGTCAGGTAATGAAGGACAGTGGCTCTTCAGAGACAGGAAACAAACAATGTGAGCTGTACAGGTTGTCACAGCTCGCTGCCTTGAGAGAGTTTCCAGACCTAGCGAAAAGAAAATGGAACACAATCTGAGCCAAAAAGACTCCCTGAGTTGAGATGGAACTCAGAATCCTGGAAGACCAAGGGGCTTAGAGTTTCCAATACAAAGTAACAGAAGAATTGTCTGCATAGAGAGTGCTCTAAACATATGCAAACCGTGTGGGTGCATGCTCATTCCCGTCCTACTCTTTGTGACCCCATGGATTGTAGCCCACTAGACTCCTCTGTCCATGGAATTTTCCAGGCAAAGGATACTGAAATGGATTGCCATTTCCTCCTCCAGAGGATCTTCCTGACCCAAGGATCATATCCTGAGTCTCCTGCATTGGCAGTCAAGTTCTTTACTATATGCAGAGGATGCCCTTCAATTTTTTTAGCTCATTGTTGTTAGAATGTTAATTCTTCCAAAACTAACCTATAGATTCAGAGCAATACATAATACACTAGCATCTTTTTTTTTTTTTTTTAAAGAAATTAACAAACTGCTTCTACAATTCAAAGGAAAATGCAGAAGACCTAGAATAGCTAAATTAAGAAGTGTGGAGGACAAACACAGCTTGATATTAAGACTTTTTATGAAGTTGGCATTTTTTCAGAAGGCAAGTGTTTCTGATCCTTTGCCTCAGAGCTCACTTTTTTTGAGTTCATGGGAGCCAAATCCATGGAGACATCTGTTTCCCTTCATGGGCCTCCTCAGTAGCACTTTTCTGCCACAAAGTTGCAGTCCATGTTTCCAAATACACATAACCTTGTTCTAGTACTGCCTGTTCTCAAATTGTTCTTTTCTCTCTCTTTTTTTTTTTTTTTTCATTCATGGTCTAAAAAACCATTGATTGTAGATACCTTTGATGAAAAAATTTGTAAACATCTTCCATGTTAAGTAGATGGATAATAGGTAGAAAGATCAATACATACATAGATACTAGATCTAGCTATCTGGGGATAATTACAGATAGTTGTTTGGAAAAATAAATCATTTCTTTGAGCTGGTAAGGAGTCTAGAAGTCATGATCATCAGTAATCTGGAGAGCAAGTCTTCTGTTGAATATATAATATTCACATAGTAGCTCAAGATTTCTGTAATTATTTCCTATAAATATTGGAAATGTGAGATTGTTGATTTTTTAAAAAAAAATTATATACAATGATATGACTACTTTGTATTTCTTATACAATATTTTCATTCCTTGAGTTATCATCCAAGCATATCCTTGCTTCCGTACATTACCATAATTCAAATTTATCCCCGTAATGGACACCAACAGAAACTCTAAAATAATCTTCTTGATGGACAAAAAATTAATTTAGTTCAGTTCTATAAACTTTTTTGAAGCCCTATTGTATTTTCAACCCTATGTTACAAACATAAATAGCAGTGATTTCTCTCCACAAAAAACAAAACAATGGAAAGAAAATGTGAATGTTAATTTTCTTTCAATTCTCCAGGCTTCAAATGTAAGTTCATATTGCTTATCAATCTCAGAAGTGAATCTTGGGAACCAAAATGAATCAACATGAAATGAGGTGTGAATGGGTGATCTTTTCTAGGACAAATGCTGTATAATCTAGGATAAAAAAAAAAAACACTGGTTTGGAAAAGACAGTACTGGGTTTGAATCTTAGCTCCAGACTTTCTCACTGTCCAATTTTGCCAATCCTCTTACACTTTCTTGGCCTCTCTTCTAACATCTCCAAGATGAGAACAATTATACCTATCTACAGGGGTGCTATGAAGGTAAAACTAGATAATTGATATCAATATTAAGCTCCCAATCCAGGGCAGGGCAACCTGGTCAGTGTTCAGTGCAACAAATTCCCTTCCTCTAGAATGGAACAAGGGAACTGTCTGAGAGGCTGCTGATCATCAAGAGAAGGGAGAAGGCTGTCAGCAGTAGAACATAACAATTTATAAATTTCTTATTTCACAACAAGCTCTGGGACATCCATCGTCCATGGAAATAAACAAACTCTGAGACTGGGGCCCGTTCCCAGCTGCAGAGTCCAATGCAAAGGCACCTGAATGACTAACGTGTGTTGCAAATGACTCACCAACCCCTGACTGCAATCTGGGTCCATCTGCTTAGCAGGGCCAGCCGCCCCACCCGAAAGGGGCGCATGAGAACGTCTACAGACCATCTCTTGGAAAGAGGAAACTTTGCTTGCTCTCAAGGTGTGTCTCAAGTCCCCATTCCAATCATTTAGCAGACTTTGTTAAAGCAGCAGGCAACTTTCCCCAAATGTCTTTAGAGCTCCTCAAGTTCTAATCCCTCTTTTAGCAAAATTGGTTTCAGGGAGGGGAGGTGTGACTTCTCCAAGGTCTCACAGACAAACATTTAGATCCCTTTTTCTTTAATCTGACACATATCTACTTTGCAATGTGCTGATGGACGTGAGTCTGAGTGAACTCCAGGAGTTGGTGATGGACAGGGAGGCCTGGCATGCTGCAATTCATGGGGTCGCCAAGAGTCAGACACGACTGAGTGACTGAACTGACCTGAACTGAATCTCAGTGAGGGTTTCCCTGGTGGCTCAAACAGTAAGGAATCTGTCTGCAATGCAGGGGACCTGGGCTTGATTCTTGGGTTGGAGAGATCCCCTGGAGAAGGGAATGGCTCCCCACTTCAGTATTCTTGCCTGGAGAATCACATACTCAGTAAAGCATTCACTGACATTTTTTTCTTTGAGAGTTGAAGGATGAGAATGCAATGAAAGTGACGGTAAGCATGCCCCAAATCCCTTTGAGAACCACCAGATACCTTCACATGCTGAGACATGGGTCTGGATTCCTGGACCCATGCAGTCTGATCCTTGGTTGCTAAACTACCCACACACGGCTTTTCTCTCTTCATCTGCTGTGATCTTTTGAGGCCTTCTTTGCAAGAATCCAGACAGTGATGCAAACACATACTTTATCCACTCACTTCTCTTAGCAGATAACGCCAATCACTGAGTCTGGCCCTTGCTATTACTGAGTCTGGAAGTTATCTGAAATGTCTCAATACAATCGTGCGAGGACATTTCCAAATCATAGGGGACATTTCCAAAGCCACTCACTGTGCTATCACTAAGAGAAATAGGCCTCCATCACACAAGGTTCTCCTTCAAAGTAAACTTACGAAGGTGATTCTGGTATAACACTGCATCTAGGGCTTTGGCACATGGTAAGTACTCAGCAATTATTTGTTGAATGAAAGACTGAAACGATCAGATAAAGGTAGTATTAGATCCACTTTCCCAGCTAACAATTACTTTTATAGAAGATATCAGATATAAAAGGGACATCACCGATCACAGGGAACATCAGATTCAGAGAGAAGAGTGAACAAGGGTTTCACTGGTGACTGTGAATAAAAACAGAATAGCACATAGACTTCAGTTAAAGGGAAATTAAAATGTCAGATATTCGAGCAGGGGTGGGGATCCCATAAAAACTTGTCTCTACCTACTTGTCCATAAAATCAACGTGCTTTTTATGGGGTTTTCATAGTGAATAACTCTCAGAACAGTTTCTAAAATGAAAACATGTGCACGCCCACACTTAGGACCTTACACATAGGATAGTTTTCTCTGTAATGAATAAAATACTGGGAAACGAAGTTGTCCACTGTGTTCTGTTCCTTTCAGAAGACTTTGAACTCTATATGTTTATTATACTGTAATACGCTTATAAAAGTTTTGGCTTGTGTGGCAGTGAGTGGAATTGGCTGTATCTTTCACACTGAGGTGAGTACAGAATTCATGGTGTTCAGAAAAAAAAAAAATGAGTGGGGGGAGAAATAGGATTTTGGGGAAATGATGCTGCTCCTTCTTTAATACAAGGATACTTACTGTCAAGTGTGGTCAAAAGCCAATGACTCATCTTTATAACAAAACTTGCTAAGGAATCCCAGCTGAGTCAAAGGTACACTGAAGATCTATGGCAATAACTGTCTGGTTTTTCCATTAGAGAGCCTTTCCACAAATGGTTGCACTGTTCTTGTTGTTTTTAAATTAATTCTACTTAGAGAATTTTATCCTGAATTTTTAAAGAAGAGCAAAGAAAACATTTAGGTAGAAGAGCAATGATAGAAATGAACTAACTGGTTTTTATTGGAATGGTTCAGCACAGGAAAAGGGAGTAAGCCCTGGTGCCCCAAGGAGCACCAAGTTTTAGAAGGTTGGCAACTTGGGCTCAGCGCACTGTTCTGGTAAGTCCCCCTCTCACAGGACCTCACTTGTTCTATCACTTGTAAAAATGAGGGGATTTTGTATGCTGTTCTGAAACTTCCTTTGGCAGTATCTCCTACAGCTCATTATATGTATACCCTGCTGCTACTGCTGCTGCTAAGTCACTTCAGTCGTGTCCGACTCTGTGCGACCCCATAGACGGCAGCCCACCAGGCTCCCCTGTCCCTGGGATTCTCCAGGCAAGAACACTGGAGTGGGTTGCCATCTCCTTCTCCAATGCATGAAAGTGAAAAGTGAAAGGGAAGTTGCTCAGTCGTGTCTGTATACCCTATGGTCCAGCAATTCCACTGCTAAGTGTGTACCAACAGAAAAAAGTGAGCATATGCACCAACAGATTCAAACGGGCAAGTTCACAGAAGCATGACTTGTGATAATACAACTTGGAAGAGCCCACGTGTCCATCAACCCTAAAATGTGTTATAAAGGAGAATATATAGCAATGGAAAGGAACGTGCAAAGCCGTGGAAATATTGAGAAAGTAGGCAATGGCACCCCACTCCAGTACTCTTGCCAGGAAGGTCCCATGGATGGAGGAGCCTGGTAGGCTTCAGTCCACGGGATTGCTAGGAGTCGGACACCACTGAGAGACTTCGCTTTCACTTTTCACTTGCATGCTTTGGAGAAGGAAATGGCAACCCACTCCAGTGCTCTTGCTTGGAGAATCCCAGGGACAGGAGAGCCGGGTGGGCTGCCATCTATGGGGTCGCACAGAGTCAGACACGACTGAAGTGACAGCAGCAGCAGCCAGGCACGAAAGGTTTCTTGCTATGCAATGCCAGTCATGTACAGTTCAAGAACAGGCACATCTAATTCACAGTGAGAAGAGTGGTTTGGGATTGGAGGGATCTGGATTGAAATTTTGTGTTGGAAAATTAAAATTAATAGCTGCGGTGCTTTGGACGTGTTGGATTACCTCTCAAAATCTCAGTTTCCCCACCTGCCATAAAAAACACTTAACACAACGTCTTTCATATTAAAAAAAAAATACACAGCAAATAGTGGCTCTTGTTAGTAGTGTTCCAAACTCACACATCTGGGGTTCCTGTGAGGTGTGTTATTTTAGGGTTAGATGGGGATCTTAAGTCTATTGCTCTAGGTCTCCATCCTGTCCTCTGTCAACAGTGGCTTTTGTTAGTAGTGTTCCAAACTCAGGCATCCGGGGTTCCTGTGAGGTGTGTTATTTCAGGGTTAGATGGGGATCTTAAGTCTGTTGCTCTAGGTCTCCATCCTGTCCTCTGTCACACACATTTTGATTCTCTCCCTTTTTCCTCTCTCCAGCCTCCTTGCTTTTCTTTGTTCCCCTTTTCTCACAGTGTCCCATGCTTTTATTGTAGCTCCCTAAGACCCCACCCCAATGGCACCCCACCCCAGTACTTTTGCCTGGAAAATCCCATGGATGGAGGAGCCTGGTAGGCTCCAGTCCATGGGGTCACTAAGAGTCGGACACGACTGAGCGACTTCACTTTCACTTTTCACTTTCATGCATTGGAGAAGGCAATGGCAACCCACTCCAGTGTTCTTGCCTGGAGAATCCCAGGGACAGGGGAGCCTGGTGAGCTTCCATCTATGGGGTCGCACAGAGTCGGACACGACTGAAGCGACTTAGCAGCAGCAGCAAGACCCCACCCCACCCCGCACTGACACAGTTCCTTCTAAAGCTCTTTCAAGACAAAAAAGAAGCAGCTCCCCTCCACATCCTCTCCAGCATTTATTGTTTGTAGATTTTTTTGATAATGGCCATTCTGACTCCTGTAAGGCGATCTCACTGCAGTTTTGATTTGCATTTCTCTAATAATTAGTGATGTTGAGTGTCTTTTCGTGTGCCTGTTGGCCATCTGTATGTCTTCTTTGGAAATATGTCTATTGAGTTCTTCCACCCTCTTTTTTTGATTGGATTGTTTGTTTGTTTTCATTTTGAGCTCCACGCACTGTTTATGTATTTTGGAGATTAATGCTTTGTCCATTGCTTCATTTGCAAATATTTTCTCGCATTCTGAGGATTGCTTTTTGTCTTGTTTATAGTTTTCTGTGCTGTACAAAGTCAAAGAAAAAAACAAATATTGTATATTAATGTATATATGTGGAATCTAAAAACATGGTACAGGTGAGCCTATTTCCCGGGCAGGAATAGAAATGCAGACGGAGAGATTGGACATGTGGGCATGGGAGTGAGGGAAGGATGCAGCGAAGTGGGAGATACAATTTGATATAAATACACTACCATGTGTAAAATAGCTGGCGGGAGCCTGCTGTTAGCACAGGGAGCTCAGCCCTTGCTCTGCTGTACAGCAGAGACTAACACAGCATTTCAAGCGATTATACTCCAATTTTTTAAAAGTAGCTAAAATGTTCCCTTCGTGTTTCGCTCCATATATTACTCTCCTGCTTTCCATGTGTGTGGACATTAGTATGTGCAGATTACAGTCCCATGTAGATTCATTGCTGGATTCAAGGCACAAATATGTCATGATACAAATGTTTCATAGCAGGTAAAGAAAGGTAATAGAATCCTAAGGCTCATTTGACATGTTATACGTTATACTTGGTCTGACACTGAAGTCCTATGAATCATTCACTCTTCAGTTGCCTACTGCCTTGACCAGAATAGACCAAGTCTCCTAAATAAGTATTGTTTTTTTTTTTTTTTTTCTATTGGTCATGGACACTGCCTTCCATGTCCCCCTTGCAAAAATTTACTGCATTTTCTGTTTAGCAATCTTTTTAAAAAGTGCAAGCCGTATCCTATTTCTTTTTTGTTTAAATCCCTCCAACAAAGCCCAGTGGAATTGGAGTAAAACCTATGACCTCACCATAACCTACCTTTTCAGTACTAACCTGTTTTCATCTTCTCCCTTTGTTGCAACACTCGTACTTCTGTATCTCACATACATTATGCTTACATCCAACTCAGGGATTTTGTATATGTTAAGGCTCCATTAGAAAATTCATCTCCCAGATTTCACAGCTAGCTCCTTGTAATGGTTCAAGACCAAGTATCATCTACTGAGAGAGCTTTGCCCAAAAGCAATCGCTAAAACAACATTTACCCCATCCCAGATTACTACCACATCAACTTATTATACTTTCTTTATAGCAGTTTTCACTAATCTCATTTACCTGACTTTTTTGTGGTGTTTATATGGTTATTGACGTGAATACTGCACTGGGGGCCGTTAATGTGGTTTATAGGTGATGCCAGTGGTATTGGTGGTATGGGGAGTAGCTCTCCAATAATGGTCTTTCTGTGGTTTAGGTTTTCATTACTCCTGCTCATGGTTGAATTCAGTAACTCCCTGATCCAGACAGAAGAACCCATGTGGGAAATGAAAGCCTCAGACATCTTCCTCTCCTAGTCTCTGACTCCAACATGATCACATTCACTGGCTTCCTCACACTGGGTCAAGCCATTTCCCAGGCTCGATTTGAGAATGAGAACTTCACAAATTTCTCCCTCTTATTTACAGACTTTAGTATGATCTGAGCACAGGATTGTCTAAAAAGGAAGAACATTCTCAGCAAATTTCTAGAATATTAACATGAACATCAATCACTGAATTCTAGCCACTTCTCCCTTGCATTGTACATCTTGGATAAAATAAAAACACCTTTTCGGCATTTTGTATTTGTTTGGTTTGTTTGTTTGTATTCTAATCCTGAGGAACCTAAGTACTCCCGAAAGCACTGAGAGATGACCGTTCTTTGCCTGCTATGTGCTGTAGGAAACAGAAGCCCCATGCATGCTTAATAAATATATGCACCCCCAAAATTTGAAGTTCTTTTACAACATTACAGTGCCATGTTTATCGAATATTTACTCTAAGGCAGAGACTGCATATGTTCATTTGTCCAGACCCTCTTCCCTTCCTTAAAAGAATACCCGGGTTTAGAAAAAACAGATTGTCATTGAGATGTAGTATAGATATTTTAGAGTTTGATCTGCACTCAAGTCTTGGTTTAACTCATTATTGTTCAGTTGCTAACTCATGTCCAACTCTTTGAAACCCCATGGACTGCAGCACACCAGGCTTCCTTGTCCTTCACCATCTCCTAGTGTTTGCTCAAACTCATGTCCATTGAGTCAGTGATGCCATCCATCCATCTCATACCCTGTCATCCCCTTCTCCTCCTGCCCTCAATCTTCCCCAGCATCCGGATCTTTTCCAGTGAGTTAGCTCTTCACATCAGGTGCCCAAAGTATTGGAGCTTCAGCTTCAGCATCAGTCCTTCCAATGAGTATTCAGGGTTGATTTCCTTTAGGATTTTCTGGTTTGATCTTGCAGTCCAAGGGACTCTCAAGAGTCTTCTCCAGCAACACAATTCAAAAGCCTCAATTCTTTGGGGCTCAGCCTTCTTTATTGTCCAACTCTCACATTTGTACATGACTACTGGAAAAACCATAGCTTTCACCATATGGACCTTTGTTGGCAAAGTGGTGTCTCTGCTTTTTAATATACTCTCTGAGCTGAAATGTCCTCAATAGTTCTGTGAGACGCATAATACCTAATTTGCTTTTTGTTCAGTTATTAAATGATGTAAATGAGTTTATTAAATCATTGGGAATTAATAAGTGTCAAGCCTCTTCATCAGCCACAAGATTCCACAAAACTGTCCTTTACTTGGAGTGGAGTCAAATGAAGAATATAGGTCTTTCTGTTGCCCCTTGAAGAATGCAGTTGCCCTATATGGGTAATTGAAATTCTGCTATCAGTCTGGACAGTATTAATCTCAGCTGAATGAAATCTTTGTGTACATATGCACTCACTGAGGAGTAGGACGGAGAAGGCGATGGCACCCCACTCCAGTACTCTTGCCTGGAAAATCCCATGGACAGAGGAGCCCAGTAAGCTACAGTCCACGGGGTTGCTCAGAGTCAGACGGGACTGAGCGACTTCACTTTCACTTTTCACCTTCATGCATTGGAGAAGGAAATGGCAACCCACTCCAGTATTCTTGCCTGAAGAATCCCAGGGACAGGGGAGCCTGCTAGGCTGCTATGTATGGGGTCGCACAGAGTTGGACATGACTCAAGCGACTTAGCAGCAGCCGCAGCAGATTTCACACGCTAGTAAAGTAATGCTCAAAATTCTCCAAGCCAGGCTTCAGCAATATGTGAACCGTGAACTTCCTGATGTTCAAGCTGGTTTTAGAAAAGGCAGAGGAACCAGAGATCAAATTGCCAACATCCGCTGGATCATGGAAAAAGCAAGAGAGTTCCAGAAAAACATCTATTTCTGCTTTATTGACTATGCCAAAGCCTTTGACTGTGTGAATCACAATAAACTGTGGAAAATTCTGAGAGAGATGGGAATACCAGACCACCTGATCTGCCTCTTGAGAAATCTGTATGCAGGTCAGGAAGCAACAGTTAGAAGTGGACATGGAACAACAGACTGGTTCCAAATAGGAAAAGGAGTGTGTCAAGGCTGTATATTGTCACCCTGTTTATTTAACTTATATGCAGAGTACATCATGAGAAACGCTGGACTGGAAGAAACACAAGTTGGAATCAAGATTACTGGGAGAAATATCAATAACCTCAGATATGCAGATGACACCACCCTTATGGCAGAAAGTGAAGAGGAACTCAAAAGCCTCTTGATGAAAGTGAAAGTGGAGAGTGAAAAGGTTGGCTTAAAGCTAAACATTCAGAAAACGAAGATCATGGCATCCGGTCCCACCACTTCATGGGAAATAGATGGGGAAACAGTGGAAACAGTGTCAGACTTTATTTTGGGGGGCTCCAAAATCACTGCAGATGGTGAATGCAGCCATGAAATTAAAAGACGCTTATTCCTTGGAAGGAAAGTTATGACCAACCTAGATAGCATATTCAAAAGCAGAGACATTACTTTGCCAACAAAGGTTCACCTAGTCAAGGCTATGGTTTTTCCTGTGGTCATGTATGGATGTGAGAGCTGGACTGTGAAGAAGGCTGAGCGCTGAAGAATTGATGCTTTTAAACTGTGGTGTTGGAGAAGACTCTTGAGAGTCCCTTGGACTGCAAGGAGATCCAACCAGTCCATTCTGAAGGAGATCAGCCCTGGGATTTCTTTGGAAGGAATGATGCTAAAGCTGAAACTCCAGTATTTTGGCCACCTCATTCAAAGAGTTGACTCATTGGAAAAGACTCTGATGCTGGGAGGGATTGGGGGCAGGAGGAGAAGGGGACGACAGAGGATGAGATGGCTGGATGGCATCACTAACTCGATAGATGTGAGTCTGAGTGAACTCCGGGAGTTCGTGATGGACAGGGAGGCCTGGCGTGCTGCGGTTCATGGGGTCGCAAAGAGTCGGACACGACTGAGCGACTGATCTGATCTGATGCAAATATGGCTGTACGTTTTTCTCCAGACCTAACTACAACAGGAGAGGAGATTAATCAGTGTGGACTTCTTTAGCAAATGGAGCATTTCGTTCTGTTTTTCCTGAGAAGATAAGAATTAGTGTCAATGCTGAGTCTCAGTTCAGCTGTGTGAGTGGGGTCAAGATGAGCATTGACTGAATTACCTCTGTTCTATTTCAAATAATTATCCCAAAGAGAAGCTAAACAGTGAAACATAGCTGGGGCGATGGAGGTGAGCATGATCCAAAGGAAGTACATCTTATTCCCTGGTAAATATTGACAAAAATACCCATTCTATGCTGTCAAAATCAGCCCCCTAGGCTACTGTATGTACTCTTTTATCTCTTAAATTTCAAT
Source organism: Tragelaphus eurycerus (assembly GCA_935064755.1). Lineage (NCBI taxonomy): Eukaryota > Metazoa > Chordata > Mammalia > Artiodactyla > Bovidae > Tragelaphus > Tragelaphus eurycerus. The sequence goes on from CAKXYN010000083.1 coordinate 2,902,582, forward strand.
AGAAGAATGAATCCTACCCGTTATGTAGATGTAGAAGAGGTAAAATATCCCCTAGAGCTGTGAATTTCTTAATCATTGATCAGCTACAGTTAGAGAAGGAGGGGCCATTTATATCCATATCTCAATGTACAGTTATATATGTTATATCCAAATGTACATTTCTTATGTGTGATATCTCATAAATATTGTAAGTAATATCCAAACTATTGGGTGACTGATCGTGCATATGTCATTTTATTTCTGTGAGCCAAAGTTTTCTTATTTGCACAATGGAAATGAATTATATGTAAGTTGTCATTTAAGAGTAAAATACTCTAAAAATTTAAAAGAATATCTTCATAGCTATTTTTTCTATCAAAATCAGACTCATTTATTTAGATAATAATTTGAACTTTTTAGTTAATAAAATAATTTTATTTAATTTTTATTGTGTATTGGAGTATAACTAGCTATCAGTGTTAGGTTAGTTTCAGGAGTACATTTGCAGTATTTGTTTCTATTCTTTTTCAAATTTTTTTCCCATTTATTGCAGAGTTCCCTGTGCTATACAGTAGGTCCTTATTCACTATCTATTTTAAATATAGCCATGAGTACATGTCAATCTCACATTCCCAGTCTATCCTCCCTGACTCCAGCTCTCTTCTCCTGGGAACCATTAGTTCATTTTCTAAGCCAGTGAGTCTGTTCTGTTTTCAAAATAAGTTAATTTATATCCATTTTAGATACATATAAGCGATATCATATATTTGTCTTTCTCCATCTGACTTACTTCACTTAGTTTGATTATCTCCAGGCCATCCATGTTGCTACAAATGACACTGTTTCATTCTTTTTAATGGCTAAGTAATATTCCATTGCATATATGTATCATATCTTCTTTATCCATTCATGTATTGAGGAAGATTTAGGTTGCTTCATCTTGGCTGCAATGAACACTGAGGTGCATATATCTTTTTAAATTAGGGTTTTCTCTAGATACATGCTTAGGAGTGGGATTGCCAGATCATATGATAGTTCTAATTTTAGTTTTGTAAGGAAGCTCCATTCTATTATCCATAGTGGATTTATCAATTATACTTCCACCTGACTCCTCTCCAGCACTTATTATTTGTAAACTTTTTGATGATGGTCTTTCTGACTCGTGTGAAGTGATATCTTATAGTAGTTTTGCTTTGTAGTTCTCTACCTATTAGCGATGTTGACCATCTTTTCCTGTGCCTGTTGTTCATCGGTATGTCTTCTTTGGAGAAATGTCTGTTTATGTCTTCTGCCCATTTTTTGATTTGGTTTTTGTTTTATACTGAACTCCATAAGCTGTTTGTAAGTTTTGCATATTACTCTCTTGTGGTCACATGTTTTGCAAATATTTTTTTCCCCTAAGAGTTTTATAATGTTCCAATTTACCTTTAATCCATTTAGAGATTATTTCTGTGTATGCTGTTAGAGAATATTCTAAAAATTGTTTTCTTACATGTAGCTGCCCAGTTTACCCAGCACCACTTATTGAAGATGCTGTCTTTTCTTCATTGTATAGTCTTGCTTCCTTTGCTGTAGATTAATTGAACATAGAAGTGTAGCTTTGTTCCTGGCTTTCTATCCTATTTCAGTAATCTCTGTTTCTTTTTTGTGCCAATACCATGCTGTTTTGATGACTGTAGCCTTATAGTATTGCTTGGAGTCAGGTAGCCTGATTCGTCCAGCTCCGTTTTTTTTTCTCAACTTTGCTTTGGCTATTTGGGGTCTTTTGTGTCTCCATACAAATTTTAATATTTTTTATTATAGTTCTGTGAAAAATGCCATTGGTAATTTGATAAGGATTGCATTGAATCTGAGAAGAATTTGAAATTTTTAATTCATTTTAAAAAATGAATTTTTTATTGAGTACATATTATGGATCCTAGTGACTGAGACATTAAAGTCTTTGCCCACAGTTCAGGGGACCTGGGTTCAATTTCTGAGTTGGGACGATGCCTGGAGAATTCCATGGTCAGAGGAGCCTGGCGGGCTACAGTCCATGGGGTCCCAAAGAGTCAGGCATAGTGAGTGACTAACACTTTCACTTATTATGGGTCAAGTTCAATTCTAGGCACTGGGATAAAAAAAGGTACAAAAACTACTGCCTTCATAGAAATTGCCTTTAGCATAGGGGCATAGACAACCAATAAATTATATATATTTTATATATATATGAAAGTGTTATTTGTTCAGTTGTGTCCAGCTCTTTCTGACACAATGGACTATAGCCCACCAAGCTCCTCTGTTCATGGAATTCTCCAGGCAGGATTAATGGATTGAGTAGTCATTCCCTTTTCCAGAGGATCTTCCCAAGCCACGGATAGAACTTGGCTCTCCCACATTGGCAGCAGTTTCCTTATTCCCTGCTGCTGCTGCTGCTGCTGCTAAATTGTTTCAGTCGTGTCTGACTCTGTGCGACCCCAGAGATGGCAGCCCACCAGACTCTGCCATCCCTGGGATTCTCCAGGCAAGAACACTGGAGTGAGTTGCCATTTCCTTCTCCAATGCATGAAAGTGAAAAGTGAAAATGAAGTCGCTCAGTCGTGTCTGACTCTTCGAGACCCCATGGACTGCTGCCTACCAGGCTCCTCCTTCCATGGGATTTTCCAGGCAAGAGTACTGGAGTGGCAGCTTTATTCATATATGCACACACACTCACACACAAGCTACCTAGTTTATAGTACTATAAGTTTGATAGAAAAAAATTGAACAGAGTAAGATTTCCTGAGAAGTTTATATTTGAGTCAAGGCTTATAATGAGTTGAATACCTTGAATATATAAAATATGGATTAAAATACCAAGTGAATATCTGTGTTGAACACATTGAATTATGAGTGTTTGTTTCTCCCTGTCTAATAATAAAGCTTCCAATTCCTTTAACACAAGTAAGCAATCTTTAAATTACTCTAGAAAAATGCTAATTCTAAGTCGCTTCAGTCGTGTCCGACTCTGTGTGACCCCATAGACGGCAGCCTACCAGGCTCCTCTGTCCATGGATTTTCCAGGCAAGAGTACTGGAGTGGGGTGCCATTGCCTTCTCCGACTCTAGAAAAATACATAGTAAATAAAGTTACATCAGTGTGGCTTAAGTAGGATGAAAGTTTCGAACAGGGAATATAGAACTAGGAACTGCAAGATCTGTGTTCTGGTCTTTCTCTGGATGTAACTAGCTCAGAAAACTTGGGTGAAAACTAAACTGATTTTCTCTCTGATTTTTTTTTTTAACTGTTATAATACTTGTTCTACCTATATCCAAAATATCTATAGGGATCACTTGGACATAGCATAACTGTACCATGTAAAAGTCCTATATGGAAGCAAGATGGCTTAAGATAAATTATGCATTTCTTGATAGATTGTAGAAGCATCATGTTTTGTTTGCCTGAGAAGATCTCAAGTATTAAAATCAGTTTACATCTTTGTAATATGTGTCTTACAAGTTTCCTGTTACAAGTGCAGAAGTTATTCTGCTAAAATACTTTCAAATTATATGTGTTCATAGGTATTTTTTGTAAAAAAGCTGCTCACCAGAACAAAAGTATATTGACTGTATCCAAGCAGATGAAACAGTCACATGAAATCATTTTAGTCGCATTCATTTTTTTAAATTGGTTTATGTCATATGTACTATTTGATGTAGCACACTTCTAAATTTTATGATGAAGAAAGCTAAAATGGAAACATCTTTGGATTTGGATTTTTAAGAGTTGACAGGAAACAATAAGGTTATGAAGTAATACTGTCACCATCTCTGGTTCTCCTGTGAAACTTCACTTTGCAGAGACGTTTAGCAATATTTTGCACATGTCAGAAAAGTACTTCTGCACAACTGCTTAAAATCTGTGCCTGTGTGCTCAATCACTCAGTCGTGTCCGACTCTTTGTGAACCCATGGACTGTAGCCCACCAGGCTCCTCTGTCCATGGAATTTTTCCAGGCAAGAATATTGGAATGGGCTGCCATTTTCTACTCGAAGGTATCTTCCCAACCCAGGGATCGAATCTATGTCTCTTGCGTCTCCTGCATTGGCAGGCAGATTCTTTACTCTTGCACCACCGGGCAAGTCCCCTTTTAAAAGATCCTTCTGTGCTCACCTTTATGACAGTTTTGGAAATCAAGGGCTCAGTTTTATAGATGTGATTCAGGATCTTGAGATGGAGAGACTGATTTTCTGATATTAGCCAGGTGGGCTCTAAATGTAATCGCCATGGTTCTGTAAGGAGGCAAAAGGAGATTTGACTTCAGAGACAGAAGAGGAGAAAGTGATTTATGATGAAACAAAGATTTAAAGATGCTATGCTGCTGGCTCTGAAGCTTCAGGAAGGGGTTGTTAGTGAAGAAATGCAAGAAATGCAATTCAGAGGTTGCAATAACCAAGGAAACAGATTTTCCCCTGAAAGCTTCCTTAAGGAGCACAGCCATGCTGGCATCTTGGTTTTGGTCCAGTGAAACTGACTTCAGAGCTCTGAACTCTAGAAAAAAAATAAAATAAATGTGTGTTGTCCTAAACTACTGAGTTTGTAATAATTTAAAGCAGCATCAATAGGAAATTAATACAGTGTGAACCTCAAATTTTTGGCAACATTCCCCAAGGAGACTCAATTCATTAAGTCAACATTGGACTACACTGTGTTAAACAAGTTCCAGACTCACTGCCCCTAGAATGTTGAGAGCATCTGGTGGCATTATTGTTCAGTCACCAAATTGTGTCTGACTCTTCGCGACACTATGGACTGCCGCATACCAGGCATCCTTGTCCCTCACCATCTCCCAGAGGTTGCCCAAGTTCATTTCCACTGAATTGGTTATGCCATCCAACTATCTCATCTTTTGTTGCCCTCTTCTTCTTCTGCCTTCATTCTTTCCCAGCATCAGGATTTTTTCCCATGAGTCAGCTGTTGGCATCAGGTAGCCAAAGTATTGGAACTTCAGCATCAGTCCTTCCAAAGAGTATTCAGGATTGATTTCCTTTAAGATTGACTGGTTTGATCTCCTTGTGTCCAAGGGACCTCAAGAGTCTTCTCAAGAGCATCTCTTACATCTACAGTATATCAGAGAGCAGTAAAATTTTTGTTCTGGAAGCAGGTGCAACCAGATTAATCATCTATCTCTACTTGGAATAATACATTTTTCAATATGTTGCTGAATTTTTCTGGGCCTCAATGTCCTTGTGTATAAAAGGGAACTAAATAATAATACTCATGTGCCTTGTGTGCAGTCATACCCAACACTTTGTGACCCCATGCACTATAACCTGCCAGTCTTTTCTGTCGATGGGATTTTCCAGGCCAAAGTATTGCAGTGGATGGCCATTTCCTTCTCCAGGGGTTCTTCTCCACCCAGAGATTAAACCTGCATCTCCTATGTCTCCTGCATTGCAGGCAGATTCATTACCCATAACAATAATACACAAGCCTTAGGGTAAATGAGGTGAAATAATGCATACTCAGCACTTACATAGATTTTTGGCATAGTGTTTTGTATCAGTTAACATGTTAAATTTTTTCTTGACCATAGCAAACCCTAACTAAGCCAAGTCACATCAATCTATTAGAAAGATCAAGCTGAATTCAAGCTAGGTCACCACAAACACTACATGTAATACTCAAAGTTAGAAGAAGACAATTTTGGATATTTACATTAGTGACTCTTAATGATTGCAAGTACCTGTCCAGATGAGCCCGTGTTATTTGGTTGCACTTCTGAAAAGTGTGCCTGTTACCTGAGTGAAAATTGTCATCCAGGATTGGAGACCTGGGCTTTAACATTGACTAGAAAAATGACCACAAGAGAGTAATTTTTCCATACATGCCTGAATTTTCTTGTATGTAAAATGGAGATACAGTGAACTTTCCTGTATCAGTAGGCTATCTTCAAGATTCATTGCTACTTAAACACAGAATTTAGGAAAATATCAAAGCACAGTGGCTAGAATATAGTCACTGCTCAAAAGATGACAATTATGAACAATAATAATTGTTAGACACTGGGAATATAAACTAATTAAAATTATATGATTTATCCAGAATTTCATAAGTCTAGGTATTAAAATTTGAGTGCTTCCAGTAAATAGATGGATAAATAGACAAAAATAACTCTTAAGCAATAACTCTACATCAGCTCTGTCCATTAGAAATATAATATGTACAATATATATTGTTTTAAATTTCCTAACATCCATATTTATTTTTAAAAAGCAACTGAAATAAGTAACAGTAAATGAGATTATTTTAATAGCATATATTATTAACTCAATACATCTAACCTACTATCATTTCAACACGTCAAGTATTTTGCATTCTTTTTAAAAATACTTTGTCTTTGAAATTCAGGGTATTTTCCCTTAAATAAGGTAAGTAAAGTAATGCTCAAAATTCTCCAAGCCAGGCTTCAGCAATACATGAACCATGAGTGTTCAAGCTGGTTTTAGAAAAGGCAGAGGAACCAGAGATCAAATTGCCAACATCCGCTGGATCATCAACAAAGCAAGAGAGTTCCAGAAAAAACATCTATTTCTGCTTTATTGGCTATGCCAAAGCCTTTGACTGTGTGGATCACAATAAACTGTGGAAAATTCTGAAAGAGATGGGCATACCAGAGCACCTGACCTGCCTCTTGAGAAACCTATATGCAGGTCAGGAAGCAACAGTTAGAAGTGGACATGGAACAACAGACTGGTTCCAAATAGGAAAAGGAGTATGTCAAGGCTGTGTATTGTCACCCTGGTTATTTAACTTCTATGCAGAGTACATCATGAGAAACGCTGGGCTGGAAGAAGCACAAGCTGGAATCGAGATTGCTGGGGAAATATCAATAACCTCAGATATGCAGATGACACCACCCTTATGGCAGAAAGTGAAGAGGAACTAAAAGCCTCTTGATGAAAGTGAAAGTGGAGAGTGAAAAGGTTGGCTTAAAGCTCAACATTCAGAAAACGAAGACCATGGCATCTGGTCCCATCACTTTATGGGAAATAGATGGGGAAACAGTGGAAACAGTGTCAGACTTTATTTTTAGGGGCTCCAAAATCACTGCAGATGGTGATTGCAGCCAAGAAATTAAAAGACACTTACTCCTTGGAAGGAAAGTTATGACCAACCTAGATAGCATATTCAAAAGCAGAGACATTACTTTGCCCACAAAGATCCATCTAGTCAAGGCTATTGTCTTTCCAGTGGTCATGTATAGATGTGAGAGTTGGACTCTGAAGAAAGCTGAGAGCTAAAGAATTGATGCTTTTGAACTGTGGTGTTGGAGAAGACTCTTGAGAGTCCCTTGGACTGCAAGGAAATCCAACCAGTCCATCCTAAAAGAGATCAGTCCTGGGTGTTCTTTGGAAGGGCTGATGCTAAAGCTGAAACTCCAGTACTTTGGCCACCTCATGCAAAGAGTTGACTCATTGGAAAAGACCTTGATGCTGAGAGGGATTGGGGGCAGGAGGAGAAGGGGACAACAGAGGATGAGATGGCTGGATGGCATCACCGACTTGATGGACATGAGTTTGGGTGAACTCCAAGAACTGCTGATAGACAGGGAGGCCTGGCATGCTGTGATTCATGGGGTCACGAAGAGTCAGACATGACTGAGCGACTGAACTGAACTGAAGGTAACCAACCCATTTGGTTTCTCTGAGACTGTCCAGGTTTTAGCTCTGAAAGTCTTTATCCTGGAAAACTTCTCAGAGGCAGTTGTTTATAGCACATACTGATTTGAACTCTAAGCTATAATCAGAAATAGCTGATCTATATATTTCATCCAATTCACAGTTGAGAGAGTCACAGATCAAAGTTCTTCAAATGTACTGGAAAGATATATTTTCAGTAATTGAATTGAACATCCATTGTTTCATTAAAGTTAATTACAACCTAAAAATGTAGTTCCTCAGTCTTAGTAGCTTTTAGATGTTCAAATAATGGCTACTACATTGGGCAATGCAGTTATCTCCCTTTTTTTAAATAAGCTATGCCTTCTGGAAATTTACTCTCCTAAACTTTTCAAGTGCCACCCTGGAACTTAGCAATGGGATTTCTTATTGTACTGTATATATTACTGAGCAGTATTATACATTAATACGCAGCACGTTACAGAGATGTGAGCACTGCTTTAAAGATGTAATAGTATGCATTGTAATTTTATGAAGTGTTGACTTAAGGAGCATCCATTTGAAAAGAAAAATGGATGAAATGTGACAAAGGCAGAAATATAAAGCATCAGTAAATGTAAGCTGCGGGGGGAGGTAAGTATAAATAAAGCATGTGGATATTCACTCATTCTATGATGGAATTACCAACAGTAGGCCAGGGCTCCTGGCTCTGTGATGAGAATGCTAAAGACAAAACTTAGTGTTTTGTTTTATTTTGTTCTTTCTCCATCTGGTGTGACTTCACACTTCTTACAATATCATGGACTGAGCCTTCAGAGACCCACAGTTACTCTGAACACATAGCGATACTGCATTAATTATAACAACAACAGCAATATACCAATCAGTAGCTGGGATTGAAACAGATGAATTCTAAAGGATAAGAACTAGGGTAGATCTAAGCCAAATGCTTCTAGTATCAAGTTAATGGTAATGGTGGCTTAGAAAGGGAACAGAGAAGGTAGGAGTTGAATTCTCTGTGGAAATGTGAAGTATAGAGTTACAACTGCAGGAAACTGGGAACCTTCTGTGCTACACGCTAAGTCACTTCAGTCGTGTCTGACTCTTTGCAAACCCATGGACTGTAGCTCACCAGGCTCCTCTGTCCATGGGATTCTCCAGGCAAGAATACTGGAGTGGGATACCATGCCCTTCCCTAGGGGGGAAACTTCTGCGCTACACATAAAGTCTGGGCCCTGAAACAATGCTCAATCTATGTAATTAGGGGACAAAGATCTTCCTGTAAGTCCAGTAAAGTGGCAAGAGAGCTCATCTTCTGCCTGTGCTCACAGAGGGAAAGTCAAACGCATCTACAGTGAGAATTTGGAAAACCCAGCATGTGCCATGCATGCATTTGGGTCAGAATATATGCTATTCACATGGAACAGGGATCACAAGGAGGGAAATAATGCAAAAAAACACTCTTAAGACCATAAACCTCATGGTTTTGGCAGAAGCAAATAAAAGAAACCACGCTGTGAAGATGCTTCCAAAACCCAGAGGACATGTGCCTCCCATTGACAGAGGGGATAGACTGTGGCGGAGAGACCACCACGAAAAATAAACACATAATCCAAAAATACAAATTACTGGAGGAAATGATCTACTACGTGGGAGATCAACAGAAACAACAAAGCATAAAATTAATACCCCAAGACACTGAAATTACAGAACATAAAAAAGAGGCTATCAAATAAATACATTTTAAATGATTAAAGAGAACATAGATGGAAACAAATTAAAATAGAACAATAACTTATCAAAAATAAATAATTAGAATTTAAAAATGGATATTATAAAAGAAAAATATGTATATAATTACAATTTTTAAAAGTGTCAATGTCTGAGCGCAACAGATTAGCCATAGCTGGAGAGAGAAGTAAAGACCTAGAAGATTAAAAAAAGATCAAGTTACTGAGATGGAAGTGCAGCAACAATAAATAGATATGAATAAATAAAAAAGAGGTGAAGAGTTTGGACCAGAAACTTAGAATTTTCAATATTTCGTACTGGGGATATATTACTAATATTCAGAAGCAGTATGTGGTACATAGAAAGTACTCTAGAATATTTGCTGAAAGGATGAATTAATGAATGAATAGAAATCCTCAAAAGAGAGGAGAGATGCTATGTGCCTAAAGAGTAAAGATTAAAGAGATAATAGCTGTGAAGTTTTCAGAACTGGAGAGAGTTAAAGCTCAACATTCAGAAAAAGAAGATCATGGGATTCAGTCCCATCACTTCATGGGAAATAGATGGGGAAACAGTGGAAACAGTGTCAGACTTTATTTTTGGGGGGCTCCAAAATCACTGCAGATGGTGGGACTGCAGCCGTGAGATTAAAAGGTGCTTACTCCTTAGAAGGAAAGTTATGACCAACCTAGATAGCACATTGAAAAGCAGAGATATTACTTTGCCAACAAAGGTCCGTCTAGTCAAGGCTATGGTTTTTCCAGTGGTCATGTATGGATGTGAGAGTTGGACTGAGAAGAAGGCTGAGCGCCGAAGAATTGATGCTTTTGAACTGTGGTGTTGGAGAAGACTCTTGAGAGTCTCTTGGACTGCAAGCAGATCCAACCAGTCCATTCTAAAGATCAGTCCTGGGTGTTCTTTGGAAGGAATGATGATGCTAAAGCTGAAACTCCAGTACTTTGGCCACCTCATGCAAAGAGCTGACTCATTGGAGAAGACTCTGATGCTGGGAGGGATTGGGGGCAGAAGGAGAAGGGGACAACAGAGGATGAGATGGCTGGATGGCATTACCGACTTGATGGACGTGAGCCTGAGTGTCCTCTGGGAGTTGGTGATGGACAGGGAGGCCTGGCGTGCTGCGATTCATGGGGTCGCAAAGAGTCGGACACCACTGAGCAACTGAACTGAACTGAAAGGGGAAAAATCATAATAAACATACACTTAAAAACCATAGATATAGTAAAAATCTTATAAAGCAAACAAAGGAAAAAATAATATCAAAAACAGAAGCTAAATGTTTGGTAGAATTAGCAGCAACAATAGAGGCTAGAATTAAATAATATACAACATTCCAAACAATAATAATTTTAACCCAATTATTCTAGAAGACCTCAATGTGGTTCAAGATTGGTAATAATCTGAATATAATTTCATTAAAGACTGAAGCCTTACAAAACATAACAAGAAACGTGCTGCTAAAGGTTCTATTTCGGAAAGCAGCAAATTGTATGTAGAAGGAATTAGAAATGCACATGGAACAATAATAAATGACTTGATATATTGGTAAATCTAAATAATCAAATAATATTAACTAATTTGAAGTAATGAGAAATAAGGTGAAAACAAAGTATTCCAAAACAATAATACGAAAGTTTAGGGTGAAAGGTATTCACATTTGAATGCAGAGTTGAAACGAATACAAAGGAGAGGTAAGAAAGCCTTCCTCAGTGATCAGTGCAAAGAAATAGAGGAAAACAATAGAATGGGAAAGATTAGACATCTCTTCAAGAAAATTAGAGATACAAAGGGATCATTTCATGCAAAGATGGGCTGAATAAAGGACAGAAATTGTATGGACCTAACAGAAGCAGAACATGGAACATGGTCATGGAACAACAGACTGGTTCCAAATAGGAAAAGGAGTACGTCAAGGCTGCATATTGTCACCATGTTTATTTAACTAATATGCAGAGTACATCATGAGAAATGCTGGACTGGAAGAAACACGAGTTGGAATCAAGATTGCTGGGAGAAATATCAATAACCTCAGATATGCAGATGACACCACTCTGATGGCAGAAAGTGAAGAGGGGCTAAAAGCCTCTTGATGAAAGTGAAAGTGGAGAGTGAAAAGGTTGGCTTAAAGCTCCACATTCAGAAAACGAAGATCATGGCATCTGGTCCCATCACTACATGGGAAATAGATGGAGAAACAGTGGAAACAGTGTCAGAATTTATTTTTCTGGACTCCAAAATCACTGCAGATGGTGACTGCAGCCATGAAATTAAAAGACGCTTACTCCTTGGAAGGAAAGTTATGACCAACCTAGATAGCATATTCAAAAGCAGAGACATTACTTTACCAACAAAGGTTCGCCTAGTCAAGGCTGTGGTCTTTCCTGTGGTCATGTATGGATGTGAGAGCTGGACTGTGAAGAAGGCTGAGCGCCGAAGAATTGATGCTTTTGAACTGTGGTGTTGGAGAAGACTCTTGAGAGTCCCTTGGACTGCAAGAAGATCCAAGCAGTCCATTCTGAAGGAGATCAGCCCTGGGATTTCTTTGGAAGGAATGATGCTAAAGCTGAAACTCCAGTATTTTGGCCACCTCATGCGAAGAGTTGACTCATTGGAGAAGACTCTGATGCTGGGAGGGATTGAGGGCAGGAGGAGAAGGGGACAACAGAGGATGAGATGGCTGGATGGCATCACTGACTTGATGGCTGTGAGTCTGAGTGACCTCCGGGAGCTGGTGATGGACAGGGAGGCCTGGTGTGCTGCGGTTCATGGGATTGCAAAGAGTCGGACACGACTGAGTGACTGATCTGATCTGATCTGAACAGAAGCAGAAGATATTAAGAGGTGGCAAGAATACACAGAGCACTGTTCTAAAAAACAATCTTCATAACCCAGAAAATCACAACTGTGGGATCAGTCACCTAGAGCCAAACATCTTGGAATGTGAAGTCAAGTGGGCCTTAGGAAGCATCACTAGGAACAAAACTAATGGAGATGATGGAATTCCAGGTGAGTTATTTCAAATTGTAAAAGACGATGCTGTGAAAGTGCTATACTCAATATGCCAGCAAATTTCGAAAAGTAAGCACTGGCCACAGGACTGGAAAAGGTCAGCTTTCATTCCAATCTCAAAGAAAGGCAAAAAGAATGCTCAAACTACTGCACAATTGCACTCATCTCACACGCTGGCAAAGTAATGCTCAAAATTCTCCAAGCCAGGCTTCAGCAATATATGAACCATGAACTTCCAGATGTTCAAGCTGGTTTAAGAAAAGGCAGAGGAACCAAAATCAAATTGCAAACATCCGCTTGATCATTGAAAAAGCAAGAGAGTTCCAGAAAAACATCTATTTCTGCTTTATTGACTATGCCAAAGCCTTTGACTGTGTGATCACAATAAACTGTGGAAAATTCTGAAAGAGATGGGCATACCAGAGCACCTGACCTGCCTCTTGAGAAACCTATATGCAGGTCAGGAAGCAACAGTTAGAAGTGGACATGGAACAACAGACTGGTTCCAAATAGGAAAAGGAGTATGTCAAGGCTGTATATTGTCACCCTGCTTATTTAACTTCTATGCAGAGTACATCATGAGAAACGCTGGGCTGGAAGAAACACAAGCTGGAATCAAGATTGCTGGGAGAAATACCAATAACCTCAGATATGCAGATGACACCACCCTTATGGCAGAAAGTGAAGAGGAACTCAAAAGCCTCTTGAAGGAAGTGAAAGAGGAGAGTGAAAAAATTGGCTTAAAGCTCAACATTCAGAAAACGAAGATCATGGCATCTGGTCCCATCATCTCATGGGAAAAGGATGGGGAAACAGTGGAAACAGTGTCAGACTTTATTTTGGGGGGCTCCAAAATCACTGCAGATGGTGATTGCAGCCATGAAATTAAAAGACACTTACTCCTTGAAAGGAAAGTTATGACCAATCTAGATAGCATATTCAAAAGCAGAGACGTTACTTTGCCAACAAAGGTCCGTCTCATCAAGGTTATGGTTTTTCCAGTGATCATGTATAGATGTGAGAGATGGACTGTAAAGAAAGCTGAGCACCAAGGAATTGATGCTTTTGAACTGTGGTGTTGGAGAAGACTCTTGAGAGTCCCTTGGACTGCAGAAGGAGATCAGTCCTGGGTGTTCATTGGAAGGACTCATGTTGAAACTGAAACTTTGGCCACCTGATGCAAAGAGCTGACTCATTTGAAAAGACTCTGATGCTAAAAAAGATTGAGGGCAGGAGGAGAAGGGGATGACAGAGGATGAGATGGTTGGGTGGCAGCACCGACTCAATGGAGATGAATTTGAGTGAACTCCGGGAGTTGGTGATGGACAGGGAGGCCTGGTGTGTTGTTGTTCATGGGGTCACAAAGAGTCGGACATGACCGAACTGATAAACAAAGTAAAATGTTCTAGGTTCTTTGAATCATTTGGTGGGAGTTTAAAGAAGACACTGATAAGACTATTGCTATATATGCATCTTAAATTTTAAAAGTGAATGATAAAAATTAAATCTGCTGTATAGATAGTACTAGATTGGCCAAAAGGTTTGTTCATTTTTCCCATAAGATGGTTCTAGTAGCCATTAGTTATTTTTAACTTCATTCAAAGTGATTTTTTTTTAGATTATATTGTGATAGCTATGATGTCAGCATGCATTCAAAAACATTAGCAAAGTTGGTGGATTTCTATATGGCCATTTTAATATTGAAAATGGATGAGAAAAAGCAATATTTTTCTCATAGTATGCTTTATTATTTCAAGAAAGGTAAAAATGCAAGTGAAACACAAAAGATTTTTTGCAGTGTATAGAAAAGGTGCTGTGACTGATTGAATGTGTCCAAAGAATTTTGTGAAGTTTCTTGTGAGTGATTTCCTTTTGGATGATGCTCCATGGTTGGGTAGACCAGTTGAACATTATAGCAATAAAATTAAGACATTAGTTGAGAAAAATAAACAGTATACCATGTGGGAGATAGTAGACATACTCAAAATATCCAAATCAAGCACTCAAAATCATTTGCACCAGGCTTGGTTATGCTCAAAATTCTCCAAGCCAGGCTTCAGCAATATGGAACCGTGAACTTCCAAATGTTCAAGCTGGTTTTAGAAAAGGCAGAGGAACCAGAAATCAAATTGCAAATATCCACTGGATCATGGAAAAAGCAAGAGAGTTCCAGAAAAAAACATCTATTTCTGCTTTATTGACTACGTCAAAGCCTTTGACTTTGTGAATCACAATAAACTGTGGAAAATTCTGAAAGAGATGGGAAGACCAGACCACCTGACCTGCCTCTTGAGAAATCTGTATGCAGGTCAGGAAGCAACAGTTAGACCTGGTCATGGAACAACAGACTGGTTCCAAATAGGAAAAGGAGTACGTCAAGGCTGTATATTGTCACCCTGCTTATTTAACTTATATGCAGAGTACATCATGAGAAATGCTGGGCTGGAAGAAGCACAAGCTGGAATCAAGATTGCTGGGAGAAATATCAATAACCTTAGATATGCAGATGACACCACCCTTATGGCAGAAAGTGAAGAGGAACTCAAAAGCCTCTTGATGAAAGTGAAAGTGGAGAGTGAAAAGGTTGGCTTAAAGCTCAACATTCAGAAAATGAAGATCATGGCATCCGGTCGCATCACTACATGGGAAATAGATGGGGAAACAGTGGAAACAGTGTCAGACTTTATTTTTGAGGGCTCCAAAATCACTGCAGATGGTGATTGCAGCCATGAAATTAAAAGACACTTACTCCTTGGAAGGAAAGTTATGACCAACCTAGATAGCATATTCAAAAGCAGAGACATTACTTTGCCAACAAAGGTCAGTCTTGTCAAGGCTATGGTTTTTCCTGTGGTCATGTATGGATGTGAGAGTTGGACTGTGAAGAAGGCTGAGTGCCGAAGAATTGATGCTTTTGAACTGTGGTGTTGGAGAAGACTCTTGAGAGTCCCTTTGACTGCAAGGAGATCCAACCAGTCCATTCTGAAGGAGATCAGCCCTGGGATTTCTTTGGAAGGAATGATGCTAAAGCTGAAACTCCAGTATTTTGGCCACCTCATGCAAAGAGTTGACTCATTGGAGAAGACTCTGATGCTGGGAGGGATTGGGGGCAGGAGGAGAAGGGGACGACAGAGGATGAGATGGCTGGATGGCATCACTGACTCGATGGACGTGAGTCTGAGTGACCTCTGGGAGTTGGTGATGGACAGGGAGGCCTGGCGTGCTGCAGTTCATGGGGTAGCAAAGAGTCGGACACGACTGAGCAACTGAACTGAACTGGTTATGTTTGTAGTGTTGGCTCTACATAAATTAAATGAAACAAAAACCTTTTTGACCATATTTCCACATGCAGTTCTCTACTGAAACAATGAAAATGTTCCATTTTTAAAACAGATTGTGACGGGAGATAAAAAGTGGATACTGTACAATAACGTGAAGCAGAAGAGATCTCTGGGCAAGTCAAGTGAAACACCACCAACTGCGCCAAAGTCCAATCTTCACCCCAAGAAGTTGATGTTTTGTACATGGTGGGATTGAAAGCGAGTCCTCTAGTAAGAACTCCTTCCAGAAAAACCAGACAATGAGTTTCAACAAGTACTGCTCCCAATTTGACTGAAAGTAGCACTCGATGAAAAGTGTCCGGAGTTAGTCAACACAAAATGCATAATCTTCCATCAGCATAATGCGACACCATGTGTCTCTTTGATGACCAGGCAAAACCTGTGATAGCCTGGTTGGGAAGTTCAGATTCATCCACCGTATTCACCAGATGTTGTACCTTTGAATTTCTATTTATTTTGGTCATTACAAAATTCTCTTAGTGGAAAAAAATTTTCAGTTCTCTCGAAGACTGTAAAAGGCACTTGGAATAGTTCTTTGTGCAAAAAGATAAAAAGTTTTGTGAAGATAGAATTATGGAGTTGCCTGATAAATGGCAGAATGTTGGAACAAAACAGTGAATATACTGTTCAGTGAAGTTCTTGGTGAAAATGAAAAATTTGGCTTTTATTTTTGTTTAAAAACCAATATTTATGCATACATATAGTATATATGTACTTTCACACACATACACCTTCAAAATTATTAGAAGAAATTAAAGAGAATAGACAGAATTTTGTCAATCCCAATGAAGGCAGGAAACAAAAGAAAAACGAAACACATATAGTAGAACAAATACTACTATAAGTACATAGGAGAAAAACAGATATGAAGTCAGTAATCACCATTAAGAAACGTCACAGGTCAATCAAGAAACTCAGACAAGTTTCAGAGCTGTGTCTGCATCTTGAAGATTTTGGCATTTGTTTCATTTCAGATTCTATATAATCCCCAATGTATTTGGCCAAACAGTCTCCCCTTGATCTTTTTTAAATCCCAGGTGTAATTTAAGGAAAAGCTGAATCTCTAGATTTAATTCACCAAATGTGATTTTCTATAGGATACTGATAGCTTTTAAAAACAAACATTAAAATGATTTTTTTTCTCCCCTTTCAAACACCAGAAAGTTATAGTTAATAGATTTTGGTTTAAAGGATACAAATCCTCAATTCTGAGAATTCTAAGTATAGATAAAAACATATTTGAGCTTGGTAGGCTGAGATACATGTATGCTATCTGCATTTGGATGTGTTTTATTCTCCATCATTCCCAGTCCACCCCAACCCCAGCCTTGCCAATTCTGTCTTCAGTTTACAAACAAACAATGATACTCCTGAACAGTGAAAACTAATTACAAGTAACAGTATTTTAGATCCATGGTTGGTAAAGATTTGTGCTTTAGAAAGTTTTTATAGTCTTTTGTGTCTCATAAAAGTTTCTGGGTTAGAATTGTTATTTAGAACTTGTGCTCTAAACTATTTTTCCTATTTAAACTTTGAAATTGACTTTTTTCCCCTGCATAGTCTTTTATTGATTTGTTGGGGAGAGAAGATATTCAGGAACTTCATACCAAGGTCCTATTTCATAAAACAGTGGTAACTTAAACAAAATAGTTTTAGACTTATAGAAAAAAAAAGATAATAAAAGAGAGCTCGCGTATATCATTGTCTGTTTTCTCCTATTGACATATTTTGTTACTAGGATGCATTTGCCACAAGTAAGAAACTGAGTTGGTACCTGACTATTAATTAAATTCTTCCCTTTATTTAGATTTCATCAGTTTTCCTTAATATCCTTTTCCTGTTTGAGAATTCCATCCAGGATACCACATCATGTTTAGTTGGCAAGTCTCTCTAGATGACTCTGTCCTGCGACGATTTTTCAGACTTTCCTTGTTTATGATGACCTTGACAGTTTTGAGGAATACCACTCAGGCGTTTTATGGAATGTCCCTCCTTGTGGATTTGTCTGATGTTTTTCTCAGGGCTGAACTGGGGTTTGGGGCATTGGCAAGGAGGACCTCAGAGATGAAGGGCCATTCCCATCACATCACATCAAGGGTGCATGCTGACAACATGATTTATAACTGAGGGTATGAACCTCAGTGACCCAGCATACATAGTGTTTGCCAGGTTGGAAATGGATTACTTTTCAACAAACTCCTCTTTCTTATTCAGAGAGGCTTTGGGGCAGATGTTTGTGATGTCTGATCTTGGTTCAGGGAATATAAATTGTTAATCCTGATCCTGCCATCAATTTCCTGTGTCACTTTGCTTCTTCAGGTCTCAGCTGTCATCTACAGGGTTTAGAGAAAACACCAAAATATCTTAGATTCTATGTTCTCGCCTTTTCTATAAATTTTATTTAATTGGAGGATAATTGCTTTACAACTTTGTGTTGATTACTGCCATTATTTTTATCCCATTTTGTCAGAGTCCTGATAGAAAGAAAGATGAGTAATTTGAGGAGAATATGGTAAAGAAAGTATTGACAGAGGTGTGGGTGGGGTGAGGGGAAAGCCAAGATTTAGCACAGCGCTCTGGGTCCTATGCCAGCAGGGTGCCTACATCACACCTAGAACTGACCGAAGGGAGGACAGAGCGCTTCTGGGGTCCACGAGACACAGATGCTCACACCACAGGGGAAGGCGCCAGAAAGGAGCTGTGCTATCACCCAAAGGACACAATCAGCCTATGACAGACCTGTAAGAAGGGAGGGGCCAACTTCCTGATTTTATGCCACTCTCTCCCTCTAATCTGGATGAGTCTAACCTAAAGCTAGAGGGCAAGGAGGCCAGAGAGGTTAGACACTTGGGGCACAGGAAGGGCTGAGGAAGAGGAGAAAGTGTACCTGTATCTGGATGACCAAACCAAAGATAGGTTTATTGAACACTGTGAGTTACAGCCGAATCAACTCAGCCCAGCATGTAACATGCCCAGCAGAATTCAATAGTTTACAGTAACTATCACTTAAGTATTTGCAGAGACAAAGGCCCCGATGAATTTGCAAACAGCCCATGCTTATGTATTATAGTTCTAATGATTGCCATTTGCTGTTTAGTTTTCAATCATCTCAGACAAGACGTGTGATTTTTCTTCCCTATCAAAATTTGAAATACATGCAAACAATTCCAATGGTCTATATCTCCAGCTAGATAGTCCAAGTTTCTTCCAAACGAGGTGGAAAATTAGATCAGGTTACGCTAAAGAGTCACCCAAGTCTAGGATCTGTAATTCCATGTGAATACAAACCACTTCCTTGGAAAATTTATATCCCTAAGATTCATTAATGTTGCACTGAGAATTAACATAAGGAGAAGAAGAAATGAACAGAGGTTTTGAGGGACTGGATTAAAAAATAGAAGTTTAATACCTGTATCAGGGCAACATCAAACAAAATGGCAAAGGGGAAACTTAAGTCCCCCTTGTGAATCAGGAAACCAAAACTGCACTAGATAAGCAAGTGTCCATTGCCTAGAAATGACTCCACCTTAAATATAATTGTAGGCACAGAAAAGGTATAGGTGAAAGAAACTGCAAAAGTTGTTTTACATTTGACAAAGGTTTAATATTTCTTATATCACTTACAAAGGAGAAAAGGAAAGATATAAGCATCTGAATGCAGAGTTCCAAAGAATAGCAAGAAGAGAGAAGAAAGACTTCTTCAGCGATCAATGCAAAGAAATAGAGGAAAACAACAGAATGGGAAAGACTAGGGATCTATTCAAGAAAATCAGAGATACCAGAGGAACATTTCATGCAAAGATGGGCTCGATAAAGGACAGAAATGGCATGGACCTAACAGAAGCAGAAGATATTAAGGAGAGGTGGCAAGAATACACAGAAGAACTGTACAAAAAAGAGCTTCATGACCCAGATAATCACGATGGTGTGATCACTGACCTAGAGCCAGACATCCTGGAATGTGAAGTCAAGTGGGCCTTAGAAAGCATCACTACGAACAAAGCTAGTGGAGGTGATGGAATTCCAGTTGAGCTATTTCAAATCCTGAAAGATGATGCTGTGAAAGTGCTGCACTCAATATGCCAGCAAATTTGGAAAACTCAGCAGTGGCCACAGGACTGGAAAAGGTCAGTTTTCATTCCAATCCCAAAGAAAGGCAATGCCAAAGAATGCTCAAACTACCACACAATTGCACTCATCTCACACACTAGTAAAGTAATGCTCAAAATTCTCCATGCCAGGCTTTAGTAATACGTGAACTGTGAACTTCCTGATGTTCAAGCTGGTTTTATAAAAGGCAGAGGAATTAGAGATCAAATTGCCAACATCCGCTGGATCATGGAAAAAGCAAGAGAATTCCAGAAAAACATCTATTTCTGCTTTATTGACTATGCCAAAGGCTTTGACTATGTGGATCACAATAAACTGGAAAATTCTAAAAGAGATGGGAATACCAGACCACCTGATCTGCCTCTTGAGAAATTTGTATGCAAGTCAGGAAGCAACAATTAGAACTGAACATGGAACAACAGACTGGTTCCAAATAGGAAAAGGAGTACGTCAAGGCTGTATATTGTCACCATGTTTATTTAACTTATATGCAGAGTACATCATGAGAAATGCTGGACTGGAAGAAACACAAGTTGGAATCAAGATTGCTGGGAGAAATATCAATAACCTCAGATATGCAGATAACACCACCCTTATGGCAGAAAGTGAAGAGGAACTCAAAAGCCTCTTGATGAAGGTGAAAGTGGAGAGTGAAAAAGTTGGCTTAAAGCTCAACATTCAGAAAATGAAGATCATGGCATCTGGTCCCATCACTTCATGGGACATAGATGGGGAAAAGTGGAAACAGTGTCAGACTTTATTTTTCTGGGCTCTAAAATCACTACAGATGGTGATTGCAGCCATGAAATTAAAAGACACTTACTCCTTGGAAGGAAAGTTATGACCAACCTAGATAGCATATTCAAAAGCAGAGACATTACTTTGCCAACAAAGTTTCATTTAGTCAAGTCTATGGTTTTTCCACTGGTCATTTATGGATGTGAGAGCTGGACTGTGAAGAAGGCTGAGCTCTGAAGAATTGATGCTTGTGAACTGTGGTGTTGGAGAAGACTCTTGAGAGTCCTTTGGACTGCAAGGAGATCCAACCAGTCCATTCTGAAGGAGATCAGCCCTGGGATTTCTTTGGAAGGAATGATGCTAAAGCTGAAACTCCAGTACTTTGGCCACCTCATGCAAAGAGTTGACTCATTGAAGAAGACTCTGATGCTGGGAAGGATTGGGGGCAGGAGGAGAAGGGGACGACAGAGAATGAGATGGCTGGATGGCATCACCGACTCGATGGACGTGAGCCTGAGTAAACTCTGGGAGTTCATGATGGACAGGGAGGCCTGGCATGCTGGGATTCATGGGGTCACAAAGAGTCGGACACAACTGAGTGACTGATCTGATCTGATCTGATATCACTTACATCATTGTAATATAGACATTATTAGGTCCATCTCAATGATGAAGAAAAATAAGCTCACGCATGAAGCACTTGGCCCAAAGTCACAGTGTTCTAGTACAGAGCCAGACATATATTTGACACTCAGCAAACAAATCTGAAGGAGTAAAGTTTAATTAGCTTAAGTGCTGAGCTAATCTAGAAAGGACTGACCAACACGCACTACCTCTTCTGGCACCATTGCTGGGCACAGGGAGAAGTCAGCCAGGGTTCCTCTTCCATGTTCAAGCCAAAGAGGCTCATTTGAA
This sequence comes from Tragelaphus eurycerus, assembly GCA_935064755.1. Classification (NCBI taxonomy): domain Eukaryota; kingdom Metazoa; phylum Chordata; class Mammalia; order Artiodactyla; family Bovidae; genus Tragelaphus; species Tragelaphus eurycerus. Next base: position 2,924,062 of record CAKXYN010000083.1, read on the forward strand.
CCCCTGAATGAAAATAACTTTTGTATTCACTAATGACTATAACTCTTTCTATTACTTAATAAATGGGATGAATAAGAGAGTTCTTATGAAGCCAAGATAGCATTTGCAAATGGGCTAGTGTGACTTGACGGATGGATCTGGAACCCGAAGCCAAGAACAGAGTTGCTGAAACCTGCAGGTGTTGGCAGAAACTGACTTCCGAGCCATTCCTCTTTCTTTGGAGGGTGATAATCTGGGCTTTTTAACTGATTAGCAAATCTAAAGGGTGCTCTTGTTTTCTTAGTTTGTGTATAAGAATCAGCTACCTGCTGGAAATTCAGCAGGCCTTTTCCTTCTCCACCTACCTGGCTGTAGTTTCCCTCTTTACTTTGAGGACTGTCAAGCAGACGAATACAAAGTCATGAAACCTAAGAGATTAGAAGGACTGACTTAGAAAATAGGATCTCTGTTTGTGCTGGGACCTAGAAAAATGAGAAAAAGTCAGAGCAGAACTATTTTTACAAGCTGCGCGTTGTTTATACTGCTGAATATTTTTAAAAGGATTTTGAGTATTTTAAGGAAAGATTGGATGTTTTAACTACTATACCATGGTGGGTACAATGGAAAAAAACCTTGATTTGGAGTTAGTCCTAGGTTTGGTTTTGAACATATCACTTATTTTTTTTTTTTAAGCTTTGGGCAGTTTTCTTTGTAACCTATGTCTTATATGAGAAAGAAAATCTGTTTTAAAAATGTACCCTTTAGTCCAGTGGTTCTCAATCTTGACTGCTCATTAGAATCTCCTGGGGAGCTATAAAAAACACAGATGCATGCGTCAATTAAATGCTTATATGTGGGACAAAGGTATTAAAAAATACTACCTGAATGTAGATTAAGAGTAAGGGTAGACAGTTAGTGCTTAACCAATCAGCATGAAATGGTCAGTTTTTCAGGGACATAGAAAATTGCAAAGTTTACTCTAAACCTCCGTGAATGGGGAAGTTGAAACCCAGAAAGATTCCTAAGTTTATATAAAATCACACAATTTAGATTTCAGGTCTTCTGAAATCTGGGTCATAATATTGAGTTGCTCATAAGCTACCCAGAGCAGAAAACAGGGTTTGAGACACCTACACCTTTAATAATAATAATAATAATAAACAATACAAGAGGCAGCTTGGCAATGAGGTTATCCTCTATGATGCCTGCTGCTACTGCTGCTGCTGCTAAGTCACTTCAGTCGTGTCCGACTCTGTGTGACCCCATAGACCACAGCCCACCAGGCTCACCCATCCCTGGGATTTTCCAGGCAAGAACACTGGAGTGGGTTGCCATTTCCTTCTCCAATGCATGAAAGTAAAAAGTGAAAGTGAAGTCGCTCAGTCGTGTCCGACCCTCAGCGACCCCATGGCCTACAGCCTTCCGGGCTCCTCCGCCCATGGGATTTTCCAGGCAGAAGTACTGGAGTGGGGTGCCATTGCCTTCTCCGACGATACCTGCACTAACCAATATATCAAACCTTGGATTTGGCTTAAACCAAGAGTCACAGTCTCTCTTGTCCACCAAGTTTAGGCAGGCAATGGACCTGGAACAAGACAAGGACAGGGAGATGAGAGCCAGGATGAAGTGGAGGGTCTGCTTTTTGAATTCAAGTACTTAACAGATTTCAGAACAAGCAGAACAAATTGATGACCTGAATTCCCCCTTGTAATGTGCTGGCTTACATGCCTCAGCTTCAGACTCCACCAGTGTATCACACTGGATGCTAGATTGTAGGAAGAACTTGACAGCGTAATATGGTTCAGAGTCTTGTCTTTCATCTGACAAGATGTTGCATCATCTGTTTTCTAGATCCAAAGAAACCAGAGGCTAGAGATGTTGAGTATTGGTCCAAGCTCTCAAGGCAATAGAGTGAGAATCAGGACAGAAGCCTTGGTATCCCCACCTCACGCTCTTCTGGGCATTGTCAGAGCCTAAGACCTGGAGTTAGAAGAGACAGCAGTTCAAATCCTGGTGACACCATGTCCAAACTGGGAAACTATGAGTTACTTTCTATTTACTAAGTCTTTTTTTTTTTCGCTATAAAAATGAGAATGATAAAACTAGTTACCTCATAATCGTAATGTGGGGATTCAATAAAGTAATGCATGTTAAATGTTTAGCTCAGTGCCAAGTGGAGTTTTTTTGTGGTTTAACTGGTTTTTTGTTATCATGGCTGCTGTTTTGCTGTGCAGTATCACTTCCCATTCTGAAGAATGAACGTTCAGAGTTCTTGATGCTTTTAAGGACCAGATAGTTTTAAACTGGTGTTCTCCTCCTTCAGGAGTAGTCTCTTTGCCACCCACAAGCCAGTATGCTTGAGTTCACTCAACTGAGAGTTTCATATGTGGTACATTCTAACCTGCAGCTTGGTGTCTGGAACTAGGGTATCACAGCTTTAGGGTTGATTGGTGTGTGGCTGAGGCCAGGGATTTGTTGTATGGCCTCCCTTCCATCTCCTATTCAGAAGAGGCAGTGCAGTGGTAAACAGGAGGAAGTCTTTGGTCTGGATGAGAAGGAGAAGTGCACTCATTGGACTAAGGAGAGATGATGGGACCAGCAGAGTGGAAGCTAGGGGCAGTCGGCTCCACCCCGTCCAGTTCACGCAGCTCCTTGGAGAAGGGTGAGGTTGGGGAGGGTGGGAGGAGGAGTCTGGTCTCCATGGCCACTCACTCAATTCCATGTTAGAATGTATCCATGAGGGGGGAAAAAAGTGCTTTTAAGAAAAAAAAAAATAGCATCAGAAGCTTGAGAATGTTCAGACCTCCTAGACCCTGGAAACAATGACATCCTTTCCCCATAGCCCGAGTGAGAGGACCTTGGCCTGGAAAACTGGCTCATTTCCTTTCCATCGCTGTCTCCAGTGTCTTGTCCCGGCCTCATCCCATCTGTCATCATCCGGCAGACACAAAGAAGGGCATGTATGTGTGGAGTGATGGGGCAGACACGTTTTCCAAGCCTCCAGGGCACCCCAGACAATGTTACAAGAGGATACTCTTAGTGTTTCTAAGCTGGATGAGGCTTCCAAGGTCCCTGAGACTTGGACTTGAAAGAAAACCCCCATAGCCCGTTCATTGACTCCCGTCTCCTGGTGGGGGGAGGGATAAGCACTCCCTGCCCTTGGCTGTTTGCTGGCCCGGCTGCTGTGTTGAGACCATCACACAGCCGCCTGCTTGTCCCCAGTGCCGTCCTTGTTGAGAACCACAAGGTGGCATTGCAGATTCAAGTGAAGCCACAAACCTTCCTGCTCCAGGTGAGGCTCTGGCGCTCCAGACCTGGGAGTCAAGAAAACATCTGTCCCCATCTGCTCATTCTACAGATGGTCATGCTGAGGCTCAGAGACGAGGTGTAACCTGCTTGGAGAGTTATGGCATAGAACAGAAGCCTCCCAAAACTGCTCAGGCAGGGAGTTGCTTGACCCAGTGTTAGGTACCGAGATAATGAAATGTGTCCCTTCAATTTAGTGAAGTGTAGAATACATCCATGTGATTTCTAAATAAATAAATAACTTCCTTGATTCAAGTGGGTATAAGAAATTAGAACATAAATGCCTCAAGGGCAGGGGTTGTACCTACTTCACTTGTCACATTTAAGATCCTGGAACCAGCGTTCAGAGTATTGATTTATGGTCCCTAATACATGTCATTGGAGAAGGAAATGGCAACCCACCCCAGTATTCTTGCCTGGAGAATCCCAGGGACAGGGGAGCCTGGTGGGCTGCCGTCTATGGGGTCGCACAGAGTTGGACACGACTGAAGCGACTTAGCAGCAGCAGCAGCAGTACATGTTAGGTTCTCTCCTCTTTATAGCTTTTTGATCTTCGGCCCAGATTTCTAGAAGTGGATGGGGCAACATTTGCTTTTCCCTTGATCTCTCATCGATTCAGTTAGCACATGGTTACTGAGACCCTCCCAGGTCCACAGGCTGGGCTGTGTACCTGCCGGGAGCCTGGCCTTGGTTTTGGCAGCGAGGAGGCACCCTGCTCTTGTGGATTTACTGTTGCCTCATGCCCTGACTTAAGGGGTTTGAACAGGGATGTTTTGAATTCCTTCCTCCTTTACCCATCTTTGGTTTCTCCCCAGAATTTGGGGTCCAAGCTTTGTTTCTGACTCTTGGGGAAGCAAGATAGTCTCTGAAATCCAATGGCAGAGTCCATCCCCCTGGACAAGACCTGCAGCATCACTTCTGATATGTTACTTGGGGATGACCCCTCATTCTCTCACTCTCTGAGGCACCTTGAGAAAATCATTTTTTCTTTCGGTCTCAGGTTCCCTGTGTCTAAAATTTGCTCAAAGCTGAATATGCTATGCTATAGTTCTAGATCATCTAACGCCCTCCCCTTATGAAACTTGTTAGTAATTGAAACTTCTCCCCCACTGCTTCTGCTTGGGTTCCTTTTCACCAAAACATTGGCTGTCCAATGAGGGGTCCCTGATGACTGAATCTGGAATGTGTATTCTTTGGAAAGCTCTGAGGTTGGGACTTGAGGGAAAAAGAAATGCCATCATGCTGTTTTAGAAAAATTCTCTTCCATCAGAGGAAAAAGATCAGTGATTCTCAGGAGGAAAAATGAAAAAACATATCATGTACCCAGAGGAAGCTTTGTTGCTATTGTGTATTTTAATGCTCATGTAAACCAAAGGATCCTGCTTGGGACCCTGCATGTCTTAGAGTGATGTTCAAGGGGAGACAAGAACTGTTGATGTTCAAGAGTAGATCAGATTTTCTAATCCAAAATTTAATAATACCTACAGGTAAAAATCTCATAATGTGAAAACTCACCCAAGTTGGAAAGGGTAGTAAATTACATGGTCCATTTATAGATGTGAGTACAGCATCCTTCCTTCTTTGGACTACACTCTACGTTAGGTCTCTCCAGGCTGCAGGGAGTTTTGCTGACTGGGTCCCAATGCTGCCTGCCATCCCCACCCCACCTTCCACTCTCTGAGTTTAGAGTATTTTCCATTCTTTCACTCGTTCCTCACATAACACGGTTTCCAGGCACAAATCCATCTAACTCCAGGGTCCCCGTGTCCTTTCTGAAGCCTGACGGCCAGCACTGCCTGGTCCCTGTGAAAGCCCCCATGCTACTTTTGGTGCCCTTTCCTGCGCTAAGCAGGCCAGCAGGGAGACGAGGGAGACCTGGCCTGTGTCTTTGAAGAGCTCATCATACAAAACAAAGGTATCATGTATCTGTAAACACAGAAAACAGAAACAGAAAGCTAGAGGCTTAAGGTGTTTTCCATGCATGGGACAGAAGATGGTCCATATAACAGACACGGAGCTCTTAGCACATCATTTGTGTGGTCGAGTTTCTGGATGTTCTTACTCTGTTCCTAATATTTCATTGAAATGGGTATCTGCATTTATTGCCAATGAGCGTCACCCATATGAATATTAAAGAGAGCTCTGTTCCCAGAGGAGAGGCTAGTTACATCCTTCCTTTTTGTCTGCCTCCTTTTCTTTCTTTTAAGTCAGGGATGGCTCAGTAGTGGGAACAGAAAATTTGCTTCTTTTATCCCTTTCTTTTGTATGAATTGACACAGCTGGGACCCAGGGAGGAAACGATGCTTGCCCTCAGTCCAGGATGGACCCAACCTGCTGGATTCTTCTTGTAGAGGAACTTACCTTTGCAATGATGTTTGTTTCTTTTTTGTGCTGATTGCACTTGTGAGATGGTTAGACTGAGAAAGGCAGTGCCCTGGAGGCAGAGTGTGAATGCTCCTGCTTCATGATGGGCTATCTTTGGTGGCCAAGTCCTGCTGCTGGCTCTTCAAGGCTTTGGTGGAGGGGAGAATAATTCCTCAGCTAATTCAGAGGCCCTGGGCTTTTCTTGTAACTAGAGCAGAGCCCACTCTTTACTGTAAGTTTGTAGGAGATACTGCCAGTTGCAGGGCAAGGCTATAGGCATCTTCTTGATTCCTCCTTATGACAGTCCTGCAAGGCAAGGGGGAATATCAGTTTATACCCACAGAGACTGAACCTATGTGACTGTAGGAGGTAAGTCCCCAGTCAATGCAGGAAAGACCAGGCAGAGAAGCAGAGGCTATAGCTAAACTCAGAATTTTTGATTTCAGAGCTTCGATAAGCCTTCATGTCCTATATCTGCCTCTAGGACAGGCCCCGTTGTGCATGACATTACTATTAGCAAAGCTCTAGTCACATAAACCCAGCTCACAACTGCCATATGGGGTTGAGATGATTGTCCTTGATTTTCTTCCCTTTATGTGTAGGAGAAATTGGACAACTGTATAAAATTGAAGGGTGCAGTATGTGTGTGTGTGTGTGTGTGTGTGTGTGTGTGTGTGTGTGTGTGGTGGATGGGGGGCAGTGTTTAATCAACACAACTCTCCTTCCCACCTCAAGTTCTAGAAAACTTGGTGGAGCAAAAAATTAGGGTGAACCTGATTCCCTCTGTTCCTCAGTGAAAATTTCCCTTCACAAAAGATGTTCCCAAAGCTTTGTCAGATCTAAAATGTTTAAACAAAATTTACATTATTTTCAATGTAATCTATATCCCCGGAGTAAAAATTGGGATTATGTGGTTTGTAAAGATGTTAAATATGCAAATCAAAGTTTGACTCCCTCAGTTAACTATAATTTGTTTATTGGTAATTTACAATTGACCAAGCGCTTTTGAATATATTTAATACTTTTGAAAACATTTAATTTAATACTTCCAGAAAGCATACAAGGTAGATATCATCTCCACTGTACAAATGTACTAACTGAGGCATAGAGGTGATCATAAATTTCCCAGCCACCTAGTGACAGATGTCAGTCACCTGTCACTTGATTCAAAATATCATACGCAAGTTCTCTGAATTTTCCATAAGGGGCAACTGCCATCTTTTGTTCTTCTGTCCCTGGAAAAACTCCTTCTGTTGTCTGTTACTGTCTCAATAGCTTTCCTTCAAGTAAGTTCTTAATTAAAAAAAAAAATCATATTGCTGGCGATGGGACACAACATAAGTCAGAAAAGGCACTTTATTCATTTTATCAGCTCAATTTGTCGCTTGTACATGTAAAAATTACAGATGACAGTTCATCTGTGAGTCTGACACCCTGACTCATAAACAACCCTCTCGGGTTTTGCTGAAACAGCAGGAGCAATGAGTGTCCAGTTGCTGGACAGGTAAATAGTTGGGGCTGAGACCATTAAAGTTATCAGCTTAAAGAATATTCACTCCACTTAGCGGGCAGGGCTCCCAGATTTGCCAGAAACTTATGAAAGTCTGTGTGTGGATGGCATCAGACCCTGGAATTGGAATAAACTCTTTGAAAAAATATATGAAAATCACCAAAGCATCTCATCCTGTATAGTTTGATGGATTCAATGGCATGATATAATTAGATGGGGCCTTAACCATCATCAAATTCAAGCATTCCTAGAAAGGGAAATGATTTGCCTAGGATCCCATAGCAGGTTAGGCTGGATCTCTTGATTCCTAAGGACGACCCTCTCCTTGAGTTACTAAGTGGAGATGTACTGAACCCCATCACATTTTGGTGTTAAGGATAAAACAAAATTAAGTTGTGGACTGCAGTCCAGCTCAAGAAGAAAACAGGGCAGTAAACAGAATTACAGTACATCCCACAGAGTCTATAATAAAATAGAATGATAATAATAGCTAACCCATTTTAAGTGGAATATCTTGTATGGGCCTCAGTACTTGGAACGACCCCCAAAGTGGGTGTATTCTTATTTTAAAGATGTGAAAGTAATCATCTATACAGATATTGAATATTTACCCAATATTATGTCCAGTAATATATACTCATAATAAGTATAATGCGAGTGGAGTAAATCATGGAATAATAAATATACTTGTAATATATATACTCATAATAAAATTACGAGTATATCAGAAACTTTGGATAACCAGAGGAAGAGAAATAACTATATTGACTTAGGGGAAAGGAGTAAGTGATACCTGAACTGAGTTTTCAAGGAAAGCTTGTACTGAGGCAGGTAAAGAAGGGAAAAGGATACTAGAGACTGTGCATTGGTGTAAAAATTATTTGATGGTGACTGTAATAAGGTTAAGAGGCATACTGTTAAACATTAGAGCAAGGACTAAAGAAAATAAAGTGAGTGATATGGTGTAGCCAATATTGGAGAAGAAAGGTAATCCTAAAAGTTACTCATTTACTCCATGATAAGGCAGAAAAGGAAGAAAAAAAAAAAGTGAAGAGCACATTAGATTCCAACATGATAGACTTAAACCCAAACATATCAATAGTTACATTAAACATGAATGACTTAAAGATAAAAACACTCCAATAAAAAATCAGAGATCATCCATTATACTAGAACATGTCAGATCCACCCAAAATTGCTGACTACGAGTCCTTGAGTTTCTTTAGCAAGTAACACTTTAAGTCATTTTTAAAAAACATACAGGCTGAAAAGTAAAAGTACAAAAGGTAAAAGTATAAGTAAAACATATAGAAATATACACAGAGCAAACAGTGACTATAAGAAAACCAAATGGCTATGTTAATATTAGTCAAAATAGACATTAGAAAAATGGAAATTCTAGAGATAAAGAGGGATGCTTCATCATGGCAGGCAAGTCAGTTAATCTAGAAGACTTAACAATCCTAAATGTGCATTTATATAATAATAGAGTTTTAAAGTACACTAGATCAATGGACGGAGAAGGCAACGGCACCCCACTCCAGTACTCTTGCCTAGAAAATCCCATGAATGGAGGAGCCTGGTAGGCTGCAGTCCATGGGGTCGCAAAGAGTCGGACACGACTGAGCGACTTTACTTTCACTTTTCACTTTTGTGCATTGGAGAAGGAAATGGCAGCCCACTCTAGTGTTCTTGCCTGGAGAATCCCAGGGACGGGGGAGCCTGGTGGGCTGCCGTCTATAGGGTCGCACAGAGTCGGACACGACTGAAGCGACTCAGCAGCAGCAGCAGATCAACGGATAAAAATGGAGAAGCATACAAATCCATGTTGGAGACTATAACATTCCTCTTCTAGTAACTGATAGAACATGTAGACAGAAAATCAGTAAGAGCATAGAAAACTCAAGCAACACTATTAACAGTCATGCTAATTGGCATTTATAGGCCACTCCACCCAACAACAGCAGAAAACACATTCTTTTCATGTGTACATAGACATTCACCAAGATAAGCCATTTACTGGACAATAAAAAAGCATCAATACCTTTTAAATGACTGGATAAAAACCAAGGGTAGCATTTAGATCTGTTCTTATCTTTACCATAAACTGATCATATCTGCATTATGTCAGTAGAATTAATAAATTAATATTATTGCAGTTCAAGCCTGTTATTCTGTTAACTCATTGTGTGACTTTTGGCAAGTTTCTCTGTATGTCTAAACCTCGATTTTTCCAAAATTATTTGGTATTAACTAGACAATGTTTTCTTAAATTATTCTCTACTTTTTGTTTATGATCCAGCCCCTTGCACAATGCCTGTCATGTAGAAAGAAATCTCGATAAATATTTGTCCAAAAAATATTACGAAAATGAATAAGCTGTTATTCTGATTGAAGAGATGTTTGATGGACTCTGCTTCATTTCATCATTTACTTATCTGACATTAAAATATGCCTTCTTCCCCAAATGGAATAGACTAGGGATTAGAATTCTTGGTCCTTACATAAATACTTATCCCTTGTTAATTTATTGTGAACTCTAATGGATGTGCAGTTCAAGTGCAGTTTTCAGTTGGTGCTTTATGGAGTCACAGTCTGACGACTTTAGGTAAGTGGCAGGAGTATAAATGCTTGTTGGAGCAGTATGTAAGAAATGTGCTGACATATATGCGGTAGAGAATGTAAGTAATGTTTGTGAAATGACAGGTAACAATAATGGAACTCTAACATCTTCAGACTAACAAATTCATTTGTCCCAAGCTATGTAGTGTATCTTACAAAGTCCATTTTGCTATTAAAAGCATGAATTCCATAATAATGGTTAAAGTATCACTAACAGTGTACCAGCTGTTTTAGGAATAATCGTAAAATATTGCCTGGAGAATCTCAGGGACAGGGGAGCCTGGTGGGCTGCTGTCTATGGGGTCACACAGAGTCGGACATGACTGAAGCGACTTAGCAGCAGCAGCAGCAGTAAAATATTATGACTTTGCAACTATTTTTTTAAACCCAAATGATTATTTTTATTAATAACTGACATTCTTTTTGATAAAACAATCTTGTAATATACAGAAATTTTACTATTTAAGCAAAACCTGAGACTGTAATATTCTGTCCGCCTAAGTAAATTAAATTTAAAGGTCAAACTTATATACATGGTTCACACTATAAAGAGAAACGTAGGTGGGCCTTGGAGAAAGATGACTGGACCACCACTCTGTTTTGAAAAGCCAAAGCAGACCTGAGATAACTTTTTCCCCTAGGTGGACCGACTGGAAAGCCCACCTTACCTGAGTGGATGGCGTGTCAGGCAGAGCACAGGGCTTGGCGAGGGAGAGTTCACTGTTTTATGCACTTAGGTTACTTGCAACTGTTTTTGACCTATTCTTAAGGTGAAGAATATTTAACTCAATATTCTTCAAAGTAAATTCTGCAAAACCATAGTCACATGGGCTGTAAATGTTATAAGGAAAGAAGGAAGGCAAGAACAGCGGTTCTTTTAAAGTTTTGGAAACACTGACTTAAATACTCACAGGATGTTAAAGATCTTGAAGTATGTTAATGTGCATTATAAATTTCAAAATGATGAAGAGAGGGGAGCATCTGATAAAGGACTGACTTCCCAAACATTTTACCATGATTATCAGTGTCCTGTGGCTGCAACAAATTACCATAAGTGTAGTGGCTCACAGCAGTAGGAAATTATTCTCTCACAATTCTGGCATATAAAAGTTTAAAAGCAATGTATCAGCAGAGCCACCTTCCTATGGAACCTGTAGGGGAGAATCCGTTCTCTGCTCCCTCCAGCTCCTGGTGGCTGTTGGTATCCTCCGGTGTGTGGCAACATCACTCCAGTCATGCTTTCTGGTCCATTGCCACCCCTTTTGTCTTTGTTGACTGTCACCCTGACTTACTCGTATTAAGGATATTGTCACTTTATTTAGGGCCCACCTAGATAATCCAGGACAAGCTACTCTTTTGTCAGACCTTAACTTGTTGTTCAGTCGCTGAGGCATATCCGACTCTTTTGTGACTCCATGGACTGCAGCACACCAGGCTTCTCTGTGCTCCCCTATCTCCCAGAGTTTGCTCAAATTCATGTCCATTGAGTCAGTGATGCTATCTAAACATCTTATCCTCTGTCACCTGCTTCTCCATTTGCCTTCAGTCTTTCCCAGCATCAGAGGCTTTTCCAGTGAGTCAGCTCTTCACATCAGGTGGCCAAAGTATTGGAGCTTTGTATCAAAGTTTGTAGCAAAGTATCAGTCCTTCCAATGAGTATTGAGTGCTGATTTCCTTTAAGATTAACTGGTTTGATCTCTTTGCTATCAAGGGACTCTCAGGAGTCTTCTCCAGCACCACAATTTGAAAATATCAATTCTTTGATGCTCAGCTTTCTTTATGGTCCCACTCCCACATCTGAGTTACATCTTTTGTGATATATTGTAGTATTCATTTTTCTACCTCATAAGGTAATGTTCACAGGTTCCGAGGGCTAGGAAGTAAGCATATCCTTTTCAGGGCCACCTTTCCTAGTACACCGTGGAACCATTTCAAGGAATTATCTTCTGTTCATTCATATATCACTCAACAAATATTTTGAGCCGCTGCCATATGTCAGGAACTATTGTAGATATCACAGATGCATCAGCAAATAAAATTTTAGTAGAATAAATTTTAGAGCACTCTGTGAGGTTAAGAAACATGATTTGAAAATGCTAAAGATTCCTCCAAGCATGGGAAGTGTTACATAAATAATGTAATATATCTTTTACTTCATTCAGAAATTCAGCTAATATTATTTGAATTTCTTACATTTATCAGGCACTGGTATATAGTAGAAGTGGTTGAATACCTTCATGAAGCTTGATGCTACTTGGAAATATAGACATATGCATAAAAGGCATGCCCAGAGTACAAAGAAAATCTATTAGGAACGAAAGCAAGAAAATAAATCCTTTTAAAAAATTGAGATATCAAGTGGGCAAAATAAAAGAATTGAAATAGAATTCTCAAGATGAGTGAATGGCAAAATGGATAATTAGAGATATTGAGCATCTTTTTATGTGTGTGTTGGTCATCTGTATGTCTTCTCTGAATAAATGTTTATTTAGGTCTTCTGCCCACTTTTCCCCTTTTATTTATTTATTTTTATTGAAGGATAATTGCTTAACAGAATTTTGTTGTTTTCTGTCAAACCTCAACCTGAATCAGCCATAGGTATACATATATCCCCTCCCTTTGAACTTCCCTCCCATCTCCCTCCCCATCCCACTCCTCTAGGTTGATACAGAGCCCCTGTTTGAGTTTCTTAAGCCATACAGCAAATTCCTATTGGCTATCTATTTTACATATGGTAATGTACATTTCCATGTTATTCTTTTCATACATGTCACCCTCTCCTCCCCTCTCCCCATGTCCATAAGTCTATTCTCTGTGTCTGTTTCTCCATTGCTACCCTATAAGTAAATTCTTCAGTACCATTTTTCTAGATTCTGTATATATGCATTCAGTTCAGTTCAGTCACTCAGTCATGTCTGACTCTTAGTAACCCCAAGAACTGTAGCATGCCAGGCCTCCCTGTCCATCAACAACTCCTGGTGTTTACCCAAACTCAGGTCCATTGAGTTGGTGATGTCATCCAACCATCTCATCCTCTGTTGTCCCCTTCTCCTCCTGCCCTCAATCTTGCCCAGCATCAGGGTTTTTTCAAATGAGTCAGCTCTTCACATCAGGTGGCCAAAGTATTGGAGTTTCAGCTTCAAAATTAGTCCTTCCAGTGAACACTCAGGACTGATCTCCTTTAGGATGGACTGATTGGATCTCCTTGCAGTCCAAGGGACTCTCAAGAGTCTTCTCTAACGTTACAGTTCAAAAGCATCAATTCTTCGGTGCTCAGCTTTCCTTATAATCCAACTCTTACATCCATACATGACTAATGGAAAAACCATAGCCTTGACTAGTTGGACCTTTGTTAACAAAGTAATATATTTATCTTTCTCTTTCTGACTTACTTCACTCTGTATAATAGGTTCCAGGTTCATCCACCTCATTAGAAATGTGACTCAAATGTGTTCCTTTTTATGGCTGAGTAATATTTCATTCTGTATATGTGCCACAACTTCTTTATCCATTCATCTGTCAATGGACATCTAGGTTGCATCCATGTTATATAAATAGTGCTGTTCTATAAGTTGTGCTGTAATGAACCATGGGATACATGTATCTTTTTAAATTTTGGTTTCCTTGGGATATATGCCTAGAAGTGGGATTGCTGGGTCATATGGTGGTTTTGCGATTCATGGGGTCGCAAAGAGTCGGACACGACTGAGCGACTGATCTGACCTGACCTGATCTGATGGTGGTTTTATTCCTAGTTTTTTAAGGACTCTCCATAACGTCTTCCATAGTGGCTGTATCAATTTACATTCCCACCAACAGTACAAGAGCATTCCTTTTTCTCCATATCCTTTCCAACATTTGTTGTTTGTAGACTTTTTGCTGACAGCCATTCTGACCGCTGTGAGGTGATGTCTTATTGTAGTTTTGATTTGCATTTCCCTAATAATGAGAGATGTTGAGTATCTTTCCATGTGTTTGTTAGCCATCTGTATGTCTTCTTTGGAAAAATATCCATTTCGTTATTTTTCCCACTTTTTGATTGGGTTGTTTGTTTTTCTGGCATTGAGTTATATTAGCTGCTTGTATATTTTGGAAATTAATCCTTTGTCATTTGTTTCATTTGCTATTATTTTCTCCTGTTCTGAAGGTTGTCTTTTCATCTTGCTTATAGTTTCACTTGTGGTGCAAAAGCTTTTAAGTTTAATCAGGTCCCACTTGTTTGCTTTTGTTTTTATTTCCATTACTCTAGGAGGTGGGTCATAGAGGATCTTGCTTTGATTTATGGCATCGAGTGTTCTGCCTATGTTTTTATACTTTCTGGTCTTACATTTAGGTTTTTAATCCATTTTGAGTTTATATTTGTGTATGGTGTTAGGAATTGTTTTAATTTGTCTAGTTTACCCAACACCATTTATTGAAGAGGCTGTCTTTGCCCCATTGTATATTCTTGCCTCCTTTGTCAAATATAAAGGACTCATAGGTGCATGGGTTTATCTCTGGGCTTTCTATCTTGTTCCACTGGTCTATGTTTCTGTCTCTGTGCCAGTAGCATACAGCTTTGATGACTGTAGCTTTATAGTATAATCTGAAATCAGGAAGGTTGATTCCTCCAGATCCATTCTTCCTTCTCAAGACTGCTTTGGCTATTTGGGGTCTTCTGTGTTTCCACATGAATTGTGAAATTTTTTGTTCTAGTTCTGTGAAAAATGTCATTGGTAATTTGATAGGGATCACATTGAATCTGTAGATTGCGTTTGGTGGTATAGTCATTTTCACAATATTTATTCTTCCTACCCAGGAACATGGGATATCTCTCCATCTGTTTATGTTGTCTTTGGTTTCTTTCATTAGTGTCTTATAATTTTCTATGTACAGTTCTTTTGTCTCCTTAGGTAAGTTTATTCCTAGATATTTAATACTTTTTGTTGCAATGGTCAATCATTGATTCTTTAATTTCTCTTTCTGATTTTTCATTGTTAGTATATAGAAATGCAAGTGATTTCTGTGTTTTGACTTTGGATCCCGCAACTTTGCTGCTGCTGCTGCTGCTGCTAAGTCGCATCAGTCATGTCTGACTCTATGCAACCCTATAGATGGCAGCCCACCAGGCTCCTCTGTGCCTGGGGTTCTCCAGGCAAGAACACTGGAGTGGGGTGCCATTTCCTTCTCCAATGCATGAAAGTGAAAAGTGAAAATGAAGTCATTCAGTTGTGTCCAACTCTTAGCGACCCCATGGACTGTAGCCTACCAGGCTCCTCCATCCATGGGATTTCCCAGGCAAGAGTACTGGAGTGGAGGTGCCATTGCCTTCTCTGGTAACTTTACTAAATTCACTGATTAGATCTAGTAATTTTCTGATATTATCTTTAGGGTTTTCTATGTACAGTATCATGTCATCTGCAAACAGAGCTTTACTTCTTCTTTTCTGATCTGGATTCCTTTTCTTTTCTTCTCTGATTGATGTAGCTAGGGACTTCAGAATTACATTAAATAATAGGGGTGAAAGTGGACACCCTTGTCTTGTTTCCTGACCTTAGGGGTAATGCTTTCAGTTTTGTTATTTGGGAGATTTTTGATCACAGCTTCAATTTCAGTGCTTTCAATTGGGTTGTTCATAATTTCTATTTCTTCCTGGTTCAATCTTGAAAGATTGAACTTTTCTAAGAATCTATCCATTTCTTCCAGGTTATCCATTTTATTGCCATACAGTTGTTCATAATAGTCTCTTATAATCCTTTGAATTTCTGCATTGTCTGTTATAACCTCTCCTTCATTTCTAATTTTGGTGATTTGATTCTTCTCTCTTTTTTTATTGAGTCTGGTTAAAGGTGTGTCAATTATGCTTATCTTCTCAAAGAATGAGTTTTCAGTTTTATTAATCTTTATTATTGTGTCTTTCATTTTTTTCCCCACTTATTTAGGCTCATATCTTTATGATTTCTGTCCTTACACTAATTTGGGTGGGGGTTGTTCTTCTTTTTCCAGTTGTTGGATGTAAAGTTACATTGCCTATTCAGTGTTTTTCTTGTTTCTTGAGGTGGGATTGCATTGCTATAAACCTCCCTCTTAGAACTGCTTTCACTGCATCGCATGGGTTTTGAGTGTGTTCATTGTCATTTTTTTAAATTTCCCTTTTGATTTATTCAGTAACCTGTTGGTTATTTAGAAACGTGTTGTTTAATCTCTATACATTTGTGTTTCTTACAGTTTTTCTCCGTAATTGAGATATAGTCTCATAGTGTTGTGGTCTGAGAAGATGCATGATACTATTTCAATTTTCTTAAATTTACTGAGGTTTGATTTGTGACCCAAGATATGCTCCATCCTGGAGAATGTTCCATGTGCACTTGAGAAGAAGGTGTATTCTTCTGCATTTGGATGGAGTATCCTGAAGATATCGATGAGATCCATCTCATCTCATGGATCATTTAAGACTTGTGTTTCCTTTTTAATTTTCTATATTGATGATCTGTCCATTGGTGTGAGTGGGGTGTTAAGGTCTCCTACTATTATTGTGTTACTGTCAATTTCTCCTTTTATGTCTGGTAGTGTTTGTCTTATGCATTGAGGTGCTTCTATATTGGGTGCAAAGATATTACAATTGTTATGTATTCCTCTTGGATTGATCCCTTGATCATTATGTAATGTCCTTCCTTATCTCTTATAATCTTCTTTATGTTAAGGTCTATTTTGCCTGATATGAGGATTGCTACTCCAGCTTTCTTTTGCTTCCCATTTGCTTGGGATATATTTTTTACCATCCTCTCACTTTCAATCTATGTGTGCCTTTAGGTCTGAAGTGGGTTTCTTGCAGACAAAATATATATGGATCTTGCTTTTGTATCTGTTCATCCAGTCTGTGTCTTTTGGCTGGAGCATTTAATCCATTTACATTTAAAGTAATTATTGATATATATGTTCCTATTGCCATTTTCTTAATTGTTTGGGGTTGATTTTGTAGTTCTTTTTCCTTCTCTTGTATTTCTTGACTATATAAGTCCCTTTAACATTTGTTGTAAAGCTGGTTTGGTGGTACTGAATTCTCTTAACTTTTGCTTGTCTGAAAAGCTTTTTATTTCTCCATCAATTTTGAATGAGATCCTTGCAAGGTACAGTAATCTTGGTTGTAATTTTTTCCCTGTCAGTACTTTAAATACATCCTGCCATTTCCTTCTGGCCTGCAGAGTTTCTGCTGAAAGATCAGCTGTCAAATGTATGGGGTTTTCTTTGTATATTATTTGTTGTTTTCCCCTTGCTGCTTTTAATATTCTTTCTCTGTGTTTAGTCTTCGTTAGTCTGATTAGTATGTGTCCTGGTGTGTTTCTCCTTGGGTTTATCCTGTATGGGACTCTTTGTGCCTCTTGGACTTGATTGACTATTTCCTTTTCTGTGTTAGGTAAATTTTCAATTATAATCTCTTCAAAAATTTTCTCATACCCTTTCTTTCTTTCTTCTTCTTCTGGGACCCCTTAATTCAAACAATGATGCATTTGATATTGTCCCAGAGGCCTCTGAGACTGTCCTCAGCTATTTTCATTCTTTTTACTTTATTCTGTCCTTCAGAAATTATTTCCACCATTTTTTCTTCCAGCTCATTGATTCGTTCTTCTGCTTTAGATATTCTGCTATTGATCCCTTCCAGAATATTTTTAATTGCAGTAATTGTGTTGTTTTTCTCTGTATGTTTATCTTTAATTCTTCTAGGTCTTTGTTCATTGATTCTTGCATTTTCTCCATTTTGTTTTCAAGGTTTTTGACCATCTTTACTATCATTATTCTGAATTCTTTTTCAGATAGTTTACCTATTTCCTCTTCATTTATTTAGAATTCTGTGTTTTTAGTTTGTTCCTTCATTTGTGTAGTATTTCTCTGCCTTTTCATTATATATTTTTTTAATTTATTGTGTTTGAAGTCTCCTTTTTCCATGTTTCCAAGTTGAATTCTTTCTTCCTTTTGTTTTCTGCCCTCCTAAGGTTGGTCCAGTGGTTTCTGTAAGCTTTGTATAGGGTGAGATTTGTGCTGAGTTCTTGTTTGTTTGTTTGTTTTTCCTTTGATGGGCAAGGCTGAGCTAGGTGGTAATCCTGCCTGCTGATGATTGGTTTATATTTTTGTTTTGTTTGTTATTCAGATGCGGCATCCTGCACAAGGTGCTACTGGTGGTTAGGTGCTGCTGGGACTTGTATTCACGTGGTTTCCTTTGTGTGAGTTCTCATTATATGATACTCCCTAGGTGGAGGAGCCTGGTAGGCTGCAGTCCATGGGGTCACTAAGAGTCGGACACGACTGAGTGACTTCACTTTCACTTTTCACTTTCATGCATTGGAGAAAGAAATGGCAACTCACTCCAGTGTTTTTGTCTGGAGAATCCCAGAGATGGAGAAGCCTGGTGGGTTGCCATCTATGGGGTCACACAGATTTGGACATGACTGAAGTTACTTAGTGGCAGCAGCAGCAGGGTTAGTTCTTGGAGAAGGAAATGGCAACCTACTCCAGTGTTCTTGCCTGGAGAATCCCAAGGACAGGGGAGCTTGGTGGGCTGCCGACTATGGGGTCACACAGAGTTGGTTGGCCACAACTGAATTGACTTAGCGGCGGCGGCGGCGGCAGCAGAGTTAGTTCTCTGGTCGTCTAGGGTCTTGGAGTCAATGATCCAACTCCAAAGGCTCAGGGCTTGATCTCTGGTCAGGAACAAAGATTCCACAAGTTTTCTGTTATGGCATTAAGTGAGATTTAAACAAATACCCAAAAATGAGAAACCAAAGATGAACCCCAGACAAATGGCAGTTTTAAAATCAGGCAAATAATAATTAAAATAATGGAATATACACATATACATATACACACGTAAGCAATGTCTAAACAGTCCAACTAAAATAAAGTACAGTAGACTAATCCAGAAAACAAAGGCAATCAAAAATTATATTTACCAATTAAGAACAAAACTAACTAAAGCACAAACCAGAAAACAAAACTAAAGATAGGTACCAACTGGGGAATAAAGCAATGAAAACAAAACTAACAAATATGCTGAAGAAAGGAAAGAAAGAAAGAATAGATATGCAAAGTTAAATAGAGGTAGATGAAGATTTATTCCCATAAAGATTAACTGCAAGGGGAAAATAACAGTAGGAAAGGCAAACAAAGAAATAAATATGGAAAGAATATAATAGGCTTAAAGTTCAAAAATTAAAGTTATAAAAAAGAAAAAAAAAGGAAGAAGAAGAAAAAAAAAAAAGGAAAACTCCACAGAACTGCAAAAGCCCAATGTACAGCCAGAGGTTTAAAACAACAGTAAAAAGTGTGACTGAATATACACATATACATATACACTCATGAGCAAAATCAAAACAGCCCAACAAAAATAAAGTAAAATAGATTGACCTGGAGAACAAAGGAAACCAATAATTATATCTACGAGAACAAAACTAACTAAAGCACAAACCAGAAAACGAAACTAAAGTAAGGTGCCAGTTGGGGAATAAAGCAATGAAAATAAAACTAACAAAATGTCGAGAGGAAAGGAAAGAAAGAAAGAATAGATATGCAAAGTTAAACAAAAATAGATAAAGATTTATATACATTAAAAGTTAATTGCAAGGGGAAGAGAACAGGAGGAAAAGTAAACAAAGGAATAAATGTATAAAAAATAATAATTGATTTTAAAAATTAAAAAAAGAGAGAGACATAAAAAGGAAAACTCCACAGAACTGTAAAAGACCAACATAGAGGTGGAGGTTTATAATGAAAATAAAAAGTGTAACTGAATATACACGTATAGATATACACCCACAAGCAAAATCAAATAGCCCAACAAAAATAAAGTACAATAGATTGACCTGGCAAACAAAGGAAACCAATAATTATATCTACTAGTTAAGAACAAAACTAACTAAAGCACAAACTGAAAAACAACTAAAGCAAGGTGCCAATTGGGGGAATGAAGCAATGAAAATTAAACTAACAAATATGTTGAGAGGAAAGGAAAGAAAGAAAGAAATAATAGATATGCAAAGTTAAATAGAGGTAGATAAAGAAGATTTACATACATTAAAGATTAAGTGCAAGGGGAAAACAACAGTAGGAAAAGCAAGCAAGGGAATAAATGTAGAAAAAAATAATAATAGGTTTAAAAATTAAAATTTAAAAAAAAGAGAAAAGAAAGCGGGAAAAAAGGAAAACTGCAAAAGCCCAACATAGAACCAGAGGTTTATAACAACTATTAAAAATGTGATTGAGAAAAGAAAAAAAAAAGTTTAAAAGTTTAATTTGATTTCATACTACTAATAGAATTGATAACTACAACAGAAGACGGGAAAAAGGAAAAAAGTCCAAAAGAATCTGCAGAACAAGTCAAAACATATGAATAATAAATGTTTTTTCTTGAGTCACTGCTGTGAGAGTCCTTTCCCTCCCTGGGAGTCACAGTGCACTTCACTCCCTAGGAGGCCCTCCAACACTGTGCTGATCTCTGGACCTGCTGTGGGGACAGCTTAGATTCTAATCTGGTCCTACTTCTTTGTGTTTCTTGCCTCCAATGTCCACAGCTACCAGAACTAGTGGGTTTTCTTCTGCGGGAGCTCTCACTGTCCTTTTATATATTCCATAGACACAGAGTCTGGCTAGTTGATCATGTGGATTTAATCTGCAGCTTGTACAGCTGGTGGGAAGGTTTTGGGTCTTCTTCCTTAACCACACTGCCTCTGGGTTTCAATTGTGGTTTTATTTCTACCTCTACATGCGGGTCGTCCACTGGGGTTTGCTCCTGAGGCTGCCCTCACAGACTAGGGTTTGCCCCTGTGAGGGCCAGGGGTGGAGGTGGTGCAGCTGCTTGGGTCACAGGGGTTCTGGCAGCACCAGGTACTCAGGGGAGTTGGCAGCTAGGGCAGCAGGAAATACAGCACTCTAGAAGGGTATGGCAACCAGTGTTGGCCACTATGCTCCAGTGTTCTTGCCTGGAGAACCCCCCGACAGAGAAACCTGGCAGCCCACAGTCTATAGGGCCGCAAAGAGTTGGACAGGACCTAAGCGGCTCTGCATGCATAGACACAAGATTTTTTTGCCTGTGGCAACGCTGCACCCGTGAGAGTTGAGAGTGAAGGTGGCACAGCTGTTTGGCTTTCGGGGACCCTAGCGGTGCAAAATGTTCAAGGACACAGACTGCCTCCACCCCAGGAGTTATGACCCTATCAGAGTCTTTTTCCAAGCTTCTTGTAGCTGGCGATCAGAAGGCCTCTTTGGCTAGTTTTTCTCCGTAGCTCTGCCCATTCGGGAACTTAGAGGGCTCCCTTGCCTGGGGTCCTTCTCTGTTATTTGGCGAGTCAGGCACATAGAAGGGGCCCCCTGACTGGGGTCCTACTCTGTAGATGGGCCCATCAGGCACTTAAAGGGGCACCCTGGGTGGAGTCCTACTCTGTATTCAGTGTGTCAGGCATTTGATGGGCCAGCCTCTCTACTGTTCAGCTGCCAATGCTAGTGTATGGAGAGAGAGAGGCTATGGTGATGACCCCACCCCCTAGCATGACTCAGCAGTATTGCCTTGCTTCTATGGCTGCCCAGCTCTCCTCCGCAGGCATTTCCTACAGGCATCCCCCACGACAGTCTCCTCCCCCACCACAGTCTCCTCCCTCACATCCCCATGATCCATCTCTCTGCAGTCAAGAGCAGCCCTTGCCCTGGGATTGCTCCACAGTCCCTAAACACCAGCCCCCAGCCACTGTGCCTGTCAGGGGACCTGCATCCCTGTCCAGGGTATGTATGGCTAGGTCAAGGACTGTCTGATTCTCAGTCCATTTAGGCTGCCACAGATCAGCTGTTTCACTCTCAGCCTTAAATGTTTCTCCTCTGACTCAGTTGCCTCAATGTAGGGATCAGACCCCTGTTTCAGTTCCCCCACCGGCTGAGGGCATGTCCAGTCCTACTAAGGCACCTGTTATTCCCCTTAGTTCCTTCATCCTACTGAATTTTGCATGGTTCTGTATATTTTCTGCTGGTCAGGTACTCCTTTCTGCTCTCAGCTGGTGTTCTGCGTACATCTGTGTCTGAAGGAGTATTCCTGATGTATCGATGGAGAGAGATGTACTCCACATCCACCTACTCCTCTGCCATCTTGATCTCTCTTTCCACTTTTTGATTTTTTAAAAAATATTGAATTGTATAAACTGTTTATATATTTTTGGAAATTAACCCTTTTATGTTCACATCATTTGCAAATATTTTTCACATGCCATAGATTATTCATTTTCTTTATGGTTTACTTTGCTGTGTAAAACAAGAGAAGGCAATGGCACCCCACTCCAGTACTCTTGCCTGGAAAATCCCATGGATGGAGGCCCCTGGAAGGCTGCAGTCCATGGGGTCGCTGAGGGTCAGACACGACTGAGCGACTTCACTTTCATTTTCATGCATTGGAGAAGGAAATGGCAACCAACCAGTGTTCTTGCCTGTAGAATTCCAGGTATGGGGAAGCCTGGTGGACTGCCATCTCTGGGGTCGCAGAGAGTTGGACACAACTAAAGTGACTTAGCTGCAGCAGCTATGTAAAACTTTTAAGTTTAATTATATCTCATTTATTTTTGTTTTTGTTTCCATAACACTAGGAAATGGATCCAATAAAATATTGTTATGATTTATGCTACGAACAAAGCTAGTGGACGTGATAGAATTCCAGTTGAGCTATTCCAAATCCTGAAAGATGATGCTGTGAAAGTGCTGAACTCAATATACCAGCAAATTTGGAAAACTCAGCAGTGGCCACAGGACTGGAAAAGGTCAGTTTTCATTCCAATCCCAAAGAAAGGCAATGCCAAAGAATGCTCAAACTACCACACAATTGCACTCATCTCACACACTAGTAAAGTAATCCTCAAAATTCTCCAAGCCAGGCTTCAGCAATATGTGAACCGTGAACTTCCTGATGTTCAAGCTGGTTTTAGAAAAGGTAGAGGAACCAGAGATCAAATTGCCAACATCCACTGGATCATGGAAAAAGCAAGAGAGTTCCAGAAAAACATCTATTTCTGCTTTATTGACTATGCTAAAGCTTTTGACTGTGTGGATCACAATAAACTGTGGAAAATTCTGAAAGAGATGGGAATACCAGACCACTTGATCTGCCTCTTGAGAAATTTGTATGCAGGTCAGAAAGCAACAGTTAGAACTGGACATAGAACAACAGACTGGTTCCAAATAGGAAAAGGAGTATGTCAAGGCTGTATATTGTCACCCTGCTTATTTAACTTCTATGCAGAGTACATCATGAGAAACTCTGGACTGGAAGAAACACAAGCTGGAATCAAGATTGCTGGGAGAAATATCAATAACCTCAGATATGCAGATGACACCACCCTTATGGCAGAAAGTGAAGAGGAACTCAAAAGGCTCTTGATGAAAGTGAAAGTGGAGAGTGAAAAGGTTGGCTTAAAGCTCAACATTCAGAAAACGAAGATGATGGCATCTGGTCCCATCACTTCATGGGAAATAGATGGGGAAACAGTGGAAACAGTGTCAGACTTTATTTTGGGGGGCTCCAAAATCACTGCAGATGGTGAATGCAGCCATGAAATTAAAAGACGCTTACTCCTTGGAAGGAAAGTTATGACCAACCTAGATTCCATATTCTAAAGCAGAGACATTACTTTGTCAACAAAGGTTCGTCTAGTCAAGGCTACGGTTTTTCCTGTGGTCATGTATGGATGTGAGAGTTGGACTGTGAAAAAGGCTGAGCACCAAAAAATTGATGCTTTTGAACTGTGGTGTTGGAGAAGACTCTTGAGAGTCCCTTGGACTGCAAGGAGATCCAACTAGTCCATTCTAAAGGAGATCAGCCCTGGAATTTCTTTGGAAGGAATGATGCTAAAGCTGAAACTCCAGTACTTTGGCCACCTCATGCAAAGAGTTGACTCATTGGAGAAGACTCTGATGCTGGGAGGGATTGGGGGCAGGAGGAGAAGGGGATGACAGAGGATGAGGTGGCTGGATGGCATCACTGACTCGATGGACATGAGTTTGAGTGAACTCTGTGAGTTGGTGATGGACAGGGAGGCTTGGCGTGCTGCGATTCATGGGGTCGCAAAGAGTCGGACACGACTGAGCGACTGATCTGATCTGATCTGATGCTAAGTCACTTCAGTCATGTCCGACTCTTTGTGACCCTATGGATTATAGCTCATCAGGTTCCTCTGTCAGAGGCCATGGCACCCCTCTTGCCTGGAAAAATCCCATGGATGGAGGACCCTGGAAGGTTGCAGACCATGGGGTCGCTAAGAGTTGGACATGACTAAGCAACTTCACTTTCACTTTTCACTTTCATGCATTGGAGAAGGAAATGGCAACCCACTCCAGTGTTCTTGCCTGGAGAATCCCACGGACGGGGGAGCCTGGTGGGCTGCCGTCTATGGGGTCACACAGAGTCAGACACGACTGAAGCAACTTAGCAGCAGCAGGTTCCTCTGTCCATGGGATTCTCTAGGCAAGAATCCTGGAGTGGGTTGCCATGCCCTTCTCCAGAGGTCAATTGACAAATTTATTCATAAAATGTCTGTGGTTGTGGGGAAGTAGAACTAACTTAAATGTCAATTACCAGCAGATTGGATGAATTAAAAAGGAGAGGGTACTCATGATGGAGTAGAGTTATAGTCAGAAGAAATAAATTAGATCCCCTTGGAGGAATGAGGTTAGCTATTGAAAGCATAGTATTTATTGAATAAATTAAGAAATACAATACAATAAAATAAGCAGGAAATTCACAATTTTATTTCTGTAAGTGAAAATGCATACATATAAAATATTTTTCAAGATTTACTCTATATCTAAGGAAACATCAAATATACTATTTTTGTGTTTTGGGAAAGAAAGGGAAGGGGAAGGAGAGGAAATAAATGGAACATAAAATATAAGGTAAAATAAAGCAAGTATGGAAAAGAATCAATTATAATTACTATGAATAAAAAGTAATATTGACTCAATTATATGCCTTATCTGAGATTGAAAAAAAACAACACAACACAGGCAAACAAAAAATCTGAATATAAATTTATATAAGGAGTATGTAAAGAGGAAAAATGCACAGATTAAAAGTTAGGAAGAAATAGACCAATAGACTTATAATATTGTGTGTGCATAGCAGGGATGGCTGTGTATGCATGCTTCTAGTTGGTGATATATAGATGTAATATCTTCATTTTTCCTTTATTTTTCACATTTTTTCTATTAAGCCTTTATTCCTTATATAATCAGGAACAAGAGAAGAAAAAAAAAAAAAAAGAAAAATTTGTGCCTAAGGAACTACAGTCCATTTTGACATGTTGGTTTTTAATGTCATAACATATGAAAGAAATGCAAAATGAATTAGAAGAGATCAAGCAGACAAAGAAAATAGCTGATGAAATTATTAAACCAAATACTCAAGTCAAAACAGAGTCATAAATTGTTGACATGCATATTCCCCAGTCCTAAAACCAGTGCACAAGCAAACTTAACTACCTCTAAGAGCTAGTTTTTGCTGTGCCATTAGCTTCATCCGTAGCATATATCAAGCAAAACATTTCCCTCATCCTCTTTAGTTTAAGAATTAAGTAAGGAACCCTTTGTTCTCTCCTGAAGGGGCCTCATCACTGAGACTAAAGTTTAAAAAGAATATTATTACTAAGCCTTCAAAAATGGTTGTGCCAGTGATGACATGGAAAAAACAAACATGTGGCACTTTCTAAAGAAATAATACTTTTGAAAGAATAATTCCCTGAAGTCAAGTCTTGGCTATTTTTAACTTGCATGAACTATTTAAAAAATCAGACTTTTGAACCTAAATCAGGATATCCAGTTGATACTCTTGCAATTACACTGCCTTGGGTCACAGAAAGAAAAGCCATAGCCATCTTGGAATTCCAAGAAATTCACAAGTTTAGAGCACTTCATCCTTAGTGATGTTGACAGGCCTTTTTAAATCATGATGAAAGCAGTCTCATCCCAGTTGTTGTTATGGTATCCTTTAGTACAGACAAAATCCACTAGGACTTTTCTGGGCTGTAAACACTAAGAAATAGTTTCCAATCATAGTACTTACTTTGTCTCAACAACATGGGTATCACATTTTATGCTCCTAGAAAAACTCCTTACATTTTTCATCTTTCTTTAACAATTATCCTCTTACTCCTCTTACCCACCTCCGTCTCTTCCTCCTCCTTCTTCCTCTTTTTGAAGAAAACTACTATCAGAGCCACCACCTCTACTGATGTCACTATTTTCATTATTTTAATGAATATATGTTGAATGTCTTCCTACTTTAGTTCGCTAATTCCTAGAATGTCAACATTCACTCTTGCCATCTCAAAACGAAGATCATGGCATCTGGTCCCATCACTACATGGGAAATAGATGGAGAAACAGTGGAAACAGTGTCAGACTTTATTTTTCTGGGCTGCAAAATCACTGCAGATGGTGACTGCAGCCATGAAATTAAAAGACGCTTACTCCTTGGAAGGAAAGTTATGACCAACCTAGATAGCATATTCAAAAGCAGAGACATCAGTTTGCCAACAAAGGTTCGCCTAGTCAAGGCTATGGTCTTTCCTGTGGTCATGTATGGATGTGAGAGTTGGACTGTGAAGAAGGCTGAGCGCCAAAGAATTGATGCTTTTGAACTGTGGTGTTGGAGAAGACTCTTGAGAGTCCCTAGGACTGCAAGGAGATCCAACCAGTCCATTCTGAAGGAGATCAGCCCTGGGATTTCTTTGGAAGGAATGATGCTAAAGCTGAAACTCCAGTATTTTGGCCACCTCATGCGAAGAGTTGAGTCATTGGAGAAGACTCTGATGCTGGGAGGGATTGGGGGCAGGAGGAGAAGGGGACGACAGAGGATGAGATGGCTGGATGGCATCACTGACTCGATGAATATGAGTCTGAGTGACCTCTGGGGGCTGGTGATGGACAGGGAGGCCTGGCGTGCTGTGATTCATGGGGTCGCAAAGAGTCGGACATGACTGAGCGACTGATCTGATCTGATGTTGAATGTCATCTATTGCCAGTAATTGGGCATATCATTTTCATAGACATAGCTAAGGACTTACATGCATCGTGCCCCAAGATCCTCCCAAGACCCACCCAAAATGGGTGGGTTTTGAATGTCATATTCAGTATGAATTTCATATGAGGTATGCAATGCTAAATTATTTACTTAAATAATTCCATAAAACATTAGAACACCCCATGTGTTACATCTAGTTAGACCATGATACTGATGAAATAACTGAGCTTAGAGAATATAAATACATTTCACCTGTTCACAGAGTTACACAAAGATGCACTCAGGGAGTGAGACAAAATTTGTGCCATGCTGAAGTCAGTATTACTTCTACTGTTGCCTCCAAGAAAAGGCAGGGACCTAAATTAGGTGGCAAGAGCTTGGGTTTAAAATACATTTATGTCAAGGGTAATTGGCTTTCCACTTCAGTGCATTGACATTTCTTTGCAATATCATTTCAGCTTACCATGGAATGAGAGATTATTTTTAGCATCCAGACTTTTAAACATTCCCTGTGTATTTCTTCAGCTGGACAATATGTGAAGTCTTTTTTATTTGATATGTGTCTTCCAAGCCTTTGTAAAAAATAATTCTTGTGAAGATTCATATGAACTCATTATAAAATAATGGCTGGAAATTTCTTCCCAATGGTATGCAGAAGATAACAGTTCAGTTGAAGAAAACTTTATTGAGTATCTATTTTGATGAAAGGACTGGGAAATCTCTGGGGACAGAGAGGAGAATAAAACAGTCACTGGTCTCAAAAGGAAGAAGCAAACAAAAACAGAATCACAATTAAAATAGACCATTATGAATAAGAGTTGGGCTCAGGGATCTTTTGTTTGTTTTAATTGAAGTATATTTACTTTACAGTGTTGTGTTAATTTCTGCTGTACAAGAAAGGGAATCAGCTATATGTACATGTAAACCCCCTCTTTGGGGGATTTCCTTCCCATTTAGGTCACCACAGAGCACTGAGTCAAGCTCCCTGTGGTGTACAGTCAGTTCTCATTAGCTGTATATTTTGTTCATACTAGCATGTATATGTCAATCCCAGTTTCTCATTTCATCCCACCCTCCACTTCCTCCCTTGGTATAAATACATTTGTTCTTTATGTCTGTGTCTCTATTGCTGCTGCTGCTGCTGCTAAGTCGCTTCAGTCGTGTCTGACTCTGTGCGACCCCATAGATGGAAGCTCACCAGGCTCCCCCATCCCTGGGATTCTCCAGGCAAGAACACTGGAGTGGGTTGCCATTTCCTTCTCCAATGCAGGAAAGTGAAAAGTGAAAGTGAAGTCACTCAGTTGTGTCCGACTCTTTGAGACCCCATGGACTACAGCCCATCAGGCTCCTCCATCCATGGGATTTTCCAGCCAAGAGTACTAGAGTGGGTTGCCATTGCCTTCTCCATTACTGGTTTGCAAATAAGTTCATCTACAACATTTTCCTAGATTCTATATGTTAATATACAATTTTTTTTTCTCTTTCTGCACTCACTCTGTATGACAGTCATCCATGGTTCAGCAAATGGCAAAATTTCATTCCTTTTTATGCCCGAGTAACCATCCACTACACACACACACACACACACACACACACACCACACACACACACCCCACATCTTTTTTATCCATTCCTCTACTAGTAGACATTTAGGTTGCTTCCATGTCCTGGCTATTATAAATACTGCTCCAATGAGCGTAGTATTTATAATAGTGTACTGATTGGGGTGCTTGTATCTTTTTGATTTATGGCTTTCTATGGGTATATGCTCAGAAAGCTCAGGAATCTTTGCCAACACAGTAGAGGAGTTTCTCCCCTACCCTAGATGTGCAGGGTGAGAGAGGATGGTAAATAATTTTCCCTGAACAAAGTGACTGATGCTAGAACTTAAATAACAGGAGAAAGTCAACTGGGTGAAAAAAAGAGAAGTCCTTAAGGGAAGTACTGTTGCAAGAAACACATTGAAAATGTAGAAGGATGTGATTGGTCTTATAGAAGGTTAGTGAGAAATCATATTGAAAATATAACAGACGGACCTGTAGAAGGTTCTGTCCATTAGACTAAGACATCAGGCCTGAATTCTTTGGACTACTGGAGCAGGGGGCACTGTGATGGGACTGTGGTCTGGAGTCACGAGATCAGTAATGTCCTTTATTATATAGAGGAGGAAATCCCTCTATATGGAGTCCCAGATAGAGTTAGTCTCTAAGTTTCACGTTGACTTCATTGGCAGAGACAAGTCCATAATTCATATTCTTTTGTTTATTCATTTAACCATTCAATAAATAGATATTAAGAATGTATAACAGTGAGAAGGATAATGTAAGACACAAGTCTTGCCCTCATAGATGTACCTACCACTCCGTATTTTTAAATCACTACCATTTATTGAGCTATTATTATGAACCAGAAATGTGAAGAGCCATTTCATTAAACTCTGGCTTTAGCTGCACATGCCCTATTTCCCACTAGAATCTGAATTTACAAGAGCAGGTAACCTGTCTGTCTTGTTTCACTGAGGGATTTTCAGAGATGAGAGCCATTGCTCATGTATAATTGGAATTTGAGAAATATTTCTAAATGAAATAAATCACTTTATTCTTTAGTCCTTTTGTTTAGTCCTTTAGTTCTTTCCCATTTTCTTTCTTTCTTTTTTCACTGAGATAAGGAATTCTGTCAACTCCTATCCAGTCTTGGCTTTGGCCATGTCTTCCCTCTCCCTGTTCCCCGTTCTATCGCACTCTCTGGGCAGCTGGGGAAATAGCCATAAATATAATCTCATATTCAAAGAGCTTGGTCTTTCCTCCTCTGACACAACCGCCAGATGTGAATGGAGCGAAATGTGTGTCCTGGTGGCCTCTTCTATGCAGGAGGGCAGCCTGTCATGGCATAGCTGTGCAGGTGGTATGAATTCCAACACTGGGGAGGTAGGGCTTTCAGGGGATGTTCCATTCTGGGACGTGAGGGTTGAGGCCTGATTCCCACAGATTCCCAGGGGGCTCTGGAAGAAAGGCTACATGTGCCTCTGAGGGCTGTGACATGGGTCCACCTCCCAAAGCTGCATGTCTGGTGTAAAGACTGAGATGTGTGTTCTGGCAGAGCACATGCTGCTATTTGAGCCCTCTGTAGGTTTCATCTGGCACCCAAGCCTGCTTTTCCAGGGTTCCAACTCATAGTTGGGACCTATTGACCTCCTCTTCTTTCTCCACCCTTCTCTCCCTGTCTACCAACACTCCCTGCTCCCCTGTCTTCTAACTTCTCATGAAATACGATGTTGAAAATAATAAAACAGACTTTGGAAAGCTGTGGAGTCATAGGGTCATAAAATTGCACAGAATCTAAAAGGTCGCCGAGCCTAATGTCCCTCATAATGCAGAGGAAATCGTCCTTTTAAAGGTACCTTAAAACATGGAAAATTGAAGAGACAAGAACAGAATCAGTCATTTATTAATGAAAGGTTTCATTTTTATCTCAATGCATGGTCTAGGCATACCTCAGAGTGTGGAGCACCTGGAAACATGCTGGTTAGGTTTTATTAGCCTACAAATATCCAGAGTGATCGATGGGGTGGAGGGTGGAAAAAGAAGAAGCCTTCTCCTTCTTGGTAAACAAACATGGGATAAGCAAAGTTTTTAATTTGACTGTGCTCAGAGCTGGCTGTGGAGTGAATAATTTACAAAGTAAAGGGCAAGACTTTGCAAATAAATGGAAAACTTTAAGTAAACAAAATCACAGTGCCCCCTGACCTCTTTTACCACAAAAGATTCTGAGGTTTTTTTTTAAAGTGACTAAAATACACAGGACTCAGAATGATTAGAATCTATTGAATTATCAAAAGAATATGTCCAACTTTTTGATTTTTGATGAGCTGATGAATGTAAAGTGGTCTGTTTTGATGTTGTTATAGATGTTTGTTTCTGTTTTTTATTTTCCCCTGATTACTGGTGAGGTAGAGCATACTTCCCTAATTTTTAGGCCATTATTGGCTATTAAGATTTCCATTTTTGTGAATTGACTATTCATAACCTTTGCCAATCTTAACTGACTTATTGATTTTTCAAGATTTTTTTCTATGTTATAGATATAACTCTCTTATCTGTTTCTGTATGAAATTTTTATAATTAATTATTTTTTAAAGACAGCTGTATCAAGCCCATGGAAACATTTATTGTCCCCTAAAGGGCTTCCCTCAGAGAAGGCAATGGCACCCCACTCCAGTACTCTTGCCTGGAAAGTTCCATGGGCGGAGGAGCCTGGTAGGCTGCAGTCCATGGGGTCGCTAAGAGTCAGACACGACTGAGCGACTTCCCTTTCACTTTTCACTTTCATGCACTGTAGAAGGAAATGGCAACCCACTCCAGTGTTCTTGCCTGGAGAATCCCAGGGACGGGGGAGCCTGGTGGGCTGCGTCTATGGGGTCACACACAGTCAGACACGACTGAAGTGACTTAGCAGCAGCAGCAGCAAAGGGCTTCCCTTGATGGCTCAGATGGTAAAGAAATCTGCCTGGGTTTGACCCCTGGGTTGGGAAGATACCCTGGGGAAGAGAATATCTACCCACTGCAGTATCCTTGCCTGGAGAATTCCATGGGCAGAGGAAACTGGTGGGCTACAATCCACTGGATCACAGAGTCAAACATAACTGAGCAACTAACAGGGCTTCCCAGGTGGCGCTAGTGGTAAAGAACCTGCCTGCCAATGCAGGAGACATAAGAGACACAGGTTTGATCCCTGTGTCAGGAAGATCCCCTGGAGTAGGGCATGGAAACCCACTGCAGTATTCTTACCTGCAAAGTCCCACAACAGAGAAGCCTGGTGGGATACAGTCCATTGGGTCACAAAGAGTAGGACATGGCTGAAGTGACTTGGTACACACACAGGGTGCCTAAGTTCACACAGCTAAAAATCACCAGGGCTAAGGTGCAAAATTCAGATCTTCTAGTTCTCGCTCCTTTTGTCTGCTGAGGGCAGAGGCTGTGTTTTGATGAATTATTGTGTCCTTTGCTTCTGCTGATGCATCAATTCACTAACAGAGCCACACAGTGTCTTCTATCGTGTAAATTGTCCTATGGAAGCTGTATTAACTTTCCCAGCCTTTAAAGGGTAAGGGGATGAGAGCTGTGATTAGTGAATTATAAGTGAAAATCTCTATAAACTAATATGATGCAGGAAAGCTCAGATGTGCATCATCAATTATTGAAGGCCATTTATATAAGAATCCCTTGCTCAACACGGCCAAGAATGGTCATTTCAATATTAGTAATAATGATAATAATAAAATTTGTTTTTTCCCTTCTTCCCTAAACAGCACATGTATATAAGCCATATTGTTTGCTTCTCTCAAACATGTTTTTCCCAACTGTGTGTGTGTGTGTGTGTGTATTTCTTTTTGTTTTTGTGTTTCTCAGAGTGAAGAGAGACCTCTGGGATGCTGACAGGAGAAAGATGGTTTATTTTGGATTGTGATCTTCCCAGGGACTGTTGCCTAGTCCTCAACTCTAAGAGAAACTCGCTGCTCAGCCACAGCCTCCCGGCTCCGTCCCTCCCAGGTCCCCTGTTCTCAGGGTAATAATCCTGTCAATAATTTTTTTTTCACATGAAATGACCCTCCTTTCCATCCCATCGTTGCTTATTGAAATGCCACATGAAGACTTGGCTCAAGTGAAAACTTAATGCCTTTCCCACCTACTGCTCCTTTCCTTCCGAGAAGGCACTGGGCGACCCACTCCAGTGTCCTTGCCTGGAGAATCCCAGGGATGGAGGAGCCTGGTGGGCTGCCATTATGGGATCGCACAGAGTCAGACACGACTGACGTGACTTAGCAGCAGCAGCAGCTCCTTTGCTTGGCATGCACACGTGGCATTCTGTAATCCATGGCAGCCATGGATTACAAGCACACCATGGCAGCTACCTGGGAAGGCCTGGCCTACGCTAGTGAGTCTGCAGGTTATGCCCTGGTAATGGTCTTATTCCCTTCTTGGTGAGAGTTGTGCTCATATTGCAGAGGATGTGCTGTCTTTTCCTACACACAAGAGACATAGCTTCTGCCCAGGACTTCAGCCACAGATGGTGACCACAAAGGCAGTTGTCCATACCCTTTACATGACCTCAGCAGGTGGGAAACACTGATCCCAAAGGGAGTGTTGTCACAGGGTAAATAAGTGCTCACTTATCCCACGAATGTCTATCAAGCACCTTCCTGTTACATGGCTAGGAATATGAGGGTCAGGGTGGACCCTGGACTCATGATGCTTACTGTCGATGGATATAGTGAGTGAATATAGTCCCTGGCAGGTCGCAAAGGGTCAGACACAATGTACTGACTGAACAACAACAAACAGATAATAAACCATATAATTAAGTAAAGTATATAGCGTGTTGGATGGGAGAAGTGTTACACAGAAGAACAAAGCTGGGAAAGGGTAAAAGGATTCTATGGCAATGTTCAATGGGATGGTCATGATGGGCCTGGTTGAGAAGAGGTCTTTTGAGCAGACCCCTGAGGAGTGGGGAAAGTGAACCAGGCATATATCTAGGATATGTTCCCTCTAGCTGAGGAGTGACAAGTGCAGAGACCCTGAGATGAAAGCAAGGGGGGCAAATTTGAGGACAGTCAAGGAGGCCAAGGGAATTGTTGTAGAGAGAGAAAAGAAAAGGATACTGAAGTCTGGGGGAGGCTGATCAAAGAGAGCTTTGTAGGTCATTTTGAGGACTGGCTTCTGCTCTGCTAGGATGGAAAATTTAAGATGTTTTTAAGCTAAGGAGTGATGTCATATGATTTATATCCTAAAAGAACCACTTCGTCCACTGAGTTGAAAATAGGGAGACCAAGTGGCAGCAGAGAGACTGGTTAGGAAGCTTCTGTGATGATTTAGCAGGAGAAAATGGCATCGTGGACCATTCTGCAGAATAAAAGCCGCGGAAGGAAAAGAAGCGCAGAGATACTGTATTATTTATGGATAATGCAGTATCTATGCATGGAGTGGATGGGCATGGGGATGGATGGGGAGGGAAGGGGGAAGATGCAGGGGCGAAAAGGTGTCAAAGCTGGCTCCAGTGTCAGCAGACTGGAAGGGTTATTTTCTGAGATGGGGAAAGTGCAGGAGAGATTGCTTGCGGAGCTTATATACAGAAGACAGTTTGGTTTTAGTCACATTAAGTGTGTGATACTGATTGGGTATCCATGTGGAGACAGTGATCAGGCAGTTGGCTGAACACACAAGTCTGAAGTCTAGAAAGCAGATCTGAATTGGAGAAATATGTTTGTGATTCATCAGCAATACAAATAACTGCCACCCCACCCCCTGCCACCAAAAAATAATAATTGAGTCTGGATGAGAAAATTTCCAAAGACTAAAAGCTGGGCATTTCAGTGTTCACAAGGTCTAATAAGGAGAACCTAGAAAAGGAGACTGGGGAAGATGTGAACATTAATAATACCAGGAGAGTTTGATATTTCAGAAATAAGCAAAGTTGGTATTTTAAGAGGAAGTTGTCACAGGGTATTGTGTTAACAAGTTGGTCACAGCTTCTCAAGGAAGTGCAGCTAACTGCCTGGTCTCTTAGGACGTCTCCAGAGAGGTTCTACAGGAAACCAGTACATTGCCAAGTAGTCTGTCAAAAGGAAAAGGGAAAAAGGCATTTATCCACTGGCAACCTTCTGTCTTCCATTGAGAAAAGTCCTTTCTGTGGCCATTACCTCTGGGTTAGACTACCCAGCCTGTCTATGGAAACAGAGGCTTTGTGGGGCCTATCATAGCTTAAGCTGCCATGGCTCTAAATATGGTGGACCCAGTGGAAATCATGGCCAAAACCAGACTCTCACCTGGGGAGAGGTGATAAAATGACTTTGTAAACATAAGGATATTATGTGCCATCGGCAGGGCCACTGCACGTGGAGGCAAGCAACTGGCTCAATTTCAGGAGGCATTCAGAGCCACGTAGATATGGAATATAGCATAAACTGGGTTATGCATTTTATGAAGGGCTAGGAATTCCTTCATTAATTGCTGTGTCTTTCTCTGTTCTACTAACATCAAACTCTTCTTACTCGTATTCCTACCCCGTCTGTATATCATTTCTTTCAGAAAGCCTTCCCAAACCAGTTCAGCTTTTTTGTCTCTCTTCTTTGTTAGTGACCACACTTGATTTCAGATTCAATACCAAGTTTGGCTCTACCAGCTACCAGCCAGGTGAACATGATTTGACCATCTTTCCCCTCGGAGTATCAATTTAATTATGAATAAGCTGGGAAAAATTGTTTGATCACAGTCTTGTTTGGAAAGATTTTATTAAATTACAGCATGTGATAATATTTTGATAAACCATAGCATTGTACATTATTATTTTAATTATTCCATCTTTATTTCATGTGATTGAGACCTTGGGGATAAGGATCACACTCTTTCTTTTATCTGTCTCCCCAATTTCCAACACAGTGATAAGCCTCTCAAAGAAAACTTTTGGCCTGACCTAACTTGGAAAAGGAAAAAAAAATTACAAATCTTTTGCTTCAATTCCTTTTTGGAACTCAGCTAACCATAAATAAATAAATAAGCATATGAAAATAAACTACAAACCAAACTACATGCTTTGCTCTGAACTATGTATTTGACTTTATAAGTCGAGCCTCCCTCTTTTAAAATTGAAATATGAAACATTGCGTGTGATGTTTTTTTCCCTTTTAAAGACAGAGCTGCGGTTGCAGAAATAATTTAATATACTTCATTGCATTTCCCCTGCAATTGTGCCAATTCTGATTACATGTTTCCAGATGCTGCTGTGTTGTGGTTCTTCTATTACTACCTGGCCAAGGAGCTGAATGGCTTGTCTGTCTCAGCAGCTCTGGCCAGGAGCAGTCAGGTGATATGTGCTCTCTGTGGGGGAAAAAAAGCCTGTGGATGATTGTCCACCCTGGGGTCAGTGTCCTGGAGCCCTCCAGGTCCCCAGGCTCTGCACCTGTACCTGATGCATGAGAGCCAAGAGACCGGGGTAGATGTTGAACTCACCAAGATAGGACAGCCGGCAACAATCCTAAAACAGATCGAGTAAGAGACCTCATTCCTTTCCACTAAGTTTTTTGTGAGATATTTCATGGGAATTGCTACTTGAGGGGTACACGGAGCCAACCTGGGGCCTGGCCAGCCACAAACAAGGAGCTTAAAGCCTTCACGGGCTGACTCCTGGTCTACATGCAGAAAACCCTGAGGAGCAGGGACCTCTTCTAAGACCCTCCAGCCTCTGGGCTTTCTGCAGAAGTGTGAGAGTGGGCACAAGAAAGTGCACTGTCCGAGTGCAGGGACTAGAATTATAATTCTACTTCAGCCATCCATCCATGGTTACCTGAGACTAGCTGATTTTTCTCTATGGGACTCAGAAGCCCTGTCTATAAACTGGGGAGACTTGAGTTTCTAAGGCATCCTTTAATTCTTCTCCTGTAAGCCTCCAATATTGTACTCTGTGGAGGGGAACAACAGTGTGATAGGCGAACACGGCTTCCAGGTTGGAGCCACTTACCCTGGATTCTCATCTGCTCTAGTCTTTACCACCTTCTGGAGCTAAGAAGTCAGCCACGTTGCCCCCTTCCTGAGCCCAAGTTTCCCCAAATGTAGATTAAAGGAGGAACTGAGGAAACTTACTGAGCTCTGTTTTGGTGTCCTGGCATCGTATTCCACCACACCCTGTTGTTTTAAAGGAAGGCTGTACCTTACACCCCATCAGCTCCCACACCACAGGACGAGGAAACCTGTGGGAACTTCCTCAGGGCATTCAAGGATGCTTTCTTTGAACTTTGTTTTCCCACATCTTTTTCTGCTTGCTAGAGCTTCTACTCCAGAGAGATAATTCGTCTGCAGTCCTAACTACAGGGATGGAGGGAAAAGGGCCTCCTTGAGGTGGATCAGAGTCTGCATCTTCTGTCTTTGGGTTGTCCTTACTGGTGCAGTGGAAGGGTAGCAGGTGGACCCCAGAGGGGGACTCCAGTCTTAGGATTTACTTTCTGACTCTCCCATTTATAACATGCTGTCAGATGATGTATGCATTCAATGCCCACTCCTTGCATCACATTTGGAGTTCCAGCCCGAACACACTTGCTCAGATTGCTCTCATTGTCTAGAAAACCTGTGCACCTGGTCCTGCCTTCAGTAACAACCAACCCTGACCATGCTGCTGTTCCTACTACTGCTATAGTAACAATAAACACTCGCACTTATGAATCATTATGGGGAAGCCAACGCAGTGTGATTTGTATCCATATCTCATTTGTTCCTCACACCTATTCTGTGGATAGGTTCTAATTCCTCCCCTCATAGCTCAGTTGGTAAATCATTTGCCTGCAATACAGGAGACCTGGTTTCCATTCCTGGGTCAGGAAGATGCCCTGGAGAAGGAAATGGCAACCCATTCCAGTATTCTTGCCTGGAGAATCCCATGAACAGAGGAGCCTCGCAGGCTACAGTCCACGGGATTACAAGAGTTGGACACAGCTTAGTGACTAAACCAGCACCACCTTTTATGGGTCTAGAAACCAAGGCAGATGGAGGCAAAGTGAAGACGCAGTAGCTGAGAGCAGACTTCCTGGGGGTCTGGATTGTCTGTCCTGCTCTGCAGTCCTGTGTTTGGGATCTTTGTGTTGCTGTTGATTCACAGAGATAGCTCTTATCCCCACGATATTTCCTCAGTTTAGATTCCATGTATAAATGTCTCTGTACCTCTCAGCTCAGCTGGTGTCCGGTAAGTAATCAGAAGACAGTAATTCCAGGGGTCTCCTGTAATCACCACAGCAGATTGCAGGAAAACAATGTTGAGATGTTAAGAATCTTCTCAAGGTCATGCAGCTAATGTAAATGACAGAGCTGGGTTTCAAACAGAAGCCAGCAAGACTATAAATTCCATGAGGTTCTGAGTCATCACCAAGTACCTGTGTAAATCTCAAGCTTTTTTTCTTCTCCCTTGAACTTTGGTGGGGAAAGCATAAGGCAGAAATTAGGGCATGACGAACTAGGAGTAGCAAGAAAAAGCAAGGTGGATCCAGAAGCTTCCGGTGCTTTCTACGTATGCATTTTGTTAGCAGTATTGTAGGGAGCAATGTGCATACTGTTGCTGGCAGAGAATTCTTTTAGCATCCAAGTGAACATCCTCTCTCTTTTGCTGCTGCTGCTGCTGTTGCTAAGTCGCTTCAGTTGTGTTCGACTCTGTGCAATCCCATAGACGGCAGTCCACCAGGCTCCCCTGTCCCTGGGATTCTCCAGGCAAGAACACTGGAGTGGGTTGCCATTTCCTTCTCCAGTGCATGAAAGTGAAAAGTGAAAGTGAAGTCTCTCAGTCGTGTCCTACTCTTAGCGACCCCATGGACTGAAGCCTACCAGGCTCCTCCTTCCATGGAATTTTCCAGGCAAGAGTACTGGAGTGGGGTGCCATTGCCTTCCCGGCCTCTCTCTTTTAAGTATGTATTAATTAGAGTCCAAATACCTCCATTCTATTCATAGCCCAGTCTTTAATTACAATGGACTCTCCGTTAAACCTTTTGGGTCAGTTTTCTGTCATCCTTTACCCTCCATCCTCTTTCAACACACAGAGTAAAATAATGCATTGAAATGACTCTGTCTAAAAGAAAAGAGGGCTTCCCTTGTGACTCAGCTAGTAAAGAATCCGCCTGTGATGTGGGAGACCTGGGTTCAATCCATGGTTTGGGAAGATGCCCTGGAGAAGGTAACAGCTACCCACTCCAGTATTCTGGCCTGGAGAATTCCATGGGCTGTTTGGATGAATATGAACATTGTCATAGTCATGTTGAAGTTACAACCTTAATGACCAATAGAGTGTTTTTCCTTGTCAGCCTGATTTCAAGCACCTAACTTTAAAAATATTGTTTTATATATATATACACACACACACACACACACACTATTTCAAATCCTGAAAGATGATGCTGTGAAAGTGCTGCACTCAATATACCAGCAAATTTGGAAAACTCAGCAGTGGCCATAGGACTGGAAAAGGTCAGTTTTTATTCCAATCCCAAAGAAAGGCAATGCCAAAGAATGCTCAAACTACCGAACAATTGCACTCATCTCACATGCTAGTAAAGTAATGCTCAAAATTCTCCAAGCCAGACTTCAGCAATACGTGAAACATGAACTTCCAGATGTTCAAGCTGGATTTAGAAAAGGCAGAGGAACCAGAGATCAAATTTCCAACATCCGCTGGATCATGGAAAAAGCAAGAGAGTTCCAGAAAAACATCTATTTCTGCTTTATTGACTATGCCAAAGCCTTTGACTGTGTGGATTACAATAAACTGTGGAAAATTCTGAAAGAGATGGGAATACCAGACCACCTGACCTGCCTCTTGAGAAATCTGTATGCAGGTCAGGAAGCAACAGTTAGAACTGGTCATGGAACAACAGACTGGTTCCAAATAGGAAAAGGAGTACGTCAGGGCTGTATATTGTCACCCTGTTTATTTAACTTATATGCAGAGTACATCATGAGAAATGCTGGACTGGAAGAAACAGAAGTTGGAATCAAGATTGCTGGAAGAAATTTCAATAACCTCAGATATACAGATGACACCACCCTTATGGCAGAAAGTGAAGAGGAACTCAAAAGGCTCTTGATGAAAGTGAAAGTGGAGAGTGAAAAAGTTGGCTTAAAGCTCAACATTCAGAAAACGAAGACCATGGCATCTGGTCCCAACACTTCATGGGAAATAGATGGGGAAACAGTGGAAACAGTGTCAGACTTCATTTTTCTGGGCTCCAAAATCACTGCAGATGGTGACTTTCCTTCCAAGGAGTAAGCGTCTTTTAATTTCATGGTGACTGCAGCCATGAAATTAAAAGAGGCTTACTCCTTGGAAGGAAAGTTATGACCAACCTAGATAGCATATTCAAAAGCAGAGACATTACTTTGCCAACAAAGGTCCGTCTAGTCAAGGCTATGATTTTTCCTGTGGTCATATATGGATGTGAGAGTTGGACTGTGAAGAAGGCTGAGTGCCGAAGAATTGATGCTTTTGAACTGTGGTGTTGGAGAAGACTCTTGAGAGTCCCTTAGACTGGAAGGAGATCCAACCAGTCCGTTCTGAAGGAGATCAGCCCTGGGATTTCTTTGGAAGGAATGATGCTAAAGCTGAAACTCCAGTACTTTGGCCACCTCATGTGAAGAGTTGACTCATTGGAAAAGACTCTCATGCTGGGAGGGATTGGGGGCAGGAGGAGAAGGGGACAACAGAGAATGAGATGGCTGGATGGCATCACTGACTCGATGGATGTGAGTCTGAGTGAACTCTGGGAGTTGGTGATGGACAGGGAGGCCTGGTGTGCTGCGATTCATGAGGTTGCAAAGAGTCGGACACGACTGAGAGACTGAACTGAACGGAACTGATACACACACACACATAATACATTTGTTTATATATAGATTGTGTGTGTGTGTGTGTCTGTGTGTTGTGTGTGTGTGTGTGTGTGTGTGTGTGTGTGTGTGTGTGGTCATCCAGTCATCTCTGAGTCTTTGCAAGCCCATGGACTGTAGTCTTCCAGGCTCCTCTGTCCATGGGGTTTCCCAGCCAAGAGTACTGGAGTGCGTTGCCATTTCCTTCTCCAGGGGATCTTCCCAACCCAGGGATTGAACCTGAGGCTCTTGTGTCTCCTACATTTGCAGGTGGGTTCTTTACCACTGTGCCGCCCGGGACACACAGATGTATATAGTTATAAAGTAATATTAACAACACTAGTCATAATCAGTCTTAACCACTTTCTGTTGCCAGATACTACGCTAAAACAAGTATATGCATTATTTTATTAAATGTAATAAACATTTATTAAAAATTACTTTTATTATTCCTACTGTTATATAAATCTACAGTATCTAGGTTTAGAAAAGCAAAGAAATTTGCCCAAGTTTGAGCTTCCGTCTATGGGGTCGCACAGAGTCGGACACAACTGAAGCGACTCAGCAGCAGCAGCAGTGAGCAAACAAGTCTGCAAACTTTTGGCCCAGAGGCTGAGTTCTCAATTATTAACATAAACTGATTGTCTTAGTGAAAAAGGGGATGATCATTCATAGCCATAAGATCATAAAGTTGGGCCTCAGAGGAGCTAATCCTATGAAAGAAAACGTCCATCCTATTAGCAGGATAAGAAAATGTGTGTGAGTGCCTTTGAATTCTCTTTTTCTTAATGAGTTAGGAAGATGCAGGTGACCTCTCCAGATGTCCTAGAACTCCACAGCAGACAGTATACCTCAGTGATCCCTGGCAACAGATATTAATGCCTCTTTAATTTCAGTATCACTCCATAGTTATTCTGCAAAGCTCCTCTAATGCCATGGTATTTTGTGAGGTAGCTCACTCAGACAGGGAGCTTTCAGCATAGAAAGTTCAAACGCCTTGCTTCAAGTCATGGAATTAATAAGTAGCGTGGACATACACAGGCTTCCCTGATTGCTCAGTGGTTGAGAATCTGCCTGCCAATGCAGGTTCAATCCCTGGGTCAGAAAGATCCCCTGGAGAAGGAAATGGCAACTTACTCCAGTGATCTTGCCTGGCAAATCCCATAGATAGAGGAGCCTGGCAGGCCTCAGTTCATGGGGTTACAAAAAGTGTCGGGCATAATTCAACGATTACACAACAACAAATTGACATATGCACGCTCCCACGTGTAAAATCGCTAGCTAGTAGGGATCTGCTGTGTAGCACAGGGTGCCCAGCTCAGTGCTCTGTGTTAATCTAGAGGAGTGGGATGGGGGTAGGAGTGAGAGGGAGGCTCAAGATGGAGGAGATATATGTGTACTTATGGCTGATTCATATTGTTGTACAGCAGAAATCAATACAACGTAGGAAATCAATTATCTTCCAATTAAAAATAAATTTAAAAAAAAACAGCAGCATTCTCAAAGGTGTCCAAGTCCAGTTACAAGTCAAATCCTTACGCTGTATATTTCACCTTATACAGTGCTCTATGTCCATTATGTCTCAATAAAAATGGAAAAATGTTTTAAAGTTAAAAACAATAGGCAAAGCCAGGAACTAAATCTTTGTCTTCATGTCATGGGTACAAGACTCCCTTGTTTTGCAAGTAAGAAAAGAGTTTGAGAGATTTTAAGTGTGTCTTGACCAGTATTTCAGTCATTTGGTGTCAGAGGCAAAGTTATTAGAGACACTGGGTAAAATCAGACGGAGCAAAGCACTGCCTTGAGTAGTTCATCAGGAATGTTTACACCATTCTGACCTTTCAAGAGAACTGAATGCGGTTATAGACACCAAACATCATCAAAGGTCTAGATGATGAAACTCTGGTGCAAAGGCTGATATTATGTAGCTCCTCCTGGATGTAGGGAAAGGATGAAGAATTTCCCCTCCTCATAAATACTCAGAAATGAGATCCCAGAAGATATGAGAGTTAAGATTGTAATCTTGAGCAGTTTTCTCTACAAAATTCTGAGATCCATCACTAAAGCTTTTCATGATGTTAAAGTTGGATTTTGAGTATGAATTCAAAGAGCAGAAACCATTGTGTGTGAGCACGTCTACTAACATTTATGACCAACCTAGATAGCATATTCAAAAGCAGAGACATTACTTTGCCAACAAAGTTTCGTCTAGTCAAGGCTATGGTTTTTCCTGTGGTCATATATGGATGTGAGAGTTGGACTGAGCGCCGAAGAATTGATGCTTTTGAACTGTAGTGTTGGAGAAGACTCTTGAGAGTCCCTTGGACTACAAGGAGATCCAACCAGTCCATTCTAAAGGAGATCAGCCCTGGGATTTCTTTGGAAGGGAATGATGCTGAAGCTGAAATTCCAGTACTTTGGCCTACCTC
Source organism: Tragelaphus eurycerus (assembly GCA_935064755.1). Taxonomy (NCBI): domain Eukaryota; kingdom Metazoa; phylum Chordata; class Mammalia; order Artiodactyla; family Bovidae; genus Tragelaphus; species Tragelaphus eurycerus. The sequence continues at coordinate 2,966,683 of CAKXYN010000083.1, forward strand.
ATGCGAAGAGTTGACTCATTGGAAAAGACTCTCATGCTGGGAGGGATTGGGGGCAGGAGGAGAAGGGGACGACAGAGGATGAGATGGCTGGATGGCATCACTGACTCAATGGATGTGAGTCTGAGTGAACTCTGGAAGTTGGTGATGGACAGGGAGGCCTGGCGTGCTGCGATTCATGGGGTCGCAAAGAGTTGGACATGACTGAGCAACTGAACTGAACTGAGAGTGCAGATCGCAAGGGAAGAAATCTGAGGGGCAGTGTATTTGTACCATAAAGTATTATTTGTCTCTCTATTTTATAAATTCTATTCCAGGATGAAACATTCAAGTTATAGAAATATAAGAGATCCGCTTCTCTTATCAATGACTACTATCACTAGGCTGAGGCAGGACCTAGGCTGAAGACCTAGTCTTGTCCTGAGCTTTCTTGTGGAAGCTCATTTGGTGTGTCAGTTCCAGGCTTGTTTGTACCCTACAAACACACAGAGAGAGTGTTTATTCTATCTTGGTGATTTTTTTCCAGAAGCTCATTTGGGATGTCAGTTCCAGGCTTGTCTGTATTGTGTGTGTGTGTGTGTGTGTGTGTGTGTGATTTTATCTTGGTGATTTTTTCCAGGCTGATTCCACTAATTGTGATTTCTATAGAGAAAGAGAATAAAATGCCAGCCTCCCTGGCAGCTCAGCTGGTAAAGGATCCACCTGCAATGCAGGAGGCCCTGGTTCGATTCCTGGGTCAGGAAGATCCCCTGTAGAAGGGATAGGCTACCCACTTCAGTATTATTGGGCTTCCCTGGTGGCTCAGATGGTAAAGAATCTGCCTGAAATGTGAGACCTGGTTCAATCCCTGGGTTGGGAAAATCCCCTGGAGGAGGGCATGGTAACCTACTCCAGTATTCTTATCTGGAGAATCCCCCGGACACAGGAGTCTGGCAGACTACAGTTCATGTGGTCGCAAAGAGTCAGACATGACTGAGCAACTAGGCACAGCAAGTGTGTCATTTGCTGATCTTTGTGGAGGGCAAGAAAGTGAAGAAGGATGTACAATAGCGTGAGGATCCTCCATCTGAGCAGAGGCAGTCAGAGGCAGGTTGGCAGGGGAGGTCTTGCGTTGTGGGTCAGGCTAGGCTAGGACAGTCAAGGTGCCACCCCATGATTATTTTCTCTATGTGTCACACAATCTGACTCCTTGCAGCACCTCATACACCAGGCATGTTTCTACCTCAGGACCTTTGCACTGGCTACTGTTTGTATTTAAAACAACTTTCCCCTAGGATGGCTCCCACATCTCCTTCAACTCTCATGGAAAGGTCATTTTCATTGACTTAATGAAGCTCACACGGCTCATCTTTTTTTAAAAGGAATCTTGCATTCTTCCTCAAAATTTTCTTGGTTTTCCTCATGGTACTTACAACTTTCTAACATATCTGTCATGTATCTATCTGTCTAGCTATTTCATGAGCCCTTTGACTGAAAGAATGATTTTTCCCCAGTTCTCAAGCCAGAGTGAAATGCTGCACTCAGAACATAGGAAATATTCTCAAATTCCCTGTGTTCTTTCTGTTTCATCTTGTGGAGATAGAGAGTGTTTTGCCAGGAGTCCAGAGACTGTGGCTTAGAAGGAAAGGGCAACCCACTCCAATATTCTTGCCTGGAAAATCCATGTACATCTCATGGGGTCGCAAGAGACAGACACAACCTAACAACTCAACAACAATAATCTGCCTACCTACTATGTGTCTGAATGTAAATAAATAAAGGCGTTTGTGTATCTGTTTATTTGAGTATATATGTATACATACATAATTGCCTTTTAGAAGATGTACTCTGAAAGAGAAAAGAGTTTCATCTACTTTGTTCATCAATGAATCCCATACATACAAGATAGGCTTGGCACAGGCTGTAGGCCCTCAGATATTTGTCAAAGAAATAATTTACTTTATATTGTTTCCTTCAATTACTTTCCATTATTATGTGAAACCATTATGTTTTTATTATATCTATAAGGCAGTTTTTATTATGCTTTTAAAATGTACTTTTTTTTTTTTAAGTCATTGATTTTCAGAACAGGCTCAGGGAATGCGATTATGCCTTCACCCAAGTCATTTGCATTTTACAGACACATACTGAGTCAAATCACACAACACGTTTGAGGAGTAAATAAATGTTAAACTGATGTTAAATAATCTTTAAGGAGAAAGAGTGGAAGCAGAGGGGCTTCTTTGTACATATAACTTCCTGGGAGCCAGGCATTGTCATGTACCATTTTGCAAGGAAAAACCTGAAGTTTGGAAAAATCAAGCTTGTTACACAGGTCATACAGCTAGTAAAAAGAGGAGATATCGGATTTGTTATCCCTGACCCCAAAGCCTATGGCTAACAAGCAACACACTGCACCATCTTCAAACTACGAATTCTCTAGAGATGGTGCTGCTGCTAAGTCACTTCAGTCGTGTCCAACTCTGTGCGACCCCATAGACGGCAGCCCACCAGGCTCCCCCGTCCCTGGGATTCCCCAGGCAAGAACACTGGAGTGGGTTGCCATTTCCTTCTCCAATGCATGAAAGTGAAAAGTCAAAGTGAAGTCACTCAGTTGTGCCCGACTCTTGGTGATCCCATGGACTGCAGCCCACCAGGCGCCTCCATCCATGGGATTCTCCAGGCAAGAGTACTGGAGTAGGGTGCCGTTAGTCACAGACAATTGGTGTGTTGCAAGTGGTAGTGTGCCAGACAGATATTCTCCATTAAAATTAAAGGACTCACATGCCCAGGTGTTGAGGTTGCTGGTCATTGTCGGCTGTCCAGCTACCAGTGGTCCTCCATGGAAGGGAGCCTCCAAGGTTGCAGGGTGAGCGCATATCCAGTGATTCTTTCATGTGGAGTTCAAAGGCCTGGCCCATGCAACTCTGAAGGGTCATCCTAGCTCCAGAGTTCCCTGGTGGGGTCAACTGAGGCCTTTGTTTTAACTACATCACAGCCCAGTCCCTCCTTCTGTTCGGTTCTAACACCTTCACTCTCCATAGATTTATCTCCAAATGCACTTTCTTCTTTTTTTTTTTTTTTTACAGCTACCTTTGGGGTTTTATCTTTTTTTTTTTTCTTTTAAGTTTTATTTTTTTTATTTTTTTTAAATTTTATTTCATTTTTTAACTTTACAATATTGTATTGGTTTTGCCATATATCAAAATGAATCTGCCACAGGTATACATGTGTTCCCCATCCTGAACCCTCCTCCTTCCTCCCTCCCCACACCATCCCTCTGGGTGGTCCCAGAGCACCAGCCCCAAGCATCCAGTATCGTGCATCAAACCTGGACTGGCGACTCGTTTCATATATGATATTGGACACAGAAACCTCTGCCAGAGTCTGGGTCTGAGGGATTGGATTAGAGTCAGTTCATTAGTTGGTACTGTTCAATTCAGAGATTTTCACTAACAACAGCAGTTGTATTACATGCCCAGTCATTCAGTCATGTCCAACTCTTAGGGACCCCATGGACTGTAGCCCACCAGGATCCTCTGTCCATGGGATTTCCATGGGAGTGGGTTGACATGCCCTTACAGGGGGTCTTCCTGACCCAGGGATGGAACCCACTTGTCCTGCATCTCTCTTGCATCTGTGGCTTGATTCTTTACCATTGAGTCACACAACACCATTAGCATACTCCTTAAACCCAGTCTCATATAGTAGGGCATAATGGAATCCATGGTTCTACAAGCCTGAGACACTCCTCTTAACTTCCAGGAGCATGCTGGAGAAACCAACTATGGTACACAACTTGACCCTTGTGAGATCATCTGTTTTTTTATTGGCTTGGTGCAAAACATCATCAGTTTGACAATCAAGACATCCAGTTAGAACTTGCCCCTGAAATATCCTTCAGAAGTAAACCCCAGTCTGTCCTGGGCCTTAAGTTGCATTGCATTTGAGAGAATCAAAGATGCATATACCTAGTTAGTGCTCTCAAGTATTCCTTGGTTTAGAGGGTAAGTTTCTAATGTGGGTACATCAGAACCACTTAAGAACTTGTGAAAAATGCCCAAGATTGACCTTGGATTGGGGACCAAAATTATTCCTACTCCAGGCAAGAACACTGGAGTGGGTTGCCATTTCCTTCCCCAATGCATGAAAATGAAAAGTGAAAGTGAAGTCGCTCAGTCGTGTCCGACTCTTAGCGACCCCATGGACTGGAGCCTACCAGGATCCTCCGTCCATGGGATTTTCCAGGCAAAAGTACTGGGGTGGGGTGCCATTGCCTTCCCCCACTTAATTTATATATTCTGATACAAATGGTTCATGAGCCCCTTGTGGAGAAACTCGTCCTGAAAATGATGATATAAAACATGCATTGGACATGCATTGTTCTGTCTATTCTTACTGAGTAACAGGTGATGCAGTGGCCTCTATAAGGTACGTGAGTGTTTGTGTGTGTATACATACATATGTGTATTCCGTACTTATGGAATATAGTCCATAATACATACATTTCCTGAGAAACCATTATGTGTCAGATGCTATGATAAGCTCCACAGAAGCTTGAAGACAAAAATGCTTGGGTCCTTTCCTCAAAAGGCTTAATTAGAACTAGATAAGAGTCATTTATTTCTGCCTTCATTTATTACCTATTTATTTCATCAATGAGTTCATCCCTTCACATCTCAGAACATACTTACTGAATACCTACGAAATGAAATGTGCTGTCAAAATGACAAATAAAGAAATATACAAAAAGTACATTACATGGAAGACCCAATAGCCTACTATGGGAGGGTTGACAGATCCCATTTATTTCCTCATATTTAAAGCTTTGTTAATGAAAATATTTCCCATGGCAACGAACAAGCAATCCTGTGGACGTAGTAATCACTGTTAAAATACTGTGTTTGGACCCTCCTGATTCCCTTCAGTGTACAAACCTAGGGATTAGAAGATAGCAGTAGTAAGAGTTCCTCCTGGTTTGCCTGACTCAAGTGAACCGTTTTTGAATTTGGAGAATTTCACAATCATCAGTCAGACTGACCCTTGCTAGCAGTTTTCTGGATTTCTAGGAAAATCTCTGGTATGTGTCATGGTAAGGAAATGTTCAAACAAGGAAAAGGGTAAATGAAGAATCATAATCATTTAGAAAGAATTCGCCAAGAAATAGAGGTCTCCGTGGTGTAAGTGAGGAGTTGCACAATGTGGTTACAGGAAATGCTAGATACATGACAGGTGGGATTGGGTTCTCCTCTCAGCCCCGCCACCCCCGACCCCAGGGCAGAGAGCTTGAATCTGGCCCAGCTTCCTTTCCTATAGAGGCAGATGGAAACACAGGATGCTTCTAAACAATGATCCCAGACCTCCATTACCAGCTCATTATAACCGTTGTGAGAGAGGTTATCTCGTATCCATTCCTAGTGCAGTGATTTGGATTTGAGAGATTTATGTAGATTTGGGATTTAGATCCAGATCTTCAGGCAGGCTCTCTAGACCTCAGTTAACTAGGCTTTCCAGTGGATTACTTCTCTTCTGTGTGCCTCTGTGTCTTTATGAAAGCCAACAGTGAGAAAATAGAGGATTCAGCACTCACAAAAGGTAGTCTGAACTCTTCCTAAATACAAGACCCTCCTCGTCATGCCTGCCTCAGCTGTGTGCTCTCTCTCTCCTCCAGCTGCCCCTGCCTGCTGGCCATCAACTTTTTTTTTTTTTTACTATTTTGATCTTCTATCACTTTTCTGAGTCCTTTCACTCTATTCCTTATGTGCTGTGATACTGTTCCTTCTGCTTGGGTAAGCTTATTCCTACCTTCCTCACCTCACTCTCTCTCCTTTGCCCAAACCCAGGCCACTCATCCCTTGAATACATGATGCATTTCAACTTATTCTTTAGCTTTACTGGTCCTTCCTCTGGGAGTTTTTCTCTGATGACACCAGTCTGGCTTCGACTATGTTCTTCCATGATTCCCATTAGTACCCTTATCTTGGCACTAGCCTTTGATTTATTTGAGTATAAAGACTATATGCTGATCTCCATCTTTTGTACAGTGATGTGCGTGATGTCAACACACAGTGGGTACTTAATAAACACTTGGAATGAGTGAATATAACAGCAAGCATCTTTGCTAATAATGAGCAAGATGGTCATACCTCCATTATTTTAAAATGAAAACACTCATTTGTTTTCAGCATTATCCCATATTTTATATAATACACATTTATTTAATAAAATTACATATTTTATTTAATAAAGTAGAAAATAAAAGAAAAAATGAGAGTTTTGGTCATATGTTTATCCCATTAACACTTACTGAGTATAATCTTTTTCAAAAATCTTTTCAAGTTCCTATTATTTTATCACAGTTTCTTTAAAATTTATTGTTGGTTGCACTGGGTCTTTGATGCTTTTGTGCAGACTTTCTCTAGTTGAAGTGAGTGACGGCTGTTCTTCATTGCGGTGTATGGGCTTCTCATTGTCATGGCTTTTTTGTTGTTGTTGTTGTGTGGAGCACAGACTCTAGGCACTCGGGCTTTAATAGTTGCAGCTTGCAGGCTCCGTAGTTGTGACACACAGGCTTAGCTGCTTCACAGCATGTAGAATCTTCCTGGACCAGGAATCGAAGCAGTGTCTGCTGCATTGGCAGGTGGACTTTTATCCACTGCACCACCAGGGGAGTCCTGGCATTTACTAAGTATTTTCTAAGTACCAGAAAGTGGAGAAATTAAGTAGAAAATGGCACCATCTCTTCCATCAGGAAATTCAGTTTAGCAATGGAGACAGACATGAAATGAGTGTTGATCGTATGTTCATATTAACTGAATATTTATTATACACCAGACCCTGTTCTCGGCAGTGAGATCATGCCTTCAGGGAGCTTCTATTACAGAGTGAAAAGTGACAGGTATCTGAAGAGAAATGACGCATGTGGGGAGAAGCAGGGACTTCTATAAGGAGGTGACATTTTGGGTAACCTGCGTGGAAAAAAAAAAATGCAGTACTAACTTATAAGGATGAAAGCATACTTATTTAATTATGGGACATCTAATGCAGACATGATTGTAGGAACAGGGTTCCTGGAATCCAGTGGTTGCTTGATAAAGGTGCCTTTCTGGATTACTAAGCCAAGACCAAAAATGAGTAAAATGTGGCTCTTTCCATCAAGAATCATGCATTCTAGTGGAAAAGAGACCGAGGTACGAGGTAGTAAAAGAGAGGAGAAGCTGAGAGAAGAGTTGGACACATTCCTCCCCACTACGCCCACCCTCCTTGGTCTTTCTGTTCCTTCCTCTGAAACCAACATTCTTCTTGGGAGTTCTAAGTTCTCTAGTGTATCTGTTTCTTTTGCTGGGTGCTCCACCTTGGCGTCCTCCCAAATGCCTCCTGCAAATGTTTATTTTTATAAATGTTGCATACACAAGGGCAGGAGATAGGGAAAGGGGTGAGCCAGAGTCATTTACGAAAGCACTTTGGCACTCTGCTCCGGAAATCATTTCCGCAGGAGGCTGTCCTGGACGGAGTGCACTTATTCTCAGACCTTCTATCCCCATTTCCAAGCAGAATTTGCAATTCTTATTTACAGTCAGAAGCTCCATAGGCTTCCGAGCCAAAAGCCTCCTTTCCTGAAAAGCCAATGATGGACTCCAGCATTCCATCCTCACCTTTAACAAGAAAGCTTTCCTGTTTGAGCCAAAGAAATAGCCAGGCTCTTGGGCCGGAAGGAGGCCTGTAGACCTAACTCATCTCCATCAGTGAGCATTTAATGGGCACCTACTTGTGCAGCTCTTGTTCCGGACACTGAAGGAACAAGACATAGGATCCTACAAGGGCAGGAAGGAACTATTTTTTAGGAAGGACATGCCACACCTTACCACACTTTACATACCAGACATCATAAAATGTTAATGAAATAGATATTATTATCCCTTTATAGATGCAGATCCCTTTATAGACTTTATAGATCAAGGAAAGAAAGAAGGAAGGCAGGTAAGGAGGAAGAAAGAAAGGGAGGGAGGGAGAGGGAAGAAGCAAAGAGGGGAGTAAGGGAAGAAGACAGGGAGGGTTGAAGAATTTGAAGCTCTGTAACTTGTACAACTCCTGACAGCTGGTGAGTAGGCTCACCACCCATTTTCCCCCATCACCTCTAATCAAGCTCTCATCTCTACCTCATCCACAGGGCTATACCAAGGAGTCAGTTATCAGCCCTCATTTTGAGCTTCATTACCTATTAGCAACATATATTTTATCATCCCCTCCTCCTACAAACTGGAGAAGGAAATGGCAACCCACTCCAGTGTTCTTGCCTGGAGAATCCCAGGGACGGCGGAGGCTGGTAGGCTGCCATCTGTGGGGTCACACAGAGTCGGACACGACTGAAGAGACAGCAGCAGCAGCAGCCTCCTAGAAACACTTCCTTCACTTGACTTACAAGCCATCACACACACTGTCCTGGTTTTGCTGGCTCCTCACCCAGATCTCTTACTGTCAGCTGACATCTTGTCAATAGATTGATGTCTTGATGTTGGAGTTTCTCAAAAACTCAGTCCTCGGATTACCACCTTACGCTGTCTGAATTCACTCCTTGGGTGATCTCATTCTCTCTCATTGCTTCCAATATTATCTGCATACTGACAGATCTTTTTTCCTTTCATTCTGGATCATTTCTTCATATTGGTACTACAACGAGTATTTGATTTATCTCCTTGCATGTCTCAGACTTATTTGGAAAATTAAACTCCTTTCCTTTCCCCATCAAACCCAGTCCTGGGATGGACTCCTCAGTCTCAGCTCTGGCAACTCCATCTTTCCCATTGCTCAGAACAAAACACCCTTCTATTTCACTCATATCATGCACCCAATCTTACAGGATACCTAGTTACCTTCAAAATACATCCTGGATCCAGCTACTTCTCACCATCTCCATGGTCACCAGTCTGATGCAAGCCTCCATCAACTCTTGCTGAGGTTATGTGGTCTCCTTCCCCATTCCCTTTGCCCTGAAAGGCTGGTCTCCATTTGGTGTCCAAGTTGATCCCCAAAAATGTATCAGTTGTCCCTCTGTGACTCTCCAAAGTCTTCTCATCTCACTCAGACTAAAATCCAAAGTTCTTAAAATAATTGACAAGGTCCACCTCCATCTGGTCTCATGTTCCCGCCTTGAACTTAGCACTTACTCACCCCCCACCCCAACCCCACTTAGTCTCCTGCGGTCTCATTGGCTTCCCTGGAATTCTGTTCCCCAGACATCTGCATGGCTGACTTCCCCTCATTCTTCAGATCTTCACCTCAAGGTAGCTTTTTCAAAAGGGATGTAGTTGACCACTCTACTGAAAATTATAACCCTGCCCCAGCAGCATTTTCTGTCCCCTCCCTTGTTGGTGCTAACCATAATCTTTTATTCCATATATTTTGCTTTGTTGTTTTCTTCTCTTTCTCTCTCTCCACACTAGAAACTAAGTCCCTTGAGGGCAGGGCTTTCTGCTGGTTTTCCACTGTTATATAAGAAGCACTTTAGAGAAGCGTGTATAATACACTGCACCTTCAATTAATATTTATTAAGTAAGTAAATTCAAGTGGGTAAGGATAAGGAAGGCATCAGTGAGATTTAGCATGGGCAAGGAAGGAAAAAAGCTTCCTCATGGAGAAGGAAAAAAGCTTCTCTGATGTGAATGTGAAAAAAGCTTCTTACAATGTGCCAAGTACTAAGTTGATATCTTATATCCATTATCATTAAATTATCCTACACCCCTGAGAATTGTTATATTGTTGTTTACATTTTACAGAATAGAACACTATAGTGTCAAAAGGCTAATTCACTTTCTCAAGGTCACTATAACAATTTTTATAGACACCCTGAAGTCCGTTCTTTTTCTCTCTGGTTCCTGACTATGAGATACAATTTTAGAAATCTGTCTTGGGGATGAGGCTATCCTATTTAAAGGAAGAGGGGGGAAAATGAAAGAAAATTTTAAAAAAGAAAAAAGTTCTTATATTAATGTATTTGTTTATTTTTCAATAGCTACTATGATTTAATTCTTATAACGACTCTATTATACTACACTGTGTCTTTAGGGGAGAAGAATGAACAGTATTTTCTGCCATCAGTGAGATTACAATCTAGGAGAGCTGACACTAACATAAAAATAAAAGTGCTTTGTGCTTCAGGAGCACAGGGGAGGGAGCAATTGATTTGATGAGGATGGAATCAAACAAGGAAGACCTCAGAGAAAGAGGACGTCTAAACTCAATCCTACAGGATACCGAGGACTTTGTATTCCAAGCAGGGCTGCATCAGGTGCAAAGTAATGTCACTTTGGGGAAGAGCTTGTTTTTGTTGTCATTTTGTTGAGTCCCTAAGTTGTGTCCAACTCTCTCATGACCACATGGACTGTATCCCTCCAGACTCCTCTGTCCATGGGATTTCCCAGGCAGGAATACTGAAGTGGGTTGGTATTTCCTCTTCCAGGGGATCTTCCTGACCCAGGGATCTAGTCCATGTCTCCTGCATTGGCAGGCCAGTTATTTACCACTGAGCCACCTGGCAAACCATTTGGGAAAGAGCTTAGGAGGTACAACAAAGAGAAGGTGGATCTGGGACTTTTCCCTAGGGCTTTGGAAACTATGGGCAGATTTAATCTGGAAAGTGGTCTTGTCAGATCTGTTCTTTGTTGAGATCCCTCTGACACTCATCATGAAGAATGTCTGGCATGGGAAAAAAAAAATGGGGACAGGATGCTAGTCTAAGGGGCCTAGCGAAGTATGGGAAGACACGATGAAACCAATGCTGGAGCAGGAGAAGTGGGAATGCTGCTGCTGCTGCTAAGTTGCTTCAGTCGTGTCCGACACTGTGCAACCCCATAGACAGCAGCCCACCAGGCTCCTCCATCCCTGGGGTTCTCCAAGAATACTGGAGTGGGTTGCCATTTCCTTCTCCAATACACGCTAAGTCGCTTCGGTCATGTCTGACTCTGTGCAACCCTATGGACAGTAGCCCTCCAGGCTCCTCTGTCCACAGGATTCTCTAGGTAAGAATACTGGAGTGGGTTGTCGTTTCCTCTCCAGTGGGAATAATAGATGATGATGATTTGGGTATACATACTTAGAGTGTTAAAATCAGCAGTTCACTATATCACCTGAGGCGATTAAATACTTCTGATATCCCAGACACAGCTCAAATCAATTGAATCAGAATTTCTGGGATTTACAATAGGTTTTAAAGCTCCCTGGATGATTTCAATGTGTACCCAAGTTGGAGAACCATTGGTTTACAAATTACAGGAATGGATGACTAATTGGATATGGCCGGAAATAAGGGGGAGGCACCCCACCCAGTACTGCTGGAAAAATAAGAAGGGGGAGAAGGAAGGAGAGAGAGGAAAAAGAAGGAAACTGAAAGATAAGGTTTTCCAGCCCACATGACTTAAAGAAAGGCTGTTATTTCAATATCTTGTCTAAGAATCAGACTGGCTACAACTGGTGCTTGATGAGTAGCCTTGAGCAAATGACCCACTCCTCAGCTATAGAGAATGGTGAATTTACTTTATGAAACTATTGTGGGGATTAAATGAGATGATGCTTTTAAAATGCATAGCATAGGATCTTCCCTGGCTGTCCAATAGTTAAGACTTTGCTTTTCAATGCGGGGCGGGGGGAGGTTCAGGTTTGATCCCTGGCTGGGGAACTAAGATCCCACATGCCTCGGATCCAAAAACCCAAGCATAAAACAGAAGCAATATTGTAACATGTTCTGTAAAGACTTTAAAAACTGCTGCTAAGTCGCCTCAGTCGTGTCCGACTCTGTGCGACCCCATAGATAGCCTCCTATCAGGCTCCCCCGTCCCTGGGATTCTCCAGGCAAGAACACTGGAGTGGGTTGCCATTTCCTTCTCCAATGCATGAAAGTGAAAAGTGAAAGTGAAGTTGCTCAGTCGTGTCTGACTCTTAGCGACCCCATGGACCTCACCAGGCTCCTCCTCCATCCATGGGATTTTCCAGACAAGAGTACTGGAGTGGGGTGCCATTGCCTTCTCCAACTTTAAAAACAGTCTCCATCAAAAAAAGCCTTAAAAAAGAAAAAACACAGCATGGTGCCAGGGATGTGGTGGATGCTCAAATTTTTAATTTTGTTTATTTATTTATTTAATTCTTATAGGCAAACATGAATCTCTGGGAAAAGGAATGGTTTCCAGATGAGGGGTACTAAGTTTGGGTCTCAACTGATTGAACTTAGAGGGTTTGTAGAGTTATCAAACAGTCATTTGGAAGTAATATTTTGGTTTTCAAAAGAGAGTTCAGAGCTATAGGAACAAATTTGTTACTGTTGACAGTTGATATTAATTATGGTTGACATATAAGTGTATATTATTTTTGCCCAGTCACTAATTCATGTCCAACTCTTTGGGACCCCATGGACTGCAGAATGTCATGAATATGGTCATATAAGTACATCGTATGTGGAGAGAGAGTGTAATGAAAGGAATGGGAGAATGGCTAGTGTATCGGGTAAAGGCAAATCACTCTAAACTTGTTTCCTTCTCTATAAAGTGAAGATAAGAGTAAGTCATACTTCAGAACATTTCTTGGAGATTTAAATACGATGATACTGGACAAAGCACATTGAAAATGTGGGATATGGGAGGCATCAAAGTACAATAAGCCAGAAGAGAAGAAAGGGAACAGATTTTCAAAAGAGTAGTTTTTCAAGAAACAAAAGAGTCTCAAATTTGAGAAAAGATCAATTGTGTCAAGTACATAAAATAAATCATTTGGGGCCACAATGTTCTCCTTGGTATAATGAGCCCTTGAATAAAAGGATATTTACATAAATGGTAATTTATTGTCCTACTTTAAATATGAGCTTCCTACCACTGAAAACAGAAGTGCAGTCTGTCGTAAGATTCAATACTGCTTCTCAAGAGAAAACAGTTACTTGCTGGTTTTAAGGCTGAAATCAGTTCCTTTCCGGGTTGTCACTGAAGAAATCATGTATAATATAATGGGAGGTGTCATCTTCAATATCTCTAAAGTACCTTTAAAAATTAGTTTTATGGGCCTCCTCCTTGTAAAATCTCTGTATACACTACTCCATAAATGCATATTTACTTGGGATCAGATAGTGATAATAGTGTCTAATGTTACCATGATAATGAAATCAGCCATCACTGAGCAAGCATTTCTTACATGTCAATCAGTGTTGGAAGTGTTTTTATTTGCACTGTTTTCATCTATCCCCAGAAGAAGGCAGAAAGCAAGTATTATCACCTGTGTTTTCCATATTGCAAATCTGAGGTTCCTAGAGTCTGGGTGGCCACCCAAGGTCAAACCAGCAATCAATGGTATGGCCAGGAAGTCTACTAATCTCCAAGATTTGTGCTTGTAGTGCTACTCAGCTCCAGAGTTCAACCTCCTCTTTCGGAAACATGGTTTGTGATGTGAGTGGTGAAGGTAAGAATCAAGAGGGAAAAGAGGCTCTGAAAAGTGAAATGCTGTCCCTTAGGGCCCCACGAGTCTCTTGATATGAGGCGCCATAGGTTCAGAAGGTGCCCCTTCTGGCTAAAACTCTATCCTATCGTGCTCTATGAGATATAACACTGGTTGACATGAGCTGAGAACAGAGATTCTTATGTTCCTGCCTTCAGCTGGGCAGAGAATATTTTCAGAAAAGTATTAAAAACGTCAGGCAGATTGGGTTTAGTTGTAACTCCTGACTCTTAAGCAATCAAAAAGGTATTGCTTTCTACTTATTTCTTCTGCACAAAGCACGGATCTTACTCTTCACATGAGTCGGTGGCCAATGGGAGAAGCCGAGTGGAGGAGTCTTCACCTAGATCATCTGGTTCAGTAAAGCCCAGTAAGGGCACACCCTCTCCAGGGGAGTGTTGTCAGCCATGCTCCTTGCTCTCACAATTTATGTTCTCTAGGCTTCCCAGGTGACCCTAGTGGTAAAGGACCCGCCTGCCAGTGCAGGAGACACACGGGAAGCAGGTTTGATCCCTATGTCAGGAAGATCTGATGGAGAAGGGCGTGGCAACTGACTCCAGTATTCTTGCCTGGAGAACCCCATGGACAGATGAGCCTGGCGGGCTACAGTCCACACGGTCGTCCAGAGTCAGACATGACTGAAGCAACTTAGCACACAGGCACACATGCTCTCCTCAGCTACAAAGATAAACCCCTCAGTACCTCAAGCAACAGAGCCCTGCTAATACCCTGCCCTCATCAGTCTCCATTCAGATGCCAGCCAAACAGCCTCATGGACCAAGGTAGTGAGTTAATAAGTCAGCATCCTTTAGGATGCTTCTTCTTTTGATTGACACGGGGAATTGGAATGACTGCCTTTGAGAAATTGGCAGTGATGTAATATAGCGTATCGTCTACACCTTTGGGACATGCTGACAGTCTTGTTTTCAAACCTGGCCCGCTCGCTTACTTGCTGTGTGACCTAGAGTAAGTCCCTTACTCTCTGACTCTCAGATTTCTCATTTGTAAAAAGGGAAAATTAATTGCACCTATTTCTTCTGATAGGCTTCCCTGGTGGCTCAGACGGTGAAGAATCTCCCTGTCAATGCAGAAGATACGGGTTCAGTCCCTGGGTTGAGAAGATCCCTGGAGGAGGTCATGAAAATCCACTCCAGTATTCTTGTCTGGAGAATCCCATGGACAGAGAAGCCTGGCAGGTTACAGTCCAAAGGGTCGCAAAGAGTCAGACGCAACTTAGTGACCAAAACAATAGCAATTACCTCTGATAGATGGGAATGTTGTGAGGAGGAAGGGAGTGTGTTTCCATATGGAAGGAGGTCTGCATGCAAACACTTGTAGGTTCTTACCACCGCTCACTTGTCTAGCTGGGATGAAGAGCTAGGAAGTCATAGCTCAGCAATGTCCCTTTCCTCTTTGGACTCTTCCTGTCTTCTGAGAACCGATGATCTGGTTTGCCGTCTGTCATGCAATAAACCCGGCTGTTATGGCCCTGCTCATGCCCAAGAGGCCTGGGGATGTCCAGGGCCTCTCTGAACAGGTGGACACCTCTGTCTAATTCTGAAAGAATGCCACTGCCCCTTCTTAAACAGCTCTTTCAGTAATAAAGGCTACATTTTCCTCTCTATCTGCCTAATCCTTTGTGTAACTTGGTTACACAATGTAAGAACTTGGGAGACTCTCTAAACTCCCAAAGGAGTTTAAATAAAACAATGTGAATCAAGTGATGAATATGGTGCTCTTGGTTCTGTTTGAGAGACATAGTCTCAAGTATACTTTCTGCTAAGGTGGACTTTGTGTGACCCAAGAGTTAGCATTCTAATTGATGCATCTACTTTCCATTATTAAAATCAGTAACTGATTACTGAGAATTTGCCAAATTGTGTTTAGCACTGGATATAGTACAGTTGTGAGAAAGGGTGAATCTCACCTCTCAGAGATTCGTCAGGCTGTGTGTGTGCTAAAGTTGCTTCAGTTGTGTTCGACTCTGCGACCCTATGGACCGTAGCTGACCAGGCTCCTCTGCCCATGGGATTCTCCAGACAGGAATACTGGAGTGGGTTGCTGTGCCCTTCTCATCAGGCTACTGAAGTGAAAAATGTGTGCATATATACACACTCAGGCAGGAAAGAAACACACTACGAGGGAAAGTCAGGTGAATTGCTCTGAGAAGCTGCTGTATAACAGGTACTGTTAACTATTTATTCAACAAGAAGGCACTTCATTTCATTTTTATTATCATGAAATTGATGTAAGGGTTTGAGTGAGCTCCTTTTGTTGGGGCTAGGTTCCACCTCTAAAAATAGAAGAGGCTCATTGAATGACATGTCCCTTAGAGCAGCAGTTCCCCACCTTTTTGGTACCAGGGACCATTTTCACAGAAGAAAAGTTTTTCCATGGTCCTGGGTGGTAGGGGATGATTTCAGGATGATTCAAGCACATTACTTTTAATGTGCACTCTATTTCTATTATTATTACATCAGCTCCACCTCAGATCATCAGGCATTAGATTCCCAAGGTTGGGGACCCCTGTCTTAGAGTCTTCCCAGGCTTAAAATGCTCCAATCCATTATTTTCCTCTATCACAAGGCACTGCAAGGGCAGAAAGTCAGGGATGATTCTTAAATAAACCTCGCGGTGCCTTGGGGGCTAGGCTACAAGGCATGGGGCGAAAGAGCCCCGCTTCCATGCTCCCACCTTGCCTCAGCATGGTTCCATTTCATCCAAGGTCATTCCTTAGAAGAGTGATACATGTTTCACCTTGGTGACGGTGACGCCACCCCCATCCTGGGTACTATCATCACTCCGTCTAGAGGCAAAACTAAAACCAGCTTCGAAGAGAAACGGATGTGTCTGTCATCTTGCCCAGGCAAACCAGGAGGCAACACCAGATTCTGTCCCCACCTGTACACAAGCAAAGAGTCACCAGAAACCCCAAGGGGAGCCCTACCTGTGGTGCAGAACTTGGCACCACCAGGGTTCTCACCGGAAGAGGCAGGAGCAGTGGGGTAGAAGGATCACACAGTATATTCAAAATAGCCCATCCACTTAGGTCAGCAACGGACTCCCTCGCGTCTGAGGCCAAGGGAGGTTGAGAGAAGGAAGAGATAGGATGATGATCATAGTGATGATTTACTGAGTGCCTACTATGCACCAGTTACTGGTTTAAATGCTTTGTTCTTTTGAATTCTTGAAACACTATGAAACATCATTTGTTACATTATTATCTTAATTTTACACCTGAGGAAACTGGGGGCACACAGAGTTGCAGTAACTCATTCAAGGTCACACATCTAGCAAATAAATGGCTGAGCTGAGATTGAATTCTTATCTGTCTCCAAACCCTCTGCTCTGTACTGAGATTTCATACATCCTTCTTATGAGGGCTATGTGTGACAAGACAACTTTTCTCCACTGGCCTCAGTTTTCCTTATCAAAACAAGGGCTCTTTCCCTCAGTAGAAATTTTCTAAATATCTGCTTTCTTCTCTCTATCCTGACAACAGTGCCCGTGTCCAAGGCACTTTTCTCTCTCATCGAAAGTAAATATTCTGAAGTTCATCTTCCACAATGAAGCATGTGGGATATTTCTTAAAAGCGAAAACGGTACCTTTTCTTATATTTCTTAAAAGCGATCTAACCCGTACCTGAATTCCTCAGTGGTGTAGCCTTTAAATGTAAAACAAATCTTTTACATTCCAGTTCTGTTTTCCCCTCCAGCCTCACCCCCTTGCCACTTTTTAAATATACTTTATTTACTTCTCAGAATAAGTTTCTTCTGCTTCTATTAAACGGCAAAATTTTCCCTTGACCTTGTAACTAAGCATGTGCTGATCCTTCATTCTGATCGTGCTCCATCCCTGACGCAGTCCACCTTGATAATTCCAATAATTCTGCTAATTCCGTTACAGCGAGTACTGTGCTTCCCATAATATCTTCGGTCCCTACTTCCATTATATTAGTTGAGTGAATGAAGTAATAAAGAAAGAAACAGACTAGAGAGATTCAGGGTAGTTATCATAGAAATCAGAATCAAGTCCCGTTGCTACCCTTGTGCTCCAAAGGTTCTTGAAAATTTGAAACACAAAAATGGTAACAAAGAGGGCATTGCAGCTCATACTAAAGTCACCGTTCTTCCCAGCCCACTTACTGGACTCTTGCCTCCTGAAAACAGAAGTCATATGCCTGGATGCAGAGGGCTCAGCAGGTGTGCCCTGAGCATGTCACACAGCTAGGTGGATTATTAATGCGTTAATTAATAATTCATTAATAATCCACTTTAAAATACCATAAGTATTTTAGATAACAGAAAATAAGCCCTTTTACCCTTGAATGCACTTTGATGTGTACTGACAGAAGGAGAGTCTCTCTCAAAAGCAAGTGGGGAAAAAAAAAAACTTCAAAGTTTCTTATACCAGGAAAGATTAGAATTTTCAGACTTCATTTCATTAAAAATACTGTGCAGTTTCCAGTCCTCTAAAGACCCTCACTAAATATTAATTGAATGTGAATTGAATTAAGTAGAAAGCCTATTTATGACTCTTGTCCTGTTTTCTCGTTCAGAGGAATTTGGTGAGCAGTAATAGCTGCCTATTGCCTTTTGATAATGAAAATTTCTAGATGTCAGATGTAGAGAAGGAGGGAAAGACTTGAGATGAGAGATTAGAATTGATTAGATTTGGGTTCAAATCCCAGCTGTGCCTTGAAATGTCTACGTGTCCTCAAAGGACTTATTCAAATGAGTCTTGACTTGCTTGTCTGTAAACTGAAGATATTGATACTTATTTTTAGATATTATGATGTATTCTGAGAATAAAACAAATGACTATGTTAAGCTCTAAGTTAGAATCTATATTAAAGAAATCGTTCATCTATCCATGCAAGTCATGTCAACATACTGCCGTGTCAACACATCAACATATTCAAACATCCTCATCTCTCTCTCTTTCTGCATTTAAGTATCTTATTAAAACTCAGTGACTGTTCCAAGATTCTCTTTCTGGACTAATGTCAGGGAACCAGTGGTTCTATACCAATTTGAAGACTGTTTTTACCTTCTAAATCCTCCAGGTTTCTGAGATCATCAGTCAGTTACATGAGGGATATCATTCTACCTCTGGACTGCAGGATTCCTGAGATTTGGGACTTTTAGTGATAAAATCAGGAAAGTCCCAGATAAACCAGGATAAGTTGGTCATGCTACTTCCTAGCTTTGGCTCAATGGAGAAATAGATTCAAGGGTCCCATAGGAACAAGACTCACTTTAGAGAGCTCATCACATGGCAGCCAGAGCTGAGAAAAGCAAGCACATCCCAAGATTAAGTGAATCCAAAAGAAAGGGAACTTCCAGACAAGATGGAAACAGCAACTTTTAGTTGCTAATGTTGAACTCTAGTTGTTCAATAGAATAACAGGACTCACAGAAGCTAGACTCTCATTGTCTTATTAATCAGGGAACAAGGGGTTAAAAGTTAAAGAAAATGGGGAAAATGAGTTAAAGGGGAAAACGAATTAAAGAATGAAAGAGGGCCTGGCATTGTTCTCTCTTTGAGATATCCCTTCACCCATCTGAAAGGAGCTAGGAAGTAGAATTCTTGGTTAGGTCATTTATGATTCTTCCAAGTTCCTGCATAAGATGAGTTCTGGTGTAAGCATGAATTGGAGACATTAGGAGACTGAGCTTGAATTCTGGCTTCCCATGATCCCCAGCTGTGTGATTTTGGACAAGTCATTTACTTTTTCAAAGTCTTAGATGTTGTATAGAATTTAATATATAATCTATTTAAAGGAGCTTTGCAAAGTACTGCTTGAACATGTTGGTTCATACTATTTAAAGCAGTAGTTCTCACCTGGGGGTAATTTCACTTTCTTCCCAGTGGACTTTCAGCAACATCTGGAGGCATTTTGGGTTGTCATGCTTGCAGGAAGGCATGTCAGTGTGCTACTGGCATCCAGGAGGTAGAGGGCAGGGATGCTACTCAGCTTCCTGCAATACACAAAGCAGCCTCTTCTCACCTCTCAGATAACTGTCCAGACCTAAGTTGCATGAGTGGAGATGCCCTCATTTAAATGTCAATCTGTACCAATTTTCTTCTGCTTCAAAGTTTAAAGTGAAAGTGAAGTCGCTCAGTCGTGTCCAACTCTTTGCCACCCCGTGGACTGTAGCCTACCAGGATCCTCCGCCCATGGGACTTTCCAGGCAGGAATACTGGAGTGGATTGCCATTTCCTTCTCCAGGGGATCTTCCCAACTCAGGGATCAAACCCTGGTCTCCCGCATTGTAGGCAGACGCTTTACCGTCTGAGCTACTGAGCTCTAAGGCCCAAAGTTTAAGGTGGTATAAATAAAAACATTTAAGGATATTTTTCTTCCTACATGACCAACCAGTAACAGCCATCAGCAATTAGATCCATCTCTTATTCTCTTTAATGTCATCCATATCAGGGGGTGAAGATATTTGATTCTTCGATCTAATGGCTTTTCAAAAGAAAACATTTGTTCATGTGCATATGTATGTGAGCTTCCTTGGTGACTCAGTGGTAAAGAATCCACCTGCCAGGGTAGGACACTTGGGTTTGATCTTTGGGTCAGGAAGATCCCCTGGAGAAGGAAATGACACCAACTGCAGTATTCTTGCCTGGGAAATCATGGACAGAGGAGCCTGCTGGTGCTAGCGTTGGTCGCTTGCTATTGCTGCTGCTGCTAAGTCGCTTCAGTCGTGTCCGACTCTGTGCGACCCCATAGACGGCAGCCCACCAGGCTCTGCCATCCCTGGGATTCTCCAGGCAAGAACACTGGAGTGGGTTGCCATTTCCTTCTCTAGTGCATGAAAGTGAAAAGTGAAAGTGAAGTTTCTCAGTTGTGTCCAGCTCTTAGCGAACCCATGGACTGCAGCTCACCAGGCTCCTCTGTCCATGGGGTTTTCCAGGCAAGAGTACTGGAGTGGGGTGCCATTGCCTTCTCCGGTTGATCGCTTAGTCATGTCCAACTCTTTACGACCCCATGGACTGTGGCTCACCAGGCTCCCCTGTCCACGGGATTTTCCAGTAAGAATGCCAGAAGGAGCTGTCATTTCCTTCTCCAGGGGATCTTCTTGACTCAGGGATCGAACCCAGGTCTTCCTCATTGCAAGCAGATCCTTTACCGTCTGGGCCACAGGAAAGCCCCCACTTGCCTGGGAAATCCCATGGACAGAGAAGCCTGGTGGGCTGCATTCCACAGGGTCACAACAAAGAGTCAGACACGACTTCGTGACTAAACAACAACAATATGTGTATATGCCTGTGAGTGTGTGTTCATTCTCTTTGAGTATTTTCTGGGTTTGACTATTTTCTGGGTTTGACTATAAAATAACAACTTGTAAAAGATCATAACAGGCCTACGACTATAGAATAATGCTTTATGCTGGGGAAATGACACTGTCCATAACCTCTTACAACTCTTGCACATTTACCAGAACTCATAGAATTTTCACTTATCTTTGATCATTTTAACTTATCCTCGACTTCCCCAGTGGCTCACATGGTAAAGCATCTGCTTACACGTGGGAGACCTGATATTAGATGATAATAAAGTAGTATCCCCATTTAGCAAGTAAACAAACTGGTATTCAGGGATTCCTTGACTTTCTTAGAATCACAAAGTTATTAGCTGGTGAAGATTTTCGTGTCTCAACACTAGAAAATTTGCAGGTATTTATATGAAGCCAATATAGATATGCATTTGTGCTAAGACTGATTATTTGTTTTGGCTCAGCATTTCAGCTAAAACCAACAAATGTTTGTTAAGTAGCAACACGAAGTTTGGAGAGACCCAAATGACACAATTCTGCCATCAAATTTTCAGAGACGAGGGAAAAAACTTTATTTAAATGTTGTCTGGATATGATAATGTTAAATAAAACTGTGTTGATTTCTAACTTACTAGAAGGAACAGATGTTCAAATGAGTTTGCCTGGAAAACTGTGTCATCACATGAAAGATAATTAAAAGTTAACATAAATAATTAACTCTTTCCAACATGGCATATGTTATATGCTGAAATATGCATATATACAGACATATTTTGTATTCTCAGTTGGATTTCAAGGCCCGTGAAAGTAGTGACCCTTCTCATATCATATGTTAGATGTTGCCTAACTTATGTTTGGGCTATAATTTAAAGAAAATGCTTGCAGGGAGAGGGGTGGGCAATGGCTGAACATATTGAAAAGATAGCTTAGAAAGCCAAGGAAGAACTACATGAATAAAGTAATAATTATATTTACAGTGTGTGATGGATTATGATTTTAAGGATTTTCTATGATTAAATGTCACTCTTCCAAATAAGTAGGATGCTCTTTACTGCATTGAATGTATGTATTCTCATTTACAAATTAAATTATCTGTCAACATAGAATGGAGAAGAGTCAGACAAGACAGGCTTGGATTCCAACCCTGTACTTGGAACTTCCCTCACATTTCTCCTGGGACACTGGAGTAGATTCTTCTCTTTGCCTCACTTATAGGACAGACTTGTTGTGAAAATCTAATAAGAACTCCTCTGTTCACGCTTAGCCATTGAGCTGACCATGTGGTATCCTAAATTGACCTACGTCTCATCCAATTGCCAGTACATTGAGTTCTCCAAGAACTGATGAACTCATCCATCAAGAGCATAACCAACTGAGCTGAAAAGCAATTTTAAACAAGCATCTCTTTAAGAAGGAGAAGTAGAAAGAGAAGGCTGGTGGGAAGAGGGGTAAGGGGAGATAAAAACAGACCAGGAAAGGGCGAGGAAACCCCTCCAGTTCTTTGACCCCTCTCCTTTCTCCCTATCAGTCATGCCCAGGCTTTACTTCCTCCCCATAGCTTGGATTCTTGACACCCACTTTAAAGGAGTCCTTTGTCCATAAACTATTTTCATTTCCTTCACTGTGGAACATTCACTGACCTCTCTGGGAAAACTCTTCTGCACACATCCAAAGATCTTCCTTATTAGTGTTGCCTCTGAATACGACTGCTAAACCCCGGAAGAAGGAATGATTGCCCAGTGCTGAGGGTTGAAGCTACAGTAAATTTATAGTCCCAAACTCCCCTTGAGCCCTCGACACTGAAAGCTTTCATGTTTCCAATTCGCACTGCTCCTCTCAGGCTTTCTTCTTTGCAACTGTCTCATCACTTCCTTTTGGGTCTGGAAGTTCCATCAATTCTTTCTTGGCTCTCCACAGATAAACCCTCCTTTATAATAGGAGCCAGCACTGGGGAATTCCTTTAACATTCTCACACATGTCTTCAAGATAAGCTGCCTATTCATCCTCTGTTCCTCCTATCACACAAAACATTCATTTATGTCTCTCCCTTACTATCTAAAGATAATTCCTTCATCAGAGTTCTGGTGAACTCCAGAACTTTGAGCAATCACCTCCCTATTATGTGTCAGCAACTTCAGCCGTCTTGCTCCCATGAACTGCTCCCATCAGTAGTAGAGTTTAGTTCACTCTTGTTAAGATATTAAAATTTCTCTCAGATTAACAAGTTACAAAGAAGCCTAAATCTATGTCTCTTTTCAAATACTAACGTATTTTCTCTGTTCTTTGCAACCAGACTTCTATAAAAATTGTCTATACTTCTAATCTCTCCCTTTTTCTTCCTGCATTTTCAAATCTACACATTATACCATCTACCTTCCTTCATTTCATTCATTTCTCATCTGAATGACATATGCCAATGTGTGATTCGCAATTCATGAATACTGGCTGATGAATCAAACTTGCTTTGCCCCACCTCTCCACTATCTACTTATCCATTTCATCAGCAACTTCACTGCTGATGAATCCCGTAAACGTTTCTCATTCCTCATATAAATGGCCATTCACAGCATATGATATTGCTGTCACCGTGTCTCCTGACATCCTCTTCTCTTTCTGTAATAGCTCTATTCTGATACAATTCCTGCATCATAAAATTTACCTTTTAAAAGTACAATTCAGTATTTTTAAAATATATTTACAGAGTTATGTAACACTAGCCACTATCTTGGAGAAGGCAATGGCAACCCACTCCAGTACTCTTGCCTGGAAAATCCCATGGACAGAGGAGCCTGGTAGGCTGCAGTCAATGGGGTCGCACAGAATTGGACATGACTAAAGTGACTTAGCAGCAGCAGCAGCAGCCACTATCTAATTACTGAACATTTACATCACTTCAAAGAAATTTCATATCCTGTAGCAGTCATTTCTAATTCCCTTCCCCTACCCAGTCCCAGGCAACCACTAAGCTACTTTATTTTACTTTTCTTTTGGTCTATTCTGGACATTTTAAGTAAGTGTAACTATTCAATGTGATATTGGGTTACTGGCTCCTTCCACATAAAATAATACTTTCAAGGCTAATTCATGCTGTAGCATTTCAGTATATCATTCTTTTGTGGCTAAATAATGTTCTGTTATATGGATATACCACATTTTGCTTATTCATTTATCTGTTGATGGATATTTGTTTTGGCTACTTTTTTGGCTGCTATGTATAATTATGCTGTGAATATTTGTGTACAAGTTTTTATGTGGGAATATATTTTCATTTTTCTTGGATATATTCCTAAGAGATGAATGTGCATTCAGATATTTTGCCTGTAAGTTATGTTATCTGTCTTTTTACTATTGAGTTGTAATAAGTTTTTATTTATTTTGAACGTAAGTCCTTTATCATAAAAATAATTTTCAAATATTTTCTTCTATTATGTGGATTGTCTTTTCATTTTCTTGATGATGCCCTTGAAGCAAAAAGGTTTTAAACTAGATAAAGTCCAGTTTATCTACCTATTCTCTTTTCATTTACACTTTTGGTGTAATATCTAAGAAAGGTTTGTTTAATTCTAAGGTATAAATATTTAATACTATGTTTACTTTTAAGAATTCTGTAGTTTAATTTCTGATATTCAAGTCTATGATCCAGTTGAGTTAACTTTTTCATATTGTGAGGGGTCCAACTTCTTTCTTCTCCTTATATCTATCTAGTTGTCACAGCACTATTTGTTGAAAAGACTATTCTTGTGGTTTGTCTGAGCAATCTTATCAACAATTAATTAACTGCAAATATAAGGATTTATTTCTAGGCATTCAATTGCTATAATAAATGAAATTATTTTCTTAATTTTCTTTTTGAAATATTGATTGTTAGTGTATAGAATACAATTGATTTTTTACATATTGATCCTGTATCCTGTAGCTTTGCTGAACTTACTTATTAGTTTTAATACTTGTTTGTGGATTCCTTGTGTGTGTGTGTGTGTGTGTGTGTGTGTGTGTGTGTGTGTATTAGTCACTCAGTCATGTCTGACTCTTTGCAACCCCATGGACTGTAGCCCACCAGGCTCCTCTGTCCACGTATCTCCAGGCAAGAACACTGGCATGGGTTGCCATTTCCTTCTCCAGGATTCCTTAGAATTTTCTATATAAATAATCATGTCATCCACAAATAGAGATAGTTTCATTTTATTCTTTCTAGTTTGGATGACTTTTTTTCCTTTTTTGACTAACTTACCTAATTAGGACCTACAGCAACAGATAGAAATAGTGAGAAGGAGTGTCCTTGTTTCTGATCCTAAGATTTCAGTCTTTCACTATTAAGCATGATATTCACCATGGATTTTTCTGAAATGCATTTTAATGTTGAAAAGTTTCTATCTATAGTTTTTGAGTTGCTTTATGATGAAAGATCACATATTCAGAAGCAGAGACATTACTTTGCCAACAAAGGTTCGTCTAGTCAGGGCTATGGTCTTTCCTGTGGTCATGTATGGATGTGAGAGCTGGACTGTGAAGAGGGCTGAGCACTGAAGAATTGATGCTTTTGAACTGTGGTGTTGGAGAAGACTCTTGAGAGTCCCTTGGACTGCAAGGAGATCCAACCAGTCCATTCTGAAGGAGATCAGCCCTGGGATTTCTTTGGAAGGAATGATGCGAAAGCTGAAACTCCAGTACTTTGGCCACCTCATGCAAAGAGTTGACTCATTGGAGAAGACTCTGATGCTGGAAAGGGATTGAGGGCAATAGGAGAAGGGGATGACGGAGGATGAGATGGCTGGATGGCATCACTGACTCGATGGATGTGAGTCTCAGTGACCTCCGGGAGCTGGTGATGGACAGGGAGGCCTGGCGTGCTGCGATTCATGGGGTCACAAAGAGTCAGACACAACTGAGCGACTGATCTAATCTGATCTGATGATGAAAGAATATCGAATTTTGTCCAGTCATTTTAAAGTTTGTACTGAAATGATAACGTGGTTTTTGTCCTTTATTAATATGGTATGTTATCTTGACTAATTTTTTAGAAATTAAAACAACCTATATTTCTGGAGTCTTTTGTTGTTCCATCACTAAGTCATGTCTCTTGTGATCCCGTGGGCTGTAGCACCCCAGGCTTCCCTCTCTTTCACTATCCCCCAGAATTTGCTCAGATTCATGTCCATTGAGTTGAACTTTCTCATCCTCTGCCACCCCCTTCTCCTTTTGCCTTCAGCCTTTCCCAGCATCAGGGTCTTTTCCAATGAGCCGGCTGTCTTTGGGTCAGGTCACATAAAGACAAGCCCTGTGAATGGGTATTCCAGGGAGCTTCCCAAAAATCAAATAGTAATAATTCTCTGAGAATGGGGCTTTTGGGAGATTCCTAAACTCTGTCTTTTCTAGATTGTGCATTTCACAGCCACCTTGCTTATGAGTCTGTTGATTTTCATGGCTATGGTTTGGGAAGGAAAGATAGCTATATGGCACGTTAAGATGCCACAAAGCTGCTTACTATTGTTACTGAAGTTCAGCTGCTTTCCTTCAACAGAAACTCTTCAGATTATTGCAAGCTTTTGGTTAATATCTAGCATTCTGCAAAGGTTGGTTTTGGCAATTGTTTCAGTGTTCTCCTTGCTTGGATGGAGGAGTGGATTTTCAGAGGTCTCTGCCTGGCCATTCTGGAAGTAATCCTCTTTATAATTTCCTCTTATCTCTCTGGCTTCTCTTAGGAACTTTGAAAGCATTCTTCTTAATATGTCTGACCCATTACTATTTGTTTCTTTTTTAGAGTTCTGTGTTGGATTCTGCTTCCTGCTCTCACATCTTTCATCACTTCCCCAGATGTCCTGAGCCAGTGCTACGGTTTCACGAGCATCTCCATGCTGGCAACTTCACACTCTGAACCCCAACTCCAATACTTGTGCTGAGTATTATAGCACCCCTGTGCCTCTAACTTTCTATCAGTATGTTTTGGAAGGCCTATCTCAAACCCAATCTGTCCCAAACTAAATGCATCATTAACCATTTTCTCCCACCTCATCTCTGTTACTGCTACAGACACAGCCAAGAAAACCAACAGTTACCCTTGACACATTCCTTTCTTTAACCCCTCCAGCAAATCAAATAATCTTTTTATCTGGTCATCCCATTTTCATGCTTTTGGTCATGTTACCTCCTTTCTGGCTCCTTGTTGCCTTTAGAATTGAATCCAAGTGCCTTCCTGGGGTCTACAGAGAACTTCAGGATTTGGAATTCTGTCATCTGCTGCTGCTAAGTCACTTCAATCGTGTCCGACTCTATGTGACCCCATAGACGGCAGCCCACCAGGCTCCCCCGTCCCTGGGATTCTCCAGGCAAGAACACTGGAGTGGATTGCCATTTCCTTCTCCAACGCATAAAAGTGAAAAGTGAAAGTGAAGTCGCTCAGTCATGTCCGTCCCTCAGCGACCCCATGGACTGCAGCCTTCCAGGCTCCTCCACCCATGGGATTTTCCAGGCAGAAGTACTGGAGTGGGGTGCCATTGCCTTCCCCAAATTCTGTCATCATCTCTAGTATAATTTCTCCCTATTCTCCCAGGCAGCTTTCTCCCATTGTATTTTACACAGGCTATTGTAAGAGAAATCCTGTGTGTTTTCACTAATTCTCACTTTTTTTTTTTTTTTTTTTTTTGCTTATGCTACCTTGAGTTGCACTTTGTTACTTGCAATCAGAGTATCTTAAATAATGTGCTAAGCATCTCAGTGTAGCTGCAGCATGTCACCTAGCTTTACTTATTCTTCGAACTTCACTCATCAATGTATCTACCCTCTTACTCAGCTGATCAGATTGCTCTGACACCCAGTGTTGGCCATGCTTTTCTGGTCCATCTTCCTGACAGATTTTACCAGCAAAACTCTTTAATCTCTGCTTATAGTATGCTGAGAAATTAGTACCACCCATTATTTCAACCCCTGAAGAGAGAGTTTCTCTCTTTCTTCCTCTCCTCTCAAATAGAATTCCCCTTCTCATTGCTTATCTCAGGAAAGGGGGAAAAATGAATATTTACCAGCTAAAATGTATATCTAGCATATGAAATATATTGTCCTTGAGGCAAAACCCTTTTAGGTACTTTCATCTCTTCTTCATCCAATAGATTATATAACCCCTTTGAAAATTTTAGAATCAAATAGAACGGTTATTCTTTATTCTACCTCTGGGGGAGTTTAGATCCTGGGTTCCTTCTTTGTTTAAATCCATGTGAAGCGGTCATGGGGGCATCTCAAGAGGTAACACACGGTGGGTCTGGGTCTGACCAGCATGTGCTGTAACCTTTTTTTTCCTTGTACTTGCTGATTTCTGACCTTGATACAGTTCTCCAACCACTTAATCTCAGTTTCTTCTTCTTCTTCTTTATTTTTTTTTAATGTATATAAAATGGGGGCGATTTGGTCCAAATTCCAAATGATTGGTAGAGCTAATTGTGTGAATGGATGTGAAAAGTCCAGCCCTGGATCTTGTCCATGGTAGCCACTCAATAGATGGCTGCTCAGCTTACTAGCATTAACATGACTACCCAGCCTGCACCCTCTATTCTGTTAACAGATTTCAGCCCTCTAATCTTTTGTTTCTTCATCCTAATCCTTCATTTCCTCTGACTATTCCTTTTTGGTTCCGAGCAAACAGGCCACTCGTATCTGGATCTGGCAGACCCTGAAATCTCTGCTTGGCTTTGCCAGGCAAGTTCAGGCATGTACAGACATGTCCATGAGTTTCTCAGAAGGTTGACCTTGCCAAAGCCAGAGCATCACTCCCCCTCCCTTCCCACTGGGTTCGGTGCTCCAAGCCATTGGACATCATTTTGTGCTTTCGAAACTCCAATATTTACACAGAGTCTGTGTCTCTGATTTACCCGATGTCCAGCTGCTGATACTTATCTTGAAATTTCTAAGTGCAAGACTGCAATCAAAGTGTCAGGGCACAGAAATGAACAAATAAAGATGTTTGGGGACTGCCTCCTTTTCTCATGAGATTTGCAAATTTTTCTTGGCTTGCATAATTGGAGGTGGCTGGGACCGTGGGCCCCTTCATTCCTTGGCCCAGTGGTACTGCACATGGCAATGTTACAAATACAGGAGCTGGATATGCAGAAGGGGGCCTCACCCCTGCTAGGAAAGCGTCCACCTCTGTGCCTCCCAGACAGCGTTGACGCATTCAGACAAGCTGGACAAAGAACGTACAGTCTACATTCCCTGGCCTTTGAAGGGAAGATGTTGCAATGTACAGGCACTTGGAGTGTTTTGCCTAATTCATCAAAACATTCACATTTGCTAGTAATACAATGCATCTATGATGAGAAGGACCCAGGGGGAGCTCTGTGGAGTAAGGGTAGAACGGCTCATGTCTCTTAATTTCTACCATTCGGCTCAGCTTTGAAGCAGCCTTCCCTTCATTCAAGAAAGTGTTGCAGTGTTGTTTAAAAGGCATGGGACTTTGGAACCAGATGGATCTGTGGCTCAGACATGGTAGTTGTGGGATCTTGGGCAATATATACTTCCTAAAGTCTCTTCTCTCATCTAGAAAGTAAAGGCAGTAAAACTAAACTCAGAGCTTTTATGATGATGCTTTAAGATAATGTGTAGCATTTTACCAGGGGAACAGACACAGTGAGTGCTATAAATGCTTTTATCATTCACTTGCTTTTTTAAGTACCTACCATGTACCAAGCACTCTGCTGGGCCCATAGCTTTCTTTTTCCACCTTAGAGATGATTGAAAATCTGAATGACAGTTGGGAAACAAGGGGAAGCATATTTCAAAAGAGAAAAAGAAGACTTGAGTTTCATGCCAGTATCACCTCTGACTAATCTCCATGGTCTTAGATGAAAGACTTCTCTGTAAACCTCAGTTTCCTCTGCTGTAAAGCAAATTGATTATTCCTATTCAGAAAGCCAATGGGACAATGTAATAACAACAACATTATTATTATAACTAGTGTTAATACAGAGCTTGTTAGTTTCCTTCCTAAGCAATTTTAATTCACTGCTTTACTTCAACATTACAGCATCTCTGGGAAGACTTATTATACAGCTTTTCAAATGGAAGGACCAAGGGACACAGGATTTAAATGGTTTGTCCACAGCTAGCAATCAGAAAGCAGCCGGTCTGGCTCCAGAGTCTTTTCTTTCAGTCATCATATTTTGTATTAGGTAGACTCTAAAACCCTTTATAAATTTGGAGATGTATTATTACCACTCTGGAAAAGTCTACCTAGCGAACTCCATTTTGCTTTTGTCATTGCAGGATCCAACATGCTTCTTTTCAAAGAAACTGAAATAATTGCTCTACAGTGTATTTTCGCCAACATGTTTACATATAGAAACATTGAAATAGTTTCCAGTCAACATGTATACATACATCTGCCATCTAGATTCTACAACAAGAGTTTGACTATACTTGCCTTATCACATACATATCTAGCCATCTGTAGACCTCTCTCCCTCTGTCAGTCCATCTGGTTCCTGATACATTTTGAAATGATTTGTAGTCATTACCGCAAATTCTCAAAGTATGCATACCATTATTCAAAACTTAATATACTTTATGACTTTTCTTTTCCAAAATGTGTTTTAGGTTCCATATCTGGGATGGCTATTCGGGAACCTGAGAAAATCATTAAACTAACATCCAACCATGGGATAGTTTCCTTTTCACAATATTACTGTATCGTTGTTGTTGTTGTGACAGCTATCGTGATTTTCACACCTGCATTTGTAACACTGAGGGCCAGTCTGCTCTGGGGCTGCTTTCTTCCCTGCTCAGACCTTCCACTTCATCCCAGACATAATGACTCCTGCTCAGTTTTTCTCACTCCCACCCTCACCCTCTTGTGCCCAAACCCAACCACAGTTTGCTCTCTGCCAGACCTCCATATATCCAGTGGCATTCCAGTGCTGCCACAGCATTCCGCCTGGAATCCAAGTATCTGTCTGACCCAGCCAATTATTACAATAACACCTTATATTTAGTTAGTGCTGGTTCATTATTTCATTCAGTAAGTATTTATCAAAAGCCGATTTAACCAGGTGACCAGGAGAGGGAGAGGCAGAGAGTGGGCCGCGGGCACAGAGGAACAAACGAATTAAATCAATCAGCACACAGTTATTGCATGACTTCTGTGTACACAGAATCACCATCAAGGAGTTTATCATCAAGTTGAAGGAAAAAAAAACAAAAGCTCAAGAAATAATTGGAGCCCAGCTATACATGGAGAAGCAAGCAAAAGGTGTAAGCAGTCATGTAGGTCTTTGAGTGTGAATATCTGCCAAAGAGATGTAGAATAAGGATTTGACTGGGACTTATGGAGAGAAATGAGGCCGTAAATACATACTGGGTACACCCTGGGCCATGCACTATTGGAGGGACAAAAGAAGGCTTTTTTGAATAGGGATAAGAATTGTGTTGGGCAATTGTTAAAATATCTTAGAATGTGTAAAGGACTTGAATGATAACGTCAATTACTTAGAGCTGGAAGGACTTGCCACAAGGATAGATTCTATGTAATTAAAAGATGGCCATGTGGCAGCACCTAGACTGCTTCAAGAACTGTCAGGGCTGAAATTGTTTGGCAACACTCTAGAAGTGCTAAAGACAAAGCTGAGGACTGTTGTTGAACCTGGCCCTTGATTGGCTCTGTCTTCAGCACGCATGATTGCTTTGAGTAATAATTTTTAAAAAAAGAATAAAGCATCCTTTAGGGCAAATTAATTTTTTGAATTAATGTGTGCTTTCTTTCAGCAAGTTAAAAACCTACCTCATTTCACCAATCCCAGACACACAACTTGGAGAGCAGAGTGCAGACTGGATTTTGTGTGTGTATTAAAGTTGCTCAGTCATGTCCAACTCTTTACTACCCCATGGACTATAGAGTCCATGAATTCTCCTGGCAAGAATACTGGAGTGGGTTGCCTTTCCCTTCTCCAGGGGATCTTCCTAACCTGGGAATCAAACCCAGGTCTCCCACATTGCAGATGGATTCTTTCCCAGCTGAGCCACCAGGGAAACCCACTCAGATTTTGGCTCCCACTAATACTCACCTTCTCAGCCATGATAGCCCTGTCCATGTTTCCAAACAACATGACTAGGAGAGAAGAGAGATAAATTTATCTTGATACACCAAAAAAGTGGGCTTCCCTGGTGACTCAGTGGTAAAGAATCCGCTTGCCAAGCAGGAGATGAGGGTTCAATTCCTGGGTCAAGAAGGTCCCCTGGAGAAAGAAATGGCAACTCACTCCAGAATTCTTGCCCAGGAAATCCCATGGACAGAGGAGCCTGGTGGGCTACAGTCCACAGGGTTGTGAAGAGTCGGACATCACCGAGCAACTATACAAAAACAAAACAATATCACCACAGAGAAAGGAGTCAGTCGGTCCCATCAGGGGTATTCAGGGAGTGAAAACGTCTCTCTGGGTGGTTGTGGAGCTAGATGAAGATGTTAGAAAACCTCCAGTGGCCCTCCATCTCTAGTGTTTGAGGGCTGAGACTGTATTCTATGGTAACCTCAGTTCACCCCCACATTACACTATCCTTTGTAAATAAACAGGGTCACATTAATCCCTCCGTTCAGTTCAGTCGCTCAGTCATGTCAGATTCTTTGCGACCCTATGGACTGCAGCACACCAGGCTTCCCTGTCCATCACCAACTCCCGGAGCTTGCTGAAGTTCATGTCCATAGAGTCAGAGATGCCATCCAAATATCTCATCCTCTGTCATCCCCTTTTCCTTCTGCCTTCCATCTTTCCCAGCATCAGGGTCTTTTCCAATGAGTTGGCTCTTTGCCTCAAGTGGCCAAAGTATTGGAGCTTCAGCTTCAGCATCAGTCCTTCCAATGAATATTCAGGACTGATTTCCTTTAGGATGGACTGCTTGGATCTCCTTGCAGTCCAAGAGACTCTCAAGAGTCTTCTCCAATACCACAGCTCGAAAGCATCAATTCTTTGGCGCTCAGCATTCTTTTGGCCCAGCTCTCACATCCATACATGACCACTAGCTGTGACTAGACAGACCTTTGTCAGTAAAGCGTCACCATGCCCTTCCTGTAATTTCCCAGCACCCCCTCTTTTATGTTGGAAATTGATGAGTCCACTTGGAAAGGGACTCAGCACTTCCAAGGGTTGTGTTGTATGAGCGTGGTCCTGGGACTGGAACGTCCAGATGCTCTGCATTTTCAGGCATCTTTAAAATGCCCAGATTTGACTATGATCTCCCCCAGAGTGATGAAGAGCATATTCGCACCCATTCTGTGCCATGTTTCATCTCCTGGGCACTGCGGATGCCCTCTTTGTACTTTTGTGCCTCCCAAAATCTTTGAATAAATAGCTCCTTCAATTTTAGTCCCTGGACCATGCCAGACACATCATAGGCACCGAGTTGTTCTCACCATTCCTCTTTCCCTGCAGCCTTCCCCATTCCACCCCCTCTAACGAGCACAAACTACACGTATAAATAAACATGCACCCAGCCAGCTCTCCAGACATGTATGAATCCCAGTGTCAGTCTCAGCTTGGGCTCATATTGCTACATAGTAAATCTATCATGAGTATTTGTGAAATCCTCAGAGAATGTCCAACTGAACTGAGTTCTTGGGATACATTTTAGATGGCAAATCATTGGACCCTGCTGTGTAGAAATGCAGTCAAATAAGGACAAGTTTACTTTTGAAACATAACTTTGAGGGGTTTTTTTGGTTGTTGTTGTACAAAATAAAACAGTCTCATTTTAAACTTTTAAAAATACAAACAAACATGAAAGAAAAATAATGACTGAAAAGTCCCACTATCCAAGACAAGATATCTGCTAATTTTTGATTTGTATCATTCCAGGACTTTTCATAATTTTTTTTTTTAAACTAGGTCAGAAGTTTGAGACGTACAAGTTATTTCTAACATTTTGCCATTGCCAATCATGAATGCTCTTATAATGGTATCTTTGTGGAGATCCATGATTATTACCTTAGAATAAATTTCCAGAAGTGAAATTAGTGCCACAGACCTCCGTGGTAGATCATCTGGCAAGTTATGCCAGCTCTGACATCAAACGTATCCCAGATCCCAGAACTGTTCACCAATTCCACCTCTACTATTTCACTCCATGCCCCCGTACAGCTTGTCCCCTTCCCCCTAATCCATCACCCTAGAACAGACCCCTTAGTGAACCACTGTAGTCCCCTGCCCCTAATCCACCAGCCTAGTCTGTCTGCCCCCGGTCTATCTCCCTAGAACAGCTCTCCCTAGTCCATCAGTCTAGAACTCCCCCTAGTGCATTGCTCTAGTTGACCTGCCCCCAGATCCATCACCCTAGTCTGTCTCTCCTTGGTCCATTACCCTAGAACATCTCCCCTAGTCCATCCCCCTCAATTTGATTCCCCTCCGTTCCATCAACCTGGTCTATCTCCTCCTTAGTCCATCACTCCAGAGGATCTCCCCCTAATTCATCCCCCCAGTTCCCCTGCCCCCTAATCCATCATCCTAGTCCATTTTACCCGAGTCCATGCTCCCCACAATTCAGCACCCTCATCTGTCTCTCCCTAGTCCATCTCCCCAGAACATCCCTTCTTGTCCATCACCCTAGTCTATCTTTTTTCCTCTTTACTGCTATGGTTTGATTCTTGGTTTCCCAGTTTCTGCTTTGAGCACTTTAGATTTTTCCCCATAGGATAAGAAATCTTATAAATGTAAAGGCAGATCATGTTAGTCTCCTACACCTAGAAGTCCCTCTCATGGCTTTCAAAGCTTCAAAGTTCTCAAGGTCTCTGCCTTAACTGTTTCTACAGGGTCCTACCTGTGTGTCCAGCTGCTCCTTGCTACCCTGTCCCCACAGACACAGTCTTATCCAGCATAAGTGGCCCTCCCACTGTTCCCTGAATGCAACATTCCTGCCTTAAGACTGTTTTCTCTTCCAGAAACTCTTCATCCAGATCTTTCTAGGAGCCTCTCCATTAACTCACTCCAAAATAGTTTACCACCCATCACTCTCTTTCCTCCCGCACTTCCAGACTCACCCTGTCAACACCCTGCTTTATTTTCACGACAGCATGCATCCTCTTATTATAATATAAATGTACTTTCCTATTGTCCTACACTAGAATTTTTAGTTTCATAAATCCTTCATCACTGTGCTCCAAAAAACTAGAAATACCTGCCTTCCTAGATGTTCAGTAAGTAAACATGAATTGACTGTATATATGAAAGAATGAATGTATTATTCTATTTAAGTGTATGCAAAAAGTTAAAGCTTTGGATGCCTGTTGCCAAATTGGCCTTCAAAAAAACAATATATCTTACCTCTGCTCTCACTAGCTGAAAATTAAAGGGAATAGTTTTAGCTTGATGTACCCAGATTATTTTCATATTTATTTTCTTAACATCTCCATGAAATAATGTTCTTAAAAGCATTATTGGTTAGGAAAGAAGTATGTCAGATATTTCATCTCACTATAACTTTCCCTAGAAAATGACTTGAAATAAGTGTAATATAAAACTCTCTGAAGAAGAAGCAGATTTTCTCTCATAACTGATCTTCCTTCTTTATGCTTGTCAAGTATTAGTGCATAAGGGGAGCAAATGAAAAGTGAAAAGAGTTGAAGTGGGTAAAGCTTAAGAGAGTCTGTTATATAAGAAAACTCTTGCTCTCTAGAATCAGACCTCAGTTCATTTCAGTAGCTCAGTCACGTCCTACTCTTTGCAACCCCATGAATCTCAGCATGCCAGGCCTCCCTGTCCATCACCAACACCCACAGTTCACCCAGACTCACGTCCATCGAGTCAGTGATGCCATCCAGCCATCTCATCCTCTGTCAAACCCTTCTCCTCCTGCCCTCAATCCCTCCCAGCATCAGAGTCTTCTCCAATGAGTCAACTCTTCACATGAGGTGGCCAAAGTACTGGAGTTTCAGCTTTAGCATCATTCCTTCCAAAGAAATCCCAGGGCTGATCTCCTTCAGAATGGACTGGTTGGATCTCCTTGCAGTCCAAGGGACTCTCAAGAGTCTTCTCCAACACCATAGTTCAAAAGCATCAATTCTTTGGTGTTAGCTTTCTTCACAGTCCAACTCTCACATGCATACATGACCACAGGAAAAACCATAGCCTTGACTAGACGAACCTTTGTTGGCAAAGTAGTGTCTCTGCTTTTGAATATGGAATCTAGATTGGTCATAACTTTCCTTCCAAGGAGTAAGCCTCTTTTATTTTCATTTCTGCAGTCACCATCTGTGATTTTGGAGCCCACAAAAATAAAGTTTGACACTGTTTCCACTGTTTCCCCATCTATTTCCCATGTAGTGATGGGACCAGATGCCATGATCTTCGTTTTCTGAATGTTGAGCTTTAAGCCAACTTTTTCACTCTCCATTTTCATTTTCATCAAGAGGCTATTTAGTTCCTCTTCACTTTCTGCCATAAGGGTGGTGTCATCTGCATATCTGAGGTTATTGATATTTCTCCTGGCAATTTTGATTCCAACTTGTGCTTCTTCCAGTCCAGCATTTCTCATGATGTACTCTGCATAGAAGTTAAATAAGCAGGGTGACAATATACAGCCTTGACGAACCCCTTTTCCTATTTGGAACCAGTCTGTTGTTGCATGTCCAGTTCTAACTGTTGCTTCCTGGCCTGCATAAAGGTTTCTCAAGAGGCAGATCAGGTGGTCTGGTCTTCCCATCTTTCAGAATTTTCCACAGTTTATTGTGCTCCACACAGTCAAAGGCTTTGGCATAGTCAATAAAGCAGAAATAGATGTTTTTATGGAACTCTCTTGCTTTTTCCATGATCCAGCAGATGTTGGCAATTTGATTTCTGGTTCTTCTGCCTTTTCTAAAACCAGCTTGAACATCAGGAAGTTCACGGTTCATATATTGCTGAAGCCTGGCTTGGAGAATTTTGAGCATTACTTTACTAGCGTGTGAGATGAGTGCAATTGTGTGGTAGTTTGAGCATTCTTTGGCATTGCCTTTCTTTGGGATTGGAATGAAAACTGACCTTTTCCAGTCCTGTGGCCACTGCTGAGTTTTCCAAATTTTCTGGCATATTGAGTGCAGCACTTTCACAGCATTATCTTTCAGGATTTGGAATAGCTCCACTGGAATTCCATCACCTCCACTAGCTTTGTTCCTAGTGATGCTTTCTAAGGCCCACTTGACTTCACATTCCAGGATGTCTGGCTCTAGGTCAGTGATCACACCATCGTGATTATCTGGGTCGTGAAGATCTTTTTTGTACAGTTCTTCTGTGTATTCTTGCCACCTCTCCTTAATATCTTCTGCTTCTGTTAGGTCCATACCATTTCTGTCCTTTATTGAGCCCATCTTTGCATGAAATGTACCCTTGGTATCTCTAATTTTCTTGAAGAGATCTCTAGTCTTTCCCATTCTGTTGTTTTCCTCTATTTCTTTGCACTGATCATTGAGGAAGGCTTTCTTGTCTTTTCTTGCTATTCTTTGGAACTCTGCATTCAGATGTTTATATCTTTCCTTTTCTCCTTTGCTTTTCGCTTCTCTTCTTTTCACAGCTATTTTTAAGGCCTCCCCAGACAGCCATTTTGCTTTTTTGCGTTTCTTTTCCATGGGGATGGTCTTGATCCCTGTCTTCTGTACAATGTCACGAACTTCAATTCTATAGTTCATCAGGCACTCTATCAGATCTAGGCCCTTAAATCTATTTCTCACTTCCACTGTATAATCGTAAGGGATTTGATTTAGGTCATACCTGAATGGGCTAGTGGTTTTCCCTACTTTCTTCAATTTAAGTCTGAATTTAGCAATAAGGAGTTCATGGTCTGAGCCACAGTCAGCTCCTGGTCTTGTTTTTGCTGACTGTACAGAGCTTCTCCATCTTTGGCTGCAAAGAATATAATCGATCTGATTTCGGTGTTGACCATCTGGTGATGTCCATGTATAGAGTCTTCCCTTGTGTTGTTGGAAGAGGGTATTTGTTATGACTAGTGCATTTTCTTGGCAAAACTCTATTAGTCTTTGCCCTGCTTCATTCTGTATTCCGAGGCCAAATTTACCTGTTACTCCAGGTGTTTCTTGACTTCCTACTTTTGCATTCCAGTCCCCTATAATGAAAAGGACATCTTTTTTGGGTGTTAGTTCTAAAAGGTCTTGTAGGTCTTCATAGAACCGTTCAACTTCATCTTCTTCAGCATTACTGGTTGGGGCATAGACTTGGATTACTGTGATATTGAATGGTTTGCCTTGGAAATGAACAGAGATCATTCTGTCATTTTTAAGACTGCATCCAAGTACTGCATTTCGGACTCTTTTGTTGACCATGATGGCCACTCCATTTCTTCTGAGGGATTCCTGCCTGCAGTAGTAGATATGATGGTCCTCTGAGTTAAATTCACCCATTCCAGTCCATTTTAGTTCGCTGATTCCTAGAATGTTGACATTCACTCTTGCCATCTCTTGTTTGACCACTTCCAATTTGCCTTGATTCATGGACCTGACATTCCAGGTTCCTATGCAATATTGCTCTTTACAGCATCAGACCTTCCTTCTATCACCAGTCACACCCACAGCTGGGTATTCTTTTTGCTTTGGTTCCATCCCTTCATTCTTTCTGGAGTTATTTCTCCACTGATCTCCAGTAGCATATTGGGCACTTACTGGCCTGGGGAGTTCCTCTTTCAGTATCCTATCATTTTGCCCTTTCATACTGTTCATAAAAACTAGTTAATCTAATCACACTAGGACTACAGCCTTGTCTAACTCAGTGAAACTAAGCCATGGCCTTGGGGCAACCTAAGATGGATGGGTCATGGTGGAAAGATCTGACAGAATGTGGTCTACTGGAGAAGGGAATGGCAAACCACTTCAGTATTCTTGCCTTGAGAACCCCATGAACAGTATGAACAATATGAACTGTTATTTTATTGAGCAGAGTTATTTTATTGAGCACATCTCGAACAGGGTCTCCTGCACTCCATAAATGAAAGCTATTTTTAATCTACATCCTTGTCATATTTGTGCCTTCAGCTATTCATTATGAAACCTTGAGGGAAAAGGACATCGTGAAGTATAAGAACTGTCCTCCAGTATGCAAA
Organism: Tragelaphus eurycerus; assembly: GCA_935064755.1. Classification (NCBI taxonomy): domain Eukaryota; kingdom Metazoa; phylum Chordata; class Mammalia; order Artiodactyla; family Bovidae; genus Tragelaphus; species Tragelaphus eurycerus. The sequence goes on from CAKXYN010000083.1 coordinate 3,005,473, forward strand.
GAGTCATTTTTGTGAAGAAAGGATATGCCTTTAGGAAAGAACTAAAGTTGCAGTTTAACAGACCCTGGGCACCACAGGAACTAGATCTGTCCAGCAGATAATGAGATGTGTCATGAAGCAGCGCACCCCTGCAGTCCTCAAGAAAGGGCTGGGATGACAGTCATGGGGAAAGTGTGACTCTGGATAATGTCACCTCTGATCTGTCCTCAATGCTTGAAGTTCCTCTGTCAATGCATCTCTCTGTTTTGCTTGTCAATGCCATAGGCATTTAAAGGAAGAACTTTCCTATGGCTTCTAAGACCATGCCTCTCTGTTTCCTTCTCCACTGATGCAGAAACTTGGCTTTGAGAACTCACGGGCAATTATGAGAGAAAATGTACCCAACAGTCTTTGTATCTTCATTGACAAGGAGTGTGAACTTGCCAGTTTTCTGTAGAAAACTCTTGTTTACTAATTTGCAGCTCCAAAGTCTATGGCTGTCAGCAAATTAAAATAAGAACTAAATAACTTTTTTTATTATGACACTTACTAAGGAGATCTAACCCATTGTCCACTCTTTCTTCAACACCTTCCCCTGTATAGTACTGAAGTCAGAAAGCTAGACAGTTCACTGGTTGAACACTTAACAGAAATAGAGGACTTACTGGTATCTTCCCATTGAATTGTAGTTTTGGGTTTTCTCCAGAATGGTTTACGTATACCTACACATAAGCCCTATATTAAAACATCACCAGAGTTTACCTAGCCTTCTCAACCAAAACGTGCTATATAGCACCAGCCCCTATAAAACTCTTGCTTACTGAGTAAGTTGACTCTCTCGATATCCAAGAATCATGATTAAGAGTTTAGGCTTTTTTTGGATGCTTTTTAAAAATACTTTATTGGGTAGAGCTCATTTACAATGATATGTCAGTCTCAGGTGTAGAGCAAAATGATTCATTTATACATATACATAGGTTTATTCTTTTTTAGATTATTTTCTCATGCAAGTTATCACAGAATATTAAGTAGAGTTTGCCGCACTGTACAGTAGATCCTTGGTTATCTATCTATGTATAGTAGCATGTGTGTGTTCCTCCGAGCTCCTAATTTATCCCACCTCCCTCTCCCATGGTTTCCTTTTGGTAACCATAAGTCTGTTTTCAATACCTGTAAGTCTTTCTGTTTTGTAAATAAGTTCACTTGTATCTTTAAACATTTTTTAAATTAGATTCTACATACGAGTGACATCACATAATATTTGTCTTTCTCTAAGAGTGCAGTGGAGAAGGCAATGGCACCCCACTCCAGTACTCTTGCCTGGAAAATCCCACGGACAGAGGAGCCTGGTGAGCTGCAGTCCATGGGGTCGCTAAGAGTCGGGCACTACTGAGCAACTTCACTTTCACTTTTCACTTTCATGCGTTGGAGAAGGAAATGGCAACCCACTCCAGTGTTCTTGCCTGGAGAATCCCAGGGACGGGGGAGCCTGGTAGGCTGCTGTCTATGGGGTCGCACAGAGTCGGACACAACTGAAGTGACTTAGCAAGAGTGCAGACGTTGAATTCCACTGACCTGGGTCCAAATCCTGTCTCTACCATGCACTAGTATTGTGACCTCGAATGATTTTCTTAAGCTTTTAGAGTCTGAATTTCTTTCATCCCTAAAATGACTTTTTTGCAGTAAGTGTTTATTCTTCATAAAGGCATCATGACCATTAACTGCAATACCATTATATATATATATATATATATATATATATAATGCTTAGCTAAGTGTTGATGACCACATTACAAGAGCTCAGTAAATGTTCCATTATTATAATAATTAGTTAAATATGTCCTAGACCAAGAGAGCTCTTCTGTAAATAAACTGCTGCTGCTGCTAAGTCACTTCAGTTGTCTCCGACTCTGTGTGACCCCATAGACGTCAGCCCACCAGGCTCCCTCCTCCCTGGGATTCTCCAGGCAAGAACACTGGAGTGGGTTGCCATTTCCTTCTTCAATGAATGAAAGTGAAAAGTGAAAGTGAAGTTGCTCAGTAAGTGTCCGACTCTTAGCGACCCCGTGGACTGCAGCCCACCAGGCTCCTCCGTCCTCAATTCTACATCATTAGTTGAATCCTTGCTGCAACATTGCTGTTTTCCCTGTCACTCGAGCCAGAAATGTTTATTCGTGAACAAGGGGTCTTCAGAGTCCTCTCAGGAGTCGGGCCCTGTGCAGATTGTTTCGGGTGTGTCTCTTCCTCCCATGGTTCTTACAATGTGCAGAATCATCTTGGAGTTCTTCCTCTCTGAGACCCCTCTCCCAGCCAACAAGTGACTAAATTCCATTGATTCTGCTGCGTATGTCTCTCTTAGTTCCACCTGCTCCTCTCTCTATATCTCACTCCAAGTCTTCAGTTCCAGTGTCAGCATCTCTTGCCTGTATTACCACGGCAGCAGCTTCACTATTTGCTCCATTCCAGCCTCTCCCTCCTGCCAGCTCCTCCCCACAGTCAGGCTCAGATGTGTCACTCACAAACAAATCTCAGCCTGCTCAGAACAAAAGTCAGACTCCCTGACATCTCATAGGAGGTCTTTCATCATTTGACTCCGTGTTGGCCTCTAGCCTGACTTTTTGGCCACTTTCCTACATGGGCAGGCTCTGATCCAAGAAGCAACTTAAAAAAAAAAAAAAATGACCTGAATATGCATTTGTTATTTCACCTTTTGGTGCTTCCAAACCTTTGTGTATGCAGTTTGCTCTTTTCAGAAGGCCCTTGCCTCCTAGGAAAACTCACTCTTCAATATTTATTTCAAATGTCACCTCTACTGTGACCTATTTTCAGAGAGCTAATTGCTTCCTCTTCAAAACTAGCTTTGCACCCCAAGACTACTGTTCATTTTTCTAATAGTTACTCATCAGTTTTCATATCAGATGTCACCTTCTCAGAGAAGGCTTTCTTGACCACTCTCTACCCGCAAAGAATCCCAAGGCCATCAATTTCTGTACTAAATTATTTCTCCTATGACTTCCTTGGAGAAGGAAATAGCAACCCACTCCAGTATTCTTGCCTAGAGAATCCCATGGACAGGGGAGCCTGGTGGGCTGCTGTCCATAGGGTCATACAGAATTGGACACAACTGAAGCAACTTAGCAGCAGCATGACTTCCTGGCTGTTTACAAATATAGTTCATTGCATCTTATGGCCAGACTTTTGTGAAACAAACACATAATTATAAAGTTAAAAACAATAGCTTTTCTCTTGATACAAATTAATAAAAATTATCATGTATTTCTTTTTTCATACAAACACAAAACAACATTTTCACCATCTCAAGGAAATGTTGGACTAAAAGCATGCTAACTATTCAAACCTTTAAATGTTCCACATTTTACTCGTATGTTAAGACAGATCCCTGGACTGTATTCTTTGGGCCCCTTAAAGAATTGCCATTTGGAATTATGATTTAGCATGATTCTGCATTTAGCATGATTCTGCCAGCATTCATGCATGCTGTTGCTATTATAAAAGAACAGATGTTTGCAGAACATCTTTTGGACTCTTGATCAAAGTGCTACTGAGAACATCTTCCAATGCTCAGTGTCTTTTGTGACAAACTCATCTCAGAAGTAGAATCCAGGCCACCATATGTATCTATGTTTTCTTCTTTTGGATGCCAAGAGATTGGTACTCATCCTATTTCTTTCTTTGCTTAGGCTTCCAGGAAACTCCGTGCTCATGGTGACACTCAACTGCTGTGACTTAATCAAGATTTTTTAGGATAAACTTTTAGTTTTTATTTTCATTACTACCCTCCTCTGCCTCTTGTACAGCTTTTTAAAATGTGACTTTTCCCACCTACTGGAAGAATTTATGGCAAAGAGAGCTTTGTGGTAGTAAAAGATGCACACATTTTAAAGTCATATGGTACTGAGTTTCAAGGTTGGTTCCTTTGATTATTAGATGTATACCTTTAATTTCCTCTATTCTTAGTCATCTAAACTTGAAAACCAAAACATCATGCTATCTAAGTATGGTTAAAAATATTATATATACACACCTCACACACACACACACACACACACACACACACACACACACACACACACATATGCATACTTACTGCAGTCCTTGAGATTCGAGAGTCTTTTTCAGTTATGTTTGCTCCTCCCAAAACCCTGTTGGAGATTGAAGAATAGATGCATGATGGATGATGAAATGGGGAATAACAAGATTGCCCATGATCACATTTATAACAGATGAGAAGAACTTGATCTTAGATGACTTCATAGAGGAAATAAAATGCTGAGGTTTAAATGATGCAGAGGATTTACACACGTGAAGACTACACAGAGGATTCTCTAGGTGGGTGAACTTTAGTGGGAAAGAGTGAATTGGAAAAAGAAAACCAAAGGAGGCTGACCTCACAGTAAATTTATTAACAAAAGCACCAGAGTAAAATTTCTGAAATTCAAAAATTTCCTGTTTACATAATTGAGAGTCATTAAACATAGAATGAAGAGTTAATTTCTGAGACTATTAGAGGGAAAAACAAGGGTAATACTTGAAGCATTCCTCCCTCTCCTCTAAGTTTAAACAATTGATGATGTATAAACCATAAGCAGAAGTATCTGTAGGAACCTCACAATCATCCATTCATTCTTCAGAAGCCAAGACACAGATTCACAGAGCAGAGGAGCTGGATTGGGTTCTCAGCATGAATTCGGGCAGCACATCTGAAGAAGAGGAGAGAGAGGCTCAAACTCTCAGAAGAAGACAAAGGTAGAATAGGGACAAAGATTAGAGTTCTCTGGCCCTCAGTCCACCCTGGGACTCCTGGTTTGTCTGTCCACTGGGTCCTCCCCGTCTTCAGGTCACTGCAGTCTATCCTATCCCATCTGAGTGTGTGAAAGGGAAGCTTGTTTAAGAAAAGCATACTTTGATCTTCCACCTCTTGAATCTTGATCCATAGGAGTGGCGAATTTTGTGATGATCAATGAGGCTGAAGAGGTCTGCATCATGTTTAGAGCAGGCTTATTGCTCTTGCATAAGACTAGCTCTGAAATACCACAGAAAGAGTGTCTATAGAGTCTGTTGTGAGGTTGCCAACTGAGTGTTTGAATTCAGATGAATCACACGCAACACTTCAAATGTCCTTCAGCTCAGTATCCAAACATTTGGTTTCTTATCTATGTTAATTCCAAATTCTCTACAGTTGCTGAAAGTTTATTGTGGATAAATGCATACATGGCTGGAAAAGTCACAGATGAAGTAGGTTTCACTTGTTGAGTGGGGCTGGGACTTGCCTTCCAAAATGTGTAAGAAAAAAATTGTTTAAGTAGAATGAAGAGAAACAATGACTGGATATATATATATATATATATATATATATATATATATATATATTTAATGTCTGGGAAGGATATAGATATTCTATTCTGGAGATGAAAAATAAACAGGCAGAGTAGACAGCTGCTCTCTTATGGAATGTGTTGAGGAATGAGTGAAGCTTCTGATGCTAAATTCTTACATATCATTAGAGAAGGTTGCATAGATTGGTCACGTCTGCCAGGAGCATGGATGACGTTGGTAGCAGCACACGTCAGACATAAACCATTGACAGGCTGATCTAATGTAATCACACTCTGGTGTCAGAAAGCAGTGGTGACTAGGCAGGTGTCACCCTGTTGCCAAGCCTAGGTTTCTTGGCTTCTCTTACATAACTTTTTATCATGCTAGGATGACTTCAGACCTGCTATCTTCTAGTCTGATAGAGAAGAAGCTCTGCCCACCAATTTATCCCTGTGTTTGTTTTATTTTTTTTTTTAATTTGAAGCTAAAACAGAACTATTAGTGAAATAAGGTTTATTCCCATTTAAAAAAAAAATTCTCAGATGGGGCCCCTAGGCCTCCATGTGGTCTTGTCACGGCATCTCAACACTAGCCACTCCACTGGGAGAACTTTTGGATTCCTCATTGATATTCTCGAGTTAGAAGGAAAAGCCCAGCCTTGTCTGCAAAGAGAGTAAACAAGATCCAGATTTTTATTCATCTGTGGGGATGTGGGTAGCTGATTTTTTCCTTGAGCCTGACAGGTTCTATATTACATAAAGGAGGACTTTAGAAGAACCCGCCTTAGTGCAGGGAAGAATCAGACATGCCTGCAGCATGTGGGGAAAGGCTGGAGCAGACATGAGCAGTGTTGGACAGATGTGTTGAGGCGGGGTGGTTCAGAAACAGAACTCTCTCCTCCATTTTCTAGTGCTTCCAGCTGATCCCACCCAAACAAACCCCCCTTCCCATGTCAGAGCCACAGACAGACAGACAGCTCCCCATTCAGTCTCTCACTCCCTATTTTTTCCTTAGTAGACTCTGGACCAAGTGGCTTTGAGCTTTCTCCCACTAATTCATAGCATATTTTAGGTTTCTGGGGAAACACACATCTCCACAAACATGTGTGGACAGAAATAAACATCTAATACAAAAAGCACAAATACTGAATAGCTGGGATTTTGACTCCAACTTCTAGGATCCACTGTGTTTTCTAAGGAGGGAAGCCTAGTGTCACTGGATCTGAATAGAAGCCTATCCTAAAAGTTTAGAACACAAAATTCAAACAGCCCGGAGTGAGCAGCCCAGGGATGTGCCAGACAGGTTGGACTTGACTTTAGAAGATCTGAACATTATCTAGTTATCTGCTGTCCCTGTATCTGTCTGTTTCTGTATGTCTCTGTCTTTCTCCCTTATACACACAGACACATGTTGCATGTCCTTAGGGAAACTGTTGTCTTCTCTGGGTCTGAGTTCCTCTTCTGTAAATGTTTTCTGATTTCCAGACTCCTTGTCCCATAATAGCAGTTTCTCCCACAGAACTTTGCACTCGGTTCAATTGTCTCATTGTTTCTTGCTGCATGAGACTATGATTTGATGTTTGATCTGCTAATGTGGGGTTAGAGAATGTGAGTTTTAAAGCCAGATTTGGATTAAAGTCCTGACTCCATCCCTTCAAGTGTATGACCTTGAGCAAGTCATCTGCCATGCAAAACATGCGGATGACGTCTACTCACTGTTTCTTTTGAAGGCTAAAAATTAGAGCACATGCAATGTCTTGTAATAACCTATGATTGAAAACAACTTGAAAAAAATTTATGTGTGTATACATATATATATATAACGGAATCACTTTGTTCTACAGCTGAAAATAATACAATATTGTAATAAATTACCTATACTTCAATGTTTAAAAATTGGAGCAATATAAAAGTGCCTAGTTATGTATGGTCTTAAGATATAGTACATTTTAGTTTCCCTTGCTGCTGCTGTTGCTAAGTCGCTTCAGTCGTGTCCGACTCTGTGCGACCCCATCGACGGAAGCCCACCAGGCTCCCCCGTCCCTGGGATTCTCCAGGCAAGAACACTGGAGTGGGTTGCCATTTCCTTCTCCAATGCATGAAAGTGAAAAGTGAAAGTGAAGTCGCTCAGTCGTGTCCGACTCTTAGCGACCCCATGGACTGGAGCCTATCAGGCTCCTCCGTCCATGGGATTTTCCAGGCAAAAGTACTGGGGTGGGGTGCCATTGCCTTCAAGTTTCCTTAATATCTAGTATAAGCCTAGCTCTTGGTAAGTATTCCAAAAATTCCTATTGGAAAGAAAAAATGAAAGAGTGATAGAAGAGAGAGGGAGGAAAAGATAAAAGGAAGGAAGGGAGAGAGAGAAAGAAGGATGGAGAGAGAAAGAGAAGAGGAGAAGAGGGAAAAGAGAAAAATAGGAAGGAAGCTGGATAGGGAGGAAGAAGTGGGAGGGGAAAAGGAAGTGTGTCAACATGCGCTCTTCAACCTATTCATCCCTAAGGGGCATCTGTGGCATACTCCTATCTCTTCCCTTAATCCCTAGTATTGACATTAGCATATCATAGCCACTAAAGTACTGTTTACTGGCCAGATTTTATTAATCTTTAAAATGAGCACAATGTCATACTTTGTTTAACGCTTCTGTGAGCATCACTTGAAATGTTGAGTATGAGAGTATACTACTTTTAAATACAGTAAGGCTGTTGCTGACTCACCTTGGGTCTGCTCTAGGGTGCCAAATATTACTGCTTGTCTCAAGTCCCTATATGTACAATCTAATAAATTGGAAAATGAGGAAACTACTTAGGAAAAGTAGATACAGACTTATCTGATGATACTGTGTGTGGAAGGATGAGCAGAGGAGAGACCCAAAAACTGGATTATATAATCCAGTTGCGCAGTGAGTTTGTTGAGAAAGAATGCACCATAAAAGGTAGAGGCTGGAATAACAAGAGGACTCTGGGAGCAAAAATTGGACAGAATGGGAACCAAGCAGCCCTGCTGTGGGACTTCCTCAAGTAGGGGAAGTAATAATCCACTCCCTTTGCAGGAGGGTACTGCCACATACCACATAGGATTGAGAACGTAGTATACCAGATAACTAAGTGGAGCCATGTGCCAAAGAAGATGCCAATGTAGACAACTTTGTGCACACTCTACAGTGTAGAGGCTAGACATGATGGTTTATCACATTTCCTTATGGTGGATACTAGAGGTTCAAGGTAGGTAGCCAATGCTGATTAATAGACATATAAGAATCCTAAAGAAAATCAGTCTTGAATATTCATTGGAAGGACTGATGCTGAAGCTAAAGCTCCAATATTTTGGCTACCTGATGCAAAGAACTGACTCATCGGAAAAGACCCTGATGCTGGGAAAGATTGAAGGCAGGATGAGAAGGGGATGACAGAGGATGATATGGTTGGATGGAGTCACCAACTTGATGTGAATTTGAGCAAGCTCTGGGAATTGGTGATGGACAGGGAAGTCTGGTGTGCTGCAGCCCATGGGGTTGCAAAGAGTTGGACATGACTGAGCAACTGAACTGAAGACAACCCTTGAAGCAAAAAATTATTGTGGAAGGGAAGAGAGTACAGGGGGAAATGGCTGAAGAAACTGATACTGTTTTCTGATAAGCTTTGCTATGTTGGAAGCCAGATTTAGCATAATTGTTTTTCCACTCTGAAGATTCTAAAGAATAGAGACAAAGAAGCATGATACATAAACAGGATTGCTGAACTAGATGGTTTAAGTTCATTGACCCAGAACACATATACTTCTCTGGATATAGAAGCCATACGTAAAATTTCGTATCTTGGCCAGACAGCTGTTTGCCTATTAGCGTGAGGAAAGAATTGTGGGTCAGTTCAGTCACTCAGTTGTAGTCGCTCAGTCATGTCCACCTCTTTGCGACCCCATGGACTGCAGCATGCCAGACTTCCAAGTCCATCACCAACTCCCCGAGCTCGCTCAAACTCATGTTACTCAGTTACTCATGTTACATCACAGTGGGGCTAAAGGATGATTCCCTTCCTAGGAAAGTAGTATATTCTTTTTGGAAATATGGATCCCAGAACATACATTTTTACATTCATAGGTGTATTTGTCCAAATCAAGAAATTATATATATATATATATATATGAGAATGCAGTGGCACTCCAGTACTCTTGCCTGGAAAATCCCATGGACGGAGGAGCCTGGTGGGCTGCAGTCCATGGGGTTGCTAGGAGTCGGACACGACTGAGCGACTTCCCTTTCATTTTTCACTTTCATGCATTGGAGAAGGAAATGGCAACCCACTCCAGTGTTCTTGCCTGGAGCATCCCAGGGACGGGGGAGCCTGGTGGGCTACTGTCTGTGGGGTTGCACAGAGTCGGACACGACTAAAGTGACTTAGCAGCATATATATATAAATGGTATATGTATATGTATACCTTTAATTTACAATTGTATAGGTTTTCCCCATGACATGGTACAGTGTATATATTTCTCCAGTAGGGAATTAAAAAGAAGTTCCCTCTTCCTCACCTGCTCTTGCAGAACCAGGATGACTTCGGGAATTATTTCTCATAAGAGGCAACGCCTTTCTAGGTGTTTCTTACAGTTTGTGAAATCCAGCCAAAGGTTAGGGGTGTGGGGGGTCTGGGAGCTAATCTCCTAATGGTGAAGAACTCAAGTCCTGAACATATACACCTGGACTCAGGTCAACCATGTGTCAAGCATCAGATACTCTCTAAAATAAAAGTGGCCATACCTATCTCAACAAGGAAGCATTAAGGCTATGTGAAATAAAACATACAAAATAATTAAACCAGTACCTAGCAAGAGTAAGTGCTTGAGAAGTTGTTAACATCAATACATATTATTATTAGTATGGCTACTGCCAACAGACTTAGGATAGAAATTTGACAGGAGGAACTCAGGGATAATCCCACCCTGCTGGAGGATGCCTCCATTCAATTCACGAAAATTTATGAACTGTCAGTACTGACAAGGCATTCAGTTCAATTCAATCACTTAGTTGTGTCCAGCTCTTTGTGACACCATGGACTGCAAAACACGAGGCTTCCCTGTCCATCACCAACTCCTGGAGCTTGCTCAGACTCATGTCCATCCAGCTGGTGATGCCATCCAACCATCTCATCCTCTGTCATCCCCTTCTCCTCCTGCCTTCAATCTTTCCCAGCATCAGGCTCTTTTCAAATGATTCAGTTCTTCGCATCAGGTGGCCAAAGTATGGGAGCTTTATAAGGATTATAAAGAGTTATTATTGAGACTTTCTTGTTTTCTCAGTTTTAGAAGCTCAACATTCATAAGATAAGACAATGAACAAAACTGTCAGTGAGACAGGGCTAAGAGTAATAACACGTGTTTATGTTGAAAACTCTTTCAGCCCTTCAAACAAGGGGATTATTTTACCTAAGGAGGGAATTGAAACAGACTGCAGGAAAGGGAGTTTTTCAACAACCCTGAAAGAAAACATGGGGTTTGAGCACACGGATGTGAGTGAAAGAGGCTGGATCTTTTAATGTGAAGATGAAGGAAGAACAGGGATGCATAGACTCTCTGTGTGACAAGAGGACTGAGAAGTGAGGCTGAAAATGTAGGCTGGGGCACATGGTTAAAGGTCTTCAGAAGCGCCTAACCTTTGTAGGGGAAGCATCACATGCCTCTCCTTAAAAAAAAAAAAAAAAAAATTATGTATCTGGCCGCGCTGGGTCTTAGTTGTGGCACAGGGGATCTTTTATGTTGCCGCGTGCAGAATCTTGAGTTGCGGCATGCAGACTCGTCTCTGCAGCATGTGTTAGTTCCCCGAGCAGGGATCAAGCCCAGGCCCCCGAACTAGACACCCAGGAGATTCCCCTACATGCCTTTCTTGAGAGGACTGTAAATTCCCTGTGGATAAAATATTTAGCTTTGTGTTTGAATTTCTCATGATCTTAATATAATGACTGGCAAATAACACTGGGTTATTGCTTTAGTAAATAGTGAGTGATTGGATGAAAGATGAATTAAGTAACAACTTTGGAAAATGAATACCCATCTGCCTTATACTCATCTGCTTGTTCACTCATTCATTTATTCAGTATTTAGTAGGTATTAAATAAATTGATATTTCAGAAATTTTGCTGCTTACTGTTTGTGCCTTAAACTTGAGAACAACCATCCTCTTGCCCTGACCCCAGGGAAGAACACCTTGCCTAACCTGTGGAAAGAGTATAACTTTCTATGTAGGACACTCTACCTAAGGGAAGTCAGGTTTTTAGGTTTTTTTCTTAGTCATTTCTGTTGAATCATTGAGTTGATTTTAATAAGGAGGACAATTCTTTAAAACTTTGGATTCCCCCTAAGCCAATTTTTATGTTTCCCCAAGCACTGAAATTGAGGCTGCTCTGCCTGGCTATTAATACTCTAATGGAACGGTGTGCCCTCTTACAGAGGGGAAGTCAGTCATTGTGCTGAGCTGATTAGAAGTGATGGCATGGAGCTTCTTCCTGAGAACGGAAGTCCTGTAACCCCAAATACCGAGGGCTATAAATCTCAGCAATATATAATGGTAATTGGTTTGAAAGGCCTAATCGACACAGAGAACAGAAGCCAAGAGCAGAATGCTCAGAACTGGAAGCTCCAAGGCCTCTGCTCCCTTCCAGAAGAAGTGTCATTTTCTCCCTCAGTGCTGGGAACAGCAATAAAGGGTTTAAAAAGCTGAGCCTCACTAGAGGCCAGACTGGAGGCCCTGCCAGAGAGCCAGTAAGGTCTAAAATGGAAGTCTATCTGCAGCGCATTAAGCCGGGAAGCTGGTAAAAATCCGGATTCCTAGCTGTGATTTTAACCATATTAAATCAGAATCTCTGAATTTAAGCCTAAAGATTAGTGTTTTTGACAAGTTCCTGAGAGAACGTGACTCTCAGCCCCATTGCTTTTTAGCCACAAAGGCACAGACAAGTCACTTAGCCTCTCTCAGCCTCCCACCTGTTATCCATAAAATGGGCACAAACCATCTGCCTCTCATAATTACTGTATTAGAGATATTTTTGTGATGCTTTTGAAACTTATGAATACTCACATGTGAGATCAATAATCATACCCATAGCTGGCTTGAGGTAGAACTGTTAAAGCCTCTACCATTGGGAACCATTGGGAAAGTCAATGATTAGTTAGAATGAAAGTGAAAGTTGCTCAGTCATGTCTGACACTTTGAGACTCCATGGATTATACAGTCCGTGGAGTTCTCCAGGCCAGAATAGTAGGGAGAAGGGAAAGTGGGTAGCCTTTCCCTTCTCCAGGGAATCTTCCCAACCCAGAGAATGAACTCAGGCCTCCCACACTGCAGGCAGATTCTTTACCAGCTAAGCCGCAAAGGAAGTCCAAGTATACTGGAGTGGGTAGCCTATCCCTTCTCCAGCAGATCTTCCCCACCCAGGAATTGAACCAGGGTCTCCTGCATTGCAGGCAGATTCTTCACCAACTGAATTATTGGGAAAGTCGATGGGTAGTTAGAATCAGTGATGCTAAATATTCTAATAGATAAACCTTGAAATTCCAGTGCATCCTTACTAAAGTGAAGTCACTCAGTCATGTCTGACTCTTTGCGACCCCATGGACTGTAGCCTACCATGCTCCTCCGTCCGTGGGATTCTCCAGGCAAGAATACTGGAGTGGGTTGCCATTTTCTTCTCCAGGAGATCTTCCCAACCCAGGGATCAAACCTGGGTCTCCTGCATTGCAGGCAGACACTTTACCATCTAAGCCACCTCAGATAAGAATGAGCCAGATTTAGAAGATTTTTTATCCATCCAGATTTTCAGGAATCCAGTCTCTTTCTACTTTGTGGTTCCCATCTCTAACACATTGTTGCCAAAGTCACTGCAGAAAAAGAAGGGACCCCGTGGAGACAGAATGCCAGACACTCAAGTGCCTCAAAGCAGAAGTGACACATCTCTTCTGCTCATGCTTCATTGACCAGAACTACTCACTCAGACCCACACAGATGCAAGGGCGGCTTAAATAAAGTCCCTGGCAGGCAGCTACTTCTCACCATCAACTTTACATTATGAAAGTGAAAGTCACTCAGTCATGTCCCACTCTTTGTCACTCCATGGCCTTTGGCCTACCTGGCTCCACTGTCCGTGGGATTTTCCAGGCAAGAGTACTGGAGTGGATTGCCATTCCCTTCTCCAGGGGATCTTCCCAACCCAGGGATCGACCCCAGGTTTCCTGTACTGCAGGCAAATTCTTTACTCTCTGAGCAACCAGAGAATCCCCAAGAGTGTGTGTTAGCTGTGCAGTCGTGTCTGACTCTTTGCAACCCTGTGGACTGTAGTCTGCCAGCCTCATCTGTCCATGGAATTCTCCAGACAAGAATACTGGAGTGGATAGCCATTCCCTTCTCCAGGGGATCTTCCTGACCCAGGATTCGAACCCGGGTCTCCCTCATTGCAGGCAGATTCTTTACCTTCTGAGTGATCAGGAAAGCCCCTTACATTGTAAAAGAAGAGTACAAATCTCTGTCTCAGCCACCATTAGTAGGTCATGCAGTTGCTGTGAAGATTGAATGAGAAAGTACACATCAAATTCTTAGTGCAGAGTCTGGTACAAAGTACCTAATCAATAAATGCTAACTGAAGCCATCATTCTCAATATCACAAGGTTGGATACTAATGACTTATTTAACACCAGATTGGCTACCTTGATGATCTGTCCTGATTTTAGTCTGATTTTCATTAATTCTTTCAACTCATATTTGTTAAATGACTATTGAGTGCCAGTAGTGAACTACACTTTCCCTTTACCCAAGTATTAGAAGGAATGGTGGAGAAAAAGGACAGGAACACAATGCAAACACTTACATAAATGGTTGTTTGCATTTTAATTGTGATAAGTTACAGGACAGAGAAGTACAGAGTACTAAAAAAGTGCATACCTAAAGGTCTGGCCTAGGCTGTAGGTCAAACAAGACTTCTCTGAGACCTGTGGAATGAATGGAAATTGGCCAAATGAGTAAACAGGGGAAGATGTTAGGCGCAGGGAAAAGACGTGAGCCTCTTCTTTCGGATCTCCCTAACCCAGTCCTGGGGATCAGTCAGCTTGCACGGCGGACCTCATGGAATGTTCCAAAGCATCACCAGCTTAAAAAAACACAAATAAATAAAAACATCCTGGTAAATATATTCACAAGGAACATTAGCAATTTACAAAGAACACACAACGTCTAAACACTTTAGCAGCTCTGAGGAACTTACAAATGTTTTTATGCACTTACAAACTTCCTTTTCTCGTCTTTGAAATCTTGAAAAAGTCTTCTGTCTGTGCATGACTTTTCTCAGATTGATTCCAGTCACTGAAAATATTCAAAGCCTAAGTGAGAAGGAAAAACAAAAAAATGGGAAAATATATATATACACACACACACATCAGTATATACACAATCGGCTATATAGCTGATTCACTTTGCTGCATAGTAGAAACTAACACAACATTGAAAATCAAATATACTCCCATAAAAATTAATTTAAAAAATAAAAATACGTCTGTGATCTGTACTGCTGTTGGCTGAATAACCAATCTTCACCAATTCTCCCAACACCCCTAAAAATGCAGAATATGATCTAATATTAGATGTTCTTATCATAAACTAATAATAATTATAAATAAATAAGAAGTGAGGAGGAAACTTTTGAATGTGATATAGATTTATGGCTTAGATGGTTGTAATGGTTTCATGGGTGTGTACTTAGCTCCAAACTTGTCAAGTTGTATACATCAATTACATACAGACTTTTGTAAGTGAAAAATAATAGCTTCAAAAAGTAAAATAAAAATGGACATGTGGACTCCTGAGCACAGGAGAACTTGTGGACTCCTAAGGACTCACACATACATGTATGCACACACAGAGTAGGGATGTATTACAGGCGTGATAGAGAGTTCTATACTAAGTAGACCTAAGGGTTTGGGGCCCTGCTCTGCCATTTGCTGGTTGTATGATCCCAGCCCCATAGCACAGCATTCAAAGCTCCTTGTGGTACCAGAGTCTGAGCATCTCCCAGCACTCTTCCCTGCATGTACCCTCAGTTACAACCAGAGCAAGCATCTCTAGGCCATGATGGGTATTGTGCATCCACTATTTTATGCAGAATACGAGCATATGCCCCCTAAGATGCTCTCCATAAGCACGGCCTCTGTCTCCAACCTCTCCCACACACACTCCTGCTAAGTCTTAATATGGATTCAACCTCTGTTGTTAAATTTTTCTTTATCTTGTATTGGTTTTATTCTCTGTGTTCCCATTGTTGTACTTAAGCTACTGGTAGCATCTGTGGTATTTTCTAATTATTTACGTGCCTTCCTCTCTCACTTTTCTTGTTTGTTGTTGTTCTGTTCCTCAGTCATGTCCACCTCTTTGCAACCCTATGGACTGCAGCACACCAGGCTTCCCTGTCCTTCACTATCTCCCAGAGTTTGCTCAAGCTCATGTCTGCTGAGTCAATGATGCCATCCAACCATCTCGCTAATCTGCGTAAATTCCCTGGCATGGGCAGATTGTGTGTGTGTGTGTGTGTGTGTATGTATGTGTGTGTGTGTGTTTTCCCAACATCTAACGCAACATCGGATACATAATGGATATTTAATGCGCGACTTTTAATCAAATGTCTTTTCTAATCATTTGTCCACACTGAGCCTCAGATTTTCACCTGTAGAAATGAAAAATAATACCAACTTAGTTCATTCAGCCTCCTATTAAATGAGAACATGTACCTACGGTGCTTAACGAAGAATCTGCCGTAAAGTAAGTGGGGTGATTAACAAACATTTGAGTGCCTCCCATATCCTAGATCAGATGTATAAAAATTCTTTGCCAACTATTAAGCACTCAGGGACGGGGAAGCCTGGTGGGCTGCCGTCTATGGGGTCACACAGAGTCGGACACGACTGAAGTGACTTGGCATAGCATAGCATAGCAAGCACTCTGTAAAACAAGGCATATATTTAATAATCATAATGAGATTATTATAACATTAAGACAAATGCGTGCATGCATTGCTGCTTGTTTAATTATAATAATGACAATAATATGGATAACCCTGTTCCTGCTATTGAAGATTAATGAGAAGAGCCAAGAATATGCAGTTTGCAAACACTGGGGTTCTGAACAAGATGATAATACTTGATGCATAACCAGTTATGAATTCCAGGGTCAGTGAATTTAATACATTTTATATCATTGCAAATGTTTGCTCTACTCCCAGGGAAGATTAAAAAAAAGTATTCCTGTGTTTGGCTCAGAAGCTTGCTTCTCTCCTGGCAGTGCGCATCAGACTAAATGTCACTAGAATATTTCAGCATATGTGGGTAAATATTTACACTCATTTTAAACAGATATTCCAAATTCCTTGTTGTTTTTCAGCAGAGGCCTAAACCTGGTGGTAAAAGTCATGAATAGAACTTTTTCATTCTCACTAAGTGAGAAGGGACTTTTCAAGGATCCTTTCCTCCAGGGTGCTCTATTTTTCTTCTCCATTCTCTTAGGGTTGAGTTGTTGGAAGGGAGGACTGGCCCTCTGCCATGGAACTCTCTACCAAGCCACTTCGAATTATTGCTCCATGGTCCCTGAGAGCCAGTAGAGATTCAGCTGTGATCTCAGGGGGAGAAAGAAATATAAAGGAAAGAAATATGAAAGCTGTAATATGAAGAAGTAAATCTTGGAAAAATGCAAAACACAGTGTTATGGCCTTGGGTTGCAAATGAGTGGACAAAGACTGAATTTTTGATTTTAAGAGGAATGAGAAATTATGGCTGGCACAAGTCAAAGATTACTTTCGTTCTTTGGAGATGCTGAGAGCCAAAAGGGTACATCAATGGGAGGCTATTGCTGGGCTGACAGGTTGATATCACACAGAGATTGAGTTGTAGACATTTTTGTTCATGTTTGAGTACACTGAAATGGTGTCTCTGTGTGTAAATATATGTACATTCTCTTAGCAATTTCTCTTATTTTCTGAAATTCCTCAATAGTAGATGATCTCATTGTAGAAAAGGCAACAGGACCTCTAATAATAGAATAAAGGAAGAAGCTAGGCAAAACATCAGCCTTGTCTAATGTGCAACTTGGAAGCATCATAGGTGCCAGAGTTGTCCCATTTGGGGGTAGGGGATCCAGCCTTATGATCCTGTATCAGTTAATTCTTGTGTCCACAGGGATCCAAAGGGGTTGAGGATAAGGACTACCTCTTAGGCTGTCTGAGTAGAGTAACTTACCCTTGGCCAAGGGAAGTTGTCTAGCTGTGAGTACAATGATCTGTTTGTGACTCATAACTGCTGAGGGATAGAAAGGAGCTGTGTGGTCATCAACAGCGACAGCTACATTGGGGTTGAAATCCAGAGAGGGACAAGTTAGAATCATAGGATGTTGTGAATTCAGAGAGAAGAACCGATCCTTCCATTCTACAGTGAGTAAGCATCCATCCACTATGCCAGTAATACAGCTAGTTACCAGGAATTGCATCCTAGTATAATCGGGGTAAGAATTATGCCTTAGGATTTAATAAAGGGGGAAGGAAGGATACATAAAGTCCTGATAACAAGACGGCACTTAAACATATTTGTGCACCTGTGATAAGTGAGTAGTCCTATGCTTAGTGTTATGGAGGCAACAAGGATGTGGAAATGTGAATTTCACCTCAGGGAAGGTAATGAGTGAATACCAGGCATGATGTACTCAGTGTTTCCTAAGAAGCAGGAAGTTTAAGTACAGAAGAACCCAGAGGAAAGAGAGATCATCAGCTGGAAATCTAAGAACTGACTTTGGAGCTGGCTCCAAAGGGGAGGCCAACTATAAGCATATGTCAGTGGGGTATTCCAAATAGAGGGAATGGTTTAAGTACAGGTAGGGAAAAAAAAGTAGTTTCACATAAATTGTGCTCATGACTGGCAAATGGTGAAGTTTTTCTAGAGTAGCAGATTAAAAATAGGGAAACAAAAAAATAGGGAAACTATAGGAGATGAACATGGGGAAGTAGGCAGACCTTCAAATCTAGGCAGATAAGGATTTGAGATTGGTCTTCAGAATAATGGGCAGCCATGAAGGATTCTGAAGAACAAAAAATTCATAATGAGAGCAGTGGAAGAGTGAGTCTGCTGATGCAAAAGGCATAGACCGAAGCAGGAAAAGCTAGAAGAGACTCAAGTAAACTATATCGTAATTCTGCTTGACAGGCGGTTACCTGTCATGGGGTTGTTAGGACAGAACATTTTAACACACATAGTGAACCCTAATGTAAACTAGGGACCTTAATTAACAATTATTTACAAATATTGGTGTACCCACAGCAACAAACATACCACAGGAATGCACGACGTTGATAACAGGGGAAAGGCAGGAGTCGAGGGTGGAGAAGAAGAGGAGGTATGTGGAAATTTTCTGTACTTTCTGTTCAAGTTTTATGTAAACCTAAAAATGCTCTTTATAGAAATTATCAATTTTAAGAAAAAAAATTTTAAAACCCACCACTTTTATTCGGCCCTTTGGCATGGCCAATTCTTACTTCCCAGAATATCTGTTTAAGCATCGAGTATTTTTCTCTGTTCATCTCATAGTTGAGTTCCTTTCTATATGATTTCATATCACACTGAACTTATTCTTAATTCTATTATTATTGTTGTAAGGTTGATGACTGGGAATATTCTCATTACACTGTGATGTGAGTAAAAAATGGTTTATTGTATTAATCCACTGAGATTAATATTTATCATAGTAACTAAAGTTACTTACTCTAATATATGTGTTCAAAATACACTAGGCATCTTTTGAATTAGGATTGTGTGTGTTTTATTTACTGTTAATTTTCTACTGCCTGACAGAGTGCCTGGCTTATAGAAGATATTCGGTAGATATTTACTGATTGCATGTTTCATTACAAATGATTTTTGTAACAGATATGGGATATTGGTTAAGACTGTTGTATTGGAAATAAAACAGTCTTTGGTTTAAGTGTTAATGTGGGTTTTTTTTTTTTTTTTTTGCTTTGTGATATTGGCCAATTCATTTTACATCTTTAGGTACTTCTCTGTAAATTGGGAATAAAAACATATCCTATGCCATAGAGTTGCTGTTAGAAGTAAATATGATATTGTATGGTCTTAGCCCAGGTTCCCCAGAAAACAGAGCTTGATGCAAGGGCTAAGTGCAAATGCTTAATTTCAGCAGATAACGTCCCAGGGTTGGGAGAATGTGAGAAAAGTAAACTGAGGCATGGGGAGATGAACATAAATGCAAGGTGATACACTACCATGTCTGCTGTTTTATGATATGTCATGAAGAGACATGACTGTATTATAAAAGGTGGGTCCACTTTGTCATGGGGACCATCCCCAGGCAGTTAGTAGAATCCTTTCCCCGGAGGAAGAAGATGGGCCTCACCCTCCCCTTTGGCACGATGTCTCTCACAGTTAATACCCAGTGTTTCTGCACTACTGCGTCTGGCTCTTCTGACAACTGCTCATCAAATCGGATCTCCCACCCTGTGCTGTGAATTTCATCCAAGTCCGGAAGTAGCAAAGGAAACTTGAAATTCAGGACATGTAGCTGGTCTTCCCCGGTGGTGCTAGTGGTAAAGAACCTGCCTGCCAATATAGGAGACATAAGAGATGTGGGGACAATCCCTGGGTCAGGAAGATCCCCTGGAGTAGGAAATGGCAAGCCACTGCAGTATTCTTGCTGGGGAAATCTCATAAACAGAGAAGCCCGGTGGGCTATAGTCCGTGGAGTTGCAGAGAGTCAGACATGACTGAGAGTCTGAGTACATCTAGTTGATCAGCCTGACTGCAGAGGCAAACAAGGGATGGGAGGCTGGCCTTCCCGGGGAAGCTGCTGACCAGATCCAAGAGGTAGGATCCATCCAGACTTAAGCAGAGGTAGCTGGCCACAGAGGCAAGCTTCTGAACTACCCCTTGAAAAGGAGATATAAAAACTGAGATGGTACCAGCAGTTTAGAGGCAGGAGAAGGCAACACTAAGAAAGCCCAAGGTGGTGCAAAAGAGTTTGATACAGTAAGCAAAGAAGTGATTTCAGGGTCTGGCACATAGCAAACACTTCATAAATGTTAGATTTTATTTTCTCTTCCATTATGCAGATAAAAAGTTTATTTAAAATTAGCATCTCTATGCCAAAGAAGATTGATTAAATAGGAGAGACTGAGACTCTCAGCAAACTTCAAAACAGAAGAAAAATATTTGAGGATTATAAATTATATTGTTATGAGGGCTATGGGCTTCCAAGGTGGTGCTAGTGCTAAGGAACCCACCTGCCAATGCAGGAGACATAAAGACATGGGTTGGATCTCTGCATCAGGAAGATTCCCTGGAGGAGGAAATGGCAACCCACTCTAGTATTCTTGCCGGGAAAATCCCATGAACAGAGGAGCCTGGTGGGCTATCGTGCATGGGGCCGCAGAGAGTCAGACATGGTGCTCAACCAAGCATACCTGAAGACTACATGAGGTCATTGCATCCACACACACATACTGTTAGGGAAGACAGCAAGGGCTGAATAAAGACTGAATTTTATTGAAATATTTGTTGAATGAATGGATAAGTGAACAATGAAATCAATTTTTTTAGGTCTATAATTCTGAGATACTAGACCTAGGAAGGATCATAGAGATTGGCCCATTCCAAATTCTTCTTTTATAGAATACAATATTGAGATTCATGGGGGCAAATTACTTTTCTAAGGTCTAATGGCTACTGGGCAGGCATTCAATTTGTAATTCCTTCATGCCTTACTCCAATAACTCTTTACTGATCACACTCCTACAGTGCAAAGGAATCTGGTAATTATAATAAAGAGAGCTATCTTATTTTTTCTAGAACTCAGAATATGTCAGGCAATTATCATCTCCCTGAGATGCTTTTTATCCCTATTAAATACATGAGAACCATGGTTTCAAACAATAAAATACCCTGTCCAGTTATTAAATGGTAAAAGTCAGAAACCAAACACAAGTCTTGCTGTTCCCAGTGTTCTTACCTTCTATCACTGCGTCGCACACACTATGGGGCTTGATGAGGAATTTTTCCTCTTATGAGTCTTACAAGATTTGTGGGCAGAGAGGAGGTGGAAGTTCCATAATACATAACAAGAAACCAGGGCACAGAGGGAAAGAAAGGGGAGCCTTGGACCAGCAGAAAATTTAAAACTGAGACACCCGCGCCCCCCCCCCCACCCCGCCTTCACTATCTGAGGTATTTGCCATTTTTTTTTATAGGAAAAATCCCTTCTGGGAAAGACTCACTCAACTCTAGATCCTTTTCCAAGACATTCTTGGAGCGGAGACTAGCATTTCCAATTTGGCGGCGAGAAGTGTGATTTTAATTAGGCCATTTCCCTCTGGGGGCTGGGGGCTCTGTTGGCTGAACTTCATAAAGAAGCCTGTGGGTGGGCAGTATGTAAGGAGCTCAGAGGTGAGGAGCCTTCAGAACAAGCCTCCCAGAGGGGCCTGGCTGTCGTGTTGTGGAATTTCCCCTATTCCTTCTTCCTGCTGGAGTAATTGGAAATTGCTACACCCTGGAGGAAGGTGGCCTCCTTCAGACAGGACACAGTTTGGGAGCTCTTGGATCAGTGCCAGCTAATATCCAGTCCATTTGCTTTTCAGCCACAGGGCCCCTGTGTGGATCAGTCACTCAACCCAGACAGGTGTCCACCTGCCTTGGTCCATGGCATCCCTTTGGGTCTCAGTGGGATGCTTGTGCTCTTCCCCAGGGGAAAAGTTCATGTTCCTCCTGGTCATGAAATAATGTGGTCCCAACTTTCCCTCCTGGGGTGTGACCAGTGATTTACAGCTTTCTGACTTCTCCACTGGAGGACGGTACAGAGATAAATTGTTGGCTGCAGACAATGTCTCTTCCAGGCTGGATAAAGCCAGGGCAGTGCAGCTGGGTTTGTGGGTGGGCTTGGTCACTCAGGAGAGGCTGGCCAAAAGTCACCCAGAGGATGGAAACCAAAGAGCTCTCAGAAAAA
Organism: Tragelaphus eurycerus; assembly: GCA_935064755.1. Taxonomy (NCBI): domain Eukaryota; kingdom Metazoa; phylum Chordata; class Mammalia; order Artiodactyla; family Bovidae; genus Tragelaphus; species Tragelaphus eurycerus. The sequence continues at coordinate 3,027,806 of CAKXYN010000083.1, forward strand.
CCGAGACTCGAAGGAGGATCAAGAAGGTACCTCCTGCAAGCCTTCCATGGTTCTTTCATCCTCCTTTGAGAACTGGATGTTCACCTCTGGTTTTCAGAGAACCTGAGGGTTTTTTTCTAAAATGCAAATCAAATCACATCAAGTTTCTGCTTTAAAACACCCCAGTGGGTTCCTGCTTGTTAAAGTCTTGAAACTGCGTCAAACTTTATCTATGTCAGGGTTGCCATATAGTGGAAGCAGTGACAGATTTTATTTTCTTGGGCTCCAAAATCACTGTGGACAGTGATTGCAGCCAAGAAATTAAAAGATGCTTGCTCTTTGGAAGGAAAGCTATGACAAACCTGGACTGTGTATTAAAAAGCAGAGACATCGCTTTGCCGATAAAGATTTGTATAGTCAAAGCTATGGCTTTTCCAATAGTCTTCTATGGATCTGAGAGCTAGACTGAGAAGTCTAAGCATCTAAGAATTGAGACTTTTGAACTGCAGTACTGGATAAGACTCTTGCAAGTCCCTTGAACAGCGAAGGAGATCAAACCAGTCAATCCTAAAGGAAATCAACCCTGAATATTCATTGGAAAGATTGATGCTGGAATTCCAGTACTTTGGCCACCTGATGCAGAGTGTTGGAAAAAGACCCTGATGCTGGGAAAGATCAAAGGCAAAAGGAAAATGATATGGCAGAGGATGAGAAGGTTAGATAGCATTGCTGACAATGGACATGAATTTGAGCAAACTCCGGAATATAGCAAAGGACAGGGAGCCTGGCATGCTGCAGTCCGTGGTGTCTCCAAGAGTTGGACAGGACTGAGCGACTAAACAACAGCAACCCCATAGAGCTCCCCAGCTTCCTCTACTCTTCTTCCATATGCCCACACCCTGTAGTTCCCAAACTCAATCATGTCCTTCACATACTCATCCACACCCTTCCCCTTAAGTGCAGTAGCATTCGTGGCTTCTCCCCAGTCAGTGGGCAACCTTCCTTTCTATCCCAAATCCCTCTTGTGCTCGCTTGGCTAGGTTTTGCTCATTATTCAAATTTCCAATTAGAAAATTAGAGGAAGATTTCTTGGAAAAGCCTTCCCCAAATATTCCTTCCAGACTCATTGGCAAAATGGGAACACCTGTCTTGACACCTATTTTAAAACTTAACATGCTGTATTATGACTGCCTGCTCAATCTGCCTTCCCCCTTCACTGTAAACTGTGAAATTAAAAAACAGGTTAGTGTTTCGTTTATCATTATAATCCTAGTTCCGTGTCAGGCATATTTTTTTTGCACTCAACAAATAGTGGTTAAATTAATAAATTAGGCCCCAGAAGGCATCCTGTTAAACCAGTAATGATTCTCGTCATTTTTTGAGGATTAAATACCTGTTAAATGCTTCTCTTGAAAAATGTATACAACTGGAAGGATTGGTCCAGCTTTTCACCAATAATTTATAAGTGACTAGGAAGGACTGCTGGTAAAAAACAGAGTTTTAGATTTTCCATAAACACTGAGTTTGGGTAATATTTTAAAATATTGATGTGAAGTATGGCAAGAGCAAGTGAAGGCCTGCTGCGTATCCTGTCTATAAAGTTTCTCAAGGAGATACACAAGCTAATCAACATGATTGGAATCTTTGGCATTCATGATACACAGCTAAGGGCTTGGACCTAGAAATGTTGGTAGAGAAGAATGTAGGCATATTCCGGAGGTCGTGAGATGGCAAAGAGGGAGACAGCTGCCCGTCTGTGTTTTTCCAGGAGGGAGAGTGCTTAGCTGAACCTTGAAAATGATTCAGCAAGCGTAAGAACCAAGGAACAGTCAAAAGGAGAGAAAATCTGGCTAGAGGAAAGCTTATTTGTAGTTGACACAAGGCAATAAGAAGGATAACTGGAAGAAAGGAATGTCTCAGACATAAATTTCACAAATGCCTTTTCACTCTGGGCAGCATGCTATGCTTTATGGGGCCCAGACAGACTCTGAAGGTCATAGAGAACCTCAAAGTTGGTTCCTGGCCAGATCACCAGTTTTAGCCAAAGGGATGGCAGAACACACCATGCCATGTTCACATGGAGATGGTTACAGAGCCGAAGACTCGTGCAGGAATTTATAACCATTTGACAGAGTGATGAAAATGGACTTCCAAGCTCAAATGAGCGCCATGACCTAGGCTATCTCTCTCGCTTGCTTCTTTCCTATTTCATGAGTTTTGCATCAGGAAGAAAAGTACAACTGGCAGAAATCCCCCAGCACTTCTATTCTTAGACTCCCCTTATGGCCCCTTAACGTAGCAAAACTGAACAATAGTTCCTCATAAAAATAATGGGCATAACCCTTTCTATTTTCTAATATAGAAATTCCCAAAGTGACTTCCACAGAACATCTGTTCTGAGAAATGTTCATAGAGGCTGAGGGAAAAGTGGTTTCAGGCCAAAAAGTTTGGAAAATTATACACGTTCTAGCCCTTGTGTAGGTAATCACATTGTGTACATCAGGATATTTAGGACTTTGAGTCCTTTTGAAGAAAACAATGAGATATTCCACAGTTATTAAACAATAGAACTTCTGCTATTAAGAAATATTAAGTTAATATTCTACTGGGGGAAAAAAAAACTTTAGGGAAAGTCTACTACCTCACCTAAGGATTGTGACTATATGTACTCAAATGTCTTTATGCGCTATTTCATTTATAAAATAGATACATAATTTGTCTATTGATTTATCAAAGTTACATGCTAAACAGCCATCTGTTATTATAAATGTCTGTGATTATTTTGTGTTGTCTTTGTTGTTTTGGATAAAATATAGTTTCTGTTTTATACTGGGAACTAAAAATTTGCACAAAAATTTATATAATGCTTTATAAGTGCAAGATGTTAAGTTATACAGGCTACAGTAATAATAATAATCCTGCATATAGTAATTGCTTTATTACAGTGAGCCCTTAAGTATGGATCAAAAACTATATTGGGTACTTTTACATCTATTTTCTCATTTAATACTTCAAATAGTCCTGTAAAGACTATGATGTTATTATCTCCATTTTACAGGTGGAGAAACTGAAAACCAGAAAGTTTAATTACCCAAAGTTATACAGCTAATAAGTGTATAGTCTCTCTGATTGCATAATTGGTGCTCTTAACCTTCAACAAACTGGTCTTCTAGATCACAGAAATGAAGAGTTTATGCACAGTTGGTCTAATTTTTGTTGCTTCTGGGGAACTAGTACTTTGTATTCCATCTAAGATCAGAGTGAATTCTCTGCTCAAGCTAAACAGAACATTAGAGGGTCTCCCAGTATTCATTTAGGAAATAATTTGTAAAAGTGGGATGTAACCCAGACTGTCACTGGCTCCACAGATAAACATTCTCAGATAGCACTCAAGAGAAGAATTCACTGAATGTCTGAGAATATGCAAGCTCTAACCAAGTGGGTTCAGATTTCTAAAATTTGAGCTTGAGCGTGGGGTATAGTAATGAGCCATGGGTATGCACGGTTCTAGTAAACATCCTAACATGCATCTGAGAAGACGTTTGTCATTCAGGTTCAATTCAGTTCAGACACTCAGTTGTGTCCAACTCGGTGACGCAAAGGACCACTTCACGTCAGCCTCCCTGTCCATCTCCAACTCCTGGAGTTTACTCAGACTCATGTCCACTGAGTTGGTGATGTCATGCAACCATCTCATCCTCTGTTGTCCCCTTCTCCTCCCACCTTCAATCTTTCCCAGCATCAGGGTCTTTTCAAATGAGTCAGTTTGTCGCATCAGGTGGCCAAAGTATTGGAGTTTCAGCTTCAGCATCAGTCGTTACAATGAATATTCAGGACTGATCTTTAGGATGGACTGGTTGGATCTCCTTGCAGTCCAAGGGACACTCAAGAGTCTTCTCCAACACCACAGTTCAAAAGCATCAATTCTTTGGCACTCAGCTTTCTTTACAGTGCAACTTTCACATCCATACATGACTACTAGAAAAACCATAGGTTTGACTAGATCGACCTTTGTTGGCCAAGTAATGTCTCCGCTTTTTAATAAGCTATCTAGGTTGGTCATAGCTTTTCTTCCAAGGAGCAAGTGTCTTTTAATTTCATAGCTGCAGTCACTATCTGCAGCGATTTTGGAGCCCCCCAAAATAAAGTTTGTCACTGTTTCCCCATTTATTTGCTATAAAGTGATGGACCAGATGCCATAATCTTAGTTTTCTGAATGTTGAGTTTTAAGCAAACTTTTCACTCTCCTCTTTCACTTTCATCTAGAGGCTCTTTGGTTATTCTTCTCTTCTTGCCATAAGGGTGGTGTCATCTGCATATCTGAGGTTATTGATATTTCTCCCAGCAATCCTGATTCCAGCTTTTGCTTCATCCAGTCCATCATTTCTCATGATGTACTCTGCATATAAGTTAAATAAGCAGGGTGACAATATACAGCCTTGACATACTCCTTTTCTTATTTGAAACCAGTCTGTTGTTCCATGTCCAGTTCTAACTGTTTCTTCCTGACCTGCATACAGATTTCTCAAGAGGGAGATCAGGTGCTCTGGTATTCCCATCTCTTTCAGAATTTTCCACAATTGATTGTGATCCACACAGTCAAAGGCTTTGGCATAGCCAATAAAGCAGAAGTAGATGATTTTCTGAAACTCTCTTGATTTTTTGATAATCCAACAGATGTTGGCAATTTGATCTCTAGTTCCTCTGCCTTTTCTAAAACCAGCTTGAACATCAGAAGTTCACGGTTCACGTATTGCTGAAGCCTGGCTTGGAGAATTTGAGCACTACTTTGCTAGCATGTAAGATGAGTGAAATTGTGTGGTAGTTTGAGCATTCTTTGGCATTGCCTTTCTTTGGGATTGGAATGAAAAATGACCTTTTCCAGTCCTGTGGCCACTGCTGAGTCTTCCAAATTTTCTGGCATATTGAGTGCAGCACTTTCAAAGCATCATCTTTCATGATTTGAAATAGCTCAACTGGAATTCCATCACCTGCCCTAGCTTTGTTCATAGTGATGCCTTCTAAGGCCCACTTGACTTCACATTCCAGGAAGTCTGGCTCTAGGTGAGTGGTCACACCATCATGATTATCTGGGTCATGATGATCTTTTTTGGACAGTTCTTTTGTGTGTTCTTGTCACTGCTTCTTAATATCTTCTGCTTCTGTTAGGTCCATACCATTTCTGTCTTTTATTGTGCCCATCATTGCATGAAATTTTCCCTTGATATATCTTATTTTCTTGAAAAGATCTCTAGTCTTTCCCATTCTATTGTTTCCCTCTCTTTCTTTGCATTGATCCGTGAGGAAGGCTTTCTTATCTCTCCTTGCTATTCTTTGGAACTCTGCATTCAAATGGGTATATCTTTCCTTTTCTCCTTTGCCTTTAGCTTCTCTTCTTTTCATAGCTATTTGTAAGGCCTCCTCAGACAACCATTTAGCCTTTTTCATTTCTTTTTCTTGGGGATGGTCTTAATCACTGCCTCCTGTACAATGTCACAAACCTCCATCCATAGTTCTTCAGGCACTCTGTCTATCAGATCTAATCCCTTGAATCTATTTGTCACTTCCACTGTATAGTCTTAAGGTATTGATTTAGGTCATACTTAAATGGTCTAGTGGTTTTCCTACTTTCTTCAATTTAAGTCTAAATTTGGCAATAAGGAGTTCATGATCTGAGCCACAGTCAGTTCCTGGTCTTGTTTTTGCTGACTGTATAGAGCTTCTCCATCTTTGCTTGCAAAGAATATAATCAATCTGATTTCAGTGTTGACCATCTGGTGATGTCCATGTGTAGAGTCATCGCTTGTGTTGTTGGAAGAAGGTGTTTGCTATGACCAGTGTGTTCTCTTAGCAAAACTATGTTAGCCTTTTCTCTGCTTCATTTTGTACTCCAAGGCCAAATTTTCCCATTACTCCAGGTATTTCTTGACTTCCTGCTTTCACATTCCAGTCCCCTATGATGAAAAGGACATCTTTTTTGTGGTGTTAGTTCTAGAAGGTCTCATTGCTCTTCATAGAACTGTTCAACTTCAGCTTCTTCAGCATTACTGGTCATGCATAGACTTGGATTACTGTGATATTGCATGATTTGCCTTGGAAATGAACAGAGATCGTTCTGTCGTTTTTGAGATTACATCCAAGTAATGCATTCCAAACTCTTTTGTTGACTATGATGGCTACACTGGGCATGATAAGTATGACTTATCATACTGTCATTCAAAGTCAAAGCAAAATAAGCAAATGAACCCTTGACCAGTTTGTAATTCTGAAAATGAAAGAGATTTTCTTGGGTGCAACACTCTACAGGGCATATAAGGAAATTTCCCTCCTTTTTTTGTTTTGTTTTGTTTTGTTTTTTTACTAATGGAAGTCCTTTGTGAAGACATTTCAGGACAAATGAGCTGCTTTTAGATCAGAAATCCTATCTTGAATAGCTACTGCGTGTTTCATTCTAAGGTAGACAGTATCAGTAAGACATTATCTAAACTCCCTTCCCCCTCTGTACGCCAGCAGACGGACTTTCTGTTGTGGAAAACTAAGGTGATCTTGCCATACTCTTTGCAGAACATTCAACGGCTTACCATCATGCCCAGTGTAGTAAATTCCTATTTAAATTTGAGGGCTTACATCATTGGCCCTTTACTTCACCTCTCCAGAACTATCTACAGAGGTATAACAGTAAGAAACATGTCAGCAAAGTCAGACTGGATCCTTCTGTAAGGCATGGGAAACATTTTGAAGTGAGTTAAAGGAGTGACACATTTAGATATTTGACTTTATTTGTTCTGATGGCATTCTCAGTGACACCAATTATGTGCATGTTTTATCTCTTTTGTATGTCTTCAGGAAATATTTTTTCCAATTATTTTTCAATTGCTTTTACTTTTTTTTTAAGCTCACTTTTGTCAAGTCTACAGGCTTCTATATCTCTAGCATTACTTCTCCCATAGAGATGGTGCTTTTAATGCAGGTTTAAGTGATAGTTATATATTTTTTTTTCACTTTTATTTCATTCCTGACCTTTTTGCCTAGTTCATTTATCGTTGTTGTTGCTATTCCTTGAGTTCCTAATATTATTTGAGCTTTTATTTCATGAACACGTGTGTTTATATCTTATAAATACAGCAAAATATTTGGTAGCAAATATTTATCTGTCAATAAAGCAGAAATAGATGTTTTTCTGGAACTCTCTTGCTTTTTCCATGATCCAGCGGATGTTGGCAATTTGATCTCTGGTTCCTCTGCCTTTTCTAAAACCAGCTTGAACATCAGGAAGTTCACGGTTCACATATTGCTGAAGCCTGGCTTGGAGAATTTTGAGCATTACTTTACTAGCGTGTGAGATGAGTGCAATTGTTCGGTAGTTTGAGCACTCCTTGGCATTGCCTTTCTTTGGGATTGGGATGAAAACTGACCTTTTCCAGTCCTGTGGCCACTGCTGAGTTTTCCAAATTTGCTGGCATATTGAGTGCAGCACTTTCACAGCATCATCATTCAGGACTTGGAATAGTTCCACTGGAATTCCATCACCTCCGCTAGCTTTGTTCGTAGTGATGCTTTCTAAGGCCCATTTGACTTCACATTCTAAGATGTCTGGCTCTAGGTCAGTGATCACATCATCATGATTGTCTAGGTCTTGAAGCTCTTTTTTGTACAGTTCTTCTGTGTATTCTTGCCACCTCTTCTTAATATCTTCTGCTTCTGTTAGGTCCACACCATCTCTGTCCTTTATCGTGCCCATCTTTGCATGAAATGTTCCCTTGGTATCTCTGATTTTCTTGAAGAGATCCCTAGTCTTTCCCATTCTGTTGTTTTCCTCTATTTCTTTGCATTGATCACTGAAGAAGGCTTTCTTATCTCTTCTTGCTATTCTTTGGAACTCTGTGTGGATCACAATAAACTATGGAGGGTTCTGAAAGAGATGGGAATACCAGACCACCTGATCTGCCTCTTAAGAAATCTGTATGCAGGTCAGGAAGCAACAGTTAGAACTGGTCATGGAACAACAGACTGGTTCCAAATAGGAAAAGGAGTACGTCAAGGCTGCATATTGTCACCATGTTTATTTAACTTATATGCAGAGTACATCATGAGAAATGCTGGACTGGAAGAAACACAAGTTGGAATCAAGATTGCTGGGAGAAATATCAATAACCTCAGATATGCAGATGACACCACTCTTATGGCAGAAAGTGAAGAGGGGCTAAAAAGCCTCTTGATGAAAGTGAAAGTGGAGAGTGAAAAGGTTGGCTTAAAGCTCAACATTCAGAAAACGAAGATCATGGCATCTGGCCCCATCACTGCATGGGAAATAGATGGGGAAACAGTGGAAACAGTGTCAGACTTTGTTTTTCTGGGCTCCAAAATCACTGCAGATGGTGACTGCAGCCATGAAATTAAAAGACGCTTGCTCCTTGGAAGGAAAGTTATGACCAACCTAGATAGCATATTCAAAAGCAGAGACATTACTTTACCAACGAAGGTTCGCCTAGTCAAGGCTATGGTTTTTCCTGTGGTCATGTATGGATGTGAGAGCTGGACTGTGAGGAAGGCTGAGCGCCGAAGAATTGATGCTTTTGAACTGTGGTGTTGGAGAAGACTCTTGAGAATCCCTTGGACTGCAAGAAGATCCAACCAGTCCATTCTGAAGGAGATCAATCCTGGAATTTCTTTAGAAGGAATGATGCTAAAGCTGAAACTCCAGTACTGGCCACCTCATGCGAAGAGTTGACTCATTGGAGAAGACTCTGATGCTGGGAGGGATTGAGGACAGGAGGAGAAGGGGACGACAGAGGATGAGATGGCTGGATGGCATCACTGACTTGATGGATGCGAGTCTGAGTGACCTCCGGGAGCTGGTGATGGACAGGGAGGCCTGGCGTGCTGCGGTTCATGGCGTCGCAAAGAGTCGAACACGACTGAGCGACTGATCTGATCTGATCTGATTTATCTGTAGTAAGATTTTTGAGGGTATTTGTCTGTCATTATTCCTTTGTAAATTTTCTTTTCCCCTTTCTTCTTGCTGGTATTATTTTAGATCCTATGCTGACTTTTTTGTATTAACATAATCACTGAATAAGGTTTGCTTTCTCTTTATTGTGTTTTTGTTTAAAATTAGTAGTGATGGAAGAGAAGAGAGTTGGAGAGTAAGACTCACCAACTCACAGTGTAACTCCTTGCAATATATACTGTGTGTGGTGGTGGGGGGAATGTAAAAATGAGAAAGAAGTATAAACTTTATTTCTTTTTATTCCTTTGTTTTTATTGAATTTTGTTGGTTTTAGAGAAAAGAATAAGATTAGAGGAACATATGCCGGCATGCTCAGCCATGTCCAGCTCTGTGACCCCATGGGGCTGTAGAGCCCTCCAGACTCTTCTGTCCATGTGATTTTCCAGGCAACAATACTGCAGTGGATTGCCATTTCCTCCTCCAGGGGATCTTTCTATCCCAGGGATTGAACCCAAGTATCCTGCCTCTCCTGCATTGCAAGCAGATTATTTACCATGAGCTACCAGGGAAGCCCTAGAGGTAGATTTAATTTTGCTTGAAAAGCAAAGTGAAGCTATGTGTTCTCAAAGATCAGTCTAGCTGCACTGAACAGAAGGGAGGCACAGAATGAGGTGAATAGGAGCTATCAGGAGACGATTAGAAAATGTATCTCTTGAAGTATGCGAGTGTTGGTGGTGCTGATGATAGACTGAACAGCATGAAGGTGAAATGGTAATACGACCTCATGATGGTTCCAGGCTCTGCCCTCAGTCACCTGTGATCATTTCAAAGGCTGGAGATACACTTATTCATCTATACACTCCCAAGGACCCAAACCAGACACCAGGTAAATAACAACAAGTACTTAGTACAGCCAGCCAAGAATGCATATTTTAATTCCAGTTAATTAAAATATTGTCCTGAATTAAACATTTTACATTTCTCCTTAGAAACCGCAGAGATCACAGCAAAGGAAATTTGTGTTAGACATTCTTCTGGGGAGGGGGGAGGGGTGTGCCTCTGAGATTATATAGCTTTTTTTTTTTTTTTTGAGCCTTTAATGCTTTGGAAGTAACTGATCAAATAATTTATCTCTAAATATCTGTTTCCACATTTTTAAATGGAAATAATAATAATAATGCTACTATAATCTTGATGGGTTCTTCTTGGGATGAGTGAGTAAATGTTCAACATGCCTCTCACAGGCCTTATTTGTTCTAGGTAAGTTCCTACAGGAGCCCCCACTTACTCTTTCTCTCTCCTTTCTGAAAAGGGGTCTCAGGCTTGATTCACTTCTCTTCTTAATCTTGCCAGTACTGCCTCTCTTTATCGCAGTCCTTTCCACAAAGTTTTACAGGTATCTGTTTCTGTGCTTGTACCCCTACTAGACCAGGGATGGTGACATTTTCTCCTCATATCTACTGGCACCTGAATATAAAGGGTCTTCAGCGCATTCTTAATAAAATAATCAGTTCCTAAGGGCAGGTCATCCCTATCATGACTGAGGATGCAAATAGTCCTCCCTACTTCCTTTCTTAGAAACACAAGGATTAAAGCGAGGCCACCCACAGCCTTTGATCCTTGGATTTAACAGAGAGGATCAGCTGTAACAGAAACAACCCAAATGTGCCATATTAGGAAGACTATGTTTCTCAGACATATGGGCTTCAATGAGCAAGAGTCACAAGCTACCACGTTTTGATGAGTCATAAATGGCTTTAGTGTCAACCAGTTTCAGAAGAAAAAGAGAAAATGGCTTTAGTTCATGAAAGACTACATTCCATCAGAGAAGTTACATATTTCTGAAGCAGAATACAGCATCTTAGGAAAACACAGTCTCTCTCTGTAAACGTATAAAATAAAGCAAACTTACATTACCCTCTCTAAAAGCTAGATTTTTTTTCTCCTTAGAAAGTGTAATTTGTTACTTAGCAAGGCCTTTATTTTTATTTGGGAAATTGAATAGTTGTAACTAACCCAATGGAATTGTGCTTTGTAAAAGTTGGCCTCGTACAAATCAATTTTGCTTCCTTCTCTCTAGCGGTGCCATAGCTCATCCACGCAAGACAGTCAGTTGGCAATTGTTTTCTGAACTCCTGCAGGGTTCTCAGCAGCGCACTAAATGATGGATGGCTAGAGAGCCCATGGCCGAGGATGGGGAGGGGAGTGTCTACCGCCAGTTTAGTCACCATTTTATTGAAGCTGGCAGAAGAACTATTGCCCTTCCTAACGTCTAGCAATGCTTTTATGAAAACAAGCATTTTTGTAAACTAATTTGTTTTTATAGCCAAACTAAATACTATGAACCAAACTAAAGTTCCAACTTGGAATTTTACCCCTTGTTTGTTATGATGAGGGAATAGCTGTGTATTTGTGAAGGCTAACTATGTACTAGGTCCTTCTCAGGTTCTGCAATTTAACTTTAATTTTAAAAGGTTGAGGAGAGAGGAAAATTTAGCCTGGTCCATAAGAAGTCAGAATTATTTTATTGATTTATTCTATTCTTCTTTAATTAATTTAGAAATTACTGAAAGTATATATTACATATTTCACAAAGACCAAAACATTTTAAAAGGAGATACATAGGCAATGATTCCCTTTTATGCCCTAGATTATCATTGTTGAAAGGGCAGACACATTTAAACATTTTTTTTTAATTTGGATTATTTTATGGTTACAAACATTTAAACTTAAACATTTTTTTAATTTGGATTATTTTATGGTTACAAACATTTTTAAAAATCTTATCTTTTTTATCAAAGATAACAATTTATATTTTCTATAATTCATATACAAACACATTCACACACATACTCTAATCATGACCTTCCAAGTATGATTATGTCACAATAATACCTAAAATACTCTATTGGGTCCCTGGTGTACTTACATTTTAAAGATCTTGCCACTGCATCAAACTTCACTGTATAGGTTAAAATTGTATTCATATCTATATAGTTGTTAGCAGTCAGTCAGTCAGTTCATTTGCTCAGTCATGTCTGACTCTTTGAGACGCCATGAACCGCAGTATGCCAGGCCTCTATGTCCGTCACCAACTCCCGGAATTCACCCAAACCCATGTCCATTGAGTCAGTGATGCCATCCAACCATCTCATCCTCTGTGGTCCTCTTTTCCTCCTGCCCTCAATCTTTCCCAACATCAGGGTCTTTTCAAATGAGTCATCTCTTTGCATCAGGTGGCCAAAGGATTGGAGCTTCAGCTTCAGCATCAGTCCCTCCAATGAATATTCTGGACTGATTTCCTTTAGGATGGACTGGTTGGATCTCCTTGCAGTCCAAGGGACTTTCAAGAGTCATAGTTACAGAATTATTGTCCCAGCTGAGCCACCAGTTTTTACATTGTGATTACATTTCTGCTTTTGTATAGTTTTTTGTTTTCATTGGAGTTGATAATTTCCTCCTTTTTTTAAGTTCTAATATGTGTGTGTTTCTAAAGTGCCTGCCATTATGTTAGTCTGTATTTTCAACAGAACTGCAAAGCCCCTTTCAACGTGAACAACAGTACTTAGTGCGATCAGTTCTAGTTTGTTTTGGGGGTTTTGTTTTTAACTTGAGTGTGACACTTCTCATGTTCTCTGTCCCTCAGCTCCTATGTGGAATGGTTATTTCCCAGGTCTTTTATCTGTCCTCCTGAGACTTTTCATCTTCATTATTCTATTGCTTCCCTTTCCCTCTCTTGTCCTACTTTCTGTCCAAGTCTTCTTGAATTTTTGCCTTCCTCTTCCTTGCTTTACTCCCTCAGGTTTTATGAGAGCATATCCTCTAATTCTTGGGGGGAAAAATGAATAGGAGAAGACCGTGTATGTCTAAAATTTTTTTCACAACAAATAGCATTTATGGATAATTTTCATATAGAAATTTAGGTTGCAAGAAAAAGCATAATAGACCACAAGGCCACAATGATGAGGACAGACTAGATCATTTAGGACCTTCTGAGTTTTAGTAGAAAGTTTGAAACTTATCCTGAATGAGATGGAAAGCCACTGGACAGTATCAAGTAGCAAAATGTCAAGATGTAATTTTAATTTTGAAAGTGTTCTTTTGCCATCATATAAAGAAAGACTATAAGGGGGTCAGAGGTAAAGCATAAAGGTCTGTTGAAACTGAAATTATCTAGGTGGAAGAAATTTGTGTCTTAAACTTGGTTGGCAATAAAAGAAGAGGCTAATGAGATGGCACAGGTGTGTTGTGAAGAGTGATGCCATTTGATCATATAAAAAGACTGGATGAAAAATAGGTTGTGGGGGGAAATATGGATAAAACATAAAGAGATTTCTTTTAGTACACATTACTTTTGAGAGGAGGTGTCAAGTGACAATTTGGATATGTGCATCTGAAACTTAGTTTAGACATGATATTGAAAGCTAGGGGACCAGAAGAGATTATCTAGAATAGGGGTTAGCAAACTATAGCCTGTGGGACAAACCTAGCCACTGCATATTTTTTGTAAAAAGATTTTTTTGAGACACAACCTTTCTCACTTTTTCATGTAATGTCTGTGCTACTTTCATGCTACAATGGCAGAGTTAAGCAGTAAGCAGAGGACACACGGCCCCCAAACCTAAAATATTTACAGTATGCCCTTTTATAGAAAAACCTTGTTGACTCCTCACCTAGGGAATAAATATAGGTAAAAAGAAAAAGAAGGTCAAGGATGAGCTCTGGCATTTTCCATCATTTAAAAGTTGGGAGGATAATGGTGATCCAGCAAAAGACACTGAAAAGAATGTGAAGAGAGGAAAACCAGGTAAACCTTAAGTCCTAGAAACCAAGCAAAGACATTGTCATAAGAAGGCAGTGTTTAACTATGACATGTTGCTGAGGGCTGAACTAAGATGAGGACTGAAACCTGACCACTGGATTTGGCAGGATGAACAGATAATCATGATGATGTGATCACTGACCTAGAGCCAGACATCTTGGAATGTGAAGTCAAATGGGCCTTAGAAAGCATCACTACGAACAAAGCTAGTGGAGGTGATGGAATTCCAGTGGAGCTATTCCAAATCCTGAAAGATGATGCTGTGAAAGTGCTACACTCAATATGCCAGCAAATTTGGAAAACTAAGCAGTGGCCACAAGATTGGAAAAGGTCAGTTTTCATCCCAATCCCAAAGAAAGGCAATGCCAAGGAGTGCTCAAACTACCGAACAATTGCACTCATCTCACACGCTAGTAAAGTAATGCTCAAAATTCTCCAAGCCAGGCTTCAGCAATATGTGAACCGTGAACTTCCTGATGTTCAAGCTGGTTTTAGAAAAGGCAGAGGAACCAGAGATCAAATTGCCAACATCCGCTGGATCATGGAAAAAGCAAGAGAGTTCCAGAAAAACATCTATTTCTGCTTTATTGACTATGCCAAAGCCTTTGACTGTGTGGATCACAATAAACTGTGGAAAATTCTGAAAGAGATGGGAATACCAGACCACCTGATCTGCCTCTTGAGAAATCTGTATGCAGGTCAGGAAGCAACAGTTAGAACTGGTCATGGAACAACAGACTGGTTCCAAATAGGAAAAGGAGTACGTCAAGGCTGCATATTGTCACCATGTTTATTTAACTTATATGCAGAGTACATCATGAGAAATGCTGGACTGGAAGAAACACAAGCTGGAATCAAGATTGCCGGGATAAATATCAATAACCTCAGATATGCAGATGACACCACTCTTATGGCAGAAAGTGAAGAGGGGCTAAAAAGCCTCTTGATGAAAGTGAAAGTGGAGAGTGAAAAGGTTGGCTTAAAGCTCAACATTCAGAAAACGAAGATCATGGCATCTGGTCCCATCACTGCATGGGAAATAGATGGGGAAACAGTGGAAACAGTGTCAGACTTTGTTTTTCTGGGCTCCAAAATCACTGCAGATGGTGACTGCAGCCATGAAATTAAAAGACGCTTGCTCCTTGGAAGGAAAGTTATGACCAACCTAGATAGCATATTCAAAAGCAGAGACATTACTTTACCAACAAAGGTTCGCCTAGTCAAGGCTATGGTCTTTCCTGTGGTCATGTATGGATGTGAGAGCTGGACTGTGAAGAAGGCTGAGCGCCGAAGAATTGATGCTTTTGAACTGTGGTGTTGGAGAAGACTCTTGAGAGTCCCTTGGACTGCAAGAAGATCCAACCAGTCCATTCTGAAGGAGATCAATCCTGGAATTTCTTTAGAAGGAATGATGCTAAAGCTGAAACTCCAGTATTTTGGCCACCTCATGCGAAGAGTTGACTCATTGGAGAAGACTCTGATGCTGGGAGGAATTGAGGACAGGAGGAGAAGGGGACGACAGAGGATGAGATGGCTGGATGGCATCACTGACTTGATGGATGCGAGTCTGAGTGACCTCCGGGAGCTGGTGATGGACAGGGAGGCCTGGCGTGCTGCGGTTCATGGGGTCGCAGAGAGTCGGACACGACTGAGCGACTGATCTGATCTGATCTGATCTGACTGGAGTGTGCTTGACAAGAATCCTTTGTGTGGAGTATTAACAACCAAGTCTAATGGGAATGTGTCCAAGAGAGAAGGGAAGGTGAAGAAGTGACACTAGTGAATGTGAGTAGTAAGAACACTTAAGATGACACCTACCCTCTTTGCAGAATGTTGAGTGTGTAATAAAGCGGTGTTCACTTATAGGCTCGAGGTTGATGTAAAATGGTGCAGACGCTACAGAAAACTATATGGGAACCCTCCAAGAATTAAAGATGGAAATATTATATATTGTAATATAATGGAAATAGCAACCCTATTCCCAGGTTTTTATACAAAATGACTGCAACCAGGATCTCAAAGACATATTTACACTCCCTCTCCATTGCAGCACTGTTCACAGTTGAGAAGATATGGAAACAATCTGAATGGCTGTTGATGCATTGGTGAATAAAGAATATGAGTGGTATTTTGAGTTTTTCTGTGAAGATTAGCCAAAAAAATGAGGTGATACTGAAAGCAGGCAAAGGGTCAAAGAAAGTGGAGCATGTTGGTTTGTGAAGAAGTAGACTTGGAGATAGATTGGCATGCAGAAGGTTTACTAGGTCATACTTTCAGAATCAACATCTTTGGGAGGGAATGTAAGATTGAACAGAAGGTGAAGTTGGCTGAGATGAAGTCCACCAAAAATGTCAATCAAATCCAGGGAGAGCTTTGAAGCTGAGATGGGCCTTCAGAGATGCCAAAAGTAGAGGGTCAGGCTTATTTATACCTTCATTGATTAGTCGTTGGATGACGACTGCCCTAGGAAGGAGGGACACTCTTGGTCAAAGTGGCCTTGCTCTACTGAGACAGTTCCTGGAGGGGAGTGAACTCTGACAGCTCTTGGTCAGAATCATTCCCAATGGCTGAGAGAACAAGTCTCTCATTCCCCAAGAGGGATCTGAATGGCACATTCTAGAATTCACTTCGAAAGGGCTTTTAAATTAGGGGACCCCCTGCTATCTTTCTTTAATCTTGTCATTGCCTCTCCCAAATTGTCCTTTACAGTTTTGAAATTCACAAACATTACCTCATGACTGAACACCAGTTGGTCCATACCTTATGCCCTGTCTAAAGTCTCTTCCATTAAAAGACATTGACATGATATTCGCATTTACTTGAAGAATTGAGGATTATTGTTTTGATCCAGAGGAGCTTCTCAAAGACTTCTTGTCCCCTTCCTTTAAAAGTCTAACATAAAAGAGATTAAGGATAACATGAAATCAAGAGCTGGTACCTTTGGCCTTCGGAAATAGAGTTAGGTTTAAAACTAAATGAGAGAGGAAGGATTTTTCATATTGGATGTCTTTTCTTAAATAGTTTCTATTACATTCTTCACATCTAATAAATGTCTCTTATTTATTGGCCTCTTTGTCAAATTGAAATCATAGGTGGAAAGAAACTCAATGAACCTCTGATCTAACCATCTGCCCCATGCAAAGACACCTTCTATAAATGATGTGGCTTGTGCTGTTCATCTCTGCTTGCAGGCATCAAGGAGTGGGCCTTGATGCTGGACCTTTCATATGCTCGAGCCTTCAGCTTATGTTTTCTAGTATTAAGAGAAAAATGGTTCTCCCTACAATTTCCATCCTCCAGTTGTAGCTCTATATTCACAGGAGGGTTAGTATAATTTCTCCAATGAAGGAGAGCCTTTCAGAGATTTATAGATAGCTTTTAGCCTTCTTTCTTGACCTTCCTACCCTTAATACTTCTCTTCTTGTGGCTAAAAGTGTCCTTCATACTCGTTCAGCTTAGTCAACAAAGCCATATTGAGTCACCTGCCCTAGGCTAAGAACAGGGATAAATTATATGGATAAATATGCACCCTAAACACCAGGAAATAATTTCTACTATTTTTGTCATTCCAGTTGCTCTCTTGTGTCATTTCTAACCTAAAACAGGGTAATTCCTCTTGGTTAAGGATGTATTCCTTGCTCTTCTTTCTCATGCTAGATCCTCACCATAGAAAAGCTTAGCTAACAGATACCACTTACTGAACACTAACTCCATAACTTGTGCTCTTAACTACTAGGCTAATCTTATCTCTGATATCATGTCCCTAAGAAGCATCCAGTGCTTCTTCCCCAAATGGACTTCTCTTTGGATTGAACTGCATCCCTAAGAAAGATATGTTGAAGCCTTAGCTCAAGCTTCACATTCTCAGAATGTGAATTCATTTGGAAATAGGATTTTGCAGATGTAATTAGTTAAGATGAGGTCATACTGGAATGGAGCGGGCCCTTAATCAAATATGACTGGTGTTCTTAAGAGAAGAGGAAATTTTGGACATAAGTAGAAGATGCCTATGAAAAGAAAGAAGCTGAGACTGGAGTGATGCTGGCACATACCATGGAATGCCTGGGGCCACCAGAAGCTGGAAATGGCAGGATGGATTCCCTCCTAGAGCCTTCTGATGGAACTCAACCATGCCAACTCCTTGCTTTCAGGATCCCAGCCCCTAAAACTGGGGAGATAGGAAATTTAGGTTGTTTTAAGCTACCCAGGTTTTTGTACTTTGTTATGGCAGTGCTAGGATACTAAATATAACACCTCTAGGCTATGCCTCAAGCTCATTTCATCTGGTCCTTGACATCCTTCTCTGATGCTCTCTAAGGCAAGTGGCGTTGGGAATATTGATCATAAATGCAGCATCTTGCCTGCCGTCTTCACTGTGCTCACCTTACAGTGCTCTCTCTGCTCGATTCTCAGTGCCAACCTTCACACGGTCACTCCCTAAAAGGTCCTCACTGGCTTTTCATCCCCTTTAAGATACCTACTGGCTACCTACTTAATACCAGACACTGGGAGAGGTGGCAAGGGCAGTAAAGAGAACAGTCCAGGTCGCTGCAGCTGAGCTGGTGCCTATGTAAAGCTCTTCTCAAGGCTTTGCACACATAACCCAATAGATTCCACACGGCCATCCCAGGAAGTAGGACCAATAGTCCACACATTTAACAGGTGAGGGAACTGAGGCACAGAGAAGTTGAGTAACCTGCACAGAATCACACAGCTTGCCTCTAGAGGGCTAGGACTTGAACCCAAGCAGTCTGGCTCCAGAGTCTGTGTACTTAATGACTTGGCTTTCCTGTCTCTTGGGAGGAAGCAGCTCCTGCTTTCAGGGATGATAGAGAATTTTAGAGGAGCTAAAATATTAAAGAGATAATTGTGTGAATGAATATAGTGTTATGAGCGGTGATAAGTGTTATGGAGGAAAATTAAACAGCATTAGGAGAGAGGCTGGAGGATCACATTTCCCTGGAGAAGAGACACTTAGACTGTAATCTGACGGGGGAGTAGCATTTTGCCAGGTAAAGAGCAGAGAAGAGAATTTCGTGGCACAAGAGACAGAGTACATAAGGCCTTGTGATAGAATCAGCCCAGACCCTGGGGTCCCCCACTTTTACGCCCCAGGTTCAGTTGGTCACTGAGTGCTGTTGAATCCATTTCCTGAGCATTTCTCACCTCTCTGCTTTTCCACAATCACTTCTGCCCAAGGCAATGGCCTCCTGACTTCTCTAGGTGTGTTGGCACCTGAGTGCCTGGTCAGAAGGACACAGGGCAGCCATTATGATCATCTGAATGCATATTTGATTGAATATATTTCCTGCTGAAAACTTTTCAGTGGAGTTCTCTTGCTTTCAAATAAATTCCCAGATATTTGCTATGGTTCTCTGGACATCTGAGATTTCAGTATGTCCCTGAGATTTCTCTCTGTGCAGTGTCCTTCCTCAGCTCTGATAATAGCAGTCTGCACTCCCTACCTTTGCCTTTGAAAAACACCTCCACACCAAATACTTCAAGAGGTTACGGTGGCTCTATCAAAATTCAGGACCTTGCCCTCCAGGCCACCCGGGTGAGCATATGACTAAGAAGCGATCAGTCATTGTATCCCATCTCCTTAGTCACAATGACTTGTCTGAGGCAGTGGTTTTCAAAATTGAGTGTGGATCAGAATTACCTGGAAGGCTTATAAAAACAAATTGCTGGGCTCATCTCAGAGTTTCCAATTCAGTTGGCTTGGGGTGAGGCCTGAGAATTTGGGTTCATAATAGGTTCTAAGGTGATACTGTTGCCAACACAGAGGTGGAAGGTCAAGTACCAGCAGAGAAAAGCCACAGAAGCTTATGTGCCCTCCGTATAGCTCTCCCTTTTCTTTGGAATCTATTGCTGCAGAGATGTCTGGTATCTCTCTCCGAATGGCCAAACCTCTCAATAGCCAAAACCTCTCAATCCCTAACACCTGGAAAGAGTCTGTCTGCAGGGTGAGATAATGTGGTAAAATAGATTAAATAGAGAGGCAAACAGACTTGGGAGTTGAAGGAGAGTTTGTGCCTCATGACTTTAGACTCTGCATTTAATTATCACCAAAGCTAGTGTTACTTCTATTTTTCTTTTTTAATAGGAACAAAAAACATCCCTTGATAGCCCCAAGCCCCACCCCTCACTCCTGTCCCAAGCACATTTTCTTATTCAAATGAGAATTATGGCATTTTTTTCAAACGCTTGCAACAGATTGGCCCTGATTATAAATGCATGGCCTTCAACACCCTGTCTGATCTGTTCCCAGCCTCTTCTACTTTACCTCATCCAACTTTGGCAGCCTTTCCAATTTCTTTTGCCTCCCTGAGGACTTTCACACATCTGTGTGTTTATTCCAGAAGGCTCTCCCCCAAAAACAACTCCTGTTTATTCTTGCCTACCTAACTCCTGTTTATTCAGGCCTTCAGGAAGTCTTTTCTCACAAAATAGGTTGGTTTGATAAGCTTGGCCTGTGCACTCATAGAACTACCTTTAATGACCACGTAGTATCTATGGACTTGTGTAATTAATTTTTGAATTTATGTCTCCTCCAGTAGAATACAAATTTTATAAAAGCATAGACCTATGTTTTATTTAAAACTCAATCTGAAAAAAGATATACTGTACCTGATCAGATTTTTTTAAGTGTGCTTCAAAAGACACTATGGCAGAGTGAAAGACCATCCACAGAGCGGGAGAAAATATTTGCAAATCATATATCTTACAAGTGGAGTTCTCACAACTGAACCAAAAAATAAATAACTTAGTTTAAAAACAGGCAAAGTTCTTGAGTAGACATTTGTCCAAGTATGGTATACAAAGGGCCAGTGAACACACGAAAAGAAGCTCAATTTCTAATCATCAAGGAAATGCAAATCAAAACCACAATGAAATACTACAGTATACCCATTCCAACAGCTCTTATATGTTGGAATTCTGGCACATGCTGGCACAGCTACTGTAGAAAACTGTGGTCGTTCTTCAAAAATTAGACATAGAATTATGACTCAGAGACTCCACTTCCGGTTATGCCCCGAAGAACTGACAGCAGACTCAAATAGATATTTGTACATTCATGTACATTGCAGCATTATTCACCATAGCCAAAAGGGGGAAGCAACCCACAAGTCCATCAGCAAATGAATGGATAAACAAAAGGTAGTCTATACATACAGTGAGCTATCATTCATCCTTAAAAAGGAAAGAAATTCTGATGCATGCTACAACATGAATGAACCCTGAAACCTTATGCTAAGTAAAATAAGCCAGACTCAAAAGGACAAATATTGTATGATTTCACTCACGAGAGTAGTCAAATTCATAGAGACAGAAAACAGAACAATGGTTGCCAGAGGCCAGGAAAAGGGAAAGGGACGAGTTATTGATCAACGGATGCAGAGTTTTGGTTGAGGAAGATGAAAAAATTCTGGAGATGAATGGTGATGATGGTTACACAACAATGCCTGTGTATTTCATGGCACTGAGCTATACGTATACAAATGACTACAATAGAAGTTTGGTGTTATATATGTTTCACTACTTTGCCAACAAAGGTCCGCCTAGTCAAGGGTATGGTTTTTTCTGTGGTCATGTATGGATGTGAGAGCTGGACTGTGAAGAAGGCTGAGCACCAAAGAATTGATGCTTTTGAACTGTGGTGTTGGAGAAGACTCTTGAGAGTCCCTTGGACTGCAAGGAGATCCAACCGGTCCATTCTGAAGGAGATCAGCCCTGGGATTTCTTTGGAAGGAATGATGCTAAAGCTGAAACTCCAGTACTTTGGCTACCTCATGTGAAGAGTTGACTCATTGGAGAAGACTCTGATGCTGGGAGGGATTGGGGGCAGGAGGAGAAGGGGACGACAGAGGATGAGATGGCTGGATGGTATCACTGACTCGATGGATATGAGTCTCAGTGACCTCCGGGAGTTGGTGATGGACAGGGAGGCCTGGCATGCTGTGATTCATGGGGTTGCAAAGAGTTGGACACGACTGAGCGACTGATCTGATCTGATCTGATGTTTCACTACAATAAAAAGCAACAAGGAGAAGGCAATGGCAACTCATTCCAGTATTCCTGCCTGGGAAATCCCATGGATAGAGGGGCCTGGCAGGCTATGTCCATGGGGTGGCAAAAGAATCAGACATGACGCAGTGAATAAATAAGACCATGTCAAAAATATTTTCATGGGTAAAGGATATATTCTTACCTCCACTGTTGCTTTAAAAATAGCATTAAAAAATTAATATGCCCAAACATTGTTAATAAAAGACAAAGTAACTAAAAGTTATATATCCAGTGCTTCTCTGGGAGACAGACAATATATATTGCCTTCTAATTTAAAATTGTTCATTTTATCAAACATGATTTGGCTTTGGTTGGTCTTTTATAGCTTACATAAAACAAAGTTGATTTTCCTCCATTTTGTGATTTAAATATTTCCCACATTGAGCAAATAATAAAGTTTGACTTTATATATACAAAAAAAAGCAACAGCATCAATCAGTAGCCTACTCAAGTGTGTGGCACATAATAGGTTCTCAATAAACGTTATTGAAAAATGAATAAACAGTAAATGGGTAAAAAAAAAAAAAAACCAATGATTCTATTAAATAGATGAGAAAGTAAATTTATAAACTTTGACATAGAAGGAAGAACACAACCTCTTTGAAAGCCAAGAATAGTTTATAATTCATTACATACACTAGTGTAATCTTATTTTGCTAAGGGGGGAAAAATACACTCAAACATACACATAGAAAAAAAAGTCTGTAAGTCCCATCCATTAATTGTGGTTGTTTCTGGAATAGAATTATGGGTGATGGACTTTTAGCTTCTACTTTATGTATTTAGTACTCCTTGAAGGTTTTAAAATAAGCACAAATTACTTCTTATATTATGAAGTAATCAATACATATACTTTCATTTTGAAAAATAAATGCAGTGTTTGAAATGAAATGCCACACTTTCGATGTGGTCTGACCAGAGCAGGTTGAAGAGGAACATCACTGGCTGGCGTTTCAGAGGCTGGACTTCTAATTTAAGAGAGATGTATCATATGCCAGGCCCCCAACAAGGCGTTTTCTGGCCCTAGGTTAATTCTGGAAAGGTTAATTACTCCCACAACTTAGCAACCCCGCTCTCTGGAGGTTTTTTTTCCGGACAGAGCATGGTTTTCAATACAAAAGAATGAGGAGATGCCTTACGTCAGAAGACCAAGCTCAGCAGTCACCTTTTGGGGCATGGTTATTTTAACCACCTTCCCCATCCCACACATTGCACGCAGTTGGTCTAACCAGGAAACCCTACCCAGGAAAAGTCCAGGCCTCAGGTGGAAAGTAAAGGTGGCATTCAGCGTGGCAAGAAGGATGTTATTGTTGGTGAGTCATGTCCGGTGGCAGCTTTGGGGAGCTGCTGAGGCACCGCCCTGTTCTTGTCACCAGCGGCACTTGAAGTTCACACTGAAGTCATGGATGGGCACCCAGGAGCTGTTTTGGGGAAAATGAGTGTGCAGAGAGAGAAGTGGATTCTTCGGTTATGTCCTGACTTTTAGTAAATGCAGAGAGATGACGGATTGTTTTGGAGGGAACATGGAGACGGTTTGGGATGGAAAGAGTCCTCATCTATCAACCAGATACAGGTTCCAGGTCTGTCACTAGCTAGCTCTGGGATTTAGGACAAATCATGGAATCGCTTAGAACGTCTCTTTCCTCTGTGCAGCCAAGAGTTTGAACCAGGTGATTAGCAAGGTAGGACTTAGTGTAGTGGCCACAGCTTGATGGGATTTTATCTCCCAGCTGTGCCACCTACCAGCCGTGTGTCCTAGAGTCAGCCCTCCAGCCTTGCAAGGTAAGCCAGGAGAGTAGCCTGGTTCACTGCACACATGTAGGTGCTCACGGCAGTGCCCTTCATGCCACCATGAATGAGATCATATCCCACCCAGCACACTGCATTTGTTAGTCGCAGTAATTAACATATGTCTTTGTATATGTGGCCCACCCAGATTGTGGCTGGTCATGGAGGTACCGTGTGGACCCAGCGGAGTGTGCCACACCTGTTTAGGGATAGTTCTCACTTATCAGCTAATGGAAGTGTTAATGAACTTGTCCAAAGTCTTACAGCTAGTCAGTGCAGCCACCGAGACTTGAACCCGGGTTGTTTATTTCCAAACCTTTGCTCTTCACTTCTCTATGACATAGCTCCTCCTGAGTGACATGTCTTAGGAAGCACCTCTTCTTTCCTGTGTGGCACAAATCAATGGTAATTTAACATCCAAAAACACCTTTCAGTTGCCTTGATATTTGCACTTCCCCGGGCCTTTCCGAGAAATGTTCACATTCCAGCCACTTTTGAATAATCCTTGCCTAGAGTTTGCATTTAAGAAAGATCAGCTTGAGCCACAGCACACATTTAATGTGCACTTCTGAAAGTGTAGGAGTTTTCAAAATATTCTAAATCGTTTCCCTAAGAAAAAAGAGGAAATGAACGAGTCATGCTGATGAATATTTGAACACAAACAATTATTGGGAAAACCTACAGAGAATGTGGGCTGGGAAAATTCCTTTGCCCCGAACAATGTATTGATGTTTGTAACCGTAGGGATTTGCCTTCCTCTGTATTTCCTGTGTCTCTTCACTCAGTTTCCCTGCTGTTGCTGCCAGAAGCCTAGATCGGGCCTCATCAACAACCCGCTGACTGGTTTCTGCCTTGCTTCTTAGATCAAAGTCATTGCTATTAATTTCTAGATTCTTGCCACTTATTCATTCCAGAATCAGCCATGGTTCTTCTTTCCCTACTGATGCTTAAACTGAGTACTCAAGAGCTTTGTTACCTGACCCCAAGCCATGGGCCATACCTCATGTCCACCGATTTCTCTCCCTTACCTGTCCTTTGCTCCAGCAATGCTGACTGCTCCATGTCCATTGAATGTGTTCTCCATCCTCTATGTGTTTCTGACTGCCATCCCTTCTGCCTGGGATGTCTCTGTCTTCATCCTCTATGCCTAATTCTCCAAAACCTAAACTCAGTGTTACCTCTTGGATGGACCCTTTCACTGATTCCATGATGATTTCATCATTTAGTTCTCTGAACCCCAGTCCTCTTGGCTGGTTGCAATGTTATGGCTCTAAGAATGCAAAGTTTGGGTCTTTGAGTGTCTGAACATTCCATCTAACTGAGACACTCTTACCTGTCCAGCACAAAGAAAGATCACACTGAATGTTGGAAACTGGATATAGAACCCAGGTACTTTGATTCCTATTCCAGCAACAAGAATATTATTCAACATTTATTCAACACATATTTTGAGCTCCAGTAATAGTGTGATGAAGGGATCTCATTCAAGGTAAAAGCCCAGGGGGCTTCCCTTGCAGTCCAGTGGTTGAGATTCTGTGCTTCCACTGCAGAGGGCACGGCTTCAATCCCTTGTGGGGAAGTTCCACATACTGCACAGTGTGGGGAAAAAAAGTAAAAGCCCATGGCTTTGAATGTCCTTTAAAGCCCCTCATAATATGAGCCTTCATCTCCATTCTAACCCTCCTTCACTTGCATCTATCTACTTCCTTAACCTCTTTCCTCTTCTTGAACGTGTCCACAAAAACATCTGTGTTTTGTCTTTGCTCCTCCTTCTGCCCAGGATGACCTTTCTCCTAAACAAACCCAGCTTTTCTTCTTCCTGCTTCAAGTTTTCGCTTAAACATGCCTTCCTCAGTCAGGACGCATCCCACTATAATATAAAATTGCAATTACCTCCCATGTTGACTCTTCTCATCCTTTGCTTGCTCTGCTTTCCTCCATAATGCCTATTGTCCTCAGACTCACTGTATATTTTTTTTCTATTCAAGTATCTTTTGATTCTGTCACTGGAATATTAGATTTTGGATTTGTTGATGAACATCTCATATGTAGGCAAGTACCTTATACATGCTAGGACTTCTATCACTCTTTGTTGAATAAATGAATGAATACAAAGTTGAACAGGACAGGCTGAGCTTTTGCCCTCTTTGTGTCTCACGGACCACCAGAAGAATAGGCTCGATTCAACACCCAGCTGAGAAGTGTTCTGGTAGGGAAGTTAAAGACAGCCAACTCGGACGAGGACAGCAGAGGAAAATAACTCATTATCCTTGCCCTAAAAGAGTTATAGATTTCCAGATGAATTAATAGATAAATAAGTAGATATCAAACAATATGAAAATGACTTGGCCAAAGGACAAAATAAACACTCTCTCATGCACTTCTTATCCTTTCTGCTGTTATAAACCCATTGAGGATTTGGTTCAGGGCTAATTCATCCATGCGCCCTTTTTTTCTTCACACCCCCAGGAACATTCCACCCCAGCCTTGAAGGTACACCATCTGGAGGGAGGGAACATACAAGATGACTGATGGATGAATGAATGGACCCTGAAACAATATGCAAGCATGTGGTCCCTCTCCGCCTTAAGCAATATAAATGCCAGTGGTGATTTGGCTGAGAGACGATTGTATTTTTCTGTTTATCCATTTGGCTGGCACAGTAAGGCGGGGATTTCACAGTCATTCACTGACTGATATATGGCGTGATAAAAGCAGGCATCTGCTTGTGAGGAGCAGTGCTCCATAAAGCTATTCTGAGAAAAACAGGTCCAGTAAACTGAGCTCACGCCCATTACTGGAGATATCTCCAAATTTATTACTGGAAGCTGTATTAGGAGGAGAGTTGACATAGCTTTCTCCTGGTCAATTTCATCAATGGTGATTTGGAAGGCATGACATCAGCTAATCCATGGAAGACTTGGTGCCCTCATCCATCCCCTGGAGGGCTAATGCTGGCCCCTGGGACACTTCAGTGTCTGAGGGGATGCTGCCTCCTTTAGATGGCTCCCTTTTCTTCAGATTATAGTCGAGAAAACTGGGGCCCAGAGCAGGAAGGGATTGGTTCAAACTCAAACAGCTACCTATTTTGGCAGAGCCTGTTCTAGAACCCACCATGTAATGCGTATTGGTCACCTAATCATTGCTTGCATACTTCCAGTGACAGAATTTAACACTGACTTGAAGCTCCTAAATTTTTTTATTTTAATATTTTACTTATCTATAGTTGATTTATAATGTTCTTAATTTCTGGTGTACAACAAATTGGTTTAGTGTATATATTTATAGGCTTCCCAGGTGGTGCTAGTGGTAAAGAACCTGCCTGCCAGTGCAGGAGACATAAGAAACTCGGTTTCAATCCCTGGGTTGGGGAGATCCCCTGGAGGAGCACATGGACACCCACTCCAGTATTCTTGCCAGAAGAATTCCATGCACAGAGGAGCTGGGCAGTCTACAGTCCACAGGGTCGCTCAGAGTCGGACACAACTGGAGTGACTTAGCATGCATATATATGCGTTCTTCATTATAGTTTATTATAGGATATTGAATATAGTTCTCTGTGCTCTCCAGTACGAACTCATTTATCTACTTTGTATACAGTAGTTTTTATCTGCTAAGCCCAAACTCCTAATCCATCCCTCTCCCATCTCCTTTCCCCTTATGGTAACCATAAAATCATTGTCTATGTCTGTGAGACAGTTTTTGTTTTGTAAATAAGTTCATTTGCATCTCATTTTAGATTTTACATGTAAGTGATATCATATTTATCTTTCACTGATTTTTTGGTCTGGATTTTTAAAGGTATTTTTTAAAATGTAGTTGCTTTACACTGCTGTGTCAGTTTCTGCCTTACTGCAAAGTGAATCAGCCACATGTATACAAACATCCTCTCTTTTTTTGGATCTCTTTCCTAGTTAGGTCACTGCAGAGAGCTGAGTAGAGCTCCTTGTGCTATGCAGTAGGTTCTCATTAGTGATCTGTCTTATACATCAGATCAGATCAGTCACTCAGTCTTGTCCGACTCTTTGCGACCCCATGAATCGCAGCACGCCAGGCGTCCCTGTCCATCACCAACTCCCGGAGGTCACCCAGACTCACGTCCATCAAGTCAGTGATGCCATCCAGCCATCTCATCCTCTATCGTCCCCTTCTCCTCCTGCCCTCAATCCCTCCCAGCATCAGAGTCTTCTCCAATGAGTCAACTCTTCGCATGAGGTGGCCAAAGTACTGGAGTTTCAGCTTTAGCATCATTCCTTCCAAAGAAATCCCAGGGCTGATCTCCTTCAGAATGGACTGGTTGGATCTCCTTGCAGTCCAAGGGACTCTCAAGAGTCTTCTCCAACACCACAGTTCAAAAGCATCAATTCTTTGGTGCTCAGCCTTCTTCACAGTCCAGCTCTCACATCCATACGTGACCATAGGAAAGACCATAGCCTTGACTAGACGGACCTTTGTTGGCAAAGTAATGTCTCTGCTTTTGAATATGCTATCTAGGTTGGTCATAACTTTCCTTCCAAGGAGTAAGCGTCTTTTAATTTCATGGCTGCAGTCACCATCTGCAGTGATTTTGGAGCCCAAAAAATAAATTCTGACACTGTTTCCCCATCTATTTCCCATGAAGTGATGGACCAGAAGCCATGATCTTCGTTTTCTGAATGTTGAGCTTTATTTGCCAACCTTTTCATTCTTCACTTTCACTTTCATCAAGAGGCTTTTGAGTTCCTCTTCACTTTCTGCCATAAGGGTGGTGTCATCTGCATATCTGAGGTTATTGATATTTCTCCCAGCAATCTTGATTCCAACTTGTGTTTCTTCCAGCCCAGCGTTTCTCATGATGTACTCTGCATATAAGTTATATAAACATGGTGACAATATACAGCCTTGATGTACTCCTTTTCCTATTTGGATCCTGTCTGTTGTTCCATGTCCAGTTCTAACTGTTGCTTTCTGACCTGCATACAAATTTCTCAAGAGGCAGATCAGGTGGTCTGGTATTCCCATGTCTTTAGTGTATAAATGTCAATCCCAATCTCCCAATTCATCTCATCCCCCTTTCTCCCTTGGTATCCATAAATTGTTCTCTATGTATGTGTCTCTATTTCTGCTTTACAAACAAGATCACCTATACTATTTTTTCTAGATTCTACCCATATGCATTAATACATGATATCTGCTTTTCTCTTTCTAACTTACTCCACTCTGTATGACAGTTTCTTGATTTGTCCACAACTTTGCGAAAAACACAGTTTTGTTCCTTTTTATGGCTGAGTAATATTACATTATATAGCACAGCATCTTCTTTATCCATTCCCCTGTTGATGGATATTTAGGTTGCTTCCATGCCCTGGCTCTTGTAAATAGTGTTTCAATGAACTTGGGGGAACATGTGTCTTTTTGAACTACGGTTTCCACTGGGTATATGCCCGGGAGTGGGATAGCTGGGTCGTAGGGTAGTTCTATTTTTAGTTTTTTAAGGAACTTCCACACTCTTCTCCATAGTAGCTGTGTTGAGTGTAAGGGGGGGTTCCCTTTCAACATATCCTGTCCAGCATTTATTGTATGCAGATTTTTTGATGGCCATTGTGAGGTCACACTGGTCACACTGGTATTACCAGTGTGAGGTGATACCTAATTGCAGTTTCGATCTGCATTTCTCTAATACTTAATGATGCTGAGACCTTTCCATGTGCCTCTTGGCCATCTGTATGTGTTCTTTGAAGAAAGGGCTACTTAGATCTTCTGCCCATTTTTTGATTAGGTCGTTTGTTTTTTTGATATTGTTTGTATATTTTGAAGATTAATCTGTTGTTTTCTCCCATTCTGAGAGTTGTCTTTTTGTCTCAGTTATGGTTTTCTTGGCTTTGCTGAAGTTTTTAAGTTTAAAGTCTCACTAGTTTATTTTTGTTTTTATTTTCATTATTCTAGGAGGTGGGTCATAAAACATCTTGCTGTCATTTATGTCAAAGAGCATTCTTCCTGTTTTCCTCTAAGTGTTTTATCGTGTCCAATCTTACATTTAGATCTTTGACCAGTTTTGAGTTTATTTTCGTGTATGGTGTTAGGAGCATTCTGTTAATAACTTCATTCTTTTACATGTAGCTGTCCAGTTTTCCCAAGCACGACTTATTGAAGAAACTGTCTTTTCTTCATTGTCTATTGTCACCTCCTCTGTTATGAATTACGTGACCAGAGGTGAGTGGCTTTGTCTCTGGGCTGTCTGTTCTGTTCTATTGCACCCTTCTGTCTTGACTGATGTGGCTTTGTAGTATAGTCTGAAGTCAGGGAGCCTGATTCCTCTAGCTCTGTTTTTCTTTCTGAGTATTGCTTTGGCTATTCTGGGTCTTTTTTGTTTCCATACATATTGTAAATTTTTTTCTTCTAATTCTATGAAAGAATACTGTCAGGAAGCATTTAACAGGAGGCTTCCTGTGTGCTCTTTTGGATCTGTCAGGAATTCTCTGTTCCTTATTAATTTCTGAATACTCAGGAATTAAGAGGAGAAGCAAGCCTCTCCTGGGACTGAGGAATCCAGGCATTTCCTTCATTAGTTTTTCTATACAATGATAAGTACCCTCTTCCTTCTTGTGAACCATACCGCAAAAGTAATTGTTTACAACTCTCTCTCTCTCTCTCTTTAATATGAATTGCCTATGTTTTGTAAGTCTGGAATTTTTATCTTTATCTTTGCTGAGAATAACTACAGTACATATGCCCACACCATGTTGATTAAAACACCTTTGCTCCATCAGAGCTCTGGTCCCCGTGTCTGTCTTTCTTTCACTCTCTCTCTCTTCCTCTCTTTTTCAGGCTGATCCCCTGGAGCACCGAGGCTCTCTGAGTTCACTTTCCTGCCCGGGCTTCTAAAACCCTCTGGAGAAGGCGCTCTGCACCTTCACTCCATCAAGAAGGCGCCTGAGGCCTCCGTGAACAGAACAAGCTCCGTGCCAGGGGCTTTATTGGTTTTCTGTGTAAACCAAGGAATATCAGCCTCTCGCCTTTACTTTCTTATCATCGACTCTGGACCACCAGGTTCCAGTCAGTTACAGGACCTCAACAGAATACCATTGGTAATTTGACAGGGATTGCATTGAATCTGTATTTTGCTTTGGATAGTACAGTCATTTTCATAATATTGCTTCTTCAAGTTCAATATCATGGTATGTCTCTCCATCTGTTGTGTGACCTTCGATTTTTTTTCATCAGTATATCATAGTTTTATGCACACAGTTCTTTTGCCTCCTTAGTTAAGTTTATTCCTAGGTACTTTATTCTTTCTGCTGTAATAGTAAATGGGTTTGTTTTCTTGACCTCTCTTTCTGATCTCTCATTGTTAGTGTATAAGAATGCAAGAGATTCCTGTGTGCTAATTTTGTAGCCTTCATCTTTACCAGAGTAATAGATTAGCTCTTGTAGTTCTCTGGTGGCATCTGTGTAAAGTATCATGTCATCTGCAAACAGTGACAGTTTTATTTTTCTATTTTTTTCCAATTTGGATTCCTTTCTTTTTCTTTTCTGATTGCTGTGGCTAGGAATTACAAAACTGTATTGAATGATAGTGGCAAGATTGGGCATCCTTGTCTTGTTCCCTTTCTTAAAGGAAATGCTTTCAGTTTTTCACCGCTGAGAATGTTTGCTGTGGGTTTATCATCTATGGCCTTTATTATGTTGAAATAGGTTCCCTCTGTGCTCACTTTCTGGAGAGCTTTCATCACAAATCCGTGTTGAATTTTGTCAAAAATTTTTTCTACATACATGAGATAATCATATGGTTTTTATACTTTGATCTGTTAATGTGTTGTATCACATTTTATTGATTTGTGGATATTGAAAAATTCTTTCATCTCTGGAATAAATCCCACTTGATCATGACAGATGTCCTATTAATGTATTGCTGGGGTCAGTTTGCTAATAAACATATACCTATAGATTTTTTGGAATTCTGTGAGTTTTTTTCCTGACATATTCATTTTAATATATTGATAGACCTTAAAATGGTACTGTGCAAAAAAATACTTTTAAAAATTAAGTTTCAAAAAAAACTAACATAGGTTCACATAGACTTTCAGGAATGTTCTTTTTAAAAATTCCATGTATTGATTATCTGGGAAAAAGTAAACAATTTTTATCAGTAAGTATTTAGATAATATAGTGACCTTTGTAACATCTATATCTAATATGGTATTACTAATATATTTGAAGCATATTTTTTTGCTCTTAGTGTGATATTATTTTAATATTTTCTACAAATGGCTTATAATCTTTTCAATATTATGGACTTTATTTTAATTGTTGACACCTTCAATTGACTCTGTTTATAGACTATAATATTGAGAAAATTCTCAGCAGATACTGAGGTACCCAGGAAACTCAGAGGAAATTATCAACTCTATTTTTCACATTAAATGCATAAATACTTCAACTCAAATATTTCTAACCGGGAGTATCTTTTCCCTTCAACTTAGCCAAATGGCTTTTTCAACAAAATTTTTTTACAAGACAAAAACTTATCAAATGTGTTCGTCTATGTATGATACTAAATTTAGATGCTGCAAAATTGTATATTTTCTCCATCTCATTCTACTATGGCACAGAATAGAAAACTATCCAATTAACAAAAGGAGCTTCTTTGAAGGAAAGCCACTAAAAATCTAGATGTTTCCAAATAACATTGAACCACTCCTTCTGTTCCCGTTCATATTGAATCATCATCATCTAGCAACCATCTCAAAACAATCTTTAAAAATATTTTGAAATGGATTCAGAAACTCAGTACTTAATTTCTTTTTTAAATATATACTTTCATTTTTTAATTTTATTGATAGTGAAAAGGTTATTGGAAATTTTTAAAGTATTAACAGAAAATTAAATCAATATATAGTTGTAGGTTTACAGCATACAATAAATTATAAAAACCCTTGTAGCTGGATGAACTTCTGGGAGAAAGCAATGGCAGCCCACTCTAGTACTCTTGCCTGGAAAATCCCATGGGCAGAGGAGCCTGGTAGGCTGCAGTCCATGGGGTCGCTAAGAGTCGGACCCAACTGAAGCGACTTAGCAGCTCCAGCAGCAGCAGCTGGATGAACTTAGAGTCTGTCATACAGAGTGAAGTAAGTCAGAGAAAGGAAAACAAATATTGTATATTAATACATATATAGAAAATCTAGAAAAATGTATTGCTGCTGCTGCTAAGTCGCTTCAGTCATGTCTGACTCTGTGCAACCCCATGGACTGCCCACCAGGCTCCTCCATCCATGGGATTTTCCAGGCAAGAGCACTGGAGTGGGACGCCATTGCCTTCTCCAGAAAAATGAACCGATGAACCTATATGCAGGGTGGGAATAAAGTAAAGACTCAGACATGGAGAATCAACCGGTGGACGAAGCGGGAGAAGGGGAGGGTGGGACAAATTGAGAGAGTAGCATTGACATATGTGTGTGTATGTCTGTCTGTCTGTCTGTCATGTACAACATAGATAGCTAGTGGAAAGCCGCTGTAGAGCACAGGGGATTCAGCTTGGTGCTCTGTGATGACCTAGCGCGTCTTGGGGGAGCGGGGTGTGTGTGTTGGGGGCAGCGGGCAGAGCCGCAAGAGGGAGGGGATATATGTGTATGTAAAGCTGATTCATTTTATTGTACAGCAGAAACTAACTCAGCATGGTGAAGCAATTATACTAAAAAAAAAAACAAAACCTGTGGCAAGTACAATTCGGACCACTTTCTATCGGAGGACCACTCAGTCTTCATTTTCCTCAAATGTCTCATGCATACCTCAACCATTTAATTTCTCACTGACCTGCCTGACCATTTCCTTCATCTCATAATCTGCAACAGGGCTTACGGCCTTACTGCATGGTTCACCAAATGGCCAACACTGTTGAATTGCTTTTCCAGCACCTCTGGACACAGGAAAGATACAGCTTTTCCTGTTGAGTCCTCAAAGGGAAGTGTTGGTTTTGTATTTAAGTGTAGAAAAAGTCTGAAAAGAAAAGTGAGCCACGGATGATTGTCATTTAGCCTTAACTCTAAGCTACAGGAAGACCTCCCTGGGCAGTGTGTCTTACACTCTATTAGATGAGGCCACGGGGAGATGGAGAAAAAGCATGGATATCTTCCACACCATCCCAAACAATTTAAATGCAGCTCTTAGGTGACCCAGATGGTCAAGAATCTGCCTGCAATGCAGGACATCCCGGTTCGATCCCTGCGTTGGGAAGATCCCCTGGAGAAGGGAATGGCTACCCACTCCAGTATTCTTGCCTGGAGAATTCCACGGACAGAGGAGCCTGGTGGGCTACAGTCCATGGCGTCACAGGGTCAAACACAACTGAGGAACTAACACTTTCACATTAATAATAAATAACACTCTGCAAACAATGGGCAGATGGTAATCTCTAGGAATGTTTTTTCTCAGGTAAATTGAGTTCTCTGGTCACCTTGCTGTAAGGTGTTTCTGTCAGAGCCATATTTTTAAAAAATTGTATTTGACTTAAAATCCTAGTCTTTTTGATTGGCCTTGAATAGGTAAGAGAAAATTTTTAATTAGTATAGATATCAAGAACTATAAAATATTTGCAATTCAAACCAAAATTAGACCATCTTGTATGTACATTCGACCTTTGTGAAATCTAGAAGGAAATGGTGACTTCCCTTTCATTGCATGCATACATTTCAGAGGCTGAAAAACAGATCACGTGGTTCCTTCCAGTGTCTTTTAGTTTGTTTATTGTTTCATTTGGATGTGGTACTATTATTTTAAGCTGTTTAAAACCCCACAGTGGATGCTCCATAGTCTTGAGGTCACCATTTAAAATTCAAGTATATCATTTAGTTGCTGTCTATTACTCTAGGGTTATCACCCTCAAGCTTCTCTGTTATGTTCTTTCTTCCAGCCCAAGTACGATAATTTTCATTTCTTGGAACATATTTCAAGACGTGTGACCCTGCATGCACTGTTGCCTCTGCCTTAAATTTCCTTTAGCCCTTATCTTTGATTCATCTAGCAAGGATTTACTGAGTGATTATGATACTTCAGACCGTGCTGGGCATTAGTATGTTTTTAGGTATCAATATGTTTTTAACAAATAGATAAATGAAAGAATGAGTCACCTTTATAAATTTTAAGTATGGGTGGGAACTAGGGTGGAACTGAGATATAGCAGTCTAGGTAGAAAAAAGTCACATGGAGATTTCTCCCCCTTTCTCTCCTCCTCTTTGGTTTATTGCAGAAGAAAAGGAGAAAAACAAGAGTTGGAAGGTAGTCTTGACCTCTATCATTTATTTATTTTTTTTTTTTTTTTTTTTTTTTTTTTTTTTTATTTTTTTTTTTTAGATTTCCCCCCCCAAAACCCCCCCCCCCCCTCCCCCCCCCCCCCCCCCCCCCCCCCCCCCCCCCCCTCCCCCCCCCCCCCCCCCCCCTATCATTTAATTATTCCTACTTTCCAGCTGACCACTCCAGATACCTCAATAGAAAATAAAAATAAATAAATATAACAGGCCATGACATGGTTACAAATGGCAGAATCATGGGAGAAATATGATTGTTTTTAAGGAAAAGCTTAAAAGCCACCTTCTCCAGGAAGTTTTCGTTCATATGCAAACCCACTCCAAGAGGTGTGAGCTCTCCCTCTTTTGTCCTCCGTAACACTTTACATCCACCATTTTTTAGCATTTACTTACTGTATCTTGTATTTATGGTGATTTGTGGCTCCTTGTGTCCTTACATACTTTAGAATATTGTAAGCTATCTGAGGACAAGGCACCAGACACATTCATTTCTGCAGCCACTGCCAACATGTCCTTCGTGCTTGGCAATTTGATTGGGAAATCTTATCTATTATTTGGGTGTATTTTAGCTTAACCATAGTCCCTCAGTTGTTTCTCAAACATTGAACTATTATGTCTTCTATGTGGATAATACTTTCCAGCCTCTTCTTCATTGGCCTCCAGTCACATCAGTTTGGTTCCTTAAGCACACCAAATTATTTTCCACCTAACGTCCTTCATGCAAGTTGGTTCTACTGCCTGAAACACCAGTATTTACCTCCTTGTACATGTACTGGCTTGGCCAAAAAATTCATTCAGGTTTTTTCAAGAGTTTATGGAAAAACCTAAATCAATTTTTTGACCAAGGCACTATATGGACACACACACACACACACACACACACACACACATACCTTCTGCATGGCCAAGTCTTTCTCAGCCTTCAATGTATGCATGCTAAGTCACTCAGTCATGTCTGACTCTTTGTGGCCCTGTGGACTGTAGCCTACCAGGCTCCTCAGTCCATGGGATTCTCCAGGCAAGGATACTAGAATGGGTTTCCATTTCCTCCTCCAGGGGATCTTCCAGACCCAGGGATCGGAATGAACCCATATCTTTTTCATCTACATTGACAGATGGATTCTTTACCACTAGCATCACCTGGGAAGCCTTCAAGCCTGTATCTAAATGTGAACTGCTCAGTGAGAATTTCCTAGACCACTGTGCAGTTAGTACTTAAAGCATCCAAGTTCCTCATCTGCAGATTCAACCAACCTCAGATCAAAATATCCAAAGGAAAAAAAATCCCAGAAAGGCCCCAAAAGGAAAACTTGACTTTGTCACACAGAGGTAAATATTTTATAGTATTTGCCGTTCGTTTACAGCTATTTACATAGCATTTACATTGTATTAGGTATTATAGGTAAGCAGGGCTTCCCTGGTGACTCAGACAGTAAAGAATTTGCCTGCAAGGAAGACACCCCAGTTCTATCCCTGGGTTGGCAATGTCCCCTGGAAAAGGGAATGGCTATCCACTCCAGTATTCTTGCCTGGAGAATCCCATGGACAGAGGAACCTGGAGAGCTACACTCCATGGGTCCCTCAACTAAGCAACCAACACTTTCACTTTTCGGAGATGATATAAAGTATAAGGGAGGATGTGTGTAGATTGTATTCAAATATCACACCATTTCAAATAAGAGACTTGAGCATCCTTGGATTTTGCTATCTGTGTGGGCCCTGGAACCAATCCTTATAGATACCCAGGAAGGACTCTGTCAACTCCCCTTCCCTCAGTGTACGTTGTCATACCATGATACCTCCATCCCCTCCTTTCAGAGCATTTTTCAGTTTGTAACAATATACTTATTTGTATGCCTCCCTGTTTATCTGCAATCCATGGGGTTGCCAAGAGTCGGACATGACTGAGCGACTGAACTGAACTGAACTGTTTATCATCTGTCTTTCCAACTATATTATAAGGCTCCTAATGGCACATAAGCCTATTGTCTTCACAACTGTATATCTGGTGCTTAGCATAGTATTCGCCATATAGTTGACACTCCACATCTACCTGTGAAAAGTATGAGCCTCAAAGTGCTGTTACAAAGCTTGCCACTACTTCCAAATCTTCCTACAATCTGGAAGTTGGAGACGTGTGATGGAAACCTTGCTGTTTCACAGAGAAGGGTGCTAACCCATAACGGAATGATTAATGCCCAGTGATGAATCTGTGAAGAAGCTGTTCTCATCTTCTAAGTTGTATTCCATTATCTGCAACCCCAGGCTGGCTCTCCTGCTCTTTCCAAATGGGAAATAAAGTTAACAAGTGCCTTTAGCATGACTTTGACCAAGGACTTCTCAGGAGACACTTTGAGGGATCTCAAATGCCCACTTGGGCAAGCCGCCTTCAATCAGAAGCAGGCACGTGCTGTAGGCGCTGAAAGGGGAAACCTTCTCTGTGTCACAGCTGAAAGCAGCACTCTGGATATTTAAAGCAATCCCTCTTTTAAAAAATTAATGACCTGAAAGGGGAGAGAAGAAGCTGCCTATGTAATGCGGAAAGAGGAGCTAGATGACCGCAGCCCTGGTCCCTCTCCAAATGATGTCATCATCAGTCTAGATAATAAATTTGTAACAATGTGGCTGAAAGAGACGGAACACCATTTTGATATAAGTCAAAGGAGCTGGTGGCAGCAGAATTTAAGGGGAGGAATCTTTAAAATCTGGCTGGCCTACAATTTTCTCTTTACTGTGTAATTAGATTATCCAGAGAGCAGAGCAGAAACCACTGTGAGCTCTGGCTCTGTGGGTCTGGATGTCCCCAGCCCATCAGAATGGGCAGAGTGGCCCGTGGGCCCTGCTCTGTTGGGAGTCTTCTGGGCACACCCTTCTACTTTGAAAGAGGAGAAATGGACGAACACTTGATTTATGGGTTTTTTTTTTTTTTTTTAATAGAAATCAATCACTCACTTAACATGTATCCTAAGACATGATCTCAGAGAAGATTTTCCTCAACCATGTAAGACCATACTATCTTTTATGGTGTTACTTTGAGGATCTCTTCCTGTTGACTTGTCCCTGGTTTTGGTCTAGAGTCTGCCATCCTTTGCCATGTATACATTAACCTTCCTTTCTTTTCCTTTCCCTTCCTTTCCCATTTCACATATGATCTAAATTACAGTGTCTTGTTTTAAAGTATTTTTCATTTCATCTATGGTGTTAGAATGGGACAAAGCTCAGTTATAGAGGCAAATCTGGTCCCAAGGTCTTATATCATCTATAGTCTAGCAATTTTCACAGATCCTCATAAATATAAATGCTTGATAAGAAAATAAATGAATGAATTTATGAATGTATAGGTTTGTAAGCATCACTAGGATGATTTAATTGTGAAGCACATGTTACCACCTCTTCCATCTCAGCTTCAGTGCTTTCCCAGTCCCCAAAACAGACTGGCAAGCGATGGCTCCATATGTTAAGGATTCGGCCATCTCACCTGGGCCCTTATAAAGGGTGAACTGGCAAGCCCACTTCTCTCTGTTCCCATCTTCATCCAAGTGGCTGCCACTTCTCTCTTACTGCAGTAATCTTATCATGTTTCCCCACATTCATACTTTTTAAGTTTCCAACAGAATTTTAATTTATGCATAATATATTCACATGAGATAGAAAAGTTGTCTTTTTTTACTATTACTCATCGGGGAAGGCAATGGCACCCCACCCCAGTACTTTTGCCTGGAAAATCCCATGGACGGAGGAGCCTGGTAGGCTCCAGTCCGTGGGGTCACTAAGAGTCGGACACGACTGAGCGACTTCACTTTGAGTTTTCACTTTCATGCATTGGAGAAGGAAATGGCAACCCACTCCAGTGTTCTTGCCTGGAGAATCCCAGGGACGGTGGAGCCTGGTGGGCTTCCGTCTATGGGGTCACCCAGAGTCGGACACGACTGAAGCGACTTAGCAGTAGCAGCATTTATTTAACTTTTTTTAAAAAATTTAATTGGAAGCTAATTACTTTACAATATTGTGGTGGTTTTGTCATACATTCACATGAATCAGCCATGGGTGTACATGTGTTCCCCATCCTGACCCTCCCTCCCACCTCCCTCCCACCTCCCTCCCCATCCCATCTCTCATTTGCTTAATTGGATAATGCCAAAAAGTTGTTCTACACAGCTCATCACAAAAGAGGTTTTGTTCTTATCAGGACCAAATATTTTATATTTATCTATGCCTTTGTTAGGGCTTCCCCAGTGGTTCAGGAGCAAGAAATCTGCCTGCTGTACAGGAGTCGCAAGAGACACAGGTTCAATCCCTGGGGCTGAAAGATCCCCAAGGAGGGCCTGGAAATCCACTCCAGTATTCTTGCCTGGAGAATCCCATGGACAGAGGAGCCTCCTGAGTTACATACAGTCCATAGGGTCTCAGAGTCAGACACAATTAAAGCGACTTAACACGTACACACATGCCTTTGTTAAATTAACAAAGACATTATTGATACCATCTAAACTAAAAACAAAATCAGGATTTGAGGTGAATAGACCATCAGTTGAGTTCAGTTCAATTGCTCAGTCGTGTCTGATTCTTTGCGACCCCATGAATTGCAGCACACCAGGCCTCCCTGTCCATCACCAACTCCTGCAGTTCACCCAAACTCATGTGCATCAAGTTGGTGATGCCATCCACCCATCTCATCCTCTATTGTCCCCTTCTCCTCCTGCCCGCAATCCCTCCCAGCATCAGGGTCTTTTCCAATGAGTCAACTCTTTGCATGAGGTGGCCAAAGTAATGGAGTTTCAGCCTCACCATCAGTCCTTCCAATGAACACCCAGGACTGATCTCCTTTAGGATGGACTGGTTGGATCTCCTTGCAGTCCAAGGGATTCTCAAGAGTCTTCTCCAATACCACAGTTCAAAAGCATCAATTCTTCGGCGCTCAGCTTTCTACACAGTCCAACTCTCACACCCATATGTGACCACTGGAAAAGCCATAGCCTTGACTAGACAGACCTTTGTTGGCAAAGTAATGTCTCTGCTTTTGAATATGCTATCTAGGTTGGTCATAACTTTCCTTCCAAGGAGTAAGCGTCTTTTAATTTCATGGCCGCAATCACCATCTGCAGTGATTTTGGAGCCTAGAAAAAGAAAGTCTGACACTGTTTCCACTATTTCTCCATCTATTTCCCATGAAGTGATGGGACCAGATGCCATAATCTTCGTTTTCTGAATTTTTAGGTTCAAGGCAACTTTTTCACTCTCCTCTTTCACTTTCATCAGGAGGCTTTTTAGTTCCTCTTCACTTTCTGCCATAAGGGTGGTGTCATCTGCATGTCTGAGGTTGCTGATATTTCTCCCGGCAATCCTGATTCCAGCTTGTGTGTCCTCCAGCCCAGCGTTTCTCATGATGTATCTGCATAGAAGTTAAGTAAGCAGGGTGACAACAGACCCTAAGCATCATCTAAATATAGAAGCCATAATGAAAGCCCCACAGTCACACTCCGTCCACTCTACACTTTCCATAGCCAGTTCATCTTTAAAAATGCATTTTGTTTTTGGTACTCTCTTTCCCAAACACTTAAGGACCAAGGTCCTTCACTGAATGGCCAACCAAACCCTGTGTAATCTGAGGTCCACCCACTTCTCCCATCTCCCCTTAAAGACTCATGCCTTCCTTGAGCACTTTCTCCAGCCACACTATATTTTCTTCATCATGCCTTGCTCCTTTTCATCTCTAAGTCTTCCTAAGTACTGCCTCTTCTATCTGGAATACCCACCCATCCTCACTCACACCTGGTTCATTCTCATTCATGCTTAGCTCTCTAGTTACTGCATCCCTGAAGTCTTAATCCATTCCCTCAACCAAAATCAATACACGCACCCACATGAGAGCCTTTCTCACAATAACCGAGCAGAACCTTAGCAGTAGAACCTCAGCAGACATTTTCCATGTAGGATAACATTTTCCATTCATAACTGCTAGTTTCTATAGGAGCCATTGCTTAATTGAGTGTAAGATGCGGAGGACACTGTTCACTTTATGAAGTGAAAGTGAAGGTCGCTCACTTGTGTCTGACTCTTTGCAACCCCACAGACAGTCCAGGGAATTCTCCAGGCCATAGGGTCACAAAGTATTGGACATGACTGAAATGACTTACTTAGCATGCACACACATGCTTTTGTTATATTAACAAAGACATTATCAATATCTTTTAAACTAAAAGCAAAATCAAGACCTTGTACATAAGTTCATTTTATGTGCATTGCTTATTCCCAGAGCCTGGGGAGGAGCACACGATTGATGTGGAGGTGGTTTAGTTGCTAAATCCTGTCTGACTCTCACCACTCCATGGGCTATAACCTGCCACGCTCCTCTGTCCATAGGATTTCCCAGACAAGGACACTGGAGTGGGTTGCCATTTCCTTCTCCAGGGGGACTTCCTGACCCAGACAGTCTCCTGCATTGCAGACGGATTCCTTACCTCTGAACCACCAGGGTAGCCCTCATGATCAGTAAAAACTTATAAAATGAATAAAAGAAAATTTATCTCACGTTTCATGACCCTGAGAAATCAAAGTCATAAGTTCAATTCCAAGGAGCCCCAGGACACAGACCACATCCCTTAACCAAGATGATAATGATGGTTATGATGGTGATGATCATGTACCACTATGGAGCCTTCACATGGGGCATTAAGCTAAAAGCTTTCTATGTATTTTTCATTCAACTCTCCCAAAGTGCTCAGAAAACTGAGGTCAGAGAAGTTAAAGGCCTTGCCTGCAGTCATAGAGCTTGCATTTAAAGCCAAGTCTGCCCAACTCCATCATCTTTTTCTTTTACGCTTCAAGGTAGAACCTCTTCTGATGATGTAGAAGTAGTTTTCTTGCAGCCAGGTGATAAAGCAAGAGTTCAGATGACATGTTCTGTTGATGTAGCACCGGGGTGTGATTTGCAGATAGAGAGAGTCATGGAGGAGAAATGTTTCACAGAAGAACGGGTGTCCTGTGTGATGGAGTGCGGGAAAGATTTTCCCTCCCTGGCCGAGGTGTAAAAATATTTCTCACTGATGTATTCCTGACAGTAAAAGCTGAGTTATGATGGGATGTTAATATGTAGAAATAGTAGTACACAGAGTGTAAGCTGCAAGAAAAAGTGGGAGATCTCTCTTTGGAGGATCTTGCCAAATGGCTAGCAGAGAAAAGTTTAACTGCAGTTAAACATCTGGTGAAACTTTCTTCACATCTGTAACTTTCTCCTATCTCCCCCTCATTCCAGCTTCAATAAAGTTCTTACTATGGAAATATCTAAAATTGGTAAGAAATCAAGTACTTAAAAAATCAAGTGACAGTCTTGCTTTTTTCTTTTTTTACTGCTTATGTTCTTCCAAAGCATCTTAAAGAGAACTCTGTGAATTTAGTGTCTTAAATGTTTGAATAATTGTACAATTGCATGAGTAAGAAATACATGTCAATGAATTAAGCTTACCACTACACTCTTTTGAGAGAAAGGATTTGCTTAGCAAATAAATAACTTTGATATCATTGGAAGGAATGTTTAAACACCATAAGAGAACAAGCCTTTCTCAAGCAC
The DNA here is from genome assembly GCA_935064755.1 of Tragelaphus eurycerus. Lineage (NCBI taxonomy): Eukaryota > Metazoa > Chordata > Mammalia > Artiodactyla > Bovidae > Tragelaphus > Tragelaphus eurycerus. The sequence continues at coordinate 3,070,267 of CAKXYN010000083.1, forward strand.
TTTACATACCAACCCCTGATAAGCTTATTACAAATCACTTGTCTTCATTTACTAAGATATGTCCCTAGAGACACCTACTTGGCAACTCTAGTTTAAATTAATATATTTTCCTTAAAAGATAATCTGCCTTTACTTTAAAAACTGTGTGTAATTCAAAGCATTACAGATTCATACCGATAGATATGTATTAGTCAGAATTAGGAAAGCTTCGGAGTGTTTACATAATGACTTCTATTTAGAAGTCTGTTCAAGGACCACAGAATCTCAAGGTTCTTTTTTTTTCCCTCTGTCTCTGTTTCCTCTGTTCCAGTTTCTAATACATGACTCTGCTTACTGTAACTGAATGCTTGTATTCAGGAGAGAACATACAGGGCAAAAACTATGTTAGCAGCAAGAACCACCATAAAAACGGAAGTTGCACATTGAATCTTAAGAGTCCAGTATTTGGGGTTCTAAAAACCTGCACAGTGTTCTTTTTTGCATCTATCACAATGCAGTTTTAAAATGTCTATTATGTGTGTACCATTCTGTGGCACTGGAAAAATACAAGGATGTTCTAAGTCTTGCAGAGCTTTCTCTGGCTAGGGAAACAGAATTTTGCTATGTATATTGATACAGATCAGTGATGATTTCGCGCCTACCCCCCAGGACATTTGGCAATGTCAGATGGATTTTGGTCATCACACCTGAGAAGGGCCCTACTGGCACCCAGCTCTATAGGCCAGGGATGTTGCCAGCATCCTACAGCTGCCAGGACTGTCCCCACAGCAGTCATCCAACCAGGAATGGCAGCAGCACCACAACTGAGAAACTCTGATTTGATATCAATGGCACCCCACTCCAGTGCTCTTGCCTGGAAAATCCCCTGGACGGGGGGCCCTGGTGGGCTGCAGTCCATGGGGTCGCTAAGAGTCGGACACGACTGAGCGACTTCACTTTCACTTTTCACTTTCATGCATTGGAGGAGGAAATGGCAACCCACTCCAGAATTCTTGCCTGGAGAATCCCAGGGATGGGGGAGCCTTGTGGGCTGCCATCTATGGGGTCGCACAGAGTCAGACATGACTGAAGCGACTTAGCAGCAGCAGCACTAAAATATGACATCCTGAAGTGTAGGGCTCTTGTGGTCTTTATTTCTCTATCTCCAGCGGAAAAGGCAATGGCACCCCACTCCAGTACTCTTGCCTGGAAAATCCCATGGACGGAGGAGCCTGGTAGGCTGCAGTCCATGGGGTCGCTAAGAGTCAGACACGACTGAACGACTACCCTTTCACTTTTCACTTTCCTGCATTGGAGAAGGAAATGGCAACCCACTCCAGTGTTCTTGCCTGGAGAATCCCAGGGACGGTAGAGCCTGGCGGGCTGCCGTCTATGGGGTCACACAGAGTCGGACACGACTGAAGTCACTTAGCAGCAGCAGCAGTGTCCAGCCAAGAGCCTTGAACTTTGCAGCTGGCATTAGATGTTTGACTGTTACATGAATGAATGAGTAAATGATTAGCAGAATTGGGGCATAAGACTGAGAGACCACTAATCTCATAAAAAAAAAAAAAAAAAAAACCTAGCTACATGTGTTAGAGGTTTTGTTTTTCTTTTTTCTTTTTTCCATGTAGAGTTTATTTTCAGACCACTAGTAACACTGATACTTCCAACATGACTGCCTTTTGTTGGGAGACAAATCTTTGCCTATATTTTTATCATGTGTCCAGAAATAAAGAAGCCCCGGATAGATAGCAATTCTCTTAATTCCCAGTGATAAAATTAAGACATGTTTGATCAACTTGAAAATGTTAATGATGTAGATTAAATAATTAAATATCTACTTATATCGTTTATTCATTTAAATATATTCAAAATTATTAATATATTAATTTAGAAATGTGCTTTTTTCCTATATTCTTTTATTTTATAAAACAACTTTATTCAAACTTTGGAAAAATGTGTTTTCCAATATTACTCAGTCATTACATCACTTTTTTAAATTTCTTTCATCTAAGTTGTTTCAGATAAAGTAGTTTTTTAAAATCATATATATTTCTGTTCCCTTGTATTTTTCCCTCTAAGTCTTATGTATGATTATGAAAGGTTATTTTTTCTTCCTATAGATACTTACCCAAGACCTTTACAATACAACCACTCAGTATATTGCTCTTAAAAGTGCTGTTTACAGGGCTTGCTGTTGTTCAGTTGCTCAGTTGTGTCTGACTCTTTGCGACCCCATGGACTGCCACACACCAGACCTCCCTGTCTATCACCAACTCCTGCAGTTTACCCAAACTCGTGTCCATTGAGTCAGTGATGTCATCCAACTATCTCATCCTCTGTCATCCCCTTCTCCTCCCACTTTCAATCTTTCCCAGCATCAGGGTCTTTTCAAATAAATCAGTTCTTCCCATCAGTTGGCCAAAGTATTGGAGTTTCAGCTTCAGCATCACTCCTTCCAATGAATATTCAGGACTGATGTCCTTTAGGATGGACTGACTGGTTGGATCTCTTTGCTGTCCAAGGGACTCTCAAGAGTCGTCTCCAACACCATAGTTCAAAAGCATCAATTCTTCAGCACTCAGCTTTCTTTATAGTCCAACTCTCACATCCATACATGACTACTGGAAAAACCATAGGTTTGGCTAGATGGACCTTTGTTGGCAAACTGATGTCTCTGCTTTTTAATATGCTGTCTAGGTTGGTCATAACTTTTCTCCCAAGGAGCAAGCGTCTTTTAATTTCATGGCTGCAATCACCATCTGCAGTGATTTTGGAGCCCCTAAAAATAAAGTCAGCCACTGTTTCCACTGTTTTTCCATCTATTTGCCATGAAGTGATGGGACCAGATGCCATGATCTTCGTTTTCTGAATGTTGAGTTTTAAGCCAACTTTTTCACTCTCGTCTTTCACTTTCATCAAGAGGCTCTTTAGTTCTTCCTCACTTTCTGCCATAAGGGTGGTATCATCTGCATATCTGAGGTTAAGAGTGGTGTCATCTGCATATCTGAGGTTATTGATGTTTCTCCTGGCAATCTTCGTTTCAGCTTGTGCTTCATCCCGCCCAGCATTTCTCATGATGTACTCTGCATAGAAATTCAGTTGCTCAGTTGTTTCCAACTCTTTGTGACTCCATGGAGTTCAACATTCCAGACTTCCTGCCCTACACTGTCTCCCTGAGCTTGCTCAAACTCACGTTCATTGAGTTGATGATGTCGCCCAACCATCTCACCCTCTGTCGTCCCCTTCTCCTCCTGCCCTCGGTTGTTTCCCAGCTTCAGGGTCTTTTCCAGTGAGTCAGCTCTTTGCATCAGGTGGCCAAAATATTGGAACTTCAGCTTCAACATCAATCCTTCCAACGAGTATTCAGGGTTGATTTCTTTTAGGATTGACTGGTTTGATCTTACAGGGCTTGTTCATATGTAGATCTTGCCTAATAAGACCATCTTCCTTCTTAGCCCTCTCTCCACCCACACTTAACTTCCAGTATAGTACAATTACTAAATATTTGTTGCATCTGATTGCTTTCTTTTGGTACTTGCTTTTGTCAGATGATTTCAGAAGAATCCAACTCTAGGACTGATCAAAATAGATATAGAAAAAGGTGCCTCCCCCTTCATGGATAACAAGGGGCGAAGGGGCTTGTGTCACTCACTGATGCTATGAGCCATGCCAGGCGGGGCCACGGATGGATCATAGAGGACAGTTCTGACAAAACGTGGTACACTGGAGGAGGCAGTGGCAAACCACTCCAGTATTTTTGCCACAGGAACTCCATAAACAGTATGAAAAGGCAATAAAGATATGACACCGAAAAATGAGCCCCCCAGGTCAGAAAGTGTTCAATATACTACAGAGGAAGAGTGGAGAAATAGCTCCAGAAAGAATGAAGAGGCTGGGCCAAAGCAGAAACAAGGCTCTGTTTTGGATGTGTCTGGTAGTGAAAGTAAAGTCCGATGAGGTAAAGAATAATAGGGCACAGGAACCTAGAACATTAGGTCCATGAATCAAAGTAAATTGGATGTGGTCAAGCAGAAGATGGCAAGAGTGAACATTGACATTTTAGGAATCGGGGAACTAAAATGGATGTGTGCTAACTCTCTTCAGTCATATCTGACTCTTTGCAACTGGATGGACTGTATCCTGCCAGGTTCCTCTGTCCATGGGATTCTCCAGGCAATAATACTGGATTGGATTGCCATTTCCTCCTCCAGGGGATCTTCCTGACCCAGGGATCAAACTTGAGTCTTTTACATCTCCTGAACTGGCAAGTGAGTTTTCTTTGCCACCTGGGAAATCCCTAAAATGGATGGGAATGGGCAAATTTAATTCAAATGACCATTATATCTACCACTGTGGGCAAGAACCCCTTAGAAGGAATGCAGTAGCCCTCATAGTAAACAAAAGGCTCCAAAATGCAGTACTTGGGTGCAATCTCAAAAATGACAGAATGATCTAGGTTCATTTCCAAGGTAAACCATTCCACATCACAGTAATTCAAATCTATACTCCAACCACTAATGCTGAAGAAGCTGAAGTTGATTGGTTCTATGAAGACCTACAAGACCTTCTAGAACTAACACCAAAAAAAAAGGAAAAGATGCCCTTTTCATCATAGGGGACTAGAATGCAAAAGTAGGAAGTCAAGAGATACCTGGAGTAACAGGCAAGCTTGGCCTTGGAGTACAAAATGAAGCAGGGCAAAGGCTAATAAGATTTTGTCAAGAGAACACACTGGCTGTAAAAAAGACCCTCTTCCAACAGCACAAAAGATGACTCTATACATGGACAGCACCAGATAGTCAACACCAAAATCAGATTGATTATATTCTTTACAGCCAAAGATGGAGAAGCTCTAAAAAAGCTTTGAAAAATAAGACCTGGAGTTGACTGTGGCCCAGAACATGAGCTCCTCATTGCAAAATTTAGGCTTATATTGAAGAAAGTATGGAAAACCACTAGACCATTCAGGTATGACCTAAATCAAATCCCTTATGACTATACAGTGGAGGTGATAAATGGATTCAAGGGATCAGATCTAGTAGAGTGCCTGAAGAACTATGGACTGAGGTCCATAATATTGTACATGAGGCAGTGACCAAAACTATCTCAAAGAAAAATAAATGCAAGAAGGCAAAGTGGTTGTCTGAGGAGGTTTTGCAAATAGCTGATAAAAGAAGAGACGCTAAAGGCAAGGGAGAAAGGGAAAGATATACCCAACCAAACAGAGTTTCAGAGAATAACAAGGCGAGATAAAGTCTTCTTAAGTGAACAGTGCAAAGGAATTGAAGAAAACAATAGAATGGGAAAGATTAGAGACCTCTTCAAGAAAATTGGTGATATCAGGGGAACACTTCATGTAAGAATAGGCACAATAAAGGACAGATATGGTAAGGACCTAACAGAAGTAGAAGAAATTAATAAGAGGTAGAAAGAACGTACAGAAGAACTGTCCAAAAAATGTCTCAATGACCCAGATAACAATAATAGTGTGGTCATTCACCTAGAGCCAGACAGCCTGAAGTGTGAAGTCAAGTGGGCCTTAGGAAACATTATTACAAGCAAAGCTAGTGGAGGTGATGGAATTCCAGCTGAGATATTTAAAAATCCTAAAAGATGATGCTGTTAAAGAACTGTAATCATTATGCCGCAAATTTGGAAAACTCAGCAGTGGCCACAGGACTGGAAAAGGTCAGTTTTCATTCCAATCCCAAAGGAGGGTAATGCCAAAGAATGCTCAAACTACCATAAAGTTGAGCTTTATTCACATGCTACCAGGGTAGTGCTCAAAATTCTTCCAGCTAGGGTTCAATAGTACATGAATCAAGAACTTGCATATGTACAATCTGGGTTTAGAAAAGTCAGAGGAACCAAAGAACAAATTGCCAACATCCACTGGATCATAGAGAAAGCAAAGGAATTCCAGAGAAAACATCAACTTCTGCTTCATTGACTATGCTAAAGCCTTTGACAGTGTGGATCACAACAAACTGGAAAATTCTTAAAGAGATGGGAATACTAGGCCACCTGACCTGTCTTCTAAGAAAATTGTATGCAGGTCAAGAAGCAATAGTTAGGACCAGACGTGGAGCAATGGACTGGTTCAAAATTGGGAAATGAGTTTGTCAAGACTGTGTATTGTCACCTTGCTTATTGAACCTTATGGGGTGTATATCCTGCAAAATACCAGGCTGGACGAATCATAAGCTAGAATCAAGATTGCTGGGAGAAATATCAACAACCTCAGATATGCAAATGATATCAATATAATGGCAGAAAGCCAAGAGGACTTAAAGAGTCTCTTGATGAGAGTGAAAAAGCTGACCTAAAACTCAGCATTCAAAAATCTAAAAGATCTGGTCCCAGAATTTCATGACAAGTGGAAAGGGAAAAGTGGAAAAGGTAACAGATTTTATTTTCTTGGGCTCCAAAACCACTGTGGCTGCATCCATGAAATTAAAAGGCACTTTCTCCTTGGAAGAAAAGCTATGATAAACGTAGACACTGTATTAAAAAAAAAAAAAAAAAAAACAGAGACATCACTTTGCTGACAAATATCCATATAGTCAGTTAAGGTAGTAGTCATTTACCGATGTGAGAGTTAGACCATAAATAAGTCTAGGTGCCAAAGAACTGATGCTTTCAAACTGAGGTGCTGGAGAAGACTCTTGAGAGTCCCTTGGACTGCAAAGAGATCAAGCCAGTCAATCCTGAAGGAAATCAGTTCTGAATATTCATTGGAGGGACTGATGTTGAAGCTGAAGCTCCAATACTTTGACCACCTGATGCAAAGAGCTGACTCATTGGAAAAGACCCTGATGCTGGGAAAGATTGAAGGCTGGAGTAGAAGGGGACAACAGAGAATGAGATGGTTGGATGGCTTCACTGACTCAGCGAACATGAGTTTGAACAAGCTCTGGGAGATAGTGAAGGACCCGGAAGTCTGGCCTGCTGCAGTCCATGAGGTCACAAAGAGTCAGAGAAGACTCTGGGACTAAACAACAACGAGGTGCATTCCCCAAAGTCTGTTATTCAGAATATAGTAACTGAGATAACATTTTAAACTCTCAAATGAAAGAAAGTTCTCTTTTTGGGGGGCACAATTTTGAGGGAATGAAAACCTTAGCTGCTTTTGAGACATTATCAGTGGAACAAACATTCCAAGACTCCAGTGGACGCTGGAAACCACAGACAGTACGGATCCCTGCAAACCCTGTTTTTCCAGTCACTACTCTTGCACTGGGACCACTAAAAAGTAGCAGACGGGTGACTTGAACACAAGCACTGTGATACTGCAGTGGCCAAGCTGATACCCAAGTCAGCTGCTAAGCGGCAAACAGGTGGGAAAAGCTGAACAAAGGGTGATTCCAGTCCTGAGAAGGACAGCTCGGTTTCAGTATGCTACTCAGAATGAGCATAACGCAAAACCTAGAAATCTTTTATTTCTGGGATTTTTCACTTATTATTTTCAGACTTCAGTTGACTGTGCGTAACTGAAACTCCAGAAAACAAAACCTTGGCTGAGGGGGGACTCCTGTTCATTTCATTTTCTCATTGAATCCCAATGGCAACACTAAGCTTCCTGGTTATTTACATCCCAAGCTTATGAAGCTCAGTGTTGCGGCAATGCAAGGCCCAGGCCATGTGGCTGATAGGAACATGAGCACAACCCATTCCCAACTCTCTTAGGCCTCAAAGATGAACCTACTTATCATTCACCTAAACCAATTTTCATGAATGAAACCAACCAGGAAGGTGTTGCAGGGGGAAGGTGGAAACATAAGCAAAGGGGAAGTAAGAATCCCCATGACACTTCTTCTCCTACGCTCAGTTTCCTTCCCAGTTGATGTTTAAGGCATTAACTAAAATGAGTAATATTTTATTTTGTACATTAGACTTGATTCATTTAACACAATTAGAAGTTAAGATTCCAAAGAAAGGTTAATTAAGATCTAGGTACTGAATGCAATCAAGTCTTGCCATCAAAATGTGGGGAAAACATTTGTTTTCATTTTAAAACTAAACACACAATAAAATTTTAAAACAAATGCAAGAAACTAAGTTTTCCCTTCCATCAGAAGCCCTTGAGTAACTTTTTCCAATGATAAAACTACTTATTATATGCTTCCCGAGTGTGATTTGAGTTCTAGGTTTCTTCACCAGTGAAATTCCTAAACCATCATGCTGGTGTGAGGTTGAAAGAGAGAAACTGTTTGAAGCCCAGGGCACTATTTCACAGAAAGCATTCAGCCAAAGTTAGTTCCTCTGACTTTGTTCTATTCTTTTCTGATCACTTCAGCTTTCTGATCAATAGTAATACTTGAAGGAGAGTAGCAGTAGATGTGGAGAAGGCAATGGCAACCCACTCCAGTGTTCTTGCCTGGAGAATCCCAGGGACGGCGGAGCCTGGTGGGCTGCAGTCTTGGGTCGCACAGAGTCGGACACGACTGAAGCGACTTAGCAGCAGCAGCAGCAGTAGATGAGGCTGAAGATGTTGTGATGGTTATAAATGGGCGACAAATTAATATGAATGCCTTTGGGCACTACAGTTTTTTTCCTGGATGTTAATTATTTAAAGAAAATCTTAGGGGGTGAACCAAAAGCCACACTTTACATGCTGAGAAGTTGGAAATAATGCTCCTGAGGCCATCCGATATTAAGCTGTAAAGCGAAGGAAAGCTTATTTCAATGAGATCAGTGGTACTATGACTTTATCAAGAAATTCAAGGTCTGGAGTGTCCAAAAATTTGATTCCAGTCCAGGATTTGACACTCAGTTATGGAACTTCACCATCTTTAAAACTCTGCTACACCCACCGGATGCGGGTTCCCAACCCCATGCTGCTTAAACCTGGCTGTAGTCAGCCAGCAGAAGGGAACACAGCTTCCTTTCCAAATCCCACTGCAGACTGGCAAGAGTGTTACATCTGATGAATTTCATAGCTGTTTGAGGCAATGATAATGAAAGACAAAACAAGACCATTGATTTGGTAGCAAAATGTCCTCAGAAGTGTACATCAGTTCTTTAAATGCAGTAATATAAATGTTGCCATCGGCCTCCAGTAATAAAGGAAACACAGTGGTGGAAAAGGTCTTAGAGATTACCTTTCCAGCATAGTTGTCACGCAGATGGAAAAACAGAGGTCCAAGAAAGAGGAATGATTTGTCCAAAGTTACAGAACAAATCACAACAGAGCAAGAACCAGAATTCTTAACTCTCAGGTCCCTAGCAACTAACTAGATGTCAATATATAGACACATGCATGCATAACCATTTCTTAAGAAAGCACTCTTAGGGTGCTCACAATTTCACTTCAATATCTTTGCACAAAGGCCACTGTAGAGTTATGACCTAAATAGGAAAAAAAGTGACATCACTTCTAGGACATCTGTCCCTGGTAGGTAGCATCAGAGACCCTTGCCAAGGACACCTCCAATCTCCTTGGACATGCTGGTTCAGCTCCTTGTTTGGCTGACATCAGCCTGACTCACAGCTTCAGAAATGGCAAGATGTGCACAGTGAGGAATGAAACAAACTCATGCTCAAAGCTAGGTCAAGTTTGCCAAAACCATCCCCAAACCCCTTTAGCTAATTGGAAATTGCTGCAGAGGGCCTACCTCTATTCTACAGCTGAGCAACAAAAATGCCTCCAGTGGAGACTTTACCTCCCAGAGGTGAGCTGAGATCATTTCTGGCAGTGTAGCGCTCCCTGTTTATTTTTAGACTGGTACAGTAGAACTCATTGGTTGATTGCTGAGCACACAGATAATTTGAAGGAAAAAAAAAAAGCCTTCTAAATAAGTGTTCTTTAATCTGTTTCTGTCTGCATTAATAATTCAAAAATGGTGATTATTATGTCCACTAAGCTATCCTTCACTGTCTTGTACACATGGATGCATATGTTTCTATGTGTTGAAGGACCATGTGTAGGATAGAGATTGGCCCTGGAAGACATTTAATAATCATCACTTCTTTTCCATTCATAAATTTACTCAGATTTCTTTAGTAAATAACTATTGTGTTTTACTATGAACATTATCATGAACTGTTAACTCAAATATAATAATCAATAGAATCATTAAATCATTAAATGAGCAAGTGTTTACTGACTGCTTTCTATTTAGTGGACACTGTACTTAAATCCTTGGATCATCATGCTAAATGAAATAGAGTCCCAGGAACAGAAGAAGAGATAACCTAGTGAGGGAGGGAGCTGTGTAAAGGAAAAAAGATAATACAGTAGGGTCAGTGATGGAAGAAAGGCTGCCTAAAGTGCTAGTAAGCAGAGAGAGAAGTGAGCAATTAATTCTGCCCAGGAAAAGTTGAGGAAGATTCTTGGAGCAACTGACCTGGGGTTTCCCCAGGCTTAGGAGGAACAAAAGGATAACAAGAGTTTTTCAGCCATAGGAAACAGACCTTGCCTTCTTTCTTTGGAGGACTGAAGCTTCCTGGGGAAAGAGAGTCTTAGGAAAGCCCATGAAGGTGCCCCAGTTGACCTGTGGCCAAGGGGAGGACCCCCATGTCTCTAGCCCTCTTGATCTGGGCGTCTCTAATGAGTCTAGAATGTCTGCTGTTGGGAAAAAAGTGAAGGGGCCCATGTGGGTTTGGAAGGTGCTTTCCTTCTGAATCACTGCCCTACAATACCCAAGCAGAACCTCAGGCAGGGGTAGAGTGGGTTTCCCTAGGCCCAAAGTAAAGCTTATTCAAACCTAAGCTTTACAGGAGATAAATGAAGATTCTGTACGTAAGATGCTGAAATAATCAACCTCACCTTTCTAAATTCAGTCTATAGACCCCAAAGGACTTGGAATGCTAACAAAACTGTTGGGGTACCTAGAAGCAGGATTCTAGAATTAAGAAAGATGTGAATTGAGCCCCAGACTGAGATTTTAAAGGCCTTTGGTCTATCATCAACTCTACCACTAAAAGTCTAGTCTTGAGAAAATAGCATTCCCTTCTCAAGACCTCTCTTTCCCCTAATAAGATGGCAATTGGATTATGCCTTCTTGTGTGATTCTCAAATTTAGCATTCTAAGAGTGTATTTAGACATGTGTGCAACCTAAGGGATCTCTGTAGATTTGGAATCTTCATTGGAAAATCAGCCATTTTGGCCAGATCATGATGGATACTGCCTATGCAAGAGACAGATGAACACATACCTTCACAGATACTGACACCCCTCAGTGATTGCAGTAGGTTGCATTATTTATCTACATTTTTTCCTTCACTCCCTTCCTTTCTCTCCTTCTCCAGAAGTATCCTCCCTGAACCCACTGTCTTGGGCCAAATTTTATGACTTACTGGCAGCAATGGAGTGTGGACAGAAATAATAGTATGTCTCCATCTACCTGTGACCTAAAGAGGCAGAGCAAACTTATGCCAGCTTTTCAGAGTTCCTTCCTTTGGCCAGGAGATGCAATCTAATGGGCCCCAGAGACGCATTGCTTCTTCAGTCTGGATATTGCGATGGAAATCTTGGAGCTGACTTGAGCCCATCCTGAAGCTTAGAGCCCAGTAAAGCCCAGCCTATGATGGTACATAGTTTTTTGCATATATTGCAGCTGAGTTATTTGCATCAACCTAATCTACCTGTTAGCCTGGAATATATTTTCTTTGTTTTAACGTACAGAGTTTGGGGATTATTTGTCATGCAAGAGCATTATTTCAGCCAAAAGCTTTCTAGTGTGCTGATCCTTTTTGATTAGATTCCACAGATTGCCCTGCAGTCTGTGGAATAATGCACTGTATTAATTTCCTGTCGCTGCTATAACAAATGTTACTGGCTTAAGCAACACAGTACTTATCTTATAGCTTTAGAGGTCAGAAGTTTGAAATAAATCTCACGAGGCTAAAATCAAGGTGTTGAAATGGTTGCATTCCTTAGGGCAACTCTAGCTAAGACTCCATCTCCTTGTCTTTTCTAGACTCTAGAAGCTGGCGATCTTCCTTGGTTTGTGGCTCCCTTCTTCCATCTTCAAGGACAGCAATGTCCTTGATACATTGTCATCTCTCTGATTCTCTTTTCCTATCCCCATTTTCAAGTTCTAAGGACCTTTATGATATATTCAGTTCAGTCGCTCAGTCATGTCTGACTCTTTGCAACCCCATGAATCGCAGCACACCAGGCCTCCCTGTCCATCACCAACTCCCAGAGCCCACTCAAACTCACATCCATTGAGTCGGTGATGCCATCCAGCCATCTCACTCTCTGTCGTCCTCCTTTCCTCCTGTCCTGAATCCCTCCCAGCATCAGAGTCTTCTCCAATGAGTCAACTCTTCACATGAGGTGGCCAAAGTACTGGAGTTTCAGCTTTAACAATATTCCTTCCAATGAACACCCAGGACTGATCTCCTTTAGAATGGACTGGTTGGATCTCCTTGCAGTCCAAGGGACTCTCAAGAGTCTTCTCCAACACCACAGTTCAAAATCATCAATTCTTCAGCACTCAGCTTTCTTCATAGTCCAACTCTCACATTCATACATGACTACTGGAAAAACCATAGCCTTAGGAACATACAAATAATTCAGGATTATTTTGTCTCAAGGCCAGCTGATTAGCAATCAGAATCTCACCTATAGCATTATTTCCTATTTGCTACATAATCTAACTACACAAAGTGCAAATGTTAGTCACTCAATTGTGTTCGACTCTTTGCCAACACATGTAGCCTGCCAGGCTTCCCTGTCTATGGAATTCTCCAGGCAAGAATACTTGGGTTGGGTTGCCATTCCCTTCTCCAAGGGATCTTTCCAACCCAGAGATCAAACCCCAATTGCCCGCATTACTGGCAAATTCTTTACCATCTGAGCCACAAGGGTTCCATGAATTAGGAGGTAAATGTCTTTGAGGGTTTCAGATCAGATCAGATCAGATCAGTCCCTCAGTCGTGTCCGACTCTTTGCGAGCCCATGAATCACAGCACGCCAGGCCTCCCTGTCCATCACCAACTCCCGGAGTTCACTCAGACTCACATCCATCGAGTCAGTGATGCCATCCAGCCATCTCATCCTCTGTCGTCCCCTTCTCCTCCTGCCCTCAATCCCTCCCAGCATCAGAGTCTTCTCCAATGAGTCAACTCTTCACATGAGGTAGCCAAAGTACTGGAGTTTCAGCTTTGGCATCATTCCTTTCAAAGAAATCCCAGGGTTGATCTCCTTCAGAATGGACTGGTTGGATCTCCTTGCAGTCCAAGGGACTCTCAAGAGTCTTCTCCAACACCACAGTTCAAAAGCATCAATTCTTCGGCGCTCAGCCTTCTTCATAGTCCAGCTCTCACATTCATACATGACCACAGGAAAAACCATTTGAGGGTTTAGGGGACCTTATTCTGCCTGACACAGGAACCATTGTTAATCCTGTACTCCTAAAAAGAAAAGAGTGTTAAAAAGAAATACACAAATGAGCTTATTTACAAAGCAGAAACAGACTCACAAACTTAGAGAATGAATTTACAGTTACCATGGGGAAACGGTGAGGGGAGATGGGATAGTTAGGGAGTTGGGATTGATATATATACACTGCAATATTTAAAATGGATAACAACAAGGACCTACGGTGTAGTACAGGGAACTCCACTTAATGTCATGTAACAACCTAAATGGGAAAAGAATGTGAAAAAGAATAGATACACATATGTGTATTACTGATCATTTTGCTGACATCTGAAACTATCACCACATTATTAATCAACTATATTCCAATATGAAATTAAAAGGATTAAAAACAAACACCAGAGTAGAAGGAGCCTTTGCCTTGAGGGCTCCTGCTCGTTCCTCCAGACCCCACCCTAAAAACCAAACCACAGCCTAGGTATAGGAAGTGTTCTTGATGCCCAACATCATATCCCTTCGGCCTCTTACCTTAGTGTAGCTGTGATGGATAATTATGTGCGTTTTTGTTTTAACCCATCTCAGGGGTACACTACCAACTTCTACAGGTTTCTCTCTACGGCTGTTTTGGAGCTACAGAAGCCTGCTCAGCTTCCTATGCAGACACAGCCAGCACTGGTTGGGTGGAAGCTGATGAATAAATGCCCAGGCTTCTGGGAGAACATGGATGGAGGCTCAGCTCACATGGTTTCTAGAAGAGTCTCAGCAGGACCATAACAATCCTCAGCTCATTAACCCCACTGATTCTCTTTCCCTTCTCCCCTGTCCCTCTCTCCCCACTCTTTATCCTGCTGCCTGGATCACCTCTCAAATAAACTGCCTGATGCCCAGACCTTACCTCAGACTCTGCTTTTGGAGGAAACCAAGCTGAGACTTCATGTTTGGTGTTGGCTGAACAACCACGCCTCAAGGTTGAAAGAACCCTAACCATTACGCAATGCAACTTGTGTAGAAATGTCTAGAGCAGCTTGTATGATTCAAGAAAGCCCTCCAGTCTGTAACATCTCTCACGAGAGGCTGTGCTGTCTCTGATTACATACCTCCAGGGATGCAGAGGTCACAGTTTGCCCATGTTGTCGCATGAGGCAAACCAGCCTAATGTAAGACAGCTGTCAGTAAAAATGTGCTTCCTTGAGAAAAGCTCTCATTACTCTTAGTTCAGTCTTTTTGAGTCCTTTTGTAATGTCACATATTCTTATAAAAATGCTCAGAGACTTAGAGACCAAAACACTTTCCTTCTTTATATTAAGCCTAGGGCCTTCAACAATACCACACAATCTCAAAAGTCCTTACAGCTGACGGAATCCTCTTTGCCAAAATACTTGAACATTTGTTCATAACAAAGCACAACATAGTATTTCATGAGTAAGCAAGGTGAATTTAAAAATCTGAGTTCAAAAGTCAGCGATGTTACTTGTTACCTCGGTGTGCATGAGGAAATCAGCATCATCTGCCAAGCTTCTGTTTCTTCATCTGTAAAATGGGGATAATGAGACTCCCCTGAGGGCTGTCATGAGGAGAAAATCTATTAACACATAAATGATGTGGGGAAAGCTCTGAAACATCGTTGTTACTCATAGAAATGACTAAGTTGTTCAATTTCAGCTCTGCCTCCAATCAAGGAATAGAAGATCTTAACAATCAACATGCAAGTAGAGCCAAGATTATAATGAACTGTGTCTCCACCTTTAAAGGACTAAGATATTCTGTACTGAAATGACAGCGACCATGGTGAATGGTAGCACTAAACTTCTGCTGTGCCTTTGTTTCATTTGGTTACTGATACTGTGAATCAGCTTTATTATATGGGACCAAATATTGTTCCGTGTCCTGACACTTTGCAGTCTACAAATCCTGGTCCTCACCACTTCCCTTTGAAATCTTCTCACAGCAGAGGGAAAATGGAGGTTCTGAGGAGGAAAGGACTTACTGAATTGGTGTCAGAAAGCCAGTTGAGAATCTGAGGCAGAACCGTACTGGCCAATGGCAAAGCAAGTACAAAGGCCCTGTGGTTAACCTTGGCCTGTTCAGAGTAGCACACACACTGGTGTGTCTCTGGGGAACTGAGTAAAGGGGGCAGTGTTAATAGACGAGAGCCGAGAGGCAGGCAGGAGTCTGGTTATGTGGGGCTTTTTAGGATATGGGGAAAAGTTCATAATTTATTTTTAGTAAGATGAGAAATCTTGGGAGGTTTTTGAAGGGGAGTAACATGATCCGGTTTCTGTTTTTTAAATCATGAAGTGTTGATAATTGACTGTGGAAAGGGAGCGTGTCCCAGGGAGACTGGTTAGAAGGCCATTAAGTAGTCCATGTGAAAGACGATGATGGTTTGGAATAGTGTAGTAGCGGTAACAACCCTTGGATTCAGGACATATTTTAAAAGCAATGCAGTTAAGACGTGGGCTGAATTGGACATAGATGGTTAGAGAATGAGAGGAGTCAAGAATGATGCCTACATTTTTGAGCCTGGACAGATGGGAGCATGACACCATTGGTGGAAGTGGAAAACTGTGTAGAAGCCGTGGGGATGGAGTGCACAAGGAGCCAATGAGAAGCAGGAGTTTTGTTTTGAACATATGACATGGAAAACGTCCATTAGGTATTCAAGTGTTGATATCATTTGTATAAGTAAAGTTTGAATCTGCAGATAATCAGTGAGATCACAGTGTGAGGGAAAAAAAAATTGTGTCATCGTTATATCCATGGCATTAAACACTCATAAAGTCAATAGAACCACCCAATGGTGTTGAGTGTACCTCAAATAGGGGAGGGCTTGAGACTGAGACCTGGTCTCCCCAGGTGTGGAAAAGGAAGAGGAACCTGTAAAGGATGCTGAGAGAGGCCAATGGAATAGAAGAAACCTGAGAGAGAGTAGCTACCTGTATGCTAACTGCAGCACGTATTTCAAGGAGAAAGTGAGGAACAGGGTCCAATGATGCTAATAGAATAAGAATAAAATAAGGTGACTGACAGCCTGCATAATACACATTAGCACATCAATGTGCCCCCTAAAGACCTCTTTACCTTTATGGAATCCATTTCCCAAATTCACTTGCCCAAACCACAACTTTCTTGTTAATATCAGTTACCACGCGTGGAATACTCAGTTCATAAAATGTTGTTGTAAACACAAGGAAGGGAGAGGAACTGATCACCTGTGATCCCCCCACTCCCGCTGCTTCTCAAGTAAGATCCATGAAAACTGTAAAGAAGGGCGAGATGGCACACATCCTTGTAAGTGTGGGTAGCCTTTTGGTCTGATGTCAACTGGGCAAGGCCTGGTTTCATGGGTATGAGAAGACCTCACATATGAAAAGAAAGCCACAAGCAAAATCCAAACCACAGCCTTCAGAGGTTTGCGTGTCACAAGCCAGGTCTGAACGTTGGCAGTACCACTCTGGAGGACCTGATGCAGCGTGGGCAGGACCTTGCCTGGCCTCGGCACCACCCTCCCTTCCCTGAGTCCCACATTCCAGCCTTACTTAAAGAGAAGTGTCAGAAAAGATTTTTCTTTTCCAGATCATTGGCAAATGTTTGCTCAGATCTATTTTGGGGGCATTAGCTCAACACTGCTGTCTTTTCTTCGCAAAGAATTAGAAGAGTGTTTCAAAACCACATTTATTTTCCCTCTCTCTCTGTCCCTTTATCCCCTCTCTTCTCCCTATTTGCTTTCCTTGCCCCTCTTTCTGTCCTTCTTTCTTCCTTGAGTTACTTGAGTTCTGCATGGGTTTTCTCTGTCATGGCGTGGAAAGGCTTGTGTGGCCCCGGGCTGGCTCCTCTGTATTGCTGGTCCTTGGCTCCGTTAGCATTCGTTTACATTGTAAACCAGAGCAGCTGCAAGGGATACAGAAACTTCCATCAACCAACTCAATGTAAAACTGATCTCATCCTACATATTAGGACCGTTGTTGAAAAACAGGGAAGCGAAATGGATAACTACGGAAAGTGTGAGACACCCACTTTCCTCACTGATGGCTGTGAAAATGTTCTCATTGAATCCTTCCAACTGCTCTGTAAGGGAAGCACCGTTGTACCCATTTTAGTTTATAGTTCAGGACACTAGGCATGTTGAGGTGAAGGGCCTTGCCCACCATCAGTCAGAAGTGGTCCATCAGTCCAGGCCTTCCTCTCTCTGTGGCCCAAGGTTTGCACTTGAACTGACTCAATAAGGGGCACAGAGAGAAACAGGAAAGCAATGATTATCTTCCATGAGGAAGGATAATTTATTTAAGAAAGGTAATTTATTTAAGAACACAAGATAAGATGCACTACCCCTACCCTTTTGGTAAAAATCAATTTTAAGCACATCTCTGTTCTTTGTTTTTACATGATTCCTATCTACCAGGCACTGAGCTGGATACTTTGCGTGATCCCTGAAAGTCAAAACAAACTTTTAGGTAAAAAGAAAATGCACACTTTTTTCCTTTCTCCTTTCCTTTCTCCCTTTTGTTAAAATTCCCCTCTAACGTACTTCTCAGCTCACAGAATATTTTAATGATTATGCTGGCCGTAGACACAAATACCCTAGAAGAGTCATCAGCGTGTACTCCCAAGTTCTTTTCCCAGATTGGAAAAAAGTTATCATTTTTCCCATTTGACATCTTAAAAAACCATATATACTGAGAATGGCATAAAAAGAACCCATCTCATCATCTTAAAACATCTCCAATTTTTTTTTTTCCTATTTCTCAGCCAGAAGTTCTCCCTAATTTGGCATCGCAAAATGAACAGGAATGTAGGAGGAAGCTTTTATTTCTCTTAGAAAATATGATCTACTCCTGTTTTTGAATCACCTTCAAAAAGCCAGCTATTTGGTCCTACACAGTCATGTTTCAACTGCAAAATATGGGGACATTGACATCTTGGTGAACTGCAGTAAATATTAGGTTCTTTCAGCTGTCTTGTTTCTCAGCTCCTACCAGCAGCCTCAGTACTGGACCAGCCCATATTGTAATCCAAGGCATCTAGCCACTGTTCCTTCCACGAGCCCTCTTCGACCTACCCAGAGACAAATAGTGGTGATCATCTTCTGCCCACCCCACTTCGTGAAGAGCAATGCCCATAGTGGACTTCCCTTGTGGCTCAACTGGTAAAGAACCCGCTTGCAATGTGGGAGACCTGGGTTCCATCCCTGGGTTGGGAAGATCCCCTGGAGAAGGGAAAGGCTACCCAATCCAGTATTCTGGCCTGGAGAATTCCATGGACTCTATAGTCCATGGGGTAGCAAAGAATTGGACATGACTGAGCAACTTTTGTTCATGCCCTTAGTGAGTGTATGAAAGCCTGGTTTTTCACGCATTCCCTTTTGGCTTCAGAAACAAGGAAAAGGGATCAAATACAACTGTGGCAAGAACCTGAAGTGGCAAAAAATACTAATATATATGTAAACACACATACTCACACACACATACATCAACAATCCAAGTTGTTTTGATAAGTTGTTTATACCATAGCCATTTATCAAGACATCTATTATACACACAGCTGGAGAAGAATGAAAGTCATGGGTTTATTCCTTCAGGAGTCCCACTAATCCTTCTTTAATGGCTGGTACAAAGATTTGTTCCTCTCCCAGCAGTTTTGAGCTCTGAAGGGCACTTACGTGTTCCACTGAATTATACCGGATATATCAAATTAATTCTATTAACCAGCTTATCCTCTAAATCTTTAACCAGGCCCTGATACATATGCATTCCCTGGTGTAAATGACTTCAAGCAATTTCAGAGCCTGCTTGTTGGAGCTGTAGCTACATTGAAAGGTGATCCAGGCTCTGACCTTACTGCATTCCTCAATATTAAATAATCAGCTAAATGGTTACAGCCCGTTTTCAGAAAGGGGTACTGCATTCTCTTCTTACCCTCTCCCACCCCATTGCAAGCTTGGAATTTGCCTTCAAACCAATTTCAAGACCCATGAACTGTAATGGGCAAAAACAAGAGCTGTGAGCAACAAGGTCGCCATTGAAGATGGAAGGTAAACAAAGTCCAAGAGTGTTGTTTCTAAATCCAGACCTTGTCCTTGTTGTCCCCTAGCCCCTACCCATCTACTTGACACATACCCACTTTCACTCTGCTTTCTAGGAAGTTTTCCTTCTCACCTACACACCACAGCTCTACATAAGTGCCTTTTTGTTTCCTTGCAGTATCTTGTAGTTCCCACAATCAGAAATTATCACAACGATAATATAGTAGTGAACATTGAGTCTTTGGGGTTTCCGTGGTGGCGCAGGCAGTAAAGAATCTGCCTGCAATGCAGGAGACCTGAGTTCAATCCCTGGGTTGGAAAGATCCCCTTGAGAAAGGGAATGTCTACCCACTCCAGTATTCTTGCCTGGAGAAATGGACAGAGGAGCCTAGAGGGCTACAGTCCATGGAGTCACAAAGAGTCGGACCTGACTGAAAGACTAACACTTTCACTTTTCACTTAAACATTGAGTCTTTGCTGTGTGCCAAACATTTTTTTAAGTTCTTTATAAATATTAACTTACTCAATCCTTGTTATGACCCTATGAGGCACATATCAGTCTTAACCCAGCTTACATATGGGACAACTGAGAGGCAGAGTGGTTCAGTGCTTTGCTCAGGGACACAAAGCTGGTAGGAGGTAGAACTCAGACTAGACCCAGGCAAGTGGTCTAATTCCAATATAAAAACTAGCACTGTTGAGTGCTAGTTGTGTGCACATAACACATAACACTTGATGTGAAGAGACAGCTCTTGGAAAAGACCCTGATGCTGGGAAAGATTGAAGGCAAAAGGAGAAGGAGGCAGCAGATGGTTAGATAGCATCACCAACTCATGAATTTGAGCAAACTCCAGGAGATAGTGAAGGAGGACAGAGGAACCTGGCGTGTTGCAGTCCAAGGGGTCGCAAGGAGTCAAACGTGACTTAATGACTGAACAACAACAACGTGTGCACATATTAAGCTGCCCATGTGCTACATCCCGTTTCACTCTTCACATAGTCACGTGCAGTAGGGATGCAATAGCAGCCCCCCTTTACAGATGCAAAGGCACAATGATTTGTTTGAGTCCATATAGTGAGTAAGCGTACATTCAGGATTCAAACACAGGTTCTCTCTTCAAAAAGCCCAAACTCTCCATCACTAGGCCTTAAAAGACATTTTTATAATTGCTCATTTATTTTCCCATGAGCTTTCCTTGTGTGCAAGGAAATAAGTTCATTTTTCTGTGCTGACCACCCCTTGCAAGACAATACCTATGATGTACCTCTTTTTATAAATGTTTGCTATACTCACATGACCTGAATATATTTTGAGGCTAGCCCTGTCAGTTTGCATCATCAAGGGACAGAGAACTTCATGAGATGAGAAACTGTATGTCTTAGCTTTGCCCATGTGTTTTTCCATTCTGCCTTTCTGAAAGCTGGTGAACATGTAGACATCTATAGCCTCTCCTTTCCCATGGAAGCTCACAAGCTCCATGGGGTATAGCTCCAGTGTACATAACAGGACTATCCTGGTGTCACGTCACATAGCTCCCTCCCAATAACAAGAGTGGTTCATTATGTGTTACATCAAAATGGTACCAAGCAGTCCAAGGGATTTACAGGTAATCAGAGAAGAGTTCTGGGCTTCCCTCGTGGGTCAGACAGTAAAGACACTGCCTGAAATGCAGGAGACCTAAGTTTGATCCCTGGGTTGTGAAGGGCCCCTGGAGAAGGAAATGACTACCCACTCTGGTATTCTCACCTGGAGAATTCCATGGACAGAAGAGCCTGGCAGGCTCAGGTCCATGGGATCACAAAGAGTCAGACATGACTAAGCAACTAACACTTTCACTTTCAGAGTATAGCAGAAGTTGTATGGTCAGAAAGTTCTACATTTGAGTCTATCTTGAGGGTATCTTACTTTAGATAAATGACTTTGTTTTGCTTTGATTGTTTGTACAGAAAATGAGTCGTACTTACTTTATAATATCCCATGGTGATTAAGTGAGATTATATTCATTAAGTACATGCCACAATGCCAGGTACTTCATAAGTTCTCAGTAAGAGGCAGCAATTATAACAATTATGCCAGAATATCTTTGCTTTTCTTCTCCTCACCTCCTGGCCATTTCTTCATCATCATATGCCCAGGTGCATTCACCATGTTGTTGTATTTGCAGGACATTTATCAATATTAATGAGAAAAGCAAGAAACTTTCAGTAATAACTTTGTATTTATGGAGCCCTTGCTATGCGCCAAGCACTGTGCTGAGCATTTGAACATATGTATTCCTCATCATACCTTATGAGGTAGGCAAAACAGTTTTCCCCATTTTAAAGAAGAGGAAATAAAGGCTTTTAGAGGCTAAGTAGCTTACCCAAGGTCAGGGAGTCACTAAGTAGCAGGAAAGGGATCCCAACCGAGGCAATCTTAACTTTACAGCCTGGTCTCATAACCAACCTGGCATGCTAAAATTTCCTCCACGTAATCCTGAGTTAGGTCTCTTGTTTTTAAAATGGATGACAAGGAAGAACAAACACTTGGAAGGTCAAATTTACCCAGCTGTAAGCAGCATTTGGAACTTGGCTTGACGGCATGGAAGGCTGTTTGTTTGCAGGCTTTTATGAGTAGCATTGCTGAGTCCCTTCTCTAGCTGTCTTCTGTGTGTTCCATACCGATGATCCTCGGTGAACTTTTGGGTTCTGAGAAGCAGCTGGTTGGTTTGCATAACTGCCTTCACCTTCTTCTGGCCCAGATGTCAAGTGTTCTTAAGTCTGACACAGATAAAACTCAGTAACTATTGATTGGACTCTTGACACAGTGTGCTCAGCTTTTCCTTCTGTCATATTTTACTGCATTCCATGGTGATGTTGGTGACCTTCTGAGCTTTCTTTGAAATGTTATTGATCATGTAATTAAATGGCGTCAGAAGTCCAATTCAGGTAAAGCTCCTGCTGCCTTGTTCTTGAAGATCCGATCCTTAATTCCAAACAGAGGCCCTTCTCAGATGTCAGTCATCGTGTTTACAGTGGATGTGGGTTTTGAAAGGCTGACTTCAGGGTGGATTGGAGTCTGCGTTACAGAACGCACATGCCAGCATGCATCTTCTCATCTGTTTCTCCCACTTCCAGGAAAGCAGTATTCTGACTTTTAATTGTTCCATGTTCAGAAGGCAGTCCAACTGGAACAAGAAACACACATTCCAAAGCAGATCTCGCAACTTCTAAAAGCCATTGATGTTCACTCTACATTGCAGAATGGCTCAGTGAGAGGCCGAGAGAGTTCATGAGCGAGTCGGAGTGTGAAAGATGCTGAATATACATTGTTCTCCCATTAAGTAGATGGGATCTGGGCCACATTTAGGAGATGATATGAGGAGTCAACACGGATGACCCACCATTTGGAGTAATATCAAAGGCTTTCAAACATAAGATGTAGCAGAGTAGAGAAGGAAAACAGCAGTAGCCTAAGATTCAAGAAATTGGAATGGCAGTCTTCCATAATTCCTGCTATAACTTCTGCAAATCCTGCCTCCTCTCTGGGACTCAATTTTATCATCTGTAAATTCAGAACATGAGTCCTGAGATTCCCTACTGTAGGAACAAGTTTCTTGCTCTGTGTAAAGCCTGCTGGAGACAGTATGTACCAGCCTCCCCAACCCCCGGCCACCCCCACAACCAGAGCAGTTCTCAGGATGCAAAGTCTGTAATAACTAGGTGTAAGGAAGAAAGAAATGACTTTCAGCTCTGCTTTCAAGGAGAAAAAACTCACCACTCGTTGGCCCAAGGAGGCAGCCAATATTTCCAGAAGTCTGATGTTAACTGATCTTAAATCTGAACCCTTGTGAATTATAAGGCCAATTTTCCAATCAATTCCGGCTGAAATTTAGAACGCTTGTTGAGATTTAGGGGCTGGTGAGAGGATAGAGCTGCAGAATTGCCAGAGATAATTTCTATTGCCATGTTCTGGCACAAAACAAGTCCTTGTGATGATAATAATACTTTTTTAAAAAAAAGGCACTGGCAAGGTTGCAGGGTGAAAGTAAGAGTAATCCAATCTGGATATAAGGAATGCATTCAAGCCCATTTCCAAATCAGTAACAGGCAGGCAGGATTTAATCCTCATTGTATTTTTAACATCTTACAAAAAGCTGTTGCTTTTGGTGTTTTATTTGTTGTCTTTAAGGAGGGGAGGGGGCAAGGAATACATGCAACAGCAATGGCAAAACTTTTCCTCCAAACTGGAAATAGGTTGGAGAGAGCTTTCTGATGTTAGTCAGCTAGAAGGTGGTGATTTTGCATTTATTACCACTGTTTAAGATTAGCTTTGGAGAAGGAAATGGCAACCCACTCCAGTATTCTTGCCTGGAGAATCCCAGGGACAGGGGAGCCTGGTGAGCTTCTGTCTATGGGGTCGCACAGAGTCGGACATGATTGAAGTGACTTAGCAGCAGTAGCAAGATTAGCATTTAGCAAGTAGGACTTACCCAAATGTTAACTCAGTGTAGGGCTATTCAGGGCTATTACCTGGAGGTAAGTACCGACTGTGTGCCTGGAACAGGACCGACTTTTCGTTTAGAGTCCTGATGACTTGGGACCCCACAAGGAGCTATCACGCTCCTGTTTTAGAGGAGGAAGCAGACTCTGAGCAGTTAAGAAATGTACCCAAGAGTCTGTGCTTGAGAGCTTTGAGATTTGAACTCAGTTCTGTCTGATTTTACAACTCAGACTGTTTCTGGAATCCTCTGCCAGCGCTTGCGGATGCATGTGACCTATTTTCTGTGACCATGAACTTGACCGTCTGTACTATTTGAGGCATCGCCCATGGAGCTCACCTTCCACCTAGTCACGGTGCAGAAATAGAATCATCAGCCAGTGGACTGATAAAGACAGCAGTTGAGTGAGGGAAATTATGTTTAATTTTGAACAATTTGAAATGTAGTGTACGAATAGTAGTATCTTTCCAGTTATAAAACCAGTTGATATATATCCATTGTTAAAATTTTCAAAAATCCAAAATGTCACAAAGATGAAAGTAAAAATTACTCCTCATCCTGCGAATGTGAGGAAACTATGGCTGACATTCCTTTTACTGAATTACATAATGGTTAAATGATCAAATTATGTAGCCATGTAGGCTTTGGTTCAAATCTCAGTTCAAGCAGTTATCAGCTGAATGAATTTACATATATGTATATGGGCTTCCCTGGTGGCTCAGATGGTAAAGAATCTGCCTTCAATGTGGAAGACCTGGGTTTGATCTCTGGGTCAGAAAGATACCCTGGAGAAAGTGATGGCTATCCATTCCAGTATTCTTGCCTGGATACTGGAGGAGAGGAGACAGAGGAGCCTGGTGGGCTACAATCCATGGAGTCACAAAGATTAGGACACAACTCAGAGACTAACTCATATATATAGATCTATATATGATTCATCTTTTTGTTTATTTCTAATTTTGTTTTAAAATAGCTTATGAATTACATCAGTAAAAAAAAAAATGAAACAAATAGCCAACACTTCTATAACATTGACTTTGTGACAAGTACTGTTCTACAGCTTTACAGAACATTTTAATTGTCAGAAGAATCTCTACGAGGTTGTCCCCATTTTACGGGAACTGAAGAGGAACTAAGACAAATAGAGGTAAAGGATTTCCAAAATCCCGTAGCAAGAAAGTGTCAGAGCTGGAATTTGAACCCAGGAGTTCTAACTCCACAGACTGTGTTCTTAATCATTAATGATACTACTTCTGGTATTATTTAGTATTATTATTGTTTCCTTCATAATTTTTATTTTACAAAATTGGAAACATACGGACATATTGTTTTGTTATCGGCCTTCTTCATTTAACAATATGCCTTGAACTTGCTTCCAAGTCATTAAATACTTTTAGAGAACACAATTTTTTGATGTCTGCGTGGTATTCAATTGAATGTCTGAAATGTAATTAACTTAGCCAAATCTCTATTGTCAGGCATTCCAGATGTTTCTGATTTTTCACTGTAATAAACAATGCTGAGATGAACATCATTGTACATGCATTCTCTAGTTATTTCCTTTGGATAAATTCCTAGAAATAGAATTGCACAGTCAAAAGAGTATGACGCGTTTTATGTGGATATTGGTGCTTTTTGTTTGATTTTTGAGAAATTGCAAATCTCTCTGTAGCCACACCACATCAGGCATACTCCTGTGACAAGGGAACTATTAAAAGTCACAAAACTAGTTAGGACACACACATTACACATAACTTAATATTTATTGTATATAAAACCAATGGTTCATCAGAGCACAATTCTTGCTAATTCATGGTTGCAAAATGTAATAGCTACTTAACCCTACACACTGGACAACGCTGCTCCATATTCTGGAGACAATCATGTTCATAGGGTATGAAGGGAACAGTGATTGATTGAGCAATTAGTACATGTCTGCACTGAGCTAAGTCCTGTAGTGACCCTGTATTGGCAAAGGGAAATGTACTTCACAGATAGGGAACTGAAAAGTCATATGACTCATGCAGGGTTGCAGAGGTAGTGCGAGGCCGTCAGCCTGAAGCCCTGGCCCACCAGCCTTTACCCTGCCCCTTCCATATGCCAATACACTACCCCAAACCTTTAAGATTTCTATCTCTGAACTTGTCAGGGGAAATGATCTCAGGTTCCTGCAATTAGACTTCAGGTTTGGTCTTAGGTCTCTTCTTCATTTGTTAATTTCAACGAAATTGCCTAGCCTCAAACCTCACTGCAGTGATCTCCAAATTGTCAATCTCTTTCTCTCTCGTCTTTCCTCCCTCCCTCTCTCTCTCTCTCTTTCTCTCTCTCCTTCCTGCCTTTACCTCACTTCTGGAGGCCAATAACTGTACTGACTTTTTAAAAAGAACTCTATAAAGACAGTGACTATTCTGCTAAAGCAAAACAAAACAAAAAAGGAACCAGAAGGCATAAAATAAATCAGAAGTTGAGGGTGGGGTATGGAAAGGAGCTGGGAATCCCCTCAGAAAAACTAATAATTGTTGATACGAAACTGGCAAGGGGAGGGAAAGGTAGAACCAAGAGCAAGAATTCCAAACATGTTGACATGGTGAAGGACGTGAGCTCCCTAAAGACCCTGGAGTGCACGGAAGGTAGGTTAGGATCGCAGTAATCACCTCCTTTCTGAAAGACATGGGAATACCAGACCACCTGACCTGCCTCTTGAGAAATCTGTATGCAGGTCAGGAAGCAACAGTTAGAACTGGACATGGAACAACAGACTGGTTCCAAATAGGAAAAGGAGTACGTCAAGGCTGTATATTGTCACCCTGCTTATTTAACTTATATGCAGAGTACATCATGAGAAACGCTGGACTGGAAGAAGGACAAGCTGGAATCAAGATTGCTGGGAGAAATATCAATAACCTCAGATAAGCAGATGACACGACTCTTATGGCAGAAAGTGAATAGGAACTAAAAAGCCTCTTGATGAAAGTGAAAGTGGAGAGTGAAGAAGTTGGCTTAAAGCTCAACATTCAAAAAACGAAGATCCATGGCATCCGGTCCCATCACTTCATGGGAAATAGATGGAGAAACAGTGGAAACAGTGTCAGACTTTATTTTTCTGGGCTCCAAAATCACTGCAGATCATGACTGCAGCCATGAAATTAAAAGACGCTTACTCCTTGGAAGGAAAGTTATGACCAACCTAGATAGCATATTCAAAAGCAGAGACATCACTTTGCCAACGAAGGTCCATCTAGTCAAGGCTATGGTTTTTCCAGTGGTCATGTATGGATGTGAGAGTTGGACTGTGAAGAAGGCTGAGTGCCAAAGAATTGATGCTTTTGAACTGTGGTGTTGGAGAAGGCTCTTGAGAGTCCCTTGGACTGCAAGGAGATCCAACCAGTCCATTCTGAAGGAGATCAGCCCTGGGATTTCTTTGGAAGGAATGATGCTAAAACTGAAACTCCAGTATTTTGGCCACCTCATGCAAAGAGTTGACTCATTGGAGAAGACTCTGATGCTGGGAGGGATTGGGGGCAGGAGGAGAAGGGGATGACAGAGGATGAGATGGCTGGATGGCATCACTGACTCGATGGACGTGAGTCTGAGTGACCTCTGGGAGTTGGTGATGGACAGAGGAGACCTGGCATGCTGCGATTCATGGGGTCATAAAGAGTTAGACGTGACTGAACTGAACTGAACTGAACTGAATCACCTCCTTGTGGAGCCTAGTTCAGGAGTCCTCACTCAGCTATAGAGTTGGGTGTGTACAGGGTGATCAAGTCATCTTCCTTTGCAGGGACTTCTCCAGTTGTAGCACAGAGAGTTGTCTCACATTCCAGACAGACCCAGACAGTTGACCACCCTGATTGGTAACTACACAGTAATCCTGGGTCAGACATTCACAGATGGGTTTTCTCAAGAATCACCTAATCTAATCCTTCATGTTCATTCATTCACTCCATCCTCCATGCCTGGTCACTGGACAGTGGTCTTGTACTCATCTTCCTACAAGAGATGAATATAGAAGAGATGAGATGGAGATAGAAGAAAATTGACTTCCATTCTTCCCTTGGTTAACTGTTTCCAAGAGGAAAACGGTGGAAAATGTAATTCCACTGTGGGATAAGTGCAAAACACAAACATGCGGCAGGCACGACAGGGGTGCTTAGGTTGGCACCATTTAGGAAGATGAGGAAAGGCTTTCAGAAATGGGCTCTCTATACTCAGGACCACAGGTTCTGCAGGACTTGTGCATGGTTACGGATGGTCCAGGGAGAGGGAACAGCAAGAACAGTTCAGAGGGAAAGATTTGGTGAGTTTCAGATCAGATCAGATCAGTCGCTCAGTCGTGTCTGACTCTTGGTGACCCCATGAATCGCAGCACACCAGGCCTCCCTGTCCATCACCAACTCCCGGAGGTCACTCAGACTCACATCCATCGAGTCAGTGATGCCATCCAGCCATCTCATCCTCTGTCATCCCCTTCTTCTCTTGCCCCCAATCCCTCCCAGCATCAGAGTCTTCTCCAACGAGTCAACTCTTTGCATGAGGTGGCCAAAGTACTGGAGTTTCAGCTTTAGCATCATTCCTTCCAAAGAAATCCCAGGGCTGATCTCCTTCAGAATGGACTGGTTGGATCTCCTTGCAGTCCAAGGGACTCTCAAGAG
The DNA here is from genome assembly GCA_935064755.1 of Tragelaphus eurycerus. Taxonomy (NCBI): domain Eukaryota; kingdom Metazoa; phylum Chordata; class Mammalia; order Artiodactyla; family Bovidae; genus Tragelaphus; species Tragelaphus eurycerus. The sequence continues at coordinate 3,098,741 of CAKXYN010000083.1, forward strand.
TCTTCTCCAACACCACAGTTCACAAGCATCAATTCTTCAGAGCTCAGCCTTCTTCACAGTCCAACTCTCACATCCATACATGACCACTGGAAAAACCATAGCCTTGACTAGACGAACCTTTGTCAGCAAAGTAATGTCTCTGCTTTTCAATATGCTATCTAGGTTGGTCATAACCTTACTTCCAAGGAGTAAGCATCTTTTAATTTCATGGCTGCAGTCACCATCTGCAGTGATTTTGGAGCCCAGAAAAATAAAGTCTGACACTGTTTCCACTGTTTCTCCATCTATGTCCCATGAAGTGATGGGACCGGATGCCATGATCTTCGTTTTCTGAATGTTGAGCTTTAAGCCAACTTCTTCACTCTCCACTTTCACTTTCATCAAGAAGCTTTTTTGGTGAGTTTGGGAAATTATAAAAAATTGAGAAGGATGGGATGTACGTACAATTATGACTGACTTGCATCATATAGCAGAAACCAACACAACATTGTTCAAATAAAAATTAATTGAATTTAAAAAATAGAAAAACAGAAAGAATTGCTAGAACATTGGATAAGGGCCCTAATGCCAGGACCCTAGTCAGAAGCGGAGGGAAACAGAAGGGGGATGTTTGCTGAACAAATTCCCACTCATTACAGAAAAAGCTGCATTTGGATAGAGGAGAGATATAAGACCAGAGCTAATGCAGAAAATGGGCTTCCCCAGTAGCTCAGATGATAAAGCATCTGCCTGCAGTGCAGGAGACCCAGGTTCGATCCCTGGGTCAGAGAGACCCCCTAGGGCATAACAACCCACTCCCAGTATTCTTGCCTGGGAAATCCCGTGGACAGAGAAGCCTGGCGAGCTACAGTCTGTGGGGTGGCGAAGAGTCGACCGTGACAGAGTGACTAACACACAATGCAGAGGAAAAAAAAGTCAAGATCTGGTGTTTAGGGATTTTATTTACAATGTGATAGTCGTAGATCATCTGTTCATTTATTCGCTAATCTGTTCACAAATTGGATATTTATTTAACATCTACTATTTGCCAGTGTTTTAGATGCTGGAAATACAGCAGTGAATAAAAACGAGGTAAAGTTCCTGCCATCAGGAGTCTCACACACAACAAATAAATATATAAGTAAAGGAGTTCACCTCGGCTAGGAACAAATATAGCACAAAAATACATAGAGTAATGTGACAGCAAGGGGCTGAGTAGTCAGTGTAAACTGGGTTGTCAGAGGAGGCTTCTCTGAAGATATGTCACTTGAGATGCAACCAAAAAAATGAGAAAAAATGGCTGTGCTAAGATATACTGGGACAAGGGGAGCAGCAAGAGTAAGACAACAGCAACCTCAGAAGGCTGGAAATAAAACTAGTAAAACTGGAAGCTGGGAAATGAAACGGAGGACAGATAGGATGAAGTTGGACCGTATAGAATAAGTCCTTGCAGGATGGAAAGTTCCTAGAAGTTTATCAATGAAAGAGAGATGCCATTCAAACTAGAGCTTTCTACACGCACAACACACACACACACACACACACACACACACACACACACGCAGCATTATATACATCCCCACAGACCATCATTCAGTAACCTATATTATTAACATTCCAGCTTTATGACCATGGGAAAGTCATTTAACACACACACACCAGGCATACAGTGGTGAAGACACAGACACAGTTCTTATCTCCGTGGACCCTTGTCTCTCTAATGTTTGAGTTCCTGACCCAAAATAATTCTCAACCTGTAAAGATTATAATGTGTTGAGCTCTCAGCAACCCCATGGACTGTAGCCCACCAGGTTCCCCTGTCCATGGAATTCCTCAGGCAAGAATACTGGAGTGGGTAGCCATTCCCTTCTCCAGGGGATCTTTCTGACCTAGAGGCTGAACCCAGGTCTTCTGCATTGCAGGAGGATTCTTTACCATCTGAGCCACCAGAGAAGCCCATCAAATAGGATTACAAGACAGAAACACCTAGCTCAGTGCCCGGTACACAGAAAAAGACCAGTAAACACTGAGCACTCTCCCTTCCGTTAGGTAATCATTCATGAAGCCAGCTCAAGGTCTCTTTCTAGATTTAGCTAGTGTTGTCAAACCAGTTAAAATTTTAAGAATATACCACCCCCCACCATGGAAGAAGGGATGATGCACATTTTGGTATTCTCATTGCTTCTTTGAAGGGAAAGCCCTTTCAAGGGTTGCTAATTCATTCCAAACTCCAGCCATGATAACCTTAATTCCTTTTTCTAAAGAATCAATGACAAAGTTAGAAAAACAGGATGGCCAAAGTTCAGCATATCACCAGATGTCCCTGGGCTGATGGCCAAAACAGTGGAACACAGGTATGTTCGGGGTAGAAGGCTGTGACCGATGCCAGATGGAGAATCTTTTCAGCTAAGCAATTTTGTTGATGTGGCATCTACTCACTTCACTCACTTGGAAGCAGCATTATGCAGGGTCACGCACTATACACGAGCTATCAGGAATGGTTACTTATTACCAGCTCAGTAGGTGACCAGGGGCATGTCATTTCCTAAGGAAGCTGTTTGAAGGCTTTTCCTGCACTTACTTTCCCATGTTCAGAAATTCTTAGAAAAGTGAATGATTGTCGATAGGTTTCAGAATTTCTTTGACTTGAGCAAACTCCAGAGGCATGGGGAAGTTTCTTCAGCCATGCAGGTTCCCAGATCTGAAAGTCTAGCATCGTCAAACAGTCGCTTTCAACCCCTTCTATATGCCAGATGTTGCGTGCCAGGAAGTGATTCACAAAAATGATATGAACTAGAATTGTGTCCTCAAGTCATTTATATTCCAGGGAGCATGGCTTCCCACTGCCTCCAGGCTAACGCGGAAACTCTCAGCACACCCCAGGAGGCCCTTGGCAGGCTGCCTCTGCTCCACCTTCACACGTCCTCTGGCCAAATAAAGGAGTTCTCTTTCCCTGGACATGTCTCATACTTTACAGTCACTGCAATCATGTCTCTCTTTAAATTTCTCCCAGATGATTCCCCAGGAACAATTTGATGCCGTGAAAAGGACACAAATATCAAAGCCAGGTACTGCCTCAACTTGCTGTGTGTCCTTCTGCAGGTCAGTGTCCCTCTCTGAGCCTCAGTTTCCCTAGCTGTCAAAGGGATTCAGTTCAGTTCAGTTGCTCAGTCGTGTCTGACTCTTTGTGACCCCATGAACCACAGCACGCCAGTGGGGAGGTCTATATCATTTCTCCTCTTCCTCCCATCACTGATAAATCCTAGGATTCTAGAGAGCTAAGCATAGAATGAACAGGACACCTCAAGAAATGTTAAAGCGTGTCTTTTCAGAGCAAGAAAAAAGAAAAATCTTCCTTCGTGGATTCTATCTGCCCAGAATGGTGAAGATGAGGTCTGCTGAGCTAGTTCAGCACACTATGCATGCTGTTTATCTGTTTCTGTTTCTGGGAGGCCTCTAATAACACTGATGGAGGGCCCACTTAATGTCATTCATCAGCTCTCACATCTTAATACCACTCCTGAGAAGTGTGGATTATTATTTCCATGCTGCATGTGGGTTAAAATAGAGGCTCAGGGAGGATCCTCGTCTGAAGTTGTACAGAATCCTTGACTAGGTTAGGGAGTCCAGATGCAGATCAGAGCTCAGCCTCTTTCTGGGCCAAAGCCTCCCCCATCCAGCCCATGTCCTGTCTCTGATCCTCACGTCTGGATCTCCACGCAGAAGCGGCGGCATCGGGAGACAAGCCTTTGAGACTGAATGCTGTGCCAACACACGTGTATACTGACTGGCTTCCCCTCCACAGCAGGCAGAGGCGAGCTCTGTATGTGATATAGGGAAACCACAACAAGGCAATCCCTGCAACTATAAAATCAAATTAAATCAGGGATTCTGGCTGGGGCTTTAAACATCTTAGCCGCTCTGATTTCTCTGGAGAAGCTGGGAGACGGAGCCAACTGCTGGAATGCACTCCCTCCCCAGTAAGAGTGTGTTTTTTTGCCTCAGGTTCTTAATCTGGTTTAAGTTGGCCATTTGGAGAGAAGAGAACTTCCTGGGCTTGGAGAAAAAAGAGCTCTTTGGGCTTGGGGAGAGCTTTCGTCTGCCAGTGTGTTCTGCTCACCATGCTAGGAAATCTGGGATGCTGGTGGGTAAATAAGGGTAAATAAAGAGAAGACGGGCTCCTGTTCACTGAGCATGGGCCGCCCCCCAGTTAACGCCACACCTGTTAATTCCCATAGCAGGGCCGTCCCAGCAACACAGGTGGGTAAGGTCCTCATCTCCAATTTAAAGCTGAGGGACCCTAGCCTCAGAAAGACAAAGTAACCAGTCCGAGTTGATGCAACTGGTAAAGACGGAGCCATATTTCAAATTCTGGGACATATGAACATCTCTTCTTTTCAGCCACATGACAATATCACCTCCACTCCCATCCTGAAGGGAAACTTTAAAAGAACAGTCCAACCTGCCCCGTCTGTTGTTGTTCAGTCGCTCAGTCGTGTCCGATGCTTTGTTTCCTCATGGACTGCAGCACGTCAGCCTTCCCTGTCCATCACCAACTCTCAGAGTTTGCTCAAAATCATGGCCACTGAGTCAGTGATGCCATCCAACCATCTCGTCCTCTGTCGTCCCCTTCTCCTCCTGCCTTCAATCTTTCCCAGCATCAGGGTCTTTTTTAATGAGTCAGGTCTTCGCATCAGGTGGCCGAAGTATTAAAGCTTCAGCATCAGTGTTTCCAATGAATATTCAGGGCTGATTTCCTTTAGGACTGACTGGTTTGATCTCCTCGCAGTCCAAGGAACTCTCAAGAGTCTCCTGCAACACACAGTTCAAAAGCATCAATTATTTGGCACTCAGCCTTCTTTATGGTCCAACTCTCACATCCATACATGACTACTGGAAAAGCCATAGCTTTGACTAGACAGACATTTGTTGACAAAGTGATGTCTCTGCTTTTTAAAATGCTATCTATGTTGATCATAGCTTTTTTTTTTTTTTTCAAGGAGCAAACGTCTTTTAATTTCATGGCTGCAATCACCATGGTTATTATCTATTTAGCAATTACAGCTAACCATAATTTTTTTTTTTTTTTTTGGTGTGTGTGTGTGGGGGGGGGCAACATATATGGGTACTCATGACAAGATTTTACGATGACATTGGCTTTGAAATATATAAAAATCTCAGCACAAATTCTTTGATAGGAGGAAATGTACAAAGTAGAACTTAAGAAAGGTGAAGAGGAGAAATACAGAGCTATACTGTGCAGTTTATGGGCTTCCCAGGTGGTGCTAGTGGTAAAGAATCTCTCTGCCAAAGCAAGAGACTTATGAGACACAGGTTCAATTCCTGGGTCAGGAAGATCCTCTGGAGGAGAGCATGACAACCTACTCCAGTATTTTTCCCAGGAGAATCCCATGGACTGAGGAGCCTGGCAGACTTCAGTCCATAGTCACACAGAGTCAGACATGACAGAAGTAACTTTGCATGCAGGCACTCATGTATGTGTAGTTTATAATTGATAATAATTGATACCACATGATAATTTAGCTTATAGATTCTAGAAGGGTCTATCAAGATTGGAATCTCAAAAAATCTTAAAGAAATGATTTACTCTATAATTTTTTCTCTTTATTTAAAGGAAAATAGTAATACTGCTACCTAACTAGGTTGTAGTGAAGTTTAAGCTACTATCTGTAATGAGCTTATAGGAACTACTTAACAAAGTTAATGACATATATGCCTGATAGTATTATTTTTAACCAGCATATTGATATATAATTCATATGCCAAGAAATTCACCCATTTAAAGTGTAAAAAATCAGTGGTTTTAAGTATTTTCACAGAGTTGTCAAACTAACATTGCAATCAATTTTAGAACATTTTCATCATCCTAAAAAGAAACCCTGGGTTCATCAGCCATCACGGCCTATTTCCCCAAGCTCCTTCACCCTAGATGAGGGGTCCCCAACCTCCAGGATCTAATGCCAGATGATCTGAGGGGGAGCAGATGTAATGTTAATAGAAATAAAGTGCACAAGAAATACAGGTGCTTGAGTCATCTGAAAACCACCTGCCTCCCCCCAGTCCATGGAAAAATTGTCTTCCATGAACCCAATCCCTGGCTCCAAAAAGATTGGGAACTGCTGTCCTAGACAACCATTAATTCAGTCTCTATTTCTACATATTGGCCTATGCTGGAGATTTCATTACAATTGAATCATACAATGCATGGTCTTTTATGACTGGCTTCTTTCACTTCTTCTGTGTATTCTTGCCACCTCTTCTTAATATCTTCTGCTTCTGTTAGGTCCACACCATCTCTGTCCTTTATCGTGCCCATCTTTGCATGAAATGTTCCTTTGGTATCTCTGATTTTCTTGAAGAGATCCCTAGTCTTTCCCACTCTGTTGTTTTCCTCTATTTCTTTGCATTGATCACTGAAGAAGGCTTTCTTATCTCTTCTTGCTATTCTTTGGAACTCTGCATTTAGATGTTTATATCTTTCCTTTTCTCCTTTGCTTTTCGCTTCTCTTCTTTTCACAGCTATTTGTAAGGCCTCCCCAGACAGCCATTTTGCTTTTTTGCATTTCTTTTCCATGGGGATGGTCTTGATCCCTGTCTCCTGTACAATGTCACGAACCTCATTCCATAGTTCATCAGGCACTCTATCTATCAGATCTAGGCCCTTAAATCTATTTCTCACTTCCACTGTATAATCATAAGGGATTTGATTTAGGTCATACCTGAATGGTCTAGTAGTTTTCCCTACTTTCTTCAATTTCAGTCTGAATTTGGCAATAAGGAGTTCATGGTCTGAGCCACAGTCAGCTCCTGGTCTTGTTTTTGCTGATTGTATAGAGCTTCTCCATCTTTGGCTGCAAAGAATATAATCGATCTGATTTCGGTGTTGCCGGGAGAAATATCAATAACCTCAGATATGCAGATGACACCACTCTTATGGCAGAAAGTGAAGAGGGGCTAAAAAGCCTCTTGATGAAAGTGAAAGTGGAGAGTGAAAAGGTTGGCTTAAAGCTCAACATTCAGAAAACGAAGATCATGGCATCTGGTCCCATCACTGCATGGGAAATAGATGGGGAAACAGTGGAAACAATGTCAGACTTTATTTTTCTGGGCTCCAAAATCACTGCAGATGGTGACTGCAGCCATGAAATTAAAAGATGCTTACTCCTTGGAAGGAAAGTTATGACCAACCTAGATAGCATATTCAAAAGCAGAGACATTACTTTACCAACAAAGGTTCGCCTAGTCAAGGCTATGGTCTTTCCTGTGGTCATGTATGGATGTGAGAGCTGGACTGTGAGCAAGGCTGAACGCCGAAGAATTGATGCTTTTGAACTGTGGTGTTGGAGAAGACTCTTGAGAGTCCCTTGGACTGCAAGAAGATCCAACCAGTCCATTCTGAAGGAGATCAATCCTGGAATTTCTTTAGAAGGAATGATGCTAAAGCTGAAACTCCAGTATTTTGGCCACCTCATGCGAAGAGTTGACTCATTGGAGAAGACTCTGATGCTGGGAGGGTTGAGGGCAGGAGGAGAAGGGGACGACAGAGGATGAGATGGCTGGATGGCATCACTGACTGGATGGATGCGAGTCTGAGTGACCTCCGGGAGCTGGTGATGGACAGGGAGGCCTGGCGTGCTGCGGTTCATGGGGTCACAAAGAGTCGGACACGACTGAGCGACTGATCTGATCTGATCTTTCACTTAGTGTTTTCACAGTTCATTTTGTAGCAGGTATCAGTACTTTATTTTTTTTTTATGGCTGAATAATGTTCCATGTATCAGTTCAGTTCAGTTCAGTCGCTCAGTCATGTCCGACTCTTTGAGACCCCACAAATCGCAGCATGCCAGGCCTCCCTGTCCATCACCAACTCCCAGAGTTCACCCAGACTCACGTCCATCGAGTCAGTGATACCATCCAGCCATCTCATCCTCTGTCGTCCCCTTCTCCTCCTGCCCCCAATCCCTCCCAGCATCAGACTCGTTTCCAATGAGTCAACTCTTCACATGAGGTGACCAAAGTACTCCATGTATAGATATATGCTTTTTTCCATTTGTCGGTTGAAGGATGAGTTGTTTGCACTTTGTGGTAAATAATAATACTGCTATGAATATTTGTGTACAAGGTTTTTCGTGGTCAGATGTTTTAATCTTTCTTGCAAATATAGCCAGAAGGGGAATTGCTAGGTCATTACAGTAACTCTATATTTGACTTCCTACGATGCTACTAGACTGCTATTCAAAGAAGCTGCGCTGTTTTGTACTCTGACCAGCAATCTATGCAGGCTCCAGTTTTCACATCCTTGTCAACACTTGTTATTGTCTACTTATTTTATCCATTTTTGTGAGAAGGTAGTGGTAACTGTGTTTTTGATTTGCATTTCCCTAATGAGATTGAGGACCTTTTCACAGGTTGACTGGCTGTGTGTTTATCTCCTTTGGAGAATTACTTATTCAGATCCATCCCTTGCCCATTTTTTACTTGGGTTATTTCACCTTTCACTACTGGCTTTTAAGAGCCCCTTATATATTTTAGATATAAATCTCTAATCAGATATATTATTTGCAAATATTTTATCTTACATCATAAGTTACTGAAAGGAAAGGGGTTCATATTCCTTTAGATCATGAGCTTTAGAGTCAGTTCTGGGTTTGAACACCTAAGATCACTGATTCCTAGCTGTTTAACTTTGGATTGGCCACTTCGCCTCTGTAAACTGCGAACACTAATTCTGATGCTTCAGTTTGTGAGATTAAAATAGCTAACACATGTTCACGTACAACACAGTGATGAGCATATAGGAGGCAGGCAACAACCAGGATTTGTTATGGTACAGTGTAGCAGGCAGTTCATAGCATTATTGTGATAACTGACTTCTTTTTAAGACAATTAAAATGTATACGATATTGATTATTTTATTTTATAACCTATATCAGTTGCCTTAGGAGGTTAAGTAACAAGCCCAAATTCAGTTCAGTTCAGTTGCTCAGTTGTGTCTGGCTCTTTGCGACCCCATGAATTGCAGCACACCAGGCCTCCCTGTCCATCACCAACTCCCGGAGGTCACTCAAACTCACGCCCATCAAGTTGGTGATGCCATCCAGCCATCTCATCCTCTGTCGTCTCCTTCTCCTCCTGCCCCCAATCCCTCCCAGCATCAGAGTCTTTTCCAATGAGTCAACCCTTCGCATGAGGTGGCCAAAGTACTGGAGTTTCAGCTTTAGCATCATTCCTTCCAAAGAAATCCCAGGGCTGATCTCCTTCAGAATGGACTGGTTGGATCTTCTTGCAGTCCAAGGGACTCTCAAGAGTCTTCTCCAACACCACAGTTCAAAAGCATCAATTCTTTGGCCCTCAGCTTTCTTCACAGTCAAACTCTCACATCCATACATGACTGCTGGAAAAACCATAGAGCCCAAGAGACATAGTAATTCCACAATAGATCTAAAGCTCAAACTGCTTTTTTTCAACTTGAAGTTTAATGCTGTATTCAAAGGACTTGGTGAGACACAAGATGCCTTTGTGCATAACCAGAGAATGGAAATTTCTCGGAATTGAAATAGCAATCCACGTAGGCAGGTTGCAAGCAAGTAAATTAAAACATAATCAATTAATCAAATATCCTCTGGCTAAAACAGTATCTACCACCCCAAATTCCATTTTGTAATGTAAGCTCACCATTCTCTCATTAAATGTTTATTCCCCTTCATTTAAATCTGAATTGGCCCTTTGATTTGACTTGACCAATAAAATATAGCAGGATAATATGACACACTGTAGTTGCTATGAAGTCTAAGTGGTCTGTCGGCCTCTGGCCTCCCTGGTGGCTCAGATGGTAAAGAATCTGCCTGCAATTCAAGAGACCTGGATTCGATTCCTACGTTGGAAAGATCCCTGGAGAAGGGAATGGCTACTTACTCCAGTATTACATGGACAGAGGAGCCTGACAGCAAAAAGTAGGACACAAATGAGTAACTGATACTTTCATCTTAGACTTCCCTGGTGTTTCAGACAGTAAAGAATCTGCCTGCAATACAGGAAACCCAAGTTCAACCCTGGGGTTGGGAGGATCCCTTAGAGATGGAAATGGCTACCCACTCTAGTATTCTTGCCTGGAGAATCCCATGGACAGAGAAGCCTGGCAGGCCCCAGTCAGTGGGGTAGCAAAGAGTCAGACGTGAGTGATCAACTAACACACACACACACACACAAACACACATACACAAACTAAGTGGTCACATAGATAGCAACGCACATGGAGGAGACCCTTGACCCTTGGCGTTAGCCCCAAATTAGCTTCCAGCCAGCAGCCAGCACCAACAGCCAGCCATGTGAGTGAGGCCATTTGGCCAACCCAGACAACACCAAGTGAAGCAGAGCAATTGCTCAGCCAAACCAAACCCAGAATCATAAGCAAATAAATTATTTCTGTTACAATCCATTAAATTTTGGGACAAATTATCACATAGTATAATCAGATCGGATCAGATCAGATCAGTCGCTTAGTCATGTCCGACTCTTTGCGACCCCATGAATCGCAGCACGCCAGGCCTCCCTGTCCATCACCAACTCCCGGAGGTCACTCAGACTCACATCCATCGAGTCAGTGATGCCATCCAGCCATCTCATCCTCTGTCGTCCCCTTCTCCTCCTGCCCCCAATCCCTCCCAGCATCAGAGTATTTGCCAATGAGTCAACTCTTCGCATGAGGTGGCCAAAATACTGGAGTTTCAGCTTTAGCATCATTCCTTCCAAAGAAATCCCAGGGCTGATCTCCTTCAGAATGGACTGGTTGGATCTCCTTGCAGTCCAAGGGACTCTCAAGAGTCTTCTCCAACACCACAGTTCAAAAGCATCAATTCTTCGGCGCTCAGCCTTCTTCACAGTCCAACTCTCACATCCATACATGACCACAGGAAAGACCATAGCCTTGACTAGGCGAACCTTTGTTGGCAAAGTAATGTCTCTGCTTTTGAATATGCTATCTAGGTTGGTCATAACTTTCCTTCCAAGGAGTAAGCGTCTTTTAATTTCATGGCTGCAGTCACCATCTGCAGTGATTTTGGAGCCCAGAAAAACAAAGTCTGACACTGTTTCCACTGTTTCCCCATCTATTTCCCATGTAGTGATGGGACCAGATGCCATGATCTTCGTTTTCTGAATGTTGAGCTTTAAGCCAACCTTTTCACTCTCCACTTTCACTTTCATCAAGAGGCTTTTGAGTTCCTCTTCACTTTCTGCCATAAGGGTGGTGTCATCTGCATATCTGAGGTTATTGATATTTCTCCCAGCAATCTTGATTCCAACTTGTGTTTCTTCCAGCCCAGCGTTTCTCATGATGTACTCTGCATATAAGTTAAATAAACAGGGTGACAATATACAGCCTTGACATACTCCTTTTCCTATTTGGAACCAGTCTGTTGTTCCATGTCCAGTTCTAACTGTTGCTTCCTGACCTGCATACAGATTTCTCAAGAGGCAGATCAGGTGGTCTGGTATTCCCATCTCTTTCAGAATTTTCCACAGTTTATTGTGATCCACACAGTCAAAGGCTTTGGCATAGTCAATAAAGCAGAAATAGATGCTTTTCTGGAACTCTCTTGCTTTTTCCATGATCCAGCGGATGTTGGCAATTTGATCTCTGGTTCCTCTGCCTTTTCTAAAACCAGCTTGAACATCAGGAAGTTCACAGTTCACATATTGCTGAAGCCTGGCTTGGAGAATTTTGAGCATTACTTAGTAGCGTGTGAGATGAGTGCAATTGTGCGGTAGTTTGAGCATTCTTTGGCATTGCCTTTCTTTGGGATTGGGGTGAAAACTGACCTTTTCCAATCTTGTGGCCACTGCTGAGTTTTCCAAATTTGCTGGCATATTGAGTGCAGCACTTTCACTGCATCATCTTTCAGGATTTGGAATCACAGCATCATCTTTCAGGATAGTATAATAGGTAGACAAAAACCAGTTGAGATTCTCAGGCAAGGGGTATCAGAATACTATTTATATACAGTTTGACATAACTAAAGAAATACATACATTTTCTACCTTATTTAACTGTTGATAAAGTTTTGCTTTACTATATTCCCAGGAATTCCCCTCAAAAGATAATCATATTCATTTAGCCATGCCTCTTTGTATCCATCCATCCAATAAATATTTAATGAAAGTCTACTAATTTTCTGGCGTTGGGTTAGACCCTGAGTTTATAGAAATGAATGAATGAGAAAACACAGTTTCTGCTCTTGTATATGATTAGAGAGGAAACAGACATTGAATAAGTATCTCTAAGCTGACAGGCTGAAAAGAACCAGGTATCAGAAGTGCTTATAAGAGAAAGGGCTAGGCTTTTCTGTAGCTCAGGGCTAGCTATCTTATCAGGGACCACTTGCTTGGAGGACTGAGAAGCTGGCTACTTGTATTTCAGTACTGCTGCTGCTGCTGCTGCTAAGTCACTTCAGTCATGTCCAACTCTGTGTGATCCCAGTACTAGTGCATCATAAAAACTTCCTCCGCCATATCTCCACACAAATTCACGGTGTAAAACAACAATTGTATCATATTCATGAATTCTGTGGGATGGAGCAAAGGGAGGGCCAGTTTCAGCTATATGTCTATGGCATGAGCAGAGTGGAGTCATAAGCCAGGGATCCCTCGATAGCTGGAGGCTGGAGAAATCTCAGGACACCTTCACCTGCGTGTCTTATGTTTGGCGCTGGTGTGAGCCAAGATCTCAAATGGGCCGTCAGTGTGAGCCAAGATCTCAAATGGGCTGTCAGGCGCAACCTCTCAGATGTGGGCTTTCCACGTGTTGTCTCCACATGCACGAGTTTGGACTTCCTCATAGCATGGCAGCTGGATGCCAGGAGTAAACACCTCAGAGGAGAACTAGGCACAAGCCAGGAAAGTTGTCTTTTATGACCCCCCTCGGGTGCTACAGGCATCGCTTTGCCATGGAGACAAGTCCACTCAAATTTAAGGGGAGAGCACCTGTAGGTCCCCGGCTTTGACTAGAGCAATGTCAAAGTTTCATTGTGAGAGGAACTTGTGGAACGGGAGAACTGATTGCAACCATCTTTGGGAAATACAATCTGCCTGAACACGGATCAAAATCAATGTTCTTTTGATATTTAAAGATGGGGGAAAACATTTATAGTCCTTAACTTTAATAGCTACTCATATGCAGAAGAAACACAAAGGTTGAGAGATGCTGGATCTTTAAGATCCAGAGTGTTTCAGTAACAAATTCCAGTCTGGGCATTCACATAGTACCTTGCTGAGAAAAGGACCAAGGAGCTGTATGTCTTCATTCATGAAGACCTGATGGAAAGGTGTAGATTCTTCTAACTGATCACAGATCCTGAAAGAAACCAGCTGCTCAAAAATTTTTTTAGAAAGGGGATCCATGAGTAAATATACTTTGAAAAAAATCTCAAAATGTATTAGATCAGAGGGGCTAAATGAGTTATCAAGAATATGAATTGTTCAATTCATTCATTAAATTTATCTCCAGGAAAATCATCTCAGCCTGGGTTAGATGACTCTCTTCTCTGCTGTTCTGTAATCTTGGGATCACCTACCCACCCCCAACCCCCTCATAGTACTCTCTGGATGTATTGTGGTTGACTGCTTATTTATTTACCTTCTTCATTAGACTATGAACTCTCTGAGACTGGAGACCGGGTCTTAGAAACTGCTGAATCCTCAGCATCTAATTATCTCATAGTAACTGAAATCATAGTAATGTGTCCTATCTCTTGCCAACAGCTTTTCCTGGACCAAATTTCCACACCTGTGACTACTAGAAACCCAGTGAGAACTTTCTCATCGGACTACTCAAGTCATATCAGAATTCCAAGGGGGAAAAATGACTGATTCTAGGACAGGAACAGGAAATAGGAAAGATGATCCTGGAGCATGTTGTTTTGTTTTTCTTATTTTATTTTTTAGTTGGTGGAAAATTGTTTTACAACATTGTGTGGGTTTCTGCCCTGCAACCATACACACACACACACCACAACACACACACATACACACCACATACACATACACACAACATACACACCACATACACACACACCACACACAACACATAAATACACAACACACACAACAGATATACACACAACACACACATACACAACATAGACACACACATATATACACAACACACACATACACAACACATACAAAACACAACACACATAACACACACAACACATACACACATATACAACACAGAACACACACACACATATGTAACAACACACACATATATGCATCCCGTCCCTCCGGAGCCCCTTCCCCTCACCCTGTCCCACCCTCTAGGTCATTGCAGAGCACCAGGCTGGGCTCCCTGTGTTATATAGCAGGTTCTCACTAATCATCTATTTTATACATGATCGTGTCTATCTATATGTCAATGCGCCTTTCTCAATTTGTCCCACCCTCACCTTCTCCGGCTGTGTTCATAAGTCTATTCTCTACTAGGTTCATCAGTACCATTTTTCTATATTCTCTGTATATATGCACATTAATATATGATACTTATTTTTCTCTTTCTGACTTACTTCACTCTGTATAAGAGGCTCTAGTTTCATCCAACTCACTACTTCGGACTCAAATTCATTCCCTTTTATGATTAATATTCCATTGCATATACGTACCACATCTTCTTTATCCACTCATCTCTTGTTGGATATCTAGATTGCTTCCATGTCCTGGCTATTGTAAATATTGCTGCAGTGAAATTGGGGTACATGTGCCTCTTAGAATTGTGGGGTTTTTTTTCAGAGTATATGCTCAGTAATGGGATTTCTGGGTCATATGGTAGATTTAGTCCTAGGTTTTAAGGAATCTCTGTACTGTTTTCCATTTTGGCTGTATCAGTTTACAGCCTCTCCAACAGTGCAGGAGGGTTCCCTTTTCTCCCCATTCTCTCCAGAATTTATTGTTTGTACAATTTTTAGAGCATTTTGTAGTGCCAGACAGTAAGGAAGTGCTCAAGAAATAAGCAAGCAAATGCTACAATGATGAGAGTATGTCAAAAGGAGCCAATTGCAAGAGACGCGGATGGCCAAACCAAGAACATTTTGAGCAACAAAATAAATAAGGTGGCAATGGATTATAACCCTAAATATAAAATGAATATTCATGAGTCCATACTAATGTTGAGTGAGTAAATATATTGGGGAGAACAGACTCCACCGAGAACGGTATCAAGTGATTTATGTAGATTACCTCCACCGCCAAGGAAGTTGAACCTGCTTCCCTCTCCGTAAGTGTGGGCTGTACAGACAGCGTTCTTTCCAATGAGCACAGCACAGAAAGTGGTAAACAGGGTAACTGGACAGCGGAGAAGCATGACAAGTGCTACCCCGGCCTGACGGTCAAGGTTAACACTCCCAGCGATAAGTTCCATTGTTAATATCTACCCTTAACATGGGGCTTCTCTTATGGCTCAGATGGTAAAGAATCGGTCTTCACTACAGGAGGGCCGGGTTTGATCTCTGGATTGGGAAGATCTCCTGAAGAAGGGAACGGATGCACACTCCAATGTTCTTGCCTAGAGAATCCCATGGACCGAGGAACCTGGCGGGTTACAGTCTGTGGGGTCACAAAGAGTCAGACGTGTCAGACTCAGACATGACTGCACAAGCATGTATGCAGGCACCCTTAACATGATGGGGTGAACACGGGTCTTCACATCTGTCATTTTTCTCCTTAAAACACACAACCTCAGTCTAATCACATACACACAAAAGCCTATCAGGCAAAGCCCAACTGAGCTCATTCCACAAGATACTTGACCAGGACTCCTCAAAACTGGCAAGATCATAAAAAACAAGGAAGGTCTGAGGAACTGTCATAGCCAAGAAGAACCTAAAGAGACATGACACAATATAGCAGCCTGGATGGGATCCTGGAACAGAGAAAACGACATTAGGTAAGAAGTGAGGAAACTGGAATCAAGTACGCGCTGTCATTAGTAATAGTGTATTAATTACAGAGGTCATACTGTTCCAGTATGAGATGTTAACAATAGAAAAAAAGAAAACTTGATATGCAGTATATGGCAATTCTGCACTATCTCCACAATTTTTCTCTAAACCTGTTCCAAAGCTAAAATTTTTATTTTTAAAAAGTTTTAAGGAAACATGTATAGTTTAAAACCCTGCCTTTCCCAGTTGCAAACAGAACTGATATAAACCACCAACACAGCAAAGTTAATAAGTAAAGGACTCAATCTTTCAATGCACTTAACAGCAGCAGACCTCACATTCTGATTCTTGTCTTGTCCATGGAACGAGTTGCAGCAGGGGCATTTAGAAGGTGGGCAAGAAAAGGGCTCAAAGCTGTTGCCTCCAGGCCTGGTGCAGAAGATCATCTGAAGTCTGGAGCAGAAACACTTTCAATCTATGTAAATATCAGGAAATTAAATTCCATATGTTGTGTGCCAGACGCTTTCAGCTGCCGCAGCTGTGTGCAAAACGGTAAGCAGACAGTTTGGATTGTCAAGCAGGAGGAGTGTCATTCTTCACAAAGGAGAGGACTGTGGCTGCCAGTTGGAGGTCAAGGGGTAATATGTACGAGTGACTTGACTCCAGCAATCTGACAAGTTAAATTACTGGACAGTTGGGAATTCCTTGGGAGGCTTAAAAGTTGGAAGAACTTGTTAAGGGTGTCATAGTCTTTGGAACCAGAGTTTGCCTTTGAAATACACTGTTTATTTTAGAAACCGCATGAAAAATAGGGCGAGGATGGCAGGGAGGTTCCCATTATGATTAAATATGAATGGTCATTGTAGCAAAAAAAAAAAATCATCAAATATTAAAAAAGAAAAAGATAAAAAATATGGTTGTTACGACTAGAATGATACATATGGGATAGCTTTTAAGCTTTCAGCAGGTGTCCCAACCCTCTCTAATGCCTGTCCGTTTGGTTTAAATGCTTTTTAAATATGAAGATAGCAAAATGGCTGGGAGTGACTAATATTTCAGAAATGAGCGGTAGAGCATAAACATTTAGGGATTAGACATAAGTGATGTACAAACGTTCCAGGTCTAGCCATCTGTGAGAGAATGGGAGGATAGGAGACCTAAGAAAAGGTGCATTTCCAGGAAGAACTCAGATTCAGGAGATCTGAATTCTGCTTTGAGCTCTTTTGCTAGCCTTCTTCCCACACTGTCTCTTGGCTGTGAAACACAAAGCAGAGCTGAAGCATTGGAGTTTAAATCCCTGAATTTGAATTCCCATTCTGTACCTTGTTACCTCTGTGACGTTTGAAAAATAACTCCATCTCTCAGTACCTCTGCTTCTTAACCTGTGAAATGGTACCATGTCTCTCCAGGGTGGTGTAGAGAATCCAATTAGTTCAATGCCTTCTAAAGACCTTGCATTCCAGGCGGCTCTAGTGGTTAATAACCCAGCAGTCAATACAGGAGATGCAAGAGACGGGGACTCAATCCCTGGGGTGGAAAGACCCCCTGGAGAAGGGCATGGCAACCCATTCCAGCATTCATGCCTGGAGAATCCCACGCACAGAGATGCCTGTCAGGCTGTAGTCTGTAGGGTCTCAGAGTTGGGCAAAACTTAAGTGACTTAGCATGCAAAGACCTTATCCCAACCTTTGGTTCTTGCTTAATAAACAGTACCTGTTTTTCTTCCAAGGACTTAAACAACATTCAGAGTGACCTTGAAAGACTAGAATGCTAATCTGAAACTAACAGAGAAGGATCTTAAAAGAGGTAGTGTGGGACTGAATTTAATCCAAAATGAATCAGTGGTACAAGGTTGGGATGGTTCTTGGGATTCAGGTATGGATTTGTGGAATGAGACCCAAGTCAAAGTCTCATTTTCAAAGCTCATGCTGTCTGGTTAGTCTTAATAGGGTGTCCAATCATTTATTTAGACAGAACACACCAAAAGCTTTGACTTTAATTCTGAACATCTCATTTTAAGAGGGATTTTGACAACCTAGAATCCCAAAGTAGACTGCATAAGATCACAAAAAATTCTCAAAATGTTGTTACATGGCACAGTTGCTGGAGAAGTTTTTGGTTTTTTTTAAACCATTGCTGTTTTTCAGTTGCTAAGTCATGTCCAATTCTTTGGGAGCCCATGAACCACAGCACGCCAGACTTCCCTGTCCTTCACTGTCTCCTGGAGTTTGCTTGGATTCATGTCCATTGAGTCAGTGATGCTCCATCCAACCATCTCATCCACTGTCACCCTCTTCTGCTGCCCTCAGTCTTTCCCAACATCAGGGTCTTTTCCAGTGAGTCAGCTTTTCGCATAAGGTGGCCAAAGTATTGGAGCCTCAGCATCAGTCCTTCCAGTGAATATTCGGGTTGATCTCCTCGAAGTCCAAGGGACTGTTTAACCATAGAGAACAGATGATTCTCAAGGCACATGATAGCCCCCTCCAAATGTTTGGAAAATACCTGTATAGATAACCATGGGAACCACTTAGCGGCACTTTGAATGACAGGTTTTGAGTCAGCACAAATTCTCCGTGTCTTATTTTCTCTTGTCTTCTGAAATACCCCAAAGCCTCTTCCTCCATCCTCACTCTCAGCTGCCAGCCTTGTTTGATGTTTCACCAAGAAAATGCAACCATTCAGATCATGTTCACAAGCTCCTCCCCTCACATCTATACCAATCATCTGTATTCTGATCTACTACAGACTAGATGTTTGCATATTTCTTAGCCACAACTGAGATTTCTACCTCTTGAATAGACCTATCCTCTCTCCTCTCTCTCCCTCTCATTTAGTCAAAAACAATCTCCCCTCGTTTCTCCTGAATCATCAATCCACTTAATCTTCAGGATCTTTCCTTTGTGCATGTAAAATTGGTATTATTTCTCCCATTAACCCCTCCAGAAGCTGTTTGACCCTATTTTTGTCTCTTTTATGCAAAAACTTGAGTTTCTAATTCCTCTCCTTCCATTCTCCCTTTAATTCACTTCAGTCAGACTCTTATCCACATGACTCCACCAAACCACCATCCCCAAAGTGATGAGCGATTACTATGTTGTTATGCCAATATTCCATTCTTGCTTGACTTAGCAGCAATATTGGATCCGATCTGTTTCTCTTTCCTCTTTGAAGCTCTTAATTGTCTACCAGGAAATTCCTCTCACCATCTGCTTCCTTCCTCTCTGACCGATCCTTCAGTTCAGTTCAGTCGCTCAGTCGTGCCCGACTCTTTGTGACCCCATGAATCCCAGCACACCAGGCCTCCTTGTCCATCACCAACTCCCAGAGTTCACTCAGACCCATGTCCATCAAGTCAGTGATGCCATCCAGCCATCTCATCCTCTGTTGTCCCCTTCTCCTCTTGCTCCCAATCCCTCCCAGCATCAGAGTCTTTTCCAATGAGTCAACTTTTCGCATGAGGTGGCCAAAGTACTGGAGTTTCAGCTTTAGCATCATTCCCTCCAAAGAAATACCATGGTTGATCTCCTTCAGAATGGACTGGTTGGATCTCCTTGCAGTCCAAGGGACTCTCAAGAGTCCTCTCCAACACCACAGTTCAAAACCATCAATTCTTTGACTCTCAGCCTTCTTCACAGTCCAACTCTCACATCCATACATGACCACTGGAAAAACCATAGCCTTGACTAGACAGACCTTTGTTGGCAAAGTAATGTCTGCTTTTAAATATGCTATCTAGGTTGGCCATAACTTTTCTTCGAAGGAGTCAGCGTCTTTTAATTTCATGGCTGCAGTCACCATCTGCAGTGATTTTGGAGCCCAGAAAAAGAAAGTCTGACACTGTTTCCACTGTTTCCCCATCCATTTCCCATGAAATGATGAGACCAGGTGCCATGATCTTCATTTTCTGAATGTTGAGCTTTAAGCCAACCTTTTCACTCTCCTCTTTCACTTTCATCAAGAGGCTTTTTAGTTCCTCTTCATCTTCTGCCATAAGGGTGGTGTCATCTGCATATCTGAGGTTGTTGATATTTCTCCCAGCAATCTTGATTCCAGCTTGTGCTTCATCCAGACCAGCGTTTCTCATGACGTATTCTACATAGAAGTCAAATAAGCAGGGTGACAATATACAGCCTTGGCATACTCCTTTTCTTATTTGGAACCAGTCTGTTTTTCCATGTCCAGTTCTAACTGTTGCTTCCTGACCTGCATATAGGTTTCTCAAGAGGCAGGTCAGGTGGTCTGGTATTCCCATCTCTTTCAAAATTTTCCACAGTTTATTTGTGATCCACACAATCAAAGGTTTTGGCATAGTCAATGAAGCAGAAATAGATGTTTTTCTGGAACTCTCTTGCTTTTTCGATGATCCAGAGGATGTTGGCAATTTGGTCTCTGGTTCCTCTGCCTTTTCTAAAACCAGCTTGAACATCTGGAAGTTCACGCTTCATGTATTGCTGAAGCCTGGCTTGGAGAATTTAGAGCATTACTTTACTAGTGTGTGAGATGAGTGAAATTGTGTGGTAGTTTGAGCATTCTTTGGCATTGCCTTTCTTTGGGATTGGAATGAAAACTGACCTTTTCCAGTCCTGTGGCCACTGCTGAGTTTTCCAAATTTGCTGGCATATGGAGTGCAGCACTTTCACAGCATCATCTTTCATGATTTGGAATAGCTCAACTAGAATTCCATCACCTCCACTAGCATTGTTTGTAGTGATGATTTCTAAGGCCCACTTGACTTCACATTCCAGGATGTCTGGCTCTAGGTGAGTGATCACACCATCATGATTATCTTGGTCATGAAGATCTTTTTTGTATAGTTGTCTGTGTATTCTTGCCACCTCGTCTTAATATCTTCTGCTTCTATTAGGGCATACCATTTCTGTCCTTTATTCATCCTTAGTCTCCTTTAAAGATTCTTCCTAATCTCTTCATTTCTAAACACTGAGTGTCTAGGACTCAAATCTGGGATAGTGTCTCTGCGTATACGTACTCACTGGTTAAGCATTTCCTACTCCAGCCTTTTAAACTTCTATGCCTGTGATAACTCCCATATTTTACCTGCATCATGGTGTTTTATCCCCTGAACCCTGGATTTGTATAACCAACTGTCAACCCAGCATCTTCACACAGACGTATTGTATGGTTTTAAAATGCTCTGTCCAGAATTGAACTTGTAATATTTTCCCATCATACCTGTACTAAATCTACCTTACCCATAACATCACTTTCTACATTGAACACTATGAATCATGGAAAGACCATCTTTTTCTTTTCTAAGGCCAAACACATAACCTTATTCTCTCTCTCCCTCTCCCCCTTAGCCTCTCCCCCTCTCCCTACCTTTCTCTCTTTCTCTCCTATCCATCCATCTTTGGCTTTACCTTCTTACCCCTTCCACTGCTCTCTCCTTGGTCCAAACTTCCATATCCTTTCACATGGCTTACTTTAATAGCCCATGATCTGTTTTATCTGTCTCCACTTCTATTCCCTCCAAACTGTTCTCAGGGTAACAGCTGAAGTAGTCTTTTTCAACTTATATCCATGACATCCCTTATTCAGTTTCCTCCAAAAGTGACCTCTCTCATTCAGAGTGAAAGCCAGTGTCCAGAGCACGGCCAGTGGGGCCCCACATTCTCTGCCCATCATTGTTGCTTCCTTGACCATCTATCCTAATATTCTTCTTTTTTTCTCTCCACTTCAGTCGCACCAGCCTCCTCAACACAGCAAGTGTCCGATCACCTTTGAGACTTCATGTTTGTTGTGCTATCTGCTTTGAACACTCTTCCTCCAAGTGGTTTCATGACTCACTTTCTTCCAGGATTAACACAGAGGCATTGTCTAGGTTTGACCCTCTCTGGCCATTTTACTTCCCACACCTCCAGCAATTCCTGTCCTCCTTTCTTATTTTATTTTGTTTTCCTTAATCTTTTCTGACAGTAACATAGTATTTTGCGTGGGTTTTCCCCTAGACTATGAGTGTCAGTGATCGTTACTGTTCACTGACCCATTCTCAGCACCAAGAACAGCCCCTGACACATAGTACATATTCAACAAATGCTTAATGAATAAATGATTGGTTGGAAGGATGGATGGATAAGCAGGGCTTCTTAGGAAGGGGGGAAGCTCCCTGCCACTGGGTGTCTACATTCAGGGATGCTGAATATAAGACTTTCGCATAGGCTTGGTTATTTCCAACTCCGTGATTATATGAATGTTACAACTTAAGTGGTTTGGAGATTTGGATGTAATTCTGTGGTACTGACAATTATAGAGGAAAAAGCAGCATGACATAAGGTTTATACCTTAAATATTCAAGAAATTATACATGACCTAACTCCATCTTATGGATGAACCACTTGTGTCCCAGAGGTTGCAAATAATCTGTTCTATGTTACATAACTAGTAAGTGGTAGCAGAGAGATCTAATGAAAATAGTCGTCTCGAATAAACCACACTTAACCCTGGTTTGAAGTCTGGATCTATGCAAAATCTTGTGGGCAATAATCATTCTTCTTTACTTCTGTTACCATAGTTGAAATTTATTTTAAAGAAGACTCACTTTATCTTGATTCTGAGAAAGTTCTTCCTGCATTAGGCACGTGTGCTTTTTTACCTATGTAAATTATTTTTTAAAATATTCTTTTACACCAGTGTTTCTTGAGAAAGAAAAACAACATGGGTCCAAGGGAGTGTCATTCTTCAAGTTATTTATGAAAGCAAGTAGAGCATTTGGAAAACATTCTGCCTTGCTGTCCTCAGCTAAGACCTGAGAACTAGGCCTCATGCTGTTCCTTTCACCGAGGGTTATACATTTGATCCAAGGAAGGTGAGGTAATGAGGCCCAAGGAGGTGATGACTCAGCAGCTGAACCACAAACAGACCCTTAAAAACTCCTGAATTGGAGACCAGGGTGCCCACTTTCTCCTGTGGTGACAAGGGGATGACCTGGGCTTTGCCTTATAAACCCCTCGTCCCCTGAAGACTGCACACAGCAGAGGTCTTTGGGAAGCTGAACCTGAGAACACCAAGAGGGACAGTGCAGTCTTCAGGGGATGGCTCCTCCCCTTAAGTACAAAACACATTTGCCAATACTTTGAAGTGGAAAGAAAAACCACATCGGCAGCTCCCAGGGGAAATCCATGCTCAACATCAGCAATGGTCATATCCTGGGTGTTACCCTTTAAGTCTTTTTCGGATTCAACGCAGCCACCTGGCCTCAACTCCAGCCCCCACTTCTCTCTGGCAATATTACTGGTCAAGCTGGCTTGACCTCCTAGTGATAATGTAAAACCCACATCTCCACTCTGCCACCCATGCAGAGAGACTGCGTGGCCTCATCTTGCCTTGCTCCGCTTCCTTTCTTGTTTTCAACCCACATGGAAAACTCTCTCTTCAAAAGGGGAAAATCATGGGCTCCTGACATCATTACCAAGAGTGTGTGGATCAGAGGGTAGGGGTTGTGATGCATTTGCTTACAGAAGGTTGGCAGGAATGAGGGGCGTGTATGTGAATCACTCAACACAAGGTGAAAATATTGGTGGAAAAATCCAGCCACCTGATGACTCTGAAATTTATTTAAATATAGTATCCATGACCCATGTTTCCAGGGAATTTAAAACAGTGGTTTCCATTGACCACACAATCCAAATTCCAAAGAATCACATACTTAAGTGTTCTTTTATGGACTTGACACCAGAGGAGGAGGAGAGAGGAGAGAAAAGGGATCAAAATAGTTCGCAGTGATATGTAAATAGCTTAGCCATGTGCTGTGTGTGTGTGTGTGTGGGGGGGGGGGGTGGTGGTGTATGTCTGTCTGTCTGTCTGTGTGTGTTTGCTGAAGCTTGTTGGCCTAAAGGAGAATACAAAGTATTTGGGGCCTGCCAAGGTATATGGTTTCTTTTACATTACTCTATCACATTAGGAAATCTTTCAGCCTCCCCCAGCATCCAAGACACAAAGAGCTCGAGACACACGTTTGCCAACAAAAACTACCGTTTCCAGTCTCACTCCTGTGGGGCCCAGCTCAACACCACTTGTCAAAGTAGCTCCCTGCACACCCATTGTTCACCAAATGTCCTTTGTCTCTTGAACACACTTGGCTCACAGTTTTAGAAGCTAACATTTTCTAACTGAGGACTTTCTGCTGATGCTGCAGGAGAAAAGGGCAATACAACAAAGGTAGGTTTCCTAAACGATTCTGAACTTTCAGAGTGTAGTGGTCACAAAATCTGGGATGCTTCAGTGACTTTGTGCAACTTTGGAGTCTTACAGAAACCTCTCTTGGCCCTCCTCCAGTTTTCTCTCCATTTTGTGGATGTGGTTGATCTGTTAGGACACATGTTCCCAATTTCCTCTTCTCCCGCTTCTTTGACGAACATCCTTACACTATTTACCTTTGGTATTCACCCCTTGTACGCCATATTGGATCTATGAGACCTTTGATGTTATGGGTTCAACTTCTCAGAATGCATTTCTGTTTTCAGTCAGACTCTATGTGGCCAACTGTGTCTGGCATTTGAAAGGTGGGCAAGGTACAATTGATGTCTCAGAAGAAAAAGTCATACTACCCTGATCTACAAATCTCCATTTGACATCTTTCTTCTGCTCTGTCCACATTTTTCTAGGAAAGTTGATTCGTGATATCCTAAAAAGTATCCTAGATAGCCTTTCCTATAGACTGAGCGTCCCTCATGGATCAGACAGTAAGGGAATGGCAACCCACTCCAGTATTCTTGCCTGAAGAATTCCATGGACAGAGGAGCCTGGTGGGCTACAGTCCATGGTGTCGCAAAGAGTCAGACACGACTGAATGACTAACACTTTCACTTTCCTAGAAGGTAAATTGACTATATGTAAAGTTTTATTCATTCATTCATTCAGTGCCTGTTATGAGTTAATTATTATTTTTTTCCTCCTGGATGGTCCTTCTGCCTTGAACAATTTTTTCTCTCAAACTTGCTGCATTTAATAAGTATAAACCATCCCTCCCACCCTGAAAATGGTGCATATTGCTAATGAATCAAAATGAGGCTGGTCTCTTCAGTTAAGTTCAGTCACTCAAAGAGTCAAGTCCGACTCTTTGCGACCCCATGAACCGCAGCACGCCACGCCTCCCTGTCCATCACCAGCTCCCGCAGTTTACCCAAACTCATGTCCATTGAGTCGGTGATGCCATCCAACCATCTCACCCTCTGTCATACCCTTCTCCTCCTGCCCTCAATCTTTCCCAGCATCAGGGTCTTTTCAAATGAGTTAGCTCTTCGTATGAGGTGGCCAAAGTAATTGGAGTTTCAGCTTCAACATCAGTCCTTCCAATGAACACCCAGGACTGATCTCCTTTAGGATGGACTGGTTGGATCTCCTTGCAGTCCAAGGGACTCTCAAGAGTCTTCTCCAACACCACAGTTCAAAAGCATCAGTTCTTCTGCACTCAGCTTTCTTTATAGTCCAGCTCTCACATTCATACATGACTACTGGAAAAACCATAGCTTTGACTAGACTGACCTTTGTTGGCAAAGTAATGTTCCTGCTTTTTAATATGCTGTCTAGGTTGGTCATAACTTTCATTCCAGGGAGTAAGTGTCTTTTAATTTCATGGGTGCAGTCACCATCGGCAGTGATTTTGGAGCCCCCCAAAAAAGTCAGCCACTGTTTCCACTGTTTCCCCATCTATTTCCCATGAAGTGATGGGACTGGATGCCATGCTCTTAGTTTTCTGAATGTTGTCTGATCTACAGTGTTCAAATGTGACATTTAAATTAGTCTTGGTGACCTGAAAATGAATGAATGACTTATTCCATAAGACTTAAAACAATAAAAGTCATTGGTAACTCCATTATAACCCTCAATATAGTTTTCCAGTATGTTCAGGAATTACCACTTGCAATGTTCACGTATTTGGTTTTAGGCCAAGAACATTTTAAATATCTAAATCCAAATTATGTTCAATAAACTCTTGTATCATTTTCCAATCTAAATCCCTCTGTTCTTTTTTATGGGTTCCATAACTGCATATTCCACTGTTTGTGGGACAGCTCAAACCTGGATTCCCACACGAGTTTCTAGCTTGGCAAACCTAAAACTGAGCTTCCCCTCCCACCCCTCTGCCCCCATCCCAGCAGATGGTGGAACCATCCACAAGTCACATAGCAAGAAGCCAGGAAACTATTCTTGACACGCTGTTATTTATTTCCTTTTAAGCCCTACCATCCCCAGAATCCTTGTAAGGCTCCCTCTTCACACTTCCTTACAGGGTGTCACCTTTTCTCCATCTTGTGAAAGTTACACCTTTCTTATTATTTGTTCAGTTACAATAACCTCCTGACTGGGCTCTGCACTTGAAATTATACCCCTTCCCTTCTATTTGCAAACCGGAGTGATGTTCCCTATGCACCATGTTACAGCTTAAATCCTTCCCAAGGAAGTTCTTCGCTGTCCTCAGGAGAATTTCAAACGATTCTTTCTCTTAGGTACAGGCCCGTCTATCTCGTTGATAGCATTACCTTCCGTAAGCACTCTCTGCTATAAACATACTTGCTGTTGTTTACTCACTCAGTCATGTCGGACTCTTTGTGACCCCATGGATTAGAGCTCGCCAGGCTCCTCTGCCCATGGAATTCTCCAGGCAAGAATACTGTAGTGGGAAGCCATTCCCTTCTCCAGAGGGTCTTCCCAATCCAGGAATCGAATCCGGATCTCTTGCATTGCAGGTGGGGATTCTTCACTGTCTGAGCCACCAGGGAAACTGAACTTCCTTTAATTCTTCACAGGAGTCATGGTTTGTCACTCAGAGATATCCATGCCTTTCTATGTACTAT
The DNA here is from genome assembly GCA_935064755.1 of Tragelaphus eurycerus. Taxonomy (NCBI): domain Eukaryota; kingdom Metazoa; phylum Chordata; class Mammalia; order Artiodactyla; family Bovidae; genus Tragelaphus; species Tragelaphus eurycerus. Next base: position 3,125,487 of record CAKXYN010000083.1, read on the forward strand.
GTGTTGCTTTTGCCTTGGGCATCCCATTACATGTAAAACATGGAATATTTTACATACATAGGTGCTCTTGTAAAATATTTTGCACCATGTAAAATATTGGTGCTCCTGGTACCACCTACATACTTCTGTGCTGAGTTCATTCATTAAATGATTATGGAGTGCTTCCCTGGTGGCTCAGAGGTTAAAGTGTCTGCCTGGAATGCCAGAGACCAGGGTTCGATCCCTGGGTTGGGAAGATCCCCTGGAGAAGGAAATGGCAACCCACTCCAGTACTCTTGCCTGAAGAATCCCATGGAGGGAGGAGCCTGGTAGGCCACAGTCCATGGGGTCTCAAGGAGTCAGACACGACTGAGTGACTTCACTTCACTTCCCCACTATGCTAGGCACTATGCTAGGCATTTGGGATAAACAATCAGACACCATCCTTTTGCAAGGGTCAGAGTGTAGAAGAGAAATAAGAGGATCAATAACCATAATGGGTGGCAAACTGGAAGGGATAGGATGGCATAAAGGAAACAGCTATGGTTGACAAAAGAATTGGCTTTCTAATCATCACAACCAGAAGGCTCAGTGACAAAAACTGAAGGTTTTGCTGAAGGTTTTGTGAGTTTGAATACAGGTTGCTCTCAAAAGCCTAAGGTGAGTGCATCCTTACTGCAGTAACAGCTTGGAACCTTGCTGCCTGATCACAATGTCAGCATTTATACATGTAAGCATGAACAAAATGGAACAATAGCAGGGACTATTGTTGAGGTTTTTTGATAGTTTCGACAATAAGGAATCTTTTGTTTAGACCAGAACTTGAAGTTCATCTACCTTATTCCCCCCAAAAAATACTTCAATAAAATTTCTACATGCGATCTTTCAATCTCCACTTCGATATCTCCTATTGTGAGAACCCCATTCCAGCTATGAAGAGACAAAGAATACTGTGTTTAAAACTCATTGATAAATGTTCAAATGCTGCTTCACTCATGCATTGATGATAAGTATGCAGCTATCTCAATTTCCCTGTTTGTTCATCTCTGTATTAGAATGAACCCTAGCTTACAGGGCTACATATTGAAAAACTGTGATAGAAAGTATGCAAAATTTCTCAGCACTGCAGCTAACACATAGTTCACTTCAGTTCAGTTCAGTCGCTCAGTCGTGTCCGACTTTTTGCGACCCCATGAACCACAGTACACCAGGCCTCCCTGTCCATCACCAACTCCCGGCGTCCACCCAAACCCATGTCCATCAAGTCTCTGATGCCATCCAACCATCTCATCCTCTGTAGTCCCCTTCTCCTCCTGCCCTCAATCTTTCCCAGTATTAGGGTCTTTTCAAATGAGTCAGCTCTTCGCATCAGGTGGCCGAAGTACTGTAGTTTCAGCTTAAACATCAGTCCTTCCAATGAACACCCAGGACTGATCTCCTTTAGTATGGACTGGTTGGATCTCCTTGCAATCCAAGGGACTCTCAAGAGTCTTCTCCAACACCACAGTTCAAAAGCATCAGTTCTTCTGCACTCAGCTTTCTTTATAGTCCAGCTCTCACATCCATACGTGACTTCTGGAAAAACCATAGCCTTGACTAGGTGGACCTTTGTTGGCAAAGTGGTGTCTCTGCTTTTTAATATGCTATCTAGGTTGGTCATAACTTTCCTTCCAAGGAGTAAGCATCTTTTAATTTCATGGCTGCAACCACCATCTGCAGTGATTTTGGAACCCAGAAAAATAAAGTCAGACACTATTTCCACTATTTCTCCATCTATTTTCCATGAAGTGATGGGATCGGATGCCATGATCTTCGTTTTCTGAATGTTGAGTTTTAAGCCAACTTTTTCACTCTCCACTTTCACTTTCATCAAGAGGCCTTTTAGTTCCTATTCACTTTCTGCCATGAGGGTGATGTCACCTGCATATCTGAGGTTATTGTTATTTCTCCCAGCAATCTTGATTCCAGCTTGTACTTCCTCCAGTCCAGCATTTCTCATGATGTACTCTGCATATAAGTTAAATAAGCAGAGTGACAATATACAGCTTTGACATACTCCTTTTCCTATTTGGAACCAGTCTGTTCCATGTTCAGTTCTAGCTGTTGCTTCCTGACCTGCATATAGGTTTCTTAAGAGGCAGGTCAGGTGGTCTGGTATTCCCGTCTCCTTCAGAATTTTCCACAGTTTATTGTGATCCACCCAGTCAAAGGCTTTGGCATAGTCAATAAAGCAGAAGTAGATGTTTTTGTGGAACTCACTTGCTTTTTCAATGATCCAGCGGATGTTGGCAATTAACACATAGTAGGTGCACCCCACTCCAGTACTCTTGCCTGGAAAACCCCACGGACGGAGGAGCCTGGTAGGCTAAAGTCCATGGGGTCGCTAAGAGTCGGACATGACTGAGCGACTTCACTTTCTCTTTTCACTTTCATGCATTGGAGAAGGAAATGGCAACCCACTCCAGTGTTCTTGCCTGGAGAATCCCAGGGACGGGGGAGCCTGGTGGGCTGCCGTCTATGGGGTCGCACAGAGTCGGACATGACTGAAGTGACTTAGCATAGCATAGCATAGCATAGGTGCACAATAAACAGTAGTGCCCTGCACTGTGTGATGCTCTCTCCTTCATGAAATACCTCTTAAGACTTCACCCTTGCATGGCATTTCTGCTTTTATATGTGGCTAGTAGCTATAAAGTTTGCCATCTTGCTTATTAAATTTAACTAACACCCCCCTAGAGATGCATAATCAAGTGATTTTGGCATGGGAAATAACATACAGCAAATGTTATTGCTATGATTATTCAGCTGCCAGAATATTTTATAGTCGTACTCAGATGATGGGTTACACAGGAAACTAGGGTAAATAAAATGGGTTTTTGCAAACTTGTAAATGGTTCATTTAACCTTATTCTTTAGGGAGAGAGAAGAAAGACTTTACCTGCCTCCCTTTTGAAATTTCGAATGAATGTTAAAATTTTGCACTAGGCAACTCAGGAAGTTTTGTTTATATATATAAAAGCTCTCTTCTCAACCTCTGGACACATTTACAGACATCAGAAAAAATAAAAATACTGGAATATTTTTATTGTCTTTTACAAATCTTACCCCTAGTAGAATGTTAGCTTTGGAAAGCTAAGTATTGCATGTATATTCTTCAACGTACTAACACTAGCAAATTGAACAGATCTTGACCCTGAGTAATTAAATAAAATAATTCTTGTTAAATATGCTGATATTCTTATGCCAAGTAAGTACTTGAATAAAGTAGTCTTCATTCTAAAAATGTCTTACATGGAATGAGGGGTTGAAATGGGAGGAAAGGGCACATATGTATGAGGCTTTCAGCATCTTGTAGAAAAAGACAAAAAAAAAAAAAAAAAATTGAAAAGCAAAGGAAAAACTGAATGCCCTAATAGAAGCTCATATTTAACCTATGAAATAGTTGTCAGCTTTCTAACATGAGGATACAGATAGAATTGCTGACATGAAAGAATGCTAAAAATACACTTTGATTGAGGAAAGGTATTTACATAACGACCTAACACATGTTTGTATCTTGAGATGGTGGAAGGTGGATAGTTTTATTCCTTTCCTTTCTTTATTCTGTGTAAACTTTATATTTTTAAAAAAATCTTTTTACATGTTATTGCATACAGAAGTCTTTTCCCTCAGGACAAGAATTCTCTATCTTTTTAGTTTATTATAAACACAGTTTTTGCTGTTGGCATTGTCCCACACCAATTACTTCCAAAATGTTTTATTGACAAATACTGTGTTTGAATATCTTACTTGTGCAACATCTTCGCAAAAACTTCTGAATGTTTTTGTATTAATGATTAGTTATTAGCAATTAGTAATAGAAATTAGGTATTAGTAATCAGTTACATTGAATTTATTTAATATATGTGTTCTCTTTGGAAAACTCAGTTTGAACACAGGTTAGGAAATGACCTTAAATTTCTGTCTAAAAAAATTCTCTAATTCTTGCTGTCTTCCCACCACAAAGCACCCCCATTCTTTAGAATGATGTTGGCATAAAATTCCCATTGCTTCTTTAAACAGAGGAGGAAATTAGCTATTCTTTGGCATAAAAAAAATTTACTCTAAGAAGTATGTTGAATATATGTTTTGATTATCAGAAGATAAAGAAAAATAAATTTAGGCAATATTTTTGGTGGCTGAAATAAAATGTACCCTTTATTTATTTTATCTTTTTTATGGAAACATCAGAGATCAGATCAGATCAGTCGCTCAGTCGTGTCCGACTCTTTGCGACCCCATGAACTGCAGCACGCCAGGCCTCCCTATCCATCACCAGCTCTCGGAGGTCACTCAGACTCACATTCATCGAGTCAGTGATGCCATCCAGCCATCTCATCCTCTGTCGTCCCCTTCTCCTCCTGCCCTCAATCCCTCCCAGCATCAGAGTCTTCTCCAATGAGTCAACTCTTCGCATGAGGTGGCCAAAATACTGGAGTTTCAGCTTTAGCATCATTCCCTCCAAAGAAACCCCAGGGCTGATCTCCTTCAGAATGGACTGCTTGGATCTCCTTGCAGTCCAAGGGACTCTCAAGAGTCTTCTCCAACACCACAGTTCAAAAGCATCAATTCTTCGGCGCTCAGCCTTCTTCACAGTCCAGCTTTCACATCCATACATGACCACAGGAAAGACCATAGCCTTGACTAGGCGAACCTTTGTTGGCAAAGTGATGTCTCTGCTTTTGAATATACTATCTAGGTTGGTCATAACTTTCCTTCCAAGGAGTAAGCGTCTTTTAATTTCATGGCTGCAGTCACCATCTGCAGTGATTTTGGAGCCCAGAAAAAGAAAGTCTGACACTGTTTCCACTGTTTCTCCATCTATTTCCCATGTAGTGATGGGACCAGATGCCATGATCTTCGTTTTCTGAATGTTGAGCTTTAAGCCAACCTTTTCACTCTCCACTTTCACTTTCATCAAGAGGCTTTTTAGTTCCTCTTCACTTTCTGCCATAAGGGTGGTGTCATCTGCATATCTGAGGTTATTGATATTTCTCCCGGCAATCTTGATTCCAACTTGTGTTTCCTCCAGTCCAGCATTTCTCATGATGTACTCTGCATATAAGTTAAATAAACAGGGTGACAATATACAGCCTTGACGTACTCCTTTTCCTATTTGGAACCAGTCTGTTGTTCCATGCCCAGTTCTAACTGTTGCTTCCTGACCTGCATACAGATTTCTCAAGAGGCAGATCAAGTGGTCTGGTATTCACATCTCTTTCAGAATTTTCCACAGTTTGTTGTGATCTACACAGTCAAAGGCTTTGGCATAGTCAATAAAGCAGAAATAGATGTTTTTCTGGAACTCTCTTGCTTTTTCCATGATCCAGCGGATGTTGGCAATTTGATCTCTGGTTCCTCTGCCTTTTCTAAATCCAGCTTGAACATCAGGAAGTTCACGCTTCATGTATTGCTGAAGCCTGGCTTGGAGAATTTTGAGCATTACTTTACTAGCGTGTGAGATGAGTGCAATTGTGCGGTAGTTTGAGCATTCTTTGGTATTGCCTTTCTTTGGGATTGGGATGAAAACTGACCTTTTCCAATCTTGTGGCCACTGCTGAGTTTTCCAAATTTGCTGGCATATTGAGTGCAGCACTTTCACAGCATCATCTTTCAGGATTTGGAATAGCTCCACTGGAATTCCATCACCTCCACTAGCTTTGTTCCTAGTGATGCTTTCTAAGGCCCACTTGACTTCACAATCCAGGATGTCTGGCTCTAGGTCAGTGATCACACCATCATGATTATCTGGGTCGTGAAGCTCTTTTTTGTATAGTTCTTCTGTGTATTCTTGCCACCTCTTCTTAATATCTTCTGCTTCCGTTAGGTCCATACCATTTCTGTCCTTTATCGAGCCCATTTTTGCATGAAATGTTCCTTTGGTATTTCTGATTTTCTTGAATAGATCCTTAGTCTTTCCCATCCTGTTGTTTTCCTCTATTTCTTTGCATTGATCGCTGAAGAAGGCTTTCTTATCTCTTCTTGCTATTCTTTGGAACTCTGCATTCAGATGTTTATATCTTTCCTTTTCTCCTTTGCTTTTCACTTCTCTTCTTTTCTCAGCTATTTGCAAGGCCTCCCCAGACAGCCATTTTGCTTTTTTGCATTTCTTTTCCATGGAAACATAGTTTATTTATATATGTTTCAGGTGTACAACATACTGATTAGACATTTTTATAGATTGCACCCATTATAAAGTTATTATAAAATATTGGTGATATCCCCCATGCTATACATTATATCCTTGTATCTTCTTTGTTTTATACCTAGTAGTTTATATATCTTGATCCCTTGATTATTATTAGTTAATGACACTAATAAAAAAAAGTCAATTCCGCATTGGATTTGGGACTGTGAGCATATAGGAATGCACGTATCATCGTCTTTGTGCTGGTGTGCGCTTGCACACCCCGTCCTCCCCCTGGTGTGCGCTTGCACGCCCCTTCCTCCCCCGAAACCACCACTGTTTCTTGGATTTGCCTGTTTTAAACATCTCATAAGTGAAGATATTTGTCCTTCTGTGACTGGCCTGTTTCATTCACCATAAGGTTTCCAGGTCCATTCATGATGTCGCATGTGGCAGGATTTTCTTAGCACTGAATGACATCACTTTGTACTCGTAAGCCACATTTTCTTTATCCATCCATCAAAGTACATGGATTGGCTATTTTGCATAAAGCTGCAATGACTAGGAGAGTAGGTACCTCTTTGATATCCTGATTTCAGTTCTTTTGGCTATGATCTGATCTGATGGTGAGGAATTCCTGTACTGTTTTTATTGAAGCTATACCATTTCACATTCCCACCAGCCAACACTGTGCCAGGATTTCAATTCTCCATGTCCTTGTTGACACTTGTTACCTTGTGTCTTTGTTTTGATATTATCTGTCTTAACACAAGTGAAGTGATATCTCATTGTGGTTTTTATTTGCATTTTCCTCATTGTTAGTGATATTGAGCATTTTTTCACATACTCGTTGGTGATTTGCATGTCTGCCTTAGAGAAATATCTATTCAAGTCCTTTGCTCATTTTAAAAATTTTTTTCTATTGAGTTGTTGAAATGTATTATATATTTTGAATATTAACCCCTTATCGCATATATGATTTGCAAATATTTTCTCCCACTTCATAGCCTGTGTTTTTACTGTGTTGGTGCCTCCTATGCAGAAGCTTTTTAGTTTGATACAATCTCACTTGTCTATTTTGCTTTTGATGCTTGCGCTTTTGGTATCATCTCCAAGAAATCATTACCTGGACCAATGTCATGAAATTCCGCTCCCCATGTCTCCCTCTAGGATACTCATGCTGTTAAAGTGAAGTTGCTCAGTCGTGTCCAACTCTGCGGCCCCATGGACCATAGCCTAACCGGGCTCCTCTGCCCATGGGATTTTCCAGGCAAGAACACTGGAGTGGGTTGCCATTTCCTTCTCCAGGGAATCTTCATGCTGTTAGTAAGTGTTAAGTGAGTCATTTGATCCCAGTTCTGTCCTTGATGGGTCATTGATGAGCAGCAAGACAGTTAAGCCTGGTGGGCCTCCATTTGCACACCTAGGAAATGGGAGGTGCTATCTGACACATAATTCTCAGGATTGTAGATAGGCTTTAATGAGATGCTGTCTGGAAAACTGCACTGTAAGCTGTGAAACATTACCACAGCAGTGAGACAGCGCACCCACATAAAACTAAGCTGTTAGCTTTGTTGAAAGAAACACAGCTTGATCTCAGGATGCTGTTAATTGTGTTAATGGGGATATCATTTCTGACAGTTTTGGGTAGCAAATTAAATCAGTCACTAGCCTCAAGGTGTCCCTCGCCCACAGCCACGTTCCATCACCCCATTCAGTTTTCATGGCCACACTTCTCACTGCTTGATGCTTCTTGTCTGTTCTTTGGCTGTGTCTCTTCCCCTGCATTATAACGTGGCTGCCACGTGAGTGGTGACCCTGTCTATCATATTCAGTAACATATCCTCGGTGCCTGAAATAGCCATGGTCATAGACACCTCATGTGTGATTACAGAATAAATAAACAGATACATAAATAAACAGACTTGAATTTTCTGAGCATTAAGAGTACTTGAAAGAAAACATGTTTATTTCTATTTTCTAAGATTTAGGGTGAGTAATTGGCATAAGTGGTTATAAAACAAATCCTGCATTTCCTTCTTTGTCCTTCCACCTACTTCTGCTTCTGCCCAGGTATGTATTAAACTGGAAGGTGGAATCTTCTGGAATCTAAGAAGATGAAAGGTAGAAATCTGCATGTGAACAGGCCCTGCTGGGACCAGATTTTTATTTTTCAATGGCTCTTGAGAGCCATCGCAGTTCCCTCTCCATTCGTAGTCCTTTGCTGGGTTCCTGAGCCATGGGGGGCAGGGGTGTAAAGCTCCCCATCACTGGCTTGAAGGGGTTCAGGGTCCAACTGGGCAGACAATCAGTGAGGAGATAATTGTAACAGAAAGGCAAAAACATGGCATTGAGGAGCCATAGTGAAGGAGCGGGAGAAACCCAAGAAAGCTTCCCGGGGGAGGTGACCTCTGAAAATAGAAACCTTTGCTGAGCAAAGGCACAGCAGCGTGAAGCAGCATCATGAGTTATAGCAACATTCAAGGCAAGGAGACATAGTCACTGGCGGCATGCGGCGAGACAGAGAAAGGGGGTGGGCTTCTCATGACTGTGCTGGCCATTTGAAACTTTCTGCCAGTGTCCGCTGTCTTGGTCTGGCCCTAGGATTTCTGAGACACCTAAATCTACTCCTCTCATCAGTCCTACCCATCCTCCTATCTTTTTCCATGTAGAACTCACTACACAACCACAGGCTCTCCTTACGCAATTCTCAGGTCAGCCCTCCTACACCATTAATGAGGCCACTCTTTGTTCCCAGGGAAAGAAAACCAACTTGAATTAGTTTATGCCAAAGGGAGGTGATGTTTGTTTGCTTGTTTTTGTCTGACGTAACTGAGAAGGACAAGAGTTGAACTGGAAAAACTAGAATGGTTTCTCCATGAAGCCACTAGCAGCTTTCAGGATCAAATTTTTCCAAGAAAAGAGAGAGTTTTTCCCTCCTGCTTTCAGCTGGAAAACAAAGATCACAGTCAAGAACCCTTGTTGGCTCAGTGTCAGCCAGGCATCGTGCTGAGCGGTGCTTGCTCTGGAGTACACGTTACTGAGGCGAGAAAAGGTGGGAGCTGGGAGGAAGGACAAATGCCTAGATGATGGCTGGGAGGGGAGATGCAGAGGAGAACAGTGTACGTGGATCCTAGGATGACTGTTACAGGCCATGCCACGTGCTCAGTCATGTCAGACTCTTTGTGACCCCATAGACTATAGCCTGTCAGACTCCTCTGTCCATAGAATTTTCTAGGCAAGAACACTGGACTGGGTTGCCATTTCCTACTCCAGAGGATCATTCCGACCTAGAGATCGAACCCACATCTCCTGTGTCTCCTGCATCAACAGGTGGATTATTTAGCTACTGAGCCATCGAGGAATCCTGTCATGGGCTGTGAAGCCATCCAAATTTGTCTCACTGCATCATCCCTTCCTTTTAATTTGTTGTTCAGTCACTAAGTCATGTCCAACTCTTTGCAACCCCACGGACTGCAGCACATCATGCTTCCCTGTCCTTCACCACCTCCCGGAGCTTCCTCAAACTCATTTCCATTGAGTCAGTGATGCCATCTAACCATCTTGTCCTCTGCTGTCCCCTTCTCCTCCTACCTGCAATCTTTCCCAGCATTAGGGGCTTTTCCAGTGAGTCAACTTTTCACATCAGGCACCTTTTAATACCATGGTTTCTCATGCAGTGCCTATTGGTAAGTACCAGAAACCTTCATGAAGCACAATTATAATGAGAATGAAGGCTGACTATGTAACTCACGTGAAATAAGAGAAGACACTAGACTGGATGAGGGAGCAGAAGGGGGCATTAGTTGGAGGCAAGGATGGATGAGGGAAGTGAGGAAGAAACCATCACTAAAACAGCACCATCAGATCCCCTTCATGGAAGAAGAAATAGATCTGCATTCCTCAGGGGGATGCTGAGAACATCTGTGTGGGACCAGAAGATTTCTAATGTCCCTGCAAGGTAGACTTCTCAATGAGGCTGAGTAGTCTTTCTCTGCAGCTGCAAGAAAACATACCCGGGCAGTCTTTCACCAAGTGTAGGATCATCAGTGGTTCCAATGATACCCACTACCCCCACACACCTACATGGCAAGTAATGAAAGTCAGAGATGCCTTCTCCAGAGGGCAACACAAGGTCCTCCTGGCCCATGCTTGAGTTCAGACAAGGTTTTTGGAGTCAGGTGGGTGTGTGCCGATATTTTTAAGCTACAAGACTCAGTGCCACTAAAAAAGCCAAACAGCTGAGCCTTTCTTCCAGGCTTCTAAAGACACACGTCAGTGTGCAGGTTTGAGTGAGGAGTATGTTCCCTTGGCGCTCCGCCCAGGCCCCTCTATGTTTCTGCCAGAGGTGGGGATGAGTGGGAGGACACAGCTCATTGTGGCCAACCTCAGCTCCCCGGCATGTCTGGCTCCAGCAACCACCAAAGGTTAAAATAATTTTAATAAAGTCTTAATGAACAGCTCAAAGCCTCAGAGTTATTCCTAGGTCAGTGGAGTTGAAGGCAGAGTTCTGAGATCAGTCCATTTTGTTAGAACCATTTTACAGTCATTGGTTCATGTCAACCGCTCACCCATGAAACATTGGAAGGGCATTAAAATGTCTATTTATAGTAAGGATAAGAGTTTTGTGCTAAGCACTTTGCAGGCATGATCTCATTTAGTTCTCAGAACAATGCTGGAAGAGCACTCTTAGGATTATCCCTGTTTTACGGATAAGTACACTGAGGCTTAGCAAAGTTAAGTAACTTTCCACAGGGACCTGGAAAGTAAATGGCAGTGAGTGGACTCAAAGCCAAGTCTATCCAACCAAGAGCAAGCCCGTGTGCTTTGTATGTCCATTTGGTTTTTGCTATGTCATATGTAGTCCCTGGGCTTCCCAGGTGGCTCAGTGGTAAAGCATCTGTCTGCCAATGCAGGAGATACAGGAGACGTAGGTTTGATCCCTGGGTTGGGAAGATGCTCTGGAGAGGGAAATGGCAACCCACTCCAGTGTTGTTTCCTGGAAAATCCCAAGGACAGAGGAGCCTGATGGGCTACAGTCCATGGGGTCACAAAGAGTTGGACATGACTGAGCACGCACACACATCCACAGATGGAGCCCTTATCCGTGTGTCAGGCCTCATATTAATTATGGGGCCACAGAGATGAATAAAATCATATTTCTGTCCTCAAATTGCTCATGATCTAATAGAATAGATTTAAAAAATCAATCATTTTACTACAGTAGCATATCAAAAATAAATTAAATGTCTTAAGGCAACTCTAGAGAACCTGTCAGAAAGCCCCATGAAGGCAGTTAACCCACTCTAGATCATTAGAGATTTCCTGGTTGGGGTGATTCTAAGCCAGGTTCTAAAGGATGAGTAAGGCTTGGTCATTTGAACAAAGCAAGGATGGAGCAATCAAGTCGTAAGAAACCAAGAGTTTGGCGTATTTAGGGAGCTTCCAAGTAGTGCAGTGAAGCTTGCATTTACATTAAGCACACAAAGCCAGTTAAGGAGTTTATTTGGGGAGAACTCAGAGCTGCACACGGGGAAGCTCACACTGGCAGCGCCTGGACCCAACGCTGGCAGTAGCAAGCTCAGAGAGGGGACTCCGGTTAAATGCCGGCCAGCCACGCATCCTGTGTCTCTTTTGGCATCAGTGGGTGCACTGCCTGTGTGAATACTGATGCATGTGGCCAGCGCCTGGGTCAAAACCCACCTGTTTTCCATCTGCTCGTTTTCACCTTCGAGGGTCCAGCTAGTCTCCTGTAGGTCCCTACAAAGTTATTCAGGCACGGAAATTGAAAAAAAAAATCCTGAAGTTTGGTTTTTTGTGGTTGCCGCTGATTAAAACCACATTTGACAGAGTGTAAAGAGGAAAATGCCCTGGTATTTGAAGGCAGCGTGTCAGAGGAGGTGAACGATTAGGTGCCTTCATCTGTACTATGATATCCTGTGCTGATCCAGGAATTGGCTGGAATTCTTCTTGAGGCTGGGAATATACAGAAAGATCCTCAAGTCCTGGACATCTCCCTTCAAAGCTCCTCGGATGGTACAGTTAAGCTGCCTGGCCCATGAGCCCATGGTTTTCCTCTACAATCCTGTGATTGTGGCAATGTTTCACATCCTGCTTTGCCTCCATTAAGGGAAGAAATACAGTAAATCACTGTCTCGAGGAAGAAGAGCTGATGTGATTGATCTATCAGAAAAAGAAAGGTTAAAGGAACCGTGTAGTGCACAGTTGGATAAAGAATTAAGAAAAACAACAGGAAGGTTTGCAGGTTTGGGGAGCCGCTCTTGGGAGATGTTAGAGGAAGGTGGTACAGATGATTGGAGACAGAATTCAGAGGAAAAAAGAGACACAAATAGGTATTGCCTCTCTCCATCTGAGAAATTGTATGTACACTGATACACTTCGTGTTCACAGTAATATTGGGAGGTGAGTATTATTAGCTTCCTTTATGTTGGCACTAGTGGTAAAGATTCACCTGCCAAAGCAAGAGACACAAGAAACACAGGTGTGATGCCTGTGTCAGGAAGAACCTCTGAGGTAGGAAGTGGCAACCCATTCCAGTATTCTTGCCTGGAATGTTCTGGGACAGAGGAGCTTGGTGGGCTGCAGTCCATGCAGCCGCAAAGAGTTGGACACAATTGAGCAATTGAGCACACACGGAGAGGACACTGACACTCAGAGTAGTTACACTACTAACACAAAAGCAAGCAACACTTTGAACTGGACGTGGAGCAACAGACGGGCTCCAGAGAGGAAAAGGAGCACGTCAAGGCTGTATGTCATCCTGCTTATTTAACTTATATGCAGAGTACATCACGAGAAACACTGGGCTGGATGAGGCACAAGCTGGAATCAAGATTGCCAGGAGAAATAGCAATAACCTCAGATATGAAGATGACACCACCCTTATGGCAGAAAGTGAAGAAGAACTAAGGAGCCTCTTGATCTTAGAGGAGATCAAAGAGGAGAGTGAAAAAGTTGGCTTAAAGCTCAATCAAAGAGGAGAGTGAAAAAATTGGCTGAAAGCTCAACATTCAGAAAACGAAGATCATGGCATCCAGTCCCATCACTTCATGGCAAATAGATGGGAAACAGTGGAAACACTGGCTGACTTTATTTTTGGGGGGTCCAAAATCACTGCAGATGGTGACTGCAGCCATGAAATTAAAAGACACTTACTCCTTGGAAGGAAAGTTAAGACCAACCTAGATAGCATATTGAAAAGCAGAGACATTTCTTTGCCAACAAAGGTCTGTCTAGTCAAGGCTATGGTTTTTCCACTGGTCATGTATGGATATGAGAGTTGGACTATAAAGAAAGCTGAGTGCTGAAGAATTGATGCTTTTGAACTGTGGTGTTGGAGAAGACTCTTGAGAGTCCCTTGGACTGCAGCGAGATCCAACCAGTCCACCCTAAAGGAGATCAGTCCTGGGTGTTCATTGGTAGGACTGATGTTGAAGCTGAAACTCCAGTACTTCGGCCACCTGATGCGAAGAGCTGACTCATTTGAAAAGACCTTGATGCTGGGAAAGATTGAGGGCAGGAGGAGAAGGGGATGACAGAGGGTGAGATGGTTGGATGGCATCATCGACTCAATGGACATGAGTTTGGGTAAACTGCAGGAGTTGGTGATGGACAGGGAGGCGTGGTGTGCTGCAGTTCATGGGGTCACAAAGAGTCGGACATGACTGAGTGACTGAACTGAACACAATTAGTAAGCTATGCAGGTGAGTCTTTTTTAAACTCAAGTCTGTTAGACTACCAACCCCTTGTTCATGAATTTACTACATAGGAAGAGAATCTGTATTTTTTTACAGAAGTATACTTGATTTCTAATACTATGCTAGTTTCAAGTATACAACCAAGTGATTTAGCTAAATACATATGTATAAATCTATATTAGCTTTTCAATTATTTTCCTTTATAGTTTATTATAAGATATTGAATATAGTTTATTGTGTTATACACTAAAACCTTGTTTATTTTATATATAGTAGTATATTTGTTCATCTGCTGCTCCCAATTTATCCCTCCCCCACCTTCCCTTTTGGTAACTGTAAGTTTATTTTCTATGTATGTGAGTCTGTTTCTGGTTTGTAAATTCATTTGGACTATCACATATAAGTGACATCATACAATATTTGTCTTTTTCTGACTTAGGAGTTGGTGATGCACAGGGAGGCCTGGCGTGCTGTGGTTCATGAGGTGTCAAAGAGTCGGACACAACTGAGCGACTGAACTGAACTGAACCTCACTTAATATGATAATACTAAGTGATAATCTCTAGGTCCACCCAAGAGCCAAACAGCACTATTTCATTCCTTTCTATGGCGAGTATTTTTCCATTGTATACATGGACCACTTCTTATTTATCCATTCATGTGCTGATGGTGGTTCAGGTAGCTTCCATGTCTTGAGTATTATAAATAGTGGCACTATGAATATCGGGTTGCATGCACCATTTAAAATTAGAACTTTCATCTTTTCTGGATTTATGCCCAGGAGTAGGATTGTTGGGTCATATGGTAAGTCTGTTTTTAGCTTTTTAAGGAATCTTCATACAGTTTTCCATACTTGCTGTTCCAGTCTACTTTCCCACTGGCAGTGTAGGAGAGTTCTCTTTTTTCCGTTCTCTCTCCAGTATTTATTTCATGTATGCTTTTTGATGGTGGCCATTCTGACCAGTGTGAAGTGACACTTCATTGTAGTTTTTGTTTTCATTTCTCTAGTAATTAGTGATATTGAACATCTTTTCTTGTGCCCGTTGACCATCTATATGTCTTCTCTGGAGAAATGTCTGTTTATGTTTTCTACTTTTTGATTAGGTTGTTTGGCTTTTTGGTTTCTGAGTTTTATGAGCTGCTTATATATTTTGGAAATTAAACCTTTATCAGTCACATCATTTGCAAATATTTTCTTCCACTCTGCAGGTTGTCTTTTCATTTTTTTTATGATTGCCTTTGCTGTGAAGGACTTCCCTGATACCTCAGTTGGTAAAAAAAAATCCACCTGCAATTCAGGAGATCCCAGTTTGATTCCTGGGTTGGGAATATTCACTGGAGAAGAGATAGGCTACCTACCCCATTATTCTTGGGCTTCCCTTGTGGCTCAGCTGGTAAAGAATCCGCCTGCAATGCGAGAGACCTGGGTTCAATCCCTGGGTTGTGAAGATCCCCTGGAGAAGGGAAAGGCTACCCACTCCAGTGCCCTGGCCTGGAGAATTCCATGGACTGTACAGTCCATGGTGTTGCAAAGAGTTGGACACAACTGCTCAACGTTCACTCACTTGATGTGAAAAAACTTTTAAGTTTAATTACCTCCCATTTGCTAATTATTGTTTTCATTTCCATTACTGTAGAAGATGGATCCAAAAAAGTATCCTGCAATTTATGTCAGCGTCCTGCTTATGTTCTCTTCTAGGAATTTTATAATGTCACGTGTCAAATTTAAGTAGTTAAGTCATTTTGAGTTTATTTTTGTATATGATGTAATGGGGTGTTCTAACTTTATGGATTCACACACCCATGCGCAGATTTCCCAATACCACTTTCTGAAGAGATTGTCTTTTCTCCATTGTATATTCTTACCTCCTTTGTCAAAGGTTAATTGACTATAGGTATGCTTCAGCAATATGTGAACCGTGAACTTCCTGATGTTCAAGCTGGTTTTAGAAAAGGCAGAGGAACCAGAGATCAAATTGCCAACATCCGCTGGATCATGGAAAAAGCAAGAGAGTTCCAGAAAAACATCTATTTCTGCTTTATTGTCTATCCCAAAGCCTTTGACTGTGTGGATCACAACTATGGAAAATTGAAAGAGATGGAATACCAGACCACCTGATCTCCCAAAATTATGCAGGTAGGAAGCAACAGTTGAATGTCATGGAACAACAGACTGGTTCCAAATAGGAAAAGGAGTACGTCAAGGCTGTATATTGTCCCATTATTACTTATATGAGAGTAATCAGAAAAATGGGATGAAGAAACAAAGTTGAAAAGAGCCGGAGAAATTCAATAATCTCAGATAGCAGATGACACCACTCAGGGAGTGAAGAGGGGCTAAAAGCGAAGTGAGTGGAGAGGAAAAGGTTGGCAAGCACCAGACAGAAGGCGTCCCATCACTGAGGGAAAAGATGGGAACATGAAAAGAGATGGCCAAGATCACTGAGATGGTGACTGCAGCGAGACGCACCGGAAGGAAAGGACACCTAGATAGCAACAAAGAAGACCCCAACAAGGCGCCAGTCAAGGATGTCTTCCGAAGAAGAGGGAGGAAGGGGGCGATGTGTGTTGGAGAGACGAGAGTGATAGATAACCAGGGGACTGAGAAGGAAGATGAGCTGAAACCAATGGCCACCCAGCGAAGAGTGACAGGAGAAGAGAGGGGAGGGAGAGGGAGGAGGAGAAGGGGAGAGGGGAGAGGGGAGGCACACTGACCGAGGAGCCCCCCATCGATGGGGGGACATATGCCTGTTTTTGTGCAATACCATGCTATTTTGCTTACTGTAGCTTTGCAATATTGTCTGAAATCTGGAAGGGTTACGTCTCCTGCTTTGCTCTTTTTCCTCAGGATTATTTTTGCAGTTCTGGGTCTGTTGTGGTCCCATGCAAATTTTTGAAGAATTTGTTCGTGAATAATGTCATGAGTATTTTGATAGGAATTGCTTTGAATTTGTAGATTGCTTTGGGTAATATGGCCACTTTAAGTGCACTCTTTCAATCCAAGAGCATTGCCTATCTTTCTATTTCCTTGTGTCATCTTTGATTTTCTTTATCAATGTTTTATACGATGTTCTCAGTGTGTAAGTTTTCACTTCCTTGGTTAGGTTTATCATTAGGTAGGTTTTATGCAATTTTAAGCAGGGTTGCTTTTTAAAATTTCTCTTTCTGTTATTTCATTGTAAGTGTAAAGAAAGAGGTTTCTGTATATTAACCTTATATCCTAACACCTTGCTGAGTTCATTGATTGGTTCTAATGGTTTTTGTATCCAATCTTTGGGCTTTTCTTTATAAAGTATCACATCATCTACATATAATGGCAATTTTACCTCTTCCCTTCTGATTTGGATAACTTGTATTTTTTTTTCTTGTATGATTGCTAGGACTGCCAATGCCACACTGAATACGAGTATCTTGTTCTAGACTTTAGCAGGAAGGCTTTCATTTTTTTATCATATCATATTATATTGACTGTGAATTTGTCATAAATGGCTTTTATTACATTGTGATATGTTCCCTCTATACCCAGTTTGGCAACAGTTTTTATTATCAACAGATATTGAGTTTCATTGTGCTTTTCCTGGAAGTATTGAGATAATCCATGTCGTTTTTGTCTTTTCTTTTGTTGATATGGTGTATCACATTGATTGATTTGCAAGTATTGAACCATCCTTGTGACCCTGGAATGACTCTAACCTGATTATAGTGTAGGACCCTCTATGTATTGTAGGATTTGTTTTGCTAATATTATTTACTATCATGAGCCTCTTTTATGAAGGGTAAATTGAAACTCAGAGACTAAATTATTAGTTTGCAAAATAATGCAACTAGTAAATGGTGCAAGGGAGTTTTGAACTTAGGTCTGTTAGACTCTGAACCTCTTGTTTTTGAACTTACCACATAAGCAGAGAATCTGTATTTTTGAGGTTGGCTGATCAGATGCAGACTTGATAATTTGATCAAGTCTAACTTTAATACAATTCTACATGTGAAACCAGGATTTTAGTCTTTGCTGTATGGTTCACTGAAATAAAATAAAACATATCATTGAGGAATCAAGTCAATAGGGAAATCAAATCATCTTTCTCACAGGTTCTAACCCAAAACAATGAAAAACAGTCTAAAAATGATCATCTTATCTTTTGGAAGAGGAAGTGTGATATGGGAGTTCACAAGGTCATACTGGCCTGAGTTTAAATTATATATCTTCCCGTTTTCAAGCTGGATGGTCTCAATCATGTTCAATCATGTTGTATATTTTCTCTCTCTCAGCTTAATTATTTCATCTGTAGCATGGAGATGGCCTTTCCTACCTCATAAGTTGGTACCAGAATTAAATGGGGCAGTTTTGTTTTAAAAAAAAAAAATGAAAGAAAGAAACAGCTAATATAGAGCCTGGCAAACAGCAGGTACTCAGTATATGCCTGGTGGCTTTAAATTGTCAATAGGATGAAATGGTGATGATACTTTGCTATGAGTTATCACTGTTTCCACGGCTACTGTTATTGTTGCTGCTCTAAAGTCTTCCTGCCTTTAAGAAAGAAATTCCCTTGATTACCCCTGATGGAAATCGAGGGTCTAGCTCTTTCTTTGATTCTCCCCTCCCCCATACTCTTTTGGCTTTCTTCCACGGAAGCAGAAGGAGACCGTCAGGGAAGAAACGCACACACAGGCACGCAAACGCTCGACAGCCAGAGTGGCGGAATGCCTCTGCCAAAATCCACAGCTTTATGCCAGGGGCAAGCATACGACTTTATTTTCCCCGCTAGGATGGACTTGTGCCGTCACAGCAAAAATTGATCTTCTGTTTGTGGTAAATTATGCAGAGTTCCCTCTTGTCTGTGCTGGGGAACATTCAAGTCCAAATCCTTGCTCCCAGATTCTGGCAAGTGGCTCTCACTTTATATCTGTTGATTTTTTTCCCCCATAAATATTTACTGAGCACCTATTATGTGCCAGGCACAGGGCTGGTCATGAGGAATATAACACTGAGCAGAAGTATACTTAACCCCTGGCTTTATGAAGTTTTAGTCCAGGGTGTGGAGAGAAGGGGAAGATAAATAGGAAGTAAATACTCATAAAAATGTGATGGCAACTAAGATGAGAAAGATAAGTAAGACTTGAACAGGTGAAGAGAGAGGAAAAAGTGTCCCTAGTCACAGGAAACTTCTCTATTATTTCCCCAGTTATATGCAATATTACAAACCTTAGAGACAGAGAAGGCAATGGCACCCCACTCCAGTACTCTTGCCTGGAAAATCCATGGATGGAGGAGCCTGGTGGGCTGCAGTCCATGGGGTCACTAAGAGTCAGACACGACTGAGCGACTTCACTTTCACTTTTCACTTTCATGCATTGGAGAAAGAAATGGCAACCCACTCCAGTGTTCTTGCCTGGAGAATCCCAGGGATGGGGGAGCCTGGTGGGCTGCCGTCTATGGGGTTGCACAGAGTCGGACACCACTGAAGTGACTTAGCAGCAACAGCAAACCTTAGAGAACAGCAGACTGATGGACTGAAGAGAAGTGATCTGAGTGTGAAGGGGTCTGGGACTTCTATGTCTGACTTGGGGTCCAATCCCAACATTGCTGCTTATGGGTTAACTGAATAATTCTGAACTTTAGGTTCTAATCTGTTAAATGGGAATAATCCTTGTAAGGCCTAAGATAAATAATGCATAGAAGTCTGTTCTCTGTCTTCACAACTCTCCTCACCTCTGCTCTCTGGTTAACTCCTACACACATGTAAGGCTTAATTTTAAACACTTTTTTCTCAGGAACATCTTTGACCCTCTTAGACTAGGCTAGATTCCTCAATTATATAGCACAATATATAGCACCATGGACTTGCACTTGCTACACTGATCATGAAATATATTTGCATGTATGTAACTGTCTTCCCCACTTAACTTTTTGATTGCAGGGGCCATGCATCATCCCCAGGTCTAGGCATATGGCTGAGTCATAGTACATGTTTGAAATAAAGCTGAATAGTTAAATGTGCTGGGGAGCACATGCCTGGCAGAGAGTAGGGCTTTAATAAGTGGACTTTGTAATAGTTATATTGTTTGATGTCAGTGGTCCAGAATACTTCTGCGTAATGAAAATCACTGACAATAATAATAAAGGTTAACCATGACTTAGGTTTATGACAGTGGTGCCCCTGTTATTTTACAGCTCAAGAGTTTCTGCCTTCACCACTTTCTCAGAGACAAATATTATCTGAACGTCTCTCACTTCTACTTTCTTATCCTGTCTATTCTCACTTCCCAACTATATTCTACTTACTATATGCTGAAGTCCCTGAATACAGAATCATCCTATCTATTCTAATATCTGAAGTCCCTGGCTCAGTAAACTTGTGATCCCAAAGCACCATTGATTATAAATTCCTCTAACCTTGCTCTGGTTCAGCACTTACAGCTTCCAAAATACTCATGCTGATCTCTTTACTTAATCCTCCTTATACCTGTTTTGTTGATAAGAAAACTGAGACTCATTGATGAAAGTGGAGTCCCCATATTCAAGTCTCACTGCAAAAGATTTAAATTGGAAGTCTCAAACTAAATGCTCTTCAGGTAGCTGAAAGGAATATAAGCTGGGGGAGGGGGCTGGGGGGAGGACCCACATTGAAAGAGGAGCAGTTCCCATCAATTGTTGGCAGGCAATGTTGCCAGATACTCCATTAAAAAAAAAAAAAAGAAAACAAAGAGAAATCTGGATTTTTATATGAACCTCACCACTTTTCAATGTTGGCATCTGAACCAAATTCTTTTAAAACACATTGCAGTCCAAATAAAACAGCCACGGGTCAAATTCAGCCCAGGGACCACCAATTTACAAGCTATAATTTAAACTTTAGAATCTTCAAAAATAGTTTGTGTTGCCCTTCCCAGAGTGTAGAGTCTCAGAGCTGGGCAGCCCTTGGACCTAGTAGATCCAACTGGGTGGCTCCCAGGTTAGTCCACTGGCTAGGAAAATTAGGATAGAATATAGTGGGCAATTTAATGTCCTGACTTGGCAAAAGTGGAAACATGTTGTACTCTGCTCTTGATTTTCCTAAAGTGTACTGGTTTGTGAAATCCAGAAATCGGGAAACAAGTGGCTTAGCACAACCCCCACTTTTTATGGAAGAGAAGACAAAGATTCATGGACATTAATGATATGAGCCCAAACATCAGGTTCAGGAGGACTCTGCTCCTATGCAAGACATCTCACTTTGCACAGCTCCCAAAGTATTCTGGACTCTGTGCCAACAAAACCGTCACCTTCTTACGGTCAAGAGTCCCATCCTCCCTACCACATGTTAGTTATCACAAGGGATGTGCATACAGTAGGTGTTTTTTCAGTACTCATAGCTCAGATGTCTGCCCCATCTTTTCCTGTGAAGTTCTGCTTAAATGTTCACTGTTTTACTGAAAACCCACATCTTCTATAATACAAAAACCTTCTCAAATCCTGTTGGTTAAAGTATTTCCCTTTCCCTGTGTGCCTATGAAATATGACTGCCTCTCTATCATAATCCCCACTTGTGCTAGAGAGTTACTTTTGATTTATCCATTTCTGCAGAAAGATTGTGAGCCAATGGTGGGCAGAGCCCATGTCTTATTCAACTCCACATCCCTCCCACAAAGAAGAGCTCAGCATCTTGTTCATAGAAGGTATTTAACAAGTATCTATTGAAGTGTCTTCCTTTTAATGTCTGAGTGTAGTGCTGGCACATAGCGGGTGCTTAATAAATGTCTTTTGATTGTTGTTCCCTTTTAGAAGTTAACCCAGTGCCCGGAATGTAGTAGGCACTCAAAAAAAAAATTTTTTTTTAAATGGATGAATGGAAAAATGCCCTGTTAAGCTAAATACAGAGACCTTTCTTGAGAAAGTCCAGGGAATTTTCAGAAAATACCACCTCAGTCCAAATACCCCTATTGAGAGGTTTAAGGGGAGTTTGGTGCTAGACTGTCTCTCGATGGTTGTTGGAGGCAGGGCGTGGACTAGAGCAAATCTCCTGTGATAGAAATTGAAGAAGGTATTTGCTTGTGGGGCTGTGCAAGTCTGCATGCCATCCTTGTGATGATGGAGTGCGTGCCTGATTTGTCTTGGACTCCCTAGCTCCAGCCTGTCTGAGGGGTGTTATTGGCTCCACTATTAATAGTTCAGGCTACTGTGACAAAGTGGATGATTTAAGCAATAGAAATGTGTCTTCTAATAGTTCTGCAGGCTCGAAGTCCCAGGCCACAGGGTCAGCAGGTTTGGTGTCTCCCGAGACCTCTCTCCTGGACTTGCAGGCGCTTGCCTTCTTGCTGGGTCTTCACACCGTTGCCCCTCGGTCTGTGCCCTAATCTCCCTTGCTTACAATAACACGGGTCATATTGAATAAAGCCCACCCATATGACCTCATTTTACCTTAATTACCTCTTTACAGGCCCTATCCTAAATACAGTCACATGCTACAAACTAAGGGATTAGGACTTAAATGTCTGAATTTGGAGGGGGCATAATTCAGCCAATAACAGCCCCCCACCAGACACTACAGCTAACAACTGATTTGACCTCTTTGAGTTTACTTTATTTTTTTTTAACCTTAGGAAATTGAAAATTGTACCAAAGCCATCAATAATGTCCATTAAAAGGTTATGTGGATTTTTATACAACGTAACAATTCCTGCTCCTGTGAGAGATAACAAAACCCCTTCTTTCTTCCATCCACCTCTGTGCCATGCCAGCACCTTCTCATACATCTGTCCTCCACCTATAATGTCAGGCAAAGAAAATTTACTATGTGCTAGACATCTCTGTGTATGATATATGATTTTTTGTGATGTGAACAGGCAGGGAAAAAAGAAAAAGGCCCAGAATCATTTATGTTGCCCATAAAGCACAGTTACAGACAGTACCTAAGTTTAAGTGCCCATAAATTCTTATAAAAAAATGATTTAAATTATAACCACTCCAGAAATAACTTTCACTGGGGGATGACAAAATGCTTAATTCACCGGTGGAAGTTGTCTGTGGATCCTGGCAGGTTGAAAGGGACAGAACTATTTGCTTGGATCAACTTTAACTAGGGTAGCTGCTAACTATGCTAAAAATATAATATTTAGGTACATGGACAGAGCTGGGAACACTTTGAAGTTAAAGATTTATTTAGTTCTATGTAGCTCAAAATATTTCAGATATATGCTTCCTTAGGACAGGCATTATCACTCGATCGTTCAAGTAGCTCTTGGAATCTCCCCCTGTCTTTCTCTTGGAAGCATTGGAATCTGTGCCTCAGCTCCTGTGGACCTGCCACTTTGAGGCAGAAAGATAGATTAGGAGGGCCATCAAGGCGAAAGAATGGGAAAAAGAGAAAGATATTATTTGGGCAAAGAAGGTTGCTTAATAATGAAGCTGACCAGGACCTGTCAAAGCATCCACCTACAGAGTTAAGCCTCGTAATGTAAACATCATGAAGACATGCTTTCTGAATGACCAAACCACGCAGCCTCCCTGACTCAGAGCTTTACTGTACTGTTTTCTAAATCTTGGGATCTCTGTGTTGCATTCTGAGCAATATTTCTACATTTATTTTCTGTTTCATCAATTCAGTTTTTAGTTGTGTCTAAACTGCTGTTTGAAACTCTCTTTGGCTTTTATACAGTTCGGATTCTCAGTTGAGTTTTCACTCTAAGTTCTCTTTTGAAAAATTATTTTGCTTTTATAGTGAGATGTGTGTGTGTGTGTGTGTGTGTGTGTGTGTGTGTGTGTGTGTGTATTGGGTTGGCAAAAAGTTCATTCCAGTTTTTCCATAAGATGTTATGGAAAAATCCAAATGAACTATTGGTCAACCCAATACAATTCAGGTCATTGTATTAACAGTCTCTCACATACCTGGAGTTGCTTCTCTTACATCTGCTGTCCTTTGTGGTGAGCTATTTCTACACATGCTTGTTGATATTCCTTTTTTTTTATCTCATCCTTTGTGGGGGCTTTGTTTGTGTATCCAGGGGGAGAATTTTAATGGTGGTGCTCAGGGCATAGAGGTCAAGCCTAGCCCTGCTCAAGATTTCCAGCAACAATTTAAAGAACGTTATCAGGTTTCTAAAATGGAGATTAGATTAGAAGAATAATTAGCACACTGGACTAGAGTCAGTGTCCCAAGGAGATCCATTGGGTAAAGTTCAGCAAAATATAGGAAGACAACACAGATCCCATGTTCTGCCTACGAAAAGCTGCCTGCGGTTTACTGAACTTATCACATGCTTTTCTCCCTTTTGAGTCTGTCACCTACTCTGCTGCCCAAACTTCACCTTTCCCTGGCTAACTGCCTGCTACTAATCCTTCAAGTCTGACTCTCAGCCTTCATCCTTCAGTTCTAAATCTCAATCCCTTCCATCATAAGTAAATCTTGGAATTCCCCAAGACTGGAATAAAAGCCCTTTCCTTCTACCAGAGTACAATAGTGTTCCTATACTTTCCTCCATTATGGTTCGTCCTTGCTCTCTCTCCCATCATTCAGTAATTTCACCATTCACTAAAATTCTTAAGGGTAACGATTATATTTTAAGATAATGATTAAAAAATAGCTGCTCTATTGAGCACTTACCACATGCCAGAAAGCTAAAATAAGCTTTTCACATATATTTTTATCCTTTACTCTTCACCACAAAGTTATAAATTTAGGCATTTTTATCTCCACATTAAAGATGATGAAAAGGAAGCTCAGAGAGATCAAGAAACTTTAAGATGATTCAACACCTAAGTGGCAGGTACAGGATCCAAATTAAGATCTGTCTCCCAGGCTTGTATCCTTAACAATGTTCTGTGTTATTTTCCTATATCTGTATCCCCATAATCTATAAAGTAGGTATAAAATGCATATTTAGAGAATAAACCCCTGTAATTTCCTGGATACTGAAATAACAGAACTTTCCAAAGGAGAAGGGGAAATGCAATGTTCTGGTGACATATTCTGCATATGAAACTACCCCCCAACCTCAAAAATGAGCTCATCTATATATCTCATGATATTGTGGCTTAGAAACTTTGTGCTGATCAGTTTGGTTGAGCAGTGCTTCCACTCCATGGGGCATCACCCAGGGTCACTGGTGGTACTCAGCTGATGGCTCTTCTGCTCTGGAGGACAAACTGATGGAAGAATCTGGAAGGCTGGGCTTAGCTAGGTCCCTCTCTCTCTTCATGAAGTGTTTCAAGGCATCTCCATGTGGTCTCTCTAATAAAGTAGTTAAACTTCTTACAAGGCATGTCAGGACTCTAGGAGACCATGGTAGAATCTGCCAGTCCTCTCGGGGCAAGGCTGAGAACTGCCACAGCACGACTTCCCCACATTCCATTGGTCAGAGCAGTCACAGGCCAGCCTAGATTCCACAAGAAGTGGAAACAGACACCACATCTCAGGGAGGAGTGACAAAGAATTGGTGGCCATCTTTATTTCATTACATACAGTGAATTTAATTACAAAAATAGTACAGTAAAAAAAAAAGAAAAACTTTGATTTAAGGGTACATAGTGTTCACCTCTGGGCTAGAGCAGGTCCCTTAGTATCCTCTCCCATAGCACCCTTTGTTCTTGACTGCAAGGCTTGTGGGATCTTAGTTCTCTGGGACTCTCCAATGAAAGCAGAGTCCTAACCAGTGATGTGGAAGGCGCTCAGTCGTGTCTGACCTTGCAACCCCACAGACTATACAGTCCATGGAACTCTCCAAGCCAGAATACTGGAGTAGGTAGCCTTTCCCTTCTCCAGGAGATCTTCCCAACCCAGGGATAGAACCCAGGTCTTCAGCATTACAGGCAGATTCTCTACCAGCTGAGCCACAAGGGAAGCCCAATGGACTGCCGGGGAATTCCCCACCCTAATCTTTTCTTTACCCTGTCCTCATCTCAGAGTAATATACATATATTTTAATCAAAATTACTTGACTGAGGTCTGGATCCTGATCTAGACTGTTAGTTCCAGTAAACAGTTTTGTTCTGTATAGCACTGTCACTCAACCATCAACAGACACATGGTGAGCAGTCAAGAAATACTTGTTAGATGGATGGGCAGATGGGAAGAAGGATGTGGAAATGGTTCTTCTACCCACTGGAGGAGGTGATTAGACCTCAATTCTTCTTTTATCAAGAATGATCTTTGAGATTCCTTCTTACCCTATATTCCTGTAATTCATCAGCTGAGGCATATAAGATGATGGCAAGGAAAGCAGGGGCCAATAAAAGGATAAGGCTGCCAAGAAAGCTTGGGAGATCTCAGACTCTTAGCAATGAAAATTCTGAATCCAGAACAGAGGCTACTGTGCAGTGTTCTGGCCTCTAACTGGAAACCACCTCTGCTTCTGGGCATAGTGCTTTCAGAAAGATTTAACAAATTAAAAACTCCCCAGAGGTCACTCTACTGGTGAGCAAAGGGCTTAGATGTCATAGAGAAGTTGAAGAAACAGGGAACACTTTTTTCCCAGAGAAGAAGAGACTTCAGGCTCATCATAAATCTATTTAAACATTTGAGTTGTATCTTCAAGGCAGAAGAAGTAGACTTGTCCTCCTGTGTACCCAGAAGGCAGAACTAGGACCGATGAATGAAAATTACATGAAAAGAAATTCCAGTCCAACTGAAATACATTGCTAACCCTAGAGCTACCTGATAAATGCCATAAAGTTTGCCCTAAAGTGTAGGGGCTTTCCCGATGGTGCTAGTGGTAAAGAATCCACCTACCAATGCAGAAGACTTAAGAAATGCAGGTGTGATGCCTGGGTTGGGAAGATTCCCTGAAAACGCATATGGCAACCCACTCCAGTATTCTAGCCTGGGAGAATCGCATGGACAGAGGAGTTTGGTGGGCTACAGTGCGTAGGGTCACAAAGAGTCAGACACGACTGAAGTTGACCTGGCACATGGGAATTGCCTGATAAATGCCATCAAGTTTGCTATAAAGTGTGAGTTTTCTAGTATCAGAAGTATTCAAGAAAAGATTCTCAATGCCTAAACATACATCTCAAAAAGAGAGTCAAAGCACAAATAATAATTGGACCCAATGACCTAAACTGCCAAAGAAGAATACTGGGAGGTAGGGGTGGACTTGGGTCCAGAGGACCGGGCTTCCGATGTCAGCTGTTATCTCTTTGATGTGATGTCAGACATGTGACTGTCTCCTCCAGAAGAGGCTAGTGAGAATTAAATAGGATAATACACATAAGTACCTAGCATGTCAAATGAGGCACAGAACACTTCTAACAAATGGCAGTATTTTTTTATTATTTCTATACTATTAGGGGAAGAAGACAATAAATATTTTGTGAACATCTGCCTTTAAAAAAAAAACATACATATATGATACTCTTTATACAGGTATATTTTCTTTTTCATGACCCTATGGTGGGCTGCAGTACATGGGGTCGCTAAGAGTAGGACACGACTGAGCGACTTCGCTTTCACTTCTCACTTTCATGCATTGGAGAAGGAAATGGCAACCCACTCCAGTGTTCTTGCCTGGAGAATCCCAGGGACAGGGGAGCCTGGTGGGCTGCCGTCTATGGGGTCGCACAGAGTCGGACACGACTGAAGCGACTTAGCAGCAGCAGCAACAGCATGATATAATTAGTTGCTAAAACTTCCCTCCTACAAATGAGATGATTCACCCAAAGTCACACATCTGAGTGGAGTTCAGACCCAGATATTCCTACCCCAGAGCTTCATCTTTTAAATTTTATCTTATGTAGCCTTTCTGCAAGTATGGATTCTTATCCTAATGATGTCATTTTTGTTGAGTATTATGTGAAAAGGGGCTTCCCATGTGACTCAGTAGTAAAGAATTCACTTGCCAATGCAGTAGACCTATGTTCCATTTCTGGGTTGGGAAGATCCCTGGAAGAGAAAACAGCAACCCACTCCAGTATTCTTGCCAGGATAATCCTATGGACAGAAGAGCCTGGCAGATTATAGTGCATGGAGTTGCAAAGAGTGAGACATGACTAAGCATGCATGTGCATTACGCAAAAAAAAAAAAAAAAAAAAATTACATTTTTTTCCTCCACTAAGCCAAAACTTTTGGAGGCCAGGAATTATACTCATGTACTGTTTGTGCTCTATATTTCTAGCTCAATTCTTGGCACATAAAGGATCTCAGTTTTTCTCATGCACTGTAATTTTGCTGCAAATTTATTTCTGGAGAAGATTATTTCTTATAGTATTTATTTGGGACTGTTGGAAGCTCAGCACTGAATGCATACAGTCCATGGTCATTAATAGGTGAATATTTCTTTTGGATGATCTGACCAGACAAATGGACCTGCCTCCAAGTTCTTCTGCCTGTGCTTCCAACTCAAGACTTTTGAAATTGCAGGTGATTTGAGGGCCACAGGCTTGTCTGTTGATTATTCTGTGGCATTTCATAGATTATTTAATAGCTCAAAACCTCCGTTATCTTATTTGCAAATTATGTATAATAGCCCTCTCTTGCAACAATTTTGCAGACCTTATATGAGGTAATATAGCAGAGGCAAAACTACGTGTTCAGAGAAATGTTTCATTTTCTGTTTGGAAACATAGTAGCCTTCCCAGCCCCTTTATAGCCAAGTGAGGGTGTTAGTGCTGAAATATAGTCCAAAGAATGGAGCAGTAGTGATACAGGCCATATCCAGATACAGAGCTTAGAACCTTCTCATCATGTATTGCAGGCTGGATGTAAAGAAAAGTCCCACGGGATACTGAGGTCCTGGAGGAGAGCTGAGATGAAAGGTACCATCAAAGACAGGAATGCTGCTCCAGCCTTATTGGAACTGTCATACAAACAGTATAAAAGTGCTTTTCTAGGGATCATTTCTTACAGCAACTAGTACCACTTGCCCTGACTTATACAATGAACACACCAAGCATGGACTTTACACATAATAAAGCATATGAAGCATAAGAAGCTGCTTCCATAAGAAGCAGCAGTTGTTTGCATCTTATTTTCCTCCCCGTTTATTTAACAGTATGCCTAAGTAAGGCATACTTCCCTGATGGCTCAGCCAGTAAAGAATCCACCTGCAGTGCAGGAACTATAGGAGACTTGGGTTCAATCCCTGGGTCAGGAAGATTCCCCAGGAGAAGGAACTGGCAGCCCACTCCAGTACTGTTGCCTGGGAAATCCAAGGGACAGAGGATCCTGGTGGGCTGGAGTCCACAGGGTCGCAAAGAGTCAGACATGGCTGAGCACATGAGCACAAGGACATTTTTAAATATTAATTTCATTATGATTTATAAAGCTGCTCATCTATGTACAAAAATACACATTTGTTTTGAATTTTGCAACTCTCTACAACTGGCAGGTAATTGCTGCCTTATTTTATAGGTAATGATTTTGAAAAAATAGGAATATTCTTCTCATGAGAATTGTCTGAGAGCCTCATTGCTGAGTAAGTACTTCATTTAAAGTCTCATTCTTGCTAATGCACATTGCTAATACTATTTAAACATTTCAGATGAGGACACTGATACTCAGAGCAGGACCCACATTTGCACAGCATAGTTAGTGATAAAGTTAGAAGTTCAACCTGAGCCAGTGTGTCTTCAAAATCTATGCCCTTTGAACATTTAGACAGTCTAGCTAATCCAAGGTCTACAGCGAGCCTACCAGCAGAGCTTATAAGAGACTACAGAAGTGTTGGCTCCTAACCCATTTCCTCTTTCACAACCCCATGCTGTCTTCCTGTGCAGAGAATCTACCCAGTTATAAGCAGTTGCCATTGTTGTTGCTCAGTCGCTAAATTGTGTCTGACTCTTTGTGACCTCATGGAGTGCAGCGCACCAGGCTTCCTTGTCCTTCACTATCTCCTAGAGTTTGCTCAGACTCATGTCCATTGAGTCGATGATACCATCCAGCTCTCTCATCCTCTGTCATCCCCATCTCTTGCCCTCAATCTTTCCCAGCATCAAGGTCTTTCCCAATGAGTCAGTGCTTCAGCTTCATCAGCCCTTCCAATGAATATACAGGGTTGATTTCCTTTAGGATTGACTGGTTTGATCTCCTGGCAGTCCAAGAGATTCTCAAGAGTCTTCTCCAGGACCACAATTTGAAAGCATCAATTCTTTGGCTCTCAACCTTCTTCATGGTCCAAATTTCACATCCGTACATGACTGATGGAAAAACCATAGCTTTGTGGTTACCATAGCCATCTGAAAGATAGGAATCTTTTCCAGCTGCATCTCTTCTCAGTGAAAACATTCATAGCAGTGGTTGAGTGAATCACTCAGATTTCAAATATTTAGAATTAACTGTGATGACCCCTTTATAAAATCAAATCAACTGAAAGAAATATGCTTTTTACATTCCAATAAATAAATATATCTTCCACAAAGAAAAATATGGGTGCCATTTGCCATTGAGTAATATGGCAACAGATGGAACTCGGCGTGAGACACAGAAATCCATGGGTGTTTCCTGGTGGAGATGCTGTTTGCCAAAAAAAAAAGGAAAGAAAACTGAATTGTGAGGCTGCTTTATAGCAATAAAAATAAACAACATTATTCAAACATAATTAATCTTCCCCAAAATATTCTTCCTTCCTTGGTGTTTTTGTTCTCACCAGTGTTTGGGGAATCTCTACCTAGGTTTGAGTCACCAAGCACCTATTTTGATTTTTTTTTTTTTTAACATTTTATGTTTAGAATCAGGCATGTCATTACCCACTGAGAGCTTCGTCATCCTTTCTTGGGGTCACATCAGTGCCTCCACCCATGCCCAGGTTTAGCATTCCAGTCTCAGTTACCTCTGCATCCTTCTGTCCGCCTTTGACTACAGCTCTTCCAGTTGCCAACCGATCCCTGTATATGCCCTGTATTATCCCATCTTTTTTCTGTGTCAGTCTTCCCTCCCTTCTGGTTTTCTCCCCTTCAGAGCATCCTTAGAAAGTTTCTCCATCTTTCCACATCCTCTCTTCTTTCTAAAACAAAAATGAAAACTTTTATTTATTTGTGTTTTTTTTTAAATAACCTTTAACCTGCAGTACTACTGTAGATGTTCATTTAGCTTAAGTCTCCAATTCCATTTGATGTTAACATGAGGAAAAAAAATAAGGGCTTTTTTTAAGATTTGCTGAGAGACAAATGGCAAGAATGCAGGAAACCCACATGTTTGGTGCACTTGAACTGTGCCTGGCATTATGCCATATACTTTACAGATCTTACCTTATTGAAGGCTCTTGATGACCCTGGGAAGGAGACTAGCATGTTCCTATTTAACAATTAAGGAGCACAAGGAGTTTAAGGAACTTCCCCAAAATTACCCAGCCATGGAATAAGTGGTAGTGTGTAGGATTTAGACACAAAGGAGTCTTGACCCAAATTCAAGGACACAATTATATTCAACTTTTTTTTTTTTACCTCAGTAAACCAAGAACATAAAGATCAATAGGATCATTAAAGAAAAGAGAAACATGCATCTTTAACTCTCTAAATCTCAGAAGGAACCACACTAGCTGTCCTTGGTTTCATGGAGACGTGGATTCTAATCAGTGTTGGCACGATCCATCAGTCCTTGCTTGACAAGCCAAGCTTTCTTTTTTTGTCTCTCTCAATCTGAACCCCAAAAAATGCAAAAGTGGGCTAATTTGATGCCCCTATAGGAGAAGGCAATGGCACCCCACTCCAGTACTCTTGCCTGGAAAATCCCATGGATGGAGGAGCCTGGTAGGTTGCAGTCCATGGGGTCGCTAAGAGTCGGACACGACTGAGCGACTTCACTTTCACTTTTCACTTTCCTGCATTGGAGAAGGAAATGGCAACCCACTCCAGTGTTCTTGCCTGGAGAATCCCAGGGACCGGGGAGCCTGGTGGGCTGCCGTCTATGGGGTCACATAGAGTCGGACACTACTGAAGCGACTTAGCAGCAGCAGCATAGGAAACCCAACCAATTACTCCTTCTGTCTATCACTTTGGAGTTGAAAAAGATTAAATCTCAAATAAATTCTCAATAGTCAGGAAGGAAAAGGATGGGGAGGGGGAGAAAGATGAGAATAAAAATTGAAAACGACTGCTCACGTCCTACAAAACACTTTTTAATTCTGTTTTTTTGTTCCCTGAAATGCTTCACTTGTCAGGAGTGTGGCAGTATCCTCCTTTGGAAAGTAGGAATATTTCTGAAGAAAGGAATATTTCATATACTGATTAGGTGTATTTGCTAAGGGGAGAACTCATCACCACTTACACTTTACCAGAGGGGTTGAGCTGAGGCTGAGCAGGCATTGGCATCCAGCCTCCATCTTGCAGAAAGTACAGAGGACAAGGGAACAGGTTCTTCCGTGCCATGAGTGTGCAGCAAACAAAATCCAGGCTATGTGACACTCTTCAAAGGCCATCGGTTTTCCGACAGATGAAATGGAAGGAAACTCAAAAGGTAGAAGGTGAACCTATAGATTAAAAGTCTCATCAGTGTTTAAAAAAAAAAATTAGTGAGCAGGGCTAAACTATAATCTCTAAGGATACACACTTGGGAGACAAAGCTATAAAGAAACAGAAGGAAGTCACTAGAAGGAAGTCAAGTGATTTTGTAGAAGAGAAAGTGAGGGTAGATCTGCTCAGAACACAGAGTAGGGCTTCTGAAGCAGTAGGTAAAGTTAATGTTCTTGACTTGGGTAGCAGTCACAAAGGTGTTGGCTTTATAATGATTAATTAATCCATACATTTGTTCTCTGTGGTTTTCCTGGATCTGCATTAATAGTTTTCAATTCAGAGAGTAAAACACCTAATTAAGTAAGTCCCTGAGGCTCTAACTAGAAAACTGAATATTCATCTTAACTAAGTATTGAATTCAATAATGGGGAGATTTCCTCAATCTATAGAATATTAACAGAAATAAACAAAGCAAGAAAACATTTCCTCTCATGAAATTTGGAGTCGTGCATGCCTGGATTCAAAGCACTCATTAGATATTTGATTTTGGTTACTTTTTCACCCTTTTACTCTCTCAGACCCATAGTTTCCTCATATAAAAAGATGGTAGCTATATGGTTTGCAAAGACTTTTTATCAGGATTAAATATGATTACATGTAAAATTAAGTTTAAAAAATGCCTGAAGTAGTGCCCCCCATGCAGGAAAGCCTCAAATGGCACCTCTGTTTATTGACGGTAGTTTTAAAATATTGATCTTTTGACTATGAGATGGTTCAGACAGGATGTAAGTTATACATTAGAGCTAGAGAGCAGATTGAAATAGTTCAGCTCAGGAAGCAGGTGATGGTCAAGTGGGCTGTTACAGATGTACAGGACAAGCAATCAGATCAGATCAGATCAGTCGCTCAGTCGTGTCCGACTCTTTGCAACCCCATGAACCACAGCACGCCAGGCCTCCCTGTCCATCGCCAGCTCCCGGAGGTCACTCAGACTCGCATCCATCGAGTCAGTGATGCCATCCAGCCATCTCATCCTCTGTCGTCCCCTTCTCCTCCTGCCCTCAATCCCTCCCAGCATCAGAGTCTTCTCCAATGAGCCAACTCTGCATGAGGTGGCCAAAATACTGGAGTTTCAGCTTTAGCATCATTCCTTCTAAAGAAATTCCAGGATTGATCTCCTTCAGAATGGACTGGTTGGATCTCCTTGCAGTCCAAGGGACTCTCAAGAGTCTTCTCCAACACCACAGTTCAAAAGCATCAATTCTTCGGCGCTCAGCCTTCTTCACAGTCCAGCTCTCACATCCAAATAGTTATCATCAAACAAAAGACAGCCACGGTGTGAGAAAGCCTTGCCCAGTAAACATGATACAGACCTTGTAGCTGCTGCTGCTGCTGTTGCAAAGTCGCTTCAGTCGTGTCCGACTCTGTGCGACCCCAGAGATGGCAGCCCACCAGGCTCCCCTGTCCTCGGGATTCTCCAGGCAAGAACACTGCAGTGCGTTGCCATTTCCTTCTCCAATGCATGAAAGTGAAAAGTGAAAGTGAAGTCGCTCAGTCGTGTCCGACTCTTGTAGAATAAAACCTAATTTTCTCTTCTGAAGTAGATGTTTGCATTTTTATCTGGGGATGCAGAAGGTGAATGAGGTGTTAAAAGTTCTACAAGAGGCTGCTTAGCAAGGTATCGAGTTTGATGTTCCTAGACTTCATGAACTAGTCAACTTCTCATCAGGTCTGATGTCCCGAGTCTTTCAAACTCTGATAGAGATATATGTTACAGATATGTCAGTTCTTATTCAGTTCAGTTCAGTCACTCAGTTGTGTCTGACTCTTTGTGATCCCATGAACTGCAGCAAGCCAGGCCTCCCTGTCCATCACCAACTCCCGGAGTCCACCCAAACCCATGTCCATCGAGTTGGTGATGCCATCCAGCCATCTCATCCTCTCATCCCCTTTTCCTCCTGCCCTCAATCTTTCCCAGCATCAGGGTCTTTTTAAATGAGTCAGCTCTTCACATCAGGTGGCCAAAGTATTGGAGTTTCAGCTTCAACATCAGTCCTTCCAATGAACACCCAGGGCTGATCTCCTTCAGAATGGACTGGTTGGGTCTCCTTGCAGTCCAAGGGACTCTCAAGAGTCTTCTCCAACACCACAATTCAAAAGCATCAGTTCTTCCTTGCTCAGCTTTATTTATAGTTCTTATTCAGTATCTACTAAATGCCAGATACTGTGCTATATGTTAAATAAGCATTATCTATCTTTTACACACATAGACACAACTTAAGAATCAGGTATCATGGTCCCATTTTAGATATTAAAAAAAAAAAAAAAAAAAACTGAGGCTCAAGAAGTTTAGACTACTTGTCCAAAATCTTAGAACTGGCGAACAGGGACTCAAAACCAGATGTTCATGATAATAATTTGTATTCTAGGTTATACTGCTTAATTTTAAATCTCCAAAAATACATACATAAATACCTATATATATATAATAAAATGTATTCAACACTGAAATATGTTTAACATTATATATATATAATGTTATATATATATATATATATATTAGCCCAAGGCCACCCAACAGCTAGCTAACCAGATGACGGAAACAAAGCTTTGACCCAGGCAGTCTGATTGAAGAGACCTAACCTATATTCACACTACTGTGATGCCTCGAAATAGAACACCCTCTCTTTCCTTGGGAAATCAGAAAAGCCTAACTCCAAACTAGAATAGAGATGACTAAGTAGTGAAAAGAATATCCGGGAGTTCGGCAACCTCAGCTCTTATTCTGGTTCAGAAACTAAATTTTTGCGTAACTGGGGCAAATCACTCATTTTCTTTATATATATATAATTATTTTATTCCAAGTCATCCTTTCTTGACTCTCAGTGTTGTCAGAGATTTTTCAAAATGTCAGGAGAATTCTAGGGAACTCCTGAGCAGCTGTAGGGTCTCTAAAGGGGTAGGGGTGGAACCCGTTAGATCATGCCAGGAGAGAAAAGAAGAGGAACTAGAATATCACTTAGTAGGATCCCCCTCCCAATACTTAGTATCACATTTCACATATATTATCTCTTTTCAGCTTCTCACCAGCTCAATGAGGAAGGTATCACTTCCCCATTTTGTAGATTAGATGAGCAAGATTTATGGAGACTGAATGAAAGGGTTTGAGATTCAGCTCTTGATGACTCTAAAGTCAATTGTTGACACCCCACCCCCATCCCGCCCACCACCACACACACAAACATACTCTGGAAGAGGATAATTTCTTTCCAAAGCCTCAGAGGTAGAACAGTCCCAGGTGATGAAAACTGAGGCCTGATGCTGCATCAGGGTGATCCAGGCCTTAGATTAACAGTACAACTCCTGGATCCCACCACAGACCAACCTACTTAGAGTAGCCTGGGTTGTATACCAGAGACATGTGCTTCAATGAGCTTTTTGGATGATAGCCCTGGAGAAAGGGAAGGATACCAACTTCAATAGTCTGGCCTGGAGAATTCCATGGACTGTATAGTCCATGGAGTCACGAAGAGTTGGACACGACTAAGAGACTCTCACTTCACTTGGATGATGCTTATGAATACTGATCTCGCCAGAGCACTTTGGGAAAGGAATAGTGAATGGGGAATGGGTAGCCTGAGGCTGTGAACACAAAAGCATCCAAGATGAATGGCTGGGATCATGGAGTAAGGTAGGATGTCAACATATGCCTAAGCATGTGTCTGTGTGTATAATCCTGTGAGGGGATAGGAGTGTGTGTAATATATGCCTCATGAATAGAATAGAACCTTTCTATTCAAAAGCTCATCTATCATTATTCTCCATCCCTCTATTCTGCTTTATTCCTCTCCCTAGTCCTTACCTTATTTTACATTACTTGTACTACTTCCTGGTGTATTTACTTTTGTCTCTCCTCTGTAGAATGTAAACTGCATGAGGGCAGGGACGTGGCTTTTGTTCACTGCTCTGCATCATCTAAACAGGGCTTGGTGCATTGTAGAATCTCAAAAAATGCTTTCTGAGTGATTGAATAATAGATGGCCTTCCAAGGAAGCTTGAGGCAGTACGTTTGGAAAGTCATCTGGAGCTGGCTAAAAGAGGATTAGACAGGCTTCCAGCCAGATCAGTAGCAGCAAGAGGATTCCAGTGGAAGCAGCTCAGTGAAAGAACCAAAATTTCCCAAGATGAAAATAGGATATGTAGAGCATCCCAGGGTTTATTCATGATAAAATCCTTTAAAAAGACACCCTCTCAGAACTAATGTTCCATAGAACATACTTTAAGAAATGCTGACCTAGACCAGCAGAGAGAAGCGGGCTTTAATGATCCAGACAAATATAGGCTTTGCTCTAGTAGAGGCAAGTTTACTAGAGTACTGGAGTGGGTTGCCATTCCCTTCTCCAGGGGATCTTCCCAACCCGGAGACCAAACCCAGGTCTCCTGCATTGCAGGAAAATGCTTTACCCTCTGAGCCACCAGGGAAGCCCCTAATAACAACCAACTTCCAACAAAGGTTTCAGTTCAGTTCAATTCAGTTGCTCAGTCGTGTCCGACTCTTTGCAACCCCATGAATTGCAGCACGTCAGGCCTCCCTGTCCATCACCAACTCCCAGAGTTCATTCAGACTCACGTCCATCGAGTCAGTGATGCCATCCAGCCATCTCATCCTCTGTCGTCCCCTT
The DNA here is from genome assembly GCA_935064755.1 of Tragelaphus eurycerus. Classification (NCBI taxonomy): domain Eukaryota; kingdom Metazoa; phylum Chordata; class Mammalia; order Artiodactyla; family Bovidae; genus Tragelaphus; species Tragelaphus eurycerus. Next base: position 3,162,391 of record CAKXYN010000083.1, read on the forward strand.
CTCCTCCTGCCCCCAATCCCTCCCAGCATCAGAGTCTTTTCCAATGAGTCAACTCTTTGCATGAGGTGGCCAAAGTACTAGAGTTTCAGCTTTAGCATCATTCCTTCCAAAGAAATCCCAGGGCTGATCTCCTTCAGAATGGACTGGTTGGATCTCCTTGCAGTCCAAGAGACTCTCAAGAGTCTTCTCCAACACCACAGTTCAAAAGCATGAATTCTTCGGTGTTCAGCTTTCTTCACAGTCCAGCTCTCACATCCATACATGACCACAGGAAAAACCATAGCCTTGACTAGACGAACCTTTGTTGGCAAAGTAATGTCTCTGCTTTTAAATATGCTATCTAGGTTGGTCATAACTTTCCTTCCAAGGAGTAAACATCTTTTAATTTCATGGCTGCAGTCACCATCTATAGTGAGTTTGGGGCACAAAAAAATAAAGTCTGACACTGTTTCCACTGTTTCCCCATCTATTTCCCATGAAGTGATGGGACCGGATGCCATGATCTTTGTTTTCTGAATGTTGAGTTTTAAGCCAACTTTTTCACTCTTCTCTTTCACTTTCATGAAGAGGATTTTTAGTTCCTCTTCACTTTCTGCCATAAGGGTGGTGTCATGTGCGTATCTGAGGTTGTTGATATTTCTCCTGGCAATCTTGATTCCAGCTTGTGCTTCATCCAGCTCAGCATTTCTCATGATGTACTCTGCATATAAGTTAAATAAGTAGGGTGACAGTATACAGCCTTGATGTACTTCTTTTCCTATTTGGAACCAGTTTGTTGTTCCATGTCCAGTAGTTCTAACTGTTGCTTCCTGACTTGCATATAGGTTTCTCAAGAGGCAGGTCAGGTGCTCTGGTATGCTCATCTCTTTCAGAATTTTCCACAGTTTATTGTGATCCACACAGTCAAAGGCTTTGGCATAGTCAATGAAGCAGAAATATACGTTTTTCTGGAACTCTCTTGCTTTTTCCATGATCCAGCGGATGTTGGCAATTTGATCTCTGGTTCCTCTGCCTTTTCTAAAACCAGCTTGCACATCTGGAAGTTCACGGTTCACATATTGCTGAAGCCTGGCTTGGAGAATTTTGAGCATTACTTTACTAGCATGTGAGATGAGTGCAATTGTGTGGTAGTTTGAGCATTCTTTGGCATTGCCTTTCTTTGGGATTGGAATGAAAACTGACCTTTTCCAGTCCTGTGGCCACTGCTGAGTTTTCCAAATTTGCTGGCATATTGAGTGCAGCACTTTCATAGCATCATCTTTCAGGATTTGAAATAGCTCCACTGGAATTCCATCACCTCCACTAGCTTTGTTCATAGTGATGCTTTCTAAGGCCCACTTGACTTCACATTCCAGGATGTCTGGCTCTAGGTGAGTGGTCACATCATCGTGATTATCTTGGTCATGATGATCTTTTTTGTACAGTTCTTCTGTGTATTCTTACCACCTCTTCTTAATATCTTCTGCTTCTGTTAGGTCCATACCATTTCTGTCCTTTATCGAGCCCATCTTTGCATGAAATGTTCCCTTGGTATCTCTAATTTTCTTGAAGAGATCTCTAGTCTTTCCCATTCTGTTGTTTTCCTCTATTTCTTTCCATTGGTTGCTGAAGAAGGCTTTCTTATCTCTTCTTGCTATTCCTTGGAATTCTGCATTCAGATGCTTATATCTTTCCTTTTCTCCTTTGCTTTTCACTTCTCTTCTTTTCACAGCTATTTGTAAGGCCTCCTCAGACAGCCATTTTGCTTTTTGCATTGGAGATGGTCTTGATCCCTGTCTCCTGTACAATGTCACAAACCTCAGTCCATAGTTCATCAGGGACTCTATCTATCAGATCTAGTCCGTTAAATCTATTTCTCACTTCCACTGTATAATCATAAGGGATTTTATTTAGGTCATACCTGAATGGTCTAGTGGTTTTCCCTTTCTTCAATTTCAGTCTGAATTTGGCAATAAGGAGTTCATGGTCTGAGCCACAGTCAGCTCCTGGTCTTGTTTTTGCTGACTGTACAGAACTTCTCCAAAGCTCAAAGGTTTACTTATTGCTTGTTCGTCATAGTTGGCAGGGAAATTTAACTAATTGTTGTCACTCAGGGGTCCAGATTTGTAGAGTAGCTACCATCTGTAATGTTGTTGGTTTCTGCATTAAAGGGGGGCGGGGGGGAAGACCGCTGGTTGGTCTCAAGTTCATCCATTAAATTCCCTGGCATGGAAGAGGCATATATTACTTAATGGTTACAATTCATTGGTCAAGACTAGTCTCATGTTCCAGGTGATGACAAGAAGCCTGGAAGTGTAATCCTTCTATGTGCTCAGAAGGTTTCCCATACAATACGATCATAATGCTTTAGTGAGCAACAGTAACCTCAATCTCAAGGGAAAGATTTGGAGGAATTTCTCTACCTATTGACCAAGAGCAAGAATCTTGGACAAAGGGATAATGAGAGAGATGGAGTGAAGGATTTCCAAGTACAGGTCAAGAAGCAGATTTCCTTGGGCTCTGATGTTGAAACACTCTTTTCAGACTTTTCTTTTAAATTTCCTTCTTCTTGGAAAGGACGACAGGGATTACTGGAAATTCTGGGTGGGTCTGAGTTTGGTTTTGATGTTCTAATTTTCCACCGTTTCTCCTCCATCTCACCTAAGGTCACATCTTTTTGGGGGATGGGGAGGTTGATTCACCATGTCCTGAGTCCTCGCCTGTGCCACTCTGAGTATTGGAGTGGGTTGAGACCCCTTCTTGATGATCAACTTTTCCCTTTTCTCATGGCTCAAGGAGGTTAGACAGGAGTCATCCCATTTGACCTTTGTGGCTTTCACTCCTGGTGTTCTCTTGCTCAGACTTTGGGGCATGCCTTCCAGGAGCCCCACCCCTGATTAGGGGATGGCCTGTCCTGCTGTCTTACTCCAAGACAACCATCCGCCCCCTAGACCTATTTTTTATTTTTTCACTTTTCTTAGGGTAACATGGCATAGTGTTATATACATAGAATGTGGAGTCAGATGTACTGAGTAAAATTCTGGATCTACCACCTCTATCCCTGTGATCGTGGGTGAGTTACTTCTCCCCTCATCATTCTTCCTTTCTTCATCTGTAAAATTGGGTCAATGACATCATATACCAGTTGTGACATGTGACAATCTTTGGAAAAGATGGCGGTACCTGAAGATCAGTTCCTAGATCAGTTGACTATTACTACATACCACACAACATAAAAACTTAGTGTCTGAAAATAAAAACAACATGTCATTGCCCCCACTGGGCAATTTATCTGTAGATGCACTGGGAATTTCCTATCTGGCTAGACTTGGAGAATCTTGGTGAGCTCAAACAAGTGTTTATATTCTGCAGTTGGGTTCACTGGGGTTGACTAGTCTAGGATTATCACTTATCATTTATCAGTTGGCCAACTGCTGACTTGGACCACAGGGGAGACAAGAACATATATCTTTCATTATCTATTTTGCTCTTGTTCTGCCCTTGTCCTCTCGGCAGCCAGCAAAGAACCAAGACAGAAAGCAGAAATGTGTAAAACCTGTCTGACGTAAGTTCAAAACTGGCACAAAGTCTCTTCTCCAACAAAGCATGTCCCAAGACTAGCCCAAATTCAAGGGTTGGCAAGGTAGTCTCCATTTGCCTCCTGATGGGGGAAGCTGTCAGGTAGCATCACAAAAGCTGTTGGTACAGGAATGCATGGAATATCAGAGCCATTTTTGCAGGCAGTCTACACAGCTCCATCATGCTAATTCCTCTCTCAAGTCAGGAATGCATGGAATATCAGAGCCATTTTTGCAGGCAGTCTACACAGCTCCATCATGCTAATTCCTCTCTCAAGTATTTCTTGTCCCGCTCTAGTTCTGGGCTTACTGATTGTGAGCTTCTTGAAGTCAGGCATGACATATTATGCATCTCTATATTCCACATTTCCTGAGCATCAAATGAGCACTACAACCATTATCACTGAGGACTTCCCTGGTGGCTCAGCAGTAAAGAACCTGGCTGCCAATTCAGGAGACACAAGTTCCATCCCTGGGTCAGAAAGATCCACTGGAGAAGGAACTGGCAACCCACTCCAGGATTCTTGCCTGGAAAATTTCATGGACAGAGGAGCCTGGTAGGCTACAAGCCATGGAGTCATGAGAGTCAGACGTGACTTAGGGACTGAACACGCATGCATGCACTACCATCCCTACCATTTAGCACATGTCGAATTCATTCCAGACTCTGTTTGAATAGTTTTTCAACATATCACCTTATCCTTACAACTATTCTCTTTCTAATTGTTGTTCTTCCCTGTCTTCTCCTTCCCATACACCTAGTAGGTACCCAATATCAACTAAAGGAAGCTTTTTTTTCCTACTGTAAGTTTTCTCTGGGGCTAACACCTGCTTTGCGTTTCCAGGAGATGGGCCAGAAGTGGGTTGATGAGTCAGTCATTCCTATCTCTGACTTCTCCCAGAACCCACTCTGGTGGCTCACCTGTCTCACCTCGAGTTCACCCCACAGACATGTTATCCTGGGGTGAATTCTGGACTCTTGTAATATTTCCCATGCTCTGCAATGCCTATATTACTCACTTCACTCACCCACACACCTCCTACTCCCCGCCATTCATGTCTTTACCCACATTGCTCCTAGTCTTTTGCTTATGTGAGTTTATCACAGTTACTTTTCAGACAGAGATACCATAAACCCTTACAGTGAGTCATAAAGGGCAATAAAAATGCCTTTTTATTGCCAAGTACTTGTCCTGACATCTCACTTGATTTCTGGACCCACCTGACTGGATATGAGGCAGGCACAATAGTCCCTATTTACAGGCACCAATACTGAGACATAGACAGGTTCCATGGCTTGCTCTGGGTCACACAAATACAATGATGTTCAAGATGGAAAGAAATCCAAGGATTTATGATCTATGGACCAGCAATAGTTCAATCCTCTTATCATTTAACTTCACCTATTCTGCAGTTTCTCATATTTCTCCAGCCTTCCATACTGTTGTGTAGCAATGCTGACTGACTGTAATCAAGGAAAACCTAATTTAGAAATGAGCTATAGCATCACTTTAACACACACAGTATCAAGAGGGCTAAGTAGAAAGAAGTAAACACAAACCTGCTTGTAAATAAAAAGCACAGAATAAATACAAGAAAGACGTTGATTTATTTATTATTACATATTGTGGAGCGTTAAACACTAGAGGCAGAGTCTTATAATTTGTCTGGATTTTGACTATATGCCAAGCATAATTCAGAAACGGAAGGCATGGGGAGTCTGTTCACCTTAGGAGAAACCCTCTTGTTTTGTGCCCAAGTGTTTTGCATTTAGACAGCACAGGTTTTTAATCAAGTTTCTGTCCCTTTCTCATTTTGTGATCTTGAGCAAGTTGCATAATATGTTTGATCCTCAGTTTCTTCATCCTGTATGAGTGGGTATTAACCTTCACACCACAGGTTTATTAGAAAGATTAAATGAGATGATGCAAATAGAGCTCTGACACATAGGAGCCTTTCTGCAGGCTATTACTATTGTTGTTGTTGTTATTGTTAACAAATATGAATGAGGTAAGAATGAGTCATGTTAGTCAATTGCTCAACTCTCTCCTGTTCAGTCCTCATCGTATTTTTGTCTCTATTATTCACTCTGTGTTTGTTTTCCAGAGGTATAAGCCTTTTCTGTTTTATGTGCCCAATTCCAGGATGACTTTTAGGTCGGAGGGGTAATTTGGAACATAAGCGATGTATTTGGGTTCCTTTAGTGTCTTTATTCTTTTGCAAAGGTGTATGTAAGCTAGAAAAAATGGTAATTTAGGAAAATATTAATATCCAAAAAACCTAGGCAGACAAAACAGTGAGTCTGTGATCTCTGGACTGAGTTTCTGAATGGTAAACACAACAACCGTGACCATCGTGTTAAGGAGGTCTGTTAGTTCAAACCTTCATGATCTAAAATCCTTTGAATCAATTTTACATCTATAGTAGCTTTCTTTTCTTTTCTTTTTTTTGGGGGGCATGTATCAAAACCTACAAAAGTTAAAGACAAAAGCCCAACAAATCATAAGAATCTGCCTCTGGTGTTTCCTGCTCCACAATACTGTGCTATGCTATGCTATGCTAAGTCACTTCAGTCATGTCCGACTCTGTGTGACCCCATAGACGGTAACCTACCAGGCTCCCCCGTCCCTGGGATTCTCCAGGCAAGAACACTGGAGTGGGTTGCCATTTCCTTCTCCAATGCATGAAAGTGAAAAGTGAAAGTGAAGTCTCTCAGTCGTGTCTGACTCTTAGCGACCCCATGGTAGTAATAGGTAAATCGACCTCTTTCTTGTAGTCTGTGCCTTTTTTGTTTACAAGCAGGTTTGTGTTTACTTCTTTCTCCCTAGCCCTCACAATATGTGTGTGTTAGTTTAAGTGATGCTATAACTCATTTGCAAAACTAGAGATGAAGAAATTGGACTCAGAGGGGTAAAGCAGCATACCCAGTTTATCTAATTAAACATCAGAGGGCTGTTGATCATACCTCACGAAGGTCGTTTAAAAAACACAACTAGATGTTGAATGCACTGACACCAGTGTGTTCACAACCCAGTCCAGCCACCTCTCTACCCAGTGGCAGTGCTGCAATAAGATAAAATGGGATCAAAGTTGGTCTAATCAAGGCATTTCCTTCTACACTCAGCTAGGCAGGAACACTTTAAATCGTGGCTTTCTTCCTGAGGATCGGATAGTTGGAGAGAACTGAATGGAATTATAGGAGACAGATCACTCTGATGAAGAAGCAAGGAAGGGACTGAATAATTCAGTGAAATTTAATGGGCTTTCAGAACATGCCAGCAATCTGTTCCCATTCTCAAACCAGATGCCACCGAGCCAGCACTCTTTCTGTCTGTCTGATCCATTTGAGCAGTCTCACTGGGGGGCAAATGATGGTTTTTCCTAAAAGGTAGAGAAAGGTTGTCTTCTGAGAAGCCCAGGCTTCCCAGGTGGCACTACTGGTCAAGAACCTGTCTGCCAGTTCAGGAGATGTAAAAGGCACTTTTGATTCTTGAGTTGGAAAGAGCCCCTGGAGGTGGGCATGGCAACCCACTCCAGTATCCTTGCCTGGAGAATCCCATGAACAGAGGAACCTGGTGGGCTGCAGTCCATAGAGTCTTGAGGACTTCCCTCCTTTTGGATCCATCATTATGCACTAGAGAAGCAGAGATGTGCTAGATAGATGTCCCTGACCTTGTCACAACTCACTCACATCTGGGATGTCACAAAGGTCCATTACTATTCTGCACGATTCCCAGCTGTAGAACAAGGAGTTTGGGCCCTTGTCCCAGAACATCTTTTAAATCCCCAAATTCCATGGTTTTCAGTCACTTGATCACATGAGCAGCTCCTGCCAGGACTCCTTTGGGAGAGACAGTCTAGTCCTGTCACCAACCTTGGGCAGATTAGTCTAATTGAGCCTTTTCTTCATCTGTAAAAGAATCATTGTAGTTTTCAGTCTGTCTGCCCTCTGATGGAGAAGGATGAGAGGCTTATGGAAGCTTCCTGATGGGAGAGACTGACTGAGGGGGAAACTGGGTCTTGTTCTGAAGGGCACGGCCACGTTCAGTAAATCTTTAATCCAATTTTCTGTTGATTGATGGGGCTGTGTTCTCTCCCTGTTATTTACCTGGGGCCAAACAATGGCAGAGGGCTTCTCTGGTGGCTCAGACGGTAAAGGGTCTGCCTGCAATGTGGGAACCCAGGTTCGATTCGTGGGTTGGGAAGATCCCCTGGGGAAGGAAATGGCAATCCACTCCAGCACTCTTGCCTGGAAAATGCCATGGACAAAGGAGCCTGATAGGCTACAGTCCATGGGGTCACAAAGAGTTGGACACAACTGAGCAACTTCACTTCAAATTATGGCAGAGGTAAGAAAGATAATGGTGACCTCTTTCAAAACATCCCATGCGTGCATTGCTGCATTCAGTGGCCCCAACCCTGCAGCAGGCTACCACCAACCCATGACTCCGCTGGAGTCTCCTGGACACTCAGACAAGTCTGGTTCAGTCTCTTGTGGGGTAATTGCTCCTTTCTGCTGAGTCCTGGTACACAAAGTTCTGTTTGTGCCCTCCAAGAATCTATTTCCTAGTCCTGTGTAAGTTCTGGCAGCTCTATGGTGGGGTTAATGGTGACCTCCTCCAAGAGGGCTTATGCCATACCCAAGTCTGCTGCACCCAGAGTCCCTGCCCCTGTGGCAGTCTACTGCTGACCCGTACCTCCATAGGAGATGCTCAAACTCAGTGAGTTTTGCCAAGAGAATGCACTGGTCATGGCAAACACCCTCTTCCAACAACACAAGAGAAGACGCTACACATGGGCTTCACCAGGTGGTCAACACCGAAATCAAATTAATTATATTCTTTGCAGCCGAATATGGAGAAGGTCTATACAGTCAGCAAAAACAAGACCAGGAGCTGACTGTGGCTCAGATCATGAACTCCTTATTGCCAAATTCAGACTTAAATTGAAGAAACTAGGAAACCCACTAGACCATTCAGGTATGACCTAAATCAAATCACTTACAACTATACAGTGGAAGTGACAAATGGATTCAAGGGATTAGATCTGATAGACAGAGTGCCTGAAGAACTATGGACGGAGGTTCATGACATTGTACAGGAGGCAGTGATCAAGACCATCCCCGAGAAAAAGAAATGTAAAAAGGTAAAATGGTTGTCTGAGGAGGCCTTGCAAACAGCTATGAAAAGAAGAGAAGTGAAAGGCAAAGAAGGAAAATAAAGATATACCCATTTGAATGCAGAGTTCCAAGGAATATCAAGGAGAGATAAGAAAGCCTTCCTCAGTGATTAATGCAAATAAATAGAGGAAAACAATAGAATGGGAAAGACTAGAGATCTTTTCAAGAAAATAAGAGATATCAAGGGAACATTTCATTCAAAGATGGGCACAATAAAGGATAGAAATGGTATGGACCTAACAGAAGCAGAAGATATTAAGAAGAGATGACAAGAATACACAGAAGAACTATACAAAAAAGATCTTCATGACCCAGATAATTACAATGGTGTGACCGCAAACCTAGAGCTAGACTTCCTGGAATGTGAAGTCAAATGGGCCTTAGGAAGCATCACTATGAACAAAGCTAGTGGAGGTGATGGAATTCCAGTTGAGTTATTTCAAATCCTAAAAGATGATGCTGTAAAAGTGTTGCACTCAATATGCCAGCAAATTTGGAAGACTCAGCAGTGGCCACAGGATTGGAAAAGGTCAGTTTTCATTCCAATCCCAAAGAAAGGCAATGCCAAAGAATGCTCAAACTACCGCACAGTTGCACTCATCTCATGCACTAGTAAAGTAATGCTCAAAATTCTCCAAACCAGGCATCAACAATACATAAACTGTGAACTTCCAGATGTTCAAGCTGGATTTAGAAAAGGCAGAGGAACCTGAGATCAAATTGCCAACATTTTTTGGATCAACGAAAAATCAATAGTGTTCCAGAAAATCATCTACTTCTGCTTCATTGACTATGTCAAAGCCTTTGACTGTGTGGATCACTACAAGCTGTAGAAAATTCTTCAAGAGATGGGAATACCAGACCACCTGACCTGCCTTCTGAGAAATCCATATGCAGGTCAGGAAGCAATAGTTAGAACTGGACATTGAAAAACAGATTGGTTCCAAATAGGAAAAGGAGTATGTCAAGGCTGTATATTGTCACCCTGTTTATTTAACTTATATGCAGAGTACATCATGAGAAACGCTGGGCTGGATGAAGCACAAGCTGGAATCAAGATTCCCAGGAGAAATATCAATAACCTCAAATGCAGATGACACCACCTTTATGGCAGAAAGTGAAGAAGAACTAAAGAGCCTCTTGATGAGAGTGAAAGAGGAGAGTGAAAAAGTTGGCTTAAAGCTCAACATTCAGAAAACGAAGATCATGGCATTCGGTCCCATCACTTCATGGGAAATAGATGTGGAAATAGTGGAACCAGTGCCAAACTTTATTTTTCTGGGCTCCGAAATCACTGCAGATGGTGACTGCAGCCATGAAATTAAAAGAAGCTTACTCCTTGGAAGGAAAGTTATGACCAACCTAGACAGCATATTAAAAGCGGAGACATTACTTTGTCAACAAAGGTCCGTCTAGTCAAGGCTATGGTTTTTCCAGTGGTCATGTATCAATGTGAGAGTTGGGCTGTAAAAAAAGCTGAGTGCCAAATAATTGATGCTTTTGAACTGTGGTGTTGGAAAAGACTCTTGAGAATCCCTTGGACTACAAGGAGGTCCAACCAGTCCATCCTAAAGGAGATCAGTCCTGGGTGTTCATTGGAAGGACTGATGTTGAAGCTGAAACTCCAATACTGTGGCCACCTGATGCAAAAACCTGACTCATTTGAAAAGACCCTGATGTTGGGAAAGATTGAGGGCAGGAGGAGAAGGGGACGACGGAGGATGAGATGGCTGAATGGCATCACTGACTCAATGGACATGAGTCTGGGTGGACTCCGGGAGTTGGAGATGGACAGGGAGGCCTGGGGGGCTGCAGTCCATGGTGTCACAAAGCGACTGAACTGATCTGAACTGAAGAGAAGCATTGAATGATAACACTTGTCTCATAGACTTTTGAAAGGATAGAGTCAGATCTCGCATATAAAATTCTTTATTTCAGAATTTAGCAGCAAGCACTGAAATATTAGCTTCCATTGTTATCATGATTAGCATCATCTTTCTCCTTTTCTAACTAATTTTATTGGCATATAATCGATTTAAAAAGTTGTGTTAGATTCCACTCTACAGCAGTTAATCTACTCTTTTTAAGATTATTTTCCAATATAGATCATTACAGAGTATTGAGTAGAGTTCTCTGTGCTAGACCGTAGATTCTTATTAGATATATATTTTAAATACATGTGTTGTAGTGTGTCTATATCAATTTATAACAGCCAGAACATGGAAGCAACCTCAATGTTCCTCAGTAGATGAATGGATAAAGAAGACATGGTACATACATACAATGGAACATTGTCTTTATTCTTATCAATTAACTCTTTTCTGCTGTCCCGTGAGCCTCTGGAGCCAGAGAAAGATGTGAAGTGAAAGAGCATCCCTGTGGACTCCTTGGGCTTCCCTTGTGACTCAGCTGGTAAAGAATCTGCCTGCAATGTGGGAGACCTGGGTTCAATCCTTGGGTTGGGCAGATCCTCTAGAGAAGGGAAAGGCTACCCACTCCAGTATTCTGGCCTGGAGAATTCCATGGACTGCATAGTCCATGGGGTTGCAGAGAGTCAGACTTCTTGGGCCTTCAAGGAAAATGAACACTCCCCACTGTCGGTGCTATCAATTAGTCACATTTCCTATGGAAATCAACTCTCCCAAAGAGAGAGCAATATTAATTTCAAGCATAAGAAAAGAGCAGGAAACAAAAATTAGTCACAGCTTCAAATGTTCAAATGCCATTGGTGTTATTATCTCAGCAGCCAGGTACCTGGTGCTTCCACAGCTATTTAGCATAATGGATGTTGCTGACAGGCTTCTCCACAGAGCTCTCACTCACCGGTGTACACCTGGGGTATTAACCGGGACTGTATTTAAACAACACGCTCTTCTCGTGCCTAAATGGAAGGGCTTTCACTTTCAGGGCTCAGTGGCTGCTCAATATGGAAAGGCTGGTTTTCAGCTACTCGTAAGTCTCTGCTAGGAGATCCCCCAAGAAGATTGAAGCTCCCCTTCCCTAACATACTGGGGTGCGAAGTTCTATCCGTTGGAACAGAGTCAAGTCTCTTTCGGTTGGTTTCTCCTTTCATTTTGCAGCATCATGTCACCAAACAGGCTCAGTTTCTCACTTGCCTCATATTCTTCTATTCAGATGGTAGAAATTGGGAACTGGGACTGTGTGTGTCTCCTTTTGTAATTTGATCATAAAAAAAAAAAAATCATACTGTGTCAGAAACTTTAAGCAACATAGAAATCTGCCCATGAAAGTGTAAAATTCCTTAGCCAACCATATACCCCAATCTCAACAAGCTCATAACCCCAAACATGGTGACGATTAACAGTATAATGTGTAACTTTCCACATTTTTAATGATGAATTGACTATTGCAATTAGATGGGGTGGGAGGAAGCTGCCCTATTCAGAGGGATTCATTGTATAAAGGACATTCTTTGGGGAATATGTAAGAAAATGGGAGCCTCTAATATGGCTACAAGAGTTTGGGAGGAAACATATAAATGTATAAAGAGGCTCCACCCCTGAAGGTGGAAGATGGGCTGGGAGAGGGCTGGAGGAAGGAAAGGAGGTGATGCTGAAGCCAGGAAGCCAATCTTGTTTCACTTCTTACCTCTCTGCTCGATAAAACACTGTAACTCTTTAGCAACACAAACCCAACACAAGAAAAGACTTGGATGTGAGTTGATTCTTGGAGATAGGGACAAAAGGATTGAGTTTTGCACCCCAGGTTCAAATGGGGTAGGATGGAAGCAGCAGGATATGTAGCAGCAGGTAGAAACATGAGGGGGAAAGTCCTGAAAGTTGCAGAAACCGTGAGGAAGATTTTTAAATATTAAGATATAAAATTTAGATTTGGGCCAGAAGTAACTGTGCTTTAAGAATCGAAGCTCTGCAAGTAAGATCATTATACCATTTTTATAGATTCCATATATATGCGTATTCAGTGGGATATTTGTTTTTCTTTTAATGAGAACCTACCATGTAGCACAGGAAACTCTACTCATGCTCTATGGTGACCTAAATGGAAAGGAAATCCAAAATGGGGGGATGTATGTACACACAGAGCTGATCCACTTTGCTGTGGAGTTAGAAACTAACACAACATCGTAAAGCAAGTCTACTCCAATAAAAATTAATTAAAAATTAATAAATAAATCTAGGCTAAAAAAAGAATCTGTTATCAGCTGCTGATATTCTATATTATTATATTATTATACATGTTTATATGTATTATATATGTATATATATACATATGCATGTCTATCGGAGAAGGCGATGGCACCCCACTCCAGTACTTTTGCCTGGAAAACCCCATGGATGGAGGAGCCTGGTGGGCTGCAGTCCATGGGGTCACTAGGAGTTGGACACGACTGAGCGACTTCACTTTCTCTTTTCACTTTCATGCATTGGAGAAGGAAATGGCAACCCACTCCAGTGTTCTTGCCTGGAGAATCCCAGGGACGGGGAGCCTGGCAGGCTGCCATCTCTAGGGTCGCACAGAGTCGGACACGACTAAAGTGACCTAGCAGCAGCAGCATGCATGTCTATGCATGTATCATTTCAGTTCAGTCGCTCAGTCTTTGCAACCCCATGAACTGCAGCATGCCAGGCCTCCCTGTCCATCACCAACTCCCAGAGTCCACCCAAACCCATGTCCGTCAAGTCAGTGATGCCTTCCAATCATCTCATCCTCTGTCGTCCCCTTTCCTCCTGCCCTCAATCTTTCCCAACATCAGGGTCTTTTCAAATGAGTCAGGTCTTCACATCAGGTGGTCAAAGTATTGGAGTTTCAGCTTCAACATCAGTCCTTCCAATGAACACCCAGGACTGATCCCCTTTAGAATGGACTGGTTGGATCTCCTTGCAGTCCAGGGGACTCTCAAGAGTCTTCTCCAACACCACAGTTCAAAGGCATCAATTCTTCAGTGCTCAGCTTTCTTTATAGTACAATGTTCACATTCATATATGACCACTGGAAAAACCATAGCCTTGACTAGATGGACCTTTGTTGGCAAAGTAATGTTTCTGCTTTTTAATATGCTGTCTAGGTTGGTCATAACTTTCCTTCCAAGGAGTAAGCATCTTTTAATTTCATGGCTGTAATCACCATATGCAGTGTTTTTAGAGCCCAGAAAAATAAAGTCTATGCATGTATGTGTGCATATTATATATATATATATATATATATATACACACACACACACACACACACACAAAGGTATATAGTGTTGCAACTTGCTTTTTCATTCAGAAATAAATTGTGACATTGATTCATTGTATTTCAAAAATATTTAGCAATAGCCTGCCATGAGTCAGGGCCTATGCTACAGATACTGGAAAACAACATGAAGAATCTTACCATGTCTATACCATCAGATCAATTTCATTCTTTTTAATGACCACATCAAATTCTTCAGTGAAAAGCTCTGTTTTGTTTTGTTCTATTTCATTTCGATAACATGTCCTGGAGTGACAGATATGGAGGTTATTTTTAATCTGAGATATCATACACAGTGATCCAATGTACTGATATATTTGTGAAAGTATTTATATGCAAATATTTTTGGAGGTGTCTTTCTTAAGGATGATTGGAGAAGTCAAGACACATGCATATTTTAACATTAAATCAGTACTGCCTGATTCACTCCAAAAGCTAATGTCATAAAAATTTACCCTACAGAATCTCAAAGAACCAAAGACTATTGTAGAAGTAAAATCCTTGTGAGATCCTGTCAAGAATACTGATGAGGGTTTAACTGATCATATTCCTACCATGTACCAGCTTTGGGGCTTCTCAGTTGGCACAGTATAGAATCTGCCTGCCAGTTCAGGAAACACAAGAGACATGAATTCAATCCATAGGTCAAGAAGATTCCCTGAAGGAGGAAATGGCAACCCGCTCCAGTACTCTTGCTTGGAAAATCCCACGGACAGAGGAGCCTAGCGGGCTACAGCCCACAGGGTCGCAAAGAGTCAGACGTGACTGAGCACACGGGTACAGGTCTTCCTTTGTGTGTTTCAAACCTTGGGGCTGTTACATATGAAAGAAGGAAGCTCAGAGAAGGAAAAGTAACATGGTTCCTGAATGGCATAGGCAAAAGCTGAGCTCTTTCATTCTCTGAAGCCCACTCTTCTTCCAACTGTATGTAACGGTCTGCCAGACACGAGTATTAAGTGAGGTGTTCCACTAGGAGAAACTGCTTAATAAATGAAAGGGTTCAGTGGCCAAACAATTTTGGAAAACATTTTATATAGTCTGTATGTTTTTCGAAAATTTACAATATTTGTGATCTTGCTTATAGCATCCTCTATATTCCCAGAAAGTGAAAGAAAGTGAAAGTGAAGTCGCTCAGTCGTGTCCGACTCTTTGCAACCCCGTGGACTGTAGCCTACCAGGCTCCTCCATTCCCAGAGAAGTCAACAAGTTAGGGAGCGCGTGTAGGATGGATGATGTGGGGGCCGGATACAATGAAGAGGAAAGGATAAACGATAGAAATTACTTTGGTGAATTTCTCAGGAAAGATAAAAAAATATCAAGTATACATCAAAAGAAAAGAATTAGAAATTTAATTTAAATGTACAGAAACTAAGGATTTGAGAAGTCAAAAGACTTGTCCAGTTCTAATTAGCTGGTAGGTTACAGAGTCAAGATTTCTGCCTAGGTATATTTGACCCTACAGCCCTGTCATTGTTCAGCCACTAAGTCATGCCTGGTTCTTTGTGACCCCATAGATTGCAGCATGCCAAGCTTTCCTGTCTTTCACCACCTCCCTGAGTTTGGTCAAACTTATGTTCATTGAATCGGTGATATCATCCAACAATTTCATCCTCTGTCACCCACTTCTCTTGCTCTCAATCTTTTCCATCATCAGGGTCTTTTCCAGTGAATTGGCTGTTTGCATCAGGTGGCCAAAGTATTGGAGTTTCAGCGTCAGTCCTTCCAATGAATATTCAGGTGATATCCCTTAAAAGATTGACCGGTTTGATCTCCTTGCAGTCCAAGGGAGTCTCAAGAGTCTTCTCCAGTATTACAATTCAAAAGCATCAGTTCTTTGGCACTCAGCCTTATTTATGGTCCAACTGTCACATCCATACATGACTATTGGAAAAACCATAGCTTTGACTATACAGACCCTTGTCAGCAAAGTAATGTCTCTGCTTTTTAATACATTGTCTAGGTTTGTCATGGGCTTTGCTGGTGCTCAGGGAAGGTAAAGAAGGTGCTCAATTAGGTAAAGAATCTGCCTGCAGTGCAGGAGACCCGGGTTCAGTCCCTGGATTGAAGGCAGCAATTACCATCCAAAGTGATTTTGGAGCCCAAGAAAATAAAATCTGCCACTGTTTCCATCTTTTCCCCATCTACTTGCCATGAAATATCTAGGTATATTTTACCTTACAGCTATAGAATTCTATAATTCTAGGACTCTTTCCTCAAAACTCCTAGGGGAATCCCAGTGGTGCTAGGATAGAGTACCAAAACTCAGTGAACTACGATAGAGTACCAAACTCAATGAGCCAAGGGTGGGATGGGGTTGGGGCTGGGCCACAAGACCAACTTACAGAGAGATGAAGTAGCCACAACTAATCCTCCAGTAAATCAGCCCTCTTCACAGTCTGCCAGAGAGAGACTCTCTTTTCCCCCAGGATGAGTTAATTCTGAAAATCAAAAGCCTTATAGAGAACATGTTGGAGATTTCCAATTAGGCTTCCTTGAACTATGCCTTTGAAATTCCCTCGTTCCTTTTTGTATGTTTCTTTTTTATTATTTTACTTTTTAAATTTTGATTGGAGGATGATTGCTTTATAATGTGGCATTCATTTCTGCCATAGGCTGGTGTAAGTCAGCCATGAGTATACACATATCCCCTCCCTCCTGAGCCTCTCTCCCACATCCCATGTTCTCACCCCTCCAGGTCATCGCAGAGTGCTGGGCTGAGCTCCCTGAGTTATACAGCAGCTTCCCACTCGCTCTCTATTTTTCACATGGATAGTGTATATATGTCCATGCTACCGTTTCAGTTCATCTTACTCTCTCCTTCCCCCACTGTGTCCCTATGTTCATTCTCTATTCCTGCCCTGCAAATAGGTTCATCAGAACCATTTTTCCTAGATTACATATATATGCATTAATATATGAAACTTTTCTCTTTCTGACTTACTTCACTCTGTATAACAGGCTCTAAGTTGATCCACCTCAGTTCAACTGACTCAAATTCATTCCTTTTTAATGGCTGAGTAATATTCCATTTCATATATCTACCAAAACTTCTGTATCCATCATCTGTTGATGGATATTTAGGTTGCTTCCATGTTCTAGCTGGAAATGCTGCAATGAACATTGGGTACATGTGTCTTTTTGAATTACAGTTTTCTCAGGGTAAATGCCCAGAGTGGGACTGCTGTATCATATGGTAGTTTTATTCCTCGATTTTTAAGAAATCCCCATACTGTTCTCCATAGTGGCTGTATTAATTTACATTCCCAGTAACTGTGCAAGAGGGTTTCCTTTTCTCCACACCCTCTGCAGCATTTATTGTCTGTAGATTTTTTGAAGATAGTCATTCTGACTGATGTGAGGTGATACCTCACAGTAGTTTGGAATTGCGTTTCCCTAATGATGAGGAAGGCTGAACGCCAAAGAATTGATGCTTTTGAACTGTGGTGTTGGAGAAGACTCTTGAGAGTCCCTTGGACTGCAAGGAGATCCAACCAGTCCATTCTGAAGGAGATCAGCCCTGGGATTTCTTTGGAAGGAATGATGCTAAAGCTGAAACTCCAGTATTTTGGCCACCTCATGCGAAGAGTTGACTCATTGGAGAAGACTCTGATGCTGGGAGGGATTGAGGGCAGGAGGAGAAGGGGACGACAGAGGATGAGATGGCTGGATGGCATCACTGACTCGATGGATGCGAGTCTGAGTGACCTCCGGGAGCTGGTGATGGACAGGGAGGCCTGGCGTGCTGCGGTTCATGGGGTCGCAAAGAGTCGGACACGACTGAGCGACTGATCTGATCTGATCTGAATGATGAGCGATGTTGAGCATCTTTTCATGTGCCATCTGTCCATCTTCTTTGGAGAAATGACTGTTTAGGTCTTCCACCCATTTTTTGACTGGGTTTTTCTTTTTCTGATATTGAGTTCCATGAGCTACTTGTACATTTTGGATATTTATCCTTTTTTAGTTGCTTCACTTCCAATTATTTTCTCCCATTCTGAGGGTTGTCTTTTAGTCTTGTTTATAGTTTCCTGAAAATCCCCTGGAGAAGGTATAACCTACCCACTTCACTATTCTTGGGCTTCCCTTGTGGCTCAGTTGGTGAAAAATCTGCCTGCAGTGCATTCAATCCCTGAGTTGGGAAGATTCCCTGGAGGAGGGAAAGGCTATCCACTCCAGTATTCTAGCCTGGACAACTCCATGGACTGTGTAGTCCTTGGGGTCACAAAGAGTCGGACATGACAGAGCAACTTTCACTTTCACTTTGCTGTGCAGAACTTAAGTTCTTCTGATCCTGGGGTTAACTTTGCAGTGATAAAGAAGGAGCTTAACCGGACTTACTAGTATAATTTTCCTGTATACAGGTTGGGTTGGCCAAGCTATTTTCATATGAATTTGATGCTATCAGTAATATAAAGATATCTTATTTATTGATTATTTATGTGCCATGCATACCACCCAATGATCAAAAATCATATTTTTCAAGCATTTTAAACATCTTTACAACAACAATAATAACGACAGATCACAAAGGGGCAGAAGGAAGCTTTTGGAGGTGACAGTTAATATTAGTGTCTTGATTGAAATAAGAATTATTATTCTCACTTTTATCTATAAGGAAACTACAAAACCAAATTGTGCAGATCCCCAGAGTAAATATAGAGTGGAGCCAAAATTCTAAGCCCAATCTGTCTGAAGTCAAAGCCTCGTTAACCCAATATTCAAGCTGAGGCATCTCAGACTGAAATGTATTTTAATCTCAGCTTTTAAAAACATAGCCGAAATCAAATTCTGATTTAGTAGGCCATGGAGTCTGCATTTTGACAAGAGCCACCCAATAATTTTGAGCACCATATTTGTGAAGAAAACTTTTTGAGACTACAAAGAGACTCTTTTCTTGGTATGAATTGTTTCCTTTCCCCAAAATGTGAGTGTGAATGGTGTGTCCTAAATAATAACAATAGTAAAGCTGAAAAATGGGAACAATGACAAGAAAGATCTATTTCCAGAGAAAAGAAAAGTAAGATCGGGATAATGAAGAAGGACGAAATTATCTTTCCTGAAATATTTGATTTCTAGTTTAGTGTAAACAGTGTGTTTTTATCGCAGTGATCTTACTTTTCTCTGTTCTGCTGGCTTCCTGAATTGCCAATTGGTGCATTCCTTGGACCAGAGACAAGACAGCATCAGCCCCGAGAAAAAAAGAAAGTGACTGGGCAGGGGCTTGGTGGACAGATCATTTGCCTCTTCCCTCTTGTGCCCTTCCAGACTCCCAAAACCAAGAGGAGTGCACAGAACTGTGAACACGAGGGGCCAGCAGGCGAGTGGTTTCCTCTGGGGTATGAAATGTACAACTTACGCATTGCCTGGAAATGCCATAAGGATTTAATATTTGTTACAGATACAGTGAGGCTGCATTAATATTTTAATGGTGAATGAATATTTAATCCAAAACTCTGAATGGAAAGCGGACAAGATAACCATGGCAGGAACAGTCACACCACCGAGCTGAAGATGTTAATGATTCGCTGGCTCTGGCAGTGGTGATAATACCACACAGCGTATCCATTATACAATGCCTTTGCAATATTAGTAAGTCACGCCTCAGAATCAAAATTGAAAGAAGCGTTGTTTACTCTTTGAGAAGCAGTATGAAGCATTGGATGGAGCAAATCTTTGGAATCATGGGAGCCTGGAATTGAGTTCCAAGTGTATGTTTTGCTGGTCATGCAAATGGAAAGAAGACCATTCACCTCTTTGAGCTTTATCTTCAAGATGAGATCAGCACCTCCTTGATATGATTATTGGCTGCATACACTATTTACTCACTTGCTTTCTTTTCTCCTTAAGATATGGGAGAAAAAAACTGAAGGTGGTTGCAATTAATTGAAATTAATTATCTCTTAATTTAGTCCCTTGTCTACTTCTTGAAGGAAACAATGATGTTTTCATTTTCTTATTTCTCCTAGATACTTATATCTATCATTCTATTTCAGTGGAAAATTTTCTAAGTAGCTGGGGGAAGCTCTATTTAAACTCAATTCTATCCATTCAATTTGATCCTTAAATTAAAGCACATGGATAATACTTGTTTTTTAAATGCACTGAGGCAACTTTGTATTGTCCCACTGTTAAAGGTCACATTTACAAGATAATTGCAATGCATCAGTAAGATTTCCTGGCAGGTAATTGTCCCTCCTCAAAGGCTAGACTGTGGTGCAGGTTGCCCTCCTCTCCCCTCTGTGGCCCCACTAGACTCTGTTTGCTTCCTTATTTTGTCACTTGGAACTTTCCATCACTTAATAAACATGTGGGCTTGAGAGTTCGAGAGCTTCTAGATGCAAGTCTCTACTTGATTCATTATCTGTAGTGTGATCTTGAGCAAGGTCATCAGTCAATCCTCTTGTCAAGGGACTTTCATTTGTAAAATTGTGACAGTGACATTTAATCTCATTGCTTCCCAAGCATCTATGAAATATATATATACACACATACATATATATATAATATGTGAATGTGGAATATATATATATACACACACACACACATACAGTGAAATAGTTTGCAGACCATTCCAATTTTTCAAATGAAGAAACTGAGATGCAGAGACCAAGTAACTTACTCAAGGTCATTCAGTAAGGACTGGAACACAGTCTTCAGAACAGACTTGAATCCATATTATTTGTAATACATCTTTATAATATACTAAGACACATTTTTAAATCTAAGGTTGCAATCAAGAGTTAACAACAGTGAAGTACTAAATATTGTGTTCTCTCTGAAAGCAATAAACTTCAGTGGCTTTAGGTTGTAATATTTAAATGCAGTGTCATAATTCCTTGCCTCATGACCCAACCTAAAACCCAGAACATTGACTATAATAAGCCCATCATAAAAGCTAGAATTTTCTTTTATTGCTTTTTACAATTTTTTAATGAATTGAGGTGTTATTGATCTTAACACTTTTTCTCATGTACACTCTAAATGGAAAGTATTCTAGTTTCTTAGTTATTTCTCCCAATCTTGATAGCTGTCTTTTTCTGCTATATGAACCCCAAGACCCTGAATCTTACTTTTCTGATCCTTTAAGGTGTTATGCATAGTTATGGCATCAAGCCCTACTCAATCCTCACTTTCCTAAGAAATTTAATAAATGAGGACATTAAAAAAAATCAAAATAATTGTCTATGAAGAAAATCCCAATGACTCTACAAAAGAACTTCTAGAACTTAGATGAGTTTAACAAGGTTGCAGAATACAAAGTCAACAGAAAAAAAATCATATTTCTATAGTCTGCTGCTAAGTCACTTCAGTCGTGTCTGACTGTGTGTGACCCCATAGACGGAAGCTCACCAGGCTCCCCCGCCCCTGGGATTCTCCAGGCAAGAACACTGGAGTGGGTTGCCATTTCCTTCTCCAGTGCATGAAAGTGAAAAGTGAAAGTGAAGTCGCTCAGTCGTGTCCGACTCTTAGCGACCCCATGAACTGGAGCCTACCAGGCTCCTTCGTCCATGGGATTTTCTAGGCAAAAGTACTGGGGTGGGGTGCCATTGCCTTCCATAGTCTAGCAGTGAGTAATTAGAAACCCAATTAAAAACACAATATTATTTTAATAGTTCTAAAAAATCTGAACTTTCAGATATCAATCTAACAAACCATGCACAGGATGTCTTCTAATACATAGGTGGAATCTAAAAACTCTTGTAAAATGAATTTTTTTTAAATGCCTTCAATGGAGAAACATACTATATTCATAGACTGAAGAACTCCACAAAGTAAAAATATCAGTACATCCCAAATTGATCTATGTTGAATGCAATTTCTATCAAATCTTGGGAAGATTTTTGTAGATACAGACAAGCTGATTCCAAAATTTATGTGAAAAGCCCAAGTAACTAGAATAGCTAAAATGATAAAAAAAAAAAAAAAAAAGACTCAAGTTGGAGAAATTACATTACTTGATTTTGAAACTTCATTTATAATTACATTATGAATTGTAGTGCTGATGGAGAGATAGCCATATTGAGCAATAGAACAGAATGGAGAAACTAGAAATTGATCACCTCAAATATGCTCAACTTCTTTTGGAAAAAAGTGGAACAGCAGTTTCAGAGAAAAGATATCCTTTTCAACAAATGGCTCTGGAACAATTTGGTATAGGAAGGAAAGGAGGAAGGGAGGGAGGGAGGTGCCTTGAAGCAAACCTCACATCTTACACAAAAATTAACTCGGATCGTAGATCTAAATGCAGCTATAAATCTCTGAAAAGAATATATAGGGGAAATCTCTGTTACCTAAGTCAAGGGAAGAATTCTTAAGTGTGATTTCAAAAGCATAATCCATACAAGAAAAAAATAAGTTAAATTTAGACTTTTATAAAAACTAAAATTGTTAAAGACACTATTAAGAGGTGAAAAGACAGGCTGTAAACTAGGAGACAATATTTGCAAATCAATCATCTAACAAGGAATTTATGCCCAGAATATATAAAAAATGCTTTAAACATGAAGATAAGGAAACAAGCCATTCTATTAGAAGATGACAAAAAATTCTCAGTTGCCCCACCAAAATTGAATATATAGAGGCAAATAAGCACATAGAAAGATGTTAAGCATCATTCACTATTAGAGAAATAAATAAAAATACTGTTATTTCCTGCTTCTGTCAGACCACAAACTACTGTCTTCCTTTAATATCAGCAGTTCCCTAGTCCCTATGCCCAGCTGTCATAAAGGTTTTGTGCTCTTTGGATTAAAATGTACTGGTAACTAGACTAACGGTAAGAGCACTGTTCCCTGTCAATAGTGGACCTTTGTCTTTGA
This sequence comes from Tragelaphus eurycerus, assembly GCA_935064755.1. Taxonomy (NCBI): domain Eukaryota; kingdom Metazoa; phylum Chordata; class Mammalia; order Artiodactyla; family Bovidae; genus Tragelaphus; species Tragelaphus eurycerus. The sequence goes on from CAKXYN010000083.1 coordinate 3,185,163, forward strand.
TAAATCTTCACTGAATGCCAACTGGGTATTATATATAACATTACAGTACGGCACAATTACACTCATCTCACACACTAGCAGGAGAAGGCGATGGCGCCCCACTCCAGTACTCTTGCCTGGAAAATCCCATGGACGGAGGAGCCTGGTAGGCTGCAGTCCATGGGGTCGCTAAGAGTCGGACACGACTGAGCGACTTCACTTTCACTTTTCACTATCATGCATTGGAGAAGGAAATGGCAACCCACTCCAGTGTTCTTGCCTGGAGAATCCCAGGGACGGGGGAGCCTGGTGGGCTGCCATCTATAGGGTCGCACAGAGTCGGACACAGCTGAAGCAACTTAGCAGCAGCAGCACACGCTAGCAAAGTAATGCTCAAAATTCTCCAAGCCAGGCTTCAGCAGTATGTGAATCATGAAATTCCAGATGTTCAAGCTGGATTTAGAAAAGGCAGAGGAACCAGAGATCAAATTGCCAACATCCGCTGGATCATCAAAAAAGCAAGACAGTTCCAGAAAAACATCTATTTCTGCTTTATTGACTATGCCAAAGCCTTGACTGTGTGGATCACAACAAATTATGGAAAATTCTGAAAGAGATTGGAATACCAGACCACCTGACCTGCCTCTTGAGAAATCTGTATGCAGGTCAGGAAATAACAGTTAGAACTGGTCATGGAACAACAGACTGGTTCCAAATCGGGAAAGTAGTATGTCAAGGCTGTATATTGTTACCCTGCTTATTTAACTTAATATGCAGAGTACATCATTAAAAATGTTGGACTGGAGGAAGCACAAGCTGGAATCAAGATTGCTGGGAGAAATATCAATAATCTCAGCTATGCAGATGATATCACCTTGATGGCAGAAAGCAAAAAAGAACTAAAGAGTCTCTTGATGAGAGTGAAAGAGGAGAGTGAAAAAGTTGGCTTAAAACTCAACATTCAGAAAACGAAGATCATGGCATCCGGTCCCATTACTTCATGACAAATAGGTGAGGAAACAATGGAAATAGTGACAGACTTTATTTTGGGGGTTCCAAAATCACTGCAGATGGTGACTGCAACCATGAAATTAAAAATGCTTGCTCTTTGGAAGAAAAGTTATGACCAACCTAGACAGAATACTAAAAGGCAGAGACATTACTTTGCTGACAAATGTCTGTCAGTAGTTATGTACGTATATGAGAGTTGGACTGTAAAGAAAGCTGAGCACCAAAGAATTGATGCTTTTGAAGTATGGTGTTGAAGACTCTTGAGAGTCTCTAGGACTGCAAGGAGATCCAACTAGTCCATCCTAAAGGAAATCAGTCCTGAATATTCATTGGAAGGACTGATCAGATCAGATCAGATCAGTCGCTCAGTCGTGTCTGACTCTTTGCGACCCCATGAACCGCAGCACGCCAGGCCTCCCTGTCCATCACCAGCTCCCGGAGGTCACCCAGACTCACACCCATCAAGTCAGTGATGCCATCCAGCCATCTCATCTTCTATCACCAGACACATCCACAGCTGGGTATTCTTTTTGTTTTGGCTCCATCCCTTCATTCTTTCTGGAGTTATTTCTCCACTAATCTTCAGTAGCATATTGGGCCCCTACTGACCTGGGGAGTTTCTCTTTCAGTATCCTATCATTTTGTCTTTTCATACTGTTCATGGGGTTCTCAAGGCAAGAATACTGAAGTGGTTTGCCATTCCCTTCTCCAGCGGACCACACCCTGTCATATCTCTCCACCATGACCCGCCCATCCCAGGTTGCCCCTCGGGTATGGCTTAATTTCATTGAGTTAGACAAGGGTGTGGTCCTTGTGTGATTAGATTGACTAGTTTTCTGTGAGAATGGTTTTAGTGTATTTGCCCTCTGATGCCCTCTTTCAAGACCTACTGTCTTACTTGGGTTTGGAAGGACTGATACTGAAGCCTAAATTCCAATACTTCGGCCACCTGGTGTGAAGAACTGACATTTGAAAAGCCCCTGATGCTGGGAAAGCTTGAGGGCAGGACGAGAAGGGGATGACAGAGGATGAGATAGTTGGATGGAATCACTGACTCAGTGGACATGAGTTTGGGTAACTCCTGGAGTTGGTGATGGACAGGGAGGCCTGGCATGCTGCAGTCCACGGGGTCGCAAAGAGTCAGACACGACTGAGTGATGGAAGTGAACTGAAATGTGAAGATGAGAATAGTGATATAAATGTGTTTGTCTAGATGAAGAACCAAAGAAGTGGAATAAGACAGGTCACTAATTCAGTTCAGTTCAGTCACTCAGTCGTGTCTGACTCTTTGCGACCCCACGAATTGCAGCACGCCAGGCCTCCCTGTCCATCGCCAACTCGCAGAGTTCACTGACACTTACATCCATCGAGTCAGTGATACCATCCAGCCATCTCATTCTCTGTCATCCCCTTCTCCTCCTGCCCCCAATCCCTCCCAGAATCAGAGTCTTTTCCAATGAGTCAGCTCTTTGCATGAGGTGGCCAAAGTACTGGAGTTTCAGCTTTAGCATCATTCCTTCCAAAGAAATCCCAGGGCTGATCTCCTTCAGAATGGACTGGTTGGATCTCCTTGCAGTCCAAGGGACTCTCAAGAGTCTTCTCCAACACCACAGTTCAAAAGCATCAATTCTTCGGCTCTCAGCCTTCTTCACAGTCCAGCTCTCACATCCATACATGACCACAGGAAAGACCATAGCCTTGACTAGGCGAACCTTTGTTGGCAAAGTAATGTCTCTGCTTTTGAATATGCTATCTAGGTTGGTCATAACTTTCCTTCCAAGGAGTAAGTGTCTTTTAATTTCATGGCTGCAGTCACCATCTGCAGTGATTTTGGAGCCCACAAAAATAAAGTCTGACACTGTTTCCACTGTTTCCCCATCTATTTCCCATGAAGTGATGGGACCAGATGCCATGATCTTTGTTTTCTGAATATTGAGCTTTAAGCCAACCTTTTCACTCTCCACTTTCACTTTCATCAAGAGGCTTTTTAGTTCCTCTTCACTTTCTGCCATAAGGGTGGTGTCATCTGCATATCTGAGTTTATTAGTATTTCTCCCAGCAATCTTGATTCCAGCTTGTGCTTCTTCCAGCCCAGCATTTCTCATGATGTACTCTGCATATAAGTTAAATAACAGGGTGACATACAGCCTTGACGTGCTCCTTTTCCTATTTGGAACCAGTCTGTTGTTCCATGTCCAGTTCTAACTGTTGCTTCCTGACCTGCATATAGGTTTCTCAAGAGGCAGGTCAGGTGCTCTGGTATTCCGATCTCTTTCAGAATTTTCCACAGTTAATTATGATCTACACAGTCAAAGGCTTTGGCATAGTCAACAAAGTAGAAACAGATGTTTTTCTGGAACTGTCTTGCTTTTTCGATAATCCAGCGGATGTTGGCAATTTGGTCTCTGGTTCTTCTGCCTTTTCTAAAACCAGCTTGAATATCAGGAAGTTCATGGTTCACATACTGCTGAAGCCTGGCTTAGAGAATTTTGAGCATTACTTTACTAGCGTGTGAGATAAGGGCAATTGTGGGGTAGTTTGAGCATTCTTTGGCATTTCCTTTCTTTGAGATTGGAATGAAAACTGACCTTTTCCAGTCCTGTGGCCACTGCTGAGTTTTCCAAATTTGCTGGCATATTGAGTGCAGCACTTTCACAGCATCATCTTTCAGGATTTGAAATAGCTCCACTGGAATTCCATCACCTCCACTAGCTTTGTTCATAGTGATGCTTTCTAAGGCCCGCTTGACTTTACAATCCAGGATGTCTGGCTCTAGATGAGTGATCACACCATCATGATTATCTTGATTGTGAAGATCTTTTTTGTACAGTTCTTCTGTGTATTCCTGCCACCTCTTCTTAATATCTTCTGCTTCTGTTAAGTCCACACCATTTCTGTCCTTTATTAAGCCCATCTTTGCAAAACAGAAAGTCGTTCTTGGCAAGGGGAAAATATATTGTGAAGCATATTCAAAGTATCAAGAACTTTTAATTCATATATTGGAGTTCTATATAAAATTTCATTGGGAAAAAAAAAAAGAAAAGAAAAGATGTATCTACTGGCAAGAAACTAAAGAGAAAAAAGAGCAAAGTCCCCTGTGATAGATTATGTCAATAAGCTACAACCAAACTAAACAGTCATTGTTCTGTGCCTCCTTCTGAATAGAATTAAATCTGTGAGCGTTCACCTTTTTTTTTTTCCTGGAAGAGTGTGTGAAGTATACATGAGAAGGAGGGCAAGATGGATGGACGCAAGATGGAGAAAAAGTCAACAGCCTGAACTGAGCAATCAGAGTCTGCAGTTCTGCTTGACCAAGTCTGCTTGGTCAAGGAGGGAAAGAAACCATATGAATCCCTGCCAGAAGCTATACAGAATGCCTTACATAACTAACTTCATTTGATCCCCACAAGAACTCTCGGATGCAAGACTTAGATCAGCAACATGTCCCTTCTGCTTATCTCAAGCATCAGACGATTTCTGAGCAGCAGCCATACAGTCCTCTGTGAGCCTGCTCCACCGATGGATGCAGACTCTCTCCTAGACATCTCTGCCTCACCTCAGCATCCTTTCTCTCTCATTCCTTCATATCTTAGCCATTCACTCAACCTCCAAAATTCAAGGCAGAAGCATCCAATTAGCCAGGGCCAGGTGAAGCCCTCCCCACCAGGACACCTAAGAGAATGCATATCCCCATATCGGCTTCCCCACTTCCCTCTAGACTCACAGTGAAGCCCCTAAGATTGGGAACCAGTTTGTATCAACAGCAGTCCACATGACAAGTACCTACTGTAGGTACTATCATGCCAACTTTATAGATGAAAGCACCAAGGCTGAGAAGTATAAAACTGGTCCTGAGACTACACAGTGAAGTGGAAGTCACTCATTCGTGTCTGACTCTTTATGACCCCATGGACTATACAGTCTGTAGAATTCTCCAGGCCAGAACACTGGAGTGGGTAGCCTTTCCCTTCTCCAGTGGATCTTCCCAACCCAGGAATTGAACCATGGTCTCCTGCATTGCAGGCAGATTCTTTACCAGCTGAACTACCAGGGAAGACTATATAACTAGTTTTTTTAAAAAAACAGTTTATTGAGGGATGATTGACTTGTAAAAGTTGTACAGATTTAGTGTAATACAACTCACTGAGTTTGAGGATAAGTATGCAGCCATGAAATCATCACAGCCATCAAAGCCATAAACATAAGCATCACTATTATGTGGCTTTTGCCACAAGAAAAAAATAAATAAAAAAAAAAAAAACACAACCATCTCCTCCCAAAGTTTCCTTCCATATGAGTATTGCTATTATATTATTATTGATCTTATGTTGATAACACGTAACATAAAATCTACCCTCTTAGAAATGTTAGGAGTACAACACTGTATTGCTAACCGTAGGATCTATGCTATATAGTAGATCTCCAGAACTTATTACTTATATAACTGAAAGTTTGTACCTTTTGACCATGACTTCTCCATTTCCCGCTCCTCCAAGCCCCTGGTAACCACCATTCTACTCTTCGCTTCTGTGCATTTTGACCATTTAAACCCCACATATAAACGAGATCATTACAGACGTGTCTTTCTATGTCTGGCTTATTTCACTTAGCTTAATGTCCTCCAGGTTCATCCGTGCTGTCCTAAATGTCAGGGTTCCCTTCATTTTTAAAGGCTGAATAATACCTCATCATATATATGCCCTGTCTTCTTTGTACATAGGTGGACATTTGGATTGCTTCTACTTGTAGACAATTGTGAATAATGTTGTTATGACCACGAAGGTGCAGATAACTATCTGGGTCCCTGTTTTCCATTCTTTTGGATATAAATAAATAAGTACAATTTCTGAGCCAGGTGGTAATTCCATTTTTAATTTTTTAAGGACTCACCATAGTACTTCCCACTTTTTACACTCCCTCAACAGTGAGCAAAGTGGCCAATTTCTCTGCTTTCTTAACATGTATTTCTGTTTTGTTTTTGAAAGTAGCCATGCTAATGAGTGAGGTAGATACCAGTGGATAATTTTTGGTTCATGTTCAAAACTGACTCCCAGAGTCCCCTGGTGGTATAAAAAATAATCCCAGTTGCCCAAGCACAGTGGTAACTTGTTTATTGGTTTCTCTCCTTTCCTTGACATACGCATCAACTAGTATTTATTTCCTCAAATTGCCTCCAAATAAACTCCTTACACTCAAAGTCTTACCTCAGGGTCTGTTTCTGAGGATCCTGAACATAATTGAGATGACGTTTTGCTTGTTTGTCTGGCTGCAGCACGTCTTAGCTGCAGCATGCTGGATCTTTGTTGTGGCTTGTGAGGTCTTTAGGTATAGCCTGTGGAATCTAGTTCCCCGACCAGGGGTCGAACCCAGGCCCCCTGCATTGGGAGTCCTGAGTCTTAGCCTCCGGACCACCAGGGAAGTGCCTGAGGTTCTGTTTTATCTCTGATAGTGCGTATTGACAGCACTGCCTACCTTCATCAGATATATTAGACTAATTTGCTTCTCAGCCTCAGTTTTATGAAAGATTACCTGTCCCCACAAGCAGCTGGGAGGGAGTAATTTCCTAAATATGACTTAGCTCCATGAACATACTCTCCTGCACACTCTTAAAAATATATAGGATTCATTCAGTCTATCCCATAGATACAAAATCTTCCTTTCTTTGGTATTGTCAAAATCCTAAGACGGCACAATTTCAGAGGTGAGCGAGAGCTCACAGGTATACAAAGCAGTTGTTTATAAAATGACGTGCCATAGAACTCGCATGGTTTTTGGACTCTACACATGTTTATTGCTTTTGGTTCAGAACTCTGTTTACAATATTGCTAGTCATCTCAGCTAATTACAAAATATCCAGAATCCCTGAGGCAAGCTTTGTTTTTTTAACATTGTTGTAAATATCTGCATATCTCTGTCAATCAGGACTTTATCAATACTGTGTCACCATAGCATAGCTCCAAATTTCTTGATTTTTCTATTAATCAGTCATGTAAATATGAAATCATTTCCCAGAAAAAAAAATCCACTGCTACTTTTTCTCTTAAGTATATGCTGGGGATTCTAGTATAGTTAGATTAAACATCAATCAACAACCAGTAAGGTTTCCACAGCCATAAAAGTTTATAAACCATAGATCTAGGTCAAGCCCTCATGCAATTTATAATTTCCCTCCACGACTTCTTGACACATGTGCTTAAACATGACACATTAAAGAAAGCTTCTACCTCCCAGAGATGTCTGCTTTATTTTAAGATATTTCTAATTGCCGTGAAGATTCCTGTTTTTCCCTCTTATTGAAACCCACCTCCCTGAAACTTCCACTCTTCCATCTAAGAAAGATTTTGTTTGCTGGCTTTTTCAAGGCAGTCTCAGACCTTGCTGGAGTTACCCAGTGTTCTTACACAAGCAGGCAAGAACCCTTGCAAGTATCTGAACTGCTGTACCTTTGGCATCCAACAAGTAGAGGGTACCCCAGTCTTCTGCTTGCTGGCAGCAAACTGCTCCTCTCCAGTCCAACTGTAACATAGGGAAGTGATGGCAAAGACATGGATTTCACCAAACTTAATCAGAGCCTTAAGTGAATCAGCGGGGTGGGGGGCAGGATGGGAGTTAGCGGGTACAGAGAAGGGGGCAGGTAACTTTCCAGCCCCACAACATATGGCACTAGTTTCATTGAAAGCTCAAGGCAGTGTTTATTTCATGTGGTGACATTGCCCCAAGAAGTGCACAGGCAAAAGTTCTAATACATGAACCCTAAATCCAATTTTTCAAATCTCCTCCTCTTCCTCTAATTCTCCTTCCCCCACCCCACCCTGCTCACTTTTTTTGAATACTCCATCTTCTCTTTGAAACCTGGGGCAGAATGAATGGAATGTTTTGATTTCCTGCAGCCCCCCTTGAATTATATTTTCCCTAATCAATTCATTTCCGCACATTCTGACAACTGAAGGGTAGGAGCCAGAGCTGAGGGGGGCAAGGGTTGGGTGGTGAGAGGTCAAGGTGTAGCACGGAGTGAGGCGAGTGGGAGATGGGAGCTCCCTGGAGGGGTGGGGCCAGGAGAAGATAAATTACCCCTGTGCTTGGTGTTGAGAGAGGAGGACTCCGGAGAGCTTGGTATCTGAGGTGAGCACACATGAGTCCTGGGGGCGGGGTAGGGGGTGGGGTCAGCTGTCAATCAGAGGGTTCAAAAAATAGAAGGAAAAAAAGGCAACTTCATTCTGAGAAGAGAGAGAACTGGAGACTTGGACAGTCTCCCCTACCTCCCCTGCTTTCCCAGGGCCATGATTATCCTTCTTGCTTGCCCATTGACTCCTGTAGCTGCATCCCCATCAGAAGTGGGCAGTGGTACTTCTCTAGACCAAGTGTTCAAGAATTCTGGTCAGAAAGATGAAAAAAGAAAACTTTTCTTTTCCATATCCCTTTGTTTATTTTCAGCCTCTCTCTCTTTTTTAAAAAAAAATATTTATTTTTAATTGAAGGATAAATTCTTTACAATATTGTGTTGGCTCCTGCCATACATCAACGTGATCTCTTCAGCCTCTTATTTTCCCTCCTTTCTTCCCTCCCTTCCTCCTGCTTCCCATCCCCCCTTCTTTTCTTTCTTCTTCCTTCCCCCCCCCATTCTTTCCCTTGATCACTCTTCCAGACTGTATTGAGCAGCTGATTTGTGGGACAGTCTATGTTCATTAGGGCTTCCCTAGCGGCTCAGCTGGTAAAGAATCCGCCTGCAATGTGGGAGACCTGGGTTTGATCCTCGGATTGGGAAGATCCCCTGGAGAAGGGAAAGGCTACCCACTCCAGTATTCTGGCCTGGAGAATGCTATGGACTATTCCATGGGGTCACAGAGTCGGACACAACTAAGCGACTTTCACTTCACTTTGTCAATTATAGTAAGACCATAGTTCTAAGTTATCAGACAATTCAGCTGAAAAGACATTCATCAAGAAGCTCTGTGCTACATGCTGGAGATACAGGTCTAAAAGGAATCCAGCACCAACTGTGGCCACAAGAAACACACTGAGGCAGTCCAGTAGTTACGACTCTGTGCTTCCAATGAACGGGGCGCAGGTTCAATACAAGGTCAGGGAACTAAGATCCCATGTGCCACGTGGCACAGCCAAAAAGGAAATACATTGCTCTGTAGGGGGAGACAGACATATCATTACTCATTTGTTTATTCTCTGAATCCCTATATGAGGTGCTGGGACCTTTGACTGGTTTTGAATTTATAACATGTAAGACCATGCCTGGCCTCTAGTTGACATGCAATAAATATTCAATCATGAAAACAAGTACATTTATTAGTACACCTGTGATGTGTCAGATATTTTATATGCTTTATTGTTAATCCTTCCTCTAACTTCAAAACAAAGCTATGATTACCCCCATTTTACAGATGAGAAACAGAGGCATAGAGAGATTAAGCAATTTGCCAATGTTAAACACCACTTAGAGGTGAAATAAAATTAAGATGCTAATTCAGGTCTGCCTGATGCCAGTGGAGAATATTTTCCTACTCTTCTATGCCTCTTTCTGCAAAAACTTGTGAATAAAAAACCACTAGGTGTTCACGTCAAGTTGATGAGATTAAAACCTTCCTTACGCCAGTCAGAATGGCTGCGATCCAAAAATCCACAAGCAATAAATGCTGGAGAGGGTGCGGAGAGAAGGGAACCCTCTTACACTGTTGGTGGGAATGCAAACTAGTACAGCCACTATGGAGAACAGTATGGAGATTCCTCAAAAAACTGGGAATAGAACTGCCTTATGACCCAGCAATCCCACTGCTGGGCATACACACTGAGAAAACCAGAATTGAAAGAGGCACGTGTACCCCAATGTTCATAGCAGCACTGTTTACAATAGCCAGGACGTGGAAGCAACCTAGATGTCCATCCACAGATGAATGGATAAGCAAGCTGTGGTACATATACATGATGGAGTATTACTCAGCCATTAAAAAGAATACATTTGAATCAGTTCTAATGAGGTGGATGGAACTGGAGCCTATTATACAGAGTGAAGTAAGCCAGAAAGAAAAACACAAATACAGTATACTAACGCATATATATGGAATTTAGAAAGATAGTAACAATAACCCTGTTTACGAGACAGCAAAAGAGACACTGATGTATAGAAAAGTCTTTTGGACTCTGGGAACAGGAGAGGGTGGGATGATTTGGGAGAATAGCATTGAAATATGTATAATATCATATCTGAAACGAGTCAGTCCAGGTACGATGCCCGATAACAGATGCCTGGGACTGGAGCACTGGGATGACCTGGAGGGATGGTGTGGGAGGGGGGAGGGAGGAGGGTTCAGGATGGGGAGCACGTGTATTCTGGTGGCGGATCCATCTCGATGTATAGTAAAAGTAATACAATATTGTAAAGTTAAGAAAAATTAAAAAAAAATAATAATAATAAAAAAATAAATAAAACCTTCCTAATTCCAAAAGAGAAATCTTATCATAATTGGTAGGAAATGTAGGTTATAATGTATTTTGCATTTCATGAACCTTTATAAATCATGAACACCCAAATTTTGCTCTTGCAAGCTTCCACCTGCATAATTGTACGACCCTGTGGCATCTAGCTGAAGTCTCTCTCTAGTTATTTTTAGTATCAACATATGCTCAGTAGTGAGTTGACTCCTGTTCCTCTCTTCTGGTCCCTTTGTTGGTGTCTTCTGCACAAAGTCACTAGGGATGGTTGCTCACCATTAACGTGACATTCATGACCTCGAATGGGAACAATGTGCTCCCGCTGCAGACGGTGTATCCCAGGGTCCTTCAGAATACATCACCCAAGACTGAAGCACTCATTTCACAAGATGCCCAAGGTGGGTCACCAGGGAGGCGCTGCTCCTGGAGTAACTGACTCATCACATGCTTTCACCACCTTCTCAGCAATAAGTAGGAGGAGCTCCTGGAGTTGCCAAACCCTGCTGTTTTGTCTACAGTACACCTTACATCAGAGCCAAGTGGTATTCCTGCTAGAGATGAGGCGGACACGCCACTCTTCAACTCCCCACGCCTCCATCATTTGAGGCCTGAAGGGAGGTGGCTTGTATGCAATAGACTGACTGCAAAGCTTTCACTCCTCACTGCATCTGTGCCGTTTCATGGTAAACCCACTGACTCTGGGTTGGGCCATGTGACCGACTTCCACCCAGATGATAACGACAGACTTGATGTAAGCAAGTGCCTGCAAGAACATGCCTGGAAAAGACTGCTAGAGGAGGAGACGTGAGAAGCAGAGGCAGTTGGCCCAGCTAAGACTATTGTAGCTTTGCAAACACTCAAATGATCACTTGAGTCCCGTGAAGATTGTAAGAGCTTCCCAATCAACTCAGAGACTTGTGAAAAATAGCATATGTTTATTTAAAACCACCACTCTTTTGAAGTGGTTTGTTATATAGTTATCAGATCAGATCAGATCAGTCGCTCAGTCATGAATGACTCTTTGCAACCCCATGAATCGCAGCACACCAGGCCTCCCTGTCCATCACCAACTCCCGGAGTTCACTCAGACTCACGTCCATCGAGTCAGTGATGCCATCCAGCCATCTCATCCTCTGTCGTCCCCTTCTCCTCCTGCTCTCAATCCCTCCCAGCATCAGAATCTTTTCCAATGAGTCAACCCTTCGCATGAGGTGGCCAAAGTACTGGAGTTTCAGCTTTAGCATCATTCCTTCCAAAGAAATCCCAGGGCTGATCTCCTTCAGAATGGACTGGTTGGATCTCCTTGCAGTCCAAGGGACTCTCAAGAGTCTTCTCCAACACCACAGTTCAAAAGCATCAATTCTTCAGCACTCAGCCTTCTTCACAGTCCAACTCTCACATCCATACATGACCACAGGAAAAACCATAGCCTTGACTAGACGGACCTTTGTTGGCAAAGTAATGTCTCTGCTTTTCAATATGCTATCTAGGTTGATCATAACTTTCCTTCCAAGGATAGCTCGTTTATTTACTGTGAGTTATGTCTCGTGAATCGTTCATGGAAACGTTGTTTAAGCTCTTGCCACCAACAGTTCTCTCCAAAGGATCAGAACCCATCTGAGAAAGATGTATCATGTGCTACTTTCCATCTTGTGCATTCCCATTCCCTCTCCACCTTTTCCCCAGAGACCTGCTTACAGAACTAGCCTATGGTGCTGTTAGAAAGCAGATGACCTCTGGTCCATTCTGTTCTTCCATTCTCTACTTTTCTCCCTTCTCCCTGTCTCCTTTTTCCATGTCCCTCTCTTTCCCATATTCACCAGGGTACCAACCTGTTCACTCATCAAGAAAAAAAAAAAAGGATAAAACACAAAGCTCTCATATAAATTAATTAATGCAAATAGATGCCTATGGGTCTACCAAATCTATCACTTCATTAGGCATATACAGACAAGGCAAAATTCCCTTTAGGCTAAACCAAGAATTCACAACAGAAGAAAGAAATAAGTGTAAATATAATTGATATACATGAGTATAAGAAGCCTCCGGTAGCTCACACAGTAAAGAATATGCCTGCAACACAGGAGACCTGGGTTTGATCCCTGGGTTGCGAAGATCCCCTGGAGAAGGAAATGACAACCCACTCCAATATTCTTACCTGGAGAACCCATGAACAAAGGAGCCTGGCAGGCTACAGTTCATGGGATTTGCAAGAGTCGGACACAGCTTAGTAACTAAGCCACCATCACCACATGAATTTATCCTACACATACACACAGATATGACTTTTAAGGAATTACACAGACATAGTAAGATTAAATCGATTAAAAATTAGCAAAGGTGATTGTGAAGATTAAAGTCAGAGAAGGTTGCATTATGCAAAACTGCATTGTTACCACCAAGAGCAGGTGACATGACTACTTTTGGCCACTATCTTCACACATACTTTATCACATTTTCTTAATAATTCTACATTAGCAGGATAATAATAAACAGTGGTTTTGTGCCTGCATCTTGGCTTATAATTTTGCTAGCTATATAAGAGAAGTTTTGATCATCCAGGAGTCCATTCTTGGTACCTCATAAGGGACCAGTTCCACATTGCCCAAGTTATCCTACTGGGCTTCCTTGGTGGCTCGGGTGCAAAAAATCTTCCTGCAATGCAGGAAAACCGGGTTCCATCTCTGGGTCAGGAAGATCCCCCAGAGAAGGACCTGGCAACTCACTCCAGTATTCTTGCTGGAGAATTCCATGGACAGAGGAGCCCGACAGGCTACAGTCCATGGGGTCAGTCACAAAGAGTCAGACACGACTGGTGACTAACACTTTCACTTCCTTTCCCTAGTGGCATCAAAGTCAGTCAGTCATGGTCATGCTTGCATGTTTCTCGGAAGCTTTGCTTAATTTCCCTAATACCTACAGACAGGTCCTCCTCTTTCCCTTTGACTCATACTTTATTATATCTGTCACAACCCTCAACATCAAGAACAGCATGTCTTCCTTCTGTCAGCCAAGAAAAAAAAAAAAAAAAAAGCCTCTGAATTTCATGAGCAATTTCATATCACAAGCAATAAACTTGTGAAATACAAGGAGCAAGTCTGAGCCTGTAAAGGCAGTAAAGGGAACACTGGGCTAGGAAGCAAGAGGGACAGGTTCTAAACACAGCTCTACCCCAACTTCCTCGCTGAACGTGGACAAGTCACTCCAAGTTGGAGTTTAATTTTTTTTTTTTTTTTTTTGCCTACTTGGCTCTGAAATGCAAAGTTGTACTGACTGTTCTTTAGAGCTCTAACTTCAAAGACTAAATAACTTGATCCTGAAGTTCTCAAACGGTGCCACAAAACTCGACCTGCCCTGCGTGACAGATTAGCTGTTGGGAGTCTATCACTGGACTGTTGGACACCATGATCTTTTGCCCAAACCACTGTAGTCAATTTTGAATTAATGTTCCTGCTTTAGCTCTTGTGTTCCTACAATTCATTCCCCAAATAGAGTCCAGAGTGATGTCTACAAACACAAATGAGGTTGTGTTTGCTTTCTTCCACTGAACTTAGAATAGAATCCAAATATCTGCAAGGCACAATTGGGCCCTTGCCTAAACCCTCAACTTCATCTCCCACCATCCTCCCAGGCTGGGAGCCAACAAGGACTGTAGCTGCCCAAGCTCCACTGTCCATTGGATTCTCCAGGCAAGAATACTGGAGTGGCCAACCATTCCCTTCTCCAGGGGATCTTCCTGACCCAGGGATCGAACCCAGGTCTGCTGCATTACAGGCAGATTTTTTTACCATCTGAGCCACCAGGGAAGCCCAAGAAGGAAAGAGCCACTTCCATCTCTTCCCCCTCCCCCACCCTGGCCACACTGCTCAGAGCTTGTGGGATCTTAAGTTCCCCAACCAGAGATCAAACCTGCGCCCCCTACAGTAGAAGCACAAAGTCCCAGCAACTACCTTCTTATGACTACATGTAACTGCATTTTTTAAGGAACTTAAATCAGGCTAGAAGTGAATTCTCAGCCTAGACACCCAAAAAAGAGCACAGCCGTGCTGACATCTGAATTTCCACATTGTGAGACCTTAAACAGGGCCCACTGGACTTTTAGTGAGCCTCAGTCAAGCCAAACCGGACTTCAGACATAGAGAACTGGGAGATGATACAGTGTGGTTTTGTAAGCCACTGATGGATTACTTTTTGGTTTTTAGTTTTTTTCACAGCAACGATAGAAGACTAATACAAGACACAGATCTCATCTGAGAAGACTCCATGAAGGGATCCTTGATGTTCCTTCATCTCTTACGCCAGGTTTTCCCCTCTTAGAACTTTGGATTCTTTTCTCAAGTAACACAAATCTTAAAATTCAAATTATTCCCAGCTTCTGGATGAAATCTCAGCAGATGTAACTGACCCATCCTTCTGCACAAAGACAGCAGAATCAAGCTCTTAAATGTACCAGATTAATTTCTCCTGGAGTCTTGGGACCCACTCTTGGTACCACACTTTAATATGGAAGGAACAGGTGGGACATGTGCAACCTAAGAAAGAGTCCAAATATTATTAAAAAAAAAAAAAAAAAAAGAAGAAGGAACGGATCATTTAGCCTAGAGAGAAGGGAGCTCAGAAGAAACAAATGTCTATGGACTCAGGAAGACAAGGAAATACACTTATGTGGGCATCAGGAAAGCACAATTAAACAGATGGGTACATATTCTGGAAAGCCTAGTGCCCAGGGGGAAAAAAAATGCTAACCATAAAAGTTGTTCAAGACAGCCTTAGGAAGTACTTAGACCGAAGATGTTGTGCTGGGAGAGCCCTGCCAAATTGGCTAGAAGCTGGAGCACTTCAGAGTCTTGGGCCAACATCCTCATTTTATCAATGAGTGAACCAAAGCCCAGGGAGCACTTGTCACATGACCTTCAGTCTTCTGCCACGACGAAATTCTCTTTCAATGATTCCTGTTTTATGGGATTATGAAAGGCCCACGGGGAAGACCATCTCAGAGAACACACTGAAGCTCTTCAGGAATTGCTACACCCTCTCATTCTCTCTAATTTAGATTCGAGATCAGGGTACAGTTACTGTGACCTAATCCTACTGCTCCTACACTAGAAAAAGAAAAACTTACGGGATTTCCAGTTTTTATCTGACCCCTCAAATAAAAATCCCCAGGCTTCAGATATGTCGAGGACTTCTATATCTTTTTGTACTGTGTCTTGAAAAGAGATTTGTACAGCAAATCAAGATGCTTCATCAAGTTCAATCAAGATGCTCAAATCCTGTTTTACCTACACAAAGAGATTCAAACCTTCATTTATTCACTCACTTGAAAACAGGAGTTCCTTCTATGTTAAATGTAGGTGTGATAGAAATGAACAAGATATGATCCTCACCCTCTAGTAGCTCATAGAGAAATGCTGTGGAAAGAGACCTCTGTATCATACTGTGTCATAAGTGCTATAGTGTGGGACTCTTGTAGGCGAAGGGAAGAGGAAGTGAGGAGACCCGAGGCATCAGGAAAGGTCATGCTCCACGTACAGTTCAGAGAAAGCAATGGCAACCCACTCCAGTGCTCTTGCCTGGAAAATCCCACAGACAGAGGAGCCTGGTAGGCTGCAGTCCATGGGGGTGCGAAGAGTCGGACACGACTGAGCATCTTCACTTTCATTTTTCACTTTCATGCACAGGAGAAGGAAATGGCAACCCACTCCAGTGTTCTTGCCTGAAGAATCCCAGGGATGGGGGAGCCTGGTGGACCGGCGTCTATGGGGTTGCACAGAGTCGGACACGACTGAAGCGATTTAGCAGCAGCAGCATGTACAGTTTGTTTCATGGGGGCTGAAGGATGGATGGACTGAGAGCAAATGTGGATGGAACTTTTGTCTGGAACCAGGCATACCTACAAAGGTCCCAATAGTCAAAGCTATAGTTTTTCCTGTAGTCGTGTACGAATGTGAGAGCTGGACAATTAAAAAAAGGATGAATGCTAAAGAATTGATGCCTTTGAACTGTGGTATGAACTGGGGTGCTGGAGAAAACTCTAGAGAGTCCCCTGGAGAGCAAAGAGATTAACCAATCCATCCTAAAGGAAATCAGTTCTGAATATTCATTGGAAGGAATGATGCTGAAGCTGAAGCTCCCATACTTTGGCCACCTGATGCAAAGAACTAACTTGTAAAAGACCCTGGTGCTGGGAAGGATTGAAGGTGGGAGGAGGAGGGGACGACAGAGGATGAGATGGCTGGATGGCATCACTGACTCAATGGACATGAGTTTGAACAAACTCCAGGAGACGGTGATGGACAGGGAGGCCTGGCGTGCTGCAGTTCATGGGGTCACAAAGAGTCTGACCAAATGAACAACAACAACAAGAACCGACTGAGCAAATGAACAACAAGACATGCCATGTTAAGGAACTTGTATCTTATTCTGAAACTGATGTGCAGTTGGGAATATTTTTAAAAGAAGAAAAGGATATGTTTTTGTGTGTGTGTGTGTGTGTGTTTGTGTTTTTTTTTGTTTTTTTTTTTTTTTGTAGAAAAAGACTTCTGTTACAATGGGGAAGACAAATTTCCCGAAATCCTCTTGGCGACATTTGATTTTATTTTATCCTAAAAATGGTTTCACTTATTGTCATATATTCAGGGGGCTGCTCTTTGAGCTGTATAATGTAAGCTACTAATTTTCAAACAATATATATCAGTGACGATTAAACAATCTTATAATATTTGCATATTCATATTGTAAGCAGCGTTATTCACAATTGCTAAAACAACCCTAGTATCCATTGACAGATGAATGGATCAACAAAATGGGATATATACACACACAAAGAGATAGTATTTAATCTTAAAAGGAAGGGCATTCTGATATATATTACAGGAGAAATGAACCTTGAGGACAGTATGCCGAGTGAAACAGGCCACCCACAAAAGGGCAAATATGGAATGATACCACCTAGATGAGGTACCTAGAGTCATCAAATTCATAAAGACAAAAAGGAGAATGGTGGTTGCCAGGGGCCGGAGGAGGAGAAGCTGAGAAGCTACTGTTTAATAGATACTGAGTGTCAGTTACAGAAAATAGAAAGTCCTGGAGGTAGATGCTGGTGATGGTCGTACAACAATACCAATGTACTTAATGCCACAGGACCATGGCTAAAATAGTACATTTTGGGTTGTGCATATCTGATCACATTTTAAAGTTCTCTGCTGTGTGTAAGCAAGAGGCAAAATTCATATCCACTTCAGACAGAGTTCTGGGGTAAATTTCCAGCCTATCCAACCTGTCAGCCGCCGTCATCACTCCAGCTTCCTCTGGATTACTTCTCAGCTACATTTCTCCCCTTGGAAAAGGATTTACCTGTCCTCTCCTGGCTCAAATAGAAACAGAGACCAGTTCTATTCTT
The DNA here is from genome assembly GCA_935064755.1 of Tragelaphus eurycerus. Classification (NCBI taxonomy): domain Eukaryota; kingdom Metazoa; phylum Chordata; class Mammalia; order Artiodactyla; family Bovidae; genus Tragelaphus; species Tragelaphus eurycerus. The sequence continues at coordinate 3,202,999 of CAKXYN010000083.1, forward strand.
CATCAAACCCAAAATGCCAAAAGGTCTGTGAGATCATGTCATACATCCAGGAGACAAAATTGGGCCAACGCTTGTCCATTTCCTTCTGCTGCATCGGGGAAATGCTATCGCTCCCCTTGCCTGCGATCATACTCGAAGGGCCTCAGGTGCACAGACACTCTGCCAGAAGTCTTCCTTATACTTGGCAAGAGACCAGGAGCTCAGACATCTTCAAAGAGTGGGAGAAGGAACCAGCCCAGAGACCTGTTGGAAACCAGGCTGGAAACCAGAGAGGATGTTTGCTGCAGAGTAGGACTCCAGGAACCTTGTGACTGCTGACATGGCACCAGAAGACGAGCCAAAGAAATAAATGGGAGGTTAGGTCAGAAACAAATGCCAGGGACAAAAAAAAACAGGAAAGTAGAGCAACCCAAGTGCCACAGAAAGAGCCCTGAACTAGAGCCAGGTGTCCTGGGTACAAACTGCTCTGTGATTTGAGGCAAATAACTTCACCTCTCTGAGCCTTACTTGGAGACTTACTTGGCAAATGAACATATTACAGAGTCATATGCATAGTCAATGAGGTGACAAGACAGAAAGTGTGTGATATGCCCTAGGTGGCCACAAATGTTAGTTCCCTTCCTTTGGGGATGCTTGGGAGAGGTGGTCAGCTGCACACTATCTGCAGGCCTCTCCCTCACACACACCTGCGTGTCTCTCTTACAGAAACTGGTAGCCCGCCCTTTCCCCATCTTGCCTAACACCTACCGCGTGCAAGGTGTCGTGCTGACCTCACGTCTGAGATCTCCTTCCTGCCTTTACTCTTGAATGCATGAATTGCTTTGGGGATTTTCCTCTGATTTCTTCTTATAAGTCCATCTTGTCTTGCAGATTTTGGACCATATGTTGGAAGAAAAATTTCTGTTGGAGTCCTGACTGGGGTTAGTCCCAAAAGTGCTTATAGGTCTCCAGAGGACTTCCTTTCCTTACTCATTCCTAAGTGGGCTTGCATGTCAGATATTATGCAACTCACTACATTTATTTATCTGCTGAGGGCATCATGTCAGACTGGGGACTAGCCAGGGCCTTAACAGTTAAACAAAATGATCTCTTCATTTCTCCAGGTGGATTCTGACTGTCTCTCCAAGATTTCTTTAAGTGATGCCTTCAAAGATAATTTTTATAATTTGTTTATTTATAGCCGTGCTGGATCTTTGTTGCTGCATGGACAATGAGCAGTCTTCTCCCCTGTCGTGGCTTCTCTTGTTGGGAGCATGGGCTCTATCAGTTCAGTTCAGTCTCTCAGTCACGTCCGACTCTGTGACCCCACGAACTGCAGCAGGCCAGGGCTTTGTGAAGCTCTGCGTGGGCTCTATGGAGCACAGGTGTACTGAGCACACACGCTCAGTGGTCGGAGCTCCTGGGCTTCAGAGCACAGCCTCAGTAGTTACGGTGCACGGACTCAGCTGCCCTTTGGCATCTTCCTGGACCAGGGACTGAACACGTGTCTCCTACATTGGCAGAAGCATTCTTCACCGATGAGCCACCAGGGAAGCCGCAAAGATAATTTTTAAATGTACGTTTAGAAAATGTTTATTCTTCAGGGGGAAAACTGTCAGTAGATAATATTTGCTCCTGATTTTGTCCAATAACCAGGGCCTGGCTTTCCCACAGATTTTAAATGTGGAGAGGATCTTTGAGATCACTGGGTCCAGAAGTGGTGAACTTAGATGTGCCCCCCGGGAAGGGAAAGTCAAGTATTCAGGCAGTTGTACAATGATGTGATAAGAAAATTAAAGGATTCATTAGAACACCAAGGTGGGGAACATAACCCAACCTGGTGTTCACAAGAAATCGTCCGAGCCTGAGGAAGAGAGTTACAAAGAGGGTGGTGGATCAATGGATAACACTGAGGACGGCGTTCCCTGGAGTCTGTAACCCAAACCACACGTTCCCAAGGGGAAGAGGGACATTATCATTCAACCATCCCCATGGGGGGCATTTTAATAAATTCCAGCTTTGTGTTTTGGGAAGAGGAAAAACACAGTTTATGTCCAGCCTTCCTATCATTAAATACACTGAAGAAGCTGAAAGCCCATTGGTTAGGGATGGAGAAGAACTCTGTCTCCAAGGGGAGTTCAGAACGCTGTCCTGGTTGTCAGCTCTTTGGGAGAGCAGACCTCTAAACCAAACCACAGGCATGTGATGCCCAGCTCTGCTACTCACTGGTTGCATGTTCTTGGCTGAGTTCTTCTGACCCTTTACTGTGCTTCAGCTTTCTCCTTGTAAAATGGGTATCATAATAGTATGTGATTGTAAGGTTGTTGTACAGATCAAACTGTAAAATTGCAGAAAGCACTTAGAACTATGCCTGATATCTGGTACTCATTTAATACAATCACAATTAAAACTATTATAGAGGTGGAGTTCAGTGATCTTTAAAGCGCCTTCCAACATGAAATCAGGTCTATATATGCATTTGCAGTGGGGATGAGGGAATGGTGAAAACAAATTCCAAATTAAAAATAAATCCACTTGGTGGGTGCAATGATGCTTCCTGATTCTTTTTTTTTTTTTTCCAGAATTGTTCATAGAACAGGAGAGAGAAACAGGAAGAGCGGTGGGAGGGAGGGAGAAGGGGAAGAGAGGTGCACATGAAGAAACAGGGAAAGAAAGAAAAAAAGGAGAGAAATGATGAGGATTTCCAGTTTGGAGGCCCACAGCTAGTTTCTTTCATTCACCAACTGATTCGTGATCATCTTCTATGTGCCTGGAGTTGTCCTCCAGGCAGTGACACAGGAAGGATTAAGAGGCAGTGAAAGCAGAGGTAGAATGGAAAGTGCATGATCAGTGCCACTTGGGAGGCACTCAGGTCTCTCATCATTTTTCATCCAAATTCCTGCAACAGCCTCCTGACTGACCTCCTTGCCTCCCACCTTGTCCTTCCTCAGCCACTCTCATCTCTACCCAGGACAAGCCTCTACACGAGGCAGATCCATGCCACTCCACGGCGCACTGGGTGTCACCAGGACCCGCGGGTTCTCACAGCTCCGGTCCTCGTCCACTTCTCCTGCTTCACCTCTTGCCACTCCACCCCCACCCTTGCACCCAGCTTCTTCTGTCTGGTGAAGCTCTCATGAGCTCACCTCCCTCGCCTCTAGGCTTCCACCATACTGTTCCTTAGATGGAAACAGTCTTCCCCTGACATGGTCTGGCTAAATCCTTCTCATCCTTCAAGCCTTGGCTTAGATTTTACTTCCTCCAGGAAGATTTCCGGGGAAGCCCTCTGATTCACACCTATACACACACACACACACACACACACACACATCTAGATTAGACAGATGACCTTCCTCTGAGAACCCTCCGTGTCCTGCACCTCCCTACTAAAACACATATCCCAAGGCATTCGCATGTCCTTTGTCTCCCCTAAATACTAAGCTACACACGTGCTCCTACCACGACTGTCTCATCCACCACTTGCTCCTAGCATGTCCCAGGGCCTCTAGCACAGTCAGTACTCAGAACTGATGTCTGGTGCTGTGACTTTCCTTCTAAGAATGACAAGCCAAGAGCACGTGAGCCCCCCAGTACCAACCACTCTGGTATATCCTGCACTGTCCCCCACCCCTGATCTCCAGAGAGCCTAATTCCCCTCCACTCTAACCCTCTCCTTCTGTGTTGGCTCCCATCAGTTCTGGAATGAGTCTTTGCTGTGCCGGGCTTGTGTTCACTTTGAAGCCATGGCTAAACACAGCCACACAAACTCTGGCATCGAAGCCTCCAGTCACCCAGATCCTTGGTGACCTAACAACAAAACATCTGGGCAACTGACTCATCTCAGTTCTGTTTTCATGCACATGGTTTGGCACCAGTGAGGCCTGCCTGAAGGTCAGGCACCGAAGCCCTGCTGCCGTGACAATTTTCCTCTGGTCTCTTGAAATCATCAAGGGCTTGTATACATGGGCAAGGCTTTTTTAATCAGGGAACAGCTGGTTGTGGTGGGGGATCTATTTGTTGCACCCACTATTAATTAGTAACATTTTAAAAAGGAGAGCCAGCAAAGGGAAAAAGGAAAGTTTCTGACCGGGAGGGAGAGTTGGAAACCATATGTAAAAACTGCGGGCTGGATTCACATGGCGTGATTTGAGACTCTCAGGTGAAAGATAGATTTTTCTCCTTGAAGACTTTAGAGAGTAAAGTTGTGATCAAAAAGTTTCAGGGAAGACCATTTTAGACTTTATCTTTTCAACAAAAACAATTGAATCATAAGATACTCTTTTGTTGTTTTTCAACAAATATTTACCATACATCTTTATATTCTGGGCCAATCTCTCAAAAAGGCACGTGAGGAACAGCTATAAAATAGAATTCTTCCCCTTAAGGTGATTACAGTGAAATGGAGGAAAACTGACACAAAGCCAGGAGATGCAATGTTTAAGTGTGATGACACACACATGCTCACGGCAACAGAGGATCAAGGCATCTTTCTCGGGTTTCAGACCTGGTACCACCACTGCCTGGGGATGTGACCTTGAGTAAATCTCATAACCCACCTGGCATGTTGATAGTGGACCTAATAGGACTTAATATAGGCAACAGCATCTTATCCACTGACAAACGATTTATTGGGGTTAATATCCACCATTAAACTTTCCCAGATTTGCACAGGATGATCTTATAAGTTGTTGAGCTTCTGGTTATTAGAAGTATTTAAGGAAGCCAAATGACTTCCTGGATAAGAAATGTTTTAAGGAAAATTCCTGAACAAGGGGAAGCCTATAAAATGCCTGAGGATCTCTTATTTACAGCACCTTGTTGTAAATAAAATTTGTGAATTTGATTCTGGTTCTAGACCATAGAAAGTGTGTCCAAGTTAGGCTAGCAGCCACCTGACACTGAAGAACAATATCCAGCCCTACTGATGGGATGAAGAGGGCCACCCCTGACCCTGGCCTGACCTTAGCTTCCCAATTAAGAATATTTCATTGTCGGCCACCAGCAAGGATGAAGGCCAATTTTCTCTTCATTCTCCAGGGCACCTGATCTACTTCCAAAGTTTCTTTTTTAGAAAAAATTTCTGCAACTTTTCCTTCTGTCTCATCCTTCTCCCATCACCAAGTCCTATTCATTTTACTTCCTAAATAAATTTTTATCATCCTCCACCCAGGCATTACCTGTGTTCAGACCTCATCATCTCTCACATTAGTCCTTTGGTGTCTAGTCTTGTCTCTTCACCTCCAGCATCCACAATATTCTTCCAACAGTAGCCAGAGTGATCCTTTTAAAATGCAAATCTCATAATACCAGTCCCTTGTATGAAACCATTCATTGTCTCCCATTGGCCTCAGGGTCAAATTCAAGCTTGGTAAACATCTCTTAAGGGCTTCTGGTCAACTGGTCAACTATGCCCTGGTCAGCCAAACCGATAGGGCATTGCTAATGCTTTGTCTGAGATCTTCCACAGGATCTTTGCACATGCTGTTTCCTCTGCCTGGAAATATTAGCCCTCTGTGCACAGGTTTAAACTTGTGTTTTCTTCCTCATTCAAACTTTTCCTAACCTTTGCTCTCTTCACTCCTCGTCTAACTTAGAATTAACCGTTTACCCTTTGAGGACTTCCATACTCCACTTGCACCTCCACGGCTGCAGTTTTAATGCTTCATTACACTCCTTTCCTTACAAAACTCTCTTTCTGTCTACATTGTGAAGTCTTTGAGGGCAAAGACTGTGTTCCCAGTTGCCTGATATACAGTGTTTTTAAATGAAGAGCTGAAACTGCCCAAATTACCCCTTGATGTTAAAAAAATAATCAGCAAATGTATATATTCATTCTTGGGCTTTTTTTTTTTTTTTTTCATTTTATAAGAAATTCCAGGCACTGAGCATTGAGCCAAAGATAAAATCAAGCAAATTTTAAGATTTACTCTCTTTCTTCAAGTAGCTCACAATCTCCGGACAGGGAGCTGGCTAATTAGACTATATAATTAATGTCATCATGGAGATCTGAAGAATAATCAAGTGAGGTGAGATTTTTCATTTTCCCGTGCCACCTGTGGACATGGGCAGCATGCCTAACAGGAGCCACACCATGAACAGAACATTTCTTCAACAAGAGATATAGCCCCTTTGACATTTTTGTGGGATAAGGGCATACATGAAGGGAGAGATGCCCGTCTCTAACAAAACCTTAACTCGCCCCATCAGAGTTCGGATGGTGAGCAGGTGGGCAATGGCCAGCCCTTCCACCTTCCTCTGTGGGAGTTGCAAGCCAGTGGCGCTTTGTTCCACCGGAGCCCCTGTTGTCATGAAGGACAAGGATGCAAGGAGCACATCCAGCTTTCAGTGGATCACCATCTGGAGCTGCCAGTCCTCTGTCCCCCCAGGAAATAAAGGTGTTGTTAGGAGCTTATTAATCCAGAAAAGAAACAACAGCAAAACACACGATGAGCTCAGAATTTTAGCAGGATGGGGTGAGAGTTGGAATATCCACACATAGTCTCTCTGAGCAGGTGACTGTTCATTGAGAAAAATGTGAAGGGCATAACAGCCATTCTGCAAGGACAAGGAATACTAATGAGCGCTTCATTAAATGGCGTGTTAATCTACGTGGCGACCTTTCTTCTGTGTTGTCCAGATGTGTGACTCCTGGATGGGAACCACACGATTTGCAAGAGTCGTGGACTTCCTCGCAGTGTCATTATTATGAGTGACTACTAGTTGGGTTTGTTCATGGTCCTGACAAAATATCTAGGCTTTAAACGTGTTTCATGAGCATACTCCAAAAAAAAAAAAAAAAAAAACAAACAGAGCTGCCTAGCACTGTCCACAGGAATTTCAGTAGAGTGGACTGGGCACTTTTTGTAGGATCCTGTCTCAGTAAAAACGATGGTTTGTTGACATTTCCCTTCTTCCTCGACTTTTGATTATCTAAAATGGGCATGGGAGCTATTGGACAGGATAAGTTTCTTTCTAGTTCTGCCTTCCTTGACATCTGCTTCCATGGGTTTTATTAACTCAGTTGTATCTTGCTCAACCAAGTTAGTATAGTAAAACAGCGTAAGGCAATGTTCAGAGGAATTTCATGAGAACAACCAAATTTTCATACTGGTGAGATCAGGAATACATAGCTCTGAGTTCTATGCATGCATGCAAGATCACTTCAGGGCAAAGTGTCTGTCTCTTTGCGATGCTATGGAGTGTAGCCCGCCCGGCTCCCTCCCAGGTGGCGCTAGTGGTAAAGAATCTGCCTGCCAATGCAGGAAACATAAAGAGAAGCAGGATTGATCCCTGGATCAGGAAGATCTCCTGGAGAAGGAAATAGCAACCCACTCCAACCCACTCCAGTGTTCTTGCCTGGAGAATCCCAGGGACAGGGGAGCCTGGTGAGCTTCCGTCTATGGGGTCGCACAGAGCCGGACACGACTGAAGCGACTTGGCGGCAGCAGCAGCCGCCAGTAGTCTTGCCTGGAGAATCCTGTGGACAGAGGAGCCTGGCAAGCTGCAACCTGTAGGGCTGCAAACAGTCGGACATGACTGAAGTGACTTAGCATGCATAACACGAGGTACTTGGGCAGAGAGTTTGGGAGCCCTGTTAGTGGACAAATCAAGTTCACAACTCAAGTTCACTCACTAAGGGGGTGTCTTGGTTTCTTTTCTGTTTGCCCAGCATGGTAGACACACAAGATGTGGTACAGAGAAGACAGCTGGAAATGCAGAAATTATATATTATTTGCATCAAGTTCTAGGTTGCCTAGTCCCTCAGGAGTCTGACATCTAAAAAAAAGAAAAAAGAGAAAGAGAGAGAAAAGAGAAAAAAACCCAAAAATTTCCAATGAAAAGAAAGAATGTCATTTCATTCCCTCGTGAACTATAGACTTGAGAATGAATGAGTCCATTTGGGATCCCTTGGAACACATATCTGTGGTTGGAATTGCTCCTTTACAAGTTGTGTAATGCTCCGTCTATCATTCCATGGTTCAGCGCGTTGGCAGCGGGCTGGCTGCGGCGTGAGACAGACACCTAAGGCCGACAGCCACATCACTGAGCACGTACTCCGGGCCGGGCGCCGGGCCAGGGGCTTTAGTGTACTGTCTCATTCGTGCCTCGCAACCCTGCGAAGCAGGCAAATCTAAGCCTATTTCCAGATGAGGAAACAGAGACCCAGGGAGTGGTGAGGTCATTTGCCCAGGGGCATGCATCTTGTAAGGGACAGAGCCAGAAATTAAACCCATACTTGTCATGCTCCAGAGCCTGTTTCCAAGACAGGAACCTTCTTCGGATCCTTGCATCCTGCTTGGCAAGAGAGGGCATTCATATGACTGCAAAGCTAGAAAGATGCTTCTGCAGGAGACACTCCCTTGAGCAGGCACTGTGGGTATATCAGATCGGCTCGGTTTCATAAGCACACTTTAAAGTGAAGGGGGCATTGTTATTTCCATTTCCCAGATGGTGGAACCAAGGGCCAGATGGTTAGAGTGACTGTCAGAAGAATAACAGTGGGACAGTTGCTCAGGTGTTCCAAGCACTTTTCCTCGGGAGTTGGCCTTGGAGGTGAGGCAATGGAGGTCTACTTTCTCCTTCTCATGGCTAACAACACAAGCGTTAGTGGAGAGAAATTACAGAGCAGCATCTTCAGGTCAGTGACTTTGGCTAAAACCCCCACCCAGCCTCCAGTGAGTCGGTTATCCTCTCCTGGGAAGCCTCAGGCTCCCCATTCAGAAAGTATGACTAAAATGGGCATTGAGAAGATTTCAGGAGTTCAGACTCAGCAGGACGCAGTGTCTCAGCAAACACTCTAGAAATCTTAGCTGTTGTGCCATCATGCTCGTCACAGTCCTCCTCCTCGTGTTTGATCGTCTAACAGCAGTAGGTACTCGCGTTGGCCAGCCAAGGTGAAGGAAGCTCAAAAATCGAGGTGCACAGAGAAACTGCAGGCTCACCACCTCTCAGCTATTTAAACCTGCCAGTCACCAGAGCCCCTGAGCGTCAAGCGCTTCATCTCTAAAGTGGAAATGGTAGAGATCCTGCTATTCCACCCACCTTGCAGGGAGGGCCCAGGCCCTGGAGGATAGAAGAGAAAACCATTTCGCAAGGTCTAAAGTGGACGTGGTGCAGAGTCTATGTTGCTAATTTACCTTTACATATTTTTCTCTTCTTAATATCTGAAAATTCATGCACAGATATATCTCTGCTGTAAAATTAGAAGCCAAACAATACAAAAATCCCTTTGACTCATTTCCTACTTGGCTTTCTTGTGCATTTGTTGGCTTTTTGTTGCTTTTGTTTTGGCTGCGTCAGGCCTTGGGTGCAGCATGTGGGATCTCCAACCTTCCTTGCAGTGTGGGGAGCTTTAGTGTGGGGTCTAGTTCCTTGGCCAGGGATTGAACCAGGGCCCCCTGCATTAGAGTGTGCATTTTTAGCCACTGGACCCTCAGGGAAGTCCCTGACTCAGTCCAATCTGCTTGCCCTGGGCTCTCCTGATCTCCTCTCCCAGGGGTCACCAACCCAACACACCTCTATCACATTTGATTCTTTTTTTTTTTTTTTTTTTCAGTTATTTAATATCTTGTCTTTCCAATGAGATATGTGGCCAAGTAAATGAAGACTAGGTTTCGGACCCAAGCTGCCTAAGTTTGAATTGTGACTCCATCATATTCTAATGATGTGGATAATTGTTATCCTTTCTGGATCTCACTTTCTCCCTCTGTAAAGTGAAGACGCTAGTACCTAACTCAGGACATCCTTGCGAGGACTGAGCAGGTTAACAAACAGATAAACAGGACGCAGCACCTGGGATTTCCAACGTGTGTTCCTTAGTGCTATTATTGGACAGATAAGTTCACGAAGTCATGGGTCATAGCTGAACCCTTGGCCCTTAGTCTGGTGCCTGCACCCAATGAGTGACTGATAAATAGTTCTTAAACTAGTAAGAGAATGCCACATTCAGTTTTATCTGGGATGCTGCCAAGGAGTAGGGAAGCTTCGTAGAAATATTACAAAAATAAGAATAGCTTGCATTACTTAAGCTCTTAATCTGCACCAAACAAGCCCTGTCTACTTCATACATATTGACTCGTTTAATCCTCACAGAAATCCTAAAGGATAGATCTTACTCTTATTGCCCTCATTTTACAGGTGAGAGAACCCAAGAGGTTAAGTGTCCTGTAACACAGTCACACAGGCTTCCCTGATTCAAGGTTAAACTATTCACCTGTCAATGCAGGAGACACAGGTTCGATCCCTGGGTCGGAAACGGAAACGAAAACCCTCTCCAGTATTCTCGCCTGGGAAATCCCATAGACATAGGAGCCTGGCAGGCCACAGCCCATGGGGTCACAAAGAGTCAGACACTACTTAGCTACTAAACAACAATAACACACAGTTACACAGTCAAGATATAAACCCAGCCAATGTGGGTCCAGTGTGGGCACTCTTCACTTCTCTCTAACCTTGTTCCTCTTTCCTTGTTCCTCTTTTCTGGCTTCACATGAAGACGCTGAGTGATTTTTACCTGGTAACCATTCACCTGGTGGTTTCCTGCTCATCTTCTTGGACTGAAAGTGCTTATTTGTCTCTCCTTAGAATGATGAGCGTAATGATGCAGAACATAAAGGTAAGTTAATACTGCGTTTGAGAACACATGTGTAGAATGGTCCCAACAGTTTCAGAAAGATGCTGAGACCTTTTGGTGGGTTCACACCTGGCTGTCTGTGTATGGCTACTATCCAGAGACCCACTTCTCACCTTACAGCCCACTGGACTTCAAGAGAGCCCACCACTCTGAACTGTGCCAACAAGCAATGTGGAGTGACTCCACAGTGCCGACGAGAATGAGGGAAGAATTGAGTGGAAAGGATTCTTAAGGGGAACATCATCCAGAGGTCTTAGTGGGATTCCCATTGAGATCAGGATGATGAGCGTCAACCCTCTAAGATCAGATGTAAATTACCAACACAGAGTAGGGACGGTAGGCCACAGATATCAGCCAATCAGAATGAACATTGGCCCGAGAGAAGGGAATGGATAATGGTCCCAGAGCATGGCTGTGGCAGCGCATATTTGTGGGCTTTCAGCCTGAGGGCTAGGTAATTCTCTATGTCTAACGTTTTCACAGATTCTCAAAAGAAAAGGAAGAGGATTCGTCTAAGGCAACACAGAAATTCAGTGGCAAAAATGAGAACACAGCCCAGACTGAGGATTCCCGTAAGAACTCTTTGATCACGCTTGTCTACACAGTGGACCTTTCTGAGCACGAGAAGTGGGTCCAAGCACAAACTGTTCATTTCTCAACAAGACACGCACATTAACTTTATACACAACTTTTTTTCTGAAGAGCATAAAGCTCTTCACATATCCTAGGGCCATTGTCTAAAGCTATCGTCGTTGTTAGGATCTATTAACTGTTCAAAGTTTATACTTTCATTTGTGGCCCAAGTCAGGCGATGGTCTGTATTCTCTTAGGATGGAGTGGTCTTCTCTCCCTATGCTCGTTTCAGCGCTGCTTCCCATTGACTTCACTGTGGAAGACTGGACAAGGAGGGGTCTCTGTATCTGTGGTTTCAAGAACAGACATGGGGTGCTGCATGGTAAATCTCCAGTTGTCCGAAAGGAACTTTTAATTTCTCCTTGAGGTCGTTTCTCCTGAGTGCTGACTTCTGGAGGCAAGCATACCTGGTTTTTGGCCATTACAAATTCCTGAGTGTCCTCTTTTTCTTTTCTGTAAAATGGAAGTAGTCATATTACCTGCTTCTTGGAAGTGTTACAAAGATTAAATGATGCTATATGTAAGCACTCACCACATATAAACAAACAATAAACTTTAGAGACAGACAAAAGTAATAGTTTGAGAATGAAAAATTGTGTTAGACAGCTAGCCAGACCTTGGCACAGTGCCAGGCACATAATTGATAATAGATAAACAATTGTTGGATGACTAAGTAAATTATCATCATTATCTTACCTCCCCCCCCCCCAAAAAAAAAAAGAAAGAAAAAGTGTTAGAGTGGGAAAATATTGGTTTGGGGATGAGAAAATCAGAAAATTATTTCTCTGGGATGGTTTAGATGTGTGAGACTTTGGGAGAATCCCTTCCCTTCTGCATCTTCATCTGCAAAGTGACAGTGCTAGGTTTAACAGGCTGTATGAACTGAACTGAACTGGACGCACTTTGGGGGGCTTCCCTGATGACTCAGGCGGTAAGGAATCCACCTGCAATGCAGGGGAAGCAGGAGATGTAGGTTCAATCCTTGATTTGGGGAGATCCTCTGGAAGAGTTCATGGCAACTCACTCCAATATTCTTGCCTGGACAATCCTACGGACAGAGGAGCCTGGTGGGCTACAGGCCGTAAGGTCGCAAAGAATTGGATACGACTGAAGCAATTGAGCAATGCACTTTTTAATTTAAAATATATATATATATATATATATATATATATATATATATGTCAGTGGGCTGATGCAACACATACCAACATCATCCCATATACCATGGAAGTAGGGTTATGTCCACATGATAAGGTAAGTAGCAACACAAGGTAATGCGTGACCGTGCTTGAAAATGAGACAGGAGAGGCTCAGAGGAGGAGGAGCTTAACTCTGATTGGTGGAGGGCACAAGTAAGGTTTCCTGAAAGAGCTACAGCTTTCTTCAACTGGGTTTTAAGAATTTGAAGGACTTCATATACAAGCAGCAGCACGTATTTGTCTCTCACAGACTTCACTCAATCAGTCTGTAAGTCTATCCATGTAAAGTGGTAGGCACAGATGAACTTATTTAAAAACAGGAAGAGTCATAGATACAGAAAACAAACATGGTTACTGGGGGGAAAGTAGGGAGCAGGATAAGTTGAAAGAATTGACATATACACACTACTATATATAAAATAGATAACGAAAAAAGGACCTACTGTATAGCACAGGGAAATCTACTCAATGCTCTGTAATGGTGTATATGGGAAGAAAGTGGATACACACACACACACACACACAATCTATATACCTGAAACAAACACAACATTGTAAATCAAATACACTCCAATAAAAATTAAAATAAATAAAAGGTACATGCAAACAAAAATAACAACAAAACCAACAAACCACAGAATTTGAAGGACTCAAGCTAAGGTAAAATGAAAGAACCAGGGCATTATTCTGGAAGTCACACAGAGGCAGGAGTTACAGAGGTTTCCAGAGTTCACCCAGTGTTCACTGATTCCCTATTCAGCGTAAACCATAGAGTGTTAACCCTGTGGGGGATCTCAAGAGGCAGATAACTCAGGCTCATCTTCAATAAGCTTAAGATCTGTCATGGAAAGCAATACAAGGACATGCATCTAAGAATACAGGACAGGAAACAAAACTAAATAATTCTCTCGGAATGACTTCTTTTAATGTTTAATAAAGAATAACGTCATGGAGAAGGTCACATTTCCACTTGGCTGGAGAAAAACACGGAGGCTGAGTTTGGGTTTGAACACGTACCTGCTAGCCAGATGATTTGGGGTACACTGCTCCCTCTTTCTGAACTTGGGTTTCTTCATCAATTAAAACAAGCAGAGCAAAACCAACCTAATTGAGTAGTCAGAATACATGTCCTCAGGTCCATGCCTGGCGTACAGAAAGCACTCAGCAAGTAATGCTAATCTTAATTGACAGAGACTGATTTCATCAGAAAGCGTTGTTGGATTAGCTTCCCATGAAAAAGTCTTCTTCATTGAACAACAATTAATTGCATGCCTTCAACCTCAGCTGATATAAAAAGTGGCTGATTGGATGTGATTCTGCAATTTCTCGAAAAGAAACGGAATTGAAAGCATTGCCCATTATGTGACTCAAGGCCTCTTCTCAAATAAGCCACAAGATACATTTGTTCTGGAATTAAGAGGAAAGGTCACCACACATTTTATTTTCCATTCAACTACAACAACAATTAAAAAAAAAAAAAAGGTGAAACATACCAAATGAAGAAAATGCCCACCATTTCCTATTTATGATTTTTCACAAAGCTTCCTTTTCCTTAAGATTATGGAGATATTCTGACTACAGTTTAAAACATACAACAATTAAAGTTAGCTTGGAGTAGATACCACCAAGCAGTTAAGAATGTGGACTTTGAAATGAGACAGACTTGGGTTCAAATGTCATAAAAGCCAACCAACTTTATCCAGCTTCATTTTTTTTTTAAATTTGCAAAATAGGAATAAGAAAAACTACAGGTTGTAGCTTTGAGGATGAAACGAAATAGTCTATATAACCACTCAAGATAGTAGCTTATCTCTCATAGTGAATTCTAGCTAATTATTATTTTACTGAAGAGAATAAAAGATAAAAAAATTCATAAAATTAGATGTTTTTCCACAAATAAAAAAAGCAATGTCAAGCAGTGATAAGTCAAAATGAAGTCTCTCAGTCATGTCTGACTCTTTGCAACCCCATGAACTGTAGCCTACCAGGATCCTCCGACCATGGGATTTTCCAGGCAAAAGTACTGGAGTGGGTTACCATTTCCTTCTTCAACCTTCAACTAAAAATCTCAGCTTAAGTAATGCCTTACACAGCGGAGGTGAATAAAATGAAATTCCTTGTCATGAGCCAGGGATAGAGGTTGGAGTTCAAAAGTTGCTATTTCAGCTTCCTAGTCATAAAACTGCAGGAAGACTAGAGGAGGACTCCACTTCATTCCAGGGCCTCCCACTTGGGGACACAAAGTTTCAGAAAATACAGAGGAAAACATTTGGAGCTTGCCAGCTCCACTTCTAGCCAGAGTGGTCCCTAAGCCCCATCTACCCATCCGCATCTCAGGCATAGCAGCGTGATCCCTGGCTCTCTTTTCTTTGTGGCTTTGTAGAACAGGCAATTCTTTTTATTTACTTAAAAACCTTTTTTGGCTGTGCTGGGTCTTCATTGCATTATGCAGGCTTCTCTAGTTACGGTGTGTGGGCTCAGTAGTTACAACTTACGGGCTTAGATCCCCCTTGGCATGTGGGATCTTAGTTCCCCAACCAGGGATCAAACCCATGTTCCCTGCATTGGAAGGCTAATTCTTAACCAGTGGGCCACAAGAGAAGTCTCGAACAGGCAATTATTAAAACATGAGATTCATTTTTTTTTTCAGATGGAGCTTGGAGATGCTAAAGAAAAATACTCAGGGCTGAAAATAAAATTTATTTTTTAACATGATTTAAGAAGAGAGAAGGATAGGCAGAAAACTACTGAGCAATTCAGATAGATTAGGTTCAAACCTACCTCCTAGTTTTGTGAAAAGTTAAAAGCTGAGTACAATGCCTAACACATAGCTGGTGTTTAATGCAGATGAATTATTATCACTGCTGGCATGAATCTTACGATTGTCAACTTGAGTACATATGTTAAATTAATATAATTAAACTACTGTACGGGAGGAAGTAAAGAAGCTAATGTTTCTGCAACACCCACTGACATGTGTACTCATCACTATCCAACATGATACCCATCCCCACTGTCTCATTTCATCTCCCAGATAACCCCATGAAATGTGTGAAAATGAAAAATGAGATTCAAAAGGTTAAATGATTCTTCCCGACCCCCAGAGCTAGAACACAGAGTGCTAGGTCCAGATTTAGCCTATGTGATTCAGGATTTGGTTTTTTTCTCCTGTAAAATGGGGTGATTTTTAGACTTCCTCTGTAGGCTTGTTCCGAGGATTAGATGGCATCATTCCTCTAAAAAGCATTTAAACATTGGTTGGAACACAGAACATAGTCTCTGAATGTAAGGCATGATTAGTATTGTTCTTTAGCAAAGGTAGGATGTGGAGAAGGCAATGGCAACCCACTCCAGTACTCTTGCCTGGAAAATCCCATGGATGGAGGAGCCTGGTAGGCTACAGTCCGTGGGGTCGTGAAGAGTCGGACACAACTGAGCAACTTCACTTACACTTTCATGCACTGGAGAAGGAAATGGCAACCCACTCCATTATTCTTGCCTGGAGAATCCCAGGGATGGGAGCCTGGTGGGCTGCCATCTATGGGGTCACACAGAGTCGGACACAACTGATGTGACTTAGCAGCAGCAGCAGGATGTGGATTCACTTTCTTTCCCAAAGCCTGAATTCTTTCTTGTAAACCTCCCTTGGGCAGCCAGTGAACTTCAGTACCTCTGTCTGTGTATTCCTAGATGCATCATCTGGGAAAGAGGAGACTGGCAAAATAAAGAAATCAGACATTTATTAAGAGCCTGATATATTCATAGCATCGACCAGATTAACATCATAGCAAAAAGTAAACAAGCATAGAGAAGCAAAAATGCATACATACATCTATACATTTATGTGAATTTATGGATTTAAAAGTCAATCTCTATAAATATGTATGTGTGTATTTGTGTGTGTGCACACAAACATGTCCTAAGTTGCTCAGTTGTGTCCGACTCTTTGCAACCCTATGGACTGTAGCCCACCAGGCTCCTCTGTCCATGGAATTTTCCAGGCAAGAATACTGGAGTGTTTTGCTATTTCCTTCTCCAGGTGATCTTTTCAACCCAGGGATCAAACTCACATTTCTTATGTCTTCTGCATTGACAGGCAGATTCTTTATCACTAACACCACCTGGGAAGCCTACACACACACACACACACACACACACACACACATATGTTCTGAACCAGCAGCTGTAATTTTATGCAAAGTGTTGAACCAGGCATTAGGGCAAACACAAATATGAAGGCAACAGACTGTCCCACATGAAAAGCAGGGACAAACAGATATATAATTAAGCCTGATGGTTGGCTTTGGGAAAATACCCAGAGAAATTCAGAGGAAGTTCTATGTGAGCCCAGAGGAGGGAGCCCTTCAGGCTGGTAGGGAAGGGCATAGGGACAGAACTGGCCCTTGAAGAGCCTTGCCTAAATGGGTTCCAGTCTTGTCAACAAACAAACCAACAAAACACATAAATAGGACCCCAGGAACAAAGCAGGATCCTATCTTATGAAGTTCTGGATTCTACCAGACAGGCAATGCTTGCTTTGGAATTCTGAGATAAGAATAACCCTTCTGGTATGGAGCAAGGAGGTAGAGCTCAGCATAGATAAAAGACAACCAAAGCGCAGAGAGCCATAAAATGTAGATTCCCAGAAAGGAAGACAGGGAGCTGGTTGATTGAGCTTCCACAATGCGTCAGATAGTACAGCATCCTCAGGACAGCTCCATGATAAGGTCACTGAGATCAGAGAAATGAAGTGACTTGCTGAAAGCCCCAGGAACCCACGAGGGTGTGACTCTGAGATGAGTCCTCTGGACCAGACACACTCCTGCAAGCCCTTCCCAAACTTCAGCACACCTCTCACAGGCTGCCGGCCTGACTTTCAGTAAAGAGACATTGAAGCTTACTGGCTGCCCAAGAATGTAAGCTTTGGGCAAGAAACTGGATTCACATCCTACCTTTGCTAAAGGACAACTCTAAACATCGAGTCAATGAGTGTGAGCAAACTCCGGGAGATAGTGAAAGACTGGGGAGCCTGGGAGGTGCAGTCCATGGGGTCACACAGATTTGGACACTACTTAGCGACTGAACAACAGCAACAATTCTAATAACACCTTACATTTTTTGAGTATGCACCTTACAACTCCCTGGTAAAATAGCCTGCTTCTGCTGCTGCTGCTGCTGCTAAGTCACTTCAGTTGTGTCCGACTCTGTGCAACCCCATAGACGGCAGCCCACTAGGCTCCTCTGTCCCTGGGATTCTCCAGGCAAGAATACTGGAGTGGGTTGCCATTTCCTTCTCCAATGCATGAAAGTGAAAAGTGAAAGTGAAGTCGCTCAGTCGTGTCCGACTCTTAGCGACCCCATGGACTGCAGCCCACCAGGCTCCTCCGTCCATGGGATTTTCCAGGCAAGAGTACTGGAGTGGGGTTCCATTGCCTTCTCCAACCCTGCTTCTGCTGCTGTTGCTGCTGCTAAGTCACTTCAGTCGTGTCCGACTCTGTGCGACCCCATAGACGGCAGCCCACTAGGCTCCTCTGTCCCTGGGATTCTCCAGGCAAGAATACTGGAGTGGGTTGCCATTTCCTTCTCCAATGCATGAAAGTGAAAAGTGAAAGTGAAGTCACTCAGTCGTGCCCAACTCTTAGCGACCCCATGGACTGCAGCCCACCAGGCTCCCCCATCCCTGCGATTCTCCAGGCAAGAGTACTGGAGTGGGGTGCCATTGCCTTCTCCGAACCCTGCTTCTAGTTATTACCAAATAAAATATTAAAGGAATATATCCTAAGAGTGGAGGAACAGGTCTTTTTGTTCTATCAAATTCGTTTTTAGAATGAAAATCCTCATAAACGAAGGGCTATTTCGAGGGTAGGAGGGAATTTAACAAATATGGGGTATTTAGATGGGAATTGCTGCCATGTTCCAAAAATATGGGGACTCCATTATGCTTCAGATTTGGAAGTGATCTTAGGAATCTCCTGAATTTTAATTTTACGTAGGAGCAAACTCAGGTCAAAGAATTGTCACAGAGTCAGAACTCAAGTCTCCTAACTCTCAGATGATTGCTCTTTGACCATAAATGATAAAAGGAGACGGGCCAAATCCATGAGTGATCAGAGGATGGAGTAAAAGAGGGATGGGAGTATTTGACGTATTATTTGTTACATATACATAAATAAGAATGGCATGCATAGGCCAATGATAAGGGTGGGTCATGAACCAAGGGTTACAATTCATCCAGTTCTAATCACTCAGTTAAAAGCAAACACATACATGTGTACATAGATATATACATCCATAAAAGTATGTGTGGCTTCAAGACAGATGGGATAGAATAATAAATGTATGTTCCATGAAAAGACCAATGAAAAGTCTTTTAAACACATTTAGGGGCTAAGTTCCAGAAGCTCAAAGAGCTATGAGACTCGGACCTCTTTATCCCTTCCCCTCATGCCCATCACAGGACAGGAATGGTGACTTGGCCTCCCAGATGTTTGCTTACCTTTAAGAACCTCAAAAGTACTTGGTCCTTGACAATAACAGTAGAATAAATGGGTTTATATAGCATTTTTATAGCTTATAAAATATTATATACCCAAAAGCGTCTTTTAACCTCAAAGCACATTTGTGAAATACATATCCCATTTTAAAGGCTCAGAAGTGCAGGGTTAGCAAAGCGCCTGGCTCAGGGCATGGCACTGATACGTGTTGGGGTCAGTGAGACTGAGAATTATAAGTCCCACATTTTGAGCTTTGGTGGGAGACCTGACAAAGTCCCAAAAGTCTAGGAATATTCAAAACTATTGTATGCAATGACTTAAAAGCCCTTGGAAGGAATACAGTTTCCAAATGCCTAGTAGCCGTAATCGAAATGAATTAGTAGTCAGGTTCCAATTTCTATTGAGAAAAGAGAGGGATTCTGTAGGATATAATTTATGGAGTTCAACATAGGTCTTATTAGTATCATTATTAAATGCCAACTTCATGACTTTTATACTTGACTTGGAGGTGCAGAAAGTGAAAGGTTTGCCTAGGCAAATTCCTTCTCCATGGCATTGTTTCTGGAAATACATTTATGATATAATGCCATTTCCATTTTATAACTGGAGAAGCTGATTTCATCCATTCTGAGCCTAAGACTATATGACAAGTTCTTCCCAAAGCAAAAAGATCTGAATCTGGGATCTCCCATTTTCAGAATGGTGCCATAATCCCTGCACACCACATGCTGGCTTTTCTGGGGGATGTCTGAGTCATTTGCTCAGCCTACAAATCCACATACTTCAACCAGCACATACTCTCCTCTAGTGTTCACCCTCCCGAAGCAGGCAGGAATGACCCCGGCTCTTAGGCAGGATCCACGGTAGCCCTGAGGCCAGGAGACACAGGAGGAACATCAAGTTAATCCCCCCGCAGGCTTCCAGCTCACTATCCACATGCGAGCCTCACACGGCATATTTTTATCACTGTTCTATTTGAACAAGCCAGTAACTAATAATTTGTAATCTACCACTGCTAACTCACTTTAACTTATTTAACACTTGGAAGGGAAAAAAAAAAAAAAAACTGTTTTGCCATAAGGGGGAGCTTTTGAGTTCTACAAAGAGGGGGAAAAAAAGAAAAAAAAAATTACATGTATGTCCCAGTTCAAAACAGATCTACAAAGCCACAAATGGTCAGATCCTTACCTGTGACTTTAACACTGTCAGAAGGACCTGAATTTCTTAGATGGAAAAAAAAAAAAAGGCAAAATGATAGGCTTTTTTTTTTTGTATTTTATTTTTTATATAAAGCTGAAATAATTTCTAACAAATTTCTAACAAACTTAAAAGTATTCAGGAGTATTCAGAGACCTAGTTGTGCTGAGTCTACAGCTTCGGGAAAGCAAATGCCTTTGCTAGTTGCTTCTGATGATTCCTTGAGGACTTTGGGACAACATTTAGACTAACTGAGGCCAGCGCCGCGGCTCAGGAAAGAGGGGGAGACCTTCACCCCTGCATGACTCTAAGGGGACTCCAAGAGGGAAAAGGAGAGGGAAGGCAAGAGAAGGGAAAGAAGAAGGGAAAGAAGGGGGAGGGGAGGGAGAGAGATACGGAGTGGAAGGAGGGAGAGAAGAGAGTGAGGGTGAGAAAGGAGAATGAAAGAGGGAGAAAGAGCATTACCAAAAAAGAAAAAAAAATCTGAGAATCAAGTTTCAAGACTCTTTATGTGCTATAGAGAAGGATGAGGTTGACCAGCAAAGTGCAAAGGGGATCCTGAGAGAATAGAGATTTTTCTCCCCTCCAGCAGGAAAAAAATAAAAATAAAAAGGTGGGGGGGGGGAGTGAAGGAGGAGGGGAAAAAAGCAGGCAAAACAAAACAAAAACAGGAATGTGTGTTTTGAGCAGGAATGAGGAGAGCTGGGAGGACCATAAGGGGGTGTGTACAGAATTTCATTAAATTGTTACTTTAAGATTGTCTTCTTAAAAAAAAAAAAAAAAGGAGGGGGTGGAGAAGCGGAGAGAAGGAGGCAAACGGGAAGGTGGAGGACGGCTGGGTAGCTCGGCCTCTCCAAACTGATTGATTAGTCATGATCCCCGCAGTTTTAACTAGGACTCATTCAATTGGGGAGGTGGAGCGCTCGGGAGCAGATTAGCATACGCTTGTTTACTCATCTTCTGAGGGATTTTTCCCCCCTCTTTCCTTTCATTTTGTGAAGAAGGAGGGAGGGGAGGGGGGACTGGGGGGGCGAGAAGGGGGCTGTGGCTTGTGTTATAAAGGACGCAAAAAATAAATAAATTAGAGCATCTTTTGGGGGGAGGGAATTCAGCGGATCAGTGTCTTAGAGGAGCTTTTTTTTTTTTTAAGAGCGAGAAATCATATAAAATAAAATGAAATAAAACAAGGAGGAAGGCAACCAGCTGTTAGAGGGGGGAATAAGGCAGATAAAGGAGCGGAGAGAGAAATTAATTGCCAACCAGGAGGAGTTGGGCTGTATTTTTTCAAAGGTGGGGGGAGTGGAGCACACACCTTGAGGAGGAAAGCGAGAAAGAAAAGAAAAAAGCAAGTGGAAGGGGGGGGCTCGCCCAAGAAGGGTGAAGAAGCGAAGAAAGTCGAGGCGCCGAGGCTCCTAAAGCTGGCAGCTCCGGGCGGCGGTGCAGGGGCGAAGGGGGGCGGGGGGGACCGTCGGACATGCGGCTCTGGAGTTGGGTGCTGCGCCTGGGGCTGCTGAGCGCCGCGCTGGGCTGCGGGCTGGCCGAGCGCCCCCGCCGGGCCCGGAGAGACCCGCGGGCCGGCCGCCCCCCGCGCCCCGCCGCCGGCCCGGCCACCTGCGCCACCCGGGCGGCCCGCGGCCGCCGCGCCTCGCCGCCGCCGCCGCCGCCGCCGCCGCCGGGCGGTGCCTGGGAAGCCGTGCGCGTCCCCCGGCGGCGGCAGCAGCGGGAGGCAAGGGGCGCCGCGGAGGAGCCGAGCCCGCCGAGCCGGGCGCTCTATTTCAGCGGGCGAGGCGAGCAGCTGCGCCTGCGAGCCGACCTCGAGCTGCCCCGGGACGCGTTCACGCTGCAAGTGTGGCTCCGAGCAGAGGGGGGCCAGAGCTCTCCGGCGGTGATCACAGGTAGGCGAGGGCTCCCGGGCGGGCGCTGCACCGGCCCCGCGGCCCCAGGGGCGCGCGGGTGCCTGGGCACGGGTGGCGGGATGGTCGAGGGGCTGGAGGGTGTGTCTGTGCAGGAGCCGCCGCTCAGCTGGCGGCTCAGGGGCTCCGGGACACGAGCCGCGAGCCTCTCTTTGCCCCATCTGCCGAATGGGCGCGCTCAGAAGGTGTCTCTGCCTAGCCCCTCGCGAAGAACGCAGGGAGCGCTCCCGGCCACCCCAGACCGCAGTTGGTGAGGGCTGGTCTCTGGGAGCCTTGTGCACATGAATCGTGTTTTGGATGTTCAGGTGGACTGTCTCTGTTCGGGATGGTGGGGAGGATGACCCAGTTGGGATGCATGTGAATAGACACTAGGGACCATTGGTTTCTTTGGCTTTTTAATGGAGATGACCCCCCCCCACCCCCGCTTTACTTAGGCCAGTTACCCTGAAAGCCTACAAGGTTGTTGTGATCCTCAGGACTTAAAAGTACTTGAAGTGCCCCCAAAGTTGCTCCGTACTTGCTGCCTGCCTCTGGGATTAACCCCCTACCCCCAGCCACCCACAGACACGCACACACACTGCCGTCCCATGTTCTCTCTTTCCAAGCCCCTTGCCTGTCATTCGGAGCTGGGGTGAGACTTCCCGCCTGCACACCCAGCCAGTCTTCCCGGGACTAGGCTGCGAAACGGGGCGCTTTTCTCATTTGGGACTTTTACAAGCCCGTAATGAATTTAGGTTCCCCTCCTCACACCCCTCCCCTTTCCATAGCAAAACCCTCAGTGAAACCGGACACTTCGCGAGGGTTGCAAACCTTAGAAATCCTCCAGCATCCATTTTTCCCCTTCTTAATGAATCTGTGGCAATGTCTTTAATAAAACTGGGGGGCCGAAAGGGAGGGGGCGGCGCTGGAGGAGAGGAGGAAAGTTTTGCCTCTGCTGGATGGGAGATTCCCTCCCTACACAAACAATCTTGCCCCGTCCTCAGACGGCTCAGTGAGAGTAGGGGTTCCCCCATCGCTGCCGCCAGGAAACGTGTTGGAGGCGTTTTGCGATCCCACCCCCTTACACACACTTTCTTAGAAGGGAGAGAGCTCAGAGTTCTCTGGGCAGTCCGGCTTCTTTCTGTCGTGGCGTGGACCTTCTCAAATGTTGCTAACTCTGTCCTATTTACATCAAGCGCATTTCGGGGACCCAAACTCTGCTGCCGTACTAAGTAAGCACATACCCGCAAAGCTCCGCTTCCCCGCTACCAAATCCCAAACCGAGAGCTACAAAGTGACTTTCCCCCATGCCTGACGTCATCACATGCTATTTTTTTTCTTTTTCTTTCTTTTTTTTTTTTTTGCGTCTCAGGAAGGAGAGGGAAACTGAGCTCATTCAGTTTTAGCCCCCAAGCCCCAGTCAGCCAGAGGGGTTTATAATGTAGAGTAGAGAAGAGACGGTACTCATAATAGTAATGCTGATGCTTATAATTCAGGGCTGTGGTATGTTTACTTCTCTTTCGGAACACAGGAAAAACACAGAGCCTGCTACTTGGAGATTTTTTTTTTTTAATGAGTAGATTTGATTTTTTCCTAGTCTATACCTGTGGTACAGGGGTTTGGAAACCTCCTCCGGAGTGGAGAGCCCAGGGTTATAGAGGTATCATCAATGAAAAGGTAGTAAATTCATTTTTTCAAAACAAACAAACACATACATATAGCACCTGAGATTCCACAGGAGCCTGCTTTATAAATGTCTGCAATTCAGACAAGGAGCTCCCTCTTGACACACACACACTCTCTTGAGCACTCATTCACTCTCTCACACAAAGATTGTGCAGTAAAATACTTTAATTGGATGGGGGACGTTAGGTTATTATTGCTTGTATAAAATGCCTGGTCCATTTTATGTGTGGAAATAACATTCCTCTCAAAACGAGAAAGAAAAAAAAGTCAGTGCTGCTGTGTAGCCCCAGCAAGCTCAGAGCTTTTCTCCCGAGGATTCTGGTGGATTTTTTTTCCCCTCCCCTAGTTGAGTCTGAGCCAGATTTGACGGTGTGTAAACACCTGGCCCTGAGCCAGAAAAGACTCATTCTGCGGATCCTCCACACGGTACAGGCTGTGGGACTGCAAAGAACCTGCTTCTCCTTGAATTAAAACGCAAACAAACAGAGGTTCTTTGCAGAAACACTTTCGCAGCTCCTTTCCTCCGTGTCAGTTCAGGCTGGGAGAGGCAGGGCCGGCTGAGGTGGGCAATTTGGACGAGGGTGTCAAGCCGCGTCCTCCCGCAGCGACCTGGGGTGCCCGGTTGGCCACCTGACCTCTGCTGGCGCTCTCTGGCGGGGCGTCGCCACTTTCTTAGGAATCCCTGGTCACCTATCTTGAGAGAGCAGGCATCTCCCAGCAGGGACCTCACTGCTATTTCAGGCAGAGGGTTGCTGCCTCGCTGTCAGGCCAGGCTGCCTTACATCACTCTTTGCTGCAGGATTCAATTGGGTTTCGTAAAGGTCTAATTTTATGGTGCTGTTAACCGGGTCTGTCGTCTGGCAGAGGCAGGCCTCGCCGCTGCTGGGAGGCGGGCCACGCTCCCAGATCCGCCTGGGATGCTATTTCTACCCCGGTTCAAACTTCACTGACACCAGTTCACACAGGCGCTCAGAGAGGCAGAGAAGAGTGAAGGAGCAGTTTGCTTCTGAAGCTCAGAAAACATGCCTTTTATTTTTTCCAAAAGGGAAGTGGCGGTGGGTGGGGGGGGATTACACACACACACACACACACACACACACATACACACACATGTCTGTACATATGTGTGTGTGTGTCGGTTGCTCAGTTGTGTCCAACTCTTTGCAACCCCATGGACTATAGGCCTCCAGGCTCCTCTGTCCTTGGGATTTCCCAGGCAAGAGTACCAGAGTGGGTTGCCATGCCCTCCTCCAGGGGATCTTCCCAACCCAGGAATTGAACCTGGGTCTCTCATGGTGCAGGCAGATTCTTTATCATCTGATCCACCAGGGAAGCCCACATATATATGTGTGTGAGTATTAATAAAAATGAAAAGGCTTATGCAGGCAAAAGCAGAGCTAAAGTTAGAAAGTGCCTGTGTGCCGGAGTCTCTGAATGGCCCACCCACGGTGGATGGTCTGAGGGTTGAAGAGTCCTTTAAGGCTGTTGTGAAAAGGGTCCTTGGAGGTCCCCCAGGCCTGATCT
This sequence comes from Tragelaphus eurycerus, assembly GCA_935064755.1. NCBI lineage: Eukaryota > Metazoa > Chordata > Mammalia > Artiodactyla > Bovidae > Tragelaphus > Tragelaphus eurycerus. The sequence goes on from CAKXYN010000083.1 coordinate 3,228,236, forward strand.
TGTCTCTCAGGCCAAACAGGGAGACAGATGCAGCCAGTGGAGGGGTCCCCAGTGGCAGGAACTAGGATTTGAGCCTGGTCCTGTCCACTCCCAGGTCTTACCCACTATCCTGCTGAGAAAACCCGTCCGAGAAACACTGTCACCTCCCACTCGTCACAGACCCACCACCCAGGCACTTGAGGCATGGCAATTGGGGTTCCCTTTCAAGTCTGGGGGTGAGGGGAGCTTATTGACACATCCTTTTGCCTTTATAGCGTACCAGGCAGGATCCAGACCCCTGCCGCTCATCCCCACCTGCCCTCCCCCACCATACCTCTCCAGTTTGACAGAAAGAGAAAGAAGGGGAAGAAAAGGAAAACAAGACTCAATCTGCCCCAAGGAGCAGAGGCCCCGAGCAGCAGTTAATCTTGTTAAAGTTTCTCTGACCTGCTAGATCAGTGAAATGTGGACCCCACAAGGACAGCTACCTCCTCCCGCCCCCATCCTTTAGTGACCCAGCATCCCTGCTCACAAGAAGGAAAGGATTTACCTGAATCCCCTCAAGCACCTCCTCCTGCTATGCTTCTTTCCTTTGTTCTAAATGTTGGACTATTGGGTTGACAGGCTACTGAGAAGAGACCTTTATTTCCTCCCTTCTGCAGCCTGCAGTTCCCACAACCCACTCAACCCCCAAAAAGTCTTGGCTTTGTGGACTGAGGACACTTAGTGGCAGGAAGGAAAGTGACTCTTCCTGGGTGCCTCCCAGGTGCCAGGCACTGAGCTAGGTGCTTGCCTTGTGTCTGCCAGCTTCACCCTCACAGCCACCCTGCAAGGTGGGCACTGTCACCTCTGTTTTCCAAATGACGTAACAAAGTCTCAGAGGGTGGAAGCTACTTAATCCAAAGTGGACAGAGCCCAGGTATGGCCTCGAGCTGCAAGTGTCCGCTTCTTCTTCAGCAGTGCTTTTGGAGAGAGAAGGAATGACCCCCTTTCCTTCTTTAGACCTGCTGGGGATGACTCCTCTCTGCCCCTCTGTGTGCTAACTGTATTCCTGCAGATGAAATGGAATAAAATGTGAATCTAAATCTCCTTGGAACTCTGGATGTGACTTGCATATCTGGGTGTTTTTGTTTTTGTTTTTTTTTCTTTTCCCACCAAACTATCAGACAGACGGGGCTTGGAATTTCTGTTGCCAATGACTTCCTGTGTGGTTTGAGTCAGGTCACTTTGTCTTTCTGTCCCTTTGGCTTCCTCTTCTGTAAAATGGGCATAATGGTGTCAGGATAATGCAGGGATAAGCAGGCAGAAAGTACCTGGCATAGAACCAGCTTGTACTGGGGACTCACTCAATGGCAGTGAGTGGTACCTGGATCCAGTAAGTAACCCTCTTGCCTTTCCTAATTCGCCACCTTGAGCCCATTTATGCCATGTTTGGGCTTCCCCGCTGGAGTGGCTGGGGAGTCTGTCCAGAGTAGACAGTGTATCTTGGGGAACAAACAGTTGGGCCCCTTCAGATCCCTTCCTTGCACTTTGATTTCCTCTTCTTTGACCTACTTGGATGACTCCTTGGTGATAAGGGCCAGAGGAGGGCCACCAACACAGGACCAATGAATAGGAAAGCCAGTTAGCACCCAGGGGGAGAACACACCCTCAGTGACAGAAGCCAGACAGTGGCCGCAGTGCATCCCGGTCACAGCTCTGTGGTCACATGCCTCTCGCTCCTCCCCCAGACACTCCCCTGACTTTCACGTTGCCCCAGCCAGCACTTCACGTGGACAGATCGGGTGACGGAGGCTGCATCACCCTCGCCCCACTACACCGAGGAGGGCAAACTGGAGGCTAAGAGGTGGAGGGCTCAGGAACATGGGTTTTGCATGGTCAGCCAGGCATGGATTGTGTCCAGCAGCCCATGGAGAAACAGGGAAACTGAGGGCCAGCATCACCCGGGGGCTGAGAACTGAACTGTATCCATAAGCTGCCCCTCTCAAGGTGGCCTGGGAGGTGGTTTGATTGAGTTGCTCCCATCTCGTAGCACTGAAAATCACCAACTTTTAAAACCTCCTGCTGCCCAGCTGCCTCCCAGGGATTCAGAGGTCGAGGGTCTGGCACTGGCCTGGGCAGTGGTGTTTTTCGAAACCTTCTCAGGAGATGTGGAAGGGCCACCAGTGGGAAGAACCACTGATCCTGTTTGATGTCTCCATGCTCTGCAGGTGGAAAAACTGAGGCCTGGGGCAGGGGTAGGGAGTAGGGCTTCCTGCTTACCCAGCTGGTCGATGGCAGAGTTTTTAGAGAAGTTCAGCTGTTCCAGTTCTGAGTTACCATCAGAAGGGATCCCCTTTCCACTCCCAATTCCACTGTGGTTCCTAGGGGCAAGGTGTGTGTGTGTGTGTGTGTGTGTGTGTGTGGTATACATGCACACGCACACTGACATTCCATTTTTTTCACATCTGGTCCTGTATGTGAAGCCACATTCTCACCTTCTGGCACCTCCTTTAAAGAGCAAACACTCCTAAAAGGGGATAATACATAGAATGCCACACATCTGAGTTCAAATGGACCTCTCACTATGCTTGAGCAGTGAGGTGTATTTTTTTTTCTGAGGAATAAGAGGTGGAAAGGAGAGAAGGAACCCCAGCTGAAAGGCATTCCCCATTTTGCCCAGGGCTAGTCCTTCCTGAAAGAAGGTAAGTGTTCCTATCATCCCAAATCCCCTCGCCTTATGATCACTCTGAAACCAGCACTGGCTGCAGGGCGTCTTAGATGAGAGAGAAGACCCCCAGGGACCCCAGGTAGGAGGACCCCCTATACAAGCAGCCTGAGCCTCATCTACCTATGGCTGGTCCAGGGCTTAAGAATTCAGTAAGTGCCTGCTTCTCCCCTCACCTGCTGCCCTGTCTCTGGAATTTAATTTCCTTTCCCTCAGTGTCTCTTTTATCTTTTTTTCTTGCTGCACTGAGGACTCTGCTTCATGCCTTGATGCACTTACTGGAAACACTCAACTCAGACCTGACTTGTGGGTCTTGGCCCTTTAGCTCCTTTGAAAACCTGGAACTGAGAGCCAGGAACTCTGGACTCAAGTCCCGGCTTGGCCTCCTCTGAGCTGTGTGACCTGGAGCCTCTGGGGAGAGAGTTGCAGGTGTGGTTACAGTCAACACCCCCATCTCACATGTTGTCATGAGAACCAGGTGAGACAATGGCAGGAGAAGCTCTCGGCTGAGATCAGAATCTAGTCCATAGGTCCACACTGGTTGGAGGATCCAGAAAGTGAGAGATGTGAGTGCTTTGTAAGATCCACGTCATTCCTGGAAAGGCACCTTTTTAATTGTTCTTCACACTGCAACAATAAACAGTGATCGAGTTAGCAAACCTTCCCCTATATGTGACCTCACTGGAGTCCTTTGATGTTGGAATTAACAGGTCTGCCTCACTTGCCGTGTGACCTAGACAGCGTAACTCCTCCTCTCTGCTTCAGTGTTCTCAGCGTGCATAGGTGCGGGGGGTAGCAATGAAACGGGGGCTTTCACACTGTTCCCCACCATCTTAGGAATGCCCTGGGGAGAGGTGATGGAGAAGGAAATGGCAACCCACTCCAGTGTTCTTGCCTGGAAAATCCCAGGGATGGGGGAGCCTGGTGGGCTGCTGTCCATGGGGTCTCACAGGGTCGAACACGACTGAAGTGACTTAGCAACAGAAGCAGCAGCAGCAGGGAAGAGGTGAAGGGAAGCAAAGCATTCTGCTTCCTGCACCTTCCCTTCCCTTATACTACCTGAATTGTGTGATTCTACAAGATTTCCTTTGAAGGACTGTGTGAGTTTCTCAGTGACAAAATTCAAGTGGACACGACTGACATTGTTAACTTTGTTAGTCATGATGCCAGTATTGTGATTATACATTTTTAAAGATCTATTCTGTTAGAAACGCGTACTGAAGTATTTATGGGTAAAATGACGTTATGTCTATTTTGTTTGTTTAAAGTGTTCCAGGAAAAAAAAAGTTAGGATGTTGGGGGGAAGAGGGGTAGATGAAAGAAGATTGGCAGACTGATGATCGCTGAAGCCAGGTGACAGAAAACAACGGGCTTCAATACAGTTTTTGTCTGTCCTCCTGTGCCTGATTGAAGAATTCCATCATAAAAAGTTTAAAAGAGTTGGAGAGCCACAGGAGGAGCTGAAGTCTTAGATCCCTGCGTGATCTGTGAGCTGACAGGTTTCCAACTGCATTTCAGCAACTTGGAGCGGGTTAGGGACTCTCCCAAGGTCACGCAGAGAGTAACTGAAAGTCGGGGTGCAGACACGGGGGGCTCCCTCAGCCCTTCTTCCTGTACACCTGTGAACCCAGGTCCTGTGAACCCAGGTGACTGGCCGTCCTGGAGAGCTTGCGAGGAAGACAAGAGAGGGGAGGGGCAGGTGGAGCCTTGCAGAGCAATTAGAAATGTCCGTGAGGGCATTCCTTGCTGTATGGAACCATCCCCAGCATTGGGAAGCATTTTACATCCTTGGTTTTGTGCATAAGAATCCCCTAATCATTGTGACAACCCAAAACACACTGCGACCATTCACATACAGGCGTGTGCGCGCGCACACACACACTCATTCACATTTCCACCTACCCCTGTTTATTTATTTATTTTTGGCTCCTTTTTTCTCTGCATCTCCCATGGCCCTGGAAGCCTTCTAGAACCTTCTAGAGCCCGGTGGGGATGGAGGAGGAGGATAAACTATAGTTGACTAAGAAAGAGCTGACACCCTCAGGAAATGGGAGGAAGGAGCATATGTTTACTGAGGACGTATTTTGTAATGATTGATGGTAGAACTCGAGTCAGGCTGCCTGAGTGTGATTGGCTGGTTCTCCCACCTGCCTGTTGTGTGACCTGGGGCAAGTTACTTAATATCACCAAGCGTCACTTTTCCCCTCCGTGAAATGCGGATAATACTGGCTCCTACTTCATAGGGTTGTTTTGAAGATTAACTGGGCCTCCATGTGGAAAATGCTTAGTAATGGAATCTAGACCATGGGTAAGCACCCAGTAAACGTTAACTCGTGTGGATTTTGTGTGTGTCCGGCCCTTGCTACATGCTATTTCTAATTCTCTCAATAACTCTATGAATTAGACATGTTTATCTCCTTTGGCAGAGCTAGGAATTGCCTTTCCCTCCCTCCCCACTCAGGAAAGGCTTGTTCCTGTCGTCTTCACATAAAACAAAAGCTAAAATGAAGGACAAAGAGAATAAACGCTTTATCATTTCCTGTCACAGAAGCAGCATGGGCTCATTGTAGAGAATCTCAGAAAAGCAGATTAAAAACAAGGAGCAGAGTCGGACATGTCTCTCCCTGCCCAAGTGTTCAACAAGTATTCAGTGAGTTTCTTCTGCATGCCAGGCACAGTTTTAGGCTGTCAGTACAAAGCAAAGAACAAAAGAAGATATCTCTGACCTCAGGGAGCTTATATTCTGGAATTGGGGGTGGAAAGTGAGAAGGAAGAGGAGGCAGAAGATGAATGAGTAAGGAAATTCACCTCATCATGTTGGGTAAATGGAGACAAAATAGGAAAAGGGAGTTGCGTGGGGCTCGGGTGGCAGGAAGAGGAGGGAGGCAGTGATGAGAAGTCACTCTGGACCAGAGGCCTCAGAGCAGAGCAGGGTTGGCTGGAGGAGGCTGTGCGGTTTGGAGAAGGAAGCCAGAGGGAGGAAGGGCAGGGGGATGGAGGGTGGGAGTCAGGTCCAGACCAGCGCAGTCCTCAGCTTGCTGTGTGACTTTGGGTAACTCACTGTCCTTCTTGGGGCCCATTTTCCTCCTCCTCCTCCTCCTCATTTTTGTCTTTGCCCTCGAGGCCGGTCCAGCAGAGGTCCCCCGGGGCCCCGTGATGCTCCTCAGTGATCAGTGTTGGCAGTCGTTGCTGCGCTCTTCCTTTCTGAGTGCGGCTTCCTCCACTAGGTGGCGCTTGTGCCCCTCGGGGACTAAGTGCCCACACCGACTGTTTCTCTTGCCCAGCTACACTCGTCCTTGAAAAAGGACATGGCGGCCCTTCTTGCTCAGGTATCATTGACCAACCTCCAGTTAGAATGTGGCTCTCTCGTGGACATATATGCTTTAATGTCTTCTCAAAAAGCCTCCTATCCACAAGCAGAGTACCAATGGGTAGAATTTCCGTCAAAGACTGACTGAAGACATTATGTAGGGAATACTGGTACTTCCCAAGAGCTGGAAGCCATCGCATTAATAATATTGCTAATAAAAACTCACTAAGTGACCTTTTCAGTGATCACATCTTGGCTTATGGCTAGAAGACTTAATTTCATAATTTCTTACTGTACGAAAGCGATTCCAGGCAAGTTGCTGGACACTGGCGTAGACCACTGGCCTTTTGGTCATGCTTATCACTTTAATCACATCACTTCATGATTAAAATACTAGAACTCTGGAGTCTGTAGCCATCTGTTAGTCTATTTTCCTTCTGGGAATCCCCAGCACTGTCATCCCCAGATTTTTCTTCCAACAAGAGAAAGAGAATGATTTCCAATATTACTTGTCACAAACCCAGGGAAGAGTAGGAGAGATGGCCCTGTTTCAGTTTTGGAAAACCTGAGAGGGTCCCAGGTTCCAGTCCATTTGGAGGAAACAGAGACAGAAACTCTAGGAGGTGCGGGATCGCAGCTTGGGATCTAAGTGCGTGGGTTGTTGTTTATTCGTTCAGTCATATCCAGCTCTTTCTGTGACCCCATGGACTGTAGCCCTCCGGGCTCCTGTTCATGGGAGCTCCCAGGTAAGAGTACTGGAGTGGGTTGCTATTTCCTTCCCCAGGGGATCTTCTGAACCCAAGGATCGAACATGCACCTCCTGCATTGGATGTAGCTTCTTTTCCACTGAGTCATCTGGGAGGCCCAAGTATGTGGGTGGGGGGAACATAATTTGTTATTGATCCCTGATCTACTGTTTTGCCTTTAAGAGACTGGTGGTCTAACCTATACCTACCACCTTTGTAGGCAAGAAGCTATTCCTGCATCTGTCCCACAACCACTTCTTCTTAATTCTTTTTGCTCTGTAAACAAGAAATACAGCTGGGCAGAATATGACCAGATATGTTTGTAAAGAGGGGTTTATTTCCCCCAGTGAAATTGGAGATCTTTTGGCTACAGAGGCTGATAAGAGTACAGAGAAAGAGCTGATAACAGGCCAATCAGGAACAAAGTGGCCTTGCTCTAAGAGATGCGTGGTAAACATAAAATGTAAGAAAAGAAGGCATCCTCTACTCTGGTGAAGAACATTCCCATAAGTGCAGAGAACCAAGGTGTGTGAGAGTCAGCATCAGAGCCATCCGTTCCTAGGATGAGAACCCAGGGATGTGAGAGTCAGCATCAGAGCCATCCATTCCTAGGATGAGAACCCAGGGATATGAGACTCAGCGTCAGAGCCATTCATTCCCAGGATGAGAACCCAAGGGATGGCGGAAACAGTGACTTGTCCAAACCAGTGACCATTCAGGGTAAGATCCTCTGTCTTCTGAGTCTTAGGCCAGGGCTAGGTCTGCTTCCCTCCTTGCTTTGCATCCTTCCCTATCAAAGTACCATCTCTCTGCTGAGGAGCATCATTTATCTCCAGATTCTGCTGGACTCGACTCACAGATCCAGCTGTATATTGAAAATGTCAGCCTGCGTTTCAAACTCAACTTGTCCAAAGCTGAATCCTCTTTCTTCCAAAATTCCTTCTGTCCTCATCTAGTGTCACCTGCCCTAGATATGTCACCCACCAAATGTCAACCCACTCCAGTGTTCTTGCCTGGAGAATCCCAGGGACGGGGGAGCCTGGTGGGCTGCCATCTCTGGAGTTGCACAGAGTCGGACACGATTGAAGTGACTTCGCAGCAGCAGCATATTTATCCTGTCTGTCCTGCCTTTCTAACATGTTTATAGCCAACCTTCCCCTTTCTTAGCTTAGGCTTTCTTCATCTCTTGCTTTGACTCTTTCCTTAGTATTGTAAGTGCCCACTTCTCTGAGCCTCAACTCCAACACCTCCTTCAACTTTCCGCAGTCAAATCTTGCTACAGTGCTAATCTGCCTCTACTGCCTCTAGCTAGAGGCCCTTCAATAGCACTGCAATTATTTACAGTCCCCCAGATAAATGCCATAGGCTTTCCCCCATCATTTTCTTTACTAGACATACCTCCTAGATCCCCTAGATCCTTGACGTACCTTTCTATCCCCACATAGAAATGTTACAGGCACCGTGTTACAGACCGCTTAAGCCTCTAGAGGATTCTGCTCAATGTTCCTCTTCTGGGAAACCCTTTCTGACCCATCCCCAAATACTGCTTGTTTCCCACCTCTCTTATCCATCTGTCTCGATATGCTCTGCACACATTTATCAAAACACCTGGAATTCTTTATCACATTTTATCCTGTGCAAATTAGGGGTCCTCTCAGCTTCTCCACTGCCTGGAGAAGCTGCGCCTCGCTTATAAGGAAATACAGAGATTTTTTTGTTTAATGAATGCATGAGTGGATAAAGGAACCGGCTACATTTCTAATGATTCTGGGAGAAAGAGCTTGGGAACCTCAGGCATGTTGCATTACGTAACCAAAGCACATGACCTGGCCCGTGCGTCACACTCAGAAACATTACACAGTGGTTAATTCCATTTCCCCTTGAGCAAAGAAGTCAGAAGGGAAAAGAAAAGATAATCTGGCTTTCCCAAACACGGGGTGGGGGAGGGACAGTGTAGTCAACACCTCCTCAACTCACATCTCGGCCTTTCTAATCCAAACCCCGGATTAACCTTGGTCTTTCCCACTCTGTCCTTTGCCCGTTTGCGAAGCGTTTGTTTTGTGTGTGCACAGCAGCACGTAATCCCAAGCTTTGCTGTCTTCTCCAGTTTCCACCCTGGTCCCCCTTCTCAGGTCCTTTCTGGACCTCGAGTGTCCTAGCTGTCATATCTGTTGCCTGGGTTTTCCCTCCTTTGTGATTGGCAGGCCTCCCATCGGCTGGCCTTGATCTTGTGAGCCCTTGGAGTGACCTTGGGGTCTGGAATCCTCTATCCGCTGTTTATATACCCTTGAGGGAGGAGACACATTCTCAGCGGTAATAACAGTAATAAAAGCCGCCAGCTCATAATGAGCACTGACTGTGTGCTGGCCCTGTGCCGAGGGCTGCATGCCGGACCCTCGGAGTTTGGTTTAGAAAGTGACATGACTTGCTGAAGGCCTTACGGCTTAAGGGTCGTGGAACTGGAGCTGAGGCCAGTTTAATTTTCTCTCTATCCATAGGGCCTAGTGCATTGCTTGGAATACAGTAACTGTTCAGTAAATGTTCCGTGAGAGGATGAATATATGTGAATGCTATATAGATGGCTGCCTAGCTGGCTGGCTGGATGGATGAGGCTACCCCCAGTGGCTAATGCAACCGTCTACAGAGACTGTAGAACAAAAGAGAAAGAATAGAGGGAGAGAGAGATGGAAGAAAAATCAGAATGAACATTATAAGACTTTAAACAGATTGGCTAAGAAATCTCTTTGTTGTTCAGAATATATTTTATTTGCCAGTAACTTTTGAACAAAAAGGCCATTGATGTCTACCAGAACATTCCTCACTTTTACATAGTCTACCAGGAGCTAATAAACTTTCAAAGATTCGCTCTGCCAAACATGTTTCTGGATTCCTCTTTTGGGAATCAGGCTCCCTTGATAGCTCAGCTGGTAAAGAATCCGCGTGCAATGCAGGAGACCCCGATTCGATTCCTGGGTTAGGAAGATCTGCTGGAGAAGGGATAGGCTATCCACTGCAGTATTCTGGCCTGGAGAATTCCATGGACTGTAGTCCAGGGGGTTGCAAAGAGTCAGACACGACTGAGCCCCTTTCACTTTTGGGAATCAAGGCCTGAGAAATGTTCACCCAGGAACATGCTCAGCAGAGATGGTGACCCTCTCACCATCTGAGGAGGGACCTGATACATTGAGAGCCAGTTTGGGCCTGATGTAGGTGGTCTGCTGTGAGAACTAGGGGTTCTGAGCAGAAGAATGACTCTGGAGTAACAAGGCTGGTTTGCTATGCTCTCATTGGAGCTGATTAAGCCTCTGTAGAGCCAGGAGTGAGTTCACAGGATTACTCCTTTACAAAAAAAACCCCACTGGGCTGATTAGAGCTGATCTGCTAGCAGCAAATATGATATCTTGTTCTTCCCTTTCCCAAGACAATAGAGTCTGCTTCATAACATCTGCTCAGTTTTTAGATGAAGAAACTGAGATCTAGGCAAGTTAACTTGTTAAACTGAGTTGAGTGAGGTTAAGCACACAAACTGGTAGCAAAATTGAAACTAGAATTTGGATCTCTTGACTCCCAAATCAGTGCTTTTTCCACCAGACCACTTTGTTTTCCTTTACAGTGGCAGATGATGGATACATCTGTGGGTTCACGTTAGTGAGCTTATTAGAAATGTCATACAGCTGTTTATTAACTTAAGTATTTCTTACATGCCAAACCTCTGTCCTAGACATTGTGCAAAGTTGAATGGGAAATGGCAGTTTATTCAGAGAGGTAAGCTTCCCTTCTTTTCTTCCTTCCTTCCATCCATCCATCCACCCATCTATTTGGTTACTGAGCAACCTTTACGTCTTTGCATCTTACACGTTGAGCTAGGAGATGCAGATTAAAAAGAACAGGGCACAATTCCGTCCCCTGGGGAACTCCCAGTCCTGGTGGCGGAAGCAGACTGGTAAACAGCTACATGACATCATGGTAACTGCTATAACTAAGCAATTAATAGAGTCCTGGAAAAGCTCAGAAGCAGAAAAACCGTGTTGTTGCACATCCATGTTTGTTATGGGGGCTAGAAAGTACTCTGAGATTTTGGGGGCTAAAAGAGATCCCTTCCCCCTAGAAGGGTTGGGGATTCATGAAGTAGGTGAGGTGCGTGTGGAATGTGCGCCTTGCCCTGCATAAGGATGTATACCACATGTGACGTTTTAAATGTTGAACTATAAGTCAAAGTAGAACAGTAAACACTTTTTGATTCATGTCTTCGCTAAAGACATTGACCTAGAGTAGCTTTTAGGAATATGACACTAGGAAATGATTGGACGATTCAGTCCGTCACCACCCGGATCAAGCCCAACAGCTCCTGACTGCGTTTGTCACGCTGTTGTGATGCCTTCATACTTGTCTTTCTCCACTTGTTTCCAGGCTCCATCTGAACGGAGACCATTTCTGTCATTATCGCTGCTTTATTCCTACCTGTCACACAGCGCCAGCCATGCTGGTGGTGCTCAGCCGACTTTGTGAAATGAATTGGAGATGGCTCCACATAAGGGAGAAAAGAGGACGTCTGAAAGGAAAGGTGCTTTGAGAAATGATGATGAGCCTTCAGAAGGGCCAGGCAATGAGAGCAAACGTGTTCATGAATGACAGCCATTTGACACAGCTCTGGTTTCTCTGAGCTGACCCAATCCCTGTATATATTCCTGCCACCTTTCCCCTGTTACTAAGCCTCCTTTCTTTCTGTTGAGCCAGTATATCATTCTATTGGCTTTAAGTCCTTTTCCCCCAGGCTTTCTCTCAGTTTCTCCTATCCTGTCCCTGGAGAGAGCTGCTAAAGAACCAGCTGCAACGGTGAGAATGTGCCCTGCAAGCCTCCCCCTGTGCCCTGGAGACCTCCCAGAGGACCTGAGCACAGAGTGAGGGCAAGAAGCATGCCTGCCATCTCAGCACACCTTCCCAGGCCTGGTACATTGCTGGGGTTTGGCAGATACGTGAATGAACTTCTGGATGCATGAATGCCATAAATTTGCAGCACGTCTGATCTGGTCTCTTCAGTTCACAGGTGGAGAGAATCTCATGTCCAGAGGAGGCAGGGAAATGATTCCAAGTTCCACTCCAACTCAGAGACAGAGAAGGACAAGAGTCCAGTTCTCCTGACCATTGTTCTATCTAGTCATATTTTTCTGGGATTTGAGCCCAGCTCACTTGAACTTGGTCATAGAGATTTTAGATCATTGACTCCTATAGTTGGGTAGGACCCAAACTATCCTTTTATAGCTGGGAAATCTAAAGTCCCAAGAGTGGGAGAGGTTAAACCACACACTAGAGCTTCCCCAGAACCCTCTATGTATCTCCATAGAGTCAATAAATATGTAGTATGTGCCCAATACTCTTAGAGGTGCAATGCTTAAAGATAGAACAGGTCCCTGCCCTCATAGACCTAGTATTCTTGTGAGGGGACAAAGACCATACGTAGGGAATCAGTTGGGCTTATACAATGAGAAGCAATGAAAGTGGATGCTGTGGAGAATGACTGGAGTAGAAGAACATCGATGTAGGTGGCCAAGCTGAAGCTTGAATGACAGATGAGAAGGAACAAGCCGTATGAAAAGACAAATAGAGTTGCAGAGAGAGAAAGAAAGAGACAGAAGAGCTAGCGCATAGACCATGAGACAGGACGAAGATTTAGCAGAGTGAAGAAGCAGATAGTCAAGCCATTACGAGACCTATGTTTCTGAAGCTAAAGGTAGCCCAGGCTGTGGAATGTGGATTTTGATCTAGATGAACTAGAAAGTTATCAGAGTTTCAACCAAGGAAGTTACAAGGTCTGGTGTTTGTTTTCCAAAGATCAGTTTGACCTCTATGTGGAAAATGAATCATATGGGACCAAGAGTAGAGTATCGATTATACCACTGACATGGTGTGAATTCACTATTGATGTTATTGCTCAGTTACTTGTTTAGTTATTACTTAGTATTTTGGTGAATATCCTTACCACTTATTTCCTTGCTAATACGAGTACCAACTAAAATATCTGAATAGCACTATTATTTTAAACCAATAGGGGGAAGAGGGGTTCCTTGCATTTTGCTCCAGGAGGACTTGAAGACACTTGTCCTTAAGACATTTTCTATAAAAATTTGAGACTGTGCACATTGTTCTGGAGAGCGGGTTGAAAGTCTTCATCACTTTCTAAAAGGGGTCTATAGCCCCCAAATGATGACTTAAATGCCTAAAAGAAGGAGACCTAAGAGGTCATTTCCTGAAGCCTGGTCTCGGCTCTCAAATCTGAACACCCTAGGAGATCTGTGGAAATGAGAATGTTGATGCTGAGTTGTCATATCAGACTGAGGAATTGCACTTTCCTTCATCTATACCCTTGTTGGAGTAAATAGAATTGGGGACTTTTTTCCCCTCTGAGGAGAAGTTCGTTTATTCCTTAGAAATATAATCTACAACTTTGTTTATTCAAACTCTGTTCTCTGAGTTTCTCTGAGTTTTAAACTAGGCAAGTTCACTTCCAAAGTGGCCTGAGGTGGTCCTTATCGTAATTATTCACTGTGGACTTTACCCAGGAATCTGTGAATCCAAATATCCATCTATTCTTCCATCCATCCAAGCACCACCCAACATCCACCCACCTACCCTCCTTCCCTCCTTCCCACCCCTCCCTTTGTCCCTCCTCCAAACATTGATCTTTCCACCCTTCCATCAGTCCTGCCCTCACCAATCTGTCCTTCCATCCATGTAGCCTATTTACCAGGCTCTCTGCTTCCCTGGTGACTCAGATAGTAAAGCATCTGCCTGCAATGTGGGAGACCTGGGTTCGATCTCTGGGTTGGGAAGATCCCCAGGAGAAGGGAATGTCTACCCACTCCAGCATTCTTGTATGGAGAATTCCATGGACAGAGGAGCCTGGCAGGCTACAGTCCATGGGGCCAAAAAGAGTCAGACACAACTGAGCGACTCACACTTTCACTGTTTTCACTTTTCTCATGCTAGAGCTAGGACAAGAGTTGCTGCTGCTAAGTCGCTTCACTCGTGTCCGACTCTGTGCGACCCCACAAACGGCAGCCCACCAGGCTCCCCCGTCCCTGGGATTCTCCAGGCAAGAACACCAGAGTGGGTTGTCGTTTCCTTCTCCAATGCATGAAAGTGAAAAGTCAAAGTGAAGCCGCTCAGTCTTGTCCAACCCTTAGCAACCCCATGGACTGCAGCCTACCAGGCTCCTCCATCCATGGGATTTTCCAGGCAAGAGTACTGGAGTGGGGTGCCATCGCCTTCTCTGAGGACAAGAGTTAGGAGACTCCAGTTCTTGTCCTCACACTACTGTGAGTCCTTGACAAAAATCTCCTGAGAAACCTCCACTGAACCGTTCACTTCTACTAGAGCACAGTTAGAAAATCTCACTTCAGAAGTTGAAAACTACTTTGAAAAAAAAATTCAAGTGCTCGTCCTGCTTAGTGACATGGTTTTAAGTATTCCCAGCAGTGCTCTGGATCTGGGCCCAGATGAACGGAGGCCCCTTTATCAACTCTAATATTTTAGATCAATAACGGCTTCTACCTTGGGTCAGCAGGTGGCGGGAACCCAGTAGAGAATGTGAAATAGAGGCAGGGCTGGTGGGGAAAGGGCTGGCTGCATAGAGTGGGCAGAGAAGGGAGCTGATGGTCACTTAGCTTCTGGGACTGTCTTTTGCCCCCAAGACTTCACAATCCCTGTGTGCGCCTGGACGCATGATGTCGGGGGAAGCCCTCGTGGCCTGAATTTGTTTCAGTTTCCGAAGCATTTTCGACATGTACCTATCATATTCCCACTCGCCTTGTAAAACAAGCATTTTCATTTAATACAGTGAGGTCTTTGTATTCTCAACAACAAACACGTGGTCTGAGGCTCGCGGACACAACCTGCCTTTTTCTTCAACACTCTCCACTACCCACCCCGGCCAGACTCTGTCCGCCTTTACAAAGCCCAGCATCAGCAGAAATATCTGTTTACAAACAAGGACTCCCAGAGAACAGTATCAGTAGCTCGAACAATCCTCTAGAACACACCCCAGCTCTGCCCTTGGAATCCCCGTGAGCGGTTTGTGTCACTGGCAGCTGCTTTTGTGGAAGGCTTCCTGCCTTTCTATCTTTCCATCTGCCTTCCTCTGTCTTCTTCCACTTATTCATTAAAACCGTGAGGGTCCTGGACTGAAGAGGCAGTTGGATGTGGGCTTGGGATATCTGGAAAACAGAGCCCCGACAGGGAGTGGCTTGAGAACAGCGACACAGACCCACACACATCCCGCTTGCCGTGTCATCTGAAGCAGAAGCTGATTGAAGGAGGATTATTCATTGAGTGGATATAACAGTCACACGGTGATCACGCAGCTCTAGATCATTTTTCTAGCGTTAGCAGCAGCCGAAGCGATTCTTTTGTTACTCTCTCAAACCTGAGTCTACTGTAGCTCCCTATTACCTACACATGGTAAGGATAATAGCTAACATATTTAGCATGTAATATGTGCCAGACGCTGTTCTGAGGACTTTGCATATATTAACTCTTTAATCTTCACAAGGACCCTCTGAAATAGATGCTCTTATAATCCCAGTATTCCAGATTGAGAGAGCTGAGGGGAATGGGAAAGTTAAGTGACTTCCCTAAGGTCAAGTACTATATAAAATTAGTCCCAGAGTTCACTACATCCCACTACAAACCCTCTAGGTCAGGCTAGAATTGCTTAGCATCACATTCAACTTCCTCCCCAAGCATTATTTTCTACCATAACATTTCCTAGTTCCTCATATCAGGGATCCTCAACCTCAGCACAGTGGAGATATTGGAAAGGGTGATTCTCCGTTGCAGGAGTTTGTCCCAGGCACTCTAGGATGCTTAGCAGCGTCCCTGGCCTCTGCCCACAAGAAGCAGAAGCAGCCTCCCTTCCCTAGCTGCGTTGATCAAAAATGTCTGCAGGAACATTACCACATGTTCACTGGTTGAGAACTGTTGTCTTACGTGGACTCGTCTGATGAAACAGAATTATCTTGTGTTCATAGAACACTATTGCCACCCCCATGCTTTTTCAGGTTTTGAATTTTTTTAATGTATTGGAGTATAGTCGCTTTACAACATTTTGTTAGTTTCTGCTGTATAGCAAAGTGAATCACTTATACATGTACCCCCTCTTTTTAAAATAGTAGATTGCCTTCCCACTTAGGTCACCACAGAGCACTGGGTAGAGTTCCCTGTGCTGTGCAGTCGGTTCTCATCAGTTATCTGTTTTATATGTAGGCCCTGGGTCAGGAAGATCCCCTGGAAGAGGGTATGGCAGCCCGTTCCAGTATTCTTGCCTGGAGAGTCCCATGGACAGAGGAGCCTGGTGGGCTACAGTCAATAGGGTCGCAAAGAATCGGACACGACTGAGCGACTAACACTTTTACTTTTCACTTTATACATATTAGTGTTTATATGTCAATTCCAGTCTCCCAATTCATCCCACTCCCCTCTCCCCCTTGGTATCCATAAATTCATTCTCTACATCGGTGTCTCTGTTTCTGCTTTGCAAATAAGTTCATCTGTACCATTTCTCTAGGTTCCACGTATAAGCGATGTTACACTGTTTGTCTCTTTCTGACTTGCTTCACTCTGGTTGACAGTCTGCAGGCTCTATCCACATCTCTGCAGATGGCATGATTTTGCTGCTTTTATGGCTGAATAGTATTCCACTGTGTATATATATATATCACATTATATATATATACACCACATGTATATATATACACCAATGTATATATATACACCACATCTTCTTTATCCACGCCTCTATTATGGACATTTAGGTTGCTTCCATGCTCTGGCTATTGTAAATAGTGCTGTAATCAACATTTGGATGCATGGATCTTTTTGGACTATGGTTTTCTCCAGGTATCTGCCCAGGAGTGGGATTTCAGGGTCGTATGGTAGCTCTAGTCTTTTAAGGACCCTCCATACTGTTCTCCCGGAGAAGGCAATGGCACCCCACCCCAGTACTCTTACCTGGAAAATCCCACGGACGGAGGAGCCTGGTAGGCTGCAGTCCATGGGGTCGCTAAGAGTCAGACATGACTGAGCGACTTCACTTTCACTTTTCACTTTCATGCACTGGAGAAGGAAATGGCAACCCACTCCAGTGTTCTTGCCTGGGGAAGCCTGGTGGGCTGCCGGCTATGGGGTCACACAGAGTTGGACACGACTGAAGTGACTTAGCATAGCATAGCATACTGTTCTCCGTAGTGGCTGCACCAGTTTACACTCCCACCACCAGTGGAGGAGGGTTCCCTTCTCTCCACATCTTCTCTAGCATTTACGTCGTTCACATTTGGTTTCCCCTTTGACCTCGCAGTGTCCTTGGCCTTCTCCCCTCAGTCTTTTCTCTATTCCAGAGTCTTTGATTCCTCAACACCTTTTACAGCCAGAGAGGAAACACTAGCCTGTCTGTGTTATTGATCTGCTTGTGTTTATGCTTTTTTGTTTAAAAAAAAAAAAGGTCACCTATTTCAAACCTTCTGTTTAAAAATCCGCTAAAGATTCCACAGGAGCTAGAATTAAAAGCTCAGTTCATTTCGTGCATTCAGTGATTATACATTGGCTCTAATTTGTTTCAGGTCTCAGGCTAAGTACTCAGAGTATGAAGTCACAGGTGATACAGCACTGCACCTCAAGAGTTTGTGTGATAGATGATCAGAGTTAGGAAACAATTTAGATATTCAACTCCCCACCCTCTCCTAGTTGAGTAAATGAGAGGACCAAGCCCCGGAAGGTAGATGATATTTGATCAAGGTCAGCTATAGAGCAAGCTCAAAGCTGAGCTAGATCATTCTCCACCTAGTGGAATAAAATTTAAATTCTGAAGTCCTAGTGAGATTAAATACCACTTACCCATCTGGAGTTTTAAAGAGTTCTTTTGAGTTGAGTCATAATTTATGATTTTTTAGTGGATATTTAAACAATAGAAAACTCATATCTGAAAAGTGTATCAGCCCTCTCTTCAAAATTTTTGCTTACATCCCATGCCTTTCATTATAAGTCTTTAAGGCTGAAGGGCTCGGGATTGCCCACAGGCACTGGACAGGGTGTCCGGAGAAAGGAGTCCTGGTTCTTTCAGCTCTGTGACTCTATCAGTAAGAGCATCATGAAATCCCTAGCTGATGATCCCTACCCGGATGGACTTTGTTTCTGAAAACCCACCAAAGAGTCCCTATTGTCTATGGAATAAAGTTCAAATCTCTTCGCCTGGCATTCACCACCCTGCACAACCTAGCTATGCCATTTCCCTCTAAGCTTACTCAGTGTCATCAAAAGCAGATGTCTTCTCCGTCTCCAGGGTCACCTTCCAGTGACCACAGCTCTTGACTGCTAGAAAGCTGGTCTGCCCAGCCTCCCATCCCCTACTGCTCCTCTCCCACCAAATTCCTCGTGCAAGCTTAGTTCTCATGTCATACGTCCAAGAAGACTTCCCAGAGCCTTCTTGTCTGAATCAAGTGTTCCCTCCGCTGCGCTCTTTGGCTTATACCTCCACTAGAACTTACTCTATTATGCTTTATTCATTTATAATTAAAAACTCTCCTTTGTCCTCATGTGGTCAGCTTTCCCCTGACTGGCCAGCATAATTCAGAACTTAGGAACGTGAACCCTCGAGACCGATTGCCTGGGTTTGAATCCCACCTCTGTCATTTGCCAGCGAATTACTCCGGCTTGGGCTTGTCCGAGTGTCAGTTCTCTCATCTGTAAGGTAGAGGTAACAGTGCTCGGGTATGGTGAAGGGAACCTGAGCTACTCCGCACAGGAGCCAAGCACAGTGCCTGGCACATGGCGCGCACTTGGCAAACATCCAGTCCCACTGCCCCTACCCCTACCCCTGCTTTTGGAGAGTGATTCCAGATGCCCCCAGCCCAGCAAAGCAGGGATCTGCCTGTCTGGCCACATCCCTTTCTCATCTCTGGTTGCCTTCTCACTCTCCGAAAGGCTCGCCCCTAGCTATGCGTGCCAGGGTGAGGCCACAGCAGGCTCGCCCCAGAGGAGCTTTTGTGTCCAGAATACAGCCCACACTGTCTGGGGTGTGTTTTCACATAACTGGTTATGGGCCTCTGCCGGTTAGGAAAGGCACATCACTGGACTCGCCCGTGTGGGAATCCACTGTATCCCTCCGAGCTCCCTGGATTGGCAGGCAGCAGGCGCTCAACACCTCCTTCGATGCTATTCTGTAGATGAAGACCCGTCTTCTTCGAGATGGACCCAAGGCCAACTCATCCATTAGCTGCAGTTGACACAATGCCTGAAGTCCATAGCACTTTTAAGAGGCCCATAAAAATGGCTTAATTTTTTTTTTAATCAGAAGAAAAAAGCTAGTATAATAATACATATATGATAATGAAACTACCCTTTGTTATATGTGTTTAAATATGTAATATAAAGTTATATAAATCTTTATATGTATATACCTTTTATGCCCTTCATATGTATATATAAGAGAAGGCAATGGTACCCCACTCCAGTACTTTTGCCTGGAAAATCCCACGGACAGAGGAGCCTGGTAGGCTGCAGTCTATGGGGTCGCTAGGAGTCGGACAAGACTGAGCGACTTCACTTTCACTTTTTACTTTCATGCACTGGAGAAAGAAATGGCAACCCACTCCAGTGTTCTTGCCTGGAGAATCCCAGGGACGGGGGGAGCCTGGTGGGCTGCCATCTATGGGGTTGCACAGAGTCGGACACGACTAAAGTGACTTAGCAGCAGCAGCATGTATATATAAAGATTATTACATCTTTATACCAATGCAGTCATAAATATATATATATATTTAGGGAGAAAGAAAAAGCCTCCAGTGTCCATGAAAGTCATGACACCACCCCAGATGGAAAGAATTTGCACCAGATCAATAGTACCTTAGTGGCAAATCAGGACGCAAGTTCATGTCTCATCACTCCCAATTTAGAAATCTCCCTACATTTGAAGAAAAGCCCCAGAAGCGATTTCACCACGATCTTCTTTCAGATATGAGAAAAGGAGGCCAGAGAAAGCACGACTTGCCTCGGGTCACCAACTTAGTCGCACAGCAAGTGTCTTTCGTGACCTCTGGTTGCTCTTTGCAGTATTTTACACAATCGACCTAGTGCCCACCAATGCCAACCTCCTACTTGATGGATAGACATTTGAGGCCCTGGAGACAGAGGGGCTTACTCATTGTCACCAGGAGGCCTGCCCTGCCTCCAAGCCAGGACTCTTACTCCAGTACTACAAAGATGAGTCCAAACCTCAGAATCCTCCAGTTGAGTTTCTTTACAAGTATTGGGCATTTATTTCATTTGTTCATTCATTCATTCATTCACTTGCTCATTCATCTGTTCAACAAATGTTGATTGAGTACTTAGGTCCTCAGCAGCCTCCTAAGGCTCTAAATGCAGAGATGTAAAGAGATGTATACTCTACCTTCTCAGAGCCTCATTTTCCCCATTTGTGTGAATTGTGAACATAACGTCTTAGAGAGTTCTTGGAAGAAGTGAATGAAATAATTAAGGTCCTTTGTACACATTAAAACTTCAAGGAGTCTTAAGAATGCTTCTTGTCTTGTTATCACCGACAGAGTGTGTAGGAAGAGTAAAACATTGAGTATATGAGAAAATAAGTATTAAGTAAAAAATAATTTCTGCTTATATTTAGCCATAGAAAACTTAAGGCATTGGCTAAGCATTTGGCTTTGGAATCACAGAGCTGGCACCGAATCCTGTTTGTGTTGTTGTTGACCTTTGCCCAGTCAGTCCAACTCTGAGCTTCAGTTTCCTTACCCATAAGCTGAGACTAAGAGAACTTATCCTGTAGAGTAGGTATAGTAATTCAGTGAGATGATACACATAAAGGTCTGGTCTTGTACATGGCACACCATCAATGGTGGCTCTGTTTATTTCTCAGGAGGTTCATGCGGCTTGGAGAGCCATTAGAACAAATCAGATCCTAGGGATAATGTAAAGAGGCAGACATGGTGATAATAGATCTTCCTAATTGCATAGTATCAACTCTTATTGTATCTGTGTTGCCTTAACAGAAGGACTGGCACTAGTGTTAAGGATCAGCAGGTCTCAGCAGAGGGTATATCTCTGTATTTGAACATCCAGCTGGGGCCTGATACAGTGGGTGCCCGGTGACTGTGTGTTGAAAGAATTGGTGAATGGACAGATTAATAAATCAGAAAGGACTTGAGGATGTTGATTTAGGGAAAAGAAGAGCCAAGGATAACACAGTGAAAAGCCTCAGACAGCTCTCTAGGGCTCCCTTGGGTAAAGTGCACTGAATAACTCTGTGGGTTCCTGCAGTCCAGATCCCGCACCACTGTGTGGAGAGGAAAGGGAAGAAGCGATTTTGGCTCACTCTGGGTGAGCGCTGGGGGTGCACCGGGTGGTGCTAGTAGTAAAGAATCCACTTGTTAATGCACGAAACGAGGGTTTGATCCCTGGGTGGAGAAGATCCCCTGGAATAAGAAGTGGCAATCTGCTCCAGTATTCTTGCCTGGGAAATCCCGTGGACAGAGGGGCTTGGTGGGCTACAATCCATGGGGTTGAAATGAGTCAGACATGACTGAGCATACTGGTGAGCGCCGAGAAATGCCCCAAGGTGCAAAGGCTTTGTTCTTCAGGGGTTCAGAAGTTGTCTGATTCTGGAGATACACAGTCACTTGTAGAGATGTACAGGTGATTCAGACGGGAGGTTGGGTGTTAAAGGTTGTTGAATGATTTTTGAGGGCGCCTCCAGTCCTGACTGTGCCTGATTCTGTGAATGTGAAGGGTGAGCTTGGGGCTGCTGTAAAGAGTGTGGGTGGCAGGGGGCTTTGGCTTGAGGGTTTTCTGAGAAGCAATGTGATTATCTCTGAAGTTAGTGGGTCTTCATCAAAAAGACCAAAGGTCAGGGCTCTTCTGTGGGGCAGCTCTAAGGTCAGCACCCGAGTCCACCAGGGGCAACTTTTAAGGGTGAACAAAGGAAAACATGTAACTCTTCCTCCTCCTCCTCTCTTCCCCTCCTCTTTATCCTGACTCCTCTTCCCCTCCACCCCTGCCTCCCTCTCTTTTTTCCTTATCTTCTTCTCCCTCTCCCCCTCCCACTTCCTTTTTTAAAGCCCTATGAACCAATTTCAATGACAACATGTGAAAAAGAGAGTGATGAACAGGTCTCTCTCTTTCAGAGAACAGCCTCAGAAAGGATAAAGTTTAACCACACAGAAGAAGGGGGGAAATGGTCCCAATTTGGAGGAAAAGGCACAGACGTTTATCATTAATACTGATTAAACAGCATAGCTGACATTTATCATGTGCTATGCAGATGAGTATTTGTATTCTCTAACTAAATCCTCAAAATGTCACTGTGCCTTAAGTACTGTTATTATCAGTTTACAGTTGAGAAAACTATCAGGGAGGTGAAGGGATTTTGCCCAAGGCTACAAGCTAACACGCAGCAGAGCTGGGATTCCAACAGATCAGTCTCCACAGTACAAATGCTTCAGTTCAGTTCAGTTGCTCAGTCATGTCCGACTCTTTGCTACCCCCTGGACTGCAGCACGCCAGGCCTCCCAGTCCATCACCAACTCCCGGAGCTTCCTCAAACTCCTGTCCATCGAGTCAGTGATGCCATCCAAGCATCGCCCACGCCCATGTGCCAAGTCTGGATACGTTTATTATCTCATTAGAGATAGATCGCGTCATCCCTATTTTACAGATGAGAAGACTAATTCTATGAGAGAGATGCTCTGACTTTCCAAGTGTCACGCAGAGCCAGCACCTGAATGAGTGTTTGCTGGTCTCTAGAACTCTGACTGTGCTATATTGACAGAGCTTGCTTTCATGTGAGTGAAGGAGGCAGCCTGGAGAGTCACAATCCACAGGGAAACACGGGTGCACCTTGAGCCCCTAAAAGCACTTTGCCAACCCCAGTGTGTTATATAAGTCTGTGTATTAATACAGAAAATGGATTTTTAGGAACCTTTAGACATACTCTTGTTCACCTTGCCTTACATCCAAATGGCCTTAAATAGTTTACAAGGAAATATGCATCCATTTGTCTCCTTTCTCTCTCTCTCAAAAAAAAAAAAAAAAAAAGACCTGTAAAGTATACAGAATGAGACTGTTTAATCCCTGGAATACAAATGGGAAAACAGCCTCAGAGAGTTGAATGAGCTCATCCAAGGTCACAAGGCTAGTGAAAAAAAAGAAGAAGAAGAAGAAGAAGAAGTGAGCGGACTGATAATATCAGGGACTTTTGGGTGATGGTTCCCAGCAGGGAAAAAGACCACAGTCAGGGAGCAGACATAGGCACCACCATGGATGCTGGTCATTCTGCTCCGCCTAAACCTGGCCCCACCCACGGGGCAAACATAGGTGATGCTGAGCTGATCTTGACCTTGTGAATTGCCCCAAAGGGTCACTCTTGATATCCCAGCCTCTCACACCCAGAGGGAGAGACAACCAGAACTCAGCAGAGTGTGGAGAAGCCCCTGGCCAAGTGTGATTTCTTCCAAGCCTTCTCCTTCCACTGAGCCTAAGCACCATCCTTTGAGCCAAGGTATGCTGGCCTGGAAGAATGGGGATGCTGAAGTCCCTCGGGCACCTGCCTGGTGCTGCTGAGTCCTCCAGGGTCACCCTGGTGGTCCTCCCCCACCACTGAACCAAGTGCAGGGGCCATGGGTATACTTAACCCAAATCTGTCTGTTTTAATCACCCTCTTCTAGACAGATAAAAGCTTTCCATAGGATTGCTCTCTCAAGCATTTCTCTGTGGCTTTGATACCAGCCATTAAACCATGGAAGGGAAAACAAAACAAACAAGAAAAAGGACCAGCTTCAACTTTTAGCTTTTAATTTTTTTTTAGCCTCCTGAAAGAAACCAGATTGTTGACCTAAATTCCCCCTTTCATCCCCACATCCTCTCACCTCTGCTCGTATTCCCCTGGCTGAGGTTCCACAGCTAGTGGACATCCTGAAGTTGGAGGGCCTGAAATGGCCTTCTTTTCCCTCCTCCCCACTCCTCCATGACCTTATATCCCCTTCAGTAGGAACTGAGGCAGGGATGTCTGAAAGACCTGAGATCTCAGAGTTACAGAGGGTCTTAGGTGGAAGGGACCTCTGAGGCTGTGTGATAAAACCCTCCTGTTTCATAGGGGAGGATTTGAGGATGCTCTTGCTGGGGGGAACTGCCCACCCATTGACCTATAGCAGCAAAGTGGCAGAGCTGGGGCACAAGAACCTTGACCGTGGGCTAAGAGATTTTTCCCCCTGAAAAAGAGCATCCTAGAAGATAGCTCTGGCTTTAGAGTTAGCCCAAGTAGGATTCCCCCACTCTCTAGCTGGGATCCTTGGAGGGAAGTCAATTATCTTCTCTGTACCTATTCCTTCTCTGTCAAGGAAGATCAGTCAAGCCCACTTCACTGGGTTCTTATGAGCATGGAAGGGGATGTCTGTGCTTAGCCAAGAGACCACTACATTGCCCATTATTATTATCATTACAGTTTTCCCTTGGTATCCCCAGTGCATTTGTTCCCAGGCCCACTGTAGTTCCCAAAAGCTGTGGGATGCTCAAGTCCCTTGTATACAATGTCATAGAATTTGCATCTGATCGACACACATCCTCCTGTGTACTTTACATCAGCGCTGCTGCTGCTGCTGCTGCTAAGTTGCTTCAGTTGTGTCTGACTCTGTGCAACCCCATAGACTGCAGCCCACCAGGCTCCCCAGTCCCTGGGATTCTCCAGGCAAGAACACTGGAGTGGGTCGCCATTTCCTTCTCCAGTGCATGAAAGTAAAAAGTGAAAGTGAAATTGCTCAGTCATGTCTGACTCTTAGAGACCCCATGGACTGCAGCCCACCAGGCTCCTCCGTCCATGGGTTTTTCCAGGCAAGAGTACTGGAGTGGGGTGCCATTGCCTTCGCTAGGCTACTTAAAATGTCTTATGCAATGTAAATGCCAGTGCATGTCAAGATCCTCCTAGCGGGGGTCTGGCTCATCTGTAGGGGAACTGAACTTGAAATCAGGAGTCTTAAATTCCACTCCTTCCACCCCGTTAGTGCTGTGTGACCTTGGGCAGGTTGACCTCACCCCTCTGAGTCTCAGTTTTCTCATCTGTAAACAGCACCTGCTATGCCAAGTTGCTTGTGAGGGTCATAGGAGACATCTTGGCCCAGAAGCAGCTTTGCGCATGCTCAGTACACAGCAGGGGCTCCAGCTGGAGGGCAGAAGCATCTCTTTCCTGGGAGGGGCATTTCCTGTGAGGTGACCACACCACCCATTTTTATATCCTCGCAGTACTTGCCCTGCCCACAGTAGAAGTTAAGCTGAGACAATGTGTTGTAACCAAGAAGGATACTGAATTGAGTACAAAGCAGCAAATGATTTAAGAGAAACTTCAGGGGGAGAGCTTAAAAAAACTTGTTGAATGGCATTATTATGGTTTGCTAGGGTTACCATAACACAGCACCATGACTTGCTGGCTTGAACAGCAGAGATCTATTTTCTCACAGCCCTAGAGACTAGGAGTCTGGGATCAAAGTGACTGCAGAGTTGGATTTTCTGAGTTCTCTGCCCTTGGACTGTATGCTGCTGCTGCTGCTAAGTCACTTCAGTTGTGTCTGACTCTATCCGACCCCATAGACAGCAGCCCACCAGCTCCCCCGTCCCTGGGATTCTCCAGGCAAGAACACTGGAGTGTGTTGCCATTTCCTCCTCAAATGCATGAAAGTGAAAAGTGAAAATGAAGTCGCTCAGTCATGTCCAACCCTCAGCGACGCCATGGACTGCAGCCTTCCAGGCTCCTCCGTCCATGGGATTTTCCAATGAGTGCCATTGCCTTCTCCGTTGGCCCGTATAGGGCACCTTTTCCATCCCACGTCTTCATGTTGTCTTCCCCTTGTATCTGAACCTCTTCCTCTTAGGACAACCATTCTATTGGATTAGGGCCCACCCCAATAACCTCACTGTAGCTTAATTATCTTCTTAAAGATCTCTCTCTAGATAAATTCACGTTCTGAGGAATGAGGGGCTAGCCTTCCACCCAGGAGTTTTTTGAGGGGAACGTGTTTCAGCCCGTGGCAGAGGGAGTGGAAGATGGGAGGCAGCCAAGAGCAGGACAGCAATGCTGAAGGAAAGATGAAGAACACTGCAATATGGAACCTGGGCAATGGAGCAAAGCTGAGTCAGAAACCCATGGGCAAGGAGGCTAGTAACGGAGGTTCAGATGCTGAAGGACAAAGCAGAGAGGCATCCCAGACTCCAGACAGACAACCAGGCCTGGGCAAGTCTCTGGTCCCAGTAAAGTGAAGCAAGTCAGGTAGAACCGACGAAAAGCTAGTCATAAAGATCCACTGATTTTGAGCTCCAGGCAGAAGAATGACATGGAAAGCAGCCTTTTTTGCAGTTCACTTGCACTTGCTTGTGTTGGCACTGTTGAACTTACAGAAATGCTTCTGGAGGGGGTGGGGCATGTCTTCAGATAGCCCAGGATAACGTGTGTGGCACTTTGGCACTTGGTGCAGTAATGTGATTAAGAAGTTGGGTCTGGGACTCCTACGGACATGGATTCTAAACTGTGTTGCTTTGGATAAGCTGCTACCTTTCTGAGCCTGTGTTTTCTCTGCAGAAAGGGCTGTGTTGGTAGTTTTGTTGTGAAGACCAAGTGAGAGAATTCACATAAAGCACATGGCTTAGTACGCTCCAAACAATGTAATTATATTAATAATACGATGGTGCTCTTATAAGGAACAGAGCGATAGAGAAGTGTCCCCCCGCATCCCTTCTCTTGCCTTCCTTGTTTGCTCCCTCCCTTTCTTTATTTTATAATTTTAATGACAGACTCTATGCAGCACCTGCAAGGTACCAGATGCTGTGCTGGATGTTGGGCATTTAGAAATGAACCAGAGAGAGATATAGTCAGGAAGCAGACACTGAATGCATAATTACCAAACAGATGTCTAGGACAGGGAGGAGCGTGATGAATGTGTGGGAGGAAGACCCATCTATACCTGGGCTGATGTGGTGTGGTCAGACCACGATGCCCCGGGGCGGTGACGGTGCAGGGATCCTGAGAGTGATCCTGGCCCCAGAGCAGGGACAACTCTCCCCGGATGCCCCGGGGAGAGGTTTTGGGAAATGCCCTGCAAGCCCTTCTGCATTTGAACTTGCCCCCATTGTGCATGCCCTCTATCTCTGGGGTGAGTTGAGACCAGGAAAAAAAAAGAGAGAGAGACAATAAAAATAAATAAACATTAAGCTTCTGCTGGGCTATGCAGCCCTTTCACAGCAAATCTGGCTACCAGAAGATAAGGACACATGAGAGAGACTAGGGCTCAAGTGTCTGATGCTGGCCGTGAGACCCAAGGCAGCCTCCTTCCTGAGCCTCTACTTCCTCATCCATGCAGGTGCCCCGGACGGCCATTGGCTGGGGAATGAATGGGCTCTGGCACTTCCATTGCCTGCTTACATGTGCTTACAGCCCTGAGGCAGGCTTATGCTAATTAGGTTAGTTGGTGTGCAGGATTGCCCGTAGCCATTCCGTGAGGACGTGTCCCCCGGGATCAACCTCTAGTACCGCCCAGATGGTGCGACGTTCAGACTGATGTACTGTTTCTTTCACTCTGCCGCTATCTTCCTGGAGAACCGCGGGGAAGGATGGGGTGAAGGGGTACTGGCATTCACCCATGTCCTCCAGAGAACACTGTTCCACGTCTGATGTGGAGGCACACAGAGGACGTGTCCGCTAAGCACACAAGAATTGGCGATGACGTGAGGCATTTGATTCAAATCAACACACATTTTTGAAGCATCTCCTCCTTACAAGGAGCCATTCTCACAGGGAACAAAAGAGCTCTTAAACTGTAGCAGGGAGATCATTTACTCCCAACTCCTTCTTTCTCAGAAAAGGGAAATAAGGCCTGGCAGCCAAAGAGGCAGGGTGACTTGTCCCCGACAAGGTCATGTAGCAGACTGAGAGCCCAGATCTCTGGTCCCAGCTCTCCAGTTCCAGGCTGGTGAAACAGCGGTGTCTCCCATCCAGCCCTCTGAAATGTGACTGCTGTTGATTATTTTTGCCCAGAAATAAATCCCATTCACCAGTACAACCCACCCCCACCCTCCCATCCCTATTGAAATTCAGTGATTTCCTTTCACCACTAACACCCCAGGTAAATAGTTCCCTCTCAACTTCTGAAGCCACTGCTTCAACGTTTTCATTTCCCTTACTGTGTTTCCTCTTGGTTCCACTGAAACCCTCCCTTTGCCCTTCCTCTCTGCCTCCTGGGGCTAAACTGCCTCTTGGTCCTCCGCTCTGTGTCGCAGAGTCTAGCCTTTCGCATTGATCCCCCTCTTTTCTCTCAACTGCAAACAGAGGTGGCCGAAGCCCGTGTACCCCAGTCGCAGGAAGATCCTGAACTGAGGGAACCCTACACATTTTACCTTGCCACCCCAGCCAGCCACCTTCCAAAGGCAACAGGAAAGCCAGGCCTGAGAGCCCCCGGCCAAATGAAAACCTGCAGAGAGAGAGAAAGAGAATGTGAATTTTCTCATTAGAAGAATTTTCTGTTTGCAGGGGTGGGGGGTGGTGTTAGTCAGAAGAGGAAGAGAAGGTGAGCAGAGAGGTGGGGTATGGCGCGGGCAGGGATGGGCGTGGGGGGCAAGGTCAGGGGGGCGGGGGGTGGAGTCCAGAAGCCTGTTCTCTCATACTTCCCATAGCTATCAGTGCAAGACATAGGGGAGCTCATTCCAAATGTGGAGTCGGAGCTTTGGCCTTGGAGAGGTCAGAGGGGAGGTGGCTTTTAACAGGCAAGTCTCATAACAGTAGCAAAGCCAAGGGGAGGGGGTTGGGCTGATTTCTGAGTAGCGTTTGCCAGTACATTTGAGGAGGACTCGTGCTCTTTGAGCCCTCATCCTACCTGCTCTTGACACAACACTCTCTCCAGTGTTGCTACATTTTGTTTTTCATCCTTTCCCCCTTTTCATCCTTGACATCACTCTGAGACCCTCTAGCATTTTAACAATGTAGTCCCATCTGGACAGCCACAGTGTGCCAAGGATGATATAGCCACTGTGTCTTTTAAGCATGGCAACTTATGAGAGATAGAGAGGAGGGGGTTGAGATCCACAGAGGTGAAGTGATTTGCCCCGAATGTACGGCCAATAATTGTTGTCATCAGAATTACCCTGAGTCCTGCTCTTTGTATCTGGCCAAGAACACACTCTGTCTTCTGATTCTCTCTGTCCTTTATCCAGGGAGTCATAGATTAGTGCCTCTGATTCTATTTCACCTTTTCTCTTCTCCCACTCTATTCAGAGTCATCCGTGTGTGCATTTGTGGGACACTTGCTGAGTGCCTGCTGTGTACACCCCATAGTGCAAGATGCTGGACGGGGTAGAGATGACCCAGAGTCATCATTCTCAAAAAGTGTCATGTCTAGGGGAGACTCCAAAACCAGAGAGGAAATGTCCAGTTTCCTAAAAGCACAAAGAATTCAGAGGCAAGAGTGATTATTCCTCACAGGACCATTAGGGAAAGCTTCCTGGGAGAGGTGGTTTCTGTTTTAGCCATTGGGAAACCTAGGATCACAGAAAACCCTCCGTGGAGCAGGCATATGAGGGAAACCTCATTCGTTCCCTTCCTTTGCTGGGGAGAGAACCAAGACCCACCAATACTTGGTGTTTCATCAAGGCCTGAGGGCAAGTTGACATTGTAGGAGACCCTGGCCATCACTTGAAAGTTGCTAGAACAGGGACTGATGATAGGGGAGATGTAGGTGGACTTGGAAGCTTGGCCAAAACTACCATCCATGTCAGCTGCTAACAGATTTGCACAAAATTGAGGGCCTCAGTACCCACAAAGAAGTACAGACTGTGTGGGCCTTCTCTACTAATTTTGCTAGAAGCTCTCTGTGCTCATTTGATGAGTGCTCATGGCAGAGGTACAGTCAAAGTTATGGTGACCGAAACAGTTCTCCAGCTGAAAGTAGGGACTGTCCTCCTAAATGAGCATCTTTTATTCATTCTCCTATCCCTGCTCTCTCCTCCCACCTAGCCTCATACATCATCGAACACTTAGAGTACATTCTTAATTAGAAAGTCCTCTTCCCCATCCAACTGCTTGCCTGTGCCAAGGACACTGGGTATATTCCATAAAAGCTAGGGACAGGAGTTGATGAGAGTAAAGAGACTTAGATCCAGAGAG
This sequence comes from Tragelaphus eurycerus, assembly GCA_935064755.1. Lineage (NCBI taxonomy): Eukaryota > Metazoa > Chordata > Mammalia > Artiodactyla > Bovidae > Tragelaphus > Tragelaphus eurycerus. The sequence goes on from CAKXYN010000083.1 coordinate 3,258,172, forward strand.
AATCTACTTAGTGACTTCCTGAGGTTTCCGGGCTAAGTCTAGAGATGTCTAGCTTGGAACTTACCCAAACAGTTAACTGAAATTTGGGACAACCCAGACAGGTGTTTTTATGCAGATGGACCCCTGGTGACACTGATGTGGGAGAGGGAGGTAAAGTTAGTACCTAGGACGGTGATCCTAGGGTCTGATGAATCTAGGATCTAGTTACCAACCAGTTGACCTTAAACCATCCATCTCTTTACCTCCTTCAATTCCTGTTTCCTCCTCTGTTAACTTAATATCATCATCTTGAGGGTGCTGAATGGGTTAAATGAATTAATGCATATGCAGACCTTCACACAATGCCTCACTTGTGACAGAGGCTTGGTTTTACTTAATGATGGAGTCCCCAACATCTTTTTATGCCAAGAGGATGGCTTTTACTTTTTAAAATATTAGCACTGATGTTAGAGAAAAGCAGGTTTGAACTGGGTCTCAGGAAATTTGCCAGAGACTGTGTAACCTAACAAATACCTTCCATTTCCTGGGTCTCAACTCTCTTAACTTTCGAGTGAAGGAGTTGGAACTGGTGATGTTTAAAAACCTTTCCAGCTCAGATAGTAAGTATGCTTGGCTTTCTTTGGGGGTGAATGTCAGCGCTAGTCAGGGCTACTGTTATGATAGAAGCTTTGCAGCCCATGACTGGCACTTCTCCAGGCAACTTTCCCGGCAATTCACCACTGCTGGTGGCTGATGCACTCCTAGTTATGGTGACTAGAGTCGGAGCTGTCGAAATGCACCTTCTGTTGAGCATTTTCTCTCTTTGATTCTTCTCTTACCTCTCCCTCTCACCATATGTGTCATTCTACACTTAAAATACACTTTTAATTAAAAAGCCCTCTTCCCCATCCAATGGTTTTGCAAAATCAAAGATTTTCAGATTTTAATTATTAGTAGTATTACTGTTGTTTTCTTTAGCTCAAGTATGTATTCTGCAAACAAATGTCATTTTTTGTGTGCCCCATACTCAGAACCAATCAAAGTGAACCACATGGGTTAAAGTTGTGGTCAGAACCTCCCAAAGCCACCTCATCCGTGCTCTCCATTCCTCTAGACCTCACCTTGCCCTCGGGGTGGTCCCAAAGGCTCAGTTAGTCACTGCCAGGAGGCCACTGGGCACAGTTTGTAAACTACCTCTTCTAGGGCATCCTCATAGGAATTTTATCAGAAAGAAAGAACTCTCCCCTCCTTCCTCCACCCTTTATTTATTCATCTTTTTCTTTTGGGGCTACATAGGGCTCTATGACAAGTGTTCTTATGCCTCACGTGACCGAGGATGGGTCGTGGGCATTCACACCGTCAGTGACCAAGGCAACAGAGACCCACGCTACTTTTTCTCCTTGAAGACAGACCGGGCCCGGCAAGTGACCACCATCAATGCCCACCGCAGCTACCTCCCAGGCCAGTGGGTATACCTGGCTGCCACCTACGACGGGCGGCTGATGAAGCTCTACATGAATGGTGCCCAGGTGGCCACCTCCGGGGAGCAGGTGGGCGGGATCTTCAGCCCCCTGACCCAGAAGTGTAAAGTCCTCATGCTGGGAGGCAGTGCCCTGAACCAAAACTACCGGGGCTATGTGGAGCGCTTCAGCCTGTGGAAGGTGGCCAGGACGCAGCGCGAGATCCTGCTGGACATGGGGACCCGCGGCCCCCAGGGCCCTCTACCTCAGCTCCTCCTGCAAGAGAACTGGGACAATGTGAAGCGGGCCTGGTCCCCCATGAAGGACGGCAGCAGCCCCCACGTGGAGGTCAGCGGCGCCCACGGCTTCCGGCTGGACACCAGCTTGGAGCCGCCGCTGTGCGGGCAGACGCTGTGCGACAGCCCCGAGGTCATTGCCAACTACAACCAGCTGCCTCGGCTCCGCCAGCCGAAGGTGGTGCGCTACCGCGTGGTCAACCTCCACGACGACGGCCGGGAGAACCCCACCGTGAGCCGGCAGCAGATCGACTTCCAGCACCAGCAGCTGGCCGAGGCCTTCAAGCACTATAACATCTCCTGGGAGCTCGAGGTGCTGGAGGTGAGCAACTCCTCCTTGCGCCGCCGCCTCATCCTAGCCAACTGCGACATCAGCAAGATCGGCGACGAGAACTGCGACCCCGAGTGCAACCACACGCTGACCGGCCACGACGGTGGGGACTGCCGCCACCTGCGCCACCCCGCCTTCACCAAGAAGCAGCAGAATGGAGTGTGTGACATGGACTGCAACTACGAGCGCTTCAACTTCGACGGCGGGGAGTGCTGTGACCCCAATATCACCGATGTCACCAAGACCTGCTTCGATCCTGACAATCTGCACAGGTAAGGGAGTCGAGCTCCTCCCCCTTTTATCCATGGGTGTGGCTCCTAATGCCCAATGGGGTTGCCGGAATTTCCCAGTTCGCAAGGCAGACTGGACCAAGTAATCACAGAACTGCATGCTCGGTTGGGCTTCCCAGGTGGCTCCGTGGTAAAGCGTCCACCTGCCAATGCAAGAGAGGTGGGTTGGATCCCTGGGTCAGGAAGACCCCCTGGAGAAGGAAATGGCAACCGACTCCAGTATTCTTGACTGTGAAATCCCACAGACAGAGGACCCTGGAAGCTTGTAGTCCTGTGAAATCCCACAGACAGAGGACCCTGGAAGCTTGTAGTCCATGGGGTCACAAGGAGTCTGATACAACTTAATGACTAAACAAATATGCAAGTTTAGTCCATTACGGAAATATTTCTGCATCACCTCCTAGGGGCTCAGAGGGAATTCTCAAGATCCTGTCTTCTCAAAAGGCTCAGAGTCTAAAACTGGTCGACCCGGGCTGAGTACTAACAGCTACAGTTATAAAGCACTCTGTCATCCAGTGCAGTGATCATTAGGCGCATGTGACTGTTTTTAAATTAGTGAAGATGAAATGCAGTTTAAAATCCAGTTCTTGCGTCACACTAGCTACGTTTTCAGAATTCAGTAGCCACCTGGGGCTAGCGGCTACCATACTGGACAGAGTCATATGACTACTCCTGTACTAACGGAAGGGCCTGTTGGGCAGTTCTGGTGGAGCTGGGATGGGCTGGGGTCAGACAGACTGCATGCTTTTTCTGTCACTATGTCGTATTTGAATCTTTGGGACCCTGTGGACTGTAGCCTGCCAGGATTCTCCATCCATGGGATTTTCCAGGCAAGAATCCTGGGTTCAGGTCTCTTCCCTTACTTTGTGACGTCTTACAGATGTCCTCATCTGTACAGTGGGAATGACAGTGGCACCTACTTTGTGAAGTTGCTTTGAGGATCAAATGAGGGCCGGCAAAGCAAGTCTGTCCTAGGGGCTAGTGACTGCCTCTCAATAAGTTCATCTGCCATTTCTTGAACAATTAAAGGCAGCTTGTAGCATGCATAGGAGGTCAAAGAGGAACAGCTGACTTGCAGCCTGAACGTTTTAGGGAAAGCTTAGGCACGGTTTGGACATCAGAGATTGAGTAGATTGAGTTGAGGTAGAAGGAGGATACTCAAGGCAGAGGAGTTTCACATATTGCTGAGAAGAGCGTGGAAAGGGTGGAGGGCAGATTTTCTGTCTAATGCCTGACTTAGCCTCTGCCTTGTACTATAACTCTGACCAGCAACCCCCCAAAACACCCAGAGGTGGACCATAGGTGACCGCCATTCGATGTGGGACCCAGGGGGACTAGTTTTAAGTCAGAGAGATAGTCTACATCCACTTTCCTGACTTCCCGGATTCATGCTGAACTTTTCCATTCTCTCCAGCTCACAGAACCCTGGCCTTGCTGATAGCTTGATTGGTTGGCTCATTTGCCAACCTCTGCGAGTTTTCTGCTGACTCTTCTCTTTATGTCTCTCTCACAAGAGCCAGGGCCTCCCATCCACCGACAAAATACCTATGTGCAGAGGAATGACGACGCTGGCAAGAGAATGTCACGCCTGGCCCCAAGCCAGAGAGCACGTCAGCTCAGCCTTCTGGCACCAGGCGGGCCCCTGGACTCTCACCTTGGCTGAGATGGGAGCAGCCCATGTAGGAAAAGCCTTGGTGTGTGGCAGGTTCCTTCCAGGTCACAATGCACTTGCATCTCTGCTCCAGTTAGGCTTTGATGGCCTTTGATGAGAATGACTGAACAGGGTTAGTGTTTTGTATTTAACTGATAGGGCCTTAGAGAGTGAAATGACTCAACTAAGGTCCCAGGTCAGGAAAGACATTTGGCTAAATCACAAATGCAGGACTTCTGAAATGAATGTGACGTATGCTCTCCTGAGCCAGATCCCAGGAGTTCCTGGGATGCCCAGGTAGAGTGGGCGTGGGGGGACAGATGAAGAGCCAGGAATACTGGAAGTCAGTCATCTATTTGTCCATTTATCCATTCATTCACTCGTGCAACAAATGTTTATTCAGCACCTTCCCAGTGCCAGGAAGGTGAGCACCCGTGTCCCTGCTTTGTGGAAGGAAATCCAGGCTTCAGAAGAAGGAAGGGACTGACCCCCAGTCACTCAGCTAAGGCAAGAGCTTAGATTTGAGTCTTGCTCTGTTGACTCCAAAGTTCCCATGGAAGGGAGGTTATTTTTAAATCCAGGGAGCAGTAAGAGGCAGAGTCAAAAAGCAGGAGTGACTGGCGAGGTGGCTTTCGTAAAGCCTTTGGGAGAAAACTGCTGAGTATGATTGGGTCAGGACCAAGGGCAGCTGATCTCTGTGGTTGGGGTGCCAGGGCCACGGGGCCCGCGGTTGCAGAGAGCTGAACATCAGCAGACAGTGCTGGCAGGTGCCAGCAGCCTCTTCTTTTCTAAGTCACGGGACCACATGTCCAGAATGTCCATGAGCAGCCATTTACCAGCGCTGTGACCACTCACACCAGGGCCTGTGTGTTTGCTGGCTGGAAAGTCCTGTGCCCCAGGGAGCCCCACCGGGGATGTTTCACCTCCTGATGAAGCTGGGAGTGGGCACAGCATTCTGGCTGAATCAGCTTGCCTATGTGCAGAGAAAAACCTGTGGAAATTTGCAGAGAAAATGCTTGCTTTTTGACTTTAACAAAAAGGAGGGAGGGAAGAGGGGAGGAAGAAATGAATGAAAAAGGAAAGAAAGAGGAAAGAAAGGGAGAGAGGGAGCTAGGAAAGAAGGACAACACCTGTAATAGAAAATTAGATTGACATTGTCTCGATGATTTTTAATGAAGAGGTGAACTTGTTTTAGACACAAGGTATGCTCCTGCATTGCCTGCCTCCCACCCTCCCTCTCTCTCAATGGGTAAAAACAATAAAGATAATATTTCAATTACTACTTCTCAATCTATGGTAGAGAACCAGTTTTGTTTCCTCCACGTTGCCAACCAATTCTTTGGTAACATGCAACAAAAATGAACTGCTATGAATGAAGTGTCCCCAAGAATGGTGAAGCGGTGTCAGAGTTCTCTAAAAGTTTCTAAATGCTGTCTCTCCACTTCTATACTCATTGTGCCATAGACTAATGAGAAGTGGTTGGTGCGCAGCTTACTTAGAGTGGCACTGTGCAAATTTCATCATTCTGACAGCTTATGTAGCAGTTCCTTCGAGTAAACTAAGATCCACCAGTGATACAGCAGTGCAGACTCCATCAGAGAATTACTGTCTCTTCTAACACATTCGAAGTCATTCTTTACCTACTAATCCTTGAGCCCCCTTAGTCCATGTTCTCAAGGAGTTCATGTGTTATGAAGTTCCCCCAGTCCTAGCAGAAGGCTACAGAAGACATCGAAACGATGTCAGATGTCAGACCTAGAAACAGCCTCAGAGATCAGTGGGTCCAAAGCCTGCTTCCCCCACAGAGGGAAGCTGAGGCCTAAGCTCACACAATCCATTAGTGGTCAGAATGAGGTTAAGGGTCCTCTAGGTTTCCGAGGCCCGGTCATCTGCTGTGATGCGGCTTCTCAGGACTGTGCTGACGTTCTTGCCTTTCACGGATACCTGCTCCCCCACTCTCTGACCTTGCTCTCTTCTTCTGAGCACTTGGGGTCGTGAAATGCTGAGATGAGGGAGTTTGGAAGAGAATCTAAGGACTTTGGGTGTCCACGAGCCACTGCAGAACTGTTAGAGCTAGATTGGCCATGGGTTTTCCTTGTTAAGAGGCCAGGATAAGGACACCTGAGTGAAGATATGGACAAAGAAGGGGGCTGGGGAGTAGATGTGGATGAGGAACAGAACACTGCGAAAGTGGGTCCAGGAAGAGGATGCAGCCTCAGCAAGGGGTCAGGGGGAGGGATGGGATGAGGAAGGGCTTGTGGAATAAGGAGTCAGTATGGCTGGGGTCCGGAGCATAAGCAGAAAGGGATTCAGTTTATCTCGTGAAAAACTCTAGCCTACCTCTATCCCTTCTTTCATTTCTTCAGGCCCTCCATACTTTCTTCCTTCCCTCCCTCTTTCCTTCCTATTTTGCCTTCTTTTCTCTTTAAACGTTGAATGCTCCCTTTGTGCCAGCGCTATCCCTGCCCTTTTGGAGCTCACCATCCAGTGGATAATCCTGGCTTCCCTGGTGGCTCAGACGGTAAAGTGTCTGCCTGCAATGTGGGAGACTTGGGGTCGATCCCTGGGTTGGGAAGATCCCCCTGGAGAAGGAAATGACAACCCTCCAGTACTCGTGCCTAGAAAATCCCATGGATGGAGGAGCCTGGCAGGCTACAGTGCATGGGGTTGCAAAGAGTCGGACACCACTGAGTAGCTTCACTTTCTTTCTTTCTCTTATCCAGTGGATAAGAGAGGTGAGGAAACAAGGCATCATGATCCCTGGTGTGAAAGAAGGACCCCCCCACCCCCACCCGAGTCTCAGCCAAGAGGGGCTGTCTTGGAGGGGAAGCACAGGTCTTTTGATTGGATTGGACAGTTATAAAAAGACATTCCAGTGACTTGGTCATGGAGACAAGCCAGGTAGGCAGGACTTCATTTGCAGCCATTAGAAATGTCTACAAACAGGTTAGAATGTACTTGGTGCATCTTTTTATAAATGAAATGAAAAACCTGGATGTTAATAGAAAGCCCCGGTATCAGGAAATCCAGGGGCAGTTGACACTTTGGGCTGGGCACACTTCATGGTGAGAGGATGTTGCAACACATCCACCAAGTTCCTGGTGGACCCCTTCTAGCTGCAAGCTCTGGCATCGTTAGATGAACTTCACTTGAACATCTGTCCCTATGAAGTAGGACAGGTAAAAGGAGACCTCCCTTACACCCTGACAGTGGCTCACAGGGAAACCTTCTCTTTGTCTTCTCTGCATTATTATTTTTAATGTAACAAGGGCATTCCCCGGGGCCGTGCTTTGTTTATTTGGACCCAAGTGGGTGTTGCTGGAATCTTTGGAAAGGGCTGGAATAAGCCTCCAGGCAGTCTATGTGACCCCTCTGCCAGAGTCTGTCATCCTCCTCAGTCTCTTCTCCTGCCCCTTATCTGAGGCCAGTAGATGGTTTGCCTTCCAATGAGACCCTTTATTGGGATTTGTTTGTTTTTTTTTACTTCTTTTCTAGAATGATCTCACAGAGCATGCACTTTCTTCTCTTCCATTCCCTGCACATCTAACACAGTTGCATGGAATCAGGGACTCTCTGAGCTGAAATGAGCGGTGGAGTGGTCCAGCCCCCGCGACCATAGAGAGGCAGTGCTGACCCAGGCCTCACAGAGAGAGGGGGGCCAAGCAGAGCACAAGTCCTGGGGTCTCGTTTCTTCCTCCTGAGGCATTTCAGTGCCCCCCATTGCCTTGATGTCTTAGCAGCTGGCAACTTGGAAGCACTCTGTTCAGGAAGGCTGTGTTCTTATTCATCATCCATATTTTGGTAAGGGACTTTGATATCCAAGGGACTGTGAAAAATGCCCTAGGGATCGAAAAATATGATCCATGTCCTCAAGGTATCTGTATGCTGTGGTTTAATGACATTTTGTTACAGTCATTCAAGAGATGGCAGGACAGCAGATGATTCACTTCCAAATGAACCAGACAGATGATAAGACTTACATGAGGTCTGAGAAAAGGCAGATTCATGGCAGTCAGGGGCAATCAGGAAACGTTTTCTCGCAGAGAAGGTATACAAAAAGGTTTCCAGCATTTGTAGGGTCTGGAGTGGAAGAAAAGAGCAAGGTAGGAGCAGAGAGATAGAGGTGGGCAGGTGTGGGGAGGGTATAAGAAAGAGGTGGGGTAGATGCTTGAGGCTTCATGCAGGTAGATGCTCTCTCTTGATCATCAGATTATGAACCTCCCACAATCAGACTTAGAAAGAATGAAAGATGATTTCAGGGGAAACAGATTCGAACCCTAATGTGGCAGCTTCTTAGCTATGCAAGTCTCTTAATCTCCTTGGGTGTCCGTTTCCACATCTGTCCAAAGGGAAAAATAGTAACAATGGCATTTGACCACCAGGATCACACGATTGCCTCGAGGGTCACACAAAATAACATCCCAGAAAGAGTTCTGGGAAGAGTTAACCAGCACGTAGATGAAAGAAGGCATTGTTGTTTTTTTCTGTAACTTTGTTCATCCTTTTCCAGTAATCATGTAAGAGAAATTGCTTGGAATTTTATAATCAGAATATCTGAGTTTATTTAACGTGACTAACATTCATTAAAACAATAACAGCAGTCAACCCTGGTGGAATGGAGAAATGAGGGGTGTTGGAGACTGACCAGCACTGGAGTCTTGGTTCCTCGTCTGCCTTGACCCATCTTGCAATAACAGCGCCTTGGGTTCTCAAGGGTCACAGTTGGGTGTGGCATGTCATGAAATTTAAGTGGAGCCATGGTGTGTGAAGCACCTGGGCCAGTGCCTGGCACATAGTAGGTGCTGGGAGGCTCCCCTCCCTGCCCCCAGGCACACGTGGCCTGCTCTACAGCTTTGTAGGAGGAGCCTGCAGGCTCATAAAGAAGGTCTGGCCGAAACTGCGGTGCGCACCCTGAGGGCATTTGTTCAGATTACTTCCATTCTTAAAATACTTTTTTTTTTTTTTTTTTTGAGGACTGACCACAGAATTGGCTTTTTAAATGAAGACCATATAATTTCTATCAAACTCATTGAGCTCACACACTAGTTTACTTTGAAAACACCCCAGATGTCTGTGTTAGAGGATATATCTCTGCAACACAGAACAATCCCCCCTCAGTGTTGAGAGGGGTCATAGTGGGTGGGTTGCTGATTCAGTCAAAGGTCTTAGACTTTTCGACCGTGTCCAGCCCACGTGTGTGCCTGAGTGTAGAAATGCAAACACCCCATCCAGGCCCCTGGTCCACGTGGTCTGCCGTCCTCTGATTCAGTCTGATTTCCTCATGCTTTTCTTCCGAACAAAGCCCACCTCGACTCACAGGTTCTGTCTGTGGCCTGTGAACACCCGTGACTTTGGTCTTTGAGAGAAGACTTGAAGGGTGGTAGAGAGCAGGAGAAGGATTACTCGTGGTCCCTGAAGATGTGATTAATAAGATGCTCAAGACAGTGTGGAAGAGTGAGGGATGGGGCAGTCCAGAAAATAAATAAGAACACAAGTTTCAGAGACAGAGGGGATGTGAATCAAGCCACTCACTATTTCTGTGACCTTGAACTAGTCTTTTCCATGATCAGAGACTCAGTTTTCTCCTCTGTTAAACCAGGAATGAAAGTAACGTTGGTGGTTTTAGAGGGTGTCACAAAAGTGTATCCAGTCAACCCTTTCAAACAGCACCTGGGACTTAGTGACCACTCAAAAGTAACAATGGTTGTTTGGAGATTTTCTGTCTCTGGGAAACCTTCTGACCTCTGACATGCACATGCCCAAATTCCTAGCCCCTCTCAGATCCTGAGCTGCCTTGCTAGAACCTCTGGGCTGGATTGGGAGTTGAATGTGACCTAATCACTCCATACTACCAAGGGCTCTTGGATTTTGACACCTGTCGATTCCATTTTTAAAAGATTTCCCTTACTCCCAAAGCCTGGCATGTAGGAAATGCTAATGTATTCATTTGCCCAAGAGTTAGGCAGCAGGTCACATGGACTGTATACATTCCCACCAAAAAACACAAGCCTGTCGGGGTCCCAGGAGCCTACCAAGAAATTCACCTGTGAGCATCCTAGGAAGGGGGCTGAGAGCCAGGCCGGTGCCCCCGAGGCTCTCAGGACCCACTGGGCAGGGTAGGATGGAGCTGGTCTTCTACCTGCGCTTGGGGATCTGGCCACAGCACACCCACCTGAGCATTTACAGGTGAAGGTTGGACCCTTTCCTCCGAGATACACCAGGGAGGCCCCACCCGGCGGGGCTGCTCCCTCCCTCACCCCTTTCCTAGTCGTATGTTTCCGCACCCAGTGCCCTGACAGACAAATGGAGCGTGCGGTGCCCTTTCGAGGGCCTCAGTGGTAGGCGGCTGGGTTTTCTCCTCCCTGTGTCTGGCTCGGTCAGCACTCTCATTCTCCTCTCTCCATCCGTGGGTGACACTGACCACTCATGATGGCCTCAGTGCTCAGTCAGACGCCCTTCCAGGTTAGGAGACGCAGCAGCTGGACTGTGAGGAAGGGCTGAACAGACACCGGTACATTTGGTTTCCATGAAACACGTTTCCCTTGATTGATTTCAGCCCAGTTTGTACCTGCCTGCTTGCAGCTGGCCAGTTTTCCACCTCCTGAGAGGGAACCCCCTCATCTCCACTCTCACCTTTTGCAGACACAAAACCACTGTGTGGACAGCAGTGTGTAGCTCACGGGTTTGTCTGTAGGCACTGAAGAGGTGCCTGTTTCTTCATATTTATGGAGGGGAGTTTTCTTTTTCTCCATCCCTCTCTGCTTTTCTTTCTCCCTCTTTTCCAGAGTCTATGTCGTTTTCTGGGTCTGGTGATGATGGGCAGAAGATGAGGGGGTTCGTGTGCTCTGTTTCAAGCCTCTGATGTTCGTTGATTCCAGCCTTTTTGGAGCTCAGCCAGCCACAGCTCCCAGACTTGAGCTTGGTGTCTCGCTACTGACCTGTGTTGATGGCCACCGAGGGCAGTGGTGACTGTCACTCCACCAAATCCTGGAGTGTCTCAGAATCTTCCAGAGTTGGGGGAAGGCAGACATGAGGGAGTTTGCTTGTAGATTGGCAGAGCATGTGGAAGGAAGTGACTAGATCCTTCCAAGTAACTTCAAAGCCAGAACGGAATAAGTCACTTCTCTGACTTCAAATTCTGCCTTTGTGAAATGGGAGGACTGGGACAGACGAGCTCTGAGAACTGTTGCCTGCTCAGGCATTATAGTCCAGGCTTGTGGGGACTGAGGCTAGAGGTAAAAAAAAAAATGGAAGGGGAGAGGCGCTGACTATTGAAAAGTACAAACGCATCGACACTGGGGACATTCAGGGAAATGAGAGACAGTCCCTACCTTCAAAGTATCTGCCAGGCCCCATGTCTAATTGAGCAGGACACGTAGAGAGCAGCAATTAAGGAACAATTATACTCTGTGACAAGTTGAAAAAAACCCCTCCCACTGTCACCTCAGTCCCGGTAGAAGCCTCAGGAAAGAGCCCCACCTTGGGCAGTCTGCACCTCTGCTCGCCTCTTATCCCTCAGGCCCCGAACGTGGCATCCTCTTTCCAAAAATCAATTTGAATTTAATTCTACTTTCGACAGCCTGACATAGAGTGTCATACTTTCCAGTATTATTTCCCCATGTTTGAACCCTGACTTTCACATGACCCTTGGAGAGTTGGCTCTTTTTTTAATCCCTCAAGAGACCCAAGTTTGTGGAAGTTACTAACTAGGCTTGTGCAGGATCATGCAGAGACAGTATGGATCTCTGAGAGACAACACTCATCTCCTAGAATGACTGGGTAGTTCTTACTTTGGATGTCTCTATGATTTGCCCAAGGTTAGGTGATCTGTCTCTCGTATTGTTGGAAGAAGGGTTTGCTATGACCGATGTGTTCTCTTGGCAAAAAAATCTGTTAGCCTTCGCCCGGCTTCATTTTGTACTCCAAGGTCAAACTTGCCTATTACTCCTATCTCTTGACTTTCTACTTTTGCGTTCCAATCCCCTATGATGGAAAGGACATCTTTTTTTGGTGGTGTTCTAGAAGGTCTTGTAGGTCTTCATAGAATCATTCAGCTTCAGCTGATACTGGGAAAGATTAAGGGCAGGAGAAGAAGGGGGCAACAGATGATGAGATGGTTGGATGGCCTCACTGACTCCATCAATGGACATGAGTTTGAGCAAACTCCAGGATATGGTGAAGGACAGGGAAGCCTGGCATGCTGCAGTCCATAGGGTCACAAAGAGTTGAACACGACTGAGTGACTGAACAACGACCACAAGGTGATGTGTATGGGCCCAGACTAACACCCAGAAGCTGCAGTATTGACTCACACTGAAGGTAATGTTGTAATTCTTGCTCAGATCCGCCTATGAATGTGTGGGGTCAGTCTTCACATCATTTAAATTTTAAATGGTTAAAAATTAGAGTGAAATGACAGAGTATAGTGAGATTGCCACCTGTCCTTAGAATCCTATGGCTGCTACAGCTTGCAACATAGAGGTGATTTGTCTTTATTTAACTGAACATCAAGTGTAAGACCAACCACAGGGCTGTCGGCGAGCTGTGTATATCCTTCTCAACGTGGTCAGTTGTATTATTTATCAATTGTGGTTTTGATCCTCTAAGAAGAAAGTGAGGGGTTGGAGAGAGATAGCTGAGGGCCCTGGAATTATGTGTTACTGTTGTGAGAGCAATGATTCGACATGCAATCACCATATCACTGTCCTCCTACTTTTGAACACACCATGACAGTGCAACTGTTGGTCTTCCTTACAGATCAGGGATTCTTCAAGTTTCATGGCTTCCCTGAAAATCAGTAAACCCTGGGGCTATCAAAGCAGAGATTGTAGAACCCCAGGAGAAGATGTTAGGAGAGTGATGGTTCGTTCATGTGGGGGGGGGGGGGTGGGGGCAGGGGGGCATCTCTACTATGTGCAAGCACTGTGTGAGGTGCTGGGGTTACAATGAGCGTTTCACAAGATAGGTGTGATTCTGCCCTCATGGAATTTCCTGCAGGTAAATAAGTAGCTAGTTGGAGAAGAACTGCTGTGGAGAAGTCCAAGGTGCTAAGGGAAGCAAGGGTGGGTACCTGACTCATCAGGGGTCAGAGTTGCTTCTAGGCTGGGTCTGGAAGGATGGGGCACATTAACCAAGTGAATGGAGCTGAGCTTGCCAGGAACCAGGTGTCTGACACTCTGCCTTCTGCTCCACAAGTCTCTAGAAGCCTTTTTCAGAGTGAGAAATGAGAAAAATAGGAGCTGAGTAGTTCTTGATAAAAGATATTCCTTTTAAATTTGTGTCCTTTATTCTGAGTTTATTTTATTCCTTCCTTTAGAGTCCTACATCAGTACCCTTTATTTTGTGATATGAGGGACAAGATGTATGGGAGTTTCACCTTTTGAATACTGTATTTATTTGTCAGAATGAGAGATTGCTACTTTCATGTCAATTTTTAAGACAATCCAGAGATCTGAGAACCTGTCCATTGATCCTCCCTGCCTCTCTGAATCAGCACCCTCCTCTCCTCCTGTCCATATCCTGAGGATTCTTAATCCCACCCATCTCCTGGTTTCATTAGGATCCTATTCTGCAGGCCTGTGATTTTCCTGGGGGTGGACCTTGACCTTCCACATGATATGACAGCCCCAGAAAAACAGAGCTGGTGGACCTAGAGTTTCGGGAGGCAATGGGGGATGGGAGTGGGCGGCTGATATACAGAATCTGAGAATCGTAAAAGAGCAACGCTCCAGCAGACCTCGTCAGAACCCAGACCCATCATTTCACCTGCTCTCACTCCTGACCCCACCAAACATCAAATGAGCCTTACGCGTAAATACCTCTCCTTAGACGTGCTCACATCCACCCCGTGTCTGCAAGCCACCGCTGACACCTTTGCTTTTATCCCTCTCCAGTCCATCTTCCACATTTCTCTAGAAGGCTCTTTTGAAAACATGAACCAGATTGTTTTGTTCTCTTTCATTAAAGTCTGCCAGGGTCTGCTTAAAGCTTGCAGAACATTGCCCATCCTCCACAGCCTGGTGTACAAGGCCCTTCCTGGTGTGGCCAAGAAATTACTCCCATGGTCCCAACTTTGAGACCAGAGGACTTGTTGTGTCCTCTTCTTCTTATGTGTTTCCAGGCCCCTTTTGCTCTGTCTCCCACACTTAGTCCAAGCTGTACTCTTCCTGTGAAAACCACAATGGTATCTGCCCCCCGCCTTCACCTGGGTAAGTGCCACCCTTCTGTGCTGCCATCACATTCAGCACTCGCTCTGTCATAACACATATCCGAGGCAAAGGTAAGAGACCAATGGTTAGAGTGTGTGGGATCCAGGAGACTAGAGATTGTATTGTGTGACTTACATCCTGTGAGTGCAAAGGAGGATCTTGGGAAAGTGGTGTCCCCCCGCACTGAACCCTGGTTTCTTCCCCTGCAAGTATGGGAATACTCATACTTAACACATAAGGTTTTTGTAAAGCTTCAAAGAGATAATTTAAAAAAGGACTTAAGCAGTGCCAGTGTGTATAATAGTAAACTCCCCTAAATGGTAGGTTTTATTAGTATTATCACATCGTGTTGTGATCATCCGATAATTTGTCCTGCTTCGTTCATAAAACTGCTAGCTCTTTGATAGAGAAAAGTGTTTCTCATTCATATTTTATGCCCAACTTCTAGCTTAAAGTATAGTATATGATATAATCTCAATAAGCATTGGAGAATGAAAGAGAAAAAAATGAATCATATGCAAGGAGAAAGGAAGTTAAGAAGGAAAGAGTGAAAGCAGACAGATGGGAAGGGAGGGAGGCTAAAGGATAGATATTGAAAGAATGACTCATTCAGTAAAAGAATTTTTAAAATGATCAATTTTCAATTGATCTTTGATTGCTGCTGTTGCCTTTTTCTTAGATTGCATGTCAAGCTTCCGTATAAGAGTTATTATCTTTGAAACCAATCATTCAGGATTCTGAAAATTTAAGTCAACTCTTCAAGTGTTTTTTCTTTACCTCTTCTTACACACAGGAGGAGCAGATTTAGGCATTTCTGACAATGAAACTGAGCAGGAGAATAAAGTCCAGATCATTAGGCCCCTTGGGGTAAAAGTACAACATCCAGGTTTTAGAACTGGTCACAGTTTGGAGAAAGCTTGTTATTTGGAACAAGGATATAGATGCAATAAACATTCTGAGGTTTATCTTATTTTAATGACTTGCATTGAGTGGCTTTGATCTTTATATTTGATAATCACTTTCAAATGGTCTGGTGTGTTCTGAAAGTGGAGGAGTGCCTCACGGACTTGAGATCTTCCATGGGAATGACAGGCTGCAATCAGAATTTGGAAATGGGCAATGTTATAGGACTTTTTCTGTGAGTTGTAGAAATGGGGCATCTGCCTATGAGGAAGATAAACACATTGGTTCAGGATGGAACCAGGGTACACTGATGGAAAGGAGACACGATAAACATTGGGATCCAAGACCAGTTTCCTCTAGTTCCATAGTGATGGTGGTGGTGTAATTGCTAAGTTGTGTCTACTTCTTGAGATCCCATGGACTATAGCCTGCCAGACTCCTCTGTTCATGGGATTTCCCAGGCAAGAATACTGGAGTGGGTTCCTTCTCCAGGGCGTCTTCCTGACCAAGGGATTGAATCCGTGGCTCCTGCCTTGTAGGCAGTCTCCTGCATGGCAGGCAGATGCTTTAACACTGAGCTACCAAGGAAGCCCCTAGCTCCATGAGTGAGTTAAATAAAATTGCGCATCTTAGGGCCTTTTCATGAGTTGAGCAGTCTTTTAGAGACTTTCTTGTGCATTACCGCTTTGGATTTTTATATTCCCATTTCTAGGTTGAATTTTAAAATCCCCATTTTACAGATAGGGAAATTGAAGTTCAGAGAGGTTGAGTCCCTTCTCCAAGGTCACAGGGTCACTTGCTAGAAAAGGGAGGACTTGAACTCTATTCTATCTCTGTCTTAAAATATGGCTTTTTTTTTTTTTTTTTAAAGAAAAATAAGGCCAGGGATGACAGTAGTTAGGTAGGTCTTGGTGTATAATGCCAAAATAAAATAGTGAATACAAAAAGAAAATAGTGAACACATATGTATGACTTTGACATACGTATGCCCCACTGTCATGTCATTGCATGAAGAACAGACTTAAGTCCAGAACATTTCTATCTAGAAATCCATCAGAGACCATTTAATCATGTAATTAACAGTTTTACTGTGTATAACTGTTCTCTACATGGGCTACCGGAGAATAAGGATCTAAGGTATTCTATTTAAATGTTGTTGTCGTTCAGTCGCTCGCTAAGTTGTGTCTGATTCTTTGCGACCCCATGGACTACAGGGATGCCAGTCTTCCCTGACCTTCAGTAGCTCCTACAGTTGGCTCAAGTTTGTGTCCATTGAGTGGGTAAACATTATGCTGTCATATTTAAAGAAATTTCACTTTTAAAAACAGATGAGTTTTTCTGAAGCACTCTGCTATGCTTCCCCTTACTTTCAAAGAGCCTCTAGCTTGGAAATAGCCCATTCTCAGCCAGGAGCCGCTCAGACAAACCCTCTTCAAATGGACAGTATTTACAGGTGGGCAGCACCATTCCCATAACCTGCCTGTGCCCATCAAGGGTCCAGGGAGCAGGACTTTGGCTTGGCAGTCCTCAAAGAGCTCAGCCATCACTTCTGCTGTGGGGAGTCCATTTGCTTTGAGTGGTAATAGAGACACAGCCTTGACCTGAGGTCACCGTGCCTTGCCTCTCACCATCTTTAAAATAGGGAAGCTAGTGCCTTATGGTCTAGAGTTGGAAAAACTGGATACTTTCATGACTCCATTGGAGGGATTGTTGTTGTTGTTCTGCATTTTGAACGCAGTTCCCTTTTGCTTCTCATTCAATAAAACAGGCTCTGACAGCCCTCTCATTGAGACTATTACCGAGTTGTACCATCTCAGGCCAGTGCATTTAGGAAATATGTTGTTGGCACTCACGAGCGAGTGAGATGCATAAAGAAAATATTCTAATGACAGTTGAGTTGAGAGAGCTTTGATCTCCCTCCAGGACTGCTCTCATGGCTTTGAAATGTAGTTCTGGCAGAAAGGTAAAAGCCATGAGAACGCCTTGGCTGGGCCCCATCCTGAAACTGACATTCCAGGGGACTCACAGCCCTCACAGGAGGAGCCAGGTACAAGGGCTGCGCAGGAAGAAAAGAGACACCAAGACACCTCTCTTGACAGGCAGTCAGGAGAGGATCTGAGTGAGAAGGGACTTTCCAGCTTGGCCCAGCATTTCCCAAGCTCAGTTGGTTGTGCTGTTATTTGATTTTTGGCAAGGGCAGCCGTGGGGCGGGAGAAAAAGGATTATGGTCAAATGTGTTTGGGAATACTTCATAGGCTCTCTGTCTTACTCCCATTTTGTATATTAAAGGCTCTGAAAATTCTTGCAATTAAAAAAATATATGTATTGAACCTTGTTTAACAGAGCATGTCCTAAAACCATCTGACTTGGAAACTCTTTTTTCCTTTAAATATGCCGCTGCTTCTTGTGGATTTAGCCTTCCATAGACCTCGATTTGAAAAATGCTGGTAGCTCACTGAATAGAGGGGGACTCAGAGCTGCAACCTAGACAGCT
Organism: Tragelaphus eurycerus; assembly: GCA_935064755.1. Taxonomy (NCBI): domain Eukaryota; kingdom Metazoa; phylum Chordata; class Mammalia; order Artiodactyla; family Bovidae; genus Tragelaphus; species Tragelaphus eurycerus. The sequence goes on from CAKXYN010000083.1 coordinate 3,275,784, forward strand.
GAGCAGAGTGGGAATGGGCCAGAAATCCAGGCAAACACAGGGGTGTGCAGCTGAAGTGGAGGGTGGATGCTACAATCCTCCCCACGCTTAACTCTCCACACTGTGCCCCCTTGCAAGGAACTATGCCCCTCCCACCTCGAAGGGAGAGGTGACTTTATTTGTTGGTACAAAAGTGCTGTCATACATAGGCTAGTGAATAGAGGCCTTCCACTCCTTACTTGATACCTTGGGCAAGTCACTTCACTTCCCTGACCCCTGGACATCCTCATCCTGTTTTGAAGTTACACAGTCTACGAGTGTATGTGTATATGTGTGTGCTCAGGCACTTAGTCTTGTCTGACTCTTTGCGAGCCCATGGACTGCAGCCCACCAGGCTCCTCTGTTCATGAAATTCTCCAGGCAAGAATACTGGAGCGGGTAGCCATTTCCTCCTCCAGGAGATCTTCCCGACCCAGGGACGGAACCTGCGTCTTTCGCATTTCTTGTTGCTGCTGCTGCTGCTGCTAAGTCGCTCAGTCGTGTCCGACTCTGTGCGACCCCATAGACGGAAGCTCACCAGGCTCCCCTGTCCCTGGGATTCTCCAGGCAAGAACACTGGAGTGGGTTGCCATTTCCTCTCCAATGCATGAAAGTGAAAAGGGAAAGGAGCCGCTCAGTGTGTCCGGGACTCGAGCCCCCAGGCTCCTCCGTCCGTGGGATTTCCAGGCAAAAGTACTGGGGGGGGGGTGCTAGGCAGATTCTTTACCACTGCACCATCTGGGGGGAAGAGAGAGAGCACCTCTCATCTTACAAGAGAGATGCTCAGAAATTGCCAACCAGAAAGAGCTCTGTATCTTGAAGGAAAGGTGTAGGTGATACAGAGAGGATAAAGACGCGGCTTTTAAGTTTGAAGCTTATTGCTGCTGCTGCTGCTAAGTCACTTCAGTCGTGTCCGACTCTGTGCGACCCCATAGACGGCAGCCCCCCAGGCTCTGCCGTCCCTGGGATTCTCCAGGCAAGAACACTGGAGTGGGTTGCCATTGCCTTCTCCATTGTGTGAAAGTGAAAAGTGAAAGTGAAGTCGCTCAGTCGCGTCCAACTCGTAGCGACCCCATGGACTACAGCCTACCAGGCTCCTCCATCCATGGGATTTTCTAGGCAAGAGTACTGGAGTGGCTTGCCATTGCCTTCTCCAGAAGCTTATTGCAGACGGATGGAAAGAACAGCGACAATAATCGAGCAGGATAATAGAAACTAGAATCAAAATTAGGAGCCTCTGAGGAGGGTGAAATCATTTTCAGCTAGAGGTTGATACTGTTGATTTTGGTGTTGCTAATAATTGTCCTTGTAATTAATATAATAATAACGCAATACAAATAGCCTCAGCTAATCAATGAGTGCCTTCGAATGTGCCAGGCACTGTGGGAGGAACGTTTTCTTCTGCCTCTAGTCCTGCTGACGGTCCTGAAGGGTGGACATCATCGCCCCATCTTACGGGGAGAGTGATCAGGAGTGGACACATGGCATGTACTACATGTAAACTGAGCTTAGCAGGGAGGGTAAGAATTTAAAAGGCCGAGATTCAGGCAGAGAGCTTGTAAGGCAGAGAAGAGAGACTGATGGACGTGCTTCAGGAACGGGCGTCACTGGGCAAACCCAGAGGTTCTTGGGATGAGGAACCTGTAAGAAGATGAGTGGGAGGTTGTAGGGGGAAGAAGAAGATTGGGTGGTAGGCATGAGACACTGCAGGCTGAGACCAGAGAGTGACCCGGAGATGGGTTTTCCCACTAGGAGGAGATAAGAGAAATAATAGGAGACCAGAACATGCAGGGTGGTGGGGGGAGGTCTGTGCCAGGGTGGTGCTGAGCTGGCTCAGTCCAGCCCTCCGGTAGCCCCATGAGCTAGCTGAGACTCAGAGAGGCGAAGCAACTTGCCTGTGGATCTGGATCTACTGTCCAGCCAAGTAGAACCTGCACATAAATTAATAAACACACAGAGTTTGGGATTTAGATGAATTAAGGGGAGGTAATTTATTTTTTTAGAGAAATTTGGCCAAGTTATAGAGTGTCTATAGGGAACCAACCTCCCTGTGTTACAAAACGGAGAGCAAGTGGCCCTCAGCAAACCCTTTTCCTCCTCTTAGCGTCCATCTCCGTCAACTCTGAACAGTCCTTCTCAGTGTGACCTCCTGTGCTCTCTTCCATCCATCTGCAAAGGGAATAAGCAAACCTTTTCTCAAAAATTAACAGTTTTTGGCAGTGCACGGTCTCTGTTGCTATGCGCGGGCTTTCTCTAGTTGCGGCAAGTGGGGGCTACCCTTGGTTGGGGGTGGGGGCTTCTCATCACGATGGCTTCTCTAGCTGCAGGGCCCAGGCTCCAGGTGTGTGGGCTTCGGTAGCTGCGGCCCGTGGGCCCTGGAGTGCAGGCTCAGTGGCTGTGGCACGTGGGCTTACTTGCTCCGAGGCACATGGAGTCTTCCCGGACCAGGGATCAAACCCACGTCCCCGGCTCTGCCAGGTGGATTCTTACCCACTGGGCCACCAGGGAAGTCCAACAGAGCTTAAAGAGATAGGGGAGGAAGTTAAATACATGGACTCCTGTCCCCAAGATTTTCCCCCAGTACTTTTGGGAAACACCCAGTTTGGCTCTGAACTGGCGGGAAGACCTGAGCTAGCAGAAGAAAATCTTTTAGCCACAAAACTATTCTCCTTTGCATGGGTCCCCCCAAAAATAACTGGAGAGGAAAGGGGCCATCTCTTCAGGGACACAGAAGTGTCTCAAAGTTTGAAAAACGAAAACCTCTCTCTCTCTCTCTCTCTCTATATATATATATATATGTATACATACACACAAGCAAGGGAGAGTCTGTTTATTTAATATCCCACATATCTACCTTGAGCCAGGATGAATATCACGCACCAAAAAGATTGGTTTCTGCAATTACATCAGAATAAACAACCAATTAAAACATCTCCCTGCCCTTGCCCCACGCCTTTCTTCCTCTCCTGAAGCTTTCAGCCTGGAGCCGTGGGACAAAGAGGTGACTTTCTCTAATAACATGCGTGTTCTCTGAGCGAGAGAGCGGTAGGTGGAAATGGGCAAATCAATTAGAAAATAATAAATCGAGTGGGATGGGCCGACCCAGGGAAGCCTTGGCATCTCGGTGTTTTCAGTCCGCTCCCAATTGTTGTTTCCTCTCCCTGTGGTCCTGAGAGGGCTCGGGATTGAGGGTGAGATGGAGGGAATAGTTGGACACGTCGAGATTTGGACTTGGCCTTGTCAGTATTTATGTGATCTCTGAAACCCTGTCCCTTCATCTGTAGGATCAGGATGAATACTGGGAATGGCTAAACATTTACCCAGGGTTTCTGCATGCCAGGTATTATTCTAAGGCCTTTACACTTCCTTTATTAATGTCCCAAATCCTCAGACCAACTCGATGAGGTGGATACTGTTCGCATCTTTATCTTCTGTATAAAGAGACGGGGACACAGGAAGTTAAGTAAATAACCCAGGGGGACCCAAACATCCAGGGGAAGAGCTGGATTCAAACCCAGGACTTTGGCTTGAGAACAAGGCATCTTCCATGCTCTGCCCCGTGGCTTCAGATTGTGCACAGAGGCGAGACAGCAGGTGTAGCTAGGACAGGGGCTGGCATGCAGCAAGAACTCACGACGTGTTGTCCTTAAGCTTCCTCATTTCTACTCGGATCATAGAGAAGACTCGTTCAAACTCCTCACAAGGCTTCTCGGCTCAGAAGCTGAGGGAAGCAGAGGTATAGCAGCAAGCTTCTGGGTCAATATCTCAGCTTCTGTCCTCGGAATTACTGGTCAGCTCAGCCTAGACACAGGTGTGACCTCTCAAGGCCTTGCCTGTATCTCCAACACATGTGCAACAATTTTTTTTTTTTGAGGGGGGGTAATTGAAAAGCTGAAAAAATTATGGTCCTGTGACTAATCATGGGCTCTTGATCACACGTGGGGCCAGGAGGGCACTATAGGTTTCAGACATATTCTCTTTCCCCAGAGTGGAGGCACAGGTTCATGACCCACAGAAATGCACCCATGAAGCACTGGGCATCTGTTCCTAACCCCAGTGTATTGATAAGGAAGCTGAAGCCTCATAGGAAGGAAGCTGCAGCTGAGACTGGGGCCTCAACATTTTAGATTTTCTCTTTCCCAATGTAATTCCCCTCCATCCAGATCTCCTGAGTGCTTGCCAAGGGTCAAGCCCTGTGCTGAGAACTGGGTGATAAACAGAGATGAATTAGGCACATTCCCTGCCCCCAGGGAGCCACAGACAGTGGTAGATACAGACCAGTGGAGTATTTGGAGTGATGTGAGTGTGTGTGCTCATAGGAGGTGGAAGGGTAGAGAGACGGTAGGAGAGATAGAGGTGAGGTGGCAATCGGGGAAGGCTTCCTGGAGGAGTGATGCCAGCACAGACGTTGGATCCGTTCATCAGAGGAGCCGAGTCCTTGAGAGGGGCAGCATGAGTAAAGGCGCTGAGGATAATGCATCCTGGGGGACGGGGGAGGCAGATGTTGCTGACAGCACACTGCAGGAAATTCAGGGGTGGGAGCAGAGTGGTACGGGGCTCAAGGGGAAGACAGGGTCCCACAGGCCCCGCTGGAGCCCTCTGCCTTTACTGCTTCACATGTGGGGAGCTTCTTCCGTGACCCCAAGAAGAAAAGAGAAAGGTGGCATCATTACTGTTTTGCTGGCCAGGCTCTGAGCCAGCCCCCACCCCCTCCCCCCACCCTCGAGAGGCAGCACTGTGGAAAAGGGAAGCGCTTCCAGCTAGCTGTGTGACCCAAGCAATGTCTGAAGTTACGCGAGCCTCTTTTTCTTCATCTGGAAAATGGGGATAACCATACAACCTTCCTCAGTGTAATGAAGATTAAAGGTGACTATCCATGTAGTAAGCTCAACATTCAGAAAACGAAGATCATGGCATCTGGTCCCATCACTGCATGGGAAATAGATGGGGAAACAGTGGAAACAGTGTCAGACTTTGTTTTTCTGGGCTCCAAAATCACTGCAGATGGTGACTGCAGCCATGAAATTAAAAGACGCTTACTCCTTGGAAGGAAAGTTATGACCAACCTAGATAGCATATTCAAAAGCAGAGACATTACTTTACCAACAAAGGTTCGCCTAGTCAAGGCTATGGTCTTTCCTGTGGTCATGTATGGATGTGAGAGTTGGACTGTGAAGAAGGCTGACGCGAAGAATTGATGCTTTTGAACTGTGGTGTTGGAGAAGACTCTTGAGAGTCCTTGGACTGCAAGAAGATCCAACCAGTCCATTCTGAAGGAGATCAATCCTGAATTTCTTTAGAAGGAATGATGATAAAGCTGAAACTCCAGTATTTTGGCCACCTCATGCGAAGAGTTGACTCATTGGAGAAGACTCTGATGCTGGGAGGGATTGAGGGCAGGAGGAGAAGGGGACGACAGAGGATGAGATGGCTGGATGGCATCACTGACTCGATGGATGCGAGTCTGAGTGACCTCCGGGAGCTGGTGATGGACAGGGAGGCCTGGCGTGCTGCGGTTCATGGGGTCGCAAAGAGTCGGACATGACTGAGCGACTGATCTCTCTCTCTCTGATCCATGTAGTGAGGGACCACAGAGAAGGACCCAGCAAACATCAATGATCATTGCTGGTCTCTCAGTCGTCCCCGGCTCTTTGTGACCCATGGACTATAGCCCGCCAGGCTCCTCTGTCCATGGGATTCTCCAGGCAGGAATATTGAAGTGGGGTGCCATTCCCTTCTTCAGATGATCTTCCCATCCCACCGATTGAACCTGAGTCTCCCAAATTGCAGGCAGACTCTTTACCATCTGAACCACTGCTGCTGCTGCTGCTGCTGCTAAGTCGCTTCAGTCGTGTCCAACTCTGCAACCCCGTAGACGGCAGCCCACCAGGCTCCCCTGTCCCTGGGATTCTCCAGGCAAGAACACTGGAGTGGGTTGCCATTTCCTTCTCCAATCTGAACCACTAAAGATCATTATTCACAGGCTTTATCTCACCTACTACACCAGGCTGACTGCTTGCTTATTTATATATGTTTTTGTTCATTGATTCATTTCTAACTTCACTCCAAAAATGCTTATTGGCTGTTCACAAGTATCCTAAGAGAGAATATGCACGCTCACTGGCTTCAGTCGTGTCCGACTCTTTGAGACCCGTGGACTGCAGCCTGCCAGGCTCTAGTATTCTCCAGGCAAGGATACTGGAGTTGGTAGTCATCCTCTTCTCCAGGGGATCTTCCTGACCCAGGGATCGAACCTGCATCTCTTGTGTTGCAAGCGGATTCTTTACCACTAGCGCCGCCTGAAAGATGCATGACAGGGGGAAAGATAACTCTCTCTGTGATCCATTGACTCTGTGACTGGCCCAAAGCCTTATAACTCCTGCTGTGAAGGGAGAGTCGTACTCCACAAGGGAAGTGTTCTTATTTATTGAGCACCTGGGATATGCCAGTCCCTTTCCAAAGACCATTTCTTTCTCTGTCTGACATGTTTGTTCGGTGTGTTAAAGACCTGACGATGATAGCGTGTGAAATTAATTCACTTTCCAAAGGCATCAGTAGTCTAGGTTTTTGCAATGATGGCTGCCTCCAATGTGATATATACCTTGGCCTGTTTTATGGACAAAGTAATAAAGGCTTACAGAATGCAGAACCATCTATGGGAGGTAGATAGTGCCCCAGTGAAAAGAACATATGTTTCCAAGCCAGACAGACTTGACCTTGAAACCCAGTTCTGCAACTCTGGGCAACCTGTGTAATCACTTTGGACCACACCCCCTTGCAAGATGGGAATAGAGATGCAAAGCAGGTGTCCTAGTGTAGCTTGTGTTTGCCTAATAAATGGTCCGAGGTCCATAGTGAATGAAGTAGAGAAGAAGCCAGGATTAGAATATGTGTTATCTCTTCTGTGGTCTCTTCTTGATCTATGTCCATATGATGTCATCACTCAATATAGCAGAGCCCCTAGGGATGCAGTTGTTGCCTTTAGATTGACTGAGGTTCTAAACTGAATTGTTCATAAGCTGAGAAACCTTCAAGCTTCTCAAACTCACAAGGACATTTTTTTTTTTTTTTGTCTGTACAATGTGATCACATCACTTACTGTATAATATTATTGGGGGAAGTCAATGAGGTCATGTTTATAAAGTGCTTAGCCAGGTGCCTGGCACACAGTGGGACTCAGGTAGTCTGGGAGTACTTGTTATTTGAATAGTACCTTTTTTTTGGACGATGATGACAGCCAAGGTTCTTTTTCTCTTACAGAGCATACTTGGATGTTAATGAAATGAAGAACATTCTTAGACTGGATGGATCGACACACCTCAATATCTTCTTTGCAAACTCCTCAGAGGAGGAGTTGGCAGGAGTAGCAACTTGGCCGTGGGACAAGGAGGCCCTGATGCACTTAGGTGAGAGCTGGAAACTTCTTCAGGAAGAAGTTGGGTTGGGACGGGCATACGATGAGCAGTGAGGATGATGGGGGTCACGATTCTGATGGTGATCGTGGTGGTAATGACGATGAACAACTTAGTTATTGATCTCGTTTAATATTGCAAAACTCTTTAGCATTCCTTATCTGTCAGCCATCAAGTGAGGCTCTGAACAATAACACAATACTATTCTGTTCTACCAGTGGAGGGGCTAAAATCTGGGGAGTGAATGGGGCTTATCTAAGGTCACATCCAAATCAGGGGCAGAACCACAATTGGAATTTAGGTTTCCAACCCTGTTCACTGGTTGCTTTCTCCGTATACCCGCTGCCTCTTCGTTCATGCAAATATCTTCTCAGCCTAGTAATAGCTTTGTGCTGGGCCAGCCAGTGATGGGTTGGCTTGAAAGGAGGAAACAGTTTGCAAGAACTCCCTGTTCCTCCATGTTCCATCCACCGACACCACCAGGAATTCTTCTTACATTTAAATTATGCATATCCATAAACAAGACGTGTGTTTATACAAAGCAATCACCAAAAGTCAGAAATGACAATGGTTTCTGAACCAGGCCCTGTAAGCAAACACTGTTGTCCTTTAATTTCAATTTTTCCATGTTCTCTACCAGTACTCATCTGTATGTAGATATGCATTTTTTTTTAACTTGTGCATATCTGAAGTCATAGCATAGATGCAAATTTGTGTTCTTTTTTTTTCACTTAATATTATGCCATCTACATTTTCCCATGTTGCAACAGTCTTCAAAGTTACTTCTCATCCAGTTTTTTTTTTTTTTCACTTAACATCACAAGAGAAAAGCCTGTCTCTGAGTTATGTCCAGTTCTCTAAAGACCAGGATTTTCTTTCGGATCCTCTATCTGTGGTGGAACTGCCGCCAAGATGCAGATTTTCGTGAAGACCCTGACAGGGAAGACCATCACTCTCAAGGTCGAGCCCTCGGGTACAATAGAAAATGTAAAGGCCAAGATCCAGGATAAGGAAGGAATTCCTCCTGACCAGCAAAGACTGATCTTTGCTGGCAAGCAACTGGAAGATGGACGTACTTTGTCTGACTACAACATTCAGAAGAAGTCCACTCTTCATCTAGTGTTGAGACTTCATGGTGGCGCTAAGAAAAGGAAGTCTTACACCACTCCCAAGAAGAACAAGCATAAGAGAAAGAAGGTTAAGTTGGCTATTCTGAAATACTATAAGGTGGATGAGAATGGCAAAATCAGTCATCTTCACCAGGAGTGTCCCTCGGATGAATGTGGTGCTGGAGTTTTTATGACCAGTCACTTTGACAGACATTATTGTGGCAAATGTTGTCTGACCTATTGTTTCAACAAACCAGAGGACAAGTAATTGTGTATTGGTTAATAAAGATATGAGCAAACAACAACAAAAAGACCAGGATTTTTTAATGGCCATGTAAAATGCCATTGGGGGCATCCCTCATGGCTCAGGAGATGTAGGCTCAATCCCTGGGTCAGGAAGATCCCCTGAAGAAGGAAATGGCAACCCACTCCAGTATTCTTGCCCAAGAAATCCCATGGATGGAGGAGCCTGGCAGGCTATATAGTCCATGGGGTTGCAAAAGAGTCAGACACAACTTAATGACTAAATACCAACAATATGCCATTGAGTGAGGGCACTGTGATTTACTTAGTTCTTTTGCCTGTGTTAGAATGTTCCTATTATTTACAGCAGTGAATAGTAATGACTCAATGGGTACCTTTTTCTGAGAATGTTAGGGCTCAGCAGAGGGATAGTGCTGGATCTTTCCTCAGGCCTGTCTGATTTTCCAGTGATACAGCCAGAGTCCAGTGGCTGCTCTAAATCCACAATATCTTAGAGCTGAGGGACTTTGCAACTTCAAACAATAAAGTTGTGTTGAGTTAACTCCTAGACTTGGTTCGCTCCAGAGCACTATCTTCTGCTAGTTGTTTTTAAGAGAGTGAAACCAGTTTGTATGTCTGTGTGTGTGTGCATACACACATATGTGTGGTTGTGTAGAGATGGAGACAACAATAAATAGCTGGCAGTTCTCAGCTGAAGGATTTTTATGTGCTGGGAGACATTTGACAAGGTCAAGTGAAATTTCTGGGTTTCACAAATGAAGCCACGCTACTGGCATCGGGTGGGTAGAGGCCAGCCATGCCGCTGGATCTCGTGTGATACCCATGTTAAAGAGTTACCCGGCTTCAAATACCAGCAGTGCTGTTGTTGAGAAATCATGAGATAGATGATGGATGGGTAGACAGACAGACCTAGACAGACAGGGGCTGGGTGAAAGAGAGTGTGCAGCTTAGGCAAGCTGAAGCTGATTAGCTCATATCACATGCCTACATGATGTATGGGAATCTTGCTGGCCCAAAGCCAACATATAGGCTTGTTCTCAGCTGTGACTTCACTTCACAGGATGGCCTTAGGCAAGTCTCTTTCCTTCTCCAGGTCTCAATGTCTTCAGATTTTAAGTGAGTAAGTTAGACTAGAAGGCCTCTGAAGACCCTTCTCGGGACTGAAATTCTCTCCTTTTGAAAAATCAACCAAAAGAGTCATGATTAGAAGCTTAGAATGGCTGAGCAGCAAGTTTCTATAGTGAGAGAGAAATACTCCTGATAATTCCTTGAATTTCAGAGACTGGCTCAGGACCAGGCATACAGAAGGCTATAAATCCACAGCATGTTATAGTATTTCAGGATGATGTCAGCCTCAAGTTATTTCACCTTTTAAGAGAAGCAGTGAAACAGGACTCAAGCTCTGTGAAGAGGGGAGCCTGGGAGACCCAGCCTGGACATCAAGCCTGCAATCCTATCATTATCCCCTGGAAACACCTATGGGGTCCTGCCAGCACCCCGCCCGCCTTCGTTCTCCATTGACCTCAATGTTATAGCTTCACAGAGAGACTGCGAATCTTTGGTGCTCTGCTGCTGCTGCTGCTTATTTCAGAACAGGCCAGAAGTGCAAAGTTACTTTCTCAAGATCACACAGCCATTGCAAAACAGAAGGAAGATTGCAACCCATGTCAGGCTAACTCCAGCCGGCCTCCCAGGCTGCCACCTCTCCGTCCTGAGACATGCTGATCCTGAGCAGTTCCTCTGCAGTAGGCCCAATCAAACCCAATTTATTAGAATCATATATACACACCCTCTTTTCCTGCTGTTACACCATGATCCCTGGAAAAAGCCTTGGGTGGGAAGGGGATTATGTTTCATATTATGATTGACAGAAAATAATTGAGAGAGATTTCCTGTCTCAATTTCTCTTCCTCCCTGCCTCTGCCTGCTGCTTCTCACACATACACGTGCAAGGACACACACACCCCCACCCCGTCATACATCTTTATCTTTGTGCTGGAAGGCTCCGAGCAGCTCAGAATTAATCGACTCCATGAGCCCCATGACTGAGCAAGCTTGCCCTCCCAGCAGTTCAGTCTGAGATAAAACTCCCCCACGCCTGCTCCAGGCTTGCCAGCAGAGAATAGCAAGGGCCTCCCTCCTCACCGTTCTCCTGTAACATGCTGCTCTGCACTTACAGCCATTGCTTGCAGGTTGCTCAGATGTGAAGCTTTTTCTTTTTTTTAACTTTTTATTTTGTATGGGGGGTATAGCTGATTACCAATGCTGTGGTGGTTTCAGGTGAACAATGAAGAGCCTCAAACATGCATATCCTTATATCCATTCTCCCCTCCCTTCCAGATTGTCACACAACATTGAGCAGAGTTGCCTGTGCTATTCACTAGGTCCATGTTGATTATCTATTTTGAATATAGCAGTATGTACATGACCATCCCCAACTCCCTAACTATTCCTTTCCCCCGGCAACCATATGTACATTCTCTTAAGTCCCTGAGTCTCTTTCTGTTTTGTAAGTCCATTTTGTATCATCTCTTTTTAGATTCTACATATAAAGGCTGTCATACAATATTTCTCCTTTCCTACCTGACTTACTTCACTCAATGTGGCAATCTCTGGGTCCATCCATGTTGCTGCACATGGCATTATTTCATTCTTTTTAATGGCTGAACAGTATTCCATTGTAAATATGTACCACATCTTCTCTATTCATTCCTCTGTGTTCGGACTTGAAGCTTAACTTTCCCTTAAACACACTTGGATTTTCCAGCTGAAATATCTATCTGCCAACCTGTATGTAGTTCTCCAGTAACTAAAAACAAACACAGAACCATGCTATCCATTGGTTTTCCTGAGATCTGACCCATCTATCTGCCCAGGGGAAGAAACAGTCATTCTTTTAAGATAGGTAGGGTGGTTTATCACTTCTCAAACTAGAACATACAGGCAAGTCATCTGGGGCTGTTGGTAAAAGACTTATTATTTTGATTCTTTAGGTCTGGGGTGGGGCCTAAGAGTCTGCATTTCTGATCATCTCCAGGTGAAGCTGATGCTGCTCGTTCTTGGGGTGCACTTGGGGTAGCAAGTGGTTAGACAGTAATCAAGGCACTTGCTGTGTGTTAGATGCTATGCTGGCTACTTACACGCAATTACTTAGGCCTTGCAAAACCTCTTTCATTGGGTTAACATTCAGCAGATATTTAGCATTTACTTAATGAGATACCGTAGTCTGTGCCTGTGGTGGGCATTAGCAGCAGAACTGATTAAGATCCCTGGCTTTGGAACCCAAGGATCTTGGGTTCAGATCTGAACTCCCCGCTTACTAATTCGATCATGGGCCAATCATTTCACCTCTCTGTGGGTTGGTACCCCTTTCATGGGGTTGTGAGATGATTAAGTGTGCTTATATATGTGAAACACTGAACACAAGGCCTTAAAATACGTAATAAATGCTCAAGAAACATGGACTATTATCAGTGTTATAATGGTGCCTACGCCACTGTGCTGTCCTTTATGAATATTCACTCTTGTTAGGGTACAGAGCTTCAGAAATAGGATTCAGAGATGGCAATCAACTTGCTCAACTTCACAGCGTTACTGAAGGCAACATGAGAGCTGGAACCAAGGTGTCAGGGCATGAGAGTTTCATTTAAACAGTTTGTGTAGAATATTCATAAACTGGGGCATGCCTTACTTCCTAAGAAGCTGCAGCCGAAATCTTTGCCAGTCCAGAAATCAAAGTCCTTGAATTGCAATCATGCCACTACTTCTAAGTAGTTTGACATCTCCTTGAGTAAGTTGCCTCACTCCTTTAGGCATCGGTGTTTTCAACTGGAAAATGAAGGAACTGCACAAAATGACTTTGAGACTTCTTCCTATTCCATCAGTGATTCATGCCACAAGTCAGAACAGCTCTCAGCCGTGGAGTCTGAGGGTGGAGGAGACTGTGGTTACTTCGGGCCGTGCCCCATTCCCCCTTGAGGGATCTGGGGACTCCTGCAGAAGGAAGCAGGGTGCCCGGTTCACCTAATGCTCTGACTTCCCCCTGGCAGGTGGCATCGTCTTGAATCCATCTTTCTACGGCATCCCTGGGCACACCCACACCATGATCCATGAGATTGGGCACAGCCTGGGCCTCTACCACATCTTCCGAGGTATCTCGGAAATCCAGTCTTGCAGCGATCCCTGCATGGAGACAGAGCCCTCTTATGAGACCGGAGACCTCTGCAGCGACACCAACCCAGCTCCGAAACACAAGTACTGTGGTGACCCGGGGCCAGGGAACGACACGTGCGGCTTCAACAGCTTCTTCAACACCCCATACAACAACTTCATGAGCTATGCAGGTAAGGCCCACAGAGTGTCAGACGAGGCCTCCCAGCGTAGCTTAAGCAGGCTGCCTGTCTTTCCTAAGATCTCTTCATCCGAACAAGTCCTCATCCCAAATAATCGAGTACCTGTGCCTTCCATGAGTACCTCAGGGATGCAAGGAAGATATTGTATCTAAAAGCTCCTCAGAAAGATGCTTTGGGAAGCTGACCAGGACTAAAAGTCAGGAAACCTGAGTAGAAGGTCCAGTTCTGCTGCTAGGTCACCTGCTGCCTTGGGGTCTGTCACTTCCCATCTCTGGGTCCCACTTTTCTCAAGAAAATAGAAACTCTGAAATTGATCTCCGAGGTTTCTCCTACTTTTGCAGCTATAGTTTTCTAAGCTGGTGGTTGTTGAAACTTTAAAAAAAAATTTTTTTTCACATGCTTTTACTGTTTTATTACAGTAAAATAGAATTCTTTTGGTTTTACAAATAATGAAATTATTACATGAGATGGACTTGTTTTTTCCCTCACTGCATATACCCTCTCAGAGTCCTTTTTAGTACCATCAATAACAGTGTTAATAACTCATTCTGTGCATTCCAAGATCCCCTGCACTTCCTTTTAGTGTATATCAAGACCAGCCCTAGTCCTTATAATATCTTTGGAAAATTAGCTATCCTGGGACTGTCCTGGTCGTCCAGTGGTTAAGATTTCAGCTTCCAATGCAGGGCATGCAGGATCAGTCCCTGGTTGGGGAGGTAAGATACCATATTCCTCGAGGCCACAAAAACCAAAAAACATAAAACAAAAGCAATATAGTAACAAATTCAGTAAAGACTTTACAAATGGTCCACATTATAAAAATCTTTAAAAATAGAAAAAGAACGAGTGCAATACCCCTTTCTTAGGATGGTCACAGCCTCACCCCTAGGCCAGGAGACTTTGACTAAAGCACCAGATGCTTGTGTGTGCTAGCTGAGCATCCAGATCTATTATAATATTCAATTTAGGTGTTTCTTTCCACCACCAAAGCAAGTGAGCTCTATAAAGGCAGAAATTGTCTCTAAGACATCACTGTACTCTCCGTGCCTAGCACAGGCCTTATGTTTTTAAAAAGGCTTGTTGCTAAGAACAAAGGGAGGAAGGAGAAAGAAAGACAAGCAGGGAAGAATATGAATAAATTCTCTAACAACAGGTATATAAAGTGATTTGCATAGCAGTATTTCTACTTATAGGAAAGTTTACTGTTCATGGGACTTCCCTGGTGGTCCAGTGGTTAAGACTTCATGATGCCAATGCAGGAGATGTGGGCTCGATTCCTGGTCAGGAAACTAAGATCCCATATACCATGCAGCACAGCCCAAAGATTTAAAAATAATATATATATATTGTTCATAAAGGACGTTAATATATGCCATCTTGTTTAACTCTCTCAACGAGCCTATGGACTGGAACTACCCCCGTTTCACAGGAGCCCGTCTTTTCTCTTTCCCTCTTGTGCCACTCTTCCAACAAGACCTAGCTGATGGCTGAGTGGGGTATTGAGCAATCTGGGTGGTTTTCGAGTCTGTGCCAGAGAGATCATTGTCAGGGAGGTGGAGGCACTCCGAGTGGCTATGTGACTCTGAGCCTCCATTTCTGCTTAAACCAGGGGAGCCCGCTTCTAGCAGTTTCCATTTCTGATGGGGTTTTGCCTCTGATTGCATTCAAAGAGAGGATGTCCCTCCTGAAATCCAGTGGGTTCCACAACTGCCTGTGGGTCTTCGCAGTTTCCTGTTTGAACTGAACAATCTCCAGGGGCATCTCCAGTTTAGGGTTCATACAGTTCACACCTGAGGTCTCTTGAATGGTCAGCACCCACGCTTGGTGCCATAAACAGACCCTAGCTTGGGGTCTCTAAAAAAGACCCGAGTGCTAGGGATTTCCTCAAAAGCAGATTCCTACCATGCTCCCATTCCCAGCCGAGCCGGCATCTATATCCGGTGTCCCAACCCCTCCCAGAGCCCTGCTTAAGTTCCATTTCTACAGCACCTTTCCTCGGCCAGCTCAGTGCGCCTGGAAAGTAAACAATAACATGAGTTTGGAAGTTTGCCGGCCTCCTAGGGGCCAGGAGCTGCCCCTCGCTACCGGACCCCCATAAACTAAATCTATTTTTGGTTGTTGTTCCCCTTTGTACAGATCTAAAGGGTGATTGATTTAATGTTGCTTTTCTAAAGGAACCCCTCAGCTCAGTGACCCATTAACAGCAGAACTAATTCACTGAGCTACGATAACAAACTTACACCCGCAAAAGCATATTCAAGGAGACCACGAGCTTTGAAATGTTTGTTTTTCTTAGAATCTCTGATAGATGAGGTGACAAAAGCAGCTGGATGAAATTCAAAATGCAGACCAGGATCGGGTTCTCAGGGCTGGGGAGAGGGACACACGGGGGCTCTGCAGTCAAGACAAGAGGGTAGAGACCGTGCTGGGTCAGCTGCTTAGAGTTCCTTCCTTGCGAGTACTCTGGCTTTTTGCAGAGATGGGTGTGTTCTGTGTTTGTGTTCACCTGCATGGTAGCCATCAGCCACTTGTTGAGCAAGGAGAGTGAAGCTGAGGACCTAAATTAATTGTTAGTCCTAAGACTGTTATGAATTGAGCATGGCTGGTGGCAAGTCTGCAGAAACTACTGAGTGTCTATGACGTACCAGACACTGTGGGCAACGCCCAATAAGCTTGTCTCATTGAATCGTCTAAATAGCCCAAGGGGATAAGTGCTCTTACTGCTGTACCCACTTTACAGAAGGAGAAAGCATGGCTTAGGGAACTTGTCACTTTCCCAGGTCACACAGCAAGAACAAGGCATGCCTTTCATGGCAGAGCCTGCATTTAAGCAACAATTATCTGGCTCCCTTTCTGACACTGGAGGAGTTTGAGAGTGTCCCAACTGCTCAGATTAAGCAGACACCGGGCAGGTGCTAGGGCAAGCCTAGTCAAGCCCCCGGTGAGTGCAGTCACGTTGAGCTGTTGGCTAATCCTCAGGCAGGTGGAAAGACGGCAGGTCAGACTCTTACTTCCTGAAGATAAGATGCCATAAGGAACCCACTAAGAGGACCTCCAAGCCCAGCTTCCTCAACAGTGCAGAAACCAGGCCTTCCCCAGCTGCGGGAGCAAGCATCTTATCACTGCCTTTCCGTGTGTCCCTTTTAATATGCCCTTAGGCTTTGACGCAGCAGCCCCACCTCTAAGAAGTATGTCTTAAGGAAATAAATCTGTTAATGTGTTTAAAGATTTAGTCCTAAAAATGTTTTTAGCAACCTTTTTTTCTCCACATATTAATTAGATATTTACTAATTGAAGTGTGTAATAGGCATAGAAGAGAAATGCTTACATGTGTGAAAAACTAGAGGCTTCTTACAAATCCAAAGAGAATGGGTTGCTGAAATAAATCACAAGGCACTCAAATGACAGAACATCCTGTAATCACTGAAGATGATGCAGCAGACGGTTGATAGGAACATAGTGATTAGGAGCATAAGGTCCAGAGTGTGAGAACCAACTTGAATCCTCTGTGTGCCAGCCTTTGACTCTGACCTCAGGCAAGTCCCTTCTGTCTAAGCCTGTTACTTTATTGGTACATGGAGGACAATCACCCTCACCTTGCCTGAGAGTCATACAGGTGAAGGAGTTAGAACTGTCCTTGGTACCAAAACTAGTGCTCAGTAAGTGATGATTAGCAGGGTTATCTGTTGACTCTTAATTGTGAAAACATTCCAGAACCTAACGTACAGTATAAGACCTGGCACATACATCATATCTCATCACAAGTGTGTGTGTTTGTGTGTATGTGTATATATACATATATATGATGTTCGCGATGATAAGAATTACAGAAATCCACTATAGATATTCATATCCATCTACACATACATATACACTAGATATTTTTTTTAATCTCTAGGTAATATTTAGGTTGATGTTTATTTCTTTGTAACATGCTTGGCACATACCAAGTGTTCTGCGGTGGATATAATCGTCTATTGCTCTTACTGTTATTATCACTGATTTTAAAACAACAACAAAACCATCAGTTATTCATGCACTAGAAGTGGGTGAGCTAGCTGCACACTTCCCTTGTCTGTAGAAGGCAGGTAGGGTCATGAGTCCCTGTTTCACAGTGGGTGGAAACAAGGTGTCAGGGATCAGCATTTTGTCTAAGGTCCCACAGGAAGTGGCGGCCCTGAACCTCCCTGCCCTGTGGCCTTCCGGCTGCAGGTAGAAATTGTTCTTGAGAACAAAGTTTAGATTGCAAACTCCCAGCACATCAGCAGCATTGGGGACTGGTGTAGCCTCCCAGAACACTGAAGTCCCCCATGTCCTTTCTGGTTGGAGGCAGCATGGGGACAGAAGAGGCTGGGTTGTGGTCCTAGAGACCAGGACAAGGGGCCACAGGTGTCAGGAGGGGCAGCCTGTGGAGGCAGGAAGCTAAGAGCGGCCAACTGGAAACGTCAACTAATTGGGGCAGAGCCTTTATGATCAACAGAAACCCTTTGGTACCTCACCCAAGATTCCAGCAGCAGTTCAGTCTCTAAGTGATCTAGCTCTGGGAGGGATGTTTTTTGATTTCAGTTTTAAAGTTCAGGTACAGTTGTGTCCTCCTCCTAGCTTCTGTCACCTACCCATTTTTCAAACTTTTAAATTGACAGACATGGAAATGGCTAATTTTTAAGTTATAAAAGGAAAGTAACTCCTTTGGAGGAAGAAAACCAAACAAATCAGAAGATAGAGAGGAAAGCAAATTGCTGTTTTTCTCTCTCGTTCATCAAATGAATGCTGTATGTGTTCCAGCTCATGGAAGCCACACCATCACTGTAGGTTGTGGGGTTGATTTAAATGTCCCCAACTTATACACAAGGGGCCTGAGTTTTAGAGTTACTTCCTTGTTTGGGAAGTGACTGATTAGAATTCTGTTCTGTGCGTGTGCCTTAAGGTAGAGTCCTCCCCCTATTAATAGACAGATGTGTTATTTCTAACGTCTTTTCTATATAAATGATATTTCAAAAGAGGTCCTTGTACATATGTTTTCCCTTATATTTGTTCATGAGTATCGATCCATCGAATTCCTAAATGGCGATGTTGCAAAATCAAAGACCGTGAATATTTTACATTCTGTTTTTTTTTCCTGCTTCTAGTTTCCTAACACTCACCCACATTAGTGTACACGTACATACACGCGTGCATACGTGCAGGCACACACACAGAGGTGCCAGCGCTATCCCAAGACCCGAGGCAGTGGGCATTCACTGAGCATTGCTCCTGCCTCTTGATGCTACGCTTGCCATGACCTTCAGCAGCATTCTGACACCAGCACTCTTGTTATCATCATTATCTCCACTTTACAGGCAGGGAAACTGAGGCACAGTGGTCATAAAATCGTTTGACTCCAAATCATTCACCCATGAATCTACTACATAACTACATACTAACTACATAACTACATACTTCTTTAGCCAGAATGCCCTTCCCCTGCTTTTAACCTATTTAGTGGCTTTTCCAAAGCTTTTGGGATGAAGTACAAAGTCCTTGGTAACAAAGGAAAATGTACCAGCCCATCCAGTCCTTCTTAGACCACTGGGGGCATTTGGAGTCTTATTTTCCAGGGAAAAGCAACCCATAGTCTGTTTTGTATCCAAGGAGTTACATGCAAGTATCTGAGCTTGAGAGTAATTTGTGCAGCTAGTCATTCTTTGGTGGTGTTCTCTGAAGGACTCCGGGCTCTTCTGCTTCTTCCAAATGTATAAAAGTCTTGCCCAGGGTGCTGGCAAGGAGACCATCAAAAATTGCTAAGGGGATCAGAGGCAACTTCTGTGTATAACCTCCTCACACTCCTATCCCTTCCCCAAGCTGGATTCTCAAGGTCATGTCCAACTGCCCAGCACCTGCCTGAACTTATTTTCTGTTTGTTTGATAAGAGAAAGTGAGTTTATGCTACGGAATTCCCATGGTGGGTTTATTTTAAGATCTGGCAAGCCCCGTTCTCCTCTGTCTGGGGCCCAGCTGCAGAAACCCTGGCCAGGTGGACACCTCTGGGAAGTGGTGTTTTTGGAAATCAAGCCAAAACAGTGCCTTGATCTGCCTCTGGGGCAGCTGAGTAAAGCTGTTGGAGGGAGAGACGGGAGGCAAGCTTCCTCCTTGGCAGGGGAAGAGTCTCGGGTCGTGGCCTTCATTCTTCATCCTAGAAAACAGAGGGTAGACTTGAAGGCCATTAGATCTAAAGACATTCAGAAATGAGATTGTATTCTGGTCCCCTCCGACTCAGGCTCAACTCCTATTTATCAAACACCTGCGGGACACTTTGCCCATACAAGGTCTCATGGACACTTGGAAAAAAGTTCTCATATTGGTTAGAAACGTGGCCTTGGAGTCAAGACTGCCTGGGTTCACCCCTGAGGTCTGCCCCTCGATCTGTGATCTTTAAAAAGTAGTGAGACCTCTCTCAGCCTCAGGTTCCTCCTCTGTGAAATGGAGTGATCAGAGTATTTACTCCAAAACTAATGGGAGAGTTACACGTGCCCAAAGCACAGTATCCCGTGTATGAAGCACGTACTAAGCCCACAGTCCGTGTCCCAGCAGCAGCGCGGTGCAGAAGGTGTCATTGTCCTTGCCTCCCTGCCGTGGACACCAAAGGCTGGATGCTGAGCCTGGACTACTTCCGAGTCCCGCTGGGCTCACTGCCCAGGGCTCACCGCTTCTGTGATCCTGAACCACCCCTTCTGCCATCCCTCATCTTCTTCCCCAGTCTTAATGGTGTGACCTGGTTGACCTCCAGGACCTCCCCCAGAAGCCTCTCCAGTTTATCCTTCTTCCTCAGCACACCATCCCCTTGTCGTCAGGGACTGGCGTCATGAACTGGAACAGCCTTATAAGCACCTTGAGCCACACGGCAAACTGACCTTTGCTCTATAGCTAGACTGGTAGCTCCCCAACGGCAGGAGTGTTGTAGGTTTCCTTGGCCCTTGGCTTCGAGCAGAGAGTATAGAATCAATGCTCAGAAGGCTGGTTTGGAAGGCAGAATTGCCGCATCAGTAAGTAGCAGAATTAATGAATGAGCCGATGAACAAATGTGAAGGTAGGAGTGAAGGAACAAGTAAGCGTATGAAAGAATGAGTGAGCAAATAGGACACGAGTGGATGAGTGAGAGATATTGACTGATTGGCTGGAACTTACTGACCGGTGGATGGGAGCCTGTGGAAAGCGGCTCATCTTGCCCTTGTCCTTACCCATGACCTCCCTCTCCAGCCTCAGATGTGCCTTTTCAGGCCCATCCGCCCTCCCCCTCCTAATGCTCCCTCTCACCTGTCTGCAGAAGTGATGACTGCACTAATTTGTTCACAGACCATTAACTCTCGAGCACTGGAAGAGGCCAGCTCCCAGTTGGCAAGGGCCGGGGTGCTGGCTTCCGGGCCACCCGGGAGGCATCATCATTCTCTTGCCTGTCCGTCTGTGCAACGAGGTGCTTATCTGTCCCTCTGCCTGCTTGCAGATGACGACTGCACCGACTCCTTCACACCCAATCAAGTCGCCAGAATGCACTGTTACCTGGACCTGGTGTACCAGGGCTGGCAGCCCTCCAGGAAGCCGGCGCCCATCGCCCTTGCCCCCCAGGTCGTGGGCCACACGCCCGACTCTGTGATGCTGGAGTGGTTCCCTCCCATCGATGGCCACTTCTTTGAAAGGTGAGTGTGGCCTGTGAAGTGTTGATCCCTCTCTCTCTCTCTCCTGCCAAGAGGAGGGAAACTTGGAAGGGAAACAGCCTTGGAGAGGAATTTCGCTGTGTCTTTTATTGCTGCTCTTGTTTAACAAATGCCCACAAGTGCCCAGATGCTAAAGAATCTGCCTCCAATGCAAGAGACCTGGGTTCGATCCCTGGGTCAGGAAGATCCCCTGGAGAAGGAAATGGCAACCACTCCAGTATTCTTGCCTGGAGAATCCCATGGTCAGAGGAGCCTGCCTGGTGGCCCACGGTCCATGGGGTCGCACAGAGTTGAACACGACTAAGGGAATACCACACACTCAAGGACTAACTAGCACAGCGACTGCTCCATGTAGACATGTTGTAGATTTGGGCATCAGGCAATAATAAATGATTGTAATAATAATGCATAATTTCTGTGGTGAATATTAAGCTTTGTTTTATTGTTGAAAACCTGGAAACTTCTGTCTTCTGAACCTCGTCTGGAATGGAGGTACTGGTCACATCTCATGAGCTTGGGCGTTTAACCTGCCTCTGGTTAATGAGCTAACACCTTTGTATACATGTAGTACCATAAAAAGAAGGGTACATTATACATGAATGGTACATATGCATATATATATACATGTATTTTTGTATAACGAGCATCTTTGCCTCTGTTGTTTAATACAACTGAAGGCAGAATTTTTAGAAGATCAAGGGATGATAAGTCAAGGCACAAGATGCCTTAGCTGAGCTCCTGTCAGTCACTTACTAGCCGAATGGCCTTGGGCAAGTCAGTTTCTCCCCCTGAGTCTTATACTCCACTGAAAGGTGGGTCTAATGACGCCTCAGTGATCTGAAGGTGGAAACATGAATGAAATCATTTCTTGTGGCGCCTTTCAACATTGAGTCTCCCCAGGGCGCTGAAGCTTTAGGGGATTTTAAAGTACATGAAGTAAAGTACATGAAGATGTACTAACATGTTGACATTTAATTTGGTTGGAACCTGGCTATAAATTAGTGTGTATTAGTATTTTTGCCCCCTCTCAGCCCTTCTTGGGAATGTTTTATTCAATAATGATAATATAATATTGAAGATGGTGGAAATAATAACCAGCTGATGATGAATTAATATTACTCAATGGTTGTGCATGCTGTTTATCAATTGCTCACTCTGCTCTGGATTCTATACTAAATGCTTTTGCTGTACAGTCTCATTTCCTCTCTTCAGTAATTTCTGTAAAAGGGGAATCAACTTCTTCATTTGCCAGAAGAGGAAGGGATTGGAGTTCAAAGAGGCAGAGAGATTTGGCCAGAAGCCCATAGAAAGTGGTGGGAGCCAGGCTCCAACTCACATTTTGCAGTGTCTTATCTCAGGCTTGCATGTTCTTTCATTAAGTTTTTCCAAACCTTGAATTATGAAGGAGGTGTTACTCTCCCCTTCATAAAGGCCATAAAATGTGGCAGTGAGCTCTCACAAGTGTGTGTGTGTGTTCATAAAAACATATAAGATCATGGCATCACAATTAAATTTGGGCTCCAATTTTCCTTCAGTACTATCAGTCCTTGAATCTAGAACCTTCTTTTGGCAGCTGGATGAATGTGATCATGGAGAAAGGAAATGCACTCCTCAGATGCTCTGTAGAAACCCCTTTCCTCTGCCCCAGTCGCCCTCGCTGGAAGCTCAGAGCTGGGTTTGGGAAACCTCATGTGCCACCTCAGAGCAGCCTTTCCAGCAGCCCGTGGATTTATTTATTTTTTCTGTGGCGATGAGAAGTATCAGACTTTTGGTCAAGCCTTGGCCTCGGTTCCACTTAAAAATGGAAGTTTTGTAAATGAAGCTTCCTGTGTGTATATTCAATTTGTATTTCATGAAGTAGTTATTGTCCATTAAATAAATACCATCTGATTGTTGGAAAGCTATTGGAGGGTTAATTGTTGTGTAATGAGATATGTCTCTATTACATGGGGCCCTCAGCTTCAATCAGTATGTTTTTAATAACCTATAGTCAGTTGGTACTTGAGGCTCATACAATAGCTATTCTGTGCAGTCTAAGATTTCATAATGGAGTTATCATATGTTAAATTAAAACTGACATTTTAGAAACATATCTAATTAGGGTTAACAGCTATGTAGACTATAGTCTATGACTGAAGGTAGTAGGTCAGCAAGTTCAATAAATTGTTTTAAAGAAATGAATCTATCCATCTCCCATGCACAACGAGTTCATACTCATGGAAATTGGCTTAGTACAGAGTGTACAAGCTTTGATGTCAACCAGTCTGTATTTCAGTCTCAGCTTTACCACTCCCAGCCCAGGGGACCTTGGGCGAGTTATCTCACCCCTCTGATCCTTTCTGGCTCTCTTGAGTCTTCTTCCATAGAAAGTGCTAACCATACCCACTCCACGTGGCTTCTGTGGGGAATTTAATAAGATGACATCTGTGATATGCCTAGCGCACACACTCTATGCTCAGGAAACACTAGCTCCCATCTTGTACAAAGTTTTCCAGAACTGTTGAGCTACTTGAAATCCTCTTTCCCTGCAGAATCTCTGATGTTTTCCACTCCATTCATCAATGCCAACCTCTAGCCCCTGGCCATCGTCATGTCCTCCTGCTGTTCCTCACATCTGTGGTTGGAGAGAATACAAGGGTTTTCCTTAAAAAAACATACTCAGATCCTCCCACCGCCTGTGTCCTCACACATGGGCAACTGAATAAATAATTCAAGGCCACCCCTGGCTTTTTTAACTCCTTCATTTTTATCTGACTTGCAAACATGTGTTGACTAGATGGTTTCAGTTTTCTGAACAATGGGCTGTGGTATATAGTAGAAAGAATGCTGGACTGGGAACCAAGAGACGTGAGTCTGAAGTCTTTGCAATTTCATTCATTTATTCTTCCTTCCTCTTTGGCCTCAGTTTTCTGATCTGTAAACTAAAGGGGAATCTAGCCTTTCTCAGCCAAGGTTCTTTTTCCAAGTCTCAGAACGTAGAAAATGACTTGAGTGACTATTTTCTCAATTCTCCTAAGGATAGTACATAACTGGTGCCATTCTAGATGCCTAGGAGAGAGCTCAAGAGCTTAATTCCTTCTGTACAGCGGGTACCTTAGAGAAGCACTGTCCAATAGCACTTTCTGTAGTATCCAGTGTGGTAGCCGTAAGCCAACTGTGGCTAGGGAGCAGTTGAACTGTGACGAGTGTAACTGAGGAACTGAAATGAATTCTATATTAATTTTAATTCATTTGAATTTGAATAGCCACATGTTACTGCTGCTGCTAAGTCGCTTCAGTCGTGTCCGACTCTGTGCGATCCCATAGACAGCAGCCCACTAGGCTCCTCTGTCCCTGGGATTCTCCAGGCAAGAATACTGAAGTGGGTTGCCATTTCCTTCTCCAATGCATGAAAGTGAAAAGTCAAAGTGAAGTCGCTCAGTCGTGTCCGACTCTTAGCGACCCCATGGACTGGAGCCTACCAGGCTCCTCCATCCATAGGATTTTCCAGGCAAGAGTACTGGGGTGGGGTGCCATTGCCTTCCCCGCCACATGTTAATAGGGGCTGCTTAAGTAGATGGCACAGATTTGGAGCTTTAAACTTTAATTCTCATGGACCCTGAATAAGAAAGGTGATCTCTTCCAGTGTTAGCATCCTTTAGCATCCTGTGTTTCTATGATTTCAGTGTGTGTGTGTGTGTGTGTGTGTGTGTGTGTGTGTGTGTATTTCTGTCTGTGTATGTACAGGTGCCCATTAAAATCAAATAAATGCCAAGCATTAGAAACACATTTTCCATACCCTGAATGTGTAGGATGTGGCGTGATTTTGGTAAAGTCTGTTTTGACTGTGACTTTCTGAGCTTTGACGTTGGTATAGTTACTCTGTACCCATGATCCTCAGCTTCCTTATCTGTAAAATGGGAACATCACCCACCATATATGGGATCACACCTTTGCTCTTTATTTCCTGACTTTGCTTTTACGTGTGCTCTTCTTTTCCCAATTCATTCTTCATTCATCGTTCAGGCTGATCTTTTAAAACTGTGAGTTGGATCATGTCACCCATGTTATAACCCTCCAGTACCTTCCCATTACTCTTATGTGTGATCTGCAAGGAGTCTGCAGAGCCTTCCGTCCTGTGGTCCTTGCCTGCTTGCCCCACTGGCGCTCTTACTGCTCTTTCGTCTGCGACTCTTGCCACTTGAGTTTCCTTCAGGGCCTCTATGGACCGAGGCCGTCTCTCCCGCCTCGGTCCTTTGCATACCTTTGGACTTAGCCTGGGCCACTTTACTCCGCTCTCGGTGTTGTTCTTGGACCTGCACTGAGCTCTGCCAGCGTTGCGCCTGTCCGAAGCCCTGCACAGCCCCTCGTGAGTCTCTCCTACATCATCTATCAACTCTCCTTCTAGCAGTAATTCAACCTGTACTTTATACATATTATTTTCCTATTGGTTTATGAACTGTTGCCTCTGCTGGATTACAGGGTCTATGAGGGCAGGTACCAGATCAAATCTCCTCTCCCATGGATGGTTAATGTCTGGTAGTTGCACAGTGCTAGCAACCAGAGATTGTTCAATGAGTATCCAGTGGATGAACAGGTGAAAGATTGAATGAACACGCGAACCCATGATTGAGCATGAGGGAATGCACTTTGTGGAACTCTGTGTAAATAAGGCCCAATTACTGTCAGGTGGATGACAGTTTATTAATTCATCAAAGTATTTATAGGGAACCTACAGTTGTCAAAATCACTGCAGATGGTGACTGCAGCCATGAAATTAAAAGACGCTTACTCCTTGGAAGGAAAGTTATGACCAACCTAGATAGCATATTCAAAAGCAGAGACATTACTTTGCCAACAAAGGTCCGTCTAGTCAAGGCTATGGTTTTTCCTGTGGTCATGTATGGATGTGAGAGTTGGACTGTGAAGAAAGCTGAGAGCCGAAGAATTGATGCTTTTGAACTGTGGTGTTAGAGGATACTCTTGAGAGTCCCTTGGACTGCAAGGAGATCCAACCAGTCCATTCTGAAGGAGATCAGCCCTGGGTGTTCTTTGGAAGGTATGATGCTAAAGCTGAAACTCCAATACTTTGGCCACCTCATGTGAAGAGTTGACTCATTTGAAAAGATCCTGATGCTGGGAGGGATTAGGGGCAGGAGGAGAAGGGGACGATAGAGGATGAGATGGCTGGATGGCATCACTGACTCGATGGAGGTGAGTCTGAGTGAACTAGGGAGGTGGTGATGGACAGGGAGGCCTGGCGTGCTGCGATTCATGGGGTCACAAAGAGTCGGACACGACTGAGGGACTGAACTGAACTGAACTGAACAGTTGTCAAGAACTCAGTGAAGTACAGGTGACTACATGCATTTCCTCTAAAGCAAGGCATCTAGAGTAGAAAGCTCAGTTACCATTAAGATCAGTGTGATCTGGATTCATACAAGGATGTTTGTAATCTCATTGTCGTCACAAAGCCAGTCTTGTGACTCTGAGCTGCTATGCATGGATTGTGGTCATTGTAATGGAACCAGACTGGTGCTATGCACCTCTCTCTCCACTCTTCATCCTCTGGCTCCAAGTACATTTGTTTAATCATCATTATTGCTAGTTCAAGAACACCTCATACATAGTGAAAATACAGAGAAAGTTCAGTAAACCAGAAGGAATGGAAGTAGGGAGAGAGGAATCATCCTGAGTTCCACCACCTAGAAATAGTTGCTGGTAGTATTTCGTCACGTTAAGTTATTTGAACAGCATTGAGATGCTGCTATAAGGTACAGTTTTGAATATGACTCTTCCCTTAACATTATAACACATTTTCCATACATTTTAATGATCTTTATGAGTATTTATTACCAACTGCTTAATGTTCCATTGAGCAAATTGACCTTAGACTGTTCAGTCATTTTATCACTAAATATTAGTGTGCTTATAAAATTATACCTATGTATGCAGAGCCTGGTAGGCTGCAGTCCATGGGGTTGCTGAGGGTCAGACACGACTAAGTGACTTCACTTTCACTTTTCACTTTCATGCATTGGAGAAGGAAATGGCAATTCACTCCAGTGTTCTTGCCTGGAGAATCCCAGGGACGGCGGAGCCTGGTGGGCTGCCATCTATGGGGTTGCACAGAGTTGGACACAACTGAAGTGACTTAGCAGTAGCAGTGTGATTTCATATTTCTGATGATAAGGCTGATGATGCAGAATACGCAATTTGAGGGTCTAGACTAGGTTAGTCATGAGTCTTAGCAACATGTTGGAGTGACTGGTATTTATCCATCTATCCATCCAGCCATTAAACTATACATGTTGGTCACCATATTAGCAGATAAGCAGAGGCAGAAAGTATTCAGATTTAGGTTTGGGGATGAGCTCCTGGGCAGTTGAGTGGAGGAGGAACAAGGACCAGCTTCACACTGTGATGTTAACAAGCACATGAGCCCTGGGGCTATGGGGCTTCCCTGTGAAGCAAAAGCCCTACGGCTTGAGATAGGGTCCCTCCCTTGTTTCTTTCAGGTTGCTGAAGGGTGATGATTCTTTTAGGAAGCATATTTTGGCAGGACCATTGCATTTTGAGAAATAATGGGTTGGGCTATGACCTTTTTTGATATTTTTTTCCTCTCCAGTAACTCTGTAGAAGTTGCTCAGATTTTCAGAGTTTTGGGTTTGCTCACCCTAGTATAGGAGAAGAGAGCTATTATCCCTCTCCCTTCCTAGCAACTATCTCTTGAACAGGGGCCAAGTCTGGAGAACAAGCAGGATCCCAAAGGCTGTTGTGGTTAAAGAGAGATTGAATCCAGACACATAAGATACTAGCTGATGGGGAAAATCAGATCAGTCGCTCAGTCGTGTCCGACTCTTTGCGACCCCATGAAGCGCAGCACACCAGGCCTCCCTGTCCATCATCAACTCCTGAAGGTCACTCAGACTCACATCCATCGAGTCAGTGATGCCATCCAGCCATCTCATCCTCTGTCGTCCCCTTCTCCTCCTGCCCTCAATCCCTCCCAGCATCACAGTCTTTTCCAATCAGTCAACTCTTCACATGAGGTGGCTAAAATACTGGAGTTTCAGCTTTAGCATGATTCCTTCCAAAGAAATCCCAGGGCTGATCTCCTTCAGAATGGACTGGTTGGATCTCCTTGCAGGCCAAGGGACTCTCAAGAGTCTTCTCCAACACCACAATTCAAAAGCATCAATTCTTCGGCGCTCAGCCTTCTTCACAGTCCAGCTCTCACATCCATACATGACCACAGGAAAGACCATAGCCTTGACTAGGCGAACCTTTGTTGGCAAAGTAATGTCTCTGCTTTTGAATATGCTATCTAGGTTGGTCATAACTTTCCTTCCAAGGAGTAAGCGTCTTTTAATTTCATGGCTGCAGTCACTATCTGCAGTGATTTTGGAGCCCAGAAAAAGAAAGTCTGACACTGTTTCCACTGTTTCCCCATCTATGTCCCATGAAGTGATGGGACCAGATGCCATGATCTTCGTTTTCTGAATGTTGAGCTTTAAGCCAACCTTTTCACTCTCCACTTTCTCTTTCATCAAGAGGCTTTTTAGTTCCTCTTCACTTTCTGCCATAAGGGTGGTGTCATCTGCATATCTGAGGTTATTGATATTTCTCCCAGCAATCTTGATTCCAACTTGTGTTTCTTCCAGTCCAGCGTTTCTCATGATGTACTCTGCATAGAAGTTAAATAAGCAGGGTGACAACATACAGCCTTGACGTACTCCTTTTCCTATTTGGAACCAGTCTGTTGTTCCATGTCCAGTTCTAACTGTTGCTTCCTGACCTGCATACAGATTTCTCAAGAGGCAGATCAGGTGGTCTGGTATTCCCATCTCTTTCAGAATTTTCCACAGTTTATTGTGATCTACATAGTCAAAGGTTTTGGCATAGTCAATAAAGCAGAAATAGATGTTTTTCTGGAACTCTTTGCTTTTTCGATGATCCAGCGGATGTTGGCAATTTGATCTCTGGTTCCTCTGCCTTTTCTAAAACCAGCTTGAACATCAGGAAGTTCAAGGTTCACATATTGCTGAAGCCTGGCTTGGAGAATTTTGAGCACTACTTTACTAGCGTGTGAGATGAGTGCAATTGTGTGGTAGTTTGAGGATTCTTTGGCATTGGGATGAAAACTGACCTTTTCCAATCTTGTGGCCACTGCTGAGTTTTCCAAATTTGCTGGCATATTGAGTGCAGCACTTTCACAGCATCATCTTTCAGGATTTGAAATAGCTCAACTGGAGTTCCATCACCTCCACTAGCTTTGTTCGTAGTGATGCTTTCTAAGGCCCACTTGACTTCACATTCCAGGATGTCTGGCTCTAGGTCAGTGATCACACCATCATGATTATCTGGGTCGTGAAGCTCTTTTTTGTACAGTTCTTCTGTGTATTCTTGCCACCTCTTCTTAATATCTTCTGCTTCTGTTAGGTCCATAGCATTTCTGTCCTTTATCGAGCCCATCTTTGCATGAAATGTTCCTTTGGCATCTCTGATTTTCTTGAAGAGATCCCTAGTCTTTCCCATTCTATTGTTTTCCTCTATTTCTTTGCATTGATCGCTGAAGAAGGCTTTCTTATCTCTTCTTGCTATTCTTTGGAACTCTGCATTCAGATGTTTATATCTTTTCTTTTCTCCTTTGCTTTTCACTTCTCTTCTTTTCACAGCTATTTGTAAGCCCTCCCCAGACAGCCATTTTGCTTTTTTGCATTTCTTTTCCATGGGGATGGTCTTGATCCCTGTCTCCTGTACAATGTCACAAACCTCTTTCCATAGTTCATCAGGCACACTATCTATCAGATCTAGGCCCTTATATCTATTTCTCACTTCCACTGTATAATCATAAGGGATTTGATTTAGGTCATACCTGAATGGTCTAGTGGTTTTCCCTACTTTCTTCAATTTAAGTCTGAATTTGGCAGTAAGGAGTTCGTGGTCTGAGCCACAGTCAGCTCCTGGTCTTGTTTTTGAGCTGATGGGGAAAGTCACTGTCATATTCCACTGCTGGGGTTTGTCCCATTGAGGGATTGGCTTGCCCCTTGGAAAGCTGCTGAAGTGAATTAGATGGCAAGGTAAGGAAACTCCTTTTGACTGTAAAATCCAAGAGTGCCTCATCTATTCCCTGAATGTCAGAGCTAGAAGGTTCTTTAGGCACTGTCTAGTTGAGCCCAGTCATTTTCGGCGGAAGGAACTGAACCATTCCTTCTTCCTATTTAATACCTAGGATCCTGATCATTCCTGCACATAGTAGATACCAGACAGAGATTGTTAAAAGAATAAAATTTGAGGTCCGATGGGTAAAAGATTTTCTCACAACCACATATCAAATCTTCAGTGGAACTTTGAATCATTGATGAAGAAATAGTGCAGGTAGTAAGTCTGGGCTGCTTTAAATTTAAGTGTACCCACCATCAGAACAGAAGACCCTTGGACCCAAGAAAGGCCCTCCTGGGTGGTGGGGAGGAATTTCATTTATGGTCATATTCTGGAAGCTCTGACAAAGATAGGGAGGAATTAGTATTGTTGTTTAGCCTCTAAGTCACGTCCGACTCTTCGTGACTTCGTGGACCGTAGCTCGTCAGGCTCCTCTGTCCTCCACTATTTCCTGGAGTTTGCTCCATTCATGTCCGTGGAGTCAGTGATGCTATCTAAGTTTCTTATCCTCTGCTGACCCCTTCTTTTGCCTTCAGTCTTGCCCAGCATCAGGATCTTTTCCAATGAGTCTGCTCTTTGCACCAGGTGGTCAAAGTACTGGAGCTTCAGCATCAGTCCTTCCAGTGAATATTCAGGGTTGATTTCCTTTAGAATTGACTGATTGGATCTCCTCGCAGTCCAAGGGAGAATAAGGATGACAGGGGAGCAAATTTGTTGTTGCCTACACCTTTGGCTCAGCTGAGTCGGGAACTCATTCAACCATTCCTAAGTCGGTGCGTTTCCTTCTTTCCTTGGCCTCCTAGAGAATTGGGATCAGCATGTGACCTTTGCCTGGAAGGGAGATTCCTGGTGCAATATGCCTTCAATGCCTCCTCCCCGATGCCTTGTGGCCCATCAGGACACTGGAGTCCTCGGGAAGCAGAAGGTAAGCCAGTCTGGGGGCTCTTTTGCAGGTTGGGTGTGCAAAGAACTCTTTCAATGTAGATAGAGCTTTGTGATTTTAATGGTCTTTCTCACATACAATCCAGAGAAGGCAGTGGCACCCCACTCCAGTACTCTTGACTGGAAAATCCCATGGATGAAGGAGCTTGGTGGGCTGCAGTCCATGGGGTCGCTAGGAGTGAGACACGACCGAGAGACTTCACTTTGACTTTTCACTTTCATGCATTGGAGAAGGAAATGGCAACCCACTCCAGTGTTCTTGCCTGGAGAGTTCCATGGACAGAGGAGTCTGGTGGGCTACAGTCTATGGAGTTGAAGAGAGTCGGACACGACTAAAGCAACTTAGCATGGCAGAGCACATTTATTTTAAAGTCACCACACCCGTCACTGCACACATTTTTTTTTTTTTTTGCCGGGTGGAGAGCAGTGAGAATGTTTAAGATCTACTTGTTATGCAGTTTTTCAACACAGTATTGTTAACTGTCGTCACCATGCTGTATATTAGAGTTCCAGAATTTATTTATTGTATTGCTAGCAGTTTGTACCCTTTCCCCTCCATCAAGGCCAGTATTCATGCATTTGTTCAGCACAAGGCTTTTTGAGCACCTGAACTGTCCTGGGTATGTCATCCCACATTACGTATGAAGAAGCAAAGCCCCTGAGGAATCAAATGCCCAAGGCCACATACCTGATAAGACACCGTGTGTGTGTGTGTGTGTGTGTGTGTGTGTGTGTGTGTGTGTGTGTGTGTGTGTGTTTGTCTGTGCCCTACCTAGACCTTAACAGCCTGTGGGTACAAACAAGCTCACGTCAGAATCAAGACGCATACTGGAGGACTTCAAGGCATCACGAGCCTTTGATTCTTCTGCAGTTCTTCCTGGGAATACCCAAGGCAGTCTTCCATGTGTCACAGTTTTTCCTCTCAGACTCCTGCCGTGTCATTTCCTTGTCAGAATCCATGTATCAGCAAGACACTGGAGGGAGGCGCCTCAG
Organism: Tragelaphus eurycerus; assembly: GCA_935064755.1. Lineage (NCBI taxonomy): Eukaryota > Metazoa > Chordata > Mammalia > Artiodactyla > Bovidae > Tragelaphus > Tragelaphus eurycerus. The sequence goes on from CAKXYN010000083.1 coordinate 3,307,709, forward strand.
GAGGGCCGTGGTTGTGGGCTCCACCCACAGACCTTCCATGCTAAGGGTGGGGCAGTCTCCCAGGCCTCCCTGCAGACCAACAGTGTCTCTGCCCCCTTACACTCACTGCCACAGCCCCTCAGTTTTCTAAAGAAATTAAGAAAGTGTCTTTCACCCAATGCTTTGTCGCCCTGTCACTTGGCCCTGAAGCAAGACTGCTTGCAACATAGCGAATCTCATGTCCAGTTGCCCATTCTGGGTCCTTCTGTGGTGTCTCTTTCTTTGAGGCACAGGTCTAGTCCCTGAAGCCAGGCTGGCAGAAACCCCACACACCCCTTCTCAGCTGTCTGTCTCGCCCTCTGTTGCCTTCGGAGACGTCCACACAGAAGCCCCACCCCCACCCCCTGCCCCAAATCCCTCATCATGCTCTGCGGGACGGCTCATGCCAACCATCTTTGGGTAGGGACCCCCAGCTACCTGAGGAAGCAGAATCTGACTCTACACTGAGGTTCAGTGAGAACGCCCCCGTTCTCCTTTATATTTTTAGAAAGAAAGTTGAAAAAGAGAAAGCCAGAGATAGAATAAAGCAAGGGAGAAGGATCAGAGAGGAAACGTGAGGGAGAAAAGTGACAGCGCCGTGTGCCCCGTTATCTTCTAAAGTAGCTGGAAATAAAAAGGAGAGTCGAACTGGGGAACTCTAAACAGATCCATCAGGGATGGAAAGCCCAATGGGTGCCTGGGAGAAGCCCTTAGCTCAGCCTCACAAAAACGGGCTGTCAGACCTGGAAGGGGTGCCTGGGGTCACCTGGCCCCAATTCCCACCCTGGGCAGGAATCTCCTTTGTGTGCACCCAGCCATGGCTCATGTGCTTCCCTGGTCTCCCCATTCTAGCGCCATCTGCTAGAAAGTTCTTCCTGAAATATGCAGTGGTGACTTTTTCACCCAAACTGAACCCACGTTGGGTTCTCCCAGAGGAAGCTCTGTGTCTCTTCCATGCAAGGAACAAACCCATCTCCTCTCTGCCCACTGCAGGGACTATGCGCCAGGCAGGCACCGTGCTGGGCACGGGGACTCTGCAGAGCTGACTCTCTGATAGGAGTCAGATGAGTATCCGGGAGCGTTATCCATCTGGTGTGAGGAAGCTGGTGCTGATAGACCTACAGAGTGCGGGGAGACAAGTAGGAAGTGGGGGACCTCCCCCGAAACTGAGACTCACGCCCTGCCGAGGAAATGTCAGCGTATCAGTCAGCACGGTGCATTTAAGAATGTGAGAGGAGTTGACTGTGTTGAGAGCACTGGTTATTTTAGGGTGATCTGGAGACTTAAGGGCCTCCTACGGCTTCTTTGTGTGGCCTCCAAGGAAAAGACATTTTCATAATAATACTAGGACACAGTTTACCTTTTTCACTGGCTTTCTCTCCTGAGTGTCCAGCAGTGCTTCCCATGTCTTACTGCTTAGATAGCTAATGGGATGAATGCATATGTGTTCCTGTGTTTTAAAGTCTCTCCGTTTTAATCCACAATATGGTAATGACATAGATACTATGTTGGAGAACAAAAGCTCTTCAGTATTGGGGTAGGAACTTAAATGGGTGTGGAGAGAAAGGTATAGACCAGGAAGCAGATGAGCTGGGGTGAGATGTGTAATGACCAGCTGACCATGGGTTTGGACTGTTCTGAGGGTTGTAAGGAGATGAGGCCATGTGCCTCGGCAGGGGTCTGGGAGGTTATAAAAGATCACCTGGTCTGCTCTGTGATGAGGAGGTTGGGGGTTGAGTACACCTGGGGTGGGGTTGGGGTGGGGGGAGAAGGGTGCATCTAAGTGGCTGCTGTAGGGACCCAGGAGAGGGATGGTGGTGGCCTGGCTGAGGTCAATGGCAGTGAGATTGGAGAAGAGTCAGTGGAATTGAAAGAGTTTTGGGAGGACGATGGGGCTTCCCAAGTGGCATAGTGGTAAAGAATTCTGCCTGTCAGTGCAGAACAAGCAAGACGTGTGAGTTTGATCCCTGGGTCAGAAAGATCCCCTGGGGTAGGAAATAGCAATGCACTCCAGTATTCTTGCCTGGGAAACTCCATGTGCCGAGGAGCCTGGTGTGCTACAGTCCATGGTGTTGCAAAGAATCAGACACGACTGAGCACACACACATGCACACTGGGTGAATGAAGTACCAAGACCACTCTGAGACTTTTCTGGCTAAAATCATCGCAGTTTGTTCTACCACTTGAATGAATGAAACAATTCCCTGAACCCCACACCTCCATCCAACCAAACTATCAATTGGTTAGGTCTGCTCCTGGTTCATCCCTGACCCTCTTAAAGCAGGAGTTGCGGAGCAGAGTCCCACTGAAGTGTTGAACCACCTCTCCTGTACCCAGAGTCGACTCAGGCCTCCAAGAAAACCCAGCTGCCCTGGGTTTTCCTTTAGGATATGCAAATTTAGTACACGCAGGCCAGGAAAAGACACTGTTCTTTTTTTAGAGCATCCTATTACAGGCTCTGTGATCCATTTGGCTCAGACCCTTTTAATATTCTTGAAGAAATAAACTTTTCCATGAGCCAAGCTCTGCAATGTTTTTCTCAACTCATTTTCATCCTATTTATCTTTGCGTGTTTAAGTTTTTGGACTTCCCAAACTAACATAAAACTCCCCAATCTGTGAGCGATGCCAGACGTATCTTTGGGGTAGGGGAAAGAGCACGGGTGTGGGGAGGATGACGGGGTTGGGGTTTTGGTCTGAGCCTGGCCATCAATGAGCCCTGTGCCCTTGAGTGAGTCACTTTGCTTCTCTGAAGATAGCATCTTATCAACAGAGTGTCCTTTCCAGCTAGGATATTCCACAGAGCTGCAACCTCATAGTTTTAACTCCACATTAACAAGATAGAAAATTCTTCACTTAACAAATATTTATGGCATATTCGCTATGTTCCACTAACTCCATCTTACGAACTTCAGGAAAAATATAATCACAGAAATTCTTGCCTTTGGCCATAGAATGTGGTTGTACCAAAAAGAAACACTCCCCTATTTTCCCTTCTCTTGAGCAAACACTTACTTCACAGATGAATATTTTCTGAGATATTCAATACCACGACACGCCTCTTTCTTCGCTGAGGTGCAAAATCAGTAGCCTAGATCGGATTGACTCAAATCTCAGTTCAGATCACTTATGCAAGCATATAATACATTGCAACTGCTGGGTTCTCTTTGATGGTTTTTCTTCTTTTTTTTTTTTTCCTTTTTTTTCTTTTTCTTTTTAAAGGGTAACAAATGGCACTGGCTATTTTCATTTTTTTCTTACTTGTGTGAATCCTTTTCCCCATTTTTGTGCCCAGAATATTTCAGGTGTGCTGAAGTATATACATCTAGGAAAAAACTTGGCACCAAGTTTTTATAAACAGTATTTGTGTCAACAGCTGCAGTGTATATACACAAAGATATGTAATAGACATCTGTACAGATTGTCATAAATGTAAATTTAAATCAGTGTGGGTTTGTATAAATATATTTCACACACGTATATTGCCTGATCTCTAGTGGATAGCTTATATAAACATGTGACTTTTCATATAAAAAAGGTATGTACTTGTAATGAAGTAATAGTTCCTGTGGACTTTTGTTTCTTGCCCCTTCCTTTCTTTCCTTTCCCCTTCCTTCCCTTCTACCCTCCCTCCCATTCCCTTCCCTCTTTTTCCCCTTCCCTATCTATCCTCCCCCTCCTCCCCACCTTTCCTTCCCTTTCCTTTTCTCAACCTTTCTCCCAAATTTGTTACCACCCAGCTTATCAGTCTCCCAGGTGTATTAATTTTTCCTCCTTAGGGACTCTGATTTGTCCTCCTTGCCTCTCATGTTCCCTTGGTACAGGCAAGAGTTGTGTATTATCTGCACTGATACAGTATTTTGTTAACTGATTCCACTAGACTGGAAGCTCCATGAGAGCAGAGACCATGTCTGCAAAACCTGTTCTTCCAGGGACTATAACCCAGCCTTGGACACAGACAGAGGCAGCCATTCTCTGGACGGATGGGTGGGTGGGTGGGTGGGGGGACCGATGGATGGATGGATGGGTGGAAGGGTGGATGAATGGATGGACAGATGGATAGATGGAGAGTATCTGTGACTCTAAACGTTGGTTTTTCTGAAAGACAACCTTCATTTGCTTGCTTGAAAGTCTTCATTAACTCCCCAGCTGTCTTAGCATGAAGTTCAGTTTCCTTAAAGTGACACACAAGACCCTTCATAATCTGGGCTTAGCTTATTTTGCCAGCCTTACCACTTACTCAAAACCACAATCATCTTATTTCACTTTCTCTCTTAGCTGTTCTCTTTGCTTGGAATATCTCCTCTTCCCATTCTTTCACTTGTTAATTCTCCCTTATGTGTCAAAGCAGAGCTAATGTCTTTGTGAATATGTTCGTCTATTAACTATCTCATCCCGTTTGAGTTTTATAGTACCCCTTGTGGGGTAGACATCGTTAGAGTAGGTGGCATGGTGAGAAGCCGTATAATTGATATTGTAACCCATGGTTATTCCTTCAAAGTTTGGCATGCTCTCTGGACCCACAGCATCACAAGCATTCTGCTCCCCACCATGGAATTACTTAACCATCTGAGGCTCTGTTTCCTCTTCCGTAAAATGAATTTCATAAGACCAACGTCATAGACTTATTGGCAGGATGAAAAGAGTTGAGGAATGTAACATGCTTGGCACAGTGCCCAGCACACAGAGGATGGTCAGTGTGTGAAGCCTGGTGTTATTAGAGGGACTCAGTGCCCCTTGAAACTCTTTTTTTTTTTTTTTTTTTCTTACATCTAAAAGTTTGTTCTGATAACCAGACAAGCTCACACTTTGCTATTTCTAGTCCCATTGACTTACTTGAGCATAATGATCACGCTTAGTTTCTTATCCTTTGGAAAGCATTTGGTCTCTCTGTTGATTAACAAGAAACCAGGGATGAAAATCGGAGCCAAACAGATTTGTCATCTTTGCTCTCCTGTGGCTTCCCACCACTGAAAGTCATTTTCTCCAAGGAAAGGAGAAAGATCTCTCCATTCCTTGTCAGCTCCAGGAGAATGCATGGTGGGGGACAGAGGGGCATTCACCTGGAACATACCATGACATAGCAGGCTGTCATAGTCCATGGGTCCTTCACTTCTTTAACTCTCTATGAACACACTAGGAGAGTCTTCACTTAAATATCTATCGAGTGTGCGCTGTGCTCCCTGTTGCTGGGCAGGCACCATGTAAATCACTGAGCGTGGCAACCGAGGAAACAGAGCTGCCAAACAGAGGAAAATGACAACCGTCTTACAGGATTTTGCTGAGAATCAGATGCATACATTAATGGCTAAGGAATGTGCTTTGTATGCATTGAAACACTGCCCTCGATAAGGCTTTTTGAATGATTAAGTGCTATAGAAGTACCAAAAGACGCACAAAGTCAAAAGGATTCAGGAGCTCTTTGGGTTGGAGAATTGACAGGAAGAAAGACTTCAGCCTTATCTGTGCGTTTGACTTGAACAGCTGGTCTCTTCCATCCGGCGTTTGCCACAGGTAATAAATGAAGTTGGCCAAGGAAAGGTGAGGGGAACCTTGCAGTCATATCCATCTCTTCTTGTTCTGATGTGCTGTATCTAAATAGTCTTTTCAATTTTCCTTGTCCTTGGCCCCTCCCCTACCTCCCTTGCCCATTCTCGTTCCTCGTTTTCTCTTCTCTTTCCCATCTCTCCCCTGGACATCATCTCTTACGCCCTTGGCTGGGCAGAGGCAAGGGGATTGGAGATACTTAACAACTTTCACTGGAATGGCTTTTCCACCCAAAATCAGTTTCTAGTGTTCATATTGTGGTGATTCCTATTATCTGTAACATTATCATAAAGCCTTTTCAGGCTAAGATTGATGTTTTCTTTTTCCCCCTTTTGCTTTTGAAATATCCAGCACCTCCACCCCTATAGTGAAAGTGAAGTCACTCAGTCATATCCAACTCTTTGCGACCCCATGGACTGTAGCCTACCAGGCTGCTCTGTCCATGGGATTTTCCAGGCAAGAGTACTGGAGTGGATTGCCATTTCCTTCTCCAGGGGATCTTCCCAACCCAGGGATTGAACCCGGGTCTCCCGCATTGTAGACAGACACTTTACCGTCTGCCACTGATCTAAAGGGGGAAAAAAAAGAATATGGCTCACAGGACAACCTGAGATCTCCCATCCTCCCCTCACCAGCTGATGTGTATCTCTTGCTAGACACCCTTACATAAATCAAAGCCAGTCATTGCACTGAGTCCTGATTACTTTTCTCAGCAGTGCAAAGGAGAGTTCTCTGAGGGTCTAGGACTAATGATCTCAGCCGAGAAAAATTCAGAAGTCACTGCTCAGGCTGAGATCAGTGGGGATGAGGCATCGTCTCCCTGGGGAAAGACTGGAAGACTCTCTCCTTCCTTCTCCCCCCTCCCAAGCAGCCCTCGCCTCCTTGAGTCCAGCTGGACAGGGCTCAGAGAAGCTCCGTGGCATGGAATGACCTCATGTGGAAGAGGGGAGGCAAGAGATAAGATGGCTCCAGGGCTACGTTCCAGCTCTGTCATTCAGGGTTCTAGACAGTTTCCTCCACGGAAACTCAGCCCAAGAGGCGGAAGCTATCATAACTCACCTCCTCTCTGCTGGAGGTTTCTGGCCCTTCTGTCCTTACAACAGGTTGTACCAGAGGGAGTCTAGTTTATGTTATTAGCAGCTCTCATGTTCAGTCTGGAGAACAAGGAACTTCAGGATGAGACAGAGCTAGGCTCTAGTGCTGACTTTTACACATCAAGCTGTGAGACTCTGGTTAGGTCACTCCACATCTCTAAGCCTTGGTGGCCTCACCTCAGAAATGAGTCCTTGCAAGAATTAAACTGGTTCAGAGGACATAGTGGGTGTTTAGCACACATCCCTTCTTTCTTTCCATCAAGTGAGAGATGAGGAAGGATACTTTGGGCAGCAACTCCATCGTAAGCAACTTATTTGAAGGTAATTTTGACCAAACGTCTCGTGATTCAGTTCTTTCAGATCCACGTCACTGGGGTAGGAATGAGCAGGAGTGCTGTGAGTACAGCAGATTCACCAAGACACTGAGAATCTTCCCTGTCTTTTTACCTTCCCTCTGAGTCCGAGTCTGGCCAGTATCTCCTGAGGGCTGCAGGACACTCTGAGGACTTTCCAGAGCTCATGTCCGCATCTCTTGTCCACAGGTCATCCAGACGTTGAGCAGCCCTGCAAGTCCAGCGTCCGCACCTGGAGCCCCAATTCAGCCGTGAACCCACACACGGTCCCTCCAGCCTGCCCTGAGCCCCAGGGCTGCCACCTGGACCTGAGATTCCGCTACCCCTTGGTTCCCGAGTCTTTGACCGTCTGGGTGACCTTTGTCTCCACTGACTGGGACTCTAGTGGGGCTGTCAATGACATCAAACTCTTGGGTGTTAATGGGAATAACATCTCCCTGGGGCCTCAGAACGTCTTTTGTGATGTCCCGCTGACCATCAAGCTCCAGGATGTGGGAGAGGAGGTGTATGGCGTCCAGATCTACACGTTGGATGAGCACCTGGAGATTGATGCGGCCATGCTGACCTCCGTGGCAGACAGCCCACTCTGCCTGGAGTGTAAGCTGCTGCGGTACAAGGTGGTCCGGGATCCTCCTCTCCAGGTGGATGTGGCCTCCACCCTGCACTTCAATAGAAGGTTCATAGACACGTAAGTGTGCTCTCTGGACAGGGGGATGATCAGGTAGGGGGCGGGGGGAGGGGTTGTAGGAGGGTGATCTCAGACTCACCTCTGGGGATTTGTCACTTGGCGTTGGGTGAGTTGATATGGTGGGAAGAACAGCGGACCAAGAACCACGAGTCCTGAGTGCTGGTGGCAGGTCTAACCTGGGACTCTAAGCCTCTCTGACCTCTCTGTAGCTTACTTTTCCCAACGGTGAAACGAAGGAGGTTGGATGAGATTAGCAATGAGGAAGTCATTTATTAGTAATGAAAATACAAGAACTGGAGTTTGCTAATGATCTCCTTTTTAGATTACATGGAAGTGTATTCATGCACTGTGGTTGCTTTTTGAGGAAAAGGTGAAGTTACAGCAGGTTGGCTGGGAACTGGGCATGTTCCCAGATGTTTGCTTAAAAATAATGATGGCTGCTGCTGCTGATGCTAAGTCATGTTAGTCGTGTCCGACTCTGTGTGACCCCAGAGACAGCAGCCCACCAGGCTCCCCTGTCTCTGGGATTCTCCAGGCAAGAACACTGGAGTGGGTTGCCATTTTCTTCTCCAATGCATGAAAGTGAAAAGTCAAAGTGAAGTCATTCAGTCATGTCCGACTCTTATCGACCCCATGGACTGCAGCCCACCAGGCTCCTCCATCCATGGGATTTTCCAGGCAAGAGTACTGGAGTGGGATAATGATGGCAGGTGAGCATAACCAGTAACCGTCTTTGTTTTCCACTGTAGAAGAGAGGTTCATACCCATTTGATTCTTCAGCGCTCTAGCAGCTCTAGGTCTCCATGATTCCTTTTGGGTACTCGTTGCTTGGATGTGAGATAATGTTTGTTCTTAATATTCCTTTCTCAAGCCGTCTCTCTATCACTTCTTCCTCAAATATCCTAAGGACTTATGTTTCATGACAGGCAGCACCTTACTATGAAGCCATGAGTGCTTTTCCTCTCTGCCAAGCTATGGGTTACTGTCTTTGCATCTCTGACTTGTTTCATCCTCTCCACAACCACAGCCCTACTCTCCTTCTCATTTTACAGAAGGAAACTGTAGCTTAGAGATTTGAAGTCACTTGTCCAAGATCACATATTTAGGAAGTCATGAGATCAGGATTGGAATTCATCCTGGCTCCGAAGCCAGTGCACTTAACCATTGTTCAATTAAAGATGTGATTCCAAGTTCTGCTTTAATTTAACAAATGAGGGAGCCTTAGCCTCACCTAGTGTGGATACCAAGAGTCTATGAAGTCACATCTGTTGAACCTCACCTCTTCTATGTACAAGTGACATAGATAGGGAACATTTTGAGAACTGAAAAGAACAATAGCTCAGGAGTCAGACACATTGTGTCTAGCCCCAGCTGGTCCACTTACTCACGCTAGATAAATCAGTCAATCTCTTTGAGTTTTGATTTACTCTCTGTCTGATGAAAATGTTGAAGTCGATGGTAACTATGGGCCTTTTGTTGCACTTTCTTTGGTTCTAAGATGATATAAGACACAATCTCTGCTCTGTCTGTTTGAAAATATGTGCTAAGCCAGTTATTAATAGAAACCAAGTTCTGGAGGAAACTTTTAATCTCTTTAAGAGACAGAACCACTTTCAGACACTTTACCAGCACTTCCTTTTACAAGGCCGGCAATTAACGTGCACATTGCAAGCAAACCCTTGCCCGTTCATTGACTCAGAGATGAAGAACATCTGTTTAAGAACTCAGAGGGAGCCCTTGGTTTGTGTTTGAGGATGTACTTAAAAGACCGTCTTGCCTTGAGAATCCTCCATAACCCCATCTCTTCCATCTCCTCACTTGTCTAGAATGGTAACATTCTATAAATATGCATCCACTTAACATTTCTGTATAAAACAAGGAAGAGAAGAAATAATAGATGTCTTAAAACCTCAACTTAGACACAGCTCTTTGTTTTTGTTTTTTTTTTTAGCCTGGAGTTGTGAGCCTGTAAGAGCTAGCATGAGTTGATAAGTACGGGATGGTAGATTGCGCTAAAGAAGTAAAAACACCCTGAGCTCTCTTCTCAGCTAAGCCACTAACTTGCCGTATGTTCTTAGACTAGTCACTTACTCTTTCTGGACCCCTGAGGCCTTACATCCATGAGGAAGAGGTTGTACTAGATGAGGGATTCTCAGACTGAGTTGCACATCACAAAACTTAAGGACATTTTAAAATCATCTCCAGCTCATTTACATCCCCATCTCTTCCTTCCTCCTGCTCCTGCCCCAGATATTGATTTAATAGGAAAATGAGGCATAACCCTTAGGCCTTTAACATCTCACTGGTTGATTCTAACTTGCAGCCAAGTTTAAGAACCTCTGCACCAAAGCAGGCTCTTGAAGTGTGGCCCAGACCAGCAGCATCAACAGGATCTGAGAATTTAGAAAGGGCAGGTTCTTAGGCCCCAGCCCAGACTGCTGACTAAGAAACTGCATACAGGACATCTCTAGATGATTCTGATGCTGTTTGAAGTTTACTAGTTATTATTCTCGCTGATCTCTAAGCCCCGGGAAGCTCCAAGTTCTCTTTATTCATATGACTGACTACTCATTCAATTTACAAGTATGTACTGAGAACATTCTAGGTGCCATAGTCTGTGTTGGGAGCCGTAGATTTGAGAGATGACTCGGTCCTCTTTCCTTAGACACTCACACTTTATTGCTGAAGTCCTTAATCACTTGGTAAAAATGCCAAGTCCTAGGCCAGTTTGCTTCCCAAATCACCACTCTTCAGGTCCAGACTGGGTAGCATTTGTCCTTTCATCCTCAACAAATGTGTCTTTGGCCCCGACTGTGTTGCAGGCACAAGGGCTAGACTGAGTCCTTCACTGACCTTTTCCTCTTTGTCTTTCTCGAGTCCCAAGGAATTTATTGGAGACCTGGGCTGGGCTGGGCTCCGTTTCCTGACTTGAAAGTTCTCTGAGACTCTGAAAAAATAAAATGTCGTTCCAAGTCAACCTACTATTTCAACTCCCTTATCTCTTGGTAATTCGAGTTCTAAACTCCAACACAAATACCTCTTTGTGTGTGTGTGTGTGTGTGAGTGTGTGAGTGTGTGAGTGTGTGTGTGTGTGTTTCACTGCTTTCACATTTTTTCCATATCGAATAAATTGGCTCTTAGACAAGTTCTATATAAAGACTGTTTTGGAGAAAAAGAGGAGGGAGAGAAAAAATGCTTTCTTTTTCTTCCCTGATTCAACCCATTACATGATTCCCTTTGACCTTTGTCTTCATTTTTTTCTCTCAACAAAAATATTTATTCTTTCTGTTATCTATACTGGAGATAGTTTCCCAAGGTATGACATTGATGGAGGGAGAGGCTTCTGTGCTTACCCGATGGGCGCTTCTCGTAGACTGATTGCTCTTGGCCAGCGCAAGGCAGAGCTGCGGACTGTCTCTCGTAAGTGGAAGCTCTCCATTAAGTGAGGTCTAACACTGACAGAGGGAAAGGGGACCCATGCTGACTCCGCTCCTAACTCACTATGTGACGTGAAGTCACGTTGCTTCACCTTTTTTTTTTTTCCTACCTGTAAAGTGAGGGAACAACATATAAAGCTCTTCTCTGTGGATAGGAGTTGTTCTTAGGTGATTCGTTCTCTTTGGTTGGTTGTTTTTTAATAGTAAAAGGGACTCAGCAGAGACTGTTTATCTCTGACTCAGCACCCAGCATGGACCTCACTGGTTCTGCATGTCCCAGTGAAAGGTGTAGTTTGTGGATAATGGTAACGATAATAATCTAATAACCACTTACTGAATGTTGAATCTGCTTTGAGTGCCTTTCACATATTTATGAGGCAGGTAAAGCTCAGAAAAAAAGGCCAAAGCTCAGAAGAGTGAATTATCCAACCTAAAACACCTGGCAATGGCAGTAGTTGTTTTTGTTTAGGTGCTACTTCATGTCCGACTCTTTTGCTATAGCCCCACAGGCTCCTCTGGCCATGGGATTTCCCAGGCAGGAATACTGGAATGGGTTGCCATTCCCTCCTCCAGGGGATCTTCCCAACCAGGGATCAGAACCCGTGTCTCCTGCATTAGCAGGCACATTTGCTACCAATGAACCTCCAGGGAAGCCTGGTGATGTCAGAGTCAGGTTTAAAACCCAAGTCTAATTCCAAATTTCACCTTCTCAGCCACAATACTCCACCTGCTGTAATAACAGAGAGGCAGAATTTTAGAGCCCAGACCTGCATCTAAGCTGGCTGAAGTTCAAGATACAGAAAGCAGAAGGCAGGATTACAATTCACAGGCTACCAGCCCACAGACCGTTCCTGAGACCTGCTCTTGGAATCCAGCAACACGAAATACATGGCCAGGTCTTTTTGTGTCTGGCTGGGAAGGAGTGAGGATACTTCTGTTTCTAACTTGACCGCCAAGTGCTTCTGCACTGGGCACCATGCTCCTGGGGTCTGTATTGAATCTCCAGTTGTCTCTAATAAATAAAGACTCTGGATAAAACTAAACCTTTTTGGCTTGGAGAAAGTGAGATATAAAGCAAACCAGAAACAGCAGATAGCAGCTCACGTTCATTATTCATCAGTTTATCTGTTCATCCATCCATTGTCAATTCAGTGGTTTCTAACCCAAACTTGGAAGAACTGAGCTGTAATTGAGGAATATAAACTCCTTGAGGACTGGATTTTTGCCTTTTTATCTACTGGAGCGGTCCAAATGCCTAGAACAATTCCAGGCACAAAGTTGGCATTCAGTAAATATTTTTGAATAATTCTTGAATAAAGAATGGGAAGGGGGTTTAGGAGTTGAAGAGAAATGGAGAAGTGGCAATTTACTAAGTAGCTGCTATATGTCAAACACATATACTAAGGTCTTTGCTTAGGCGGTCTTATTTGACTTAATCTGCACAACAACTGCACAAAGTAGGTGGTCCTGTACCCCAAATTACAGATCAGAACCTAAAGCTCAAAGTCTACACAGCTATCAGTGTAACCATCGCTGGGGTTTGCACGGAGTTCCATCAACTTCAATGGTAGTGCTATGAATTATTCATTCTCTAGTTGAACAAATTTGTCTGTATCGCCTACTTTGGTTGTGCCTCTCTGTTCTTAGAATCATTGATTTAGAGCTAGAAATATTCTCCAAAGTTGTTTCTCCCCACCAGCTTATTTGTCCATCCAAATTAATTAAGCTATCAATTCTTTCATATTCAGACCTATTAAGGTGCCAACACAATCTCTGTTTCACCTCACATCCTTGGTATTCTCAATATAAGTCTTGGAGTAAATGAATAATGGTAAGGGAAGTATGAACTTTCCTGGTAGCTCAGCTGGTAAAGAATCTACCTGCAATGCAGGAGACCCTGGTTTGATTTTGGATAGGGAAGATCCCCTGGAAAAGGAATAGGCTACCCACTCCAGTATTCATGGGCTTCCCTGGTGGCGTAGATGGTAAAATATCTGCCTGCAATGCAGGAGACCTGGTTTCAATCCCTGGGTTGATCCCCTGGAGGAGGGCATGGCAACCCACTCCAGTATTCTTGCCTGGAGAATCCCATGGACAGAGGAGCCTGGCGGGCTACAGTCCATTGCATCGCAAAGAGTTGGACACAACAGAACGACTAAGGACAGCATAGCACAGCAAGGGAAGGATATATTCCATATGATCTCGGTGGAAATTGTTGTGAATATGAGTCCACATTTTACAAATCAAACCCTAAGTCTCTTTCTCTGGATTCCACATACTCTGAACCCCCATTGATAAGCTCAGAAACTTTATAGTTCACTCATCAGTTCATTTCCTGGGAGTATATTTGTTGATTCCCATCATGAACCCAAGCACTTTCAAAGCACTAGCAATGCAGTAGTGAACAGAGCAGAGAGGACCCTTACTTTTACTTGAGCTCTGTGATGTAGTTGGAAGGGACAAACCAGGGAGCACTACACAGTACCCCGGTTGGTTAGAATATAGTGATTTGAGGGTAGGTTGTCAGGCAAGTCCTCTGTGATAAGGTGACATTTGAACAGAGACCAGAAGGGTCTCCTCGTGACTTATAATAAAGGCTGGGTGACCTGTCATCATTGAGATCCTACCCTGTTTGGAACAGAAGTGTCTTGTAACATGATCCTTGGTCTTTGATCACTGTCTGACCTATCTTATCTTTAGCTGTGTATGTTTATGCCTCTTACCTGGTTCAGATTCTCAAGTACAAAATTTAACATGCTTATTTGTAACAGAGTCAGAGTTCCATGAATGCTTGTCCGGTACGTGAGTGAAGAATGAGTCAGCAGTAGCACAGAGTGAGACCTCTCAGAGATGAGTTTCTTGCCTCCAGATCTTAGCCATATGATTGCCATGTGATGCCATGTTAAACATCAAGGATTGGGAAATGTTAGACCAAACCAGGGTCACCTGAAACAGGTGGCTCTTTCATGCTGTTTCTGTGACTCTCAGTTGAGTCACCATTTCATTGTTTTTCTTAGGGCCATTTCTTTTCCTGGCTCTTCCTGTATATCACTCAGTCATGTGTTCTTTGTTCTTATATATGTTCCTTTTTTTTCTTTCATTCATCAACCAGATAGTGAAAATCTGTAATTCAATCGTGTTTGGTAAAAATTCCTATATTCACAGATATTTACTAGGTGTCTTGCTCTGTGCTATGCTCTGCACTTGAACTAGAGAGCCCTGATGCCTGGCCTTATGAGCACACAGTTTAAAAGGGGAAACAGGAAAAGAAATCAGGTGATTATGCTGCAGCATGAAAAGTGTGTGGGGTGAGGAACATAAGAAGGCTATATAAAAGACAAGAAGGGTCTCTAACCCAGCTTGAGATGATTTAGGAAGGTTTCTTGGAAGAAGTTATATCTGTCTGAGACCTGAAGGAGGTAAGAGTTGATTATTGAAGAAGTTTGCCGTAGGATGGATGGCTGAAAGACAGATGCTCATCAAAAGTTGATACATACATAAACAAATGAAGGACTCAGTGGATGAATGGACAGATTGGATGTGCTTCCTGGCAGAAGAGCACACTCAATCTCAGATCACATGTAGAATTTGGGGGAGGGTATGTAGTCATCTGGCCTGTCTATCCACTTTGATCCTTAAATCCACTTCATTCCTTTTAACTGCTACATAATATTCCACAGTAGGAATGTGCTACAGGTTATTTAGCTGTACTCATGGTCACGACTACTCAACAAATGGAAGTGTTTGTCTTTGCCCATTGGATGGGTAAAACATGACTTTTCATTGGTGTTCCTATGATTGAGCATCTTTTCAAATATTGACTGGCTTTGCATCTCCTCTTCTGTGACTTGTCTGTTAACATGTTTAAGTGCTGTCTGATTGTTCATCTTATCATATGTCAGTTTTCCTAGCTGCTAAATTGGGATTTTAATGTCAGCCCGCCTGCATATCCATCCGTGTTCTCGGAATCTAGGGTAAAATGGGTAGTCAAGGATGAACTAGCATTTATGAAGGAGTTACTCTTAGAAATCATATATTCATTGATGTCTTTCTCAAATGCCCCTTGGATGGGAACCATGCCATCTTTGAAGATACAGTGTTTAATAAAACCCAACCCAGGTTCTGACTGCAGTGGAGTCTAAATTTAGTCTCTCTGTTAACCACCATTACATACGCAGGTAACATCTGTTACCAGTAGTACTAGCCTTACTACTCCTAATAATTACCATGTAGAATATACTTCATATATGCTCAGTCATGTCCAACTCTTTGCGACCTATGGATTGTAACCACCAAACTCTTCTGTCCATGGGATTTTCTAGGCAAGAATACTGGAGTGGGTTGCCATTTCCTTCTCCAGGGGATTTCTCTGACCTAGGAATCGAACCTGGGTCTCCCACATTGCAGGCAGGCTCTTTACCATCTGAGCCACCAAGGAATCCCCCAGGAAATACTTCATATATGCTTAGTATATTTTATAAGCCCACCAATGAGACATAGCTATCAGTATGCCTTATTTTTAGGTGCGTAAGGTCAGACTCAAAATGATAAAGTCATTCAGTCATTCATCTAAGGTCTTACAGTTAACAGATGCTAGAGTCAAGTTTTATATCTCCTTGCCTGACCCTGACAAACGTGCCTGGAAAAGTATCGAGCGTAATCATTGTTATGACAGAAAAAGGATAAGGTGATATCTTGATGAATGGAGAAAGTAGATGTTAAAACTAGTTTTTCTTGTTTCCAAGAAGAGAGAATAAACACACACAAGATAACTTCTTTTCTATCTAATTTTTGAACATTTAAGCCGATGAGAAAAGGGAGGCTTGACAAGGTGTGGTCATGGTCAGACCAGCATGGTTTCCAAGAAGCTGTTGCTGAAATGCATGCCTTGCCTACATTCTGATGTTCTGTCCACTGGGACAGAGGAGAGCATTAGGATTGGTAACTAATTCTACAAACCCAGAACAAATACCTCTGTTCCTAGCTCAGGCTAGCAGTGTACATAGTCAGCACAATCTTCCTCTATTTCTGGAAGCTGGGCATTATCCACCTACAACTCCCTCTCATCCGTCTTAGGCCAAGTACCTCTCAGAATGAAATACGGGCTCTAGGAACATTAGGGTAAGCAAAAAGGTTTAGCAAAATCACCAGATCTCCAGGATCAGCAGCAGCCATAGAAGTGCTATCTGTCTATAAGTTCCCTCATGATTTTGAAAGTGTGAAGAGCCCCCATCTGGTGCTAACACCATTGAGATCACTCCTCTATGGATCAGTTTGATGCATTCCTTGACTTTTAAACCAGGTCGTCATTCTACTGTACCTTTGACAGATACTAAGACTCACTGAAGTTAAGTGTTGAACTCAAGCCTCCGTTGATAAGCATATTCATTCATTTAGTCACCCTTTTAATATGAAGTGCCTTCTGCATGTTAATCTCCATGCTGGCACTATAATTCTAAATCTTATAATTGGATAGGATGGCCCAAATAAAAATATAATTACAGACTGAAGATTATTATTATGAGAGGTTATAATAGAGCATAATTCCCTCTTAAACTAAGGGGGGGTGTACAGAAGACAAGACTGGAGATGCACGCAAGGGCAGGATGGTGAAGGGAGGTTATGTTATGGAGTTTGGATTTGTTCATTGGGAAGTGGAGGGCTAAACCCATCAGATCTGTATTTTTATAAAATTGCTCTTGATACTCCGTGAAGAAAGGGTCGAGGAAGGGTGAGAAAATCCAGTTAGAGACTATTGCTAAAGTGCAAGTCAGAGATGATTATTCGCAAGAGAAGCGGATGAATTGGAGGAATGCTTACAATGTAGAAGCAACAGGACTTGGCGATGTATTGGCCTCGAGGGTTCTGAGAAGGAGCTGTCCAATGAGTCCCAGGTTTCTGGTTTGAGTATCTGGAATGAGGGAAATGTTATTTCCTGACATGGAGGAATAGATTTTAATTTAGTGTTTTATTACAGGGTGGGGTGGATCAAGCGCTCCCTTGGAAAACAATGAGTTGGTGAAGCTGGGCTGCACGGGGTGTCCTGATGTCACCTGCTTCTCTGTACATTTGCCATTCTCCCTGTGGGTTGGCAGGATGGGCTGAACTTAGTGGTACAGCACCCAGTCCTGAGTTTTTAAGAAAACAAATGACTAGGAAAGAGAAGGAAAATAACAGCCGTCAGAGTAATTACAGATGTGGGAAGAATGGAGGAATTTATCTCACACTGGGCATTGGCAAGACGAGTGGACAAAATCCATTCAGTCTGTGCTCAGAGCCGATGAGAATCCTCAGGACAGAACTTAATGGGTTTATGTTGTGTCTGTTAAAGCAGGAACCTCAGACATGACTTAGGAGAGGCTGAATGCAGAATCAGGAGATCTGATTCCCAGGCCAGCACACAAGGGCCTTGCTGCGTGACCCTGGCCAGATTCTTGCAATGCTTTTGAGCCTTAGCTCCGATCCCTGGAAAAAAAAAAAAAGGGTGCTGATTCCTATCCATACAGTCTCACAAGGGGTGTCCTGAAAAACTAATGAGCTAATGAACTTGCAAGAACGTGATGCAATCTGGGGGGCTATAAAGACTGAAGTGTTCATGACTCTTCCTATTGTTTGGTTTTCATTAGGGTTGTTCTTGGCCTGGCCGGAGAGTATTGGTGAAAGACAAACACACAGACACGCACAGACACAAATGAAACCATTTCCTGGTCAGCTCTACCCAGAGTTCAGTGCTGGATTTGGAGGCAGAAAAGAGAGTTGTGCTTTAATCTCTGTGGCTGAGCTAAAGAAGAAGAGAGAAAACCCATGAAGGGCCGGCCCTGGAATCAGGAGACCTGCCTTGGCAGTGCTGATCTCCTGAGACTGTGCTATGTTCCTGGCCTATGACTCCCCAGTTGCGGGCCCGAGTCCCTTCTCCCTTCTATGAAATGAAGGCCTAGGTAGATGACTCTCAAAGTCATTTCCAGCTCTGACATTCTGTTCAGACCCTCCTGGAGCTCTTACCTGCCCCGAATGTCTAATTCAGTAAGAGAGAAGGGAGCAGGCTCTATGTCCCACAGGAGCTCAGAGACTGGCCATCTGTAAAGAAACCCTTCTAGGTGCACTGGGGCCCTCGGAACTCCTCCCTAACCTACTCTCTCTCTCTTAAAGTTCTCCAAGCTCTCCATTTGGGACAGTTTCAGAATGCCTTGGTGCATTTTTTTTTTTTCCCTGTTTCATGACATTTTGGCTTGACAATGAGATACCAGAGCTGGGAACTAGGTTGCATTTGCTGCATTATCTTCAGCTTCTTGTACAAGGACAGGCACGATGCAGATGGCCAGTAAACGTAGGTCAGTAAAGGCGTGAATGAATGGGTGAGTAAACTCTTTGGCAGATCAGTGAGTGGTCAGAAACCTGTGATGGTGCAGATGACACCTGGTATACTGGATGCCTTCCTTTAAACATCTCAACTGGATTAGTCACCAGAGGAGCAAAAGGACTAAAGCAAACCTCACAGCTCGGCCTCCTTCTCCTCTTTGGGCCTCAGTGTCCTTATTCCTCAAGTCAAGGGATAAAGCCAAATGATGTAAGGCAGCCTGCCATTCACTCCGCAGGCACTGATTTAGTGCTGTCCTTGTCTCATGCTGGGCAGAGGAGATTAAAAGAGGAACCATCCCAGTCTTCTGGGAGCTTCATCTCATTAATACTAGAAGGGGACACCTAAGTGGTAACAAAAGTGAGGAAAGTGTTACATTAAGAGAAGCAACAGGGCTAGGAGATCCTCACTCAGCTTAAAAGGTCAGCAAGACCCTCCGAGAAAAGGTGGCGTCTTGCCTGGAAAATTCCATGGACAGAGGAGGCTGGTGGGCTATGGTGCATGGGGTCACAAAGAGTCGGGCATGACTGAAGCGACTTAGCACACATGCACGCTAAGGCCAGGCCACTTGGATGGGGAAGTAGGGGCAGGGGGCAGCGCTGTTTGTTCCTGCAGACTGTGGGGTAAATTTGGAAGAGGGGGAGAGTTTGAGCAAAGAAGCCAGAGAGATTGAGAGGAGGAGGTCTGTGACGATGGTTCTGGAGTGCCAGGCTAAAGGGCCTGGACTTCATCCTGAGCCTGGTGAGGAGCCACTAGGTGTCTTTAGGTAAGAGAGGATCCTGATGAAATTTGGTTTTCAGACTGCTCTCTGGCTGTGTGCGGCTACCTGGATGGATGTAAGGTTAGAGACCCCGACCGTAAATGGTGAGGGAGGTTAGGCAGTGTTGCCGACAGTGAAGCAACATGGCCCTGATCTGGGGCTGCCAGGGCGGGAGCAGAGGGACCTGGACGGGGCTAGGCAGTGCTGATGGGTGGATGGGTGGACCCCATGGTGGTCAGAGGGAGGAGGCAAAGGACTGGGTCCTAGAAGTGCCTGTGGTACTGGGGTCACTGAGTCACATGATGGGAAGACAGAGGGATGTGTGGTTCGGGATGAGGGAGGAGGAGGAGGAGAAATGGAAGTGTCTTCCCATTACCAGTCTATGAATCAGTGGCAGGCAGGCAGCTACAGTTGGCTTTGAACCACGACATTTCTATATATAGATTCAGGAGCTATGGAGGTGAGCTTGTGCATGTGCGTGTGTGTGTGTGTGTGCACGTATGCATGTATATGTGTGTGTATCAAGGGTGGGCAGACAGGACCTGTGAGACCACCTGTTTTCATCATCCATCGATTCTCAAAGTGTTGGCCAATGTTCTCAAAGGTCCCCTGGGGGGGTCGTGGGGTTAATCTTCTGTCGCACTAGTACCTATAACGTTACAAGGCATGGGCTTTGTTTTCTACCCAGGATTAATCATTCACTCATGGGCTTTAATATGAGCCAGACACCACCTCGCTGTGCCTCATGCAGAGCGATGCCCGTCCCCACTTCCATCTTAGCACCAGCGTTCACATTCCTGTTGTCAGAGTGGGAAGCAGAGTGTTTTTGCCCCAGCTTCAGTATCCTATAAACTGAATGATTTGAAATCTCCCATCCAAGGATGTTAGTCAAGAAACACCAGGAAAGCTGGACTCTGCCCTTAATTTTCTGTATGACTTGGGGCAATGGGTTTCCTCCTCTCTGGCCTCAAGTATCCAGCCCACAGTGAGACAGTGAGCATGGGATAGCTGAAGCCTGATGTCTGCATGTCTGTGTGTCCTTCTTGTGCAAAGCTGCTTGTATCCAAGCTCCGTCCCCAAGCTTTCAGCAGAGAGAATTCTGGGGTACTCACACCTCCTACTGTCTAGGAATTAGACTCAAAAACTCTTGGACTCAAGAGGAGCGTTGAAGTACTGACCCGCTACAAATGAGAGCACTGGGCCCAGAGAGGGAAGGCCACGTCCTCAGTCACGCAGCCCTTCCACGGCAGAGTGTGGACTTGAAGCTAGAGCTTCCTGATTTCCAGCGCATGTGCTCCTTTCCCCACAATGCAGAGGGCTGGGGTTTGGCCAGATCTGGGGATTCAATAGCTTTGAGCTCAGCTCTCTCTGATCACGAAGGTGCCTCCATTGGCGGCTTGGAGTGAAATCATAGCAGGCGGACACTGGTAGCGTCATGGCAGCTGGTGAGGGGGTGCAATAGGAAATGAGAGAATGCATTTGGCCCAGCTCTGGGTCCACGTGACCCTCCGAGAGCCCTCATTTCAAAACAAACTCAATCTTTTAAGTTCAAGTTCTCCCTCTCTTCAGAAACGTGACTTCCTGCTCCTAAGAAGCCCAGCTTACAAAGGGACTCGGCAGACTCCGTGGACATCAAATAGCTCTTACAAAATAGCGTTTTGATGAGTTAAGTGTAAATGAATCAGAAACATAAGGATTACATTTTCCCCAAGTGCACATGGGTTTCAAAATTCGAGGGGAAATGTCGTTTGCTAGCTGCACGCCGAGACTTTCACCGAATCCAAAGCATTCTTGGGGAGGGTGAGGGCTGCGGGGGGTGGTGATGGTGGTGTGGGGTGGGGGGAGAGAGAAGAAAAAGACGCCCAGCCCCCCAAATGGTTTTAGATGTGGTGCCAAATTCGAAAATGCTGTGGGGCTCACCCTCTGCCAGTAATAAACTCGCTGGCCACCCAGCGAGGCCAAGGGGAGGAGAAAGGAGGCTGCCTTCCGCGCTGGCCCCGAGTCGTCCACAACTGTGTTCACTTAGCGCCGCTCCATCACCGGCTGTCACCGGTCCCCCTGCTCGGCTCCTGGCCCCCGCGTGGCCTCGCGTTCACACTGCGCCGAGCGCCTTGTTTACCTCCCACCATATCTGGTGTTTCGGCTCCCAGGGGTCTTGGCGACCGGTCAGCTTGTCACAAGCCCCTGCTCTGTAATCAAGAGCCCTGTCCATCACCAGCACGGGTGTTTGGGAAAGCTGTCACACAGCGCCTTTGGTTGCGTTCAGGAAAAACAAGAGTCCCTTGTAGTCCTTTTCCTCCCTCCTTGCTTTAATGCTATCCAGGTGTGGCGTTTCCCCCAGACTGGGAAATGTCTTCCCTTCAAATTTCCACCGGACGCAAACAACCAGCTAGCTCTCAAGCCTGCTGTTACCTTATCCCCGGATTTGAAACTCTGAATCTTTTTCTAATTTCCACATTGCCCCTCCATTCTTTGTCTTGTATTTTATTGCACTGCACCAAGAAAGTAGAAAATCATTTCAATTGGTGGTAAAAGATGATTAAAACAAAATAACAAAGGCCTTGGCTGCAAACTGTTAGTTTTATTAAATTTGCTACTGTGTTGTAAATTGGTACCAGGGCAAACCTTTGGACAGTTATTTCAAAAGCTGCTGGAATTCATCAGTTGAGTGTATACATCTGCTCCTTTCTGAGCCTTATGCAGAGTTAAGGCAGCATCGTCAGCATGGAAAGAATGAGTGTGTGTGTTACCTGCATGAGAGGGGTGGACCCGAGTCCCATTGGGAGGGATGCACATGCCCAGTGGATTCTCAGATCCCTGCTTTCTCATTCTTTATTCATTTAATCCAGACCACAAGTTGGAACTCACAGCAGTCACCAAGAGTGGATGGACATTGTAAGACAAAAGTTCATTTTCCCAGACAAAGATTCTTTTCTTGGATTCGGAATCTCAGTATTCTGAGATGCACAGCTTTAATAAAAGGGCTGCTGCTGCTACTGCTAAGTTGCTTCAGTCGTGCCCGACTCTGTGCAACCCCATAGACGGCAGCCCACCAGGCTCCACCAGGACTGCAGCCTACCAGGCTCCTCTGTCCATGGGATTTTCCAGGCAAGAGTACTGGAGTGCGTTGCCATTGCCTTCTAATAAAAGGGCATTTGGATGGAAAGAGCCACAGTCCACCAGGTGCTGGTCTGGTAGGAGGGTAGGTGGCAATGGAGTCAACCCAGCCTGGCTAAAGACCTGGGTGCTGGTTTGATATCTCAACTCCTATTAAATCATCTACATTCTGACTTACACAGCTGGAGATGGGGGACTTAGGAAATCCTTGCATTCAGTCTTCTGCTTTTACACTCGTGAGTTCCCATCGTTCAGTGACTCATGCCACAGTATCTTCCTCAGAACCTTCCACCATTTACCGCACACTCTCAGCTGACCACTGTCCTCAAACTTTAGCACTTCCTTTGACTTAGCTTGAAGGCCAGTCTTAGTGCACTGTTCTTTCTCTCACAGCCTTTACCTGCGTCCTGTTCCGTGCAGTTCCTACTGAATACCACACTCATCATTTACGTCTTGACATTTTCTCTATGTGCACTATCTCAAACTGTTCATTCCTTCAGTAGATATTGTTGGAAACCTCGCCTGTGACAAGCACTCTGCTAGGTACAGAGATGTAGCAATGAAAGGCTAATGTTTCCTTTTGTCCTAAGAACACTTTAATATACACCAGGGAAGACATCTGATTGCAACAAAGGGTGCTGAATTTTATAATCAATTATTGGTGGATATGGACTCTTAGATATTAAGAAGAGGTGGCAAGAATACACAGAAGAACTGTACAAAAAAGATCTTCACAACCAAGATAATCACGATGGTGTGATCACTCACCTAAGAGCCAGACATCCTGGAATGTGAAGTCAAGTGGGCCTTAGGAAGCATCACTATGAACAAAGCTAGTGGAGGTGATGGAATTCCAGTTGAGCTATTTCAAATCCTGAAAGATGATGCTGTGAAAGTGCTGCACTCAATATGCCAACAAATTTGGAAAACTCAGCAGTGGCCACAGGACTGGAAAAGGTCAGTTTTCACTCCAGTCCCAAAGAAAGGCAATGCCAAAGAATGCTCAAACTACCGCACAATTGCACTCATCTCACATGCTAGTAAAGTAATGCTCAAAATTCTCCAAGCCAGGCTTCAGCAGTACGTGAACTGTGAACTTCCAGATGTTCAAGCTGGTTTTAGAAAAGGCAGAGGAACCAGAGATCAAATTGCCAACATCTGCTGGATCATGGAAAAAGCAAGAGATTTCCAGAAAAACATCTATTTCTGCTTTATTGAATATGCCAAAGCCTTTGACTGTGTGGATCACAATAAACTGTGGAAAATTCTGAAAGAAATGGGAATACCAGAGCACCTGACCTCCCTCTTGAGAAACCTATATGCAGGTCAGGAAGCAACAGTTAGAAGTGGACATGGAACAACAGACTGATTCCAAATAGGAAAAGGAGTACGTCAAGGCTGTATATTGTCACCCTGCTTATTTAACTTATATGCAGAGTACATCATGAGAAATGCTGGGCTGGAAGAAGCACAAGCTGGAATCAGGATTGCCGGGAAAAATATCAATAACCTCAGATATGCAGATGACACCACCTTTATGGCAGAAAGTGAAGAGGAACTAAAAAGCCTCTTGATGAAGGTGAAAAAGTTGTCTTAAAGCTCAACATTCAGAAAACAAAGATCATGGCATCTGGTCCCATCACTTCATGGGAAATAGATGGGGAAACAGTGGAAACAGTGTCAGACTTCCTTTTTCTGGGCTCCAAAATCACTGCAGATGGTGACTGCGGCCATGAAATTAGAAGACGCTTACTCCTTGGAAGGAAAGTTATGACCAACCTAGATAGCATATTCAAAAGCAGAGACATTACTTTGCCAACAAAGGTCCGTCTAGTCAAGGCTATGGTTTTTCCAGTGGTCATGTATGGATGTGAGAGTTGGACTGTGAAGAAGGCTGAGCGCCGAAGAATTGATGCTTTTGAACTGTGGTGTTGGAGAAGACTCCTGAGAGTCCCTTGGACTGCAAGGAGATCCAACCAGTCCATTCTGAAGGAGATCAGCCCTGGGATTTCTTTGGAAGGAATGATGCTAAAGCTGAAACTCCAGTACTTTGGCCACCTCATGTGAAGAGTTGACCATTGGAGAAGACTCTGATGCTGGGAGGGATTGGGTGCAGGAGGAGAAGGGGACGACAGAGGATGAGATGGCTGGATGGCATCACTGACTCGATGGACGTGAGTCTGAGTTAACTCCGGGAGTTGGTGATGGACAAGGAGGCCTGGCGTGCTGCAATTCATGGGGTCGCAAAGAGTCAGACACGACTGAGCAACTCAACTGAATCCAGGAAACCTAGGAGAAGTTGGGACAACTCAGTGAATGCTATTTGGATGAATGAATGGATCAGCCAGGGAAATGATATACACATATTTATTCAGGATTTGAAAAAGTGATCAAAGTCATGAAAGTAATTAGCATAAAGCTAACTAGCTGGACTTATTTTCCTATGCCTTTTTTTCATGAGCACTGAAGATGAAATGGACTTCCCTGGTGGCTCAGCTGGAAAAGAATCTGCCTGCAATGTGGGAGACCTGGGATTGATCCTGGGTTGGGAAGATCCCCTGGAGAAGGGAAAGGCTACCCACTCCAGTATTCTGGCCTAAAGCATTCCATGCACGGTATAGTCCATGGGGGCACAAAGAGTTGGATACGACTGAGCGACTTTCACTTCACTTCAAAGATGAAATAGTTTTGACATATTTGTGCACTTACATTCATAGAAAATTGTGTGTGTGTGTGTGTGATAATACATAAAAAGATACATGAAGGGTACTGACCAGAAGGCTGCTCTTTTAAAACATTGTTTATTTGATTACTAGTGTTTTTCTCTGTGGTGGGCACTGCCCTGGGTCCTCGTTGCTGTGGGCAGACTTTCTCTGGTCGCGGCAAGTGGAGGCTCCCATCTGGTTGCGGTGCACAGGCTTCTCACTGGGGTGGCCTCTCTGGTTGCAGAGCGTGGGCCCCTGGGCGTGCATGGGTTCAGTAGTTGTGGTGCACAGGCTTAGTTGGCCCGTAGCATGTGGGATTTTTCCGGACCAAGGATGAAACCTATGTCCCCTGCATTGGCAGGCGGATTCTTAGCTCCTAGACCACCAGAGAAATCTGGAGTATTCTTGATAGCTGCTTCAATGTGATTGAATTTGATATAATTTTACTTTATTTTAATTATTTTATATAGTGCTTTAATTTGTTAAAGCAAGCATGGGTGATCTTTAAGGTTAGAAAAAAAAAGTAAAGCAGTCGTGATAATGTTACTATCCCTTCTCAATTAAAACAAAAATCAGCTCTCACTCTAGCAATATGCTAGGGCTTAAGCTATTTGTTCTATAACTCTACATAAGCAATAAAACCTACTTTAGTTTGAGCTGTAGCTTCCTAAAAGACTTTTTTAGAACTACAAAAGGAGCTTGTCTTATCTTCAGATATTTGCAGTGGTCTGTATTTGATTGGCAACTGATGCACTGGTCAGTAGTGTATACTTATCGAAGGAGTCCTCTCAGTATCATGGGAATATCAAGGGTTCTAGAGTCAAATAGCATGATTTAAATTCTGCTTAGAATTATCTCCCTGACCTTGGGCAGATCACTGAACTACACTCAACCGCAATTGAACAGTGCAAATGATTTCTGTCTTTCAGGTCTATATTAGTAATTGTATGTGAAAATGTGGACTAGCAAACTAAAAATATTTCTAGTACAAACATCTATCCAGTCATTTGAGATAAAATACAACTGATGTAACTAGCATCCTTCCAAATGCATGACAGATCAGAGAAGTGAATATATATATGTTGCTATAAGCAAACAATAAGATGGAACCGAGAGCTAGACAGGTTAGCTCTGAATCTAGTTTTATTGATGTAGTTTGGACAAGGGGGAGCCTCCAGTTTGGCAAGTGAGTGGACTGAATCTTCTCACTTATTCCAGGAGAGGATATTTGGCCCTGAAACTCTGAAAAGTGGGAAATTTTATCTGAGGGCTTCAAAATGAAGTTAGGACTTCTGAAAGTTACATGCTTAATGAAAGGGTGTATTTGGGGGAAAATATCTATGTCTCTTATGGCAGAAAGTGAAGAGGGGCTAAAAAGCCTCTTGATGAAAGTGAAAGTGGAGAGTGAAAAGGTTGGCTTAAAGCTCAACATTCAGAAAACGAAGATCATGGCATCTGGTCCCATCACTACATGGGAAATAGATGGGGGAAACAGTGGAAACAGTGTCAGACTTTGTTTTTCTGGGCTCCAAAATCACTGCAGATGGTGACTGCAGTCATGAAATTAAAAGACGCTTACTCCTTGGAAGGAAAGTTATGACCAACCTAGAGAGCATATTCAAAAGCAGAGACATTACTTTACCAACAAAGGTTCGCCTAGTCAAGGCTATGGTCTTTCCTGTGGTCATGTATGGATGTGAGAGCTGGACTGTGAAGAAGGCTGAGCACCGAAGAATTGATGCTTTTGAACTGTGGTGTTGGAGAAGACTCTTGAGAGTCCCTTGGCCTGCAAGAAGATCCAACCAGTCCATTCTGAAGGAGATCAATCCTGGAATTTCTTTGGAAGGAATGATGCTAAAGCTGAAACTCCAGTATTTTGGCCACCTCATGCGAAGAGTTGACTCATTGGAGAAGACTCTGATGCTGGGAGGGATTGAGGGCAGGAGGAGAAGGGGACGACAGAGGATGAGATGGCTGGATGTCATCACTGACTCGATGGGTATGAGTCTGGGTGACCTCCGGGAGCTGGTGATGGACAGGGAGGCCTGGCGTGCTGCGGTTCATGGGGTCGCAAAGAG
Organism: Tragelaphus eurycerus; assembly: GCA_935064755.1. NCBI lineage: Eukaryota > Metazoa > Chordata > Mammalia > Artiodactyla > Bovidae > Tragelaphus > Tragelaphus eurycerus. The sequence continues at coordinate 3,334,862 of CAKXYN010000083.1, forward strand.
TCGGACACGACTGAGCTACTGATCTGATCTGATCTGATCTATGTCTATGTCATATGTCTTACAAAGATTTGAGATTTGAGTTTACATTGCTCACTATGGTCTGGGAATGCCTGAACAGAAAAAAACTAACTGGAAGCAAAATGAAAAAGATGAGTTCTAGATAAATAATGTTTCAAGGCTACCTAGAAATTATCCTCTGAATAGACTTGACCTTGGGAAACGGATGTAATCCTTGCCCACGAATTAAAACCCAATGAACATGAGTTGACACGTCAAAATTAAAAAAACACAAAAAACATAAAAACTTAAGAATAAGGGTCAGAAATCAACTCAGTTTTTATTAAATTTCGACATTGATAATGTGTGTGCATTCATATTTTTGTGTAACCAGGAAAAAGAAATAGTAAGAAAGTGTAATCTGTAAAAGTTAGATGGACTAACTAGAGGTAAAGAGCAAAAATAAAGAGATCCAGTATATCCAAAGGAAGGTAAGAAAGGGAGGAAATAAATAAGCAAAGAAAAAGGATGATAGATGGAAAGCATAGCAAAATGGGGTGAATTAGTAATAGTCACCACACTAATCAGATTAAAGTTGACTATGAAGATGTAGATTCCTATGTTGGATTTAATTGAATATAAATTCACTGAAGGGCTAAAGGTAAAGGAATGGAAAATATTTGCCAGGAAAAAAACTAACCAAAACACACTAATATTAATATCAGGCAAAAGAAATATTAAGACAAAAAAAATTTTTTCTAAGATATAGTGATTACCATATAATGATAAATGGAAGTTATATAATGGTTTTGAGCTTGTATATACCAAATAACATGCCCTGAAAATATATAAATCGACTATGACACCTTTGAAAAAAAAGCGATAAATCCACAGTGGTATTATAATATTTTAACATACTTTCTCAATAATTAATAGACTAAGCAAAACAAAAAAAAAAAACACTAGAATAATAATCTAGTTGACTTTGAGCAACACACACAAAAAAGTGTTTCATCTGACAAAAATATATAGAACCCTGCTACTGAATTAAGTATAAATATTTTCTTCTAGAATGTATAGAACTTTCTTTTTTAATTTATTATGTCCCAGGACACAAAATGACAATAGGAAGTATCAAAGAAGAATAAATATCACGTAGAACAGTATTTCTATCCACAACATGACCCATAAATATACAAGCCAGTAAACAAGAAGACAAGTAAATAAATGAAGAGGGTTAAAACATCTTTTTGATCAATTAAGTGTATGATCAAAACAGCAAGAAATCTTATATACGATACTGTGTGTGCTTAGTTGCTCCGTCGTGTTTGACTCTTTATGACCCCGTGGAGTGTAGCCCACCGGGCTCCTCTGAATCCTCTCAGCCCAGGGATCAAACCCAGGTCTCTCTCATTGCTGGCAGGTTCTTTACCCTCTGAGCCACAAAGGAAGCCCAAAATTCCTGGAGTGAGTAGCCTCTCCCTTCTCCAGGGAGACTTCTCAAGCCAGGAATCAAACTGGGGTCTCCTGCACTGCAGGTGGATTCTTTACCAGCTGAGCTACCCCGGAAGCCCATATAAGATACTAGCAGACCAAATATATCCATGTATTAAAACCTACAAACTCAAATACATAAACATCGCACCAAGTGGATTTTCCCAGGATAAAATGAGAGGTTAAAGTTATATGGTCTATGAATGTCATTCACAAGACCAGCATATGAAAATTTTTTTTTAAATAAAATTGTCTTAGTAGATGCAGAATTTTAAAACTCTTAATAAAATCAAGTCCCTTCATGATAAAAAACAAAACCAGTAACACCATTGGTCCTACCTGACCCAGCTAGGCAGAAAAATAGCAACAAAATTTCCGAGGATTGAAAAGGGAGAAACTAAACTATCATGACTCTCGTCTATAAAAGACTGCATAGAAAAATTAATAAGGATCAACAAATTAGTGGAACTAATAAAACAGCCTATGAGGACTGATGAATAGAATATCAATCTATAAATTATTTTTGTCAGCTCTAAGACATGAAGATACAAATATAGATATACATGCAAATATGTTTATGTATGTGGATGGGTAGATGGAGAGATTAAAGCTACCATTTACTATAGCACTGACATCCATAAAATGCTTAGAGTTAGGAATATATCCCTAATAAAAAATCATCACAATTTTTATGAAGAAAGCTTTAAAAACTTTACTGAAATCATAAAAGGAGACCTAAATAAATATAAATATAAACTATATAGTTATATGGGAGGACACAATGTCATAAAGAAGGATTTTATCCTCAAATGCATCTATAAATTCAATGAAATTTGAATTAAAATCCCAACAGGCATTTCAAAACATGAAACTAAAAATTCACTTGAAAGAGGAAAAGGGTCTTTTGATGGAGAAAACCAAAGTATAGAGTGGACTTGTAGATAAATCAAGACTTTTCTAAAACTATGGAAATTAAGACAAACTGCTCTTGATAAGATAATAGGAAAAAAACAAACGAATGAAACAAGACAAATCCCCCCCAAAAGAAAGCTTATCTAAGTTCTGAATGATATATGGCAAAGAATGTGTCACAATTCAGTAGTGAAAGGATTAAGTTTTACATAAATAATGTCAGACAAATGATTCATCTCTATTTGGGGGGAAACAATCCTTATCACCATCATTTTAAAAACTGTTTGTCGTTGATTGAAGCCATACATGTAAAAATAAAAACTTAAAACTATTGGAAGAAAACAGGGAAGACTACTTATTTGAGTTTGTGAATACCTTGGAGTAAAGAAACATTTATTTAACAAGCCATGAAAAGATCAAATCATGAAGGAAATGATTAAAAATTTTTATTCAACAAAACAAGCTAAACAGAATGAAAAAAAAAATTGTAAAGAATCAGTATCCAGTATCTATAAATACATGGCATATCAATAAAGACAAAAGAACCCAATTTAAAATAGGCCAGAGTGATGAACAATCAGTCAACATAGGTAGAAACATATGTTGTCAACAAATACCTGAAATGATACTCAGGCTTGTTAGTAATCAGGGAAAGGCAAAGTAGAATAATACCACCAGGGAAGCCCCTAAAGCATTAGTGTCTCAGTCATTTCTGACTCTTTGTGACCCCGTGGACTACAGCCCACCAGGCTCCTCTGATTCCATGGGATTCTCCAGGCAAGAGTACTGGAATGGGTTGCCATTTCCTTCTCCAGGGAATCTTTCTGACCCAGGGATTGAACCCACATCTCCTGCATTGCAGGCAGATTCTTTACCATCTGAGCCACCAGGGAAGCCCAAATATCATTTAATACCCATTAGATTAGCTACAGAGGTACATGTTTGGTGGAACCTAGTGCTGCCAGGGATCTGGAACAATGGAAAGATCTATTGGTAGGTGTGTTAATCAGTACACTTTTGGAGAGTAATTTAGCAATATCTAATAAAGTTGAAGATGCAACTATCTTCAGCCTAGCAATACCACTTTAGATGTATTTCCTGCAGACACTCATGCTTTATGTGCAAAGGAACGTGAACATGTATGTTTAAAGCAATGTTATTGGAAATAACAAATAAAAAGATTACCAACGATGATAGTAATAATGACAGAGATATAATCTGGGTGTCTATCAGGAAAAGAATGATCAAAGGAAGTATATTACTGCATGATCAATGCAGTAATATACTTCCTTTGATCAATATATGTGATCTCAAAAACAATGCTGGGTTTAAAAAAAAAAAAAACAGCTGCACAATAATAAATATAGTATTAAAACACCTAGGAATTGTAAAACATGCAGAGCAACACATAGGCACAAGAAATATAAAAATACTCATGTGAGAGAGAAATGGTGGATTGAAAACAAAAAATACAAAACAGTATATTTTATTTCCCCTGCCTCCCCCCCCCACCCCCGCCCCACAAAAAAAAAGAGGAAGAAGAAAACATGACGAAATGTTTTAATTTGACAAAGCTGGGTGGTAAGTCTAAGGGGATTTGTTATAATGTTCTTTGTATTGCTCTATATGATTAATATATTTTCTAATCAACACAATACTAATGGTATGTATAGTGTGCCTGGGCACATCATCTCAGGCTCCAAAAGTGATTGTTTCCTTCTCTTCCCGTGGCTGGAAGCTGGTGTATGAAGCACCCAGGGATTACCCTCTTATCCTTAGCCCAAGGCAGCCCTGGAATACTTGGGCTCTTCCTGAGCCAGAGGCATCCTAGGTGGTCCCCGCTACCATGTCTCCCAGCTTAGTCAATCTGGGTGGCAGATTTAGAACTACATCCTTCTCAGCGCACAATTTTAAGCGCTGAGGCAGCTTCTAGCTTGCAGAAAAGCCTGTGGCAGGAAGATGCAACACCACATTCCTCGTTAAATTAGAGCTGCTTGTCACATTCTTCCCAGATTCCCATTTTGTAGATGAAGAAATGGATGATCAGTGAGGAGGAATGGCTTGCCCATGATGAGGGAGCCATTCGTGGTGTTTAAGAGAATGTGTGTCTCTCCTGACTTCTAGAACTTTCCAACTGGTCTTTGTATGCAGATGCTACATGATTCAAAAACTTGATCTTTTCACGTCTGCTCTCTTTTCTGGTTTATAACAGCCAGGGTCCTCACCTCCAGAGAGCAGTGTCTTGGGACGGAATTAGACTTGCTTAAGTTCCTGTCCTGTGACAAAAGCAGTGTGACTATAGGCAGGTAGTTTCACCTTTCTAGGTGTTTGTTTCCTCACCTAAAAACTTTTCATAGTAAATAATCGAGGGACTGCTGCTAAGTCGCTTCAGTCGTGTCCGACTCTGTGCGACCCCAGAGACGGCGGCCCACCAGGCTCCACCGTCCCTGGGATTCTCCAGGCAAGAACACTGGAGTGGGTTGCCATTTCCTTCTCCAATGCATGAAAGTGAAAAGTGAAAGTGAAGCCGCTCAGTCTTGTCCAACCCTTAGCGACCCCATGGACTGCAGCCTACCAGGCTCCTCCATCCATAGGATTTTCCAGGCAAGAGTACTGGAGTGGGGTGCCATTGCCTTCTCCGCAAGGGACTGCTGTTTTGCTTAAATGATGTTATTCATATGAAATATGCCAGGCATAGTGCCTGGCATGCGATAAATAGCCAACAAATTGAAACTATAGTTGCTATAATTATTGCTGAAGTAGGGTATCAAAAAAGTATAATACAGTTCAATTACACAGACTATATATAGAGAGTATATGATAAATGAATGTTATAATATGGAAACAATAGGAGGTCAATAAGGAGGAATCAAGAGGCTCAGAGAGCATTTCCTGGAGCAAGCAATATGGGGTATTTCCATTGTGAAATGATGTTCCCCCACCCTCTTTCTCCTATTGTACTTCTGTAGTTCTCTTTCACAGTGGCATGGGACAAGAATCATACATCTTAATTAAAAGATAGGAAAACAGACTCAGAGGGAAAAAGTGACTTGCTTGTAGATTTCAGAGGGGTTTTTAATTGACCTGTCATGATACTAATTGCACACCAACATTTTAAGAAATTGACATTTTTGCCAAGAGCTCAGTCATGGCGTGTTTAGACTCCTTAATAACATATATTTTCTTAAGATAGTGATGTTATCATCTATAACTAAATTTACTTTCAGGTTGTGCTCCAAATTTGATACACAGCACCATCAATACATTTCTGAGGAAAAATACTGAAAAGTCATACCACTTAGAAATGTCAGTGTTTTTATTTCTAATTGCCAGAGATGCAAACCTAAGGCAGATGTGTCATTGAGACATTTGTGAAACAACGATGGTTAAACATAAAAACATTTTTTTAAAAAAAGTCATACCAAGGATGCAAAACAAGCCACCCTTCAAAACCAGCCAAACAATCTCATCACATTTAAATACTGCCATTTAAACTTACTAGCTAAAGGCCTGAAATTAATCTGAGATGTGATGCATTAATGATTGAATTCTGGTGGAGGTTAGCTTTAATATAAACTGGCACTCAGAACTCGATGAGAGAAATCAGAAGTGATGGAACTAATTGTGTTTCAGATGAAGTGGTAAAATTTTAGTTTTAAACCAAGAGAAATAGGAAGTTTCAGGTGGAAGCATGTTCCCATCACTGCCCTACATAGGGAGGCTTTGAGCTGGAGAGTAGCTTTGGATCTAAGAATGTTCTGATGGTGTTGGCGAGACTGGAAAGGGGAGATGCTCGAGGCAAGAGGGCGAGCCAGAGCTGTCAAGGTTGGGATGTAGGTGGTAGCAAGGATGCACAGGGGGGAAGCTGTTGGATGGGGGAAGTTGACAAGGCTTAGGGTCTGCCTGGATGTGGGAGACTCAGGAGGGGAAGGGGTTCCAATGACAGCATTAAGACTTTCCAGATGGTTTTCAGAGCAGCTGAAAGGAACAACCGGACATAAATGTGCTACTTTTAGGCCAACCGTGAAATAGGTCCTAACCTCCAGCAAAGCTTTCAGAAGCCATAGCCTGTCCTTCTCAAAAAATTCTCGTCTACCTTAGGCTCTTGAGAAAAGAGCCCTGGTTTAGTATTCATTGTGACTTTAACTTGGAAAAAATATAGTTTTATCACAGGAATTCTTAAGTGGAAAAATAACAATCTTTTTTCATAACATTTTGCCCTGATTTCCCTTCTAGTCCTTTTAATGAAGGGAATGGCTTCTAATTTCCTATGTGAAAATTTGGGATAACAACCCCTGCTCCAAAGAGCCACTCTCAGGCTTCTGAGAGATAATCATGCATGTGCCATGCACGCACTGTTTGGAAGGAGGGTATTAAGGTTTCTCTACCAATCAGACACTTTCTGTATAATGCCGGCAGGTAATAAGAAGGACAGTGTTGGAAGTTACTGGGGAATCGATTTTGCCCCAGGGTAAAGACAAACCTTCTGGGATCCAGAAATTTCAAAAGTTGAAACAGCCACTTAGAGAGAGAGAAAGAAAGAGAACTACATGCCCTGAGGGTGTTCTAGCCAAACACTGTGGCAGAAAAGAGACTTTCCATCGAACCATGACTCACGTGATAGATGATCGTCTTATTCATTTTCATGAGTTTACCAAACCAAGTTTATATATAGTTATCTGTCACTCCATTCCTTCTAGTAAAGAGAGCATAGCAAAACTCTCAGTGGATGAGAATGTTGATAATTTAGCTTTAATAATAACAGGTTAACATTTGTTAACTATTTATCGCTGGCTGGGCACAGAGGTGCTTTATGTGTTCTCATGTTCAACCTGTGGGAAAATGCTGTGAAACCAGGCTTTTGACTAATTTCAAATAAGCTCAGAGCCCTGGAACACCCGCCTATAACTTCTCAGCGAGCAAGTGAGGAAGCCAGGATGGAAACTTGCGTTTGCTCACCTCAAAGTGGTGTTTACTGAGACGGAGGAGCAGGGAGAGGGGAGGAGACCAAACAAGGTGGGGAAGAAAACAGTCACGAATATTAGCAGAGCCCCTAAATATCATCAGGCATAAATCATTTGGATGCACACCACGAATGAGAAAACACAAGATAGAGATGTAATCTTCACAGTCTCACACTTTTCCACCCAAGTGCTCCATCTGCTTCAGACAATGACCATATGCCCCAGTAACCTGGGAGGTAAATACAGTTTTTTAAATTGTATTCCCTAATTGGGCCATAATTGTTTAATATAAAACATACCTTCACATTTTTTTTTAAATTTTATTTATTTGACTGTGTCGAGTCTTAGTTGTGGCATGCCGGATCTTTGTTACATCGCGTGGAATCTTTTATTTGTAGCACACGCACTTTCTAGTTGTGCTGTGTGGGCTTTGAAGTGACAGGCTCAGTAGTTGCTGTGCACGAACCTCGTTGCCCTGGGGCATGTGGGCGCTTAGTTCCCTGACCAGGGATCAAACCCACGTCCTTGATATTTATTGCAAGGTGGATTCTTAGCCACTGGACCTCCAGGAAGTCCCAGCCTCCATACTTTAAAGTAAAATTAATGTACAATAGAGCACATGTCATCTTTATCTTGGGCCTTCATGCATCCCTTGGGAAAGCCATTCTTCCCCCTGCCCCAATATTCCAGTTTCAGAAGCACCATCTGAAAATGTATACATTCATTGGTCTAGAGGTGGTTCAAATAGCCAATAAACTTTTATAAAAGCCTCTAATTATATCAACAAGTTAGCATTCCAGAGGTTTACAAGGCAACCATTATTCGTACAGTTATCCATATAATATATATATATATATATATATATGTATATGCATCTTGCCTACTTAGCTTTCATTGACAGAGCACTTCTAGAATCTCCAGGGACTTCTGGTCTACCCTCAATATTCTTACCTGCTCCAGCAGTGCTCAAACAAGCTCTCTATTGGGTCATAAGTCCAGCGTTCTCAGAAGGGTCATGTTCTTCGGGAGCCTTCTTCAGTGCTCATAAACTCTAGATCGTCATTGTGTGGAGAGTCAGGAGATACTGTCTGTTGTCACTGCACCTGTTATCTTATTGGCCTTATCCAAACAGCCCCAGCCTGATCAGCAGCTGAAACAACAGACGGGCAGGAGGACTTGAGATTTTTTGACACCATCCTTTTGTTTAGGAATCCCCCCTCACCCCAACTCTGAAATCTGATAGGAATTCTCTTCATCACCATTTTGTGCATTCTTTTTTTCCCATGACACGTTTTTATTATTAAAAAATAATTAATTGGTGCAGAGGGAGATGAAAGAGAAGAATAACATTTCCCCTTGGAAATAGTCAAAAAGGAAATGGGGATGGTGATTTGGTCATGTGGATAAGTATATCTTTGCCCTGGAAGATAATTGCCAGTATCCAGGTTCCTTCCATGGCAAGGAATTCAAGTAAGGAGTTGAGAAGAGATCAGAAAGGGAGGAAGGTGATCTGGTATAAGGTTGAGTGCCAGGAAAGTGGAACAGGCATTGCTCTGTGGGGTCTTGAGAGCAGAGGAGAGATGCAATCTAGGCAAACTGGAAATCTAGCAGGAACCAAAGCCTGGAATTACAATTGCAGAACAAGATTTCCCTTTGCAAGGAGTGAAATTGTTCAAACAGACCTGAACTAGGAATGAGGGAGGCAGAGTGCAGGATATAATTTAATGCCATATGGTTGTAAGCAAGTTACTTAATCTCTTTATGCCTCAGATTCATCATCTGTAAAATAAATGTGAAACTACTGGTATACGTGTAGTGTTGTTTTGATTCTCAAATGAGAAAACACACAGAAAGTGCTTAGCCCCAGGCTTGACATTCATTTCATAGATGCTGCTATTATTATTATTTTAGTCAAGAGTGAGAAGCACAGGGCGGAGCAAGTGGCAGGGGTAGTCGTTGGATGTGAAACGTAAGGAAAGGGCTTGCTTGCCTAGATGGGGTTTCTGCTCAGATCTTAAAGTGAAGGCAATACATGAGGCAGCGCCCACAGAGTCTGGCGTGGTGCTTTCCCACCTCTGTGCTTTTACTCATCCCATTTGTTTTTCCCAGATGGCATTCTCCAAGACATCTTCGTTATGGGCCATATACCATCCAATTCTTATCCACCAGGGTTATTCTAAAGATTAAATTAAAGATAAAAAGTGCTCAGTCGTTCAGTCGTGTCCAACTCTTTGCGGCCCCATGGACTGTAGCCCGCCAGGCTCTTCTGTTGATGGGATTTTCCAGGCAAGAATACTGGAGTGGTTGCCACTTTCTACTCCAGCCAGGGATCAAACTCACATCTCTTGTGTCTCCTGCATTGGCAGGCAGATTCTTTTCCACTAGCACCAACTGGTAATATTCATGGTTGTATGTCAGTTGAAGCTGCATTTTAGTATAGCCCATCATAGGTGCGAGAGTGGCTTAATCACAGTAGACATGAAAAATTCCTGGATAACTAACTTACATGCGGCTTCTAAAATGTGACACAAACGAGCGTATCCAGCAAACAGAAACAGACTCGTAGCCATAGAGAACATTCCTGTGGTTGCCAACGGAGAGTGGGATGGGAGAGGGAAGGATTGCAAACTTGGGGTTATCAGATGCCAACTAGTATGTATGGAATGAGTGAACAACGAGGTCCTATTGTACAACCCAGGGAACTATACTCAATCTCCTATAACTAAGTATAATGGAAAAGAATATGAAAAAGAATGTTTATATGTGTACAAAGGAGTCACTTTGGTATACAGCAGAAATTAATTTAACATTGTATATCAACTTTGCTTCAATAAAATTTATAAAAAAACAAAAATTATTGAATAATTAAATATGCGGGTGGTATCAAAAACAAGCCAGACCAGTAGAAATGTACTCAAGGGGATCCATTTTGTTTGTCCCCAGCCTTGCATCTGCATAGTTAATAGCCTTCCTTATGTTTTTATGTTTTCCAGAGATGTACATCTTGGCAGTAGGTACCAGTATTGGGTCATCGCTATTTCAGGAAATGAAGAGAGTGAGCCGTCACCTGCCGCCACATACATCCATGGAAGTGGGTACTGTGGGGATGGCATCATTCAGAGGTGAGTAGGTCTAGCTACAGACAGGGCGGGGTTAATGCTAATTGGGCCAGAAGGTGCTCAGGATGCCAAAGAGAAGAGCTTATGGGCTACCCTTCAGGGTGTGAGCTGTGAGGGAGCCCCAGCAATCTGCAAGTCGATTCATCTGCAAGTAGTTTGCAGGCCTCAGAAGAAAAGCAGTGACCCTCTTTTGAGTAAACTCAGTTCTCAAATGTGTAATAATGTAAGGTTTCCACAGAGCTACCATTCTGCACTGACTACCACTGTGCTCTTGTTCCTAAGTATGTCCTGTGTGCTACAGAGGTTCTATTAGTGTTTTCCACCTCAGTCCACATTCAGTTAACAGGACACAGGGCACCTACATGAGAACACTTTTACATTCTTTGCTGGTTACCATTTACATTTATTAAAACTGAAAGTTTATTTGTTATTTCTATTGTGTTATATCAACAATTTACAAAACAGGTCAGAGTCTCATAAAAACAGCAAAATATTTCAACTCTGGGTACTGCTGAAACCGTAAATAGTAAACAGTCCTCTAGAGTGAACGTTGAGTATGACTATAAGTACAGGAGGCAAATGAATCAGTAAGTGTAAAGATTCCACACAAGCAGCCAAAAGAAAGGAAAAGTGTGATTAGAAGATATAAAGCTGTGTGTCTAGAAAATGATTTTATCGGATCATCAGTCCATTCATCCCCTGTCCACAGGGCAAGATGTTACGCAACTGAGAAAGTGGCGAGAAGCCATCAAGACTCTTGTATTGTTGAAAAAAAAAAAAAAAGGAAATCTTTGGGCTTTTTTTTTTTCCCTCCAGAGTAAGCACAAAAATGTCTTGTCACTGAATTAAATAGTTTTGGCCCTCAAGATGAAAAAGAGACCAAGAATCATTCACAATTAAACTCCTTATTGCTAAATCTGTGTTCTTTATTGCAATCACAGTTACAAATCACACTATTGCTAAGGGACTTTTAAAACTATTGGCAGATTTAATAAAAAACATTACATATGGAGATGAGACAACATGCTATTGGCAAAATTCCTTCATTAAATGGCACCATTGGGTGTCACAAAGTATCTGTGCACCGTGGGATTGCAATTACTATTTCTGTAGGGGGAGGGGCACTACAAAGAGAATTTATTCCACTGATGTGCAGAATATGAATCGATTCGTAGGTATAGTTCAGATAATGAAAGAAAAGGGCTCAGTGGCTGTTTCACTGGTTTATCATTGACACTAGTACTAGAGGTCAAGAGCAATTTAATTGGATGCTGATGATCTTGTGATGTGTCATATACACTGGAAAGCTGCTACGGAATGAAAGGACCAGCTAGGAGCGCAGCAAGGGTGATGCAGGGATGCAGAGAAAGAGTGTGTGCATGAATACGCATTCGCACAGACGCCCACTGTTGGCCAGCAGTTTGCCTTCTGATCACGGCTTAGCACTGAAGGGAAAAGCAGATGTTGAGAATATGATCAGATGCCAGCCAGTGAGTTACATCTGCCCAACTTATTGTGCAAAAGGATAGCAGTATGTGCAAGACACTGCTCCCCTAAACACCCTGAAATAAACCAGCTGCTACCAGCAGGGTACTAAGTCAAGTTTTTGAAATAACGAATGACTTTTTTTTTTTTTTTTTTACTATTAACACTGATAAAGACCAGTATTGATTATGTGTGCAATTTCAAGTGATTTGCTGAAGTGATGTAGCTCAGGTATGTATGTATGTATGTATATATATATATATATTCATGTCTTAAACATCCTGCATCTATAATTTCAAAGCTGAATTATCTAGATTTCAGTATGGAGGGGATTAGTAATAATAAGGATTTTTAAGTGTTCAATTATGATGCAAACCACCTGATTGCCAAGAATTTGACTCCTCAAGCACAAAAAATAAAACTCCACACTTGTCAGAGATTGACATCGATGGTGTGCTATTGCATGCATTTAAGATCCTTATCCAAGTGCAACAGTCCAACATGAAGATATGGTTTCAGGCACTTAATGTAACAAAAATGGGCAAAGGGAAGATGCTCACTGTTTGCTTCCACATGGAGACACTGACTTCTAGCTTTTGATACAGCTGCTGTCTGATAGAACCCTGAGCAAGTGAACAGGATCATCTCCAGGGAAAGTGCTCCATCATTTGTGGGTCCAAGATTAACCTACATATCCAGAACATCCAGGAGACCGTCCTGGTCATTGCCAACAACCCCTCATTGTGACTTGGGTTTTTTTAATGTAGCAAGAGGACTAAAAAAGAAACTCACTACATGTAGGATCTGGTCTACAATTCTGTCCATCCATTTTGGAATCACATATAGATAGAGCTTCCTTGATGCCTCAGATGGAAAGAAATATTCCCACAGTGCAGGAGACGTGAGTTCAATCCCTGGGTCGGAAAGATCGCTTGGAATAGGAAATGGCAACCCACTTACTATTCTTGCTTGGAGAATCCCTGGACAGAGGAGTCTGGCAGGCTACAGTCCATGGGCTCTCAAACAGTCAGACAGGACTGAATGATTAACACTTTGACTTTTCAGAGATATACTGATAAAACAGTGCAAGCAATATTATCACTGACCTAAAACTGCCAGTAGTAGTAGTAATTTAAATGTCATTCTGAGCAAAGTTTTTAGTATTTTATACCTAGGATTAATAACCTTCGTACACATCAAATAGGTATTGAATTACCTGCAGGTACCAAATAGTTGTTGACATAGTTGGAAGAAAACTGAATGCAACTTATGAATGATTACCTAAGCAAAAAAATAAAATAAATTTTGAGAGTAAGAAGGGCTGTCATCTTTGCTAATTGGATTTTTCATGGGATGATACATGCTAATTTGCTGTATATATGCAAAGGAATTTACAAAGAAATACAGATATACTCAACACTCAGTGAGGCTCCTGATGAATAAAAGCCCTGGATGACTGCTATAATGATAATTATAAATATTTATTGAGACTCCCATCACTTCATGGGCAATAGATGGGGAAACAGTGGAAACAGTGTCAGACTTTATTTTGGGGGGCTCCAAAATCACTGCAGATGGTGATTGCAGCCATGAAATTAAAAGACACTTACTCCTTGGAAGCAAAGTTATGACCAACATAGATAGCATATTGAAAAGCACAGGCATCAGTTTGCCAGCAGAAGTCCGTCTAGCCAAACCTATGGTTTTTCCAGTGGTCATGTATGGATGTGAGAGTTGGACTGTGAAGAAAGCTGAGTGCTGAAGAACTGATGCTTTTGAACTGTGGTGTTGGAGAAGACTCCTGAGAGTCCCTTGGACTGCAAGGAGATCCAACCAGTCCATTCTGAAGGAGATCAGCCCTGGGATTTCTTTGGAAGAAATCATGCTGAAGCTGAAACTCCAGTACCTTGGCCACCTCATGAGGAGAGTTGACTCATTGGAAAAGACTGTGATGCTGGGAGGGATCGGGGACAGGAGGAGAAGGGGACGACAGAGGATGAGATGGCTGGATGGCATCACTGACTCAATGGACGTGAGTCTGAGTGAACTCCGGGAGTTGGTGATGGACAGGGAGGACTGGCGTGCTGCGATTCATGGGGTCTCAAAGAGTCGGACGTGACTGAGCGACTGAACTGACTGACTGAACTGATTGAGACTCTACCAGGCAGGAGGCACTGTGTTACACAATCATCTCCTTGGGTCCTTCCAACAACCATGTGAGACAAGCCTGATTACCTTACTTCACAAAAGAGACACCTTGCCCCCAAAGATTAAAATGGTTTTCTGAAGCTTACATACCCAGTAAGGCAGGCCTAGGACCCACGTTCTCATCTGGATTTACCATTGCCTTGCCGTGACCGATGATGCTGCAAAACTAACAAGCGAAGGGATAGCTCCGTGCTGTTTCCTCTTTCCCAGACATTGTGCCAGGCGTCAGAGAGCTAGGATGACGAAGACTGTGTCACCTCCTTTGGCTTCCTAAAGCCTAGGGTGGGGTGCTCTCAAGTAACAGGCAAAGGTTTGACAAGCACGGTGATAGATGGAGCCTCTTGTCTTTGGACTCAAAGAAGATGGCCACCCACTCTAGCCCGGGAGGTCAAAAAAGGTTTCTCAGAACTTGTCTATCTAATGATAGGTCTGGCATGCCTAGAAGATACTTGTGGTGACCCTAATGTTTTGCTTAAACCAATAGAACATACTGTTTGGGTGGTGAGGGAAGGAGGGTTAGAAGTGTTCTTTGTGGCTTAGGGAAACCAGCCCAAGTTTAAAAAAAAAAAAAAATCTCTCCCCAGATAACCTATGAAATAATTAAGAATCACAAGGCCATCACTGATTTCCAGTGTGCAAGATTTGCTTGAATATGGGTCCAGCTTGGAATATAGAATTCTTTGCCAATGGCTGTGCAAGCAGGAGAGAAGTTGGGGGGCTCTTCAAAGATCAATGCAATGTCCTAGTCATCGGAAGCATTGATTACAAGGCCCCATACTGGTACTCTGACACTTCCTAAAAGCAACAAACTTTTCCCCATGTTAATTGCCTGGGTGAAAGGCAAAGTCTGAGGCCTTTTCCAGGCCGGGACTCCCAGGCAGTCTCTGGGGAAGGAGGGACAACTGGAGGGAGCGTGGAGGGACCACACGCTCTACAGAGACATCCCAGGACACTTGGGTGGGCATGGGGACTGTGACTCTCTGATCATCCACTGTGTGTGGCAAACCTGGCCGGCCCCCTTAAGTCACCTTCCATGTTTGCACTGACTCTAAGGAGTAGGTGTAGTTATCTCCATTTTCAGTTCAGTTCAGCCACTCAGTCGTGTCTGACTCTTTGCGACCCCATGAATTGCAGCACGCCAGGCCTCCCTGTCCATCACCAACTCCCAGAGTTCACCCAGACTCACGTCCATCGAGTCAGTGATGCCATCCAGCCATCTCATCCTCTGTCGTCCCCTTCTCCTCCTGCCCCTAATCCCTCCCAGCATCAGGGTCTTTTCCAATGAGTCAACTCCTTGTATGAGGTGGCCAAAGTATTGGAGTTTCAGCTTCAGCATCAGTACTTCCAATGAACACCCAGGACTGATCCCATGAGAAAACTGAGATTCAACATCCAGAATAGCACCATTCAGGGGATTTTTCTATAATAGTGGAAATAGATTCTGTACTGTCTGATCCAGTTGCCACTCACTCCATCCAGCTATTGAGGACTTGAAATGTGCTTACTGTGGCCAAACAATGGAAAGTTTGTTTTCAATTTTTGTTGATGTAAACTGTCAAAGATAGAAAAATCAGAAAGAGATTAAGCAACGGTCCCCCACCTTTTTGACACTAGGGACAGGTTTCGTGGAAGATGCTTTTTCCATGGAATGGGACAATGGGAGATGGTTTAGGGATGACTCAAGCTCATTGTGTTTATTGTGCACTTAACTATTATTGCATCAGCTCCACCTCAGATCATGAGGCATTAGGTGCCAGAGGTTGGAGAGTCCTACTAAGGGACTTGTCCAAGATCACACAATTAGTTGGGATCATGGGGCTCTAAACCCAAGTGTCTGTGACTGAAGGGATGGGAATCTTCCAGAAAGTGATAACACATCCAGTCTTTCTGTTGGTAATCCTCCTCCTCTTCTAGATCTAATTCAGAAAGCGTGGCTCATTTTCTGCCCATCCTAACCACTGCAAAATCATCCTTTGGTGATGGAAATAATTCCTTAAAGTAGGAGGAGGCATTTTTATCTCCTAGCGGCATAGGTCCCAGGCCTTAGAGTTCTCGACACCATGAAATGACACACCCAACGGAAAAGGCGGTGTTCTCTGATCTAAGGAAGATCAAATCTGAATGAGTGTAGGAGAAAAAACTACCTTTATGTGCACTGGGATTATGACAGAAGGGCCAGAGCAAGGCACACGGAAGAACAGCATAAATACCTTAGAAACTCCCAAAGTCCCTTCAATCCACCATTTTGGAGTGAAAGTGTGATTTCCTAGACATAGTAGCAAAGTCTGGTTCACTGATGCGTCCTCTTCTTCCTCCCCTCTGACTTACTAACTTAACAGAGAAGATCTCAGCGAATGAGACTGAAGCAGGAATTCTACTTTGTCATAAGAAAGATTCAGTAGGACAAACATAGGACCCCACAGATTTACATTGTTTGGGAGAAACAGAAACTCAGCCAGGGGAAGGGACTTGTCTGAGACCTAACCAAAAAGTTCATAGCCCCCAGAGGGCTTTTCCATATCCCATTTGGGCTTCTGAAGCTGATGTGACAAATTTTCCTTCCATATCCGTTCTGCAGAAGCCAAGGTGAAGAGTGTGACGACATGAATAAGATCAATGGGGATGGCTGCTCCCTCTTCTGTCGGCAGGAAGTCTCCTTCAATTGTATCGGTAAGTCTGCCCTTTCTCTGGGCCTCGCTGGAGAAGAGGACAGTGCCGTATGGCTAGTCAGTTACAAGAATAGCAATGGTTATAACTAAATGATGATTCACTCCTTTCTATCACGCATATGTATTGAGTGCCTCCTGGGAGCCAGACTCTGTTTTAGGCACTAGTGAATACAAGGAGATCCAACCAGTCCATTCTGAAGGAGATGAGCCCTGGGATTTCTTTGGAAGGAATGATGCTAAAGCTGAAACTCCAGTATTTTGGCCACCTCATTCGAAGAGTTGACTCATTGGAGAAGACTCTGATGCTGGGAGGGATTGGGGGCAGGAGGAGAAGGGGACAACAGAGGATGAGATGGCTGGATGGCATCACTGACTCGATGGGTGTGAGTCTGAGTGACCTCTGGGAGTTGGTGATGGACAGGGAGGCCTGGCTTGCTGCGATTCATGGAGTCGCAAAGAGTCGGACACGACTGAGCGACTGATCTGATCTGATCTGATCTGAATACAGCCATGGAAGCAGACAGACAGAGGGCAGGTATTCTGCTCTCCTGGAGCTTATGTTCTCATAGATGACGGTGGTAATGGATAACCCTTGTGATCTAGCTTCATCTTACGTTTATTGCTCTTCTTCATGCCAGCTGTCTGGGATGGTTATTATTTGTATAGACGTTTAAGGCTTTTATTCTTTCTTTAGAGATGAGAAAAATGTAGAAGCCAGAGAGCTTGTGAAACGTGTCCAGAGTCACACAGGTTAGGTTTGAAGACAGAACCAGGACTTGAACCTGATCTTGTCTGAGTCTTGCACACAAGCTCAGTTCGTTTTACTCCACAGCCTCCAGCCAGGATCCAGGCTCTCTGACTCGAGGAAGAGGAATCGCAGACCAGCCCATGTTTAGAAAGCAAATGTCCTTTTCCCACCTTCACGGAGTCAGATGGGAAATTTGTTTTTGGAGTCTGGCTGGTCTTGTTGTTTTAGCCCCACTTGGGAGGCACCTGGTCAGCCTGGGGGTTGGTAAACAGACAGGGGTTGTGGGGCAGGGATGGAATTTTGAGCCGGCCCAGATGAGATCATGCTTCCTTTAAGATGCAAATCGATACCTGAAGATCAAAGGTCCCCTGGCTAATCCCCTGGGCTGGAGGTGAAAACTAATCACAATCCATTTGCAAGTACAAAAGACAGAGGTGCTCCATCTAAGGAAAGGAGGAAACCCTTGGTGGGAAGATTTCTCTCTGAAAGGCAATTTTCTTGGAGGACTGAAGGGGAGGAAATGTCATTGGTTCTACTGTTTGCAGCACATCACAGAGCAGCTTTTAGACCTGCCTTCTCCTGGCATGCTGTGAGCTCTTTACCACGTTATCATCATTTATGGTGTGTTCCATTCTCAAACACGTTTATTGACCACTTACTTTCTCTTTGGCACCAAGTGAGGGCTGAGCAACACAATAGAGGTGCCCCACACCTGTTTGTGGATGGAAGAAAAGGAAGATACGGAGGGGGAAGGACAGCTGAGTTTCCAGGCAGGGAAGTGCAGATTCCCCATCCCCACCCCCCACTCTTAATTTGAGTGTAATTCATAATAAAATCTTGATATGAACCTAGTGGTATAGTAAAAAGAGCCTTGGATTAAATGTCAGAAAACCAGGCACTCTGGTCCCAGCTATGCTGAGAACATGTTAGTTGAAACTGGCCAAGTCACCTCCCTAGTCTGGACTTCTGATTGACCTCCCATAAATTGAAAGGATTGTATTAGGTGATCTCTAAAAGCCTCACCTGCACTTCTGCTGTGTGGTTTCCAAAGTTCGTGACTGTTTCTCATAATCGTGAGCCCTGCTTGAACCATCTCTCACTGTGGACATCACCCTCATCACACCCAACAGTGCACTCATATCTTGCTAGACGATGTCCACCCATTTTACTAGCATTTAGATGGCATGTGGCTCAAGGGCGTCTGGGCAGAGTTAGAATGTGGTGAAGTTAGGATGGTATGGTCTGTGGAATAGGTCTGCAAGTTATAGTCCATGAGCTGGAACTGGTCTGCTGCCTCTATTTGTAAATAAAGTTTTCTAGAATGTACCAGGGGCCTCCCTGGTAGCTAAGACCATAGAGTACGCCTGCAATGTGGGAGAACTGAGTTTGATCCCTGGGTTGGGTAGATCCCCTGGAGAAGAAAATAGCAACCCACTTCAGTATTCTTACATGGAGAATCCCATGGACAGAGAAGCATGGCAACCTACAGTCCATCGAGTCGCAAAGAGTCAGACACGACTGAGCAATTAATACAGAATGCAGCACCATTCATGGATGCTCAGTCATGTCCGACTCTTTGTGACCCCATAGAGTGTAGCCCACCAGGCTCCTCTGTCCCTGGAATTCTCCAGACAATAATACTGGAGTGGGTTGCCATACCCTCCTCCAGGCGATCTTCCAGACTCAGGGATCGAACCCATGTCTCTTGCATCTCCTGCATCGGTAGATGGATTCTTTACCACTGCACCACCTGGGAAGTCCTAGAACACAGTGCACCCGTCTTTTATTATCTGTGGCTGCTTTTTTGCTGCAACCATAGAACTGAGTAGTTGCAACCGAGACCCCAGGGGCTGAAGAACCTAAAATATTTATTATCTGGCTCATTACAGATGACATTTGTTGGTCCACAGATTTGGGGTCTTTGATATTATTGGTTGCTAGAGATTAGTGCAAAGAGGAGATGAACATTATGACATGGTTCACCATTTCTTAGAAAAAATAACTGCATTTTATGCCTACAGTAGTGGGGCCTGGGAGACTCTGAATCTGGTCCTCTCTTGATTTACTGCTAGAGGCATTGCTTCCCCACCTACACTTTGGCCCCAGTAATTGGAATAGATCCCGATTTTCAAGCTGTGTTCACTGAAATGCTTAAGAGGGGGAAGAGTAAAGATGAGGAAGTTACCAAGAGGATGAGACTTGGAACCTGCAGATCTACCTTATACTGTTATTTTTTAAGAATTTATTTATTCATCTTTTTATGGTTGCACTAAGTCTTTGCTGCTGTGTGCAGGCTTCTTCTGTTTGTGCCTAGTGGGGGCTGCTCTCTAGCTGTAGTGCACAGGCTGCTCATGGCAGTGGCTTCTCTTGGTGCAGAGCACAGGCTCTAGGCATGCGGGCTTCAGTGGCTGCAGCACATGGACTCAGGAGTTGTGGCTCACGGGCTTAGTTACTGCCCGGCGCTTAGTTACTGCCCGGCATGTGGAATCTTCCTGGACCAAGGGAAACCGTGTCCTCTGCATTGGCAGGTGGGTTCTTAGCCACTGTGCCACCAGGGAAGGCCCTGGATCTACTTCACACACTATTATTCCCCAGTAGATCCTAAATGTTCTGCTGTTGCTGATGACATGTACTGAGCACCTATCATATGCTGGACACATTTCTAAGGTGCCATTCTCCTAACAACTCTTTCAGTAGCCTGCATTTACAAACCAGGAAGCTGAGGCGTGAGGAGGTGAACTAAGGATACGCAGTCAAGTGGTAGGGCTGGAACTTTCACCCAGAGAGTCTGACTCCCGGGCTCACGGTGGTGAGCTTCCTGCAAAATATTTTTTTTACCAGACAGCTCTTGGTCTGGTAGGGCTTTGGGAGTGTGAGCAAGGAACATACTGCTATGGAACAGTTCACTTAATGAATTAATGGAATGGAATACAGAACTGTCAGTGGTGTGGATGGTGTCCAGGGAAGGCTCTGTCTTTCCCCTGTCTGTTGACGAGTTGTGTTAGAGGAGGCACCTCAGTTAGGCACCCCCACCTCACCATGTAGGAGTCCATCCTAGGGACTCTGAGGGACAGGACATTCCAGGAAGGAGTCTGTCCAGAGATCCCGGCGCCTAGGAACTACATTCCAAGAACAGACTCCATGGCTTTAGAGGAAGAAAAACATCTTCCTCTAAGAATAATGGAAAAACAGACAGTGAATCTGTGGCTCCCAAAAGATCCAGCTTAGATGAGTCAGAGAAATGGGACTGGAATGTGGGAGGCATTGCTGGGGTGGAGGTTGTACTCATCATGACACGTGTCAAGACGGTGGTCAAGGTAGTAGCCAGGAGAACAGACTGGAATGTGACTTGACTTGGGTTGACACCATGACTTAGATATGTGACCTTGGCTGAGCTTCAGTGTTCTTATCCAGAAAATGGGAGCAGGCCTGGGACTTCATTGTGGGAGATATTTACCAATGTTTGTGGACACAATATTTGAATCCCTTTCCTAGATTTAGTAAAGGACTCTCCTTGTAATAGTAGTGAGGCGGAGCCCCGCTGCAGAAGTTGGTAATGCAGAGACTTCCCTGACAAGCCAGTGGTTAAAACTCTGCCTTCCAGTACAGAGTGTGGGTTCAGTCCCTGGTGGAGAAGCTAAGATCCCATATGCCAAGTGGCAGGAAAACCAAAACATGAAACAGAAGCAATATAGTAATACGTTCAAAAAAAAAAAAAAAAAAAGAAAAGAAGTTAGTAATGGCAGCACCTCTGCCTCCCAGTCCCCCTTGTAGTTGAACGTGGGCACGTGACCTACCCTGTCCCCTGATCACCAATCAGACACATCAATCTGAGAATGAATCGGAAGACAGGGGCTCTGATTCATCAAATCAAATCAATTTGATGAAGATGGTGGGAGTGGCCACAACCCGTGTGTTCGAAAGTACCACTGACAGCACCCAGCAGTTGTGTGGCCACAGCTCTGAGCTGTCTTCACAAGAACAGTCCTGGGGCTTCACCGTGAGCTCAAAATCAGCCTTCAAAACACTCTCCAGCCCTCCCAGGAAGTCTTCCATAAGTATCCAATATTCTTTGAATAGATTTTGCTTGTTTGCTTGTTTTGCCTGACTTGGCCGAAGCTGGTTTCTGCTGATGGTCACTTAGCAGCCCTACTGAATGCTGCTGTCATCAGGCACGCTGAGGCTCAGCCCGTTCCTAGCAAGTCGAATGTGTCTGATGCACATCACCCAGCACTTCTTCCCTCAGTGGGCGCTGAGATAGGGGTGAATATCAGCACCACCCACCACGTGTGGATACTCGCCAGGTAGCCTGCCCTGTGTCATGCACCTTTGTTTAAGATGAGCCTGTGGAGGACTGTTACATCCAGATGAGGGATCTGAGACCTCCTAGGATGCCTGAAGGGGCTTCCCAGGTGGCATCGTGGTAAAGAATCCGCCTGCCCATGCAGGAGACGCAGGTTCGATCCCTGAACCGGGAAGATCTCCTGGAGCGGGAAACGGCTACCTGCTCCAGTGTTTTTGCCTGGAAAATCCAATGGACAGAGGAGCCTGGTGGACTATAGGCCTTGGGGTTTCGTGAAGAGTTCTGACAAGACTGAGCCCAGAGCATACACACAGGATGCCTTCACTTGTCCAAGGTCACCTATCTCAAAGAACTGTGATTCTATCTCCAGACTCAGTACAGAGCCTCTCTGCCTTCTCTCTCTGGCAGCTCTGCCTCCCTAGCTGAAGGACCCCTTCACTCCCTCCCTTCCTTCCTTCTTTCCATGCTTTCTTCCTCCCTTCCTTTCCTCCTTATTTGTTTTCTTGTCGACGACCATCGAGCCGAGCTGATGTTTTCCCTGGCTCTGGAACCAGCAGTGTGAGGGTGGGTGGCAGATTTATGGTGGCATTCTCATTCACGCTGCAGAAGCCCACACATCCGGAAGTATTCCCAAGGTGCCAATGTGTTATTATGCAACAGCCCGGGACTTCCCTTTCCCACTGTCCCTCCCCCAGAGCCCTCATCCCCAACACATAATAAGTTGCTTGTTAATAGGAACACCACCCACAAGACCTCTTAGGCAATGAGGCTGCGACCCGGCAATGTAGAAATTATCTTGTCCTTTCTCCCCCTTTTCACATATAACATACCCCAGGCCCGAGGTTTTTGGTTAAAAAAATGTGGTATCATCAGTAAACTGATAACTCTCCACACCCCACCCTGAGCGGCTCTGGCTGGAGGCATTGTTCACAGAGTTGGGAATTCTGCGTCTAAAGCACTGAGTCATAAACTACAGACAGGCTGCTGATAAAAGCTGAAGGAGGGGAGGTAATGGTCAAATTAGTCAGACAAAGTGGGAAGCATCCCCAACAGGGCTTGTGCTCAGTCATATATCTCCAGCGGGTGCTGGAAACGTGCTGCCTTCCGAGATGACATTTAGGCCATTATAGGGGTTGTGATTGTAGAAGGCTCTTCATGCCACGTTGATTTACCGCCCCGGGTTCTTCAGGAGAGCTGGGGTCTCAGCTCAGACTTGAGAGCCTGGGCTGCAGCTTGGGATCTCCCCTTGGGGGGTGTCAGTTTCTCCCTTCGTGAAATGAGAGTGAGCGTGCTGAGGGTCAAAAGGCTCCTTTCCCCTGTCTGACAGTGAGGAATCCTCAATTTGTCAAACATCCGTTTAAGGGTTTTGGGGTTTCAAATCCTGCTTGATGCTGATATATAGCTAAGCAAACAAAACCAAAGACCCGCACGTTGCCTTTTGCAGACACAAACACACACACATTCCCAGCCTGGCTCTCTTTCTCACTGCCTCCCCTCTCTCCTCTCCCCCATCCCCTGCCATTAGCATCGCTTTGTCTCTCTGCTCAGGACACAGCATCCCTAGCCATGTCCTAGAGCCAGGGCCAATAACTAAATTATCTGTGAGCAGATAAGGGGTGGGCGGAGGGATCAATCCATTTCCCCACCAGTCCCTGGGAGGGGCGGGGGTCACCGCACCTTGTGGCCCCTCTCTCAGGCTGCCCTGGCCTGCTCCCAGCCAAGGCGAGAAAGGAAAACA
This sequence comes from Tragelaphus eurycerus, assembly GCA_935064755.1. NCBI lineage: Eukaryota > Metazoa > Chordata > Mammalia > Artiodactyla > Bovidae > Tragelaphus > Tragelaphus eurycerus. Next base: position 3,358,499 of record CAKXYN010000083.1, read on the forward strand.
AGAAGATGAATCGCTATGTCTTCTTGGTGGATATTCTGATGAGAGTTTAGAACAACACTGACTAAAAAGGAAAACAGCATCTGGTAGGGGGAGGGGAAGAAGCGGAAGCATGGGCTCTGCTGGGAGTTGTGTTTATTATTATTTTTCTTTCTAACAACATGCAATCATAATAGATGACCCACCTCTCACCTTACAAAAAAAAAAAAAAATTGAAATAAGAAAAAAATAAAACATCTCCTGGCCGTCCATACTTTTTCAGACCTCCCTCCATGGAAAACACAGTGACTGTCACCAGAATACCTTCTTGAAATAAAACTTCTTTTAACTTGAAGACCTGTCTTTAAAAGAAGGAAAGAGAAGTGTTAGTGGTAGTCATGGAGGTGGTAATAATGGTGGTGATCTGTAAGCTAGAACGGGTGTCATGATTAAGGGTGTGGATTTTGGGTGAGAAGCAAGATCCAAAAAAATTTTCTCTGTGCCTCAGTTTGCTCATCAGTGAAATGGGTTAGTAATAGTCCCTGCCTCTCACAGTTGTTAAGATGAAATGAGGTTAAGTATGTAAATTTGAACTGTGGTGTTGGAGAAGACTCTTGAGAGTCCCTTGGACTGCAAGAAGATCCAATCAGTCCATTCTGAAGGAGATCAATCCTGGAATTTCTTTGGAAGGAATGATGCTAAAGCTGAAACTCCAGTATTTTGGCCACCTCATGCGAAGAGTTGACTCATTGGAGAAGACTCTGATGCTGGGAGGGATTGAGGGCAGGAGGAGAAGGGGACGACAGAGGATGAGATGGCTGGATGGCATCACTGACTCGATGGATGTGAGTCTGAGTGACCTCCGGGAGCTGGTGATGGACAGGGAGGCCTGGCGTGCTGCGGTTCCTGGGGTCGCAAAGAGTCGGACACGACTCAGCGACTGATCTGATCTGATCTGATCTGATGTAAAACATTTTATAAGTTAGACCTAGTAGGTGATATGTACGTGCTCGCTAATGCTGCTATTGTTGTCATGGATATCATTAATTTGAAACTTATGTCCATCTTCCCAGGAACCCGATGACATAAATGATGTTGATCCCAGTTGTGTAGAGGTTCGGAGAGGTTAAATAACTTGTCCAAGGTCACATAGCTAGGAAAAGCAGAGATGGGATTCACAGTACCTAAGTGAAGTCTGCACACTTGACCGTGACCTTATTTCATTTATCAGGCACCCAACTGGACCAACCTCTGTGCCAGGAGCCCTTCTGTCAAATGGTTTCATTTACCCTTCCTGCAACGCTGCTTCCTCAGAATGAGAACACCCATTTTGCTGATGAGGAGACTGTAACACTGAGAGTGTAGGTGAATTGTTTGAAGTCATACAGCCAACTGGGTCAGAGTAGGAGATTTTAACTCCAGTCTACCTGTTTTTAAAGACTGTGTCCAGCATCCAGATGAGCCCCACCAAAAGCCGTCGAGAGCCTCTCTTTTCCACTGTTTCTGCTGTGTTGCCACTGACACAGCCCGAAACGAAAGTGAATGCATAGATCCTTCCTGTGCCTCTTTCAGGAGTCATGAAAATGACAATTTCCAGTTATTATCACCCTATAAACATTACATTGCACAAACCCCAGGCCCTTGACTTAGGACCATCCTGTGTTTGGGGCTGCATTTTTGTTTATAATGGCTCACCCTCCGTTGACTATAGCCTCATTGTGTTTTAGCCTAGAAAGAGTTTGACACTTCAGTCCGTTGTCATGGCAACGTCAGGCCAAGGAGCCTGAGCTCAAAGGTCTCACTCTGGGGGTCATCTTGAGCATCTCCCATCCTCTCTCTGAGTCCCAGTCTTATGTTCTGGAAAATGGACATAATCATAACACAGTCACGTTTAGAGAAAGATGGAAGAGAGTCTGTAGAGTGTCTAGCACCGTGCATGGCAATCAGTAGACGTGTCTACTATCTCCCCACCCACCCCCACCCCCATTTGCCATCTCAGTTGTGAGGGATGCAAAGGGCACAGGTCCATCCCTGGGACAAATGGTCCTTAGCTGCATCCTGTCATCAGGAGAAGTGACAGAGGCCCCTTGATCTCCCCAGCTGACACGTGATGGGAGTGATCTAGATGAGCTCCAGGACTCTTCCAACCCTGACTTCCAGAATTTAAATCCCAGATCGTTATTGTTTTTAAACTGTGCATTTTAAAAGAAATGAGGGCTTGGGGAGGAGAAAGGAATTCCTTTAACCCAGAGGGTCAGAGGGGGTCACTGAGGGGACAAAGACAAGGGGAAGGGAGGCGATGGGGTGGAAGGCTGCCGCGCAGGGCGGTCTAAAGATCTGAAGTCCTCAACCGGGAGGTCTGATGGATGCATTCACACACCCTCGAGTCAGCACCGGTTAGGATCAAGCCTGCCATCCAGCCTCAGACCGCGGCTTACCACCTCCTTTAGAAGCCCGGGAGGCCTACCCCACAGAGAGGCCAGTCAGGAATGAAAAGAAACAGGATGGCCTCAGATGCCAGAAGGGAGGAATTCTCGCCCTCGGTCCAGGTTGGCCTCATGACTCCCAGGGAGGGGTCAGGCTCCAAAAGGACTCAGAGCTTTCCTGAAATCGAGGAATTAAGACCACACTTTGATGTGCGTGTTTGAAACGCCGTCCACATCCAAGACAGGTGAATCTGGGTAGCCAAGAACAAGGGCTTCTCTGTGGCACTTAAAGGGACCAGAAAGCAGACTGCCCCTGAGGTGCCTTGCTGTGCATCTGTGTGGTCAGGACCTCAGGTCCGAAAGAGCCCGCAGAGGGGAGAGGCCTGGGGGCGGGAGTCTTTCCTAGTCACTGGCTTTCTCTCCTCTTTCTTGGGGACCATGGTGGGTCAGAAGAGACATTTAATATTCATGAGCTGTGATCTCCACTTGAAGGGAGTGTGCCCTGGGGGAGATTGAAATATTAAGCAAGTGGGGGATATAGGCCTAATTGTATCCTCCTCTTCTTTTCGGGTAGAGAAGTAATGTGCTTAAAATAAAATGATGGATGGGCAGTCAGGACTGTGTGAAACCCCACTGCTATAGTCTGCAGAATGGAACGGCTATGGGCGCTAACATAAGCCAGGCCAAGGATGGTACACATCAGCTGCTGGGTCACATCATGCATTTAGTCACACAGTTATTGATGTCTGCTGGGCACCGAACACTGTGCTGGTGGCAAGGGAGATGTCCGTGAACAAGAAAGGCGAGGGAGGCAAAGGAAATAGGTCTGGCAATTATTGAAATGGAATTGTTGGAAATGCCACTGAGTGGAAATGTGTAGGGGTGTGTAAGTGATGGGCTGGGAGAGGCCCCCTTGGAGACAGGACCTTCAAGCTGAAACGTGAAGGTTGAAGAGAAAGTGGACAAAGTAGGGAGATGGGGAGCAGGGTGATGGAGCAAGGCTTGCAAGAAGTTCAGACTGCTAAATCCTCGAGGCAGGAAAGAGCTTTCGAGGAGTTCAGAGAAAGTCATCGTGGCTGGAGAGTGGTGAGGGGTGGGAGGGAAGAGCTTGGACCCTGCAGGTTCTGGGGACCCTGAGGAGGTTGCTCTTCCTGGCAGGAAGAGAAGGCAAGTCCTTGGTGTGCAGTCTACACACAGGAACAAGCCCTGCGCAGGGGCCCAGGAGCCATGTGCATGCTTGCCTAGATCAGGGGTCAGGAAACTACTGCCCGTGGTCAAGCCACACGTGCTGCCTCTTATGGCAGATCAGGTTTGACTGAAACGTAACTGTGCCCCTTGGTTTAGAGATGTGTGACCGCAGAGACAGTGGAGTAGTTCCCAGAGACCCTGTATGGCCCACAAAGTCAAGTTGCTGACCAGCTGCTGGCATAGATGGAGGAGTCTATAGGTGGGTGGAAGATTAGCCAGTCAGGGAGGTCAAGGCAGATGGGAGACAGAGTGGGGAGGCCATGACCTCTTCCGTGTCGCCCCTCAGCCTGTAGCAGCATAGTTGTAATTCTGTTCACTCCCCACGTTTTTTGTTTCCATGTCAGTTTCCCTCAGCCTTGAAGGAAGTCATCCTGCCCATCCCCATGTTTCCAGCATTCAGCTAGAGCCAGACTTTGGCCAATACACTGAGTCAAGGGATATTTGGAAGCAGAAAAGAGTGGCTGGAGATGCTCAGCTCCAGCTTAGTACCTACAGCTTCAGAAAACATCCTGGATCCTCCCCAGGTTGGAGAAGGGGGCACGTAGACCTTTAGTAAGAACCTACTATGGCTGTCTCATTTCAAATCCCCAGCACCCCTGGCATCCAGACATTCTCATCACCGCTTTCCAGATGACAGAGCAGAGTCCCCAGTGTTTAAGTGATTTTTGAGAAAGTGACCTCTGTTCCATAAATATTTATTGAGCAGGAAAACCAGCACAAGAGGAAACAAGCTTTCGCGAGTGTCACATCCCAGGCCAGCAGTTCTGCCACACACACACTCCTCTCTCTCCCTTCTTGGTCTTCCCGAGCTGCAGGAAGGCAGGGCCTGTTACTCCCATTTTGCACAAGAAGTAACTGAGGCTCCGGGAGATGAAAAGGTTTCTTTAAAGCAAGTGATTTTTAAGTGGCAGAGCTGAGGTTTGAACCCAGACCTGCCCAGCTCCGAAACTCAAGGAGCCAGTGTCCTCCAAAACATCAGATCTTCAGAATCAGTAGAAGTGCTGACATCTATATCTGTGTTGCCAGCCCTCTTCCATCTCTTCATTTCAAACAATAGTCATAACAGTCAAAACTACTGGTTATGCATGTAATGCTTTCCTCGGTTAACTCCTGTGCTTAATTGTGTTGACCCTATAGATAAGGAAAAAGCACGGAGATGTCAAGGCTCCCCAGTAAGGGATTCCAGCCGTGGAAATCTGTCTCTTAAACCCTCGAGCTGAACTGCTAATTTATGCTACCTTTTGATCATTAAGATTATCTAATAAAAACATGTGCTCTCGAGAGCTGAACAGCCTACCAGCAAAGAGATAATGAGAAGAGGAAACAGTGCAAGGTGCGAAAGGAATTTCACATCACACAAGGCTCAGAGGGTCTCTTTAAGACGCAGTCTGGAGTGTTTGTTTACAGATCATTAGCGACTCAACAGAAGGAGAAACTAAACGCGACTTTTTCTTTGCTGCTACTGATTAAGTACCAGCGAGAAATTAAGATAAAGCAAATCTGAAACTATAATAATTTTTAAGGGACTGGATTTTAATTTTAATTTGCCAGAGAGATAAAGTATCCCACACTGGGTGTCTGCAGCTCCCCTCACAAGTGCTAGGATTCCCTTCTTTGGCCTCAAGGCAGCAGCCTCAGGGGTTCTGCAAAGATGACTGGAAACAAATGTGACCACAGGAGAGATTCACACGGACATTTATCTATATTAAGCACCTGCTGTATACAAAGCTCTGTGCTAGGCAGGAGGCAGATGGGAGTGACAATCGGGGGCAGAAGGAGTCCTTCATTGCAGGGCTCTAGAGGGCAGTGGTCCTTAAAGATGTACAGGGATGGTTTAAGGAGACCCCAGGAGGAGTGCGGAGACCAAGGTGGGGGCTGATGAGTCTGTGAAGGCTTCCTGAGCAGTTGGACTCAGTGAAACCACACGCAGGGGTTCTGCTGCTCTAAAGGTCCAGAAGGAGGGTTCTTTTACAGTCCTATGGGCAGACAGGTCCCACAGAAAGCTGCTCCAGGGAGTCACAGGATGGATAGGTGGGTAGGTGTGATTCTGTGTCAAACAGTGGTTTCTGGGCAAAAGCAAGACAAGCTAGGAGCAGTGCTTTAAAAGGAGACTCCTGCTGTGGGATGCTCTTCAAGGGCCAGTGAAGTACTCTTGGCAACTTGACCTGAAGAGAAATCAGAGTGATTTTGGCTTTCAACACCAGTCAGAAGCCCAGCCCAAATGATCCAAAAGATTGAACTGAACTTCCAACTGCTATTGGCAGGATCTTAACTGATTTCTCAGTTCAGGAGTCCAAAACCAAGCATTATAACTCAAGTTCAGCCTCACTGCTTATGAGAGGGCTGCACCAGCATCTTCAACCCCCAGAATTTCCCAAAAGTCTTTGCGCCTTTTGCCAAGAGAACTAGATGGAGAGAGGGAGAGGAGAGGCCAGTTGACCTGACCCAGCAACACAGGGGCTGCCTCTTCTCCAGACTTGGTCCCCAACCATCTTTTTCCAACTGTGGAGTGTGGGTAGTGAGGTTCCATACTTCAAAGGGTAGCTGTGATATATTCTTTCATGCATTTATGGATTTATTCATCATACATTTGTTCAGCAACTCTTACATGTCAGATCCATGCTAAGGCACCAAGAATGTGCTAGCCTTGGGGCAGTCCCTGTTCTTCAGAAAGTGATGAATAAATATTGATTCTCATGGTTATTATAGATAATAACTTAGTTCTTACTCACAAGTAGAGAACACCCTGTCCCTGGAAGAGATCAACCAGAAAGTTGAGAGTCATCATGGAGCAAGGAAGGGGGTTCTCTTGGAGAGCATGGTTAAACGGACATGTGTGCATCCTCAGCTCTCAATCATGTCTGGCTCTGTTGTGACTCCATGGACTGTAGCCCACCAGGCTTCTCTGTCCATGGGATTCTCCAGGTAAGAACACTGGGTTGGGTTGCCATTTCCTATGCCACAGGATCTTCCTGACCCAGGGGTCAACCTGCATCTCCTGTGTCTCCTGCATTGGCAGGCGGATTCTTTACCATTGTGCCAAAGAACGATTTTGGGGGGAAGCGAAAAAACAAACATGGAAGTTACCTGGTGGCTCAGACAGTAAAGAATCTGCCTGCAATTCAGGAGACCTGGGTTCAGTCTCTGGGTTGGGAAGGTTCCCTGGAGAAGGGCATGGCTACCCACTCCAGTATTCTTGCCTGGAGAATCCCATGGACAGAGGAGCCTGGCGGGCCACAGTCCATGGGGTCACAAGAGTGGGACATGACTGAGCACGAATACTTTTTCAAAAACCAAACATACTCCAGTATTTTTCTCCTTCAGCTTACCTGGTTCTTTGTTGAACGTCTTAACTTCCAGGGCCTCTGAAATGTTACCTTCTTCCAGTTTTCCTTAACCTCTCTGCCTATCCCTACATAGACATGTTATGCCTACCTTTTAAATATTCTTTCTCCGAAGTTCCATAATGGACTCTCTTCCCAGTCTCCGCACTCTCTCCCTAACCGCATCATTCGAAACCAAGACTGCAAAATCTGTGTGCAGTCTGAGGCCTTTATCCTGACCTCTGGACTAGTCTATCCAATGATTCTATCCGATCCCCCGCAGGTACTCAGACTCAACACAGGTAACCCAAGGCTTGCCATTTTCTCCCCAGAGCTGCTGCAGCTCCTGTTTTTCTCAGTCTCAATGGAACTAGCCAACCAGCTATTGAAGCCAGAAGCTTGGGAAACAATCTCCACTCTTCCCTATTTCCTACATCCAGTCACCATTCTGACCAGTTCACTTTGAACACTTCTCCTTCCAAATCAATCCTACTTCTGTCTCCCTACCTGAGTCTCCAGACCCGCCCCTACATTTAGACTCCTGCCTGAACCACCCTAGGAGAGGTCAGCTAGGTCCCTGCTCCCATCTTTGCTGGCTCCAATCTATCCTCCAGTATAATGAGTATGTGCGTGCATTCTAAGTTGCTTCTACTACTGCTAAGTCACTTCAGTCATGTCCGACTCTGTGCAACCCCATAGATGGCAGCCTACCAGGCTCCCCTGTCCCTGGGACTCTACAGGCAAGAACACTGGAGTGGGTTGCCATTTCCTTCTCCAATGCATGAAAGTGAAAAGTGAAAGTAAAGTCACTCAGTCGTGTCTGACTCTTAGCGACCCCATGGACTACAGCCCACCAGGCTCCTCCATCCATGGGATTTTCCAGGCAAGAGTACAGAAGTGGGGTGCCATTGCCTTCTCTGTTGCTTCAGTTGTGTCCAACTCTTCGCCACCCCATGGACTATAGCCCACCTGGCTCCTCTGTCCATGGAATTCTGCAGGCAAGAATACTAGAGGGGGTTGCCATGCCCTCCTCCAGGGGATTTTCCCAACCCAGGGATTGAACCCGCATCTCTTCCATCTCCTGCACTGGCAGGTGGGATCTTTACCACTAGTGCCACCTGGGAAGCCTAAGTTTCCTAAAAGGCAGATGTCATTCTGTCCCTCTCCTTTTAGAAGCATCAGTGGCTCTGCATTGCCCTTGAGATGAGTCTCAGTTCTTACTGTGGCATGCAGCGTCTCCTAACTTTGCACCTACAGCCCTGTTCTCCGCTTCCTCCCTCTTGCTCTCAGCCACCCCGCCCCCCAGCCTCCTGGAATGTCTACCTCATCCCAGATTGATTTCTCCTCTCAGAGACTTAGCCCAGATATTGCCTCCTAAGGAGAGCTCTCAGATCTGGGCAAGATCAGATGAGGGGGTCTCTTCTCTGTGATCCTATTTGCTGCTGCTGCTGCTAAGTCACTTCAGCCGTGTCCAACTCTGTGTGACCCCATGGACGGCAGCCCACCAGGGTCCTCCGTCCCTGGGATTCTCCAGGCAAGAACACTAGAGTGGGTTGCCATTTCCTTCTCCAATGCATGAAAGTGAAAAGTGAAAGGGGAAGTCGCTCAGTCTTGCCCAACTCCCAGTGACCCCATGGACTGGAGCCTTCCAGGCTCCTCCGTCCATGGGAATTTCCAGGCAAGAGTACTGGAGTGGGGTGCCATTGCCTTCTCCGACAGCATTTGCTACCTCTGAGCAAAACAGGGTGCAGTCGATAACTTCCTGCCTCTCTCGGCAACCCCTGAGCTCCTGGAGTGCTGAGCCTGGGGTCCATTCATCTCACTTCCCAGCAATCCGTCCAGGACCTGGCACATAATTCGCAGCTCAGTAAATATAGGAGAAATGAGTGAAGGGAGGATATATTTCTTAAGAGACATTTTTATTCCTGAGGCAACAAACTGTGGTAGAACTTTGTTGGTCTTTAGAGTCGGACAAACCTCAGTTCGACTCACAGCCTCTCCACTTTCCAGCTATCATCTCAGGCCAGACATCTCAGTCTGAGGAGCTTAGGATGGAGGTTCTGTGCTCAGGCTCCAGAGCTGGGTTGCTTGGTTCAAATTCCAGTTCTCTCACAAAAAAAGGGGTGGGGGCCACTTCAGTTTCTTCATCTATGAAAACGGCAGGTTTGCGAGGTTGACAGGCCACAGAGCTAGAAAGCACCGTGGTAGTGTTTGCCAGGAATGTTCTTGGAGTTTTATTATACCTTCCCTGCAAAGCTGGGACAGCTGGAATGGTCACTCCTCTGCTATCGCACAATGCCAACCGTGGTCATAGCAGCGGGCAGTCCAGTAGCTCGTGTGAACTCTCTGATAACCCCCGAATTGAGCTGCTTTTCAAAACCAAGTCCCGGCTTCCACTAGCTTCCTTTCTGGGAGGGAGCCTAATTAACTAGTAGCTGGAAAGGACGGCAGGTAGGCCCCCCCACCCCCACCCCCGCCCCCAGGCAGAGAATTCAAAGGGAAGTAGAGAAACTGTGTAAATAACGCTGCTTTGAGGGGCATTTAAGCCAATGGTCTTTGTTAAGGAAATTGATGGCTTTGTAAGTACTGCCTCTGAAGGGAGTACTTGAGTTGATGGTCCCCCATCTCCCCTCGTAAATTCCCTAATGGACTGTGGGCCCGGAGGCTGGAGGCTGGGCCCACGCCTGTTCAATCCCATGCCAACAAAAACTCAGATTCTCCTTAAAAAAATTTTTTTAAGGTTTAACCAAAATATGAGTTACTGAGCTGGTACAGTTTAACGGGCAGAAAGTAGCAGAGACAGATTGCTTCCTTTAGGGAAGGGGAGGCTCGTGATCCTTCGAAGAACCTCGCAGAATCTTTTTGCATGCTAGGCGCATGCTATGCATTTTCTATACAGCTTCTCATTTTTATCCTCCTAACGTCTGGGAAGAGTCATTATTTCACCAACTGCCAAAGAAGAAACTGGGAATCCGAGATGAAGCACTCTGCTCATCCACACCCAGCTAATTAGTGGAGAGCAGGGATGTGACCGCAGCTCCGTGAGCCCCCTCAGCCCCCGAGTACCACAGAACTGCAGGGCATCTCCGAGAGAATCAGATCAGCTTGTCTCATTAGCTCCTCCTCAGCACCCACATCCACACAAAAGACAGGAACTGGCCAGCAGGGGCGGATGGGAGGGTGTGGATTTTGGAATCACGCTAATCGCGGTTTGAGCCTTAAAACCTTAGGTAATGCCTCAACCTTTCTGCATATCAATTTCCTTGTCTGTTAAATGGGGATAAAAATTGCACCAGGTGCATAGGGCTCTTCTAGGATTAAATGACGTTGCATATTTAAAAACATCTAAGGATGTCATTCACTTCTCAAATATTGTTACTGCATGGTGGCTACCATTTTCTCTTTGTTTTTACTGAAGTGTAGCTGATTTACAATGTTGTATTAATTTCTACTGCTGCTGCTGCTGTGTCGCTAAAGTTGTGTCCAACTCTGTGCGACCCCGTAGGCGGCAGCCCACCAAGCTTCCCGTCCCTGGGATTCTCCAGGCAAGAACACTACTGTACGGCAAAGTGATTTGGTTATACGCACACACACATATAGATAGATACACATTCTTTTTAATGTTCTTTTCCATTATGGTTTACCATAGGATATTGAATACAGTTCTCTGTACTGTAAGATCTTATTGTTTATTCATTCTATATAGAATAGCTTACATCTGCATGGTTTGTTGTTGTTCAGTTGCTAAGTTTTGCCTGACTCTTTGTGACCCCATGGACTGCAGCATGCCAGGCTTCCCTGTCCTTCACTGTCTCCCAGAGTTTGCTGAAACTCATGTCTATTGAGTCAAGGATGCCATCCGAGCATCTCATCCTCTGTCGCCGTCTTCTCCTCCTGCATGGTAGCTATTATTTTAATTAGAGAAGTTGAGGAATCCTGAGTGGATTGCTGGAGAGATTTTCCAGAGAAATGTCTGGTTAAATATGGATAGAGAATGGAGACTAATAACAAAAACAAGCAGGGTTAGGAATTTGGCGGGGGCGGGGGCAGGCGGGGAGCCTCTGCATGGCAGAGGGTGGGGAGAGCAAAGGGAATCTGGCCCCTTTAGGAGATGGCCACAGTCTCAGCCTGCCTAGAGCTGAAACTGCAGTACACTAGAAAGAAGGCCACAGACGCAGACTGGGACCAGGTTATGCCTCATCAGCTGTTATCAAGCCTCGGTCTCAGTGCCTTCTGAGGTAGCCAATTTTATTCTCAAACCAACTGCAATTTGTTGGAAGAGTTTTCTGCTGTGTCCCCTCTGAGCCTCCTCTCCTTCAGATTAAGCGTCTTCATACCTGTGTGAGCACTGCTTCCTGATGACGCCTGCCTTGGGTCCCGTCCACTGACTGTGTCCTGGTTCATCAAGTCAGTGGTCCAGAACTGGTCTGTCCAGCCATCTCTAGGACCAGAGAGGGCTTCTCTGACCTCTGTTCTGGAATCCTACTGCCTTTTGTCAGTAAGGTTATCTGCAATCTCACATTCTTGTTTGGGCCAATACCTTCTCCAGTTGATAGAAATGGATCCCAAGGTGACTGCTACTCTTTGAAACTTTCTTTGAGCATGAATAGTTATGCTGACCATTATCTGTCATCTCTGATCAAAAACAACAGGGGTTTTGATTGATATTTTCAAATATTCCAAGTTAGCTTTTAAGATTGAGGACCAATGGCCGTCCTTTTTTTTCTTTCTTCCTCCTTCCATCTCTTCTTCCCATCTTTCCTTCCTTCTTTCCCCTCTTCTTTCCTTATTGGGAGGAAAGAGACAAAAATATATATACATGTTTCTAGAAGAACAAAATACAGTTCAATGATACACATGAAACATGTAGATTCAAGTTAACATAACATGAGTGGCCCACTCTTCATGCAAGATAAAGAAAACTTACCTGAGTGCCGTTCTGCCCCTTGACTGGGCTTCTGTTTTTCAGAGCACTGCAGCACGTGTCCTAACCTGGAGATTAAGCAAGCTGTGGTTTAAATGTCTTATCTTCTTGGTCTTATCTCAATCATATGGCAAGAGGACAGTCTTCAAGGCTGGCTAAACCAACCAGGGCTCAGGGTGGGAGGGATCCATTTTTGACACTCCAGCTTCTTGCATCAGAACCCTACCAAGAACCTAACACACTGTGTTCACCCTACTCACGATTTATGCCAGACAAGGGTGACTGGCTTAGCTCCATGTGGTGCCTTCAGTTCCTCAGCTACTGTTAGCCTGCTGCTGCTAAGTCACTTCAGTCGTGTCTGACTCTGTGCAACCCCATAGACGGCAGCCCACCAGGCCCCGCCGTCCCTGGGATTCTCCAGGGAAGAACACTGGAGTGGGTTGCCATTTCCTTCTCCAGTGCATGGAAGTGGAAAGTGAAAGTGAAGTCGCTCAATCGTGTCTGACTCTTAGCGACCCCATGGACTACAGCCTACCAGGCTCCTCTGTCCATGGAATTTTCCAGGCAAGAGTACTGGAGTGGGTTGCCATTGCCTTCTCCGACTGTTAGCCTAGACTTGTCTAAAAGCCCCTCTTCTCTGGCATCTTGAGGATGTCTTAGAAGACTGACTGGCTGCTTGTTTTGCTGGACTGAAGAGTAGACGTGCATGCGTGTACCTACCAACTTTTATTTGCATTGTTTTGCTTTAGGGTCACATGCGTGGATTTCTCACAGTTCGATTCAATTTCTGTTTGATATTGCATATTCCCAATAGTTATATAATGAACCTTAGTTAGCCAATAAGAACTCTTGGCCTGTAATAATGAACTGTGCAGCATTCAAGGAGAGTTACTTAAACTTTCTGAAACTCGGTTGGTTGCTGTATTTGCAAAACAAAGCATGTAGACTTGATAATTTCAAAAGACTTTTGCAGTGTTAAACCTTTATTCATTCATTCAGCCAACAGTTCATAATTGTCTTCTGTATTCTGAAATTGTAATGCAGATGTGGGCAAAATAGCATTTGATCCTGCTCTCATGGAGTGACCATTTTGTTTTGGAGAGAATACAATGGTCATTAATAAACTTTGAAGAAGCAATGTAGTGTTATGTAGAAAATAAAATAGACCACTGGAGGAGAGAAACTGGTGTAAAGTTAGCATGATTAGAGAAGTCCTCATTAGGCAGGTGATGGTTGAGGGCAGACTGACATGATGAATTGGAAAAGCTATGTAATGCTTTGGGAGATGAGTTCTAGATTGTACCTGTGATAATAAAATGTAGAAACAACACCATGGTTCAGTATTTTCCATAACACTATTTTATCTGATCATTACAACCACTTTCTGTAATGGGTAGAAAAAGTAATATTGTCATTTTTAATAAACAAAAAGAATGGAACCCACAATGATGCTGTACATTCAGTTCAGTTCAGTCATGTCTGACTCTGTGACCCCATGAATCAATAATCTGGTGACAAAGCTGAGTTTCAAATTTTGGTTTCCGGTTCCTCTTCCATACACTTTTTGTTACGCATTTTCCTCCGCATTCCTCGAGAGCTCTTCTGCATTCTTCTTGGTTTTAGTCTTGTTGAACGTGCTTCCCCATCTTCAGATGGAAGAGTGGATTTAATAATTAAAAGAAAGTTAAAAAAAATCAAGAAGCAAATACATTTTAGAGTGACTTAGTTGAAGGGAATCATAAAACTGATTCAACTCTTTTTCCCTCAAAGGGAAACTACAGCCCTGAAAGGGAAATGCCATGGTCAAAGTCATGGGTATATTAGTGGACATCTGAAACTCCAGTACTTTGGCCACCTGATGCTAAGAACTGACTCATTGGAAAAGGCCCTGATGCTGGGAAAGATTGAAAGCAGGAGGAGAAGGGGATGACAGAGGAGGAGATGGTTGGATGGCTTCACCGACTCAATGGGCATGAGTTTGAGTAAGCTCTCGGAGTTGGTGATGGACAGGGAGGCCTGCGTGCTGCAGTCCATGGGGTTGCAAAGAGTCAGACACGACTGAGCAACTGAACTGATTTTAGATTTCAGTTCTCTTGACCAGACTGCTGATCATGAGGAAGGGCCCTCTTTCTTTCTTTTTTTCTTTCTTCTCTCTCTCCCTCTCCCTTCCTCTCCTCTTTCCCCCTGGCCCCCAACTTTTTGTTGGACTGATGAGATCATATTGAAACCACTGACACTTCATTTGTATTTTGCTATCTTTTAGTTGTTGTTTTTATTTTTTTATTCATTTTTTAAAATTAACTTTTTTATTTTAATTGGAGCCTAATTACTTTACAATATTGTAGTGGTTTTTGCCATACATTGACATGAATCAGCCACGGGTGTACATGTGGCCCCCATCCCGAATCCCCCGCCCACCTCCCTCCCCATCCCATCCCTCTGGGTTGTCCCAGGACACCCGCTTTGAGTGCCCTTTTTCATGCATCGAATTTGGACTGATGATCTATTTCACATATGGTAATATACATGTTTGGATGCTATTCTCTCAAATCATCCCACCCTTGCCTTCTCCCACAGAGCCCAAAAGTCTGTTCTTTATATCTGTGTCTCTTTTGCTTGTGCTTTGTTATCTTTTATCATCTTTCTTTTCTGTTACCTTTTTTTTTTTCACAGACTCTCTGCATATGAATGCTTCAGATTGTTTATCTGCATTTATTATTAGCTTATATCATCCAAAACAAATTTCATTTTGTCATTTCCTGTTCATACTTTTAAAGGCCTTCAGGTCCTGGGTATCACCCTTCTTCCGTCTGCGCTTAGAATGTCTGTCCTATTTCACGAGCACCGTGTCATTCACTGCAGTGCTAAATTTTACCCCTTCTTTCATTTATGAGATAGCATTGAAACCCAAAAGAGACTCAGCTGAAAATCATTCAGGGCTTTGAACAGCCTTCTCTGTGGGATGTATTGTTATTTATTAGGATCACTATCTTTAATTACAATCTTTTTAGGCCATCTAAAAAAAACTATACTAAATTCAAACTGATGTAAATGTATCTTCAAGTTTCAATTCATAAGCCCATCAAATGTCTTTATTAAATTTCAGCTTAGTAGGCACCACCTTTTCTATCCAGATATTCCATTTCTTTGCAGATTCAGTCAAGAAAGAAAATAAAACAATATATAGGACAGATGGTGAGGCAGGAAGTCTCATGTGAAAAAAATAATATGGGATGATTTAGATAGAATTGGATTTCCCCCCTTAATATGTGCTTGATTTATAATATGATATCACTCTAATTAACATTTTCCTTAAAAAAATCTTTCTATAGTATAGTCTGCAGAACAGATTCAAATCAGGTTTGAGACTTCTTCATTACAGTCAGTAACAGAGATTCTGAAACTCTAAGAAAACGTTGTTAATTCATAATTTGTTGAGTACCTGCTCTGAGGCTGGCATTGTTCTAAGAATTAGAGGTGCAAAAAGAAGTGTGACCAGGGCCAGCCCAGAAATATCTCACAATCCAAGAGTTATGCATATTCACTCGTTCATTCATTCATTTGTCCTTAAATATCAATTATATAATATGGGAAGGTGATTTTCTTGATCCTACAGAAAGAGGCACATGTTGAGATAGTCTTCCAAGAAACTTATGTCATCTAGAAGGCAGGGAACAATAATAAATATACTTTATTTTTAGATAGTGACTAATGCTGTGAAGAAATAAGATTGTATGCTACATTCTAATGGGGATGGAGGAATAAGATGTGAACTTACTGTAAGAAGGCAGAGTTGTTATTAGAGGAAGTAGTGTGTGAACTGAGCCCTAAGTGATGAAAAGAATCCCTAAGTGATAAAAAGAAGCTTCCCCTCCTGGGAAAAGCCATGGTGGGAAAAAGTATTCCAGGTAAAGGAAATAGCAAGTTTGAGTTTTCTAAACACTAGCAAGTTTGGCTTATTTAAGGAACAGATACTTGTTGAATGATTGGATATATGGATGGATAGATGGATGAATATCTGAACGGATGGATATGTATCAGGATGGAGGAATGGAGGAATATCTGGAGGAATGGATGGATAGGGGGTTAATGAATGGAAGGTAATACACAAGAAGGATAACAGTAGAAAATGGTAGTGAGTATAGTAGAAAATGAAGTGACTTGGCT
Source organism: Tragelaphus eurycerus (assembly GCA_935064755.1). Classification (NCBI taxonomy): domain Eukaryota; kingdom Metazoa; phylum Chordata; class Mammalia; order Artiodactyla; family Bovidae; genus Tragelaphus; species Tragelaphus eurycerus. Next base: position 3,374,563 of record CAKXYN010000083.1, read on the forward strand.
GGGATACAGTCTTTGCATTTTGTTCTATGTGACATGGGAAGCCACTGCAAAGTTTTAGTGGAGAGTGGCCTGATGTGGTTTATGTTGTTAGAAAACCCCTCTAGCTATGTTCTGGAGGAGGGAAAACAGGGAAGCAGACACGGAAGAGAAACTGGTTAAATAAATAAGTGATGCCATAGTGATGGTGGCTTGGATTAAGGGTGTTGGTGATTGGACAGAAGTGGATCTTTTTGGAATATCCTGAGACAAAAGAATGTGTTACAGGATGTGTTCATGAACTGTATGTGGTATTAGAGGGTGGATGGAAAAAAAACAGGAGAGATGATTCAGAAGATTTTTAGTTTGGCCATTGTTGGGCAATGTTATCATTTACTAAGATGGGGGAAAAGAAATTTGGGAAGAAGCCATTACTCATATTTTAGACATGTTGATTTACTGATGACTTGAGGTATTTAAGTAGAGATGTCATTGCAGGAGGCTGGGACTCAGAGGTCATATCTAAAGAGATGTTTGAGTCATTGGTACATCAGTTCTTTACATTTTTATTTAAGTATTGGGACCAGATGAGACAATGTAGACAGATAGGAAAAGGGAGGCCAAGACCTTGCCCTGAAAACTGGCAGCATTTAGCAGAGGGAAGCGGAGACAGCAGATGAGTCTATGTGGGAAGGTCTGACAGCTAGAGGGGGACTGGTATGCTTGATGTCATGGAATCCAGGGCAAAATGCTTCAGGAAGGAAGGACTGGATGACTTCTTCATGTTTCAGAACTGTTGGATATTGTAGTTGTTTTTGGCAACATTGAGTCCGTGGCGATCTTGACAAGACCGTTTTCTCTGTGTGTGTGTGTGTGTGTGTGTGTGTGTGAGGGAGGTGAGTTCGGAAGCTAGACGGGAGAGAACTGAAGAGTGAATTGTCAGAGAGAAAGTGGAAAATGCAAGTTTAGATAGTCCTCAGTCAATTTCATTATGAATTGTGGGAAGGGAAATGTAACCAAAGAGGGATTTTATTTAAAAAAAATTTTTTTTTAACGTACATTGCTTACTTTTTTAATTAAAAATCTGCCTAGGCAATATCCTGCTTTGCTGGTTTGGAAATAGAAAATCATAACTCAAGGAACAGAGTGAAATAGTTTTTGCTGGACAGCAGTGATGCAGAAGAATGACATGGGGCTTCATGGAGCTGAAGATGCTAGAATTAGATCTTGACAGAAGACCTGTAGGCAGGGACTAGCCTTTTATGCTAAGGAAATAAGCGGGGAGTGGGCAACTCTGAGGTGTGAGTTCTGGAGAGGAACTCTATGCTTTTACAGTAGAGGTGTGGTTGGAAATGAGAGTAGATGGGGAGGTTGGAGCTGGATAACAAAAGGACTTGAGCACGAGATGGGGAGGCTCAGATTTTGCAGGAGTCAATTGAGAATTTCAAACTGGATCAGATTTACATTCTAGATGAATCACTATAGGCTGCTTTGTGAGAAGGTGTTGAAGCCAGGAAGACCCGAAGCCACAGTGAGAGGGTTGTAAGGGGTGAGTGGTCCCTTGGAAGATGCTCTCTGTGACTGTGGAGGTGGAGTGATCGTTGGCGACCCCACCCAGATTCACTCTTCTTTTCCTAGCACTTTAGATTTGCTCACTGGTGCTTGGTTGTCTCAGGGAAACGCAGAAAGGGATTTCTGGCCTACTTTGGTAGATGGCCAACCCTGAAAGGAACCAGAAACCCACTTAAGCTCCCCAGATTCAGTAGACCTAATTGGCATCTGAAGCTTGTTAGCGGGTTCATGGTTCTTTAGAAGCCCTTCACCACCCTGATTTTTGTATTCCGAACAGGCTGATCTGGTGGTGGAAGTTAAGGACAAACCTTGGTTTGAATAGAATGAAGTGAGGTCAGCGATGTGGGTTTCACTTAAAGTCTTTAAAATATCTGGACTTTAAAATAAAGTCCAGATATTTCTGTTCCAGAGGAAACATTTGCCAGGATAGCCACCAGCCCATCTCAAGCTTCCCCTTTATAAACCTTTGGGGGTTAAGTACTCCATCCAGTTTCCCCCATTCCAAGAAGATATTATTTGGACACAAAGATTGTGCATTTTTTGGTCTCTTTTTGTTGTTGTTTGGCTGAATTGTTATGTGGCATGAAGCTTGTTGTGGTTGGACCCACCCCTAAACAAACAGCTGAACTTAAAAAAGAAAATACTATTTTTTCTGGTGTTGAAAAAATAGTCATCACTGGACTGACAGAGAATATCCTGATGCCAATCCTGTTCCCTCAGCTGGAAATAGAAACAGATGCTAATTTCTCAAAACCTGACCCATCTTCAGAGACAGGAGGTTGAGAAAGACAAGTAAATCTACCCATCGTTGGGAAGGCAGGCCACCAAAAAAGGCGTGCATTCAAATCCCTGTGTCTTCATTGAGACCTAAGTCAAATCTGTCATCTATCTCCCCTTGCTTGTAGCTCTCATTTCTCTCTGCAGGTAGTTTTTTTGTTTTTGTTTTTTCCCCTTATTGGACTGTTGACTTAGTAATCCCAATAGCTTCAGACTTACTATACTTAGCTGGTACCAGGGGCTATTGTGAAAACTGAAACCAGAGATTCTCAAAAGTGATAGTGAACTTGGATAAAGATACCCTTTGGTTGCCATAATTATATACTGAAACCTTGATATAATAAGGTGGCATGGTACAGTAGAAAAGGAATTATATCATGGGTTTGAGAACTAATGTTCTGGTCTTATATCTCCTGGAAATTTTTTCTGAAGCCTTCAGAAAATGACTTCAACTTTATGAGCCTCAGTTTTCCCATACATAAAATGAAATAATTGCTTTCGGCTCCAGAATCATCAGCATCATGATCACCATGATCATAGGCCATTTTTCAATCACGTTTTATGTTTTAAGTACTTTACTTGTGTTTACCACTAGTCTGTAAGTTCTGTGGAAATCTCAAGGATTCTACTGGTATAACAAATTACCAAAGTTTCTAATCAAGCTAAGTTAATTAACATTCTCCAATTGGATTGAAATAGTTCTGGTCTAAGTAATTATTTTCTTTTTCCTTAGGTTATTACTTCCCCCATCCTTTCTTGTTTGTTTTAGTTTACTTCATTTCTAGCTATTTAAATTGAAAATAGCCCATGCACTCTTCAATCATTTCTATTCCTGAAGATGCCCTAGAATCTAGGGCTGTGTAAATAAAAAGTAGACATTTCAGAAATTTGAGCAAACTCTGGGAGATAGTGAAAGACAGGGGAGCCTGGCATGCTGCAGTCCATGGGGTCGAAAAGAGTAGGACATGACTTAGTGACTGGATACCAGATTTCTAATTAAGAGGACTTCTCTAACCCCTACCTTACCCCAGTATCATCATGGTTAAGAATAAGCCCTGTGCCTTTAAGACTCGCATCGCTTTCCATTGGTGTCTCTTATGCTGTTTGAGTACACCCAGCACTTTGTCAAGGCAGTCTAAAAGGTAATCCTGTTTTCATTTTCCATATGGGGAAACTGAGGCACAGGGAGGTGAAATACCAAGCCCATGTTCACCCAGGAATCAGGGACAGATAAGGAGCTTGAATCCAGGGTTTCTGACTTCAAGGATGAGAGCTTTTAACAATAGTTCATATAACAGCCTTTGCTTATACTTAAAAGTAAATTTGTCTCATTTTTCTCTGGCTTGTTAAGGTTTCAATTAGGTATGACAGTCCCTGCTTATCCCAAATAGTGTCCTTCAGACATGCTTCAGGGGAGCAGAGGCAAGGGAGTTCATCTTGATGCTCCAGACTGATGGGAATTGAAAATTAAGTCAGTGAGAAGCAGCATCAGCTGTGTCTGTCCACTTACAGAGCGTCCATCTGTGGGCTCCTGGAGCTGAGCTCACCCCTGGCAATTGAAAACTCAGCCAGGGAAGACAGACTTGGCAGTGTCTCCCCACCTATATCAAGTCTCCTAGCTGGCTAGAGCAGATTCCTAAGTCTGTCACTGCATGAAAAGAAGGGAATCTGAAGTGGAGAGTTCCCTGATGTCACGGGAAGATGGGGTGAGATGGAGTAATCAGACTGCCCACTGGAATTCCACTGTAAGCAAGTCACTGCCCCCGTCCCTTCACCCCGAGACCTAGTCGAAAGAAACACTTCACGGTGTACAGAGCCTCAACTATATTGGAACAAGAGTATGTGCATTGAGGGTACTGAATTTTCCTCCTTCCTTCATTCATTCATTCAGCAAGTATTTGTTTTCAGAATACCCCTCCTGATGGGATGTATTATTACCAATGCCACCTAGCTACTACTGGAGAAGCAGAGGGGCAGGGCGATCGTTTGACCTTGGTATTGACTTCAAACTCTTTTCCCCTGCAACCTGCTCAGCTCCCCGCAGAAAGCATTCAAGAAGCATTGAGGAAACTGGGGTCATGAAAGCAGGAAGGGGATTTTGTTTGATTGTTTTGTTGCTGCCTTTGTTTTTCCTGGCCCACACATTTGTATTCCATTCCTCACCCGGCTTTCTTCGGCGCTGGGGGCATGCGAGTAGAGAAGGAGAGAGAATTCCCTAGATGAAGACTGGCAGACGCAGCTGAAGGGCCCCTGGGATGCTCATAGCAAGAGAAACTGCATAGCAGAGTGCAGGGATGTTATTCAAAAAAAGGGACTCTCAGCAGCTTTGTCAGCAGAATCTTGGGGAAAACAGGTCCATTTCTCTCTCCCCTCCTCCCTCCCCCGTCCCTCCCTCTCCTCCATCTCTCTTCCTCCCCTCTTTAGCCTCATTTCCGCTCTCTCTTTTAAAGCTCCCTCTGCCTATCTATCTATCTATCTATCTACTATCCTCCTGCTACGGACCACTGCCTATCTAAGTGTATATTGCCCTACCTGTGTCTGCCTCTGCCTCTCCTCCAGAGCCTGCAGGATGCACTAGCTCTAAGCAGACAGATTGAGGTCTTCCACATAATCAGGAAGGAACCAGCCTTCATAAGAACTCAATTCTAGCTCCAATTCCTGCCACTCTGTGGTCTCTTTGAGGAAATAAATCAATGTACCCTAGAAAGCAGATCATATGCAATCTTACCATCATAATCTCACCCTATTTGTCTTCATATTGGAGGAGAAGGGAGGTGGTACCAAGAGGCAGACAACCTCAGGACCTTATCCTCAAGGGGGTGTGCCTTCATGATCCTGTAGATAAGATGTGCAGTGGAAGATCTCTCTGCTTGATGTAGAAAGTCCAGGCCCCTGCTTCTGGTCCTCCACCAACTGGCTCTGTTGCCTGGAGGCAAATGCCCTCTTTCCTGCTATGGTTTTCAGTTCAATAAAATGGGTGAAGGGACTGGGATGGTACACCTCATCACACGAAACCATTGCAACAACGCTGGGTAGAGATTATTATCCATTCTTCTTGAATGAGGGAAGTGAAGTTCAGAGAGGTTAGGTTATTTAAGCCCTGTGGCACTTGTGTATGGCAGAGTTAGCACTTGAAGCTAGCTTTGTTGTTGTTCAATCACAAAGTCACGTCTGACTCTTTGTGACCCCATGGACTGCAGCATTGCCAGGCTTCCCTGTCCTTCACTATCTCCCAGAGATTCCTCAAACTCATGTCTATTGAGTTGATGATGCCATCCAACCATCTCATCCTGTCATCCCCTTGTGCTCTTGCCTTCAATCTTTCCCAGCATCAGGGTCTTTTCCAGTGAGTAGGCTCTTCACATCAGGTGGCCAAAGTATTGGAGCTTCAGTATCAATTCCTCCAATGAATATTCAGAGTTGATTTCCTTCAGGATTGGCTAGTTTGATGTCCTTGCTGTCAAGGGACTCTCAAGAGTCTTGAACCTAGCTTTGTTTGATGCCCTAAACCTATGCCCTATGCAGTTCCCTTTATTGAGTTTCTAAAGAGTAAAGTCTGGATGGATGACTTGTCACTCTCAGATCAGAGTGAGTTTTATTATATGTGAGTTGGCCACATTCACCAGGAGCCTGGAGCTCCTGAGAAGTGCTGAGCCTGTATTCTTTCTGTACTTGAACTGCAAGGCATGCTACTGGTCACTGGAGTCCTCAGCTGGCTCAAACTCATCCTTAAATAATTGAATTATAATGGATTGATTTATTCTGGCTCTTTTGATAGTATTTCACTATGTAAACTGTTTGCAGAAATAAACAAGGGATTTTGGAGCTTGGAAGGGGCTCAAAATTCTGCTGCCCCTGAATTCAATGATTCCTTTTTTCAGATAGTCAGCATCACAGAAATTCAAGGCTTATTTCTACTTGACCCAGGCTCTTTCCATTTGGGGGAATGCCTCTTGAAAGTGTTTCAAGTGAATACTGATTTTACAAGCTGATTCAGTTCAGCCACTTAGGAATAAATTAAACCCTTAACGAGAAGAGTATTTTTTTTCTTGACCATTATTTTAAGATATACACTGTGTGTTTATGTCCACTTCTTATAAAGTTGTGTGGCTATTTTGAGAGGTTGTCCTTGCTGGTTTCTGTACTACAGATGGGAAGCCAGAGGGTGAGAAGTGAAGCTGATTGTGCAAAGTTACATACCTAATATGAGTTTCCCTGGTGGCTCAGACAGTAAAGAATCTGCTTGCAGTGCAGGAGAACTGGGTTCGATCCCTGGGTTGGGAAGATCTCCTGGAGAAGGGAATGGCAGCCCATTCCAGTATTCTTGCCTGAGAAATCCCATGGACAGAGGAAACTGGCAGGCCACAGTCTATGGAGTAACGAAGAGTTGGACACGACTGAGCATCTAACACATACACACCCCTCCCGAGTACGAGGGGCAGAAACCAAACCCTGGTTTTAAATGAGGCTTCACTCTCTATTCTTTCAGAGTGAATCAGGGAAGAATGTCCTAGATCAAACAGCATTCTCAGGGTGACCATAGGTTCTGCGATATTTAGATTTTCTCAGGATAGGTGCCCCTTGCCTGGGCAGAGTGTGTACTAATGTTCTCTCTCACTCTCCAAGTGCACTATTTGAAGGAGCTGCTACATGAAAATGTGATGGCCATACAGCGGGATGAGTGTTAAGATGGTGAAGTGAAGTGAAAGTCGCTCAGTCCTGTCCAACTTTTTGTGACCCCATGGACTATAAAGTCTATGGAATTCTCCAGGCCAGAATACTGGAATGGGTAGCCTTTCCCTTTGCCAGAGGATCTTCCCAACCCAGGGATCGAACCCAGGTGTCCCATGTCGCAGGCGGATTCAGGCGAATTGCAGGCGGATTATGATGGGGATCTTTGTAAAATAGGAACTCACACAGGAGGGAGTACTTAGCTTTCCTAGAGGAATTGGAAAAGTGTACCTGGCATTCATCTTGCCCAAAAGATGGGCAAGATGATTGCTTTTGGACAGGTACCTCCAGATTTCTCCTTGTATTATTCTGTTCTGAAACACCAGGAGGTGTGTACTGTGTAGGTCCTACCTGCTTAGAAGGCATCCAGCTATACATGTATATGTATAGCTGTTCACCTGAAACTATCACAACATTGTTAATCGACTATGTTGTTGTTTAGTTGTTAGGTCACATCAGACTCTGTGATCCTGTGGACTGTAGCGCACCAGGCTTCCCTGTCCTTCACTATCTCCCAGAGTTTGCTCAAACTCATGTCCATTGAGTCAGTGATGCCATGCAACCATCTCATCCTCTGTCGTCCCCTTCTCCTCCTGCCCTCAATCTTTCCCAGCATCAGAGTCTTTTCCACTGGATTAACTATAGCCCAATAAAAATTAAAAGTTAAAAAAATAAAAAAAAAAAGAAGGCATCCAGCTGACTCTGCTTCCCTTGAGTTTTGTTCTTGAGCGTCACTGCAGCCAGCTGCAGCTTTGAACTGTCCCAAGCAGAACTCCTGGGTATGGTTTGAGTTACGTAGGAGCTTGAGAACTCATTTGGCCTTTAACTGAAAAACCTAAGCTATCCAGCAAATATCTAGAAGATAGCACCTTAGACAGGAAGGGCTCCTGGAGTTTCAGCAGTTTCACCCCCTTCAATGATGATTGAGCCCAGAAGAGGGAAAGAGATTTGTCTAAAGGAACAGAGCAATTTAGTTACAGACCTGGGACTGAAGCCAGAGGCTCTCATATAACAGTTCACTCTATGTCAGACTGTAATCCTATTTACAGTTAAATAGTCAAAATAGTCAGTTTAAGACTACCAAGTGCTGCGGTGGCAGATAATGTACCTAGAACTTGGACAGTGAAAGCCCGAGTTTAAAATCAGGATCCGGCATGAACACATCTCAAGACCTCGGGCAAGTTATTTAAGACTTGCAGGATTTCAGTTTCCCAATCGAGAAGACTAAACCAATCATTTAAATAATATCTTTCTCACAAGGTTACTGTGGGGCTCACAAGAGGTGTGAAGGTGAAGTCTTTGTTAATGTGTGTGTGTGTTATGTAGTAAAAATCACATAATACAAGATCTACCCTCTTAAATTTGTAAGTGTACATACAGCTTTTTTAAATCTATGGTCACAGTGCTGTACCTCAGATTGCTAGAACTTATTCATCTTGCTTAACAAAGCTTTATACCGTTTGAACAGTGGATTTGAAATCTCAGCCCCCACTCCTTCCAGGCCCTGGCGGTCACCATTCTACTCTCTCCTTCCGTGCGTTTGCTTTATATGTGTCATATAAGTGGGATCATATGGTGTTTGACCTTCGTGTAGTGTCCTCCAGGCTCACCAGTGTTGCCTCCTATGGCAAGATCTCCATTGTAAATAGCAGTCAATGGTGACCATCAGTGACTCACAGCCTGAATTACAGTCAGTGGTGACCACCAGTGGTAGGCTTGACTGTGCTGATGGTTCTGTGTATCTGATTCCATAACGGCTGGTGGCAACCAGGGCCAAAGAACAAACACTGATCTGTCTGTCCCTTCTATGTCTATCTCCCCCAGATGAACCCAGCCGGTGCTATTTCCATGATGGTGACGGGGTATGTGAGGAGTTTGAACAAAAAACCAGCATCAAGGATTGTGGTGTCTACACGCCCCAGGGGTTCCTGGATCAGTGGGCATCCAATGCTACAGTGTCCCACCAAGACCAGCAGTGCCCAGGCTGGGTCATCATCGGCCAACCAGCAGCATCCCAGGTAAGCAGCCAGCTGTGCATGACATTTCCTGCAGACATTCTAAACCGCGGCTCTGCCCCTCAAGGTTGCCCATCACAAAGGCAGTATCGTTGGACCTGGCCACTTGACCATACCTCTGTTGTGGTCCAGTTGCTAAGTCATGTCCGACTCTTTGCAATCCTGTGGACTACAGCACTCCAGGCTTCCCTGACTTTCACTATCTCCCACAGTTTGTTTAAATTCATATCCATTGAGTCGGTGATCCCATCCAACCGTCTCATCCTCTGTTGCCCTCTTCTCCTTTTGCCTTCAACCTTTCCCAGCATTAGGGTCTTTTCCAATGAGTCAGCTCATCGCATCAGGTGGCCAAAGTATTGGAGCTTCCGCATCAGTCCTTCCAATGAATATTCAGGGTTGATTTCCTTTAGGAGTGACTGATTGGATCTCCTGGAAAGCTTTGACAAACCTAGACAGCATACAACAATCTCTGCGTCCATCCATGTTGCTGCCAATAGCCAAATGTCATTCTGAGGTCTCATGAGACTTGTTTGTCAGCAATTGGATTTGGAGTTTTTAAGGGCAAGGGACATTAGCACAGAAGGGGTAATGACTGTCCTGGGTCTCCTACTGCTAAGTCGTTTCAGTCATGTCTGACTCTGTGCGACCCCATAGATGGCAGCCCACCAGGCTCTGCCATCCCTGGGATTCTCCAGGCAAGAACACTAGAGTGGGTTGCCATTTCCTTCTCCAATGCATTAATGTGAAAAGTAAAAGTGAAGTCGCTCAGTCATGCCTGGCTCCCAGCGACCCCATGGACTGCAGCCCACCAGGCTCCCCCATCCATGGGATTTTCCAGGCAAGAGTACTGGAGTGGGGTGCCATTGCCTTCTCCAACTAGAAGTCATATTTGGGGAAAGCACTCCACTTTGGATATACCACTGGCATTCAATGGTGTAAGAACAAATTCTCCGGGAGAGTCTCACTTTTGACAGGGCAGGATGTCAAGTCACGCACTCCTCCAGCATGCTTTCATGAATATGGTGTCTCCATCATGAATGCACTGTGTGGCTTTGGAGTAGTCTTCCCACTTCTCCGAGCCCCATTTTCCCCATCTTAAAATTAGAGAGTAGTTGAACTGGATGATCTCCAAGGACCTTCCCAACACTCAAAAGCTGTGACTCATTCCTCATTCCCGAATGCACTATTTATGTCCCAGGGTTCTTCCCCAAGGGACTATCAGCTTAGTCGAGGGAGGGAGAGCATTGGGGCCACCAGAGCTTCTGTGATTCTAGGGATGGCCCTGCTGTCCCCAGAGTCCCCTTTCCAATTATCCTGCTCCGTGTGCACCTGCCTTCTTCCGAGACTCCCGTTTCCCAGAGACACGCCCGTGCTTCCTACCGCCCCGCCCCAGGGCAGTTTCAGAGGCCACCTCCCTCCTGGCCTTGCAGGAGAGCCATTATTTCTCCCCATTCCTCTCTAACATTGCTTCTCTGATTCATGGTCCGTGGAGGGGTGAGGCGAGGGTGGAGGGGCCTGGTTTCTAGATGAAAGAGACACGGGACCTTCTTCTGGGGCCCAGGGACAATCACTGGAAGAGGTACAAAGGAATCTAACCTCGCTTACAGCGTTTATTTGATCATTTGTTCACTTATCTGATTGTGTTTACCTGCATCAGAGTCTTTATGGACTCGTTTGTCTATGTTTCTGAGGAGGATGGAAAGAAACGTAAGCGAGGTATTCCCTAATGTTTGTTGTGTGCAGTGCTAGCTGGGTGCATGCATGAATGAATGCTTGCCTACACTCATTCTGTCCTCTCTGTACTTGCTGGGTTCATTTTGGGTGACACCCATGCTCTGAACTCTAATTACCTGTTTCCATGTCTGGCTTCCCCCTTAGGCTGCTAATTTTGTGAAAAGAGTTTTAAGGTTTTATTTACTTTGTTCCCCATCTTCAAGCACAGATTTAGATAAGACCAGGAGTTCAAGCGATGTGTGTTTAATTAATTGTAGATAAACATTCACATTGCTACCTTTCTCGTAAGGAGTGCACTGCTTTAAGAACAACAGGGCTGGCCAGTGATAGAGCCAGGCATTCCAGATGCAACACTGCCATCCAATCTCTAGAAATGTTTTAAAAACATCATTCAAACAAGGGTATTATTAACGCACTCAGAATCTCACATGACCAAGTGTTGAGGTAACAGCTGTGCTTAAAAACCACCAAAGGTTATTGGTACTAATGTGAGAAAAGGAGAGAAAGAATTTTCCAGTCTTAGCATTTGAAAAGAGACTTCGCCCGGGCAATTATTCCAGTCTGGGAAGGGGGGCTGCTGTCAGGAATCATGGGTGATTATCTCTTCCTAAACAACAATCCAATTTTAAAAAATCATTATAAATACTCACTCTTCGATCTACAAAGAGGAGATGAAGAAACAAAATCATCCTATTGAATTATTCATTGTAACCAATTTTATTTTAATGAAATCGACTAGGTTCCATTACTCTGGGCTTGGACATAATCTTTGTTACAAGGAGACTTCAGCTGTAACTAAATTTGCCATAATGAGATCAGCTCACTGGAGGATACAGGGTCAGGGGTGGGGAGGTGTATGCCGCCTGGGTGCAGGGCTGGACAGGGGATCTGGGGGCCGACATAACCAAAGTCCCCCCGATTCCCTGTCTCAAAGCGAGTGCCTGGAAGCCATTCCCACACCAACCCCATCGTGCACGGGCCAACATGTGCACACACACAGAGACTACATGCACAGCCTGCATGACTGAGTCAAGCCTCTTCCTCGAGTGTAGACATGGCTCCCTTCTGACAGCAGAGAAGAGGAGGACGTGTGACCATGGCCGTCATCACCTACGCGGTGACCAGAGGAGCTTGGTGGTTAATTTTCACCCTGTCAGGGCCTCCAGGCAAGAGGTTGATGGCCTGAGAGAGGGAGCTGTGGGCTTCTTAGATGCACTGTGAGCACCTTCCCTTCTCTTAACCCAATTATACAATCCTCCTCCACTTTCCTCCTCCCCTCTCTCTCTGTCTCTTTTACACACACTCAGACAGGCACACACACGCGAGCATCCTCCAGGAACAGGCCTTGCAGATGCAGGACCCCAGGTCCAGACAGCGATCCCAAAGCACAAGGAAGAGAGTGGGGAGGGAACCAGCGGTTGTCGAGGTCCACCAGCCACGGAGCTGGGCCCTCATATGTGCTTCATAACCAACCCCCTCGCCATTCTTCAAGGGAAAAAGTACTACTTACCTTGGAGAAACTGAAATGTGAAGTGGTTTCCCCAAGGTCACACAGTCCATAGTGGGAAATTTAGGATGGAAAGGTTCTCCTGGAAGGTGACACTGGGAGTGTGCGAATGTGTGGTCTTGTTCAGGAGCTGAGTGTAGCCGGGTTCCTGAAAAATGTCACTGTGAATCAGGTGGAAAAAGCCATGATGGATAGATCTTTGTGTTGGTGGCACCGTGCACACTCCTGAGGTACTTGAGGAGGAACTAAAGAGCCCCTTGATGAGGGTAAAAGAGGAGAGTGAAAAAGCTGGCTGAAAACTCAGCATTCAAAAAGCTTAAGATCATAGCATCCGATCTCATTAATTCATGACAAATGGAAGGGGTAAAGTGGAAGCAGTGACCGATTTTATTTTCTTGGGCTCCAAAAATCACTGCAGACAGTGACTTCAGCCATGAAATAAAAGATGCATGCTCCTTGGAAGGAAAGCTACGACAAACCTAGACAGCAGATTACAAAGCAGAGAAATCACTTTGCCGACAAAAGTCCATCTAGTCAAAGCTATGGTTTTTCCAGTAGTTTTGTAGGTATGTGAGAGTTGGACCATCAGGAAGGCTGAGCACCAAAGAGCTGATGCTTTCAAACTATGGTGCTGGAGAAGACTCTTGAGAGTCTCTTGGACTGCAAGGAGATCAAACCAGTCAATCCTGAAGGAAATCAACCCTGAATATTCATTGGAAAGATTGATGCTGCAGCTGAAGCTCCAATTCTTTGGCCACCTGACTCGAAGAGCCGACTCATTGGAAAAGACAATGATGCTAGCAAAGATTGAGGGCAGGAGAAGGGGGTGACAGAAGATGACATGGTTGGATGGTATCACTACCTCAATGGACATGAGTTTCAGCAAACTTCAGGAGTTTGTGAAGGACAGGGAACCCTGGTGTGCTGCAGTCCATGGGGTCACAAAGAGTCAAAAGCAACTTAGCTTATGAACAGCAACAGCAAAAATCTCCCAGGCACTGCCCACAGCTTGAGTTCAGGTTGGTCCCACTCTGTCTAGGTGTCCCTGTTGCTGGTACCCTGATGTTCACTGAGACATTCTATCTACTTGGAGAGTGATGAAATGACCACAGTCATGTCCGTCTCTTCTTTATAAGTCAGTATTGTCCTAGTCTCTGTATTTCCCCTGATGCTGCAAAAATGATAAATGCGGGTGTTTATGTGGATCACAATAAACTGTGGAAAATTCTGAAAGAGATGGGAATACCAGACCACCTCACCTGCCTCTTGAGAAATTTGTATGCAGGTCAGGAAGCAACAGTTAGAATGGGACATGGAACAACAGACTGGTTCCAAATAGAAAAAGGAGTACGTCAAGGCTGTATATTGTCACCCTGCTTATTTAACTTATATGCAGAGTATATCATGAGAAATGCTGGGCTGGAAGAAGCACAAGCTGGAATCAGGATTGCCGGGAGAAATATCAATAACCTCAGATATGCAGATGACACCACCCTTATGGCAGAAAGTGAAGAGGAACTAAAAAGCCTCTTGATGAAGGTGAAAGAGTAGAGTGAAAAAGCTGGCTTAAAACTCAACATTCAGAAAACAAAGATCATGGCATCTGGTCCCATCACTTCATGGGAAATAGGTGGGGGAAACAGTGGAAACAGTGTCAGACTTTATTTTGGGGGGCTCCAAAATCAATGCAGATGGTGACTGCAGCCATGAAATTAAAAGACGCTTACTCCTTGGAAGGAAAGTTATGACCAACTTATATAGCATATTGAAAAGCAGAGACATTATTTTGCCAACAAAGGTTCGTCTAGTCAAGGCTATGGTTTTTCCTGTGGTCATGTATGGATGTGAGAGTTGGACTGTGAAGAAAGCGGAGCACCGAAGAATTGATGCTTTTGAACTGTGGTGTTGGAGAAGACTCTTGAGAGTCCCTTGGACTGAAGGAGATCCAACCAGTCCATTCTGAAGGAGATCAGCCCTGGAATTTCTTTGGAAGGAATGATGCTAAAGCTGAAACTCCAGTACTTTGGCCACCTCATGCGAAGAGTTGACTCATTGGAGAAGAGTCTGATGCTGGGAGGAATTGGGGGCAAGAGGAGAAGGGGACAACAGAGGATGAGATGGCTGGATGGCCTAACTGACTCGATGGACGTGAGTCTGAGTGAACTCTGGGAGTTGGTGATGGACAGGGAGGCCTGGCATGCCGCAATTCATGGGGTCGCAAAGAGTCAGACACGACTGAGCAACTGAACTGAACTGATTGGAATTATGTTCCTGGCTCTGTTCTGGAGCCCATGGAAGAAACCAAAGAAGAAAGAGACCCAACGTCAACCTTGTGAATGTGCAAGACCATAATGTGAGGATGCTCTTTAGAGGTGTAGCCCTGCCAGAGTCAGCAGGCAGGCTGTCACTGTGGCTACTGCAGAGACACCACCCTCTCTGTGTTAGATGAGTCTAGAAAATGATTAAAATTTTCATTTCCATTTTTGCGTGAATTCTCCACTTCTCAGTCCTTGGTCTTGCTTGTCCATCCCCCTCAAACAAGATGCCCAAATTTGGTTAGCACTAACCTCCTTCACCCGAACATCAAGTCTTATATCCAAATGTTATCAGAAGCATCACACCTCCCTGGCTGTGCGCATAGGACTGAACATCCTATAACAAGAGACATTATTGGGATATTTTGGCCATGCACCTTCCCGGCCCTGCTGGAATTCAAGACGTCCCTGAGACAGAACAAAAATGGAACAAGTTGAAAGTACAGAGTTATCTCTCTTATGGGAAACTCAGCACAGTTTGGTTTAAGTGTTTGCAAAGATCCCGTCTTGTTCTCATTTGGTCTCCAGGTCTCACATTTCTCCGGTGCTTTACACCACAGGCTGCCAAAGTGAGCTGCAGAGAGTCCTTCATCCTGCACCCCCGCACCCCCCACTGCATTTCTACCCAAGCCAGGTTCCTCCTGTCCAAACAGTCCCCTTCCTCCTCCCGCACAGGAGGTGGTGGAGATGCAAAGGCTATCGGAATGCACAGTGCTCTCCCAGGGATTATGGACCTGCAGTCAACCAACCAATTTATTTGGTTGATCCTTTGAGGGCAACATTTAAACTAAGCATTTCCAGGGCTGTAGTTTCAGAGCCAAAGTAAAGACGACCTTGCTTAGAACGAGCGCTATCCGCAATGAGATGGAGTGCCTGTGATGGAGTAAGCTGCCGTCACAAGGCACTCAGGCTGAGCCGGTGGTCACACAGGAAGCCCTGGGCATCTCGCCTTCCTTTGTGACTGATTCTGACTTTGCATCCACTGACCCATGATTAGACGTATTGATCTTTTGTGACCTCACTGAGAATCCCTATTACCTGCTCCTTGGCATATCCAGAACATGGTGTGCCTCTATTAAAATACAAATCACAATTTGTCATGATGGATTTGTTGACTTATGCATTTGACTAAATGGACATATGAAGGGTTCCTGCCCTGAGGAATGTTAAGCAGGTAGAAAACACAGACATCCGTGGGGTCAAGTGGAAGTCACCCAGAGGTGGCCCTGCCCTCATAGCTTTTCTTTTTATTTGGGAATTTTGAGCCAGTTATTCCTCCAGGAACCTCAGTTTTCTCTTCTGGAAAGAGAGTATGGTGGCATCTGTCTGGTGGGGATGAAGGGAGTGAATGCAGAGAAAAAGTTTAGCACTGTTTGTCACGGTGGTTGTTTTGTCCGTTTCCCATGTATCGGGTAGTGCGTGTTAATTCCGTCTTCCGTTCGTGTCAGGCCTCCTCTCTGCACCCTCATTCCAGTGAGCCATGCAGCACAGAAGCTCAGTCAGCCTTTGGTTTTGTGAATAAGCACAGTTGCGTTCACAAATGTTTCCTGCACACTCAGGGCTGGAGCAGGCACTTTGCAAAACTCCGGAGAAGCGCTGGTCCTTTCGTAGCCCTCACAGTGCTCACTATTCCATGGGAGGGGTGTGTCCAGCTAGAAATAGCAGCCAAGACCCAAGAGTCTGAGATTCAGAGGGAGTTTCCCTGAGGAAGAAACCGCACTGCTATCAGCTTACTCAGCCAGCAGGGATGAAAGCCAGCGTGTAGGGATGGAAAAGTCCTTTGCCCACTTTCAGAAGGTCCTGGACAAATTATAAAAATAATATTTTCCAAGTTCAGTTAGGCTCCGCATCAAATTCCTTGAATCCGACTTAAGCTACTGCAAAAGTAGGAATTGCTGCTCTCATCTAACAGATTGGGACAGTACGGCTCTGAGAGCCGAGGGACTGACTAGTTTGGGGGGCACACCCTTCTAAGAGACTGCAGCAGAACCAGGATTCCAGTCACGGGGTTCGTCACAGGAGCCTGGGTGCAGGACAAGTCAGCTCATGCTCGCTTCTGTGACTGACACAGAAGAACAGATGTGGAAGCCTGCTGTTTGCGTGTTTTCTTGCCTAGGGTGCATTCAAGGGTCTCAAGGAAAGTGAGAACCCCCCTCCCCAGGACCCCCAGTATGGCCCCACTGTTTCTGCCATACCACCAACATCTCGACCTAGGGGCAGTCATTCTTTCAGGTTAAGTGTTGCCCTTTCCAGAAAGTCACTTAAAACACGTTTATGAAAATATGGGAGAAGCTCAGGAAATGTTTCAAGTTGCTGAGCCCTGAGTGTAGATTTTTGGCTTCATGGCTAATTATTAATGGGTTGTGGGAAAGAACGTGAAGGGAAACACCAGCAGGACAGTTATAGGTGGAAGGGGAAACCGCTCCGTTTGCAGGTTTGTCACGAAAGCACGTGCTCTACCTGAGAAGCCTTGAGATGTTGGTAAGGGAATCGCAAGAGACGGGCGCTCCCTGGTGCCACCGAGTCATAGGCCCAGGATGCAGGGACCATTCATCTGCGTCTTCTGCTTCCTTGTGTCCAGAGGAAGGGAGCAGAAATGCACTGAGCTCTCTGACATAAGGGCCAGAGATCTTTCCACTGGCACCCATGGTGCAGGGTAGGACGTGCTGGGACCGAGGAGCCAAGGAGAAGGTGGGTGAATATGTCCTCTGCGTGTGGTTGCTGAGCTGTGACTGGAAGGCTAATCTGGGGTGGTAGAGGGATGTTGAAAGGAAGATCACGTCAGAGAGACAGAGAGACAGGAAGACAGGCGTCCAACAAAAGGTCAATAAGAAATTCAGGGGGAAGTAAAAAATGAGATCCAGGGGATGTCAAGAGAGATGGGCTCTGAAAGTGATGTGGGACCCGCCTTGTTATGGGCTGCTCGAGGTCTCAGTGTGGTTCTCAGGATCTTGGGTTGTTACTGGGACACGCGGGGTCTTTAGTTGTGCACACAGACTCTTAGTGGCTGGAGGATCTAGCTCCCGGGTCAGGGACTGGACTCAGGCCCCCAGCCCTGGGCACGCAGAGTCTTAACCACTGGACAAGGGAAGTCCCTACACTTTATTTCAAGTGCAGTGAGGAGCTTCTCTGAGGTTCTGAGCTGGGCGCCAACAGGTCAGATGCTTATTTGAGGATAAGTACTGACCTCTAGGAGCACCCCTGAAAGAGGGGTTTGGGGCACCTTATAAAACTCAGAGGTTTTGCTTCTCATCTCAGAATAAAGAGCTGCCTTCTGTGCATGCGGGAGGTGGACGGGCTTGCCTGTGCCACACTTTCTTCTACTTCTTTCTCTTCTTGCACCAGCTACTGATATTGCATTGAAACAGCCCCATGTGGACATTTTGCACGGATGAGCCATTCCCTGCTGGTGTTCATATTGGCAAAGGGCTGCTGTGGGGGGCGGCAACTGTGGGCTCAGTACCCCGTGCTTAGGTCCCTGCTGAGACGTGTCCCTTCATGTCTTCTCGCTGGTGAAATGCGACAGCATCCGCTGGTGGTGGTAGAAGAGGGAGGCCAAGGGGATGCGCCAAAATGTCAGAGAGGATTCCAAGCAGTTTTCTCAAGTACCCAAGGGATCTGCTTTCTTCTGGTGGTTTCTGAATAATTTTTCAAGAGCACATGTATGAGTCATCTAAGGAGACAAAACAGCTAATCCTATGGTCTGTTACAGTCTGTCCCATTGCTGTGGGGCACCCAAAATCCCTCCAAAAGACTAAAAGCCAGTTCCTGCATCAGAAAGGACCCCCTTGCCCTGGTGGCTATAACATCCTGGACTTGACATGGAAACGTGGGTTGGTGGGGCGGGGGGCGGACTTTAAATCTATCAAATTTTTCATGACTCCAGTGAGGGTCTCCACCAGACTCTCCTCCACCTCTCTTCTTTGCTCCCTTCTTAAGTCATTCACTATTTCAAGCTTTATTCAAACCTATAAATGCTAGACACTACGATTGTGCCTTCCCAACTTTGAGTGATGAGAGTTTCATAGGAAAAAAATGAGGTTTAGGATCAGCTCAACCTGGCTTCTGATTCTAGGGTCACCAATGACCAACTCTGTCCCTCCAGGCAAGCCAGTTCTCCTTGCCTCTACCCAATCTTTAAACAGGGGTTACAGCATTCCTATGTCAGGTGTTGGTCAAGGATGAGGCAGTTGATCCACAGAAGTAGTTTTCCTTCTGCTAGGGACTAAAGACTTTTTAAAGAAGTGGTCCTTTCTGTCCATGGAGTTTTAGCAACTGAGGGATCCAATGAGGAAATATTGAGTTCTGTGTTGTTATTTTTAAAGAAACACTCTTTAGGACTACAGAAATCTAAGCAGAGAGACTTTGAGCGTCTCTTGGTCTTATTTCACTTAAGATTCGGCTGTGATGAAATAAGTTCCCTAAACCCCTCAATCCCTATCTGTTAGAAAGCAATTCTGATATTTGGGTTCAAAACCCACTATAGTCTTATTGTGAACCTACTATGTCTCCATTCAGTTCAGTTCAGTCGTGTCCAACTCTTTGCGACCCCATGGACGGCAGCACATTAGGCTTCCCTGTCCGTCACCAACCCCCGGAGCTTGCTCAAACTCATGTCTGTGGAGTCAGTGATGCCATCCAACCATCTCATCTTCTGCCGTCCCCTTCTCAGGCCTTCAGTCTTTCACTATGTCTAGAACATCCTTTTCAGCAGGGAGTTGAGGCTGAGATGAAGAGTTCAGCCACTACCTTCAAGTCATCTGTAGTGTCCTTGGAGGACAGGGAACCCTGACACAGGTACTTCTAAGAAGGAAAGAAAAACTCGGGCAAACCACTGTGGTATGCAGGCACGTGGAGTTATTCTTAGAGACACATGCATTGATGGGGAAGTGTGTGCTGGCCTGTGCAGCAGACACACACGGGTTACCAGGAAGGTGCTTCATGGAGCAGAGAAGAAAGGCCCTCGCTTGCCAGTCGACTCCTGTCTTACAGCCCAAGAACAAGCCAGGCTTTGTGGTTTGGGGCGGCTTCCACTGGCTCTCTGTGGAGAGCAGACACGGCTGGGCCAGTTCACACCACAGCCCCTCCTGCAAGATCCTGAGGCCTTTGTCTTTCTTGCATCTCTCAGCCCACCCCTCTCCCATCTTGCTGTCTGTATTCTCCGCATCGTCCCTCTCTCCTCATCCCTTCAGGACCAGACCCCTTCCCTCCTTCCTTGCCGTCTACTCAGACTCCCTCAAGACCCAACTCCATCCTTGCCTTTCATTTTCTCTTCCTTTTATTTTTTAAAATTATTGTTGTTCTTTTAAGTGGGGGCACCAGTGTTTAGCCAGCATGGTCTTTGCTGTATAATTTAGTTTCATGTCCTGTACCCAAGAAACATGTCAAATATGTAAACAGCATTCACTCTCCGAGACCATAATACGCTTAGGAAGCAGCAGCCAGTCGAGCTTGCTGAGCCCGTGGCTTCGGCGGTATTGGATTCTGTCCCCAAAACCACATGCTCGTTTCTCCAAGTCTGGAAGTAAACTTTCTCAAGCCAGGCCCAAAGGAATGGGGTCTGAGGAGAGTCGGATGTCGGCTGTGCACAGCATTTTCCTTCTGGGGTGTGTGTGTGTTCATTTGTTTTGCAACCCCCGGGCCCCCCACTCTCCACCCCAACATCCTTACTTTTAAAAACTAACCTAGACAGTCTGTAGAAGCTGCAGGCTCAGTCTCTCAGTTGTGTCTGACTCTTTGCCACCCCATGGACTATAGCCCGCCAGGCTCCTCTGTCCATGAAATTTCTCAGGCAAGAATACTGGAGTGGCTTAGTGCATTGCCATTTCCTTCTCCAGGGGGTCTTCCCAAAGCAGGGGTCAAATGCATGTCTCTTGTGTCCCCTCCACTGGCAAGAGGATTCTTTACCCCTGTGCCACCTGGGAAGCCCGTTATCTATAGAACCAGACCAAAAAGAGCTTTCTACCCTCTTCACCACCCCAGACACAGATTTTTTAAAACTCACCTAATTCTTTGGCCAGATCCACGTGCCAGGATATATTTGTAGCATGTTCATTTTTCAGGGAGAAATGGACTCAGAGAGGCACGTGACAGGTACCCATGCTGAGGGGCAAGCTTCTCTGCCAGGGTGGTTCAGCAAAGTCTTCCCCAGGGGGCTCCTGCCCGCCCTGAGACCTTTTCCAAACTGGACCCATACATCCAGCTGGTGGAAGGGGATGCTTGCCTGAAGCATGCATTTGTCTCCATCTTGGGAAAGAGATGTGAGTTTGGGAGTGATCTGGCAGGATACTGCTCTCAGGAATGGTGGCTACTGCCAGGGTGATGTGCAGATCTGCAACACAGCTGCCTGGGGCAAGGGGTCTGGGAAGAGAAAAGCAATGCAGAGCCATGCAGGAAGGAGAGAAACTGACGCACGCTGGGGGGCTGTGGTCAGTTTATGCGCCAGAGAAGGCAGAACTGGGTCAGTGTAGAGAGCCGGCCTCCAGACCCGTCCTCTGATAGGACTTCCGGTGACAGCAGAGGTGCCTACTGCCCCTCATGGCACTACTGCCCCTCGCCACCTATTGTATTGAACCCTGGAGATGCGGCTCAGGGCACTAAGGGGCTGAATTTAATGAATTTAAAATGGAACAGCCACAGGCAGACACTGAGCCCCCCTGGTGGAGCTCTTCTAGTCTAGCACATCCTCGTGCCTCCACCTGTAGTGAGACCCAGGGCGACCATAATCCCTCTCTGCCTCAGTCTCCTCATCTGTAAAATAGGGAGCTGAACTGGCAATTGCGAGTATTCTAGAAAATGGCACACAAAAAGCACAAGGAACATTGCCTGGCATGTAGTAACTGCTGTCTACACGGATTCACTTTGGTTATGGCATTAAACCCTTATAATCTAGTAAGAACTATGTTCTCATTTCACAGATGGGGAGGCAAAAGAACCCTCCCTCCAAGTGGTGGAACAGGAGGGAGACCAATGCTTTCAGGCTCCACAGCCCACGCGCTTTCCAGTAGACACACTTCTCCCAAGAATTTTTTTTTTTTTAGAGTAACCCTTCTTTTGTTCCCAAAGTGAAATATGACATACTTGTCTTTTTGTGAAACATCATCTTAAATCATTAAGTCTGCACATATCTTTATTGGAGGATTTTTCCTTTTGTAGTACCTTTTCCATCGTTCACAATAAATATTGGTCTCAGGGATCTCTCGCTTGTGAAAGATCTCTATTTGTTTATATTTATGTGCCGTGTTCCCCACGGCATGTAGAATCCCAGAGTCTTAGCAGGTAAGGCCTTCCACGGTCTGTTTCCCTCAGCTTTTCCTCACAGCCTATTGTCTAACAGGTTTATTAGACAGGAACCTTCCAGACAGAATGGACCCATCTGCAATTCCCAGACACACCTTGGAGTTTCCATTTCTTCTACATGGAAACACCATCCTTCATTCATCCACCTTTAAAAAAAACTTCGTTTATTTCTGACTGTGCTGGGTCTTCATTGCTCTGCACAGGCTTTCTCTAGGTGACCGGGGGCTCCTCTTCATTGTGGTGTTCAGGCTTCTCATCGCAGTGTCTTCTCTTGTTATGGAACATGGCCTCTAGAGAGGGCGGGCTTCAGTACTTGGAATGTGCAGGCTCGGTACTTACTGTACCCCAGCCCTAGAGCATCAGATCAGATCAGATCAGATCAGTCGCTCAGTCGTGTCCGACTCTTTGCGACCCCATGAACCGCAGCACGCCAGGCCTCCCTGTCCATCACCAGCTCTCGGAGGTCACCCAGACTCATACCCATCGAGTCAGTGATGCCATCCAGCCATCTCATCCTCTGTCGTCCCCTTCTCCTCCTGCCCTCAATCCCCCTAGAGCATGGGCTTCGGTAATTGTGGTTTGCAACTGTGATTCACGGCACAGCTCCTCTGTGGCACGTTGGAGCTTCCTGGCCCAGGGATGGAACCTATGTCTCCTGCATGGGCAGGTGATTCTTAACCACTGGACCCCCAGGGAAGTCCTCTCATTTAAAGCTTAACTATCTTTCAAGGTCTGCTTCAACCAGCTCCTCTTGCACATGGCCTCTTTTGACCGTTCCAGCCCATGTGGAGCCCTCACTCTCTGATACCACATAGCGCTTCTGGAATCATCCGTGGCCCAGCGTAAGTGGCCTTCTATCAGTACTTAGCATCTGCCTTTGTCTATGACTTTCCATAACACATGTCCCATGAACTGCCAAGTATCTGGGCTCCATCCTACACCTTGAGGTATGCCTGGTCTAGAACAGAGCTTTCTACCTGAAAAGCAGAGTTTCACAGTGTTATAGCACGTATACAGCTGCCAACCCCTCTAAGTGATAATGACTAACTTTCACTGGTTGCAGAGGACTAAGCTGAGACTCACAAAGGTTACTTGATAATAAAAATGAGAGGCCAGATGCAAAGGAATGACTAAATAATAATAAATGACAGTAATACCAAAGACACAGTAGTAACAACAATAGCTGGTGGTGATAGCAACATAAATGGTTTGGCTTTCTCCGTGATTACTCCATGTCAGGACCTCTACCCAGAGTTTCACTCCGTTTTTAGCACATTTATACCCGCCAGCCCCTTTGGGAAATAGGGACTGACTTTCACTGGTTTGCCAAGGACTAAGTTGGGACTTAACAAAGGTTAAGTATAACTGGGTAATAACTTACCCCAGTTTCTACAACCAGGTAGGGGTGAGGCAGGGAAATCTAGAATTCATGCCCAGGACTGTCTTCTTCTAGAATCAGGAGGAAAGACGTGGGAAGGACCACAGAGGGGAATATTAAGCGTGTTTCTGGCTTGCAGGGCTGTGTGTCAGCACTTGCATGAGCAAGGGATCTTTGAACCCTGGAACAACCCTCCAAAGTAGATCTGGTCATTTATTTTTCAGTGGAGGAACTGAGGCACCTTAGAGCATTTGGTTGTGACGTCAATAAATTCTGGCCCACATCTCTTGGATGTGTGTGACTTCCACTGTTCATGGAAAGTTCAGGCAAGCGGCAGGTGTAGGATTGTTGAGAAGGTCATATTGTGGACCCCAGATCATTCTGGGATGGTTCCCATGGACTGTGTCTCAGAATAGCTGCTTCAACACCCTGCTCTTTTGCAGATGTGTGCTGCCTCGTCCAAGGGGCCCCTGGGGGAGAGCACCACTGCAGATGGCCCCTGTCCCCCAGAGGGCTCTGCAGCTGGGGTGGTGGACACGGGCGTCAGCAGCGGCCATTGGACATTTGATGGGCAAAGCCCCCAATTTGCATGTCACTGTCCCTCCTGCTGAAATCTGGAGAGGAAGGCCAGAGAGAGATGCCATCCTCATCCTTCAGAATGTGAACCCTTCTTTGAGCCAGAAGGTCAGCAGGCTGCTGACAAAAGCATATGCCAACCCTGTCCTTGGGTCCTTGCGTGCATCAGAGCATGGCATCCTTCAGAGCCTCTTCCTTGGAGAAATCAAACTGGAGCAGTCCTGCCAAGAGTACTGCTGCTCTTCCAAAGCAAAGAGGAGAGGCACGCACGCAGTGCTTTCCAGCACTTCCTCCCAGGGTGATTGGAGGCGACCAGAAAACCCTGAGGTTTGTGGCAAAGGGCAGAACCCAAGACAAGGCGCTCTGCATGGCCGCCTGGGCACCGAGTGGGGCTCCCAGCTGGCAGTGTGACTCATCCGCCATCCTGGTCACAGCTTGGGGCACACACATCTTTATTAGGAAAGGAGGAGACGGCGAAGAAGGGGAAGGGAGAAAACAACACAAGACAACCTGGAAACTCCTAGTTTTATGAACTTGAGAAAGTCTTGTTCTTTTAACGCACAGCTGTTTTTAAATGAAAAATCACTCCCTTGACCTTTCTCGAATAGGCCAGTGTGGTCAAGACTGCCATTAACCACCACTCAACTATGCTTAACCAAGGGTTTCAGTGACCGGGCACCAAGTTTGGACACGGTCACCATTTCCCTGATTAACCCGTGCACATCTCAGGGATGCCAGAGTAGGCGACGGAGCAGTCTGGAGGCTTCCTCAGACAGCCTGTGTGAGTCCGAGTGGCTCTGAGCTGTGTTGGAGATTTCCACCTACCGTGCTTTTTGCTCCTCAGATGGCCGTGTCTCCCAATTCCACTCCCGAGCCTGTAGACAGGGCATTTTAGAGTAAAGCTCACTGCATCTGTGTTCTCCGTCTTTGGCATCTGATTTTCTGACACAGGCATTTGGGGGTACTGGATTTAGAGCAGACGGCATTGTTTGGCCCTGTTACTAGAATGGCAGTACCCTGGTATTCTGGTCTAGAACTGGAAGTCTTTCCATACTCAAAGTCCTGTTTTAAAACTGATGGTGCCCCCAAACTCTGAAATACATGTCGGATTCATATTGCTTCAGGATTCATATCATGTCGGAGGCTGGTGATGCCTCTGAATTTTCACCTCACGCTGCCAGTATCTCTGGGTTTCGATCCAGATTTGAGTCCACATTCTAGTTGAAGATAACAGCACTGTCTTGGTCTCTTTCAGAGTCTAGGCTGCTTATATCCTGACCTAGAATTCATGAAATGTCACTCATTGCTTTCAGTACAATTTTTTTTTAAAAGAGATTTGGAAACACATAAAGTTAGCAATGTGATTTTTTTGAAAAAATACTAATGTCCTCAGAATTCTGTTTGCAGCAAAATTCTACATCTCGAACTTTATCTTTCATGCTTCTGCTATTGACATCATCTGGGAAACTGGGTTTGTCATGGCTCAGCTGTGGCCCAGTTTTTCTCTTTCTCTCGCTTTTTTTTTCTCCAGCCCTTGCTCTCCAGCCTCTTGATATTAAGTTTCGTCATTTCAGGCCCGGTGCTTGGGCATGGATTGTCTGGGAACTTCTTTTTCCAGGTTCCTCTCAGCCTGCACAAACCTTGAGCAGAGAGCCCACCACGTTGTCGGATGTGTACTTGCTGGCATCATCACTTACCGTCCCCCCGCTCCACTTGGGTCTGGGACCTCTTTCGGGGAAGGGATTTTATCTTTATGACTTTTTTCCCCCTTCTCTGGGATCCATTTTCCTTAGACATCATGAGATAAAGAACCTAACTCATAATAAGTGTCATGTCAGTGTATATTGAATGAGTGCATGAATGAATGAATGAATGAGAGAAATATAAGAAGTACGTGAGCTTTGGCCAGAGCAAAATTTGAGTGTTCCAAAAGAAAACTGAGATCTCTGGAAGCACCCCCAAGCCCCCATCCCTCACCCCTAAAGAATTTTAAGAAGGTCCTGCAACCCACTCTTCTAACCCTGTCAGCATCTTAACTGCCCGAGGAGACACATGTACCGTGAAGTCACCCACGGACCATCTGGCTGGGGATCCCGTGTCCCTCTTCGGCTTCAGGAGATTACGTAAACTGGACAGCAGCCTCCAGATGTTAGCAGTTTCTGCTCATTTTTTTTCCCCTCCCTTTTCAACAACAACAATAATAATTAAAACAAACACGGGCCTCATCCCCTACCCGCACCCCTGAAATTACAAACAGGTGGGTCCAGATGCCCTCCCCATCCCAAAGTATAGTGTCTGAGCTGAGTCCCGAGCCCTGGGGAGCCCTGTCTTGCCCCGAGCCAGCCGGCCAGGCCAGCTGCCCTGTGGCTCCGGCCCCAGGCCCCAGAGCAGGCCCTCGGCCACATCATGAGAAGGGCCCTCACTGGACTCTCCCTCTTTCTGGCTCCCACCCCCAAAGCCTTGGCCTCCAACTTAAATGGATGTATTTTGGAGGACTAGGTGGCTTAAGAGATTAGTAATGAGATCCCAAATCTTTCAGTGCCGGGTCAGGAGTTCAGAGGCGGGCCTGGGTGACTGGTGAATGGCGTAATTATGGAGCCAGGAGCGGGCCTGCGGAGGGCCCCCGTGAAATGAGCCCGGCCCGGCCTCTAAAGGGACGAGTTGTCAGCCGCACAAAAGCCGACCGCCACATCCGACACTAATCACTCTCCCTTGTTAGAGGATTTACTAGCTGGAGGAGCCCGAGCCCCCTGCCCAGCGCCTCCTCGAAACGGGTGGGTGGGTTCTGGTGCTGAGCGCGCCCCAGGCCCGGCTCTGCTGTCTGGGAGATGGGAGATGGTGCTGACCCCGAAGGTCGGCGTGGTGAGAACCCCCATGTCGTACAAAGTCAGTGGCTGACCTGTGTCCTTTTGTTAACTAGCACTCCCACTGCCGTGGTGATTATTTCTTCCTCTCCCTTGGCCTCAGTTTTCCCACCTGAAAATGGGTAATAGGACTCTGCCTTTCCCGTGAGACGAGAATGGCGGTGAAAGCAGGGGAGTGCTCACCATCGCTGCTGGCATCGTCACCTTTCTGCACATCAGCCTTTACCCTAGGTGGGTCTCGGTTTCCTCATCTGTATCAAACGAGGCAGACTTGTAGTACTGCCAGCGGGAATCAGACCCGGACTTCACAGTCCTGATGGGTGTGGCCTAAGGATGCCGTTGGTCCCCTTTGAAACTCAGGCTCCCTACCTGGAGAGCAGGTGAGGATGGCATTCCTGCCTTACGCAGGAAGGAGAGGATTTGTGCTTGGGACATCATTGCTGGTTCAGGTGTTGGCAAAGAAAGTGTGTTTTGTCTTTGCTATTGCTATGGAATGAGGTTCGTGACATTGTACAGGAGACAGGGATCAAGACCATCCCCATGGGAAAGAAATGCAAAAAAGCAAAATGGCTGTCTGGGGAGGCCTTACAAATAGCTGTGAAAAGTAGAGAAGCGAAAAGCAAAGGAGAAAAGGAAAGATATAAACATCTGAATGCGGAGTTCCAAAGAATAGCAAGAAGAGATAAGAAAGCCTTCTTCAGTGATCAATGCAAAGAAATAGAGGAAAACAACAGAATGGGAAAGACTAGGGATCTCTTCAAGAAAATCAGAGATACCAAAGGAACATTTCATGCAAAGATGGGCACAATAAAGGACAGAGATGGTGTGGATCTAACAGAAGCAGAAGATATTAAGAAGAGGTGGCAAGAATACACAGAAGAACTGTACAAAAAAGAGCTTCAAGACCCAGATAATCATGATGATGTGATCACTGACCTAGAGCCAGACATCTTGGAATGTGAAGTCAAATGGGCCTTAGAAAGTATCACTACGAACAAAGCTAGTGGAGGTGATGGAATTCCAGTGGAGCTATTCCAAATCCTGAATGATGATGCTGTGAAAGTGCTACACTCAATATGCCAGCAAATTTGGAAGACTCAGCAGTGGCCACAAGATTGGAAAAGGTCAGTTTTCATCCCAATCCCAAAGAAAGGCAATGCCAAGGAGTGCTCAAACTACCGAACAATTGCACTCATCTCACACGCTAGTAAAGTAATGCTCAAAATTCTCCAAGCCAGGCTTCAGCAATATGTGAACCGTGAACTTCCTGATGTTCAAGCTGGTTTTAGAAAAGGCAGAGGAACCAGAGATCAAATTGCCAACATCCGCTGGATCATGGAAAAAGCAAGAGAGTTCCAGAAAAACATCTATTTCTGCTTTATTGACTATGCCAAAGCCTTTGACTGTGTGGATCACAATAAACTATGGAAAATTCTGAAAGAGATGGGAATACCAGACCACCTGATCTGCCTCTTGAGAAATCTGTATGCAGGTCAGGAAGCAACAGTTAGAACTGGTCATGGAACAACAGACTGGTTCCAAATAGGAAAAGGAGTACGTCAAGGCTGCATATTGTCACCATGTCTATTTAACTTATATGCAGAATACCTCATGAGAAATGCTGGACTGGAAGAAACAGAAGTTGGAATCAAGATTGCCGGGAGAAATATCAATAACCTCAGATATGCAGATGACACCACCCTTATGGCAGAAAGTGAAGAGGGGCTAAAAAGCCTCTTGATGAAAGTGAAAGTGGAGAGTGAAAAAGTTGGCTTAAAGCTCAACATTCAGAAAACGAAGATCATGGCATCTGGTCCCATCACTGCATGGGAAATAGATGGGGAAACAGTGGAAACAGTGTCAGACTTTGTTTTTCTGGGCTCCAAAATCACTGCAGATGGTGACTGCAGCCATGAAATTAAAAGACGCTTACTCCTTGGAAGGAAAGTTATGACCAACCTAGATAGCATATTCAAAAGCAGAGACATTACTTTACCAACAAAGGTTCGCCTAGTCAAGGCTATGGTCTTTCCTGTGGTCATGTATGGATGTGAGAGCTGGACTGTGAAGAAGGCTGAGCGCCGAAGAGTTGATGCTTTTGAACTATGGTGTTGGAGAAGACTCTTGAGAGTCCCTTGGACTGCAAGAAGATCCAACCAGTCCATTCTGAAGGAGATCAATCCTGGAATTTCTTTAGAAGGAATGATGCTAAAGCTGAAACTCCAGTATTTTGGCCACCTCATGTGAAGAGTTGACTCATTGGAGAAGACTCTGATGCTGGGAGGGATTGAGGGCAGGAGGAGAAGGGGACGACAGAGGATGAGATGGCTGGATGGCATCACTGACTCGATGGATGCGAGTCTGAGTGACCTCCGGGAGCTGGTGATGGACAAGGAGGCCTGGCGTGCTGTGGTTCATGGGGTCGCAAAGAGTCGGACACGACTGAGCGACTGATCTGATCTGATCTGATTGATCATGGACACCTTCTGAGGCCCCTTGCATAAACACTTTTCCCTTAGAAGAAGGTTGGAAAGTCCTGAGTGTCTGTCTGTAAAATTAGGCCATTGAGCGAGTGGTTCCCAAGAATCAATTCTGTGACTCTGAACCATTTCTTTTCTAAGAAAGCTGGTTTCCTCGCCTGTAAAAGTGTCAGGATGCTGTGTGACAGTGGTGTTTTAAGTGACGTCTTTGCACGTTTCCCCTTGAGGGCCTAGGCGTCTTTTCCAGGACCATTTGATCAGGCCAAGGGCCTTGTGCCCCAAACCATAGCATTCCAGACACATGTGGGAGGTGTGAGCCAGCAGGATATTAGACCCCTAAGGAGTGTGAAATGCCTAATGTGTTAGGGACAGACTCTGGGGGGCAACAAGGTACTAGCCAGCCTGGAGCTGAGCCCCAAGGCTGGAGGGCATCTGACGCCCTGTTACCTTATCTGCAAGGGTCTCCTGGGTGGGGAGACCCTGAGGTCTGCCAAACGGAGGAGATAACTCTATACCCCAGGCACCTGCCCTATACACAGGAAACGCTTCTTTGCTCGATTGTCCACAACAAATAATAAATCCTGAAATTGAAAGACAGGCAATCCAGCCTTCCCCCTCCCCTTTCTGTCTTTTGAAGGCAGGTTTCAAAGGGGACGCTGTTCTGAGGGCTGGGGTGGAGGGGGAAGTGAGCACTGTTTCTAATAATCAGGAAAGAAAGCCTGGCTTCCCCCTCCTTTCTGTCTGTCTGTCTCTGTCTGTCTGTCTCTCTCTCACTAGTCGTAGTAGTGGTTTAGTTGCCCAGTCGTGTCCGGCTTTTTGTGACCGCATGGACTCTTTCACTAGTGTGTAAAATGGAGATTGGAGGAGGAAATGGAAAATATGTTAACGGAAGTTGGATGAGGGGATTGAAAGTGTGTGTGTATTGTGTAATGTTAACCCCAGTTATGGATACCTTTTAAGATATTTCGTGCGTTATACTCAGAGGGTCAGTTTGGAGGAAGGAGCACAGGAAGACGATCAGGAGGGGCAGAGCGGTGAGTGGGGAGCAGGACCCAGGGGGAGAGGACTGCAGTATTCCACAGCCAGTGAAAGAGGCCCTGAGCCAGAGTCGGAACATTTGGTGTCCACATCGCCTTCATGGAGACGAGGCATACGGAGCTCGTGTTAGACGCCCAGTACATATTAAGGATCAGTAACATCCCTGTGACTGATGTCAGTTCATTCTTTATTCAGCTAGCTTAGTGCTTACTTTAGGCTTTCCCCTGGTAGCTCAATTGATTAAGAATATGCCTGCAATGCAGGAGACCTGGGTTCAATCCCTGAGTCGGGACAATCCTCTGGAAAAGGGCATGGCCACCCACTCCAGGATCCTTGCCTGGAAAATCCCACAGAGGAGCCTGGCAAGCTACAGTCCACGGGGTCGCAAGAGTCACATACATCTCAGCAACTAAACCGCTTGCGCTCAGTATTAAAGAGGTAGCAAGTAAGGCCTCATGCTTGCCCTCAGTGAGCGAACAATCAAGTTCAGGGGCTGCAGACAGATCCACTTCCTGGGCCAGTCCTGAGCCAGGATGAGTCTGTGGTCAGGGAGGCAGCAGGCCCGGGGAACGGCCGCTCTGACCCTGCATGCGTGCCTCGAGTGCTCTGCTGGGCTCAGGGGCCATTGCGCTTCCTTGAAGTGACCGTCTCAGGTTCTCACAGGGTGGTTTCAGGGAGGGAGCGAAGCAGTTGAATCAGCCAGGCTCTGCAGCGCATTCCGCTATGAGAGACATGGCTGTGAGTACCAGTTCTTTGGCTGTGAGTACCAGTTCTTTGCCATCGGCTTGTTCACGGCATGTCAGCGCTGGCTGAGCCTGGGTGGTAGCCGGATGCAGCTGCCAGGCCTACTGGTGCTCCTGAACGGATGCTGTCTCTGGTGTCTTCCTGCATCCAGCACTGGTCGAGGCCCCCAGAGACCCGGGCTTCTGGGTCTGACGTTGTCAGCCCTGAACTGCACGTGCAGCCTTGGAAAAGCCGCATCATCTCAACAAAGGCCATGTTCAAGGAGCCCTGCCCAGTGACCTGCACTGGACACCAATGAAAAGGAGAGATCGATCAGGCGTGGGCAGTGGCCTCGAAGCTCGTGCATGGGGACAGATGGGCGAGAAACCACAGCACAGCCTGTTACACAAAGGCTGTGACGAAGCGTCCTCGGCATGTCCAGCCACAGGGTGGGGAGAGGGCGGACGTTGAGTCAGACCACTTGCTTTGACCTCTACGTCCCAGGAGAGCGGCCAGTGCCTTCCAAACCTCAGAGCCCTTATCTCTCCAGGAGGGACACACACACACAGCAGTCATTCCTCAGGGTTATTGTGAGGGTCAGAGGAGGTAATACACGGGGCAGCGTCAGTCCTGGGGGGCCATCCTTAAGAGCTGGTCCCCTGTCCCTCCCCAACAGGAGCTCTCAGGAGGGAGCAGCATGTTCTCGAAGGAACAGCCAAGCCAGCTTTATAGAGGCAGCTTTATTTCACATTGACAACTCCGTGTCTGGTCTCCCAAGGCCCCTTACAGCCTGCAGTCTTCAGAGCAAGGACCCCTGCCCACCTCTGCAGCCTTGCAGTTCTTGGGGAAATGGCTTGACTTGGGGCCTGTAAACCTGAGGTTAACATGTGGCCCGAGTAGAAATATTCGGAACCACTACCTGGGGAGTGTGTGTGTGTGCGCGCGCGCACAAGTGCTTGTTATGCATACACTTCTGCACTTACATGCATTGTTATTGTCAGCATGCTCCCTTTCTCCTCCCTATTCCTTTTCCTCTCCTTTTCCATGAGGCCCTTTCCCAGGTCCCTCTGGATTGAGAGAGGAAATTGGAGAAGATGGGCTCAAGGTCTGACAAGCACTTCCTCCATCCTGTGATTGACAAAAGAGCATGTAAATCTGTAAAAGTGAAATTCAGGAGAAACTTCCTGGCATCTCCCTTGTGTGGGAAAATGCCAGAACGCCCACTCCCCCTCTTCTCTCTCCATCCCCGCCTTTGTGTACATCGTGTGTGGGTGGAAGATAAACTGGATTTAAAAAACCCTTTGCAAGCAAGACATCGTTAACTCCTCTAATTGAAAGCAGTCTTCTGCAAGGGAGGAGGTTTGGAGGCGGGTGCTGGGTGTCGTGGCTGGCAGTGCCTGGTGTGGATGAAAGTCCCCAAGTCCTGGGGCCACAGAGGCCTCTGTTTCTGTCAGCTGAGAGCCAGCCCGGAAGACCGTGCAGCACTGTTCTGCTCCCCACTGGGCTCTGTCTTCCGCCTATCTGTCAGGTATGATGGCTGGAATCAGATCTCTGAGGACTTTCCCAACTCAAACATCCGATGATCTCAAAGCTCTGGGAGAAGAACTTCCAGCTCTTTTGCAGCGCACGCAAAAAGAAAAATAAAACAGAAAACACATTGCTGGAATGACTGCAGTAAAACTTTAGGTTACTTCTCCAGTTGCCTTAGACAGAAATGCTGGCTGTGATAGGAGTTAGCTTTTGGCCTCAGGGTATCAGAGACAAGGGATCCCTGAGCCAACTCAGACCTACAGGAGCGTCATATTTCACTGCAGAATCGATACCTTTGCTGGAAGGAACTGGACATCAGAAGGTGGCAGAATGTCAGAACAGAAAAGCCCTTTGTGCTTTCATCTTACTCCATCCTTCTACAAGCGGGAACAATGAATGTCAGAGAAAGTCAGCAACTGAGTTGGTTCTAGGAGGCAGGTCCTGGAGCCTCGCTACCCGAGGCTCTTTGAACCACACAGCCCCATCCCGGAACAGGCCTGGAAGGGCCTGCTTTTGTCTGCTGAACCATTCAGCAGACCAGGAGAAACAACCAGAAAAAAACCCAAGTCAATTCTCTATAACAGCCCTGAGGCCATATGTAGACAAGCTCTCTTCAAATTATATCTACAGTTAAGAGTGGGGGCTGAGTTTGGGCCTGAATTTGAGTTTTGGTTCTACTAACTAGTTGTGTGGCCTTTAGGGAACTTTGTTGTTGTTCAGTTGCTAAATCGTGTCCTACTCTTTGCGACCCCATAGACTGCAGCATACTAGGCTTCCCTGTCCCTCGCTAGCCCGGAGTTTGCCTGAGTTCATGTCAGTGAATTCAGTTCAGTTCAGTTGCTCAGTCGTGTCTGACTCTTTGCGACCCCATGGATTACAGCACGCCAGGCCTCCCTGTCCATCACCAACTCCCGGAGTTCACCCAGACTCACGTCCATCGAGTCAGTGATGCCATCCAGCCATCTCATCCTCTGTCGTCCCCTTCTCCTCTTGCCTCCCCCTTCTCCTCTTGCCCCCAATCTCTCCCAGCATCAGAGTCTTTTCCAATGAGTCAACTCTTCACATGAGGTGGCCAAAGTACTGGAGTTTCAGCTTTAGCATCATTCCTTCCAAAGAAATCCCAGGGCTGATCTCCTTCAGAATGGACTGGTTGGATCTCCTTGCAGTCCAAGGGACTCTCAAGAGTCTTCTCCAACACCACATTTCAAAAGCATCAATTCTTCGGTGCTCAGCCTTCTTCACAGTCCAACTCTCACATCTATACGTGACCACAGGAAAAACCATAGCCTTGACTAGACAAACCTTTTGTTGGCAAAGTAATGTCTCTGCTTTTCAATATGCTATCTAGGTGGGCCATAACTTTCCTTCTAAGGAGTAAGCGTCTTTTAATTTCATGGCTGCAATCACCATCTGCAGTGATTTTGGAGCCCAGAAAAATAGTTTGACACTGTTTCCACTGTTTCCCCATCTATTTCCCATGAAATGATGGGACCAGATCCCATGATCTTCGTTTTCTGAATGTTGAGCTTTAAGCCAACTTTTTCACTCTCCTCTTTCACTTTCAAGAGGCTTTTTAGTTCCTCTTCACTTTCTGCCATAAGGGGGTGTCATCTGCATATCTGAGGTTATTGATATTTCTCCTGGCAGTCTTGATTCCAGCTTGTGCTTCTTCTAGCCCAGTGTTTCTCATGCTGTACTGTGCATATAAGTTAAATAAGCAGGGTGACAATATACAGCCTTCAATTTCCTTATAGATTAAATGGGTATAATAATAGCATCTATCTTACCTAGCCATCATTGAAGACTGCATGCTTTCATATGTACAGGGTCCTGAAAGTAGTGCCCAGTAGACAACAGGCACTCCACATACCCTGCTGGCGTTATTGATGTTCACTGGTACCTCTTGTGTCCTGTCTGCTGTGCAATTTGCTGGGATTTATTTGAGAGTAAATGAAACATGGTTCTCACCTTGGAAGCCTTCAGAGTTTAAAGGGATAAGACTGAGCTCTAAACAACTATAATCCAACCTGACAAGTGCTGTGACGGAGGCATATATAAAGAACTGTATGGACACATAAGAGGGAACAATTAATTCTGCCTGGGGGATGAGCAAAGGCTTTCAGAGGAGGGGTGATATTTGAGACTGGCTTTGAAGTATGTGTCGTGTTTCACGAAATGGGCCATCATCGAGTGCCGTGGAGGGAAGTGGGGGTGGGATGTGGAAGGAAACTGGGCACAAGCCTCACGACAGTGGAGTCTGCGGTACGCTGGAGGAAGGGCAGTCCAGTGGGAAGGGGCACCCATGTGCGCCTGCATGGATGGAGCGCAGCGCACCTGGGATGTGACTGAACCAGCTCCCCAAGGCCCTTGTAAGCTGCGTCTAGGGAAGTTTCCACCCTGTGGTCCAGGGGCAGCCACGGATGGGGTGAGAACTAGCAGGGTGATTTGATGCATTCTTCATTGTGAAAGCAAATTATGGGAACCTCTGGAGCAGGGATAGAGCAGTGGTGATGAATCTGCCTACCAGTATAGGAGGTGCAGGTTTGATCCCTGGGTTGGGATGATCCCCTGGAGTAGAAAATGACAACCCGCTCCGGTTTTCTTGCCTAGAGAATCCCATGGATAGAGAAGTCTGGCAAGCTACAGTCCATAGGGTTGCAAAGAGTAGGACAAGACAGAGTGCATACATTCACACACACACACAGGAGCAGAGAGAGGGTGTGGAGTGACTGGAGATGAGGAGAGTGGTCCTCAGGATCTACTTCTCCATCAGAGGAAGCAGAGGTTTTAATCAAAACAGCAAGTGAGCTGCCATGTGATTGAGTCCACAGAACGTGGACTCAGAATCCGGCATCCTGCTGTCGTACACAATTGGATGTGTGAGCTTGAAAGAGTCATTGAAAGCTTCCGTGCCCCCTTACCTCGTCAGAAAAGTGGGATAATTCCAGCCTCCCTGAATAAATGAGAGGATTAAATGATACTGTGCCCATGAGACCTTGGGGGATAGCATTTCTGTGGGTGTTCTTAAGCTGCTGGGGCACCACTGCACTTCACAGATGGAGAGAGAGGATGGAAGAGATGTCCAAGTGATAAGTGGCAGATAGAACTGGCCCACGTCCCCTGTGTCTCTTGGTTTCTATTTTTAAAGTGAGCACAGATATCTCTGAAGATGACAGAGAGTCTGAGGCAGTGTGCTAAAGATGAGACTTTCCCCTTCAAGGTCAAGGGCAAAGGGGGTTGTTCATCCCCTTGGTTCCTGCACTAAGATGAGGTTGAAAGACAGTGACTTGCCCAGCTTCCATCAGAGACATAGAGCCGGGCTTCCTGCACAAGCAAGTGACATGGACCCCGGGATTGCTGCGATGAATCCCTGGGTAAGGGGAGAAATCTCACCAGGGATAGTTCTGCATAAGGGAGGGAGGCTTGAGAGAGTGTAGAACACAGCAGAAAATGGGCATCAGTTCTGGGGCCAGAAAGTCATTGTTTTCATATCAGGTTTGCCACTTACTTGCTGTGATATATTGTGCAAGACACCTGCCCTCCCTCGATCACTGAAAAAGAAATGCTTCCAGTTGATAACCTACTTAAGTCCCGCTAACTCTAAAGCTCTATAATGTGGAAGCTTATGAGTGTTGCTGCTTAGAGGAAAGAGTAGAAGAAAGCACAGCTAGACATCTTCCCCTGGCTGTTGGGAAGAATCTCCCCAAAGGTAAGTTGGGCTGTTTAAGAATGAAAGAGAGCCACCCATCTGCGAAGTAATCAAGAAGATGCTGGGTAATTCCTCCTCTTACCCTGAAATGCAAATGAAGATGCTTGCCACATCTGGTCTTTGCATGACATCATTACATGAATTTCTCTCCCCTCCTTCACTGGATCATATATTTCTTACTGTGTTCAGTCATTTATTAATTTATTGATTGATTCATCCAATCACTTATTTGTTCAGTCACTTAACCATTTGTTAATTATTCATTCATTCAGTGAATATCAATGTCAGTCATTCAAAATAATATTATCTGTTTTATTTCAGTTGACTGTGATGAGAACACTTAAAAAGAAATCGACCCTCTTAAGTTTTCATGGGCACAATACAATAATACTGACTATGTCGCTGTTGTTTAGTCTCTAATTGTGTCTGACTCTTTGTGACCCCCTGGACTATAGCCCACTGGGCTCCTCTGTCCATGGGATTTCCCAGGCAAGAATACTGGAGGGGTTGCCATTTCTTTCTCTAGGGAGACTTCCTGACTCAGGGATCAGACCCACATCTCCTGCAAGTCTCCTGCATTGCTGGTGAATTCTTTACCACTGAGCTACCTAGGAAGCCCCATTATTGATTATAAGTATAGTGTTACACAGCAGATCTATTAAAATTTTAATCAACTTGCTTAACTGAGACTTCATTGTTGATTTATACGTTGATTTATAAACTTATAGCAACTCCTTTGTCCCTTTCCCTGCTGCCCCTGGCAGCTCCCATTCCACTCTTCAGTTCTGTGGGTTTAGCTATGTTAGATCCTCATGTAAGTGGAATCGTGCAGTATTTGTCTCGTAGTGACTACCTAGAGCCTTGAGAGTCCTCTGTGTAGTCAAATGTAGCGTATTTCCTTCTTTTTTCAGGTTTAATACTGTTCTATTTTGTGTACCCACCGCATTTAGTGTATCCATTTATCTGTTGATGACGTTTAGACTGTTCTCACATCTTGGCTATTGCAAATGCTGCTGCCATGAACTTGGGAGTCAAGTGCAGCAAGATCACTGTCAGCTAGAGGAGACCCTCTCCTCTTCTCTCTAGAAGAGCCTCGAGACTGCGATGCCTTAGCCTCGGTGATGTATCCCACAAACCAGGGAGTGATGTAAAGGAAGGGAGGAGCATTCGTTCATACCCGTAGGACAGAGAGAGTCAAAAGGTTGCTGTGTTCACCTCCCTGCCATCACCGAGCTTTGGTCATCTCTTGACGAAGGGGTCAAGCTCAAATCCTTGGCAGCCTTTGAAGAATTTGTGTCTAGAGACGAGGAGGGAGAGCAGAATGACTCTGCCTGGGATTGAAGAGAGGTGGAGATTGGGAGGGGAGAGAGGGTGAGAGAGGTTGGGAAGGTTGCTGAAGACACTGGTTGGAGAGAGAGGATGAGTGAA
Source organism: Tragelaphus eurycerus (assembly GCA_935064755.1). NCBI lineage: Eukaryota > Metazoa > Chordata > Mammalia > Artiodactyla > Bovidae > Tragelaphus > Tragelaphus eurycerus. The sequence continues at coordinate 3,412,215 of CAKXYN010000083.1, forward strand.
GAGCAGCCTGGGGCGACGATGGGAGAGCACAAGCCCACGTGGGGTGAGCACCGTCACCCCCTGCTCGCTCCCCCACCACATGCCCAGTAAAGTCTACACTGCTCACTAAGGCTTTGTGGAATTGGATTTGCCTTTTTAGAAGGTACAAAACGTGGGTGGCTGAAAGCAGAGCACTTTCATAGAATAAGGTATCTTGGGGATCACACTTAGATATGTGCCCCTCCTTTTGCCCAAGGGCAAGGCTCTTCTCCTCTCAGAGAGAGCCCGGTGTGCCAGCCCCCTCCACCCATGGCTGCTGAATGAGCCCCTCGCCACTTCCTCTGTGACCTTCCCCCACCTCCCCAGGAGCATAGATGATTTTAACATCGGCTGGGGCTTCGGGCAAAGGTTCAGCTACATTTGTTTGTTCCTCTCTGATCTGCTTTGACTGTCCATGGTCAGGATCACAGCCAGCCCAAAACAAACACAGCTCTAAATGGGAAGCCAAGAGAATAAAATAACAGCCCTACATCCCTCTAAGCCCTGTCTGGTGCTGATGGAGTTGATGAGATAAGAGGAAATCGTGTTTGAGCAGTAAGAGGGCTCTGTTCATGTCAGAGACTTCTCTGACCCTGCATGCTGTAGATTCAGAGATAAGCCCCAGGCTCAGCACTCCATTGATGCACTCCACCACGCTCTGCTGGGGGACAGGCAGCTAAGAATACAAGGGGAAAGAATTCCAAGAGGATACATGTCGAATCGCTGGCCTGGATTTCAAATGCCATAGATAGTTTATGCGATGTCTCACACTGTTGTAAAATGTAACCCAATCCCCTGGCGGATCTGCCTGAGCTCAGTCTCCATTGTTTTTCAGAAAAGTAAATAAACTTGAAAAAGTCTGCCAGCCCATTAAATTGGCTATGTTTTACCCACAGCCTCCTCGGCATTAGGCTTCTAGGGATTTGAATAGCTGAAGTCATCACCTAATTTCTGGACGATGAGATGGTTGATTCTTTGGCACCTTTACTCTCCTTAGGAAGTTACCTGTGACATTCAGGAAAATAATACTGTATTCCCAGGATCCACTGACACCTTGGGGAAGGGGAAGGGGAACTTTGGCAGTGAAAAAGTTTCAGTACTTTTCTGTGTTTTAAAGCAATGAAGCTCTCAAACAAAACAATACAAGGCATCTTGATATATAAAACAGATGGGTGAAGATGCTTTGGTTGAAACAGTGGAGCAGAAGCTAAACACATCTTCCCCCATCCTGATGCCTGGACTGACACTTCCAATCAACCCTAGGAATCCATAGGTGACACCTTGAAAGGCCATGACCTAATCCAACATTCAGGTGTGAAAGATAGCCTGAGGTCCAAAGATGGGAGACAGCTAGTCCACAATTACACACCGAATGTTGAGGGAGTTGGAACCAGGACCAGGTATCCTAACCCAGCTCATCATTGCAGGAACTCCCCGGGTAACGGTGTGATTCTCCAAAGTTGGTTAAGACACTTTTCTTATTCTATCTGATATTTCAAGGATGAACTGAAGATGTTAACGTTAAGGGAAACTGGGTGAACCGTATATGGAAGTCTTGGTATTTCTTCCTTTGCAAGTTTCCTGTAAATATAAAATTATTCCAAAACAAAACACTTATTTTAAAAGAAAGTGCTGCAGCTTGCAATTGTGGATTACAGTGCGACCGTGCATTTCAGCTTGACTTTGATTAGTGAATTTGATGTGCAACTTTAATTTAATGCTATTTTTAATTCTTCTACACTCATCTGTATGACTCCTGGGCTATAGTCTAACTTCATTTGATTTTAATAAATAGAATCCTAATGTACTTGCTCACTTATACCTCGTTCTTTATCCATTCCATGTTATGCTTTTGCAATCCCTCTATGTTGTCATCTATGAACTCACAAGTAGGGCTTCCATTTTTCTTGGCCAGGGTCCATATTGAATCAGGTGTCAAATATTCTCAGGATCATCCCCACATTTGAATCTCTTTCAGTCCTCGTCCTAATGTTCTTTTGCTTATGGAATCCTAACACGTGAACGTATCATCTTTACTCACCCCTTCTTCAACAGGGGAGCATATAAACTATCCCTGATTTTTTTTTAATTTATTTGTTTTTAATTGAAGGGTAATTGCTTTACAGGATTGTGTTGGTTTCTACCAAACATCAACATGAATCAGATATAGGTTTACCCATGTCCCCTCCCACTTGAACATCCCTCCCACCTCCCTCCCCATCCCACACCCCGAGCTTGTTACATAGCCCTGCTTTGAATCCCCTGAGTCATACAGCAAATGCCTCTTGGCTATCTGTTTGACATATGGTAATGTATGTTTCCATGTTATTCTTTCCATACATCCCACCCTCTCCTTCCTGACTCCATAGCCGTGTCCGTAAGGCTGTTCTCTGTCTGCGTCTCCAATGATACTCTGCATGTAGGCTCATCAGTACCATCTTTCTAGATTCCATATACAGGCGTTAATATACAATATTTGTTTTTCTCTTTCTGACTTACTTCACTCTTTATAATTAGCCCTAGGTTCGTCCACCTCATTAGGACTGACTCAAATGCATCCCTTTTTATGGCTGAGTAATATTCCACTGCATGTCTGTACCACGGCTTTTTTATCCATTCATCTGTCAATGGACGTCTAGGTCGCTCCCATGTTCTGGCTATTGTAAATAGAGCTGCAGCGAGCATCGGAGTACATGTGCCTTTCCATTTTGGTTTCCTCAGGGTATATGCCTAGTGGTGGGATTGCTGGGTCATATGAGGGTTTTATTCCTAGTTTTTTAAGGACTCTCCATCAGAGATCAGATCAGTCGCTCAGTCGTGTCCGACTCTTTGCGACCCCATGAACCGCAGCACACCAGGCCTCCCTGTCCATCACCAGCTCCCGGAGGTCACCCAGACTCACACCCATCAAGTCAGTGATGCCATCCAGCCATCTCATCCTCTGTCGTCCCCTTCTCCTCCTGCCCTCAATCCCTCCCAGCATCAGAGTCTTCTCCAATGAGTCAACTCTTCGCATGAGGTGGCCAAAATACTGGAGTTTCAGCTTTAGCATCATTCCTTCTAAAGAAATTCCAGGATTGATCTCCTTCAGAATGGACTGGTTGGATCTTCTTGCAGTCCAAGGGACTCTCAAGAGTCTTCTCCAACACCACAGTTCAAAAGCATCAATTCTTCGGCGTTCAGCCTTCCTCACAGTCCAGCTCTCACATCCATACATGACCACAGGAAAGACCATGGCCTTGACTAGGCGAACCTTTGTTGGCAAAGTAATGTCTCTGCTTTTGAATATGCTATCTAGGTTGGTCATAACTTTCCTTCCAAGGAGTAAGCGTCTTTTAATTTCATGGCTGCAGTCACCATCTGCAGTGATTTTGGAGCCCAGAAAAATAAAGTCTGACACTGTTTCCACTGTTTCCCCATCTATTTCCCATGCAGTGATGGGACCAGATGCCATGATCTTCGTTTTCTGAATGTTGAGCTTTAAGCCAACCTTTTCACTCTCCACTTTCACTTTCATCAAGAGGCTTTTTAGCCCCTCTTCACTTTCTGCCATAAGAGTGGTGTCATCTGCATATCTGAGGTTATTGATATTTCTCCCGGCAATCTTGATTCCAACTTGTGTTTCTTCCAGTCTAGCATTTCTCATGATGTACTCTGCATATAAGTTAAATAAACATGGTGACAATATGCAGCCTTGACGTACTCCTTTTCCTATTTGGAACCAGTCTGTTGTTCCATGACCAGTTCTAACTGTTGCTTCCTGACCTGCATACAGATTTCTCGAGAGGCAGATCAGGTGGTCTGGTATTCCCATCTCTTTCAGAATTTTCCATAGTTTATTGTGATCCACACAGTCAAAGGCTTTGGCATAGTCAATAAAGCAGAAATAGATGTTTTTCTGGAACTCTCTTGCTTTTTCCATGATCCAGCGGATGTTGGCAATTTGATCTCTGGTTCCTCTGCCTTTTCTAAAACCAGCTTGAACATCAGGAAGTTCACGGTTCACATATTGCTGAAGCCTGGCTTGGAGAATTTTGAGCATTACTTTACTAGCGTGTGAGATGAGTGCAATTGTTCGGTAGTTTGAGCACTCCTTGGCATTGCCTTTCTTTGGGATTGGGATGAAAACTGACCTTTTCCAATCTTGTGGCCACTGCTGAGTTTTCCAAATTTGCTGGCATATTGAGTGCAGCACTTTCACAGCATCATCATTCAGGACTTGGAATAGCTCCACTGGAATTCCATCACCTCCACTAGCTTTGTTCGTAGTGATGCTTTCTAAGGCCCATTTGACTTCACATTCCAAGATGTCTGGCTCTAGGTCAGTGATCACATCATCATGATTATCTAGGTCTTGAAGCTCTTTTTTGTACAGTTCTTCTGTGTATTCTTGCCACCTCTTCTTAATATCTTCTGCTTCTGTTAGGTCCACACCATCTCTGTCCTTTATCATGCCCATCTTTGCATGAAATGTTCCTTTGGTATCTGTGAGTTTCTTGAAGAGATCCCTAGTCTTTCCCATTCTGTTGTTTTCCTCTATTTCTTTGCATTGATCGCTGAAGAAGGCTTTCTTATCTCTTCTTGCTATTCTTTGGAACTCTGCATTTAGATGTTTATATCTTTCCTTTTCTCCTTTGCTTTTCGCTTCTCTTCTTTTCATAGCTATTTGTAAGGCCTCCCCAGACAGCCATTTTGCTTTTTTGCATTTGTTTTCCATGGGGATGGTCTTGATCCCTGTCTCCTGTACAATGTCACGAACCTCATTCCATAGTTCATCAGGCACTCTATCTATCAGATCTAGGCCCTTAAATCTATTTCTCACCTCCACTGTATAATCATAAGGGATTTGATTTAGGTCATACCTGAATGGTCTAGTAGTTTTCCCTACTTTCTTCAATTTCAGTCTGAATTTGGCAATAAGGAGTTCATGGTCTGAGCCACAGTCAGCTCCTGGTCTTGTTTTTGCTGATTGTATAGAGCTTCTCCATCTTTGGCTGCAAAGAATATAATCCATCTGATTTCGGTGTTGACCATCTGGTGATGTCCATGTATAGAGTCTTCTCTTGTGTTGTTGGAAGAGGGTATTTGCTATGACCAGTGCATTTTCTTGACAAAACTCTATTAGTCTTTGCCCTGCTTCATTCTGTATTCCAAGGCCAAATTTGCCTGTTACTCCAGGTGTTTCTTGACTTCCTACTTTTGCATTCCAGTCCCCTATAATGAAAAGGACATCTTTTTTGGGTGTTAGTTCTAAAAGGTCTGGTAGGTCTTCATAGAACCTTTCAACTTCAGCTTCTTCGGCGTTACTGGTTGGGGCATAGATTTGGATTACTGTGACATTGAATGGTTTGCCTTGGAAACGAACAGAGATCATTCTATCATTTTTGAGATTGCATCCAAGTACTGCATTTCGGACTCTTCTGTTGACCATGATGGCCACTCCATTTCTTCTGAGGGATTCCTGCCCACAGTAGTAGATATAATGGTCATCCGAGTTAAATTCACCCATTCCAGTCCATTTTAGTTCGCTAATTCCTAGTATGTCGACATTCACTCTTGCCATTTCTTGTTTGACCACTTCTAATTTGCCTTGATTCATGGACCTGACATTCCAGGTTCCTATGCAATATTGCTCTTTACAGCATCGGACTTTGCTTCTATCACCAGACACATCCACAGCTGGGTATTCTTTTTGCTTTGGCTCCATCCCTTCATTCTTTCTGGAGTTATTTCTCCACTGATCTCCAGTAGCATATTGGGCCCCTACTGACCTGGGGAGTTTCTCTTTCAGTATCCTATCATTTTGTCTTTTCATACTGTTCATGGGGTTCTCAAAGCAAGAATAGTGAAGTGGTTTGCCATTCCCTTCTCCAGCGGACCACACCCTGTCAGATCTCTCCACCATGACCCGCCCATCCCAGGTTGCCCCTCGGGCATGGCTTAATTTCATTGAGTTAGACAAGGGTGTGGTCCTTGTGTGATTAGATTGACTAGTTTTCTGTGAGAATGGTTTTAGTGTATTTGCCCTCTGATGCCCTCTTTCAAGACCTACTGTCTTACTTGGGTTTCTCTTACCTTGGGCGTGGGGTATCTCGTCCCGGCTGCTCCTGGCTGCTCCTGGCCAGCGAAGCACAGCCATCGCACCTTACCTTGGACGAGGGGTCTCTCCTCACCGCCGCCCTTCCTGACCTCGGTTGTGGGGTAGCTCTTCTCCGCCGTGCTTAGTGCGCTGGCCCTCACTGCCGTCCTTCCTCGGTCCTGGGGTAGCTCCTCTCGGCCGCGCTCTTAGCGCGCGACGCAGCCGGCGGGGCGCTCTTTTGTCCTGAATTCATGAAATGTGTCCTTTGTCTGATAAATTATCAGCACTCAGATCCAGGAAAGGTCAGTAATTAACATCTGTTCCATATGCTTGAAGGAAAAACAACTGGTGATCCATTCATCTTTAGCCCTTACATCTGGTCCCTGGTGGCTCAGAGGTTAAAGCGTCTGCCTGGAATATGGGAGACCTGGGTTCGATCCCTGGGTCGGGAAGATCCCCTAGAGAAGGAAATGGCAACCCACTCCACTACCCTTGCCTGGAGAATCCCATGGAGGGAGGAGCCTGGTAGGCTACAGTCCATGGGGTCGCAAAGAGTCAGACACGACTGAGCGACTTCACAGTCTCACGATAAAAGTAGTGGACTCTCCATACTGTTCTCCATAGTGGCTGTATCAATTTACATTCCCACCAATGGTGTAAAAGGGTTCCCTTTTCTCCACACCTTTTCTTAGCATTTATTGTTTGTAGGTGTTTTGATGATGGCATATCCCTGATCTTTTGCTACTTTAGATATTGCTGGAATGGATAGTCTTGATCCTTGTATATATATATATATATTTTTTACTTTCCTTTTTTGGTTGTTTTACATGTGTATATTTGTTTGTATAATTGACATTAGATCATCTCACTTTTTTTCTCATAGCTTATAAGACCTTAGAGATCTCTCGGTTAGCCTTACTTTTTAGGTGAGTCACCTGAGACCCACAGATCTGGAATGACAGGCCCAAATTCCCAGAGAATATTGAGAAAGGAATCACCATAGAGATGCAAGGAAAAACACTAATTTGGGATGACCTTTTGCCAAGAGTCTGACGTAGCTCGAGAGCATCGTGGCTGCTCCTCTCCTTGTCCATCATGGTTCTTTTCTGGTCTACAGCTGGCAGTTACGCGGGCATCTGTGACTCCCTGATGAGTGCCTGCACACGTTGTCACCCCAGGCTCCTCCCACTGTCTCCCTTGTCTAATGTCTTGTCCCCAAGTGTTTGACCAATTGCAGTTACTCAATAAATAGTATTGGAATGAATGATTGAACCAGTGGGATGAAATGACATCAGGACAGGACATTCCTCAGTTTGAAGAATTCTAGTCATCTCTACATGCGTCGTGTTTCTTGGAATGTCATTTGGTATATCTGTCATTGAGACCGAGGGCCTGTGTGTATGTGTAGATACGCACACACATACCCAAACGGTGGAGCTGATATTCTTTAGGGAGAACAGATGCTGACGCTGTTCCAGTCTGTGTCATTAATCTGGCTCTGAGCACAATTTACAGATCTGTCCCGAAGAGATGCTTGATATTCAGTGTTAGTGACAGATTCAGGGCCTCAGGCCTGCCTTTGCTGCCGCTTTCCCCAAGTTCTGATTATACCAGGCAGCTCATCATCCTGGGCTTCTGCTTTCCTCTGAGCCTTTACTTCTCTTCCTTCCATGGACAATACCCTTCCATCTGCAGCCACCCTATTCTTCCAGACCTGAATCAAGTGTCAACTCCTCCAGGACCTGTCCCCATAAGAGCTTCTCTGACGTCTCTACCACCCAAATGTGTTATCCCTCCTTTCCTGAATACCACTGAAGATTTTCTCATCTGCATTATTAGAATGTGGGCACCTGGAATAGACTCTTGTCTGTTCATCACTGTTTCTTCCTGCGGTGTCAAGAACAGAATAGGTGGATAGTGAGGTGTTGTCGAGTTGAATTTAATTCAACCTCCAAGACCCTCTAAGACATCTGTTTCCCTTTATTTTTTTTTTTTTTCCAGGTGTGTCGGACCAAGGTGATCGATCTCAGCGAAGGCATTTCCCAGCATGCCTGGTACCCATGCACCATCAGCTACCCGTATTCCCAGCTGGCTCAGACCACTTTCTGGGTCCGGGTAAGTCAAAGCTTTGAGAGCCTCAGCCTGTCCAGCAGAGGCCCCCAGGAAGCATTGTCTCCCTTGGCCCTTTCTCAGGCTGGTTTCATCTACCCGCTGAGGGTGTTAATGGCAAGGACAGAAAACAAAACAGTTAGCAGCAGGATGCTTCCTGGAATGGAATCCCTTAATTGCTCATGGGATGCCTTCAGTCAATCTTTGGCTGAGAGTTTAGATATCATTTAGATGTCATTCTTTTAAGCTGCCTTGCCTTGAAGTCTACACTGAGCCCTACAAGGAGAAGGAACAGTCCTTTCCCTTCTAGTCCTCCACGTGTGGTCATTTGTTGGATGGCACTCGTCATGTGCCATGGTATTCTGTGGCTGTCATGGGCCCGTCTTCCTGACTGTGGACTGCGACCATTTCAAGTGTTGTTAGTGTGCGTGACTCACCTACGTTGAACTCCGCCATCTACAGAAATGAAAGGCACACCTTGTTTACCTTTGTCTCCTCGATGCCTAGTCCAGAGGCTGGTCAGCATGGAGCAGTGATGAATAATAAGCCTCATTTCATATGGTTTTAGTGTGTACTGGACCTCTTAGTATCTTCCCGGAGCCTCCCAGGTATCCTGTGATGTATCTGTTTACAAATCTGTGACTTAGAGGTGAAGGAATTTAGGCCCAGAGTGACTCAGCCATCACTGGGCATCACACAGCTTGCAAAGAGCAGAGCCAAGATTGGAACAGTCTCTGACCTCAGAGGCTATGCTCTTTGCTGTGAGGTTTCGCTGCCTCCCTGTTCCCACCATGGACCGTGATAAGTCGTCCAGCTCCCGAAATGGAAGATTCTTCTCAAAACCCCTGCCGCGGGGCTGCCCCACCACCGCATGCCTAGCTGCATGGCTGAGCCTCCTACATCTGCTGCATTTCAGGTGTTCTTTTCTCAACCAATGGTCGCTACAGCCGTCATCGTCCACCTGGTGACCGATGGGACCTACTATGGGGACCAGAAGCAGGAAACCATCAGCGTCCAGCTGCTTGATACCAACGAACAGAGCCACGATCTGGGTGAGCATATGGCTTGCCCTTGCTACCTGCCTCCCCATCTGCCCGTGGGTGGTTTGTAAGGATCGGCTGAGAATGAGTTCTCACCTCCCGTCGCCTCTTGGGGCTGTTTCCCATCAGGGTGTCTTCAGATCAGGATGAGTGTGTGTGTGCACTTAGAATTGAATGGGGATGAGGGAAGAGATTCAGGTCAAAGTCCTCTTTTCGGTAGGTCCCTTCTCCCACAACGCCTTCACCCTCAGGCATCCCAGGAGATCTCAGAGGACCCCGGAAAGGAGACTGAGTAAAGATGCTTTTCCATTATATGTATCATCACCTGAGACCCAAAGAAACACATTGAGAGGCCCAGGTCACATGGCCAGAGCCAGTCAGCAAGCAGGGAAGCCAGGTTTTCAGAATCACTGCCCACTGCCCTTCACCCTGTAACCAGGAGCATCCATGATAGCAAATGAGCTCTCACTTGAGATGTGGTGACCCGTGCCGAGCACAAGACCCCACACTCAGAAAGCCCCACCATCCCCTCCCCACGCTGCCCAGACACCCTGCCCAGTCTACTCTGGAATTCCAGGCCAGCGCAAAAGTCCCGGCTTCAAAGCTGTGCCCATACGATTCCACACGGAGCTCGTTTCAAAGCCCCATAGGAAGCAAGCTCACCAGGGGTCGCATCAGGGTCAAGCCGCAGCTCAGGCAGTGGGGAGGGGTTTTGTTTTGTTTTTATGTTTACTTATTTGGTCAGTTTTCAAGGCAAGGGGGAAACGCGTTAATAAGGAAGGGAAAGGAAACCCCTCTGGATTTATCCAGATTCCTGGGAAATGTCCCTAAGTGAGAAGCAAATATTTTCGTAGCTGTCCTGGCATCGCAAAGGGCTCTGTGGAGAGGTTTTCAGAGGAATGGGAAAGACCTGGGCTCCAGCAGAGATCCTTGGATCCTGCTATTTGATGTCCGAGTGTCCATCTGCCCTCCCCATCGGCTCCCCTGCCCTGCATCCTCAGCACCCTGGCATTCCCGTGGAGGCTCTGCGGCTCTCTGCCAGTGGACCACAGACGCAGACCTGCTCTACTGGGAGCCTCACGCCCCAGCAGAGCAGGACTCCCAGCGCTTGGTCAGGATAATCTCCCTTTTTAGAGGCAGACACTGAGTGTCAGGGGCTTGGTGGACTCACATAATAAAGAAGTGAGTATCTGTTATCTGTCAGTTGCTCACTCGTGTCTGACTCTTTACAACCCCGTGGACTGTAACCCACGAGATGAATACTGGAGTGGGTAGTCATTCCCTTCTCCAGGGGATCTTCCCAATCCAGGGATCAAACCCGGGTCTCCTGCACAGCAGGCAGACTCTACCACATGAGCTGTCAGGGAGACCCACTAAGCCAAGAACTGACGTCCATCAAACACCAAAGCCAGCTTTGGTTTTCCCGACTCCAACCCACCCCATCGTTCTCCTCCCTTTCCTTATGTACCTTTTCTCCCAGCCCCACTTGCTCCCCACCACTTTTCAAAGCCTGGGGACTTCTAGAAAGAACTGAGAGCTACTGGGTGAAGCCGTTTGGATTCTCCTTGGACTCTGTGTGGCACACTGTTCTGGGTCCCCCTGGAAAGCCACCTCCAGCCACATCTCTGCCAAAGGGGTGCAGAGGTCCTTACCGCACAGGGCTGGTCCCAGCTTCCTAGCTTAAAAATGAGAGGAGGCTTTTTTTTTTATCCCAACAATGACCTATTTCTGTGAATTGTTTCCCTCATCTTGATGACTGCCTGAAAACTAGCAGCTCAGACCAGCCAAGCCCTCCTGCAAGGTGGGGGGGAGTGAGTGCCAGTGAGGCTTGGCCCAGGGGTGGCCCTTTGGGGGGAGGGAGGGGCCGTGGGCGCTAGGTGAAGGGAGAGCTTAGGGAGCGGCGAGGCGAGGGGATTGGAAAGATTTGGAGCCAAGAGAAAAAGGCAGACAAAGAAACTTTCAATCAAATTCAAAATCCCCACCGGCCACCCAATGGTGCTTTTGTGCAGTGACATAAAAGGGTCTGGGGGCTTCGGGAAGGGCCCGTTGGGGAGGGCGTGACTGGCCTTGAGTAATGAGCCTGGCCCCCCGGCCCTCTGTCTCCCCTGACAGGCTTCCACGTCCTGAGCTGCCGGAACAATCCCCTGATTATCCCTGTGGTCCATGACCTCAGCCAGCCCTTCTACCACAGCCAGGCGGTACGCGTGAGCTTCAGTTCACCCTTGGTCGCCATCTCGGGGGTGGCCCTCCGCTCCTTCGACAACTTTGACCCCGTCACCCTGAGCAACTGCCAGAGAGGGGAGACCTACAGCTCTGCCGAGCAGAGGTAAGGCACCCCGGGTCTGCACGCCGGGGTGGACCCTGGAGCCGGGCGGCCATGGGTGTTGCAGGAAAAAGTCTGTGTGTTTCTCCCTTCTCCATCGTCTGGCCTCTGGCCGGCTCTGCCTTGGGGCTTGGGAGGACCCCACGACTCTGAGTTCCAGGGGGTGCGGGAGGGTAGTAGAGACATGGCTGTGGAAGGAGGACCTCTTTCACCTTGTTCGAGGTCCCAGTGCTGACGGCGACCTGCAGGGTGACCTTGGGAGCATCACTTTCCCTCTCTGGACCTCAGCACCCTCATTTGAATGAAGTGAGGGGTGGTGGATTAGCTGTCTTCCAGCTCTGAAATACTGGAACATTCTGCTTCCTAAGTAGCACAGGCAAGAGGCATCACCCTCCTGGGAGATGCCCCCAGTGGTCCCGGTGTCTGTCTTTTAACCGCATGGCTCTGCGGTTCCTTTGATCTGTATCTGTTAATGTACCTAGTGTGGAGCTAGGAGAGGGGGATCCTTCCTGGAAAACATATGAGCTTTAGTGACACTCGGACCTGGGTTTGAATCTGCCCCTTCCTGACTGTCCCGCTTCACTTTGGTGAGTCTCAGTTGTCTCCTTTGCAGTAATATCTACCTGGTAGGGTGGTTGTGAGAATTAAAGATGTGCCACAGATGCAAGTGCTTCTGCAAACTCTCAGGCACTGTGCAAAGATGATGTGTTCATAGTCTTTATCACCACTTGCTGATGCGATGCTGATGCTTTTCTGTGTAGAATTCTACATAAAGTTCTTAGAGTTGAGCTGGAAGAAGCCTCGGAGCTCGTCTAGTATATTTGCATTGTCCAAACTTCCGTGGTACCCTCTGGGTTTTCAGAATGGGAAGGGCTGGTCCAGAGTCACTCAGCATTTCTGATGTTTGTTTAAAGGGTTGGGGGTCTCAGTGGGCTCCCCCAAAGCAAGGCCCTCTGAAGGGCAGGCTGCCCTGCCCTGTATACCTGGGAGAAGGACAGAAAGAGGAGTGGGGAGAGGGGACCCCAGCCTTTCCCACGCCCCTGCTACCAGAGGACACAAAAGGTGGTTGCAAAACCCACATTGTTTTGCACCCACTGTCTCTAGCTTCTGTTGTGCAAAGTCTGTCGCAATCCTTCAGAGGCAAAAGAGCTCCTTAAATATCATTCATTGTTGTATTTCACCCTGAGAGGGCTTTTTCATCCCTGCCTCTCCAGACTATAAAAATAAGTTAATTCTCAGAACCCAGGGAAACAATGTCGATGGAAAATGCAAATCCATCAGACCCTCTCTGCAACGCTTTCCCGTCCCTAACCAGGCACCAAGACCATCCCTGAGTTGACTGAGGCCAGCACTGGCTTCTTTGAATCTTTCATTAGCAGTTCCCATGTCCCAAGTAAACAGTAAGAAGTGTTTAACCTTGAAAACAAGTCCATCAATAAGTATGTGTTGAGTCCTTTGACCTCTCATGGAAACACAGAGCTGGGGCAGGGCGTTGCCCTGTCTCTGGCTGGTGGTGGGATGGGGAGCCCGACCCCTCGCTTCTCTGGGCTTGTCTCCCGACATATGAAACGATAGCAGTGACGGATCTGTGTTCTGTGTGGTTCCTTCCACTTGGAACAGTCTGGGATTCCCAAGAGGTAGGAGCGGTGAGAGGGAAGAGGAGGGGACCCACGTTGATTTCATTATCTTATTTCATTATCTCACCTGTCTGGTGAGGTATGGACAGAGCAACTGAGCCAAGACTGTCCAGAGAGTGAGGGGTAGAATCTCACTTTGTCCACCCTAAGAGCCACACTCTGCTCACCAGGACCAGGCTCATCCAGGAGAGTAGAGGGCTTCCCAGGGCTCCTCCCTTGTGCGCACTCGTCAGTGAGACAGAGTGGAGCGATGGAGGCGCAGCTCCCGGGGCCGGCTGGCTGGACCCTGAGCTCCTGGGTCTAAGAGAGGCTGCTCCTCCTGAATGCCAGGGCTGTGGGGTGGGAGTGGGGCGGGGAGTCGGGGAGGACCGCAGCTGCTCCTGGGGTGCTGAAGAGGAATTTACCCTAACAGACAGGACTGTGCAAATGCGCAGATGCATTAAAACAAACAAACCAGGAGGAAAGAAAAGAAAAATAAGCAACAACTGTAAAAAGCCACGGGATGTTTTTCTTCATTCTTGAAACACCAAGGTAAATAGCATCCCTTTTTATAGCTCAGCTGCTCTGTGGAAATGGCCCGCTTGACTCTCAGCTGCTTCCTAGGTAGTAAAGTGTGGCCCCCACACCTCCAGAACACACCCCTTCCTCTCCCCACTCAGAGTCCCACTCCTATCTCCTCCCCATCTATTCTCCTTCTGGCTCTCTTTCCTCCCTCCTGCTCCTCCGTCTCTTCCCCTTTCTCCTCTCTCACCCTCTTTTCCCTCCTTGCTTTCTTTCTCTTCTCCTGAGGGCAACGTGATAGCTGGTGAGTTGCCATGGGAGAAACCTCATCATGGCAAAAGCAGTCCAGGCGTGTGTGTTCTGACCCAGATTCAAGGGTCTCTGTCCCCGTGCGGAACTTGGGAGTAAGTTCAGAGACCCGGGAGAACAGGATCTGGTTCCAAAGGAGAGGTCCAGTGGTGGAATTCTAGCTGAGTTCCCACTCCGTGCAAAGGAGGGGAAGGGGGAGGGACGGGGGCCCTCACGATGGTTGGGGGGAAGCTATGAGGCTTCTTCAGTGAGAAAAGGGACCGTCAGGAGCTGAGGCTTCAGGGGTTGGACGCACACACACACAGGCACGCACGCGCCATCGTCCAGCCTATAGTTATACAGAGATTGAGCAATTTAGTATAGCATTCAGTGGGCCGTGTGTTTAGAAACTTGGCGTTTTCCCTTCCCTCCCCTCTTTCCTTCCCCTCTTCTTCCCCTCCCTCTCATGTGTTGCATTCTCTTCCTTTCTCTACCTCAAACTTTTCCCGCCTTTTCCATGTCAGAGCATCCAGAGAGAGGCAGCTCTGATTGACAGCTAGCCTTTAGAGGATCAACCTTCACTTCAGTTCAGTTCAGTCGCTCAGTCCTGTCCGATTCTTTGCGACCCCATGGACCGTAGCACGCCAGACTTCCCTGTCCATCACCAACTCCCAGAGCTTACCCAAACTCATGTCCATTGAGTCGGTGATGCCATCCAACCATCTCATCCTCTGTCATCCCCTTCTCCTCCTGCCTTCAATCTTTCCCAGCATCAGGGTCTTTTCCAATGAATCAGCTCTCCGCATCAGGTGGCCAAAGTATTGGAGTTTCAGCTTCAACATCAGCCCTACCAATGAACACCCAGGACTGATCTCCTTTAGGATGGACTGGTTGGATCTCCTTGCAGTCCAAGGGACTCTCAAGAGTCTTTTCCAACACCATAGTTCAAAAGCATCAATTCTTCGGTGCTCAGCTTTCTTTATAGTCCAACTCTCACATCCATACATGACCACTGGAAAAACCATAGCCTTGACTAGATGGACCTGTGTTGACAAAGTAATGTCTCTGCTTTTTAATATGCTGTCTAGGTTGGTCATAACTTTCCTTCCAAGGGGACAATAAATTCTTCGTGTGACTAGACTCACTCCTTGCAGCCAGAGTGAACTTAGTCTGGTAGTTAACTGGTAGTGGTGGCATCAGAGTGGGTACCTACAGGCTGGAACCAAGAGACCCTGGAGTCTGTGCCCTGACTGGGGGCTCTCTAGGAATCTGTCTGGAAGATTGGGAGTACAGAAGGAAGCTTCTCACAGCCGGAGGGCCCAGGCCTCAGGTTGTCCCCGCGTCCACCCAGTGTCCCCACCCACGAATGGATCAGCACCTCGCGGAACATCTATTGGGAGCAGCTAGCCTGGGGGCTATGCCTGCAAATGGAACTTCTGTGCCTAAGCACACGCCGGTCTCTTGCCTGATTGTTCTCTAAGATGCTGTCCAACCACCTGCCCTGCCCACCGCCCACCCACAGTCACCCCCTCCCCCACCACAGCCCTGGCCTACCTGTCAGAATCCCTGTTCCTCTATATCCTTGTCAAAACGTGGGATTATCAAAGTCTACTTGTTCCCCTTCCAGCAGGCTCTGAAATTATACATCTCCATGGTTTTGTCCACACCCTGACTTGAGCCCTGGAAGGTAGGAGGCGTGAAGAGATTCTTTGGTTCTTTACCCTCATTTAAGGATGGAAAACCTAAGGTCCAGGCAGGGAAAGTGTTTTCCAAAGTCGCCCCAGTGAGTTAGGGTGCAGAACCACTCGGCATTGGAATCCAGGTCTTGGGACTTCCAGGGCAAAGCTCTCCCCGCCCCACCCGGCCCCCCATCATCAGAGGCATCAAAACAGCTGTCCCAGAGGCCCCAGCAACTTGTGGGTTTTTTGGCCCTTGTTTGACATGTTTTTAAATTACTTGTAACAGTTAGCTATCAGGAGAGTACAGAGTAAAGTCCAGAATCCTTTCCACTCTTAAACATATCACAAGATTTGGAACATCGGGCCCACTCAAATCCTGGGACTGGAGACTCCCACTGGCCAGCCCCCACTCAGCTCACCTGGCCATTCAGATGGTCAGCCAGACCCTGTAGCTGCTGACCCTGCCTCCCAATGCCGCACCCACCGCACCACTGGCTCGCTTCTAGAATTCCAGGGAAGAAGGGCCTGTTGGGATTGCTTCCTGCAGCAGCCTCATTGCTGGGCAGAAAAACAAGCCCCACCTTGCTGACTCTGTCTCAGTCTCACTTCTCAAGTGATCCTGTGGCACTCGTGCCGAGAGCACTTTCCCCTTTGCTTCCCAGTGCTGCACGTGCTGTCTTTTTGGGTGTCCCCAGCCAAGCCGCTCAGAATGATTTATAAAGCAGCTGCCTGTTTACTGCCCCCACTGCCCCAGGGCATAATTGCAGCTAAGTAACCACGGGAGTTAAGGCATGGGTCAAGGGGGAGCCAGGAGGGGAGCCCTCACCAGGCCTTTGACCTCTGGCCTCCTCTCTCCCAGTTGAGGGGTGCACAGGTATCCCACGTTATGCACCAAGGGGGTCCCTTTCAGTTGACTGTGGGGGGTGACAATTGGAGGACTGTCAGATCCCTTAAGGATCTGCCTCTGTATGGAACTTGAGTCTCTACGTAATTAATAGGTATAAGAAGAAAAGACAGTTCATAAGTATCTGATTGTCTTTGAGTAAGGTGGGGAGGGTGCCTCGTGTCACCTTTGCCTGGGTGTGCGAATTTTATTGGTAAAATTCCTATCCCTTCCCCCATTGGGATCAGCCACTCTCTTCCCTTCTGAGAAGTGGCTTCTTTTTCCTTTTCCCCCTTCTTTTGTCATTTTTATGACAGCCCATCGCTGGTATGAAATCCCTCCCCGCTCCTTTTCTCTTTTAATGAAGGCAGAGGCTTTTCTTTTGTTTTCCTTGTTTTGATTTTTGTTTTTGTGTTTCAGAAATGACAGAGCTGTGTCAGGGAGTTATTTGGGAGGGGCCGCTGGGGTGATGTTTATCATTTTTGGGGCAATGTGTTCACACAGCCCTTTCCAGCTAACAGGACAATGAAGGGAAGAGCAGGGACTTAGGGTCAGAGAGGCAGATCCACGCCGGAATCCTGTCCACATCGGAATCTTGTCCATGCCAAGTGCCTTTGGGCGAGTGGTTTAAACTCACTTAGTCTTAATCTCTTCTCACAAATGGGAATAATAACTCTACCTCGTGGAATAACAATGAGGATGTGGATAAGATGATGTAGGTAAAACACAGCTGCCAACACCTGGGGCATAGTGCTTCCTCATCCCCTTTCTTTCCTGTCCTGAAGCCTATAAGCCAGGTGCAGAAGAATGTCCTGGAAATGCAGGGAGGCCGCATTCCCTAAGATACATTCCAGAGGACCCTAGTCCTAAGAAACGCGCCACGGGGAAAGGCTATCGGAGCTCGGAGCTCGGGAAGTTATGTATGCATTAGTCCCTTCTGGAAACCCAGCATATGCATAGAATTCAAGGTTCTGAGAAGTCCTGCAATGGAGGAAGTTGACTGATCATCAGCTCTCCCCATTTGAACAAAGACTTTTTTTTGGTCAGGCAGCCCATGTGAATAGGGGATGTTTTCCTTCTGTAGTAGGAGGAGCCAGAGGAGAGGGACCCCCTTCTCCTGGTACATCATAGTTTCCATGGCATTTCTCATGCACTGGCCTTTCTGTTCTGCAAACACGCCGAGCTCCAACCTGTCCTGGACCTTTGCACATGCCCTTCGCTCTGCCTGGAATTCCCTCTGCACCAAACCTTCACGTGGCTGATCCCTTTCGTCTCATCCAAGTCTTAGCTCAGGTGTCCCTGGAGGAGGCCTCCCCGACCCCTCTGTGCAGAGTGTCCCGCCCACCCCTCCCCCAGGCGGGGCCCTCTGTAGTTTCACCTGGGGTTGGTGCCCCTACTGTATGTGCTTTACCGTCTGTGGCCTATTTGTGACTTGTCTTTGGCACATGCCCTCCCTCCTCAACCCACATAGTGTTTGCAACAGTGTCTGCCGTGCAGTGAGATCCCCAGGCAAGTGTCTTGAGTAGATGACACGTCACCTTGTTCTGACAGTCTTGAGAGACGGGTCACTTTATGGCCTCCACTCAACAGAGGAGGAAGCTGAGGCTCAGGTTGTTACATGACTTTCTAAGATCAAACAACTGACAAATGGTGAGCCAGGGCTGGAGCCCAGATTTGCCCACCGGCTAAGCTGTAGGTCCTTTCTGTTCGAGGAAATCAAGTTTTTTAGTTTCTCCTTTTCCTACGATGGAGAACCTTAATGGGCACAGAAGGAGGGAGAGCATTTTTTTTTTTTTTACCTTAATGGCCACACAGCGCAGAGAAGCCCAGAACCCTTGTCTTTCAAAAAGGGTTCCCAGAGGCCCCCCAGTCCGTCATCAGATGGGAGAGTGGGGGCCTCTTGGGTGTGCAGAGCGAAAATGGTCAAACTGTAAGGCAAAGGTCAGAAGACCCACTTAGAGGCTGGTAGCTTACGGACTTAAATCTATTTAAATTGGAACCATGTGGCTCTTTCCCCAGCTCTTACACAACGTGAACAGATGCATTGTTTGGTGTCAAAGACCTCATGTTGACTCCACAGCTACAGTCTTCCGGGTGGCGCAGCGCAGAGGCTGTCAGAGCAGGAAAAAGGGCAGGGCATCAGAAAGTCTCAGAGTGTCACTTCATCCGAGCTCATCCTGCGCTTGTAAAGGGGAGGCGGGTATGTGGAAGCTACAAAACGTACATCAGTGTGGGTCTGAGACCTGAACCGAACACTTGCCTTTGCCCCAGTATTTTAAAAGTGAGTTTGTTTGTGCTAAGTGCTGGAGATGTTTGTTCCTCACTCCCCCACTCAGTTATCCCACTTTCTCACCGCACTTTTGAGCAGGGGATACAGACCGGGGATGAGTAACCGCATTCCTATAAAACCCTCAGTGTGGGGTGTCCTGAAACCAACACCAAGCAAAAAGTTGAGAGTTCCTTCTTAAGTTGGTTTGACCCCCACCCCGCTCTGCGTGTCCTTGATAAAAACAGGAAAACAAACACTTTAAGGCTCTGAATGGCAACCCCAGCTATCTGTATATGTTGTATGCCCGGAGTTGGGGTAGACAGAGCCAGAGGGGCAACATTAGAGAGAACTGCCTCCTAGCAACCTTCAAATTCAATATTCCAATGTTTGCAGAGCACTTAAGAGCTGTTGCAAGACACTGCCACCATTTGTTCCTTGCTAGTTAGGAGACATCTATTTCATCCAAGGCATTTTCCTTGGCAACGCGAAGTACACCGAAATGAAACAGGCATTATCTCTACCCTCAGGGAAGTTCCAGTCCAGGTGTGGGGTGAGGTTAATAACGAGGACTTTGGAGTCACACATCTGGATGGGAACTTAAACAAGTAACTCGATATTGCCCCTCCCTGACTTTCCAACAGGAAAATGAGTAACACTTAGCTCATAGGGTCGCCGCGAGGATGGGTGAGCTCATGTATATAAGCAATCGATGAATGGTCGCTAATGTTATTAAGCGTCTGCATGACGGTAATATGAGGGGAAAGATCATCTAAGCATGGGGGTTTTCTGTTGTTTCCGCTTCCTGAAGGGTTAGCACGCATTCCGGCACACGGCAGGCACCCCAGACCTGTGATCGGTGCATGGAACAAGAGGCGTGAGAGAAAGGAGGGCCCAGTGCTGCAAGGGAGCTTGCCTGGGGACATGAGAAAGCTCCCTGTAGACTCTTTCGTGGAGCTCAGACTTGAACAAGTAAATTCCAATTGGCAGGAAGGTGGCAACAGCAGCCACAGTAAGATGCATGGCATGGTCTCTGAACAACTTTATCAACCATTCTGAAGTCACTTTATAGTTTAAAAAAGACTTCCACCTTCAGGACCTCAGTTGAATCCCATGGAGCTATGGGTTAGCCAAATCTGGGAGTATACTGAAACTCAGAGAGGTGATGGACCTTGCCCAAAGTTAGACAGCTTGTAGGTAATAGAGCATAGATTTATCCATACCTTAGTGTCCTATGTGCCAGGAATTCCACTCCATGCTTTGGCTCAACTATCTGATTTAATTCTCACAACGACCCCTGGAAGTGAGTGCTGTTATAAAATATGAAAAGGCTTTCATTCAGCTCAGTGCCTGGCAGATAAGAGACTCAACAAACACTTGCTGTAATCATAATAATTCCCATTTTGCAGATGGAAAAATGAAGGTTCTACAGCGTTTGCAGACTCGTAATTTGTAAGGTTTTTAAGATGTAGGATTTGGGCCCTGCTTTGTCTATTTCCATAAACTGTGCTCTTAGTGATAAACTTTGGCCACTGCTCCTCCAGAGTCTTGCCCACTCTGTATATCTCCTGTGTCAGCCTCTTGAAATTTGGAGCGGAAGCCCACTAGCCTTTGTCTTCCGGCTGGAGTGCATCGGTCCTGCAAGAAAGCTCCCCCTCACCCTCTTGTTCCCTTTCTCCTCAGCTGTGTGCACTTCACATGCGAGGCCGCGGACTGCCCAAAGCTGGCTGTGGAGAACGCTTTGCTCAACTGCTCTAGCAGTGATGGCTACCACGGAGGCCAGTGCACTGTGCGCTGCCGGACAGGCTACGTGCTCCAGATACAGCGGGATGACGAGCTCATCAAAAGCCAGGTGTGTGTGGATGCCAGGCTCAGAGTCCCTTTCCAGCCCACGAAAGGCTGAGCGGGTGTTGAACCTGTTCTCTGCTGAATCCTCAGCATTTGAAGCACTGCTGCCACATGGTAGATGCTCAATAAAGAGATGTGGATTGAGTGAAAGACTGCCTCAGTCTGGGATTTCTGAGACAATGGTCTCTGTGCAGAGCAGTGATTCATACCACAGGTACCAGTGTCCCATAGGTTGAAAATCTGGAAAACCATGGGCTGAGCATGACTTTTGGACTGAAAACCCTCACAGCCAGAACCCTGCTACAATTCAGTGGGCTGGTTTCAGAAGAGGTGAGCCCCCTGTCAATGCGATGCTCATTCACTCATTCAAATCTCTGTGCACTGGGAACCAGATGCTGTACTGTGTGTGTGCTTAGCTGCTCAGTCGTGTCCAACTCTTTGTGACCCCATGGACTGCAGCCTGCGAGGCTCTTCTTTCCATGGGAATTCTCCAGGCAAGAATACTGGAGTGGGTAGCCATTCCCTTCTCCAGGGGATCTTCCCAACCCAGGGACTGAACCCAGGTCTCCCGCACTACAGGCAGATTCTTTACTGTCTGAGTCGCCAGCTATGCTGTACTAGGTGCTAG
Source organism: Tragelaphus eurycerus (assembly GCA_935064755.1). Lineage (NCBI taxonomy): Eukaryota > Metazoa > Chordata > Mammalia > Artiodactyla > Bovidae > Tragelaphus > Tragelaphus eurycerus. The sequence goes on from CAKXYN010000083.1 coordinate 3,433,514, forward strand.
AGAAAAAAGTCACTAGGGTGAGCCTAGTTCCTCCTCTTAAGGAGCTTAGTGACTAGTGACCGGGAGCAGATGATGAGTGAGTAATGGCCGTACCGTGTGATAAACATTGTGAAGGGAAGTGTGGGGTGTTGTGGAAGCACAGGGGCAGTCAAGGAAAGCTCCCTGGAAGAGGTGACATGAAAACTGAGAACCAGAGAGATAGGCAGAGGGTCACGCATTGCAGGGAGGGAAGCAGGCAGGCTCTGGCATGGACAGGTCTATGTGGATGCCCATTGGTGAGAAGGAGGGTGCCACAGACAGACGTTTGTTTTACTGAACTTACCCAAGCAGTGAGGCTGAAGAGGCAAGCAAGGTGTGCTGGTGCATGGCCCTGTTAGCTTGGTCAGGGAGTGGGAGGGTCCTCTTTAGGGCAGCAGGGAGCTGTTGAAGGAAGTGATATGGTCAGATCATGGGTGATGAAGGTCCTTCCAGCGGCCCACATGGGTGTGGCTTGGAGTCCAGCCACGGGGGAGCCTTGGGAAGAGGCTGAGTCCTGCTGGAGGATAGTGGCCTCCGGTGGCCTTAGATGTGCTGTAATGGTGTTTTCAGCCAATGTGGCTGTGGGGTCTCAGGTGGGTGCAGGGAGGAGCAGGGAATTAAGCCCTGAAATTTGGGGATTCCATGCACAGCCTCTTGTGGGATCCTGCCAACAGACTCCCCCTTCATGCTCTGAGGGCAAGGGCACATTCCTTATTGCTGGGAATGCCTGTTTACACAGAGCTTCTGGACTTGCAGAGTCCCACGGAGGAGCTCTGGGGCCCTCAGTTGCTTAGACACCTGCTTCCGTGTGTCAGACACGGCAGGTCTGAACTCCTGTGAAAGCAATTAAGCTGGTTTTGGCAGTGAGAGACCTTTCATCCCTTTGATGGGCACTGAAGAGGGGAACATTGTCCCGTGTTTTAAAATCCCAGCTCAACAACTGGAATCCCCGAATGCCTGGGATGTGGCAGCTTCCTCCTTGAATGGAGGCCCCCAGGGGTGGGCTGCTGTGGAGAGACTCTGCCTTGGCCCTGCAGCCTGAACTTGCCCTCTTACCCCCAGCTGTCTGTCTTCTAATTTGTGTCGAATCCCTGTCATCCCTGTCGACCCTTTCATTTGCCTAGCCTCCTTCCTTCTTCATGCCCACCTCTCCCAGATGTTGAAGCATCATATGTTGGAGCAGGGAGTGGCTCTTAGAGCAATGCCTGGCTTCGATGCCACAAGGATAGCTCAAGTGAGGAAGGGGACTTGCCCATGATCTCACAGCACCCAGAACCAAATCCCATTCTCCCATCCCCCCAGGGTGATGCCCACTCTGTGCCAAGCACAATCCCCTCCGCTCCCCCAGGGCCAGGAAAAGACACAAACGTTAACATCCAGCGTCCCACTCTTGTGCTGTGTTTCAGAGGCTATTTCATGAAAGAAGTCCTCTGGCCCTGAGAAGTCTGAGCCTTAAGATTCACAGCAACATGATGGAAATAACTATCTGGGAGACTCTCCAGACAGCCTTGCGGAGCTGTGTCTCTGGGCTCAATTCCCATTTAGCCTTTGTCCAGCTATGAAGCTTGGAGCTAGTCACTTAATGTTTCCAAGCCTCAGTTTCGGCAGCTGTAAATTGGGAACTGAAGTACCTCTTTCAAACAGTTGCTGGGATCCCAGAAAGGGAGCTAAATGTCAAGCATGGATCTCCGGGTGCCGTAGCCCAGGGGAGAAGGGTTTTCCCCATGGGTGGGTTTCCGCCTGCCGCATCTCACGGTGCCCGCCTCCGTCTTCCAGACAGGACCCAGCGTCACAGTGACCTGCACGGAGGGCAAGTGGAACAAGCGGGTGGCATGCGAGCCCGTGGACTGCGGTGTCCCGGATCAGCACCACGTCTACGCCGCCTCCTTCTCCTGCCTCGAGGGCACCACCTTTGGCAGCAAGTGCTCCTTCCAGTGCCGCCACCCGGCGCAGTTGAAAGGTACGAGACCCAGCGGCTGCTTCCAGGTCCTCCTGCGGGGACTCAGCACCAGGGCTAAGACAGGGTGTTGTCTTTGCTTCTGATCCTTCCCACCTGTTCTATGCAACCCATCCATGCAAACTGCCTTGTTGTGCAGCTGGGGAGAGAGTAGAGTGTGGACAAGCGTGGCGTCTGTGCTGCTGCTGCTGTGTCACTTAAGTTGTGCCCAACTCTGTGTGACTCCATAGACGGCAGCCCACCAGGTTCCCTGTCCCTGGGATTCTCCAGGCAAGAACACTGGAGTGGGTTGCCATTTCCTTCTCCAGTGCATGAAAGGGAAAAGTGAAAGTGAAGTCGCTAAGTCATGTCTGACTCTTCACAACCCCATGGACTGCAGCCCACCAGGCTCCCCGTCCCTGGGATTCTCCAGGCAAGAGTACTGGAATGGGGTGCCATTGCCTTCTCCGATGGTTTCTCTGAAATCTTCCAAATCTGGCAAAAGAAGAAAGAGAAAAGCAGGAAGGGAGGGAAAGTAGAAGGAAAGAGAAGATTCTAAGAAAATAGCATGTGGAACTGATGTGACTAGTTCATTGGGTGGGGTGAGAGTCCAGTAAGTCTAAGAGGAAAGCATTATTATTATTTTAATTTTCACAGAGGAGAAACTCAAGGTTCAGAGTTGCAAGAACTTGTCCAAGGCCATGCTTTTCCTGGAGGGCTCCACCATGGGGCCCAGGTCTGTCTTTCTCCAAAACCCACTGCTGCCCCTTAGGAAGGGCTAGCTCCCAGGGGAGTCACTCTAGGAGGGAAGAGCTAGTGGGCACCTCCTGGGCCAGGTGCTGGGATATTCAGACAAGAAGACATAGTCTGGCAGACTGGAGAAGAGGACTCATGTTGGAAATGAGAGAGAGGCTGACCTGCACGATCCGGACTCTCAAGACCAGAAGGGCTCTTTCAACTTGGCAGGAGTAACTGATTATTGGAAAGATGATAGAACTGAGGTCCAGTGATAGGAAGGCAGGGACGTGCACATAATCACAGAGCAAGTTAGCAGCAGCATCAGAACGACACTCTTGGCTTCTAGTTGAGTGTTAAGTTTGGGCATTATACCCAGTTCTCAGAGGGGCCAGGACTTTCCTTTGCTTGGTTTATCAGAGGATACATCGCCCCTTCATCAGATAACTAAAATGATATCTCACTAAGCGTGGGTCCTCCCTTGGGATCCATCATGCTATATACAGTGGGAATGAACGTACTTCTTTGTGTTGTGTGGGGGTTTGGAGCGAGGTCTGTAAATTCCCTTCAACTTAGATCTCATATTGGAGAAGGAAATGGCAGCCCACTCTAGTATTCTTGCCCAGAGAATTCCATGGACGGAGGAGCCTGGTAGGCTACAGTCCATGGGGTTGCAAAGAGTCAGACATGACTGAGCAACTTCATTTTCACTTAGATGTCATATTACATATTCATGAGTTCCAGGCATTTGGATGATTGGAGAGGGTTGATAGTATCTTCAAGTTTTCAAGAAGATTGAGAACTTTGAAAGATTACTACACATAGTAAGACTCAGTAAAGTGTATAGACTGGGCAGCTGAATGAATCGATGAAAGTAAAACCACAGGAAATGTTTCTTTTAATAAATGAATGAAGGGGACCCAGATATCTCACTAAACTGCCCCAGAAGAGAAGCAGAAAACACTTCTGGGATACATTCTTTCCTATTGCTCGGTTGCTCAGTCGTGTCTGACTCTTTGTGACCCCATGGACTTCAGCACACCAGGCTTCCCTGTCTATCACCAACTCCCGGAGCTTGCTCAGACTCACATCCATTGAGTTGGTGATGCCATCCAACCATCTCATCCTGTCTCTCCGTTCTTCTCTTGCCCTCAATCTTTCCCAGCAGCAGTGTCTTTTCCAATGAGTCAGCTCTTTACATCAAGTAACCAAAGTCCCCTCATATTTTTAGCCAAGAAGATTTGAGTGTAAAAGTTACAGACATTTTATTTGAGCTGCCCTAGAGACTGAGATCTGAGAGAGAAGAAGAGACCAGTGGAAACTGCAAACCCTCCACCTTATCTGAGCCTGGCCCTGGCCCCATCTGCTCAGACACGGGGCTTATAATAACTCCAGACTAGGGCATCACACTTCCCCTCTGAGTCAGAGGTCCTTGGGATCAGATCAGATCAGTCGCTAAGTCGTGTCTGACTCTTTGCGACCCCATGAACCGCAGCACGCCAGGCCTCCCTGTCCATCACCAGCTCCCGGAGGTCACTCAGATTCGCATCCATCGAGTCAGTGATGCCATCCAGCCATCTCATCCTCTGTCGTCCCCTTCTCCTCCTGCCCTCAATCCCTCCCAACATCAGAGTCTTCTCCAATGAGTCAACTCTTCGCATGAGGTGGCCAAAATACTGGAGTTTCAGCTTTAGCATCATTCCTTCTAAAGAAATTCCAGGATTGATCTCCTTCAGAATGGACTGGTTGGATCTTCTTGCAGTCCAAGGGACTCTCAAGAGTCTTCTCCAACACCACAGTTCAAAAGCATCAATTCTTCGGCGTTCAGCCTTCCTCACAGTCCAGCTCTCACATCCATACATGACCACAGGAAAGACCATAGCCTTGACTAGGCGAACCTTTGTTGGTAAAGTAATGTCTCTGCTTTTGAATATGCTATCTAGGTTGGTCATAACTTTCCTTCCAAGGAGTCCTTGGGATAGGGAGGTGTATAAATCAGCATCGATTATTAGCCACAATGAGGGCTGCAAGAGTAATCCTTAATCAAAGTGATTCTCCTTCATTGCTTCTCTGCTGACTGTGGTGGAGGGGTGACCTCACTGTGGAGGTGTGACCCTAGAAGGACTGTCATTTTGATGGTGTCGATCCCCACTTTGCTCATCCCTTGAGAATACAGGGCAGCACCTCTCCAGTGGCCACATGGACCCACTAGGACCTGCTGCCATACCATGCCCTTGGTTCTCAGCATCATCGAATGCTCAGATTCCAGGCCCAATGCTTTGGCTTGAGTCTGCTGCCAGCAAAGGCTGGGCAGAGGTCCTGGTCCTCTCTCTTGAGCTTGTTAATAGTTCCTTGCTTCTTAAGCCAAAAGATAAAGTGAAAGTGTTAGTCACTCAGTCATGTCCGACTCTTTGTGACTCCATGGACTATATAGCCTGCCAGGCTCTCTGCCCATGGAATTCTCCAGACAGATACTGGAGTGGATAGCCATTCCCTTCTCCAGGGGATCTTCCCAACCCAAGGCCTGAACCTGCATCTCTGATGTCTCCTGCATTGGCAGGCAGGTTCTTTACCATCTGGGCCACCAGGGAAGGCCAAAGTGAAGGTGTTAGTCCCTCAGTCGTGTCTGACTCTTTGTGACCCCATGGACTGTAGCCCATCAGGCTCCTCTGTCCATGAAATTGTCCAAGCAAGAGTACTAGAGTGACTCTTTGTGACCCCATGGACTGTAGCCCACCAGGCTCCTCTGTCCATGAAATTGTCCAAGCAAGAGTACTAGAGTGACTCTTTGTGACCCCATGGACTGTAGCCCACCAGGCTCCTCTGTCCATGAAATTGTCCAAGCAAGAGTACTAGAGTGAGTTGCCATTCCCTTCTGCAGGGAATTTTCCCAACCCAGGATCGAACCCGGTGTCCTGCACTGCAGGCAGATTCTTAACTGTCTGAACCACGAGGGGTGATCAAAACAAAATTTCCCCCATTTCCTGTTTGCTTTCCTTTACACCCTTTGTTTTTCCTTCCCCACAGCAAGATTTAAGCAAAAGGAGTGTGAGCTTTCATCTTTCATCAGACAGAGAGGTTCTGCCCCAGCTCTCTTGGTTCTGCCCCAGCTATCTGATCTCAGGAGATGAATTTCACATTGGGAGATGTTAGTAGATCCTAGAAGAGCAGTTTCACATCCTTGAGCCTCAGTATGTTCATTCATAAAACGGGTATAAAAGCGTCCACGTTGAAGGATCATAGTGAGGATTAAAAGAGATGGTGTGAATAAAATTGCCAGAACCAGAGTAAGTACTTAGTAAATACTCATCTCCAAGAGGCACTCTTGTGAGAATTAGGCAGTGGCGGAGAAGGCAATGGCACCCCACTCCAGTACTCTTGCCTGGAAAATCCCATGGATGGAGGAGCCTGGTGGGCTGCAGTCCATGGGGTCGCTAAGAGTCGGACACGACTGAGCGACTTCACTTTCACTTTTTCGCTTTCATGCATTGGAGAAGGAAATGGCAACCCACTCCAGTGTTCTTGCCTGGAGAATCCCAGGGGCAGGAGAACCTGGTGGGCTGACGTCTATGGGGTCACGCGGAGTCGGACATGACTGAAGTGACTTAGCAGCAGCAGCAGCAGCTTGGCCCCTGACCTCTTTATCCCATGGAGGCCTTAGTCCTGGGACCTGTGGAGACTTGCTGCATCCTCCACATTCCACTCAGGACCTAGAGGTTAATGTGCTTGGACCAGAAGCTTCCACTCAGGAGAAGCACTGAGTGTGGCCCCAAGACCAGTGTAACACGGGTGTGAATAGCACCACAAACACACCAGTCCCTTAGAATCCGGGCGAACCTTTCTCAAATACCCTGACTTCCCCTTAAGTTCTGAGCCTTCATCGAGGTGTCCACAAGGTACCCTGCAAGCCCACAGCTCTGGAGTCATTCCTGCCAGGGCCCTTTAGTTTGTACACATGAGTACTCACAGCACCCACTGCACCTGCACACAGGCACGAGGGGAAAAGTCCTCAAGTTTAAAAGAAAGGGCCTCAGTCTCAGAATCATAAATGTTTAACTCAATGGCTGAAAATGCATCGCTGCAGCCTTGACCTTGTCAATTTCAACTCAACCACGTGAGGTGCACTGGATGTTGATTCTGGAGTGGTGCTTCTAAAGCAAGTGTGCCCTCATCCCGGGGATGGGGAAAGGAAAGTCCCCACCAGGGACTTTGCTGGTGGTCCAGTGGCTTAGACTCCATGCTTCCGCTGCAGGGGGTGCGGGTTTGGTCCCTGGTCAGGGAACTAAGATTCCATATGCCATGCAGCTCAGCAAAAAAAAAAAAAAAAACTCTTTCTAAAAGGCCCACTGTCTACTTCTATCTAAGGCCTGAGATTTAAACTCAATCTATTCACTGCTGCTGCTGCTAAGTTGCTTCAGTCGTGTCTGACTCTGTGTGACCCCATAGATGGCAGCCCATCAGGCTCTTCCATCCCTGGGATTCTCCAGGCAAGAACTCTGGAGTGGGCTGCCATTTCCTTCTCCAATGCATGAAACTGGAAAGTGAAAGGGAAGTCGCTCAGTCGTGTCCAACTCTTAGTGACCCCATGGACTGCAGCCCACCAGGCTTCTCCGTCCATGGGAGTTTCCAGGCGAGAGTACTGGAGTGGGGTGCCAGTGCCTTCTCTGTCAATGACATTAAGAGGAGAAAAATAAAAGGATGCTGTATGAGTCTCCTATCACTGCTGTAACAAATCAGCACAAACCCAGTGGCTCAAGGCAACGCTAACTAACACCTTCCAGCTCTGGAGGTCAGAAATCTGACACGGGTCTCCCTGGCCTAATCAAGGTGTTGGCAGGCCTGCGTTCCTTTCTAGATGCTCTAAGGGAAATTGTGTATTCTTGCCTTTTCCAGCTTTCAGAGGCCCCTGCATCCCTCAATTCCTGACCTACTTCCTCCATCTTGAAAGCTAATAACCTCAGCTGAGTTCTCCCATCTTCTTGATTCTGACTCCCTCTCACTTTGAAGGACCCCTGTGATTACACTGGGTCCACCAGACAGTCCATGAAACTCTCCCTATTTTAAGGTCACTTGATTCACAACCTTGATTCCATCTGAAACCTCGACTTTTCTTTTGCCACGTAATGCACCACGTTCATGTGTGTGCAGGCTCAGTCCCTTCTGTTGTGTCTGACTCTGTGCAACCCTGTGGAATGTAGCCCATCCGGCTCCTCTGTCTACAGGATTCTCCAGGTGAGAATACTGGAGCGGGTTGCCATGCCTCCTCCAGGAGATCTGCCCGACCAGGGATTGAACCCGCATCTCTAGTCTATTCACTGGTTTCCATAATACACTCAATACCATGGAGCATTTTCTGATTTCTTAGACTCCACTGTACTGATGAGCGGAATGGCCATGTTCTTCAGTGTCCAGCAGCTAACCTTCCTGCCATCCCTCAGTATCTTCCTTGCCACTTACCCTTTCTCTCAGAGTCCTGTCCTGATCTTTCTCCCTGTAGGATTTTCACATTCCCTCTCCTTTCTCAGGCAGAGACCCTTTCATCTTTCTCAGAAGCAGACAGCCAGACCTGGAGGATTCACTTTTATCCTAAGGGTCTCATCAAGGCATCTTTCCCACAAATACAGGGTCACGGCCAAAGAGGACTTCTCATCTCACTCCTAAGAGAAGGCTCCTCTCCTCATCTTATCATCCTAGTGCTCTGGAGATGGCAGGGTCTACAATGTCATCGGGTCCCAGCCCCCACTAGGTGTTAATGTCGAGTGTTAGTTGCTCAGTCCCATCTGACTCTTTGCCACCCCATGGACTATACTGTCCATGGAATTCTCCAGGCAGGAATACTGGAGTGGGTTGCCATTTCCTACTCCAGAAGTGGTTAATGGTAAACCACTACCCAATCCTTCCTGGGGACAGAGGAGCACCGTGGAAAAGAAAACTTGTTCAAGATCACACAGATGCTAATGACGAAGTCTTTAGATGTGAGCAGTGATAAGAGGAAGCAACAGATTTCTCTTCTCTCTGAGATAATTCTTCTGTCTCCCTTATCCCCCACCTCCACCTTCACTTCACTCTGAACAGTGCTCAGGTTTCAAAAGTCAAGCATATTCTCACCTCAGGGTTCTTAGCTGCTGCTCCAGAACTCCTTTGACCTTTTCTGAACTATGCCTCTCAACCTACTTGTTGCTGTTCAGTCGCTAAGTCATATCTGACTCTTTGTGACCCCATGAACTGCAGCACACCAGGCTTCCCTGTCCTTCACTATCTCCTGGATTTTGCTCAAACTCATGTCCATTGAGTCGGTGATACCATCCAACCATTTCATCTCCTCTCTTGCCCCCTCCTCCTTCTGCCCTCAGTCTTTCCCAGCATCAGGGTCTTTTCCAGCGAGTTGACTTTTTGCATCAAGTGGCCGAAGTATTGGAGCTTCTCCAGCCAGAGCTGGGAGAAGCCAGAAGCCATCATTTCATTTTGCCATGCAGAAACTGAAGCCCAAGAGAAGAAGACATTCATGCAAGGTCATGTATGCATTACCATGAGCACTGGGGCCAGAAAGTGACCCAGGCGTCCCAACCCTAGAAGAGGTGCTCTCTTGCTAGGCATGCCATTCCCAGCAATCTTGTGAAATCATCTGACTTGCACATTCCCAGCCCCTCTGTTATGGCAGGTGTCCAACATTCCAGGCTCTTTTCTGTCTCTTAGGACAGTATCCATCCGTTATCCCTTGCTCTGACTGCATCTTAGCACATTCTTCTTCTCCTCTGTGTCTAACATGTGGAGCCTTTCAGTAAATAAATTTGGAAATGAGAGACACCGTTCTGGACAGTGGGGACAGGAGGGGTGGTGAAATTATATGACTAGTTTTGCTTTTGAGATACTCCACACATTCATGTTTCTGGTTCCGTGAGGTTTTCTCTAGACAGCAGTTCCTCTATGGCCATGCACTTGGATAAAAGCTCTGTAGTGTGGTCAAGAGAGCACTCAGGACTCCGACATACCTGGAGTGAGTGCCAGCTATAGTTTGAGAAGCTCACTTTTCCACTCGGGGACTCAGTGTTCCCACCTGCAAAATGAGATTAAGGACAAATTGGGTCACTAGAAGGATCAAGGAGATGGGGCCAGTCATTCTTCTTATGCCTACCTCATGGACTCTACAAATGTGATTTGTCCTTATCCCAGTCCAGCTAGCTGTGTTTTTACTTTCTTAATTCAGTGGCCAATATCCTTCCGCATCCTAAAATATTAGAACTGGATGAGAACTTAAAGATGGCTTTGGTCTATGGCCAGAGAAGTCAGGTCACTTGTTCAAGGTCATGGTAAATTCATAATACTCCAGGCTTTCCCGGTAGCTCACTAGTAAAGAATCTGCCTGCATTGCGGGAGACTTGAAGGAGATGCGGGTTCAATCCCTGGGTTGGGAAGATCCCATGGAGAAGGAAATGGCAACCTGCTCCAGTGTTCTCACCTAGAAATCCCCTTGGACAGAGGAGACTGTGGGGCTATAGACCATGGAGTCACAGAGTCAGATGCCACATGGTGGCTAAACAACAACAGAATGCATTCAACACATGGAAATTTAGGACTTCCCGTATGCTTGGCTGGAGAAGGAAGTGGCAGCCCACTCTAGTGTTCTTCCCTGGAGAATCCCACGGACAGAGGAGCCTGGTGGGCTGCTGTCCATGGGGTCACACAGAGTCAGACACGACTGAAGCGACTTAGCATGCGTGCACATGTGTACGCTTGGCACTAGGGTAGGTTCTGGGAATAAAAGAATGAACAAGTTGCAGTCCCAGCCTTAGGATGTGGGCGACGCCAGCACGGTCGACGCAGCATTAAGAAAACAGACCTAGATCTGGCGTTTCCCTCCTTCGATTCTACTCTAGGTTAGTTTCAGTCTTAAAGGTATTCTCAAAGAAATGTGATCTCCTGGGCACTCTTTACAGCAAAATAATAAAAGTAGGTATATTTCTTTTGATGGTACATTTGTAATCATTTTAATACTCACTAGAGATTGAAATTTCCTTAGCCACATTGGTAGACAGTCTGAGCAAGATTTGTGTCCTCGACTTTAAAAGATGAACAAACAAAAGTACAGTGACACATCACTCTCTGAAACCTAGTCTCTGCCCTCGGCCTTCTTACCCTCAGCCCAGGACTCCAGGCTCAGAAATGCCTTCACCACGTGTGCAGAGTCATGTTCCCCAAGAAACACAGAGGAAGACGTGGACGTGATAGAAGCATCAGGGCTTCTCTAAGCCACTACCCCTGTGGACAGCTGGACTCCGTCCCTCTGGGAAAGCATGGGAGATGGGGCAGGATTATTCCTCTGAGTTCCTGAAACTCGGGCAATTGTCGGGTTAATGCCCCAGCCCCTTCACTGGTTTGGGCTCTACTTCTATGAGCATTGACACCTCAGTGCTGCGAGCCTGCCCTGCATGTGGACCAAACACCCCTGATCAGAGTGAAAGACCTCCAGCAGCAAACAGCTTCGGCTGCAGTAGGCGTCCTTCAGCGTATAGAGGTCAGGGCCAAGGACACAAGGGAAGGGCATGGACAGCTGCGTCCTACCCTGCTTCCCTCAGAGCCACATGGAGGCTGCAGGGTGGGGGCCACAGCTAGGGCCTGGAAATGCTAATTCTGCACACTTGAGGGTCTGCTGTGGTGTGGGGCATGTCCATGGTCCTGAATCGCCAGTTCTTGTGTTAGCATTGTTCTTCTGACCGCGGTGCTCAGCTAACTCCTATTTACTCTCTCAAAGAATGTACATTTCTAGTCTGCGTTTTCTCTCTTGATTAACCTTTTACGATCTTTCTGTTAGCTCACCACCAGAGAACCACAATGTCCACCTCACAGTCTAGGGTTTGCACAGCTGATAGGGTGTACTTGTGAAGCATCTCAGCCCTTTGTCCAGAGGCGTTTTATCCTTCCTGGGAAATTTAAAGAAGGTATGCTCCCCTTGTCTTTTGTGGCTCCTAGTTCCCGCTAAGCTCTTGCTAAACCCAGGCACTCCAACACGGCCTTCATCACAAGACCACACACACAAAAATAATAATAATAATGCAATTTACAATCTCTGGTGTGCTGGAGCCGTCTCTGCTTCTGTAGAAACCAAGTGAGTCCCTCTTCCACACCCTTTATTCTTTCTACTCGATGTAAAGATATCTGTGGTGTGCAGTGTCCCAGTTCCTCACGTGGCGGCCTCTGTGTGGCTTACAGAGCCTAAGTTGTCTTGGGCTCCCCAGGTGACTCACACAGATATGGGAGGAGGAAGAGGAAAGTGAGCAGGGAAAGAAGCAGCAGAGGAGCCTACATATGTTCTCTTCTTTCTTCTTTTTCCTGTTTTATTTCTCTCCATAGTTCTTTCCACCTTCCACACACCAAATAGTTTGCTTTTTTAAAATGGTAACTTCTTCTCCATATCCCACTAGAATATAAGCTCCAAGAGGGCAGAGTTTGGGGTTTGTTTTCTTCGTTGCCTTGTCTCGACATAGACAAGAGTAGCTGGCACATAGTAAGCACTAAATAGATGCTTGTTGAATCTATGTGTGTGTGTGTACCAAGAGTGTGTGTATACCAAGAGTGTGTGTGTACTAAGTCACTTCAGTCGTGTCTGGCTCTTTGCAACCCTATGGACAGTAGTCCACCAGGCTCCTCTGTCCATGGGGATTCTCCAGGCAAAAATACTGGAGTGGGTTGCCATGCTCTCCTCTAGGGCATCTTCCCAACCCAGGGATGGAACCCTCATCTCTTGCATTGGTAGGTGGGTTCTTTATCACTAGCTTCACCTGGGAAGCCCCGAATGAATGGAGGTTCTCATGCAACTCCTGTGATCCTTTCAGAGCTGCTGCTAAAGGCAGAGATTCAGAGGAGGGAGAGAGGAAGGAGAGAGAAGGAAACATGGGAGGGAGGGAAGAGCATCAAGGAAATTGGTAGCATTTTCCTGAGCACTATCCATCCACGTGGTTCATTTCATCTTCTCACCACCCTGAAAGGCAGGAGCGATTGCTTTCTTTCTATAGATAGGAGATTTGGGATTTGGCTGTCTCAGAACAGAAAACAGAGTCTCTGCTAAGCAGGTATAGCCTGAAAACCACAGCCGTCTTTGTAGTTAACATGAAACCAGCTTTAAACTCTTGTCTTTTATTAACCAGAGAACTTGGTCAAGTCACTTGCCTCTCTAAATCTCTGCTTTCAAATACAAGTTGTTGCCGTACTAAGAGTACTGTGTGAGGATAAATGAGATCACATAACAGACCTGCTCAGTCGGTTGTAACTGATGGGTAAATGTCAGTCTCACCCTGATCACCCCTCCAATTCCTGATCCCCGAGCCTCCCATGTGTGCCCAGCCCTGGTTGTCAACACCTGTCAGGAATAACTGAAAAGAGGAGAGTATGGTTGGGAGCCCCAAGTTTCAGGTCCATCTCCGGTTGTCTTGGGGAGATTCCAGGCAGGCTGTGTGTGTCAATAACATACGACCTGGCAGGGAGAAGCCTGCCTCTCCGTGTTTCACTTTTATTTGTGGCATTTCACATCAGGCCAGCTTCCCCATGGCAGTCAGTACATCTCCTAGAGCTGGCATGGGCTGTGGAGAAGTGCTCATCTCTCAGCTGCTTTGGCAAAGTTTTACTGAATACTGGGGCCTGAGAAGAAAATCCAGCCTTCAGATACCACGAGGCTGCCACTTCCAGGCATAAGGGGGCTCAGACAAATTCATGGATGCAGGGCCCAGCGAGGGAGCGGCAGCTGAAGGTCACACCGCACCCTGAAATCAGAGTGCCCAGTCGATTCTGACAGGAGCTTGAGTGCTTAGGTGCTCAGTTGCGTCCGACTCTTTGCAACCCCATCATCTGTGGCCCACTAGGCTCTTCTGTTTATGAGAATTCTCCAGGCCAGAATACTGCAGTGGGTTGCCATGTCCTCCTCCAGGGGATCTTCCCAACTCAAGGATCGAACCCAGGTCTCCTGCATTGCAGGCAAATTCTCTACCAACTGAGCCACCAGGGAAGCCCAAGAATACTGGAGTGGGTAGCCTGTCCCTTCTCCAGGGGAACTTCCTGATCCAGGAATCAAACCAGGGTCTCCTGCATTGCAGGCGGAATCTTTACCAGCCGAGCTCTCAGGGAAACTTACTCTGCCAATTACTGGAAAGCAAGTTTCTTCCTCTCTGGGCCCAGATGCAAAACAGGGAGGATGAAGTGTGGACTAAAAAGATATGCAAAGTGAGAGTTTAGAGTTAAGTTTTACTGCAAAATGAGGAAGGCAGCCCGGGAGGCAGCACTTCAGAGAGCTCTGAGGGACTGCTCCAAAGAGGCAGTGGGGAAGGAAGGTTAATATATAAGATTTTGGTGAAGGGGGAGTTCAATGTAATCAAGTTCTTATTTTAGAAAAGGTTTTCTGTTAGTCATGAGGAACTGATGTCATCATGAAGGGCTTTAGTGATTTACTAGATATGAAGAGATCCAAGGATTGGGATCATGAAGTCAGCTCCTGAAAATATCTAACTATCTAAAGACCTGTTCCGCCAGTTTCCTTGGAGCGCAGAGTGCCTCACCCTTCTCCCTGAGTCCCCCTCAGGGGATGTTGAAGGTCAGGTCGGCAGCTGCAACAGCATAGGGTTCAATCTCTGCACAGGCAGGTGGCAAATGCCCTAGTTGTTCAGTTGCTGGCAAATACTTGTAGCAAGTGCCCATTTGTAGTTGACATGGATCATGAAGGTCTCATGTCTATGCAATATAAGAGGTTTCAGAATCAGAAGTCAGGAGCCTTGAATCGGGTTCACTGTAGACATGGGGTACATCACTCCCCAAATTGTGTCTCCCCCTTTTTTTTTTTCTTTTTTTAATTTTGTGGCAGCTCTTTCTTCTCTCTAGACTCCTCAGCTGAAGGTGGAAGGGTCTGGAATTACACGTGCAAGTGTCTCTGGTTCTTCAAGTTGACTTGCGTCCAGGCAGCCATGGATGAGCTGGACTATCAGAGCCTCCCCACCTCCCACCTCCACTAACCCTGCCTGCCTGTGTCCTACAGGCAACAACAGCCTCCTGACCTGCATGGAGGATGGGCTGTGGTCCTTCCCGGAGGCCCTGTGCGAGCTCATGTGCCTGGCTCCACCCCCGGTGCCCAACGCAGACCTCCAGACGGCCCGGTGCCGCGAGAACAAGCACAAGGTGGGCTCCTTCTGCAAGTACAAGTGCAGACCTGGATACCACGTGTCCGGCTCCTCCCGGAAGTCAAAGAAGTAAGTGCAGCTGCAGAGGCAAGCTCCCGGCGGCTGGAGCTGGTAGGGGGACAGGGAGAGCCAAGTCTGTCTAGTTAGAAGGAAGTGCAGGCATCCCCTGCTCTTCCCTGGGAATCTGGAGGGACATTGTCATCAGCTGCTTGCTGACTCTGTGACTTCTCTGGGCCTCTACTGTTGAGCAATACGATGGGGAAGATGATAGCAGTCACTGCATAAGATGGTTGTGAAGGATGAATGAGGATGTGTTTGTGATCAGAGATCAGTCGCTCAGTCGTGTCCGACTCTTTGCGACCCCATGAATCGCAGTACGCCAGGCCTCCCTGTCCATCACCAACTCCCGGAGGTCACTCAGACTCACATCCATCGAGTCAGTGATGCCATCCAGCCATCTCATCCTCTGTCGTCCCCTTCTCCTCCTGCCCCCAATCCCTCCCAGCATCAGGGTCTTCTCCAATGAGTCAACCCTTCGCATGAGGTGGCCAAAATACTGGAGTTTCAGCTTCAGTATCATTCCCTCTAAAGAAATCCCAGGATTGATCTCCTTCAGAATGGACTGGTTGGATCTCCTTGCAGTCCAAGGGACTCTCAAGAGTCTTCTCCAACACCACAGTTCAAAAGCATCCATTCTTCGGCACTCGGCCTTCTTCACAGTCCAGCTCTCACATGCATACATGACCACAGGAAAGACCATAGACTCGACTAGGCGAACCTTTGTTGGCAAAGTAATGTCTCTGCTTTTGAATATGCTATCTAGGTTGGTCATAACTTTCCTTCCAAGGAGTAAGCGTCTTTTAATTTCATGGCTGCAGTCACCATCTGCAGTGATTTTCGAGCCCAGAAAAAGAAAGTCTGACACTTTTTCCACTGTTTCCCCATCTATTTCCCATGTAGTGATGGGACCAGATGCCATGATCTTCGTTTTCTGAATGTTGAGCTTTAAACCAACCTTTTCACTCTCCACTTTCACTTTCATCAAGAGGCTTTTTAGCCCCTCTTCACTTTCTGCCATAAGGGTGGTGTCATCTGCATTTCTGAGGTTATTGATATTTCTCCCGGCAATCTTGATTCCAACTTGTGTTTCTTCCAGTCCAACGTTTCTCATGATGTACTCTGCATATAAGTTAAATAAACAGGGTGACAATATACAGCCTTGACGTACTCCTTTTCCTATTTGGAACCAGTCTGTTGTTCCATGTCCAGTTCTAACTGTTGCTTCCTGACCTGCATACAGATTTCTCAAGAGGCAGATCAGGTGGTCTGGTATTCCCATCTCTTTCAGAATTGTCCACCGTTTATTGTGATCTACACAGTCAAAGGCTTTGGCATAGTCAATAAAGCAGAAATAGATGTTTTCTGGAACTCTCTTGCTTTTTCCATGATCCAGGGGATGTTGGCAATTTGATCTCTGGTTCCTCTGCCTTTTCTAAAACCAGCTTGAACTTCAGGAAGTTCATGCTTCACATATTGCTGAAGCCTAGCTTAGAGAATTTTGAGCATTACTTTACTAGCGTGTGAGATGAGTGCAATTGCTTGCAAAGTGTCTGGTGCACAGCAAATGGTGGGTATCCATACCATCCCTGCATCAGCCCCCATCAGTGCCCCTGGAAGGAAGTGGGGGGGAATGGGCCAGCAGGGCTTGATTTTACTTCAGTCCAAATGAAACTCTTGCTCGGCCCTGAGAAAAGAGTTTTGTGAACATTTACCTTAACCTCTCCTCACTCCCTCCACCACCCAATAGGATGAGCAGGGACTCAGGAATCAGAAAGGTCCGTGTGAGGCCAGCTGGCTCCAGAGACCGTGGGTGTTTGGGGAGAGCGTGGCTGCAGCCACTGGGTCCTTGTCTCTACTTTTATCTCTTCCTGAAAGACGGGCCTTCAAGACCCAGTGCACCCAGGATGGCAGCTGGCAGGAGGGAGCTTGTGTTCCTGTGACGTGTGACCCTCCTCCACCAAAATTCCACGGGCTGTACCAGTGCACCAATGGCTTCCAGTTCAACAGCGAGTGCAGGATCAACTGTGAAAACAGCGATGCCACCCAGGTGAGGCTCCTTGAATTTGGGGTCAACACTTAGACCCCTTTCCCCTCTGTTTACTAAAGACCAGCCAGGATTTAAGAAGCACATCCTCCAGGAGACTCCCTGCGGATGCCACAATTGTGTAATAGCGGTATCAGCCAGGCAGAAGTTTAGGAGCTGGGTTCTCACCATCTTTCTTTGTAATCTCTCTGAACCTTATGGTCCTACCCATCACACTGCATATTATTGGCTCAGAGATTCTTAGCTTTGAAAAAAAATCTCAGTATCAGGAACCTTATGAGAGAAATCATAAGTGAAATCCCAATGTCTGAACTTGATCCAAGGTAAGGAGTGACGGAGGCTGTTTTGTTGACTTTTTACCACCATCGCCACTTACATTGCTCTGAAATATGTAGAATCATGATTTCCACTATCTGGAGACATCAGTAGCTCCTCATGCATTTGGAGAAAGGGAGCCATATTTAGACTAGACGTACAGTTTTGAGACTACTGAAGAAGGATGGGAGGAGATGGAGGGGACTGAATTTTATCTCAGTCCATGTGTAACTGAGTTCAGCACTCCCACCAGCCTGCTGAGGCAGTTCTGTGAATGGCATTTCCTTAATCTTTATATACACACACCTCCACCCACTAAGACAGGTAGGGAATCAAGAATGGGAAAGAGAATGAGGAACCAGCTGGCTCCAAGGAAGACTTAGGTCCACAGGGAGCTCCAGCCCTGAGAGAACCCACCATTTAGGGTGGATGCCTCAAGCCCCATGACTCACAGGTGGGCAAGGATCTTTACTCAGGTGAGGCCAGAGTTCAGCCACCTGGGACCCAGTGCAAGGATCTCCCTCTTGTCAGTGCTTAGTGGGTATTCAGTTCAGTTCAGTTCAGTTCAGTTCAGTTGCTCAGTTGTGTCCAACTCTTTGCAACCCCATGAACCACAGCACGCCAGGCCTCCCTGTCCATCACCAACTCCCTGAGTTTACCCAACCTCATGTCCATTGAGAGTCAGTGGTGCTATCCAACCATCTCATCCTCTGTCATCCCCTTCTCCTCCTGCCTTCAATCTTTCCCAGCATCAGGGTCTTTTCCAGTGAGTCAGCTCTTCACATCAGGTGGCCAAAGGATTGGAGTTTCAGCTTCAGCATCAGTCCTTCCAATGAACACCCAGAACTGACCTCCTTTAGGATGGACTGGTTGGATCTCCTTGCAGTCCAAGGGACTCTCAAGAGTCTCCTCCGACACCACAGTTCAAAAGCATCAACTCTTTGGCGCTCAGCTTTCTTTACGGTCCAGCTCTCACATCCATACACCAACAGTGGAAAAACCAAACACTAGACACTGCCGGAGCAGCATCCTCAGCTCCTTTTACTCCCATTCCCACATGCAGATAGCCTCTGACTTCTGCCCATTTTGAACTCCTGAACTGCCCTTACCTGTCCCCAAGGCCACCGGCCTAAGTCAGGCCAGCAGCATCACCCTCCCGGCCCGCACGCAGCTTCCCGACCACCCCACCCCGCCAGCCTTCTTCTTGCCTCTCCAGCGGTCTGTCCACACCGCAGCCAGAATGGCCTGTTGAGAGCACACGTGTGATCATGACAGTTCCCCTGCTCAAAGTCCTTTGTGAACCAGCGACCCCATCTCCCTTAGAGTAAGTCTCACCTGTGCATTCAGCTTACCTCCTCCATCACAGTAAGACAGATCTCCCCGTTCACCTGCGTGTTCTCTGTGAAAGGAGCTCTGTTACCTTTTCCAGCCTAACTGTCCTTCACCATTCAGCCCAGGCACCCCTTCTTCCAGGAACCTTTTCCTGCCCCTCCCACTGTGGGCTCTCCCTCACAGCAATGGCCACGCTGCATCGTAATTCATTTCACACTCCCCTACTAGACTTTGGGGCTTCCCAGGTGGCTCAGACGGTAAAGCGTCTGCCTGCAATGCGGGAGACTTGGATTCGATCCCTGGGTCAGGAGATGCCCTGGAGAAGGAAATGGCAACCCACTCCAGTATTGCCTGGAAAATTCCATGGATGGAGGAGCCTGGTGAGCTACAGTCCAAGGGGTTGCAAAGAATCGGACACGACTGAGCAACTTCTCTTTCACTTTCACTAGGTTTTGAGATCCCTGACCACATCTTTCATCTTCCCTATGTTTTCAGCACTGGGGACAGTGCCAAGCACCTAGTAGGTGCTCAGGAAGTGACAGGGCTTGACTCCTGCCATGGACATCCAGGCCAGTCTCCTCATTTTCCAGTTGAGACAGTCACTCAGCCATCTAAGGTGACGCAGCTGGTGTCAGCTGAATCAGAATTGGAACCTGGTCCCCCGACTGTGGACAGTGGGCAGACGGAGTCCAGGAGCCACCGCTGTAGGGGGGCATGCTCAGGACTCCTGTCTGTGCACCCAGGTCCTTCCCTTCCTCAGCTGCCAGGGAGGCAGAAGCTGGGGCCGGAACAAGCAAAGGCCAGAGATTACCAGGGCCTCACGCAGCCGATCAACTTCGCTCTCACTCCCTTACATAAAGCTGTTGCTAACAGTTACCCAAACTGCTGAGCCAAATACTATTCTGGCCGTGGTCATGTTATCAAACTGAAACCCAGTCTGCCTGGGGCCTGCCAAGTACCTTTCATGGCCAGTTTGTATTTAAGGGAAAGGAAAATGTAAATTTATCAGACGACTCAAGCAGTCCTGTTTGGCAACTGGAGGGGAGGCCAGACGCTAAGGAGCAGGGTATTGCTTGCCGGCTAAGGAATGAGGGAGCGCGTGCCAAATGGGCTCCTAATACAATTGACGTTTCTAGTTTGTACTGCAAATGAATTTCCTCTACCCTCAGACCGGGGGCCTGGGAGCCAAATCTAGTATTCACCTCAGATCCCCTCTCGCTGCCTGTAAACACAGTCGAAATGTACCGCGCAGAGTATCTTGAATCGAACAGCGTGTATATGGAGTGGGAAATTCTTTGCTTTCCAAACAAGCTCCAGATCCTGGCAAGGGAGGACGGGGGCTGTTGTAGGGGAGGTTCACATACTCCTTCCCACTGCCACTAAAAGCAAATGAACAAATCAAACCTCAACTTCATTCATTCCTAGGGAGCCACTGTGATGCTGGAGCCAGACTCTGAGTTTGAATCTTGGCTTTACCACTTACTAGCTGGAGGACTTGGGCAAGTTATTTAACTCCTTAAGCTTCAGTTTCCTCAGGCATAAAGTCGGGGGAGGGGAAGTAATTCTGGCTTCCTCTTAGTTTATTTGTGAGGATTAACTGAAGCAGTGGAAGTAGGGTAGGCCTGTGGAATGGTGCAGTGCACAACCTGTGCACACCTCGCATACGTATAATGCCTTCCCACGCAGGGGCAGCTTCTAGGTTCAGGATCATCACATGTTTGCCCAAGGATGCAAGGCTTCCTAGAGGAAGTCCCAAGCCCATACGATATTAGAGGTGGGCTGGACCTCAGGGCTTTCCCATCGCAACCTGCTTATTTTATAGGCAGGACCACTGAAGCTCAGAGAGGGGAAGCACCATACCCAAGGTCACACAGCAAGTTGGTAGCAGAGTCAGATCTCCTAGCCAAGTCATCGCACAAACGACATCTTCTGCCCAGCCTTACTCCTGCAGCTGCAAGGCTACACGTCACCCCTGTATCTCACCGGGAAGAAGCAAAATGCACGTGAGGCCATTGACCAGACACAGAGGCAGATAATAAACAACAGCTGTGATTTACTGAGCATGCACTCTATGCCAGGCTGGGCTAAGTGCTTTGTACAGACATTTAAGCCCCACAGTGTCTGGCATCACTGTCCCATTTTGCAGGTGAGGAAGGTGTGGTTCAGGGAGTTAACGTGTCTTGCCCACCGTATACAACTACAACTAGGGCCCTCAGGCTTCAGTAGTTGCAACCCAAGGGCTCTAGAGCACAGGCGCCCTAGTTGTGGTGCATGGGCTCAGTGGCTCCATGGCATGTGGGATCTTCCTGGATCAGGAACCAAACCCGTGTCTCCTGCACTGGGAGGCACATTCTTTACCATGGAGCCACCAGGGCAGCCCCACACAGTATGCTTTTTTGCAGATGGAGGCACAGGCACAAAGAGAAAGACGCTTTGCTGAGAGATGCTTAGCCCTCTGGCGATAAACTTCACCCTAGCATACAGCACTGTGCATTCAGAGATGCACAGTGGGTCCCCTGGCCTCCGGTCTTCCCAGATTGGATCCTCAGTGTCTGTGGGTCCCCTGGCCTCCGGTCTTCCCAGATTGGATCCTCAGTGTCTGTGGGTCCCCTGGCCTCCGGTCTTCCCAGATTGGATCCTGCGCATCAGGCCTTCTGTGGTCACACTGGGCTCAGCAGCATGGCTCTGCTCCGAGCATCTGCACCCAGGTGATAGGCAGCTCTGAGTGCACAAAAATCTTTTCCCAAAGGAGGACATGAAATCCAGAGAGGCTCCAGGAAGTCTGCTATGTAGAAGGCACAGCAGGGCCAAAGGTGTGGGGGTGGGAATCAAAAGAAGCGTGCGGGAGAGACAGATGACCACAGACTCAAAGGAAGGATGTGTGCGGAGCAAGAGAAGGGGCTGGGCGTGTCATCTGGGTCCCACTGTAGAAGCCCTGGCTGGCGGCCCTCCAGCAAGCCTGGTTTGAAAGGGCAAGGTATCTTATCAGAAGGACTGTATCCTTTGTGACGCTGCTTCAGTCAGCAGCAGAAAGTGCCAGATGAGCTGGGCAGGAGGGAGAGAGACCAGAGGCAGCAAGACCAGAGCCTTTAATGCTTCCCTTTTCTGTAGTGGCGCCTCCCCGGCATGAAATTCCCTGCTCGGATTCCAGCCGGTCCTAATACATTCTCTGTTGCAAACCCAGCTCCCAGCCAGCTCTGGCCCACGCAGTGCTGAGGTCTGCAGCCCTTCAGGGGCTGGAGGCCAAGTGCACCATAGGCCAAGGCTCCAGGAAATTGGGGTCAATTTCCTACTCCCCTGAGGGCCCAGCAGAATCACGGGGCCTGGGGCTCTGAGAGGGAGAGTCAGGGTTCTCTGAAGCCATAGGAAGTTGCCTAAACTTTCCCCGCGCTCACATGGAACCTCTGGGTGGACTCAGCAATCACCCCGCAGCTGTGGGCGCAGGATGGGCCACCCTTCTCCGTGGCCACAGAGGTTTCCACTGCCGCCAGATCCTCCTCATGCTGGCCCACGTGAGGCCCAGAGAGGGGCCCCTTTCTCTCTAAATCCCAGCTCCTTACAGCTGTTTTCTCAGACAGGGCAGCTTCAGCCTGCGTCAGCCCTTTCCAAGAGTTTGTTTTCTCATGCACGCACTTGTTCATTTATTCGCGTATTCATTCATTTCTTCATTTACTCATTTATTTCCTCATCCATGCATTTCTCTTCTTACTTTTTAAACGAATTCATTCCACATCTCTGTACTTACTCACTCCATCTTTTGTTGAACAGTTCCTGAATGAATGAAAATACCTATTGGGTGATTTGTGAATGGGCTTGTTAAGTGGCTGGGACCTGTTAAATACTGTGGAAGGCCCCCAGGGGTGCAGGGGTGACCCAAGAGGGTACCGTTTAGGAGGGAACAGATGATAAAGAGGCAGCGGGTGTCACTGAGTCCTCAGTGTCCCCATCTGTAAAATGGACACTGCGGTGACTCTATTGGAGGCTGGTTGGGTTTCCTCCATGGTGAGGAACTTGTTTTGGAACACTTTCAGGGCGCTGCAGAGATGAAGCATTGGGAGGCTTCTTGTGCAGAGGGCGGGGTCTCTCTCGGTCCTGACTGTGTCTCTGTGGCTGCAGGGCCACGGGAACAACGTCATCCACTGCCGGAAAGACGGCACCTGGAGTGGCTCCTTCCACGTCTGCCAGGAGATGCAAGGCGAGTGCTCGGCCCCAGACCAGCTCAACAGCAACCTCAAGCTGCAGTGCCCTGAGGGCTATGCCATAGGTACGATGGGCATGGGTGGTGAGCTATGCATGGGTGGGGGAGACGCATCCTCCCCAGAACTTGGAGCTTGTGTCCTGCTGGGATAATGGGCACCTCTCTCAGCGCGAGGCACTGGGATAATGAAGAGGAATGAGACCAGACCCTGTCCTCCCAGGAAGAGAATTCAGGGCACAGGTTTCGGCGAAGCAATGTTGGGTGGTTGTGTGGGATCACACTGGAGGACAGAAACATTGACTGGTGCCTCCAGGGACACAGAAGGCTTCTAGAGGAAGGGCTGCTTTCACAGGGATTTGCCAGAGCTCGTTGGGCAAGAAGTGGCATTCCAGACAGAAGAGATCAACATGGCAAAGAGAGGGAGGGAGGAAAATCCACATCCAATTTAGGGAAGCAGGGATCCAGTGCGGCTGCCTTTGTTGGTAATCTTAAAACATGTGTGATGTTGATCATTCATAATACCGGCCATGGGTCAGCACTGTACACAGCTCTTGAGAGATGTGATCTCTTATCCTCTCAATAACCTTGAACAGATGAGGAAATTGAGACTCAAAGCGATGATAGAATATGCCCGAATCCTGAGACCACTCCTCCAAAGCCCGAGTTCTTTCCATTGCATTTCAGTTGCCTCCAAAATACGGAGAAACAGCTTTTTCAAAGTATTCTTTGCATGGTGATAGGCTAGCTCGCCAGGTGAAGGGAGACAACCTGGGGTCTGATGCCAGGGTTTGGCCTGGGGGAGGCCAGGCGTCTGGACAGATACATTCATCACAGGCCCACGGCTTTCTGGGGAGCTGGGCGCGCATGGAGTCTGACCTCAGCGGAGGGCAGTGCTACTGACCTCTTGGGCGGATTCC
Source organism: Tragelaphus eurycerus (assembly GCA_935064755.1). NCBI lineage: Eukaryota > Metazoa > Chordata > Mammalia > Artiodactyla > Bovidae > Tragelaphus > Tragelaphus eurycerus. The sequence goes on from CAKXYN010000083.1 coordinate 3,457,230, forward strand.
TTAATTGACCATGATGAAAAGCCCAGGGAATTGGATGTCCTTTCTCGTGGCCAGTGTGATTTATGGGACGATCACCACGGGTGTCTGGAGCAGAGGGTTATCTGTGCAGACACTCACTCCCAGCCACACAGAGTCAACGTGTTCCTCACCCTCATGTGGTTATCGTTTCATGTCCAGAAGGGAGGCCCGCGGCTGTGGAGCAGAGGGGTGAGGGGGCCTGACCACTTCCTTTGAAAGATGGAAACAGAGCCTCGCACAGAGGTTCTTCAGCTAAACTTAGAGTAAGGATCAGCCCTCCCACATTAGTGCAGCATGGCTCAGAAAACATCCAAGGACATGGTTCCCCTCCCTGCTGATTCCCAAGGTACTTTAAGATCTAATGAAGCCACCGATCCAAAGGACCCTAAGCAGGAGGTTTGCAGAGGGGGGAATCTCATTGGGTTGCCAGTATAGGCGTTCTAGAAAGTTGGGGCAACAGGTGGAGTGGTGGCCAGTAGCGTTGGCTGCTCCATCCCAAGGTCAAGGCTTTCTCCATCATTCCTGAGGGGTGTGCATGGCTCTGGACACTTCTGTCTGTGATGGGGCCCCTGCCCCCGACTCAGTCAGGACACGCACGAAAATGAATACTCCGTCACACCCATGCCTGGCATTGAGCAACCCCGGGAGAAAAAAAAATCCTGATTAAAACCAGACCGCCTGCATGTCTCCATCCACCGATGCTTTCAAGCACATATATTCATGTATGCACAAACAAACAAGCATGCATGCTTCACAACCAGACGCAAACGCACCCATCGTGCGGTGAGCTCATGCCTAGCACGGACGCATCAGCCAGACCCCACCCAGATACGTCACCCGTAAACCTACGTGAAGCTCACGCACACACGTACGCAGATACGTCACATGGCCGCTTTGTACCTGTTGTGTACGTGCAAGTCGCAGACACACGCAAAGGGGCCAGGATGCCTGGCTCTCTGCCAGCCAGCAGATTGGTCGAGAGGTGGCGGGGGGGGGGGGGGGGGTGGGTAGTGGTGACAGTAGCTTTTCCTTCAGCCCCTGAGCTTTCTCGTGGTCAAAGCAGAGAGGGACAGCTGTCTGTCTGACGCTGAAGCCAGAATCCCCTTCCCTGCCTCTGTACCCCCTGTTCTCACTGCCATGCCGATGTGGTTTTACGAGCATGGTCATCTGGGGCGGGGGCGCTTCTGGAGGGGGCTGAGAGAGTAAACGCCCCCCTCCCCGGGGCCTCTGAAGGAGATGCTGAAGCAGAGAGGGGCAAAGCTTCCCCCCACCCGCCCGACACTCCTTCTTGTTTTCCTTCCACCCACCCCCTGGGCTGAGCCCTCCCGGGGGAGACGTCCCTCAAGGAGAGGGACCCCAACCAGAGGCCTCCTAAGCAGGGCAGGGGTGAGGTGGGAGGCTGGCTTGGGGGCTGGGGCCCCCTTTCTGGAGCTGCTCGGAGCGTCTGCCTCCAGGCCCTCTCCGAGCAGCCTAGTGAGGCCTGTGTCCCCTCTCAGAAGCTCCCAGAAAGTTGTGACAGCCACCAAGGCTGCTGCCACCTCCTGGCTCCTCCCGGGCGTGGGAGGCGGGGGCCCGGTGAGATCAGCGCTCTGTAATGATGCCAATTAGGGCTCATACATCACAACACGCCGCCTGGTCCCGAGGCCCAACGCTGTGGCGGGGGTAGGGCAGAGCGGAGCCCGCCGCCGGGAGAGAGGGATTGAGCCGTGTCTGCTGCACAGGGCAGCCGTGGCCTCCTGGGTGGACCAGGTTTATTTATCCCCCCTTTTGGGGTGAACAGCCTTTGTGTGTTTCTCAGAGGTGGTGTCTTGTTTCTCCAAAAAGACTTTTCCATCACAGCCTGGCTCCCTGAAATCTTTAGAATTGACCTCCTGATACACACACACACCACGGAGTCTCTCTGAGGGCCACGGGACCCCCACCTCAGACTCTCATCTCTTCTCTTTGTGTCTTTCTGCAGCTTCTTTTCTCTCTGCTCACCCTTCTCCTCTCTCTGTCCCCTCCACGGCCGCCGCCTTCCCTTCTCTCCCTTCTGTGTCTCCACTGTATGCGTCATGGGGTTTGGGAGCCAGAGAGGCGTGGGCTTTCATTCACAGCCCCCTCCTCCCCAGCTCTGGAACTCAAGCACTGCACACTTCACTCTCTCACCCCCGAGATGGGTGTGAGGACCGTGGTCTCAAGGGCTGGGTGTGCAGGGGACTGAGTGGCAGGTGAACGTCAACTGACCAGTCCACCCCTGCCTTCTGGGCTCAGGGGCCTCGTATTTAAAGTAAAGAGATTCTAAAGATTGTCCCAGATCTGCCATTCCACCCTGGCCCCCTCTTCAGACTTTGTGACTCGCTTAGATTGAAGAGAATGACAAGACGGCAACAGAAGGGCCCTGATAAAATATATGTACAATACAAATATCTATATATGCACATACATTTGCATGTATGCATATACATATATGGAGAAGGAAATGGCAACCCACTCCAGTGTTCTTGCCTGGAGAATCCCAGGAACGGGGGAGCCTGGTGGGCTGCCGTCTCTGGGGTCGCACAGAGTTGGACACGACTGCAGCGACTTAGCAGCAGCAGCAGCAGCGTATACATATATGCATTCTGTTCATATACACACACACATCTGGAAGGGAGCCTTTGGACTGGCTAACAGTGGAGGATATTTTTCAAGAAACTTGACTCGTAAACCATTCAGTGTTCGAGGGTGGTCTTGACACTAAGGCAGGGGAATGACCTCCGTAGGGCCCTGGTCAGATTCTGACATGTCCGTTCTTTGTCCATATGAAGGAGGACCTTTCTGGAGTCCTGGGGACATCCCATGGGATAAGCTTGGTTTTAAGGAGACTTCAGAATCACTGAGGTCAGGACAGAGAATGAATCAGTCAAATCTCATTGGTCTTGCCCACCCACAGCTTGAAGGTCAGCTGGAGAAGTGCCTGGACCTAGGGCTTCTGTGTACTGACCCTGTCTCTGTTGGTCATGGTGCCTTCACTGACTCACTGCCTGATTCATGTTTTCATTCCTTTAGCCACTTGTCCAGTCATTTATTCATCCACTCACTCGGTTCTGTACCCACCTCCTGCTCTCTGGGATACCTAAATGCCCCTCATCATTCATTCATGGTGCCCTTCATTCATTCACTCATTCATTTCCTCAACCATCTCTGCAGTTGCTCACTCTTGTCTCTTTCACTCACTTCACAAATATTTATCGAGTGCCTGCCACCCACCATGCACAGTGCCAGGCTCTGGGCATAGAAAGGGGCACAGATAGTACTGGCCTCATGGAGTTACAGCCCAGCCGGGAAGAGAACTTTTGGCACAACAGTAACAAAGTCTGTGACGGGTGCCTGTGAGAGGGTTTGGACTGTCAGGAGTGGAGGTCTTCTCCAAGAAAGGGCACTTGGATTAAGGTCTGAAAGATCATTGATTGTCATGCACCCGTTGAAGAGTCGGGGGAAGGATCTTGAGAGCACAGAGGAGTGTGTGAGTGCCAGCCCTGGGGGAGGAGAGTGTGGTTAAGACGCTGATGTGGCATTCACACGCTCACCCTTCACTTGGCTGATGCCTGCAGAGCAGTCCTTGTGTGTCAGGCACTGGGTTAGGCTCGGAGAGGACTTGACCCCATCCTTGCCTTCCTAGAGCATTACTGTCACTGTGGAAAGGAGGGACGAGGGGGCAGGGCCAGCGCTGGAGTGGGATTCACCAATGGCAAACGTTGCTCTCAGCTGCAGAAATCAGGGCAAGCTTCTTAGAGGATCTGACCTGGGCTTTGAAGAGCTGGTAGGATTTGACCTTGAGAAGGCCAATCAGTGGGACAATTCAGGAGAAAGGATACACAGGGGCAAGAGTTTAGAGGCAGTGACGTGAGGGATTCAGGTGGAAAACCAAGCACAGTCCAGTTAGTGGGAGTGTGTGAGGTGGTTCACAGGAGACAAGGTTGACCAGACCATGGGAGGCCATGGATGCTGGACAAAGGGGTTTGTTTTGCACTTTGTCCTGGATGTGGGCACCCTAAAAGGGTTTCTGAGCAGAGGAGGAATAAGACCAAACTGGGCTCAGGGCTGATGAGCGTGGCGGTGGTGTCAGCTGGACAGGAGACAAGAGAGTTGTCAGGGAGACCAGAGGTGGCCCTACTGGAGGTGGGGGTTCTCTCTTTGCTGCTGCCCCTGAGGGTGGGACGGCCCAGACCAGTGGGGTCCAGGGAGCAGCTGGGTGCATTCCAGTGGGGGTCCAGTGGGGGGAGGGGGCGGCCCCTGGCATCAGGAGACAGGGGTTGAGCCGCTGCCTCCCTCTCTGCTTCCCCGCAGGGTCAGAGTGCACCACCTCCTGCCTGGACCACAACAGCGAGTCCATCGTCCTGCCAGTGAACGTGACTGTACGAGACATCCCGCACTGGCTGAACCCCACGCGGGTACAGGTGAGTGACTGGGAGGGAAATGACCTCGTTGACCATGTACACGCCCTGGTCCTGCTTTAGTCCCTGTCTTTTAGTCCTTCTCTGTACGTGAAAGCATCTGACAGCCACCCTGTTCTGTGGGGCAGGCACTGGTTCACTGTCATTTCTCCAAGCCTTAAGCATTTAGTCCTCCCCACCCCCACCCCCGGCAGCCTCTGTGCTAAGGCTGTTGTATAGCGTCCCACTGAATCCCGATGATGGCCAGGGAGTAAGGACAAAGCACCTCATTTACAGATGAGAAGACTGAAGCTCCAAGAACAGCTGGGGTGAAGGAGCAGAGAAGACCCCAAAGCTGCGTCTGCCTGGCGGGAACGTCCTCGCTCGTTGGGGCAGGGCTCACGTTCTCTGGTAGAAGTTCTTGGACACTCCATAGCCGGGGCTTCTGGTATCTTTCTCATGCTTCACTTGTGTGGTGGAAAGCAACTAATATGTGATACGGGGAACTAGCAATACCGATTGTGTATGAAGCACCTCCCGTGTTTGCGCACCCAGCAGTTAGCACACAAGGCTGTTTAGACCTCAGGATGGTCCCGAGGAGCGAGGGCCGCTGTCTGCATCCTCTCCTCACAGGCAGTAGCCCTCGGGGGTGGGCGGTGGTCCAGTAGGAGGGTTCGACCTCAAGCCTGAGTCCAAGGGCTGTGCTCACCCCACAGTGCCAGGCGGGTGTGGAAGGCTAAGTTCCCATCAGAATTGGCCAGCCCCAAGTTCCTACGTGTCACCTGATCAATCGGGGCCCCCAGCACTGACGTGGACCCCACTCGTGTCGCCCGGGCAGCGCGATCTCTGGTGTCATGTGTCAGCTCTGGGGCGTTGGCTCCGCACACCAGAGGAAGTGAGAGATGAAGACGGGGGCACCGCAAAGGTTCAGCTGTGTCTCTCCACCAGCCTTTCTGCTGAGGCACTGGGAGGGCTCCCGTCTGCCCGCCTGCCCATCGCAGATCCCGCTCGGAGAGCTGGCAGAACCTGACACCAGGTGTACTCTTTCCTAGACGAGCTGAGGGCGCGGTGGTGAGGGCACCATACCCCAGGGCTGCCGCCCCTCCCTCCTCCCCTCTTCTGCCACCACTCTCTGCCCATCTCCAACTTAGTGCCCCTTTTCCTGCCTCTGTTTTCTTCTTCATTTTTTTTTAAGAGTTGTGAGTGAAGTTTTATTTGGGGCAAATGAGGAGTATAGCCCGGGAGATAGCATCTTAGATAGCTCTGAGAAACCGCTCCCGAGAGGTAAGGGCAAGGTCAGGATAGATGTGATTTTGGTGAAGACAGAGAACACGCAACCAAGCACATGTTTTTGCAGAAAATCCGGCTAGTCTCATGAAGGTACCACTTGTCAAGAGGAGCAGATGGCACCATGAAGGATTTTCTGGATACAAGGAGATACAAGAACTGCCTGCCTCTGTTTTCACCGTTTCTCTCTTTCTTCTCCTGAGACCTCTATACCTCTTTCCACCTCCTTCCTGCCCACCTTCTTTGCCTCCATCCCTGTTGTCCTGTCTGTCTGTTTGTCTCTCTGCTTGACTCTTGCACACGTCCAAGAGACCACTCTGTTTCCCTGACCTTGGGCTTCTTCATCAGTTTTTCACACTCAGCATGCTTTTCCCCACTCCCCACCCAGAGCCCCACATAGGATCTCACTGAGTGTCCCGTGTACACACCCAGGTGCACACAGAGGCCATACGTCAATCTCAAGGCAGATGAAGATCATCAACACATGCCCATCACTATACAGATGGAGACACAGGATCAGAGAGGGAGGGGCCTGGGTCAGGGTCACACAGGAAGCAGTGCCAGGATCTTGACTGGAAGCTCCTTCTATGCCACCCCACCCTCCCTTAGCACCCTTCCCCTCTACCTCCCGTGCACCAAAGGCAGAGGACCTACCTCTGTACAGAGCGGACACCAGAGACCTCTCTCACATCCCAAGGCCAGAGGTTTTCTTTGCCTGGGACCCAGACCAGGGCTCTCCACCCCTCTGCCCGTTGGCTGAATTCCACCCTTCCCTCCATGAGCCCCGGGCACTAAAGAGTTCAGTTATAATTCACGGTGAAATAAATCCAGGGATTTGAAAGTCTGCAAAGCCCCCCTCCTCAGTCGCCCACCCGCCGCCTGCCCGCCCCCGCCCCCGCCCAGGTCCCCGGTCCGCCGGCCCTTATTGATGCCGGCCTACCCGGAGAGCCGTAACGAGGTTCAGACCTCCACTGGTCTCCGGAGGCCTCATTATCCAGGAGGAAAAAAAAATGTGGTAGAAAAAGGGAGGAGGGCGAAGGGCAGAGATTGATGATTTCCAGGAATCGGGCAGAAACGCTGGCCTCTGCTGCACCCTTGCCCCCAGTGTGGCGAGAGCTGCAGACACAGAGCTGCAGGGCTGGTGGGGCTGGGCCAGAGCTGGCCCCGATGGCCCCTCTGCTTTCAGAGGGCTTGCTCCAAGCCCCAGCGTGAGGTGGGTGTTGGGGCAAGGCTTTGCACCAACCACTGTCACATTTGTCCCTGTGTAAGAGGGTGAGGGGTGAGCTCTGATGTGTAATGCACGCCCGCTGTGAACCCGCATTGGATCAGACACCTTCCCGGCTTCATTTGCACTCCTGCCTCCCCCACCCCCCACCCCCCACACACACACACTCACGCATACGCACAACCCATGAGGCAGGAATTAGTCTCCCTTTCTCCAGTAGAGGAAATGGCATCTCATACGTAGAAACCTTTTCCCTACAAGGAACTGAAGGGGATCCAGGTCCCTCTGATGCTGCCTACAGGTTAACTCGAGCTACCTACAGCCTCCATGATAATAGTGATAAAGGGGAAGTGTTTACCATCGCTTAAGCAGCTGGCAGCCAGCTGTCCCCACAGACACACCCTCTGATGTGTACCACTTGCCCATTGCTGTGGTGTAAATATTCCCACCACAGCAGACTGCTGGTGCTCCGAGTGTCGCTAAACACAAGTCAGAAGAAATGGGCACCATTGCCTCTCATGAGCCCCTGGGAGCCAGCTGCGGCCCACCCCAGGCGCTGTCCACATAGCAGGCTCTGTTTTAAGCATCAGACATAGGTTGGCACATATGAGGAGAACAAGGACCACCTAGGTAACTTGGAATATCGACACTGAGCTCATGTGCGGGGTGAGGGACCTTTGTGAAGGCAGGCCCGTGCTCACCGTGTTGACCCTGGCGTGCCCTTTGGGGTCCAGGGCACAGCAGATGCTCCTGTTTGCAGTGGCTGAGTCAAGGGACCAAGGTTCAAGACAGCCCAGGCACCTGCTTGCTGCATGTGCCAGAGTTTCCCCTTTGTGAAATGAGAGTTAGACTGAAATCAAGAGTCACAGACTCAAAAACTGATGGGAACCAGGCAGGTGGGATAAATGGGTGAAGCATGCCAAGTGTGTCGCTTTGTATTCTAAATGCTGAAGTGTCGTAGTTGTAGTGGTATAGATGCATCAGACAGAAAGACTGAAATGAAACAAATGCCCGTGTATGCACTACCCAACCCAAGAAATAAGGTATTGCAAATGCAGTCACTTTCTTATTGACATAAAGCTCGCATGCTAATCTTCAGCATAAGGCTTGGTCAGTTTGTGCTCTGTGTCCACTCGTGAGGTCCAGATCGGGGTGGGACCTGTACAGCTTCTCAGACACCTTTCCACGCCAAGCAATGCCTCCACCGCCAAGGTCTCTTCTGTTGGTTTTGCTTACTTTTGAACTTCATGTAGCTGGACTCTTAGCATATGTAAGAAATTCTTCTGTAGCCATATGTTTTACCTTCAGAGAAAAACACTCTGTCCTGTCCTTTCTTTCAAGCTCTCCCCCTTTTTCAAGCCTCCTGCCACACATGCATTTTGCAAAACAGTGAAGATACAGAGAAACCTCCCTTCGATGTAATCAATAGGACAGTGCAAACTCTCTGTGATAGATGCAGATATCCCTCGGGCTTAAGGCTGGAGAGGCTGCAGGGAATGGTGGGGACTGTGGCCCACTGAGAAACACACTCTAGCTGCCAAAGGGGAGCCGCCAGCTGAGTGTGACAGCGTGGAAGTGTGGGCTCAGTGTGGCCAGATTTTCCTTGTCTCCTTGGGTATAAGGAATCTGAAGTCTTTAAAATATGAAGTCTCTCATTTTTAAAATATGGACAATTAATTTGACTTTGAGCACTTCGTGTACCACGCTAGACATTTCTGTGGGCTGTGTAGTCTAGAAGCTGTTGGCTTGCCACCTCTGGATGAGACACTCTTTGAAGCTGGACCTTCAGAATTCAGGGGGCAGCCCCTCGTGCATCAGCCCCTAAGAAGCACCTCCAGTCTGCCCTGCAGTCCCCCTGCTTAGGGTGTGCCAAGAAAGCTCCCCGATAGAAGTGCAGCCCACAACCTCAGAGGGGCATAACGCCTCCAGGTAGCTAGGATCACACCATCAACTCAAGGGACATGAGTTTGAGCAAACTCCAGGAGATGGTGAAGGACAGGGAAGCCTGGCGTGCTGCAGTCCACGGGGTCACAAAGAGTCCAACACGACTGAGCAACTGAACAACAACAGCTGGGGTCTTGGCTTCTTTAAGAGCTTCTGGAAAAAGGATGGCAGGAGGAAAGAAAAGAGAAAGGGAGAGAGGAAAGGAGGGTTGAGGCGGAGGAGAGAGAGGGAGTTAAGGAGAGGGCGAGCACCATGCACTGACCCTCTGTTGTGACATGACGGGCACTTTTTGTGAGGGATTCACTACACTCCAGTGAGATCAGTATTATCACCACTTTACAGAGGAAGAAGCTGAAGTTCTCTGAAGTTGCCACTGCCCAATGCACGTAACTTGCATGATGGAATCAGGATTAGCACCCAGGACTAAAGCTGTTGCATTCTGTCCTACAAGACAACCACCTTACATGTTATAAATAATAAACAAGTGCAATACATCAGACAAAGGATGCACAATTCATTCCTGGAAGAGAAGGTGTCAGACTCTAAAGATCAGAGGTGGAATGGTTCTGAGTGAAGACAAAGTCCAGTCTGTGTTGGTTCTGAGTGAAGACAAAGTCCAGTCTACACAGCGTGTAGGAGGAAACATCCTGTGCCCGGCAGGGGAAGCCTGGAGGTGGGGAGATGTGTTCCGAGACCAGCAATTGCTCATTCACTCTGGGATGCACTTACACAGTCACTCATTTGGTCATTAATTCTTTAACTCTTTCAATGAACGTAGATTAGGTACCTCAAAATGGAAGGCGTTCTTCAAACAAGGGATACAGGGTGGAAAATACCTAGGTTTAAAAAAAAATAAAACTTACGCAGAAGAAAGCCAGAAGCTCAGTAACTGATAAAAAAGGAAAAGCAAACAGCTTATGCAGCTGACCCACAGGAGGTCCTATAAATAAGGAAAAATAAAGGGGAAAGGAGGACTTGTCCCAGAAGACATCAGAGTGGGTACCAGGTCTGGGCTTGGGACAAGGGGCTTCTTCTAGGACTCTTTCTCATGTCTTTGGCTCTGCTTGGGTCCGTCTTCTCTGGGGTTCAGCTTTTAAACACTCTGCTTCTGCTGCATTTGTCTCAAAGCCCCTCCACCTTTCTGAACCTTGATCTTTCCATCTGTCAAAAGAGTAAATGTTTTTATGCTTACCGGTTTGGGAGTGAGAGGGTTTTGAAGGAGAATATAGTTTTCAAATTATAAATCTGGAAATAGGACAGATATGAGTTTAATTCCTGACTGTCGTTACCTATGTGTATGATTTGGGGCAGGTTATTGAACTTCTCAGTTTCCTCTTGTGTAAACCAGCATCAAAAATTGTACATAAATTTTGTATGTTATCACATATATGTGAAATCTAGAAACCGTACAGATGAATCTATATACAGAAAAGAAATGGACTCACAGATACAGAAAACAAACTATGGTTATGAAAGAGGGGAGGGAGGGAGGCAAGGACATACAGGAGTGTGAGGGTAACAGATACAAACTACCATGTATAACGTAAATAAGCAACAAGGATTTAGTATATAGCATAGCGAATTATGAGGCTATAATTATGAATATTCAGTATTCTTGCCTGGACAAGAGGAGCCTGGTGAGCTGCAGTCCACAGGGTCGCAAACAGTCAGACACGACTGAAGCGACTTAGCACAAGCACACAGGGAGTCATACTCAATGTAATAACCTGTATTAGAATATAGTCTGAAAAGATAACTGAATCATTTTGCTGTACACATGAAAAAAGTACCTATATCATATATATTATATATATGGACCTATATCATAGTTATGGTAAATGTTAAATGAAAATTCTGAGCACAAGGCTTGGAGCATAACATGTGCTTATAGAGGGGTTTTGTGTTGAGGAGGCGAGGGGAAAACCGTGATGGAGCTGTGAGTGGTCCTGTGCTGATGATGTGATAATGGTGCTCCTGATGATGGTGGTGGTAGTGGGGGTGCTATGGTGAAGATGATGGTGCTGGTGTTATGGGTGATGGTGGTGGTGGTGGTATTGGTGGTGGTGATGGTCCCTGCAGCCAAGGAGAAGAGACAGTTTATTCTTCCTGTGTAGCAAGGCAGGAAAGAAAGCTGTCTTACAAAGCCTAGAAAGGGCTCTGCCTGGGCTGGGGATCTCACTGGCACCAGGAGGAGCAAGGCTGGCCTCTGCGGGGACCCGTCTGGGGTCTCCCAGCACACGGTGTAAACAGCCTGGTCTTTCCTTCAGCTGCTGCTGCCTCCCCTTTCCCACTCCTCCTGGCAGACAGAGCGGCCCTGTAGGGAGACAGGTGGGGCGTGCAGCCCTGAGGAATAGTGGAAAATCTAGAAGACTTGGAAACATAAATAGGCTCATGCAGATAGTATAAAAGTCCTTTTTCTGAACTCACGTCAGGTAAACCTCAACTGACAGAAACTTGTACAACCACACCGAGACACTCCCACGGATGGATTAAATTAGGTCTCAAATAAACAGGGGGTGGGGATGGGCATCAAATCCCTTGTGGATCCTGACCCTGCTGTTTTCTACTACTTGAGTTCGGTTCAGTCCCAGTCGTGTCCAACTCTTGGCGCTTATTTATTTTTTTGAATGTTGAACCATAGCCTAAATGCTCCTCCAACATCCCTGAATGTTGGCTGGGAACAGATGCTCAGACCCAGGGATGGAAGTCTGGTTAAAACTTGCCAGATGATGAAAGCGGGTGGTCCCCTCCACTTCTGGCCCCCAGGGTTAGGAAGCAGAGGGATGAGAAAGTAGCTGAACTGGAAGGAAGGGACTGGACTTCTCACATTCCTTCACTGGATCAACATGCATTTGTTTGCTGTGCTCCATCCTGAACCTCGGGGGTGGGGATGGGGGCGAGCAGACACGTCTAAAACCAGGCCCGCCCTCTTACCTGCAGCTGTCAGTCTTGGATTAACCATTTCCACATACTTTCTCGTGATGCATCTTCACAAGCCTGTGACATTTTCAGGACCCATTTTGCAGATGGGAAAACCTAACCTCAGTGGAAATTTCAAGTCAGAAGTGTAAGCATGTCTGTCATGTCTCAGTGCTCAATCTTTCCCACACATCACCTGGTGTTTTAGGAGAAGGTGGACAGTGTCAACAGAGGCAGGAGGGGCTGATGAGTAGATTTCACATTGTGAGACTGTAGTTGGCAGATCCTAAGTTAGGTTATTTGTCCGAGATCTGTAATTAATTCAGTGTACACTAAACTGGTCCTCTAAGCTAGACACGCTGCTGGGCTTTCCGAATGCTTTTCGGCTGCTCTGGAAGAAAAAAGTGAAAGTATTAGTTGCTCAGCCATGTCTGACTCTTTGCAACCACATGGACTGTAGCCCACCAGGCTCCTTTCTTCATGAAATTCTCCAGAGAATCATGGAGTGGGTAGCCATTTGGAGTGGGTAGCCATTCCCTTCTCCATGAGATCTTTCCAACCTCAGGATCAAACCTGGGTCTCCCACGTTGAAGACAGCTTCTTTACTGTCTGAGCCACCAGAGGAGCCCAGGAAGACAAGTAAAGAAAACAACAAGTGTCCCCTGGTAAAATCATCTCTATTTTGAGATGGATCCGTTCATATATAACATAAATATTGACTGATCATCCTCCATGTGCTAGGCACCATTCTAGGCATAGAAGACCCAGGGTGAACCAGAGAAATGGGACAGAGAAGCAAGGCACCCAGTCCAACCTCAGCCAAATCCTGGAGTCATGCGATCCCACACTCACCAGGAAACCTCATCACAGCTTTACTCCCATATAGGTCTGCCCTTGGGGAGAGAATGAGCTGGTCACATGGATTTTCCACAGTCTGACCCTTGTGACTGCTCATTTCTTAATTAAAATTAATCAACTTGCACTCTGCTGAGCCCTGACCATGGAGACTTCAATGGCTCCTCCCTGACACAAAGTTACCTGTCATGACCAAGCTAAGCATTTGCCTCCAGGTTATTTTAATTAATTTTTTAAAAAATAAATCATTGTAGGATCTCCCTGGCATCCCGTAGTTAAGACTCTCTGCTTCCAATATAGGAGGCGGAAATTTGATCGATATTCAGAAAGCTAAGATTCCCAGATGCTGCATGGCATGGCTAAAAGATTAAAAATAGATAAATAGATAAACAAATCATTGTGATCTGGCATGAAAAGTAGGGCATCTATGGCAGAATAGAAAAGGGAGCTTTTGGGATGCGACCTTAGCCCCAGTCCAGATGCTGTTTGATTTTCCTGGTTGAGTTTCTCTTTATTTTTTCACCTCCTTAAAAAATTACTGTGTTGGATTTTGTGTTATGAGCCACCTTAAATCATTCCTAAAAAATATGCATAGTTTCATATGTTGGTTTCTTCACTTAACAGCTGTGGAGCTTGGGGAATTTCTTCTCCTTATGACACAAGATTAATGCCCACCCCCACCCCCTGCATGCTGGTGAGAAATAAATAAGAAAATGAATAAAGTAAATAGCACCATAAATGCACTCAATACATTTTAGTTGTCATTATAATAATAATTTTATTAAAGGTGGCTCTAAGTGAATATATATACATATACCTTAAGTTCTGCCTGAGGGGGTTGGGGAAATCATCACAAAGGAAGGTAGTCTTTTTTTTTTTTAATTCTAAATTGATATGCTATTTATTTATTTATTTTATTGGAAGAGAAGGAGGCAAGAGAGAATGAGATGGTTTGATGGCATCACCTATTCAATGGACCTGAGTTTGAGCAAATTCCAGGAGATAATGAAGGACAGTGAAACTTGGCATGCTGTGGTCCATGGGGTTGCAAAGAGTTAGACACGACTTAGTCACTAAACAACAACATAGTTAATTTACAACGTGTTAGTTTCAGATGTACAGCAGAGTGAGTCAGTTATACATACATCCACTTCCCAGGTGGCGCTAATGGTAAAGAACCTCCTGCCGATGTAAGAGACATAAGAGATGCAGGTTCTGTCCCTGAGTCGGGAAGATCCCCTGGAGGAGGGCCTGGCAACCCACTCCAGCATTCTTGATTGGAGAATTCCATGGACGGAGGAGCCTGGTGGGCAACAGTCCATGCAGTCACAAAGAATCTGCCACAACTGAAGTGACTTAGCACACCCAGCACTCTTCTTTAGGTACTTTCCCCATACAGGCCATTACAGAATATCGAGGAAAGTAGTCTTACACAGAAACGTAAAAGAAGTTAAAGATTCTCCAGGTTACAAGATGAGGAAGGCCTGCCATGAAGGGGAGCAGCAGGTCCAAAGTCACAGAGATAGGAGCGTGGGCACCTCAGGAATGGTGGTGGTGATGGTTTAGTTGCTAAGTCGTGTCTGACTGTTGGGACCCCAAATGGTGAGCTGGCCTGTATGGCAGCAGCAGGTGGAAGCAGAAAGGGTTTTCTGCCTGCCCAGGGTTCCAAACCAAAGGTGCGTTCATGCATCTTCCAGCCCACTGCTCTCAAACTGTACTGTGTATCAGAATCATCTGGGAAAGCTTGTTTTTAAAACACAAGCGTCCCAAGTCCTGGCTTCAGGGATTCAGACACCCTAGACCCAAGGCAGTGAAGAGGCTGCCATTTCGGCATGTTCCCATGTGCGACTGTGGTTAGGGTGGTCCTTCACGCCGACTTTGGGCAGCGCTGTTCCATGCCTGGCACCATCTCCCTGCTGCGGCCATGCACTTGGACATGTATGTGCTCACAAGTGTGCAAGCGCACGCGAACGCACACACACAGAGACACACACACACTCTACCCTTCCTCCCGCCTTATCCTTGACTCTGTCCACGGGGCAAACATCAGCCAGGAATTTCCTAAAGTGCCTTTCCGATCATGTCCCCATCCTGCAGGCCTGCTTCTCCTCTCGTATTCCTGTCAGAGAAATACAGAATCACGACCCCTACAGTGAACACAAACATTATTTTGATCTTGTGGCTCCAGTTCAGGCAGGTACCTGGGCAAATTCTCCATGTAAATGCCAGGGTGAGGTCAGGACTCAGAAGATCCAACAAGGGAACAGGGGCGCTGAATATGATTCCGGTGAAGAGATGGCTCCTTCGCAACCGCAAACCCATCTAACCTCTTTCTCCCTCTCTCTGCAGAGAGTTGTCTGCACGGCTGGTCTCAAGTGGTATCCTCACCCTGCTCTGATTCACTGTGTCAAAGGTTGTGAGGTGAGTTCCTCAAAATGGTCCCACTCTGGTTATCACTCTTATTGTTAATCATGGTAACATTCCCCATGCCTGCTAAGTGCTTTAAATACCCCTTTAACAGACTTCTTGAATAGGAGTCAGCAGGCCTGTTTTATAGTTCATGAAACTGATGCACAGAGAGGGCAACAAACACATTCAGACACACATTGAATGGCTAACGGAGTCAGGATTCCAGACCAGGTATTTCTGGCTCAATATAATATTGCCTCTGAATGGGAGACTGGGAGTGAGAGAGTCCATGATTTAGCACCTATAATACACCAGACATTTTACCAGCATCGACTCATTTAACTTTTCAGATCCACATGAGGCAGGTTTCTTTTTTTTAATTTCTACTTTTTCTGACACCATTAGCTGCAGATCACTTCTGCCTCATGTCTTTGTCATTCATGTGTTCATCAACTCCAGAGGAGATAGGGGGCACCTTATCCCAACCACTTAGAGCTGGAGGCGGAACAGCTCCTCTGACCCTTGAGAGAAGCCATCCCTTGCAACTTGGCATTTTGGAGCTCTGTCCTTGGGTGTCAGTGATAAGCTTGGGGAGGGGCAGGGCCAGGGTGCTTGGCCTGTCACCTGTGTTCTCAAGGGGGTGCTGTCCTTGGAGGTCAGAGACATTCTGTGCACCTCTGTGCCCACCTGAGTTTTTCAGCTGGCATCAAAAGGAAGCCCCAGATCCCATCCAGGTGGATGTCCACATCTCTGTGGTCCCCCTCAGTAAAAACCAGGTGGAAAGGACTAGACTGCTCTAGAGAACTTTCTATTTGATGGAATTCTTAAAATGTCACAACCAGAATGCTCTTCTAAATGATGGGGAGACTGAGACCTAGCTAGCAGCCAGCTCTAACGTTTGATGGAATGCCAAACTGGAACGGCTCTTAATGTGATCTAGCCTCCTCGTTTGTTGGGTAGACTGGAAGAGAGCTAGAGGGGGAATGGAGCAGTCCAAGGTTGCAGAGCATAACAGACATAGAGCTGAAGCATGAACCCAGGTCTCCTGACTTTCAGGCCTGTGAATTTTCTCCTCCACTGGCCAGTCCTGCCCACAGACCAGCCCCTGACCTGTCAGTGTCACAGGACAGTTCCCAGGTCCTATTTCTTTCTGTGTATGGGTTAGGGACCTCCTGGGGCATCTTCTTAAGGCACAGGACACTGTCGTTTTTAAGAACTCCCTTTCTCCCAAGATTCAGCAGAAATGGCAAAACTGAAGCCAAGGACCCGAGAGAGTTGCATCCTGCCATCTCTCTGGATCGGTCCAGCATTTCAGAAAAGGGAAGCTTGGGTTACCTGGGCATACCTTCTGCCGAGTCGGCAGTCTGGGCGACCAGTGTGACAGCAGAATTTGATCCCTCCTTTGACTCAGCACTAAGGCCTTGGAGACCCTCACCTGCCCGGCTCTGAGCTCTGCCAAGTGATGCTTATCGCCTTTGCCCTTGCAGGTGCCCCCTCGTCCCCTCGCCTTCTAATAGTTTGTCTCTTATCTGGGCTGAAAAGTATGCTTAGAAAAGACACAAACGCTGGGTCCAGGGAGGAGCTATCATCCTGGAATATCTACAGGGGCCAAGATTGATAAATGGTTTGGGAACCTTGAGTCCCCCTACCCTCTGCCCCAAGCTGTGTCTAAATTAGTAATTTAATTGCTTGTCTATCAAAGCTTCACTGGGGGCCTATTCTGTGCCCAGCACTAGTCTAGGTTCCAAGAGTGCAGTGATTTTAGTCACGTGAGAACAGTAACTACGCTCTCTTGACTCATCTAGGTATCTTCTTACCTTTCCTCCATCCATCCGTCCACCCTTTTACTGACCATTTTACAAGATAAACATTTAAGGAAAATGTATTTGGTAAAGGTTTGCTCAAATTGCCAGCATTTTGCTAGGAAATCTAAGATATAAAAACGGATGACATACATTCGCTGTCCGTAAGGATAAAGAAGATAAAGATGAAGAATTCTAAACTGATATACCAAGAGCTATCAGCAAAGCAGGTACAGGAAGCTACAGAAGCACATGGAGCCCCAGGGGTTACAGGGAAGGCATTTTGGAAGGGTGATGTTTGAGCTCTATCTTGAAGGGTGAATTGTTTTCCGGAACACACTGTTAGTAGAAGTAGCAGCATGAGAAACACCAGAGAGAAGAAACCTCTAAGTTGTAGAGCTTCTCACATGTGATTCTCTCTCTATAGAAAGCCTCCCTTCTCCACCCCCTGATTAATCTCCCATCTGATTAACTCCTACTCATCTTATGATCTCAGCTGAAACAATCATTTCCTCAAAGACTCCTTCATGGAGTTCTCTGATTAGGTCAGATCTTCCTGCTCTTAGTTCTAACAGTGTCATGTACCTTTCCTCCGAAGCTCTTATCAAAGTTAAAATCAGCAATTAGATAAGTGAGCCTTTGAACAAAGTCTGCCTCCTCACTACAGTGTAAGGCCTGGAGGAGAAGGGGCTCTATTGGGATGGCCAAAAAGTTCATTCAGGTTAGTCTGTAACTTTGTAGGGAAAATCCAATGTTTTAGCCAACCCAATACATTATTACTCATTATTACATCCTTTTTTTTTAAGCACAGTGTGTGACACATAGTTGGTGTTCAACAGATTGGATTGCACAGAAGATGACTGTATGAATGGATAGATGGTTGGGTGGGTGGATGGATGGATATAGCAGCAGGAAAGGGTACATAGAAGAGAGTAGCTGGTAATGAGACTGGAGATACTTTTCAGTGACACAATAAAAAAGAAACACTTTTATTTTATTTTTCTTCCTCTTCTTCAGCTACTCCTTTATCAAGCCAGTTTATTTATTTATTTTTTTTTTTTTACGAAAAGGACATTTGGTTTCTGTGATTAGTCCTTATATATGATATAAGAAAGAACATAGAAAAGAGAGCCCCCAGACAGATCTCCTAAGGCTCAGAAAAGAGCAAAGGGCTTATCCTTTGTGGTTGGTGCCTCTCTGCTCCAATATGAATGTGGTTAATGTATCTGTTACGGCAGTCCCAGGGCAGAGTCCCACCGGAGTTCACAGCCTTGCGTATGTGCACACGCAGTTGAGCACAGCTCTCTCTGTTCTTGGCTCTGTCTTGCTAAGATCTTTTTAGACCCTAATGGGGTGGTAATGAAATGGAATCAGGCTTCAAGAGTTGGTGGCATAAAGCCTCTGTGAATCTGGAGCACAGATGCAAGAGACAAGGATGCCACACAGGCTGGACTCCTTGTGAATTTGGTTCTCCCCAAAGCAAGCCCACAAGAAGCCAGGATGGGAGGGAGAGACCGCTGGATCACAGAGATTGTGCTGGGATGCAGGGTCTTAGCCAGCTGTCGACATCTTCTTCCTCATCAACAAGTCACTGAGCGTCAGAGACTCCCAACCCGAACTTTAATCAGAGAAGTTTCACTTTCATTTCCTTTCTATATTAAAGGGTTACACAGTATTACCTCTGATGAGGGGAGGGGAATGTTCATTGCTTTGAGAAAACAATGGTCTAATCCTGCCTCTTTATTTTACCACTGGGAGCCCTGAGGCCCAGAGACAATAAGCCACTTACTCAAAATAACCGAGTAGCCAACCAGGTTAGACAGTATGCTAAGTGATCAGGTGGGAAATGCAACTGCTGGGGGTTGCAGAGACCCCTGCCTCTGCCCTAAGCTGTCTCTGGGTTTAGATCAGTAATAACTCCATCATCTTTTCCTCATTTTTCAAGCATCACAGAGTTGGAGAAACACGGGGAAGAAAAGAGAGAAATCCGCATGTAGAATGAGAAAGAATAATGAGGTGTCAGCTTAGATTGAAATCTCTACTCTGCCTCTGCCGGTTTGCTCATGACCAAGTCCCTTTCTTGCTCTGAGCCTCAAGATCTTATGTGTAAAGTGGGATGAGCCATGCCTACCTCACGTGTTTTTTTGAGAACAAGAGGAAAACAAACATGGAAGGCGTGTGACGTCCAGTACATCTGAACTCTCGTGTGAGAGGAGAAAGTGCCCGCAATCACACACCAACCTTTGTGCCAAATCCCTATGAATTCTTATGTTCAGTCTCTCTACTTCTTTGTTAGTTTACATTCAGCTTCCCAGTGTATTTGCATATATTTTTATTGTAAATTATGGTTGTAAATATCTACTACCAGGATAGTAGGGGAGGGGTCAGATTGTCTTATTTTTCCAAGTGAAAGGAGCCCTGTGCTTCAGGAAGACATAGTGGTCTATCCTGTGCTTTTGCACACCCAGCATATAAGTGTGTGTCTCCTAGCATAACTGTAGTTGAGTGGGGAAAAATCCTGGCTAGTTCAGTTCAGTTCAGTCGCTCAGTCGTGTCTGACTCTTTGTGACCCCATGAATTGCAGCACGCCAGGCCTCCCTGTCCATCACCAACTCCTGGAGTTCACTCAAACTCACGTCCGTCGAGTCAGTGATGCCATCCAGCCATCTCATCCTCTGTCGTCCCCTTCTCCTCCTGCCCCCAATCCCTCCCAGCATCAGAGTCTTTTCCAGTGAGTCAACTCTTCGCATGAGGTGGCCAAAGTACTGGAGTTTCAGCTTTAGCATCATTCCTTCCAAAGAAATCCCAGGGCTGATCTCCTTCAGAATGGACTGGTTGGATCTCCTTGCAGTCCAAGGGACTCTCAAGAGTCTTCTCCAACACCACAGTTCAAAAGCATCAATTCTTTGGTGCTTAGCCTTCTTCACAGTCCAACTCTCACATCCATACATGACCACTGGAAAAACCATAGCCTTGACTAGACGAACCTTTGTTGGCAAAGTAATGTCTCTGCTTTTCAATATGCTATCTGCTGCTGCTGCTGCTAAGTCACTTCAGTCGTGTCCGACTCTGTGCGACCCCATAAACGGAAGCTCACCAGGCTCCCCTGTCCCTGGGATTCTCCAGGCAAGAACACTGGAGTGGGTTGCCATTTCCTTCTCCAATGCATGAAAGCGAAAAGTGAAAGTGAAGCCGCTCAGTTGTGTCCGACTCTTAGCGACCCCATGGACTGGAGCCTACCAGGCTCCTCCGTCCATGGGATTTTCCAGGCAAAAGTACTGGGGTGGGGTGCCGTTGGTCATAACTTTCATTCCAAGGAGTAAGCATCTTTTAATTTCATGGCTGCAATCACCATCTGCAGTGATTTTGGAGCCCCCCGAAAATAAAGTCTGACACTGTTTCCACTGTTTCCCCATCTATTTCCCATGAAGTGATGGGACCAGATGCCATGATCTTCGTTTTCTGAATATTGAGCTTTAAGCCAACTTTTTCACTCTCCTCTTTCACTTTCATCAAGAGGCTTTTTAGTTCCTCTTCACTTTCTGCCATAAGGGTAATGTCATCTGCATATCTGAGGTTATTGGGCTAGTTAAGAGGTTTTAAAAATGGCAGACGTGATGATTTGTCCAAAAGGATGTAGGGATTTGAAGCCAGGTAGGCTGACTTAGAGGTTTGTGAGAAGAAGAGAGACAGCTGAATATTTACAGAAGCCAGTTGTTGCTCACTCCAGGATGCTAATCAGGCCACCCTTCTTCCTGCCTCTCTCCAGCCCTTCATGGGAGACAATTATTGTGATGCCATCAACAACCGCGCCTTCTGCAACTATGACGGTGGAGATTGCTGTGCTTCTACAGTGAAGACCAAAAAGGTAGGTAGGCCAGTGCACCGCCCTCTGCAGCCACCCCTGCAGGTGTCTCCAACTTACTGGCCCATGATCACCCCTGGGTGTTGGCCAACCCATTGTCCTGGTGCGTCAGCACTCCCCTACAAGTTTCACTGTGTTCTATTGCATTGTTTTTCTCATTCTTTTACTCAGTGGTGGTGAGGGTTTAGTCACTAAGTCGTGTCTGACTCTTGCCACCCCATGCACTGTAGCCCCTCCAGGCTCCTCTGTCCGTGGGATTCTCCAGGCAAGAGTACTGCAGTGGGTTGCCATGCCCTCTTCCATTTTGCTCAGTAGTTGAGCTCATATCATGTGCTGAGCCCTGAACGAGGTGTGGAGGTTCGTGGATGATCTTTGTAGATGAGGTCCCTTAACCTCAAAGCTTAGAGTCAGGTATGCCAGCTCAAGTTGAAGAGCGATGCTTTTTAAAGGAAAGGACAGAGTTCCCTGAGGGCCCAGGCAAAGGGTTGGAGACGACTCTGTGGAGGATCTTCATCAATGCACACGACTGAGGGATGAGAAGGGGCAGGGAGGTGGCCAGGAGAAGTGTCTGGGGCAGGAGACTGGCATGTAAAGTCCTAGAGAGCACACACATTTAGGGAGCATGGCTAAAGCCTAGGGGAAGATGGAAGATGAGGCGTTCCTGACAAGGTAAGTTATGATCTTTAAGCATTTAATAATCTCTTTCATTGTTCACACCTGGAAAATTAGCGGGTGTCGTCTTGGTCACCATTTTCTTCCTTAGCACACTAGGATGTAGCGGGAGTAATTCAAGTGTTTATGGTAAAACTGGACCATCCAGCTGAGATGTGGTGCACCCACACACAGAGGAGTGGCCACCTCCACTTTCCTCCTGGTGAGAGCTGCAACCACAGTTTGGGACCTAAGCCAAGAGTTGGGAGCGAGGTGACCAGCCTGGCCCAGTGTGAGTTAAAAAGTATTCCTGTGACAAATGAGTTCATCGGGAACAGTTTCTATTTTCATGCTCATCTATATTCTAAGCTGAAAAATCATTTGACCCTCTCTCTCATTTTAAAGAGGGGAATCTGTTCTTGAGAGAGGAGGGGGCACAGACTCGTGGTCATTTCGGCTACAGAGGCCTCTGTGATGATGTGGTCCAGACTTTGCATTTCCGTAATGGGGGTTCTGAGACCCATAAAGGAGGGATGATTTGTCCAAGGAAGAACAGTGAGTGATAGAGCAAGGTTCCTGGCTTCTATCCTCATCCCTTTGTACTGCAGTGTCCTTAAGACAAATTGTTCCTTCAAGAAAGATGCTCTGATTCTAAATGAAGGGGTAAACAGGGCAAGAAACACTCAGATTGGAGACTTGTTACTGCATCTGTTGGTTGGTGCCAGGCTTATCCGATTGCGTTTGCTTTGCTGTGTATTGTTAGTATACTTAGTATATGGTTGTGATGTACAATAATTTATGAAACTATTTATCCCCAACTTTTGATTTTAACTTTCAGCTGATTTCATTTTCTCACAATGATAATGATGCTAATGAACATTTTTGCATAGAAATATTCTATAATTATTCATTGACAACTGATTCTTGGAATTGACATGAGTAGGATATAAGATGTGAGCATTTTTAATATTTTAATCTTATTGGCATGTATTTGGTTTTCGGAGTTTTGTTAGCTTCTGGTGCACAGTAAAGTGATTCAGTTATACATGTAGTCCTTTTTTAAGAGTCTTTCCTCATATAGATTATCACAGAATACTGCATAGGGTTCCCTCTGCTCTGCAGTACAGCCTTCTTGGTTATCTGTCTCACCTATATTAGTGTGCATGTGTTTATCCCAAGCTCTTGGTTTACCCCTCCCATGTTTCCCTTCCCATGTGACATAAGTTTGTTTTTGATATCTGTAAATCTGTTCCTGTTTTATGAATAAGTTCATTGGTACCTTTTTTAAAAATTAGATTCCACGTATGAGTGACATCGTGTTTGTCTTTCTCTGTCTGACTTACTTCACTTCTTATGGTACTCTCTAGGTCCATCCATGTTGCTGCAAATGGCATTATTTCATTCTTTTTTATGGCTGAGTAATATTCCAGTGTGTATATATATACCACATCTTCTTTATCCCTTCCTCTGTCGATGGACAATTAGATGGCTTCCCTGTCTTGGCTATTGTAAATAATGCTTCAGTGAACAGTGGGGTGGATGTTTAGTATATTCCTTTTGACAATATTGATTCTTCCAATCCAGTGACACAGTATATCTTCTACCTGCATCATATCTGATTTCTTTCATCAAGGTCTTATAATTTTCAGAGTAGATGTCTTTTGTCTCCTTAGGTAGATTTACTCATAGGTATTTTATTATTTTTGGTGTGATAGTAATTGGGGTTGTTGTATTTTATTATTTTTGGTGTGGTAGTAATTGGGGTTGTTTCCTTAATTTCTCTTTCTGATCTTTTGTTGTTACTGTATAGGAATGTGAGAGATGCCTGTGCATTTGTATCTTGCAACTGTACCACACTGATTGATTAGCTCTTGTATTTCTCTGGTGACATCTTTGGGATTTTCTATGTATATTATCAGGTCATCTGTAAACAGTGACAGTTTCATATCTTCTTTTCCAATTTGGATTGTTTTTATTTCTTCTCTCTGATTGCCATGGCTAGGACTTCCAAAACTATATTGAATGGAAGTGGTGACAGTGGATTTCCTTGCCTTGTTCCTATCGTAGAAGAAATGCTTTTGGCTTTTTACCATTGAGAATGATGTTAGCTGTGGGTTTGTCTTATATAGCTTTTATTATATTGAGTTAAATTCCCACGTTCTGGAGGGCTTTTATCATAAATAGATGTTGAATTTTGTCAGAAGCTTTGTCTGTATCTATTGAGGTGATCATATGGTTTTTATTCTTCAATTTGTTAATGTAGTGTATCACACTGATTGATTTGTAGGTATTAAAAAATCCTTGCATCCCTAGGATAAATCCTGCTTGATCATAATGTATGTTCCATTTAATGTATTTTTGGGTTGATTTGCTAGTAGTTTTGCATCTATATTCATCAGTGATTTTGGCCAGTAATTTTCTTTTTTTGTGTGTGGTGTATTTTGTCTGGTTTTGGCATCAGGATTATGATGGCCTCATAAAATGAGTTTGAGAGTGTTCCCTCCTCTGCAGTCCTGGAAGATTTTCAAAATGATAAGTGTGAACTCTTCTCTAAATGTTTGATGGAGTTTGCTGTGAAGCCATCTGGTCTTGAACTTTTGTTTGTTGGAAGTTTTTTAATCTGTGTTTAAATTTCAGTACTTGTGATTGGTCTCTTCATATTTTCTATGTCTTCCTGATTCAGTCTTGAAAGGTTGTATCCTTTAAGAATTTGTCCATTTTTTTCTAGGTTGTCCAATTTATTGGTGAGTAGTTGCTTCTAGTAGTTTCTCCTGGTCATTTGTATTTCTATTGTAACTTCTTTTTCATTCCTAATTTTATGGATTTAAGTCCTCTCCCTTTTTTTCTTGATGAGTGTGCCTAAAGGCTTATCAATTTGCTTATCTTCTCAAAGAATCAGCTTTAAGTTTCATTGATCTTTGCTACTGTTTTCATTTCTATTTCATTTATTTCTGCTCTGATCTTTATGTTTTCTTTCCTTCTGCTAACTTGGGATTTTGTTTGTTCCTCTTTAGTTGTTTTAGGTATAAGGTTAGGTTGTTTATTGGAATTTTTCTTGTCTCCTGAGGTAGGATTGTATTGCTATAAACTTCCCTCTTAGAAATGTTTTCGCTGCATCCCAGTGGTTTTAGATAGTTATGTTTTCATTGTCATTTGTCTCTAGGTATTTTTTTTTTCTTGATTTCTTCAGTGATCCATTGGTTGTTTAGTAACATATTGTTCAGCCTCCATGTGTTTATGTTTTTAAAGGTTGTTTTCCTAGTAATTGATGTCTAACTCCTAGCATTGTGGTTGGAAAAGATGTTTAATTTCAATTTTCTAAAATTTACCAAGGCTTGATTTGTGGCCCAAGATGTGATCCATCCTAGAGAATGTTCCACATGCACTTGAGAAAAAAGTGTATTCTGCTGCTTTCAGATGGAATGTCTATAAATATCAGTTAAGGCCTGTGCTTCCTTCTCGATTTTCTGTCTGGATGCTCTGTCCATGTATGAGAGTAGTATGTTAAAGTCACCCATTATTATTGTGTCTATTTCTCCTTTTCCAGCTGTTAGCACTTGCCTTATATATTAAGGGGCTCCTATGTTGGGTGCATATATATGTGCAATTGTTATATCTTCTTCTTGGATTGATCCCTTGATCATTATGTAGAGTCCTTCCTTGTCTCTTGTACTAGTCTTTATTTTAAAGTCTGTTTTGTCTGACATGAGGGTTGCTACTTCAGCTTTCTTCCGATTTCCATTTGCATGGAATACCTTTTTCCATTCCCTCGCGTTCAGTCTGTATCGGGCCCTAGATCTGAAGTGGGTCTCTTGTAGACAGTGTATACACAGGTTTTGCTTTTATATCCATTCAGACAATTTGTGTCTTTTGGTTAGAGCATTTAATCCATTTACAGTTAAGGTGATTATCAATATGAATATTTCTTATTGCCATTTTGTTAATTGTTTGGGGCATTTTTGAAGGTCTTTTTTCCCCTTCTCCTGTGATTTGATGCCTATCTTTAGTAATGTGTTTGGATTGCTTTTTCTTTTTTCTGTATGTATCTGTTGTAGATTTTTGGTTTGTGGCTCCCATTAGATTTTGACATAGCAGTCTATATATGTACCAGATTGTTTTCAGTTGCTGATCTCTCAAACACATTTCCCATATCCTGTACCTGTACTCTCTTCTTCTCATGACTGCTGGCTTTGGTGTATTTGTGTGTGGGTGATTTCCTAACTCTATGTTTGCCTTTACTGGTGAGTTCCCTGTTTGTAATGTTCTTGAATCTTGTGGCCTTTTCTTTCCTACCTAGAGAAGTTCCTTTAGGATGTGTGGTATTGAATTCTCTTAGCTTTTGCTTGTCTGTAAAACTTTTGATTTCTCTGTTGAATCTGAATGAGGGACCTACTGGGCAGAGTAGTCCTGATTGTAGCGTATGTGAAACTGTGTGTGTCCTGCAAGAGTGAAACCTGTCATTTCCCCTAGTCCGGAGGAGCTCCCACACTCGCGCCAAATGCTCTGGGGTTTCTTCTTCCTGATGCCTTGCCCTCAGGCTGGGGAGACTGGTGTGGGGCTCAGGACACTCTTGCAGGAGAACCTCTGCAGTGTAGTTATTTTCCGGTTTGTAGGTCACCCGCCCAGGAGCTATGGGATTTGATTAGGTCAGGAAAGTGCCCTTCCTCTTGGGCTCTTACAGTGGCGTCTTCCTAGTCTGTAAAAACTGTTTTGGTGGGCTCCCGTCTTTTCTGCTGATGGTTGTCAGCAGTTAGTTGTGATCTCGGTGTTTTCCTGAGAGGAGCTGAGCTCAACTCCTTCCACCCTGCCATCTTTTCCAGGATCAAGGGCTGTTTTTATAGTTTGGATGCTTGCTGCCCCTTTCTTCACCAAATACTGGCCGTCGTCCCCTTGCTATGGGGTTTGCCACTACGGTGGCCCTTTGCAGGCTCCTGGAACAGCAGGGTTGGGGCCTGGCACCTACTCACAGGTCCCGTGGCATCGGCCTGTGCCCACCTCTGAAGCCCACGATGGCAGTAGGAGTAAGGCCTGCTCACAGAGCTCCTGTAGGTGGAGTCCTGGTGTCTGGGCGCATGCGCAGGGAAGGAAGCCCCAGTGGTGCCCCACCCCTCTCCTCATACACCCCCTCATAACAGCGCCTTGACGCTGCTGGGCCCGGGCTTCTTCCAGGCACACCCTTGGTGACCACAGTCTAGTCTCTTCAGGCTCTCCTGTGCAGCCAACCGCGTTCTTCTCCCTGGGTCTGACCTCTGAAGCCTCATCTTCTGTACCCGGCCCCCCCTGCACCGAGTGAGGAATGTCCCAGGCTGGGGAGCACAAGGGGGTGCTGTGCTCTGCCTTCCTGGTTGTTGTGCCCTCCTTGCAGCTCCTCTTCCATCCAGTCTGACTTTCCCAAGGGTGAGGAGACGCCTCTGGGTGCAGAAACCTTTCCTCCTGCATAGCTCCCTCCCTGGGGCGCAGGCTCTGTTCAGATTCCTTCCTTTTCTTTTTCCTTTTGTCCTACCCGGTTACGAGGAGGTCTTCTTGTCTCTTTGGACATCTGAGGTCCTCTGTCGGCATTCAGTAGCTGTTCTGGGTGAAGGGTTCTCCTTGTGGATGTAGTGTTCGGTGGGAGAAGGTGAGCTCCATGTCCTACTCATCCTCCATTTCAATCCCCCCTCCAGGTGTGAGCGTTTTGAAGGCTCTCGATTCCTGATGCCAAATGAATACAGTATGTCTCTTTCACTCCCTTGGAGTCAGCCACTTTGACAGTGAATAGACAATGAAGCTTGTATAGAATTATGACATGTGATTCATCTGACACCATCAGCTAGAGAAACAGCAGCTCTGATGAAAAGAATTTTCCTACCAACTATAACTTACGTACTAAAACATTAAAATATAAAACTAATATATTGAAATATAAAAACTAATTTTATTGGGAAACTTTCTTAAACGGATTGTTATTTCTACAGAGTGCATGGTAGGGACATGCAGTCGTAATTCAGGTTCAGGTGCAGATCCAAGGTTGTGACAGTCACTCGGATATACAGATATATATCTCCAGTGGTCATTTTGACTCTCTCTTCCTATACTAGGTTCAGCTGTAGCAGTTTCAGGCTCCAGGGCTCAGAGATGAGTGTAGTCTCTTGAGTCAAGGACCCAGAGTCTGTTTTCTTGCTAGTTCTGAATGTTTCCTAATCCTTTTTCCCCCTTTTCTATATACATTATGAATGTAATTTTAGCCTTTTGTGTTAAAAGACTACCTTCTTCCACTTTTTTACTTCTTCCTGTTGGCCAAGGCGATGGATTGTAGGTGAGCAGGCTTCCTCAATGACAGGAGATGTGTGTTCATGGAGCATCGCTATGGGCTGAGCACCGGACCATGCTGGGTACACGGCCGAGTCCAGGCGCCACACCTGCCCTCATGGGGCTCGGGGTCTGTTGGGGGGGGCCAGTTATAAGCAGTGAGGTGTGTTGCTGTTGTTAGTCACTCAGTTGCATCCGACTCTTTTGCATCCCCAGGGACTGTAGTCTGCCAGGCTCCTCTATCCATGGGGATTTTCCAGGCAAGAATACTGGAGTGGGTTGCCATTTCCTTCTCCAGGGGATCGTCTGGAACCCAGGGATCGAACCCACATCTCCTGCTTGGCAGGTGGATTCTTTACCACTGAGCCACCAGGAAAGCCCCACTGAGGTATATAGCTATGTATTTAGTGACCTTTGCAGAAGGGACAGTGAAGGGAAGGTGGGGGGTCATTTGGAGAACAGTGTGAAGGTCAGAGAAAGCGTTCCCGAGGAAGAGAGATTTATACTGAGACCTGATGAATGAGCAGGAACTTTCCTGGCGCAGGTGAACGGTGGTTGGGAAAAGAATGGGGAGAGCCGTGGGAACTCTGTGTGACCTCCACCTGTGGATCAGAGAGCCGATGGCCTCTGTCACAGTGAGGGTGGCTTTACCGTAGTTACTCTGTGCTCAGAAGTGTCTGGATGTCTCTTCAGATGCGAGACTACTGACGTCTGACTTCTGGAGAACAAAGGTGATTCAAGTTAAAGTCATACGCCTATGATTTAAATTCCCCAACCTAACTTCTCCATAAACTTCAACTTCTTGAAACCCTTCTACTCTCTCATCTCCAGCCAACTGTCCTTGCAGTGGCTGCTTTATAGAGACGGAAGATAATAAGACAGGACGCCTGTTAGTGAACTGCCGCAAGTCAGACTCGCGTCCTCCCTTACCCTCTTTAATCCTCATGTCAACCCCGGCAGGGCACTGGGAACCAGTTTCGACTTGTGTGTTAGTCACTCAGTCAAGTCTGACTTTGCAGGCCCATATGGGCTGTAGCCCAGAGCTCGCCAGGCTCCCCAGCCTGTGGAATTCTCTGGGCAAGAATGCTAGAGTGGGTAGCCATTCCATTCTCCAGGGGATCTTCCCAGCCCAGGGATCAAACCCGGGTCTCTGCTTTGCAGGCAGATTCTTTACCAGCTGAGCCAGCAGGGAAGCCCTTAAGTTTGGGCTTAGCGAGTACTTACAGGACTTGAGTTTACTGGCTGCAAATGCCATGGGCCAGAGTCGAACCCAGTTCCGTCTAAGTCCCAAGCCCGGCTTGTTCTGCTGCAGGGGCTGCACCACAGAAGAGGGAAGCGGGGGCGGCGGGTTGCAGAACCAGTCCTCAGTGCACCTGGGCATGACCCTACCTGGTCCAGCTGGAGGTATTTCACTGTGGACCCAGAATGCCAGGGAGCCTTGGGTCTGGGACCCCTGCTCACTCACTCTGACAAGGCAAAAGCAGCTTTCCCCAGGGTGGGGAATAGCAGAGACTCCCAGCCCTGCCAGTCATCCTTGACTGCCCAGACAGGAGTTTCCCCTGAGCACAAAACAGTCCTGCCTTTCTGTCTCCAGCTTCCATAGCAGGAAGCCTCTCGGGGCAGGAGAGGGGCCAGAGGCTGGCTTTCTCCCCCCCATACCCCTCCCATCTCTTACCTGCTGGCCTATTTCACTCCCGCCTGTACTCGTGGCCCCAGTTCCGTCTCATAGCGAGTCCCCTGCCCGTGAACCCCCAGCCTGGTGCTCAGAATCTCATTGGCAGTCTAACTGGCTCCCTGCACTTTCCACAGTGACCATAATTGAGTGCTCACCACGTGCTTGGCCCTGGGTTAGCATCTCTGTGCATATTATTCCGTTTAGATTCCAGAACCGTCCAACAAAGCCCACATTTGAGACTCAGAGAGGTGGATCCCATACAAGGTGGCGGATCTCTGTGTAGGATTTAGGATTCCCTGACACCAAGCAAATGACGGATGGTAGCTACTGTGTCTCGAGCGCTTACTGCTACCAAGTGTCACCTTTTCCTCCATGTGTCACTTTATTTCATCAGCACAGCAGCCCTGCTGTAGGCACGGCTTTTTTTAGCCCCACCTTACAGACGGTACAACTGAGGCTTAGACGGGTTGAGGTCACACAGCTGGTAAGTGGTACAGCTGGGACACAAACCATGTGATTCCAAGTCACACAGTGCTTGCCTCTGACCCTTGTTCTGAACGTCTGCTTGCTCTGGGCTTGCACCATGCCCTTCCTGGAGTCCCTTTCCTCTTGCTTCCTGGCCCTCCTGGACTGGGGTCCCGGGTAGGAGCTCCAGCCCCAGGGTGAAGCTCTCCGTGGCTTCTGCATTTCCTTCCTCGTACTCTCCACCTAAAACCTCTTTCTGGTCCCTGGAGCTGGGGCCTCCCTGTCACTTAAGCCAGAATGATGTCTGTCTGCTCCCTCCAGCCTTCCCCCCTTGCTTATCTGAATAGACCCCAGCTGTTCCACTCATCTGCCTTGTGGGGTGACCTGGGTCCTGCTGGAAGACGAGACAGGACAGTGCAGGACTGTCTGAGGAAATTCTACCTGCCAGGCATGCCCAGCCTCCTACCCAGGCACCTGTGTGCACTGCAAGGCAGACGGGAAGAGGTGGGACTCAGTATTTTTTTATAGGAGCCAAGAGTCTAGGATACAGAGCAGATTTCCAGAATGGTTGCTTCAGCAGCTTCCCCCTATACCAACGACGAACAATAATTTTCTCATTGAACTCATTCTAGGTCTGCATGTGTAGCGGGGTGTAAGGGAGGAAGGAGAAATAACCTTCAAGTATTTGACACATCAGTGTTTTCCAAGGCTTGGTGGCCTGGAACGATGGTGACGGTCATGTTTCGGTTGGCTGCTAAGAGACTGATTCTGGAAGATACCTGGGGAGCTGCGGTGTGGTCCCAACTCTACAGCTCAGCTCTGTGGCCTTGGCCAGGTCGGGCTCGCCTTGAGGTTTTATCTCCTGATGTTCGGATTAGATTCATGTCTAAGGACTCTCCACGTGGCTTCCTGAGTGAGGTGGTCCTTGAGCAGGAACTTGAAGGCTAATCAGGGTCAGGGGACCAGAGGAGAGTTAAAAATTGGTCCCAGGAACGTGTCTCAGCACAGGATGACACGCCCAACCAATGACATGAAGCATAGGGCTGCCACCTGTATTTGCTCAAATCGAAGTGAAAACCTGATTTCTTGAGAAAAGGCATGAAACCCCAGTGGAGCTCGTTGGTCTAAGGAGGCTAGTGATTCTGTAAGATAGAGGAAGACAGTCAGAAGCTTTAGATGGGAAGCAGTCATCTCAGCAGAGCTGATAAAGGGTTGTTCGCAGAGTTGGGGGTGCATGTCAACAGCTCTAAGGTCTCAGCTTAGCAGCCTGAATGGTCCTCTGAAAAGGAGTCAGGATGGCATCGCATCTCTCCGCACAGCCCTCTGTGCCTCTCCGCTTCCCCAGAGTGAACACTGGTCCTCCCAGGAGCCTGCCAGGCCCTGAATGCTCTGCCCACCCCTACCCCTCACCACCCCCACCCCCATCAATGCCTTCCTCCACTTCCCTCCAGCCCTCGGGACTCCTTGCCACCCTGCACACAGGCCAGACATCCTCCTACCTTCCAGCCTTCACCACGAGCTGTTCTTTTGTCCAAGAACATTCTTCTCCATTCATCCTTATGACTCACTCCAGGTCTCTTGCCCAAGTGCTGTGTGCTCAACGTGCCCCACCCTGACCACCCACCTTCCATCACCCCTGGCCCTTCTGTACCCACTGACCTTGGCTTCCATGTCTTCTTTCCTTCCATAACACGCACCACTTTGGCACATATTGTAAGAATGTATGTATTATTCGTTGCCTGGCTATTTCGATACCTCTTGCTGTTGGAAGGAAAATTTCACGAGAGTGAGAAGGCGCATTTATTTTAGTCACTGTTCTATCCTAAGTTCCCATGTCCCCTACTGCTGAGAACCTGCTATGTGATAGATACTGTGCTAGGCCATGAGCAGATGGGCCAGGCCCAGCGTGCGGCCATGGGGGCCCGTGAGCAGGTGCTGAGAGGCCAGGAAATGCTAATGGAGACACAACAACTGAGGCCAGTCACCAGAGCTTCTCAGAGAATACAATGTTAGAGGTGAGGCGGGGAAGTCGCACCAGGTCTTACCCAGATAAAAGTAGTGAGGGGAAGGCCAGAGAGAAAGATGAGAGAGAAGCGTGTTCCTGGCAGAGTGCAGAGTCTGTGCAAAGCCCAGAACAAGGGAACACAGTCAGGAAACTCTGATTCCCTGAAAAGGGCCAGAGCATGGTGCAAGAGATGAAGGTGTGAGAGGCAAACCTGGGGGCGTAAGCAAGGCTTCTGTAAGCCACGCTGGGGAGTCTGAACTTTATCTAGGGAGCGATGGGAGTATTCGATGATTTTAAGCACTGAACCAGCCAAGAGAATCCTAGAAGGCTTCCTGGAAGAGGGAACGCAGTGCTTAACTTGGAAGATTAGTAAGACACAGTAGGCAAATGACTAAGCCAAAGAGACTAATTCTTCCACCCACTGGTTTCTGCAGTGTTAGGATTTCCCCCACTTGGGGTGTAACTTTGACTTTTTTTTTTCCTGTGGGTGAATTCAACACTCATTTCCAACTTGATCCTGTGAAAAGAACCAGGCCTTTCTATCCCCTAGAATGACGATCATCACAACCATCATCAAGGCCATTACCACGTCACCACCACTCTCACCTACATCATTTAGCGAGCACGAATTCTCCACCAGGCCTTATGCAAGTGCTGTCCTTGATTTTATAGTTTATCCAAAATACTTCTCCGTGGCAGGACTGTTACTTTCTCTATCTTACAGATAGGCAAACTGAATCCACCCCCCACAAAGAGTCACTTGACTGCTAGCATTTCACTAGCTTACACTGCTACACCGCTAACAACGCAAGGAATCAAACCCGGTCTCCTCGTCTAACTGGGTGCATTCCTCCACATTACCCACACTTGGTGTTTTCTCCTCCACTTACCCACGTCTAAACAAGCTTTGGCATTCCCTAACTGCTGCATGCCCCGTGCCAGGCACAGATCTGCACAGTCCCAGGGGAGCTATAGAGGAGCCCCAGCATCAGGCCTTGGTCTACTTGAGGTCACTAAGTCTTTCCATCAATACTACGGCGACCCAGAGACTCACGGTGGTGAAGCGAGTCGCTCAGGGCCCCGCCGTGGGCGGGTGGACAGTCAGGCTTTCTGACCTTCACTGCAGCATGCCTCCTGCTCCCCCACACCGTCCACCCTCAGCTGTGACCTCCCTGTTGAGTGAGTCAGAAGCCAGCTTCAGACAGCGCTTCCACCAGGGCCCCGTGGCATTGGCCAGGCTGCATTCCTGAGCCGCTCACACACACCCGGGTGGAGGTGTTACCCTGGGCAGCTCACCCACGGGTTGAAACCCCTGTGCTGAGCACCGTCTCCAGCCTAGAGGGAAAAAGCAAGAACCCTGGCCTTCCATCACCAACCTGGGCTTGTTGACAGAATCCCAGAGTGGGTGGCCAAGCCGTTTATGGGACAGCCAGGCTGCACGGTGCTGGGAATCCCAAATGTAAACTGGCCGCCAAGGCCTTGATGCCGTGGGTGGTAGGTTTGCTTGGGAGGCCATCCGGGGGGGAAGGTGGAAAGCTGCTCGGGGAATCCGGGCATCTGGGAGTCAGGCTTGGAGCCAGCTTTATCGGGATGGGACTCGTCTCTACCAGACCTCAGCTTCTTCCTCTGTGAGAGGGGAACCTGCCTCCTACCCTACCTGCCTCCTGGGGGAACGGTGCTGGGGAGTAGTTACAAATGGGGGCGCAGGTCCAAGGCGCCCTGCCAGACAAGTGACTCACCTCTTCGCATCTTCATATCCTCTAAGATGTAAAACGAGGATTGTGAGAATAGCTGCCTTATGAGAGCTGCTGGGAAGGGTGAGTAACAGGGCGCCAGGTACATAATAAGAGGCAGGAGGTGGATGACCATTAAACACACCCCACAGCACTCGGCCGGGATGGAGAGCTGCCCTCCCCCTCTTGTTCTGGCTTGCCGACAAGTTCTCAGTGTCCAGAGTGGGGGCTTAAAATCCTGCAGCGTCTAACAGGTTGACAGGTAATGAGTTCCAGGGCAGGTCTGAGACAGGCTGAGGCCTCTATTTTACCATCTGTAAGCTGGGTAGCTAAAGAACAGCAGCCTCTCGAGACTGGGTGGAGCCATGTGGGAATCATCCTGGACACGGACAGCCTCAGGCAGTGGCTTGCCATAGACCGGACCTGGGCGTGTCTCTTCCAGGTCAGATCTGGGGACACCTGGGGGAGTGGGTGGGGCAGGCGAGCTCCACCTTCTCTTACGAGTTGTAGATACCCAGTCAGTAAGGATGTCTGTGAGCAGAGGAGGCCCCCGAGGCAGGCTCTGAACAGGCAGGTCACGGAGAGGTGAGAAGAAGGGCGAGATACCATGCTTGTCCTCTGCACCAGGACCTCCACGGGTTGGTGTGGAGGTGGCATTGCTCCTCACCAGATCCCTTGTCTCACCGATGGGGAGTCCATCTCCACAGGTACCTACCTGCCGAAGGTTGAGCAGGGTGCTCCCAGGCCCCTAGCAAGGGCTCCGTCGATGTGCCTGCGTTTATAAGCATGGAAGGTCACAAGGAGCATCCCCAGTCATCCCCCTGAGACCAAACCTTCTAGACTTCGTTGTGTTTTGACTAAGGTTCCTGCCCTGTGGATCCAGACCTTTGTCTTTAAGGGAACGCTGAAACTCCCTGGGCCAGGCCAGGAGGAAAGCGTGTGCACACACCACACCCCACACAGCCAGGGTGCCCACACGAGCCTGAGAAGCCCCCTGGCATCATAGGGCCCTGCCAGCTGACAACTCTGGAGAAGCCCCTGGGACTGGGGTGGCAGAAAGGGGGACATGCAAGGCACAAGCTGTGGAGAAGGGCAGCATTTCCTGGTCTTTTCTGCCCAGGGCATCGCCTTCCACCTTTCTCGGGCTGAGAAGGAGTCTCAGACAGAAGGGAAGGAAGAGAGATCATTGAATTCAACTCGGTGTACAGATAGAGAACCTGAAGCCCGAGAAGGGAGGTGACTTGTACGAAGTTACGCAGCACAGGAGTGCAAGAGCAGAGACCCCCCTGGTGTGGTCCCTGGGTATTTGTGCTTTCATATGTCCCTCCAGTCATGAGTCCTTTGAATGCCTGCCACGTGGTAGATAAAGAGGTCAACCACAGACATGGGGACTTCCCTGGTGGTCCAGTGGCTCAGATTCCAAGCTCTCAATGCAGGGGGCCCAGCTACTAACCCCGGTCAGGGAACTAGATCCCACATGTCACAACTAAACAATCTCACATACCATAGCTAAGACCCAGCACGGCCAAATAATACATATTTTAAAAAACAACAACACAGACATGGCCCCTGCCCAGATGGCACAGACATACAGGCGCAGGCGTGATTCCGTCCAAGAATGGTATAGGGATAGAATGCTAGGGTATGGGAGGAGCGTGATGGTCCCGTCTTCGGTGAGACTAACGAGGCAGGAGGCGGTGCTTGCAGTAAGACCTGGCGGATGAAGAGGAGCTGGCCAGGGAAGCGCAGGAGTGGGGAGGAACAGGAACAGCTGAAGACTTAAACCCAGGAAAACACCTGGAGTCTTTGAGGAAACAGGAAACAAGCCGCAGAGAGCAAGGGGATGAAGGGAACCAGACGAGGTCTAAGAAGGGTGTGGAGATCAGGCAAGGCCTTGAACTCTCGCTAAGGACTTTGTGTCTCATCCTAAGAGACAGAATCTGTTGCACGTTTGCCTGGGGGAGGCGCAACAGGAAGCAGGAGAGAGAAACCATATGTGAGGCTGTCCCAAAAGAATCGTGGAGCCCAGTGGGAAGAGTGACAGAGAGAACACGCCGTGCAGAGATGGGGGCGTCACTGGGTCACCCTAACGTTAGAACGCGGGCACGGGGATGGAAGGGTCCGGGGGAGACGGAGGCCACCCAGGTCGGGGAGGAGGAAGGCAGGAAGGGGGCCACAAGCCGGAAGTACAAGCCTGCAGGAAGCCGACTCAGCTTTGAGCGACCCGAGTGTTAGACCACATTCTGGGAGGTTTTGCGTCTTTCTTGTTGAATCCTTGGAACCACCTGAATTACGGTAGAGGAAGTCCCCTACATACGAACCTTCAAGGTGCAAACTTGCAAAGATGGGAACGTGCATCTGGTTCCAGCGAGGAACCAGAGCCTGTGCCATCGACATCGGGCGTGAGTGGGATTGCAGCTCTCCCTCCTCCTCAGTCTCCGATTCAGTTTTCCCTCCAGGCAGTAACTCTTCTTGCCTGTTCACTCCATGCCAGCCCCTGTATGCCAGTCATTGTATTATGGTACTTTTCAAGTTCCTGTACTGTAGGATTAAAAACGTTTTCTTTTTGTGTTTGTTTTTTATGTATTATTTGTGCAAAAAGTATTATAAACCTGTTACTATACAGTAAGACTGTATTATACTATAGACGATTATTAGTTGGGTACCTAGGCTAATTTTGTTGGACTTAGGGTCACATTGGACTTAACAAACGTGCTCTGGGAATGGAACTCATTCATATGGAGAGGACTTACTGTATTATCATTTTTTTTTTCATCACCATTTTCTAGATACACAAATTCAGGGTGATGGCAGCGAAGGAGTTTTTCCCACAGTTGTTCAGCGAGTATGAGGCCTTGCTGAAGTATTCAGCAAGTAAGGATGCTAATCCAGGCCTCTCTGCTCAGAGGGTTTCCCCACTGGACCTCAGCTATTAGATTTGGACCTGGCTCTGCCCTCAGTCTCCCCACTTTGGAGAATTTTCTCTAGGTCTCTTCCAAGTCTAACGTTCTCTGCTTCTTAGGGCAGTGAAGAAGTTGCAGAAGAACATTTAAGATGGGACGGTACAGTCCCTGCATACGCATGGAGGCTGGGGAGTGTCCTGGAGTCAGGGCACCATGAGCAGCTGAAAGCAACAAGGCTCTCCATGGAAGTGGTGGCTGTAGGGGTGCTCACCAGGGCATCCCAGGCCTGCGAGCTGGAACTGCAAAGGGAAACGAGTTGCACTGGCCGTACGTCAGTGAGAGGGAGAGGAGAACAGACCTGCATTCGTCTTCTGCAGCTTAGACACTGGGGACACAAGAGTGAGCAAGGCTGACACCGTCCCAGCCTTGCTTACTGAGAAAGAGGCACACCAGGCATGTGGCAAGCATTGCTTGCTACGCTCATTTTATCGGCTAATTCATTACCCCTTGTCACATCCACTGGAGGGGCGTGCTTTCGCCTCTTCCCTTTTAGGAAGGATCACTGAGGCTCAGAGAAATTGTCACTTATTCAAGGTCACACCTCAATGAGGTGAGAGAACGGGGTCTTCTTCAATCTTCCTGTTCATTCCTACACTTTTAAATTATTGAAAAGTTGCAGGATGGAGAGAGGTTGGGGAGGCAAAGAGGGAAGAAAGAAGGACACAGAGCAGGGAGAAAAAGGGTTCAGGAGAACGAGCCCACAGCCAGAGGGACAAAGATGCTTTCTGAGCCTTGTGAGCACTCGAGACCCTGCCCAGGCAGGAGGTGAACGAGGCCATTAAATCCATCTGCGCAGATGGGGGGCCCTCTGGGAAAAGTTCTATGCAAATGTCATGATGCAATGAGGTGAAATCCACTCGCGTCAGCCCAGGCTGGGGCTCAAGCAGGGACTGCTCTGTGCTCTTTGCAAAGACAGATCCTCTGCTGTGTGGGGAGGACATTCACTCTGGTGGGCTCTTTCTCACAGTTTCTAGAAAGGAAAGCCAGCCCAAGATCACAAAGCATGTGAAGGGGTGGACTGGGAAATGAAATGTGGGCCTCTTGTTTTTCTCTTTTTCCCCAATGTTGTGATCTATACATATATCAAATTGTCACATCATGCGCCTCCCACTTTTTCTTATGCTAAAATCTGCTCCCAGGATCCCTCAACCTAGTTTTCTGCAAAAAAGTCTCTCTGTGAAACGTTCCCCACCAGGATTTCAGGCGCTCTAGAACAGGAGTCCCCAACCTCTGGGATCTAATGCCTGATGATCTGAGGTGGAGCTGATGTAATAATAATGGAAATAAAGTGCACATTAAATGTAATGCGTTTGAATCATCCCCAAACCATCCCCCGACCCCTAGTCCATGGAAAAACTGTCTTCAACAAAACCGGTCCCTGGTCCCAGAAAGGTTGGGGATCACTGTCCTAGAAGGTGCTCTGAGCTTGCTGGCAAAAGCTTTTGCCATTTTCATCATCCCCAAATCAAAATTACCAATATGTGCAGAGAGTTAGGTTTTCCTAAAAGATATTATCGCATTGTTTATATCAGCGGATCTCCACAACAGTCCTAGAAGTTAGATATTCCATTGTACAAGTCTATTAACCAACTCTCATGTGGTACATGACAACTTTTCACCCATGATTGCCTTCAGCCCTCAGAGTCCACAGTGTGAGGCAGGTCTTAGTCTACTGATTTCACGGCTAGGAGGAACCTGAGGCTCGGGGAGAGGTTGCTGGCCTTACTTTAAATACTGGCTTTGTCAGTTATTGGTTTGGGCTTCCCCGGTGGCTCAGTGATAAAGAACCCACCTGCCAATGCAGGGGGCACAAGAGATGTTGGTTTGATCTCTGGGTTGGGAAGATCCCCTGGAGAAGGAAATGGCAACCCACTCCAGTATTCTTACCTGGGAAATCCCATGAACAGCAGAGTCTGGTGGGCTACAGTCCATAGGGTCGCAGAAAGTTGGACACGACTGGAGCAACTAAACACCACCACCACCACTTTGGGTGAATGCCTGTCCCTTTGTGAGCCTCTGTTTCTCCACCTGTAAAAGGGCGGTTGTTCTAGTGTCTGTCTTACAGAGGTGGACTTCCCTGTGGCTCAGACGGTAAAGTGTCTGCCTACAATGCAGGAGACCCAGCTGCAATCCCTGGGTCGGGAAGATTTCCTGGAGAAGGAAATGGCAACCCACTCCAGTGTTCTTGCCTGGAAAACCCCATGGACGGAGGAGTCTGATAGGCTATAGTCCATGGGGTCGCAAAGACACAACTGAGCGACTTCACTTTCACTTTACAGAGTTGTCAAAGAATTCAGTTCTTTCCTAGTTGTAAAGCATTTAGCACATTGCCTGGCCTGTCATACATGCCCCTAAAAATGGAAACAGCTATGATAATGAACATGGTGATCCTGATAGAAGTTATCATAAGGCTAGCAAGAAGCAGACTCATGACTTGAACTTGAATCTGCTGCCCCAACATCCAGTGATGAACCCTCTGCCCTGATGAACCCACTGCTTCTCTAGAAATTTCTGTTTCAGCCCCAAGCACCTGGCTCATCTCTTCTGCCTTTCTCTCTGCAGGTCACACCCTTCCCCATGTCTTGTGACCTACAGGGTGACTGTGCTTGCCGGGACCCCCAGGCCCAAGAACACAGCCGGAAAGACCTCCGAGGATACAGCCATGGCTAAGGAAGGCCAAGGAGTTGTCAAAGAATTCCCAACGCCAGGACCCGCATCCCTTTGGTATTGATTTCACAGTCAGCTGCTCAACGGAATGGCCTCTCCACACCAGGGATCCTTAGCACCCAACCGGTCTGCCTTTAATTTCACCCAGGAAGGACTCGTAGTACGGGCGCGTGAACCAAGTCTCTCCATGTTGAATGATGGAATGGAATCCCATCTTAAAGTCTTAGAAAGATTGCGCATACAGCGTGCAGTCCCTGAGCCTCCTAAAATTCTAACCATTTGCCACACGACCGCAGCGAGAAACATATTCTGTATCTAGGAGTGTGCCCATCTGTGGTTAGTACGCATGCATGCATACGCACCCATGCAGACATCCGTGGGAGGGCAGTTTTGGAGACTGAGCAGAGAGAGACTGGGCCAGACTCAATCCTTTCTCTCCCAGGCTCTAAACCAGCACTGTCCTTGGGAGAAAGAGAGTTACAGAAACTGCTAAGACCAAGTGTTAAATGCCAACATAGCTCATACCCTGAGGCTTAGAATAAGTAAGGTGTGCTTGAGTGCGCAGTCCTCTGGGATTGGAAGTGAAATGGTCTCTGATCACCTCCCTTCTAGGGAAGTAGGACCTGAGGAAGAGGTAAAGAATCCAAGGTATGCGAAGCCCCCAGGGTTCGAGGCCAAGCTGGAAATGGCTTAGGATTGCAATGTCACGGTATTATAACAGCCCCCGGCTTGAGGCCATAATATCCCCCACATCCCCCACATCTTGCCTTGGGACCACACTTGCTGCTACTTTCCCGGCTGCTCTATCCTATACATTGATTACCCCAAGGTGGTAGGACTAGGTGAGGAAAAACCCCCACACAACCAAACTGTCTGCCTTAAAAGTGACCCCCATTTTCCCACAGCTCCTCACTTCTTAGTCCTTCTGCAAGGGAAAACCCCTCATTGGCCCACACGGTGAGAAGTGAAGGCCCCCTGGGTGGGCTTCTCATCCTGGAAGGGAATTGAGGGGCTTCAGATGCTGGAACCCTCACCGAGAGTCCAGAATGTCTAAGCCAGTGTTAGATTTTATAAGCAAGAGGAACAGTGTTATATTTCTATGATGTTGGAACCCTCCAGAGACTGTTGGGATGGCAGGGACTCTTGGGTTAGCATCCTTATCCAAGTCTTCCTGCCCCTCCAAGGTGAGAGCAGATCTTGGGTCTGAGGACCTCATTATGCCCTGAGTAGCAATAGTTCTGAGAAGCATCTCAGATGGGATCCACACCTGGACTGTGTTCTAGAGGGGCCTTCAGGGGGCAGCCCAAGGGTTCCCAGCCTTGGTCCCCAACCACCCAGCATGGTCATGATGTCTTCCACAGTCTTTGGCTCCCATACTCCCGTCCACCTCTGTCCTAGGGTGGCCCTTCCCTCTCTCCCATGTTCAGCCTCCAAAAGTTAAGAGGAAATTAGCCAGACACTCACCGAAGCCCCCAGCTCTTTGGGGTCCTCTTTGTTCAGCCAGTTACCTGTCCACTCCTTTTGAATTAGTAAGGGAGGTGAGGAATACAGAATGAGGTAGAAAGAAGGCTGACATTTAACCTGATCCCTGAAACTGAGAAAGTAAGGTGAAGGGAGGGTCTAAGGTAGAGATATTGCATAAATATTGCCACAAATCATCTCAAGTCTAGTGAAGACAACCAACCAAAAAACAAATAGCATAGAAATGGAAGATACCAAGCACATGGGCTGACTCTCCTCATTCCTGCATCCAACACAGATGCTGTTCATCAACTAGGGCCTTTTTTTTTTTTTTTTTTTCCAATGGGGACCAAAAATAACTTCAGAAACCTTCCTACTGTTCTGTCTCCCAGCAGCAGCTAACTGCTGACCAAGAACGCTTGAGAAGACGTCTGTTGGCCATCTGTGGTCTGTTACATTAATAAATATATCAAGGTGCTTTTTGCACAGGTGCCCACAAATAAGGACGCAGTGCTTATATAGTTTTGTGTGGCTTAATCCATGTTACAATCTCTGCGATTGGGTTCCAGGCATGCCATTGTTAGGGCCTGACTCAAATCCATTATGTTTCCTTCTTACAAACATGCATCTCATTTATACTGAGGGCATTTTTTTTTCCTTTAATTACCAGGACCAATCTTTGGCAAGAGAATAATAATTTTATAAGCATCGATTCCATTTTGTACCCCTCTGCAGTATCTTAGAACTCTTGCCAACTCTTCAAGTCCCCTCATGCCCTTGCTGAGTTATCAACCTGAGTGGTGCTAGATGGGAAGGAACAAATGAGGTAAGATGTTAACAGAATTGGCTCTCCCAGTTGCTTTTTATAACATCAGTTAGTAGCGCAAAAAGCCTGGGAGACCTAAAGACAACATTCCTGACGGTGGGGT
Source organism: Tragelaphus eurycerus (assembly GCA_935064755.1). Classification (NCBI taxonomy): domain Eukaryota; kingdom Metazoa; phylum Chordata; class Mammalia; order Artiodactyla; family Bovidae; genus Tragelaphus; species Tragelaphus eurycerus. The sequence continues at coordinate 3,498,788 of CAKXYN010000083.1, forward strand.
GGCAGGAACCACAGCACAACCTCACCAGCTTCCTTTCAGTCCACTCTCATGCTTTTTCCTCCTCCATTCACACACAATCTGCAGCTGACTTCTGCCTTCAGAGTCTCAGATTGATCAAGCCCTTCTCAGCAAAGTGTTTCCCAGTCTCCTCCTCACCATCATTTAAACCTGTTACTCACAAAATCCTATTTTCCAGGGATATTAGGTGGGAGAGGCTGCCTGATGGGTGGGCAGTCTCAGTCCCACATGCAAGGTGTCACTAACAGGCCCTTCTCACACCTTAGTGGAGGACAGTCAGCTCTGTGTATGCAGTGCACTTATGCTTGGCTTCATTTTCTTTCTCGGTATAAACTCATTTTCTCACCCCTTTATCAGGTCCAGTTTAGGACAGTGGAGTACTCACAGGAGGAGGCTCTTGTCTATCAGCAGCTCAGAGGACCTAAAGCACTTAGCAGTTCTGAAGATGGATTAGCTTCTTCAGAACTTTCTTCAGAACATGGCGGTTCTGAAGAAGGGTTAGCCTGTTAACAGCAAGAAAGAAAAGATAGATGGATAGTTCGCCAAGCCTTCTCTTAGGAAGACTTTCTGAACCACAACCCTACTGGTTGCCAGAGGACCTGTGTTAGCCCCTGGATTCTGTGCCAGCCACCTTTTAAGGGAAGACGACCCTTGGGAAGTCCATTCTGGAGGCTGAATGGGGGGTGTTATGAAAGGGGGAGATGAGCAGCTGTAACTAGTAGGGCTCTGAGGATGGAGGGTATCAGCTGCTTCTCCTGGCTTCAGCATGTTGAGTCACTGCCTAGACAGTGCTCTTGGTCTTTTTCCCACCTTGGTCAATGCTTCTGTGCTATTTGTTGAAAATAATTCTTTGAGACAGATTCTGGCTACCTCCCTTCCAGGTTTGGTTTAACTTGGTTCTGTCAGTTTGTTATAGGTCTTACCTGTGTTAAGAAAGGAAAGAAAGAGAGGAAGAAAAAGAGAAAAAAAGAGGAGAAAAGAGGGAAGGAAGAAAGGAAACCATAAATTCAAGTTAACAGATTTGAGGTTTTTGTGTTTTGTTTTGTTTTGTTTTGTTTTTTCCTCCTCAAACTACTTCAAAGTAGGGAAAATATAAAAGAAGAAATGGATGGTGATAAAGCTGTACAGATAGAGATTAATAGAAGACGAAGGGATTAAAAAGTAAAGCATGATTAAAAATAAGAATTTTACGAAAACCTATTTTTCTGATTCCTGAAGAACATTCTTTATTCTACAGACTGAGTAAGTAGACACAGTCTAAAGATTTCCCTAGCAAGAGTAGAGTGGGGTTTTATATCACTGTCTGTTCTTTTCTGTACATTGTGGTAGGTTCAGGAAATAAGGCATCTTTCCCCTTAATATGTAGTTGATTTTGCTGGGAGGGGTGCATTTTGTCTATTTGTTTGGTTGTCAATCAGTAATAGTAGGGAGTGGGGAGGGCTTGAAATTGTTTTTTTTCTCCCAGATATTAAGGGGACATGCTGTGTTGTGCTTTTCACATTATAAAGTGTCTGTATTTACCATTAGAGCACTGGGCTTTATGAAGTCTGCACTTAGAATCACACTGCACAGTCCACTTTCCTAAGGAGCTGCTACATGACCAGACAGGTAATGCCCATGGTTTTCCAGAAACAGAACAAACCAAGCAAACAACAGACATGAAACTAAACAGCAGAAGAATCAAAGCCTGTTCTTGGCAATCTGCTCACGTTTTGCCAAATTCGTCCCAATTGTTAGATCTTGAAGAGCAATGTGTAATAGCCAAGAGAGGAATTATGTCCCTCAAGTGAGAACACAGGATTCTTGACTCCAGGCTGCAGTTTGCTCAGTGATCTTAAACAAGTCATGATATTGCCTCTCCATTTGCCTCAGTTTCTCCAGCTGCAAAATGGGGATAATACTACTTAACCTACCTCACAGTGGGAGGGCAGGGGGTTGTGAGGCCCTGAGGCTTCTAAGGGGCTGTGGCAATCTATGAGAGCCAATCTGTGAGAGCCTGACGCAAAGTCTATGGGTTATTTTTCAAGAATGCACAGGCCCAACGGCCAGTTAAGAGAGACAGGGAGTGCTCATTTGGTATTTCAAGGAATGGGAGTGAGCTCCTAGATTAGAACCCACCTTGAGAGAGGCTTGCATTTGAGAATATTTTACTTGTAGATAAGATGGACTTTCTCCCCCTTATTCGGGCCTTTACCAGTTCTGTAATTTGATTAAAAAACAAAACAAACAAACAGTGACTTCCTACAGTGTAAAAGTCAGTTTACTGTTTATTCAAGACTTCCAGGCCACTTCCAACTTTACAGAGGAAGGGAGTCCCTCAGTTCTCTTTTTCTTCTCAGACTTAAAATTCCACATCGAGTGTTCCATTAAAAGAAGATACGGCATTCTGAGTGCAAACTCGGGGCTTCTTAAATTCTACACCAGCAGTCAGTGAGAAGTTTGAACAATTAATTGACTTGCTTTCTTGGGTCTCTATAATCAATAACCTGTCCACAGATATCTATCTATATAAAGATATTATATATAAATATAAATTTACATATATATGCACATGTATATATAGTTGTACATATATGTGTGTATATATATACTTAAATGTAATATTTACAAAATAAAACTGTGATCTCGTCTAGAGAAAATGTATTCATATTACAAGCGGCTCTTCCATATTTATGTATCATATTATACCTTTTTATTATTGTTATAATTATTATGGGTATTTCTAATGATGATGATGTTGAAATCTGTTTGGCATCTTCTGGAAACTACCAAAAATGACTCTCCATTGACATGCTTAAAAATCTGTTCTCAAGAAAATTCTACTGGCCTACTATTAAAAAAAAAAAAAAAAAGAGAGAAAAAAAAAAAAAATAATCTAATCACCAAAAACAAAACACAACTCCAATCCTTTTTCTGTACCTCACGCGCATAAATTTGCTGCTCCTTTTTTGGGTTTTATTTTTTTCTCGTTTATGTGTTTTTATGGATCTAAGTTAAGTCTTTCAGCAATATATAAAAATGTAAATAGTAAACTTTATTTATTAAGAATGTCATCTTTTTTTAATTTATATTTACACAATTGTTCATCTAATTTATTTTTTCTATACGGTTTTAAAATACTCAGACATATTTTGCTGTTCATGATATTTTTATCCTGTTCTCCTGGATTTGTTTCTCCATACTGTTTTCTCTGGTCTCAATTACAGGTTGGATCTCACGAAAAAATGTCAAAGACAGAAATATTTTGCCACTGTTGATTACTATACCTTAAAGTTCTATATTATGAAAATATATAATAGCTTGTATGCTTCAAAAATAGTGGTGTGGTTGTTGTCTGTTGTGGAAATCTATAAGATTCTCACATATGCACATTCAGTTCAGTTCAGTTCAGTCACTCAATCGTGTCCGACTCTATGCGACCCCATGAATTGCAGCACGCCAGGCCTCCCTGTCCATCACCAACTCCCAGAGTTCACTCAGACGCACGTCCATCGAGTCAGTGATGCCATTAACATAATCTAAAAGACTCTGTTGCATACACACAGGAACATAGAATAGAATACCAGGGCCTAGAATTAGAAGATCAATGGTACCATGAATTTGAATCTAATATACACCCTCTCTTCTACAGAAATAATTCCTGAAAGCACCTATACTTTACATATACAATTGGAAACATTCTTACATGTTACAAGAAAGTTCAGTTTTCATATCACTTTTGTTGTATCTAGTTTTTTGGATGCTATGTTCAATGGGATACTTCAGTATATTCATTATTTTCATTTTTTCTTCATAATTGGACACTCAGTCATCCAATTTTCAGAACTGGGAGCTGAAACCAAAGTTCTGCTATTTTCAATCTGCCCATTGGATCTCATTTTTTGGTCTCGTCACCACTTAGTAGCTATGTGATCTTTGGAAAGTTATTTAATTGCTTTAAGATTTAGTTTTCCTATCTATACAATGGAAATAATAAAAGTACCCACCCATGAAGTTGTTATTAGAATGAGCTAAGATAAATATCAAAGATTATAGGGCTGTGCCAGACATGGTTTATATTAACGCTTGTTATGATTATTATGAGACACGGCTGCTTATGACAAGTATCAATAAATGAACTGATTTTTCTAATATCTAAAAGCATAAAAACAAGGCTTGTAAAAGCACTCATGTACTTGCACAGGCAGTGTATGCACTGCATTCTGAGCTATAGACTGGCAGGAGGGACCCACCACAGTATAGGTTTATCTGCTGATTCTTGAACTGTTGAATTCCGCACAGAAGAGTCGTTTAGGGACACTAGTATGAATGCCATAAAAGGCAGAGAGAGGAGCCGAGGACTACCCACGGCAGGTGTTTGGGACTCTGTATAAGCACAGTCCACTGGGAGAATGAGACAGCGCTCCAAAGAATCTAACGAGAGTCACTGCAAAGTTCTATCAGATAACTGTTTCCAAGGTGAGATAAATCATTAAAGAGAATGTTTTACTCGTTTCTGTTCAACTCACTGTCAAGACTGAAATAAGATTTAAAGAATAGATTCCTGACAACAGGCAGATATTTCCCGAAGAGATCAGGAGAGAGAGTGCGTGTGTGTGTGTGCCAATACCATATGCTCTTTCAGTTTGCAGTCAGTCAGTGATTTTCAAACACTTGGATCACGCAATCCACTTTTTAAGCACAATATTATGTGAAATACGAACAAGTCGAAGAGCCTCTGTAATCAAAGAGGGGATGAGGGACCCTCCTAGTTATCCCATCTCTGTCTTCTTGAACAAAACCAGGATCATCCCAGCGCCAGTTCCCTAGAGTCTGGGGTTCTAAAGAGCATGATATAAAAGCAACCAATCTAACCTGTTTTACAGATGGGGAAATTGGCAGCAGCCCAGTTAGAACTTGAATTTGTCACTTGCCCAGAACCCTTAAGCAGGGGGCAGGTGACACTGCTGACTGACTTGCCATGATGCCACATGGTATCTGGGATCTTCAGAAGCAGTGACCTCTGAGGTTTCGAAAGACTACACTGCATGCCTAGAGATAAAATAAAGGGGGTTTGGAGGCAGCAAAGGCCCATAGTTTTTTGAGATTCTTTGCTTTTTCTCTGCTTGACACACAGCCAGCTATGGTCCATCCTGAGAGTAAGAGGTTTCTTCACGTATAGTACTCTGAGGCTGCACCATAGCAGAATCCAACCTGGGCTGCCTGCCTAACTAAGTGCTTTCATTTCTCTCTTTAACTGGATTTTCAAGCAAAGAAGAACTCTCAGAGGCTGCAGAGATGGTAACCATGTCCTTTCAACAACCTCTGGGGGTCAGCTTGCTGAAACCACAGTACAGATAGATCCTTCCACAAATAGATCCTTCCATATGTAAATCATTTACTATATTTATTAACCTTTAAATATATTCATTTATCCAATTACATGTTGAAGAGTGGTTTGTTGAGCAGTACTATATGTAGTGCATTAGACCAAGTAGCGATAAAAACAATGGCCCAGAGAGACAGCCACAGTCACAGCCCTCACAGGGCATACCATCCAAATACAGAGAGAGGAAAGCAACTCTCTTGTTAGTGTACAGAGTCATAAATAGGAGAATCCATCCCAGAGGGAAAACGGTACATGTTGCAGGCACAGTTAGTGCCACGTGCACAGACCGAGAGGGTGAAATAGGACACGACTCTCTGGGGGAATGGCAAGGGTTCAGGCCATTGGAGTTGGATTGGTTATAAGAATAATCAAGGAACCACTCTGGGGAAGAAAGGTGTCAGCTGAGGCCAGAGAGTTATACAGACACCCAGTTGCCAAGGGCTTTGCAATTGTGTGTCTTAGCCTGTGTTGCTTCAGAAGCACACCCCTAGGCAAGTAGTCTATCATATAATGATTCCAGTTGTTACAGAGAGAGAAGAGGGAAGGTGAAACAGAGATGGGAAGGTAACCAAGAGAGGATATATTGTCAAACATGTTACTACTGTGAGCAACTACATTTTAATCCCCTTAAAAACTCTGAGCCAGTGGAGAACATACTCCTTAGAGTTACCCGACCTGAGATGCTACAGAACCGGGACAGCGTCATTCCCGTGGAGGGGTGCCCCTGGACCATTTATCCTTTACCACATTTGTATTTCATGCTTATGGGAGGAAGAGACTCAGGGCATCAGAAAAGACTCTCAGGCAAAGAGATGTGGATACTGACCATGGGGATTTGGACCAGAATATTCTCTAAGCTCAGAGAGGTGGGCAGGGATTCCCTGTAGCACTCAAGAGTTTGACCATCATTCTGAGGATGATAGACAGACATGCTCCACATTTTTAGGGAAAGGGAGTAAGAAACAAAATTAAAATTTTGAGGTAGACTGCTTTGTGGAGAACAAGGATAATAGGGGAGAACTAGGATCTGCTGAGACCAAATGGGAGCTGGAGCAGTGGTCCAGGTGAGAAATGACCAGGTTGTGATGGGCAATAATGGGAAAAAAGCAGCTGGGATGAAGAGAGAGGCAGGAAGGAGTAGGATAGCAAGCGTGCATGCTCAGTCGCTTCAGCCGTGTCTGCCTCTTTGCGACCCCATGGACTGTAGCCCATCAGATTCCTCTGGCTGTGGGATTTCCCAGGAAAGAATACTAGAGTGGGTTCCCATGCTCTCCTCCAGGTGATCTTCCCAACCCAGGGGTTGAACCTCTGTCTCCTGCATTGCATCCAGATTTGTTACCCATTGAGCCACCCAGGAAGCCCAAGTAGGATAACATAAGTGATTAATTTGACACTAGTGACTAGAGGGAAAAGTGGCATGATTCACCTAGAACGCACACACTTCACATGGACAACTGGAGAATCCAGGGTGTTTAGGGGCCAAATGTAGTCAGAAAAGGTATAAAGGCCATGAGGGTTCAAATAAGGAGCAATTAATTTTTCCTAGGAAAGAACTAAGTGCTGGGGCTATGTGTCATGACGGACATGTGTTGCATATTTTTCTTATAACAGTTTAAACCCACAGAAAACTACTCCCCTAATTAGCCTCCCTCAATGAGTAAGAACATTCTGTCCACAGTTTGTGATGTCCTTGAGTTCCAGTGAAGTCAGCGTCTTGTCAGCAGAACATCCTAGGAACTTTTCATCGCAATGGTCCAACCCCCCTTTTTCAGACCTGCAGAACTCAAACTTCCGCACGCATCAGAACCCCCTGAAAGCCTTATTAAGATTTTACTTCAGAGTTTCTGATTCAGCATTGGAGTAGGGCCCAAGAATCTATATTTCTGAAAACTTTCTATGAGATACAGTTGCTGCTGATCAGGTGGTCACACTTGGAGAACCACAGATCCAACCTCTCAACTGTCCATATGCACACACACCTAACTCTGCTAGGTAGTGAGGATCCTGAAAGTTATGAGAGTTGTGGCTCAGTTGATAAAGAATCTGCCCGCCATGTGGGAGACCTGGGTTTGATCCCTGGGTCAGAAAGATCCCCTGGAAAAGGACATGGCAACCCATTCCAGTATTCTTGCCTGGAGAATTCCATGAACAGAGGAGCCTGGCAAGCTACAGTCCATGGGGTCGCAAAGAGCTGGACATGACTTAGGTGATTACCCTAAATGGGTAAAATAATACTACATGGCCCCTGCCCTCAGGGAGTTTTCTGTCTATTGGTAGACATTCCACACCTGTTTTATAATGTCAAAGGCCAAGCCTGAGAGGGACTCAGACTTGAGGATACAAAAGTGAAAGTGTTAGTTGCTCAATCATGTAGAGTCTTTGTGACTCCGTGAACTGTAGCCCACCAGGCTCCTCTGTTCATGGAATTCTCCAGGCAAGAATACTGGAATGGGTAGCTGTTCCCTTCTCCAGAGATCTTCGCAGCCCAGGGATCGAACCCAGGTCTCCTGCATTGCAGGCAGATTCTTCACTACCTGAGCAACCAGGGAAGAACGCAATGATCACACGGAGTTTTGAACACTGAGGAGTGAGACAGACCAAGAAGGGAGAGAAGGGTGTTCCAGGCAGAGAGAGGAGCCTGGATAAGAGGAGAGAAGGGTGAAGGGTGTTCCAGGCAAAGAAAGGAGCTGGTGGGAGAATGCATGGTGAGAAATTTAGATCAGAATATTGTCAATACATGAGCAAGCAGAGGAGATGGGGCTGGAAAGGATCCTGGAGGCTTCCTTGAGGAGCCTTGAGATGAGCCTTGAAGAACAAGCAGGGCTTTACGAGAGAGAAGAAGGATAGTCTGGCTGGGAAAACCTCATGTCTGTCTGACTTCGGGGACCCAGTGCTGCCTCCCTTATTTCCTCTTCCTTTTTCAAATAGGGAGCACACACATGTTGTCCTTTGACAGAAGTTCATCTAGGAGGTGGGGTCTTACCCTATGGCTCCTCTCAGGAACGTGTCTGGGCTTCACAAGGAAAAGCAGCAGCTCATTCTCCTTGATACCTTTGCACTGTATGAACATTCCTTTCCTGGATTAAAGCCTGCCAAGTAACACAGACCCTGTTTAGGACAAGACGTAACCAGATGTCTCATTTTCTCCAGTTCCTGGATAGACATGGGGTGTCCATCCCAGCATCCATTCATCTGTACATACACACACACACACACACACACACACACACACACACACACACACCCTTTCTACCAGTACAGGCCAGGGAGGCAGAATTCCCAAGGACCAATTTCAAAACCTCTTCCCAAGCAGCCAAAGAGAAAACTTAGTTTCCAGACATTCAGTACACCATCCAAGACCCAAACCCAAAACCTTGATATTTCCCTTCCGCTAGGGGAATGGCTTTCTGTCAAGTCATTGCTAATTTTTCTCTGTGATGATATTTTTAAAAAAAATATTTTCCGCGAAGCTCCCTGCCAAAGGCTTTCATCTCAAACATCTGTGTTTCTGTTGTAACTCATGTTAACACATACAAAGCATCAGTTGTTGGGACTCTGTTCACCTGTAAATTTGTCTTCAGAGCCTGATATTTGGAAATAGGCTCACATCTCAAGGATACAGCAGCCCAGAGTTTCAGACTCCACCTGCCTTGTAAGACTTGGCTTCTGCTCCCAACCCCACTGCCCACCTACCCACCCCTCACTTTACGCTCCAGCCAAACTGAACTCTCTTTGGTTCCTGTAACATGCCATGTCCTCTCAAACCAGTCCATCCTAAAGGAAATCAACCCTGAATATTCACTAGAAGAATTGATGCTGAGGCTGAAGCTCCAATACTTTGGCCACTTGATGCAAAGAGCCAACTCATTGGAGAAGACCTGAGGCTGGGAAAGATTGAGGACAGGAGAAGGGGGTAATGGATGATATGGTTGGATGGCATCACTGACCCAATGGACATGAGTTTAAGCAAACTCGAGGAGATAGTGAAGGACAGGGAAGCCTGGTGTGCTGCAATCCATGGGGTCAAAGAGTTGGACACGATTGAGCAACTGAACAACAACAGAATGTTCTCTGAGATCTGAGCTTTGGACTGGAGCTCTGTATTACCTGGAACACTCTCCTTTGACTACACAGAGCTCATTCCCATCCATCCTTTAGGCCTTAACTTAGGTAAGTATATATTTATGAGCATCCTTTACACTGATCACAGGCTCACTATATGCCTGACATGATATTCTCACTTTGTACATGAGGATTTGAGGCAAGAAATTTTAAATAACATTCCCAAGGTCATAAGACCATTGTGGGGTGAAATCTGAATGTAAGCCCCCAACATACTATGCCCAGTGATGCTCCTGGAAGTCTTATCCAAGCTCAACCAAGCCTAGAAGACCTGCGAGTCCCTACTAGCCCGTTTCCTCCAAAATCACCTCAGACTATACTGACTGCCCATTTACTTCCTCCGTTTCTCAGAACACACAAGCTGCTTCTCATTCAACTTAAATCTCCTGGCTCACCATTGGTCTTCCGTGTTTGTTTGAGGAAGATAGGAATAAATTTGGACAGAGCATGTGTTAAGTGCCACTCATGATGCTAATCCAATTAGTGTTGTAAAACTCCAGGCTGTAACTAAATCAATTAAGAAAACATTTTGTCAGCACTTTGGTGAAGTATACAGACACAAACACACACAAATCACATGTTAATTACCAAGTTTTTTCATTTTTTCATTAAAGGTGCCCCAAAGACGTTCGATTGCTAAGGCTTAAATAAGACGAGCATGTAGTTAGAGACAGAAAAGACGATTTTAAGAAATAATCAGTAATTCCAACACAGCACAGCCTGATTATCTGTGTCTTAATAAATACAGTCAAATATGGATAATCCAGTAGAAGCCTAGGTTTAAAGTGTTCACAGTAGGTGGCGTACACTCAGCTGCTTCAATCGTGTCCGACTCTTTGTGACCCCATGGACTGTGGCCCTTCAGGCTCCTCTATTCATGGCATTCTCCAGGCAAGAATACTAGAGTGGGTTGCCATTTCCTCCTCCAGGGGATCTTTCTGACCCAGGGATGGAACCCAAGTCTTCTGTGTCTCTTGCATTGGCAGGCGGATCCTTTACCACTCACATCACCTGGGAAGCCCGATGATAGGTGGGGAAACGAGTACACAGAAGGAAATCTGAGCACCTGAGAAGGGGCTGTTATAATCAAAACTAGCCCACCTATCCAGGAGGTCAGTGAGTTTTGGTTGAAAAATGGGTCTCAGCCCTCAGAGGCTCAGATGTGAGGGAGTGCCAAGCTTCTGTGCCCTAGGCTAGGGTGGGTTCTGCAATCTGGACCACCAGCTAGCAGCAAGGAGAATGAGGTGGCTTCCTGGGCTGACCTGCCTTCCGGCTCTTGACATCCTCAGGTTCTGAATGAGAGGGTTGGTGGTCCTCAGGTAGTTAGCAGAGCTAACCACTGACTGGATGCCTAGGCTTTGGACGCCTAGGCTTGGACACCTCATTGTGTGAGCAAGATCTCCCAGACATCTGACCTCTCAACCACTGCCTATTTAGGTCAGCTGGATATTTGGTTCTATTCTTTTTCATTTCCCCATGTTTTCTAATAAGGCCACACACACGCTTTTTCCTTCCCATCCAAAGTTGGCCATTCTCCCCTCTTCCTTTCTTCTGCCTTTTGCTTCTCTCCTTTGAGCTTCCTAGTCCAAAGCAATTGGTCAGAAATGTAAAGATAACAGGCTATCCTGCTACCAGAATGATATTAATGTATAAAAATCTCAGTGCACTTATGCTATAGCCCAGCCTCCGCTGACGCCCCAGACAGCGTTGCATGATCTAACTCTGGTGGCATCCAACACAGCAGTCACTAGCACATGTGTCTATTGAGCGCTGAAAGAAACACAGCTAGCTTGAACTGAGATGCACTGCAAGTGGAACGAATACATTGGATATTAATGACTCAGTACCAGAGAAGAAATATTGATAATTGTTTACATTAATCATATGTTGATAGGATAATATTCATAATATATTGTATTAAATAAGACAGACACATCTTCCGTGATTTATGCTGTGGTTACATCTCTATAAACCCATCATCAGTTGAAAATGTCATTGTAAATTGGAGATGCATTTAATACCCCTAACCTACTGGATATCATGGGCTTCCCTGATGGCTCAGAGGGTAAAGAATCCACCTGCCAATGCAGCAGATACAGGTTCAGTCCCTGAGTCAGGAAGATCCCCTGGAGAAGGAAAAGGCAACCCACTCCAGTATTCTTGCTTGGGAATCCCATGGACAAGGGAGCCTGGTGGGCTACAGTCCACGGGGTCACAGACACGACTGAGTGAGGAACAACACACTGAACATCACAGCTTAGTCGAGCCTACCTTAAATGTGATCTGAACAGTGACATCAGCCTACAGGTGGGCAAAATCACCCAACACTAAGCCTATCTTATAATAAAGTATTGAATATCTCATGTCATTGAATACTGTGTTGAAACTGGGAAGCAGAATGGGTGCCTAGGTCCAGAATGGTTTAAGTGTATGGGCTGTCTCCCCTCTTGATCATGTACCTGACTGGGACCTGGGGCTGCCACTGCCCAGCATCATAAAAGAGGATCTTACAGCATATGGCTAGCCTGGGAGAAGATCAGCATTCAAAATTCAAAGTATGGTGTCTACTGAAATGTCTATCACTTTTGAAAAAAGTGCAAGTGTTAGTCACTCAGTCATGTTCAACTCTTTGCGACCTCCTGGTTGGTAGTCTGTCAGGCTCCTCTGTCCATGGATTTCTCCAGGCAAGAACACTGGAGTGGCTAACCATTCCCTTCTCCAGGAGCTCTTCCCAACCCAGGGATAGAACCTGGGTCTCCTGCATTGCAGGCAGGTTCTTTACTGTGTGAGTCATATGGTAAAGTTGAAAAATTATAAGTCAGGGATCATCTGCACTATTAAATTTAAATTCATTCATTGCTTTTGAACTCTTTAAATATGGCTTCCCTGGTAGCTCAGCTGGTAAAGAATCCACCTTCAGTGCAGGAGACCCTGGTTCAATTCCCAGGCTGGGAAGATCCACTGTAGAACAGATAGGCTACCACCAACCTAGAGAGCATATTAAAAAGCAGAGACATTATTTTGCCAACAAAGGTCCATCTAGTCAAAGCTTTGGTTTTTCCAGTAGTCATGTGTGGATGTGAGATTTGGACTATAAAGAAAGCTGAGCATGGAAGAATTGATGCTTTTGAACTGTGGTGCTGGAGAAGACTTTTGAGAGTCCCTTGGACTGCAAGGAGATCCAACAAGTCCATCCTAAAGGAAATCAGTCCTGGGTGTTCACTGGAAGGATTGATGTTGAAGCTGAAACTCTAATATTTTGGCCACCTGATGTGAAGAACTGACTCATTTGAAAAGATCCTGAGGCTGGGAAAGATTGAAGGCAGAAGAAGGGGATGACAGAGGATGAGATGGTTGGATGGCATCACCGACTCAATGGACACGAGTTTGAGTAAGCTCCAGGAGTTGGTGATGGACAGGGAGGCCTGGCGTGCTGTGGTCCATGGGGTCGCAAAAAGTCAGACATGACTGAGCGACTGAACTGAACTGAGGAGCCTGACAGGCTACAGTCCATGAGGTCGCAAAGAGGTGGATAGGACTGAGTGAATTTCACTTTCACTAGAAATTTTAAAATCACATACATGATCAACCCTGTATTTCTATTGAGTGACACTGTTCTAATGGATACTTAACATTCAGCCTCAATTCTTGCTGCGCTTCCTACCACAATCCATGCTCCTGAACTCATCTCAGGCCTTCTACCCTTGAATAACATCTATCTCTACCCAGCCTTTATTTATCTGGAACATTTTTTCAGTTCATTTACTCATCTTTTGGGCCAGAGCTCAGATATTACTTCCTTGGAGAATGTGGCATGTGTTAAACCTCCCAAATTTGGGTTTAAGGGCATATTTCTCTGACCCCATGACTCCTTTTCTCTCGATCCATCACAGCACTTGCCAGGGTGCTCTGAGTCTTTCTATCCCACTAGTCTGCAAGCAACAAAAGTGAAGCAACTGCTACTGTCCATGGGACATATTAGGTGTTCGAGAAATACTTAAGGGATGAATAAAGGATCATACTGCCTCAAGAGAACCCAAAACCCTGCAGCAGGGATCAGCAAACTATAGCCCACAGGACATACCTAGCCTGCTTCCAATTTTGTAAATAATTTTTGGAGGAATAGAGCTATGCTCATTCATTGACATATTCTCTATGTCTACCTTTGAAGTAGAGTTGAGTAGTTGCAATGGAAATTGTATGGCCCACAAAGCTTAAAATATTTACTGCATGACCCTTTAAATAAAGTCTGCTGAGCTCAACCTTATCAGATAATGCTCAGCTCTTGAGGACAGGACGGTTGACCTGTCCAGCCTTATTGGATGGTGCCCCATCTACAGTACCTGTTTCAGATGTGTGAACTACTGGCAGTGCCAGGAACCCTTCCACCCATGTTCTTCCACTGTAGCCCCAGGGCACACTATGGTGGCAGTTTAGTCACTAAGTCGTGTCCAACTCTCACACCCCCACAGACTGTAGGCCTCCAGGCTCCTCTGTCCATGGGATTCTCCAGGCAAGAATACTGGCTGCTGCTGCTGCTAAGTCACTTCAGTCGTGTCTGACTCTGTGCGACCCCAGAGACAGCAGCCCACCAGGCTCCCCCATCCCTGGGATTCTCCAGGCAAGAACACTGGAGTGGGTTGCCATTTCTTTCTCCAAAGCATGAAAAGAAAAGTGAGAGTGAAGTTGCTCAGTCGTGTCTGACCCTTAGTGACCCCATGGACTGCAGCCTACCAGGCTCCTCCATCCATGGGATTTTCCAGGCAAGAGTACTGGAGCGGGGTGCCATTGCCTTCTCCAGGGCACACTACAACTCTCAACATTCCTATATATGTGTGTGTGTGTGTGTGTGTGTGTCTATGTATGTGTGTATGTATATATGTCGGGGAAGGCAATGGCACCCCACCCCAGTACTTTTGCCTGGAAAATCCCATGGACAGAGGAGCCTGGTAGGCTCCAGTCCATGGGGTCGCTAAGAGTAGGACACGACTGAGCGACTTCCCTTTCACTTTTCACTTTCATGCATTGGAGAAGGAAATGGCAACCCACTCCAGTATTCTTGCCTGGAGAATCCCAGGGACGGGGAAGCCTGGTGAGCTTCTGTCTATGGGGTCGCACAGAGTTGGACACGACTGAAGCGACTTAGCAGCAGCAGCATGTATATATGTGTGTGTGTGTATACACACAGAGATGTAATTATATATTATAAAAATGAGTATATAAAGTTTTTTTCATCCAAACTGTGAACCACACAAAAGCAGAAACAATACATTCACTCAACACTATGTATTAAATGCCTGCCATATTTTGGGAGCTGGAGATAGTCTTGAGGTTCATGGCACTTACATGACCAGTGAGATGGGTCGTGAGACCACTCTTCCTGAACCCTGGTCCCCATTGTCCAACTCAGGAACAGACATGTCATAGTCGCCCAGCACATATTTGAGTGAATGAATGAACGTGTCCCACCGGAATGGCACTTTTCTCTTTATACAATGCTACCAACATTGAAGTGAAATTAGGAGTCAGGCCTGTTTCTCTGCCCTGCTTTGATAGACAGGCAGGCATGGAATATGATTTAGAACATAGATTTTGGAGGCAAACTGTCTGGACTTGAATCTTGGCTTGCCACGGGCTCTCTGTGTGATCTTGGGCCAACTGCTAAACGCTGGTGTGATTCATTCTCCTTGTCTGGAAAGTGAGGATAAAAAAACCCATCTTACAGAATTGCCATGGAGGTTCAGTAGTGAATACTATGGAAGCGGAACACACAGGCCAGTGCCTGGCCTGTTCTGAGTGCTTTCTAAGCATTGGTTTTCCTTACTACCATCGTCATCACTATTGTCACTACTGTCTAAGCAGGGGTATGTGACAACTTTAGGGGCTTCACTGGTCACAAGGGTCAGTGATATTTGCTCTGCCCACTTTGCTGTGGGAATCTGATTACAGATAACAGTGAAAGGCCTTCACAACCTGTGTGGTGCTCTCCAGACACGGGCCCTGATGATAATGATCTTCCAGAAGCACGGGCAATGCCACAGGGGGCACAGATGCCCAGAGTGAACAGCTGGAGGCCTGGCCTTCCATCATCTCAGTCTCTGCCTCCCTTTCTCCGCCTGCTCTTGTTCTTCCCTCTCAGAGTCCCTTCTCCCACCCAGAAGCGGCTTGCCAGTTCTAGGGTTGGAGAAAGAAGAATAACATTCCTCTGTTCTCTGCCCAAGGTGGAAATTTCGTCTCTCTGCAATTTCCATCATGTCAGAGTTGCACTAAAGGTCCATTAAGGCTTCTTGGGGAAAGACAGAAGGGTGTGGAGAGAGGGGGAATGGGAATCCCTTTCACTGGGATTTTTAATAGACTGCCTAGATGAAATCTTTCCATCCAGTCACCAAAGCCCTCAGTGGGTCGTAGCTACCATTAGAATGTGATTAAAAAAAAAAACAAACAACCAACAGCAATGGAGTTCCTCATTGAACTGAAGCACACATCCAGTGCAGGATTTTTCTCTCAAAGTTTTTTTTTCCCTCTTTGCTTTCCGAAATACGACACAGTCTGTTAGTTCTCAAAGATATTTTGGACTTAAGGCTGAGACTGCTTTGTAGGGAGTCCCCTCCAGAGTAAGTCAGTTCTGTTCCATCCCCATTATTGAGCATCACGGATGCTCCGGGTACCATTCCAGGACCTTAGAGGTCCCAAGGTGAATGAAGCACTATCCAGCTCCTGATAATCACACAGCCTGGAGGGGAGACAGTCATAAAACCTAGAGTTCTCTGACCTGCTGTGGCAGGGCTAACATAGATGTGATCTCTGTTTATTTGGAGAACCTCAAAGAAGCGGGCAGGTACCTAGCTTGTGTGTTGCCTGAGCAATGCACAGAATAAAGCACATCATAGGTAAGGGACAAGGAAGCTTGGGGTGCTGTGGTCCATGGGGTCCCGAAAAGTCGGACACAACTAGATGACTGAATAACAGCAACGGGTCCCACAAGAAGATCACGAGTAAATACATGAGCCCTATATCAGAGTTCAAGGAAGGCTTCCCAAGGAAAACACTCTTGCATCATGGGAGACTATAAGTGCCAGGGTTCATAGGCTGCAAGAGGCAGCAACAGAATTGGACACAGAGAAAAGTTAACAGGAGCATCTGGGGGAGCTTGGCTCCCAGGCTTCCACCAGGGTGGGAAGGAAGGCTGGAGGACAAGACTTGAAAGAGTGAGAAAGCCAGGGACTCCATAGCAGAAAGAGCTCAAAAATCTCCTCCAGGCTCTCCAGCCAAACAGACCCCCAGTGTTCCTTTCTTGAATCACTCTGCTTAAGACCCAAGAGTCCTGACAGCGAGGCTCTGATTGGCACCTCTGCCTAGATAAGGAGAGGAATCAGCTGCAGTGGGAGAGCCTAACACAGTGGTTTACATTCCATGAAGACCATACCGGATGGGGAGCTTCCCGCCCTCTCCTCCCATCCGGGGAGTGCAAAGAAGGAGTGTGTGTATGCCAAGTCACTTCAGTTGTGTCCGACTCTTTGCGACCCCGTGGACTGTAGCCCACCAGGCTCCTTTGTCCATGGGACTGATTCTCCAGGCAAGAATACAGGAGTGGGTTGTCCTGCCTGTCTCCAGGGGATCTTCCTGATCCAGGGATCAAACCTGTGTTGCCTGTAGCTCCTGCATTGCAGGCAGATTCTTTACCGCTGAGCCCACTGGGGAGGCCCCAAACTCCCTGACCAGGGATCAAGAAGGAGTAACTAGCCAAATGGCCAAAAAAGACGCTGCGACTACCTAACAGACTTAGGGCTTCCCTGATGGCTCAGATGGTAAAGAATCCGCCTGCAATGCAGATGACTTGGGTTTGATCCCTGGGTCGGGAGGATCCCTGGAGAAGAAAATGGCAACCCACTCCAGTATTCTTGCCTGGAGAATCCTATGGACACAGGAGCCTGGTGGGCTACAGTCCATGGGATCACAAAGAATCGGCCAGGACTTAGTGACCAAACTACCACCACCTAACAGACTAAGGCAGACAAAGACAACCAGAGCACGCAGGCTTATGGAAGCAGGATGAGCAAAGTTACGGAGGTCTGGGAAAAGTAAGGAATGGGTCAGGAATTTCAAGCACCTTGGCATTTATAAGTGTTAGTTGCTCAGGGGTGTCTGACTCTACCCATAGACTGTAGCCTGCTGGGGTCCTCTGTCCATGGAATTCTCCAGGAAGGGATACTAGAGTGGGTAACTATTTCCTTCTCCAGGGGAATCTTCCCGACCCAGGGATCGAACCCAGGTTTCCTTGCACTGTGGGCAGATTCTTTACTGTCTGAGTCACCAGGGAAGCCCACTTGGGCATATAAGGCATGAGATAAAAAGTGACTGGTCATTGTCATGCCAAGGGTGAAACATGGTGATGCTTAAACTTGAAACTGAGCCATGGAGTGATTAGGATGATGGAGGAGGCTAGGGAACAGCACTCTTGCCTATGTCCCTGCTGCCTGGAGATATGACTTTGTCTGTGCCCAGTGTCAAGGCCCAAGGTGTGTTCTATGACTGTTATATCCCACTGATGCTGGGACAAATAGATTAAACATGTCCCCAAACCATTAAACCCCTTACAGATGTGCTGAGCAGGCCCTGAGGTTGGCCCAGCCCCAACTGGAAATTTCACTTGAACATTTAAAAAGAATAAGGGCAAAAAAATATTTTCATCAGCGGCCCACACCCCATGCCCTCAGCCAGCTACAGAAACCTCTGTTGTCCAATAATCGTCCTGTGTTCTGTTGTTGTTTGTTGATTTTGTATTTAGCACAAGCCCCAGTTCCTTACCTAACAGAACATGTGGTCGGGTGAGCAGCTCTCTTACCCAAAGTTAGGTTTTCCTGGAACTAAGAGTGGAGCCAGGGGAATGAGCAAGTGAAAACTAAATAAAAGCCAAACCACAGGCCTTCCTTGAGCACCCACTGCATGCTGGGCTCTACACCAGGCCCTGTGTTATTTATTTGTGTTTTCCCTACAATGGTCCCAGTGAGACAGGTAAATCTGGTGGTGCCTATTTTTCTGTTGAGAAAATCTAGCCGCAGGTCTATACAATCACCATGCTTGGTGAAGCTGGACTTTAAGTTTATGGACTCCAAAGACCCCTCCTCTTCATTCCTTGGAATGACTCTGTCTCTTAATAGCTCTTTCTGTGGTTATTTGCCCCTTACCACAGAGACCTGAACCTCAACTCAGTTGACTCTCCTTCTGTACCTGTCTAGTGATGGGAATATTCCAATCCCAAAGAAAGGCAGTGCCAAAGAATGCTCAAACTACCTCACAATTGCACTCATCTCACACGCTAGTAAAGTAATGCTCAAAATTCTACAAGCCAGGCTTCAGCAATACGTGAACCTTGAATTTCCTGATGTTCAAGCTGGTTTTAGAAAAGGCAGAGGAACCAGAGACCAAATTGCCAACATCCGCTGGATCTTCGAAAAAGCAAGAGAGTTCCAGACAAACATCTATTTCTGCTTTACTGACTATGTCAAAGCCTTTGACTGTGTGGATCACAATAAACTGTGGAAAATTCTGAAAAAGATGGGAATACCAGACCACCTGATCTGCCTCTTGAAAAATGTGTATGCAGGTCAGGAAGCAACAGTTAGAACTGGACATGGAACAACAGACTGGTTCCAAATAGGAAAAGGAATTCGTCAAGGCTGTATATTGTCACCCTGCTTATTAACTTACATGCAGAGTACATTATGAGCAACGCTGGACTGGAAGAAGCACAAGCTGGAATCAAGATTTCCGGGAGAAATATCAATAACCTCAGATATGCAGATGACACCACCCTTATGGCAGAAAGTGAAGAGGAACTAAAAAGCCTCTTGATGAAGGTGAAAGAGGAGAGTGAAAAAGTTTACTTAAAGCTCAACATTCAGAAAACGAAGATCATGGCATCTGGTCCCATCACTTCATGGGACATAGATGGGGAAACAGTGGAAACAGTGTCAGACTTTAAATTAAAAGACGCTTACTCCTTGGAAGAAAAGTTATGACCAACCTAGATAGCATATTGAAAAGCAGAGACATTACTTTGCCAACAAAGGTCCGTCTAGTCAAGGCTATGGTTTTTCCAGTGGTCATGTATGGATGTGAGAGCTGGACTATGAAGAAAGCTGAACACCGAAGAATTGATGCTTTTGAACTGTGGTGTTGGAGAAGACTCTTGAGAGTCCCTTGGACTGCAAGGAGATCCAACCAGTCCATTCTGAAGAAGATCAGCCCTGGGATTTGTTTGGAAGGAATGATGCTAAAGCTGATACTCCAGTACTTTGGCCACCTCATGCGAAGAGTTGACTCATTGGAAAAGACTCTGATGCTGGGAGGGATTGGGGGCAGGAGGAGAAGGGGACGACAGAGGAGGAGATGGCTGGATGGCATCACCGACTTGATGGACGTGAGTCTGAGTGAACTCTGGGAGTTGGTGATGGACAGGGAGGCCTGGCGTGCTGTGATTCATGGGGTCGCAAAGAGTCAGACACGACTGAGCGACTAAACTGAAGTGATGGGAAGCTCACCACCTCACAAAAAAAGCAGCTGTCCGTATGGAGACAGAACCAACCTCTCTGGGCAAACTTCTTCTGGTCTCCACTCTATTCTCCTAAACCCCAATAAGAGAGTCCATTCCTGGGACCTCCCTAGTGGCTCAGTAGTAAGGAATCAACCTGCTAATGAAGGAGACATGGGTTCAATCCCTGATCCAGGAAGATCCCACATGCCATGAGGATGTGGGCTGCAACTGCTGAGCCTGTGCTCAGCAACAAGAGAAGCCACCACAAAAGAAACCTGTACGCTGCAACAAGGAGCAGCGCCCACTCGCCACAACGAGAGACAGCCTGCGTGCAAATAGAAGACCCAGTGCAGCCATAAATACATAAATAAAGAAAAAGTTTTTAAAAAAGTCCATTCCTTCAGCTGCATGCCTACTATTACTATATCGAAAGACGAGCCTGGGATTTCATGAATCCTCCATGGAAAGCCACAGACTCTCTGTGCTCAGTTGGAAGGCTCTTGGAAATCATCCAGATCTGTGTTTCTTATATGGCATGCATCGAAGTCACCCTGGGAGATGTAAAAATACAGATTCCCAGGTCTCCCCCAAGACTTACTTCATTGGAACCTCAACGAGTGGGGACTAAAAATCTGCATTTCCCCTAAACTGTTATTCGGAAGTTTCAACCCAGTTCTCCGAATTACATTACAAGGGGAATCGTGATGTAAAGAGGGGAGGACATGTGCCCAAGGCCCCACGGCCTATGAGTCCTGTTTTACTTTCAGATCAGGCAGTCCCTCTAAACACACAGCTCTTGGTCTGCCCTGGGAAGCCTGTGCCTGTGAGTTGTGAGTTGAACAGCTTGCAAGTGAGTGAAGAAACTACGTCATCCCTGATCATAAAACCTGATGAACCGCAACCAGGCTGGTATTTGGACCACAAAACCACCTGGGGAGGCTGAGCTGGCTTGGCAAGGGCCTTGCTCCTTCAACAGAGGTAACGCTTTCTTCTCTGGTCCTCCCTACCCGCCCAGACGTCAGGAAAGGGGATGGGCCTGAGGTTACCCAGGAGTCAGAAAAGCACGGGAGATAAAAATCGGAATATTCCACACTCGATTCCGTCAGCTACATGGCCTGGGACAGGTACTCCTTCTTTTCTGGCCCTCAGGTTTCCCCTTGATAGACTGGGAGCATCGGCCTGTGGTGTGGTTCCCAGAACAGAGCTGCAGAGTTACCATGTCTCCAGGCAGACTGCACCCCAGCTCCTTAGGAACGGTGTGACCCAGGCACATCCTGTGACCTCCCTGGGCCTCAGGACGTGTTCTGTAAAATGGGGGTGCTGGCAGCCACCTCATGGCATGTGGGTGCCAACTAAATGAGACAGTGGAACCGATGTGCTTGGCACAGACCCTGGCCCAGCAAAGTGAAAGTCACTCTCTCGTGTCCGACTCTTTGCGATCCCATGAACTGCAGCCCACCAGACTCTTCTGTCCGTGGGGATTCTCCAAGCAAGAATCCTGGAGTGAGTAGCTGGGCCCTTCTCCAGGGAATCTTCCCAAACCAGGGATCAAACCCAGGTGGATTCTTTACCACCAGGGAAGCCCTGGCCCTGGAAAGCACTTGACAAAAGTTAATTACTACTCCTGTTGTTATCAAAGTTTGTCATCGCTGATCTGAATCCCCAAGAGAGCAGCCTGCTCTGGCCTGGAGGTCCTGTGCAACACAAACCCAGCCTCGGTTTCCTTATCTAAAGAGTAGAGCAGGACTCCCCTGGTGGTCTGGGGGTTAAGAGGCTGAGATCTCAGTGCAGGGGGCACAGGGTTTGATTCCTGGTCAGGGAACCAAGATTCCATGGGCTGCAAGATGGGACATTTATGAATTAATTACATGTGCAGATCTTGTAGCCTTGTCCTTGAAGAGTCAAATAAACACAGCTTCGCGACCATGTAGAACTGCCTGAGCACACAGTTTCTGGGCCCCTGCCACGTGGACTGACCAGTCTTGGGCACAGAAGATATGAAGCCTGGCCCTATGAAGGAGTTCGCACACATGAGGAGAAAACAGAATCCTAAAGGCACAATTAGAACTCAGTGGGCTGAGTAGACATCATCATAGAAGTGTGGAGATTGTGAGAAGCTAAAGGGGGAGCCCCCATCCTGAATTTGGGAGTCAGAGTCAGAGCAGCTTTCTTGGAATAAGGAACACTTCTCTGGGCCGGGGGGTGGGGTGGGGGGGGGGTTGACTTCTCAACAACAGCATGTTGAACAAATTCAAAGGACTGTTGACTCTCTCCATTCCAGTGTGGGCCCTGAGGGCTGGAGAACCTAGAACATTAGAGCTGAAGGATCCTTCAGGGACATGCTAGTTGGAACAATGTGTTTATGAAGACACACAAGGCAAGACTGGGGAGGGAGTGGCCTGGGTCCCCCAGCCTGGTAGTGTTGGAGCTGGGTCTAGGGTCTGAATCCTTAGTGTTCCATCTGGGGCACTGGGTGCTACCGGAGTTGACAACCTCCTCACCAGCCTCCTCATCTCACACACACACACACACACACACACACCCCCAGCAGAGCACACCTATGGCCGGCCCCTCGGCCTACCCTCCTGCCAACTCCGGGGAAACAGGAAAACAGAGTGGTTTGGCTTCGGCTGTAACATGGACAGACACATGCAGCAGAGCTTCCAAAGGCAGGCAGACCGTGAGCGCCTTTCAGGGTCTGGCAAGTTTATTAGCCGAGGCCAATTAGAAAGTGCACCACCATACAAAGTCCCTGGGTTTTGTTTGGCTGTGGCCTTCTCTCCAGAGCCCTCCTGTGTGGCTCCCATGGTGCCTCTGTTCTCAAGGGGTCTTGAGGATTACTGTGCTTCCCAAGAGCACCCTAAGAGTTCCCTCCTTCTAGGCATCGAGCTTTGTTGTACTGGATGCATCTGCACTTTGCTCTGAGCCAGGGCCAATGAAAGGCTCTTCAGCTCAGAGAGGGTCATACCCAGAGCTCACCCTTGTGTCCTTGTGGTCCTGTGCAGGACAGTGACACTGAGTGAGGAAAACGCTGGAATACAAGTAGGGGATTCTCACCATAATACCTCAGAAGAGACCGTTACTGACTCCCTCTGTGAGAGGCACAAGGCCTCAGGAAGCCAGTGAGAGAAGTTTCAGCTGGCTAGGCCCAGGCTGGAAGGGCATTCCTAGAAGGGGGATCAGCACAGGCAAAGACTAAGAGGGAAGGTGTGAGAAGGCACTGATGGGGATTCTTCAATGTGGCTGCAGGGTAGGATGCTCAGGACAAAAATGACAACAACAGCTAATACTTATGTAGTCCTTGTTACATGCCAAGTACTGTCCTGTGGATCTGACATACGTGGCCTCATTTAACCCTCACTCTAACCTTACGAGGGCTTCCCTCTCACTCAGTTAGTAAAGAATCTGCCTGCAATGCAGGAGACCCAGGTTCGATTCCTGGGTTGGGAAGATCCCCTGGAGAAGGAAATGGCCACCCACTCCAGTATTCTTGCCTGGAGAAACCCATGGACAGAGGAACCTGGCAGGCTACTGTCCATGGAGTTGCAAGAGTTGGACACAACTTAGTGACTAAACCCCCGCCACATAACCTCTGAGGGGTGCTACTATTTCCCCAGTTAGGCAGAGGAGAAAAGCCCGCTATGGTCACTTGTCCAAGGCCACTAGACTCTTAGCAACCAGTGGCTTGTGTGACCATGAGTGGGACTGGAGTTGTCTCAGGGGCCCTAGAGTTGGCTGTAGATCCAAGAGTTGGCTGTGGCCTTGCTGAGATCTTAACCCTCTCTGGTGGTGATGGTGGTGGTGGTGGTTTACTCGCTAAGTCATGTCTGACTCTTGCAATCCCATGGACTGCAGCTTGCCTCTTTAGACTGGCCAAATGGAGTCATTCATTCTGCCATTGTCACCCTCAAAGGGAAGGTGTGAAGATTAAAGGGGGAGAAAGGTGAAAAATGTTCTTCATACATGAGTCATCATCCAACACAGTTCCTCATACCTGTGATACATACATCTTTCCCAATATGGTGGGAGCATACGGAGAATCCAAGGCCCACAGAGGGTGAAGGATTTGCTCGAGGTTGACTGATTAGTTACTCTGCTGCAGAGGAAAGACTAGAATCCAGAGCTCCCCACCTCAGAAGGCAGCAGAGCATAATGGATAGAACTCTGGGGTCAAATGATACCTGGACTCAAACTTTGCTTCCAGCTGCCTGAGACCAGGAAGTTTCTTAAAACCTCTGGGGTTTAATTCCTTAATCTATAAAATGGGGTGATAACTTATATATCATAGAGCTGTTGTAAGAAGTATATGAAATACATATGCAAAGAATCTGGAATACGGTAAGGAATCAATTAAATGATAATGGTGATGAGGATATTGATGATGACGGCAAGGAGAAGGAAGAGGACAAGGTGATGCTGAAGAACTCAGCGCTCTTTTCATAAGGTCAGTACTTAACTCTTCCACAAGATTCTATGCCAGCTTTACACAATCCTTTGAGCTGGGGCATTGGAAACTCATAATACATTTGTGCACAGTGACACACAGTTCCACGCATGGCTTCCACATAAAGCTAAGTGATATTCTGGGCTCTCTTTAAATCCAATGACTATATGTGCATGATACAAATCCTGCCTCATCCATGCACTGTCCGTTGAGTCCAAGGAGGTTTATCCATCCACTTCGTGTCCCACATTCTGCCCAGTCAAATACTCAGACACCAGAGGAGAGAGGCAAGGTCTGAGTCTCCGGGCCTCTTAGTTATAACAAGTCCTGTTGTGTCAACCTTCCTCCTAGCACTCAGATCCAGCCTCACTTCTGCAATGGCCTAGCTCAGGTGTCCTCGTCTCCCTCCTAAACAACACTAACTAGCCCGCCCTGTGCTATCTGGTGCCTCTGGCTCTCTCCTTTCTCGCCACTCTCCTGCTTTGCAACCAGAGGTATCTTTGCAAAATGCCTGTCTGCCTATGTCACACCCCTGTTTTCAGTCTAAGGTCTTCCAGTGGCCAGTGTGGTCAGCACTGCCAACCTCTCCAGACACATGCTGCCCTCCCAGCCCATGCTGCTTGTTCACCATCCTTCAGACAAAGCACACTCTCTCAAAAACATGCCATCTCTCTGTCCATGGTGTCCTTTTTCTACTGCTCTACTTAGTGAACTTGATTATCTTTGACTGTAAAGGCTTTCCTGATGCAAAGTGAATCTCACCTATCTTTTCTCATGTAAATAAGCCATTGTAATAACTTTATTGAGAGCCTTGTTCTCAAGGCTTTATATATATCATCTAATTTAATCTTCCCAATAGTACTCTGAGATGGTGCATTCATCCCATGAAAAAAGTGAGAATTAGAGAAGTTAATGTCAACTAACCCAAGCCTCTGAATTAGCAAGACCTGTTGAGTTAGTTTTATACATTTCTCTTAAGGTCTAGCTCTTTGTCACTGTAAACTGCTCAGCCAATATTTAAACTCAGATTGGCTTGATTCCAAAATGTCTGATTTTATCACTCTGCAGTTAGTGAAGTTCTGGGAGTTTCGTAAAGGCAGGATCTGGGTCCTGTTTGTCTTAGTACCCCAAACCCACAAAATAGTACTCAAGCATTTGTTGGAAATTAG
Organism: Tragelaphus eurycerus; assembly: GCA_935064755.1. Classification (NCBI taxonomy): domain Eukaryota; kingdom Metazoa; phylum Chordata; class Mammalia; order Artiodactyla; family Bovidae; genus Tragelaphus; species Tragelaphus eurycerus. The sequence goes on from CAKXYN010000083.1 coordinate 3,524,446, forward strand.
AGGGATAAGACAATGGCACCCCACTCCAGTACTCTTGCCTGGAAAATCCCATGGACGGAGGAGCCTGATGGGCTCCAGTCCATGGGGTTGCTGGGAGTCAGGCACGACTGAGCGACTTCAATTTTCACTTGCATGGATTGGAGAAGGAAATGACAACCCACTCCAGTATTCTTGCCTGGAGAATCCCAGGGACAGAGGAGCCTGGTGGGCTGCCATCTATGGGGTCACACAGAGTTGGACATGACTGAAGCAACCTAGCAGCAGCAGAGTTAGCAGTAGCAGAGGGATAAGATAAGATGGTGAAGGGGCATTATACCCATTTTCTCTAGGAAGTAGTAAAACAGAACTCACCAGTTGGAAATACTTAGTCTGTCCAGGTTTAGATCTCAGTATCTCAACACCATGACTTTGAAGCAGGTTATCCAACCTGCCTAAACCACATTTTCTTTCAGCTGAAAAAATGGTAACCATACTCGCACATAGCTGCTCTGCACTTGGTTAAATGTGGTAAGTGTGTAAACTCATTGCTAGGAAGAGAACTGCCTGAATGGTAGATACCAGCATACATCCATGAAGCCTGCCTAGAGAAGACACTTAAAGATTGTACAGAGGATGGGAGTCACGTATAGGCGTTTTCTTGTGCACCCCTACCACACACCTCTGTGTGTTCACAACTTCTCCATTTAGTGGTGGAAACCACATGGAAAGTCATCGGTGCCAGTACAGTGGGACCTGAGCTTCCCTGGCCCTTTCTGTGGCAGCACATGAACCCATGTGGCTGTGCAGAGCCAGGGCACTGGATCCAGAAGCATCATTGGCACAAGAATTTTTCTTTTCTCCAGAGAACATCTTAACAAATATTGGTTTAATTTGCTTGCCTGCAATGGCAATCCACCCCAGCCCCCAACACACCTGTCTCACCAAGCGTCTCAGTCTCATTTCTGAGGGCCGTGTGGTGACTGGGAATGGCAAGAGGCTCCAGAGAGCTGGGAAAAGGAGGCTGAAAGCAGGGAGGGGCATGGATGGGAGAATGAGCTGGGGACAGCCTGGTGGTGGATGTTCTCAGGGGCCAGCCACCGTTGGCAGACTGGGCAGCTACCCAGAAGCCACAGCCAACTGTGAGAGCCTCAGAGAGAAGCACAGGCTTCTTCTCTTGCTATTGGGTTGTGTGTGTGTGCAGTCACTGCTCAGCCGTGTCTGACTCTTCATGACCCCATGGACTGTAGCCTTCCGGGCTCTTCTGTCCATGAGATTTCCTAAGCAAGAATACTGGAGCAGCTTGACATTTTCTCCTCCAGGGGATCTTCCCGACCTGGGGATCGAATCTGCATCTCCTGTACTGGCAGGCAGAGCCCTTACGACTGGGCCACCTGGGAAGGGAGAAAGACCCTACCATATATTGTGCTGGGTGCATTACAACTGCTATCATACTCAAAGCTCATAACAACCCCATGAGAACAGACTGACATGTACCCCATTTTGCTGATGGGGACACTGACATCAAATTACTCATCCAAGGGCAATAGCTGGTGAATGGTGGCAGATTCAGATTCAAACAACTGGGCTCGAATCACAGCCCCGGAACACTGGAGAGCTTAACTTTATGCAACTGTTGAGCTAAACCTTTCCTCAGATTGTGTCGAGACAATGGAAACTACAGCAAGGGGTAAGGCCTGGGACCTAGGGTTCAGGAAAGCAGTACTGAAAGTAATACCGGAAAGTGATACAGGAAAGTATCATTACACACGATGGCAAATTTGAATCGAGCCTGGAAATGCTATACAGTGAATGGTTGTGTTCTCTCCAGATTCGAATGTTGGAAACTAATCTCCACTATGCTGGTGTTTAAAGGTGGGACCTTTAAGAGATGATTAGGTCATGAGGGTGGTGCCCTCACAAATGGGATGTGTGCTCTTTTGAGAGACCCCGGAGACATCCCTTTCCCCTTCCGCCACATGAGGACATCCCAAGAAGACGGCTGCCTGTGAACTCACGAGCTCTCACCAGACACCAAATCTGCTGATGCCTCGACCTTGGATTTTCCAGCTTTCATAACTGTGAAAAACAAGTTTGCATTCTTTATAAGTCACCTAGTCCATGGTGCTGTTATACCGTGACCAAGACAGGTAAGTACTCAGTGACTCATAACTATTCCTTTTCTTTTCATCCTCCTTTTAAGATGTTTATTCTTCTCTGAATATACTATCCTTGGAAGGAAAAGAGTCATCAACACTAGTGGGAATGTATCCATCTAAATTCCACCTATGCATCCTAAGTCACTTCAATCACATCTGACTCTTTGTGACCCCATGGACTGTAGACCGCCAGGCTCCTCTGTCCATGGGGATTCTCCAAGCAAGACTACTGGAGTGGGTTGCCATGCCCTCCTCCAGGGGACCTTCCTAACCCAGGAATTGAACCTGTATCTCTTATGTCTCCTGCTTTGACAGGAAAGTTTTTTACCAGTAGCACCACCTGGGAAGCCCTAAATTGCATCTATATACTTGCAGAAATATAAATCCAATAATATTAAAACTTCTTAAAAGAGCACCTTTGAGCTTAGATTGTTGGGGGTTGAGCAGATCTTTAGGCACCAGAGCCATCTGGAAGAATCTCCTTCTGCTTTGTTTCCCCGTGTGGATTATTGGGATCATAGAGGGAAAAACAACTCAGCAGGTAGGTGTTTTGTGGGGTGCGGGAGATTATGGATGTCATCAGCACTCATCAAAATTAAGAAGGAAGCTTATTTTAACTACTTTTATTTTACTGACCTTCAGTATTTTCCCCTCTGCATTTCCAGTGTATTCCTCACTCTTTAACAGGTATCATGTCTGCATTATGAAACGACCCACCTGCATCCCATTTCCTCCAGCAAGCCAGCACCTCTGAGCTACTGCCAGGAGCTTAAGGACTTATAAAGCCTCTTTGTACTCCTGACCCTCCCCGGGATGTAACACAATGGAAGTAGACAATTGCCACTTAAAAGGAGACTTAATGGTGGAGGGTTTCCCCCATTACCTCAGGATCCAATCTGCCATCACTTCTGGAATATGACAGCAGTCACCCTCTGTAACGCCTTTTCCAGTCTGACCTCCATGCTGGCGTGGGAACGGTTTTTCTTCAAGAGCATGCTGACTCCTCCGCTAATGTTCTGCAGTGGTTCTCAATTACTTGAACCATAGACTTTCTCGCCACGGCTTCCAATGCTCTGCCCAGCTCCCAGCCTTACCTCTTGCATCTTCCTGTTTTGATCTCTATTCCCAATCAAAGTGCTCTCAGCCTTTGGATGGCTTTGCTGTCGTCCAGTCGCTCAGTTGTGTCCTGCTCTTTGGACTGCAGCACACCAGGCTTCCCTGTCCTTCACCGTCTCCCAGAGTTTGGTCAAACTCATGTCCATTGACTGACTTACCTTTCCTCTTATCTCCGGGCTTTTGTTCATGGTATCCCACCTGCCTAGAGCTAATCCCCACCCCTCCCCCATCTCTGGGGTATTGGCATCACTTTTTCAAGAAAGCGTTTTGGAACCCCTTTCGGTCTGTCTTATGATCCAGCAAGTAGTTCAAAGAGCCTCCATCCCTCCCCTACCACAGCCCAAAGTAACCGGCTACTTCTCTATAATTTCCAATGGACTGTATGCTCCCTGATGACAGGGAGAATTTGTTCTTTAGCTGATTGCCCAGTGCCTGGCATACAGTAGAGAATCAATAAATACCTGTTGAGTGAATAAGCAGAGGTCCCCCATCAGTAAGAAACACGACCCAAGCAGAGAGAGAGAGAGACAATAGGAATTTTTAATGCATGGGAAGTCCTGCAGGGACTCTGGGCAGATCCACGGGGAGCAGGAAGAGGCAGGGGTCCTGCCGACCCAAACATGTCTGGAAAATGAGCGTCCTGAAGACCCGAGCTTCCTCACTGCTGGTGACCCTCGGGGCCTCCTTCCTGACGCTGAAAGGGGCCCAACTGGCTCTCTACAGGGCTCCTCCCGGGGCCCATGGCAGGAAGGAAGCCGAGGGGTGGATGGCAGGAGGAAGGAAGAAGAGGAAAGGCCGCTGGGTCTCCGACCGAAAGCTCCTGCCTCGGGACTGACCGCCATCCGTAAGAAAAAGTTTAAAAAGGAGAGACTTTGACAGTCAAATTATACCTTAGAAAAAATAAAAGCTGGGGGCAAATGAAGCAATCAGTGGTGACAGAGTCCCCCGTCGGCTGTCCACAAGAGAGTCTGCTTTGGCCTTGCTGGCAAGCCTCCTCCGCCAAGCCCATCCTCAGGGTCCTCCACCCACTGCCAGGCCCCGGATCCACGGGAGCACCGCTCGCCCTCCCCCGGAGAGTCCCTGTGCTCATGGAGGGCGGCGCCCGCCCTCACCGGCCCTTGGACTCCCCGTACGTGTTCCGGGCCATGGACACCATCTTCTCCTCGCACGTGACTTTGGTGTCCTTGAGGATGCTGTACCACACCATACCCGCAGGCCGGACCTCCTCGCTGCGGCAGAAGAGGTAGGGCACGGTGTCCACACGGCTCTGGATGTGGGCGCTTCGCAGGAGGCTGGAACAGTGGCCGCTCACCCTCTCCAGCCGCCGGAGGATCAGGTGGGCCTTCCTGGAAGACAGGAGGGGAGGGTGATGAAGCTGGAGGAGCCCAGGTCAAAGGGTCAGGACTTCGAGGTGGTCAGTAAAGGTCAATGGATGGATGAGGGCTTCTTGTCACAACAGTTTTCTAGCTGTAAGTGTGATATTGTGAATGCTTCTTCAAAAATCACTTTGGAATTTGTCCTCAATTGTGCCATGTGCAAAAAGTGAAAGAGAGGACAATTGCATGGATACCAAGGGAGGAGGGGGTAGGATGGATTGAGAGATAGGGATTGACATATATATACTATGGGCTTCCCCAATGGCTCGGCTGGTAAAGAATCTGCCTGCAACGCGGGAGACCTGGGTTCAATCCCTGGGTTGGGAAGACCCCTTGGAGAAAGGAATAGCTACCCACTCCAGTATTCTGGCCTGGAGAATTCCATGTACTGTATAGTCCATGGGGTGGCAAAGAGTTGGACACAACTGAATGACTTTCACTTTCACTTTAATAAATAAAATAGATAACTTATGAGAACCTACTATATAGCACAGGAAATACTACTCAATGCTCTGTGGTGAAGTAAATGGGAAGGAAATCCAAGAAACAGGGAAATATGCTTATACGTGTGGTTGATATGCTTATCTCATTTTGCTGTACAGCAGAAACTAAATAAAGCAAATATAATAATAATAAAATAGAGAGAGGTGTAAGTTTTGACCTAACATATTCACTTCTACAATATAAAACTTATAATTTGTAGTTTTATTAAATTTGAAATGAGCAAAAAACTTATAAGCCTTAGAACTCTGGCCAAGTAATAATTATTATAATGATGATAAATGACAAAAAGAATAACTAAAATAAATTAACACCACATGCTAGATGCTGGGTAAGCAATGTATATACACTTTAAAATCTGTATTTAACCTTTACAACAACCCTGAAAATGCTTCCCCCTTATATTTAATGGGTATGGAACCCAAGTTTCAGAGAGATGACACCACTTAACCAAGCTCAAACATAAAGGAAACCACTGAAGTGGTCACCCACTAGGTCTGAAGCATGTCCCTCTCTGTCTGCTGTCTTACTGCTCTTCCCTCATACTCTTTTCTCACAATCAGAAAAAAAGCTTGCCTTTTGGGCTTCTACTTCATGAAAGCCTTTATATCTGTATCCCCAAATCAAATGTCTCTCATTCTCCTTGTCTCTAAAACAGTGACGGTAGCCTTACTTCAGAAACTGGTTGTGAGATTAACTAAGAGAGATGCCCAAAGGCTGGCCTTGAGTATGCTCTCAGCAAAGGGTAGCTTTTATTCCAGAGAACTATTGTGATGATGTCTCAGGATCAAGGTCATACCACACACTAGTCCTAGCAAGAATTGCCTTGGACTATGGAGAATACTCTTGAGAGTCCCTTGGACTGCAAGGAGATCCAACCAGTCCATTCTGAAGGAGATCAACCCTGGGATTTCTTTGGAAGGAATGATGCCAAAGCTGAAACTCCAGTACTTTGGCCACCTCATGCAAAGAGGTGACTCATTGGAAAAGACTCTGATGCTGGGAGGGATTGGGGGCAGGAGGAGAAGGGGATGACAGAGGATGAGATGGCTGGATGGCATCACTGACTCGATGGACGTGAGTCTGGGTGAACTCTGGGAGTTGGTGATGGACAGGGAGGCCTGGTGTGCTGCGATTCATGGGGTCACAAAGAGTCGGACACGACTGAGCGACTGAACTGAACTGACTGATGGTGATCATCATTAGTAATTTATCTAGAGCTCTTTATGCAGCACCAAAGAGAGGCTCCTCAAGGAGATCTGACGGCTGCAGAGAAAATTAAGGCAAGTGTCTCTGAGATCACCTCACCCAGGGTTTCTCAGCAGGGCACTGTCGACATGTGGGCTGGGATATTCTTTGCTGGAGGGGCAGTCATGCAGCGTCCCTACACCTCCGCCTGCAAGATACCTGCTCCTGCAGTCCAAGGCATAACAAGAAAACTGTGTCTAGACATTACCAAATATCCTCTGTCGAGCAAAATCACTCCATTTGAGGGCTTCCCCGGTGCTCCAGTGGTTAGGAACCCACCTTACCATGTGGGGGAACACAGTTTTGGCCCCTGGTCCTGGAAGATCCCACATGCCACGGGGCAACTAAGCCTGCCCACCGCAACACTGAAGCCCATGTGCCCTACCGCTCGAACTTCACAATGAGAGAAGCCATCAGAGCAAGAAGTCCCAGCCCTGCAACTAGAGAGTAGCTCCCACTCACCACAACTAGAGAAAGCCTGTGTGCAATGATGACCTAGCGCAGCAAAAATAAGTCAAAATTAAAAAAAAAAAATTCACCCCGTTTGAGAACCAACAACATGGTCTCATGAAAGGTATGGAAACAGAGGCTTCGAGAGGGTCACAGCAGAAGTCAGCTTTGCTGTCCGGGTGTCTGTCTCCACGTGGGATCCACTTTCTGCTACATCTCCGCATCCTCAAGATGCCTGGAGATCCTGAGGGGCCAGAGGCGAGGCCCTCTCCTGCTGTCCTCTGCATGCCCCTTGGAGACCCCCAAGAGGGAGGCATTTTACAACAGCAGACCCCACAAATGGGAGACTGTGTCAGGCACCTGCGTGGCGGCTGGAAAAGGGCCGGGCTTATGTGTGTAGGTCTTGTGGGCATGATTTATGAGGTGCCTTTCAAAAAGTCCTCTTTGTATAGCTCACCACTTGGGTGGAATATTTCCTGAGGTGCCAAGAATTCATAGCTTCATAATCACACTCGCCCCACAAGGCTCTCTCACCTCTGGCAGGCGCCTCCCTGGGGTGGGGAGGGGAACCAGAGGGGCTTACTCCCAGGCCTTCTCATTTCGGCTCTTGCTCTGTTCCTTAGCAGCTCTGTGTCCTGGGGAACTTGAACATCTCCAAACCCGCTTCTTCCTTTGATGAGCAGGTTGGGGTGAAGTTAAAGGAGACAGAGTCACTGCTTGCACCTTTGCTGAGCGTTTGTTGCACGGCAGAGTTCCCAATTCAGTAGGAAAGATACACAAGTGGAAAACTGCAAGGCAGGTGGCAAGAGCAACAATAAAAGGAGGTGTGGGAGCTGTGGGGAACAGAGGACAGTACGGTGCGGGGATTGGGAAATCCAGGAAGACTTCCTGGAAAGGGGGGAACTTGTGCTGAGTCTCCATGATGAGTAGGGTTTGCACAAAGAAGAGGGAAAAGGCATAACAGGAAGCCCAGGGAAAGTCCCAGAGAGAAGGGGTTTAAGGTGGCAGCCGGTGTGCCAGTGGGCTCACAGTGGGAAACTGGAGACGTGGCAGGAGCCAGGCCACTGCAGCTTAGAAGCTGGGGGTGGGTTGTATAGAGTAATGGTGCACCACACAGGCTCGAGAGCCTGACTGCTGAGGTTCGAATCCTGCCCCAGACACTTACGAGCTCTGTGATATTGAGGACATTGTCTCACAAACTGTGCCTCAGTTTCCTTACCCACAAATGGGAATAATGACTAGGTCTACCACAAAGAAGGTAGTAGTGAAAGTTACTAAGTCCGACTCTTGCAAACCCATGGACTGTATGTAGCCTGCCAGGCTCCTCTGTCCATGGGATTCTCCAGGCAAGAATATACTGGAGTGGGTTGCCATTTCCTCCTCCAGGGGATCTTCCCAACCCAGGAATCTAACCCAAGTCTCCTGCATTGCAGGCAGGTTCTTTACCGACTGAGCTATGAGAGAAGTCTACCACAAAGGCTGTTTTAAAAATGAAAGAAGAAATCAATGAATTTATAATCAGCACTCCATAGGGGTAAGTGGGGACTTACTGAAGACTTCCAAGCAACAGTTTTCAGAGACAAACTGCTTAAAAACATTTCTGGCTGCATTGAGGATCGAACTGGGGAGGGTAAGACCAGCAGAAAGGAACCAGGAAGAGACATATCCAGGTGTTGCATATTTCTTGCCATTGTACTTAGGGATGCAGGCCTGCTTCTTTGCCTACTTTTAAAAAGCTACTTATTCTGTTTCCTTATTCATAAAATGGGGATCACATTTGTCCACATTATAGAGTTGAAGCAATAATTAAATAAGTTAATATGTGCAAAACTCTTAGTAGAAAGCATCATTAGTGCCACCACCGCTACCACCACCATGATTTGTATACTGATTTAAGCTTTGAGCACTTCTATAAGCCATTGCCAGGAGACAGAAATAGTAACAGCTTCTAATGCAGAAGCAGAGTTCCAGGTTTGAGGATATGCTTGGAGCTATGGGAATATATAAAGTGGACATTCAATTATTAATTTGGGGACTCAGACAAATCTTCCCAGGGGGCATAACATTTGAGCTAGTTGTTCAAAGGTGACATGGGTAGATGGGAAGGCAGAGGAAGTTGCTTACTGATTTAAAGAGAGCATAAACCATCAGTTTTTTTGAAATGGTTAGTGCAAAGAATGGGTGGGACAAGAGTCAGTTTGGTAGAGATCAGACCATCCAGACGCTTTTGAGCCATGGTGAAGTATTCTACTTTGAGGGCAATGGAGAGTCATTGTCTGGTCTGCATGTGTGCAAGCATGCTTAGTCATGTCCGACTCTGTGACCTCAGTGACTAGAGTCCACCAGGCTCCTCTGTCCATGAGATTCTCCAGGCAAGAATACTGGATTGGGTTACCATTGCCTCCTCCAGGGGACCACCCTGATCCAGGGGTTGAACCCACGTCTCCTGTGTCTCCTGCACTGGCAGCTCAATTCTTTACCACTGAGCCACCTGGGAAGCCCCTATTGTCTGATCTAGACAGCCACATAAGTCACAAATACGAAATGAGATTGGGGAAACGTGTCCTCTAAGATGTCCACATGCTTTGTCTCCAAGGGCCCAGCCACTTCCATAGAGATCATCTTGGAACTCAACTGGACAAGCCTGTGTATAGATGGAAACTAAAGACTGAAATGAGAGAACAATTTTCCTAAAGAACCACCTTAAGTCAGTAACAAAAGCAAAACTAGAATCGGGGCTCTGAGTGTCTAGAGCTGAGATGACAGATTTGGTTTTGAAGTCCCAGATTCAAATCCTAGTTCTATCACTTAGCTATGTTGATCATGAGCAAGCTCTTCAATGCTACTAACTCCCAGTTAATGCATCAGTAAAATGAGAACAACAACAGTGTTTCTGGAAGATGAGAGGACCTGGGTGATTTGCATAGTTCTCAGTAATGTTAGTCAAGATATTTTGCAGTGGAAAGGACATAGGCTCCAGAGTATGTTAGGGCAAGCCATTTCTTCTCTTCTTCTCAGTTTCCTCATTTGTAAACTGAGGGTGCTGCTGCTGCTGCTGCTAAGTCGCTTCAGTCGTGTCCGACTGTGCGACCCCATAGACGGAAGCTCACCAGTAGAGATGCTTATTTTGTAGGACTGCTGCTCAGCTGCAGTGAAATTACTGCCATAAGCGTCCAACAAGGAATTTTCACTTAACAGGAACTAAACCAAATTTTAGTTTGCTTAACTGTCTCCTGCTCTTTCTCCACCAAACACGATGCTTCAGTGAGATGTGCAATGAGACAAAGGCAAGAGAATTCAGAAGGTGAAGCCATGAAGAGAAGGGTTGGAGGTGTTCAGAGGCTGGAGCAGGGTGCGGGGTGAGAGACCGAAGGTGAGATTGCTGGGTAATACATTGCAGGCAATGGAGATTCATAAATCAAAGGCTAGGCATGCCCCCAAGCTTTGCCTGGAGGGGGAAAGCACAGGTCAGAGTGACCACTTTTCTCAAATACCGGAAATGAAATCCTCCTCCTTGGATACCGGACGCGGGCCCAGCAGGATGGGAAGCCAGAGGGGAAGGAGGGACAGCACACGTTAGTCTATCACTGTACCAGCAGGCGAGACTGACACAGGGGTGGCTTGTGAAGGAATCAGCGGCTGGGCTCGGACACCGCTTCTCCAGGAACCGCGGGACCTGAAGTGACTACACTTCCCAGCACCATTACCCACTTCGCTGTTGACACAGTTATTGGACAGAATCTAATTCGAAGGGAGCCATGGGATGGGGCAAAAGAGGAGAGACAGCAAGGGAACATTTCCGTTGGCCTCTCTCCCTAATCTCTGTCTCCTTGAGCAAAGCTTAAGTCTCTGTGCTAGCTGACCTCAAGCTTGATGAGCGTCAATGGCACGGCACAGCTGCCACACTGGAACACCACCGCTGGAAACAGAGAGGGCAGATTCAGGGAAGTGAGGTCTTCCATCTGAGCTGCCCCTGTCAGGCCACATCTGGAGAACCCCACTCGCTTCTGCTAAGAGTGACACACGCGAACTGCAGCCAGATCGTGATGCCGAAGGCTGTCTCAAAAGCAAGTCTCCTGCAGGAGTGCTGCAAGTAGGAGTCAGGTGTGTCCCTGAAGACGGGCGGGTATTTAGGAAAATAGTTATGATGTTCTAGTAAATAAAAGTAAGAGGGGAGAACCCTGAGGATCAGGGATGACAGTGATGACAGGCAAGTGAGGACCCGCCAGGTGCCAGAAACCTAGGTAACATTGTCTTAAACCTAGGTGACAGAGGAGCATCACACGGGCCTAAGGAAGTAACTGGACAACTGGGCAAAACGTTTATACATATTTGTTTATAATAAAAAAGTAAGAAATCTAGTTGGTCTTTATTTAATAGAGGGCTAAATTAATGTGTGATAAATTCATATAATTGAAGGAATCTTTTAAAAGTCAACTTATGTGCATATGCATCTGTAGGAAAAGACTTGTGCTATTAAGTGTAAATAGGCAGAAAACAGAGCTAAATGAATGTATTTGATCAACATAGCAGAGTGGACAGAAGTGCAACTATGTGGTCTACAGAGGTCAACATATCCTTAAGTCTGAATCAGTTTCCTTACTCATGAGCAGATCCGTGTCACATCCATATCGATCTCTGGAGAAATATATGCACATTGTAACCAATTTTATCTCTCTGGGTAGAGACTAGGAGTCCAGGGAACAACATATATAAAATATATATGGGGTCACACAGAGTAGGACACGACTGAAGTGACTTAGCATAGCATAGCATATATATATATATGTGTATATATATATATATATATATATATATATATATATACACACACCTGTCTCATTTACACATTACAGAATGAACAAGAATTACTTTTAGGACAAAATACAATAAAAGGCATTTCCATTTTGAACACATGCACACATACACACATTTTTAGTCTGGTATGATGAATGTGAGCGATGAAGCCATGGTTTTATGGCTTCCCAGCGGTTCACTGGAGTTACTTTCAGAATACCCACATCCAGTTTAGCCTCAGACCACCCCCATTAAACAGAAAATCAGAAGCTCGGGTACTGCCGTGTAAACATATTTCCTCAACACCAGGTTTGAAATACGATTTGTAAAGTGACTAGCAAAAATATTTACATTTGGCTTTGTGTCCCTCTTGTTCTCTCATAAGAAACCATGAGGCCTTCCAAGAACTCATTTCTAAACTGATGGTAAGAATGACTAAATCTCAACAAACCCAAAAGTATTTCAGTTTGGAACAGATGGAAATTTCAACAACCTCAGATATGCAGATGATACCACCCTATTGGCAGAAAGAGAAGAGGAACTAAAGATCCTCTTGATGAAGGTGAAAGAAGAGAGTGAAAAAGCTGGCTTAAAATCCAGCATTCATAAAACTAAGATCGTGGCCTCTGGTCCCATTACTTCATGGGAAATAGATGGGGAAAAAATGGAAACAGTGGCAGATTTTATTTTCCTGGGCTCCAAAATCACTGCACACAGTGACTGTAGCCATGAAATTCAGACACTTGCTCTTTGGAAGAAAACCTATGACAAAGCGTATTAAAAAACAGAGACATCACTTGGCCAACAAAGGTCCATATAGTCAAAGCTATGGTTTCTCCGTATGGATGTGAGAGTTGGACCATAAGGAAGGCTGAGCGCCAAAGAATTGATGCCTTTGAACTGTGGTGCTGGAGAAGACACTTGCAAGTCCCTTGCACAGAAAGGAGACCAAACCAGTCAATCTTAAAGAAAATCAACCTTGAATATTCATTGGAAGGACTGATGCTGAAGCTGAAACTCCAATACTTTGGCCACCTGATGTGAAGAGCCAACTCATTAGAAAAGACCCTGATGCTGGGAAAGATTGAGAACAGGATACGAGGGTGACAGATGAGATGGCTGGATGGAATTACTGACTCAATGGACATGAGTTTGAGCAAACTCTGGGAGATGGTGAAGGTTCAGAAAGACTGGTGTGCGGCAGTGCATGGGGTCACAAGGAAATCAGACACAATTTAGCAACTGAACAACAACAAGATAATTATGTACATTGCTATATTATTAGTCTCTTGATGAAAGTAAAAGTGGAGAGTGAAAAGGTTGGCTTAAAGCTCAACATTCAGAAAACGAAGATCATGGCATCTGGTCCCATCACTTCATGGGAAATAGATGGGGAAACAGTGGAAACAGTGTCAAACTTTATTTTTCTGGGCTCCAAAATTACTACAGATGGTGACTGCAGCCATGAAATTAAAAGACGCTTACTCCGTGGAAGGAAAGTTATGACCAACCTAGATAGCATATTGAAAAGCAGAGACATCACTTTGCCAACAAAGGTTCGCCTAGTCAAGGCTATGGTTTTTCCTGTGGTCATGTATGGATGTGAGAGCTGGACTGTGAAGAAGGCTGAGCACCGAAGAACTGATGCTTTTGAACTGTGGTGCTGGAGAAGACTCTTGAGAGTCCCTTGGACTGCAAGGAGATCCAACCAGTCCATTCTGAAGGAGATCAGCCCTGGAATTTCTTTGGAAGGAATGATGCTAAAGCTGAAACTCCAGTACTTTGGCCACCTCATGTGAAGAGTTGACTCATTGGAGAAGACTCTGATGCTGGAAGGGATTGAGGGCAAGAGGAGAAGGGGATGACAGAGGATGAGGTGGCTGGATGGCATCACTGACTCGATGGATGTGAGTCTGAGTTAACTCCGGGAGTTGGTGATGGACAGGGAGGCCTGGCATGCTGCGATTCATGGGGTTGCAAAGAGTCGGACACGACTGAGCGACTGATCTGATCTGATATTATTAGTGGGGGGATGTTCTGTGGGACATTTGTTCAGACTCACAGTGTGTCTTGCTCGTATTTATCTCTTCTAAGACATTGTCAATTTTAAGACATGCTATTGATTTAATAACAGCCTTTCAAGAAATGAAGAAAGAACTCAACGTAATGTGCACATCGACTGTGCACAGTCCATCTTGATTTCTGAAATGTCAAAATATGCAGGAAAAAAAATGAAAATGCATCTAAAATGATAGGAGTATGGTTCTAGGAGCCTAAGTTTGCTCTTGTTTCCAACATCCTAGAAATTCCAAGAGAGTGAATCCAAGATATCTAAGGAAAGAGCTAACATAATCTTGGACCGAAGAATGTATACTGACATCCCAGGCTTGAATATTTTCATGAAGAACAAAGCAATGACAGTTCATAGCATGTTCTAATCCTTTTCAGATGGGAAATGCTTCTTGTCTGGTTATGTTTAGAAACAGCCTAGAATGAATCAAGCCTGGAATGATTTCTGTTATCTATTAGCAATGTCCGCCATGGAAACAACAGGGGCTGATAACAGAAATACAGTGTTTCTACCATAAATGAGATGAAAAGACAACCCTCAGAATGGAAGAAAACAATAGCAAATGAAGCAAGTGACAACAGATTAATCTCCAAAGTACACAAGCAGCTCACGCAGCTCAATGTCAGAAAAACAAACCACCCAATCGAAAAATGGTAGAAGACCTAAACAGACAAGTCTTTGAAGAAGACATACAGATGGCCAGTTAACACATGAGAAGAGCTCAACATCATTCATGATTAGAAAAGTGCAAATCAAAGCTACAATCAGAATGGCCATCATCAAAAAATCTACAAACAATAAACGCTGAAGAAGAAGTGGAGAAAAGGGAAACCTTTGGCATAGTTGGTGGGAATGTAAAATGATATAGCCACTCTGGAGAGCAGTATGGAGATTTCTTTAAAAACTGGGAATATGACCCAGCAATCCCACTACTGAGCATATACCCTGAGGAAACCATAATTCAAAAAGACACATGTGTACTCCACTGTTCATTGCAGCACTATTTACCCCAGCCAGGCCATGGGAGGCAATTTAGATGTCCATTGACAGATGAGTAGATAAAGAAGCTGTGGTACATAGATATAATGGAATATTATTCAGCCATAAAAAGGAATGAACTTGAGTCAGTTCTAGTGAGGTGGACAAACCCAGAGCCTAGTATGCAGAGTGAAGTCCATCAGAAAGAGAAAAACAAATATCATATATTAACACATAAAGATGGAATCTGGAAAAATGATACTGATGAAAGTATTTGCAGGGCAGGAATAGAGACACAGACATAGAGAAGAGACTTGTGGACACAGCAGAGGAAGGAGAGGGTGGGACAGATTCAGAGCAGCAGTGAAGAACATACATTCAGATCAGATCAGATCAGTCGCTCAGTTGTGTCCAACTCTTTGCAACCCCATGAATCGCAGCACGCCAGGCCTCCCTGTCCATCACTAACACCCGGAGTTCACTCAGACTCACATCCATCGAGTCAGTGATGCCATCCAGCCATCTCATCCTCTGTCATCCCCTTCTCCTCTTGCCCTCAATCTCTCCCAGCATCAGAGTCTTCTCCAATGAGTCAACTCTCCGCATGAGGTGGCCAAAGTACTGGAGTTTCAGCTTTAGCATCATTCCTTCCAAAGAAATCCCAGGGCTGATCTCCTTCAGAATGGACTGGTTGGATCTCCTTGCAGTCCAAGGGACTCTCAAGAGTCTTCTCCAACACCACAGTACGAAAGCATCAATTCTTCGGTGCTCAGCCTTCTTCACAGTCCAACTTTCACATCCATACATGACCACTGGAAAAACCATAGCCTTGACTAGACGAACCTTTGTTGGCAAAGTAATGTCTCTGCTTTTGAATATGCTATCTAGGTTGGTCATAACTTTCCTTCCAAGGAGTAAGTGTCTTAATTTCATGGCTGCAGTCACCATCTGCAGTGATTACCATATGCAAAATAACTAGTGAGAAGTTGCTGTATAACACAGGGAACTCAACGTAGGGCTCTGTGACAACCCAGAAGGGTGGGGTAGGAGGGGTTCAAGAAGGTGGGGACATATGTATACTTATGATTGAGTCACACGGCAGAAATTTCTGTATGGCAGAAATCAATACAACATTGTAAAGCAATTATCCTCTAGTTAAAAAAGTATGTGTACTTATATAACTGAGTTAAAAAAAAGAAAAGAAAGATATTTTGAAAAATGTAGCAAATATTTTCAAATTAATGTAAAATGATTTGTAACATGTAAATAAAGCATTATATGATATAAAGAAAAACAGAAATATCTAGACATACATTTACTCTAGACAGATCAACTTCACTGAAATAGAATCTCTTCAAGTGCTGACTCTCTTCTCTCTCTCCATCAGACATACCTGAGAGGATGGAGAAGCTCAGGAGTGGTCAAGGGTATTTGATTGGAGCAAATTCTGACCCCTGACAACCTATAAGTAAAGTTTTTCAGGTCTCCTAATAGGAACCGTATGGCTGGGACAGCTGGGTGTCAGCAGGTCTTCTCTGAGCAGTTGTTTGCAGGAACCTGTGGTTGCCATGGGAACCAAGCTCCAGAGGACATTGGCCTGATGGATTTAGGTAGCAGTAAGAGTCACCCTTTTGTCACTAAATTTTATGGGGGTACCCAACCAAAGATCCATGGAGAAGCAGAGAACATTTGGGGGCTTGGTGGTTAGAGGCCAACAAAATCCTAACAGAGTTCATCTCATGATACTAGGGTGCTCCTGGGAAAAACTCTTACTGTCCTAGCCATCCTAGGTTCCTGAAGAACATGCCATGCTGGGCTAGAGGTGAAAAGACACTTTTGGTGTGTCTCTTCTCTGGTTTCTTTGACCTTCAGGGCTGCCTGGTTCCCTCTCTTTGCAGCTGGAAGGGACCTTGGAGTCCAGCCCTTTTGTGTTGTAAATGAGGCCCGGAGGAAAGAGGCAACTTGTCCAAGGTTACACAGCAAGCTGGTGATGAAGCTAGAACAGAAACCCAAGGCAGGGTCTTGCCCTTTCTCCTTCACACCTGGATGTTCTGCAGACTTGCTAACCTTTAAGAGGCTGGTACATCTACCCACAAGGATCCTCTCTTTAAAACACTGACCCAGCTTTTGAAAGAAAAATGACTCATGAATAGGACTCATAAAGAGCCATTATGATATGACTTCAGCTGCAGTCTTCGGCCTTCCCTTCTCCTCCTCACCCTGAACTCTCCACTCCCCTGAGATTTGTCCTTCCTGACTGAAGTATATTCTCTTACCCTGCCCTCTCTCACTCTTGGGGCTTCCCTGATGCCTCCATGGTAAAGAATCTGCCTGCAATGCAGGAGACGCAGGAGATGAGGGCTCGATCCCTGGGTCAGGAAGATCCCCTGGAGGAGGAGAAGGCAACCCACTCCAGTATTATTGTCTAGAGAATTCCCTTGACAGAGAAGTCTGCTGGAATACAGTCCATAGGGTCACAAAGAGTTGGATACAACTGAGTACACACACACACACACACACACACACACACACACACACACACACCCTTGCACAGGTTGTTCCTTCTGACAAAAGCACACCTCTCCTCCCACCTTTAGGATTCCAGCTTATTCTGGATTTGTGAGCAGGCACTCACTTTCCTCTCTAGGAATTCTTCCTTGAGCTGCAGGTCTGGATTAGCTGCACCAACAGCTGCATCTAGAACCTTGTCACTCAAAGCATGGTTTTTAAACCAGCAACACTAGTATCACCTAAGAACTTGTCAGAAATGCAGATGCTCAAGCCCATTCCAGGACGCTGAGTTGATCTAAATTGTAACCAGACCTCCAAGTGATTCTCGTGCACACGAAAGTTTGACAGACATTGCTCTAAAATGCATTGCCTACCCTCTTTATCACATGCTTCTTGTGACATATTTCAGTCTTTTTCTCACTAGATGCTGAGCCTGTCAAAGATAGGAGCTGTCTTCTTCGAGCCCAAGGTCTGGCACATAGCAAGTACAATAAAAGAATCAATGACTCTATAAATTAATAAGTGAGGGTCTCTTCAAGTCTCTTAATATTGGCAAGGGCAATGCATTTCTTGATAATGTTATTTCTAAGCCAGAAAAATTTAGATTTTGTAGAGTTCAGTTGTTTCCAGTTGTGGTCCTTGATAGCTCAGGCAGACCTCATGGATCCTTGGGATTGGAGCGGGGAAGCTGAAGAGGAGACCCAGCAAGGGGGCTCCAGGTCACTGCCTCTAACTCCTACCAGAACAGCTCTGCAGTCTTCCGGCTTACACACCCACTCATCCCATTATCCGATTGTTCAATAAGTCATGGTTTAGCACCTGAGTGGATAGGACATAAAGTATAAACTATAAATTGACGTTGTGGTGGGGATGATATCTTAGAGATAACACAAAAGTAAACACATAAGTGGACTTCCTTGGTGGCTCAGTAGGTAAAGAATCTACCTGCCAGTGCAGGAGACACAGAAGACATGGGTTCTATCCCCAGGTTGGGAAGATCCCCTGGAGAAGGAAGTGGCAACCCACTTCAGTACTCTTGCCTGGGAAATCCCATGGATAGAGGAACCTGGCAGGCCATAGTCCACAGGGTCACAAGAGTCAGACATAACTAAGTGACTAAACCACCACCACCATGAAATAGATAAGCAATATAAGATACTAAACTAGTAGCTACAACACAGAAAATTAAAACCTGAGGGTGTGATAGAGTAGAAATTTTAGAAGATTCCCTGAGGAGGTGGCATTCTAGCTAAGAGCTGGGGCTCTTTGTAAGCTTTATTTAGAAAACAGGTTTTTCACTGTTTTAAAAAAAAAAAAAAGAAAAGAAAGAAAGTCTCTTCATCTTTATAGGCCCAGAGAGACCAAGGTTGCCTGGTGAGTTTATCAGCACTGCCAGGATGGATCAGGATGGATCAGGATGCAGCTGTCTCAATTCCCGCTCATGCCAGCGTGGGGCACCAGGGAAACCTCAGATTCCCTCCAGACACTAGAAAGACCTAAGAAGGAGGAAGCTGGGTGGCACAGGCGGGGTTTGGCAGACAGTGGCTGGTGACCAGCTGGCTGGAAGTGAGCAGGTTATCACTGTCCATTACTGACTGGGTTGTTCTGCCTCTTTGAGTGACCAGAAAGGCTTTCCAGAAGATTGATGTCCTAGAGGGTCTTAAAGGAGCCCAGAAGATGATAAAGACAAAGTCAAGAGTGAAGCTCTGGTTTAGCTTCCACCCAAATTCCCTGAAGCCCATGGGAAAGCCAATAAAGGGAGAACGCCTTTCCCCGTGCCTGGGCAAGATGGTAGCCAAGGCGACTCATGCCGCAGCTTTCATCTGAGGCTCTGTGCACCTGTCTGTCTGTCTGTCTGCTCTCTTTTAGCTTTTATCTAACAGAGAGGGAGACAGTTACAAACCCAGGATCCAACAGAACAGATAAGGTCTGTCCCGGGGAAAGACCCCTTTTATCCCTTGACCAAGCCTTGAATTCTTCCAAGGTTACTGCACGTGTTGCAAGGGCTCAGGGTGAAAGCTCAGGGCAGAAGCAGACCCCACAGCAAACTCTGTGTGCCTCCATGCAGCTCATTTAACCCCATGCTATGCTAAGTCACTTCACTCATGTCCGACTCTGTGCGACCCCATAGACGACAGCCCACCAGGCTCCCCCGTCCCTGGGATTCTCCAGGCAAGAATACTAGTGTGGGTTGCCATTTCCTTCTCCAATGCATGAAAGTGAAAAGTGAAAGTGAAGTTGCTCAGTCGTGTCCGACGGGGACCTCCAATTCCTTTCCATTCATAAAATGGGGAGGATACCCTATTTTGTCTGTTTTACAGGGTAATTTTAAAGCTATTTCAAGCATAACATGCTGCCCACTAAGTATTTCAGGAAGTCATGCAATTGTCTCCAGTACCACTGACACAATCCTGGCCTGGAGCACTGCACTCTGTCTCCCGGATTTAGTATCACAACAGCCTCTGGGGCCTCCCTGCTTCCCTCTGGTCGGGACTGCTCTGGTACAGGCTGCCAGTGGCTGTCAGAGGGATCTTTTTCCCTTGAAGATCTGATATCATCTCCCCCTGTGAAAAACACTTGAAAAGCTTCCCATTACCCTAGAGAGATAATCCAAACTCTTTAACCCTGCTTAAAGGGCATTGGGAACTGGCCTCTGCTGACCTCTCCTGTCTTATCTCTTCCCGCTCCTGCTGTCGCACACTTTGCTCCGGCTACACAGAGATTCTTTCAGTTCCTCCACACACAGTGTTTACCAAAGTGTGCAAGGGGTTCCCCTTGGGCAGGAGAAAGGATTTTAGGTGGTACTCAGGAAGATCACACGGCCAGTATTAAACAACAATGAATCACAAGGGGGAAAAGCGTTTAGATCCCCTTTTTCAGTCCCTGCCCTCCTCCAGATTACTTTCAGAAGGAAAGGTTTGATTCACTGTGTTTTAAAGTGCTTCTCTAACACTCACTAATCTTCCCTTTTAAAAGGAAAGCCTCAGGCTCTTCGAGGCTTAAACTGCATTGTTTTCTGGTATTTTGTTTTTCTTCCATTGTACTGAATGCTTAAGTTTAATTTTTATTAAGGGTAGACGGTGCTCGATTTCCCGTTACACAATAATACAGTGCTTTCTTTTCAAATATACTTGGAATAAGTGGGCCTAAGGACAAAATAAAAAATAAAGTGCAGACTGTATGGGAATACGGTAAAAATCCTAAAGTGAAAGTGTTCGTCGCTCAGTCCTGTTGACACTTTGCGACCCTTTGGACTGCAGCCCGCCAGGCTTCTCTGTCCATGGGATTCTCCAGGAAAGAATACTGGAGTGGGCTGCCATTCCTTCTCCAGGGGATCTTCCCCAACCCAGGTCTCCCGCATGGCAGGCAGATTCTTTATCATCTGAGTCACTAGGGAAGCCCACAAAAATCATCAAGGTGGAGGCAAATGATAATTTCAAAATTTACGAGGTTTTAACCCCTGCTCTACATAGGATTATGCCTCTACACTTCACAGGCTACTCCTTTGGCCCCAGACCCTCCGGTCTTCTTCTTCTTCCACGTGCCTGACCCCAACTTACCCCATAGGCCTCACAGTCTCAGTTCTTGGGAGGGCTTCACTGGATTACCCAGGCTGGGTGCCTATGCCTCGCGTCCCCAAAGGGCTCCTCTCTGTCCTTTGGACCTTTATTACTCCTATTCTATTTTTTTAATTGGAAGAAAATTGCTTTATAATGTTGTATTGGTTTCCGCCATACAACAACACAAAGCAGTCATAATTTTATATATATATATATATATATATATATATATATATATATATATATATAATCTCTCCTTCTTGAGTCTCTTCCCTGCTTCCCTCTAGGTGGTTGCAGAGCACGAGGCTGCACCCCCTGTGTTGTCCAGCAGCTATCTACTTTATGCCTGATAGCGCATACATGTCAGTGCTCCTTCAGTTTGTCCCATCCTCTCCTTCCCAGCTGTGTACACAGGTCTTTTCTCTATGTCTGCATCACTGTTCCTTCTCTGCCAAAAGGCTCATCAGTACTATTTGCCTAGATTCCATATATATGCATGGACGCTCAGTCACGTCCGACTCTTTGTGACCCCATGAATCACAGCACGCCAGGCCTCCCTGTCCATCACCAACTCCCGGAGTTCACTCAGACTCATGTCCATCGAGTCAGTGATGCCATCCAGCCATCTCATCCTCTGTTGTCCCCTTCTCCTCCTGTCCCCAATCCCTCCCAGCATCAGAGTCTTTTCCAATGAGTCAACTCTTTGCATGAGGTGGCCAAAGTACTGGAGTTTCAGCTTCAGCATCATTCCTTCCAATGAACACCCAGGACTGATCTCCTTTAGGATGGACTTGTTGGATCTCCTTGCAGTCCAAGGGACTCTCAAGAGTCTTCTCCAACACCACAGTTCAAAAGCATCAATTCTTCGGCGCTCAGCCTTCTTCACAGTCCAACTCTCACATATATGCATTACTATACTATATTTGTTTTTCCTGTTCTTTGCAACTGCTTAATTATGTGGAACAGTGAGCTACACATAGGTAGGGACTGCTTCTGCCTTTTTAACAGTGCAAAATCAACAATCAACCTAAGAAGGGGGCTGTTAAGTCTGTGTTGAATGAATGAATGGATGTCACTGTTGGGTGCGGGATGTGAAACACAGCCCCCCACTGCAGATACTACTTCGGGAAGCTTCAGAAGATACTGACTGTATGTCAATTATGGGCGATTCCTCTATAGCACCTGTCACTGTGGCTGGCATAGTCACTGCCCGTGACAAAAAAAAAAAAAAAAAAAAATCATGCCTTAATACATGTTGTGGAGAAGGCAATGGCACCCCACTTCAGTACTCTTGCCTGGAAAATCCCATGGACAGAGGAGCCTGGTAGGCTGCAGTCCATGGGGTCGCTAAGAGTCGGACACAACTGAGCGACTTTACTTTCACTTTTCACTTTTATGCATTGGAGAAGGAAATGGCAACCCACTCCAGTGTTCTTGCCTGGAGAATCCCAGGGATGGGGGAGCCTGGTGGGCTGCTGTCTATGGGGTCACAGAGAGTCGGACACGACTGAAGCGACTTAGCAGCAGCAGCAGCAGCAATACATGTTGAATTTGTGAATGCATTTAGTCATGGTCACTAATGGATTTTATTCCAGAAAAAAAAAAAAAAAAAAGACAACTCGGATTTCTTATGAAAGAGAAGGAAAAGCCTTCTTCTTAGGGTCCATGACCCTGCCACTGCTCTTCTATGATGTTGGTTAGGACATATGTCCTCAAGGAGGCTACGCTTCCCATTTCTAAAACTGAAAGTGGAAAGTCAGGGGATTGACCGAAAGAGCGGTGAAGTCTCTCTCTTGTCTGAGATTCCAGAAGTCCAAGAAGCTAAAATTCCCAGACTCTTTCATTCTCCTTGCCCGCTTCCTGCCTTGAGTCCTGACATGACCGGAGTGACTGCCTCCCTTCTTTATTTCCTGAAGCCCATTACCAGCCTATGGAGAAAAGGCTCCAATAAAGTCAGATGGGAACAGGGAGAATCTACTGCTCCGCTCACACTCACGCACCCGCCTACCTGGGCCCCAGCTCGTCCTCGCTCCTCCAGACAAAATCGCCGAACTTCTCGTAGTGCGAGTTGTAGTGGTGCTGGACGCGGAACAGCATGGAGGCCGAGACTTCCATCAGCGTGTTGTAGGCGGCCTGCTGCTCCTTGCCGCTCGTGTACCCATTGTACAGATTGTAGATCTTGTCAGCTATCTCTGGGGGAGAGGAGGAAGGGCAGGCACAGATCACAGGACGGTGGAAAAGGGGAGGATGGAGGCGTACCTCACAACCAGGAAGGCGTATCTAAGCAGGAGTTCACCTGTGTGGTCTTTGGGGCAAATAAACCTTAATTCCATCCTGAATATATCATTGACCAGTTGTATTCCATTTTCTTATCTATCAGTTGGAGATAATAATCCACACACAGGAGGGGCATTGGGAGGACTAAATTAACAGGTGGATATAAAGCACTTGACATGGGGTCTGGCACAAAGTGAGCGCTTATGATTGTGCTCGTTAACTGCTCTACTTCTATCTCCTCTCTGCAATATTTCCAACATATTTCTGTGATCAGGTCTAACAAGTCTTCATTTGAAAATCTTTCAAAGAAAAATCTAGATTCTTTTGCTTGCCCTTCATGGCAATTGCTACTCTTTCAGTTATTCCTGCTAACTGATGTAACTAAAACTCATTATGGGCTGCTCTCTTGAACAGAAGGCACATTCTTTCATCTTTTAAGACTTTGAACAAAATTTATGTATGTCCCCATGTCACTGCTTAACAACAACTGCCTTCAGGAGAACTTGAGGGACTTGGGTTCAGGATGGGAGGATCATTTACTTTCTAGGGTTTTCTACTCTGATTTTTATTGTTCTTTAAAAAAAAATGTTCATGTGTCCTTTTAAAATAATAATATAAAAAAATTACCAGGAATCCATCTCAAATCCCCTCTCTTTTAATAAGACTCAATATCTCAGTGTCTCTTCTCATCTGGTACGCAGCCTGATCATCAAGCTTATGACTGAGCCATCTGAAGAAATGTCTCTCTCTGCCCCCCTAGAATGGAAACTCCTTAAAGATGGAGAGCATGTCTGTTCTACACTGCTTTTACCAGGGCTCTTAGAAAATATTTGCTCACCTTGAACTGAAGCACCATCAAGATTCATGAGCTACCATCACATCTTTGTAGAAATTGTATCTACACGTGGTCTAAGAACTAAGTATATGGTGGGTCTGATTTATCGGTTCTTTTTTTTTTTTCAGGTGTTTTGTCTAATGTTTACAATTTCATAGACCAGGAACACGCATGCTGATTCTGACGGATAGTTACTGACTGCAGCTCTTTGCTGAGAATTCTGAGGCCACCCCTGGGCTAGATGGGAAGGTGTGCTGTGATCAGCTAATGATGTCTGCCATGATCAGCTAATGATGTCTGCCACAGGTAGAGCACAGTCTAGTGGTCCTCCACGGGCCACCTTCTTGCCAGCTCTAGGGCACACTGAAGTGGAAGAAAGGGGTCGGTTTCTAAAAGCCTAGGCCACGGGGGAGAACACAGTCGTACGGTTCTGACTCTCCACCATTCCTTTCGTCAAAGCCAGAACACATATTCTATAAAAGAGGAGCAGGTCTGCACACTGGGAAAGATATTGTCGGCCAATCTCAATTTCCTTCAAGGCTTTGATTCATTTAGCTCCATGTTCTTTCCTTTGGCTTTCTTCTCCCTGTGCCAGGTGTGTGTGTGTGTGTGTGTGTGTGTGGCGAAGGAGTGGTGGATAGTGACTGGTGGGTGCAGAACTGAGAGACTGAAAATATGGGAAGGACCCTGGAAGTGAAGGAAATGGGACAGGGGCAGGGGCGTCACCTACCTTCTGCCTTGTTGTCATCCACCAGTGGACAGGCGGTCCTCAGGGTCACTGTGCTGAGCTCGGAGTGCCTCCCTCGTGTATCCACCGCATAGAGAGTGAACCTGTGGTACAACAAGAAAATAGAGAACAAGGCTGTGACTTCAGAGCAAAAGGCCCTGGAAGCTGCAAGGAGAAACACAAAAATCATAGCACAGGAGCGATGGTTGAAAGAACTTGGGGATGATTAGGCTGCAGGAGAAATGATCTGGAAAGAAAAAAAAGATAGTCACTAAGTGTATATCAAAAACCAACTGATTGCTGGGCATTTTGCACTTAATCTCTTCATTTAGTTGAGAAGGAAATGGCACCCCACTCCAGTACTCTTGCCTGGAAAATCCCATGGATGGAGGAGCCTGGTAGGCTATAGTCCATGGGGTCACGAAGAGTCAGACACGACTGAGCGACTTCACTTTCTTTCTCGATTTACAAGTAGCAAGGCTAGAAGGCAGGGGTCATTATCACTTGTATTTCACCAATGAGAAAACAGACTTATTTGTGTATTTTCGAGTGGTCTCACATTTAGGGGGCAGAGCAGCCTGAGTCAAGTCCAGGCAGGACTTGAGACGTAAACCCTGGTGCCGTCTGCTGTGCCTCTGTATACTCATTTAGATACTCTTTTGTTCATTCATTTAACAAATACTAGCTGAGCATTAACTATGTGCCAGGAATTACTTTAGGAGCTAAGATTACAAAGATGAGCAAGAGAGTCAAGGTCCTTGCTTGCATAAAGCTAAACAAAACATAAGTGAAAACTTAGACAATGGTGCATATGAGAAAGAATATAACAGGATCACGCAGCAAAGCCTGAAGTGAAGGCGGGGGTGGGTGCTTTAGACAGGTGTGTCCTGAAAGGCCTTCTTGTTGAGAGGTTTGAACTGGGACCTGAAAATGAGAAGGAACTAGCTTATGGGAGGAAGACCTGGGGGAAAGAGTATTCCAGGCAGAAAGACCAGTAAGTGCACAGTTCTTGAGGAGAGAATGATCCAGACTGTTGAAGGAATAGAGAGCTGGTGTGGCTGTAGCCAAGAGAGATGACGGGGACCTAGTGGGCCATGATAGGAAGTCTGGGAGTTAGTCCAGGTACGAGGCACGTCCCCAGCTTTCAGTGTTGGCACCTGCAGCGCCATGATGTACAAGGAGGGTGGGGCAGGCAGTCTGCGTGGTATTAGAGGGAGGGAACTGGTAAACCACAGACATGGTGGAGTCGGGTCTAGTCCCAGAGGAGACACTGGCCTCTGGCCTACTTTGAGAAGGCTCTCTGATGCTTCACACCTCCACATCTCCAAGTTCTGAAATTAAATAAAGCCAAAAGAGTGAATAAACTTTCAAGAACAGATCATCCTCGGAGGCCAGTGACAATGTGAACAGAAGTGAGAAGGGCTGAGCGTCTGAGTGCTCTGTCTCTGCTGTGCCACCCTCCTTCAGCAGCCTTCACGGGCAGGAGCAGGAGTGTGGAGTGGGCTCCCTGGGTCAAGCACAAGAAACTACAGTCCCAGGGCTCTGATTTCCTTTCCTCCTTCTCCAAAACCTCAACTTGCCTCGTGCTGTGTGTGTGCTAAGTCGCTTCAGTCATGTCTGACTCTGCGACCCCAAGGACTATAGTCCACCCCTCTGTCCATGGGATTCTCCAGGCAAGAGTACTGGAGTGAGTTGCCATGCCCTCTTCCAGGGCATCTTCCCGACCCAGGGACTAAACCCACATCTTTTAGGTCTCCTGCATTGGCAGGTAGGCTCTAGTGCCACCCATGGATGTAACACTACAATTGCCAAGTTACAGAATGGTGAGCCCTGATTGACTGCACATATTAGGTAGCTAATATATATGAGTTGGTTCTCCAGATTAACTATGTGCAAAGTTCTTAACATGTGTCAAGCACTGACCTATGCAGTTTCATCTGTATTACTGTAATTAATTTCCCCAGATGATCCATAGCTACTATTATTCTTTTTATGTTATACACGAGGCTCAGGGAGAGAAAGCAACTTGCCCAGAACCATAGTAATTACTGGGACTGGAAACTAAGTCGAGGTGTGTCTGAGTCCAAAGCCCATGCGTTGATCCACTATCAGCTACTGTCTTCTGCTAAAGGTCTGTGGATGTCACCTCTGTACAAATACAGTTCCACTAGGTACACTTGCCAAATTCCAACTATGTTGAAACAGTGCCATTTCACATGTTTTTCTAATCTTATGAAAACCCGAGAAAATAATCACCCACATTATCTTCATCTTTCAGAAGAGGAAACTGAAAATCAAAAAGTTAGGCAATTTGTCCAAAATCAGAGTCAGACAATGAAGGAACCAGGACCTGTTCCCTAGTTTGTCTCCGTCTGAAAGCCAGGCACTCTGTACTCTCAGCTCTGCTTTGCTGCTGCGGGTCCACACGGGAGGCTCAGATGGTCAGGACTTGGGACTCTCACAGCCCCTCTCAGCTTTAACACCTCATGGCTTGATAACCCAAAGGTGGTTTTCGTAAAAGGCACTATACATCAGAACTTCTTGGTACAAGGGGCACAGTAAGCAGAAGCCAGCATCTTTCTGGAGAAAAGACTGCTTGTCTTCTTTGTGCATTAAAATCTCCTTCTTAACAATAACCCATTTGCTCTTTTGAAGAGCAGCAAGAGGTACTCACGCCGTCCCGAGACTGTGTGTCTAATTTATTCCTTGACGTTGATTCTGAGTTTCACTGTAATTCAGATAGTACAATGACACCGTCCTGAGTTTTCTAGGAAGCCTTGGTGCACAAGGGGATTCATCAGTCCATTGTGTTGGTCCGTGTTTCGGATGCCATGAGCGGAGCTGACAGCAAGGCTCAGAACCATATATGCTCCACATTCTCTGTTGCTATGAGTCACTGCCACTATGCCCAGGACAGACCCATGCAGACACCACCTAGCTCTAGAGGAATGCCAGCACTAACGTCCTACCAGGCTGCTGCCATGGCGACTGAGGTGAGGGGTCCATCAGGGGACAGGTCACCCAGAGCCCAGAAGCAGCCTTGTAGCCCAATCACCATCTACTCAAACCTCAGCTCTGAGGTTCACTAGATGTGTGACCTTGAGCTAGTTGATTATCCTCTCTGAGCCATGTCTCAAATGTAAAACAAAGGAAACAAGTTCCTCCTTGCAGAATTGCTGGTTCAAGTGCAGGAAGTCTCGCTCAGTGCCTGAATATCACGTGAGGCATGGTTGCTGTCTAGTACATGCTCATCAGTGCTTGTCCTCTACATGCATATTCCAGTTAATCTTTGAAATGTATCACTCGGGTGGGATTGCTTGCATTTTATCCATAAGGATGCTGGTTCCAAAGAGGTCAAGTAATTGATCTATTTTTACATATTAACTAAGAAGTAGCGAGGTCTGTCTGAATTCAAAGATGATGTTCTTCAGTTCAGTTCAGTTCAGTCGCTCAATCGTGTCTGACTCTGCAACCCTATGAACCACAGCATGCCAGGGCTCCCTGTCCATCACCAACTCCCGGAGTTTACCCAAACTCATGTCCATTGAGTCGGTGATGTCATCTAACCATCTCATCCTCTGTCGTCCCCTTCTCCTCCTGCCCTCAATCTTTCCCAGCATCAGGGTCTTTTCAAATGAGTCATACTATATTGTCAAATCTAATTTCATCTTTTATCTTTCATCAGCTAGCTTGGAGTGCTAACAAGTGTGGGTCTAAACTTCATATACGTGACTTTAGAGACCTAAATATGGGATATTTTGGCCCCATCTTCAGACAGAAGCCCAACTATCCATCTGCTTTCTGGGTCTTTTAGCTTCAGCCTTTGTCATGAGAACAGCAGCACAGTGATATGTGGGCATCATCTCTCTCTACCTGTTACATCTCAGCTCTGTGAGCAGAGCTCTGTTCTAGCCCTTACTCTATCCAGTTATTGTCTCAGTCAAAGGAAGCAGAAGGTGACGGAGGAGGAAGTCTGGTCTTGGAGATGGCCAGGCGTGGGTTCATTTTCCATTCTATTCCCTTGTTCTGTGACAGTGGACTAGCAACTTAGCCCCCTGTGCTTAGGTCACCTCTCTGCATCAGGTGTCTGGGGTGGGGAGACTGCTGTCACTTCCTAGGTCAGCGTGGATGAATGTGAAGTACAAGTGCTTAACGAGGCGAGTTCTGACTAAGGAGCCTTGCAGAAGGGCTGGAAGCAAGATCATAGTGAAACTTGAGGATGTGAGAATAAGCAAGGGGACAAGGAGAGAGGTAAGGACCGCATTTGACGTCATGGCGTGAGCACTTACTACATTCGCGACATCTAGAAAGTGGCAGAGCCAGACACCAAACCCTGGCCTGCAGCTTGGGTAGAGCGGCATCCGGGCACTGAACACAGTACTAGGAACATGAAAGGCGCTTTTAAATATGTGAGTAAATGAATGAACTTGAACGTGCCACATCTCATTGCTGAATTTCCATTTCTGCATCAACAAAATGGGGATAACTGTACAGACAATGTGTGGCAGTCTCAAGGATTACACAGAGTGACGCCTGAAAAGTGGCTTGTAAGTTGCAGAATTTTATAAAGGTCATATAAAGAGCACTTATTTGGACAAGAGTACTTTCTTGGAGTAGAAGAGAAAAACATTTTATCTGAGGGGAACATGGAAGGCTGTAGTTAATAAAATATGTGAATGAATCTCCAAATGTGAGGAGTTGGAAAAAAACTTAAACACTGCTTTTCCCTTGGCAACTTATGTTTCCAAGGTGTTCCTGTAATATATTTCCTCCATCAAGAGGGTCCGGCGTTACCTCTCTGCTTAGCCAAGCAGCATGAATAACAGCATGCTGGGAAAGAAGTAGTCTTAGGTTTTCAAATGATAAAACCTGGGTAGAATCTTGTTTCCCCAATTGCCAGCTGAGTATTCTTGGGAAGTCACTTCCCTGTCTCTGAGCCTCAGTCTCCACATCTGTAAAACAGGGTGAAATTCACTGTATCTCACAAGTTCAGGATCCAGAGTCAATGATGTTAATGATTGTGGCAGGCCTGGTTTAATCTTTGTTCCCTAAATGGTAGTTTCTGTTTGTGTTAGTAGAGTGACCCAACGTGTCAGTAGAGGTCTCAGGACAGAGGAGTCTTCGGGCCACCCTGCCAGTGGGGGTGGAGCGGGGGAGAAAGAGGAAGATGTTAGCTTCACGGGCCTGGGTCAGAAGTCACAAGGCCATGCGCTCCCTGCCTGTCTCAGCTGTAATTGTAGAACTGTTCCAGAGCCACATCTGAAAGCTGTTAGGGGACCAGGCAGCCCTGGAGGGGCTCTTTGCAAGGGGAAGAAAGTGACAGCCCCTGATGTGGGGAAGGAGGAGAGAATGAGAAGGGAGAGAGACTGAGAAACAGATACACACGTGCACACCCACAAGGCAGAGTGGGAAGGGGGAGACAGACACATGGGGAGGACACAGTCAGAGCCCGTGTCCCTCCGGGGCCAGGAAGCTGCTGGCGGCCTCGGCTCGGTTCTTTCATCTTTACCTGCGCAGGTGGGCTGAGACCCACTGACAATGTGAACTAGAGCGCCTGCTGTTGTTCGGCCCTGCGTGACTCTCTGTGACCCTATGAACTGCAGCACGCCAGCCTTCCCTGTCCTTCACTATCTCCCGGAGTTTACTCAAATTCAAGTTTATTGAGGGTAGGAGGAAAAGGGGGTGACAGAGGAGGAGGATGGGGTGACAGAGGAGGACTCCCGAGCCATCAGCAAGCTCTACAACCTCATTTTACAGGTGGGGGAACCACGGCTTGGAGAGGAGACGGACTTGCCCAGAGGACCTGCTGCCAATCGGTTCAGAATAAAGGCCGTGGCTTTCCCGACCCCTCCTCTAGCGCTCCTTCTCCACGCCACCTTACTTTGCACGCAGTTGACTGACTGGGGCCCAGCTGCCCCTCTGGGATAATCACAGAAGAGGTGGCTCCAAGGATCATGCAGGATGGACTATTTAGGAGCCTGGAGCCCCAGGCTCAAATCCTCGCTACTCTTCCTCTGACTTTGTTTCAGAGGAAAGAACACTGGCCAAGGTGGTTGAAAACTTGGGTTCACGTCCCAGAGACTGTGGGTTGTGAGATCTCAGATCAATCCGGTTTCAGTGTATTGGTATTTCAATGAATGGGGACGTATCTTGGGATTGACCACTCAAATGCAAAGTCTTTTTCAATGTTTCTTTACCACCTTCAGGACAAAGCACAGTCTCCTTACCACGGGCCCCAGTGTGACTCCTTGATGTCCCTCCCTTTGACACCATCTGTCTGGGACTCTATCACTGAGTCTCAAACTCTGGCCACAGATCCAGCCTTGTTGACTGGTCTCCACTGCCTACCCTGTTTTACAGTGGAACCACATTCCATTGCTAACGGACCTCACCTCTCTGTCTTTGCACACACCGCACCCTTCATCAGGGCCCCCTGCCTCCTTCTCCACTCAACCTCCTCCACCTTGTCCTTGGAGCATCAGTCAGCCCTCACCTCCTCCACCCACCCTCCCTGCATAGTGCCAGGTCCTGGCCCATGGGGCATGACTGGGCTGGTGCCCAGACAATTCTCTCTCAATGCATGAGTGTCTGAGTGTCTTCAGAACCGGAACAGGGCTCTGCTCATCTCTCTGCCTGACGCTCCACCTGGTGAGCAGACACCTAAACCATGTGGTGCTCAGCAAACACTGTTAAATGGATGACTGACTGAACGAGTGACTCAGTCAACTATAAGGCACCAATAATGATTCCACTGTCTATAAATCAAGTTTCCCCATCTGTCAAAATGAGCAAAATGTGAATAGATTAAAAGGCCATTAAAGGAGACAGAATAACAGAGTGGCCCAAAGCACGGCTTTGGAATCAGGCAATTCGGTTTTAAGTCCTCGCTCTCCATTTCTTATTTATGTGAGGCCTTGCCTCAGTTAACTCACCTGGAAAATAGGAATCATAATATTAAAACCCACTAAATGGAGTCATTGTTGAATTGCTCACCATGATGTTAGCAGTCAATGAGCGTGAGCTGTGGGCATCGTCATCAATATTACTGTTATTTTTATTAAGCCACTGCCCACAGCTCTGACGCCCTCCCCCTACACCCAGAGTAAGCTCTCCTAGTGGAGACCAGGGGAGGGTAGGTGGAGATGAAGCTGTTGTTGGGCCCATCCGAGACCCCGGGACCCCCTCACAGCAGGGGTGAGAGAATGAAACTGAGACTTTAATTGGCAGTGAGAGCTTCTCACGGATCTGACGGGGGTAAGAGCAGGGACAGGGGCTCAGAGGCCCACGTCAGAACTGCGTCCCCGAGAGGACGGGAAAATGCGTTTGAAGTCTCCAGGCCAACGCCTGCCCTTCCCCAGCCGCTGCGTGATTTAGGCATTCTGGGGAGGCAAGAGTCTCCTCGCTGATTTGAAGGGAAACAGATGTTTCCAGGCCAGAGGCCCCGGTCTTGTAAAATCCTCCTTCCCCCACACAGCTTTGGCAAACAACTTCCCGTAAGTTCACCCCCGCCCGCCCCCCCAGCCACCACCATCCGCCATCACTCCCTTCCCTGGCATTCCTAGCACAATGTGGAAGGCATGGGTAGTGGAATAAACCCTGAGTCCCAGCTCCAGCTCGGGGTCTGGGCAGTCAGATTTCTGGGGACGCCCAAAGGCCCTTTTCTGGGGCTCAGTCTCTCTTCTCTGCAAGTGTGAATCGTTCAGTCATGTCCAACTCTTTGCGACCCCGTGGAAGGGTCCCCACCAGCCTCCTTTGTCCATGAGATTCTCCAGGCAAGAATACTGGAGTGAGTTGCCATGCCCTCCTCTAGGGGATTTTCCCAACCCACAGATTGAACCTGGGTCTCCCACATTGTGGGCAGATTCTTTACCATCTGAGCCATATATTTAAGCATCTCTGCAGGGAGGGAACTAAACCAAGATCAACGCCAAGGGATGGGCTGGACTTGATCTTCCAGGGACTGAGCCTGTTCACTTCTGAAAGAGCTGTATGATCCTTTCCAGATCTTTTTCCATTGGAGTCTATGGTGAACAGCGTGGACTTGCCTGTCAGGATCCGGGCTTGAGTCTGAACTCCATCAGCTACTGGATGGGAACGCTGAACCCTTGGGCCTTGGTTTCCTCATCGGTAAAATGTGATCAAGATCCCATCTCACAGGGCTGTGAGAATTAAACCAGAATTCAATCTCTCCCGCTCATATCTAGGCTTCTTATGAATGAAACTGAGCATCGTACTTCTTTCCTTGGCCTACCCATGATGCTCAGGACAGTCTGAACCCAGAGTGGGTGTGCTATAATGATCATAACTGGTTGCTGGTAGGAAGACCTGCTAGACACTGGACAATTGAAAGACTCAGGATCTTAATCCAGTTGTTTTTTTTTTTTAATTAGAGGATAATTACTTTACAATACTGTGGTGACTTCTGCCACACATCAACATGAATCGGCCACAGGCAAGTATTTGTCCCTCCCTCCCTTGAACCCCCATGGCCACCTTCCTCCTCTTAACCTAGTTCTGCTTAAAAAGTAGAAAGAGCGTTCTCATTTTGATAATCACAAAGAAGCAGAATGGGTTCTGATTCGAACAGGCTTTGGAGTTGACTACCTGAGTCCAAAATGCTGGTCTGTAACTCACTATCTTTATAACCTTGGGCAAGTTAGTTAACCTCTCTGTTCTTTGGCATTCTTGTCTTTAAACTGTGGGTGATGATATTACCTCCTTCAAAGGGATGGTGGAGGAAGAAAGAACTTGAAATGGTGCCTGGAACAGAGTAAGTGCTACATAATAAGCATTCACCATTATTCAATGTGTGTGTGCTTAAACTATGAATCTCTTCTATAATGGGTTTAAAATGAGCTCCCCCAACCCTAATCCTTTGCCATCGATCCCACTGAGAGGTAGAGGAGCACGTCCACTGACCCTGAATATGGCAGGTTCACGCGTGGTTTCACTCACAGAGCACAGCAGAAGGGACATTGCTCATCTGGGCCATGAAAGGCTATGCAACGTCTACCTTGCTTACTGAAACATTCTCACCTGGAGTCCCAAGCCTCCCGGGCGAGACATCCAACTACCCTGGTGTTATAAAGCCAGACCCCCCAGATAGGCTAAGTCATGGTGTTCAGATCATTTCAGTCTAATATCCAGAAAGAAAATAAAGGAGCCTTCAAGCAGTGGAGTCACCTCCAACTTTGGAACCCTTGCAGCTAAGACTCCAGACTTCATGGAGCAAAGAGCACTGTCTTCTGTGCTCTGTCTGAATGCCTAAACCACAGAATCCATTAGTATAATCACATGGTTGTTTTAAGTCACTATCTTCTGGGGTCATTTATGTCATCAGTAGTAACTAGAACAATTTCTAAGCCTCTAGAGTAGGTGTCAGCAAACTACAGTACAAATCTGGTCTGCTGCCTAGTTTTGTAAATACAGTTTTAATGGAACATAGCTACTTTGGTTTCCTTACCTGTTTTCTATAGATGCTTTCACACTATAGTGATAGGACTGAGTCTTTGCATCAGAGACCATAGAGTCCACGGAGCCTAAAATATTTACTATCTGGATGTCTAGAGAAAAGATTACTGACCCCTGAATTAGAGTTTTGACAGTACTTAACATTGAAATCATTTGCCTCCATGATTTCATGTAATCCCAGAGTTAGAAGTCATTCTCATTTTGCAGGTAGGCACAGTGAGTTCAAGCGACCTGTCCCAGGTTACACAGCTATTCTGACCCCAAGCCTAAGGCTACAATAGGCTGCTGAAGATCCAGACTCTAGTTTCGTCCCCTTGAATGAGCCGTGTAACCTTGAACCATGCCCCGCCCTCAGTTTCCCAGGCCATGAAATGAGGGCATTGGGCAAGATGGTGTGGACTGACTGCTGGAATTCAGATGTACAGAGTTTCCTCCAGCTGGGTGTCGGCCACGGGGCAGAATGTCTCTACTCTTGTTTAGTCCAGGTGCATCAAAGTGGGACTTGAAGATGATGAGCCAGGGGCTGTACAACCCCGCAGGCAGCACACCTACTCCCTAGCACCAAAACCCAATCTTCTTATCTCCTAACTCGGGTGAACAACCTATGCTTTCTGCCAACATAAATATTTAGTTCCAGTGCCGGGCACAGAGAGACTGTCACAGTATTAAGGACTCTAGCGCTGGTGTCCACTTTCAAAACAATCCAATCTGAGCTGTGACTGGAAGGCCCTGCTTGGGACAAAGGTTAGGCAGTCTGCAGTTGGACTCCAATATCAGCACCTCCGACTTGCCCTCCCTTCAACCCCTCCAGGTGCGTGAGCTAACAGGTAAAGAATCAGGGGAGGCAGGAAGCCGGCAGAAAGAGCTCTGGGGGAAGGCCAAGTCTGGAAACCAGTGTGGGCCCAAGCTCAGGCAGAGGCAACAGCAATCTAGAATCATGCACTGCTTTGCCTGCCAAGACCCCCCAAATTCACTGGGTTATGAGCATTACCCTAACACCCAGAGTGCCAAGAGGACCAGAATCAGAAATGCTTGATGCATGTACTGACATTCAAAATGAAGTAAATATAAACTGATTCACCATTAATGCATGTTGAGTACATTTCCAATACCTACTGGGGGATGAGCTCCTCTCCGTGTGTGCCTGCTGCTGGCGGAACTCCTGATGGATGCCCCACAAGGTGCTAAGCAGGAGAGGAACCACTCATACAGAAGAACAGTGTGGTCCGTGCTTTCAAAGAGCTCCCAGAAGAGCAGGGAGACAGTTAAGTGAACAAGAAATGGGATGCAGTGCTACAGAACTTAGATACAAAGTCATTCTTGCCCCTATGTTTCCTTCAGGTGTGTCCTTCTCCTGACTTTAAATAGTGGACCAAGCCTTAGGAATGCATTCAAGGGCCACCGGGATCCCCTGTCAGCTACCACTTACAGGGGATGCCAACTGTCTGTAAGAATCTCACTTTCTCCTACCAAAACATGGTGAAAATCCTAACCTTCTCCACCCAGAAAGCCTGAACGGTGTGACTCTGCCAATGGGTTGTGATACCCAAGGACTATGCAAATGGTTTGTCTAAACTCACTCACTCACCTATCAAGCATAAGCTGACTCCTCGAGAGAATTCTAGTTGGCACTTGACTTTAGCAACAGTTCCTGCCCTCCTCCTCCTTTTTCTTTTCTATCCCTACCCCTTCTCCCCCTCTTTTTTCTGACTTCTCTTTTTTCAGGGAGTGGACATGATAACACACAGTTGGACTGACTATAGCTCTTAGTTGGAGCATGTTCATCTTTTAATAGGTTGCTTTAGGGTAGAGCAGACACAGGTTAAATTTATGGTTCCAAGTCAAGGAATGAATTATGCATGGAATGCCCAATTCCACTTCAACTTGTATTCCTGGGCTCTTTAAAGCAAATGTGTGGCCTTTTCTCTTATATCTTTATTGCATGCTGTATGGCCTCTCTGAATCTCAGATGAAAATAACAATTTTTTAAATGACTTCAGTTATAAAAATTTTTTGCAGGAAAGCTGTAACTTGGGAATATGTTGATTTGAGAGACAGAGGACATGATTTGTAGGTTTAACCTTGTCAGCAAGCTATGGGCTTTGGCCCCATGATTTGACTTCTCTCTGCCTCAGGTACCTATTGATAACTCCACAGGGATGCTGTGAGATCAAGTAGTCATCATGAATATGAAAGCGCCTTGGAGATTCCACACACACTTCTTGGGCACCTAACTCTGTATCAGACACATAGCTGAGAACTTTTATATAGTTGTCTTCTGTTCTCTTTACAACTGTCTAAGGGATATGTATTATTAAATCCATATTTACAAGGAGGCAAGTGAACCATGGAAATGTGAATTGACTCTCCCAAGGCTGTGCAGAGAGCAGCTCAGCCAGGCCCCAGCGCAGGTCTCCTAACTCAAAGCCCAGTGCTGTTTCCAAAAAGAATTATTAGGTATTCATTGGTCCCAACTGGGTCTTGAGTCACAGTTCAGAGAAGGTTAGACTTTATTAGGAGGATGAACTCCACGTTCCCGACTTTTGACAAGGAAGTGATCTTAGTACAGGATCACCATCTCCATCATCGACTTTCAACCCTGCCATTGCGCCTCTTTCCACATCTGACCCAAAAGACTCTCTTTTCCTCCATGGTGCCTTTTGAGGCTGCATGTTGCCAAAGCCAAGTACAGAGGAAAGGAGGCCAAGCAGAAGTCACCAACTTGGATTCACCCTTGGACACCGAGTTAGGGAACGCTACAGGCAGGCTGGTTCTTATCTACTTCCAGCTGAGCCCAGCCTGCACCCCATGTGTGAGCACTGCTTCCCCATGTGTGAAGGGCTGGTGTGTGGAGTGCGCAAAACCCCTGGGCTTGGAGTCTGAAGGACTGGATTAGTGTTCCTGGTATCTCTAAGAGCCTCAGTTTCTGTATCTGTAAACTGGAGTCAATAAAATCCGACTGACAACACTGTTGTAAGAATGAAATAACATGTAAAACACCTAAAACAGTGCTTAGTTCAGTATATATATATATATATATATATATATATATATATATATATATATATTTTTTTTGCTTACTCATGATATTTTAAAAAGCTGGCTTAAAACTCAACATTTAAGAAACTAAGATCATGGCATCTGGTCCGATCACTTCATGACGAATGGATGGGGAAAAAATAGAAACAGTGACAGACTATTTCCTTGGGCTCCAAAATCACTGAGGATGGTGACTGCAGCCATGAAATTAAAATATGCCCACTCCTTGGAAGGAAAGCTATGACAAACCTAGACGGCGTGTTAAAAAGCAGAGACATCACTTTGCTGTCAAAGGTCTGTATAGTCAAAGCTGTGTCTTCTCAAGCAGTCATGTACAGATTTGAGAGCTGGATCATAAAGAAGGCTGAGCACCAAAGAATTGATGCATTCAAACTGTGGTGCTGGAGAAGACTCTTGAGTGTCCTTTGGACAGCAAAGAGGTCAAACCAGTCAGTCAATCCTAAATGCAATCAACTGTGAATATCCATTGGAAGGACTGATGCTGAAACTTCCATCCAATACTTTTGCCACCTGATGCAAAGAGTCGACACATTGGAAAAGACCCTGATGCTGGAAAAGATTGAGAACAGGAGGAGGGGTAGGCAACAGAGATGGTTGGATGGCATCACCAACTCAATGGACGTGAGTCTGAGCAAACTCTGGGAGAGAGAGAAGGACAGGGAAGCCTGATGTGCTGCAGTCCATGGGGTTGCAAAGAGTCAGACACAGCTTAGCAACTGAACAACAACAACAATATGTGAGATAAAGTGAGGATGATGCTTTTTTGAAAATCAACCCCATAGGCAAAGGCAATCACCCTGGAGGGTGTTGTAAGCAATGAAACCACCACTTTTCATAAGGTTTAGTTAGAGCTCTAGCTCAGCCACTGGTGTGCAGCTAAGTCATACTATGCCTCTGAATCTGTTTCCTTAACAGTTACACTGTGACAACAATACCTGCTTCAATAGCAATAGGAAAACTAGAGACAGTACTCTGAACCTTGGACTTCTCCAGCTGTGCCCTGATCAGCACTATGACCTAGAGTGACGTCCTTCCCCATGGACCTTGCTTTCGCTCCCTATGAAGCAATGGGTCACCAGATGTCTCCACTCATGAAGTCTACCAAATGTTAACACCAAATCTTTACAGACGCTTCCAAAACAAAAATAAAAGTGGAGGGAACACTGCCAGGTAACTGTATGAAGCCAGCATTACTCTGATACCAAAAATAGGTACCACAAGGAAAATACACACACACACACACACACACACACATTTACACAGTCCCATATTCCTTATAAATGTCGACATAACAAAATACTCACCTAGTAACATATGTTAAAAAGGACGATATATCATGACCAAATGGGATTTATCCCTTGAAAAGATGACTGATTGAGAATACGAAAATCAACCAACATCATACATCATATTAGGAGAATAAAAGACAAAAAATTACATAATCATCTCAATAGGCAAAGAATAGAGCTTTCAGAGAGCCCAATACCCTTTCATGATAAAAATACTCAACAAACTATGAATAGAAGAGAACATCCTCAGTCTGATAAAGGATATCTGTGGAACATTAACATCACACTTAATGGTAAATTCTGAAAGCTTTCCCCTTAAGATCAGGAACAAGACAAGAACAGCTGCTTTCACTATTTCTACGCAACATTGCTCTGAAGGTTCTAGACAGGGCAATTAAGCCAAAAAAGGGAAATGAAAGTCACCCAGACAACAAAGGAAGACGTAAAATATATTTGCAGATGACATGATTTTGTATGTACAAAAACAAAGGAATCTATACACACACAAAGATCTTCAAAAAAAAAAAAATAGTTCATTAAGTTGCAAGTTTAAAGATTAATAAAAATATATCAATTATATTCTATATACTAGCAATGAAGTATCAGAAAAATAAAATTAAGAAACAATTCCATTGACAGTATTGTCAAAAAGAATAAAATGATACGAGTAGTTTTAAGAAAGGTATGTAAGACTTACTCACTGAGAACTATAAAACATCATTGAAAGAAATTTAAAAGACCTAAATGGAAAGATACCATGTGTTAATGAATTGGAAGACTTAACATTATTAATATGAAACTACTTCCAAATTTATCTATAGATTCAACACAATCCCTATTAAAAAAATCAAAGGTGATTTTTTTTTTTTTTTGGCAAAAATTGACAAACTAGTCCTAAAATTCATATGGGAATACACAATACCCAGAATAGCCAAATAATCTTTAAAAACAAAAAAGACAAACTTGAATGATTCACACATCCTGATTTCTAAATTTGCTAAAAATTACAGTCATCAAGGCTGTCTGTTACTAGTATAAGGACAGATATAGGTGAATGGAGTAAACTTGAGAGTTTAGAAATGAATATGGTCATTTGATTTTCAACAAGAGTGCTAAGATAATGCAATGGGGGAATAATGATCTCTTTCATAATAGTTTCTTCAGCAAATTATTTTGTAACAATCAGATAGCCACATGCAAGTGAATGAAACTGGACCCCATTCTCACACCATATAAAAAAATAATTCAAAAGGGATCAAAGACCTAAATGCAAAAGCAAAAACTATAAAACTCTTAGAAACAAACAGAGGAGTAAAACTTCATGACCTTAGATTAGGTGATGATTTCTTAGATCTAACACCTAAAGCACAACCAAAGGAAGAAAGAGATAATTAGACTTCACCAAAAATGAAAAAAAAAAAAAAAGTGCTTTAAAGGACACTATCAAGAAAGTGAAAAGACAACCAACATAACAGGAGAAAATATTTATAAATTCTCTACCTGATACAGATCTAATATTTGGAATACAGAAATATTATAACTCAACAACAGAAAGACAAATAGCACAATGTAAAAATGGGCACAGGGATTTGAGAAAACACTTCTGCAGAGAAGAGATACAAATGGTCAGTAATAAGTCATGGAAACAGGCTCAACATTGTTAGTCATGCAGGGAATGCAAATCAAATCTCTAATGAGACATCTCCTCTTAACCATTAAGATGGCTACAATAAAGAAGACAAAAACAGCAAGTATTGGCAAGGATGTAGAAATTGGAACCCTCATACATAGATGGTGAGCATGTAAAATTGTGTAGCCATAGTAGAAGGGAGTTTGGCAGTTTCCCTTGAAGTTATACCTAAAATTAACATCTGACTCAGCAGTTACATTCCTAAGTATATACCCAAGAGAACTGAAAACACATGCCTATAGAAAAACTTGTACACAAATTTTCACAGTGGTATTATGCTTAATAGCCAAAAAGTGGAAAGCGATTCAAATAACCATCAACTGATCAATGGATAAACAAAATGTTGCATATTCATACAATTGAATATTATCCAACCATAAAAAGGAATAAAGTCCTTATTCATGCTACAGTATCAAAGTTGAAAACATTGTGATAAGTGAAAGAATTCAGGCTGAAAAGGCCACATATTATATGGTTCAATTTATATGAAATGTCCACAATAGGCAAATTCCTGCAGACAGAGATTAGTGGTTGCTGCCAGAGTTGGAAGAAGGTGACGATGGGGGCGATTATTAATTGGTATTGAGTTTTTCAGATAATTAAAATATTCTGGAATTGCTGTGGTGGTTGAACAAATTTGTGAATATCTTAAAATCTACTGAACTATATACTTTGAAAGGGTGAAGTTTATGCTCTGTGAATTAGAACTAAACACACACACACACACACACACACACACACACACAAACTCTATAAAGAAAC
Source organism: Tragelaphus eurycerus (assembly GCA_935064755.1). Lineage (NCBI taxonomy): Eukaryota > Metazoa > Chordata > Mammalia > Artiodactyla > Bovidae > Tragelaphus > Tragelaphus eurycerus. The sequence continues at coordinate 3,565,300 of CAKXYN010000083.1, forward strand.
AAAACCAGTGGTGTCAGTCTAGAAGCATCCTGCCTCCAAGTGGTGGCCACAGTAGACATGTGGGATCTGGGTCTCTTACCTATGCCGCTTTCTTTCTTTTTCTTTTTTTTTTATTTCACTTTATTTTTTTTCTATTATTTTTCTTTTTTTAATTAAATTTTATTTTGCTTAACTTTACAATATTGTATTACTTTTACCATACATCGAGATGCCGCTTTCTGACCTCTGAATTTGAGCAAACACCTCTTGCCCCAACCCTTATTTCAGAATTTCTTAAAGGGGAAGCAGGACCTGCAATGGAGCCCCAAGTGGATGGTTATGACTTTGGTTTATTTGTAAATGTAGGAGTCTGCAAAAGAATCCTTCAGGACCTCAGTATGTTACCAAGGTCAGAGGCATAGATTCGGAAATGGAAAGTTCTGGGCTTAAATATCCTCTCAGTTGTTTACAGGCTATGTGACACGGGCTAAGTATTTCACTGCTTCACCTTAGTTTTCTTGTCAATGAAACAAACACAATTCCACCTGCCTCACAGGATTGTTAAGAGGAGACTCAGAGTGGATAAGATGCTCTTGGCCAAATTCTCAATCCATAGTTAGAATTATCACTTTTAAAGCCCTTCATCTGCACTTCCTGTTACTTTGATAAACAAAAACGTCCAACTATGTTCAGTGCAGTGAGGCATCACCCCCATCATGAATTAACAACACTTTAGCCCTAATCCACAAGGCACTCATAGCCCTACCTGAACAGATAAGACATGTCCACAGGTGCCAGTGGTGAACAAGATCCGACAGAAAGTCAAGCTCTGGTAAAACTGCTTAGAGAAGTGAAAGGGGCCGACAAAGGCTTAGGCACAACTTATAAGCTGCTGCCTTCACCGAGTTAGGAAGGCCAAAGCAATAGAGGGTAAAGGTGGGTGGCATAAACCTGGATGCCTCGAAGATCAACTATCCAATCCCAAAGGCCAATAAAAAGGTGAAAGATGACAGCACACTGGCCTTGGACTCGTGATATCTCAGGGTTCCCCACCGAGGTGGAAACTACAGAGAAGCTGGACTCAGCTGCCCAGCAAGCTCGAGCGTCAGCCTTGCCGGTTTCAGGCTTAGGTTCCCAAAGAGAGCTCAAAGCATTCTCACAAGCTGAACAACTGTTAGCACCAGGATAGCATCTTACCAATTAATTCATTTAAACCTTTTCTTGAACTAAGGCTCAGAGAGGGCAACCGACTTGTCCTAGGTCACATAGGAAGTTCAAAGCAAATCCAGAATTTGAATCCAAGGTAAGATGCTAAACAGATGTTTGGCATGGTAAGCAGATTCACAGTGAGGAGTCAGAATAGTGTTGATGGCGGGGTACCCTTCCCCATGGGGATCTCACTGTCTCTACCCCACTTAGTCTGAGCTTTGGATGGGGTCTCCAGAGAGCCCGTATACTGGGCAGTTGTTGCTGCTTTGATTTTTTCCCCCTTCTCTTACTCCTTTGATGATTGTTCTCTGGGCCACACGCCCTGTTCTCTGCTTGCCAGGAGGGCCTAACTCACCACCTCTTCCCATCAGCCATTATTGGTGGTAAGTGCCAAGTGCTATGGCTGCTATAAGCCGGATCCCTGACTCCCCAGGAAACATGCAAAAGAGGTTCCTCTCCCTCCTCCATGTGCAGACTTGGGACTCAGAGCCCTGCGGTGATGAGGCAGGCAGAGGACCAGACTCAAATCCGTATCTATATCCAGCGCCGGCCGCACACTCCCCACTATGGGGCTCTTAGCTTTAGCCAGCAGGTCTGATTTCTGCTGTGAGCTCAGGCAACCCTACACAGCCTTCGTCTAATATCTCAGAGCCCCAACCGCCAACCGGCTCCCTTTGCCCCATGAAGATAAGCCTCTCTGGTTGACTGGACACATTGGCCTTAGAAACCTTGAGCCACCAGAATAAGGGAACAGGCTGGCTGGGCATGGCTGGGGCATCCGGCCCCGATAAGACCTCGCCACGGCTGGACAAGCTCTCAGAGACGTAAGGCTTTGCGTAAGCACGAGATTATAAGAATACATTTTAAAGATACTTATTTATTTTCTTTCAGGTAGTGACATAAGAAGAGGGGGAAAAAAAGTTTCCCAAGGGAGATAAAACACAGTGGAACTTTCTGTGACTATGGTTGTTACAGAAATTAAGTTAATATTAATAATAAATAATAACAAAACTCCACAGTGTCAGTTGGAGGAAGCTGCAGTTTCAATTTTCTAACATACCGAGTGAGGAATGCTGGTGGAAATTAAAAAGCCAAACAACCTAGAGGAGTGGGATGGGGAGGTAGGTGGGAGGGAGGTTCAAGAGGGCGGGGCATACTTACACCTGTGGCTGATTCACGTTGAGATATGGCAGAAACCAACACGATATTGTAAAGCAATTGTCCTCCAATTAAATAATACACACATTTTTAAAAAAGCAAAACAAATACCCATAAACTCACTCTGTTCTTCAGACCACACTGATACAAATTTAGGACAGCGGTTACGTCTTAGGAGGGAAGGAGGAGACAGAATAAGACTGGTGATAGGGAGGCAAAGTAATCTTCAAGTGTATCTTAAATTTTAATTTCTTTCAGGAGAAGAGAGTTCTGAAACAAATGTGACAGAGGCCTGACGTGTATTAATCCTGCGTGGCAGGCACATGGAGGCTCACTGTACCGTCTCCATACTCTGTGCATTTCCGTTTTCACGATTAAAGCAAACAAATGCATGCCTTCCTGACACCTATCAATGTATACTTTGCAAAGCTTATTGCACAAATAACCTTGAAAGCAAGACAAAGCAGGCTTTACTGCCCACACTTTACATTCAGAGCATTTGATGTTTGCCTGGAGGGTGGAGCGGGGGCTTCTGCATCAAGGCCAGGCAGGGAGTGGCGGGGATAGAACTGGCCCTCCGTCAGCTGCTGGGTGAGGCTCCTGTGTTGCATTCACCTTGGCTTTGAAGACAAAACTGTTCTGTCTGACAGAGGAACCTCTGAGGTCTGGACTGGTCCAAGGACTGAGATGGCACCAGGGGGCTTCTGATCTCCAGTTTCTCGGCCAGTCTCCACACCTCCGCGTCTCTGCTCTCTCTGACCTTGAGCCTTGATGCCATTGGCTCAACAGCTGTTTTCTGCAGCCTGGATGTGAGGCTGGGGCTTCTAGGCAGTTCCTATAGCGCCTGTTTCACAGTCACACCAGGCCATTCTCTGGCGACGCTCCTGGCCTAGCCTCGTTTGGTTCCTGCACCTAAGTACTGTTTGTCTTCCTCAGACAGAACACTCAGCAGCAAGAGAGCCAGGAAGGACCCAGTGTCCTGGCATCAGAAAGACATAGTCATTCCTCTTTATAACTCTCTAGGTGTGATAGTTTCGAGGTCCATATACCCCAATTAAAAAAAAAAAAAGAAAGACCTAGTTATAGACTCTGCCCTATGCTTTTCGCCATTGTGAGCTTCTATTTTCTCATCTGTATAATGGGGATGATAAAACTCTAAGGACAGCGGTTGTTGTTTTCAGTTTCATTTGCTTCCTTTACCCAGTCTTTCTTATTCCTTTTTCTATTTTTTTTTTTTTTTTTCCTGGAAGCACAGTGCCTGTAATCCACTTAACAATTTCTCCATCTCTTATTATGACTTAGGTGGGACTATCCATTTCACGTCCCTGCTGCTGCTACTGCTAAGTCACTTCAGTTGTGTCTGACTCTGTGGGACCCTATAGACGGCAGCCCACCAGGCTCCGCCATCCCTGGGATTCTCCAGGCAAGAACACTGGAGTGGGCCGCCATTTCCTTCTCCAATGCATGAAAGTGAAAGGTGAAAGTGAAGTCACTCAGTCGTGTCAGACCCTCAGCGACCCCATGGACTGCAGCCCACCAGGCTCCTCTGTCCATGGGATTTTCCAGGCAAGAGTACTAGGGTGGGTAGCCATTGCCTTCTCCAATTCACGTCCCTACCTCCCACAATAGAAGTGCTGACATTTCCCAAACATGGCAATTAGAATTTGTTCCTGGGGGCTGAATTGGTAGGAAAGGGATGTCTCTCTTTCTCTGACACCACAGGCATGAGGAACCACCAAAGCCTGTAGCTGCTGAGGTCCATCTCGGTTCCTCCATAAGGAAAACCCACCTGAGAATGCAGCCAACACACAGAGGCTGGGGCAGAGAGCAGATATCAAGTCATATCACCTGAACTCCCAGATGTCTCTGCAGCTACAGTTAGCATACCCGTTGAACTTCCCAGTGGATGGAAGTGAGCTCCATTTTTTGTCCATAAGCAATTTTGATTTGAGTTTCTTTTACTTGTATCCAAGTGTTCAGATTCTCACCATACCCTTCTGCGATATCTTGTAGAAAGTTATTGTGAAGATTAAACACACCAATGTTGTTGAATTGTATGCTTAACACAGTGGTGGTGGTTTAGTCACCAAGTCATGTCCCACTCTTGCGACCCCATGGACTGTAGCCTGCCAGGGATTCTGTCCATGGGATTCTCCAGGCAAGAATACTGGAGTGGGTTGCCATTTCCTTCTCCAGGGCATCTTCCCGACCCAGGAATCGAACCCTGGGTCTCCTGAATTTTAGGTAGATTCTTTACTGATTAAGCTATATCTGAGGCATTTCTACATGCTCAAGCAGGGGCTGGGGAGACAGCTATCATCATTAATAGGACTGTAGTGGGCTCTTGTCCCAGAAGGAGGACTACCCCTCTGCACAACTGCTGCCTGGTTGTGCACCTTGGGTCAGATCGCTCTCTGCCTGGCTCAGGACCACTTATCCAGGCTCTGGGAAAGACCCACACCTGTTCAGGTGGGACCAATCACTTTTTCCTCTAAGTGTCTTTTAGTACTGGGTTGGCAAAAAAAGTTGGTTTGGGTTTTTCCATACCATCTCACATACCATTTAACAGCTGATGGAAAAACCCAAACCAAATTTTTAGCCAACATGATACCTAGGACATGAAGCCAGGAAATTCCCATCTTCATCTCTCCTTTAGCTGCGGTCAGCCCCCTGGCATGAGGGCTCTCTGGGAGAAAGAAACCACGTCTCATTCTTCTTTTAACCCCATCAGTTTCTCACATGGTAGTGACACCTCTGGATGCTGCTGCTGCTGCTGCTAAGTCGCTTCAGTCGTGTCCGACTCTGTGCGACCCCATAGATGGAAGCTCACCAGGCTCCCCCATCCCTGGGATTCTCCAGGCAAGAATAGTGGAGTGGGTTGCCATTTCCTTCTCCAATGCATGAAAGTGAAAAGTGAAAGTGAAGTCGCTCAGTCGTGTCCGACTCTCAGTGACCCCATGGACTGGAGCCTACTAGGATCCTCCGTCCATGGGATTTTCCAGGCAAAAGTACTGGGGTGGGGTGCCATTGCCTTCCCCGGACACCTCTGGATAATTGTTTGCTATTTCAGAAGCAGACAAGGGTCAAGTACTCTTAAAAACCAGAAACAGAATAATGGGGGCTGTTGCCAACTTACATTGACTTACTTAGCTTACTTTTTTTTTTTTTTATCTTCCAGAGGACAGTCATAGTCCATAGTAGGTGCTTAGAAGATGCTTTCTATCTTAGGCTAGCCCCAAAAGCAAGAGACTAGAGTCAAGTCCTCACTGATGAGCATCAGGTAGGATAAATTGGTGCATGCTGGGGAGCTGTCTCTGTCTCACCTCTCGCCCTCTCTGATCCATTCATCTGAGACTGTAAATTTCAACCATCTTCCTTTCTTCCAATTCTGGTCTATACCACATGTCACTGCTTCTCACCCAGGCCTTGGGAACAGTTTCCTTATTTGTTGCCACCCATTCTCTCTCACCTCCACCCTATTGCCAGTATATTAGCCAAAGGGATCCCCCTAAAATGCAAATCTGACAATGTCTACTGAGCAGCTTCAGACCCTTAACAGCTCTGCTTTCTCTCAAGATAAAGCCCATACTACTTAGCTGGGCAATAGCATCCTTTTGCGATGTGAGCCTTATCAACCTCTTCAACTTCATTACCCAGATTTGCCCCATTGGCTCATAGTGACTGGAGTAGTAAGCCGGTATATTACCTTGCTCTTCAGTTACATATGACTTCCTCTCCCTGGAAAGCCATTTATTGTCCCTTCTATCCTCTATCTTTACCTAAGTGATCCTGCTCATCCTCTAACACTCAACTAAAATGTCACCCTTTCTGGCCAGCTTTCACTGGACTAGGAGGCATTCTCCCTTCTGAGCTCTCATGGGCTTATCAAGGGCCACATTTTATCATGAGCTCCATGGCAGGAGGGATGACTGTACTGACCCTCTGGGTCTCTGGGATGTAGTGCAAAGCCCTACAGAGAAGCAGATACTCAAAAGCACATGGAGTGAACGAACACCCATTCTGGGTGAGGATTCTACATTTAAGCATACCCTTAGAGAGCAAGCAAGAATCGGCTAAGAAAGGCTACTGGAGGTCATTCCTGGCTGTCAAAAACCTTTCTTGTTCTCCCTATCTTTCCCCCGTGGATCATCATTTGTACGGTATTTGTACACTCCACCAGTTTCAGTTGGCTTGTGGCATGGTGGTTTGTGTATCCATCTGGCTCCTCCCGGAGCTCTTTAGGGCAGAGATTGTGCTTCATTCGTCTACATGTCCAAACAGAGCTTCACAGAAGGGAATACACTGCAAACGTTCAAAACATGGGCTCTGAGATGCCATCTTTACTTTCATAGACCATCAAGTCTAATCGGGGGCGCACATTAGCACACATAAATATGTCACTGAAAAGTTTAACAACGGTAATAAAGGAAAGGGATGGGGAATCTCATTTAGATTATGGGTTCCGGGGAGGCCATTCTGAAGAAGCAACATCGAGTCTGAGAACTGAATAAGCGGCACAGCTTACACCAAGGCCCTGTGATGGGCGAGAGCACAAGATCTGCAGTGTGCTGGCTCATTAAATGCTAACTCGGCTTCTGGGGAGGCTGGGCTAGTTAATGATTAGGAGCTTGAGCTCTGGAGCCAGCCTGTCTGAATTTAAATCCTGGCTCTTGACTGGTGTGTGAGTTTAAGCAAATTTCTTAACTTCTCTGGGCTTTGGTTTTCTCATCAGTTCAATGGGAATCATAAACCACTATCCTCATTGCGTTACTGAGAAGATTGGATAAGTTAATTTGTGTAAAGTATTTAGAACAGTGCCTGACATATTGAACACACTCTAAGTACAAAACATATGTGTCGTTGATTCTTTTATTTTTCCCTCAAGTGTTTACATGAATAGTATTATAAAGGACGAGGCAAAAGTCTTGCCTGGAGAAGACATATCCAGGCTAGCAATTGAGAAAAATAGTGGGGAATTATGGGAAGTTACCCAATAAAATACCAGGGACTCAATTCCCTTCTCTATAAATGGTATAATCCTTGCCTCTAGAGCAGCCTGTGTCGTGGTGGCAGTAGCACTCTTGAGACAACTACAAAGAGCTTCCTTTGGCTTGCAACTGGTTATCTGGCTTTGGACACAGTTACTGAGATTCCTGGGAGAAAGTGTAACTCCATGACATGGTATTATTTTAAAAATTCACAGGAGTAAAGCAAGAACAAATAAAAACCTCCAGGGATTACCACTGCTTATTTTAAAGATGCTTTTGTGGGTTTAATATCCATCTAGAAGCCAGCAAGATTGCTGTTTATTTATCCTGTAGCTTCTGCGTGTCTTCCTTGCCCCTGTGCACTCTCTCCCCCCTCTCCCTGTTACAGGCCATAGATAGGATTAAGAAAGGTCTATTTATGGTCTTAAGTTATGACACATGTTAAAGGAGAGATTTCTAGGGGGCCGGCCTGTGATAAGGATGAGAGGAGCTGGGTATAGTTTTGGGAGTCCGGCAGGCAGCTCACCCACCCACTAACCTCTTCACAAGTGAGATGGCTCCCCAGGCGTTCCTTGCTTGTTTGAGTCTGTGAATGTTTCCCAGAAAGACATAGTAACTTCTCCTTTTTCTGGCAGGGGCGCCTGATGAAACTCCCTGAAAACAAGGCCTCTCCTTCCCCTTCAGGCTGGCCTCACACATGCTAATGCAAATGAGTCCTGACCCAGCCTGGGGTCTGCGGGAAGGCGGCCAGAAGTTTTAGAACAAACACGCAAAGAATGTTATTTCATTTCTGGCATCCTGGGGAAAGAGGGACAGAGAGAGGGAAGTTGGGCAGTCAGGAGGTGGAGTGAGGGAGAAAATGAATATGAATGTTTCCTGCAATAGGACTGAAGCAGATGGAAAGACTGGGAGAAAACTGATAGGCATAAAGAGACTATGAGGTGTCAGAAATTGACATGTAGAATACATATATTTTTAATCCCACTTGCACATTTTGAAATTGAATATATTACTACCACTTTTCGGATACAGGAAAAGGCTTGGTCTCAAAACTTAAGCATTTTTTTTCATAGGCTACCCTTCCCAAAGGCAAGATGGTAGAGTCAGGATTTGAACTCAGATCTTAAAATTTCAAATCCCATGCTGGGCTGTCTTCTCAATGGGGTTTATTGTTTGTCATTTGATAGATTCCCCCCATGCCAAAAAAAAAAAAACCAAACTGTGAGCATAACCATCCTGCATCATCCTACTTTCTGCATCCCTCTCTTTCTGCTGTCCTAATTACAGATTCAGTATCTCTTACCAGGACTGTTAGAACAGCCCGAGGTCTCCCTTCTTGTTGTTGTTTAGACACTAAGTAATACCTGCCTCTTCTGCAACCCTATGGACTGTTGCCTGCCACGCTTCTCTGTCCTTGGGATTTCTCAGGCAAGAGTACTGGTGTAGGTTGCTATTTCCTTCTCCAGGAGATCTTTGCGACCCAGGGACTGAACCCATGTCTCCTGCACTGCAGGCAGATTTTTCACTACTGAGCTACTTGGGAAGCCCTACTGTAACCCACACCCCATAGAGGTCATTCTAAAACCCAAATGTGGCCTCCCCGTGACCGCTCAAAACAAATCAATTCCCTGGTCTGCATTACAAAGCCTCACAAGTCCTGCCTTTCTACCCTTTTATACTGTGGATTATCTTCACCTTTCTGCTGCTCCCTACCCCACAGATCAGATCAGATCAGTCACTCAGTCATGTCCAATTCTTTGCGACACCATGAATCGCAGCACGCCAGGCCTCCCTGTCCATCACCAACTCCCAGAGTTCACTCAAACTCATGTCCATCGAGTCGGTGATGCCATCCAGCCATCTCATCCTCTGTCATCCCCTTCTCCTCCTGCCCCCAATCCCTCCCAGCATCAGAGTCTTTTCCAATGAGTTAACTCTTCGCATGAGGTGGCCAAAGTACTGAAGTTTCAGCTTTAGCATCATTCCTTCCAAAGAACACCCAGGACTGATCTCCTTCAGAATGGACTAGTTGGATCTCCTTGCAGTCCAAGGGACTCTCAAGAGTCTTCTCCAACACCACAGTTCAGAAGCATCAATTCTTCAGCACTCAGCTCTCTTCACAGTCCAACTCTCACATCCATACATGACCACTGGAAAAACTCTAGTGTAGGGAGTGTCAACACCCTCACCTTACAGACGTGGAAATTAAGGTCCAGGAAAATAAGTATATTGTACAGCTGGAAAGATTTGAGTTGACACTAGGGCAGCCTGACTTAAAATCCTAGTTTCTTAGCCTCTCAGAAGCTCAAGATGATTGAGGGCACATGGATGCTCAGATTTAGAACAAGAGAGCAGCAGGTGGTCAAGAGTGGAGTCAAGAGCATGGTCCAGCCCAGCTCTGACACCCGTTCTCTGAGTGCCCAGGCCCCTACCCTCCCTGAGCTGCAGTTTCTCCTAAGAGAGAAGGTTTAGGTCCATGAGGTCTGAGTCCTTAAGCTCTGCTGTGCTGTGATTCAAATGTGAAACCAGAAGGGGGTTGTTGAAACCTGGGGGAGTCTGTCCTTGGGGGCAAGGAGAACAGAACAGAGGGGAAAATGCCAGAAATCTGGATTCTGTCTGGCCTCTGAGTTTTACACATCATTCACGGTGATCTCCTGCAGTCTGTTAACACCTTTCCAGCGATGACCTCAAGGCTGTTCCTAACAGCAGCCTCCTTCACAGACGGAGGTGGGAGTTTGGAGGTGGGCAAGGGGTGTGGGTAGCCCCTCAGACTGTGGTGTTGGACCCACAGCCAGGGTAATGGGAGCAGGGAGAGACCTGGTTTTGAGTGTAGGTCCGTTCCTATTTCAGGGGTTCATAGAGTCCTAGAAAGTCAGAGAAGGAAGGGACTTCACCATTCAGTCTCCTCACTGTGATGAGGAAGACCCTGAAGTTCAGAAAGAGGAAGCTCTTTGTCCAAGGTTGAGAGGGCAGCCTAGCTGGGCTGCATGTGACTTGTGACCCCATCCTAGGGAGTTCTCCCCTTGCTGAGCTGTCTCTGAGCTGTCTCTCAACCAAACACCCCCAAGCACCTGGTCACACCGACCCATTAAGGTCACTTGCCAGTTCATCCTTATAAAGCCCAGTCCATCTCCCTCACTTCCCTGCTCCCCAGGCCCAGACCACAGCATCCCCTGAGACTATCAGCCACTGAGTCCTGACAGGGACCTGAAGTCTGCCTCCCACACATCACCCCATCCTGCCCCCCCAGGGGTTAGAGTGGACACATCGGTGCCCTCTGATATCCATGTGGCTCTACAAAGGGTTGAAGACAGTAGGCCATCCCCCTGTGTCTTCTCTTGACTTGAAAGAAGAGTCCAGGCCCCTAAAATGTTCTCTACGGACCTCACTTCTAGGGCCCTTGGTGACCTCCTTTTCCTCCTCTGGACACTGTCCAGATGCTTGGTCTTCCCCTTGCAAGTTGGGAAGGCATGCTTGGAGCCATGAGGCTCTTTCAGGTCGTCCCCATTGCCTCATCCCACACTCCGCTCCTCTAGGGGCCCTGACGTGGCTGATGAGGCCCTCGCCTGCTCGTAGCCCCAGCTCTCTGACCTCCAGCCCTTGCCTTCCTCATTCCAGCTATACTCTCTGCCTCATCACACTCTCTCTCATTTTCCAGGCTTCTCCTAATCCATCCTCTGTCTGAAACTCCTGTGTTAGTTCCCTGTGGCTGCCATAATGAGTTACCACAGACACGGGGGCTTAAAACAACAGACACATATGATCTCACAGCTCTGGAGGCTAAGAGTCTGAGATCAAGGTGAAGGCAGGACTGAGCTCCCTGCCTCCCTCCCCGAGGGCTCCTGGGAAGAACCGTTTCTTTTCTCTGCCAGCAGCTGAGGGCCCAAGGCGTTCCTTAGAGTGTGGTTCAGTTCAGTCGCTCAGTCGTGTCCGACTCTTTGCCACGCCATGAACTACAGCACGCCAGACCTCCCTGTCCATCACCAACTCCTTAAGTTTACTCAAACTCATGTCCACTGACTCGGTGATGCCATCCAATCATCTTGTCCTCTGTCGTCCCCTTCTCCTCGTGCCTTCAATATTTCCCAGCATCAGGGTCTTTTCAAATAAGTCAGTTCTTTGCATTAGGTGGCCAAAGTATTGAAGTTTCAGCTTCAGCATCAGTCCTTCCAATGAATATTCAGGACTGATTTCCTTTACGATGGACTGGTTGGATCTCCTTGCAGTCCAAGGGACTCTCAAGAGTCTTCTCCAACACCACAGTTCAGAAGCATCAATGCTTTGGCACTCAGCTTTCTTTATAGTCCAACTCTCACATCCATACATGACTACTGGAAAAACCACAGCTTTGACTAGGCAGACCTTTGTTGGCAAAGTAACATCTCTGCTTTTTACTGTGCTGTCTAGGTTGGTCATAGCTTTTCTTCCAAGGAACAAACATCTTTTAATTTCATGGTTGCAGTCACCATCTGCAATGGTTTTGGAGCCCCCCAAAATAAAGTCTGACACTGTTTCCACTGTTTCCCTATCTATTTGCCATGAAGTGATGGGACTGGTCATCTGAGTTAAATTCACCCATTCCAGTCCATTTGAGTTCGCTGATTCCTAGAATGTAGACATTCACTATTGCCATCTCTTGTTTGACCACTTCCAATTTGCCTTGATTCATGGACCTGACATTCCAGGTTCCTATGCAATATTGCTCTTTACAGCATTGGACCTTGCTTCTATCAGCAGTTTCATCCATAGCTGGGTATTCTTTTTGCTTTGGCTCCATCCCTTCATTCTTTCTGGAGTTATTTCTCCACTGATCTCCAGTAGCATATTGGGCACCTACTGACCTGGGGAGTTTCTCTTTCAGTATCCTATTGTGCCTTTTCATACTGTTCATGGGGTTCTCAAGGCAAGAATACTGAAGTGGTTTGGCATTCCCTTCTCCAGTGGAGCCATGAAATTAAAAGACGCTTACTCCTTGGAAGGAAAGTTATGACCAACCTAGATAGCATGTTCAAAAGCAGAGACATTACCTTGCCAACAAAGGTTCGTCTAGTCAAGGCTATGGTTTTTCCTGTGGTCATGTATGGATGTGAGAGCTGGACTGTGAAGAAGGCTGAGCGCCGAAGAATTGATGCTTTTGAACTGTGGTGTTGGAGAAGACTCTTGAGAGTCCCTTGGCCTGCAAGGAGATCCAACCAGTCCATCCTGAAGGAAATCAGCCCTGGGATTTCTTTGGAAGGAATAATGCTAAAGCTGAAACTCCAGTACTCTGGCCACCTCATGCAAAGAATTGACTCATTGGAGAAGACTCTGATGCTGGGAGGGATTGGGGGCAAGAGGAGAAGGGGATGACAGAGGATGAGATGGCTGGATGGCATCACCGACTCGATGGACATGAGTTTAAGTGAACTCTGGGAGTTGGTGATGGACAGGGAGGCCTGGCGTGCTGCGATTCATGGGGTCGCAAAGAGTTGGACACGACTGAGCGACTGATCTGATCTGATCTGATCTAATGGGACTGGAGGCCATGAGGGAATCCCTTAATCTATTATATTTTCAAAGACTCTATTTTCAAGTAAGGTCATACTCTGAGGTTTCAGGTAGTCATGACTTCTCGGGCGACACTGTTCAACCCAGTGCAACCCCTCCTCTTATTTCTGCAGGAAAACTTCATAGGAGATCTGCAAAATAGCTCTGCAGCCAACCTCTCTGGGCTGCGACCCTTTCTCAGTGTATCCACAGCCCCCAGGCCTTCCCATCGGAGCCTGACGTGAAGGGTCATTCTGTCTCCTCATCCTCCCCACCACAACTGTGATCCCTGCAAGGGCAGAAACCTTGTTTGGCTTGGTTAGCTCTAAATCCCAAGTGACTAGCTTAGGATCAGGCACACTGTTTTAGAAAACCAACAGTCATTATTAGTCTATTAACGCACGCAGGTGGAATCTAGAAAAATGGTACAGAAGAACCTAGTTTCAGGGCAGGAATAGAGATATAGTCGTAGAGAGCAGATGTGTGAGGGGAAGGAGAGGGTGGGATGAATGGAGAGATTGGGTTTGAAATAAATACACTACTATGTGTAAAATCGAGAGCTAGTGGGAAACTGCTGTATAGCACGGTGAGCTCAGCTGGGTGCTCTGTGACGACCTAGAGGGGTGGGTGGAAGGCAGGTCCAAGAGGGATGGGATATATGTATATATATAACTGATTCACTTCACTGTGGAGCAGGAATGAACACATTGTAAAGCCCTTATGGCACCCCACCCCAGTACTTTTGCCTGGAAAATCCCATGGACGGAGGAGCCTGGTAGGCTCCAGTCTATAGGGTCGCTAAAAGTCGGACCCGACTGAGCGACTTCACTTCCACTTTTCACTTTCACGCAATGGAGAAGGCAATGGCAACCCACTCCAGTGTTCTTGCCTGGAGAATCCCAGGGACGGGGGAGCCTGGTGGGCTGCCGTCTATGGGGTCACACAGAGTTGGACACGACTGAAGTGACTTAGCAGCAGCAGCAAAGCCCTTATACACCCCAATTAATTTTTTTTTAGAAAAGACATATTGTGGCTGCCCGACACATATCTCCTTTTCTTGAGCACTCTGCACAGCCGGGCTCAGATATTCAGAAGAGAAAAAGCTGCTTCCGGATGTTTCCGGAAGTGAGCTGAGCCCACGCTGCTCCATTTGGGCCCTGCGCATGCCCTACTCAGGGCCCTGCTCACTGCACCCCAGTGTGCGAGGCCGGGTCTCTCCACTCGACCCAGCCTGCCCTCCGAGCCATGCTCAGAGCTGGCACTGAAAACACAGGTTTAAATACACCCTGGGCTTCCTCCACAGCTCTTCCTGGCTCCTCATGGCCCACAGGACCGAGTCCAGCTCCTGCACCCAGCATTCAAGGCCCCACTCCCCAGTCCGGCCTCAGCTCCCAGCCTCCGCACCCTCCACGGCTTCGCATCAACCGTTTGTGCCCTGTCCCTCTGGAAGCCTGGCCGGCCTCCCATTCCTGGATGAAATTCTGACGCAGTTTGAGGAAAGAACAGCCTGCCTGAGAGTCCAGCAGGTCTTAGGAGCCTCGCTGTCTGTCGGCTGAAAAACAGCGTTATTTTTTCTCTACGAGTCTCTCTTGGCTTGGGCCTCCCGGCTGTATTTGCTTCTGGCCCGAGGACAGCTCTTTCCCTCTCTGGGGCCCCGACTGAGCACTTTGGAGAGGTTAGCGTGACCTGACGCTGGATGGAATTGAGTCTCGAGCAGCTAGGCTGCTCGTCCTCTGAGGGAGCACCCCCGACCGCTAGGACAGGGCACTGCAGCCAGAGCAAGGCCACATTCCGTCTGGGTTTAGGGACATTAGAGGCCCCTGGCTCCTGGCGACCTCCAGCTCCTTTGGGCACACTCTATTGACTGTCCACCCCATCTCTAAATATAATCGGCCTGGACCCTTGTTCTTACGCTGGAGTGGGGAGGGCGAGAGGCGAAGGTAGGAAGGAAACACACAAGAACATGGAGGAAGAGAGATTGAGAGTGGGGGGTGAGCAGGACAGATGACTAAAAAGTGACAAGTTACCCAGTCATGTCCAACTCTTTGCAACCCCACAGACTGTAGCCCATCAGGCTCCTCCATGGAATTCTCTAGGGCAAGAGTCCTGGAGTGTGTTGCCATTTCCTTCTCCAGGGGATCTTCCCAACCCAGGGATCAAGTCCAGGTCTCCCACACTGCAGGCAGACGCTTTACCGTCTGAGCCATCAGGGAATCTTCCCCCCAAAAAAATTGAGAAGAAAAGGAGAAAGAAGATGTACAGACAGAAAGAGAGTGAGCATAAGAGAAGTAGAAGGAGAGAGGAGAGCAAGGATGGGGATGGGAGGAAAGAGAGGGAAAGGGGAATCAGACAGAAACAAGAAAGGGACAAAATGTGGGGAGTTGGGCATGATGGAAGAACAGGAGGGGACTCAGAGAGAGGAGAGAGTGAGAAAGGAAAAGATGCAGGAAATAAAGGCAGGACGAAGAGAGGAGGGAAGGAAGTAGGGGAGGAGGAGGGGGTTGAAGAGAAAAAAAGGAGAGACTGAGAAAGTTTCACAGTGGGAAGAAAAAGCCAGGCAAGAGCGCAGCAGGAACCGTCAGGCCCGTCCTGGCTCTGTCCCTGCTGTGTCCTGGATCAACCTCGAGCCTCAGCCTTGGCTCTTAGAGGCGGCCGCCCCAGCCCTGGTCGGCATGGGGGCTTTCCTCTGTGCACATCTTCTTCCCCCTGGGAGCTGGGAGTCCCCTGAGAAGCCGGCCCAGCCATGCCCAGATGGGAGCATGAAGCTGGAAGAAGGAAAATGCACAGAGCCTTGAGCTGGATGAAGCTCTTCAACCTGGATTCCGACTCTTCTGTCTCTCATCACCGAGGGCTGGAGTCTACATCCTGGGCTCTGTTATCTCCTAGCCTCCGAACTCATCTGAACTCATAAAACATTCTTTGGGGTGGTGGTGCCACTCCACCCCTCTCCCACGAATGGAGAAACAAAGGCCTCTGAGGTGGAAATGCTGTGTCGTCCAAGGACTTGGAGCGTCCTAGGGCCAGACGCAGGATGACCTGCAGGCCCCCTGCTTCCCATCCTCTGGGCAAGCACTTATGAAAGCCAGACCTGAAGGGCTCCTGATGACTTTCATGCATTTTCCAGTAAATTCTGTGCTGATTCTTGGCACAAAGAGGGGAAATGAAGAGGGCAGTGTAGGAATGTAAATAAAAGGAAACTTTGGGATTCATCTTCTATGTAATTATAGTATCCATGGCAGTGGCCCTGGATGCTTCTTCAAGGCACTGCCCAGGCTGTGCCCGGGCAAGGGGTGGGGGCGTCCAGGAGGTGATGGGGAACCCAGCAATGCTACACCCAAGGCTTCAAGCCCCTGGGCTTTTGGAACAGTATTTTGGGGTCAGGGAGCCTGGACTTGTTTGCAGAAACACATAGCCAGGAAACAACTCAGTCCATGAGACCTGGAGGTCCTGAGCACCTCAAAACTGGTATTGGGACTACGTCCCCAGGAGGAGCAGGGATCTTCACAGACTTGGGGCTCAACTATTGGTGTGGTATCACCAGAACTGAAGTCTGGGATTCAGGCGGAGCCATGCAGCGTCTGGTGACAGGACTCAAAATCTGTTTCCCATAGTGTTTCCAACTCATCTGAGTAGGGACCGTAAAGATGGCTGAGTGCCGAAAAATGGATGCTTTCCAATTGTGGTGTTGGAGAAGACTCTTGAGAGTCCCTTGGACAGCAAGGAGATCAAACCAGTCAGTCCTAAACGAAATTAACCCTCAACATTCACTGGAAGGACTGATGCTAAAGCTGACGCTCCAATATTTTGGCCACCTGATGCAAAGAGCCAATTCATTGGAAAAGACCCTGATGCTGGGAAAGATTGAAGGCAGGAGGAGAAAGG
Organism: Tragelaphus eurycerus; assembly: GCA_935064755.1. Taxonomy (NCBI): domain Eukaryota; kingdom Metazoa; phylum Chordata; class Mammalia; order Artiodactyla; family Bovidae; genus Tragelaphus; species Tragelaphus eurycerus. Next base: position 3,582,042 of record CAKXYN010000083.1, read on the forward strand.
GATGACAGAGGATGAGATGGTTGAATGGCATGGAGGACTCAATGGATTTGGGATTATGCAAACTCAGGGAGATAGGATCTAGTGCAGTAATTTCAAATTGAACCTCTGGAAATAAATTGGCTGAATTCAAATCTTATCTTCTCCATTTACTAGCCTTGAGGCTCTGGTCAATTTATCTAACCTCTCCATGCCTTAATTGCCTAATCTGTTGCATAAGAGTAACAGCCACTGTTTTAGAGAGTTGTTCTGAGGATTAAGTTAGATAAGATTTAAGAGAGTTGTACCATAAAGAAGGCTGAGTGCTGAAGAATTGATGCTTTCAAACTGTGGTGCTACAGAAGACTCTTGAGAGTCCCTTGGACAGCAAGGAAATCAAATCAGTCAATCCTATAGGAAATCAACCCTGAATATTCATTGGAAGGACTGATGATGGAACTCCAATATTTTGGCCACCTAATGTGGAAGAGCTGACTCACTGGAAAAGACCCTGATGCTGGGAAAGATTGAAAGCAGGAGAAGTGGGCAACAGAGGATGAGATGATCGGATGGCATCACCAACTCAGTGGACCTGAGTTTAGGCAAACTCCAAGAGATGGTGAAGAACAGGGAAGCCCATGGGGTTGCAGAGTCAGACATGACTTAGCAACTGAACAACAACAAGAAGATAGGTAGGTAGGTAGCTACAGACACACAGAAACCTTGAGATAGATATACAGACATGGTTCCAGATCACAGCCTGACACACAGTGGATGTCTTCTGAATATTTGGTGAGAAAGGAAGTGAAGATGAAAAGTCAGTATCTCCAGATTTCTGCATTGACTTCAACATTTTTCCAAAATCATTCAACAACTATTTACTGGATTCTTTACTGGCATCAGACATTGTTCTAGGCACCAGAGATATAGGATGACAAAGGCAGACACAGACCCTACCCTACACAGTGGATGGTCTAGTGTGAAAAGGCAGACAACAGAGAAGTAAAAGTGAAAGTGTTAGTCCCTCAGTCGTTTCCAACTCTTTGTGACCTCATGGACTGTAGCCCACCAGGCGCCTCTGTCCATGAAATTTTCCAGGCAAGAATACTGGAATGGGTCGCCATTCCCTTCTCCTGGGGATCTTCCCAACCCAGGGATGAAAACCAGGTCCCCCAAATTGCAGGCAGATTCTTTATCATCTGAGTCACCAGGCAAACCCAACAGATAAGTAAATTAGATGCTAAATCACTACTGCTCTATTAAGTGGCACGGCTTTGTATGTCTGTGTGTATGGTGGGTGTGATCTATTACAGATAATGTGGTCAAAGAAGCCGTTTCCAAGAAGATGGCATTTGATCATAGACCTGAAAGAGCAGAGCTGAGGTCATGGGAAGAGTCAGGAGAAGGCCCTGCTGGGGAAAGAAGAGTAGAAGCAAAGACCTTAAGGAAGGTACATTCTAGCACTGTCTGCAGAGTGACGAGTAAAGGGATCAAGGTCAGATGAAGGACTGACTCGCTCTCCCGCTGGAATGCTGTGAACACAGCAGTCAACACAGGGACCCCAGGCGTGACTACTTAGGTACAGTCGTGTAATAACAAAGAGCAGGAACAGCGGTCAGCCTCTCATCAGTTATGAAGTACTGACAGTGAGCTGCAGACTATCTTGTGCTCTGTACACATTTTGGTTCATTGAATCCTCGTGATCCTATGAAACAGTTCCTATTAGTAAGATGATTCCATCGTACAGATGACAAAACTGAAACTCAGATAGGTTAAGAAATCTGCCCAGGGCCACACGGGGTAGGTACTGAAAGTGAAGTAAAAGTCACTCAGTCATGCCCAACTCTTTGTGACCCCACGGACTCTACAGTCCATGGAATTCTCCAGGCCAGAATACTGGAGTGGGTACCCTTTCCCTTCTCCAGGGGATCTTCCCAACCCAAGGATCGAACCCAGGTCTTCCAAATTGCAGGCGATTCTTTACCAGCTGGGTCACAAGCGAAGCCCATAGGTACTGGAACCAAGGTACAAATTTACCTCTGAGTTCAAAGACCTGAATTAAAAATATGTATGTATGGCAGGGTGTGGAGAGGGATATGCCTTCAAAACATTTACCGCCCTTCCCTTTGCTGCTTTTTTGACAAGGTGATCATGGTAAATTCTTATGTTCACACGTCTTAGGACAGATTCAAAGCACTTTCTCATATACTATCCAGTTTGCTCTTTGCAGCATCTTGGGAAGGTGTAATTATCTCCATTTCATGGATGGATTAATTAGCTCTGTTTTCCAGATGAGAAACATGAGGTATGAAGCACCTTTCCTGAAGATCGGGGTATTCTTGTCTCCAGTGTTCTCTCCATTGCAAATGTTTGCTTGTAGTTAGAAGGTCCTCCACCACTATCCCTACCAGGTACTTCTGAGAATTCCACGTGTGTGAGTGGACAAGGACAAGGCCAAGAACAGCATGTGAGAGGAGCGGGGTGGTGGTGGGGCATCAGCTTGGGTATGACTCTCAGCTCTCTCTCTTCTTCTCATGTGACTCTGGACAAAATGTTTAGTCCTTGAAATCCCAGTTTCCCCACCTGTGATACGAAATATGATGATGATGATGCCAGATCTATAGGGTAATGGTGACGATGGAGTGAGACAGCACATGGAACATCCTTGGCCTGGTTCCTGACACTGAGTGAGTGCCCAATACATGCTTACCATTGCTTCACCCCTGTTATCCAGGAGGCCGTGGGGCCTCTGAGAATTGGGCCATTGGTCTGGAGTCTCCATCGCTGCCTCAGTATGCAAGTCACAGAACCCACTGAGTTTAACCTTTCCATTTCACAGGTGGGAACATCAAGGCCAGAGGCGGGGGAGGAGCTTGGGAGAACTCCCGGGTCTTGCCGGGAGCAAGTGTGGGAACCGCTCCCAGTCTGACTCCTGACCTCAGGCTCTTCCCTCGCCCTGAGCCTCTGGTCCCCCTGTGGGCGTGGGCGTGGGGTTGCAGGACCCCGGCTCCCTTGGCATTCCTCTCACAGAGCTGAGGCCCAGGAGGGGAGGGGAGGGCAGGCCTGCGGGAATGTGTGGAGATGAGCCCCCACCCCAGGAATTAGGCCTGGCTGCTGCTGTGTGTTTGCTCAGGACCCACTGGCAGTCGTCCATGCTCAGAGAAAGGCAAGGCGGCCAAAACAAGACAGAGGCTAATTACCTCGGATAATAGGAAATTGGGGAGCCGCGACAAAAAGGGTGTCTAGGCCTCCGGCCGGGCAAGGGCAGAAGCGATGGATGCAGCTGGGTCCGACCCTTCCGCCTTGAGCGGCAGTCCCTGCTCAGGGTCACCCTCCGACTCCAGCAGCCCAAAGACGCCAGAGCCGGGCACAGTCAGAGCTGCCGGGACCCGCTCCCTCTGCCACTCTTTGTTTGTTTTCATTCAGAAGTAAAACAAATGAAACAAACAAGGAAATTCAATTTAAAGAGGCCTGAGTGTTATACCAGGGTGAGCTTAGGACAAAAAAAAGAAAAAAATCAGACTTGACTTTTACTCCTATAATCGGTCTCAACTCTGTGGTGCTATGTAAAGTTACATGGATGGAGAAGCTGTGAAAGCAATTTGCCTTCCTAGGTGGGGTGGAGAGAGGGAGTGGGGGCCATAGAGAGAGACAGAGAAGGATGAACCAGAACTCGAATAAGCAACAGGACTGAGCAACTGAGATACACATGTGTATGAGTGCCTGCTAAGTCACTTCAGTTGTGTCTGACTCTTTGTGACCCAATGGACTGCAGCCCACCAGGCTCCTCTCTCCATGGGATTCTCCAGACAAGGATACTGGAGTGGGTTGCCATGTCCTCCTCCAGGGGTCTTCAGATTCAGGGATCGAACCCACATCTCTTAAGTCTCCTGAGCTGCAGGCGGGTTCTTTACAACCAACCCCGCTTGGGAAACCTGACACACACAGAAAAAGCAAAGAGGGGATGACTGGAGGATGGCAGACAAAGACAGTAAGCTATGCGGAAAATATTCACACAAGAGACAGAACAAAAAGCCAGGAGAGATGGACAGAGGGGCAGAGAGGCGTGGCAGGGTACAGCAAAAGTGAGAAGGTAAGAAAAGTTGGAAGAGCAAGAGTCCAGGAGGAGAAGAGAGAGAATGAGAAAAAAATCCCCATGGCAGGATGCATATCGAGAAATCTCTAGCTGGGGTGGGTCTAATTCATCTTCATTTTGAAGACGCTGAACATGTGAAACAGGAGAGGATGTGAACATCCCGCCCAAAGTTCCAGAGATAGAAGTGATGGTTGTGAGTGTGAACCCAGACTTTCTGACTGAGACACCGTGCCTCTGAGCCTAAGTACCTGAACTCTTCCATCACCTCTTCTGACAGCCATGGATGGAGGGTTTGATGTCCACCTGTGCTTAATTAAAACTCGGGAGTCTGCACTCATGCTCTTTTTTCAGCCTGCTGCTGCTGCTGCTGCTAAGTCCCTCAGTCGTGCCCAACTCTTAGCGACCCCATGGACTGCAGCCCACCAGGCTCCTCTGTCCATGGGATTTTCCAGGCAAGAATACTGGAGTGGGGTGCCATTGCCTTCTCCTACTTCTCTCCAAATGATCCTAGATGCTCATTCTTCTCAGGACCAGTGGGACTCCCAGCTTGCCTCTTAGAGAATAGCTCTTCCCAGATTATCCTGGGGAAAAAAAGAGACACTGAAAACCAGCAACTGGGTCAAAGAGAATGAAACAGGAAGAAGAAAAAGAAACTAACAGTTCCTGCAGACATCCCCCACATGCCGTGCATTCTGGTAAACCCCATTCATGGAGTTTCTTCATGCTCTTCCCTACAAGTCTATGAGATCAGAAGATTCCCAGCCCCCTTTCCCAGAGGGAGGAACTGTTGTCTAGAACAGTAATCCAGGGCCTTCCCCGGGGCTGGCTGTGGGTATGGGACAGCAGCAGGATGTACACCCAGCTCTGCTCATCTCCAAAGCCTGAGCTCTTTCCACTGCCACACGTGGCCTTTTTGGCCCAAGAGGAAGAAAACTCATTTTGGTAAGCAATGAGCAAGCAGAAAATGCAAAACCCCAAGAACTGACATTGGAATTCTTTTAAAACTGGAGACTTGAGTCGATCAGACTTCAGGGGAGGAGAGCCGCCAGTGGGATGAGAGACGGGTCCAAACAACACGCTGGCTCCTTGTCAGAGCGGCCTGCATCCCAGGCTGGTTAATAAAACCGATTTCAGAAAGAAAATAAAGAAGTGTTCAGTGTTAGGGATGACAGGCTCATGACGAGCACATTTCCAGGACAGGAGAAGAAATGATGCTCCTGCTTTGAGAGGTGGGAGGGAGGTTGGTGGGGGGGATGTTGGTCAGGAGGAATGGAAGAGTCTAGGGAAGGTACTCATCACTCCTGAGGATGGCAGCTTATGTGTCAGCTCTCGGGGTTAATTGCTCTCGGGGTTCCATAAAACATTCCCTCACTTGACATAACGGGCCTGTAGGACTCCAGCCTGGGTAATGCCGAGTCCCCACAATGTCACCCAGAGACAGGGTCACTACTCACGTCTCAGCAGACAGGAACCACCTGCCAGGGCTCTGTCCCTGTCTGCTACATTTTCTCTCCCAGCACTTGCAGAGTGGAGGGGGAGGGAGTTGAAATTCATTACTCCAACAGCAGGGGCAGCAAGTATGATAGAGACGACAGCTAATGGTCCTCACGCTCCTACTGGGGGCTTGTGACAAAGTGAAGAATTTTGGCGTGTTATTAGCTCACCAAATCCTCCCAGGCTCCCAGCAAACCAGACACCATATTGTCTGATTTACACATGGAGGGAAATGGAGGCTGGAAGGTTGAGAAGTTCCCTCAGTGCCAAATAGCTGAGGAAGTGCAGGGTGGAGGTCTGCCTGCCTCCAGTCTATGCCCTCAATAAGGGGTGGAGGTCAGAAGTCAGGCAGCAGGAACTCTTTCCAAAACACTGCTTTCTTCATATGATCATAGCCTTTAGAATTGAAGAGGATCATAAAGCTCTTAATCTCGTCGCATACTTGTATTTCACAGATGCAGTGACCCCAAAGCTCAAAGGATCAGCGTCAGAGTTTACTGATTAAGAGGCTGCAGATTCATGCTCCAAAGACCTAAATGCCAAGTCATTGCCAAAGGCCTGAGGTAAACACTACCACGGCTGTAAAAGTCACCCACACGTCCCACTGAGAGATGTCTATAGCCCAGTGTACTTTAGGGATTCTATTCCTAGAGTTCTTGCTGCCCCTGACTGATCCTGCCTCTCTGTATAAAATAAAACCTGGGCCCCAACATCTATGACACAGTCATTGGCAGAGCCCAGGTCAGAAGCCTGATTTCCATCTCATGGTGATATTCCTGAGTCTGAGGCATGAACACATTGAGTGTTACACTGAGCCTGAATATGTCAAGAGCTGAAAAGAGCCCAGTGGTCTTCAAAAGAGTCATGGTCTTCCACAGAAAATAGGGATGGGACACGTTTTGGAGATGAGGAGTAGTCGCTCAGTCCACCAGGGAAGCCCTTTGGAGATGGGGGACATTCACAGATCGCAGAGGGGCTGCAGATCACTCAGGTAGTAAACGATCTGCCTGCAGTGCAGGAGACCTGGGTTCGATCTCTGGTTCATCCTTCCTTTCGAGTAGGGAAGATCCCCTGGAGAAGGAAATGGCAGCCCACTCCAGTGTTCTTACCTGGGAAATCCCATGGACAGGGAGCCTGGTGGACTACAGTCCATGGGGTCACAGAGTTGGACACGACTGAGCAACTAACACACACACACACATTATTTACTGAGCACATACTCAGACACTCTGCTAAGGTGTCCCTTAGTTAATTCTCCTGCAGATCTACAACCTGAGTTTTATTATTTCAGCTTTACTGAGGTTCATAGAGGCAAAGTGACTTAAGGCCACACAACTAAAAATGTCAAACCCAGATTTGAATCCATGGTCTGTGGTCTTTCATACTACCATTAGGTTTTAAGTTATCTGAGGATAGAGATTTTGTCTTGGGCACATTTATACTTGCTTTCTAACAGTGCCAAGACATAGGAAATATTTAGACAGGTCTATTGAATAAGTAAATGAGTATAAGTGAGTAAATAAAAATGTGAATGAATTAAAGGATGAATAAATAAGTGAAAGAATGATGGAGTATAAGAATGAATGGATAGATAGATGAATGGGATGGATGGATGGATGGATAAAGGAAAGAAGAAAAGGGGAGATAGACGGAGAGATAAACAGTGGATAGATGGATGGATAAGCATGAATCAATGAATAAAAGAAAAAATATGAGTGAGCTGAATAATTAATTGGTCAACAGTGCCTTAGTCAACAATGGCAGCTTTCTAGATGGGAGAGGGAGGTGGCTTACGGCTTCATAATCAGCGAATGAAGAGAGCAGGTCTCTAGAACTCTCTGTTACAGCTCTGTGGCCGCATCTGAATGAGGAAACACTCACTGAGTTGGGAAACAAAGACAATGAGCCCCCTTTCCCTCGGAGATGGACAGGTGAGTCTCAGATGAGTCAGCATTTGCATCTCCAGACACTGGGATACAATGACTCTGTGCAATACTCTATGAAACAGTTATAATGGTACTAAGGGTCTGGATAGACCTAATAGTGAAAGAGTATATGTATATCCTACAAATGTATAGAGACTTTAGATATGCCGATCTACCACCTTTCAGAGGGGATATCATGAAATTGAGAAAAGAACACCACGCAGAGACTCCTGTCTCTGCCCTCCTTGCAGATTTGCTCTGCTCCCTCTCTGGCCTGCTGTTTCTTCCTCAGTAGGAGGAATGGTTCTGAGTGACTGGCTTCCTAGGGCCCTTTAGCACTAGCAGTGTATGATTCTGTGACTCACTGTGGTGATATTTCTAAATCTTAGCCTATCAAGGTATACACACAGACTGGTCTATATAACACTTGGCTGGCTTGGACAGATTACTCATGCCTTGCCTCCCAGACTACTTAAACTTTTCCTGTCTGCTTCATGCTCCCCACATACAAAGTACGTCTTACTTGTAGAGACCGTCGGGCTCCAGACACTTGAAGATGACGGAGTAGATACTGACTTCAGGGACCTCTCCATGGCTTCGACCAGCTGCTACACAAGATGTACCCAGGCCAGAGAGTAAGTCATCGGCAAAACTCAGGAATTCTCCTGGAGGGAGACAAAGAAAGATGAGCTCCCCAGCTCAAGTCTTGGTGAGCAGACATTCTTGCTGTTGTCCAAACCCATCCAATGTCTGGATACCATTATTAAGAGGATTAATGGACAGAACACACACAGAATATGAAAATGACACAGATCAGGGTCTACTGCTGATGACTCTCTGCTTAAATTTCTGTCTGCATTTTCTCAAGTGTGATGTGAGATACTAATACCTACCTTTATAAGATTGTAGCAAAGCTCAAATGAGGTATATCACTGTGCAATAAAAATGCTTGACAGGCAACAGAGGACAGAGCTCTCTGTCTAGCGTAACTGTTTTGGCCTTTTCACTGCCATTTACTTCCTCTCCACTTCTTCAGCAAGCTTCTTTGGAATTGCAGTTTCCTTCCTCCATGATGAAGGTGTTGGACTAAGGATGTCAAACAGGCCTCATGTCACATGGTCACTGTTACACATGGGTGCTGGCCTCACGGTGTGTTATACTGAGGTGGACTGAGACTGTTACAGCTAACAGGGCAAGAGTTCCATGACTTATTAGTGATGAAGCTCATGAGACAGGAAGGGACAGTAGACGAGCAAGTGCCTTGGACCCCGTGATTTCCAAATGCTGGTCTAGCCATTGGATTTTAGGAGGCTGCTGAAGTTTACTAGAAATAGGGTTAATCACAAAGATGAGATGGGTGTTCCTGGTGGCTCAGTGGTGAAGAATCCACCTGCCAATGAAGGGACACAGGTTTGATCCCGAGTCTGGGAAGAGCACTGCCCTAGGGAGACTGAGCACGCACACCACACTATTTAGCCTGTGCTCCAGAGCCCGAGGGCTGCAAATGCTGAGCCCATGAGCCACAGCTGTGAAAGCCCACGCACCTAGAGCCCATGCTCCACGACATGGAGACGCACAGAGAGAGGCCTGCGTACTGCAGCAACTAGACCCTGTTTTCCACAACTGAAGAAAGCCCACGTGCGGCAGGGAAGACCCTGCAGTCAATAAAGTGACAATTAAAAGAAAGTGAGCAGATACGTCTTTCTATAGAATAAAAGAAGGGAAGATGAAGACTGGAAAGAATAACTAAACATCTGAAATCTTGGGATCTAGGCTTAGTCTCGTTAAGAATTTGCTGTATAACTTTGGACAACTAGATTCCCGTCTCTGTACTCTAGTTTTCTCCTCTGAAAAGTGAAGGTACTACAGTCACTGTTTGGATTTCTGAGAACATAAAAACAGCCGTGCATGAAGATTAAGTTATGAGGATAAACACTGTGGTACTACTTACACTGGCAAGAATTTTAAAACAGCTAAATATTTAATGATATCAAGACAGTAATACTAACTATAGGTCAATGATGCAATGAAATATTTTATAGTCATCAAAAATAACACTGAGGAAAACAAAGTTACTTGAAAGGATATCCATAGCATAGTAAGTTTAAAAAGAACAGTTTACATTATTACAGAATAATTTAATTTTTGGTGGAAATTTTACATGTACATCTGTCTTAAAAAAGGAATAAGATATAGCAAATGCATAATATGACTTTGAAAAGTGAGATAATGGGTACTTTCTCTTTGAGTTTTGCTTATCTATCTTTTAAAAATTATCTACAATAGACATGTATTGCTTTTGCAACAAGAAAAAAAAAAGCAATGAAAATTACTTAAAAATTAAAGTAATTGAGCCAGACTAAATGGCCTCTGGGGCTTCCCTCATAGCTCAGTTGGTAAAGAATCTGCCTGCAGTGCAGGAGACCTGGGTTCAATCCCTAAGTTGGGAAGATCCCCTGGAGAAGGAAATGGCAACCCACTCCAGGATTTTTGCCTAGAGAATACTATGGACAGAGGAGTCTGGCAGGCTACAGTCCAAGGTGTCGAAAGAGTCGGACACAACTTAGCAAGTAAACCAACTAAACCACCAAACGGCCTCTAAGTCTTCCAGTTCTAAAACACGATGATTTTAGAGGCAAGTGAGGTACTATATGTAATATGCGATATGAAATGAGATGTGGCCTCCAAACTGCTGACTCCTTGTTCTTCTTCATGCGTGATATGGAGGGCTTTGCGCTCTTTTCCTTACTTAGATTCTCAGCAATAAACAAGAGGAGGACGTCTGTTCAACTGTCTTCTCTCCATGTGGGATTAAGGATGATCCAACATGGTAGAATCATCATGAAACAGTAATACTGGCCGTGTGTCTGGGAAGACACGGCACTTCTCTACCAGGAAACTGAGTGGACAGAATTTACAGATCACTTCCTTTTGATCTTTTAAAGAAGAGTTTCACCTTCACTCACAAGTGAACCATGTGACAGTCATCTGACTGAACTGTCCAAATGACCCTGGGATGATTCAGACAGACAACAGTTCTAAAACATGTTTGTCCCTGTGGTCTAACAATGTACGTCTGATGTGTAGTGTTTTTTGTTTTCTGCTTTTTACAAAGAAAAAAAAAAAAAAAGCAGACTTGATACATACATGCCAGAGCAAGTGTCTGAATCAGGCTAAAGTCAGGACATACAAGTTCAGCTGCTATTGCCAGACAGACTTGGGACTGAAGTTGAGCTCTAACAATTATTACAAGTCCCTTAACTTCTCAAGTCTCTGTTTGCCTTTCTGCAGCAAGGGGTCAATGACTCTTTTATGAGATTGGAATCTAGAAAGAAAGGCTGAGTCCATGAGGAAAGTCTGTTTAGAATCAGAGGTTTTGCCCAGCGCCCCCCCCCAAAAAAAAAAAAAAAAATTGAGGAGGTAATTGAAATGCTATTTATCACCAATTTTGGCATCCCTATGTTTTCTGTAGGTCTCTTATATCAAGCTTCTTCCATAATAAAATCATAATCCAAAGATGTCTTCCAATTGGTACCAAAGCAGAATAATATATGAGATGAAAAATAAAGGAGAAAAAACAGGGGACTATTCACTGGATGGAGTGAGGGCTTTGTTTCTCGTGGTTTTTTAGGATTCCAAGTCTGGCCCTTGCATTTGTTTTCTTTGAGCTTGAGTCCATGTCTGTCTGCTTTTCCATTTGCTTCCAGATAGCCATTGAAAGAGTCAGCCCTCAGTGTGGGAATTCAGTATGCTGTGGCCTGTATTAACTGTCTTCAAGCCAAAAGATGGTTGACATTCAATTTCAAATGGACATAGTTTTCCAGACATTTCCATGCATTTCAGAATAACTTAGACCATGGATAAAGCCCCATTGGTCAGTAAGTTCAGCACACAGCTCAGTTTATAGGTTTAGTTCAAGGAAAGAAACTGGATAATGTGGAGTAGATAAACTAGTCATGCCAAGAACATGCTGCTGCTGCTTAGTGTTCAGTTCTGTTTGGGACTATACACACATAACAACCGCCCAAACAAAAACAGTTACTATGAAGGAAATGGATATTTTCACACCAACCTTTGTTTTTCCCATTTAATTCTCACAACATTCAGTCTTAAGGAGTTAAATGTTAGTATCTCTGTGATAAAGCTAAAGTTAAGCTCACAAATTTACGAAGAACAGAGCTGAGATTTGAACCCATATCCTCCTAAATTCCAAAGCCATTCTTTGATGCTATGCTGCCTCCTAGAGAAAGTTCAAAAAACCAATAGTGTTAGAAAGGGAGCTTTCTCAATTCCTTTCGAATTGCCATTGAATTCGTGCCACTCTCTTAGCTCTACGGGCTTGGGAAATGAAACAATAAAAGAAATGGTCCCTGACCTTCCACAGCTTGTAATCTGACAACAGGAAGGGTTGTTAAATACAAGAACAGACCCATAAAGTAAATTGTAAGATTGCTTGTGTTGGCACTCTATTCCAGGTTTCAATGCAGCCTAGAAGGAGACAGGTGAACGCAGAGACCCCTCACTGTCCTTCCTCTCCCCATGAGGGTGCAGGGTGGTAAGAAAGGCCTGGGGGCTTCTCCGAGTACAAAGGTGAATTTGTGCAATTCAACATATGCATTGTGGTATCACAGTATACACATTCCATGTCTGGCAGCATTATAATTGAATGAACAGCAATAAAGTGCAGTGGTTAAGAGGTTGGGCTCAGCATTTATACTGCCTGGGGCTAAATCTTGGTACATCCCCAGTTACAATTTGCTTTGGACAGGTTCCTTGACTCTCCACATCTATTTTTATCATATGTTAAATGGGTAGAATAATGTGATCTAACTTAACAGCATTGTTGTAAATATCATATAAAATATTATATATGTATACTGTTTACAAACCAGTTAGCACAATGTCTGGCATACAGTGACAGCTGAAAACAGAAATCAGCTATGAGTATTGTTTTTGTTATTATTGTTGTTATCATCACAATAGAGGAGAGATACAAGGACGGTCAGGGATTATTTTTACCCAGCCTGCTCCTCTTCCAGGTGACAAAACTTAAGCCCAGATAAAGAAAGTGGCTGTGCCTACGGCCATACACAAAGTGGGAGGCAGCCTTGGAACAAGCTTGACCTCTCAACTCCTAGAGCCTATGAGACAATTCCTGCCAGTGAGCATATGCGATAAAAGCACAGAACGGAAGAGCTTCCAGAGCTGCTCAAGCAGCCTGAGCTCCTCGGTTTGTGACCAGCTTTAATCAACACGCATGTGAACCACATGCGCTGGGCATTTCCTATGTGCCGGGCCCTTTACATGGCACACAGTTCCACCCTGCCGTCTTCTCACGCTTGAAATCTCCGAGGACGATAGAAAGCCCAGGAAACACAGAAGGCATTCCACAGACATCACGTATGTAATGTGGTCCAGTGGTTTGTGAATTAGAGCATCTAGACCTCCAGGCAGCAAGAAGAAAGTGAATGTGGTAGGGGCTGAAGTTGGTCTCCTGTGTATCCACCCCAAACTGCAACCAGATCAACTCCAGTTTGATCTATCTTATAGACCAATGGCCCATGTTATATTTAGGTTGGGAATAAAGACTGTCTTTTAGAAATCTTGGCTTAAAAGTTTTATTGCTTAAAATGTTTGACTCTTAAAACCCTGCTGCATTCCCTGATAGAAATTCAGAGGCTCAGGAATGTTATTAATACACCCCCCTTCGAGGATTTGCAGCTACCTTTGCACAGAGTCCAGAACCCCAGTCCAGCTCCCCTGCTTCTGAGCGCTGTGCGCCTTCCACCAGGATACTGCTCGGGCTACCTCCGTGCCCTCTTTCCCAGAGCGTTGTCACGGCCGCATGGCAGAAGCCTTCTAGACCCAGGCTGCTACTGCCACCTGGCCCATGCCTGTCCCAGACTACCCTAACATTCTTTTTCTGTTTTCTTTTCCTTGAAAACAGATAGGGAGTTGGGAGCCGCTGAACAGGAATGTGCCTGTTCCCCATTATGGTCCTTCTGGGGCTGTAACCTGAGTGGGCTCAGGCCAGACCCCCACACATTTCTTGATCCACTCAAGCCCGAGCCTTGCTCTCATTACCATCCGCAGAAAAGGTCAATCATGATTGTGCTGAAGCTTCAGAACCAACCCAGCAAAGCACAGAGTGATTTTCCTGAAGGCCCACCTCCTCTGCCTCAGCGTTCTCTCTCCCTTCCCTTTCATCACTACCTCGGTCCTCTTCCGCTCAGTTTGCCCTCTCCTTCTCCCTCCTCCCTCCCTCCCTCCTCTCTCTCCCTTGCTTCTGATTGAGTTGAGGTCACAGTCAAAGCCGGCCATGAGAGCAAATTGAAAACAGCTTGGGAGAAAAGCAGCAAAGAAATTCCAAGATGGAAGGGGCTGGGGCAGTGAGTTATTTAGCCCAGGTGGGGAGAAAGGTCCCTGCTCTGAACACCACGCTCTTTTCAGGAAACGCCGAGGGGATTTAGAGGCCACCCTGGGCCTGGCCTCTCTTTAACCCGCAGATGCTCTTCACTGCAGTGCCCAGGGAGCAGCAGAGCTCTGCGTCTCCCCCACCTTTCCTTTACTTGGGCAAATGTAGAAGTTCATTCTGAGAACTTGTCAGTGACAAAATGCATCTTTGAGGGCATCACGCTGTTCAGCAGCAGTCGGTTTGTTTCTTCCAAAACCTAATGTTATTTTAAATCAGAAGAACTGGTTGTGGGATGCTTCTCACATTTGCTGTCATGGCAGTATGAGCTGGGAAAAAGAGATTGGGTTGGGGGAGTAGACAAGACCTGCTTTTGAAGCCAGGCTCCACTACTAATGAACTACATTATCTAGGGATGGATGATTAAACTCTCCAAGACAACTTCTTCATCTGGAAAGTAGAGGATCATCAGAGAATCAGCAAGGAATAAATGAGATAATGTATGCAGTATACCTGCTACATGAATGGTTTACCAATGTTAGAGCTCCCTCCCCCATGCTACCTCATCCTCACCGTATCTCATCAATTTGCCGGATGAAAAACTCTTTAGTGGTCAGACTCAGCTGCTTTCAGATACATTACATAATACCTAATTCCTTATCACCTACCCTCCTTTTTTTTTTTTTCTGCAAAATGAAGTAATTTTAATAAGAAGGACAGAAGGTAGGCAATCAAGGAGGCAAGGAAAACGAAGAAGATGTTTCTTTAGCTCTTATCATATGATATCAACAGTGTTAGACAGTTTTATGTAATTCCCTTGATTAAACATTCAAAACAGCCCTGGCTTGATTAATATTCAATACTGGGCCACCTGATGCAAAGAACTGACTCATTGGAAAAGACCCTGATGCTGGGAAAGATTGAAGGCAGGAGGAGAAGGGGATGACAGAGGATGAGATGGTTGGATGGCATCACCGACTCAATGGACATGAGTTTGGGTAAGCTCTGGGAGTTGGTGATGGACAGGGGAAGCCTGGAGTGCAGCAGTCTATGGGGTCACAAAGAGTCGGACACGACTGAGTGACTGAACTGAGCTGATTAATATTCAGTAAAACCTAATGAACTAGGTTAATGGTGCATTTACAAATGAAGGAACAGGTTCAAAGAAGGTTGAACGCCTGGCCTAACAAGATCCATCTGGGAACAGTAGCAAAAAGGCCAGAACCAGGACATTCCCCATCTAAAGTCTGTGTTTTTCCTGGTACGTATTTGCCTACGGACGGCAAGATTCTTCTGGTGGGAGCTGTGTTTTGCTCGCCTCTGTGTTGCTAATACCCAGCACAGGGCTGGCCATGTAGGTTTTTGTGGAATTCTATGAAACCAAACTTCAGTGGCTGAAGCCTGGATCCAGACACATCTCCCTAACACTATCACTGGTCATCAGAACTTTCTTTTGGGAAACCAGGCTGCCTCCTGTGTGATCTCTTTCAGGAGGGCACAGGACTTCCATGGTGCAGGAGAGAAAGTGAAAGTCACTCAGTCGTGTCCAACTCTTTGCGACCCCATGGACTATACAGTCCAAGGAATTCTCTAGGCCAGAATAGTGGCATGGGTAGCCTTTCCCTCCTTCAGGAGATCTTCCCAACCCAGGTTTGAACCCAGGTCTGAACCCAGGTCTCCTGCATTGCAGGCAGATTCTTTACCAGCTGAGCCACCATGGAAGCCCAAGAATACTGGGGTGGGTAACCTATCTCTTCTCCAGTGGATCTCCCTGACCTAGGAATCAAACCTGGGTCTCCTGCATTGCAGGTGGATTCCTTTTTTTTTTTTTTTTTTTTTTGCGCAGGTGGATTCTTTACCAACGAACTATCAGAGAAGCCCACAGGAGGGATGCTATGCTATGCTAAGTCACTTCAGTCGGGTCCGACTCTGTGTGACCCCATAGATGGCAGCCCACCAGGCTTCCCCGTCCCTGGGATTCTCCAGGCAAGAACACTGGAATGGGTTGCCATTTCCTTCTCCAATGCATGAAAGTGAAAAGAGAAAGTGAAGTCGCTCAGTCATGTCCGACTCTTAGCGACCCCATGGACTGCAGCCTACCAGGCTCCTCCATCCATGGGATTTTCCAGGCAAGAGTGCTGGAGTGGGGTGCCATTGCCTTCTCCACCACAGGAGGGAAGGGACTGCCAACAAATATAAGGACTCTGAAAAAGGTGATGGTGGTCTAGCCAATACCTACTGAGAGCTCCTACATGACTGGTGTTGTGCTAAGGGGCTTCTGGCTCACCCTCATGAGGCTTCCTGGGTGGGGCAGTGGTAAAACAATCCACCTGCCAATGCAGGAGACGTAGGTTCAATCCCCGCGTCGGGAAGATGTCCTGGAGAAAGAAATGGCAACCCACTCCAGTATTCTTGCCTGGAGAATCCCACAGATAGAGGATTCTGGCGGGCTACAGTCCATGGGGTCACAAAAGAGTCAGATATGACAGAGCACACACATGGCTTCTTGAGGCAGGAGGTACATGCGCACCCTGGGCCCCCACCCCCGCTAAGCATTTTGAGTTTGTTCCTTGTGGACAGAAACTCCAAAATATCAACAGCAGGGCAATTGAGAGAGGAGACTGGGCCCTGCCCCGATAAAAGGTAAGAGACAAATATTTCTCATTCTCGAAATCAGGGAAACTTTCCTGACTAGAAAGCTTGTTGGAGGTCAAAAGAGGAGTGAAAGGGAAGTCGCTCAGTCGTGTCCAACTCTTTGTGACCCCGTGGACTGTAGCCTACCAGGCTCCTCCATCCATCGGATTCTCCAGGCAAGAATACTGAAGTGGGTTGCCATTTCCTTCTCCAGGGAATCTTTCCAACCGAGGAATCGAACCCAGGTCTTCCACATTGCAGGCAGACGCTTTACCCTCCCCAGGGAAGGTAAACCCCAGGGAAACCAGGCGAGCCACCAGGGAAACCCCAAAAGGGGACTGATGCCAAGCTACCCAGAGGCCTCTCTGCTGGGATCCACCTTGGCTGAGAGATGCTCACACACACTCGGGAGAAGACTGAGATATACCAAATACGGTCTTAGAACCAGGCAGATCAAAATGACTGGCCAAAGGCAAACCCAGAAGAAATGCCCCACGAAAGTGATTTAAACTACCACAAGGGCATGACTCTCTGAGTCTGCCCATGTGCCTATCCACACATACTGTACTCTTTTCCCTCCTAATAAACATTTTACTTATTTCACTACTTTCTGTCTTTGTGGGAATTCTTTCCTACAAAGCTGAAGGGTCAGGGTCTTGTCACTGCCCACTGGTCTAGTGGCTAGGATTTGGTAGTCTCACTGATTTGGCCTGTCCCCAATCTCTGGCAGGGAACTGAATCCCTGCTTCAAGCCACTGTTACTACACCCAAGATTACTCATACCAGTCCTGAAGTGGACATTTGCAAGCTTGACCCGCTCTAAAACCTGCCTCCTGCTACTTAGAGCATGCTGGCTTTCCACCAGGGAGCCGGCTCTCCCCTGATTTTAGTCTATATGATTTAGGTGGGAGCCCCTGCCCTCCAGAGATGGGCATGTGATCAGTGGCATGATAGTCCATGTTGGAGACCAGCAAGAGGTAAGAAGTGACCAGGCCTGATCTATCAGACTAACTCCTGGGACAGAGACCAAGTCCTGGTGACATCATCTGAAGCCTTGGATCAGCTGTGTCTGCAGTTAGATATACCCTTGAATATTTCAAATGCACGACTCAGTATTTCCCCTTTTCTGCCAAAGCTAGTTTCCACTTGTTTTCTGTTACTTGCAACCAGGAGTCCTACCAGATACAAATCCTATGAGGTAGACGTTATGATTGCCATTTTATAAATGAGAAAAAAAAAAGTGTTCACGGGTCTTAAGCAAGTTGCCCAAGGTCACACTCCATCTAAAATAACAAGGCTGGGCTTCAAATCCAGAGCTGTCAGATGCCCAAACCTGAGCCTTTCCCGTCATAAAGCACTGAGGGCAGAGCACACAAAGATCCTGTTAGTCACCAGTCACTGAGTGTTTCCAACGTCCTGTTTCCTCTTGCCCTGTCTTCTGCCCTCACCGCCCGTGCTTCCTTCCTCATTCACTCCCTCCAGCCAGGCTGGCATCCTCCCCCGCCTCCTCTAGGATGCAGAGCACGCTCCTACCACAGGGCCTTTGCACCTGTGGTCTCCATGGCTTGAGAGTTCGTCCCCATGTCTTTGCATGGCTCACTCCCTTCTTACTCAGATGGGGGCTGCTTAAATGCCACTTCCTCAGAAAAGCCTTCTTCAGCTACTCAATCTAACTTAATTACTCTCCAGCCCCTATTTCACTTCACATACTGATGAATTACTATACTGCCCACGATGTAAGTCCTATGATAGAGACTGTTCACTTAGCAAAGTGTGTATACACAGCACGTTCTCCATAAATAGTTGTCTAGGGAGGGGATGTAATTATGGTGTGCTGTAAACCGAGCTGGGCTTCCCAGGTGGTGATAGTGGTAAAGAATCCACCTGCCAGTGCAGGAGACGTAAGAGATGCAGGTTTGAGCCCTGAGTTGGGAAGATCTCCTGGAGACGGGCATGGCAACCCACTCCAGTAATCTTGCCTGCAGAATCCCCTGGACAGAGGAGCCTGATGGGCTACATCCCAAAGGGTCACGAAGAGTTGGACATAACTGAGGCAACTTAGCACACACACATGTAAACCAAGCTGATGGCTGTGAGCACAACATGAAGACGGCTTGCGTTCCTCGGGGAGCAGAGCCTAAGTGAAGGGCTTGGGTGCAGATGGTGTATCTGGGAGGTGACTCTGAGAACACAGGCATGGGGAACAGGAAGGATGAGACAGGGAAGAGGGGCAGTCAACACTGAGGTGTATCACTGTTTGTCATTGTGAGTGATGGGGGCTTGCTTCCAAAGGGACCCTCAAGGAGTGAAGGGAGGGATGCTCCCGCAACTGTTTGGCTAAATGCTGGGGGACTGGAACCCATACCTCCCGATTTCTGACAGCCATTGGTGGAGAGCCTCCCTGGGGGAGCCAATTTCCCCACACTCTTTTTAGTATGGCTTGCCCCCAGGCCTAGGGAGCTCAGTCTCATACGAGCCACGGAACAGAAAACTCAAGTGTGCATTTGAGGTCACTGGCAGCACAAGGTCAGCCTGAGTGTGCACCACAGCTGCAGCTGAAATAACCCTGGGCCAAGAGGCTGTGTCATGGTCCCGGTGGCATCTGCTGTAAAGAACCAGTCTGCCTTTGAGGAATTGGTAGAAAGAGCAAGAGACGAGCCTTCGTCATCAAAGTCCAGGACAGACTTGACAGGTCCACTGCTGAGACAGCCCACAGTCAGTTACCGAATGCCCACCGCATGCCAGGGAGAGGGCTACACACTGTGGGCACGGTCTGGAGCCACTCAGGCAAAGCCCCTCCCTGGGGTGCTCACAGCTTAACAAGGCAGGCTGGCGAGGGCTGCTTTCGTGAGCAACCCTCCGGACAGTCTTGCAACTTGATCCTAATACGGAATTTAATAATATTAAACTTAGCATTAATGTGCACTTGGCTAACAGAGCCTGTCCTTTTCTACAGTTGGATTAATTAAGGCCGTAAAAGCCCTCGTCATCCCCACCATCCCAAGGACCAACGATGCTAATACCTTTGACTGGACGGGCTATTGCTAACATGTGTGAGGAGAGCCGGTCTGAGGAGCAGACTGCAGGGGAGGGGGTGAAAGGATACCCCTCGCCATCACTCTTGGAGGACCACATGTGTGTGCACTGCCGTCACGGCACTCATCCACTGAGGGCTTTCTTCTCTTCCTTTCCTTTTTAAAACTGCATTCCTAAACATTACACTATTGTGAAGTGGAAAGAACCCCACGGTACAAAATGTGCTTCTCATCAGACTCTCGGTGCCTCGAACACTTCCAAATGTCTCCAGTTTTCATTCAGCGTCTCCTTCTTTGGGCAGCAAGGCAGAACGCTTGTGTGCTGACGGTGGGCCTGATCAGCTCCTCTGACCACAGATGTGATGAAACAGCACGCAATCTGGCAGAGCTGGGCTATTATTCACGTTTGGTCAAGGGGAGCAGAGGCTCAGAGATCAGGGCACGGTGCCTAACCACACTGCTACTACGCTGCAAGGCTGGGACTTGAACCCGGGCTGATCCAATTCCAGAGCCTGTGGTTTTTCTACCACAACATGCACTTCCGAATTGTTCTGTCTCTGTGGGCCTCAGTCTCCATGTCTCTACAGGAGGATGTCAGTATTTACCCTGCAAGGGGCTCAGGAGGAGTGAATTCGATGCAGTCCATAAAAAAAACATAGAAGTGCCTTAAAATTTGCAGAGTGATGCATCCGTAAAAGCATGCTGTTCGGGAAAATCCACAGAGTGTCAGGTAAGATGATAAAAATGGTTGATAAAAAAAAGCACTCCAGGGTGGGTGCTTCTGGAGTCAGAGAAGGGAAGAAGGGACCATCCTTTGGGAGGTAGTAAGGATATTGGTGTTCAGCCCCCAGGACACACCAGGGCACACAGACCGTGATGGCGAAGGACCTTCTCCAACCTGGAAACATACCTGCTGGTGACACAGAGGAAAGGAGACAAAGCTGGGGACTGAGGATGCTCCAGAGCAGGGAAATTGAGGCTTAACTTCCTGGGCCTAGAGCTTCCAGAATCTTCTCAGCTCTAGAGGACTGGCTTCTTTTCCTTCATTTCAGCTGAAGTTCCACATCCCCAGAACCCTCTCTCTAAAGAACCCATACTGCCTGCTCTCGGTTACCCCTCCTCACAGAACTTGTGACTGTTTTTTCCAAGGGCTAGTGACAGCCTGCAGTTACTATAGTTCTTTGATTACTTCTTTATTTTCATTTGATCACTAAAATGTTAGTTCCATGGGTTCAGGAGCCTTGTCCATCTTGTTGCATCTTGTTTATAGTCTCCCCAGAGGCTGGCAGAGTGTGGGGGACACAGCAGTCATTCGTTAAGGATCCACTGACTGAATGGAGGTGGGTAAGGCTAGTGGCTCCCCTTGTAGCTCAGTCGGTAAAGAGTCTGCCTGCAGTGCAGTAGATGCGGGTTCAATTCCTGGGCTGGGAAGATCCCCTGGAGAAGGCAATGGCAGAATTCTTGTCTGGAGAATCCCATGTTCAGAGGAACCTGGAGGACTATAGTCCATGAGTTCGCAAAAGTCGGACACAACTTAGCAACTAAACCAGCACCACCACCAAGGCTGGAGAGGTCAGTAGCCGATGACTCAGCCAGGCTTTGCAAACATGTTGAGATGACTTGTTTACGCTCCTCTCCGGTGTCTTTCTGGAAGCATTCTGTGGTCGCCCCTCCATCCAGCAAGCATCAGGTTGCTCCGCTGGGTTTCCTTGGTGCCCTGTCTCCCCGCATTGTGGTCTTTAACCCCCGGTCCTGTGACACCTGCTCAGCGCCTCTCTCCCCTGTGGGCTAGGAGGAGCTACGGGAAGGGGTCTAGCCTCTTGTTCACCATCTCAGCCCTGTCATGGGCGTGCAGAATAAGCAAGTTGATGCACAAGCAGGACGTCCTTCCCAGCTGGAAGGAGGTCCACAACAGGCACCGTGGGTTGGGGCTTCCTTGTACAGCAAGCTTTGTTTGTTGTACACGTGTGTACAACATGATGATTCGATATTTGTATATATCATAAAGTGATCACCACAACAAGTCTAGCTAACATCCATGATCACATATAGTTCATTTTTTTTTCTTACCACGTGACCCAGCAATCCCACTAATGGGCATATATCCAGAGAAAACCACAATTCAAAAAGAAACAAGCACCCCAATGGTCATAGCAGCACTATTTACAATAACCAGGGCATAGAAACAACCTAAATTTCCATCAACAGATAAATGAATAAAGATGTGATGCATACACACATGGAATATTACTTGGGCAGCAATCTTTGAACGGTGCCAGAGCCATCCCATGAAGAGAGCAGATCTTGTGTGAAAAGCGCTGAATCCAGAGTCAGGGGAGAAGTGGCAGCCCTGCCTCCCTGTGACACCCTGTACAGATCAGGTCCTCTCTTTCTGTAGATGCAAATGGCCACGATGGAAAGAAAGGGCATCAGGCTTCCTCCCAACCTGTATCTGATCTGACCTTGCAGCTAATTTCAACACTGCCACCCCTCTGTTTTCCTCTAAAGATCACGTTGCTTCCTCATTCTTAGCTTTCCTGAGCTCTTTGTCTAATTGTCAGGTTAACACTCCCTGACACGTACATCTCAAGATGCCTCCCTCATTAATATTATGGCTTCCTGATCTCTGCTTAGCCCTGGAGTTTCTGTGCAGCCAAGCCTTTGACTGTATCATATCAGCATTCACAATGGCTGCCCGTGAACCCTTTGACTCTTGTCTCTATGATAAGTGCCTTTCTCTTCCTCCAGCCTTCTCCTTTTGCAAAGCCCTTTACAGTTTGCACTGCATGCCCCTACCTCTTCATATTTAAGCTTCACGAGTGACGGGTAAGGTGGGCAAACCAAGATGGAAGTGAAGAGTCCCATTCTACAGAAGGGGGAACTGAAATTCAGCACAGAGGCTGGAGCACACGCTCCCTGACTCCTGACCTAGTGCATTGGCAGCCGTTCTCCTGTACAGCCCGAGCTGTGTGCTCCTGTCTCCTCACCCACACACTGAGCCCAGTCACGACTGACAGCTTCACAGCCACCCTGTGAAGTATGGAAGGAGGCACTCACCCTGCACTCACTCTTACTGAGCCCCCACGTGTCGCTGACTTAGACAGTTATATTTACTAAAACACCAGTGTCAGGCCCCCTGCAGCGAGGGCAAAGTAGCAGAAAAGGCAATACTTTGCTTAGTCCTGGGTTTGAAACCTGACTTTGTTAAAAGACTCTTCCAATCAACTTAATCTCTCTAAGCCTCCTTTTCTTCATCTGTAAGACGGATGTGAAAATGCCCACATTAAAGGAACAATGGGATCATACTGAGAATTAATGTAGGCAATCAATACAGTGCCTGGCACATGGTAACCATTCAACAAATGGTGCCTTTATGATCTTTAGTACTATTATAAAAACTACCAACTCACAGAACATTTCATACTGGGTAGGGAGAGAATTAAACAATCCAGAGAAAGTGAATTATCCTTGTGAATTTAGCACCTCTTTCTCCTCCCAGACAGAGCTGCACAAACTATGTGCTCATTTAGCATTAAAAAATGTTAAATGCCCAGAGCTTCTTCCCTTCACTAAACATAAACCTCAAGGCCTGGGATTAGCAGATAGCTGGGGATCTTCGGCAGGTAAGGGAGCCTCTATTTGCCTTTCTTCATTCCCCTTGCAGGCAAATCTAACCTTCAAACCTAGTCTGATCAGGACCCTCCAAAGATGACCTCTGGGGACCCCCATCAAGGTACCAGCGAGGACTGAATGAGACTCTGAGTCCATTTCATTACCCAATGCACTTCCCCACCACACTTGCACACGCACGTACACACAAATACACATGCCTCCCTCATCCCAGCCCTGTGCTCAGGCCCCGCAGCAGGGAGCCTCCAGGAGTGTGGGGAGGAGGCCAGCAGAGATGAGTCAGGTTTTCTGGTCGTGCGAGCAACACCATTCCACCGTGCTGAGGTGAATCACTGAGAAGGAGGTGGGACCAGAGAGGTGGATTTCCAAGTGAGAGAGACAGAAAGACAGACAGAAAGAGACACACAGAGAGGAGGAAATTGAAGGGAGCAGAGGAGGACTGTCAGAGAGAACCAGAGCCAGGAAATACTAAGCGACAGAGAGGCTGAAGCGGAAACACAGCTCTAGAGAGGAATACAGAAGGGGAAAAAGGGTCAAGGATGGGAAAAGAGAGTCATGGAGAGACAGATACAGGCAGAGATCAAAACCAAGAGAAGTGGAGGCAGGAGGAGACCAAGATGAAGAGAAACAGGGAGGAAAGGAGGAAGGGAGGCAGGATGGAAAGAGGGGAGAAATTATCCAAAAAAAGAGAACAGAAGACAAGAGAAACAGCAGGGGCAGAGGCAGGGACGGAAGCGGAGAGACAGACAGCAGGACGCTGAAGCCCACGCTGTGTGGTGAGGAGCAGGATGTCCGGTGCTCCCCAGGGCCGGCCAGTGCTCCTTCTCACCCCATTCTCCTCGGCCCTGCCTCTGCTCTGACAGAGGAGACAGACCATGGGCCCAGACAGTGTACACGGCTCCCTTCCGTCCTCAGCTTTGAACCCAAAACCAACACAGTCAGAGACACTTTTTCCCACAGCCTGGCTGGAGGAGGGTGGCCTCGTTGCTGCTGCTGCTAAGTCGCTTCAGTCGTGTCCAACTCTGTGTGCGACCCTATAGACGGAAGCCCACCAGGCCCCACCATCCCTGGGATTCTCCAGGCAAGAACACTGGAGTGGGTTGCCATTTCCTTCTCCAATGTGTGAAAGTGAAAAATGAAAGTGAAGTTGCTCAGTCGTGTCTGACTCTTAGCGACCCCACGGACTGCAGCCTACCAGGCTCCTCCGTCCATGGGATTTTCCAGGCAAGAGTACTGGCGTGGGGTGCCATTGCCTTCTCCGGGGTGCCTCGGGGTCCCTCCTAAACCCCACAGGGAGAGGTGACTTTCTGAAGAGGTTCAGAGGCTGGGAGGACTTCCACCAGACACAGGGGCCCTTGAGCATCTGCCCAGGGCAAGCTTAGCGCCCCAGGAGCGTTGATCCGGAAGGTAAAGACGGGAGAGTGGGTGGGTGACAGCCATCGTTTTCATCTAAGTCTTCTCATCTATCCCTCCCCACACAGACTTCTTTTTTTTTCTTTTCCACTCTCTATTAAAGTGACTCCCTGGCCTCCCCGTTTATATTAAAATTTTCCTTTAAATAGAGAAGGGGAAACAAGTCCTCTCTTCAGTCCACAATGAAAGCTATAAAAGGCTTTTTAAGCTTGGAATATTTGGCTGGTCAGTTTTTCCTACTGTTTAATACACGCCTTAAGTTACACTGAATGGGTAAACATGGTTTATAAGTGACTAACTCATACCTAACTCTACAAGTTTATAGCCATATATATTATATATAATAATTTATATAAAGTTCATTATACACATATATCATCTACATTTACATAGCATATATAAAAGTATCTGTATATACGCATATGTGCACACATATATACATACATATATATATTTATATGTACAAACATAAACACACACATGAATACTCACATATACACGTGCATGTATATATAAACAATCGCTCAAGTTTGTACAGTTCCTTGGGGTTTACAAAGCCTTCTTTTTCTCTCGTTTGATCCTCACGATAACCCTGGGAGGCAGACAGGGTAGGATTACTGCCCCGGTTTACTGAGACCTGAGGTTACAGCAAAGCCTCCAGGGACCCATAGGTCTCGAAGCGGCCATGACCCACATCAAGTTCCCCTCTCCACAGTCGTGCAGACTGATGCCATGAGCGCAGTCGGGCAGTGCGCACATCTGGACTCACAAGGGGCCAAAGCCCGTGTTTCGGGGCTTCATTTTACAGGCTGGAGGACTGAAGCTCAGAGTCACCGCTAACCCAGATGCCCCTTCTGTGCAAACTGGAGAAAAAACAAGTATTCCTTCCTTCAGTCACCTTCCTTCTCTGTATTTGAAAATCTCCTTAGCATTTGGATTTCTTAGAACAAGACCTTTAATCAATGATTAATACACATCTACAACGTGTTTCATTGAAATGGGGAGCTCTCACAGGTGGTTAGTACTGCAGAACTCGTGCAACTGAATGTGCCATCCCTAGGTGTGAGCTCAACCAAGGGCAAGGCAGAGAAGAGGGCAGAAGAGACAGTTGGGAAGGTCAGACGAGAGAGGGGCCAGTGTTCTGGGGACTAAGAAGACAACCCATTTCACTTCAAGCTTAACAGGAGAGTGATAACAACTACTGATTGTTAAACACTTAGTCATGTCTGATGCTTGCAGTAACCTTTAAGAGTAGGACGTATGTCTAACTACTGCTTGCATTTCTGCCTTGCCTTCTCAAATAATATCAATAATTTAAATAATAATTTGAATATTATTCACAATCTTTTGGGCTTCCCCGATGCTCAGTGGGTAAAGAATTTGCCTGCGATGCAGGATATGCAGTCCCTGGGTCAGGAAGATCCCCTGGAGGAAGAAATGGTAACCCACTTCAGTATTCTTGCCTGGGAAATCTCATGGACAGAGGAGCTTGGCAGGCTACAGTCCAAAGAGTCACAAAGTGTTGGACACAACTGAGCATGCCCACATAATCTTTTAGGTAGTATGCTTAATATTTCACGCACTTCAGCACATTTCAGCTTCATAAGAACAAGAGCTATTCCCCCACATCTCAGATTAAGATATCGAGATGTACTGAGGTGTAGTGATCTGCCCAAGGTCACGAGGAAAATTGCTTGGCTGAGATTTCAGTTTTATAAGGAAAGGATAGAGGTGGAGGTATCATCACAAGTTGCATCCTCTGAAGATAACAAACGCTTTCCTCACCCAATCACTACTGACCATCCTAGTACACCAGACCCTACTTTGTATGTAGGGGCTCGATATCCAGCGAAGGGAAGGGATTTGCCTCAAGTCCCACCACAAGAAGCAGCAGCCAGGAATGCAAGCAGCTCTCTGGCTTCTCACCTGTGTGTTTTCCGGTGTCCCCCAGCCCACCCGTCCCTGTAATCACATTGAGACTGTTGATGAATGGAGCCGTCTGGACGACCCGTTCACAGAGTCTCTGTTCTGGGGACCCTTCGGTGGTTCCAACTCAGCTTCTCCCTAGTACCTCGCTGGCCTCCTTGTTTCCACCTCTCTCTCACCCATGAATGAAAATCGATATGGACAGTCATCAGAAACGTAAAAGGGAAGGAAGGGAAGGAGAGAGGGAGGGAAAAGGCAAAACAAAATCAACACCAGGAGTCTGCCACGACAGGCAAAGAAAGCTCTGACTTTGGACACCAACAGAACTGGGCTTCCTGCCTTCAGCATCCTCTGGTGTGAGGAGTAAGTACTCCCACTTGATGGAATGTTTCAAGGAATTAACGTGATGTAAAGTGTCTGGCGCGGTGCTTGCCTTGATGCATAAAATATGCTTCCAAGGCAAGGAGAGGTGGCTCTGGGCCAGGGGCACTCACGCTGGGCTACAGCTTTACAGTGTGTGTGGCATCTCGGGTCCATCAACTCCTCACCTTGGTCTGTAAGACATGAATGATCCAGGGCCACCCTGCGGCTGCAGCCACAGCCCCTTCCCCTCTCCCCTGGCGGACGCTGCATCAATGACTCTGAAGTCACGCCATCAGAGAGGTATTCCCTGATCATCTTAGCAAAAATGGAATCCCCCAGCCTCCATCCCCAGCTGCTGTTTTATTTTATCTATTTTATCATCCCCCTACCTCTACTCCATGCCAGGGAGACACTTCTGTTGTTGTTTAGTACTGTGTCCTCAGCTTGTAGTAGTGTTTTTGGTATACAGTAGGTGCTCAATAAGTGTGTACTGAATGACTGAACTCATAGTTTCCCAGGAAACATCAAGAGGCTAGGCAAGCTGGCATTTGCATTCCCACTTTATACATCAATAAACTGAGGCTTGGGGATGTGAAGAAACTTCTCCGAAGGCCTCCCACTGGTGACGACAGAGGTGGGGCTGGTGAGCTGAGCTGTCAGACTCAAGCCCGAAGCCCCTTCTCTCCCACCAAGTCATATTTCCTATTACTGCTTCCCATCACCTGCCAGTGCACCCTGGAGGAACAGTGCTATTTGGGATTCTATTGCTTAGGTGATGCTGCAGGAGGTGGAGGTGTTAGGAGTGATTTCCTTCTGTGGGTTCTCCGCCCCGACACAGGCCTTGCCAGGGCCATCCTTTACACAAGCCAGAGCACGGGCACTCACCCTGGAGCAGCAAGCAAGCATCCGTGTTGCAGACCAGCCACCAGTGGCCAAGCGGAGGAAGGGATGGTATCAAGTTGGGACCTCGTGGGAAGAGGGCAGGCAGGGTTCACTGAGCCTCTCCAGGGCTCCAGAGCGCCAGGCAGGAGGAAGCCAATTACCCCTTCAGTGCAATTTCCACTCTGTAAACAGGTGATGGCTTACTTCATGACCCCGAGGTTTCCACTTGCCTCCTGGGGATGGCCAAGTCCTGCTGGGGAAGGGCGGACTTGCTGACTCCTCGCTTCCCTGGAGAGGAAAGGAACCTGGGCCTGAACTCAGGTTGCACTTTGACTTCCTCTGTGGCTCGCCTGCCCTCTCGGAATGTCAGTTCTCTCATCTAGTAAATTGATTTTTGGATCTAGAGGGCCTCAGGGGATTGTTTGAGGGAGACGGTATCGCGAAAACATGTATCATCTCACGTGCCCACACTACAGGCCGGGTACTGTGCTGGGTGCCCTACACATCCGATCTCTTTAACTCTCACAGAAACCTGTGAAGCTGGCATTATTATGCACATTTTTCAATAGAAGGAATGGACGCACAAGATCAACAACTCATACAGATGGTGAGCAACCACAATGGGATGAGACCCAAGGTCTATCCAGGCTCTGAATCGGTGTTCCCTTCAAATGCAGAGTTGGGGTATTGTCATTTCGTGTCCTCAAAGTCAGAGCGAGGTCCCTTAGAGATCACTGAAGTGAATCTTCTGCTTCCCAGATGGGGAAGCACACACACAGAAAGGAAAGTGCCTTGCCTGAGGTCACACAGCAGGCTAAAGGCAGAATCAGGTGGTCCAGGGAGGTGGGCATTAGACACTGGTTACATGGAAGTGGTGCTAAACTGGGCATCATCTTTGTCATCCCACCCAGCTCTACAACCTGCAGGAATGTCGCTTCAGTGTCCTTTCAACAGGACCAGTCAACAGACTGCAAGGTCAGGGTGTGTGTGTGTGTGTGTCTGTGCATGAACACATGGGAAAGACCCCCACCGGGCAGCCCTCATCCATGAAGGCATCACTGACAGCCTTGCCCACAGCCATAGCACTTTACACTTTACAGGGCATTTTCCTTTTCTTTCTTTCTTTCGATCCTTGCAGCAATGCTTCTGAGCAAATGTTCTTACTTTCACTTTACAGAAGAGGAAAGCTGAGGATCAGAAAGGGAACTGGCTTGCCATAGCAGTAAGTATGAATGTGGGGTTACTGTGAAGGATCTAGAATCTGGATGTACCTTTGCTAATTTCTGCCAAGTGACCTTTCCTCAGCATCCCCACGTGAGATAAGGGATGAGTAGAGAACAAAGAAGGGAGTGCTTCCACAATGGGAAGAAAACAAGGCAGGCCTGTGGGATACAGAGGAAGCAGTTTGGAAGATGAGAGCAAAACGGACTTGAGCAGATGCCCAGGGGCCGTTTTCCAGGGAGCTCAGCCTGTGAAGCATCTTTTCCATTCTGTACCTCTGCCTCACTTCTGCCTTTTTAAACAAATTCCCCAATAAGCTGAATTGTTAAACAGTTCCCATTTGGATGTCACTGTGAATCTTGACTTTTTCTTCTTCTTCTGGTGACAGAATGCTGATTTTGATTGGGGGCTTATCTCTCCCCCTCAACAGAAAATAGCAAACAGCAATACCTACATCGTAAGATCAGATCAGATCAGTCGCTCAGTCGTGTCTGACTCTTTGCGACCCCCTGAATAACAGCACACCAGGCCTCCCTGTCCATCACCAACTCCCGGAATTCACTCAGACTCACGTCCATTGAGTCAGTGATGCCATCCAGCCATCTCATCCTCTGTCGTCTCCTTCTCCTCTTGCCCCCAATCCCTCCCAGCATCACAGTCTTCTCCGATGAGTCAACTCTTCGCATGAGGTGGCCAAAGTACTGGAGTTTCAGCTTTAGCATCATTCCTTCCAAAGAAATCCCAGGGCTGATCTCCTTCAGAATGGACTGGTTGGATCTCCTTGCAGGCCAAGGGACTCTCAAGAGTCTTCTCCAACACCACAGTTCAAAAGCATCAATTCTTCAGCGCTCAGCCTTCTTCACAGTCCAGCTCTCACATCCATACATGACCACTGGAAAAACCATAGCCTTGACTAGACGGAACTTTGCTGGCAAAGTGATGTCTCTGCTTTTGAATATGCTATCTAGGTTGGTCATAACTTTCCTTCCAAGGAGTAAGCGTCTTTTAATTTCATGGCTG
Source organism: Tragelaphus eurycerus (assembly GCA_935064755.1). NCBI lineage: Eukaryota > Metazoa > Chordata > Mammalia > Artiodactyla > Bovidae > Tragelaphus > Tragelaphus eurycerus. The sequence continues at coordinate 3,612,069 of CAKXYN010000083.1, forward strand.
CAGTCACCATCTGCAGTGATTTTGGAGCCCAGAAAAAGAAAGTCTGACACTGTTTCCACTGTTTCCCCATCTATTTCCCATGAAGTGATGGGACCGGATGCCATGATCTTTGTTTTCTGAATGTTGAGCTTTAAGCCAACTTTTTCACTCTCCACTTTCAGTTTCATCAAGAGGCTTTTTAGTTCCTCTTCACTTTCCTACATCGTAAGGCAACTGTTATTTAGCAATATTTGCATTGGTGGTAGGCACATGAGCCAGGTATGAGGAAAGTGTGCTAGAGCTTATCAGGAAAATGTGCTCCTGAGATTTCTTACGCTGGAAACCCAGGAAGAGAGCCCATTTCCTCTGTTGAACACGTCTGCACACACATTTCACAGACCTGTGGTGATCCTGCAGTCAGCGCCAGGCTGCCATCTTGCTGCCAGCTTGGGGAAGGAACCAGCACATATTTGGGGGAGGAAACAAGAGCGTCGCAGAGAGCCTGGATGTGGGCCTCTGACAGGCCGCACTTGGACCCACTCTTCCTCTGGACTTCTGGGCACACGAGACAATCCATTTCCTTATTGTTTAAGTTGACGTGAGTTGCAGTTACTGTTAGTAGCAGCCAAAGGCTGCCTGATTCCTCCTGGTGGCTCTTTCGGGCAGCCTGTTTCACAAACCAGTGTGGTCCTCAGGAATGGTGTCATGACCCGTTGAGTCGTCAGAAGTCATTAGTCACCACTCAGAAAGATAAAATGTTTAAGAATGTTCTGCTTCTTAGATAATCTAGATCAATGGTCCTCAAACTGTATTATGCATCAGACTCTCCTGGTGGGAGAGTTCCTTACTGAAACAGAGATTGTTGGGCTCTCACTCCCAGAGTTACTAATTCAGTAATCTGTGATAGGGCCAGAGAGTTTAAATTTTTAACAAGTTCCGAGACACTGCTGTTGCTTCTAGTACAAACCACATTTTGAGAACGAGTGATGTAGACAATTTATAATAATGTCCCTCATGCTTATTTGCATATAAATATGATTTCTTGATGCAAAGAAAAATGAAACAGAACCACATCGAGGAGCCACGCACATAGAAACTTTTGAGGAGGCTGTCTTGCATTGACCACACTCTTTGTGTGTGTCACATGGAAATGAGAGTTGGGGTCCAGGCCTCCAGATGCCTGTGGCTTCAGACTCAGAGAGCCCATGACTCAGGTGCAGGGATTGAGTGATGAGACAGTAAGGTGCTCATCTGCATCCCCCGCCACAAAGCTGACCTGTTTGTGAGCTCAAAAGGTACTGACTACTGTCACTGCCATCATCATTCTCGCCATATAGACTTTACACATGCCTTTCACATCCATTATCTCATTTAGTATTTATATCAACACTGTGAAAATGACCATAGAGATTATAAAAAGGATGAGGATGGAGAGACAAGAGGAGGTGAGTAAGGAGGGAAAGGAAGAGGGCGACTCCCACTGTATAGATGTGGTAACTGAGGCCGAATGCCTTGCCCTGTCATATAGTAAGCTAAGACTCAAATCCAGGTCTGCCTGTCATTAAGTTCTATATTCTCTCTACTAAACCATAATATATGTTTGGTGAGTTGGCATAGGTATTAACTGTTGGTAAGAAAAAGAAAATTCAGGTACTCTGGGGCTGTCTCACTTTCCGAAAGAAGACTAACTTCTTGCTTGGGAAACAGAACAGACCTAGTCTACTGGGAATCCAAGAAAATAAAATCTGTCATGGTGACAGATTTTATTTTCTTGGACTCCAAAATCATTGCAGATGGAGACTGCAGCCATAAAATTAAAAGACACTTGCTCCTTGAAAGAAAAGCTATTACAAACCTAAATAGCATATTACAAAGCAGAGACATCACTTTGCTGACAAAGGTCTGTATAGTCAAAGCTATGGTTTTCTTGGTAGTCAGGTACAGATGTGAGAGTTGGACCACAAAGAAGGCTGAGTGCTGAAGAATTGATGCTTTTGAACTGTTTTGCTAGAGAAGACTCCTTGGACATCAATGAGATCAAATAAGGCACTTAAAGGAAATCAACCCTGAATATTCATCACAAGAACTGATGCTGAAACTGAAGCTGTAATACTTTAGCCACTTGATATGAAGAGCCGATTCATTGGAAAAGACCATGATGCTGAGAAAGTTTGAGGGCAAGAGGAGAAGGGGGTGATAGAGGATGAGACAGTTGGATGGCATCACTGACTCAGTGGACATGGGTTTGAGCAAATTCCATTTAATATCACAGTAATCCAAGTCTATGCCCCAACCACTAATGCCAAAGAAGTTGAAATTGAACGGTTCTATGATGACCAACAAGACCTTCTGGAACTAACACCCCAAAAAGATGCCCTTTTCATCATAGAGGACTTGAATGCAAAAGTATGAAGTCAAGAGATACCTAGAGTTACAGGCAAGTTTGGCCTTTAAGTACAAACTGAAGCAGAGCAAAGGCTAATAGTGTTTTGTCAAGAGAACCCACTAGTGATAGCAAACACCTGCTCCCAACAACACAAGAGAAGACTCTACACAGGGACATCACCAGGTGGTCAACACCAAAATCAGACTGATCATATTCTTTGCAGCTGAAGATGGAGAAGCTCTATGCAGTCAGCAAAAACAAGACCAGGAACTAACTGGCTCAGATCATGATCTCCTTAATGCAAAATTTAGATTTAAATTGAAGAAAGTAGTGAAAGCCACTAGGCCAGTCAGGTATGACCTAAATCAAATCCCATATGATTATCAGTGGAAGCGACAAATAGCTTCAAAGGACTAGATCTGATAGAAAGAGTGCCTGAAGAACTATGGACGAAGGTTCATGGCATTGTACAGGAGGCAGTGAGCAAGACCATTTCCAAGAAAAAGAAATTCAAAAAGGCAAAATGGTAGTCTGAGGAGGCCTTACAAACAGCTGAGAAAAGAATAGAAGCTAAAGGCAAAGGAGAAAAGGAAAGATATACCCATTTGAATGCAGAGTTTCATAGAATAGCAAGGAGAGATAAGAAAGCCTTCCTCAGTGATCAGTGCAAAGAAATAGAGGAAAACAATAGAATGGGAAAGACTAGAGATATCTTCAAGAAAATTAGAGATACCAAGGGAGTATTTCATACAAAGATGGGCACAATAAAGGACAGAAATGGTATGGACCTAACAGAGCAGAAGATATTAAGAAGAGGTGGCAAGAATACACAGAAGAACTACACAAAAAAGATCTTCACAACCCATATAATCACGATGGAGTGATCACTCACCTAGAGCCAGACATCCTGGAAAGTGAAGTCAAGTGGGCCTTAGGAAGCATCACTACAGAGCTAGTGGAGGTGATGAAATTCCAGCTGAGCTATTTCAAATCCTAAAAAATGATGCTATGAAAGTGCTGCTCTCAATATGCCAGCAAATTTGGAAAACTCAACAGTGGCCACAGGACTGGAAAATGTCAGGTTTCATTCCAATCTCAAAGAAAGGCAATGCCAAAGAATGCTCAAACTACCACAAAATCGCACTCATCTCACATGCTTGCAAAGTAATGTTCAAAATTCTCCAAGCTAGGCTTTAACAGTACATGAACCAAGAACTTCCAGATGTCCAAGCTGGATTTAGAAAAAGGCAGAGGAACCAGAGATCAAATTGCCAACATCTGTAGGATCATAGAAAAAGCAAAAGAGTTTCAGAAAAACATCTACTTCTGCTTTATTGACTATGCCAAAGTCTTTGACTGTGTGGATCACAATATACTGTGGAAAATTCTTTAAGAGATGGGAATACCAGACCACTTTACCTGCCTCCTGAGAAATCTGTATGCAGGTCAAGAAACAATAGTTAGAATTGGACATGGAACAACAGACTGGTTCTAAATTGGGAAAGGAGTACATGAAGGCTATATATTATCACCCTGCTTATTTAATGTACATGCAGACTACATCATGCAAAATGCCAGGCTGGATGAAGTACAAGCTAGAATAAAGATTTCCAGGAGAAATATAAATGACCTCAGATATGCAGATGACACCACCCTTATAGCAGAAAGCGAAGAGGAACTACAGAGCCTCTTGATGAAAGCGAAAGAGCAGAGTGAAAAAGCTGGCTTAAAACTCAGCATTCAAAAAATAAAGATCATGGCATCCAGTCCCATTGCTTCATGGCAAATAGATGGGGAAACAATGGCAACAGTGAGAAACTTTATTTTCTTGGGCTCCAAAATCACTGAAGATGATAACTACAACCATGAAATTAAAAGACACTTGATCCTTGGAAGAAAAGCCATGATACATCTAGATAGAATATTAAAAAGCAGATACATTAGTTTTCCAACAAGTGTCTATCTAGTCAAAGCTATGGCTTTTCTAGTAGTCATGTATGGGTGTGAGAGTTGGACCATAAAGAAAGCTGAGAACCAAAGAATTGATGCTTTTTAATTGTGATGTTGGAGAAGACTCTTGAGTGTCCCTTGGACTGCAAGGAGATCAAACCAGTCAATCCTAAAGGAGATCAGTCCTGAATATTCATTGGAAGGGTTGATGCTGAAGCTGAAGCTCCAATATTTTGGTCACCTGATGCAAAGAACTGACTCATTGGAAAAGACCCTGATGCTGAGAAAGATTGAAGGCAGGAGGAGAAGGGGACAACAGAGGATGAGATGGTTGGATGGCATCACTGACTCAATGGACATGAGTTTGAGCAATCTCCGGGAATTGATGATGGACAAGGAAGCCTGGCAAGCTGCAGCCCATGGAGTTGTAGAGTCAGACAAAACTGAGCAACTGAAGTGAACTGGACTTGAGCAAACTCCAGGAGACAGTGAAGGACAGGAAAGCCTGGTGTGCGGCAGCCCATGGGGTCACAAAGGGTCAGACATGACTTAGGTTCTGGACAACAGCCTATTGGGATGGCATGGTGTAGAAAGAATATGTTGACCTTGGGTGGTTACTAAACTTCCATGTCCTCAGCTTTACAAGGTCATAATGCCTTCCTCTCAGAACCCAGACTGGTATGAATAATATTCTACAGAAAGACCCTTTGACAGTCCCAGGTCCAAAGTAGGCACGGGGTAATAGGAGGAGTTGTGATTTTGATACTGACGATTATTTAAGGAGGTTCTGAGAACGAACACAGATGAGACAGGCAGCAGGAAGAGGTTCAGATGGGCTGGCTGGCAGGGTCGGCTTGTGCAGACGTGGGCATTCCCTACTTAACCAAGCCTTTGACGCCAGCTTTGAATATTATTTTCTAAAGTCATAATTTGCTAAACCATGAAGTTCACAGGCCTTACTTCACAAATTATTACTTTGCTGTGTCAAGAGCCTCCCATAACTAGAACCAGCCCTCAATGAAACAGGCAGAGTCAGAGCTAACTTCCATGAGGAAAACACTGTCCCAGGGGCAGCAGACGCATGGAATGCGTTTTTTGATCAAGGCTAATTGGATTTTTAGCAAGGATAGAAAGGCCAAAATTTTTTTTTGGTTGTTTTTTTTTTTTAATCATAAAGCTTAGATACTTAGATTTGGACCAAGTGTCTCTTACTCTAAAACTCTGATCCTTATGGATGCTGCCTCCCTGCTTCATTGACAGATTCTTTCCAACATGAATTGGACACCCTGGTGCAAGGAGCAGAAAGGTGATTCTTGATGGGATGAATATTAAGGCTCCTAGTTTTTAGAGGCTTCTGCAAATTTCTGTATTCTTCACCAGAGTAAGAACATGTCTTTTTAAAGTTGCGTTCTATCGTCTCATCTTATAGATGCTGCGTGAAACATAAGTACGTTGACTGGAAGGCAAGTGGGTTGCTGAAACACAGGCCTTTACTATGTGAGCTATAGATCTCAACCACCTTGGGTAAAAATGTTTCCATGGGAAAATGTAGTCAGAGTTCCCTTCCACACTGAGGTGCCAGAAACACCTTTCCCTTGCAGCCTTTCACCGACTTCTGAGAGGCAGCGTGGTGTAATGGAAAGAGCTCTATATTTAGAGCAAGAGGACATGAGTCCCAATACCAGCTTTCCTGACCCCTGAGTTGAATGACCCTCGGAGTCACTCTCTGCATCTCAGTTTCTTTATCTGTCAGACAGGCATGAAAACTCCTATTTTCCCTGTGTTCTTCTGAGCTTAAAGGAAAATAACGTTTATGGAACCGCTTTGAGAACTTTAAAGCCCCTGTGTAAATATGAAGAGTTGTCAGTAACTCTGCAGTCTGTGAGGTTGGGAGCGCCCCACTATACAACTTCTACATAAAAGTCGGCTTTCACTCCTCGGGGCTCCGCGGCCAAGGTCTCAGGCCTCTCTCTGGAGATGAACTGGCTTTTGTCTCTAAGCTGCCTAGGTGTCTCTGCTTCAAGAGCTCCAATCTCCAAAGGGCATAAACGCCAAGATAAAGAGAATTAAAAGAGCCGATGACTGCAACACATGTGGGCACCGTGGAGTAGATCTTGCTTCCGCGAGGGGCCCTGCAGACAGAGCAGACGATAGCAGGTAGAAGGTGAAGCCCAGGAGTAAGCTGAGCCCAGGGGCAAGGGACTTCCCAGAACAGGGGCTGGGTCTCCTCACCTCTTCTACCCTTGTGCAGCCTAACAGCCTAACCACCAAGGCCAGCTTCTGCCCTCCGTGGCCGCTGTAACATGTTAATAAACCAAGTAACAGATTAAAACCCACATCCAAAAGCTGTCTGTCTCATCTCTATCACTGGTCCTTGGTTTGGGGAGATAATGTTAGCCCTGGGCAGCAAGCGAGCAGGGGAGATTTAACTAAAGTCCCATATAATCAACAGTTGTGGCAGAAAAGAAGCACTGAGAATTCCCCGGGATGCCAAGGGAGGCTTCTTGCTCCTTTATCCTACAGGTGCCAGCCTCAAACAAAGCTCTGAGCATACTGATCCTGTTAAGAGGCCCTTAATTGATTGCCATGATCTCAGAAGAAGGTGAAAGCTCTTTAGAGCCATCCTAAGCAGTGACCTCCCAACCACCACTCCAGAGCCACTGTTTCCACAAACCATCCCTTCTGGATCCATCCCCAAATGGCTCCTGATTTCATACCTCTGTGTTTTTGCCTGAGCTACTCCCTCAACTTGGCAGGCCACCTCATCCCATCCCCTCGCTTCTTGCCAGCATCGGCCCTTTTATTGAAATCCTACTCTTTTCCAAGGCTTAACTCAAATGCAGTCTTCTCTAGCCTCTTGGTCCAAAACTCGCTCCACAGGCCTATCCATTCTTTCCTCTCTACCCCATAGTTGGCCTGTATTATTTGTTGCTGATATCATTCACACAAAGGCTAAGACACCAGAAGGCTCAGGTCTGCATACATGCTGCAGGCCTCCTACACGCACGTCTGCCGTATCGTGGAAACCTCTAACAGCTTCTCTTTCCTTATCTGTAGTATGTGTGTGTCACTCAGTCGTGTCTGACTCTTTGGGGCCCCACGGACTGTAGTCCACTGGGCTCCTCTGTCCATGGAATTTTCCGGGCAAAAATAATGGGATGAGTTACCATTTACTGCTCCAAGGGATCTTCCTGACCCAAGGACTGACTCTGTGTACCCCATGCCTCCTTCACAGGCAGGTGGATTCTTTACCACTGTACCACCTGGGAAACCCCTATCTGTAGTATGGGGATAATTATACAGATATACAGATAATATTAAAATTACCTGTGGTATGGGAATAATTATATACTTTCTTTAGGAGTTTGATGTGAGTAGTCACATTTGCTACTCAAACCAACTTTATAAAGCAAGTATTATAGTTATCCTGTGATAATATCTAATAGTTCCCTTCATAGAACCTATCACAGTGTGAATTGTCTACATATGTATATTGGTTTAATATTTCAAGGCTGCATTTGATAAGCCCTCCAATGATGAGACAATTTCTTTTTGTCCATTGCATATCTGGCACCTCAGATGGTATGTGACATCCAACAGCCGTGAGAAAAACATCTGTGAAGTGAATGAATACATAGATATTTTTATTTTATTTATAAACACAGAAAACCATGCCCCAGTGAGGTCCCATCTCATCCCCCAGTAAGGGTTAAGGCACAGTCTTTACAGTCTTTATTCCAACTACCTCTCCTGCTTCCTCCATGGAAACATTTAGCTGTACTGCATTTGTCCATGTTGTTGTCTGCTTACCTGCTAGACTATGGTTTCCAGAACAGAACCACGTTTGATTCATCATTATGTTCTCAAGGAGAAGCATGGATGCGGAAACACAGTGAGGGAGCACAGCCGTAACTGTAAAGTTCTGTTTGACATGTGGTTCCTGTCTGCTTACTCATAGTTGGGTTCCCCCTCGCCTTCTTCTATTTGGCCTATTTGTTCACCAAAATATCTCCACGTTGACACAATGGCAGAACAAACAGAGCCAAAATTTTGGTTCCACAATTTACATTGGTAACTTCACATTCATTTGGCAGTTCTATCATATCTCTGACAACTGCAGATTTTCTATCCAGCTGTGGACATGTAAGAGATGAAGTGACCTGTGTAACGTGTATTTGCGGTGGGATAACTGGGAGCTGCAAACACATGGGGAAGCCCTGGGAGGTGCCGAACTGAACTGTGATGGGAGCTGACTGCCCTTGAGTTTCTAAAGCCAGAAAACCCAGCAGAGCACCTTGGAGAAAAGTTTTAAGGACAGCATGGGCATCAGAACGAGTGTCTAATGCCACATGGGTGAAATCAGAGTACCTCATTGACACTCACATAATCAGAAGAGCTGGGTCAGCTGCCACACATGAGTAATAGGATACCAGCACAGAATCAGAAAAAATTAAGTTTTAAGTCATCGATACTGAGGGGTGGCGGTAATGACGGAAGCCAGAGAAGACCTGAGCCAGGGCACCTGGGATTGGGAGAAGTGTTGTTTGTAAACACAAGGCATTCTCGTGTGTGATTCCCCACTGTTATCACAACCCTCTAGGCTGCTATCACTTTACAGAGGGTGGCGCTGAGGTTCAGGGAGTCTTAACAATTTGCCCAAGGTCACATTGCTCCTAAGGGGCCATGGCAGGACTGGAAACAAATCTGCATGATCCAAACGCACTTGTGACCCCCCCTCATTGATGCTTGGCATGCTGCTGGCTGATCTGCCAGGATCGAGCTTGAACGGTGGTTCCAGTTATGAATTAGACTCTAAGAAAAGAAAGAAGGAGAGAGAGAGAGGTTGAGAGAAGAGGAGAACAAGAAGACAAGACAGAGAAAGACTGAAAGAAAGATAAGAGTAAAACGCAAGAGGGAGGGATGGAAGAGAGGAAGGAAGGAGAGAGGGAGGGAGGAGAAGAAGGAAGGAAAGAAGGAAAGGGAAAGAAAGAAAGAAAAAGAGAGAGAGAGAGAAAGATAGATAGAGGGGGACAGGGAGGGAAGGAGGTGGGCAGACAGGAAAAGATTCTGCTTCTATGTGAGCCCTACTGCCAAAGGATCTTCACGGCTAGGACCTGTCCGTATATTCAAACTCTCTCCAAATGGTTCTCATACCCCAAGTCAGAGACCCACTGATCCGGAGGGGACTCTTGCCCTGGGTGGTGTCTGATGCGTGACTTCTAATACACTTGCAAGTTTCTGGGCTGTGTCCCAAGTCTCTCTGTTTGCTGGTGCTCAGCATGAGTTCTCCTCATACTGATCTAAGGAAATGTACTGAAGATATAGTCCATGCTTTATTAACTCTAAAATAAATTCCTTTTTTTTTTTTCTTCTTTCAATGCGTCTGAAATTGAGCCGTGCCCGACAAGCGGTGATGACGTCAAACAACTTCCGCCAGCTTGGCAGCAGCTGTCCGTGCAAGCACCTGTGTGAGCTTGGCTGCCATCCCCAGGGGCACAGCGGGATGGGGGCAACCCTCAACGTCTCAGGCCACAGGCTACTTAAGAACTAGTTGTGGAAGGAACGTGAAGCCTGCCTGTAGTTCAACAGGCTTCACTGACAACTGCTGGTAAGGTCGAGAGAGGACCCGCAATAAAACTTACAGGAAAATCCCAGAGGGAATAATGGCGCCTTCCTTGAGTAAATAAGGCAGTAAAAATGAGTGATGTACTGACGCATGTTACGGCATGGATGCACCTTAAAACCATTATGCTCAGTGAAACAAACAAACCACAGAATACCGTGCATTGTAAGATTTCATTTCTACGAAAGCTTCAGAAAAGGCATATCCACGGAGGCAGAAAGACTTGGTCACTGTGGAAGACTACAGAAATGAGAAGAATATAGGGAGTGGCTGCTAATGGGTAATGGTTTTATTTGGGCAGAAGTAGGGTGTTGAAAATGTCCTGAAATTGACTGTGGTAATAGTTACACAACACTGTGAATGTACTAAAGACTATTCAATTGTACACTGTGAATGGGTGAATTACATGGTATGTAAACTATATGTTAAAAAAAAATACACTGGGAGAGGGAAAGAAACACAGCATAACCAATCCTATGGTAGGTAAAGAGCACGAAAATATAAGGAACACTCTGGAATTCAATGACCTTAAGTCAAAAAGTGATTCAGAAAAGGCAGAACCTTAATGTGAAAAAGCTTTATGAATATCTGAACATTTTACTTTTATATCATGAGAGTGATGTATTATAAAAATATAATCAGAATAAATGAGCTCTTTCAGTAAGTCTAAAAATTCAATTCATAAGAAAGCATTGGGTTATAGTTCAGCTGGCAGGATTTTCTTTTCTTTCTTAATGGCACCTAAAATAAAGTGGCTCTTAAAATCAACGGCATCTCAAGGTGATGAAATATAGTATTTGAGTCTCAGCTACTTGAGGCTGGTTTTTCCAGGCAATGACTAGCTGTGAAATACTGGATATAACTCTTACTTTCTCCATTCCCATGTTTTTCTATCTCTATAGTAGACTTATTTCTAAGGATCCTCTTGGCTCTGAGATTTTCTAGCTCTAATTTAAATTGTTATTCATCCCTGGTGGGAAAATTCTCCATTCATTAGGTCTTGCATCAGGCCCAGGCTTGAAGAAGGAAGGGAGGAAAATATCACATCCACCTAAATTTATCTTCTGAAAGGAAGATGCTGGAAGAAAGAAGCAAAAATGATTTCTTGTACTTTTCCCTTGATTATCTGCAGTTTCAATTCTTAATCCTCTCTGAAGTTGAGCTCCCCAGAGATCTGATGGTGAATGGAATAACATATTAAGAGGGGAAACTCTGGGCCTGTGGTGAAATGTGTTCACTACGGCAGCCAACTGCTTGGGCGGCAGGTTTGGCGCCTGGAAGAGTTCTTGGCGTGTGATTGTCCAGCCTGTAGGTGGCTTCCCGACGTTCTGTGTGCAGGGCGCCAACCAGGACATCTGAAGCAAGAACTCCAGACGGAACTCGCAGAGACGGGGCTTTCAATAAGAACAGAAACACAATGGGAAAAGAGAATGGCTTGTACACTCAGTCAGAGAAGCCGATTTTTTTTAGTAGGTTTGAAATTCCTTTCAATTACCAGACTTTATATAAGATCTTTTTTTTTTCTTTTTGTCTAAAATGCAAAGGCCTATGTTTATTTTAGCACTCTTCAAAATAAGTGAGAAACTGGAAATGTCTAAATGTCCAAAACTGAAGAAATGCTCAATAAAATCTGGAGCATCCATATTATTAAACCGTGTGGGTGTGTGTGTGTGTACACTCAGTCACTAAGTTGTGCCCAACTCTTTGAGACCCCATGAGCTGTAGCCCGCCAGGCTCCTCTGTCCATGGGGATTCTCCAGGCAAGAATGCTGGGGTGGGTTGGCATGCCCTCCTCCAGGGGATCTTCCCAACCCAGGGATCGAACCCAGGTCTCCCGCATTGCAGGCGGAGTCTTTACTGGCTGAGCCACCAGGGAAGACCAGGAATACTGGAGTGGGTAGCCTATCCCTTCTCCAGGGGATCATCCCAATCCAGGAATCAAACCAGAGTCTGCTGTGTGATCAGATCAGATCAGTCACTCAGTCATGTCCGACACTTTGCAACCCCATGAATTGCAGCACGCCAGGCCTCCCTGTCCATCACCAACTCCCGGAGGTCACTCAGACTCACATCCATCGAGTCAGTGATGCCATCCAGCCATCTCATCCTCTGTTGTTCCCTTCTCCTTTTTCCCCCAATCCTCCCAGCATCAGGGTCTTTTCCAATGAGTCAACTCTTCGCATGAGGTGGCCAAAGTACTGGAGTTTCAGCTTTAGCATCATTCCTTCCAAAGAAATCCCAGGGCTGATCTCCTTCCGAATGGACTGGTTGGATCTCCTTGCAGGCCAAGGGACTCTCAAGAGTCTTCTCCAACACCACACTTCAAAAGCATCAATTCTTCGGCGCTCAGCCTTCTTCACAGTCCAGCTCTCACATCCATACATGACCACAGGAAAAACCATAGCCTTGACTAGATGGACCTTTGTTGGCAAAGTAATGTCTCTGCTTTTGAATATGCTGTCTAGGTTGGTCATAACTTTCCTTCCAAGGAATAAGCATCTTTTAATTTCATGGCTGTAGTCACCATCTGCAGTGATTTTGGAGCCCAGAAAAAGAAAGTCTGACACTGTTTCCACTGTTTCCCCATCTATTTCCCATGAAGTGATGGGACCGGATGCCATGATCTTCGTTTTCTGAATGTTGAGCTTTAAGCCAACTTTTCACTCTCCACGTTCACTTGCATTAAGAGGCTTTTAGTTCCTCTTCACTTTCTGCCATAAGGGTGGTGTCATCTGCATATCTGAGGTTATTGATATTTCTCCCAGCAATCTTGATTCCAGCTTGTGTTTCTGCCAGTCCAGTGTTTCTCATGATGTACTCTGCATATAAGTTAAATAAACAGGGTGACAATATACAGCCTTGACATACTCCTTTTCCCATTTGGAACCAGTCTGTTGTTCCATGCCCAGTTCTAACTGTTGCTTCCTGACCTGCATACAAATTTCTCAAGAAGCAGATCAGGTGGTCTAGTATTCCCATCTCTTTCAGAATTTTCCACAGTTTATTGGGATCCACACAGTCAAAGGCTTTGGCATAGTGAATAAAGCAGAAATAGATGCTTTTCTGGAACTCTCTTGCTTTTTCCGTGATCCAGCGGATGTTGGCAATTTGATCTCTGGTTCCTCTGCCTTTTCTAAAACCAGCTTGAACATCAGGAAGTTCACGGTTCACATATTGCTGAAGCCTGGCTTGGAGAATTTTGAGCATTACTTTACTAGCGTGTGAGATGAGTGCAATTGTGTGGTAGTTTGAGCATTCTTTGGCATTGCCTTTCTTTGGGATTGGAATGAAAACTGACCTTTTCCAGTCCTGTGGCCACTGCTGAGTTTTCCAAATTTGCTGGCATATTGAGTGTAGCACTTTCACAGCATCATCTTTCACAATTTGGAATAGCTCAACTGGAATTCTATCACCTCCACTAGCTTTGTTCATAGTGATGCTTTCTAAGGCCCACTTGACTTCACATTCCAGGATGTCTGGCTCTAGGTCAGTGATCATACCATCGTGATTATCTGGGTCGTGAAGATCTTTTTTGTACAGTTCTTCTGTGTATTCTTGCCATCTCTTCTTAATATCTTCTGCTTCTGTTAGGTCCATACCATTTCTGTCCTTTATCGAGCCCATCTTTGCATGAAATGTTCCTTTGGTATCTCTGATTTTCTTGAAGAGATCTGTAGTCTTTCCCATTCTGTTGTTTTCCTCTATTTCTTTGCATTGATCACTGAAGGCTTTCTTTTCTGTTCTTGCTATTCTTTGGAACTCTGCATTCAGATGTTTATGTCTGCTGCATGATGGCAGATTCTTAATCGGCTGAGTTACCAGGGAAGCCTTATGGTAATAATTAAATTATTTTCTTCTATTTCCTTTATAGTTAACATTATCATGAACATCCCTTCATATAAATCTTTTATGATTTTTTTTACATATGTTGTCTTCTGATACATATTAATAATGTTCCTTTAAGAAAGTTTTATTAACTCACATTAGAATCAGCAAACTATTACAGGATCCAATGAACATTATTATAATTGTTAATAAAATAAAAAGGTGATGTAAACTTTTGGTGGTTTATAAGATCCTCTAACATCTAATAAGGTGGGTGGCTAATAAATTCTGTTTCTTCAGCTGAATAAGTTGTTTTAAAATCAGACCAATTCAAGTTAAGCTGTATATTACTTTCTGTCACAGATCATTGTAAGGGTGTCATTGCAAAAAAAACATAAGTTCATTGTGAAATTTAAAAATAACTGAGACAACTATGAATAAAGCCTAATTATAGATTCTGGGAAACAGAGACACCATTTTGGAGCTATTAAAGACCAACATCAGTTCCATTCATCAAAGTGTTGTTTTAAGAGCATTATTTTTGGAATAACCTTGATGTTGACCTTTTGAACCATCCAGTCCACACAAAAAGTCATACTGTAGGTGTGGACAGCAATATAGCTTGTTAAAACTATTTTAAATTGAATACTAGCTCTGCTAACTATGGATCCTAGGGACCATCTGGCAAGTTTTGTGTTTTTTTTTTTGTTTTTTTCTTTCCTTGATGAATAGAAAAAATGCGAAGAAAATAAAGGCATTCTTCACACTCATGGGTTTCATAAAGGGAAACTGATCCTCTCTTGCTGATTATGACATAATTTTGAAACAGATTGTCAGAAAGAAAAAAATAATATAACAAGTTGAAAGAACAAAGCTGTTATCATTTCCTTCAGGATCTTGACTGAAATTCCATCAGATACACCTAGAAATGGGACTGGTGGAATCCACGGTAGTTCTGTGTTTAATTTTTGCGGAGCCTTTATACTGTTTTCCTTCGAGGTTGCACCATTTCACATTCCCAACAGAGTACAGGACTCGGATTTCCCCAGGTCCCGGCCAACACGTAGTGCCTTTTGTTCTTTGGACAACAGGCATCCAGACAGGTGTGAGGGGACATTTCATTGCGGTCTGGATTCACAGTAATCAGGATGTTGAAATGTTTATCACCAGATAAATGGACAAAGAAAATGTGGAATATACACACAATGGGATGGTATTCAGTCTTAAAAAAAGAAAGCAAGTCTGCAGTATGGACAATATGGATGAACCCTGAGGACACTATGCTAAGGGAAATAAGCCCCTCACAGAAGGACAAATCATGCAGCTCTCTAATCATCAGTTCAGTTCAGTCGCTCTGTCGTGTCTGACTCTATGCGACCCCGTGGACTGCAGCACACCAGGTCTCCCTGTCCATCACCAACTCCCGGAGTTTACCCAAACTCATGTCCATTGAGTCAGTGATGCCATCTAACCACCTATCCTCTGTTGCCCGCCTTTTCCTCCTGCCCTCAATCTTTCCCAGCATCAGGGTCTTTTCCAATGAGTCAGTTCTTCACATCAGGCGGCCAAAGTATTGGAGCTTCAGTTTCAGCATCAGTCCTTCCAATGAATATTCAGGTCTGATTTCTTTTAGGATTGACTGGTTGCATCTCCTTGCAGTCCAAGGGACACTCAAGAGTCTTCTCCAACACCGCAGTTCAAAAGCATCAATTTTTTGGCACTCAGCCTTGTTCACAGTCCAACTCTCACATCCATACATGACCACTGGAAAAACCATAGCTTTGACTAGATGGACCTTTGTCAGAAGAGTAATGTCTCTGCTTTTGAATACGCTGTCAGTCATGTGTGATGTCTAAAGTGTTCCAAGTCCCGGAACCAGAGGGTAGAGTGGTGGGTTTCAGGGCTGGCGGGGGGTGGGGAAGAGATATGAGGAGTTGCTGCTCAATGGGGTTAAAGTTCCAATTTTGCAAGATGAAAAAGCTCCAGAGATCTGCTGGGCCATGCTGTCCCTGTGTTAACAATACTATGTTACACACTGCTGCTGCTACTGCTGCTAAGTCGCTTCAGTCGTGTCCGACTCTGTGCGACCCCACAGACAGAAGCCCACCAGGCTCCCCTGTCCCTGGGATTCTCCAGGCAAGAATACTGGAGTGGGTTGCCATTTCCTTCTCCAACATGTTACACACTGAAAACCTATAAACTTGCCAAGAGGGTAGAGAGCCTGTTAAATATTCTTACCACAATAAAATAAAGTTCAAACAATTAAAAGGCATTTTAAGGGCTTCTCCTGGTGATAAAGAATCCGTGTGCCAATGCAAGAGACAAGGGTTTGATTCCTGGTCTGCGAGGATCCCACATGCCTCGGGGCAACTAAGCCCGTGCACCACAGCGACTGAGCCCTAGAGCCCAGGAGCCAGAGCTCCTGAGCCCGTGCACCCTGGAGCCTGTTCTCTGCAACAGGAGAAGCCTCCACAGTGAGAAGCCTGCGCACCCCAACTGGAGAACAGCCTGCACAGCAACCAAGACCCAGCACAGCCAAAAAAAGATTAATAAAAATTAAACGTTAAAAAAACCCCTTCAGTTTTATAAAAAGAAGCTTACAATTACTTAAAAACACAAGCCCGGGAAGGTAGAGTAACATATATTGCTATGCCATAGTCACTATTGCTTAGTTGCATCAGTGATCCGCTTCAAATCATGTTCCCTTAAGACAATAGTTTTTATTTTCCGCATCTTCCCTTTCCAGTGGCCTCTTTTGAAAAATTATCCTCATCCACAGATGGTCAACATTATGATGGAATTTTGTTTTCCTCTTGTGTGAATTTGGAGCTGATAGAAGCTTCTCAGCCCCTTGCTGGGGCCTGCTGACAAACCCGTTGGCCCCAGAACTACCTGTGACGTCAAGATGATGCTTCTGAAGGTCCCGTTGGTACCTTCTGCCGAGCTATGGGTCCCCTGGATGAGCATTAATGAGAACTTGGAGTTCGAGCTTTGTCACTGACCGTTGCAAAGTCAGTGTGACATGGGCTGGATGACTGAGACTTCCACTGTCTTTCCTCCCCATTATAACGTGACAGAGTCTGGTTGTAAGAGAGAGAACAGGGGATGGGTTAGTAGTATCGTATTCCCGGAGGAAGTACTTGGGCAGGAGCTTCCAAAAAGGGCCCTCGTTTACAAAACCAAGGGGGTTGCACTCAAAACTCTCCAAGGACACTTTATGGCTAACATCCTAGTATTCAGTGATGAATCAACCCTGCAACTTGCACTGAAGCAGTCATACTAAGGAATATGCAGTGTCTGGGGGAAGTGAGATATTTGCCATGAAAAATGGAATGTCCCCAGATAGGAGACAGGAAGCAGCCCAGAAGCCCTCTGTGTCTGGTCAAGTTTCTCACCTTATGACAGCACCCCCTGCCCCCCTCCAAACGTTCATCATCAAAATTCCCATTAACTAAGGACACAGGTATCTTCGACATGAAAGTGGCAGGTCTTCCCCTGAAATGGTCTACTGTCGCTTGTTGCTGTTTTTCTTCTTCTTACAGGTGATTCATTATGTTTACACATCCCAGATAAAAAGGAAGGATGGCTTACACTCCTTTATTTACAAAGATTCAATGTGTTTTTGACATTTCTATCACAGTTCTGACAGACTGACATTTTTGTGCCCGGGCTGTTTGCTCACTTACTTTGCAGGAGCATCAGAAGCTTACAGTGGAGCACAGTCAGGGCTCACAGACCTTCTACTTTGGACACCAAAGGTCACACTTTGGATTAGGCACTGGGGGGCCAGGCCTCTAGACCACAGGAGCAAACACAAGAGCAATTTTCCAGGAGCAAAATCAGTGGGAAACGTGGCAAAGAAGATGAAGCCGAGAGACATTTTTGTGGCTGTGGTCTCAAGGACATAAAAAGTCATGAAGCATAAAAAGGCCTCGGAGGGATTCCCCCATCTTTCTTCCCAGCTGCAGAAACATTCTCCGAAGCTTGTTTTGGACTCTGAGCCAGAAGACCCTTGGTGGGAATACCAGTGGCCTGCTCTTGCTTCTGGCCTAACTACCTGCTCCCTGGACGCCTGAGCCCACACGGACGGGCCCTGCTCCCCTGCCCCCTCGGGGACCGTTCCTTTCAGCTTCCCAGAGATGTTCTTGGATTGCCCCAGCAACTCCTGGCCCAGAGCTGGGCCAAGTTCCCACATGTGCCAACTTGCAGTCAGGGATGCCAGGCCTGGCACAGGGGGCCGCCTGCCTGGGGCCATGGGCTATCCTCAAGGAACCAGAGGGTTTGAGAGGGCCTGGGGTTTCAGCCCCTAGCTCTGGGCAGATGCCAGGGAGGTTCTGTGACTTTCAGGCGTGTTTCGGCAGAAGCACCCTAAAGATTTATACAGAAACTATTTCTCCCACAGTTAGAGAATGAACTGTGGGTTCCAGTATCTAAATACACCCCACCACTCTATACTGACAGTCTCATTTGGGATAGGCTAATGACTTCTCATTACCTTAAATGATGTTTCAAACGTTTCAAAGCTGTACAGTCCACCTTTCCAGAACTTTACACATTCATTCCATATGAAGACAGATGAGAGAGAAGCCAGGGATGCAACGAGTACCTTCCCTCCCATCAGCTATTCCAGCACACTGCCTGCTGTCCCCTGAGGTCTAGCCATGGATTCCTTAAGCTTGGAGAAACACATTTGAAACTCACGGTTGAAGGATTTATATATATATTTTAAAGAAAACCTGAAAGCTTTCTTAAACTCTAATTTCAAAATCACGAATTTTTAGCAGGGAAAAAAACGTTATGGAGATTCACATATTGTCAGTGTCAGAATGCATTCAACAAGCATTTTCTGAATAGAGTGCAGGCCAGGCACTAGTTAGGTAGTGGGGATGAAGTGATAAATATGACATGATTCTAACACCAGAGAGACCTTACTGCTGAGTGGCCTTAGGAGAGCCACTTGCCTGTCTGCGTTCCTATTGTTTTAGGTCCTTGTTACTAATGTGACAGTAATGGTTACTGTCATCTGGAGTCTTTTCATTTCCCATTAAAGAGAAAATGAGCAGAGTAGAATATAAGACTTCAGGATCAGACTCAATTCCTGGCGTCTTGGCTTCCACCTGAGGTTCAGCCCTGGCTGTAGAACACAGGAAAAGTCTGTGAGGAGACCAGGATGAGAATGATTTGAGAACAGCAGATATATCAGTGATGTCTGAGTCTTCCAACCCCAAAGTGAAGGGCTGAAGATATTGAATCTTAGATGATGCTGTGAAAGGATCCCACGGGTAAGGCGCCCAGGCCCTAGCAGAGATGCAGCTGTCAAATCAAAGGCATCAGTTTGATAGACACTGAGTTTCCACTACAAAATAACACTCCTTGCTCCTTTCCGAATGTTTACTGCTAGTTTCATATTTGAACTTCCTCCTAAGGATTTGGATGTGTAGGAGAGGCGCTGTGCCCATTTCAGAGATGGAGAAACTGAGGCTCAGAGATGTGAGCTGACTTGCCCAAGGTCAGACAACTGGTAAGTAGCAGAGCCTGAGTGTCTCAATAAGTCAGGAATCTCAAGCTCCTCTTCTAGGTGAGTAACAGATTAAGTTAGAGACAGACCTGGAACTGAACTTTGGCCTGGGAGAGTGAAGAAGGAGTAATTTTACGAAAGTACATATATGCAACGGAATATTACTCAGTCATGAAAAGGAACTATCTTGGATCAGTTGAAGTGATGTGGATGAACCTAGAGCCTGCTATACAGAGAGAAGTCAGTCAGAAAGAGAAAAACAAGTATCGTACATTAATGCATGGCTGGATGGCATCACTGACTCGATGGATGTGAGTCTCAGTGAACTCCAGGAGTTGGTGATGGACAGGGAGGCCTGGTGTGCTGCGATTCATGGGGTCGCAAAGAGTCAGTCACAACTGAGCGACTGATCTGATCTGATCTGATCTGATCGAGTCTAGAAAAATGGTACAGATGAACCTACTTGCAGGGCAGGAATGGAGATGCAGACGTCGAGACTGGACTTGTGGACACGGTGGGGAAGCAGGGGGCGCAAACTGAGAGAGCAGCGTTGACAGATACACTCTCCCAGGTGTGAAACAGACAGCAGGAAGCTACGACACAACACACGGGGCCCAGCCCGGCGCTCTGTGATGACCGAGAGGGCGGGATAGGAGAGGGTAGGAGGGAGGGTCAAGGCAGTGGGGGTGGGGGAGGCAAATGCATACTTATGGCTGATTTCACAGTGTGGTAAGGCAGAAACAGACATGACATTGTAAACCAATTACCCTCCAATTAAAAAGAAAAAAAAAGGAGAGAAGGGAGTTGACATCTATTGAGCATATACCATGATATCCAAGAAAAGCCCAGCTATTGCCTTACGGAGCTTTACTGTAGAATGGGGAAGACAGGCATGTCAAGAGGTACAGAGTCTCTAGTTTGATGAGTACTGATGCTGAAGCTCCAATACTTTGGCCACCTGATGCAAAGAACTGACTCAGTGGAAAAGACCCCGATGCTGGAAAAGATTAAAGGCAGGAGGAGAAGGGGATGACAGAGGATGAGATGGCTGGATGCATCACTGACTCGATGGACATGAGTCTGGATAAACTCTGGGAGTTGGTGATGGACAGGGAAGCCTGGCGTGCTACAGTCCATGGGGTTGCAAAGAGTTGGACATGACTGAGTGACTGAACTGAACTGATACCAGAGATACCCACAAGAGCTTGCATGCTAGCCACCGGGGTGATGGATGTGCTTTATTTCCAACTGTCTCATGAGAAAACTGGGCTCAGGGATGCTAAGGACCAGCCCCCAGACCATGCAGCCAGTGCATGGAAGGAGCCGGAGCTGCACTCGAGTCACCCTGCGTCCAAAGCCCTTGCTCTTTTGGACCTCACCCAGCTTCCCTGAGCTTCGATGGAGTGCATCTGCAGGCATGCTGGAGGGAGGCAGTGGGAATAATATTATTTCATTTATGTTTTATTTATGTGGTGCCATGATATTTATCTAGAGGCTTTCATCTGAGAGATGTGAAGTGTTTTATAAACAGGTTCTTATTATTGCCTCTCTCCCTTTGCACTCCTCCACCTGAGTCCTTGGGAACCACAGAGGCTGCCAGGAATGGCCAAGGTCACAAGTATGGACAGGTGGATGTGTGACGGTGGTTCCCCGCATGCAGACACAGCTGTGTTTGGTGATAACAGTGATCCTCTCTTAGTATATCTGTTGTTTGCTAACCTCGTTCTCATCCACCTTTCACGTGATCCTCATGTCGGTCATATGAAATAGGTAGAGTAAGCATCCATTTACAAAGGAGGCAACTGAGGCCCAGAGTTGGCCTCAATTCATTTGTTAAAGGCACAGGACCTGTGATAGAGCAGTGAGGATTCAAACTCAGTTCTGCTGAATCACAAGTCCGCGGTGTCATGGAGCGGCTGCGGGCCGCGGACTTAGGAGTCAGGCAGGCCTGAGACTGAGCTGTGCAACTATCTTCAAGGCTGCATGTCCTGGAACAGTGACTTCCTCTCTGAATTCTGCTTCTTCATCTGTGAGGTGAGCAAACCAATCAGTCCTACCCCAGCGTGCTGTGCAGAGTCCCCATGAGAATTATATTGAAAGTAGAAGGAACGTCTCAAAATGCCTGGCACACAGGGAGTTCTCAATAAACAGCGGCTACAGTGAGGAGCCCAACCAAGGTCTCCGTCCACTATCAATGCTGTCTGCAGGGAAGAACTGGAGCGTGCGTTGTCCTTCAGAGGGTCTGCTTCGAGGCAGGTCAAGGTGTGGGGTTTACCTGTAACTGCCACCCATGCAGAGGCATCGGCCTGTGTGGGGGGCGGGGAGGGGGGCATTCTCAGGCAGCCAGTTGGCAGCTGGGGGAGGCATGTGCTCCCCCACTCACCCCCACAGGTGGCCTTGCCCACCTGTCTGCAGTCCTCCCCATCTGGCAGCCTCGCTTTGCCCGGGAGAAGAGCAGCAAAGCCGTGTCCCCGGGTGCTCCCCTCCCAGCTCCCCCACTGGGGGACCCAAGCCAAAGAAAACCAACGCGCTGTGTTTGTTTTCGAAGCCGGAGCCAGCCGCGATTCCCGTAAGGCACGCCTGGCTTAATGGGGCTGTGTCTGGGCCTTGCCTGGAAGCCAGGCTCTGGTGGAGTCAGAGGCGAGTCTCCTGCCTGGCCCCACTGCAGGCGGTGGCATTTGCTTGAGGTGACTCAAAGTCCGGACCGGGGAGGGGGGAGATGGCAAGATGCTTGGCCCTGATTCTCTCCGAGCTGACTCACCATGTGACCCTGGACATCGTGTCCTTTACCCCACACTGGCCTCAGTTTCTCTAAAGGGCAGCTTCTTCTCAATCAGTTAAGTGTCCCTAATGGGGAGCTTTTTTTTTTTTAAAGATGAGCCCCACCCCATAAATTTACATCAAATCCGTCTGCTCTGGGGTCTGGGCAACAGTAAGTGTTGAGAGCTCAATAGGTGATTCCAGGAGGTGGCCAGGTGCAGACCCATGGCCCTAAATGAGTTCTTAGAGCCCTGTCATTTAAGGAATCTATGAAAGAGGTGAAGATGCAGAAGCAGAGGGTTCTAGAAGGAGGACTCTTTAAGGCTCTTTGTCTTTAAAACCCCATCGAATCAGACCGCCTCACTGGACAGATGAGCAAAGTGAGGCCCGAGGAAAGGGGGTGAGTCCACAGCCTCCCACTGAGTCACCCACAGGCCTGGTCTAAGCCTGGGTCTCCTGATTCACATTGCAAATAACAAAATACAGAAAATAAAAGGTTTCGAAGGAGAGGGAGGCAGGAGCTGGAGAAAAAGGGAAAAAGAAAGCAGAGGAGGGAATATTTAAAAAGGAAGAAGAAGAAGAGAAAGAAGTGAAAGGCAAGAACGGGGTCAAGGGAAGAGAAGGGGGGATGAGCAGAGGAGAACGGGGGCACGAGCCACTTGGCTGGCTCCCAGCGAGGCAGGGCTGTCCCGAGCCACGCTTGGCTGTACAGCGCGGATTCGGCAAAACGCAACCCAGCCGAGAGCGAGAGCTCTGTCCCCGCTGGGGCCCCGGGCTGGAGCCTGCATGGGGGCGGTCTGACTCACAGCTGCTGCCTCCTCACTCCCAGCCTCTTGCTCAACCCAGGCAGCGGCTGGGATGGATGCTCTTTTGCAAGGTGATCCCAGCAGAGAGGGCCCTGGAACCTTTGGGAAAGGACTCGAGCTAGAGGCAGGGAATGGATGCGGCGGGAGACCCTGGGCTTCTGCTCTGCTGACCAGTGGGTGGCTGACAGAGGCCTCCAGCACCACAGCTGATGCTCACCTCCACTGCAGTTGCCCTTCGTCTCGGACACCCTCCCTAGCGTGGCACTCGACATCTCGTTCTGTAACGCCTCTTTAGTCGCCAGTCCCCACAGTGCTTTTTTACACTATCTGTAAAACCACTAACTTCCCCCATTCCTTTGCTTATGATATGTCCACTTTCCAGCCAACTGATTCCATAAGTAGCATCCTTCAAAATCTACTTATTACTTTTTAATGAAATTTTCCTTTTAAAAATTATGTCTGTGAGGGTAGTCTTTTTTTTTTTTTTTTCCTCTCTCTTTAAACTGAAGCATATTCGGTTTACAATACTGTGTTAGTTTTCAGAGTATAGCAAAGTGATTCGGTTACATATGGATTTTTTCAGATTATTTCCATTATAGGTTGTTATAAGATACTGAATATTGTTCCCTGTCTCATGCAGTAAATCGTTATTGCTTACCTATTTTATGTATGGCAACCCACTCCAGTGTTCTTGCCTGGAGAATCCCAGGGATGGGGGAGCCTGGTGGGCTGCTGTCTATGGGGTTGCACAGGGTCGGACACGGCTGAAGCGACTTAGCAGCAGCAGCAGCAGCAGTATGTATCTGTTAATCCCAAGCTCCTAATTCATCCCTTTGCTCTTTGGTAACCGTAGGTCTGCTCTCTATGTCTGTGAGTCAGTTTCTGCTTCGTATGTAGATTCATTTGTATTATATTTTGGATTCCACATATAAGTGATATCATGTCATGTTTGTCTCTGTCTGACTCACTGCATTGAGTATGGTATTTTCTAGGTCCATCTCTGTTGCTGCAAATGACAGTATTTTTCGTCCTATCTTACGTCTGAGTAATATTCCACTGTGTGTGAATGTGATGTGTACACACATCTTAAACCAATCGTCTGCTGCTGGGCACTTGGGTGTCTGTGTCTTGGCTACTGTCAATAGTTCTGCTACGGGCACTGGGATGCATGGCTGTTTTTTAATTAGAGCTTTCCTCTTTTCTGAATTTTGACCCAGGAGTGGGACTTCTGGATCATAAGGAAGCTCTATGAAGTACACCTGTTTTAATTCCACTCTGACCAAGCAGTCCTCCAAGATGAACAGTGAAACGTGCTACCTGCTCAGTCATGGGCGACTCTCTGCAACACCCATGGACTGTAGCCCACCAGGCTCCTCTGTCCATGGAATTTTCCAGGCAAGAATACTGGATTGGGTTGCCATTCCCTTCTCCGAGGATCTTCCCCAAATCAGGGATCAAACCCAGGTCTCCTGTGTTGCAAGCAGATTCTTTACCATCTGAACCACCAGGGAAACTCTCCCAGATACCCATGGTCAAAATCATTCCTTTCATCTCCTATAAGTCTTGTTTCTCCTCCATAATACTTAATACTCTGGATTTTCTATCAGACCGCAGAACTGAAAGATCTGATTTACACCAGTATAACATCTCTGAGCATCAGCTGTGAATTCTGACAAATCTAGGTTTCAATCTAGGTACCTACATTGCTATACTTGTGCTTTGGAGCACAGCACTCTTGCCTATAAGACAAGGCTGTCTAGTCTTACCTCCTTGGCTGGATGTGGGCATCACCATCAGAAGTCTGGGTGAGGAGGAGATTAGGGGAGTGGGGGAGAAAGCAAGAGCGAAGACTGAAAGGCTGCAGCTATAAAGATGATGTTAGGTTCTTTAACAGATACAGAAACTGAGGCTTGCGGATCTGAACACACTGTACACTCAAGACCTTACTTCCCCCTCCTAATAGTCCTGTGAGATAGGCAGGAATTCCCGTCCCTGAAAACGGAGAAACACCCCTGCCCGATGTAGGGAAGCTTGGGACAAGGCCAAGGTTAGATTGGAACTCAGGCCCTCCTGACCCCTAAGATGCCTTGCTTGCTCCTGTTCCAGCACTTCTGCTGTCTGCCAGGAAGAGAAGCAGGCTTGGCCCCCGGAGTCAGGAGATGTCAGCCTCTGGGCGCACAGGGACCTAACCTCGGGTCTAAAGGAAGCGGAACACACTCAGCCTGTGCCGCCTTTCACAAGAAGCCAGGATGTGGTGCGGGGGGAGGAGGAGGGGCATTCCACGGGCCTGCAGAACCCTTTGGGAGAACATTCATTTGGTTTCATCATCCCATGGAGAGTCTCCATCATGGTGACTCGCAAACATTAGGAGACAAGGGATCACTTGGGGAGCGTGTAAAAAATAAAGATTCCCAGAAATTCTGATTCAGTAGCTTTGGGGTCAACACAGTAATTTGCATTATTAACATGTTCTCCCTGGTGATTCTCTCATAAATGGACCACACATTGCAAAATAGTTTAGCCCTCCCTTGATGTAAATCCTCTCTCTCTCCCCTCCCAGCCTGGCCTGCCCCCATATCAGAATTCATCTTTGACCCACTGACTAGGTCAGTGTGAACACCCCTTCCTGCTGCCATCACCCACCGCTTCCTCCTGTCTGGTTTCATCTGGGCCCTGGACTGGGGAAGGCATATCTGAGGAGGCAACAGAGCCCCTCCACCTCTGTGAGATCAGCCCCTGCCCAGGAATGTCAGCTCCCTGAAGCCTCCCTTCCTAACTTTTTTGGGACTTAATTCTCTTTCTCCAGAATTGCTTCTTCTCCTGTATTCCTTTCCATTGGGAAACTGGCCGCAGCATATATACAGTCACTAGTCCTGACTCAACTCTTAAGAGTCTATGTCCACTCTGTGCATTCAGTCTTCTCCCACACACACACACACACACACACACACACACACACACATCACCACCACTGCTACGACCAACTCCACTGCGCTATGGATTCTATGTCTCATCATCCCTCCCACCCTCCCCACTACCATCATTCCAACTTAGTCCCCACTTCCCCCTGGACCACTGCAGTTCAATGAAGCTGAAAAGTAGGTTAGGAGGGATAAGAATCGAGCTGGGGAGCAAGGAAGTGGGACCTTGCCATCTCAGATTCTTAGGAAACAGAGCTGTGGAGAACTAGGAGCAAAGAAAAGCAAGATGATGTCTAACCAAGTTTGCAGATCTATCCATAAAGATACGGCTAGCAGATTTTGAAACAGCCTGCCATATGTGTGAATATGTGTGCATACATGTATGTGCACACATGAATATGCACGGGTGTTCATGTATAGAGACATGTACATACATATATACACATGCACACACACGTACATATGCCCTTGATTGTAATACATTTCAGAGAAACAGAAATGTCCATGAAGAATTTGGTCCCTTGTTCCAGCAGTTTCCAGAGGCCAAAGTTGGCCCACTGGACCCTTGTAAGGCCAAAGAGTAAGATTCTCCCCTCATGGGATGTGTGAAGATGTGGGTAAATTACAAAAGCATGTTCTAATTCAACTTCCTCCCCATGCCTGACTTAATCTATCATCCAAAATAGGCATATTGGGACTTCCCTGATGGCCCAGTGGCTAAGACTTTGCACCCCCACTGTAGGCGCCCTGGGTTCAATACCTGGTCAGGGACTGCATGCATCTCACATGCTGCAACTAAGACCCAAAGAAAGAAATAAATATTTAAAAAGTAATGATAAAATAGGCATATTGCTAGGAAAATAATGTGTTTCATTTGTTTTCATTTATTTTCTTTGAGGGTATTGTTGTGTATGTAATGCAGGCATGCATGGGGGCAGGTGTTTGTTTTAACCGACAGCGAGTTTATAAAATGGGTGCTTCAAACTCTTATTTAAACAGGGAATCACTTATTCCTAATCAAATCTCAGGGGCAAACCCAACAGGCAAAAGTAAGGTGCTCTGCTGGTAGCACGAAGTGAATGGGTACAAACTCCTGTCTTCAATTTTTCTCCCATGGTGGCTCCTGGGGTATCTCAAGATAAACCTATGTTTCTGATAACATAGTTTGAGAAACTGTTGATTTTGTCCAGACTGTTTATCCTGAGAACCAGAGAGGAGACCATGCGGTGAGCTACAGCAGAACTGGTATATGAACATTTTCATACCAGTATCCCACCAGCCAAATGACTCTATCTCATATGCTTGTGTGAAAAACCCAACCCAGGGGTTAAAGGACAGATGAAGATCCAAAGGCTGGAACCCTGAAACTTGGCACCACCTGGGGCCAGGTTTGGACTCCAGTTTTCTTGCCTGGAGAATCCCATGGACAGAGAAGTCTGACAGGCTACAGTCCATAGGGTCACAAGGAGCCAGACACAACTGAAGTGACTTAGCATGCATGCACTCTAGCCCAAGCTGCCATGGGCAGAACACAGAAATGACCTCTGTAGGATAGTCAAGAACTTTTGGTGGGATTTTACAGCTTCCTTTGGAGATCTATGAATGTATTTGTGTCATGAAGAGAATGGGACAGATTCTGGTGAGGAGAGGGTGGTAAGCTACAAAGAACAAGCCCAGTACAGAGGAGAGGGCCGGGTGAGACAGAAGGCTTCCCCTGGCTGAAAGTCTCAGGAGGTGTCTCAGCTCAGTTCAGTTCAGTCGCTCAGTCGTGTCTGACTCTTCGCGACCCCATGAATCACAGCATGCCAGGCCTCCCTGTCCATCACCAACTCCCAGAGTTCACTCAGACTCACGTCCATCGAGTCAGTGATGCCATCCAGCCATCTCATCCTCTGTCGTCCCCTTCTCCTCCTGCCCCCAATCCCTCCCAGCATCAGAGTCTTTTCTGATGAGTCAACCCTTCGCATGAGGTGGCCAAAGTACTGGAGTTTCAGCTTTAGCATCATTCCTTCCAAAGAAATCCCAGGGCTGATCTCCTTCAGAATGGACTGGTTGGATCTCCTTGCAGTCCAAGGGACTCTCAAGAGTCTTCTCCAACACCACAGTTCAAAAGCATCACTTCTTCGGCGCTCAGTTTTCTTCACAGTCCAACTCTCAGATTCATACATGACCACAGGAAAAACCATAGCCTTGACTAGATGGACCTTTGTTGGCAAAGTAATGTCTCTGCTTTTGAATATGCTGTCTAGGTTGGTCATAACTTTCCTTCCAAGGGGTAAGTGTCTTTTAATTTCATGGCTGCAGTCACCATCTGCAGTGATTTTGGAAAATCACAAAAAAATAAAGTCTGACACTGTTTCCACATCTATTTCAAACAGATCCCCCTCTTTGCTTTTTTTTTTTTTAAAAGTACCTTCCTTTTCACTTTTTTTTTTTTTTTTAATGGTCTGCTGGTTTCAGGAAGATTATGTGAATCTTCAGATGTGTCTTATATGAGGCCAGAGTGTCTACCTTTGACTCTAAAACAAGTATGATCAATAACCAGTCTTATTTCACTTCATTTTTGTTCCCAAATTAAAAATAAATAAAATGATGCAACTTGAGATGTTTATAGCATTCACCTCCAAGGAACCCTAGATGAGGGGCTGAAGTCCAGAGAGCACCGAGCCAGTGTTCATTGCTTATTTTTCTTCACTTTGCTCTTCTGGATCTCCACTCTCCGCGTCTGTCGTATCACCCTTACAGCTGGCAGATGTCGACTGGGCAGCAACTCGGTGTAAGGGCACAGAGTTTGGCCCTGAGATGGAACGGAGAGTGCGAGTGGGAAAAACTGCCTGCTCTCAGAACCCTGACGAACACGCAGCTCTGACACGCAGCAGAAAGGGTGATGGGTCTGGAACCAGAAAGACTCGAGCCCAAGCCAAATTTCTATCTGCCCAGGTGGGCATGACTCAGACAAAACGCTTCAGCTGAGTCTCTGCTCTGTCATGAGGCTGTGATAACGGCTCTTACCTAGGCAGCCCTGGTGCCTTGTGCATATTCAACAAAAGTCACAGCTTTTCTCACCTCTCTTCGAACATCTGGGCAAGTCAAACGTGGGGTCTACCAGTCTGCTGACTTGACCTTGAACAAAACTTGAAGTTCAGAAAATTGCTGTGGAAGAAGAGGACAGCAGCTTTCAAAGAGTCTTCTACCAGCTATAAGTAAATATATCTGAGGATGCAAGTTACTCAACGAGTATTGAATGATTAAACTACTAATTAACAAAGTTCAGCACCCTTGTGGATGATTTATTTTCTATTTTATATAATTTAGCACAAATTACCTTATCACTATAGTAGTCACTTAATTTACTCAGTAAAGCAGAAAGAACATGAAAAAAAAAAAATCAGTATCTTTCTTAATGATTCCGTAGACACAGAGTGCTGTGATGGGAAAAATAGTAATAATTTCTTTTTCTTGACAAAGTCTTTTCCTAAGAGATCCCACTCCTAAAGAGTGAATTGTTCCCTTCAAAGAGGCAATTTGGCATTTATTTGGGAAGCGAGGGAGAACACACTCTGGAACGCAGAGTACTTGGTCTACTTTAGTCCCACCGTTGGCACAGATTTATTGTGTGACAGTGAGCCAGTCCCCTCTCTGGTTAAAAAAACATTCTGTTGGGTTACAAGGTGTTTACCAAAGTGTGGGACACATCAGAATTAAATCATTTAGTAATAACGAAAGAACTTTCTAATCTTCTTTCAGCCCTTCCAATTCAGTCATGGAGAATGGCTTGCTTTGGTGAGAATGGCTTGCTTTGGTGCCAAAACGCTTTTGACAATTCTGTAACACCTGACAACCTTCCTTTAAAAAAACAAAATAAAAAAAGGGGAGGTGCAGAACAAGGCTGTAATCCAGAGCCTTCCAGAGGCAACAACAACTGTCCAGAATTCTATAAAAATTGTTTTGTTTTCATTGTATCGATTTTTAGAGTTATCTATTTATGGCAAGTAATCCTGGTTTTTCCACTTACTGGTAGTGATAAAAATTTCCATTTAAAAATCATTGATTCAACCAAAAATAAAAACAATAAAAACAGGTCCATTTTAAGAAGAACGCATTAAGTTAATAATATCCCAGGTATGACAAAACTGGGAAGTGATGTTCAGATGAGGGATAGGAGAAACTGTGCTGGCTGATTTTCCAGGGTCCTTTGAGAAGGAAAACCCAGATGATGTGAGCTCTTCAAATCCTAAACCTGCCAGCAAGAACATTCTTAAGGGGATCAAATGGACTTCAGTTTTCAGGGAAACCGAGTTTTGGTCTCCCGGAAAATCCATTTGTATAATGTGATTCCCAGATATTCCAGAGCATCTATGTTCCTCAACCAGTTGTGTGGAAGGGAGAGAAGCAGGTCGGCAGAGGCCCTGGGATGAGCCAAGTGCTCTTCCACTTTCGAAGCTCCACAAAATGGCCCACAGCTGCCCGGAGGCCACAACAGCAAGAGGCTGAGGCCCTGTGACTTCTCTGAGCGCCCTGGCCTGGGCCTCTCTGCACCCCGGCCAAGAAGAGGGGCCAGGCCAGAGGCACAGGCCAGCTAGCTCGTGCGCGGCTGGGAACCCTGAGCCAAAAGCAAGTCAATAGCCCCAACACAGATCCCGGCTCCTGTACCCTCCCCCACGCCACCCCAGCCTGAAATACAGCCGAGCAGGAGGGTGAGACCAGGACAAGCTCGAACTGCAGAGAACGGGTTTGAGAGGAAAGGGGGTGGGCTCATCCCTCAGCACTCAGAACACTTCACACCCTCTTCCGCCCTGCCCTCCACCCACACCCAGGCCATCAGAGTTCATCAAGACCCCTGACTGAAGCTGACCTCAGGGAAAGCCACTATTAAACAGTGCTCTGAAGACTCTAGTGAGGTTGGTGGGGTGGAGGGGAAGGAAGTCCTCAGCTCTGCAGAGGGAAGAGGGGAGCAATGGAGATGGATGTTTCTGTGAACTTCACATTCCCTGAACAATATATGGGGTCAGCTAAATTAAAAAGACTAAATCCCCACCCTGGAGCTGGTAGCTGAATGCCAAGAGCTGTGGGCTGTGGAATGAGGAGAGGCCTTGGGGTGGATGGAGGGGGTAACTAGTGGCTCCAGTTAGGGGCTACTAGTTCTGGGAGTACATTGATCCGTCATGGGGACAAGTCATAAACTCACAGCGCGGCAGCATCAGGCTGAGCAAAAAGGATCTACTACATTCA
Source organism: Tragelaphus eurycerus (assembly GCA_935064755.1). Taxonomy (NCBI): domain Eukaryota; kingdom Metazoa; phylum Chordata; class Mammalia; order Artiodactyla; family Bovidae; genus Tragelaphus; species Tragelaphus eurycerus. The sequence goes on from CAKXYN010000083.1 coordinate 3,643,069, forward strand.
TCCGGCTGATCGCCCGTTCATCAATACTGTATTTAACACCCACAAGGTGCGTGGCTCAGGGCCAAGTACTGAGGGTGTGACAGAGAACAGCCGGGCACCACCCCTGCCCTCTGAGCACTCCACCTTCCTTCAGAGAAAGAGAAAATCTGAACAAATAATTGCAATAAATGTAAAGAGAGACCTTAGGTGAGTGAATGCTCAAAACCCAGGTCACTCTGCTTAGATGTGTCTGAGACACTTGCAGAAGTGTCTTCGTATTCCTGGTTTTAAATTTCCTCCTTGGTGACAAGCATGAAGGTCTAGATCCATGGGTTTTAAGTCCCAGGTTCTTTAGGAAAGCAGAGGCTCGCGGAGGAGACTTCAGTCTAGATCCCCAAGGCACCTGCTTTTAGTTTGTTTTGTACATTTGGCCCTTCTAAATTGTGCTTGAAATAAAGGGTTCTGCTGATACTAAAGGAAGGGGGAGGAGGAGGGAAAGCGGACAGAGAAAAGGAAGGGAGGGCCGGACAGAGAGAGAAGATGGGAAAGAGAGAGGAAGAGAGAGAGAGAAGGAGAGGGGCGGGGAGGAAGAAAAATTGAGAAATCAAGAAGGAGGCTGATAAACTAGGTCGCCAAGATTCCTTCCGGTTTGACTTTCAAGGGCGGTGATGACACAGATGTTCCCAAATTTAAGCCAGCAGCTCTGAGTGATAAGAATGTATCTATGGCATTCTATATCCATGACATTCACAGTCACATGCTGAAGTAATTTTCCACCCACTTTACCCATTTGTTTTCCTGAAAGCACCTAGGAAGTCACTGGAGTATGCGTCCACACATGGCAAGTGCACATTATAGGTAAAGTGCAAGCATTATATAGACAGACAGAGGAATTTTGTAAGTGAAGAGGGCAAACAGATGTACCCCTGCGTGTGACTAAGTGCTGTTCGATTCAGTGATGGAGTGGTGAAAAGCCCAGCGTTTTGAGCTTAAATGGCTACTGCTTTCTGGATATGTGATTTGGAGGAACTTAACTTCTTCAAGTCTCTGTCTCTTGTTCTGTGAAACGGGAAGACTGTTTAACTCGGCAGCGTTCTTAGGTGGATTAAACATGAGAGTGTGATAACAACACTCCGCCTGGTGAGTAGCACATGATAGACATTCGTAGGTCATATTCTCCCTCCCTTTTGGGGCCTTTCCTAAATATCTAGGCATGGACGGCCACCCTTTTTCTGATGTGCTTTCTGATTTTTCTTTCTTGCTTTCAATTCAGACAGTGACACTGTCACTTGGAAATTGTCCTTGAAGAAACCACAGGTTGGTTCAGAAGCGAAAGGACTGCAATTTGGAGGAGCTTTGGCTGTGTCTCTTCACATCCCCACATAAATTACCTAAGTAATGTCTGGTCCTCCAGTGGAATAGTGGAAACTATATATGAGCAAAGATGGAAAAAAAAGATATGAATTATCTGCAATCACTGCACTTCAAAATAACTACTGTTGGCATCTTGGTGTGTATATCCCCTACTTTTTTTCTAAGCATATATAAACAAATGTAATATTTTCTATAAGCCCCCAGGGTGAAATAGGCACTGTGATAATACAGACAAACAAAAACACTATAACAAACCACACACACCTCTTATTTTGCTCTTTGGTTCCTTAGCAGCTCTGACTCTGTATTTGCTTCAAGTACTGTTCATGTTCCAAGAGTCTGTGACTGGATACACACGGGCGGATTTTTGTTTTTACAGAAGTCCCATCACAGAGCTCTCAGCAGAGAAGTAAAATGACCATGTCCAGCTGTTGCAATCCGCCTGCAGCCACTGCCTGGGCTGTCAGTAGGAACATGTGGCGAGAACTGAGATGGAGACTGCGTGCCTGGGCCTGGTCTGTGCTAGCTGACAGGGGACCCCCTTGCTGTCTCTCGTAAGACTGCGGGAGCACAGAAGCAGTGGCCAGGGCTGTGGCCAAGGCGTGGATCCCAGTGATGTGAGCTTGTCTGGGCCCCAGTTCTCCTCTGAGGGAAAATGGAGATGAGAACCGTACCCACTTTACAAGACTGACATGAGGGTTGAACGGATTGTGTAAGATGGCCTGGCGTGTGCTTCGGACTGTGTGAGATTGCCTGGCACGTGCTAGCTGCTTGATAAGTGTGCACTCGTGTCCATTTTCTCATTCATTCAGCAGATACTTATTAAGCACCTACTGTGAGCCCGCCATTCTTGTAGGCACTCGGAACAGACCGGCCAACAAAACAGAGAGGACAAAAGAAATGGTGACTTGCTGCTTTTCTGGAGCTTACACCTGGGGAACAGGGGAAGCAGTTTCAACCCCACTCTCCCAGCGTTCTGTCCCGCCAGCCAGGGCCTCCTGGGGAAGACCTGGGTCTCTGGGGCTGGAGGAGGCCTCCCCTTGTCTGCACTCGGGTACCCAGGGCGGCTCAGGGACCTTGGGGGTCTCCACACTAGACCCTTATTCCAGGGTGAAGCCTCTGTCCTAACCTTACTCCAGCCCCCCAGACAGAAGCAGAAGGCAGAGACCTTGGGAATCTAACCAGGCCAGATGCACAGTTCAGGGAGGGGAAGGTCATCAGACACACGGCGAATCCACCTCTACCTGGCCCTATGGGACTAGTGCTGAGAACTGAGGTGAAACAAATTCAGTGTTTTTGGCTTTTTTTCCCCACAACTTATTTAGAGGCAAATTCTAATCCAGATTCACTGTGAGCTATCTACAGTCTTTTATCTTTGACTTAGTGTGCTTATGTCCTTATTTGCAGAGCTGCAGAAAAGAAGTTTGACATTTCATTATGGAGCTGCTGACTGAAAATGGCATACCCACTGCATTACCTTTCTAGGGAAAAAAAAAAAAAAAAAGATGGCGTGGTAGCTCCAGCCCTCACTTTTTAAGAAATTTCCATACTGTTCCCCATAGTGGTTATATCAGTTTACATTCCCACCAACTTTGCAAGAAGGTTCCCTTTTCTCCACATTCTGTCCAGCCTTTATTGTTTGTAGATTTTTTTAATGATGGCCATTCTGACCAGTGTGAGGTGATACCTCATTTGCAAGGCAGTGATGGAGACGTAGAGAGCAGACCAGTGGACACAGTGCGGGCGGGACGAACTGAAAGAGTAGCACAGAAACGTGTACATTATCATGTGTGTAACAGATGGCCTGTGTGATGCAGGGACCTCAACTCAGTGCTCTGTGACAATCTAGAGGGGCGGGAGGGGGTTCAAGAGGCAGGGACCGTATGTATGCCCATGGCTGATTCATGCTGATGTATGGCAGAAGCCAGCATAATGTTGTAAAGCAAATATCTTGCAATTAAAAAAATTTTTTTTAATAAATAAATTCCAGCCCTTAAAAAAAAAATCCGAATCCAGAAGCACACCTAGGACTAAGGATTTTGGATAAGGGATTGTGGGCCTGTAGTATTGTTTCTTCTGTTTTACAGGTAAGGATGCTGAGCTACAGGAAATCTATGGGACTTGTCCAAGGTTACACTCTAGTAACAGAATCCAGATTTGCACTTTGGAAGTCTGATTTAAGAATGTGTGTTCTCTATACTCTTCATACAGGCCTTTACACTACTCCCTAAGTCCTGGGTGTTCATTGGAAGGACTGATGTTGAAGCTGAAATGCCAATGCTTTGGCCACCTGATGCGAAGAGCTGACTCACTGGAAAAGATCCTGATGCTCAGAAAGATTGAGGGCAGGAGGAGAAGGGGATGACAGAGGATGAGATGGTTGGATGTCATCACTGACTCAAAGGACATGAGTTTGGGTGGACTCTGGGAGTTGGTGATGGACAGGGAGGCCTGGCGTGCTTCGGTTCATGGGGTTGCAAAGAGTCGGACACGACTGAGCGACTGAACTGAACTGAAACTATTATTGCTTCCTGGCAATTTATCTCCCTTTATTTTTTCATTTAATCCTCAAAACAACAAAACAGATAGCTACCATTATTGTCCGTATTTTGTTGGTCAAGAAGCAATTGTTTAAAGTGAGGTATTTAAGGTCATGCAGCTTAATGGGCAGTATGACTGGGATTTGAACCCAGGACTGTCTGGTTCTAATGCCTACTCTGAATTACTGTATTCTACTTGCCACAGCCCAGCGGGGCCCCAAATGGTCTGCCATCACACATGACTTACAGGTGTAAAGATATTATTGACATACATGTAAGTTTAAGGTATACAATATGATGACCTGATGCACATAAATATATCGTGAAATGATTAGCACCACAAGGTTAGTTAATAGTTCCATGCACTCTCATAATGGTTTCCTTTTAAAAACTGTACATTAATAACTTTTAAGACCTACTTTTAATAACTTTTAAATATATAACTCAGCACTGTTAATTATGGTTGCCAGGCTGTATGTTAGATTCCCAGAACTTACTCAATTATGACCGAAAATACGTACCCTTTGATTAACACTCCCCATTCCCCAACCCTTCCCCACTAGTACCTGGCAACCATCATTCTACTGTTTTCTTTGAGTTTTTAGATTCCACGTGGTCAGTGAGAACCTACAGTATTTCTCATTTTCTGTTAAACTTATTTCACTGAGGATGGTGACTGAAGGTCCATCTGTGTTGTGTGAAAAGACAGAATTTCCTTCTTTTTATAAATGAACATATGTATATATGTGTGTGTACATATGTTTTATACATACACATTATATATATGTATATATAACATATGTCTTTGGTCTACATTTTCTTCATCCATTTATCCATCGCTAGAAACTTAGGTTGTTTTGAAAGTCAAAGATGCTCTGTCATGTCCGACGCTTTGCGACCCCATGGACTATTCAGTCCATGGAATTCTCCAGGCCAGAATATTGGAGTGGGTAGCCTTTCCCTTCTCCAGGGGATCTTCCCAACCCAGGGATCAAACTCGGGTCTCCTGTATTGCAGGTGGATTCTTTACCAGCTGAGTCACCAGGGTTTTAGAGGCAACAGAATTCAAATATTCGTATTTGGGCCTGGATAGAAGGTGGCCCACCCCAATACTTTTGCCTGGAGAATCCCATGGACGGAGGAGCCTGGTAGGCTCCAGTCCGTGGGGTCGCTAAGAGTCGGACACGACTGAGCGATTTCACTTTCACTTTTCACTTTCATGCATTGGAGAAGGAAATGGCAACCCGCTCCAGTGTTCTTGCCTGGAGAATCCCAGGGACAGGGGAGCCTGGTGAGCTTCCGTCTATGGGGTCGCACAGAGTCGGACACGACTGAAGCGACTTAGCAGCAGCAGCAGAAGGTGGAGAAGGAAGACGGTGAGGATGCTTGTCAGAGAAAGTGAGAGTTATCTCAAAGAATCACGACTGGTGTTTGACAGGCAAAGGGGCAGAGAAAGGTAACCGCAGGAGCAGAACACAAAGTGTACACATACCAGGATGACTGGGCACAGGGTAGACAGAAAGACCCTGATCGTTTGTGAAAATGAGGCTGAGAGTTTGGGTCGGGGGTGGGGGGAGTCTGCAGACATCGTACACGCTGAAAACTGATGTTCTAAAAAGAATAATACAGTTCCTGCTTCACACTCAAGCTGATCTCCCGAGCACAGAGTCTCCAAACACTCCCCCTCACCCCTCTCATCTTTCACCCTCCCACGCAGTGTGCACCACGCCATTTGGTCACCTTTCTCTGAATGTCTCCCCAACCAGGCTGGAGAGCTCCTGTGATCAATAGCTATGATTTATTCATCTTTGTTTCCCCAATGTCTGGTATAAAGGCTCTGGTAGAAGTTCAAGAAATGTTTATTGATCCAAACTGAACTGAAGTAAAATAAAATAAGCGGAGGCAAAATCATTTGCATTTTTCTCGTATCTCTGCTATACCATTTCTCATCTTTTACATCCTAAAGTGTCGCTGGTCGTCAGGTTCCAGATCAGAAAAAGCCAAACCAAGTTCCCGAGACAAAAGGGAACATCAATGAGAAAAACAGAACAACTTTGAGAAAGAGACATAATGAGACAGAAAAAACAAGAGTCTCCTTGTCAAAATCTGGAGGGGTTCGTTGGCATCCCCCACAGGCCCCAGGGAGCAAAGATAAAGATCCCATCCCCATGGCTATCAAGCTTCATCCATTACATACCGCTGCTAATTTAATTTTTACAGCATGAACTGACCTGCCAAACTTTTATTGTTGAGACTACTTGAGAAGGTAGCTATGGAGGGTTGAGACGGAAAAAGCCATGCCCTCCTCTTCCACAGGCCTGGGTCATAGGTGTTCCCTTTTCGTTCCCTTGGCTTTCTCCCAATTCTCGTAATTGTGACTCCTTATATTTCATTAGGGGTTCCCTACTGGCCAGGAAAATTTAAAAGTCTGAGGTCATTTCTGCATCCTGAGCAGCCTTGCTCTCAGCGGACAAGCAGGAGGCAGAAACCCAAACCAAGGTGGCTGCCTTTGGGACATGAAGCTTAAGAGACAGACATCAGCTGAGGTTAAACCAAACAGCATTGCAGAAGGTGGGAGACTCCTAAGCAAGTTTCAACCCAGTATCTCCTAAAGTGAGATCCTAAAGACTGCTTCTTTGGGAGGTACAGTATAGTCAGATACATTTAGGATACATTCCCTGATAATCCCTCTCCTTGAGATTCACAATGACCTTCACCATATTCAAGTCTCTGAGAAGTCACTGAATAAAGAAACCAACTTCGATTGGATTAACCACCATTTCCTAACTAATCCTAAGACTCTTTTTAGGTTCTTCAGCTCACTTATTAGACTGCCACGGTACTATAATGTTCTTCTGTGTAGAGTCTGGAGTTCAGGTCAAGGAAAGGTGAGCATGACCTTGACAATTTAAAGAATGCTTCTTGGAGAATGCAAGGCTTAGGCAGGACCTTCAAGGACGACCAAATGGACCTTTGTTGGCAAAGTAATGTCTCTGCTTTTTAATACGCTATCAAGGTTGGTCATAGCTTTTCTTCCAAGGAGCAAGCGTCTTTTAATTTCATGGCTACAGTCACCATCTGTAGTGATTTTGGAGCCCCAAAAAATAAAGTCTTTCATTGTTTCCATTATTTCCCCATCTATTTGCCATGAACTGATGGGACCATGCTGAAGCTGAAACTCCAATACTTTGGCCACCTGATGCAAAGAAGACTCATTTAAAAAGACCCTGATGCTGGAAAAGATTGAAGGCAGGAGGAGAAGGGGACGACAGAGGATGAGATGGTTGGATGGTATCACTGACCCAGTGGACGTGAATTTGAGCAAACTCTGGGAGTTGGTGATGGACAGGGAGGTCTGGTGTGCTGTAGTCCATGGAGTCACAAAGAGTCAGACACAGCTGAGTGACTGAACTGACTGACTGATGGGAATGGATGCCATGATCTTAGTTTTCTGAATGTTGAGTTTTAAGCCAACTTTTTCACTCTCCTCTTTTACTTTCATCAAGAGACTCTTTAGTTCTTCTCTTTCTGCCATAAGGGTGGTGTCATCTGTGTATCCAAGGTTATTGATATTTCTCCTGGAAATCTTAATTCCAGCTTGTGTTTCATCCAGCCCAGCATCTCGAATGAGGTACTCTGAATATAAGTTAAATAAACAAGGTGACAACATACAATCTTGACATACTCCTTTCCTGATTTGGAACCAGTCTGTTGCTCCCATGTCCAGTTCTAACTGTGGTTTCTTAACCTGCATACAGATTTCTTAGGATGTTCATCTAGTCAAAGCTATGGTTTTTCCAGTAGTCACATATGGATGTGAGAGTTGGACTATAAAGAAAGCTGAGCCCTGAAGAATTGATGCTTTTGAACTGTGGTGTTGGAGAAGACTCTTGAGAGTCCCCTGGACTGCAAGGAGATCCAACCAGTCCATCCTAAAGGAGATCAGTCCTGAATATTCATGGAAAGAACTGATGCTGAAGCTGAAACTCCAATACTTTGGCCACTGGATGCTAAAAACTGAGTCATTTGAAAAGACCCTGATGCTGGGAAAGATTGAAGGTGGGAGGAGAAGGGGACAACAGAGGATGAGGTGGTTGGATGGCACCATTGACTCGATGGACATGAGTTTGAGTAAGCTGCAGGAGTTGGGGATGGACAGGGAAGCCTGGCGTGCTGCAGTCCATGGGATTGCAAAGAATCAGATGTGACTGAGTAACTGAACTGAACTGAGCTGAAGGACAAAGAATGAGGAGACACTTATCAGACAGAAGAGAGGGGGCAAGTCAGAAGGACTTGCCTCATGGAACTTGCATTCTGCTGCGTGAGAAAAGCTATAACCAGATCATCAGCAAGCAGTTCCTCTGGCCAGATGCTCAAGGACAAGAGGATGAGGCCTGTGGGTTAATTAAGAATTCTCCCAGCAGAGTGGCAGGGAAAAGGAATTGGAAATAGAACACGGTTCCTTTTCCACCCCTCAAATATAGCAGGTAAGATTCCACCTCAGGGCCTTTGCACATGATTTGGCCCCTGCCAGGGACACTCTTCCTCCAGGTCCCTCACCTCCTTCAGGACTTGCTCAAAGGCTGCCCTCTTCTGACCACCTTATTTAAAGTTCTGTAGACCTCCACTTCTACTAACTTTTCTGCTCATCTTTTTCTTTGGTTCCCCTTATCACCTTCTAATAAACAATATATTTTGTTTTTTAGGAAAAAAAAATTGTTTCCCTCTCCTTCTAGAGTCATCCTATGTGAGTGGTGCCCCTGTAGTTATGAAACATGATGGTAATCCCATCCCCCAAGTTTTGTCTGTTTCACTCACTCATGCATCCCCAGCACTTGATGCCTGGTACCCAGTGAGCACTCCACAGGCATTTGTTGAATAAATGAGTTAAAGAGTGAATGAAAAGTGTGGGAAATTTGAAGGACAAAGAAAAGACGGAGATAATAAGCATTTATTTAGCATAAACTCTTTGCAAAGCATACAGATCATAGAAGTAAGACTGGTGTTATGATGAGTCAACTGAAGCTCAGACAGGTAAAGGACTGACCCAGTGCCACACAGCAAGTAAGTAGAGAAGCGCAGACTCAAATCTAGATCTGATTCAAATAGTTAAAATGACTTAGACTTGGTTAACTTTTAATGATCTCAAGTGGCTCCTTCGGTTCTTGCTGTTCACCTTAAGGCACTTTTCCCCTGAACTAAATGTGCAGCTTTCTGAAGTGTCCCGGGCTGCGTGGAACTGGTTGGCTCATAGTCATGGGACTGGTGAATAATAGCACGGAAGCCCTTGGTGCTGGGGATGACTCAGCAGACCAGGGCTGGGGAAAGGAGCCCACCTCTCCCCACCCCAAACACCTCATTCATTCTTTGATGTCAGGCGCCTGACTACCCCAGTGTGGGGCCAGTTAATAGCTCACCCTATAAACGAGTGCGTAACAAAGTCTACTGCAAGGCCATCATCACTCGGTCAAGTTTGGCTGATCTCTGCTTGCCACATGATTATTTCCAACTGGCCATGGTCCCCTGCCTGGGGTCACTCAGAAATTCTTCACTCCTTAGCTGGAAATCTACCGACTCACAGTGCCTGTAAGGGGATTCAAGGACTCCTTCCTCCCTGCCTCCCTTCATTCCCCTCCACCTTCCTTCATTAATCCATCCACCCAGTTTTTCATACAGCTATATATTCATCTATTAATTCATTTGTGAACTCATCTGTTCCTTCATTGATTTACTCATGAATTGTTATTGCCTTAATCTATAAGCTATGCCATTCATGTATTCATTCACAAAGGCGTATAACAATCTATTCTTTCTCTTAGTTTAACCAGGTATTACAAAGAATATTATGAGAATTATCTGATCTGGTAGAAAGAACGTATCCTCCTCAAATATAATTTTCCAACTAAAAGAAGTAGAGTGGGGGTGGGGGAGGAGCAGGGTGCAGAGGCAGGGCTTGATGATACAAAACCTCTAAGTCATTCAGAATCAAAGGCCTCCTCCAATTCTATAATTCCTTGAGTTTACAAAGTGTAAGCTGCAACTCTTGCCCTACAAAAATTCATAGACAAGAAAAGGGTCTTTACTGTGATTCATATATTGTACATCCCAACCTACATGCATCGATATGAGTTCAAAGCACAGCCTTATGAAATAATATTTACCCTGTAATATAATCCATTATATATTCATTTTAACTGTTGGACAGAACAGAATAAGTCTATTTCATAATCCATAAACGGTTATGACCTGAAGTTCAGGGACTACAGTTTAGAAAGTCAAGAGACAGACCTAGTTACAAGGATGTATAATTCAAGCTAGCTACTTGGTCACCATCATAGACTCTCATAATCCTCCAGATCCAATAGCCATCTACCCTTGTAGGTGCTATCACTTAAATGCCTCTTAATTGACTGTCCTTCTCCATATTCGTGTCCCTGCTATCTCCCGCTCATGTGGACCTCATTTTCTGTCCTGACTTCCCGTCTCCTGTCTTACCCCTTCAGTCCATCCTCCAAATTGCAGTCAGTGATTACGCTAAAAAAATGCATTTGATGAAAAGTCTGTAATGCTCCTCCCTTATCCACGGTCTACAAAAGTGAATAAATATACCCAATCCCTTAGCTTTGTTTGGCATTGATTCCTTCTCCAGGGTCTTTTCTAACTTCACTCTTGTATCTATGCTGAGCCCATGTTGACTTGCTTGCAAATCTTTGACTCTTATGTGCTCTTCCATGTCTCTGAGCCTTCACCTTTGAAGATTTTTTTTCTGTCCAGGATCCCCATTCTACCCAAGACTCGTACCCATTCAAGGATCACCACGTATTTTTCTGTGCAGGCTTTACCAACAAGCCTTCCTGCCATCCCCCTTACTTTTCATGCTGTCCTGAGTGTGTCTGTTTACTTGTCAATCTCACTTGGATGGGTCCCCTAAGTTCAAGGACAATGTGTCAAACTTTTCTTTATCCTCTAGACTTGGCACAGTGCTTGGCACAGATTTACTTGCTTAGAAACTATCTTTAAAATTGTATGACATGATCTGGATAAGACACATCCAGTGGGGTTTGATGTGTTTATATCTGTGGGGGCCAGGAGAATGTGTCTAGGAAGTTCAACACTCAGAGGCTCAGTTAACCAAGAACCCTAGTCTGAGTGTTCCAAATTCCATCACTACATTAGCATCGAGGCCACACTTCCTAAAGCCTGCTCCCAACCAGTGGCTGGGCACAGCAGGTATACTGAGATAGAGGACTCCTCTTTGGATGGTAAACCACCTTGAGAGCTCCCGAAAGGCCTCAACAAACATCCCTTAACTTCTCTCTCCTTCTCTCATTTGCACCACAATCTGAAGACACTCCCAGTCTTCATAGCAACTTCTCATCTCCCATACATGCATGTGTTTCTCCTAAGAAAGACCTTGAACATTTCATCCCATCTCAGCATCCGCTTCTAAGATGCTTCAGAGGACCTGCAATAACAAACTAGCCTTGATGTATATGTGAGGGAACTGAAGGTCAAAGAGGTCATATGACTTGTGAACCATTCATGAGACTGGGGTCCAGCGGTATGCTGGTAAATGTTTAACAACTGACTCTCTGGAGAGAAAAAAAGAAAAAAAAGTGGGAGAGGTGCTGACTTGTAGCATTAGCTGATTTCCATGGTGGAAATACTTCTACCATGGCCAGTTTATCAGTTTTCCACCACTCCCAATGTAACATCATTGAATGTGGAGCTGGGAAGAGATGTGCATGACTGTCCTCAGGACTCAGGTGTAAAGCAGCTCCCGCATACCTGTGCGAGGCTGCGAGCCCTGGGTTCTGTCTCTCCACTGGGCACCTTTGCACAGACTTCCCCAGTTCCGCTTCACTCCCAAGCCAAGTGCTCTTCTCAGGAGAGCCCTGCAGCCACCCTGTCCCTGGAAGTCTCTGTCAGGTCACCGGGATGGAATCCTTGGGTACCTTCGGCTTCTCCATGAATCCAGGAGGTGGATCACGGCTTTCACGTTCCTTGAAATGGAGGCTCTGCCATGGGAGTGGTCACTTGCTGTTTTCTTAGAGAGGGTCTGTGATACCAAGATGGCCTTAGGTAAACTACCTGATGTGATGTGGAAGAAGGACGGAAGGAGAGAAGGCAGAAGACAAGGACACCAATAAGAGGTGGCTTAAATAAGAGACGTAGAGCCTGGGCTTATGGGGACTGTTTCACAGAAGACCTCAAGGAGGGGAGAGAGGGATAAACAGAGAGAAGGAGGGAGGGAATTAAGACCATACTCCCTAGTTCCTGAGCCTTTACTGTTAACACCTGGCAAGTCTCCATGAAGCTTCTCTGATTTCACACTGCACTCTCCAATATGAAGGTAGGATTACTGTCGCCATGTCACAGAGGTAGAGACTGAGCCTCACAGAGACTGGGCCTCTAGTGACAACGGGAAAGAGGCAGCAAAGACAGCCGCTAACAGTCACTGAACCCCGACTGTACAGCACGTCCCAACGACCCTCTGAGGTGTTACTACTGTTCCTTTCTAAAGATGTTACTAAACTCCGAGCAAATGGTGGGGCTGAAACTGTAACCCAGCACTTGGTCTCACTGTTGTTGCCATTGCTTGGTCACTGGGTCATGTCCGACTCTGTGACCCCGTGGACTGCAGAGTGCCAGGCTTCCCTGTCCTTCATTATCTCCCAGAGTTTGCTCAAGTCATATCCATTGAGTCAGTGATGCTATCTAAACATCTCATTCTCTGCCGCCCTCTTCTCCTTTTCCCTTCAATCTTTCCCAGCATCAGGGTCTTTTCTAACGAGATGACTCTTCATCTCAGGAGGCCAAAGTATTGGAGCCTCAGCATCAGTCCTTCCAAAGAACACCCAGGACTGATCTCCTTTAGGATTGACTGGTTGGATCTCCTTGCAGTCCAAGGGACTCTCAAGAGTCTTCTCCAACACCACAGTTCAAAAGCTTCAATTCTTTGGCACTCAGCCTTCTTTATAGTCCAATTCTCACATCCATCCATGACTACTGGAAAAATGTTGTATCTTGCTCTAGAGGCCATTAATAACTCAGATTAAGTCCCCATAGGTGGGATATACTCTTTCACTTCTCCTTCTCAAATGGAGACAGAGATTATGAAATGCACAGTGTTAAAAGGAATGACCCTGAAATCCATTTTGCAGACAGCAAATCTGGGGAGCCCTCCCCATGGGGACAAAGATGCTTGCAATTTTAGCGCCCTGGATGTGTCAGTGGATCAGCCCATAGTTAACTCAGGAGTTTTTGTGGACGCTTTGCCCTAAGTCATTAGTCTACCAAGAATAGCTAGGGAGAAAATGAAATATATTTAAGGACAAAGGCAGCCATTGACCTCTTCATCCTGGGAATCTGAGTCTGTAGCCAAATTTCAGACACAGCTGGATAATTCTAGCATAAATCCCCTTGCTGAGTAAGAGACGGATCCCACCAGAATAAATAACAACATGTGAACACAGTGGCCTCCTGGCTTCGTCGGCTAACCCTCCATTCTCGACACACAGGCCTTGGTGTGGAAACTCGAGGCTGTTACGTCACCAGTCTGAAGCTGGCCCCTCTCTGATCCCAAGGCCAGTTATCACATAGCCCTTGCATGTGGACAGTGCCAGGCTTTAATGAAGACAGCTGATGTCACCTAAAATGGAGCCTGACCAAACTCAGCCAGGTGACATTCAAGGGGTCGGGAGGTAGAGGGTTCTCCTTTCCAAAGGAACCACCTGGAAGACAGTCAACAACCATGTGATGTGCTAAAGGGGCCCAGGGAGGGACAACACCACTTTCTAGTTATTCCAAAGTGATCTTTTCTAGATGAGATGAGAGCTTTTATAACCTTGACACCATGAAAAGTGATAGGGCCATGCTTGGCTCGGGAGGCAGTAGGAAGCTGAGCAGACGAGAGATTAGGGGCTCTGGGTTTTGATAATCAGCTCTGTGACCTTGAACAACATACTCTTCTCCTCTGATCCGAGTGTTCTTCTCCCTAAATCAGGCGAATGGGGAGGAGTGCCCCTGCCCACGGATCCAGGTTGGTCAGGAAAGCCAGAGGCCAGGACAGTTAGGAGTGATTGCTCAGAGTCTGACATGCCTGATCTGCACCTCAGTGTTGTCACTGGGTAGCTGTGAAGCCCATGGCAAGCCACTACGCATCTCTGAGCTTTGGTCTGCTCGTGTGTGAAAGTGACAAACACAGTGCCTGCCTTAGAGGACTGCTGTGAACATGTGAAGACATGACACATGCTAGCACAGTTCCTGGCACAACAGTGTTTAATAAACGGTGGCTAACACACTTATTAACGAGAGCATGTGTGCTTATTCGCTTCAGTCGTGTCCAACTCTTTGCAACCCCCTGGACTGTAGCCCACCAGACTCCTCTATCCATGGGGATTCTCCAGGCAAGAATACTGGAGTGGGTTGCCATGCCCTCCTCCAGGGAACCTTCCCAACCCAGGGATCGAACCCGTGTCTCCCACACTGCAGGTGGAATCCTTACTGTCTGAGCCACCAGGGACGCTAAGTCAAAGCATGGCAGTAGTAAGGTGAGGTGTGTTATTGGACCTCAGCTGTCCATCACTAGATGATCCCAAGTGTTCCTTCCACCCCTGCTGTTATCCAATAACCCACAACAGGCACTTAGAGAACAGAAAGATGAGCTCCAGACCACGTACGCTGGAAAACAGGATTCAGCTCTCCTCAGCCTTCTTACACACCGGGCTCCCTGGTTCTCGTACTATTTCTTCTTTTCTGATCTATAGTCGTTGCTGTTGTTCAATTGCTAAGTTGTGTCGAACTCTTTGCGACCCCATGGACTGCAGCAAGTCATGCTTCCCTGTCCTTCACTATCTCCCAGAGTGTGCTCAGAGTCATGTCCATTGAGTCGGTGATGCCATCCAATCATCTCATCCTCTGTCATCCCCTTCTCCTCCTGCCTTCAATCTTTCCCAGCATCAGGGTCTTTTCCAATGAATTGGCTCTTTGCATTAGGTGGCCAAAATACTGGAGCGTCAGCTTTAGCATCAGTCCTTCCAGTGAATGTTGAGGGTTAATTTCGTTTAGGACTGACTGGTTTGATCTCCTTGCTGTCCAAGGGACTCTCAAGAGTCTTCTTCAACACCACAATTGGAAAGCATCCATTTTTCGGCACTCAGCCTTCTTTACGGTCCAACTCTCACATCCATACATGACTACTGGAAAAACCATAGCTTTGACATAGGGACTTTTGTTGGCAAAGTGATGTCTTTGCTTTTAAATATGCTATCTAGGTTTGTCATAGCTTTTCTTCCAAGGAGGAAGTGTCTGAATTTCATGGCTGCAGTCAACACCCACAGTGATTTTGGGGCCCAAGAAAATAAAGTCTGTCACCGCTTCCATTTTTCCTCTCCTGTTTCCCATGAAGAGATGGGACCCAATGCCACGATCTTAGTTTTTTAATGTTGAGTTTCAAGCCAGCTTTTTCACTCTCCTCTTTCATCCTCATCAGGAGGCTCTACAGACCACTAGAGAAATCTGGGAAGCTAGAGATCCATCCCCAACACCCACTTCAAACAGCAGGCAGAATCATGACAGAGCCAAGGGCTGAAGCACACAAGGATGGTGGGTCTCATCAGGAACACGGGAACCACATATCAGCACCTAAGTCAGGGACCATATGCCAGACCCAGAAACTGGAGGACACAGGCCCTTGCAGAATGACAAGCAACTTTATCACCCAAGATTCCCTCTTACTATTGGGAGAATCTAAAGTATGCCCTCATGCCAGCTAACTCAGAGTTTCTTTGCTGAGACTGTCCCTCTCCTCTTTCTGCTGACTCTCACTGAAGATCTGAAAAGCCAGAGGAAATGATTCTCACCATATAGTGAAGTGGAGGTGGTGCTTGAAGTCAGGCTGGCGGGTTTGAATCTAGACCCCTCACTGTGCAGCCTTGTACAGGCGGCTTTACATCTGCAGCCTCGGTTTCTTCATCTGTAACGTGGAGCTGCTAAGCCCTGTCCTCCAAAGTTTGTTTTATGAGCTGTAACCAAGATAATGGATGCGCAGTGCCCAGCACAGTATGTGAGGTAGACTTTCAATTAATGTTCACCGCTTTGCCCTCTTTTTTCCTAATCAATATAAAAGGAACTAAATTCTACACATTCTACTATACGTTCACTTAACCCTTTGTGCACTCAACATTCTGTGACTCTATCCTGCCATCGTTCAGTCAGTCGCCTAGGATTCTCCGTGACCTCGTGGACTGCAGCACGCCAGGCTTCCCTGTCCTTCACTATCTCCCCCAGGTTTGCTCAAACTCGTGTCCATTGAGTTGAAGATGCTGTCTATCCCCCTTATGCTGCCCATTTTGGAAGACAGGTTTTGAGTCTCCTGTTCCTATGCCTTGGGGCCCTGCACTGGCCTACACCAGGAAGACTGCTCGAGAAGGTCTGCTGCTCAGAATCTGCTTCATTGAAAACCCTGCGCATCCCAGAAGAGGGTTATACTTTGCTATGTGATAAGCAAGCTCGTAGGAGCCCTTTGCCATCCTGATCTGCCCTGTCCTCTCTGGAGAGACAGCCCCTCATAGGATCACTGAAGTTTTCCATTTTTATTTTGAAAAAAGTGCACTTTCAGAGGGGAGAATGAAATCTACCCTGAGAGTCTGGTCACTGTTTCTTGGTGATCCTGGGGCCGGGGGCCAGTCAGACTGCGGGCTGTACGCAGCTCACAGATCAGGATTAAATGAGATGGCGTGAGTTGGGACAGGTCTCCCTGGAGTTGCAGGGCCCCAGGGAGACGGAGCTGTGGTGTGGTGCCTCTGACCCTGTCCGCAGGCTGGTGGCTTGCACTCACAGGGGCCACCGTCCACCCCAGCTGTAGCCACCAAGTCGGTGTGGCCTCCCCCAGATGCCCCACCAGAAGCTGTCTTGCTCTCTGCTCCAGTGACCGGTGAGGAGTGGGCAGGAGGAGAGGCGAGCGGAGCCCCAGACCTGGTCCCCACCCTTGCTCTCTCACTCTCTCATCTCCCTGTCCTTTCTTCGGTCTTTCTCAACCCTCGCTCTCTTCTCTTACCCCATTTCTGGCCTCCTTGTCTTTTCTCTTATAGAAACATTTACTGAACTCCGAGTGCTTCTGATGCCTGTGGACCTGTGCCCGTACAGTGAGTGTGAGCTGTGTGTGCAGTGTGCTCTGCAAGTGGATGACATCTCGTGTGATCGGCACGCCTGTCTGCACTGGGTGGATCGACGTGGCATATGGTACATAGCATATGTCTTTACAGCACGCCTGTGGGGAGCTGGCCATGTTTACGCATCACGCGTGCTTCTGTTGCTTGACTACCATGCATCTCTGAGGACGTCTGTTGCAGTGGTGGGCTATCCCCAGGCTGTGTGTCTCTGTGTGTGCATGCGTGCGTACCATGAGGGTCTTCGTTACCTGCCTTTTGTATATGGTACATGGCTGAATCCGCCTGGGGGAGATGTGTTCACACGTGTGTGTGTGTTGTCTTTGTTGTGGCTTAGCTAGGCGAGAGGGCCATGTTGTGTGTATCTGCGTACTATGGATTGCATTTGTGTTGTGGTTCTGCATCCTGTGTGATTTTAAAAAGGAAAAAAAAAAAATCTGGGCTGTGTGCTGTGTCTGTGCGGTGTTTATTGCGTGTGCTCTTTGTAGGTGCACTGCGCGTATGCTGCCTGTGTCCTGTGTCCCGGTCTCCGTGAAATGCGTGCCTGTGTTTCCCCGCCGGCTCTTCCTCCCCTTCGGGTGCCCCAGCCAGCCTCCCTCCCTCCCTCCCCTCTCCTCCCCAGGCTGTGACCGTTCTCAGCTGACACCTCCGCTGCTCTGGCAACTGGAGAAAGGTCAGCCGGCCCCCTCTCTCCCGGCCGCAGGAGCCTGGCCGGCAGCGTTGCGTGGTGTGGGGGCGCCCTCTGTCGGCCGTGGCCCACACGCACACGCACAGGGACACACACGCCCCAAATGCAGAACTCTCCAGTGGCCTCTGTGGCAAATATCCCTGGGACATGGGGGCATGCTCGTGGACTACTTCTTGACTTATGGAACAAACAGATCTAAATGGCATTATTTTTATACAAAAATGTGGGTTTTCATTGCCTTCCTTCTTCCAGTTGATAAAAGAGGAGGTCGATAAGCAGAAGTTATTTCTGCAAACTCAGTATGACAGGGTTGCTGGAGACCCAAGGACCACTTGGCCCCATCAGCTGAAAGTATGTTTTCAGAGCTTACCTCTCATAAGACATGAGTAGTTATTTCAAGGTGTGGCCAAATAAATGTGCAAAACACAAGGTTAAATAAAGTTAAACAGATTCATTTCCCACAGAGCTTTTAATATGAGATTGAATCTTATGAATTTCTGAGAAAGCGGGGCAGCTACATGCAGTGTTTCTTAAAATACTTGGATAATGGAAATTTTTTTTTCCCTCCTAGACATCCATGGGAGAAAAAAATTTTTTTTAAATTAAAAACTACTTTTTATTTTATATCGGAGGATAGCCAATTAACAATGTTGTAATAGTTTCAGGTGGACAGCAAAGGAACTCGGCCACACATACACATGTATCCCTTCTCCCACAGACGCCCCTCCCATCCAGGCTGCCATATAGCATGGAGCGGAGTTCCCTGGGCTGCTCAGTAGGTCCTTGTTGCCCACTTGACATGTGGCCGTGTGTACATGTCCATCCCAAACTCCCTAACTATCTCCTGGGAGAAAATTTTAAATTTACACATTGCCAAAGCAAGATACCAAGTAGCGTAAGTCAACTACTGTTGAGTTTCCACTTCCCTCAGCAACAATGTGCTGCTTAGCTTTGGCTTTTGTATGTTTTGTCTCCTTGGATCTGCCAATAGTCTGGATGGGGGCTGCTTGTGTCATCAAGCTAGACTACAGACGAGAACGGAGGCTCAGGGAGACGAGGTGACTTGTCTCGAGTCATGACCCTGGCAAGGGAAAGAGCAAGACTTGATACCAGGCCTGTCTCTCTACAAAACACACATACTTCCATTCTGCTAACTACTGTTTAATGTAACTTGACAGAGAGCTTAAAATGTGGTCCCTGCCCACAAGAGCAGTACAATGCATTTAGAGAAACCATTTTAAAAGTACACATAGAAGAGGGGAAATATGAGAGTAATAATTAGTGGGTAAGAAGTGGCACTGCAATATGGGAGATAAGTACCCTCAGTGAGAACCAGGAACGTCAGGGAGAGCTTCCTGGAGGAGGTGAATTTAAGTTATGCTCTGAAGGATGGAGAAGTCTCGGTCAGATCAGGCATCAGCAATTTTTTTAATGCAAAGGGTCAGATAGAAAATATTTCCATGTGAGCCATCCAGTCTCTGTTGCAAATACTCGACATTGCTGTTGTGATGGGAAAACAGCTACAGATAAAACGCAAAGGAATGGATGTAGGTTGTGTTGCAATAAAACTTTATTTGCAAAATAGGCAGGAAGTTCATGGGCCTTGTTTGCAGAGGCAGATGGAAGGGAGAGGGGGTGCGGCCTTTCTGGGCTAGGAGAACCTTCGTACACATGTGCAATGACCAGTACACTCTAAGGCCAGCTCCACGGTGCAGGTCTGCTCCTAACTGTCCCCTTTCTGCCTCCCACTTCACCTCAACCCACCTCAGTTGTGTTTTAAACCTTGAGGGTAAGCTTCCTGCAGCTTTACAGAGGGCAAGCTGTCCGCATTTGAGATACCCTGAGCAAAGAGGTCACCTATCCCAGAGGAAGGCACCTGTGAACTTTTACCTGGATTTAGCCTGTTGCAAAAACAGAGAAAGATAACAAACCTAGCTCCTTCTTGAAAAGGGGATTGGCCTTTTCTCCTTCCAAAGAAGTTGAGGTCAATGTTAAAAAGCTGGCCTGTTTCTACTAGATAGCAATCTGCAGAAGAACGCCATATATTCACTCAGATGTAACATGTCAGAGCAGCGACTCCGTTACTCATCTGTAGCACAGGTCCCATAATGTTACTCCTGGTGCGTTAAACTTCAGTTCTCTCCACTTAGTAAAGAATCAAAATCAGGTGCTCCAGCCTGGCATTCAAGGCACTGCACACCCGACCTCAATCTAAGGCTCAAGCCTCATCTTCTGCAGCATCCACTTCCGTAAACCACATCTGTCTCTGCGTCCCTGGGCGTGATTTACAAGTTTTGACCTTCAGGTCTTTGCACTTGCACCTGAATACCCTCCTCCTCCCTTCCTTCCAGATCCTACTATGACCTTCACTGCTCCACTCTGAATCCATCCTGGTTGGTGAAGATATACAGTCCTCCCCCTCTAAACTGCCACAGCCAGATAGATACTGTGTTTCTTATGAGCAGCAACACTTTCCTTGGCTTGACTTTTCCTTGTTTTTCCAAAATGAAACTAACTTTTTAAAGATTATTTATAAAAATTCCAAACTTACTGTTTTAAAAGACACTAGAGCCCAGAAAAAACATCCCAGAAAGAGAGAAAGAGAAGTTCAGAAGGGGGATAAAGCCTGAAAGGATGGGAAGACACAGTCTTTCAGGAAAGGCAGCTGCTTTGGTGTGGGTGAACCAAGGATCCCCATAGAAGAGTGAGCAGAGATGAAGCTGGGGAGATGGCAGGGGCATTGCATTCTCAAGTCTGCAGGTTTCATTGAGTCTTAGTTTGTAGGTTGACAGAGAAAAAGCAAGAAGACAGACAGCATAACCCCACCAAGTGCCGAGGCTGGCACATAGTAGGCTATCAATAAATATTTATAAATTACCATCACGTGGGTCTTGAGGTCTTAGACTGAGAAAATACCTCCAAGGGGATTTCCTAACATCGTTCACATGGGAAAGGCATGAGCTGAGAGTCTGCGGTAGAAAGCTCAGGGCGGGTGGCTCTTGCAGAGGGCCCTGTGGACTAATGCCTTAATCATTTCCCCTCCAAACAGTCCCTAAGTGCCTCCGCCTCTAGACCGGCCCATGTGCTAAAGCTAGGCAGGAGAACGTGAGTGAGCTCCACTGTGAACTGCTGAGGGGACACAGAAGACATGATGAGGGGTTATCCATCCACCATGGTGCTATGCTGAGAGAGAAGCTCAGGGCAGGAGGGGTGGGGAGGAGTACAGCCTCCGTATCTGCACACTGATATCCTCACCTGAGAAGTATTTTACAGAACAGCAGAATTCTAAGTTTGGGCTTCCCCTGTGGCTCAGCCGGTAAAGAATTTGCCTGCAATGTTGGAGATCTGGATTCAATCCCTGGGTTGGGAAGATCCCCTGGAGAAGGGAAAAACTACCCACTCTAGTATTCTGGCATGGAGAATTCCATGGCCTGTATAGTCCATGGGGTGGCAAAGAGTTGGACACGACTGAGCGACTTGCACTTTCAAGTTTGGAAGAACTTAAAAAGTCACTGAGCCCGAGCCCTCTGTCCACATTTAGGCGCCATCTGGCCCCTTCTTGAACACTCCCAGTTACAGGAAGCCAACTCAACCTGTGTCCGGGAGGCTGGCACAGAGTCGCTTCTAGGAGGCAAATGTAGATCATGAAAAGAGGAAGGGGGACTAATCCCCTAAGAAGACTTAGTATCTGTTAGGAGCTGACTCGCTGCACTGCCTGCATTGTTTCAGGTAACCCTCATGACAAGCCTGTGAATGGGGATTAATACCCCTGTTGTACAGGCAAGGAAATGGGGCTCAGGGATATTGAGTCATTGGACTTAATTACAAATCTGGTAAGTAGGAAAGCTGGAATTCAAACTTGGGATAGTCTACCACCCGGGGTCCAGGGTATTTCAGCTTTTCAAAAAGAGCTTCCAATCAGACCCAGAAAAGGCAAGATGCTTTAGGTAGCCCCCATAGGGGCCAGCGTAGAAGTGGGGTGGTCCTATTTGTTGGTGTGGCTGCAAAGGGAGTGTGAGAGGCTTCCAGGCTGGGGTGGGAACACAGGAATCGCTCCGGGACAGGATTAGGGCACCTTGGCAAGGACGGCCCGCGGCTCACGTGTTGCTGGCTCTGTGTGTGCCTGTGCCCGCCCTGCCACAAACACCTGGGCACGTTCCCCTTCCCATCCCCTCCCGGGTTCTCAAACAAAAGAGAGAGAATAGGGCTCAGGGAACAGGGCTGCCCTGGCGGACCCCGTGATCACACAAAGCAAGCCCCACCCCGGGCCTGTTACGCTC
Organism: Tragelaphus eurycerus; assembly: GCA_935064755.1. Taxonomy (NCBI): domain Eukaryota; kingdom Metazoa; phylum Chordata; class Mammalia; order Artiodactyla; family Bovidae; genus Tragelaphus; species Tragelaphus eurycerus. Next base: position 3,665,102 of record CAKXYN010000083.1, read on the forward strand.
TCTCCTTTGAAAACCATCAGAAGACTCATCCCCCCTCCCTCTTGCTCACAGAGCGCGTTCATCCTTCCAATAGTCATTGTGTCTTCTCCCCGCCAGGCACTGGGGTACAGAGCAACATCAAGAGCAAGCATCTACTGTGTTCTTTCCGTGTGCCAAGAGCTCCATTAAGTACCTTATACGCATGTTCTTAATGTTAACAAGAGCCTTGTGAGAGAGATGTTGCTATTGCCCCCATTTTACAGATGAGGCATCGAGACTCAGACTAAGTAATGCAGAGGGTCATACAAGTGAGAGAGCTGGGACCTGAAATCAGTACCCGCATGCAGAACCTTCAGGAACTAACGCACAGGGCAGTGACAGAGGAAGATGTGGGAGAGGGCTGTGTGCTAAGCCTGCGAGAGCAGAGTCTGGGTTGGAAGCAATGTCCAGCAGGCAAGTGACAAGAATCAAGAGCAAGGACTAACCTTCTGAAAAGCGCTTAGTATCTGCCCCATGCTGAGTGAGCTGTCCCTGCTCCCACAGTTGTCCCACTAACCCAGTGGAGAGGGGAGTAGCATCCCCAATTTACAGATGAGCAACTTGGGGCCAGAGACACTGAGTCACTTGATCTAAGTTATAGATTCAATAATAGGTGGCCTCCTAAGACAGTCTTACATTGAGGGTGAGTTTTTGAAAAGGGAAGTATGCAAGGGCATCTCAGCAGAAGGATAAAGACACAGCAGTGGGGGGAAGGCGAGTAGCAGGTAAGGCGGCAGGGCAGGACCAGGGGAGGTGAAGAGAGAGGAGGCTGGAGAGACAGGCAAGGCCAAGATTTTGCAGAACCTCATCAACAATACTAAGAAACAAAGACCTTATTCTGAAGGCACAGGAGAATGATAATGGGCCCCAGACTCTTCCCATTGATGGAAATTAGAGGGGCAGCAGGGTAAGGGTGGATGAAGGCAGGGAGACCAGGAAAATGCTACAAAACCAGAGAGAACAGTGATGGGGTGAGGGGCCCTGGCTTAGAGAGGAGAGTAAGAAAATCAGATTACTATTGGGAAATGGAGGCTCCAAAGTGCAAGTCCTGGTTCTTCTTAGAACCGGACTCCAGCTCCAATCTTCCGACTCTGAAGGTGCTTTCTGGAACCGCTTACATTCTTTTCTTTCTTCCAGAATTTTCTCTCTCACTCACTTCTGCTATTTAGAAAGTGAGTGACTTCTCACAGAAGTCCATTGTGACTAGTACATGTTTAATTCTCTAGTTACGACTCTTACCATTCTCATTTTGAAATTATGAAATCGCAAGTTCAGAAAAGCAGAAAGCAACTGTGTCTGAGATTATGTAAAGTGGCAGCAGTGAGGACCGAGCCTGGGCCTGGAGCGTGTTCTCTTCTGACCCTTGAGTGCATTCTCTTCCGACCCTGGAGCGCGTTCTCTTTTGACCCTGGAGTGCGTTCTCTTCCGACCCTAGCACACTGATCCCTGAGGTAGCATCACTCACCCTTCCCCACACTAGGCCTCCCCACCAACATTTTCTTTTTAAGTTGGGTTTTCAAATGAAAACAAAACCAAAAAAACCAAAAATGCTAGCCAAGGAAATGTAGTATGTAATTCATTCTTTGATAAAATTACTTTTGTCTGTAGACACTGAAGACACTTTCTTCTCTTCAGAAGAATTTCAGAAGGTTCAGATCAGTGGAAAAGCAGTCTGGAAATTTCATGCTTTAACAAGTTCCAAATATTTTTGTTATTATTTACTTATTTTCTTAGGAAGTAGATTCCACACTTGGAGGACAGGGAGGCCAAGAAGTAGCCACATAGGGAGGTTTTGATTCTCTCTCAAGAAAAAAGGCACTTGAAGAAACTGTGATCTCTGATTACTGATGGCTTACTATGGGTCTGTTAGAGCCCGAGCTCATTTAGTTCTGACAGCCCCCGGATAGTGGTACTATTATCCCTATTTTATAGATGGGGCTGCTATTGAGGAGGAAATGGCAACCCACTCCAGTGTTCTTGCCTGGAGAACCCCATGGACAGAGGAGCCTGGAGGGCTACAGTCCATGGGGTCGCAGAGAGTCAGACACGACTGAGGGACTCAGCACGCGCTGTGGCCTAGAAAATGTAGTACATCGCCACTTGTCCACTGTCACCCACGTAAAAACAGAAGGGTTAAGCTCTGAATACAGGATCTGTCACAAACATTTTTCTCTTCCTACTGTTACCACATCCACCTTAATAGTCAGTCCAGCTCATCTCTCTCTTTTCCCATGACTGACGCTGTGAGAAGGTAGCAGATACAAGTGTCATCGGGGTATAATGTGATGGGTAGAGCACATACCATCCCTTCGAGATGATGGCATTTTCTCCCCTCATCTTGTTGTCAGAAATTGTTACTGTTAGAGTCGTCTTTATGAAGACAAGAAAGGGCACTGGACCCAGGGTCTGGCCCTCACGCCTAACTCTGGCTCTGCTGGGTCATGGGTGTGGGGCCACAGACAATCCATCTCCCTGACCGGCCTTGACTGTCACCAATCTTAAAAAAAAAAAAATGAGGACATCAGAGAGTAACAAGAAGGTTCTTCGTGGTTCCAAATTCTTAATGCCAAAGAATTGATGCTTTCGAGTTGTGGTGCTGGAGAAGACTCTTGAGAGTCCCTTGGACAGCAGGAGATCAAACCAGTCAATCCTAAAGGAAATCAACCCTGAATATTCATTGGGAGGACTGATGCTGAAGCTCCAATGCTCTGGCCACCTGATGTGAAGCCCTGGCTCACTGAAAAAGTCCCTGATGCTGGGAAAGACTGAGGGCAGGAACAGAAGTGGGCGACAGAGGACGAGATGGTTGGATGGCATCCATGGACGCAATGGGCATTAGTCTGCACAAACTCCAGGAGATAGTGAAGGACAGAAGTGTGGCGTGCTGCAGTCCACGGGGTCACAAAGAGTCAGACATGACTTGGTGACTGAACAACACCACCTAAGGGGAGATGCAGGGGTCAGTTCTCAGAGTAAAGGTGAACATAAACAGGACAGAAGAAGCAGAGATGAGAGGGAGGGAAGGGGAAATAAGACTGACTGAAATAGGGAGCAGGTCTCCAATGGAGGGATAAGAAGTATCCTAGGGTGACGCCTCTCCCATCTTCTCCAGAGCCTCACGTATAAGCTTCATCTCAGATCAAGGGCCGTTGGCACTGGGAAGACCATCCGTACTCACAATCTGAGATGGGGGAGGGGAGTAGAAGATAGCCAGTGATAGATCTTCCATTCTCTCTGGACGTACTGTGAGACCAGGCTACGTTCTAAATCTATTCTCTGCAGCAGAACTGCCAGGTTGGTGGCATGGGAGGGCCAGACATAATTGCAGAGCCAGCCTGGTCTTCCCTCTTTTCACCCTGGCTGCCATTTTCACATGAAAACCATAAAAGATCCCAGAAATGGGAGGTGCACTTAATGGGTTTTTTTGGCACGGAGAAATTAATCTTTTTTAAACCAAGGGGATTTTTTTTTCTTTCCTAAAGATCTTTGGCAAACAGAAGCTAAATTGCTTCCAGACCTCATGAAAGGTATTTTGTGCAAACGAGGTGTGATTTACACTTCCTTTAATTAGTCTGAACCCTGGAAAAAGGGAGAAATAATAGAAAACAAGAGCTATGTAGAAAACAAGTCCAAACAGCCCTAAAATAACAGTTTTGTAAAAGCATCAGTTGAGGGTGTTAGAAGGAGACCAATAACAAAAAAAAAATAAAAGAAAGAAAGAATCCTTCTAATTCTGGGAGTGGAGCAATTATGAGTGAATTGAAGTTTTGTTGGACTCTTTTTCCCTAGGGGTGGGGGTGGGGAGAAAGTTTGGCAGAAAGGAGCCTTAGTGTTCTCAGAATGAGTTTCAAGTTCTGGTTGACCTTCCTTCCGTTAAGCTTCGGTATTTTCTGAGGGCATCTGGGGTCTAGGAGCCAGAGTCAGGGAGGGAGCAGACCATTCTGCTTGCACTCAAAGACATTTTACCATCCAGTTTTTCTCATGGCTGTGTTGCAACATAGCCTTTTGGAAGGCACATGGCTTTTGGAATCGCAGACATGGGTTCAAGTTTTGCCTCTACCAATTTATCACTAATGTGAATCTGGGCAACTTGAGTCTGCAGCCTCCTGACCATCCCCTTACTCCCTGAAGCTCTCTTTTCTCGGTTGCTCGATCCTCCAATCTTCCTATTGTCCCATCAGTCTGATCCTGTTTAGTCTCTTCTGTAGGTCAGCTCATTAACCCAGAAGTTATTTTCTGGGGTTGCTCAAGACTCAGTCCCAAGCCCACTTCTTCTCTAAGTCAAATGACTTCATCAAGACAGTGTAAGCAAATGCAGTGTTTAACTTTTCATCTGATTAACCCTCAAAGGTCCAGTGCCTGGCCCCATCTTCTCCCTTGGTTGGTTCTCATATCTGAGAGAGTCATTTCCTAGGCAAGTTGATAAGAAGTCTAGGGGTCCCCAAGGAGAGAGGGGTCTGGAATTCTCAAGGAGGAAGAAAGGACAAACTTTTTTGTCCCTCTACATTCCTGAGGATTATATAACAATAATGTATCCTGTTTGAGGACAGTCTCTGGAAAAAAACCTTCTGGTTAATCCTGTTATCTTAAAGTGTAAATCATGGGAGTAGGTCTAGTGAGGTCTTTACAACCTCCAGACATTTTTTTGATTCACTGTAATAACTAATTTGGGGAAGGCAATGGCACCCCACCCCAGTACTTTTGCCTGGAAAATCCCATGGACGGAGGAGCCTGGTAGGCTCCAGTCCATGGGGTTGCTAAGAGTCGGACACGACTGAGTGACTTCACTTTCGCTCAGTATATAACTCCATGGCTAACACTAGCAAGGGGGTACTCTTTCTACCCTCTTCTGATGCCTATGTCAGAAGCTTTCTCTATCTCCTTTATACTTTAATAAAACTTTATTACACAAAAGCTCTGAGTGATCAAGCCTCATCTCTGGCCCGGATTGAATTCTTCTCGTCCAGAGGCCAAGAATCCCGGCATCTTTGTGTGGTTCAGCAACAACCTTTCATATCCAACTATGTTGCTATTTCTTTACTTGAATGTTTCAAGTACCTTAGATACAACATACCTCAAACAGAAGGGATCTTTCACCTTAATCAAGTCTGCTTCCCAGAGAAAAGCATCCCTCCTCACATACATGTTATCTTAGCTGGACCCTCATTTTCCTTCTCCTTCTATATCTGATCCAACACCCAACCCTGTTGACTGTATCTCTGCTCTAATACTGCACCATCTGAGCCAATCTTTCCTCATCTCTGTACAGACTGGGAGACGTGAGCAAGATGGTCCCTGAGTACGTCCTTGCTCTGACACTGTGCAGCACCTCAGTGGTGGTCATCTCCCTCCACCCACTCTCTTCTTATCTCTGACTCAGCTCGTGGAGACTCTACTACAATTTCTGGATCCATCCAGAGCCGGGGCCCAGGAATCCCTGGAGGAGTTGAAGTTATTGAGGCAATATAGGGAGAAGCAAAGCAGCCTCTCTTATAAAATTTATCTTTGCTAATCCCATCCCTTCTGACTGTTCAAATCTATCACCACAACATTTAGACAAAAGGAATGGCCGAAGTGATGTGGTACATAAACTAAAAGAATGATTTCATTCACCCTCGAGAATATTTAAGGACCTAGGGCTCCATTTTACCTCTAGAATATTGGAACTCAGAAGGCCAACTTCATGGATAAACGCATTGTCCAAACATGAATAAAGAGTAATGAACCAGAAGACCTGGGCTCACAACCCGGCCCTTTCTCTAACTTGCCGGGATCAGCTCTCTCTACTCTCCAGGGCTCGATCCTCTTGACTAAACAACGAAGGAATTGTTTTGTACTGGATGATTGACATTGGCTCTGGAAACTCAAAGGTTTGCAGGACATTTTTTATGAGCTATGCAGAGAATGAGAGGGTCCAGGGATCATCCTTCGTAGCTTTCCTAGAAAATCATGCATCTTCCCCATGAAAGGAAGGACACAAATACAAAGGCTGAAATTCATGGAGCGCTCATTAGGTGTATACTAATATCCAAAGTTAAAAAAAGAAAAAACTAAGAGGAAGGAAAAAAAAAAAAAAGGTTAAGTATTGACCAAGTGTCACATAGCTGCTAGACCATATAACTGAGATTTCAAACTTCACTATGACTGATTCTGAGTCTGTGTTGGACACTGTATCTCCACTACCCAGCCATTTCTGTGGTCGTTGTGCCTTTGTTTGTTCATGCGTCCATTCACTCATACTATAAACAGCCCCTGAGTATTTCCTCTGTACATGGAGCTGAGTTAAACACAAAGAACTATGAGCAGGAAGTTTAGAAGCGTTACCTTTCTTTCCAAAGTGCCACTCTGATCATGTTTATGATTATCCTCAAACGCCATCCAACGCTCCCCTTTGCCTGTGGGATGAAGTCCAAACATCTTAGCCTGTTTTCCAATCCTTCTGTGATCTGGCTCCTGTCTCATCTCCTCTCAACCACATTCATTCAACAACATTTGTTAAGTATTAACCATGTGCCAGACACAGCCCTAGAGTATTGGAATGCAATGTTGAGTGACAAAGACTTGGGCCTTGCCAAAGATATTACAGATACTAATCAAATATTACAGGTATTAACATTAATATCTGTAATATTTATAGATGCTAATCGAATTATCACATCAATACAGAAGTAGGCACTCCCTTAATCTTTCAGTGGTCTAGCCTGTCTAGATATAAGCTTCCTGGGCTGGAAGCCATCTGATGGGATGGGAGAGCCTGCAATGATGCCGTTTTCCTTATCTTCAAGACTCGCTTAAAGATATGATGACCTTTTAACAATGTGATCTGTCCTACTAATCATGCAGAAATACCTACTTCTAAACAAAGACTCTTTTTTTCTTGATGCCATAAATGTTTAAAAATTTTATTTCAAAACAGCTTTTCAACAGTTCTTGCTGTACACTACCGAAGAACAGCATGCCCTCCCTCCACAGGAATCATTATGCTTAAAGTCCATCACTTGTTGCTTGTTGTTCAGCTGCTGAGTCAAGTCCAACTCTTTGTGACCACCCCTCTCCACCACCCCATGGACTGCAGCACATCAGGGTTCCCTGTCCTTCACTCTCTCCTGGAGTCTGCTCAAACTCATGTCCATTGAGTCAGTGAGGCCATCCAACCACCCCATCCTCTGTTGCCCCTTTCTCCTGCCCTCAGTCCTTCCCAGCATTGGGGATTTTTCCAGTGAGTTGGCTGTTCGCACCAGATGACCAAACTACTGGAGCTTCAGCTACAGTCCTTCCAGTGAGTATTCTGGGTTGATTTCCTTTAAGATTGCTTGGTTTGATCTCCTTGCTATCCAAGGGACTCTCAAGAGTCTTCTCTAGCACCACAATTCGAAAGCATCAATTCTTCAGTGCTAAGACTTCTTTATGGTCCAACTCTCACATCCTTACACGACTACTGGAAAAACTGTAGCTTTGGTTATACTGACCTTTGTCGGCAAAGTGGTGTTGGAATGTTAGGTCCATGAATCAAGGGAAATCGGACGTGATCAAGCCAGGAGACGACAACAGTGAGCATTGACGTTTTGGGAATCCGTGAACTGAAATGGATGGGGATGGGCAAGTGTGACTCAGATGACCATTGTATCTACTACTGTGGGTAAGAAACCCTAGAAGGAATGAAACAGCCCTCAAAAGAGTCTGAAATGCAGTACCTGAGAGCAATCTCAAATGATCTCAGTTTGTTTTCAAAGCAGACCATTCGGCATCACAGTAATCCAAATCTATCTCCCCTGCTCAGCTCTAAATTTCAAGAAGGCAGAGTCCTTGCCTATTCTTGTTCACCAATGGAATCTAGCACTTAGCCCAGTGCCTGGCACACCACTGACATTTAGAACGTGTGTCGGTTAGACCAAATCATCCTTAATGAGCCCTAAAGCCTTCATTCACAAAGAGACTCTGACAGACATAGATTTCTTTTCTTTTTTTTACCACCACATCCTTCTTTTGTTTTTTTTCAGATGGGGAAACAGAGCCTGAAAGGAGAAGCCAGTTTCCAAAGGCTGCAGAGAACGTTGGTAGCTTAATTAAATCAGAACCAAAGAGAATTTGAGGTCCAAAGCTTGTGTGTATCAAATCCGTTCACAAACCTTGAGTCTGAAATGGCGAGGAAGTGAGGGACTCAAGGGAAAGAGAGCATATGACTAGAAGGAGACACAGTCTCCTCAGCCTTTGATGTATGTACCTTCATCTCAGAGAGAGTCGCAGAGTGGCCTGTTTCAGAGCTAGAGGGGCCCAAGTGCATGGGAGGAACCCTGGCCTGTCCTCAGACAAGGCCTCTGAGAAAAAGCATCAATCGCTGCCTCTAACCCAAACTCTCCAAAGCAGTATTTCCTATTATGTCTCAATAACCAAGTTTAACCCGCCCGTGTCTCGAGATTAGATCTGTGAGCTCACAGAGGCTCAGTCACTCAATTAAGAGGAGGGAAAATCTTATCCTCTCCAAACAAAGTGAAATGTGACATAAGCCAGTTGCTAGGATTATGTCTCATTCAGGAAGAAGGAGAGGAGCAGAGCAGAGAGAGGATGGGTGGGTCAAACATTACAGGAATTTTCCAGGGAAGTGTGAGTGGTGTGCTCCTCTAAACTTCAATGTCTCAGTCCCCTAGACAAGGCTGAAGGCAAGGTCCTGGCTTCCAGAGAGGCAAAAAGGTGTAGGCGGCTCTTCTTACTGTGCCCTGGAGCTCTGGGTAGTATCCAGGTGCATTCTGATTTTTCCCTGGATGCCTGGCATCAGTGGTGAGCTGAATCCCCAAACCCAGAGAATCCTATAGGCAGATGCCAGCCTTCAAAACCTACTTGATTAGGTTAATGCAAAGTATGGGGACATTCCTCTTAATGAATAATCCCTTCCTCCTCCTCTTAGCCTTAATTTGCACATTTTAGAATGGGAATTGACAGGACATTGACTTGGATAGTATCTAAAGCTCCTTCCAACATCGAAGGTCTAGGCCAGTAGTTAAAAGACACTCTGGCATACCAGAAAGGGCAGGGACACTGGTAGACCTTGTTCAAATTCCAGTTCTGCATTGGAAAAATGATTTTGCCTCACTGAGCACCAGTTCTCCCTTCTTTTAAAAAGGACTAAAAGTTTATATCTCACAGAATTGCTGTAAGGTTTTGAGAAAGCATATTTGATGTCCTTAGGAAAGTTATGACCAACCTAGATAGCATATTCAAAAGCAGAGACATTGCTTTGCCAACAAAGGTTTGCCTAGTCAAGGCTATGGTCTTTCCTGTGGTCATGTATGGATGTGAGAGCTGGACTGTGAAGAAGGCTGAGCGCCAAAGAATTGATGCTTTTGAACTGTGGTGTTGGAGAAGACTCTTGAGAGTCCCTTGGACTGCAAGAAGATCCAACCAGTCCATTCTGAAGGAGATCAATCCTGGAATTTCTTTAGAAGGAATGATGCTCAAGCTGAAACTCCAGTATTTTGGCCACCTCATGCGAAGAGCTGACTCATTGGAGAAGACTCTGATGCTGGGAGGGATTGAGGGCAGGAGGAGAAGGGGACGACAGAGGATGCGATGGCTGGATGGCATCACTGACTCGATGGGTATGAGTCTCGGTGACCTCCGGGAGCTGGTGGTGGACAGGGAGGCCTGGCGTGCTGCGGTTCATGGGGTCGCAAAGAGTCGGACACGACTGAGCGACTGATCTGATCTGATCTGAGCACAGTGTCTGCTTACAGAAATATGCAGTGAATGATAGTGATCATTCTGAGAAGGTCTTTGGGCTTTGGCAAATGAATGACAGATTTTAAGAGTGAGATCTTTAGGATACAGTCTTGATGGAGACTTTGAGTTTAGAAAGAAGCCATGCTCTCAAGTGAAAGATTCTGCTAATTCAATGGCAATTGTCTACTAGAGAGCACTAATTCACAGCCGGTGAAACCTGATTTCCAAAAACCAACTGGCCATGCTAAAAAGCAATAGAGTTTCAGACCAGAACACCTAGATCTGAGGCCAGGCTTGGAAGGAAACATTCTTTCCATGTGGAGGGTTATTAAGTCCTTGGTATAGATTCAAGGGTAGAAAAACTGGGATAATTTCCAATGGGGGCTGAGCCATCTAATTAATTTAGGGCCATCCATATTACCATGCCCAGGCTTCAGTTTTGTCTTTTGTAGAGCAGGGATTATGATATAAGCTCCTAGGAGTTGCTGAAAGGATTGACTGTGATAACTCCAAGCCTTTGCAGGATGGCTGGTTGGCAACAAGAGCAAGAGTCCTTAACAGCTGAGTCCTAGTTGTACCTCTGACTAGCTGTGTGTCCTTGGTTCAATCATCTTCCCTGAGTTTCCATTTTCATATCTGGAAAAGGAGTCTAAGGACACTCTGGGTTGCAGGACTGTTGTAAGCAACTGATGAGATGATATATGAAGGGGAGTTGATAAAGTAGGAGGATTACCCAAAGGCAAGAAGTCCTTCATGTCTACACCCAGGCCGTTCTAGAGACTATTGCAACATCTCCCCATTATTCTTCCAGTTAAGAGGATTATACTTTCATGTAGACAGAATTTGAAGGTCCCACTTTCATCTTTGCCCTGTGAAAAGGTTACCAGTAATTTTTCTTGCCATTTAGAGTGACCTGAGGGGAAATTGGCCAGACTGTTGTCCTGGGGCCAGAGTCTTACTACAAAACTGTAACTCCACCCAGAAACCCGAGTCAACTCAAGAATGAGGCACTGGGCATAAACCATGCCAAAACTATCCACCCTCTGCTTTCCAGGATCCCAAATGACACTGGTCATTGAAAACCCATCCCTCTTATCCAGAGGGAAATTTCGGCTCTGCTTAAGATGAAATTAATGCCCAGCATTAGCTGTTAAAACCCAAACAGGCCCTTCCAAAACTGTGACCTTCTGTTCAAAGACTTGCTTTTGTTTGGTTGTATCTTGTAAAATACTTTAGTAGCAAATTTAGGACTTATAAAATAGAGCCGATTGACAGCCTTGGGAACTGAAAGCCTGTTTATTCACTGAACAGAGAATGCTGGAGGGTTAGGGGGTTGGTTAGCTACAGATGAGATGGTGCCTAGGCCAGGGTTTCTGGAGGGAAGATATCCCAGAAACTCAGAATTGTTATAGGTCCTGGAGTGGGGATCAGGAAAGGTCTCATGGAGAAGGCAGAGCCAGTGACAACTGCGCTAGGCTCTGGAACAATGATGGGTAAAAACTGGACACACTGGATCTTAGATGTATCAGTATCTCAGAACGTGAGTGTCTTCATCAGCAAAATGGAAGAATACACTTCCTGCTTCATTTTTACTGCTGAACAGTGTTATGTCAAATGGCTCAATAAATGACACTCTTCTCTGATAACACTGATTTTTTTAAATTGATGAATATCATTTATCTACAATAAAATGCATAGATCTTAAGCACAGAGCTCAATGTTTTTGAAAAACAGCTGAGTTCTCCATTTTTACATGGGTGGCTCAGCCATGTCATAAACTTAAGCAAGATAAACAGGAAAAGATTATCACTCTGGGATCTCAGAAAAAATAGATCTATAAGGAAATTTATACATGAACTGGTACAACAACTTTCTTTTCTTGTGAAAACTGAGGTCTAGAGGATTGATTTGGGGAGGTGGATGTGGTGGAAGGCCATATTATTCTACAGTGATAACAATGCTCCCCCAAATGAGCACATATCTATTCCATATCTAATGTGTCCCAGGAAGATAACTCTGCCCGTGAAATGCTTCTTTACCAACCATATCAAAAGAGATGTGGCCACATGGAGCCTTTTATCCAGAGGTCAACATACCTGTTACATCAAGAAAAGATGGAAAGCACAATATGGTAAACCAAATATCGTTCAATTGAAAATAAATTTAATTTAAAAAAAAAAACCTGCAGTTTCCCTGAGAACAAGGGAAATGATAATAACAATAAAAATAATAATGATGACAATGATCTACAACTGTAACAATAGGAATGAATTCCACAATACGGTGATCGCAAGAACCCAGGCAGAACAGAATGCATATCGTACAATTTATAGCTTCAAAAGCAAGAAAAATTAATATTAAAAGAAATCAGGGTAGTGATTTACCCTTGAGGAGGGACTATGTCTGAATGGGAGCACAGAGTGAGTTTCTGAAAGGCGGGCGATGCTCTGTTTCTTGATTTGGGTATTGGTCGCAGGGCTGTGTTCACTTTGTGAAAACTCTTCAAGATACATAAGATCAGTGTCATCGGATATATATATACAAGTGCTATACTTCCATAGAAATTTTGAAAAATAGAGGCACTTCGCCAAGAATGAGTAAAAGAATAGAGGTAATAAATTCATTTAACACCTGAGAGGCTGGAAATCATACACTGTAAAGGCAGAAAGGCCTCAGAGGTGACCCATTTCAACCACCTGGTTTCAGAGACGGGGACACGAAGGCCCATAGGGGAGAGTGCCAAGACCACCCAGGGCCTCAGCTTCACGTCAGGTCTCCCAACCCAGCCCTTCCTAATGCTGCTTTCCTTCCTCAGATGATAACAGGGAGATGTGGGTGAGGTCTAAAGAAAGCTAAGCCATGCATCTGGATATCAAGGTATAAAATTTTTCAGACACTGATTAGTAGGTGCCTTGCAAATGGCCTTGGCAGCTGAGACAAGGCAGATGTAACCACACACATGCATTGCCCATGACACATGGGTTGGAAGAGTGAGGCAGAGGCAGCTCTAAAGGAACACATGGAGAACTTGTCTGCCCGGAATGCGTTGGGAATGAGGATTCCAAAGAGGTCATCCCAGGAGAAGCCATGCCTGAACCCCAAGGAAGGCTGGGTGCATTTACTGACATTCCAAACATCTGTGCTTTTGCAAGAGAGATAAAAGGGAATCTGCTTCCCTGCCTCAAGGCATGATCTATGGGCTTCCGAGGCACTGGGTGTGGGCTGCTCTTGGAGGCATGATGCCGTGTTTGATGGATGAAGGCTGAGGAAACTCACTAGGCCACACATTAATAAAAATGATCAAACTGCCTTGGTTGGTGGAATGGGATGCTAATGCCATTTTCCATATGGACGTCAGAGAGAGAGAATGTCTGGAGGGAGCTAACCTGCTTTATATCTTTACCTTGATCCCACTTGTCCAAATAAGAGCCTCTGTTCTGTTGCCAAGACCCCATAAAAGCCCAGGCTGGACGGGCTCACCCTGCATTACCACCACCCATGATACCTCACTTGCAGCCAGCCTTTCTTAACTGAGAAGGTGTATATTTTAACCACGTCTTAGGCCCGCAGCCACCTTCCATCACTTTCTCCTGCCCAGAGAATGCAGTCCAGGTATCTTCACCTGGCCTCCACACACTCACCCACTTGACCACAAACCCCAGTCCCTCTCAGACTGTGTTCCTCCAGGCATCTTTCTCGTCTATCTTCACACCTATTTTTAGTTCTATGTTTTTTTCTCTGTCTGGATTGCCTCTTACTCATCTCTACTATTGAAACCCTTCTTATCTTTCTAAGCTAAGATCAAAGGTCATGAAGACCTCCTTGATTACCAGTTTCCCAACACAAATTCATCTTATTCCATGGTGTATTTTTTATCTGTTTAGCGATATTTCATTTTTACTTTTTGATCATACAGTTGTCTGTTTTTTATTTCTCTCTTTCCAGATTGGGTGCTTTGAGAGAAAAGGGATAATATTTATCATGTTCCTATTAGGAGTACGTCAAGGCTGTATATTGTCACCCTGTTTATTTAACTTATATGCAGAGTACATCATGAGAAACGCTGGACTGGAAGAAACACAAGTTGGAATCAAGATTGCCGGGAGAAATATCAATAACCTCAGATATGCAGATGACACCACCCTTATGGCAGAAAGTGAAGAGGAACTCAAAAGCCTCTTGATGAAAGTGAAAGTGGAGAGTGAAAAGGTTGGCTTAAAGCTCAACATTCAGAAAGCGAAGATCATGGCATCTGGTCCCATCACTACATGGGAAATAGATGGAGAAACAGTGGAAACAGTGTCAGACTTTATTTTTGTGGGCTCCAAAATCACTGCAGATGGTGACTGCAGCCATGAAATTAAAAGACGCTTACTCCTTGGAAGGAAAGTTATGACCAACCTAGATAGCATATTCAAAAGCAGAGACATTACTTTGCCAACAAAGGTTCGCCTAGTCAAGGCTATGGTCTTTCCTGTGGTCATGTATGGATGTGAGAGCTGGACTGTGAAGAAGGCTGAGCGCCGAAGAATTGATGCTTTTGAAGTGTGGTGTTGGAGAAGACTCTTGAGAGTCCCTGGGACTGCAAGGAGATCCAACCAGTCCATTCTGAAGGAGATCAGCCCTGGGATTTCTTTGGAAGGAATCATGCTAAAGCTGAAACTCCAGTATTTTGGCCACCTCATGCGAAGAGTTGACTCATTGGAGAAGACTGTGATGCTGGGAGGGATTGAGGGCAGGAGGAGAAGGGGACAACAGAGGAGGAGATGGCTGGATGGCATCACTGACTCGATGGACGTGAGTCTGAGTGACGTCCGGGAGTTGGTGATGGACAGGGAGGCCTGGCATGCTGCGGTTCATGGGGTCGCAGAGTCGGACATTACTGAGCGACTGATCTGATCTGATTGGTTTCCAAAGGGTTTCCCTGGTAGCTCAGTGGTAGAGAATTCTCCTGCAATGCAGGAGATGTAGCTTAGATTACTGGAAGATCCCCTGGAGAAGGAAATAGCAACCCACTCTAGTGTTCTTGCCTAGGATATCTCATGGATACAGGAGTCTGGTGGGCTACCGTCCATGGGGTTGCAAAGAGTTGGACACGACTTAGTGGCTAAACAACAAAAACAACAACAGTGGTTTCCGAGAGCACAGCAGTATGCTTGGCAAATGTCGTTGTTCAATATACACATTTTCTGAGCAAGTATGAGGTCACCACATGTCCTAGTCTCTGATTTCAGCCTCAACGGGAATAGTTCCATTGTGAGTTCAGACTTACTTTGTGATTCCCCAGTAACTTCCATCTTAAAACAGGGCAGGTGTATCTTTCTGCTTTCAGGCCTGAGGCCTTCCTTGATGCCATGGAAACTCTCAGCTCAAAAGGGTAAGCCACAAGTGGAAGGAACCAAAATCTTCCAACTTCACGTGCAGGGAGCCAGAGCAGACACACTCCAGCTCTGCACCCTCAGGCTGCAATTCTGGGAGGCATCTGTCCCCAGAAGGTACCCGGGGAGTCGAGCGCACAGGACCTCGGTGATAACCTGTTGAACACACCCCTGTGTTGGTCTTATCTCCTCCTGCTGTCACCACCCAGGCAGCTTCACAACTGCTTCCTGTGTGTTCCTGTCAAGTAAACCACCTGCTCCCAATCTTCCAGGATTTTCAGGTTAGCCAAGATAGAAAAACAAAACAAAAAACAGCACAAATACATGCCTCTGACTTCCAATGAGTCAGATAATCCAATGAACCAATGAACCGTCTCTAACATTTCCCCAGTGCCTGGAAACCGACTTTGGCACGTGGTATGTGGTCCATAAGTATGGGTCAGCTGGAAAAGATTTAAAAATACAAGCCACTAGTATCAACTTGGCATGCAGAGAAAACTCTGACTTATAAACTACAGAATCATCGACAGAGGGGTCCATGTAGCTGATTCTAGGTGACGAACACTAGGAGAACCCAAGCTCACTGACCATGGGTTCTGCAGTCACTTTAGGTTCGGCCAGTGGAGCCCACTCATTGACTCTCAGTTCTGTCACCTCTCATCCCCTTAATGCTCCAGGCCCGGGGCTCCTCTGAGAAACTCGGCTGCTGCAGAAAAACCAGATGTAATCTTCCAAAGGTGAGATTCATCACGCACCCAAGGCCAGCACATCCATCCCCAGCATAATGAACCATGGGAACCCTCGGTCCCAGCCCAGGATATGACCCAAGTGACTCAGAGTTTAAGTTTCCCCATGGTTCGTGCTGTGAAAACAATGCCAAGTCCTTCCTCTCCAATCAAAAACAAACCCCTTAAAAATTATATATAGTTTTACTGATAATTACATCCTCTTTTTTTTTTTTTTTTCATTTAAAAAGGTGATTTTATTTCTTTCCCCTTCAAGAATTCCTTTGAAGCCATTACGAGTAGGGACAAGAGAATAGAGACTTCTGAAGGAAAAAGAATTTGGTTCAAACCCTAACGCTGTCACTTAACAACTCTATATGCCTTGGAAAGTGACTCTATCCCTCTGAATGTCCTGTGAAATAAAGATAGTAATAGCTATTTTCAGAATAATTCTGATGATTAAATACTATAGGGCCACTTGTTATATAAATGTTCAATAAGCATTGGTTCTCTTTCCCATTCCCTTTAATTAGTTTTACACTTTCTATAGTGCATACGAAGTTTCTAGTATGGAGCAGGTGCTTAATAAATGCTACCCATCTTGCTTCATCCTCACTTTGGCTCTCTTTATGGTGGATGCCTTTGTGCTTCTCCACTCATGGTGGGTTTAACTGTCTGGTTTCATGAGTTCTGATAATAGCATAATACATATTTTTGGTGTTAGGGATACAGCATAGATTAAGACAATTGACATCCTCACCCTTATAGAGCTTACATTCAAGAGCAGGGGAACCAAAAATAAATACACAAAAACATAAACAAGTGAGATTATTTCAGAGAACGGCAAGCAATATCAGAGCAATACTGCCAGGGGATGCGACAGGAGAGACAGAGAAGTAAGCGTATATTTGGGTGGTCAGGGAAACCTCAAAGTGAAGAAGAAAAAAAAGAAGGAAGAAACCAACTGCTATGAAGGTGCTAACAATCCCAACAAGTAGGGGCAGGAAATTCTAGGCAGAGGTTAAAAAGAAAGAAAGTGAAGTCGCTCAGTTGTGTCCGACTCTCTTCGTTCGTGGGATTTTTCCAGACAAGAGTACTGGAGTGGGTTGCCATTTCCTTCCCCAGGGCATCTTCCTGACCCAGGTGGAGGTTAAATAGAGGCAAAGTTTGATATGTCTGAGGATGAGAAAGAAGCTGAGTGTTGACTTCTGCTCTTACATGTTAGGTTAGGCATCGGCTTCCTAAAAGTCAGCTCCGGAAGGGAAAGACTTTGAGCTGTATCATTCCGTTTTTCAAATATAATGGAAATACAGCTCGAGGAGGGTTATATAAGGAATTTATTTGCCTACACGAATGGCTGTGTCTTTTCTGGCCTTTGAAAATGGTATGCTCCTTTCTTGGAGGTTTTCTCCCCAAACTCAGACGCCCCTAAAGGATGACTGCTGCCTGGGATGTGAAACAATGAGTGAACCCGAATTCACAGATGTTGTGGTACAGCTCTTTGGCACTTGAATGGTCAATGCTGAGGGCAGCAATTATTCTAGGACTCTTGATAGGCCCTCTAGGCTTACAGAATTATATTCATGAACTTTTACCTCAGTCAAGTCACTTCTGATCTTATTCCTCATCTGTAATGACGGAGTAAGATGTGGGGGGTGGGGGATGGACAATGAGTAGACATTTACCTGTGATCCCTATGGTTTCTTCCAGATTTCCTAGGATTCTAAAAGGACCTTGGGAATCATGGAGAGAATGCTCCCAGGGAACTGGTAGGTGTTGGGAAGCTCTCCTACATCGCTGATGCCAACTATGCCTGAGGCTTTTACATGTGTCAGCAGTCTCCAAGACAATTACAACAAGCCCCATTCCTATTCTCTCACAGGCCCATCTTCACTGCTGGTTAATAACCAAATTCCCTCTTTCCAGGGTGGTCCACCGTTGCCTTCTACCATGAGAGTAGTGTTCCATGAGGCCAAATCAGGGCAGGGTACATGAGTTCTTCCTGAGGGGTTTGGAGTCAAGTGAACGTAACTCCTTGATCTCATCTCACAGGGCTCCAGGGCCCTACCCAGAATCTCTCCTTTGAGAGGCAGGACAGGCTGACTCAAGGGGAGGGAATTCAATCACAGGAAGTTTACAAAGACTAGAATGGAATTGATGGCCAAATCCAAGCCTGGATACTCCTAACGGCACATGGTGGGCAACCAGTCCTTGGCTGGGCCCAGGAGAGCCTGCCTCCGTGCCAGTCTGCGTTCACCGGGAGACTGAGTGGGAGCTCCTTGACTTCTGAATCAGTCTCTTCATCTGAATTGAGGAGACTGGCTTAACTGATCTGTAAGGGTCTTGTAAGTATGATATCTAAGGATTCTGGATGCATAATGCTTAGCAGGCTACTTCTGAACCCACTTATGTTTCTGTGAAGTTACAATAAAAACAGTAACTTCACCATGGGATTATTTGGAAGATTAAATGAGTTTACCGCAGCATCTCAGCTCTGTTTGTTTAGTGTACTCCTTTAATGGCTACCCACCAGGCTTCTACGACAAGTCATACTGTGTGCTGGGGAAAACGAACAAATGAATTCAGTGATCAGCTAGAGAGACACCCTCAAAAAGCTAGAAGTCTTGTGGGGCACACAGTAAAATTCAAAAACTGAGGTGATCTTAACAAGACATTTCTGTTGTGATTCAACAGTTAGTTCAAAACCCCTGCCCATGTCATGGCAAGAAGCAGGTGAAAATATTTCAAGAAATGGTGAATACAAGACTCTCAAGGGATGATGTCCTCTGTCCCTGGTCTGAGTCAGAGATGGCACATTCAGATATCCACAGGAGCGGAGCACCTAACACATTAAAGAAGTACTTGGATGTCAGACAGCCTGGAAGAGGAGGACCAAGCAAACAGAGTATACACACCCTCTCTCAAGGGGGCAGCTGCTAAAACACTCTCCTGTCCCCTGCTGTCTGTCATGTGGGAAGAGCCCAGGCTTAACAAAAGCTACCTTTTTTCAGTAGAAAAAGATTTTTTAAAATATGTAAAAATATTCCTGATTTTAAGTGTTGACAACTTATTCAAATATTTTAAAAAGCTGTTGGCTTGTTACCCATAGCTTAAGGGAATTTATTGCAGATAAGAGCATTATGTATATTTTCAAAGATGGTAAAGGCAAAAGAAAGAAGATGCGTGATTATTGTACATTCTATACACCAGGCATCTCACACACACACAGCATACATCATTCCTTGGTTGTTAACAACAATACTGAGAAATTCTGGTGCTTAGTCCTGATTTTTTTTTTTTTTTTTTCTTAATGCAGTCATATATGGGAAATATGCTTGGGGAGACACAAGTATAGACAGATAAGATCCTGGCAGCATGAGGAAGACTGAATACAGGGATAAGACTAAGGGCAGAGGAGCCTGGTGAGGAAGCTATCTATTGTGGTCTTAGAGGGGAAGAAAACAGAGAGATAGTCGAGGTGTAATAGAGAATTAATTAACATTTTCAATGCACTTGATAATGTCTGAGAGGGAAAATCTACTTCTCTCCCACCTCCCCATGTCAGATGAAGGAGGGAGAGACCTTACAGGTGAGCCCCTTTTTTATTTTCTCTTTTCATCTTAGGACTGTCTCGTTGACGCCTCCTCTCAGCTCCATGTTGGGCGTCTCTCCAGGTGGGCAGCAGAAGTGGAGACCTAGGCCTACTGACTGGGCCACCAAGCCCACACCTCACTGCCACACAGAATCCTTTTTAGGGCAATGAAGTTCTGTAGGAAAAAAAAAAAAGTCAGCCATTCTTTTTGCTCCCCAAATCTTGGGGCTTCTTGCCTCTGGCTAGCATTACACTAGCAGTGAGAAATGGAAAGAAATGTGGATTAAACCGTTAGAAGACCCACATTTGATGCTTGACCCCACTCTTCTTAGAAGTTTGCCCTCCAACTATCAACTTTACAAGCCTCATCTTCAACTCTTTCACCAGAAAATGGAGATGACAATTCCCTCTCACTTGGAAGGAATAATTTTCAGATCAAATGAAATAATGGATTCAAAGGCCCTTCAGTTCATCTTCCAACAGAGCAGCAGGGTGATGGAGTCAAAGGCCCTTCAGCTCATCTTCCAATAGTGCAGCAAGGGTGATGGAGCTTTCACTCTTCTGCATGCCCTGAACAGCTCACCATGATCTCACCCCTTCTACAGTCTCTTCTATTCCCACCGCTCCCAATGCGTCCTCCAGCATGCCGCCCTTTATACCCTAAGGTCACTGCAGACGCTTCTCCCTCCACCTGGAATGTTTTCTGTCTCACATACCTCTCAACTTGTACTCCAACTCACTGCTTCCTGCTCACACTTCAGGTCTTTATTATGTGCCTCCTATAATCCTGGCATTTTTTAGGCACTGGGGTTGAGTCATGAAAAAAATGAATGTCACTCCACTTTGGAGGAGCTTGTTTTCCAGAGAGAAAAGGCAAATGTTCTACTCTTCTTCCCCCTCCCCAAATCAAAATACATTCCTCATAATTGTTGCTTAGTGCCACAAAGGGAATATTAAATGCTAAAAGTTTACATAATCAATGAAAGGGCCAAATATAACCTAGAAATTTAGGTAAATTACATTTAAGCTGAGCTCTGACTGTAGAAATTCTGATTGGGAAAGGAAATCTGTGTAATCTATCAAGAGCAGATAAAAGGCTGGAGAAGTGACCAAAAGCAATTATTCATAACCTTAGAGGTCATGCAAATTTTTTTTCATTTAGTTATAAGGGCTATAGGAAGCTCTTAAAGGATTCACATTAGGGAAATAATATTTATAAATCTATTCATCAAATACTTATCAAGAGTTTTTGATATGCCAAGCACTGTGCTAGGCACTGGATAGGATCTAAAAGCTGTATTTTGAAGGGCGAGTCTGGCTTTAGAATTGATACCTGAAGGGGATGGAATAGTGGCTAATAGGAAGACTAATTAGAAAGCCATTGCAAGAGACGATGGGTGGTTTAGACCAGCCAATGAGAATAGAAAGAAAGGAATAGATTGAAGAGAAAATGTTGTATATCAATTATATCTCAGTAAAGCTGGGGGGAAGAATAATGATGATCAAAGCAAAACAACTTGGTTATAAGCTGAGTATAAAGAAAAAATAGAGAAAAGAGTTAAATCTTGGGAATGTGCTTCAAGGAACTGAATTCATGGTGGAACTGAATTCCCGTCGTAGAGAGAGTGAATGAGCAGGTCGTCAGGAGCATAACTAGCAGGGGATGGAAATGAGTTCAGCTTTGCACGTTGAGTCTGAATGGCTTGTGTTGGATACAGACAGAGAACTCAGAGGGAAGAAATGAAAACACAAATGTAGGGGCCGCGAGTATACTGAGTATAACTATGGGAGTGGATGTGAGTCCAGAGAGAGAGAGAGAGTTTAAACTGAAAAAAAGGAGATAAAGACCAAGATCAAAGGTGCTCTAGGATTTAAGTAACAGACAGGAGCACACAGTCTGCCAGGGAGGCTGCAGCGGAGTTCAGAGGCAGGGGTGAAAACCAGGAAGGAGGGCTTGGTGTTGGAGAAACAGCAAAAACAAAACCACAAAGGTTTCAGAAGGGAATGTTGAAGCCTGCAGAATGCTTGAAGATACACAGTAAATCTATGGCCACAAAGTTATTGGATTTAATGACACGGAGGTTACAGATGCTTGTGGAGAAAAAGCTTTCAGTAAACTCTGAGGTAGCAGGGGACAGACTAGAGGGAGTGAAGCAACAAGTGGAAAGTGAAGAAATGAAGTCAGCTGCTGCAGACTCTACTTTCAAAAGTGTGTTTATAAAGGAAAGGAGTGGGATGGTCATGATATAGTGTAAGATGTGGAATTTTTTTTAAAGAAAAACATAAGAGCACATTTAAATGATAGTAAAAAGAAGAGAGATTGGAAGGAGAGATCGGAAACTAAAGAAGGAGAGGTTGGAAACAGAGAATATAGGGAGATAACTGATACATCAAGTTTCCTAGGAAGTTAGTAGGGCACAGGAAACAGTGCAATGCAAGGATTAATGTTAGAGAGGAAAAGAGAACCTCCCACACTGCATCAGGAGAGGAAGAATGTGCAGAGAGAAGCATATGGATTTAAAACAGTTAAGGAGAGAAGTTTACGTACTTCCTACACTCGTATATCTTCTCGGAAAATGAAGAGACACAATCATTTGCTGAGAGAGGGGGAAGGATAAATTGCCATGAGCTGAAGGATGGTGAAACAGAAAGAAAACTGATAGGAGTCTTGTAGGATGGCTGACACTGGTGACTGATGATACATTGGTGCCAAGTCTCCCCAACTGTGTCCTCTTCTCTGGCTGGCTGATGTACGTACTAGCAGAGTAGAAGATGGAGAGCTGTGGCATGCATCCAGTGTGGGTGTCTGGCCAGACAAGGCAGCTGAAGACTAGAAAAGCAAAAGACAGCAGGAGCTGGTTGAGAACAGTGATTAAATTATGAGCCATGAGCTCTGCCATGATGCCTCAGTCCACCGGGGTTGCTATAACAAAATATCATGATGGGTAGCTCATAAGCAACAGAAATGTATTTCTCATAGTTCTGGAAACTGGGAAGTCCAAGATCAAAGCATCAAAAGATTTGGGGTGCACTCGTCATAGACAGCCTTCTCCTGACTAACTTCATGGTGGAAGAGTGAGGAATTTCTCTAGGATGTCTTTTTAAAGGACATTGATCCAATTATGAAGGCCCTGCCTCATGACCTTATCACTGCCCAAACGCCCCATCTCTTAATACTACCAGGGGTTAAGGTTACAACATGGATTTTAGGGGCACATAAACACGCAATCCATTTCACATGGATAGGGAGGTGACTTTAAAAAAAAGCTGAAACTGATGGATGGAGATAGAGCAGTGATACCGAGGAATGGGAAATCAAATTGAGTTAAAAGATGTGGTAGGAATGAGAGATCAAAAATCAGACAGGATAAAAGACAATGGCCAGAGAGTGGGATACTGGAGCGAATGATTTTTGATGGGACAGCAATGTCACATGAAGACAACTCCAGGGTGAGAACTGGCAGCAGGGGGCTGAGGGCCACTAGGGGCGAGCTCACTGGAGACCAGCAGATTAAGAAGTGAGGGACAGCTCTGTTGGGGCAGGGAACCCAGGAGGACTTGAACATCTACCGAGTAGAACACAGATGGAGGAAGGAAAAACTCCAAACTAGCATTGATGCTTAGAGCATTGGTTTCAGTTAAGGAAAGAAGATGGACACTGGATGATACTTGATTTTATCTTTTGGAGTGGATGACTGCATTTTAGGGTCATAAGGCAGGATGGACTGAATCCTAAAAAAAACATCTTTGAATGGGAGGTAGGCACCTGCATATCCTAATTCTTCTCTGCCCTGGAAGGAGGTTCTAGAGAGAACAGAGGGAAAGCTAACTTTTCTTCTCTTGGTATCTATGGTGGGTGACGCAAAGTTGCTTCAAAGGTCAAGCAGGGTGACAAGTGGCCATGGGGAGAAAAAGGACACCAGAAGAGCAGTCTTTTTGGCCAGAGGGTGAGTCCTACCTGGGAGCTGGTATTCTTAAGTGAGGTGTAACAGTATGATGAACTAGTGGGAGCAGGATCTTGAACTCACTTCCTGTGTAGCCTTTACTGACACCACTAAACTGAGTTACAATCCTCTAATCCCTGCTCTTACAGTATCCAACTTGTCTCATCACCAACCATGCTTAGCGTAATTTCTTGCTAAATTGTTATCTATCTCCTAAAACCCAAAACCCATGTGTGCTCAGGAGCAGCCAACTCTTTGCGACTCTTTGGGACTGTAGCCCGCCAGGCTCCTCTGTCTGTGGAATTTTCCAGGCAAGAACACTGGGGCAGGTTGCCATCTTCTCCACCAGGGCATCTTCCTGACCCAGAGACTGAACTCGCACCTCTCGTGTGTCCTGTATCGGCAGGTGGATTCTTTGCCACTAGCACCACCTGGAGAGTCCCATCTATCTCCTGGTGGACACGTAAACGCCACGAGAGTGGGAATTAGGCCTGTCTTGCTCCTATTCTATGCCCACCATGCTCTGTAGCATCTGAACCATAGTAAGAGTTACATATACATGAATGAAACAGATGAATGTGCTTTGTGAACTGGTTTTAAAAAAAAAAAAAAAAAAAAACCCACCCTGTGATATAGAAGGCAGGCTGGGTGGCATGCGGGAATGGAGAGAATTAAGACCCTCCAAGTACCTTTTCCCTTTGGAGGCCCTTGATTTGAGAAACCTCTCACCCCAAGAGCGGCTAGAGTGACAGAAACATTTTCTGAGGACCTGAGATCAGTTCCAGATGTTTGCAGTCATGTTGGTTTGTACCTCGCCCTGTAACACATATTTCCCTCACCCCCCTCCACTCGAGCTGGGGGAGCGGGGCCTGGGCTCCAATGACATCACCTCCCTCAAGCTGGTCCAGGGCAGCAGACAGCAGGCGGGTGAGGGCCCCTCTGGCTTCTCAGACAAAGGGTACGGCTCAGCCACAGCCTGCGCTGCTCGAGGAGCTATGAGTAATTCCTACGGTATTTCATAAACAGCTCCGATGCAATCACTCCATCACAGCCCTGCCGCCACTGTCCCCTTGGCTACTGGGGGCTGGGGGCCTGGTGGTCCTCTGCCTTGAGTTGATTCCCCAGACAATTTGCCTCCATAACTGCTCCCCTTCGCTTGACGAGGTCAGCAATCTGAGGTCTAAGAAAGGATGCTGGGGTGGAGGGGGTGGCAAGGGAGAGAGGGTGTGTGTAGGGGTGTCCTTTCTGCTGTAGATTAGGCAGCATGGAATCAGGAGGGAAGAGAGAACGGGGTTGGGGTAGATAGAGACATCTTCTGACCATTTAGCACAGTGTTCCTGACTCAGTTCTAGATGAAACCAGATCAGCAGTTCATGCCTAAGCGGATGGAAGAGGTAAAGATAGGAAAAGATAGATTGAGACATAGACTGAAGGTGACATGAAGGTAAAAAAAAAAAAAAGACAAAAGAGCAGAGACAGATGCCAAGAGGGACATACATACAGAGAGAACAAGAAGGAAGGAAGGAGAGAGAGAGAGACCTAGAGGTCAGAGAATGGGAGACACAGAGATAAGAGGGGAGAGCTGGGAGGAGAGCCTGGTGCTGGAGCAGCCCAGCAGGCTCCCGGATGCCAGCACAGAAAGGGGCACGGACCAGCTCCAGATGTTGCTGCCTTTCACGAAGACATGTGGTGGGTGGTGGAGAGGGCCTGCTGCCTGGTTGCTGTGCAGACCACAGAGCCAGCTGGCCTTCCAGCCCTGAACCAAAAACCAAAAGCTGGAAGCTGAGAATCTCACGGTGAGAGAGAGAAGTCTCTGATTTTTAAAAGGTTAAAGAACTATTTCAGGAGATGACCAAAGACAGTGCAGGGAAGTGTGGGGGGGGGGGGTGGGGGGTGGGTGAGACCCTTCTCCTTCTTGTCTTTCCCTTTCTGACCCTTGCAGTGAAAGAATGGACTCACTGCTTATGGTCCTGCTGCTCTAAAGTTTGGGGATTCTCAGAACTGCCACGTAGGACAAAGAAGCAATGTGCCTGAAGGGCTACGTTCTCTATTAGGTCAGAGCCCCCAGCGGCCACCAGGTGTCCAAAGACTCCATCCTGCCCACAAACACAGACACCTTATGTTCTCTCATTTCTGCCTGCTTCTTGGTTTATTCTCAACAGCAGCAATGCACACCAGAGGTAATATCACTGGTGGAAAGATGTGTGGACTTGGCAGGGAGAGAAGATAGAGAAACCAGGGCCCCCGTTCCAGCACTGACTCCTGTATGTAACCTCTGGACAAGCCCCGCCGTCCCACCTTCCTCAGCCTTTTCCTCTGTAGGTCAAACATGGGGTTTGGACTCATTAGATCTGCCTGTGCCTCAGCCCACCTCCTTATTCCAGCCCCCAGCCCCCGTGCATCTACTACCCGTGCCCAAGAGGCCCAAACCGATGCCAATTGCTCTGATGAGGCCACGTGGGAGGACCAGACGTCTGTTTTTAATACTGATGACAGATTAGCGTGCGGGGAATCCAGCCACCCCCCCCCCCCAAAACAAGCCCTGTCTCTGCTCCAAACAACTGGAACAGGAGGCTAGTTATACTTGGCTTTCCCAATAGAGTCCCAGGACGGACGGAGCAATGGTTTCTCTGAAGGAAACAAAGCGGGCGCCAAACCCAGGGGTGGGGGCGGGAGAGGGAGACGGGGAGGGAGAGTGAGCATTTCAACAGCTAGTTCAAAAGGGTGTTGAACAGATGGCAGTCATAAAGAATGTGTGTGTGCCTGTGTGTGTGAGGGAGAGAGAGAGAAAGAATGTGTGTATGCATGTATATCTGTGCACACGCATGCATGAGCTTGTGAATAAACAATTACAGCCCTGGACTCGGCTGCCAGCAAAAATCCAGAGAGATCAAAGAGAAAGCCCACATTTCCTTATTCTGGCCTCACCTGGCCAAATGTGTGAGTAATCCTAATGCTCTAACAAAACACATCTTAAACCTTATTTTATTGTTTATTTTCTTCCTAACACTGAAGTTTCCTTTAAAAAAAAAAAAGTTTAAGGAAATTACAAGCAACTACAGTTTATTAGTACTTACCATGTCCCAAGAACTGTTACATTTGACCCTCAAAGTAGCCTCGTAGCTATCCCATTCCACAGATAGGGAACCTGAGACTCAGAAAGGATGCTGACTGGTTCTTGATTTCTCAATGAGAAGTGATGGGAACTAAAAGCAGAAGCTAGATTTTCAAAAAACAAGGAAGCCCAAGCTCCTTAATTAGGCTTGCATTCCCTAAGATAAAGCTCAATAAAGTAGACTGAAGTTGTTAAAATTGGTCCAACTTCACCTTTGAGATTGTTGAGATACAGTAAAAGTGGCATGGAGATAAATAGATAAGATTTCTGCTTCAGATATCCACTGCCAATCATCTTTGGTGTCAATTAATCATGACACATTTTAGGATTATGATGTACTCAGCTAGTCTCTAGGACTTTATAAGACCACACAGCACTCAAGGAAGTAACATCAGAACTGAAACTTAAGACATGTATATCAGATCAGATCAGTCGCTCAGTTGTGTCTGACTCTTTGCGACCCCATGAATCGCAGCACGCCAGGCCTCCCTGTCCATCACCAGCTCCCGGAGGTCACCCAGACTCACATCCATTGAGTCAGTGATGCCATCCAGCCATCTCATCCCCTGTCGTCCCCTTCTCCTCTTGCCTCCAATCCCTCCCAGCATCAGAGTCTTCTCCAATGAGTCAATTCTTCACATGAAGTGGCCAAAGTACTGGAGTTTCAGCTTGTATATAGCTACCCACATACAATTCAATTTAGTGAACATTAAACATCTATGTATGTCAGGTTCTGTGGAAGGATATCAAATTACAAAGACATAAGAGTCACTGTCTTGCTTCTTTAAAGACAACTGTCACTGAAAAATTCAAGAATTGGATGCTGGAGAGAATTAAGGTCAAGAAGCACAAAGAAGCGGAGAAAGCATTGGCACCCCACTCCAGTACGCTTGCCTGGAAAATCCCATGGACAGAGGAGCCTGGTAGGCTGCAGTCCATGAGGTCGCTAAGAGTTGGACATGACTGAGCGACTTTACTTTCACTTTTCACTCTCATGCCTTGGAGAAGGAAATGGCAACCCACTCCAGTGTTCTTGCCTGGAGAATCCCAGGGATGGGGGAGCCTGGTGGGCTGCCATCTATGGGGTCGCACAGAGTCAGACATGACTGAAGTGACTTAGCAACTTAGCAGCACAAGGAAGCAGAGAAGGCAATGGCACCCCACTCTAGTACTTGTGCCTGGAAAGTCCCATGGACGGAGGAGCCTTGTGGGCTGCAGTCCATGGGGTCACTGAAGGTCAGACACGACTGACTGACTTCACTTTCACTTTTCACTTTCATGCATTGGAGAAGGGAATGGCAACCCACTCCAGTGTTCTTGCCTGGATAATCCCAGGGACAGAGGAGCCTAGTGGGCTGCTATCTACGGGGTCGCACAGAGTCGGACATGACTGAAGAGACTTAGCAGCAGCAGCAGCAATACAAGGAAGAATTAGAAGAACCTGAAAAGATGGTGGCAGATATGTCATTATCTTCAAACTTATGAAGGGTAGCAGGGAGAAGGAGGGGTAATATCTGTAGAGTGCTCCCAGATCATGTAACTAAAAAGTTGATCTTTATCAAAAGAAAAAAAAAAAAAAACAAACTCCTAGGTAAGAACACTGGTTCCTAAACAATCAGAAGAAAGAATCTTAGATTTCCATTTCTGGACTAGATGGTGACATAGAGACTAGATTTATTTACCCTACTGCCTGAAATATTAATTTTTTTAAAAAGAAAAGAACATGAGTTTTCAAACTGAAAATGTGGCACCAGAGGCCAGAGATATTGAAATATGGAAAACAAATTCTGTGAGTCCTAAAACTCCCCCAGATTCCTGCCTTTAGAGAGTTTCTAGGGCACAGCAAGGAGATAACTGGTAGACTCCCTAAATTAAGAAGACAGAGTTCTTAGTCTGGGAAGACCAAAAAACTGAGAGCTTATAGAATAGAATAAGGGAAAGAAGAAAGTTGCACAGAAAGAAAATTTAAGAGATCTTTCTCAAAATTTAAGAGATCTTTCAATACCCATCAGAGTACTGGTTGATGATTATTTGTAAGGAGCCTACCAAACCAAGAGGGTTAGATAGAACAATGCCCATTGCCCACAGAGGGGCCAGAATAGTGCTTATTCCTCCCAGTTACACTGGAAAATTTCACAATTCAGGGGACACTGTGTACAATACATAGAAGTGTCTTGCCTCAGTAGTAGGGAATAACTAGCTTTGGACTAAGCACTGCTCTGTTTCCATCTAACCAATCCTAAAAGCAAGACCAGAAAGAATCAAATTATTTCCAAGTAAGTTAACTGTGTCTCAGAATAGAATTCAAAAATATTTATAGAATACAAAAATATCCAGCACCAAACAAGGCAAATATCACAATGCCTGGCATTC
Source organism: Tragelaphus eurycerus (assembly GCA_935064755.1). Classification (NCBI taxonomy): domain Eukaryota; kingdom Metazoa; phylum Chordata; class Mammalia; order Artiodactyla; family Bovidae; genus Tragelaphus; species Tragelaphus eurycerus. The sequence goes on from CAKXYN010000083.1 coordinate 3,693,964, forward strand.
AACCAAAAATTACCTGGCATACAAAGAACAAGGGAATTCAACACATAATAAGGAGATAAATCAGTCCATTTAAACTGACCCAGAACTTACACAGATGTTAAAATCATGAAACAAGGACATCAAAGCCATTATTATAACTCTCTTCCATAAATCAAAAAGGTTAAGAAATAAATGCGCTAGCCAAATTCAAACTGAACTTCCTAAGATGAAAATTACAATGTCTGAGTAAAAAAAAAAATTCACTGCATAGATTAACAGTAGACTAGATTTTGCAGGAAACACTAAAGACCCAGCACTAAGCCCTATTCAAAATGTAACAAAAAATAAATAATTTTTTTAAATGAAAAGAGCATCGGTGAGATAAACAACAATTTCAAGTGACTAAATGCACTTATTATTAGAGTCACTGAAGGAGAAAAAAGATGGAAAACAGGAAGAATAATGGCCCCCAATTTTCCAGATAGATCTAAGAAGCTTAATAAAACTCAAACATAATAAATAATAAATTTCTCAAAGCCAATAGTAAAGAAAAATTCTTAGAAGCAGCCAGGGGGAGGGCAGTATGTTTCTATAGGGCACCAAAAATAGAAATAAAAGAGATTTCTCACTACAAATAATTTAAGCAAGATATACGAGCAACATCTTTAAATTACAAAAAGAAAAGTATGTCAGTCTAGAATACAGTATCCAGCAGTAACAGCTTAAAAAAAAAAAAAGGCACAATGAATTCATCATTAACAGACCTGAAATATAAAAATAACAAAAGATATCTTTCAGGCAGAAAGATAATAAAATCAGATGAAAATATGGATGCATGTGAAAGGATGAAGAGCATCAAAAAAGTAAGTACATGAGTAAACACATAAAACTAATTTTATTAATTCAATATATTTAAAGGATAATTTACTTTTTAAGGAAAGTAAATGGCACCCCACCCCAGTACTTGCCTGGAAAATCCCATGGACGGAGGATCCTGGTAGGTTCCAGTCCATGGGATCGCTAAGAGCTGGACACGACTGAGCGACTTCACTTTCATTTTTCACTTTCATGCATTGGAGAAGGAAATGGCAACCCACTCCAGTGTTCTTGCCTGGAGAATCCCAGGGACGGGGGAGCCTGGTGAGCTTCCGTCTATGGGGTCGCACAGAGTCGGACACGACTGAAGTGACTTAGCTTAGCTTAACAATGAATTATGAATCATCTTTATATGAGTAAAATGTATGACAATACCAGATAAAGACTCAGAGGAGAGAGATAAAAGTACACATATAAGGTTCCTCTACTGTATGTGAACTGCTATAATAGCACTTGACGGCACACTGTAATATATTAAATATGAATGTGTGAACCTTAAAATAATCACTAATAAAAGAAAAGAGAGTTATAACTATAGGAAGTCAACAGAAGAAACAAAATGGAATCAACTAAAGAAGACATTGTCATCCTGCTTATCTAACTTCTATGCAGAGTACATCATGAGAAACACTGGGCTGGAAGAAGCACAAGCTGGAATCAAGATTGCTGGGAGAAATATCAATAACCTCAGATATGCAGATGATACCACCCTATGGCAGAAAGTGAAGAGGAACTAAAAAGCCTCTTGTTGAAAGTGAAGAAGGAGAATGAAAAAGTTGCCTTAAAGATCAACATTCAGAAAACGAAGATCATGGCATCCAGTCCCATCACTTCATGGGAAATAGATGGGGAAACAGTGGAAACAGTGTCAGACATTATTTTGGGGGCTCCAAAATCACTGCAGATGGTGATTGCAGCCATGAAATTAAATGACGCTTACTCCTTGGAAGGAAAGTTATGACAAACCTAGACAGCATATTTCAAAGCAGAGACACTACTTTGCCATGAAAGGTCCATCTAGTCAAGGCTATGGTTTTTCCAGTGGTCATGTATGGATGTGAAAGTTGGACTATAAAGAAAGCTGAGCACCGAAGAATTGATGCTTTTGAACTGTGGTGTTGGATAAGACTCTTGAGAGTCCCTTGGACTGCAAGGAGATCCAACCAATCCATCCTACAGGAGATCAGTCTTAGGTGTTCATTGGAAGGACTGGCGTTGAAGCTGAAACTCCAATACTTTGGCCACCTATTGTGAAGAGCTGACTGATTTGAAAAGCCCCTGATGCTGGGAAAGATTGAGGGCAGGAGAAGGGGACAACAGAGGATGAGATGGCTGGATGGCATCACCGACTCGATGGACATGGGTTTGGATAGACTCCGGGAGTTGGTGATGGACAGGGAGGCCTGGCGTGCTGCGATTCATGGGGTTGCAAAGAGTTGGACATAACTGTGCGACTGAACTGAACTGAAAGAAGATAGAGGGGATGGAAAAAGACATTCCATGCAAATGGATATCAAAAGAAAGCTGGAGTAGCAGTACTAATATCAGGTAAAAATAAAGACTGTTACAAGAGACAAGGAAGGCTACTACATAATGATCAAGGAATCAGTCCAAGAAGATACAACACTTGTTAATATTTATGTACCCAACACAGAAGAACCTCAATACATGTGGCAAATGCTAACAGCCATAAAAACAAAAACTGACATTAACACAATAATAGTGGGGGACTTTAACACTCCATTTTCTCCAATGGACAGATATACAGACAAATAATTAATAAGGGAACACAAGAGTTAAATGACACATTAGACCAGGTAGATTTCATTGATACCTATAGGACACTCCTTCCAAAAGCAGCAGAATACACTTTCTACTCAAGAGAACATGGAACATTCTCCAAGACAGATCACATCTTGGGTCATGAACTAAACCTTGGTATACTTAAGACAACTGAAATTTTATCAAGCATCTTTCTTTTGGCCACAGCCCTATGAGATTAGGAATCAATTATGGGGGAAAAAAAGAAAAATTGTAAAAAAAACCACAAACCCATGGAAGCTAAGCAATATGCTACTGAATGGCCAATGGATCACTGAGGAAATCAAAGAGGAAATGAGAGATACCCAGAAACAGGTGACAGTGAGAACATGGTGACTCAAAACCTATCGGATGCAGCAAAAGTTACTCTAAGAGCCAGGTTTATAGCAACACAATCCCACCTTGAGAACAAGAAATATCTCAAATAAATGACATAACATTGTATCTAAAGCAATTATAGAAAGAACATCAGCAGCAACAGAAGGGGCAAAAAAAGTTAGTTGAAGGAAAGAAATCATAAAGACAAAAGCAGAAATAAATGAAATAGAAATGAAGAAAACAATAGCAAAGATCAATGAAACTAAAAGCTGACTCTTTGAGAAAATAAACAAAATTGATAAACCTTTAGCCAAATTCATCAAGAAAAAAAGGGGAATACTTGAATCAATAAAATTAGAAATGAAAGAGAAATTACAACTGACACAATAGAAATACAAGGATCATAAGAGACTACTACAAGCAATTATATGCCCAAAAAACTGAGCAACCTGGAAGAAATGGACAAATTCTTAGAAAGGAACAATCTTCCAAGACTGAATCAGGAAGAAATATAAAGTATGAAAAGACCAATCACAAGTAATGAAATTAAAGCTATGATTAAAAGTCTTCCAGTAAACAAAAGTCCAGGACCAGATGGTTTCAAACACAAATTCCACCAACCATAACTGATTAATAAAAACCATATGATCATCTCAATAGATGAAAAAAAAGCTTTTGACAAAATTCAACACCCATTTATGATAAAAACTCTCCAGAAAGTGGGCAGAGAGGGAATCGACCTCAGCATAATAAAGGTCATATAGGACAAATCCACAACAAACATAATTCTCAATGGTGAAAAATTGAAAGCATCTCCTCTAAGATCAAGAATAAGATAAGGATGTTCAGTCTTGCTATTTTTATTCAACATTGTTTTGGAATTCCTAGCCAGGCCAAACAGAGAAGAAAAGAAATAAATCGAATCCAAATTTGAAAAGAAGGAAAACAGTCACCGCTTGCAGATGACATGATACTGTACATAAAAAATCCTAAAGATGTCACCAGAAAACTACTAGAGTGAATCAATGAATATTGTAAAGTTGTAGGATACAAAATTAATACACACACATATCTTACATCCCTGTGCACTAATAAAGAAATATAAAAAAGAGTAATTTGAAAAAGAAAGAGGAATTAAGGAAACAATCCCATTTCCACTGCAACAAAAAGAATAAAATACCTAGGAATAAACCTGCTTACAGAAGCAAAGGACCTATACTCAGAAAACTATAAGATACTGATGAAAGAAATCAAAGACAACACAAACAAATGCAGATATACCAGAGAAGAATCAATTCTGTGAAAATGACTATAATAATATTCAAAGCAATCTACAGATTCAGTGCAATCCCTGTCAAGTTACCAAAGGCATTTTTCACAGAATTAGAACATTTTTTTTTTACCATTTGTATGGAAACACAAAAGACTCCAAATAACCAAAGCAATCTTCAGAAAGAAAAATGGAGCTGAAGAAACCATGCTCCCTGAGTTCAGACTATACTAAAAACTTACTGTAATCAAGACAGTATGGTACTGGCATAAAAACAAAAATGTGACTTAAGGGAGGATAGAAAATCCAGAGATAAACTCACGCATTGATGTTCACTTAATCTATTATATGACAAATGATGAAGGGATGCAGACAACCATTTCATAGTAATAAAGGGATCAATTCATCAAGAGGATATAAAACTTCTAAATGTTTATTCAGTGAATAAGAGCTTCAAAATGCATCAAGTAAAAACTGACAGAACTATAGGGATAAATGTACAGATGTATCCACAATCATCGTCAGAGGTTTCAGTGCTACACTTTCAAGTACTTAACAGCAAGAAGACAGAAAATCAGAAAGAATTCAGAAGACTTGAAAATCACAATCAACAAATTTGATCTAACTGGTATTCACAGAAAAGCTCATTGATAAATAGAAGGGTAGACATGATTTTAAACTGGACACTGAAAACAATGACAGACCAAATTTGATGCCATAAAATCAGTCTCAGTAAATTCTAAATGATCCCGCAATTCCACTCCTGGCCGTCGATTCAGAGAAAATCATAATTCAAAGAGATACACACACCTCAACATCCATTGCTGCACTGTTTACAACAGCCAAGACATGGGGGCAATCTACACGCTCATCAACTAAGAAATGGGTTTAAAAAGAGAGAGATATATATATATACAATGGAATATTACTAAGGCATTAATAATGAAATGATGCATTTGCAGCAACATGAATGGACCTGGAGATTATCACACTAAGTGAAGTCAGACAAAGATGAATATTATACTATATCATTTACATGCAGAACCTAAACAAAAAACAATACAAATGTACTTAATGACAAAATAGAAATAGAGAACAAACTTTTGGCTATGGGGGTAAGGATTAGGGAGAAGAACAGACTGGAAATTTGGAACTGACATGTGCACACTGCTGTGTTTAAAACAGATAATCACTTGTGCATCACACAGGGAACGCCACCCAGTATTCTGTATAACCTAAATGGGCAAAGAGCTTGAACATATGTATAACTGAATCGCTTTGCTGTACACCTAAAACACAACTTGTTAATCAACCCTACTCCACTATAAAATAACATAGAAAAATTAAAGATTAAAGTCATAAAAAGGGTGTACTCCGACATAGTAGAATCAAATTAAAACTCGAGGAGAAAGATATCTAAAAAGTCTCCAAATATTTGGAAATTAAGTAACATGCATCTAAAGAGTCCATGAGTCAAAAAAGAAAACTAAAGGGAAATTAGAATGTCTTGCAAGAAAAATATCAAATCAACAACTTCAGCTACCAAGTTAAAAATTAACAAGAAAAAAAAAAATAGGAACAAACAAAATCCAAAATAAGCAAAAGGAAAAAAATAAAAACACAACAAAGACCAGAGTAGAAATCAATGAAATTAAAAATAGTAGTGAAAATAGGTGAAATTAAAGCTGATTCTTTAAGAACATAGGGATTTCCAGGTGGCTCAGTGGTAAAGAATCTGCCTGATAATGCAGGACACACAGGCTTGATTCCTGAGTTGGGAAGATCCCCTGGAGTAGGAAATGGCAATCCATTCCCATATTCTTCCCTGAAAAATCCCATGGAGAGATGAAAGAAATTACCAATATCAAGAATAAGAGATTGACATCACTATAAATTCCATAAGTGTTAAAAATAATAACAGGATATCACTAACAAGTTTTTTTTCCAGTAAATTTTATAATTTACATGACATGGATTAATCCTTTAAAACACACAAGGTACCAAAATCAGTTAAGAAGAAATACATAGCCTGAGTAGCCCTATATCTATCAGAGAATTAAATTAGTAATTTAAACCAAGAAAAGTTCCAAGCTCAGATTATTTCACTTGTGAATTCTACCAAACAATTTTTAAAATGATATCACCCAAACTCTGATTCTACCCAAACTCTCTGAGAAAATGAAAAAGAAGAAAGTGTCTTGCAATTTTTTTTTTTGAAGCCCAGAGTTATGCTGACAGCAACACAGACACAAACATTACAAGAAAAGTACTGATTAAAACCCCTCACAAACAAGAATACAAAAATCTAAATAAAATTTTAACACAGCAAATACAACAAAATATAAAAAAGATAGTGTATCATGGCTGTGTGGGATTTATTCCAGGAATGCAAGGCTTTTTTTTTTTTAATCATTTGAAGATGTATCAATATAATTTACCATATTAACAAACTAAGAAACATAAACTATGGCACACATAATTCAATATTCATTTTCTAATTAAAGCAAAGCAGCAAACTAGCATTCCGCTTTTTACCATCAAATATAATAAATAAAGATACAAGTATTGTTTAGGGAGTGAGACAGACCAGTTGTGAGACTTTGGGAAGGTCACAGACCTCTCTGGTATTCATGACTTGATCTATCAAAATAGACTTGGTAATTGTTCAGTGACTACTATTAGCAAAACAGTCCCTAAGAACTTTCAACACTTGCCTCTCTCCCCCTACCCCCAATACCCCCATCATCCTTCTAACCACCTCCACCGAAAAATGATTTGAACCCATCCATCCGAATCACAGCACTGTGGGGACAATTTGAACCGAAACATCAATTTGAATAACTGTCCACGCACAGAAACAGATTCACAAGAACTAAGGTTTCTAGGGAAACAGAGATTGTGACTCCCAGGTGAAGCACAAAAGTAACAAAAAATGCTTTGAGGAGGGTCAGAAAGATAGATTCATGTTGCTCCTATACCCTCTTCCCCAGGCCTGAGCAGCCCAGCGCAGAGAGAGAGCCATCCCTATGGAAGTGAAGTGAAGTCGCTCAGTCGTGTCCAACTCTTTGCGACTTTCCCTACGGAAGGAAATAGAAAACTGAGGCCCACTCCCCCTGCACTGCAGAGTCAGCTCCCATGGCTGCAGGCGGCTCCCAGCAGATGTCTGTGTGGATCCAGGCCTCTGGCTCAACCCAGCGACTGCTGGTTCCAGGGCCCCTGAAGCTTCTGTAGCACCAGGCTCCCTGCGGGCTCCCCTGAACCCAGGCCCCCATGCCACCTTGGCACCTGCCAGCTCCAAAGGCCCCCAAGTGATCTATCCTTGAACCCAGGGTTCCACCTGGGCCCAGCATGAGGTCAGCTAGCAACAACTCCAGATTTCGACCCACCCCAGAACCAGGCTGGCTCCCACGGCGCCAGGCCCCTGACACTCACCAGCGCCAGGCCTGCTCTCATGGCCCAGCCTCAAGTCCAGCTCCCACAGACCCAGGCTCCCCGCCTGCCCTAAGCCAGACCAGCTCGGCAGATCCACCTTCAGGATGAAGCAGCCTCTTGTACACTTTTTAAGAATACTTAAAGCACTCGGACCTGGAGGGGGAAATGGCAACCCATGCCAGTCTTCTTGTCTGGAGAATTCCATGGACAGAAGGGTCACCAAGAGTCGGAGACAACTGAACGACTGGTCACAAAGCACCCAAGAACCACTTTTCCCATCTTCTTCGGCAGGTCTGTATGATTTCCATATCCTCTTCCCCAACACGAAAGACAACTGTCTCAGTACATCACAGTGGAAACAGGAATCCTTTGAACGTCTTTATCTCAGTCCCAGAGATAATATATTTACAGATCAAGGTCTTCAAAAAAAGTAACCTGTAGACCTTTCCAAGTAGAAAAGGTCAAATCCTTGTTTGAATTAACTAACACTTTAGTATACGACTTTGAGAATCCAACTTAGAGACTCAGAATTTTCTTTCCAAGTACAAATTACTACCTTCCCTTGCTGAAAATCACACCAAAAAGCACACAGGTGTGGGCGTGAGGTCACAGACACCAAACAATGACACCTCCCGATGCCTTCTCCGTTCAGAAAACACCAAGTGTGCAGAGATATTTGGATAATCCCAGTTGCCCTCCTCTGTCACACCATCTCAACAAAAGGGGAAGCCTTGGGCTTTCTACTTACCCGTGTAGAGGTCTGTATCTGTGTACTCGTCCACTTTCTTGTGCTGCAGAATATAGTCAGAAACCTTGGTCCCAATAGCTGGCTGAACGTCCACCCACTCCAAGGAGACCACGGTGCTGGAGGGCTCTACTGTTGGGGAGAGCCGCAGCCTGGGGGGATGACAGGGAAGGTGGGGTTTTTTTGCCAGCCAGTATTGTCTGGGCCCCAAGGAAGTGTGCATGTGTCCAGATTAAAAGTGTGGGTTTCAGTCTGGTTTTAAACTCGGATTCAACCCACCAGTAACCCTTTGCATATACTTAGGCAACTAATCTCACCTCTTTCAGCCTCTGTCTCCTTGTTTATAATGGGGATAAGAAGAGCTACCCTTCAGGATCCATGTGGAATCCAGTCAATTAATCCAAGTGCACAGTACGTGCTCACAGAAAATCGATTAGCTTGCCATTTGTTTAAACTATTTCTCCATGATGCTTTGCTGTCAATTAAATTGGCAGTGCCTTCAAACACAGTATCTTCCAGCCTCCCTGACATTCTCCTCAGTCCCCCAGTATATCAGTCAATGTTTCACTATCCTTAAATCAATAACCCCTCACAGAGGGCAGGAATCCTTTTATAAAGTAAGAAATAACAGAATGCTTGAAGGTGAGAACGGGGAGGGTCCTTTGAGAGAAGGAAGTGCAATCCCTTCATTTCATAGAAGTAAAAGCAAGGTCCAGAAAAGAGAATGCTCTGCATAAAGTCACACAGCAAGCTGGGGACTGATACACGATGCTGACTTTGCATGTCCCCCAGCCCAGATTCCTTCTCTCTTTCCACCATAGCCGCCAACTCTTCAACGACTGTCTCACAAGGGATCCTCAATATTGGTTCCTGCCCGGGTTTCCTCTGCTCCCCACTCCACCCTCCTTCTTAACCTTACTCCCCTAATCGTGATGACCTTTCTCTACTTCCTCAAATGGTGAATTTCCTGGGTCAGGGCTTTCCCAGGCGCTCTGTCTTTTTCCTGGACCATGTCTGCTGCCACTGGCTGCCTGACAAGCCTGACTCTAATTCAGGTCTTCTCAGAGAGGCTTCCGGGCTATCTCCCTCTCCTCCAACTACAGCCTCCCCGTTTTGTTCTCTCCATTAGCACATCTTTTCTTTTTCTCTCATGTTTTCACTATTTAAACGTTTAAATGGTATGCTGCTTCTGTTTTTGCTTTGCCATCTGTCCCCTTCCCTAAATGGTCAGCTCCCTCAGTGCATACACTGGGCCTGTCTTGCTCATTAGTGAATTCTCCAGTGTCTGACACATAGCAGGTGTTCAAAACTTATTTGTTGAATGAATGAATAACAGAAAGCTCCTTAGAAAAGGTCCTACCCTTTCTTTATCTCAGTAGCCCTGGTGGTCAACATGGGACCTGACAAAGCAGTAGTTGGCATCCAGTAAACTTTTGCCAAATGGATGAGTTAAAAGAAGTAGCGATGGATGGCTTGTTGCTATTAAAATGGCACGTGCGGCAGTGTAAGCGTCTACCGCTGAGCCACGTCTTTGTTCTGCCAAAGCTTCGTGCTTCTGCATAGGAGGAAGCAGGCCCCCAGAGACTTCAGGCCTCTGGTGAAGCACCCTGGAAGGAGAAGCAAGCCATGGCCTGGGCTGGCAGGACAGGCATATGAGCTCGTGGAAAGGGGGGCCATACATACGTACACCGGCTGCGGGAGGGGGCTGCAGTCGGGGAGCCCACTGGCGTCGAAGGCGCTGAGGTCACACCTGCACCAGTCATCAATCACATCCCCTTTCCCCGAGCACCAGTAAGAGCTCATCAGTGCACTCCTGAAGGCCTGGAACGAAGGAGAACAAAGAGAGGGTGATGCCAACAGTGGAGAGTAGAGTCAGTCCCAGAAGCCACGCCGGTAGTGGCCCGAGCTTCAGAACTGTCCTCCTGGGCAGAGGGCACCATCTCCTGCCTAAGTCCCCAGCATTCTAGCACCAGGTTCTTCTGTGCTGAGTCATTCCCTACCCAGTAGCAGAGTGATCACTGAGGCAGAACAGTAATAGCATCCCGTGAGATCCTCCCCAGGCCTGACACTCCACCTATGTTGACTTATTTCACCTTCACTAGCCCACACAATAGCTATAATAAAAAATAACTCGTATTATCTCCCATTCTACCAACTGGAAAACTGAGACACAGAAGGTAAGTCATTTGTCTGAGGTTCTGGTAACTGATGGGAGCTCATAACTGATGGAGCTGGGATCTGATCCAAACCCTGCCCTCTTTAATACCTCAGCAAACTGCTTGCTGTAGGAGTCTGACCACCTCACCATGCTGCTTATAAACCTTCACAGACTCCTCAGAGCCCTCAGGACAAACTCTAAATCCCTTGCTCTAGCTCCTGACCACCTCTGTAGTCTCATCTCTCGCCACTCCTGATTTTCCTTTGCATGCTGCCATCCACACTCATGCGACCATTACCATGGCCATCAACACCGAATTCCTGTGCAGGAAAAGTGTTTCTAAATCGAGATATCAAAGCATTTCTGCAAAGGACCAAACAGTAAATACTTCTGACTTTATGGCCAGTCTCTGCCACAATTACTTAACTCTGCCCGTGTAGCATGAAAGCAACATAGATGATAGTTTAAATGAGTGGGCATATTTGAGTTCCAGTAAAACTTTATTTACAAAGACAGCTGACAGGCTTGGTTCATTCTGAAGGTCACTTGTTTGCTGACCCTTATTCTAAGTGGTGATCAATGTTCTATTTAATTACAATGTGCTTCATTGTCTCTTGCTCTTTTTTATAAAAAAACACACCCTGTCCTCTCTACTGGAATACTCTCAACCCCACCACCATCTTGGAAACCAATTTTCTCTTTTGTTCTCAAATAGACCCTTCTTTTCTATGGGAACCCTACCTTGACTTTAAGCCTGGAAGCAGGTTTCTCTTCCAGACACCACAGCATGCTATGTCACAGCTAACCAACACATCCGTTTGCCCGTCTCACCCAACAGACTCTGATCTCACCAAGAACACAGGCCACGCCTTATCCACATGAGTCTTCTCATGAGACTGAGAACACTTATTCAGTCAAGATTTATTAAATAAATTAATGGACACTGAAAAACTGATCATAATGCTTAGGCTCAGATGTGCTTTCTGCTTTGCGTGTGCGCTCAGGTACTCAGTTGTATCTGACTCTTTGTGACCCTGTGGCCTGTGGCCTGCCAGGCTCCTCTGTCCATGGGATTTCCCAGGCAAGAATACTGGAGGGGGTTGCCATTTCCTTCCCCAGGGGATCTTCCCGACCCAGGGATAGAACCCACATCTCCTGCACTGGCAGGTGGATTTTTTACCACTGAGCCGCCTGGGAAGCTCCACGATTCCTACTTTAATCGCTCCATCTGTACTACCATTTCATGGCACTGGGGATTCAGAATGTCTGACAGCTCTTCCTCAAACTTGGGAATTCCAGAGAGTGTTGATCTTTTATTCTTTGCCAGGTAACAGGTTCCACATGCTTTCTTCTTTTCTCTTTAATGATTTTTTTACTTTCTGTGTACTTTTTAAAGCTTCCCAACACCTACTACTAAGGACACTTGATTACCCAGGTGACACTTTTTCCATCTTTCATTGGTCAAAAGACTCAAGCACAGCACATTCGCGTAAAGTGGGTGTGCCTCCTTAGCAAAGAACACAGACCTAGAAGGAGAAGACGTGCAACAGGAACACTATCGTGTGAGACTCCAACACATTCTTCTCAAGGCCTCTGATGAGAAGGCTTCAATTATTCCTGCCATATGTCCTTTCTCACATTCTCTCCTAAGGGATGAAGAAATGATCTAATGTCTCCCGAATTAAAAATAGCGACCCAAAGAAATAAAAAAGAACTATAATACAAGCTAACGTCCGTGGAGTTGCAAAGAGTCAGACACAACCAAAGTGACTGAGTATGCACGCACAGTGTTCAGGAAGCACATAACTACACAGTGTAAGATACTTGAAGGGAATTAAAGTGGAATTTTCACAACAGTTCTGAGAAACAGATTCTATGATCTTCATTTACAGGTGAGGACTAGGAATCAGAGCAGTGAAGTAATATTCCCAAGATCACACAGCAAGTGGATGATGAAAACAGAATCCCAACCCAGACCTCTGTGACTCAGAATCATAGGTCTTTTCTACTTAACCACTTGGGGACAGCGGGGTTGGATCCAAGTAGGATCGCCAGACTCAGTAAATAAAAACACAGGATGCCAACTTAAACTAAAAATTCCCAATAAACAACTTTTAAAGTATAAATATATCCCATTCATTGTTTGCACATAAGTTATGTGGGTCAGAGTCTGGCACACAATAATAGCATTGTTCTTACGAAGATCTGATATTACTACATTACCTAAAGTTGGCTTCCCTGGTGGCTCAGACTGTAAAGAATCTGCCTGCCAATGCAGGAGACCCAGGTTCCATCCTTAGGTTGGAACGATCTCTTGGAGAAGGAAATGGCAACCCACTCCAGTATTCTTGCCTGAAGAATTCCATGGACAGAGGAGCCTGGAAGGCTACAGTCCATGGGGTCACTAAGAGTCTGACATGATTGAGTGACTAACACTTGATTACAAGTCAACTGATGTCAGGAATAAATGTCTGTTCTCCTTCAGCACCAGAGCGGGGCGCTCTCGTGAGGGCAGAAACCAGGTGGGCTGGCAGGAGGTCACTCTGACTGTCAGACTTTCTCCTCCCTCCATTCGCAGTTTCCCCCTTACTTGAATTAACATATAAAACTGCTCAAGACTTATGGTTCTGTAACATGTCCAGCTAGAGCTAAGGGCTTAATTATCATAATGGGGAAATCCGGAGGCATGGGAGAAAGTGACACAGATGGTAAGAGCTTGCCCTGGACCCAGCAAAGGGAGGAGAGAGAACATCCTGTTTTGCGTATGTGTTTTGTTTTGGTTCGTGTGTGTGCATGTGCGTGTGTCTATGGTTTTTGTAATCAATAGTCACTGGGGCTTGTGAAAAACAAAACAGGAAATCTCTCTGGACTTTGTGAGTTTCACCATCCAAGCAGCTCTTGGGAAGAAACCCTGCCTGGATCTCCACATCCACTGGCTCTTTCCCAAACCCTGGGGAACAGAATGGGGACTGCAGCGACGGCCAGGCAAACCGTGGACAGAGCTCAAACACACTCTGATAAAAGGCCTGCATCAGACAGGGAGCCCTTGCAAGGCAGCAGGAGCCAACATGCGTCAGCTCAGGTCCACACTTCCCTTATGTCTCCAGTGCTTGCAACACTTCATCCCAAATCCAAATAGATCCCGAAGGAGAAGCAGCATAGAATGTTCCAGCTTCCAGGGACTCTGTAAATCATCTAATTGAATCCATTTTGCAGATGCACATACAGTGGCCCAGAAAGGCTAGCTGGCTCATTCATGGCGATAGAACAACTTTGTGGTGAAATGACTCTGCTCCTCCATTTAATCCTCAAAATTTCCCTTTGAGATGGGTGTCCTATCCCCATTCACAGTTACGTGGAGGAGTACGGATTTGAACTGAAGTCCATCTGAATTCTGGCAACCTTGATTACCTCTGGTCACACAGGAACAATAAATGCCAAGATTTCATCCAAAACATCCTTTTCAGCTGCTCGGCTTGTACCACGTGCTTCTGTGGTGTCCGTGTGTGTGCGTGTGTGTGTCTGCATGTGTTCTCAGCTGCTCGGATTGTACCACGTGCTTCTGTGGTGTCGGTGTGTGTGCATGTGTGTGTGTCTGCATGTGTTCTCAGAGGAAAATGAAACTTCACTCTGGAGGCACTGTTGACTCTTAGCATTTGAGTAAGTGAAGGGACTTAAGAAACAAATCCTGTCCTTAATACAGGGCTAAGGGTTACATTTCCATGGCCATTTGTTTTCATGACAATGAAGGTTTGCTCACTGCTAGCGAATGTTTCCAGCTTCTGGCTAATTAGCTAGCAAACCAAGCCCAGCAGAATGAGAAAACAGCCACAAAAATGTTAAGCAATCAAAATAAACAGGGATTTATTCCTGACCCTGTTGTTACTTCTCTAGTTGAACTCAGCCTAAGTTATTTCTCCCATTAAGCCTCAATTTCTCCATCTGTAGAATGAGGACACAGAAGCTTTATTTTGAAAGGTTTAATTCCCTGAACTTCCTCCTCCATGCCACGTGCCATCTAGATGCTAAGAAAGGTGATGAACAAGACGCAGTTACTCACTTCAGAGGACTGGACTTACCTGTGCTCAGTAGTATCTGAATCTTTGTGACCTCGTGGACTGTAGCCTACCAGGCTCCTCTGTCCATGGAGTTCTCCAGGCAAGAACACTGGAGTGGATTGCCATTTCCTCCTCCAGGGGATCTTCCTGACCCAGGGACTGAAGCCACATCTCTTTTGTCTCCTGCACTGGCAGGCAGATTCGTTACTACTGGGCCACCTGGGAAGCCCTCCTGGGAATTGCAAAGGACTCACAGTCTAATGATGAAGGCATCAGATCAGATCAGTCGCTCAGTCGTGTCCGACTCTTTGCGACCCCATGAATTGCAGCATGCCAGGCCTCCCTGTCCATCACCAACACCCAGAGTTCACTCAGACTCACGTCCATCAAGTCAGTGATGCCATCCAGCCATCTCATCCTCTGTCGTCCCCTTCTCCTCTTGCCCCCAATCCCTCCCATCATCAGAGTCTTTTCCAATGAGTCAACTCTTCGCATGAGGTGCCCAAAGTACTGGAGTTTCAGCTTTAGCATTATTCCTTCCAAAGAAATCCCAGGGCTGATCTCCTTCAGAATGGACTGGTTGGATCTCCTTGCAGGCCAAGGGACTCTCAAGTCTTCTCCAACACCACAATTCAAAAGCATCAATTCTTCAGCGCTCAGCCTTCTTCACAGTCCAACTCTCACATCCATACATGACCACAGGAAAAACCATAGCCTTGACAAGATGAACCTTTGTTGGCAAAGTAATGTCTCTGTTTTTGAATATGCTATCTAGGTTGGTTATAACTTTCCTTCCAAGGAGTAAGTGTCTTTTAATTTCATGGCTGCAGTCACCATTTGTAGTGATTTTGCAGCCCAGAAAAATAAAGTCTGACACTGTTTCCCCATCTATTTCCCATGAAGTGATGGGACCGGATGCCGTGATCTTCGTCTTCTGAATGTTGAGCTTTAAGCTAACTTTTTCACTCTCCACTTTGACTTGCATCAAGAGGCTTTTTAGTTCCTCTTCACTTTCTGCCATAAGGGTGGTGTCATCTGCATATCTGAGGTTATTGATATTTCTCCCAGCAATCTTGATTCCAGCTTGTGTTTCTTCCAGTCCAGTGTTTCTCATGATGTACTCTGCATAGAAGTTAAATAAACAGGGTGACAATATACAGCCTTGATGTACTCCTTTTCCTATTTGGAACCAGTCTGTTGTTCCATGTCCAGTTCTAACTGTTGCTTCCTGACCTGCATACAGATTTCTCAAGAGGCAGATCAGGTGGTCTGGTATTCCCATCTCTTTCAGAATTTTCCACCGTTTATTGTGATCCACATAGTCAAAGGCTTTGGCATAGTCAATAAGGCAGAAATAGATGTTTTTCTGGAATTCTCTTGCTTTTTCCATGATCCAGCAGATGTTGGCAATTTGATCTCTGGTTCCTTTGCCTTTTCTAAAACCAGCTTGAACATCAGGAAGTTCACGGTTCACATATTGCTGAAGCCTGGCTTGGAGAATTTTGAGCATTACCTTACTAGCATGTGAGATGAGTGCAATTGTGCGGTAGTTTGAGCATTCTTTGGCATTGCCTTTCTTTGGGATTGGAATGAAAACTGACCTTTTCCAGTCCCGTGGCCACTGCTGAGTTTTCCAAATTTGCTGGCATATTGAGTGTAGCACTTTCACAGCATCATCTTTCAGGATTTGGAATAGCTCAACTGGAATTCCATCACTTCCACTAGCTTTGTTTGTAGTGATGCTTCTAAGGCCCACTTGACTTCACGTTCCAGGATGTCTGGCTCTAGGTCAGTGATCACACCATCATGATTATCTGGGTCGTGAAGCTCTTTTTTGTACAGTTCTTCTGTGTATTCTTGCCATCTCTTCTTACACAATTACAATTAATATGGTTCAAATGTTATGAAGTAACTCATGCCAGAGGTTTATGGAAATGCAAAGGAAGAGGACTTTCCAGCTGTAAAAATTCTGACAATGTCTTAGGAATCTTAAACTTCAAGATGACACTCCATATTTAAGACAGATACCTGGGATCATCTATATATAATGGAATGTCACTAAGCCAATGAATTAAATTCCGTATTCTATACTTACAGTGGCTATGTTTTACATTGACAGTTATACTCAGGGGCTGACACCAAGTCTGCTACTTTTGACACTGAGATGGTTCTAGTTTGTGTAACCACAAAGATGCTCTGATCTTCTCACTCAAGTCTTGATGAATATGTTACATTCAGTATTCATAAGCACGGTCTTGAGGCTGTTCAAGCCATACCAGTTAAGGAGATGAAAGGCCTTCTAGAGACAAAGAAATAGACTACCTTTTTACCCCCAGGTTCCCTATTCGTGCCTGATACAGTATCCAGCAGGTAACATAAGTCAGTCAATGTTTGTTAAATTGAATTAAAAGTTCACATGGAATTCTGAATGACATGAACCAAGTTTATAAATGATATCATAAAGCCAGGTAAACGTGTTTGTGTGACGCCCTCCTTTCCCTAAGATTACTTGTATCTCACATCGATTTCGTACCTACAAGTCAGAAACTGGGGGGTTACTCTGGGCTCCTCCCTCTACTTCATAATATGTCTCAAACCAACTTCTCTCACCTGACCCCACAACTGTCTTCCTGGTGTGGGTGAGTAATGCCTCTTCTCTAGGCAACTGTCATAAACTCAACTAGCCTTCCAGCTCCGACCTTTCCCAGCACACCCTCTCCCAGCTTTCTAACACATCACTGCTACTTCACTCGCCTTGCTCGTTGCTGCTGCTGCTGCTAGGTCACTTCAGTCGTGTCCCTGACTCTGTGCGACCCCATAGACGGCAGCCCACCAGCCTCCGCCATCCCTGGGATTCTCCAGGCAAGAACACTGGAACGGTTGCCATTTCCTTCTTCAATGCATGAAAGGGAAAAGTGAAAGTCGCTCAGTCGTGTCCGACTCTTTGCGACCCCATGGACTGCAGCCTACCAGGCTCCTCCGTCCATGGGATTTTCCAGGCAAGAGTACTGGAGTGGGTGGCCCCTGCCTTCTCCACACCTTGCTTGGACCCCTTCAAAAGCTCCACCACATTCTGGTCGAGGCCTCTAATTCTTAATCTTTCAAAGTCCTCTGCTGTTCAGCCTGTGCCTCTTCTCCCATCTCCTCCTCACCATTGCTGCTCTAGGCGCCAGCATACAGGATCTTACAGGAGTGCACTGCTTCATACCAAGCCTTTCCTCATACTCTCCCTTTGGTCTAAAATGCCCTTTCCCCATTTATGTTTCCTTGCTAAAATCCAGGAAATGTTTTGTTCACCAGGATCCTATCACACTTGGGAGATTCTGTCTCTCTCTCCTCTCATTCAGTTTTTGCACATTTCACATTCCCTTGCAATTTGCTTGTTTATGTGCACTTCTTGCTTATCAGGCTGGGAACTCTTCCAAGCCAAGGTAATATATTTGATTCATCTCTCTCTCCCCAGCTGCAAGCAAAGGAGTCAACACATCATAGGGTCCCAAAAACATGTGTTAAATTCCATAGATATAGGTAATAGGATGCTCGGCCAAAGAATGAACGTGTATACTTGCTGTTTTTCTTTTTCCAGCAAAGATGACAGCAATGTGACTGATCACCTTAAAAACATCAAGTTTCCCTGGAGTCACTGGAAAGAAGGTTGGGGTGGGTTTGCTGGTAGAATACCTTTTGGAGACATTTGGGATTACAGCTTGGAGGAGAGTAGGTGGATACCTGTTTGCCCTGGAAGTACTCACATCTAAAATAAGACACTCATAAGGCCCAAGAGAGAGATGGGAGGAAAGGGGGTGGTTGGCATTCTAGCTTTGTGGGGAGATTAGTACCTGAGCCCACGCTGACCATGTTTGATTGGTCAGGAGGAGCTAGGATGGATGGGCACGGAAGGGCTGAGGAGGGCATCAGAGCAGGGCTTGTGCAGAGACAGAAATAGTATTTTAGAGCCTGGCCTGGACCTCTTAGATGGGATCTACCTAAGTCACCTGCTATACAATCATCTGCACCCCCCCCCCCCCCCCCCAAGAATGTCTACAGGAAATGTCAATCACTCATTGTCCTGGTAGTTATAGGACTTGGAAACCAGGGGCTGGAGACCAGAGGCTAGAGCCCCCATTCTTTGTGGGAAAAAATAAGTGATGCTGGTATGTCCTGACAGTGAGGAGATTAACTGGTCATCTTATTACTAATCAATGGCTGCATACTTAAAACAGATGAGTGAGAACATGTTTGGGAAGAGAAGTGGTTAATGTTAGTTGATTTTAATCTCTTATTCCCAAACAGAGTAGGAAGGCAGTTGTGATGACCTTAAAAAATGACCCTAAATGTCTTTGACATTTTCCTCTGCACAAGGTGGGATCCAGGTTCTCTCCCCTTGAGTCTGCGCTCTACAACTGCCTTACCAAACTGCTGCTGCTTCAATTTCTGGGCTCAGGTTTTCAGAAACTGGCAGCTTCCACATCATGTCTTTTGGAATGCTCACTCTTAGAGTCCAACTGCCATGCTGTGAGGAAGCCCAGACAACATGAGAGGCCACGAATAGGTACTGTACCAAGATACCCAGCTGAGGTCCCAGCCAGTAGCCAGGGTCACCTGCCACATGGGTGAGCTACAGAGACCCTCTGACTGCAGCCACAAGAGGGATCCAAGTCAGAACTGCCCAGCAAGGACTTCCCTGGTGGGTACATTGGGTGAGAATCCGCGTGCTGATACAGGGGACGCAGGTTCGAGCCCTGGTCCAGGAAGATTCCCCATACTGTGGAGCAACTAAAGCCTGTGAGCCACAACTACTGAGCCCGCATGTCTAGAGCCTGTGCTCCACAACAAGAGAAGCCGCTGCGATGAGAAGTCCGTGCACCGCGATGAAGAGTAGCCCCCACTTGCCACAACTAGAGAAAGTACATGTGCAGCAATGAAGACCTAGCACAACCAAGAATAATTTAAAAAAACCAAACAACTGACCAGCTCAGCCCAGTCACCTTTAAAACCATTAGAGACAATAATAAAATGATCATCATTTTAAGCTGCCAATTTTGGGGATTGCGTAGGAATAAATAACTGAACAGAGGTAATTCACGTCTGAATCATCCTGAAAGGTTACTGAGAAGAGTCAGAACTAGGGAGCAGCTGAGCAAAGGGAAGTAGAAACAAACTATGTACTGATCCCAGGAGCTGCTGCTGCTAAGTCACTTCAGTTGTGTCTGACTCTGTGCGACCCCATAGACGGCAGCCCACCAGGCTCCCCGCCCCTGGGATTCTCCAGCCAAGAACACTGGAGTGGGTTGCCATTTCCTTCTCCAGTGCAAGAAAGTGAAAAGTGAAAATGAAGTTGCTCAATCATGCCCGACTCTTAGTGACCCCATGGACTGCAGCCCACCAGGCTTCTCCGTCCATGGGATTTTCCAGGCAAGAGTACTGGAGTGGGGTGCCATCGCCTTCTCTGATCCCAGGAGCTAGAGAGCTCTGAAGCGCAGACACACGTACTCACTGCACAGATCCCTGGCATTCCAGACCTGAAAGAGTCCTGAGAGGTGAGACTGGCCTTCACAACTGCGCAGACTAGGTGGCCCCAAAGGAAAAGTGAGTTGTCCAAGTTTACACCACACACATCTGGCAGAAAACAAACTAAGGTCTTCATATCAACTAACATCCACTGTACAAGGCTGCCAACCTTTGGAACTGGGTTCAAGCCACCAAGTTCTTAGGCTGTTAGATAGGAAACGAATATAATAGCAACAGGTACTGGGTGTCGTAAGCACTTTAATGTACATCATCTCATTCAATCCTGTCCATAGCCTTATGAAGCAGGTTCTACTATTACTGTCCCCATTTTATAGATGAGGAAACTGAGGTTGGAAGCGTGAAATAGCCTATTCAAAGTCATCCAGCTAAATCGGGTAGAACAAGGATTTGAACTCAGGTCCTTTGATCCTACCATCATGAACAGTATTCTTACTCACTAGAGGATATTAGTAATAGCACTTAACATTTATTGCATGCTTGTGTGTGTGTTCAGTCACTCAGTCATTCATGTCTGACTCTTTGCTTACTACAAGCCGAGCACTATTCTAAATGCTTTACATGTATTATTTCTCACAATAACCCTAAGTACTTTAGATGTATTAACTCATTTAATTCTCCCAACAACCTGAGAGGTAGGCATGATTATTATGTTCCGTATTACACTTATGCCCAAGATCCCGGGGCTAGGAAGTGGTGTGGTCAGGATTTGAAGCCAGGAAGTCTAGCTCTAGAGCCGGTGCTCTGAAATGCAAAGCCTCCAAACCCACAATCTGATGGAGACAATCCATTTTTTTTAATGCCAAGTTCTTGATTCCATTTCACATATACTGAAATTTTTCACTGAACCTATGGGAATGGGCCAATGAAAATGCAATAGATAACTATCACCTACATTTGAGTCACATGTCAGCAATCTTACATAGTTCAATGTAACAGAAGCCTGAGGAGTGAATAGTCTCACAGGAAGGGGCCATAGAGCATGAGTGCTTCAGATAGGAGAATCCCAGGGAACTCTAACATTTTCTGCCTAACTTGCTGTGTGACCTCAGTAAGTCACTTACCCTCTCTGGGCCTTATTGTCTCCTGTATTTGCTTCAATCTGGACATACATCCAGAACACGGCTGCTTCTAATCGTTACGTGATTTGTCTTCTGGATAAAGCTGTTCACAATTCTGTCACCTTCTTTAACACTTCCCATTCTAGACAAACTACCCGGGACCCCTTAAAGGTTCACACCAGTAGGCAAAACTAAGGAGGCAGCCAAAGGGTCAGTGGTCGGCAGGGGTGAGAGGGAAGGGAAGAAGGAATGGGGGAGTACGGCAGATTTTAGGGCAGTTACCCTATTCTGTAGGATACTATTACAGTGGATTCATGTCATTGTGTATTTGTCAGGACTCACAGAATGCACACCAAGAGTGGATCTTCATGTAAACTGTGGGCTTCGGGTGTTAATGATGTGTCGGTGCCGGCTCACGATTGTAAAGCATGCACTACAGTAGTGGGGTATGACAATGGTGGGGAAGGATCTGCATGTGGGATGAACAGGAGTATACAGGGACTCTCTGCACTTACACCGAGGGTTGTTCTGGGAACGTATCTCTGCTCTAAAACATAAAGCCTACCACAAAACTCCGGCAGTTAGCATCCTTTCTGTAGAAGACAGCCCAGATGCTGAGCATGCCATTGATGGTCTTCAAGGAAGGGGAGGAGGGGAATAAAGCAGACAGACATCTATTACGCTCTTCTTTACTCTAGGTCTGGTGCTAGGGCTCTGTTAGCTTCTGTAAGACTCCTAGCAACCTGTGGATATGGCAGCTCTTCCTGTTCCTAGTCATCCTTACAGATGAGCACATGTAGGGTCAGAGAAGACATCCCAGCCCAAGTTCCCCAGACCGAATGCAGCAGAGCAAAGGCTCTGTACCTCTGAATCCCAGAGTTTGTCTGTGGACCTCCCTTACCCCACCCCTCCATTTCAGCCTCTGAGTCAGAGCCCCCCATTCACAAGACCACAAGGTAAAGGCATACTAATGGGCAAGGACCCATTTCCTGTATGAGAACCTGTGCACGTCCATCTATGGCTCTGTAAATCACAGGAACGACACCTAATTTCCCCTGTCAGGATAAACTACGCTTTCCAAGCCACTCTCGCCTGAAGGATGAGAGCCCAACAGAAGCGCTTGTTAATCTGGGCGACATGGGAAAGACATTGAGAGGTGGTCAGACCCCTTCTGGCCACACTTACCTCTGCTAAATGATAGATAAATATACAACCCACTGAGATGCTGCTGCATGGGGCTCTGTCAGCTGTCTGTTTCCCAAGATGTACAGAGAAGAGATGATAGGATTATATGATCCTCAGGCAGAGGGCTATTTTTCTCGTCAGTTCACTCTATATTTTAGCTCTCATCCATCTCAGGTAGAAGATGAAGTGCTGGGTTTTAAAGCATTAAAAGTAACATGGAGCACTGTTGAGCAATACTACATGCCACACACAGTGCTCGGTGTCTGGCGTGAGGAGTCCTTTTCGTTGCACAGCGATGCCATGACTCGGGCGCTTGCATCACTCCCATTAAACAGAGGGTGAGACTCAGGCCCCAGGGACTCTGTGCTCTTTGCCTGTCACATAGCCAGTATTTGGCAGAGCAAAATTCACACTTGGTGGTGGTGGATTAGTGGCTAAGTTCTGTCCGACTCTTGTAACCCCATTGACTGGAGACTGCCAGGCTCCTCTGTCCATGGAATTCTCCAGGCAAGAATACTGGAGTGGGTAGCCATTTCTTTCTCCAGATTTTCCCGACCCAGGGATCGAACCCAGGTCTACCGCATTGCCGGCAGATTTTTTACCAACGGAGCTATGAGGGAAGCCCAAAATTCACGCGTAAATGCGTGAAATCCCAAAGCCTAAATGTTTCACCACTGTGAGCTAATTTAATCCTGTGAGCTCAGTCTTTGAGTTACAGGAGAAATCACTATAGAGTCACGATAACGTCTCCATTCTTTCCTCAGGCAGTTTCAGCTCGGTTTGTTTCTCACCAGTGAAAGAGCTATGAATGCGACGTGTAAATATCCTGTGTTGCTGTGTCGAAACAGTGTTATGGGAAGTGTGGGTCTGTTTTTCATCCCCTCTCTCTTGCTTATCTTGTAAAATTCTTTCATCATTCATTTATTTAAAAGTTCTATTCATGAAAAAGCAAAGAAAAAAAAATCGAAAACATTAAAAATAAATACTCTGTGTTTTAGCCTGGCACACAGGGCCTCTCACACAGTGATACTGTACAATCTCTTCAACATCACATCCTATTACCGCAGGCTTCCCCAGCCCTGCATACCATCTCTGGTAACCACCTGTCATGAACCAGACCGGCAACAGACTCTGATGCCACTGTGCCTTTGCTCATGGCTTCCCTCAGCCTATACTATCTTTCCTCCATTCTACCTTTAAACAAAGCATTCTCATTAGTTAAGACCCACTATGATGGTGATCTTCTCTGAAAACTCTCTTCTGATTTCCCAACAGAACTCAAGGCCCCCATGGCACCTTGGACGGCACATCCGTTGATGAACTACAGGATTTTATCTATTTGCATGTCTGTTCTCTCCACTGAACTGTGAGTTCATCGCCTTATTTTATCATAAGCTCCTTGCACAAGGCCTGGCCCAAAGAAGGTACTCTATAAATGTCTGTGATAGGAATAAGTGTTCCATGAATGACTAGTAAATGCTGAGGACTGGAAGAGTGGGAGCTCTTCTCATGTCTGATCTGTGTTATCCTTGTCGACCTGCTCAGTCATCAGGGCCATAGACTGTGCTCACAGCGTGCCCAACTATCTCCAGACCATTTGTCCCGCCTGTCACTGAGCTGATAGCAATTGTGAAAGTGATGAATAGCAGACCAATTATGAGCAATAGGAGACATCAGCTATAACTCCTGGGAGAAGACCCAGCCATATCAGTAGCCTCATCCATCTAATCGTGAGTCATCTTCCCAAGGCATCTAGCCCTGTGACCTTGAACTGCCAAGGGCTTCTCAGTCCCACACAAATCCGAGTTCTCTAGCGGACCGCTCCTTTCAGCCTGTCTCCTCCAAGGCGTTGCTCCTGGCCCGCTCCGTCCTGGAAGGGGAAACCTGGATGGAACTCATACACTTTTCCTAAGGGAAGCCTTTAGCCAGCGATCCCAGCCACACCCAACAGGCCAGACCTGCCTCCCCGAGCCTGCTGTCCTTTGACAGATAGCAACTCCTCTCCCCTCTGGTGAGGCCATCTGGAGCTGGGAGGTGGGTGGGAAGGTTTTGAGAGGGGGATTTGTCCAAGACTGTGGCGTTTCTGTTGCTAAATGCTAGCTTCAGTTCGTGGTGAGTTCCTGAGTAAAGGACTGTGCAATTTCCCTTCTGCGGTCACTGGTGACTTCACTTTTCCAGTACGCCCATCTTCCCTCAGGAGGCGTCTGAGGAAGGCAGCCTCCCCAGCAGCTGGGGCCCCCGTGGTCGGGCCTGTGGGTGGGGGCAGGGAGAGAAAGGTCAGGGGGCAGGAGGGGACGTGCTTCATCTGGACCCACGCTGACTTTATCTTTGCCTTAGAGAGGGCGCCTTGGAAATCTGGCTAAGGAAATCATGAAAAGGGGGATTTCTACCCGGTTCACTGGAGCCATATTTCCACCCTGATCAGTTGGACTCTGAGAAGCCTTGATCCCTTAATCCAGCAAAGGACGCTACATATGCTGGAGAAAGAGCAGAGCACGGAGGATAGGAGGACGATCTTTGGAAGCAGATCCCTGGGTTCAAGTCTCAGTCTAATCACTGAGAAAACTCAATAGACGTGACTTCACTTCTCTAGGCTTCATCCCCACGTGTGTAAAATGAGGCTACATTGATACCCACACTTCAATAAAGAATGGCATAACAATCCTTTATAAAGTGCCCAAGATAATGCCAGAACCACCTGTATGTCCACACATACACATATATTCGATAATTATAAAGTACTGACAAAGCTCTAAACTTGGATATTCTCCAAATGGAAGATAATTATGATGAATTATTATTGCTTATTTTGAATGCGGTACCATTGTTATTCATAATTATTTACAGGCAACAGTGATTCTAGGCACATCTATGCTCAGAATTATTTTTATTCTTTTTAGTATTTTTTCCAATGGAGAAAAAAAACACATTATTAGAGCCAACTATCAGAGACAATAAGATGATCTCTGCCTTTGGGAAAGCAGGCCTGTCCTAGTCTCTGTGAACTGACTACCCTTTTGGTTTTTCAATCAGCAGAAGCTTGGGGGGTAAGATGATTATAGTTATCATGCACCTACTCTGTGCTAGATGATCTATCAGAAGCAAGAGTTGAAGAAGGAGAGAGGAGAAGGGAAAAACAATGAGAAAGGGAATAAAGAGGAAGAAGACAAAGGAAGGAGGAGAAGATGCAACTAACACGGATCAAGTTTCTACTCACTCTAGGCATCACTAAGTGCTCTGCATATATAATCATATTCAACCTAACAACAATTCTGTGAGTTACATACTGTTACACCCCTCCCTGAGGTTCTCAGCAAATAGTAAGTTACAGCTCCTCAGTATGCAGGAAAAGGAGAATGTAAGCCTAGGTCATCTGATTCTTATATTGCCCATATGCACATATGTCACCCAATATAATATCCAGAACCAGCCTAGGCAGCAAGTCTTACCATTCCCATCTGACTGAAGAGAAAATGAAATTCAGGTAGGCTAAGTTACCTGTTCACTAACACCCAGCGTGCATATGTGTTAGTTGCTCAGTCGTGTCCGAGTCTTTGTGACCCCATGGACTGTAGCCCACCTGGCTCCTCTGCTCATGGGATTCTCCAGGCAGGAATATTGGAGTGGGTAACCATTTCCTTCTCCAGAAGACTTTCCCAGCTCAGGGGTCGAACCCAGGTCTCCTCCACTGCAGGTGGATTCTTTATGGTTTGAGCTACCAGGGAAGCCCTTTCAAAGTGTCCGTTGGCAACATCCGACAGGTAAGCATAAAATATGGAATTCAAATCTAGATCTGATGGACTCCAAACTGTGGGCAAACAACTCACTCAAACACCTAAAATTTCAAAACCTCACTAATAAGTCTTTACTCTGAATGTTACACTAATGCCTTCCTGAAAATAAAAAAATAATATATCTATATAGATAAATATAAGTGTAGATCTATACCTATACAATATAACTACCTTGAACATATACCCTTCATCCCTATTTCCTCCAGTCCCACTCAAAATGGGACCCGCATGCTTGAGAAACGGTAACTGTGAGGCACCACGGACAGATTGACAGACAGACAGCCTCACCAATGTGTGAGCCCTGCCCTCAGGAACCACCATGCTTCCACTTGCTGGCATTCCCTCCGAGTTTCTGAAGGGAAGCCATAATTTCTGGAAAGGATTCAGGTTGGGCAATCTCAAGTTAAAGGAACCAAGCCCAAGCTCTTTTAAGAATGAATCAATGTTTCTAAAACAATGTTGAGATGAGGGTGTTGGAGTGAAGACACCGACTTCAAGTAGATGGTGTAACCAGTCAACTTCCAAATGGCTGAGAAGTGATTGAAAGGTAAGAACGGAAGAGCTTGTTTTACCATCAAGGAAATGTGAGGGACAAGATAGTGACAGGAGGTGGCTCAAGATCCCAAGAAAGGCCACTGATGATGGGACAGGCTTGCCCATGTCTAAGAACAGAGAAAGGAGCCAAAGACGCAGTCGTCTCTATAGCTTACATGTTGAGGCCACAGGCTATGGGACCACACAGACACAACTTTAAAATTCTGGTTCCGTAACTACTGGCTGTGTGACATTGATAAGAGATTTTCCCTCTGAGCCCCTGTTTCCTTTAATGAGCCAAAAATTATGTTTTGAATACTATGAGCATGACAGGAAAGATATAAGCTATTGTGACTCAGGACAGAGCCAAAAGTCTGGAAGCAAGAAACTTGGATGCTACCCTTAATTCTGCAGGCAAGCAAAGCAGTCTGTGTGTGTTCTAACTTCTTTCTTCATCACATACACACATCAAGAAGGATATAGGCATACTGGAGTTCTTTCAGAGGCAAACACTCAGAATGGCTAAGTCTGAGATGAGAAGCAGACTCACGTGATGAAAAGCAATAGAAGGAACTGAGGGTGACTACCAGAAGAGCCCAACAGAGTCCAAAGATATCACCAGACACCTGAGACACTGTCGCTTAGAGCCAGGAGAGAGGATAGACTTTTATTGAGCTGCTTTCTATGAGCCAAGCATTGCTGCTAAGCACCTTACACGGATCATTTCAGTTAATCTGTGAAACAACCCTATATGGTAGACATTATTAATCCCATTTTCCTCATGGGAAAAAAAAAGAAGAAGCTTGAAAACTTAAGTAATGTGTTCAAAGGCATAGACAAATTTTGTAGCAAAGCTGGTATTTGAATCTTCATCTCTCTGATTCCATATGTTCTGTCTGGTAAGTCAAGAGATAAGTCTATCTTGGTACAGTGCTGATAGATGGGACTGGAAACAACACAGACAAGGCATGCACAAGGAAATATTTTGACTGGATATAAAGAAGGATGTCCCAGTAGTGAGAGATCAGGCTGCTTAGGGCTCCCTGAGCAAGTCTTCCTGGGAGTATACAACAGGAGATGGGAGAAAAGAATCAAGCCACAGACTGGGGCTGGGCTAGATGCCTGCAGAATCTCTTCCACTTCTGAGTGTGTCTGCTCTTTCATCCTCACGGGCACTGGAATATAATGATAAAACATGGAGGGGGACAAACAGGGGAAGAACAGGAAGGTAGGGGAAGTGAGACAAGTCAGAGCTTGTCTATACTCAGCACTTACTATGCACCAGGTGCAAGGCTAATCATTTTCGATGCCCATCTCATTTCATACAATAACCTCAGAAATTATTCATCATTATTATTAACCTGACATCACAGCTGAGGTAATTAAGGCTCAGAATCCCTTGCCAAAAGTCACGCAAAGAAAGGGAAGAGTCAGGACTTGGTGCCAGAAATAACCAGCATCAAAGACAAATATCGAGTTATTTTATTACATCACTGTGGTCTACAATTCTACCAATACTGGTTGTGGTGGATTGCAAAAAAAAAAAAAAAAAAAAAATCAAGCCTGGTTGAGCCTCCACACCTAACTACCAAGGTACAAGAAATGGAGGGGCAGAAAGTGAAAGCGACAGTGACTCAGTCGGGTCCTACTCTTTGCAACTCCATGGACTATACAGTCCATGCAAGTCTCCAGGCCAGAACACTGGAGCGGGTAGACGAACATGTTAAATAATACCGTGAAGCTGCAGTGAGCAACATCCCAATTTTCCTCAATAAAATATCACAAGGAATAAAAAGATTTGTAGGAAGAAGCCGATAGACTAAAAGAGATTTAATAACTCAGCCAAACGTAATGTTTGGATCTTACTTGGATCTCAGTTTGAATGAACTGATACTGAAAATAAAAGAAAATCTGGTAAAAATGAAAATGACTATATATTTGAGGGTGTAGAAGAATTGTTAGCTTGGAAAGCAAGGCGACAATACTGATATTTTTTGAGTCCTTATATTTTAGAAATATGAACTTTGTCATTTATATATCAAATTATATTGTATTTGAGGTGAGAGAGCCGGTGATGCAGGGTTGGAATAAGCCGATTATTACTGAACCTTAGAGATGACAGACACACAGAGATTCACGATACTAGTCACTTTACCTTCATGTATGTTATAATTCTCTAAACTAAAATGGTTTGGAGTTTGGTAGCAGAAAATCCAGGAATTTGGCAATGCCCTTCCCCCACATTGCAAAATGTGGAGATGAATCTGAAATGGAAAGAAAACACATAGTCCAAGAAGACACTAATTCCTTGAGGGTTTTCCCCTCTTCCCAGGACTTAACGTTATGGCTGGGACCCTTCTGCTCAGAAACACAAGGAATGACGGGACTCTGTTGACCAGATCACCCGCCTGTGTAACGTCACAAACCCATGCTGCTTTCAACTGCATCTGCCTGATGAATGGGGAGGCACGTTTGGAATGATTTTTTTTTTCTTCTAAGATTAGAGAGAAATGGACAGAGAGAGTTGAATTGCTGGTGAATTCTCTCTGTGCCCTCATGACGGAAGTTGCCTAATGACCCAAGAAGAACCCCCTGTGAACAGGGATAAGCTCCAGCAGGGATGGGGCCTCCGCCTGCTCCGTTTCTGGAAGCCCAGCATGTCCCTGGCTGCTGTGACTGACACCCTCAGATAAACGAGGACTGTGTGATGCATGAGTGGTGGTGGGACAGCTGGAAAAGGGATTCCAGCCCCAGCTCTGACCTCTGCCAGTCCTGGGGGCTTCAGAGGGCGGTACCCCTCTCTGTGAGCCTCAGTTTTCTTACCTGTAAACTGAAGATAAACACTGCTACCTTTATAGGACTATTGCAAGAATTAAGGCAGCTAGTATGTGTGAAAGCACCACTGAAGCATGTCAATGCAAGTTGGTCATTCATTTTTTACACTTATTTATTCTCATTAAATACGTATTTATTGAACTCTACTATGAGGCAAAAGCTATTGGTGCAATGCTGAGCAAAAGTTTGTCTAGACCCTGGTGTTGTGGAGTTTATCTCCTACTGTATAGGAAAATATTTTGACTCAATATCAGAATGGCTCTTACAGAAATCAGGGAAACAGAATGCTTAGGGGTCCCTGAGCAAGCTGTTGCTGGGATGCTCCGATGCAGGCACTGTGACGTTTGTAAGATGTGGTTTACCTGCTCTTCCCTCTGCAGTGACACCGCTGTCATCATAAAATAATAAAAGGCAGAGAGGGAGACATTAGTCAGATACCTAGACAACATGCATCAGAGCACAGTGAGAAACTAGGATAACTGTTACGAAAGATAAAAAAGATTCAAGAAAGTAAGGAAACAAAGAAACACACAGGGGATCTTATCACATCTAGAAGCTTCGGCAACATGGTGGGTGAAACAATTCACTGAGTGGAAAGAAAAAAGGAGCAGAGGGTAAAGCAAACTCCAAGTAGAGGGAAGAGCGTCTGTGGAAGCCACAGAAAGTGGAGGACCACTGACGAGCGCAGAAGGAAGAGGGGTACAGGAAAAAAGGAGGTGTAAGAAGTTGGAGGGGCCAGTCTGAGCAGCCACTTGTAGGCCACAGTAAGCACCTTGGTCTGGATCCTGACAGCACCTGGAAGCAAGTCTTAACTTGGAAACTATCAGTCAGGCTACCAGGAAGAAAATAAAGCAGAGGAGCCAAGGGTCACTGCTCGTCGACTATTACAACCATCCAGCCAAGACTTGGACTAACGTGGGTAAGAGTGGCCATATTTGAGAAATTCCTAAGAAGAAAAATCTACAGGATTTGTCAACGAGCTGTAGTTTGAGGAGGATGAGCACAGATGAAGGACAGAGAATCATCAAGAACATCTCACTGCTTTCCAGACTGCAAGAACCGAATGGAAATCAGTAGATGCCTACCAAAAAAAAGGCCGCGTCATTTATGGCAAAAACGGTATCTGCAATAGTTACCAGTGAGGAGAAGCCACTGTATTTCCATTGGATAGGGGGGAGTCGGTCCTGGAGTGAACGGGGCTGAATCGGTGTTGACAGCAGAGGTAATCTATTCTTTCAAATATCTGGCCATTGAGTGAAAGAAATGAAGACACAGTAGCAGGAGGAGGCAATGTTAGGCAATGATAGTATCCTTAGTAGACATTAGACTTCGTATTTTACACTTCATTAACATGTACAAGGGAAGTAGCTAAGAGAGTATAGCAAAATGAGAAAAAGCAGAAGTGCTCAGATCAAAACTTGACTGTACTAGTTCTTATTTATAGTGTTGTGGGACAAATGATGTAACTTCTATGCCTCAGTTTTCCCAAGGGGGAAAGAAAGATAATAACATTATTCAACATGTGGGGTTGATGAGAGGGTTCAGTGAAGGAAGTACATAAAGTGTTTGAGCAGACCTCCTCGCACAGTTGAAGTGCTCAGTAAATGGTTGTACTTAAACATACCAGGAAAAGGCACTCTTCAGTTCTCCTTTTTTCCTATATTTGCTAACTGAATTCAATGTCCCATGGAGTAAAAAAAAAAAAAAAAAAAAAAAAAACAGTGCTATACACTCTGACACGCAAAAATGCTTGCATTTGCTAAGTCTGTGTGTCATGCATATTTACAGAATCTTGTAGTTTTCTGGTCTCATGAAACAGCTATGTTTTCCAGTTTTGCAAGGAGGCAAGCCAAGCATTAAGTTTCTCTTTTGTAATTGACCATGAGCGTGTTGAGTAATATGTGGATTATATCCCCCTCTTCTCTTTGATCTTCCTTCTTGCCAAGAACTGCCTGACATCCTGGTTCCTGGCCAGTTCACCTCCTTATAATGCACCGATGGAGAGGAAGTGGCCCACAATAGCAGAGGAGATTTACTCCAGATTAGAAGTACTTGACTTTCTTAATCCCTAAGCAAGGAATTCCCTGGAGAATTTCAGAATGCGAACGCCGTAGGAACCATGGTTTGGAGTAGTGGTTCTCAAGTTCGGCATGCAGCAGAATCACCTGGGAAGCTTGTAAAAATGAAAATTCTCCAGCCTCACTCCTCTAGAGAAACAGAATCAGGAAGAGGAAGCCAGGAACCTGTATGAAAAAAAAAAAAAAAGAAAACAAAAACGCTTCCCCCATTTTCAATCTAAGTGACCCTGATTGACTTTGTGATATTCTGAGAGCCAAGTCTTCACACTCCACTAGGCACTCCTGACCTCTTATTCTGCTTTATTTTCCCTTCTCTTTGCCTTTTAATATACTAGGTTATTTACTATTCTGATTACTTATGTCTCCCACACACACTCCAGGAGAAATTTAAGTCTCCAAATGGCTGTCACATGTGTCTGTTTTGCTCCTTAATGTATCCCAAAAGCCCAGAACAGTGCCTGGCCCGTAAGAGATCCTTAATAAATATTTGTTAAAATCATTTGAACTGAGTCACCATCCTTCCAGACATCCCATATGCAGACTTCCACTATGGACACCCCAACTAACTGGTCCTCTTATCGTGGTGTCCTGCAACATTTGAGTCAAAAATATTTAGGAACTTTGCTGATGCCATATACCCTTTCTCCAGGGGGGAAATATACAGTAATATATAATTCTGCACAAATTTTCTGAGGATGGAGATCTGATAACCATTTAAGATCAATGATCTGCAGACCCCACATTAATAAACCTGAACACAAAACCAGTCCTGGTCCCTGCAATTCAACCTTTAACTGTTATTGATGTAGTTATTATCCTAAATTTCACATGTAGTTTTGTCTTTCCCTTGACCCCAAATCTTGAAGATTTCCCTATAGTTCATGTGGTACCCAAATCCCTCAGCCCAGAATTCAGTTTCCACAGGCCAGTCTTCTGCACATCACTTCTCCAGTTGTACTGCTCCCCAATTGAATGAATGATTGACTAAACACACATAGTTTGGACACAGACTTCATGGGTCAGAGTCACTAGCTATGGTATGTTAGATAAATTATTTACCTAAGTCCTCAGGTATTTTTAAACTTGTGGAACAGGCATACTAGCGCACACTTCAAATGTGCCAAGGAAAGAACGAACATGTGAAGACACATGGAGCACTTCTAAAATGCCAGGCATGTAGTTGGCACTCAGTACTTGCTGGGCCAGGCATATAGTTGGCACTCAGTACTTGCTGGGTTTTACTCTTCTATGCGTTTGGCACATAGTATTGGACATAACTTTCTTTCCTCTTCTTTTCCAATTTACCTTAGTCTA
The DNA here is from genome assembly GCA_935064755.1 of Tragelaphus eurycerus. Taxonomy (NCBI): domain Eukaryota; kingdom Metazoa; phylum Chordata; class Mammalia; order Artiodactyla; family Bovidae; genus Tragelaphus; species Tragelaphus eurycerus. The sequence continues at coordinate 3,726,951 of CAKXYN010000083.1, forward strand.
GACTAAGGTTTGTCAAAGTTTTTGCAAAGGACTAGAGTGAATATTTGGGGCTTGGTGTGTCCTATCGCCTCCTGGGGTGACTGCTCAACAGAGCCATCGTGGCTGGGAAGCAGACATAGATGATATGTAGAGGGATGAGTGTGGCTATGTTTCACAAACTGTCTTTATAAAAACACATGGCTTCCAGGATTCTACCCATGGATCAGAAACTGGCCCAGATGAGCTTCAGAATCTCAGAGACTCAGTTTCAAGTTTCTCTGAGCCTCAGTCTCTTCATCTATTAAACTGGGATGATGAGAATATTTCCCTCAGAAGTTCTTGGATGACTGAATGAGATAAAACACACAAAGGCCTTGGCAGACTTTTTGGTGTATAATCTAAATACATCGGGTACATAGGACTATCTCCATCATCAACAGACTAGTCTCAAACTATATCCACCAACCGCCCACATCCACCTTCCCTGCAGCAAGAACCTCTTCCAAATTTACCCGCTCCAGAGATTCTTCCTTCCTCTTTCCTAACGCTGTTGGAATGTCTGTTGTGTTGTTTGAAAGTAAATCATGCATTAATGTAGCATATGCAAGCAATTACAGTTACTTATGTGATGAGGCTCTTGTGCGTCATCCCCTAGACGGTGAGCTCCTTGAAGGCGCAGTCTGGGTCTTATTTCCCCTTGCATTAGCTCTCCTACCACAGTATCTACAGACACTCAGTGTGAGGTACTGGCAGCAGTGAGGATGCTGGCCTTGTTAACGGTAGTGGTTCCAGCAGTGGGTATGGTTGTGGTAATAACTATGGTGGCGGGGGGTGGCGGGGTGGGGGGACGGGTGGGCGGATCTTGGCTGTTAATTTCTTTTCAAAGAGCGGTCATTTGGAATTTTTCTTCTCGGTTTGAGCCAAGAAGTGTAAATTGAGTAAACAAGTCTTTCTGGCAGAGAGAAAGGATCTGTTAGACGGTTAGAAAACCACAACAAGACCAAAATTACACATGGCTCTTCCTTGGGCAGCATGGAAAAGAAAAAAAAAAATCACATTATTGGAATTCAGGGGACCCCCAAACACTAGAAAAAAAAAAATCATCCAGAGATACAGAGTATTTTATAGCCCTTCAAACACCAACAAACACTCTCTTAATTTTTCTATATGATCTCTGTGGGGAAAGTTATCACCCATTTCACAGATGAGGACTTTGAGTGTGAAACAAAAGACATCTCCCAAGTCAGAAGCCATGGCTGACTACTTTGAATTCAAAATTGGCTGTGTGCCCTACAGCAGGTCATTCCTGTCTCTAGGTCTCAGTTGTACTATTTGTAAAATAAAGAGTTTATGATTTTAATATCTCTCTCTACTCATAAATGCTGGGTCATTGGGATGGAGTACAAGATATAAGAATCTTTCTCAGCCCAATGTTTACTTAAGGAGTACAAGTGGTAATATCTTTGGGTGGAAAATAAGTTGCAGGTTACAAGGTGCTTCTTCCAACCTCAAAATACATCGCTTATTTTCAGGGGAGAATTTAGATCTGACCCTGGATCTGCCACAGGGGCCTGTGGATAAATTAGCTCATACTTTTCATCCTACAGATACTGAGACCAGAAGAAAGTGTCTGTCACTCAGTCCTGTCCGAATCTCTGTGACCTCATGGACTGTAGCCCACCAGGCTCCTCTGTCCGTGGGCTTCTCCAGGCAAGAATACTGGAGTGAGTTGCCATTTCCTCCTCCAGGGGATCTTCCCAACCCAGGGGTTGAACCCCGGGTCTCCCACACTGCAGGCAGACGCTTTACTGAGTCACCAAGGAAGAAACAAAGACTGAAACAAGAAGCATCCACGTCCAATAACATGTAACAATCCAGGAGAGAGCCTGGTAGAGACCACAGGTCTTCCAGTTCTCTTGTGCTTCCAAAGATTACTCCCAACCCCAAAACGGAAAGGGGTAGATTATGTAATGCCTGTTTCATAAGTGAGTGAAATGAAGGTTACCCAGATAATCAGTGGGAGAGATGGGACTCAAATTCACCTCGATCTGGCTCTTCCCCATGACACAAGTTTTTTCCCACATTTGGCCATGTCCCTAGTACTCTGGGTACTTGCAAAGTGATTGAGTACTACCTACAAGAGGAGGTACCAAAGGAAGCATGGAAAAAGGAAGAGCTCAGTTTAGACAAATAGCACTTTTATCAGAGAAAACATAAGCCCATGACATGTTACACTTGGCGCCTCTTCCTCTTTTTCACCCAAAGGCTAAGTTAGCAGTCACCCAAAGCCTTATACATTTAAGCATTAGCTGTGCTTAGCTAAGTTCTGTGGCTTTGGGCTGTATAAGGGTCATTTAACAGGTGGAGGGGGAAGAATAATGTTATTAATCAAGCTCTCCATCATTAAGACTTTTTTCCCGCTTTGCTTTTTCAAAACCACATCATTTAGACTTTTTTCCTGCTTTGCTTGTTCAAAACCACAAAGTGTAATGAAGGACTCCTTTCCAGCACATTCCTGGAGATGGACCGAAGGAGACCCCAACCACCAAAGGAGCTAGAGTCCAAGGGTCCCCAAGATTATGCAGAGTATGCCCTGGTCCAGAATCAGAGACCAGAACAGCCCCACGAACCTCAGGCAAGTTACACCCCTTCTGTGACACTTCCTGACAGTGCCCTGGGACCCAGGAGTTGACTAAACACCTCAAATAACTCAAGGAGAGTTCTCACCTGTTCTCACATAACAGGACGGTTCCATTCTGTTCTGGAAGGTCAACAGGAGGAAATCCTTTTACTTATGTATAATTGCACCCATGATATCCTTTCTGTATGGGTTCCAGTGATATTTATAAAGTGAGAGAATACTCTTGAAATCTCTCCGTTTGCATTCTGACCTTTTGGGTTAACCAACCATCTCTCTTGTACAAAATGCGGATCCTGCTCTGAAGGCCATGTCCCTAGCACTCTGGGTACTTGCAAAGTGATTGAGTACTACCTGGAAGAGGAGGTACCAAAGGAAGCACGGAAAAAGGACGGGGTCAGTTTAGGAAAATAGCATTTTTATCATAGAAAAGATAAGCCCATGACATGCTACATGCAAGGCACTGTGCAATCATCACCATCTGGTCCCATGAGGCTGGGCTCGCAAGACTCTAGGACGCACCCACAGAGCTCCCCATCTGGCCCCCAGGGAGACGGGCCACGTTTGCACATTCTTCAGGCCTCTGGAGGAGCTGTACCTTCACTCTGGAATGCTCTCAGGTCTTCCTCTGCCAAACCCAGTCCTCCACCTTCGCTTTATGCACCTGATCCTCAAGAAATTATCCCAACACCACTCCACTAGGGAAGTCAAGCCTTCTCTGACCCCACGTGGCCCTCGGTCACCCACCGTGAACCCCCAGGCCTGGCCCTCTCTTGGGACTCAGCACAGTTTCTCACTTATCTGGTGTGAGTGTTTCAGTGATATCTTCCGCTCCCAGTCTGTAAACTCCACAAGGAGGAAGCCCGTGCCTGTTTGTGTCCACGTGTGTCTGTCTGTCCTGCTTGTCAAGGCAAACAGGCACTCAGAAATAGAAGTACCATAAGAACGACTGATGCTGCAAAGGCAGCAGGTGTCCCGTAAGGAGAACAGTGACACCTAGCGACCGCTTTCCCACTTCTGGACTTCTCTAGCTGAGAGCACTGAATCGGCCTCAGGAAAACCAGTTTTCTAGAACTGGATATATAGACGATGCTGAGGGAAAAGCTAGCACAGCATTCAGACAGAGGAACCTGATTTCTAAGCAAAGACTAAAGGAACCAGTGCTCATCTTGTTGCCATACGTGCCAAGAACACGTCATCAAAGTCCTGTGATTAACTAGCATCGAGGCACCTCGCAGGTGAGGAGACCGAGGCCCACAAAAAGGAGCAAAGAGGGATAGTCAGGGCCTCTCTCAGCGGCCTTCCCAGGTAATGCTAGCGGTAAAGAATCCGCCTACCAGTGCAGGAGACACAAGAGACACCGGTTCGATCCCTGGGTTGGGAAGATCCCCTGGAGAAGGAAATGGCAACTTGCTCCGGTATTCTAGACTGGAAAATTCCATGGGCAGAGGAGCCTGGCGAGCTACAGTCCACGGGCAGCAGAGAGTTAGACGTAACTGAGCACATAGTCTGTCCTTCCCCTTTGCTCCCTATAGCCTCTCTCACCAGCCCCTGGAGAGCTCAGGCCTGCACAGCTAGCAACGTGTTGCTCTGTGTATGTCGTCACTGACACAACACTCATCAGACGACCCTTCGTGCTACGTGAAAGCTTCAGGAGCCTCCTCGGGGGTCTCCCTGGCTCCACTCTTATACTTGCACAGTTGATTCTCACCCTGAAACCAGACACATGGAGATGTGCATGTAAGTTGGCTTTTTTGACTGTTTCGTTGTTGGTTTGGGGACCTCTGAGGCACAAAGTCAGATGATTCGAGGAGCATGGTTCATGAGCCAAGCTCATTGCTGTACCATGCATGGTTAGGCTTTATGTATTCATCTGGTCAGCCTCAGCTACTTAGCTAATTTTAACATTTTAATAGTGAACGTCGCTCAGTCATGTCCAACTCTTTGCGACCCCATGAACTGTAGCCTGCCAGGCTCCTCTGTCGGTGGAATTCTCCAAGCAAGAATACTGAAGTGGGTTGCCATTTCCTTCTCCAGGGGATATTCCTGACCCAGGGATCGAACCCAGATCTCCTGCATTGCAGGCAGATTCTTTACCATCTGAGCCACCAGGGAAGCCCTAACACTTCAACAAACCCCTACAAATCCAGCACCCAAAACATCAGCTAGAAACTTGGCTACTTTCATGTAACTAATGTTCCCTCATGCCATCACTCTGCCTCCCTGATTCAAGATCATCATCATCCTAAATCCTATGTTCATCATTTCCGTGATCCTTTTTTAAATTGTCTATTGAATGTATATTTATTCTTAAAAGGTAATGTATTTGATGTATGTGTTTATCTTGCTTCAACTAAAAACAGAGGGAAGGGTATCATGCTATGCAAAATATATCTTTGGGATTTCCTGTCTTCATTTAACATTATATTCATCCATCTCCTACTAAGTATCATTACAGTTCACTGATCTTGGTTGTAGTATAGTGTTCCCTTGTATGCACAGTCCACACCTTAATTAATTGCTCTCCCACTGATGGCTGTCTGTGTTGTTTCCAGGAGACTCCTTCTGCTACACAAAGCTAATTCTATCAACCTCCTGCTAGCCATGTATCTTCAGCGTGTCACTGCCCTCTAGACGGTGTCCAAACTCCAGGATCTAGCTTACAATACCCTAAATAATCAGGTTCTTTCTGATCCCTCTGGCCTCACCTCTGGCCTCCCTTCATCTCTTGGTCTGAGTCATGGGGAGTTTCTATAGGTCTTTGCACAGACCGTGTTCTTCTCTGCCTCAGGTTATCTACCCGATACTCTCCTCGCTTATTCTCATCTCCTCTCTGTTCTCTGTGAAGCCCTCCCTGACCATCTCCAGCACTGGCTTAGGATGCCTTGGGAGGGGCACATGATCCATAACATCCTATGGGACTTGGTCACTGGTCCACCAGGTTGTCTTCTCTGGAGGACTGTCCAAAAGCTGCTACAGAGGAAAGAGTGGAGACCAAGTAGAGAGGCTTGATCTACGTCCTTTCTCACTGAAGCAGTGGCATACTATTCCTGGTTTTGTGGGTTGGGGTTGAAAACTGCATTTGAAAAAAAAAAAAGTTCCATGGATATGAGTTTGCAAAAAAGTGAACCAAATCATTCATAAAGTCCCCTCGAGCCCTGACAGGCCATAATCAAAGGCCAGAGAGACATAAAGAGGAACAAGAGGAGATGAAATTTCACAATTGAGTATCCAGGCTCTGGATCAGACCAATATGCAGCAAATCACTCATCTTATGTTTCCTCACTTGTAAAGTGGGCAGGAGAAAAAGATAAACCACACAGAATTGCCATCTTGATAAATAAATGGTCAAATGTCAGAAATTCCATATGAATCAGCCCCATACTTATATAGAAGGCATAGATCTGGAGGGTAAATTAAATGAGATAACCCAAGTAGAGTACTGAGGAAGAGGCTGCTAGGTTTTCACCAAATTCATATTTGTCTCTCCTAGGCAGACTGAAAGAATACACTTTCCTGTCTTCATCTGCAGACAGGTGTGCCCAGCGGCTGAATTCTGGCTAGCACAATAGGAAGACTGAAGTGATAATGTGACATTTTCAAGTGTGGCCCATTTAAAGTTCTCATATACAATTTCCCATGTTCTTTCTCCTCCCACAGCAGCCAGCAAAGCACCAGATTAACGGAGCAAAAGATGGAACAGGCTGGGACCCTGAACCACCTCTCAGAGTAAGGCTACTCATCAATCAAAATCAACTATTTAGGACTCTGCACAAGCAAGAAATAACCTCAACCAGCCAAGTCATTGGGATTTGAGGATTTGTCCGTTACAGTGTTACCAAGTTACACACATGTTCACCACATGGTAAGCAATCAATAAATGCTGGCCCTCACCATGCTGATGATGACCATCCTGATGGACACAGAGCCCGCAAGGGCAGGGGGTGGGAGGCCTGGTACCTAGATGTAACCCAGCGGCCATGCCGGGGAGCTCACCTCTTTGGTGCCATTGTCCTGGATGAGAGTGTACAGTGGGACCACACGGTTGATCTCCAGCAGCACCGGGGTGGGGCTCAGCTGCTCCTTGCCCGGGCGGCGGCAGAGGTGACAGGTGGATGGACAGCGGCCTTTCTCCTCACAGCGGATCTCCACACCTGAGATGAGCTGGTCATCCGACAGCATCTGAGCCGTTAGCAGGCCTGAGAGGTAGGTGATGAAGGGCATGGACTTCAGCTCCTTCTTGCTGCCCAGCTCCGTGGTCTCTGGAGAAAGAGAGATAAGTTCAGTAAAGGTCAAAAGGTCAGACTCTTGACCCCCATCGAGATATGCTAAGAGGCGGTTATCCACCGAAAAGGGGAAAACAGATGATGTGACTCATGATGCTTTGGAAAGAACACTGATACAAGGCTCCAAGACCAGAATGATGTCTTGTTCCACCATTGATATTAAATAACCCTTTGCTTTCTTTGGGCCTCATCTTCTTTGTATTTAAAGTCAGCAGGTTGTACTGTTGGGTGAAAACTGTATAAACCTTAATTATGCTGAATTGGTTCATGGTGCTTTTCAGGCCTAGTCTATCCTTCTACTTATCTGAATATTTGTTCTATTAATTTTTGAGAGTTTGATATGGAAACTCCAAGTAAAAATCTTAATGTACCTACTTAAAAAATGATTCTAATATACAGTAGAATTATATGTAACTTTGTTCTGTATTTTTCAAGTCTCTTGTAAATGTGTTATCGTACTTTCATAATTCACAAAATAAAAAACAGAAAAATAAATTCAGGCAGTAGGTTGGGTTAGAGGATTTTTCCAAGGACTTTGCAAGATATAAATATTCCTGTATATTTTTCCCAATAAGAAGTTCCTTTCTTTACTATCAATTTTATAAATTCTACCTTTGTTTTAAAAACTTATTTGTCCTATATTTTCCATGAAGTTCCATGTAATGGGGGAAAGACAAGCTTTGGAGTCAACTTCAGTTTAAATCTCAGTTCTGCTAGACAGTAGCTCCACTGCCTTGAGAAAGTCTCTGAATATCCAAGAGCCTATAGTGGTTAATTCTGTAACGTGAGGTTAACAATGACTAAGACAGTTATGACTGGTAGATGAGCAAGGAGGTGAGCCTGTCTGGGAAAGGCATTATTTCCCCTTGCTTTTCATGCTCATCTGTTCCCTTATTCAAATGTCTGGTCCTCAGCATACTATCGTGGGCATGAGTGATGCATGCCCCACTATGCACTGTCCTTCTTTATCCCCACAACTGGCATTTCACACCTCAGTGCCTTTGCTCGCCCTGGCCTACTGTTCCCTCTGCCTCCCCAAATGCTGCTCCGATGCAATGTGACCATCTTCAGGAAGTCTTTCTTCCTCACCCCAACCCTGCTTCTCTGATAGGTATTCCTGTTGGCAAGACCTTACCTTGTTACGTTCACTTTCTCATCCCATTTTCTGTCAGCCTCTGCAACCATACAATCGGTTCATGGAGACCACGGACCATGTCTCCCATCCTGCCCCCACTGACATTCAGTGCTTAGCACAGTGCTAGGGATATATTTGACACTTTACCAAAGAGAGAGATTATATAGCTGTGAACGGTTAGAACAACACATATAATCCAGTCTGTGCATGTATGCTAATTTGCTTCAGTCGTGTCCGACTCCTGTGGACTGTAGCCCACCCGGCTCCTATCTCCATGGGGATTCTCCAGGCAAGAATACTGGAGTAGCTTACCATGCTGTCCTCCAGGGGATCTTCCTCACCCAGGGATCAAACCCACATCTCCTATGGCCCTTGCACTGCAGGCAGATTCTTTACCACTGAGCCAACCTGGGGTAATCCAGTCTAGAGACTCCAAAATTCATCTGAGGGCTTCTAGGGATTCCAACAGCCATCTCAGCAGCTGCTTGAGGAGAGCAAAAGGAAGACTGAGCGGGCCGTACTCTACATCTGCATCTCAGCTTCAAATAGGGCTGTTCCACTTGTATCTCATTTACAGACTGGCCTTCCATGTAAGATTTCATAAGAAGAAAGGGCTCAAAGCTTAAAGAGGCAAAGTGATTTGTAGAACTGAGAGAGTTCTATTTACATCATGGATGATGTGAATAGTGTCCTCAAAGCTGTGCCATGTACAGTCTGAGTGACAAGGCAAGGTGGTCCTATGCTGAGGGACAGAGCTTGGTCCAGAGGGCAGCTTCATTCAAGCCTAGTGAAATCAGGGCAAGCTCCAGCCTTGGTGGAATATACGGGCCCTGGGCACCGAGGCCTGGGAGAAAGAAGGTTGTCTCTTGCTTTGGCTCTCAGCTTGCAGTGACTTGCAGCTGATCTGGAAATGGGCTTGCCAATTAGAAAGACAAATAAACGCAGTCTTCATTCATTACTCTCTGGGCCCTCGGGCTTCAGATCTGGGCTCCACCTTTTCTGTCTGGCTGTCAGCAAATGCTTATGAGCATCAGATCAAAGGCTCTAGGGGAAGAAGACAAGGCGGATTCCAGCTAACCAATCCTTCAGAGGGATTAAAGAAGGACAGTTACTAAGATAAACAAAACAAAGCTGTGGAGAAGGCATCTCGGCAGCTGGGGGGACAGACAGTCTTGCATATGGACATGTCAGAAGACGATGATGGCTGTGAAGATGACCTTGGGAAGTACAGGCCGGAGGGATGGTTTTGGACAAGGGCAACTTCCAACTTGGGAGAGAAGAACTTTTCAGGGGAGAAGGTCAGGGAAAGTCAAAACTGCAAGGACATTAGGGAGCAGTTAGTCTGACCCAGAGCTCACTGATCTATGGTCCATGGGTCAATCCAGCCTCTGCCTGTTTTTGTAAAGAAAGTTTTATTAGAACACGATCACTCTCATTTGTTTATATATTGTACATGGCTACAAATGGGAGAATCAAGTAGCTGCGATGAGGACTCCATAAGCTCACAAAGCCCAGAATATTTACTATCTGACCCTTTTGGAAACCTCTGTTGTGTAGCCCTAAGTTATGGATGGGGCAACTGAGTCTTAGAGAAAGGTTACATGGGAATGTGGCAGCATGATGGATTAAAGGAGAAAAATAAATAGATCATAAATACACTTGGATTCTTAACCTCCAAGGAGAAAAGAGAGAGTGGGGTATCTTTTCTCCATGAAATATGTTTTTAATGTTTTTTCAATAGTTTTCAAAAGTCTAATCTGGTAAAATCCTCCCATTTTAAATGAGAGGAAACTGTGTCCCAAAGAAGGAAAATGACTTTCCGAGGTGATATGATGAGTCAGTGAATCCTTTCAGCACGTGACCGCAGTCCTGTTAACCAATTCATCACTTAAACTACTACTGTTATCTCATATTTTAGAACACACATGCCCCAACCCTCATAGCACCTTGCCATAATTTAACTGCAAAAAAATGTGTAACGTGGTGCTGGGAGCAACTATTCCCTGGATTAAACAAACATCCCTAGCCATCTGGTTAAGAATCTAACAACAGAACAAGCTATTGATCTTTGTTGATTTGTTTTGTCATATAATTTTTTTTCAATCTATTGGTTCAAAAAACAGGGCTAAAAGTCCATAGACCAAGCTGAAAACTGCATTCCAGTATCTGTATAGAATCCATGCTGAATTTAAGGGTTTATTTTGCAAAAGAAAGATGCTTGGGTATCATCTGGTCCCAACCCATCGCTTAACAGTGAGGAACCTGAGACCTAAATGGAGAAAGGGATTTACCACTAAGTCCCATACACATTTATTTATGGAGATCCTTTTTATTAGGATTGTGTCATACCTAAGTTATGATCTGGAGGAGAGTTACAACAGGGAAGACCATTAGCCATTCCATTAATTATTCCTCTGTAGACACTACAATTGCAAAAGCTAATTGCTTCTGATCCAACCTCGCTCTGTGGCTAAAGTCATCTTTCCAAAAGCAAACTACATTCTTCTGCTTAAAACTCTTTTTAGGAGAGTGTTGACTGATCTGAGGATGAAGGCCAAAATCCTTAAGCATGGCACATAGGTAATGTGGGACCTAGACCACCGTGTGCCTCTCGGGTCTCATCTGTCATCCTCTTCCTTCCTTCTGGTTCCCCTACTTTCAGCTACAGTGGCCACTGTGCTTCTCACCTACACCCTGTCCTTTCCTTGTGTCTTGGCGCATGCTCTTCTCTCTGTATAGAACGCTTTCCCCATCCCAGCCTCTGCCCCTGCCTTCTCTTGGCTCAAACCCCCACTACCCTTCAGACCTTAGCTCAGGGGCCAGTTTCTCAGAAATACCTAGCCTGAACGCCATGCCTGTGCCTCTAATCTCTGAGAGTTTCATACTAAACTTCCTCACAAGCATCCCGTTCTATGTATCACCTGCAGTGTCTTCAGATGAGAAGCTCCATGAGGGCAGGGTCCTGTCGGTCCTTCTGACAACCATATCCACTTTACACATCCCCTGGAGCACGTTAGGCTTTCAGTAATATTTTCAACAATGTATTTGAATACATGTATATGTATATGCCCTGATCACTGTACTATCTCATCGAAGCCCTGATGAGTCTAAGAGCCAAGATTTGTGAATTTCGTGGTTGACAGTTAATTGATGGCTTGCAATCAAGTGGCAACTTCTTCTCAAAGTAAAATTAGCTCCCTCAATTGAAAGGTTAACAGATGAATAGCTGATCAATTTGCCAGTTGTTCTGACCTCCTCCGTGTTCTCACATAGACCCTTGCCATTGAGGGGATGGGAGAGTTCAGTTAAAACAGGCTGCCTTTAACAGGCCAAGGATAAAGAGCATTTTTGAAGAGACTTATCCTCTGTTCACATTTCCCATTCCTCTGAACAATGCTTCCAAAATAGGATCATGTTTGGTTTCAAGCCCAATTCAGTTCCAATGACACTACAGCCCATTCATTTGAGAACCTGCCAACTGAACTCTCTTTTTTCTCCTCCCAAATTCCTGCTGGGTATTATTTTGTTGCCACCAGGAAAAAAATAAAAAAAGGCTCGGTTGAAGTGACAACTCCTTGTTGGGAGGGCAGCCAGGGCTTTTCGGCAGGAGGTGATGGCACCGCTTGCCCTCATCCAGAAAACAAAACAAAGGCCTCAGACTGAGGGCTTCTGGGAGAGCCAAAGCCGCCTGAATGTTTGTTCAATATTCGGCAACAGTGCAGGGCGCTGCCTCTGAGTCCGACAGGCTTGCTTTGGCAATAGGCTTGCACTTGAAGCATTTAAAGACTCCACAGGGACCAGAGGGGCTCAAATTAGAAACGTTAAGGGTGGGGGCGAGAGGGGGAGACTTTTATATCATAAAGAATGGCCTTTATTACAGCAATGGCCTCCCAGGAATTGCTGAAATGGGATCATTTCTTAGGCGGAGTTACTGTCTCCTGTTGGAGGAAAGCAACTGCTGTGAAGCTTGACTCAAGGACCCACAGAAATCTCCTCAAAGGGGAAGTAGCCGGCTGACATGGCACCAGCAGTGCACGAAGGGCCACACTTCTGCGCTCTGCAACCTGAGCTGCCCAGCCTGACGGTGAAAACCCAGCACCATCAGCGCGCCCTTTACAAATGACAGCATCAGCCCGAGAGGCTACTTGCAGGGATCAAATAAGGTGCCTGGCAGAAGTTTAGCACTCAGTCAGTTCTAGTTGTTATCAGTGTTGTTGCTGCAATTAATTATCACTGTGCTATTGTTGTAACAAGACGTTACAATTGAAATTTCTACATCCAGACAGAATGGAAGTGAAATACCCCAGCCAGGGCCCCTATAGGCAGAATTTACAAAGGAGATGAATCCTCACGGGTTTCATAACTCTAGAAACCTCAGCCAGAACAAGGAGCTAAAACGAGGTCAGAGAGTAGACAGAAAGGATTTAGGGGAGATTTGCTTTGGAGACAGCTGTTACCTAATGTTGAGAGTCCCCAACACCCCAGGTGGGTCATGTGGAGCATGCTACCTTCTAATCCTAAATTTTGGGCTAAGGGGCCTCAAAAGAGTGTCTCTTAGAGAAACCGCGACGTGTCTCAGCAATTCCAGCCTTATGCAAGTCTCAAGACTAGGGTCTTACCCCACCTGCAAAAGCTCCAGTGGCTTGTGGCAGCAGAACAGAAGGGGCTGCAGAAGGGTGAGCCCCAAATCACAGAGGTTGACAGTGGGAAAAATGCCAGACTATTTCCCCTGGATGACATGTGGGTCACATAAGAGAATGAGCTGCCCTGGATCTGTTTTGAGTCTTACTCAGGAGGAATGGATCCCATGGATGGAGGAGCCTGGTGGGCTGCAGTCCATGGGGTCACTAGGAGTCAGACATGACTGAGTGACTTCCCTTTCACTTTTCACTTTCATGCATTGGAGAGGGAAATGGCAACCCACTTCAGGGTTCTTGCCTGGAGAGTCCCAGGGACAGGGGAGCCTGGTAGGCTGCCATCTGTGAGGTCGCACAAAGCCGGACACGACTGAAGTGACTTAGCAGCAGGAGGGATGGTAACAGAAATGGGTCCCCACAGTAAGCATCTCCAGAAGGTGGGAAACAGAGGGTGGAGGAGGACGAGCAGCAGCCAACCAAAGAGATGCTGCATCATCCTGGGTCTTAGGAGAAGCCCCTGGCCACAGGGACCCCTGAAAAGCACCCCAAGGGAAAGGGCTGGTTTTAAAAATCAGCATCAGCATCCAAGAACACAGAGCCAGATACAAGGGGAGCAGGACAAGTGTGTTGCTCAGCCATTCAATTGTGTCCAACTCTCTGCAACCCCATGGACTGTAGCCCGCCAGTCTCCCCTGTCCATGAGATTTCTCAGGCAAGAATACAGGAAAGGGTTGCCATTTCCTACTCCAGGGGATCTCCCCAATGCAGGGATTGAACTGCATCTCCTGCATTGGCAGGTGGATTCTTGACCACTTGGGCCAGCTGGGATGCCCACCAGGGCAAGTATGACCTTCCTAATCCTAACATTCCCCTGTCTTGCTCTGACTATGAAGCAAGGGGAAGAGGAGGAACAATCGGAAGAAAGAGCACCGAGGCTAACCTTGCCCTACCTCCTGATGCTCTCACTGAGAGAGGAGAGGAGATTTGACTTGTTGGATTTAGAGACTTGATTAAAAACTTAGACTAGACATCCTAATTCCTGATGTGAAACTGTGATATCAACTTAAAATATCTATAGCACAGTCTGTTCCATAAAAATGATAGATTAGGTGTGGCTTGCTAAGATTTTCAGCTAGAGGCAGAGGAAGATTATCTAGTGAATATGATAAAAGGAATATGGGAACCAACTCACATACTTTCCAACATGCATATATTCATGAACTCTATTTGATCATTCTCAATTTGTACTATCAACTGAACTATCATATCATCATCATTATTATAGTACTTGAAAGTGAAAATCACTCAGTTGTGTCTCTTTGTGACCCCATGGACTCTAGCCCACCAAGCTCCTCCATCCATGGAATTCTCCAGGCAAGAATACTGGAGTGGGTAGCCATTCCTTTATCCAGGGGATGTTCCTAACCAAGGGATTGAACCCAGGTCTCCCACATTGCAAACAAATTCTTTACCATCTGAGCCATCAGGGAAGTCCAATCATACTGCTTATCACATTTTAAATGTTAGTTAATGTTAAATTAATAGTTGTCTCTCTGACTAAACTGTGAGCTCCATAAGAGCAAGAAATAGAATCAGTTTCAGTGACTATTTGCATCGCCAGCACAGAGTTCAAAGTCTGATGTCCTGTAGATGGTTTGCAGGTAAATATCTTAATCAATAGTTGAAAATGTAATCTGATCTGTTTCTTCCTTTCAGATCAGATCAGATCAGATCAGTCGCACAGTCGTGTCTGACTCTTTGCGACCCCATGAACTGCAGCACGCCAAGCCTCCCTGTCCATCATCAACTCCCGGAGCTCACTCAGACTCACATCCATCGAGTCAGTGATGCCATCCAGCCATCTCATCCTCTGTCATCCCCTTCTCCTCCTGCCCCCAATCCCTCCCAGCATCACAGTCTTCTCCAATGAGTCAACTCTTCGCATGAAGTGGCCAAAATACTGGAGTTTCAGCTTTAGCATCATTCCTTCCAAAGAAATCTTAGGGCTGATCTCCTTCAGAATGGACTGGTTGGATCTCCTTGCAGTCCAAGGGACTCTCAAGAGTCTTCTCCAACACCTCATTTCAAAAGCATCAATTCTTCGGCGCTCAGCCTTCTTCACAGTCCAGCTCTCACATCCATACATGACCACAGGAAAGACCATAGCCTTGACTAGGCGAACCTTTGTTGGCAAAGTAATGTCTCTGCTTTTGAATATGCTATCTAGGTTGGTCTTAACTTTCCTTCCAAGGAGCAAGCGTCTTTTAATTTCATGGCTGCAGTCACCATCTGCAGTGATTCTGGAGCCCAGAAAAATAAAGTCTGACACTGTTTCCACTGTTTCTCCATCTATTTCCCATGTAGTGATGGGACCAGATGCCATGATCTTCGTTTTCTGAATGTTGAGCTTTAAGCCAACCTTTTCACTCTCCACTTTCACTTTCATCAAGAGGCTTTTTAGCCCCTCTTCACTTTCTGCCATAAGGGTGGTGTCATCTGCATATCTGAAGTTATTGATATTTCTCCCAGCAATCTTGATTCCAACTTGTGTTTCTTCCAGTCCAGCATTTCTTATGACGTACTCTGTATATAAGTTAAATAAACATGGTGACAATATACAGCCTTGACGTACTCCTTTTCCTATTTGGAACCAGTCTGTTGGTCCATCCATGTCCAGTTCTAACTGTTGCTTCCTGACCTGCATACAGATTTCTCAAGAGGCAGATCAAGTGGTCTGGTATTCCCATCTCTTTCAGAATTTTCCACAGTTTATTGTGATCTACACAGTCAAAGGCTTTGGCATAGTCAATAAAGCAGAAATAGATGTTTTTCTGGAACTCTCTTGCTTTTTCCATGATCCAGCAGATGTTGGCAATTTGATCTCTGGTTCCTCTGCCTTTTCGAAAACCAGCTTGCACATCAGGAAGTTCACGGTTCACATATTGCTGAAGCCTGGCTTGGAGAATTTTGAGCATTACTTTACTAGCGTGTGAGATGAGTGCAATTGTGCGGTAGTTTGAGCATTCTTTGGCATTGCCTTTCTTTGGGATTGGAATGAAAACTGACCTTTTCCAATCTTGTGGCCACTGCTGAGTTTTCCAGATTTGCTGGCATATTGAGTGCAGCACTTCCACAGCATCATCTTTCAGGATTTGGAATAGCTCCACTGGAATTCCATCACATCCACTAGCTTTGTTCATAGTGATGCTTTCTAAGGCCCACTTGACTTCACATTCCAGGATGTCTGGCTCTAGGTCAGTGATCACGCCATCATGATTATCTGGGTCGTGAAGCTCTTTTTTGTACAGTTCTTCTGTGTATTCTTGCCACCTCTTCTTAATATCTTCTGCTTCTGTTAGGTCCATACCATTTCTGTCCTTTATCGAGCCCATCTTTGCATGAAATGTTCCTTTGGTATCTCTGAGTTTCTTGAAGAGATCCCTAGTCTTTCCCATTCTGTTGTTTTCCTCTATTTCTTTGCATTGATCACTGAAGAAGGCTTTCTTATCTCTTCTTGCTATTCTTTGGAACTCTGCATTCAGATGTTTATATCTTTCCTTTTCTCCTTTGCTTTTCACTTCTCTTCTTTTCACAGCTATTTGTAAGGCCTCCCCAGACAGCCATTCTGCTTTTTTGCATTTCTTTTCCATGGGGATGGTCTTGATCCCTGTCTCCTGTACAATGTCACGAACCTCATTCCATAGTTCATCAGGCACTCTATCTATCAGATCTAGGCCCTTAAATCTATTTCTCACTTCCACTGTAGAATCATAAGGGATTTGATTTAGGTCATACCTGAATGGTCTAGTGGTTTTCCCTACTTTCTTCAGTTTAAGTCTGAATTTGGCAATAAGGAGTTCATGGTCTGAGCCACAGTCAGCTCCTGGTCTTGTTTTTGCTGATTGTATAGAGCTTCTCCATCTTTGGCTGCAAAGAATATAATCGATCTGATTTCAGTGTTGACCATCTGGTGATGTCCATGTATAGAGTCTTCTCTTGTGTTGGTGAAAGAGGGTATTTGCTATGCCCAGTGCATTTTCTTGGCAAAACTCTATTAGTCTTTGCCCTGCTTCATTCCGTATTCCAAGGCAAAATTTCTTTCTTTAATCCCCTCTATTCCTATAACCCTTAGCAGACTTCAAATCCACTATCTCAATCTTATCACCATGGCCCTAAAGGCAGATAGTTTTAACCTTACCTTATTAATGTACAAAAGACAACTTACAGAAGTAATTTGCCTAAGACCACATAGCTTATAACTAGTCTAGGTTTTTGTACCTGGTTGTTCTGTTCCAGTTACTGTATTTTTACAAACACTTGGACCTTCCCAGTTCCTGCCACCCCTAGACAATAACCCTAGGCTCCCATCCCTTTCCATGGGCTAAGGGATCTCATTGGTATAAGAGGCATTTTAAAGGTCGGCTGGTTAGAAATTCCATCTAATTGTTTCATTTACCACCAAATAATTCTAATTGCTTTTTGAACACAGAACTCATTACCTTTTTAGGCCTTCAGTTTCATTATGGGAGAGCTCTGTTGAACCGAGACCAGCTTCCCATCTAAAAACTGCAATTCTCATTCTAAGCATAAATCCCAGACTCAGGGTTATGCACTCATGCTTTTTGGACACCCGATTCACAGTGCTCAAGGCTGTCCCCTACTTGGGGGTCATGATAAAATTAGCCACCTAACTACAGGTAAAGGAACTCCCACTCTCAAGAACTGTGGGGGTATTCTTGAGTGGTTTCTGATGAAGGTGTGTATGTCTGAGTGTGGTATGTGTGTGTTTTGTGTGCATGTTTGAGGAATGGAAAAAAAAAGCAACAGTGGAGACTCTAAGAGGACAGGTCTACAAAAGTGCCAAATCCTAAGACAACTGATGTTCTAATTTGCAGCTTCTTCCCTAAATGCACAACATGCTCAACTGCAGAAGGGCGGCTGTAGCACAGTGACTTGCTTGGGTTTAAATTCCAGCTCTTCCATTTCCAGCTGGATCACCGTGGACAAGTCACTCAGCTTCCCCGAGGCTTCACTTCCTCATCTGTAACAAGTCATCAATGTTAGTACAGAAATCTTGGATTATTTAGAGGATAAATGAGAAACAGAACCCAAAGAAGAAATTATAGATTCTAGGGTGTCAGGAACATCCTCAGAGATCATTTATTCCTGTGCTCGGCCTTCAGCTCAGCATTGTTCATTCCTGTGCGTGTCTGAATCTGTGAAGCTTTCCTTGCAACCTGCTGGCACTTTAACCACACTGTCAGAAATCTCCTTAAACTATGTGCTTCCTACCTGGTGGAACATAGTAGACAAAAGTAGGATTGAAAGCTTAAGTCCCAAGCTATTAAGTCAGATTCTGAATTCTGGACAAGTCACCTCGTCTCTCTAACCTTGGTTTTTCTCATTTGTATAATGAGGATACTAATTCCTCATGGAACTGTTCTGAGCATCAGAGGAGAGATACAGCATCTATGATCTCATATAGTTCTTGCAGTCATCCTACCAAGTAGAAATTGTTGCCCCCTTTTATGGAGAAGGGAACTGGGGCTCAGGGTGCCAGTGCATAACCTCCAAGAGGATGCTCATTTCAAAGGACAGCAGGTAAATCTCTGCGGAAAGTCATATTCTTTGTGGGGCAGGGAGAGGGACCCCTGGACAATGCCCAGTGGCCCAGTAGTGGCCGATATCTTTTGTCTGCAAATTATATTTTGATATTTTTAAGAAATACAAAAATAGCCATGTGGTTCTGCTGTATTATTTGCCCTAAAGTAAGTAAAAGGCAGAGTGAAGAATCCCAGTGCAGCTCAGTGGGGCCAAAAATGGTTCTTCCCACAGACTAAGGCGTGCTCAGCCTCCGCCTCCCCCCCGCCCCCACCACCACCACCAACCTCTATCTCCCCTGCTGTTCAGGGTCAGCCTTGAAGTGGAATCATGGACGAGAGCCTCTTGAGACAAGGTGGGCTGTGGCCAGTCAGGGATGGGCAGGTAAACAAAAGTCCATGTGCAATCTTCTGCTGCCCTCTAGTGCCCGTTTAAGATGACTGCTCTTGGGAAAAACTTTTCATTCTCTCATGCCAAAGTGAGATCACTGTGGGCAAAGCAACTTGCTAGGTTCTGAGGGCAACAAGGAGGATGGTGAAGGTGCAGCCTACTGTAAGACTGCAAGGGTTCTGAACAGGCATTTGCTCAGAAGGCCTATCAATGCCAGGTCTGGAGCTAGGCATGGGGAGGAGGGGTGGTGTTATGGACCGTGATTTGTTTCAAAATCCCAGTGGCACTTAAGTGTAGAGATTTGAGAGTGTCAGTGAGGAAGGAAAAGCCAGAAGAGAAGGAAAGGGGAGAGACGGAGATGAGGCAGAGAGAGAAGAGATAAAGGATGGAGCAGGATCTCCAAGGAAATAGGAAGGCGTGAACTCCCAGGTAGCAATGGAAAGGATGTGGTCTGAATGCCAGTCAGATCTGGGGCTGAATTTCAGTTTGATCAAAACTATGCATTCGATCAAAATTATGCCTTTGGATGGCATCACTGATTCGATGGACATGAGTTTGAGCAAGCTCCGGGACTCGGTGATGGACAGGGAGGCCTGGCATTGCTACAGTCCACGGGGTCACAAAGAGTCGGACAGGAATGAGTGATTAAACTGAACTGATGCATTTGACCAGAGCTTCTGTGTACAGCTGTGTGAGCTGTGTACTGCACGGCAGCTTCACGGCAAGGTGGTGAGGGGGGCTAAACCCAGCCTCAGCGCCAATGGCCACCCCTGCGTCCACGGCACTGACCCAAGCAGAGGCACGGGGCATGTGTGCTAAGCTGGTTCAGTCGTGTCGACTCTGTGTGACCCTGTGGACTGCAGCCTGCCAGGCTCCTGTGTCTATGGGATTCCCCAGGCAAGAACCCTAGAGTGGATTGTCATGCCCTTGTTCAGGGTATCTTCCTGACCCAGGGACTGAACCTGGGTCTCTTAGATCTCCTGCATCAGCAGGTGGGTTCTTTACCACTAGTACCACCTGGGAAGCAGAGGAGCACCACTTCCTAATTCTTGTAAAAGATTAAGGGCAAGCTAAGGCCCTGGGTGTGACTGTGGACTAGCTACTTCCAGTCTCAGAACTTCTGCTGCTTGCTTTACGCATAAAATAAGGCCATTATCACCAACATTAAAAGTTACTGTTAAGAATTTAATACAACATCTGCCTGTGCCTTTCCAGAGATTTCAGTTCTTACTATAACGACCTGGTTTTATTTTTAAGATGTGGTGGGATAAGTGCTTGAATAAAGGGAGAGGGTGGAAAGGAAATTCGCATTTCCTGAGCTTCTATTCTTTGCCAAACACAAGAAACTATAAATCTCATTGAATCATCACAATAGTGTTTTGGATGAGGAATATTACCATTTTTATAACCATATTTTACAACTGAGGAAACAAGAGGTTCTGAGAGGTGACAGACTGCAGCCAAAGGCCTTAGGCATTCAGTCTGTGACTTCAAAGCCTCTTTCTGATGAAACACAGAAGCATCTGCCTCAGGAAGGCAGCTTCCTTCTCCCTGGGCTCGCATTCCTTCTCTTTCTTAAAACCTCTGCTCAAAACTGATCCCCCTTGACAGCGGATCCCAACATTAGTTCCTCCCCAATTCCTTCCTCCTCCTCCTCCTAGTAGCTTCTTAGGGATCACAGAGGGAATGCCCAGAAGGAATCATTCCTAGACAGGGTTTAGGGAATGAGAGGCCTTTGAGATGCTAATGGCCTGCCTGAAATGAAGACTCCCGGATTCCGCTGCTTAGGCATGACCTTGAGGCAGCAATGTGTTCAATCCCTGGGTCTGGAAGATCCCCTGGAGGAGGAAATGGCAACCCACTGCAGTATCCTTGCCTGGAGAATCCCATGGACAGACCAGCCTGGTGGGCTACAGTTCACGGGGTCGCATAGTCAGACATGACTGGGACTAACACACACACTCGGAAGCAGTACAGCAGGTCACGTGGGGCTGCTGAGATTGCCAGGTTAAAGCATCAGGGAGGCTGTGAACCTGGGCTGGCTCGGGTGGAGACTTTGGTGCCATCAGAAAACAAACTGCCACCCTCTGACCACTTTTCTACAGGGCTCCAGTTACCTTTCACACACCCAAGTCTTCATGTCCGCCAAAAGCTTTGCAATACTCAGTTTAAAAGGTCACCTGTAAACAAGACCTTTTAGAACTAACACCCAAAAAAGATGTCCTTTTCATTATAGGGGACTGGAATGCAAAAATAGTAAGTCAAGAAACACCTGGAGTAACAGGCAAATTTGGCCTTGGAATATGGAATGAAGCAAGGCAAAGACTAATAGAGTTTTGCCAAGAAAATGCACTGGGCATAGCAAATACCCTCTTTCACCAACACAAGAGAAGACTCTATACATGGACATCACCAGATGGTCAACACTGAAATCAGATCGATTATATTCTTTGCAGCCAAAGATGGAGAAGCTCTATACAATCAGCAAAAACAAGACCAGGAGCTGACTGTGGCTCAGACCATGAACTCCTTATTGCCAAATTCAGACTTAAACTGAAGAAAGTAGGGAAAACCACTAGACCATTCAGGTATGACCTAAATCAAATCCCTTATGATTCTACAGTGGAAGTGAGAAATAGATTTAAGGGCCTAGATCTGATAGATAGAGTGCCTGATGAACTATGGAATGAGGTTCGTGACATTGTACAGGAGACAGGGATCAAGACCATCCCCATGGAAAAGAAATGCAAAAAAGCAGAATGGCTGTCTGGGGAGGCCTTACAAATAGCTGTGAAAAGAAGAGAAGTGAAAAGCAAAGGAGAAAAGGAAAGATATAAACATCTGAATGCAGAGTTCCAAAGAATAGCAAGAAGAGATAAGAAAGCCTTCTTCAGTGATCAATGCAAAGAAATAGAGGAAAACAACAGAATGGGAAAGACTAGGGATCTCTTCAAGAAACTCAGAGATACCAAAGGAACATTTCATGCAAAGATGGGCTCGATAAAGGACAGAAATGGTATGGACCTAACAGAAGCAGAAGATATTAAGAAGAGGTGGCAAGAATACACAGAAGAACTGTACAAAAAAGAGCTTCACGACCCAGATAATCATGATGGCGTGATCACTGACCTAGAGCCAGACATCCTGGAATGTGAAGTCAAGTGGGCCTTAGAAAGCATCACTATGAACAAAGCTAGTGGATGTGATGGAATTCCAGCTGAGCTATTCCAAATCCTGAAAGATGATGCTGTGAAAGTGCTACATTAAATATGCCAGCAAATTTGGAAAACTCAGCAGTGGCCACAAGATTGGAAAAGGTCAGTTTTCATTCCAATCCCAAAGAAAGGCAATGCCAAAGAATGCTCAAACTACCGCACAATTGCACTCATCTCACACGCTAGTAAAGTAATGCTCAAAATTCTCCAAGCCAGGCTTCAGCAATATGTGAACCGTGAACTTCCTGATGTTCAAGCTGGTTTTAGAAAAGGTAGAGGAACCAGAGATCAAATTGCCAACATCCGCTGGATCATGGAAAAAGCAAGAGAGTTCCAGAAAAACATATATTTCTGCTTCATTGACTATACCAAAGCCTTTGACTGTGTAGATCACAATAAACTGTGGAAAATTCTGAAAGAGATGGGAATACCAGACCACCTGATCTGCCTCTTGAGAAATTTGTATGCAGGTCAGGAAGCAACAGTTAGAACTGGACATGGAACAACAGACTGGTTCCAAATAGGAAAACGAGAACGTCAAGGCTGTATATTGTCACCATGTTTATTTAACTTATATACAGAGTACATCATGAGAAACGCTAGACTGGAAGAAACACAAGTTGCAATCAAGATTGCTGGGAGAAATATCAATAACCTCAGATATGCGGATGACACCACCCTTATGGCAGAAAGTGAAGAGGAACTAAAAAGCCTCTTGATGAAAGTGAAAGTGGAGAGTGAAAAGGTTGGCTTAAAGCTCAACATTCAGAAAACGAAGATCATGGCATCTGGTCCCATAACTTCATGGGAAATAGATCGGGAAACAGTGTCAGACTTTATTTTTGTGGGCTCCAAAATCACTGCAGATGGTGACTGCAGCCATGAAATTAAAAGATGCTTACTCCTTAGAAGGAAAGTTAAGACCAACCTAGATAGCATATTCAAAAGCAGAGACATTACTTTGCCAACAAAGGTTCGCCTAGTCAAGGCTATGGTCTTTCCTGTGGTCATGTATGGATGTGAGAGCTGGACTGTGAAGAAGGCTGAGTGCCGAAGAATTGATGCTTTTGAACTGTGGTGTTGGAGAAGACTCTTGAGAGTCCCTTGGACTGCAAGGAGATCCAACCAGTCCATTCTGAAGGAGATCAGCCCTGAGATTTCTTTGGAAGGAATGATGCTAAAGCTGAAACTCCAGTACTTTGGCCACCTCATGCGAAGAGTTGACTCATTGGAGAAGACTGTGATGCTGGGAGGGATTGGGGGCAGGAGGAGAAGGGGATGACAGAGGATGAGATGGCTGGATGGCATCACTGACTCGATGGATGTGAGTCTGAGTGACCTCCAGGAGTTGGTGATGGACAGGGAGGCCTGGTGTGCTTCGATTCATGGGGTCGCAAAGAGTCGGACACGACTGAGCGACTGATCTGATCTGATCTGTAAACAAGTTGATAGGCAATGCTTTTGGAGAGCAGGTTCAAGGTGAGTTAAGGCTCCCGCTAGCTTCCCTCTTCCCTGGGGCAGTGCTTCTAGGGACAGGAAAAGGAACTAATGAGCCTCCCCAGCAAGAAATGAAAGTAAATACAAAACAGAAACAAAAGTAAAGGACTGAGACCCATTTGGGATTCTGTCTTACCACTGAGGAAATCAGTAAAATTAATATTAATTATTGCTGTGATTTTACATGCACATATTCTAGGCCAGGTGTACCGCTACTTGCCTTGCATACACTGTCAGGGTTCTGTATAAATCATGGTTTCATTATCATATTTTCAGGTTGAGGAAATGGAAGCTCAGAGAGGTGAGATTGGGGAGAATTAGGCTTCCAGTTTGACCTATCTCACTTCTAAATGTGTTCCCACGCTCTTACACTGTCTCCACTCTGCTATTTTACTGGAGATTCAGGTTGTGAATTCTGGAGATCAACTGTGTGCAATTTCTGATGCTTCTGTCCATTCTGTCACAGTGATAAGCAATGTGGCCCTTAAAGAATAATTTATGGATGTCAAATAGGGAATTGGTTAAAAACACTATGGTGCATTCACATAGTGGAGTCTGTTCTTAAGCAGGAATTGGGGGCAATCTTTATATGTGATATGGAGTAATCATAATACATTTTACTAAATCAAAAACACAGAATATTTATAGTGCTTTACTTTGTATAAGAAAGAAGAGATGCATACATACAAGTGGATATAATCACATTCCTGCTAAGTCACTTCAGTCGTGTCTGACTCTGTGCGACCCCACAGATGGCAGCCCACCAGGCTCCCCTGTCCCTGGGATTCTCCAGGCAAGATCACTGGAGTGGGTTACCATTTCATTCTCCAATGCATGAAAGTGAAAAGTGAAAGTGAAGTCACTCAGTTGTGTCTGACTCTTCACAACCCCAGGGACTGCAGCCTACCAGGCTCCTCCGTCCATGGGATTTTCCAGGCAAGAGTACTAGAGTGGGGTGCCATTGCCTTCTCTGTAAACCTCTCCTAGACAGTCTGAATATCTATGTTATCTCTATCTGTATGTAAAGAGATAGATATACTATGTGTTATAATATGTATATGGAGGAGGAGATGGCAAATCGATCCAGTATTCTTGGCTAGAAAACCCCATGGACAGAGAAGCCTGGCAGGCTACAGTCGACGGGGTTGCAAAGAGTCAGACACGACTGAGCACAACAGCATATTATGTATAATCTGTATTATACATATTATGTCTAGATTAGATAGGATTTTTCACTAAGAAACACTGGACAATTAACCAAACCTAATACAAATGGTTGGACTCTTCTGGTGGCATAGTGGATAAGAATGCGCTTGTCAAAGCAGGGGACACGGATTCGATTCCTAGTCCAGGCAGATTCCACTTGCCCCGAAGCAATGAAGCGCATGCACCATAACTACTGAGCCTGTGCTGCAGGTGCTGAAGCCTGCACGCCTAAAGCCTGTGTTCCACAACAAGATAGGTCACAGCAATGAGAAGCCTTCACACTGCAACGAACGGTAGTCTCCACTTGTCACAACTAGAGAAAGCACGGGTGTAGCACCAAAGACCCAGGACAACCAGGGGGAAAAAAAATTAATTAAATTAAAAAAAAAAAAAAAGGTTACCTACTGGGAGAGTGAGGAAATAGGATCAAGGGAACAAGGACTGAAGCCAAAGTTTTCTTAGTGAATTTTGCTTTATAAATTTTAGCTTTGGAACCACATCAAATTTTTACAGAACTTTTTTTTAAATCAAAAAAAGCAAAACAATCTCTACAAATTATATGCAAATTTTAAGTGTACACATCCAGCTATATATCAAAGTGTTGGCATAACTACAGAGAAAATAGTTATAAGGGTTTAAAGCACAGTATTTTGATTTTGCATGCTTAGTGAGAAACAGTCCAAAGGAAAAAAAAAATGTTCTGCAAATAAATCTTAAACTAGATGTATTGGGCTTACTGCTATGTGTAATATTGGTGTTGCTATTTTTAAACTACTGTGTGTATTCTGTGAGCTATAGCAAATAAGCCATTATGTTACCACCACTAGGAACTATGATTATCATACGTAAGAAATAGCCAATTAGGGAATAAAGTCAAAGGAGTTGAGAAAAATTCTGCACCTTGAAATTTCTATTGGAAATCATATATCTACACTAATGATTTTTCTCTTCAAAAAAAGAAAAATAAACATTTCATATCTCTGTCTGCTGAAAAGGCTTGAAAGTAATGGTAACCTAACAACAATAAATACCCTTAATACCCAGATTCTTGTTTTTAAATATCATTTTCCACTAAAAAGAACACAAGATTCTTGGAAATATTCCTTATTTTAAGTCTGGGATAGGTATGGTACAAGCTGAGCCTAGGATATCTTGCTGTGCCAAATACTGCTGCCAAAGACCAATGTGGTCATTTCAAAATGACAGGGAGACCAGTTTAGAGCGGCTCACACAGGCCAAATGTTGAACAAAGTGAACAATGACTGATTAAAATAGATCAGATAAATGCATTTCCTGTAATTCATAGCGTTCCTCAAACCAAAGCCATAGCCAAAACCCAAGCTGCAAAAACAAACAAAAATCCTCTGTTCACCACTGGGGATGCCTCAGAGATCAGCTCATTACTCTGAAAATTGGTAAAAGAATCAAGTAGGAGTCAAGATTTTACCACATGAACTGGATTTCAAGGTAACCACAACTTACTTTATGAAGTATTACAGTTAATAGAAGCAGAAGAATGACAGAATTAGAAAGTTACCATTTTGCAATCCCTAATAAAGTAATACATCTAGGCGGCTATCAGATCAGATCAGATCAGATCAGTCGCGTCCGACTCTTTGCGACCCCATGAACTGCAGCACGCCAGGCCTCCCTGTCCATCACCAACTCCCGGAGGTCACTCAGACTCACATCCATCGAGTCAGTGATGCCATCCAGCCATCTCATCCTCTGTCGTCCCCTTCTCCTTCTGCCCCCAATCCCTCCCAGCATCAGAGTCTTCTCCAAATAACCATTAGGAGAAAGGCTGATGGGAAATATCCTAATGAATGGGTCAGATTCACAGCACCTCAAGCCGATCAACCTTACCTTTACTAAAAGTAACAACCAGACATTAATATGATATGATGCCATAGGAAGTACATGACACAATCTGTAAACTCCAGCTGCTGATTAGGCACGTGGCTAGAATTCAATGGTCTAGAAATCTGTATGCAGGTCAGGAAGCAACAGTTAGAACTGGACATGGAACAACAGACTGGTTCCAAATAGGAAAAGGAGTACGTCAAGGCTGTATATTGTCACCATGTTTATTTAACTTATATGCAGAGTACATCATGAGAAATGCTGGACTGGAAGAAACACTAGCTGAAATCAAGATTGCCGGGAGAAATATCAATAACCTCAGATATTCAGATGATACCACCCTTATGGCAGAAAGTGAAGAGGAACTAAAAAGCCTCTTGATGAAAGTGAAAGTGGAGAGTGAAAAGGTTGGCTTAAAGCTCATCATTCAGAAAACGAAGATCATGGCATCTGGTCCCATCACTACATGGGAAATAGATGGAGAAACAGTGGAAACAGTGTCAGACTTTATTTTTGTGGGCTCCAAAATCACTGCAGATGGTGACTACAGCCATGAAATTAAAAGACGCTTACTCCTTGGAAGGAAAGTTATGACCAACCTAGATAGCTTATTCAAAAGCAGAGACATCACTTTGCCAACAAAGGTTCGCCTAGTCAAGGCTATGGTCTTTCCTGTGGTCATGTATGGATGTGAGAGTTGGACTGTGAAGAAGGCTGAGTGCTGAAGAATTGATGCTTTTGAAGTGTGGTGTTGGAGAAGACTCTTGAGAGTCCCTTGGACTGCAGGGAGTTCCAACCAGTCCATTCGGAAGGAGATCAGCCCTGGGATTTCTTTGGAAGGAATGATGCTAAAGCTGAAACTCCAGTATTTTGGCCACCTCATGCGAAGAGTTGACTCATTGGAGAAGACTCTCATGCTGGGAGGGATTGGGGGCAGGAGGAAAAGGGGACGACAATGAGATGGCTGGATGGCCTCACTGACTCGATGAATGTGAGTCTGAGTGACCTCCGAGAGCTGGTGATGGATAGGGAGGCCTGACGTGCTGCAGTTCATGGGGTCGCAAAGAGTCGGACACGACTGAGCTACTGATCTGATCTGATAAATTCATATATGGAAAAAATGTACTTCCTGGAACTTCCATGGCAGTCTAATGGTTAAGACTTCCACAGTGTACTTCCACTACAGGGGGCGTCGTTTTGATCCTTGGTCTGGGAACTAAGATCCCACATGCCCAGTAGAGAGGCCAAAAAAATCCTTATTTTCAGTCTCCTCTAAATCCAATTTAGAACGTTAAATTATGAATGCAAGCAACTACAGTATAGTAGCACTTCCTAAGACTCTGATGCAATCAAACTCACATATTTTTTTCACCACAATAGAGTTGTTACAAATATCTCTAAACATTTACATTAAACACTATTTAGAAATCATGATAGTTGCTAGACTCTCAAGTGGATCTTGTCCTACATAAAGGAGCACATGCTTTGCTACATTGCAAATTTGGTAAAATGAAACACAATGGTCTACAAAAGAAAGAAATCATAAAGATATAATTACACTTCATTTTACGCATTTGAAACCATTTCTCTGAGAAGGCAGTCTAGGGTTTTCATTATTCTACAAAAGTCCAAGGGACAAAATAATTAGTGACGAATCTTTAGGAGAGAATAACAAGTTTAAAAACTCCATGGGTAAGTCATCAGTAAATTTGATAAGTGGAAAATTATTTTAAAAAAATTAGAAAATATAAAAACATGAGTCAATGTCTTCAAGAAATAGTAGTATGGGTAGAATTATAGATAACTGCTGCTGCTGCTAAATCACTTTAGTTGTGTCTGACTCTGTGTGACCCCATAGACGGCAGCCCATCAGGCTTACCCATCCCTGGGATTCTCCAGGCAAGAACACTGGAGTGGGTTGCCATTTCCTTCTCCAATGCATTACAGATTAAAAGAGACCTAGTACAGTATGGGGAGAAGGCAATGGCACCCCACTCCAGTACTCTAGCCTGGAAAATCCCATGGACAGAGGAGCCTAGTAGGCTGCAGTCCATGGGGTCGCTAGAGTTGGACACGACTGAGCGACTTCACTTTCACTTTTCACTTTCATGCATTGGAGAAGGAAATGGCAACCCACTCCAGTGTTCTTGCCTGGAGAATCCCAGGGATGGGGGAGCCTGGTGGGCCGCTGTCTGTGGGGTCGCACAGAGTCCGACATGACTGAAGCAACTTGGCAGCGGCAGCAGCAATACAGTATGGAGACATTTTGATCCTTATTTAAACATATGTACTATAAAAAGATATTTTGAAGTAATTAGGGGAATTTGAACATGAACTGCTAGATGTGATAATGATGTTGAGATGATGTTAAAGCATAATGATCTGTTAGAGATGGATACTGTATTTACAGGAGGGATGATAGGACATCTGGGGTTTGCTTTAAAAGACTCCAGAAGCAAAAAAGCAAATTGAAGGTGAGAAATGGCTGAAGCAACACTGGCAGAATATTGACAACAGTATTTGCAGGGTGACGGGCACAGAATGAGTCACTATCCCATCTTCTCTCCTTGTATGTGTTCTTTTCTCAATAAAACACTGAAAAAAAGTGGGTTGCCAGAAGTATTACACAACATCAGATCAGATCAGGTCAGATCAGTTGATCAGTCGTGTCCGACTCTTTGCGACCCCATGAATCGAAGCATACCAGGCCTCCCTGTCCATCACCAGCTCTCAGAGGTCACTCAGACTCATCCATCGAGTCAGCGATGCCATCCAGCCATCTCATCCTCTGTCGTCCCCTTCTCCTCCTGCCCCCAATCCCCCCCAGCATGAGAGTCTTTTCCAATGAGTCAACTCTTCGCATGAGGTGGCCAAAGTACTGGAGTTTCAGCTTTAGCATCATTCCTTCCAAAGAAATCCCAGGGCTGATCTCCTTCAGAATGGACTGGTTGGATCTCCTTGCAGTCCAAGGGACTCTCAAGAGTCTTCTTCAACACCACAGTTCAAAAGCATCAATTCTTCAGCACTCAGCCTTCTTCACAGTCCAACTCTCACATCCATACTTGACCACAGGAAAAACTATAGCCTTGACTAGATGGACCTTTGTTGGCAAAGTAATGTCTCTGCTTTTGAATATACTATCTAAGTTGGTCATTACTTTCCTTCCAAGGAGTAAGCGTCTTTTAATTTCATGGCTGTAGTCACCATCTGCAGTGATTTTGGAGCCCACAAAAATAAAGTCTGACACTGTTTCCACTGTTTCCCCATCTATTTCCCATGATGTGATGGGACCAGATGCCATGATCTTCGTTTTCTGAATGTTGAGCTTTAAGCCAACTTTTTCACTCTCCACTTTCACTTTCATCAAGAGGCTTTTTAGCCCCTCTTCACTTTCTGCCATAAGGGTGGTGTCATCCGCATATCTGAGGTTATTGATATTTCTCCCAGCAATCTTAATTCCAGCTGTGTTTCTTCCAGTCCAGCATTTCTCATGATGTACTTTGCATATAAGTTAAATAAACAGGGTGACAATATACAGCCTTGACGTTCTCCTTTTCCTATTTGGAACCAGTCTGTTGTTCCACGTCCAGTTCTAACTGTTGCTTCCTGACCTGCATACAAATTTCTCAAGAGGCAGATCAGGTGGTGTGGTATTCCCATCTCTTTCAGAATTTTCCATAGTTGATTGTGATCCACACAGTCAAAGGCTTTGGCATAGTCAATAAAGCAGAAATAGATGTTTTTCTGGAACTCCCTTGCTTTTTCCATGATCCAGCGGATGTTGGCAATTTGATCTCTGGTTCCTCTGCCTTTTCTAAAACCAGCTTGAACATCAGGTTCACATATTGCTGAAGCCTGGCTTGGAGAATTTTGAGCATTACTTTACTAGCATGTGAGATGAGTGCAATTGTGCAGTAGTTTGAGCATTCTTTGGCATTGCCTTTCTTTGGGATTGAAATGAAAACTGACCTTTTCCAGTCCTGTGGCCACTGCTGAGTTTTCCAAATTTGCTAGCATATTGAGTGCAGCACTTTCACAGCATCATCTTTCAGGATTTGGAATAGCTCCACTGGAGTTCCATCACCTCCACTAGCTTTGTTTGTAGTGATGCTTTCTAAGGCCCACTTGACTGCACATTCCAGGATGTCTGGCTCTAGGTCAGTGATCACACCATTGTGAACATCAGTAAAGGCAATTATTGCTGGGGAGTAGCACCTATATTCGGGGAAGGCAATGGCACCCCACCCCAGTACTTTTGTCTGGAAAATCCCATGGACGGAGGAGCCTGGTAGGCTCCAGTCCATGGGGTCGCTAAGAGTCGGACACAACTGAGCGGCTTCACTTTCACTTTTCACTTTCATGCATTGGAGAAGGAAATGGCAACCCACTCCAGTGTTCTTGCCTGGAGAATCCCAGGGATGGGGGAGCCTGGTGGGCCGCTGTCTGTGGGGTCGCACAGAGTCCGACATGACTGAAGCAACTTAGCAGCAGCAGCAGCACCTATATTATGTACTCACCTGACGCTTTATTCTAAATGTACTTTCCTCACCTATATTATGTTTTTTCAAAAATGCCATAATAACCTATAATGGAAAATAACCTGAAAAAATACACATTCTAAATCACCTTGCTGTATAGCAGAAGCTAATGCAATATTGTAAATTAACTAATTTAATTTTAAAAATAATAATACTTTCCTACTCTTAGAAATGGTCTTTCTAGGTGGCACTCGTGGTAAAGAATCTACCTGTCAGTGCAAGAGATGTGGGTTTGAGCTCTGGGTTGGCAGATCCCCTGGAGTAGGAAATGGCAACCCGCTCTAGTATTCTTGCCTGGAAAATTCCATGGACAGAAGCGCATGGCAGGTTATAGTCCGTGGAATCACAAAGAGCTGGACACAACTGAGCACATATTTTTTAGAAAAAGGCTTCCCTGATGGCTCGGTGGTAAAGACTCCACCTGCCAATGCAGGAGAAGCAAGAGACATGGGTTCGATCTCTGGGATGGGAATATCCCCTAGAGAAGGAAATGACAACCCACTCCATTGTTCTTGCCTGGGAAATCCCATGGACAGAGGGGCTTCAGTTCAGTCGCTCAGTCCTGTCCTACTCTTTGTGACTCCATGGACTGTAGCAATGCCAGGCCTCCCTGTCCATCACCAACTCCTGGAGCCTGCTCAAACTTATGTCCATTGAGTCTGTGATGCCGTTCAACCATCTCATAGTCTGGTGTCCCCTTCTCCTCCTGCCTTCAATCTTGCCCAACATCGGGGTCTATTCCAATGAGTCAGTTCTTTGCATCAGAAGGCCAAAGTATTGGAGTTTCAGTATCAGTCCTTCCAATGAATATTCAGGACTGATTCCCTTTAGGATGGAATGGTTGGATCTTCTTGCAGTCCAAGGGACTCTCAAGAGTCTTCTCCAACACCACCGGCCAAAAGCATCAATTCTTTGGTGTTTCATTTTTTATGGTCCAGTCCTCAAGTCCATACATGACTACTTGAAAAACCATAGCTTTGACTAGATGGACCTTTGTTGGCAAAGTAATGTCTGCCTTTTAATCTGTTGTCTAGGTTGGTCACAGCTCCTCTTCCAAGGAGCAAGTGCTTTTTAATTTCATGGCTGCAGTCACCATCTGCAATGATTTTGGAGATCAACAAAACAAAGTCTGTCACTGTTTCCCTTGTTTCCCCATCTATTTGCCATGAAGTGATGGGACTGGATGTCATGATCTTTATTTTTTGAATGTTGAGTTCTAAATCAGCTTTTTCACTCTCCTTTCAATTTCATCAAGAGGCTCTTTAGTTCTTCTTCACTTTCTGTCATAAGGGTGGTGTCATCTGCATATCTGAGGTTATTGATATTTCTCCCAGCAATCTTGATTCTAGCTTGTGCTTCATCCAGCCCAGCATTTCTCATGATGTACTCTGCATATAAGTTAAATAAGCAGGGTGACAATATACAGCCTTGATCGACTCCCTTCCCAATTCGGAACCAGTCCATTGTTACATGTCTGGTTCTAACTCTTGCTTTTTGACCTGAATACAGATTTCTCAGGAGGCAGGTAAGGTAGTCTGGTATTCCCATCTCTTTCAGAGTTTTCCACAGTTTATTGAGATGCAAACAGTCAAAGCCTTTGGCATAATCAATAAAGCAGAAGTAGATGTTTTTCTGGAGCTCTCGTTTTTTTGATGATCCAACAGATGTTGGCAATTTGGTCTCTGGTTCCTGTGCCTTTTCTAAATTCAGCTTGAACATCTGGAGGTTCTCGGTTCACATACTGTTGAAGTCTTGCTTGGAGAATTTTGAGCATTACTTTACTAGCATGTGAGAGGAGTGCAATTGTGCGGTAGTTTGAGCATTCTTGGGCATTGCCCTTCTTTGGGTTTGGAATGAAAACTGATCTTTTCCAGTCCTGTGGCCACTGCTGAGTTTTCCAGATTTGCTGACATATTGAGTGCAGCACTTTCACAGCATCGTCTTTTAGGACTTGAAGTAGCTCAGCTAGAATTCCATCACCTCCACTAGCTTTACTCATAGTGATGCTAACTAAGGCCCATTTGACTTCGCATTCCAGGATGTCTGGCTCTAGTGATCATACCATCATGGTTATCTGGGTCATGAAGATCTTTTTTGTACAGTTCTTCTGTGTATTTTTGCCACCCCATCTTAATATCTTCTGCTTCTGTTAGGTCCATACTGTTTCTGTCCTTTATTGTGCCCATCTTTGCATGAAATGTTTCCTTGGTATCTCTTATTTTCCTGAAGAGATCTCTAGTCTCTCCCATTGTATTGTCTTCCTCTATTTCTTTGCACTGATCACTGAGGAAGGCTTTCTTATGTCTCCTTGCTATTCCTTGGAACTCTGCATTCAAATGGGTGTATCTTTTCTTTTCTCCTTTGCCTTTCGCTTCTCTTCTCTTCTCAGCTATTTGTAAGGCTTCCCAGACAGGCATTTTGCCTTTTTGTGTTTCTTCTTCTTCGAGATGGTTTTGATCATCACCTTCTGTACAATGTCATGAACCTCCATCCATAGTTCTTCAGGCACTCTGTCTATCAGATCTCATCCCTTCAATCTGTTTGTCACTTCTAATATATAATCATAAGGGATTTGATTTAGGTCATACCTGAATGGTCTGGTGGTTTTCCCTACTTTCTTCAATGTAGGTCTAAATTTTGCAATAAGGAGTTCATGATCTGAGCCACAGTCAGCTCCCAGTCTTGTTTTTGCTCACTGTATAGAGCTTCTCCATCTTTGGCTGCAAAGAATATAATCAAGCTGATTTCAGTGTTGACCAGCTGGTGATGTCCATGTGTAGAGTCTTCTCTTGTGTTGTTGGAAGAGGGTGTTTGCTATGACCAGTGCATTCTCTTGACAAAACTCTATTAGCCTTTGCCCTGCTTCATCATGTACTCCGAGGGCAAATTTGCCTGTTACTCCAGGTGTTTCTTGACTTCCTACTTTTGCATTCCAGTCCCCTATGATGAAAAAAACATCTTTCTTTGGTGTTACTTCTAGAAGGTCTTGTAGGTTACCATAGAACCGTTCAACTTCAGCTTATTTGGCATTAGTGATTGGGGCATAGACTTGGATTACTGTGAAATCGAATGGTTTGCCTTGAAAATGAACAGAGATCATTCTGTCGTTTTTGAGATTGCACCAAGTACTGCATTTTGGACTATTTTGTTGACTATGATGGCTACTCCATTTCTTCTAAGGGATACTTGCCCACAGTAGTAGCCATAACAGTCATCAGAATTAAATTCACCTAGTGGAAACAGTGTCAGACTTTATTTTTCTGGGCGCCAAAATCACTGCAGATGGTGACTGCAGCCATGAAATTAAAAGATGCTTACTCCTTGGAAGGAAAGTTATGACCAACCTAGACAGCATATTAAAAAGCAGAGACATTACTTTGCCAACAAAGGTCCGTCTAGTCAAGGCTATGGTTTTTCCTATGGTCATGTATGGATGTGAGGGTTGGACTGTGAAGAAGGCTGAGCACCGAAGAATTGATGCTTTTGAACTGTGGTGTTGGAGAAGACCCTTGAGAGTCCCTTGGACTGCAAGGAGATCCAACCAGTCCATTCTGAAGGAGATCAGTCCTGGGATTTCTTTGGAAGGAATGATGCTAAAGCTGAAACTCCAGTACTTTGGCCACCTCATGCGAAGAGTTGACTTATTGGAGAAGACTCTGATGCTGGGAGGGATTGCGGGCAGGAGGAAAAGGGGATGACAGAGGATGAGATGGCTGGATGGCATCACTGACTCAATGGACGTGAGTCTGAGTGACCTCTGGGAGTTGGTGATGGACAGGGAGGCCTGGTGTGCTGCGATTCATGGGGTCGCAAAGAGTCGGACTGAGCGACTGAACTGAACTGATTCTGGTTCATTCTAGTTCACTGATTCCTAAAATGCCAATGTTCACTCTTGCCATCTCCTGCTTGACCACTTCCAATTTCCAAAGAGTAAATTTAATCAGGGAAGTGAGAGAATGCAGAAAGAAAGGAAAACAGTCTAGCAAGAGAAAATAATAATTTAGCCATTAAACAAAGTCAAGTAGTTCCTCAAGGTCTATAGATAATATTCTGAGCCATATCCTTTGAGCTGTTTTGCAGATACTGAAACCTGCCCCCAGATGGAAAAAAGTTAACTTCACATTGCCCACAAGCACATGGTCCCCAGATGGGTTGAATCGAGACAGCCAATGATATTGACTCCAGATTACCTTATCAATTAGAGGAATGCCTACAAAGCTGATCACACAGCCTACAATCCCCGCCCTTCACCTTGTCTTTAGGAACCTTTCCCTGAAACCCACTGGGGTGTTCCAGAGTTTTGAGCACTAAATACCTGGACCCCTTGCCCTGTGCCCTGCAATAAACACTACACTTTGCTTCACCACAACCTGTGTCTGCAGATTGGCTTTATTGCCCATGAGCAAGCAGACCCAGGTTTGGTTCAGTAACACTTTATCCACACAAGTTCAGACCACTACAGACTCGATCTGGTCCATGCATGGAAGTGTGCATTATGCTAAAATAAAGATTCAAAGTCCTAAACCAGCTGTTTCCATATCCGTACAAAGAAATAAAACAAAACAAAGGAAAGCACAAAACCTCCCTGTGTAAGGACATTTACACGGTCTTTCTTGTGATGGTTAAAGGTTTAAAAATGGGCTTGTCAATTTGACAAGTTATTATGGAGCCAGTTTATACGATTTCAAACATTATTCCATATTAGAAAAAAAAATAATGTTGTATGTAAGAACTGTTATGTCTCACAAGCTTTTTTTATTTCTCAGAAGTATGTAAGAACAGATTAAAAAGGAACTTGGTAAATATTTACATTTACATGAATATAACCAACATAAGGATTATATTAAGTTGTTGGATAAAGTTGACCCTTTAAAAATTCTCTTTTATGCTGTAAATTTAAATCAAACTCAAACATTTGCTGAGCATCTACTAGGTATCAAGTGTAGGCTAGGCTGAGAAACACACAAGGATAGAGTAGGGCATACAGAGATTAGAGTCAGAGTTTCAGCAGAGAGTAGACACGTGACAGATGGAAGGATAGAAATGGACATAGGTAGAATAAGACTGAGAGAGGGAGAGAAGAAAGGAGAGCGGGAGGGGGAGAGGTGAGTCAGAGGGAAGGAGGCTCTAAGATGACCCGTGATGATTTTACCTTCTGATACACACTGCTTGTTATAACCTTTCACTTGAGTAATGTGCTTTCAGCCAATAGAATACAGCAACATTGAGAGGTGCCACTTCTGTGATCAGGTTACAAAAGACTGTGACCTCTCTTTTGCTGGTTTTGATGAAACAAGCTGTTTTGGAGAAGCTGCTGGGGCAAGGAGGAGAAGGAAATGGCAACCCACTCCAGTATTCTTGCCTGGAGAATCTCAGGGACAGAGGAGCCTGGTGGGCTGCCGTCTATGTAGTCACACAGAGTCGGACACAACTGAAGTGACTTAGCAGCAGCAGCTGGGGCAAGGAGCTGAGGGCAGCCTCCAGCCAAAAGCCAGCAAGGAAATGAAGTCCTCAGTCCAACCACAACCAAGTGATTTTAGAGACTGATCCTTCCCAAAACTTTCAGCTGAGACCCCAGCCCTGGTCAATAACTTGACTGAAGCCTCATGACAGATTGTGAAGCAGATCCAGTTCAGCTGTGCTCAGATTCCTCACTCATAGAACCTGTGAGATGAGACATCTGTGTTGTTGTAAAGCACAGAAGTTTGCGGGTAGTTTGTTATCCGGTGATACGTATAAGTAATATAGATATGTAGATAAAATTTTCCATTATTTCATGAAAATTCTAGCAGTTATAAATTTCTAGACTCAAATTGGTTAGGATGCATTAGAGTTTTAATTCCTTAGATTTTCTACTTTAATTTGCATAAACAAGGCATTTATCTCTTGCCTCAGCATTCAGCCGCTAGCATGTGAAGCAAAAGAGAACATTTTGCCATAATATGTGTGTTGGCCGCTCAGTCGTGTCTGACTCCTTGTGACCCCATGGACTGTAGCCCACCAGGCTCCTCTGTCCACGGATTTCTCCAGGCAATAATACTGGAGTAGGTTGCCATTCCCTTCTCCAGGGCATCTTCCTGACCTAGGGAAGCCCCTTTGTCATAACAGTAATAATGACAATAACAGCTATTGTTCACAGAGCACTAACTCGAGTAGGGCTCTAAAAACTTTAGATCTATTAAATCATCTACCATTTACAACATTAGTATGAGGTGTATGTGTGCTTAGTCACTCAGATATGTCCAACTCTGTGACCCCATAGACTGTAGCCCGCCAGGCTCCTCTGTCCATGGGGATTCTCCAGGCAAGAATACTGGAGTGGGTTGCCATGCCCTCCTCCAGGGGATCTTCCCAACCCAGGGATTGAACCCACATCTCATGTCTCCTGCATTGGCAGGCAGGTTCTTTACCACCAATGCCACCTACTACTATTATTCCCATTTTGCAGAGGTTGAAAATTAAGTACAGAAAGGCTAGGTAAGTTGTCCAAGGTTACCCAGTTTGTCAGTTGCAGCAAATTCCCAAATATCACTTCAAATCATTTAATCTATTCCCCAAAATGACCTTTTCGGTGGGTGGAACTGGGGTTCCAACCCAGGTTTGTCTGACTCTGAAGCGCTCCACTGCACAATAATGTTCTTAATAAGCAAACCTAATAATAATGAATGCAATGCAATGAACATTACTGCACATTAGGTAGTATCCTAATATGAAAGTACTTAACATCCGTATCTTATTTTGTTCCCAACAATGCTGTGAGTTAGCCATTGTTATCACTATTTTAAAGGGAATAAATGAGAGGTTAAACTGCAGATCATTTTATAAATGCAGAAAACAGTACTAAGCTGATAAGGGGATATTATCAGTTAAATTGTATCCCCCCTAAAAAAAAAAAAAGATATACTGAAATCCTAACCTCCAGAATGTCAGTATATGACTATTTAAAAATAAGGTTGTTGCAGAGGAATTAGTTAAGATGAAGTCACCCTGGAGTTTTAACTGGGTAACGTGGAGATCATAATCTAATTGGACAGGTGTCCCTATAAGAAGACACAGATGTGAATGAAAAATGTTGCCTGCTGCATCAGTAGACAAAGGATATTGTGGCCGTCAGGTCAGCAGTTGTTGCTGACCACCTCCAACTACACACCCTGAGGGGATTCAGGATAGAGAAAAGTAGGCTACTAGCCCTACACAGTTCAGGTGCAAATCGAAGGAATGCTTTCAATGAACCCAGATTCTCATATCTTCCCATACATAAAAGAGCAGTAAATTCACTAACTCAAAACTCTGGTTTTCTTTAACCATAATCTTTTGATGTTCCAACTATCTGGATTTTGCTGCAAAGCTACTATCTATCCTGGTTCCTCCCTTACTTCTTGTGAGCAGCCCTCAGAGCTATCGGAGACACTGTCTTCTGAGCTTCAGTCCTCAGATTGTCGGCCAAGTAAAATAAAATTCTCAACTTTTAGGCTGTGCACTTTTTTTTCAGTCAACAGAGATCCACACAAAGAGAATGCCATGTAAAGACAGAGACACACAGCAGGGAAAAATGACCATATGAAGCTGGAGGCTGAGATTGGAGTTTCGTTACCATGAACCAAGGAACACCTGGGGTCACCAGAAGCTGGAAGAGAAACATGAGGCTCCTCCCTAGAGAGTTCAGAGAGCTCTTGCCCCACTGCCACATTGCTTTCAGACTTCTAGCCTCCGGAACAGTGAGGGAATACATTTCCCTGTCTCACCCCACCCGGTCTGTGACTCTGTTACAACAGCCCAAGGAAACTGGTACAAGTGCTATGAATGTTAAATGAAAAACAAGTTATGGTAAAATGCTGAATAGAGTGCTCCACATACAGTATTTTTAAAATGTCTCCGTATGTGGAAAACTAATCATGTGTCAAGGATATGCAAAGCCAGAAGATTAAAATAAATGCATTTCCCTAAGGTGTTTATTTTACTTGGAGATTTTTGTGGGAAGCAAGGTAATTAACGTGTGGGTAATTTAAACATTTTTTTAAGGCAAACAATTTTTTTGTTTTTGTTTTTAAGAGAAAAGAAAAGTTTTGTTGTTTGCTTTTCAAACACATAATTGGATTACACCCCCAGACTGTCAGGAGTATCATTAGCTCCTCTCTATGATAGGGAACGGAGAAGGCAATGGCACCCCACTCCAGTACTCTTGCCTAGAAAATCCCATGGATGGAGGAGTCTGGTGGGCTACAGTTCATGGGGTTGCTGAGAGTCGGACACGACTGAGCTACTTCACTTTCACTTTTCACTTTCATGCATCGGAGAGGGAAATGGCAACCCACTCCAGTGTTCTTGCCTGGAGAATCCCAGGGACAGGGGAGCCTGGTGGACTGCCGTCTATGGGGTCACACAGAGTCGGACACTACTGAAACGACTTAGCAGCAGCATGATAGGGGAAGTTCAGCTCAGTTGTGTCCAACTCTTTGCAACCCCATGAATCACAGCACGCCAGGCCTCCCTGTCCATCACCAACTCAGAGTTCACCCAAACTCACGTCCATCGAGTCGGTGATGCCATCCAGCCATCTCATCCTCTGTTGTCCCCTTCTCCTCCTGCCCCCAATCCGTTCCAGCATCAGAGTGTTTTCCAATGAGTCAACTCTTTGCATGAGGTGGCCAAAGTATTGGAGTTTTAGCTTTAGCATCAGTCCTTGCAAAGAACACCCAGGATGATAGGGGGAAGGTCAGTATAAAAATAGGATGAGTCCTGAATTGAGACTATGGCTTGTAACTGTGACTTTCATCCAATAGGGTGCTAACTTCCCACCTGGTCTAAGGAGGAGGTATAGGTGAGGTCCCAACTCTCCCATCTCCCCTACCTGCAACACAGTGGCTGGTAGAAGAATGGGAGGCTTAGAGAGGCTCCTTCTCATTTTGGTGGAACCCGCTGCACTAAGTCTCCAACATGGCAGAAACCCAGGGCAGAGGGCTGCCTCATTGTCCCTGGCGATGCTGCTGAGAAAAGCGCACCTGAGTGTCTCTGCCTGAGTAGGACCAAGCTCTATGGTCATAATGACAAGCAACTGCCCCGCCTCCCTTGAATAACTGAGAAATGGAATGTGTGCTTAGTTGCTCAGTTGTATCTGACACTTTGAGACCCCATGGACGGTAGCCCACCAGGCTCCTCTGTCCATGGGATTCTCCAGGCAAGAATACTGGAGTGGGTAGCCAAGTCCTCCTCCAGGGCATCTTCCCAACCCAGGAATCAATCCCAGGTCTCCCGCATTGTAAGCAGATTCTTAGGGTCTGACCCACCAGGGAAACTTGAGAAATGGAATATCGTCTGCCGTATCAGTAAATAAGGATGTCACAGTTATCGGTGATTGCAGCCCTCCAATATGAGTTGGTGAGCCCTAAGGACATTCAGGAAGGAGAAGAATACCTGCCCACAGGGAGGCCTGGCGTGCTGCGATTCATGGGGTCGCAAAGAGTCAGACACTGACTGAAGATCCATCAGGCTGCAGTCACTACCTACAGTGAGCCCCAAGGGAGCTCAGGATGTGAAACGCAGGATACTGGCTCCATAGCG
Source organism: Tragelaphus eurycerus (assembly GCA_935064755.1). Taxonomy (NCBI): domain Eukaryota; kingdom Metazoa; phylum Chordata; class Mammalia; order Artiodactyla; family Bovidae; genus Tragelaphus; species Tragelaphus eurycerus. The sequence goes on from CAKXYN010000083.1 coordinate 3,767,497, forward strand.
GAGATGCACACGATAGGGGTGATTTCAGTGAGTTCAGACTCTTGCATCTTCCCAGGCTGCTGTTTTGTTTTGGTTTAGTCGCCTGGTCCTGACTGATTCTTTGTGACCCCATGGACTCATGCAAGCCCACCAGGATCTTCTGTCCATGGGATTCTCCAGGTAAGAATACTGTAGTGGGTTGCCATTTCCCTCTCCATCCCATGCATAGAAAAGCTCTAAATTCCTTAACTCGGGATATCTAGTTTTCTTTCATGCCAATAATCTTTTGATTTCAGACTACCTGCCCTTTGCTGTAAAACTTCTATATAACCTGGCTCTTCCTCGCCCCTCTTAGAGGAAGTTCATTCAGGATCTCTTGAGATACTGTCTCCTAGGCCTGAAGTCCTAAAAGTTGCCACCAAATAAAATACAGCTCTCAATTTTTAGGTTGTGAATATTTTTAAAGTTGACATTTCTAAATATGACTTTTCTCTTTTGAGGCTTAAAAACAAAACTTACTTAATAAAATAGAAAGATAGCTGGTCTGGGTAGTCTTTGGACAGAGGTTTATAGCATGTCATGGGCCTAACTGACCTGGGTTTGTACTCCTTCCCAGAAGGTGACTGTAGACAAGTCATTTAATCTTGCTGAGCATCGGTTGCTTCTTTTGTAAGATAAAGTAACTGATGCCTACTTGAATCATTGTTTAGAAGATTAATTGTGACATAGGACAACATCTCTGGAGTGCCTGGTATGTTGATGCTGTTCAAAAAACAGTCCATTCTTATCCGATTGACCCCACTCAATTATTTTGCAGCTAAAATAACTCTAGGTTAGATGGGATGTGATTTGCCTAAGGTCACATTTCTGAGTCTGACTCACTCAGCAACTTCTACGTGCTGGACACAGTGCTAACAGATATGACAACAAACAGGCATTGTCCTTCAGGGAGATCACAGCCGACTGGTGACAATCGCAGGGAAGTGGGTAATTAAAGCCCAACCTGGTATATGCTTTGTGAGAAATGATCAACTTGCAATTACTTGCTGAGCATGCTGTGAGCATACCCTTAATTAAATGCAAACCACTATATATTAATAACCTCAGTAAATCCCACAGCAAACCTCATTTTCACTTAGAAATAAAGAAATGGGCAGAGAGATTAATCATGGTTAAGGGAGGCAGGGTTCTCAGAATCAGATTCCAATCTGGGCTTAATGCTTATGAGTATGGGGCCGTGTTATTTTAATCACCTGGGCATCAGTTGTTTACCTCACAGGATCACTGGCAAGATTAAGTGAACTGTGCCTGTGAAGGGTTTGATGGCAGCACGACACTTAGGTTATTATTTGTGGTTGTTGCTTTGTCATTGTGAAGGGTTGCTTTACCTATCCTGGATGTCAAATCCAAGCCCATCCTCCTTCCAACCTCTTCCTATTCCTAAGCTATACTGTATTTCTCTCACCACAGGAACCTGTGGTGGTGGTGGTAGTGGTTTACTTGCTAAGTCGTGTCTGACCCTTGCAACCCCATGGACTGTAGCACAAATCTCTGAACCTGAGATTTCCCAGGCTAGAATACTGGAGTGGGTAGCCATTTCCTTCTCCAGGGAATTCGCCAGGGTATCCTCCGAACCCAGGGATTGAACCTGTCTCTCCTGCATGGCAGGGGTAGTTTTACCGCTGAGCTGCCAGGGATTGTAGCTGACTAGTAGCCCCAAACTATCCAGGGGCTACAGGTCCTCACCAGCCAACAGGCTAGACCATTTCTCACCTGTGAAGACTCTTCCCTTTTTTAGCTGCCCCCAAACTAGACTTGGGTTTAGGCTCCTGGGAAGCTTCAATCTGCAGGGACAGATTGCAGAGAGTGTTTCTACGTCTACCTCCCCTGTCGGCCTCCCAGCTGAGCAGGAGTAGGAATCCTTCATAAAGGCAATTTGCTCATCAGATAAGCTTATCTCTAGGCTGCACTATATCTCCGGGAGAAGAGCCCAGAAGCATTATGGTTCTAAACACAGCCAAGTTCTGTGCTTGCCCCAGAGAGAACGTGTGAACGTTCTGGTCTTTCCTTGGCCCATTTCTCAGATGGCAAAGCTGAGGCGGAGAGAGGTCTTTCTGAGAGATGCCAAAGCTTGGTTGAGGACCACTCCTGGAGGCTACGATTTAGCGAAGGGGTTGACAGAGACTGCACTCAGACACACGAGTTCCGGTTTAGCTCCCGACTTGCTGAGTGAACTTGGGCCTCGGTTTCTTCAACCGTACAACGGAGACAGAAAACTGAAATACGTGTCCTCAAGACACCTAGTTCCTTGCGGACGGTTAGCTCACCGTTACCTGACCGTTGGGCCGCGAGCTCGGGTCCGCCCGCCTACAACCCCCAGAATGCCTTGGGGTGGGCGGGGCGCGGTGACGGACAGGCAGCTCTACGAATTGTCGCCCGCCAAGAGGCGCACGTTGGCGCGTGCGCAGAGGGCGGCGGGCCGGTGGGCTGGCAGCGGCGGACGCGTCGGAGCCGCGGGCGGTCAGGTAGGGGGCGGGATGGAGGGTGGGGGATGCGGGACCGCGGCCGGAGTCGCGGGCGGTGGCCGAGCGGCGCGACGGTGGGCTGTGACGGCGTGCAGCTGTCGTCCACGCCAGAATGGCAGAGCCTGGGGGACCGGATCTGAGGGGCAGGACCGTGGTGGGTGTATGTGGGGAGGGGCGCCGGGTGTGGGTTGCTAGAGGCAGGCTCGGGGCGAACTCGCGGGGGCTCAGGAGCTTGGAGGAGATGCAGCCCGGGAGGGGAGCGAGGGGTTCCGAGATTCGCTGTGCAGCATCTCGGGAGGTATGAGGTAATGTGGGGCCCTGAGGGGAGAAGGGTGCAGCATCTGAGAGATGGGAGGGGACCCGAGAGCCCTGGAGGGATCAAGGGTGCAGAATCTCGGCAGTGTGAAGGGACTGGGGAGCCTCGATGAGATTCGGGGGTGCAGAATCTCAGGTGATTTGAGAGAGTCTGGGGGCAGTAGGCTTTAAGCGGGGTGAGATCTGAGGTCAGAGGGAGCAGAGTCCGGGGCTAGTCTAATTGCCGAGGAGGAAGCGTTTTCCCCGAGTGGAATCTGAGGAAGATCGAGGGGCTGAGTTCTTCAGGGGATCAGCGAGAAGCAAGATCTCTTCAGCAGGAAGAAGACACTTGCCTGAGGTTTGAAGCGACACATGACATGGGTGGGGAAAAGAGGAAGGAGCAAGGTTTGGGGGTGGGGGGTGGGAAGGGGGCAGGGTCCCTGATGGCACCCAGAGGGTGGGGGCTCAGATTGAGGGAGAGCACAGATCTGAGGTGTGGGATCGGGTGTTTAACTGCGATGCAGGGCTGAAGGCTGCAGCGACTTGGAAATAGATGAAAGGATCTTTGTCTGGGGATTCCAGGACACATGAGGGAGGAGTTGGTGGGGGTTGCAGTGAAGACCTCCAAAGGCTGGGATTCTTAGGAGAGTTGAGAACAAGATTTAGCAAGGGTGGAACGGTGGGGTGGAGAGGTACTGGCTGGTCTGTAGAATTAAGAGACTGAACAGAGTTATGGGTTGGTGTCTTGGATTGCGAAAGGAATTTTCCTGAAGTCTCTGCATAGGAAGCAAAAGGAGTTCTGGGGACCCAAAGACCTAGAAGCAATGTATGAAACTGTCTATGAGTGTGTGAACTTTCGCAGAGTTCAGGGATTCAGCAAGAAAGTCGTCACCCCTTGCGATCAGGACTCCTAATGGAACCTGAGTTTCCCTGCAAGGGGCAGAATCTCCCTCACTTGTTAACCAGACATACCTCATTATGTGTGTCAGCTGGTAAAAAATCCGCCTGCAATGTGGGAGGCCAGGGTTCGATCCCTGCATTGGTAAGATCCCCTGGAGAAGGGAAAGGCTTCTGGAGAATTCCATGGACTGTATAGTCGATGGGGTCACAAAGAGTTGGACATGACTGAGTGACTTTCCCTTCACCTCATCATGAGGCAGCCTTGGTGTGACTACTCATTCCACTCTGAACGCGGACCCACTAAAAATGGTTGGCTTCAGAGGAAAAGAGAATGACCAGTCATAAAGCAGGAGACTATTCAAGGTCATCTGCCCAAGCTCCTCTTTGCGTGTCCCTCCAAGCTGTGATGACAGAGAGTGTGCGAGACCACCAGGGGATGAGTGGAACCTGAGGTCAGGTCTTATCTTCCTTATCAGTTATATAAGTAGATAGAATTAATTCTACAGAAGGTGCATAACAGTGGCTCTGTGAATGAGGTCTTTGAACTGGGAGACAAGAAAAAGGGATATCACATGCATTGAGCATTTAGTTCTGTGCCAAGTTCTAAAGAAATGGTTCCTAACTGGCAGTGGTTTTGCCCCCAGGGGACATCTGGCAATGTCTGGACACATTCTTGGTTGTCACATTTAGGGTGTGGAGTACCACCAGCCCCTAATAGGTAGACACCAGGAATATTATTAAACATCGTACAGTGCACTGAACAGCCTCCACAACAGAAGAAGTATCCGGCCCCAAATGGCAACAGTGCCAAAGCTGAGGAACTCTGCTCTAGAGTCACAATCCTGGATTCAGATCTTGGCTCTATCTCTTCCTGATTGTGTGATCTTGAGTGAGTTACTTAAACTCCCTGTGCTTGGCTTTTCATCTGTAAAACGGGTTTAGTAACAGGACCTATGTCATAGATTACTATGATGGTAATCTATAAGTCAGTAAATTAGAATGCTTAGTGTCTGGTGCATAGTAAGTGCATAGTGATTTAGTAGTTTTTAACTTTCATATCTGCTTTCTTAGTTTTCATAACGACCCTATTAAGCAAGCTACAGTATTCAGTTTTACATGTAAGGAAACTAAGGCTAAGGCAGTGACTTATCCAAGGTTCCATAGCCAGAGAGGGCAAAAGTAGGCTCATATTCAGATCTCTGTAACCTGGTATATTCTCTCTTTCTTTGCTTTTTCTTTGCTGGGACCTGCTCAGTCTCACTATATCTATCTCAGCCCATTCCTCTTTCATGAAAGGACTGCCCTGTCTGTGTCACTACCAAATTGAACTCTAAAGGGAATAAATCCATCTGATTAGGTAGGGAGTAGCCCTGGACTTTGTTCTTGATTTGCTTTTAGACCAGGACCCGTGGTGCATAAGGGGAGGAGCTTATTGTTGGCAGACAGGATGAGGTGCAAGAAACTAGAGGATGAGATACGGAGGCCATTGGCTAGAAAAATCACTTCATAGCAGGGGCCGAGGCTGATGGCACCCATACTCTGGAAAGTAACTCCTGTTCTGAATGATCTCTCGTGGGCTTCTTTCCCTTGGGACAGAATAAGGACATCTGCTCTGTCAGCTGGAGGACTAGCTGCAGTTCAGAAACAGGATGGGACCGCATTGGAAGACCGGAAACTCAGCTGGCATATCCGTGCAAACCCCTAGTGAAGATGTGTCATGGAAACTGAGTCAGGCCAGGAATCAGATATCTGAAGTTCAAAATCCTTCCTCTGCTGCTAATTTACTAGGTGTTCATGGGCAAGTACTTGCTCTTATCAAGATCAATCTATTGAAAACACAAATAACTACCATTTATTGGGTGTGCATTATCTCAGTTAATCCTGCCGATGGTCTTACTAACAATCCAGGTGCTATTCTACATTTTACAGATGAAAAAATGAACAGGTTGAATGATTTACCCAAGGCTCCATACCAAATTGCAAAGCAGGGATGTGAGTCCAGATCTATCTGACTTACAAGTTACATTATACTAGTTTTAGTAGGAAGGTGTGTCCAAAACTTAAGAGCCCTCTTCAGAGTGGTTGGTGGTCAAGCGTTTCCCAGGCCCTTGAAATGGACCTTTGTCCACGCATACTGACGTGCAGCCTCTGTGACTCTACCTCCCTTAGTTCCCTCGAGTAGAATAGTCAGATTTAAGAAGCCATTCTTAGGTGTCTTTACCAGCCTCTGAGCCGGAGTGCCATCAATGGTAGTGTCATCATCTAGAAAACTGTAATACATCTTTTGAATAGGTGTGTTTTTTATGGCTGGGAGTTGACACACCTGGACGTGAATCTTAGTTCTGCTGCTTAGTGGCTTTGAGACCTTGGGCAGGTTGCTTTGCTTGGAGCCTAGTTTCCTTATTTAAAAAGAGGAATAACACATGCGTCACACAGTGATGACAAGAGGGAATTTGTAAAAAGTGCCTGACTCTCAGTGAACGGTGCTTTGAGAGCTAGCAGTTATGAGAGGGAGCTGATGCCAGAAGGGGACTGAGTGTAGCTTTGCCAATTCTGTGAACCTAAGCAGCCCCCTCCTGTCCCGTCCCAAATTCCCTTCCCCTCCTATACCTTTCCTAGGATCCGCTTCCTGATCCTTTCATCAAAATCTCATGATTAAATGGGTGTGTGTTATATGCAGAGAAAGGAGCTCAGAGTTGAGTGGGTTGAGATGAATTGGAAGTTCCCTGAAAAGACTGCTGACTTTCCCCTTGTCCTATATTCCTTGCGTCACCCGAAGATGCAGAAATCCTTTTCCCAGTCCTACAGTTTTGGAGGACAGTAAGACAGACAAGTGTTTTTCCAGAAGACTCCATTATTGATTTAACCTGCCTCTGACCTGCTGTAACTAGAGTTTTCTTTCCCACAGACATGTCCTCCTGGGTTGTTTTCTGTGTCCCAGACAGGTGCAGCTGTGGGGTCATGCTTGCATTTCCCTATAAGTACCTACCTGAGAAGTTTATCTTAGCTCTTGGCAGGTACCTTAAATGCCCTGAGTAATCTGACATTCAGAATCCTCTCCCCCCTACAGAACTGGGTGAGTGTCGGACGAACACCTCACTGACTTTCTTAACGTGAGCCGTGTTAGCCACTCCTGGAGAGTGACTGTTGTATGCACTTGATAGGCACTCGATTCAAGCTGGAGGAATAAATAAGGTTTATAAAGCTGTCATGAAATGTGAAAGTCTTGCAAAAAATCCAAACCAGGGGAGCATATCAGTAATAGGATGAATTTTCATGTCCTGTCAGAGAAAGTGCAAGTAGTTTCACACGTTTTCTAGTTTCTACGTGAAGAGCTCTGTTCCTGTTTTTGCTCAAAATTGTATCCCCAGTGTTTTCATGGAGCTAGACTCATAGTATGTGCTCAGTGAAGATCTGTTGTTTAATTAATTGCTTAAAGTCCTCCAGTTCATAGCCTAAGTCCCCCAAGGGGCTAACAGAAGTATAGGGAATAGACACTATCTCATGATAGGGATTCAAGCATTGGATGGAGATTTGAAGGTCATCTCTAATCCTTTGATTCTGAGATCAGTGAAAACAATCTCCAGGGAAGGTTCAGAATTTTAATTTTTGAAATGTATTATCCGGTATCTTGGGTACTGTCGCCTTTTGAAAAGTGCCTATTCATTCCTTCTCATTGGCTGGCAGTCACTGCCGCTGCTCCTGCTGCTACTAAAAAGCTATTATTTATTGCATAGTTAATTGTGTACCCCTCTTGGTATTTTCTGCACAAGAGAAGCTGTGAATTCACATGCCCATCAGTTTCTGACATGGATAGTGTCCTCAAATCAAATTCCTTCAGAGCTGAACAGTTCATTAGCAATCTTTATGTGCCTTTATCAGAGAAGGCGATGGCACCCCACTCCAGTACTCTTGCCTGGAAAATCCCATGGACGGAGGAGCCTGGTAGGCTGCACTCCATGGAGTCGCTGAGGGTCGGACACAACTGAGCGACTTCACTTTGACTTTTCACTTTCATGCATTGGAGAAGGAAATAGCAGCCCACTCCAGTGGCACCCCACTCCAGTACTTTTGCCTAGAAAATCCCATGGACAGAGGAGCCTGGTAGGCTGCAGTCCATGGGGTCGCTAGAGTCAGGCATGACTGAGCGACTTCACTTTCACTTTTCACTTTCATGCATTGGAGAAGGAAATGGCAACCCACTCCAGTGTTCTTGCCTGGAGAATCCCAGGGACGGGGGAGCCTGGTGGGCTGCCGTCTATGGGGTCACACAGAGTCGGACACGACTGAAGTGACTTAGCAGCCAGTGTTCTTGCCTGGAGAATCCCAGGGACATTGGAGCCTGGTGGGCTGCCGTCTATGGGGTTGCACAGAGTCGGACACGACTGAAGTGACTTAGCAGCAGCAGCAGTATGTGCCTTTATATGCCATAAGAGTAAAGATTCTTCATCCTTTCCAATGCAGTTTGTAAACTGAATGCTTTGCTCATCCTGGTACTAATGTTAATAGTGTTCTGATTGTTACTAAAATTATGATAAAGAGCAATTTTTCTCCACATATCTACCAGTTTCCAGGCTAAACACTTTATATGCATTATCCCTAATTATCACAATAAACTGCTTATAAAGCAAGAAAACAGGTTTAGTGAGGTTAAATAACTTGCCTCCTGGCCTACAACTTGTAAATGACATGCTGATTTGATCCCAGTTCTGTCTGACTTCAAGGTGCCTGGGTTTTTGTTATTATTCTGCTCCCAAATATCATGGACTGGGAAAGGCTAGTGGTGCCAAAAGCAGCCAGGATTTGACTACAGAATTTTCCTGAGTCTTAGGGCAGCTGGAACAAAAACAGCTTAAGGGGTGGATTCTCATCTAGTGCTGAATCAGAGCTAGGCTAATATCACTATGAAGTGCGCAGTATGAATCAGGAGATCAAAGAAATTAGTGGGGGGGTGGGGTAAGCTGAGGTGAGATGAAGTGACAGTGATGGGTCAGGAGTTGACAGTACAAAGTGCACAACAGGAAATACACTCGTAGTATCAGGAAGGCGGCCAGAATTATAAATAACAGGTTGAGGGTTCGTTCTGATTGGTTTTAGATTTCACAGCTGGCAGAAAACGGGCAGCTAACTTAAGGACTTGGGATGATAAGATAGTTCCTTTCACAGGTACATCTTTTCAAGGGAAATTGAGTACAAATTGACTTCCCATCTGAATTCCTTTTGGTTTTAACCAGGTGTATCCTTCTGGAAGAGAGGAGCCATATCTGCATGTCACATATCTGCATGTCACATAGCTGCATATCAGACGAGGCTCCTGCTGAAAGCAGTGTTCTCAAGTTCCCAAGACATGGTTCAGGCCTTTTTCAGGTCTGAGGCTATCTCCATGCCTGATGCTTTAGTGATGGGACTTCATGCTTCCTGGCAAAGCATGGCAGCTTTAGGAAAGGAATCCTTGATGTTTTCTTCTGCCTCAGAGAGCCTGGTGGAGCTGCAGACAACTGAGATATTTTGGGACATAGACGTGGGCATAGTAAATTCATTTTTTTAAGTGGATGGCTTGAAGAGGGAGGCAGGAAGCTTTTTAATTGAAGGAGGTGGTATGATATTTCAGAAAACTTGGAGAAAGAATGTGCTGGTATTTTTACAAGTTGGCAGACTTGTTTAATTAGCTGATCTGCAGTGCCAGTTCTGAGAAGAACAGATGTCCCCATGCATTGTGAGGTAACATGCTCTCGATCCAGATACCAAATGTTGCCCTCAGTCTGCTGTCCCAGGTGATGAAAGAGAGAGCTGAAGCTATTGGTTTAGAATTGAGGATGTTTGTATGGATCCTGAATTGAGGTTTCTATCCATATTTCTATACTATTGCACCCAGACCCATGACATTTAAGTCTTTAGCATTCACAGCTTCAGATGTTCACATGAGACCTTTTAGGTTCATGACAGGTGGTAATGTGTTATTTTTGTTGAGGCATGGATTTGAGTTGTAATAGGTTGCCAGGCTGGTGTGTGGGAGTGGGTCACTCAACTAATAAATCAATCTAACCCACTCTATGGCAGCTAAACCTCATTCTTTATTAATTGTGGAGAAAATTATATGCTATAAGGCAGCATTTCTCAGAGTATGGTCCAGAGACCAATGTTACAGGAAAAGAAAAAGCTTGAAGCAATGTTGGGTTAAACAGAGCTATCGGTTCTGCATGCTTCCCCCGTGTTTGCACCATGTGACCCTGAGCCAGTTTTTCTGAGCCTTAGCTTCCTCATCTGTAAAATATGGTAATAAAAATAGTATCTGCATCGCAGGGTCATTATGAAGATTAAATGAGACTAAGTGTATGGAGCATCTGGGCCTTCCCAGGTGGCACAGTGGTAACGAATCTGCCTGCCAATGCAGGAGACGCAGGTTCAATCCCTGGGTTGGGAAGATCCCTTAAAGGAGGAAATAGCAACCAGCTCCAGTGTTCTCACCGGGAAAGTTCCATGGACAGAGGAACCTGGAGAGCTATAGCCCGTGGGGTTGCAGGGTCAGACATGACTGAGCGCCTGGGTGCACACAGATAATGGAGCGTCTGGCCTGATGTCTAGCATATTGTAGGCACTAGACGTATACTCCTTCTCTTCCAGTAGAAGGAAAATGGGATTTCAGGGAGGTTGGATAGACCTTAGACAAATGGTTCATGGCCACTCCTAAATATCTGTCAGACTGTGATGCAAAGCTAAATACGGGGGACGATTTGTAATACGTATTTCCACACAGACTCCCCTATGGGTGGAGAAAGAATGATGCTATTTACAAAGCTTTCCTCAGCTTGCTGCATTGCCTTTAAAACCAAGCTAGCTTCTCCTCTTCCTCCTCCTCGTCCTCGATGGTTGACCATCTGCAGATCACAAGACTGCACAGGTGCAGCTGTAGGATTTGCATTTAAGAAGGGCTGGATTTATCCTTGTGCTTCACCTTGCTGGAATTATTCATTCTACTTTTGGGGTATAAATTGACACTGACATAAGGCTGCAGAGCACTGGGATGTCTGTGGTTCTACTTCATGAGCATATGTGGATGCAGGAGGGTGGGAGAATTCATAGGCATGTACTGCTTGGGGGGTGGGTGTGGGGGGTGTGTGTTTCAGACCAAAAATAAACTGTCCTGATAAGGCACTACCATTTCTCAGATCATCCAGGCTTGAGACTCTGGCCTTCTTAGCTCCACCTCTTCCCACCCCAGTCCACTTGGCTAACAAATCTTAGTGATCGTACTTATGCGTATTGCTCAAAGGCATCTTCTTTCCATTTCCACAAACTGCTCCCTAGTTCAGGCTGCCCGGAACCTTTGCCAGGCAGTTTTGCAGTATCTTCCAAACTAGTTTCTCTCCCTTTTCCCCGACTCCATTCAACCTGTGATCATATCAGTTCCCTGCTCCAAAACATGCACTGTTTTTCTATGTCCATCAGAAGGAAGTTCCACAGTCTCATTTTGACTCTGAAAACTCCTTATAATCATTCCCTAGTCTGCCCTTCCACGCCAGTCAGCGACTGAATGAGTGACGGTCACGATCCACTACGTTTCTTGAGTGAATGAACTCACAGAGGCAGGGGAATAATGGCTTCTTTTTCTCTTTAGCAGGGTTTGTCTCTCCAGAGCATGAACGCACAGCCGTTCAGTCCCGGGTGGTGCTAGCAGGCCCCTTGGAAAGAAGAGTCATGGCCGCGGCGGCAGCCTCTCACCTGAACCTGGACGCCCTACGGGAAGTGCTGGAATGCCCCATCTGCATGGAGTCCTTCACGGAGGAGCAGCTGCGGCCCAAACTCCTGCACTGCGGCCACACCATCTGCTGCCAGTGCCTGGAGAAGCTCCTGGCCAGCAGCATCAACGGCGTCCGCTGTCCCTTTTGCAGCAAGATCACCCTCATCACCAGCCTGGCCCAGCTGACCGACAACCTGACGGTGCTGAAGATCATCGACAAGACGGGGCTCAGCGAGGCGGTGGGGCTGCTCATGTGCCGCTCCTGCGGACGGCGGCTGCCGCGGCAGTTCTGCCGCAGCTGCGGTGTGGTGGTGTGCGAGCAGTGCCGGGAGGCGGAGCACCCACCGCCGGGGCACTGCACGCTCCCGGTCAAAGAGGCCGCGGAGGAGCGGCGGCGGGACTTTGGCCGGAAGTTGGCGCGTCTGCGGGAGCTCATGGGAGAGCTGCAGCGGCGGAAGGTGGCCTTGGAAGGTGTCTCCAAGGACCTTCAGGCCCGGTATAAGGCGGTCCTCCAGGAGTACGGGCACGAGGAACGCAGGGTCCAGGAAGAGCTGGCTCGCTCCCGGAAGTTCTTCATGGGCTCGGTGGCCGAGGTGGAGAAGTCCAACAGTCAGGTGGTGGAGGAGCAGGGCTACCTGCTGAACATCGCCGAGGTGCAGGCTGTGTCCCGCTGCGACTACTTCCTGGCCAAGATCAAGCAGGCCGACGTGGCGCTCCTGGAAGAGGCGGCCGACGAGGAGGAGCCCGAGCTCACGGCCAGCTTGCCCCGGGAGCTCACCCTGCAGGACGTGGAGCTCCTCAAGGTCGGCCACGTGGGCCCCCTCCAGATCGGGCAGGCGGTCAAGAAGCCCCGGACGGTCAACATGGAAGACTCGTGGGCCATGGAGGCGGCGGCCTCTGCAGCACCTTCCTCGGTTACGTTTAAAGAGATGGACGTGAGCCCCGAGGACATGGGGGCCAGCCCGAGGGCCTCGCCTGCCAAGCAGCGGGGTTCCGACCCAGCCGCCAACATCCAGCAGTGCCTCTTTCTCAGGAAGATGGGGGCCAAAGGCAGCACCCCGGGCATGTTCAACCTCCCAGTCAGTCTCTACGTGACCAGTCAAGGCGAGGTGCTGGTTGCTGACCGTGGCAACTACCGCATACAAGTCTTTACCCGCAAAGGCTTTCTGAAGGAAATCCGGCGCAGCTCCAGCGCCATGGATAGCTTTGTGCTGAGCTTCTTTGGGGCCGACCCGCCCAACCTCACTCCTCTGTCAGTGGCCATGAATTGCCACGGGCTGATCGGCGTGACTGACAGCTATGACAACTCGCTCAAGGTGTACACCTTGGACGGCCACTGTGTGGCCTGTCACCGGAGCCAGCTGAGCAAACCCTGGGGCATCACAGCCCTCCCGTCCGGCCAGTTTGTGGTGACCGACGTGGAAGGTGGGAAGCTCTGGTGCTTCACGGTTGACCGGGGCGCGGGGGTGGTCAAATACAGCTGCCTCTGCAGCGCCGTGCGGCCCAAGTTCGTTGCCTGTGATGCTGAAGGCACCGTCTACTTCACCCAGGGCCTGGGTCTCAACCTGGAGAACTGGCAGAACGAGCACCACCTGGAGGGCGGCTTCTCCATAGGCTCCGTGGGCCCCGACGGGCAGCTGGGTCGCCAGATCAGCCACTTCTTCTCGGAGAACGAGGATTTCCGCTGCATCACGGGCATGTGTGTGGACGCCCGTGGTGATCTCATCGTGGCTGACAGCAGTCGCAAGGAAATCCTCCACTTCCCCAAGGGTGGGGGCTACAGTGTCCTTATCCGAGAGGGGCTTACCTGTCCGGTGGGCATTGCCCTCACTCCAAAGGGGCAGCTGCTGGTCCTGGACTGTTGGGATCATTGCATCAAGATTTACAGCTACCATCTGAGAAGATACTCTACCCCTTAGGGGCTGGGGAATATCCGTTGCTTCTGCTCCCCAACCACCTACCCTTCCCTTATCTCTTGGTTGTTGGCGGTACTGTAGAGTAGACTTGGCCTGTGTCTTGACTCCAACTGGCTAGTTCTAGAAGTTTAGAAGCTCTGACTTTTAGCATTGTTGTTGTTGTTGTTTTAAATTTGTATTCTTTCCTCTCAAAGTTTAGAGCTTTAACAGATGCAGTATCCCCCATAGGACATGTGATTTGAGGTTAGCTGACATTTGATTAGAATGTAGGCCCTTCCAAGGCTTCAGTAGAGAGCCTTCTGCCCCTGTATTTGAAATCGTCCCTTGTATTGAGTCCTTGTTGATTTCCCCTCCTTTTGGCTTTGGTAACTCTGGTCCCTTCCTTCCTTCCTGTTCTAACATGCTCCATCGGTGGGGCTTTCCCTTTAACTTGCTGCATTCAATGTGCACGCTGCAGTGGGACCTACTTCACCTTTCCATGACACTTCAGACATCACACCTCTGTGACGTGGTGTCTCAGGTCTGACCGCCTTTACCAGTTTGAGAGACCATTCGCTTACTGCCACCATGGGAGCTCCACACTCCCCACCGGGAAGCAGTACTTTCCTGGCTCTAGGGGTTTTGCGATATCTTGGATTGGTTTCTAATTTCAGGTGTGACCAAGAATCTAGGGCAGAAAATGGATCGACCCCCATTGGTTGGTGTTGAAGACTTTAGCCTGGGAATCGCTTGCCTTTTAAAGGAGCACGTGGATTGGAAAAGTTATGCCAAAGCACAGGAAGATGGAAATAAAATGCTACTATAGTCAGTAGACAATGAGTAGTCTCTAGAGTGCATCCATTTTTCATATTAACCTCTATCCACTGACTTGTGGTAGGATCTGTCTGTGGAATTGTACAACACAGGCCAGGGCCAAGAAAGTGGGGAGGTGGACGCATCTCATTTTCATTACTAAAACAAAACTGTTGTGCATTTTCCCCAAGTGAGTGCATAATTTTTGGTTGGGGGATTTATTTCCATCCCTTTATCAAGCATTAAATAATTGATAACTGTTTCTTCATCACTTGTGTTAATGTCTTTTAATTGAATCTGAGATTGGGGAGGGGAGGGAAGGGATAAGTTGTGCCTTGCTGCTTTGCTTCCAGACCTGACACTGCATTTTTTGAGAGCAGTATGAATCTACCTAGGTCACCATTCAGCAAAAATCACCATTATGTAGAGATAATCCAAAACTTACTCCCACATACATGGGTACAGAATCAGCCCTCAAGGTCTATAGTCACCAACACCATGTTCTAAACTCAGCATCCACCATCTGCTTTATCCTTAGAATTAAAATTCAGAAAAGAAACCTGTGCTTTTAGGAAGATCAGAGGTGGGTGAGGGACTTTGTGACAAGGTTCCTCAGGCTCTGGTGTTTACCAAGCAATGTATTGTGTGCCCTGGGTCCAGGGCTAATGACAAGTCAAAGAATATACTTTGCTTGCACAGAAGCAAAATCTGCTAAGCCAAGCTACTAAAAAAAAAAAAAAAAATGGTGATGGCGTTGCTTTTTTGGCTTCTGTTGTGATATCTGCCAAAGGATAGGAAAGGAGCTAATTAAAATGATGTCGAACTGGTTTGTCTTGTGCTTTACACCTGGAGAAAGCCCCGTGTTCTGATTATGAACGTGCATCTGACTTCTAAAGATTATATAATTGAGAGGAAATCGATCCAATTAAAAGTGCATCACGGATGACTCCACCAGTTATTACAGCCACTTTATCTGTGGGGGCACCTGGCAGCAGGAGGTCTATCTCTGCTGTCAGCGGGGACTTGCTGAGGCAATAACAGTGGCCCAGGACTTTGGCACAAGGTTTGCGGCAGAGAAGTGGATATAACATTGCTGGCTGGCTTGACATAACAATGCCAGGAATCCTCCCGCTGCCTACGCTTTGGGGAGGAAGTGCCATCACTGTTGCATTCAGCATTTAGGTGTACCCCATCTCTGAACCACACTCCTGCCTTGGCCTTCAAATGCAGCAGGCTACCTGCTGATTCAGAATAGAAGTAAATATGAGTGCTTTTGTTCCTTTGCTGTGATATTTTAGGTTGTGCTTGGGACAGTCAATTTTCAGTTACCTACCACGTTGACTAAATTGCAGAGTATAGCCCCAAGACTCTAGTTTACTCAGTTACAGCCATTTGTGTGTGTGTGTGTGGTTTTCTTGTTATCTGAATAAGGGCAGTGATTGCCTCACATGTGAGTCTGTCATGTAAAACAGATTGAAATGCAGCTATTCTGACAGAAGCAGGCTGTGGGCCAGAAGAACAAGCCCTCGCCTAAACTCCTGGGTACAATTGCTAAACTTGCGACTATAGAACATGATCTGAAAACCACTGATCACAGCATCACTTAGCTTCCAGTTCATGTTTTTGGCCATGAGGCTATGGGCAAGTCACTTAACCCTTCCTCTTACGGAAACTGATCGATCTTTGCCTCTATGATGGGTGTAAGATGTAAAATAATGTTAAAATACCTGCTACTGTTCTTGGCATACTCAATCAGCCGAGTTGTCTTAAGAGTGGGTTTAGGTTGTTCTGACCACTTCAAGTAATACCTCCCCTCTTTCCTGTTGTTACAGCTTCCTATTTCCCAACCAAAACCCTTCTCAGGCATTTCTCCCCTCTAACCCTAAGTCTCCAAATAAATCTGGTCACCTGTTCCTTTCTACTACCGTTCTACCTACTTCATGTTTCTGTCACTGCATAAATCACTGTGTTGCAATTGTTTATCCATATATCTAAGCTCTACTGAAGGTCAGCTTTAATCTCTAGCTAAGAACATGTAGCATGATGCTTAATACACAGTATGTCCTCAGTTATTTAACTGGATGTTATTTACATGACTTAATGTGACAGCAGGCCCTCCCGTAACCTGAGTCTTCCTAACACAACACTCTTACATTGGATGAAAGATACAAAAGAGTTTATCTGAGAGTAAGATATGTTAAAAAAAAAAAAAACAAAAAACTAAAGACAGATGACTTACAGATTCAATAAGTCCCTGCTTTCCTTTATTGTTGTGAATGTGCTGTTTGTGAATGTCACTCAGTCGTGTCCGACTCTGCAACCGCATGGGCTGTAGCCAGCCAGGCTCCTCTGTCCATGGGATTCTCCAGACAAGAATACTGGAGTGGGTTGCCATTTCCTTCTCCAGGGGAGCTTCCCAGCCCAGGGACCAAACACTCCTCCTGCATTGGCAGGCGGGTTCTTTAACCCCCGTGCCACCTGGGAAGCCCCATCATTCTGAGTAATTACATAGAATTTAAAGTTTCAGAACAATGTTTCCTTCCATATCTGAGTACCTACGGTGATCCTGGCACTATGCCAAATGTTCAGAAATGAAAAAAAAAAAGTAATATAACTTTCTCATAAGTTATTTTACAGTCTTTCTGGAGCATTTGGAATTGAATTCCATTGCCCTGGTCTTCCTCAAAGGCCAGGGACAGGCACTATCTGAATGATGGTGAGAGTCGACCCCAATGTACTCTCCAGCCTGAGATAGTCCACAGAGGGCTACTCCATTATTCCAATCAGCAGGATAAACTTGCCTGGAGTCTTAGTGTTCCTGTGGGTAAGGCAAGTAATGCTTAAGTAGTTGTACTCTTTAATCTCATACTAATTAATGGCCTCTTAAAAGTGAAGCGTTACCAGCTCCATAGGAGGGAAATGCAAGGCAGAGCCTAGTAGGAAATGCAGGGCTCTATCTTGTACCTGACTAGGCTGCTGATCTGCACTCAAGACAAGCAGCTTCTCAAGGGATCACAAAACAAATTACAGATAAGAAATAGCAGATGCCTGCATGAATGTTACAAGCAGGGCAGTAGTGAGCAAGGAGGCTGTTTAGCAAAATACTTCACATTCCAGAACTTTGGCTATATCTTGTCAATATCATGAATATTCATGATACCCTAAGTCTGAAGTTAAGAAGTTCTGGGATCAGCAATGCATTCCGGTGGGAAAGTCGCTGGCCTTGATCTGTATCTGAATCACAGCTCTGCCCCTGAACTAGCCATGTGACCTCGGATGAGCACCATACCTCTGCATCAGCTTGCCTATCCTTATAAAGAGAAAGTTGGATTCGATCATCACTAAAGTCTCTTCAAGTTCTATGATTTTGTTTTACCAACTAGAATTGTGGTTGAGTTTCACCCCCTACCAACACCAATGTTTTTGTATAATTCTTTTGTGTAATTTTATTGTGTTTACATTAGAGTAGAAAGAACCTGTACTTTGTAATCCGCCCCACTATAGTTCAGTTGTTTACCCCAACTGTTATGACTTTGGGTCTCTTGCTAACTATTGCCACTCTGTTGAGCCACTGTTTTCTCATCTTGTAGAAGGAGATGACCAGTTATGTTTTAAAGGGCTGTTGTGAGAATTAAAATATACTAATGGGACAGTATGTATCAGATCAGATCAGATCAGATCAGTCGCTCAGTCGTGTCCGACTCTTTGCGACCCCATGAACCGCAGCACGCCAGGCCTCCCTGTCCATCACCAGCTCCCGGAGGTCACCCAGACTCGCATCCATCCAGTCAGTGATGCCATCCAGCCATCTCATCCTCTGTCGTCCCCTTCTCCTCAGCTTCTAATTCAGAAAATGGGAGGTGCTCAGGAAATGTGATTTCCATTGTAGGGGGCAAAGACCTCCTGACCCCCAACCTCCCAGCTGCCATGGTGAACTGATGCAGATTTTTCAAGTTAACACTGGGGGAGATTTCAGACCTGCTCTGGTGATTCAACCGCACTGCTCAGTTTCTTAATTAAAAAGCCTATTGGAAGAAAAGTGGTATTGCCACAGGGGCAGAGGCAAAGTTTTCACAGCAATGTATCCCACTAGGAAAGCTGCACATAAAAGCTAGAGGCTAATGATTTGATTGAAGTCAGTAGGATGGCATCTTGACTCTTGGCAGAAACAAGCACGTCTACCTATCCCTCTACATGGCTAGCGTAAAGGCATTTTTCTTCCAGGTCAATATTCATTAACTCAAATAATTACAAAAATCAAAATAAGCCATAAATCTCATTGTTAGGTGGGGGTAATATATTGCAGTTAAAACTTGGGCTTTGTAAGCATGCGGGGGCTGAGTTCATTCTTGTTTCCCTCACATGTTAGTTCTCTGACCATGGAGTCATTTAGCCTCTCAGCTTCAGTTTCTTCGTAAATAATAAAATGATACTGTTTACTGCATTGTTCTGAAGAGATGATCGATGTAAAACACTTAGCAGACTTTCTGCTTGTAAGTTTCATTTTGTAAACTTTAAATAGTGGAAAATATCATATTATAGTAAATTTCTAAAAAGGTTACCCACATTTTTGTGACAGCAGAATCATAGGAACTGGTGAGGTGAAAATTTATTTCCCTCAAAGGAAAATTATTTAGTAACTTACTGAATTCTGGAGTGAATAAGAGTTGGATGACTGTAAGTCAAATGCTTATCTTTCCTATAAAAATAAAACCAAGATTTTCTTTAAGTGACTTACTCAGTTTGCCTGGCTATAACTATAATGCCACTGCATATTTTCACAGAATATTAATATTTAGTTCTTTCATTTATTCATTCACTTACTCATTAGACACACACAACATCTACTGTGTTTTGCTCATGGAGTACTGAATGCAAAGATGAATCAGTCATGAACCCTGCATGCAGTCAGGTAGCTTGTAGTCTGGCTGGAGAGATATGGAATGTAAAAAAAAAAAAAAAAAAAATACAAATATACAGAATAAGATCAATGGTGCGAGATAGAAATAGAGTGCCAAGTGTTTAGGAAAAGTCTGCTTCTAGCTGAGAGGATCTGCTTACTGAAGGGCCTTGTAAGAAGAGGGAGTATCAGGAACACAGGCACAGCATTCCAGGGAAAAGTGAGAAGTTGGGACCAGCATGAGGCACACATCACAGGAGTGAGGGGGCATTAAAGCAATTCAGAGGTTGAAAGTGATCCATTTGTCCACAATCTTTCAAGTAAAAATGCAAGTGGTGGTGTTCATTTTTTTTTTCCTGCCCAAAGCCATATCATTTATTCCTATCAGTACCCATGGCTCAAGGAGGCTTCATTCTTACGGAGGTGGCAGCATATGAATGAGAATCTCCTCAGAGACCTAAGGAGGCCAGGGTGCAAGAAGGGGTAGTTTGAAAATGCACCAGTCCCTATCCCCAACCCCCAGATTCTACTATATCTCTTTATTGGGAATCTCTCAATGAAAGTGTCTCAGAAATTGAATTTTCTGCCTTTCTAAAATCCTGAAATAATATCTAATTGTGTGAGTGTGTGCTCAGTCATACCCGACTCTTTGCGACTGCATTCACTGTAGCCCTCCAGGCTCCTCTGTCCGTGGAATTTTCCAGGCAAGAATACTCAAGCAGGTTGCCATTTCCTTCTCCAGGGGGTCTTCCCGACTCAGAGATCAAACCCATGTCTTTTGTCTCCTGCAGTGGCACTGTGCCACCTGGGAAGCCCCCTCAAAAACCTAAGATAAATGAGTTTTGGTATCTTGATAAAACTTTGTACTAGAATCTGAATCCCTTTTGGATACTTGAGGTTGACAGCTTTCCAAACCTACCATACTCTTTTCACCTTCTGCCCTATATCCAGACATGCTGCTAAGAATGCTCAAGTACTTCCACCTGTGGTGCCAGTGGGAGGTCCCAACCACACAAGTCCTAGGCCCTGCATGAGAATCCTCACTGCAGCCGCATCTCCAAGTCACCATAAAAACCATGATGGCCTCCTTTTCCTGCTCTTAAGCCATTTCTGAACCTGCTAGGGAGCTCACATTGCTCTTCCCATAAACCCTCATTCTGTGACCTAGAAGCCTTTTCATATCACCCACTTGGTAGGTGGATAGCATCATCCATTTCAACATCTGAACCAAGTGATAACCCCAACCTCTGCCATAATAAGCAGTGTTTAGGCAATAGCCGGAGAAGGCAATGGCACCCCACTCCAGTACTCTTGCCTGGAAAATCCCATGGACGGAGGAGCCTGGTAGTCTGCAGTCCATGGGGTCGCTAGGAGTTGGACACGACTGAGTGACTTCACTTTCCCTTTTCACTTTCATGCATTGGAGAAGGAAATGGCAACCCACTCCAGTGTTCTTGCCTGGAGAATCCCAGGGACGGGGGAGCCTGGTGGGCTGCCGTCTATGGGGTCGCACAGAGTCGGACACGACTGAAGCGACTTAGCAGCAGCAGTGGCAGGCAATAGCCACCACCCCGGTCCTTTATTCTCTTGCTTTGGTTTGCTAACTGGCTCCCTTGTTTTCTGAGGCACTGCTTGCTGGCAAGCGTGTACTTTGAGCTGTGTTGCTTCTGGTACATTTGCTGAGCCCTACCACACCTTTCTTTTATCAGTTTAACTGAACTGGGAGATGTGATAATTGGTACTTAGGGAGCAAAGTGGTCCTGGGTCATGTGTCCTGGCCCCAATCTATCTGTGTCTCAGAATCATGCATCTAGATTCCAGCATAACCTGTGACATCAGGGGAATGACTCTTGCCCCATGATTACTGGTTGGTCGTCTCAACCAAGCATTGCCTCCATTCCATAAAGAGCTAGGGAAACACTGATGCCTTGTGCAATTCGTGGGTCTACTGGTGGTGGTTCCCAGGCAGGAAGAGCAGCCACGATGTGGAACACTGTGGGCCACACTCTAAAAGCAGATGGCTCACGAGGACTCTACAAAATGTCTCTGCTGCTACTATGTCACTGTTGGTCAAAACAAAAGATCCCAATCTTCAGCGCTATAGAGAAAATCATCCAAGGTCTCCCCGTGACATAGCCAGTGGGTTAATTTAAATTCAGCTTAAGCCTTGTGTCCTTAAACCCTATAAAGAAGCCATTGCTATAAGGAAGGTCCTAGTCTTGATGATACAGATTTGCTACTCTGGAAGAAGAAACTTATAAATACAAGTAGGGTTGTGAAGCTGAGAAGGCAATGGCACCCCACTCCAGTACTCTTGCCTGGAAAATCTCATGGATGGAGGAGCCTGGTGGGCTGCAGTCCATGGGGTCGCTAGGAGTCGGACATGACTGAGTGACTTCACTTTTTTCACTTTCATGCATTGGAGAAGGAAATGGCAACCCATTCCAGTGTTCTTGCCTGGAGAATCCCAGGGACGGGGGAGCCTGGTGGGCTGCCGTTTATGGGGTCGCACAGAGTCAGACACGACTGACGCGACTCAGCAGCAGCAGCAGCAGCAGTAGCAGCAGGGTAGTGAAGGTGCGCCCCAGTCCCTCACCAAAAACTGTATAGTAACCACCAAAAGAAAAAAAATCAATACAGGAGGAGGAAATAAACAACAAACTGAAAGAGAGGTCACAGAGTGACCCAACTAGAAATTCAAAATTTACTAAAAGAATTCATAGAAAAAATAAAAAAAGATTGAAGACTGCTAACTGGTTTTTGCACCTTGACAACCTGAGCTCTGAATTAGCTTTTAACATCTGCTGAAATGCACCAGTTATCAAACTTTCATGACTTTTAACCAATACTAGGGATCAAATTAGATTTACATGTGGGGATTCCCCTAAATTTAAACAAGGTACCCCCTAAAACCTTACGGGAGTTACTGAGGACATTTCAGGATATGTAAGGAAGACAAATAGGTACACCTCACCTTAATCATCAGAACTAGTGCCCTGCCTAGATTCCCCATAGCCTTAACACTCATTACCCTGAAATATTCCATACTGAGTATGGATGCTATGACCCAATGAGTAATAAATTAAAATCGAATTAAGTTTTGGCACTTAGAATTGGCTTACCAAAATAGGAGCACATGGACCCTGCCCCCTCCCATTAGTTAAAATAGTTAAGATGGCCCAGTTTAAACAGAGCCTTGGAGGTTTAAAAGTCATTTTCAAGACCTATTTAGAAAAAGATTGATTATCCCCACCGCTGCATTATTTTAAAGCCCAATTTACCCTGTTCTTAAACCTGGAAAGACTGAATAAAACCTCACAATGGATTACTGCAACCTTAATGCTGACACCCCATCCATTAAGGCTTCCATACCAATTACTGAAATTATAAATTCCATCCAATCAATAACTGGTAAATACTTTGCAGCAATAGACTTGGCTAATCTGTCATGTGAAAGTGTTAGTCGCTCAGTCGTGTCCGACTCTGCCACTCCATGGACTGTAGCCCACTGTGCTCCTCTGTCCATGGGGTTCTCCAGGCAAGAATACTGGAGTGGGTAGTCATTCCTGTCTCCAGGGGATCTTCCCAACCTAGGCGTTGAACCCACATCTCTTATGTCTCCTGCATTGGCAGGTGGGTTCTTTACCACTGAGCCACTGGGAAAGCCCCACAGGAGGTCCATGAGAGACAGGAGTCAACTAAAGACGCTTCTGCTAGGGACACGCGTACTAAGTTGCTTCAGTCATGTCCAACTTTTTGCGACCCCATGGATCTGCCAGGCTCCTTTGTCCTGGGAAGCCCAGATGTCATTTTCAGTGCCTGTTTCTATCATGTTCAGGGCCTGTTTCAACAGCCTTTCACACACAGTTTGCCTTTGGCTTCAAAGGGACACAATCTCCCATTATCCAGCTACACTAAGGTATCTCAACAAGCCAGGCCGTCAGACCAAATCTTTATAGACAAGATGTCATGCATTCAGCTTTCTTCAGGAGCACAGTAATGGCATCATACCACTCATGCCATCTTCCAAAGACATTAATTTGACACATTCATTGAACACATGCAAACATTCACAAAATAACTCACAAACAGGGCTGGGTCACTGTTCTATGAATTGTACAAGGTCCTGCCACTTTGGTTAAATTTCTGAAAATTGTTCAGCTGATGACCATTCCATTCCTGACACTGTCAAAACCAGCATTTATAATGTTAAAATAAAGTCTGACTCTTTTTAGCCTTTTGGGTTTTGGAGACAATGTATTTCTCACTTAGAAATTTTACTTAAGCCCATTTATACTATTACTCATACATCGGCCTACCTTGATTGGGATCTTGTATAACAAAAGGCTCTATTATCTGCCCAAATTGCAATACAGCAGGCACGCCATTGATGACTCCTGGAGAAGGCAATGGCACCCCCACTCCAGTACTCTTGCCTGGAAAATCCCACGGATGGAGGAGCCTGGTAGGCTGCAGTCCATGGGGTCGCTAAGAGTTGGACATGACCAAGCGACTTCCCTTTCACTTTTCACTTTCATGCATTGGAGAAGGAAACGGCAACCCACTCCAGTGTTCTTGCCTGGAGAATCCCAGGGACGGGGGAGCCTGGTGGGCTGCCGTTTATGGGGTCACACAGAGTCGGACACGACTGAAGTGACTTAGCAGTAGCAGTAGCAGAGACTTCACTTTAAAGGCTACAGCAGTGTCCTCTCATGCCTCCTGGAGTCTCTGGACCATACAGAACCATATTTTGCCCCTAGACTTCTGGTACAAGAAACAGCCCTCCTCATCTTCATGCTATATACCCTTATAGGGCAACATACTGGGCTCTGCTAGACACAGAGGCTGTGTGACTCTCTCTACTCAGCTTCCCACTACCTTAGATCATGGAAATAGCCCCTGAAACCTCCTGTACATCACATTTGTAGCTGGGATGCCCCCCATCCTTAGTCCTTTGTCAGATGTCATGGTGCCAGAGAAAATTAGCAACCCCTCTTTCCTAGACACCTAGATCATCTGGCGAGTCCCTGGGGGTCAACTGAATGACCAGCAAAGGGACTTTCTATACTTTCAAGTTGGCACCATCACCACCATACGATATGGGGTTTTTGCTTTTTAGTTCTTCACTGAGATGTTCCTGATAATGAGACCGAACCCAAGAGTCTGTACAACTGACCAAACTTCATGCAGTCTCCTTTGCGCCAGCTGCCCAGGTCAACAGGCAGCCCCATCTGCCATTTTTACAACTCTTGGGCCATCATCAATGATCTGCTCATCTGGTCTAGCCAATGGCAGCAGCAATTCCCTATCCAAGATTGCCTCTTTGGGGTAAAGAATCCTGAGAATCTCTTGTCTCATAGATACCCAATCTATAAATCAAGATCACATATGTCTCTACACATAGTAAATCCACAATAAGGGGCCTCACTAAAACACTCTCCCCTTCAGAGTTCCAGACATTATTGAGACTGACCAAAGAGCTCATTTCATTTCTTAAAATATATGATGTCAGGCTCTTGTACAAGGCATTTAATGGAACTTGCATTTCCCTTGCCACTCTCAGACTGCAGGCCTCATAGAGTGCCATCAGTTCAGTTCAGTTCAGTCGCTCAGTCATGTCCGACTCTTTGCGACCCCATGGACTGCACCATGCCAGGCTTCTCTGTCCATCACCAACTCCCAGAGCTTACACAAACTCATGTCCATCGAGTCGGTGATGCCATCCAACCATCTCATCTTCTGTTGTCCCCTTCTCCTCCCACCTTCAGTCTTTCCCAGCATCAGGGTCTTTTTAAATGAGTCTGTTCTTCACATTAGGTGACCAAAGTATTGGAGCTTCAGCTTCAGCATCAGTCCTTCTAATGAATATTCAGGATTGATTTCCTTTAGGATTCACTGGTTTGATCTCCTTGCTGTCCAAGGGACTCTCAAGAGTCTTCTCCAACACCACAGTTCAAAAGCATCAGTTCTTTGGCAGTCAGCTTTCTTTATGGTTCAGCTCACAAATCTATACATGACCACTGGAAAAAACAAAGCTTTGACTAGATGGACCTTTGTCAGCAAAGTAATGTCTCTGCTTTTTAATATGCTGTCTAGGTTGGTCATAGCTTTTCTTTCAAGGAGCAAGCATCTTTTAATTTCATGGCTGCAGTCACCATCTGGAGTGATTTTGGAGCTTGCCAAAAATAAAGTCTGTCACTGTTTCCATTGTTTCCCTATCTATTTGCCATGAAGTGATAGGACCGGATGCCATGATCTTAGTTTTCTGAAGTTTGAGTTTTAAGCCAACTTTTTCACTCTCCTCTTTCATTTTCATCAAGAGGCTCTTTTGTTCTTCTTCACTTTCTGCCATAAGGGTGGTGTCATCTGCATATTTGAGATTATTGATATTTCTCCCAGTAATTTTGATTCCGGTTTGTGCTTCATCCAGTCCAGCATTTCTCATGATTAACTCTGCATATAAGTTAAATAAGCAGGGTGATATATACAGCCTTGATGTACTCCTTTCCCAATCTTGAACCAGTCCATTGTTCCATGTTCAGTTTTAACTGTTGCTTCTTGACCTAAATACCGATTTCTCAGGAGGCAGGTAAGGTGGTCTGGTATTCCCATCTCTTTAAGAATTTTCCAGTTTATTGTGATCCACACAGTCAAAGGCTTTGGTGTAGTCAATAAAGCAGAAGTAGATGTTTTTCTTGAACTCTTTCACTTTTTTGATGATCCAGTGGATGCTAGCAATTTGATCTTGGTTCCTCTGCCTTCTCTAAATCCAGCTTGAACATCTGGAAGTTCATGGTTCACATACTGTTGAAGCCTGGCTTGGAGAATTTTGAGCATTACTTTGCTAGCATGTGAGATGAGTACAATTGTGTGATAGTCTGACTATTCTTTGGATTGCCTTTCTTTGGGATTGGAATGAAAACTGACCTTTTCCAGTCCTGTGGCCACTGCTGAGTTCTCCAAATATCCTGGCATATTGAGTGCGGCACTTTCAAAGCATCATCTTTTAGGATTTGAAATAGTTCGACTGGAATGTCATCACCTCCACTAGCTTTGTTCGTAGTGATGCTTTCTAAGGCCCACTTGACTTCACATTCCAGGATCTATGGCTGTGGGTAAGTGATCACACCATCATGGTTATCTGGGTCATGAAGGTCTTTTTGTATAGTTCCTCTGTGTATTCTTGTCACCTCTTCTTAATATCTTCTGCTTCTGTTAGGTCCATACCATTTCTGTCCTTTATTGTGCCCATCTTTGCATGAAATGTTCCCTTGATATCTCTTATTTTCTTGAAAAGATCTCTAGTCTTTCCCATTCTATTGTTTTTGTCTATTTCTTTGCATTAATCACTGGGGAAGGCTTTCTTATCTCTCCTTGCTATTCTTTGGAACTCTGCATTCAAATGGGTATATCTTTTCTCCTTTGCTTTTCACTTCTCTTCTTTTCTCAGCTATTTGTAAGGCCTCCTCATACAACCGTTTTGCCTTTTTGCATTCTTTTTCTTGGGGATGGTCTTGATCACTGCCTCCTGTACAATATCATGAACCTGCATCCATAGTTCTTCAGGCACTCTATCAGACCTAATCCCTTCAATCTGTTTGTCACTTCTACTGTATAATGATAAGGGATTCGATTTAGGTCATACATGAATGGTCTAGTGGTTTTCCTCACTTTCTTGAATTTAAGTCTGAATTTGACAATAAGGAATTCATGATCTGAGCCACAATCAGCTCCTGGTCTTGTTTTTGCTGACTGTATAGAACTTCTCCATCTTTGGCTGCAAATAATATAATCAATCTGATTTTGGTATTGACCATCTGGTGATGTCCATATGTAGAGTCCTCTTGTGCTATAGGAAGAGGGTGTTTGCTATGACCAGTGTGTTCTCTTGGCAAAACTCTGTTAGTCTTTGCCCTGCTTCATTCTGAACTTCAAGCCAAATTTGTCTGTTACTCCAGGTGTTTCTTGACTTGCTACTTTTGCATTCCAGTCCCCTATAATGAAAAGGACATCTTTTTTGGGTGTTAGTTCTAGAAGGTCTTGTAGGTCTTCATAGAACCGTTCAACTTCAGCTTCTTCGGCATTAGTGGTTGGGGCATAGACCTGGATTACTGTGATATTGAATGGTTTGCCTTGGAAATGAACAGAGATCATTCTGTCATTTTTGAGATTGTATCCAAGTATTGCATTTCAGACTCTTTTGTTGACTATGAGGGCTACTCCATTTCTTCTAAGGGATTCTTGCCCTCAGTAGTAGATTTAATACACAGAACTTAACACACTCAAGTTCAATTAAACGAAACATGGCCCATTTCAGTTATCAGACATCCATGGTGAAGTGTAGTAAAGACTCTGACTCTGTATTTGATGCCTGACCTCTGACAGCCTTAGAGCCCCTTTACCCTTGGTTCCCCGTCAGCCTCTCATCAAGCCTAAATTCTCCCATCTTTGGTGCCAGTGCTGCGTGCTCAGTTGCTTAAGTCGTGTCCAACTCTGTGGCCCTATGGACTGCAGCCCGCCAGGCTCCTCTGTCCATGGGATTCTCTAGGCAAGAATACTGGAGTGGGTTGCCATGCTTTCCTCCAGGGGATCTTCCCAACCCAGGGGCTGAACCCACACCTCCTATGTCTCTTCTATTGGCAGCAAGTTCTTCACCACTTGTGCAACCTGGGGAGTCCTTGGGATGTTGAAACCATGCAAGCATCAGCCAGCACATGGAACCCACTCAACCTCCCTTGCTATTATATAAAAGTCAAGCCAGTCTTTTTCACTTGCTCTCTCAAGCCATTTTTGTACTTGCTTCAGAGCTGCCTCTGCTTTCCCCCAGAAAGCTCCATTACATGAATGACGAATCTTTTAAAGTCCTCTTGGTACGTGTGCGTAGCACCATGCATTTCATCATCTGAACCAAATACTGACTGGGAGTCCATCCCCCTACTTCCGAGTGACAACAAATGTTTAGAGTCAAATATAAAAACAACTTCATAACATGATAAATTTAAAAATTGTATTTGAGCAACTGCATGAATAAAACTAGGTGCTTTTGTGAAATGACAGGTAATATTTACACTTAAAAATAATAATGACTCTCTCAATCTCTCAGACCCAAGGATCTGAAACTTGTTTGACAAATATAGTGATTCTGTAAAAATGTTGGAAACAAAGTTAAAAATACTACACTCAAAGAGTAAAGAGGGAGCAGGCATGTGTGCTCCCTCACCTGATCCATGATTCTGGGGGCTGGATCTAGGAGATTAAAACTTGCATTGATTGATGCCTCGGAAGAAATGTATGATGCACACACAGATGGGACATATACCCTGGACTGTCCATAAAGGCTAATTGTTACCTAAATGAAAGATGCAAATGATAAAGGAGAAACTCAAAGCATGCATTCTTCTCTTCTGCTCTGGTGGCCACTGCCACAGATAACCTGTTTTCCCTCAATGGAATGGGGATATCAACTCACACTGGTACAGAGTATATACCGGGACTATTCCTAATGTCCCCTACATTTTACACCAGTAAAGCTAGCCTATAATCGGCAGCCTGGACAGCCTCTCTGAATGAGATACAGCCTCTCTAAATAAAACATCAGAAACAAGACTGGGTGTGGTGGGGGAAGGGTTCCCTAAAGAAACAAGCTACCAAAGAGGAACTATATTTTTTATACTGTGCTCACTGCTTAGTCGCTCAGTCGTGTCCAACTCTTTGTGACCCCACGGACTGTAGCCCACCAGGCTCCTCTGTCTTTGGGGGTTCTCCAGGCAAGAATACTGGAGTGGGTTGCCATGCCTTCCTCCAGGGGATCTTCCCAACCCAGGGATCGAACCAAGGTCTCCTGCATTGCAGGCGGACTCTTTACCTTCTGAGCCACCAAGGAAGAAATGCTTTTATGCTGGGAGATACTGTTGTTTTTCTTCTTTTCCCTGTGACTTCAACAATCTATGCAACTGGATCTCAAACCTGCGTTTTTCAGACCTCACCTTCCTTTTGATCACCAGACTGATACATGTTTCCAGGCGCTCACTTTATCTGGCCAGTTGGCATGCCAGCTGTAGGCTGGTGTGTTCAGTGAAGATATCCCTTAGAAAACATAGACTCAGCATATTTAAGACTCAACTCAGCTCTCCAGTACCTGCTCTTCTGCTTCTGTTCCATTTAAGGAACACGGGCATTGACAAAGGCATGTAGGCCTGAAACTGGCACCGTTTCTAATCACCTCCCTCACCTCTCACCTCCTACCTCCCACTATTCAATCACAATGTTCTCATCACACTAGCAGCTTAATATTTTTCACATCCCTTTATTCTTCTTTCTCATGACTACAGACATGTTCAGCTCCTATTATTTTCCTCCTGAAACACTGTTACAGCTTCCTAACTGATCTGCCTGCATGCCCACTTGTTAAGGCATGTCTGACTCCTTGTGACCCCGTGAACTGTAGCCCGCCAGGCTCCTCTGTCCATGGGATTCCCTACGTAAGAACACTGGAGCGGGTTACTGTTTCCCTTTTCAAGGGGCCTTCCTGATCCAGGAATCTAACCCACATCTCCATTGGTAGGTGGATTCTTTACCACTAAGCCACCTGGGAAGCCTTCTTTAGTCTAGCACCCCATTAATTACACTTCCTCCTACCCTAAGTCAAGCCCAATCCCACACCAGCCAGAGTCAAATTTAAAATGTAGGTGCTAATAATAATACATAAAAGCTTTAAATGACTTTAAAGTGATTCTGGTAAAAGGAAAAAAAAAAAAAATCCTTAACATAGCTGTATATCCAGTGGGATTTTGTTCCCACCTATTTATCTTTCTAGGTTTATCTCATCACTGCTTCCATCTCTCCCTAGGCCTTTTTAGTACTTGCTTTTATGCTACCTAAAACACTTTCCCTCTCCCTACTCTCTCATGTCCCTTAAATCTTACCTCCTCCAGGACTTCTGGTCACCCTTCCTGACCCACTACACAATTTGAGTCAGGTGTCCACACCACCTTCTGTGTTTCTGCCTTGCAGCACTGCATGATAATTTCCTTGTTACCTCTCTCTCTAAGGCTAGACTGAGCTCTGTGAAGACAGAGTGAGTTTTAATTTACCACTGCATCTGTAGCATCTCGGATGGTTCCCAAAACAGAGCGGGCACTAAAACTGTTGCTGGATAAAACCAGGGCGGGGGGAAGCGGGGGAGGGAGGTCAGCTTAGCTCATATGTTTATATCTATGAACATTTTGGGTCACATTTAGCACCAGCTGGTTATGCCACCTCCTGCTCCTCCCACCAGCTGCCTCACTAAATCATTGACTGTTGCAACAGAAAAATGGGATGTGGTTGAAAGGTGGGTGGGGTGGTTCCCTGAGATTTCATTTTCCATAGAGAATCTTCTCAACTATAAAATCATTAAAAGCTGTGTTCCCTTCTGGAAATTCAATCCAAACTTTGTCTTGATGCAAAATCAGGGCTCAAAGAGACACTTTCAATTGTGTGGTTATGTAAATGGTATCTAAATAAATAAATAAAGCTGTTACAAACTAAAAAAGGATGTACCTTTGGACACAGGGGCCCTTGAATTGCCTGTCAACACACTTTCCTGGATGGGGAAGGGAGGAGAGGGAGCCAATTCAAATCCTCATTCTGTCAATAATGTATAATTCTCTTTGAGTAAGTTGCTTACTGTCTCCGGGACTCCATTTCATCAATAATAGAGTTATTAAATTAAGGATATTTCCAGTTGCAAATGCCAATGGTACTGGGGCCCCAGACCTTAGGGACTTCTTGAGCCAAGAGCTCTAAAAGGAGTCTCCCATTTCCTTGGACACCTGTGGAATAGAGACAGAAACGCAGATCCCAGAGACCCTAAGGAGGGACTCCTGGGGCCCATAGCTGGTGTGTCAGATGAAGACAGCCAAGGCCAGCTCCGATCCAACGGATCAAAGGTCCAAGCCATCTCTAAGGCCTGCCTCAAAGCCATCACCCTTATCCAGAGCCAAGGTGTTGCTAGGAAACAAGGGTCTGGAACCTGTGAGCCAACATCATGCTGGCTGGAATCACGCTGGTCTGTCTGTCTCTTTCCTCATTCCTCCTGACCAAGTACTTCTAATTCCTTTGTGGGAAGAGAAATGACTCTCGGAGAGAACAGTCTTGTGGGAACGCCCACTGTGGTTAAATAACAGTAAAAAGTAAATGGGGAGAGAACTGGAGCAAGGAAAGATGGAAGAAGAGAAGGCAAGAAGGATTACCTTTGACCAGCTACATGCCTTTGGACTATATATCTTACCTACTGGGAGTCTCAGTTTCCCAGGCATAAACATACCAGCTCTAGAGGATTGTTTTGAGGATTAAACGAGACTGTGAAGTGCCACTGAGTCCCCTGCCCTGTCAGGGCTCTCAGTACATGAGTTGCGTTGTTACAGTGGGGCAGGAGGACATGTGGATTCTGGACTCCGATAGTCCTGGGACAGAAAACAGCCCAGGACCAAGCCATGTGAATTTTCTCATTTAGAAGATGGGATAACAATCTGGACCTCAGAGGGATGTTTTGGGGTCCCTGGTGGCTCAGATGGTAAAGAATCTGCAGTGTGGGAGACCTGGGTTTGATCCCTGGGTCAGGAAGATCCCCTGGAGGAGGGCATGGCTACTCATTCCAGTATTCTTGCCCGGAGAATCCCATGGACAGAGGAGCCTGGCGGGCTACAGCCCATGGGGTCACAAAGAGTCTGACACAACTGAGCAACTAACACAGGGATGTTACAAAGATGATGTGAGATCATATGATTAAATGGTTCGCAGTAGGAGCAGAAAATCAGTCATTGCTGCCCACTCATCTGTTACCCCTCCCCCAACACACACACACACAGCCTCAACAACCATAAGCTTGGCGTTCGGTGGTGCAAGCACTGTGCTCCACTACTGGGCTCCAGGCTATGCTTTCTGATGACTCTGCCCTCTATTCCCACCTCCAGGCTCAGCCAGGACTCAAACTCACAAGCTGGCAAATCACCCAGAGATGGACAGCCATGGGTTTAGAAGGTCTGGCAGGACGAGGGCTTACATATTAGGCTGCTGGTCTCAGAAGTGGAGAGAATTCTTATCATTAGGCTTTTTGTTTTCGAAAACTAATTGTAATAAGCATCATCACTAATTTGATTGTGTCTCACAGTAACAAATGATAATAATCCTAGCAAGCATTTCTTACATGTAGAGTGCAGAGATAATTACTTTCTGAACATTGATTCATTCAATTCTCAACACAGTACTGTGAGGCGAGCACGATTAGGCCCATTTTAAAGATAAAGGAACTGAGGCTCAGGAAACCCTAAGTCACATCTGCAAACTCAAGAGGTGACTCACACACCATCTGATTTGTATGCTGTTATTTGCTGAAAGGTACACCTCTGGTAAGAAGGGGGCAAGAATGATTGATTTCTTGTTGATTTCCTACTATGCAACCAATTAACCACATGATCTCTTGTCATCTTCATAACAGCCCTGAAAGGTCTAGATGCTTTTCCAACAATTCCCCTGGCACCTCCCAAATGGGCCCCTTATTTTCACTTATTTTCAGGCATTAGGAAGTTCAGCCTCTCCTACTGGTGAGAATTCTCTGCTGTGGACACAGCGAGTGGCAGTTTCTCTACTTACCTGGGAGGCAGAATTGCAAAGACATCCAAAGTTCTAGCAAAGAAGCCAAGGGCATCTATCAGGAGCACCTGAGCTGACTCAGGTACTGTTGCTCCCAACTTTAGGCTGCTCTACACAGCCTGCTTTGCATCTTGTCCAGGCTACCTCTCTTCACCTCCCTAGATGGCACATGCCCTCACATCCCCAGGGCTGGGCTTAGCATGGGAAACTTTCCAGCCCATCCCAGGTGGTTAGAGGTCCATTTCCCTACTTTGGCTCCTCCACTCCTGCCTGCTGCGCCCCCACCACACACACACAAATGCACACATCAAGGCATGCCTTAGGCTTCCCTGTCACAGCATTTGTCCAGAGGGCTGTAATAATCAGTTCACCTATTGAAAATCTTTCCCTTTTGACCGTGAGCTCCTTGAGGGCAGGGGGCATGTCTCATTCGCTTTGGCAACCTCAGCACCTCATGCAGGGCCAGGCATCTTCTATGGGCTTGGAGCACTGTTGTGGAAAGTTGGGGGGTGGTGACAAGCGATGAAGAGAACACGTGAGATGAGGGAGAGGAGACACCCCGTGGTGTGAGTCTGTGAGTAAGGCTGCTCTCAGGGAGGGAGGGTCGACCTACTAGTAATGACCTGGAAGAGCAAAAGCTTCCATCTGTGTATCTGTACTTCCTCTAGCCCCTTTTGTTCTTATAAAGGAGCTGAAGGCAGAGAGAAAACAAAAGCCCCACATTCATCTCTAGGGAAACTCCATATTCTCAGGGCAAGGTTGATGTGAGAGAAGGGTCCTATCTAAAATCATGCTCTCCGACTCCCTGTGCGGCATTCCTGGGACTGGAACTGTGACAGGGGACTAAGTGTGGGCTGGCCCCAGTCTGAGTGGAATCAAGGTAGGTAGTTTACAAGACTGTCAATCTCTGAATGCACTGTCTAACCAGAAGGACAATGGGGGCGGTCTCCAGTGCTTCAGGAAGTGATGCATTTGTGCACCTGTTTGTGTGCATTCAGAAACAGGAAAATGGGCCCACCACCAAATGAATGGCTCTGTGACCTGTGAGCATGTGGGGGCTTGGGCAACCAGGAGCCTTTGAATTTGCTGTAGGTTTTCAGGTGTAGAAAGGCAGAATAATGTCTCTAGATGGTTATTAAACATCCCCTTTTGCAACTGCAGGTTTTAATGGATTACATAAACGGACCTCAACTTTCCCATCTGTAGAATGGGAGAAAGGCCAGCCTCGATGGGAGTGGAGAACGCCTTACGCAGGAGTCGCCATTTCTCATTCTCACACTCACACTGGACACACCAAGTGATCGGTGCATTTGTTCCCACCGAGCCTGGTCTGGATGAACATCTCGTTCAATGCAGTATGACAGTCACTAAGATTTGACCATAACTGACACGTAAAGAGAAACTGAGGTCTGGTTAGATTCTTGCTAAGGCCTCTCCCCGCCCTGACAGTTTGGAAATGAGCCTCAGGGCAATGACAAGGCGCCTAGGAGTTTGCATCCAAGGTTTTCTTTTTAGGGTTTTTACTTTATAGCACTGCCCCTGAATTAAGATGGAGAAGCAAGTTGTGCAAGGGGTGAATAAAGAAGACTGCTTCCACCTCTGCCGGAGCTGAGGGGCTCAACTCCTAATTTCAGCTCTCCCCAGTTCTTTCAACTCTGGATGAGAGAGACAGACAGCGGCACAAACGGCGCCCCTGGGTCTGATGCCAACATCTGAGGCATCTTGAGGCTGCTCTGAGAGACCTGGATGAGCAAGTTTCATTACTTTCGTGCTGAAAGCAGCCTGGGTTCAAATTCGCTGGGGTTCAGTTCAGTTCAGTCACTCAGTCATGTCTGACTCTTTGCAACCCCATGAACTGCAGCACACCAGGCCTCCCTGTCCATCACCAACTCCCAGAGTCCACCCAAACCCATGTCCATTGAGTCAATGATGCCATCCAGCCATCTCATCCTCTGTCGTCCCCTTCTCCTCCTGCCCTCAATCTTTCCCAGCATCAGGGTCTTTTCCAGTGAGTCAGCTCTTCTCATCAGGTGGCCAAAGTATTGGAGTTTCAGCCTCAACATCAGTCCTACCAATGAACACCCAGGACTGATCTCCTTTAGGATGGACTGGTTGGATCTCCTTGCAGTCCAAGGGACTCTCAAGAGTCTTCTCCAACATCACAGTTCAAAAGCATCAATTATTTAGTGCTCAGCTTTCTTTATAGTCCAATTCTCACAGCCATACATGACCACTGGAAAAACCATAGCCTTGACTAGACAGACCTTTGTTGGTAAAGTAATGTCTCTGCTTTTTAATATGCTGTCTAGGTTGGTCATAACTTTCCTTCCAAGGAGTAAGCGTCTTTTAATTTCATTGCTGCAATTACCAAATGCAGTGATTTTGGAGCCCCCCAAAATAAAGTCAGCCACTGTTTCCACTGTTTCTCCATCTATCTGCCCTGAAGTGATGGGGCCGGATGCCATGATCTTCATTTTCTGAATGTTGAGCTTTAAGCCAACTTTTCACTCTCCTCTTTAACTTTCATCAAGAGGCTCTTTAGTTCTTCTTCACTTTCTGCCATAAGGGTGGTGTCATCTATACATCTGAGGTTATTGATATATCTCCCAGCAATCTTGATTCCAGCTTGTGCCTCCTCCAGCCCAGCGTTTCTCATGATGTACTCTGCATAGAAGTTAAATAAGCAGGGTAACAATATAAAGCCTTGACGTACTCCTTTTCCTATTTGGAACCAGTCTGTTGTTCCATGTCCAGTTCTAGCTGTTGCTTCCTGACCTGCATACAGATTTCTCAAGAGGCAGGTCAGGTGGTCTGGTATTCCCATCTCTTTCAGAATTTTCCATAGTTGATTGTGATCCACACAGTCAAAGGCTTTGGCATAGTCAATAAAGCAGAAATAGATGTTTTTCTGGAACTCTCTTGCTTTTTCCATGATCCAGCGGATGTTGGCAATTTGATCTCTGGTTCCTCTGCCTTTTCTAAAACCAGCTTGAACATCTGGAAGTTCACAGTTCATGTATTACTGAAGCCTGGCTTGGAGAATTTTGAGCATTACTTTACTAGTGTGTGAGATGAGTGCAATTGTGCAGTAGTTTGAGCATTCTTTGGCATTGCCTTTCTTTGAGATTGGAATGAAAACTGACCTTTTCTAGTCCTGTAGCCACTGTTGAATTTTTCATGTTTGCTGGCATATTGAGTGCAGCACTTTTGTAGCGTCATCTTTCAGGATTTGAAATAGCTTAACTGGAATTCCATCACCTCCACTAGAATGTCCACAAATCATCTTCCCCATCTCAGCCTCAGTTTCCTCAAGTGTGAAATGCAGATAGCGACCTGACCTCACAGGCTGCTTGGGCGGAATAAACTGGATGCAATAAAGTGCATGGAAGTGCTTTGTGAGACACACCACGCTGAGCACAAGCAGAGGGGTATAAGGACACACAGTTAGGAAAAGAGACAAGGGTGTTCCGTTCCAGATGGACTCAATCTAAACCAGGATACAAATGCTTTTTTTTGGTAATTTCATCTGGTGGAAACAACAGTCTCCTGGGCCTATTTGTATTTAATGAACCACATCCTGTATCATCTTTTTGCCTGATTCTGAGAACTAAGTTGGCCGTCTCCTCTGGCGTACTGCAGGCCCCAGAGCGTCCAGCTCGTATTGAACCTCCTCCTACCACCTCCAAGAAAAACACCGGCCCAAAGCTAGACCCATCCCAAACACAGCTCCATGGGCCGAGGGGGTCAGGGGAGGGGCAAGGGACACTCAGCCACCTCCTACCAGCACACAGGCCTTGGCACAGGTGAGCGGGGCCAGGCTGCGACTTCAACCCGCGTGATGGTGAAGGAGTAGGAGGCTCAGTGCGAATCAAAGGCAGAGCCTGGGGACAGATGGGGCTAAGGAGGCTGATGGGGACACAACAGGTCTGAGAAGGTCCTGAGGCCACGGGGAGGAGTTTGGAAATGAGCTTCAGGGCACTGACAAAGCACCTAGGAATTTGCATCCGAGGAAGGGCATGATGGGAATTTCCATTTTAGAAACATCCCATGATGCTTCATTTTGTTATGTGGACTTGACTGGGCCATGAGGTGTGTAGATATCTGTATCCAATTCTTTTGTGACCCAGTAGACCACCAGGCTCCTCTTTCATTGGGATTTTTCAGGCAAAAATACTGGAGTGGGTTGCCATTTCCTTCTCCAGGGGATCTTCTCAAGACAGGGATCAAAACCCTCATCTCTTAAGGGTTGTATTATATTATTATTTATATTATAATAAAATATAAACATATCTATATAAAGAGGTTTGTTGTTAGAAATTAACTTATGTGATAAACATTGTGTGTGTATGTGTGTGTGGGTGTGTGTGTGTGTATGGGTGTGTGTGTGTGTGTGTGTGTGAGTGTATGCATGCGCTCTGCTGCTTCAGTTGTGTCCAATTCTTTGTAGCCCCATGGATTGTAGCCCACTAGGCTTTTCTGTCCATGGGATTTCCCAGGCAAGAATACTGGAGCAGGTTGCCATTTCCTACTCTAGGAAATCTTCCCGACCCGTGAATCAAACCCACATCTCTTGCCTCTCCTGCTGGAGAGGCAGGTGGGATTCTTTACCACTAGTGCCACCTGAGAAGCAATATATATATATATGGATATATATGTGTGTATACTGTTGTTGTTTGCCAGGACATCTTCCCTACCCGGAGATTGAACCCGTGTTTCCTGTATTGCAAGCAGGTTCTTTACCACTGAGCCACTGGGGAAGCCCCATGTATATATATCTAGAGGTACAGAATCAGTTATATATAGCTTTCATATATATTGTATGTATTATAATATCATATGAATCTATACCATGTATATATGAATGTTATATATAATATATTTTTATCTACCTGTCTACCAACCCATCTATCCTGATGGTTCTGTCTCTTTGGCAAACCCAGGCAGATAGATTCATGTCCTCAGGGCTGTGCAGGTGGACTGATGGGGTTCAGGTGGATGCAGGGAGTCCAGACAGGGGGCAGTGCTAGAGTCCAGCCCAGCCATGATGGTGGCAGCAGGGAGATGGAGAGAAGTGGGCAATTCTAAAAACTATTTGGAAATTGAAATTGATAAGACTTGCTACGGTTTGGAAATGGGCGGGAGCAAGGGAGAGGGAGATGCTGAGGATTTCTAGGTTTGTGGCTCTGCCTCTAAACAGATACAGGTGCTCTGCATGAGAACACTGGAAACATTCTAGGCTGTGTGGGGCCGAGTCTGGGCAGGCAGGGAGCCAGCATGAGAGCACATCATCAGAGGAAAGCCTGGAGGCAGGCCATGAAGCAGGAGTCATCCGTGTAGGGATGGTAACAGACAGCGTGGCTGTGAGTCCCCACGGAGACAACGGCAGTCCTGCAGAACCATACTGACCCGTTTGGCAGAGAAGAACGAGCCTGTGAAGGAGACAGAGAAGGAACAGGCCGAAAGGAAGGTGGGCAACCATCGGGAAGAGTCCCCTGGTGCCAAGGAAGCAAGCATCAGATGGTGCCTCAAGCAGGAAGTGGCTAGCTCCATCAAATGCTAATGAAAGGGCAAGCAAATGGGAACTGAACCCTGCCCTGAAGATTAAATCACCAGGGAAGTGGAACCCGTGCAGGTCTCAGCTCTGAGATCGACTCCCTGCATGTCTAGCTGGCATCTCTGAAGCAAGTTCCCCCAGGAAACGGAAGGCCCGGGAGAGCTCTCCAGCTCCCATCAGCCCCTTGGCCACCCCTGTCCTGACAAAAGGAGGTGGCACTTGACTCCATCTTTCCCTTCGCCTCCCCTACCCCAAGCCCTTAGGCTGCCTTTCAAACAGCCAGAACTCCTTTAAAGAGTAATCTAGGTATGCTTCAGCTGACATTCAAAAGTGCATTGTAATTCAAATGGAAATGCAGAAATTCATTCCCTGGGACAGTCTTGGGAAATTATAATAGAGATAAAACATCTTTTAAAGGTGGCGACAGGCATTTATCTGTGAGGACATCTCAGTGCGATAGACTCTCCTGATGCAAACTCAAGAGCGGTCCAACCTTCACATGGAGAATGTCCTTTCGGCAGGGTCACCGAGTCTCTAAATTTGGGAAAGACATTAATTGCATCCATCTTCGCCTCTCCACTTTGTCCCTCCATTTCTCTTTGTGGATTTCGGTTTCCCCGTGTCTGTCCCTCTTCGTTTTTCTGTCTCCTCCTAACTCCCTCAGTCTTTCTCTGTCTCTCTCTCTCTCTCTCTCTCACAGAATGGACAATTCCTTTACATGCATACATCCTTTATCTTCCATAGTTACTTTCTCCATGCAAAAGAAGCAACTGTAAATTCAGGAAACCTACCAGATTTGTTATTTCTGCATGCATTGCCATCCCTTCAGGACAGGGAATAACAGGGCATAACAAAAGGGCAGGGTTATGGAGTCTTTTGATGTCTTCCTAGTACAGCTTTAAGGCTCCCTCCCTCACCAGCTCTACCCCAGGAGCCCCTCTCCATCTACCCCTGTCCTTGGGCCTAAGTCAGCTGACAAGAGAGGGGAGTAAATTAGTAGCCGCATCTCCCCCTGCCCCCGTAGACACATGTGCACTACACACACACACACATACACACACACACACACACACACCTGAGACCACTGTTACCAAGTGGCTGTGGCAGCCACCGGTGGAGGGAGTGGACTGTATCAAGATAACAATCAAGTGCCCAGCTCATTGCCAGATGAGTCATCATTGATGGGTCTATGCTCTCACTGGATCCCATATCTTAAAAATGGAAAAATTGATCTTAGAGTGTGAATCAATTTGTCCAAGATCACACAGCTTGTTAGAGGGAAACTGGGACTGGAACCAAGGTCCATCTGACTGCAAAACTTGTCTTTTATCTCCAAATGGGGAAGTCTTTATCCAAGACAGCCAGAAGAACGATTACTACGACTCGTGTGTCAAGGTCACAGCTAGGAAGTGTATGAATGTCAAGTCTGAAGAAGGAAATGAAGCCCTGATTAAGAGAAAGGTAGCTTCTCAAAATACAGGTGTGTCAGGAACACAGCAGCATAGAGTGAAAATATTCAGCTGGGACAAGAAACTAAAAACTTCACAAGGCACGTGGAGCCTGGCCTGGGAGCACAGGTGATAGCTGAGGGAAAGCGGCAGACTGAAGAGCTTCCAAGGGAATCGCGCCTGGGCTGGGAGTTTCCTGGGATGACATCAGCTACTCTAGCTGCTCCTGAGGTCCAGCTGTCCCTGGCTTCTGCCAGCGCCATCCAGCTGACCTGTCCAGTGCTCCAGTCCCCTTCGGACTGGTGGAATGCCCGGAATATCCACTTGGTGACAGGAAACCTCTCCTCCCTGCCTGGATCTTTACGGTCCTCCTTGGCATTCCCAATGTCTCTCTGGAATCTGCATCAGAAGCTGGGTCTGTTATTCTAGCTTTGACTTCGCCCTATTACTCAGAAGCAATATGTAAGTGTTGACCACCACTTCCCCTTTCTGCATCTGGAGCAGTTACTGCTAACTGATCACAGCGTTCTTTTCTAATGACCCCGGTGACCTCCACACAGTGTCTAGACGAGCCACTCCTCAACTGATCAGAACTGGCATATGAAACAAAAGACACGGGCCACCCTGTGACAGTGATTGAGTTCCCGACCACACACCAGCCACCTGCCTTTCTCCAGCTGCCTATCAGTAGATCAAAAAAAAAGTCAATCACAAAAATGACAAAGTATTGGAAGGCTCATACAGGCTGAACCCACGCGTGGACAGCACCCGTGTCTTGCCTACTGTAACGCCCAGCACACAGCACAAGGTCTGCAGTGAAGAAGCACTTAGGAAATACCAGTGAACCAGAGGGTAATGAATGATCAATGTGACTTTCTTCTTCCTATGGAATGCACACTTCTAAGCACTTATGGGAATGAGAGTGAAACTCTCATGGGAGATATTTTAATCAGGCACAATCACCCAACCCCCTTGACCATCCATGATCTCTTGTGGCTGGATCACAACAGTGACCAGAGCCCCACCATTAATTAATAAACCTGGAAAGACCAGGATATTGGACTCAGGTTGGAATTTAAACACTAATTCACTCAGTAACACACTGTGTGGTCCAGGCAAGCCCCCGATCACTTCTGAGTTCAGATCCCCCTTTCTCAGTGATGAAAGGTGGGTCCTCTTGCCTTTTTTGCCTCAAGGAGTAGGTGGAAAGACCAAAGGCAGGCCTGTATACCATGAAGGGCTGTACAACGTCTGTGGTTGTTATACATGCCCCATTTGGTCTCTTCTCTCTGAAACTTAGAAATTACTTTGCCTGAGGTTTCCTGACTGGGATATTAGAAGAGGTACCAGGACTGAAATCTTTTCTGTCCCACTTGAAAAAGGCTTTCATACTGTTCATGGGGTTCTCAAGGCAATACTTCTGAAGTAGCTTGCCATTCCTTTCTCCAGTGGACCGCATGTTGTCAGAAGTCTCTGCCATGACCCATCTGCCTTGGGTGGCGCTGCCTGGCATGGCTCAGAGTCTCAGTGAGTTAGACAAGGCTGTGATCCATGTGATCAGTTTGGTTAGTTTTCTGTGATTGTGGTTTTCATTCCGGAGGCCATGGGATTGAAGTTCCAGAGCTGACTCATTGGAAAAGACCCTAAAGGTGGGTAAGATCGAAGGCAGGAGGAGAAGGGGGCGACAGAGGATGAGATGGCATTTTCAACTCAATGAACATGAGTTTGAACAAACTACAGGAGGTGGTGAAGGACAGGGAAGCCTGGCATGCTTAAGTCCACAGGGTCACAAAGAGTTGGACACAATTCAGCACTGAACAACAACAACTGTCCCACGTGACATTGTTCTAAGTTGTCCTCTTCCCCACAAGCTCTGGCCCCAGAGTGATCAGCTTCCAACCCCA
Organism: Tragelaphus eurycerus; assembly: GCA_935064755.1. Lineage (NCBI taxonomy): Eukaryota > Metazoa > Chordata > Mammalia > Artiodactyla > Bovidae > Tragelaphus > Tragelaphus eurycerus. Next base: position 3,809,085 of record CAKXYN010000083.1, read on the forward strand.
GATTCATCCTGGCCTGGTCCCCAGTGAACCCTGGTTTCACAGATGTCAGTGACACACAGATGCTGGTAACACAAAGGTGACTGGGGGAGAAGAGACACGCCTCCGCTAGCTGTAAGTCTAGAAGCTTTTCCATTGCTCAGGGGGAAACTTCCAGCTTCTCTATCACTTCCTCTCCAGCATCACTTCCAAATTTAAAAAGTAAAACTACAGTGCTTGATGTCACCTCAGTTAAAGACAGAGAGAAGAAACACACGGGTCAGTTAAGCCGTCTGAACACAGTGCGCCACTGCGCTGTTCTGGGGCTTTTCTGGTGGCTCAGACGGTAAAGAATCTGCCTGTGATGCGGAAGAGACGGGTTCAGTCCCTGGGTCAGGAAGATCCCCTGGAGAAGGGAATGGCTACTCACTCTAGCATTCTTGCCTGGAGAATTCCATGGACAGAGGAGGCTGGTGGGCTACAGTCCATGGGGTCGCAAAAAGTCAGACACAACTGAGCGACTACCATTTTCACTCTCATCCTGTTCTGGGAGCCAACATGGGGGAAAGGAGAGGAAAGTACCTTTGCCTGTAAGCCCAGAAGGAAAAGCTGCCGGACCAGGCTCAGCCAGCAAGTCTGTGGCGAACGTGAAGCCTCTGAGTCTTGAAGGGGCCCCTGGTGGCTGTGCCAGCTTCTGTCGGCCCCTCTCCCCATCCTACTTCCATAAACCAGTGGACAAGGAATGGCATTTTCTGGAGTGAAAAAGTCCAGGTCCTGGAAGCAGCCAAGTAAGGCTATGGGTGGGGTGCAGCCTGATAGTCATGTCCCAGGCCCTGAACGCAGGACGAAGCAAATTAGTTCAGTGGCCACAGTGAGGAAGGTTTTTATAAACATAACCTAATTGTATTACTTCGAAGTCCAGAAGCTTATTGCTCTGCTTAATGATGTGTCACGTTATTTATAGGGTAGCACAATGAGACTTCTATTGATTTAATGCACTTCCTTAAAGACTGTCATTGTCACAGCCATAAAACGAAGCTATTCCCAGACAACTCAATTATTCCCCTGCGCCTATAAACCACCCCGTGCCCCACACAGCTGCACACAGGAGGGAAGGCGGGGTGAGACCATGACGGGGTGGAGGGTGCCAAGGGAAGGGTTCTGGAAAGGACAAAGGCAGGAGCTCCATCTGGCCAGGGATGAGGGGCAGCAGGAGAAGACCTAGACGGGGAATGGAGAGCCCCATCCAGGGGAGCTGAGGGACTCTGCGCAAGACTCTTCTTTCCTTTAAGCCTTAGTTTTCCCAGCTGTAAAACGAGGGTGCTGAGCCCAGAGAGAACTGACAGATCCCTCCCAGTGCCTGCATTCTGTGGTTTTATGAGTTATGCTTGGTTTGGTTCTTGGAGGCCATGTGCCTGGACCACATGGAGAAGGTACAAGCACATTTTTAACATCGCTCCTCACCCTTCCCATCGATCGAGAGCCTCTCTTTTTAAATTAATTGATAAGAATAGTAATAATGATAACAGGAAGTGATCTTCACCCTGTTGCGTATTAGCTATGTGTCCACAGGGCACTTGACTTGCTGGCCTATCCGACACTCATTTTTCATCGGTGAAATGAGCCTGTGACCACATGAAATTGCTATAATAATACACAATGCATGTATGTCTTCTTTCTGTCTTTCTCAAAATGTTATCACATAAGCTACTTCCCTTTAATGTAGGAAGTAGACAGGGATCGCTAAAGTACCCATTTCACAGGAAGGGAAAACTGAGATGAGAAGGGGACAGATTTTTCCAAGGGGAGTGACAGAGACTGGCCTCCTGCTTCAGGGAAATTCCAATTCTGATAAATAGCTGAGAAATGGAGGGGAATAAGACCTGGTGACCCTGCCTCAGGGTAAAGGCATCTCCATGGCAGAAACTTGACACTATCCCCTCAGACATGAGTCGGTCATTCCCAAAGGAGCCGGTGCTCTCCGTAGGCTCTTCCAAGAAGCCCGGAGAGAAGGTGTCAACGAGACAGCTCTCCCTCCCCTACAGTTTCCCCAGCCTCCTGACCTTGGCAGTTGTTTTGAGAGGACAGAGTGGGAAGCAAGGAACTCGAAGTAGAAGGCCAGAGTTCTGGAGTCTACCCTGGGGTCTCAGAAAACGCCTGAACTGAACGAATCCTGAGGAATCGTCACACGGTCCCTCATTCCATCCCCGGTGAACACGAAGCCTTGAGAGGCGCAAGGACGTGCTTACGGCCGCCCAGTTTCTATGTGGTAGAGCCAGGATTTGGCTCCCAGGGAGCCCAGTTATCTCCCCAGCAGCCTGACCTCCACGTCTCAGCTGGCCGCCACCTCCAGCAAGCCCTGCAGGCTTACCTTTCTGGTACTGGAGCCACAGCTGCTGCTGGACCTTCTTGCTGGGGAAGTGAATGACGCACGTGAGCTCGGAGCCGTAGAGGGCCTCTGCGATGTAGTGCGAGCCATAGTGCTGGATGAAGGACAGCAGCTCCTCCCGGCTGCTCTCTTTGGTCAGGATCTTGAGGACGTTGGTGAAGCCTGGACAGAGGAGGAGCATGTGGAGGTGGTCAGAGTTGGGAGGCTGGCGCCTGGCAAATGGCAAGCCCGGATTTGGTACCTTGTCCTTCACCATAGCATCGGCCAAATGTGCATAGTATCCCTCCTTTACTTGGCAAAGACCGCTCTCTCTGGTGGACACACGAGACACCACCAAGAGGGAGTTAACAGCAGAGGAAGGACAAACGCTGGCGACCCAAAAGCCACAATCAGGAAAAATCAAAGCTGAGGTCTCCTGAGCAGCTAACGTGTGGCGGGCATGCTGCTAGGTATTTCAGCCACTTTGTCTAGTATAACCTCAGTCCAGCACTGCAGTCCCAACCATAATGAGCCCTGTCCAGTAGATAAGCAAGTCAAAGGTCAGAGACTGGAAGTGATTTGCCTTTGTCCTCCAGCCAAAGCAGCTAGGATTCCAACCAACTTCTGTTCTCACCCTGAACTGCACATACTGCTCACACACCAATTGCCCTGGGCCTGAACTGTCCACGGCTGGAGCCTGAGGGGCTGCACCAGCCCAGGCTCAGCAGACATTCTGTTTTCTCAGATGTAATCCCTGGCTTAGCTTCCGAGAACATCACTTCCCTTTCTGTCTCCAAAACAATGGTATGTTCTTTCTCCTGCCATTGTCAAGGGCCTCCTCGCTGCTCCATTGTCCTTAGTCCTATGCCAAAGGGATTTGAGTCCTCAGTGCCTGGACAGGGCCTGCACGGCCATCACTCAGCGCCCACTGACCCCCTGCCCTCTTCCTCCTGCAGGCAGGTCACCAAGTGACGCTTTCAGGAGCCTTAACACCTTTCGGGCTCTTCTGTGCTCTGGATAAAGCCCAATGACCTTATTGGGTATCCCAGGGCTCCAAGCTCATTTCCCATAAGCACATACATTACATTAGGCTTTACCTCTGGCCAAATCTGTTTTCCTATTTTTCCCAAATGTGATTTGGCATTTCCATCACACTTTCATCATTTATATCCCTCCCTTACTCCGAACACACACACACACACACACACACACTCCACCATTTACCTGGAATGGTCTTCCACTTCCTCTCTGAGTCACATCCATGTTTCCAGACCCCAGGAAGTCATCCCTCCCCAAAGAAGCTTTTCACACCATCCTGGCCTGGGGCACCTACTCCCTGTACCTTCAACAGGCATCACCTTGAAAGCAGAAGCGCCGTCCCATTTGTCTCTAAATCTGCACATGTGTCCTTTCCCACCCCCATTTCCAGACACGGCAGGTACACCGACTCCGTTATGAGAATAAGAACGACTGATTCCGTGCCACATCAAAGTAAAACGTAAAAGAGCAAGCGCTTCTTCAACATTGAACATGAGCTCCGATTTGCAAACATTTGATTTACCAGGGGGTTCTCGGGAGCGTCATTACTGATTAATTAAAGCAGATACACCTTTGTAGTTCTAACAGGAACATGGCAGTCATTCACAAGTGCGGTGGAAAGGTGTAGGTGGTGGTGAACACGAAACAGGACTCAAAGAATGGGTGCTTGATTGGAACAACCCCTCTCCATCAACCTGTTAACTCATGCAACTGGGTAATTAATGCAACAGAGTTAATAATGAGATGGTTTCTCCTCAGTAATAAATAACACCACGGAGAGGCCCTGTGGCTCTTTATCTAGGCAGACAACACTGCCATCAAATCCTTGATACACTCCTATTTTGCCACCTACTAGCTGTGTGACCTAGGGCAACTTAACCCCTCTGACCCTTGATTTCCTTATCTGAAAAAATAAAGGGATAAAGAATGCCTTCCTCTTGAGACTGATATAAGTCCCAAGATACAAAACATTATAAAGCGCTTGGCTGGTGTCAGCCATAATAACTATTTACACTTCCCCAATACCCAGGCTAAAGAGTTCCATGGTGCTCATGAGCAAAGTGATACTGGAAAAAAGAAAAAAGATAAGAAAGCAGCTGGCTGATAATCAGGAGACACTCAGACAATAACCCAGTGGCTGTGTTATGAATAAGTCAGGGTAGAAAAATCCAAGTTTGGGCCTCATCTTCCCAAAGTCCATTACCTATTCCTTTTACAGTTTTGTTTAATTTTTATTCCTTCATCAAAAAGGAGAACCAAAAGGAATATAAGGCCCAGGAATAAATAGGACCCAACTCGCAGGTCAGAGTTGAGGTGCAGGAGACAGAAGGATTCTGATATGAATCAAGCACTTGTTAGTGCTTTAACATCAGCAGTTGAGCACAGGGAATTCCTTGCACTGTTCCCAGGGGAACAGATAATGGGGGCGGCATCTCCGAGTAACGCAGGATGTGCAAGGAGATCCGGGCAGAGGGAACGGCATATGCAGAGTCACAAAGCCAAGAGAGAACATGTCCCATTTTCAGAACTGTAAGTCCCGTTTGAGACTTGTACGTCTGAAACTAAATGTCCCATTTGAGAATTATAAGCCATCCCTATCACGGGGAAAGATTCATGTGGGCAAAGTGTGAACAATGCGTGTGTGTATTGGTGAGGGGAGTGGGGGCGGGGATGCATTATTGCTGAGTAGGAGGAGATGGGCAGGAAAGGAAATCAGGAGAGACTAGAGGAATCAGTGCCTGAAAGAACCCACATGCCTGAAATACTTAAAGAACGTAAGCGTGACCTAGATTGTCACACCCTGTGCAGAGCCCCGCTCCCTCCAGGAGCCCCTCTGACTTCCCAGAATGGATGGCGGCCCCATTACTTCACTGACCGCCTGTAACGTGTGGCCGTCACCATCTGTCTGCTTATCCTTCCACCCTCCCTGTGAGCTCCTTGATGGCAGGGGCGGAGGCCTCACTCCTCAGCCATCCCCAGTGCCAGCAGGGGCCCTGGGACGCCCCGGGACTGTGCTGAATTACACCAAGTCCCCTGGCTGCAGACGGTGGGGCTCACCTGCTGAGAGGGTGATGGTGCTGAGCTTCACGCGGTAGAGGTTGCTGCGGACCCTCCACTGCTGCACCATGGGGTACCCCATGGCCTCGTCGTACCTGATGTCTCCTGGGGAGGGAAGAAGGTCACGTGAGCCCCATGTTTACAGGCCTCACTCCACAACCCCGCCCTGCAGCCCTGGGCTCTGGGAATGGCTCCCTCTTCTAAGCTCGGCCCTCTGGGGCCGACAGTGGGATCTGCACCCAGCCTCCTGGCCTCTTCCTTCCTGGCCTCTGACCTCAGCCTCAAGCCACCCTTTTCTCTCTGCTCTAGAGCTCACATGGCCCCTTTACCCTACAAGCAAGAGTGGGTTTCTGGTTCCACTTAACCGTGGAGGCAATTTGCCATGGGGTGCTAGACACTGCGGTGCCTCAGTTTCCCTTTCTGATCTCATGGCTACCTAGGCTGACCTTATTTAGTAGGCATATCGTGAGACTCAAATGAACTAAGAGCAGTGGAAGCTTTATGGTAACCTCGAAATGTCGGACACGTGCTCTGGGGGCCCACGCATCACCTATTCCTGAGGCTACTTTTGCAGAATGACAGCAGAGCGGAGCAGTTGTGACAGAGAGCCCGTGCAAACCCTCGCACACTCACCAGCTGACCTTTTTTGGTCCACCCACCCTGTACAGACTGTTATTTCCTAACATGGAAACATAAGATGTCCTTTGATGTCTCATAAAATACCTGTGTGCACACACAAAAGCTTCCCATTTTAAACAAGACCGAGACACACTGGCTAAACAAAGTTAAACAAGATTAAAAAAAAACCAGACTGTATACTTTCTCAGCTCCTTGAATAAATCAATATACATTTTAAAGGTGCATGAAGACGGCACACAGCATTTGGCAAATGTCTTTGGCCGAGGAGCCCCGTTTCCAGAGCCCACTGACCCTCAAGTCTCATAGAAGACGTTTTTTGAAACCCAAGTTTAGACAAAACATAAACAAAGAAGCAAAATAACACAACAAAATGTTAGCAAGTGGTTAACTTGGTTAGCGAGTGGATGCGTAAAAGATTCCTGTTTTCTGATTTATATTCGTCTCCATTTTCTAAATTTTCTACTCGAAGCACTGCAGACTCCCTTTTTTGTAATCAGGGGAAAAAAAGAAACGAAAAAGAAATGCTAGTCACATCAGCAGTTATTATTTTTGTTGTTATGTATCCTCAGCAAATGGCAGGCACATTTTCTATCCTTTTCTCTTGTCCCCTGATGCGGAGGCACTTAAAGAGGTATTTGATACCAAGATTAAAATGAGAATCTCATTGGAACAAATGATTTCTTCCTGGACATTACTGCAGTATTAAAGCTGTCCATTACTGTCAACTTCCTCTTTTTTTTTTTTTTTTCCCCTCCCTAGCTTTTCAGAAATAATGTAATTTTTTAGAGGCTTTCATTTTAAAGTAAAATATTCATGATCCCCAAAGATAAGTCCACTGGAGCGAGGCTGTTTTGTTAGAAATATGTGCTCTCTGTCTGCTCTGCCTGTCCTGCCCTTCCTTTGCAGACTCTGGGGGAGAGGGGGAGAGGGTGGGAGAGGGGAAGAGGGCCATGCTTTGGGTCAGGGTGAAGGAAACAGTCTGCATGGGAAGACTAGACAGCAGCCCCAGGCAGCCTCCGCCCCACCCATTATTATTTTTTTCTAAATGTTTAATCTTGTTTCATCTAATTATTATTATCTTTTTGGCCGTGCCTCAGCACACAGGACCTTAGTTCCCCAACAGGGATTACACCCTTGCCCCTTGCAGTGGAAGTGCAGAGTTCTAGCTGCTGGGCCGTCAGGGAAGCCCCTGCCCCATCTATGACTGCCCGTCCTAATTCAGAGCAGACTAGGAGGGGGTACTGGCAACCAGGGCCATCTCCAAGAGAACAAGGCAGACATTTCAATGCAGGTTGTTGATGCAGCTTATTTACTCGGTGCTTTAGTGTCCAGAGGGCTTCCCTGGTGGCTCAGACGGTAAAGAATCTGCCTGCAGTGTGGGAGACCTGAGTTCGATCCCTGAGTTGGGAAGATCCCCTGGAGGAGGGCGTGGCAACCCACTCCAGTATTCTTGCCTGGAGAATCCCCCATGGACAGAGGAGCCTGGCGGGCTACAGTCCATGGAGTTGTGAAGAGTCAGACACGACTGAGTGACTAAGCACCATAGTGTCCAAAAGAAAAAAAAACAAAACACAAAAGCAACAACATCAAATAAACAAAAACAAAAGTCCCCAAAGCTACTACGTCTTTCAATTATCAAAACATTTACAAGACCAGCTTCTCTGTCCTCATTCCTTCCCTAAAGCTCCCCTATAAGTGATCATCATTCCATCCTATACTTTCCCCATTCCTGGTCCATACTGGATTCCACCTGGAATATAAGCTCTTTCAGTGAAATGTCAGTTTCTTGAGGTCAAGGCCACGGTCTATGTTATTCCTGCTCCTGCACAGCCTGGTAAATAGAGGTTCCAATACTCCAAAACAGAGCCTGATATATAGCAGACTCTCAGTAAATATCTGTTTACTGACTCACTCTCTTGCCTCTCACTCCTGACCACAAGCCATCCTTGGTCTTGCTCGACTACTGACCCCCATCTTGCCTGATCCCGCCCTAGATTCCCATCCAAGGATTAGGAGTGACATGAAGCCCTGGGATGGGGAGGAGTGTTTTTTCTGATGAACAACAAAAACAAAAAATTAACTCTTAAAATGTAACAGTTCCTTTATTAAGGAACCCCAAATCAAAACAAATAACCCTAAGAGTCTGTCCCACTAATGCAGAACCACAGCGTTCTATATCACAGAGGCAGAGTCAGGGCCCTTACAACTTGGAAAAGTTCCACATAAAAGAGCAAAAGAGGAACTTGGAGAAGATGAGGAGGAGCAGAGGGCATCCAGCAGTGGGGCAGAAAATATAGGCTTCAGGAGAGCCTGCCAAAGAGTGTTTCCCTGTAGGGGAGAAACAGAGGTTTAGGGCGGCGGGGGTTGTAGGGAACAGCAGAGGGGAGTAGAAATGGGCAGAAGACCTGGAACCACGGCACCTGTTCCAGTCCTGGCGGATCTGCTGTGTGACCGGGAGCTGCTCCCTGCACCTGTCTGAGCCTGGATTCCTCATCTACAAAATGAGAAAAATAATACCCACCCTACAGGATGGCTCAGTGCCCACGTTCAAAAACAAGCTGCCTGACTGATGTGCTGTAAGTGAAAGAGGTTCCTGGTTGGGGTGGGGGTGGGGGAAGGTCCACTTATTTTATTTTAAATGACTTAAACATGAACTGCATGTTTCTAGATTCCATACATATGTGTTAATACATAGTATTTGTTTTTCTCTTTCTGGCATACTTTGCTCTGTATAATAGGCTCTAGGTTCATCTAGCTCATTAGACATGACTTCAATGTGTTCCGTGCTATGGCTAAGAGAGGTGGGAAAGGGTGGGCGGTAGGAGGGAGGTTCAAGAGGGCGGGGACATATATATGCCTATGGCTAATTCCTGCTGATGTGTGGCTGAAAACAAAGCAATATTGTAAAGCAATCATCTTTCCATTAAAAATAAATTAAAAAAATGAACTACATGATCTCACGCCCATGTGGTATCTAAAACCTTTGAACTCACAAAAGCAGAGCGTAGGATGGTTGGTGGGGCTGGGGTGATGAGCAGAGGCTGGCCAAAGGGTCCAGAGGTTCAGTTCTGGGGGTGGATGTGTTTGCTGATCCCACGTGCAGCCTGGTGACTGCGGTTAATAACAACACGCTGCCTACTGAAGTTTGCCGAGAGGATAAATCCGGCCTTGGCTCAGAGTCTGGAGTCTCAGGGAAGCCCCCAGTTCTTCACTGCCCCTAAGAGCCCTAGAAACGGCAGGCTCCTTTCACATCCCGTCCCTCACTAGCACAGCAGCTTGGCAGGGCCCATTCTGGACGTGCTGAGCGGCTGATCCTGGAGACCAGTGGGTGGTCAGGGGGAAGGCCTGGGGGCAGAGGGCAGGAATCCAGTATCTGTGTGTCTTACCAGTGAGCAGCTGGAGGTCCGGGAGGGGCTCGGAGAGGACCCCCCGGCACTGCTCCTCCACCGGCAGCGGGATCACCAGCAGCCCGTCGGCCAGCTGTGGGAAGTCCTTGATGAAGTTGTTCTCCCTGTGGAGAGGAGCAGAGAGACTGCCAGGTCGAGGAAGCAGAAGCTGGGGGCTGGGGGTGTGGGGGTGGGTGGGCAGGGTGAGGGGGCTGTGGAGCAGGAAGGCAGGAAGCTCCGAGTCAGAGGAGAGACTGGTGAGTTGAGGCGGGCAGCAGGCTTGCTGGGATGGAGGCCTCTGGCTCCCTGAATCCCAGCTCCAAGAATGGAGTGCTAATGACAGCTTCTAGAATCCAGCAGGCTGGGGCTTGAATCCTGGCCCACCACTGACTAGCTGCACGATCTTGAGAGCAAGCTGCTGGTCCACTCGGAACCTCAGTCTCCTTGTCTATAAAAGTGAGATCTCAGGGTAGTTTGAAACATTTAATGGGATAAAGCTGCCAGCTGCTCAGGACACGGTCTGATGTTCTATAAACTGTATATTTGGCTGTGAAACGTCCCCTTACATAAGCAGTGACAACGGTGAGCCAGCATGAGAGGGGACTGAGGACAGCGTGGAGTGCTTGAGATTGAGCTGGAGAGAATGGCTGTCTGCGTGCTCAAGTGAAAGGATCCCAAGATATCTTTCAGATCGGACTTCTCCTTTCAGAGATGGGCAAACTGAAGCCTGGAGAAGGGGTGTGAAGCTGTCACGGACAACCGATGGCTCAGCCGCAAGACCAGCTCTCCCCGCTCCTAGGCCAGCGCTCTCTCTGTCCCAACTTCTTCAGATGCCTCTGACCCTTCACAGCAAGACCACCCCAGCAAACAGAAGGTGGACCTCAGGGTGACCTCAGGGCACTGAACCCTGAGCAAAGGTAGCCTTATGGTGTGGAGAACGGGGTGACTGTGCATTGCAGGGAGACATGCTTCAATCTAATAGACAACAGATGTGCCTGAAGTTGGAACAGCCTGTCATTGAGAGGTGGTGAGCTTGCCTTAGCTGGGGGCATGCAAGGGAAACTTGACAGACACTTGGCATGGACAGTATCCAGGGCATTTTCATATTCAAACCTGACTTCTGAGGTCCCTTTTTATTCATAAATCCTCAGAGTTAGAAACAATGACCACAATCTGGAGAGGAGGAGCGGGGAAGGCGAAGAACAAAGGGAGGGAATGTTTATCGCTTCATTTTGCCACCTGGAATGGACAGCCTTGAAATGAAAATCAGAGAGAGGCAAGCAAAAATCTGTGAGACCAAAGCAATGCCTTTGAAGCCTGGATCTCCGGCAGTTCAAAAGGACATGTGCAAGCGTTGTGTGGCTTGGGTCACCTTCCTGTCTGTGCTCCACGTCCCCAGGCATTCCACCCCAGGCACCTGTGAAACGTGTCTTCTATTCATTCATTTAGAGAACACATTCCCCATGTCTGACCCCTGAGCAGGTCAGACTCCAGGGACGGACACATTATCCCCACCTTCAACATCACCAGCATCTTTGTCATCATCATCCCTGACAATTAGTGACTAAACTTCTACATTTTGCTAGGACCTGGCTAAGCACTTCACATCCATTTACTCATTTAATCTTTGCAATGACCCACAAGGCAGTCATCATTATCTTCATTTTACAAAAAATGAGGTTCAGAGTTAAGAGGTAGTAAAGTTGGGGTTGGAATCAGGTCTGTCTGACCGCACAGCTGGGGAGATAAGCGGCTGGGCCTGGGACTGCCGACCGGGCATGTGTGTGCATGATGCCGAGCTTCTGGGTCCAAACTTGTACATACATGTAAGCATGCTATTCTGTGCATCATGTGTGTGCCCATGTTTGTCTACATGTGTGCCTGTGATCATGGATTCTGCCCAGGTGGAATGGCCTTTGATTTGTCTGCACACTTGGGTATGTGGAACAGCCCCACAAATATAAAAAGAGAGCCTGCCAGGGGCCATGGAAGCGCCCCCAAGTAGCATGCAACCCCCACGAGGGTCTAAGGAACAAAGCTTCCTCCTGTCCCCCTCATGTGGTGGCCTCTGGTTTATGGAGCTTCCCTTAGAGACATAATGAGGTGGAGGGTGTCCCCTTGCCCTAGTCATTCAACAAACATGCTGAGTGGAGCCCTGAGCCGAGCACTCAAGGACCCAGAGACAGACTGGATTTTCCCCCAGCCCTTGAGATCTTCCCAGCCGTGTGTGGGGGAGACAATACACAGCCACGCAGAACAGGCAATGGGGCTGGTTACTGGGGATTCCGGAGGGCTGGAGGCTTCTGCACGAGACCCAAGGTCTCCTCCTTCCCCACAAGACCCAAACACTTGTTTCACGAGGGCACGAGGGAGACGTTTCTGACTGGCATCCTGCTCTGTCCACACTGCATCCTTGCTGGGTAATTTGGAGCAAAGGACTCAAACCTCAGTTTTCTCATCTGTAAATTAGGGACCCTGAGAGCTCTTTATCCTGCCTTAATGAAATCACAGTAATAAGGATGATGGCAATAGCTGTTGGGTAAGCACCTCCTAGGCACCAGGCAATGTTCCATGTACTTTACATGAGCTCTCACCCAACCACGTGAATTAGGTGCTGTCAAACTAGACCCCCTCCCCCGACCCCAGTTCAGAGGTGGAAAAGCTGAAGCACAAAGCAGTTATGTAACTGCTGAAAACCACAGCTGGGAAGTGGGAGATCTCAGGACCCAGAACCCACACCCTACATTACTGTACAGGTGCAGAGCGCTGAAGATGCTGTCCATGACAGTCTCAGGCTCTCAAAGCTGGAAGAGCCGAGGATTAGGACCCAGAACCCACACCCTACATTACTGTACAGGGCAGGGCGCGAAGATGCTGTCCCTGACAGTCTAGGCTCTCAAAGTTGGAAGAGCCCAGACCCCTGGGTGTGCTGAGCCCAGACAGGCTGATGCCAAAAGAAGGGTTCTGTTACAAGTTGCGACTTACACACCAGTGCTCTGCTCCACAGGCGACCTCAGGACCCTTATCCAACACCATGAGATGGGCATGATCACACCTCCCCCACCCCCTGGCCCTGCCCCATAGAGGCTCTGAGATGTGAACTGACTTCCCTGGACTTACGCGTCGAGTACATTTGGAAAGAGGGATCTGAAGGCAAGCTTATCACTTATCACTTCACCATCTAGCATCACCACTTCACAGCTTCTCCGGCTTTGATTTTCTAATTGCAGAGGAAGGGGACAGTGACACCCTCACCAGCCCCACGTTCTCTTTAAGCCGGGTTTGACTCTGTGGGCTAATCTGACCTCGGTACGTGGCAGCACAGTGGCCAGCCTCGGGACGGCAGGGGGCTGGCTCATACTCTTCTGCTTGGAGGAAAGTTGTCTCCTTGAGCTTCCAGGCCGTAGGAAGGGTCTCGAGGAAAAGCATGGGAAAGAGGGAGATCATGGAAAGATGGGAGTTCTCAAGCTACTGCAAAGAGCAGGGAGAAGGGGGTGGGGGCGGATCAGGGAGTGAAAAGGTAGCAAGAGCAAAGAACAAGGACCTAGAGTGGTCCCTCCGGACTGCGCCCCTTCGTGTCTGCCTGGGCGATGGCCACAAGTCTTGCATGGCCTCTGCCAGCAGAGGGCGCCCAGGGCCTTCGCATCAATCAGCTCTCCCCGGAGGCAAAACAGGACACGCAAGGAAGGGAGCTGGGGACGCTCCCCTGGGCTGGGGACCTCAGACACAGCCCACAGGGCAGCTTCAGAATCCACCCACCTGGGAAGGTGACAGGGAGGACAGCAGGGTGCTTGCCTAAACTCAGTTGGCTCGAAAACAAATCCAGATTCTCAGACTTGGGTATGGGTGGGGGTGAGTGTGTAGTCGAGGCTACCAGGCAACTAACTGAATCCTAATAGCAGGAAGATAGGAAGCAGAGTAATACTGTCTGTGTATTGATCCTATTTGTTGATCATCAGCTATGTGCTTGGTAGTGTGCCAAGACACATGTGAATGCATGTGTCATTTTAACCGCATGAGAATTCTTTAACTATTACTCCTGTTTTGCACATGAAGAAATGGATACTCAGAGAGGTTTAGGAACTTGTCCACCTGAGGTTCACCATCAGGAAGTGCCAATGGGGCTCCTAGCTTAGCATCTGGTACTCAGGGAGCACACATTCAAGGGATCAGTGCAGACCATGTGCTCTTGATCCAGAGTGACCTGAGAGCAGGGCAGAGACAGGTGTACTTCTGAGCCCAGGGATGTAGTCGTGTGGTGTGTCTGCATAAATGTATGTGTCTCAAATAGCAAAAGGGACAGTTTCCTTGTACAAACCTTTCCTCCCAAATATCCATGAAAATAGTTCCATCTCAACTGATATTAGATGGAAGCAATTCATCAAATGTTTAAAACAGCACATCCTGGGCCCCTGGGTCTGAGGAGAACTCTGGGAGTGGGAGGTCTCTTTGATTCCACAAACTTGTATTGGGGTTCCCCCATGTTACAGGGACTGTGGTGAACCCTCAGGGTACAGCAGGGGGAATCAGCAGGGCTGCCTGCAGCAGAATGCAGGCACTGTGTGAAAAGGCCTCCACCATCTAGCCCCTGCCTCTTCCTTCTGCTTTATTTCATGAAGCACAACCGTCTGCCCACCGCCAGGCTGCCTGATGCTCCTCTTGTGGGGCATACTCACTTCCTGCAAAGGATCCACTCCAGATTTGCCTTCTCTCGGAAAAGCTCTTGCCCTGCCTGAACCAGGCCAACTCCTGCTTGTCCCTCTGACCCCACATTAATCCTCTGCCCTGGAGAAACCTTCCCTGGGTCACTTCCCCTGTTACACTGTCTTGTAAAATTGCTCTTTACTCACAGACTTAGAAAATGATCTTATGGTTGCTAGGGGGAAGGGATAGTTAGGGACTGTGGGAAGGTCATGTATACACTGTTGTGTTTAAAATGGATAACCAACAAGACTATGGTGTAGCACCTGGAGCTCTGCTCAATGTTATGTGCCAGCCTGGATGGGAGGGGGCTTGGGGGAGAATGGATGCATGTGTGTGTATATATATATATATTTATGACTGAGTCCCTCTGCTATCCATCTGAAACTATCACAACATTGTTAATACATTAAAAAATGTTAAAAACTAAAAAAATTAATCTGATGACTATAAAAAAAATAATAAAGCTAATTATGAAGCCTGGAAAAAGAAAAAAGAATCTTGCTCTTTTCTTCCATGAAGTTTGGTGGTTCCTATCCCAGAGGTATGCATGGGGACCTGGCTGGATACCTGCTCTTCCCACTCAACTGTGGGCTCCATGAGGGCCGTCCCATTTTCTGCCGCCTCTCCAGGGCCAGGGGCTTCCCTAGTGACTCAGTAGTAAAGAATCTGCCTGCTAAGCAGGAGACGCGGGTTTGACTCCCGGGTCCAGAAGATCCCCTGAAGAACGAACTTCCATTTGATGAGCTTTGGTAACTTCATCAGCAAAACAGGAGCGATGAGTTCAACCTCGAGGGGTGAGGAGGATTCACACAGAGTTGTTGTTGTTTTTGGCCATTCCACTTGGCTTGCTGGATCTTCATTCTGTGACCAAGGATTGAACCCGAGCCCTCATCAGTGAAAGCCCAGAATTCCAGCTACTGGAGCGCCAGGGAGCTCTCCCTGAGTTATCTTAAACTCTTCCTGAATCCCACACCAGATCCTGGATTTCTCTAAGAGCCTCAGAGAGCCCAACACAGTGCCCGCTCACAGCCTAGGCTCCCCCAAGCATCTGTTCACGTGCGCCGGGGGGGGAGGTGGCCTCTTCAGTCCCCATGCCACCAGCACACCCCCTCCGAGTCACACAAACCCGGGCAGCATGTGCCCAGAGCACGCGCCTCCTGCAGCTTTCCTGTCAGCCTTGCCCCATGCTGATAGGAATGCCAAGCAAGGGGAGCCGGGCTCCTTGGCCACCCCTCCCCCACCCCTCACAAGGTTTCACTTCTTGCCTGTCCCCATCTAAGAATACGTATCAGCATTTTGGATATATTAATACACAGCGACCAGCATGCAAGAGCCGATCACCCCTCAGTTCTGGGGAAATTAGCATTTAAATTGAGGTATTTCGGGGAAGTAAATCACCCCAGAGCCAGCCAGCACTGTCTGCAGCCTTTTCTTATGGAGAGAAGACCAGGAATCTTGGCCTGCGTGCTGCTGAGTTCGCAGGGAGGGGCCACTCTCCCTGGCACTCCAAGGCTGTCCACAGCCACCCAAAAAGGGTGCCCCCAAACTCCCAACACTCACGAGGGCATCTCCCCTGGTTTAAACCGGGACCTGTAACTTACTCCCAGCTAAGCTGAGTCTTTTTGCCAAGGGAGATGACTGGCTGAGATGTGGTTTCTTCTGGGATCAAGGAGTTGGGGGGCCTGTCCTCTTCGTGGCTTGATCACTGCTTGGTTGGGTGGTTGGGGGAAGCTCCTCCCTACCTCTATAACTGGAGGGGTGAGAAAGTGAAAGTGAAGTCACTCAGTCATGTCCAACTCTTTGCGACCCTGTGGGCTGTAGCCTACCAGGTTCCTATGTCCATGGGATTTTCCAGGCAATAGTACTGGAGTGGATTGCCATTTCCTTCTCCAGAGGATCTTCCCAACCCAGGGATTGAACCCAGGTCTCCTGCATTGTAGACAGACGCTTTACCGTCAGAGACTGGTGCCAAATATTTGTTTCTCTGAACCTCAGACTGAGACACATTGGACTAGATTTTGTAGCCATCTTGTAGGTGCCAGAATCATAGGGCCTCATGTTGATTAAACTGATGCTCACACTTGTTCACACCTGGCCCAAGTTCTGCCCTTCTATGAGACAGAAATTGTTCTCATGTGATTTGCTTCTTAATTAGGAGTCTTCAGGCAAGCGCTCTGTTCCAGGGTTCCACACCGAGTCATTCTTTTGTTCAACTTTTCAGTCATTCAACATATTTTCACTATTATGTGCCCAGCATTGGGAAAACAAAGAAAAAACAGACGTTCTCCATCCTCAAAGTGCTCACAGTCTAGTATGTGACATGTGTACAAATGCTTCCTACATACATGTGTATATGTGTGCAAGGTGAATGGTAGTGTTGAAAATGTTAAAAATGAAGACTTTCTCCTTCCCTATAAACCATATTGGTCTATGGCAGCCCACCTGCTAAATCAAAGACATCCGCTTCTTAGATAGAAGAGCGGATGCCTTCTAGAAAAGAAAGAGCCATCCCTCAGCTTTGGGCTAGACCTCAAAGCTGACTTTGTAGTGTCTTGAGCTAGACAACCGTTTCGAAAGCCAGCCTGTGCTGGGAGTGAAGGTCCTTTCTATATCAAAGGCAGGCCTGGCCGACCCAGATCATAATATCTTATTTTAACATGCGGTTGGTACCGGCTATGACCTCAGGGGAGTTCCCAGAGGACAGAGAAAGGAAGGTGACAACCCTTTTCCTACCACTAGCATGGGGAGGAATTGCCTGGGAGAGAAGACCGAGGCCAAGAGGCCAAGAGTTCAGGCTTGAGAGTCACTGACCCTATTTCTGGGCTTTTTGGGAGTCCACACCCCTCCTTACTCACCGCAGCCTCAAGGGTGGTTCCAACAAATGTTTAAATGCCAACAAGAAAACCCACAGGGATGGGGGTGAACAGCAGCAACAGGGATTGCTCCCCCAGATCTGAATATAGTCTTGGGGGGGCTGTGAGCCCCTTTATCTGATAAGCCAACAGGAGGTCCCATGGCTACCAGTAGGTGGGCAAGAGACCAGGAGAAGTCAGCTCCCTACCCCCAAATCTTGTACCCACAGGGTAGAGAGAATAAGACAAGACTTTCTGGTACAACCCCCCTCCTCCAGTGGAAGCAAGATGTGGAAGGAGGCCTGAGATTAGAACAAGGGTCCCATGGAGAGTGGGGACTTCATGACCTCGGACTGGGCAGTGGATTCCAACATGTAGCCCCTCTCAAAAGAAACGCCTAAGACCATCCACGTATCACCATGGATGCCAGCGCAAGGGCTGAGAGCTAGGCTCAAACAGGAAATCATCATTTGGTGAATGCCAGCAAGGATCAGACCACGTCTGTGCCAATGTTATTCTTCCACTGACCCCTGTCTGTACCTTGAGGCCAAGTGGAAGTCGGGGAGACTGCCTGGCAAGGGAAAGACAGGGCTGGCTGGTGAGGTGTTCAACTCTGAACAGATTAGACAGTTATCTTAAAGAGTATGTTCTGTATTCTTAATTGGCAAGTTGACTTTTTTTTTTTTTTTCCCTATATGCAGAGTACATCATGAGAAATGCTGGACTGGAGGAAACACAAGCTGGAATCAAGATTGCTGGGAGAAATATCAATAACCTCAGATATGCAGATAACACCACCCTTATGGCAGAAAGTGAAGAGGGGCTAAAAAGCCTCTTGATGAAAGTGAAAGTGGAGAGTGAAAAGGTTGGCTTAAAGCTCAACATTCAGAAAACGAAGATCATGGCATCTGGTCCCATCACTACATGGGAAATAGATGGAGAAACAGTGGAAACAGTGTCAGATTTTATTTTTCTGGCCTCCCAAATCACTGCAGATGGTGACTGCAGCCATGAAATTAAAAGACGCTTACTCCTTGGAAGGAAAGTTATGACCAACCTAGATAGCATATTCAAAAGCAAAGACATCACTTTGCCAACAAAGGTTTGCCTAGTCAAGGCTATGGTCTTTCCTGTGGTCATGTATGGAAGTGAGAGCTGGACTGTGAAGAAGGCTGAGTGCCGAAGAATTGATGTTTTTGAAGTGTGGTGTTGGAGAAGACTCTTGAGAGTCCCTTGGACTGCAAGGAGATCCAACCAGTCCATTCTAGAGGAGATCAGCCCTGGGATTTCTTTGGAAGGAATGATGCTAAAGCTGAAACTCCAGTATTTTGGCCACCTCATGCGAAGAGTTGACTCATTGGAGAAGACTCTGATGCTGGGAGGGATTGAGGGCAGGAGGAGAAGGGGACGACAGAGGATGAGATGGCTGGATGGCATCACTGACTCGATGAATGTGAGTCTGAGTGACCTCTGAGAGCTGGAGATGGATAGGGAGGCCTGGCGTGCTGCAGTTCATGGGGTCGCAAAGAGTCGGACACGACTGAGCGACTGATCTGATCTGATCAGTGGAAACAAAGCTTGAGGGAAAGATTATGTCAACTGCAGAAAATAAGACTACAGCGTTCTGTATAACTGAGTTGCAGTAAAAAAAAAAAAAAAAATGTTTGAACCCTTAACTAGTTAAAGACATGGGTACAGGTTAAAATGTGATAGTTTAAGGTTCATAGAGGAGGTTCAGAAAACCAGGGAGGGAGCACTTAACTCAGAGAGGGAGGCCAGGAAGGCTCCCTGACAGAGGTGAGTCTTGGCCGATTGGGAGGGGTTTTCCAGGGAGACAGTGAGGAAGGGAGGTGGTCGTGGGGTCCAGGCACAAATAATAGCATTGCCAAGCCCAAAGGTGTGTGGGTGCATGTGTATACATGCATTATGTGATGCTAAAGAATGTGGTTATTCTGAGGGCAAGGAGACCCATTACAGGTTTTAAGCAAGAGAGTGATACCATCCAGCTGGATCTTTAGAACGACTGTCGGGATGCAGGGTGGAGGATGGGTTGGGAAAGGAACAAGGCTGGGGCAAGGGAGAGCGAGTTTGAGTTTTGCAGCAATCCAGCTAAGACGTGATGGAGGAGCTGGACGGCAGAATACAGGGAAGAGGACAGATCTGAGGGAGCCTCAGGAGGTGGAACCTGCTGGTCGCTCTCACTGCTGCATGTGGTGAGGGTTGGAAGGAGAGTAACGGGACGAGCCGGGCAGCGCTGCCACGGATGGCCGCTCTCTGCCTGCGTGTCTCCATCCCAAGCCTGGTAGGTCTTGGCTGCAGGATCTATGTGGCAGATCCCCCTCTCATTCCAGAGTCTGGTGGAGACGCAGCATACACCAGCTGTCTGTTCTGGTTTCGGACACCATCCACTCTCCCGCGACCTATAACTGCAGTCTGTTAACTGAGCTTTCAGTGTCCAGCCTTATCTCTCCAATGTGTTTGCCATCCTGTGGCCAGAAGGACTGGCTCAGATGTCAGTCCTGACTCCAGGACGCCAGTGGCTGCACGTATTGGTGTTCTGTTGCTGTCACGAAGCATCACTGCAACACTCGTGGCTTAAAACGACATCAACTTACTATCTCATAGTTCTGTAAGTCAGCTGTCTGATGGGGGTTTCCAGGCTAAAGTCAAGGTGTCAGCCAGTTGCACGCACTTTCTGAAGATTCTAGATGAGGATCCATCTCTTTGCCTTTTCCAGCTTTTTGAGAACACCCCCATGCCTTGGCTCCATCTTCAAAGCTCGTCAAGACAAGTCAAGTCCTTCTGGCATCACAAGATTCTGAGCTCCTCTCTGGCCTCAGTCTTCCACTTTAAGGACCCTTGAGATTACATTGGGCCCACCTGGATTGCATGGGATAATCCCTTTACTTCAAGATCAACTATTAGCAACCTTATTTCTATTTGCACTCTTAATCTCCCTGTTCCATGTAAGATAATTTATTCTAGGGATTAAAACATGGACAGCCCTGGGGCCCCTTTTCTGCCTACCACACTCCAGTTTTGTGCCCCCACCCCTAGGACTTGGTTGATGTCTCTCTGTTCATTTGGGGGATCAGTGCCCCTTCCCTGAGTTTCCACGGCTCCCATCCTTCTCGGATCCTAGCATTTTCACACTGGACGTTTGGTCCTGGTCACTTGCTGTCTCTCTCACTGGACCAAGAACAAGGACAACTACAGGACAAGGACCACGTCTGTTTTATTCACTTCTGTGTATCCAGCCTTGGCACAGTGGCAGAAGCACAAATTAGGGGCTTAATAAGCGCGCATTCAGTGAACGACGTATGCCTCCTAGTTGAATGGAATGGGAGTAGGGTGGGGGGAGGAATGCTTTCAGCTGCAGTCCTGTGATCCCCTCCTGTGAAGCCTAGATCATCATCTCTGCCATCTCTTCCAAATTCATGTGCTGAAACCTAACCCCAGCGTGATGGTATTTGAAGGTGGGGTCTCTGGGAAGGCGGAGCCCTGATGAATGGAATGTGTGTCCTTATAAAAGAGGCCTCAGAGAACTCCTTGTCCCTTCTGCCATGTGAGGACATGGGGAGAAAGTACCATCTGTAAGCCAGAAAGTGAGGTTTCACCAGGCACTGAATCTGCCAGTGCGTCGAGCTTGGACACCCCAGCCTCTAGAACGGTGAGAAATAAATGTCTGCTGTTTAGGCCACCAAGCCTACAGTATTTTGTTATAGCAGCCTGAACAATCTAGAACAGATCAGATCAGATCAGTCGCTCAGTAATGTCCGACTCTTTGCGACCCCATGAACTGCAGCACGCCAGGCCTCCCTGTCCGTCACCAGCTCTCGGAGGTCACTCAGACTCACATCCATCGAGTCAGTGATGCCATCCAGCCATCTCATCCTCTGTCGTCCCCTTCTCCTCCTGCCCCCAATCCCTCCCAGCATCAGAGTCTTCTCCAATGACTCAACTCTTCCATGAGGTGGCCAAAGTACTGGAGTTTCAGCTTTAGCCTCATTCCTTCCAAAGAAATCCCAGGGCTGATCTCCTTCAGAATGGACTGGTTGGATCTCCTTGCAGTCCAAGGGACTCTCAAGAGTCTTCTCCAACACCACACTTCAAAAGCATCAATTCTTCTATGCTCAGCCTTCTTCAGACTCCAGCTCTCACATCCATACATGACCACAGGAAAGACCATTGCCTTGACTAGGCGAACCTTTGTTGGCAAAGTAATGTCTCTGCTTTTGAATATGCTATCTAGGTTGGTCATAACTTTCCTTCCAAGGGGTAAGCGTCTTTTAATTTCATGGCTGCAGTCACCATCCGCAGTGATTTTGGAGCCCAGAAAAAGAAAGTCTGACACTGTTTCCACTGTTTCCCCATCTATTTCCCATGAAGTGATGGGACCAGATGCCATGATCTTCGTTTTCTGAATGTTGAGCTTTAAGCCAACTTTTTCACTCTCCTGTTTCACTTTCATCAAGAGGCTTTTTAGTTCCCTCTTCACTTTCTGCCATAAGGGTGGTGTCATCTGCATATCTGAGGTTATTGATATTTCTCCCAGCAATCTTGATTCCAACTTGTGTTTCTTCTAGTTCAGCGTTTCTCATGATGTACTCTGCATATAAGTTAAATAAGCAGGGTGACAATATACAGCCTTGACGTACTCCTTTTCCTATTTGGAACCAGTCTGTTGTTCCATGTCCAGATCTAACTGTTGCTTCCTGACCTGCATACAAATTTCTCAAGAGGCAGATCCGGTGGTCTGGTATTCCCATCTCTTTCAGAATTTTCTGCAGTTTATTGTGATCCACATAGTCAAAGGCTTTGGCATAGTCAATAAAGCAGAAATAGATGTTTTTCTGGAACTCTCTTGCTTTTTCGATGATCCAGCGGATGTTGGCAATTTGATCTCTGGTTCCTCTGCCTTTTCTAAAACCAGCTTGCACATCAGGAAGTTCACAGTTCACATATTGCTGAAGCCTGGCTTGGAGAATTTTGAGCATTACTAGCATGTGAGATGAGTGTAATTGTGCGGTACTTTGAGCATTCTTTGGCATTGCCTTTCTTTGGGATTGGAATGAAAACTGACCTTTTCCAATCCTGTGGCCACTGCTGAGTTTTCCAAATTTGCTGGCATATTGAGTGCAGCACTTTCACAGCATCATCTTTCAGGATTTGGAATAGCTCAACTGGAATTCCATCACCTCCACTAGCTTTGTTCATAGTGATGCTTTCTAAGGCCCACTTGACTTCACATTCCAGGATGTCTGGCTCTAGGTCAGTGATCACACCATCATGATTATCTGGGTCATGAAGCTCTTTTTTGTACAGTTCTTCTGTGTATTCTTGCCACCTCTTCTTAATATCTTCTGCTTCTGTTAGGTCCATACCATTTCTGTCCTTTATCGAGCCCATCTTTGCATGAAATGTTCCTTTGGCATCTCTGATTTTCTTGAAGAGATCCCTAGTCTTTCCCATTCTGTTGTTTTCCTCTATTTCTTTGCATTGATCACTGAAGAAGGCTTTCTTATCTCTTCTTGCTATTTTTTGGAACTCTGCATTCAGATGCTTATATCTTTCCTTTTCTCCTTTGCTTTTCGCTTCTCTTCTTTTCACAGCTATTTGTAAGACCTCCCCAGATAGCCATTTTGCTTTTTTGCATTTCATTTCCATGGGGATGGTCTTGATCCCTGTCTCCTGTACAATGTCACGAACCGCATTTCATAGTTCATCAGGTACTCTATCTATCAGATCTAGGCCCTTAAATCTATTTCTCACTTCCACTGTATAATCAGAAGGGATTTGATTTAGGTCATACCTGAATGGTCTAGTGGTTTTCCCTACTTTCTTCAATTTAAGTCTGAATTTGGCAATAAGGAGTTCATGGTCTGAGCCACAGTCAGCTCCTGGTCTTGTTTTTGCTGATTGGATAGAGCTTCTCCATCTTTGGCTTCAAAGAATATAATCGATCTGATTTCGGTGTTGACCATCTGGTGATGTCCATGTATAGCGTCTTCTCTTGTGTTGTTGGAAGAGGGTATTTGCTATGACCAGTGCATTTTCTTGGCAAAACTCTATTAGTCTTTGCCCTGCTTCATTCCGTATTCCAAGGCCAAATTTGCCTGTTACTCCAGGTGTTTCTTGACTTCCTACTTTTGTATTCCAGTCCCATATAATGAAAAGGACATCTTTTTTGGGTGTTAGTTCTAAAAGATCTTGCAGGTCTTCATAGAACCGTTCAACTTCAGCTTCTTCATCGTTGCTATGCTAAATCACTTCAGTCATGTCCGACTCTGTGTGACCCCATAGACGGTAGCCTACCAGGCTTCCCCGTCCCTGGGATTCTCAAGACAAGAACACTGGAGTGGGTTGCCATTTCCTTCTCCAATGCATGAAAGTGAAAAGTGAAAGTGAAGTCGCTCATTCGTGTCCAACTCTTAGCCACCCCATGGACTGCAGCCTACTCTCTTGTGACCCTACAGGCTGTAGCCTGCCAGCCTCCTCTATCCATGGGATTTTCCAGGCAAGAGTTCTGGAGTGGGGTGCCATTGCCTTCTCCATCATTTTCCTAGGGTCACACAAAATTAAATCAGGACCGTCACCTCACCTCCCCCACCACCCTCCTCCCTGACCATGCTCACATCTGTCTTTCTCACTCCCGCTCCACACTCCGTCATACACAGGTGTGCATTCACACACAAGGGCTTTCCTGGAGGCTCAGAGGTTAAGAATCCATTGCCAATGCAGGAAATGCGGGTTTGACCCCTGAGTTGGAAAGATCCCCTGTTAAAGGAAATGGCAAACTCCAGTACTCTTGCCTGGGAAATCCCATGGACAGAGGAGGCTGGCAGGCTACAGCCCGTAGGGTCACAAGAGAGTCAGACACAACTTAGCGACTAAATAACAACGATAATTCACACGCACATACACACACACAGAATGTGAAGCCTGGGTTTCACACTGCCTAAGTCCTCCCTCTTTAAATGCAAAACCGCTTCCGCCAGTGGCACCAAACTCACTTTAGCATTCCAGGCATGGATGCTACTAACTCCTGCCCTAGTAATTGCGATCCCTGAAATTGAAAGAAATTGCAGGCTAGAGAAACATTATCTTTTCCTCAGCCGCTTCGCCCTCCATCGCCTCGCCTATGTGTGTCAGCACGGGACTCCTCATGCTGTCATAACACAGGGAACAAGCCGAGTTGCTGTCATCGGGGCCTCTGCAGCGTCTTCCCGAACGGTCCCTCCAGTTCTCAGGAGAAGGAATCAAAGTCTTGATAGCCGGGTATAACATTTCAGAGCTGGGGGTGGGGAACGTTTGACATCACTAGGTCCAACCTCTGCATTTTTGCCAAGCAAGTGCTACCATTATCTCTGTTTTTCAGATGCTATAAATGAGATCTGAAGAGGGAAATTGGCCTTACCCCGGATCACACAGGTGTGCAGGTGCAGCCAAAGGACCCCCCAGCTTGCCCCGCCTCCTCACACAGACGTGCAGGGTCCGGTGCAGAATTCCCTGGCCCGAGCAAACAGCTGCCCGGATGATGGGAGGGGCACCACTTAGCCTAGATCCCTCATCTCTCTCTCCAGCCCTTGGGCTGCAGGTTCCAGGGACCCTTCCTCTCCCCGGGGGCGGGGTGGGTCTAGCTGCTAATTTTATCACAGTCAAGGTCAGAAGCCAATATCCCTGTACCTTTAAAAATGTTTCTGTGAGCAAAATATTGAATTCTAATTATACATGCATGCTGAAGTATTTGGGGAGAAATGCCTGAAATTTACTTTGAATTACATCAAAAAATAAGATGGATCGATGGGTAGACAGAGGATAAATATGTAGTAAAAAAAAATGTATAAAAATGTTAATGAGTGAATTTAATGGTAGATATATGAGCATTTGCTGTAAAATTCTCTCAACTCTATTGATGTTTTAAAATTTTTATAAAATTGTTGAAAAAGTTAAAAAAAAAAAAAAAGAGATTTCCAGTCCAATAGGCTCTTTATATTCTGGTGTTCAGGGCCCCTCCACCCCACACTGTTATTCATGTCTGTCTCAAGGGTCTAGCAGAACAGCAGACGTAGAAGAGGGACACAAAGCCCTTGCCAAATGACCCCAAGGGCGGAGGCAATTGAGTCTCCCTAAATCCCAGTGTGTGCTCTCATTGTTCCTAGTGCCTGCTCAGGCCTGCCCTGGGTGAGACCAGTTCTGTGAAGCTGCGCCATTAACTTGCTGTGTGGCAAGTCACTTCCCATCTCTGAGGGCCTTTTCAGCCCTGAGGCCATTTCTTCAACTAACACAGATGTCTCTGAACAGCTCCAGCCTGAAGGGCTAAGAGGAAACTCCCAAGAGGAGAAGCCCTGATCCTGTGGACACTGTAGGTCTTCTTTCTTACCTTTTGTGAAACGGTCTTTGCAGCCAGACACACCTGAATTTGTATTCTGGGTTTCACCCCCAGTCCCTTGTATGGCTCTGGTTGCACAGAATGATGAATTTTTTTCTGGGCCACTGTTTGCCTATCAGAAAAACGGGAATATCATTTTTATAAGCAAAAAGGAAACCAATCCTGGATATTCACTGGAAGGACTGATGCTGAAGCTGAAGTTCCAATACTTCGGCCACCTGATGTGAAGAGCTGACTCACTGGAAAAGACCCTGATGCTGGGAAAGATTGAGAGCAGGAGGAGAAGGGGATGACAGAGGATGAGAGGGTTGGGTGGCAACATCCAAGTTTGCTCCAGGAGCAAACTCCAGGAGATGGTGAAGGACGGGGAAGCCTGGCGTGCTGCAGCGCATGGGGTCACAAAGACTCGGACATGACCTAGCAACTGAACAACAACAACTGTTTGTTTATCAGAAAAAAGGGGAATAATGTGGTGCAGATGGTAAAGAATCTGCCTGTGATGCAGGAGACCTGGGTTCGTCTCCTGGGTTTGGAAGATTCCCTGGAGGAGAAGATGACTATCCATTCCAATATTCTTTCTGGAGAATTCCATGGACAAAGGAGCCTGGTGGGCTTCAATCCATGGGGTCACAAAGAGTCGGACACAACTGAGCAACTAAAACTTTCATTTCACTTTTGCCTCACATACTTGCTGCAAAGATTAAGAAAGTCCATAATATGAACAGCTCAGCAGAAGGGCAGAGACTAGCAAGCTCTCAGTAAATGGTGGCCACTGCTGCTGTAGAAAGCGCTGCTCCAGCACAGTTTAACATTCTTAAAAAGCCTTGATTACAAATAAGAAAGATGCAGATTTTAGAGCTGAAATAGACCTCAAGTTCTTTTCTTTTACTCCTTTCCACCCAGCAGACACAGCTTGTCCAAGTCACATGATAGAGCTATAATAAGAATGCAGGGCAGGTGGTCACTAATTTCGGATTCTTTTTTTGTACATGGAATTTTTTTTTTCTGTTATTTTGATTCTTTTGTAACCACATATCCTACTCCTGGCTTCTAGGAGAGTTATTCATGCTCCGGGCAATGCCCCCAGCCCCGTGTGTTGAATACTTCTCTTCCTGCCTCAGCATACGCTGAAATGGTTGTGGGGTGTCTATTTCTACCACATTCAGAGACTATGTCTTCTCTCTCCTTCTCCAGCTTCCAGCAAAGCTTTAGGTATATACAAGAATCTCAAAAATGGTGAAATTGGACCTCCAGTAGGTTGGACTCCAAATTAAAAGAATAAAAAGATGCTTCAATGCTAATTACTAGAGAAATGAAAATCAAGTTACCATAAGGTATTGATACTGTTGCCATTCTGACTGGTCAAAATGACCAACATAAAAATGTCTGCAGACAATAAATGTCAGAGAGAGTGTAGAGAAAAGGGAACCCTCCTACAGTGTTGGTGGACATGTAAATTGGTAGAGCCACTATGGAGAATGGTATGGAGGTTCCTTAAAAAACTAAAAATAGAGCTATGATATGATCTAGAAGTCTCACTCTTGGGCATATATATGAAGAAAACCACAATTCGAAAAGACACATGGGCCCCAATATTCACTGTAGTACTGCTTACAATAGCCAAGACATGAAAGCAATCTAAATGTCCAATTAAAAATGAATGGATAAAAAAAGATATAATACATATATACAATGGAATATTACTCAGCCACAAAAAGAATGAAATCATGCCTTTGCAGCCATATGAACAGACCTAGAGATTATCTTCCCTGGCAGCTCATCTGGTAAAGAAATCACCTGCAATGCAGGAGACTCCAGTTCAATTTCTGGGTTGGGAAGTTCCCCTGGAGAAGGGATAGGCTACCCAGTCCAGTATTCTTGGGCTTCCCTAGTGGCTTAGCTGGTAATGAATCCCCCTGCAATGTGGGAGAACTAGGTTCTATCCCTGAGTTGGGAAGATCCCCTGGAGAAGGGAATGGCAACCCATTCCAGTATTAGTGCCTAGAGAATTCCATGGACAGAGGAGCCTGGTGGGCTACAGTCCCCGGGGTCACCAAGTCAGACACAACTCAGTGACCAAGCACAGCACAGAGATGGTGGTACTGAGTGACGTAAGTCAGAGAAAAGACAAACGGCACTTGATATCAGTTATATATGGAATCTGAGAGAATGGTACAAGTGAACTTATTTAAAAAACAGAAACAGGCTCACAAACATAGAAAACAAATGTATGGTTACCAAAGGGGAAAGGTGGGAAGTGGGTAACCTGGGAAGCTGGGGTTAGCATATAAACACTGCTATATATAAAACTTTTTTAAATTTTTTTCATTTCTTTTCTTTTCCATGGGGATGGTCTTGATCCCTGTCTCCTGTACAATGTCACGAACCTCATTCCATAGTTCATCAGGCACTCTATCTATCAGATCTAGGCCCTTAAATCTATTTCTCACTTCCACTGTATAATCAGAAGGGATTTGATTTAGGTCATACCTGAATGGTCTAGTGGTTTTCCCTACTTTCTTCAATTTCAGTCTGAATTTGGCAATAAGGAGGTCATGGTCTGAGCCACAGTCAGCTCCTGGTCTTGTTTTTGCTGACTGTACAGAGCTTCTCCATTATTGGCTGCAAAGAATATAATCGATCTGATTTCGGTGTTGACCATCTGGTGATGTCCATGTATAGAGTCTTCTCTTGTGTTGTTGGAAGAGGGTGTTTGTTATGACTAGTGCATTTTCTTGGCAAAACTCTATTAGTCTTTGCCCTGCTTCATTCCGTATTCCAAGGCCAAATTTGCCTGTTACTCCAGGTATTTCTTGACTTCCTACTTTTGCATTCCAGTCCCCTATAATGAAAAGGACATCTCTTTTGGAAGAAGAGAAGGGAAAAGCAAAGGAGAAAAGGAAAGATACAAGCATCTGAATGCAGAGTTCCAAAGAATAGCAAAGAGATAAGAAAGCCTTCTTCAGAGATCAATGCGAAGAAATAGAGGAAAACAACAGAATGGGAAAGACTAGGGATCTCTTCAAGAAAATCAGAGATACCAAAGGAACATTTCATGCAAAGATGGGCTCGATAAAGGACAGAAATGGTATGGACCTAAGAGAAGCAGAAGATATTAAGAAGAGGTGGCAAGAATACACAGAAGAACTGTACAAAAAAGATCTTCACGACCCAGATAATCATGATGGTGTAATCACTCACCTAGAGCCAGACATCCTGGAATGTGAAGTCAAGTGGGCCTTAGAAAGCATCACTACAAACAAAGCTAGTGGAGGTGATGGAATTCCAGTGGAGCTATTCCAAATCCTGAAAGATGATGCTGTGAAAGTGCTGCACTCAATATGCCAGCACATTTGGAAAACTCAGCAGTGGCCACAGGATTGGAAAAGATCAGTTTTCATTCCAATCCCAAAGTAAGGCAATGCCAAAGAATGCTCAAACTACCGCACAATTGCACTCATCTTACACGCTAGTAAAGTAATGCTCAAAATTCTCCAAGCCAGGCTTCAGCAATACGTGAACCGTGAACTTCCTGATGTGCAAGCTGGTTTTAGAAAAGGCAGAGGAACCAGAGATCAAATTGCCAACATCCGCTGGATCATGGAAAAAGCAAGAGTTCCAGAAAAACATATATTTCTGCTTTATTGACTATGCCAAAGCCTTTGATTGTGTGGATCACAATAAACTGTGGAAAATTCTGAAAGAGATGGGAATACCAGACCACCGGATCTGCCTCTTGAGAAATTTGTATGCAGGTCAGGAAGCAACAGTTAGAACTGGACATGGAACAACAGACTGGTTCCAAATAGGAAAAGGAGGACGTCAAGGCTGTATATTGTCACCCTGCTTATTTAACTTATATGCAGAGTACATCATGAGAAACGCTGACCTGGAAGAAACACAAGTTGGAATCAAGATTACTGGGAGAAATATCAATAACCTCAGATATGCAGATGACACCACCCTTATGGCAGAAAGTGAAGAGGAACTAAAAAGCCTCTTGATGAGAGTGAAACAGGAGAGTGAAAAAGTTGGCTTAAAGCTCAACATTCAGAAAACGAAGATCATGGCATCTGGTCCCATCACTTCATGGGAAATAGATGGGGAAACAGTGGAAACGTGTCAGACTTTGTTTTTCTGGGCTCCAAAATCACTGCAGATGGTGACTGCAGCCATGAAATTAAAAGACGCTTACCCCTTGGAAGGAAAGTTATGACCAACCTAGATAGCATATTCAAAAGCAGAGACATTACTTTGCCAACAGAGGTTCACCTATGGTTTGCCAACAGAGGTCAAGGCTATGGTTTTTCCTGTGGTCATGTATGGATGTGAGAGCTGGACTGTGAAGAAGGCTGAGCGCTGAAGAATTGATGCTTTTGAACTGTGGTGTTGGAGAAGACTCTTGAGAGTCCCTTGGACTGCAAGGAGATCCAACCAGTCCATTCTGAAGGAGATCAGCCCTGGAATTTCTTTGGAAGGAATGATGCTCAAGCGGAAACTCCAGTACTTTGGCCACCTCATGCGAAGAGTTGACTCATTGGAGAAGACTCTGATGCTGGGAGGGATTGAGGGCAGGAGGAGAAGGGGACGACAGAGGATGAGATGGCTGGATGGCATCACTGACTCGATGGATGTGAGTCTCAGTGAGCTCCGGGTGTTAGTGATGGACAGGGAGGCCTGGTGTGCTGCGATTCATGGGGTCGCGAAGAGTAAGACAGGACTGAGCGACTGATCTGATATATAAAACTTTGTAGAAGAAAATGGCAACCCACTCCAGTGTTCTTGCCTGGAGAATCCCAGGGACGGGGGAGCCTCGGGGGCTGCCGTCTATGGGGTCGCACAGAGTTGGACACGACTGAAGCGACTTAGCAGCCACAGCAGCAGCATATATGAAACTGATGATCAGTAAGGACCTGCTCTGTAGCACAGGGAACTCCACGCAGTAACACTCTACTCAGTCCCACTCTGTGATAACCTATATGGTAAAATAATCTGAAAAGAATAAATATATGTATGTGTGTGTATATATATATATTTATATAAATATAACTGAATCACTTTGCTGTACACCTGAAACTAACACAACTTTGGAAATCAACTATACTTTGATATAAAATAAAATTTTTAAAAAGAAGATGCTTCAAAACTCTAACTTAAAGCAAAAGAGAGGAAAAAAATCAGAGGCACATTTGAACTGACCACACAGCATCAATGCATTTATCATAACATCATTTCTGGTTAGAGAGGGAAAACTTTTTTTTTTTTTAATCCAAGCCATGAAGTACCCTTTGGAATCTGAACATGTGACCTCAGCATAGCTGGTTCTGGTGTGAATTTGTGGCTGAGGTCCCATCTTTGAAAGTTTCTGCTTCCCTTTTCCTTCCCGTCCCCCCAGGGTATCGTGGAAGTCTCCCCACATAGCCGTGTCTAATGAGCTTTGCAAAATGAGAAAACTACTGCAGAAGAGAAATCTAACAGCGGCTGCTTTCTTGTTTGCACTCTCTCTCTCCTCTTTTTCATTCCCTTTTTTATCAGTCATTAGTAACAGAGGACGTCCCAGGTGGCGCTAGTGGTAAAGAATCTGCCTGCCAATGCAGGAAACATAAAGAGAAGCAGGATTGATCCCTGGATCAGGAAGATCTCCTGGAGAAGGAAATAGCAACCCACTCCAACCCACTCCAGGGTTCTTGCCTGGAGAATCCCAGGGACAGGGGAGCCTGGTGAGCTTCCGTCTATGGGGTCGCACAGAGTCGGACATGACTGAAGCGACTTAGCAGCAGTAGCAGCAGCAGTAATGGAGGAAAAAAACACCCAAAGGCAGTAGAGAGGCAGCAACATGCGCACGTACTTCCTGCAACCCTGAGCTAACAAGGGGCCCTAACCAGCTTTCACATTCCTTCACTTTCAATTCCCAACACATCTGACATCAGTTGCAGCCGAATCCAGCACCCAGCCAGTGTGGACATCAGCTAGTTTACAGGATAACCAAGGTAAAGCATGCATACTGCTATAGGACAGTTGGAAGTGGCTTTTAAGTGCTCCTTAAAAACCAATGGATGTCAAAATTTTAAAGGGACCCAGGAAAACAAAAATCTAGTTAATGAACACACTTTTTGGCCTTTTCAAAATCTGACATCATAATGTAATTCAATTCAGTTTCAAAGACCCTGGATCTACCTTTCAACCTTGTTAACTACGGATCACATGGTCATACGCAATCTCGTGGTCAGGCTGAGCCTCAGGTTTCCTTGCAACAACTGTATCTACGCGCATTGAGAATGGATCTTAAACTCTGTCTCTTAATAGGTATGTGATCCCGGGAAAGTTATTTCAGTTCAGGAGCCTCAGTTATCTCGCTTATAAAATGCGGATCATGATAGTATCAGCTTTGATAGACTCAATTACAAAGATCAAAGGCGTAATGAGCATAAACATCTGGGTATATGTTTAACTGAGTGGCAGTTACTGGTACTATGATTATCA
Source organism: Tragelaphus eurycerus (assembly GCA_935064755.1). NCBI lineage: Eukaryota > Metazoa > Chordata > Mammalia > Artiodactyla > Bovidae > Tragelaphus > Tragelaphus eurycerus. The sequence goes on from CAKXYN010000083.1 coordinate 3,840,981, forward strand.
TTTATTCCCTAGTAAGAAGGACCATGTTTAAGTCTTGTTTTCCCTGTCTTTTACAATTGTAAATAAACTGCCACGCTTTATTAAATTTTAATCTCCTCATTTGTGGTGGGGACTAAGAAACAGTACTGGTGATTCTAAGCTGTGGAATTAAATGCATGGTAATGGTGCAATGTGGGAAGCACATGGCACCTTATAATATGCACTCTTAACTATCATTATTATTATTAGGAATGTAATTTGTTGTTTTTAATAATATACAGTAGAAAGTCCAAAAGAATCAAAAGCAGCAACAAAAAATTCCTAGAACTAAGGAACGATTATGCCAGAGTTACAGGATATAAAGTTAATCTACAAAAATGTAATTTTTTCCAATATGCCAGCAATGAACATTTGGAATTTGAAATTAAAAACACAATACCATTTACACTGGCACCAAAAAATGAAATCCTTAGGTATAAATTAACAAGATATGTATAAGACCTATATGAGGAAACTATAAAACACTGATGAAAGAAATTAAAGATCTAAATAAACGGAAAGATATTTATGTTCATGTTCAGTATTGTTGAAATGTCATTTTTTTCCCAAATTGATCTATAGATTCAATGCAATCCCAAGAAGTTATTTTATAGAGGCTGACAAACTTATTCTAAATCTTATATGGAAAGGCCAAAAACCCAGAACAGCCAGTATAAAACTGAAGGAGAAGAACAGAGTCAGAGAACTGAGATTATCCGGCTGTAAGATTTATTATAAATCTACAGTAATTGAGACAATATTGTTTTGGTGATATAGGCGACCAATTATAGATCAGGGACTAGAACAGAGAACACAGAAATAGAGCCACACAAATCTATCAACTGAGATTTGATAAAGAAGCAAAAGGAATTCAACAGAGAAAAGACAGTGTTTTCAAAAAAGGGAGTTGGAACAAATAAACATGAAAAAAAAATTCCACACACAAACCTTACACTTTTTACAAAAACTGACCTCAAATTAATCATAGACCTAAACTTAAAACACAAAACTATAAACTTCTAGAAGACAGCATGGGAGAGAAATCTTGGTGATCTTGTGTTTCGTGATGAGTTTTTAGATAAAACGTAGAAAGTATGATCCATTAAAGAAAAAAATAACTTGGATTTTATGAAAATTAAGAACTTCTGCTCTGTGAAAGACACTCTTAAAGAGAACAAAAAGATAATCTATGGTCTGGGAGAAAAATATTGTAAAACACATATCTGATAAAACACTTGTACCCAAAAAGAAAAGAATTCTGTCCAAATTATACAGAGAAAACTTAAAATTCCACAGTAAGAAAACAAACAACCAGATTTAACAAGTGACAAAAGAGCTGAACAGGCGTCCACCCAAAGAACTCACACAGACAGCAAATAAGCATATGAATAGACGCACAGCACATGCCATTCTGGAAGTGTGCATAAAAATAAATGACATAACTATAAAAATGGCTAAAATTGAAAACACTGGCTTCATCCAATGCTGCTGAGGATGTGGATGGAGCAACAGGGAGAGTTCATTGCTGGTGGGAATGGAAGATGGAATAGCAACTTTAAAAGGCAGTTAGCCGGTTTGTGATGAAGCCATTGTATTTCTTGATATTTACTAAAATGAAGGGAAAACTTATATTTAAACAAAACCCTGCCCATGAATGCTGATGGTGACCTTATTCATCCTTGATAAATTTGGAAGCAACCAAGTTATTCTCCAATAGATGACTAGATTAAAAAAAAAAAACGTGGTGCATCCATACGGTGGGGCTGCTCTCAGCGATAAAAATAAATGAGGCATCAAGTCACAAAAGGACGTGGAAAAGCTTTAAATGCACGTTGCTACCTGAGAGTAGCCAGTCGGAAGAGGCTACATGCTGCATGATTCCGACAGTATGACATTTTGGAAAGGTAAGACTTTGAAGACAGTTAAAAAGATCAGTAGTTGCCAGGAGTTCAGGGAAAGAGATGGAGGAATGAACAGGTGTTCCGGGGAATTTTTAGGATGGTGAAACTATTCTGTATCACACTATAATGGTAGACACATGACTTTATGCATTTGTCAGAACCCCAAGAACTGTACAATACAAAATACACTGTGGGCTGTAGTCAATAGCATTGTATCAATACCAAGCCATCAGTTGTCACATATATACCATCTGAATATGAGATATTAATAATAGGAGAAATCATATGTTAGGGGATATTGAGGATAACAGGTACTAGGAACTTCCTACTTCATTTTTCTATAAATCTAAAACTGCTCTAAAATAATCTACTAATTAAAATAATGATAAAATACGCACAGGCAGATAGTTATTTATTAAACTGTATTGTTATACAACAGAGGTTAACAGACTACAGCCTTCTAGTCTACCTTGCCCCCACTTACTTTTTTAATTTGGGTATAGTTGCTTTACAATGTTTTATTTGTCTCTGCTGCACAATGAAGTGAATCAGCGATGTGTTTAGATATATCCCCACTCTCCTGGACCTCCCTCTCTCCCACCCCCTCATCCCACCCCTCTAGACCTAAACAGAGAACCGAGCTCAGCTCCCTGCACTATACAGCAGGTTCCACTAGCCAGCTATTTTTACACTTGGTGGTATATTCATGTCAGTCCTAATCTCTCAGTTCATCCAGTCCCGTCCCCTACCTCCTACTTTCAGAAGTAACATTTAGCTAGAACACAGACCACCCCCCTTCATTATTTATATTATCTGTTGCTGCTTTCATGTTATAATGGCAGAAGTTGGAAGTTGCCATTAGAACTTGTATGGCCCACAAAGCTGAAAATATATGCTACCTGGGCCTTTCAGAAAAGAAGATAGCTGACTCCTGTTTTAAAGTAGAGACTTTTAGGCTCGGAAGTACATTTAGAAGCTGTTCAGTTCAATTACCTAATAAATTGTGGAATCTGCACTACTTTCGGGGAAGGCAATGGCACCCCACCCCAGTACTTTTGCCTGGAAAATCCCATGGACGGAGGATCCTGGTAGGCTCCAGTCCATGGGGTCGCTGAGAGTTGGACATGACTGAGCGACTTCACTTTCATGCATTGGAGAAGGAAATGGCAACCCACTCCAGTGTTCTTGCCTGGAGAATCCCAGGGATGGGGGAGCCTGGTGAGCTTCCGTCTATGGGGTCGCACAGAGTCGGACATGACTGAAGCGACTTAGCAGCAGCAGCAGCAGCAGCACTACTTTATCATCCTGGGAGAAGTGGTTCCCTAGTCTAACCTCTGCAGCTGGTATGAAATTCTGCACGTTAACCTTGACATTAGAAATCAGCCTCGCTTCCTCCCTGTTATTCCTTTAACCCACCAAGCCCACCCTTCCCATCCAGAAATACCTCGTGCGTGTGTGTGAAGTTGCTTCAGTCGTGTCCGACTCTTTGAGACTCTCTGGATTATAGCTCACCAGGCTCCTCTGTTCATGGGAGTCTCCAGGCAAGAATACTGAAGTGAACTGTCATGCCCTCCTCCAGGGGATCTTCCCGACCCAGGGATCGAACCCAAGTCTCTTAAGTCTCCTGCATTAGCAGGCAGGTTCTTTACCACTAACACCCCCTGGAAGCACCAAAAATACCCTGGCAGGACAGAACTGGGGCGTGTACTCATCACTCAGAGCCTTCATTCTGAGCCGTGAGTCCCAGCCCAATCACTTCTGTCTCCAGTAACATCCTGGTTATTGGCTTTGTGTTCATATCTGTGCCCCCACCCCCTGCTTCTGATTTTCAGTTTCAATGCCAAGCCCAGGTGCCCCCGCTATGGCTCCAGGTCCCCTGGTTTCATTTAAATTACAAAGTACTAGGCCCAGAGATAGCCAGGTTCTAATTTTTGGGACCTGTGCATGTTACCTTATATTATGGGCTGAACTGTGTCTCCGCTCAACATTCTATACATATGTTGTTTTTGATGTTCAGTCACTCAGTCGTGTCCTACTCTTTGAGACTCCATGGACTGCAGCACATCCTGCCTCCCTGTCCTTCACCATCTCCCGGAGTTTGCACAAGTTCATGTTCATTGCCTCAGTGATGTGGTCCAGCCATCTCATCTTCTGATGCCCTCTTCTCCTTCTGCCTTCCATCTTTCCCAGCATCGGGGACTTTTTCAATGAGTTGTCTGTTTGCATCAGATGATCAAAATACTAGAGCTTCTTCTTCAGCATCAGTCCTTCCAGTGAATATTCAGGGTTGATCTTCCTTAAGGTTGACTGGTTTGATCTCCTTGCTGTCCAAAGGACTTTCAGGAGTCTTCTCCAGCACCACAGTTGGAAGGCATCAGTTCTTCAGTGTTCTGCCTTCTTTATGGTCCAGCTCTCACAACCGTATGTGCTTGACTAGATGGACCTTTGTTGGCAGAGTAGTATCTCTGTTTTTCAACACATTGTCAGGGTTTGCCATTGCTTTCCTGCCAAGAAGCAACTGTCTTCTGATTTCATGGCTGCAGTCACTGTCCACAGTGATTTTGGAGCCCAAGAAGAGGAAATCTGTCACTGCTGCTGTTGCTGCTGTTGCTGCTAAGTCACTTCAGTCGTGTCCGACTCTGTGCGACCCCAAAGACAGCAGCCCAACAGGCTCCCCCATCCCTGGGATTCTCCAGGCAAGAACACTGGAGTGGGCTGCCATTTCCTTCTCCAATGCATGAAAGTGAAAAGAGAAAGTGAAGTCGCTCAGTCATTTCCGACTCTTAGCAACCCCATGGCCTGCAGCCTAACAGGCTCCTTCATCCATGGGATTTTCCAGGCAAGAGTACTGGAGTGGGGTGCCATTGCCTTCTCCGAAATCTGTCACTACTTCCACCTTTTCCCCTTCTCTTTGCCATGCAGTAATGGGGCCGGTTTCCCTAACCCAAATAGGAAAAGGAGTACGTCAAGGCTGTATATTGTCACCCTGCTTATTTAACTTATATGCAGAGTACATCATGAGAAACACTGGACTGGAAGAAACACAAGTTGGAATCAAGATTGCTGGGAGAAATATCAATAACCTCAGATATGCAGATGACACTACCCTTATGGCAGAAAGTTAAGAAGAACTAAAAAGCCTCTTGATGAAAATGAAAGTGGAGAGTGAAAAGGTTGGCTTAAAGCTCAACATTCAGAAAACGAAGATCATGGCATCCGGTCCCATCACTTCATGGGAAATAGATGGGGAAACAGTGGAAACAGTGTCAGACTTTATTTTTCTGGGCTCCAAAATCACTATAGATGGTGACTGCAGCCATGAAATTAAAAGATGCTTACTCCTTGGAAGGAAAGTTATGACCAACCTAGATAGCATATTCAAAAGCAGAGACATCACTTTGCCAACAAAGGTCCATCTAGTCAAGGCTATGGTCTTTCCTGTGGTCATGTATGGATGTGAGAGCTGGACTGTGAAGAAGGCTGAGTGCCGAAGAACTGATGCTTTTGAACTGTGGTGTTGGAGAAGACTCTTGAGAGTTCCTTGGACTGCAAGGAGATCCAACCAGTCCATTCTGAAGGAAATCAGTCCTGGGATTTCTTTAGAAGGAATGATGCTAAAGCTGAAACTCCAGTACTTTGGGCACCTCATGCGAAGAGTTGACTCATTGGAGAAGACTCTGATGCTGGGAGGGATTGAGGGCAAGAGGAGAAGGGGACGACAGAGGATGAGATGGCTGGATGGCATCACTGACTTGATGGACGTGAGTCTCAGTGAACTCCGGGAGTTGGTGATGCCTGGTGTGCTACTATTCATGGGGTGGCAAAGAGTCAGACACTACTGAGCGACTGATCTAATCTGATCTGAATGGGGCTGGGTGCCATGATCTTAGGTTTTTTTTGTTTTTTTTTTTTTTAATATTTAGATTTAAGCCAGCTCTTTCACTTTCCTTCTTCACCCTCATCAAGAGGCTTTTTAGTTCCTCTTCGCTTTCTACCATTAGAGTGGTATCATCTGCATATCTGAGGCTGTTGATGTTTCTCCCACCTATCTTGATTTCAGCTTGGAACTCATCCAGCCCGGCATTTCTCATGATGTGTCTCAGCATATAGGTTAAACAAAGAGGGTGACAGCAGGCAGCCCTGCCATATTCCTTTCTCAATTTTGAACCAATCAGTTGTTCCAGTCAGCATTGTAACTGTTGTTTTTTTACCCACATGCATGTTTCTCAGGAGACAGGTTAGGTGTTCTGGTATTCCCATTTCTCTAAGAGCCTTCCACAGTTTGTCATGATCCACACAGTTAAAGGCTTTAGTGTAGTCGATGAAACAGAGAGAGATGTTTTCTCTGAAATTCCCTTGCTTTCTCTATAATCCAGCGAATGTTGGCAATTTGATCTCTAGTTCCTCTTTCTTTTCTAAACCCAGCTTGGCCATCTGGAAGTTCTTGGTTTGCATCATGCTGAAGCCTAGCATGCAAGATTTTAAGCATAACAGGAGATGAGTGAGACTGTTCAATGGTTAGCACATTTTTTGGTACTACCCTTCTTGGGAATTGGGACGAGGACTGACATTTTCCAGTCCTGCGGCCACTGCTGAGTCTTCTTCCAGATTTGCTGACACAAGGAATGCAAAACCTTGATGGTATCGTCCTTTAGGGATTCAAATAGTTCTGCTGGAATTTCATCGCATCCACTAGGTTTATTAACGGCAGTGCTTCTTAAGCCCCGCTTGACTTCCCACTCCAGAATGTCTGGCTCTGGGGGACTAACCACACCATCATAGTAATCCGGTTCATTAAGATCTTTTTTATATAGTTCTTCTGTTATTCTTTCCATCTCATATTGATCTCTTGATCCCCTTCAAGGATCACTGCCTTGTGGTGAAGGGACTTGCATAACTCAATGAAGCTATGAGCCATGCTGTGCAGGGCCACCCAAGACAGACAGGTCATAGCAGAGAGGTTCTGACAAAGCGTGATCCACTAGAGTAGGGAATGGCAAACTAGCCAGTGTACTTGCCATGAGAACCTCATGAACCACACATATATGTAGTTCATATATATATATATACACTGCTACTGCTGCTAAGTCGCTTCAGTCGTGTCCGACTCTGTGAGACCCCATAGACAGCAGCCCACCAGGCTCCCACATCCCTGGGATTCTCCAGGCAAGAACACTGGAGTGCGCTGCCATTTCCTTCTCCAATGCATGAAAGTGAAAAGCGAAAGTGAAGTCGCTCAGTCATGTCCGACTCCTAGCGACCCCATGGACTGCAGCCTACCAGGCTCCTCCATCCATGAGTACTGGAGTGGGGTGCCATTGCCTCATCCGTATATATACACACACACATATATATATATTTTTTAAAATTGTTATTGGAGTATAGTTGATTAACAATGTTGGGTTTCTGCCATACAACAAAGTGAATCAGTTATTGCTGTTTTGTCACTAAGTCATATCCAACTCTTTTGCAACCCCATGGATTGTCGCTCACCAGTCTCCTCTGTCCGTGGGGTTTCCCGGCAAGAATTCCTGAATGGCTTGTCGTTTCCTTCTCCAGGGAATCTACCTGACCCTGGGATCAAACCCACATTTCCTGCGTTGGCAGGCAAATTCTTTATCACTGGGCCACCAGGGAAATCTGAATCAGTTATATTATACATCTACATACATCCACTCTTTCAGATTCTTTCTCCCATACAGGTGAATGCAGAGTACTGAGGAGAGTTCCTGGTGCTGTACAGGAGGTCCTCATTAGTTATCTGCTTTACATAAAGTAGTGTGACTCCAATATATAAAGGATTGGGGTAGACACAGACTTCTACATATTGAAGTTTTTCAGGACCCCCCAGGATTTCAGGATATATCTGTATTTGAAGATGAGACTTCTAAAGAAGTGACTATGTTAAAACAGGGCATTAGGGCAGGCTCAATCTGATATGATTGGTGTCCTATCATTAGAGGAATCTTGGACGCATGGGAACACTAGGAACGCATAAGGAAGACCCTGTGGGGACCCAGGGCGAAGGTGGCCATCCAAAGCCAGAGAGGCCCTGGAGGAAACCAAACCAGCTGATACCTTGATCTTGGACTCTAGCCTCCAGAACTACAAAAAATAAAATTCTGTTGTTTAAGCCACCCCATCTGTGCTATTTTTGTATGGCAGTTCTGGGAAGCCAGCACTTTATGCAGCAAAAGGGACTTTTGAGAGGATGAGGCCCCTAATCCAATCTTTCCATCCACTTTTAAGATCTTAAAATTGGGAGGTTATCCTAGATCATCTGCTACTGCTGCTAAGTTGCTTCAGGTCATGTTCGACTCTGTGCAATCCCACAGACGGCTGTCCCTGGGATTCTCCAGGCAAGAACACTGGAGTGGGTTGTCATTTCTTTCTCCAACACATGAAAGTGAAAAGTGAAAGTGAAGTCACTCAGTCGTTTCCGACTCTTAGTGACCCCATGGACTGGAGCTTACCACGCTCCTCCATCCATGGGATTTTCCAGGCAAGAGTACTGGGGTGGGGTGCCATTGCCTTCTCCAAAATCTGTCATTACTTCCACCTTTTCCCCTTCTCTTTGCCATGCAGTAATGGGGCCAGGTGCCAGGATCTTAGTTTTTTTTAATATTTAGATTTAAGCCAGCTCTTTCACTTTCCTCCTTCACCCTCATCAAGAGGCTTTTTAGTTCCTCTTCACTTTCTACCATTAGAGTGGTATCATCTGCACATCCTAGATCATCTGGTGTGCCCTAAATGCCATCACACACATGTCTCTATAAGAGAAAAGCAGAGCGATATGCCCACCAAAGGGGCAGAAGGGGATACAGAGGTGGAAAGGGAGATTGGAGTGATGTGGCCACAAGCCAAGGAATGCCAGCAGCTGGAGGAGACAGCAGTGGATTCCCCCAGTAGCCTCTAGAAGGAACTCCTCGTAACATTTCAGTTTTAACCTCACAAGACTCAGCCTGGATTTTCTGGCCTCTAGACAGTGAGAGAATAAAGGTATGTTGTTTTCACCACTAAGTATATAACAGTAATTTGTTATGGCGGCCATATGAAATAGATATGCACACTTTCTCAGATAAATACAATATTTGGATTAGTTTGGTACACACATTCTGCTTCTTCAAAGCCACCCAGCTCTCAAGCAGGAGCCAGACAGCCACTTAACCACTTTTCTGCCCAAATAAGAGCAATGTATTCATATAACTACATTTGTAGGAACTCTGAGAGGCAAGGCTTTGCTGTCAACCAGAACCAAGTTTGAATTCCCATTCCAAAACAGCTTATCTACGTGATTTGGGGCATGCTATGCAACCCATTTAAATTTCAATTTCCTGGTCAGTGTATGGGGCTCAAACTGAGAGTCTTCTAGGATTGTTTTGAGGATTTTGAATGATATAGGTAAAATGAAGAACACATTTGCTGGAATAAAGTTGTTTTTTATGATCTCAATAGGTAACAGTACATGCTAAGTCGCTTCAGTCATCTCTGACTCTTTGAGACCCTCTGGACCGTAGCCTGCCAGGCTCCTCTGTCCATGGGATTCCCAGGCAAGAATACTGGAATGGGTTGGCATACCCTCCTCCAGAGATCTTCCTGGCCCAGGGACTGAACCCATGTCTCTTAAGTCTTCTGCATAGACAGGTGGATTGTTTACCATTATTGCCACCAGAGAAGCCTAGATAATAGTAATAACTGCTATTAACTGTGCTAGTTTCTGCAGAAATTCTGAGTGTACCTGATTTCTTTTTCTGAAAGCCAAAAAGGAACTTCACAGACCATGGTCTGGTGTGTAGCTCTGGCACCAATTAATTTGTATCAACTACTTCCTTCTCTCATTCATTAGTATATATGAGATACTTATAATAAAAAAAAAAATAAAGCATGGTCATTACTAACATCAAATCCTGCCATTTGGCCCTTAAGGGAAGTCTTAAGCGGCTTAACTTCAGAGGTTAAAGCAACTTGGTCAAGGTCACATAGCTCATCAGTGACAACTGTGGGATTCAAGCCCAGGTTTCCAAGGTGCTGTCCACTCTATCACGCGGCGTCACACCAGCAAAGCCTGTGTCTCCACGGCTCACACCCGAAGATGGCATGCTGCCACCTACACTACGTCTCGAACGGGCTCAGATGTTCCCTGACCTATGAGACCAGACTCCCTCCTTCTATATTGTGAGGACTTCTGCCCCAGGGCAGCTCCTGGTGAGGAGATGGATGGGAGGCCTCCTGGCAGGGAATGGAAAGCTCAGAGCTTCTGTGTCCTCGCGTGGGAGAAGCTGGTGACATACCCAAGAGTCCTCCCCTCCACAGGAAACCAGGCAACCGGGCACTTGCCGGGGGTCCCTTCCTGCTCTGCCAGCTATCCAGACCAGATGGCTAATTAGCTGGAATTTGCGGCCGCATCTATGATGCTATTTCTCCTTTTGGCATGTGTGAACTCAATTAGGAAGCCACGGGAGGCTCCTGGCCCACTGGGAGTGTGGTGGGCATGGGGGCTGCAGGGTGCGCCCATGGCTCGGGGAGTGGGATGTGTGGGTGGTTGGGGGTCTGAGAAGTGGAGGGTGGGGAGGGCCATTTGACCAGCTGAGGATGGGGTTTGTACCGTGGTTATATGGAAGCTGGGACATAATGTCCCCAGGCCCCCAGCTGTGTTTGCTGGCAAGGCCCCTCAGAGAGAGGCCAGTCTTGGCCTGGAAGGCTGTAGAGTTCATTCTCTGGTCAGCGTTGTCCTACAATCCCACCCCTGGTTACTGCAGAAGATCTGTCTCCCCAGTTCACACCACTGTCTCCCCAGAACACGGGACAAGGCCCCCGGCACAGGAGGTGTCCAATAAAGAAGGCTGAGGCGCCTAAGGAGTCTTTGTTTCCTCATTTGTAGAATGAATCATAAAAGCTACAGTCTACCATTTTGCTAGGATTAAATGAATAAAAAAAATAAATACCTGCGGCACCTATAGCAGTCCCTGACATGAGGACAGGTGCTCAGTAATAATCTGTTGAAAGAATGAATGGATGAAGAGCAGAATCAAAAAGCTTGTGAATGTCAGCACTGGAAGAAGCCTCAAAACTGAGTCCAGTCCTCCCAGTGTGCCTCAGCTTCTTCATCTGTGAAATGGGGACAAGAAAACCACCTCTCTTATTGGGGTGCTGGAAGATGAAAGAAATAACACACGTAGATCTTTGAGAAGAGTTCCTAGAAGGTAGTAGGTGAAAAGTGAAAAGGCTCAGTCAGGTCTGATTTTGAGGCCCCATGGACTGTAGCTCACCAGGCTCCTTTGTCCATGGAATTCTCCAGGCAAAAAAATACTGGAGTGGGTTGTCATTCTCTTCTCAAGGGGGTCTTCCCAAGCCAGGGGAGTCAAATGTGGGTCTCCTGAATTGCAGGCAGATTATTTGCCATCTGAGCCACCAGAGAAGTTAGTAAACATGTAGTAAATACTGGTGCTGCTGTTGTGAATAATGATACAAAGGGGAAATCTGCTGTGGCAGAGGGAAAGGGCTCTGTCCAGACAACTGCAGTTTGTGGTATGTCCTGACCTATGACTGGGGGCTCCTGCTCCCAGCCCACATTGTTGTCTACTGAGCAGCACATGCTGGCATCGTGCTGAGTCCCAAGGCTCACTTATGGGACAGACGTGTGCCAGCTCCCAGGGATCACTGGTGTAATAAGGGACACAGAGCATTCTCCCACTTTGGGAACCGCTTACACTAAGATGTCAGATCTGGTCCAGGGATGCTCTGACCTCTGTTGGGCCAGAAGAGCCTTGTCCATTGATGGGTTAGTGTGAGTGGGAGTAGGGGATCTCTCCAGGACTCTCACACATGATTTTGTACATCATATCACTGCTGAGAAGGTGGATAGAAGGTGAAATTCAGCCTTGCTCTGTAAGCCAAGCTCAATAGCCATGCCCAGAGGAGGGTCCCTGTACTGATTCGTGCACAGGTACCCTATTGGTGGGCTTTTCTGTTGGCTCAGCAGTAAAGAATGTGACCGCCAATGCAGGAGATGCAGGTTCGATCCCCGAGTCGGGAAGATCCCCTGGAGGAGGGCACGGCAGCCCACTCCAGTATTCTTGCCTGGGAAACCCCATGGACAGAGGAGTCTGGCAGGCTGTTCATGGGGCTGCAGAGAATCAGACCTGACCTAATGACTAAACAGCAGCAATCCTACTGGCGACTGTGGCCTTGGCGCTTGCTCTGGGGTCAGAGGACAGCTTGGAGACAGGAGAATCTGGAGCCTCAGAACACAGGTGCATGTTTACAGAGCAGGACCTGTGTCTGTATTACTCACCTCTGGATCCCTAGTACCCAGCATGGGTCCTGGACCAGTGGATACTCAAACAACTGCTTGTTGAATAAGTGAGCTATCGTATTCTTAGTACCTATCATAGTCCCTGCTCTGGGGCGTGGGCTCAGTGAATGCTGGATAAACATGTCATTGAAGTAGCAAGAGGGGAAGGATGTGTGAGAAAAACCATGACTTCCTAGACTTTGAGCCTGGCACAGTAATAGTAGCTGAGTTATTGAGCGTTGACATCATCCAGACACAATATGAAGAGCTGTATGCGTGTCCTCCCTCGAAATCTTGCAACGGCCTCGTGAGGAAGGTACTCTGATTGCGTGCAGTATACAGACCAGGGCCCAGAGGCTTAAGGAGGCTAAGGGATCTGCTGTGGTCATATGGTTCCTGGGGCGGAAGGCTGATGCTAGAACCAGTGTTCTGCTGCCTCTAGTGCCCTTTTAACGACCGTGTTCTTCTCCACAGAGTCTGCGAGCTGGCCTGTGAGGTATCAGGAGACCTCCCGCTCCTTCTGTCTGCTACGCTATTTCCCCTGACTTCATTCAGGCCTCTCTCTTACTGTCACCTCCTCCAAGAAGCCTGCCAGGACTACCTCCTGTGAAGGAAAAATTTCCAATTCCTTACCCTGCTTTATTTTCCCTCATATCCCTCACGACCTCCAGAAATATGTGCCGACTTTCTCTCAGCTGCCTCCTCATCCCATCCCTTCCCAGAAGGTTAGCTTGACGAGGACAAGGACCTTATCCGTCTTGTTAGTGCCATGCTACTAACATCCAGAGTGGTACCTGACACATAAAAGTGCTCACCATGTATTTATGAAATGACTGGAAGGATGGCGGGATGACCTTGGGCCCATTATTTAAATGTCTGTTTAACGTCTGACATTCTCTTCTGAATTCTCATTCTCTGGCTCTGGTTTCTTCACCTGTCAGACAAGATACAGGTATCAGACCTGACACCTCCCTGAAGGTATAAGAAGGAACATCTGGACACGTGCGGGAGCTCACCAGAATAGACAATATCATCATTACCATTATTAAACACCTGTATATATCTTGTGGATACAGACCTTTTGCCCAGGTCACTGCCAAAGTCTCCCCACCCTGCCAGGGCTGGGACGTACACCCAGTCTCAAAGCCCTAGCTTTTGTCATGCCCAGGAGAAGGGCTGCCACTAAGACAAAGTTGGTGTTGGGTAACTTAAGACTGTCTTTGGACAGAGAAGCAGGGGGAAGCTTTTCTGGCCAGCATCACTTACTGGCAACATTATTTTGGGTAAGTCATTTAGTCTCGGTTGCCTCTTAACACAAAACCAAAGTCAGGGTAACACCAGTCTTAGAGGGCGCTTGCTGAGATGGAATAAGCTAATGGTTTAGAAAGTACTTTGTGAAGTGTAAAGCTTAACAGAGATGGAAGACCCTAACCTTCAGGGGAAAAGCCGGGCTGGGCAGTTCAGACCTGGTTGAGAATTGGGAGCATGGCAGGATGTGAGCAGGAAAGAGATCATTAAGACGCGGTCTTTGGGAAGGGAATCTGCTAGTGTGCACAGACAGGGTGGGCCTCCAAGCTTCTTTTTCCTCATCTACCCTGTGTCTGGGCAGGCGGGAGGTAGAGACTGCAGGGCAGGCAGGGAACCCCCTTCTGTGCATCAGAAGGGAGTGGGGCTGGCAGGGAGCGGGCCTGGGTGACAGGCACGGCTTGTACCACCCTGATTAGCTGGGAAAATGCAGATCCGCACTTCCTTCTCTGCCGCAGCTAACAAGATAATGAATATTTTCATCAGCTGCAGAGAATACAAACATCTGTAGGAACACCAAACCTACTCTCAGGGGTGGGGGGAGGAGGGGAGGATGCGGAGGTGGGGAAACGCAGCCTCACAGTAGTTTTAGGGAAGAAGAGATGTGCTGAGATGCTGGAAGGGTGGCTGGGAACTCGGGGCTCTGGCTGGTGCCTCTTGTACCCGGCACGCTGGGAAACAGGTAACTAACTATCCACTGCAACCTATGGCCGCTGCTCAATCAGGGCTGACATGTGGTCCTGGGAGAACTTGGCTCATCTCCCATCACTTGATCCATCTGCAGTGGCATCCATCTCCCCCTCCATCCACTGACCTACTCCATAAACATTCACTGCTATGGGCCAGGAATGAACCTAGGCTCCAAGTACACAGAGGTAAACAAGACCTCCCTTGCCCATCAAGAAGCTCATTCATTCATGTAACTATTAAAGGCCTATTAAAGTGCCAACTCTCTGCTGGGTACTCACATTCTAGCTGGAGAGACAGACATGTGAACTGGCCCCTAATGAAGGACGGCTCTGATAAAAGATGAGAGCAGAGGACCAACTAACTTTTCTGGAGGAGGAGTGTTCCAAGAAGACTCCTGGAGGAGGTGGCAGACCCAGGGTGTATATCAAGGATGAATATTTTAGGCAAAGAAACTAGAACACCATTCTCAGTTCAGTCGTTCAGTCATGTCTGACTCTTTGCCATCCCATTAATTGCAGCACGCCAGGCCTCCCTGTCCATCACTAACTCCCAGAGTTTACCCAAACTCATGTCCATTGAGTTGGTGATGCCATCCAACCATTTTATCCTCTGTCATCCCCTTCTCCTCCTGCCCTCAATCTTTCCCAGCATCAGGATCTTTTCAAAGGAGTCAGCCCTTCACATCAGGTGGCCAAAGTATTGGAGTTTCAGCTTCAACATCAGTCCTTAAAATGAACACCCAGGACTCATATACTTTAGGATGGACTGGTTGGAATTTCCTTGCAGTCCAAGGGACTCTCAAGAGTCTTCTCCAACACCACACTTCAAAAGCATCAATTCTTCTGTGCTCAGCTTTCTTTACAGTCCAACTCTCACATCCATACATGACCACTGGAAAAACCATAGCCTTGACTAGACGGACCTTTGTTGGTAAAGTAATGTCTCTGCTTTTGAATATGCTATCTAGGTTGGTCATAACTTTCCTTCCAAGGAGTAAGCGTCTTTTAATTTCATGGCTGCAATCACCATCTGCAGTGATTTTGGAGCCCCCCAAAATAAAGTCAGCCACTGTTTCCACTGTTTTCCCATCTATTTGCCATGAAGCATCCTAGATACAGGAATGGCATATGCAGTCCGGGAGGCAAGAGGAACCCCAGGGAACTCAGGGAAGCACAAGGAACGCAACAGAAATGGATGGGACCAGGCAAAGCAATGGCCACAAAGCTTGAGAGGTGGGCTCAAAACTGATCACACAGAGCCCTGTCCACCCAGCTAAGGAGGCTGGACTTCCTCCTGGGCATAGCAGGGAAGGGCTGACGCATTCTGAGCAGAGGAGTGACATGATCAGATCAGGAAGACCACTCTGGCTGCCGCATGGAGAATGGATCAAGCATCAAGACTGGGGGCTGGAGGACAGGCAGAGGTGAGTCGGGGGCTGCTGAGAACATCAGCTGGAGGCAGCCTGGCTCGTATGCAGCAAGGAGAAGGGGAGAAGGGCTGTTCTCTGGGACCTGACAGATACCCCCGGATACAGACATGGCTTTGCTGTTCCACCAGCACTGTGACTTTACAGAGCATGAAAAAGCTACTGATAATAGCTTCAGCGAAGAACAAATGAGATAATGTGTGTCCAAGTGACCTACAAGGTCTAAGGCAGTGTAGAAATATTAGTTATCAGTTATTTAATTACAGAAGTACTATTAAATCTAATCATTACTTCAGTCTGCTGTCTTTCATCCCCATCAACTAGAGACAGAAAATAGCACACAATCAGAGTCTCAAGGCTTCACTTGTGCCGCTTACTGTCTGTGAACTTGGGAAATCCCCTGAATCTCTGCAATGGGGATACTATTCTTCTTGTTGCCTATTTTTCAGGGCTCCCAGGAGGACTGATCTGAAGGGTTGACATTCAGGAACTTTGAAAAACATGGATATTTAGTACCTTGAATGGGAAGCCTGGGTGTGAACTCCAACCCACTGAGCATCTCCACAGGCTCCGTATTTTGGACCAGAGGTGGCAAACTACTGCCCACAGGCCAAATCTATCCCCCTGCTTGTTTTGTTGTACAAGCCACAAGCTAAGAATGGTTTTTACATACTTAAATAGCCGAGGGAAAAAAGAATAATATTTTGTGTGACCTATAAAAATTATAAGAAATTAAAAACTTAGTGTTTATAAATAAAGTTTTACTGGAATAAACCTAAAGCATGCTGGGGACAACAGAGGATGAGATGGTTAGATGGCATCACTGACTCGATGGACATGAGTCTGAGCAAACTCCAGGAGTTGGTGATGGACAGGGAAGTCTGGCGTGCTGCAGTCCATGGGGTCTCAAAGAGTCAGACACGACTGAGCCGCTGAAGTGAACACTAAGGTCATGAGCAGGAGGGTGGGTTCACCGACGCATCGGCTATGGCTGCCTTCTCTCTGCAACAGCAGAGTTTGTTACTTGTAGCGTCACGTGGTTGCCCCCACTATGGAAGACAGAATGGAGTTTCTCAAAACATTAAGAACGGAACTACTACATGAATCAACTATTCCATTTCTGGATATTTATCCAAAAAACCACCACTACTTTGTTAAGATACACGTACCCCTGTGTGCCTGGAAGGGTTATTTATCATAGCCAAGATATGGAAACAACCCAAGTGTCCATCAACACACGGATGGACAAAGATGTGGTGTACACACACGCACGCGCAATGGAACAGTACTCAGCCACAAGAAGGATGAGACCCTGCCATTTGCAGCAACATGGACCTCGAGGGCATTATCCCGAGTGAAGAGAAAGACAAACACCAGATGATTTCACTCATATGTGGAACATAAAAAAATCTAATAAATAACAACAACAAAAACAAAATAAATGAACAAACCAAACGAAAAACAAACACATGGACACAGACAGCTGGGCAGTGGTCATCAGAGGGCAGGGTGGGGGAGGGTAAAGTGGGTAAAGGGGATCAGCTCTATGGTGATGGATGGAGACTGAATTTTGGGTGGTAAGCATGCTGTACCATACACAGAAGTAGAAATATCATACTGGATGCATAAAACTTGCATAATGTTATAAATCAATGTTACCTCAATTAAAAAAAATAATCACACAGCTGCAAGACTCATTTTCTTTTCTTTTTTTTTTCCCTTTCTTGGTCAGCTTTTGGGATTAGGATTTTACTTCTCTGACCAGGTACTGTACCCAGGCCCTCAGCAGTGACAGCAAGGAGTCCTAAGCACTGGACTGCCATGGAACCCCCCAAGCTCATTGTCTATAAAGGCCTCAGATATGAGCCCTTTTCAGGGAAACTTGCTGGTCTCCACTTTAGCTGTACTAGCATTTAACTATTACAATCCTGTAAAGTACAGATTTTGTTTTTTTCCCCCTCTCCATTCACAGATGAGGAAACTGAGGCTCAGAGAAATTGGATCAATCACCGAAAAAGATACAGAATGAAAACTGCTTCAACTCCATAACTACTTTATTTTAAAGCTAATTCTCTTTTTACATCATCCTGATGCGAAGAGTTGACTCATTTGAAAAGACCCTGATGCTGGGAAAGATTGAGGGCGGGAGAAGGGGGCAACAGAGGATGAGATGGCTGGATGGCATCACTGACTCGATGGACATGAGTTTGGGTAAACTTCGAGAGTTGGTGATGGACAGGGAGGCCTGGTGTGCTGTGATTCATGGGGTCGCAAAGAGTTGGACACGACTGAGCGACTGAACTGAACTGAACTGATCCTTCCCTAAGGGGCTAATTTCCTGCTTCTCTGTAGACACCCACTGATCATGAGGCCAGCAGCTGCCTTCTCCACCGGATTACAAATGAAGTGAGGGTGAAGAGTCAGGCTGCCTTGTCGCCCACTCTCTGCAAAGCCTACCATGGTGTCTGTCGCGCAATCAGTGCCTGATAAGTAACTGTTGCCAGATCAGACACGTGACTGGGATAGCCATTCAGTTCTACCACCCTGTCTCCACCCCAACACACACCCCACCCTGGCATTCACAGTTACCAGCCATACATTTATAAGACAGACTCCTTTTCTCCTCTGCCTTTCTGGAAAAGAGTATAAACCTGCCCCCCAGTGCAGTGATTTGGAGATGTCCGCATACACTCTGTTCACAACCTCTCGACAGAAGCCCAGCAGTCGGTGTCTGCCACGCTTTATGGCACACAGCTCCTGTGATTAGTACCAACCCGTCTTTTCCTCCAGCTGCATGGAGGTGGGGAGCCCCTCAAGGCCACCTTCAAACACCTGGAATTTCAACTTGTCTAGGCAACCCTCATCACTCAGACTAAAAATAGGCAAGAGTGCTACCACCAATGGTGGAGCGCCGAGAGGAAATGCCATCTGCGTCTGTTCGGGAATGTGGAGTCAGGCAGGTGGCCCTGGATTCTCATCTCAGCCCCAGTCTAGCAGCCACTGACTGTATGACTGGCCCAGGGCAAGAGCCTTCACCCTCTGAGTCTCAGGTTCCCAGTGGGTGGGGTGGCTAATGCAGGACTGTCAGGGGTACAGAGAGGATGGGACAGCATATGATAGATGCAGAAAGTGCCTTGCAGAGCCAGGCTTACAGAAGGTTTCAGTAAGCGCTGCCAAGTTTCTTTTCTACAATGGTCACAGCTCTGGACGAGGCCCTTGGGAGTGGGCATCTGGGGTGAGGGTGATGGAGAGAAATGACCAGATAACTATGGCAGCAGGCAAGGCAAGAGGGCTGCAGGGGGAGCCCAAAGGAAAAGGGAAAACAGAATGTAACTTACAAAGGATCCCTTGAGGCAGAAGAGTGTGCTGGACAACCCCGCTCATAGGCCCTCTTCATCTTTCCAGACTTTCTATTATATAATGTGGGTTCTCTGTGTTACATGGATAAGAAAGCAGATCAGAGAAGTGACGTGGCGGGTCTGAGGTCACACAGCTAGTGTGGCAGTGCTGCGGTGCTCCTCCGAGGTCCCCTTTCACCGTCACCCCAGATGCTAGAACCAGACGCTGAGTGGGCCATCAGCACATGGTCTTCAGCTGGCAGCCCCTTCAGGGACCGCTTTGGCTCCAAAGAACTACCTTGCCCAAGATCCTGCCCCTCCCTGGGTGCCCTAAACCCCCAACTGCTCACTGCAAGGGTACAAAGGATTAGACATCTGGGAACAACTCAGGCCCAGCTAAAGGGCCATTCCAGCCCAGAGCTCCCCGTGGGGGCAGCTGAGGCTGTGGGTGAACTTCCAGGGCACTGCAACTTCTTCCTAGGCCTGCTCCACACGGGCTAACTCCAAATCCACTTCCTAATCCACATTCTGCTGGTTGAACTTTTCTGTGTCCTCAGCAAACCCATGTTGCAAAGACAGTTAGTGAGTGATGTCACTATCATTTGAACCACTTCTATTCAATCCTCAATTAGAACGTCTTTTAGTGGGTGACTTCATGACTAAAGCCACTCATCCATTCATCTCTTCAGCTCTCCATGGAATCATTCCAGAATTCTGATCCCCTTTGAGTCTGGGGGAGAATAAATACACATGCTCTTACAGTTGAGTCCTTCTGCTGTTCACCTATCACAGCGTTGTTCATCGGCTCTATCCAATACAAAATAAAAAGCTTAAAAAAATTCTGATCCCCGTTCTTCAGCCCTGCTTTCACGAGCTCAGAGTACAACAAACTTACATGTACTCTTTCTGCTATCATTATTTCTTTTCACATGAATCTGAGCATTTTAACCGCCCCTTGTTACTTTAATTTGAAGTTGATGGCAGAGTAAATTGTAAAAGATAACAATGGGCTAATGCAGGCATCCACTGGCCCCTCAATTCTTCTGAAAGGCTCCTCTGTCCTCTGCATACCTCCGCATTCCGAGCCCCAGCTCTTCAATTCTGTCTGCCTTTCCCCATCACAGTTCTGCAACAGCCCTCTTTATCTTTGAGAGACGCTGCGTGAAATGCAGATACCTCTACAGCACGCTTGCTAATGACAAATTTGAGCACCAAGACAGCATGTGGCTGAATTAGGGTAATTCAGTCCAAGAGTGTTCCTTCTGAGCGGAGGCCACGCTCTACCTGAGAGCTCTGGCTGATGTGGTGGAGCAGCCTAATGAAGCTCTCCTTGCAGAGAAAGCCCTGTGCTGCTTCCCCCCATCAGTCTTCCGCACCCCCTGCAGTGGAACCCGAGCCCCGGACCAGCCAAGCTCCAAGGCTGCCCGAACCTCCCCCCGACCCCCGCCCTGCGCCCAGCAACAGTGGAGCTAAATCAGGACCAGCTGGCTTCCCTCTAGCTAAGCCACGGCATCTGGGACGCGAAGTGTAAACCTGCTCAACCTTCTGAGGCTACGTGGTGCCGGAATCAACAGCTCAACGTGCCTGCCTCTTATCCAAGAGGTTTGGCTTCTAGGATATATCCTAAGAGACAATCACTCAAATGTGCACAGCTGTATTTACAAAGATGCTTATCACAACATAGTTTATGATGGTGAAAAGCCGGAAAATATCTACATGTCTATCAACAGGGGATTGATTAAATGAATTATAAGTCTGGGTAATGGAATCTGTGCAGGCATTAAAAACATATAGCTTGATCTTTGTAAATTAGAGAAAGATCTCTAGGAGATATTTTAAAGTAAAAAATAATAAGCATATACTGTGCGATCCTAAAGACATTTTTCTATATGTAAAATATGATTCTGACCACCAAGGGACATTTGGAAGCAGGTTCACAAATGTGAAGATAGATACAACTTCAGGTGGTCTTTACCTTCTTTTTATAAAGATATCGCTTGAATTTTCTACAGAAATATCTATTAATTTTATGAGGGTAGAGAATAAAGGCTGTGGCCTTGGACAAGTAATTTTCCCTTTCAATCCTTATTGAAAAAGGGACTAATGTTACCTACTAATAAGGCTATTAAATATTCAATTAAAACTTATCTAAGTCACTTAAAGCAGAGCCTAAGACAAGCCTCAGATGATTACTGTAATAGTTACTGTAAGGAACAATGTGGACTGGGCAGACATCATGCACAGATGGCCTAGACCCGGGACAAGGATGCGTGTTGACATCTGGGTTAAACGCCATCCCTCCAATACCCACAGGTACACACACATATACAAACACTCTGCTGCTGCTGCTAAATCGCTTCAGTTGTGTCCAACTCTGTGAGACCCCATAGATGGCAGCCCACCAGGCTTCCCCGTCCTTGGGATTCTCCAGGCAAGAATACTGGAGTGGGTTGCCATTTCGTTCTCCAGTATATGAAAGTGAAAAGTGAAAGTGAAGTCACTCAGTCCTGTCTGACTCTTCATGACCCCATGGACTGCAGCCTACCAGGCTCCTCTGTCCATGGGATTTTCCAGGCAAGAGTACTGGAGTGGGATGCCATTGCCTTCTCTGATACAAACACTCACATATACATAAACACACATACCAACACACATTCTCACTTCCCTGGTGGCTCAGATGATAAAGAATCCTCCTGTAATACAGGACACACAGGTTTGATCCATGAGTCAGGAAGATCCCCTGGAGAAGGGAATGGCCACCCACACCAGCATTCTTGCCTGGAGAATCCCAAAGACAGAGGAGCCTGGTAAACTATAGTCCATGGGGCCGAAAAGAGTCGGATCATAAACATACACATAATTACACATAAACACATTCACACTTACCCATAATCATACACAACAAACACAGTCACAGTTCAGTTCAGTCGCTCAGTCATGTCCGACTCTTTGCGACCCCATGAACTGCAGCACATCAGGCCTCCCTGTCCATCATGAACTCCTGGAATTCACTCAAACTCATGCCCATTGAGTCGGTGATGCCATCCAACCATCTCATCCTCTGTCGTCCCCTTCTCCTCCCACCTTCAATCTTTCCCAGCAACAGGGTCTTTTCAGATGAGTCAGCTCTAGTCAGCTCTTTGCACCAGGTGGCCAAAGTATTGGAGTTTCAGCTTCAACATCAGTTCTTCCAATGAATATTCAGGACTGATTTCCTTTAGGATAGACTAGTTGGATCTCCTTGCTGTCCAAGGGACTCTCGAGTCTTCTCCAACACCACATTCACACACACACAAATGCACACATTCACATACATATATACATGTATACACAAACCAGTACACATTTATACCCACAGATACTTAGGCACATGTAGACATAAACATGTACTTAGGCACATATACACATAGGGTGCATGTAGACATACATATATACTCATACACACAAACACACTCATCTACACGTAGGCACACACACAGCGGCACGATAGCCAGGAGAGGACCGAGCTTGTAGCACTGACAGAGCTGCATGCCTCTCACTGCTCTCTGCTGGCTCCCAGGGCTCAGCTCCCTGAAAGCAGTGGGCGGAGTGGCTGGGAGAGAGACGAGGGTGATTGC
Source organism: Tragelaphus eurycerus (assembly GCA_935064755.1). Taxonomy (NCBI): domain Eukaryota; kingdom Metazoa; phylum Chordata; class Mammalia; order Artiodactyla; family Bovidae; genus Tragelaphus; species Tragelaphus eurycerus. Next base: position 3,863,570 of record CAKXYN010000083.1, read on the forward strand.
TGGAGTTTAATTAAGCATGATGCCCAGAGATAGGCTTGGAAGACACATTGTAAGAGACATTCCGCTGAACTCAGAACCCCTGTTCTCTAGGGGAACGCAGGCCTGACAAAACATTTCAAAGAGAAAGAGAACATTAGGAATGAAGGAGCTGACGGCTCTTAATAGCACAATAACAAGGAGACACTAATAATAACGAAGCGTGTCTGTGGGCTGAGCAGCTCCGGAGACAAAGACAACGCGGCTTCTGCAAAGGCATGTTGGCAAAGCCGGGGCCTCTCTTCTGGGGTCCTCTGTCCCCTGCACGTTGCAGGAGGGTGGCACAATTGCTGGTGGATTGTGCTCAGAGACCCCCTGCTTTAAGCAGGGGTCCCTGAAGCCAGCACTGTCAGATATGACCTTGAGAGCCCCCCTGGAGTTCACTCAGTGGGAAACACAGGGCGATGGAGTCAGGCAGTAAATATCTCAGGAGGGAAGGACAGGAGGGCAGGAGGAGAAAGGAAGTAAAAAAGGTGGGAGGGATGCAGAGAAGAAAATCCCCATCTCCTGATTGTACATCTACAGGAAAGAGAGCTCATTATCTCCACTAACAACCTGTGCCAATGTTGATGGTTCTAATTCTCTTTTCAAGACAAAAAGTTATTAAACACCTACTGTGGGTCTGACCCCGTGTATTTAAGATCAAAACAAAACAAAGCAGAGAAACAATGGCTCTGCCTTCAAATACTTGGCAGTCTAGTATAGGAGTCTCATAGAGAAAATCCCAAAGATAATGATACGGACTTCCCTGGTGGTCCAGGGGTTAAGACACTGCCTTCTAAGCAGGGGACACAGGTTCCGTCCCCAGTCAGGGATCTAAGATCCCACATGCTGCACTGCTTGACGAAAAAAGAAGAAACTATACTGTAAACTCCCTGAATCCAAGGTTTTATCTCCTCTTTCTGTCAATATTCCTCCTTGAGAAAGACTTACCACACTGACTCTGAGTTCTCAGCTCTTGTTCTCACTCAGCCCATTCCAATTAGACTGGTCACATGCATCTCACATACCTCACCCTTACCAGGGCTACCCATGACCTTCAACTTGACAAGCCTATTGGTCTCCACCTTCATTGAAGTGACCTCAGAGCAGCAAGTAACACAGATAACCAAACTCCCTCCATGAAGCGTGTCCTGGAGACCCCACGGCTCCACTCCCTCTGGTGCTTCCCCTTTCGGCCTCCTCACCCACTTCTTCTTTATCACCTTGGGTGGCCCCTTCTCTTGTCCCCACCCCCAATATATCCAGTCTCTTTCACTATCCTTACTCTTCCCAGGCGATCTTTTCTAAAACAATTTTAAAACATAATTATCTCCATGCTAGTGACTACCAGTGGGTTAGTTCAGAACTCAACACTGATGTGCATTTGCTCATCAAGTACTTACACTTGGGTAGTTGGATATGCCTGACTTTAGCTGAAGAAGGACTCAGCTGGTATGCAGGCTTAGAAGAGAGCATACACAGAGCATGTGGAGGAAGAAAAGATAAAAGGACTGAGGATCAAGCTCCCAAAGCCTGGGAAGTGTCCATGGAGGGGAGAAGGAAATCACAAGGGTGCAGTACTCAAAAGCAAGCAGAGAAGTTTTCAAGAGAGAGTGAACCCTGGGGCTGGATCAAGAGAAGGGCTGGTGTGAGGAGTGGGGAGGGGAAGTGAGATGTGAATTGGACATGACCACGAGCAGGTGCCCCGCCGGCCTTGGGGGGACAACAGTCTCTGTGGGTAACAGGTGCAGACGCCCATGTGGCGGGTGGGGAGGCAAGTGGGAAGTGAGGCAGTGCAGACCATTTGCAAAGACTTCTCTTTCTAGGAGGCTGGCTGTGAATGGAAGCCATAAGGTGGTAGCTGACGGGGAGGGGACGGGATGAGAGAAATGAACACATTTATGGACTAAGGGGAGAGGACGAGGAGAGAAGGAGACATTTAAGAAAGAAAGGGGGTGGTGACTGATGATATCAGGTTTCTTAAAAGACTGGAGGGGATGAGATAATAGTAGGTAGGAGAAGAAATATGTCTCCTAAGACAGGAGTGGGTGCGCACGTAGGTATGTGTGAAGGAAGGTTGGAAGTTATGCCCTTTCTTGCCTGATGGTTTTGCACTTATTTCTTTAAAACAGGAGGAGAGAGAAGAAGGCTGAGGCCTTTTCAGAGGTTGAAACAAGGGCTCTGAAGTTTTTTTTTTTAAAGCCACAGCAGGGATGGGGAGATGGGAGGAGAGCAGTCTACCAGTGCTGAAGATACAGGTGATACTGGGAGCCCGTGGGTGAGTAGTGGCGTCAATCCGCACTGCGGTGTGAACGGTGCAAGACACGTGTGACTAAATCACGTACACAGCAACAAAACTAAACAAATAAAATAAAAAATAAACTGCATGCGGCTGTCCCAGGTTGGAAGGAAGATAACTGAGGGGTGGATTCCGAGCCAGGGAATCTGTGCAAGGCGAGTCCTTCCCTCACCTCTTCCACAGGGCAACAGTGACAGCAACCACAGCTACCATTTGGCTGAGTGTGGACCCTGTGCCCAGTATTATTACGGCATCTCTAATCCTCAGGACAGTACTGGAAAACCACTAAGTATCCCCCCATTTTGCCCGAAGGAACTCTGGGCTGTGCTGTGCTTAGTCACTCAGTCGTGTCCGACTCTTTGCAGGTCCATGGACTGTAGCCCACCAGGCTCCTCTGTCCATGGGGATTCTCCAGGCAAGAATACTGGAGTGGGTTGCCAGGCCCTCCTCTAGGGGATTTTCCCAACCCGGGGATCGAACCCAGGTCTCCCACATGGCAGACAGATGCTTTACTGTCTGAGCCAACAGGGAAGCCGGAGGAACTGAGTTCCCAGGAAAGTGATGCAATTTTCTTAAGGTTTTACAAGCCCATCTGGCTGCAGAGCCCAGACTCTATTCCTCACTCCATCCCTTGTCATCACCTTTGAGATTTGACTGTAGCTCCCATTTCCCCCTGAGTGTTTGCTTCTCTAGGATAAACAACTCCAGGCTTTAAACACTTCCTTAAGGGACCTCATTTCCATTCTCTTCACTCTCCCATCAGCCCCTGCCAGTTTGTTAGTTTCCCGTTCCCAATTACACATGTTCTCCCATGCACTTTTTTCCAGGTGGTAATGAGTTCCCAACGGGAAAGTCAAGACTCCTTAGTAAAAAGTTCTTGAGAAGGACTTTCTGGAAGGCTTTCCCCATGGACACTTCGACATGCTTCAATCTAGTTTTCTCCCTGACCCAATTTGTCAATGAGGATGTCCTTCAAAGAGCCAAGGACATAAACCCAGTGTTCCATGACCTTGATCATCTCTCCCTCCAAAGATTGACCCCCATGCTCCACAGAGACCAAACCATTTGGAGTCATATGTGCTGTCTTTTCACATTTTGTGCTTCTTTACCTGCTGAGCTCTCTGTCTAAAATATCCTTTCTTCTGTCCTTTCCAAACAATCACTCACTCTTTAAGATTCAACTTAGGCACTGCCTTTTAGAAACCTTCCCGGATGGCCCGGCTACATCAGGTGCCCCCTGATTCTCATGCTTCTTCTCTCATAACACAGAAAAAGCAGGGGACAATGATTAAACAAGAGAGTGAGGGGCTTACCTGCTGGACTAGACAAGAGCTGTAGCCCCTTACTTACCACTTGTACCACTTAACCTTTCAATGTCTCCTTGTTCTCAGCTGTAGAATAGGGGAAGTGTACCCATTCTACAGCTGAGTAAACTCTGAGAGGTAGCAACTCTGCACTACCTCACAGAGTTACTGTAGAGAAGAAATAAGCCAATCCCCTTAAAGCACTTGACCTAGTAAAACTCGTCAAACATACTCTATTTAGTTTATGCTTATACTGTCCCACCAGCCCATGAGTACCAAGAAGGCAGGGATGGTATCTGATTCATGTTTCCATCTCTAGCAACTCATTCAGAGTTGAGCACACACTAGGGTGAACAACTGAATGGATGAACCAAAGTCACCTCTATATATTGTGGGCTTTCCAGGCGGCGCTAAGTGGTAAAGAACCTGCCTGCCAGTGCAGGAGACACAGGAGATGTGGGTTTGATTCCTGTGTCAAGAAGATCCCCTGGAGAAGGGCATGACAACCTACTCCAGTATTCTTGCTTGGAGAATCCTATGGATAGAGGATCCTGGTAGAGTCATAAAGAGTTGGACACAACTGAAATGACTTAGCATATACTATATACTGTCCTTGTAACCACACCTGAACTTACCTATTTCATGTCCATATGTTATGAGAGAAGCTGAGGGATAAGATAGATCTTCTTCACTTGAAGGGCAGGAGGCCTCTCTAAGAACTGCCTGGGTGATGGGAAGATTTGGACATTGAGTGCCAAGCTCTGTCCAGGACCATGGACAGCAGTAGTGGTCCTATCCAGATAGAATACAGTCATGTCCACCTGGAAGTGGCAAAGACCAGAGGCCAGGCAGACAACAGTGTAAGATGAGGGAAGATGGAAGTCACATGGAGCACTGGGGGGCTCTGCATCAGGGTGGACTTTCCACCAGTACTCATGCATGCAACCATCCTTGTTATCTATAACTGGCAATCTGAGCACCCCACAGTCCATCCTGATTGTTTGGTATCCATGCCATTACATTTTCAAAATATATTAGACATTACTCTTTCTCTGAAACATTAGGCTCTTAGGTTCCCAGCAGGATTGAGGAAAACAATGAAGAATCCAATTAGAGGATTGCAAAAACCAGACTAGATTCTTGGTGGCCACAAGCTAAGAGCAAAGAAGCAGAGTTCAGGCCAGGCGAAGGCCAGACACTGGGTTGAGTCCATGAATTAGCAACCTGAGCCCTGCAATGTAAACTACCTCTTAGAAGGCTCCACCAGTGAGCCTCACTATGGGTTCAAATGATCTGCCCCATTCATGTTACATGCCTAACAGACATGGATACCATGTGCCACTGTGCAACAAAGCCCCCTGAGCCCTGACCTTGAGGTTCACAAATTAGCTTTGACTGGAATCAGGTCCTGGTGACTGCAGCCAAGATGAAGCTGCTGGCTGGAGTTACAAGGCTCTGATGTAGGAGGAAAAGAGCTGGAGGGATGATGGCTGAGGAAGAAGGCTGTTCTGGCAATGATGGTTGAGGGGGAAGGCAGTCCTGGGAATGGGGCAGATCATTTGATCCGATAGTAGACCTCTGGCTAGTGGAGCCTTACAAATAGTTATGAAAAGAAGGAAAGCAAAAAGCAAAGGAGAAAAGGAAAGATACGCCCATTTGAATGCAGAGTTCCAAAGAACAGCGAGGAGAGATAAGGAAGCCTCCCTCAGTGATCAGTGCAAAGAAATAGAGGACAACAATAGAATGGGAGAGATTAGAGACCTCTTCAAGAAAATCAGAGATATGAAGGGAACATTTCATGCTAAGATGGGCTCAATAAAGGTCAGAAATGGTATGGACCTAACAGAAGCAGAAGATATTTAGAAGAGGTGGAAAGAATACACAGAAGAACTGTACAAAAAGGATCTTCACAACCCAGATAATCATGATGGTGTGATCACTCACCTAGAGTCATACATCCTGGAATGTGAAGTCAAGTGGTCCTTAGGAAGCATCACTATGAACAAAACTAGTGGAGGTGATGGAATTCTAGTGGAGCTATTTCAAAACCTAAAAGATGATGCTGTGAAAGTGCTGCACACAAAATGCCAGCAAATTTGGAAAATGCAGCAGTGGCCACAGGTCTGGAAAAGGTCAGTTTTCATCCCAATCCCAAAGAAAGGCAATGCCAAAGAATGCTCAAACTACCACACAATTGCACTCATCTCACATGCTAGTAAAGTAATGCTCAAAATTCTCCAAGCCAGGCTTCAACAATACATGAACTGTGAACTTCCAGATGTTCAAGCTGGATTTAGAAAAGGTAGGGGAATCACAGATCAAATTGCCAGCGTCTGTTGGATCATCAAAAAAGCAAGAGAGTTCCAGAAAAATATCTACTTCTGCTTTATTGACTATGCCAAAGCCTTTGACTGTGTGAAGCACCACAAACTGGAAAATTCTGAAAGAGATGGGCATACCAGACCACCTGGTCTGCCTCTTGAGAAATCTGTATGCAGGTCAGGAAGCAATAGTTAGAACTGGACATGGAACAACAGACTAGTTCCAAGTAGGAAAAGGAGTACATCAAGGCTGTATATTGTCACCCTGTTTATTTAACTTATATGCAGAGTACATCATGAGAAACACTGGGCTGGATGAAGCACAAGCTGGAATCAAGACTGCTGGGAGAAATATCAATAACCTCAGATATGCAGATGACACCAACCTTATGGCAGGAAGCAAAGAAGAACTAAAGAGCCTCTCAATGAAAGTGAAAGAGGAGAGTGAAAAAGTTGGCTTAAAGCTCAACATTCAGAAAACGAAGATCATGACATCTGGTCCCATCACTTCATGGGAAACAGATGGGGAAACAGTGGAAACAGTGTCAGACTTTATTTTTGGGGGCTCCAAAATCACTGCAGATGGTGACTGCAGCCATGAAATTAAAAGACACTTCCTCCTTGGAAGGAAAGTTATGACCAACCTAGATAACATATTCAAAAGCAGAGGCATTACTTTGCCAACAAAGGTCCGTCTAGTCAAGGCTATGGTTTTTCCAGTGGTTATGTACGGATGTGAGAGTTGGACTGTGAAGAAAGCTGAATGCCGAAGAATTGATGCTTTTGAACTGTGGTGTTGGAGAAAACTTTTGAGTGTCCCATGGACTGCAAAGAGATCCAACCAGTCCATTCTGAAGGAGATCAGTCCTGGGTGTTCTTTGGAAGGGATCATGCTAAAGCTGAAACTCCAGTACTTTGGCCACCTCATGCGAAGAGTTGACTCATTGGAAAAGACTCTGATGCTGGGAGGGATTGGGGACAGGAGGAAAAGGGGATGACAGAGGATGAGATGGTTGGATGGCATCACTGACTCGATGGACGTGGGTTTGGGGGTACTGTGGGAGTTGGTGATGGACAGGGAGGCCTGGCGTGCTGCAATTCATGGGGTTGCAAAGAGTCAGACACGACTGAGTGACTGAACAGAACTGAACAGAACTGAACTGAAAATCACTGCAGATGGTGACTGCAACCATGAAATTAGAAGATGCTTGCTCCTTGGAAGAAAATTTATGACCAACCTAGACAGCATATTAAAAAGCAGAGACATTACTTTGCTAACAAAGGTCCATCTAGTCAAGGCTATGGTTTTTCCAGTAGTCATGTATGGATGTGAGAGTTTGGACTATAAAGAAAGCTGAGCACCGAAGAATTGATGCTTTTAAACTGGGTGTTGGAGAAGACTCTTGAGAGTCCTTTGGACTGCAAGGAGATCCAACAAGTCCATCCTAAAGGAAATCAGTCCTGAATATTCATTGGAAGGACTGATGTTGAAGCTGAAACTCCAATACTTGGTTCACCTGATGTGAAGAGCTGACTCATTTGAAAAGACCCTGATGCCAGGAAAGATTGAAGGCAGGAGGATAGGGGACGACGGAGGATGAGATGTTGGATGGCATCACTGACTCAATGGACATGAGTTTGAATGAACTCCAGGACTTGGTGATGGGCAGGGAGACTCGGCATGCTGCAGTCCTTGCGGTTGCAAAGAGTCGGACATGACTGAGCAACTGAACTGAACTGAAGCATGTAACAAGTGGTGTAGTCTTGTTTCACTACAGATGTGTTTTTCCTGCTAGTCTGAGGCTGTCCTAGTAGCAGCATCACTGCTTTAAGAAGGGGGTGGGAGAAATAAAGAAAAGGACGGAAGGGGAAAAATTAGGCTGGCTTCGGATTTTCCTCTCATTTTAGGAACCAATTTTGGACACCGAGCCTCCATTCCATTTTACTGATAACTGTCTTGATAGCCTACCTAGCAAGCCATGTTCTTTAGATCCTTGATGCTTTCCCTCTAAGAACTAGACCTCTATTCCTAAAACTTTAGTCTTTGGGACATATCTAGTTTCTATTGCAAAATTCTGGGCCCCAAATCTGGGCCACCACATACTTGCACTATCCATGGGGGCCTGTACTAAACTGTACAACCTGCTAGAGTAGTTTTTTTTTTTTCCTTTCTGCCAAGGCTTAGCCCTAGAGGTCTCTGCATTTGATGGAGGAAATGCTGTAGCCTAATGGATATGCCACGAGGGGGAACAGAGGTCACAGACAACAGAGCTAATGACAGGAATGGTAGCTTGGACCACGTCCTCTTCATAAGAGAGCGCTTGATCTAAGGGCAAGCCTCAAAGTGTAGGAGTAAAACAGAATTCAGAATTCAGTGCGGGAGAAAGGGGGAAAAAAAGATGTGTACTGAGTGCATATCACACACCAAATGCTATGAAATTGCACGTACGATGTCACTCATGAAGTCACTCCTACCCTTGCAGTAGGAGACACTGCCTCCATTTTGCAGATGAGAAAACTCAGGTTCAGAGACATTAAGAATATCACCAAGCAAGTTAGGGACACAGCCCAGAATTGAATGAGCTCTAGCTGTAAAGTCGCCCCCACTCCTACAGAACCAGATCTCTACTCTAGATAGAGGCTCAGGATGCCTCTATATTTTTAAGATATGCCTTGTCCCCAAAATAGCTCAACATCCCCAAGACAACTACCCCTTACAGTTTAAGAGAACAGTCACTGATCCCTCTGCTTGCCTGGTTCTGCCCATGAAGAAGTTGCAGAATCATGGCTCATCAAAGCAATGAGAACATTACTGATTGCTAGAGCAGTGGGTTTCTCATTTCTTTTACTTAATTATTTGTTTTTGCAACAGAATTATGTTTGGAGCTCCCACACATGTTGGGTACAGTCCTCTCCAGCCCCAATCTGTACTCCTTTGGAAGGGACTCCTGAAACTCTTCCGAAGACCCTGTGTGCCCACCCACAAGAAAATGCAGTCTGATCTACTTTGACCCATCATTTATGGATGATGAGGCTGGGGGGCAAGGTCAGGAAGGGGTCCATCCAAGGTTACTCAATGACCTTGAGGCAGAACTGGGGCAAGAGTTTGCATCTAGAGTTTTCTGTTCTATTCAGGAGACAAGTCATCTCCATCACAGTAGAAGAAAAGCTGTTTTGTGTTTATGAAGGCAGGCTGCCTGAGAGTGGGGTCAGGAGATGAGGGGGTGTGTGGGGGCAACCATTAAGAATGGTGGCCCGTGTTAACTGAGCACCTTCTATGTTGCTTACACATGACAAAGAGCTTTGCTTGCATCATTCCATTTCATCCCCTCAATGGATTATGATCCCATTATGGAAATAAGGAAGATGAGTCTTTATTCTTCAGTATGGATCCAGCCAGCAAACTGCTGTGGTTGGATCTGATCCCTAACCTTAGTGGTAAAAAACCCACCCACCAATACAGGAGATGCAAGAGACAGGTTCCATCCCTGGGTTGGGAAGATCCCCTGGCGTAGGAAATGGCAACCTGTTCCAGTACTCTTGCCTGAAAAATTCCTTGGACAGAGGAGCTTGGTGGGCTATAGTCCATGAAGTCACAAAGAGTCAGATATGACTGAGCAACTGAGTGTGTGCACATGCAAGCGCGCACACACACACACACACACACACTTCTTAACTCCAGACACCAGCCCTTAACCAGTCTCCTGCACCATTTTCCAAGTGAAGGCTAGACTCAGTCATATTTGCCAATATCGCCTTCCCTCTCCTCCTGCCAATCTCCCAGCCAACGCTCTGCACGATCAGACATCTCATTTTCCTCCCTGTGGCCACCAATATGTAGGGTCTTGGGTATAAACGCGCACCCCCTACTCTGCCTGCAACACAATTCTCAGGCTCGGTAGACACAGGCGCTGGGCGTGCTCATGCATAATGCATGACGCCGTGGTCTCAAATCCTGCTAAATTGAGATTCTGCCGGCTGTTGGGTCTGGAGACACCTCAGTGCCTGCGTCATTAGCTGAGCTCTGAAAGCCATCATTACTGCAGCCACTATGGCTGAGTCACTGACATCGTGAGCAGGTAATAGAATGTGGGGACGCGTAATGAAAGGGAAGGGAATGGGTCGTGGGCAGGGAAGGAGGCCTATCGGTTATGCACTTCTGAAGGGTGATATGTAAACAAGGAACTCAGGCCCCCCAAGATGCTGGTTCCACTGTGTCCCTCAGCAGCGGATAATAAACTGCCCAATTATAACCTCCAAACTCTGAGATTTCAAAGGAGAGGAAGGGGGGAAATCAATGAAATTAATTTAATGTGGACCCATTTTTTACGTTTGCTTTGTCACAGCAATTGTACAAGATCCCTCTATAGACCTGCTTATCTTTCCTCCCCTGTCCTCTCTAGCAAACAAATAAACAAAACAAGGCTTCAGGCGTATTTACGATATCTCAAAGAAGGGGGACAGATCTGAGAACCCTGGGACTGGAAGAGGATTTAAAAACTCATTTTTTGTGGCACAGAGGACCACGTAGGGTGTCTATGCACACCGTGAAGGTTGAGGACTGTGCAAGGATCCCCACTGAGGGTTGAATGGGGACTGAGATGTAGCCCACGATCCACTGGATCCTTGTGTGCAATTTCATCCACCTCCAGATAACTGACAGAGAGGAGCAAAAGGTAAACCTATGGATTTACATTGAATGAGGACTCAGAGACCGTCTTCTGTGGAGTTCTATGTGACATTTTGCATATCTCTTCCCTAGATTGATTTCCTTCTTTGCAAAGGGAGGTCACTAGATAGGGCACAGGTGAAGCGGGGCCACCATTAACAAGGCACGGATCTCTCAGCAGGCACAGTGCTGAGAGTGTGAAGCATCTGACTTATTTAATCCTTTCATTAATCCCCCTTGGAGCTTCCCTGGCGGCTCAGTGGTAAAAGAGCCCACCTGCCAATGCAGGAGTTGTAGGTTTGACCCCTGAGTCAGGAAGATCCCCTGGAGAAGGAAATGGCAACCCACTCCAGTATTCTTGCCTAGGAAATCATATGGACAGAGAAGCCTGGCAGGCGACAGTCCAGGGGGTCACAAAGAGTCAGACGCAACTCAGTGACTAAACGACAAAAACAACAACAATCCTCCGTGGGGTTTATGTAGTCCTCAGATGGAGATGGGAGTTGAGGCTCAGAGAGAGGCGGCACCTGCCCCAGGTAATGAAACACAAGAATGGAGAATCCAGTTTGCAATCCCAGTGCAGCTGGGGTCTTTACCCACAATATACTTCTTCTTTAAGGCTGTTTTCACCTCTGGCTTCCTGTGATTCCACGTAAAATGGCCTTGGTTATCGGAGCATCAGGGTGTGGGGGATCAAGGAATAATACTATTGCTATCCAAGTCAAATAACAGGGAATGTCACCCAGGAGGAGTGGCGGGTCTGTGTAGAAGGAGGCAGGAAGTTGGGAAACAAAAGTGCCAGTGAAGCTGACCAAGTGCAGAACTGGTCTTCCAAGGAGGTTAATGAGAGGTAACCCTGAAAATCACTGTCAAGTAAGCCTGATGTCAATACTTAGTAAAATAATTGGACAAATGTGCCCAGAAAAAATCTGTAAGCATTCAAGAGATAATGGAATAGTGAGCAATAAGGAGCATTGGAGGTTCATGCAGAACAAATCATCCTAGACAACTTGATAGCTTTTCCTGACAAAATTACAAAATTAGTGGATGGAAGAGATGGAGTAAAGGTTATGGATCTGAGCTCCAGCAAAATATTGAATAGTGTCACCTGCGATGTTCAACTTGCCAAATTAATTCAAATTGCCACTGATTCAAGCTGCATTGTGCAGATTAGTGCTATTATTGAATGCAGTTGAAGAACAGAGCCATCAGGTGCTAATATAAGGTGCTGCTCTAACGGCAAGGGCCAGGGACCTTCTCACCACCCAGTGTGGTCTAGAAGGGAGTGTCAGAAAAGCCACTGGGATGCCAGAAATACAGGTACCTTTAAAACAGTGGAAGATTCTGAGGCATCAGGAGAAAAGGATGTTTTACAGCTAATTTGATGAGCATAATCTCCCTACAGGGCAGATGTCATTACTATCATCTTCATTATGAATCATCATCATAATTTTGCTTATAAAGTTGGAGGGTCGAGTGGCTGACCATAGAGACAGGAAGTGGAGATGCCTAGGTTTCGATCCAAATGGGCCCGATTCTAATAACTGATGGACTTTCCTCTATGCGCAGTCATTCTCTAACTTTGCATATGTCAGAACCACCAGGGACGATGGTGGGGTGAAAGGTGAGTTGGGGGAAGGCTATTGAGACACAGACTGCTGGGTTTTCCTCCCAGACTTTCTGATTCAGTAGGTCAGGAATAGGCCCTGAGAGTTTGCATTGCCACCACATTCACGGGTGCTGTCGAGGTTACCAGCCTAGGGACCACAGGGTGAGAACCACTGCTCTCTCCCACTTCTTCTCAGATACTACCCTGCATATGGCTCACTTGGAGATCTTGTGAAAATGCAGACTCTGATTCAGTGGATTTTCTGGGGAATGGGAGAGTCTGCATTTCTAATAAGATCCCAAGCGATGCCCATGTTGGCAATTTGCAACCACACCTTGAGTGGCATAAACAGCTGTGCCATGATGCTGGTAAAGGAGAAATCTAGAGAGACAGTGCCATAATGTCTCCCCTGAAATCCAAAGCAGAAGCGACAAATCCCAGAACAAAGAGGGAAATGAGCTGTGGCAAGGACACGAGGTGGGAGATCGGAGATGAAAGTGCGCTCTTTGCTTTCCTCTGACTCACTTTATGATTGCAGGGATTTCTTTAACTGTTTTAGGCATCAGTTTGCTTATTTTAAAAGCAAATACTCTTCTTCTTATGAAGTGAAGAAGTGAAAATCGCTCAGTTGGGGCCAGCCCTTTGGGACCCCATGGACTATATAGTCCATGGAATTCTCCAGGCCAGAATACTGGAGTGGGTAGCTGTTCCCTTCTCCAGGGGATCTCTTCAACCCATGGACCAAACCCAGGTCTCCCACATTGCGGGTGGATTCTTTACCAGCTGAGCCGCCAGGGAGGCCCTTCTTCTTATAATGTATCAGATCAGATCAGATCAGTCGCTCAGTCGTGTCCGACTCTTTGCGACCCCATGAACCGCAGCACGCCAGGCCTCCCTGTCCATCACCAGCTCCCGGAGGTCACTCAGACTCGCATCCATCGAGTCAGTGATGCCATCCAGCCATCTCATCCTCTGTCGTCCCCTTCTCCTCCTGCCCTCAATCCCTCCCAGCATCAGAGTCTTCTCCAATGAGTCAACTCTTCGCATGAGGTGGCCAAAATACTGGAGTTTCAGCTTTAGCATCATTCCTTCCAAAGAAATTCCAGGATTGATCTCCTTCAGAATGGACTGGTTGGATCTTCTTGCAGTCCAAGGGACTCTCAAGAGTCTTCTCCAACACCACAGTTCAAAAGCATCAATTCTTCGGCGCTCAGCCTTCTTCACGGTCCAGCTCTCACATCCATACATGACCACAGGAAAGACCATAGCCTTGACTAGGCGAACCTTTGTTGGTAAAGTAATGTCTCTGCTTTTGAATATGCTATCTAGGTTGGTCATAACTTTCCTTCCAAGGAGCAAGTGTCTTTTAATTTCATGGCTTCAGTCACCATCTGCAGTGATTTTGGAGCCCAGAAAAACAAAGTCTGACACTGTTTCCACTGTTTCCCCATCTATTTCCCATGCAGTGATGGGACCAGATGCCATGATCTTCGTTTTCTGAATGTTGAGCTTTAAGCCAACCTTTTCACTCTCCACTTTCACTTTCATCAAGAGGCTTTTTAGCCCCTCTTCACTTTCTGCCGTAAGAGTCGTGTCATCTGGATATCTGAGATTATTGATATTTCTCCCGGCAATCTTGATTCCAACTTGTGTTTCTTCCAGTCCAGCATTTCTCATGATGTACTCTGCATATAAGTTAAATAAACATGGTGACAATATGCAGCCTTGACGTACTCCTTTTCCTATTTGGAACCAGTCTGTTGTTCCATGACCAGTTCTAACTGTTGCTTCCTGACCTGCATACAGATTTCTTAAGAGGCAGATCAGGTGGTCTGGTATTCCCATCTCTTTCAGAATTTTCCACAGTTTCTGGTGATCCACACAGTCAAAGGCTTTGGCATAGTCAATAAAGCAGAAATATAATGAATATTATGCTTTAATGCCAAGACTTGAATCTAACAGTCAATTAAAAAAAAGTTCCTAGAGAAAATACTTGGGGATATCTGAACACAGCGAGGAAGACGTGCTCCATAGTATTGCCCAACATCCTTATGTGGGAAGTGGTGGATAAAACAGCTCTAACAGGATGCAGTGCTAACTCAGCTCTCTTTCTCTCCTCTGATGACTGGCTGCCCCTCCTTCCATGTGCAAGCAGAACCCTGGCTACCCCTCAGTGTTGGAATTTTCCCTGGACTCATTCACAGTGCTGTTATCAGTGTTTTAGAGTCACTCCATTATCAAAATTAACATATATCCCCTCTGCTTTAAGTAACTTGCTATACGTGCACAATTTATTTCTACTTGTCTAAAGTCTTTTAGGAGGGCAGAAAGAGCTTAAATCTAAATTCTTGACTAAGTGAATCCACATGGCAGGAGGGAAGGCTTTTCCCCAACCTCCTCTTGAAGCATTTGGAAAATTCACAAGAGAGAAATCCAAGAGGGACTGTTGTAGACTGTTAGGTACAGTAGGAACAAAATGGCCAATTAGCATTGTTGTTATTATTACACACAAAAACATTGCTTATATAGAAACATTACTATATGTTCATATATATGAACATTACTATAAAGAAACTTGAGCACCGAAGAATTGATGCTTTTGAACTGTGGTGTTGGAGAAGACTCTTGAGAGTTCCTTGTACTGCAAGGAGATCAAACCAGTCAATCCTAAAGGAGATCAGTCCTGAATATTCATTGGAAGACTGCTGCTTAAGCTGAAACTCCAATACTTTGTTCATCTGATGCGAAGAGCTGACTCCTTAGAAAAGACCCTGATGCTGGAAAAGACTGAAGGCAGGAGAAAAAGAAGGGGACGACCGAAGATGAGATGGTTGGATGGCATCACCAACTCGACGGACATGAGTTTGAGCAGGCTCTGGGAGTTGGTGATGGACAGGGATGCCTGGCATGCTGTAGTCCATGGGGCTGCAAAGAGTTGGACACAACTGAGAGACTGAACTAAACTGAAAATATTACTTATACTTTAAACTTGATACTTAAGGACCCTGTGACAAGTACACCCCCGCCCCACATAATTTTCCAACCTCAGTTGATTCCTAACATTGTCCTCACAATCTCTGTGTACCTTCCCCTCCTGCTTCTCTTCTCCCTACTGGGCTTGGACCATAAGGCCCAGATAGCATCAGATTTACAATATTCATTTATTTCTCAGTGCTTTTCAAATTTCAGAAAAGATTCTAGTTTTGCTCATCTCCCAGCCTTTTTTTTTTTTTTTTCACTTTCCCAGAATGACGCAAATTTTCCCCCACCCATGTCCACTCTGGACCAATAACTAATTTATCCCTTTGCTTACTTTTTCATTCATTTCTTTTTCATTCCCTCAATAACATGCCTGCCATTCTCTCATCTGTCCTGGCATCTTTTCGTTCATTACTTCACTAATTCATTCATGGGTCCTTTCATTCATGCATTTATTCTCATATATATTCATCTATGTATTAATCATATTTTAATATATATTCATGTATATATGGCAGAAAGTGAAGAGGAACTAAAAAGCCTCTTGATGAAAGTGAAAGTGGAGAGTGAAAAAGTTAGCTTAAAGCTCAACATTCAAAAAACGAAGATCATGGCATCCGGTCCCATCACCTCATGGAAAATAGATGGGGAAACAGTGGAAACAGTGTCAGACTTTATTTTTCTGGGCTCCAAAATCACTACAGATGGTGACTGAAGCCATGAAATTAAAAGACGCTTACTCCTTGGAAGGAACGTTATGACCAACCTAGATAGCATATTCAAAAGCAGAGACATTACTTTGCCAACAAAGGTTCATCTAGTCAAGGCTATGGTTTTTCCTGTGGTTATGTATGGATGTGAGAGCTGGACTGTCAAGAAGGCTGAGAGCCGAAGAATTGATGCTTTTGAACTGTGGTGTTGGAGAAGACTCTTGAGAGTCTCTTGGACTGCAAGGAGATCCAACCAGTCCATTCTGAAGGAGATCAGCCCTGGGATTTCTTTGGAAGGAATGATGCTAAAGCTGAAACTCCAATACTTTGGCCACCTCATGCGAAGAGTTGACTCATTGAAGACTCTGATGCTGGGAGGGATTGGGGGCAGGAGGAGAAGGGGACGAGAGAGGATGAGATGGCTGGATGGCATCACTGACTCGATGGATGTGAGTCTGAGTGACCTCCGGGAGTTGGTGATGGACAGGGAAGCCTGGCGTGCTGCAGTTCATGGGGTCGCAAAGAGTCAGACACGACTGAGCAACTGATCTGATCTGATCTGATCTATCTACTACCCACTGAGTAATTCATTCCATTTTTCACTCACATCAATTCTCTCATTCAGATATTCATTCATTCACTCACTGATCATCCACAAAAGTCACTGGGTTCTCACATGGTCAGGATTTGTCTTAACCGATTCATAGAAGATGTGACCTCTGTTCTTGAGAAATTCACAAGCCAGTCTAGAAGACAAAGAAGACATAGAAACAAACATTGCAAATGTTGGGTGATCAGGGCTGTGCAAGGGCAGCAGAGGAGGGCATAAGGTCGACAAGAAAAGGAAGTAGTAAGAACTACATGCCTACTAAGACCTAGTTGTTTGCATGCATTATTTGATTTAAATGGAATTCTCCAGGCAAGAATCCTGGAATGGGTTGCCACTTCCTACTCCAGGTGATCTTCCCTACCCAGGGATCGAACCTGTGTCTCTTACATCTCCTGCATTGGCAGGCAGATTTTTTGCTACTAGTGCCACCTGGAAAGCCCATATATTCAAATAAGTGTACTTAATTCAACACACTTAACTGTTTAAAAAAAAAAAAAAAAGCAGAAGACATTAAGAATAGGTGGCAAGAATACACAGAAGAACTGTACAAAAAAGATCTTCAGGACCCAGATAATCACAATGGTGTGATCACTCACCTAGACCCAGACATCCTGGAATGTGAAGTCAAGTGGGCCTTAGAA
Organism: Tragelaphus eurycerus; assembly: GCA_935064755.1. NCBI lineage: Eukaryota > Metazoa > Chordata > Mammalia > Artiodactyla > Bovidae > Tragelaphus > Tragelaphus eurycerus. The sequence goes on from CAKXYN010000083.1 coordinate 3,880,730, forward strand.
AGCATCACTACAAACGAAGCTAGTGGAGGTGATGGAATTCCAGTTGAGCTATTCCAAATCCTGAAAGATGATGCTGTCAAAGTGCCAGCAAATTTGGAAAACTCAGCAGTGGCCACAGGACTGGAAAAGGTCAGTTTTCATCCTAATCCCAAAGAAAGGCAATGCCAAAGAATGCTCAAACTACCACACAATTGCACTCATCTCACACACTAGTAAAGTAATGCTCAAAATTCTCCAATCCAGGCTTCGGCAATACGTGAACTGTGAACTTCCAGATGTTCAAGGTGGTTTTAGAAAAGGCAGAGGAACCAGAGATCAAATTGCCAACATCTGCTGGATCATCGAAAAAGCAAGAGAGTTCCAGAAAAACATCTATTTCTGCTTTATTGACTATGCCAAAGCCTTTGACTGTGTGGATCACAATAAATTGTGGAAAATTCTGAAAGAGATGGGAATACCAGACCACTTGACCTGCCTCTTGAGAAATCTGTATGCAGGTCAGGAAGCGACAGTTAGAACTGGTCATGGAACAACAGACTGGTTCCAAATAGGAAAAGGAGTACATCAAGGCTGCATATTGTCACCCTGCTTATTTAACTTATATGCAGAGTACATCATGAGAAATGCTGGGCTGGATGAAGCACAAGCTGGAATCAAGATTGCTGGGAGAAATATCAATAACCTCAGATATGCAGATGATCACACCACCCTTATGACAGAAAGTGAAGAGGAACTCAAAAGCCTCTTGATGAAAGTGAAAGTGGAGAATGAAAAAGTTGGCTTAAAGCTCAACATTCAGAAAATGAAGAACATGACATCTGGTCCCATCACTTCATGGGAAATAGATGGAGAAACAGTGGAAACAGTGTCAGATTTTACTTTGGGGGGCTCCCCAATCATTGCAGATGGTGACTGCAACCATGACATTAAAAGACGCTTACTCCTTGGAAGGAAAGTTATTACCAACCTAGATAGCATATTCAAAAGCAGAGACATTACTTTACCAACAAAGGTCAGTCTAGTCAAGGCTATGATTTTTCCAGTGGTCATGTATGGATGTGAGAGTTGGACTGTAAAGAAAGCTGAGCACAGAAGAATTGATGCTTTTGAACTGTGGTGTTGGAGAAGATTCTTGAGAGTCCTTTGGACTGCAAGGAAATCCAACCAGTCCATTCTGAAGGAGATCAGCCCTGGGTGTTCTTTGGAGGGAATGACGCTAAAGCTGAAGCTCCAGTACTTTGGCCACCTCATGCAGAGTTGACTCATTGGAGAAGACTCTGATGCTGGGAGGAATGGGGGGCAGGAGGAAAAGGGAACGACAGAGGATGAGATGGCTGGATGGCATCACTGACTCGATGGACGTGAGTTTGAGTTAACTCTGGGAATTGGTGATGGACAGGGAGGCCTGGCGTGCTGCGGTTCAGGGGTCGCAGAGTTGGACGTGACTGAGCGACTGAACTGAACCTGAACTGAACTGTTAAATCAGCTCTATGTCCATGAGTTTTGATAATGGGATAGAGGCTTCCAAGGTGGCTCAGTGGCAAAGAGGGCATGCGGGGGAGGGGAGAGAAGGAAGGAGAGATGGGGTAGAGGGAAGAGGGGGCAGGTGCGGACCACCCAGGCTGGTGGTGAGAGACCTTTCCTACTGGAGAGCTCATCCTTGGGACTTTGTGGTGGAAACTGTTCTGGAAACTGCTGGAGGCTCCTACTGTCCGCAGCCCTTGGGAGTTGCATTGGTGGCCAGACATCCGATCTTCCCCCTCAAGCATCTTGTAGGAGGATTGGCTAGTATGAGTGGTGAGCCTCCCTTCTGTCTTGTCTGTATGCTGGGTCTCATACCTTAAAGAATGAATCATGTCACAGGGCTCTATTTTTTTTCCCCTCCTCTGACTGACTTGTGTTTTAATTTTCAACTTTGTGTTTCTGAGGATTAACCCCAAGGAGTACAACCCAGGAAAATCTCTGAAAATGATTTCTCTCTTTATAAATCATATAATATAGGAACCATAGACCGCTTCCCAGGTGGCGCTAGTGGTGAAGAACCCGCCTGTCAGTGCAGGAGTCGTGAGAGAGGCAGCTTTGATCCCTGGCTCAGGAAGGTCCCTGGAGTAGGAAATGGCAACCCATTCCAGTATTCCTGCCTGGAAAATTGCATGGACAGTGGAGCCTGGTGGGCTACAGTATATAGGGTTGCAAAAAGTCGGACATGACTGAGGATGCATGAACGCACACACTTCCTTTTAAAAGATGATGAAGCCAATTGTACTTCGTACATAGACAGTTAAGATCTGAGCCCAGGCATCTTCATCCCACTCCCCAGGCTCTTAACCACTCTGCTACACGCACTAGTAATATCATCTGTGACCTCAGTTTGCACTAGCATTTCTGGGAAGTGGTGCAGGAGAAATCAAATTAGAAAAGCGTGGAGAAGCAATTGGAAAGGGAGAGAGTGGAGACTACATGCTATTTGTCTCTATAAAACTTAAGATAGCCTGTCCTTCCAGAGGAGGAGGGAGAGACAACGCTGTAACTCAAGAGGGGCTTTGAAGTAAGTCCCAGGCAGAGCCTCAGAAGCCTGTCTTGAATCAGGACAAGCACGGCTACGTTTCAGGTTCTTCCATGGGTCTTCCAGTAGATGGCGACACTTCTGGTGCCCTCACCACCACTCTGAGCTGTTTACTTCTGTAAATATTGTACTAGAACTTTGTGCAGAGCTTTACCATAATAAATAGTTGTTACATAACCTATAGGATGAATGTCAAGTGCTCCATAATGGAATCACACACTGCCCAGAATTGCACTTTATAGAGAAGACAGGCCAGCTGGCTGGGACTGCCCACCAAGCAGTCAGCCTAACTGTCTGGGTTCTGGAATGCCGGGGACCTGGAGGGGGGACTGTGATAGCCGGAAAAATAAATGTAGTCGGTGTTGAAAAGGAAAGTACAGATTCACATACAGGGGACGACTGAACCCGAGTCTAAGCAGGGCACAGGATCAAAGCTGGGGACTTGAGTAGGTGTGCAGGGTTGTCTTAGAGTAGACTGGATGCTGGCCACGAAAATCAGAGCCAGGGAGCGAATGCCACATGCCTATAATATTTGGGTGTTTGCTCAAGTTCCTGGCAATTTGCATCGGTTCAGAAGCCCCAGCAGAGAAAATAGTCTTACGAGTGTGGAGAAAATGAAGGTTTTTAGCTCCAGTGGGGTGGGTTTTATTTGAACTGTTATTAGACTGTTGTACAAAAAGCTCATTAGAAACTCACTGGGGCTCTCACAAAGTGCTGCCCATTTTTAATCACTGCCTTCCTTTTGATTCCTCCATGGGTTTCCTGATGCCATCTGAACACTGGATCTGTTAAAGGTGTGGAAAGAGGGACAGTTTCCAGCTCACTTGTCATTGGAATCCAGGGCCACACACCTGCAGGTCATGTCCCACATAGTGTTGAAGGGAAGAAGGGGACCTGGCAGGTGGTAAACTGTAGCAGGTGCTTTGACATATAGTATTTTATATTACAACAGCCAGAGGAAGCAGAGAATCAGACATGTCAAGTGGCTTTTACAAGGTCACACAGCTCCCCTGTGGCAGAATCAGCATTCAAACCCCAGTTGGTCTAACAGCAAAGCTTCTACTCTTTCTGGGGCTTCATGCTGCCCCCCAGCAATAGGGTACCTTTTTTTTTTTTTTTTAATATATGCTGCTGGTGGTGGTTTAGTTGCTAAGTCATGTCCAATTCTTGCTATCCCATGAACTGTAGCCAGTCAGGCTCCTTTGTCCATGAGATTTCCCAGGCAAGAACAATGGAGTGGATTGCCATTTCCTTTTCCATGGGGGTTGCTTCTGTAAAGGAGGGGTTTCTCATTTCAGGTTGGCAACCTTAGGATATGCAGAAGGGAGAGGAGAGGTCAGGAGGAGAGAGGGTGGAGAAAAAGGATCATTTCACGTCAGTTTCAGCCTCAAAGATCACTCTCCAGCTGTCAGCTGAGCCCACAATCACTGTGGAGCTTTATTAAGGAGCAGAAGTCAGTGAAGAGTGAGGTGACAGATTTAAAATTAACTTGCCAAACTCTCCATCAGTACTGTGACAGTCCCCAAGAATCAGTTCAGCGACTCAGCGTACCAACTTGACAATATTAACATAACTTTGTCCGAACAAAAGCTTCCCCTCTGTCTTTTCAAGAAAAGGTAATTTGGGGGAGACAGGCATTTTTTTGCCTTTTCTGGCACCTCTGTGACAGGTCCCTTTGGGCCAACCCAGGAGTGCACATTCCATAAAGTTCCATCCTCCTTCCATCTTTCTGGGGATTGCCACCCACGGCATGATGGCCAACACAGGCAGAGAGGTGCTTCCCCCTTTAGGGACCTACTAAGTGAATGCAGACCAGGAAAGAGACCCTCACATTCCTGCCACTTTCTGAAGTCCAGCTTGAATTCCCTTTAGCCTTTCTATTTGGAGTGACATGCTCTCTGTACCAGCTCTCATCAGCGCACCACAGTCTGTCCCCTTCTTTCCTGTTACCTAATAACCTCTTACTCACCCTTCACATCTCATCTCAAACATTACTCTCTGAGGAACACCTACCTGGACTGCAAACACCCCCGTGTGGGTTCTAGATGTTTGTTCAAGGTGTACCCTGACTTCCAAACATCACAGTGCACAGCTCACTGGATTGAATTTCACTTGAATAAGCACCTTCCTTTTGTTACCTATGAACTCAGTAGGCAGAGTGACTCTATAATTTATCATTTAACCTAGGTGACTTTTGTCCAGGGACAAATGCTAAAGAAGACAGGACTCTGGGAGAAAAGGCATAAACTAGAATCATCCTAGTCAAACTGGGAGGTATGGTCACCCTAGGAACATGGGCATGCGCTGCCCCTGTCTGGCTTTCTCTGTATCTCCATCACTTAGGAAAGTGATGAAAATTTATTAAGTGCAGGATATCTGTTCAGTGAATGAATGAAATAGTTTGTTTTTTTAAAATGAGTCCTAATGACAGAATCTTTTCTGACTTTCTTTCTTCCTCTCTTCCTTTCCTTTCCTCCCTTCCTTTTTCTTCCCCTCTCTCCCCACTTTTTTTTTTTTTTCCTTTTCTTTTCTCCTGCCTTCCAAGTTGTTAATCACTTCCTATGCATTAAGCTCTGTTTTTTGTTATCACTGGGCGTACAAATAAACATGGTTTCTGCCTTCAGGGTGAGAAGGAAAAGTAAGTAGCCAGTACTGAGTATCTACCATGGATCAGGTGATTTAAAGGCCACACCTGACCACTTTGTACAAGCAAGCACAATAAAGTTCAGAGAGGTCAGATGACCTGACCAAGCTCACACAGCTCAGGGTCCCCAACCTTTCTGGTACCAGGATTTCGTGGAAGACAGTTTTTCCATGGACTCGGAGGGGGCGGAGGGGTTTGGTTTTAGGATGATTCAAGTACATTACATTTATTGTATACTTTATTTCTATTATATCAGCTCCACCTCACATTATCAGGCATTTGATCCCAGAGATTGAGGACCCATGACGTAGCTAATTAGCAACAGAGGTTGAATTCAGTTCCAGGTCTGCCTGAGTCCAAAGCCACAGTCTCATCAGTCAGCCTCAGCTTCACCAAAGGAAATGGAAATATAAAGGAGCATATTATATATATAAAGGAATATAAAGGAAATATAAAGGGTGTAACGCATCATGACTGAGGGAAGTTTCTCGTCCTGAGTGGACACGAAAGCTACTCTGACCCACAGATCTCATTTACTCTATCCACAGACAAAATCAATGCATAAGTTGCAGCTACCACTTGCTGAGACCTTAGGCATGTAGACACTTCGCCAGGCCTCGGGGACTTACCAAGGCTCTCCTGGTGCCTCAGCTCACTAGCCTCCTGCCAGGGCAGGAGACACAAGAGATGTGGGTTCAATCCCTGGGTCGGGAAGATCCCCTGGAGAAGGAAATGGCAACCCACTCCAGTATTACTGCCTGGAAAATCCCAGCGACAGAGGTACCTGGTAGGCTATAGTCCATGGGGTTGCAAAGAGTTAGAAATGACTGAGTGCACACGTGCACACCCACGGGGACTTACTGCTGCTGCTGCTGCTGCTGAGTCGCTTCAGTAGTGTCCGACTCTGTGCGACCCCATAGATGGAAGCTCACCAGGCTCCCCCGTCCCTGGGATTCTCCAGGCAAGAACACTGGAGTGGGTTGCCATTTCCTTCTCCAATGCATGAAAGTGAAAAGTGAAAGTGAAGTCGCTCAGTCGTGTCCAACTCCTAGCGACCCCACGGACTGGAGTCCACCAGGCTCCCCTGTACATGGGATTCTCCAGGCAAAAGTACTGGGGTGACTTACTATGAACATTCAATAGTGATTCTGGGTCTCGTTTTAATAGGTCTCATTTCAAGGTTGCATTTCAAGAATCACAGAAATATGAATTTAATTTGGATTTCTACAAGTATTTCAGAGGAAAAAGAGTACAAGGGAGCAGACCTATGATTTTTTTTCTTTTTTTGCATTTTCTCATATAAGGAAACTAAGACTGTTTAAATAATCAAAACCACATTGCAGAGAGCTAGGATTTGAATCCACTTCGCGCGCCTGCTGCTGCTGCTAAGTCACTTCAGTCGTGTCCGACTCTGCGTGACCCCATAGACGTCAGCCCACCAGGGTCTCCTGCCCCTGGGATTCTCCAGGCTAGAAAACTGGAGTGGGTTGCCATTTCCTTCTCCAATGCATGAAAGCGAAAAAGTGAAAGTGAAGTCGCTTAGTTGTGTCCGACTCTTAGTGACCCCATGGACTGCAGCCCACCAGGCTCCTCCATCCATGGGATTTTCCAGGCAAGAGTACTGGAGTGGGGTGCCATTGCCTTCTCCGGAATCCACTTCTACTTGACCCCAAAGCTTAGGTCACCGCCCTTCCTTCCCCACTTGCCTTTTGAATAAGGCATCGTAAACCCATCAGTGGGGCAGAGCAAATGCGTCACCACCACTTTCTAAACTCTGTTACTTCAGTGCTTTATATGCAGAACGGATGTAACATTGGTTCATCTTCATAAACTCGTGAGGATTAAAGAAGATACAACATTTGAAGCACTTCACAGAGTATCTGACCCATAGATACATGCTCAGTAAATACAATTATTATCATCATTAATATTATTAGGCAGCATTGAATTATTGACTAAGATAATTTGATGGTCGATCACACACATAATATCCTGCACTGGTAGTTATCTTTTAATGAGGCTGTTTTTATAACATTCTCCCTCTCCCCAACTGCCACCCCCAGCAAGTCCCTCAGCCTGGCACAGTGCTACGGAGGCAGTGGAGCGTGTCGCTCTGTGGTGGAAGGGATGGGGTAGATGGATATTTGAGTTTGGGTTTCGAGCCAGACTGCCTACATCCCAATCCGGCTCCACTCTTTGCAAGCTGGATGACATTAAGAAAACGAGTGTCACGTCTTTAAGTCACACTGTTGTAAGAACTGAGTGGGTTTAAATAGGCAGAGCTAATCCTGGCTTCTTGTATGTTACTGGGGACTCCTCCCCAGCTTGCTGTGTTAAAGGCTCTTTTAACACTCTGACCTTCAAGTATGGGAGCCCCTGGGCTAGGGGCTCAGGTCCTTCCCTTGTCTATCTCCTCCCTGGTGAACTTGTTCCTCTTATTTCTTTTATGCCATCTACAGGCTAAATAATCTACAACATGTGTTTCAAATCTGATCTCTCTTCTGCTGGACTGGCTTCTTGACATCTTAATGAGGATATATATTAGACATAACCAGATGACTGAAGCAGGGTGATGAGTGAAAAGTGAAAGCATTAGTCACTCAGTCAAGTCTGATTCTTTGTGACCCCATGGACTGTAACCTGCCACGTTCCTGTGTCCATGGAATCCTCCAGGCAAGAATGCTAGAGTGGGCAGCCATTCCCTTTTCCTGGAGATCTTCCTGACCCAGGGATCAAAACTGGGTCTCCCTCATTGCAGGCAAATTCTTTACCTTCTGAGACACCAGGGAAGCCCCAGGATGATACTACACTACTCTTTACAGTTAAAACGTCTGGCATCTTCCACAACCGAGCTCGTTGTTTTACATGGTCACAGACAAATTTCTATCTCTACTCCCCTCCCTTGGGCCTGCTCCCACCGTCCTGCCGCCATCAACGGCTCCTCCTCCTTTCCAGCTGCTCAAGCCAGAAGCGGGGAGCCAGCCTGCGCCCCTCCTTGCTCCCCCTCATCAGTACACCCGCCGTGCTACCTTGAGGACACACCCAGCGTCTTCCCACCTCTCGCCTGTGGACACCTCCCAGCAGGCTCCACCGCCTTTCACCTGGGCCACTGCAAAAGCCCCGGAACTGCTTTCCGTCTTCCACCCTGCCCGCCAAAGTCGATCCTTCACACCCCAGATGGAGTGGCCTTTTAAAAATGTGAGTGGTATTATAGCCCGCTTCTGTTCAGACCATGTGTGGGCTTCTTTCTCTTCTCGCTCAGAGTAAAATCCAAGGTACTGGACCCGCGTGACTCATAGGCCCTGTACAAATCGCCACACCGCCCCTCTTGACATCCATTACCTTTTTATTTATAGCCCTTTCCCCTACCACTCGCCTGCTCTCTCACTACTTTCTAATTCACCTCTGGACTCCTTTTTGTTCATGGAATGTGTGAAGGGTCTGTGAACTCACTGTGCCCTCTGCCTGGAAGCTTGTCCCTATATATCTGCAAGACTGACCACCTCACTTGTTAAGATCTGCACATGAATGTCACCTTATCTAAAGAGGGCTTCCCTGTCCAGCCTGTAGTAAGTAGAATCCCCTGCCTAGCACATCCTAGTCTCCTGCTCCTGCTTCCTCCAGAGTGTACACACTTGACATAATATATATTTATTTGTTGGTTATCTCCCACACTAGACTATCACTCATGAGATCACGGGTTCTGTTTGTCTGTGTTCACTGCTTTACAGTGTTGTGTTAGGTTCTGATGTACAACACCGTGAATCAGCTATATGCATACACACATCCCCCCTCTGAATGCCCCTCTCACTCTACCCACCACCGCACCCATCTAGGTCATCACAGAGCACCAAGCTGAGCTCTCTGTACTCTACAGCAAGTTCCTACTAGCTGGCTGTTTCACACAGGGTAGTGTATATATGTCAGTCCCAACTGGTAAGGGATTAAATGTCAAAATATTCAAGTAGGTCATGCAGCTTAATATCAAAAGAAGAAATAACTCAATTAAAAAGTGTGCAGAAGCCCTAAGTAGACATTTCTCCAAAGAAGACATATAGATGTCCAAGAGTCACATAAAAAGATGATCGGCATCACTAATTATTAGAGAAATGCAGATTTAAATGACAATGAGGTATCACTTCACACCAGTCAGAATGGCCATCACCAAAAAATCTACAAACAATAAATGCTAGAGAGGGTATGGAGAAAAGGAGAGCTTCTTGCACTGCTGGTGGGAATGTAAATTGAAACAGTCACTGTGGAAAACAGCATGGAAATTCTTCAAAAAACTAGAAATAGAACTACCATATGACCCAACAATCCCATTCCTGGTCACATACCCTGAGAAAACCACAATTCCAAAGGACACAGGCACCCAATGTTCCCTGCAGCACTATTTACAATGGCCAAACCATGGAATCAACCTAAATGTCCATCGGCAGATGAATGGATAAAGAAAATGTGGTATGTGGACACGAGGGCAGGGTTTTTACGCATTTTGTTCTGTTGAGTCCTGGTTCACTAGAACCATGAGTGGCATGTAACAGGTACTTAATTGTTGATGGAATGAAGATACAGTGGTACCTGGTGGAGGGTAAACGCTATATATTATTACTATTAATAATAATAGGTCTTGCTATGCCGGCTGCGTCACGCACTAAGAGCGCCCCCCCGGCTGCGTCGCGCACTAAGAGCGCGGCCGAGAGGAGCTACCCCACGACCGAGGAAGGACGGCGGTGAGGGCCAGCGCACTAAGCAGGGCGGAGAAGAGCTACCCCACGACCGAGGTCAGGAAGGGCGGCGGTGAGGAGAGACCCCTCATCCAAGGTAAGGTGCGATGGCTGTGCTTCGCTGGCCGGGAGCAGCCGGGAGCAGCCGGGATGAGATACCCCACGGCCAAGGTAAGAGAAACCCAAGTAAGACAGTAGGTCTTGAAAGAGGGCATCAGAGGGCAAATACACTAAAACCATTCTCACAGAAAACTAGACAATCTAATCACACAAGGACCACACCCTTGTCTAACTCAATGAAATTAAGCCATGCCCGAGGGGCAACCTGGGATGGGTGGGTCATGGTGGAGAGATATGACAGGGTGTGGTCCGCTGGAGAAGGGAATGGCAAACCACTTCAGTATTCTTGCCTTGAGAACCCCATGAACAGTATGAAAAGACAAAATGATAGGATACTGAAAGAGAAACTCCCCAGGTCAGTAAGGGCCCAATATGCTACTGGAGATCAGTGGAGAAATAACTCCAGAAAGAATGAAAGGATGGAGCCAAAACAAAAAGAATACCCAGCTGTGGATGTGTCTGGTATACACACACACACACTTTGCTTAGAAGCAAAGTCCAATGCTGTAAAGAGCAATATTGCATAGGAACCTGGAATGTCAGGTCCATGAATCAAGGCAAATTGGAAGTGGTCAAACAAGAGATGGCAAGAGTGAATGTCGACATTCTAGGAATTAGCGAACTAAAATGGACTGGAATGGGTGAATTTAACTCGGATGACCATTATGTCTACTACTGTGGGCAGGAATCCCTCAGAAGAAATGGAGTGGCCATCATGGTCAACAAAAGAGTCCGAAAGGCAGTACTTGGATGCAATCTCAAAAATGACAGAATGATCTCTGTTCGTATCCAAGGCAAACCATTCAATGTCACAGTAATCCAAGTCTATGCCCCAACCAGTAACGCCAAAGAAGCTGAAGTTGAAACGTTCTATGAAGACCTACAAGACCTTTTAGAACTAACACCCAAAAAAGATGTCCTTTTCATTATAGGGGACTGGAATGCAAAAGTAGGAAGTTAAGAAACACCTGGAGTAACAGGCAAATTTGGCCTTGGAATACGGAATGAAGCAGGGCAAAGACTAATAGAGTTTTGCCAAGAAAATGCACTGGTCATAGCAAATACCCTCTTCCAACAACACAAGAGAAGACTCTATACATGGACATCACCAGATGGTCAACACCGAAATCAGATCGATTATATTCTTTGCTGCCAAAGATGGAGAAGCTCTATACAATCAGCAAAAACAAGACCAGGAGCTGACTGTGGCTCAGACCATGAACTCCTTATTGCCAAATTCAGACTTAAATTGAAGAAAGTAGGGAAAACTACTAGACCATTCAGGTATGACCTAAATCAAATCCCTTATGATTATACAGTGGAAGTGAGAAATAGATTTAAGGGCCTAGATCTGATAGAGTGCCTGATGAACTATGGAATGAGGTTTGTGACACTGTATAGGAGACAGGGATCAAGACCATCCCCGTGGAAAAGAAATGCAAAAAAGCAAAATGGTTGTCTGGGGAGGCCTTACAAATAGCTGTGAAAAGAAGAGAAGCGAAAAGCAAAGGAGAAAAAGAAAGATATAAACATCTAAATGCAGAGTTCCAAAGAATAGCAAGAAGAGATAAGAAAGCCTTCTTCAGTGATCAATGCAAGGAAATAGAGGAAAACAACAGAATGGGAAAGACTAGGGATCTCTTCAAGAAAATCAGAGATACCAAAGGAACATTTCATGCAAAGATGGGCACGATAAAGGACAGAGATGGTGTGGACCTAACAGAAGCAGAAGATATTAAGAAGAGGTGGCAAGAATACACAGAAGAACTGTACAAAAAAGAGCTTCAAGACCTAGACAATCATGATGATGTGATCACTGACCTAGAGCCAGACATCTTGGAATGTGAAGTCAAATGGGCCTTAGAAAGCATCACTACGAACAAAGCTAGTGGAGGTGATGGAATTCCAGTGGAACTATTCCAAGTCCTGAATGATGATGCTGTGAAAGTGCTGCACTCAATATGCCAGCAAATTTGGAAAACTCAGCAGTGGCCACAGGACTGGAAAAGGTCAGTTTTCATCCCAATCCCAAAGAAAGGCAATGCCAAGGAGTGCTCAAACTACCGAACAATTGCACTCATCTCACACGCTAGTAAAGTAATGCTCAAAATTCTCCAAGCCAGGCTTCAGCAATATGTGAACCGTGAACTTCCTGATGTTCAAGCTGGTTTTAGAAAAGGCAGAGGAACCAGAGATCAAATTGCCAACATCCGCTGGATCATGGAAAAAGCAAGAGAGTTCCAGAAAAACATCTATTTCTGCTTTATTGACTATGCCAAAGCCTTTGACTGTGTGGATCACAATAAACTATGGAAAATTCTGAAAGAGATGGGAATACCAGACCACCTGATCTGCCTCTTAAGAAATCTGTATGCAGGTCAGGAAGCAACAGTTAGAACTGGTCATGGAACAACAGACTGGTTCCAAATAGGAAAAGGAGTACATCAAGGCTGCATATTGTCACCATGTTTATTTAACTTATATGCAGAGTACATCATGAGAAATGCTGGACTGGAAGAAACACAAGTTGGAATCAAGATTGCCGGGAGAAATATCAATAACCTCAGATATGCAGATGACACGACTCTTATGGCAGAAAGTGAAGAGGGGCTAAGAAGCCTCTTGATGAAAGTGAAAGTGGAGAGTGAAAAGGTTGGCTTAAAGCTCAACATTCAGAAAACGAAGATCATGGCATCTGGTTCCATCACTGCATGGGAAATAGATGGAGAAACAGTGGAAACAGTGTCAGAGTTTGTTTTTCTGGGCCCCAAAATCACTGCAGATGGTGACTGCAGCCATGAAATCAAAAGACGCTTACTCCTTGGAAGGAAAGTTATGACCAACCTAGATAGCATATTCAAAAGCAGAGACATTACTTTACCAACAAAGGTTCGCCTAGTCAAGGCTATGGTCTTTCCTGTGGTCACGTATGGATGTGAGAGCTGGACTGTGAAGAAGGCTGAGCGCCGAAGAATTGATGCTTTTGAACTGTGGTGTTGGAGAAGACTCTTGAGAGTCCCTTGGACTGCAAGAAGATCCAACCAGTCCATTCTGAAGGAGATCAATCCTGGGATTTCTTTAGAAGGAATGATGCTCAAGCTGAAACTCCAGTATTTTGGCCACCTCATGCGAAGAGTTGACTCATTGGAGAAGACTCTGATGCTGGGAGGGATTGAGGGCAGGAGGAGAAGGGGACGACAGAGGATGAGATGGCTGGATGGCATCACTGACTCGATGGATGCGAGTCTGAGTGACCTCCGGTAGCTGGTGATGGACAGGGAGGCCTGGCGTGCTGTGGTTCATGGGGTCGCAAAGAGTCGGACACGACTGAGCGACTGATCTGATCTGATCTGATGACTGTTACTACTACCACCGCAGTTACTTTTATTCAAGAATCAGGTTCCTTATGTTTCTTGTCTTAATTTTCCCACAGCAATACAATGAGGTGGAAGGATGCTTATTTTACATATGAAGAGATTAGGCCAAGAAAGGTGGCAGCACCTGGGTCACCCATGTGAGGCCCAACAGCCCAAGAAGTGGAGTCGCGCACCTTCACAGCCCAGGTTTCCCCATCTCCCCGGGGTCCTAGTGTTTCCACAGTGGTGTGGGGTGTGGTATTCACCAGTGGGATCCCAACCCCCAACATTAGAATGTTCTTTGTGTTACTGCTTAAAAATGTATTTCCCACGGAGAGATCTTTAAGAAATATAACTAAGTGGGGAGGATGCGTAAAAAACAATATATTTTATGTATCTTTTGTGACAGAAAAGGGAGAATGGCATTTAATCTTATTTGTTTGAATTTATATAAAGAACCCCTGGAAAAATACCCAAGAAACTAATAATAGCGAGGAGGAGGTAGCAGAAAACAAAGAGCGAGAAACATGGAAAGGAATTCCATTCCTCACTGGAGTTTTTTTTAATTTTTACATTTTGCGTTGGTTTCTGTCATGCAGCATGTAAATCAGCCATAATTACAGGCACATCACCTCCCCTTTGAGCCTCCCTCCATTCCCCTCAACTCGACCCTCTAGGTCATCACAGAGCCCTAGACCGGACTCCCGGTGGACGGCTTCTATATTGTTTTTATCCTTGAACTTTGTAAATGTAATGCCTATTAAAAAAACCAGTTAAAACAATGAGCCTGCCCAACTGTCACAGCCAAGCGGAGCCTGAGGAGACGAACAACTGAAGGGAAGACGATGGCTGAGCTGGCTTACAGTCTGCCCAGCCTGGTCAGACTTCAGGCAGGCTGCTTCTTCAGGTCGTGGTCCCTGAATCCTTCTTTAACAGCATTTCCTTCAGAGACTCATCACTGTAAATTCCTTCTCTGCCCTGTGATATGTAAATCTTTTAAAAAGCCTCTTGCCGGTTTTATAACCCAAGAATGTCTTTCTCAAGGATCTGGGAGTCATCTCTTTGAACGTGATCATCAGTGAAAAAAGCAGAGCAAGAGAGTTGCAAATTCAGAAGCCACTGCACTGTGTGAGGCAGAGCCCCCTGGTCCCCCTCTCCCTGAAGTCCTTCAGGACTTCTCCAATCCCATAGCCTCAGCTTGGCTTCAGTGGAACCGAGTCCAGACCTCCCTCCATTGATTGCAACAGCCTCAAATAAAGTCTTCCTCAACGGACATTGTCCAGGACCAGTTTGCTCTGATGGAGCACTAGATGAAATGCTGGATCGGGGAAAAAAAAAAAAAACATAACTAAAGCAATCTGAATCTGATCTGATTCAAGGTTACTGCGATAGGAGTGACAAGTCTGAACTCCATTTCATTGAAACAAAGAGCAGGAAACGTTTTAAGGCTGGGGTGAGTGAGTAGAAAGGTATTGGGGGACTTCAGTGGGAGATGGACAAATGGGATATGCCCCACCCAGGACAATGACTCCTGAATTTGCAACGTATGTCTCTGCTTTCTTCATTTACAATTATATTTCACAGAGATGGATCCCAGACCCTTGAGAAAGGAAAAAGTTAACAAGCACAGACTTAAGATAATACCAAGGAAAAGAACATTCTTTTCCCCTTTACACTAATGTTCAACTCTGTGAGTCTTGTTCAGCTTGCATCTCCAGAACCTAGCACATAATAAGTACTCAATGTATATTAATTGATTGAATCACAGGGCTGAAGGAGAATGTAATTGCAGCTTAGTTTAATTTCAAGCTGAGTTTGTACCTTCTTTGCAAGTACAGCTGCAAGATGCTGGTATGGCTTCTGGGCTTGTATCTTTCCAGTGACTGGGTCCTCAATAACTCCTTGGAAGTAGTTTGTTAATTAACAGAAAACCGGAAAGGTGTCCCTTGGTATAGCTTTAGTTCTCTCAGTTATGAGATGATGAGGGAGACCCATCCCTCTTATCCTTTCTCTTGCCTCTGACTCTGGAAAGCATTCAAAACAAGCTAAAGAGCTTCAAGGTCAAAGCATTAGGACATTCACAGTGGGGGGATGGAGAGGTGGCTGGCTGATTCCAGGTTAAGGTTCTTTCAAAGTGGTTAGGGATACACTGAATTAACCAGTACTGGGGTACCCAAATGCCTGCACGATAAGCTCCTGGTGTGTGCCTGCTAATTAATTGTCTACTTAATGGGCTCCTTGGAGGATCGTATGAGACATAAAAATAAATGCTCATTTTGGACTCTTAAAAGCCACCTTTGAGGTGTTTCACTATATTATCATCAATAGTAATTTTTCAGTGGTGATATTACATAAAACCCTAGCCACTGCCCTTGGAGTTTTCTGTATTAATTCACATCTAATAAACTGTGATCGTATCTTTCATTGAATTGTTACTAAATACATTTCTATTCAGGGCATCTCCCTGAGATGGAAATATTTCCCTAAAAATTAATTTTCTTGATTCACATGCGTAGGCTTATTAATGTGAGCTTAGAATAGACTTACTTTTGCATTTCTCTGGAAGGAATACAAAGAAAGGAATGCTGGTGAATTTGCATCTCACATGATCTCCAATGTGCCAGGATGCACACTCCAGCACATAATTTTGGAGTTAGTGGTATCTCATAGATGCTCAGATTCATGTTAGGAAAATGTCACTAACATTTGCACACGTCTTTACACTTTGCAGAGCATTTTAACCTGGCTTTTCTCATCACCTCTCCCTCTCCACCATAATTCTCCAGTGGGATTGGTATTATTATGTTCCCTGATTTAGTGGTGAGCAGTCTGGGCTCAGAAAGGTTAGAAGACTGTGCAGAGTCTTACAGCCAGTAATGGTCCCATAATTGTGGTACTTAAATAACCCTTCCTGATCGAAGGTCCATGGTTCATCATGGTTTATTTCTACTATCCCATCCCTGCACCCTCTTCATGATCCACCCTGATGTTCGTGTCTGCTGATGTTCTGTGCTTTTACTTGCCTGGAGCACTCTCCCACATAGCTCACTGTTCATCACATCCTCCAGGTTTCAGCTAGCATCTCTGTCAGGAAGTCTTCCCTGCTGCTTAGGACACCAAGGCGGGGCCAGCGGTCCATTTACATCAGAGTAGGGACCTTGCCTAGCTCTGTCTTTTCATCCCCCATGCATAACGCATCAGAGGTGTCATTTAATGAAAACCTATTAAATAACAAATCAGAATAAGTGGTAAAGCCAGGACTGCAATCTCTGACCTCAAGTGCCGTCCTGTGGCGACACCCCATTCCCTCACGTAATTAGCAGAATGACAATAACAGTAACAAATGACTTCTGAAGTGTGATTTCTTCAGAGAGTAATATACAGGCATTGCCTTAGCATAATGCAAATATAGTAAATTTTCAGTGCTGTGGACTCCATTAATTAAGGATGTATAATGCTTGGCCAGGGGCTGGGTTGGCTTGTACCTTTGGAGTGTTTATTTATAAAAGAGATTGCTAAGCACATTAGTACATTAGCAGTGTAAACAAGATCACCGGGGAAATGGCAGAAGATACTTAAGAGAACAAACTGCCTGGAGTCACTTTGGAAGCACCCATTATGAACAAACAATCACTGTGCTAATTACAATTGCTCTGCTAATTACAATTACTGTGCTAATTACAATCTATCCTTATCTGCTCCGAAGCTTCCCTACCGACTTTTCCTTCTGAGTACTCGGACCAGCCTGAGTTACTGCCTGCCTTACTGGGGTGGGGTGCCATTGCCTTCCCCGGAGTGTAAAGAAACTGGCTTCTTAAAAACTCTCTCTGGTTCAGATGCCTCAGTGGTCCCAATAAGTATTCCCCTCCAAGAAAAAAAGAATGTAGTCAGGGATTTTGAAAGTTAAAAACAAAACTAAAAGGAGGGGGAGGTTGAGTAGAAAACTGGAAAGAGAAGTGAAATGGACCTGGCTGTTTTAGCACCTTTTGCAGACAAGAGATGTACCTTCAGGGTAGTTGGAGAATTCAAAATATGCTGTGTATAATTTGTTTTTCTCATAAAATGACCATGCATGATATATTTAGCGATGTGAACAGTGACAATGAAATGTTTTTAAAAATAAAGCAACTATTCTTCTTTCTTCTCTTTCTATAATTAGGGAGGGAGATTGGAGAGGCCGTGTTTAAAAATGGATTGCAATTCCCAGCTCCTCACAAAAATAAATAAATAAAAAGCATCTTCCACTAGGTCTTAATTTTACTACTCTCTTTCTGTCCCCAATTAAACTAATGAATGTTGACGGTATGAGATTTTGGTCTCAGCACTTAAGAATAATAAAGCTTCGCCCAGACTAATGTCCCTTCCCAAATGGATTTCTCACGGATTTTCAAGGAGTCTGACTTCTACCTCTGATCTAAGGCAGACTGCAGCTCAGCTCTCCAGTGGAAAGTATTTTCCATGGCATCTGATGATGGCTGGAACTGTAGAGCGGGCAGATGGAGGGGACTCAGATGCGGGCACCCGACTGCAGCTTCAGGACACTGGAGACAAGATAAGTGCCTCCCCCACTGGTACTGATGCTCAGCATCCCTGTACCCATCCGTGAGCAGAGCCGACAAATGGATGCAGAGAATGAATCATGCTGCATTATGCACTAGGGGCCTCTTGAATTGCAGGACAGCACTGTCCACCTCGGCTGCTGCAAGTCCAAAACCATCCCTGCACTTGGTCACTCTAGGGGGAGACTCCTTTGAGACTCCGTGGTGTCCCAGCACCACTGGTCTTAGGACTCAGTTGCTGCTTTCAAACAGGTAAATGGAGGGGCAGCCATCCTTCTCCAGCCTCAGGCCTAACCTGACATCACATTTAGCATAAAGTCCAGCTTAACAGTCTGCTATTCAAACTGGTCCTCGGACCCAGGAGTTCATTTGAAATGCAGAGTCTCAGGCCTTCCCCACAACCCAACCAGAGCCTGTGTTTTAGCAGGACCCCCTGGCATCTCTGTGCAAGGAAGGGTTTGAGAAACACAGGCACATTTCTTGTGTACTGAGTCCTGGCTCTAAGCAGACGTATGGGAAAGTCCTATCCTTAGATGGAGGTTTTGTGTATAATGAAGATGATGACCTATTAGTTGGTTTCCTCTTCTCTGACGATCATATGGTTTCAGACCATTGGCACATGGCACCATGGAAGCCACAACTCCCTTTTCTAAGCTTCAGTTTTCTCATGTAAAAAGTACAAGAGGCAACCTGCTCTGTCCACATGTGCCACAGGACAAATATGTGCCTATGCCCCTCAGAAACCAGCTTCAAAAAGAAAAGAAGAAATAGCTTTACAATATCAATCATGCTTAAAGGCATCGAGAAACATACCAGAACATGTAATGAGTTGAGAGAAGGGGGAGAAAATCAGAAAAGCTGGTTGTGATCAAGACTGATTGAGGGTCCAGTAGGGCTTACTGCTGAACTTTCGTTCTCTTGGGACAGACATCCTTTTCAATTGGTCAAAGCCAATTCTATGCCACTCATTAAATATTTTTAATATCACCCCAGAGGAGGTAAACATAGTTCTGGAACTTTTGGATCTGGGCCCAGGTTATCAAGTTCCACATGGGGCACACATGAGCATCTCAATTTCACATTTCCATTTATATACATTTTACTGTAGGTCATTCAGACAGAAACAAAGAGGGCTATCCTATAGGACCAGGGTGATACAGCACATCAGCTAGATTATATCTTTGCAAAGTCTGGATAAATACCCCCACCAGAAGTGACCTTGGCTGCTGCCCCATCTCACACTGCTGGCTGAGCGGTCTACCTCCAACAGGCCCATGGAGCAAGCATGAAGGGCTATATTTCTATCTCTGTGCTGGGCATTTCACCAAAGCAATGTATTCACCAAAATACCTGTAGAGGTTAGTTGGAAGAAGTTGGGAGGATGACCATGATTCCAGTCCAGAGATGAGATCTGAGGGAATGCCCCAGAAAACATCTTCATCTACAGCATGGCTTTTGGAATTGTGGGGAAAGGAATGCAATTGAAAGAAGAGAAAACCACATTTACTGAAAGCCTACTGCATCTAGGACCTTGCTTATTAGCTTTTTAAATCCCTACTATAGCTTTTTTCACATGATAATAGTAAGATTATCCTCAAAATCCTTCAAGCTAGGCTTCGGCAGTATGTGAACTGAGAACTTCCAGATGTTCAACCTGGATTTTGAAAAGGCAGAGGAACCAGAGATCAAATTGCCAACATATGCTGGATCATAGAAAAAGCAAGAGATTCCAGAAAAAAACATCTACTTCACTGCTTCACTGACTACGCTAAAGCCTTTGACTGTGTGGATCACAACAAACTGTGGAAAATTTGTCTCCTGAGAAACCTGTATGCAGATCAAGAAGCAACAGTTAGAACCAGACATGGAACAACAAACTGGTTTAGAATTGGGAAAGGAGTATGTCAAGGCTGTATATTGTCACCCTGCTTATTTAACTTATATGCAGAGTACATCATGCGAAATGCCAGGCTGGATGAAGCACAAACTGGAATCAACATTGCTGGGAGAAATATCAACAACTTCAGATACGCAGATGATACCCCCATTAATGGCAGAAAATGAAGAGGAACTAAAGAGCCTCTTGATGAAAATGAAAGAAGAGAGTGAAAAAGCTGGCTTAGCAACTGAACAACAAATAGCTCTTTGAGGATATCTTGGGAGTAAAACCCACTTTCACTGTTGAAGATCTTGCAGTTCAGAGAGATTAAGAGGTAAGTCCAAAGTCTCACAGCCAGGAAATAGCAGGTATGGGATTCGGATGCTGTTCCTTCTCGTGGTATCACCCTGACACCTTGTATTGAATCACAGCCTAGAACGGGATCATGTGCCTGCAGAACTGTGCACACAAGGACGGCATTTGCCTAAGACTCATCTTTAGTTACTGACTTGGCCACTTGCTGTGGCACCACGGTCCTCCCTAGCTGCTTAGAATAGGAACAAGACAGGGGTCAATCTCATTTAATCATCACAGCATCACCAGGAAGTAGGTCTTGTTATTATTCCTAATGTAGAGATGGGAAAGGTGAGCTTAATGAACTAATGCACACAAGGTCAGACCATTGACAAGTGGCAAGTTAGGACTCAGACTCTAGAACCTGGCATCTTAGATATGCAGCCATGAAATTAAGATGCTTGTTCCTTGAAAGGAAAGCTATGACAAAACTAGACAGCATATTACAAAGCCAAGACATCACTTTGCTGACAAAGGTCCACATAGTCAAAGCTATGGGTTTTCCAGTAGCCATGTACAGATATGGGAGTTGGACTCTCAAGAAGACTCTGCAATGAAGAACTGATGCTTTTGAATTGTGGTGCTGGAGAAGACTCTTGAGAGTCCTTTGAACTGCAAGAAGATCAAACCAATCAATCCTAAAGGAAATCAGCCCTAAATATTCACTGGAAGGACTGATGCTGAAGCTAAAGCTCCAATACTTTGGCCACTTGATGCAAAGAGCCGATTCATTGGAAAAGACCCTGATGCTGGGAAAGATTGAGGGCAGGAGGAAAAGCAGGTGGCAGAGGATGAGATGGTTAGATGGCATCACTGACTCAATGGACATGAGTTTGAGCAAACTCTGAGAGATAGTGAAGGACAGGGGAGCCTGGCGTGCTGCAGTCCATGGGGTCACAGAATTGGACACAACTTAGCAACTAAATAACCACAGTACCCCCAGATTGGTAGATCATGTGAACCACCTTGGGATACAGTGGAAATTTATTTTCCTAGGTCCCTTATCTGGGGGAAAAAAATTGATTGGTGGGTCTTGGAACAGCGTGAGGTGATTCTTATGATCAGATGAGTAGGAAAGACTTCATTAGCTGTGAAGTTGAATTAAAAAAAGTGCTATATTCTAGGTCAGAAGCCCTCAGTCTTCTTCATCCGAGCTCTGCCCTCTCCTTAATATACAGAAGGGACAACAGGGATAAGAAGGAGAGGATGGCCAAGAGTGATCACCAGGAAGTGGCAGAAGACCTTCTCACCTAAGGTTCACCTGACACATCGGGCCTGACTCCTGCAGGTGACGTTAGTAAACCTTAGAAAAATGGGGACACCGAAAGGAGACTCTTCCCAGCCAGCCGAGGAGTAAGGACGCCAGGGAAAACAGCCCCTGGGACTCTTGTGATCCAGCCTCCAAGTTCTGTCCCTCAGTCCACTACCAAGATCTCACCATCAATCCCCCAGAGAAGGCAGCACATGGCTGTGTCTCCAGGTGGTCATTTGAAGATTTCACCAAGAGCTAGAATGTTACTAAATAGAGAGGCTTGGGAATGTTCTTGAAAATCAAAAGCTATGCTACTTTCAATTGATAATTTCTCTACCTGCCTCCTTTGCTTTTTTTTTTTTTTTTTTCTTTTTACAATAAGATTGTGGTATATTACAAAACACTCAGGCCTAAGAGTGCAGAAAAACAGCTTCCAGGCCTGGTCTGCTGTTAATTCTTCATGGAACCTTGGCCTTGGTGTTACCATCTGTACAGTGGAGGAGGTGGATGCTATATACCTACATCTTGCGAGTGAATACAGAGAAGCCCAAGAGACTGGGGGTTGCAGGCCTGGCTTATTCATTCACTAGTTATATGTGATTTTAGGTAATTCACTTAAATTCCCTCAGGCACCTCACTGACAAATGGAGGGGTTTATACAAACTGTTCTCCAAAGTTCTCCCATCTATAAAGTCTATGGTTCTTTGTGAATTGAATGAAGAAAAGTGAGAAGGGAACAGAAGTCTAATTATAGTTCTTAGAGGGGCTGATATGAAGTAGGAGCATCCTGGGAGTCTGGGAGGCAGCACTGCTGAGTGGGCTTTGGTTTAGCTGTATGACCAGCAGGCTGGGTAGCCTAACATGTCCGAACCTCAGTGTGGTGAACAGTATTGATGTCCCACACATTTCTGGGTCTCTGCACCATGACCATAAGACTTAAGGTGCCCAATGAGGTGTGAGCAAAATGTGCCCTCTAGGAGGCAGTAGGGAAGCCAAGTTCCATCCCCACCAAGACAGCATTCATGCAAGCACATGAAGATAATGTTCTGTCAGTCCAGATTCCCAAACACCAGAATGAGCACAACTGCTGTGATTCTCTCCAGAGCGTGTGGTATGAGCAACACACAGACTTTTCTGAGATGCCTCTGAGGTTTTGAAATCATGTGTTACCAAGACACAGTATAATGCAGTCTGACTGACATATTCATTTCTTTTTCTTTTTTTTTTTTTTTGTAAAACCAAGTTGTCAAGGGCTACTTTGCAACAGGTCTTGGAAAGATTAAGTGAGAAAACAGAGTATGTAGTATAGGACCTGGCAAATAAAAAAGGACGCACATGATTAAAGGGTAGGGAGCAGGGAATGATCAAGAGCAGCATGTACAATTAACCATGTCCCAGGAAGGCAGCAGAGAAACCATAGCTTTGGAGCCACTTAATAAGATGTGACTCAGGACCTTCAGCGGGGGAACAAGTGGGTGCCACAAGTGAAAGCCAGCTTTCCTCAAATCTTTTAAGAGAATCCTTCTGCTTCACCAGGCGTGGGTTGGTGGTGCTTCATCCTGAATGCCACATCTTACCCAAGTTGTCATCTTATTCATCTGTACAGCATGCATGTCGATAAGCAACCCAGGCTAGAAACAGCCTTTCTAGTAAATCTTTCATGAGCTCCTTATACTCTTTGGAGGTCATTTGGGAAAGCCTATGAGCCAGTGTCTGTGGCTGGCAGAACCATCTTCTTTTTGATGAGATGTCTGCAAAATGTACCATTGTATTTGTTCAGCCCCCTTTCCCAAAGCAATTTCTCCTCGCTGCAGCTTCTGAGACTCCAGCCTCAGTAATAGTCCTTGACTGATGTTTATCTAAATTTCTGCCACCTATAACCAAAGTTGACCTTTCTTTATAATAAAAATGAGGCAGAATGAATAAGGATGGGAGAGAAGGGGGAAGTAAAATACAAACCAACAAACAAATGAAACAACAAACACCACCAAGCTCCTACGAGTTTATCTCATTCCAACAGTCTCTGCCAGGCTCTTCCTGATCGACAGTTGAGGGAAGGGAATTCTGAAGGTGAGCCTGCATGGGTCATTAAGACCAACAGAGTTCACCAGAAGGGATTAGAAACAGCGAAGCTTAGCATCACTTTCTGAGTTTGGGGGCAATTCAGAGGTGAGATATTTGACTTTTGACATTTCCTCAGAACTTGGCATTTTACCAAAGGCTTTTACGTGCTTTCATAATCCATCTGAACCTGATTCCTAACCCAGAGCTCTCTCTTTAACACCATCCAGACTCTTAAAACAACACTTATTCCCTCCTAGGAGTAAATGATATTGTGACTTGAGTCTCCCTCTTTTCTCTACCATTTCAGGTCTCTCCTCTAAGCCTTTCATCTTTCACGCCTCCCTAACTCCTTCACCTTGCACCATTTAACTACTCATCTCTTTAGCCCTTGTTAATCCTCTGTATCTCTTTAACCCTTTCTGTGCCTTAGTCCCTCCTTCTGTCACTCTGATTGCCACTTAATTATCTCCTCCAGCCTCATCTCTGCATGACTCTGCTTTGTCCCTCTGCCTGCTTCTCCTCATCACTCTCACTCTACTTCATCCTCCCATATAGTGGATGATTCCTGGACTTGTCAGGGTCCTAAACTCTCCACATGCTCCTCTCCCAGAGATGAGCTGCATTCTACATGAGACAACCTAGGAGGTGGCCAGGTTCCCACAGAATCACATCTATGGAAGTGGGGTTTGCCTAAGATCCCTCCTTCATTACGAGTCTGCTGCTGCTGCTGCTGCTAAGTCACTTCAGTCATGTCCGACTCTGTGCGACCCCATACATGGCAGCCCACCAGGCTCCCCCGTCCCTGGGATTCTCCAGGCAAGAACACTGGAGTGGGTTGCCATTTCCTTCTCCAATGCGTGAAAGTGAAAAGTGAAAGTGAAGTTGCCCAGTCGTGTCCAACTCTTAGCGACCCCATGGACTGCAGCCCACCAGGCTCCTCCGTCCATGGGATTTTCTAGGCAAAAGTACTGGAGTGGGGTGCCATTGCCTTCTCTGCATTATGAGTCTGGCAGCCCCTAAAGGCAGCCACATCCTTACTAGAAGCAGTCCTTTGCTAGAAGCAGAGTGAATCAGGTGGCCCTTCTTACCACGTGCTAACATGGTGACATGAAGAAGTGACCTACATCACTTGTAACAGAACCAGAGGTCAGGAGAACAGTGGTTTGGGAGTCACAGACTCAAACTTTCAGTCTCAGAAGGGCCCCAAATCATGACAAAGTGAAGTTGCCCAGTCGTGTCTGACTCCTTGTTACCCCATGGACTGTAGCCCATGGGATTTTCCAGGCAAGAGTACTGGAGTGGGTTGTCATTTCCTTCTCCAATCATGACAAGCACTGGGTAAATAATATCCATCCCTGGGCCTCAGTTTCCCTAGCTACACGGTAAGAGGTGAGCATCTGTCGATCTTTAAGAGCTTGCCCAGTTCAGAAACTTGAAATGCAAGACTTCTGTAAAGCAGAAATCCAGGTTGTGCTTTCAGAGATTTGAGAGAGGACATGAGAAGCAGACCTGTCTCCTATCAGCAGTTGCTAGGTGTGGGCATCCAGGTGGGGGCACAGGGTGGGGGTTCAAAGCCGCACTGCAACGGCCACAGAGCAGAGTCTGCAACTGGGAGAGATTTTGAAATCTCAGGCCAGGCCAGGCAGCTGTCAGGAAATGGGACATATGGGAAAATGACTGGTAGAGTGCCTGCTGGTTACTCTGGAGGGCTGGACCGGAGATTACTTGAAGGAGGGAGGGAAGGAAGAAGGGCAGGAAAGAAATGCCAACAGCCTTTGGAGCTGAAAAACCATACGGGCCTGCCTTCTGGAACCTGAAGGGCAAAGGAGCCGCAGCTCCCCCTTATCTGGGGCTCAGGAAAGGAGACTTCTGAAAGAGATAAATTTAGACTCATTAGAAGCCACTCACCTTCCCACAGAGGGAAGTCGACGGCCTTAGCATGGGGCTCCAAATGGAGACGTGGTCTGGGGACAAAAATAATTGCAAAGAAAGTTTAACTACAGCCAAGGATGTGTGAGCTGAAGTGAAATGGGCTATTCTAATATAATGGGAGTCTAGGGAGTTCCCTAAATCTGGAGGCTGTTGTCAAAAAAGAAAAGTGTGATCTGTTCACTATACTCCCTTCCACGAGCAGATCAGGGTGGACTGGCCCTAGCTATTCAGGGATAACCCAAGACTGAAGGGAACAATAAACAGAGTGTTTGAGGCATAAGGAAGACTCCTGATGGGGCTAAAATTCCATGTGAGCCCAGAAACTCCCAGACCAGGCTTCAAGGAGCCAAGCTCTCTCTTACCAACCAGTCTATTGATACAGGAAAGGCATGCCTGCTGGATAATCAGGATATCTGAGTTCAAAGGCTAGTTCTCAACTGATGCCTTGTGACCTTAGCCAAGGCCATTCCCCACATGCAAATGAGATCCCAAGATTCCAGGATGCCCCTTCAGGATCCAGTACCTTACTTCCCAATCTGTGTCCTTCATTTTGACCAAGCTAATCTTCACCCTTGAGAGTGGAAACTTGTGGATTTGATCATGTATCACATGCCAGTCACTCTGATGGTTGCTATGAGAAATCAAACTACATAAAACAAGCAATGTGCCCATATCACAGTGACTGGGATATGGTAAAAACACCACTATTCAAAGATGAGGCAGAAAGACTCTGCTGGCCATGGATGGGGCTGGATTTTGGAGCTGGGTCAATCTGGAGATTTGCTTTCCTACCTCTCCCTCTCCTCTCAATTATCAATATATCCAGGCTTCTGCATGTTCCTTCCTGGATAGGAAAAGGACTATTGCTCTTCTTCCTCCCAGGAAGCACTAGTCTTTGGCCTCACTTCAAACTCCAGTTCATAAGCCTTGTCCTTAATGAAGCCCTTGATTATTCCTTCTAATTTCTTTTGAAAGTCTTCAGATGGGAACTCTGAAAACCACTGGCATTCCCTGGAACATATCTTTGCAAATCCAATTTTCACATATGTGTTTTCTAATTGTGTGGGTATCTTCTTGCACATTTGTAGATTCCTTTCTTGAAGGTGAGGGGCAGTTGATATTTTTCCTTTCAGTTCCAGGCAGCATTATTCTACGCATCATCATGCTCAACACAGGGTTTCATAGACTATTAAAAAGATAGAAAATCAAGATTCTAGAATCTCAAAATCGAGTAGCTCATCCAGATTGCCCTTAAATATCTCTCAGGGTTTTTCTGATCGAGTGCCATCCGTCTTGGCTTGAGCATCTGGGTGGTAGAAAGAACATTACTGGGAGTTGGAGAACTCAATTCTGCATTAAATTGTTGTGAGACTGCCAGTCACTTCTATCACCCTTGACTCCTCCCTCAACCTCACCCTTTGCCTGCAACTGCTCCCCAGCCCTTGTCCATTATCCTTCTCAACTATATCCCCAAATCTTCTTTCTCAATTTTGTTCCCATCATTGTGGCCCAAAGCTGCTAACAATCTCATGTGGCTTCCATAATAAGACACCTGGTTGACCCCATTCCACTGTGTCCCTTTCCACCCTCATTGCAATCTACTCCCTGCACAGCTACCATCAAGTTGAAAAAATGCAATGCAATCATGACATACCCACCTCATTTATCCATTTAAGAGTTTCCCTCTGCTGTTACAGTAAAGCCTTAGCCTGCAAGACCCCCACGATCTGCCATTGCTTACCACTCTGCCTTCACCTCCCACTACTCCTCCCCTACTTTCTCAGCTTCAACCACACCAGAGTCTTCATTTCCTGAAGTCAGTCAAGTTCCTTTCCCTCTTAGAACATCTGTCTCTGCTTGAAAACTTTTCCAGTGCTAACTCCCACTCATCTTCCAGGTATTAGTTAAATAACACTTCCCCTGGAAACTAGACTGTGAGCCTTCTTATTGCTTTCTAATCCAGTGGATGCACCCACCCCTCACTCTCTCCAACTAAATTAGATCCCACCGTTAATTGATTTCCTGGAACACTGTATTTTTACTTCATAATACCTGCTACAAATTAAGTACTTAAGATTGCATGCCACACACACACACATGCACACACACGCACACTGTATCTAAACACCGCAAAGTCTAAAGACGTTTTTATCTCATCTCCCATTGTGTTCCAAGTAACCAACATGGTAGGCAGGACAATGCAGGCGCTCAAAAGCACGTGACAGCTGCACAGATGAACAGTTCAGGGAATTCACATGTTCGTTCTGGTTCTATAATGGGAGTGCTGTGCTATGTTGGATCAGAAGATAAGCCCAGGGCTGGGGAGCCAGTCAGATATACATCTGACTCCTTACTTTCCCTCTCACTAGATGGTGACCTTGAGACAGTCAGTTTACCTCTCTGTTATTGAAAATTTTCAGCTGCAAAAGGGATGCCATGGTATCCCAAAGGGTTTTAATTGTGAAGCGGTAATCGCACTGTCCTGGCTCTTTAACTTCCCATAAGGGGGACGTGGGAAAGTCACTTAACGCTGCCACTTCTTGTCTGTATAAAGAGGATGATCACAGCTTCTACTTCACAGGGCCACTGTGAGGATAACATAAATCAGTGGATGGAAAGTGCTAGAATGCCCACAGTATATACTAAATTGATGTTTGTGGCTATCATTATTATTAAAATACTTAGTAAAGAGCTTGACACACAGTGTGTGTCAGTCGCTCAGTCATGTCCAACTCTTTGCAATTCCATGGACTGCAGCCCACCAGGCTCCACTGTCCATAAGATTCTCCATGCAGGAATACTGGAGTGGGTTGCCATTTCCTATTCCATGGCATACAGTATTTCTTAATAAATAGTAGCTAGTATTACCACTCCTACAAGCAACAATTATTAATTATTTGGCAGGATGAGGATGATTCTGATGGTGATGTTTCTTACCAGTTCTGACTTCTGTTGACATGACTGCAAATGATAGGTGAAGCTTTCTTTGTGATAATATCCTATTACATTTTTATGTAAAACTGTCTAAAAGTACATACTGCTTCTGCTGCTAAGTCGCTTCAGTCGTGTCCAACTCTGTGCGATCCCATAGACGGCAGCCCACCAGGCTCCCCCGTCCCTGGGATTCTCCAGGCAAGAACACTGGAGTGGGCTGCCATTTCCTTCTCCAATGCATGAAAGTGAAAAGTGAAAGTGAAGTTGCTCAGTCATGTCCGATTCTTAGCGACCCCATGGACTGCAGCCTAGCAGGCTCCTCCGTCCATGGGATTTTCCAGGCAAGAGTACTGGAGTGGGGTGCCATTGCCTTCTCCTCTAAAAGTACATATATATTTTTTAAAAAGATAAACATTTCTTACATATGGAACAATTCTCAGTTCTTCTCATGCTATCATTTTATGGCTTTCAGATTTTGAGGCATGAATACATCCCACCGAAGGCCTCTCATCTCCAGACAAAACAGCCCCAGTTCCTTCAACTCTCCCAGGAAGACTTTCCCAATTAGACTGCATGTCTAATCTTCATATAATTTGGACAACCCAGTTGCTTTCCTGTTTATTCTCATATAGCATTACTCTCATCTTTTCATTTTACATGTATGTCTGTATTTATTAACAAGGAAAGAGGTATTTGACATACCAATGAGAAAAAAATAGCAATTTCTAAACAGCTTTCTGGAGAGTTGGCATGTCTGTGTGCTTGTGTACTCATTGACATACAGATCGAGAAAGAGAGAGAGGTGTTTTAAGAATGTTCAAGAAAATATTAATTCTGGCTATTTATGGATGATGGGAATTTTATTTTCTACTTCATTAAATGTCTTTATTTTTGAACTGCCTGAATAGCCTACATAAGATACTTACTTTTGAATAGATGGGAAGATTAATTACATTAAAATTCCATTAACAATACTTATAGGATGATTTAAAATTGAAATTAAAATATGTGGGAAGTTAGAAAATGGGAGGATGGGGTAGACAAAGGCTTTGGCCAGTGGAAAAGGAACTCCAGAGAATAGACTTTGCTGACTTCCAGCACTTTGTGCAAAGGCACTTGTCAGTCTAGGAGACGCTGACCAGCATACCAGACCTCTACCCCATGTGCCCACGGCTCCCCTCCCTCTACCCACATTTTGGGTCAGCGACTTGACCAGTGAAGTGCAGGTGTCTGCCCCATACCTAAATGTCATCTGGAAGACTTGGCCTTGGTTCACATGCTGGGTCCGGTTGTTGTAACCATGTAGCATCTCTCCAAAGAGGGTGTCGTTGAACTTGGAGTCAGGCTTGAGGCACTTGGGGCCCTCGCAGACATCTGAGAGCATGAGGCAGGACTTTCCATCAGGAGCAAGCTTGTACTCCTCCACACAGCTGCATGATAAAACAGGGCCAAGAGTTAGCTTGCACGCTGGATGCCCCTATTGGGAGTGACCTAAAACCCAGGCCTCTTTTGCCTGCAAAACAGGTCAGAGTTTAGGAATGGAAACAGCTATGCTGGCTGGAATCTATCTAGGGCACAGGTGTCTAGAGAGAAGCACATTAATCCTGCAAATTGGTAAATTCAAGGAAAGTCATTTGTGACACTTTGGAGGAGTCAAGGGGGACGCCAGAGAGCACATCCACACAGAAAGCAAATTTAAAAACTGTTTTCCATGAACACACAAACCTTAAAAAGCATGACAGACCAATTTGCAGGGAATTATCAACTAGTTTCTCAAATCAGAATCTATTCCCAGTGCATCTGTCGGCCAAGGTTGAAGACTGTAGTAAAAACAAGGATTTTGTTGCCCTTGTTGAGCAAAGGTGATAGTTCCAGGACCATGGACAGCACACAGAGCAGCAGTCACAACTTCCGTTCAATTAGCAGAGTTAGCAGCCTTTGCTGACTTCTAACTACCTAATCCTGACAGCAGAAGGCCCTTGGCATGCCTTTGAAACTGGGATGGGCTCCTTGGTGGCCCAAATGGGCATCTGAACAGGGTATGGAAAAAATATTTGCAATTTGGGGTGTTTATAGAGTGGAAAATAAATCTCTTAGAGAGATAGGGGAAAACAGCAGAGGCCCTAGCTTATGAAAAAATCAAATGAGAAACTGAATTCTTTGAGTATCTACCTACCCACGGTCCTTTTTTGGGCACTATGTGTAGGGTGAACATACTAAGACATACAAGAAAACAGGCTGCCTGACTGAAGGTAGATCAAATAGGCATCTTTGTCCCTTGTGCTGTGTGTGAAGCCAGGCAAGTCATTTTACTTCTTTGCTTTCTGGTTTCATCTGTAAAAGGGGGTTAACACTGCTATCCTACATCACTTCACTAGGCTGCTGTGAGGTTCCATGAGACACTGACTGCATATGCAGTATACTTAACAAAATAACTACAGAGAGCTTGTGATGGTGGTGATGGTGATGTTTACTTACTGAGCATATGCTATTAACTAGGCACTGTGTAAGTTATTTTATCACCATGAAAAAGGTAGCATCATCATTCCTGCTTTATAGAGGAGCAAAATGAGGAGTCAGAAAATAAAGCAAGTCACACCATAAGTGTCAAAGGTGGCATTCAAAATCAGGTCTGTTCAGTAACAAAGTCATCTTTTTCTCCACTTGTCTTCCAAATCCACTTGTTCCTATGTGCATGGCATGACCCTGGTTAGGCTATGCTGGCATGACCCTGTTTAGGTTCTGCTGGTTGGAGGCAGCAGGAAGCAGACAGTCTCTTATCTGCCTTTCTTCCATGGGAGTGAAGATCTGTAGAACCTGACTGCAAAAAGACTCATGTGGGAGAAGGGAGAGACTTGGTTTGAGAAGGAAGTGTAGCCAGGATGCAGGAACCAGTGGCTGATGCTAGAGACATAGAACCCAGCTGAAGGCTGGGCAGAGCCTTGGATTGTGAAAACATAATCCAAGATCACTCCATATGAAAAGTCAGGAATATCTTGTATTTGACGCAAGCTGACACCCTGTCCTTGTTTTCCTCTAGCCTCTGGTGTATTGTATGGATACGCTGAGGGTCTTTCCACTGTTTATATGCTCCTGCACAAAGTACAGTGGAAAGTTCTTGGAAGGAGACCTGTTCTGGTACCTTGGTCAAGTCTCTCCTGTCTTCATTTTGCATCTATTAACATATGGAACTCTCCCCTCATAAAGTTGCAGTACAGATAAAACGAGTTCTATAAATGTGCAGATATATGGCAAAGACTCAACAAAGTCTAGTTCCATACATTTATTCCAAAAAGTTCCTAGCAAATACGGGAAATGAGGTACTGGGTAGATCTCACCCTCCTCTCTCTCTCTTACACACACACATACACAGATGCAGCCGTGAGTAAATGCATGGTTGTAAAAGATTAGATATTATCAAAGTCTATAGAGTAAAACATAGAGGTTCTTAATTTCCCACTCCACACATACTCCTGTTCCAGTGGTCAGCATTGTTAGTAATTATATATTCTCATAGGGTATTCTCAATGTATTTAAAGATACACATAATACATATTGTATTTATATAATAGAAAATACCTTCTGTTTATTTACTATATCATATATTTTGTTATGTATGTAACTCTTTCATAATAAACTTATAAACAGAATTACCCTATATGTTGTTGTGAGATAATTTCTTAGAGACCTTTTCAAACCAGTATCCATATAGATCTATCTTTTTAAATAACTCTTTGGCATTGCACAGTATAAATGTACCATAATGATTTTACCAAAAGTTTATTGATAGACATTTCGTTTGTTTAATCTGCTTTTTAATGCGGTCATGATAAAGAATTTATACATATATCACTACACATCTTTGTGTTTCTATAAAACAGATTCTTAAAAGAGTAATTGCTGGGTCAATGTTTTATGAATTTAAAACTTTGATAGGTCTACTAAGTGACTGTCTGAGAGGCTTGACCTACAACCCTATCATTGATGACTGAGAGAACCTGCTTGCCCACCTCTTTCATTTTCATCACTACCAATCTGGGATGGCTACAGATAAGTCATTTTTGTTTGTGGACTTGCATTTTCCTGATTACTGGTGGATCTCACCATACTTTCATGTCATGGCCATTAGCATTTCTCATTCTGTACACTATCTATCTATATGCCTTGACCCTTTTCCTACTGTCATACTCGTCTTTTTTTCTATTGGCTTATACATGCTTGGCATATATTCTTAATAGTTATCTTTCACCTTCCAAATATATTGAAATTTTCTTCCAGCCTGTACTTGTATTTTACTTTTGCTTTTAATGTCTTACAACCTCTTTATCCTGGTCTTTTATTGCTTTTGAATTTTGTGTGATGCTTAGGGAGCCACAAGGATGAAAAAACATTTTTCTCTATATTCTTCTAGTATTTATATACTTTTTCATCTTTGGTTATTTCATCTGTGTAGAATTTATTTTTGTGCATGGTGGGAGTGATTTAGTTTAACTTAATTATTTTTTAAATGGGTAGATGACTATCTGAAGGAGCCATCCTTTCACTAAGTAGTTTTAAATGCCATTCTGTCATGTACTAAGTCCCTATGTGTACTGTGTATACATGGTTGGAAATTATATTTAATTATCTGTATATTCTCATAATAATGCTGCGCTATCTTAATTAATAGAGCTTTATGGCATGTTTTGAATGCAGCAAAGTAAGTCTTCTCTTCATAAACACTAATTTTCTATTTCAAAATTTCCTCACTGTTCCTACTCATTTTTCCCTTCAGATAAAATTTAGAGTTGGCTTCTCAAATTCCCATGTAAAACTTTACTGGAATTTTGTGTGGTTCCAAATTGAATTTGTAGACTACATGAGGTTATTCAGTCACTAAGTTCTGCCCAACTCTTTGCAACCCCATGAACTGCAGCTTGCCAGGCTTCCCTATCTTTCACTATTTCCCAGAGTTTGCTCAAACTCATGTCCATTGAGTCAGTAAGGTTATTCAACCATCTTGTCCTCTGTTGTCCCCTTCTCCTCCTTCCCTCAATCTTTCCCAGAATCAGGGTAGGGTCTTTTCCAATGAGTCAGCTCTTCACATCAGGTGGCCAAAATATTGGAGCTTCAACTTCAGCATCAGTCACTCAAATGAATATTCAGCGTTGATTTCCTTTAGATTGACTGGCTTGATTTCCTTGCCGTCCAAGGGACTCTCAAGAGTCTTCTTTAGCACCAGAGTTCAAAAGCATCAATTCTTCAGCACTGAGTCTTCTTTATGGTCCAACTCTCACACGCATACATGACAACTGGCAAAACCATATCTTGACTATGTGGACTTTTGTCAGCAAAGTGATGTCTTTGCTTTTTAATACGCTAAGTTTATCATAGCTTTCCTTCCAAGGAGCAAGGATCTTTTAATTTCATGGCTGCAGTCACCATCCACAGTGATTCTGGAGCCATAGAAAATAAAATCTATCACTGTTTTCACTTTTTCCTCTTCTATTTGCCAAGAAGTGATGAAATCAGATGCCATGATCTTAGTTTTTTAATGTTGTGGTGAAGGGGCTTATGTAACTGAATGAAGCTATGAGCCATGCCATGCAGGGCCACTCAAAATGGATGGCTCATAGTGGAGACTTCTGACAAAATGTGGTTGACTAGGCCGGAATGGCAAATCACTCCGGTATTCTTGCCACGAGAATCCCATGAACAGTACAAAAAGACTAAATGAGGGGACGTTGTTGATTTTTTTTTTTCCTTTAGGATATATGCATTGAGATTCACCTCTGTACTAGACACCATTGACAAGTATGAGAGTTGATGCCTTATGTTCACCACACTGGATTCTCTTTGTGGAAACCCTGTAGACTATGCAACTAAGCTGCCCTTGCATTTGGGTTTAAGGGGCCATGTGCAGGGATTCCAAGAGATGGAGTCTGTATAGATGTGATATAAGCCTCTGTCAGACCCCGCCCTTACAAACACCCTGTGTGATTTTCAAGCCTTCCCATCCCTAGCTATGGAAAGCTTGGAGAACATGTGTTTCAGATCCATACTGCAAGATGGAAGAAGGCTGCCTTAATTACAGTGGACCTCATGTCAACCAGAAATCAACTTTTGTGTGCAATGTTCTGGTTTGGGAGGCTTCATCTATTGCAACAACGTAGCAGGGCAAAGGCTAATAGAGTTTTGCCAAGAGAATGCACTGAACATAGCAAACACCCTCTTTCAACAACACAAGAGAAGGCTCTACACATGGACATCCCAGATGGTCAACATCAAAATCAGATTGATTATATTCTTTGCAACCAAAGATGGAGAAGCTCTATACAGTCAGCAAAAACAAGACCGGGAGCTGACTGTGGCTCAGATCATGAGCTCCTTATTGTCAAATTCAGACTTAAATTGAAGAAAGTAGGGAAAACCACTAGACCATTCAGGTATGACCTAAATCAAATCCCTTATGATTATACAGTGGAAGTGAGAAATAGATTTAAGGGACTAGATCTGATAGAGTGCCTGATGAACTATGGAATGAGGTTCGTGACATTGTACAGAAGACAGGGATCAAAACCATCCCCATAGAAAAGAAATGCAAAAAAAGTAAAATGGCTGTCTGGGGAGGCCTTATAAATAACTGTGAAAAGAAGAGAAGTGAAAAGGAAAGGATAAAAGGAAAGATACAAACATCTGAATGCAAAGTTCCAAGAAGAGCAAGGAGAGATAAGAAAGCCTTCTTCAGTGATCAATGCAAAGAAATAGAGGAAAACAACAGAATGGGGAAGACTAGAGATCTCTTCAAGAAAATTAGAGATACCAAGGGAACATTTCATGCAAAGATGGGCTCAATAAAGGACAGAAATGGTATGGATCTAACCGAAGCAAAAGATATTAAGAAGAGGTGGCTAGAATATACAGAAGAACTGTACAAAAAAAGATCTTCACGACCCAGAAAATCATGATGGTATGATCACTCACCTAGAGCCAGACACCCTGGAATGTGAAGTCAAGTGGGCCTTAGAAAGCATCACTACGAACAAAGCTAGTGGAAGTGATGGAATTCCAGTTGAGCTATTTCAAATCCTGAAAGATGATGCTGTGGAAGTGCTGCACTCAATATGCCAGCAAATTTGGAAAACTCAGCAGTGGCCACAGGTCTGGAAAAGGTCAGTTTTCCTTCCAATCCCAAAGAAAGGCAATGCCAAAGAATGCTCAAACTACTGCACAACTGCACTCATCTCACACACTAGTAAAGTAATGCTCAAAATTCTCCAAGCCAGGCTTCAGCAATATGTGAACCGTGAACTTCCAGATGTTTAAGCTGGTTTTAGAAAAGGAAGAAGAACCAGAGATCAAATTGCCAACATCTGCTGGATCATCGAAAAAGTAAGAGAGTTCCAGAAAAACATCTATTTCTGCTTTATTGACTATTCCCAAGCCTTTGTGTGGATCACAGTAAACTGCGGAAAATTCTGAAAGAGATGGGAATAACAGACCACCTGACCTGCCTCTTGAGAAACCTATGTGCAGGTCAGGAAGCAACAGTTAGAACTGGACATGGCACAACAGACTGATCCCAAATAGGAAAAGGAGTTCGTCAAGGCTGTATATTGTTACCCTGCTTATTTAACTTCTATGTAGAGTACATCATGAGAAATCCTGGTCTGGATAAAGCACAAGCTGGAATCAAGATTGCCAGGAGAAATATCAATAACCTCAGATATGCAGATGACACCACCCTTATGGCAGAAAGTGAAGAGGAACCAAACAGCCTCTTGATGCAAGTGAAAGAGGAGAGTGAAAAAGTTGGTTTAAAGCTCAACATTCAGAAAACGAAGATCATGGCATCTGGTCCCATCACTTCATGGGAAATAGATGGGGAAACATTGGAAACAGTGTCAGACTTTATTTTTCTGGGCTCCAAAATCACTACAGATGGTGACTGCAGCCATGAAATTAAAAGACGCTTACTCCTTGGAAGGAAAGTTATGACCAATCTAGATAGCATATTCAAAAGCAGAGACATTGCTTTGCCAACAAAGGTTAGTCTAGTCAAGGCTATGATTTTTCCAGTGGTCATGTATGGATGTGAGAGTTGGACTATCAAGAAAGCTGAGCGCCAAAGAATTGATTCTTTTGAACTGTGGTGATGGAGAAGACTCTTGAGAGTGCCTTAGACTGCAAGGAGATCCAACCAGTCCGTTCTGAAGGAGTCAGCCCTGGGATTTCTTTGGAAGGAATGATGCTAAAGCTGAAACTCCAGTACTTTGGCCACCTCATGCGAAGAGTTGACTCATTGGAAAAGACTCTGATGCTGGGAGGGATTGGGGGCAGGAGGAGAAGGGGATGACAGAGGACGAGATGGCTGGATGGCATCACCGACTCGATGGATGTGAGTTTGAGTGAACTCCGGGAGTTGGTGATGGACACGGAGGCCTGGCGTGCTGCAATTCATGGGCTCACAAAGAGTCGGACATGACTGAGTGACTGAACTGAACTGAACTGAGCACATCTTATCCTCGTTGACTGCTGTAGCAGCTTTACAATTGGGAGTCTTCTAATTCAGAAACATAGCTGGCATTTCCATTTAGCAAATGTTTTTTAAAAATCTTCACTGAAGTTTTAGACTTTTAGTCATAAAAGTCTTGCACAGATCTGTTGTTCAGTCACCAAGTTACGTCCAACTCTTACGCACCATGGACCATAACACGTCAGGCTTCCCTGCCCTTCACCATCTCCCAGAGTTTGCTCAAACTCATGTCCATTGAGTCAGTGATGCTATCCAAACATCTCATCCTCTGTTATCCCGTTCTCCTTTTGCCTTCAACCTTTCCCAGCATCAGGGTCTTTTCCAGTAACTCAGCTGTTCACATCAGGTGGCCAAAGGATTTGGAGCTTCAGCTTCAGCATTAGTCCATCCAATGGATATTCAGGGTTGATTTCCTTTAGGATTGACTGGTTTGATCTCCTTGCTGTCTAAGGGACTCTCAAGAGTCTTCTCTAGCACCACAGTTTGAAAGCATCAATTTTTTGGTGCTTAGCCTTCTTGATGGTCCAACTCTCACATCTGTACATGACTACTGAAAAAATCATAGCTTTGACTGTACGGTCTTTGGTCAGCAAAGTGAGGATTTATTCATAAGCATTTATGCAATGCCTTAATGTGGAGAAGTTATAAGCAGGTATTTTGGATCCAGACTACCACAGTGAATCCAGATTCCACCATTTATTGGCTGTGTGACCTTGGAAAAAATGCTTAACGTGTTTGTACTTCTTTTGCTTGCCTATGAAGAAGTTCGCACCACACAAAGGCACCATGAGGATTAAATGAGCTATGTCTGAGATACAGTGTGCCCACGCATATAGTAGAATGATGGCTTCTGTTATTACAGTATTTTCCACTTGAGGAATAGGACCAGTTTTTCATGTATTGTTTCCCTTATATTTTCTAGTTAGTTATTGCTGATATCAAGCAAAGTTATTACTGATTTTTGAAAGCTGATTTTTCATACTACCACATAAGAAGCCCATCAGTTCTAATACATCAACCAGATTTTTCTAGATGAATGAGTATATACTTGCCCAGTTTCGGTATTCAGATTATGCTAGCCTTATGGAATAAATTAGAAAACTGTCTCTCTTTGTTTTTTATCTTCCGTCTCTGGATTGGTTTACATAAAAGAGAGGTTATCCATTTCTTGATGATTTGATAAGACCTGCCTTTAAAGTACCCTGGGCTCGATGTCGTCTTTTCAATTGCAGACATTTAGCTCTCTTATCATTTTATTTTATGTTATCTGGCTATTTAGATGCTCTCCTGCATCATGATTCAAACTAGGTAATTTATATTTTCTAAGGAAATAATGCATTTCATCAAGACTTTCAAATGTATTGGCATAAAGTTACACACAGTATTCTCATTAAAGTTGTTTTATCTTCTGTGCTTCTACAGTTATGTCCCTCGCTCATTACTAATGACTTTATTTGTGCTCTCTCCTTTGAACAAGTTTTTGCCTTTTATGGGTAAGCCTCCTTTTTTTTTCTCTCTCTCTATTTATTTCAGCTTTTATTTGTATTAATTCCTTCCTGCTGCTTCCTTTGAATCTGTTTTATAATTCTTTTTCTGGCTTCTGGAGTTGAGTGCTTCATTTGCCTCTTTTCAGTCTTTCTGGCTTCTTAGTGAATGCTGTGGAGCTTCTGGCTACTGCTCTTCCTCTATTCCATGGGTTTGATATGAAGCCTTCCAGCTCCTCTTTGTTTCTAAAGAGGTGATAATTTGAGTATGAGTTTTTTCCTTACATAGGTGTAAAAATTTAGAAGGTTGCTTTTTGTAATTCCCACATATATATATAGATATATAGATTTGTATGCTAGCTAGATTATGTTGCTAAGTCACTTCAGTCGTATCCGACTCTTAGCGACCACATGGACTGCAGCCCACCAGGCTCCTCCATCCATGGGATTTTCCAGGCAAGAGTACTAGAGTAGGGTGCCACTGCCTTCTCCAAGATAGATTATAGCTAATATCTAACATTATTGCATTCTCATCTGAGAATGGCTTCTCTGGTGGTTCAAATGGTAAAGAATCTGCCCACAATGCAGGAGACCTGGGTTCAATCACTGAGTCAGGAATATCCCCTGGGGAAGGGAATGGCTACCCATTCTAGTATTCTTGCCTGGAGAATTCCATAG
The DNA here is from genome assembly GCA_935064755.1 of Tragelaphus eurycerus. Taxonomy (NCBI): domain Eukaryota; kingdom Metazoa; phylum Chordata; class Mammalia; order Artiodactyla; family Bovidae; genus Tragelaphus; species Tragelaphus eurycerus. Next base: position 3,919,797 of record CAKXYN010000083.1, read on the forward strand.
ACAGAGGGGTCTGGCAGGCTACAGTCCATGGGGTCACAAAGAGTCAGACATGACTGACTAACACTTTCACTTTCAGTCTGAGAATATAGCTTGTATAATTTCTACTTTGTTGAATCTACTGAAATTCCAAGCCCCCTTACCTAAAGGAGGCACAAGGTGTCAAGTTCAGATTTTGGATCTAATTAAAGCTATGGTCAAATAGAGGTTGTACCACTTCCCAGCAGAATGACCCTGATCAAGTCTGTTAACTACTCTAGGCCTCAGTAATATAATCTATTAAATGGGGATAACAATGATCTTTATCATAGGGCTGATGTGAGAATTAGAGAAAACTTACATAAAGGATAAAATAATATCCATGATGTAGTGCCTAATTAATGTATCAGCTACTGTGATGTTAATGATAAACGTTACTGTGATTATGCTAGTATTGTCTCTGACTGCTTCTTGATCTATTAGCCCATTTAGATTTCTATGACAATGTGCATTTATTTCCTGTGGGTTTCAGATGTTAGCTGCTGGCTTCCATCTAAATTCAGATTTCCCAAAGCCAACAGAATTGCCTTTCTTTGATTCACTTTTATTTATTTCTTTTTTTGCCGCAAACTACATAATTGGGAAATTCTTTGCTCCATTCATTGGAAATGAATTATACATATAAACATGCATTATGCATATATTTGAAATATAACTTTATATATTTATCCAAGCACAAGTATTACATATAATGAGCTAAATATATGCATCATATATGCACATATATGTAGATATATGTGTATATGTATGAACATGCACACATATGCATATGCAAAGCTCACTCCTGCATTCATGATTACACAGTCTAGTGAAATATTTTTTCTGTGTATAACTGTATTTTCTCCTTATTGCAACGTATAGTAGATGGAGAAATGGTCCCCATAAAACATCTACATCCTAATCCCCAGAATCCATTAAATCCTACCTTACATGGTAAAAGGAATTTTGAAATTGTGATTAGGCTAAGAATTTTCATATGAGATGGTTATTCTGGATTATGTGAGTGGGCTCAATGTAATCATCATTATCATTAAGTCACTAAGTCATGTCCTATCCTTTGTTACTTCATGGACTGAAGCCTGCCAGGTTCCTCTGTCCATGGGATTTATCAGGCAAGAATATCAAATTGGGCTGCCATTTCCCTTTTCTAGGAGGCCTTCCTGACTCAGGGATCAAACCCGAGTTTCCTGCACTGGCAGGCAGATTCTTTACCACTGAGGCATGAATCAGAAGGGTCCTTATAGGAGGATATGAGGTAGAGAAGAGCATCGGGGGCAGAGAAGGAGATACAACTTGATAGCAAAAGAAAGAGAGAAAGATAAACAGACAGACACAGAGACTATGCCTCTGGCTTCAAAGTCCTGTTGATGTCTAGATTTCAGAAATTCTCCCTTTCAGAACTGCAAAATAATAAATCTATATTGTCTTAGATTAGTTAAATCTATATTGTCAAGATTGCCAGGAGAAATATCAATAACCTCTAATACACAGATGACACCACACTTATGACAAAAAGCAAAGAACTGAAGAGCCTCTTGATGAAAATGAAAGGGGAGAGTGAAAAAGTTGGCTTAAAACTCAACATTCAGAAAATTAAGATCCTGGAATCTGGGCCCATCACTTCATGGCAAATAGATGGGGAAACAATGGAAACAGTTAACCGATTTTATTATTCTGGGGCTCCAAAATCACTGCAGATGATGACTGTAGCCATGATATTAAAAGACTCTTGCTCCTTGGAAGGAAAGTTATGACCAACTTAGACAGTAAAAAATAGAGACATTACTTTGCCAACAAAGGTCCGTCTAGTCAAAGCTATGGTTTTTCCAGTGGTCATGTATGGATGTGAGAGTTGGACTATAAAGAAAGCTGAGCACCAAAGAACTGATGCTTTTGAACTGTGGTGATGGAGAAGACTCTTGAGAGTCCCTTGGACTGCAAGGAGGTTAAACCAGCCAATCCTAAAGAAAAACAGTCCTGAATATTCATTGGAAGGACTGATGTTGAAGCTGAAGCTCGAATACTTTGGCCACCTGATGCAAAAAGCTGACTCATTTGAAAAGACTCTGATGCTGGGAAAGATTGAAGGTGGGAGGAGAAGGGGATGACAGAGGATGAGATGGCTGGATGGCATCACCAACTTGATGGACATGAGTTTGAGTAAACTCCCGGAGTCGGTGATGGACAGAGAAGCCTGGTGTGCTACAGTCCACGGGGTCGCAGAGTTGGACACAACTGAGCAACTGAACTGAACTGATATTGTATGACAGTGTGTGTGTGGTAGTGAATTGCAGAAGCACTAGGAAACTAATACACAACCCTCACAGGGAGGTGGCGCTCCTATTTTCAGATGAGAGAACTGAAGTTTAGAAAAGTAAAGTAACTTGCCCATGGAGATATACCTTGTCAATAGTCATGTTAGGAATCAAACCTGGAGTTCATATTTCAAGAAGTGTGTATATGAATGTGTGTGTGAGAGCATATGTTTGTGAGTGAGTGTGTGCGAGTGTGAGTGTGTGTGAGTGTAAGTGTATGAGTGTGAGTGTGTGTGACTGTGTGTGTGTGCATGTGAGTGTGTGTGAGTGTATATGAGTGTGTATCACTTCAGTCATGTTACAACTGTAGGTGCATGGTATTTTCCTTTTGCCTGGGGCCAGGAAAAGACTGGCCTAGCAGGAGAGGATGGAAGGAAGATCAAAGGCCAGGGTTCACTTATTAATAGTAAGACCCTTAGAGATGTAGGGAGAGAGCGGGAGAACAAGAACAGAACTCGTTAAGGCGAATGATCCTTTGAGTTTTAAAACATCAGCAGCTCTCTCCCCCAAGCCACCTCCGGGCACAGGATGATTTATGCAAAGGTCTATTTAGTTGTTGGTTTCTGTTTTTTTTTTTTTTTTTTTTTAATCTTATTTTTGTACCATGCAACATAATTATACAGCTCCTTTAGAACATTCTGTCGTCTGGGAGATTTTCTTACAGAAATTCTAAAGAGTGTAGGCTCACAAGAAACCAGCCAAGATCCTCATGAAACTATATTTACACATATGCCAAAATGAAAGACATAAAATAAGTACAAAGATACAAACTGGGCGTTTTAGCTGAAGGCGATGAACGTGCCGCCCTGAACACACCCATCACTTTACAGAGAACGCTAGAACTGGATGGGGCTTCAGAGAGTGTACCAGGAAATCTGGTATGTGTTTAGCCAAGAGCATGCTTTATTTAATCCTTCCAGCAATGTCTTGAGATGGGTACTTTTCATTCCAACATAGGGACGCTGAGGCTTGGCATTTTAAATTCCTTGACCGAGATCACACGAGCACTTTGGAAAAGCCAGGATGTGGACTTGGCTCTTCCTCCTTCAAATCTAGGGCTATTCCACTTTAGCACAAATGACAGTTTCCAAACTGCTTGTTTTGGGGAAAAAAGGGAATCTAGGACTGAAAAGAAGTGGCGTTTATACAAATTCTTAAGGCCTTCACACAAATGGCATTCATACAGATTCTCTTATTTATTCATGTATTTACCTGCTCATTCGTTCATTCCTTAATGGCTTACGGAATTAATAAAATTATGTATTGAAACCACAGACTAGAAACTTTTTTAATAGGGAAGGGAAACAAATTCCAGGGTAGGGCAAAAGAATACAATTAAGAGCAAGAAGATGGCCTTCATTTTCCCCTCCAGGGAATCCTCCCAACCCAGGGATTGAGCCCCGGTCTCCTGACTCTCCTGCACTGGCAGGCAGATTCTTTACCACTAATGCCACTCGGGAAGCTCAAATTATATCTAAACACATTTAATATATTCTGATCAGAATAGAGCAGCTGGGGACTTCTATCCTGATGCTGCCTCCTCGCTGGCAGTGAGACCATTCCCGGCCTCAGGTTGCTCCTCCGAATGATCTGAGAAACACGGAAACTTCAAACATGTGGATGGCATTGCTCATCACCTCTTATACAGGTATATATAGGATACTCCTCTCTTTGCAAATTATGTCAGGAAAACGAGTGTATCCTCTGGAAAATGACACAAAGCAAACCATACTCTCCCCCACCCCACTCCCCAAACAAAACAAAACAAAAAAACTACAAACTTCCTGCTCTCAATCCAGTACAATTCTATAATCCACCACGTTTTGTTTGTTTTCTCCTGTTCTCTTTGGTAATCAGGACAAACCAGAGCTAAACTGATCTCACGTAGAGTAACCTTCCCCTTCCAGGTTCCTGACATCATTTTCTCCCTTTCTCTTTCTCTCCTTACAAACGGCTCTGGTCTGTCCTATCTTTACCCATCTTTTATAGGTTGGATTTTTGTGGATGATATTACATTCTCTTGAGATAATGCACGGTATATACTGTAAACACATGCATACAAATGAAACAAACTTGGTTGCTAGGTAACTTGAATAAGTCTTTAGAGAAAAGAAGTGCTTCCTCACCCATAAGATTCATTCTACATGCTTCATCTTAGTAGCCAATGACCTTCTCAACCATCTCAAACCCACCTGCTTCTCTTAGCACGCTGGACCCTGTGGTCTATCCTGATTAATTGGGACCGAGGGAGGCTCAAACACCAGGCCCCAGCGTCCACTTTGCCCCTGGTGGGCAAGGACTTGTACTCGATGCTTCTTTGCATTCTCAGCATCCCAACCACCAAGCATAGAGTCAACGCAGCAAATGTTGGTGGAAGAATTCTTTACTTCAACAGTGATGGCTTTGAACTGGTCCTGGATCGGGCAGCGTGGACTGACAGTGAGGACGTGCAGCTGGTTCAGACTTGGTCTCTGCTCATGCAGGATGCACGGCGCACCAGGGGCCAGACTGAAGAGCAGGCACATCAACAGAGTGATGTGGCTGCAACTCGGAGGGGCATGGGACCTGCTTGACCCCAGAGAAAGGCCATTTCACTTAGCTTTGAGGAATTTGGCCTGACCAGGGGCTACAACCAGGACAGAAAGTCAGAGGTCCAATCTGTGAGAGGTGTCAAGATGTCACTGGGATAAATTAGAATTGTAGACAAAATGTCAGTGGCCCTTCCTTGGTAAGAGGGCCCTATGGGAAGAAAAGAAAAGAAAAATATATATATATATATATATTTATAAAAGACAAGAAAAACTGTCCTTTCTGTGCGTGCCCTAATCTCGTTTGTGTGTGTGTGTGCTCAGTTGCTCAGTCATGTCTGATTCTTTGCAACCCTACGGACTGTAGCCCACCAGGCTCCTCTTTCCATGGAATTTTCCAGGCAAGAATACTGGAGTGGGTTGCCATTTCCTATTCCAGGGGATTTTCCTGACCCAGGGATCAAACCCCGGTTTCTTATGTCTCCTGCACTGGCAGGTGGATTCTTTACCACTAGCACCACCTGGGAAGCCCCTGTTGTTGCTGCTGTTGCTGCTAAGTCGCTTCAGTCGTGTCCGACTCTGTGAGACCCCAGAGACGGCAGCCCACCAGGCTTCCCCGTCCCTGGGCTTCTCCAGGCAAGAACACTGGAATGGGTTGCCATTTCCTTCTCCAATGCATGAAAGTGAAAAGTAAAAGTGAAGTCGCTCTATCATGCCCGACTCCTAGTGACCCCATGGACTGCAGCCTACCAGGCTCCTCCATCCATGGGATTTTCCAGGCAAGAGTACTGGAGTAGGGTGCCATTGCCTTCTCTGGGAAGCCCCTGTTAGCATTAAGCTAATATTTAAACATTATCCACTCAGAAAGACAAGGCATTATATACCCAGCTCCATGGTAACTGCACATCTCTGCCCTGCCCTTCTCTTGGGGCTCAGAGAAGACTTGCTGGGGAAGATAACATCTGTACTGAGACTTGAAAATAAAACAGTGTGCAAGCTAAAGCCAGGGAGAAATGAGAGGCAGCAGGGAGGAGAGATGGAGGAGAGGCAGAGGGAGCAATGTTGAAAACTCCAGAAGCTGAAGCCGAGACGGATAGTTCAGGAATAGGGACACAGCTGGAAATACAACTGAAAAGGCTGGAAGCGAACAATTTCCTTAGCCAAGTCAGTTGAGGAACTCCATTAAACAAGTATTAACTGAATACCTACTATGTGTCAGGGACTATTCTAACGTGTTGGAGATAGAGCAGTAAGCAGGACATACAATTCGGCCACTGGAAGATGAAATGACACGTTTTTATACCTATTAAACTCATCACAGCTACCATTAACTGAGTGCCTAAGTGTGCTGGCCTCTGTGCTCATACAATTTCATTCACTCCTTCTGATGCTGCTGGAATCACATCTGATTCTATGTGAAACGAGAGACTCAGAGATGTTTAGTGATTTGCTCAAAACCACGTGGCTGGAAGTAGCCAGAGGCCAGAAGCGATGTCAGTTAAGGGAGCCACACAGACTGGGGTTAAATCCTGAGGCCACCACTTACCAGCTGTGTGACCTCAAGCCAGTCACTGAGCCCCTCTGTGCCTGGTTGTCTTGACAGTAAATCACAACCATAACACTAGTACGGATGCAGGAGATAGACGGGCTCCAGGTTAGACATTTACAACCAGCCAGCCTCCTGTCTGCATTTCCTGAGACAAGAGATAGATGGGCTCCAGTTGAGACATTTACAGCTGGCCTCCTGTTTACCCTCTGAAATGAAAGTTGTAACAACAGGGTAAGTAACCAGTGTTTGAATCTTGTCAACACCTTAAGGGAATAGTCATGGCAAGAACAAAGAGAGGCAAAACCCTGTCTACGTAAACGATTAACGGATCTCCCTTCTCCCTCTTTTGGGACAAGGGAGAGACACTACTCATGCACAGAAAGGCTCCTTGTGGATCAAAAGTCAGGGGATAATTCCAGGCTATAATGAGTCTTGCTCCTCCCAGAAGCCTGCATTTCGAGATCCACTTTGGCTGAAGGGTGTTTACATATGGGAGTGAGTGTTCCAGGGTAGGTTAGGTGTGGAAAAAGAAATCAGATAATTGGCCTGGAGGAAGACAAAGACCCGGAAGAACTGCCCTATATAAATGACTGCCACTTTACTATGCTCCTCCTCATTGGGGGGAGGCCCACACCATTTCACTGCAGCCTTGCATCTCTGTCTTACTTCTACCTCACCCAAACAGTTTCTCTATGTCCTCTCCCACTTGTTGTTGTGCTATGTCCCTAATAATAACTTCGTATCTGGATTTACAGTTTCTGCCTCCGTGATAAATGTAGTTTTCACTGGGGACAAAGATCCAGGGAAAAATAGCTTACAGCCTCTAGCCCTTGATGGCCTAGGATTCCTGGTTCTCATCCAGGATCAGTTCAGTTCAGTTGCTCAACTGTGTTCGACTGCGATTGTGACCCCATGGACTGCAGCACCCCAGGTTTCCCTGTCCATCACCAACTCCAGGAGTTTGCTCAAACTCACGTCCATTGAGTCGGTGATGCCATGCAACCATTTCATCCTCTGTTGTCCCCTTTGTAAGGACCAGAGCACAGCCATGACAGGCCTCGAACACCAGGCCTAGGTATCGATATACTTAGGCTTTGCTTTCTTGAAAAAGCCCAGCCCCAGTTCCAGGGAGCCACCGTAGAAAACCCTGGGAAAATACCCGTGCGCTTATGCAGATGGTTGTGTTTGAGATTGGCTGTTCCCTGCGCGCACCAAAGCAAATAGCCAATCCCCAGTGAACACTTGATCTGCAAGCAGAAACTTGTAGGGTAACAGTCTTGCCCCATATAAGACATGTAACCCAGAGCTCAGGGCTCTTGTCGAGATTCCACTGCGTTGGATGAGACTTGAGCCCTAGCTCGAGCTAAAAATAAACTCCTTCATGCTTTTGCAGTACTGTGAGCGACACACTCTCTCAGTCTAGGGATCAGGAACCTGGGCAAAACACCCTTCTCCTTCCTTCAATCTTTCCCAGCATCAGGATCTTTTCAAATGAGTCAGCCCTTCACATCAGGTGGCCAAAGTATTGGAGTTTCAACTTCAGCATCTGTCCTTCCAATGAATATTCAGGACTGATTTCCTTTAGGATTGACTGGTTTGACCTCCTTGCAGTCCAAGGGACTCTCAAGAGTCTTCTCCAACACCACAGTTCAAAAGCATCAATTCTTCAGTGTTCAGCTTTCTTTATAGTCTAACTCTCACATCCATACATGACTACTGGAAAAACCATAGCTTCGACTAGACTGACCTTTGTTGACACGATACCCAGGTTCAATTCCTGGGCCGGGAATTAAGATCTGACTTCACGCCACCTCTCACTGCTGCCTCACTGAGATCAGTACCTCCTTTGTAGATTTGTTATGAGAATTCAGCGGGCTAATGTAATCAAAGCATTTAGCACAGTCATGGCACATAGGAAGTGCTTAATATGTGTTGGCTGCTATTATTAATGAAAGTGACATTGCTCAGTCGTGCCCGACTCTTAGTGACTCCATGGACTGCAGTCTACCAGGCTCCTTTGTCCATATTAACCTGCCTGCAAAAAGCTTTATGAAACCTGTGCTACCCAGGAAACTCTCAGCAAGGGCACAGAGCTCTGAACAAGTCAACAAGGTCCCCTTGAGAGCGGGTTTGTTTTCCTTGCTTAATTCAATAGCCTGCCACTTCTCTCCACCAACTTTCACACAAGTACCTGCTGATGGTTTTCATTGTTTTGTTTATAGTGCTTCTAACAAATGCGGCTAACTTCTCATTTGCATCCTTAATAGACAATTTTCAAAGACTGTTGACACTGCAGTTGGTTTTAGGAGACCTGAGTTTTATCCCCATTTTCCTCCTGTTTGTCAGCATTTGGAGGAGCCTCAACAGCTCACAGCACACCTGCACTCTCTTAATTCAGTCTCACCGAAAACTTTCAGAGACCTTCCTGGGCACGGACGGTTACTCTGTCCTTGTCTCACAGACAAGAGGTTGAGCCCCCTCGGGTCACTGAGCAGGTGGAGGCCTGCTGTCCTATTATCATCCACCTTAGCTACTTTATTTAACAAATACCGAGTAGTGCAACATCTGTGCACTTTATAAATATTAATGCAAATTGTGATGCAGGGGCTTCCTTGGTGGGCTCAGCGGTAAAACATCCACCTGCCAATGGAGGAGACCCAGTAGATCCAGGTCCGATCCCTGGGTGGGGAAGATCCCCTGGAGAAGGGAATGACTACCCACTCCAGTATTCTTGCCTGGGAAATCCCATGGACAGAGGAGCCTGGCAGGCTAGAGCCCACGGGGTTGCAAGGAGTAGGAAATGACCTAGGACCTAGTGACTAAACAACACCGATAAATTGTGATGCAATTAATGCCATGCATTTAGTCCTCACGGCAACCCTATAGACACTGTTGTCATCGCTTTTCTACAGATGAGAAAACTGAGGCCCAGGGATGTTAAGTAACTCGCTTAAGGTCACACAGTGAGAAGCGGCAGCTACATTACCAGCCACGTGACCTTGGACACATTACCTAACCTAAATGGAATAATAAATGCACTTTGCACTCTTTACAACCAGCGGTACATTAAGGCAGATATTATTAAAATTTTAGAGATTCTAGAGACTGAAGGTGAAAGGTCCTGAGAGTCTTGCCTGATGTCTAAGAGAAAGTTAGAGGTGATCAGGATTGGAACCCAAGCGTACCAATTCCCCTTGACCCTGGCAGTGTGCTATGGATACAAGAGGCAGACAGTTTCTATGTCAAAATCCATTACTGCTGTGGTCCCCTGCTGTAAACGGCTGCTTGCAACAGCCCTTTTGTACTTGAGGGGACACCCCTCCCCCCATGTACAAAAGCAATGATAAGAACACAGCTGATTCGGTATTCAGGCCTCAGATCTAAGCCCATGCATAATTTACTCAGCACTGCCCTGCAGTCACTTCAGCTGAGGAGAGACCCTATAAATTCAGGTCTGCACACACTAATTTATTTCTTATTTATTTTACTGATACATATCTAGGGCCTCCAGCGAGCTGCTCTAACACCTGCTCAAAGGCGCCTCTGGCACCAAGCATAACTGCGGCTGGGGTGGGGAGCCCCTGAAATGAGCCCCAGAAGGAAAACTAGATCCCACAGACTAGAACCATGCAGGTAAAATTAATTTCCTGTTAAACTGAAATTAAACACTTACGCATTCCTCCACTTCCTCTTTCATAGTTCTTGGGGCTGAAAAGGTTGTTAAATGCTTTTTTCTCCTTTTCTATCTTAGTAAAGCACTGTGTGTGTCCACCTGCTCAGTTGTGTCCGCCTCTTTGCAGCCCTGTGGACGGTAGCCCACCAGGCTTCTGTCCCTGGAATTCTCCAGGCGAGAATACTGGAGCGGCTGGCTGTTTCCTCCTGCAGGGGATCTTCCCAGCCCAGGGATCGAACCTGTGTCTCTTGCACCTCCTGTATTGGCAGGCAGATTCTCTACCTCTGTGCTGCCTGGGGAGCCCAGTAAAGTGCCAAGCACACTTCAATGACTGACCATCTTGCAACACAAAAGACCATTTTTCTGAGTCACAGAATGTCAAAAAGAGAACAAGTTGCCTAATATGAAGACATCAGCAGAAAGGGAATGAAGAGAAGGGAAAAGGCTGCCATTTTCTTGAGTGACAGCTAAGGATCAAACGCGATCCTAGAAGCTCTCCAGGGCAGAGGTCCTGATGCAGTCATTTTCAACATGGAAAAGAAGGTTAACTGGAAGAGCCATTAGGCATCATTTTCCCAAAGATCGCATTTTGCAGGTGGTCAAATGGCAGCCCGGGGAGGGAGGGTGGCTTGTCCCAGGTCACTCGACAAGTCGGCCCTAACGTGACCCCCTCTTTCCATCTCATACCAACCTTAAAACTCAGCTGAATTCTTAACAGGAGTGAGAACTTTTTGAGCTTTGCCCGCATTGCTTCCTCTCCACCTCGAGTCTCCCAATGAACTATTCTTATCGACAGGGACATGAGGACAAAGAAGAACTAGCCTCTGAACTTGGCACTACTTACTCCCTGCAGAAACAGGGTCAAAAGCCTGGGCTAAGCCCACATGCTGTAGCACCACACCTTCAAGACACCTTCAAGATGCCTGCTTTCATCTCCATAACACACCGACCCGGGCTGCAGGGTAGATGCAGGAAGGGCAGGAGACTTTTACAGAAAAGAAGTCCTGATCCTAGGGTGCAGCCTGAACGTGTGTACCATTTATTATAATCACTAATCAATTATTTATCTTTCTTCTTCCATTCTTCTACTCAATCCCCAACCCAAAGGTTAGACTGTTGCTTTTTGCCTCTGGGGCTGAAAAAGCAGAGGCATAAAGGCCATTTCAGTGAAGGTCAGAGCCAGCCGGGGCCAGGCTGTGGTTCCTGACTTTTTTCTTTCTGCATCCATCCCACTGCTCTGAAGGGAGTGGTCGGGCCTTGGGGACAGAGACTCACCCGCAGAACATGAAGATGGTGCTGGAGGTGGCATCGTAGGGCAAGGGCACCGTCTGCTGCAGACACAGCTGCTCGCAGCCGCCGTTGAAGCCGTCAGAGCAGTCGATGCCTTTGGAGTGGTCGTAGCAGCCCGAGCCATCCTTCATGGGCCTCAGCTCCTCAGGGCACTGCTCAGAGGGAGAGAGAGGAGCGGGGTGGTTACGGCTGAAGAGGCAGTGGTTTCATCACGCCCTCTCCTCTCACCCCCTGCAAAGGGACAGAGGTCAGGACCGCAGAGAGCAGCTCAAGGTCTTATCTGACTGTGGGACTTCCCTAGTGGTCCAGTGGTTAAGCCTTCATCTTCTAACGTAGCAGGTACGGGCTCATCCCTGGTTGGGGACTGAGATTCCCCCATGCCTTGTGGCCCAAAACACCAAAACATGAAACAGAAACAATTTTGTAACAAATTCACTAAAGACTTTAAAAACAGTCTACATCTAAAAAAAAAAAAAAAAATCTTTAAAAACAAACAACAGAGTCTTATCTGACCAACTATTAAATAACAGCTGTGTGGCCTTGAGCAAATTACTTTACCCCTCTGAGCCTCAGTGTGCCCACCTGTGAAATGGAACTTTTGTCGATAACTGTCTTATAAAGTTGTAAGAATGAAGGGAGCTCGTGTGTGCAGAGGGCTAAGAACTCCATGGCTCATATGGCAACCATTCAAGCAAATGTGAGCTGCTGTGAACACTGACCTTGCTGGGGTCATCATCAGTACTGTGTTTATTATTACTGTCCCACTGCATCACTTGCAGAGGCAGCCAGATACATTTTTAAGAGCGTCTACCAATATGAGTTTAAATTCCAGATCTTCCCCTTCTTCCTGCCTGATCTGGGGTAAGTTACTCACCCTCTCTGAGTTTCAACTTCCTTATCTGTTAAACAAGCTCAGCACCGGCTTTGGCGGATTTGGTATCTTAAGTTGGGTCACAGGGGCTGCATAACTTACTTTGGAATTTGGCATGCACTTTGGTACTCATCAAATGTAATTTCTCTTCCTTCCTGTCTTGAATGTGTCACCTATTCTCTAGCCTGAGGAGCCTGAATTCCTAAATGAGACTTGTACATCTCCACAAAAGGCCTCCTAAACAGTCTGCTAACCTCCAATCTGGCCTCCTCTCTACCATCCTCCTAGTGGCCACCAGTGTGATATTTCTAAATAGCATTACTCCCAGATCAGATCAGATCAGATCAGTCACTCAGTCGTGTCCGGCTCTTTGCGACCCCATGAACCGCAGCACGCCAGGCCTCCCTATCCATCACCAGCTCTCGGAGGTCACTCAGACTCACGTTCATCGAGTCAGTGATGCCATCCAGCCATCTCATCCTCTGTCGTCCCCTTCTCCTCCTGCCCTCAATCCCTCCCAGCATCAGAGTCTTCTCCAATGAGTCAGCTCTTCGCATGAGGTGACCAAAATACTGCAGTTTCAGCTTGAGCATCATTCCCTCCAAAGAAATTCCAGGATTGATCTCCTTCAGAATGGACCGGTTGGATCTCCTTGCAGTCCAAGGAGTGCAAATAAATAAATGGATTCTAAACAACAACAGCAAAATGAACCTTCCTAAAGCTGACAGCAAGGTCCAGCTACTGATCCCATGGACAGATGATTTCAAAGCCTCTGTCTAGCCACAGGCACCTTCCTCTGGGTAACCAAATGGGCTGCCCTCTGGTTCCTTAAAGACCTCACCGATTCCAACCTTGAGCGATCTCCGTCGAATGCTCTTTTTGCTCATTTTGGCACCTGCTAAGTGCTCTGTGAATGGAAGCTCTTATAGCCTCAGGAAAACCACCTATTTATTTAATCTAGTTTCCTATCATTTGATGAAGCTGAGCCCATCTCCAGTCCAGCAGATGGAGAACACAGTCCCAACGCTCCTGCGTTTAGGAGAGAAAATGAGGTACTAGGTTTTAATTTCAGTCATCCGGCTGGCATTTCCTGTCCACCAAGATTAACACTCGGAGCCCAGCCCTCTTCATCCATCACTGGACACTGCTGATTAAAATGCCCTCCCCATGTTCCTCTCCTCCCAACCAGGTCCCCTGTCCCCTCCCTCCTCCCTAAGCCATCATCCTGAACAACATCAATAACAAAACACACACCCCAAAGTTAATTTACAAAACCCACAGCAACAAAAAAAGGTCAGCTCTCTTGGAAATTAAATTTTGCCTAAGAAGAATTCATAATTACAAATGCACGAGAGAGTTCTTCGAGATACTTGAGACGGGCGCCAGGAAGGGTGACAGAGAGAGTCGGTTATAAATGGCCTTTGTCAAGCAGCAGAAAGGTTATAAAACTGGCTACATTTTGTGCTTAAAAAGAAAAATCAATTTTCCATGGGAGTGAAGTGCTGTACATATTAATACAAGCTCAGAGGAGGCCCCTGCTTGTCTCGGAACACTTAGTGTCAGCCAGAAAGGCACTTGGTCATGGGGTCATTTGATGGCATGTGCTGCTACCGGAGGCTGGGCTGTCTGTCTGCAGAGACTCAGGGGTGAGTGCGAGAGGGGAGGGCTGACCTTCTCACCATGCAACAGAAAATACCACTCAATCAGGTAACTCACAGAGTCGGACACGACTGAAGCGACTTAGCAGCAGCAGCAGGTAACTCACAATTCTTTCCATCATCCCCTACTGATTCCCCACCACTCTTGTTCTTTAAAACAGTGCATCCGATACTCCAGGCATAATCTAAGCACTTTATCTGATTTAATTCAGTTAACCTTTATGGCAAACCCATGAGGTCATGTGAGAGGCTAATGCACGTGTGCTATGTACGTGCTAAACGGCTTCAGTCGTGTTTGACTCTTTGCAACCCATGGACTGGAGCCTGCCCGGCTCCTCTGTCCACGGGATTCTCCAGGCAAGAATACTGGAGTGGATCGCCATGCTCTCTCCTCCAGGCAAGATCAGCCTGACCCAGGGATCTAACCTGTGTCTCTTATGAGGCCTGCATCGGCAGGTGGGTTCTTTACCACTGGCGCCACTTGGGAAGCCTCCCTAAGATATATCCCCATCCTAATCTTTGGAACCTATGAATGTCACCTTCTATGGTAAAAGCGTTTCACAGATATAATTAAATTAACTCTGTTGAGATGAGGAGCGTACCCTGGTGTGATCCAGGTAGCTCTAAATGCTGCCACAAAGGTCCTTTTAAAAGGGAAGCAGAGAGAGAGATTGCATACAGAGAGGGCCATGTGTGTGGGGGGGAGGACGCAGCGACTGGGGTGACGTGGCCACAAGTCACCCAATGCTGCAGCCACCAGAAGCCAGAGAAGCTGGGACATTCTCCCCTAGAGCCCTAGAAAGGGGCAGGACCCTGCTGACACTGTGATCTCACACATCTGGCCTTCAGAACCTCGAGAGAACACATTTCTATTTTCTTAAGCCACCGAGTTTGCTAGGCCGCTCTTAAATTTCTAATCCTCAGAACTGGTGTGAGATAATAAATGCCTTTTGTTTTAAGCTGCCCAATTTGGGGATAATTTGTTACACAGCAATAGATAACTAATATAGTGAGATAAATATATCAAGCGCTTGGCACGGTGTTTGGCAGACACTAGCTGCCAGCTGCCATTCTGGGTATGATTAAGGAGCTTAGGATCCAGATTGAGAAATGAGAAATACACCTATCTGTTAGAGCAATAGTTACCCAGGAAATGTGAAGACGCATGGTGTCTGAATGGGAAAATGGAAATTCTGCGAATGTGTTTGGGTAGTATCAAAGGAGGGGGATTTGGGTCAGAGATGTATTCTTACAGGGAAGATAGATGTCACTGAAGCAAAAGGGATATTCTGTTTTCTAGGAAGAGGAAGAACAGAACCCTCCCCAGGAATACCACTCATGTGCCTGGTGCTTGTACCGAGCTGGGCCTCAGCTTTCTTTCTTTAAATAGGGGAAATAGCCTGGAGATGGGACCTGACGAGACAGGAGACAAGGGTGATTTCAGTCTTTGATGCTGAGCATCTAGGCAAGTGCTTCCCTCTGAAACAGTCTCAGGCTCCTCATCTGTAAGACAGAAGTAAGAATGCTTCTGGGAGGCATTTCTGGAGATTCTGTGGGAAAACCACCTAGCATGTCTGGCTCAGAACCAGGCACATCATAAGAGCTCAATGAACGAAGCAGAAAAGAATGGGTAAGTGGAACAAATGGTTAATGGACGAACCCATTCCCCCTACAAAGCCTAAGTGGGACTATCAGCATATCTTTTCTTTCTCACCCATCTAAGTCCTTCACTGGGTCATTTAACAGACGATCTGAAGCACACATGCTGGGTGCTGGACATGCAGTGGTAAAGAACACAACAAGCAAGACCTTGTTCTCAGGGGGAATAAGTTCTAGAGAGAAGACAAATAATTAACAGGAAGTAAAATGATTATTTCAGAGTGTAA
Organism: Tragelaphus eurycerus; assembly: GCA_935064755.1. NCBI lineage: Eukaryota > Metazoa > Chordata > Mammalia > Artiodactyla > Bovidae > Tragelaphus > Tragelaphus eurycerus. The sequence goes on from CAKXYN010000083.1 coordinate 3,935,603, forward strand.
AGAAGTATAACAACAGTTCAGTTCAGTTCAGTTAGTCGTGTCCAACTCTTTGCGACCTGCACGCCAGGCGTCCCTGTCCATCAGTAACTTCTGGAGTTTACCTAAACTCATGTCCATTGAGTCGGTGATGCCATCCAACCATCTTTTCCTCTGTCATCCCCTTCTCTTCCTGCCCTCAATCTTTACCAGCATCAGGGTCTTTTCCAATGAGTCAGTTCTTCACATCAGATGGCCAAAGTATTGGAGTTTCAGCTTCAACATCAGTCCTTCCATTGAACACCCAGGACTGATCTCCTTTAGGATGGACTGGTTGGATCTCCTTGCAGTCCAAGGGACTCTCAAGAGTCTTCTCCAACACCACAGTTCAAAAGCATCAATTCTTCGGTGCTCAGCTTTCTTTATAGTCCAACTCTCACATCCATACATGAGTACAACAAAAGTACAATATGATAAAAAGTGAATGGGGATAGAGTTGAAGAGGTATAAACTGAGCACTTGAGTGAAGCCTGAATAGTAAGCAGAATCTCCCAACAGAGTATAAGTGGAGAGAGTTATCCAAGAAGTAATAGCAAGTATGAGAGTCAGGAAGAGTGTTGTCCTACCCATGGAACAGAGGAGACCAATGCAGCTGAAGCTCCATGAGACAGGAATAAACAAGGTTAGTATAAGGCAAGCGGGGAGAGGTAGGAAGGGACCAGCTCACTTAAGCCAGGGGTTGGCAAACTGTGGTCTATAGGACAAATGTAGTCAGAGAACTGTGCTTTTTTTTTTTCTTTTTAATTATGCATTTAAAAATGTTGAGATACTTAGAGATTCATATGAAGCTTTAAGAAATAAGGCTCAAATAGTAAAGAATCTGCCTGCAATGTGGGAGACCTGGGTTACCTCCCTGCGTCGGGACGATCCCCTTGAGAAGGGCATGGCAACCCACTCCAGTATTCTTGCCTGGAGAATCCCCATGGACAGGGGAGCCTGGCAGGCTGCAGTCAATGGGGTCGCAAAGAGATGGACAGGACCGAGCGACCAAGCACACAGAGCAGAATACAGAAAGATATGATGCGTTGCCAGTTTCCCTCAATGGTCATACCTTGCAAAACTATAGTGAAGCATCACAACCAGGATATACAGACAATCAAGATACAGGATTCATTCCTCCTCTCGCCCTCTTAAAGCCACACCCACTGCTCACCTGACTCCCTTCCTGAGTACTTGGCAACAACCAGTATGTTCTCTGTTTCCATAATGTCTGTCATTTCAAGACTGTTACACAAATAAAATCATAAATCAAATGAACTTTTTAGGAGCTGAATTTCTGCATTAGCATATTTCTCATATTCATCCAGGTGGTTTCATGTACCAATATTTAGTTCCTTTTTAAATGAAGAGTATTATGCTATGGTATGGAGGGGCTATGCATGTGTGTGCGTGTTAGCTGCTTCAGTCTTGACCGACTCTCTGCACCTCCATGGACTGCTGCCTGCTATGCTTCTCTGCTCATGAAATTTCCCAGGGCAGAATACTTGGAGTGGGTTGTTATTTCATTCTCTCAGGGATCTTCCCGACCCAGGGATTGAACCTGCATATCTGGCATCTCCTGCACTGGCGGGCAGATTCTTTACTGCTGCTCCACGTGGTAAGCCCTAAAGCTGCACTGGTGTGCAGGTTTTTTTGTGAGGACATAAGTTTTTATTCCCCTGGGGTGGGGGGGGGGGAAGGCCAAGGAATATAATTTCTCAGTTGTATGATAATTGCATGTCTAATATTTTTAGGAAGCTGCCAAACTTTTCCAGGGTGGTGGTACTAATTTAAATGCCCACAAGCAAAATATGAGCAGTCCAGTTTCTCCACGTCCTTGTCAACATCTGATGTGGATATTTTTCATTTTAGCCACCCTGACAGGGGTGTAGTCATATCCCCACTGTGGTTTCAATTTGCATTTTCCTAATAGGAACATCTTTGGTTTATTTGCCATCTCTATATCCTTTTCTGGAGAAGGTGATGGCACCCCACTCCAGTACTCTTGCCGGGAGAATCCCATGAATGGAGGAGCCTGGTAGGCTGTAGTCCATGGGGTCGCTAAGAGTCAGACACGACTGAGCGACTTCCCTTTCTCTTTTCACTTTCATTCATTGGAGAAGGAAATGGCAACCCACTCCAGTGTTCTTGCCTGGAGAATCCCAGGGACGGGGGAGCCTGGTGGGCTTCTGTCTCTGGGGTCGCACAGAGTTGGACACGACTGAAGCGACTTAGCAGCAGCAGCAGCAGCAGCACCATATCCTTTTCAGTGAGATGTCTCTCAATGTTTTTTGCTCATTTTCTAATTGGATTGCTTATCATCCTTAAGGTCTGAGAGTTCTTTGTATATTCCCGACATTAGACTTTTGTCAGATACGCAGTTTGTAAATATTTTCTTTCCCACTTTGTAACTTGTCTTCTCATCATCTTCCACTGAGCTTTCACAGAGCAAGTGTTTTTCACTTTGATGAAATCCAAGTTATCGTTTTCTCTTTTATGGATCATAAAAACTATATCTTGGAATCTAAGAACCCTTTGCCAAGCTCAAATCTCAAATAGTTGCTTGTGTGTGTGTGTGTTCTGGAAGTGTTATAGCTTTAGGTTTTACAGTTAATTCTAATTCTATGATGCATTTCAAGTTAATTTTTATACAAGGTGTGAGACATACCCTGAGGTCTGCATCTCCAGTGAAATTATCCAAGCTTATAGATTTTTTTGAGGGGAGTTTTTAAGTGACATTTGAATTTTCTTAAAAGTTATAGGGGACCTCCCTGGTGGTCCATGGCTAAGACTTTGCACTTCCAATACAGGGGACCTGAGTTCAATCCCACAGACGACAACCAAGACCCAGCAAGCTACAATGATGATCAAAGATTCTGTATGCTGCAATTAAGACCCAGTTCAGCCAAAATTAAAAACAAAAGTTACAGGGCAATTCAAATATCTGTTTCATATTGGCTGAATCGTCGTATTTTGCATTTTTCAAGGAAATAGTCCATTTCATTTAGGGTGTCAAACATATGTGGGTAGAGCTATTTGTAGCAGTCCTTTATTCACCTTTTTGATGTTTGCAGGGTCTATAGTGATACCATCTGTCTTATTCCTGATATTGGTAACTTGTATCTTCCCTTTTCTTTAAAAGTCTTGCTATTTTGTTTATTTCTTCAAGTTTCCTAACGGTTCAGACAGTAAAGAATCTGCCTGCGATGCAGGAGACCTGGGCTTGTCCCTGGGTCAGGAAGACCCTCTGGAGAAGGGAACAGCTGCCCACTCCAGTATTCTCACCTGGAAAATCCCATGGACAGAGGAGCCTGGCAGGCTACAGTCCATGGGTCGCAAAGAGTTGGACACAACTGAGCAACTAACACTTTATTCCTGATATTGGTAACATGGGTCTTCCCTCTTCTTTTCTTTAAAAGTTTTGCCATTTTGTTTATTTTTTCAATTTTCTTGACATTTTCAAACAACCATTTTTGTTGTTTCATTAATTTTTATCTCTTTTCTGTTTTCAATTGTATTGATTTCTCCTATTTATTTGGGTTTATTATTCTCCTTTTAGTAGGTTCTTGAGAAAGGAACGTAGATTATTCATTTGAAACTTTTTTTCCCTGATATATGCATCTATGGCTATAAATTTCCTCCTCATTAAATATAAAGACTTTCACTTTAAGGAAAAGGATGAATTACTGTGCTAGCTGTGTCCCACAAATTTTGATATATTGTGTTTTTATTTCATTCTGTTCAATGTATTTTTAATTTCCCTTGAGACTTCCTCTTCGACCCATAGATTATTTAGAAATATGTTGTGTAATTTTCAGGTATTTAGGTGTTTAGGTATTCCAGGTATTATCTACTACTGCTTTCTAGTTTGATTCTGTGGTGGCTGGAGTACACACCCTGCATGATTTAAATTCATTCAATTTGCTGAGACTTTTACCATGGCTCAGAATACAGTCTATCTCAATACATGTCCCACAGGCACTTAAAAAGAATGTGCTCTGTTGTGCTGAGCAGAGAGTTCTATAAATGTTAACTAGATCCTTCCAGTCGAAGGTGTTACTAAACTAATCTATGACATTGTTCACTTTCTAATTGTTCTATCAGTTGTTGAGGGGGGTTATGGAAGAATCCAGAGATAACTGTGCATTAGTCTATTTTTCCTTTCAGTTCAGTTAGTTTTTGCTTCATACATATTGCAGCTCTGTTGGTCAATGTATAAATATGTATGATTTCTATGTCTTCCTAGTGGACAACCCTTTCATTATTACATTCAGAGTCCTTCTCTTTGCTCTAAGGCCTACTTTACGATATTAATAAAGCTACTTCAGCTTTTGTTTGCTATATATAAGTCTTTTTCTGTTTACTCTCAAATTTACCTAAATCATTATATGTGAAGTGAATTTCTCATAGAGAGCATATAATTGGGTCGTGATTTTTAACCACTCTGCCAATTTCAGTCTTTTAATTTGTGTAGTAAGATCACTTATATTTAATGTGATTAGTGATATTTTGAAACTTAAGTCTACTGGCTTATTTTCTGTTTACTGATCTCTGCTCTTCATTTCTCTGCTTTCTTTGCCTTGCCTTCCTGTGGGTTACTTGAGCATTTTGCAGAACTTCATTTTAATGTATCTATAATATTTGGGGACACATCTCTTGGTATAGTTTTTAGTGGTTGTTCTAGTATGCATAACTTATCCTAGTGTACTGGTGACAATATTTACCAGTTTAATTCATGTGTAGAAAACTTACTTCTCTTTATGTCCTTTTATCCTCACCCATTTATAACATAATTTTCTTAAAAGTGAAAGTGAAAGTCACTTAGTCATGTCTGACTCTTTGCAACACCATGAATATATAGTCCATGGAATTCTCCAGGCCAGGATACTGGAGTGGGTAGTCTTTCCCTTCTCCAGTGGGTCTTCCCAACCCAGGGATCAAACCCAGGTCTCCCACATTGCAGGTGGATTCTTTACCAGCCGAGCCACAAGGGAGGCCTAAGAATACTGGAGTAGGTAGACTATCCCTTCTCTAGCAGATCTTCCCAACCCAGAACTGAAGTGGAAGATCCGCTGGAGAAGGGAAAGGCTACCCACTCCAGTATTTTGGCCTGGAGAATTCCATGGACTGTACGGTTAGTTCATGGGGTCACAAAGAGTCAGACGTGACTGAGTGACTTTCACTTCACCAGGGAAACCAAGGGTGCAAGAGGATGCAGTAATTTTCTTAAATATTCTTCTATATACACAGTTATCTCTCAGTATCCATAGCAGACTGGTTCCAGCACTCCACATGGACACCAAACTCCACTGACACTTAAGTCCTTTACATGGCCTGGTGCAGTGAACACAGTTACAGACTCTCCACATCTGCAGGTTGTCTCTCCACAAATCCAACCAACTGGGAAATTTACATCTGAGGTTGTTGAATCTGTGGATGTGAAACCTGGGGATATTGGGTGGACTGTATTTAGAAGCACATCAGATATTGCTATCATTCTGGCTTTAATCATAAAAACACAATGAAGATAACTCAAGAGGAGGAAAAAGGTCTAATGCAATTACCTGTATTTTTGATAACCGTGTTCTTTCTTCTCTTCCAGTGTTCCAAGATTCTTTCTTTTATGATTGCCTTTCTGTTTGGTAACTTTCATTAGGCATTTATTTAAACGTCTACAGGTGACAAATTTTCTTAGTTTTCCTGCATCCTGGAATATCTTCATTCTCCTTCATTCCTAAAGGATTATTTTATAGGACACAGGTTTCTGGGTTGACAGATCTATTTTTTATTCATCACTTGCAAAATGTTATGCCACTTCCTCCTGGCCTCCATGATTTCTTATGAGAATCCACTGTCATTCAAATGGTTTTTCCCCTGTAGATGTCATTTCTCTCTCCTTGTTTTTAAGATTTTTTTAAAAGACATTTTCCAGAAATTTGCCTATGATGTGTTGGTGTGGACTTGTGTGTTTATCCTTGAGTTTTCCCAGCTTTTTGAATCTGTAGAATGATTCATTTTGCTAAATCGGGGAAGTTTCTAGCCACTGTTCATTTGTGCACTTTTTCCGTCCTGCTGTTTCTTCTCTTATTCTGGGCTCCAATGACACAAATGTTAGATCTTTTTTCCCAGTCCTACAAGCCCATGAGACTGTGTTCATTTCCTTTTGCAATCTATTTTCTCTTGATGTCAGAGCAGGTAATTTCTATTGTTCTTTCAGTTCACTGATTATTTCCTTGTCCTCTCCATTCTGCTGGTGAGTCAATCCACTGCTTTATTTTTAAAAATCATTTATTGTATTTTTCAGTTACATAATTTCCATTTGCTTCTCCTTTATATTTTTGGTTCTTTGTTGAGAGTTTCTCCCTCTCTCCTGTCCTTTTTTTTTTTTTTTTTTTCCTGGTCTATCTGTGCTTATAATTGCTTAAGCATTTTTATTAGGGCTATCCAATACAGCATATTCATCAGATAATTCTAATATCTCCGTTATCTTGATAGCAGCGTTTACTGGCTGTCTTTTTTCATTCTGTTTGAGATCTTCTTAGTTCTTAGTATGACAAGTGATTCCCAATGGAAACCTAGACTTTTGCAGCATTATGTTATATTATTATTTTTAAAAATTCTGAATCTTAAAGATATCTTTTTTTAATCTGGCTTTTTTTGACACCGCTCCAGCAGGGAAAGGGGAGACACAGTTGGTAATTGTCAGGAGGAGATAGAACTCCAGTTTCCCCACTTGGCCTCCACGGATACCCAGGAGGGAAGGGTCCTCCTCATTATGCTTGGGAGTGGTGGGAATCTGCCTCCCTATTGGGATTCTGCTGTTGCCCTCCTGGATGGGAACAGTAGGTGTGCAGTCACTGTTCCCCACTGACACCATGTGGGTGGAGAGGAGGAGTGGCTTCATCACTACTGATCAATGGCCCTGACTTTCTACTAGAATCATCTGGAAATACCTCAGCAGGCTTGGGAGAGCAGCGTATTACTGAAGGTGTGGGTGATGTCCAGGCTCTCCATTTAGTGTCCACTGACACTGGATGGACCTTGGATGGAGTTAGGAGGGCTGCCCATTACCTCTCAGTGGGGACTAAAGTCCTGGCTCCTTACCTGACCTTCTCTGATACCCCGCTAGCAGGCAAGGAGGACTGGGTTGGCAGACTGTCTCAGTACAGCCTGCTAAAGATGAAATATAGTTCCCTACTTGACCTTTATTAGCATGGGTGGAGAATAGGCATGTTGTTGCTGTTTACTTATTTTTTCTGTGATATTTGGCTAGAATAGAATGGTCAGTGCCTAAAATCTTCTATGTTGGTTGGTTGGCTTCCCTTTTCCTAATACTCTGGCTGAAGAAAGCAGGCTTTTGATTGTTTTTTGTTTTATTTGATTTTTTGGTGGAGGTTTTCTGCTTTGATCACAATAAACTGTGGAAAATTCTGAAAGAGATGGGAATACCAGACCACCTGATCTGCCTCTTGAGAAATCTGTATGCAGGTCAGAAAGCAACAGTTAGAACTGGTCGTAGAACAACAGACTGGTTCCAAATAGGAAAAGGAGTACGTCAAGGCTGTATATTGTCACCCTGCTTATTTAACTTATATGCAGAGTACATCATGAGAAATGCTGGACTGGAAGAAACACAAGTTGGAATCAAGATTGCTGGGAGAAATATCAATAACCTCAGATATGCAGATGACACCACCCTTATGGCAGAAAGTGAAGAGGAACTCAAAAGCCTCTTGATGAAAGTGAAAGTGGAGAGTGAAAAGGTTGGCTTAAAGCTCAACATTCAGAAAACGAAGATCATGGCATCTGGTCCCATCACTACATGGGAAATAGATGGAGAAACAGTGGAAACAGTGTCAGACTTTCTTTTTCTGGGCCCCAAAATCACTGCAGATGGTGATTGCAGCCATGAAATTAAAAGACGCTTACTCCTTGGAAGGAAAGTTATGACCAACCTAGATAGCATATTCAAAAGCAGAGACATTACTTTGCCAACAAAGGTTCGCCTAGTCAAGGCTATGGTCTTTCCTGTGGTCATGTATGGATGTGAGAGCTGGACTGTGAAGAAGGCTGAGCGCCGAAGAACTGATGCTTTTGAACTGTGGTGTTGGAGAAGACTGTTGAGAATCCCTTGGACTGCAAGGAGATCCAACCAGTCCATTCTGAAGGAGATCAGCCCTGGGATTTCTTTGGAAGGAATGATGCTAAAGCTGAAACTCCAGTATTTTGGCCACCTCATGCGAAGAGTTGACTCATCGGAGAAGACTCTGATGCTGGGAGGGATTGGGGGCAGGAGGAGAAGGGGACGACAGAGGATGAGATGGCTGGATGGCATCACTGACTCGATGGATGTGAGTCTGAATGACCTCCGGGAGTTGGTGATGGACAGGTAGGCCTGGCGTGCTGCAGTTCATGGGGTCGCAGAGTCGGACACGACTGAGCGACTGATCTGATCTGATCTGATCTATAGGCATTTATTTCTTATTTTCTGGCTACTTCAACTCCAAGCTTGGGACATGAGGCAAAAAGAAAATGCAGGGAATGACTAACACGTCTGCCTTGGTCTCAAAGCCCCTAAACTGTCCTGCCTCCTTCTCTCCACCTTTCACCGTCTTGGGTGTGCCCAGTCATGCCTGATTCTTTGTGACCCCATGGACTGTAGCCCACCAGACTCCTCTGTTTATGGAATCCTCCAGACAAGAATACTGGAGTGGGTTGCCATCTCCTATGCTAGGGGATCTTCCCGACCCAGGGATCGAACCCACGTCCCTTGAGTCTTGTGCACTGGCAGGCGGATTCTTGACCCTTAGTGCCACCTGGGAAGCCCACAGTCTTAATTTGTTTTATGTATCACCTCTGTAGGCTTTAGTTGTTTTTAGTGGGGGAAATAGAGAAAAGAAATCCACTCCTTCACAGCCTATTTTTGCACAGCTCTGGAGCTAAAAATGTCTCTTTACATTTTAAAAGGGTTTTGCTTGCTTGTTTGTTTTTAAAGAAGATGATGACGAAAGGACCACACATGATTGCAAAGTCTAAAATGTGTTGCTGCATGGCCCTTTATACAGAAAAGGTGCTAACCCTGGACTCTGGTCATGAGAAGGCATCTCAAGTTTATTCTAAGTGTAACCGGAAGGCACTGGAGGTCTATTGGCAGAGGACTGGAGTGATCTGCTTTGCTACTTAGAAGAGATTACTGAAGTAAGTGAATTCAATTATCTCTAAGTACTTCCTTGGAGCTCACAGAAGCAGCCTTGGGAGGCAGGCTTTGTGGGACCAGAAGTGGGCAGGAGAGAGGGGGCAGGTCCAGCTGACGATGACCCCATTTCTTGCAGCATTGCTCCTTTGCCTGAGGTCTCATGGTAAGTAGGTGACGGAGCTTGGGGCCTAACCTAGGCCAGCCAGGCTCCAGAGTTTCACAGCCTCCATTCTGCTCCATCTCAGAAGAGAAACCATAGGAAGATCCTGGGCCTGGGTACCTGAGTCTTAAAGCCTTGAGGATCTGAGAGGGGAGGGCTGGGGGATTCCCAGCTGTTTCCCTCACAGGCTGGCACTGCCCTGCTCTCTCCAGCTTCCTCCTCCACCCCCTGTGCCTGCTCTGGCTCCTTCCCAGCCTGACTTTTCATCAGCACCAAGCCATTTGTTTCTGTTTGTAATTATGCATTTTAATGTTCATTAATTATGGAATGCAAATTGCTCCGAGCACAAAATTTGTAATGAGCTGTTCCACCACCCCACCCCCAGGTCTAGAAGGTGGACCAGCTGTTCTAAAGCAGAAGGAAAAGCAACCAACTTACAAAACAGAATAACTTTTCCTGGGGCTGACTGACTCTCAGAGTGAATAAGCCTGGGGCGTTTTCTAGTGGCACCAGAGGACGAACCCTGTCCTCCAACCCTGGGAGACACACGTGTGGCACCTCCATTCTTTTATACAACCTGGGACATGAGAGGCAGGGAGGGGTAATGGAAGCCACTCCAGCTTAGACTCAGTCTCTTACTGGCTATCATTTTGAACTCTTCACGTGGCTTCTCTGAGCCTCAGTTTCTTCCTTGGGAAGACTGGTAGTGAGAAAACCATCCTCAAAGTGGAAGCGGCAGGCAGATGGGATGTTGGAGATAAGAAGCCAGATCCTAGCAAGCTCTCAACAGATACAGGGGACAGCTCTCCAGAACACTAAATTCCAGTTCTGCCCCGCCTTGGTCTCTTGCTGGATGGCCTCGGGCAAGCACATCCCACCCTCTGAGTCTGTTTCCTCTGTTCTAAAATGAAAGAATGGGGCAACAGCAAGTTGGAGAAGACTCTTAGCTCTGAGCTGCTTGGTGTTTATCAGAGCAACTATGGATCTTGAACAGGGGAGAACTAGGTCCAAAGTATTTCAGAAGAAAATGGAGAATTTCCTTATATTGAGGGAGCATGTTTTAAGAGGGGCTTCCCTGGTGGATCAGCAATAAAGAATCTGCCTGCCAATGTCGGAGACACAGGTTCGATCCTTGGGTCTGGAAGATCTCCTGGAGAAAGAAATAGCAACTCACTCCAGTATTCTTGCCTGGAAAATCCTCTGGACAGAGAAGCCTGGCGGGCTGCAGTCCATGGGGTCACAAAAAGTCAGACACAACTTGGTTACTAAACAACAATAATGCTTTAAGAAATCACAAGAATGCCTCCGAACCTGCCTAATCATGGGCAAAGCTTCATCCTCCTCCAAGGGCTCTACTAGCACTTGCTTTCTCTCATTGCCAAGTGCAAGCAGAATGAGAGCACTACCTCCTGGGAACAGTGCTGCCTCCTAACAGCAGAGCTGCACCATAAGATCATGGTCAAGATTAAATGAGACAACGACATCCGTGAGCTTAGACATGAATGAGAGGCTGAGCATGCTGGCAGTTACGTAGCAGCCTCACAACTTCGAGAGAAGTTGATCAAACACTGCCTTCCTATGTGCCCTGGCTTCCCCCGAGCCTCGGTCTCCACGGAAGACAGTCTCTCTAACCTCTCCGGGCTTGTGAGAGAACCAAACCAGATCACATACCTGACACATACCTGCCACAATGGCAGGTGCTCAAAAAATGGTAATTCCTATTGTAGACACCTTGTTGCTTTACCCCAAGTAGGAAACATATCCAAGAAACAATGGAAGGCGACCTGTTACACACAAGGAGTAGGCAGAACATTGCCACGGGCAAGCTTTGCTTTTCCCAACATTGTTAAGGTAGGTCCAGCATCATTCTGTTCACTCACATGAGGAAACTAAAGCCCAGAGAGGCCAAGTGACTTGCCTCAGGTCACACAGCAAGGGGGAGTTAGACAAGGCCCACTGCTGAAGGTCCCCTGATTTTAATGAGGTGCTCTTTCCCCTGACCCACATCCAGTTCCATCGTGTGTTCATGCTAAGTCACTTCAATCATGTCTGACTCTTTGCTACCATATGGATTGTAGCCCACCAGATTCCTCTATTCATGGGATTCTCCAGGCAAGGGTAAAGGAGTGGATTGCCATGCACTCCGCCATGGGATCTTCCCAACCCAGCGATTGAACCCACAGCTCTTATGTCTCCTGCACTGGCAAGCGGGCTCTTCATCATTGCAGATGGTAAAGAATCTGCCTGTTGTGTGGGGAACCTGAGTTCAATCCCTAGATCAGGAAGACCCCTGGAGAAAGGAATGGCAACCCACTCCAGTGTTCTTGCCTGGAGAATCCCATGGACAAAGGAGCCTGGCGGGCTATGGTCCATGCGGTGGACTGAAGTGACTCACACTTTCCCTTCCCCTGACCCACATGGAGGTTGCCTGTGATGTCCCCAGCGGGTCAGACTGGCTACGGCTGCACAAGGATTCTGAGAACCCTGCTGGAAGGTTACTGTGATGAGTTATGACTTGGGATGCCACAGCATAGTCCTGAATACACAGATGAGATACAGAATCCTGGGAATAGGGAGAGAGAGAGAAGGAAGCAAGGAAGGAAATGAAACGGGTGTTATGGAGCACCTCACATGTGCTGCGTATCTCCCATATGCTATTTCTTCAAATCCCCACAACAAAGCTCAGAGGCACCTCTCAGATATACCTGTTTTGCCATTGAGGTTACAGAGGATCACAGGAGCTGAGTCCTTTAGTAAGAACCACCCTTTTAATTGGGCTTCCCTGGTGGCTCAGCGGTAAAGAGTCCACCTGCATTGCAGGAGACTCAGGTTTGATCCCTGGGCTGGGAAGATCCCCTGGAGAAGGCAATGGCAATGCACTCTTTGAGTCACAAAGAGTCGGACACGACTGAAGTGACTGACCACGCATGCACACACCCTTTAGACTGGAGACTGAGTGGGCCTGAGGCTCCTTGTCCCTGGAGGCCTTGGGAGAACCGCCCGGAAGGGGAGTGAGTGGGAAGCTCAGTGTCCCAGCCCCCTCCCCGCTCAGCCTCAGTCCGTCAACAGGGCCGGCCTGCCCATCTATTACTACGACATTGATCTGGACAACAGGGCCAGTAGAGAGCCCATAATTACTGGGCGTTTTAATCAACTCGTGTCAATTCAGCTGCCACTCAGTTTGTGCTGGGCTGCAATGCTGACATGCAGGGAGGAGGGGCAGGCAGGCAGAAAAGAACTGCAGGGGTCAACAGTCCTGGGCATGGTAAGCTCCACCAGGGGTCTCAGACCTCCCTGCACGCGAAGAGGACAGAGCCCACCCACCTCAGGCCCTTGGAGGGCTTTCAGGCACACTGCCCCAAAACACCATTGGGCCTCATCTGTCCTACCTGCATCCAGAAACCACGTGCGCCCATGCCCAGGAGTGCCCGTTCTAGGCAGGGTCCAACCACAGCATCTCTGTCCATGCTATGCCCTCATCCGGGCCAGCCCTCCTCTCCTAAAGAATCCTACGCATCCTCTAAGTTAGAGCATAAATAGCCCCCTCCGCAGATGGCTTCCTGAGCTCAAGAAGGAGAGGGACGTTGAAGAGACAGAAAGAAATAGTCTAATCTGGATGCTGCTACTTCCTAGCCATGTGACTTTGGGCAAGTCACCACTCCTTTCTGATGCTGGCTTCCCAATTTTACAATGGACTTGATAATAAATCATGGCCTCCTGAGGTTGCTGGGAACTCTGGGGACCATCGCAGATGAGAAATCCCCGTGTGGAAGTCCTGACTTCCTTTTGGTGCCTGGAGTGAGCAAGAATCATTTTTTTTCCTTTTCTCCCCCGTTAATTATTCTTCTAGCACAAACTTTGCTCTGCCAGGCCGGATGGTTTCTGGTTCACAGTCTGTCTCCTTCTGAGCCTACGGGCTATTTCAGGACAGAGTGTAACACACAGAGCTTCCACCTGTCAGGACCGCCCCACAGTCCAGCACAGAGCCTGCGTCCACTTTGGTGTCAGGCCGGAACCCCACCTGGTGCTGCCATTTGGCCAGCCATGTATTAACAGTCACTTCATTAACATTTTAAGCCTCAATTTTCTCAATATAAGATGAGCCTAATTTATCTATTTACCTGATAGAGTTGCTGTGTGTGTATGTGTGTGTGTGTGGGGCGGTGTGGGAGTGGGGAGTTAGACATTTAATGTCCCTTACATAGAGCCTGGTACAGGGTAAAATGTCAGTTGTTATAAAAGTTTAGTTATTATGATGATGATCACTCAATATTCTATGCTTGGTAAATATTTTTGGAATGTAATAAAATTTCTGGTTTCGTTGCTTCGTTTTGGCTTGAGTTCCAGTGAAATACCAACAGGCCATTCTCTCCACATGTCAGCCATCTGTGCAGTTTCAACACGTTCTTACTGAAGACACGAGAAAGGAAATTCAAACGCTTTGAACACCTACTGCAGGCCAAGCACGAGGTGTTTTCCCTGGGCTACTCTGCTAAAGTCCACGATCCAAGAGCCTGCTGGCATTAGACGAATTTTGCACAAGAGAAAACTGGCTTGGGGGCCAGAAGTGCTTTTCCCATATCACTCAGCTTTCCAAGAGTAGGGCCGGGGTGCAAACACAGGTGTGAGTGCTTGTCGCTCAGTCGTGTCTGACTCTTGATGACCCCATGGACTGTAGGCCACCGTGCTCCTCTGTCCATGGAATTCTCTAGGCAAGAGTAGTGGAGTGGGTAGCCATTCCATCTCCATGGGACCTTCCTGACTCGGGGACTGAACCTGGGTCTCTCGCACGGCAGGTGCAGCTTTTATGGAGCCACCAGGTGTGTCTGACCCCAAGCCCACGCTCTGTCCACTCACCATATCGCTCTCGTTGTATGGCAACACAAAGAAACAGACTGTAATGGTCCCTGACCTGCAGGAGAGTTTAGACCAACTGGAGGAAGTGGATAAACACTGACAGGCTTATGCTTGGTTTATGCTCAAGAATAATGCTGGAATGCCAATGCAGGCAGACCCTGGAGATATGGAGGATTTTGTTCCAGGACAATGCAATGAAGTGAATATCTCACTAACACAAGCCAGACGAAGATTTTTAGTGCATATCAAAGTTATATTTACAATATACTGTAGTCTATTACGGGGGAAGGCAATGGCACCCCACCCCAGTACTTTTGCCTGGAAAATCCCATGGACGGAGGAGCCTGGTAGGCTGCCGTCGGTGGGGTCGCTAAGAGTCAGACACGACTGAGCGACTTCACTTTCACTTTTCACTTTCACGCATTGGAGAAGGAAATGGCAACCCACTCCAGTGTTCTTGCCTGGAGAATCCCAGGGATGGGGGAGCCTGGTGAGCTTCCGTCTATGGGGTCGCACAGAGTCGGACACGACTGAAGCGACTTAACAGTAACAGTAACAGTAGTCTATTAAGTGTGCCATAGCACTATTTCTAAAAAAAAAAAAGAAAAAATGTACATACCTTAATTAAAAAATACTTTATTAAGGGCTTCTCAGGTGGCTCAGTGGTAAAGACTATGCCTGCCAATGCAGTAGATGGAAGAGACATGGGTTTGATCCCTGGGTTGCGAAGATCCCTTGGAGGAGGAAATGGCAACCCACTCCAGCATTCTTGCCTGGGAAATCCCATGGACAAAGGAGCCTGGTGGAATACAGTCTCTGGGGATGCCAAAGAGTCTGACGTGACTGGGTGACCGAGCACACAGCAATCATCTCACTGATGGGAAAGATGGAACAGATAAGGCCCCCTTCCAAAAAATTCTTTATTGCTAAAAAATGTTAACTATCATCTGACAGCACAGTGGGGCTGCAAAGTTTCAGTTCAGGGACCTTCCTGGTGGTCTAGTGGTTAGGACTCCATGCTCCCAATACAGGGAGCCGAGGTCTGATCCACGGTCAGAGAACTGATCCCGTGTGCCGCCACCAAGAGCCTGCACACCACAACAAAAGACCCCGCACAGGACAACCAAGACCCGTGCAGCCAAATATAAACAAAGACCAAAAAACCCTTCAGTTCATAAACACCACATCAAGGAAGCACAAGAGCAAGGCGCAATGAGACAAGGCATTCTGTAGCGGCAAAGTGCATGGCTGGCTTTGCTTACGACATGCTGTTTGGGGCCGGCTGTGTGCATTTATGGTGGCCTTCCTTTCCCATCAGAGGAGCCCTGGGAGTTCAGAGAGGCAGGTTACGATGCCTACTTTGAGCACTTCCCTTCTCTGGCTCCCAGTCTTCCCCTCTGTGCAGTGTGAAAGCTGGCAGCTGGTCTCCAAGGGCCCTTCCAGCTTGGACCTCCTGTGGTTCTCTGCAAGCAGCTGACAGGGACTCCCAGGGAGGTCAGGTGGTAGGTTCTGAGAGTCAGTGGCCCCTGAGCTGGGGATCCATGGAGAAGGTTGTTCTAGAGGGAGTGGCTTGAGAATATCGCTCAGAGCTCACTCTACAGCCTGGGCATCTTTTTGGTGGGAGTCGTCACGCCTTCTGCAACTCTCTGGAGCCCTGCATGGGCTGGGTGTTCAGTTCAGCAAACCCTTATTCAAAGCCAGCAGCCCTCCAGGCTGTCATGGGTGCAAACGCTTAGCCCCAGCTCTCAAGGAGCATCTAGTCCAAAGTGGAGAGGCATGAGGAGAAAAAACAAACGCATGCATTCTTTTTTCTTTTCTTTCGGTCATGCTGTACAGCATGCTGGATTTCAGTTTCCTGACCAGGATCAAACTGGTGCCCCTCGCAGTGGACGTGTGTAGACCTCACCACTGGGCTGCCCGGGGAGTCCCAGCGTCCACCCTCTTACAGTCCTCGAAGCTTCCTATATGGTACAGAGAAACACTGCAAACTAACAGAAGAGAGGCCAGGAAACACTCTCCCAAGAAAATCTGCCAGTGGTCCTGATGAATGTCTATTCCATAACTGTCTAGTGATGATAATAAATAGCCTCTGTATATCTCATTAATAATAATAAGAGCTAACATTTAATAGCGCTGTGTGCCAGGCCCTGTTGTCAATGTGTGATGAGTATTCATTCACACTGCTGGCCCCAGCCT
Organism: Tragelaphus eurycerus; assembly: GCA_935064755.1. Taxonomy (NCBI): domain Eukaryota; kingdom Metazoa; phylum Chordata; class Mammalia; order Artiodactyla; family Bovidae; genus Tragelaphus; species Tragelaphus eurycerus. The sequence continues at coordinate 3,952,027 of CAKXYN010000083.1, forward strand.
GGAGGCGCGGGCACCACCACTCTCATCTACAGAGAAGGAAACCGAGGCCCAGGCAGCTGTCGTCACTTGTCCCAGGGCCACTGGGCCAGTCGGTGGCCGAGCTGAGATGGCCGGTCACGGTCTGCCGCCTCGCACACGCGTGTCCAGGTCTCTAAAGTCCTCTTCTGCTCGTTGTCCTGCTCCAGTGTCACGGGACTCAACATGGAGGCTCAGATTCCATTGGAAGAAGAGGACTCTGAGGTGTGAGGTGCCTGAGGGCTTCGCGAAGTCACACGGTGAGCAGGTGTGGGGTGGGTGACAGGCTCAGGTCTGTGCCAGCCCAGCACTGCACCTGCCAGGCTGACGGGGACACTCGTCAAGGTCGGGATGCTAACCACTGGCCCCTGGGTTTAGACACTTTGTGTCTTTAGGGCGTGTGTGTTGGTTACTTATGTCTGATTCTCTGCGACCCCACAGATTGCAGCCTGCCAGGTTCTTCTTTTCACGGAAGTCTCCACAAGAATACTGGAGTGGGCTGCCACCCCCTCTACCAGGGGATCTTTCCCACTGAGGGGTCAAACCCAGGTCTCCTGCATTGCAGGCAGATTCTTTACCATCTGAACCACCAGGGAAGCTCTTAGGGTGCCGCGAGGGAAATGGACGTTGATGATGCTCTCGTCACATGCCAGGCACATTGCTAGGGTGTATTATCTTAGTAAGTCTCCCCAGTCACTCAGAAAAGGATATAATGGGTTGGCCAAAAAGTTTGTTCCATACCATTTTACAGAAGAAACCCAAACAAACTTTTTGGCCAACTGAACACTATTATTTTCACCACTCACGGATGGGAAGCAGGCTTGGCGAGAAGCGATGACTTGTTTTAGGTCCACACAGTAGATGCTCAGATACCTTTTAGTTTTCAGAAGCCTCCCGTTCTCTTTTCTCTGTGGATGGCACAGAGCCAAAGGGCATTTTGAGAAGGTCTGCCTGCTGCAGACTGTGTGCAAGGGAGGACGTGGGGACAGTGGTCTTGGACTCGACCTGAGCGCTTACTGTGCAGCCAGGTCCCATTTGAAGAATTGAACACATGTTAACTCATTCCTTCCTCGCAGTAACCCTCGGTGGTAGACTCTATTATGCACACTTAGATGGGGAAACTGAGGCACAGAGCGATTCATAGATTTGCCCAAGGCCACATAGCCAGTAGTAAGTAGATGACAGAGACAGAAAATCTAGCACCCGAGTCTGTTTCCTTAGCTCTCTGGCTATACTTTACACAATGACCATGATCGGTGGGTACCTTTATATAACTTCCTTTTTGATACTCGGAGACTAGAACAAAGAGCTTAAGGCAACTTGTCCCAGTATGACACTGGAAGTGGCAGAGTCAGGATTCAAACCCACCCAGCTTGACTCCAAAGAAGCCCCTTTTACCCACTCCTGAAGTCATCAAGAGCTAGACACAGAGGGGGCCACAGGTCCTCCACAGGATAGGTTGGAGACGCAGGCTCTCCAGTGCCTGCTGGATTTCACTGGCTGGTTTTCCTTCCTTGTCCTTTGTAACTAAAAACTCAATTTGCAGCTTAAGGCTGCGTCCTCATGCTGCACCTTCTCATTGATCACCCAGACTCTGCGTGAAGAATGATTTTATAAGCTAGTTGGCTTTGAAAAGCAGGGAGTAGCAGCCATTGAACATATGCTTCTGTGGGTATATATTTATTCAGCGTATGTTGAGTGCAATTTAGGGCAGTTTGCATATTTTACTTTTTTTTTGTCTCAGAGAGCAATTTAAGAGAAAGGAGGAAAAAAAGTCCACCCCAGAATGGAGACACATGTCATTATGTCGGACCTTGAGGTTCCCCAATCCAGCGTTTCAGGCACGGAGGTGGGTGGATGGGAATTTACAAGCGGTGAGCATCAGAGCTGATGCTCTCACATCCCTTGCAGCCTCAGCACTAACCATCCAGCCCCACAGTAGCATCCTTCTTCATTGTTGCAGCTTCCCCAGGGGTCTGTCTGACTCTGTCCTCTAGCCACTACTGACTGAGTACTAAATACCAGCCAGGCCCTGGGCTAAGCGCACACCATCATGATCCCACTGAACTCTTCCCTCACCCCACAGTGAAGCACACCATCGCATACATGAGAGCACTGACTTCTCTTGCTCAATGCCATGCACTAGCGCAGGGTACCCAATCTCCGGGATCTAATGTTTGATGATCTGAGATGGAGCTGATGTAATAATAATAGAAATAAAATGCACAATAAATGTAATGCACTTGAATCATCCTGAGGCCATCCCTCCTCCATCCCAGTCCCTGGAAAAAGTATCAGTGTCTTCCACAAAACGGGTCCATGGTGCCACAAAGGTTATGGCGGGCAATACAGATGTGCACTCCAGGAAGCCCATCAGCTGACAAGCGCTCTCAACTGCTCCATGAAGGTTACCAGAGCCTCTCAGATTCGGGTTCTGATCCCGATGCTGCCCATCTCCCCATTGGAGGGACCCTGGGCACACCACATCCCTCCCTGAGCTGGCATCCACACTCTCAGAATGGAGACGGTACGAGCATTTGGCTGGGGTGCTGCAAGGATGCCAAGATCCAAAGTTACATGCAGCTTAAGAGACATTTGTTCTTTTTCTCTCTCTCCCCACACCCCATGCCTAAAAGGTTTTCCTCTCACCCAGGATGAACTCAGCACGTAACATTTTCAAGGATACCTTAGGAAAAGCCTGTGAGGTTTTGGGCCAACTGGGAAAAAAGTAAAAGAATACGCTCACACGAGTGCCCAAGATTCAAAGGACAGGAAGCAGCAGTCCAGGCCAGGTACACCAGAGGGAATCACGTGGGAAGGAGAGTGTTTACCATGCACTTGTGCCATAAGGAAGCATCCACGTGTGATTCACAATGGTAGGACTGAAGCTTAATTTGGGGCCAGGTAAATAGATTAAGAGCTTTTTGCTGCCAGGACACAGTTTATTGCTATAACTGTGGAGCCTAACAGAGTCTCTGATGTGTCATAGGTCCTTAGAGGTTGCATTGTGATTGCAGCTAAAATTTGAATAAAACTGTGGACCAGCAAATAACCAATTTTGCCCTCGACCAAAGAAGAATTATCAGTTTTACCTGGCTCAATGAGATGTGTCGGATGTTAGGTAGTCCAACACCACCAATCAAAAAAATAAAAATAAATCAGTCTAAGTCTACATAGGTGTGAAAACTATTTAAAAAAAAATAAAGGGCTTGATTAGCATCAAGGTCAGAGTCACAACTACTTTTAGAAATGAAGAGTGGCTAAGATGGCAAATGGAGATACGGTGAGTGTGTTAGAGGAGGGCTTACGGAATGCAGGCAATGTTCGAATCCTTGACCTGGGTGATGGGTAGATGGGTATTGCTTAATTACTGATGAAACTGTATGTAATGTTTTACACATTTTTCTATATGTCTATTATATTTCACAATAAAGTTACTAAATATATACCATGTAGAAAAGCTACTAAAAGGAACTTCTGAAATGTTAATGGTGATTACTCAACGTGGTATAACTGTGGGTGACATTTTTCTTCACTTTCCTCCCTCTGTATTCTAAACATTGTTATATGTGCATATAGTAATTTTATAATCGAAACAAATAAGCTTTTAATTGTGATGCCTTGTTATTTAAACGAGGCAGCAGCAAAATCATAGAGGTTGATTTTGATCAACTCTTCTGCTTGAAATCCCATCAAATGGAGAAAACCCCGTCTTCTCCCTAAGGTTTACTGTGCACGAAGAACAATTCTCCAAGGGATGGTGGGGAGGGCTATAAGTCCCAGTGATTGTTGTAGCCCTATAGGCTGACCTTTAGGGTGTTCCCTTGAGGGATCATGCACAGCTTTATGGGGGAAGGAAGGAGCACCAGAGAGAATCAAGTTCAAGTCTGAGTTTGAAGAAAGCATAAAGGGTTTAGCTAAGGACACACAATAAGCAGAAAAATATTGAGACAGAGGGTCATGTTACTACCTAGGTCTATATCATCCGCATGACAGTGGGCTACTGAAATCACCTTTCCTTACAATGATGGAGAAAAAAAAATCTTGACTCAATGAAATCCAGGATTCCAGGTTTCCTAGCTCACCAAGCTTCTCTTTGTCTAACTAGTTCTGGCCCTGGGAAGTGAGGTTACATAACTGGATCCAGCTGGCACCTGGATATTTACACAAGGTTTTTCACTTTCATGCATTGGAGAAGGAAGTGGCAACCCACTCCAGTGTTCTTGCCTGGAGAATCCCAGGGACGAGGGAGCCTGGTGGGCTGTCCTCTATAGGGTCGCACAGAGCTGGACACGACTGACGCAACTTAGCAGCAGCAGCAGCAGCCGCCAAAAACGGTATAAGGCACAGAGGCCATTCCCAGCTTATGGACAGACAAGATAGCAAAGGCTCAGACACATGTGACAATTTGCTCTAAGTCACCCAGCCTCCCAGTGAAATGGAGGTGATTTGAACCCAAGTCAGGATCACGGCCAGGTCTGCTCTGTCCTCCGCATTCTGGAATTCAGACTTTCCTCTGGAATTCTGATTATCTAGCCCACTTCCGAAGAAGCATACATAACTCTACCCAGGTGCTGTTTTCTCAGGGAGGAGAAAGGCTAAAGACGGTTTTATGAAACCTTTCTCTGTTGGCTGCCTCAAAGGCTAAAACTTTTCATGATCGTGACTGGCGGCAGGAACCCAGGTATCCTTTTTCGTTCTGAAAATGGGTTCTGAACTGTTTGCCATCCCTGGACAGTGTCTACAGTCTCTGAGAATCTCTGAACTGGTGGCAGAAGACTTACTAGGCAGGATTCAGGAAGAAGCTGGAGAACATGAGAAAAGAGAGAGCTTTCCAAATTAACAATGATAATGATGATATCATTTCTCATATATTTATCCCAAGATTCATGATAAAAGATAAAAGAATGATGATAAAATGGGACTTCCTTGGAGGTTCAGGGGTTAAGACGCCCAATGCAGGGGACCTCAGTTCAATTCCTAGTCAGAAAACTGGGTTTAATCCCTGGTCAGGGAGCTAGCATGGACGGAGGAGCCTGGTGGGCTGTAGTCCATGGGGTCGCTAAGAGTCGGACACGACTGAGCGGCTTCACTTTCACTTTTCACTTTCATGTACTGGAGAAGGAAATGGCAACCCACTCCAGTGTTCTTGCCTGGAGAATCCCAGGGACGGGAAGCCTGGTGGGCTGCCGTCTATGGGGTCGCACAGAGTCGGACACGACTGAAGCGACGCAGCAGCAGCAGCAGCAGCAGGGAGCTAGATCCCAAGTGCCACAGCCAAGAGCCTGTGTGCTAGGTGCAACTTACACCTGAACAGCTAAACAGATAAACAGTTTTAAAGAATGATGATAGAAAATAAAAGAAGGGTACTACATGTGTGGAAGAGAGAGTCCTGGACTAAAATTAGGATACCTGGGTTCAAGTCAGGCATAGCTCTTCCACTTTTTGGCCTCAACTTGTTCATCTTAATTTTTGACATAAGGGAAAGGGCTTACATATGGTTAAGATCAAGTTAGGGAGCCAACTGAAAAAGAAAAACATGGAAATGCTCTTTGAAAAGCATATGTAAAGACATGTAGGTCTGACATAGGAAGTTACCCCCAAAAGACACAATTGTATCCTTTTTATGCTTCCAATTTAAAACTTGCATATATAAATTCTTATTTATATTTGCATATGCAGAGGGAGAAAATGTATATGAAGATATATATATATATAGCCCAAAGTGTGGCATAGTTATCTCTAAAGTAAGTGATAAAAAGGACCATTTTTTTTTTCTTTTGTACATTTCAGCAATGTTTGGTTTTATTTTATTTTATAATGAGCATGAGCTACATAAAAAAAGAAAAAAAAAAAAAAAAAAAAATAGAAGATTGAAGACTAGATGGGGAAAAATTCCTTTTAAATGCAAAACTTTGACTGCTATGATTAAGACAAACAGAGTTATTCCAGATTTCCATTTCAGAGCTAAGGAAAAACTTTCCGATTCTCAGCATTCCCACATCTGTGGATCCCTTCCTCACGAGCACTCAGCATGGCCACTGAGGAGTTTGCAGCCACTGTGTTTGACTCCCTCATGTCCTCCGTGAGACGACAGCCTTGCTACCCACTTATCTACCTGTCTCTGCACCGTTCCTCTGCGTTGAGACTCTTTTCTACACATACTTGTGCACAGGCTCTACCCACCCAAGTATCACTTTTATTCTCTCGCTCCCTTCTTCAAGGACACTTTGGATCCAGCTCCCTTCTTCAAGGACACTTTGGATCCAACACCTTTGAGTTGGTCCCAACCAGCACCCTAAAACAGGGCAGGTTTACAAAACCAGAGCTTTTTAATTTTAATCCATCCCACCCCTTCACCCAAATCATGGAGCAAGAATGCAATTTGAAACTGTCCCTACAGACTTTGAGCTTCCCTGTGGCTCATCCAGTAAAGGATCTGCTTGCAATCGGGAAACCTGGGTTCGATCCCTGGGTTGGGAAGATCCCCTGGAGAAGGAAAAGGCTACTCACTCCAGGATGCTGGCCTAGAGAATTCCATGGACTATATAGTCCATGGGGTCATAAGGAGTCAGACACAACTGAGCAACTTTCACTTCACTACAGACTTTGGGAAATGTGTTCTGAAGAAATGAAACACAGAAGGAGCCATCTACCCAAAAATGCTCAGAGCATGTTGTTTGTAATAAAGGGGGGACACTCAAAATACCCAGCAATAAGACAAAGGTACAGGATGCAATATTGCCTTTCATAGAAATCAGGCAACCACTACAAATGATGTTCATGGAGAATTTGCCCTGGTTAAGGATGAGGGTTCTGGATTGGAGATGCTTGTTTGAAATCCTCCGCTCTAGAATTTCAGAGCTCTGTGGACGTGAGTGAATTATTTAAGTTCTCCCTGCCTCAGTTTTTCTACCTACATGTAAAAGGGACAATAAAGAGACCACGTCAGAGGCAGCAGAACACAGCAAACTCTCAGGTACCTGGAGCTCTCATCATCACCACCACCACCATCCTCTTCATCTCTTCACGAAATATCAGATAATAATAATAATAATGGCAATGATGCTCCTGCCTACACAGGGCCCGGGGCCAGCCCACTGTGCGTGCATTATCCCAGTCAGTCCTCATATCAGCTTGGCCAGGTATTATTAGCCCCATTTTACTCAACAGGAATCCAAGACTCAGAGGCCTTAAGTAATCTGTCCCAAGGTCACCTGACTAGTGAATGACAGTGAGTTTTTCTGATGCCAGAAACTGTGACCTCCTGAAGGAAGAGGTGATTGTAGGAGGAAATAAATGCATTCTCTCACGTGGTCTCTTCCTAAGGTGAAAAGGTGTTTGTGTTCATGAAATTAAAATGCCAACCATTTTAATGGTCCAGAGACACTTACAATAGGGAAGGAAAGGGATGAAGAGCCCCTTCCCCGTATATTCGTCTTCCCCATCCACCAGTGAGTTAAGCCCTGCCCTCCACTCCAAGCTGCCCTTTCCTGCCCTCAGAACCTTCCAACCTCAGAATCACTGCCCTCTGGGAACATATATCATGAGATCTCAGGAACTGAAAGTGCTTTTAGCAATTCTGGCCCCCTCCAGGCTGGTCCCAAACTCCCTCTCTGGTTCTGGCATGAGGTGCACACAGATGACCAACATCTGCCCTGAAAGGCTCTATCCCACACTCGAACTTAACAGGTGGCAGACTCAGGATTTCAGCTCCTATTCCCTGTCTCCAGTTTAGAGCTCCTTTCTCCCAACACCATCCTTCCAGGAAGCAAAGGGTAAAACCCATCACTTTGGAAGGGCGAGGGCTGTCCCCTGACTTTAACAGGTAATGACTTCTACACAATAAAACCAGCTTACCAGAAATACCATCAGACCTAGCAAATCTAGATCCCAAATAAATAAAATAAGGGGAAAAAACAGAGATGGCTTCAAATGTCATGGGAGAAATAAAATGTTTAATGTCATAAAAGGGTGCACAGACTTTATGAGAATGCCATACATTATAATCTTGAAAACCTCATCCTGCATCCTGTTCACCCGCATACCTATTAAGAGAATGGGGGTGGGGAGCTTGACTTGAAATTCACAAAAGGAAGATGCAAAAGCACAGCTCGCAGCTGAAAGAGGATGCGCCTGCTTTCACCCCCACCCCTGCCCCGCCCCAGCCAAAGTTTGAGCCTTGTGTGCACTCATTGGGCCAAGAGGCGCAGTTCCAATTTTCCTCCTTGGAAATCTCCTTCTCTGACCCCCACCCCCACCTTCCAATACTCATTCCCTTTCTCTTCCTCCAGACCTTCCAGATACAGATGAGGAAGAGAACCTGAGGCACTGAAGGGGGATGAGGAGAAGGAAGTGCCGCCCTGCTGGTATGCTCCCTGACATGGGGACATTTGCTTGATCCCTGGGGAACTCTCCTCAGCCTCCAGAAACTGCAATCTCATGACCTAAGAGGTGGCTTTGGATTCAGATAGACCTGGGTTGAGCTTCTGCTCTGCTTTCGCCTGGATGGTTGGACTTTTCCCCATGCTTTCGGAATCCCTTCTCTCATGGAAAAGTTGTCATTGCTGTTTAGTCGTTAAATCATGTCCACCTCTCCTCAGTACTCCAGGCTCCCCGATCCTCCACCATCTGGGAATCCACTCAAACTCACGTCCATTGAGTTGGTGATGATATCTAGTCATTTCATCTCCTGTCGCTCCCTTTTCCTTTTTTTGCTTTCTGTCTCTTCCAGCATTAAAGTCCCCTCCAATGAGTTGGCTCTTCACATCAGGTGGCCAAAGTACTGGAGTTTCAGCTTCATTATCAGTCCTTCCAACGGATATTCAGGGTTGATTTCCTTAGGATTGATCAGCCCAATTTCCATGCATTCCAAGGGACTCTCAAGAGTTTTCTTCAGTGCCACAACTCGAAAGCATCACTCAGCCCTCTCACAGCCATACACAAGCACCAGACAAGACAAGCGTAGTAACTGTGCTTACCACATCAGGCAGCTGGGAGGATTCACCATGATGATGCATTTTAATCACTTGTCCCAGGACCTTGCCCATAATCAGCATTCACATATTCTCTACATGTATCTCCATAAGGGATGCTATTATTGACAGCATTGGTTGCTTTATCAATGTTATAAGTACTAGTATTACTGATGGTGGTGCATGTAGAAAAATCTCTGTCTGTGGACCTGTTTGAAAGTGCTTTGATGAGGATATCATATAAGAAATGCTTCACCCTTTAATGGACTTCCCTGGTGGCTCAGATGGTAGAGTGTCTGCCTACAATATGGGAGACCCGGGTTTGACTCCCTGGGTCGGGAAAGATCCTCTGGAGAAGGAAATGGCAACCCATTCCAGTACTCTTGCCTGGAAAATCCCATGGATGGAGGAGCCTGGTAGGCTACAGTCCATGGGGTCGTAAAGAGTTGGATACGACTGAGCAACTAAACTTTCCCCCTTTAAATCCTATTTCCTAGACAAAGCATCTCTGAAAGAGTCTCCAAAAAGATGCTTTGCCTCTTTCTTTACTCTACATAAACATGTACGTTTATGAAGATTTTTAGTAAGGCATCATTTTTCCTATTTTGGATTCTGGCAAAGCTATCCTTCTTGGGAAAAGACACAACTTCTTCATCCCTAAGTAGTGGGAACAATCACTGTACCTACATCACAGAGCAACTGTTGAGTGTTAATAACCAGATAACTCAGCTTCATAAGAAATTTTAACGAAAATAATATGTATAGCAAGGGACTGTATTCCATATCTTATAATAATCTATAATGGAAAATAATTTGAATGTAGGCCTCCTAGGCAGTGGTGCAGTGGTAAAGAATCAGCCTGCCAATAGAGGAGATGCAGGAGACACAGGCTCCATCCTTGGGCTGGGAAGATCCCCTGGAGAAGGAGATGGTAACCCACTCTAGTATTCTTGCCTGAGAAATCCCACGGACAGAGGAACCTGGTGGGTTACAGTTTATGGGGCTGCAGAAGAGTTAGACATGCCTGAGTGACTGTGCTTACACATATATAAGTATATAGACTTCTGTGGTGTCTATATATGCATATGAAGTGAAGTGAAGTGAAAGTCATTCAGTCGTGTCAGACTCTTGGAATTCTCTAGGCCAGGATACTGGAATGGGTAGCCTTTCCCTTCTCCAGGGGATCTTCCCGAGCCAGGCATCAAACCCAGGTCTCCCACATTGGAGGTGGATACTTTACTGCACACACACACATATACACACATATATATGCATATCTGAATCATCATGTTGTATACGTGCAACTAACATAATATTGTAAACCAACTATAATTTAGTAAAAAAAAATAAATAAATGAAAAAGAAAACCTATCCTGCTGGTACCATGATCCATCACACCCCCTGTGGTTGACCTGTAGGGATGCAGAGTCCATTTCTGGGAGTGAAGACCCACTTCCCAGGCCCCAGACCCCACCGAGGCTCAGCCCTGCTCCACCCGTCCAGGGAGGCAGGAGGCCAGGAGGTACTCAGGGCTTGGCCTCCTGGTCAGCAGGGCCTGGGCTGTGCTCCAAGTGATTCTCACTCTTCTGATCCCCCTCACTTGTCCTCCTCGCTCTTCTTGAGTTTTGTTTCTTTTAAGGACAGTCCAGTTGGGTCACTGGAAGAGGAATGCGCCAGGAATGAGAGAAGCAGCCTCTCCCTCCCTAACTGAATCAGATACCAGTTTCTACTGGCAACCCACCCCAGTATTCTTGCCTTGAGAATCCTGTGGACAGAGGAGCCTGGTGGGCTGCTGTGCATAGGGTCACACAGAGGTGGACACAACTGAAGCGACTTAGCATGCATGCGTGCACTGGAGAAGGAAATGGCAACCCACTCCAGTATTCTTGCCTGGAGAATCCCAGAGATGGAGGAGCCTGGTGGCCTGCCATCTATGGGGTCACACAGAGTCGGACATGACTGAAGCAACTTAGCAGCAGCAGCAGCTGAGTTGTGCCAAAGAGGGGCCTGATCTATAATACATGAAAATGTGTATCTTTACCCATCTTGGTTTTTTAAAAGGCAGCATATTTGGTTGCTGTTGTTGCCCTCTCAGCATCTCAGGACAATCCGGGGTCCTCTTGTCCTTCCAAATATCTGGGAGGCCAGATGGCTTTTTAGGTCAAAGCAGGAAAAAAAAAAAAAAGGAGAAGAGGAGGTGGGGATGTGGCCTGTGATTTGCAGGGAGGTGTGGCAGAGTGAGATCGGTCTGGAATTCAGAGGCAGTTTCTGACATTAGACTCAGCTCCTAAAAAGATGCCATCACTCCACAGGGTCTGGCAAATATACAACCCCTGCCCCGCTTTCAGTCCTAAATTTCTGTGGAAACATCTAGCATGGCCTTTCCCCGCCTTACCTCTCTTTGTGCTTTTCTACATACTCCTCTTCCCTGCTCGACAGTTTCATTTTTCTCATGTGTAAAGTGGAGATACTCATAAAACCTAGCTCATGGGATGACTGTGAGAATTAAATTGGTTAAAATAAGCAAAGTGCTTAGAATCACGTCTGGCACACAGTCCCTGTGAGGATGGCTGCTCTTATGTACTAGCTCTTCTTGTTTGTAAAATGGATATAATCATACCCATCTAGGGGTGGTTACAAGCATTTAACTGCCTTGACCATAAGTGAGATGGAACACAGTAGGTGCTCAATGAGTGTTAGTTCTCTCCCACATCGCCTCCCTTCTCTCTGGGACTCATTTCAGCACCCCGGCCCCCGCCCCGCCATGCATATTCTTGCGTAGAGATACAAAATGACCTGTTGAAGGTCTCACTGCAGCCCTGCTGAAACCCATCTTGTCTTCTGAACTAGACTATGAAACAAGGTGGGCTCTGCTTCCTGTCTTCTCTGTTACATTCACAGTACTCGATACATATTCCAAAAGTCAATATTTGGATTGCTACTGTGGCAAAGATGATGCTAAAAAACTTGGACTGTAGGAACCTACAATTACATGGAAGAGGTCTGTGACCAGATCTTAATTCTTATCACTGCTTCCCTACATGAGCTTGACTGATTCCCACATCTTTCTAGACCTTTGTTTTTCTGTCTGTATGGTGGGAGAGGTTCTGGCTTGGTTACAAGATCTCCAGGGTGCCCCTTCCTGGTCAGGAAAATGGGTAGACTGAAGATGGCCACACATTCTTGGCTACTCAGCTCATGAACAAGTGCAGTCTAGTTCCTGCCTCTTGAATCTGGGCTGAAATCAACGACCTGTTTGACCAATAGATTGTGGTAGAAATGATGTTCTGGGACTTCTAAGGTTAGGTGTTAAGAAGACCCACAGCTTCTGCATAAACTCTTGGAGCACTTATTTTAAGGTGTTTCCTTTTGCTGGAGAAGACTCTTGAGAGTCCCTTGGACTGCAAGGAGATCAAACCAGTCAATCCTAAAGAAAACCAACCTTGAATATTCATTGGAAAGATGGATGCTGAAGCTCCAACCTTTTGGCTACCTGATGCAAAGAGCCAACTCACTGGACAAGATCCTGATGCTGGGGAAGACTGAAGGCAAAAGGAGACGGAGGCGGCAGAGGATAAGATGGTCAGATAGTATCACTGACTCAATGGACATGAGTCTGAGCAACTTCTGGGGGATAGTGAAGGACAGAGATGCCTGGTGTGCTGCAGTCAGTTACAAAGAGTCAGACATGACTTAGCAACTGAACAACAATAACAACAAACTTTGCAAATCCAGCCTCTGTGGCCTGAGAAGTCCAAACCAAATAGAGACACCATGGGCAAGCACTCTGGAGAAAGACCCAGCTGAGGTCTAACACAACCAGGATGAATCAGGCCCACCACCGGGGAGGTGAAGAGGGCCTCTGCGACGCTCATTCTCCAACCCCAGATTCCAGCCACCTGCTGTAGGTCAGAAACACTCAGCCGAGTCCTTCCCCATTCCTGAGCCGCAACACTGGGAGCAAAACTAACTGGTTATTTCAAGCCAGAGTTGTGATGGTTGTTTTTTTAACTCATTCTTTCTTTTTATTGTAACTAATGTTTCAAATTGCTAACATGCTCCAACAATCAAGTATGATCTTCATAAAGCCATACATTAAAAATGAACTATAGATTATATCCTAAATAACCATTATTCAATAGAACTTTGTTTTCAAAAATTTTTATTTTATGCTATAGTTGTGTTATTTTCAGGTGTACAACAAAGGTATATGTATAGCAAAGTGAGTGTGTATATATATACATATATAGAGAGAGAATATATATATATATATATATATATATATATATTTAACTTTGCTTTACTATGCCATCTGGGATATATATATGTCTGAGTAGAGATCCCTGTGCTATACAGTAGATCCTTGTTATCTATTTTATATATAGTTGTATGTATACATTAAGTCCAAACTTCTAATTTAGCCTTCCCACATACCTTTTTCCTTTGATAACCAAAACTATGTTTTCTAAGTCTGTGAGTCTGTTTCCCTTTTGTAAATAAGTTCATTTGTATCATTTTTTAAATATCCCATATATAAATGATACCATATGATATTTGTCTTTCTTTGTCTGACCTACTTCACTCAGTATGACAAACTCTAGCTCCATCCAAATTGCTGCACATTAAGATTGTTACACAATAGCAGAAAATTGTAACAATGAAGATGAGCTATAGGCTGACATTTATAAAGGGGCTGAGGAGGATACATTTTGATCACTGGATTGTCTGGGGTTGAGTCCAATAAAAGTTCCCTTCTGGAGCTGAGAAAACTAGAGTAACACAAGGGAACAGCAGGCGTGAAATGCTTCAGGGCGCAGCAACTATTCGGAGATGGTGGGCACGTCCTCTGCAGGATGTCGTGATTAAGTGCTTACAGTTCCTCTGGTTTTGCCCTCTATCTTGATTAAAATTTTGCCACGTTTATGCTGCCACACAGAATAAATGGAACCACAGCTTACTTTTCAAACTGCGTCTTGCTGACATCATTCCGCTTGTCACATTTAGACCACTTCTAGTAGATAACATTTTTCCCCCTACTCTTTAGCACACCGAAGAAGAACACAGTATTCTCTCCCTCCCTCTTTTGATGCTTCATTCATTGTTACTTTCTCCATCCCTGGTCAAGAGGTGAGGGCCTCCTTGGAAATAACTGAAACTCAAAAATAACAGGATAATTTTTTATATATCGTCTCTGGGATCAGCCTCCCTTCCCATATTATTATTCATCTGCATTAGTGTTCTATTGATGGTATAACAAATTGCCATGACTTGGCAGTTTATAAAACACAAATTTATTGTCTTGCAGTTCTATAGGCCAGAAGTACAAAAAAAAAAGTCACTGGGTTAAATTCAAGGTCTCAACAAGGCTACATTCCTTTTCCAGATTAGGTGGCAGGCGACGGGGATTCCGTTTCCTTGCCTCAGCCAACTTCCAGAGACTTTCCTTAACTTCTAACCCCTTCCCCCAACTCAATGGACATGAATCTGAGCAAACTCTGGGAGACAATGAAGGACAGGGGAAGCTGGCATGCTGCGGTCCAAGGGGCCATAGGGTTGGGCATGACTTGGCGACTGAATACCAACAAATCTCTTCCTACATCTTCAAAGCCAGTGATGCCGCATCTCTCTGCTGCCTTCATCTTCCACATTTAAGGAGACTGATTATATTAGGTTCATCCTAATAACCCCAAATAGTCAGTCCCTCTCTTCAAAATTTAGCATATTAGCAACTAAACTCATAAGTGAATGCAATTCTCCTCTGTCATATAAGAACATATTCACAAGATCTAGGTAGTAGAAAGTAGGCATCCTTCTGCCTTCAATACAGCCTATGAAAGTGAAATGGCTCAGTCATGTCTCTTTGTGACCCTATGGACTATACAGTCCATGGAATTCTCCAGGCCAGAATACTGGAGTGGGTAGCCTTGCCCTTCTCCAGGGGATCTTCCCAACCCAGGGATCAAACGGAGTCTCTTGCATTGCAGGCTGATTCTTTACCAGCTGAGTCACAAGGGAAGCCCAAGAATATTGGAGTGGGTAGCCTATCCCTTCTTTAGCGAATCTTCCTGACCCAGGAATGGAACCAGGGTCTCCTACATTGCAGGTGGATTCTTTACTTACTGAGCTATAAGGGAAGCCCCCAACATCCTATGACCCTCCCCAATTTGGCAGCTTCACACCTGAGGACTATATTATCCCAGGAGAAGATGAGCACAGCAGAACCAGAATGCCAAACAAGAGAAGGCATTTTTTTTTCTAATATGTACTTCAGAAATTGAGGTCTAATTAGAACATATATATACAATAAGCAGAAGAATCTATAATCTGTTAGAGAAGTGGCCTCCCTTCTAGCTATAAAGACTATTTGAGCTGGGAGAAGAGAGGAATGTAGACAGCATATTAAAAAAGCAAAGACATCACTTTGCTGACAAAGGTCCATATAGTTAAAGCTATGGTTGTTCCAGTAGTCATGTATGGATATGAGAGCTAAACTACAAAGAAGACTGAGTGCCAAAAAATTGATGCTTTTGGTGCTAGAGAAGACTCTTGAGAGTCCCTTGGACTGCAACGAGATCAAACCAGTCAACCCTAAAGGAAATCAATCATGAATATTCACGGGAAGAACTGATGCTGAAGCTGAAGCTCCAATACTTTGGTCACCTGAAAGAGTTGACTCATTGGAAAAGACCCATGGGAAAGATTGAGGGTAGGAGGAAAAGAGGGCAAAAGAGGATGAGGTGGTTGGATGGAATCATCAACTCAGTGGACATGAGTTTGAGCAAACTCTGGAAGATAGTGAAGGACAAAGAAGCCCGGTGTGCTGCAATCCATGGGGTCACAAAGAACAGGATATGACTTAGCAACTGAACAACAACAAAGAGAGGAATGTTGGGTATTAAACAAGAGGATCTTGTAAAACGGACCCTGTGCTCTGTCCCCGCCAGGCTAATGACATGAGTGGTTGGAGAGGATGTGGGCTGTAGAAAGTCAGGTGGATCTGAGAGATATCAAGGCAAAGGTACCTGTGTCTCACCTGCCAGTGTCTGGTGGATGGTAAATATGGTTGCGTGGTCTTCCTGGCATAAAATCTGCCATCTACAAAGGCCTTCATGGTCTGTCTGGATCAAGACAGCTTCAGCCAGCTTCAGACTCTGAGGTCCACAGGGTTGGGTAGAAGAGCTACTGGGCGTTCCTCACAGCCTCCGTAGGCTGTGGAAAGTCTCCGACGGTTGGAACCAACTGACCTCAAATGCTGAGTGGTGGTGATGAAGAGAACATGCCAGCAGATACCAGGATGGGCCACACATCTGTAAACTGAGTGGAATAGGGAAGTCCTGCCGTAGGTCAGAAAGGAAGGAGATGATGAAGAAGGGCCAGACCAGACAGTGGGGACTAGAATGGAGTTAGTCCAGCATCAAGCATCCCTTCACGGCCGTGCCTTGGAAGTGCATCAGCCTCTGTGAACTGAGATGTTCAGAAGTGAGACACAGAACATCTAGACTGACTAGAACAAAGTCTCCACTGCCACTGGGTGGACCAGCACATAAATAAAATCCAGCTTAGGAACATGATAGAAAATTAAGTACACAGTGCTCCTGTGGTCTGTATTGTCCAAGCTATGGTTTTTCCAGTAGTCATGTATGGATGTGAGAGTTGGACCAGAAAGAAGGCTGAGCACCAAAGAATTGATGCTTTTGAACTGTGGTGCTGGAGAAGACTCTTGATACATCACTAACGGTGGCCTCCTCATCTCACACAGAAATGGTATTCTGTAAATCTCAAATCATTTCCACTTACATTCTTTGATTTTTCAGAAAGCCTATGAGTTCAAGAGCTATTGTTCCCTTTGAAAAACTTAACAACTGAAAGCTAATCAGGTCAACACAGATTCTAAAACTTGACACTGACCAAGTCAGGGCTTAACCCACTTCACCCAGACCAGTCTTCTCTCCAAGGTCCTTTGCTGCCATCTCTTCTCAGCCACAGGGAAGCAACCCAGTTTTGGGGCCTCCATCCTGCCACCTTATAGTAAAACCTTGGAAAGTCACTCTGCTTCCCACACTGGTGAGCGAACGTATCCACCAGGTCTGTTGTGAAGATGAATGAATCACTGGATGTAGACATGCCTTGAGAACGCTAAAGTGTTCTAAAAATATAATATATTATTTGTTTTTGCCAGAATAAGTTTCTTAGAAGATGGGCTATAATAAAAAAATTTATCTTTCCCAGCATTATGGAGAGTCTACAGAGAAATGAGGCATTTTTAATTTCAGTGTAAAAGTGGGTATTTCCCTGTCTGTTCTGAAGTCATGGAGAATAGCTTGCCTTCCATTCATTGAACTCTAAAGTTGCAGCTTTAACATTAGATCCTTAATCTATAGAGGAAGGTCACTGACAACCTCATCAGACTGTTGAATTTTCTCTTAACCTTCAGGGAATGGATGTTCTTTCTCAGTCTCCTCTTACTTTTCCAGTTTATATTAATGAGAGGGGAAAAGAGATAATTCCTGCCTACAGATACACACACACACACACACACACACACACACACATACACACAGATCTCTGCATTTATGAGGTTTCATTCTTTAGGGACATCTATCCTCAAGAAGGAGCTTAATTATTTCAGGAAAGAGAACTGATGAAAAAAGGAGAGACAACTTAATCCTTTCAGAAAGATCAGACTCATGTTTTGGAGACAACATGAATCATTTAGAACATGTTTTTTTATTTTTTTAAATTTTATTTTATTTAACTTTATAATATTGTATTGGTTTTGCCATATATCAAAATGAATCTGCCATAGGTATACATGTGTTCTCCATCCTGAACCCTCCTCCATCCTCCCTCCCCATACCATCCCTCTGGGTCGTCCCAGTGCACCAGCCCCAAGCATCCAGTATCGTGTATCGAACCTGGACTGGCGACTCTTTTAATATATGATATTATACATAATTTTTTTTTTAATCCACTGACCAGTTCTAGTTCAGTTGCTCAGTCGTGTCCGACTCTGTGAGCCCATGGACCGCAGCATGCCACGTCTCCCTGCCCATCAGTAACTCCCGCAGTTAACCCAAACTCACATCCATTGAGTCGGTGATGCCATCCAACCATGTCATCCTCTGTCGTCCCCTTCTCTTCCTGTCTTCAGTCTTTCCCAGCATCAGGGTCTTTTCAAATGAGTCAGTTCTTCACATCAGATAGCCAAAGTATGGAGTTTCAGCTTCAACATCAGTCCTTTCAATGAACATCCAGGACTGATCTGCTTTAGGATGGACTGGTTGGATCTCCTTGCAGTCCAAGGGACTCTCAAGAGTCTTCTCCAACACCACAGTTCAAAAGCAACAATTCTTCGGCACTCAGCTTTCTTCACAGCCCAACACTTGCATCGACACATGACCACTGGAAAAACCATAGCCTTGACTAGGCGAACCTTTGTTGGCAAAGTAATGTCTCTGCTTTTGAATATGCTGTCTAGGTTGGTCATAACTTTCCTTTCAAAGAGTAAGCGTCTTTTAATTTCATGGCTGCAATCACCATCTGCAGTGATTTTGGAACTCCCAAAAAGAAAGTCTGACACTGTTTCCACTGTTTCCCCATCTATTTCCCATGAAGTGATGGGACTGGATGCCATGATCTTAGTTTTCTAAATGTTAAGCATTAAGCTAACTTTTTCACTTTCCTCTTTCACTTTCATCAAGAGGCTTTTTAGTTCCTCTTCACTTTCTGCCATAAGGGTGGTGTCATCTGCATATCTGAGGTTACTGATATTTCTCCCAGCAATCTTGATTCCAGCTTGTGCTTCTTCCAGTCCAGCGTTTCTCATGATGTACTCTGCATATAAGTTAAATAAGCAGGGTGACAATATATAGCCTTGATGTACTCCTTTTCCTATTTGGAACCAGTCCTTTGTTCCATGTCCAGTTCTAACTGTTGCTTCCCGACCTGCATACAAATTTCTCAAGAGGTAGGTCAGTTGGTCTGGTATTCCCATCTCTTTCAGAATTTTCCACAGTTGATTGTGATCTACACAGTCAAAGGCTTTGGCATAGTCAATAAAGCAGAAATTAGATGTTTTTCTGGAACTCTCTTGCTTTTTCCATGATCCAGCAGATGTTGGCAATTTGATCTCTTGTTCCTCTGCCTTTTCTAAAACCAGCTTGAACATCAGGAAGTTCACAGTTCACATATTGCTGAAGCCTGGCTTGGAGAATTTTGAGCATTCCTTTACTAGCATGTGAGATGAGTGCAATTGTGCGGTAGTTTGAGCATTCTTTGGCATTGCCTTTCTTTGGGATTGGAAGGAAAACTAACGTTTTCCAGTCCTGTGGCCACTGCTGAGTTTTCCAAATTTGCTGGCATATTGAATACAGTACTTTCACAGCATCATCTCTTAGGATTTGAAATAGCTCAACCGGAATTCCATCACCTCCACTAGCTTTGTTCATAGTGATGCTTTCTAAGGCCCACTTGACTTCACATTCCAGGATGTCTAGCTCTAGGTGAATGATCACACCATCGTGATTATCTGGGTCATGAGGATCTTTTCTGTACAGTTCTTCTGTGTATTTTTGCCACCTCTTCTTAATATCTTCAGCTTCTCTTAGGTCCATACCATTTCTGTCCTTTATTGAGCCCATCTTTGTATGAAATGTTCCTTTGGTATCTAATTTTCTTGAAGAGATCTCTAGTCTTTCCCATTCTATTGTTTTCCTCTATTTCTTTGCATTGATCACTGAGGAAGGCTTTCTTATCTTTCCTTGCTATTCTTTGGAACTCTGCATTCAAATAGGTATATCTTTCCTTTCCTCCTTTGCTTTTCATTTCTCTTCTTTTCACAGCCATTTGTAAGGCCTCCTCAGACAGCCATTTTGCTTTTTTGCATTTCTTTTTCTTGGGGATGGTCTTCATCCCTGTCTTCTGTACAATGTCATGAACCTCTTTCCATAGTTCATCAGGCACTCTATCAGATCTAGTCCCTTAAAACTATTTCTGACTTCCACTGTATAATAGTAAAGGATTTGATTTAGATCATACCTGAATGGTCTAGTTGTTTTCCCTACTTTCTTCATTTAAGTCTGAATTTGGCAATAAGGAGTTCATGATCAGCTCTAAGACTTGGACAAACCCTCCTCTCTCTCAATGGGCTTCAATCTTCCAACATGCAGCATGGAGGGCTAGTTTGCAAATAATCTGATGTGGACAGCCGGTTATGCACACCCACCCAGCATCCACAAACTCTCTTCCTGTTGCTAGCTTCCTACTTTTCCTTGAGAGTCTATGCCTTCCCTCAGCTCACTACCACAGAGTTTAGAGGCAGCTGCCTCTGACGCACATCCCAGGTTCTGGGATGAGTCTAGTCCTTCCAACCACAGTGACTGGTACACGGATGGGCATGAGAAACAAGCTGATCCAATCAGATGGAATTCTGTGACTTTAGTTGGAGGGACTAGGAAAGAGAACTGTGGGACTGGAGAAGATTCTTGAGAGCTCCTTGGACTGCAAGGAGATCAAACCAGTCATTCCCAAAGGAAATGAACCCTGAGTATTCATTGGAAGGACTGATGCTGAACCTGAGCTCCAATACTTTGGCCACCGGATGTGAAGATCCAATTCACTGGAAAAGGCCGTGATGCCAGGAAAGACTGAAGGTGAAAAGAGAAAAGCAGAGCAGCGGATGAGATGGTTGGCCAGCATCACCGACTCAATGGACAGGAACTTGACCAAACTCTCAAGCTGGCTTAAGGCAGGCCTGGTACACTGTGGTTCATGGGGTCACAGGAGCTGGACATGACCTAGTGACTGAACAAGAACAACAGCAGAAGGAAAGAGACGCCGGCGTCCTGCAGGACTCACTATGTGGAGAAGGTGTGGCTGGCCACGGAGTGGCATGGTCCTGAGAGCAGAGCCGAGAGCAGAGCCATCCCAGCGACACTGTTTGAGCCCCTCAGTCCTACTGACTGGATTTCCATTTGAGTCAATACATTGCCTCTTTTTTCCTAAAGTAGTTTATATTGAGTTTCTTATAATTCTAAAAATTCTAATCAATAAAATCTCCATTGCCCATTGGCTTCTGAAGACCTCTTGATCTTTGAGTCTGAAATTGTTTTATTGCACTATCTCATCCTCTAGAAGCTTCTTTGTATGGGATTCCTGGCTCTCTTCTATCTCCCTAGAGACTATGTAGGTGCATTAAGAGCTGACTGTGTATTCCCTTGGTCTCTTTCAAAGAACCTAGCCCAGAGCAGGAATTTTCATCCGTGGTCTCATTCCTCCCTTCTCACCCTCTTTCTTTCTTCTTATCTTCTGAGATGGGTACTATTGGGGTGCTGAGCTGAATCAACAGATGCCCTGGATTGTCCCTCAGCTTATTGGGATAGCTCAGCTGGTAAAGAATCCTCCTGCAATGCAGGAGACCTGGGTTCGATCCCTGGGTTGGGAAGATCCCCTGGAGAAGGGAAAGGCTACCCACTCCAGTATTCTGGCCTGCAGAATTCCATGGACTGTATAGTCCATGGGGTTGCAAAGAGTCAGACACGACTGAGCAACTTTCACGTTCACTTTCAAACATGAAAAAAGCCAGTCTGGACTATAAATTATCACAGGTGATATAAGCCATAAACATACACAAAACCCGCAATGGTTCTCACAAAAGCAGGGTTATTTCTCCACTGGGGAGAGGGGAAAGGCTTCCTCAAGGAGATGGATCTTGAAAGAAGTCCACTTGTTTGCTACACTGTTAGGGAAGCAAGTCACTGAAGCTGAAAAGAATACATGAGCAAGGCATTAAACAGTTAAGAGTGTTCAGGAACAACGACAAATTAGCTCCATTTGGTTTTAGTGTAGAAGGAAGTAAACTGATGCGGAGGTTGGAGGGGCGCCAGGCCAGGAAGGCAGTGAATGCCAGGCCAAGGCATTCAGCATGTAGGACGATGTTTCCCAAGTGAGCTTCTAAGGCACCCCCACCTCTCACACACATACACAGTCATAAGAGTGCTACAAACTCAGGCTTTGGGGACCGAACCCCCACTATAGAATCAAAACTTCTAGTGTAACATTTCACCTTCTAGTGGACATTGCACCTGGGACATGCATTTTAAACAAGCACCCTTGATCATTTCTATAAAACGCATCGTCCAGTTTGGGACCAATTGTGACGCTCACATATCTTCTGTGCTTTTACCGCACGTTTGATACTAAAGCTCCATGCAAACAAGGACACCATCCCCCTCCACGGCATTGCCTCCCCCAGCCCCAGTCTCTTCCCAATGTCCACTGACTCATCATATGAAGCCAATTACAACACCACCTTTTCCAGGAAGCTTTCCTCACACTTTAGATCTCACCTGCTACTTTTCCGAACAGATGATGTGTTCCCCACTGACTGCACAGAGACAAGACAGGCCCTACCTCACTCTCAAAAGGACTGCGAACTTCCTGGAAGGCTAAATCCCAGCGTCAATACATTGGGGAGGGCAAAGGTGCCAAGTCATTTCCATTCTGAGCGCCTTTATACATGGTCCTATCCAGAGGTATTTTTCCAAATTTTATAAACAGATCTCCTTGAGAGAAGATCACTGTTCATTAACTATGCCCTCAGACACTTAGTCCAAATAAGAGTTTGCAGTGGCTTAGTGGCTTTTGTACCTGTGGGGTGGGGCAGCGGCAGGGCTGGGGTGTTGGTGAGCCAGAGGCCAGGGGCTCTCAAGGACCTACTGAAAAGTGGGCACTAAAGTTCTAATAGCTCATTTCATTCTTCTGACACTTACAGGAGTTACGTGTGATCGGGATCCCACTGTCCAGATAAGGAAACCAAGGACAGCAGCCTGATATACTGAAGGCCACAAAGGTAGGAGCTATGACCTTGACCAGATGCCCCCTCACAGAAGGGGCCTCCCATTAGCAGCCTTGGCACCCAGGCCAGCACCATGCTCATGGGCAAGGGCACTTACCACACACCCCGAGGAGTCCACCTGACGGTCAGACACGCACTTGAAGTTGCGAGTGCAGCCCCCGTTGTTCCGAGAGCAGTCACGAACAGGCCCGAAGGAGGAGAGCAGGTCGTTGATCGTTTCGAAGTACGTGGACAGCATCGCGTCCTCCCTTGGAGAGAGAGGGGACGGTTAAATCCGAGAGACATCTGTATCACTGCGTTAAAACTAAGTTTAATGTACATTAATTGTGAGATCAATATTCATCATATTTGTAATTGAGAAAATGATACAAACGTTTACTTAAAAAGAAAATAAGAAGCAAAGAAAAACAAAAAGAAATAAATTCAATGGTTATACTGTCATATGACATGATGGTTATTTAGTTTTGATAAAGTGAAGTCAAGTCACTAAGTTGTGTCCGACTCTTTGAGACCCCATGGACTGGGGCCTACCAGGCTCCTCCCACGGGATTTTCTGTCCAAGAGTACTAGAGTGGGTTACCATTTCCTTCTCCAGAGAATATTCCCCACCCAGGGATCAAACCCCGGTCTCCCGCATTGTAGGCAGACACTTTACCGTCTGAGCCATCAGGGAAGTCTAGTTTTGATAAAGAGGGATATATTTGGAACTTTGCACCCTTTATTTCAATAACCCTCATAATTTTTGAAAGTAGACATACGATTTCCATTTTACCAATAAGTGAACTGTGATGTGACTGAAAAAGGAGAAGTGCTATTTACAATAGCCAAGACATGCTGCTGCTAAGTCACTTCAGTCGTGTCTGAATCTGCGTGACCCCATAGACGTCAGCCCACCAGGCTCTCCTGCCCCTGGGATTCTCCAGGCAAGAAAACTGGAGTGGGTTGCCATTTCCTTCTCCAATGCATGAAAGCGAAAAAGTGAAAGTGAAGTCGCTCAGTCGTGTCCGACTCTTAGCGACCCCATGGACTGCAGCCCACCAGGCTCCTCCATCCATGGGATTTTCCAGGCAAGAGTACTGGAGTGGGGTGCCATTGCCTTCTCCGAGCCAAGACATGGAAGCAACCTAAATTTCCATCAGCAGATGGATGACTGAAGGAGCTGCAGTATGTGTACATGATGGAATGCCACTCCATCATAAAAAGAGTGAAATAATGCCATTTACGGTAACATGGATGGACTTAGAGATTGTCATACCTAGTGAAGTAAGTAAAGCAGAGAAAGACAAATATTATTCTATGATATCACTTGTGGAATCTAAAAAAAAAAAAAAATGCAAACGAACATATTTACAAAAGAGAAGCAAACTCACAGATGTGGAAAATAAACTTATGGTTACCAAAGGGGAAAGCGGGGGTAGGGATAAATTAGGAGAACAGATACACACTATGACATATAAAATAAATGGCAAGGATTTACTATAGTGTGTAGGGGACTATATTCATTATCATGTATTAATCTATAATGGAAAATAATCTGAAAAATATATATATAACTGAATCACTTTGTGGTACTCCTGAAACTAACATAACATTGTAAACCACTTATAATTCAATTAAAAAAAGAAGAAAAAAGAAAGGTGAAGCATTTTGCTGACGGCCACCAGCCTGCAATGTGGCAGAATTAAAGTCTGTGCCAAGCTGCATCTGAGTACACAGAGGAAGTTCTTCCCTCTACACAATTCTTAACTTGCATTATACATGTTTCTACAGATTCCAGATATCTCCATAGCAACTCTGTAAAATGGGCATGCTCCTAGTATTCCAACTTTGCAGAGATAAATTGAAACTATGGGAGGTGTGGCACTCACCCAAATTACACAGCCTATAAACAGGAGAGCCAAGACACAAACACAGAGTCTCTGACTCTAGTACCGTAGGCCTGTATTTTTCAGACTCTTGCCTACAAATCACACCATCAACACCAGTAGCATCAGCTGGTGTAAAGATGAGAAGACTCTAGGCAAATGCATGAGTGAACCTCCCAAATGAGGTTCACAAGAGAATAAGACTAGGTATCATAATCCATGAACCTGCCAAAATTCTATTTGAGAAGAGATAAAAAATGAAAGTTTCTGGATGCTGCTTTCTGGGAAAAGTGCCCCCAAATAAGGAATATCCTAGCCCTGGCTGATCTGTGGTGCATTCACTAGGGTTAAGGTTAGGTGGAGGTTTTATTTGCAGAAGGTTTTACTAAGGGGTCACCACAGGCAGTAAAAAGAGGCACCGTATTCTTCCATGATGTATATCTCATGGAATCCAGACCTAAGAAAGAGAGGATGTGCCAGGGCACACATGTGTTGTACGAGGGGGCCAGTGAGCACCCCTAGTGATGTCTCTGGACCACACCCTTCACCCTTTCTCCCAACCTTTCTCTCCTCAGGCTTGGCGCTCTAGGATTCAGTCTCCTAGCTTCTTCCCTGACTCCAACCTTACCCCTTTCTGTTACATCTTTCATCCTGACTGCCAGTGAACCTGGTAAATTCCAGCTCCACCTAGATACCCCATGGATCAATAGGTCTCCATTATTTACAGAAAAAAATCTAAATTAGTTCCATTGGCATTCAAGGTCCTTCATTATTGGGTTCGTGGCCTGGAGAATCCCAGGGACGGAGGTGCCTGGTGGGCTGCCATCTATGGGGTTGCACAGAGTCGGACACGACTGAAGTGACTTAGCAGCAGCAGCAGCCTACCTGTCTGGCTACATTTCCCTTTGCCCTCAGAGTCTCCATTCCATAGCCACAGCTTCCTTCTCATTTGCTAAACACCCAATCTGAGGCCCAGGTTCCCTGCAAACAGATCCTGAAACACAGCGCTGCTTACAGGAGGGCTGTCGAGGAGCCTCCTTGGGATACAGGAAGCCAGCAAGGCACGATTGGGCAGAGGGGAGGCTGTCCTGCCATGTGGTTGAGGCCACGTGGGTCTGCAGCCTCAGGTGGTCCTGAGGGGAGCTCTGAAGCTGCAGTGGCCCTTTAAAGATGCCCTGAAAGGAGGCAAGGGACCCAGACCTCAGCATCACCACATCACTGGCTGCCACGTGGAAGGGGTGTCCTTGGGAGAGGTAATGCCCAATGAGAGACGGAGCTGTGAGTTTCGGTCACAGTCCAGAGGATGGACGGGTCAGCCCTGCAGAGGGGCTCTGAGTGCAGGGCGTGCCTTTACCTCCCCGAATCCTCGACCATGCTCTTCTGCCTGGGATGCTCAGCTCCAACTTCTCTCCCCCACAGAATCCTAAGAACACTTGAAACCATTTGAATCCATTCATCCGTTCATTCACCCTTACATTATATGTGTTTACTGAGTGCTTCCTATGTACCGGGGACCATTCTAGGTACTAGGGTTCCAGCAGTGACACTGGACAAAGTCCTCACGTCCAGTGAGCTCACTGTGATCTCCTTTGTGAACCCTTCTCTACATCCCACAAACAGAATCAATTCCTTTTCGCTTTGAGTCCATTGTTTAAATATATTATTTTATTGATCTTCATTGCCAACTCCATAGTTTCCCAAAGAGACTGTGAGCTTCTTGAGTGAAAGGCCCAAGGCTTAGTTGTCCCTCTTATTATTATTATTTTTTAATGTTTTATTTTATATTGGAGTACAGCTGGACTTCCCTTGTGGCTCAGCTGGTAAAGAATCCGCCTGCAATGTGGGAAACGTGGGTTCGATCTCTAGGTTGGGAAGATCCCCTGGAGAAGGGAA
The DNA here is from genome assembly GCA_935064755.1 of Tragelaphus eurycerus. Classification (NCBI taxonomy): domain Eukaryota; kingdom Metazoa; phylum Chordata; class Mammalia; order Artiodactyla; family Bovidae; genus Tragelaphus; species Tragelaphus eurycerus. The sequence goes on from CAKXYN010000083.1 coordinate 3,978,630, forward strand.
AGGCTACCCACTCACCCCAGTATTTTAGCCTGGAGAATTCCATGGATTGCAGTCCATGGGGTCGCAAAGAGTCCAGCACAGCTGAGTGACAGTGACTCAGTTACAGCTGATTAGCGAGGCTGTGACAGCTTCATGTGGACAGCAAAGGGCCTCAGGTGTACATATACACTATTCATTCTCTCCGCAAACTACTCCCCAATCCAGACTGCACACTGTTCTATTTAAAATGGATAACCAACAAGGACCTACTGTATAGCACAAAAGCACAGATAACTCTGATCAATGATATGGAATCACTCCTCTTTAGCCCCCAGCACACACCCTGGTAAGAACTTGTGCCAAGTAGATGTTTTGCAAGAGAAACAAAGAAATTACCAGAAGGCATGGATACAACCACCACCAATCAGTAGTTTTATCAAGATTATGTCCAAAGAGGACACTCCCCTGCCTAACCCCAGCTCTGTGTTCCCACTGTAAATCCCTCACGCTCAGGGCTGCAGTAAAGGACCAAAGAAGAAAAGGCAAGGAGGAGAGCCACCAGCTTATCTATCACTTCCTAACTTTGTACAGAGTGAGGTCAAGGTGGCAGGTGGATGGAGAGAGGCAAGGAACAGTCCCTGAACTCATGCTCTTGGGAGACTCCCACTTCTGAATCACAGAAAGAGTTGGGAATCCCGGAAAGACATTCAGTTCAGTTCAGTCGCTCAGTCGTGTCCGACTCTTTGCAACCCCATGAATTGCAGCACACCAGGCCTCCCTGTCCAACACCAACTCCCGGAGTTCACAGAAGGACAAATACTGTGTAATTTCACTTATATAAAATGTCTACAATAAATAAATTCATAGGAACAGAAAGTAGATTACATGGGCTGGAGGGTGTGGGAAATGGAGAATTATCAGTTAATGGGTCCAGAGACTATGCTGTGGATGATGAAAGTGTGGGGTATAGATAATGGTGATGGTTGTACAACATTATGAATGCAAATAATGCCAATAAATTACACACTCAAAATAGTTTTGAAAAATTAGGTGCCTGTCCCTTGGGTAGTAGTTTAGATCAGATCAGTTGCTCAGTCGTGTCCGACTCTGCGACCCCATGAACTGCAGCACGCCAGGCCTCCCTATCCATCACCAGCTCTCAGAGGTCACTCAGACTCACATTCATCGAGTCAGTGATGCCATCCAGCCATCTCATCCTCTGTCGTCCCCTTTTCCTCCTGCCCTCAATCCCTCCCAGCATCAGAGTCTTCTCCAATGAGTCAACTCTTCGCATGAGGTGGCCAAAATACTGGAGTTTCAGCTTTAGCATCATTCCTTCCAAAGAAATCCCAGGTCTGATCTCCTTCAGAATGGACCGGTTGGATCTCCTTGCAGTCCAAGGGACTCTCAAGAGTCTTCTCCAACACCACAGTTCAAAAGCATCAATTCTTCGGTGCTCAGCCTTCTTCACAGTCCAGCTCTCACATCCATACATGACCACAGGAAAGACCATAGCCTTGACTAGGTGAACCTTTGTTGGCAAAGTGATGTCTCTGCTTTTGAATATGCTATCTAGGTTGGTCATAATTTTCCTTCCAAGGAGTAAGCGTCTTTTAATTTCATGGCTGCAGTCACCATCTGTAGTGATTGTGGAGCCCAGAAAAATAAAGTCTGACACTGTTTCCGCTGTTTCTCCATCTATTTCCCATGCAGTGATGGGACCAGATGCCATGATCTTCGTTTTCTGAATGTTGAGCTTTAAGCCAACCTTTTCACTCTCCACTTTCACTTTCATCAAGAGGCTTTTGAGTTCCTCTTCACTTTCTGCCATAAGGGTGGTGTCATCTGCATATCTGAGGTTATTGATATTTCTCCCGGCAATCTTGATTCCAACTTGTGTTTCTTCCAGTCCAGCATTTCTCATGATGTACTCTGCATATAAGTTAAATAAACATGGTGACAATATACAGCCTTGACGTACTCCTTTTCCTATTTGGAACCAGTCTGTTGTTCCATGGCCAGTTCTAACTGTTGCTTCCTGACTTGCATACAGATTTCTCAAGAGGCAGATCAGGTGGTCTGGTATTCCCATCTCTCTCAGAATTTTCCACAGTTTATTGTGATCTCCACAGTTAAAGGCTTTGGCATAGTCAATAAAGCAGAAATAGATGTTTTTCTGGAACTCTCTTGCTTTTTCGATGATCCAGCGGATGTTGGCAATTTGATCTCTGGTTCCTCTGCCTTTTCTAAATCCAGCTTGAACATCAGGAAGTTCACGGTTCACATATTGCTGAAGCCTGGCTTGGAGAATTTTGAGCATTACTTTACTAGCGTGTGAGATGAGTGCAATTGTGCGACAGTTTGAGCACTCTTTGGCATTGCCTTTCTTTGGGATTGGGATGAAAACTGACCTTTTCCAATCTTGTGGCCACTGCTGAGTTTTCCAAGTTTGCTGGCATATTGAGTGCAGCACTTTCACAGCATCATCATTCAGGACTTGGAATAGCTCCACTGGAATTCCATCACCTCCATTAGCTTTGTTCATAGTGATACTTTCTAAGGCCCACTTGACTTCACATTCCAGGATGTCTGGCTCTAGGTCAGTGATCACATCATCATGATTATCTGGGTCGTGAAGCTCTTTTTTGTACAGTTCTTCTGTGTATTCTTGCCACCTCTTCTTAATATCTTCTGCTTCTGTTAGGTCCATACCATTTCTGTCCTTTATCGAGCCCATCTTTGCATGAAATGTTCCTTTGGTATCTCTGATTTTCTTGAAGAGATCCCTAGTCTTTCCCATTCTGTTGTTTTCCTCTATTTCTTTGCATTGGTCGCTGAAGAAGGCTTTCTTATCTCTTCTTCCTATTCTTTGGAACTCTGCATTCAGATGTTTATATCTTTCCTTTTCTCCTTTGCTTTTCGCTTCTCTTCTTTTCACAGCTATTTGCAAGGCCTCCCCAGACAGCCATTTTGCTTTTTTGCATTTCTTTTCCATGGGGATGGTCTTGATCCCTGTCTCCTGTACAATGTCACGAACCTCATTCCATAGTTCATCAGGCACTCTATCTATCAGATCTAGGCCCTTAAATCTATTTCTCACTTCCACTGTATAATCATAAGGGATTTGATTTAGGTCATACCTGAATGGTCTAGTGGTTTTCCCTACTTTCTTCAATTTCAGTCTGAATTTGGCAATAAGGAGTTCATGGTCCGAGCCACAGTCAGCTCCTGGTCTTGTTTTTGCTGATTGTATAGAGCTTCTCCATCTTTGGCTGCAAAGAATATAATCGATCTGATTTCAGTGTTGACCATCTGGTGATGTCCATGTATAGAGTCTTTTCTTGTGTTGTTGGAAAAGGGTATTTGCTATGACCAGTGCAATTTCTTGGCAAAACTCTATTAGTCTTTGCCCTGCTTCATTCCGTATTCCAAGGCCAAATTTGCCTGTTACTCCAGGTGTTTCTTGACTTCCTACTTTTGCATTCCAGTCCCCTATAATGAAAAGGACATCTTTTTTGGGTGTTAGTTCTAAAAGGTCTTGTAGGTCTTCATAGAACCGTTCAACTTCAGCTTCTTCAGCATTACTGGTTGGGGCATAGACCTGGATTACTGTGGCATTGAATGGTTTGCCTTGGAAGCGAACAGAGATCATTCTGTCGTTTTTGAGATTGCGTCCAAGTACTGCATTTCGGACTCTTTTTGTTGACCATGATGGCTACTCCATTTCTTCTGAGGGAATCCTGTCCAGAGTAGTAGATATAATGGTCCTCTGAGTTAAATTCACCCACTCCAGTCCATTTTAGTTTGCTAATTCCTAGAATGTCAACAGTCACTCTTGCCATCTCTTGTTTAACCACTTCCAATTTGCCTTGATTCATGGACCTGACATTCCAGGTTCCTATGCAATATTGTTCTTTACACCCTCGGACTTTGCTTCTATCACCAGACACATCTACAGCTGGGTATTCTTTCTGCTTTGGTTCCATCCCTTCATTCTTTCTGGAGTTATTTCTCCACTGATCTCCAGTAGCATATTGGGCCCCTACTTACCTGGGGAGTTTCTCTTTCAGTATCCTATCATTTTGCCTTTTCATACTGTTCATGGGGTTCTCAAGGCAAGAATACTGAAGTGGTTTGCCATTCCCTTCTCCAGCGGACCACACCCTGTCAGATCTCTCCACCCCACACCCTGTCAGATCTCTCCACCATGACCCGCCCATCCTGGGTGGAAAGACATTAAGGGTATTAAAATATTAATATCCTTAGAGGGGGAAGAGGGATGATACGTGAGGGGAGGAGATAAAGACACAGAGACAATTTGAGAAAGTGTGAGGGCAAGGAAAGAGACAAACATGCAGAGAATCTGCTAGAAAGAAGGAAGAGAGGCTGAGAGGCGGAAATACAGGCATCCAGAGCGGGATGGGTGCCCAGATGGACGGAGGGACTGACAAATGGACAGGTAAACAGAGGGACAGAGAGAGAGAGCACAACACAGCCAGAGGAGCCCCACGGCTAGAGGAGCGCCACGGCTAGAGGAGCGCCACGGAGAGAGAGCTGGAGAGAGGAAGCTGGAGGCAGGCGGGGTGTGTAAAGAAAGACAAAGCACAGACAGAGCTAGATTAGGAGAAAGAAAAGTGAAAGTGAAGTAGTAGACTGTAGCCCACCAGGCTCCTCTGTCCATGGAATTCTCCAGGCAAGAATACTGGAATGGGTTGCCATTTCCTTCTCCAACAAAGATTCAAAAAGGAGAAGATATCAAGGTATTAGGTAGGTAGAATAGGGAAAAGGAGTCCAAAATGGCGGTGGCTAAAAGTCAAGGAAGGGAAAAGCCCGCGAAAATAGAACAAAAGAAGGTCCGAGGACCGGAGTGAGGACCTCAGGTGAAAAAAAACACAACACTCCTGGCTGGCCCAATTTACACAGGACAGGCCCAGGGAGAGATAAACCTATAAATAGAGAAGCCAAAGCTAGCTCGCTCGCACTCACGTGCATGCTGTCTCTCTCTCTCTCTCTCTCTCTCTCTCTCTCTCTCTCTCTCTCTCCCTCTCTCTCGTGTCTTTGGATTGACATGCCCTCATGCCTTGAAGATGGATTTTCCTGCTATCTTCCAAATAAAATAGAGCTGTAACAGTGATTTGTCTAAGAGCTATAACATGGTCCATTCGAGACCTGAGAGCTATAACACGGTCTATCCAAGACCTGAGAGCAGTGACACGCCGTCACTCCAAATCTTTGTTGTGACGAGACAAAGAACCGAGGAACATACACTTGCGTGACAAAGGCAAGCAGAATAAATGTCCATGTGTACCGAGATGGAGAGGAGGAGGGGAGGAGAGAAGAGGGAAAGATGGGGAGAGGGGAAGGGGTAGGGGAAGGAGACAGACTCAGGAAGACAGAGAATGAAAGGGAAGGAAAAGACACTGCCTGAGTGGAAAGACCACACACAGAGACACGGACAGCAGAGACAGAAGGACCGAGAGAAACAGAGGAAGAGAGGAGAAAAACCGGCAAAAATTGTCACCTTCCAGCAGAACCTGGCGACAGCTCAGGCTACACAAATAAGGAGGCTGTTAGCTTTTGAAAGGATTGATTCTGCATAAACATCAGTTACACCCGGGGAACATTATTTAAAACACAAAGCCCTGACACAGGGGCTGTTACTGAGTTGAGAACAGCAATCATGTCAGGCTGGGAAAATGAAGTATCTGAAGCACAAGTTAGAGAGGGAGCCAGGGCAGACGCTGGCATTTTCCTAAGTCAGGACCCAACTCCTCATTCCAGATGCTCAGTGTGGGATCTGGGGTCTGTTGGAGCACAGAGCGGCCCCACTAGCAGGGTGTAGAGGGATGGAGCCTTTAGCCCTGGAGGTGGAGGGGGACTGCGGTGACAGGGGCAACTGGGGAGAGTCCTGGCTTTGCCAGGAATCGCCAGCATCACCCACATCGTCTCCCTCCACCATCATTTCCTGAGCACCATGCTAGGTTCTTTCTGCACTGACTCCAGAGCCCAGATGTATGCATTTTACTCTGTCAGTGCAGCCCTAGAAACCAGCTTTGGGGAGATGCAGGACTTGTCCTGGGTCACGTGGGGGTGAGGCAGTGAGGTCAGGGTCTGCGTGTGCATCTGCCTGCGTGCTCAGGTCCTGAGCTTTCTCCAGGCCACGGCTCAGCTTGTCCAACTTGCTCTGTGCCCTTGGGCAAGTCAGAGCTCTCCTAACAGCAAAGCTGGTAGAAATCTGTACCCACCCCTCTGGGTGTTACAGGCGGAAGAACTGGAGGAGCAGAGACTGAGCCACCTTTCACGCCTCCCAGCGCTGCCCACTGACCTGTGTACATGCCACAGTAGCCTCGATCCGTACTGGAATAAAAGGGGAAAACACCAGTGCTTTGGTTTTCTAGAGCAGCCATAGCAAGTACTACAAAACGGGGGACTTAAAACAGCAGAAACGTACGCTGTCATACTTCTGGAGATTGGGTGTCCAAAATGAAGGTGTGAGCAGGGCCACACTTCCTCTACAGACTCTAGGGGAGGCCCCTTCTTGCCTCTTCATAGCTCCCTTCCTAGCTCCTGGCAACCCGTGGCATTCCTTTTCTTGGACCTGCAGCACTCTAATCTCTGCCTCCATTGTCACATGGCCTCTTCCTCGTGTCTGTCTTTTCCTCTCCTAACAATGACACCATCTACCGGGTTTAGTGTCCATTCACTAATGGATTAGATTAGTGCACACACTAATCTCTTATGACCTTATCTTAATTAAATCTGCAAAGACTCTATCTCCAGAAAAGTTCACATTCTGAGGTTCTAGGTGGACAAGAGTTTGGGGGGACACTACTCAACCCACAGCTCAGAACCCAGAGACACGTCCTCAAGCTGAGGAGGACAGCGGGACAGAGCCAAGACTGTAATCCTGGCCTTTGGTCTTAACTCCAGTGCTACTGACACCGTAGCAGCCCTCCCAACTCCAGGCTCTGCATGTTACACCGTGGTATTTACAAAGCCCGTGAAAGCTCAGAAAAAGGACCATGGTGAAGCCATGTCTCCTTCATTTGAGAGGAGAAAAGACCAACAGTAATTAAGTACCTAACACACCCCAGGCAGAACAGAGGTTGGCAAACTTCCCCATACAGAAATCCACAGTCAACATCTTAGGCTTTACAGCCCATATGGCCTCTGTTCCAACCACTCAATTCTGCTTTTATAGTGCACAATCAGCCATAGAAAATATGTAACGATGATATGCAAAATGCAATGAATGAGCAGGGCTATGTTTCAACAAAACTGTATTTACAAAAAGACACAGTAGGCTGAACCACCATCTCCTGTTTTACATGGGAAAACCTGCAGGTCGGTTGGAGTCAGGGTTTGAACCAAGGTATGTCCAACTCCAGAATACACATTCCTTCTCCTACACAATTTCTTCTGAACCTCACTCTTCTCATCTGTAAAATGGGAACAGCATCTTTCTAGCTCCCAACCATGTAGGATTATTGTGGGAATGATGCAGTGAGAGGGTGCACAGGACCATGTTTTCTAAACCCTAAAATCCAATGCAAATCTATTTACTGTTCATTCAGTCAAAAAATATTTGAGCACCTACTGTATGCCTGGTACTGAGATGATTACTATTATTAATATTTTTTTAATTGAATGCTTAATTTTATCTATATGTAATGCTGTTACAACTGGTGGCTCAGCAGTAAAAGAACCCTCCTGCCATGCAGGAGGTGCGGAGATGCAGGTTGGGTCCCTGGGTTGGGAAGATCCCCTGGCAGGAGGAAATGGCAACTCACTCCAGAGTACTTGCCTGGAGAATCCCATGGACAGAGGAGCATGGTGGGCTACAGTCCATGGGTCCCAAAGAACTGGACAGGTGAATGACTAAAAAACAAACAAACACTTTTACAACCCCCTATGTTGTCTTTAATTTTTTCAGCATTTTCTCAGATGAATCTTAAAAGTTAGTGAAAGAATAATATAATGAACACCCATACTTTTTGGATTCAACAGTTGTTAGCAATATGACAAATGCATATTATCTTTCTGTTTATGAAATTACCAGTCTATTAATTTACCTTCTGTGATCTCTATTATTATGCCTTTCCTTTGGTATCACTCTGCCTCTCTTCTGTCACCTATTAATTCCAGCCACTAAGATGTCTTGAAGCATCTCTCCAGTTCTAACAATCTAATTTTTCTTTTTTTTTTTTTTTTTTCCTGATAATACTGGTTTCAAAACAGTCACTCAAGTCCTGCCAGGTTGAGTGAGGCTGCCATCCCCTCCCAAGCGGTTTGCGTGAATGTGAAGCAGCATTTGGATTCCGATGGCCCGAGTCAGCTGAGCCCAGCGCAGGGAGAGCATTAGGCAGGGCGGCTGGGAACAGATGCTGACGCGGCCCCCTGTTACTAAGCACCAGGAAACGTTTGTGTCACTCAGAGAGAGGTGCGAATGGATGACTCAGGACCCAGGCAGTGACAAGCCCCCCATGGGTGCAGATGAATCCTTCTCTGATGGCAACAGGCTGCCTGTTTCCTGAGCTCCCAGAGAGGGAGGGAGGAGCTGGGGACAGGGCTTGTCAGGAATCAGCTTCCCTCCTCCCCACCCCTCACACGCCCTGCCTCGGGGTCCAGGAGGAGCTGTGGAGCACAGACAGGAGGCAGGCTTGTCTCCCAGCTTCAGTCACCATGGGACCCTGGGTGAGTCCCATAAACTCTGAGCCTCCACTTTCTTATCTGAAAAATGGAGATATTAACACCTGGCTGGCAGAGTTAGCACGGAAAATAAGTTAGACGATATATGCAAAATGTCTTACACACAGAAGGTATCCAACGGCTGGCAGAAAGTAGCATCATCTCATTCCTGCAAAACTGCAAGGACTGCAACTTGAGAATGTAAGGAGCTCAGTGCAGGAAGGAAAAGGAGGACTTGGGGCCTCATAGTGTCGATTTACTCAAATATTTTTGTTGATGTCTAATTTGGCCCTGGGCTGCCTCCTGGGCAAATACAGGAATAGGTATGACATAGCATGTGCGGGGGAGGAAGAGAAAAACAACCAAAAAAAGTAAACCTTGCAACATAACTGGGGCCTTAGGACTATAAAAGAAGAAGTCATTCCACCCACCCAGCCCTGGGTAGTGAGTAGCCAGACAAGGCTTTTTGGAGGAGGTAATATTGCAGCTGAGACAAAAAGGCTGAGCAGAAACTAACCACATGGAGGGTGGTATGAGACAAGGGTGTTCCAGGCAGAGGGAACAGAATATGTGAAGGTCTGGCTGTAACAGAGGATATATCCTGGTTGGGGGAACTTCAAACGACGTAGGGAAGTTGAGTATCAAGGAGGAGGTGAGGTTTAGCAAAGGATGGGACAGCAGAGGCTGCTGGGAGACAAGGTTATGTGCGCGCCAGGCCTTGGTGGTCCTGCACTCATCCTGGGAGCTACAGGCATCCACCAAAGGGCTCTAGAATCAGATCCTGCTTTTATTCAGACTGATAACACAGGCTGTGATTTTAGGTAAATTATTATGGCAACAACAACAACAGTAATAATAGTTCATGATTATTGAACACTCATAATATGCCAGGAAATGTTTCCAGCCTTCTTCATCCTCACGAAAACACAGTGATGACAATGATGGGATCATCCTTGCTTCCTAGAAGACGGAGCCAAGTTCCCGTTTTGAGGATTAGAGCTGTTTTGAGACCGGCTAAAGACCCTGTTAGGGACAGTGTCAGGACAGCTGCTGGCACATGGAGATGGCTTTATGAAGATTAGCTGGTACAAGGCTTCTAGGCAGGGGTGGGCTGGCACAGGGAAGCAGATTGGGCTTTTTGAAAGTCAGAGCCTTTGAGCAATGGGAATGCTGTCTCTTGAGGGCTTGCTTGCTCCTGCTGGCCACGGCAGGCATGCAACCTGAGCGGGGATGGCCATTTTCTGGGATGGTGGTGGAGGAGTCAGGCTTCCTGGGGAGCGCTGTTTTATCATGGTGACAGTCACAACAATGGCTGTTCACTGAAAAAGTGAGGGGGAGGAGGAAGAGAAGAAGAGATGGACGAGGCCACCCATCATCTGTATGGTTTGGGGGACAAAGAGAAAATGATTGTGAGTGTCCGTTGCCCATCTGTGAAATAGGGACAATGAAATTCAGCTTACAGGGACATGGTCAGGACTAATGAGACAGAAGATATAGAAGCCCCTCACCATAGTCAGGCCCAAACAGATGCCTTGATAAGGGGCTGCTGTATCTTGGAAATGCATTTGTTCATTTCAAAGATGTTTACCCAGCACTTACCACCAGAGGTTGGAGGTTAAGCCTTCAGAAAAGAGCAAAACAGACAGGCTTTGCTCTCCTAGAACTTATAGCTCAGTTAATAGACTGCAAGTCCCTGTCTCTGTACCTGTATATCACTATCTCTACTGTTGTTCAGTTGCTAAGTCGTGCCCAACTCTCTGTGACACTATGGACAGAAGCACACCAGGCCTCCCTGTTCCTCACTACCTCCTGGAGTTTGCTCAAATTCATGTCCATTGAGTCAGTGATGCTAACTAAACATTTCATACTCTGCCACTCTCTTCTCCTTTTGCCTTTAATCTTTCCCATCAGGAAAAGCATCAGGGTCTTTTCCAATGAGTTGGCTCTTCGCATCAGGGGATTCACGTATTGTAGCTTCAGCTTCAGCATCAGTCTTTCCAATAAATATTCAGGGTGGATTTCCTTTCGGATTCACTGCTTTAATTCCCTTGCAGTCCACGGGACTATCAAGAGTCTTCTCAAGCACCATGATTCAAAAGTGTCAATTCTTTGGTGCTCAGCTTTCTTTATGGTACAAGTCTCACATTCATATATGACTGCTGGAAAAATCATAGCTTGACTATACAGACCTTTGCCAGCAAAGTGATATCTTCACTTTTTAATATGCTGTCTAGGTTGTTGATTTGGAAAATTCTGAAAGAGATGGGAATACCAGACCACCTGACCTGCCTCTTGAGAAATCTGTATGCAGGTCAGGAAGCAACAGTTAGAACTGGACATGGAACAGACTGGTTCCAAATAGGAAAAGGAGTACGTCAAGGCTGTATATTGTCACCCTGATTATTTAACTTCTATGTGGAGTACATCATGAGAAATGCTGGGCTGAAAGAAGCACAAGCTGGAATCAAGATTGCCGGGAGAAATATCAATAACCTCAGATATGCAGATGACACCACCCTTATGGCAGAAAGTGAAGAGGAACTAAAAAGTGATGAAAGTGAAAGAGGAGAGGGAAAAAGTTGGCTTAAAGCTCAACATTCAGAAAACTAAGATCATGGCATTTGGCCCCATCATTTCATAGGAAATAGATGGGGAAACAGTGGAAACAGTGTCAGACTTTATTTTTTGGGCTCCAAAATCACTGCAGATGGTGACTGCAGCCATGAAATTAAAAGATGCTTACTCCTTGGAAGGAAAGTTATGACCAACCTAGATAGCATATTAAAAAGCAGAGATATTACTTTGCCAACAGAAGTCCGTCTAGTCAAGGCTATGGTTTTTCCAGTGGTCATGTATGGATGTGAGAGTTTGACTGTGAAGAAAGCTGAGCACCAAAGAACTGATTCTTTTGAACTGTGGTGTTGGAGAAGACTCTTGAGAGTCCCTTGGACTGCAAGGAGATCCAACCAGTCCATTCTGAAGGAGATCAGTCCTGGGATTTCTTTGGAAGGAATGATGCTAAAGCTGAAACTCCAGTACTTTGGCCACCTCATGCGAAGAGTTGACTCATTGGAAAAGACCCTAATGCTGGGAGAGATTGGGGGCAGGAGGAGAAGGGGACGAAAGAGGATGAGATGGCTGGATGGCATCACCGACTCATGAGATGGCTGGATGGCATCACCGACTCGATGCACATGAGTTTGGGTGAACCCCGGGAGTTGGTGATGAACAGGGTGGCCTGGTGTGTTGTGATTCATGGGGTCGCAGAGTCAGACACGACTGAGCGACTGAACTGAACTCAACTAGGTTTGTCATAGTTTTTCCCTCAAGGAGCAAGAGTCTTTAAATTTTATGGCTGCAGTCACCATCCTCAGTGATTTTGGAGCCCAAGAAAATAAAGTCTCTCAGTGTTTCCACTGTTTCCCCATCTATTTGCCATGAAATGATGGGATTGGATTCCATGATCTTAGTTTTTTGAATGTTGAGTTTTAAGCCAGCTTTTTTACTCTCCTGTTTCACCTTCATCAAGATGCGCTCTTCACTGTCTGCCATTAGAGTGGGTATCATCTACATATCTGAAGTTGTTGATATTTCTCCCAACAATCTTGATTCTAACTTATGATTCATCCAGCCCAGCATTTCACATGATATACTCTGCATATAGGTTAAATAAACAAGGTGACAATATACAGCCTTGTCATGTGAGCTCAGTCATGTCCGACTCTTTGTTACCCCATGGACTGTAGCCCGTCAGGCTCCTCTCTCCCTGGGGATTCTCCAGGCAAGAATAGTGGAGTAGGTTGATAGGCCCTCCTCCAGGGGATCTTCCCCACCCATGTCTCCCTCATCATATGCAGTTTCTTTACCATCTGAGCCGCAAGAGAAGCCCACAGCCTCGTCATACTCCTTTCCCAACTTTCAGTCAGTCCATTGTTCCATGTCCAGTTCTAACTGTTGCTTCTTGACCTGCACACAGATTTTTCAAGAGGCAGGTCAGGTGGTCTGGTATACCCACCTCTTTCAGAATTTTCCACAGTTTACTAAGATTCACAAAGTCAAAGGCTTTCATGCAGTCAATGAAGCAGAAGTAGTGACTCCATGGACTGTAGCCCACCAGGCTCCTCTGTCCATGGAATTCTTCAGGGAAGGATTCTCCAGGCAAGAATACTGCAGTGGGTAGCCATTCTCTTCTCCAGGGGATCTTCCTGATCCAGGGATTAAACCCGGGTCTCCTGCTCTGCAGGCAGATTCTTTGCTGTCTGAGCCACCAGGGAGATCCAACTATATCTATAACTACATTCATATCTGTGTCTATATCATAATTAAAAATTACAATAGATGCAAAAAAATATATATAGGATACTATGAGACCATACAGCAGACGGGTTCATTTAACCCAGGGAGTTGGGGGTGGAAGTTGGGTATCTGGGGAAGCAGATGTCCCTGGAGAGTGTCTGCCCCTGAAGCGACAGCAGCCAGCAGCCTGGAGAAGTTCTGTCATCCCTGGGCTTTCCCCCAGGGATCCAGGATAATGTGTGATTCCCCCAGCCCACCCCCCTCCAACACACACACTCTGAGGAGATCCTTCTTTGCCAAAAAGCCAGCACCTCCTCCCTGTACTTGAGCTGACCCGCTCAGTCTTAGAAAGCCTCCTCCTCATTCAGTCTCACTTCCATTTTCCCGCCCCTTGCAAATGCCATCATTATATTCAAAAGAAACCAAAAAGGTTCAGTGACAATGCTGAAGCTTGATCTCAGAGGGAAGCTCACTGAGGTGGGCTCCAGAGGAGGCAGGGAGCTGTGTTCTGCTGAAACCCTGTTGCCTGGAGATGGGGGTGGGGGGACTCTGGTGACCAGAGATGGCAGAGGGGCTTGCTTGAGAGGGGTCGGGGAAAGCCTCCCACTGGAGAATAAACGGGCTGTGGGTCTAGCTCAGCCTTGTATTGCTGTGTGTCCCCACATGACCCTCTACCCTTGCTGGGGCTCTGCTTCACATTTATACAATGATAGGATGAGCGCTAAGGGTCAGTCCAGCTCAGATTTCTGGTAACCTTATGTGACCTTCCAAGAAGGAGAGGGTGGAAATGTAAGGATGGGGGAGGCAGGTGAGAGAATAGCTATGGTTTCCACTGTGTGGATGTGGCCAGTATTTCCCTTGTTTTGTATCAAAGGAAATCAAGGGACTTATACAGCCAGCATGGAAATGAAAAATAATTGTAACTGTGCTACCGGGAAGAAGCTCTGGGCTGATGCCCAGACCCTGCCACTTATCAGCTGAGAAACAGCGCACGACTCCTCTCCGAGCCTCAGTTTCCCCATGAACAGATCACGGATAACAACCCCTAACTCTTGGGTTATATGAGGATGGCAGGAGGGAACAGGAGCGCCATGAAGGGAGGGTCTCAGTCATGCTCCCTGCAGTCCAGGGCCTGCAACACGGTACAGATGCCCACCCTGATGTTTACTGGATGGATGAATGAGTGAGCGAATGAGTGGACGTGAACGGAGCTAAACCACTTCACAGATACACTCACTTTATTTTTTGCGATTCTCACTAACAAAAGCCTGCTTCTCAGGCTGAAACCCTGAAAGTTACTCAAGCTGGGAAAACTAGCGTTCTTAACCCAACCTCTAAGTCTTTTGTCAGTCTAGAGAAGCATATGGGCCATCTTCGAATAATGTTTTTAAACGCATAAGATCAAAGGCAAAAAGCATAACATAAGAAGCCATTTATCACAACACTTCTTAAAAAAGCTAACGGGCATATAATAATACATACGCTTCTTTATTGACACATTAAATAAAAAGATCTAGTAAAAGATGTAATAACAACTGCAAATGGGAAGCAGTGAAGAGAATAACTATATTTTAAGACATTTGGAACAAATGAAACAACAAACGAAGGATGATATAAAACTACATGATTTCTATTGGCAAAAAAGTCACAGGTGCTATTAACACACCCATGTCTGCAATAGAGGGAAATGCCAAATTCCGGTAAGAAGTCGGTGAGAGTGAAAATGTATCAGTAGGGAATTTCAAACCAGCAAAGACTCCGGGTGGAGAGGCTCAGTCTGGACTTTGAGAGAGAAAGCTTCTCTGAGTATCTGTCCGTCTGTGAATATAACCAAAAGCTTGGGTGCAGATAAGAAGAGACAGGAAATTAAGATTCAGCTATGATCACACCAAAATCATTCCTTCCTGGAAGGGCATATGTGGTGTGGGGAGAGGCGGACAGACGCTCGTTTTAAAAAAGAAAATTTTAAACTCTTAACGGTACGTGCTCACCAATCCCCCACAAACCTCCCTCTCTGAACTTCGCTTTTCTTGTCTGTAAATGCATCACCATGATGTTGGGTGACGGAGGACAAGATGGTTGGATGACATCATCAACTCAATGGACGTGAGTTTGAGCAAACTCTGGGAGATAGTGAAAGACAAAGAAGCCTGGAGTGATAGAGTCCACGGGATCGCAGAGAGCTGGACATAGCGACTGACCAACAATAACAATGCTCCCTCAGTGCCTGGGAGACTGGGTGAGATGAACGAGGCAATACACTGTGCGCAGAGATGTCAGCGCTACCCCTCAACGTCCTGCTTCTATACTTCCCTGGGTGAGACAAGGCTTTTGCAGTCACTCACACTTAGAGCTGCTGAGCGCACCGTAGCAGGGTGCATGGTCCCATCCCTGAGCACGTACTAGGTACCAGGCCATCTGCTAGATAGTCAGCATTCAGAGGGGCCCAGATAAAGCCCTGTCCTCAAGAAGTTCATAGCTGCGGCCAGAGGCAACACGATTTATAAAGCTGAGAGAATGCCTACAACATAGATGCATAAAACTGCATGAGATCCCCAAGAAGGGATTCAAGCAATGAATTCTTCCTGGGCTGGTTGGGGAAGGATTCTTGGGAGGAGGCAGCAATGCTGACTCTTGAAGGAAGCGGGAGAGACAAGGATGAGGGTGAGGGGGAGGAAAGGCAGAAAAAATGAGAAAGCAAACAGGTGTCGGAGGACAGAACAATCAGAGCAGCTAAAATATGCAAGAGAGAAGCGTTGGGGAAATAGGCAGCAAGCCCACTGGTAAAGGTGAGGGGTGGGTAGGACGAGAGGAGTCAGCGCCCAGCAGGCTCTGCTGTGTGTATGCCATGTTGTTCTTTAGTCGCTAATTTGTGGCTGACACTTTGGGGACCCTATGAACTGTAGCCATTACTTTGCTAACAAAGGTCCGTCTAGACAAGGCTATGGTTTTTCCAATAGTCATGAATGGATGTGAAAGCTGGACTATAAAGAAAGCTGACCACCAAAGAATTGATGCTTTTGAACTGTACTATTGGAGAAGACTTTTGAAAGTCCCTTGGACTACAAGGAGATCCAACCAGTCCATCCTAGGGGAGATCAGTCCTGAGTGTTCATTGGAAGGACTGATGTTGAAGCTGAAACACCAATACTTTGGCCACCTAATGAGAAGAGCTGACTCATTTGAAAAGACCCTGATGCTGGGAAAGATTGAAGGTGGGAGGAAAAGGGGATGACAGAGGATGAGATGGCTGGACGGCATCACCGACTCAATGGACATGAGTTTGGGTAAACTCTGGGAGTTGGTGATAGACGGGGAGGCCTGGTGTGCTGTGGTTCATGGGGTCGCAAAGAGTCGGACACGACTGAGTGACTGAACTGAACTGGACTGTACCCCACCATGCTCCTCTGTCCATGGAATTTCCCAGGCAAGAATACTGGAGTGGGCTGCCATTTCCTACTCCAAGGTATCATTCCCACCTAGGGATTGAACCTGAATCTCCTGCATTGGCATGCGGATTCTTTACTACTGAGCCACCAGGGAAGCCCATGTGTATATTATGCTATGCTATGCTATGCTAAGTCACTTCAGTGGTGTCCGACTCTGTGTGACCCCATAGATGGCAGCCCACCAGGCTTCCCCGTCCCTGGGATTCTCCAGGCAAAAACACTGCAGTGGGTTGCCACTTCCTTCTCCAATGCATGAAAGTGAAAAGTGAAAGTGAAGTTGCTCAGTCATGTCCGACTCTTAGCGACCCCATGGACTGCAGCCCACCAGGCTCCTCCGTCCGTGGGATTTTCCAGGCAAGAGTACTGGAGTGGGGTGCCATTGCCTTCTCTGATGTGTATATTATAGACCATCTCAAATTTAACCCCCTAACGCAGGTCTTACTACCTCGTTCAAAAGATGAGACAACTAGGAATTGAACTGTGCTCCCAAGTGCATGTTCTCCCAGCAGTGTGGTACCAATGCCACTCACTGAACACTGCGCTTCCTGAAATTCCACCCAAGTAGGAATCAAGGAACAAAATGCTTTAGGAACAGGCCTTTGGTGATTGGGGGTGTTGTTTCCCCAATCCTCACCCCTTTTCCTTGCCTTGTACATTCCATCTTCTCTGATCCTGGCAGTTCCAGCTGCCAGTCTGCAGGGCTCCCTGGGTGATGCTGAACACAGGGAGTACGGGGCGATAATGGTGACTCCAGCCTGCTCTGCAGACAGCTGCCAACAAGCAGCCGGGCTGAGCTGGGCTCTGGGGCTTCTCTCCTACCTGCCCCAAGCCCACAGTGCCAGGGCCTCTGCTTCTGGCTGCTGGCTGAGCCTCTGCCACAAGTTGGCATGTGGCTCCCTGGGCCAGCTCAGGGGTGGGAGTGAATGACCCCTGCCTCCCTTCCAAGGACCCAGCCAGTAGCTGTAGTGGATCTTAGAGCCTAAGACTCACCAACTTATTGCTTTGATACGGGGAGAAGCTTCTGGAAAGTGTTTGGAGGAATAGGGGCAGGCAGCAACTTTCCTTCCCAACCTCAAGAGCTTCTCTTTAGCCAGGGCAGGTTAGACACTCTGCGAACAATTGTCTTTGAAGATTCTTTTCTCTTTCATCCAAACCAAATTGAGCACATTCTCCATGGCCTCACTGAATACGGAGTGTGTGTCATTTTTACTAATCATAGAGTGATAACGAAGACAATGAATTCGCTACTTGCATTATCTCATGCAAGTATGTGTTAACTGCTCAGTCATGCCTAACTCTTTGTGACTACACCGTCTATAACCCACCAGGCTCCTCTGTTCATGGAATCCTCCAGGCAAGAATACTGGAGTGGGTGGCCACGCCCTCTTCCAGGGGATCCTCCTGACCCAGAGATCAAACCTGGGTCTCCTGCATTGCAGGCAGATTCTTTACCATCTGAGCTGCCAGGGAAGCCTACCTCACATAGTATTCACAGCAATTCTGCAAGAGAAGGCTGTGCAAAGCCATTGTACAGAAACTGAGACTAACGGGTACAGAGATTCAACTTCAGCTCATTCCATGAGCTTAGTGTCTATGGCCCATCTTCTCTGAGAGGGTCGCAGTGGAAAGTCCAGGACTTGCTTTAAGAAGGATATGGTGGGTGTTTGAGCAGAAAAGGAAGGAGGAAGGAAAGGAGAGATTGAGAGAGGGAAAGGGAGGAGAAGAGCCAAGTTTTATTTTTCCCACTAGACTGTGAGTTTCTAAAGGCAGGGATCTCTGTAGCTCCATGCCTAATACAATGGCATTTAACAGAGGGTCACACCATACTGAATCAGTCATGAATATTCATTGGAAGGACTGATGCTGAAGCTGAAACTCCAATAATTTGGCCACCTGATGCGAAGAACTGACTCATTTGAAAAGACCCTGATGCTGGGAAAGATTGAAGGCAGGAGGAGAGGGAGACGACAGAGGATGAGATGGTTGGATGGCATCACCAACTCGATGGACGTGAGTTTGAGTAAGCTCAGGGAGTTGGTGATGGACAGGGAAACCTGGCATGCTGCAGTCCATGGGGTCGCAAAAAGTCAGACATGAGTGAGCGACTGAACTGAACTGACACATACTTATTGAATATTTAAATAAATGGATAGACGTATAAACAAACATGAGCAGACTCACTGAGGAATTAATGAGAGAATGAATGTCACTGAGCCAATTTCCTGGTAAATTGTTCCTTAAATGAATCTGAGCTTTCAAGAGAGCTGAAGGCCCCCATCTTCTTGATGGCTCCTCTTGTGGGATTAAAGTAACACAGTTTGGGGAGGAAATGAGAAGACAGAAATGAAGACCAAGGTGAAACCCTCTGCCCACTAAGACCCCATGACACATGCTGTTGTTCCATCGGTATAAATTTTCAATTATGCCACATGACTAAGTTCTAGAGATCCATTGTACTACACAGCACCCGTCATTAACAAGAAGCAACTGTGCAATTAAGACATTTGTTAACAAGGTAGATCTCTGGGACTTCCCTGGTGGTCCAGTGGCTAAGATTCTACACTTCCAATGCAGGGGACCCGGATTTAATCCCTGGTCAGGGAACTAGATCCCACAAACCAAAAACGGAGATTAAAGATCCTGCCACACCTAAGACCCAGTGCAGCCAAATAAATAAACATTTAAAAAAAGACGGCAGACCTCTGGTTAAAGTGTGCTTACCACAAACTGATCAACCAACAAACCAACCAAAAGGTCAGGAGGTAATTTTTGGAGGTGATGGATATGTTTATTATCTTTAATGGAGTGATGGTTTCTTGAGTACGTGCATATGTGCAAACTCATCAAATTGTATACATTAAAGAGGTGTTTTTGTTTGTTTTCATGTCAATCATCCTTTGATACAGGTGTTAATCACGAAAACACAAAGATTCCTCATAATCCCGAGCCACTGAACAGGCCATGGTGTCCAAACCTCACGTTCACAAGGGCAGCCTCCAGCCCTTACGTTCCTCAGCACACCTGTCCTCCTAGGTGGCTGCCAGGACGAGCCCTCATGCCTTGATCACCTCCTGACCATAGACGGTCACAGCTCTGTGTGCTCTGGGCCTCTGGATATGGTGGTTCCATGTGGAGGGCACGAAGACAGGGAGGAACTCATTAAAGTCCCAGTAAGTGAATGGGCTCAGCCTTTTGGGAAATATGACATCAGAGGGGCACCCTGAGAACGAGACAATCCTAGCAAGTCCCTTAAAGCTTCCTGACTACAATGGCCAAGAGGTGAAAAAGCACTGGACTTCACCTTCACTTTTCACTGTCATGCATTGGAGGAGGAAATGGCAACCCACTCCAGTGTTCTTGCCTGGAGAATCCCAGGGACGGGGAAGCCTGGTGGGCTGCCGTCTATGGGGTTGCATAGAGCTGGACATGACTGAAGCAACTTAGCGGCAGCAGCTCATTGTACTTTTTAGAATCCACATATAAGTACAATCATACAGAAGAAGAGACAAACCCACAGATACAGAGAACACACAAGTGGTTACTAGTAGCAGTGGGGATAATACAGGGTTGGGGGAGTGGGAGGCACAGATTACTGGGGGTCAGATAGGCCCTGCTGCTGCTGCTAAGTCGCTTCGGTCATGCCCGACTCCGTGCGACCCCATAGATGGCAGCCCACCAGGCTCCCCCGTCCCTGGGACTCTCCAGGCAAGAACACTGGAGTGGGTTGCCATTTCTTTCTCCAATAGGGCATATTATACAACGTGGGGAATATAGCCAACATTTTGTAATAACTGTAAATGGAAAGTAACCTTTCAAAATTGTACAAAAATAAATTTTCAAATTAAAAAAAGCAAAAATAATAGTAATAATAAACACACACACACAGTAAGAATCTGGAGACTTAGATTCCCAGTTGGTTCTGTTACATTCTGACTCTGATCATGGGAAAGTCCTTCCACTCTTTGGGCTTCAGTTTCCCCATCTGTGAAGAGAGGGCTGGACTTAACGCTACTTCAGAAGTCACTCGAGCCCCCTGAGGAAGAAGGCTGGGGGCACCCAGGTGCCCTGTGTTTCAGCAGAGCTTGGGGGATGTTTCCTGATTCTCTAGGCTGGTGGAGGGGCTCCTGCCAAGTCCAGGAGGCACAGGTCTCCTGCCCACAGCTCAGCAGGGCCCGCCCCTGCCCTGCCCTCATCCCTCACCCAGGCCACACGGCTGAGCCCCACTGTGTACCACCTGGCTGGTGGAGCTGGGAGAGATGGCCCTTGTCTTCAAAGACCGCTTATTCCCATGGAGAGGCCCTACAAACACACTGGGAAAGGAACTAAGGGCAGAACTGCCAAATTAGCATCAGCAAGCACAGGGTTCGTTGTTCCACCGGTTCCTTGCCTGTAGGCAGTGCTGTACATTCACAAAGTGATGTCACACACATCACCTTACTGGACCATCACAGTGGTCCTTGCTTTGCTGTTTTCATTTAACAGCCCCTGTGAGACAGAAGGCCCTGCTTAAAATCAGATCCCTCAATTTCTGGGCAGTATCCATGGCTTGTAGTGTTCAGGGAGGGCTTCCCGGAGGAGAGAGGCTTTGAGCTGAGCCTTGAGTGTGGCTGGAGGAGGAAGAGTTTGTATCCAGGGTAATGTGTGCGGGCAGTGAAAGAGACCATATGCCCATCAAGGGAAAGGAAGCCTGAAGAATGCAATTCTATCCCATAATGTAGGGGAATCTATCTTATAGCTGCAGGGGGGAGATAACATTCCGAGTATTGTTGGAACAAAGGAACAAAAGAAATGTGGAAAGAGAACAATTTGAGCCATCAGAAAGAATTTGGGATGCCAGTGAGAGAACTGTGAGCTGGGGTCCCAGCTCTGCCTGGAAGCTTCACTGTGTGACCTCAAGAGAATCACTTGGCCTCCCTGAGCTCGGCTTTCTTACTGATCAGATGCAGATGACAGCACCTCCCTCTCAGGACAGAGATGAAAACAAAATGAGATAAACCACCTATAGCACTGCGTGCTTCCCAGCACCAATGGGAGCCCATCTACTGTGAAGTCCCTCTTACCGTCTTTCTTAGCCCCAGGGGGCCTGCTGTCCCTGGCATGGTGGTTAGAAGGTTAGAAGAAAATCCCATTTTCCAAGAGACTTCAGCTTCTGCAGAACGCACAGCACTTCTTCCAGCCTACAAACAATGACTTTATAAAATGTAAATTCCAAGCAACAAAAGCCTGGGTCCAGTCTATTGGCTACTTATCAAAAAATATAGTAGTGGATAGCGAGTGACGGTAATTAAACACTAGTTAATTCAGTTACGGAAAAGAACTATTGCTACTTTGAAGCATCGAGGTTATCTCTGGCACCATTTAATGAATGGGGTTTATATGTGGTGGAAATCACTAGGTAATTGCCTGCTGATCATCCGTAATTACAAGACTGTTAGCTATGCAAAGCCTGAAATAATGATTTCTAATTTCTTTAGGATCAACAAAACAAGCAACCATCTATCTGTTCCCCCATCCATCCAGCCATCCGTCCGTCCGTCCATCCATTTCATCTACCCTCCGTTACAAAGATACTTGCTGAGCATGGGCTACACCCTCTCCTGTGATTTGAAGAGTCAGAAGTACAGATAAGACGTGGTCATGGTCTGTTATTATTGCTGTTAGTTGCTTAGTCATATCCGACTCTTTTGCGACCCATGGACTGTAGCCCGCCAGACTGTTCTGTCCATGGGATTGTCCAGGCAAGAACACTGGAGTGGGCCGCCATATCCTCCTCCAGAGGATCTTCTCAATCCAGGGATTGAATCTGTGTCTCCTGAATTGGCAGGCAGATTTTTTAACCACTGAGCCACTTGGGAAGTCCCCAAGTCATGTTCTGCTGCTGCTGCTGCTGCTGCTAAGTCACTTCAGTCGTGTCCGAGTCTGTGTGACCCCATAAACGGCAGCCCACCAGGCTCCTCCGTCCCTGGGATTCTCCAGGCAAGAATACTGGAGTGGGTTGCCATTTCCTTCTCCAATGCATGAAAGTGAAAAGTGAAAGTGAAGTCGCTCAGTTGTGTCCGACTCTTTGCGACCCCATGGACTGCAGCCTACCAGGCTCCTCCGTCCATGGGATTTTCCAGGCAAGAGTACTGGAATGGGGTGCCATTGCCTTCTTCAAGTCATGTTCTACCACCCTCCAAAAAGATAGCAATCTTGAAGAACCAAGAAGACAGGGCAAAAAGGTCTATGGAAAGTTGGAAGGGGAGTAGAAGCCAGAAGGGGAAATTAGTTTGGGATGAGAGGAGTGTGTGGAAGTTGGGTGTGTAGATGAAGAGAGACTTACACCTTTTCTTATCTTTGGAATTTTGAATTGTGTGCATATATATACTTACTCAAAAAATAAATGGACCTTTTATTTAAAAAATAAGTGAGAACTGGAGAAAGAAAGGCGGGGGGGCAGGGGGGTGGAGAAGAGGAAGAGAAAAATATGGCCTGAAAATAGGTTATTAGAATTGAACTTGCACCACAAGTCACAAGGTTAAATTGCAATTGGTTTCAAAGAAAATGGGGTTGAAGAAATGAAAACTTTAAATGCCAACTATTCTTCTGAATGAATCTGACATGGATATGAGTTTGAGCAAACTCCAGGAGTTAGTGGAGGACAGAAGAGCCTGGCGTGCCACAGTCCATGGGGTCACAAAGAGTCATATGACTTAGAGGCTGAAGAGTAATGATTCTCCTGAAGCTCACCTATGTCTTAACTTATATTTGCTTGACAAGAAGGTAGTGGTTCGCTTCAGTCGTATCTGACTCTGTGTGACCCCATAGACGGCAGCCCCAGGCTCCCCCTGTCCCTGGGATTCTCCAGGCAAGAACACTGGAGTGGGTTGCCATTTCCTTCTCCAATGCATGAAAGTGAAAATTGAAAGTGAAGTCGCTCAGTCGTGTCCGACTCTTTGCGACCCCATGGACTGCAGCCTACCAGACTCTTCCATCCATGGGATTTTCCAGGCAAGAGTACTGGAGTGGGGGTGCCATTGCCTTCTCCCCAGTCAAATTGGCAGATATTTTTGTCAAATGATAATTCTCAGTGCTGGCAAGGGCAAAGTGAAATGATTCTCTCCCTATTCTACTTGTGTTGGTATGAAGTGAAGTGAAGTGAAGTTGCTCAGTTGTGTCCGACTCTTTGCGATCCTGGTGGACTGTAGGCCACCAGGCTCCTCTGCCCATGGGATTCTCCAGGCAAGAATACTGGAGTGAGTTGCCATTTCCTTCTCCAGGGGATCTTCCTGACCCAGGGATCGAACTCAGGTCTCCTGCATTGCAGGCCAACGTTTATGGAGGGCAATTTGGCAAAATCTGTCAAAACTTCTGAAGTGTTCATACAGTTTGACCTAGTGATTATAGTAGTGCATTGTAAAGGACAAAAGAGCAACCAGGTAAGAAAGATGTTCAAAAATGTTCATCATAGTGTCATCAATAATGGGGTTAAAAGTGAGAATGACCAAAATATCTAACAGTGACAGTTTGATCCATTCATATAATAAGATATAAGGGGAAAATGTAAAACTATAATTTCTAGTTTATAGTTAGTGTATGGGAAAACTTTCTAACATTAGTTTCCTCCAAATCAAGAAAACACCACAAATATAAACAAATATGCATGCCCATATGATAGAAAAAAAACAAAGACTTCAAAGAAGGACTGCCACTTCCCTGGTTAGGATATGTGCCGGCAGGGGTGATGCCAGACAGCCTTAGATGTGACTGTACAATAACTGTGTGCCCTTCTGCACTCCCTCAGCTTTGAGGAATGCACATCACTCTCCCCATACACACACACACCGTGGAGAGAGCCTGTAGATTCATCCGTCAAAGTGCTTTGCATTCCTGTGGCCTACAGGTGAGTGAAGGAACCGATAACCCAGCCAAGCAGAGGCTCACTCCAGGGAATACGAATCTCAGGCACAAGAAGCTTGAGGATGTGGAAATCCACTGCTTACCAATTACCCATGATCATGCACGTCTGGAGGCTCTTCACGGTGCCCTGATATGGCCGGTCTAGTTGGGTTTACTCAGTGTTGTCACAAGCGATGGCCAGCCCTTCTAGTTTCTGGACGGGGGAATCATACAAATAGAGCTGTATCTCTAAATTGTTAAGGAACACTTCAGTTCAGAACTTCTAGGTTTGATTCAGTGTGTCTCGAGTTCTGCCACCAAAAGATTCAGATGAAGATTCAGGGGTTTTGGAGAAGGCTGATGAAAGAGGATGCTGAGTTGTAGACAATGGTGACCAGGAGGGATGTCTGTCTTGCACCTTTTGAGAGAGACCAGCAGTGGGCAGAAGCAAGGGAGAGGAGGTCTCCATCATGGCCCGTCTCCATCTGGAAGAGCACAGAGCGAGGTGGAGGGGAGGAGGACAAGCAGAGAAAGTACCTTGCTGCTGCTGCTGCTGCTGCTAAGTCACTTCAGTTGTGTCCAACTCTGTGCAACCCCATAGACGGCAGCCCACCAGGCTCCGCTGTCCCTGGGATTCTCCAGGCAAGAACACTGGAGTGGGTTGCCATTTCCTTCTCCAATGCATGAAAGTGAAAAGTGAAAGTGAAGTCGCTCAGTCGTGTCTGACTCTTTGTGACTCCATGGACTGTAGCCCACCAGGCTCCTCCATCTATGGGATTTTCCAGGCAAGAGTACTGGAGTGGGGTGCCATTGCCTTGAGCCCAGTGCTAATAGAGTTACTTGTAAAGTGAATCTCACAGTCAGCCAGGCAGACTTTATCTGCCCAGGGCCTGAGCTCAGGGACCTAGGAAGCCATGATGCACAGAGGAAACTCCTGAGCCTGGAGCACAGGAGAGGAGGTTCCAGTCCTCTGCTCTGCTGCTCATGTGAGAGAACTTGGACAGTCACTTTCATTTCCCCGGAGCCTCAGGATAATTTGCTTATTCATCTGGCAGCATATTCCCTCATTCATCCATTCATTTATCCATTCACTCAGCAAATATCTGTTGAATGTCTACTATCACGCACTGGCAGTTTAGACATAAGCAGGAAAATGGGTTCTGCATATCAAAAGAATGGGAAGGCTCTGGGTGGTACTCTTCAGGGATAATGGGGGAGCTGTGGGCTTCTCCCTCCTGGGTTTATCCTCTTGTCTCTACTTCTTAAGGATCTGGGTTGACATACAACCGTAGGCAGCAAGGAGCCACAGACATGCTATCAGAGAGATGTACAGCATAGATCAGATCAGATCAGTCACTCAGTCATGTCCGACTCTTTGTGACCCCATGAATCGCAGCATGCCAGGCTTCCCTGTCCATCACCAACTCCCGGAGGTCACTGAGACTCACGTCCATCAAGGCAGGGATGCCATCCAACCATCTCATCCTCTGTCGTCCCCTTCTCCTCTTGCCCCCAATCCCTCCCAGCATCAGAGTCTTCTCCAATGAGTTAACTCTTCGCATGAGGTGGCCAAAATACTGGAGTTTCAGCCCCAGCATCATTCCTTCCAAAGAAATTCCAGGGCTGATCTCCTTCAGAATGGACTGGTTGGATCTCCTTGCAGTCCAAGGGATTCTCAAGAGTCTTCTCCAACACCACAGTTCAAAAGCATCAATTCTTTGGCACTCAGCCTTCTTCACAGTCCAACTTTCACATCCATACATGACCACAGGAAAAACCATAGCCTTGATTAGGCGAACCTTTGTTGGCAAAGTAATGTCTCTGCTTTTGAATATGCTGTCTAGGTTGGTCATAACTTTCCTTCCAAGGAGTAAGCGTCTTTTAATTTCATGGCTGCAGTCACCATCTGCAGTGATTTTGGAGCCCAGAAAAATAAAGTCTGACACTGTACAGCATAGGGGAAGATGCAATTACCGCCCACGGGCCTGCACTGCCTGTTTTATTCTAGACAGGGCCACTGCTTGGCCTGCTGGGCTGAGTGGAGAGAAAGGAAAGAGTGTGGGGGGAGGAAGCAGGTGGAGACCGTGCTCACCGGCGAGTCCCATGGACCGTGAAGCAATTGAGCGAAGACAGTGCACAGACAGGTGCAGGAACTGACTTCTTCTGCAAACTGTGTTTTCTTTTTTTGTAGAGGAAAGACTTTGCTCTTTTAGAAATACATAAAGATATATAGTGAGCATCTATTATGTTGGCATTGGTCTACGTGTAGCAAAGACTGTGGTGTATACAAAAAAAGAGATCCTTCCCTCATGCTATTTATATTCTACTTGGGAGAAAACTGCAAACAGTTAAAAAAGGATTAAAGAGTTAAATGGCTGAAGTGTTAGTTACTGTAACAGAAGGGGGCTAGGGAGTGTTGGGGTGTGCTGGTTTACTAAGATGCTAGAAAAGGCTTGTGGAGTCATGGAGATAATTAATGGGATAAAGAATGCAGAGTGATGTAGAGCATGTGGGTTAGAGCAAGTTCTCAAGAAACTACTGCTGTTGGTGTTATTGTCAATTATGTTCTAAATTCTTTCTCTGACTGTGGGGACAGTGATGTCTATTTCATAAGATTGCTGAAAAGATTAAATTTTGAAATACATAAAAAATAAATTTACATGATGAATTCAACAGAGGATTATCGGGAGCCAGCCATGTTTCAGGCGAGACTGGCATAAATGTAAATGCACAGGATAAAGTCAGAGTGGTAAGCGAAGAAAGGAAACGAAGGCAGGGGCTGAGATAAAGATTCCTAGGGGGAGAGAAAGGACCTCTAAGGCTTGAGGAGATGACCTCTGAACAGAAGCAGGATGAAAAAGTGCTAGAGAGAACAGAGCTGGGGAAAACATGTCACAAGGGGAGGAAACAGCGGGAGCAGAGGTACAGAGGCAGCCGAGGAGGTGGCCCTGTGAGACAGCCAGGATGGAGGGGCAACCCAGACGTCCATCAACAGATGAATTCATAAAGAAATGTGGCGCACATATACAGTGGAATATCAGCCATAAAAGAACCTGAGTCAGTGCTAGTGAGGCCGATGGACCTAGAGTCTGCTATACCAAGTGAAGGAACTCAGAAAGAGAAAAAAAAATACTGTATATTAACTCGCATATATGAACCTAGAAAAATGGTGCCATGAACCTATTTTCAGGGAAAGAATAGAGACACAGATGTAGGGAATGGACTGGTGGATACAGACGGGGCAAGGGGAGGGTGGGATGGATGGAGAAAGTAGCGTTGACATATATACAGTATCTTGTGTGAAGTAGATAGCCAGTGGGAAGCTGCTATTATACATAACACAGGAAGTCCAGCCTCACGCTCTGTGATGACCTGGAGGAGTGGGATGGGGGTGGGAAGGGGGGCTTAAGAGGGAGGAGATACATGTATAATCATGGCCGATTCGAGCTGTTGTACAGCAGAAACCAACACAACACTGTGAAGCAATTTTCCTCCAATTAAAACACAAATTAAAAAAAAAAAAAAAGAAGAAGAAGCAGGGCCAGTGGGTGGTGGAGGTGACGGTGGGGATTTGGGGTTGAATTATGGATATGCAGCAAAGGTTCTGCAGGGTGTTAAACAAGAGTATGGGGATATGATTTATAATTTAAAAGCTGCCATATGGTGTGGCCAAAAATTTTTTTTAAATAAATAAATAAAGAGGGGGACTTCCTTGGTGGTCCACTGGTTAAGAACCCTTGTTTTCTAATGCAGGGGGTGTGGGTTCGATCCCAGGCCAGGCAAGAAAGAGCCCACAGGACACACAGCATAGTCACAAATAAATAATTAATTAAAGGAGAAAAAATACATAACTACACAGAGTTGTCAGAGTTATGTTTTTTTTTTTTAATTTATTATTATTATTATTTCTATGCTGTGGCAAATGCAAAGGATGTGACACATTCAAAAATCAACACACTCATTACACTCCTATTATGTGTAGGCTGCTAGATACAACAGCGTAGATAGAGACAGCCACCATTCCTTGTCCTAAGAGACTTTCTGATGATTTCACTGGCACCATGCAGATATTTAATAAATTATCACTTGATACGAACTAATATATAATACATTACACCATATCATGGTATATGGATAACACAATATTCATATTGTTATCTTTCTTGCCCCCAAAATGATAGTGTTAAAATTCACCAGCAGCTGATTCTTCAGAAGGGAGCAGCAAAAGGAAAAAAAAAAGAAGAAAAAAAAGAGAAGGCGGAAATAAGCAAGAGGGAGCAGGGGCGTGCCATCTCTCACCACTGTAGCTCTGCATGTGTGCCTATAACCTTCCTCTCATTTGACGGGTGGGCTCCCCTATTCCCATCCCAGGACACAGCTCACTCTTCACCTTCCAGAACCCAGACGCTCCCCCTCCACCGTGCCACTTGGGTTGAATTGCTGTCCACTCTGTCCACCCTCCAGGGTCCCAGATTCATCTCTGCCGAGGCATCTCACGGGACACACGAGTACGCTGTTTGCTCAAGACATTCATCCTTCTCATTTACTTGTATAGCCTCAGAGATGAACGCAGGGCCTGATGTGGCTGCTGTAATAAACATTTGCAGAAGACAGAAAGGCAGAGAGGAGAGAGGAAGAGAGGGAGGGAGGCAGGGAAGGGACAAGAGAAGAAAGAAAGTGGGGAGAAAGAGAAAGGAATCCAAGCCCTTCCTTCTTTTCCAGGCAATGCTAAATCTCACTGTGACCAGCTAGTGCTGAGTTTATTGATCAACATTTCTGAGGTATTGAACTGAGTTTCTATTGACAGAAATAACTACCAACCAGGCTAGAGAGAGAGAGCAATGTGCTGACAGCCAGCAAATCATAGCCCTGGTATCAGAGAGCCTGTCTGTGCCCGGGGGGACGATCATTAATTTCCTGTTCCTTCACAGTTACATTTCTTGGGCTGACTGACAAGTTCATTTTAGGGATTCATCAGGCCCTTTATAAATAAACTCCCTTCTTATTCCATGTTTCTAACTGCACCTGCCACCCAGATGATTGGCTGCCTGCGACTCACATAAACATTTCAAATTGCTAGCAATAGCTCAACATGGTAGTTAAAGGAAATCTTTCCATTTCTGTATTATATAATCAAGAGAGCTCAATCACCCTGGCTTAGGCACCTCTATTCTGTACACAGGACTGAAAATGTCATTCATCGCTTTCCTGCCCACTCCACACCTTTAAATAATTGATACCCAAGCATTTAGTTATATAATGGTTTGTTGGCATGCAGACCTTGACATTAAGTCCCCTGGAAAAGCTGTGTGACTCTGAAGAGGGCACTTGACCTCTCTGAGCTGTGTTCTTGCCTGAAACATGTGGATGTACTGTGAATGATTCTGCCACTAAAGAAGACAAGAGGTAGCAGCAGTGAGCATGTTTAAAGCTCGGGAGAGGAGAAGCAAACTTGTAATATTATTTCATTAATTCTCATAATAAGTCCCAGGATTGCTATCTCTATTTTACAGACAAGCAAACTGTGTCTCCTGGAAAAGAAGTGGCCTTTTCCAGGCTGGTAGATGGCAGAGGTATGAAATGAACCCAGTTCTGCCTGAGGCAGCTGCTCACAGAAAGAGCATTTTTCATTCATCTTACTAGTGATTTGCCTCCTGTGCCTGGTCGAAAATTCCATTTGGTGCCAGTGGCCTCGAGGTTAGCCTAGGAAGAACTCAGCTGTCTGCTAGCCTTCCTGTGCACAAAGCAATCCCGGTCTCTCTAGAAACAATCCTGCAGGCTGCAGCCCATCAAAGGAAAGTTCTGAGAATCCAAAGGCCTGGTGTTGAGGCATCTAATGTATTCACTGTTCAGCTTGTTTTGCTGCAAGGAGCCAGGAGGTACCTTGACATTTGTATTAGCATACAAGTTCTCTTTAAAGATGGTTTATGTTTTGTAAAGGTTTTGAGTAGTTCTAGCTCTTAACTTGGGCAGGTAAATTTCTCTGCTGAGCCCGTGGAGATTTTGGGCTGAGACAGACTATTCGCTTTCACTTACTCACAGACATTCACTGAATACCTATTGCTCAGTGATCAGTGGTATTCAGTCATGATGGTCCCTGGGCAGCTTCTGACAGAGTCGAGAAGATGAACCTTGATCCCATAATGCTCTGTCTCCTATGTGTCAAACAGGGGGCAGGGCATTAAACATGGGCTGCTGCTGCTGCTAAGTCACTTCAGTCGTGTCCGACTCTGTGTGACCCCACAGATGGCAGCCACCAGGCTCCTCCGTCCCTGGGATTCTCCAGGCAAGAACACTGGAGTGGGTTGCCATTTCCTTCTCCAATGCATGAAAGTGAAAAGTGAAAGTGAAGTCGCTCAGTCGTGTCCGACTCTTAGTGACCCCATGGACTGCAGCCCACCAGGCTCATCCGTCCATGGGATTTTCCAGGCAAGAGTACTGGAGTGGGGTGCCATTGCCTTCTCCATGGGCTAGCTTATTCTAAATCCCTTGAGGCAGCCGCTGTGTTCCTTATGCCCATTTTACAGATGAGGAAACCGAGGCACAGTGAAGCCAGGAGACAGGCACACTGCCCCACGTCAAGAAAGTGGAGGATCTAGAATCTGAACGCAGGTTGAGGTGAGCCAGATGATGCCACCTGATTGACAGCTGGGCCCTGAGCTATGAGGTGAGGTTATTCTGGCTGTGGGGTGGGCATACGGGGATCCATTGCACCGGTCTTTCTACTTCTCTACGTGTTTGATATTTCCCATAATTATCTTCCTCGCTTTCTCTCTCTTTCTCTTTTTCTTACTTTCTTTTTCTTTCCCTCTCTCTCTCACATAAATGCTCTGGAGCCAGACTTCTAAGAACTGTGAAACAGAGGGAATACCACCACCCTGGATATAAGGTTGCTCTGAGCCTAAAACACAGTAACACAGACAAAGCATTTAGAACCAGCCACACTAAGTATTCAAGACATGTTAGCTGCTATTTATTTATTTCAACGCATGACTTGTGGGGTCTTTGTTCCCTGACCAGGGACTGAACCCGTGCCCTTGCGATAGAAGCACGGAGTCTTAACCACGGGGCCCCCAGGGAGGTCCCTTAGCTGTTATTTACTGTAACAGCTAAGATGAAAAAGTCTGTTGTGTTCAGTGTCTAGCAAGCCTCTCCGCCCCAGCCCCACGTATTCCTGAATATAAGAAAAATCACCCCCACCTTCCTGAGAATTTGATCTGCCTGAATATATACACTCTGTTCAGAAATGTAAATGAACCAGTCATATATCTACTTATAGTAGTTCATGTATTACTTTAGTAATACCCATACCTGTTTAACGGAGAAGGCAATGGCACCCCCCTCCAGTACTCTTGCCTGGAAAATGCCATGGACGGAGGAGCCTAGTGGGCTGCAGTCCATGGGGTCGCTAAACAGTCAGACACGACTGAGCGACTTTTCACTTTCATGAATTGGAGAAGGAAATGGCAACCCACTCCAGTGTTCTTGCCTGGAGAATCCCAGGGACGGGGGAGCCTGGTGGGCTGCTGTCTATGGGGTTGCACAGAGTCGGAGACGACTGACACAACTTAGCAGATACCTGTTTAAATTCTCAGATTACCCATTATGATAAATATACTTAGAACTACTGCTTTTTCCCATTCTTTTTGTTTATTTAACTTTTTTTTAAATTTTAAAATGAAAGCATTTAATCCTAGTATGTGGGGATGAGTTTTATCATTAATTTTTAAAAATTATTTTATTTATTTTAATGGAGGCTAATACTTGACAATATTGTAGTGGTTTTGCCATACATTGACATGAATCAGCCATGGGTGTACATGTGTCCCCCACCCTCAACCCGCCTCCCACCTCCCTCCTCATCCCATCCTATCCCTCTGGGTCATCCCAGTGTACCAGCCCCGAACACCCTGTCTCATGCATCGAACCTGGACTGGCGATCTGTTTCACGTATGATAATATACATGTTTCAATGCTATTTTCTCAAATCATCCCACCCTCGCCTTTTCCCACAGATTCTTTTTGAATAAAACTACTTTATTCCAACTCTTCACCTGTAATTCCTGATCTGGTCTAATGGATCTTCTCCTAAGCAGTTGTTTAAAATAAAGTAGTTGAGAAAATTCCCTTCATGTGTGAGAAGTATACCCAGGTGACACCCTTCTCTGTAGGGCGGATTTGTGGAGTAAGTACTGCTCTTAGAAACATTTATGGGCTTCCCAAGTGGTGTTGTGTATGTGTAAAGTCGCTCAGTCGTGTCCGACTCTTTGTGACCGCTGCATGCCATGCCCTTCTCCAGGGGATGTTTCCAACCCAGTGATTGAACCGGGGTTTCCCACATTGCAGGAAGATTCTATCAGCTGAGTTACCAACTCCAGTCCGTGGGGTCGCTAAGAGTGAGCGACTTCACTTTCACTTTTCACTTTCATGCATTGGAGAAGCAAATGGCAACCCACTCCAGTGTTCTTGCCTGGAGAATCCCAGGGACAGGGGAGCCTGGTGAGCTTCCGTCTATGGGGTCGCACAGAGTCGGACACGACTGAAGCGACTTAGCAGCAGCAGCAGCAGCAGCCAATGCTGGAGACACAAGAGATGCAGGTTAGATCCCCAGGTCGGGAAGATCCCCTAGAGTAGAAAAAGGAAACCCACTCTAGTATTCTTGCCTAGAGAGTTCCATGGACAGAGGAGCCTGGCGGGCTCTAGTCCATGGGGTCACAAAGAGTTGGACACAAAACAAGGAGACATACACATGTGGTCAGAGGGTAGGCAAAGGGGAAAGGACTGGTTAAACTGGGCGGGGTGGTTGGGAGCCTGGTTTGAAGGAAGCAGAGGAGAGAAGGCAAATGAAGGCAGATGTCAATCCTGGTCAGAACAGGCTGCATCCTGTCCAGTTCGCTGACTCCTCATCAAATCTTTTTTTTTTTTTTTTTTATTAGAAAAGTCATACATTGTTGTTATGAGGTGTTTAGACAACACTGAAAAGTAAAAAGGAAAACAAATCCATGAATCCTGCTGCCTAGAGAGAGCTACAACTGCTATTGTGCAATCTTTGATCCAAGCACGAATGCGCTTTCCCCAGACAGCCTCTTGGCTCAAATGTCACCAGTTCAATGTCGCTGGATGGCCACCTAATATTAGGGGTGCCAGATGTAGCAAACAACAATTCAGGACATCAGTTGTATTTGAATTTCAGATAAACAGCCTCTTTTTTTTTTCTACATGATTTTTTTTTTCTTTACAATATTGTATTGGTTTTGCAAAATATTGCAATCTCTCACTGTTTTCCAGAAATTCGTATTTTTCGCTCCAGGGCAGCAACAACCATCCATCCCTACTTCCTCATTTCAATCAGATTCTGACCTAGAGCCTCGTCTGTGCAGATCCACGCAGACACAGGCTAGAGGGGGATCCTAATGCCAAGACAGACATCTAACTGCCAGTTTCTAGGCAGAAAACAGTGGGTTTTCTGTTTGAGACCTGGGGTTAAACTGGGTTTTCCTCTTGGTTTTTAGAAGGAAATGGTAAGTAGGAACATGGAGTGAATGATCACTGATATATGAAGGTGACCCCCTGCCCCAAAACACTAAGTTCTTATTAAAAATATAATGACTCCATTTCAACTAAAAGCAATTACATAACAGGAGGAGCTCAGTGCCCTGCTGTGAGCATCAGAGATATTTTCTGTAACAAATTTCTGACAATTTCTAACAAAATTCTGAGTATTCAGTTTAAAGGTGAGCAAAGCGAAGTTTCCAGAGGGCAGGTAATTTGCCCAAAGTTTCAGTTACTCAGGGAGGACCTGGGGTTTGAATCTGAAGTCTCTTTGAAAGGAAAGCTCCTGCAGCAATTTTGGACCCGAGGCTCCACAGCAGTTGCTAGAATGTGAAAGCAGCTGGCTGTTAGAAGTGTTCTTGCTCGTTTTATTTATTTATGGCAAAGCCATTTTGCCTCCCTGTGCATTTAGGAAAGCAGCCTTTCTAGAGGGATGGTCTGAACAGAGATCTCAGAGATCCAGCCCATTCTGAAAGCAAACTTAACGTGTCCATTTGTACTTACTAAGCATGCAAATCCAGTCTTGACTGTCTCTGTGTTTTGTTTGTTTGTTTGTTTTGTTTTTACCATTTTATTTTATATTGGAGATCTTCCCAGGTGGCACCAATGGTATAAAAAATCTGCCTGCCAATGCACGAGATGCAGGAGACACGGGTTCGATCCCTGGTTGGAACAATCCCCCGGTGTAGGAAATGGCAACCCACTCCAGTATTCTTGTCTGGGAAATTCCATAGACAAGGGAGTCTGGTGGGGTACCATCCATGGGGTCCCAAAGAGTCAGACACGACTGAACACACATGTCATCCATCCATCCATAGACAGTGAACAATGTGATAGTTACAGGTGGACAGCAAAGTGGCTCAGCCATAAATATACACATGCATTCTCCCCCAGACTCCCCTCCCATCCTGGCTGCCATATAACATTGAGCAGAGCTCCCTGTTCTATACAGTAAGACCTTACTGGTTGTCCATAAATATAAATTAAAAAAAAAATACAGAAGTGTGTGTACATGTCCATCCCAAACTCCCTTATTATCCATCTCCTGCATCCTTTTTTCCTGGTATCTGTAAGTTCGTTTTCTATTTCTGAGAGTCTTGACTGTCTCTATTTTTAAAGGACTATGAGTGGAAGTGGGGAGGAGGTAGGAGAGGGGGTCAATTAAGGCTGGATCCTGGAAGGCTCTCTAGAGTAGGTGGTACCCTATCAAGGCCCTAGTAATTTGGCCGCAAGTGTCTGCAGAATCCAATTCTCCTGAATTAAACAGGATGGCAAATGAAGACTGTATGGATTTTCTGCTCAGGTCAATAAATAAGAAAAATTGACCAGAAGAGCTAAATACTGATCAGGGTGAACCAAACATCAACATTTACTAAGAGCAGAGGGAGGAAAAACATATATATCAGAAAAATGGAGATGCCGATAGCACACCGAGGCAGCTGCTTGGCATCCAGTTAAGGATTAATATTTCAGTCAGGTCTTTACTATTAAAAAAAGCAATGGAATTAACTTATTACAATAAAACTTCATTTAGTTCCACTGATTGCTTGGAAGACTGATTGCTTTTTTTTTTTTTTTTAAAGAATGTCTTTGAATTAAAATGCACAGAGATGATGTGGCAGAAAGAGCACTGCATTGAGAGTCAGAAGACCTGGGTCACTGGCCCGTGGCTCAAGAGCACCAAAGCATATATTATTCATTGCTTGTGTCCCCTTCTGTTGGCACAGACCCAGCCATACAGATGGAGTCTTTAACTGAGTCCCCTGAGGAACAACCTTGAGACCAGGACGTGGGTTACAGGTAGTCGATTTGGGAGGTGATCTCAGATGCAGGTGAGGGGCTGGGAGACAACACAAGGGAGGGAGGAAGGCCAACAAGGACGTGATAATAAGTGGGTCACCCAGTGGGAAACAGGAGCACCGTCTTGCTGGAGTCTCTCAGAGACTGGGTAGCATGCACCCAGAGTCTTTCCACTAAGGTGCAAGGAACATGAGGCATTTTCCCACCAACTTCCTGTCATTTGCTGAAGGTTGTACAAGTGTTTGAGGGTATTACTACTACCTGGCTTCCCCAGTGGCTCAGCGGTAAAGAATCTGCCTGCAATGCAGGGGACGCGGGAGACACAGGTTCAATCCTGGGGTCAGGAAGATCCCCTGGAGGAGGGCATGGCAACCCACTTCAATATTTTTGCTGGGATAATCCCATGGACAGGAGCCTGGCAGGCTCCAGTCCGTGGGGACATAAAGAGTCAGACAGGGCTGAGCAGGAGCGTAACTGAGCACTGCCTCCTTCTCATATTTTTTGTAAAGCCCGAAGGCAGAGTCAGGTGTAGGGCACGCCTGGCACTGCCAAGAGCAGAGTGGAGGTGGAAAGGACGCAGGGAGGCAGGGAAGCTCACTGAGGGTCTGCAGGAAGGAGGTCTAGGTGCCTTGACCACAATCGAGTTCCTGTGCCTCTCTGGGCATCGGAATCCAAGTTTGTCCGCTTGGCTGCATGGGTCTCGGTTGTGGCCTGTGGAATCTTCAGTTGCAGCCTGCAAACTCTTTGTGGCAGGATGTGGGACCTACATCCCTGACCAGGGATCTAACCCAGATCCCCTGCATTGGGAGCACAAGTCTTAGCCACTGGATTACCAGGGAAGTCCTCAAAATCTAACTTTTAAGGATAAGGTTTGGAGCTTCCCTCCAAGACTGAATGTCAGTAACTCTGTAAACCAGATGGTCCAACCCAGAACCCAGGATCAAAGTCCCTTCAGGAAACCACTTCTCCAGCAGATAAAAACAATCCCTAATGAGCATTCCACTTACTAGCCTTTAAGTGTGAGCCTTCTGGCTGTGCAGACACACACAGATGTATGTGCACGAGGTGATCACTGCGGCACAGTTTGCAATACCAGAGCACTGGAAACAACCTCAATAGCCTTCAATCAGGGTGGCTCAGAATAAAAAGGGCATATCCATATGCTGGAATGTTCTCCTGCAGTTAAAAGGAATAGACTGAATCTGTATGTGTCCACATGGGTAGAGCTCAAAAACTATTTCTGAGGGAAAAAGCAAGATGCAGAATGTTAAATATAGTATGACACCATTTAAGAAAGCATGCACACATAACAGCTTTCCTTTGGGTAGATGACATATATGGAAAAAGTATTTTTAAAGGACTGAAAAGTGACAACAAACTCATTTAAAGTTATGTTGGAAAGGCCTGGAAAGATTAAAACCACATTTACAAGAGTGGCTAATTTTGAGGAGAGAAAATCAGAAATAAAAGAAAGGCTGGGACTAGCAATGGCGAATGTGGGTGGGACAGTCAGGGCGGTTTTAGCTTTAGTGATACTGTTCCAATTTATAAAAGCAGAATCAAATCATGCATTTTTAAATGAGAAATGTCTAGTACACAGCCTTGTTATCACAGAAGACGACACGATATTGGGGAAAGAGTACGGAAAATGCTAGACCTAGTAATTCTAGCAGATAACTTCTCAGCTAAGAGTCTCTGACTCCCAGTTGCAAAATGGACACAAGATATGGACTTTACAAAGCTTAGCACAAATACGGTAGCCTGTAGTGTTTCCTTTCTGAGGCATCATTTGCATTCACATAGTCTTTGTTCCCTGTGCTCTGGAAAACAGGACATGCCTTTTCTTGCTATATTTCTTACACTTTTAAAAAAAAATCAATCCTTTAATGAGTAAAAAGGTGAAGTTCCTGCCCAGTCTCCATGGAGTCAGGAATTTGATTTAATGGATTCAAAATTAATGAGGTTTTTAAAGTTATTCTAATTGTCATGGTGCCAGTCAGGGTTTGAGCTGAGCAAGGTTTAAGCTGAACTGAAACATGCCCTTTGCCTTGCTTCCTGGGTATCAGCGAGTATTAAGGAGGGGCTGCCCCACAAGAACCACCTCAATGGGCGGGACCAAAGTCAGAGGGTCACTCAGTGACCTTGACTTGAACTGCTGGGGTTAAGTCCAAACAGGTGAAGCTGTTGGGCAGGAAGGCATCTTCTGTAAGAGGGCTTGCTCTGGGCTTTCAGGACTTCGTGTTTCCACCAGGCTAGTCCTCCACCTTGAATTCCATCTTCTCTCAAAATGTTCACATGTCTGCATACTGTTTTTCTTGATGTCATTTTCTGCATGCAGTCTTTATGGATACCGCCTCCATCCATAACAATGACCATGATGCTGAAGGGTGCAACATTAATTACCAGGGACCATGTGGGTCTTCAGCTAATCCTCATGGGAACCCTGAGACCTCAGTATCCATATTTCCACTTCATGGATGAAGAAACGGGCTCAATGAGGGTGGAAGAATGTGAGTGGAGGAGGGGGTCACCATTTTCCAGGGGCTCTGCTTTTTGATACAATTCTCTCTTATCATATTCCTGCCTTCCTAGGATCTATGGTTCCTATATTATATGATTTATAGAGAGAGAAATTTTTTTAGAGATTTTCCTGGGCTGTACTCCATGGGTTTAATCCTCAAGAAACAGAAAGTTGAAAGTTAAAACACAAATTGGAGAAAAGGAGAAAAAAAAAAGAGTCCTGCAAAATGACCCATTCTTTAAGGCAAGAGACCATTCATACTGGCTGATTCTACAAGAAGGTGGAGAAGGAAGATGGGACATCTGGCCACCAAAGCAACCCCTCAAGACTGCCCCTATCTGGGGAGACTAGGGGCCTCCAGAAG
Organism: Tragelaphus eurycerus; assembly: GCA_935064755.1. Taxonomy (NCBI): domain Eukaryota; kingdom Metazoa; phylum Chordata; class Mammalia; order Artiodactyla; family Bovidae; genus Tragelaphus; species Tragelaphus eurycerus. The sequence goes on from CAKXYN010000083.1 coordinate 4,017,157, forward strand.
TTTCCAGAACGGTTTCCATCACAAAGTCCCAAGGGTGAGCTCTCCAGTAGGAAAGGTCTCTCACCACCAGCCCGGGTGTTCCTCACCTGCCCTCTCCTTCCTCTACCCCATCTCTCCTTCCTTCTCTCCCCTCCCGTACATGCCTGGTAAGTCCTGAGCCTCCACAGGAAGCAAGTGGGAGCAGAAAAATATTTACAGGGTGAGGGGACCAGGAGTCTCATTCTATTCTATTCTTTAGAGTTTCTTTGCCTTAGGTTAGCTCCTGGCTTGCCAAAAAGTATAACTACTTACCACATCAAACAAAGTGGTTTTCTTTTTTTTTTTTTTTTGCTTTCTGGATTTCTTGGAAACCATGAAAGAAGTGTGAAAATTTTTGTCTAAGGTCAAGCACTGTGGCTGTGGCTATCATTTGAAGCAAGTTCTGAAACACAAACCCTCTCTGGCTGCTTGTGTGTGTGTAGATGTGTGGGCATGCATGCGTGTTCAGTCATGTCCGCCTCTTTGTGACCCCTGGTGGGGCCTACCAGGCTCCTCTGTCCATGGGATTCTCCTGCCAAAAATACTGGACTGGGTTGCCATTTTCTTCTCCCAGGGATCTTCCAGACTCAGGGATCAAACTCTTGTCTCTTGTGACTCCTGCATTGGCAAGGGGACGCTTTAAAGTGTTTAAAGTTGCATTATTCCTATAGGAATTCTCACTTTAGCTCCCCTTACACGACCATCATGCATGAACCCAAATCACCTTGAGAGCAGGACCCAGCTTGGATTTATCACTGCATCTTGCAGTTGCTCAGCATCATGCCAGGCATAGAATCAGATCAGATCAGATCAGATCAGTCGCTCAGTCGTGTCCGACTCTTTGCGACCCCATGAACCGCAGCACGCCAGGCCTCCCTGTCCATCACCAGCTCCCGGAGGTCACTCAGACTCGCATCCATCGAGTCAGTGATGCCATCCAGCCATCTCATCCTCTGTCGTCCCCTTCTCCTCCTGCCCTCAATCCCTCCCAGCATCAGAGTCTTCTCCAATGAGTCAACTCTTCGCATGAGGTGGCCAAAATACTGGAGTTTCAGCCTCAGTATCATTCCTTCTAAAGAAATTCCAGGATTGATCTCCTTCAGAATGGACTGGTTGCATCTTCTTGCAGTCCAAGGGACTCTCAAGAGTCTTCTCCAACACCACAGTTCAAAAGCATCAATTCTTCGGCGTTCAGCCTTCCTCACAGTCCAGCTCTCACATCCATACATGACCACAGGAAAGACCATAGCCTTGACTAGGCGAACCTTTGTTGGTAAAGTAATGTCTCTGCTTTTGAATATGCTATCTAGGTTGGTCATAACTTTCCTTCCAAACCCATAAGTGACTGCGGAACAGACAGAAGAGCCACGGACAATCTCGGCGTGCTAGTCCCTAACTAAGCTCTCCTGCACATGGCATCTCTGTGCAGACACTGATGTGGATGGAGCACACTGTCCCAGCAGAGGGCAATATCCACAGGACCTCAACAGTGAGGAGACTGAAGGCAGGAGGCCAGAGACACCAGAGTAGCCTCCCAGACCAGTCGAGGCAGGATAACTGCGAGGATAACTGCCTGACTGCTTTGATGATCTCCTCAGAAGAAGGTCACTGAAATAAGTGCAGCCCAATTGTTCCAAGGAAGTATGCTAATGGAAAAAGTTCCTGCAGTCAAATATATTGGAGAGACGATCCACTGAACTTAGTTCAGTTCAGTCGCTCAGTCTTATATGACTTTTTGTGACCCCATGCGCTGCAGCACGACAGCTTCCCTGTCCATCACCAACTCCCGGAGCTTGCGCCAACTCATGTCCATTGAGTCAGTGGTGCCATCCAACCATCTCATCCTCTGTCGTCCCCTTCTCCTCCTGCCTTCAATCTTTCCAGGCACCAGAGTCTTTTCCAATGAGTCAGTTCTCTGTATCAGGTGGCCAAATTATTGAAGCTTAAGCTTCATCATCAGTCCTTCCAATGAATATTCAGGACTGATTTCCTTTAGGATTGACTGGTTTGATCTCCTTGCAATCCAAGGGACTCTGAAAAATCTTCTCCAATACCACAGTTCAAAAGCATCAATTCTTCAGTGCTCTTTATAAAGCTTTCTTTATAGTCTAACTCTCACATCAACACATGACTATTGGAAAAAACCATAGCTTTGACTAGATGGACCTTTGTTGGCAAAGTAATGTCTCTGCTTTTGAATATGCAGTCTAGACAGGTAGGTCATAGCTTTTCTTCCAAGGAGCAAGCGTCTTTTAATTTCATGGCTGCAGTCACCATCTGAAGTTATTTTGGAGCACAAAAAAGTAAAGTCTGTCACTGTTTCCACTGTTTCCCCATCTATTTGCCATGAAGTGATGTGACCAGATGCCATGATCTTAGTTTTCCGAATGTTGAGTTTTCAGCCAACTTTTTCACTCTCCTCTTTCACTTACATCAAGAGGCTCTTTAGTTTTTTGTTGCTTTCTGCCATAAGGGTGGATGGTATCATCTGCATATCTGAGGTTATTGATATTTCTCCCAGCAATCTTGATTCCAGCTTCTGCTTCATCCAGTCCAGCATTTCGCATGATGTACTCTGCATGTAAGTTAAATAAACAGGGTGACAATATACAGCCAGAACATACTCTTGGAACCAGTCTGTTGTTCCATGTTCATTTCTAACTTGCTTCCTGACCTGCATACAAATTTCTCAAGAGGCAGGTCAGGTGGTCTGGTATTCCCATCTCTTTCAGAATTTTCCACAGTTTGTTGTGATCCACACAGTCAAAGGCTTTGGCATAGTCAATAAGGCAGAAATAGATGTTTTTCTGGAACTCTCTTGCTTTTTCAATGATCCAGCCAATGTTGCCAATTTGATCTCTGGTTCCTCTGCCTTTTCTAAAACCAGCTTGAACATCTGGAAGTTCACGGTTCAGTTACTGTTGAAGCTTGGCTTGGAGAATTTTAAGCATTACCTTGCTAGCGTGTAGGACAAAAGCACTGCAGACGGTGACTGCAGCCATGAAATTAAAAGACGCTTACTACTTGGAAGAAAAGATGACCAACCTAGATAGCATATTAAAAAGCAGAGATATTACTTTGCCAACAAACGTCCATCTAGTCAAGGCTATGGTTTTTCCAGTGGTCATGTATGGATGTGAGAGTTGGACTGTGAAGAAAGCTGAGCGTCAAAGAATTGATGCTTTTGAACTGTGGTGTTGGAGAAGACTCTTGAGAGTCCCTTGGACTGCAAGGAGATCCAACCAGTCCATTCTAAAGGAGATCAGCCCTGGGTGTTCTTTGGAAGGAATGATGCTAAAGCTGAAACTCCAATACTTTGGCCACCTCATGAGAAGAGTTGACTCATTGGAAAAGACTCTGATGCTGGGAGGGACTGGGGGCAGGAGGAAGAGGGGATGACAGAGGATGAGATGGCTGGATGGCATCACTGACTCGATGGACGTGAGTCTGAGTGAACTCCGGGAGTTGGTGATGGACAGGGAGGCCTGGCGTGCTGGGATTCATGGGGTCGCAATGAGTTGGACACGACTGAGCGACTGAACTGAGGATGAGTGCAATTGTGCGGTAGTTGGAGCATTCTTTGGCACTGCCTTTCTTTGGGATTGGAATGAAAACTGTCCTTTTCCAGTCCTGTGGCCTAAGTGAACTAAGTTAAACAAGGTTTTTTATTTCGGGACTGTTAACAAGGTCTTTTAACTGTGAACTAAGTTAAACAAGGTCTTTTAGTTCAGGACTTTTCATAGGAAGTGCATTGTAAATATTCAAAAGGGAGGAAGTAAAAGCTGTGTTCTCACTACTGATGTAAACGGAGAAACCACAGTCCCAGAGCACTGTATAGGGAGGACTACCATTCCATGGGAAGTGGGTAGGATACCCCACCCAGGATGTCAGAGGGGGAACAAAAAAGGGACTAGTGAAATTATCTGAAAGAATTAGTAAGAATCACTTCTCGAGGAAGCCGGCCCAGGGTGAGCCAAGACAAGAAGCCCACCTTCTTTCCTTGCAAAGACTAGCCAGTGTCACAGGGCAGGAGGTGTTCTGGAACCACTCTTGACACCAATCTCTAAACTCTAAGGAGATCTGAACTTCAAGATGCTTCCTGAATCCACACCATTTTGCCCCCCCGCCACTGCCACCACCCTCGTCGAGGCCACCATTGCCTTTCACCTGGATTTCTGCAGAATCCTGCCTGTTCTTCTCACCTGCATTCTCCCGCCCCTAGCATGTTCTCGACAAAGCAGGTAGAGCGTTCTTTTTGAAACTCAGGTTGCCTCATGTTTCTCTTTATTTCTTGGCCCTCCAGCAGCTTCCCATTTCTTTCTAAAAGTGAAAGTTGTCCATGACCTGGCCACTTACTGCTTCTTTGATCTCAATGCTTTCTACTTACCCCACTTCCCTGCTCAGGAACACTGACTTCATTCTCCAAAACCCCAGACACTCTGTGCCTCAGGATCCTTGCATTGGAGGTTCCTTCTCAGAACACCTTCCCCAGATATATGCATGCTTGTTCTTTCTTTTTTTTTCTTTTCTGTTTTTTTGGTTCACATGACATATTCTTGGGAAAACTTCCCTGATTATCTCATTTAAAATTGTTCCTCTTACTAAGACTCCACACGCCAGTGGGGTGGGAAAAAGAAACAACCCAGCTAGGGAATTCTCTGGCGGTCCAGGAGTTAGGACTCTGGATCTTCATTGCCAAGGGCCCAGATTCAATCCCTGATCCCACAAGCTGTATGATACAGCCAAAAATAAAACACAATTAAATGGAAAAATAAAATAAAATTGCACCTCTCACCCTACACTCCAGATCCCCTTCTCCTGCTCTTTCTTTAATAGAACTTATCACCTCTAAAATATTACTTTATGTATTAATCATGTTACTATCTGCCTCCCCCACACCCTGCCTCCCCCCACCACCACTCTCTGCTAGAATAGCAGGTCCACGGTGGCAGGGATCTTTGTTTTATTTGCTGAAGTATACTTGACATTTAGAATTTGCCTTTGTCATCACTGTTCAGTTGCTAAGGCGTGTCTGACCTTTTGCGACCCCATGGACTGCAGCACACCAGGCTTCCCTGTCCATTACCAACTCTTGGAGCTTACTCAAACTCATGTCCATCGAGTGGGTGATGCCATCCAACCATCTCATCCTCTGTTTTTCCCTTCTCCCACCTTCACTCTTTCCCAGCCTCAGGGTCTTTTCCAATGAGCCAGTTCTTTGCACCAGGTGGCTCAAGTATTGGAGCTTCACCTTCAGTGTCAGTGCTTCCAATGAATATTCAGGACTGATTTTCTTTAGTATTGACTGGTTTGGCCTCCTGGCAGTCCAAGGGACTCTCAAGAGAAAGAGGTGCCTATGCTATGCTATGCTATGCTAAGTCACTTGAGTCGTGTCTGACTCTGTGTGATCCCACAGACGGCAGCCCACCAGGCTTCCCCGTCCCTGGGATTCTCCAGGCAAGAACACTGGAGTGGGTTGCCATTTCCTTCTCCAATGCACGAAAGTGAAAAGAGAAAGTGAAGCCGTTCAGTCATGTCGGACTGAGCGACCCCATGGACTGCAGCCCACCAGGCTCCTCCGTCCGTGGGATTTTCCAGGCAAGAGTACTGGAGTGGGGTGCCATTGCCTTCTCCGAAAGAGGTGCCTAGCAAACAGTAAATATTTGTAATAGACTATATTTTCCAAAGATCGCCACAACACTATATCCTGTCCCACATGGACTTCTCACAGGTGACCTTGGCACTCCTGTCATTGAGTGCTAGGGTCTCTGGCTCTTTTCCTTGAAAACGGTTGGATGCATATGACTCCTCCCCCCAGTAGAAAACAGTGCAAGTGACGCTCTGTGTCTTCCCAGGCCTTGGTCATAAAACGCCATCCTGTGTACCTTCCTCTCTTGGAACTGGACCGCCACAGTGTGCGGGAGCCCCGACAGCCTGTGGAGAGGCCCGGCTGAAAAGTTCCTGGGGCTCTCAACCTGCAGCCCCGTCTGAGCTGCCCGCTGGCCACTGGGACCCACTTGAGTGCCATCTTGAAAGTGGACCCTCTCTAGCCCCAGACAAGCCACTCTAGCTGATGTGCACCGAACTGCTGAATCACTCTTGTCGAACCTTGCCCAATTATAGGTTAATCAACAAAATAAGTGATCAGGAGAATGGTGCTGCCCCAGGCAGACCACCAGGACTAAAGTGGAATTCGGCAGCCAGGGCATTCCTGGTAGCATTTAAATCACTCCTTGTGTAGGCAGGTCTGATGTCAGGACACTGGTGTGAGAGATCCAGGCTTGGAAACAGTCCAACCTCCATGCTGAGCCCCTCTTCTCCTCTTTCTGGTCAGGGGATAAATTCCCTCCCTGGGCCTCAGGTTCCTTGTGAGAAGGATTAAATGATATGACACAGTTAAAAAGCTCAGACCAGGCTGTGGTATGTGACAGTCACAAGTCTAGTTTGATCTTCCTTTTCTTCCATGCAGAGGTCTGGAGTCCAAGGGAAATAAGTCTAGCAAGTGTCTCTGTTTTGACTCGGTGGGCATCTCTGTGCCCATGCTCATAGGGCACTGCCACAGCTGGTGGTCAAGAAGGGACAGGCTCTCATTCACCTCCAGGTCTCTGCCAGGAACACTGTTCCCTACCACCCTACCCTCTGCTTTTGGCTTCACTAATGCTAATTGTGTGAGTCTCGGTAATTAGGTATTACTTGCATCTAGAAGCCCCCTTCAGCCTCTCATGGGTGGGTTTTCTGCTGCGTGCCCCAAGGCACCGTCCAGCATCATATCAGAAGGTGAGTGCCGTCCAACCCTCTCCTTCTCCTGCACGTGGGGAGGACACGGATTCTCCTGCGTTTGCTGCACCATGACTGCCACAGGACCTGGCATAACACTTGTGTGCGTAACAGGGGGAAAGGTGTCTCTCCAGGATCCTTAACATAGAGGGTTAAGGTTGAGAACTTCTCTGGTGGCCCAGGGACTAAGACTCCACTCTCCCAACGAAGGGGACCTGGGTTAGAGCCCCAGTCAGGGAACTAGACCTCAGATGCTGCAACTAAAGATCCCGCGTGCTGCAATGAAGATGGAAGACCCCACACACCCCAACTAAGCCCGCAGCCAAACAGTAAATTAATTAATTAATGTTTAAAAAGGGGGTTAAGGTTGCACGAGGCGCCTGTGTTGTAGGGCCAGATACTCTCAAAAGGCCATGTGATGATTGTTTCTTAGGACCCTGAGAGTTTGGGGTATAGCCAAGAGGTGACAGATGGGACTGTAAGACTCCCTTCCATACCGCTCAGAGGATGAGGCTGCTCATTTCCAAGAGTCCAGGCCATCTTGTGGGTGAGACCTTGTCCTGGGGCCAGACTGCCTAATCTCCAGTCTTGGCTTTGTGACTTCCTAGCTGCAGGACCTCCAACAACTTACTTAGGCCCTCTGGGCCTCAGTTTCCTCATCTGTAAAATGAGAATAATGGCACCACCTACCCCAGAGGATTGGAATTGCAGAGATGACATCAATTGATATGCGTAGGGCACTCAGAACAGTGTCTGGCATAGCTGAAGTGTGAAGGGCTGTCTGTTATCAATTCGCCTGTTGAGTACAATCTATATCTGTTCTCTACAGCAGAAAGGCCTGGGCCTCTTCCATCTCTTCAAAAATTCACATAACAAACAGGATTACAAAAATAAACTCTCGATCCAGGCGTGTGACAAGCATCTCTCAGTCCTCTGATCCCTTTCTGTGACTACGTGCTCCAGAACTCCATTTGGTGGTAATGTCAGAGCTCTGTGCTGGCAGAGAGTTTGCCAGGCTCCAGACAAGTGGCTCCAGCACTGTCTCCAGAATAACCTCCCCTGAGCCCTCTAAAGGCCGCTCTATGCCCTCTTTTTGCAAAGAATGGGGAGCAAGCCCCCAGATTTCTGAAACCCTCCCCATCTAAGAAGCCTACTAACACTGCTTCCCTTCTGTGGAGCCCAGGCTATTTCAGGAGACTGAAAAGAACACCCAGGGAGCTAATCTTTGGGCTTCACTTCTGGGGGAGGGGGCATGGGTAGGTGGCAGAGGCAGATTGTTCCTGTACAGCAGAGCGCACGTTCTCTTTGGAAAGTCCTAGCGGAAATAAATGTACAACCCATTGTCGGCTGCAAGGAGCAGCCAGCAGGAGCCGGCGTGATACAAAAGGGGCATTTGTGATGGCACGAAACACTCAGCACTTTACCCAGACACGCACAGGATATAAAAGGAGACGGAGGGCTCAGTGAATTCGCCCGGCAGGCAACATGTGCTGGATGCAGGCTGGCCCACCACGCCCCGCAACAGGCAGTCTTTCTCCTCTCCTACACATGAGTGCTACCACCTCCTCTGGTGTGGAAGGGAGCCCTGCGTGAGCGCAGGTGTGCAAGGCCAGGCCTCCCACTCAGGCGCTTGCCTTGCCTTCCTAAGCAGACCTGCCTGCCCTTACATCCAGGAGGACAGCTAGAAACCCGAGGATGGATGATGAGACTAAGCCTTAGAAAGTTATACAATAAAATAAGACACTCAATATACATGTGCTTTAGGACTTTCCTAGTGGTCCAATGGTTAAGAATCCACCTGCCAGTGCATGGGACATGGGTCCAGTCCCTGGTCTGGGAAGATCTCACATACTTTGGGGCAACTAAGCTGAGCCCCTGTGCTGCAGCTTCTGAAGCCCATGTGTTGGGAGCCACTGCAGAGAGGCACTCTACTTGTGACAAAGGTCATGAGGAAGGAGGCTTGGCAAACGCAATGGCGAGATCAAGCCTCAGGAGTCCTCCCGGATATTCTCGAGCATCTACCCCCCAAAAACCAGAGTCTGCCTACTTTACTGCTTTGTGCTCTCACCTCTGACTTTACTGGGGGCTGTCCCCCACCACCATCTCCCTCTCTCTAATAACGAATTAACTTACAGCTCCAATTAATAAAGTTCCTGGGCATTAGGAGTGTTTAAATCCAAACCCCTCAGATAGCTCTATAACTGGCCTGACAAGTTTACCAGGACTCCTATAGCTATGCATACGATTGTTTACAGTTTCTCAGCCCTGAGAGGCAGGGGAAGCTTAAGATATTCAAATAGCTTAGAGCTTCTCAGAGAGTTAGAAACTGTTAGAATAAGACTAGTAAAAGATTTTCTTAATGAAGCCAATGCTTGTTGCCAAGTTTTTACATCCCCCGTTTTGTATCCTTGAATGTGTATTAATTAATATAGTTGGTTTGTAGAAACAATAAGTAGTGGCCTTGGTGCTAGCAACTTTAGACCCTTAAGGTAATAAATTCTTTTCTTTGTTGTAAACCCATTGCGCCTCCCCCCTATAGGAATGCAAGTTTATCTAACACTTCGGATGAAGATGGCGCCAAACCTTAAAATAATTACTCTTAGAGAAAATAAGTCTTGCAGTTGACAAACCTTTGTCAACAGTCATAAAATGTTAATAGGCCTTCTGGCCAGAAGATGATGTAAATCACCTGAACCATTTGTATGTGATAAATTTGCAGGAAAGAAACCCTGGTTTTTGATAAGGATCAAAGACTGCTGACTTTGCATCCCCTATTATCCTCTATGTGTAACTTAGGGTATAAAAGCCCCTGTTAAAAATAAAGCTACAGGCCTTGCTCACCAGAGCTTGGTCTCCCCATGTCATTCTTTCTCTCAATTTCCATTTCCGGCTGAAGTCTCCATCTGGAGCACGGAACCCACCAAGCTTGCTAATCATGCCTGGGCTTCTAAGACCCACTCGAGAAAGTGCCTAAGGTGGGGCACTTTCCGCTATTCGAGCAGGCGCCTGCAGCCTACGCAAGTGGTGCAAACTTCTTGTCTTGAAGTTTTATTGGTCTCCCGCGTAAACCAAGCTACTCAGCCTCTTTCCTCCTCTAAATATTCTGAGCTATACTGAGCTATCCTTTAATTACTCTTAATGTCTCTAATTGATATGTAAATAAAGCTATTATCCAGTGACCCTCGGGCGACTACGCCGTCCACCCTCCCAAGACCCTGGATTAGTCGGGCTGGACCTCAGTACCCACGTGCCTGGAGCCCGTGGTCTGCTACAAGAGAAACTGTACAATGAGAAGCCTAGAGTACACCAGGTGTGCACGAGTGCACCGCAACTGGAGCAGCCCCTGCCGGCCACACCTAGAGAAAGCCTGTGCACAGCAGTCAAGACCTGGAGCAGCCAAAAATAAAGAAGTAAATAAATTTTTTTAAATGTGCTTTATCCTATTCAATTGACAGGTATACAGGTGTCGCCCGATTTTCCAAAGTTCACTTTACGCCACTTTGTTTCTACGAAAGATCCACATTAGTACCTATTTTCTAACTATAAGAAACTCGAAGAGGATTTTCACTCTCACAAAGGGCAAAGTTAGCGTTCAGTGTTTGTTTTGCACGGAGCCTTCTAGAGGCAGCTGGAGCGCTGAGCAGGAGGCAGGCACCGCCGAGCTCCTTTCCCGGCACTGCACACAGCATCTCAGCATCAAGACGCCCGCGCTCTGAACTGCGTCCCTGAGTGTCTGTGCTCGCACTCAGCTAATTGTCAAGCTGTGTCCTAAGGTGATGGTGTCTTCACTTTACACCACTGTGGCTTACGAAAGGTTTCATAGGGCAGCCTGGGAGATTTGTGCCTTCATAACAACCTGGAATGCAAGGCTCAAATTCAGCTTTCCTGAAAGAAGAGTAGGTGGTCCCGCAACACTCACAGGCCCAGAACACCCAGTTCAGTTCAGCTGCTCAGTCGTGTCCGACTCTTTGTGATCCCATGAATCATAGTACGCCAGGCCTCCCTGTCCATCACTAACTCCCAGAGTTCACCCAGACTCATGTCCATTGAGTCAGTGATGCCATCCAGCCATCTCATCCTCTGTTGTCCCCTTCTCCTCCTGACCCCAGTCCCTCCCAGCATCAGAGTCTTTTCCAATGAGCCAACTCTTCTCATGAGGTGGCCAAAGTACTGGAGTTTCAGCTTTAGCATCATTCTTTCCAAAGAAATCCCAGGGCTGATCTCCTTCAGAATGGACTGGTTGGATCTCCTTGCAGTCCAAGGGACTCTCAAGAGCCTTCTCCAACACCACAGTTCAAAAACATCAATTCTTCGGGGCTCAGCCTTCACAGTCCAACTCTCACATCCATACATGACCACTGGAAAAACCATAGCCTTGACTAGGCGAACCTTTGTTGGCAAAGTAATGTCTCTGCTTTTCAATATGCTATCTAGGTTGGTCATAACTTTCCATCCAAGGAGTAAGCATCTTTTAATTTCATGGCTGCAGTCACCATCTGCAGTGATTTTGGAGCCCAGAAAAACAAAGTCAGCCACTGTTTCCACTGTTTCCCCATCTATTTCCCATGAAGTGATGGGACCAGATGCCATGATCTTCATTTTCTGAATGGTCAGCTTTAAGCCAACTTTTTCACTCTCCTCTTTTATTTTCTTCAAGAGGCTTTTTAGTTCCTCTTCACTTTCTGCCATAAGGGTGGTGTCATCTGCATATCTGAGGTTATTGATATTTCTCCCAGCAATCTTGATTCCAGCTTGTGTTTCTTCCAGTCCAGCGTTTCTCATGATGTACTCTGCATACAAGTTAAATAAACATGGTGACAATATACAGCCTTGACGTACTCCTTTTCCTATTTGGAACCAGTCTGTTGTTCCATGTCCAGTTCTAACTGTTGCTTCCTGACCTGCATACAAATTTCTCAAGAGGCAGATCAGGTGGTCTGGTATTCCCATCTCTTTCAGAATTTTCCACAGTTTATTGTGATCCACACAGTCAAAGGCTTTGGCATAGTCAGTAAAGCAGAAATAGATGTTTTTCTGGAACTCTCCTGCTTCTTCCATGATCCAGAGGATGTTGGCAATTTGATCTCTGGTTCCTCTGCCTTTTCTAAAACCAGCTTGAACATCTGGAAGTTCATGGTTCACGTATTGCTGAAGCTTGGCTTGGAGAATTTTAAGCATTACTTTACTAGTGTGTGAGATGAGTGCAATTGTGTGGTAGTTTGAGCATTCTTTGGCATTGCCTTTCTTTGGGATTGGAATGAAAACTGACCTTTTCCATTCCTGTGGCCACTGCTGAGTTTTCCATGTTTGCTGGCATACTGAATGCAGCACTTTCACAGCATCATCTTTCAGGATTTGAAATAGCTCAACTAGAGCTATCTCACGTCCGAGGTCAGGGGCAGAAGCCGGAAGGACCCCATGCCCAAAGGGTGGCGGCCAAGAGGAGTTACCCCATGTCCGAGGTCAGGGGCAGCGGCTGAGAGTGCCAGGCTGCAACGGTGCAGGAATGGCGGAGAGGATCTACCCTGTGTCCGAGGTCAGGGGCAGTGCCCCAGAGGAGCTACCCCATGCCCCTAAGCCCGAGGCCGGGGGCGGCAGCCGTGAGGACCAATCTCACGTCCAAGGACCCGTGGCTATACGGGCGCAGGAGGGCCTAGAGGAGCTATCCCACGTTGAAGGTCAGGAAGGGCAGCAGTGAGGAGATACCCCTCGTCCAAGGTAAGGAGCAGTGGCTGTGCTTTGCTGGAGCAGCCGTGAAGAGATACCCCACGCCCAAGGTAAGAGAAACCCACGTAAGACAATAGGTGTTACAAGAGGGCATCAGAGGGCAGACACACTGAAACCATACTCACAGAAAACTAGTCAATCTAATCACACTAGGACCACAGCCTTGTCTAACTCAATGAAACTAAGCCATGCCCGTAGGGAAACCCAAGATGGATGGGTCATGGTGGAGAGATCTGACAGAATGTGGTCCACTGGAGAAGGGAATGGCAAACCACTTCTGTATTCTTGCCTTGAGAACCCCATGAACAGTATGAAAAGGCAAAATGCTAGGATACTGAAAGAGGAACTCCCCAGGTCAGTAGGGGCCCAATATGGTCAGGAGAGCACCCAGAGGCATTGAAAGAACACAGGACCCAGTGAGCCCCCAGGATTTTCAGCTTTAAAGGTCTAGGAATCACATGTCTTCCTGAGGCGACAGGCAGAAAACACTATCTGCCCTTGAACCTAAATTTGTGTCTCTAGAGTGTTCTTTCATCTGTTTCAGCTTTTTAGTCCCTGCCCATCATAGGCACACAGAAAAAAGCAGATCTCTGTTCTCCACTGCCCAGCTCAGTCTCAGATTTCTGCCACCATAAATGAGAGACCTCCTGTGTGGCTGGCTCTGCTCTGCAGGCTGGAGATAAGCAGGGGCAGTGGCAGGGACCCCACCCCCGTGGTGCTCAAGGGCTACGCCTTGGGAGACAGCTAGCCAGGCCCCCCGTGAGTGAACTCAATAGCAAGTGATAAGGATCAAAGCGGATGATGCATGATGCAGACACATCTGGGAGTGAATCCTAGCCTGTCAGCCTGGAAAGGGACCAGAAGAACATTTTTGTTCAGTGTTTTACAAAAATAGCAGCAAAACCTTCTATTCAAATTACACTTTTTCTGGCACAGAAAACTGAAGAAAACAGGGCTGCTCTCTTGGTTTGAAGCAGATGGGGCATGGGGACCTCCAGGCTCTTCCCTCTTGTCTCCCTCTGGTGAGCTGAGGACCCTCTGCCCCTCCTCGCAGTGTCTGGGCAGTCCCATCCTTCATATTCTTGTTGCTCTAGTCCAGCATCTTCATAAATGATGATCTGCTTGTCTGCCCATCCCCACACCCTAGACTGTCAGCTTCTAGAAGATGCAGCTTGGACCCTGTTCGTTTTTACACCCCAGAGTCTGGCACGCAGTGGTTGCTCGGGGAGCATGGTTGGGATGGATCAAAGGAGAGGTGCCAGCCCAGAATCAGAATGGACAGGGTCTTATGTGAGATCATTCAGTTAGTGGGGTGCTTGAAATCCTTTTTAGAAAAGCAAGGAAAAACAGGGCTGAGAAGTCTTGGAAAGACAGAAAGTGGAGAGAGAGAAAAGGATCAGTAAGATAAAAATACTGTGAAGTGAGAGTCTTATATATTACTACATCAATAGGTATAAAACATCTATAAACTTAAAAATGTCTCTGCTTGGTACTTTTCTATTTTATTTCTCTATTCGCATTTCTTATTTAATCTTACTGACTTAGAGTAACAGGTGGGGTTCCCAGGTGGTGCAGTGGCAGAGACTCTGCCTGCAATGCAGGAGACACAAGTTCGATCCCTGGGTTGGGAAGATCCCCTGGGGTAGGAAATGGCAACTCACTTCAGTATTCTTGCCTGGAAAATTCCATGGAGAGAGGAGTTTGGTGGGCTACAGTCCATGGGGCCACAAAGAGTCAGACATGACTGAGCAGCTGAGCACGCATATAATACCAAGTGTTAACAATTACTGAACAACTTTTACGTATTCTCTACCAAGAGCATGGCTTGCATTTTCTCGTCTAACACTCAGAATAACCCTTTAAGCTGGACCATGATTCCTTTTCCATAAACGAGATAGTTGAGAACTCAGAGAGGTTAAGAGACTTTCTCCATCACTCAGCCACGAAGTGGAGAAATGAGAATTGGAATACAGGGTATGCATTTATTGACTGCTTAACAAGAGTAGGTGATGGATTCAGTAATTTGAAAGGATCACTTCCTTTTTCCTTTGCCCTGTGGTCACAGAGCTGGGTAACGAACACACCATTCTCACTATAGCTTACAGCCTGGAGGTTGGGGTTACCTGTGTTCTGGGCTTTCTTTGGGGCCAAGAAGACACCTCAGCCTTTAGTTTGGGTCCTGCACCAGAGAGCAAGCTGCAGCCCCATAGAAAGGTCTTTGGGCAGTCTCTACTCAGTGACAGCTCGCCCAAAGCCCAGACCCCAGAGAATCTTCCAACCTCTATTTTGGAGTGTGCTTCATCTGGAAAAACAGGCCTGCCTTCACGGGCTTTCCCACTGGTGTTACACGCAGCTAAATCAGGGCCATATTTCACCCCAGAAGTGGCTGCATTTCAGGAGCAGAGTGTGATTAAGAAAGACGGATGACGGGTAATATCCTTTACCAACACCTGTACTGTGCGCGGGGATCTATTTGGCAGAAAGGAGCAATGTAAGAGCAAGATCATTACCGTTTGAACTAGAAAACAAAACGTGGTGGAGGTGGTGGGGAATGGGAGGGGCGGGAGGAGGGAGGTGACACGAGGTGCAGAGGCAGGCGCTACAGAAAACGCCGGGCTGCGGGAGGAGGTGGGCCCGGAGCCGAGGCTGAACTCTGCCAGGACCTGACTGAGCAAGCTGGGGCGAGCCTCCCCCTCCCTGGCCTGGGTCTCCCCCATCAGCACCTCAGGTCTTGTCTTGCTCAGATACCCACATGGCTGTGGGAGGCACTGTTTGGAGACAACCACACCCAACAGTAGACTAGATCAGCCTCCAAGGATGTTCAGACCTGAGTACTTAGCCAAGTGCTGGTGGCATCAGCCCCAACCTCCCCCTTGTGAGAGGCAGGGACCTCTGCCTGTGGAACCTCAAAGCCATAGCATGAAGGCACGGAGGCTGAGGTGTACAGGTTGAGGGAAAGGACACAATAGATGGGTCTGGATGGGCCTTCATCTAAATGCTTCTGCAGATCCTGTGTGTTAATAAATTTGCCTCCCCCTCTCCTTTTTTTGGCAGTGCTGTGCAGCATGCAGGATCTTAGTTCCCTGACCAGGGGATCGCATCGATGCCCCCTGTAGTTGAAGCAAGGAGTCCCAAACCTTGGGCCACCAGGAAAGTCTCTACGTTAATAAACTTGGGATAAAGACTTTGAAAACAGGAAAGAGAGATGAAAGCATCTAGGACAAGAAAAAAAAAAAAAAAAAAAAACAAACTTCAGAGTTAAGTAGATTAGGGTGAGGGTAATCTAATAGATGTTAAAGCTGAAAATCCAATACTTGAGCTCCTAATACAAAGAGTTGACTCACTGGAAAAGACCCTGATGCTGGGGAAAGATTGAAAGCAGCAGAAGAGGGTGACAGAGGATGATATAGTTGGATTCCATCACTGACTCAATGGACATGTGTTTGAGGAAAGTCCAGGAAATAGTGAAGGACAGGGATGCCTGGCGTGCTGCAGCCCATGGGGTTGCAAAGAGTCAGACACAACCCAGTGACTAAACAACAAGAAAACTTTGGTAATCAAGTCACCTTGGTGCTTGTTTGCTTTGTATACTCAGGCAAGTTGCAATTCTCCAAGCCAGTCCTTTTCTTTATCTGGAAAATGGGTATGAAGAGCTCACAGAGGTACTAAGAACAATAAATGGAATAATGGTTTGCAAATTCTTAGCACAGAGCGTGACATATAAATAAATGACTCTATGCAAAGTGAAAGTGAAAGTCACTCCGTCCTGTCTGACTTTGCAACCCCCATGGACTGCAGAGTCCATGGAATTCTCCAAGCCAGAATACTGGAGTGGGTAGCCTTTCCCTTCTCCAGGGGATCTTCACAACCCAGGGATCGAATCCAGGTCTCCCGCACTGCAGGTGGATTCTTTACTAGGTGAGCCACAAGGGAAGCCCAAATGACTCCATAAAGAGAGGCTATCACCTACAAACTCCTCCTCCCCGTGACAAACATCATCCTCACCATCACCGTCTCCATCTCCAGTTTGGATAAGAAAGCTTTCTCTTTGTATTCTGGTGGTGGCTTCCCTTCTCTAAAGGCTCTCACAGAATAGAAGGACCCTGTGCTGCGTGACCCCACAGTAAAGCTAGAGTCCACAGGAGGTGGGGAAAGGCAGGACAATAACCAGCATCTGCACGTCTTCTTTGCTTGTTCAAAGGAGCCAGTGTTTCTTGTTTGAGGGGCTGGGGTAAAGAATTGAAAATAACTGAAGCATTCCATGTGTAATATTATACATGCATTATACCTTGATAACACATGCACGAATAAAGTAGATTTGAGAGACCTGAGTGAAGACATGGAACCGGATACATAACATATGGGAGACGTGTACTCCCCACATAGAGAAGAAAGTGAAAGTTGCTTAGTCGTGTCTGACTCTCTGCGACCCCATGGACCGTACAGTCCATGGAAATCTCCAGGCCAGAATACTGGAGTGGGTGGCCTTTCCCTTCTCCAGGGGATCTTCCCAAACCAGGGATTGAACCCAGGTCTCCCTCATTGCAGGTGGATTCTTTATCAGCTGAGCCACAAGGGAAGCCCTACATAGAGAAGAGTGGGGGCGGGGAGCTTGGGGTGCCTGAAGGACAGGAGCGGGGGATGGAGGGAATGGGAGGGGGTGGCAGGAAACGGAGTGGATGTTGGATGCACTCTTGGTGCCCTGGAAACATCGCTGGGGGTGGCAGGATTGGATTCTTATTTTAAATGATAATTTCAGCTGTTACATGGAGAATGGACTTGGTGGGGATGAAGAAGAAGAGAAGCAGAGACCAGTCTTGAGGCAATGGCATCTCCCAGGTAAAGGATGATGCCAGCTTGAACTCAGAGGTCAACTGAGGGTGCTTAAACATTTTCGAATAATGGATATATTTTCACACTGGACATATTTCAAGGTATGTATATATTTTCAAGGTATATTCTCAAAATATACCAGCTCAGGATCTGCTGACCATTTGGATGTGGATATGGGAGACAGAACTAGTCAAGGATAACTCCAAGGGTTTGGACCTGAGTAATAGGTCACACATGGGTGTCGGTGCCTTTCCCAGGACAGGGCGGACTCTGGGAGGAGCAGGCGGAGGGCATAATGAGTTCCCTTCAAGACATGCAATATTTGAGATTCTCATTAGCCATTCAAGCTGAGGCATTTATGAGGTTGGGTCTGGCATTTAAAACCAAGGCGTTGGGTGAAATCCCTGCAGGAGTGAGAAGCTGAGGGGTGTGCTGGAGTGCCTGCTAACATTTGCAGGTCAGGAAGCAGCGGGGACACGGGAGAGGCCAGTGATTAAGAGTTGCCTATGAGAATCAGGAGAGTGTGTTGTCTTAGCATAAAGATGTTCCCAGCAGAAAGGAGTGACTAGCTATGTTACATAAAATACAAGGGCCCAGGAAATGAAGACAGAAAATTGGTCACTGAAATTTGGCAAGATGGAGGTCAACAGGAACACTGACAATGAGATTTTAGTGCGTTGCTGGGAATTTGGGGAGTGGGTGCTTGACAGCTTGGCAGCAGAGGATTCAAGAGAGAAGGAAGGTAAGGGACTGGAGGTGGTGAACACAGGTAACTCTTTAAAGGGGCTGTGCTATCAAAAGAGAGCAGACAATTAGGGTGGAGGCTGACTCCTATGGAGGGGTCAAGGAAAGGGTTTTGTTTTGTTTTGTTTTGTAAAGTGAGAGATCTTAAAACATGTTTATATTGATGGGTTTGACCCAGGAGAGAAGAGAAACTACAAAAGCAAAGCCTACAGTGGGGAAGAACGAGCTCAGTGTCTGAGTGCAGGGCTAGTCCAGATTCTGTGGGGCCTGTGCTCATGGAATCCTGAGAGCCTTTTTCTGAGAAAAAGAATTCATAGGTATGGAAATGAATACTTAGTGTGGGAAGCAGCATCATAGCAAATCACCAGCACCTTAAAGGTGCATGAGTCTATCTTCTGAGATTTCTCTAGGCCAGGAATTCTCAGTCTATATAAGATTGACATCTTGGGCCAGATGATCTGTTGTTGTAGGGGGCTGTCCTGTGCATCATAGAATGTTCAGCTGAGTCTCTGGAGTCTACCAGCTAGAAGCCAGGGACAGTCTATTTTGACAACATTCAATTTTGACAACTCAAGGTGTTTGAGACAGAGTCTACCACCACCTTGAGAATCATACGGTTTAGTAATTCACTTGCAATGCTCACATGCAAATAAATATACGTATATATGGTCAAAATCTTCACCTCAAACATCAACAATCCTTAGAAGCTCCCCCCCCCACCCCCACCCCAGCCCTGACAGGGGCCAGGCGGGTAAAGGTCTCTGAGGCTCAGGATTCCACTTTGCCCTAATTGAGGGCTTGCACTTAGACTGGAGCAGAAAGAGCACCCATTATAAAAGAAGGCAGGGGCTTCCCTGGTGGTCCAGTGGATAAGAATATACCTTGCAGTGCAAGGGACACCAGTTCGATTCCTGGCCCGGGAAGACCCCACATGCCACGGAGCAACCAAGTCTATGAACCACAGTGACTGAGGCCACGTGCTGAAACGACTGAAGCCCTCGTGCCTAGAGCATGTGCTCTGCAACGAGAAGCCACAGCCATGAGAAGCTGGAGCACAACGGCAAAGAGTAGGCCCCTCTCACCACAACTAGAGAAAGCCTGCATGCAGCAACAAAGACCCACCACAGCCAAAAAATAAAATAAATACGTCTTTTAAAAAAAAAAGAAAAGAAAAGAAAGAAAATACATCCTTTATCCAGATTCACCAACTCGCAACATTTTGACACATTCGTTTTCCTCCTTTCTTTCTCTCCCCCTAACACACATATCCTTATCTATTTTTTTGAGCCACTATAATAGTTTTTAGACAGCATGCCTCTTTACCCCTTGATGTTTCACTGTGTATTTCCTAAAAACAAGAATATCCTCAGTGTAACTGTCAACCTCAGGAAATTGCACACTGATACAATACTTTTTATCAAATCCAACTTCCATACCCTAATTTTTTCAATTGACCCAATTATGTCCTTTATAATTGTATTTTCCATGCAGCACAGGATCTGTTCCAGGACCATATATTACATTTAGTTCTTATCCTTCTTTAGTCTCTGTTCATCTGGAATTTCAATTTGTGTTTGTCTTTCATGTCAGTGGCACTCTTGAAAAATGTCACTTCTTTCAATTTTCGATAATAAAATACTTTGTATTTGCTAATTTGTTTTTATTTATATTTTAATAATAAAATATTTTGCATCATTTGATGCAAAGATGGGCTTGATAAAGAACAGAAATGGTATGGACCTAACAGAAGCAGAAGATATTAAGAAGAGGTGGCAAGAATACACAGAAGAACTGTACAAAAAAGATCTTCATGACCCAGATAATTACGATGGGGTGATCACTTACTGAGAGCCAGACATCCTGCAATGTAAAGTCAAGCGGGCCTTAGTAAACATCACTACAAACAAAGCTAGTGGAGGTAATGGAATTCCAGTTGAGCTATTTCAAATCCTGAAAGATGATGCTGTGAAAGTGCTGCACTCAATATGCTAGCAAATTTGGAAAACTCAGCAGTGGCCACAGGACTGGAAAAGGTCAGTTTTCATTCCAATCCCAAAGAAAGGCAATGCCAAAGAATGCTCAAACTACCGAACAATTGCACTCATCTCACACGCTACTAAAGTAATGCTCAAAATTCCCCAAGCCAGGCTTCAGCAATATGTGAACCATGAACTTCCTGATGTTCAAGCTGGATTTAGAAAAGGCAGAGGAACCAGAGATCAAATTGCCAACATCCGCTGGATCATCGAAAAAGCAAGAGAGTTCCAGAAAATCATCTATTTCTGCTTTATTGACTATGCCAAAGCCTTTGACTGTGTGGATCACAATAAACTGTGGGAAATTCTGAAAGAGATGGAAATACCAGACCACCTGACCTGCCTCTTGAGAAACCTATATGCAGGTCAGGAAGCGGAGTATGTCAAGGCTGCATATTGTCACTCTGCTTATTTAACTTATATGCAGAGTACATCATGAGAAATGCTGGGCTGGAAGAAGCACAAGCTGGAATCAAGATTGCCGGGAAAAAATATCAATAACCTCAGATATGCAGATGACACCACCCTTAAGGCAGAAAGTGAAGAGGAACTAAAAAGCCTCTTGATGAAAGTGAAAGTGGAGAGTGAAAAGGTTGGCTTAAAGCTCAACATTCAGAAAACGAAGATCATGGCATCTTGTCCCATCACTTCATGGGAAGTAGATGAGGAAACAGTGGAAACAGTGTCAGACTTTACTTTTTGGGCTCCAAAATCACTGCAGATGGTGACTGCAGCCATGAAATTAAAGGACGCTTACTCTTTGGAAGGAAAGTTATGACCAACCTAGATAGCATATTAAAAAGCAGAGACATTACTTTGCAAACAAAGGTCCGTCTAGTCAAGGCTATGGTTTTTCCAGTGGTCATGTATGGATGTGATGAGAGTTGGACTGTGAAGAAAGCTGAGTGCCAAAGAATTGATGCTTTTGAACTGTGGTGTTGGAGAAGACTCTTGAGAGTCCCTTGGACTGCAAGGAGATCCAACCAGTCCATTTTGAAGGAGATCAGCCCTAGGATTTCTTTTGAAGGAATGATGCTAAAGCTGAAACTCCAGTATTTTGGCCACCTCATGCGAAGAGTTGACCCATTGGAGAAGACTCTGATGCTGGGAGGGATTGGGGGCAGGAGGAGAAGGGGATGACAGAGGATGAGATGGCTGGATGGCATCACTGACTCGATGCACATGAGTTTGACTGAACTCTAGGAGTTGGTGATGGACCGAGAGGCCTGGCGTGCTGCTATTCATGGGTGAATTATCTTGTCTCCTCAGTTTCCTCTGGTCTGAGTTCTCGGTCTTTACACTTTTTGTTTTGTTTGTTTGATTGTATTTGTTTCTTTTGATGACCTTGACAATCATGAGGAATCAGGTATTTTGCAGAATGTTTGTCAGTTTGGGTCATACCATTTCTACCAGCTGTGAGACAACAGATAACATGACTTACGCTTTCTTGAATTTTCCTATCTAGCTGAAGGTAGTAAACAAGATGAAACTGAAAAAGCCCCCACTCGAGGTCGGTGTGCTCAGCCACCATGACCATTATTTATGGGACTGAGCCTGCACTCTTGTGAGTGAAGGTGCTGCAGAGTCGTGTGTGGCGTGCTCTAGTGCATCGGGTTGATTTGCTCCGAAATCACAGAATCCCAGAACTGGAAGGAATAGTAGGAGCATGTGGCTTGAGTTGCCATTGCTGCCTGGAGGCCTGTTGCAGGGCAGGTTGCTCTGGTGAGGAGGTGTGTGCAATTTCTAAGGTGCCCATCCCATCCTTATGCTCCTGAGACTGGTCTTCCTCTATGCCACTCCCAACCCACTGCGAGGCTTATTGGAAGCCTAGTCCACTCACTCGCTTACTCTGCAGAATGACTATTTGATTCTTTTTCCCTTCCTGCAGAACTCTAACAGCCTCTTGTTATCACCTTCTCAATGGAGGCCCTTGCTTTTTATTGCATTGAGAAGGCATGAGAAAATTCAAGTCTCTTAGTTTACTGGCATCTATAACCTGGGGTTTTCCCTGTGGCTCAGCAGTAAGGATCTGTCTTCAATGCAGGGGAGGCAGCAGACAAGGGTTCAGTCCCTGGGTTGAGAAGACCTCCTGGAGGAGGGAGGAAACTCACTGGAGTATTCTTGCCTGGACAATGCCATGGGAAGAGGAGGCTGGTGGGCTACAATCAGTGGGGTTGCAAAGTCAGACACGACTGAAGCAGCTGAGCACAAGCACATCTGTACTCTTTAATCTGCCTCACTTTCTTTTATTTCATCCATTTATTATTATTTTTTGCAGATGCAAGTTCAGTTCAGTTGCTCAGTCGTGTCCGACTCTTTGCGACCTTGGACAAGATTCTGGGACAGAAAGAAGCTATTCATGGGAAAAGGGGTGAAATTCAAATGAGGTTTGGGGCTTCGGTAATAGCAATGTACTAATGTTGGCTTCTTAGTTCTGACGCCTAAGATGGTAAGACGTGAACATTAGAGGAAAAGGAGTTGAGGTACCCATGAACACTCTTTGTATTTTCTTTGCATTTGTCTGTAATTCTAAAACTAGTTCACAATAAAAACTTTCCTAGAAACAACAATAACAACAGTAGTAGCAGCAGCAACAATGAAAACAAAGCTGTGACTCACCCCCTGGCATTCAGACTCCAGGAGCTTTGCTCATCAGCGATGTCCCAGGCACTAGAAGCTGGAGGTCATTATTCCGTATTCAACATGACGTGTCTAAGGCCTCCGTTTTCTGCTTTTACACCTACCTGCATCCTCCAGCCGAGAGGCAGCCTGGTCCAGCATAAAGGGACGGTTTTGAATCCAGGCAAACACTACTTCAGCCTCAGCTCCCCTATTAACTAACCATGTATCTGAGCCACTTTCTGGTTCAAACCTTTGGTCTCCTCGCTCTATAAACTGCAGCTGATAATCTTCCCCTGTCCTCAGCTTCATGCGAGACTCATATGGAAACAGAAACACACAGCACTTGGCACACAGGAGGTGCTCAATACACATGAAGATGAGCTTCCTTCTCAAGATCTCAAAACCAAGAGCGAACCGGCTTCTTTCTTTCTGACAGGAACCTTTCTTGTTTGATTTATAGGCTGCTTTAGGTAGTTGAGTTTTAAATAATTCATAATCTTGCTGTTAATATTTGTAGTTGTTGAATTTCTCTAATAAAACATTTAGGGATTTCTTTCTCACTGAAGTGTATTTCGCCCGGAGAATGATATGTTTTCTGAAATCTAGGACTTGGCTGCCCTCTCTTTACTTCCCTTTCTGCAGCTACTCCTCTCTCTTGCTATGGTGGGGCTGAGAGATGCCAGCTTGGGTTCTGTCCAGCAGCTATGGGTGTGCAAAATACAGAGGAACCGACTGACGCATGGCTGCACCTAGGGGCCATTTATCAGGACCCGTGTGCTGGCTATGCCCTTCCCAGGCAGAGCTGGTGGTAAAGAACGTGCCTGCCGATGCACGGGACTGAAGAGACATGGGTTTGATCCCTGAGTCAGGGAGATCCCTTGGAGTCGGAAATGGCAACCCACTCCAGTATTCTTGCCTGGAAAATAGCATGGATAGAGGAGCCTGGCGGGCTACAGTCCATGGGGTCTCAGAGAGTCAGACACACCTGAGCAGCAGGCATGGCACAGCTGGCTATGAACAGACTTTTTATTAGAGTTGGGTGTGAACTCAGATCCGCCATGTCCTTGCTGTGTGAGCTCAGACAGGTAACCTAACCTTTCTGTGCCGTTGCTTTCTGGCATACAAAAACGGGCATGATAACACAACACTCTTAGTTAATTGGCCTGGCATGCTGCTGGATCTTCAAATTCTGCCGGTATCCATAGAACCCACTTTACTTGGTCTTTCCCAGCCTCAGCCCCTACCTTGCGCATTGGATCTGACAAATTGACCCCTCATTTATTCTGTTTTCTTCTCACTTCGGTTTGGGTCATTTCCACAAGGACCCCAGGGTCTTTTCTGGTCAAAACCCTGCTGGCTTCGTATTTCTCAGTTGCCCCAAATTTGGGGGAACAACAGATGATTCGAGCACGTTGTGGCATTTTCTTAAGGACGCTCTGGCTCCCCCTCGAAGACGCAGGAGAGTCTGAAACACAAGGCAAGCTTCACAGGTGCCAACTGTATTGTTCAAAGAATATACTCCCTTTTATAGCACTTATATTTCATTCTCTACTGCCAGAATGGAGACACATGCTGGGTTTCTGCATCCGTAATTGGGGAAGAACAGATGGGAGAGACGCAGTTGGAAGTAATACTGTCATTAAAATAATCTATACTGCTCGTAACTCTCGGGTGAGTGCGCGAAGGTGAGCGGAGCTGCATGGACCGCGTGTCTTCACAGCCTTTCCAAGTGGAAATCATAGGGGGCTTGTGCCTTGGTAACATCTGAAAACCCACATTCCCTCACGGTACACCTCTGTGGATGCATCGCCAGTGTGGGGGCCCCCGAAGACAAGAAAAGGAGCAGATTGGTGGAAATGTTTTCTAAAGAGTGGGGCAGGCTTTTTGGAGAAAAGAACAGCGCTGGTAAAAACACCACTGGGGTCTTGGACTTCCCTTGTGGTCCAGAGGTGAAGAATCCGCCTGCCAATGCAGAGGACACCAATTTGACCCCTGGTCTGGAAGATCCCGCATGCCATGGGGACAGATAAGCCCATATGTCACACCTACTGAAGCCCGCATGCCTAGAGCCTGTGCTCTGCAGCTAGAGAAGCCACTGCAATGGTAAGCCTGTGAGCTAAAGCTGGAGAGTAGCCCCTGCTCGCCACAACTAGGGAAAACTCGTGTCCAGGAACGAAGCCAGCATACCCATAAACAAGTAAATTTTTTTTTTTTTAAGTGTGTGGAGTCTAGAAAATAGGGGGTGTTTTCAAAGAATAGCAGGTAGGCCAACCCAGGTGGGACAAAGATTTTGTTAGGGAAGGAGTGGGAAATATGGCGGGAAGAAGAATGTGGTGATGACGAAATGCTGAATGAGAGTCCCCAAGACTGGTAGAAAGAGGCTGGGTCTGGGAGTCAGGTTCAGCGCAGACCGTGACTGACGAGCTACGGCAAATGCACGTATTTCCTGGGTCTGAGTTCTTCAGCTGTAAAGTGGAAATAAAATAGACGATCCAAGTAAGTCTTCAGTGGCTCGAAGGACAACAGCTCTGCACTTCAGCAGGACACGTCTAATTCCTGGGTCTTTATTCTCTTCTGGCCACGGAAGTCAAGTTTAACCTAAGGTTCTCCCAGCCTCTGCTGTTTGATTAACAACAACAACAGCAATGCTAGTAATAGTAAAATATAACTCCCTTTCTGGCTCATATGGTAAGGTAAAGAATTCGCCTGCAATGCAGGAGACCCAGGTTCTATCCCTGGGTTGGGAAGACCCCCTGGAGAAGGGAAGGGCAACCCACTCCACTATTCTTGACTGGAGAATTACACAGACAGAGGATCCTGGAGGGCTAGGGTCCACGCCATCGCAGAGAGTCAGACACGATTGAGCAACTAACACCTTCACGGTTACTGAGGGCCTGCTTTGCTGACCCGTCTCAACCTCCATCACCATCGTCAGAAGCCCAGCATGCAGAGACTGTCACCCTCCACACCTGGGGCTCAGAGGTAAGAGGGTACACCTGTGTTGTCGGTGCCGCGTGGCAGAGCCCAGAAGCCCGCCTGCCTTCAGTAGCTGCCCTCTTCCCACCGGTCCTGTTGCTATGGTAATAACGGTACCTCCTAAGGCAAAGAACACTGTGGAAACCGTTAAAGTACATTAATTTAATCCTTTGCACTGCCCTTCAAAGTAGATCCTGGGATCCCTATTCTTTTCTTTCTTTTTTAATTAGAAGATAATGGCCACATTCTGATGGTTTCTGCCATTCATCCACACGAATCAGCATTAGGTACACATACGTCCCCTCCCTCTGGAAGCCCCCTCCGGCCTTCCTCCCCGCCCACCCCTCTAAGTTGCCACAGAGCACTGACTCTGGGCTGCCTGCATCATACACTGAGCTCCCACTGGCTACGCATTTGACATATGGGAATGTATCTGTTTCCATCTATTCTCTTAAATCACCCCACCCGCTCCTTCTGGAATTCTGTCCAAAATGTCTGTGTCTCCCTTGCCGCCCTGCAGGTCCCATCTTCCTAGTACTCTCATCATTACTATTATCTTTCTAGATTCCCTACATATGAGTTAATATATGATATTTGTCTTTTCCTTACACTCTAGGCTCATCCACTTCATTAGGACTGACTCAAATGGGTTTCTTTTTATAGCTGAGTAATACTCCATTGTGTATATGTACCACGACTTCCATATCTGTTTCATCTGTCATCTATATTCTATAGATGAGTACACTGAGGTTCTGCAAAAAGAAATCACTAGTTCAAAGTCATTAAACCAGCCTATGACACAGCCTCACATCAGCCTGGTATCAAGGCTCTGGATTCTGTCTTAGGTGTTTCTGTGCTTACATTCACACAGGTAGAGTTCAGAATTCAGAGAAGGCAATGGCAACCCACTCCAGTACTCTTGCCTGGAAAATCCCATGGATGGAGGAGCCTGGTAGGCTGCAGTCCATGGGATCGCGAAGAGTTGGACAAGACTGAACGACTTCACTTTCACTTTCATGCATTGGAGAAGGAAATGGCAACCCACTTCAGCATTCTTGCCTGGAGAATCCCAGGGACGGCAGAGCCTGGTGGGCTGCCATCTATAGGGTTGCACAGAGTCGGACACGACTGAAGCAACTTAGCAGCAGCAGAGTTCAGAATTAGGGGGCAGATCCACAATCTCTTCCCTCAAGCTCTGGGATGTTCTCTATAAACATTTTTTTTTTCTCAAAGAGCACCTATTCTGCCAAACTTCTGGACTGCCCCCTCCTTCCCTGAGAAGCATTCTCTTTGCAGAAATGTCAAGGCCACTGTCACAAGGAGAATATCTGAGCTGATACCTTCACATGTCTGCAGCAGCCTTAGACATGCTGGAAGGCTAGGGAGTAATCCGTGGCTGAGACCATCCTTCTCCTTGAGGAAAAGGCTTTTAACCTGTAGACCAGCACATCAATATGAGCTTTAGAAGAGGCTTTTCCACCATACACTTCAGAGGGCCCCTTATTTCTATAGGTCAGGGCTTCATTCTGTTGCTTCTGTCCACTACTGATGGTCCACCATTAGTGAGAAGTGCTGGGGAAGCTCTTTGCACATCACTTTACAGCATCTGAGGCTGGAAGGTGGGAAGGAGGAGGGGGAGCTGACTGAGCAGCTCTTTTATACAAATTAGCTCAATTGTAGCCCCACAAGGCAGGTGCTGCGTCAATATCCCCATTTTACAGATGAGGATATTAAATTTCAGTTCAGTTCAGTCGCTCAGGCTCAGTCGTGTCCGACTCTTCGCAACCCCATGAATTGCAGTACGCCAGGCCTCCCTGTCCATCACCAACTCCCGGAGTTCACTCAAACTCACATCCATCGAGTTGGTGATGCCACCCAGCCATCTCATCCTCTGTCGTCCCCTTCTCCTCATGCCCCCAATCCCTCCCAGCATCAGAGTCTTTTACAATGAGTCAATTCAGATGTTTAAATAACTTGTCCAAGCTTTGTGGTAAGCTGTAGAACAAAGTTTGAATCCATCCAGGTCTTTTGATTTTCCCTAATGTTAAAAGCCCTGTAGCCTTTCTGGCTGTACCACATGAGCTCCGATGCTAAGGAGAAGATTTGGCCCTCCTCTCTCTGTCTCCACTCTCACCTTTCTCATTGATCCAAGATTTCTCACTACCTTGGAAAATGCCATTGTTCTAGTCATTTGGGCAACAAAAGTGCTAATTTCTCTAGGGAGATACTTCCCTTGCCTTTTCTTTGTTTAAGTGATAAGGATTTCACTCTAGGACCCCAGTGACATTGACC
This sequence comes from Tragelaphus eurycerus, assembly GCA_935064755.1. NCBI lineage: Eukaryota > Metazoa > Chordata > Mammalia > Artiodactyla > Bovidae > Tragelaphus > Tragelaphus eurycerus. The sequence continues at coordinate 4,045,182 of CAKXYN010000083.1, forward strand.
ATGTTCTTGCCACCCAGAGAGTCCTGGCACATGCTGTTCCCTCTGTCTGAAATGTTATTTTCTCCCTTTAATCCTGCTCATCATTTAGACCTCAGATCCACTGTGACTTTCTCCTCAAGCTGCTCTGAACCCGTGTTGAGGTCAGTTCCCTTCCATGCCAATGAAGTCTCATAGCGCTGCACTCCTTTCCTCTGTGGCACACGGCTCAGTTTGCAAGTATTGATTAATCAGTGAGTTACTGGGCTAATACCAGCCTGTTCCACTAGACCATAATCTCTGTAAGAGGGCAGAGATCACATTTCCTTGGGTCATGACTGAATCCTGGATTCCAAGCCTAAGTGAAAAGTGAAAGGCCCTGTCGTGTCCGACTCTTTCCGACCCCATGGACTATACGATCCACGGAGTTCTCCAGGCCACAATACTGGAGTGGGTAGCCTTTCCCTTCTCCAGGGGATCTTCTCAACCCAGGGATCGAACCCAGGTCTCCGGCATTACAGGCAGATTCTTTATCAGCTGAGCCACAAGGGAAGCACAGGGCTTGGAAAATAGATGCTCAACAGAATTTCCTAACTTGTGCTTTAAAGAGGTCTAGCTTGCTGCTTGTAGCTGGTTAGAACTACAGAATCTTAGGCTCCATCCCAAACCTTTCTGAATCAGAACCTGCATTTTAACATGGTCTCCAGATGATTCCTGTGCATATTAATTACTGATTAGCACTGCAAAGGGAAAAGGAAGACAGACTGGCAGGCTGAGGGAGCCGAATGGAATAAATCAGTCTTGATTTCACCAATTAATTCAGTAAAATTATCTGGGCACCAACTACATGCCTAGTACTATACTGGGCCCTGTGACTCTGGTGTAAATACAGTAGATGTGATGCCTGCCTTTATGGAACACTTTGTGCTTCTGGGTGGGCAGGGCATACAAAGCCATCAGAGCAGAGGGAGGAGATGCTTATTGGCCTGGAGTGGGGGGAGGGAGGGCTTCCTGCAGGCAGTGACTGGGAGCAGTGGGTAGAGAAGGCAACCTCATACTCAACGGAGCTTTTTCTCACATGTCACCAGGTTAGAGGCTGACAGATGGGTCAGGAAGTTCTTACAATAATCCAGCCTAGAAATGCAAGCTGGTCTTTATTCCCCTGTCGAGTCTCTCCTCCACTCTCTCCTGCAAGCCCTTCTACAAAACCTGCGAATCAAGTAATAGTCAAATCCCACAGCTTCCCTCTCCCAGGAGAGCCTCCCTTGCTCTTTCCTTATTCACATTCTGCCTCCCAATGTCAATTTCCCATCTTCTTCTCGACTCCTTCTATGTTTTCTTCCCCCTTCCACCAACTCCCTCCCTAGCATTCCTCTGATATAGCATTATGTGGACTATAATGCAGTCATTAGAATTGATGTCTACAAAGACTGTAATAATACAGAACACACTTAGTTACAACAGGTAGTGAGGTGCAAAACTGCATGGACATATTACAAGTCTTACAAAAACAAAAACACTATGTATTTTTTTTAAAGGCAAAACTCCAGAAGTATCAACCAATATTTATGTTTCCATGGGGACTTGGAAATACTTACTTAAAATTTCTCTATTTTTCATTATTTTATGACTGGGGATGCCTTTTATAAATAAAAAAAAAAGCCCACAGATTAAAAACTGCTGCCATCTATTATGTCATTTTGGGCATAAGTTAATTTCCCTGAGCTTCAGTTCTCTCATCTCTAAAATAGGTAAAAGAGCTGTGCTTTCCACCTAGGGTGTTTTGAGATAGTATTCACTGAGCCTGGAAGGACAGGAAAGGCTAAAAGCATAGCAGTAGCATTATCGTGATCTGCTCACAATTTCTGGTTCAGTGCAGGTTGGGATCAAAGAACAGGACAAGTTAGATCTGGTAGGGACAGAGGTTGGAGACAAGAGGTCACTATTTTGGAGTTTTGAACGTTTTAACTGGCTGTATGGCCTTGTAAGTCCTATTCCATCTCTGGGATTTTGTTTTTTCCAAATGTTGAACAGGAACATGATCAACAGAACCTCCTGCCACAAGTCTGAAAGATACTATCTTAACTCCCCTGGAATTTACACTGTGTACGCTTCAACAGCATTAAAAATTCTATTGGACAGATACTGTGAGCACTTTCAAATCTCTCTTAGCCTCTGAAGTATGTTAACCTGTGAATAAAGGTCCATCTCTGTTAAGGTCAGGAGGCCTCATCTGTGTGTTAATCACCCAGTCGTGTCCGACTCTTTGAGACCTCATGGACTGCAGCCTGCCAGGCTCCTCTGTTCATGGAATTCTCCAGGTAAGAATATTGGAGTGGGTTGCCATTCCCATCTCCAGGGGATCTTCCTGACTCAGGGATCAAACCTGGGTCTCCTGCACTGCAGGCAGATTCTTTACCCTCTGAGCCACCAGGGAAGAGTCATACTTGGTTCCAAAGAGCAACGAAGCTCCTCCTCTTCTGCTGATCACAGATCAGTTCTTAGAGTGTCTCAGATTGTGTCAATTTTTTTAAGCCATGTTAAATTTACATAACATTGTAAATCAACTATACTTCAATAAAATTGAGAAGAAAAGAAAACATGAAAAAGATATCCCATGACCTTGGATTGGAAAGTTTGATAATGTTAAAGTGGTCATACTACCCAAAGCAATCTACAGATTTAATGCAATCCCTATCAAATTACCCATGGCATTTTTCACAGAACTAGAACAAATAATCCAAAAATGTATACAGAACTACAAAAGACCCAGAACTGCCCAAACAATCGTGAGGAAAAAGAACAAGGCAGGAGGCATAATCCTCCCAAATTTTAGACAATATTACAAAACTACAGTAATCAAAGTGGCATGATCTTGACACAAAAACAGACATATGGATCAATGGAACAGAACAGAAATAAACCATAAATAAACCCACACACCTATGAACAATGAATCTTCAATGAAGGAGGCAAGAATATATAACGGGGGAAAGTCTCTTCAGCAAGTGGTTTCGGGAGTGCTGCACAGTTGCCTGCAAACCAATGCAGTCAGAACACACATCAGGGAAGCCCAGTGGAATATTAGTCAGCCATTAAGAATGAAATAATGCCATCTGCAGCAACATGGATGGACCTCGAAATTGTCACAGTGAGTGAAGTAAGTCAGACAGAGGAGACAATTATTATACTGGATTGCTTACACGTGGAATCTTGGAAAAGGGTACAAATGAACTTATCAATAAAACAGAAATAGAGTCACAGATGTAGAAAACAAACATTGTTATCAGGGGGTAATTAAGAGCATAAATTGGGAGACTGGAATTGACATATAAACACTGCTGTTGACAGTGTTTATTGACATATAAACACTGCTGTAAATTGACATATAAACACTGACATTGACACTGTAAATTGACATATAAACACTGCTGCTGCTGCTAAGTCACTTCAGTCGTGTCCGACTCTGTGCGACCCCACAGACGGTAGCCCACCAGGCTCCCCCGTCCCTGGGATTCTCCAGGCAAGAACACTGGAGTGGGTTGCCATTTCCTTCTCCAATGCATGAAAGTGAAAAGTGAAAGTGAAGTCGCTCAGTCGTGTTTGACTCTCAGCAACCCCATGGACTGCAGCCCACCAGGCTCCTCCATCCATGGGATTTTCCAGGCAAGAGTACTGGAGTGCGGTGCCATTGCCTTCTCTGATATAAACACTACTCTATATAAAATAGATAAATAAATAATAAGGATGACTATAAAGCACAGGAAACTCTACTCAGTACTCTGTAATGGCCTACATGGGAAAAGAATCTTAAAAAAAGGGGATACATGTACGTATAACTGGTCCACTCTGCTGTATACACTAAACTGGCACAACACTGTGTGTGTGTGTCTGTACAAGCTAAATCCACTGAGTATATGGCAGGGCCTTGGAAATTATAAAGCATTATACAAATATATCCTGGTTTGTGAACGTCTCTTGCGGTACTGATGATTTTTATATGACAAAGATCTAGCTTTTTCTGTGCTGAATTAATAATTCACTTATGCTAATAACACAAGGAAATATTTAAAAACAACACTGTACTAAGTAGGAAAAAAGCTAGTTTCAGGAAAAATAAATAGTGTGATCCCATTTGGGTTAAATTTCCCCTATATAAATGCATGTCAACCATTTTAGAATACGCACTTCAAATTGCTAAGCAGTGGGTACTTTTGAGGTGGGATGTAAGTTTAATGAGTGAAGATTTTTGCTTTTTTCTTCTGCAAATAGTTCTTAAAAATTTTTTTTTTTTTTTTTTTTGGTGACCTAAAACAGTAAACTCACAGGACATGAAGACTGGCAGAGGCAGTGCAGGAAGGGACTTATGCTCACTGAATGTTTATCAGCTGCCAGAGATGGGGTTAGGTCCTTCACCTGTATCCCTCATTTATACCTCATAACAAACCCTTGGAGGTAAGGGTCAGCAGTGCGACTTTGTGGATGAGGACATTCAAGTTCCGACTCAGACACAGCCTGTCTAAATCTCAAGTCCGTCCTCGTCAATAGCATAACAGGAAGAGTCTAACTGAAGGCTGCTTTGCAGATGGAGACGTGGAGCCCTCTGAGTCTTGCTCAGCTGGAGGTCAGCAGGCAGGAAGCCCCCTCCTGTGCACTGTCTCCCTCTCCTGGCTTTTCACATCTGGAGGTCATCATCTCCAGCCAATTTGCTCTTTATGGAGCAAGGGCTTTGCAATTTTGTTTCTCTGCTTCCAGGTCTGGGCTGATCACAGTTTCACAATGAGGCAGTCACTCCTTGAGGACTCAAGTCTGCATTTACTTGCCTTTACTCTTTTGTCTAGATATGAAGTTGTCTTTGCTAATCAGTCTTCCTCGGAGAAGAGTGTGCCATCTGCACTTTTTGAGAAGAAGCACATGAGGAGGAAATAGCTGTAGAAAACCGCTCCTGTATGGTGATTAGACTCAACGTTGATCGACCAGTTAGGCAGAGACATCCACAGTGTTCCTTCCTGGGGGCAGTGATAGTTTTGGGGTCTCCCATGCCTGGCTGGTCTGCCCTGGGGATGGGTCAGAGCCAGAAGGTACAAAATAAGAATTCAGATTAGATTCCTTAAATCTCAGACTTGGGAAGAATCACCTTAGTAGAGGTGATTCAATCTGAGTTCTGATCCATGTGAGGGGTCTCCCTGCATCTTCCCTGGCCACCAGGCTCTGCTCCAGTGACAGGGAGCTCACTTCCTCACAGAGGCGTGTGTGCCATTGATGCACAGGCCTCACTTGGAGAATGCATTTGCTGGTGGTGTCAAGACTCGCTTCCCCTCCACCCCCACCCACAGGGCTCTGAGGTGCAAGAAATGAAACCTTCACCCTGAACTAGTCTATGACTCAAGATAAGGCCCCCAAAGCACTTGGGAGACCTGAGAGAATCCTTAGAATCTCATCTCTCATTTCACCGACAGGAAAAAATGAAGTCCAGAGAGTGGATATTTTATTAAATCTGAAGTCTCTTGACTCTCAGTTGAAATGCTAGGAGGATACACCTAATCTGCTTCTTCAGTATAAAAAGAAACAAGAAGCCATTCCCTCAATCACAATTACCAAGATATCAGACATTTCTGTTCAAGGGCTCTGCCCAGCCCCTGTTTAATTGTCACCACCGTCACCAACACCATCACCGTCATGGCAACAGTGACCATATACTGTGTGCTTCGGCATCCATCCAGTGTTTCACACGAAGTGGCTCCTCCGTAAGGACCTCATGGAGAGGGGCGAGGAATAACCCCATGACAAAAGGAATCATCTGTCATGACAGCGGTCTTTTAAGTAGCTTCTCAAGGGAGAAAAGATGGGCTTCTTCCTGCCAGATCTCATCCTCTGGGGCTTCTAGTATCAGAATCAGGCTGCTTTTCCTCTGCCTAAAAGGAAACGTCCATGAATGTGTGTGCACACACACACATGTGCTTATACAGGTCCCTGGCGCATAGATACCCAAAAGGGAGCTCAGGGTTGCCTCCAGGTCTCAACTGGACTTACAGTCTCTGAGCACTTCTTTCAGTTTCTCAAACAGACCCAAGCCTGGTCCCGCTGCTCCTGTTTTCGTGTGTATATATTACAGGTTACGATTAATGGTTAGGGAGACCAAGCTTTCTGAAGCCCAGCTTGGATCATATGTATTGCAATATCTCTTCTACCCTACACCACCCCTTTTCTCCCTGCATACACAAGGACTCTCTCTCTCTCACACACACACACATTCTCAGGCATGAACATACATATTCAAAAATGTCCAATGTCCCTTCATCGCCTGTAAAGTTGAAACACCCTAGCCTAGCAATCGGGGAAGAAAATGGCACCCCACCCCAGTACTCTTGCCTGGAAAATCCTGTGGACGGAGGACCCTGGTGGGCCGCAGTCCATGGGGTCGCTAAGAGTCGGACACGACTGAGCGACTTCACTTTCACTTTTCACTTTTATGCATTGGAGAAGGAAATGGCAACCCACTCCAGTGTTCTTGCCTGGAGAATCCCAGGGACGGGGGAGCCTGGTGAGCTTCCGTCTATGGGGTCGCACAGAGTCGGACACGACTGAAGTGACTTAGCAGCAGCAGCCTAGCAATATGAGGTCTTATGATTAAGTCCCACTGCTTCCTTCCAACCTCATTTCCTCCATTCTCTGTCATTCTCCATCCAAAGTGGTCTCCTGTGCACCCCATCCAGGCCTTTCTGGGACAGTGCCACTGGTGAGAATACCATCTCCTATCCAATTGCCAAGGTCTAGTTCAAATGCCACAATGTCCATGATGTTCCTAGGACTCCTGCTGTAAAGGATCTCTCTCCCATCAGAGCTCTTAGGGCCATTTTCACAAATAGTCTCAAAATACCTATCGATCCAAGCAATTGATGTGGGTGCCTGAACTGTTAACAACCATCCCTCACTCTCCAGCCCAGGGGCTTATTTTTGGTGCATGTTCCCCTTCGGTTCATCCTACAGCCTTGGAAGCTCCATCTGCTCTTACAGGGACCACTACTCCCATCTGTTTGTTCCCTGCCTTCATGTTATCAGGTCCCAGTAAAAAACACAACAAAACACAACAACTTCAGTGAATTTGCATGGCTATTATTTCTTATTGGTGCTCCAAAAAATGTTTGAAAAATTCTTAGACTATGCCTGGCCATGTTGATAATGTTAAGTTAAATAAGGCATTTGATTATTGATTGCATTATTTAAATCTTTCAGAGAATGCATGTGCTTTTTTTTCCATTTCTTTTCTTAATTTCTATTTTATAAATGAGGAAACTAACACTTGGAGAAGTCAAGTCACTTATGCAAATTAAATCACCCACAGAATAACAGAGATGAGACTTGAACCCAGGTATAGCTGACTCCAAAGCCCACCATCTGGGTCACAGAATAACCTAGAGATATTTAGTCACAGAGATAAAATTGGCAACATACATTAGATCATCAAAAAAGCAAGAGAGTTCCTGAAAAACATCTACTTCTACTTCTGTTTTATTGACTATGCCAAAGTTTTAACTGTGTGGATCACAGCAAACTGTGGAAAATTCTGAAAGAGATGGGAATACCAGACCACCTGACCTGCCTCCTGAGAAATCTGTATGCAGGTCAAGAAGCAACAGTTAGAATTGGACATGGAACAACAGACTGTTTCCAAACTGGAACAGGAGAACGTCAAGATTGTATATTGTCTTCCTGCTGGGAGAAGGCAATGGCACCCCACTCCAGTACTCTTGCCTGGAAAATCCCTTGGATGGAGGAGACTGGTAGGCTGCAGTCCATGGGGTCGCTAAGAGTTGGACACGACTGAGCGACTTCACTTTTACTTTCATGCATTGGAGGAGGAAATGGCAACCCACTCCAGTGTTCTTGCCTGGAGAAACCCAGGGACGGTGGGGCCTGGTCGGCTGCCGTCTATGGGGTCGCACAGAGTCGGACACGACTGAAGCGACTCAGCAGCTTATTTAACGTACGTGCAGAGTACATCATGTGAAATGCAGGGCTGTATGAAGCACAAGCTGGAATCAAGATTGCCAGGAGAAATATCAATAACCTCAGATACTCAGACACCACCCTTATGGCAGAAAGTGAAGAAGAACTAAAGAGTCCCTTGATGAAAGTGAAAGAGGAGAGTGAAAAAGTTGGCTTAAAGCTCAACATTCAGAAAATTAAGATCACGGTATCTGGTCCCATCACTTCATGGCTAATAGATGGGATAACAGTGGAAACAGTGAGAAACTTTATTTTGGGGGGCTCCAAAATCACTGCAGATGGTGACTGCAGCAAATTAAAAGATGCTTGCTCCTTGGAAGAAAAGCTATGACCAACCTAGAGAACATATTCAAAAGCAGAGACATCACTTTGTCAACAAAGGTCCGTCTAGTCAAAGCTATGGTTTTTCCATTAGTCATGTACGGATGTGAGAGTTGGACTATAAAGAAAGCTGAGTGCTGAAGAATCGATGCTTTTGAACTGTGTTGTTGGAGAAGACTTTTGAGAGTCCCTTGGACTGCAAGGAGATCTAACCAGTCTATCCTAAAGGAAATCAGTCCTGAATATTCATTGGAAGGACTGATGATGAAGCTGAAACTCCAATACTTTGGACACCTGATGCGAAGAGCTGACTCATTTGAAAAGACCCTGATGCTGGGAAAGATCGAGGGCAGGAGGAGAAGGGGACAACAGAAGATGACATGGTTGGATGGCATCACCAACTCAACGGACATGAGTTTGAGTAAGCTCTGGGAGTTGGTGATGGACAGGGAAGCCTGGTGTGCTGCAGTCCATGGGGTCGCAAAGAGTTGGACATGACGGAGAGACTGAACTGAACTGATTTAGTCACGTGCAGTTTACTATAAGAAGGGAGACAGCTGCAAGGCCATAATGATAATCCTGTATGCCAGACAGCAAAAGAGACACAGATGTATAGAACAGTCTTTTGGACTCTGTGGGAAAGGGAGAGGGTGGGATGATTTGGGAGAATGGCATTGAAACATGTATAATATCATCTATGAAACGAATTGCCAGTCCAGGTTCAACGCATGATACTGGATGCTTGGGGCTGGTGCACTGGGACAACCCAGAGGGATGGTACAGGGAAGGAGGAGGGAGGGGGGTTCAGGATGGGGAACACGGGTATACCTGTGGCGAATTCATGTTGATGTATGGCAAAACCACTACAATATTGTAAAGTAATTAACCTACAATTAAAATAAATACATTAAAAAAAAAGAAATACTAAAACAAAGAACTGATACATGAAAAAAAAAAAAAAGCAAAACCGGGATGTATAAGAGATCAGGAAGAGAAGAGCAAACAGATCAGGCAGTGTGAGATCGATGAATTGTGGTTTACAAGTTTGAGGTAAGCTAACTAACTGTATTACATAAAAAGGTCACCCTGAAGAGTCTGTCCTTGAGCCGGCTGAATACAGACATCAAAGGGTCTCATTTTTATTATTTGTGGATCCTTCAGGAAACCTGGAGCATTTGGCTAGGAAGGGTGGCAGGGTATCTTGGTCCCCTCCATCGGCACCTCTGCCTTCCACAGACCAGGTCTCCCTTGCTTCCTTCATGGCCTCTCCTTAGGTGCACACTGCCCCTTATCTCCCCAGAGACTGACTGATTTCTACGGCTTAAAGGACAAAATGTAGGTGGAGCCCTTAGCATGAGAAGCTGCCACACAGTCAGTAGATGTAGAGCTCTTAGCACATCTATTGTGCTAAGCTTTACAACCCGGGACTGTTTATTACCTTTACATTTATTGTTACCAACAAAAAACTGGTGGGTTTTGTTTTCTAGGATTCACTGATGTTTAGATTCCTTCTTTGGCCAGCTTCGGTAACTCACTTGCCTATCAGCACACTCAGGAGTATTCATAGAGTGCATTGCTTTCGATTGATCGGCTCCATCTATTACAATTGCCCTGGCCGTGGTGAATATACAGTTACAACAGAAATTTGTTCCAGACTATTCTGGACTATTTTGACACCTGTGGGCTCCCAAGGAATGGTGGCTGGGCTCCATCTGATTCAACCCCCTTGTTTGTCCAAGTGCTACCTTCCTTTATGAGCAGAAGTATCTCAAAGTGGGGGTCTTTCCTGAAGCATCTTTAGCCCCTACTCCATGATCCCGCCTGCGGAGATGCTTAGGGGGTGTTCTTGGGCAGAATGAGGGAGGGGCTGAAATCATCACTGTGCTGCCCTATCGCTGTACACGATGTTTGGGCAGCGCTGACAGCCCCCAGGGGTGTGTGTTTCCCCTCCCTGGGAAACCGCATCCCTTTAGCTGTGGCCACAGTTCTTTCCACGTACCCTTTCATGCTTGTGTAACAACCCACCGTATCTCCTCCTTGCTTTCAACTAACTGACTGTAGTTCAGCACTTCCCATGACATGCCACAGTCTGAGCTTCCCTCTCCATCACTTTTCTAGGTTTTCCAACTGCCTCTGTCTCCCAAATAATCCTAAACCAGCTAGCATTTGCTGGGTACCTACTCTGCGACAGATGCTTCACATCCAAAACCTTGCTGAATACTCACAATAGCACAGTAAGTAGGTCTGTGTGTTTGACCACCTATCTTACAGATGAGAAAACTGAGGCTCAGAGAAGGGATTTTACACACCTAAGAGAAATAACTGAATACAAACGCAGCTCTAACTAACACCAAAGTCCAGCAGTTTAACTGTCTTCATGTAGAAACACTGATGTTTTCAGCTATTCAAGGAAAATTGCACATATAGATTTGAATAATAACAGGCAGTCACGTATCCCTGAACTCAGTTTTACTCACAAAACTTCATGGCTTTGGCTCTTCCTCTTCTAACCTTACACATACACTCAGTTTCTACAGAAGATACATCAGATCCCCTGTAAGGCAGAGAGCTGAGCAGGGCTTGGTGTACAAACTGTTCATGATATAAATCATACCCTTGATGACTGTACAAAGGAACAGGAAGATGAGGAAAAAAGAAGAAATAAAAATTATGTCAAAAGAGCTGACTCTTAGAAAAACAAAGACTTGAGAGATGCAAAGGAATGGAGGAGGGTTTAAAAAATGAATCCTTAGTATAAGCATCGCATTGTAGCGAGTGCATTAATAACAACAGTGGCCATTTTAAAGCACCTACTACATTACTCCTTGGAAGGAAAGTTATGACCAACCTAGATAGCATATTCAAAAGCAGAGACATTACTTGGCCAACAAAGGTCCGTCTAGTCAAGGCTATGGTTTTTCCAGTGGTCATGTATGGATGTGAGAGTTGGACTATAAAGAAGGCTGAGTGCCTAAGAATTGATGCTTTTGAACTGTGGTGTTGAAGACTCTTGAGAGTCCCTTGGACTGCAAGGAGATCCAACCAGTCCATTCTGAAGGAGATCAGTCCTGAATATTCATTGGAAGGACTGATGATGAAGCTGAAACTCCAATACTTTGGCCACCTGATGTGAAGAACTGACTCATTTGAAAAGACGCTGATGCTGGGAAAGATTGAAGGCAGGAGGAGAAGGGGATGACAGAGGATGAGATGGTTGGATGGCATCACCAACTCAATGGACATGGGTTTGGGTGAACTCCAGGAGTTGGTGATGGACAGGGAGGCCTGGCGTGCTGCGGTTCATGGGGTTGCAAAGATGTGGATACGACTGAGCGACTGAACTGAACTGAACATACTATGGACTTTTCATACCTTCTATATCATCCTTACAAGAAGCCAGCAACTCTTATCTCTGTTCTTAGTACTGTTTTATAAATGAAATTAAGGCATGGAGAGGTGGAGCAAATTATCCATGAACACACAGCTATTAAGTGGCAGAGCCAAAATTACAATTTAAGTCTGTGTATGTCCACGGGCTGTATTTTTTCTGCTAGACCCGCTGCCTGCAATTCTGACATTTCTCACTTACTCTTCTTCACCTTCCAGTTGGAGCTGTGATATTATCTGCATTTACAGGTGAAAAGAAAGGGGCAGAACCATCGTGTTGAAGAGGACCTGGAAACAGAAGTCTTGTTGGGAGAAAGAAAGCTGTTGCGGAGATGAGATCTGAGCTGGGCCTCAAAGGGCTGATGGGATTTGGTGAACAGACACTTGGAAGACAGCATCAAGGGAAAGGTCTTCATGATCCCAGGTATGGAGAGGTAAGAATGCAACACACAACAGAGAAAAGAAAATTCTACTGGCTGGGGTGGCTGTGGCATTAGGCTGCTGGAAGGGGACTTAGCCAGAATCCTGCAGAGCCTAGCTTGAATTCTTGACTTCGGCAGATGGTTTGCTTTGAATTAAAGACGTTGACACTGTGGAGTTGTCTCTGTGAGAATTTAACCCTGAGGAGAGGCACTGGGACTATTTTCAAGGGACCATGAAAAAGCAAGTCCACTTGCAGCAACTGTGAGGCTCGATGCTCTCTAGACACTGCTCTGTGCAGAGTCCTGGAGTGTTTTGTAGCAATCTCTTCCAAACCCAGGGAAATAAAGTCCACAGCGCCTTTGGGAGACAAAGTGGCACTTGTTCCCCACCGTCTAATCTGAACAGTCCTTTGCTGACTAATTGAATTACTCTAGCCCGCAAACTGATAGACAGCTGCTAAAAATGGTTATTGCATTATTAATTCGCTCCAGCAATTTCACATTAAACCTATACTGTTAATAATTTTTCCCCTTCTATTTCTTCCCTCTTAATTAGACTATTTAAAACTTTGAAGGGATAGTCTTCCCATGCTAAATGGAGGCATCGGGCAAATTACATTTTTGATTGAATACTTCTCTGATAGGCCAGCAAATGAGACTGTTGAGTTGTTAATTATTGTCAGAGTTCCACACAACGCCTGCTAATGAGGCAGTCAATCTCAGCTGTCAGCCCCCGAATATTAATGGAGGCCAATGGGATGTACTGGGAAAGATGCTTGCCGGAGGGCCAGGGGGTCCATTTCATTGGCCTGTACATGAAAGGGTGGTGACTTCCTGGTGCTAGGGCTAATGGGAATTTGTGATGAGTGTACAATAGGGTAGAAAGTAATACAGAGCTGAGGTCAGCCAGAACGGCTCCATGGCACCAGGTGGGCACCCCTGGGATGGCACAGGTGGTTGGTATCGAGCATTTATTACTGTTGGCTGGGCTAGGCTTTGGATTTTTTGGGGAGAGTGGGGTGAGGGGGATGCTGGGCATGAAGAAGTAACTATTGAGTAGTCAGGAGAAGGTACACATCTCAAGACTGCAGATCTGGGCTCAGGACGACCTAACCTCAGGCTCCAACCCCACTGTCTTGGCATTTAGTCCGGACTTCAGCACCAGCCATGCTGAAGAGACAGGTCAGGTCAGGTTTCACTCAGCAAAACCAGGGGTGACAAAGAGGGGATGCCATCCAAGACTGGGCATCACAGAACCATATATTTAGTCTGCCACCAAGCAGAAGCAAAGAAGGGCAAAGAAGGGAGAAAAATTGGATTTGATTCAACAAATATTTACTGAGTATTTTGTATGCATGATAAAAACTTAAGTTCCCTGTGCAAACTCCCAGGGCAGACATTTTTGGGGAATCATCACTGACCTTTACTTCTGCTGCACGGCTGTCCACTCCCCGCTCCCCCAACTAGAATGCTTCCCTAAGGCTCTGCTTGGCCTTCGCTAATGGTTCAGGAACTCTTTCCCTTCTCCATCCCCATTTCTCCTGCCCTCATCCATGGCTTGCTGGGCTGCTGTTCCAATCTAACTGTTACTGGCCCTTCACTCTCTCACCCTCTCCTGCTCAGAGCTCTTGGATATCCTCTCCTGCTCCTCCTCCAGCTGACTCTGTTCCTCAAACACTCCAGTCCGGCTTCCTGCCTCCCCACTCTGAGCTTTTGTTTCACCATCTTTCAATCAGGCATCCACGTGCCGTGGCATTTGGCAAAGATCTAGTTAACACATGTTAATTCCTATCTCTCTGAGTCTCTTTTCTAAGTGGCATCATTCCAACTGATGTTGAATCTTTACCCTTCGGTCTACCTGCCTATACTTTTGATTCTATTCATTTTAGGATGATGTAGGTAAGGGTTGAGAAAGAGGGTGCAAACGCTGGCCTCTCAAGGATATGACATCCTGGAAACAGCCTGGGGGTTGATCCCTAGAATGGAGACACCCCTTCCATAACATGAAAGAAGGCATGAAAGTGGATTCCTAACCTGGGAAGGGCAGTGGGCAAGGAGTTTGTGAATTCATACAGGCTGATTTTCAGATTTCACTTTGCAACACTGTAGGGGTAATAGTCACAAAAAGAAAACAATGGAATTTAACTTCTAAATATATACTCTTACCACTTCACTAACAGAATAAAGTGAAAGTGTTAGTCGCTCAATTGTGTCTGACTCTGCGACCCCATGGACTGTAGCCTGCCAGGCTCCTCTGTCCATTGGATTCTCCAGGCAAGAATATGGGAGTGGGTTGCCATTTCCTTCTCTAGGGCATCTTCCTGACCCAGGGATCAAACCTGGGTCTCCTGCACTGCAGGCAGATTCTGTACTGTCTAAACCATCAGGGAAACCCAATGGAAGAACTGAGACCACAGATGCTTACTGACAGCTTGCTATGTACCAGACACCATTTTAGGTGTCTAGGGTACCATGTATGATAAAACAGGTGAGATCTCTTCCTATCAGGAGCTTATATCCCAACTTGGGAAGCCGTGAGCAGTAAGGAAATCAATACATGCCTATATACATACAGCAATTTCAGATAATGATAAGGGATATGGAGACTGTATCTCTTATGTCACGAGAGTGATGGTGGGGCAGGCATATGCAGGGTTAAGCAATGTTAGGGAAATATCAAGAGCTAGATGTGAGCCAAGATTTCAGTAAAGAGAAGCCAGCTCAGTGAACACTGCTCAAGGAGAGCATAGCAGGCAGAGGCAGCATGTACAAAGGGCCTTTAGAGGCAAGTTGCAGGACAGAAATAATGCTAGTTTAGCTGAGTCACGATTATGAGGGGTGGGAGGTGAGTATAGTGCATTTGAGTTTAGAGAGGTAGAACCTCAGAGGCCATGATGATAAGCTTGGATTTGGTGCCAAGGTCACTGGGAAGCCTTTGCAGGATTTAAGTGGTGGAATGACGCCAGTGGACATGGGTGCTTTTACAGATTCCTGTGCAGCAGCGTCCCCAACCCTTTTGGCACCAGGGACCAGTTTCATGGAAGACAATTTTTCCATGAATTTTCTGGGGGTGGGGAGATGGTTTCTAGATGATTTGAGCGCATTACATTTATTGTGCCCTTTATTTCTCATCTAATAATCTGACAGGAGGTACAGGTCCATGGTCCAGAGGTGGGGGACATCTGCTGTGGAGCACTTGATAGATGAAATCTGGAGCCACTGACATAAGCAGTGAAGTAGATACAGCCACCACCTTCTTAGAGTTCCAACGGTGAAGACAGACACACGGCCAGGTGTCCGATACAACATAAGGACAAACAGACCTAGGGTGGACCTCAACGGCTGATCTTTCTTCTCCTATAGTAACAGACGTTTGTTGGAGTGGGGGGTGACTCCCAGGAGGCACTTGTGGCACAGAACCCCAACTGCCAGTGCAGGAGGCACGAAAGTCTCAGGTTTGATCCCTGGGTGGGGAAGATGCCCAGGAGGAGGGCATGGTAACCCACTCCAGTATTCTTGCCTGGAAGATCCCATGGCTCCAGTATTCTTGCCTGGAAGATCCCATGGACAGAGGAGCCTGGCAGGCTACAGTCCATTGGGTCGCAAAGAGTCGGACACAACTGAAGCAACTTAGCACTCACCCACACACAATAGATATTTTAGCTCTATTTTTGGCTTCCCAGAATAAACGTCACATTCCCCAGGCTTCCTTGAAGGCTGGGTGTGACCGCCAGAGCCTTTTATGGCCAATGGGATTTATGTGGAGGAAGTTTACTGCAGCTCCTCCTCGGGAAGCAACTGGCTTCATGTAGTGCCTTCTTCCCATGCCCCCATCCTCCTGCTCACGGCGTGGATGCAGTGTCTGGAGTACCATCTTGGAGCTGGATCTCAGATGGAGGGTAGAAAGCAGGCAGGAGTCTGAATCCATGAGCGCCCCTGGAGTACAGAGCTTACCATTCCGCCCCTGCAACCTCCCTCTGAACTTTCACCCAGGAGAAATCCCAGCTCCATCTCATACAGAAGCAGGCTTTATTTTGGGTCTCTGCTATTGCAGACTCAGAACTACCTGTGCTAGTAAAGGGGCGGGGAGAGACCGTTGATGGGCGTTTGGAGAGACAGGAGCTGATTTCAGCCTCTTTAAAACAAACTGCCTGCATTTACCCCAAGCTTCCCTCCTAGCTGCTGCTTATTACCTGCTCTCCACTCCTTCCAGCTCTGAGCTGCAGGAATGGGTAAGACTAGCTGTTTCCAAATGTCATGATGGTCTTACTTGTGCTTTCTTGCCTCCTCTCAGGCCCAGTTTAAACAGACAGGAGAGGAGCCGGAGCGAAGGCGCACTCAAGGCAGTCCCTCCCCATAGAGAAGCTGGCAATTCTGTCTCCTGTTTGTGAGACAGGCAGGCCAAGACAAGTCTGGATGACAAGCAAGAGCACTTAAGCAATTAAACCAGAGCATTCATTTTACAAGGTGGGAAGAGAGGGCCGGATGAAAACAGGACCTAGCTAATGCTAATAGGAGACAGCAGTCCTCTGGAAGCTGCTGCTTACTGGCAAAGAGCATTCCTGAATTTTACTAAGAAAAAGAAAGTCAAGGAAAATTCACCATTGACTAAAATATCACCATTTAAACGCCATAGGTGGAACATACCAATTACACTGGAATCCTCATGAATCTGTGCAAGATGTCAGACAAGACAAAACATAATGCCGAGACGGTCTGACTGTTCTGGACTGCCCTGTCCTCTAGTTAAATAATGTCTTCAGGCAGAAGTAACAGTCAAAGAATGGAACAGAAGGTGCATAGCAAGCACTGCCAATCAACCAATCTGAACATGGCAGGGTCCCAGAGCCTTCTCTAAGAAAGTGTAAGTCCTTTATTTTCTGGATCAAGGAGCTATCTGGGGAGTCCTTGCAGAGGGGCTGGGGTCATCAGGGGCACCTGGGGCTCAGGAAGCAGATATTCAAAAACTGGTCTGAACACACTTCAGTATTATTACAGCTGCCACTGTGCACTGTTCCTTACCTGCTGAAGATCAGCTCCGCTTCCACAAATGAGAAACTATTGCTCCAAAGAGATGCCTTGATGCCTTGGATCAAAGAAGCCCAATTTCTTTCCTCAACAGCCACAGAGGTGCCAATGTTCTGCAAGTTTTCTTCCAAGCCCCATAAAGGGCCCTGGAGTACCCATCAAAAGCAGTGCCAGCTGCAGCTAATACACACAAAACACTTTGCAATTAACGGAGCTGAGTGTGCCGTTAAGACAACCTTATGGGGAAGGCAATGCCCCCGAACTAAGCCTCGGAGCATGATGGAGTTAGCCAGGCTGCTAAACACCTACGTGATGGCCTTGTAAAGAAACCAAAAGTGGCTTTTGAATTCATTTAGCTCCGCAGGCTGAGGCATGATGCAAATGATGGCTGGCCCATCATTCTCTGTTGACATTAATGTGCACCCTGGAACACGGTGCCTGTTGGGGAAATAGATCTGGTTTCCTAGAGTCAGGCTGTTACTCACGCATGGTCCAGCTCTTTCCCTGTCCTAGCTGTGCAAACTTGAGGACATGACTTAACTTCTCTGAGCTTTTATTTTTTCTCATTTACAAAGAGGTTTGGGGGATAATAACCCACGAGGTTGTTGTTAAAAGTGATTACAAAAGGTATCATTTCCCTTAGCAGTTTTCATGCCTATGCTGGCCAAACACACACTGATAGACATTACACTTCAAGTAAAACAGATCCTGGACTGAATTCCAAGATGGGTATCCCACTGTCCTCTGCATAAGGGAATTAAGGCTGAGAGATCCCAGGGCTTAAGAGAAGGGGTTTCAGAGTGTTGCATACCTGAATTTGAGCCCCGTTTCTGCTATTTTACAATCGCTGTGTGATCCTGGGCAAGACATTTAAGCTCTCTGTGCCTCACTGCCTTCATCTTTAATTAAGAGGCAACACTGCCAAGCACATGGAATGCTGTAAGAATTAAATATCACAGTGTGCGGGCCTAGCAAACAGAAGACACTGAGTAGTAAATGTGAGCTTTTGGAGAGATGGCCTTTACTCCCAAAGACGTTCCTCCTTGGGTCACAAGACTTTGGGATGAACCAGGAAAAGAATAAAGCTTCTCCTCCCACAGTCTAGGGCACTGTCTTGCCCTTGGGGAAAACAAGGTTCAGATTCCATCCCCACCCTCTAGGCTTGTGACAGTACTATCCCCTGTCTATTTCATGTCATCACCTGCAAGGTAAGGAAGCGATTCTTCCTCTACTGCGGGATATACACATCCTACATTATTGTTTGAGGCGTTAATTAGCTTATATATTTATAAAATGCAATATTCATACTTACCATGTTCCAGAAACTATCTTCACACTTAACAACTGTGACTCATTAAATTTAACTTTCATAGCAAGCCTTTGAGGTAAATACTATAATTATCCCCATTTTACAGAAATGAAAAACCAAGAAGGAGACATTGAGTAACTCGCCCAAGACTACATCTTAGTGAATGGCAGACCTAGGGTTCCTCTGGCTATAGGCTGATGTTCCAAATCACCAAGCTACAGGACACCACCATCACTATTGCCACCGCCACTGCATCAGCAATTATTAGCACAAAAAGATTTATCCTGAGCTGATCAGACATCAAGCACATTCTTACATGACCTCATTTTATCCTGATGATAACCCTATCTGATGGGTTAAGGGACTGGCTCAAAGTTGCCGAGTTAGCGAGTGTCAGTGCTGACAACCAAGTCAAGTCTTTCTGGTCCCAAAGCCCACCCTCTAACGCACTTTACAAAACTGTTGAAACTGGGGATGTGCTTAGCACATCACCAGGCACATATCTGACAGTCTCCAGAAAGCCTTTCTCTCTTCAAGGAATTTTCAAGCTGTAAACATTAGATTTTTCTGATAGCCCTTAAGCTCTTTGGTATCAATCTTTCCACTCTGTCTAATTTGAAGGGTGAATCTCAGATAACAAATGAACCCACGCGTGTCTCCATCTTGTTCTCATTTAGCGCAGCTCTGCCCAGGGCCTGGCACCTTGTCTGTGTCTTTGGAAAGGAAGATGGGTCGTCGAGCCCAGCCTGTCTCCTTAGGGGCTAGAAAAAGCACTGAGTGTGAGGACGCAGGTCTTTGACTCCAGGCATCTGAACATAAGAGAAGGTGTGAACAGTCCATCACTGTTTGGATAGTGCCTGTCAGACATCTAATCTGCTTTCATTTTATAAGCACAGGCCTGGTATCTCACGGAAGCAGGTTGGGCTCACTTGATTCTACGATCAACAGTGACCTTGTTTCTGTTTCCGACCATCCCGCCCATAGAGCCAGAATAATGGTTCCCGAATGGAAATCCCATCATTCTCTCTTTTCCTTAAAATCTTCCATGACTCCTGAGTACTCTCAGGAAAAACAAAAAACAGGAATTCTGAATATAATCTTCATGGTTGGTCCCTGGAACAACCACTGTCTCCTCATTTCCTTCTTCCCCAGCCTCCCCCACCCTCTACCATTAACCTTCATATAGGCACCCAGAGCACCTTGCCTTTCCCATAATGTCTATATTTTCCCTTTGCTTTTTTAATCCCCAACATTTCCTTCATATGTCAACTGGAGGCCCCACCGTTCTCTGGGAAGTCAACCCGGATAATTCAAATTGGTCCCCTCATCTTGCATTTATGAGAACTATCTATTACTGGGTTGGCCAAAAAGTTCATTTGGGTTTTTTGGTAACATTTTATGGAAAAGCCCAAACAAAATTTTTGGCCAACCCAATATTCTTCCAACAAGGCCACAGGTTAGGTGTAGTTTTCCACCTTGTACCTCAGTGACCCAGTGGATGAACACTCCATAAATATTTATCGGTTGAATAAATATATAAATGAGCATTTCCAAAGATCAACAAATACCTTTGCTTTTGGAGGCTGGGTAGAAAGAAACATATTTAAGATTTAGGACAAGATAGGTGCAAATGGAACTGAAGTTTAAAGATAAATTAATAATAGCTGCTGTTCTCTGACTCCTGGTTGATCCTAATACTATACTTCATTTGTTTTATAAAGATTTGTTATTTTTTACTGAACTGTCAAGTGACGTGATAAACTCAGCTGCAGAGAGAAACACATCTATTCTGCCCTCAGAAAGCTCACAGTCTAATCGGGGAGGCAGATACACTAAAACAAAGCTCAGAAAATATATTTTGACTTTTGGAGCCTATACCAAGCCGATTTTCTTGGCACACATCATTTCTAATTTTCTTAGCAATCTACAAGACAAGCATTTATACCATTCTTACAGACGAGGAAACTGAAGTACAAGGAGATTTGTGTACAGATTTGTGTAACTTGGTTTATTTAATCTAGGTAACTCTCTGCTCAGTCATGCAAAGCAGTGACAGAAATGTGAACTGGTCCTCCTTAACACTGCTTTCTTGCTATATTCCCTTAATTCACACTCCACTCTGCTGTAAAACACTTGAACAGCACTTTGTACATTTGTCATCATTTGTATGCATGTTACCTCATTTCAGTCTCACAAAGCATTCTTTCCTATGGAGACAAGGATACCATTACAATCTTCCATTTACAGACAGGAAAATTGAGACCCTTAAGAGGCTGGATGACAACCTCCCAAGTCACATATTAGTGCAAACGGGAACAGAAAACAGGTTTCTTGGTGAGGGGAGAGCATATTCTTTGTCATGACAAACACAACCTCCAAAATCATGCCCCTTCAACTCCAAACACGTGATTCCACGTGTCCACAAGAAACACTGACACTTTTTTTCTGATGGCAGACCCATGGCACTGCGCTATGGCTGGATGGTGGCAGCTTTATAACCCCTGGGGGCCCCAACAATCCGCCGTGTCCCCAAGCAGTGCTTACATTAAGCTTGCTTTCAGGCGCTTTTCCATTGCTCCCCTTTCCGCTGATGCATGGAAGGGCTCTGGAGACCATGGCCAGCTCTTGGCCCCATTTGAGGACAGCCCACTGGTGCAAACCACAGCACATTATGAGGGCCTCCATCTTTTATCACTAGATTGTTCTGCAGATGTATAGCAATTCATTACTTCAAGTACACAGGGGAATAATTCCAGAGAAGAATTGATCATCTCTCTTTGAAACTTCTTGCTATTATAAAAGAAAAAAGAAGCACATTCCCAGGAAAGGATTCTCTCTGCCCCTCATCATTTCTCAAAGTTTCATTTCCTTAATTCAACTCAATAATCATTTACTTAATATTTATTTATTTTTTGCTGTGTGCCCAGCAGTGTTAAGACTTGAAGGACCCAAAAGCCTAGAACAAAGATAAACATGACTGGGACCCTTCCTCTTAGGTTACACCACCTGCAGACACACACACACACACACACACACACACACACACACACACACACACACACACACACACACACACACACACACACACACATCCCAATGCTGCCCTGCTGCTCTGAGGTCCTCTCCTGAGCCAGCCAGTGGAGTGTGCCAACTTGGAGTAAGATAACTAACTACACTCAGGCCCTCAGGGCTGGTAAGTTCAGTTGAAGCCTTGACCCTTGATCATTGGCCATAGCTAACCATACTCTCAGCTCAAGTTGAACTCCATCTGAACTCATCTCTCTAAGCTCCCAAGACAGAGTCTCCTGTCGAACTGGTCCCTCTTCTCTGAGTTTTGACTTCTAACCTCCCTTTGGGTCTATGGCTTCTCATCCTTCTGCCAGCTTTTATGACATCTTTGTCTTGGACGCCTTGGATTTCAGACCCAGATAGTCCCCAGTGTCTAGGATACTGGCCCTACGCTGCCTCCAGCCTCACACAGCTTATTTTAGGAAGGTGTGTCTGTAGTGAATGCCTTTCTTGCACAAACCGAGACACTGATTTACTGTCCTGAAGCACATGTGCACACTCCAGCCATCAGGGACAACTTGTGAAGACTCCCCCTGAGTAGGGTTCTTTTCTGTACTGAAGAAGCTAGACAGAGACCAAGGGTGTGGGATTTAGAGAACACTTCCAGTGCAGATGACTCAGTCCATAAAGAATCTGCCAGCAATGCAAGAGTCCTGAGTTCGATCCCTGGGTCGGGAAGATCCCCTGGAGAAGGAAATGGCAACTCACTCTAGTATTCTTGCCTGAAGAACCCCATGGACAGAGGAGCCTGGCAGGATAATAGTCCATGGGGTCGCAAGAGTCAGACACGACTTAGTGACTAAAGCACCACCACACCACAGAGAGAAGAAGATTGAAACAATGAGAGGCCAAATTCAGCTGTAACACAACAAGAACTCGGGGAACACTCAGGAGGCCTTGCTCAGAGGCAACAGCTGCAGAATACCAGGTGGCTGATGCACCTGGCCCGTAGTTGCCAAACAGGAAATAACAATTCGAAGTCTTTATATTCATAACTGTACTCTTCATTGCCCTTCACCCTCGCCTGGATGGTTACACACGACAGGAATGTCAGCCTGTTTCCTCAGGGGAGTTGAGAGTCAGAACTATATAATGAATGAAATTCCTGAGTTTCCTAACCATTTTAAATCTCTGCCTACTATGTGCCACGTCCTGCTGCCAGGGTGCAAGCTTGGGAGAAAAAGATAAAACAGCCATAATCCTAAACATGAAGGAGCCCACAGATGGGAGGACAGGGCAAGTAGAAAAAGTGCATAATAAAGTCCATATACATGTGGAGTCTGAGGAGGAAGGGGATAGACTGAGAGGACCAAACCTCGTGCAATGCAGGGGTCGGAGTCCACGCTCGGAGTAAGGCAAGAAGACAGACACTCATTCCTGCCGCTGCCGTCTTCATTTCTGGCCAAACCCACACGACTGGACCCCTAAGTGGTCTAGTTATGTAAGAGTGCTTGCTGTTTAACCCACACTGCTGGAGAAGCCTGATTCAAATGTTCTAAGATTGGAGATGGTTCTATTTTGGAGATGGTTATACAAGTCTGTAAATTCACCAAAAGTTGCCACAATGTACACTTACAATGGGTGAGTATTATGGTATGTAAATTATATCGCAGGAAAGCTTTTTAAAGAGGCAAATCCATCTTCCGGATACACTTGTGACTGCAGTTCTGCAGATCAAGATCATCAATGCTTCCGTAATCTCTTCAAGATAAAAATCCATACTTCTGGCCTGGTGTTCAGCACACAAACACTACAGCAGACAGGCTTAGCTCCACATGGTGCCTTCTGCTTTAACTGCACTGGTCTTGCACACGGCCGTGTGTGTTCCACTTAACCCAGTGCACTCTATGCCTTTCCATCCTATTTCATCCCGTGTCATCCCAGGCCCCGAGATTTTGTTTGTCTGTTTCATGTATAGCACTTCCTTTAGCAATGTGTGGCTCTATGACAGGTGTGGAACATAAAGAATCGAAGAAAACAGATTTCTGCCCTCACAGAGTTCACAAACTCACCTGTGCAATGTGAAGACAGATACAAAATAGGCAAATAGAACCAAACAGTGGATTTATGCAGTGCTTACTAAATGCTGGATACTCTTCTCAGTGCTATTACATATATGAGTTCATGTCATCTTTTATAAGTACTCTATTAGGGAAGGTACTATAGTTATTTCCATTTAAGAGATGAAGGAACTAAAGCAAAAAGGGATTAGGCAAATTGTTTAAGGTCATAAATGTAATAGGTGACAGAGCTGAATTCAAAGCCCAGAAGCATCCAGGCTTTTGGGTCCATGCTTCTGATCTCCATGCTCTAGGCTCACAGATCAGAGGAGGAGACATCTCAGTTAGTTTTGGGAGAGCAAATACAATCCGCCCTATGACTCCCCAGATGATGCCAGTGGTAAAGAATCCACTGCCAGCACTGGAGACTTAAGAGATGTGCATTTGATCTCTGTGTTGGGGAGATTTTCTGGAGGAGGAAATGGCAACCCATTCCAGTATTTTTGCCTAAACAATCCCATGCACAGAGGAGCCTGGCAGGCTACAGTACACAGGGCCACAAAGAGTCAGATATGACTGAGGGGCTGAGCACAAAACATGGAAGGGAGATCAAATGAAAAACTGGTGAAAAGATGCAAATGTGTAGAGAGGGATGTGTGTGGGGAACCATGAACAACTTGATACAGCCGGAATGTGAAGAGAGAAAGCAGCAATGCTGGTTGGGGATGAGGCTTGAGGTGCTGTGAGGGACTTGATCACATCAGGTGGAGGAGCTGCAGAGGTTTCAATGCTTCTGTCTCCAAGAACTAGAAAAATATGACTGAAGTCAGCTCAGTCCATAAAGACATGAAGTGTCGCTTGCATCACAGATTCAGAGACAGGGACAGTTTCAGAGTTGCTCCGTTCAGCAGCTCGACGTGCTATTGGGACCCAGGGTTCCATCTCTCCACTCTGATAAAGTCAGTGCTGCTTATCTCTCAAAGGACTCATTTTGTGGCCTCAAGCAGGCAGAACACTTTCAGGCTTCCCAGTCAGACATGGCAGAGTCTGAGATCAGAAAGCAACCATCATTTATGGTGTGTCCTTCAGGAGCAAGGACACATTTTTCTAGACCATTGCTTGATCCCCACTATATCTCACTGCCCAGGAGGTTCACATGCCAACCCTGATCAAACTGGCAAGAAGAATCCATCATACTGGCTTAGACTAATCATGGTTAGCTCTCAGAAAGGGATGGGGCTCACATGTCCCTGAATCACAGGGTGGATATTTGTATCAAATCCCAGTTCATGAGCAAAGAACGGAGGACTGGATGTCAAGTACACAGTCAGTGTTTCTAAGAGAAAAACAGCCTTTTTCCTGAAGGTGATGGTGGTGGGGTGTGGGAAAGAGCAGGGCATTCCAAGTAAAGACACAACCAAACTGATGATTAGAAGCAATCTTTCATACGTCCATCACCTTTTACCGCTCCAGCTTGCATTCACATCCCATCCTTCCCCTCCCTGCTCCCTAGTTTCCTCCTATCTTCTACCCTCCTTCCTTCCACTTTTCCTCTATTGAACACAAACCCACTAATATTTATCGTTCGTTCAATATTATTCTTAGTTCCAGGATCACAGTCGTGAGCTAGACACACACAACTCCGGTCTGCGTTTTCTATAACCACAGGTCTTTGTTTCCCTTTAGTTCATCCCCATGTACCCTCTTCCTGTATGAAGCTTTTTATGAACACTTCAGCCCACAATGATCTCTCTCTTCTATCCAGAGTTTTTACCATCCCCAAGGCTGCTTGCCAATTCACGCAGAACCTAGTGTGAGAAAATGCGAAGATGTCTCGTGGGAGATTCTGGACATTAAAAGCATCTTAGAACTAGACAGCGTCTGTTTATTTCCCTCACCCCCAACCTAAACTCCTCACTCCTGCTTTCACTCTCTTTTAAATTCTCTGATAATGATTATTGGTGTTTTTTTTTTTTGGTAGCCAGAGGGAAAAATTAATAAATTTCTCAGCTGCAAAATTTTCTTGAAATCTAATAAAGATTTTTGTTAGCACTGAGATGAAAGATGAAGACAATAAAACAGAAGCAGGGAAGGAGGAGAAGGCAACCTGTGGGGTTGGGGCTGAGGATCAAAGTTGTCTACCCGAGAATGATCAGGGAATTGAGCCTTTGAGGAAGGGACAAGGATCTCACCTCAAGGTCTTGAGGTGGGAAGGTTATGGGGCAGGAAGAGGGCACATGAGAGTAGTGAGTGGTCCAAGACCTCTGCAGACCAGAGGATTTATATATTATCTTTATCTGCAAAGTCTTTTCACCAGCCCACTCCCATCTCCATACTTGAAACGGGGAGCCCAGCATCAATTCACCTGAGTGACTGGCCACAAGTATGCATTTTGCCAAAAATAGGATTGCATTATATTTCAAGATGGGAAAACTCAGGACAAAGTTCTCTAACATGCATTAAGCCAAAGCAGAATATGGGGACTGAAGAGGAATGATGCTACTTTAGTACTTATGGGCTAACTGCTATCATGTCTTTGAAAGAGACACTATCCAGCGTGACCTGGGAAGGCGGTGGGTAAACTGCAAAGGGATTGTGGAATAGACAGTTCTGGATTTGACTCACTGAACCATTATCTGCCATCTGCGTGGTGTCGGTAAGTCCCTTCATTTCTGGTGGACATAGTTTCTTATTGCATCAAATGGGATGGATCTGTGTTTCTTCTGCCTCTATGGGCTATTTGAGGAACAAACGGGATAATGAATGTGGAAATCTCCTGGAGACGTCTGAGTTGGAAGATGAGATTGGTATTTCTTCTGGGAAGACACTTCACAGTTCCCAAAGGGGCCAGTAATAGATCTCACTGAGTAATTAATGCGTAAACAACTTTGATTTTCCATCTTAATCACTTTCTCTCCCTCTCTGCCTCTGTGCAGCCTAGATCTCTAGGCTCTCTTCTTAAAGAGATGGGGCTGCATGTTTTTGTTACTCTTGCAGATATACAAAAAGAGATTTCTTTAGTTAAAATTTAGCCATCAGACACATGGACACATTTTCAAAGAGCATAGTTTTGATTCAGGCAGGGTTTTTATGTTCCTGGTCAGACTAAAGAATCTTTTCCTATGAAACATTGGAGAGTAAGGCACTGACCAGATTGCCCATTACTCTTAACACTGCAGTGGTATTTTCTACAAACAAAAATAGTCTCACACATAACAACAGAATCTTCAAAATCAGGAAATTAATACTGACGCATTACTACCATAGAATCCTTAAGTCCTTTTCAAGTCTTGCCAAATGTCCCAAAAATGGACTTTAGAGAAAACAGTCTAAGTCAGAACCACATGTTGCCTTTCTCTGTCATGTCTTTGAATCTTCAAAAAGGATGTGTCCTCATGTTTTTTTCTTATCTTTTCACAGCCTTGAAGCTTTTGAATACCATTCTCTTTCACTTTATATTTGTCTGTTTCTTCACGATCAGACTCAGATAATGTATCTCTGAAAAAGAATATCACAAAAGTCATGTATCTTCAGGACATCCAATCAGTGGTACAGGATTTTGGTTTGTGCCATTTAGGGTGATCCTCACTTTATTCATTCAATTAAGTTGTCATCTGCCAGTTTTCTGTAAAGTAACTCTTTCCCCTTTGTAATTATTAAGTGTTTTGTGGAGAGGTACTTTGAAACTATGTAAATATGGCTTTTTATGTCCATCCCATTCAACATGTTCATTTATTAATGTACATTAGTACTGATTGGTGGTTTCCTGTATTATTAACTATACGTCACTATAGTTATTTATCGTGATGCTCAAATTGTACCAAATTTGGCCGGTGGAAGCTCCTTCAGGCTGGCTCCTATGTCCTTTAGAATATCTCTATCATTCTAACTTAAGATTTTCCTTGCCTTAGCCCTGTAATCAACCATGTCTTGAAAGAGCTGGGGCTCCTGTTAGTGGAGGTGGTATACAGAAGCCAAGATCTGGACATTAGGCATACTCATTGCTACTGTGTGCTGGGGCGGGAGATTGGTCCCCAGGCCCTTCACCTTCAGTAGGCAGAGTTTAACTTATGCTTCTGTATGTGTGTATAAAAGAGACAGAGATGGAGAGAGAAGTATAGTGACTTCTATTTGTATTACAACAACCATATTTGACTAATATGTCTCAAAACATATTCCAGTAAACTGTTAATAAATACTCAGTGAAAAAAATGATGTAAGGTCCATTGAATCTGGCCAACATTGGACTTCCATGAGGTTTGAATATGTTCCGTTCCTATGCTTGGTGACCATCCAAAAACAACATGCAGTACATAGCATCTATTTATATGTTAGTCCCAGTCTGGAATTCTTTTTTATTGCTTCTTGGTGATATTTTATATCTATATATAGATATATACATATAATAAAATTTGTAGAGTTCTCTGCAATGTACTTTATCATCACTGTTTAAAAATATACTAGAGATATATTTAATCCTCTCTCTCATTTTCTCTTTCACCCCTGATCCATAGAATACTGGAATTTTCTTGTCCTCTGGAGGAGGAAGAAAAGATGATGAGCCGAGACTGCGCCAGAAGCAGGACAGGTTCCAGAGCCTGGGAGAAGCTGGGTGCAGGGTCACGCTGGGCTCAGTGCCACAACGTGTACACGTCCAGGAGGAGGGAGGGGGAAGCCAGCCTCCACAGCTTCCAGGTGGATACAGTGAGGGTTCCAGAAGTTTTACGGTTTAGTCATTAAAGTCACAGACTTTGCCTTCAGATGGATTTGAGCTTGGGTCTTGGATTTCCCTCTGAGAAGGATGTGAGAGTTTAGGTAAAATAGTAGTACCTATCTCATGCTGCCTTTGAGAGGATTAGAAATGGCAGTTACATAAAACTCAGTCCACTGCTGAGCATCTGGTAAATGCTCAATAAATGGCAAGTTTTGTTTTGTTTTTTCTTTCTTCCCTGTTTTGTGGTGGCTGTTATTTCAGCATCGGTGGGGAGTTTGAATGGTCTCCCAGGGAGGTCTATAAAAGAATATGTGAGGCAATCAGGAATGAAGGGGATAACTCTAGGAGGAGGGTCCAAGATTTCTCAATCTCGGCACTAATGGCATTTCAGGCTTTTCAGCTCTTCATTATGAGCGGCTGTGCTGTGGACTGTAGGATGTTTAGCAGTATTCCTGACCTCCATCTACGAGGCACCAGTTGCGCCTTCCCATTTGTGGTAAATAAAACTGTTCCCAGACAGTGCCAACTGTCCCGGGGGGTGGGTTGCTGTTCAGTTGCTAAGTCAGGTTCCACTCTGCGACCCCAAGGATTGCAGCACGCCAGGCTTCCCTGTCCTTCATTATCTTCTGGAGTTGGCTCAAACTCATGTCCATTGAATCAGTGATGCCATCCAATCATCTCATCCTCTGTCGACCTTTCTCCTCCTGCCCTTAATCTTTCCCAGAATCAGGGTTTTTCCCCAATGGGGAAGGAGGCAGAAGTGTCCCGGGTTAAGAACCACTGGGCTAAAGGAAGCTATCTACCAATGAGCTGCGGAGTGTCTAGGAAATGACCACCCTCCCTCCCCGCAAAAAATTGATTCAATAAATGTGGCTGTTCAGTGATGGAGAGAGATAAGTGGATAGAGAGGAGGAGGAACATGATTAAGAAAGGATGATATTTACTTTTTAAAATTATCATTATTTATTTTTAATAAGATATGATTGGACATGTTTAAATATTGGGTAAAAAACAGCCAATACTGGAAGATTGTCACGGCAGTTGCTGTTTTCATTTGATAAGCATCCTTTCTGATGTATTCTGATCAATCACCCAATTTTCTTTCTCCTTCTCTTTCCTTTATTTCCAGAATTACCTCTTTCTGACTTCATATGGCTGGGGTGGGGGGAGGCGGAGGAAAGGGACAGATACATAAATAAGCATGCTGCCATCCAGGCCACAGCATATGCCAGACTCAACCAATCAGTAATAATAATAACTGATCCAGCGAAGGGCACATACATCTGTCTGGGATTTTATACAACACATGGAGAAAGAGATGTTTATGCTCAAGATGTAAAAATATGTCTGCAGAGTTGCTGATGTTTACATTCCATGCCTTAATACCTTATGGGGGATATGGACATAACGTGGCCAACACAGAGGCTGGAGGTGAGATAAGAAAGGGAGGGGTAGAGAGGGCACTCAAACTCTTGTTTCCCCAGGTACTTCCACGCGTGAGCCCATCTCTATCATAAGAACCACTGAGTTCCTGTTTACAGTGAAGCTGGTTAAAGTTGTTTTTGTCACTGACTATGAAGACAGTCTGGTTCTATTGCAAAGAGATACGAGAGGGTATAATCAATAGTATGAGGTCCTCCAAATAAACTGGAGCACTTGAGATCCAGAGACCAGGCAGAAGAATTGGCCTTAGACAGAAGAGGGCCATCATGTCCTGGAAGTCAGTGGGAGAGGGGAAATTATAGATGAAGCTCAGCTATTTATTCGACGGCAAAAGTTCAGGAAGGCACCACAGATTTGGTCAGTGTGCAGGTTGTCACCAGCAAGTTATATACGATCTCACTTTTCTCTCTTTTACACACACAAAAAAAACATTCCAGAATTCAAGCAAGGACTAATATTTTGCTTATCACTTTGAACTCAGTGTATTAAAAAAAAAAAATCCCTCCCATAGATAAAATCATTTTCAAACTGAAGTTATTTGACTGTTATTATCTATCATTTTGCATTGTACCTAAACTCTGGGTTGAGACTGCACTTCCAAATATTATGAACAAGTGTAACATGAGTAATTTGTCTGTTTTTAGGGATGGGGGAGCCTGGTGGGCTGCCGTCTATGAGGTCGCACAGAGTTGGACACGACTTAAGCAACTTAGCAGCAGCAGTGTTACATTTCTTGTAATTTACCCTCAAATTTATCTGGACAAAACTTTGGGTGGGGCTACCATAATTGAGAGTTACTGCACTGAGAAATAATGACAAGATGCAAACATTTCATTAATTGTCTGTAATGACCTATTCTATTTTTACTACATTTTCTTTTATTGTTTTTAAATGTTCAAAGTAATCTTTAATATTTGAACAATTCTATAAACTCTCTGTATTCTTGATTTAAAAAATCAGTGTCACTACTTACACAAATAGGTAATCAATAAGAACCTACTGTATAGCACAGGGAACTACATTCGATACTCTGTAATAACCTATATGGGAAAAAAAATCTTAAAAAGAATAAACATATGCATGAAGTGAAAGTTCCTCAGTCATGTCTGACTCTGTGACCCCATGGATTATAGCCTATCAGGATCCTCTGTCCATGGAATTCACCAGGCAAGAATACTGGAGTGGGCAGCCATTCCCTTCTCTAGGGGATCTTTCCAACCTGGGAATGGAACCCTGGTCTCTTGGACTGCCAGCAGATTCTTTACTGTCTGAGCCACTAGGAAAGCCTAGATATATGCATTTGTATAATTAAATCACTTGCTGTACACTGGTAACCAACACAACATTGTAAATCAACTATACTTTACTCTTAATACTGTTGCACTTCTGCAAACAGAACTTGAGCCATATGAAATAATCTAATCATCACCATCACTGGATGGAGGATTATAGATGGTGTATATCTGACTACTTATTATCACTAATTAATTCTGAGTTTCATTCTTACTGAGCTCCCATGCAGCTGCAGAATCCTTCTGAACATCACCCGGTAGAAAGTATAAGACAGGCCTGAAAGATGCAACTTATTTGCTATTGTTGAGTGTGTTAAAAGTCCTTGAGGTTTGTTCCGGTTCAATTCCTCGTGAAGAAGAAATGGCTCTGAGGTTGTGGCCAGGCTGAGGAGGACCCCGGAGCATCCGTGAGCATCTGGTTCTCTATTGCAGCATCCTTGTTCTCGCATTAAGTAGGGGTGAGATGTGATGAGAAACCCAGGCTGTGAGGCTTCGGGCTTTTATCTCTGGCGATGACATGGGCAGTGTGACACCCAGGGTAATGAATTGCCCTCTTTGCAGAAATGAATAAGTTGTGGTCGGTGATGCAATGATCAATTTGCTCCATTGCGTTAAGCTGCTCATTCATCATCTGCACCTGCTGTCAGGAGCCCAGGGCCGCTGATATTGGTCTAAAGCCTCTGCCTCAGCCCGCTAAGCAAGAGCCTTTGGAGCCACCTCCCAAGGCTCAAGGCTGCTTTTGATTACCATCTCCAGTGAGGGGCCTGATTTCTGCCCAATCACTGGTGACCCTGGAGAAAAGGGCATCCGTGCTGGCCTGGGTCATGGAGATGCAGCTCAATAAAATGCAGAGGGCACCTTGATAGGACCCAGATGGCCTGTTCCGCTGCTCAGTATGTGATGGTTCAATAGCTGTATGACATCTCTGTGCCCCAGCTTCTCTATTTTAAAAGGATGGGATGAGCAGTTCCCTTCTCAGATCTCCTCCATCTCCGGCCCAGTAGGTCCTCCACAAACATTTGCAACTGGCAGAACACCTATGATTTTAACTCGTCCCATTCATCAAGGCAAGTAACAACATTGTGTGTGCTAAGTTGCTTCGGTCATGTGTGACTCTTTGCAACCACATGGACTGTAGCCCACCAGACTCCTCTGTCCATGGGATTCTCCAGGCAAGAATATTGGAGTGGGTTGCCATGCCCTCCTCCAGGGGATCTTCAGGACCCAGGGACTGAACCCATGTCTCTGTTGTCTCCTGCACTGGCAGGCATATTCTTTTCTGATAGTGCCACCTGGGAAGTCCCAACAACATTGATTAACTGCTGATTATTTGGGGTTGGTGAGTTGGTTCATTGACTTTTCACAGCTGAAAAGAGGGTATAATTATCATGTTCTATTGATGAGGAAACTGAGGCCTAGCAAGGTTAAGTGAGGTGCTCAAAAAAACAGAGAGGGTGTGTTAGAGTCAGAATTGAATTCAAATCTGTTTGACTCCAAAACCCTTGCCCTTTTTAAGAGGAATCATTTTGGCTTGAACATAGGCCATTAAGAGGCTCGAACCAAGCTGATTTCCCGATCGTACTGCAGGTAGCAGGTGCTTCAGGGCCCAATGTCTGCTTAGAGGAAGGAAGGGAGACCCAGAGCAACCTGGGAGGAGACACTAATTCCTGCAGCTCCAACTGCCAGTTCGAATTTCCAAGCCCTTGGTTAGGATCCAAGTGATGGAGTTGGTGGTCAGCCAACAAGAATGATGAGAGGATTTTCAGTGCCCCTGGGGTAGCTGCTGCCTCTAGGATTCAGCCATCCCTGGATATCCATGGGGGACTGGTTCCATGATTCCCTTGGATACCAAAATCCAAGGATGCTCAAGTCCCTTATATATAATGGTGTAGTATTTGCTTATAACCTATGTATATCCTCCTACCTATTTTAAATCATCTCTAGATTAATTATAATACTCAGGATAATGTAAATGCGATGTAAATAGTTGTAAACACAATGTGAATATTATGCAAAGAGCTGCCGCATGCAGCAAATTCAAGTTCACTTTCTACAAGTTTATGGAAACTTTATGGAATTTTTTTTTCAAACATTTCTGATCTGTTGTTGGCAGAACCCGTGGTTGGCAGAACTCACAGATGCAGAATGAATGCTGAGCATAACATGATTGCTACTTTTTTCCCTTAACAAACATGTTTGGTACATGTTTGGTGTCCTGTACTGAGTGTGTGCTGAGCAGCAGGCCCCTTACCAGTTCTTGGTGCTGTGAAGATCCTCCACCATGTAGGCCTTCTAACTACCTGATGAGGCTAACTGTTCACTGAAGCTCAGAGATGACAGGATACTTGCCTAAGTTCATTTAGCTCATTCATGGCAGAGGAATCATCAATTACCTGGCAGGTATTTCTGCCAATTCTGGTGGGGTGTACTGGGTCACAAAATGGGCTCAGAGCCAGGACTCTTGTACTAATCCACTTTTTTTTTTTTCTTTCAGTAAAGACATTTATTCAGATCAGATCAGATCAGTCGCTCAGTCGTGTCCTACTCTTTGCGACCCCATGAACCGCAGCACGCCAGGCCTCCCTGTCCGTCACCAGCTCCCGGAGGTCACTCAGACTCGCATCCATCGAATCAGTGATGCCATCCAGCCATCTCATCCTCTGTCGTCCCCTTCTCCTCCTGCCCTCAATCCCTCCCAGCATCAGAGTCTTCTCCAATGAGTCAACTCTTCGCATGAGGTGGCCAAAATACTGGAGTTTCAGCTTCAGCATCATTCCTTCTAAAGAAATTCCAGGATTGATCTCCTTCAGAATGGACTGGTTGGATCTCCTTGCAGTCCAAGGGACTCTCAAGAGTCTTCTCCAACACCACACTTCAAAAGCATCAATTCTTCGGCGTTCAGCCTTCCTCACAGTCCAGCTCTCACATCCATACTTGACCACAGGAAAGACCATAGCCTTGACTAGGCGAACCTTTGTTGGTAAAGTAATGTCTCTGCTTTTGAATATGCTATCTAGGTTGGTCATAACTTTTCTTCCAAGGAGTAAGCATCTTTTAATGTCATGGCTGCAGTCACCATCTGCAGTGATTTTGGAGCCCAGAAAAACAAAGTCTGACACTGTTTCCACTGTTTCCCCATCTATTTCCCATGAAGTGATGGGACCGGATGCCATGATCTTCGTTTTCTGAATGTTGAGCTTTAAGCCAACCTTTTCACTCTCCACTTTCACTTTCATCAAGAGGCTTTTTAGCCCCTCTTCACTTTCTGCCATAAGAGTGGTGTCATCTGCATATCTGAGGTTATTGATATTTCTCCCAGCAATCTTGATTCCAACTTCTGTTTCTTCCAGTCCAGCATTTCTCATGATGTACTCTGCATATAAGTTAAATAAACATGGTGACAATATGCAGCCTTGACGTACTCCTTTTCCTATTTGGAACCAGTCTGTTGTTCCATGACCAGTTCTAACTGTTGCTTCCTGACCTCCATACAGATTTCTTAAGAGGCAGATCAGGTGGTCTGGTATTCCCATCTCTTTCAGAATTTTCCATAGTTTATTGTGATCCACACAGTCAAAGGCTTTGGCATAGTCAATAAAGCAGAAATAGATGTTTTTCTGGAACTCTCTTGCTTTTTCCATGATCCAGACATTTATTACCAAGCTATAAATTAGAGATGGCGGGGGTGGTGTGGGAGGAGCCACGTGGCGACCTTTTGGGTGGCTGCTCTCTCTCTGTCTTCCGGGACCTGGATTCTAAATTCCTCCTCAAGGCGCTCCTTGGCTCGGACCACCTTTGACTGCAGGTAAAAGGAGCCACCAACAGATCTGTCCTTCACCTTGAATAGGTGTTCATAGCTCTTCTGGATCTCCTTGGGACTCAGCTTGGAGACACTGAGAATCTGCTGTGCCTCCCAGAGGCTGAGGCTGGGGAAGCTGGAGGCAGTTGCAGACTGGTGTCCGGCATGTCCCCAGGTGCCGGCTGCTGCCTGGCTGGCTGCAAACTCCTGCTGCAGGGCTTGGGCTAAGGCCCTGCCCACCACCTGCACACCCATCACAATGATTTGCACCAGGAATGATTTGCACCAGGCCAGGATGTTCCAGCTTCCTGGCTCTGTGGACCCAATATACTCTTGATCTGCCCACCATCTGAGCCTGGATGGGCCGTGTTTCCTCCCACATGTGTGGCTGAGGCTCTGACGGAGGCTGATTAGTATAAGCATAGATCTGGAGGCTGGTTAGTATAAGTATAGATCTGGACTCCCCTCTGCTCTAATTTAATTGACGTGGTCCTAGGCAAGTTGCTTCCCCTTTATCAGCCTCAGCTTTCCTTCTATAAGATGGGCCAGTTTTATATATTCTATGGGACTGGAGAGAGTTACTAACTTTGACAGCTATTTATTTTTCCAGTCTATTCTGTATCAAGCACTACTGCTATGGATATCACAGTCAGCAAGAAGAAAAAAAATCCCAGCTCACACAGGATTTGCAGTTTAATGGGGAACCTTAATAAGAAACCACAATCAACTGTGACATACGCTCTGGTGGGGACGGATGAAGGCTTCTTCCTAGAGATGTTGGTCCAGAACTTTTCAACCCTTGCTGTACATTCCTGCCAACTGGGAGCTTTTAAACAATGCCACCACCTGAGTGCCACCTCAGACCAAGCCAACCAGAATTCCTGAAGGTAGGACCTATAGTATTACTTTTTACTTTTTATGTTAACATAATATTAGACATACAGAACAGTTGTAAGAAGAAATCTAAACTCTTGCCAACTTGTGTTTAATATTGTACTAGAGGTTCTAGTCAGAGAAGCAGGGCTAGAAAAAAAAAAAGGCATCTAGATTAGAAAACAAACAAAAGTATCTCTATTTGCAGATGACATGATTTTGCATATAGAAAATCCTAATGAATACACATGAAACACACACACACACACACACACACACACACACACAGGACTGGTAAATGAGTTCAGCAAGACTTCAGGATACAAGGTCAGAGCCCAAAAACCAATTGTATGTCTACAGATTAGCAATGAACAATTTGAAAACGATCATCCCACTCCTGGGCATATACCCAGGGAAAACTGAGGCATGGATAGAGAAGACGTGGTACATACACACAGTGGAGTATTACTCAGTCACAAAAAGAAATGGGACTGGGTCATCTGTAGAGACGTGGATGAACCCAGAGAGCGTCATACAGAGTGAAACAAGTCAGAAAGAGAAGAACAGACATCCCATATTAATGCATGTATGTGGAATCTACAAGACCGGTGCAGAGGATTCTGTTTGCAAAGTGGAAATAAAGGCACAGATGCAGAGATCAAATGTACGGACACCAAGCAGGGAGGGGGTGGGTGGGAGGAACTGAGAGATTGGGATCGACACAGACACACGATTGACAATATGTATAAAACAGGTAACTGGTGAGAGCACACTATAGCACAGGGAACCCCAGCCACTGCGATGACCTGAGTGGGGAGGAAGACCAAGGCGGGGGTACATGGACATGTATGGCTGATTCATACACGTATGGGCCTTCCTGTGGCTCAGCTGGTAGAGAATCTGCCTGCAGCGCAGGAGACCTGGGCTTGGCCCCTGGGTTGGGAAGATCCCTGGAGAAGGGAAAGGCTACCCACTCCAGTATTCTGGCCTGGAGAATTCCAGGGACTGTATAGTCCGTGGGGTCGCAAAGAGTCGGATGCGACTGAGCAACTTTCACTTTCATGACTGATTCATTTCTCTGCACAGTAGAAACACGACATTAGCAACTGTACTCCAATAAAAATTAGTTTAAAAAACAACAAGAAAATTAAATTAAGACAAATTTACACATTATCAAGAAGAATAAAATAAATACAACAAAAGAAGTGCAAGGCTTGCACACTGAAAACTAAAACAATGCCGAAGGAAATTAAAGCAGATCTAAATAAATGGAAAGACATTCTAAGTTCTTGGATTAAAATATTTCACGCTGTTAAAATGGAAATGCTCCCCAAACTGATCTACAGGCTCAATACAGTCTTTATAAAATCCCAGTTGCATTACTTTTGGCAGAAATTGATAAGCTCATCCTATTCATATGGAAATACAAAGAACTTGGAAAAGTCAAAACAATCTTGTAAAAGAACAAAGTTGGAGGACTCAGATGCCCCAAGTTTTTTTGTTTGTTTGTTTCTTCCTTCGTTTTCCTCATACTTCTGCCCTCTATGTAAACACACACCACACACATATCCACACACATTGTGCCATTGTCCGAATTGTCCTTAGTATTTGAATGATATATACACACACTTCTTTCTGGACTGCTTGAGAATAAGTTAAAGATGTGATGTCTCAAATACTTCATTGACCATTTTCTAAACAGAGAGATATTGCCTTTTATAAATAATAATACGGTTATCAGCATCAGGAGATTATCATTGATACAGTGCTATCATCTAAGTAATATATTTCTGTGAGTGACTCCTTAATGTTCTTTTTACTTGTATTTTTTTTTAATTTATTGGAGGATAATTGCTTTACTGGTTTCTGCCATACATCAACATGAATCAGCCACAGGCATACATATGTCCCCTTGCTCCTGAACTCCGTCCCCATCTCCCATCCCATCTCACTCCTCTAGGTTGTCACAGAGCACTGGGTTGAATTTCCTGTGTCCCACCGGAATTTGCTATCCACGTGGCAATTATGTTTCCGCGCTGCTCTCTCCACTCATCCCACCCTCTCCTTTCCCCTCGGCGCCCACAAGTCTGCTTTCTGTCTGTGTCTCCACTGCGGCCCTTCAATAGATTCATCAGTATCATCTTTCTAGATCCCACACACATGTATTAATACACAATTCTGCCTTCCTCTGAGGTACTGCATTCCGTACAACAGGCTCTAGGTTCCTCCAGCTCCTTAGGACTGACTCAAATGCATTCTTTTTTACAGCTGAGTAATATTCCACGGTATACATGTACCACAGGTTCTATATCCATTCATTTGTCAATGGACACCTAGGTTGCTTACATCTCCTAGGTACTGTTAAAAAAGTGCTACAACAAACTCTAGCACACACGTGTCTCTTTCAATTACAGTTTTCTCAGGGTGTATGGCCAGTAGTGGGATTTCTGGTCATACGGAAGTTCTATTCCTAGTTATTTAAAAAAAAAAAAAAGAAACTCCATACTGTTCTCCATAGTGGCTGTATCAATTAACATTCCCACCAACAGTGCAAGAGGGAACCCCTTTTCTCCACACCCTCTCCAGCATTTATTGCTTGTAGAAATTTAAATGATGGCCATTCTGACCACTGTGAGGTAATACTGCATTGTGGTTTTGATTTGCATTTCTTGAATACTGAGTGATGCTGAGCATCTTTTCATATGTTTGTTGGCCATCTGTCTTCTGTGGAGAAATGTCTGTTCAGGTCTTCTGCCCATTTTTTGACTGGGTTGTTTGTTTTTCTGGTATTGAGCTGCATGAGCTGTTTGTATATTTTGGCAATTAATCCTTTGCCAGTTGTTTCATTTGCAATTATTTTCTCCCATTCTGAGGGTTGTCTCTTAATCTTCTTTATTGTTTTCTTTGCTGTGCAAAAGCATTTAAGTTTAATTAAGTCCCACTTGTTTCCTTCTGTTTGTATTCCTATTACTCCAGAAGGTGGGTCAAAGAAGATCTTGCTGTGATGGATGTCAAGAGTGTACTGCCTATATTTTTCTTTAAGAGCTACATAGTCTCTGGCCTTACATTTAAAGCTTTAACCCATTTTGAATTTATTTTTGTTTATAGTGTTAGAAAGTGGTCTAGTTTTATTCTTTAACATGGGCTGCCCAGTTTTCCTAGCACCACTTATTGAAGAGGCTGTCTTTT
Organism: Tragelaphus eurycerus; assembly: GCA_935064755.1. Lineage (NCBI taxonomy): Eukaryota > Metazoa > Chordata > Mammalia > Artiodactyla > Bovidae > Tragelaphus > Tragelaphus eurycerus. The sequence continues at coordinate 4,084,014 of CAKXYN010000083.1, forward strand.
CTCCATTGTATATTCTTATCTCCTTTGTCAAAAATAAGGTGCCCGTAGGTGCATGGGTTTATCTCTGGGCTTTATATCTTGTTCCAGTGGTCTATAGTCTGTTTTTTTTTTGCCAATACCATACTGTCTTAACACTGTAGCTTTGGGGTATAGTCTGAAGCCAGGAAGGTTGGTCCGTCCAGCTCCATTCTTCTTTGTCAAGATTGCTTTGAGATTGTTATTTGAGGTCTTTTGTGTTTCTGTACAAATTGTGAAAATTTTTGTTCTAGTTCTGTGAAAAATACCATTGGTAATTTGACAGGGATTGCATTGAATCTGTAGATTACTTTGGGTAGTATCATCATTTTCACAATGGATTCATTCAATCCAAGAATATGGCATATCTCTCCATCTGTTTGTGTCATTGATCTCTTTTATCACTGTCTTATAGTTGAATGTTCTTTATAACAAAAGAATATCCCCGCTTGGCAAGAATCTTCTCACAATGCATAGGCAGAGCAAATCATCACATTGAATACTTTAAATATATTAAAATTTATTTGTCAGTTATGCCTCAATAAATTTAAACATATATATATATATATATCAGTGTGTGTGCTGTACTCTGTCGTCATAGTCTCTTTGCACTCTTTTGACCTAGAAAGTTCCTCACTGGGCTTTGTTTGCTATAACCCTGGTGTTCTTAAAGGTACAGATCAGCTATTTGATAGAATGGCCCCTCAATCTGGGTGCATCTCAAGCTTCTTCATGGTTAGACACAGCTAGTGGGGTTTTGGCAGAAGTGCCCTGGAAGTGCTGTCGTGGCCTTCTCAGTGCATCACACCAGGAGGTTCTTACGGGGAGCCACCCTGAGATGATGTGAATATTCTACCCTTCTTCAAACATTCTCCCACTAATTCTATCCAAGATTTCTAAAAGCTCACCAGCTTTGATGCATAGAGCCAGATGTGAGAGCCACTCACCTAACCCAATATAAGTAAGTAAGACCTGGCCTCCTGGAAGAGGATTTTTATATTGAGGCATAAAAGATGTGGAGAAATAGTCCTACTCATTGTAAACTGGTGAGTGGGGGGTGGGGTGGGATGCAGATGTTCTATGTTCAAAATAAGCCAAGAGACAAGCAAGCCTAGAGGATATCTAGAAACAAACCAAGGCCAGATGGCCAGGCATAGAATGCAAGGTAGGAAGAAGGCTGAAGGTGCAGGCGGGGGGCACACAAGGAGCTTGAATTTCTTATAAGAGTGAGGAGAGACCAACCATACAATGGGTTTAATCAGAAGGACAACATACCTGGGTTTTTATTTTGGAAAAAAATGCTCTTTGACTATCATGTGGGGCATCGATTTGAGGGTGTCCAGAGTGAAGGTGCTTACTCCTTGGAAGGAAAGTTATGACCAACCTAGATAGCATATTCAACAAAGTAATGTCAAGGTGATGGTTTTTCCAGTGGTCATGTATGGATGTGAGAGTTGGACTATGAAGAAAGCTGAGCGCCAAAGAATTGATGCTTTTGAAGTGTGGTGTTGGAGAAGACTCTTGAGAGTCCCTTGGACTGCAAGGAGATCCAACCAGTCCATTCTGAAGGAGATCAGTCCTGGGATTTCTTTGGAAGGAATGATGCTAAAGCTGAAACTCCAGTACTTTGGCCACCTCATGTGAAGAGTTGACTGATTGGAAAAGACTCTGATGCTGGGAGGGATTGGGGGCAGGAGGAGAAGGGGACAACAGAGGATGAGATGGCTGGATGGCATCAAAGACTCAATGGATGTGAGTCTGAGTGAACTCCAGGAGTTGATGATGGACAGGGAGGCCTGGCGTGCTGCAATTCATGGGATTGCAAAGAGTTGGACACGACTGAACGACTGAACTGAAATAAACTGAGAGTGAAGGCAGGAGGTGCAGCGAGGAGATGATATAAGTGTCGAGAGAGGGGAAGTGGTGACCTGCACAGTGGAGTGAGGATCACCAAAGGCAGTAGCACCATGTAAGGGTGAGTGTTAGATGCTTTCGACATACACAGAGAAAAGGGTTTCTACCCTGGGCTTGTGGGACCTGAGAAGGCTTCCTGGAGGAAGTGGCATATGCTAAACCCTGTTGATGAGAGAAGGCAGCTGGATGAAGGGTCACAAGGAACAAGACAGCATGGGGAACTCAAAAGCACTCAAGAAGGTTGGAGCCTCTATCGGGGAGCATGGGGTTGTGATGTGAAAGAGAGGCAGGATTAGATCACCAAGGGTGTGCCCTATTAAGAAATTCGGGCTTTATCGTCTTGTAAACAGGCAAGAGGAGCGATGGAGGTGTCTAGATCAGGTTTGGTAACCTCAAGGCATCCGCTCCAGCTGCACATAGAAGGTGACTCCGAGGGCAGGGGTTTAGAGAGGCAGGACGAAAGTCTAAGAGGCAGGTTGGCCAATAGTGTGGAGGTAATAGCTGCAAGGTGTGGGCACAGACCCTGCTCCTCAAGTGAAGGCTCTCATCCTAACTCATAATTCAGGGAGGACCACTAGGCAGACCAATCTAGGTCTTTCCAAAAAGCTCTAACTGGGATCTTGCCCCCAAACCTTTGGGAGGACAGGTTAAAAGAAGAAAACCTCTTCCCAAGCAGAAAGAGAGGGCAGAAAACATCCTGTTGGCTGGGGATGGGGAGAGAGAAAGAGCAGGGGGACTCGTTCAGCTCCAGAATGAAGACAAATGGGTAGCGGGTTCCCGAGAATACATCCTTTCTCTGGAACACTTGCCTCTCCATCAGGGCCCCGCACAGGCCTGTCAGGTGGGAGCGGTGCTTTTGTGCGTGTGCAGGCTGTGCTCCCGTTGCCATGGCAATGGGGCCATAAGTCATGTCTGCTGCTGCTTCACGGAGGCGCTGTGATTTATGCCTGCCTGGCTGGGCTTGTAAACTTTTTTTTTAACGTGCAAAATCCATCACAGCAAGGGAGGGCAGTGTGTCTCTGGCTCACTCTGGAGGTGCAGGCTGCTGTCAGACCTGCCTGTGATGCTTCTCCTGGCCCCACATACGAGCCACCAGACCCATACAGCCCAGCTGGGCCCTGCAAAGCTCTGGACCCTACTGAGGAGGGTGCCAAAAGCCTGAGGCTGATGCTCTCCTCTGGGGCCAGGGTGTTGCCCCATTTCTGAGACTAAATCTTCCTCCTGTCTCCACTAAGTTGATGCATGACTGCTTTTGTCTGCATGCTTCAATTTCTGGTCTAATAACTTGCATTATACCCCAGCCTCTTTAGAACCAGATCTCTAGCAGAGGCTGGGGTGGAATGCAAATTATTAATGAATGTGAATTTCAAATCATACCTCCTCAGCCTCAACGTTCTCATCTGTTCAGTGGGGCTAATACAACCATCTACAGTAGAGCTCCTCGACCTTGTTTTTGTTGTTCAGTCATCAAGTCGGACCCGACTCTCTGCAGCCCCACGGACGGCAGGATGCCAGCCTTCCATGTTCTTCACCCTCTCCTGCAGTTTGCTCAAATTCATATCCATTGAGTCAGTACTTGGGCACTATTGCAATTTGGGGTTGGATAATTCTTTATTAGAGGGGCTGTCCTGTGCGTGGCAAGACGTTTAGCAACTCTCCTGGACTCTACCCACTAGATGCCTGTAGCACCTTCCCAGAAGTGGCCATCAGAAATCTTCACACAGAGACTGTCAAAAGTCCCCTGCAGAGGCGACAAAATCACCCCCTTTAAAGCCCATTTTACAGATGAGGAAAGTGAGGCTTTCCCCTTGGACCTCAGTGTTCCTGGGCAACCACAATCTCTCCCCAAAGACTAGGGCCCTGGGGGACAGATGGACTGACAGATTTCCTGTCATGCCTTCCAGAGGCTGTGCTCAACCTGCTGGACTGGGCAGGCTCACAGATGACTCAACCACCCCCCAGCACCTGTGCACCCTGTGTGCAAATGGAGATCCAAGTCACACGTCCTGTCAGGCTCTCCCTTTTCAATGTATTTAAGTCATTCTTGTTTTACAGAGGACAGTGGAAGGGCTGGAAGGCACCTAGAAGGGAGGAGGTGGGAGAGACACAAGGCAGAGCCATAGCCGTGCTCCAGGAACTCTGTGCCGAGGTGTCTGCCATGGCTAAAGACTGGCTGGGCTGGTCATTCATGTGTCCCTGTAAACCATTCTCTTCCATTTCTTATTCCTTTTTTTATTCCCTTTACTTTCCACTTTCTTGGTACAATATATATACACCATAAAGGGCATCCCCAGGCGGTGCTAATGGTAAAGAATCCGCTTGCAGGAGATGCAGAAAACACAGATTCGATCCCTGCGCCAGGAAGATCTACCGGAGGAGGGCATGGCAACCCATCCCAGTATTCTTGCCTAGAAAATTCCATGGACAGAGGAGCCTGGCTACAGTTCCACGGGGTCGCAAAGAGTTGGATACGACTAAAGTGACTTAGCCTGCTCATACCCGCCTATAGCACAAAATTGACTATCCATTTTTAAGCATATAGATCAGGGACATACAGCACATTTGTGTGGTTGCATTGTCTATCTCCAGAACTTTTTACCTTGCAAAACTAAAATTCTGCACCCAACAAACAAGAAACCCCAGCCCCACCTCCCAGCCCCTGCAACAGACATTCTACTTTCTGTCTCTGGACTTCCCTGGTGGCTTAGACGGTAAAGTGTCTGCCCACAATGTGGGAGACCTGGGTTCCATCCCTGGGTCGGGAAGATCCGCTGGAGAAGCAAGTGGCAATCTACTCCAGTACTATTGCCTGGAAAATCCCATGGACAGAGGAGCCTGGTAGACTACCGTCCACGGGGTCACAAAGAGTCAGACATGACTGAGTGACTTCACTTTCCTTTCTGTCTCTATGATTTTTGACTAGTCCAAGTGCCTCATACAGGTAGAATCGTACAGTATTTGTCGTTGTGACTGGCTTATTTTACTTAGTGTAATGCCCTCAAGGTTCATCCGTGTTGGATGAATGGATGGATGGATTGATGGATGGAAGGTTCACGCATGTGTCAGAATCCACTTTCTGTTTAAGGCCAAATAACATCCCGCTGAATGTGTACACCACATTTTGCTTATTGCAAATTATGGACAATGGAAGCCCACGGACAGGACTTCCCTGGAGGTCCAGTGGCTAAGAATCTGCTGTGCAATGCAGGGGACACCAGTTCGATCCGTGGTCCAGGAAGATCCCATATGCCACAGGGCAGCTTAACCCGTGTGTCACAGTTTACTGAAGCCCACACACCCTAGAGTCTGCGCTGCACCACAAGAGGAGCCTCCACAATGAGAAGCCTGTGCACTCTGGAGTAGCCTCCACTTACCGCAACTAGAGAAAGACCGTGTGAAGCAATTTAGACCCAGTGCAGCCAAAATAAATAAATAGATACATAATTTCTTTTTATTTGACACTTTGTTGCTTCTACATTTTCTTAATAGTTATTGTGACTAACACTGCTATGCACTTCTTATTCCTTTTTGAAGTAATTTTGAGCCACACTCCGACAACCATCCTCATGCAGTTACTGAACACTTGCTGAATGCAAAGCACTAAGACGGGAAAGCAGAGTTTACAAATGGCATGAATCACAATCCCTTCTGAATGAAGGGCAAGAGTTTATACAGAGCCTAATAAGAAATTCCGACAGTGGATTAAGTCTGAGCTAATTTTAATTATAAATGTAATGTTATAATGACAATAATTGCCACTATTTTGGTTCCAAACCCAGCATGCATCAACTCACGTGGTTCTCAGCAGCAATCTTACCAGGAAGGTGCAGTTAACTCTACTTTGCAAAGGTGGACACAGAGGCAGAGGGAGGCCTAATAACTTGCCCTGGCTTCCTCCCCAGATAGTGAGTGGCTAAAATGGGATCTGAATACTAGAGCACATGCTGCTAAGGACTGAGTTGCTGGGCTGGGCTGAAGAGTTTCAAAGGCTGAGTGGCCACAGTTTCTCTTCTCTCACTACTTTCCCTCTTTGCTATTTCGTCTCCTCCTCTGCCAGTTCCAAGTGATTTTAGAGCTCAACTCAGCCAGGATGTGTTCCCTCTCTGGAATATTCAAGCACGCCCATCGTATCCCAACCCTGCACCCCTGCGCTTTCTGCGTCATCAGGGGGTAGAATGCGGAGCTCAGTGGCCAGATGGACTGAGCAATAAGCCAGCAGGATAGAAGCCAGCTTCCCCTCATCCCAGAGAATGTGTACGAGGCCCTGAGAACCCAGTCCCTCTTTCTCTGCTGTGTGGGTTAACATGGGTAGCCTCTGAGCCTCACTGGGCTAACGTGGTATTACCAGAAGGGGGTCTCAAGGAAGGTTGGTCCTGAGCCTGCATCTATGAGAGTTACATAGTGTTGGGGAGATGGCAGTGTGCAAGCTTCATTTCCTAAAGATTCATTATGTTCATTAATATCTTAACATCCCTTGGAAAAGCTTCCACCAAGGAAATCAATACAGCAACTTCCTTTATCATAGGATTTCTCAAACCTTTCAAATTAGAGAAACCTCCTTTTTATTTTATTTTTGGTTACATTTAGTAATTCCAAACTATGGGTGTTATTTGGAACCACTCTGAGACAATGGATTTTTATAATACAATACAATGAATACTGTGAGGCAGGAAGTCTTTATGAGGCTGTTTGGTACTAAGGATATTTCCACATAAGGGGATTGAGTGATGCCTGAAGACGGCCTAAAGATTTTTTATTTTTTGAGCAATTTATTGGTAAATGGTAACCCACTCCTGTATTCTTGCCTGGAGAATCCCATGGACAAAGGACCCTGGTGGGCTGCAGTCTATGGGGTCGCACAGAGTCGGACATGACTTAGTGAGTAAACAAGAACACTGATCGAGGATATCTTCATGACTGTGCCAACATAACCACATCGGATTGGGGCATCAAAACGTCCCATATCCTTCCTCTGAGCCATTTACTTGCCTAGAAGTAGGAACACAGAGATGTTTAAGATTCAATTCTTAACCTCCAGGAAGACACAGATTACCAGCAGAGGGCAAAATGGGGGTACCCTTCTAGAAATGCAAGGACCATGTGGTGGTGGTGGTGGTGGTTTAGTCGCTAAGTCGTGTCTGACTCTAGTGACCACATGGACTACAGCCCTCCAGGCTCCACTGTCCATGGGATTCTCCAGGCAAGAATACTGGAGTGGGTTGCCATTTCCTTCTCCAGGGGATCTTCCAAATCCAGGAATTGAACCTGGGTCTCCTGCATTGCAGAGACAGTGAAGCCTGGTGGGCTGCCATCTGTGGGGTCGCACAGAGTTGGACACGACTGAAGCAGCTTAGCAGCAACAGCAGCAGCTCCTGCACTGCAGGCAGATTCTTTACTGACTGAGCTACAAGGGCAATATGCCATCCTGTAATTGAAGAAGAAACGTACCCGCAGCATGAACACAGCAATGAGGGCGCTGTGATTCTGGTGGATGGAAGGACAGGATGTTCCAGAAAGGCTGCTCGGAGGAGGCAGCATTTCTGCAAGACAGTGATGAATGAGTAGTGTGCCAGGGACACAGGGGACAATTCAGGAAGCAGGATGACACTGGCAAATGCTAGGAGATATGAAAGCGTGTTTTGCATTTTGAAGACATGGCCGACGGGAACATGGTGGCAAGTGAGATCCCAGAGGGCATGACAGCCAGGATCTGAAGTGCTAGGAGGGGATGGGTACCTGTGAAATGGTTTGGCCTTTGATCCTGAGGCTGTGTGGGCAGGTGGTGTGGTTCTGAATGCTTCCAGCAGAAGAGAAGCATGGCCTTACCTGTGTTTGGGTTGGACTGAGCGTGTACAGAGCGGTGTGCAGCACGGAGGCAGTGAATCTCTTTAGGAGGGTCTGAACCTAGAGTTTATGCTGGATCACTTTCATTTGTTTCTCTCCCTTCCCCCTCGGCTCACCCATACTCAGCTTTGTGGCTCAAGGAGGCTGGCTTTGATGGACCACCTCAATGAACTCTCGTGCATGGGTACCCCTTGGGTCAGCAAGTGGGAGACACCAGCAGAAAGTGTGGTGGGAGGTGGCTGAGGAAGGTTGGGACATCTACCCTTCTGACTTCTCTCCTGTCTGTGTCCCTGACTACAGGTCACAGCTCCCCATAGGCAGTGCTCTCCATGGGATTCCCTCTCCATGTGCTGGCAACCTATCCCTCACCTAGGACCACTGCCCCCAGCCACAGGGTACTGAATATCTGCTTTCTAGGACTTCCCCCCAGCTTTCTGCAAAGTCTCGTGTGAAACCTTTCACACTTGAGCAAACTGTATGCTTCCTGCCGGGGCCCTTGATATCGGTTTCCTTAGTGAGAAGGAAAAAAAAAAAAAAGAATTAATGCTTATATCCAGATCAATTCATGACTCACTGAAATATCCAATGATCTTTCTAGCCAGCCTGCATGCTGTGTGTGTGTGTGCGTGCGTGCGCGTGTGTGTTTGTGTGTGCGTGTACAAGGGCAGATTGGCATTTATCTGGCAGAGTAAGATACACTAATGGGAAACAAGTGGTCCTACCTAGCCCTGATAAGTGGGTCTTAGAAGGCAGAACGTTTGCTCAGCTTCGCTTATTTTGGTGATGACTGCCTGGAGTTGCTGCCTGCAGAATCTAAAGCCTGGACTGCTTAGGTCAGACGAGAGCAGGGATTTCTAGGGGAACAGTGTGACCACACACCTGGAGGCTAAGCGATACCTACAGGTAGAGGTGTGCTGTAGCAATTTAGAACCACCCATGTGATGGCAGGGGGATGGGGAGGAAGATGACTCAGAAGGTCACATCCAGCTGTGAGCTTATAATTGTTTGAACCTGTCTTTTGAAACTCTAAGAAACAGTTCAAGGCTTCTGTGATATGAGTGGTTTGTTTACAGCTTAAATTAGAGCATGCCATTTTTAATGCAAGTGACAATGGCAGTGCCAGACAGAATCTAGGAAGTACCTACACGGGAGCCTCAACGCTGCCTCTAGCAGAGAAATCTATTTCAGGAAACTTACTGGCACCAAGATGAGAGTATCCAAATATACCCTCTGAGATAACAGATAGATGGATAAAAACAGAGAGATGGAGTTAAGACGGCCCGGTTTCCAACTCATCCTCCATATCCCCATCCACTTGACTGTCTTTCTCCTGCATCTCGGCAACCCGAAAAATCTCTCTTCATTTTACAGGCGCAAACGATCATCATATCATCAGACACAAAAGCAGAAGGACCTCTAAATACCATCAAGCTCGGAGGTGGTAAATACCTGACCTGTCTGTCACCACTCCCATCTGCTGAAGTCAGGCCTCATGAGTCAATCCTAACAATCTTCCCAGCTGAGTCAGTCTGTAGCATCAGAAATCTTCCAAGCTTAACATCCAAGGCAGCCCTGCCCATTTGTCTGACTTGGCACCTAAGAGGTCTTCTCTAATTTAGTCCAACCTCTCGGGCAGATGGATGCATCAAAGCCCAGGGAGGATTTTGAAGACATGGGTTGGAGTCGCTGTTTGGCTTATGGTCCCCCAACTCCCTTCCATGCTTGTCTCTCTGCTTTGTGATCCTGCTCCCTCATCATAGATGACTAAACCAGAGGTCAGCTCCCAAGTCAGGCCAGGCCAATAAGATTCCTTCTCTAGGATTCTTCAAACTGCAGCTCAAGGAAGAGAAGTATTCACTGTTCGGTGGTAAGAACATGAGAGCCTTAGAAACTCACGGTGATCACAACCCAACCACGGGAGTGGGAGTGGGGAGGAACGAAGCCATCATGGAATGATGCAGAGAGGAAAGACAGAATCCTAATGCCACGTAGTCAACTCAACTCCCTTCATCCCTCTGGCCAAGCTGACCTTTCACCCTTCCCATGGCAGCCTTCCAACACAGTTGCCATTAAGCTAATTTGAATTAGGTTTCTTTCTCCTGGAGCCAAAAACATCTTACTAATAAAGAGCAGAAAGGATTTCCATGCAGCATGGGGGTGGGGGCAACACGGTGGCATGCTGGATAGAGTAAAGGTCTTGAGATCAGAAGCTTTGTGTTCAAATTCCAACTCACTCTCTTACCAGTGGTTCTACTTAAGATCTTAGAACATCAGCTTCTTAATCTGTAAAATGGGGGAAGGGAGGAATAAAAATAGCCTTGACTTTAGACGATGACTGTAAGGATCACATATAAGATGCTACATAAACGCCTCTGCCCAGTCAGGCGAGACCAAAACGCTGCCTATGCCTGTCTTCAGTGTGGAATTAGGACTGAAACCCAGGCGTCTTGACTCTCAGCCCAGGGAGCTTGCCAAAAAAAAAAAAAATCATACTTTTATGTGTCTTTCTCCCTTCTCTCTCTCTTTCCCCACTGAAAGATCTGCGGTCCCATTTTAACATTAGAAGTCCCATTTGAAAAGTGTTTAACTTCTAATGCAGATATAACAAGTCGTTTCTCAGTTTCACTGTATCTGCAAAGCCTTCTATAATTCAACATCAAATATTTATTATTACATTTATTAAACTTTTAATAATTTAGCATCTCCTGCATGTAAGAGAGAAGCTTAGCTAACTGGTTCCCCTTTATCCAACCTGGGTCACTTCAATATTTATATTCCAAAGTCTCCATTTGAGTTTCATTTAGCAGAGGCTGCGCCGTGGGCCATCCACCCCAGCTGACAGTCGACGTCTGCTACGGCCTCCCTAGTGGCAAAGACTAACAGAAATCCGGTGCCGGATGGTGTTTGAGGAGATTTACCGAGACTGGGCAGAAACACATCCTAATAGACTTCACTTTTATTATGATTGCTAAACTACAATGGGGGAAAATATACGACTGGGCTCACTGGCTGAGTGACAGCGAGGCTGGGGAGAGATGCTGGTAGAGTGCAGATCCATTTGGTGCAGAGTGCGAAGCTCTTTATGTTAATTCTTCTCAGAGGAGATTCTCATGCCTAAAGACGGGAGGGAGGCGGTGGTACAGGGCAAATTCCAACATCCAAATCCCATGAGTCCATCTGTGAGTGCTAAACAGATGCCCTATTGCCCCTAAAGTCTCCCCTGACCCCGTTTCATTTTTCACCTTCCACTTGAATGGAACAGACTTCCACACGCACTCAGTGGATTCAATGGTCAACAAAGATGAGGACAAACGGTCCAATGCATGGATCCCTCAGTCTCACAGAGAATCCCCTGAGAACAGCCTGGGGGTGCACAAGTCTGATGTGGACCCAGAAACCCATGCTTGTGGCAGTTGTCCTGAGTGTGTCTGTGCTGTCGTGTCCAGCTCTTTGCGACTCATGGCTCCTCTGCCCATGAGATTTCCCAGGCAAGAATACTGGAGTGGCTTGTCATTTCCTCCTCCAGGGGATCTTAGCTAACATTTACTGAGCGCTCACCCTACAACTTGAGTTCAAATTCTGATTCTGCCACATACTGCCCGTAACCTGTTGGGTAAATGATTTTAACTTCTTGTGCCTCAGTTGAGTCATTGCGAAGAAATCAGAACTAATGCACCTCAAGTTTAGACGGGGGGGGGGGGGGGCCTGATCCAAAATAAACGCTCAATACATGTGAGCCATGATTATTTATGACTGTGGTGCTAAGAGTTTAAGTGTGTTATCTCATTCAACTGGCAAAAACATCCAAAGATACAATAGCAATTATCATTCCCATTTGCAGTTAGGAAACAGAGGCTCACAAAGCTTAAATACACTGCCTGAGGTCAGCTGGTAAGTGGTGGAGATGGAATCAGAACTCGGGGAGTTTGATTCCAGAGCTTTCACTACTCTGCCCAAATCTCCCTTCTTCTGTGTTTCAAGCAGGTAAATGAGCTGCCTATTGAATTTCTCATGCCCTTTGGGAAAAGAATGTCTACGTGAGTAACTGGTGTGAAGGGAAAAGCACCTGGGTCCTGAGACTGTCTAATAAGGGCTGCAGAAGCCCACCCGTGTTTCAGCATCTCCCTGGGGAGGGAAGTATGCTTCTTGGTTCCCTACCATGCAAACACACACACACACACACACACACACACACACACACACACAGAGGCACTCATTTACAAAATCTGTTGAAGTTGTAGGGAAGTTAAAGGCGAGAAATGTGAATTCTACTTATTGAGTATCTTTATCCATTATTAATCATAGTACATACACGAGGAGACTGAGGCACAGAGAGGTTATACAACTTGTCCACAGTCACACAGCCAGTAAGTGGCAAAACCAGGATTTGAGTTCAAAGACACTGAGTCAAGACCATGTTCCTCCTCTCTAGACATGAGGAGAGGCATCTGGGGTACCAAACCACACAAGGCCTGCATCAAGGACTCTGCTCACCTGAGGCTCTGCAGCCCTGGGCTTTCCTTTCCAGGTGTCACAGGGTAAGACACCACCTGCCCTGGGGGAGCCTCATCACTGCCTACCCCCCACCCCCTGCTGCCCTGCCGCTCTGACCCCTCACCTCTGCTGCCGAGGCCTTCGGTGATCAAAAGGAAAGCAGGGGCCCTTCTGGGTCTGCTTCCAGGCCACAAACTACATCTTTCATCACCTTAACCCAACTGGGTCAGATGATTACTTCCTTATTTGTATTAAAATGCTGTCTAGAACTTCCCACCCATAGAATACCAGCTACACATTAGGGTGTTGTACTAGTTACTCTGTGTACATGACGTTGATTCTAACAACAACCCTCTGAAGGAAACACAACAGTCTCTACCTTCTAGATTCAGAAATGGAAGTTGGAAGAGGTGAATTGACTTGGGCCAGGGAGTTCAGGGAGCAATTGCAGTGTCAAGATTCATATCCAAATCTGCAGGAGTCCAAGAAACACTCACTTTCCCACACCCTCTTCTCTTTCTGGTCCTTACACTTCCAGAGCCAGCCCAGTGTCTACCACACAAGGAAGACACTAGAGTGCTTTTGTTGAGGATTTCACCCTAGAATGGATGGCCCAAGCTTCTAGAACACACTGCACCTGACCAGGTGTACTGACAGGGCAAAAGGCAGACTCTGGTGTCTGTACCAACCACACAGGAGCACCTGCTGGGACCCTGAATGGTGAATACGCTCTCCTTTACCATAAAGGAGGCTGAGCACCAAAAAAGTTATGCTTTCAAATTGTGGTGCTGGAGAAGACTTGGGAGTCGCTTGGATGGCAAGGAGATCGAACCAGTCAACCCTAAAGGAAATCAACCCTGAATACTCACTGGAAGGATTGCTGCTGAAGCCGAAGCCCCAATACTTTGGCTACCTGATGCTGGGAAAGAGTGAGGACAAGAGGACAAGGGGGCTACAGAGGGTGAGATAGTTCAATAGCATCACTGATTCAAAGGACATGCGTTTGAGTGAACGCCAGGAGATAGTGAAGGGCAGGGAATCTGGCGTGCTGCAGTTCATGGGGTCACAAAGAGTCGGACACGACTTAGCGACTGGACAACAACAAGTGCCCGCAGAATCTCTGCTGACTGTCTCAGCCAGGCATCCGGAGCTGAGGAAAGAGGACAAGAGGGAGAAGGCAGTTTGAGGTTCTGTGTCATCTCTTCTTGCTGCATCCTCTGCCACGTGCCCCTTGGCATGACCTGCCAGACACACTGACCTGGAGGCTGGAAGCTCCTACATCAGGTATGCCACTCCAAGACCCCACGTCTTGTCTACACATCTGTGGGTTTTATCTTTTTCATTGTTGTTGTTCAACATCCATTTGCTGCCTGTCCTGATTCCCCTCATCCTACGTGCAATCTCAATCCACATGGTAAAGGTCCCCCATCCTTGCTTGCTTGAGAGTGGGTCAGTGACCCAGGTGTGGCTAATTTTAGTCATTTATTTGAGATATTGGTGTTAGTCACTTAGTCATGTCTGACTCTTTGCGACTATATAGACTGTATGTAGCCTAACAGGCTCCTCCGTCTATGGAATTCTCCAGGAAATAATACTGGAGTGGGTTGCCATTCCCTTCTCCAGGGGATCTTCCCAACTCAGGGATTGAACCTGGGTCTCCTATATTGCAACCAGATTCTCTACCATCTAAGCCATCTGCTGCTGCTGCTGCTAAGTCACTTCAGTTGTGTCCAACTCTGTGCGACCCCATAGACGGCAGCCCACCAGGCTCCCCCATCCCTGGGATTCTTCAGGCAAGAACACTGGAGTGGGTTGCCATTTCCTTCTCCAATGCAGGAAAGTGAAAAGTGAAAGTGAAGTCGCTCCGTCGTGTCCGACTCTTAGCGACCCCATGGACTGTGGCCTACCAGGCTGCCCTGTCCATGGGATTTTCCAGGCAAGAGTACGGGAGTGGGGTGCCACTGCCTTCTCCGTCTAAGCCACCAAGGAAGCTTAAATATCATCAAATACAACAAACAGAGGCATCATAGCCAAGAGGCGAGCAGCATGGAGTCATAATTCAGATCTTCAGGACTTAAATCCTGGTTCTGTCACTTCTTGGTTGTGCGACTATGGGCAAGGTACATAACCTCTCTGTGCCTCAGTTTCCTCATCCAGTTAATAAGGGTAAAGATGAAATGAGCTAATTTCAGCAAATACTTGGGAAGCGCCACACAAGGAGGAGCGCTCATTGCTGTCACTCAGTACCAGGGCTTTTGCTGAAATCAGAGGGAAACAGGGCATCTCTCTGCTCTGGCCATGCCTGGCTGAGGCTGCGATCCCCTGGAGTTGGAGAGAGTGTGCCCGACAATGACGTTAACATAGAGGAAGACAGAGGTGAGGGATGGGAGAGAGAAACGCTGATTGAGTCCCAGCAACATTATAGAGCCTACAAATCCTGCTGGACTCAAAGCCATTGCCGCCCTGGAATTTTCAAGTTTTTCCATCCTTTGTTGTTTATGGAAGCCAGATGAGCCTTAGCTTCCATAAAAAAGCCTAGCCTTTGCTGCCAGGATGCCAACATCAGTGGACACCAGAACCACCTGAGGAGTAGTTAAACCAGATTACTGCTTAATCAAGATTACAGGGCCCACCTCCGAAACATCTGATTCAGGTCTTGGCTGATGTATGTATTTCCTACGGCTGCCGGAACAAATCGTCACAAATCGGGATGGCTTAAAACTATCAGAACTCCGAAATCAGTATCACTAGGTATTCTTGCAGAGAAGGCAATGGCACCCCACTCCAGTACTCTTGCCTGGAAAATCCCATGGACGGAGGAGCCTGGTGGGCTGCAGTCCATGGGGTCGCTAAGAGTCAGACATGACTGAGCGACTTCACTTTCTCTTTCCACTTTCATGCACTGGAGAAGGAAATGGCAACCCACTCCAGTGTTCTTGCCTGGAGAATCCCAGGGACGGGAAGCCTGGTGGGCTGCCATCTATGGGGTCACGCAGAGTCAGACACAACTGAAGTGACTTAGCATAGCATAGCATAGGTATTTTTGCCTGGCGAATCCTGTGGACAGAGGAGCCTGGTGGGCTGCTGCCCATAGGGTCACACAGAGTTGGACATGACTGAAGCAACTTAGCATGCCATGCATTGGAGAAGGAAATGGCAACCCACTCCAGAATTCTTGCCTGGAGAATCTCAGGGAGAGAGGAGCCTGGTGGGCTGCTGTCTATGGGGTCGCACAGAGTTGGGCACAAATGAAGCAGCAGCAGCAGGCCGAAGCCAAGGTGTTGGCAAGGCTGCCCCTGCCCCGCCAACTCCCATGAGGTCCTGGAGGAGAAATGCCCCGTGCCTCTCCCAGCTCCTGGCGGCTCCCAGCACCCACTTCTGTGGTTGTCTCACTCTAGTCTCAGATTCCCTCTTCACGTTGCCATCTCCTCTGGGTGTATTACATTCCCTTCTACTTCCCTCCTATGAGGGCACCTGTAATGGTATTTGAGGCCCATCCAGATAATCCAGGATAATCAACTTTCTTTAAGATTCTTAACTAAATCCCACCTGCAAAGACCATTTCTTTTCCCAAATAAGGAAACATTTACAGGTTCTAGGGATTAGAAACTGATCCCATTGGGGGTCACTGCCAGTCTACCACAGTTGGAGTCAAAGAACCTGCCCTTCTCACAAGGTTGCAGGTGATGCTGAGAAGACACACTTTGAGAACCAGTGGCCCGACGACATCCTGCTAAGACTCGGTGGCTCAGAGGCCCTCTCCTCCATGACAGGGTCCTTCCACTCCCAGATGAGTTAAACCACCTCCCTCCTTGGGTCCTTTCTCTGCCCTGAACTTTCCCTCTAACTTCTTCAACAGTCACAAAGTAGAACATGTTTCGTTTGCAATTTTGTCTCATTTAATGCACCAAGATCTCTGTCTTAACATTTTCTGTCTTCGATACTTAGCCTGGCACACGGTAAGTGAAAGTGAAGGTGTTAGTTACTCAGTCCTGCCTGGCTTTATAACTCCATGCACTATAGATTGTCAGGCTCCTCTGTCCATGGGATTTTCCAGGCAAGGATACTAGAGTGGGTAGCCACTCCTATCTCCAGGGCATTTTCCCGATCCAGGTGTCAAGCCCAGGTCTCCTGCATTACAGGTGGATTCTTAATTGTCTGAGCCACCAGGGAAGCCCAGAAACATCTAGCCAGTCTCCCTGCAGGGAATCAAACCCTGGCCTCCCACATGATAGGCAAGGATACTCACCACTATACTAATGAGGAGGCACAAGATAGGCGTTAAATAAATTTTTAGTGCTTGAAAAAAAATTTTTTTTTAGTGCTTAGAATTGAGAGGTCAAAAGAACAAGGAACTCTTCTAAATTCTATCGAGAACCAATTCAATGTGAAAATTGTCACCAAGTGAGCGATGCTGGCTTGCATTCTGATGTCCCATTATTCTTTCAGTGTTGCACGGGAATTAACAGTATTTCACCATTTCATTTTCATTGACTTGAGATCATAGAAAAATCGCTGAGGGGCTCAAAAAGCTGGGCTTTGTGGATGATTATTATTCCAACCATAATAGCAACTCTTGCGTCTCTCTTCTAAGAAGAATCAGCTCTCGGTGAAACTATGAAGAAGGCCCACTGTGTAGCAATAAGTGTTGTTTGCCACACTTCTCTCCCCAAGAGTATCTTTTATTTTATCTCTCAAGTCAAGTTTCTTATTCAGCGCTCCTCGCTGCACCATGCAGTCCCTGAAAGCCTAGGTGGGCCTTATTCATCGCTGATTTCCTATGGCGCCTGGCACACTGCCTGGCACACAGGAGGGGCCCAGATGAGGTTTTCAGAACTGAAAGGAATCTGCACGCAATTTAACTTGAGTTTGCTTCTCCACCTTTGTAGCTGACGTCGTTAGTGTTCCGAATGCTAACACTCTCATGCCCAGCAGCTTCCTGCTGGAACAGGCCGGAGAATGGGCGCTGTCCAGGGGAGAGTTCTTTTCTTTGGCCCTTCAACCCTTCAGACTTGAAAGCTATCTCTCTCACCTTAAATTCCACACAGCCGAATCCTGTGCACAATTCAAGGTTAATTGCCGATGTGTCTCTCCTGCACATCCTTTTCTGATTCCTTTGGTCAGGAATTTTTCCTTCATTTCCTATCCCAAGGCAGTCTGTGTACACCACTCCAATTATTCTGCAAATACCCCATATCCATAAAGCCACAGGACCTACTATACTAAATAAGATTTTATATATTCATTTAAATATTCCTCAAGCCCCATGACAAAGGGGTTAATGCAAATTCTCAATACCAAGACCTTATTGATTTTAAGATGCACCATAGATTAGATGAAGCCTTTCAGCAAAAGAAAGAGAAAGAATTAAAAAGAGAATAGGAATGCACTATACTATGTCACAATAACAGCAACATAATAACTAATGTTTCTAGAGCATGTGCCAGACCCAGTGCTTTACAAGGATGGCGACTGCAGCCATGAAATTAAAAGATGCTTGCTTCTTGGAAGGAAAGTGATGACAACCTTAGTGTATTAAAAAGCAGAGACATCATTTTGCTGACAAAGGTCCATATAATCAAAGCTATGGCTTTTCCAGTAGTCACATATGGATGTGAAAGTTGGACCATAAAGAAGGCTGAGTGCTGAAGAATTGATGCTTTCGAACTGTGGTTTTGGAGAACTCTTGAGAGTACCTTGGACAGCAAGCAGATCAAACCAGCCAGTCCTAAAGGAAATAACTCTAAATGTTCTTTGGAAGGACTGATGTTGAAGGTGAGACTCCAATACTCTGGCCATCTGATGTAAAGAGCTGACTCACTAGAAAAGACCCTGATGCTGGGAAAGATTGAGGGCAGGAGAGAAAGGGGATGACAGAAGATGGGATGGTTGGATGGCATCATTGACTCAATGAACATGAATTTGAGCAAACTCTGGGAGATGGTGAAGGACAGGGAAGCCTGGCCTGCTGCTGTCCATGGGGTCGCAAAGAGTCAGACACAACTGAGTAACTGAACAACAACACACCTTTTAATTCTCCCCACTCTCTTACCCAGCACAGATAGTCTTCTATCTGTGTTATCCACAGGGCCACCAGAGCTTCGGATAAGCTCTTGCAGCAAGCAAGTGGTAGACCCGGGACTGGAACTCAGGCAGTTCAGTTGGGCTCTACAGTCTCTGCTTTTTGAAGAATGAACTACCTTACATAACAGACTGTATCTTTAATCAAAATATGCCATAGAGAAAAATGTGCAAATTATATCTACACAAATAGATGAATTTTTACAGAATGAAAACACCCATATAACCACCACCCAGGTCAAGAGATCAAACATTGCCAGCATACTTCCCTTAAATCACTATGCCCTCTATCACCCCAAGGTAATCCCTATTTTATTTCTAATATCGTAGTTTAGTCTTTACTGTTTTTGACCCTTATTTAACCATAATATTCATTTCTGTCTGGCTTCCATAATTCAGCCTTATATTTGTGAAATTCATCAGTGGTGATGTGTGTAAGGGTTGTATTCATTAATTCAGCATTAATAACATTCCATTGTTTTATTTATCTATTTTTGTTGTTGTTATTGACATGCATCTGCATTTTCCCCATAGTTTTTTGGCAGTACAAATGAATACTATTATTACTATTCTTGAACATATTATTTGTGGTCTTCCCAGGTGATGCTAGTGGTAAAGAACCAGCCAATGCAGGAGACATAGGAGACGTGGGTTCGATCCCTGGGTTGGGAAGATCCCCCAGATCAGGGTAAGGCAACCCACTCCAGTATTCTTGCCTGGAGAATCCCATGAACAGAGGAGCCTGGCAAACTGCAGTCCATAGGGCTGCAAAGAGTGGGACATGACTGAAGCAACTTAGCATGCACGCACAGACATGCACATCTATAGGATAGGGGCTTCTCAGGTGGCACTGGTGGTAAAGAACCAGCCTGCCAATGCAGGAGACATAAAAGACATGGGTTCTATGCCTGGACTGGGAAGATCCCTTGGAGGAGGGCATGGCAACCCACTCCAGTATTCTTGCCTGGGGAATTCCATGGACAGAGGAGCCTGGAGGGCTACAGTCCATAGGATCCCAAAGAGTTTGACAGAACTGAAGCATCATAGTGTGTACACACACACACACCTATAGGATAAGTAGATGCTCAACTTTAATAGATACAGCCCTGTAGATTTACATGGTGGTCACACTAACTTACATCCCCACACTAAAGGTATGGGAGTTCCAGTTTTTATGTATCCTTACCAACATTTGTCATCATCAATTTTTTAAAAATTTAGACACCCAGGTGAGTTGAGCCTGAACTTTGTGAGTCTAACTTGTTCTGTCTCTCCTAATGTGAGATACCATAAATTCATATCTGTCCATAAATTCATATCTGCACATAAATTCCATAAATTCATATAAATTCAACTCTGTCATGGATTTAAAACCAAAACAAAAAAATCAAATAAGAAAGCAGCTTTAAATTTTCCCTCCCAATCCTATCCAAATGCTTATCTTTCCTTCCTCACTCTGCTTTTTTTTCCTTTAATGTCACAGTTGTGATTCTGTGGCATATTATTGGCTATCTATAATTATGATCTATTATTTATTAATTTCTAACACAGCATATGACTGAAACTTATTAATTCTTTAAACGCCTATGATATGCTTGCTTGGGCAATGTCATGTCAAACAAGGTTTATTAGTGAAGCTTGGAAAACTCAACCTACAGAGCACAGATTCTTTTGAATGGTGATGATTACAATCTTTCATCTACCCTTGCAATGAAATGGATCACGTGAGAAGAAAGATGAAGGTGAGACTGAAAAGGCTGCTGCAACTGCAAGCCCAAACAAAGACATGCGGGCACCCCAAGCAAGATAACAATTTAGTGACCTAATCAAACCAACATTCTTCAAATATTTGAAGTGTATTTTGAACATTCTTCAAAGGGTTGAGAAGAAGGACCCCAAACTGCAAAAGAGTATCCTTTCTCCCATCCTGAGCAATTCTGATCTGGTCCCAACTTGATGAAGGCACACCCTTGTGTAACCAGGCACAGCTTTCTTAGCAGTTCAGAAACATCTAATTGTTATCGGTGCATGCCCTTTGAAGGTCTCACCCCCTTCAACTTACTACAGTATTCCTTTCAATTACATATAAAATTTTCCCTGAAATAAATTCTAGGCTATACTTTTCTCAATTTTGTTTTAGTATTTCCAAAGATGTTTTAAAGTGCTTGGAAGTTGATATTCTGGTCCTCTCCTTGTCTGGCTTGCTGTTCAATGTAATAATTCAAATTGAAGGAGAAAAGGCAACTGAATTACCCTGCAGACCGTGGTCACTCTCAGTAGTATGACATAGCGTGCAAACTCCCTGACTCTGCCTTCCCCACCATGACCAGTCTCTACTTGAACTCTATTGTCAGAAGAATTGAATGCATCTAAAATTGATAAGCCTGTACTTTTGGAAGTATATTATGTACCAGTATTTACACCAGGGAAGGCAATGGCACCCTACTCCACTACTCTTGCCTGGAAAATCCCATGGATGGAGGAGCCTGGAAGGCTGCAGTCCACGGGGTTGCTAAGAGTCAGACACAACTGAGCGACTTCACTTTCACTTTTCACTTTCAGACATTGGAGAAGGAAATGGCAACCCACTCCAGTGTTCTCGCCTGGAGAATCCCGGGAACAGGGAAGCCTGGTGGGCTGCCGTCTATGGGGTCACACAGAGGCAGACACGACTGAAGCAACTTAGCCGCATTTACACATATTATTTAATCATTACAACAATACTTGGGTGGTATTTCAATGACATCAAACCAGTCGATCCTAAAGGCAATCAACCCTGAATATTCACTGGAAGGACTGATGCTGAAGCTGAAGCTCCAATATTTTGGCCACCTGATGCGAAGAGCTGACTCACTGGAAAAGACCCTGATGCTGGGAAAGACTGAGGGCAGAAGGAGAAGGGGACGACAGAGGATGAGACGGTTAGATGGCATCATGGACTCAATGGACATGAGTTTGAGCAAACTTGGGGAGATAGTGAAGTACAGGAAAGCCTGGCGTCCTGCAATCCATGGGATCACAGAGTTGGACATGACTGAACAACAACAATTTCAATAAAATAATGAAGAATATGGGTTCAGGAGGTGGGGAGATGGTTGGCTGAAGTTTGGCTTCACCACTTCCTAGTGAAGGTATCACCTATATACCTCAGACTTTCTTCTTTTTAACTTGTAAAATAAAAATACTAATAGCATTATTTTGGGGGTTGATGTAAGACTATAATGAGATAATGCTAGTAAAGTGTTTAGGAATGATCAGTGGA
The DNA here is from genome assembly GCA_935064755.1 of Tragelaphus eurycerus. Classification (NCBI taxonomy): domain Eukaryota; kingdom Metazoa; phylum Chordata; class Mammalia; order Artiodactyla; family Bovidae; genus Tragelaphus; species Tragelaphus eurycerus. The sequence goes on from CAKXYN010000083.1 coordinate 4,105,624, forward strand.
GATGAGTTATTATTATTACTCCATATTGTGAGGATATTACTATCCTCATTTTGCAAAGAGATGGAAAGTTATAAGTTGAACTTGACCAGGGTCATATAGCTCATCCATAGTAGAGAAGGGATTCCAAGTCAGACTTGGTCAACTCCAGAATGAGTGTTGAACCATCAGCCAGTCCGACATCTATAGCTTCAGTGAAACTACGAATTCAATGTCAACAGTACAGGACTCTGAGGAAGTCTGGTAGAGACCTTCCAGTTGATTTGAGACAAGGTCACAAGGCCTCTTCAAGAAGAATCCTTCAACCAGATGCTCTTTTCTCCATTTTTGAAATATGTAATACTGAGTAACCTTAGCACTGAAGGTTTACTGAAGGCTTACTGATGCACTACTGAAGTCACACTGACCTCGGCTCTAACAAAAACAGAAACCATGATAATTTGCCACGAATTAATTTGTATGTACATGAAACCATCTTAGTTTTTAGTAATTATCACTTCATTTTCTAAATGTTATCCCTTTAATTTTCTATCTTTTAAAAATTACTTCTTTGGAGAAACACCAATAAAAAATCACGTTGTGTCCATCCCTTCATGAAAGGCTGAGAGGGTGAGTCTCCCTATCAAGATGCCACAGACCTCGAGAGCATCTTAAGCGAAAAGGCAGCTGTGCAGTGGTAGAATAGCAAGCGCTGGAACTACGGGGCCGTGCCTCCACGTTCCAGCCAGGACCTCATAAGCTGTGCACAAACCAGTTCCAAAAGCAAAATCAGAGTCCATTTTTTGCAACATTCAAATGCTAGAATTCTTCAACTAATCAAATCAGGAGGGGTAAGGGATAAAAACCTACACTAGAACACTCCAGAATAGTGCTAGATTCAGATCTAAGATCACCTGTTTAATTAAATCAATAAACATTTAGTAGATGTCCAATATGGACTGGGAACTGGGAATTAAAAAGCAAAGTAAGTTATTTTCTTTGACCTTGAGGGATTCACTACATAATAGCACAGAATGATACGTAAGCAACTAATTAGAACACAGTAGAGTAAGTCTATAATGAAATTAACTACAAGGTACAAAATGTGGAAAGAAAGATGTAGTCTCCATCATTGCATGAGTAAAGAGCAAATTCATTTGACCTGGACATTTCTCTCCTATTGATTAGCCCAAAGTCTGCTTCTAGTATCAGAGTCAAAAGAGAAAGCACTTCATCTTCCAATATTTTACCTTCACGACTTTTCAATATACTATTAAGTAATGGTCTTTTATAAGAGAAGACCATTAAAGATCCCAGAATGAGCTAGATAATGTGTTAACCTCACTTCTTTCATGTTTTATATAAGCCCCAAAGGAAAGTAATAATGTTGAAATACAGAGGCACTGAGGCCCACCATGGAGGTCAATTTCAGGAGTGTGGAGCACAGCACACTGGATAGGTTTCTTATATAGCACCTAGGCAGCTGCCTGCTTTAACATCATGAAGAGCACTTTTCCACAGGACTTCTGAGATCCTGAGAGGGAGGGCCTCCAGGGCTCTAAGAAGCCCGTGGTGTGGGTGCTGGAGCTGACTCCCTACCTGACGTCTGCGGGGTCTTCTGTGACGAGCACGTCAGTCTTGCAGCTGGCCAGTGGGTTGATGGACAGTTCCACAGGGGGGACCACGAAGCTTTTGCTGACAGGAAGCCAGAGTCCTTGGCCCAAGCTGAAAGTAGACCTGCAATGTAAGAGTTTCCATTGGGGGACTCCCTGGGAAGCAGAGAACAAACAGGAAAAAGGGGCCCCTCCTCCCATTCCTTCTAGATCCTTCTCTAACTTCCACACCCAAATGAGTCGCCTGCATGCCTCAAGGCTTGATGTTGGCCAACTTTGCCCAGACACGGATGGTCATTTTCTCCCTCTGTTAACCATTTAGCCTGTGCGTTACTCTATATTGCTAGTCATGTTTTCTTGAGTTTAGGTCCTGATTCCTAATTAGCAGTGGGCTTTGTGAAGACAGGGACTATTTCAGCTCTGCTTTCCCAAGCAGGCCTGATAGCAAGCAGAAGGACCTAGAGTGACTGCTGGCAGGGGCAGTCTGCACAAAGGCGAAGAGTATGGACTCTGAATCAATTTCAACCAAAATTCGATTCCCAGTTCTGCCCCTTAATTTGCTGTATGTCTTCATCAGTTTAAGTACGAAGTTCTCACACAAGATTTCATGGTAGCGGCAGGAAGAGATTCTATGGCTAGAGAATATTTTTAAACCACTGGACTAGATAATCAGTAATGTCTCCTCCAGTTCAAGTATCTGAATCTATTAAGTCTAGATGCCAGACAAATGGAAATCAGATTCCCATAGCAACCTGGACCATTGCATCCAAGAAATGCACAGGTTCAATTAACTAAGGATGTATAACTATACCTCCCCATCAGACTGTTCCCCAACAGAACTGTCAACTCACCTGAGGATCTTTTCAGGGGCTTGCTCCCCTGTCACCAGATCATAGCCCCTCTCCAGTGTTGTGTATGGCCAGGGACTGTGGGAAAAAATTGAGAAAGGGAAAGAAAAAGAGAGAAGAGATGGTATTAGTCAGAAGCAGATGCAATTCATATGTGGACACCGCTGAAGAATTGCTACAAATTATCCAATTTTGCAGAGGTAATGTTTGGATAAGTCTATTTATATTATACCAGTCTCCATTTCACAGAAGGACTCAGCATTTCCAAGTCCTCTTGGTCCCTTTTGGAGTTTACACATAAAATATGTGATTCTTCTTTTTCACTAGTCCACTCAAGAGAGTGTCCTTTGATTACCTATGGTTTAGGAGGGTGAGCTCCACTTAGCATTTGCTCTTTAGAACATCTGTCATCAGTCATGTACCTTTAATACTAAAAGGGGATTCAGTGGGAAATAGGATTCACTTCCCCAGGAACACAACCATTGCAAAGGAAGTAGCATCTATGGAGAGCAGTAGAGGACCCCCACTGTCCCTGCCTCACCCGATGTTCTTTGCTACTCACCCTTCACTCTGCCCCCAGTCACTGCGCACACACAGGTGTCTGTGAGCCGGGTCAGGGGCAAAGCCTTCGTGGCAGCTGCACTCTCCTGTAAGTCAAAAGAGGAAAGGATCTTGTGAAATACTGCCCGCCCCAAACAGTCTTCTCTCCTGGTGTCCTTGTTTTCTTGGAGAATAGTGAGCTGCCTCGTTTTAGCAAAGGCCATGGAAAAAGAATGTTCTAGCCCATCTGCCATTGTGGTTAACAGAGTTCATTCATTGTTCATTCACTCACTTATTCACTCAGCAAGCCCCGGCCATTCCCCCCCCCCCCCCCCGCCCCTAACTCTCTGCTCAGCACTGGGGATGCAGAGGCCAAAGGTGCAACCCAGGTGCTGAAGGAGCTCGTGACTAAATGAGACAGAGAGTGAGCTGGTGGCCACACACGGATGTCCTGTTTTCGGATATTTAAATTATGATAAAGTACTCTTGTGCTAAAAGTGTAATCAGAAAATTGAATTCTGTCCACCTGAATGAACAATTCATGTTCATTTATAAGCCCCAAATCAAATGCCACCTCTTCCAAATATAATACCTCTGATTTCCTCTTGAGGAAAAATTGTTTCCATCTACCATCTCCAGACTGTATTTTGTTTTGGTGGTGGTGGTCTTATTGGTTTTACTTGCCTCTTTCCCCTCCCCTCCTCTTCCCTCTTGTCCCCTTCCCTTTCATCTACAGAACCATCCATCCATCCATGTATCCACGGGTTGTCCTTTCCCGGCCATGCCTTATACGTGGCTGGACACAGCCCCGCTAGCGTCCGCCGCTGCCTTAAGTACAGTTTCTCATTGGCCGAGTTCACTCTGGGTGAACACGTCCTGTTTCCTGATGTATCTTCAGAGTTCATTTTTGGAAGAGTCCTGCCTTCCTGCTACTATCGGTCTTGCTTCACTGCTTACTCCTTAAGGTCGGGGGAAAACGTTTTGATTCAATTAGTTATTAGATTTTCCTAAGATGTAGTTGTAGAATGTTCCCAGATGCTTTACCAAAAATAGATTCTATTTAAAAAAAAAGCTTGTGAAATACTGTACCATTCCTTAGAGCCAGTCAAGTATGACTGCAATTCTTCAGTCCTACAGTCATTCTGGTTGGCTTGACCCAAGTATTTTCAAATCACGTTTCATGGAAACATCTAGCTTAATGTAGGAGATTCAGACTTGGAAACTTTTAGATTTCAATGCTCCTTAAGACATTTCATTTTGAAATCTCCTTAATAATAAAAACGATGAAGGCTAACACTCAGATATCACACGCTAGAACTGAGGACACTGCGAGCTCTGTTGTATTAAGTCTGGTGGCCAGATAAATGGATTTTATGCACTCCTCATTAAAAAAAAAAAATTCTCCTATCATCTTTGTTTCAATGAATAGGATCCTGAGACTGAGAGACGAGGTGCTAACAAGCTCATGCTTTTTACAACTTTGAGTCTTATGAATCAGTTTTCCCAACCTTGTGCAATCAAAACAAAAGGCAGCAGTGAACGCGACGCCAGGGTAACACAGCTTCTAAAACTGTCACCCACTAACTCCTTTTAAAAAATGTTTGTATTCATCAAATAGCCTTACTGTTTCCCCTGATTCATTATCAGTGTGAGGCATCTGACCTTATGCAAAGGATTCTGAGTGTTAACACTTTCGTTCATTTTATATATTCCAATGCTGCTTAATCTTTGTATACTCAGCATCAGCAAGTATCTGGCAAACAGCCTGGGCTTAATAAATTGTTGGTTAAACTAAAAGGGTAGTAAGATATAATGTGGAGAAAAGAATAGATCAGAGGGAATATTCAAAATATTTAGAACAAGACTGTTGAAAGACAAAGAGAGAAAGAGAAACAGAGAGAGAGAGAAGAGAAGAGAGAGACAGAGAGATCGATGTACCTCTCCTCTCCTCTGGATACCCAGTAAATAACAGGGGGCTGCTTGCAGGCAGGGACGCTCTCTGTAATTCTCCCCTCCAATAACATCCCCAAGGGTCTTCCACAGAATGCCAGTGCTGCAAATACGTGCAACCTAATGGATTGACTGTTGCCGGAGGTTAGGAAAACGGAGGGAAAGAGCGGAGATCCTTGAGATTTGGATCAGAATAATCAACCTGAGGGGGAGGAGGAGGAGTCACTAATGATGTGTTAAAATGCAACAGTCCCTTCATGAAATATTCACCACTTTAAGCACGTCTAATATTAAAGATGAAAAGTCCTGGGATTTGTCCTCGAGACTCCCAGGCCTGATTTATGATCTGCCACAAGCCACAGGCTTCGTGATTCATAACAGGAGAGGTAAAGTGGTTACCTCTGGCACAGGGACGGGAAGTTGGGCAGGGGTGAGCCAGGAGCTGGTGGGGCAGGGGGCTCTTCTCCATGGAAGGGTTGAGGTTCCTGTCTCTCCTATCAGTGACTCGGGACAGGGCGCCGGTCATTTTTCCTCACCTTCTCTTGCTTTGGGAATATTAGTGAGAATGAGAAATCTATACAGAAAAAAAGGGCACTGCCATATTTTTCTCTTTCTTTCGTGTGTGCTTACTAGGCAAGTTTCCCCTGCCTTGGAATGGATCATTAATTACTGCTGCTCGTTATACAACAAATGTATATTTTGCAAATGAGAAGTATCCACCCTGGAGGCTGCCTGGAGAACAGGAAGTGAGGGAGGCGGAAAAGCTGGAGTGCTGGCCCGAGTTCAGATCCTCACTTTCTCTCTCCCCAGATGTATGGTCTTGGGGAAGAGGTCGCTTCACCATCTAGGTCTCAGTTGTCTCAACGACGCAGTGAGAATGCCAGTTCAGCCCATCACTCAGAGCTGATGCCAGGAGCAGCTGAAGGAGGGAAGTGTTCCCCCGAGGGCTCAGGCAGGCAGTGAGTAGCTGCTCATAAACTTCCTCCTCTTTCCCTTCCAAGATGGCAACTGGCTTCTGACGTATGCTTGCACATTAGCTGCAAGGATACTGGAGAGGTACCCTCCCCCTGCTGGGACTTGGTTTCCTCATCTGCAAAATGGAAGCTTGGAATAGATGTTCATCAATTCCGGGCACCAGGGGGAACCAGTCATTTACATTGCCTTTCCAAATGGCTCACCTCTAGCTTTCTGGACACTCCTTGTTTTAACCTTAACTTTGATCACTCTTAGCAGCTGGGCGGTGTGTCTCTGGCAGGATTTCCCTCAATGCCATGGCTATTGGCTTTATTGACCACCCCCCTTCCCCCATTTGGCTGGCTCAGCGAACTCTCCACATTCACAACCAAGCATTATCTTCTTGCAAGAGGCAAGTCTGACAGCAGGACTTGAGGGTTAACCCCTTCCCTGGGTGAGTCCCATACTCAATCCTGCCTTTGTATCCAGGGTGGCCAGACTGCTGAAGGTCAGCTCTCCAGGGACACATGCCAACTTGCTTGTCCTGTGCTGACTGTGAATGTCCAGGCTCCCTGACTTCTGTCACTACAGCAGATGTTCCTTGGAAAAAGTGATGGCTGCCATCCTGCTCACCAATGGATCCAGCACCTGCTGCCCTGCCTGGTACATAAAGAAATCCAGGCGTACACTTCATAATGGAGATCCCAGGTGGCTCAGGAGTAAAGGATCCACTGGCGAAGCAAGAGACGTGGGTTCAATCCGTGGGTCAGGAAGACCCCCTGGAGAAGGAAATGGCAACCCACTCCAGCATTCCTGCCCGGGAAATCACATGGAAAGAGGAACCTGGTTGACTACAGCCCATGTGGTCACAAAGAGCAGGATGCAACTTACCGACTCAGTTCAGTTCAGTTTAGTCACTCAGCCGTGTACAACTCTTTGCAACCTCATGAATTGTAGCACACTAGGCCTCATTTGGGAGAAGGCAATGGCACCCCACTCCAGTACTTCTGCCTGGAAAATCCCACGGACGGAGTAGCATGGTCGGCTGCAGTCCATGGGGTTGCTAAGAGTCGGACACAACTAAGCGACTTCACTTTCACTTTTCACTTTCATGCACTGGAGAAGGCAATGGCAACCCACTCCAGTGTTCTTGCCTGGAGAATCCCAGGGACGGGGGAGCCGGGTGGGCTGCCGTCTATGGGGTCACACAGTCCGACACGACTGAAGTGACTTAGCAGCAGCAGCAGCAGGCCTCCCTTGTCCTGGAGAAGGCAATGGTAACCCACTCCAGTACTCTTGCCTGGAAAATCCCATGGACTGAGGAGCCTGGTGGGCTACACTCCAAGGGGTGGCTAAAGAGTCAGACACGACTGAGCGACTTCACTTTCACTTTTCACTTTCATGCATTGGGAAAGGAAATGGCAACCCACTCCAGTATTCTTGCCTGGAGAATCCCAGGGACGGGGGACCCTGGTGGGCTTCCATCTATGGGGTCGTACAGAGTCGGACACAACTGAAGTGACTTAGCAGCAGCAGCAGCAGGCCTCCCTGTCCATCACCATCTCCTGGAGTTCGTTAAAACTTACATCCATCGAGTCAGTGATGCCATCCAGCCATCTCATCCTCTATCGGCCCCTTTTCCTCCTGCCCCCAATCCCTCCCAGCATCAGAGTCTTTTCCAATGAGTCAACTCTTCGCATGAGGTGGCCAAAGTACTGGAGTTTCAGCTTTAGCATCATTCCTTCCAAAGAACATCCAGGACTGATCTACTTTAGAATGGACTGGTTGGATCTTTTTGCATTCCAAGGGACTCTCAAGAGTCTTCTACAACAATTCTTCGGCGCTCAGCTTTCTTCACAGTCCAACTCTCACATCCATACATGACTACTGGAAAAATCATAGCCTTGACTAGAGGGACCTTTGTTGGTAAAGTAATGTTTCTGCTTTTCGATATTCTATCTAGGTTGGTTAAAACTTTCCTTCCAAGGAGCAAGCATCTTTTAATTTCATGGCTGCAATCACCATATGCTGTGATTTTGGAGCCCATAAAAATAAAGTCAACCACTGTTTCCACTGTTTCCCCATCTATTTCCCATGAAGTGATGGGACCGGATGCCATGATCTTCATTTTCTGAATGTTGAACTTTAAGCCAACTTTTTCACTCTCCTCTTTCACTTTCATCAAGAGGCTTTTTAGTTCCTCTTCACTTTCACTCTCCTCTTTCACTTTCATCAAGAGGCTTTTTAGTTCCTCTTCACTTTCTGCCATAAGAGTGGTGTCATCTGCATATCTGAGGTTATTGATATTTCTCCCAGCAATCTTGATTCCAGCTTGTGTTTCTTCCAGCCCAGCATTTCTCATGATGTACTCTGCATATAAGTTAAATAAGCAGGGTGACAATATACAGCCTTGACATACTCCTTTTCCTATTTGGGACCTGTCTGTTGTTCCATGTCCAGTTCTAACTGTTGCTTCCTGACCTGCATATAGGTTTCTCAAGAGGCAGGTCAGGTGGTCTGGTATCCCCATCTCTTTCAGAATTTTTCACATTTTATTGTGATCCACACAGTCAAAGGTTTTGGCATAGTCAGTAAAGCAGAAATAGATGTTTTTCTGGAACTCTCTTGCTTTTTCCATGATCCAGCAGATGTTGGCAATTTGATCTCTGGTTCCTCTGCCTTTTCTAAAACCAGTTTGAACATCTGGAAGTTCATGGTTCACGTATTGCTGAAGCCTGGCTTGGAGAATTTTGAGCATTACTTTACTAGCATGTGAAATGAGTGCAATTGTGCAGTAGTTTGAGCATTCTTTGGCATTGCCTTTTTTGGGGGACTAGAATGAAAACTGACATTTTCCAGTCCTGTGGCCACTGCTGAGTTTTCCAAGTTTGCTGGCATATTGAGTGCAGCACTCTCACAGCATCATCTTTCAGGATTTGAAATAGCTCAACTGGAATTCCATAACCTCCACTAGCTTTGTTCGTAGTGATGCTTTCTAAAGCCCACTTGACTTCACATTCCAGGATGTCTGGCTCTAGGTGAGTGATCATACCATCGTGATTATCTGGGTCATGAAGATCTTTTTTGGACAGTTCTTCTGTGTATTCTTGCCACCTCTTCTTAATATCTACTGCTTCTGTTAGGTCCATACCATTTCTGTCCTTTATCGAGCCCATCTTTGCATGAAATGTTCCTCTGGTATCTCTGATTTTCTTGAAGAGATCCCTAGTCTTTCGCATTCTGTTGTTTTCTTCAATTTCTTTGCATTGGTCTCTGAGGAAGGCTTTCTTATCTCTTCTTGCTATTCTTCAGTACTCTGCATTCAGATGTTTATATCTTTCCTTTTCTCCTTTGCTTATCACTTCTTTTCACAGCTATTTGTAAGGCCTCCCCAGAAAACCATTTTGCTTTTTTGCATTTCTTTTCCATGGGGATGGTCTTGATCCCTGTCTCCTGTACAATGTCACAAACCTCCATCCAAAGTTCATCAGGCACTCTATCTATCAGATCTAGGCCCTTAAATCTATTTCTCACTTCCACTGTATAATCATAAGGGATTTGATTTAGGTCATACCTGAATCGTCTAGTAATTTCCCCTACTTTCTTCAATTTAAGTCTCAATTTGGCAATAAGGAGTTCATGATCTGAGCCACAGTCAACTCCCGGTCTTGTTTTTTCAGACTGTAAAAAGCTTCTCCATCTTTGGCTGCAAAGAATATAATCAATCTGATTTCGGTGTTGACCATCTGGTGATGTCCATGTGTAGAGTCTTCTCTTGTGTTGTTGGAAGAGGGTGTTTGCTATGACCAGTGTGTTCTCTTGGCAAAACTCTATTAGCCTTTGCCCTGCTTCATTCCATATTCCAAGGCCAAATTTGCCTGTTACTCCAAGTGTTTCTTGACTTCCTACTTTTGCATTCCACTCCCTTATAATGAAAAGGACATCTTTTTTGGGTGTTAGTTCTAAAAGGTCTTGTAGGTCTTCACAGAACCATTCAACTTCAGCTTCTTCAGCACTACTGGTTGGGGCATAGACTTGGATTACTGTGATATTGAATGGTTTGCCTTGGAAACGAACAGAGATCATTCTGTCATTTTTGAGATTGCATCCAAATACTGCATTTCAGACTCTTCTGTTGACCATGATGGCTACTCCATTTCTTCTAAGGGATTCCTTCCCACAGTAGTACATATAATGGTCATCTGAGTTAAATTCACCCATTCCAGTCCATTTTAGTTCATTGATTCCCAGAATATCGATGTTCACCCTTGCCATCTCCTGTTTGACCACTTCCAATTTGCCTTAGCCACTAAACAACGATAAATACTTCACAATAGTAATGCCTATGTCAAAGGGACAGGGACATTTTTTGCCTGTTTCTCCCACTAAACTAGGAGTCTCTTGATTGCAAAAATCTTTTCTTACTCATCTCCATATCCTACTAGTTATATCATATCTGATGAAGGGTTGGAAATTTATTTGCTGAATGGATGAATGAATGACTGGATGAATTAGTGAATATATAAATATACTGCAATTATCATGAATTCAGGCTGAATTCCTTTAGAATACTGATGATTTTGTTGAAGATTAGAAGAAGACTTTCTTACATCCATGACAGGTATTTGCCGAGGAAATGCAAAGGGTAAACACAAAAGTTGATGAAATGGCTACAATAGAATTTCTGTTTCACATCAGAGCAGAAGAGGCTCGTACAGCTCATCTAGTTCGAATCTTCCCAGCCTCACCTTCTAGACAGGGAAACTCTGGCTCAGAGTGTGAAGACATTTAGCCAAGTAAGTGGACTAGCCTCTTAACAAATCAAGATTAGCACCCAGGACTCTTGGCTATTACTCCAGCATCCTGTCCACTACACTAGTGCTCTCAATACTTAAATACATCCAGTAACATGCTCCTGATTTTTTTCCTTTATATGCCTTTGACATTTCTGAGTTTCCTACAATGAGAATGTATTACAGAAACTATTTTTTAAAATATGACTTAAAGTATCCTGATCGCATCTAAAACATAAATTTACAAGTGATTGATAAAGCAGACCTTAAAAAGATTTAATCTCTTCATTCAAGTGGCTCCTATAAGGGAATCTGATGGAGTGTGTTTTCATAGTGCTCGTTAGTGTGGGTGTGTATATGTGCACGCGCATGCGTGCTCAGTCATGTTCAACTCTTTGCAACCCCATAGACTGTAGCCCATCAGGCTCTCTGTCCATAGAATTTTCCAGGTAAGAATACTGGAGCAGGTTGTCATTTTTTCTTCAGGTGATCTTTCTGACCCAGGGATCGAGCCCACGTCTCTTGCATCTCCTGCACTGACATGTGGGTGTCAGTCCTTTTACCAGTTACCGAGCCACCTAGTAACTAGCAACTCTGTGCTAGGTACTAGATATCTTTATTACTGGTCTGGTATTCCCATCTCCTTAAGAATTTTCCACAGTTTGCCATGATCCACACAGTCAAAGGCTTTGGCATAGTCAAATAAAGCAGAAGTAGATGTTTTTCTGGAACTCTCTTGCTTTTTCTTATGATCCATCGGAGGTTGGCAATTTGATCTCTGGTACTAAGGGTTAAAAAAACAACCGGGTCATTACTTATAGAAGGAAATATAGGTCTGAGGTACATCAGACAGCTTTTGTTATACTGATGCTGTGTAACAAAACCCACAGAATTTTATTGTCAGTAACTAGGCATGCCAAAGCCTTTGACTGTGTGGATCACAATAAACTGTGGAAAATTCTGAAAGAGATGGGAATACCAGACCACATGATCTGCCTCTTGAGAAATCTGTATGCAGGTCAGGAAGCAACAGTTAGAACTGGACATGGAACAATAGACAGGTTCCAAATAGGAAAAGGAGTACGTCAAGGCTGTATATTGTCACCCTGTTTATTTAACTTATATGCAGAGTACATCATGAGAAATGCTGGGCTGGAAGAAACACAAGCTGGAATCAAGATTGCTGGGAGAAATATCAATAACCTCAGATATGCAGATATGCACCCTTATGGCAGAAAGTGAAGAGGAACTAAAAGCCTCTTGATGAAAGTGAAAGTGGAGAGTGAAAAGGTTGGCTTAAAGCTCAACATTCAGAAAACGAAGATCATGGCATCTGGTCCCATCACCTCATGGGAAATAGATGGGGAAACAGTGGAAACAATGTCAGACTTTCTTTTTCTGGGCTCCAAAAATCACTACAGATGGTGACTGCAGCCATGAAATTAAAAGACGCTTACTCCTTGGAAGGAAAGTTATGACCAACCTAGATCACATATTCAAAAGCAGAGACATTACTTTGCCAACAAAGGTTCACCTAGTCAAGGCTATGGTTTTTCCTGTGGTCATGTATGGATGTGAGAGCTGGACTGTGAAGAAGGCTGAGCACTGAAGAATTGATGCTTTTGAAGTGTGGTGTTGGAGAAGACTCTCGAGAGTCCCTTGGACTGAAAGGAGATCCAACCAGTCCATTCTGAAGGAGATCAGCCCTGGGATTTCTTTGGAAGGAATGATGCTAAAGCTGAAACTCCAGTACTTTGGCCACCTCATGCGAAGAGTTAACTCATTGGAGAAGACTCTGATGCTGGGAGGGATTAGGGGCAAGAGGAGAAGGGGACGACAGAGGATGAGACGGCTGGATGGCATCACTGCCTCGATGGACGTGAGTCTCAGTAACCTCCTGGAGTTGGTGATGGACAGGGAGGCCTGGCGTGCTGCAATTCATGGGGTCGCAAAGAGTTGGACACGACTGAGCGACTGATCTGATCTGATCTGAAGCAGTCTTCTGCTCTGTTCCACCTCTGGGTGGACTGATCCAGCTGGGACTCAGCTGCAGTTGGCTCCAAGTTCAGTTGCTTCCACTCTGCTCTGTGTGACCCACATCCTCCTTGGACCAGCCACTACTTGGAATGTGGTTTTCTCATGGCAAGAGGCAGGGACGTAAAGAGCAAGGCTGGCCACAGCACATTACAAACTTCATTTCCTATCATTTCTGACTTCATTTCATATCATATCTGCTACCAACCCACTGGCCAGAGCAACTCTTGAGCCAAGCCTGAAGACAGGGTAGGGAAGAAATCTCACTTTTCTCACTATCAAGCATGCCAAGGATATAAATGCATAATAGTACTCTAGAGAGATGAGGCGGGGAAGGCAATGGCACCCCACCCCAGTACTTTTGCCTGGAAAATCCCATGTACGGAGGAGCCTGGTAGGCTCCAGTCCATGGGGTCGCTAAGAGTCGGACACGACTGAGCAACTTCACTTTCGCTTTTCACTTTCATACGTTGGAGAAGGAAATGGCAACCCACTCCAGTATTCTTGCCTGGAGAATCCCAGGGACAGGGGAGCCTGGTGGGCTTCTGTCTGTGGGGGTCGCACAGAGTCGGACACGACTGAAGCGACTTAGCAGCAGCAGCAGCAGCAGAGAGATGACTTGACAGTACTTGAGTCTACCATGGGAAAAATGTTCCTGCAGAAGCCCCTGATCTCCTATGCCTATGCCGTCTTCCACACTCTCTTAAACTATGTCCCCTTAGAGAGAGCCATCACATGGCTTGGGAAGGAGTCAGAGAGATCCTAGCCTCGGCTGTTTGCTCCTCTGTTCACAAGCTTGGCCAGCTTAGTCACCCTCTCTGAGCCTCAGCTTCGTGTCACTTAAAGGAGTCAAATGGCATCTTCCTCCCAGTATTGTCATGGATGTCATAAGTTGCTACAGAAAAACCTGACTGAACTTTGTGGCCAACCCTATACTTGGGTAAGACTGGTACATAGTAGATGCTCAATTAACAGAAGGTCTGATACATCCCTGAAGCTTATCGCTACTACCTAGAAATCAACGCAATAACCGTTCATAACATGGGTAATATAATTCAATGCAATCACTATATAAAGTATCTACTTTTGAACAGGGGATATTTGGAAGAGTAATTCTTAACCTTTAGTCTTCTTTGAATTTTGGAAATCATCAGTGCAGGTAGTTTGAAGGTGCTTCCTCTTCTCTAACCAATGTTTTCTCACTCATGAGAATCGTCAAATTAAAGGCAGCACCCCTTACTCTTGCCCTTGTGGTTATTTTTATTGTTGTGATGTTTGTGATTAGAAACTTCACAGCAGGAGCTTTGAAGACCTGACTCCACGACCATGGGCATGTGACCTGTTGAGTCTGAGCTTCAGTTTCTTGATTTTACAGTGAGGCCAGAGAGCCTTCCTCCCAGTACTAGTCATGAGTGTGGTCCGCGAGATGACATGCAATGACATATGTCAAGTGTCTTCACCACTCCTAGCACAAAGCTGGCCCCCAGTCATGTTATGCCCAGCCTGTCTCCCCTACCACATGCCTGGCCAGGTGACGCAGAAGGGTAGACGCCCCAGGTGGCCCAGTCGGAGTCAGAACAGGAAAGGATGCCATGCACACTTGTTCTGAGGGCCCAGGGAAATGCCTTTTCAAGCTGCAGTGACAAGCAGAGTGAATGGGAAAATGAACAGCAGCCAGTGTCCCTGGCCTGTGATGATAAGTGATGACTGAGTCGGAAGCAAGTGAAAATGGAATCATAAGGGGATGATAAGTTGGGAGAAAGGGAGCCAGCCAGCGGGGCAGGATTAGGAAGAAGCTTTTACACTCATCTGGTACTCTCACGGGTGAGGGAACCAGCTGCTCTGAGCTGTGGAGTCTGGGGAAGGTGGCCCCTCTGGCTGATGCCCTCATCAGTGCCTGCATCCTTCAGTAGAAGGGGCCATAGGTGAGGGCAACATGTTTTTCAGGGAACATGGGGACCAGCTTGGAGATTATTTCATCCAAGCTCTCCCCAAACAGACAGATAAAGAAACTGAGGTTCCTTTGGCTTGGCAAAGGGCACACCTTGAAATTGAGACCATCGTTCATCTAGAGAGCATTTATTCTTTCCATTAAGACAAGATGCCAGATTGGCCCCTCCAGTCTAGGAAAAAAGGGGGCTTCCCTGGTGGCTCATCTGTAAAGAATCAGCCTGCAGTGCAGGGGCCATTATTGATAGGCATCTGTGGTATTTTTTTTTTTTTTTTGCCCCCTCAGCTTTTTGGCATTACAAATGAATGCTACTATTACTATCCTTGAATGCATTATTTGCGGCAATCTAAACCTATAGGATGGACTTCCTAGGTGGCACTACTGGTAAAGAACCTGCCTGCCAATGCAGGAGATGTAAGAGACATGGGTTCGATCCCCTGAGGAGAGCATGGCAACCTACTCCAGTATTCTTGCCTGGAGAATCCCCATGGAAAGAAGAGCCTTGTGGGCTATAGTCCATAGAATTGCAAAGAGTCAGACATGACCGAAGCAACTTAGCATTCATGCACAGGTACAGGGGAAAAAATTAACCAAACCAAAACAAAACATAGCTAATGATATGTTCAGCAAGAAGAAATATGCCACAGACTGCGCAAAGGACTTTTCAAATGCATCACTGATCTTCCAGCAGAAAAGTGATACCAGCCTCATTACCAATTAGGAAACAAACTCAGAGCAGCGAAGCCACTTGATGAAGTTCATGCATCTATGTGGCAGATCCAGGACAAAACAAGGGATTCTAGGGTGCACACTCTAAACCATTTCACCAGTCCACTGGTTTCATATGATGATTATGAAAGCACTGTCAACTTTGAAGTGGTTTAGGAGAGCCCCACACAAGAGAAACTCGGATTGCTCATAATTGAGGGGTTCTGTTTTTCCTTACCCAAGAGTTTATGGAGTGAGAATGCATGTAACATAAAATGAGAGCTCAATAAATGGGGCTTAAGAGACCTAAAGAATAACTATTTTAAAAACCAATACAATTCATCTATAGCTGATAATAAACCCTTGGCTGTTTGGAGATGTTGGGGAATGAATACAGGACCTCACACAGAGCAGAAGAGGCTCAGACATTACTTTGCTGACAAAGGTCCATCTAGTCAAAGCTATGGTTTTTCCAGTAGTCACGTATGGGTGTGAGAGCTGGACTATAAAGAAGGCTGAGCGCCAAAGAATTAATGTGTTTGAACTGTGGTGTTGGAGAAGACTCTTGAGAGTCCCTTGGAGTTCAATAACAAACCAGTCAATCCTAAAGGAAATCAGTCCTGACTACCCTTGGAAGGACTGATGCTGAAGCTGAAACTCCAATACTTTGGCCACCTCATGTGAAGAACTGACTCACTGGAAAAGACTCTGATGCTGGGAAAGATTGAAGGCAGGAGGAGAAGGGGATGACAGAGGATGAGAGGGTTGGATGGCATCAGTGACTCAATGGACTTGAGTTTGAGAGAGCTCCAGGGAAGCCTGGCGTGCTGCAGTCCAAGAGGTTGCAAAGAGTCAGACACCGCTGAGTGACTGAACTGAATTGAATCCAAACATCACCTGAATCCCACTAATTCTACCTCTTCCCAGCTCTCCCTGGTGCTGGCCCTGAACATTGCCCATGTGCACCACTGAAAAAGTCTTCTCACTGGTGACCTACGTTCAGTGCCTGCCCATCAACCTGAGTGGTGGCCAGTTACCTTCTCAGAGAACACCTGCATCCACGTCTCATCTCAGAAACTCCCCAGGGGCTTCCAGGTGCTTTCACAATAGCGTTCATAAGCCCTGGCAAACTACACAGTCCTTCATAACTGGCCTAGCCAATCCTCCCCCTTACCAGTTACTCTCCCTCCCTGCACCTTTCCTGTTCTAACTGCCCCTGGGTTTCCTGATAAGAACAAGGCTGTGTGAGGACCTACTTCTTGCAGTGGGTCTGTCCTGACCCTTCTTGAGAAAAGCAGAGCCAGAGAAGTGAGAGAAATGTGCTCAACAGACGAGAGACCACGGCTTGACAGGAAATAGGAAATGAAGGGAAAACCAAGTGGCAAAATAATTACCTAGTGAGGGAATGAGATTATTTGGGCAGTTTTGAATACAAGCAGTGTCACCAGGGAATACATTTTACAGTGCTGACTCCTGTGCAAACTTGGGCAAATCACTCCACTTATCCAGACCTCAGTCTTCCCATCTGTAAAATGAGTAAGTAGTACTCAGAGATCCCCAAATCGCCTTCCAAATCTTGTTCAGATTCCAGTTCTTGGTTCTATCTCTAACGTGCTCTGATATTATGACCGAAGGTCAGCATTTTCTGAGGGGTTGGAGCTGGAGGCAGGCTGTGTATGGGAGGCTCAGGAGGAGTTCGGAGAGTAGAGGCTTGAGAGTCAGAGAAACACCATTGGAGTGAAATCACAAGACATAATTCAAACCTTTATGAAGTGAAGAGGACTTTAGAAGTTAACTCAGCCGAATGTGCTACGTGACCTCAGGCAGGTCTCCCCTTCCCTGTGACTCAGTTTCTCAATCTGTACAGTGAGGAGGTCGGCCTTGATGACATTCTAAGCAACGCAGCTTCAAAAACTGTCACAAGGGTTGGAGAGACCATATTAAAAACAAGGGCCACATCACCAGCCATGAATGCAGCATTCAGCATGTGAAGTTGTTTCCAGCGTCACGACCATTCCTGCCAGCACAGCTGTCACCCCAGCACAGCAGCACCCCGATGCTGCTATCCAGGCTGGACGCCCCCAGGCTGTGTCGTCTTCCTGGCCTGGTGCCCTTGGCACCTCGAGGCTGCGACTCTTCTCCTGGGCTTTCTGTTGGGCTAGATCCTTTCCTTCCCCTCCCGCCTGGTCTTTGTTCATCTCTGGTACAGACTGGACTTCTTCAAACTATCTTTCCTTCTCTGTACAATCCCTCTGTGCCTAGCACGGGTGGGATTCGTGCACAGAGATGAATCCATCTGAGTCTCTGCCTTCACACAGTGACTCTTGAGTGGGGAGACTGAGAAGAAAATATATTACCATGAGGTGTGTTTCAGACTGGAGAGGGGAGTGTGTGCAAAGAGCTATAGGACCCAGAGGAAGGAGCTTCAAATTCTGCCCCTAGGCCAGAGGCTCACCAGTGATGAGGAGGGTGATAATAAGAGGGAACCCTGAGATTTCTCTACGTAGATTAACTCATGTGACCCTCACAAGCCTATAAAGTAGGTTCTATTCTCAAACTCACCTTACAGATGAGGAGACTGAGGCCCAGACGGGCTGAGTAACTTGCTTACCTAGAGTCACAGGGCAAAGAGGATTAGAATCTAGGGGGCTGGTTCCAGAGACTGTGAGGCTGTCCCAGGCTGCACTGCGGCTGCTGCTGCTGTTGCTAAGTCGCTTCAGTCGTGTCTGACTCTGTGCGACCCCATAGACATCAGCCCACCAGGCTCCCCCGTCCCTGGTATTCTCCAGGCAAGAATTCTGGAGTGGGTTGCCATTTCCTTCTCCAATGCATGAAAGCAAAAAGTGAAAGTGAAGTCGCTCAGTCGTGTCCGACTCTTAGCGACCCCATGGACTGCAGCCCACAAGGCTCCTCCATCCATGGGATTTTCCGGGCAAGAGTACTGGAGTGGGGTGCCATCGCCTTCTCCGCAGGCTGCACTGCCTCTCTCTAAAAGGCAAAAAGGAGTTTTCAAGAAGAGGAAACGATGGGTGTGGAGGCAGTTCAACGAGTAAATGGGACATCACAGTCCTTTTGTCTCTCCGGACCAGCAGGGACACTGGATCAGCTGGATCAGGCAGTGAGAAATCCCATCCTAGTTATATATGTGCAGGGAAACAGCCCCTGGAAACCTCAGTATTCTCTCTCATAAACGTCAGTCCCCAAAGATAAATCCAAGCGTTACGCAAGCGGAGAGGTGGTTTAAAGCAGAGAAGACAAGAACTGGGCTTAGAACAGGCTTCAAACTCTGCATTTGTCCCCTAATGGCTCTGTGGCTTTGTATAACTTCTGGTCTCTGGCCAAGACTTGGTTTCCTCAGTCCTATAATGACGTTAACCAGGCCTTCTCCTCACACTGAACAATACCAAGAATGCTTTACCCGGTGTGGGCTCCAGAATCATAACCTGCTATTGTCATGACTCTTATTAGGACACTGGTTATTTTAATGTCCTCCCCTGACCATAACTCTTATCCTGGGTCCCTAGGTTGTAATTTGGGGAAAAGACAAGGTTAAAATATGTGCACGTGTGCTCAGCTGCTTCAATCGTATCCAGCTCTTTGCGACCCTACAGACTGTAGGCAGCCAGGCTCCTCTGTGCTGGGGATTTCCCAGGCAAAAATACTGGAGTGGGTTGCCTTTTCCTACTCCAGGGATCTTCCCAACCCAGGGATCAAACCCAAGTCTCTTGTATCTCCTGCACTGGCAGGTAGATTCTTTACCACTGAGCCACCAGGGAGGACCATATGGATCTCATTGCTGCTGCTGCTGCTAAGTCGCTTCAGTTATGCCCGACTCTGTGTGACAGCAGCCCATCAGGCTCCCCCATCTCATTAAGCATGCATTAATCCATTCAAGTATTCTGTGAATCAGATGCTAACATCCTGGTTTTACAGATGAGGAAACCGAAACTCTCAGAGGTTAAATGACTGGCTTCCAGATGACACAGTGGGAACACAACAGGGTCTGGATCTGAACCCCTTTCTATGTGACTCTGGAGTCAGTGCTCCCCGACACTATGCTAGGCAAGATGGAGAAGTTCAACATGACCCTCTGTCTCACTCAAAACAACCCGCCTTGGTGGCTCTGCCTGGCCACCTGCCACAGTGTGCTGGAGCTTACAGGGGTAGGGAGAACACAAGGCTGGGGGGTAGTTTTGCCACGGGACCCTTTGCTCTGTTTCCCCACCAGTTAACGAGTGGCCTTGCTCAAGCCTTTCATCTCTCTGAGCCTCATCCTGTCTCCCAGAAGATGAGGAACATATGCCCCATTCACAAGGATGCTGTGAGGATAAAATATAGACTCATCCCATTCAGAACACACGGTGATTAATAATGCAGTCATCCCCCCGCCTGCACAAAGCCTGAAACAGCAAAATGAAATATACAAAATAAATTAAGCAGAGGGTAATTACTCATTTTGCAAAAGAGTTCTTCACTCCACACAAAAAAAGATGCATTGATGTTTTTCCCCAAGCATCAGCTATCTTGGTGAGTTTAAAGTCAAGTTTCATTTATAGAATTAAAACAAAAAGAGTAATGAGTTTTCAGGCATGCATAGGGTCCAGTGGGCCACACGCATGCATCGTGCCCTCTGCCTGCACCATCCTCACCAGACTGCAAGGCGGTCCAGACACTCACAAGCACCGACTCTGGCCTTCTCCCAACCAGAAACTGGGGGAAATGGAGAGAACCAGAGGAGGGCATATGACATTTGTACTCTGCTTCAGAGGAGTCCCTTCCTCAAACTTAGCCTCAGCTCTAGGTGAGCAGAGTAAGCTTCCTGGGACATTGGAAGATTGTCCTCTCCAGTTCCTTCCATCTGGAATACCGTACCATTCTATATCATGGGTACAATTAGCAGGACCCAACTCACTTTTGCTCTGCGACCCTCACTCCTGATTAAATTCACATGCATGTTTTTGCTCTGGCCTCTGCCTCTTGCTGTCTCTCTTCTGTTCTGTGATTCGCACTTTCCATCCATCTCTGTCTCCATTTCCCATCCTTAGTGCATTTGCTGCTGCCTCTGTCTCTCTCTCTGGTCTCTGCTTCTCTGTCCTGGCCCCTCCCTCTGTTGCATATCCATCCACTGTCTATCTGTCTGCCTCTTTTCCTCTGTATCCCTCTGCACTGAAAAGAACTGAATTTGAGTCAGAGGCCCAAGTGAAATCCCCAGACTCACTTTCATCTCCTCTTCTTCAAAATAAGAGATAAAAAAGGACGATCTGCCTGCTTCAAGAGTTAATGCAAAGATGAAGATGACGTAAGACATGGTGTGTAAAGGTGCCTGGAACAAGGAAGACATTCATATCCTGCTTGTTCCAGATCCCCTCCTTTTCTGCCTCATTCCCTTGATTTCTCTCATCCTCCTGTTGCCTTTTCTTTCTCATCCATCCCACTCCCTTTGCCCACTTCCCTTGCCAGGACATGAGCACACAAACCACTCCTTCCCCTCCTCACCCCCGCCCCAGGCAGCCCCCACTTTCTAGCAAGAGCTTAGATGCAGGAGAGCATCCTTCCCACTCCTAAGACGCACATCCTTCTACGAAACATGTTTATGACGCATTGACTGGTACACGAGGGAGACTCGTCATGAGTCTCTAAAATGAAGCACTGTGAGCCCAAGTGGCCTATCCCACTAGGGTTAGGCTTCACTGTCATGTCCATCTGTGGTCATATGAGAAACTGCAGCATCAGTTCATACTGCACAGGGTGAGGCAGCTGACCTTGCTTGACTCGAGGGAAGCAACTTGAATTCCTGGATGTCCCATTCTCATGGATAGTCTTAGTATGTTCGGTAGAAAAGCTACACATTTCCCTAACTCCCTGGCAGGTACACACACACACACCTCCTATTCAGAGACCTTTAACCACCTTAACACTGAAATGAAGGCTGCCTTCAGTCAAGAGAGAGGAGAAAGACAGTGTGGTGCAGTGGGCTGGCTCCCTTTAGGTGGCATCAAATAACCAGAAAAGGCCACTGCTGCTGCTAAATGCAGTGTTTTAAATGGTTTCATGGAGACCCTTTCTGCTCTATCATCACGCCTTCCATTCCATCATGATTAAGTCTTTTGTGGGTTAAGTAGTACCAACACTGAGGGTTCTTTTTGCCCTTGATTCAATAATTCCCATTTATTGAACATGTATATTTGCCATATAATGTAACAGGTACTTTCTACTGATTATAATTGTCACAATAATGTAGCAAAGGTGAATATCTTTTTGTCTGATGAAAAACAGCTGGAAATTGAGGCTTGGGGAAAATTAAGCAATTTGCTTAAAACTGTACCAGTTTCGCTTTAGAGGCAAAGCCAAGATTTTAACCCAGATCTGCCTGATTTCAAAGCCTTCACTCTCACAGTTTTGTTCTGACTGCCTCTCTAAACACAAAACTGAGCCCACTCGGAGGGCAGCTTGATTACCAGCAAAGAGACGGTGGTGGCAGCATCTGGTCCACCTCCCTCCCTGGACACCGACTCAATTTTGGGGCTCAGTCAATGTTTGCAGAAGATAGACATGAATGGAGGTTATGTGGAGCTCACCAGGTTCCAGCTGCCCAGCACTGAAGCCCTTCCTTGCATGAATGAATGGACCTATCATGAGCATGCAAGATGAGCCTGGAAAGCAGTGCTAAGAGCCGATATGGTCTGCACACTTTGTAAAAGACTCCTGGAGGCACTGGGTCAAGTTGCAGCTGGGGGCCTATTTCCCAAGGGTGAAATATTTTGATGGTTTAAAATGTTCTCAAGAGGTGAGGAAGTCAAGCATCAGCAGGGTGATCCGGAGACCTCTGCTCTGCCACTAACTTGACCTGGGCAAGACAGTGACCCAAGGTCAAGGGTGATGACCCACCCTCAACAGCTATAGAAGGAGTGGATGGACTAGGTGGTTGGCACAGTTCCTCCCAGCTCTGCCCCTCTTTGTTCTGGACTCCTACCCCCATCCCCCACTTGCCCAGGCAGGAGAGTCTTTTGAGAAAGACTGGAGAGGCCACTGTCATGACTTAATCCTTACCCTCCCCAAGTTTAAAGGGACACCTGGGTTTGTGCAAGTTCAAAGGCATCCCTTGAGAATGACATCTTAGATTCTGTGCGGTGGCTCCTTACTTGGCTGGCTCTTGTTCCAGGCCTGTGTGACGAGTGGCCAGGAGAGCTCTGTCCAGCTCCCTTCACTTGTGATCGTATCTGTTTCACTGCTTTCTTCCTCTCTCATCCTGGGGCATGGGTGTCTGTAAGAGAATGACGGTTTGCATCGCCCCGGATTCCTGTGTCAAAGCCCTAATCCCCAGTGTGGTGATGCTTGGAGATGGGCCTTTAGGAGACAATTACGGTAGATGAATTCATGAAAGTGGGGACCCCGTGATGGGGTCAGTGGTCTCAGAAGGGGCACAGAGAGATCTCACTCTCCCTCTGCATGCACACACAGAGGCAAGGCCAGGTGCAGACACGGTGACCAGTCAAGACATCGGTCGTCTGCAAATCCAGTTCAGGGCAGCTCAGTGTTGGGCTTACCAGACTCTGCTGCTGCTAAGTTGCTTCAGTTGTGTCCGACTCTGTGCAACCCCATAGACGGAAGCCCACCAGGCTCCCCGTCCCTGGGATTCTCCAGGCAAGAACACTGGAGTGGGTTGCCATTGCCTTCTCCAATGCATGAGAGTGAAAAGTGAAAGTGAAGTCGCTCAGTCCTGTCTGACTCTTAGCGACCCCATGGACTACAGCCTACCAGGCTCCTCCATCCACGGGATTTTCCAGGCAAGAGTACTGGAGTGGGGTGCCATTGCCTTCTCCTACCAGACTCTAGAACAGTGAAAAATACATTTCTACTGTTCAAGCCACCCAGTCTATGATGTTTTGTCATGATGGCCCAAGACAGCAGACTGAGATAGAGTCATCCTCTCCTGGGTCTCTTCTTCTTTAGAGAAGTGTGAAAACTGCTCCTGGAGCTCATGCACACCTGATGTCAAAGCCTGAAGCCAACTCATAAGACGCAAAACTCCAAGGGACAATGGCTTCCTTTGCTCACTATCGCCAGTCCTGGGCACGATGCCTGGCATATAACTGGTGCTAAATATTATGATATATATTTAATAATTATATATAATAATGATTATATACTAAATGATAACTCTAATGAGTGAAATGCGCTATCTAGATTCCAACCACTTTTTTCCATTTCCACGGCTATCACCCTGGCCCAGTTACCAGCATCTCTGACTTAGATCATCCCATCAGTCTTCCTGTTAGCTTCCCTGCTACCACTCTTGTCTCTTGTCCCATATAATTTTCTCAATAGAGTAGCCAGATTAATCCTCTTAAATATGCTAGATGATGTCAGTTCTCTACTCAGAATTTTCTGTGGCTTCCCCTTGCATTCAGGCTGAAAGATCATCTTTTAAAAAGTTCTACAGAGGCCATGGTCCTCTGATCCCTCTCTGTTCCCATCTCCTAGTGTGCAGGGAAGCCCTGACACATTCTCCCCACCATTATCCTCAAATATGTGAGGCAAAGTCCACCCCTAGGGCCTTTGAACCGGCTGCCTTCTCCGCCTGGACTCTGTTCTCCCCAGTTACCCACAAAGCCTGCTTCTCCCTCACCTCCCTAACCATGCCTGCCTTGAACAGGCTACTGGAATTAACACCCACCCCTCTCTTCTGCATTCACAGACTTGCTTCCTGTTGTTTTTGTTCAGTTGCTCAGTTGTGTCCATCTCTTCATGACCCCATGGACTGTAGCACACCAGGCTTCCCAGGCCTCCCTATCTCCTGGAGCTTCCTTAAACCCATCCATGTCCATTGAGTCGAGGATGCCATCCAACCATCTCATCCTCTGTCGTCCCCTTCTCCTCCTGCCCTCAATCTTTCCTAGCATCAGGGTCTTTTCTGATGAGTTGACTCTTCGCATCAGGTGGCCAAAGTATTGGAGCTTCAGCTTCAGCATCAGTCCTTCCAATGAATATTCAGGACTGATTTCCTTTAGAATTGACTGGGTTGATCTCCTTGCTTTCCAAGGGACTCTCAAGAGTCCTATCCAACACACAGTTCAAAAGCATCAATTCTTTGGCACTCAGTCTTCTTTATGGTCC
Source organism: Tragelaphus eurycerus (assembly GCA_935064755.1). NCBI lineage: Eukaryota > Metazoa > Chordata > Mammalia > Artiodactyla > Bovidae > Tragelaphus > Tragelaphus eurycerus. The sequence goes on from CAKXYN010000083.1 coordinate 4,130,108, forward strand.
AACTCTCACATCCACACATGACTTCTGGAAAAACCATAGCTTTGACTAGATAGACCTTTGTTGGCAAAGTAATGTCTCTGCTTTTTAATAAGCTGTCTAGGTTCCTGTAGTCTTTCTTTTTCAATAATACATCAACTTTAACATAGGATGCTATTTATTTAATATTTCCTATATTCTAGTCATCTGTCCCCTGCCCCTAACAGCATGTGAGCTCCATGATGGCAGCAACTTTTATCTATTCTTTTCATTCTGACACTGCCTGACATCCTGTTTAAATTAGGTGCTTGATAAATACTGGCTGAATGTTAAATGAACAAATCCAAAAAGGAAAGCATAAACACCAAACAAAATTCTTTAACTCTGATGCCCAAGCATTCAATTAGTGGACTAGATCAGGAGTTGACTCTTTCTTTTCTAAAGGGTCAGAAGGTAAATATGTTAGGTTTTGCAAGCCCTAGAGTCATGACTACCGAACTCTGCTGTTGTAACTGTAAATAGTCATAGGCAATATGTCAACAAGTGAACATGGATGTGTTTCAATAAAACTTTATAAAAAAAGAGCTGTTGGCTGGTGAGCTGTAGTTTGCTGACCCCACACTCGACCAATGGCTTCCCTGGTGATTCAGACAACAAAGAATCCACCTTCAATGCAGGAGATCCAGGTTCGATCTCCGGGTCTGGAAGATCCCCTGGAGAAGTGAACAGCTACCCACTCCAGTATTCTTGCCTAGAGAGTTCCATTGACAGAGGAGCCTGGTGGGCTACAGTCCATGGGGTTGCAAAGAGTTGGACACAACTGAGCGACTAACATTTTCGCTTCTTTCACTTTCACACCGATAGACCGAGCTCCATCGGGCCAGCCACGTGTCTGGTTTTGCCCACTGTTAAATCTCAGTTTATAGCACTGTCCTCAGCATAGGACTGTCGCTTCTAAATACGTTAAGTAAAATGAAATGTATATGAAACATAATTCTACTCTTCACTCTCTGTAACAGCTGTCTAACTGAACTTGCCACAATAATAGAAATGTTCTTAGATGCACAGTCACTAATCACATGTGACTACTGGGTAGTTGAAATGTGAGAACTGTGGATTAGTATTTTACTTTAGGCACATATGGCTACTTGCTACTATATATATTGGACAGTGTAGGTTTATCACAGTTATTCTTTAGTTTCATGTCCAACTCTGGTCTCTCCCCCTCCAAAAAGGCATCCCCGACTGCTCAGGCTCATAGTAATTGCCTTTTTTAAAAACTGTCCTCTAATACTCATTTTGTTCAATTCATGTTTTGAGCATGGCTAGAATAATAGCTAACATTTGTTAAGTCTTGTGCACCAGACACTGTGATAAGTGCTTAACATGCTTTATCTAGTTCAGTCCACATAACCATCCTCTGAGGGTTGCTATGCTGATATTATTACCACCATTTACCATTGAGAAAAACAGAGGTTAAGAAAGGGTCAGAAACATGTCCAAAGTTGTGCTGGTTCAAAGTGAAGGGGCTGGAATTTGAATCCCCAGTCCTACTAAATCCAGAGCTCCAGTTTGTGACCATTACATGGTGTTTATTGAGAGCTGGAATGTGTGACGGTCTCAGGTTCCATGTGTATATTCCTTCAAGGGATCAGGAAGCATGAGGGATCCTGTTTCCACATCCTCTGGAGCCAGTTGGACCTGGCATTGGCTTTCAGTGCAGATTTTTAGCACATAGAATTTCAGAGCTGGAGATCACTTAGAGAAAATCTAATGTAAGCATCTCTTTTATTAACTAGAGAAACTGAGGCCCAGAGAATACATGGCATGAGGAAGGTCACATCTCGAGTTAAAGTAGCAGAGCCAGAAGCCCATGGGGTTTTCACTTTCAGTGTTTCTTCTTTCATTCACTCAGTCCGTTAGTCATTATTAAACATCAGTGCGCTAGACAATGGGACAAAGTAGGAAATAATATAGACACAATCCTTGACTTTTTATAGCATACAGACTCAGATAACTAGGATTTGAACATAGAACTACACAAACAAATACAGAGTAGCTATGCATTGTAGCACAGGCTAGTGGTTAAGAGGATAAACTCTGAAACCAGACTTCTGAAATTCTAAACTCTACTATTTCCTAGGCATGTGACTTCAGGAAAATCCATTAACTTACATATGATTTAGCTTACTTGTGTGTAAAATGGTGATAGTCATAGAGCACTGCACTAATTCTAAGACACACAACTTTCCACATTTTAATATTTCTGAAAAATAAAGACTTGTATTATTAGAAACTTATGGTTATTAGTGGCAGCATTTTTCCTGAATAGTGCATAAAAATAGTATCTTGGTACATATATCTGTCTGCACCTTGATTTAGTTAAAATATGATTCTATCTATCCCATAGCGTTACTGAGAGGATTAAATGAGATAATCCACATGACTTGCTTAGAAAAGCTGACACATACTTTGTGCTGTTTAATGTGCATCATTATTATTACTATCATTGTATTTACTATAAAGAAAAAAAAATAGAGTGTGCAAATGGAGCTTCAGACATGGAGGGGCAACTGAGTCTAGAAAGTTAACAGAAACATCCTTGAGGGAGGGACAGCGGCACTGAAACGAGGACACGGGAGAGTGAAGACAGTGAAGAATGGGGACTGTGAGGCGTCGGGTGGGTGGAGGGCAGACTGCCGTGCACACACCGGGCTGGGAAAGTCCAGGTACAGACGCTGAGCATCCGCCTCTCGTTGGTACCATCCTCCTGGAGGTAATGATGAGGGGTGCATCTCAGGTTATCTTTCTCTGTGCAACTTTATGGGGCTTCCCTGGTGAGTCAGACAGTCAAGAATCTGTGTGCAGTGTGGGAGACCCCGGGTTCTAAAGCTGGGTCAGGAAGATCCCCTGAAGGAGGGCACAGCAACCTACTCCAGTCTTCTTGCCTGGAGAATCTCACGGACAGAGGAGCCTGGCGGGCTACAGTCAGTGGGGTTGCAAAGAGTCAGACACGGCTGAGTGACCAAGCACAGCACACATGCAGCTTTATAATATGAAGTTCCCACAGCTTCCTTCCTTCAAGTTCAGAAGTAAAGGCTCCCTTGGACTTCAGCGGGACCGGCATGTCCCAATGAGAAAAAATTTTCCAAGTCTCTTTTTTAGCCCCATCTAATCTTCCTGTCCTTCCCACTATTGGAGCAGGCAATCCTGTGGCTTGCTGTCATGGGTTCTCTGAAATTTTATGACCTCATCACAATGGCACCCCACTCCAGTACTCTTGCCTGGAAAACCCCATGGACGGAGGAGCCTGGTAGGCTGCAGTCCATGGGGTTGCTAAGAGTCAGACATGACTGAGCGATTTCAATTTCATTTTCACTTTCACACATTGGAGAAGGAAATGGCAACCCACTCCAGGGTTCTTGCCTGGAGAATTCCAGGGGTGGGGGAGCCTGGTGGGCTGCCGTCTATGGGGTCACACAGTCAGACATGACTGAAGCAGCTTAGCAGCAGCAGCATCTTTTGACACAGGTTGTCCTTTTCCAAGGACCTCAACCCTCTTCCACATCATAACATTTTATAATACATTTAAACCAAATAAAGCAAGACTCCCAAAGAAAGATTAAAAACAGTTTCCCTGAAACTCAGAAATCCCAGTTTCACTTCTCCATTCTGTATGTTTCCCCCATCCCCACCCCAAGCTGGCCCTTTTCCCCAAGTTAACTTATCCTGTAAATTCTTTGTCCAGAGGATTCATGCTTGTCTCTGAGAATTCTCTGCAAATACACAGAAGAAACAGAATACCAGAATGTCTATCCCTACTTAAGACTAAGCAAACTCTCTCACACACTCTCAGAACAGGAGCTCCGCACTCAGTCTGGGTCCAAATCCCCGCTGAGATACTTAGTAAATACATGGCCTGGGAATGTCAATCAATTACTACAAAACAGTGTGAGAAATGGAAGCAGTGACAGTGGCTGAGAAGTTCAGTCATCAAGACCAAGAGAGTCACTAAATCAGCCTCAGCTTGATACTTGATAAACAGTAAGTGCATAAGAAATAGTAGATGCTGTTCTTATATTCAAGCACCTCTTGATGCCTGCCTGCCTGGGGAGTCATTTCAGTCGTGTCTGACTCTCTGCGACCCTATGGACTATAGCCTGTCAGGTTCCTCTGTCCACGAGACTCTCCACGCAAGAACACTAGAGTGGGTAGCCATGTTCTCCTCCAGGGGATCTTCCCGACCTAGGGATCAAACCCCTGTCTCCTACACCGCAGGCAGATTCTTTACCACTGAGCCACCGGGGAAGCCTGTATCTCTTGATATCTCACCTCAATTCTATAATACCTCTCTTAACTGTAGGCAATACCTGCTGCTGCTACTGCTGCTAAGTTGCTTCAGTCGTGTCCGACTCTGTGCGACCCCAGAGACGGCAGCCCACCAGGTTCCCCCGTCCCTGGGATTCTCCAGGCAAGAACACTGGAGTGGGTTGCCATTTCCTTCTCCAATGCATGAAAGGGAAAAGTGAAAGTGAAGTCACTCAGCCGTGTCTGACTCTTAGTGACCCCACGGACTGCAGCCTTCCAGGGTCCTCCATCTATGGGATTTTCCAGGCAAGAGTAGTTGAGTGGGGTGCCATTGCCTTCTCCAAGGCAATAGCTAGTCATTGTCTAATACCTTCATCTGCTATAGACAGATAGTGAATGTATCACATGGATCAATCTGATGTGATAAATGAGCTTTTATGATTAACATTCATATCATGGAATTTAAGCAGAAAAAGCTTGGTTTGTTGTTCTAACGTCTTTTGTTGCAAACGGTGCAGGAAAGTTTGATTTCAGTATCTAGTATGTCTGAATAATAAGGCATTGGGTTCATTAATTTACCTTCATTTTGGATGAGTTTTGTTTAACTCAGGTTCTAGTAAAGTTCAGGACCAAGGAACGGTGAGGTAGAGAGCACTATGGATTCTGAGGGTCAGTGACTTACTTTATGAAGAACTGATTTACCAGTTGAGGTCCACCGGGGTAACAGTATAGTTGGATATGGACTGATTCTAACCAGATTAAGGACAGAGCACATTTTGAGTTCAGAAAAGACTAGTGATACCCAGCTCAAGGGAGAAGGTATCTTTCAGTAGAGAATTGTCCAAGATAAAAAATTTTTAGCCAAAACACACTTAACCAATGTCATTGTCAGCACCCTTAGAGCTATTCACAGTTTTGACACCAGAGCCCTACTCAATCCACTGACCTAGCCTTGACCTTTTAGCAACTGAAATGTTCCTCTCATTCATTTATTCACTCACTCAAGAAAAGATGTATTGATGCAGGAACTGTTTCTGTCCCTGATACACAGCGATAAACAAGAAGAGCAAAGGCCAGTTCTTTATAAAACACATGTTTTCATATAAAAATTTCTTCTCTCTGGTTTGCCAGAGTTGGCTCTCTTTGGACAGATTTTAACTTTTTAAACTGCACATCCCACTAAGCACCATCCAATGTAAACCCGTAATATCTACTATATTACCTAGACACTTCTCATGTTATAATCCTCTCTATTGCAGGCATATTCTTCTTCTCTTTGAATTCTTGGTCTTTACAACATAAAGTCCTTATGTCCCTTTAAACATTAATAATACAGGGACCAGCAAATAACAGGAACAATCGGTAAACACTGTAAACATTTAGTATACTGTAAGACATGCGTAGGACGTGACCACATACATTTTCATTTCAAATCCAATTGCAAGTGAAAAGTGGATGCTGAAGGCATGAAAATAAACTGTATATGACAGCGAACATGACTGACATCTGTATCAATTTGAAAAGAAAATTCAATCTGCTTTAAATGCCATTTACAAATTGTTTCAATCATACTTATGTTCTAAGTTATTAGTACTTGAAAGGTCATAGAAACATGAATTTTGAGTTGGAAAGTATCTTAGGAATCATTCAGGGCTGTAATTCATATTTTGCCACTAATTTACTCAGTGACACCAGGCAACTTGCTTAGCCTTCATGACCCTCAATAGATCAGACTAGATGATCGCTAGGGACCCTTCTTGCATTCAGATTATGTTTCCACTAATCTCTTTTTTGAGAAGAAAGAAAATGAAATTCACAGGATGTGACATATCCAAGGTTAAATGACAAATCTGTGGCAAAGCTGCCACTAGAATTGAGAATGTATGATTTTTTCATTGCACACATTTAAAAGTCACACAAGGACTAAATGAAAAGCCAGCAGTTGGAACGTTAAGATTTTTCTAAGTTTCTCTATTAGGTGGTCAGATCCCAGAGGCAGGGACTATATCTTATTTTCTTTTCACATAATCTAGCACAACTGTACATTGCTGAACAAAAGATGTTTCAGAAAATAGTTATTAAATTAACCAAAATATTTATTTAGTTAATGAAGTGAATACACTATAGGCTGAAAAATTGATAATAAAAATAGCAGCAGACACTATGTGTTGAGTGCCTGCCATAAATTAGGTACCATGCCAAATGCATTTTAAATGTGATTTTTCATCTTATTCTCACAACAGCAATGCAAAATAGGAATGATTTGCCTCATTTTTATATATGTAAAAATGAGGTTCAGAGATGTTAAATGACCTGCCAAAGTCAGTAAATGGAGAAGCAAGGCTTTGAACCTAGTTCAATCAGACCCCAAAGGATATTCCAGTTCTACTCTGGTTCAGTAAATGCTTGCATGAATAAATGAATAGATGAATGAATTAGTGACTAAATGAGTTAGTGTTTTGTAGTTACCTGCCTCATGTGGTTTGAGGCCATAGTGCTGAAGATTTTGTATACAGAATTCAGCATGATACCACCCATGCGTTTCCCCAGTGGCTCAGACAGTAAAGCGTCTGCCCGCAATGCGGGAGAACCAGGTTCGATTCCTGGGTCAGGAAGATCCCCTGGGGAAGGAAATGGCAATCCACTCCAGCATTCTTGCCTGGAAAATCGCATGGAGGGACAAGCCTGCCAGGCTAGAGTCCATGGGATTGCAAAGAGTTGGACACGACTCAGTCTCTCTCGCTCTCTCTCACACACATATACACACACTCACACACACATGGGCAGAAATCTAATAAAACTGTTTCACAGTAAGATTCGGGAGAATAGTGTTGAAATATGTATAATATCATATCTGTAATGAGTCGCCAGTCCAGGTACGATGCCTGATAACGGATGCCTGGGGCTGGTGCACTGGGACGACCCAGAGGGATGGTATGGGGAGGGAGGAGGGAGGAGGGTTCAGGATGGGGAACACGTGTATACTTGTGGCGGATTCATCTTGATGCATGGCAAAAGCAATACAATATTGTAAAGGTAAGCAAAATAAAATTTAAAAAATAAATAAAAAAATAAAAAAAAGATTCACCCACAGCGATAGTCTTTTCCTTGTGCTCAGTCTTCAGTCCTGTCTGACTCTTTGCAATTGGAGCCTGCCAGGCTCCTCTGTCCATGGAATTTTCCAGGCAAGAATACTGGAATGGGTTGCCCCTTCCTACTCCAGGGGATTTTTTCCAGCCCAGGGATTGGAAACTCTTGTGTCTCTGCATTGGCAGGCAGATTCTTTACCACTAGCACCACTTAGTAAGTCCCAGCTGCTGCTGCTGCTGTTAAGTCGCATCAGTCGTGTTCAACTCTGTGCAACCTCATAGACGACAGCCTACCAGGCTCTGTCGTCCCTGGGATTCTCCAGGCAAGAGTTCTGGAGTGGCATATAACGTCAGTTCAGTTCAGCTCAGTTGCTTAATCATGTCCGACTCTCCGTGACCCCATAAACTGCAGCGCACCAGGCTTCCCTGTCCATCACCAACTCCCAGAGTTTACTCAAACCCATGTCCATTGAGTCGGCAATGCCATCCAACCATCTCATCCTCTGTCATCCCCTTCTCCTCCTGCCTTCAATCTTTTCCAGCATCAAGGTCTTTTCAAATGAGTTAGTTCTTTGCATCACGTGGCCAAAGTATTGGAGTTTCAGCTTCAAAATCAGTCCTTCCAATGAATATTCAGAACTGATTTCCTTTAGGATGGGTAGGTTGGATCTCCTTGCAGTTCAAGGGACTCTCAAGAGTCTTCTCCAATACCACAGTTCAAAAGCACTGATTCTTCAGCACTCAGCTTTCTTTATAGTCCAACTCTCACATCCTTACATGACTAATGGAAAAACCATAGCTTTGACTAGAATGGACCTTTGTTGACAAAGTGATGTCTCTGCTTTTTAATATGGTGTCTATGTTGGTCATAACTTTTCTTCCAAGGAGTAAGCATCTTTTAATTTTATAGCTGCAGTGATTTTGGAGTCCAAAAAAAATAAAGTCTGCCACTATTTCCCCATCTATTTGCCATAAAGTGATGGGACCAGATGCCATGACCTTGGTTTTCTGAATGTTAAGTTTTAAGCCAACTTTTTCACTCTCCTCTTTCACTTTCATCAAGAGATTCGTTAGTTCTTCTTCGCTTTCTGCCATAAGGGTGGTGTCATCTGCATATCTGAGGTTATTGATATTTCTCCAGGCAATCTTGATTCCAGCTTGTGCTTCATCCAGCCTAGCATTTCTCATGATGTACTCCGCATATAAGTTAAATAAGAAGAGTGACAATATACAGCCTTGATGTACTCCTTTCCCTATTTGGAACCTGTCTGTTGTTCCATGTCCAGTTCTAATTGTTGCTTCCTGACCTGCATACAGATTTCTCAATAGGCAGGTCTGGTGGTCTGGTATTCCCATCTCTTGAAGAATTTTCCAGAGTTTGTTGTGGTCCACACAGTCAAAGGCTTTGGTCCACACAAAGGCTTTGACAATAAAGCAGATTTTTTCTGGAACTCTCTTGCTTTTTTGATGATCCAGCAGATGTTGGCAATTTGATCTCTGGTTCCTCTGCCTTTTCTAAATCCAGCTTGAACGTTTGTAAGTTCACGGTTCATGTACTGTTGAAGCCTAGCTTGGAGAATTTTGAGTGTTACTTTACTAGCGTGTGAGATGAGTGCAATTGTATGGTAGTTTGAGCATTTTTTGGCATTGCATTTCTTTGGGATTGGAATGAAAACTCACCTTGTCCAGTCCTGTGGCCACTGCTGAGTTTTCCAAATTTGCTCCAAATTTGGCATATTGAGTGCAGCACTTTCCCAGCATCATCTTTTAGAACTTGAACTAGCTCAACTGGAATTCCATCACCTCCACTAGCTTTGTTCATGTATGTATATGACATCAGATGCAATTATTCTTTTTAAAATTATTTTTATTGGTTTCAGAATCCCTTGGATAGCAAGGAGATCAAACCAGTCAATTCTAAAGGAAATCAACCCTGACTATTCATTGGAAGGGCTTCCTATGTAGTTCAGTTGGTAAAGCATGTGCCTGCAATGCAGGAGACCTGGGTTCAATTTCTGGGTCAGGAAGTTCCCCTGGAGAAGGAAATGGCAACCCACTCCAGTATTCTTGCCTGGAGAATCCCATGCATATAGGAGCCTGGCAGGCTACAGTTCATGGGATGGCAAGAGTTGGACACAACTTGGCGTTATCTTTATTCATTATAAGCACTGATGCTGAAGCTTCACTACTCTGGCCACCTGATGAGAGGAGCCAACTCACTGGAAAAGACCCTGATGCTGGGTAAGATTGAGGGCAGAACAAGAAGGGATGACAGTGGACGAGACGGTTGGATGGCGTTATTGACACAATGGACATGAGCTTGAGCAAACCCTGGGAGATAGCGAAGGACAGGGAAGCCTGCCTGCTGCAGTCCATGGGGTCACAAAGAGTTGGGCATGACTGAGCGACTGAACAATAACCACCACCACATTGGCTTGTAAGATAATATTTTTTTCACATGTATATTACAGTATTTCTACTCCTGTATAAACTACAATGTGCTCACCACCAAAAATTTTGGTTCTATCTATCACTATACAGTTGACCCCCTTTACCCATGCCGCCCTCCCCATTCTTAAGGTCACAGCCTGATCATTTGAACTGTATGGTGCCACATTTGATATGACCATAGCACATAGTCCTTGAATATTAATTTTCTGTCTTCAGAGACCTGAACGGTAATGGTAGATTATTCTGGAAGGAAGACTAATGCCACCCTCTGGCAACATTCTCAAGCCTTCTCTGAGCTGTCCCTGAGATCCCTGTTTGCCCTCGTCTATGACTGGTTTGTTCTCATCCCATCCACTCTTATGATGGTCAATATTTAATGATTGGTTTTCCAAAGGAAAAAAGCCATGATTTGTAACATTTACCAATTTTATTTGTATAAATACCCTTATCATAGCCAATTTCCAAGCTACTTGTCTGACAGAACTGGACAAAGAGCTAGGGTGAGATGACAACATTCAACTCTCACGAGTTCACGGAAAATAATGAAAGGAAGAAAGAGAGGGCAGTAGGCAGAGAGAAAGGAAGGGATTTCTCTGCCTATGCCCCTTCAAAAAAATTGTATTCACCAATTTTCAGTTTCTTCCTCCATATCTACTCCCATATAAACCCAGATTAACTCCATACAAGCCAGCTCCAGCACACTTTAGATCCAGTTCCATAATCAGCCCTGCAGACTGTAGTACATTTTTGAAATTTCTGGAAAAAAGTCAAAAAATAAAGCATAGCTGAGCTGGGCTATGGCACAGGGCCAGAAAACCTAGACAGGCTCATCTGCGTACCACGGCCAGTACGCATTCTTCACCAGGACATCTCCCCACCTCCCCACTCCTTGCTGGTCATTTGGGAGGAATGATTCTTCTTTCTGACACACTCATGAAAGCACGAATGATGACGATCAGTACTTGGATTCCAGGACTTGGTTCAGCCTTATAGGACCCACACACAGAAGGAGGGCTTCATTGAAGGGAAGCTAAGCAACTTTTGACAGATCTGAGATCTGAATAGGCACAGGGCTTGGGGGTTTAGTTTTTCCATGACTTCTCCCACATTCTCATTCTTGGTGGAAGCCAAAGAAGAGAACACCCAGCTGTTCCCTTGAACAGTTAGATGTTCCATAAAACAACTGGACAGGTAGAGGGCAAGCTTCCCTTTTTCAGTGGCCAGTGTAGTCTTACTAAACTCCCTGGTGGTTCTCAGAATCTTCAGATCCTCCTCCTTCCGTGAGTTCTCTCCACCCCACCTTCCAAACCCCACCTCCTCCCTCTCCCCTAGTTCTCTTCTTCCATCTCACGTACAGCACATTCTAAGGATGCCAGTAGCTATGCTGCTCTCTGGTTTGGGGAATTATTCTAGACTTACTTCCCCTCTTTCTCCATCATCAAGATTCCTCTGCTAAAGCACCTTTTACTCATACTTCCTATTGACTCTACAAGGCTTAGCTAAAAGGTCATCTTCTCCATGATGGATCTCCTGAAATCCCCATCTAGAATACATTTCTCCATTTATTCCAGGCATGAGATACTCTATAAATGGTTGTTCTTGATTTATTCCACATTGTGTCTTTTATAATAGCTGTAGAGGAGCCTATTATTTTTATCCCTGTGAAAATGTGAAATCCATGAAGGTAGGAACATTGTCCAATTTGTCCATGATTTCCCATGGCCCTTAACACACAAGACTTATGAGTTGTGGAATTAAGAAAATCTTGCTTGAATGAATTTAACAAATTGAAATAAATTTTACATAGTGGGTTTGAGTCAAGCCCCATGAAAATATATTCAGGGGACTTACACTCCTATTTCCACTCCTTACCTGTAGATAGTCCCATCTGATTATGTCTGGAGTGATTTGTGAAAGAAAGGTGCTCTGCTGGACAAGTGAGCTGGGAAGAATTCGGGCATAAATGATACAGTAGTAAGCTTTAAGGAGTTTAGATTTTTAACATCCTAGAGAAGTGTCCAAATAATAACTCATGTTTTAATCAAGATTTTAGGTAGAGGACAAGGCTTCCTTTTTCAATGGCCAAAAGAGAACTTTAGTGATACTGCAGAAGTCATCAATCTATGGTGAGGAGGTCAGAGGTAATTTGGTAAATAGAGTTTTGAAAAGTAGATAATTAAAGGGCAAAAAGAAATTTTCAGGTAGAGAAAAGGATCTTCGGAACTTAAGTCCGAAGGTAAAACTTTGCATGGGGTGTTGGGGTGGGGCTATTATGAGTATGAGCAGAGAGGAGAATGCAAAGAGGCAATGTTCTTGGGGATGCCTGTGGCTGAATGGAGGGTGAGACCCTCCTTCAGGAGTCCCCAGCCTCCGGATCTAACACCTGATGATCTCAGATGGAGCGGATCTAATAATAATTGAAATAAAGCATGCAATAAATGTAATGTGCTTGAGTCATCTCCAAACCATTCCTCTCTCTTCCATGGAAAACTGTCTTCCAGGAAATCAGTCCCTGGTGCCAAAAAGGTTGGGGACCGCAGCAGCTGGTCTGGCTACTGGACAGTTCCAAGAGACCCAATTTCTCTAGTGCTGCAAAATATTTAATTCGAGTTTATATGTAAGTGGATATAGAGTAAGAAGTTGAAAATTGGTGAATAAAAATTTTTGAAGGAGCATGGGGGTCAGAAATTTTCTTCCTCCCCCGCTTCACCCTTTCTTTACTTTTTGTGAACAAATTATCTGTTAGCATAATGCTGAGTTTTAAAGATACACAGAAAAGCAAGACACATGCTTTGAATTCCCCCATGCTGTGCTACGCTTAGTCTCTCACTTGTGTCTGACTCTTTACGACCCCATGGACTGTAGCCCGCCAGGCTTCTCTGTTCATGGGGATTCTCCAGGCCAGAATACTGGAGTGGGTTGCCATGGCCTCCTCCAGGGATCTTCCCAACCCAAGGATCGAACCCAGGTCTCCTTCATTGTAGGCAGATTCTTTACTGTCTGAGCCACTAGGGAAGCCCAAGAATACCGGAGTGGGTAGCTTATCCCTTCTCCAGGGGAACTTCCTGACCCAGGAATCGAACCGGAGTCTCCAGCATTGCAGGTGGATTCTTTCCCAGCTGAGCTACCAGAGAAGCCCTTGAATCTCCCTACCCAGCCCCTACAAAAGCTTACAGTCTGGTGATAGATCCAGATAAGGAAAGAATAATGATTCTGCCCAGGGACAAGGACTATGACACAGGGACTATGGAGGCTATGAGAGCAGAGCAGAGGACCCCTCAATGTGGTCACAGCTAGGGGTGGTGATGCATGAATGCCTCTGGGAGGAAGGGTGTTTGGGCTGCATGAAATGCAAATGAAAAGCATCCCTGGTCTCCAGTGAAAGGAGGAGATACACATTGAAAGGGGGGAGGAAACAGCCTTTGAAGGGGATGCAGGCATGAGAAGGCATGATGCCTTCTAGGAATTATGGGTATCAATGTACCTAGAAACTGTGCTAGGTGACAAATAGTGGCAGAGATGAAGTGATAACAGTGAGCCTGTGGACGTCATTATAGGCCAAAACAGAGATATCCGAGCTGAAGCTAATTCTTTCTAGAGCTGTGGCTATCTTTCTGTACACTAATTATTATCCTGGGCATATCTTCTCTTCTTGTTTCCAACTTCCAGTCTAATGAAATAAAGAAAAAAAGAAATGCGAGTGTGGTTTGGTCAAGATTAACGAATTAACAGATATGTCTCCCCAGGCCTCTTGGTGTTTGTTTAGAACCCAAGAGGACTATTTGGGAGGAATAGTGTTTAGAGCTCTAGAGCTTTGCTGTAGCTAGGGTAGTCCTTGGATCAGAAGCATCAGCAGGAGCTGGCAGCCTTTGAGAGATGTGGAATGTAAGATTTCCTCTAGACCTGCTGAGGGCTGGAGAAGCATTGGGTAGGAACTCAGTATCCTGAGCTTGAATCCTGGCTCTGCCTCCTGCTGGCTGCATGACTTTGGTCCTTTCTTACCGTTCTTCTCTGCGCATGAGTATCATCAGTGATAATGTTAAGGTCAACCCAGTGGATCCTTGTGACATTCTCAGCTCTAAGGGGCGAATATATATGTGTGGGTGTTATTGGGAATACTGGTGGGAAAGTTGATCATTTTCAAACTAACACACACTTGCTCCCTGGATGATCCACTCTTTGGAATTATGTCTTTAAGCCTGTAGCTAGTGAAAAAGATCCTCAGAAATCATGGGCTTGCACCTGAAGGCAGATCAACTGGAAAATCAGAAGGTCAGACCATCAGGCACTCACCACTCTGTCTAGCTGAGGCTTCATAGAAGGAGAAAAGCAGTGGATCCTTTCCGTTCCCTCCTATTTCCAATCTTGTCTACTTTTTAAGGAAAGAAAAAAGAGGCACAATCTACATGACTAGCTCCAGAAGCAAATAATTCCATAGGGTTTTCCTGGTTGTTGCATGAGGATAATCAAGTGTGTGGGTATGTGTGTGCACACATGTGTGTGCTGTGGGTACAGGGAGACTGCTTAGGGTGACAATGCCTTCAAGTATAAATGTTTTAATTAAGAGAAAGAAGATCTAGCTGTCTGATCCAATGGTACACTAGAGCTACATTTCATTTTCTAAATAGCTTCCCCAGTAGGTCTATGTAAAGGCTGCAAAAACACATCTGAACAGGCTTCCAACTAAAAGATAAGGATGGAATGATGACTAGCTAGCCAAATCCTTGCCTTACTCTGCAGAGACCAGGGGGCTAGCCTGGAGAAGCCCTTTCCTTACTCCCAAACTGCTGCCCATTGGAGAAGTGCTTGAGAATCTGGGTTGAGAAAGCGTACTCCTGACCTGGGCTACTGAGACCCCTTACTCTACAGCATCAGTGCAGTGAGATTTCCAGGCAAGATAGTCAGCATCTTGTTAATGGAGAGAGGGGTGAAACTGCAGAGAAAAGATGCCAGTGTAAGTTTTAGGTTATACTAAGTCCTTCCCATAGGACTGGGATTCATTGCTAACTTGCTTTGTGATCTTAGCAAATCGCCTCTCTAACTCCTAGTTCCCTGTTGGTGGACATTAGTAACTATTATTGGGCAGCAATTATGAATAAGATGTCCATTTACTAAGCACTGACTGTAAATAATGTAGTGTATTCCAAGTTAATACTGTCCATATGCAGTTGACTCACAAATTTCTACCTCCAGCCAAGAACCTATTCTTTGAATAAGACTTTTGGATCCCAATGCTTATTTTTCATGTTTTACCTGGGAAGCATTCTCCCTGTAGACACATCAAGGCCATTGTCACAAGAGGAACTAGTGGGCTAATATCCTCACATGTCTGCAGGAGCCTTAGATATGCTAGAAGGCCAAGGAGTACCTGTGGTTATGACTAGCGTTCTCCTTGGGGAAAAAGCTTTTGACTAGTACAACACGTCATCATGAGGTTTAGAAGTGGATTTTTCACCATACTCTTCAGAGGGTCATCTTATTTCTACATGTTGAGGTTTTATACTGTTGCCTCCCTCTGCTACAGAGAAGGCAATGGCAACCCACTCCAGTACTCGTGCATGGAAAATCCCGTGGACAGAGGAGCCTGGAGGGCAGCAGTCCATGGGATTGCTGAGGGTCGGACACAACTGAGCGACTTCACTTTCACTTTTCACTTTCATGCATTGGAGAAGGAAATGGCAACCCACTCCAGTGTTCTTGCCTGGAGAATCCCAGGGATGGTGGAACCTGGTGGGATGCCATCTATGGGGTGGCATAGAGTCGGACACGACTGAAGTGACTTAACAGCTCCCTCCACTATTAATGGTCCACCCTCAGTGAAACGTGCTGGTGAAGCTCTTTGCACATCACTTTACAGCATCTGAGTTTGGAAGGTGGGAGGAGGAGTGCAAGTTGACCTGAGAAGCTCTTTTATACAAATTAGCTCAATCATAGCCCCACAAGGCAGGTACTGCATCATGATCCCCGATTTACAGATGAGGACACTAAATTTATAGAGGCTGAAATGATTTGCCCAAGACATGCGGTAAGTGATAGAAACAGGGTTTGAATCCAGGTGTTCTGTTTTTCTGACATCAATAACCTGTAGCCTTGGGAACTTCCTGCTGGTCCAGTGGCTAAGACTCCACACTCCCAAAGCAGGGAGCCAAGGTTCGAACCCTGGTCAGAAAACTAGATCTCACATGCTGCAACTAAGATCTGGTGTGGCCAAATAAATAAATAACAAATAGCTATAAAAGGAGAGTTTGTCAAATCTCATAAATCCTTACAACACAAAGACTGAACATTAATGTCCCCAAATAAAACAGTATATATGTGTGTATATATATACATAATACACATATATGTATTATACACACAATTTAGAAGGACAGGAAGTCCAAGGAAAGAACGTGGACGGTGACCACAAAATCTGTCTGTACTACAGAGATATGGTACAACCTGAAGATGGGGAAGAGAGAAGACTGAATATCCCAAGTGCTGCAACTAAGATCTGGTGCAGCCAAATAAACAAATAATTTTCTAAAGTACAATTAAAAAAAAAAAAAATAACAGCACCCTTGAATACCCTCTAAGCTGATTTGCCACACGGCAGCCAGACTTGGTCCTGTTACCGTGTAGGTCAAGCTGCACTTGACCTACAAGATCAAGCTGCTTCTGTGCTCAGAATCGTCCAATGGATTTCACCTCACTCAGAGTAACATCCGAAGTCCTCATCCTCCTATACAAGGCCCTGCAACCTCTTCTCGTCATCCACACCCTCTCCTCACCACCACCAGCCTTCTGCTTTTCCGGTTTGCCTTCTAACTCCCCTCCCCGCTCCCCTCCAACACCACTGGTCTTTCTGCAAGTGCTGACCCCCTGGCATGCTCCTGTGCCTGCTGCAGAGGTGCTGCCCGTGCATTCCCTCAGCCTAGAATGCTTTCCCCCAGAGGGAAGCATGGCTTTTACCATCACCAGCTTAAGGTGTCTTAAAGTGCCTGTTCTTTAGCAAAGGTTACCGCCTTGGAGAAACCTTCCCCGGCCACTGTCTCTGTCATGACAGCTCCACACCTGCTCCAGGGGCCACCCCCAGGCTTGGTGCTCTAATCTGGCATTTCTCACCCTCTGGCAGCATCCGCCTTTCCCCATTTGTCTACTATAGCCCAGTCCAACAGAACACTCTGCAATGATGCTACTGTTCCGTGTTCTCCAAGAGTACCACCAGTCACATTAGCTATGGAGCATATGAAACACAGCTAACACGATGGAGAAAGAGTTTAATTTCAACAAACTTAAACTTAAGTAGACACACGTGGCTAGTGGCTGCATTCTTAGGCAATGCAGATTTAATCTCTCTGCAGAATATAAGTGTAATTCAGTTCAGTTCAGTTCAGTCGCCAACTCTTTGCAACCCCATGAATTGGACCATACCAGGCAACCTTGTCCATTACCAACTCCTGGAGTTTACCCAATCTCATGTCCATCAAGTCAGTGATGCCATCCAGCCATCTCGTCCTCTGTCGTTCCCTTCTCCTCCTGCTCCCAATCCCTCCCAGCATCAGGGTCTTTTCCAATGAGTCAAATCTTCCCATGAGGTGGCCAAAGTATTGGAGTTTCAGCTTCAGCATCAGTCCTTCCAATGAACACCCAGGACTGATCTCATTTAGGATGGACTGGTTGGATCTTCTTGCAGTCCAAGGGACTCTCAAGAGTCTTCTCCAACACCACAGTTTAAAAGCTTCAGTTCTTCAGTGCTCAGCTTTCTTTACAGTCCAACTCTCTCATCCATACATGGCCATTGGAAAAACCATAGCCTTGACTAGACGGACCTTTGTTGGCAAAGTAATGTCTCTGCTTTTGAATATGCTATCTAGGTGGGTCATAACTTTCCTTCCAAGGAGTAAGCGTCTTTTAGTTTCATGGCTGCAATCATCATCTACAGTGATTTTGGAGCCCAGAAAAATAAAGTCTGACACTGTGTCCACTGTTTCCCCATCTATTTCCCATGAAGTGATGGGACCGGATGCCATGATCTTCGTTGTCTGAATGTTGAGCTTTAAGCCAACTTTTTCACTCTCCACTTTCACTTTCATCAAGAGGCTTTTTAGTTTCTCTTCACTTTCTGCCATAAGGGTGTTGTCATCTGCATATCTGAGGTTATGGATATTTCTCCCAGCAATCTTGATTCCAGCTTGTGCTTCTTCCAGCCCAGCGTTTCTCATGATGTACTCTGCACAGAAGTTAAATAAGCAGGGTGACAATATACAGCCTTGACGTACTCCTTTTCTTATTTGGAACCAGTCTCTTGTTCCATGTCCAGTTCTAACTGTTGCTTCCTGACCTGCATATAGGTTTCTCAAGAGGCAGGTCAGATGGTCTGGTATTCCTATCTCTTTCAGAATTTTCCACAGTTTGTTGTGGTCCACACAGTCAAAGGCTTTGGCATAGTCAATAAAGCAGAAATAGATGTTTATCGGATGTTGGCAATTTGATCTCTGATTCCCCTGCCTTTTCTAAAACCAGCTTGAACATCTGGAAGTTCACGGTTGACATATTGCTGAAGCCTGGCTTGGAGAATTTTGAGCATTACTTTACTAGCATGTGAGATGAGTGCAATTGTGTGGTAGTTTGAGCATTCTTTGGCATTACCTTTCTTTGGGATTAGAATGAAAACTGACCTTTTCCAGCCACTGCTAAGTTTTCCAAATTTGCTGGCATATTGAGTGCAGCACTTTCACAGCATCATCTTTCAGGATTTGAAATAGCTCAACTGGAATTCCATCACCTCCACTAGCTTTGTTTGTAGTGATGCTTTCTAAGGCCCACTTGACTTTACATTCCAGGATGTCTGGCTCTAGGTCACTGATCACACTATCGTGATTATCTTGGTTGTGAAGATCTTTTTTGTACAGTTCTTCTGAGTATTCTTGGTACCTCTTCTTAATATCTTCTGCTTCTGTTAGGTTCATATCATTTCTGTCCTTTATTAAGCCGATCTTTGCATGAAATGTTCCCTTGGTATCTCTAATTTTCTTGAAGAGATCTCTAGTCTTTCCCATTCTATTGTTTTCCTCTATTTCTTTGCATTGATTGCTGAGGAAGATTTTCTTATTTCTCCTTCCTATTCCTTGGAACTCTGCATTCAGATGCTTATATCTTTCCTTTTCTCCTTTGTTTTTCTTTTCTCTTCTTATTTGTAAGGCCTCCCCAGAAAGCCATTTTGCTTTTTTGCATTACTTTTCCATGGGGATGGTCTTGATCCCCGTCTCCTATACAATGTCACGAACTTCCATCCATAGTTCATCAGGCACTCTATCAGATTTAGTCCCTTAAATCTATTTCTCACTGCCACTGTATAATCATAAGGGATTTGATTTAGGTCATACCTGAATGGTCTAGTGGTTTTCCCTACTTTCTTCAATTTAAGTCTGAATTTGGCAATGAGTTCATGATCTGAGCGACAGTCAGCTCCTGGTCTTGTTTTTGCTGACTGTATAGAGCTTCTCCGCCAGGAGCAGCCGGGATGAGATACCTCACGCCCAAGGTAAGAGAAACCAGAGTAAGACAGTAGGTCTTGAAAGAGGGCATCAGAGGGCAAATACACTAAAACCATTCTCACAGATAACTAGTCAGTCTAATCACACAAGGACCACACCCTTGTCCAACTCAATGAGATTAATAAGCCATGCCCGAGGGGCAACTTGGGATGGGCGGGTCATGATGGAGAGATATGACAGGGTGTGGTCCGCTGGAGAAGGGAATGGCAAACCACTTCAGTATTCTTGCCTTGAGAACCCCATGAACAGTATGAAAAGGCACAATGATAGGATACTGAAAGAGAAACTCCCCAGGTCAGTAGGGGCCCAATATGCTACTGGAGATCAGTGGAGAAATAACTCCAGAAAGAATGAAAGGATGGAGCCAAAACAAAAAGAATACCCAGCTGTGGATGTGTCTGGTGATAGAAGCAAAGTCCGATGCTGTAAAGAGCAATATTGCATAGGAACCTGGAATGTCAGGTCCATGAATCAAGGCAAATTGGAAGTGGTCAAACAAGAGATGGCAAGAGTGAATGTTGACATTCTAGGAATTAGCGAACTAAAATGGACTGGAATGGGTGAATTTAACTCGGATGACCATTATATCTACTACTGTGGGCAGGAATCCCTCAGAAGAAATGGAGTGGCCATCATGGTCAACAAAAGAGTCCGAAATGCAGTACTTGGATGCAATCTCAAAAACGATAGAATGATCTCTGTTCGTTTCCAAGGCAAACCATTCAATGTCACAGTAATCCAAGTCTATGCCCCAACCAGTAACGCTGAAGAAGCTGAAGTTGAAAGGTTCTATGAAGACCTACAAGACCTTTTAGAACTAACACCCAAAAAAGATGTCCTTTTCATTATAGGGGACTGGAATGCAAAAGTAGGAAGTCAAGAAACACCTGGAGTAACAGGCAAATTTGGCCTTGGAATACGGAATGAAGCAGGGCAGAGACTAATAGAGTTTTGCCAAGAAAATGCACTGGTCATAGCAAATACCCTCTTCCAACAACACAAGAGAAGACTTTATACATGGACATCACCAGATGGTCAACACTGAAATCAGATCGATTATATTCTTTGCAGCCAAAGATGGAGAAGCTCTATACAATCAGCAAAAACAAGACCAGGAGCTGACTGTGGCTCAGACCATGAACTCCTTATTGCCAAATTCAGACTGAAACTGAAGAAAGTAGAGAAAACTACTAGACCATTCAGGTATGACCTAAATCAAATCCCTTATGATTATACAGTGGAAGTGAGAAATAGATTTAAGGGCCTAGATCTGATAGATAGAGTGCCTGATGAACTATGGAATGAGGTTCATGACATTGTACAGGAGACAGGGATCAAGACCATCCCCATGGAAAAGAAATGCAAAAAAGCAAAATGGCTGTCTGGGGAGGCCTTACAAATAGCTGTGAAAAGAAGAGAAGCGAAAAGCAAAGGAGAAAAGGAAAGATATAAACATCTGAATGCAGAGTTCCAAAGAATAGCAAGAAGAGATAAGAAAGCCTTCTTCAGCGATCAATGCAAAGAAATAGAGGAAAACAACAGAATGGGAAAGACTAGAGATCTCTTCAAGAAAATCAGAGATACCAAAGGAACATTTCATGCAAAGATGGGCACAATAAAGGACAGAGATGGTGTGGATCTAACAGAAGCAGAAGATATCAAGAAGAGGTGGCAAGAATACACAGAAGAACTGTACAAAAAAGAGCTTCACGACCCAGATAATCATGATGATGTGATCACTGACCTAGAGCCAGACATCTTGGAATGTGAAGTCAAATGGGCCTTAGAAAGCATCACTACAAACAAAGCTAGTGGAGGTGATGGAATTCCAGTGGAGCTATTCCAAATCCTGAATGATGATGCTGTGAAAGTGCTACACTCAATATGCCAGCAAATTTGGAAAACTCAGCAGTGGCCACAAGATTGGAAAAGGTCAGTTTTCATCCCAATCCCAAAGAAAGGCAATGCCAAGGAGTGCTCAAACTACCGAACAATTGCACTCATCTCACACGCTAGTAAAGTAATGCTCAAAATTCTCCAAGCCAGGCTTCAGCAATATGTGAACCGTGAACTTCCTGACGTTCAAGCTGGTTTTAGAAAAGGCAGAGGAACCAGAGATCAAATTGCCAACATCCGCTGGATCATGGAAAAAGCAAGAGAGTTCCAGAAAAACATCTATTTCTGCTTTATTGACTATGCCAAAGCCTTTGACTGTGTGGATCACAATAAACTATGGAAAATTCTGAAAGAGATGGGAATACCAGACCACCTGATCTGCCTCTTAAGAAATCTGTATGCAGGTCAGGAAGCAACAGTTAGAACTGGTCATGGAACAACAGACTGGTTCCAAATAGGAAAAGGAGTACGTCAAGGCTGTATATTGTCACCATGTTTATTTAACTTATATGCAGAGTACATCATGAGAAATGCTGGACTGGAAGAAACACAAGTTGGAATCAAGATTGCCGGGAGAAATATCAATAACCTCAGATATGCAGATGACACCACCCTTATGGCAGAAAGTGAAGAGGGGCTAAAAAGCCTCTTGATGAAAGTGAAAGTGGAGAGTGAAAAGGTTGGCTTAAAGCTCAACATTCAGAAAACGAAGATCATGGCATCTGGTCCCATCACTGCATGGGAAATAGATGGGGAAACAGTGGAAACAGTGTCAGACTTTGTTTTTCTGGGCTCCAAGATCACTGCAGATGGTGACTGCAGCCATGAAATTAAAAGACGCTTGCTCCTTGGAAGGAAAGTTATGACCAACCTAGATAGCATATTCAAAAGCAGAGACATTACTTTACCAACAAAGGTTCGCCTAGTCAAGGCTATGGTCTTTCCTGTGGTCATGTATGGATGTGAGAGCTGGACTGTGAAGAAGGCTGAGCGCCGAAGAATTGATGCTTTTGAACTGTGGTGTTGGAGAAGACTCTTGAGAGTCCCTTGGACTGCAAGAAGATCCAACCAGTCCATTCTGAAGGAGATCAATCCTGGAATTTCTTTGGAAGGAATGATGCTAAAGCTGAAACTCCAGTATTTTGGCCACCTCATGCGAAGAGTTGACTCATTGGAGAAGACTCTGATGCTGGGAGGGATTGAGGGCAGGAGGAGAAGGGGACGACAGAGGATGAGATGGCTGGATGGCATCACTGACTCGATGGATGTGAGTCTGAGTGACCTCCGGAAGCTGGTGATGGACAGGGAGGCCTGGCGTGCTGCGGTTCATGGGGTCGCAAAGAGTCGGACACGACTAAGCGACTGATCTGATCTGATCTGATAGAGCTTCTCCATCTTTGGCTGCAAAGAATATAATCAATCTGATTTCAGTGTTGACCATCTGGTGATGTCCATGTGTAGAGACTTCTCTTGTGTTGTTGGAAGAGAGTGTTTGCTATGATCAGTGTGTTCTCTTGGCAAAACTCTATTAGTCTTTGCCCTGCTTCATTCAGTATTCCAAGGCCAAATTTGCCTGTACTCCAGGTGTTTCTTGACTTCTACTTTTGCATTCCAGTCCCCTGTAATGAAAAGGACATCTTTTTTGGGTGTTAGTTCTAAAAGGTCTTGTAGGTCTTCATAGAATCGTTCAACTTCAGCTTCTTCAGCATTACTGGTTGGGGCAGAGCCTTGGATTACCTTGATATTGAATGGTTTGCCTTGGAAACTAACAGAGATCATTTTGTCGTTTTTGAGATTGCACCTAAGTACTGCATTTCGGAAGAACTGTACAAAAAAAGAGCTTCACGACCCAGATAATCATGATAGTGTGATCACTGACCTAGAGCCAGACATCTTGGAATGTGAAGTCAAGTGGGCCTTAGAAAGCATCACCATGAACAAAGCTAGTGGAGGTGATGGAATTCCAGTGGAGCTATTCAAAATTCTGAAAGATGATGCTGTGAAAGTGCTGCACTCAATATGCCAGCAAATTTGGAAAACTCAGCAGTGGCCACAAGATTGGAAAAGGTCAGTTTTCATCCCAATCCCAAAGAAAGGCAATTCCAAAGAGTGCTCAAACTACCACACAATTGCACTCATCTCACACGCTAGTAAAGTAATGCTCAAAATTCTCCAAGCCAGGCTTCACCAATATGTGAACCGTGAACTTCCTGATGTTCAAGCTGGTTTTAGAAAAGGCAGAGGAACCAGAGATCAAATTGCCAACATCCGCTGGATCATCGAAAAAGCAAGAGAGTTCCAGAAAAACATTTATTTCTGCTTTATTGACTATGCCAAAGCCTTTGACTGTGTAGATCACAACAAACTGTGGAAAATTCTGAAAGAGATGGGAATCCCAGACCACCTGATCTGCCTCTTGAGAAATCTGTATGCAGGTCAGGAAGCAACAGTTAGAACTGGTCATGGAACAACAGACTGGTTCCAAATAGGAAAAGGAGTACGTCAAGGCTGTATATTGTCACCATGTTTATTTAACTTATATGCAGAGTACATCATGAGAAATGCTGGACTGGAAGAAACACAAGTTGGAATCAAGATTGCCGGGAGAAATATCAATAACCTCAGATATGCAGATGACACCACCCTTATGGCAGAAAGTGAAGAGGGGCTAAAAGCCTCTTGATGAGAGTGAAAGTGGAGAGTGAAAAGGTTGGCTTAAAGCTCAACATTCAGAAAACGAAGATCATGGCATCTGGTCCCATCACTACATGGGAGATAGATGGAGAAACAGTGGAAACAGTGTCAGACTTTATTTTTCTGGGCTCCAAAATTACTACAGATGGTGACTGCAGCCATGAAATTAAAAGACGCTTACTCCTTGGAAGGAAAGTTATGACCAACCTAGATAGCATATTCAAAAGCAGAGACATCACTTTGCCAACAAAGGTTCACATAGTCAAGGCTATGGTCTTTCCTGTGGTCATGTATGGATGTGAGAGTTGGACTGTGAAGAAGGCTGAGTGCCGAAGAACTGATGCTTTTGAACTGTGGTGTTGGAGAAGACTCTTGAGAGTCCCTTGGACCACAAGGAGATCCAACCAGTCCATTCTGAAGGAGATCAACCCTGGGATTTCTTTGGAAGCAATGATGCTAAAGCTGCAACTCCAGTATTCTGGCCACCTCATGCGAAGAATTGACTCATTGGAGAAGACTCTGATGCTGGGAGGGATTGGGGGCAAGAGGAGAAGGGGACAAAAGAGGATGAGATGGCTGGATGGCATCACTGACTCGATGAATGTGAGTCTGAGTGACCTCCGGGAGTTGGTGATGGACAGGGAGGCCTGGCGTGCTGTGGTTCATGGGGTCACAAAGAGTCGGACACGACTGAGCAACTGATCTGATCTGATCTGACTGCATTTCGGACTCTTTTTTTTGACCATGATGGCTACTCCAGTTCTTCTAAGGGATTCCTGCCCACAGTAGTAGATATAATGGTCAACTGAGTTACATTTACCCATTCCAGTCCATTTTAGTTTGCTGATTCCTAGAATGTCAACGTTCACTCTTGCCATCTCCTGTTCGACCACTTCCAATTTGCCTTGATTCATGGACCTGACATTCCAGGTTCCTATGCAATATTGCTCTTTACAGCATTGGACCTTGCTTCTATCACCAGTCACATCCACAACTGGATACTGTTTTTGCTTTGGCTCCATCCCTTCATTCTTTCTGAAGTTATTTCTCCACTGATCTCCAGTAGTATATTGGGCACCTACCGACCTGAGGAGTTTCTCTTTTAGTATCCTATCATTTTGCCTTTTCATACTGTTCATGGGGTTCTCAAGGCAAGAACACTGAAGTGGTTTGCCATTCCCTTCTCCAGTGGACCACATTTTTTGTTCACTGCTATGTCCCCAGTGCCTAGAAAACTGTCCAACTACTAAATATGTGTCAGTCAAAAGAATTAATAAAGGAATCTACTTGAAGCTCTCCATACATTATCTCATTTAATCCCAACAACAGACTTGTGGGTTAGATACTATCTTCATGCTCTAGTATTCAGAGAGAGGAAGTGTCTTGCTAAAAATTGGCCAGTTAGCTTGGACCCAATAGCCAACATTTCCCCTTTTAAGGTAAAAAAAAAAGTTTTGGGCATCTAGTGTACAGAATAGTCAACAATACTGCTGTACCTTGAAAACTCCTGAGTGAGTCGATCTTAAATGTTATCACCATATACACACAAAGAAGGTAAGAATGTGAGGTGGTAGAGGCATTAAGGAACCTTATTATGGTAATCATTTTGCCCTATATATATGGATTAAATCATCACATTTTACACCTAAAACTTATACAACTTTATGTGCCAATTATATTTCAATAAAGATAAAAAAATGATAAAGAACACCCAGCAAGAAAGAGGTAGATAGTATCTGAGCTCAGGGCTGTCTGCTGACATTCAGACTCTTTGCTTTGCTGAAATTGGACTAGGCATTTTCTGTGGTCCTTTCTGAGATGCTCTGGTTTTACCAGAATCTGCTTCCCTGTCAGCCAATGACAGCTCATAGTTTAACCACCAATGCGACTGATGGACACTGTGCATAAAGCCCCTTGTCAATCACTCAGAAGCCACGATTCTGACTCTGATTCTGGACAGAAGGAGTGCAGACCCTCCGTGGCCCACACCTTCTCCGCTCCCCAGCCCTGCCCGTGGCTCACCAGTTTCTGGGTCGCAGAGCTGCTCACAGGCATCTGTGGTCCTCTGTCCGCAAAGGTCCCTCACCCACGGGGACGTGGCGTTGATCTGGTAATACAGGGACAGCTTGGCTGGGTTTAACCAGTCGGAGATGTCCAGGTAGCTCCCTTCACTCACCACAAAGCTGCTCCCTGTAGGGGCACAGAGAGAAAGACAGCTACTTTCTGCATGATTTTCGGACACAGGTGTCTTGCTGCTGATGTACAGGGCCGGAAAGGAAACAGGTACATACAAGCCACTCCCCTCTCTACAGGTCCTCTGCTGTTGCAGATCTACACACCTTCACAGAGCATTTGCAGTGTGCAAGTTATGGTGTGAGCGACCGACAGAGACAGACAAGTCACAAATGAGAGACAGTTCTGCCGAGTGCTTGAGAGTCAGGCCCTCAAGACTGAGAGAGACCTGAGTTCAAATCCCAGATCCGCCATTACCAGCCCTAGACTCTGGGGAAGCCACTCACTCCCTCCGGGTCTTGGCCACATAGTCTATAAATGGGAATACTAACAGAACCCACTCCGGTGTTGTGAAAATGAAATAAATTAATGTGGATAAAGTGCTTAGCCAGTGCCTGATTTGTCCTAGGAAAGAATGATTGAGTGCATTAAGCTCCCTGCATACAAACAAGTTCTGTTCCCAGAGCATGTTCGTAAGTCCAGTTTGTTCATAAGTCCAACAGGGTGAGCCTTTGTACCCAACTTTTTACAGATGATGACATTCACGTGAACTAATATGACTGGACATGTGAATGCACGTTCGCATCTCTGAAAGTTTGCAACTTGAAGGTTCGTATATAGAGGACTTACTGTATTCAAATTTAAAATACAAAAAGTTTTTGTTTCTGTCACCCATGCATCCCCTTTAAAATGGGTCACTAATAGCCCACAGGGGGTAGGCAGGTGACATCCATGGGAAATACTGGCTGAGTGTAAGGGAAATGGCATGGTGGCGCCCTGGCTTAGGTTGTTTTATTTTATTGTATGAGGGAGAGAGAAAGAAGGTGAGAGAGAGAGGGATGATTCAAAAGATCTGTAGCACCTCCAAAACAAAAAGGAGCACTCATGCAATGGAAAATGCCTTAATGCTGGGAAACAATAAGGAAAGGTGGAGCTTGGGGTGAGCTGGGTGCTGCAGGCTCTATTCATAGGGGGTACCTGCAGCTCAGCTCCAGCCAGCTCAGGTTAAATGGATCTAAAGGTAAGTGGTGCTGGGTTTTCATCAGAAGAGGCAGTAAATTCAGACTTTTGCTGTGATCAACCAGTTTGAAAATTATGGTTGAAATTTGTTCTTTAAAGCTTACGTAGAATGGCACCCCACTCCAGTACTCTTGCCTGGAAAATCCCACGGACAGAGGAGCCTGGTAGGCTGCAGTCTATGGGGTCGCTAAGAGTCAGACATGACTGAGCGACTTCACTTTCTCTTTTCACTTTCATGCATTGGAGAAGGAAATGGCAACCCACTCCAGTGTTCTTGCCTGGAGAATCCTAGGGATGGGGGAGCCTGGTGGGCTGCCGTCTATGGGGTCACACAGAGTCGGACACGACTGAAGTGACTTAGCATAGCATAGCATAGCATAGACCAAACAAAAGACTCTAACTTGGCAATCTAGGCTCCAAAATTGCTCCTTTTTAACATGCATATACACAGACACATATATACAGACAGCCATATGTGGATTAACACACATATATACACACACATATGTGTGTGTGCGTGCTAAGTTGCTCAGTCGTGTTCGACTCTTTGGAACCCTGTGGATTGTAGCCCTCCAGGCTCCTCTGTCCACGGGATTCTCCAGACAAGAGTACTGGGGTGGGTTCCCATTTCCTTCTCCAGGGGATCTTCCCAAATCAAGGACTGAATGCAAGTTTCTTGCATCTCCTGCACTGGCAGGCGCGTTCTTCATCACTAGCACCACCTGGGAAGCCCACATACATGTGAACTACATACATATTTTCTTTGGGGACATGTAACAGGAAGTCCATTGAAGGTGACTGCACATTAGTCATAAATAGTGAGAGTATACACGTAGCAATACAGTGAAAATGGAATTTCATGGGGGGAAAGAGGGACAAAAATAGTTCAAATAGGATCAGGCTTCATAAAGCTGGACACAGAACCACAAAGTGGTTCTAGATTTATGGCAGACCTAGAGACCTCAGCAGGAGGAGATTTTAAATTGTTTCAAAATTAGCATGACTCAGCTTCTCTCCCTGCACTGCCTTCTCTCTATATCACTATCAAGTGAAAAAAAAATCTTTCATGAACGCGATTTAAATTTTCCAAAGAAGGACTCAGTTAATAGACATCCTGCGGATTTGGCAGCAACCTGTCAGGTCACATTAGACCCTGCCAGTTAACCAATGGTCAGGCTCATCTTGGCTCTGGTACCCAGCTGTGGGCCAATGAAATGAGCAGAGAGCGAGGACCACTTCAGATACTACCTGGCTGCCCTGAGGAGCTAAGATACTCTGAAAAGGATGCAAGCATGGCAGGCAATGTTATCTTCTCTAATTCACACACGGTATAATTTATATCATCATATAGAAAGAGTTTCTAAATAAAAGCACAGTGGACAGCATGGGTTTGGTGAGGATGAAAAGGACTCTGTGTGAAAAGCATAAGGAGTAGATGGCATCAGGCTCAGAGATAAGGGAATGACCACATTTGAAGTTAGCCTTCAAATCCTTGGCAGCTAAAGGAAAAAAAAAAAAAAAAAGAAGAAGAAGAACAAGAACAAGAAGAAGTCTGTTGGATTCCATATTTCAAATTTTCTGGCAAGGGATGATATGCAAATCTATCTACAAAGCCATATTTTCCCCTCTGGAACTAAGCCCGAGCAGAAACATGTCACATGGGTCCATGTGCAAGGCACCGAACGTCAGTATCAACTACAGATTTTTCTTTTGAAAAGCACAGTCATGCTGTTTAAATGGATAATTCTTGTATTTATTCTCACTAAAGACTGAGGGATGGATATTGAATTATGTCCCAGGGCTGAGTTTGGCTAATCCCACTAGTTTAGGAAAGTGACACAGCACAGGGATGAAGAGAACAAAGCTGGCAAGACAGGTATTGAGATCTTCAGTCTGCTACCTACTGGTTCTGCAAGCTTGGACAAGAAAACACATCTCAGTCAAAGCCTAAGAAAGAGGTAGATATTGATTTTCCTTTCACAGGGTTAAAAAAAAAAAAGATAAAGATTAAATGAGACAATGCATTTGTCTTCGGTCAGGTTCACCAGAAATCAGACTCAAAGTCAGACACTGGGATGCAGGAGGTTGTGGGGGATGTTCTCTTGCAGGGACATGAGCCAAGTGGGATGGGGCAAGGGAGAAGGGGGATTTGCATGCAGTTACAGCTGAGACCACGGGAAGCCCTGGGGCAGAGACAGTCCTTTGGACTTGTGATCCAAATCAAGACAAAGGTGTTAGGTCTTTGTATCTCCAACACTAACCATCATAGGGGCAGAGACATCCCTGGGGAAGGGATCAAAGTTCCGGTGAAGTAGTCCTTTTCAGTGGACAGCATTTCTCCAAGAAAGACTCAGAGTGTTCAACCGTCAACATTTCAGGCAGCTGGAGGAATGAGTGCCCGCGTTTTAATAAGAGATTTGGAGGCAGTGTCACAACATCCACTACAGTATGCGAAGTCCCTGGCACACGGCAAAATCTCAACTTGCTGGAGCTATTTTGACTACTATTTAAATTTCTTCTGATCTTGGAAGCTCTGAAGGCAATACTGATTAACAGATCTTTTCAAATATGAGAAACATGATTCTCTTCGGAAGTGACTCACCCAAAAGCAAGTTGCCCTCAATGTCTTTAAAAAAGATAATATGTTGATTCTAATGACAGAAGGGAGTTACTATCCTTTAAACGTACTATTGGGTCCAGATCCTGGGATGAGCGTTCACTTAATCCTTACAAGAGCCTGGCAGGATAAGTATGGCCACCTTTTACAGACAACATTAAGGTTCAGAGAGACAGATTGATTTAGTCAAAGTTGTACAACTAGTAAGTGGCCAAAGTAGAAACTTAACCCAAGTTTTTCAGCATCGAAAGCTAGGATATGCCCATTATCCCAGATTATCTCGAGAATTGAGGCTGTGGTTGGGTATCAGGCAGAGTTGACTTCCTGGGTCCTTCTATTCCTCTTTAGGTAGTCTGTACCTCCCCCTTCAGTGTGTCCCTATCATGTTGAAGGGCTTCTGCTTTCTCTGATACACTGTGATTTCCTGCAGGAAAGAAATCATGATTCGTTCATCAGTCCTTATCAATCCAGCCCACAGTAAAAGATATGGCACATACTAGGAGTCTGGTGAGTATCTGTTGAATGAAATAATGAAATTAAAGTCCCATGCTTGACTAGAGGAAAGTGTAGCTCATTTATGATGGAATTAGGAAGCAGAAATGCTTCTGCCTTGATCCCGAAACTTTTTGTTTTTTTCATCCTGTGGGGCTTCTCAGGTGGCTCTAACGGTAAAGAGCCCACCTTCTGATGCAGGAGACGTAAGAGACTCAGGTTCGATCCCTGGGTTGGGAAGACCCCCTGGAGGAGGATATGGCAACCCCGCCCCCCCCCCCCCCCCCCCCCCAGTATTCTTGCCTGGAGAATCCCATGGACAGAGGAGTCTGGTGGGCTACAGACCATAGTGTTGTATGGAGTCAGACACGAATGTAGCGACTCAGTATGCACGTGTGCGTGCACGCATGGGAGTCAGAATGCAAGACTAGCCCTTCAGAGTCTCCCTAATTTCAAACCAAAACTTGAAATCTGCCATCATGGCTTCTGAGCTCTTGTTCACCCAGAGAACTGAACTTCTGCTGTGGATGATGGAAGTAGAGATGCTAGAGGGACTCAGTATGAAGGGGCGAGGATATGCACCAGAGAGCGGCCACAACAGAGAGTGAGAGGAAGTGACTGAAAAGTCTAATCAAGGCCTAAACCATGTCCATTCACCCAACACTCATTAAACCGCTCCGAGTAAGAAACAGACATAAAGATTCAAAGACAGACTGACTCCAGCAAGAAAACTGTAGAATAACAAGGGAGATGAAATGAATGCACTGGGTGCTCAGTGGCTCGGTCGTGTCTGACTCTTTGTGACCCCATGGACTGTAGCCTGCCAGGCTCTGCTGTCCATGGGATTCTCCAAGCAAGAATACTGGAGTGGGTAGCCATTCCTTTCTCCAGGGGATCTTCCCAAACCAGGGATTAAATCCGGGTCTCCTTCATTGTAGGTGGATTCTTTACCATCTGAGCCACCAGGGAAGCCCAATGTATGCAGAGGGAGATAAGATACATCCTCCATAAGGAGATCCCAGTTTGATTGCTGGGTCAGAAAGACCCGTTGGAGAAGGGATAGGCTACCCACTTCAGTATTCTTGGGCTTCCCTTGTGGCTCAGCTGGTAAAGAATCTGCCTCCAATGCGGGAGACCTGGGTTTGATCCCTGGAGAAGGGAAAGGCTGCCAACTCCAGTTTTCTGGCCTGGATAATTCCATGGACTATATAGTCCATGGGGTTGCAAAGAGTTGGACATGACTGAGTGACTATCACTTTCATTTCCCACAAAAACATCTATATCTGTTTCACTGACTACACTAAAGCCTTTGACTGTGTGAATCACAACAAACTGTGGAAAATTCTTCAAGAGGTCGGAATACCAGACCACCTGACCTGCCTCCTGAAAAATCTCTATGCAGGTCAAGAAGCAACAGTTAGAACTGGACATGGAACAATGGCCTGGTTCACAATTGGAAAAGGAGTACATCAAGGCTATATATTATCACCCTGCTTATTTAACTTATATGCAGAGTACATCATGAGAAATGTCAGGCTGGATGAATCATAAACTAGAATCAAGGTTGCCAAGAGAATTATCAACAACTTCAGATATGCAGACGATACCAGCCTTATGGCAGAAAGTGAAGAGGAACCAAAGAGCCAGTTGATGAAGGTGAAACAGGAGAGTGAAAAAGTTGGCTTAAAACTCAACATTCAAAAAACTAACATTATGGGATCTGGTCCCATCACTTCATGGCAAGTAAATGGGGAAACAATGGAAACAGAGGTAGATTTTATTTTCTTGGGCTCAAAATCACCACAGACAGTGACTGAAATTAAAAGACGCCTACTCCTTGGAAGCGAAGCTGTGACAAACCTAGACAGCGTATTAAAAAGCAGAGACATCACTTTGCTGACAAAGTTTCATCTAGTCAAAACTATGATTTTTCCAGTAGTTATGTATAGATGTGAGAGTTGGAACATAAAGAAGGCTGAGTGATGAAGAACTGATGCTTTTGAACTGTGGTGTTGGAGAAGACCCTTGAGAGTTCCTTGGACTGCAAGGAGATCAAACCAGTAAACCCTAAAGGAAATCAACCCTGAATATGAATTGGAAGGACTGGTGCTGAAGCTGAATCTCTAATACTTTGACCACCTGATGCAAAAAGCTGATCCACTGGAAAAGACCCTGATCCTGGGACAGATTGAGGGTAAGAGGAGAAAGGGGCGATAGAGGACAAGACGGTTGGATGTCATCACTGACTTAATGGACATGATTTTAAGCCAACTCTGGGAGACAGAGAAGGACAGGGAAGCCTGCCATGCTGTAGTCCATGGAGTTGCAAGAATCAGACATGACTTAGTGACTGAACACCGCAAGAGTGCTCTAAGAACTGCCTGAAAGTGATGAGCACTGAGTAGATAGAAAGTGAAAGTGGAAGTGTAAGTGAAGTCGCTCAGTCCTGTCCGACTCTTTGCGACCCCATGGACTGTAGCACACCCGGCTCCTCCATCCATGGGATTTTCCAAGCAAGAGTACTGGAGTGGATTGCCATTTCCTTCTCCAGGGGATCTTCCCAACCCAAGGATTGAACCCAGGTCTCTTGCATTGTAGGCAGGTGCTTTACCATCTGAGCCACCAGGGAAGTCAAGTAGATATAAGGCAAAGGTAAAAGGGGAATTGGAGAGGAATTCAAAGTGCAGCTTAAAGACTACACTTCGAAAAAGTGCAATAAGGCTACACTTTGAAGAATACAATAAAGATCAACAAACTAGACAAAAGTTGAGGTGGAATTTGCTTCTGAAGCCTTGTGTTCAGACCTGTCTCGATGCCTCTTAATCTCTTTAATAATTACAAAGTAGCTGACTCAACTAACGGCTCTATATGCCGTCGAAAATTCATTCAATCATACCTTTGTCCATTTAACAAATAAAGCAACTATTAAGAGTTATTTCCTATCCTTATGCTCTCCATGAGCAAAATATGGTGTCCGCCCATGAGAACTTATTGTCCAGGAAGGAAGGGAGGAAGTTCAAGGCACCAAATCTTACGACAAGCTATGTCTTTCAACCCTCCTTTCTAATCTTCCCATTTGGATTGTGAATTTCTTGAAGACCACGCCTTATATAATTATATTCACCAGAGTGCTTACAGTGTAGTGGAGGTTCTGAAGGGTGTGTGTGTGTGTGTGTTGGTGTTGGGGTGTGTGTGTGTGTAGAATGAGGGTGGGTGAACAGAGAGAGAGAGAGTCGTAAGTCACAGAGGAGCAAGCAATTCTCCTTGGGTAAATTCTAGCAGTACTTCTAGAATAAATCCATAGGAAAAGAATAAAAACACCCTTCTCCAGGTGTTTCATATACCTTTAGCTTTCCAGTGGACCCCTACTTTATTTTCTTGACTTAGGATCAAAAATATCCCTATTTGGATGCTCTGAGATTCTTCTTCGTGCTCACATCAATTTCCTCAGAGAGCAATGACTCTGAAATGAATTTCTTCCAAAATCTCAACTTCAAAATGTCATGTTTCCTTATTTTTAAATATATACATATTTTCTCCCCCTGGCTATAGGAATATACATCATCTAATTAGCCAAATGGATTTTCAGTTCAGCCCAATCGTTTCCTTATCTCACATCTGAAGCTCAGCATTGCTCAGGGGACTGCACGGGCATGGAGGTCCTTATTAACTCTGATCTTCAATTACATTGATTATAAGCCTGCTCCTGTAATTGTGCAGCATAGATCAGGGATGAGCTGGAGAGCTAGGGACACTCCGTGGTGGAGTCGGGAGAGCCAGAGGCACATCAGCCCCCAAAGACATAGAAAGCTACGGATGAGAACTAAAAATACCACGAAAGGAGGTGTCACCAGACAGAACCGCCTGGGAAGCCAGACAGCAGTGCAAATCCCTTTCATGACACCTCCCATCATGACACAGACCTCCGATAACCGTGGAGAGAAGATTTGAAAAGAAGGCTCTGGTCACGGTGGACAATGAGGATCCAAAGAGGGAAGGACTGCATGGCTGAAAGATGGTCTTCATGAACGAAGCTCAGGGAACTGTTTTAGCCCAAAGTATTCAGCTCTCCCTTCTGTCCCCTCTTTCTTTGGGTGTCATACAATCACAGGTTTTCTTCTCTCTGTTACATCATGTAACTCCATGATGACCCCATCTGACTTGGACCTGGGGGGGACTGTCTTTCCAGGTACAGGAGGGAAGACAAATTATGGGGGAGCAGAAATGAGAAGTACATCTTACCTTCAGCCCCACAAGATCCCTGAAAAGTACACTCCATCCTACCTCACCCCTGACCCCCCATCCACAGAGCCCCAAGCCAGGCCTGAATGCATTCTGCTACCAGCCTTGGACTGAACACTACTTAAGAGGTGATCACTCTGTAAACCTAAGGTTAAAGACAACAGCTCGAGGGTTTGTGAGAGTGAGCAGAGACCGCATGGTAGCTGGAAGTACTCGGTCTTGGGGAGACAGCAACAGCTCCTCTAGGGTCATGGGGTAGGAGGGTGGGAGTGGTTCTTGTACAATCATCTCTGAAAGGGGAATCTGGCACAAACTCCAATGCCTAACCTGAACTTCTCCTGGCCGCTCTTGTTCTTTCTGTCATTCTGTTCTCTTCTCCTTGGATCAACTTCAGCCTGTTTCTCTGGACTGTCTCTACCTGTCATGGGCTGACTTGAGTTCACCCTGAAATTTCTTAGTTGAAGTTCCAATGCCTAGTGCCTCAGAATGCAACTGAACTTGATGACACGACCTTTTAAGTTTTTTTTTTTTTTTTTTGAATTATTATTATTATTGTGGAAAAAGTCACATAAAACATACTATTTTAACCATACTTAACTGATCAGTTCAGGGGCACCAAGTACATCCACAGTATCACGCACCTCTCGTCATCACCCATCTCCCGAATTTTTCACCTTCCTAAACTCCCCAGTTTAGCCAGTGTCCGCATTAAACACCCCTTCTCATCCCACCCATGTCCCTGCTGCTGCTAAGTCGCTTCAGTCGTGTCCGACTCTGTGCGATCCCATAGACGGCTGTCCCTGGGATTCTCCAGGCAAGAATACTGGAGTGGGTTGCCATTTCCTTCTCCAATGCATGAAAGTGAAAAGTGAAAGTGAAGTCGCTCAGTCGTGTCCGACTCTAAGCCACCCCATGGACTGGAGCCTACCACGCTCCTCCGTCCATGGGATTTTCCAGGCAAGAGTACTGGGGTGGGGTGCCATTGCCTTCCCCGACCCATTTCCCTGGCATCTATCAATGTACTTTCAGACCATGAATTTGACTATTCTAGGCACCTCACATTGTAGTTTAGTTGCTAAGCCGTGTCCAACTCTTTTGTGACCCCATGGACTACAGCCCACCAGGTTCCTCTGGCCATGGGGTTTCCCAGGCAAGAATACTGGAGTGGGTTGCCATTTCCTGCTCCAGGAGATCTTCCCTGACCCAGGGGTCAGCCCCGAGTCTCCTGCATTGGCAGGCAAATTCTTTACCACCAAGCCACCAGGGAAGTCAAGGTACCTCATATGGGTGAAAGCAAATAATATTTGTCTGTACCTCATGTCTATTGTAACCCACTCCAGTGTTCTTGCCTGGAGAATCCCAGGGACAGAGGACTCAGAAGGAGGATTAGCAGCATGTCTATTGTAATCCACTCCAGTGTTCTTGCCTGGAGAATCCCAGGGATGGGGGAGCCTGGTGGGTTGCCATCTACAGGGCCGCACAGAGTCAGACATGACTGAAGTGACTTAGCAGCAGCAGCAGCAGCGTATCTATTGTAACGACAGGATCTTTAAAGAGATAATTATGGTTAAATGAAATCATAAGGGTGAGCCTACGTTCTATTAAAACTGCAGATGTCCTTCCAAGAAAAAGAGAATAGGATACAAACACCCACAGAAGGAAGACCATGTGAAGACCAGGGAGAAGACAGCCATCAGACAGCCATCGCCAAGCCCAGGAGAGAGGTCCTCAAAAGAAACGGACCCTGACAACACCTTGATCTCGGATGTTAGCCTCCAGAACCGTGAGGAAATAAATGTCTGTTGTTTCAGCCACATCACCTGTGGAACTCTCTTATGTCAGCCTGAGCAAACTGATGTATTACCTCTTTTTTGACAGCAACTTATCTTTTAAGCCTGGCATTTGCTGGATTTAATAATTTTTTATTTTGTGTCATGGGTCCCTATGGATCATTTCTCAGAATAAAATTTTCAAATATATAAAACATAATGCATAGTATTACAGAGGAAACCTATAACTGAAACACAGTTCTATCTGTGGGCCCCATGGGGGTTCATGGGGTCCAGAATACAAACCCTCATTTGAGCGAAGCTATTTTCTTTCATTCCACAGGTGCCCAGTCCACTGCCTGACCTGGTTCCTAGCACTTCCAACACCACTGGATGCGAGAGGAACAGTACCTTGGTTGTCAAAGTGAAAAGTGAAAGTGAAAGTCACTTAAGTCGTATCCAGCTCTCTGCGACCCCATGGACTACACAGTCCATGGAATTCTCTAGGCCAGAATCCTGGAGTGGGTAGCCTTTCCCTTCTCCAGGGGATCTTCTCAACCCAGGGATCGAACCCAGGTTTCCCGCATTGCAAGCGGATTCTTTACCAGCTGAGCCACAATGGAAGCCCACTATACACAAAATAGGTAAACAATAGTGACCTACTGTATAGCAGGGAACTATACTCAGTATCTTTTGCATGCGTGCATGCTAAGTCGCTTCATTTGTGTCTGACTCTTTGAGACCCTGTGGACTATAGCCCTCCAGGCTCCTCTGTTCATGGGATTCTCCAGGTAAGAATACTGGAGTGGGTTGTCATGGCCTCCCCTCTGGGGATCTTCCTGATCCAAGGGTCTCTCATGTCTCCTGTGCTGGCAGGAAGGTTCTTTACCACTAGCCCCACCTGGGATGGTTTCCCTCATGGCTCAGACAGTAAAGAATCTGCCTGCGTTGCGGGACACCTAGGTTCAGTGCCTGGGTGGGGAAGACTCCCTGGAGAAGGGCATGGTCACCCACTCCAGTATTCTTGCCTGGAGAACTCTCATGGACAGAGGAGCCTGGTGGGCTACAGTCCATGGGGTCACAAAGCGTCAGACAAGACTGAGCAACTAAATACAACACAGCACAGTACCACCTGGGAAGCCCCATTACCTTGCAATAACCTATAATGGAAAATCATCTGAAAAATAATACTAACTCTTCACTTTGCCATACACTTGAAACTAACACAACATTGCAAATTAACGAGGCTTCAATAAAAATTAAATTAAAAAAGAATAAAAGAGTAGATTCCATGGAATTAAGCTGTCATAAGCTAAAGACCCTTCAATGGGAAGATGAAATGTTAATATACTTGTGAGGCCCATGTCATATAAGAGACACTGAAGAATCTATCACTAGACGTCCCAGGAAAGGAAGCACGGATATAGACAGCCCACTGGTATTCTATGTCAGAAAAAGACATACTTCCAAATAAACTTGTTTCAAAGTGTTGCTCCTTCTCCCCAAATAGAGGTCTGAAGAGCCAGACCCATATTTGCTCCAGGCAATTGTTGTGTTTCTATCACTTTCTGTCTTCCGCACCTCAAATTGTGATCAAAGTCTGGCTAAAACAGATTGCCACAGAATTCCACAGGCTTTTACATATCCCTGCTCTTGCTTCAAAGCTGAGTTGGGGTGTTTGAGTCTGAACAAAAGAGGTTTGAAGTGTTGAAATCTCAAAAAACTATTTCTCTCCCCAGGGATATAACAATTTGGTATCAAGCTAGGCAGCAGGGAAAAATAACAGTCATAAAACGCTTCTCATTTTTCCTTAAGTAACTTAAAATTTTAAAGAATAATTGTGGAGATTAAAAGCAGCTATTTACTTTTAATTTAATAATTCAGTTATTTTTTCTCCCTTTATTAAAAAAAAAAAAAATGTCTTCATTAATTCACTGGGAATTTATGCATCAAACCCAATCTTGGTATCAGGTTTCTTTTTGATCTAAGATCAGTGCTTCTTGGATGAATCTGATAGACAGTTGCTCAGAAAACTCAAAGATCCTTTAGCTCTGCTTTGCTAATATTGAAAAACTTTCTTCTCTGTCAGTTGCTCACATAAGCCATGAACTTGGGTGGAAGGCAAAGGTCTGGATTTTGGAGTCAAACAAGCACGGATTAAATCATAGCCCAGGCGTTCCATAACTGTGTGACCTTGGAACAAATCACTTAATCTTGGCAGGAGTCCTCAATTTCCATATCTATACAACAGGAATAGTTATTTCATGGAGCTTCTATGACTATTAAATAAAATATATTTGAATTGCCTAAGGGCAGGACTGTGCCTGGCTAGGGCCTCTGCATCGCACTATTCCAGGGAATAAAACTTACACAGCAAAAATGCATTCTATGCATAATTATATTAATACATCTATCCGTGTGTTCAGTCGCTCAGTTGTGTCTGACTCTGTGCCCCCATGGACTGGAGTCTGCCAGATTCCTATGTCCATAGAATTTATCCAGGCAGGAATCCTGTCCTGAATATTCATTGGAAGGACTGATGCTGAAGCTGAAACTCCAATACTTTGGCCACCTGATATGAAGAACTGACTCCTTAGAAAAGACCTTGATGCTGGGAAAGACTGAAGGCAGGAGGAGAAGGGGACAACAGAGGATGAGACAGTTGGATAGCATCACCAACTCGATGGACATGAGTTTGAGCAAGCTCTGGGAATTGGTGATGGACAGGGAAGTGTGGTGTGCTGCAGTCCATGGGGTCACAAAGAGCCGGACATGACTGAGCAACAGAACTGAACTGAAGAATCCTGTAGTGGGCTGCCATTTCCTACTCCAGGGGATCTTCCTGATTCAGGGATCAAACCCATGTCTCTTGCATCTCCTACACAGGCAGGTGGATTCTTTTCCACTAGCACAACCTGGGAAGCCCTTGTCTATTCATATATATTATTGTGTATTTCATGTATACAACCGTATAATTGTGTCTATGCATATATGCTTGCATATGTTTACATACACGTAAGCACAGATAATTCTGTGAAAAATTGTATCCTATGTAGATGTTACTCCTGGGATTTTGCAACATGGTAGTCTTGCCTGAGAAAGAGTCAGACAATAGCTTTATTTTAAAAAAAGAAAAACTTTCTTCCATCTACCCAAGAATGCTCATTTCCTCTGTGTGGATTCATGGCTTATATCAATCGCACCTCCTCTGATTCTCTCAATTTCCTGGGGCAAATTGGGTAGGGCAGGAATGAGCGCTACTACTCTAAGATATGTTGCAGGAACTCTACTCAATAATTTGACCTATATGGGACACAATATTTTTTTAAAAGTGTGGGTACATGTATAACAGGGAGGCCTGGCATGCTGCGATTCATGGGGTCACAAAGAGTCGGACACGACTGAGCAACTGATCTGATCTGATAACAGATTTACTTTGTTGTGTAACAGAAACTAACACAACATTGAACATCAACTGTGTGTGTGTGTGTGTGTGTGTGTGCGTGCGCACACTCGCTTCAGTTGTGTCGCACTCTTTGTGACTCTATGGATTGTTGCCTGCCAAGCTCCTCTGTCCATGGGGTTCTCCAGGCAAGAATACTGGAGTGGACTGCCATGCCTTCCTCTGGGGAATCTTCCCGAGCCAGGATCAGAAATTAACTATATTCCAACAAAAAACTGTTCAAAAAAAGATGTGTTTCAGGAGTGAGGTAACAATGTAGAGGCCCTAGAGAAATGCTTGGCACATATTAGGTTCAAAAACTTTGTAATGAAAATACAAAATGTGTGGCTAAGACACGACTGACTGGATGAATTAACAAATGTATGAATGCCCCGCATGATTTTCCAGATCCAGTAGTTTAACTATGTTCCATGACCCATTTCCCCCTTCCTCTAGTCCACCCTTTTCTATGAAATATGCTTCTTTTTGCCTTTCCTAAGGAAGCTGCACAAATGTCAGGGGCTGTTTGGGAAAGATGACTCACAACTGTGAGTGCTAAGAATAACCATATTAGCAGTTCCTCCCAGATCTGTTTCATTACTACGCTGTGGGTTCGATGCCAATTGACCAAATCAGGGCCAGGCACCTGCCTGCTTCTGAGTCTCTCACTGTCACTGCCTGCACGCGTGCACGCACGCATGTGTGTATACGTTCCTTTCTCTCCAGATCGCTTACCCTATCTTCTCTTCTCTTTTGAATTCAGTAGGGAAACCACAGACCTTGGAATTGGCAAACCTGAATTCAAAAAGTGCCCTTCCCACTTATTCTTTAGATAACCTTGTATGTTAGTTGCTTAGCCGTGTCCAACTCTGCAACCCCACGGACTGTGCCTGCCAGGCTCCTTTGTCCATGGAATTCTCCAGGCAAGAACACTGGAGTGGGTTGTCATTCCCTTTTCCAAGGGATCATCCCAACCCAGGGATGGAACCTGAGTCTCCTGCACAGCATGGCAGATTTTTTAACCATCTGAACCACCAGGGAAGTCCTTG
The DNA here is from genome assembly GCA_935064755.1 of Tragelaphus eurycerus. Taxonomy (NCBI): domain Eukaryota; kingdom Metazoa; phylum Chordata; class Mammalia; order Artiodactyla; family Bovidae; genus Tragelaphus; species Tragelaphus eurycerus. Next base: position 4,170,924 of record CAKXYN010000083.1, read on the forward strand.
AATAACCTTGGGATCTGATTAATATTCCATTTCTCAGCTTCCTCATCTAAAGGAAGAGGAATAATATTTACCGTGTAGCATTTGCAGGAATATCACATGTGACTGCGTGCGCCTTTTCAAATGGACATGTTCTTTATCACTGCTGCTGCTATTAATCTAATTGATCCTAGAAATAACTCTCGAGGGTAAATGTTACTTTTAGCCCCACTTTACAGACAAGGAAATTGAAACTGAAGGGTGTCAAAGGTACATGTTTTAAATTGCACAGCTAGGAAGCTGGCTGATTTGACTCCAAATCAGAACTCATCCCATCTGTCTCTCTGGGTCTAGAGCTCTGGCTGTGACACAAGGTTATCTTCTATTCCCCTCACTTCAGGGAGAACCAATCCACACTACTAAGATGCAGACTGTGTGTGTATGTGTGTGTGTGTGTGAGAGAGAGAGAGACAGTGTTTGAGTGCGCGTGCGCGCGTGTGTGAGTGAGATTTTTGCTTCTGTCAATATCCATCTCTGACTATTTCTCTAAGTACAGAGCTTCTCTTGGTAGCTGTTGAGACATAAATCAGACCATGCTGAGAGTGTGTATGTGCTAGCGAGAGAGAAATGGCAGAGGGAAGGTGACATAATATTGTAATTCAATACTTAATATCTCCAAAGACATGTAATACATCCTCTTGATATTTCCAGAATATATTTTCTGGAAACTGGACAATAATTCAAATTAATGCTAAGCCTAAATCTAATTGTTTTATGACGCTACAGAGCACTACATGGGGCAAGGCTTCCAAAAACCAGAGGTTCCAACAGTCGTGTTGATGGAACGGGTTTCAGCCTCTGGCACAGATGAGAACAGCTGCCTAAATATAGAATACTGGTACCCGGAGCAACATTACAAAGGAGGCTCGGCTTCGTTCCATGTTAGGCACGCCTACTATGAATTCTGGGCAAGATAAGGAGAGAAAGGGTAATATTTGTATTTGAGGACCAGATGGTCTTGAGGTTCAAACGAGATAAAGGATGACTGAGATCTACTTTTCCGGTAGATGTCATGTGAACCCTGAGTTCTTCCACTCTGTCCCCAGCAGGAGGGGGTTGGGATGCAGCTTCAGAGAGCCAGGTTCTGGAGTCAGACAGGACTAGCTGGAGCCCCAACCCTGCCAGCTGACGGACTTATGCCAGTTACCTGACTTTGTGAGCCTCGGGGCTCCTTTTCTATCAAATGTGGACAACAATAACTACCACACCCGCCACACACCACACTGAGATGTCACAGTCAATGTGGAAAGCAAGGCTGCTGAAGAATATATGGAATCTGATGTCAAGTCTAAAATGAACAAGCAGTAATTCAGGTGTGTGTGTGTGTGTGTGTGTGTGTGCATATGTGTATGTATGAATCTTTGTCAGTATAGGAAGAGTAAAAATTCTGGAGAGGTCTACATTGAAAGAGTTGTCAACCAAACAGATCAAGGCCAGGAATATGAATAAAGGCATATTTAACACATACGTCACTCACTCTTACATTACTTTTCATACTAAGAGCACTGCTGCTACAATTACTATTGCTAATAGCAGTATACCAACAACTTCAGAAGACTAAGAGAAGAATGAAAGTAATACAGTCCATCCTAAAGGAAATCAACCCTGAATATTCATTGGCAGGGCTGAGGCTGAAGCTGAAACACCAATACTCTGGCCACCTGATGTGAAGAGCCAACTCACTGGAAAAGACTGCAGGCTGGCGGAGAAGGGGACGACAGAGGATGAGATGCTTGGACGACATCACTGACTCAATGGACATGAGTCTGAGCAAACTCTGGGAGGTGGTGAAGGACAGGGAAGCCTGGCATGCTGCAGCCCATGGGGCCACAAAAAGCTGGACACAACTGAGCGACTGAACAACAACAAAATGCATGTATAAATAATACTGACTCAGACACATAGTAGGTGGCCAAAACGTGCTTCCTATGTCCTTGTTTGTCCTTGATAACTAAGGAATGTGTTCTTCCCTTGAACTAGGAGGGGCACTGGGAAAAGAAAGGCAGCAACTGACTAACTGGCTCTGCTCCTGCTTCCACGCATGACCTTCTTAGCCCATCCACCCCTTTGCCTTTGCTCAGGTTGTTCCCATATCCTGGAGCATCCTCCTCACCTTACCTGTCCTCCCAGACCCAGCCACAGTCAATTCATCTTTCCTGGTTCTCTCACCTGGAAGTGGCCTGTCCATCTGCCCCAGTGGCCTGGCATATGCAGCTCTCCACTTACATGATTCTCACTATGAATGGATTTGAGTTTCAGCACACCCTTACTGAGTATTCCTCATGTGACAAGGTTTAGGCAGGCTTATGTCTTTGGAAGAGATTGAACTATCCAAGGGACCACCCATGTTTAACTCATCTTCAAATCGTGGTTCCTTAGCACAGTGTGTTTGGCACTTAGCAGGTAAACAGTAAACATTTTGGATGAGTGGATGGAAGGACAGACGGATGAAGTAACAAATGGTGTTCTCAGCTCTTTGAAGAACACTGCCTCAGATGTTACCTGAGAACAAAAGAAGCAGATCAAATGAGTCAATCCTAAAGGAAATCCACCGTGAATATTCATCAGAAGGACTGATGCTGAAGCTGAAGATGCAATACACTGACCACCTGACGCGAAGAGCCCACTCACTGGAAAAAGACCCTGATGCTAAGAAAGATGGAAAGCAAAAGGAGAAGGCCGAAGCACAGGATGAGGTGGTTGGATGGCATCATTGACTGAATGGACATGAATTGGAGCAAACTCTGAAGATGGTAAAGGACAAGGAAGCTTGGTGTGCTGAAATCCATGGGGCCGCAAAGAGTCAGACAAAATTTAGCCACTGAACGAGACCGCAGTTTTCCCCTATACTTTCCAACGGTGCTCCAAATTCCACTTGAGACTGACTAATGAGTCTTAGTAACAGGCAATGTTTGTTTAGCATTTAAGACACTGTGTAGAGCCTCTACACGCAATATCTTGTTTGATCCTCACAGTAAGAGGGTTTGGGGGTTCTGGAGTCAGACAGATCGTGAGTGTGGTCAAACTTACTACCAGCTATGGGACTGTTTCCCCATTTGAATAGAATTGCTTGTTTCCAAGGCAAACCATTCAATATCACAGTAATCCAAATCTATGCCCCAACCAGTAAAGCTGAAGAAGCTGAAGTTGAACGGTTCTATGAAGACCTACTGGAGAAGGCAATGGCACCCCACTCCAGTACTCTTGCTTGGAGAATCCCACAGATGGAGGAGCCTGGTGGGCTGCAGTCCATGGGGTCACTGGGAGTCGGACATGACTGAGTGACTTCACTTTCTCTTTTCACTTTCATGCATTGGAGAAGGAAATGGCAACCCACTCCAGTGTTCTTGCCTGGAGAATCCCAGGGACGGGGAAGCCTGGTGGGCTGCCGTCTATTGGGGTCACACAGAGTCGGACACGACTGAACTGACTTAGCATAGCATAGCATAGCATAGCATAGCATATGAAGACCTACAAGACCTTTTAGAACTAACATCCAAAAAAGATGTCTTTTTCATTATAGGGGACTGGAACGCAAAAGTAGGAAGTCAAGAAACACGCAAATTTGGCCTTGGAATATGGAATGAAGCAGGGCAAAGACTAATAGAGTTTTGCCAAGAGAATGCACTGGTCATAGCAAACACCCTCTTCCAACAAAACAAGAGAAGACTCTACACATGGACATCACCAGATGGTCAACACCAAAATCAGATTGATCATATTCTTTGCAGCCAAAGACAGAGAAGCTTTATACAGTCTGCAAAAACAAAACTGGGAGCTGACTGTGGCTCAAATCATGAACTCCTTATTGCCAAATTCAGACTGAAATTGAAGAAAGTAGGGAAAACCACTGGACCATTCCAGTATGACCTAAATCAAATCCCTTATGATTATACAGTGGAAGTGAGAAATAGATTTAAGGGACTAAATCTGATAGATAGAGTGCCTGATGAACTATGGACGGAGGTTCATGACATTGTACAGGAGACAGGGATTAAGATCATCCCCATGGAAAAGAAATGCAAAAAAGCAAAATGGCTGTCTGAGGTGGCCTTACAAATAGCTGTGAAAAGAAGAAAAGTGAAAAGCAAAGGAGAAAAGGAAAGATATAAGCACCTGAATGCAGAGTTCTGAAGAATAGCATGAAGAGATAAGAAAGCCTTCCTCAGAGACCAATGCAAAGAAATAGAGGAAAACAACAGAATGGGAAAGACTAGGGATCTCTTCAAGAAAATTAAAGATACCAAGGGAACATTTCATGCAAAGATGGGCTCGATAAAGGACACAAATGGTATGGACCTAACAGAAGCGGAAGATATTAAGAAGAGGTGGCAAGAATACACAGAAGAACTGTCCAAAAAAGATCTTCACAACCCAGATAATCAGGATGGTGTAATCACTCACCTAGAGTCAGACATCCTGGAATGTGAAGTCAAGTGGGCCTTAGAAAGCATCACTACGAACAAAACTAGTGGAGGTTATGGAATTCCAGTTGAGCTATTTCAAATCCTGAAAGATGATGCTGTGGAAGTGCTGCACTCAATATGCCAGCACATTTGGAAAACTCAGCAGTGGCTACAGGTCCAGAAAAGGTCAGTTTTCATTCTAGTCCCAAAGAAAGGCAATGCCAAAGAATGCTCCAACTACTGCACAATTGCACTCATCTCACTCGCTAGTAAAGTAATGCTCAAAATTCTCCAAGCCAGGCTTCAGCAACACATGAACCGTGAACTTCTTGATGTTCAAGTTGGTTTTAGAAAAGGCAGGGGAACCAGAGATCAAATTGCCAACATCCGTTGGCTCATCGAAAAAGCAAGAGAGTTCCAGAAAAACATCTATTTCTGCCTTTGACTGTGTGGATCACAGTGAACTGTGGAAAATTCTTCAAGAGATGGGAATACCAGACCACCTGACCTGCCTCTTGAGAAACCTGTATGCAGGTCAAGAAGCAACAGTTAGAACTGGACATGGAACAACAGACTGGTTCCAAATAGGAAAAGGAGTACGTCAAGGCTGTATATTGTCACCCTAGTTATTTAACTTATATGCAGAGTACATCATGAGAAACGCTGGGCTGAAAGAAGCACAAGCTGGAGTTAACATTGCCGGGAGAAATATCAATAATCTCAGATATGCAGATGACACCACCCTCATGGCAGAAAGTGAAGATGAACTAAAAAGCCTCTTGATGAAAGTGAAAGTGGAGAGTGGAAAAGTTGGCCTAAAGCTTAATTCAGAAAACTAAGATCATGGCATCTGGTCCCATCACTTCATGGGAAATAGATGGGAAAACAGTGGAAACAGTGTCAGACTTTATTTTTCTGGGCTCCAAAATCACTGCAGATGGTGACTGCAGCCATGAAATTAAAAGACGCTTACTCCTTGGAAGGAAAGTTATGACCAACCTAGATAGCATATTGAAAAGCAGAGACATTACTTTACCAACAAAGATCTGTCTAGTCAAGGCTATGGTTTTTCCTGTGGTCATGTATGGATGTGAGAGTTGGACTGTGAAGAAAGCTGAGCACAAAAGAATTGATGCTTTTGAACTGTGGTGTTGGAGAAGACTCTTGAGAGTCCCTTGAACTGCAAGGAGATCCAACCAGTCCATTCTAAAGGCGATCAGCCCTGGGTGTTCATTGGAAGGAATGATGCCAAAGCTGAAACTCCAGTACTTTGGCCACCTCATGCGAAGAGTTGACTCATTGCAAAAGGCTCTGATGCTGGGAGGGATTGGGGGCAGGAGGAGAAGGGGACAATAGAGGATGAGATGGGTGGATGGCATCACCGACTTGATGCACATGAGTTTGGGTGAACTCCAGGAGTTGGTGGCCTGGCGTGCTGCGATTCATGGGGTCACAAAGAGTCGGACACGACTGAGCAACTGAACTGAACTGAACTGACCTCTAGGGTTACTGTCAGGAAGAAGAAACCTAAGGAATGAAAAAAAAAAAAAAAATGAGAGTAGTTGGTATTCGTTTATACTCTACCTACATGCATGTTTGTTCCACAGAGTTATTCTGATTCCCATGTCATCTATGACGATATTGAAGGCAGAAAAGAAAGTTTATTGCCCAAGTCCACATAATTACTTAATTAGAAACCTGGTATTGAGTCCAAATACCCAGATTCTAGGTACTGTTTTTCATCTAAAACTGGCACTTTAGTTTTCAGTAGTCGGTGGAGTTTAAGTCTGAACTCGTCTATTCACATGGTTGGCAAAAGTTTATTGAGCACCATACCTATGCCAGGCCTGGTTGTAAGAAATGGGTATTCAGCAGGGAACACAAAGGACGCAGCACCACAGCACTTGGCCATAGAGAATGGACGAGAACATTAAACAAGGAAATGCGCCAACACGCACAGGACTACAAGTGAGAAGGAGCGCATCAGAGAAAGAAGCACACGGACTGCTGTGAAGACCCCGCGGGCTCCGTGTGCGCGGGGCAGGGGGCAGGAGGAGGGAAACGGAAAGAAAGTTTCTTGCAAATAATAATAATGATAACCTGAAGTTCTAAGGCAGAAAATTGTTTGGTTCTATTTTTGATTGAACCAGCAGTATAGCAAATGATGTAAACTAGGTGATGTGTAAGATTTGCATGTATTTTTGCTTTTGCTTTCAAACTTAATTGTCTGCTAAGTGTTTGAAAAAGCACAGTTAAATACCCAAACTAGGATTCCGTGTCTGAACCCAGCTCCATAGCGTAGTTGACAGTTTACACAACAGGATCAGGTTTTACCAAAGGCCACAAAACAGACCAAACACAGACTAAACATAATTTCACTTTTGCAAAGACCTAGTCAATTTTCTCTCTCCTTTTTTGTTGTTAAAATCATTTAGATGATGATACCCTTCTGTCTTTTTATAGATGGAGAATCCAGGGCGGTGTTTAAGAGCAGGACCATGGAGTCAGGCGGCCAGTTTTCATGTTCCAGCTGGGCCACAAACCAACCCAGTGATAACAATCCAGTTAAATGGGCCTTGGTTCCTCAGCTATAAAACTGTGGATAATAATCTCATAGGAATGTGGGCGGTAATGTATGCAAATTAAATTTCCCTTGTTTCAAATTACTCACTTTTAATGTAAATGAGGTCATCAATGTAAAGTCCTTAAAACAGTACCTGGCACATAATAAATGCTTAATTAGTGTTAGCTATTCTTATACAATTTCTACTTACATATATTTGATAACCCTGTTGTGGAATACAAGGGAATGTTGCCTTGTTCAAAATTACTTTGGCAAAAACAAACATAATAATAGGAACTCCTGCTTAAGCTTTGAATGTAAGTACAAACACAAGCTGGTTCTCTGACTCATTTCTATTTTCTGAATTGCCTGTTCTTCTGTGGACCTCAGTCGGGAGTCAGTCTTTAACCAGGCCATGGGTACATGCACATCAGACTGTGTGCGTGTATCATGGACACACAGCTCCTGTTGCTTCCAAGAGCTGCAAAGAAAGGACATTAAAAGTGAGTGATTTGAAACAACTGAAATTTAATTAAAAACAAAATTAAAAGTTGTTCCAAGCCCGGCGCTTCAGCCAGAAAGACTCAGAGGAAATTAGTAAGTGCTACTAATAGCTGGATTCAATTCACAAACCTCCATGAAGAGAGTCGGAGGAGAGAAGATGCATACTCTTTAGATGAAACAATTAAAGATCACTTCTGAGAAATAATCATGAACAGTATCCCAGGGCAAAAAGGAACATTATTTGCTGGTATGTTTCTTTGTGACTTTCTCATTTCCATTATGGGAAAGTGCCCTGAGATTTCCCCAAGTATCATCTTCTATGGTAATGGAGAGGGACATTGATTTTAAAAAGCAGACTTAAATGAGTCGGGGCAGGGTGGGGTGGGGGTGGGGTTCTTAAAAATAATCATTGTCATTTACTGCCTGAAATTCCACCTTACCAATTCATTTATCCTTTGAAATTTCAAATACTCAGCTTGCTTAGTAATATTCTCATTCCTCTCAAATTATGGATATCAAACAATGAGCTGACAAGTGTAGCTGGGAACTGGATGCCAGGATGGTTCCATGAGCTGGGTTCTGGGGAGCCACTGTGGATGGAATAGGAGTGGGCAACGTAGCCGTGTCTGAGATGGACTTGGGAGGCATGTCCCCGAGAGATCAGTCTTAGGGCAGCGTGGAGAAAGGCAGAGGAAAGGAAGCCTTGGGAGGAGCCAGGGAGATACAGGAATTGAGCTGAGGGCAGTAAATGAGGGGAGGAGGGAGATGTCAGGGACGAAGGGACCCGCGTAGCCATGCTGAAAGCTGTCATGAACGGTAGCCAACCAGAAATGGGGCAACCCCGCTTAATTTAAACCCAGTGGGGGTGGACAGGAAATGCCTCTGAACAAAGGAATGCTCAGGAGAGCCCTACTCTGCTGAGCATCAGATGGAATGGCAAAAGAACGCCTGGGCCATGGAAGACCTGGTCCCTGCCCACCCATAGAGCCTAACCTCATCCTTGCCCACCCAACCATTCTGACCCTGTCCCAGCTTCCCTGTCACTCAAGCGGCTTTGGATTTACTGTTCCCTCTGCCTGAAACACCTCCCCCCACCCCACCACACCCCCGCTTGTTCCCTTCACATCTCAGTTTAAAAGTCCTCTCCTCAGAGAGGCCTTCTCTGACCACCCTATCTGAGATAACATTCCAGTTCTCCTCTTTGTTTTAATTATTTTATACGGTTTTAATTATTTTCACAGCAGCTCTCATTTCTTTCATTGCTTGGACATATTCTATTATTTTGCTAATTTCCTTTGGCGTCTGTCTCCCACTGAGAATGAAAGCATTATGAAGGCAGGGGCCTATGAAATGTTTTTTCTTTTTGCAAGATAGCACTTCTACTGCTCCAGGCCACATAAGGATCAGGAAATAAATATCTGTTCCACAAGCGAGTATGTTCTAGAAAGATTAAGACATTGTAGGCAAAACATCTAGTACACTGCACTGCCATGTTAGCCACACATGATGACTTTCAGTCGATTATTTTTATAATTAACTAATATTATATTGATCTGGATTCTAATAGTATGCTTGATCCTGGGAGGGAGAAGGATAGTGACTTGAAAAAAGTCTGGAAGGGCTCCAAATTCCAATCTGCTGTCTCCCAGTGTGTTTGGAACTCCTGAGACTCCATAAGCATGTGCTGGTTGTATACATGGATCTTATTTGGAAAGTGAGGATGGGAAGAGTGTGACACTGGATGTGGCTGAGGGCTGACTCAGCAGATTGATAAGGGAAAGGGGGAAAGCTGAGATCAATTTCCTTTTGCACAAACTAGTCTCATTCTATCCTCAAACAAATTCTTTGAGGTGTTTGATGAATCCATCCAAACCCAACCTACCCTTAATGATCAACTCAACCTCTCCCTTCTCCAAGAATTCATTGAGATTTATTTTAGTAAGAATTCCCTCTTCTATTTCTGGTGTAGATTTGGAAACCATGCAGCTAATGTTTCTGGGGCTCAAGACAGGTGTTAAAGAGGCCATCCCACTGTTAGATCAGGAGATCTAATTCTGGATTTCAAAAGAAAATTGTAATAGGGATCATCACCAAATAACACAGTAAATGTCTCAAACTGACTTTTGAGATCTGCTGTTGTTTTTGTTTGTTTCGATGTCTTGAATGGGTAAGAGATCTACCATATACAGAGTTCCCACTCTGTGATGGATACTGTGACAAAATCTGGAGGCTATCAAGGTGGAGGAGAGAGATCCCACTTGAAAGTAGTGTATGGGTCAGTTGGGGGATAATCGGACACACAGTTTTCCACAGCCCATCGTCGGGGTTGTGATGAAGATGAAACAGAGAGGACAGAGCTGGGGCCCTTGCCTCCCCTGCAGAGTCAAGGTGGCCACATCTGAGCTGAGTGCCAAAGCACAGAAGAAGGCAGCAGCTAGGAGGAGTTGAGGGAACAGAGGATTTAGGTAAAATGAAAGAAGTGGCTGTAAAGGAAAAATCAAAGAGAACCTGGGCCTTCAGGAAACAGCCATCTCATTTGGCTGCAGTGCTAAAGAAATGGGAAATAAGCAAAGATAAGGCTGAACATATTTTCCACTCTCACATTCTACAATTCAGAAAACTGTCAAGCTGGCTGCTTTGCCACATGGCCACGGTGTGGCCTCACCCCTTCGTTCTCTCTCTCGAGGAGGCAGAAGCTGCCATTGTTAATCGATTCCATATTTCAAGTGTGACACCAGTTCTGGTTGCTGGGCCCCTGGGCCTCCCTTCAGGCCTCTGCTTCCACGGCAGGCCCCGTGCCCCGCATTGAAGTTTCTGTAGGAAATGGCCACCCCCAGAGCTTTCGCACTCGCTGGTCTCGTCAGCAGCTGTGTGGGGGCCGAGATTGATCACTCTTTCCATCCTGACCCAGAGGCCGCGGTGAAACTTCACCTGAAATATTACTCAAATGATTCAAACCTTTAGAAGTTCAGCTTTCAGAGAGCTGGCAAATTAATTGTGTTCACAGACCACAGTGACATCTCTTGCAAATAATTTCCATCCAGGTACGATATGTAAAGGTCCTAAGACCATGTGTTCTTCAAAGTTGTTTGCATTTTTCTTTCCTTTCTTCTTTTCCCCTACAAACATAATCAAGAGGTGGGCATCCAATTCTTGATCTCACGTAGGAAAGCTGGTGCATGAGCAGAACGATAATAATAAGCTTTTGGGTGTATTTAGCATGACCAGGCTCTTGCATTTAACAACCACCTAATTCTCATGATTCCAGTCTGATTTCTGATGCATTAGCATCCATGTTTTTTAGAAGATGAAGTAGCCTCACAGTAAAGGTGAAGTTAGAACTGGACTGTGCACTCTGCTGTTAATATTCATGCCACCCACAGCTTGGCAAAAGTACTCTTACTTTGATGTTTGGGGTCACCAACCTCTAAGGGATCCCAGGAAGTGGCGCCAAGTAGCCTTTGACTCCTTCCCCTCCTTGGTTCCTCCTTACAATGAACTGCTAAGCTTCCTTGCTCCAGTTGTACGCTGCTGCTGCTGCTGCTAAGTCACTTCAGTCGTGTCCGACTCTGTGTGACCCCATAGACGGCAGCCCACCAGGCTCCCCCGTCCCTGGGATTCTCCAGGTGAGAGTACTGGAGTGGGCTGCCATTGCCTTCTCCAGCTCCAGTTGTATAGGACTCCCTTATCTTCACTCTCACTTCTTCTTTTTTTCCCTTCACATTATTGGCTGCCCTGGGTCTTTGCTGTAGCACCCGGGCTTCCTAGCTGTGGTGCATGGGCTCCAGAGGATGCGGGCTCAGTTGTGGCACATGAGTTTAGTTGCCATGTGTATGTGGGATATTGGACTTCCTGAGAGGTGCAGTGGTCAAGAAGCTACCTGCCAATGCAGGAGATGCAAGAGACGCGGGTTTGATTCCTGGGTCTGGAAGATCCCCTGGAGTAAGAAATTGCAACCTGCTCCAGTACTCTTACCTGGAAAATTCCATGGACAGAGGATCCCGGTGAGCTACAGTCCAGGCTGAGCACATGTGTACATGGGATATTACGTGGGATATTAGTTCCCCAACTAGGGATTGAACCCGTGTCTCCTGTATTGGAAGGCAGATTTTTAACCACAGACCACTGGGAAGTCCTTCACTCTCACTTCTTATTCAGACATTAGCAGACAGACTAAACGTAACAACCCCTTAATAAGTGGCTTGCCTTCTGTCTTGGCACCTCAGACTCAGCTTCTGCACCGTGGTCGGTGCATCCACAGGTCTGTATTGAATCCTGAGCGTGAACTGGAGATTTCACAAGAACAAGACACCTAGAGTCCTTGCTCTTAAGGGTTTAAAGTAGCATGATCAGAGGCTGTTGTTTTCCAGGTCTCAACTGTGTGCCAAGACCTTGTCCAGTGCTTCATATATAATCATTTTATTGTACTTGGAGGTGATTTACCATTATTATCCCCATGTCAAAGATGAGCAAACAAAAGGTTTAGAAATTAACTAATTCCATGCTACACAGCTAGGGAATATTGGAGACAGATATTGAACTCAGAGTGTGTGAATCTACAGCCCAGACTCTTAACCAATGCTATGCTATGCTAAGTCACTTCAGTCGTGTCCGACTCTGTGTGACCCCATAGACAGCAGCCAACTGAGTTAGGCATCAAATAAGCACTGGTGAATGTGTTAAGTGCAGAGAAAAAAGTTCAGCATCATTTCATAGGGAGACCTAACTTACAACAGGAGAGACTGATGAAGACGATGATGTCAATAAAAACTAGTATCACCCAGTGTTTCCTACCTGCCAAACATGCTACTAAATATCAGTGAGATATTATCTCATTTAAATTTCCTAAGTGGGAGTTATTAATATTATACCCACCCTACAGATTAAGAAATACACCAGAGGTTTAAGTAACATTTTGCAACATCAAATAACTATTAGGAGAACCAGCAGTTGAGTCCAGATATAACTGACTCTATAGCCTGAGCTCCGAATTAACATACCGCATTGCCTTTTAAGCAACACAAAAGCTTAACACTTTAAGCTATTCACAGGTCCTTGCTTAAAGCTCTTTAGCAGCTTCATGACCCGTAAGCCTGACACAGAAACCCGTGCTTTTCCCACCTGCCCCTTCTTTTAGACTTGTGCAAGCCTCATGGATCCCCAGATGCTCTGGATTCTCTCTGCTCTCCTGTCACACCTTTGCTCATACTCTTGCCTCTCCTGGGAAGGTCATCCTTCTTGTCCTCATTCTCTCTCTCCATCTCCAACAGAGTATAGAGTCTCACTTCAATCCCTGTCCATCCAGCTTCCTCCGATGGGACAAATCCAAGGCAAAACAAATCCTCTGGCTCCCTGAATGTTTACCCAGATCTGCCCAGTGGAAAACACCAGGCTTCCCTGGCAACCCTGGTGACTCTTATCTGGATGTCCCTTCTGGTCCAGATTATGATATGCCTTCTATCACTGTCTTTGACTTTATAGATATTCTGTCACTTTAAATAGTAAGTGTAATCCCTTTGGGGGGCAAGCTTAGCATTTACAGAGCATTTATTTGAGGCTATTTTCATACTACTTTCTATTTCAACCTCATCAACGCCCTGTGCAGTAGAAGCGAAAAGCTGTACTTTTACAGATGGTGAAGCTGATAGTTCCGAGATATGAGGTGACTTGTCCAAGATCCATAGTTAGTAAGTGGAGGAGTGCAGATTTGTGCTGGAGGTTTTCTGCTAACCCTGGAGAAGGAAATGGCAACCCACTCCAGTGTTCTTGCCTAGAGAATTCCATGGGCAGAGGACCCTGACAGGCTACAGTTCATGGCGTCACAAAGAATCAGACGTGACTGAGCAACTAACACTAAAGCTTTCAGCTTCCACATCTTGCATCCTTTCCCCTACCTCAGGTTCCTTCAGAGATGATAGTATCTGAGTGAGTTCCAGAGTGTGGGTCCTGGCACTGCGCAGACAGCAGTGTCAGATGGCAGTCCTGCTTGGCGGATTCCCTGGTAAAGTCCAAATGAGAATCAGGGTGAGATCAGGGGAGGGAAGCCAGGGAAACTTCAGGAGTAGTCCAGGCTCTGGGGATGGTTCCAGCTAAGGGTGAGATGCCCAGGGACTTTAGCAGAGCTTCAGGAAGTTGCCAACAACTCCCCTCCCTCCAAAACAATAAATAAATAAATAAAAAGAAAAACAAGCCAAGGCGATGCTGCTGTAGATATATTTGGCTTAGATAATCTAGAGGGGTGGCTAGGGAGGAAAGCCAAACAGCAAGGCTCTGCTGGGCAGAGATTTGGGGTGGATATGGTGGGGGCGGTAAGGAACGAGCAGGGGGAGGCAGAGAAGCAGAGGGGAGGCACAGGTTTTAATGATTCCTCCCATCTCATCATTTCCTTCTGAATATGATGCATCCTCCCCCTCTCACACGCTCACTGGCATCTGAGATGCTCAAGGGCCCTCAGCAGCTAAAGCTGGGAGTTAGAGACCGAGAGGCATCGTTTCCACTGCAGCCCCGCTACCCACTGCTTTCTGCTTCACACTAGCATCCCGGGGAGCCCGTGGTCCCAGCACAAGCTTGGCTGTGATCCTTCTAAGCTTTCTTCAAATGGCAACTTGTGGGCTGTGAAAGGTTTGCTCAGCTGCTTCTGCTCCCAAGATCCCTGCTCAGGAGGCTGCCTGGCTACAGACTGTCCCAAAAAAGAGTAGAAAAACAGAGGACTGAGACGCTAAGGGGATTGTTTCATAAAGACTCCAGAGGCCACAAATCCAGTGGGAAGAGTAAAGGGGGACTTTGAACCCCAATATTTGTCATTCTGCTGTTAGAATACGAGACCAGGGAGGGATTTTAAGTACCACCTTTTTCCATTTCTCCCATTTTACAACGTCAAAACCTAGAAAAAGTCTAGAGAAATAGAGAGTTGCCCAAAGTCCAGGTGAATTTGTGGACTAGCTAGAACCCGATCTTGTCATTGAATAATTCTCTGTCTACCACATTTCATGGTTGCTCATTTGTAACAATTCTGCCCATCCCCTTACTGCCTGTGTGATGCTGAAGTGGTCACATAAACTCCCTCAGCTTTAGTTTCCCTTAAATTTACAATGGGGAAAATGCCTGGATCTACTACATGTGGTAAATTCCATGTTGCAATTCCCCTGGTGGCTCAAACGGTAAAGAATCTGCCTGCACTGCAAGAGACTCGGGTTCCATACCTGGGTCAGGAAGATCCCCTGGAGAAGGAAATGGCAACCCACTTCAGTATTCTTGCCTAGAGAATTCCATTGACAGAGGAGCCTGGCAGGCTACAGACCATGGGGTCGCAAAGAATCGGACATGACTGAGCGACTAACACACTACATGTGGTAACGGAATTAAATGAGGTAATGCTTTGCAAAGCACTAAGCGTGAGGCCCGGTGCTTAGCAATGTTCTGTAAATGTTGCCAATTCACAGCGCTGTTACTATCACAATCACAATCAATTGCTAGAAGGCTTAAACAACAGGATGCAGTGACAACTGTCCATGACCGCCCCCCCACACCCCGGGAAGCCTGTGTTGTACATCACCTACCTCCAGGGAACATCAGTGGCTCAAGACCCAACTCAGGTATTGCCTCCTGCCTCCTCCAGACATCCTCTCCTTGGCACCCCATCTGCAGCCTGGGCTACTTGGCTGGCCCTCCTCTGTCTCCCAGAGAACCCAGTCCGTGCCCCCTTGAGATGTACCACACTGCTTGCCTACGCCATCTTCTTGGCAGTGTCTCACTGCCACCAAGTTGGGGGAGGCCAGAGATGGTGTTTTATCTATCTCTGCCACCCCAGCCTCTGAGCAGGCTGCGGAGGCTGATGAACTATATTTGTTGACCACAGGAAGGAGGGAGGAAGGAAGAAAACACACTATATATGAATCCGGAAGAGGTGTTGCTATTACTGAATTTTTAAATAATTTCTTCCTTGGGGCCAAGTTAAGCCTCTCTAAAATTGTACCTTCTACTTACCTGGCCATATCCATGAAGACCTCTTCCCAACTTCGTTATCAGCTTCATAAATAACAAAACACTGAACAAACAGAAAGGGAAGGCACAACATTCTCATCATCAGATCTGTTCTCACAGCTGGCCAAGTACTTCCACACTCATCAACCTCACTGACAATGATTTGAGGCAAGGAGCATCACCATCGCTTTTAGATGAGAAAAATAAGAATCAGGGCAGGTGAACGAATATGCCCAAGGTCACAAAGGAGAAATCAGAAGAACTGGCAATATAACTCACACCCCTTGGGCCACAGGTCAGCACACCTGACCTCTGTGCCATGCGCCCTTCTCTACCCTAGCACTGCACCCTTGCCGCAACGCTGCACCACTTTGCAAACACCACGCCAAGAATTATAGAGCATCCAACTCTGCATCCTTTAGCTCCGTCCCATCAAAGCTTCCACCTGCCTTTCTCTCCTCCTAGTCAAAAAGTCAAAGTGGCCTTCTGCTCACAGCAGAACGGAAAAGAATTATTTAATGCAAATAAATTAAAATGCCCCACCCCTTGCCACCACTCTCTGACCCCAGTTCCTACTAATATATTTTTGGACTCGACCTGCTATCAAAACACAGAAATTAGTCTCCAATTTTAGATGTCAAACTCAGTTATCCCTTCTGTTAAGAAGGGAAATTAGTAACAATTCATCCTGGTCGGAAGCCAAGCTAACATTGTAGCACAATGTGTCATTAAAAATCCCAGCCCAACTATCTGTTGTGATATCGTTAAAAGCTTGAGCATGTTAGCTTAGAATGGTTCTATGGGCTTTGTTCTCTCTCAAGTCCCCTGTCATCTTTAACCTGGGGATCAGTTACTATTTAAGGAAGAAATAGGCTTTGATGCATTTTTTCCTTCCGTGGTTTTGTGGATTTAGACTTTTCTAATGAAGAGAGTTGATGAAAGAAAAAAAAAAAAAAAAAAAAGAGGATTCCACTCTAGGGGGCCTCCACATCTCCCAGCACCAGCTCCAGGCCATTGCTAAGTGAGCTGTCCATTAAGTACAAGAAGAGGGAAAAGGGAAAAAGTTTTCACAGTTTATAATTATATTACCAGTTTCATTACAGATCTCATTTTAATTCTGACTGAAACCTCGCCTTGCCTTCTCCCGCACTCTCTCACGTACAGTTATTAACTCTGGGTTGGAGTTCAACCTGTTCTTCCTGATTTCAGCATATTAATATGGTTTATTGGCATTTCATTGCCACCTCCTCCCTGGGTGTTCTGAATCTCAGCTCAATTTATAGTTTCCCTTCTTCCTGGGCTCTGGGATAAAGCCTGTTTCCTTGTGGTGTTGGGGAGCGGGGGGCATGATGTGAGTTTGATCGGAGCTTCTTATCTTTGGGGATGGGAACAAAAACCCTGGGGAGTGAAGTCAATTATAAGAAGAGGAGGCAGCCTCAGATTTCATGCACTGTCATGCATCAGAACGTAGCTTCTCAGGGCCTCTGCGTCCACCTGCCTGCCCCCTCTGCCTTTATTCATTTCCCTCCCATCATTGTCATGTATACATACGGAGTCAGAATCTCCGCTAGGCTTCACAGTAACTCAGGAAAGGAATAAATGGTGGCTTTGCCCTGGAGGAAATTTCAGTCTGGCTATTACAATCACTTCATTTATTTATTTATTTTCATTCTACCAAAGCTTTGGAGGGGCACGCTGTTTTTTTTGGCTGCTGTCCTAGGTGCTGAATATAATGTGCAGAACAAACAAAGGTGATGTCAATCTTTAAGGAGCTCACAACTTAGGGGTGAGCCCGATATTAACTAGGTAAGAATATGATTACAAATAGAAAAGCATGCAATCAAAGAACAGAGCAGGGCTCAAGGAGAATGAATAGTTATGGGCCCAACAGAGGCTTTGATATGAAAAAGGGAGGTCAATCACTGTTGAGTAAATGAAATTTGTCTCAAGGAAAGTGAGGAGGTGAGAGCAATTTTGTGCAAGTGAGAACATGTGCAAAGGCCTTGAGGTAGGAGACAACCAAAGATATTCAAGGAAACAATTGGAGAGAGACTGGTAAAAGGTGAGGCTAGAGAAGAAGGTGGGGGCTGATTTTGCTGGAACTTAAAGGCCATGTCGAAGCATTCAGTCTTTATAACACGTACAAGTACAATAAG
Source organism: Tragelaphus eurycerus (assembly GCA_935064755.1). Lineage (NCBI taxonomy): Eukaryota > Metazoa > Chordata > Mammalia > Artiodactyla > Bovidae > Tragelaphus > Tragelaphus eurycerus. Next base: position 4,188,572 of record CAKXYN010000083.1, read on the forward strand.
AAGTACTTAAACAGTTTTATGGAAGGATGCAACATGTTGAGATTTTCCATTTTAAAAGATAGCTCTGTTTTCAATGTTGTGAAAATACTGGAGAGGTGCTTGATTTAATACAGGAGGCCAGTTCTTAGGATCATGGAAACTGTAACAATGACACATACATAACAATAACAGTGATGCAAATTAGACCACGGGGTTATTAGAAAGGTACAAATACAGTTCTATGCAATTTTCAAGGAAGGGGAGATTATTTCTGATGGGTGTTTTCTTTGAAGAAGTTTTGGGGAATTTGTTGAAGAAGTTTTTCTGGATAAAGGAGAAAATCAGACATGAGGAGGCTTGTACTACACGGAAATGAGGACATACAAGGCCAAGCAGTCCATCTGTCTAAATACCATTAAGTGTGTGCAAAGGAAAAGGCAGAGGTCATCTCAAAGAGCACCTTTACACATGAACATGCTCTATGGTACTCAAAGGTCTGAAATAAAAGCTGAATATTACAAAACAAAGCTCCAGATGACTCCAGAGAGCAAGATGACCAAGGACCTGCTTTCTTTAGACAAGTTGCTTGGTGGTTTGTGACTAAGCAGTCACCTTCAGTGTGGTGTAATTTCCACTTCCAAGAATTGAAACGACTTCTCCCATGTATTCAAATCACTGCACACTTGCTCTGAAGTCAATTACGAACCTCATTCCTCATTAACGGCACGGCCACACATTAGCTCACTCTCTTGGGTGGAAAGGCATAAAGCAGGGGTGCGAGCAAATAAATGTAGAGCAAGATTCATTGTATATAATGTTGTGTTCAAAAGCAGCTACGCATGGGGCATAGTAATGAACCGGGGCATCCTGACGATGAATGTTTCCACTTGATGATGTCATAGGCTGGTAAGGAACCCATAATCCCCAATTTCTCAATCACAGGGAACAGAGAAGACAGGAATACTACCTCAGTCCAACCCAAAAGTCAATGCCAAGACATTAACTTGACCTTAACAAATAGATATTTTTGCAGGGATATTTATGCCAAATGAGCATATCAACATAAAAGAACACAGCTTGCGTTTAGGTTAAAATGAAAGTGTTAAGTCATTCAGCTTTGTCTGACTCTTTGCAACCCCATGGATTATAGCCCACCAGGCTCCTCTGTCCATGGGATTTTCCAGGCAAGAATACTGGAGTGAGTAGCCATTCCCTTCTCCAGGGGATCTTCCTGACCCAGGGATGGAACCCAGGTCTCCTACAGTGCAGGCAGATTCTTTACCATCTGAGCCACCAGGGGAGCATGGTGGCTTCCATGATATGCTCACCAATGAGCACATCAACATAAAAGAACAAAGCCTGTATTCCGTAGAGGGGTATATTTAGTCAAGAGACATCACTGGCCATAACCCATCCCTGAGTCTCACTCCCTTTCTGAGCCTAGTCAAAGAATGAGTGATACTCAGGGATGAAGCAGTAAAGAATAAACAAACATACTCCAAAGGCCCTACGACTTTTAATGTTTTAACAATTTATATTCTGGTAAAATGGCTCCAATTTAAACTATTTGGTACCATAGCCAAACATACTCCTTTACTTTTCTTGTGTGGCTTCATAGAAATGTGGTCATCTATTTTCAGGAAATTCCCTATGATGGGGAACTCATCACCTTGCAGTGACCCCATTCTGATATTAAAAAGCATTATCACAACTACTAACATTAATACAATTTACAGAGCCATTACTAGACCTCAGGTCCTGAGCTCAAAGTCTTATGAGCATTATTTCATTTATTCTTCACAATAACTCTATGAGATAAATACTACTATCATCCCCTCCTTTATAGATGAGACTAAAGCTTAGCAAGTGGAGATATTTTCAGACTAATACTCAATTTTCTCCCATCTCTGACCACCCTCATAACCCATATAGCTCTAATTTTGCTTCCTGGGGACTTTCAGAACAAGCCTGCTCCCTTTTCAAGACAAATGTAACTGTCATGGTCATTTTTGTGAAGGCACGGCACATGGAAAAAGCACGGATAAGTGGTTTAGGTTGGCTTGGGCTTGCATAGCTTGCTTCACTTCTGTGTGTTAATCTGGCTAAATCTCTTAACATCTCTAAAACCTACCTTCCATGTATGCAAAAAGAGGATTCTAAATCCTGCCTCACAGTTCTGCTTTGAGAATTAAATTAGTAACTTTATGTAAGGTGTTTTGAACACTGCGTATTCATAACAGATATGCTCAATAATTTCAAGTTCACTTTTTGTCTGAGTTTCTTAAACACTTCTTACAGAATGATCTTCTTCCATCATTTCCTTAAGAAGCCATTACATGTTGACAAGGTTTTTCCAATCTCTTGGCTGCAAGTCCTTTATCTTGGATGTCTTCCAATATATCATTGACCTTCTTAAAGCACAATTGCCAGAACAAAACAGAACAGAAAACTCTAGGCATAGTGGTATCTATCTACACTAGAGTGGAATCATTTCACCTGTTTAATTTAGACATCTTATTCCTTTAAAAGTTGTGTTTTCTACTGGATTATTATACAGCTAGGATCTTGGGTAAACATATCCTAACATATACTGGAATCCTCAAGAACTGAAGAAACTAACATCTCAACTCATATGAGCTCTTAATGTTAACCAATATCTATTTATCAATAATGCTACCTGTAGGGCAATTTAGATGAAGCCCAAATCCATGTGATAAGAGCTGCTTTGTTATGAAGCATAGGGACCACTCATATGATATATTCAGTGTTATTGGCAATCACTGGAATTACACTATGAGGCAGCTCCATAAATTAGCATGGATCAAGTCAAAGATGGAAGAAAACAAAGCCTCTTACGAGGGCTGCAAGAGGTCTCAAGGAGTTATTACCCTGTTAGATGAAAGGAAAGTAACACAGAAATATTGATGAAGCTTTCAAACTTCTGATAAGGGACCTCCTCGAGTTCTTGTTAAGATCATTAATACTTGGGATCTACTCATAGAGAATATGGTTCACTAGTTCTGGGAATCATGAGACATTTGGGTTGTCTAACCCAAATGCAGATCACTTACAGGCCACAGCTGAAAAATCAATGCCAAATCCAGTCAATTTGGACACACACCTAGCCCATCTCTTCACTAGGTGCTTAGCAGAGCAAAAAGCCACCAGTGGCCTTGAGAAGGCCCAGACAAAGGAAAGGGTGATATTTGCCAAGGGCTTGGATGAGGACTCTGTTAGTATTTATTGCTCTTGCCAGCTGGGCTCTGGACAAGTACTATATCATACTGACCTTTTTGTGTAATGGGCAGAAAGTATCAAGTACAACTATGTTGTAACACAGGTACAGAATCCATTATTTCCCCCCTGAATACCAAACCCATTACTCAGCCACCTTCAACACTTCAGCACCATGGACAGCCCAAAGGCACAGGGTTGACTGAGCACTCTAAGAAAGGGTTGGCGGCAGTTTGGCAGCTTAAGCTTCATGGGGAAAGGTAAGAACAGTGAGAGCTGCCTCGGCCATGGTCCTTGGGTGGCCTTGTCTTGATGGATTCTCTCCCATTTGATGGGGGTTGCTCTCACCAGGACAGGCCTCATTATGACAGTGTTGCTGTTTATAACTCAGCCAGTGGCCTTGGTTGGGTGGAGGGCTATATTTCTATTTGGCTGTATAAATATATGTTTAAAAAACCACTGATTTATACACATGCATTCTGCATTCTTTATGTATGCTGTATCTGACTGCATTTACAAATATTAATGCCAAGTGATGGGAAGGGTTCAAGGAAGTAGGCACCACTGTCATCACTTCTTCTCTTGCCTCTCTGCAAAACATCCTCATATTTCCAGAAATCAGAGTTAGAAACCCTACCAACTTCAATATATATGTCTTTTGTTTTTCTTTGTTAGATCATGTCCCACCCTGATGGAAAGCAGATGTTTTTAGAAAGCACATAGTTGGGAGATAGGGATATCAAAGGATTACCCTATCCTTGAAGAAAATGGCAAAACTACTGTGATGTCAGAATGAGGCCAGAGATAAGTCAGACAGAGAAAGACAAATACTGTATGATAGCACTTTGATGTGAAATCCAAAAAAGACAACAAATGAGTGACAATAACAAAAAAGAAACAGACTCACAGAGAGGAAAAAAAAAAACAACAAAACAGTGGTTATCAGAGGGGAAAGGAAGGGAAAACAAAACAAAACAAAACAGTGGTTACCAGAGGGGAAAGGAAAAGGGGAAGGGGAAAGATAATAGGAGGGGATTAAGAGGTATGAAGTACTACATACAAAATAGATAAGCCATAAGGATATACAGTATGACATAGGGAATATAGCCAATATTTTACAATAACTGTAAATGGAATGTTGTCTTTAAGAATTGTTAATTACTCTGTTGTACTCCTGAATCTTTTATAATATTGCACATATACTATACATCAATAAAAATAATTCTAAAAATTTAAAGTAGGGGCTAGTTCACTATGGTGAAGTAGGAGCAATCACAGGATGCTTTAGTAGAAATCAAGGTGTTTCAGGGAAAGGAGGTGGACGTTCCTCTTTGGACAGAGCACACTGAACAAACTGGTGCCATTCTGTAAACACTGTAACTTAAAAATTATAGATAAAATTGAGTTGCAATGGAATAAGGGTGACAAATATACAGTAAGGCTCTCAAAAACATCTAATATATATCCAACCAGAAAAAGATTAAAAAAAATAATGGGACTTATATGGTGCTAAGTCAGAAGGGTGGTTATCCATGGTAGGGGATTCACTGGGAGGGCGTGTAAGGAAGCTGATAGTTCTGGTAATGTTTTATGTTTGATCTGGGTGAATTCATGTAAAAATTCATCAAGCTGCATACTTAATATGTCTTCTTTATTATATTTATTATAACTTTTAATACTTTTCAAAATGATAATATTAATAAGGACCTACTGCATAAGACAGGGAACTTCACTCAATAGTTTGTAATAATCTATATGGGAAAAGAATCTGAAAAAGAATGGTGTGTGTGTGTATAATTCAGTTTGCTGTACACTTGAAACTAACACAACATTATAAATCAACTATACTCCAATAAAGATTAATAACAAAAAAGAAGATGTGGTACATGCAAACAACGGGATAATACTCAGTCATAAAAAAAAGAAGGAAATAATGCCATTTGTATCAAAATGAATGCAACCAGAGACACTCATCCTATGGGAATTAAGTCAGAAAGACAAATATCATTTGATATCACCTACATATGAAATCTAAAATACAACACAAATGAACTTATCTATAAAACATGAATAGACTCGTGGATATAGAGAACAGATTGTTAGTTACCAAAGGGAAGCGGGTAGGGAAAGAAAGGAGTTGGGAGGTGGGGTTAGCAGATGCAAACTCATATATAGAATGGACAGACAACAAGATCCTATTGTATACAGGGAACTATATAAAACATCCTGTGATAAGCCATAATGGAAACGAATATTAAAAATGTATGTGCATATGTATTCTAAGTTGCTTCAGTCATGTCTGACTCCTTGTGACCCTACAGACTGTAACCTGCCAGGCTCCTCTGTCCATGAGGATTCTCCAGGCAAGAATACTGGAGTGGCTTGCCATGCCCTCCTCCAGGGAATCTTACCAACCTAGAGGTCTCTTACCTCCTGTGCACTGACAGGCAGATTCTTTACCACTAGCACCACCTGGGAAGCCCCATAAAAATGTGTGTGTGCACGTGTGTATACATGATTTTATATATGTATATATATCTTTGCTGTACAGCAAAATTTAACACAACATTGTGTATCAACTATACTTCATTAAAAATAAACTCTTTTCCCAAATGGAAGTGTATAGAGAAAAGCAATTCTTCTGTAATGTGTAACAAGGAAAAGTTATGATATGTGTGTTGTAAATTGTAAAACAAAAAATAAATAAATAACAATAATGCCAAGTGTTTGGGGAAACACATCACATCCTGCTGGATGTACGGAAACTGGAACCATTTTCCGGAGGGCACTTTAGCAATAGATATCAAGCACCTTAATCAGTTTCTTGGACCATGCTTTGCGAATGACTACAGCAACTACCGTGTCTCATTAATTCAAATTAATTGGGTGAAGAGTAAATGGTAGGATATAATATGCTTGTAAAGTACATTTACAGGGAATGAGATATGAGTATAATCCAGGACACTCAAGGAAGTTTCCACAAAGCTCATACAGTCTTCACAGTCTTCTTTGTCATAGTTTTTCATGAGCAAAGACTATTTTTCTGCGGGGTGGGGAGTGGCATATTTAGTTAGGAATAGCAAACTCTGGGGGATAGCGAAGGACAGGGAAGCCTGGCATGCTGTGGCCCACGGGGTTGCAAAGAGTCGGACATGTCTGAGTGCCTGAACAACAACAGCAGGATGCACAAGCTTGGTAAGAAACAGTAGGTTCTCTGAAGCACTTAATCTTTCTGCAAACTCACGTCTGAATTCTTTACTAACAAACCTTATCCTTGCCCATGGAATAAAAACAGTCTTTCGTTGTATTAAATAGCCCAGGATTCTAAATGATGGAGACCTTTTTTAAGGTCTTCAGATGCTCTCTCTAGTTTTGGCAACCTAATTCTGAGGTTGGGCATGTTCAAGGGGGGCAATGTTCATGGGAAACATTCTACCAGACAGGAAAGCCAGGTGCCTAGCAGGAGTGGGGCATCTCTAACGCTCAGCTCTTACCGTCTGCAATGAAGTGCTCAGGCACGTGCAGAGTCACCTTCACCGTGAGTGGACAGGACATCTGGCTGCCACACACCATGGCCAGGATGCAGGAGCTCACGGCAATCAGCGTCAGGGCGGTCTTGTTCACTGGGCTTTTCAGCAAACCTAGTAAGAGGAACACACACAAAGATAAATTTAAGTCCACAAGGTGAGGAAATAGGAGGAGCCTGGGGCTCAGGAATCCTGTTGTTTTCCAAATGGGAAGCAGGAAAAAGAAACCACATTCCCCAGTCTCTCTGCTTGCAATGACATCTAATGGTCACTTGTTGAGTCTTTTTATTTTTTTTTTCAATTGTATTATTTTTTTAAGTTTTAATTGAATCTATTAGAATGCTTTTTTTTTTTTTTTTTTTTAAATGCTCTATTCTTTTGGCCATGAGGCATGTGAGATCTCAGCTCCCTGACAAGGGATTGAACCTCTGGCCCCCTGCATGGGAAGGCAAAACCTTAACCACTGTACCTCCAGGAAGCTCCTTTTTTGGATCTTTAACCCACTGCAAAACAGGTTTATTATCCCTTTTGGTATAAATGAAAAGAAACAAATTTCCTCAAAATTGTGGCAATTCTCACTCCTCCCTTCCCAATTAGACTGATCATTCTTAATATTTAGATGATATTAAATTTTCTACTCTCTTTAGAAGCAATTGAGAAGATGCTGTGTTGTTGAACTCATAGGGCCAAAGGGAAGGAGCATGGGCTTTGGAGTTTGACCATTATGAGTTCAAACCTGGGCTTCAGTCCTCACTGGCTGTAGTTTCATTTTTGAACCTCAGTTTTCTTGTGCGAATGATGAGGATAATAATAAAAGTTCACAAGTGCTTGTGATTATCATGTGGCATGGTGTATATACAATGTCTGTCATCTAGAACAGTTTTACATACTGTTTGAGGCTGATCAGTTCAAGTTAATTTCCCAAGCATTTACTGATGACCTACTATGTGAGACACACACAGAGCAGAATAAGAATAGTTCTTGCTCTTCAAGAGCTTACAGGCTAGGGGCAAAGGCAGGCTTGTGCATGTACGCTAAGTCGCTTCAGTTGTGTCCGACTCTTTGTGACCCTATGGACTGTAGCCCACCAGGCTCCCCTGTCCACGGGGTTCTCCAGGCAAGAATATTGGAGTGGGCTGCTATGCCCTCCTCTGGGGAGGAGGGAATCTTCCCAACACAGAGACTGAACCTGCATCTCTTACGTCTCCTGCGTTGGCAGGAGGGTTCTTTACCACTAATACCACCTGGGAAGCCCAAAGACAAGCTTATCCACAGCTGATTAGACTCCAAGGCAAGTTGTGCTAAGAGCTACTAGAGAGGACACAGGATAGCAGCGGGGGGAGGGGGGACGTTGCTTGAGAAAACTAAAGCCAACTTCACGCATGCAGTAGAATGAGTAGATAGATTGGATCTGCATGGCAAGGAAAGCCAACAAAGAAATTCTGTGGACTATGTCCTGAGCTCACACTGGGTCTCATTATTCAGGCTCTACTATTCACATTTAATTTCAAGGCTTTGATTACCATTTCTAAAGCAATGTTTCCCAAATTTCTATTATCCTCTGGACTCTTATCTAGAGCAAACCTTTATGCCCAAACCTCCCAGACATCTTTCCCTGAAAATCCCCCAAGTATGACAAAATGACATGTTCAACATTGGACACATTACCTTCTCCTAAAAGCCTCCTCCTTTTCCTGGTCTCCCCAAAGTATTGAAAGCACCATCATTTAAACTGGCCAGAAACCTCGATGTCATCTTTCAGGCTCCTGTCTTCCTCCTTCAGGGCATTTAAAGAGCATGCGGTCCTCTGCATGCTATGCCCTTAGGGTTTTCACTTCTTTATCCCGCATCTCTTCTGTTGTTTGTTTGCTGGTGAGATGAGGGAGGTATGGGCACATTTTCGCTCCTCACTCCCTGGTGGAACCCCTTGAGCTGTTATACAGCATCTGGCCGTAGGATGTGGTCCATGCTGATTAGCCTGGCAGATATCTGGGGCTCATGGTGGGCCCCTCCACTCATGCCTTCTGTTACTCTCCTACCCAGCTAGCCCAGGTGCAGGCAGGGTCGAAGCACGAGAGTGATGCCACAGTGAGCACTTTCCATCATGTTCCTATTAGCATGGGAGTTATTTCTAGAAGTTAAGTCCACTTGTTTTCTTGTCTCCCATCCCTCACTGAGATTAATTATAAATGTGAATTCCTCTCCCTCCAGAGAGACAGATTTGTCTACATTTTCTGGGTTTCTTAAAATATCTTATTCAGACACCAGAATCTAGTAACTTGATGGTAAGCTCCTAGAGGGCAGGCACTGTCTTCTGCTCATCACTGTGTCCTGATGCTGAGTTCAATGTCTGGAATACAGTAAATAGATTAAAAACCGATTTAGGCACTCAGTCGTGTCCGACTCTTGTGACCCCCACGGACTGTAGCCTGCCATGCTCCTCTGCCCATGGGATTCTCCAAAGCAAGAATACTGGAATGGTTACTATTTCCTTCTCCAGGGGATCTTCCCGACCCAGAGATTGGACCTGGGTCTCCTGCATCACAAGCAGACTCTTAACCAAGAGTGGCTCTTTATGAGCCACCAGAGAAGCCCATACGGTAGCATCTCAGTCAATGCATCATCTGGTAGCATCTCAGTAAATGCATCATAACTTCCAGAAGTGATGATAACAATATCAGCAACCAGGCCCTGGCAGTGACCTATCAAAAAGCACAGCAACCATACACAGTTGACACTTAGATGGATGGACCTAATGGATACCCCGACAGCCCACTTTGGGATTCCTGTATGAATATCTGTTTTTATTAATAACCAGTGAGCTCCTTGAGGGAAGGGATCCCACCTTCACCATCTTCATGTCTCTCCTGCCAAGTTCACTGCCTAGAACCTAAAAATTAATTCATTTAAGATAAGGGCTTTATCTTTATTGCCAATCTTATCGAATAAGGCATGGGGTTTCCCTGGTAGCTCAGCTGGTAAAGAATCTGCCTGCAATGCAGGAGACCCTGCTTCAGTTCCTGGGTCTGGAAGGTCCCGTGGAGAAGGGATAGGCTCCCCACTCTAGTATTCTTGGGCTTTCCTTGTGGCTTAGATGGTAAAGAATCCGCTTGCAATGCAAGAGACCTGGGTTCAATCCCTGGGTTGGGAAGATCCCCTGGAGGAAGGCATGGCAACCCACTATAGTAGTCTTGCCTGGAGAATCACCATGGACAGCAGAGCCTGGTGGGCTACAGTCCATGGGGTCACAAAGAGTCGGACATGACTGAGCGACTGAGCACAGTGCACAGAACAAGGCATAGCCTGTGGCAGGGCCAATTCATCATCTGTGGTTGCTACAGTTAGTGAATACTAGTTAAACAGAGGAGTGGTTAAGATAAAAGGATGGTTCTGGTGTCAGGAGATGGAAAATCCCTAAACTTAAAAAAGGACCACATAAAAAACACACTTTTTTCCTCTCATCTGGGACCACAAGAAGCTGTTTCAAACTCTGGTGTTATCAACTGCTTCATAACTAAACAGAAGAATCAAGTTAACATCAGTGTTTTCCACCAGAAAGGGTATGAACTGGGGCTTGGTGCCTTGTGTAGGTATTTTCTTAAAAAGTCAACACATTACAACTAGCCTGGGTATTTAACAAGCCTTTCCCCATCCTGCCCCTAGATATTGAGTTAGGAGCAGCACTGAGCTTCCACTCCAGGCTCCATAGTGGCTGTTCTGAGAGAAAGAACATGTGAAGATGAGGCTGACATGAATAAACTCTTGGGAAGCTGAACCAGGTCCAGAGTGTAAGCTATAAAAAGTGCCTAGAGGCACCTGGCACTGGGGATGTGGACACCCTAGAAGGAAAACGGTGCCCTGTGGGTGGTCCAGAGGGCATCTCTCAGACTGGCTATTGCAGCAGTAGCAATGGCTGTAATCAAGACATTCTGCCCACTAATTAGCCAGTTATGGATGTACCACCCAGGCTCCCAGGGGCTGATTTCTGGCTGGGGGAAGAGAGTCGAGGAGCAGGAGAGGAACTGCTTGTGTTAGCTTCCTGGGCCCAGGCTGGGCCGTCCATTTAAATCTTCAGCGTAATCCAGGGTCTTTAAGAGTCAATAGGGGACTTCCCTGGTGGTCCAGTGGTTACGAATCTGACTGCCAATGCAGGGGACACGGGTTCAGTCCCTGGCCTGGGAAGATCCCACATGCTGTGGGGCGACTGAGCCCACGCACGGCAACAACTGCCAGTGCCCTAGCGCCTGCGTGCAGCAGCTACTGGGCCCTGTGCCCAGAGCCCGTGCTCTGCACAAAGGAAGCCACCGCCACGAGAAGCTCCTCCTCACTACAACTAGAGAGAGACCATGCACAGCAGTGAGGACCCAGCACAGCCAAAATTAAAAATAAGTATTTTTTAAAAAAAGAGTCAAGGGGTGAGGAGTAGGAGTAAAGTCATATTAACTTGTTGGTCGTTAGTTTTCTTATCTGGAGAATAGGAATAAAATGACCTTTCCTTCAAGAGTGTTGTAAGACATGAGACAGCCAATGTCAGATGACCAGCACAGTTTCTGGCATAAGATAGACCCTTGGTAAAACGGTCATTTCCAAGCCAGACATTAGTGTTTATCTCATAACTGATAGCAGAAATCAGGACTTATTTATCTCTTTGTCCAACCCATTATCAGAACATACTAGGAACTGAATGATTCTTTACGGAAACTGAACCACACAGCGTGGAGCGTGCAGGGAGAGTTTTAAGAAGCAGGAGTGGAAGAGAGAATGCAAATGAACAGCATCCTGGGGTAGCCATTTACTCGGAGAAAGCCTGAAACACCACAGTTGTCTCTGAAGTCCGGGAAGAAGCACACACACACGTCAAGTCTGTACTTGGGCCAGATGCCCTTGGAGCAACCACCAGGGCTTGGGGGGTTTCCATGGAAACGGCCCTGGCAGAAACTTCACTATGGGATGCAAACAGAGGGGATGTTTTTAAGAGTTCTTGGCCTAGGGAACTGATGATCAGCACTTAGCTCTGAGTCGGGCCTGTAGACAGGGCAAGGTAGAAACTCTCTCTCCCATAATACACAGCTAGCTCCTCCTCACCCAGGCTCTGTGCTGCAGTGCAGGAGGCAAGGGCCTGGAGGGACGAGAGCCTCCGTCTGTTAGCTGGTTTCTGGTGTCCAGGAGCTATGCCTAACACTTCCATCCATCCATCCACCCATCCATCTTTCCAACAAGTTTTTACTGAATACCAACTCTTCCCTCACACTGTTCTAGTCAAGGGGGAAAAACAGTAAAGAAAACAGCCAATGTCCTTGAAGCTAGCATTTTAGAGGAGAATTATCTCGTTCAGTCCTTAGAGAAAACTGCTACTACTCGCTCTGTTTTGCTCAGGAACGGTGGGGCAGAGTAATAAAAGCCAAAGGTCATGTCAACTGCATATGGCAGAGTCAGGATGAGAACTGGTTATTTTTTTTTTTACATTTATGTTTTAAAATTAATTTTATTGAGTATAGTTGGTTTACAATGTTGTGTTAGTTTCCGCTGTACAGTAAAGTGAATCAATTACACATTACACATATCCACTCTTTTTGAGGTTCTTTCCCCATACAGGTCATTACAGAGTACCTTTTTTTTTCTTTTTTTAACTGAAGCATAGTTGATTGACTTACAGTATTGTGCCAATCTATAGCACAGTGACTCAGTTATACATACATAAACATTACTTTTATATTCATTTCCATTATAGTTTATCACGGAGGATCGAATATATCGCTGTGCTACATGGGAGCACCTTGCTGTCTATCCATTCAAAATGTAACAGTTTGCATCTACCAGCATGGACCTTCAAGTCAAATCCTGTCCCTCCCCAAGCCCTCAGTCCCCCAGCTTGGCAACCACAAGTCCGTCCTGTGTATCCCTGAGCCTGTTTCTGTTTTTTAGAGAGGTTCATTTGTGCCGTATTTTAGATTCCACATACACGCGGTATCATATGGTACCCATCTTTCTCTGACTTACTTCTCTTAGTATGATTATCTCCAGTTGCATCTGTGTTGCTGCTAGACCCAGTTCTTTCCACCCTCTCCTCCATAACCCCGCCACCTCCCACTTCACCACAGAATAAGGGTCCCGGGACAGCATCATGCCGTTGTGGAAAGAGCATGGTCTTAAGAGCCAGACATGCCTACCCTGGCTTAACCACAAAAATCTGTGTCATTTCCCCTTTTTCCTAACCCTAAGAACACACAAGGTCTCCATCTGAATAAAGAAAAAAAAATGAGAACAATGGTTTTCTTTCAGAACTGATGTGAGGATAAAATAAGATGATGCTTGTAATTGGCTAAAAAAAAAAAAAAAAAACTCAAAAATGAGAGCTCCAGGTCAGAATGTGAGCATCCTTGGAAGGCGAGGGTCATGGTTAGCCCTGGTTACATCCCAGTCTGTAGTTCCCTCCTCACCACTTGCCAGGGAGAAAACTGCACTGTGGGAATAGAATCTCCCCAGGGTGTACAGAGACTGGAGAAAGTTAGTAATCGAATTTCCCTTTCATTCTCCCTTCCTCTTATGCCTCAGCTCCTCTCATGGCAGCAGAGAATGGCATAAAATGCATTGCTTGAGAAATTCAGCCGGAAATAACGGCACTGTTGATCCACATGCTGCCTATAATTTGGGGTTTGATTGATTCTCAGTTTGGAAATGCCAGGTTGAGAGAGGAAAATCAAATTTACGTTAAACTTGGATTGAATCAATCACATTTTACAATGAAGAAAATATATCTAACCCCATCAGGCCACTGTGTGTGGAAAACCTAAGGCTGCTATACTGCCACCAATTCCTGCCACCTGATATCCCGGGGGATGGGAGGCTGGATTCGAAGCTGAGAAGTCATTTCTTTAAGTGGCACATGGAACGGTAGTGAGGGACAGGCATTCTAGGAACCCAGACATTAGGGTGAAAGAGCTCCCTAAGTAGAAATGTCACTTAGAACAAAACAAAGAGGCTTGGTTTAAGATTCTGGATATAGAGATTTAAATCCAAACTCTTTCCTTTTAGTAGCTTCTAACTTTTGGCTAGTTACCAACAAGGTCAGAACCTCAGTCCTCTAATCTATAAAATGACAATGATAATCCCCAAATGGTAGACAAGCTGTGTGGGTTAAATGAGAGACTGTGATTATAACACTGAAAACACATACTTAGGGATCTATATACACTCTCAATGTCATTCTTTTCATCTCAATCCCTTAAAACCCCACTGCCCAACACTCAGCATCTACATGGATATCAAGAGGTCGTGTGATGCTCTGGTTCAAGATGGAATTCTGGCTTTCACATCCACCTGCTCGTGCCCATGGACAAGTCACCTTACTTCTCTAAGCCTCAATGTCCTTATCTGGGAATTGATTCATTCAATAAGAAGTTATTTAATGTGCATCTACTCTCTGCCTGCCAATGCAGAAGATGCAAAAGTCATAAGTTCTAACCCTGAGGTTGTGAAGATCCTTTGGAGGACATGGCAATCCACTCCAGTATTCTTGCCTGGAAAACTCCATGGGCAGAGGAGCCTGGCAGGCTACAGTCCACATAGCCACAAAGAGTCAGACATGACTGAGCAACTGAACACACATATATGTGTGTTCACACACACGTGTTAGACATCACTTGTTATTCTCTTCTACGATTCCAGTGTCTATAAGCACATCTGGATATATTAGGTGCTCAATAAAGATCTACTGAATGAAAGAGTGAATGAATGCTTAAACGTTGTTCCCCTTTCTACCAAGAGGTGTCAGCATTAGGATATTGCTATTGGTACTTTTCTAGTCATATGTATTCATTTACTTTCTCAGGCAAAGATTGGTCCCTGCCCAGGCAGAAATCATACAAAAAAAAAAAAAAAAAGCCTGTGAGAAGCTGCCAAGCCTCCTGCATGTCAGGGTGACCACCGCAGATTGATGGGGTGCCCCAGTTACCTCACTGATAAGCTCATGGTCTTTCTGGCATGCCTGAGCTCCTGGGCCTCTGTGCTTCCCTATGTATTTCTGGAAACTAAAATGGGGACACGGCTGCCAAGCTCAGGAGTCACACTGGAGGCAGGAGGAAAGAATATCTGAAACTGGGGCTTTCTCAGAACTCTGGGGAAGGCGGCCTCCTTTCCACAGCCTGCCTCGTGTCTGGATTCTGCACATAATACGACAGTGCGGTGTGTCAGCATGGGGCATCCTTTCCCCCGTCTTGCCCACCAGGGCCCAAGTCACTCCTCAGCCTGCCCCCTTTCTATTTCTGCCATGAACTAGTTTCCTGAGTTCTCTGGCTCTCTGAATGTGGCACTCTCAAATCAAAGGACATCCATTTGTACTTTCCGCAGTCTCCTATCTTCCCTAGGATTGTCCTTTAGAAGATCTGTGCAAGGGTTCATCCAGCTTTTGCATACTTCCAGGGACAGCAAACTCACCCCGTAGGAGGCAGCAATTCTGTATTCAGATACTTGTTCTAAACAGTCCTAGAATCTCACTCTGTGAGCTCACTTCTACCATCCAAGCCAAGGAGGACGCACTAAGATTTCCTCCTGCAGGCAGCTATGTAAAGGTCAAAATACAGTTGCCTCGAGTCTTCCTCTGCCACACCAGATATGGCTAGCCTTACTTTATTTCTCTAAAGTCATACTTTGAGTCTCTTTATTACACTTCACATAGATTTGCTTTTTCTACAATGGCTTTACTAGCAAAGAATGTCATCATCCTCATTAACCAACATTCAGAAAAAAATCAGCTTTGTGCCAGACAATATAATTAGCCATTTTCACCTAATATCTCACATTCACAGAAATCTCATGAGAGGTCTACTATTCCCTTTTCCCCACTTTACAAAAGGGAAAACTGACACCACCACTTGCTAAAGGCCATGCAGCTCAAAGGTAGTAGGGCTGAAATTTTTAAAAACCTAACTTGAGAGCCCAAGTACTCAACCTTTCCACGACTTCTCTATCAGTATGGTAGATGTGATGTGAGCAGAAACGAATCAACCCTGTTAATTCCCTGACAGACCTCAGCTTGCCCTTGAGACTATGGGGACTATGGGTGGATTCTTAGTGGCTTCGTTGTCCCACCTGATGTTGACCATAGGTCTTCCAGGGGACCCTGGCATCAGCGGAGGGAAGCTTATCAGAAGGGCAGGTGGTGGGAGGGGCAAGGTAGATGGCTGTTTTCCTTCCTCTCTGAGCCTGAGAAAATAGTTCAGTTGAGATATGTGGAGCTGACCGTTATCCACGAGGTCCCTGGGGAGCCCTTGGGGCTGGCTGTGCCCTGACGATGAGGAACGGATCTGCAGTGCAGGCTTGGACCACCCTGTTGGTGAGACAGATACTGACAGCAGACGCAGAATAGGCTCCACATAGCTGGCTCCTTGATTTCGCTGTGGCAGCTGCAGACAGCTGTGCCTGAACCATGAAGGCAACCTCAAGGTGGGGGTAGGGGGGTGGGGGCAGTGGGGTGGTGAGAGTGGGGTGGGGGCTGTGGGGTGGAGGCAGGGTTCCTGGTGATGAAGATGGCTCCACCTGTGCCATGCTCCTTTCAATTCTTGTTAGTTTACAAGTTACTCACAAACATGTCATTCATGTTTTACAAAAAATGCACTGTAGTGGGTGTTGCTATTATCTTGAGAATACAAATGAGGAAGCAGAGACTCAACGGTGAACTCATGTATTCCAGGTGAACTCATGTATTCCAATGGTGAACTCATGTATTCCAGGGGAATATAACCTGACCCAGAGTCTAGTGTTCTTTCATAACTATTGATCCAGGTCTCACTGATGAGATGGAAAGGTAGGATTAGAACATCTGGATCCACTGATCACACAATGTACCTAAATGCCCATAGAGCTGGTGCAATATTGCCCACAAAATAAAATGTATCTTAAAAAAAAAAAAAAATTTCAAAAAATTCTAGGACATGCTACATTCTACAATCACCTCTTAAAGTGCTCAGGTATATATCTGGCATTAAAATGTTTAAAAAGGTCTACAGTAAATTATCTTTAGAAGAATTTAACCCGATGTTTCCCCAAAGTGTTGCTATACTGAAGAATCAATGCTCTGTGGAACAAAGTAGGGAAACTAATGAGCAAGTTGAATAGTTAATACAAAGGTCGCTATTAGGAATATCACCAGTTCCCAATAATTAACTCTTGTTCCTATGCCTTTTCAGTTCAGTTACTCAGTCATGTCTGACTCTTTGTGACCCCATGAACTGCAGCACACCAGGCCACCCTGTGGCACGCCATCACCAACTCCCAGAGTTTACTCAAACTCATGTCCATCGAATTGGTGATACCATCCAACCATCTCATCCTCTGTCGTCCCCTTCTCCTCCTGCCCTCAATCTTTCCCAGCATCATGGTCTTTTCAAATGAGTCAGCTCTTCACATCAGGTGACCAAAGTATTGGACTTTCAGCTTCAACATCAGTCCTTCCAGTGAACACCCAGGACTAATCTCCTTTAGGATGGACTGGTTGGATCTCCTTGCAGTCCAGGGGACTCTCAAGAGTCTTCTCCAACACCACAGTTCAAAAGCATCACTTCTTCAGCGCTCAGCTTTCTTCACAGTCCAACTCTCATATCCATACATGACCACTGGAAAAATCATAGACTTGACTAGATGGACCTTTGTTGGCAAAGTAATGTCTCTGCTTTTGAATATGCTGTCTAGGTTGGTCATAACTTTCCTTCCAAGGAGTAAGCGTCTTTTAATTTCATGGCAGCAATCACCATCTGCAGTGATTTTGGAGCCCAGAAAAATAAGGTCAGCCACTGTTTCCATTGTTTCCCCATCTATTTCCCATGAAATGATGGGACTGGATGCCATGATCTTCGTTTTCTGAATGTTGAGCTTTAAGCCAACTTTTTCACTCTCCTCTTTCATTTTCATCAAGAGGCTTTTTAGTTTTTCACTTTCTGCCATAAGGGTGGTGTCATCTGCATATCTGAGGTTACTGATATTTCTCCTGGCAACTTTGATTTCAGTTTGTGGTTCTCCCAGCCCAGCATTTCTCATGATGTACTCTGCATAGAAATTAAATAAGCAGGGTGACAATATACAGCCTTGACATACTCCTTTTCCTATTTGGAACCAGTCAGTTGTTCCATGTCCAGTTCTAACTGTTGCCTCCTGACCTGCATACAGATTTCTCAAGAGGCAGGTCAGGTGGTCTGGTATTCCCATCTCTTTCAGAATTTTCCATAGTTTATTGTGATCCACACAGTCAAAGGCTTTGGTATAGTTAGTAATGCAGATATTTTTCTGGAACTCTCTTGCTTTTTCCATGATCCAGCGGATGTTGGCAATTTGATCTCTTGTTCCTCTGTCTTTTCTATATCCAGCTTAAGCATCTAGAAGTTCACAGCTCACATACTGCTGAAGCCTGGCTTGGAGAATTTTGAGCATTGCTTTACTAGTGTGTGAGATGAGTACAGTTGTGTGGTAGTTTGAGCATTCTTTGCTTGGCACTGGGTTAAAATCTTTACTTACATTTGCCTGCTTAAACTTTTCAACAGGCTTGCAAAGCAGAAATTATGATCTCTTTCTGAAAAGGGAAAAATAAGACTGAACCACTGGGAAGAGATGGAGGACACTTTCATAGTCAATCTTGATTGACTATGAGGTCTATAGTCGCCTGGCTCCCAAGTGTTGACAGAAAATGTAGTTGTATACTACCACGAAAAGGTACTTGTGCCCCCATGTTCACAGAAGCATTATTTACAAAAGAGACATGGAAACTGCCTAACCGTTCAGCCACAGATAACGCAATTGCAAGAAACGCACACACACAGAAGAATTTTATTTAGCCATAAAAGACAAGGAAATCCTGCCATTTGACAACATGGAGGGTCTCTGAGGACATAAGGTAAGTGCAATAAGTCAGATGGAGAAAACTAAATACCATATGATCTCATTTATCTATGGAATCTAGAAAAAAAAAACACGAAAAAAAGAGACCGGATTTTTGGTTACCATGGATAGTGGGTGGAAAGAGAGGGAATTGGAAGGCTGGTGAACAAAAGATACAAACTTCCGGTTGTGAGTACTTGTGATAAACAAATACTAGAGATGTTTGTACAACACAATGACATGCAGTTAACCCTGCTGTACAGTATACAGAAAAGTATTAAGAGGGTAAGTCCTAGACATGCTTATCACAAGGAAAACACATGTTTTCCTCATCTTTTGTTGTTTCTTTTTATTGTATCTATTTGAGATGATGGATGTTAAGCAAACTTATTACAGTAATCATTTTGCAAAACATGTAAATCAAACCATTTTGCTGCACACTTTAAATTTATACCGTGATGTACGTCAATTATATGTCAATAAAGCCAGAAAAAAATTTTTTTAAGGAAAATGGACTTTAAGACTCACAGGAAAATACATTCAAGGAAGGAAAAGAGGTAGGTGCAAGAGGCCATTGTAGAAGGTTAAATACTATTCATATGCAATTTAACAGGCTGATGGAATGCATTAGGGAAAGGAAAAAGATGCTGTACTCCGTAGGTGAAATTGCAGTGTGTGAATGAGAAATCGTGTACATGATTCAAAAGAACTAAAGTCCTAGAAACACTCAGAAATAAATGGGAAAGGAGGAGGGAGAAAAGGTCACATTTGAGTCTTAGATTCACAGGTGATCATCAGCGGGTACTGACTTATAAAAGAAAAAAAATATTCAGATACTCATGCTTGATGGCGGAGGTCACCCTCTTAGACTGCAGGCTGTTTAGCTGCATCTCCACCCTCAGCCCATACCACCCATGCAAAGGGGCAGGGAAGAACAATGGAGACCATGCAGTGGGTTCAAAGGGACAGAGCAAAAAGCAGCCACACGTTTCCATGGCTACCCAGGAAGATCAGGGCCAACCATCTCCCTTCTTTATAAAAGACACATTTCTAGCTGCTTTTCCTCGGAGCTTGCCAAAAAATTCACTCTTCCATTCTCTTAGAAGTTACCACTGGACTTTGGTTGAAGGTTTGTGAAAGCAGGAGGAGAGAAATGCTGTTTTTTATGCATTTCATATTTCGGTCTGCTCTGGTGGTTTTACTGCCAGAAATTCTTTTATTTCACATGTCTACTGTCAACTCCAGGCAATGGGGATATTATTTGACACTGGAGAAAATGGAAACTCAGAGAGTTTCATCAACTTGCCCAAAGGCTCAGAACTTACAAGGGGCAGGGATGGAATAGGAACCAAGACCTATTGACCTCCAAATTCAACATCTCCCCCACTGCACCACACTTCCTCTAAAGGAAGAGAGCTTTCTCAAATCTCCATGTGTCTCTCTTCT
The DNA here is from genome assembly GCA_935064755.1 of Tragelaphus eurycerus. Lineage (NCBI taxonomy): Eukaryota > Metazoa > Chordata > Mammalia > Artiodactyla > Bovidae > Tragelaphus > Tragelaphus eurycerus. The sequence goes on from CAKXYN010000083.1 coordinate 4,208,626, forward strand.
CACCTCTTTCTCCTGACTCTCAGATTATACCTGAGAAATGGTGGAGAATAAGGCTCAGCCTGATGTTCTATAAACTCTCTGCCAGAGTTATATTTGCCCGTCCCTTTCCTCAACCCAGGCTGCATGCATTGCCCACAACCATCTGTTGTCCTGCATACTTCTCTTAACATGCCAAAGGGAGATCAACTCTCAAGACCAGAGAACTCCCATCTCCGGGAAGTCTGCCCTAACCACTGCAACCCACAGGAAACCCAAACTCCTCTTCATTCTTAAACCATATGTATTATCTGTTCTAAATTTGACTCACAGCAGCTCAGGATATTAGGGGACTCAAAGGGCTATGACCCTAACATGTAACATGGTGTGAGTAATGTCTACAGGCAGTTTCCTACAAGGTTTCTCATTGTGGCCATACACCTTGAGTTTGAATATCACCTGGAAGCTCGTCAGCTCAAAAGAAACCCACTTAATTGCTGCTACTGATGATAATCTTTTTCTTTTAAAGCATTCACTATGCATAATATGTTGTGTAAAGTATTTTAGATATTACTTGATTCAATCAGTCATAAAGTTTTGTGAGCTCGTCAATTTGCAAATAAGAGAAATTAGTTTAGTCCAAGGCTAGAAAGCTACTGAGCCCCAAAGCCAGAATCTAAATTCAGATCTAGATTCTGAAGCCCTTAATAGTGCACCATGAAGCCTTCCCTTACTGTTAACCTTCAGGGTAAGGGCCATGTCACAGCAAAATGACAATCTACTCATATAAAACTATAATTTGAAAAGATGTTCACAAAACACATCCCTATGTTCACAGAAGTACTATTTACATTATCCAAGACACGGAAACCACCTAGACAGATGGAAAGATAAAGGAGATGTGGTGTATGTATACACAGTGGAATACTAGCCATGAAAGAATGAAATGACGCAGCAACACGGATGGACTTAGACAAGTGGAGGAATAAAGCATGCCAGGCGGAGAGAGACAAACACCATGTGATGTTACTGACCTGCAGAATCTGAAATACGACACAAATGAACTTATTCATAAAACACAAACAGACTCAAGGACATAGAGAAGAGACTTGTGGTTTCCAAGGGGGCGGGAGGTGGCGGAGGAATGGTTTGGGAGTTTGTGGTTAACAGATGAAAACGATCATATATGCAATGAATCAACAACAAGGCCCTACTGTTTAGCACAGGGAACTATGTTCAACACCCTGTGATAAACCATAATTCAAAAGAATATGAAAAACACACACACACACGTATATAAACTGTAACACCTTACTGTACACCAGAAACTCACACCACTTTGTAAATCCACTATGTGTGTGCGCGTGTGCTGGCACTTCAGCCATGGCAGACTCTTTGTGACCCTATGGACTACAGCCTGCCGGGTTCCTCTGTCCATGGGATTCTCTAGGCAGGAATACTGGAGTGGGTCGTATGGCCTCCTCCAGGGGATCTTCTTGACCCAGGGCTCGAACCCTTGTCCCCGGCAGGCGTGTTCTTTACCACTAGCACTACCTGCAAAGCCCACGATCCACTATATTCAATAAAATACATTTTTAAAAATCTACTCCTAGAGTGATAACCAGCTGAACCTGTCCCTTTCCTCCACAGTCCCACAAATCAGTCTCCGCCTCTCCTCTCCAAGGCAACAGTATGGTTCTGAAGTTGGAAAATAGATTCCCCATCCTTTTGTTCCAAACACATATTCTGTCCTTGACTTTCACATGTAGAAGATAATCATGGAACCAATAAACAAGGCTGGAGGAATAGCTTTAGATGAGTTAGTCTAATCCAGCATGCTGAAGGTTATCAGGAAGACAAGAGCCTTGCCCAGGGTCACATTGCCCACATCCAGACCCAGGTCCCACCTGTGCCAGCTCCCAGGGCAACATTTCTCAGTTCACCGCATGGGACAGTTGCTGGCTTTTCCTACCCTAACCCATGTTTCAGATGCCGGTGCTTTGTTCCTACATCTTGTGGAGCTCTGTTCCTGTGGCACCGTTCATAGCTGCTCACATATGTTAGCTGGGTTCAACTACGGTAAGTTGGTTAATGTCAACACGCAATCAAAATGAACTACATCCAAATACTCCCACAAAACAACCTCGACAAACTGGTGCAAAGTGTAAAGGACAGTAGATTAAAGAATGGGGACTTTGGAGGTAGAGAAACTTGCTTTCATTTTTTTCCTCGTTGACCTTCAGGAAGTCTCATTATCCTAATCCATAAAATATGAGTGGCATCTACTCCACAGGGTCGTTAGAAAGATGAAATAGGAAAATACACATCGCACAGCAGGTTCTCAGTGCACAGCAGTGTTCTTCTTCATCATCACCACCATCATCATTACATATAAGATCAACAAATATAGAAACTGACCTTTGAGCCCAGATAACTGTGGAAATTCAAGGTGGCTCAGAAGTGGGAGAAAGATCATGTGGCTGGAAGAGTAATGACTTTCCTCCAGAGGAAGGATCACACACACACAGAGGAGCTCTACCAACAATGCGCTAAGCCTCTGCTGTGCCCTTTGCATCCATTATTCAGCTTTACAGCAACCCTTGAATCCTTATCTTATGAAGCTGGGAAGTGGAGCTTGGGGAGGAGAAAAGGTTTGCTCAAGGTCACGGGCCTACTAAGCTGCTGAGCTGGTAATGTAACTCAGGTCTCTGTGATGCTCTGAGCAGGACACAGACAGGTGGCCCGTGGTCTGAAGAGAGTAACCAGTGCTGGACTGGAGACTGTCAGGAGAGGCCAGCAGATGAAAGATTTGAGATAGTTAGCCTTAAGGCAAGGAAAACTCAGGCAGAGGAGCCTCTTGGTGAGGATATCATGGAAGACACACAAATGTAAGAAAAGCGGAAGAGATGAGATATTCCGCATGAGCAACCACTGTGAACCAAGGTTCAGTACTTGACCTGCACTGCTTCACTGAGTCCTAAGAACAACCCTCTAAATTAAGTACCATGATCTCCACTTTATAGATGAGGAAAATGATGCTTAGAGGGATCAGAGCTGCCCAGGCAGCACGAACAATCAGAGACAGAGCTAGGATTCAACCAATGTCTACCTGACCCCAGAAACATCACTATTCTTTATACCAGGGCTTGTTTGCCATCAGGCTCTCCTACAAATCTAAGAAACTAGAAGAAGCTTCGGCCTAAAGAAGCAGATTCTCAAACCAAGGGTCTTGCTCCCCACCCCAAGCCTCAGTCTTACAGAGGAAGGAACTAGGGTTCCATGAGGGACAGAGGATCCTGCCCTTTCCTGGATGGAGGAGTTGGGCTGCTAGGCACCTGGGAACTTGACTGGAATAAATACACTTGTATGCAACTCTTTACATAGAGAGGCAGTCCCGGGTTCGATCCCCAGGTCAGGAAGATCCCCTGGAGAAGGCAATGGCAACCCACTCCAGTACTCTTGCCTGGAAAATACCATGGACGGAGGAGCCTGGTAGGCTGCAGTCCATGGGGTTGCAAAGTGACTTCACTTTCTTCTTTCTTTTTCCTCCTTGGTTTTTCAACCCGTCGCCTCCTCTTTAGACAACTAACATTTCAGCAAAAGCACTTTGCACTGTGTTTAAGCAGCCATCTGGAGATAAACAGCTTTGCCTTAAGACCTTTGAGGAGATAATATAAAAGAGGATAAAAGAAGAAAAAAGGAGGGAGGGGAAAAAATGTTCCTGTAAAGAGTTTCTGCCCAGAAACATTTCCATACAGAGGCATCACAGTATTTTGGGCTGACATCCTGGACCCAAATCCCCTGAACCTGCTGCATGAAATATGCCACTTCTAATAGAACCAAAGTGGTCTCAGCCCAGGGACCAGCCTGGACCTCGTCTTTAGTGACAAGGACGGGCCTGCAGAGAGCTCTATTCTAGGCGGCTAGGGACAAATTCTGAAGGAGATCAGCCCGGGATTTCTTTGGAAGGAATGATGCTAAAGCTGAAACTCCAGTACTTTGGCAACCTCATGCGAAGAGTTAACTCATTGGAAAAGACTCTGATGCTGGGAGGGATTGGGGGCAAGAGTAGAAGGGGACAACAGAGGATGAGATGGCTGGATGGCATCACTGACTCAATGGACGTGAGTCTCAGTGAACTCCGGGAGTTGGTGATGGACAGGGAGGCCTGGCGTGCTGCAATTCAAGGGGTCGAAAAGAGTCGGACACGACTGAGCGACTGATCAGATCTGAGGGACAAAGTGGGATACTGCTCTGCCACCTTCAGAAAACCTCTCCCCTCTCTGGACTCTGTCTCCCTCCCTATAACAGGAGATATCCACTCATTCAAGGGATATTTATTGAGAGTCCACTCTCCACTGAGCTCCGTGAGCAGGGGATCTAGAGCTCAGAGTCATTAGGGGTCTCAATATCCACCGGGACAGCAGGCCCCTAAGCAGAGAAACTAATGCATGAGGATCACCATGGTGGTGGAGGTGAGGCAGGTTTGGAGAACCATTCCTGAGAGTTGAGGCTTGCACCATGGAAGTCAGCAGAGTAGAAAAACAGGACATGTGGGCCAGGAGAATGGGAACAGCAAGTGGGAACAGGGAAAGGTACATAAACTGGAATAGCAGGAGCTACAGGTACTTGTAAACTGCTGGCAGAAGAAGCCAGACAGGTAGGTAGGCTCCTACCTAGGAAGTCATGGTTCATGGCCTCGGAGAGTGGGCTTTATCCAAGAAAATGTTGCCAGTCCTTCCAGGCCAGCCACTCTGGCCCTGTGCAAACCTGAACCATCTCCTCATTCATTCATTTTGTCCACAAAGACAGGCTAGGTGCCTACTAAGTGCCAAGCATTGTGCTGGGGGTGCTGCATAATCTCCAGTGACTTCATAATCTCAAGGGGTGGGATCCAAAGACATTGTGACAAAGGATGAGATCTGCACCTGTCCCTCTGGAGTGGAGGACATGGAGTGGCCCTGGCTTAAAGGCACAAACTGTATTCTGCAAAGACACTCTGTAATACACCAGATGTTTACACCAGAGGAGGCTGAGGAGCATCCTGGATAGAATTTGAGAACCTGAAGCTTGGTGATAAATCATTCTTGAAGTCTAGAGCTGCCTGCAATGAAAGAAGGATCTGACTTTGAAGAAGAGCAGTAGTCATGTATGGATGTGAGAGTTGGACTATAAAGAAAGCTGAATGCCAAAGAATTGATGTTTTCGAACTGTGGTGTGGGAGAAGACTCTTGAGAGTCCCTTGGACTGCAAGGAGATCAAACCAGTCCATCCTAAAGGAAATCAGTCCTGAATGTTGAAGCTGAAACTCCAATACTTTGGCTACCTCATGCGAAGAACTGATTCATTTGAAAAGACCCTGATGCTGGGAAAGATTTAAGGTGGGAGGAGAAGGGGACAACAGAGGATGAGATGGTTGGATGGCATCACTGACTCGATGGATATAAGTTTGAGTAAGCTCTGGGAGTTGGTGATGGACAGGGAGGCCTGGTGTGCTGCAGTTCATGGGTTTGCAAAGAGTCAGACACGACTGAGAGACTGAACTGGACTGAACTGAACTGAACTGAACTGAAAGAGGGCTTCCCTTGTGGCTCAGCTGGTAAAGAATCCGCCTGCAATGTGGGAGACCTAGATTTGATCCCTGGGTTGGGAAGATCCCCTGGAGAAGGGAACGGCTACTCACTCCAATATTCTGGCCTGGAGAATTCCATGGACTGTATTGTATAGTTCATGGGGTCACAAAGAGTCAGACACGACTGAGCGACTTTCACTTCACTCACAAATAGGGCAAGGGGACCAAGGTAGGCAGATTCTAAAAGAGCTCCCAATGGTCTCTGTCTCTTGGTATTCAAACTCAGGTATAATCCCCTCCCCTTAGCCTCACTTTCATCAAATGTAGTAAAATTGTGGAACGTCACTGCCAAGAATAGGGTAGATACTGATGATGGTGACTTTTCTTTTTTCTTCCAATCTCTGGCTCTTCTCACTTTCTTGCTCTGGTGAAACCATATGCTTTGTTGGGAGCTGCCCCATAGAGAGGCCCACACGACAGGGAAAGGAGGGTGACCCCTGCTACAAGCTTATAAGAAGCTGGGAAGCAAGGCCTTCCCCAGTGGAGCCTGGAGCGGAGACCACAGCCCTGGTTGACGACTTCACTGCAGTCTCATGAGAAACCCTGGGCTGGAGGGCCAGTCACATGGTACCTGGATCCCTGACCCAGAGAATAAATGTTGAGATAGTAAGTGAAGGCATATCCGTTGGCTGTTTTAACCTACTAATAATTTGTTACACGGGAACAAATACCTGATCCTGGGCTAACTTGAACGAATGATCGACAGAGGCTGAAAAGTCTTCATCAGTAGCAGGAAACTCGGAGTCCTTGAGATTGAGAAGGGACCTCCACCCACCGCAAAAAGGTTCTCTGAGCACTCAGTGTGTGCTAAGCCCCCAGCAAGTCGCAGGGCTCACCAAGCAGGCAGCACAGACCCAGCCTGGAGGGACACAGGTAGGTGAGAAGGCCGGGAGAGGATATGATTGCATGGTGCCTGGGTAACTGTTTCCCGAAACTTCTCACAACCTGGGGAGAGCTGAGAGGAAGCAGCTGCTGAAGTGTGCTTGACAAAATCAGGGCAGGCTTCACCAGGGAGGACCTCCTTTTTCTCTCTACCCCGGCCTCTCCCTTTCCCTCCCGCCCCTCCCCACGCCCCTCTCTCATCTTTCTCTCTCCATAAGATCCTGCATTCACACAATGTTCCCAGAAGTGAAGTTGATGACATGGAAGACTTGAGAGCTTGATAATCAGACATATTAAGCTTGAAAGCCAACTCAATAATTTCTCAACACTGCGAACTTGGGAAATCAATGGAAAAAAAAAAAAGGAGTTTAAGATCATAGCCCTGAAACTTCCCTGGCGGGCCAGTGGTTAAGACTCTGGACTCCCACTTCAGGGGACCAAGTTTGATTCGTGGTCAGGAAACTAAGATCCTGCATGCTGCAACGTGAACAAAAAAAAAAAAAAAAAAAAAAGAGAAAAGTTAGATGCACAGCCTGTAACTCCCACAGAGCTGGGGTCAACCACACTGCCCATTAGTTGAAGCTGCTGGTTCAATGTGGTCTTCATTGTCCCGGTTTATAAAATAGGAATAAAATGCCTACTTCACAAGTTATTTGAGCAAAAGCAAATGTTCAGCCCAGTGACTGATAATCAGAAAGGCTTGATAATTGTTAGCCAGAAACTCCAAGAAAGTTACTTAATTTCTTTACATCTCTTTATGCATGTAGGTAAGGTTTGCACACCTTGTTTGGTATACACTGAGTGTTCTTAGCTGCTCTCCCTATTAATATTATCAGCAGAGGCCATAGACTAAACAATTTGTCATGGTTCCCCCTAGACTAAGGGCTGGCCAGCAGTGATGCATTCAAGTCACACATCCTTGTATATTTATAAAAAAGTTCCCTATCCTACTCCAGGGGCACTTGGTTCCTTGGGCTGGAATGGAAGAACACAGATTATTTCTGCAGCAGGAGCTGTGCAGAGGCATCACTCTGGTAGAGATGGCAGGCACACCAGTGGTTCCCTAAGTAACTGTAACTCAGGTAATACACACACCTGCAACTTCCTGCACATGCCACTGAATTTATGGGACAGCAATAATAGTAACAACATTAGCACATATTTATTTATAAAATGTCCATATCTGAAAGAGCTAAAATAGAAGCCCTACTCAGTTTTATAGAAATCTATGTATATATTCAAGGATGTGAATATATGTGTAAGTGTATAAGAACTGAGATTAGGAGGTAGGTATGTTTAGAGTAGAAGTAACAACAGCCCTGGGAACCATAACTATGAATTTCTTCTTCCACTTCAATCGTCAACCAGGGCCAGCATTAGCAATGCTGCTTTATTCTTGGTTTTCCAGTAGTCAGCAGCTCCAAGAATGGAGAATATCATTGCACAGGTCAGCAGGGTTCACTTTCCCAGATTTGCCAGTTTCTGGCTACATGACTTTGGGATGCTCACTTCTGTCTTTGTATTATCTGCTTCCTCAAATGATAAAATGGGCATAATAACGTCTCGGTTGGTCCTACTTCAAGTCTAATGTTGGGGACAGACCTTCCCCCTCTTCTTTCCTTCTCTCCCTTCCTGGGTATTTCCAACTACAAAAGACAGGGCCCATCCAAAGTCCATTGTTTTTACAGACTAATCCTCCAATTTGCCAGGTTTTCTAGGAAAATCTAGGAGAGATGAGTGTAAACCTGCCATCTCCTCCCACGAAATTCCACCTTCTTCAAGGACATGGACATTGCCTTACACTCTCCACCACTGGACCTGGTACTGAGTAGTTGCTAAACTAATATTTGGTTAATGAACAAATGAATAAATGAGTGAACAGAAGAGTTTCTAACCAATGACTTGGAGATAAGGAACAGCTTTCATGGGAACTTTCCAAGTAGGGAAAATAAAATCTAAGCATTATCTCCTTTGTGAAGAGAATAAGGTGAGCATGAGTTTCAGCTGATGTATCATTTGTCTCTAGTAAAATAATAACAGCTACCATGGCTAAGCACAGTCCTAGACTAAGGACTGTGGAGTTATCTCATTTAATTCTTTGAACATTCTGTGATGGAGTAACTATTACTATACCATCTCACAGAGAAAAAAAACTGAATCCCTATGAATGCAACTGCCTTCCTAAGATCGCAGAGCTAATAAAACTTAAACTGATGCTGGCTGACCCCACAGTGAAGCCCTCCAAACTCTGTCACATTGCCTCCCAGGTGACAGCCTTCTCACTCATGAGAGGAGACCTCCCATGCCGACACAGCCGCCTTTCCAGCACTGTGGGACGGAGTGAGCCAACACGGAAACAGACGTGGCCTCCGCTCTCGTGAATTTCCCAGTCTGCTGAGGGTGGGTACTCATAGAGGTAGACATATCACGTGCATGCTGATTCATGTGAGTGAATGGAGAGGAACAGAGTGGGATGAGTAATCTCTTTGAGAAAGGGGCAGTTAAATCCAGTCCTGATGAGGGTAGGGAGGAAGGGTGTTCTGAGCAGCACAGCGGAGGTTCCGGGGTGGAATGCAGTGGAAACAGTGATGAGGACGTGAGATGAGGGTGGACAGGTGGGCAGGGACATGCAAGGCTCTGAAGGCCAAGGTAAGGAGTTTGCTCTTAACCATTAGGAGCAGGAGAACCACTAACAGGTGCTGGGAAGGAAAGGATGTGAGGGAGTTATGGGTTATGCTGCTCAGTCTGGCTGCCCGGGGATAGTGGCGGCATGACCAGAGGGCAGTGAGGAGTAAGAGGTTATAAGTAATGACTTGATTGTGGGGGCAACACTGGGGATGGAGAAAAGTCATCAAATGCAAAGCACATCTGAAGTCAGAGCTCCTGGCTTGTGATGGATCAGAAAGGGGAAGGGATAAATAGGGTTTTGACAACTATACCCAAACTCTACTCCCAGGAAGAATTTCTTCTACAGGTCACTTCATTACCAGAGAGGAGTACAGATATTCTGTACAACACACAGAACTTCCTAGTAAGAGGATGCTGTGTTCTTCTTGACTCAGGGCTAACGGCAGTATTTCCTACCCTCCTGTCCAGTTTTGTTTATTCATGTACCATTCAACTGTTTGTTTATTCTTTAACACATAGGTACATAGTTTCTATATTTTCTATAGGGGCCAAACTATGAGATACAGAGGAAAATGAGACAATAATCCATAGGAGGTATATCAGGGCTTACCTGGTAGATCTGTGGTAAAAAAAAAAAAATCTGCCTGCAATGCAGTAGATGCAGGAGAAGTGGGTTCCATCTGTGGATCAAGACAATCCCCTGGAGGCAGAAACAGAAACCCACTCCAGTATTCTTGCCTGGGAAATTCTATGGACAGAGGAGCCTGGCAGGGTATAGTCCATGGGGTGGCAATGAGTTGGACGTGACTGAGCGATTGAGCACAAGCATGTGTAGAGACGCTGGAGGCACATCTCGGTCAGTCACGGGATTGGAGCAATAGTGTACTGGAACTGGCTCCAGCTGAATCAAGAGAGCCAACTGTTAAATATTCAGAGATGCCGCTTGACAGGTGCCAAATCTATGACTTGAAACCAGACGTGGTAGGAGAACGTACACCATAGTGAATGTCACTCAGTCACGTCCGACTCTTTGGAACCCCATGGACGTCCATGGAACTCTCCAGGCCAGAATACTGCAGTGGGTAGCCTTTCCTTTCCCCAGGGGAATCTTCCCAACCCAGGGATCGAACCCAAGTCTCCCTCATTGCAGACAAATTCTTTACCAACTGAGCCACAAGGGAAGCCCAGTGTACACCACAGGTATTTAGTTCAGTTCAGTTGCTCAGTTGCTCTGACTCTTTGTGACCCCACAGACTGCAGCATGCCAGGCTTCCTGTCCATCATCAACTCTCGGAGCCTACTCAAACTCATGTCCATTGTGTTGATAATGCCATCCAACCATCTCATCCTCTCTAGTCCCCTTCTCCTCCCACCTTCAGTCTTTCCCAGCATCAGGGTCTTTTCCAATGAGTTGGTTCTTCACATCAGGTGGCCAAACTATTGGAGTTTCAGCTTCAGCATCAGTCCTTCCAATGAACATTCAGGACTGATTTCCTTTAGGATGGACAGGTTGGATCTCCTTGCAGCCCAAGGGACTCTCAAGAGTCTTCTCCCACACACCACAGTTTGAAAGCATCAGTTCTTTGGCACTCAGCTTTCTTTATAGTCCAACTCTCATACCCATACACAACTACTAGAAAAACCATAACCCTGACTAGATGGACCTTTGTCGGTAAAGTAACGTCTGTTTTTGAATATGCTGTCTAGGTTGGTCATAGCTTTTCTTCCAAGGAGCAAGTGTCTTTTAATTTCATGGCTGCGGTTTAATTTCATGGAGTCACCATCTCCAGTGGTTTTGGAGCCCCCCAAAATAAATTCTCTCACTCTTTCCATTGTTTCCTCATCTATTTGCCATGAAGTGATGGGACTGGATGCCATGATCTTAGTTTTCTGAATGTTGAGTTTTAAGCCAACTTTATCCCCCTCCTTTTCCACTTTCATCAAGAGGCTCTTTAGTTCTTTTTCACTTTCTGCTATAACGGTGGTGTCATCTGCATATCTGAGGTTACTGATATTTCTCCTGGCAATCTTGATTCCAGCTTGTGTTTCATCCAACCTGGCATTTCGGATAATGTACTCTGCATATAAGTTAAATAAGCAGGGTGACAATATACAGCCTTGATGTACTCCTTTCCCGATTTGGAACCAGTCTGTTGTTTCATGTCCAGTTCTAACCATTGCAAATGCTATAAACATAGCATATATATATATATAAATATATATAAAATTATAAATTATATATATATATAGCTTATATAGATAGATATAGGCAAATGCTGTAAATGCAGCAATTTAGAATTTTTTTTTCTTCTTTGGAGAGCCAGCTTGCCAGCATACCAGTGGGTTAGAGCAGGTTGCCTCAATGGGGCTGCCAGTCTTGAAGGTTCCTCCTCCAAGTTCAGAGAATTCAAAAGTATGTGCAGAAGTCTAGGTCACAGTTACAGAGTACAGTGAACTCTTAAGTGTTTTCAGGGCAGACCATAGATGCTAGAATCAACACCTTACATCCTGCTGTGAATACTTCCTGGAGTTCAGGATCAGGCAGTCCACTTTACCATTGTGACCGTCGTGCCCTGACTTTAAACTGGAGAGAAGGTGGTGGCTCAGATGGTAAAGAATCCGCCTGCGGTGCAGGAGACCCAGAGTTTGATCCCTGAGTTGGAAAGATCCTCTGGAGAAGGGAATGGCTGCCCACTCCAGTATTCTTGCCTGGGATTTCCCATGGACAGAGGAGCCTGCTGGGCTACAGTCCATGGGGTCACAAAGAGTCGGATATGACTGAGCGATTAAAACTTAAATTTTTCATACATACTATCAGATCAGATCAGTCACTCAGTCGTGTCCGACTCTTTGCGATCCCATGAATCGCAGCACGCCAGGCCTCCCTGTCCATCACCAACTCCCGGAGGTCACTGAGACTCACGTCCATTGAGTCAGTGATGCCATCCAGCCATCTCATCCTCTGTCGTCCCCTTCTCCTCTTGCCCCCAATCCCTCCCAGCATCAGAGTCTTCTCTAATGAGTCAACTCTTCGCATGAGGTGGCCAAAATACTGGAGTTTCAGCTTTAGCATCATTCCTTCCAAAGAAATCCCAGGGCTGATCTCCTTCAGAATGGACTGGTTGGATCTCCTTGCAGTCCCAGGGACTCTCAAGAGTCTTCTCCAACACCACAGTTCAAAAGTATCAATTCTTCGGCGCTCAGCCTTCTTCACAGTCCAGCTCTCACATCCATACATGACCACAGGAAAAACCATAGCCTTATACATACGTGCTTAGAAGTGCTTTGCACAATGCCCTGTACCGACACAATTCCAATTCCATTTTTCTTCTTTAAGGAAGGATAGCACACCCACCAGTCCATCGTCAGCACCCCCAGCAAATTCTGCTTTGCTGATCTGAAGTTCAGTTTTATTATTTCTAACATTTATATGGGCTCATCGGAGAGAGGTGGCCTGTATCTTTCTAAGTGATGTCTTTACATAGAGATGATTTAAACCTAGCTTAAGTGTCCATCTTGAGCCCTCAGCACAGAGGAGGGAGTCAAGTGGGTAAATTCTGATGTTAGTGGGAGGCTAACATTGTGTGACTTGTTGATAAAATTATCGATGCCAGTCTGGACTGTGGCTTCCATTTTCTGAACAAAGAAATAAATTCTATCATCCTTGAATTTTCAGTGGGAGGATAAAAAGGGAGAGAAGTCCTTCAACTCAGTCCTCAGAAGACTTTCTTAACCCTGGCCAAGGAGAAAGGAGGGAAGGGATATTTGAAGCCACCTAGTCTAATAGCTTGGCTACCCGCATTTTACGTTTCAACTTCACTCGGACACTGTCAGTGCTTCTACAGATCAGGGAAGCTGTGTTACTTGCCCAAAGCCTTGGAGGCAATAAGTGGTGGAGCTGGGACTCTACATAGGTTGGAGTTCAAGAACGCTGCTGCTGCTGCTAAGTCGCTTCAGTCGTGTCCGACTCTGTGCGACCCCAGAAACGGCAGCCCAGCAGGCTCCGCTGTCCCTGGGATTCTCCAGGCAAGAACAGTGGAGTGGGTTGCCATTTCCTTCTCCAGTGCAGGAAAGTGAAAAGTGAAAGGGAAGTTGCTCAGTCACGTCTGACTCTTCGCAACCCCATGGACTGCAGCCTACCAGGCTCCTCCATCCATGGGATTTTTCAGGCAAGAGTACTGGAGTGGGGTGCTATTACCTTCTCTGGTTCAAGAATGAGCCCTTCCTTGTCCAGCATGTTGATCTCTGCACAGCAGGGAGCGTGACTCCATTTGGGGCCACGGCCATCAGGATTGGCACTGCAGGGAGAGTGCTGAGTGATCCAGCCTGCCCCCAGCACAATGCTCATGGACTTCTCAAGGTGTCAGCCACCCCTGTGTACCTGGCCGATCCAGACACCCTTAGAGCATCTTCTCACCATGTACACACACAGGGCCACCACTACTTTCAGCCACTTTTAAACCACTCAGCAACACCCAGCTCCTAGAAAGCAGCTTTCAATCACGTCCTTGCCTTACTGAGCTGATCCAGCTTTGCTTGCTCCCTAGCTCAGCATCCCCTGCAGGGCTTGTTCCAAATATGGGTCTCTGGTTCTACCATAAAAAACTACTGAATAAGACTGTCTGGGATGGGGTCCAGAAACCTGATATTTAAGTTTTCTTCCCCTCCCAGAATTGTCCACCATTGTCCCTGCAGATGGAAAATCAAAGAAAGGTTGTTTTAAAGCCACATAGAATACAGATGTGGTGCTTATATATAACTGGAATATTCCTCAGCCATAAAAAAAAAAATTTGAGTTAGTTGCAGTGAAGTGGATGAACCTAGAACCTGTTATGCAGAGTGAAGTAAGTCAGAGAGAGAAAAATAAATGTCATATTGTCATATATTAAGGCATATATATGGAATCTACAAAAATAGTACCGATAAGCCTATCTGCAGGGAAGTAGTAGAGACGCAGATGTACAGAAGGGACTTGTAGACAGAGCAGAGGAAGAAGAGGACGGGACAAATCGAGAGGGTAACATTGATACAGACACACTGCTATGTGTAAAATAGAGCTGGCGGGAGGCCGCGATGCAACACAGGGAGCCCAGCCTGGCGCTCTGTGACCCCCTAGAGGGTGGGGTGGAGAGAGGAGGGTCGAGAGAGGGGATCTATATTTACATCTATGTCTATATCTGTATCTATATAATCGTGGCTGATCTGCCTAGTTGTACGGCAGAAACCAAAACAACATTGTAAAGCAATTATCTCCCAATTAAAAAATAAAATAAGAGTGTATTGTACAACATAGGGGATCTAGCCAATGTTTTATAATAACTATAACTGAAGGATAACCTTTAAAATCATGAATTATTATACTGTACAACTGTAATTTATGTAATATTGCACATCAAGTGCACTTCAAGTAAAAAATATGATGTATATTTATAAAAAACATAGAGAGATGACCTATACAGTCAGTGAAATCTATACTCAAGCCCCAAGCCATGCCGTTGGGTGTCTGTGGATGCTGACACCTTCAGAGCAATGGTGATGGGGTGTGTGTGTGTGTGTGTGTGTGTGTGTGTGTGTAAGTGCGTGTGCTTGCATACCTGCCCATGCACTTTCAGCACACTGTACGGAAACACAGAAGATGTATATCTTTAAAATTAGCTTCATAAAGGATATTTATGCATACTGAATGTAATACTGTTCATATTTCTCATATCTAACAGGTTAATTAGGTTTGGAGACAAGACTGGAAACTTAATCCATATTCATAATCCTATCAATTTGCAGGAAGACTATGTAATTTTTTGAGGGGCTGGCCTTGGCTACAAACCACCACTTTTCCTAGCACCATAGCTCAGGCACACCAGGGTAGACGGTAGATAGAATGCCATGTGAAGCCTTTGAAGCAAAACAACCCTGCTGTATTTTCTTACTTCAAGTGCATTCTATATAAGTATACTTTTCATGGAATAGCCTTGGAATCCAACCACATTAGTTTGCACAGATTTTACTGCTACTGCTAAGTTGTTTCAGTTGTGTCTGACTCTGTGCGACCCCATAGACGGCAGCCTACCAGGCTCCCCCGTCCCTGGGATTCTCCAGGCAAGAACACTGGAATGGGTTGCCATTTCCTTCTCCAATGCATGAAAGTGAACAGTGAAAGTGAAGTGGCTCAGTCGTGCCCCACTCTTCACGACCCCTATACCTGCTATGTCAGGCAGAGTTCTAATTCAAATACATTTCACAGTAGAGTGCCAGCTAGGGCTATTCTTAGAAATAACCACACTTTATGACCTTGTCACCCTTAAGGTACATTGTTTTTTCAGGCTAAAGATCCAGGGCTCATCTGGGGTCCTGGCGAGCACCTTAATAGTACTGAGACGTTTTTGATCCACTAGGCGGCAAGTCAACTTTTGTGGGCTAGCCTGGAAACTTCGCCACTGTTTATGTGCTTGTTTTCTATGAGGAAGCACACTCTGCATGCCCAAAGATCTTACAAATTGCTGGCCACCCAGTGGGCTGCTCTGTTTATTTCCTAGGGGTTGCAGCAAAAACTTACCCAGGGGGTTATGAGCTACAGGACCACAGGAGCTGGATAAAGACGATGCAGGCTGAGAGCTATAAATAGTGTGCCAAGTGACCCTAACAAGATGATCCGTCCACTGGGGCTGCTCCAACAGCTTTCTCTTTCGGATACATGAAAGCAGCTGAAAGGATTGTTTTCCCAAGAGCTTTTTGGCTGCCCTGAATGTGCAAAGGGACTTTGCTGTTTCTAATTATCTCCCTTTATGTTCAAGCTGAGACTTGTTAATACAATAAAGCTGCGTTTCCAGGACGCGCTCACAACGCAGAAACATCTCAAGGTGTTTTACAAGCAGAAGATCATGTTAAATCAAATCAAATACCAATTAAAGATTAAGAGCGGTGTGAGAGAGCTGTTATCACCGTCCAGCCAGAGCCGCTGGGATGGCGGGGGTTTCCTCCAACCTGCTGTGGTCCAGCTCCCATCCAGATTGCTATTTTAGGATCTACTCGGCAAAACGGTCTTTGACTGAGTCCCAAGGTCCCAAAGTATCAACACTGGAAAGATGATAAATATTATCCTGCTGCTACTGCTGCTAAGTCGCTTCAGTCATATCTGACTCTGTGCGACCCCACAGACAGCAGCCCACCAGGCTCCCCCATCCTTGGGATTCTCCAGGCAAGAACACTGGAGTGGGTTGCCACTTCCTTCTCCAATGCATGAAAGTGAAAAGTGAAAGTGATGTCACTCAGTCGTGTCTGACTCTTCACAACCCCATGGACTGCAGCCTACCAGGCTCCTCCATCCATGGGATTTGCCAGGCAAGAGTACTGGAGTGGGGTGCCATCGCCTTCTCCGAAGTATCATCCTGGCTGAGCCTTATTATTAAAATGGGGAAACTAAGGTCTAGAGAGAAGGGGTGACCAGTTTCAGCCGGAGTCAAGAGTCCAAGCTCCTTGAGATGTTCCCAAGAACCCCTTGTTGTCAACATAGGAACCCATGTGGTTGCTTCCAAACACATAGGAACTTTTTCTCTGATTTCCACTTAAAGTAGCTCAAGAGTAGCTACCAATATATATGTTCTTCTGGAATCTCAGAATGTGATCTTATTTAGAAAAACATGCATGTGCAGATGCACTTAAGTGGAGGATCTCAAGATGACATCATCCTTGATGTAGCATAGGTCCATACATCCTGATAATGGCTGGAGTCCTTAAAAGACAAAGACAGATGGAGATTTGAGACTTTCAGAGGAGAAGGTCATGTGAAGACAGAGGCAGAGACTGGAATGATGCATCTACAAGATAAGGGATGCCGAGGACTGTCATCAGCCAGTGGAAGCTGGGATACAGGCATGGAATTGGATGCTCCCTCTGAACTTCTGGAAGAAGTTCGCTCGGGCAACACCTTGACCTTGGGCTTCTAGCCTCTAGAACTCTAAGAGTATGTGTGTTTCTGTTGTTTAAAGCCACCCAGTTTGAGTGTTACAGCAACCACAGGAAACTAATATTGGCCTCATCCTGAGATGTCCCTCACCTCTTCCATGCAGTGAGGACCTACTTTTCTCTTAAGATCCTGTTTTCATGTCGCCACCAGCCTGTGTATGAGCCTTCCTGACTGCACCTCCAATTAGAGTGGATCCCGACTTCCCGGGATGAGCCATCAAGCCCATCTCAGCATCTGGAACTTGCTACTTGTGTCACTTGTCCTTCCCTCCTGGCAAATTCCAGGGCAGCTAGACGATACACCGCATCTGATTCAGCTGTGGGCCCCAGACACAATTACACTCAGACACGTGTCTAGGAAGTTTCTATAGAGTTAAGGTGAGTATAAATGAATGGCTTAATCCATGTTCTTTTCCTTCCTTTCCAATTATAGAAACCTATATCTATCACCTGGAATTTCTTTGGAAGGAATGATGCTAAAGCTGAAACTCCAGTATTTTGGCCACCTCATGCGAAGAGTTGACTCATTGGAGAAGACTCTGATGCTGGGAGGGATTGAGGGCAGGAGGAGAAGGGGACGACAGAGGATGAGATGGCTGGATGGCATCACTGACTCGATGGATGCGAGTCTGAGTGACCTCCGGGAGCTGGTGATGGACAGGGAGGCCTGGCGTGCTGCGGTTCATGGGGTCGCAAAGAGTCGGACACGACTGAGCGACTGATCTGATCTGATCTGATATCTATCACATGGTACGGACCCTGTATGTAACAACCATATGGACCCTGTATGAACCCTGGATGGGACAACTGATTGGTTCAAGATAGGGAAAGGAGTCTGACAGGGCTGTCTGCAGTCACCATGCTTGTTTAATCTATACACTGAGTGCACCATGAGACAGACAACCCAGGCTGGTTGAGTCACAAGGTGGAATCAAGACAGGTGGGAGAAACAACAGCAACCTCAGATATGCAGATAATGCCACTCTAGTGGCAGAAATTGAAAAAAAAAAAAAAAAAACAAAGAGCCTCTTGATAAGGGTGAAGGAGGAGAATGAAAGAGCCGGCTTAAGACTAAATATATATATTAAAAAAACTAAGATCATGGGCGTACACCAGGTTGACCCCAAAGCTGTCTCATACCTGGGCTTGAAATTCTCTAAGTATTTTTTAATAGACTTCAGGTTAGGGGAGCAGGGAAGGTTAGTAAGAGGGCATGGAGATGCAGTGGGGCTTCCCAGGTGGCTCCCTGGTAAAGAATCCACCTGCCAATGCAGGAGATGAGGGTTCGATCCCTAGGTCAGGAAGATCCCCCAGAGGAGGAAACAGCAACGTATTCCAGTACTCTGGCTTGGAAAATTGCATGGACAGATGAGCCTGGCGGGCTACATGGGGTCACAAGTAGTCAGGACATCCCGTCCCATTACTGCATGGCAAAGAGAAGGGGAAAAGGTGGAAGTAGTGGCAGATTTCCTCTTCTTGGGCTCCAAAATCACTACGGACAGTGACTGCAGCCATGAAATGAGGAGACAATTGCTTCTTGGCAGGAAAGCGATGACAAACCCAGACAGTGTGTTGAAAAGCAGAGACATTACTCTGCTGACAAAGTCAGAGTATAGTCAAGGCTATGGTCTTCTCAGTGGTCATGCATGGTTGTGAGTGCTGGACTGTAAACAAGGCAGAATGCCAAAGAATTGATGCCTTCCAACTGTGGTGTTGGAGAAGACTCCTGAGAGTCTCTTGGACAGCAAGGAGATCAAGCCAGTCAATCTTAAGGGAGATCAAACCAGAAAGTTCAATAGAAGGGCTGATGCTGAAGCTGAAGCTCCAGTATTTTGGTCATCCCATACAAATAGATGACTCATTGGAAAAGTCCCTGGTGCTGGGAAAGATCGAGGGCAGAAGGAGAAGAGGGTGGCAGAGGATGCGATCGTTGGACGACATCACCAATGCAATGAACATGAAATCGGGCAAACTCTGGGAGATGGTGAGGGCCAGGGAGGCCTGGTGTGCTGCAGTTCATGGGGTCGCAAAGAGTCAGACACAACTGGGCAACTGAACACCACCACCTCCTACTGCATCTCCATGAGTGTGTGCATGCACGCCTAGTTGCTCAGTCGTGTCTATTTGTGACCACATGGACTGTGGCGCACCAGGCTCCTCTGTCCATGGAATTCTCCAGGCAAGAAGACTGGAGTGGATTGCCATTTCCTCCCCAGGGGATCTTCCTGAGCTGGGGATCAAGCCCATGTCTCCTGCATCGGCAGGGGGATTCTTTACCACTGAGCCACCTGGGAAGCCCCATTGCATCTCCACGTCCCCCCACTCACCTTTCTTGCTCTCCTAACTGGAAGTCTACTAAAAAATAAACTTAGAGAATTTCAGACCCAGGTATGAGGCAGCTTTGGGGTCAACCCGGCATACACCCCGCTTCTATCACTTTTTAGTAACTGAACCTCTATGCGCTTCAGAGATCTCATCTTTGAAACATATCTAGGAGATTAAATGAGTTAATGCAGTAAATCTGGACAATAACGCTTTCAGACAAAAACACCATCACCCAATTTTACAGGTTAAGATCTTGACTCCAAGAGGAGTGAAGTGTTGGGGGTGGCACAGTCAGAGAGTGCCGTTCAGGCCTTCGGTGTCAGGCTAGCATACAAGCCCATACTTTTGAACAACATATTACACAGAATCCCAGGCTCTCTGCTACCCCAACAAGATGCCCCTAATCCATGTGCTGAGTGACAAAAATCATTCTATTGTTTTCCAGAATGAAGGTTCCCCTGAATAACAGCACATATGCTTGAATTTACCTCGTTTCACCTTCCGGCTCCTTGGGAGGCCTCTAAATTCGTATCTAATACCGTCTTCCGAGTCTCAGCTGGTTTGAGACACTGTGAATCGTGATGTTGGGCATATGAAAACAAATGCCTTCTACCCAAAGCATCATCTTTCAATTACAGATCACTCTCCCAATTTGGAAGTGCTTCCCTTTGGATGCAGCTATCTCGCAGTGTGGTTAGAACTGGGAAGGAATAGAGAGAAGGGACATGGGGAGAGAGAGAGATGGGGGGACACTGAGACAGAGAGGGGGAGAGGAGAAAGACAATGGAAGCATCCATTGGAACAGATGACGCTCATCTTGTTCAAGGCCCTTGCGGCATAGTCTCAGGGGCCCAGTTTCCCTGGGTCTACAGGCTGGCACCCAGGAAAGTGGCACTGGAGTTGTGGAATATGGTGGCATGGACACAGTGCAACTTCTTTTATTTTTTTAAACCGTGGATGAAATCAAGGTAGAAGTTAAGTGGCTTCTCCAACCAGTTGGCAAGGTAACGGCAGAATCTGGATCTCTGACTTCTAACTCTTGTTCTGTAATAGACAGAGAGTTAGGTATTCAAAACCAAAAAAAAAAAAACAAACTGGATGTGCAGACTAGGGGGATTTTGCAGGGAAGACAAAAGAGCCTTAAGATGTGAAAGAAGGAAAAAGAGAAAAAGAAGGAATAGAGAGATGAAAGTAAAACAAGACAGCTATGAAGGAGAAGAAAAGAGATGAGGAACAGGAGGATGAGGCAGGGCAGGTGTGAGAAAACAGAAAAAGGCAAAGACAATACAGTGCGGGAGAAACTGAGACACGGCAATTACGGAAATAAAAGACTGGAGTTAGATAACTTTTGTCACTGACTGATGAAGATGCTTTAGCACCCTCTCATGCTTGTATCCAGCTCCTTCCCCAGGTCCCCAGCCCTCTCTGATAGAACTTGGTTGATCTCTCACACCCACTCCTATTCTCAGCTTTCTGCCTCCAGGAATACCTTGCCCACTCCTTTTCTCCACCCTACTCCTGGATATCCCTAGGCTCATGTCCCCTAATCCTCTAAGCGCTCCCTCTCCTTTAAAAACCCTCCTCTCTGCTTTCCCTATCAACCACCTTCCATCCCAGACACGGTTGGAGGGCTCTCTTCCGTGTTCCTAGAAATCACCCTAGAAACCGCCATCATATTATTTATCACAATGGACTTTATATCTCAGATTTAATGGTATCCTGCTTCCCCCATCATACTAAATTTCCCAGGGCCAGGAAGGAGGCTGGATCCATCTTCTATCTCCAGCACTCACCACAGGGTAAAGCATGCGCTGTATACCCAGCGCAGGACTGCTAAGTGCCTGACTGCTGAATGCACGCTTAGACAAAACGCTCCTGCTCTCAGAGTGAGAAAAAAAGTCTACAACCACTGGGGGGCGCACTTGGGTAACTGCAGCAATAGACCCTGGGGGAGGAGATGGAATTTCTCTCCACCAAACACCTCTGAGAAACAAAGGCAAGAGTAATCTGAAACTGGAGAAATCCTGCCAGACTTCACCAGGTGAGGCTGAGAATGGAACAGAGCCTGCCCTGGTGGATTAAAGACTAAAATGAAAGTCTGAAGAATTGGACTCGAGTCCGTGGAACTGGTGAGCTCTCTGGCTTGGGGCATTATTCATCACAGAAGGGCAATAACTCACTGCAGACCAGCCCAGGTGAGGCCATTATCATCACTGGCTTCACCTGCCAGGAAAAACAGAATGAGTAACAAAGCATTCCGGGGAAGGCAATGGCACCCCACCCCAGTACTTTTGCCTGGAAAATCCCATGGACGGAGGAGCCTGGTAGGCTCCAGTCCATGGGGTCGCTAAGAGTCGGACACGACTGAGTGACTTCACTTTCACTTTTCACTTTCATGCATTGGAGAAGGAAATGGCAACCCACTCCAGTGTTCTTGCCTGGAGAATCCCAGGGACAGGGGAGCCTGGTGAGCTTCCGTTTATGGGGTCGCACAGAGTCGGACACGACTGAAGCGACTTAGCAGCAGCAGCAGCAGCAGCAGCAACAAAGCATTCTGATCTATCCGGGGGTGGGGTGGGGGGAACAACAACGACTTAACAATATAGGGAGTGGGGTTATGCGGGATTCTTGTTCTAATTGGAAACATTTACTGCACACCTACTATGTCAAACATGATTTCAGACACTAGTAATACAGGTGTGAGCAAGGCACTGCTGCTGATCACCACTCAAGAGGGGAGCAGAGACATACAAGACTAACCATGATTTTAAAGAAGTGACAAGCACTAGATGGTAAGAGAGATATAGGCAATGTGCCATGGGACGCTTTGTCGGGAGGGATCAGGGAGAGCATCCAAAAGTTGATATTTATTCCAATCAGACCTCGCAGGACAGTCTGGCTTTATCAGATGGAGCAGGGTTGACGACGCAACCTAGGCTGACGGAACTGCACCAGCAAACAGTAGCAGGTGAAGACGTGCAGGGCGTGTTTGTGGGTGTTTGGGCAGAAGACAGAATGGAATCTTAGGCTAGAGAGGCCACTCTGGCTAAAATTAACAGCAGGTAATAGGTGGCTCAGACAGTAAAGAATCTGCCTGAAATGCAGGAGACCTGGGTTCGATCCCTGGGTCAGGAAGATCCCCAGGACAAGGGAATGGCTACACATTCCAGTAGTCTTGCCTGGACAATTCCATGGTCAGAGGAGCCTGGAGGGCTACAGTTCATGGGGTCGCAAAGAAATGGAAACACAATGAAGTGACTAACACTTTCAATGGCAATCAGAACAGGAAAGGAAGGAAGGGAAAAGGGTGAGTGGGAATGGCTGCACCTGCAGGGACAGGATGACAAAGCAGAATGCCGAAGATGGGACCGTGTACACAATGTCTCAGCGAGTCCCACATATGTACACACACACATATGTATATCTGGGCTTAAGTAACATATTTAAGGTAAGGAAACAGCAGAGCCAGGATCTACCCTCAGGCTGTCCATCTCCAAAGTCAGGGCTTCCCATGCCCTGCTACACTGCACCCAACGTCAGGCTAGGAAGTGGAGAATTGATTACGAAAGCCAAGAGGGAGCCGCCACAGGTATATGCACGAGTGACGCAATTCAACAAATGCTTACAGAAGACGACTCTGGTGTCACGTGTGCCCGATCAGCTTTGGGCAATTCCTACTTCCTTATTTTCTAATGAAGCCATTTCTGGGGCGAGTAGGGGCCGACATGGTCCATTTGTAGCACTCCCCAAGAGTCCCAGAGGAGCCCTGGACAGGCTCCGTCCCTCTGACAAACGGTCCAGCCTCCCGCGGCCCCTGGGGGTGATTTATCAGAGCAGCGTCAACGCCTCTGCCCAGCAGCCTGTGATCCAAGGCTGGCAGCCCAGGCTGGGGTTTTTAATTAGCTGAGAGAGGGAAGAGTCAGGCCCTCTAGGATGGAGAGAAAGAGAGACACCCAGACAGCTCATAAATCCAGATCCAAGGGTCCAGCGGCTGGCGTCTGGCACGGGGCAGGGAGGAGGGGAAGAACAGACTGACTGGCTGGCTTTTCAGCTTTTTTATGGTCTCCTTTGCTTTCTGGTTCAGATACTGCAGTGAGCGGTGGGAAACTGTGCCTCCTTTTACACAGCAACCCCTGGGGAGGCACCCTTCTCTGGCTTGGCTGTATGACCAAAACCCAGGGACCGTCATTTCTAGTTCCATCTCTACTGCTCACTTGCTGTGCAATTTGAGACCAAAACTTCTACACCAAAGCTTACAGGCTTTGGAGTCAGAGGTGAGCTGAAACCTCTGCGCTGTGATGCTTATTTAAACTGTGACTCGAGTGAACTGCTTTTTTCTCTCTGGGCTTCAGTCTCCTCACCTACAAAGGCAGAAGAAGATCTTGTGTTGCAAAGACTAAATGAGAACACAGGTAAAGTGCGTGGCCTGTAACGGATGCTCAATAAATGACAGCTCTTTCTAAACGTATTTTCTTCTTTCTTGGCCTCAGTTTCCCCACACGTAAAATGTAAAGTTGTGCCATATGACTTACAAGGGTTTTTCTAGCACTGATTTCTTCTGGGTATTCTCATCTGGATGTGTGTGTGCGCTTAGTTGCTCAGTCGTGTCTGACTCTTTGTGACCCTATGAGCTGTAGCCCGCCAGGCTCCTCTGTCCTTTGAATTTTCCAGGTGAGAAATACTAAAGCAGGTCGCCACTTCCTCCTCCAGGGGATCTTTCCAACCCAAGGATGGAACCCACATCTCCTGCACTGATAGTTGACCACTGGAGAGTCGGACACGACTGAGCGACTGAACCGAACTGAACTGAGCCACCAGGGGTACAAGAAGAGGAATCCAAATCTGGGCAGGAGGGAGCTTATTTAGGAAGGAGGTTGCAAATTTACTCCTTGCAGGGGTCCAGAGGCAGGGCTGGGGCTAAGGTAAGGAAAAAACCTTGAGGGAGGCATATTTCATGCCAGTGAAGCAAGACGGTTCTGAGTCAGAGCTATTGGCTGCCTCCATAGTGAACGAGCTCCCTGCATCCAGAGGAAAGCAAAAGTTGGCCAACGTTCTGGAGCTGATGCTCTGAAAGAAATTTAAAGATCGGAGTGGGGGGCAGGGGCCAGAACTTTTCCTTTAAGTTCCTTATGTGCACTGAAAGTATCACGGCATAATGCTTGGCGGTATATAAACTTATTGTATTGTTCATCATTTAACTCTCACTACCCAGTGGGTAGGGAGGACTAGCACCCACACCTTCAGACAGGACACTCAAGATGCAGAGACTGAAGTCGCTTGCTCAAGGTCGCACTCACAAAGAGGCAGAGCAAGGCCAAGAGCTCTGGTGAACCTCACTCTCAAGCACCTCTCTTTTTGTTTCACAGCCGGGTTCCCACCTCTGATTCCACAATGGACGGCAGCCCCAGCCTGGCTGATGTTGACTGCAGCTGTCCCTTCCTCCCTCCCCAGCCCCTGTCTCTGTCCCCCGACTGCTCCCCCACAAGTATTTACGCTGGGCTGCCTGGTAACAAACGGCTCGTTACCATGCGGAAGGCGACAGCCGGGCGATTAGTGAAATTTGTTACCCATGCGTCTCCGAACAAAATTAAATTAAAAGTGCTGCTTCGCTGTCAAGATAAGGGCCAAGCTGCTGAGATAATTTTTCACTCTCAAACACTCAATTACCCAGTGAGGCTGGATCAGATACAATCAAAGGGGAAAAAAAGAAGAAAAAGAAAGAAAAAAAGAAAAAAAAAAACAGAGGCAGGATCTCCAGAAACAGATATAAGAGTTGTTATCACTCCCTCTGGCCAGAGATGTTAAAGAGGCTGTTGCCATGGTGATAGGGCTGGACCACATGAAGCAGGTAGGTGGGTGTGGCCTCTGACTACATCCTGTAATAAAGGAGATGCTCTCTATCCCCACTACCCCTGCCTTAAGCCAGACAGTGTCATTTCTCACCTGAGTTATTGCAATAGTCTCCAACCTGCTCTCTCTCACCCCATCCCTGTCCCCCTCTTTCCCAGCTTCTACAAAAGCTAGAGTGACCTTTCTACCACATATCAAAACATCACTTCTCTGCTGAAATCCTTTGATGGCTTCCCATTGTCATCAGGATAAAGTCCAAAGCACCCAGCCAGTGTCACCTCTAGCTGTCTGCTCCTGAAAGTTTATATTTCAATGAAACTAAGAAAACGTATCCTTCCTTCCCTTCTTCCTTGTCAACAGAAATTATTTTGAGGTCTTATAGATGCCAGGCATTTTGCTTGACCCCACTCTATTCATCATCCCTTCTGTATGAAGTCTTCTCCCACCTTTTCCCCTTCAACAATTCCATCCTGTTTTTCAGAACTCAGCCTAAATGTTTCCCATCCCAGCATTTCTGCTCTGTTCCCACCAAGCTGGTCCAGTGCTCTTTCTCCATACCATCATGGAATTCATCACTAGCCTTTATCACAGCCCTTTTCATTCTACTGTAACTGCCCATCTGATCCTTTCCCCCACTGGACTGTGTGACGCACAGGGCAAAGACCAGGCCTCACTTATCAACATCTCACTCTAAACATCCTCAGCCATTAGCACACAATTCATAGTATGTTACCTTACTACATTTGCTAAAAACAAAACAGAAAGTACTCTTCAATTAGAATCACAGAATTGTAGAGCCAAGAGGACATCATAAAATTATAATCTATTTGACTGGGGCTTCTTTAGTGGTCCAGTGGTTAAGAATCTGCCTGCCAATGCAGGGGACACGGGTTCGATCCCTGGCCCAAGAATATCCTATATGCCATGGGTCAGCCAAGCCCATGCACCACAGCTACTGAGCCTGTTGCAACTACCAAGCCCACATACCCAACTACTGAAGCCTGCACACTCTAGAGACTGTGCTCCAGAACAAGAAAAACCACTGTGGTGGGAAGCCCTTGCATCACAACTAGAGACAGCCCACAGGCAGCAATGAAGACCAAGCACAGCTGAAAATAAGCAAATAAATAAATCTATGTGATTATTGAAAGATTACAGGCAGAAACGGAGGCCACTGAATTTGGCGGATCTGGTATTCTCCATTATATCTTGGTCACTCTGCCAGACTGAACATGTCTTGAGTGTATGGATCAGTCTCACCAATGGAAGGGCTTTGATAAAAACTCAGAGATACCCAGGCTCCACCTCAAACCTACTAAATAAAACTCTAGGTTGAAACCCAAAGGTAGGTCTCTGTTTTAAAAGCACAAACATGTTATCCACATACATAGGGTTGGGAACCATGCTACAAAAGGAAAGTAACTTTACAAAACACCATCCAAGAGAAGAGTACAAAGAGATCACTCTCATGATCCAGGATCTGTTTCACCTGGATATTTACTTTTGATTCTTTTTACCCTCTTTATTCTTCTCCATTAGATAAAGATGGATTGCATTCATGCCTCCAGGGTTCCCAAGACCAGACACACAGTGGTTTGAATGAACAAGGGAAGAGGCATAGACAACATTTTCCAAGATTCCAAATGAACCCTGGAGATGGTCTGACCTAGTTACTTTATACTAGTGTATAAAGAGGAGAAGGCAATGGCACCCCACTCCAATACTCTTGCCTGGAAAATCCCACGGACGGAGGAGCCTGATAGGCTGCAGTCCACGGGGTCGCTAGGAGTCAGACATGACTGAGCGACTTCACTTTCTCTTTTCACTTTCATGCATTGGAGAAGGAAATGGCAACCCACTCCAGTGTTCTTGCCCGGAGAATCCCAGGGACGGGGGAGCCTGGTGGGCTTCCATCTATGGGGTCGCACAGAGTCGGACACGACTGAAGTGACTTAGCATAGCATAGCATAGCATAGTGTATAAAGAAGTGGGCAAGTTTATCCATCACCTAGCATTTTCCAGGAACTGTGCTGAGTGCTTTACTTGCATTGTTCCATTTCAACCTCAAAACCACTCTTGGAAGAAACTACAATTATGACTTTACAAAGCTGAAAAAAACAGGAGCCGGTGGGTTAAACTGATCTTCCCAAGATCACTCTGCAAAGATTCACAACCACCTATTTCTAAAGAACATGAGTTCAGCATTGCACACGGGTACAATTACCTCCAGCAAAACCACTCAATTCAAATTCCTTTAGAGAACAGGCAGAGTATTTACGATAAACATGATTCGCCCACATATATTTTTTAAATGAACTATTATGTTTGTCCTCTGAAGTAATCACTGTGGTTTATGAATTCTGCCCTTCTTAAAAAATCATTCTCAACAATTATTTGGCTGCATAATATTCCATCAAGTTGATGCACTGTAATTTACTTAGCCATTTTTCTATTGTCGGACATTCAAGCTCATTCTAATTTTTCAATATTTCAGAATATGCTACAATGAGTATCTTCAGGTTTAGAGCGTCATGAAAAATGAGTAGTGTCATGGAAAAAAATATGGTCATAATATAATGTTGAGTAAAAAAAAACAAATGCAAATGTGTATGTTGATTACAGTTACAATGACGAGAAAAGATACATGCAAATGGGGATGAGAAAAAATGAAATAAGCTCTTTGGTCTAGAAAGTTCTTGTTTGGTTTTGTTTTCTTCTACTAGTATTATTACATGATTCGACATTGGTGAAAAATGATTAAAAAACAAAACAATAAGCATACCATTCCCAATGTTGTTGAAGCACCTCAGTTCCTTGAGCATTTTCACAGCGCAGAGATGAGCTTAGGAGTCAGTGGTATTGACTCTTTCCATGGACGACAGCCAGAGAAGGAGTGTCTCAAAGGCTGGACCATGTCCTTTTTCATCGGCCGAGCCACATGGCACACAGCATCTTAGTTCCCTGACCAGGGATTGAACCCATGCCCTCTGCAGTCAATGCATAGAATCGTAACTACTGGACCACCAGGGAATTCTCTGAAGCCATGCTTTATTAACATGTCTTATGTCTAATTAATCCCTGATTTCCAAGAAAGCCATGCTGTTCCTGAAATCTATAATGTGTGTTCAATGAATAAGAGCATAAGTTTCAGAGCTTGAGGAGGCCTCAGACATAATTTATTCAAACACCACACCCTAGCTGAATGGATTGAGAGCCAAAGAGACTTGCCCAAGGTTCTCCAGCATCTGAGGGCAAGAACAAGTCTTGACCACACATTTCTCCAAATCTACTCTAATTAGAAGAGACAGACGGTTAGCAAATGTGCTCAACAGGAGCCACGAAGGAAAAGTCCTTTTCCAGTCCAACACAGAATGGGTTTGACTCTGTGAACCTGAGTTAGTTTCAGATCTCCCCTGAATCCCTATGTTCCCCAGCCTCTGAGCTGTTCTCATGACAAATGCCTCAGAGCTGCGACATCTGTTTCCTCCCCATAGAGCGCCAGGTGGTTTGATTGGACCTGAGATGCCGAGAGAAGGACATTTCCAACCTAGAATCCATGACTGAGCAGAACTCTTCTGTTGCCAGTCTACATCCCTGCCCCTCCCCCCGCCCCAGCACAGCCAATTCCTCTTGCATCTTCATTTACCCTCTAGTAGAGCTCTGAATGGAGAGGGCAATGGCACCCCACTCCAGTACTCTTGCCTGGAAAATCCCATGGACGGAGGAGCCTGGTAGGCTGCAGTCCATGGGGTTGCTGAGAGTCGGACATGACTGAGTGACTTCACTTTGACTTTTCACTTTCATGCATTGGAGAAGGAAATGGCAACCCACTCCAGTGTTCTTGCCTGGAGAATCCCAGGGACAGGGGAGCCTGGTGGGCTTCCATCTATGGGGTCGCATAGAGTTGGACACAACTGAAGTGACTTAGCAGCAGTAGCAGCAGAGCTCTGAATTCTTCAATGACCTGCAAGACTCTCCCATGCCCTATACACCTTCTGTACATCCCCTCTTCTTAAACGCGGCTGGATCTATAAATATGACGGGATATCACTCCATGATTAAATGATGTTATCTGAGAAAACTGAAAGGATTCTTTTCAGATATAATTAAAGTCCAGAAACAGCTGACTGAGTTAATCACATAGGAGTTTACCCTGGGTGGGTCTGGCCAAATCAAATGAGTCTAAAGAGATGCTCTCCAGCAGCCCTTGAGGAAGCCATGCTGTGAACTGCCATGGGGGTGACCTTTAAGAACTGGGAATGGTCCTGCCCACAGCAACTACAGAGCAGGCATGTCAGTCATGCGGGAAACAAATCCCGCCAGCGACTACACGGACTTGGAAGAAGGCCATGAGCCTCAGCTGAGATCAAAGCCCTAAGCCGATGCCTAGATTTGAGACTCTGAGTAAAGAGCCTAAAAGTAACGTAACTGGACTGTTGAGCGGCAGAACTACTGTGGGATAATAAATGTATGTTGTTTGGAGCTGCTAAGTTTGTTCACTAAGCAGAAACAGTGATGCATAGCCACGGCGTGCTGACTCCTACTCCTTTTCCCCCCGTCAGACCTCTCCTGGGTGCAGCGCTGGCTGGCAGTGTCTGCATCTGGATGCCCTGCAGGCACCCCAAGGCAGCGGCTCTACAAACTCATCCATTCCGCCCCCTCGCCCCCTAAGCCTGTCGCTCCCAGCCTCCCTGGCTCTGTGATGCTCTCCACCCCCGACACCAGAATCCAACCCGTGCCTTCAGAAGTCCTTACAGGCTCACCTTACAGCCAATCGGTCACCGACTCTAACTGTATTTTAACACGTCCCCAGAAGCTACTCCCCCCATGCTCCCCCAGAGGGCCCCCACCACTACCACAACAGTCTCCTTTATAACTGGTCTGCCCTCCTTCCCATTTTTCCTCCACTGTTGAGAGAGTGATCTTTTTGAAATAGGCACAGGATGATGCAACTCTCTTCCAAAACCTTCCGGCACTCCCCATTTCATGTAGGTTCAAGTTCAGGCTCTCTCCTGCTCACTTGGATAGGTGTTTTCTGAAGCACACAGCCACCTGCCAGCTATCATTAGGTCCCAGCATTACTATGGGCTCCTCAAAGATGCCTTTCGTGACTTTCCCCATGATAGGATGTCCCCCCTACATTTTCTTCGGTGGCACGTCTCACAGTGTGACGTGATACGTACCTTTCTGTGTTTATTCATGAGGTCCTCCTTCTCTCCCCATTTCTCTCCAGCGAGATTCACGAGGGCAGTCCCCTGATTGGTCTGTCTGCCACTCTATACCCTATCCTTAGCATACAGCCTTAACGCCAAAGCCTTTGACGGTGTAGATCACAACTAACTGTGGAAAATTCTGAAAGAGATGGGAATACCAGATCACCTGATCTGCCTCTTGAGAAATCTGTATGCAGGTCAGGAAGCAACAGTTAGAACTGGTCATGGAATAACAGACTGGTTCCAAATAGGAAAAGGAGTACGTCAAGGCTGTATATTGTCACCATGTTTATTTAACTTATATGCAGAGTACATCATGAGAAATGCTGGACTGGAAGAAACACAAGTTGGAATCAAGATTGCTGGGAGAAATATCAATAACCTCAGATATGCAGATGACACCACCCTTATAGCAGAAAGTGAAGAGGAACTAAAAAGCCTCTTGATGAAAGTGAAAGTGGAAAGTGAAAAGGTTAGCTTAAAGCTCAACATTCAGAAAACGAAGATCATGGCATCTGGTCCCATCACTACATGGGAAATAGATGGAGAAACAGTGGAAACAGTGTCAGACTTTATTTTTCTGGGCTCCAAAATCACTACAGATGGTGACTGCAGCCATGAAATTAAAAGACGCTTACTCCTTGGAAGGAAAGTTATGACCAACCTAGACAGCATATTCAAAAGCAGAGACATTACTTTGCCAACAAAGGT
The DNA here is from genome assembly GCA_935064755.1 of Tragelaphus eurycerus. Classification (NCBI taxonomy): domain Eukaryota; kingdom Metazoa; phylum Chordata; class Mammalia; order Artiodactyla; family Bovidae; genus Tragelaphus; species Tragelaphus eurycerus. The sequence goes on from CAKXYN010000083.1 coordinate 4,239,805, forward strand.
TCTCCTAGTCAAGGCTATGGTCTTTCCTATGGTCATGTATGGATGTGAGAGCTGGACTGTGAAGAAGGCTGAGCGCCGAAGAATTGATGCTTTTGAACTGTGGTGTTGGAGAAGACTCTTGAGAGTCCCTTGGACTGTAAGGAGATCCAACCAGTCCACTCTGAAGGAGATCAGCCCTGGGATTTCTTTGGAAGGAATGATGCTCAAGCTGAAACTCCAGTATTTTGGCCACCTCATGCGAAGAGTTGACTCATTGGAGAAGACTCTGATGCTGGGAGGGATTGGGGGCAGGAGGAGAAGGGGACGACAGAGGATGAGATGGCTGGATGGCATCACTGACTCGATGGATGTGAGTCTGAGTGACCTCCGGGAGTTGGTGATGGACAGGGAGGCCTGGCGTGCTGCAGTTCATGGGGTCGCAAAGAGTCGGGCACAACTGAAGGACTGATCTGATCTCATCTGAAACATTAGTTGATTCAGTGAACGAAGAGATAAATGAACTTGACAATCAAAGTCTCTCTAGATCTGAGTCAACTCACCCTTCCCAGCCTTGTTCAAATTATCTTCATTCATATACCTTGTACTCTAGTGACACAGGGCTTCCCTGGGGGCTCAGATGGTAAAGAATCTGCCTTCAATGCTAGAGAAATGGATTCAACTCCTGGGTCAGAAAGATCCCCTGCAGAAGGGAATGGCAACCCACTCCAGTATTCTTGCCTAGAGAATCTCATGGACAGAGGAGCCTGGTGGACTACGGTTCATGGGGTCACAAAGAGTTGAACACAGCTGAGCAACTAACACTTTCACTAGGATATATGACTCTGTCGGATTATCATGCAAAACCTGTAAAGTGGGAGTCTTACCTCCATTTTATGTATTTATTTATTTATTTTTTTGTTCGTCACCTTTTTTTTTTTTTTAATTAAATTTTATTTTGCTTAACTTTACAATATTGTATTGCTTTTGCCATACATCAGAATGGATCCGCCACAAGTATACATGTGTTCCCCATCCTGAACCCTCCTCCCTCCTCCCTCCCCATACCATCCCTCTGGGTCGTCGCAGTGCACCAGCCCCAGGCATCCGTTATCAGGCATCGTACCTGGACTGGCGACTCATTTCAGATATGATATTATACATATTTCAATGCTATTCTCCAAAATCATCCCACCCTCTCCCGTTCCTAGAGTCCAAAAGTCTGTTCTATACATCAGTGTCTCTTTTGCTGTCTCGTAAACAGGGTTATTGTTACCATCTTTCTAAATTCCATATATATGCGTTAGTATACTGTATTTGTGGTTTTCTTTCTGGCTTACTTCACTCTGTATAATAGGCTCCAGTTCCATCCACCTCATTAGAACTGATTCAAATGTATTCTTTTTAATGGCTGAGTAATACTCCATTGTGTATATGTACCACAGCTTTCTTATCCATTCATCTGTGGATGGACATCTAGGTTGCTTCCAAGTCCTGGCTATTGTAAACAGTGCTGCGATGAACATTGGGGTACACGTGTCTCTCTCAATTCTGGTTTTCTCAGTGTGTATGCCCAGCAGTGGGATTGCTGGATCATAAGGCAGTTCTATTCCCAGTTTTTTGAGGAATCTCCATACTGTTCTCCAAAGTGGCTGTACTATGTATTTAATTAAAAAAAGTTCTTTGGCCTCACCATGTGGCCTGTGGAATCTTAGTCCCCTGACCTAGGATTGAACCCATGTCCCTTTCAGTGGAAGTTCAGAGTCTGAATCCCTGAACTGTGAGGGAAGTCCCCTCAGGTTCATTGTTTAGAAAAATAAATTGAAACCTGGAAAGTCAACTAACTTGTCCAAGGTCACCTAAACTAGGTCAGCCTAAACTAACAGTCAGGGCTACATAAGGTTGGGCATACACGCATCTCATAGCGCGCTGAGCACACAGTCAGCAGTCACAGCCAGTGGTTTCAGCTCTGTATCCAGGCAAGGGTTTGCAGGGGAGGAAAACCCTCGCCAGCCACAGGACTGCAAGGGCAGTGAAAGAGTGCTCACGCCCGGGTGGGAAGCAGGGAGTCCCAATCCCTCAACGGAAGGAAAAGGGGTTGGAGGGGGGATCCTGCTGAGTCCAGCTGAAAAACAAGAAAGCAAGGGAGACTGATTATTCCTTCTCGCCAGTGTAAGCAACTAAAACGACATGTTTGCTTTATCGCCTTTGGTCTCCCATTTGATTCCTGACAGCTGCCTCCCTCCCTTGGACGCCAGGCAGTCAGGTGCTGAGCTGGCTGGCATCACTAAGGAGGAGGAAAAAGAAGCACAATTTGAACAGTATTTCATGGACCGCCATGAGCGTGGGGAGGGAGTTTTTGAAGCTGTCTGGCTCCCTCCACACATTCAAGGAATCCTTGTTTGCCAAGCCCACTTGATGTCTGCAGGTTGAAGACAGGTAGTCTGGGAGGGACCTTTAAGAGTGAAAACAATGGCAACAAAAAACCAACGTCTGTTTTCTCTGAGGTTTGAGGAAAGGGAGAGAAGAGAGACATTAGACGGGGGTTTATGAACCTATAACAATTTCTGAATGAATACTTTTCTCTTACATCTTGTCAAACAGGGCCAAATGCAGGCATAGATCAAAGCTAGGTTTCTGCATTTTACGGCTCTTTCAGTAAGAAAAATCTAAGCTTCCGATCTCATTTCTTCATGAGAGAAACCAGAGTATCTCTAGAAAGCCTGCAGAGCCTGGTGAAACCTTCTGGAGGAAGGTATCTATATATCACAGATCACAAACTGCTAACTACCTGGGCAAGAGCTGGGCTTGCCCACTGGCTCAGAGGTAAAGAACCCGCCTGCCAATGCTGCAGGAGCCACAGGAGATACAGGTTCAATCCCTGGGTTGGGAAGATCCCCTGGAGGATTCTTGCCTGGAGAATCCCATGGACAGAGGACCCTGGTAGGCTACAGTCCATGGGGTCACAAAGAGTCAGACACGACTGAAGCGACTGAGCATGCACACACAGGGCAAGAGTCATGGCAAGAGGGAAAGGGTTTAAAAGTCTGTATGATTCTCCTAGAGGCTGATACTACGGTGTGGTGACACCAGATTTGGGGAGCACGTGGAATGAGGCTCAAGACTCCATCCTGTAACTGACTGACTCTATGACCTTGGAGACATTCCTCTGCAGGGTTTTACTGTCATTCTTTTGCATATAGAGACAAGGACAGTAAAAGATCACCGAGAATGATTGGTGAATATGCAACAGACCTGGCAAAAAAGCGACAATAAATGGTCCTTCTGAGTTGTCATTCCTCTTAGACCTGGGAGTCAAGTTCCTGGCATGGAAGAGGGGCACACAGTCAGTGGGGGGTAATGCCAGAGTAAGAACAGGCATGGACTGTTAGCTAATATGTCAGGGGAATTGCACAGCGTTTTTTCTCAAATCTGGCCAAAAATTAGAATTGAAAGAGAATTTTATACCAGATCCCTTGGCCAGATATTCCCATATAATGTGTCTGAGATAACTAGTTTATTTAGAACTAGTTTCTTTTTTTTTTTTTAAGTTTTCCAAGTGATAGCTTTAATTAGGTCAGAGAACTACCCTGCCTCTGACAGCCTTTCTGAACCACACAGCTGAGGACACCTGATTCACTGTCGGCTCTGACCTGACCCAGATCCTAGGACACAGCGGTCCTTCAAGCGGGTAACACCAGAGTCTCCATTCTCCTATGCGGGCCCTAAATATCCACCCTCCCCAGCTGACCTTGTCTTCTGTTTCTGAAGAGAGATGCTGAGTCCAAATTTGCTTTGTCCCAGATCTAGTGCTCTGTCCTCTGGGAAAGATTCTGGATTGCTCAGACTATTTCTATAAGAAAAATTCTTTGCCCTCTGGTTTGTATAATATTAATAGCTTATTTCTTACTTATTTAACAATGGGCTCTGAGGAGGAAAGGGAAGCTTGCATTGCACTGCTTGTCAGTGCCCACGGTATAAGTACTTCTTCCACAGTTGCTTATAAGTTACTGATATGACGTAACTCACAGCGGAGTTGGAAATGATGAGTAATACCAGGTCTCACAACTGCTATGGGTTGGGGCCAGTACAGCACTGGAAGATCTCTTTGTCACATATTTTTTCCTCCCTGATCAAATAACAGGACCCCCCAGCGATGGTGGTGCCCTGGGAGCGTTGGTCCTTATGGTGGCTGCCTCTCCCCCGCTGTCCCCCCACCGGATACTGCAGTAACTTTTCAGTGTCCGAGCTACTTCTGACCATCCCTGTTTTTGGTCCTAGTTCCTCCCAGCTGATGCTCTCTGGAGGGTCACAGAGTTTACACCAGGATGTTCTCAGGGGTCTGATCAGGCTTTCAGCACCAGCACGGATGTGGGAACCGACCCCCTGAGTACAGACGTAGCACAGGCACTGTGGCATGCACCGCACACGCATATCTCAACCGTACAATGATCTGAGCAGATTCTCAGGTCAAAGAACTTAACTCCAAATATCAGCTCCCCTTACCTGCTGGTAATCTCAAGTAAGTGACCTCTCTAAGTTCCAGTTTCCACAGCTGAAAAAACAGAGGTAAGAACAATCCCTTCCGGGAATTGCCCTGGCGGTCCCATTGTTAGGACTCTGCACTGCCATTACAGGGGACATGGGTATGATTCCTGGTTGGGGACCTGAGATCCCACCAGCAGTTTAGTATGACCAAAATAAAAAAAAAAAAGGTCCCTTGGGACTTCCTTGGTGGTCCAGTAGATAAGAACCCTTATCCCCCTGCAACACAGGGGACGTGGGTTTGGTCCCTGGTTGAAGAACTAAGGTCCCACATACCCTAGAGCAACTAAGCCCGTTCGCAGAATCTACTGAGCTCCAGTGCTCTAGAGTCCTTGCCCCACAACTAGAGAGCCTGCACGCCACAACGGCAGGCCTCACCTGATGCAGCAAGGACCTGATGAAGCCAAATACACAGACACAATCCCTGCCTGTGATATTACTTGGACTTCTATAAGATGGTTCATACAAAGAGCACAGACACGCACAGAGAGCATTCAGTCAATCAAGCATGGCTTTGTTCTTTGCTTTTCCTCTTTCTCCCTCCTTGTGCCTGTTTCCATCATGACTGGTATTACTGAGAACTCAGAGGGCATCAAGTTCTACCTCATTGATTGACAGATAGGAAATTGAGGTCCAGAGCCTTGCTCAGTCCTCAGAATCAGACAAGGGTGCACCTGGGGTTGGAGGCCAAGGTCTAAGCCCTCCAGTAGCTTCACTACATTCTCTCGTGTGGCTCCTCCTCCTCTGTTCCCGCCTCCCGCCTTTTCTCACAAGCTCACGGGCACGGCCTCTCCCTGGCACTCCGCCCTGTCCTAGCCTGCCCTGCTTTCCCTCTGCCCAGGTCCGCACTCTGGGATGATGATAAACCCACCGAGAGTGCTGACGCTTTCCTCTCTGGCACTGCCATCTAATCCTCTGTCTTAAGCGCCAGTCATTCTGTCCTTAGCAGGGGTCCTTGTTGGTAGGGAGAGTAGGTCAGAGGAGGACAGGGGAGGTTGACAGAAATAAGGACCCTGGAGCCTTGCTTCTCTCTCCAAGGCACCCCCCACACACCCGAGATCCCAGGACCATTGGTTCCACGTCCCTCCACAGCCTGGGTCTGTACCACTCTTCCCAGGTTACTCTAGCTACAAAGGCTTACAGGATATTAAACACCAATCTCTCTATCTTTAGTATTTACTCTTTTCCAAGTAGCAGGTCCTAGAGGTGTAACCTGCAGATGTCCCAGGGAAAGAGGCTGTCCTCAGCAAGGAATAAGGATGGGAAGAAAGAAAATCACGTCACAACATCCCCAGAGGCCAGGCCCACCAAGTTACATTCTAACCTAAAATGTTCTTTTGCCCACCTAGAAGCCAGACCAACTTGCAGACCAACACATTCGAAAAAGGCCACGGAGCTGTGCCTAGCTCAGGCCACTCACTTGCTATGCTTAACTGATTACCATTTAGTGAACATTGATCATGTGGTAGGTATGCTCTGCTAAGCATGTCCTTTGCATACTTTACGTCCTTTAAGCCCTGCAAAAAGCCTAAGGAAGAGTGGAAGGACTAATCCCAGACTTGTCTTCCTTTACCCAGGGGAAACTGAGGCTCAGAGAAGGAAAGTGACTCAGCCTAAGCCACACAGCTAGGGAGCAGCGGAGCAAGGATCTGGAGCCCTGAGCACTGACTCTGAAACCCCATGATGTGGTGAGAAATGCTGGGTAAAGGACGGGACAGTGCCCTAATGGTCAGGGCATGGCCTCTGCTTATTTCCCCAGCCCAGCCGCCATCATTCTCAAATCCACAGCCTTCCCTCTACCCCGCGACTGGCATCTCTCTCATCCCCCGCCCCAGGACACCATGCACCCCTGCTCTCATACTCAGCAGGTTCCATTCTGTTGATGTTCAGCTTTCACTCTGCTCCGTTCCCATTTCCTGGAGTCTCTGCTCTATCGGGGCATTTTCAGATTATATATCAGAACTGTCTCCGTCCCTCAGTCCCCAAAGGCCTCTTTTTCTGTAGATGTGGCTGGAACTTTCCCTTACTTGTCCACTTACTCTAAAACAGGATTCAGCTGTGTGTGTGTGTGTGTGTGTGTGTGTGTTAGCAGGGGAAAATCAAAACGAAAAAAATTCACACATCAGACTTCCTTGGCTGTTCAACGCTTAAGACTCTGGGCTTCCAATGCAGGGGGTGCAGGTTCGATTCCCGGTCGGGGAACAAAGATCCCACAGGCCGTGCTATGCGACCAAAAAAAAAAAAAAAAAGGAAAAGTAACTCCCACATCCATACAAACCTTTGCTTACAATTCAAGAGTTCTTATCACTACAGAAGAGCTCAGCTTAAGGCATCAAATTAAACCAAGAAACAAAAACAAGCAAACCCAGGGAACATCCACGCCCTGTTCTCTCTGCTGGGGTACTAAGCACTGAAGCTTAGCAGGAAGTGCATGCAGTCGGGAACGAGATAACCTGGGTTTCTAGAACTGGCTGAGCACTGAAGAGAGAGAGAGACTTGCCCAAGGCCCCGTGGCCACCTGCACAGAACTGGGCTGGGAGGTCCTTGCCGGGCGCTTGTGCTGCTGGAATCAGTGGCAGCTTACACTCTGTCTCCTGCTCAGCACTGTGCCTGGGGCTGGATGTGCCATCTGCGCATCTCATCTGGACCTTCAGTTACACAGGGGCTTACCCTCATCAGCATCACTCCTCTGTGGGAGCTGCAGCCCCCTCCTAAAGAGGTTACAACCACCTTGGGGCTGGGAGCCCAGGTCCTGCTGCCCAGAAACATGCTTAGTCAGGATGTTCAGTCCCTAGACGTGGGTTACACGAGAACGAGCTTCAGACTTGACGACAGGAGCTATAAATATCCTCGTTTCACAAAACTTAGGAAAACTGAGGCCCCAAGAGGGCGCTTGCTGGCCACGGGGTCGCTGAGTGAGTGAGTGGCGGGGCTGCAGACTTCACTACTCATCTCCTGGCAGTGAGTCTCGTGTCCTCTGCTAGGGCCACCTCTCCTTAATAAACGTGAAATTCGGACAAGCAGGAAGCTACCACATCCAACCACCTCATTAGTTAATGCTATCAAACACCTAAACAAGTGGTGGACTGACTACTTATTTACTTGACCCAACACAGAACTCTGCTTGACAAAGTCACTCCCTTAGGCAGCAGGACCACGTACGGCATGAGATCAGATTCCTTTCACAAACACTGTGGGATTGCACTCCTGCTTCCTGGACCCGTCCTATAGGTTACCTGTATGATGGGGATGTTTAAGGTAGGGGGTCGGCAAACTGTAAGGTCACTGGTGAAATCTGGACCAGCATCTGTTTTGGGAAATAAAGTTTGATTAGGACACATGTACGTTCATTCCTTTATATATTGTCTGTGGCAGCTTTAACACTACAGCAGTAGCGTCAAGTAGTTTCAATGGTGACTGTATGTTCTGCAAAGCTGAAAATGTTCAGTGCTTCACCATTTACAGGTAAAGTTTGCTGACTCTTGATTTAGGAAATCCCACCATCTAATATGTTTATATTTTGATATAATACAAGCTCCGTAAGGGCAGGGCTTTTAAAACTTGTTTGGTTTCTGTCACCATGGCCTAGAACATGGTCAGACACATACTTGGTGCTTGACAAATAGCGGAGATATTGTGGGAGGCGGGGAGGAAAGTAGGGAGAAAGGCTTCGCTAGAAAATGTCAGAAAAAGCAGTGTTGGGGCAAGGGAGAGGCTAGAAGAGGCAATAAGTGAGAGAAGGAAAACAGTGGAGACAACACAGAAGAGAACAAAAAAACGAGATGGACAATGTATGGGAAAAGCCACCACAATATTGTAAAGTAATTAGCCTCCAATTAAAATAAATTAATTAATTTTAAAAAAAGACGGAGGAATGAGAAGAATGCAGTAAAAGATGACAGAGGAAAGAAGAGAGGAAAGGGAGAGGAAAAAAAGAGAGATGAGAACAAACAAGCAAACAGATCCAGAACACAGACGAGGAGGAGGAGGAGGATGTGGTGGGGACCAGAGCAGGCGTGAGAGGCCTGGCCGTCAGCAACAGTAGGGAGGAGAGGGACGGAGCAGCGTCGGCATTGACCGGGCAGGAGGGCCGGGAAGGGAGGTGTGTGTGTGTCTGGGGGTCAGTGGGCAGTGCATCACAGCCCTGGCATTCTCATCATCCGGAAGACACAGCCCAGTCTCTCGGAGGGTATGGAGCCCCTGGGCCATATTCTTTGTCTCAAGTCCTGGGGCTTGCTTTTGATTTTCTTTTTGAACTCCGATTTATGGGGGACACACTCAATGAAGGATGTCTTCCCAATTAGCTGTAAATAGCCCAATTCTTTAGAGAAGACTCACTGACTTCCCCAGCCCTAATTCTGGCTGTCATACTGGGGGAGGGAGAAGACAGGTCAAGAATCATCCACCACCAGCTTCTAAGTCTCCACTGCAGCAGATTCCAGAGGGCTGAGGCATGGAAAGGGTGAGAGCTAAGTGTATTCTAGTGTCTGCAGAGTCCGAGACACCTCCCCAGGTGCTGTGTCCCGGGAGACACTCGCCTTAGGGGGCCTTTTCAGTGAAAGGCACCAGGGGTAAGGAGATACAGAAAATACAGTGAGAACTGCATGGACATTAATAATGCCCAACTTTCACGGCTAAATACTCCACTGTATCTGTGTGTGTATATACATACATACATACACAACACATCTTTATCCACTTGTCTGTTGATGGACATTTACGTTGCTTCCATGTCATGGCTATAGTAAATAGTGCTGCTATGAACACTGGGGTATACTTATCTTTTCAGATTATAGTTTTCTCCAGATATACGCCCAGGAGGGGGACGGCTGGATCTGGATAAACTGCCAGTCCCTCAGTCGTGTCTGACTCTTAGATCCTATGTATGGTAGCCTGCCAGACTCCTCTGCCCATGGGATTCTCCAGGCTGGATGATATGGAAGTCCTATTTTTAGTAGGAGGGATAAATTTCAGAGATTGGGGTTGACATATACATATTACTATATGCAGCACAGACTGTTAATAAGAACCTACTATATAGCACAGAGAATGCTACTTAATTCTCTGTAATGATCTACATGGGAATAGCATCTGAAAAAAGAGTGGCTATATGTATATATCGAGAATTCATTTTGCTGAACACCTGAAACTAATACAACATTGTACATCAACTATATGCCAGTTAGAATTAACAAAACAAACAAAAAATAATACCTAAGGAAAATGGCTGTCTGAGGAGGCCTTACAAATAGCTGTGAAAAGAAGAGAAGTGAGAAGTAAAGGAGGAAAGGAAAGATATACCCATTTGAATGCAGAGTTCCAAAGAATAGCAAGGAGACATAAGAAAGCCTTCCTCAGTGATCAATACAAAGAAATAGAGGAAAACAACAGAATGGCAAAGACTAGGGACCTCTTCAAGAAAATTAGAGATACCAAGGGAACATTTCATGCAAAGATAGGCTCGAAAAAGGACAGAAATGGTATGGACCTAACAGAAGAAGAAGATATTAAGAAGAGGTGGCAAGAATACACAGAACTATATAAAAAAGAGTGTCATGACCCAGATAATCACGATGGTGTGATCACTCACCTAGAGCCAGACATCCTGGAATGTGAAATCAAGTGGGCCTTAGGAAGTATCACGATAAACAAAGCTAATGGAGGTGATGGAATTCCAGTTGAGCTATTTTAAATCCTAAAAGATGATGCTGTGAAAGTGCTGCACTCAGTATTTCAGCAAATTTGGAAAGCTCAGCAGTGGCCACAGGACTGGATAAGGTCAGTTTTCATTCCAATCTCAAAGAAGGGCAATGCCAAAGAATGCTTAAACTACTGCACAATTGCACTCATCTTACACGCCAGTAAAGTAATGTTCAAAATTCTCTAAGCCAGGCTTCAGCAATAGGTGAACTGTGAACTTCCAGATGTTCAAGCTGATTTTAGAAAAGATGGAGGAACCAGAGATCAAATTGCTAACATCCGCTGTATCATCGAAAAAGCAGGAGACTTCCAGAAAAACATCTATTTCTGCTTTATTGACTATGCCAAAGCCTTTGACTGTGTGGATCACAATAAACTGCAGAAAATTCTGAAAGAGATGGGAATACCAGACCACCTGACCTGCCTCTTGAGAAACCTATATGCAGGTCAGGAAGCAACAGTTAGAACTGGACATGGAACAACAGACTGGTTCCAAATAGGAAAAGGAGTACGTCAAGGCTGTATATTGTCACCCTGCTTATTTAACTTCTACGCAGAGTACATCATGAGAAATGCTGGGTTGGAAGAAGCACAAGTTGGAATCAAGATTGCCGGGAGAAATATCAATAACCTTAGATATGCAGATGACACCACCCTTATGGCAGAAAGTGAAGAGGAACTAAAAAGCCTCTTGATGAAAGTGAAAGTAGAGAGTGAAAAAGTTGGCTTAAAGCTCAACATTCAGAAAACGAAGATCATGGCATCTGGTCCCATCACTTCATGGCAAATAGATGGAGAAACAGTGGAAACATTGGTTGACTTTATTTTTCTGGGCCCCAAAATCACTGCAGATGGTGATTGCAGTCATGAAATTAAAAGACATTTACTCCTTGGAAGGAAAGTTATGACCAACCTGGACAGCATATTAAAAAGCAGAGACGTTACTTTGTCAACAAAGGTCCATCTACTCAAGGCTATGGTTTTTCCAGTGGTCATGTATGGATGTGAGAGTTGAACTATAATGAAAGCTAAGGGCAGAAGAATTAATGCTTTTGAACTGTGGTGTTGGAGAAGGCTCTTGAGAGTCCCTTGGGCTGCAAGAGGTTCAAACCAGTCCATTCTAAAGGAGATCAGTCCTGGGTGTTCACTGGAAGGACTGATGTTGAAGCTGAAACTCCAATACTTTGGCCACCTGATGCGAAAAGCTGACTCATTTGAAAAGACCTTGATGCTGGGGAAGATTGAGGGCGGAAGGAGAAGGGGATGACAGAGGATGAGATAGTTGGATGGCATCAGGGACTCAATGGACGTTGAGTTTGGGTAAACTCTGGGAGTTGGTGATGGACAGGGAGGCCTGGTGTGCTGTGGTTCATGGGGTTGCAAAGAGTCAGACACGACTGAGAAACTGAAATGAACTACCTGAACTATTTGCCCTTAGCATCTACCAGGCACCATGATTCTTTTTAATGCCACAGAAGAAAATTCATCTCCAAATCTACGAGGTAGTTCCAAGGCCCATTACACAGAGGAGAAAACTGAGGGATACAATAGGTAGACAAGTTGCCCAGAGAAGCAACGTGATCTGTGGGCTTTGACTGTCCATCATGCATGGGCGGAATCCTTTTATGCAATTTGGGGGACTAGGGAGCATAGATGGCCACATACCTAGATAAGTTGCCATCATGTTCACGAGGCAACCTCCATTCTCTCCAGGGCGTGGTCCAAGCTCATGGATATGCCCTTAATCACTTGCTGGGAATACATGCTTGCACCCTAAATTCCCTCCAAGGTTGCAATCTTGAACTTGCCACTTTGTTGTCCTTAAAAAGCACTCATGGTTGAGGAATTACATTCCCAGGTGATGGCCTGAAATGTGCTCTACTTCAGAGCATATTTTACCACAGTGAGCCGTGGACCTCAGAGCACATTTTACCACAGCAAAATCTGCACCTTTTACACACAGTGAAAGCACATTTTACCACAGTGAACCTTGGACCTCAGCCACAAGGTCTAAGCCCTGTAACGGGGTCCTGCCTCAACATTTTCATGTCTTCTTACATTGAGTGTCATCATGAGAAAAAAAAATTACGCATTCAAGCATCAATACCGATTTTCTCTGTAGAAAACACAAAACATTGTCTAGAGAGTCGCAGGGAGTCCTGTTTACAGGAACCAACAGGAGAACTCCATCCGCACTCTGTATCAGATAAATAGGATCTCTCGGGCCAGCACTGGTTTTACCCGCTCAGACTCTGTGCATTTTACTGCTAAGCATATTCCACTTTGCACTTTGGTTGCTAAGAATCTCCGAGTTAAGCTGTCAGCCCCTTAGAATACGCAGCACAGCATGGTGCGGATTACCGTGCAAATATCTGAGTGGAGTCAGAATCATTTTCCTTACTCTGATTTTCCTTTCAATTTGATTTTTTATTGTGATGGATTAAAAAAAGAAACGCATAAACTTACAAAACCATCTCCAAATCCTCTGAGGACTGGGGCAAGACAGAGAGAAATAGAGAATGGGTAGACGGGGTATCAGACGCCAGGTTCAGGGTTAACTGGACCGGGACCAGGTTGAAGAAGACTTAGAGTCTGTCATGAAGCACAAAAGCTACTTCCCAGATTTCCCCCCTACAAACTCTGGTTTGGGATCCTTCTCCTGGATTCCGTTACCTTTGCTGCGGCGACGGCTGCGGTACTGCTCCGTGTAGAACGTCAGCTGCGTTTCGTCGTCTGCCTCTGACCCCGACGTCCCCTTGGTTCTCCCAAAGCTGATGCCCCCTGTGCAAGAAGCACAATCCATCAGTCACTGCAGGCCTCCAGAAGTGAAATCACCCATCCATCCCGAAGACCAGCAAGCCCACCCCCCAAGTGACCCAAGTCTCTGTAAATCCCAAGTGACCCAGGAGTTGGCATGATTTATGGAAGGAGTTCAGGCTCTGCAGTGATGCAGGCCTGGGTTCTCACCACGGCTTGGCAGCCTTGGGGCTGTGTGACCTTGAGGAGATGCCTCCCTTTTCTGAGTCCTGGGTCCTTTCTTTCTAAAGTAGGGGAAAAGCTATTAATCTTGTGGGGTTGCTTTGAAGATTAAAGGAGGTACGACGTGTAAACTCCCTGGTCCGGGGTGGGTACCAGGTAACTGATAGGCGCACTGTTGCTTTGTATGATGGATCTGCCTCTAAAAAAGCATTCCAGGTGACTTAATTTCACACACACATTTCAGTCCCGTGCTTACTCTACACCAGGCCTAGAGCCAGACTCAGGGGAAACAAAGAGAGATACCGCCTGGTCCTTGCCAGCCAGGGGATCGTAAGCTAGTCATGGGGACAAATGGGGTCCTAAGGAGCTTTCAACCTAATTCATGGCCATGTTTCCCACACAGTTGAGATGCTGGGAATACAGGAGAGAGCAATTCATCCCAACACGGAGGACCTGGGAAGGCTTTATGGGCAGGGGGTAGATTTAGGGCAGGGCTGGAAGGATGGATGGGCTTTAGGAGCAGAAACTGGATGTGGGAGGAGGGGTAAGAGCTGGAGCATCCCTGGTGGGGGAGGGGAGTGTGGGCAGGAGGAGGAGGCGCTGCAGCAGAGTGCTGACTGAGCAGGGTCTGCTGGTGCCCCCCAGGGGAAGCCCCGAGTGCCACACTGAGCACCCTGGAGCTTAACTTGGGATGTCACAGAAGGTTCAAGAGGGAACGCAGACTGTGCTTTAAGCACGAGGTGCCAAGCGCTGTGTCGTGAGCCTTGCAGCCATTATCTCACCCCAAATTCAAAGCCCTCTTGGGAGGGAAGCATCATGACGCCCACTTGACAGATGAAGGAACCAGGGTCCAGAAAAGGAAAGTGACTTGAGAACAGGGAGTGAAGTCAGACTCGGTATGTGGGTGTGACTGACGGCCACGCTCAAGTTTTTAACCAGTATCACATCGCCTCTCAGTGTAACGCTCTGTAAAATGGGAACAAAATCGAATACATGTCCTGCTCCTTCCTAGAGGCAGTGTGTTGCAATGGACGGAGGAAAGAAAGGGACAAGAACGTCTGATCACTGTCCCTGCGTGTCTTCAGCCATGAGCTGCCCCTGCCCTTTAGCGCAAATTCCCCCAATTCCCAGCAACTAAGAGCTGGACCTGAAGACAGCAGGGGACCCCCGAGTTGACCAGATGCAAGTCCCCCATGGAAGGGCTCTTTTTCGAAATGGAGTTGGCAGACGCCCCATGGAGATTCTGGAAGCAGTGGAAGAACAGAGGTCTCAGAGGCCAGTAGGCTTTTAAAATTGCCATTAAAATATTTTACTGTTATAGAAAAGGGAAGAAGGAAGGAAGGAGGAAGGGAGGGAGGGAGGCAGAGAGCTGGAAGGAGGGAGAGAGAGAGAGAGTCTTTGGTTCACCCACACATAATGTTTGGCCAAGGGGAAAATGAGGGCATGAGATGAAATAGCTGCCTTATGGACAGGAAGCATCTGTCACGCTTCTTGCTGTGTTCGGGCAGCAGAGAGAACGGGAGGGATGTGCCTGTCAGGAGTCTACCCCCTGCCCTTCAATGCCACTGCAGTAGTGTTAACCATCCCAGCTAAACCCTCTCTCCCTTCCTCTCTCTCTTCTTTCTCATCTTCGCTCCTTTCCCAAACAAACGGCATGTTATGGCGAATGGGGCAGACAGGCTTCAGGCAGGAGTCTTTCGTACTGGGACAGCCTAGCTGTGATGGGGGCATCGGGAAGTGGAGGCTGGAACAGTCACCAGGCAATACTAAGAGAAGCCAACCCTTCCATAGTGCTGGCTCTCTGCCGGGCACAGGTCTAAACCCTTGGCTTGCATTGCCTTGTTTAATCTTTGCAACAACCCTAAGAAGTAGGTCGGAGAAGACCATGGCACCCCACTCCAGTACTCTTGCCTGCAAAATCCCATGGACAGAGGAGCCTGGTAGGCTACAATCCATGGGGCCGCGAAGAGTTGGACATGACTGAGCAACTTCATTTTCACTTTGCACTTTCATGCATTGGAGAAGGAAGTGGCAACCCACTCCAGTGTTCTTGCCTGGAGAATCCCAGGGGCAGCGGAGCCTGGTGGGCTGCCATCTATGGGGTCGCACAGAGTCGGACACAACTGAAGTGACTTAGCAGCAGCAGAAGGAAGTAGGTCAATACTTTCCTTCCCATTTTAACAGGTGAAGAAATGAAGGCAGGGGGAAATTTAGTAATCTGCCCAGGGTCACAGAGCCGGGAAGCTGTAGACCCACAATTCAAATCCAGCTGGTGGCTGCCATCTCTTCCCCTGGTCCCTAGGCTGATGTACAATAAAATATGAGTAAAGACTTCATTCAATGTCCACAGTCATCCCTGTAAGGAAGGCATTATGAACCTTGTTTTGCAGATGAATAAGCCATTCCTCAGAGAGGTGATGAGAGGTGCTGAGTGAGGGAGCTGGAGTGAAATGAGGTCTGCCTGCAAAGCCTGCCTCACAGCTAACCTAATGTGGGGAAGTGCATGTGTTTGTGTGTATGTGTGTGGTGTGTGCATGTGTGTGAGTGTGCACATGCGTGTGTGTGGTGTGCATGTGTGTGTACGTGTGTGTGCATGTCTGTGGTATGCATGTGTGTGTGTGTGGAGTGTGCGTGCATGTGTGAGTGTGTGTGTGGTGTGTGTGAGTGTGTGCATGTGTGTGGTGTGTGTGTGCGTGTGTGTGGTGTGCACAGAGGAAGCAAACTTGGTGCTCTGACCTCTGAGGATTAGCAGGGCTGTCTCTCGTCCCCAGCATCGGAGCACATTTTACACTTTTACAGCTCCTCTGTGGAACCCCAGCATCTGGACTATCGGCAGGAACTCTGATGAAGCTCATGTAGATCCTGCATCTCCATCATTCCACATATCCACATACTCTGAGACCATGCTCCTGGCTTCTCTGGGGCCCTGCTCCATTCCCATACCCCTGACCCTCATCTCCCTCCTGTAGGTATCAAGGTACCGTGTTCAGAATAGGAACTGACGCCAAGAGAGCCTACCTCTCCATCAACCTGCCCTCCTCCAAATATAACACGAGCCATACATGCAACTTTAAGTGTTCTATTAGCCACAAAGTAAAAAAGTAAACAGATACAATTCATTTTCAGAATATATTTGAGTTGACCAATATATTCAAAATATCATCTTAACTTCTTATTTCCATAAAATTATCACTGGGCTTCCTAGATGGTGCTACTGGTAAAGAATCTGCCTGCCAATGCAGGAAACATAAGAGACACAGGTTCGATCCCTGGGTTGGGAAGATCCCCTGGAGGAGAAAATAGCACCCCACTCCAATATCCTTACCTGGATAATCCCATGGACAGAGGAGCCTGGCAGGCTACAGTCCATGAGGTTGCAAAGAGGTGGACATGACTGAGCATCTGAGCCACACACATTTGCTTCTTCTGGGCTTCCCTGATGGTTCAAATGGTAAAGAATCTGCCTGCAATGCAGGCAGACCAGAGCTCAATGTCTAGGTCAGGAAGATCTCTGGGAGAAGGGAATGGATGCCAACTCCAGTGTTCTTGAAATTTTTTATATAACTTTCACAAGTGTTCAAAATCCAGTGTATATTTTATGCTCACAGCACATCTCAACCACAGACGAGCCACATTTCAAGCCCCCATCATATCAGCACATCCTGGGGCACTTAAATGACACTTATTCCAGAATATAATTAAGGGCCCGAATCTGGAGATAGGAATAAGCCATGGGCCCCACTAAGGTGCTTCATCATTTTTTTTTTTATTTCTTTTAATGAGACTTGAATGAAAAATGGTGTGGCTCAGATCCCATTAAAAGACAGCAGTCATTGTCTCTACCCTCAGGCACTAAAAGGCAAGTAGGTTTCTAGATTGGTTTAATCTATGAGTCATGAGAGGCAACGCATGTCTGTACAAAGACATTAGTGTACTGGAGACAGATATGAGTTCTAACTCCACATCCCAGGGATGAGCTGGGAGGGGAGGCTTGGGGAAGCCGCCCAACCTCTCTGCATTCTTCTTTAAAAAAAATGGGACAGTGACTCTCAGCTCCCACAGTCATTATGAGGAAAATGATACGCTGTATGTAAACAGTCAGCACAAAGACCGAAGAAGCGCGAGTAAGGGCACATCCCTCATTAATTCAACACTCGCCTGAGCTCAGGAGACGAAACGGAGATGCCCCTGGGTGGGAGGGGTGACTCCCTGCCTTCTGTGACATTGTAAGAAGGTGGCAGCCGCCCAAGGCATGTAGCCTCCGAGTGTCCAGAGAAGCTGCAAGGGGCCACAGGCCAATTACAGACTGCCTTGGAGATGATTCAGACAAATGGAAAAGGGCCCCCTCAGCTAGCATTTTAATATGAAATTGGTGATACAGTGAACTAAAGTGCAGCCATTAATTATACAGAGCTGTGCAAGTATTTCTATTTAGGGGCTGAGAGAAAGTGAGAATGGTCAGAGGCTGGCGACAGGGAAGGAGAGGAGACAGAAGTTCCTCCGCCTTGTCCCTCAGGCCCCTGGTCTTCCCGGTCTTGAGTGGCCTGGGATGGAGCATGAAGAAGACCGTCAAAGCATCTGCCATGGCAGGATAAGCACTGCTCTGGCACCTTCTGTGTAATTACCCATCCACACATCATACAGCATCTGAGAGGTAAGAATCCATTTTATTGAGGGCAGACTCAGATGGTAAAGAATCTCCCTGCAATGCAGGAGACCCAGGTTCGATACCTGGGTCAGGAAGATTCCCTGGAGAAGAAAACGGCAACCCACTCCATTATTCTTGCCTGGAGGATCCCATGGACAGAGGAGCCTGGTGAGCTACAGTCCCTGGGGTCTCAAAGAGTCGGACGTGACTGAGCAACTAACAAACCCACCTTCAGAACCTCAACACTGCTTACCTAAGACCACACAAATGACAAGCTCTGAACCTGCCTTCTGTCTGATGCAGCCTCTTTGGTGGTCCAGTGGTTGAGAATCCACCTGTCAGTGCAGGGGACATGAGTTCAATCCCTGGTCCAAGAAGACTCTACATGCCCCAGGGCAATTAAGCCAGTACGCACAGCTACTAAACCCGAGTACCCCAGAGCCCACGCTCTCAGTAAGAGAAGCCACCACAGCGAGAGGCCCACGCAGCAAAACTGGAGGGCAGCCCCGACTCTCCGCTTGGAGAAAGCCTTGGCACAGCAGCCAAGACCCGGCACAGCCAAAACAAGAAAAACATCCCTTAGTCATCAGGGAAATCCAGACCAAAAGCACAGTGAGGGAGATACCACTTCACATGCACTAAGCTGGCCACAGTCGAATTAATGAGAAAATAACGGGTGCTGGAAAAGGATACAGAGGAATCGGAACCCGTATACATTGCTATTTGGAATGTACAATGGTGCAAAAACAGTGGGAAACAGTTTATCCATTAGCTCCTCGAGACGTTAAATATAAAATTACCAAACTACCACAAGATCCAGGAACTCTGCCCCTCAGCATATCTGAAAGAACTGGAGAGGGCATTCAAACAAACACTGGTACATGAATATTCAGAGCAGCACCACTTACTATAGCCTATAATGGAAACAACCCAAATGTCCATCAGCTGATGGGCAGATAAACAAATAAGGTGTATTCATACGACGGAATATTATCGAGCCACACAAAGCGAAGTCGACACGCTACAACACAGGTGGGCACCGCACACAACACGGGTGCACTGTGTGTGCAACATTTCGTAATTCAGCAAAACATCTTGCCAAGTGAAAGAAACCAGACATAAAAAGGCTTACGTTACATGATTCCAGTTAGAGAAAACCTCTGAAATAAGTAAACACGTAGAGACAGAAAACAGTGATTGCCAGGGCTGGGCAGAGAGAAGAGAGGAACAGGGAGTTATTGCTAATGAGTATGGGGTTTCCTTTTGATATATTGCAAGTGTCTCAGAACTAAATAGGGGTGACAGTTGCACAACCCTGGGAATGTATTAAATGGCAATGAATTACACACCTTTAAAGAGTTCATCATTAATTTTATGTTACATGAATTTTACCCCAATAAATAAAATGTTGGAAAAAAAGAGAAAGAGAGAGAGACACACCCTCTGTTCGCTCTGTAACATCACACGACTCATGATAAAACCACTGGATGGGGACCTGTGAGGGCAGAGTGTAGACACCACAGTGCCAGTGCTAAGTCGCTTCAGTCATTGTCTGACTCTTTGTGACCCCGTGGACTGCAGCCCGCCAGGCTCCTCTGTCCCTGGGATTCTCCAGGCAAGAATACCGGAGTGGGTTGCCGTGCCCTCCCAGATCTTCCCAAGCCAGGGATCGAAGCCCGGTCTCCTATGTCTCGTCCACTGGCAGGTGGGTCCTTCACCACTAGCTCCACCTGGAGATGGCACAGAGCCGCAATAAAAGACCCAGGCTCAGGCACCTCGAGTCCTGGACCCAGAGTTTGAGGCTCCAGGGTGTGATCCGTCAGTCTGTCCTTGACCCAGTGGTCACCTCGAATAACCACAACGGCCACTTGTGTGTTCATTCACTCAACACTAAGCGCCCACTCTCTAGCAGACACTGTTCTGAGCCCTGAGGGAGGAAAAGCAATGAAGAGAACAGACAAAACTTCCCAACTTCTTGACATTTCCTTCTGGATAAGGAAGTAATTCAAATACTCCAAGCATGATGCTGAGCTCTCTGCATGGGAATTATCTCAAATTTGCTGGCAAATAAACTGAGACATTCAGAAGTTTTTAGAGGCTTCTTTCTAAAATGACATAGATATTTGGTGGCAAAGAGAGACCTGACTCCAGGTTTGCTCTGGAACAAACCAGGGCATCTGAACAACTTGAAAGCCAAGTTATGGAAAAGGCTGGGGCAGTTGTTAGCATGAACAGTCTTTCCCGGGCCTGAGAATTAACTCACCGCAAATCTGCTTTCCCGCACTGGGCCGCCCTGTCCACAAACCTGCTCCACCAGCCCCTGGTAGGCCCACCCCGCCACACTCTATCTCCCGCGCTCTTGGTATCATGATGGATGGTGGTGACATGTTAAATTATTCAGACTCCGTGTCTTCCTCGAGCTGGTGACAGCAATATTGCATTTTTAGATTGCCCAGAACTGTGCGAGATAGAAAAATATGTAGCTTGGAAATGCAAAACCCATCTGACCCCCAACTGTCCAAGGAATACAAATGGTACCAGTCGTGGGAAGAGGACAAAAGTAGCTAAACTTCCCGTGCCCCCTAAACCACACAGCTCACAACTGCTCTGAGCTCTAGGGGTAAACCACAGACATTCGTGGAGGTGCTCTGACCACAACTGCTACCTGTTATCAGGTACCACTAAAGGCCAGGCACAGTGCCAGGCACTTCACTCAGCAGTGGTTACACATACTCCTAGTGCTCCAAAGAGAAAACAGAGTCTGGGAGAGACGGCACTCCTTGTCTGTAATCACACAGCCAGGAAGTGGCGGGACCTGAATTTGAACCCAGGTTTATCTGACCCACAGAGAAGATTCTGTAGCATGACTGGGACTCACGCTGAACTTTTTAAAAATTTTACTTATTTATTTGGCTGTGCTGGGTCTTCACTGCTGTGCAGGCTTTTTCTCTACTTGAGGCTAGTGGGGCTTCCCTCTAGTCGCAGGGCATGGGCTTACTGCGGTGGCTTCTCTTGTTGCAGAGCTCAGGCTCTAGAGCACAGGCTCAGAAGCTGTCGTGCATGGGCTGAGTGGTGTCACGGCACGAAGGATCTTCTCGGACCAGGGACAGAAGCCATGTCTCCTGCACTGGCAGGTGGATTCTTCACCACTGAGCCGCCAGGGAAGCCCCTCACGCTGAAATTTTTAAAATTGATATTTATGGCTAAAAATATCTTTATGGTAAAGGAAAATTAAACATGATTACTTGTAATTTCAGAAAAATGTGCTCAGTCGTGTCTGACTCTTTGTAAACCTATGGACTGTAGCCCGCCAGGCTCCTCTGTCCATGGGGATTCTCCAGGCAAGAAGACTGGAGTGGGTTGCCATGCCCTCCTCCAGGGGATCTTCCCAACCCAGGGATTGAATCTAGGTCTCCCGCATTGCAGGCGAATTCTTTACCAGTTGAGCTACCAGGGAAGCCCCTCAGAAAAAAATTAAAATATATATGTGTGTGTGTGTGTGTGTGTGTGTGTGTGTGTAACTTAGAAGCCCATTTATAGGAGACTATTTAAAAACGGTGGCATATTTCTAACACAGACTTTCATGAGATCATTAAATACAGTGATATAAACCTCTATTGATTGACATGCAAACCTCTTCATGATATATTGTTGCGTGGAAAAGTATACAGACAATAAATCAAGTTTTTAAGTTTAAGTGTTAGTCATGTCCAACTCTTTGTGACCTCATGGACTGTAGCCCCCAGGCTCCTCTGTCTGTGGAAATCTCCACGCAAGAATATTGGAGTGGGTTCCCATTCCCTTCTCCAGGGGATCTTCCTGACCTAAGGACTGAACCTGGGTCTCCTGCATTGCAGGCACGTTCTTTACTGTCTGAGCCATCAGACAGACAATGCAAAGAGGAATTTTACTTGTGTACATTTATACACACTTACTGATTTTTAGTCTGAATTCCACTGAGTGTGTGTAATAAAAAATAAATAGATTTTAATTTAAAAAATAAAGAAGAGGAAAGTAAAAGTCATTCTGAGATGTTCATGATCTAGGGTTATGAACCAAGCTTAAAAAAGCATACGGCAAAACTCTAAGTGCAAAACGATTCTATTCTGTTTTAAAATACACATACACATAAAATATATGCATATATATGTACATATACACACACGCATATTAAGATATTGAGAGAAATATATTAAGGTGCTCTAGTGGTTATTCCCTGGGCAGTAAAATTTGGAGTATTTAAAAATTTTTTTATTATTGCTTATCTGCATTTTATAATTTCCCTCCAATGAACATCTAATGCTTAGTCATTGTAAAAAAAAGACATGTAATAAAAGTTACATTTATTTTATTTTTTAAGTTACATTTATTTTAAAAAGATTGTCTTTATTGCTTCAGCTTAAGCTATTTCTCATTTGACCTTTAGTGTTATATGACCATCTAGACCTAGCGATTATTCCATTATCCAAGAAAGGATAAATCTCAATCTATCCCCAGATTTTGGCTTAAAGAACTGCCTTTGGAGGAAAAGCTTTCTAATTAAGCTTAACTCAGTTTATCTCATGAAAGTATAGCTCTGTCTCTGGAATATCCCATTGTTTCCTGGGGTGGGGGTGGGGGGTGGGGGAGGGAGGGGCTGGATATTCCAAAGTTATCCATAACAAAATCTCTCCATTCACATTCTCTTTGAAAATGTGACTTCTGCCTCTCCCCTATCAAAGGCAGCAGCTAATGTCTCTCTCCTTGAATGTAGGCTGCCTTAGTTATGTGTTTTTAATAAAGAGACTTGACTGCAAAGACTTCTAGGACTGGATAATAAAAGGTGAGACAGTTTCTGCCTGGCTCTCTTGATACACTGATTCTCTAGATACTTACTCCCTCTTTGTAAACCTGCTCCTGCATTATGATACGTCTTAGCCACAAGGAGAGGCCAATTTTAAGTGCTTCAGTCAATGGTCACAGCTGAGTCTAGCTTTCAAGACATCTTGACGTGTCTTAGTGCAGGTGGAAAAAATGTGAGAGAGGCTTCTAATTGATTCTAGCCTCCAGCCATCTGGGGTCACCCACAAGTGTTTGAGTATTTTCAGCTTGACCATTGTGAAGTTGAGGCTAGCTTCTCTTTGTTTATACATTTCTGATTCTAGAACCCATGAACATAATAAGATTGTTGTTCTCTTAAGGAATTCAATTTGGGTACATTATGCAGCAGTAGGTAACCAGAACACTCCCCTTGTCTAGTCCTAGAAAAATATCCATGCTCCTTTCAATCTGTCCCCATATGGCAACCCTGGGCAATGGAAAGATGAACTGGGTGTCCCAGAGACCCAAGTTCTAAAGCTGTCCTGTTACTAACAAACTGTAAGATTTTTAAAAAGCATTACGAACTAGTAAATACTACATACGAACCCTTTACGTTCTTCCCACAGATAGTAATTCATTTGATTCTCACAATAACTGGATGAGGTACTGCTATCCCCATTTGAAAGGTAAAGAGATAGAATCAAAAACACTGTAGATGACTTTCTCAACATCAAATAGCTCATAAATGGCAGAGACTAAATACAGTGGCGGGCCCCAAAGGCACAATAGGATCAAGGAGCAGATTCGAGTTTGTAAGGCTGGTCAAGAATGAAACTCCCCCTAATTTGCCCTCTAGATTCTGTCCAGTGCTTTGGAATCACAGGCTCCATCTGCTCCAGGACCCCATACAATGGCTTTTCAGCTGCTAGAAGACTCCTCATGTGCCCATTTATAATCTTTCCAGCCAAGCAAAACATTCCTACTAACACCTTCATTCTTTGTATGATGCATTTTACAAAAATTATGATTTTTCAGATTACAGATTCAATGCACATTTATTGTAGAAAATTAGAAATAAAAAGTAAAAAAGCACAAAGAAGAAAATAATCACCAAGTCAAATATTATCACCACCAGTTGATCTTTCCTACTTCTAGTATTTTTCATGCATATGTTTTTACAACTGGATTTTATTGTCTTGTATTCATGTCTTACATGAATACATCTTGTGAGTTTTGTTCAAAATATCTCAGCATATATTGATTTATTCACTGACGTCAGAAATATATATTGGGATCCAATTATATGCTTGGCATTTTTGCTATTACATAAATTATATATATCAAATGTGTGTGCATATGTGCACATCTACATCTGTGTGTGTGTGTATGTACACACGTGCTCACTTGCTTCAGTTGTGTCCGACTCTGCGACTCTATGGACTGTAGCCCGCCAGGCTCCTCTGTTCATAGGATTTTCCAGGCAAGAATACAGGAGTGGGTTGCTATGCCCTCCTTCAGGCAATCTTCCAGACCCAGGGATCGAATCTGCGTCTACTGCAGCTCCTGCATTGCAGACAGATTCTTTACCACTGAGCCACCAGGGAAGTCCCATTATCTATATCTGCACCTAGATTTAGATGTATTCAATATAATCATCTATACATATATAGATGCCTATAATGACCAAAGTGTGAATAGCGATTTTCCCTGAATAATGAGATTTTCTTGTTTACCTTTTTTCCTAATGAATTGAGATTGCTTGTGGAATTAAAATAAAGCTAAATAAAATACATCACATTACCCCATGTCATTAAACATTGACCCCAATATCATTTAATGCCTCAAATATATTCTACTCTATCAGTGTAATATATTTTAATCAATTCTCTGTTGTTTAAATTTTATTTCCAATTTTTCACTATAATATTGCATCACGCACTCCTAAAGATAAACCCTTCTACACATCCATAAGCAACCATGTGTAGAATTTTCTTGAGATTAAAGAGATGAATTGGTGGGTCAAAGGGCATTGACTTAGCTAAAGGTTTTTTGAGCCATATTGTCAAGATGTTCTCCAGAAAGGTTATACCAACTTCACTCTGATCAGCTGTATATACGAGCAATTATTGCACTACTTCTATAACACTGAGTATTGCATCATTGTTTTCCAATCTTATTTAATTTTATCTGCATCCCAAATTTCAAATTCATTTTTTCAGATTCTTTTCAACACAGCCCAGTGCACTCAACTCGTTTTTGAGCTTCTGCGCCCAGAACTAGGCATGATAATCCAGATGTGTTCTGACCTACACCAAGCAGAAATGGACTATTACCTCCCTTTCCCTGAACAGGAGACTTCTAATAATGCAGCCCAGGGCTGCTTCCACTTTATTGGCAGCTGACTTGTATTCAATATGCCCTTGCTTCTTTGTTCACATGCACTGCAAATAAATCTGGTATTTCCCATCATGTATTTGCAATTTCATTTTTCTAAAACCAAAGTAAAGAACATTCCATATTATCGCATTGTACCTGTGTATTTTGGCCCTTTTTTTCTAGTGTTTCAGATATTTTTTGGTCCTAAATCTGTGATCTCATGTTCTCACTATTCCATAACTATGAAAAGGATCAGGAGGTAAGAAAAGGAATGAAGAGTTTCTGAGTGTCTATCAGATCAGATCAGATCAGTCGCTCAGTCGTGTCTGACTCTTTGCGATCCCATGAATCGCAGCACGCCAGGCCTCCCTGTCCATCACCAACTCCCGGAGGTCACTCAGACTCACATCCATCGAGTCAGTGATGCCATCCAGCCATCTCATCCTCTGTCGTCCCCTTCTCCTCCTGCCCCCAATCCCTCCCAGCATCAGAGTCTTTTCCAATGAGTCAACTCTTCGCATGAGGTGGCCAAAATACTGGAGTTTCAGCTTTAGCATCATTCCTTCCAAAGAAATCCCAGGGCTGATCTCCTTCAGAATGGACTGGTTGGATCTCCTTGCAGTCCAAGGGACTCTCAAGAGTCTTCTCCCACACCACAGTTCAAAAGCATCAATTCTTCGGTGCTCAGCCTTCTTCACAGTCCAGCTCTCACATCCATACATGACCACAGGAAAGACCATAGCCTTGACTAGGAGAACCTTTGTTGGCAAAGTAATGTCTCTGCTTTTCAATATGCTATCTAGGTTGGTCATAACTTTCCTTCCAAGGAGTAAGCGTCTTTTAATCTTATGGCTGCAGTCACCATCTGCTGTGATTTTGGAGCCCAGAAAAATAAAGTCTGACACTGTTTCCACTGTTTCCCCACCTATTTCCCATGAAGTGATGGGACCAGATGCCATGATCTTCGTTTTCTGAATGTTGAGCTTTAAGCCAACCTTTTCCTCTCCACTTTCACTTTCATCAAGAGGCTTTTGAGTTCCCCTTCACTTTCTGCCATAAGGGTGGTGTCATCTGCATATCGGAGGTTATTGATATTTCTCCCAGCAATCTTGATTCCAACTTGTGTTTCTTCCAGCCCAGCATTTCTCATGATGTACTCTGCATATAAGTTAAATAAACATGGTGACAATATACAGCCTTGACGTACTCCTTTTCCTATTTGGAACCAGTCTGTTGTTCCATGTCCAGTTCTAACTGTTGCTTCCTGACCTGCATACAAATTTCTCAAGAGGCAGATCAGGTGGTCTGGTATTCCCATAGCATGTCCAGTTACAGACTAGATGTTTATGTAAGTGAAAATCATATAGTACATTTAAGAGTATAATGAAGTTGATGTTGATATCTTCATTTCAAATATTAGGAACCTGAGGTGTACAGGGATTACTTGTCTTTGGCAAGTCCATACAGCCAATACAGACAAGAGATGGATTGGCAAGTCTAACAGTGGTCCTTGCTATTATTCCCTGGGTTCCAAGCCAGGCTTTTGCTTATTTAAGGCAAGGGCATCAATGTCAATGAGAACTAGATAGAAAATAGAACTTGAGAGCTCATGGCTACAGAACTCTCTACAAATTGACATTAATCTTTTAATGAAAACTTTTTGTAAACATATAATTGAGTAAACTGACTATACTATTGAACACTCTACAATTTCCTCTTTTACAACCAACACAGAAACATTGCCCATTCAGTAAATATCAGTTGAGAGCTTATAATATATGAGGAAGTGGGCACGCAGAGAGGGTGAAACAAAAATATTCCCTGTTGTCATAGAACCTGCATTTAAGATGGAAAATCCAGGTAAACATGTAAAAATACACCTATGAGAAGATTTGTCAAATATCTAACTGACATTTAGATATCTATGTAATGGTATCTCCTGTGCAACAAATGTATCCAAAGTAGAACTGCAGTTCACCTGGCATGATTTACTCTCAGTGAACCCAGGATGGCTCCTGGCGCTCCCAACTTCTGACCCCACAACTCATTATATAAATCTGACCAACTGATCTTATTGCCCTTGAGAATCAAAGTTCCAAACATGCCTCCCCACCTATTTGACATCAGAATATGTCCTTCCAGAATTCTGCAAGTTTCTCTGCCTACCTTGATTCCTTAAAAAGAATAAGTAACTGTTATTCTGAAAAATGTATCTTCATATTATTTGAGCTCTGGAAAGTAATTTCCTTGGATTTGGATGCTGAATTTGAGGAATGCACTCCAAAATAAATACCTAGTACCTCCTCTTATGGTAGAACCTCACTCCTTTTGAAATATCTTTATTCTCCCTTTCCAGTTTTCAGATTTTTTTTTCTTAATATAAGTGACATGTCTGACAGATTCAGAATGAATTTAGTTTCCACCTTCATCTGGTAATAAGGTTTAGGTTGTTTCATCCAACGAGACAATCATTTTCTTGTCCTTATTGTTCCAAAAGCAATTTTAAAAGCTTGTTTTATTTCTGCTTGTTTTCTTTCAAATTTGCCCACCATGCACTGACAAATTTGAAGTCTCATCCTGTCTGGGAGTATTTTTATAAGTTTGGGCTAAACTGTTACACATTCTTGGACTTTTTTCCGTCTGTTAGTCTCCTGCACATACAGTTTCCTCTTCTGTGCTTCCCAAATTCTTTCTTCATTGTAATTCTCCGTGATTATTTGCTCAGAGTTTCATTTTTCAGAGTCTTCCTCTCTGTAATACATCTATTTTATTTTAGTGTCTCTGTCATAGAACCAGAAAAATCTATCCTCTGACATTAAAATATTACGTGTATATGTGTTCATAAACTCTTGGTTATAATTTTTCATCTCTTGAAATAGAAATGTTATTTCTTGGTTTAATAATATCCAGTGCTGGCAAGGGTTTTATGAAATGATCATTTTCCTAAATTGCTGCAAGCAGTGCAAGTTTGTACATCCCTTTTGGGAAGCAATTTGGCAATACAAAAAAGAGCCTTAAAAAATGTCCAACCCTTTTGACCCACTTCTGGGAATTCACCCTAAGTAAATCACCCTAAATATAGGAAAAGCTTTATATAGCATTATGCTTATTGAAATGCTATTTATAAATATAGAAAAGTGAAAAATCATTTTATTACATGCCCAGCTTGAGGGGGAGTAATTAATTATTCTGGAATATTAAAAGGGTGTTGGTGATGATAAGATGTTGTATAAAATATTTGTGTCAAACATTAATTTTGAGAAAGGGGAGTACAGAAACATAAATTCTATATCATAAAACGATAATCATTGAATACAGTAGAGATTCTCCTGATTGCATAAGAGAATACGGTATTATTAAATAGCAGGCCAACCCTCTTTCAGATAACAACAATAAATATTGGACCAAAAAAAAAAAAAAACAAAAAGAAAACCAGCAAAAGAAAACAAAACCACTAGCAGAGGGTTCTGGAAAATAAATAAAAGCATGTACACTCTAGGAAGGAGTTGAAACTTAGAGACAGTAGGCAGCATTGGGTAACCTTTCTATGTTTCAGACTTGGTCCTGAGGCTAGATCACAGTTTCAGTGCAGCTCAGATCAACAGAAACACCAGGACCAAGACTGCTATTTTACTGGACTGAGGACTCAGCGAATCAGTCAATGCTACCAAGGAATAAGAGCGAGATCCAAAAAAAAAAAAGGAGAAACCTAGAAAAGGGTCTTGTAATCTGTGTGCCATCTCTGCCCACATTCCTAGCTGCCACTGAACCATGGTATGGATAAGGCAGACTCCAATCAGCTCAGCTGGAGAAAATAATAGTAATAACTGAGATTTAAGCTGTTGCTCACCACAAGCAAAACAGTTGGAGTCTGATCAAGTTCACTGCTTGCAAAACAACATTCAAATTCTTTGGAGAAACAGAATCCAAGAATTTTCATACAATAAATTCACAATTTCTAGAATTAAATCCAAAATTATTTAACATATGGTGACCCAGGAAAATTTTATCCATTCCCAAGGGAAAAGACAATCAGTGAAGGCCAACCTAAGGTGATCCAGAAGAACAAGAACCTTAAGATAACTACTATAATTGTGCTCAATGAGATAAAAAAGAAGATAATTATAGTGAATAGAAAATATAAAAATTATGAGCAGGAAAATTATACATACAGCAAATGAGGGTTTGTAGAAGCAAAAAACTAAACGTGTAATTCAAAAAAAAAAAAAACCATTGGATGGGCTAAACAGAATGGAAATAACAGAGGAAAGAATCATTGATCTTAAAAACAGATTAATAGAAATTCTCTAACTGAAGGAGAGAGACACAAAAAATTGAAAAAAAAAAAAAAAGCCAAAGTGTTCAAGGGACCCAAGACACAATATCAAAAGTTCTAAATATAGAGTCACAGAAGGCAGAGAGAGAATAATAACTTTAGAAAATGAAAGTTATAATGGTTGAAATGTACCAAATTTAGTATAATATATGAACTAGCAAATCCATAAAGTTGAAGGAACATGATAAATATGAGAGAAAAAAGCCTATCCTTATAGTCAAACAGCTAAAAATCAAATACAGACACATCTTTGTTCTAGCCGTTCCAATATGGCAAGAAAAAGAAACAAAAACACAGATTATAAAGGAAAAAATGACACTATTTTTTTTGCAGATGACGTGACTGTTTAGAAAAAGAATCATAAAATATTCCAAAACAACTATTAGAATAAATGACTTTGGCTTGAATGATCAAAGTTTAACATAAGAAAATTAACTGTATTTACATATATAGGCAACAAACAATTGGAAAATAAAATTTAAAAACACTTCCATGCCACAGTACAAGAAACTCTAAACTACTTAATAATAAGTTTAAAAAAGGCATGAAAGATCTCTTCAATGAAAACAAAATAAAATTGCAAAAGGAAATTAAAGAAAACCTTAATAAATGGATAAACATATCACATTTGTGGGTTGCAAGACTCAATGTTGTAAAGATGCCACATACCCTCAGATTATCTATAGGTTAAATGAAATACTACTTCCAATTCCAGAAGCTTTTTTTTTTTTTTGGTAGAAATTGACAAAGTGATTTTGAAATTTATATAGAAGCACAAATGATCTCAAATAGCCAAGTGATATTAAAGTAGAGTGGAAGTGAAGGACGCATGCTGCCTGTTTTCTAGGTTTATAACTAGTAACCAAGACAGTGCATTACTGGCTAAAGGACAGGTCTATAGATCAATGCAGCAGCACAGAGAGTTCAGAAATGTACACAACTGATTTTTCACAATGTTGCCAAAGGGAAAGTCTTCTCTACAAATGGTGCTGGAACAACTGGAGAGCCATATGCTAGAGGAAATGAGCACAGACCCTTAGTTCATGCTGTATATACATATTAACTCAAAATGGATCCTAGAACGAAATGTAAATACTAAAACTGTTAGCCTTCTAATAGAAAACAGGAAATATGTCTTTGTGACATTGGAGTAGGCAAAGATTTTAGGGAATTAAATGCATGAACAGTAAATCAAAAAGATATATAAATTTGACTTTATACAAATAAAAAAATCTTCTGAAGATATCACTAAGACAAGACAAACCATACAATGGGAGAAACTGTCATACATATATCTGAGAAAGGACTTGTATCCATAATATATGAAGACTCCTTACAATTATACAAAAAAGACACAAAAAACTCAGTTGAAAAATTGGCAAGTTACTTAAATACCTCAACAAAACAAATCTCAGAATGGAAGCCAGTACATAAAAAGATGCTTAAACTCTTTATTCCTCAGGGAAATACAATTAAATCACAATGAGATATCACTACATAACTATTAGAATGGCTATTAAAAAAAAAAACAAACTAGCCATTCTAATGGTTGCACAGTGGTATCTCATTGTGATTTAATGAGCCTTACCAGTTTTGACAAAGTTTTCAAGCACATGAAACTCTCAAACAATGCTGATAAGAATGTGCATCAAGCATTTAATTTGAAAAAAATATGTATTTCTTGAAAAGTTAAATCCACAACAACCATATGACCAGGATATTCCATTCCCATTTATTTACTACAGAGAAAGGAAAACATATGTTCACACAAAGAATTCTGCATGAACATTCATAGCGACTTTATACACAGTAGCACAAAACTGCAGTCAACACCAATGTCCATCAACAGGTGAATAAATAAAGCATATCCATATAATGGAATAATAGCCAATATTTCAGAAAAGAACTTATGATTTATGCAAAAGAGATGAATTCCAAGGTAACTAATTAGAATGAAAGATATCTCACAGAAAGAATACATACTGCAACATCACATTTACGTGAAATTCTGCTGCTGAGTCGCTTCAGTCGTGTTCGACTCTGTGCGATCCCATAGACAGCAGCCCAACAGGTTCCCCCGTCCCTGGGATTCTCCAGGCAAGAACACTAGAGTGGGTTGCCATTTCCTTCTCCAATGCATGAAAGTGAAAAGTGAAAGTGAAGTCGCTCAGTCGTGTCCGACTCTTCGCGACCCCATGGACTGCAGCCTACCAGGCTCCTCCATCCATGGGATTGTCCAGGCAAGAGTACTGGAGTGGGGTGCCATTGCCTTCTCCATACATGGAATTCTAGAAAAGGCAAATTCAGCCTACAGTGACAGAAAGTGGATCTGTGGTTAGCTGATATTGTGGATAGAAAGGATACACTGTAAAACGTGGCAAGGAATCTTTTGGAGGTGATGAAAATGTTCACTGCTTTATATTGGGTTGGCCAAAATGCCCATTTGCGTTTTTCCGTAACAGCTTATGGAGAACCTGAACAAATTGCTTGGCCAGCCCAATACATCCCCAAAATTCAATGAATTGTGCACTCTAAATGGATGCAGTTTATTATACATAAAATATACCTTAGTTGATTTTAAAATTGCACAGAAAAAAACATAAATCAAGCTTGAAAATAAACTAGAGCAAAATTTAAATGTTGGCAATATTTGAATAATGGGATAACAGAAATTTTTATTTTTCTGGTTGCACTTTTTAGAAATTTTAGAAATGTGCTTTAATGAACACAAATCATTTTAAATTAAAAAAAATAAACAAGTTTATGACATGTATTAGATTAAAATCAGCCTCCTGTTCCTGGTTCAATGTATGACTAATATACACATTTTTATTTAAAACATATTGTTTCTAAACAATACTCTTTTTGTTGGTCAGAATAAAGGGCAAAGAGGTAATCCAAGAGGACTAGTGTTCTCCTTTCTCCTCTACATTTCAGGCGTGAAACCGGAGAAGAGACAATTCAGTAATTTATCATAAACAGCATTTTCAGCAGAATAAGTCTTCCTGTGGCTATCTGAAGAACTGAGGCCTTCACTGATATGTTGCATTAGTTCTGAATTGTTTTGTGTATTCAAAATTCATTATACATCCATCATCGAGGAGCCAAAAATGATTGGGTTTGGAGACAGGATACCTGAGTTTGAGTCTTGGTTCTTTAATTCTGTTTTACTGTGGTGGCTTAACACACTTCTCATTGAGAAGGAGGATCTTCTGCCTTTAAATGGGTGGGCTTGTTCCTGCTCTGACAACAGAATGGTGGAGGTGAGGCATACAACTTCCAAGGCTCAATCATAAAAGGCCATGAAGTTCTGGCTGATGCTCTTGGGAGGGTTGCACTGAGAGAAGTCAGTCACCATCCAAGAAATCTGACTACCCAGGGAGTACCATGATGGAGAGACCACCTGTAGAAGTGCTAGTCACTAGCCTGGTTGAGCTCCTAGTCAATTAGAGGCATCAGCTGCCAGCCACGCAAGTGACCCATTTTGGCTGACTCTACAGATGACTGTATCCCCATCTGGTGCTTGGCTGTAGCCGCAAGGAAGACTCCAAGCAAGAGCTGCCCCAGCGAAGTCCTTCCCAAATCCCTG
Organism: Tragelaphus eurycerus; assembly: GCA_935064755.1. Classification (NCBI taxonomy): domain Eukaryota; kingdom Metazoa; phylum Chordata; class Mammalia; order Artiodactyla; family Bovidae; genus Tragelaphus; species Tragelaphus eurycerus. The sequence goes on from CAKXYN010000083.1 coordinate 4,272,754, forward strand.
ACCCACAAACCTGTGGATAAATAAAATTGTGGTTGTTTTTAGCCACGATATTTGGGGTAACTTTTTATGGAACAATACCTGTAATAATGATTGTGGATGAAGGACTTGATGTCTTTAAACTCTTACCTCTAAACATCTCTGATGGAATATCGTCTACTGCTGCTGCAATAGCTTAAAAGGATCGTGTGAACCTTGAAGCTCTGAGCAAATATGTGTAGCTTTATTTTATGCACTTCTGTATATATTTACTCGACACACTAATTGAATACCTAAGGGATCTTCCTGACTCAGGGATCAAACCTGGGTCTCCCACATTGCAGACAGACACTTTACCCTCTGAGCCACCAGGGCAGCCCCAGTCGAATACCTATTATATGTCAAGTCTGTATGGTAGGCTAGGGGTATAACCATTAAAAAGATACAGTCATAGTCGAATAATTCAGATTTGGATAGAGGGAGTAGTCAAGAAACCAGGTGATGGAATGAAGTGTAGAAGGGCCACCCTACGGGTCAGTGCAGGAACTGTGTGAACACATCGTAGTACGGGCTTGCTCCTGTGATCCTGGGGGTGGCAGAGAGAACAGTCAGGATTTTGGATTAGATGTGTGGGGACAGGGGAGGCATGAGAGGGGAGGAAAGACACTGCATAAGAGACACAGAGTATCCAGTTTACTCAGTAGTGACTGAGCTGAAACTAAGAAAGGAATGTGGAATGTTGTACAGAGAAGGTTGGTTTTTGTTTGTTTGTTTTGCTGACCTACGTAAATCTTGGTGAAAAAAAGATTTCACAATATGGCATGATAGGGGCACTGTAAAATCTGCCTTCCATGCATCTGTCTGGGCACAAAATAACTAGAGAAACAAATAATCAAGAACAATAGACTACATAATTACTACCCTTAAATAACCTCTGTCATTTTGGACAAGCAAGCGGGAGACAAGACTAAGGGTACAAGATTTCGTGAGAAACTTACTCTGCTCAACACAAGGATGGAGCATGGTGAGACTAGGAGGCGACCGTGGAGACCTGGCTCCAAAATCTTTGCAAAGCCCCTCTTTCCCAGTCAGAGTTACCCAAGGATAGGCCTGCGTCCCTAGACCTGATGGTTGTGCCCGCAGGTCTTCCTTGACCCTCAGGTGATCATGATCACACTCACAAAGTGTTTAGGGGTGGAGGGGCTAGGGGAGGGGAGAATCAAAGCATCAGCAAAAAATAAAAAAAAAGTCACCCTCCCGTTCACCATTTAAGTAGGTCCATTTAACAACTCCACAATGTCAACAGAATAAGCAGAAAGGCTTGCTACCAATGTCTCACATCAGGTGCCTCAGGGGTGAGAATGGGATAACTGATTCACCATCAGCTCTCATGTCTCTATACCTGGCGCTCTGCTCCTAAACCACCTGTCAACAGTATGATAATATTTGCGAATGGTGATGGGGGGTGGGGGGGGGGGTGAGGACAGTGAGGTTCTCAGAGCAATCAAAACCTGAGGCAGGTGAAGAGGAGAGAGGAGGAAACCTGTTTGGAATGAGGAACCTTACTTTCCCCTTTATTGCGAAAGGTCTATTACTCTCCACAGCAGAGACAAGAAGCATGCTAAGTTGCTTCAGTCATGTCCAACTCTTCACAACTCCATGAACTACAGCCTGTCAGGCTCGTCTGTCCATGGGATTCTCTAGGCAAGACTACTGGAGTGGGTTGAAATTTCCTCCTTCAGGGGATCTTCCCGACCCAGGGATCAAACCCATGTCTCTTACATCTCTTGCATTGGCAGGCGAGTTCTTTACCACTAGTGCCACTTGGGAAGTGCCAGAGACAAGAAAGGGCTCCTGACAAATGCCAAATTTAATGAGCTCTGATCCATGTGAAATGGACTCAATGCCATTTGCTATTTGCACTCCTTCTTTTCTCTCTTGAAGAAGCTTGTGGTTTAAGATAGCTTATGGACTGGAGGAGGGGCAGAAAGTTAATTTAAAAATGAAGAAAAAGAAAAATCAAGCAGCTGTGATACCCAGTGGTGCCAAGACAGTCATTTTAGGAAAGAGTGGGGGACTTTCTTGAGGGCAGGAAGATTCTCTCATAACATCTCAAAATGTAGGTAGGGGCTTTCCCCCTCACTTAGTTCTTGGTGTGGAACCAGGCATATAGAAGGTGCCAGCAAATGTTGGCCAGAAAGAATAAATCTGGAGGATCTGTCCTTGCCATCATCCCCAAGGTGTGATGCAGCAGAGGCTTTGAAGCGACAGTTCTTCAGTGTAATCCTATTTGCTTAGATATTAGCCTTTTAATCTCAGAAATACTCCACCATGCCCTAGGAGCCTGCTCTGTCCATTCCCTCTGCACCACGCCCACCCGAGCCCTCCCACATGCCCACTCCAGTAGAAGACAGCATCTTTTCAAAGCTGACACCACACTGTGCCTTTCTTCAGACTGGTCAAAGTGACTTCAGATGGTCAAAGTGACCATTCCCGGTGAACTTTGCATCCCTCTGAATGTAAGATTCCATCCTAAGTTGCCTGCATCTTTGACAACTGGGAAGAAGGCAAGTGAAATTCCATTGTAAAAATCAGATCAGATCAGTCGCTCAGTCATGTCCGACTCTTTGCGACCCCATGAATCGCAGCACGCCAGGCCTCCCTGTCCATCATCAACTCCCAGAGTTCAGTGAGACTCACTTCCATGGAGTCAGTGATGCCATCCAGCCATCTCATCCTCTGCCGTCCCCTTCTCCTCTTGCCCTCAACCCCTCCCAGCATCAGAGTCTTTTCCAATGAGTCAACTCTTCACATGAGGTGGCCAAAGTACTGGAGTTTCAGCTTCAGCATCATTCCTTCCAAAGAAATCCCAGGGCTGATCTCCTTCAGAATGGACTGGTTGGATCTCCTTGCAGGCCAAGGGACTCTCAAGGGTCTTCTCTAACACCACAGTTCAAAAGCATCAATTCTTCGGCGCTCAGCCTTCTTCACAGTCCAGCTCTCACATCCATACATGACCACAGGAAAAACCATACCCTTGACTAGACGAACCTTTGTTGGCAAAGTGATGTCTCTGCTTTTCAATAAGCTATCTAGGTTGGTCATAACTTTCCTTCCAAGGAGTAAGCGTCTTTTAATTTCATGACTGCAGTCACCACCTGTAGTGATTTTGGAGCCCATAAAAATAAAGTCTGACACTGTTTGCACTGTTTCCCCATCTATTTCCCATGAAGTGATGGGGCCAGATGCCATGATCTTTGTTTTCTGAATGTTGAGCTTTAAGCCAACCTTTTCACTCTCCACTTTCACCTTCATCAAGAGGCTTTTTAGTTCCTCTTCATTTTCTGCCATAAGGGTGGTGTCATCTGCATATCTGAGGTTATTGATATTTCTCCCAGCAATCTTGATTCCAACTTGTGTTTCTTCCAGTCCAGCATTTCTCATGATGTACTCTGCATAGAAGTTAAATAAACATGGTGACAATATACAGCCTTGATGTACTCCTTTTCCTATTTGGAACCAGTCTGTTGTTCCATGTCCAGTTCTAACTGTTGCTTCCTGACCTGCATACAGATTTCTCAAGAGGCAGATCAGGTGGTCTGGTATTCCCATCTCTTTCAGAATTTTCCACAGTTTATTGTGATCCACACAGTCAAAGGCTTTGGCATAGTCAATAAAGCAGAAATAGATGTTTTTCTGGAACTCTCTTGCTTTTTCCATGATCCAGCGGATGTTGGCAATTTGATCTCTGGTTCCTCTGCCTTTTCTAAAACCAGCTTGAACATCAGGAAGTTCACGGTTCACATATTGCTGAAGCCTGACTTTGAGAGTTTTGAGCATTACTTTACTAGCATGTGAGATGAGTGAAATTGTGCGGTAGTTTGAGCATTCTTTGGCATTGCCTTTCTTTGGGATTGGAATGAAAACTGACCTTTTCCAGTCCTGTGGCCAGTGCTCGAGTTTTCCAAATTTGCTGGCATATTGAGTGCAGCACCTTCACAGCATCATCTTTCAGGATTTGGAATAGCTCAACTGGAATTCCATCACCTTCACTAGCTTTGTTTGTAGTGATGCTTTCTAAGGCCCACTTGACTTCACATTCCAGGATGTCTGGCTCTAGGTGAGTGATCACACCATCATGATTATCTGGGTCATGAAGCTCTTTTTTGTACAGTTCTTCTGTGTAATACTGTTATACAAAAAATCACATTATTTGCAACATCTCTTCACCTCCCCCAAGGGCACAGGTGTCAGGGAGTTTTATTATCATTCAAAAAAGGATTCACTGGCAAGTTACAAAGATTCATTAACCAAGACCTAGGATTCCTGATTTCTCATTCCTGGTTCTATCAAAGTTGCCATGTGGCTTAGTCAGTCATTTAACTTCTCTGCTTTCTTAAATAAATAAATAATTATTTATGTGTGGACACTTATTTATACATATATTATTTATATACGGACACTTCCCCATATATTTGGCAAAGCTACTACTCAGTTCAGATGAGAAACTCTCACATGGCCAAGTCAAAATTCCCCAACCTGCTACTCTGTTGGGCTCCTCATCTTCTTAACAGAATAACAACAAGATCTTTAGTCAGGCACTTACTCGGGCCATAACTTGCAGTCATCCCTGGGTTCTTTCTGTCTCTCCTAGAGAGCAGCCAATCCAGCTCATTTCTTTCTGTCTTCCTTGTCACTCACAGGAAATTATCCACCTGGGCCATTTTTCATCCAACACGTTCACCTTGTTCTTGCCTCAGGGTCATGACATCGCTCTTTCCTCATCTGGTAATGTCCTTCTCTAGTTCATACAGTCCTTTCCTCCAATGTCACGTCCACAGGAAAACTTCCCTGACTACCCACCTAGGATGCTCTTCTCCTTCTACTCCCACACGCGTTATTTTTCTTCATAACGTTTATTAATATCTGCAATGATGCCATGTCTTTGTGTTGCCTCCCTCTTGTATCAAAATAGCACTGTTGGGCGATTAGAATCTCTGTTCTCCCATCACCACACTCTGTACCTAGTACAGCACTGGCTTACAGGACACACTCGATAAATATCTGTGGAATGAATGAATAGGTAATGCACACAGACACACACACACACACACACACACACACAAACAACATGTGGGAAAGTTCAAAGGGCACAGCTGAAGGGAAAATTATACATTATGGCTGTGCCCGCCCACTCCAAAGAGAAGATTTACGTGTAGTATTTGGAAATCTCTTGCAAACACTTGTATGTTTCAATATATATACAGTGAGGAACACCTCACCCTTTTGGTTTTGTAAGGAACTCTCTGGGGAAATGGAAGAAAAGGAAGAAATGTATTTCGTTTTGCTAGGCACGGGGTTTTCATTCCGAATTTGCTCAGGAACGTCTTCAGGCTGAGGGGATGAGAGTGCCAAGGTGAGGTGCAATCAGGAAGGCCCTCTGGAGAATCACATGTGAGGTGCGACCCGGACCGGAAGGCCCTCTGGAGGACCACGGGTGAGGCGGGACCAGGACCGGAAGGCCCTCTGGAGGACCACGGGTGAGGCGCGACCAGGACCGGAAGGCCCTCTGGAGGACCACGTGTGAGGCGCGACCAGGACCGGAAGGCCCTCTGGAGGACCACGTGTGAGGCGCGACCAGGACCGGGGCTTGGAGGACCACGGGAGGGGCGACCAGGACCGGAAGGCCCTCTGGAGGACCACGTGTGAGGCGCGACCAGGACCGGAAGGCCCTCTGGAGGACCACGTGTGAGGCGCGACCAGGACCAGAAGGCCCTCTGGAGGACGACATGTGCTTGTGCTGAGGGCCGGGGAGGGAAAGTAGCGGCAGAAGTGGGGAGTGGCCTCCAGGGTCCCTACCTGCCCCCCTACACCTCCTTCACCCACTGCTTCCAGAATTTTCACTCCACATTTAATAACAACGCCTACCCTTCCAAGTGAGGAAGGAACACGTGATCGGAGCTCAGCCTCTTCTTTGTTGTGTGATTTTTGAAAAAGTTACTTAACATCTTTGACTCTTCTCTACATTTTTTAAAAACCTTGTGTAATACGAAAAATAGATTAGGGTCGAGGACACACCAACTGCTGCCTCACTAGTTATTCTATGAGATAAGGTACTTCTAACACACATGAGGAGGTCACATTATAACTTTGAATTTTCCCAGAAGCTGATGGAGCCTGAATCCTTTCTGTGGGTAGATATTGCTAGGCGGAGGTGAAGAGGTAAATAGCACTGTAACATGAAAAGGCAATTTCCCAACACAGCACAGCTATTACTTCACATTAAAGGAAATATTTGTATTCAAAGATTATGTAATGGTGAAATGCTGAACAATTACCATTACAAAATATTTTGGCTTCTATTGGGTATGGAGGAGAGAAGAAAAACCCTGAAATAGAAGACGGTGGTGGCTCATAGGAAAATTTTATCATTTCTCTTTTGAATGACTGAAGGCTCCACATTCCCACACACGTTCTGAACACTTCCGGCAAAATGAGTCATCATGTTACACCAGCACGTACTTGTTAAGCCTCCACTATATGCGTGTTTCTAGATCTAGACCAGTTCTCAGACCTGAACCCACTGACCAAAGAAGTGCCTGCCTACCCATGAAGAAGGCGGTGGCAGCGCAGCAAGCGTATACAGTATTGGCTCCTCCGGGCCTTTCTCAGGGGACTTACGGCCATTTATTTAGGTAACCACGTAGGTAAGCAGAATATCGGGATTATTCAAAGACAGTTGAATACAAGTTGACATTGATATACAGGGACTCAAGGCATACTTAGAGTGGGGGCGTTTATGGACCACCAGAGTCCTTCACTTAACAAATGGAGTCTTCACTTCAGTCTGTTTCACAGTAAGATGATCATTTTCCCAGGCCCCGGGTGGATAATTTACATGGATATATGTAGTCGTTGGCAGAATCCTCCTCCCATTGTTTCCTTGGTCTCTATGATCAACTATCACAGTGGGAGAGGCAAGTGGAACCATCTCCATCTACAGCAGAAAGAGGAAAGCAAGGCCAGCATCATGTCCTGAGAATCACTAATGTGGTAAGTGGTACTCCTAAAGACCTTAAGGATGCAGGGGTAGTGGTCTCCATCATATCTCCATGTAATTCATCAACCCCACCCTGTAAAAACCCAGATGGGTCCAGTTGAATGGAAGTGAGCAACCACACACTCAAACAAATTATAGGATTAATTGCAGCTGCCAGATGTGATGTCTAGGCTACAATCAATTAATACAGCCTTGGGCATGTAGTCTGTGGCCACTGATCTGGAAAATAAGTTTTTTCCCATCCCTCTCAAAGAAGGATCAGAAGCGGTTTCTGTTCACAAGGGGTGGGCACCGCTGCACATTTACAGTCTTACCCCAGGTCTATATTAACTACCCAACCCTCTGTCCTAACAGTCTGAAGGAACATGGACCACCTGGGCTTTTTGCAGAATAACACATCAGCCCACTATGTTGATGTATCCTGCTAATTGGATCAGAAGAACAAAAAGGGGAAAGCACATTCAAGAGCTTGGTAGGATGTATGTACTACAAAAAGTACAAGATGGATCCTATGAAGAAATGGGAACTTGCCACATCAGTGAAGACTTTAGGCATCTGTGGGCTGTGGTATGTCATATATCTATTCCAAAATAAAGAAGAGATTCCTGCAACTTACACTTCACAAACCCAGGGAGAAAGCAGAATGCTTGGTAGGTCTCCTCGGGTTCTGAAAGCAGCATACAGAATACTTGGGGATATTAGCCTGGTCCATTTTCCCAGTAGCATGGGAGGCCACCAGCTCTGAGTAGATCACAGGGCAGAGAAAGGATCTGCAGCAGGTCAGGCTGAACTACAAACAACCCTGGCATTTGTATTATGTGATCCAGTGGACCCTATCATAGCAGAGCCATCGGTGGTCATAAATACTCTGGAGTTTGTGACAGGTGCCAATTAGGAGACTCATAGTGTAGACATCTGCCAAGCTTCTGGAGTAAGGCCCAGCCATCTGCATCACAGAGCTATGGATTTGTTGGGGACAGGAGAGTGGGGAGTTCCTGGTACGCTATAGATCAAGAGCCCAGGGAAGCCAGAGTTGCCTACCGTGAGCTGGGTTCTGTCAGATCCACCAGGTCATGTGGAAGAGATGCTATGACATGAAAGCAGCACATTGAGGATCAGGCCCAAGCAAGTTCAGAGGGCACAGGGAAACTGTTAGGACACTGCTACTAAAGCTAGCCTGGGGAATTCAGGAGGAGCCAAAAGAGGGAGGAGATGACCAACCTCCCAGAGTCCCTCTCGTCAGAATCCATCCTGGCTGAGAGATGAGCATGTCATCCCAAAGGACCCTGAGTCAGACTACAGGCCAAGCAAGGTGACTGGCCAGAAACAACCTGGAAACTAATCCCATTACCATAAAACCTGAAGCTGCAAGCCACACGGAAGAGCAATTCTCCTGGGTTCCCTTCTCTTGCTGCTCTCTACCTAAACGTCCCTTTTCCAATAGCCTCTTCTTTGTTAGTACATGTATCTCCTGGGACAATTCATTTCTGAGTGTTAGAAAAGAGTCCACTCTCAGGCCCTGGAAAGGGCCCCCTTCCTGCTACAAAACTACACAAGCAGATGCCCAGATCCCATGTCTTCTACCACTGGCACCCTTCCTGCCACTTATGTAAGTGGTGGGGTTTGGGGAGGCATGGGGGTGGGAGGCCAAGCTGATTTCACAAAGAGATATTGGCTTCATATATACGGATACAGACCCAAAATAGACCAAGATGCTCAGTCGTGTCCGACTCTTTTCGGCCCCGTGGATTATACAGTCCATGGAATTCCGCCAGGCCAGAATACTGGAGTGGGTAGCTTTTCCCTTCTTCAGGGGCTCTTCCCAAGCCAGGGATCAAACTCAGGTCTCCCTCATTATAGGCAGATTATTTAGCATCTGCGCCACAGGATAAGCCCCAAGATGACCACTTGAACACAAATAATAGACTTTGAGAGGTACAACTGACCATCTACTTTGCGGGGAAAGAGGTGAGGTTCAAAGTGAGATGTAAGTGGATGGATGACTTGATTGGCTTGTCAGGGTCCTTGGCAGAGAAAGACAGGAAGATCCCCTTGCCTCGCTTGTTCGGCAACAACGAAAGCCTTTGAGAAGTCAGTGAGGCACCCCTGCCTGGGGTCATCAATGAATGGAGGGCTTACTGAGGAGAAGGAAAACCTAGGAGACTGCAGAACTTGTCTCTTCACTGTCAGAGGTACAGACACATGCCACAGCTCAGCAATCCACACTACACTTGGCCCAGCTCCTCGGAGCCTGCCTGCAAAGCTTTCAAGCCTCAATCTCATTTAACCTGATTTTGACTCCTCATGTAAAATAGAATAGCTCCAAAAAACAGACCAGATGAGTGATACCGAGCTCCAAAGGGGTTGGAATCAGGGACCAGCAGGGTCCCTCTGGCCCTCAGATGCCATGACAAAGGAGCCAAGGATGGGAATAGTTTGCTAGTACAGTGGCTCTCTCAGTTACTGAAGTATCAGAATCATGTGGAAAGCTGTTCAACACAGATTGCAGGTCTCCACCCTGGAGTGGTGGAGGGGCAGGGTCTGAGAATCTCTGTCAAGCTGTCAGGGGACACTGATGCTGCCAGTAGAAATAACCTTTTGAGAGTCACTGCTGGGGACTCAGAGACCAACCTTGTGAGCTCCATCACCCCCGACTCTAGCAGCTAGCTTCAATGACAGAGGCCATGTGCACTGTAGTTAAGAGCTTGGACCTTGGAGTTCAACTGATCTGAGTTCCAATCCAGACTCTGTCACTGATCAGCTATGTGAGCTGTGACAAGTGAATATTACCCTATGAACCTCAATTTTCCCACCTGTTAAATGGGGAACCATGATAATATCAACCTTGAACTTTACAGAATACTGTAAAGGTTTCATTAGGATATTTTGAAAAAAAATAGGCACAGTGCTTAGCACATAGTAAGCCCTTGGTAAATGAGCATACAGTGTTAGCAGTTAAAACACTGGCCAAATGTAAGAGATTACTTTCTACTGACATCTAGACTTTATTCTTCCATTCAAACTTTCGTTTGCTGGGATTTAAGAGAGCTAACAACATTAGGAGGAAAGCAAAGAAAAGATACTTTGTAATGGGGTCAATAACTCCCTGTTCCACCTCTCCTCAATCCTGTTCTCCAAGGTCAGGTGTTTAAATCCAGACTGGTTCCTTTTAAAGTTTACAAAACACTAGCATCATGTGCTGACACTGTATGCTCATTTACCAAGGGCTTACTATAGCTACGCACCATGTCTATTTTTTCTTTTTAATTTTAATTTATTTACTTTAATTGGAGGCTAATTACTTTACAATATTGTATTGGTTTTGCCATACATCAACATGAATCCACCATATCCTGATGAAACCTTTACCCCTGTAAAGTTAAAGGTTAAATTTCAGATTGAATACCAGACCACCTGACCTGCCTCTTGAGAAACCTGTATGCAGGTAAGGAAGCAACAGTTAGAACTGGACATGGAACAACAGACTGGTTCCAAATAGGAAAAGGAGTACGTCAAGGCTGTATCTTGTCACCCTGCTTATTTAACTTCTATGCAGAGTACATCATGAGAAATGCTGGACTGGAAGAAGCACAAGCTGGAATCAAGATTGCTGGGAGAAATGTCAATAAATTCAGATATGCAGATGACACCACCCTTACGGCAGAAAGTGAAGAACTAAAGAGCCTATTGATGAAAGTGAAAGAAGAGAGTAAAAAGTTGGCTTAAAGCTCAACATTCAGAAAACTAAGATCATGGCATCTGGTCCCATCGCTTCATGCAAATATATGGAGAAACAGGAGAAACAGTGGCAGACTGTATTTTGGGGGCTCCAAAATCACTGCAGATGGTGACTGCAGCCATGAAATTAAAAGACGCTTACTCCTTGGAAGGAAAGTTATGATCAACCTAGATAGCACATTAAAAAGCAGAGATATTACCTTGCCAACAAGTTCCGTCTAGTCAAGGCTATGGCTTTTCCAGTAGTCACGTATGGATGTGAGAGTTGGAATACAAAGAAAGCTAAGTGCTGAAGAATTGATGCTTTTGAACTGTGATGTTGGAGAAGACTCTTGAGAATCCCTTGGACTGCAAGGAGATCCAAACAGTCCATCCTCAAGTTAATCGGTCCTGAATGTTCATTGGAAGGACTGATGTTGAAGCTGAAACTCCAATACTTTGGCCACCTGATGTGAAGAGCTAACTCATCTGAAAAGACCCTGATGCTGGGAAAGATTGAAGGCGAGAGGAGAAGGGGACGACAGAGGATGAGATGGTTGGATGGCATCACCGACTCAATGGACATGGGCTTGTGTGAACTCTGGGAGTTGGTGATGGACAGGGAGGCCTGGCGTGCTGCAGTCCATGAGGTTGCAAAGAGTCGGACATGACTGAGTGACTGAACTGAACTGCTTCCTTGGGAATCATTCCCCCGTTCTCCTCGCCCATACTGCCAGATGAGGGTGAGTGGTCACAGTCTTGTGTCCACAGGCCAGTCTGTGCTTTGTAGGCTGATATAGCCACAGCAGTTAACACAACGCCTGGCACAAAACACTCGCACAAGCGATATTTTTTGAAATTAAATTTATGTAAATTAAGGAGCCAGGATGTGGGATCCAGTTCTGTCTCCAGGTCATTGTGGCCTTGGATAAGCTCCTAACACCCAAAGCTCAGTTTCTTAGTTGTCAAAAAGGAGATTCCGCAGGCCTCTTCTAGCTTAAGGTTATAGCTATAGTGTCATGAACAGAGGTCCGAACTGCATGTCAGAAAAGCAGGACTAGGGGTTCAGATTTGCCACTAACTCAGGGTGGAGAATTCATTTCCCTTCCCTGTCCCTCAGTTTTCTCATCTGTACTATGGGATGATTTATAAGTACCCAGCTCCCATTCCATAGTCGTGAACTTCTGGAATATTTTATTGTAGGTCTCTTTGGGGTTCAAGGTCAAGGCCTTTAAGGAGTATTTGAAGTGATAAATAAAGAGTGTGTTTCCTTTTATCCTGAAGTAGTCATATTTTAGTGAAGGCCTCTCGGATCTTACTGGATGAAATCTCCCAGAATAAGGCACAGTAATAATGATTATTAATATTGCATGTAGTCATTAAAGTAAGTAGCATCATATTATCCTCAACTCAGATGTTATTTAGCTGAGAGTCTTCTGGTGCTTTTGCAAGGCAAAGCGGGATTGCTATTTGAGCTACTCACGTTAAGCTTCCTGGCTTAACCTAAGGGAGGTGACACGTGGTAGGGAAGACATACTGGACTGGCTGTAAAAGCTGTGTCTTCAGCCTCAGGTTCTTTTACTTTCTAGATGTGTGACCCTGGGCCAGTGACTCAACCTCTCTGGGTCTCCGTCCCCTCAGCTGGTAATGTTTCTCTGGCTCACATCACATGGCTGTTGCAACAATCATCTAAGATAATGGATGTGAAAACTTGTTGTAAACTGTTAAGCTCTCTGCAAACACCAGGCATTGCCATTATAGTAATAAAAAGCAAATGGCACATGAATATTTCACAAGCATGGACTGGGACCAGTTATTTGTAAAGTATTTCCATGTAATGGGGTTTTATAAGTACACACACCCTCTCCTTATTATAGACTTCCTAATAATCTCTTTCCAAATCTTCAAACTCCCTTTGTCTCTCCATAATTTCTTCTTAATGTCCCCTTACTTTCATAACTATTTATTACTGAACTCTGGGTCCCATCCGGTAAGATGGCTAGAAAAATACACATGTACATATTTTGTACAGAGACATAAACACAATGAAGCCAGGACATTTCAATTCTAAACTAAGATATCAAAAAATATACATCTTCTTTGTAGGTCAGACCTATTCATATTAGTGATACTTCGTCTAAGATTAGGTTTCACAACTCATCCCCAAATGTTGCCTCAAATCCTTTCACACGTGGCATTAATGTGGGGTGGGAAGAAATGAAACAGGCTTGGTGCATTTTTTTTTCCTTTTTATTCCTCTTAAAAAAAGTAGAAGAGTTTTACAAAGCCTTTGGAGTCTCTCTTGGCTAAAAAGGAAATCCTTTTGCCATTAACTGATCCTGCAGAGCGAGCTCACTAGCTGCAAGATCATGATGAGGGTAAGCATTAATTAAATCTAACTGCGAGAGAATAATTATGTACACATATCCGTCAGGGTAAGTTGTCACTACCCAGTAACAAACTTGGATACGAACTCCACCAGCAGAACTGTCAGGCGGCTGTTAAAAGGATATAAATGTGTCCCAAAAGGATCATTTCATTTAGGGGGGCAGAAATTGGATTGCAAAGGATTAATGAGGCGAGTGGTTTGTGTTTTCAATTGGATGTAAAATGCAAACCGAGTAAGTTGTGATATCATCATTTAACCTCAATGTTTAGCTACATTTGGATTTCTAACTCGTGGTGAAGACAGACCTCGTACATCCAACCAACATTACCAACATTTTCCATCCTGAAATGAGATTAAAGGCTAGGTCTTTGTAAGTCACACTGTGCTAAAGTTTACAACAAAATCAAAATATCTAGTTGACACAGGTGGCATATTCTTAATAATAAACAGGCAAGAAAATGAACGCAAGCCCCATTAGGGTGATTGACTTGTTTAGACGCTAAGCTGTGTCTGACTCTCTGCGACCCCATGGCCTAGAGTCCACCAGCCTCCTCTGTCTATGAGATTTACCAGGCAAGAATACTGGAGTGGGTTGCCCTTTCCTTCTCTCCAGGGCATCAGGAAGATTTTTTACCACTGAGCCACATGAGAAGCCCACCAGGGTGATTAAAGGTTTTCAAAGGGTCTGTTTCCATGACTGACTTTATCTTCTGCCAGATTTCAGTCTAACCTCTGAGGCCTGTCTATGTGCAGAGATCACACAGGTGATGGGAAATCAGGACTTGGAAACAGGCACTAAAAAAGGAGAGATAGTTTCAATGTGGTAGAAAGGACATCAGTGTTGGAAGCAGACACATCTAAGTTGACATCCAGGCTCCATCACTGACATGACCATGTGAGTTTGGGCCACATACTTAATGTCTCTGAACATCAATCCCTTTTACAAAATAAGGGTTAAAGAAAGGAAGGCGGTTACATATGAAAGCACCTGGAATGGTGACTGGCCCAAAGCCGGTGGCCACAAATTGCAGTTGCTTCCTACCTGATATATGCCCCAAAGCAGGAGACAAAAGAAAAACAAATTACAACCTCAGTATCTTACCTGTTGAATTGTCATCCTGGCTGAGGGAATCATGGGTAAGGATGGTTTCTAGCCAAAGCAACAAAGAAGCAGCCTGGCTGGTTTCATGTTAGATTTGGTGAACAACTATGATGGTCAACACCAAGGTCATTTCCTCCAGTACACCTGATTTGTAATTGTACTTGAATATTTTCTTGCTTGCTTGATTTCCTCCCACATATCTTGAGCCCTGCAGGGGTAGGGACCTTGTCTCTGGTTTCTACTGCCGTCTCAGGACCTAGCATGGCACCTTGTACTTGGAGGCAGTCCATTAAAAGAATGAAATAAAGTGAGGTTGGAGGCCCTGGGCAGGGCCATAGCTGAAGAGGCAGGAAACCAGGAAATGGGAATCAGCAGCAGCATCTGTAGAGAGCAGTTAGGCAGTGTCTCATCCTATGGCAAGAATCTCAGTGCCATGGCAATGATCTGATTCACCAGGCTGTTCTGGGACCAAAGATGACGCTCTTCGCCAGAATGAGGCCAGAGGTAAGTCAGATAAAGACAAGTGCTATATGGTATCACTTATATGTGAAATCTGAAAAAGACAGTAATCTAGGGACTATAATGGAAAAGAAACAGACTCACAGATACAGAGAACAAGCCAGTGGTCACCAGTGGGGAGAAGGCAGGGAGGCGGGGCAATATAGGGGTAGCAGACTGAGAGATACAAACTACTATGGGAAAAATAAATAAGATACTACGCTATACTGTACAGTGCTGGGGAACATAGACCATATTTTATAATAAGGACAAATGGAGTAAATCCTTTAAAAATTATCAATCGCTATTTTGTACACCTGAAACACATATAATATTTTATATTAAATAAAACAAAGAAAGGAATTTGAAAAAGAAAGCAAATAATGGAGAAAAATAATTTTTAAAAAAAGCAGAGACCGTACCAGAGATCCTAGAGCCATGCTAGGATGCTGCAGTAATCAGTGTAATTGCCTAGTCTCAGGTGCTCAAGTTCTTACAGTTACTGACCTGCTGCTGCTGCTAAGTCACTTCAGTCGTGTCTGACTCTGTATGACCCCATAGATGGCAGCCCACCAGGCTCCCCTGTCCCTGCAATTCTCCAGGCAAGAACACTGGAGTGGGTTGCCATTTCCTTCTCCAATGCATGAAAGTGCAAAGTGAAAGTGAAGTCGCTCAGTCGTGTCCGACTCTTAGCGACCCCATGGACTGCAGCCAACCAGGCTCCTCCATCCATGGGATTTTCCAGGCAAGAGTACTGGAGTGGGGTGCCATTGCCTTCTCCTACTGACCTGGAGGCCTGCCTAAAAGTGAAATTTCTTTGTCAAGACTTTTTTCCCATTTGGGAATCTATGATGGTTGCTGTAATGTCACATCATTCTATGAAGGGGGTTCCACTGACCTTTCTCAGGCACCTCCTTTGGAGGTAACCAGACTGACACAGATACAGCAGGGGGTCAGAAACTACAGCGCTTCCCTGTATGCCTTCTCAACTAGACTATACACAGGTAATCTAGAGAAAGACTTCCTGGTTCCAGAAGCTATTCTGTGAAAATGGACTATGTCTTAGGCCTTAAGGAAAAAAATGTGAGGAATATGAATTGAAACAACACTATTAGTTTTTCTTGACAGTGACCATTTTTCTGAAAAGATTCTCCTTCAACCACAACTTCTCCTGTACCCTCTTCTCCTTAAAAAAAGCAAACCAAAATAAAATCAACACACATAGATCGCTCCTTCCTACTCCCACCCCTGATTGAAAGAAACCTTTCAGAGGCATAAAAATGAACCCACATTTAGTCATAAATGTTGCAAAGTTACATTATCAATGAATATAAAACAAAATTTCAGGAAACTGGACCAAAGCCAGAACATTCAGGTCATAAGATGTCAAGACCATTAAGACAATTTCTCACTTCTTGAGAAAAATCTTTAAGTTCTTAGGGACAGGATTTTATATATGCCCATTTTATTATATTTTTAGGAGTGCAGTTCAATTGGTCCATATTATTAGAAGCATTTTGCTTACTTGATCTAATTAGAATATTTCTATTAAAAACTCCCAGTTCGATGAGGTATTCATCAACATACTCTGCTCCTCTCAATTTTTTCTTCATATGTTTTAAAGTTGTGTTGTTCGCACATGTAAGTACAAATTTTATTTGTCTCCTGGTGAACCATTCCTTTTATGATTAATTAATGACACTTTTTATTCCTAAGGATTTTTTTGTTCCTTCTTATTGTTTATTTTGCCATATACTTATACTTCTCCCCAAGGTTTCATTTGATTAGCGTTTCCCTAGTATGCTGCTGTTGCTAAGTCGCTTCAGTCGTGTCCGACTCTTAGCGACCCCACGGACTGGAGCCTACCAGGCTCCTCCATCCATGGGATTTTCCAGGCAAAAGTACTGGGGTGGGGCGCCATTGCCTTCTCCGTTCCCTAGTATAGGTTTACCTTTTCCTTCACTGTCAAACTTTCTGTGTCTTACCTTCTAAGAAGATCTTTGGTAAACAGCACATAAGTAGATTTGTGTAATATAATCAAGCTCTGAATTGAAATACGAAAATTACATTTATTATGATTACTGATGCTTCAGAGCTTTTTTCTACCAAGTGATCTTTCATTTCTTCCTTGCCCCTGTTTTCTCTTTATTTTTTTAATGAATTTTTATTGAAGTATAGTTGCTTTATAATATTGTGTTAGTTTCTGCTGTATAGCAAAGTGAATTAGCTCTACCTATATATATATATATTTCCTCTGTTTTTGGATTCCCTTCTCATTTAGGTCACTAGGGAGCACTGAGTAGGGCTTCCTGTGCTACACAGTAGGTTCTCATTAATTATCTTCTTTATACATAGTAACAAGAGTGTATATATATATCAATCCAAACTTCCTGATACATCCCACATCCCTCTTCCTACTTAGTATCCATATTTTTTTTTCTTTGTACTTTTATCCCATCCCATTGCCCACCTGGAGTCACCAAAACATTAGCTTCTAAAATCAAAGCCTCTTCTAAAATCAAAGATTTTTGCATTTCCTCCTCATTCCTTACAATTGAGGAGTTGCCTTTCTTCATTTTTAAGATAAATTTCTGTGTTTTTTTTTAAATGTTATATTTTACCTAACACCTGTGTGTGTGTGTGTGTGTGTGTGTGTAACAGGAAGGCCCTTGCCAGCTTCCTCTCCACATGTGAACGAGAGCTTCTGTCATAAAAACACTTTTTTTGTTTTGCTTTTAAAAGCATATACGCTAGAGTTGAGACTTTTCTCCCAAAACATTGAAGCCCAATACATAAATCTAGAATAGGAGTTTGATGAAAGACCCCTACCTACACAGCAATGCCCCACTATGCCCACTCATCCCTGGAACGTCTATTTGGAGCACAGTTTAAAAACTCCTGCTAATGGCTGTGAACTCCACATCAGAACCTCACTATTTCAGCGTGTCTTTCTCAAACACGGGAGAACACAAAGCCCAAGCCTTCTCTTTGTAATTTTCTAAATACGTAACTCATTCGATAACAGTCGGATTAGAAAAGCGCACGAGCTGCCAGTTCCTATCTCCATGTTTTATCCAAATTCCCCAGTGTCAATCCTTACGTATATAATACGGTCTACATGCTGTTACATGTTCAAATGGCATGAAATGAGGACAGTTTAGTGGCACCCCGTTCCCCGGTCTGCTAGTTTCTCTCTATGGCAGAGCACATCTACAAGCCAGCAGCATCAGATGAACCTGAGATTTGCTTCCCTCTCTGGTGAACTAAGAGAACATAAGAAATTGTCTCCCCTCTATTGTGCTCCTGGGAGCCTGGGGCAACAATGGCTTTGGAACATCCAGGACTCACCTGACATCACATATCAATTAGATACTCACAGGGGATGCTGCATCAAGGATTCTCTGAGTCCAAATCTGAGATGCTCCCTTATGCCAGGGATCGTGGGCCAAATCTGGCCCAATGCCTGTTATTGTATGGCCCAGGAGTTAAGAATGGCTCTGACATCTTTAAGTGGTAAAAACAAATCAAAAGAAGAATACATTAAGATGTGAAAATGATATGAAATTCACATTTCAGTGTCAAATAAATTCCATTCTTCTCATTAGCAGAACTCTGTTACCAAAGATGGTTCTTTATTATTATATTTTAAATTTCATCAATCAAAATTTGTGGACAAAATTTTCTCATTGTATAGGTATCTCCACACTGTCTTGAAGCTTGTCTCTTGGTCAGAAAGGCCTAAAATGTTTTCCAACTGGCCCTTTACTGAGTCATTTTACTGATCTGCCATTAGACCATAGGCCCTTGCAAGGATGGAGCCAAGATACAAATGTATTGCCCTTCTAGACATCACAAGCTAGGCTGTATCTAACCGCAGCTTAGTATCATGAAGTCTTTGTCCCTGTTGAACAGGGGCAAAGTGGCAAAGGTTCAAACAGTCTTTAGGTGAGCTCTGAAAAGGATTAGAATCGGGGGAATCGGTTCTCCCATGATCATCTCTGCTGCATTATAAAGTTTCCTTCATCTATATGTCTCAATTTTTCCATTGGAAAATCAGAAATAATTATGCTGAGGTTGTGAGGATCAGTCCAGGCTTTAATATAAAACAGAGGCTTCATAAAATATCAGCACTTGTAGGTTGCAAAAGTCATTCTAAAAAAAATGCCATCCTAATATTTAGCCTCTTCCACAAGAGATGCACTGGCCTCACAACTTGCTTTTGAATAAGTGAATGAAGTAGAAAGGACCAAGTGTCTTCCAAGTTGAAGCCTCAAAAGGCCCTGAAGCTCTTGTTCCTGCTGCTTTTGGAACCCGTGTGAACCAGCCTCGGAGAGCTGGCTGACCGTAGGTATGGGACCAAGGGCAGCTGAGCTCACCCTACCCGGACCAGAATTGCTCAGCTGAGCTCAGGCCAAATGCTTGACTTGAACTGAGAACCAAAAATGTGGTTTCTGTTTTAAGCCACAAAATTTCAGGTGTTTATTATGCCATAAGGGCTTTTCCTGGTGGCTCAGTGGTGAAGAATCCGCCTGCCAATGCAGGAGAAGTGGGTTCGATCCCTGGGTCGGGAAGATTCCCTGGAGGAGGAAATGGCATCCCACTTCAGTATTCTTGCCTGGAAAATCCCATGGATAGAGGAGCCTGGCAGGATACAGTCTGTCTATTGGGTCACAAAGAGTAAGATACAACTGAGCTACTAAACACACACACACATGTTCTGCTATAACTCTAAGTGACACGGTACTATATCATATACTGATGAAAAAAATATCCTAGAATTATATCCCCCGGGGAAGGCAATGGCACCCCACCCCAGTACTTTTGCCTGGAAAATCCCATGGACGGAGGAGCCTGGTAGGCTCCAGTCCGTGAGGTCACTAAGAGTCGGACACGACTGAGCGACTTCACTTTCACTTTTCACTTTCATGCATTGGAGAAGGAAATGGCAACCCACTCCAGTGTTCTTGCCTGGGATTGGGGAGCCTGGTGAGCTTCCGTCTATGGGGTCGCACAGAGTTGGACACGACTGAAGCGACTTAGCAGCAGCAGCAGCAGCAGAGTTATATCCCCAGGCCCCATCAAGACCTGGTCCAGAGCTTTCTCTTCGGGTTACCTGTAGTCACCTCTCTACCCAGTCAGACCAGACAGAATGGACCGAGAGCCCTGCACATATTTCAGACAGCCAAGGAAAACTGCCTGGAGGAGACATACACTTTCAGGAATGCAAAGTTCTCTGAAAGATACATCATGGAAGATTTATGGAGGCAGCTGTGTGCTCTGACTATAAATCAGCTCTCCCAGGCCTCCAACCAACCCGACCTGGGCATTACCGGGTTGTGGCGGTGCTGGCTCTCGGAGCACTCGTGGAAGGCCCATGTGGTCCAGAAAAAGGAAGGCTGGAGCCCCAGAGGAAAGGCTTCCTCTTCCAATTTGCATTTTATGCCCTGTGTTTGAAGGTGTCAAGGTTCTGACTTCAGGATGCTGCTAATCTAGAAAGCAGCATGCCTATAGATTAACTAAATGCTAATCTACAGGCATGTAGATTGCTACATGTAGCAATGCTAAAGTGCCTACTAAAAGAGCACTTTAGTAAGTATTCTAGCACATTCTCACAACAGCCTCAAGGAACAAGAACAGCAGGTACTGTCCCATCTCCAGGTACTGTGGACGGGATCCTGAGAAGGTGATGTAGGTTCTCTGAGGACCCGCTGCACTTGAGAGCTGGTGTTCAAACCTGGGTTTCTGGACTCCAAATACTGAACTTTTCACTAGACAACAATGCTCACAATCAGATTTATGGGTCAAAGACCATTTGAGATGGAGCAGACGTGGAAATGATTTAGCCCATCACCTCTGCCTTCCAAATTAGCAACAACAACGATTTATTAGGTACTTACTAGGTTTAGTGTGGGCCGCTGAGCTTTTTACATACATTAAGTCTAATCCTCACAGCCTCCCTATGAAGTGGCCAACTGTGTGATTTGCAGATTAAGTGGTGACTACTTTGCACAATAAGTAACTTCTCAGAGTTGAGGGAGCCAGAGGAAGAATGCAGTGTGGAGCCACATGGATCTGACAGCAGAACCTGAGCTTCTTCCACACAGCTTTATAGACGGGGACACTGGTGCCTGGAGAGTAGAAAGTCTTGTCCATGATCATGCAGCCCATGTGATGACTTTCCCATTAATTCATCAAGCGTTAATTGAACATCTGCTATTTGTCAAGATTCGTTTAGTTACGGGAAGCACAGGCATGACCTGGGACATAGTCATTGTGCTTCAGGAGGTTAATTAAGGGAGAACAGAAGTGGCCTTAAATTACTCTCATCAAAGGTGATAAATGACAAATATCATAAGAAAGATAAAGAAGGGGTTACCAGAGTGGAGAAGAACTAAAGAGCCTCTTGATGAAAGTGAATGAGGAGAGTGAAAAAGTTGCTTAAAGCTCAACATTCAGAAAACGAAGATCATGGCATCCAGTCCCATCACTTCATGGGAAATAGATGGGGAAACAGTGAGAGACTTTATTTTTCTGGGCTCCAAAATCACTGCAGATGGTGATTGCAGCCATGAAATTAAAAGACACTTACTCCTTGGAAGGAAAGTTATGACCAACCAGAACAGCATAGTAAAAAGCAGACACATTACCAGGAAAGGTCCATCTAGTCAAGGCTATGGTTTTTCCAGTGGTCGTGTATGGATGTGAGAGTTAGACTATAAAGACAGCTGAGCGCTGAAGAATTGATGCTTTTGAACTGTGGTGTTGGAAAGGACTCTTGAGAGTCCCTTGGACTGCAAGGACATCCAACCAGTCCATTCTAAAGCAGATCAGTCCTGGGTGTTCATTGGAAGGACTGATGTTGAAGCTGAAGCTCCAATATTTTGGCCACCTGAGGCAAAGAGCTGACTCATTGGAAAAGACCCTGATGCTGGGAAAGATTGAGGGCAGGAGAAGGGGACAACAGAGGATGAGATGGTTGGATGGCATCCCTGACTCAATGGACATGGGTTTGGGTGGACTCCAGGAGTTGGTGATGGACGGGGAGGCCTGGAGTGCTGCGGTTCATGGGGTCACAAAGAGTCAGACATGACAGTGACTGAACTGAACTGAACCAAAATTTGGAGGAAGTATGCAATGCTTTCATGTGAGAAAAATTCGGAAAGATTTCATGAAGAAAGTAGCTGTAAGGTTTTGTTTGGAAAAAACAGCAGGTTATTTCATCACAGATTCAGGGCTGGACTCCAGGTAGCTGGGGTCCATTCAGCCTTCTTCCTATTTCTGTAACTATCTCATGGTTTATAAACACCGCAGGCCAGTTCACACCACATTCTTATGTATTCCTTGTGGCACAGATGTCTAATTCCTTGTTTTATGCTCTACATGATGAAGTGCTGGTTGGCAGAGATCTGGCTGGCACATCCTACAATTGTATAACACAGCAAAAAAAAAAAAAAGCTGCATGAGCCTTGAAAATGCACAGAATGCTGGACAGTGACATAGCCCCTGGGTTTGCTGAGCTTCCGGTCATAGCACTGGCTCCCCAGGGCAAGAAGGAGCTTGTATGGGGCAGTCTTGACTCCTTGTTAGCTAACGGGAAATGCCTCACTTTCCAGAAGCTTGTAGCTCCTGACTACCCTCACAGCAGCACTAATGATTCAGAAACACCTACTAATGTAAAGGAACTACAGCACTTCCTTATAGTATCCAGACTAGGCTGATACAATTTCACAGCTCAGAGATTGCAGCCGGACTAGCTAAGACCAAAACTACTGCCATCTGGAGACTGAAATATGGACTCTGTCTGGGCTCTGGATTCACAGTTCCATAGTCGACTAGCTGGGTACACTTGGGATAGTCATTTAAACTATTTAAGTTTAATTTTCTTATTTTGTTGCTGTTCTTCAGTCACTAACTCATATTAGACTCTTTGTGACTCCATGGACTGCAGCATGCCAGGCTTACCTGTCCTTCACTTTCTCCCACAGTTTGTTCAAATTCATGTCCACTGAGTTAGTGATGCCATCTAACCATCTCACCCTCTGGTATCCCCTTCTCCTCCTGCCCTCAATCTTTACCAGCATCAGGGTCTTTTCCAGTGAGTCAGCTCTTTGCATCAGGTGGCCAAGGTTTTGGAGCGTTAGCATCACTCCTTCCAGTGAATATTCAGGATTGATTTCCTTTGGGATTAACTGGTTTGATCCCCTTGCTGTCCAATGGACTCCCAAGAGTCTTCTCCAGCACCATAATTCAAGAGTATCAATTCTTACAGAATGGAGTTAATCATAGGCCTTACTTAATGAGGTTTGGGGAGTTTTTAAATGAGATAATATATGAAGAGTACAATACTGCTGCTGCTGCTGTGTCACTTCAGTCGTGTCCGACTCTGTGAGACCCCAGAGACGGCAGCCCACCAGGCTCCCCCATCCCTGGGATTCTCCAGGCAAGAACACTGGAGGGGGTTGCCATTTCCTTCTCTAGTGCATGAAAGTGAAAAGTGAAAGTGAAGTCGCTCAGTCGTCTCCGACTCTAGCGACCCCATGGACTGCAGCCCACCAGGCTCCTCCGTCCATGGGATTTTCCAGGCAAAAGTACTACTAGGAACATACTAAATGCACAGTAACTGCTAGTTGTACCACATTTCCTTAACTCTTTGTATTCCAGGAGATTCCCAACTGTCTCTTTTTATTCACCCATGCATCCATCCGCCCATTTACATATTCTCCCATTCCGCCAATTGCTATTCTATGCCAGTTCTATGTTGGGCATTTGGGCTGCAGAGAGACATAAATCACTGTCCTTCTCATCATGGGACTGTCAGAGTTGAGGAGGGAAGCAGGTGTGTCCTGTAATGAGGGGTCTGATAGAAGGTAGCATGGGGGCTACAAGTGCTGAGACAGAGGAGAAGTTCACTCAGTCTGGACGAACGCTGAGGGTGGGCGGGAGTTGAGGTCTTACTAGAGAAGATTTTGAAACCAGAATTTGATGCATAAGTAGCAGTTTGCTACTCGGGGGCGGGGTGGGGGGAGGGGCGGTGGTGCTTTCAGGGAGAGTATGAACATTACCCAGAGCTGGAACCCAAGGCGTGCTACGGAAGGGAATGACGGTCTGTGTGCTGGAGGCTGCAGAACACAGCAGTCTGGGGCTTGGGCGGAGCCAGAGGCAGGCTGAGGGCAGGCTGGGATGGAGGCTTGTGCGGAGGCTCCAGTGACTTCCTCATCCTGTTAAACAGCGTGTCATTCATCCTGCAGACTCTTAATTCTAAACCTGGGTGAATGTATCCCTAATGGGATACTGATGAATATAATGATATTGGCATTCTCACTGTCCTGATAATGACATTGACAAATATAAAAGTAAGAATAAAACAGTAGGGATAACACTGCTATATATAAAATGGGTAACCAAGAAGGTCCTACTGTACAGCACAGGGAACTCTGCTCAATGGCATGTGGCAGCCTGGATGGAAGGGTGTCTCGGGGAGAATGGATACATGTATATGTATGGCTGAGTCCCTTCGTCATTCACTGGAAACTATCACAGCATTGTTAACTGGCTGGCTAAACTCCAATATAAACTTAAAAGTTTAAAAAATGCAGTAGTGTTAAAAGCAGTAAATGATGAAATAGTAGAATCTATCTGTTCAATGTGCACATCTGCCTGGCTCTGTGCTCAATGCTTTTCAGGCATTACTTCACTGGGTCCCACGGAAACCCGCCGAAGATGGTAGCTTACCATCCCAGGATAACCAGCACAAGTATGATTCTTCTTCCTGGGACTAAGGGCTTGAGAAAATATTAAACGATTTAACTGACAAATAAAAATGGTTCAGTGGTAAAGAATCTGCCTGTCAATGCAGGAGACACAGGTTCAATCCCTGGGTCAGGAAGACCCCCTGGAGAAGGAAATGGCAACCCACTCCAGTGTTCTTGCCTGGAGAATCCCATGGACAGAGGAGCCTGCTGGGCTATAGTCCATGGGGTTGCAAAGAGTTGGACACGACTTAAAAACTAAATTGCAATAACAAAGTACAATAAATATGCACATAATAAAACAGACTGGCAGGGATGTTTTTAGATGGAATCTAGAATTTGGGGCTTATGTTGAAGCTTTGTGAGCACAGCTGCATTCCCTTTGGGGGTGTGTGTTGACTCTCATCCACTAGAATGACTCTGCTGGAAAAGCTTCAGAAGCCCCCCAGTACCAGTGACAGAGTATCAGGAAAATGTGCCAGGTAGGAGAGTGACATGGTCTGATTTAGCATGTTTTCAAAAGATCACTTCACCCGCCAGGTGGAAGATGGATTTGTGGATGAAGAGGCTGTCACAGCAATCAGGATGAGAGATGATAAAACCTCAACCAAGTTGCAGGCAATGGCCGGGCAGAAGGAAATGGATGTGTGAGCCCAGAGGTCAAATGAGCAGGACCCTGACGATGATACAGCTAGCTACACTTGATTGAGGGTCACCCATGAGTCAGACACTGGGCTGAGCATTTTGCAGGTGCTACTTCACAACCCACATGTGACTTAGGCATTATTAGCACTAATTTACAGATAAGAAAACTGAGGCTAAAAACCACATCTTCATTTACTTAATTAAGATCATTCAGTTAGACAGTGGTGAAATTAAATTTCAAATACAAAATCCCACTTTTAAAGACCACTACCTCGACTGCATGAACCTCAGCAAGCCCTTCCTCACATCCATAACAATCTCCCTCTGCTTTATTTGAACATCCATAGCTCCTTTTCGGGCTGCCCTGGTGGCTCAGAGGGTAAAGAATCTGTCTGCAATGCAGGGGAGCCAGGTTGGATCCCTGGGTTGGGAAGATCCCCTTGAGGAGGGCATGGCAACCCACTTTAGTATTCTTGCCTGGAGAATCCCATGGACAGAGGAGCCTCGTGGGTTACAGTCCATGGGCTTGCAAAGAGTCGGAGATGACTAAGTGACTAACACGTTTCACTTTCTTTTTCTACCTCCATTTTATTGCACGTGGATGCCTGGGAGTGACGACCCAACAGCTGCCTCATAAAACCCTGCTGCAGACGAGAGGATAGCACTGGGACCTCCCCGCTTTCCTTTGTCTGCCTGCGGGTGATGCAGTCGGCATCTGCCAGGTCTCTCGGGGGGAAGCCCTAACTACCAAACCACACTGGAGCCGCTTTTAACCGTGTATTCAACTCCATGACACAGGTTCCAGGCTACGCACTCCATCTGCTGGGACCTGCTGAGCACCAGGGGCTGGGCGCAGAGCCTAATGAAGTAGGGAGAGGCCAGGTGCCCTCACTCTGGGCCAGAAGGCCCACGGCCACTTGAGCGGCAGAGGGAAGAGAGAGTGAAAGACCGGGGGTTTTGACCATCATATCTGGCATTGTTGATGGTCAGTGGAAGCCAATGGAGCGCTTCCAAAATTGTGTTTCTATGGATGCTTCTGTGCTGCAAGATGTTCATGCACGTTCCAAGGGGGAAAATAGTCTGTGGTCAAGATGGTTTTTACAGACGATGAGCTAAACAAATCTGCCCAGCTTTCTGCACGGCAGGACTTCCTGGGGTCTTTCAGAGACTAAAACGTGTTTGGGAATTTATGAGAGAAAGAGGGAGTGTGCAGAATTTCCAGAAATTTTACTGACAGTGGATTTCTTCTATTCAAGAAAAGTTGGAGGACTTGTGGCAGAAAGGCTGTGAGTTCGGAAGTTCAGGGCTGGCACGTAGTAGCCCTCCTCTCTCTTGAAAAAAACCCTTATCTAATAGTGGCAGAAAAACCATGAGCACAATGTTATTAAGCCATTTTGAAAATCGCTTTAACAGCATCCACTTGAACACGTTTCATGTGCTATCCATCAGCGAGTCTACCTCTAGGGGAAACAGGATTCCCCGGAGACCCATACCCAGCGGTTTTACTTTATCCTGGATCCCTCTTCTACCATCAATTTGAAGGTTATAAAACTGAGCCAGTTTCCAACGATCTTTGAGGTTAATGCACTCATTTATTCAACAAATATTTATTAAGCACTTTCTATGTATGAGGTTTATGAATATGAAGCTTCTATTTTAGAGAGGAAAATAGTAAATGAGCAAGCAAATAAAAGTGATTTTAGGCCTGTAATATCAGGGAAGGAATGAAAAACGATTATGTAACAGATAGCAGCAGGTTGGGGATGGAAAGGAGTAAAAATCTGGGTACCTGTGTTTGGGCAGTCAGGGACAGGGGTTCTGAGGAGCTGGCATTTGAGTTAAGACCTGAAAGGTGAGAAGGGATGCCCCAGGACGGCATCTGGGGGACAAAGGAGACACGGTGAGGAGAAGCACAGCAAGTTGTCAGACTGTATAGTGCGGTCCCATTCGTTGTGTTCTTGAGACATAAAAATCATTACGTCTGAAGCACGGGAAAATGCCGAGTGAAGCGGGCAGAAGAAGATGTAGATGGAACAGGGCCCACATGCCAAGGCAAGGAGTTTGGATTGTGTTCTAAAAACAACAGGATGCAGACACTAGGGAGAACAGTGTGGAGGTTCTTTAAAAAACTAAAAACAGAAGTGCCATATGACCTTGCAATCCCACTCTTGGGCACATACCCAGAGACAATCATAATTCCCAAAGATACTTGCACCCCAGTGTTCACTGCACCACTATTTACAATAGCCAGAACATGGACACAACCGAAATGTCCATCAAAAGAGGAATGGATAAAGAAGATGTGGCATAACACACACACACACACACACACACACACACACACACGGAATATTACTCAGCCATAAAAAGGAACAAAATCATGCCACTTACAGACACGTAGATGGACCTAGAGACTGGCTGCTGCTGCTGCTGCTGCTAAGTCGCTTCAGTCGTGTCCGACTCTGTGTGACCCCATAGACGGCAACCCACCAGGCTCCCCCGTCCCTGGGATCCTCCAGGCAAGAACACTGGAGTGGGTTGCCATTTCCTTCTCCAGTGCATGAAAGTGAAAAGTGGAAGTAAAGTCACTCAGTCGTGTCCGACTCCTAGCGACCCCATGGACTGCAGCCCACCAGGCTCCTCCGTCCATGGGATTTTCCCGGCAAGAGTACTGGAGTGGGGTGCCGTTGCCTTCTCTGAGAGACTGGCATACAGAGTGAAATAAGTCATAAAGAGAAAAACAAATATTGCATATATGTAGGATCTAGAAAAATGGTACAGATGAACCTGTTTGCAAAACAAAAATACAGACACAGAGGAAAAACCACATGGACACCAAGGGCAGAAAGAGTGGATGGGATGAATTGGGAGACTGGGATTTAGAGAAGGAAACTCGGGCAACCCACTTAGTATTCTGGCCTGGGAAATCCCATGGACAGAGGAGCCTGGTGGGCTACTGGCCATGCGGTCGCAAGAGTTGGAAACAACTTAGCGACTAAACTACCACCAACACCATATACACTATTCTGTATAAAATATATAATGAATGAGAATCTACTCTATAGCACAAGAATCTCTACTCAATGCTCTGTGGTGACCTAACTGGGAATCAAGATTGCTGGAAGAAATAACAAGATATGTTATTTTGTTATATGTTATCATATGAGATAATCATATATTATCTCAGATATGCAAATCATAACACTTTAATGGCAGAAAGTGAAGAGGAACTAAAGAGCCTTTTGATGAAGGTGAAAGAGGTGAGTGAAAAAACTGGCTTAAAACTCAGCATCTGAAAAAATAAGATCTTGACATCCAGTCCCATCACTTCATGGCAAATAGATGGAGGAAAAGTAGAAACAGTGACAGATTTTATTTTCTTGGGCTCCAAAATCTCTGTGAATGGTGACTGTAGCCATGAAATTAAAAGATGCTTGCTCCTTGGAAGAATAGGTATGACAAACCTAGACAGCATATTAAAAAGCAGAGACATCACTTTGCTGACATAGGTCAATATAATCAAAGCTATGATTTTTCCAATAGCCATGTATGGACATGAGAGTTGGACCATAAAGAAGATGGAGTGCCAAAGAATTGATGCTTTTGAACTGTGGTACTGCAGAAGACCCTCGAGAGTACCTTGGACTGCAAAGCGATCAAACCAGTCAATCCTAAAGGAAATAACCCTGAATATTCACTGGAAAGACTGATGTTGAAGTTGAAGCCCCAATCCTTTGGCCATCTGCTGCAAAGAGCCAGTTCTTTAGAAAAGACTCTGATTCTGGGAAATATTGAGGGCAAGAGGAGAAGGGGGTGACAGAGGATCAGACGGTTGGATGGCATCATTAACTGAATGGACATAAGTTTGAGCAAACTCAGGGAGATTGTGAAGGACAGGGAAGCCTGGTGTGCTGCAGTTCATGGGGTCGCAAAGAGTCAGACATGACTTAGTGACTGAGCAACAATAACAACTGGCAGGAGACGGTGTTGTGTTGGTCCCTCAGTCCCGTCTGACTCTTTGGACCCCCACAGACTGGCCTGCCAGGCTCCTCTGTCCATGGAATTCTCCAGGCAAGAATACTGGGACTGGTTGACATTCCCCTCTCCAGATTGTCCCAACCAAAGGATCAAACCAGGGTCTCCCGCACTGTAGGCAGATTCTTTACTGTCTGAGCCATCAAAACAGAAGGGATATATGTATATATAAGGCTGATTCACTTCTCTGTACAGCAGAAACTAACACAACACTGTAAATTAACTATACACTAGTAAAAATTAAAGAAAAAATAAATATAACAGGGAACCACTGAATAATTTTAAGTGGAAGAGTGACCTTATCTTATTTAAAAGATTACTCTGGCTTGCTTTGGGGAGAATCTCAGGAGGATATAGTCGTAAGCAGGAGGTAAGAAGTGGCAATGGTGACTAACATATCTGGGACAAATTTGAAATACATTTAAGGGGAAAAAATGAATTTCTATCTGTATGAATTCTATTAGTCCCCATCTAACTTATAAATTACAATGAGTTGATATTCAGTTATGGTCTAAGCCAAATAATAGATTTTACTAACAATCTAATTCTGAAATTCAAGAAGGGAAAACAGAATCCAACACAAAGGCCAAGTTTTTTTCCAAAAAAAGTTTGACATGGCATTGCTTATAATTGTGAAATAATTAGAAATAACCCAAATGCCTAACAAGGGCCTCCCTGGTGGCTGAGATGGTAAAGAATCCACCTGCAATGTGGAAGACCTGGGTTTGATCCCTGAGTTGGGAAGATCCCCTGGAGGAGGGCAGGGCAACCCACTCCAGTATTCTTGAAGAATCCCCATGGACAGAGGAGCCTGGCGGGCTACAGTCCATGGGGTCACAAAGAGTTGGACACAACAGAGCGACTAAGCACAGCACAAATGCCTAACAGAAGAGGCCTCCTTAAGACAGTTACGGTGCATAAAAGAGATGGTTATTGGAAGAAAGCATTGACATAAAAAGTGTTAAGTATATGACATTAAGGAAAGGAATTCAGATTGATGGTGGAGAGCAGTGAAGTTATGGACTTGGCGTCAAGTGTATTTATGGGGACTGTATTTGTAGAGAGGATATGGGGAGGAGATTCTTGGTGAATACTGGAGCAATAAAGATGGACAGTTAAAGCTGAGTGGAATTACAAGTGATCTCAAATGCTCAAGTCATGACAAATACAAGAGAGCATTTTTCAGTTCCTGATATACATTAGCTAAGAGCTCCAAGGCAGTCGACATTCTTCATTTCATCAGATGTTTACAACAATCCTCTGGTGTAGGGGTCAGCATCCCCATTCTACATTAGAAGAACTGGAGGCTCCGAGACATCCAATGACTCTTCCAAAGCCAAGCCAGTTGACACCAACGGGGCTGGGTTAGCGCTCAGACATTGCTGACCTCAAAGTCACTAATCTTTACCATTACCCAATGGTTCAACCTGGGGTCTACCACATGAATTCCAAAAAGGAACTCAATCCTCAACCTCTGTCTCAATTTATGACCTTGGCTAAATGTGTAGATCTTGGTTTTTCACTGGATACAGGAATTCACAGGGTTAAGATCTAGAGAATAACAAGTGTCTACCATGCATGCAGACACTGATTTAGTCTCAGAAACACAAAGATGATTCCAATAATAAGATACTTCTGGCCTTCAAAGAACTCTCTGTCTAGCTAAGGAGGGAGCCAGACATAAGCAAATAACATTACACAAAAATGGAGTCAGTCTTTAACACATGAATAAAGATGTGAGAGAATTCACACTTGGGAGAATTCAGGGTGAACTGTGATGGGGACTATCAGTGATCTCTTTGCCAATATACGCCAAGCATGTTAAGCTTGGAAAGACAGGGAGGACTTCACTGGGATAGAATCTAATGGTTTAGTGGGAAAAAAAAGTTTGAGACTCAGACTGTTTAGTTCTTCCCGGCTCTGATACTTACTAAAGTGTCCCTCTGGGTGACTCTGTGCCTTAGTGACAACATCTGTAAAATGGGCATCATCACGGTGCCTGTTACTGATCATCAAGTGAGATAGGCAAAGCACTCAGCCCTCTGCCTGGAGTAAGAAAGTGTTAATAACTGCCCATAAACATTCACTGGGGCTAGACAGGAATTTTTCATGGAGAGAAAACGGTATGGAAAAGAACATGGAAGTGGAAACACATGGATTTAGAAGAACAGCACACAGACTGGAGCTCTGCAGTGGCCTCAAAGGCCATTTTCATAAGCAGGAACATTTCTGTAGACACTGGACAATCTCTGAAGTCATGGAAGGAGGAGAGTGACATAATCAGAACCAAGTTATAGTCACTAGAGAAGTAAGAGTCAAGAGGAAGAATGACTGGCTGGAGATCATGGCGTGGACAGAAGGATGAAGTTGAGTTTGGGAGGTTAGGCAATGATGGGGGTGGCGGTCGCCCCAGACACAAAGTCACCCATGAGGTCAGAGGAAGAAGGAGATGGGGATGATGCTGATGATGATAATGATGGGGAGGAAAGGGAGGAGGAAAAGGGACAGATCTACTTTTTGATTGTATGCTGGCTGGCACTGTGCTGAGATGCTAAGGCAAGCCAGGCAGAGGCGAGTGGCTTAGAAAAGTGAAGAAACTGCCCCAAAGTGTTAGGTAACAGCAGAACCAAAATTTCAATCTAGTCTTAACAGCACTCGTACTTGGACCACTAGATTCTCTGGGCAATGAAAGAGGGGGTCCAAACCCTGCTCTGTGACCCCAGTCTGAGAATGTCTCCCATGAGAACATCCTGACTATCTCACTCTCTCCAAAATGACACCAGCTACACTTAAAGTGTATCCCACTGCTCAGCTGCTGTGCTGGGCACGTGCCATAGATTGATACTAATCTTCCCAATCACTCTAGGAGATGGCAATTCATTCCCATTCTCAGAAGAGGAGGCTGAGGTCCAGAGAGGGGACCTTTACACCGAGGGACACAGGTCCTCTCTCTGCAGGGCCTCAGATGAGATGACTTCTCGGGGAGACAGTGGTGTGGGTTCTGTGAGCAGAGGGAAGCCGGGAGAAGAGGGTACCGTTCTTCCTGGCACCTTCAGAACCTGGGCAGAGCCGGTGGACATCCTGGCCAGAGATGCCCGGGGGACCTACCTCGGGGCCTGCTTCTCCTCTTCCGCCTCCCTGCTGAGATGCTGCGTGGTGCTGACTGCAGCTGACCGATCTCGATGGGCGTGTTCGCGCGGAAACTCTCCTTGAACTTCTGCATCAAGGACTCCACTGGCTCCTGCGTCGCCTCAGCCGCTGCTACAGGGTGGGCAATGGGGCTAAAGTTAGGGCTTGGCCCACCCTCAGGCCCTGGAGAATTGGGCTTGGGCCCCCCACCCCTGTGTGTCTGGAGCTCCCTCCCAGACCCAATGATGATGCAGGAGTCACGGAGGCCAGGAGAGATGAATCTGATACCCTGCACACTTACTGATGCAACACCTATGTTTTTAAGGCCACTGCCCCCATGCCCTTGAGATATGATGGTGAACACCATCCATGATTTCAAGAATCCACAGCTTGGTAGGATACACATCCAGGCACTGCCAATACCTTGCAACACTCCTGTGATAGGAGAAGGTGGGGTACTCTAGGAGCGCCAAGAAGGCAGGCTCACCCATCCTAGTAGCCAAGGTGGGCTTCTTGGAGAATATAATACCTCCACTGAGAACTTAAACATGGTTAGGAATTAGCAAATAATATAGAATCAGGGTGGAATTGCTGAAAAGATTTGGGATAAGAGAGTGCCCTGGGTGGAAGGATAAACATGTGCATAGACCTGAAGCCAGAAAGAACACAGTGCTTGAGTAAATGAAAGAAGTTCCGTGTGGCTGCTGTGGAGCCTGGGCAGAGCAGATGAGGCAGCAGAGGCCAGATCACCTTGAGAGCCATCTTGCAGAGTTAAATATTTTTATCCCAAAGGCAAAAGGTGATTGTCGAAAGGTTTTAAAGAAGAAATTGGTATGTTTCAGTTAAGTCCCTGTGATAACAACTGCTAACCAGAGTGTGGAGTACACACACAGAGGCAAGGAGAAAGGCGAGCCAGAGGCTTTTGCAGGAGCCAGCCAGAGACAAGGAAGCCTGAACCAGACCAGTGGCAGGAAAGGCAGACGGCAGCCCTGAGGCGAGCGTCATGTCAGGAGACAGGTGGCTGAGCTGGTAAAGAATCCGCCTGCAACGTGGGAGACCTGGGTTCGATCCCTGGGTTGGGAAGATCCCCTGGTGAAGGGAACGGCTCCCCACTCCAGTATTCTGGCCTGGAGAATTCCATGGACTGTGTAGTCCATGGGGTTGCAGAGTCAGACACGACTGAGTGACTTTCACACACACACACTACGGTGCTGTGATATACAGACTGCTTGGTACAAGAGCCCCATTTCAGTAAGGGAAACTGAAGTTTCCCCCAAGCAAGGCATACAACTTGCTCTAAGCTACCGAGCAGTAGAGTCGAGCCTTCTAAACCCTACTCCAACGTTCCATTTGTTCCAACACCCTCCAAGGAGCTTCCGGTAGCCACATTTTCAGAAATTTCCAAACTGAGTCTGGTAGAAAGTTATAGGCAATGGAGAGAGTGATGTCAAAAGGGCAGAGGGAAAAAAAAGTTGAAGATAAAAGTGAAAAGAAAAAAACAAAACACAGAAGAACTTGAGAAGGAAGCAGAGAGCCAACATAAAAGAAGAGGAGAGGAAATGAGAAAGAAGAAAAGGAGATTGGCTGAATGGTCTCTGGGTCTTTGTTCTGAGAAATCCCCAAAGACAGTCCCGACTTTGAAATCTTCAGACTCAGCCCTCCCTCCACTGACGCCTCCAGAGGCCGGGAAAGTTCTTCAGTTTAAGCCACCTGCTGTCTGATGACAAGGAACAGGATGTGCCAAAGATTCCTGCTTCTTTGATGGGCCTTTTCCAGAGTGGACAAAGAAGGCTTCTGAACATCCCAACACCAATTTTAATGAGATCCTGTTTTCTCAGGTAGTTTTATCAGCTTAGACACAGATGTGTCTGCAGGGTAGCTCCTTCCCAAAGGGCTGGTTTGGGTATCAGACGCTGAGAAACCTCATCTTCAGGGACATAGAGGGGAATCTAAGCTTGCTAAGGAAAAGACAATGGACAATACAAGTGGCCCTGTGGTAGCAGTGTACACATATGCCTCTCCTGATGCCCGTATCCCCAGGTACCTCAATTAAGTCTACTTACAGGTGAGCCAAGAAGCAAGTCCCAAACACAGGTCCACTACTCCAAGCCTGTGATACAGAATCCTCCAGCAAAAGCCTACAATCCCTTCTGAGAAGTATCATCACGCCCAATCCTGATGCTTTAAACCTGGAAAGGAGACTGATCTACACAAAGCTGTCAGAATTGGGCCATCCTGTGGTCCAAAGTGCAGAGCAAGTCACAGTCTGGAATCCACCAAGGCTGGGGGCGGGGCACGGCCCCATACACATCTGTCAAGATCCACGGGTTCATTCATCTCCACACTCATTCATTCCTTCTACACTATTTTCAGAAAATATGTCTTGGTCTGCTTGGGCTTACATAACAAAAATCATAGACTGGATAATGTAAACTGGTCAGATTCTCGTGTGAAGATGGATCCTTCTTACTGTTTGTCCACGTGGGCTTTTCTCAGTGTATCCATGTTGAGAGGGAAATGGGGAGAGAAAGAGAGAGACAGAAGGGGAGACAGATGTCTTCCTCTTCTTATGAGGACACAAACCCTATTTAATTAGGACCCCAACCTTATTTTCTCACTGAATTTTAATGACCTATCAAAAGCCTTGTCTGCAATACAGTCACACTGGGGTTAGGGCGTCAATATGTAAATTGTGGAATACACGGCTCAGTCTGTAGCAGACTATATTTGGAGATGGGACCTTTAGAATGTAATTAAGATTAATGAGATCATAAAATCAGGGCCCTAATCATATAGCACGGTGGCCTTAGAAGAACAGAAAGATTTCCTCCATCCCCTGTGAGGACACCAAGAGAAGATGGCTATTTACGTGGCATAAAGAAAGCCTTCACTAGAATCCGACCATGCTGACACCCTCCAGAACTGGGGAAAAGTAAGAGTGTGTTGTTTAAGCCCCCCAGTGCATGGTGTTCTGCTATGGCGGGTCTAGTAGACTAAGTCACAGGCACATTCGGGGTTAAGGCTTCAGCGCATGCATGTGAGGGGGACATAAACGTTTGGTCCAGAACAAGGTATGATGGCAGAAACAACAATGAACAAAACCCGTGTGATGCTCACCATGTGGACAGGAAAACCAACAGGAATGACACACATGACAAGAGAAACGCAACATGTGCAAGTGACACGGACCAAAAAGGAGAAGGGAAAGACGAGCAATCCCACTGCCGGGCATACACACCGGGGAACCCAGAACTGAAAGAGACACGTGTACCCCAATGTTTATAGCAGCACTGTTTACAACAGCCAGGACATGGAAGCAACCTAGATGTCCATCCGCAGATGAATGGCTAAGAAAGCTGTGGTACATATACACAATGGAGTATTACTCAGCCATTAAAAAGAATACATTTGAATCAGTTCTAATGAGGGGGATGAAACTGGAGCCTATTATACAGAGTGAAGTAAGCCAGAAAGAAAAACACAAATACAGTATACTAACACATATATATGGAATTTAGAAAGATGGTAATGATAACCCTGTATGCGAGACAGCAAAAGAGACACTGATATATAGAACAGACTTTTGGACTCTGGGAGAGGGAAAAGGTGGGATGATTTGGGAGATTGGCATTGAAACATGTATAATATAAGAAATGAATTGCCAGTCTAGGTTCGATGAATGATATAGGATGCTTGGGGCTGGTGCACTGGGATGACCCAGAGGAATGGTACGGGGAAGGAGGTGGGAGGGGAGTTCAGGATGGGGAAAGCATGTACACCCGTGGTGGATTCATGTTGATGTATGGCAAAACCAATACAATATTGTAAAGTAATTAGCCTCCAATTAAATAAATTTATATTAAAAAACCTGGAGTAACAGGCAAATTTGGCCTTGGAATATGGAATGAAGCAGGGCAAAGACTAACAGAGTTTTGCCAAGAAAATGCACTGGTCATAGCAAATACCCTCTTCCAACAACACAAGAGAAGACTCTATACATGGACATCACCAGATGGTCAACACCGAAATCAGATCGATTATATTCTTTGCAGCCAAAGATGGAGAAGCTCTATACAATCAGCAAAAACAAGACCAGGAGCTGACTGTGGCTCGGACCATGAACTCCTTATTGCCAAATTCAGACTGAAATTGAAGAAAGTAGAGAAAACTACTAGACCATTCAGGTATGACCTAAATCAAATCCCTTATGATTATACAGTGGAAGTGAGAAATAGATTTAAGGGCCTAGATCTGATAGATAGAGTGCCTGATGAACTATGGAATGAGGTTCGTGACATTGTACAGGAGACAGGGATCAAGACCATCCCCATGGAAAAGAAATGCAAAAAAGTAAAATGGCTGTCTGGGGAGGCCTTACAAATAGCTGTGAAAAGAAGAGAAGCGAAAAGCAAAGGAGAAAAGGAAAGATATAAACATTTAAATGCAGAGTTCCAAAGAATAGCAAGAAGAGATAAGAAAGCCTTCTTCAGTGATCAATGCAAAGAAATAGAGGAAAACAACAGAATGGGAAAGACTAGGGATCTCTTCAAGAAAATCAGAGATACCAAAGGAACATTTCATGCAAAGATGGGCACGATAAAGGACAGAGATGGTGTGGACCTAACAGAAGCAGAAGATATTAAGAAGAGGTGGCAAGAATACACAGAAGAACTGTATAAAAAAGAGCTTCAAGACCTAGATAATCATGATGTTGTGATCACTGACCTAGAGCCAGACATCTTGGAATGTGAAGTCAAATGGGCCTTAGAAAGCATCACTATGAACAAAGCTAGTGGAGGTGATGGAATTCCAGTGGAGCTATTCCAAGTCCTGAATGATGATGCTGTGAAAGTGCTACACTCAATATGCCAGCAAATTTGGAAAACTCAGCAGTGGCCACAAGATTGGAAAAGGTCATTTTTTATCCCAATCCCAAAGAAAGGCAATGCCAAGGAGTGCTCAAACTACCAAACAATTGCACTCATCTCACACACTAGTAAAGTAATGCTCAAAATTCTCCAAGCCAGGCTTCAGCAATATGTGAACCGTGAACTTCCTGATGTTCAAGTTGGTTTTAGAAAAGGCAGAGGAACCAGAGATCAAATTGCCAACATCCGCTGGATCATGGAAAAAGCAAGAGAGTTCCAGAAAAACATCTATTTCTGCTTTATTGACTATGCCAAAGCCTTTGACTGTGTGGATCACAATAAACTATGGAAAATTCTGAAAGAGATGGGAATACCAGACCACCTGATCTGCCTCTCGAGAAATCTGTATGCAGGACAGGAAGCAACAGTTAGAACTGGTCATGGAACAACAGACTGGTTCCAAATAGGAAAAGGAGTACGTCAAGGCTGCATATTGTCACCATGTTTATTTAACTTATATGCAGAGTACATCATGAGAAATGCTGGACTGGAGGAAACACAATTTGGAATCAAGATTGCCGGGAGAAATATCAATAACCTCAGATATGCAGATGACACCACTCTTATGGCAGAAAGTGAAGAGGGGCTAAAAAGCCTCTTGATGAAAGTGAAAGTGGAGAGTGAAAAGGTTGGCTTAAAGCTCAACATTCCGAAAACGAAGATCATGGCATCTGGTCCCATCACTGCATGGGAAATAGATGGGGAAACAGTGGAAACAGTGTCAGACTTTATTTTTCTGGGCTCCAAAATCACTGCAGATGGTGACTGCAGCCATGAAATTAAAAGACGCTTGCTCCTTGGAAGGAAAGTTATGACCAACCTAAATAGCATATTCAAAAGCAGAGACATTACTTTGCCAACAAAGGTTCGCCTAGTCAAGGCTATGGTCTTTCCTGTGGTCATGTATGGATGTGAGAGCTGGACTGTGAAGAAGGCTGAGCGCCGAAGAATTGATGCTTTTGAAGTGTGGTGTTGGAGAAGACTCTTGAGAGTCCCTTGGACTGCAAGAAGATCCAACCAGTCCATTCTGAAGGAGATCAATCCTGGAATTTCTTTGGAAGGAATGATGCTAAAGCTGAAACTCCAGTATTTTGGCCACCTCATGCGAAGAGTTGACTCATTGGAGAAGACTCTGATGCTGGGAGGGATTGAGGGCAGGAGGAGAAGGGGACGACAGAGGATGAGATGGCTGGATGGCATCACTGACTCGATGGATGCGAGTCTGAGTGACCTCCGGGAGCTGGTGATGGACAGGGAGGCCTGGCGTGCTGCGGTTCATGGGGTCGCAAAGAGTCGGACACGACTGAGTGACTGATATGATCTGATCTGATATTAAAAAACAGGCGATGCTGGAGGAATATGCCTTTGTCTAGGAAAGCCATAGAAATTGTTTCAAGGACGTGAGCAGCATGACTAAGATCTGGCAAGAGTATGAGTTAATCAGGTGAAAAAGGAGCTGCCACTGGGGCTGAAGGGCAAGAAAGCAGAGGAGTCCGAAGAAAGAGTCTAAACAAAGACCCCATGGGGAGCAGAAATGTGGAAGGGGCTCCAATCACCACTGCAGCTGAAATGCTGAAAGCAAGTGGTATGAGATCATCTAGAGAGGTAGGAAACCCCCGTACTAACACTAACCTTGACCTTCACCCTAACCCTCACTCTTCTGGGTCTTATCAAGGAGAGAACACGGTGAAGGTTTTAGGTGGCAGATCTTCACTGAGGGGAGATGACTCTGGTGGTAGCAAGAAGAATTCACTAGAGAAGGTCAGAAACAGAAGTGAGAAGGCTAAGTAGGAAGGTGGTGTCAGAGCACAGAAGTCTGTATATGAGATGTACGCGGTCTAACCCATGAATGAGATGCTAGACTAGCAGAGGTGGAGACAGAAATAAAGGAGACGGATCAGGAGAGAGTAGAGACAGAAACGGCAGAGTGGTGGAGACAGAGCAAGGGGGAAATGTGAGAGCTATTTTGTAGGTGTAACTCCTACAGGAGTGGTGACTGACTGGAAAGGGAGGATAAGGGAGAGGGAGGTACAGAGGATGACTCCGGGTCTGGCAGAACAAGGTACCTCTCAATGAGAGGAGAGACATTGGAAGAGAAATGAATGTGAGTTTAGTTTTAGGGAAGGGTACTTGATGCCTCCCAGATGTCTGCATGGAGAAGGGTTGAGTAGATGTGGGTCTTGTACTCACCAGAGAGAAACTGGACTCTACAGAGGCTCTGCACACACATTCTTTGAAACAGGTAGAAAGGGAGTGTGTGTAATGATTAAGAACATTAGCTTCTGACACAGTGCAGGCTATGGAACACAGAACCACTCCTGGCCTGCACTATCTGATCTCTCTTTGACCCCTAGACCCATCTTCCAACCACAGGTTCATTCTGCTCCTCTCTGTTTCCTGGAGGCAGACCCTCAATGGGCTACTTTGCAGGTCTTCGTTATCTGGCTACTGGTTGAGTTTTCCCAGGGAGATAGCCTGGAAGGATCTGGGAGGAGAAGGTTTGAGGGGATGTCTTCCTTGCTCCTTTCCTGTTTCCACATCATATTTCTGATAGAGACTGGGACCCTTAGGGCTTCTCTGGTGGCTCAGATGGTGAACAATCCGCCTGCAATGCAGGAGACTTGGGTTTGATCCCTGGGTTGGGACGAACCCCTGGAGAAGAGAATGGCAACCCACTCCAGTATTACTGCCCAGAGAATCCCAGGGACAGAGAAATGAGGGCAGCTACAGTCCATGGGGTCATAAAGAGTTGTCAAATGACTGACCCTCCATAATCATAACTTCTGCCACTGCCCCTTTTCCACAACCAGTTCTCAGAAACTAATAAAACCCTGCCCTCTCCCTGCCCCTTCAGTTCTAGGAATTGGTAGTGGGCTTCCTGATACTTATTTTTTCCCGGCTCCTCCCCATCGATTCTCTGCATTCTGACTTTTCTCTATAAATAGTCACTTTGTTGAATTTCTCCTAAAAATCTCATTGGAGGATGCCTTCTTTGCCCAGCTGGAACCTCGACTGGTACATCATCCCTTTTCATCGTGGCTCTGACATTCAGCAACTCCAAAAGGTCAGCCTCTTCCTAGCCTGTTATTTCTGCTTTACTTTCTCCTAAGCTGATGCTGATCTGACCAGCTGGGAGCAGAGGAAGATACACAGAGAGGCAAGGTTTGCTCCCCTGGGCTGCAGGGGTTTCTGATCCCGACCACAGCAAATCCTATCCATCTGTTTGGCTGGTCTTGCCTTGGTGACGGTGCCAAGAGCCCAGACAGGCTTAGAGCGGGAAGTGCTTATGCAAACCCCTCCATGGCCTCTTTCATCCTAACACTCTCTCCCGCCCCCATCCCTCTCGATTCCATCCGGTAGCTCTATCAATATCAATATATCAAGTTGTCCAAACAAGCCACATTACCTCCTGGTACCCGCTGAGCTCTGCTTCCCCAGAGCAGCAAAATGCTCACCCGTCGCCTGGATGAGTGCAACAGATGGTACTTAATCTGAGCATCGCGGCAGGCCCAGGAAAGGGAGGGGTAGGAGGGGGAAGCGGCCTCTTTCTAATTGACATATGAGAGATCGTCAAGCTTAATGGGAATGAACCGCTGGGGCCTGAGGAGACTGAAGCCCCAGCCCCCAAGCCAAGATGGAGAAAAGAGAAGAGGAAAAAGGTGCAGGGAGGAGGGAGAGGAAGCAAGAATGGAAAGGAAAGCTGTGCTCTGGAATCAAGGTCAGGGTGTGAAAATGGAGAGATGGAAGAGTGGAAAGGAGATGAGAGAGCTGGAAAAACAATAAAGAGAAGGGAAAGGGAAGGATACGGGGGTAGGGGAGGAGATAGAGACAGCAAGAGGAGGGTGAAGACAAGGCAGACCCGAGTGCCTCTGCAAAGGCATAAAGGTTGTGTTGGTTTTCAGACACCAGGCAAGCTTCAGCCTGATACTCCACCCTACGGCACAGGCACTGCCTGCCCTGTCTACGATGGTATTCACCAAGGCCATGTTCAAACACTCAGGCACTCTTCTCTCTCCAACACAGACGGTGAGGTCTACCACTGAAGCTTGTCTGGGTTTGGGTTCAAGTTCCTGTATCAGCTTTATCATCATCCTCTTTAATATTTCTAGATTCATCCAGTCTATTTATAAAGAAAACTCACGATTCTTGAAAAAATCACCAATTCTCTGCCAGGCAAGGAGGCTGACTTTTTTTATGTTTGCTCACTTATTCCTCCTAACAGCTTTGAAAAGTGTCATTAGCTATTTAGAAATGAGGAAAGTGAGGCCTGGAGAAGTTAGTCTCCGAGGCTCACACCCTTGAAAATGGCAGAGCTGGGATTGAGACCCAGGTTATGACTGGTGGCTCAGATGGTGAAGAATCTCCCTGCAAGGCAGGAGACCCAGGTTCAGTCCCTGAGTCTGGAAGATCCCCTGGAGAAGGGAATGACTACCCACTCCAGTATTCTTGCCTGAGGAATTCCACGGACAGAGGAGCCTGGCGGGCTACAGTCCATGGGGTTGCAAAGTCAGACAGGACTGAGGGACAACACTTCACATTCACTATGACTCAGAACTCGGCTCCAGTCACTGTTTCACCCTACACATACCCTTCCTGGCCTGCCTGGTGGACAGACATGGATATCCTAGACTTTGAGTTTGGAGATGACTTCTTTGAGCCTGGAAAGTGACTCTGATAGCTTAGCTACCCGTCTTAAATCAACTGGACAAGAAGTCCCCTGCAACCTGGTCCTGGCTGGAGCCAGGGGCTCACCTTGGCTCAAGTCCGACCTGCTTTGCCAAGGAACCTCGTTCAGTGTCAATGCTCAAGACTGTCCCGCCTGGAGGGCCTAGACTCAGCTCATGCCCCATGCTGTCAGTTTCGTTGCCCTACAGAACTGTGTTCAGAGAACCAACCAACAGGTAGGCATCACCTGTCCATACTGCCTCGTGCAATGTGTGAGAAAGTCTCCCCGAGTTCCAGTGTCAGCTCTGCCAGTGAACAATGGAGCCAGTCCCTTCTCATTTACAACCCTGAGTTTCTCTAAACGTCTGGAGGGTTTGGGGGAGGATTAAATGTAATTATGTACATAAACTGCCTAATAGAGCTTCTAGAATGCAGTAAGTGATCAACCCAGCTTCTTCTCACTCTTCAGCTTCATGATTGCTCAGTTCATTCATCTATCCATCCATCCATCCATTTATTCATTCACTGTGAAAGGCATCTGGGATATAAGATACCTACTTTGAAAATTTAACCCCCTTTTACTCAGATGTGAAAATAGAGGCACCAAGAGACAAAGTCATCAAAAAATGTCAGCAGCGGAGCAAGGTGCAGCACTGAGGTCTCCAATTTCTGCATCCAGTTTCCCCAAAGTATAGAATAATATTCATATCAGACCTTGTGATGGACAATTTTATGTGTCAACTTCACAAAGCTGTAATACACAGCTATTTAGCCAAACATCTCCCTAGATGTTTCTGTGAAGACATTATTTAGATGAGATTAATACTTTAATTAGTAAATTTTGAGTAAGATGGCCCTCTCTAATGTAGATGGGCTTCATCCAGTTAGTTGAAGGCCTCACCAGAAAAAAGAAGAAAGGAACTTCTTCCGAGAAGAAAGGAATTCTGCTAGCAGACTGCCTTTACACCTGGGCTGCAACAACTCTTCCCTGGATTTCTAGTCTCCTGAGTGAATGAGTGAGTGAAAGTCACTCAGTCGTTTCCAACTTGTTGCGACCCCATGGACTGTAGCCACCAGGCTCCTCTGTCCATGGAATTCTCTAGGCAAGAATACTGGAGTGGGTTGCCATTCCCTTCTCCAGGGGATCTTCCAGAGCCAGGGATCAAACCCAGGTCTCCTGAATTGCAGGCAGACTCTTTACTATCTGAGCCACCAGAGAAGCCCCCTCTAACCTCCTAGCCTACCCTGAACACATTGGACCTGTCAGTCTCCACAACACATGAGAAGATTCCTTAAATCTCAACAGATTGATAGATAAATAGGATGTATCTAACCAACAGATGATGCATGTATATGAATATGGATATGAATATGGATATATAGGGCTTCCCAGGTGGCGCTAGTGGTAAAGAACCTGCCTGCCAATGCAGGAGACACAAGAGACACGAGTTCCATCCCTGGGTCAGGAGGATCCCCTGGAGAAGGAAATGGCAACCTATTCCATTCTTCTTGCCTGGAAAATTCCCATGGACAAAGGAGTCTGGCGGGCTACAGTCCACGGGGTCGAAGAGTTG
Source organism: Tragelaphus eurycerus (assembly GCA_935064755.1). Taxonomy (NCBI): domain Eukaryota; kingdom Metazoa; phylum Chordata; class Mammalia; order Artiodactyla; family Bovidae; genus Tragelaphus; species Tragelaphus eurycerus. The sequence continues at coordinate 4,316,221 of CAKXYN010000083.1, forward strand.
GGACACAATTGATCGACTAAGCACAGCACAGCACAGGCAATCAGAGAAGGCATCCTGAACATGCAGAACACTTCGGCTAGGAAGATCTGGTAGAGATGGAAAGAACCATCAAATTTGGAAGGTGTGAGAATCCAGTTCCAGAATCCAACATTCCCTCTCGTATAGCAATCAGATTTTCAACAAATAAAGAAGTAGAAAAGAAAACAGCCAGGGTCCCCTAACCAGCTTGAATGTTCCACGACTAGAATAAATTTAAAACTCATGTACACATTTTTTTTTTTAAATGACCAGCTCTTCCCAATTCTCAGGGATAAAAACTGATGGACAGAATTTTCTCACTTCTTAGTGTTCTCTTCCACGAATGTTCTTAAACCTTTGGTGCCTGGCACAACTTATCTTCAAACAAGTGCCTGCAGACAAGACAAATGAACAAACAGCAACAAATACAAATTGAAAAGCTTGGGACTAGCCTTTTCTTATATATATGATCTTGGGTCTGTCAGTTAATACTGCAGACTTGTAGGGTGGTAATAATTTCTGCTGGAGAACTGCCCTGAGTTTGAATGATGGAATTAAATGCACCGATATTTTCCTCTGCTCTGTTAAAAACACAATACCTTCCAGGTTCCACAGTTCCCAGCCAGGACACAGATGGCCTCAAAGATTCCTTCCAGCTCCGTGGCCTTGTAGTTATAAATGTAAATGAAATGTGCTTTCAACAAGATGAACACAATAACCACGGGCTTAACTGCATGCTTCAGTCTGCAAGGAAAGCACTTTCATCTCTCTCAACTAACTCTGTCTTCATGTGTGTGTGTGTGTGTGTTTGTTATTTGCTCAGTCATGTCTGACTCTGCAGCCCCACAAACTATAGCCCACCAGGCTACTCTGTCCATGGAATTCTCCAGGGCAAAATACTGGACTGGGTAGCCATTCCCCTCTACAGGGGATCATCCAGACTCTGGGGTCAAACCTAGGTCTCCTCTCCTGCACTGCAGGCAGATTCTTCCCTGTCTGAGCCACCAGAGAAGCCCAATGCTGTCTTTACTATATAAGGACCATAGAGGCAGAGGTGTTTTCCAGAGGATGGGCTGGAGTTTACACCAGAAATCAACAAGTCCTGTTCAAGGGAGAAAGGATCAAGCAACGAGTCAGGCTGGGTCAAAGTCTTCTTGGTCACTTTATTAACACCTTGGTAGCAAGGCATGGCTATGGAAAGGCTTCAGAACTAGCCACAGATTGGAACGTTAGCTATGTTTCTCATTAGCTGCGATACTTGGGTAAATTGCTTAACTACTCAGAGTCTCTGCTTCTCCAAGTGTTAAAATGGGGTTTGCAATTTCAACTTCATAGAGCTGTTTTTGGATTAAATGAGATGTTAAAAATGCTTATCACAGTGCCTGATACAGAGTAAGCATTTTAAAGATGAGACTTAATATTGTTACTGCCAAAAAGATCTTAGACCATCAGTCACAGCAAATCCAAATCTTCTACCCAATCCCAGATGGTGCGTGTGTGCCTAGAATCTGATGGAACAAACTCACAGTCACTAGTCAGATTCTTCTCCCAGATTCACCCTTTTCATAACTGCAAAGGAAGGCCATGTATGTGGCTCAGCAATCCTTAGCACGAGAGGGCCACCCACACTCCACAACTGGAATTCTTCATCTGACACCGTTCTTGGGTGGTAAATCCTAAGGTTTAGGGATACAGTAATAAATTGAAATATAGAGCCTTCTTTCAGAGAAGGCAATGGCACCCCACTCCAGTACTCTTGCCTGGAAAATCCCATGGATGGAGGAGCCTGGTAGGCTGCAGTCCATGGGGTCGCTAAGAGTCGGACATGACTGAGCGACTTCACTTTCACTTTTCACTTTTATGCATTGGAGAAGGAAATGGCAACCCACTCCAGTGTTCTTGCCTGGAGAATCCCAGGGACGGGGGAGCCTGGTGGGCTGCAGTCCATGGGGTCTCACAGAGTCAGACACAACAGAAGCAACTTAGCAGCAGTAGCAGCAGCAGAACCAGAGCCTTCTTTAAAACACGACACTGTTTGGTGGAAGAGACAAATAGAGATAAGAAAAATATACTGTACTAAGTGTCCAGTGATGAGATGGCTGAAAATGAGTTTTCTAATTCCTTTTGCAAGTAGAAAAGCTATAGAGAATTCCCAGGGGAGCTGTGAACTTGGCTGACACTTTAAAAAGGCAGAACCAGGTAAAGAGGATGACAAAAAGAGTAGAATCAGCAGGGAAATGGGAGAAGGTGATGGCACCCTACTCCAGTACTCTTGCCTGGAGAATCCCATGGATGGAAGAGCCTGATAGGCTGCAGTCCATTGGGTCACTGAGGGTCGGACATGACTAAGCAACTTTACTTTCACTTTTTACTTTCATGCATTGGAGAAGGAAATGGCAACCCACTCCAGTATTCTTGCCTGGAGAATCTCAGGGACAGAGGAGCCTGGTGGGCTGCCGTCTATGGGGCTGCACAGAGTCATACACGACTGAAGCAACTTAGCAGCAGCAGCAGCAGCAAGGAAAAGGGGGGAAAGAAATGTAGAGAAAATCCTATGCAGTTTGGGTTTTCAAGATCTCCAAGTGAAAGGTGATTGTACAAGGAACATTCATCTTTGAGCAAGGAAGGTGGGACTGGCTCTTTCTGAGGACTCCTACCTCCCTTCCCAGTTCAGTTCAGTTCAGTCGCTTAGTCTTGTCTGACTCTGTGACCCCATGGACTGCAGTACACCAGGCCTCCCTGTCGATCACCAACTCCCAGAGCTCACTAAAACTCATGTCCATCAATTTGGTGATGCCATCCAACCATCTCATCCTCTGTTAGCCCCTTCTCCTCCCACCTTCACTCTTTCCCATCATCAGGGTCTTTTCAAATGAGTCACTACTTCGCATCAAGTGACCATGCTTCAAAAGGTCCATTTCTTTTGAAAGCCCTGCTACCCAGCTTCACTAATCTTTCCTGTGCCTTTTTTATTTATCTCAGACACCCAAGGTGTAGCAAGGGCATGCAGTTTAGGAATCTGATAGACCTGGATTCAACCTTCACTCTATCACTTATTCATTATGGGACTCTACATCTCTAAGCCTCAGTTCTCCGTAAGTAAAAGCTTGAGCATAAGTCTGCTCAGGAACTGTGAAGTTTTGTTTCTTTGGGCTTCCCAGGTGGCACGAGCAGCAAAGAACCTGCCTGCCAGTGCAAGAGACATGGGTTTTGATCCCTGGGTCAGAAAGATCCCCTGGAGCAGGGCATAGAAACCCACCCCATTGCCTGGAGAATCCCATAGACAGAGGAGCCTGGTGGGCTTTGGTCCATAGGGTTGCACAGGGTTGCAAGAGTCACAAAGAGACTTCACAAGCACATTTGTTTACTTATTTTGGTTAAGATTCAAAGCAGTAATATGGTGAAGTGTTTAGCACAGTGTGCAAAATGGATTAAGCACTCAACAAAGTATCAGATCAGATCAGTCGCTCAGTCGTGTCCGACTCTTTGCGACCCCATGAACTGCAGCACGCCAGGCCTCCCTATCTATCACCAGCTCCCGGAGGTCACTCAGACTCGCATCCATCAAGTCAGTGATGCCATCCAGCCATCTCATCCTTTGTTGTCCCCTTGTCCTCCTGCCCCCAATCCCTCCCAGCATCAGAGTCTTCTCCAATGAGTCAACTCTTCGCATGAGGTGGCCAAAATACTGGAGTTTCAGCTTGAGCATCATTCCTTCCAAAGAAATCCCAGGGCTGATCTCCTTCAGAATGGACCAGTTGGATCTCCTTGCAGTCCAAGGGACTCTCAAGAGTCTTCTCCAACACCACAGTTCAAAAGCATCAATTCTTTGGCACTCAGCCTTCTTCACAGTCCAGCTCTCACATCCATACATGACCACAGGAAAGACCATAGCCTTGACTAGGCGAACAAAGTATAGCCTTTATTATCATTCTTGTTAGTCAGCTTAAGTGAGGTAAGTTTACAGAAGACCTTGCACTGCGTCCAAATTTAATACAGACTAGGTTCTCCATTTCCCTATTGGGAAACTCATTACCCTTGACAAAGAATGGTGGATGTTAACTCCCTACTGTGCTCTCATGTATAAATCTGATCATCATCTCTGACTTTAGCTACTCCCAGGGCTTGCACCCCGTGTCAACCAAACCCCATGGCTACACCTGAGATTTTCCCAGCCATAATCCAGGACCTGTGTGTGGCTATTATTTCCATTAAGCCTGGAAATCAAGCCTCCTCTCACAGTCCTCCGTCTATTCTTATATCTTGCCCTTTCATGCTCATCAGGTGTGTGCTTTGACCTGCAATATCCTGAATATAAGCCATACTGCGGCAAACATGGGATTTTGTATATGTACACAGAAAGAGAGAGGAAGAGAGAGACAGATCTGTTGCTCATGAAGCTCTAGTTCCATCATTTTTAGCCCAGAGCAGAGGATGCTGAGCCAAAGACAAGAGGATGTTGTCTTTCTGGCAGCTGGTTGGCATGGAAGGGAGAATCCCACTCTCTTACCCCTATTCCCTTCCTTCCCCCAAACTTTATCTCCTCCACAGGGATCAAGACCATCCCCATGGAAAAGAAATGCAAAAAAGCAAAATGGCTGTCTGGGGAGGCCTTGCAAATAGCTGTGAAAAGAAGAGAAGGGAAAAGCAAAGGAGAAAAGGAAAGATATAAGCATCTGAATGCAGAGTTCCAAAGAATAGCAAGAAGAGATAAGAAAGCCTTCTTCAGCCATCAATGCAAAGAAATAGAGGAGAACAACAGAATGGGAAAGACTAGGGATCTCTTCAAAAAAATCAGAGATACCAAAGGAACATTTCATGCAAAGATGGGCTCGATAAAGGACAGAAATGGTATGGACCTAACAGAAGAAGAGGTGGCAAGAATACACAGAAGAACTGTACAAAAAAGAGCTTCACGACCCAGATAATGCTGATGGTGTGATCACTGACCTAGAGCCAGACATCCTGGAATGTGAAGTCAAGTGGGCCTTAGAAAGCATCACTACGAACAAAGCTAGTGGAGGTTATGGAATTCCAGTTGAGCTATTCCAAATCCTGAAAGATGATGCTGTGAAAGTGCTGCACTCAATATGCCAGCAAACTTGGAAAACTCAGCAGTGGCCACAGGACTGGAAAAGGTCAGTTTTCATTCCAATCCCAAAGAAAGGCAATGCCAAAGAATGCTCAAACTACTGCATAATTGCACTCATCTCACATGCTAATAAAGTAATGCTCAAAATTCTCTAAGCCAGGCTTCAGCAATATGTGAACCGTGAACTTCCTGATATACAAGCTGGTTTTAGAAACGGCAGAGGAACCAGAGATCAAATTGCAAACATCCTCTGGATCATGGAAAAAGCAAGAGAGTTCCAGAAAAACATCTATTTCTGCTTTATTGACTATGCCAAAGCCTTTGACTATGTAGATCACAATAAACTGTGGAAAATTCTGAAAGAGATGGGAATACCAGACCACCTGATCTGCCTCTTAAGAAATTTGTATGCAAGTCAGGAAGCAACAATTAGAACTGGACATGGAACAACAGACTGGTTCCAAATAGGAAAAGGAGTACGTCAAGGCTGCATATTGTCACCCTGTTTATTTAACTTCTATGCAGAGTACATCATAAGAAATGCTGGACTGGAAGAAACACAAGTTGGAATCAAGATTGCTGGGAGAAATATCAATAACCTCAGATATGCAGATGACACCACCCTTATGGCAGAAAGTGAGGAGGAACTAAAAAGCCTCTTGATGAAAGTGAAAATGGAGAGTGAAAAGGTTGGCTTAAAGCTCAACATTCAGAAAACGAAGATCGTGGCATCTGGTCCCATCACTTCATGGAACATAGATGGGGAAACAGTTGAAACAGTGTCAGACTTTATTTTTCTGGGCTCCAAAATCACTACAGATGGTGACTGCAGCCATGAAATTAAAAGACGCTTGCTCCTTGGAAGGAAAGTTATGACCAACCTAGATCACATTCAAAAGCAGAGACATTACTTTGCCAACAAAGGTTCGCCTAGTCAAGGGTATGGTTTTTCCTGTGGTCATGTATGGATGTGAGAGCTGGACTGTGAAGAAGGCTGAGCATGGAAGAAGTGATGCTTTTGAACTGTGGTGTTGGAGAAGACTCTTGAGAGTCCCTTGGACTGCAAGGAGATCCAACCAGTCCATTCTGAAGGAGATCAGCCCTGGGATTTCTTTGGAAGGAATGATGCTCAAGCTGAATCTCCAGTACTTTGGCCACTTCATGCGAAGAGTTGACTCACTGGAGAAGACTCTGATGCTGGGAGGGATTGAGGGCAAGAGGAGAAGGGGACGACAGAGGATGAGATGGCTGGATGGCATCACTGATTTGATGGATGTGAGTCTCAGTGAGCTCCGGGGGTTGGTGATGGACAGGGAGGCCTGGCGTGCTGCGATTCATAGGGTCGCAAAGAGTCAGACAGGACTGAGCGACTGATCTGATCTGATCTGGTTTTAGTTTTCCCCCAGAGAGTTAGCTTGAATGTTTCTAGTTGGTCCATTACTGAGGGTCACCTAAATGCAGCATCGTAACTTGCCAAGAAATCTCATTAGTCATATAATCATAGGAACAATGACAGTTACCATTCTGGAGTGTTTATAATGCAGCAGGTACTATCTGAAAGTAAACAAGCCCTGGTTGGATATAATTCTCATAATGACTATGGTAAATGGAACTTTACTCCTTGCACCCACCTATTGTTTTAACTTCATTGTGGATGAAGTGTACTTCATTGTCCTTTGATTTGCATTCAGTTATGTGACCTGTTTTGTCTGAGAGTATGTCAGTAGAAGTAAGTGTGCACCAGTTATGAACACAGGTTTCAAGAGGCATCATGTATGCAGGCTCACACATTTATACCTGCCTCCTTCATGAGGAAGATGTGTCCCAGGGAGCCTACTGTTCCAAGAAAGGGGATGGACATAGAGTAGATCCACAGCTTTTTATCATGGAGTGGACACACTCTCCTCCTATAGCTCAGGTCATTGATACCAGCCAATGTGCAGATGCTCAGCCATCCATCCGCGATGAGCAACACACTCCATCTAATCCACAGACACTTGAAAAATCACTGTTTATTACTGGATGCCACTGAGGTTTCACAGTTGTTTTTTATGTAGCTTTATTGTGGCAATGGCTGACGGATACATTTCCATCTTACAACTGGGTAAGGGAAACACAACAAGATTAATTAATTTCCAAGGGTCAGATAGCCTATAAATAGCAGAGCTAGGCAAACAGCTTCACATACCACACCATGGCTTGTTTGGGAATGGGACCAATAAACATGGTTTAATGAACTGACTTTCACATTGGAGCAGATGAAAGGAATCCCTTATCAGTCAGCTTCCCTTTAGACCATATTAACGATAGTGAGAATAATCCCCAAAATAACAACCACCTGAAACTGAGGTGTCTCTCTCCAGTGGCAATATGGGTGATAACATACCCATTCAGAGCTTTCAGGGTTGGGCTGTGCTTGCTTAGTGAATAGAAAAACCATTTCACAGTGCGGACTCAGTTCAGTCAGTTCAGTCGCTCAGTCGTGTCCGACTCTTTGTGACACCATGAACCACAGCACACCAGGCCTCCTTGTCCATCACCAATTCCCGGAGTCCACCCAAACCCATGTCCATTGAGTTGGTGATGCCATCCAGCCATCTCATCCTCTGTCATCCCCTTCTCCTCCTGCCTTCAACCTTTCCCAACATCAGGTCTTTTTAAATGAGTCAGCTCTTTGCATCAGGTGGTCAAAATATCGGAGTTTCAGCTTCAACATCAGTCCTTCCAATGAACACCCAGGACTGACTACCCACCTGACTAACACCCAGGAATCAAATGAGAGGCATGAAAAATACACCTGGTGACACAGGTGCATAACTGACCCACGCTGATGTGGAAGAGCAGGTGATGGAGCCTGGATGGTTCTGACCTCTTCAACTGGCAGATTTTCCACCCATGTTCCTTTAAGGACAAATTTTCCTAGTACAAAAAGGTGGTTATAAATTTAAACACATGTAAGTCTACTGTAGCAAATGGAGGGGTTTTGGAGTGAAAAGAATGCATCTGCATTATAAATATGTCCTATTTCTCAATATTAAACTCTTAAAAATAGACTAGCTAAATATATAGACAATAATGAATTGAAGCTGAGTCGGCGTTACTATAAGGCTCCGGATTTTCCATTTAATGACTTATAATTTCAGCTTCCCATTTCTACATGACAGTTAGAGCAGGCTTGCTTTATTATGCATGATTATATGCCACCACCACACAAAAATGCAAGCAGACTAGAGAGCAACCCCGGCGGGAGGGGATAGCAGGGAATCCTGAATGGAAAGCTCAGCAGATCTAGAGGAAGACGACCAGATCTTCACCTCCAGCCCAGCTGCTGTGTGACTTTGAGCACCTCAACAGGCCTCTTTGAGCCTCAGAAAATAAAACTTCCTGTGAGATTCATTGGAAACAGTACACATACAAAGAAGTAAGACAAGACCACATGGTAAAAACACAATGTAAAATGATTTTATCATCATACTGAGGTTCAAACCCTGAACCTCTTAACATCTGCTCATCCTTGGGCACAATGGCCATGCCTCTCTGAACCTTGGTTATTTTTTCATGTAGTAAATAGAGATGAGGGTATCTCTAAGAAATATTTAAATAAACACACTAGTTATACCATAAACTCATACTTGTTGACTTGTTGAGTTTTTACTCTATGCCACTCACCACCAGCCTGGAAAGTGGGTGACATTAGTATTTCCATATGGAGCAGAGGCTGACCTGGAGTCCAAGCTGGCCTAACTCTGATCTTAACTACTGCTGCAAATGAAGAGAGAAACACAAAAAGGATGTGGGAGAAGCAGAGAAGGAATCAGTCTGTGGAATGGTGGGGCTGTCCCAGGCACCTCTGGAAAGCTGCACAGGCTCACATATGCATCTTAGGAACTATTTTTATTCCACAGCTAGATAATCCTGAATTATCTTCCTCTTTCTTATTTAGTCCTGGTTAAACTGGCTCAGCTAAGTATTATGGATGCCTCTTTTCCTTTCTATCCTTTTCCCAGGGAGCAGTCAAAAAAACTGAGCGAAGGCAGGAGAGAGAGCTGGAAATCATGTCTTTAGTGGAGCAGAACAAATTCCTCCTCTGATGTTTTTTGGTGAAATAATAGAGATCCATCCTAGGGAGCCATTTGTACAGGGAGCCTGTGTGCACGGGCGGATGGGTCTTGAGGAACACTCTCATTTTGCTAGATGTGCACAATGAAGTAGAGGAATGTGATAAAAGAAAGAGGCAGAAAGGCGGTGATAGAACTCCCCAACTCAGCTCATCCAGTCGCAACCCTGGATATCCTGGTGACCCTGGAAGGGGGTTCACACACCAGTCACCATTCTGATAAGGGGTACTGCAGGATTACAAACAACACTTGCTATTTCTCCCCTGAGTCGGCCTCTCCTTCACCATTCAGCTCTTACCAGTCACATCCTGATTGAAATCTCTAGAATGTGGACCTTGCATGCCTGGATTAGATGTGGGTGTCCAGGGACCTCTGTGATGGTCCAGCGGCTGGGATTCCACACTCCCAGTGCGGAGGGCCTGGGTTATATCCTGCCTGCTACAGCTAAAGGTTCCATGTGCTACAGAGAAGACTGAAGATCCTACATGCTGCAACAAGACTGGGTGCAACCAAATAAATCAATATTTTAAAAAGACGTGGGTGTCCAAGAACGTCTTCTGGAGTCTGCACCAATAACATATATTTTATAAGCACACATTCAGCTTGGTGTCCTTTCTCCCTCTCTTGTCACTTCCATTCAATAGTTTGGGCATCAGAGATTTCAATGTAAGTTGATGGTAAGGTGACCACTGAGAGGATAGCAATCTCTATGGTGCGGTGCCCAGACCCCACCTAGAGAACTGTACTGAGATCTGAATGTTACATCAAGGATATAATTAGCAAAGTAGAACAGATCCAGATATAGATCTATAACAGGTCTAGAAGCTAGACTAATACGAAAGCTTGTAATGGAATCATAAGGAACAACGAGACACTATAAACAAGTAAGCTGCCTTTGACTATGTGAAGGGTTGTAGTGTTACTGGTACTTATAATATCAATGTTTAACATCCTTATTACTGTAACTATGCCACATGCACCACGATACATGCAATATATGCATAATAACCACAAGAGCTTTTTTGTTTGTTTGTATTTTGGTGCTTACACTGGGCCAGGTACCTGCTAAAGAACTTTGCAGATATAAGTTCATGTAATTCTCAATGACGCTGTGAAGTAAACTCTACTCAACTCTCTCATTTACAGTTGGAAAAACTGACTCTCAGGCACTTAAGGTTCTTAAGATAGGTTTCTCAATCTTAGCATTATTGACATTTGGAGCTGGATAACTCTTTGCTGTGGGAGCCATATGTTGTCGTACGTATGTTATAGGATATTTAACAGCATCCTTGGCCACTGTGAATTAGATGCTAGTAGTCCCTTCCTTGAGCTGTAATAACCTAAAGTGTCCAGATACGTCTCACTACTTCTTGAGGGGCAAAATCACCACTGGTTGAGAACCTCTAGACCAGGGTAACCTAGATGGTAAGTAGGATGCCTGGGATTCAAATGCAGATCTGTCTGGTACCAAGATCCATGCTCTTAAGAATAATAATATCAATAACCATCATAATAGCAATATTCATTATTTTATGAGCCCACACATGACAAATCTTTCTAACTAAGAAGACCTAATGGAGGTGGCAAGTCCTCTGAAACTGGGAGTAAGTAGGCAGAAGTGTCACATTCCAAAAATAATATAGAAGAGATTCAAGTGTTAAAAAGGAAAGGTGAACTGAAAGCCAGGCAGCCCAACGATAACCCAAAATCCATTATTCAGTGAATTTACAACTTGAGGTTCTCATTTTAATTCTAAGTCCCTTTCAATAATTACAGAGGAAGAAACCAATCATAATTTGAATTATCTTATCCTCAGTAGAAACCCAAAGAAATTTGCCTTGTACTTAGGAGATTGGGAAGGTGTCATTCCTAATTTCCTTTTTTCAGCCCTCTGACACACACACCCATACAAACCCTCTTGTCCATGCATCTGGGCTCAGAAACAACTGGCCCATTATCAGGTACTAAGCAGAAGAAACTGGAGATACAATACAGCAAGTCATCTACTGGGCAGTAAACTGGCAAGTCTCCACTGGTGTGTAATAAACTCATGGTGCCTGAGAAAGAAAGACATTGACAAGAGGGAAGACCACAGACTCCCACCTGCCTTTTTCCATGGCCGGAGCGTCTACCTCCTGAGCTGTCAGTCAGTTCAGTCGCTCAGTCATGCCTGACTCTTTGCGACCCCATGGACTGCAGCACGCCAGGCTTCCCTGTTCATCATCAACTCCTGGACCTTGCTCAAACTCATGTCCATTGAGTCAGTGATGCCATTCAACCATCTCATCCTCTGTTGTCCCCTTCTCCTCCCACCTTCAATCTTTCCCAGCATCGGGGTCTTTTCCAAGGAGTCATTTCCTTGCATCAGGTGGCCAAAGTATTGGAGTTTCAGCTTCAGCATCAGTCCTTCCAATGAATATTCAGGACTGATTTCCTTCAGGATTGACAGATTTGATCTCCTTTCAGTCCAAGGGACTCTCGAGAGTCTTCCCCAAATTGAACACAAAGGAAGAAAGTAGAATAAAGACATACACATCTCCAGAAATTACAGATTAGAATGACCAAAGGCTCATGGATACAAGTTAGGAGCAAACTTGCATGAAGCAGATCATCCAGGGGACATTTTAGAGACCCTTCCAAAGACCTTACAATGCAATAAATTACACCAAGATGCCGTTAAATTTGAGCTGGACTAAGTTGGTTTGGGCATCAAAACAAATTATTCAATTAACTGGTGATTCAAGCTAAAAAAAAATAACAACACTATTAAGAGGAGGATGTGGAGTTCACACCTAGAAGGCCAGGTAGAGAGAGACAGCTACCTCGCTGATGTTTTTAGCCCTCCCCTGCAGAGCACAGGGCCTGAAGCTGTGCTTGGATGCTGGGTATGGTATATCAAAGAAGGGTAAGAGGGTTTTCCCAGGTGGCATACACAAAGAGCATCTTCATTCCAAAACACAACGAATCACTTAGTATGGCTAGAGTTCAGTGATCCTAGAGGGATGCTGCTACAGATAAGGTGAGAAAGATGCAGTGACCACGGGAAGGGACAAGGGACCTGAATACCAAGTTGAGCACCTGAACGTTAGTCTATATAGTAGGGAAGATCACTTGTACATATGGATTTTGATCAGAAGAGTGGCACTGTCAGAGGAATACTTAAGAAAGATCAATGCAACTGTCAGTGTGGAAGAGAGTACCTAGGGAAAATAATACATAATGACAGTACTGGTAAAAAGAGTTGAAATGCATCGAGCTACTCAGCATGTGCCGGTAACTGTGCTAAGCATTTTATCTAAATTTTCCAATTTAATACTCACAACAAACATATGGGGTAAGCACTTTGATAAATTGCTTTTCGTAGAAGAAAAGATTAAGCTTAGAATTCAAATTGTGTTCAGGATCCCAATATTTGACACTGATGGCATCAAGATACTACCCCAAGTTCAATTCTAGTGTCTATACATTTATTTGAGAAGTCTCTGTAAGTGCAGAGAAAGGAAAATACAGACCTCAACTGGACAATGTTGAGGGAAATGGAAAACAAGATTTATACTTGAAAACATACATATTAGGGAATAGCAATGGATAGGAATGATTGGAATTAGATCTAAACTGGAGGCTATGAGAGAAGTCTTGTTGCATCCTAGCTGTTCTCCTTGGGAATGATATATAACTCTATGGTTTCAGGGTTAACTACATCCTGATAAGGTCAAAGGTTGCCTAAATGTTCCCCTTTTCAATTATAAAAGGATGACTTGTCACTGATGCTTTTACCAGGATCAGCTTGTCTACAGAACTAAATTAAAACGTGTTGCTGCTGCTGCTGCTAAGTCGCTTCAGTCATGTCTGACTCTGTGCGACCCCACAGACGGCAGCCCACCAGGCTCCCCCATCCCTGGGATTCTCCAGGCAAGAACACTGGAGTGGGTTGCCATTTCCTTCTCCAATGCATGAAAGTGAAAAGTGAAAATGAAGTCGCTTGGTGGTGTCTGATTCTTTGCGACCCCATGGACTGCAGCCTACCAGGCTCCTCTGTCCATAGGAGTTCCCAGGCAAGAGTACTGGAGTGGGTTGCCATTGCCTTCTCCGAAAAAAATGTTATGGAAATGGAAAAAAAAAAAATGTCATGGCGTGAAAAAAATTTCATCTCACCATCATCCAAGGGAGTGGCAACGGCAGGGCAGAAACTGTTGGGAAGGACCATGACCCGGACTCTGGGATTTGGGCAGGACCAGAGGGTGCAGGCAGACAGCCAAGGAAGGCGCTGGCTTCACGAGCAAAAGGGTTTGCAGATGACTGAACTTGAAACTTAAGTAAACACAACTCATACAAATATTTATACTTACCTGCTCAGCGAACTTATCATGAATGTCTCTGTGGCTCTGGCTCATAAGTAAGTCCAATTCTTCAAGTTTCACTGCTCTTCCTAGATATCACAAATGCTGCCCACTCTGAGCTCCACTGTTTCCCCATCCTCAGCAAAGTCTGGATCCGTTTTCTCACTTTTATCTTTCTGAATGTGCCTGACCCTCCCTACCTTATCCTTCAGTCACAGCCCTCATTCATTTCCAAGCTAATTGTTTCCACCGATGTGTGCAAACCAACCATTTATGGGAAATGTCACAGGATGTTAATTTCATGTGGAATTGGGTAACTGCAAAAAGTGCCTCCTTTTTTATTATATAGAATAAGTATTATATTAATAGTGCCATTTTCAATTAGAACCACAATTGCAGGGCTGTCGTCCACTAACTGGGTTCTTTCTCACAAAGTATTTTTCTGAACAGTTTTCTTTCTAAATCCCCCCATACTCCCTCCCTTGCATCATCATAATTAAGATAATGCAGCATAATTATAAACACACAGTAGAGGCCCAAACGCCACCATGGACTATCCAACTAGTGCTACCTACTTACTGAAATTTCTCAAGCAAAACGGAAGAAGCGTTGGAGTCACTACTGAGGTAAGAGGAATGAAGATTGATGAAATCAGCAGGAACATGACAAAGCAGTCCAGAAAACCTGGCCAGAGCCCACGTCAGGGCAGCTGAGCTTGCCTGAGTATTTCTGTAAGGCAACCAGGAAGCATACTCAAAGCTTCGGAACACTGAGAAAAATCTTGACAAAAAAACATGATAGAAAACATCTATCATGTTGGGTGCTTCACACGGATCATCTGATTTACTCCTCAAGGCGACTCCACAAAGTTTGTTTTTTTATTGCCATTTTATAGATGAAGGAACTGAGAGTCTAAAAGTTAAGGGAAAAAGAGCAAGCTGAGATTTAATACTCGATTCTACCATCAGCCAGTTACTGCCATTAATAACCACTTCAATTTTTTTTTTTTTCATTCAAGATTGTACTTATTCACATGCCTATGGGTCAAAGGAACCCTGGTGACTCAGACAGTCAAGAATCTGCTTCCAGTGCAGGAGACCCAGGTTTGACCCCTAGGTTGGGAAGATCCCCTAGAGAAGGGAATAGTTACCCACTCCAGTATTCTTGCCTGGAGAGTTCCATGAACAGGGGAGCCTGGCAGGCTACAAGCCACGGAGTTGCAAAAAGTCAGACGCGAATGAGCGACTTTCACTGTGGGTCAAATGAGGGTCAGATTATTCAGGCTGGGGTTCCCTTGGCTGCAAAACAACAGGTTGAGTTCAGGTCTGCTTCACAGGCTTCGCATCCTCTTTGGACCAGCGAGCTAAATGGGACACTGAGGAAAGCACAAGAAAGAAACGCCTCTGTGCAAGCGTATTTCAGGCTTTTTTGGGTGTCACACCTGCTAACATCTCACTAGTCAAGTAAGTCAGATGTGCAAGCTCAGCTTCAACAAGACAGGAAAATATTCCCATTCACAGTGGTAGATGGAAAGTGAATATACACTCAATAATCATCTGAGCTATCACATCTAAAAATCTTTCAAGTTTCAGTAACACCATGAAAACCATACCACTATGAATCCAAGTTTCTGTAGGCAGTCATGTCAAAGGGAGGTGGCCATCGGTGACACAGAAGTGGTAGCAAGTAAGTGACCTGGAGCTTTCCTCATCTGTATAAAAAGTGTAATATTGGCAAATCTTCTTAGGAAGGCTGTTGCAAGGTGACTGACATGCCTCTGCTATGCTTAGTCGCTCAGTCGTGTTCAACTCTTTGTGACTCCATGGACTGCAGCCTGCCAAGCTCCTCTGTCCATGGGGATTCTCCAGGCAAGAAGAATGGAGTGGGTTGCCATGCCATCTTCCAGGGGATCTTCCCAACCCAGGGATCGAACCCAGGTCTCTCACATTGCAGGAGGATTCTTTACCATCTGGGCTACCAGGGAAGCCCAAGAATACTGGAGTAGGTAGCCTATCCCTTCTCCAGGGAATCCTCACATCCCAGGAATCAAACTGGAGTCTTCTGCATTACAGGTGGATTCTTTACCAGTTGAGCTACCAGGGAAGCAAGATGCCTATACAGAGTTTAAAGAAAAAATCCAGGATGCTTCTTTGTGTGCTCATATTCTACTGCACTGCTCAGTTTCACTTTTCCTTATCAAACACATCACTGCTGCCAATGTATTATATATTCATTCTCTTATTTGTTCCCATTTGTTGTTGCTGCTTAGTCGCTTAGTCATCTCTGACTCTCTGAGGCCCCATGGACTGTAGCCTGCCAGGCTCCTCTGCCCAAGGAATTTTCGAGGCAAGAATACTAGAGTTGGGTGCCATTTCCTTCTCCAGGGGATCTTCCTGACCCAGGGATCGAACCCACATCTCCTGTGTCTCCTGCATTGGCAGGCACATTCTTTACCACTAGTACCATCTGGGAAGCCCGGTCTCCTCTTAACCATTCCAAATGTTAGCTAAATAAATAAAAACATATAGTCTATTTTGTTAACTGTCATATCACTGGTGCTTAAGGTACTGACTAAAATGTAGTACACACTCAATATTTTTTTTTTAGTACATGGAATGCAATACTGTTAACTCAACTTTATAAATGCTCTGTGCATGTAACACAACAAACTCAACCTGTGCCAGTTTTGAACTCTGAAGAGGGGACAAAGTTGTTTTGAGAGGTACAGTGGAATGGTAATGATGATGACAATGGTGGCTATGGTTTGATGTTGCTATTAAATATAATGAAAATTAAAGATCACTGGACTTGGAATAAAAAAGTACTGATGACTCGGTTACAAATATTTACAGTCGTGTTGCTTTGGAAGATCTCTTAACCTCAGCAATTCTCAATGATCTCATCTATGTAATTGGTTTACATATATAGATTTTGCCAAAATATCTCAAGTCTCCAATATAATCTCTTAAAGTGTCTGGCAAAAAGTAGGTAGCTATCAGGTTGAAAATGAGGATGGTGATGGTCAAGATGATGAGCATTTTCTTAAAGTTTTTCCTGGGAAAAGTATAAAACAACTGTTGTATAAGTAGGCAGAATTAAATTTTACAAAAGGTGTAGCAAAGGACTGGGAATTAAAAGCTGAAGAAATGTTCATGGAACAAGACAGTTCTGAACTGACAGCCGCAGACCACATTAGATTCATATATGGAGAGATGGTAGAGGAAAGTCCCAGAAAAGGAAAATAAAACAAGAAAATCTCCAGAGAGAGATAAGGGCAGAGGTAACAGTTGCAGCTGTCCAAACAATGTTCACACTGCTTTTAGAAATTTTTGATTTATCTAAGCAATTCCAGATTCATGAGTTGATCTCTACAGTAACCATGTATAATATACAGAAGAGTTATCATCACTATGTTACAGGTGAGAAAACAGAGGTTCAAAGATAGTGCATAATTTAACTCTGCAGCTGGATGAGAAACTGCAAATCTAGTTGAGACCCCAAAGTGACACATATCAGACATCAAAATGAGTTTAAGATAGATCACTCCAGTAGCTCATGTGAACAGTGGGTCACTAGATACCAGTGAGCAAATCATTTAACTCCTCAGTTCCATCAGGGGAATGACAAATGACTTTTTTTTACATTTTTTTAAAATTGAAGTATATTTGATTTACAATACTGTCTTAGTTTCAAGTGTACAGCAAAGTGATTTAGTTACATGTATGTGTGTGTATTATATTTATACATATGTAAATATAAAATTATATATATTTAATGAACTGAACTATATATAACATACTCATATATAAATTTATATTTACATATACTATTTTTCAGATTCTCTATTATAGGTCATGACAAGATTTGAATATAGTTCCCTCTGGTATACAATAAGTGTTTGTTGTCTATGTATTTTATGTATAGTAACGTGTGTCTGTTAATTCCAAACTCCTATTCACCCCTCCCCCGACCCTTTGGTAACCATAAGTCTGCTTTCCGTGTCTGTTCATCTTTTTATGTTTCATAAGTTCATTAGTGACAGGTTTTTAGACTTAACATTCAACTGATATCATATAGTATTTGTCCTTGACTGACTTACATCACTAAGTATGATAATCTCTAGGCCCATCCATGTTGCTGCAAATGGCATTATTTCACTCCTTTTTAGAGTAATATTCTACCGTGGTGTGTGTGCATCACATCTTCTTTATCCATTCGTCTCCTATGGACACTTGGGTCCCTTCCATATCTTAGCTATTATAAACAGTGCTGCTATGAACATTGGGGTGCACATGTCTTTTCGAATTACAGTTTCTCCATGGCCCAGGACGACAAGCCAAAGATAACCAGCACGAGGATGAAGGACAAAATAGCTGTTCAAAGAAGGACTCTAAGAAAGGCTGTGTGAGCTCAAATCATGGCCCCTCTGCATTCCAGCTATGAGATCCTGGACGCCTTCCTTAAGATTTCTAAGGTTTAGTATCTTTACCTGTAAAATAGGGATGACAATCATGTGATAACACACAAGTAAGAGTGGGTAAAATAGCACACTGTAAGTGCCATGTAAGCGTTAGCCATCAAGCTTGTCTGAAGATCTGAGGAACAGGGCTCAGATCTGTTCAGGATCTGAGGGTGAAGGCATCGCACCAGAAGGACGGGTGGAGGAATAGTGAGCGTGACAGACAAAGTGAGCCAACGCGGGGAAACAGGGACACCGCCACCCACATGAAGGGCCTCAGAGGAGGATGCTTAGGAACGGGAGCTGGTCTGAGAAGACCATGAACACGCGCTCACGCAGCGAGCTAGCTCTAACTCCACCTGGGTCACTGAAGCTAGGTCATGTCACGACGATGCCAATCAAGCCAGACCTTCCCTGACCTTTCTATGTTTCCCACCTCCTCACGCATACTCCAGCCCCAGAGAGGCTGGAAACAACAGATAAATGCTGGAGAGGAGGCAAGTGAGAAAGAGAAACCAAGCAAGCGTCGCTGACCATCTTCGGCTGCCAAGATAACTGCAGCCCTAATCGGGGGAACCTCAGAGAGACTCTCCTTTTAGTGGAGACTGAAGAGCTGGTTATTACAAGCCACTGGATAGCCCGGAACTGAGACAATCTTTTGTTACATTAAGTCAGTGTCGGCCTTTAATTACCTAATGGTCACCAGAAAAGCCACTGTGTATTTCTACAGGGGCAGAGAAATAACTAATACCATAGTATTATTTAACAAAGGGGTTAGAAGACAAAACTAAAGATGCTTTGTGACTGTATCCTATAGGGGCACTGCCGGGCAGCACATGACATTACAACTCTGTAATACTATTTTCCTTATACTTAATACAGCTTTTTCCACTCTAACTAGGACTTCCTTTTTGTTTTTAATAAAATCATCACAACATATTCAGATAAAAATTACTTAGCAGGGAAGTGGAAGAATTTGACTTGAGTTTGCATTTCGCAACGCATGAATCATTCTCCATACAAGGAGGCAATCAATATATGCAATTTATGGTTGTAAATAATGTATTTTTCCTTTAACTCAAACATAGGTTAACCATTAAGTCTTTCTTCCGCTGGACTAGGTATTTTTTCTATGTTCTCTCATCTTATCACATACTGTCCTAGTTCTTATAACACTGCTCGTATTTGCAATGATAGGAAAGAAAGTTATGACCAACCTAAATAGCATATTAAAAAGCAAAGCAGAGACATTACTTTGTCAACAAAGGTCCGTCTAGTCAACGCTATGGTTTTTCCAGTAGTCATGTATGGATGTGAGAGTTGGACTATAAAGAAAGCTGAGCACCGAAGAATTGATGCTTTTGGACTGTGGTGCTGGAGAAGACTCTTGAGAGTCCCTTGGACTGCAAGGAGATCCAACCAGTTCACCTTAAAGGAGATTAGTCCTGGGTGTTCATTGCAAGCACTGATGTTGAAGCTGAAACTCCAATTCTTTGGCTACCTGATGTAAAGAGCTGTCTCATTGGAAAAGACCCTGATGCTGGGAAAGATTGAGGGCAGGAGGAGAAGGGGACAACAGAAGATGAGATGGTTGGATGATATCACTGACTCAATGGACAAGGGTTTGAGTAAACTCCAGGAGTTGGTGATGGACAGGGAGGCCTGGCGTGCTGCAGTTCCTGGGGTTGCAAAGAGTCAGACATGACTGAGCGACTGAACTGAACTGTTAACTGTTATCTCTCCCAATTGGAAATGAGCTCCATATTGGGGAAGACCATGTTTGTATCATTTACTAGTACATTTGTATTATTTATTACTATTCTCCAATCTTTCTCCAGCGCAAAGTGCCTCGTACAGAGTAGGCATTTGGTGTACATCAGTTAAGTGAATGAATGGGTGAATTAATTAACAGAGATTTACCCATTTGAGTTTCAAAGCACTGGTTTCAAAATAATAGGTTTAATATATGTAGTTCTGTCCTGAAATACATTCCCAACTAACATATCACTTGGTTAGGTTTTAAAATCAGTATATTAGAAGTATTACCATTTGGAAGTACATAAAGCCTTCAAAATATCATTTATAGATGGCTGAACTGGGTCCCAGAGAATGGGGATGACACCTGAGACAGGATCAGGGTGGGAAGGCAAGTGGCCATCCTCATCTTGATGCTCCCTCTCCTGCATCCAGTTGGCTGAAGAACCTTCTAGCCTGTGTAGCTGATAGTTTTCATGGATTCACACTCCACAGCATCACCCAGTGAGACTGTCACTGGGTATCAATGAAAAGTAAAGAGAACCCTGGCATTAATTATTATTCTCGCATTAATAAACATGTGACAGAAACCTCAGCCTCATGTTGTGTGAAACTTGGGAAGGATCAATAATCATCAAGTCAAAACAGATCTTCAGCCTCCAGGTCTCCCTAGCCCCTGCCCTCAACCCTGCTAGGCAACCAGTGGGTCCTGAAGTGAGTCATTCATGACTGGGTTTGAATGAAACATCTTTATGAAGCAGGGGGCTGAGCCCAAGGAGGGGAAGTTCCACCAAGCTTGGGGAATCTACTTTGTCATCCAGTGTCAGGCTTTGATAGAATTGTCCTGGCGCATGCCTCAGGCCTCTTGTGCCAATTCTGCTGGGATCCTCCCTTTGGCCCCACTGGGCTTCTTATTCTTAGAAGGACAGATGGTGATGGCCAAGGTTGACTCATTGCCTCCCCTATATTGACACTGAACTCAGCATATACATGGATTGTCTTTTACATCCCATGATAATCCTGAGTTAAATAACTTCTTATTATAGGCATTTTACAGATGAAGAAACTGAGGCTCAGGAAGGTTTCACAAACTCCCCCAAGGTCACAGGGCCAGCATGAGGTAGAGGAACCACTAGAACATACAGTCTGAGTTCAGAGCCCACGTGGACAATCACTATGCTTCATAAGCCCACTGCCCGCATGGGGGCCATGCAATACCTGGGGGAGGTGACGGCCGCCTCCTCCAAGTGCCTTCGTTCTGCTGCCCCACCCTCCCCAACCACTATGCTTCATAAGCCCACTGCCCGCATGGGGGCCATGCAATACTGGGGGAGGTGACGGCCGCCTCCTCCAAGTGCCTTTGTTCTGCTGCCCCACCCTCCCACATCTGTCCTGCCATGTGCATCTGTACTCACTCAGAGTGCATACGTGTTTGCTGAATACCTACCACTTGTCTTAAATGATTTGGGTCCATTACCACTCAACACTGATACATAAACATGTATCAGTCTGGTAGACAGAGTGCCTGATGAACTATGGATGAAGGCTCATAACACTGTGCAGGAGGTGGTGAATCATCCCCAAGAAAAAGAAATGCAGAAAGGGAAAATGGCTGTTTGGGGAGGCCTTACAGATAGCTGAGAAGAGACATGAAAGACAAAGGCGAAAAGGAAAGATATGCCACCTGAATGCAGAGTTCCACAGAATAGCAAGGAGAGGTAAGAAAGTCTTCCTAAGAGAACAATGCAAAGAAATAGAGGACAAGAACAGAATGGGAAAGACTTGAGATCTCGTCAAGAAAATTAGAGATACCAAGGGAACATTTCATGCAAAGATGGGCAAAATAAAGGACAGAAATGGTATGGACCTAACAGAAGCAGAAGATATTAGGAAAAGGTGGCAAAAATACTCAAAAGAACTATTCAAAAAGGATCTTAATGACCCAGATAACCACGATGGTGTAATCACTTACATAAAGCCAGTCAACCTGGAGTGTGAAGTCAAGTGGGCCTTAGGAAGCATCACTACGAACAAAGCTAGTGGAAGTGACGGAATTCCAGTTGAGCTATTTCAAATCCTGAAAGATGATGCTGTCAATATGTCAGCAAATTTGGAAAACTCAGCAGTGGCCAAAGGATTGGAAAAGGACAGTTTTCATTCCAATCCCAAAGAAGGGCAATGCCAAAGAATGTTCAAACTACCACACAATTGCATTCATTTCACATGCTAGCAAGGTAATGCTCAAAATCCTTCAAGTTAAGCTTCAACAGTACATGAACTGAGAACTTTCAGATGTACAAGCTGGATTTAGAAAAACCAGAGGAACCAGAAATCAAATTGGTAACATCCACTGGACCACAGAAAAAGCAAGACAATTTCCAAAATCATCTACTTCTGCTTTATTGACTACACTAAAGCCTTTGACTATGTAGATCACAACAAACTGTGGATAATTCTTAAAGAGATGAGAACATTAGACCACCTTACCTGCCTCCTGAGAAACCTGTATGCAGGTCAAGAAACAACAGTTAGAAACAGACGTGTAACAAGGCACTGGATCAAAATTGGGAAAGGAATATATCAAGGCAGTATATTGTTTACCCTGCTTATTTGACTTGTATGCAGAAATGTCATCATTCGAACGTCAGAAATAAATCATGTGAAATGTCAGGCTGGATGAAGCATAAGCTGGAATCAAGATTGCTGGGAGAAATATCAATAACCTCAGATATGCAGATGACACTACTCTGATGGCAGAAAGCAACAGTGACAGTGAAAGTCGTTCAGCCGTATCTGACTCTGAACTATACAGTCCATGGAATTCTCCAGGCCAGAATACTGGAGTGGGTAGCCGTTCCCTTCTCCAGGAGAACGTCCCAACCCAGGGATCGAACCCAGGTCTCCCACACTGCAGGCGGATTCTTTAGCAGCTGAGCCACAAAAGAAGCCCAAGACAAAAAGCAAAGAGGGACTAAACAGCCTCATGACGAAGGTGAAAGAGGAGAGTGAAAGGGCTGGCTTAAAACTCAACATTCAGAAAACTAAGATCACGGCATCTGGTCCCATCACTTCATGGCAAATAGATGGGGAAACAATGGAAACAGTGACCGACTTTATTTTCTTGGGCTCCAAAATCACTGTGGACAGTGATTGCAGCCATGAAATTAAAAAACACCTGCTTCTTGGAAGAAAAGCTGTGACAAACTTAGACAGCATATTAAAAAGCAGAGACATTACTTTGTCGACAAAGGTCCGTCTAGTCAAAGCTATGGTCTTTCCAGTGGTCATATATGGATGTGAGAGTTGGACCATAAAGAAGGGTGATCACCAAAGAGCTGATGCTTTTGAACTGTGGTGTTGGAGAAGACTCTTGAGAGTCCCTTGGACTGCAAGGAGATCCAACCAGTCAATCCTAAAGGAAATCAGTCCTGAATGTTCCTTAGAAAGACTGATGCTGAAGCTGAAACTGCAATGCATTGGCCACCTGATGCAAAGGGCTGACTCACTGGAAAAGACCCTGATGATGGGAAAGATTGAGGGCAGGAGAAGGGGATGACAGAGGATGAGATGGTTGGAGGGCATCACCGACTCAATGGACATCAGTTTGAATAAACTCCAGGAGATGGTAAAGGACAGGGAAGCCTAGTGTGCTGCAGTCCATGGGGTCACAAAGAGTTGGACACGACTGAGTGACTGATAGATAACAACACTCAATACTTGACTTCAACCTCTGATAAGCAGGTGTTATTACCCTTGATTCACAGATGAGCAGACAGAAGCTCAGGGAGGTGGGATAGCTACTGTGCCAGCAAGAGGGGTAAGCAGGGCTCCTTTCCAAGTGCCCCAGAAGAGCTCTGCCAGGCTGTCCTAAAGAAGAGATTTCCTTACCTCTCAGCCAGTAATTTCCTGCCCGCCACCCCCCCCCCCCACCCCACCCCCCGCCTCACACAACACAGCCCTGCACAGCAGGAATGCTCGACAGCTACTCCTGGGAATAAACTATTTGTGCCATGCAGTTGTGGGTTTCTATGAGCCAGGGCCACGCCTGTTCCCTCAATATTCTCCTCAAGACCTTAGCTCATCATAGTTACTTGAAATTCCAGGGGCAAAATGCTTCCCCTTTTCTTCACACATTCAGCTGGTTATTTGCTGAGGAAGTCACTTCACACTTCTCAAACTCTACTCTACATGTCTATCAGGATGGGATAGTACTACCTCCCCATAAAATTGGTTGGAAGATGAAGTAAGAAAATAGGAAAATGGTTATAAAAGCTTCAGTATAATGCCTAACGCAAAATAAGAAACCAGTTGTTGTTTGTTTGTTTTTTTTTTCAAAAAGCTATTATCATAGGAACATTTGTACTTGAAGCACTGCTTATCTGAGGTTTCTAAATCTTTTGACCACGATGACAAAGTAAAAATTATCTCTTTAGCACTTATAATCCTTATAACAAATAGTTTTTAACTTAGATAACTGGTTACCCAATGCATCAGGCATTACGGTCTTATCAATACAATAAATAACAATGCTGATAATAATATCAAATGCACAATACTCTACTCCCACCACATTCAAGCACCCCCCCAGCCTCATCATAATGACCAAAGACCAGCCTTGACTGGCCTTTTTAGTAACAGTGGACTGGCAAAAGAGGGAAGATGGAGATGCAGACATGGAGGGTCAAGTCACGAGGAGGAGCCCAGTGATGATCTTGTTTTCTGAATGTTAGAACCCCCCCCCGCATCTGGGGCTGTCTTCTCTTGCCCTGAAATCTTCTTGTAGTTTCCACCTGTCTCTCTCTCTCCCTAATCTCACCCTCTCTGATCCATCCTCCTCTTTGTAGTCCATTCAATCTGCCAAGATGCAGATGGAATCTTTGATTCACCAGTTTAAAGACCTTTAGTAGTTCCCCCCACAGCGGGCCTAAGAACAAAGTCAATTTTGCTTGCCCGGAATCTTCCAGAGACAGTCTCCCCTCTTATAACCTGATCCACAGTAGTCCTTATAATCTCACCGCCCGTTTGCTGCTGTATGTTCCTCTGTGATCCACATCTGGCCAAATCACATTTTGTACAGCATCTTCGCATGCCTAGTTTTCTCCTAGTTAAGTGTTACTTGTCTTTCAGTTCTCAATCGGCTCTCTGCTGTTGAGACCCCCTCTGCTGATGCTCTGAACCAGCCCCCATAGAACAGCGCACTGCTGTTCAGTTGCTGAGCTGTGCTCCATTCATCTGTGACCCCATGAACTACAGTCCCCCAGGCCCTCTGTCCATGGGATTTCCTAGGCAAGAATACTGGAGTGGGCTGCTGTTTCCTTTTTCAGGGGATCATCCCAACCCAGGGATAAAACTTGCGTCTCCTGCATTAGCAGGTAAATTCTTTACCACCGAGCCACCAGGGAAGCCCCAAACAGCCCACAGTGCCAGCTAATTCACCTCTTACAATATATCCTTATTTTTCAATATCTTCTCCACAAACTGCAAACTCCTGTAGAATCAAACAAGAGAGCCCATGTCTAAAAGCCCAAGCCAGTACTGGGCACAGAATACTGTTTGACTCCTTCTCTCTCAGCCTCACTTTTATCAAAGGCAAATGATGTTGAAAACATCCTTTCCTCCTGCTATAGCAGATTGATGGAAAGTTAAAAGGACACACATGAGAAATTTCTATTCAAACTTCCAATCCTTGTTCACATAGTAGACATTTTTATTTTTTAATTTAGAAAGATAGCCTATTGAAAAGATACATGCATCCCAATGTTCATTAGCAGTATTATTTACAGTTGCCAAGATATGGAAGCAGCCTAAGTGTCCATCAACAGAAGAATGGATAAAGAAGATGTGATATACACACACACAACCACACACACTATGCACACACACACACGTGGATACTACTCAGCTACAAAAATAATGAAAAATTGCCATCTGCAGCAATATGGATGCCTTGGAGGGCATTATGCTAAGCGAAATGAGTCAGAGAAAGACCAGTACTGCATGATATCACTTATATGTAGGATCTAAAAAGTACAACAAACTAGCGAACGAGTAAAACATAAAAATAAGCAGACTCAGATACATAGAACAAACTAGTGGTTACCAGTGGAGAGAGGGAGGGGGCATTACAGGGCTGGGAGAGTGAAGAACCAAACCACCGGTGTAAGATAGGCTCAAGGATGTATTGTACAATGCGGGGAACATAGCCAACATTCGGTAATACTGTAAAGGGAAAGTAAAATTTAAAACTTATGTAAAATTTTAAAACAGAAAAATAAAAATACTTTAAAAAAAAAAAGAAAGATAACCTAAAAAGGTAAAACCACACTAAATCAAAACATACCGGTGGATTTTGAGAGGCAGGATTGGCAGAGAAGAATACTATCTGTTGGACTCTGAGAAATCCCCCAATTTCATGACAAGTGCACTATGCTATCTCTATCTTTCTCCACATCTGTCAGTCTATCTATTTCATTCTGACCACATTATTTTTTCCTGAAAACATCTTTCCTTTACTGCTAAACTCTTGTGAGTTTGAGAAATAAAATCCATATAGTTCTGAGTCAATTATAATTAAATCATAAAAGACTATTTAACAATTACATATTCTAATATGTTAGTGACTTAAATAATTTCCCTAAAACTATTCAGCTTTCCTTCCTTCGTTTTAACCACCTTCCCCAAATACAGCATCACTCTAAGGAAAGGACCTATTGCCCAAAGCAAATTATAGTAAATGCTGAACATAATATCAAGGGAAGATTTTTTGAGAGGTTGAAAATTTAGCAGAAATACTAAATTATTGTCTCTCCTGAACCTGCATGTGGTGGACCAAACAGACTATGAGTCAGAAAAACAAAACAAAATCATCTATTTAGTAAATATTAATCATCCATTGTATACTAGGCTCTGAACAAAGAAGACATTGACCCTATTCTCACAGGAGTTATATTCCAAAAAGGGAGCTAAATGTCAACTCAAGTCACTTCATGAGTGGCAGTTTCTGCATAGGAGGTTGTGTGAGCAACAGGGAAACCTGATGTGATCTGGGAGGTCAGTAAACATTTTCCAGAGGATAGAATATTAGATCTGGCATCTGACATGGCCTTTATCCTAAAAACAATGGATTTTAGTCCTGAGAGTAGTAAGGGTTTATCTACATGTTAGAAATATTAGCTAAAGAACTTTGAGTAGAAAGGCCCACAGGGCAGTGGGCAATGTGCCCTTGGTTAAAGGACCATTAACCAAATCCACTAACCATTAACCAAGTCTGCTTCTTTGACATTCAATTTCCTCACCTCTAAAAGAAGGGTTACAAACCTACTTTTTCTTTTTTTTTTTTAAGAATAACTTTGCTCTTTTATATATTTTTCCAGTTTTATTGAGATATACTCTTAAGAATCCCTTGGACTTCAAGTGGATCAAACCAGTCAGATGTGAAGGAAATCAACCCTGAATATTCATTGGAAGGAGTGATGTTGACACACCAATACTTGGACCACTTGAGGCAAAGAGCCAGCTCATTAGAAAAGATCCTGATGCTGGGAAAGATTAAAGGAAGAGATGGCAAGAGAATGAGATGGTTAGAGGGCATCACCAACTCAACGGACATGAATTTGAGCAAACTCCAGGAGACGGTGAAAGACAGAGAAGCCTGGTGTGCTTCAGTCCATGGGGTCACAAAAAGTTAGACATGACTGGGTGACTGAACAGTAACAGATATACTACATAACTTTAAGGTGTACAACATAATGCTCTGATGTATGTTGCAAAATGATCACCACAGTAAGTCTAATAAACACCCATCACCTCACAGAGTTATATTTTTTCCTTGGGATAAGAACTTATGCGATCCAGCAACTTTCAAATATACAATTAAGTATTGTTAACTACAGTCACCATGCTATGTATCACATTCCCAGAATAACTGGGAGTTATTACAACTAGGAGGTTTTTTTAATTTTATTTTATTGAAGTAGGGTTGATTTACAACGTTCAGTTTCAGATGTACAGCAAAGTGATTCAGCTTCACGTATGTGTGTGTGTGTCTATGTGTGTGTGTGTGTGTATGTAGTTTTTCGGTTCTTTTCCCTTGTACGTTATTATAAAATAGTGAGTATAGTCCCCTGTGCTATACAGTAGGTCCTTGTTGGTGCAAACCTTCAGCCTCACGTCCAGACTTGCAGGGAACGCCTAAGAGGACCGTGGGAGGGGCTAAGAAGATGGTGGGAGGAGCTTACATGATAGTGGGCGGAGCTCTGAGGATGATGGAGAAGAAAAGATGAGTGTGCAACCACGTTACAACTTGTGCACGTTTAATTAATAGAGATAAAGCTGCTTTATCAATATCTTCATTTCCACAAGAAAATACATAGTGTGACAGCCTGTGGTTACAGTCCTTCATATGGGAATTCTCAGCTGATACGTGGAGGTGGGGACTCAATATCCTGGAAAATGTAATGTACTGTAAGTTAGAGCCCTTTCCTTAGGAAAATGCTTAGCGGAAGACACTGTTCTATAACAACCCCCTCCCCCGCCCAGCTACCCACCCCTCCCATGGTTTCTGGGCACATGTGCCATAAAGTCCATCCAAAAACCTCAGGCTAGTCCCTCCAGGGGCAAAGAAAGCATTCGGTCACCACAGCAGCTTCCTTCTAACTTGTCAGGCTGGAAGCCATGGTAAAACATGCATTTTAAATTACCCAACTGGACATAAGCTGCATGAAGCAATACTAATATGATATACTATACTGTTTTTTCTTCTCTCTTACTCTATCCTTCTCTTATTTCATCATAGTTTGCTTTTCCATATTTTTAAATGCTGACCATGACTCAATAAATTGAGCCTAAGCTGCAGTTTAGAAAAGTATTTCAAGAATAGCAAGCATGCTTCTGAGTTCTGCCTCTGTCAATTAATTGCTAGTGTGATCTTGGACAATACATAGCCTCTTGGAGCCTCAATTCTCTCAACTGTGAAATGGGGATAATAATGCCTCTTCTAAGAGCTGGGAGAATTAAGGTAATACCATGGGAAATCACCACATAGATTTCCTGGCACAGAATATGTGTTCAATAAATGGTAGTGATTATAAATAGAGGCTGCTAATGGGGGAATTAGAGCATAGCTAAATCCCTTCTGCCTCAGGGGGAAAAAAAAAGAAGAAGGAAAAAAAAAAAAATCTCATTCATTTTCTCCCCAGGGGGTCTGTCTTCCAAAAGTAGCTATTTACTGTGGGGAGGGGAACTAGGTCCAAATGCCTGTGTTTGCTGTGACAGGATTTATAAATAAGTAAAATGCTTCATCAAACATTTATAGTTGTGTGTGAGAGTCAAAAAAAAAAAAAAAAAGGGCACGTGGGCTTGGGGCTTATTTATAGTGACTCCCTGTTTTCTCTCTCCAGCACAATTTCACAGCTTAGCTTTCATTTGCTTGTGATTGTTCTTGGATGAACTTCACTTCCAAGCAGAAGGTATTAATTATTAAAACAGAGACCAGAAAAAAGCAGCTCAGGATGCTCCCCCAAACATTGACAGGATGAAGCCGCAGGAGGCAGCCACCAGAAAGGGCCTGGCATCGCGAGCACGTGCTTTCTCGGGGAGCCAACCCTTGGCAGAGCACATTTTAACAAACAATCTGAGGACGCCTGCTACGTGTCGTGTGGGGGCTGCGCTGGCCCTGGTGGGGGGACAGGCATGTCAAAAATGAATCAGACAGTTTCTAACACACCTTCCAGTGAAGGGGGGAGCTCCCAGCCCAAGGAGCGGGGAGGTGTGTAAACATCAAACTACAAGACACGGGAGCCGAGCAACTCTGCACGAAGCTTGCTGGGAACGGGGAACAGGAGCCCATCCTCTTAGGAGGCAGCATGGTCTGGAAGAACATCTTTGGGACCAGGCCACGTGAGTCTCAAATTCCTGCTCCAACACATTCTCAATCCTTGATTTTGGGTGTATTGCGGTCATTCCATCTGCGACACAGGTGTGATAAAACCTCCCTGGCAAAGGACACTGCTAGGAATAAATATGAAAAGTCATGAGAGCTGATAGACAAACTGTAAACACTCATTAAATGGGAAATATTAGATTAACAATGAGCACTATTTAGCACATCTGCTGGGCTTCCCTCGTAGCTGACAGTAAAGCGTCTGCCCGCAATGCGAGAGGCCTGGGTTCGATCCCTGGGTTGGGAAGACCCCCTGGAGGAGGAAATGGCAACCCACTCCAGTATTCATGTCTGAAAAATCCCATGGACAGAGGAGCCTGGTGGGCTACAGTCCATGGGGTCGCAAAGAGTTGGACACGACTGAGCGACTTAACTTTCTTTCTCACTTTGTTGTTGCTGTTACGTTGCTAAGTCTTATATGACTCTTTGTGACCTCGTGGAAGGTAGCCCTCTAGGCTCCTCTGTCCATGGGATTTTTCAGGCAAAAATACTGGAGTGGGTTGCAATTCCCTTCTCCAGGGAATCTTTCTGACCCAGGGAATGAACCCGTCTCCAGCATTGGCAGGTGGATTCTTTACTGCTGCGCCACAAGGGAAGCCTATTTAGCACACAGTAGATGCTAAATTAAAACAATGCTTTTCATCCTCCTTTCCTCTGCATAGATTACAGGTTGCCCTCACCTTCTACTCACTCCAACTACAGTATGCCTGATACAATCCCAGTCAGGACACCCTCCATACCTAACCTCAGCTTCCATCAGCCTTGGAGTTTGTCCATTAATGTACTGATTGAGCAATTGCTATTCATTAATATTGATTCATTAACATGATTAACATGAGCACCTGCTACATGCTAATGCTAGTGCAGGCACTTGGAATTCAAAAAAGAAACATAAACCCCTACCTTCCTGAACCTTCTCATGGGGAAAGATGGCAATAAAGACATCAATCAGTCAAATACAGGCTATGTTAGATGGTGCTAAACACTGACGAGAAAGATAAGGCAGGGAAGAACAGGGCTTGCTGGGAAAGGGGGCTGCTATTTTAAACCAGGAGGCCTGGAGAGTCTTATGGAGAAAGTAAGGTCTGGACAGAGACCTGAAGAGATCATGAAGTAGCCAGGTGGGCACGCAAGGAAGAGTCCCAGCAGAGGAACAGCCGGGGAGCATCCTTGGCCTCTGAGCACCTCCCACGTTGGTCCTCCAGAAGGAGGGAGGGAGTAGAGTGATTTGACTTTGTAAAATACCTCTGGCTTTCCCCCACAGTGATTGAAGCAATCACACCTGACTATGTGATGTTTAACCAGTGCCCAGAGTGGACCGTGGGCTCCCAGGACGGTGGCTGCAGTGGTGAAGAACCTACCTGCCAATATGCAGGAGACCCAGATCCTACCCTTGCGGGGAGAAGACGCTCTGCAATAGAAAATGCCACCCACTCCAGTGCTCTTGCCTGGAAAATTCCTTGGGCAGAGGAGCCTGGCGGACTGCAGTCCCTGGGGCCGTAAAGAGTTGGGCATGACTGAGTGATCGAGCATATGGGACACATGAAAGGTTGTTGTGTCACGCGAAGACACCGGGATTCTTGGCCCCCGGAGGAGAAGAATTCAATCCGGGGCCAGAGACAAGGATTGATCGCTCAGAGCTTTTGTGTAATAAAAGTTTTATTAAAGTATAAAGGAGATAGAGAAAGCTTCTGACATAGGCATCAGAAGGGGGCAGAAAGAGTACCCCCTTGCTAGTGTTAGCAATGAAGTTATATACTCTAAAGAATGTCTGGAGGTTGTAAAGTCCTAATTTACATTTTAAGATTCCTCAGGTAGGATGTATCTTTGAAAAGACCAGGTCTACCCCCCTAATTTACATTTTAAGATAACACTGTCTTCAGGCAGGATACATTATTGTTGTATAATCCTAAGGAATGTGGAGAAAGAAAAAAAGTTTGTCCTTTCTTCCTCCTTGAGAATTCCAGACCCCTCTCTCCTTGGGGACCCCTAGACTCCTTATCAACCTGTCTAGGAAAATGACTCTCTCACATGGACATGATAGATTCCACATTTACAGAGAGACAGGAGCCTGGCTGTGTCTCTGCTGCTGGTTCCACAGAGCAGGGAGCGTGGATCTGAACTTGACTCAGAGGTGTTCATGACCACACTGTCTCCACTAGCCACAGCACGCTCAGGCCCCGAACGCTAAAAGGATATGCGCACTCAGCAACATCCAAGACCACTAACTTCGGAGTAATCTCTGATGACATTAGGACCTTTGAAGGAATTCAAACCCAGCAAACCCAAAATAAATAAATAAGAGCACAGAAAGAAAAAGGAAACATAGAATAGAAACAGTTCTTTTAACACAACCGACTGAAATGCTCACAAGGATGTGATGTTCACCAGGGTGCAAGAAAGAGGGTAACTGTCCTGCTGCGCTAAGAGTAAAGTGAAGTTGTGAAAGTGAAGTCGCTCAGTCCTGTCTGACTCCTCAGCCACCCCATGGACTACAGCCCACTAGGCTCCTCCGTCCATGGGATTTTCCAGGCAAGAGTACTGGAGTGGGGTGCCATTGCCTTCTCCGTGAAGTCGCTTAGTCGTGTCCGATTCCTTGCGACCCCATGGACTGTAGCCTACCAGGCTCCTCTGTCCATGGAATTTTCCAGGCAATAGTGCTGGAGTGGATTGCCTCCTCCGATTCTCTTCTCCAGCAGATCTTCACAACCCAGGGAATTGACTCCTCCTGGGTCTCCCCGGCTTGATAGACAGATCGGGGCTTTACCGTCTGAGCCACCAGGGAAGTCCCGTGCTAAGAGTAAAGGGTAGAGCGAAGCTGCCGTCCCTGGGTTCCGGGCCCTAACTTGTGCGCCTAGAGAAAGGGTGTTCAACCTCTCTGTGCATGAATTCATCCACCTGTAAAACAGGGATTATTTCCAAGAATTGACATTAGGGTAGAGCAAAGCGCCGGAAACTGTAAAACAGGGATTATTTCCAAGATGCGGGGGTACATGTTCAACACTGTACCTGTCTCAGAGTGAAAGATCATAAAGATGAGTGTTTGGGAGATTGGATACATACATTTTGGTAAACTCATGTAACCAAATACTGCACAACAATATAAGAGAATGAATTCTTGGTACCAGTAACAACATGGATGCATCTTGCACATGATATGTTGAATAAAAAGAAGCCAGACACAAGAGTGCACCCGTGTAGGATCCCGTGTATATAAAGAACAGGAAAAACCAATTGATGGTGAAAGTCAGAATACTGGGCACTTTTGAGAGTCCATCTTACAGCTGCCCACTAGAACTTCCTGTGATGATAAAGTTGTTCACATTCTGTACTGTTCAAGGCAGTAGGCACCATTAAAAGCAAAGGTACACGTGACTACTAAGTATCTGAAACGTGGTCTATACAACCAAGGACCTGGACGTTTGAGTTTAATCAATTATAATTAAACGGCCACATATAGCTAGTGGCCAGAGCTGTGAGAGCCCAGTCTGAATCTTCACCGGGATGCTGGTGACATGACTATAG
Organism: Tragelaphus eurycerus; assembly: GCA_935064755.1. Lineage (NCBI taxonomy): Eukaryota > Metazoa > Chordata > Mammalia > Artiodactyla > Bovidae > Tragelaphus > Tragelaphus eurycerus. The sequence goes on from CAKXYN010000083.1 coordinate 4,349,468, forward strand.
GCATATACCAGGAAAACATATCAAGGATATACTTAAGATCTGTGCCATTTACAGGCCATACAGGAATTATCCTTCAAAAGTTAGTAAGGGTTATTGATCTAATGGCACCACCTCATCCGGTCCTCACAAGCTCAAGCAATGCACGGAGAAGCCCTACTGTGCCCATTTCTACAGTGGCCACACTGAGGTGGTCCTGATTTGTCTGCAGTGCTGCAGCTTACAGATGGCAGGGTAGGCAGCAAGCCCACCCAAGCCCTTCACAGATGGAAAAAAGGCATCTCAAAGTGACCTGCTGAGATGATGCCATTCAACAACTGATTCATACAATGCACATTTTTCAAGCACCTGCTAAGTGCCAGGCGGTGTTCCAGGTGCTAGGAATGAAGCAGAGGACAAAGGAGGGATAAGTGCTGGCTTTCCTGGAGCTCACACCAGACATCTTTGCTCACCTCACTCTGGCCACTTTACCATGGACCAGATCAACTGAAATCAGACTCAACTAAGCATCTATTAGTTATCAGATAACCCCACATATCATTCCTGATACCCTCTGAGCTCAGTAGTCTACGTGGGTTCTGAGTCCTGGCCCTTTCGTTTATAAGACAAGGGATGAAAGAATGCATCCTAGAGAAATACTAACTAAAAGAAAGAAAAAAAAGGACCATCAGCAATACAGATATTAGTCATTTAATGATAAAAAAAATCAACTCCCTACAAAAAATTAACAATCCTAAACTTTACTCACTTAGCAATGCAGTCCTCCAACATAAAAGAACACTAATTGTCAGAAATAAGAGAATTAACCAGTCTACCAGTCTAGATTTTGATTGGGAAGTTTTTAGGACTTCTGTCTCACAAACAAGAACCGAAAAAAGGAAAAAAAAAAAATATATATATATATATATATATGGAGGCTGGTTTATTGAATTTTGGTCAATAAAATTTAACAGGCAAGATTAATGATTACACATGACTATTTTGTCTGATAATTAGGAGATGTATGATGTTTCTCAAACACACAGGAATAATTTATAAAAGTAACCATGTCCTAGGGTACAAAGCAAATCTCAGCAGAGAAGTAAGGATAGTATCCACATCATATTTTCTGACAAAGTATATTAAAATTGCAAATTGCTAAGTCACTTCAGTCGTGTCCGACTCTGTGCGACCCCATAGACAGCAGCCCACCAGGCTCTCCTGTCCCTGGGATTCTCCAGGCAAGAACACTGGAGGGGTTGCCATTTCCTTCTCCAATGCATGAAAGTGAAAAGGGAAAGTGAAGTCGCTCAGTCGTGTCTGACTCCCAGTGACCCCATGGACTGCAGCCTACCAGGCTCCTCCATCCATGAGACTTTCCAGGCAAGAGTACTGGAGTGGGGTGCCATTGCCTTCTCCAAATTAGTGTCATATAACAAAAGCTTTTTAAAAACGTATACTCAGAAATTTAAACAAAAACAAAAAAATTTAAACAAAAAGCATTCAAAAACAAAGAAATCTTTAAAATATTTAGGACTAAAGAGCAACATGTACATTACAGAGCAAATCCTGACATCTAGAGATTAAAACAATACTTAGAAGAAAATTAACTATTTAATGCAAACATCAGTAAGAGAAAAAGATTGAAAATTAATGACCTAGGCTTTTGATTCAATCATTTAAAAGAGAATACTAGGGTAATAATAAAGGATATAGAACGTACTTGTAGTTGCCATGAGGGGATGGGTGGGAGAGGGATGGATTGGGAGTTTGGGATTAGCAGATGTAACCTATTATATACAGAATGGAGAAACAACAAGATCCTAGTGGATAGCATAGGGAACCATAGTCAATATCTTGTAATAAAACATAATGGAAAAGAATATGACAAAGAATTAACATATATGTATAACTGAATCACTTTGCTGTACAGCAGAAGTTAACACTATACTGTAAATCAACTATAGTTCAATAAATTTAAAAAAGGATATGCAAAGATTAAAATTAAGATAACATTAATAAGAAAAGAAATAACATCAAGTTATTTATATAACTGTGGCCAAATTAAAAAATATTAATACAATAGATATAACACAAAAATGATTGAGAGAAGATGCCCAAATAATCCCCCATCTCGAATTAAAATGAGGGCTTAATTACAGGTACTGCTTTATTCACTACGCCAAAGCCTTTGACTGTGTGGATTACAACAAACTATGGAAAATTCTTAAAGAGATGGGAATATCAGGCCACCTGACCTGCCTCCTGAGAAATCTGTATGCAGGTGAAGAAGCAAAAGAACTGGACGTGGAACAAAAGGCTGGTTCCAAAGTGGGAAAGGAATATGTCAAGGCTGCATATTGTCACACTGCTTATTTAACTTAAATGCAGAGTACATCATGTGAAATGCCAGGCTGGATGAAGCACAAGCTGGAATCAAGATTGCCAGGAGAAATATCAATAACATTAGATATATATGCAGATGACACCACCCTTATGACAGAAGGCAAAGAGGAACTAAAGAGCCTCTTGATGAAAGTGAAAGAGGAGAGTATTAAAGTTGGCTTGAAACTCAACATACAGAAAACTAAGATCATGGCATCTGGTCCCATCACTTCATGGGAAATAGATGGGGAAACAATGGAAACAGTGACAGACTTTATTTTGCGGGGCTCCAAAATCACTGCAGATGGTGACTACAGCCATGAAATTAAAAGACACTTGTTCCTTGGAAGAAAAGCTATGACCAACCCTAAAGAGCATGTTAAAAAGCAGAGACATTACTTTGCCAACAAAGGTCAGTCTAGTCAAAGCTATGGTTTTTCTAGTAGTCATGTATGGATGTGAAAGTTGGACTATAAAGAAAGGTGAGCACCGAAGAACTGATGCTTTTGAACTGTGCTGTGGGAGAAGACCCTTGAGAGTCCCTTGGACTGCAAGGAGATCCAACCAATCCATCCTAAAGGAAATCTGTCTTGAATATTCATTGCAAGGACTGATGCTGAAGTTGAAGCTCCAATACTTTGGTCACCTGATATGAAGAACTGACTTATTTGAAAAGATCCTGATGCTGGGAAAGACCGAAGGCAGGAGAGGAGGGGACCGACAAAGGATGAGATGGTTGGATGGCATCACTGACCTGATGGACATGAGTTTGAGCAAGTTCCAGGAGTTGGTGATGGACAGGGAGGCCTGGCATGCTGCAGTCCATGGGGTCACAAAGAGGTGGACATGACTGAGTGACTGAACTGAACTGGGAGATTTGTGAGATATACATACGTAGTCATAAATATTACATACATATATATACACACATACTTATTTATAACACAAAACGTTATGTCCATAAATGGTACAACAAAGATAAAAATCAATGATTCTAAGTTGTCTCCAAAACCACAACTTATTTAAGAAGAAATAGATGACTGAAATAGGCATATAAATATCTGAATCAGTAGACACAATTTACCGTCTAACATAAAGATGGACACAAATATCAGGCCCAGATATTAACAGTTTTAAGCATACGTATTTAGTCACTCAGTCTTGCCATGACTGCAACCCATGACTACAGCCCACCAGGCTCCTCTGTCCATGGAGATTCTCCAGGCAAGAAAACTGGAGTGGGTTGCCACGCCCTCATCCAGGGAATCTTCCCAACCCAGGGATCAAAGCCAGGTCTCCTGCACTGCAGGCAGATTCTTTACCATCTGAGCCACCAGGGAAGCCCAGTTTTAAGCATTAATTCTAACAAATGTTAGAATGAGCTCTCATTTCACACAGTAGTTACACATTTGAGTATGTTTAACAGCATGATAGAATAAGAGGAAAGGCTGTTTAAATTCATATTTTATAAAGCTAGGATAATGTTGGTACTGAAACTTGTCTAAGGTGTGAGAAAATGTAAGGATGGTTTACTAATACATATAATATATATGTAGAACGTATATGTATATAGAGACACTACACAATCAGGTTAAAAGGGAAAATATAACCATCGCACTTGATACAGAAAGGCTATTTAGTAACATGTACCCCAAATCATAATTTTTTTAATCAATATGCTAAAGCCAGAAGAGAAATTTCCTTATTAAAAGTTTACCAACCACATTGTAGCACTTCCCTGGTGGCTCAGCTGGTAAAGAATCCACCTGCAGTGTGGGAGACCTGGGTTTGATCCCTGGGTTGGGAAGATCCCCTGGAGAAGGAAAAGGCTACCCACTCCAGTAGAACTGCCTGGAGAATTCCATAGATAGAGAAGCCTGGCAGGCTATAGTTCATAGGGTCACAAAGAGTTGGACACAACTCAGAAACTTCAAAAAAAGAAAAAAAAACTTTGCTGTGATTATCTATGAAAGTGAAAGTGAAGTCACTCAGTCGTGTCTGACTCTTTGCTACCCCATGGACTGTAGCCTACCAGGCTTCTCTGTCCATGGGATTTTCCAGGCAATAGTCCTGGAGTGGACTGCCATATCTAGGAACACTACAGAAACAACACAGAATGGAAGGGTTTTAGTATTCCTCCCCTTAAAGTCATGAACAAAAATGACTGTCCGTGCAAAAGGAGAAGAGAAAACAAATATAAGATAGTATACAGATTTTCAAAATGACTGTTAATAGTATAGTATATGATTTTTTTACACAGAAAAATCCATAGGTTAAAAAAATAAAAAATAATTACTCATATTTTGGGATTCAATGAAAAACCAGAATATCTATATACAGGAAAGCAAAAATTAAGAAATACAATAAAAATGAAAAGATACAATTTTCAATAATAATAGAAAGTGGGGATGCTCCTGGAAGTAAATATAACAAACAGGGTATGATAGGGGTATAGATAATTTTCTAAAACTCTATTCCAAGACATAAAAGAAGACAAAGACAGAGACCTATTATTTCAAGGACAGGAAGTCTGAGTTTTATGAGTTTTGCAAACAGATCTGTAAATTTAATGTACTCACTATATCAATCACAGAAAAATGTTTCCCAAAATGGGAGAAATTTACCTTAAAATTCACACAGAAGAGTAAAGAGAGGAGAGCAGCTAAGATATTTAAGTGAAAACAGTGAGGGGGCCCTGCCCTATCTGATCAGATCAGATCAGATCAGTCGCTCAGTCGTGTCCGACTCTTTGCGACCCCATGAACCGCAGCACGCCAGGCCTCCCTGTCCATCACCAACCCCCGGAGGTCACTCAGACTCACATCCATCAAGTCAGTGATGCCATCCAGCCATCTCATCCTCTGTCATCCCCTTCTCCTCTGGCCCCCAATCCCTCCCAGCATCAGAGTCTTCTCCGATGAGTCAACTCTTCGCATGAGGTGGCCAAAGTACTGGAGTTTCAGCTTTGCCATCATTCCTTCCAAAGAAATCCCAGGGCTGATCTCCTTCAGAATGGACTGGTTGGATCTCCTTGCAGTCCAAAGGACTCTCAAGAGTCTTCTCCAACACCACAGTTCAAAAGCATCACTTCTTCAGCGCTTAGCCTTCTTCACAGTCCAGCTCTCACATCCATACACGACCACAGGAAAGATCATAGCCATAAAATTATAAGACATTGTAAAATTTTAATAATTAAAAGCAGAATGTTGCTAGAGCATGGATCAATAAGCAGGCCAGTAAAAAGGAAGCAATCTCAGAAACTGTCCTCTACACACAGAAACTTGCTATATGACAGCAATGTTATGAACCAGTGGAGTAAAGATGCAGAGATGGACTCTTAGGGGAGCTGACATAAAAACCAGCTATCCATGTAAGACATAAAGCCATCAGTCTCTAATCACACCATGTACAAACAAACCCATATCTAAAGACTCATATGTATCAAGCCAAATCTTAAGAATTTAGAATAAAGTAAGTGAAAGTGAAAGTCACTCAGAGTCAGACTCTTTGCGAGCCCATGGACTGTATAGTCTGAATCCTCCAGGTCAGAATACTGGAGTGGGTAGCCCTTCCCTTCTCCAGGGGATCTTCCTAAAAAATATAGGAACATTATTAAAACATGCCAAGAGTGAAAGACTTTTTTCCATCATTCACAAGAAATATGAATTAGAAATAAAAATAACCTTGATAGCATTGTAGTGAAAATTGTCAAAATGAGGAAATTATTCTAACAAAATTAATATACAAGTCATAGATTGGAAGAAAGTATTTTCAAATGAAAAAGGGTAACTTATTTTTGTTAATTTGATTATTATCAAGAAAAAATAACCGACTAGAAAAATGTGCAATTGGATATAAATGTGGAAATTGACAGAAAAATAAGCTTTAAGAAAAGATATTAACAATCTCAACAAGCAAATTAAATAACCATTAGAATCATAATTTCATCTTACAGAAGGACAAAATATAAGCTGTTGATAATAAGTATTGTTAGAGCTTGGGAAAACATGGATTATATACACTGCTAACCTGAGTGTGATAAAATATAAAATTTTAAAGCATGGGAGACCAGCCCAGATATGATCATGAAGTAAAAGAATAAACATTCAAATAGAAAGGAAACATCAAGTCTAGGGAAGTGAGGAATGCAAGCAATGGAGAAAATTGTTTAACTGTTTAATTTAGCATTTTATTTATAAAAATATATCTGATGGACAGTGGCTGACTTTATTTTTCTGGGCTCCAAAATCACTGCGGATGGTGATTGCAGCCATGAAATTAAAAGATGCTTTCTCCTTGGAAGGAAAGTTATGACCAACCTAGATAGCATATTCAAAAGCGGAGACATTACTTTGCCAACAAAGGTCCGTCTAGTCTGTCTAGTCAAGGCTATGGTTTTTCCAGTAGTCATGTATGGATGTGAGAGTTGGATTATAAAGAAAGCTGAGCACCAAAGAATTGATGCTTTTGAACTGTGGTGTTGGAGAAGACTCTTGAGAGTCCCTTGGACTGCAAGGAGATCCAACCAGTCCATCCTAAAGGAGATCAGTCCTGCGTGTTCATTGGAGGGACTGATGTTGAAGCTGAAACTTCAATATTTTGGCCACCTGATGCAAAGAGCTGACTCATTTGAAAAGACCCTGATGCTGGGAAAGATTGGGGGCAGGAGGAGAAGGGGATGACAGAGGACGAAATGGTTGGATGGCATCACCAACTCGATGGACATGGGTTTGGGTAAACTCTGGGAGTTGGTGATGGACAGGGAGGCCTGGCGTGCTGCGGTTCATGGGGTCGCAAAGAGTCAGACACGACTGAGTGACTGAACTGAACTGATCTGATGTATACTACAAAATATGATATATCTTGTTGTTCAGTCACTAAATTGTGTCCAATTCTTTGTGACTCCATGGACCATAGTCTGCCAGACTCCTGTCTATGGAATTTTCCAGGCAAGAATACTGGAGTCACCATTTCTGTCTCCAGGGAATCTTCCTGGAGCATGGGTCGAGTCCACGTCTTCTGCATTGGCAGGTGAATTCTTTACCACTGAACCGTCAGGGAAGCCATAGTTATTTGTATTTATATATTTATATCACATATATACATATATTGTATTATACACTGTTACATGGTTAAAATACACTTCATTACATGATCTAAAATAAAATATACTTTCAGAGAATTGTAAAGAAAGATGTAATCCACAAGAAAGAGCGACAGATATAAAGATCAACGCAAGGGAAAAGCGCTAATCAAAAGTAACATAAAAACGAACACTTCCTGGAGTTGCAGCTTCATATGAGACTCTGAGCATCCCAGCAGACAACACAGAAAAGAGAAATTAGTTACAAGATTCAGACATCCATAAGATTAAAATAATCACCTGGCCAGAAAACTCAGGCACCTTGGTTCTGACTTCTGAGATCAAAGTTCATGTCTGCTCCCCTGGGTTAATTATTAAACAATACCCTCAACTTGTTTAATTGAGGGTATTAAACAAGTTTGATTTCTGAGAGGAAAGTTTCTGAGACCCTCTCAGAATTAAGAGTCAATTGTGGCAAGGGCTAATGATAAAAACAGTCCCTGTGCAGGCCAAGCCATTGTACTAAATAAACAGTGCATATTTTTGTTGTTCAATCGCAGTCATAGCTGACTTTTTACAATCCCATGGACTACAGTATGCCAGGCTTCCCTTTCCTTCACCACCTCCTGTAGTTTGTTCAAACTCGTGTCCATTGAATCCATGATGCCATCCGACCCTCTCATCCTCTGTCACCCCTTTCCCTCTCCTGCCCTCAATCTTTCCCAGCATCAGTGTCTTTTCCAATGAGGCAGCTCTTCGAATCAGGTGGCCAAAGTATTGGATGGAGCTTCAGCTTTAGCATCAGTCCTTCCAATGAATATTCAGGACTGATTTCCTTTAAAGATTGACCAGTTTTATTTCCCTGCTGTCCAACAGACTCTCAAGAGTCTTCTCCAGCAGCACAGTTAGAAAGCATCAGTTCTTTGGTGCTCAGCCTCCTTTATGGTCCAGCTCTCACATCCGTACATGACTAGTAGAAAAACCATAGCTTTGACTTTACATACATTTGCCGTTAAAGTGACGTCTCTACACTGTCGAGGTTGGTCACAGCTTTTCTTTCAAGGAGCAAGCATGTTTTAGTTTCATGGCTGCAGCTCCATCCTCAGTGAATTTGGAGCCCAACAACTGCCACTGTTCCCACCTTTTCCCCATCTATTAGAGCTTTTTAAATATTTACGGTGAGCTTTATTTTATGATTGCCTTTCATGTATGAGAAAATTAAGGGTAAAAGAGGTAAACAGCTTGCCTCCACCCCACAGCTATCAAGTGGAAAAGCCTGGAAGAGAACTTAGACAGTCTGGCTCCCCATTACTCTGTCTTAACGGCATTATAGCAAAGCCAGTTACATAAAAGTCATTTCGTGATCTTAAAGTCCCAGTGTGCAGCTGCCTGAAGGTCTGCCTTTTCCAGCAACTGAAACCAGGGCTCATGACTCCTAGTTCTGTCCGGGAATTTTTTGACTGACTGATGAAGCCGTAATTCTATTTTTGCCACAAAATTGAAAATATCTTGAATTATTGCAAATCATTTTAGGGGAACACTCAAGCATGAAACAACTCAAACACTAAAATCCCCCTACTTTGGAGAGCAGTGAACAAACGGTATATCCTCATTCAGTGGACCATGGGTATAAATTCTCACCACTGAGCATCCTTAATTTGGGAGTATTGCAAGTGTAATTAACACAGAGCACACAATAAGTCCTCGTTGTGTGCACAGCAGTGGTAACTGTTACTGTTATATGCAGCCATCTCCTGACTGTTCTCCCAGCTTCTGCATTTATGCCCTGCAGTCTCTGTACTCCACCAGCATCATAAATTTGAGCTCACTGCTGCCTTGTTCTACACTCTCCAGTGTCTGCAGATCACACTTAGAAAACCCCAGCTCTTCGCCATCACCCCTAGGGCCTGGTGTGATCTGGCCCCACATGAAGTGTCTAATCTCACAGCCTATAATTCTCCCCCTTTCTCATTCTGCTCCATCCCCACTGTGGCCACATCGCTGGAACCCATCTCAAAGCTTTGGGAGTCATGCTCTCAGACTGGCCATCTTCTCTGTAATAACAGAGCCCTAACTCTGCCCTTTATGCCCCTACCCACCATTCACTTACCACTGCCCTGCACTGAAGTGTGTACAGGTGGATTCCTGGAATTAATGTTTGTCTTTCCCCCACTGCCCTTTTAGAATGTAGCTCCTGAGCACAGGGACTTGTCAATTTTGATGGTTGCTCTGTCCCCTCCATCTGAAGTGTGCCTGGCACACAGGAGGCACTCAGTGAGTGTTGAAGAAAAGGAGGGGGAGGGAGCATTCAGTTAGGATTTATGACTGATTCTTGGACAGAGTTTTAGACATAACCGTGTGCTCAACCCTGACAGCATCATAGGGTAGACTGGATTCACCCCCAGCTCCTAAGGACAAGAAAAAAATGTGTCTGCAATGCCAGGGGATATCGTTGACAAAAACTGGAAATGCCCCTCATCAACTGCTTGGGACACGACAAGAAGTGACAGCATGGATGCCCCGTAGGGCAAGGTTCAGCCTGGTACCAGACTCCTCACACTTAGATCTAATTAACAAGAACCCAGAGAAGGAGCCCACCAGGGAATCAGAGCACTGAACATTGCAGAAACAGCATCTGCAGGGGGACAGGGCTGGGCCCAACTGGGCTACACAGTGGCACTGGCCCTGATTAAGCTGTTAGATCCCCACTGCTGCAGCCAGGATGCTCCTGGACCACCAACCACAGATGGCGCCGTCCAGGGGGAGGCTGATAGCTGAGCCGCCTCCAGGCTTCTCAGAGCCCTTTTGTCCCTCTCCTTCCTTTATTTTTGTCAACATGGTAGGCAAGACTGAGACTCCCCAATTAAGAGGAGTAACAGATAAATTCACAGGCACACAACACTTTACAGTCTACTTAACTCCATTCAGCCCAGTTCAGCCGCTCAGTCGTGTCCGACTTTGTACCCCTTGGACGGCAGCACACCAGGCTTCCCTGTCCATCACCAACTCCCAGAGCTTGCTCAAACTCATGTCCATTGAGTTGGTGATGCCATCCAACCATCTGATCCTCTGTCGGCCCCTTCTCCTGCCTTCAGTCTTCCCCAGCCTCAGGGTCTTTTCCAGTGAGTCAGTTTTTCATATCAGGTGGCCAAAGTATTGAAGCTTCAGCTTCAACATCAGTCTTTCCAATGAATATTCAGGGTTGATTTCCTTTAGAATAGACTGGTTGGGTCTCCTTGCAGTCCAAGGGACTCTCAAGAGTCTTCTCCAGCACCACAGTTCAAAGGTATCAATTCTTTAGTGCTCAGCTTTCTTTATGGTCCAACTCTCACATCCATACATGACTACTGGAAAACCATAGCTTTGACTAGATGAATCGTTGTCAGCAAAGTAATGTCTCTGCTTTTTAATATGCTGTCTAGCTTGGTCATAGCTTTTCTTCTAAGGAGCAAGCAACTTTTAATTTCATGGCTGCAGTCACCATCTGCAGTGATTTTAGAGTCCAAAACAATAAAGTCTGTTACTGTTTCCATTGCTTCCCCACCTATTTGCCATGAAGTGATGGGCAAAGGATGCCATGATCTTAGATTTTGAATGTTGAGTTTTAAGCCAGCCTTTTCACTCTCCTCTTTTACTTTCATCAAGAGGCTCTTTTAGTTCCTCTTTGCTTTCTACCATAAGGGTGTGTAAACTCTACTAGCTTATCTGTTTATTCAACCAATAAGTATGAGGACTTACTAGATGTCAGGAAATATTCCAAGTGCTGGGACAGATCTCCCAATTCCAACTCTATTTTTTTTAAAAGATTTTTTGATGTGGACCTTTTTTTAAGTCTTTATTGAATTATACAACATTTTTTCTGTTTCATATTTTTGGTTTTTGGCCGTGAGGCCTGTGGGATCTCAGCTCCCTGACTGAGGGTCAAACCCAGGCCCCCAACATTAGAAGGTGAAGTCTTAGTCCCTGGACCACCAGGGAAATCCCACAGATTCCAACTCTCTTGGAGCTTATTTTCTATTTTGGGAAAGGCAGCACTGTATATGTGTATGGTATATAAGTGAAGTGAAGTGAAAGTCATGTCCAACTCTTTGCGATCCCATGGACTATATAGCTCCTGTGTCTGTGGAATTCTCCAGGTAAAAATACTGGAGTGAGTTTCCTTCTCTAGGCGATTTTCCTGACCCAGGGATCAAACCCAGGTCTCCTGCATTGGCAGGCGGATTCTTTACCATCTGAGCCCTCAGGGAAGCCATATATATATCATGCTACATGTGTGTGTGTGTGTATATACACACATATATCTCTATATAAATATGCGTGCAATATATGTGTGTATAAATATCACACGAAACAAACATATCAGATATTTTATCTATACCACCAGCTAGAGATAATCAAGCCCACATATTATTATACTATGTGTATCTCCCACTTGATGAACAGACTTTCCAAGAGGTGAAAAGGACTATGGAGTGGGAGACGCCATCCTAATACAGAAGCCCATGGTTTTTAATGATAGGAAAAGAGACAAGGTTTATTCTCCTTGCTCCAAAAAGATAGTCTCTTGTCTTCTTGCCATGCATTCATGCACTCTCCTTCGCCTTCTATTTCTTTCTTTCCCTCCACAAAGCAAGGTGCAAGGTAAGGACCCCGGGGATGCCCCTCCCCCAACTGCCTGCTGCAACCAAGGTTGCTGGGGAGGGGGAGTGATGGGATCGTCCTGACTCTCATGTCCCTAATCCCAGATTTCCCTCCCTGACTCACTGCAGATGCAGCACTCACATCTGTGGAAAATCAGTGGTTAGGGACTTACTTTACTCTCCTCCACTTATATTTCCCCATCTCCTCACCTCAGACACCTCCATCCTCTTTACCTTTCCTCTTACAGATATAGGTAGAATTGCTTCCTAGGTGGCTCAGTCATTAAAAAAAAAAAAAAAAAATCCATCTGCCAATGCAGGATAGGCAGGAGACTGAAGTTTGATCCCTGGATTGGGAAGATCCCCTGGAGGAGGAAATGGCAACCCACTCCAGTATTCTTGCCTGGAGAACCCCATGGACAGAGGAGCCTGGTGGGCTACAGTCCACAGGGTTGCAGAGTTGGACATAACTGAGCAACTGAGCACCCACACATGCACAAGAGCACAGGGAAGCAGGAAGAGAACAGGAAGCCCCTCAGAGATCACCGGTACTCATTTATCCGATGGGGGAACTGAGGTTCAGAGTAGGGCAGCCAAGTCAAGTCACATGGCACATCTGTAAGAAGAGCTCAGAGTCAACTTGGGAGGTCCACTCCCAGAGAAACCCCGTGCTGTCCACCAGCAAGTGCCAACTCCTCATCTCTCACCTGGATCACAGTGGTCATCTGCCCAGTCTCCCTGCCGTTATTCTAAATATCTACACTTATTGCACCACTTCAATAGTCCTCCTGGGAAGGAAAGTAACTGGGCATGGTTGAGCAAAAGCTTTCTTCACTGCCCAGTGCGTTGCAGGCAAAGTCCAAGGTCCCTGTGGTCTGGCCTCTGAGTCCAATGCTAGTCTGCTCCTACTGTTCACGCCCCCTTGCTCCAGCCACTCTGGACTTCCTACAGCTCCTGGAATGTACCATCTTTTCTTAGGTGCCTCAAGGACTTTGCACATCCCCCCTTGCCCCTTGGGTTAACTGATGAGGTTCTTATCTATCAGATGTCACCTTTCCAGGGAAGCCTTCCCTGGCACCCTTGGCACAGTTAAATGCTCCTCTAATATCTATTCATCTCTACATTTCAGCACCTTTCCCAGCAATAATTTATGGATCTCTCACTATGCACGACGTACCATTCTAAATACCTTACATCTCATTTAATCCTCATAGAGATTTTTCATCAAGGTATTCCAATGTACCTGTTTCAGAAATGGGGAAACTGCAGCCCAGAGAGGTTAAGTAACTTGCCCCAGGTCACAGAGCTGGTGAATATCAGAGCTAAGATTGTAAACTGGCCCCACTCTCAAATATATGTCATGTTGCTGTGAATACCTGTTGAGCCAAATCTCTCACATACAGGAAGCATCAAAGACGTTCATCCTCAGAGAACCCCAGCACTTGGCCCAGTGACTCAAGTCTCCACACGGAGTGTATACTGTGCAGGTGGCCACTGAATGAAGGAGACACTTCTCTCTTGCTTCTTGGATTTTTTGTTTGCTTGCTTTGTTTTAATAGCATGCTAGAGAGCAGGATCGGAGAAGGCAATGGCACCCCACTCCAGTACTCTTGCCTGGAAAATTCCATGGACAGAGAAGCCTGGTAGGCTGCAGTCCATGGGGTGGCTAAGAGTTGGGCATGACTAAGTAACTTTCACTTTTCACTTTCATGCATTGGAGAAGGAAATGGCAACCCGCTCCAGTGTTCTTGCCTGGAGAATCCCAGGGACAGAGGAGCCTAGTGGGCTGCCATCTATGGGGTCGCACAGAGTTGGACACGACTGAAGTGACTCAGCAGCAGCAGCAGAGAGTAGGATGGTGCAGTGGCTGTAAAATGCAGATTCTGGAGCCCGACAGTCAGAGACATGGGTACCAAGCGCAGATCTATTACATGTTACAGCTTGAAACAGTTCATCTCTCTGAGTCCCATTTTTCCTGATCTGTAAAATGAGGCTCATGATGATACCATGCAGGGTATTCATAAGGCTTAAATACAGAAATGCATCAAAAGCGCACAGCGGTCTTCCTTGTGGTCCAGTGGCTAAGGCTCCACACACTCAATGCAGGGGGCCTGGGTCTGACCTGTGATCAGAGAACGAGATCCTACGCACTGCAACTAAAAGATTCTGCATGGCGTAACTAAGAGCTCACATGCCAAAAGCAAAATGGAAGATTCTCCATGCCACAGCTAAGACCTGGCACAACCAAATATATCATTAATAAATATTTTTTTAAAGTGCACAGCCTAGTTCCTGGACCTCAGTAGATCGCAGGTACTCAATGAGCATTTGTTATGATGGCCATTCATTCAGTGTGTTCCACCTCTTGCCTGTCCCTCTCTCTTTCCCCTACATCTCCCCTTAATCAAGAGCAAGGCTCGTGTGGGGTCTGGCAGGCCAGGAGGGGGCCCGGGCCGCTCTGGCCTGCTAAGCCCGGCGCCCTCCTTGCCCACTCCACACAGCCACCTTCCAGCTGTGAAATAGACTCCCTGCTCCACCGGGCCCAGAGCTGTCAGGGGGCTGCCAATTTCACAGTTCACGAGGCTGCTGTTCCCCCTGATTAATGGGGTGCCAGCAGCCATGGGCAGGGCCGAGACACCAGTCACACAGGGCGCTCTCTTCCCCCTCCACCCCTGCCTCCCAGGAAGGAGGGAGCGGGCGGACCTCATGCATATTTATGCAGGGAGAGAAATGGTTCTGTGTTGCCTGCCTTCCCAGAAAATAAATTTCACCCAAGTCCCGTGCATTTCCCTCAGTGAACTTGGAAAGCTCTGGGGAAGAAAAGCACACACACACACGTGTGCGCGCATGCACCCAGCACACCACACACACACACATGTGCACGCATGCACACCACACACACACGTGCATGTGCGCACATGCACCCAGCACACCACACACACACACGTGCATGTACGTGCATGCACCCAGCACACCACACACACATGCGCATGTGCACGCATGCACCCAGCACCACACACACACACACACACATGCATGTGCGTGCATGTACCCAGCACACCACACACATGCATGTGTGCATATGCACACCACACACGTGTGTGCATGCACCACACCACACACATGCATGTGCACACATGCACCACACCACACACACACACGTGCGCGCATGCACCCAGCACCACACACACACATGCGCGCATGCACCCAGCACCACACACACACACACACACGTGCGCGCATGCACCCAGCACCACACACACACACACGTGCATGCATGCACCCAGCACCACACACACACACACACACACACACACATGTGCGTGCATGCACTCGGCACACCACACACACACACACGTGCGCGCATGCACCCAGCACCACACACACACACATATGTGCGCGCATGCACCCAGCACCACACACACACACACGCACATGTGCGCGCATGCACCAGCTATGAAAACCCAAAAGCACTTGACACCAGTGACGTGTGAGCAGGGATTCTCATGACAAGGATGACCCGGAGGACACAGGAGCTATTAAAGCCTGGAGCTCGGATGAGGCTATTTGGAAATTAATTCCATTCTAGCCTGTAACCCTAAGGGAATTAGAACAGATAAGGTCCAGACTCAGGTGGGAAACTCGAGGAGCACTCTGCCACCTTCGAAGGCACAGTTCTCTGTTGATGCCATCCCTCAGCTCAGGCACAGCTGCTTCCCTTCCCGTGACAGGCAAGCCGCAGTCAGCATAGCCGGTGCCCACCCTAATGATGCTGGAAGAAATGCTGCCGTCTTGGGAAGACCCAACCCTCCTGTGCTCGATACCACACCTCTGGAGAGACACTAGCTTGCTGTGCCTCGGTTTCACACACACTCTGTGTGTAACAGAGTGGCCCCGTCTCCCTCCCTGTGTCCCAGTCACACTGGCCTTCCAGGTCACGGGACAGGCTAGGCTCTTTCTTTGCAGAAATTCTTCCACTGCCTCTTCAGCCCCTTTATTTGGGCAAACACTGTGCATCCTTCTGACTTCAGTTTAGTTCTTCTTTCCTCAGAAAGGGCTTCCTGAACAGCCAAACTGAGGCCAAGTCCCCCTCTTTCTGCCCCCAGAGCACTCAGCACATTTCCTTCCTGGTGGTTCCATGGTGGTCAGTAACTGGTAATTCAGTTCACGTCTCAAGTCTTGTCTTCCCATTGCGGGCTCCATTGTCCAGTCATGTCCAACTCTTTGCAACCCCAGAGACTGTGGCCTGCCAGGCTCCTCTGTCCATGGAATTTTCCAGGCAAAATACTGGAGCAGGTCGCCATTTCTTCGCATTAAAGGACAATATCTCTGAGGGCAGGGCCATGCCAGCCACTTTTGCTACTGCTTTAATGAATCTTTGGTGAATGAATGAACAAATGAATTGCTGAGCAGTTGTTAGAACTAAATAAAGCAGCCTACGAAGTGCCTCATCTATTTGCAGAAGACTCTCAATAAGATAAAAACTAACATGAGTGGAGCCTTTTATCTGTAAAAAGCACTCCTCTAAGCCCTGTGACATGTTTTAACCCATTTAGTCTAACAACAACTTGAGGCTGCCAACTCTGACTTGCCCCATTTTAAAGATGAGGACAATGAGAGACGGCGACATTTACTCCTATGTCAACGTTATGCATGCCTAGTAGATCTCAGAAAGTATTAACATCAGGAGTCAACCAAGGCAGCCTTGCTCCAGAACCACATGCCTAACCACCAGGCTCTAGAGAGACCTTGGCTTCCTCCTTGCACCTTCCCTCTTGGTCCTTCTCAGCCCTAAATACCCTGGTTAGAGCCTCCCTCTCCCATGGACTCTTTCCTTATTTGCCAGCCCCATTCTCTCAATTCTGGGAACTCACATCCCCCTTCCCTGAACCCATGCATAGACAACTGAGGTTACAAAAGGCCGCCCTTGACATCAGAAGAGTCTCCACCATGCTCTGGCCCTTTTGAAGGATGTGGCAGACCTCATTTTCTTACAAGGTGAGGACACAGAATCCTGCAGCAAGGACAATCAGATCCCTCAGGACAAAAGGAACCTCCTACCCAGAAGCCTCACCTGTAAGGATACCAAGGTCACCTTCCTCCCAACATCCTGACAAGTTAAGAGCTGGATGAGGGTGCAGAGGTCTCATGGTGCAGCCGATTGTGCACAGTTACTCCGAGCCCCAGGGAGAAGGAGGAGTCAACTCAGGCCACACATGTTACCCCCACTGCTTCTTCTCCTCCAGAGGACAGCCTTGGGCACCATGAACAGCCATTGCCAAGGACACAGACGGATGAGAGGGAGGTGCGCTGAGCCCAAGCAGGCTGCCTGTCTGTCCACTGGGCGAAGCCGCTTTCCGGAGGGGGTGATGAACAGCGCCAATCAGGCGGCACTTAACGTAATTATAATGAAGTGGATGCATCTGGTCTCCGAAGGCTTCATTCACAAGGGAAATGATGAGGAAGTGATCGCTCTCTCTGCTGACCTCCTTGGGACACTTGGGAATAATCTTGGAGCCAGGAGGTTATAAAAAGAAGCTTGAGACTGGTCTCTGCCACCTATTACAGTTAGAATGTGAGGGACTGGCGCCCCTTTTCTCTTAGCATCATTTCCGTCCAAGGAAGTATGAGGAGATAAGGATTTGCATGAAAGAAAGGCTTCTTCTCTTCCTCTTAAAGACCTGCTGGCTTTTCTAATACCTTCTCCCCACTATACACACACCATTAGTCATGCCAACTGGGCATGTGGAACTGATTTCTGGCTCAGATTCCACTGGCCCTTTGCCATGTGTGTATCCACAGCCCAGGGAATCTGGTGCAAGTGAAAGAGGCTGGGATCTAGGACCCAGGACCCTTCCTTGCAGTGCTCGTACTCAGACAAACATTTCCTCAAGCAATAAAAGGCACAGAAACTCTAAGACACTAAAAAGAACTGCGTGCATACACAGTTGGGGCAAATTATGGACAAGAAGATACAAACAGATCAGAAACCCAGCTGCCACTTCTGAAGAGTGGGAGCAAAAACAGGGGGCCAGGAGCAAAAGCAGGGCACTGCGCAAGCCCTCTGCACACGCCACCACCAAAGGGGTGGGCAAGCCGCCTAAGGCACCCTTGTGGCCTGAGCCCTAGACCTCTGCCTTTTCTCACCCTATATAAGGAACCAGTCTGCCCTCGCCTGGGGAGTGAACAAGGGGACCTTTCACTTGTTTTTGCTCCCCCTTGCTGCAGCAGAGGCCCCAGTAAAGCCTTGCCTGAATTTCTTGTCTGGTGTCATTGTTATTCAGTCACTAAGCTGTGTCCGACTCTTTGTGACCTCATGGACTGCAGCACGTCAAGCTTCCCTGTCCTTCATCATCTACTGGAATTTGCTCAGATTCATGTCCATTGAGTCAGTGATGCCATCCAACCATCTCATCCTGTCTGGTCCCCTTCTCCTCCTGCCCTCAATCTTTCCCAGCATCAGGGTCTTTTCCAATGCCTTGGCTCTTCATATCAGGTGGCCAAAGTCTTGCAGCTTCAGCTTCAGCATCTTGCCTGCTTCAGCATTCCTGCCAATGAATATTCAGGGTTGATTCCTTTAAGATTGATGGGTTTGATCTCCTTGCAGTCCAAGGGACTCTCAAGCGTCTTCTCCAACACCACAGTTCAAACGCATCAATTCTTTGGCGCTCTGCCTTCTTTATGGTCCAACTCTCACATCCATATATGACTACTAGAAAAACCGTAGCTTTGATCATATGGATCTTTGTCAGCAAAGTGGTGTCTCTGCTTTTCAACACACTGTCTATTTGTCATAGATTTTCTTCCAAGGAGCAAGCAACTTTTAATTTCATAGCTTCAGTCACTGTCTGCAGTAATTTTGAAGCCCAAGAAGATAAAATCTGTCACAGCTTCCACCTTTTCCCCTTCTATTTGCCATGAAGTAATGAGACTGGATGCCATGATTTTCGTTTTTTTAATGCTGAATTTCTTGTCTGGCCTCTAATCAATTTCTACTGATTGGGAAAATTCAAGAACCTTAGTATCAAAAAGGGTAGGAATTGATCGGCAAAGTTCCAAGCTGCTCACTGTACAGACGGGAAGACTGAAGTTCAAGAAGGAAATAAGACTTTTCCAAGATCATTAACATGTAAGGCAAGTGGCTTCTGCACAAACCTGTTCACATACTCCTGGATTTCATTCTCAAAACAACCCTAGGAATATGACACAATTATTAAATTAGTTTCACAGAGGAGGAATCTGAGACTTAAAGAGGTTACTTAACTTGCCTAAGATTGAGATGTTATGTGGGGACATCTGCCCCTCTCCAAAACCATCACCCCAGCTGCTGGCTAGTTCTTAGAGGGGTGTGCCATTGGAGTTGTGCTGTGGTTTGAACGCTGAAAGATTTCGATAGGCCAAAAGTTGATTAAATCCCATCTTCTTTTACATGCTCCAGGGGGGTGCTGGGTACTGAAAGAGAGCCTGTGGTGAATGCTTTTATAAAATAAAGACACTTAGGAAAATAATCTGTCACTCTCTGATTTATCTCTTCACTAAGCTGAGCTACTCACAAACCAGGTTCTTCTGGAGCAAGCACACCAGCCCTGCTCTGAGCAGATGGACTCCCCACCGTTCTGGACAGGATGCTATGCTCTGAGGCACCAAACCCACAGATGCCTGCTTTAGTGTGAAGTACACGCGGGTGCTTCATCACCCAGAGGGCGCCTTGCTGGTGACTCTGAGATTCCACCATCTCAGCAAAGCGGATGAGACCAGAGCTCCCCATCTGGGCAGAAAAGGCCGACAGCCTCGGATTTGTGGGTGAATGGTGGTGTGGCCTGGTGTGAGGATTTGCCCATTAGGACTTTCAACATCCAATGTGACAGATCCTGTCATGTGTTATTTGAAGAGGAGACGCAAGGAGATAGAGACAAACTGTGTGTATCTCGCAAGGAACAGAGGGGAGCCAGGAGCAGAAGCTGTGAGGCAGTCAAAGCAAGCGGTGGGCATACACAGCCTAGGAGATAAGGAGGCCATTAGCAGATGGAGGCAAAAGAATCTCAGATACTCTTTCATGAATTTAGAAGAGCTAAAGGATGGCAGAAACAAGGTGCCAATTTTTATTATATCCTAACAATGGCTTTTTCTCCATGAAGCCTGAAACTGTTTTATGATTATTTCTGGACTCCGTGTTCTCCAACAGTAAAGGCAGCAGAGAACTGGTAAGAAATGAGCATTTCAAGGTCATGCAGGCTTAGGTAACAAATCCTGGCATGTGATCTGGGACCAATTTTCGGAGCTTGCCCAGACCCTCCTGGCTCATCTGAAAACGGGGAGCAATTAGAGGTACTGACCACACCAAACTTTCTGAGGATTAAATGTACACATATTTAGTAAGTGATGATCACAGAGCTTGGTCCACACAGGTTAGCTAACGTTACTCCCATTGCAACTAAAAAGAAACCTGCATTAGCTAAACCAAGTACTCCATTCTTTGAAACTTAAGCTGAAGAAAACACTCGATGTCAGCCATGCATTGATTCATTTTCTCATTCAATTTGTCCACTCATTTGAGAAGTTATTTGTCATCTTCTCTGTGCCAGACAATGTTCTAAACAAGTGAAAAGCATTGCAAAAAAAAAAAAAAAAAAAGACAAATACCTGGGCGAGGCAGACCATGGATACACAAACGTGTGATGATCAAAGGGTGAGCCCTGAGGCTATGACGAGGAAGGCCCCAGGAACAGGGTGAGATGTAAGGAAACCACGCAGACAGTCGGGGAAGAACTGTTCAGCAGTGCAAAGACCCTGAGGCGGCTCCCTCAAAACAAACCCTTATGGAGGATGATTAAAAATATATATAACAAGGCAAGACCAACACTGCTGCTGCCCTGTGTGTGTGTAGTGTGTTAGCTTACAAAAAGGATTCACTGCTACCATCGCTTGGTTCTCCCACATGCTTATGAAATTGGCTCCTCCATTTTACCAACGTGCGGACTGAAGCTCGCAGCAGGGTTTCACAAACTTGATCCTCCTGACATTTTGGGCTGGGCGATTCTTTACTGTTAGGATTTGTCCTGTGCATGGCAGGGTGTTTACCAGCATCCCTGATCCCCAGGACTAAATACCAGTAGCATTCTCTACCCCTTCTCCAGTCACGAGAAACAAATGTCTCCATTTGTCAAACGTTTCCAGGAAGGGAAAACCACCCCTAGTTGAGAACCACTGGTTTAGAGAAATGAAGTGACTGCTCCATGGTCTCAAATTAGTGCGAGCAGATTAGGTGAGATTCTGACCTGCTTTTCGGTGTCTCTGTGATCCAGTGTACCGCCGTCTTCTTCCTCCTCCTGGGGCTTTGTCTTCCTGAATGTCCCCAGCACACTGTGCTCCCAGCACAGGACCTTTGCGCTTGCTAGTCCCTCTGCCGGAAAAGCTCTCTCCTCATATATTCACAAGTCTCACTTTTTCATCTACTATAGATTTATCCTCATCTACTTAGATCTAAGTCTGTATCTACTAGTCCTTCATCTACTATAGGTCACCTCGTTGCTGAGACCTTTCCCACAGGTCCTAATCCCCTTCCTTTTGTTTCTTTCTCACTATACTCATAATGATTTTATAATATATATATAATATGGGCATGCTGAGTTGCTTTAGTCATGTCTGACTCTTTGCAACCCCATAAACTACAGCCTGTCAGGATTCTCTGTCCATGGGATTCTCCAGGCAAGAATACTGGAGTGGGTTACCATTTCCTCCTCCAGGGGATCTTCCTGACTCAAGGATCAAACCTCTCTTAAGTCTCCTAGAGGCAACTTCTTTTCCACTAGCACCATCTCGGAAGCCCATATAACATACAATATTGTATATCATTTATTCATATAAAATAGACATTTATAAAATAGTTATATTTTTATTTAATTATGTATCTTATATATTTTCTCCTTTGTTTATTTATGGTATTTCCATACTCAATAGAAAGCTCAATAAAATAGATTTGTACATATTTCACTCACTGCTTTATCCTCACCCTAATTAGTGTCTGATGGGCTTCCCTGGTGGCTCAGTGGTAAAGAATCTGCCTGCCAATGCTAGAGAGGTGGGTTCAATCCCCGGGTTGAGGAGATCCCTTGGAGAAGGAAATGGAAATCCAGTTCAGTATTTTTGCCTGGGAAATTCCATGGATAAATGGGCCTGGCAGACTACAATCCGTGGGATCACAAAGAGCTGAACACAATTGAGCAACTAGACAACAACAATTAGTGCCCGATATGTAGTAGGTACTTAATTAAAGCTTGTTGAATTAATGAATGAAAATGTAGATGGAAAAATGTTTCCTTATTTAACACATGTTTCCTGAGACTTCCTGACACAGGGGTGTTGCGCTGAACATATATCAGGAACTTTAAAACATTCAGAGCGTTTTACTCAGTAATTCTACTCCTGGGAATATACCCTGAGGAAATAAACCAGAATGGTGCAAAACAAATTTAAGTACAAAATGTTTGTTGCTGACGAAAACAAAATGGCAAGGGAGGAAAAAAGCAACTGAGATGTTCATCAATAAATCAGCTATGAGATAGTTTTACAGCAGAATGATGAACATACTGAAATATTTATGATATTTAATAAAAGTATAAGATAGAAAATTATATAGGTTTTTCTTTCAATATGTAAAAGAAGAGAAAGAGGAAACACGGTAAAACGTTACTGTGGCACTTTGATGAGGTTTTGTGCAAAATGATCATTTATACCTTATTTTTTTAAGCTTTCTAAATTTAGCGTCTATAACTTTTATAACTAGGAAGTATTAGGACAAATAAGGATCGATCTTAATTGTGGGTAGACATAGCGATTTATTGCACCCCTGAGTGGACAAAGAAACCAAAGCGGGATGAGTCCCCACGGGAGACCTGAGGCTGAACAACCTGGGCTCTGTGTGATACTCAGACCTCAAACGGGTGACTTCCAGCCATTTCAAGGGAGGCCAGGACGGGAGGTACAGAGTCCCTTGACTGCTGGGAAATTGCTCCAGCTCTGATCAATCAGGGAACAGCCTCTCCAGCCCCTGACATTTATCAAACCTCCTTCACCCTCATCTGTCACTGTGCGGTGGGGCTGCCTCGCCAGGCACAGTCTAATCAAGTCAGGATGCCCCAAGGGTCCCTGGAGACAGAGAGCAGGGGGGCTCTGAGGGAGCAGGGAGTGATGGGGGGCAGGGAGGCAGGGAGAGGATGACAAGGCAGGAGGGGGAGAGCAAGTGTTCAGAGAACGCCCGTTTGTTTTGCTATCACGGCAATTAATGCTGGGAAGTGACATTTTAAGGGGCTCTGGTGACAGCATTGGTGACATTCCTGTTGGTGATCCCATGACAAATCTCTGTCTATATCTTATTTTAGAGAGTGTGGAGACAGCTCAGAGGACGGCTGTCTGGGGATGCTGAGCTCCTGTCTGTTGGAGGCACTGCTCCCTTCAGCTTTGCCAAGCCTAGACAATCAGGCACCAGGGCCAAGGTCCGGGAGGGGCAGGGCTTAGAAATCAAAGTCATAAAACTTTGTTGCAGAGTCAGGCTCTCATCTTCCATAGCCTCGTTAACTCCGCTATGTGGTATGATGAATTGGAGCAAAAATGAGTTTTCTAACATTCTATAAGTTATCAGCTGCACTTCAAAGAAAAAGAAAAGAAAAAACTGCCTAATTCTGGATACTTTCTAGGCTAACTAGTTTTAAGGAACCTATATTTTCAAACACATCTTAGCTCTCTTTGTTCAAATGTCACAGCCTGAGAATTAGAAGGGATTGCTTAAATTGTGCCTACATCTCCTACACTGCTACACCATCCTTAACAAATGGCTACTCAATCCTCTGTGAATACTTCCAAAGACTAGGAGTTTATGACCTTTAAATTAAGATGGGGAGGCAATGTGGATGGAACAAGTTGCTTGCCAAATGATATTCAGGATATTGCAGGGATAAATACAGTGTGGCGAAATGCAGGCAGCAGTGAACCCCAACTCAAGAGATGGAGGTTTCAGTAGAGCTTCGCCCCCACACTGGCTCTGAACTGTGGGGTGTGAGTGATTTCATTTCTCTGAGCCAAGTAAAGTTCCTTCCTTCTCTCCCAAAAAGGTTCAGTAACACCCAGGGTTTATCATATACTGTTTATGAAGCCATTCTATAAATGTTCAAAGACTATATAAAATAAAGTGGCTATTACTGTTTTATACCCCTCTAAACTGTGACCTTCTAGGAAAGAACTATTTCCCATTTTGCTCTGTATCTTCTGCATTTAATACGGTGCCTTGCACATAGTAGGTGCTCAAGGTGTTCAGTAAAGATCTGTTAAATACATGAATGAGTGAGTGAGTGAATGGCTAAGTAGTAAGGGGGAGGTGTACCCAAAGAGAAGAAGCAGGAACTATACTGTCAGCTGTCTGCAAATGGCTGATAAAGGTGCCCAGGAGCCAGAAAGTACAGCAAACAGGCCCTGGAACAGTTTCCACTGCAGATTTCAAACAGTGCTTTCAACAAGGAGAGGGGAGAGGCAGTTAGGTCTAAAGACATCAGGGTACTTTGGCAGAGGAAAGTCATGTTCACAGCTTTCTTCTCTGTGTGCGGCAGAGCTGGAATCCCAGGGTACAGCCCAGTTTGAAACGATGCTGCCTACCTTGCTTTCCACTGATCCCTGGTAGCCCGGGAAGCACTCTGAAGGTGATGTCAGAACAAGAGCCGCTGTTAGGAAGGACTTTCCCCAAGTTCTCTGAGAAGCTTTTTCTGGGCCCTGGGACAGCTGGGAAGAGGAAGGTGTTGAGTTGTGGCTTAAAGAATGGGTGATCTTTCCCAGGCAGCAGAGTGGGGCAGGGGGTAGAAGCAAAAACAAACAAGGAAAGAAAACAAAAGAGACACCAAGTTCCTTTGGGAGGGCAGGTGGTGAAGTTTCAAGAGATGATGGTGCAGGGGCGCTGGTGAAAACACCACTGGGCTGGCCACAAGGACAGAGGGGCAAGACACAGAGTCGCCCAACACCGCTGCCTGTCTCGGGCGCCATTCCTAGTTCCTCCACCAACCACTTACCCTGAGTCCAATGACAGTCAGCCTTCACCTCTCCAGGCAAGAAACACCTCCAGGAAGCTGTCACAGACCCAGCGCTTAGGGATATACCTCCTTGTGGGTACCCCAGCACAACGCAGCCCCTGAGGCTGAAAGCACTTTGAACTTCAGGGGATAATCTCCTCATAAACTGTGAAATCAACTCAGGGGTTCAGACCAACATCAAAGAGATGGCAAAGAAGAACAGAAAATGATCAGAGCACACCACATGTAACACGGGAAGGATTCTTTTGCCAAACTTATTGTAGACACAGATATACACTCATTCACAAGAACATGTGTCTCCAAAGAAGACATACTGATGGCCACCAGGCAAGGAAAAGATGCCCAGTGTCACCAACTATTAGAGAAAGGCAAATCTAAACTGCCATGAGGTGTCAGAACGGTCATCATCAGAAAAGTCTACAAATAATAAATGCTGGAGATGATGTGGAGAAAAGGGAACCTTCCTACACTGTTAGTTAGAACATAAATTAGGATAGCCACTATGGAAAACAGTATGGAGGGTCCTTAAAAAAAAAAAACAACTAAAAATAGACTCCTATGATTCATCAATATTATTCCTGGGTATATATCCAGAAAAGATGAAAACTCTAATTAAGGAGATACACACACACCCCAGTGTTCTACTGTAAACAGCAGCACTGTTTACAATAGGCAAGCCATGGAAGCAACCTGAGCGTCCATCAACAGATGGATGGATAAAGAAGAAGTGGGAAATGTATATACAATGGAATATTACGCAGCCATGAAAGAAGGAAACAATGTCATTTGCAGCAACATGGATAGACCTAGAAACTGTCATACTCAGTGAAGTAAATCAGACAAAGACAAATATCATATGATGTCACAAATATCATACATGTCTACATGGAATCTAAAATATAATACAAATGAACTTACTCACAAAATTCACAGACACAGAAAACAAACTTATGGTTAACAAAGGGGAAGCCTTGGGAGGAGAGATAAATTAGCAGTTTGGGATTAATAGACACACACTACTATACATAAAATAAACAAGGACCCACTGTATAGCACAAGGAATTATATTCAATATCTTGTAATAACATATAATGAAAAAGAATGTGGAAAAGTGGAAACATACATGCCTGTGTGTAACTGAATCACTTTGCCCTATATCTGAAACCCTGTAAATCAACTATGCTTTTAAAAAAGCATATGTGTGTGGTCACAGTGCAAAATATATTTCTCATTGTGGTCAACACTTAATGAACACAACAGTAAGATACAGCTTGCTAGCATTCTAAGCCCATGTTTTCTCTCTTCTGATCAAATAAGTTGACAGGATTATATCATGCTATCTTCAGAACATGCTTGGGTTTGGGACATGCTTGAGAAGCCTTTGGGAACATGCTTGGGAATGAGACAAAGCTGAGTTCAAATGCCAATGTCTTAACTTCTGGCTCTATAACATTGAGATGAGCTCTCAAGTTTGATGATATGAATAATTTCTTTCTTACGAGATGCATGGGAAGATTCAGTAAATCGCTGATTTGAAAATACTAAACACAGTATGTATGGTTCAGAAAAAGGATAAAGGATCCATGCAAAGGTTACCAGCCTATGGAATGACACTAATCTAACCATCTGCCTCTTCATTCATATATCTATTCCTCCATCTATTGACTCAACACATATTTCAACATCTATTATGCAGGCATGAAATTAAAAGATGCTTGCCCCTTGAAAGGAAAGCTATGATGAACACAGACAAAGCATATTAAAAAGCAGAGACATCATTTTTTCCAACAAAGGCCATATAGTCAAAGATATGGTTTTTCCAGGAGTCAGGTACAGACATGAGAGTTGGACCATAAAGAAGGCTGAGTGCCAAAGAACTGATGCTTCCGAACTGTAGTACTAGAGAAGACTCTTGAGAGTCCCTTGGACTGCAAGGAGAGCAAACTAGTCAATGCTAAAGGAAATCAACCCTGAATATTCATTGGAAGGACTGATACTGAAGCTGAAGCGCCAATACTTTGGCCACCTGATACAAAGAGCTGACTCATTGGAAAAGACCCTGAGGCTGGGAGAGATTATAGGCAGGAAGAGAAGGGGGCAACAGAGGATAAGATGGTTGGATGACATCACTGACTCCATGAACAGAAGTTTGAGATGTGGTGAAGAACAGGGAAGCCTGGTACGCTGCAGCTCAGAGGGTAGAAAAGAGTCGCACATGACTTAGCGACAACAAAAAATATGCCAGTCATTCTGTTAGGCACAGAACAACGCAAACAGATCTGGACCATGATCTCACAGAATCCTGAGTCTAATCAGAGAAGCAATATATTTAATAAATTAATCCAAATAATTTTTTTTAATGTACCATTACAGAAAATAAAAGAGAAGAACTCGTAGGGAAAAGAGTTTTGTCTGAAGAAGTAGGATTTAAGCTGAGACCAGAATGATGAGAAGGAATCACCCATGACAGATTAGAGGAGGAAAGGGAGGAATTTTTTTTTTTTTTTTGCAGACAAGGACAGTAACAGCATATGCAAATGGTCTGTGGTGGGAGAAGCTTAACAAGTTTGCAGAACAGAGAGGAGGCTGAGCACAGAGGGTAGGGATCAAGAGCAATGAGAACTCTGCAAAACTTTAAGCATGAAACTGCTATGGCCAAAAGGATCATAACAGAGTGAATGCTGTGTGTGGAAGTGGAGGATAGGCATGAAAGCAGGAAGGTATGTGAGGAGAGGTGTTTTGAAGACATCAGAAAGATGGATGTGGCTTCAAGAGGGGATGGATGAGCAGAGGTGAAGATGAGGAAGCTGGAAACAGACTACCATCTCTGAGTTAAGAAATCTGAACACCCAGGTAAGGCATCGAATAAGGTGCTGACTAGGAAAGAGCTCTGAAATTTTAGAAAGCACCAGCCAAGAGTGACATTTACGTGGCATTCACAGGGGATGTCAGAAGAGTTAATAAACAGCTCCTCAGTTCCCTGTCACCCTAGAGTGATGTATTGACACCAAACAGGAGTTCCCTACACCCTTGGGGACCATTCAAAACATTCCAAAAACTGTGATCTCCCTGCTGCAAAATCCCCTCTGCCGGTTTAGAAGCTCAGAATCACTGTGCAGCAGCGTCCTGCCTTGGAGAACAGATGCTAGTTACCTATGTTCGCTCCTGAATCTGAGAGTGAAGCTAGCTCATGGGCTCTAGGCTCCAGCTACATCCCTGGGACAGCGTGAGCTCGGCACCTTCCCAAAGATCATATAATTCAGTGTGAGGTCCTGTGTTCACATCCCGGCTCGGCCCCTTAGCATGACAGCTCACGTGCCAGAGTTTGGACCTGGCTCAGATTTAAGGGCCTAGATCTGACAGATAAGAGTGCCTGATGAACTATGGAATGAGGTTTGTGACATTGTACAGGAGACAGGGATCAAGACCATCCTCATGGAAAAGAAATGCAAAAAAGCAAAATGGCTGTCTGAGGAGGCCTTACAAATAGCTGTGACAAGAAGAGAAGCAAAAAGCAAAGGAGAAAAAGAAAGATATAAACATCTGAATGCAGAGTTCCAAAGAATAGCAAGAAGAGATAAGAAAGTCTTCTTCAGCAATCAATGCAAAGAAATAGAGGAAAACAACAGAATGGGAAAGACTAGGGATCTCTTCAAGAAAATCAGAGATACCAAAGGAACATTTCATGCAAAGATGGGCTCGATAAAGGACAGACATGGTATGGACCTAAGAGAAGCAGAAGATATTAAGAAGAGGTGGCAAGAATACACAGAAGAACTGTACAAAAAAGAGCTTCACGACCCAGATAATCATGATGATGTGATCACTGACCTAGAGCCAGACATCCTGAAATGTGAAGTCAAGTGGGCCTTAGAAAGCATCACTACGAACAAAGCTAGTGGAAGTGATGGAATTCCAGTGGAGCTATTCCAAATCCTGAAAGATGATGCTGTGAAAGTGCTGCATTCAATATGCCAGCAAATCTGGAAAACTCAGCAGTGGCCACAAGATTGGAAAAGGTCAGTTTTCATCCCAATCCCAAAGAAAGGCAATGCCAAAGAATGCTCAAACTACTGCACAATTGCACTCATCTCACACGCTAGTAAAGTAATGCTCAAAATTCTCCAAGCCAGGCTTCAGCAATATGTGAACCGTGAACTTCCTGATGTGCAAGCTGGTTTTAGAAAAGGCAGAGGAACCAGAGATCAAATTGCCAACATCCGCTGGATCATGGAGAAAGCAAGAGAGTTCCAGAAAAACATCTATTTCTGCTTTATTGACTATGCCAAAGCCTTTGACTGTGTAGATCATAATAAACTATGGAAAATTCTGAGAGAGATGGGAATACCAGACCACTTGATCTGCCTCTTGAGAAATCTGTATGCAGGTCAGGAAGCAACAGTTAGAACTGGTCATGGAACAACAGACAGTTTCCAAATAGGGAAAGGAGTACATCAAGGCTGTATATTGTCATCATGTTTATTTAACTTATATGCAGAGTACATCATGAGAAATGCTGGACTGGAAGAAACAGAAGTTGGAATCAAGATTGCTGGGAGAAATATCAATAACTTCAGATATGCAGATGACACCACTCTTATGGCCGAAAGTGAAGAGGGGCTAAAAAGCCTCTTGATGAGAGTGAAAGTGGAGAGCGAAAAGGTTGGCTTAAAGCTCAACATTCAGAAAACGAAGATCATGGCATCTGGTCCCATCACTGCATGGGAAATAGATGGGGAAACAGTGGAAACAGTGTCAGACTTTATTTTTCTGGGCTCCAAAATCACTGCAGATGGTGACCACAGCCATGAAATTAAAAGACGCTTACTCCTTGGAGAAGGCAATGGCATCCCACTCCAGTACTCTTGCCTGGAAACTCCCACGGACGGAGGAGCCTGGTGGGCTGCAGTCCATGGGGTCGCTAAGAGTCGGACATGACTGAGCGACTTCACTTTCTCTTTTCACTTTCATGCATTGGAGAAGGAAATGGCAACCCACTCCAGTGTTCTTGCCTGGAGAATCCCAGGGATGGTGGAGCCTGGTGGGCTGCCGTCTATGGGGTCACACAGAGTCGGACACGACTGAAGTGACTTAGCATAGCATACTCCTTGGAAGGAAAGTTATGACCAACCTAGATAGCATATTCAAAAGCAGAGACATTACTTTGCCAACAAAGGTTCGCCTAGTCAAGGCTATGGTCTTTCCTGTGGTCATGTATGGATGTGAGAGCTGGACTATGAAGAAGGCTGAGGGCCAAAGAATTGATGCTTTTGAACTGTGGTATTGGAGAAGACTCTTGAGAGTCCCTTGGACTGCAAGGAGATCCAACCAGTCCATTCTGAAGGAGATCAGCCCTGGGATTTCTTTGGAAGGAATGATGCTCAAGCTGAAACTCCAGTATTTTGGCCACCTCATGCAAAGAGTTGACTCATTGGAGAAGACTCTGATGCTGGGAGGGATTGGGGGCAGGAGGAGAAGGGGACGACAGAGGATGAGATGGCTGGATGGCATCACTGACTCGATGGATGTGAGTCTGAGTGACCTCCGGGAGTTGGTGATGGACAGGGACGCCTAGCGTGCTGCAGTTCATGGGGTCGCAAAGAGTCGGACACGACTGAGCGACTGATCTGATCTGATCTGATCAGCCACTTTCCCCTGTGTGACTCTGGACACATGGTTTAACCCTTCCCAGCTTCAGTCTCTTGCTCTGTAAGGTGGGGCAATATCACTGCATAACTCTTAGGGCTGTTGCGATGTGTAACTGACATAATTCCTAGAAAGTTCCCAGACAGTGGTTATCACAAGTGGAGGTTAGCTGTCACCCAATGGCACCCTACTCCAGTACTCTTGCCTGGGAAACCCCACGGACACAGGAGCCTGGTAGGCTACAGTCCATGGGGTCGCGAAGAGTCGGACTCGACTGAGTGACTTCACTTTGACTTTTCAATTTCATGCATTGGAGAAGGAAACGGCAACCCACTCCAGTGCTCTTGCCTGGAGAATCCCAAGGACAGAGGAGCCTTGTGGGCTACCATCTATGGGGTCACACAGAGTCGGACACGACTGACATGACTTAGCGGCGGCGGCGGTGGCGGCGGCACTGGCTTCCTATTCAACTCTTTCATCTATCTTCCCCTCGGGGTTCATTACAAATAGCTCAATGAGATAATATATAAGACAGCAGCTGGAATCCTATAGGGACTCAAGAAAGTCCCGCCTACTCCATTCTCTCCACAAGGGTCCCATTTACCCTGAAACATTCAGATCTGTTCTGAGCAACAGTAAGTTTTAGCCTACTGGTCCATGTCAGAGAGACTGTGACCCCTCCCCATGTATCAGATGCGGACCACTGCTTGGATTTGATGCCATTTCTTTTTTTTTCTTTTCCTACTTTAGATCCTGAACCAAAGTGGGACAGTGAAGCCAAGCCTTTATTTGGCATTGCTTCACCTAAGAATCACTGCTCGAGTAACCATGAAGACTGACTTCTGACAAAGAAAAGAATTTGGGCTAATCAGAAAAGAAAATCAAAAGTGAAAACTGCATATTTAAAATGAAGGCAACTATTATATTTATACATACACACACATATATATCTAAAGCCCAGAAAGGTCCATGAATAGTATATGAATTATCAAGGTGATGGAGTAGTGGGTGGTTTGTGCAGATTTGTATAGAAGATTTACAGGCCCCCTTGAGAGTACAAAACAAATTCTAAAGTGAATACTTGTGGTGGCACTTCCCCAAATTGTAAATATGTAATCTGTAATTATAAGTGTGCAATGTGCACCCTTTAATACAGAGATTCTGCTTTTAGGCATCTGTTTTATAGAAATAGCCTTAAATTTTGCAAAAATATGTATGTGTGTGTGTGTACAAGGATGTATACTGACTCATTGTGAGTGCAGCAAATTGAGATGATGGTCAGCAAAAATGAAAAGTAGAGCAAATGCTGGTGTGATTGGTGTGTTCCAATCCTAGAAACTTATAGAGCTTTCCAGAAGAAGACAGGCGTGCAGGGCTGACTCAGAAAGATGCTTTTCACACACTGTTTGGTAAACTATGAAACTGCTGCACAATGCTATGCATGGCTGAGATAGCCCTATTACTGTATATCTGGGTGAAAAAGGCATATATCTTATCTATACCATATACATAAAACACACACATTCCATATGTAGGTATGCTGGAAAATATGCTAGAAGATTATAAATCAAACTATTTTCAACGATTAGCCTTTGGGTCCCATTAGTAGGATGGGGTAGCAGGACAATGGAAGGGTTTTTAGTTCTTATTTTATGCAACTCACACCCCTTCCTTCCTCCCTCCCTGACTTCTTTCTTTTCTCTCTCCTTTTCCTTCTCTCACTCCTTCCCTGCACTCCCCTCACATCCTTCTATCACAAATAGTATGCATTTTTTTCCCAATAATAAAACAAAATTAAGAAAACCCCATATCCATTCAGCCATACCCTACCCTGTCCCTTAATAAAGTGATAAATCTGTTATTTTAATTTCCTTGAGCTTCCATGCATAATATTCAGGAAAGGGAAACATAAATTTAAGCATGGATAAGGAGAATTGGAATTAAAATGCATCAAGTTTCTGTTATGGACCCAACGCAATGCTGAGTAGTCACATATTGACATGATTAAATTCCCAGCAACTGGCTAAGGTGATATCAAGGGTGATGCTTGCAATACCTAAGAATGTCTAAAGTACAGGAATTAACCAGCAAGATGAGCTGCCAATCATAATCCTGGAGAAGCAGTCTAAAGCTGACCTGTTCCTAGATGGCACGGACCTCAGGAGGGTCCTTAGGATGGGGTGTGATGGCCAGGCAGCGGGAGGCCATGGGAGTGGGGCATTCAGGGCAGCAAGCTTCTTAATGACTGGCAGAGAAGAATTTCAGGGCTTAACAATGGGTATGCATTGGCTGAAAGTCAGCCCACTCAGTATAGTGCTCTTGGGGTACTGGAATCCAGGCTTTGTCTCTTGATAAAGAAAGCTTCTCCCTCTGCCTCCAGGTTATCCCCCTATTACCTGAAGGTCCAAGCTGCAAATAACACGGGGTGCTCAAGTGTGATGAAGTAGTTTGAATCCATGGACAAATTTTAAGTGTGAGAGGTGTAGGTGGGGCTAGCCCTTGGCAATATAATTTCATCCCCTCTGGGGATGACTTTTATAGGACTTGCCCAGCTCCTGATACCTGTCTGCTCTGGACAAAATAATAGTTGTTCCGTCCCTGGGATTCTCCAGGCAAGAGCGCTGGAGTGGGTTGCCATTTCCTTCTCCAACGCATGAAAGTGAAAAGTGAAAGTGAAGTCAATCAGTCGTGTCTGACTCCTAGTGACCCCATAAACTGCAGCCTACCAGGCTCCTCCATCCATGGGATTTTCCAGGCGAGAGTACCGGAGTGGGGTGCCATTGCATTCTCCTATAGTTGTTCCCAGGTCCCCCCATAAAGAAAGAATCTAATGAGTCTCTCCAAGGACCACCCGAGGCAACAGGAAGCATATTCAACCTGAGCTGTTGCTGCTGTATGTTCCACAATCTGCCAGCAGAACTGTCCCTCTTCTGTCCAGGCAAAGAGGTTCTAGGAGCTCAGAGGCCACAGCATGGCAACCACAGCCCCTAGCCACCACCTTTGCATGGACAGGGTGACCAGTATCCTGTCTGGACCCAGGAAAAATGCGTCTCCTACTTTCTTCTTGCCCATGTGTCTTCTTTCCCCAACCTTATCACATCTAAGGGCAGCTGGGTAGAGTTTTAAATGAAGTGCTTGGTTTTATTCCAGACTGAACTTCATTTTAAAACAAAGTCAGAGGAATAATGTGGTCAGATGAAAACGGGTGAGATGAAGGCATGAGTTGGCAGGTGGCAAAGAGGTGTGCCAGGACCACGCAGGCAGTGCAGACAAGAGCAGGGCCCCGAGCCCACCTTCTCATCCCCACCCCACCAGGCGGCCTTTGCAAGGATTGGGTCTTATTTCTCATGCATTCACCACTCGTTCTCTTTAAATTTCTCTTGTACACGTCTCATCTGAAGTTGATTTCAGAAAATAAGCGTCTGGCTTTGTTATCGTTTAGATAGAATTCTGCTTGAAAGAAAGCACAAGGGACGAAGTTATCTTTAAGACGTGCTGCAGTGCAAAGCTGAGAGTGGGCAGACTCTACAGGCCCCGAGGAGGAGAGGAGATCACAGCACCTCCCCTCTCTCAGGAGTGCGTCTCCTGTATCCTCTGGATCCAGCATGATTCGGTTCCCTGCGCAGTCTCTGTCATTCAAGAATCAGGAATGCGTGCTTTGCGCACATGAATAACGGACATGTCCGACAACCGAAAGGGCAAGCCTGGGGGTTCTCTTTAAGGAAGACAAGACCTGGAAGGCCCCAACTCCCAGTGAAATGGGCTGTTAGCATGATGCCACGTGGGCCATTCTGAGCATGACAGCTAGCGACAGTAAGGGTGCTCTCTGGCCAAGAGGTCGGGGCTCTTACCTGGACTCTGCCATGCCCTGGGAGAGACCCAGGACGGGTCAGGCTTCAGCTTCCATTTCCCAGGAGGCTTACTGGAATTTCTTTTTAAAAAAATTTTTACACTGATTTGTTTCCCCCCCTACTACAACACGAATCAGCCATAATTATACATATGTTCCCTTCCTTTTGAGCCTGACTTTCCCCTCATCCCACCCCTCTAGTTCATCACAGAGCTCCAGACTGGGTGTGTTACACAGCAACTTCTCACCAGCTATTCGTTTTACACAAGACATATATATATAGAGAGAGAGGACGAAGATGAGATGGTGGGATGAGATGACAGAGGATGAGATGGTTGGATGGCATCACTGACTCGAGGGACATGAGTTTGAGCAAGCTTCGGGAGTTGGTGATGGACAGGGAAGCCTGGCGTGCTGCAGTCCATGGGGTCGCAAAGAGCCAGACACAACTGTGACTGAATTGATTTGTTGATGCTATTTTCTCCATTTGTCCCACCCTCTCCTTCCTCCGTGGTGTCCAAAAGTCCATTCTCTACCTCTGTGCCTCCATTCCTTCCCTGCAAATAGATTCACCAATACCATCTTTCTAGATTCCATATGTATGCTTTAGTGTACTGTATTTGCTTTCCTCTTTCTGACTTACTCCACTTTGTATAACAGACTCTAGCTCTCTGCTGGGTTCTGGTCATCACTACTAATGGCCTCAGACAACATTTTGGTTTCTAGAGTCCCCACATTTGAGGACAGTGAGATAGCTCAAGGCCTGGAACTGAGAACTTGGGGCTCTAGCCAACGCTTGGATTTATTCAACTGACAGAATCATTCAGCCAACAGGCATTTTCAGAGCACCTATTAGGCATTAGTTACCGTGCTGGACATTAGTGAAACTGCCCTTGCTTTCAAAAGTCACGGGGCTGGAATGTACATCATGATGACTAGAGTTAATAATACTCTATTGTATATTTGAAAGTTGCAAAGAGAGTCAAGTTCTCATCACAAGAAAAATGTTGTCACGCTGTGAGGCCATGGATGTTAACTAGGCATTGTGGGGATCATTTCTCAACACAGACAAATACTGAATCACTGTATACCTGGAACTAATGCAAGATTGCATGTTAATTATACCTCAATAAAAAAAAAAAAGAAATTAAAAAAAAAAGTCTCTACATCTAGAGTAGGAGACTGAAAGAGAAACTGATTATTATTGAACAGTGGTAAGTGATAAGCTCAAAGTAATCACAGCCCACTCCAGGAACTGAAAGAGGTTCTAGACCTCTCCTCTTGGCCAGGCTGGGGAAGACTGTAGTGTGAAAAACAAATCCCACTCTAGGGAAACTTCTTTGGGGTTTGCAGTGCATTTATTATTTGAGCCCCACAGCAAAACTATGATGGGTAGAAGAAGTTAGTCACTCAGTTGTGTCCAACTCTTTGCAACCCCATGGATTGAAGCCCACCAGGCTCCTCTCTCCATGGAATTCTCCAGGCAAAAATACTGGACTGGGTAGCCATTCCCTTCTCCAGGGATCCGCCTGACCCAGGGACTGAACCCCAGTCTCCTGCATTACAGGCAGCTTGTTTACCATCTGAGCTACCAGGGAAGTCCATGAGATGGGCAAACTGGTTGCTAATTCACCCATTTTCCATATAAACACAGTAGGGCTTAATAAATTAGGCTGCAAAAGTCCACATCTAGGAAAATGGGATGATGCTTTCTGTCATATCCAAGTGACTTTCTTCTTTAGACAAGAGAAGCAGGGTGCTATGACTTGATAGCATGGCTCCTGAATAACCTCACTCTCTAGGGCCATCTTTCTTGTCTGACATTCACTGGACATTCTTTACACGAGAGGCACTGTGCTAGGCAGCGGTGTGAAGAATGAAACCAGTGCAGACTGTTCTTGTTCTAAGATGAAAAGTCACATGAAAAATGATAAACAATGTTTGAGAAAGTGAAGAATTGAGGAGACTGTCAGTAAACCAACAGTTCAAAGACAGAAGAGATCACAGCGGAGAAGGGAAATGATGTGGACATTCCAGGGCACTGAGCAAACAATGGTGGCTGGCACCTAGAGGGAGGCAGGCAGGGAACAGGGAGCTGGATTAGGGATCATCTTAGGAACCCAGTGAAGACCGAGGGCCTGAGGTCTACAGATACAGCTCTCAGGGATTCAGCATGTACCATATCCTAGGCCTTGTTCTAGGTACTTGGTGTACATTGATTTTTATATTTAATCCTTCCAAAAATTCTTCAATGAGGAGTGTGAGACTTGGAAGATTGAATTCCCATTTTTCTAGGCTGTTCAGCAAACAAAGGAGACAAGATTTGAACTCAGGTCCAACAACTCCAAAACTGTTGTCTTACTTACTGTACCCACTCTCTTCCCTCCCTAGGTTTCTAAGCTTGACAAAAATGTCTCCTTTTTAAGAAGTTCCTAAAGTTCCTATTTTCCACTGAGCATCATGGAAAGATGGATCTGAGAGAAAAGACCTTGAGTGCAGGAGGAAAGAATGTTAAGTTCACAGCTCAGGACTGGTCCAAGCAGTGATGATTTCTTTTGGCTCACAAACAGGAGTAGTTCTAACACTAGAGCCTCTGGGCCAAACCTTGAACACGTCCCCATCACCAGGGTTATAAAGACAATATAGGGGGGAAAGAGGCAGAACAGTGATTCTATAGCATTTACCTAAAGGAAAAATAGCCAAATCTCATCTATAAACAAACTGGAAGCATAAACACTGAAAAAAGACAAATATAAGCACATCCTCTACTCAGGTCCAAATAATCCATCGTCCTCCAACAGAACAATGAGAATGGGTCTTTGCAATAGCATATATGAAAAAGAGTGAGAGGTTTTAATCATCAGAAAGTCAACTACAAGTCAGCAACAGCTGCAAAAACACAAATGTGACTCAAGCTGCATGAACAGAAGCAGAACACCAGACAAAAGGAGGTGAAAATTGCATTTTTCTCAACACAGGAGCATTCCCACCTTGAGGAAGAGAGTGTCACTTCTGGTGTTACACTCCAAGACATGAAAAATTAGAATCTCCATTTAGAGGACAGTGACCAGAATGGCGAAATGTCTGAAAATATGTCACATCAGAGTGGCAGAGAAACTGGGATTATTTGTTGATATTGATTTCTAAAAGTTACCAGGTGCCTTTTTTCCTCCCTGTTGTCATATTTCCCAAGAGCTGTCTTGGAGAAGGACATTTCAGATTCAGTTTCTGATATGGAGAGCCAGAGAAGCAGACTGCAACCCAGTCTAAGGAAAAACCTTCCAACAGTAGGGTCTGCAAGT
Source organism: Tragelaphus eurycerus (assembly GCA_935064755.1). Lineage (NCBI taxonomy): Eukaryota > Metazoa > Chordata > Mammalia > Artiodactyla > Bovidae > Tragelaphus > Tragelaphus eurycerus. The sequence goes on from CAKXYN010000083.1 coordinate 4,387,426, forward strand.
GAGATCAGCTCTCTCCTGAGTAGTGAGAAGGCCAGCCAGGGAGGCAATCAAGAAACACTAAAAGATGCTGGACTACATAACTTCTGACGCTCCGTAAAACTCTAATTCCAAGAATACTAACAATCTCCCCCCTCCCCCCCCCCCCCAAGGAATCAAGAAGGAACTCTGAAAACCCAACAGAAGTTGGCCATAAATCAAAATGGCTTATCCCAGAAAACACTTCCCGTGTTCTCCTACCATCCAGCTCCTGCGCCTCTCCCCAGCTCCCTAAAATGCCCCCCTCCGCCCCACCCCCGGGAAGGTGGGAGGCAACAAGGCAGACTCACCTTTCTTCTCGAAGTCACCCTTCTCTTCCCCTGGTCGGCCCAGGCTGTCCAGGCTGTGGGTCGCCTGGCTGCCGAACTCGTCCTCGCGGGAGACGTGGTTGGCCCGCCGGGGCAGCTCGTCCTCCTCCTCGTAGTCGTAGTCATCCAGGATGGGCGTCTCGCGGATGGGCACGCCGATGACCGAGTTATGCGCCTGCAGCCGGGAGGAGCGGAAGCTTTCCCGCGCTGGCGGGCCCAGCAGCACCGACGGGATGTAGTGAATCTCGTGCGTGGCTTCCGTGCTGGCGCTCTTCTGGGGGATGCGACGCCGCTTCTGCCAGCGCCGCTGGGCGTACAGCGCCACCGTGAACACCAGCAGCAGCAACAGCAGGGCAATGAGGCCACCCTGGAGCGGGAGGGAAGAAGGACACGCACGTGGACCGCTGTTCTTTGGGCTGGAGTGCCAGAGGGGGGTCCACCACATGCAGCCCACCATCCCTGGGTTTGGCTCTCAGAGCCTCCGGAGTCCACGGAGTGACACGGTTTCCAAACCTGGCCTTCTCACCAACAAGCTGTGTGACCTTGGAGAAACTGCTTCACCTCTCTGAGCCTTGCTTGTCACTTGTATAATGGTCAGCAAGAACCCCTGCCCTTCCTTCTTCAGGAAGTCCCCAAGAGGAACAAATAAGCTGGGTGATGGGCATGTCAGAGAGATGCATGCCGCTAAATACTAGGGTGGTGGCTTCACATCTAGAGTGTCTGAGTCCCGACTCTGCCTCTCAGACCGCAGGACATTTGAGCACACCCTCTCAGCCTTGCTTCCTCGTCTCTAAAAAGAATCCACGTAGGGCTCAAGGGACAGCAGTCTTTTGTTCCATCCTGCTGGGTATACACAAGTCAGACAATTTCTGTGTCATCTATACTTTTATTATCAGAAACACTGGCCTTTTTAATGTTGATTCCCCACAGGGGGCCTAGGACAAAGTAGGCGCTTCATAAATATTTGTTGAATGAATGAATGAACACATGCGCTCTTCTAGGGCTCCTTTCATCAGGAGTTTAAGGCACACTGAAGTTTATTTTTCTCTAATACATCCAACTGGTAAATATTTGGTTGAGTCTGCATACCATACATTAAATTGAAATAGGTAAAGTGTTTACGAACGGATCTTACATGATTCATGAGACTCATGAAATACTCTGCTCCATGAGCTCCTCCAGGGCAGGGGTGTTTCTAAAGCCCATCTAATGGCATTGAAACATGTATAATATCATATATGAAACGAGTCGCCAGTTCAGGTTCGATGCATTATACTGGATGCTTGGGGCCGGTGCACTGGGACGACCCAGAGGGATGGTACAGGGAGGGAGGAGGGTTCAGGATGGGGAACACATGTATACCTGTGGCGGATCCATGTTGATATATGGCAAAACCAATACAATATTGGAAAGTTTAAAAAATAAAATATATATTTAAAAAAATAAAGCCCATCTATGTTGCCCACAGCACCTGTCAAAGGCCGAGGTGGAAGACCTGTATTCTCCTCGCCTTCCTTCTTTCACTCTGCCAGAAGCATCCCCAGCTGCTCGGATAGCTGCTTCTCTTCTGTATATACTGTGCTTTTTGCCTGGGAGATTCCAGGCCACTATGTGGAGTCCCTGCTGTGTAACCACAAGAGTTGGGGAGGACCATGCCTGTGGTTAGGAGGAGAGGGGTGAAGAAATCAAGAGACTCTGAAGCTCAGATGCTGAGTAGCAGAGCAAGCTCTGAGCCTCAGAGTGTCAGAGTGTGAGTGTGAGTGTGAGAGAGAGTGTGTGTGTGTGTGTGTTGGCTTTTTGCTTTAAAACCTGTATTCTTTCGACCATACTCATTGGCTGATTGTTCTGCCTTGACTCATTAAAGGCAAGGGCAATTTCTGAAAACCACTTGTATAACATCTAGCAAAGATGACAGATGTTAACTAACCCTGAACGGATTATCTTGGTGGGGAGATGACTGCGGTTAAGCATACCTGTTTAGGCTAAGAAGAACATCATTTACTAAAATGATTCAGCCGTCCTGTTGACGAAAAATGATGATTCTTTTTTTCAAGTCCTTCAGCTCTCTAAGCTAGAATTCATCACCTCCATGGGGAGTGGGTGGCGAGTGGGCTCGGAGGTGGCCAGGGCTGCAGGCATGGCTGACAGCCCTGTTTTGACTCTGGCAATGAGTTACTCTGGGATCCCCAGGAAGGTTTCTCTGGATGTCAGAACTCAGAAGTAAATATACAAACCAAACAAAGCTCTAAGTACATGTATTTCTGTGTGTGGGTGGGCACAGGCTGTCTAGTGTGCGTGAAATGTGTGTGTGGCACCACTGGAGCCCCAGAAAAATAAGAACACACCCCTTTCTCCTCCGCAGAACATATAATAGAGACTGCTTTAGGTCTAGAAGTCATGTGTGATGTGGTATTGTCAGTTTTTTTGCATCAGAGATAAGAAAGGCAAGAGACAGAGGGTGGAGTGTGGAGGGAAGAGATGATAAGAAAGATGAGTGAGGAGGAAAAAGGAGGCAAGAAGAACCCTATCACTTCATATAAAAACCAGCAGACCCGCCCCTTACTATTTTTAATGTTATTTTATTTAATCTTCAAGACAATCCTCTGTGATAAGGGATTATAGGTTCCATTCCATAAATGAAATGAGGAAAAGTCAGAGAGGTTATGTAATTGCTTAAAGTCACACAGGCTTTGATCCTAGGTCCAGCTGGGAATAAAAAGCAAAATGTGATGGAGTAGGAATGTGAACCCAGCTCTTCACTGCTTAGCCAGTGGCTACTGCATAGCGATTCTACAACCCAAAGGGGAGGAAAGGAAAAGTGAGAAAGATGGTGAGGGTGCACAAAGAAAAAGGGAACCCCAGGAAGGGGACGGAAAATGCGGTTTGCAAATCCAGGATTCAATGGGCACGTCTCAAGGCAGCCTCTGCAGTGAAGACTTTAATTTTGCTCCATGGTTGCCTGATTCATCCCTTCTCATCTTTGGTTGTTTCGTTCTCTGTAACCCTCCCTGCAGACCTTCCCTGCTCCCAGAGCCCTTCATCCCCACTCTGCCCACTCCAATTATGGGTGTGTGGCCCTGTTCTCAGACCCAGAACCAAAACTGACCTGGGAAAGATGAGGCTTAACCAACCTGTCCACAGGCAATTACCGTATCACATCATATTGGCTCTCTTCCCCCATCAAATCCCAACAACCCTCCCAGGTCACCCATGCAGTGCTGGATCAGCTCATAAAGCACCTCGGGGAACTCCTGTATCGTGCAAAGAGGCCAAGAGCTGACCTCTGAGTGACACAGTTTTAGTCCAGGTTCTCCTACTTAGAGGCTGCGTGACCTTGACTAGGTCACTACCTTTCAGAGCCTTGGTTTCCTCATGGGTTATATGAAGGCAGTATTCAGTAGCACCTCAATGAATCATTGTGAGGCTAAGTGAGATGCCCATAGAGTATTTAGTGTTGTGTGGGGCACATGTAACTGCTCACAGCTACTGTTATTGTCAACAGCATTCAGGAAGTACATATTTAATGCTGAATGAATGAATGAATGATTGACCTTTTGCCCCTGATGGCTTCCCTGGTGACTCAAACGTAAAGAATCTGCCTGCAATGTGGGAGACCCAGGTTTCATCCCTAGATTGGGAAGATCCCCTGAAGAAGAGAATGGCTATCCATTCCAGTATTCTTGCCTGGAGAATTCCACAGACAGAGGAGCCTGGCGGGCTATATACAGTCCATGGGGCTGTAAAGAGTCATACACAACTGAACAAGTAGCACATGATATTACCTCTGCCCCAGGACGCTCATTCTGCAAAACTTGTCATGGATTCCCAAACCCTTCTCAATCTAGACCAAACACTTCAATGAAAGTGAAAAGTGAAAGTGAAGTCGCTCAGTCGTGTCTGACTCTTTGCAACCCCATGGACTGTAACCTACCAGGCTCCTCTGTCCATGGGATGTTCCAGGCAAGAGTACTTGAGTGGGTTGCCGTTTCCTTCTCCAGGGGATCTTCCCAACCCAGGGATCGAATCAGGTCTCCTGCACTGCAGGCAGATGCTTTACCATCTGAGCCACCAGGGAAGCTGAACACCTCGATATGCTCTCTCATTTAGCTTCACACCTGTGAATGTTAGGTATCCTGTCCTATGTTATGTGAGCAAAGAGGCCCAAAGACAGGAGGCTGTTGACGCAGGTAGTGTGGTTGAACTTCATCATGGATTCACAGTTCTGCTTGGGGTGGGAAGGGCCAGGTGCTCAAGGTGTAATCAGCCTCACTTCTGCTTCCTCAACTTACCTGGGCAACTTCAGACACAGATTTCCCAGCACAGAGAACCCCCAGGAGGAGACAGCAGAGGGAGACCCCCCACCTCCCTCACTCCACTTTGATGGAAGCTGAGCTTGGGACCTTTAGCTTCATGATCTGCCGACTCATTTGATGTGACCCCAAGCCAGTGGCTCCAACCCTCTTATTGGGGTATAGGGTCCCTGCCCCTCATTCCCCAGCCTCTCCTGACCTTTGCGCCCACCAGCTAAACTCTCAGCTAATCCAATGGCCATCTGGCTTCCATTATAGATCAGGATTTCACTGTGAAAACTTGGGCCAAAGAGAATTCCAGGGATCAAGGGCTCACAGTACCACTGACCCACTGAAACAGACACCCCCCAGGCTGGGCGCCTAAAGGGCTCCGGGGGCCTCACCCAAGACACAGTAGCAGCTCAGGTGATGTTTCTAGCACCACTGACCAGCCCTATCTTCCTTCCTAGACCCTAAAGGAGTGGTGGGTTAGGCTCAGAGCAGGCAGGAAAAGGTTCTGAATTCAAGTTCACTCGTGTGATCTTGAATTTCCTTGTTCACCCACTGTGTGATCTCACATTTCCTCGATGCCCTCCAGACCCTCACTTCACTCATCTGTAAAATGGACTTGGCACTACTTGGAATAGTATAGCACACAGTTAGGGCCAAAGGCTGGGGATCAGAGAGACGTCTTTATAATCTCACGCTATCACATAAAAACTGGGCAATCTTGGACAAAGGGCCGAACCTCTCTGAATCACAATTTTCTCATTCACAAAATTGTGTAAAAAGTGTCCTTATCCAGGGAGGCTAGATGTGAGTTCACGGATGTGACGTGTGGCGCTCAGGGCCTAGCACATGGAGACCCACGACACTCATTCGTGGTGCCCACAAGGTTGTGTAAATGAAATCGGGACAGTGCTGCGACGGCCCTTGCAAACTGAAGCGTGCTGTGCACAAGCAAAGCGTTGCAAGAGAAGTGTGTGGCCACCTCTGTTCTTTGGGACATCCCACCCAAAGAAAGCAAAAGAGTATCTCAGGGGCAGGGAGAAACTACGGCCTACATCCACCAGGAAAGGTCCAGGCCGCTGCACCGCTCCACTCCTGAGGGTCTGGACCCCCACGTCCCGGCGGTCTTCCTTCAGGGCAAGCAAACAAAAGCAGGAGCTGATGCTGGAAAGGGGGGCAGGGACAGAGTGTCCAGCCACCGAGTCTGCCCACCAAGAGCAAACACAGACCCCAGCAGGGAGCAAACGCTGCAGGGTGAGCAGGGAGCACAGGAGGGAGAGGAGGATGCAGGCAGAAGGCTGTGGACTGTTAGAAAGCAAGTTAAGAAGAATCCAAGGCTCGAGAGGGTGGCAAGCTGAGGTCCTGTTGGCCTCAGGGACAACCCGATGCCATATCCAATTTGGACAATGTGTTCCCTCTAGGGCAGCCAGAGACCAACAAGATCGGAGAAGCAGCAACAAGTTCCAGAAATAAAAATCCCAGTCTGTTGGTTGCTGCTGCTAAGTCGCTTCAGTCGTGTCCGACTCTGTGCGATCTCATAGACAGCTGTCCCTGGGATTCTCCAGGCAAGAACACTGGAGTGGGTTGCCATTTCCTTCTCCAATGCATGAAAGTGAAAAGTGAAAGTGAAGTCGCTCAGTCGTGTCCGACTCCTAGCAACCCCATGGACTGGAGCTTACCACGCTCCTCCATCCATGGGATTTTCCAGGCAAGAGTACTGGGGTGGGGTGCCATTGCCTTCCCCGATGGTTAGGGGTCAGTTTCTGAGAGACTGCAAAAACCACAAGCCTTGGGTGATGACTTTTACCTTCTTCTTATGGGGCTGAAGATTTCACTAAACTGCCAGGCAGGAAGTGGGAAAGATAGGGGAGAAGGAGTGTGTGTTCCCATTTGTTCTGGAACGTTCCCTACCAGAAGCCTCTCTAGAGCAGGACCTGCCCACTTTTCTTCTGTTACTGACACTGGGTCTCAGCTCTCAGTTGAGCCAGGCATGGGTGAGGGTGGGTGATGTCAAGGGCAAACTGACGAGATGGGGTAACCAGGTATCGCTGGGGCATTCAGGCCTGTGTGGGGGTCCCTGTCCCTGCTTGCCCTTGGCCATGACAAGCTGGCTAAGACAGTCTACTTCCTTGTACTACAATAGCTTCACCTACAAAATGTGCTGATTGGTCCCAATGTGAAAGGTCAAGTAAGGCTAAGGATGAAACAAGACAATAAAAGATTAGGATGAAAGGTCTGGCTCCACCGATAAACACCGGCCTCAGCCTTTGAGTTGCTCTAGTCCTCCATCCCAAATCCAGTCCTTCCATGCCCTTCCCCTTTGCTTGAAGCCCTTTCCTGACTCTGCTCCCTCCCACTCCCATAATAATGCCCACATCCCCAGCCTGGCACCCAAGTCCCTTCGTGTCTAGGTCTCAGCTTCCTTCTCAAGCCTCCCCTACCCCCAAATCCTACCTCATATCCAGTCCAGGAGTTGTGCTATATCATTAGTGTCCCCTCAGATTGCAGTGCTCTGAGAGCTTCCCCAAGGGCTCCTCCCTCAGTCCAGAGCTCTGTCACTCATTCCCTGTAGTGGTTCCCACCCAGAACTGCAAAAAGCGGTTTTACTTGGAAATAGGGTCTTTGCATTTGTGATTAATTGAGATGAGGACATACTGGACTGGGTGGGCCCTAAATGCAGGGACTGGTGTGCTTATAGGAAGGAAGGAGCAAGGACCTACTGAATAGCACAGGGGACCCTGCTCAACGTTATGCAGCAATCTGGATGGGAAGGGAGTTTGGGAGAGAATGGATACACGCACAGGTTTGGCTGAGTCACTGCTCGGCACCTGGAACTATCATCACGACATTGTTAGCTATACTCTAAAATAAAATTAAGTTTTTTAAAAGGAAGGAAGGGACACACACACACACACAGCCATATAGTGATAGAGACAGAGACTGGCTGGATGCCTTTATGAGCTAAGGAAAACAAAAGATTGCTTGCAACCATCAGAAGCTACTGGGAGGCATGGGACATGTTCTCAGATTCTTCCTCAGACCCTCCAAATGAGCAGACCCCAATGACATCTTGATCTGGGGCTTCTGGCCTCCTGATCCCAAGAGAATAAATTCCCACTGTTTTAGCACCTGCTCCCAAACCCAGTGTATGGTGATTAACTATCACAGCCTGGGAAACGGATACACTCATCTTCATCTGCTCATCTCAATGCACCCAGCCATCTCGGCTTGGCCATCACATCCTCGGGGAGCATCTTTGCCTCTGCAAGCTGGGATGAGGTTGCGCCCTCCTACCACTCAAATCCCATGGCTGTCAGTTATCTGGCTCCACTGCTACAACCTAACAGTCTGGTCGACCATTTTCCCACTGGAGTTTCTAAGCTTTCATTTATCCAGCCTAAAATGTAGAGCTTGGCCCAGGAAGGTGCTTAATGAACACCCAGAAGCCTAAAACTTGCCCTGACTTTGCCTGAGGAATGTAAATCTGGCAGCCCCGGTACCAGCTCTGACTTCAGTGTCCAGAGGACACCTTATCAGACCCGGGACGGCCCCTCCTTGCGGCTCTGCCTTTATCCCAGTGCTCAAGCCTCCAGCTGGTTTACTTACATACATGATATCAAACACCAAAAAACACACAGAGGTGAAACATTCAAAGCACCCTCAAAACCGCCCCACTGAGAGAGCCTTCTGAAAAGTCAAACTGAGAACTCCATAGAGCCTGGCCCCATTTTAATCTATTTTTCCTGTTAAAATATCCAGGCACGGGAGAAGGAGCCAGAGAAAGGAAAGAAAAGGATAATGTGAGAAATGCTTTATTTGACAATGTGTCATTCGGAAACTGATTATTTCTGTCTTCGGCCTTTTTAATATTCCCTCACAACGGCCAAGCCGCAAAAGGATTTGGTATTCTAAGACTGGATTTATAATACTCTGTTTGGTGGTGATAAGAACACGGGCCTTTAATCCTCGGAGCTGTGAACATGCATATTCTCCCAAGTAATGTCCTTCCCTTCCCGTCACTTGTGTCTGGTCCCAACAGCTAGCCCCAGCATGGCCGAGGCCTGCTGACCCACTGGGGGTTCTGCGCCATATGCTGGGTGACAGTTAATCAGCAAAGGGGCTGGGCCTTCAAGTTCTCTGGGATGTCTTCTTCCAGGCTTCAGACTGTGCATAAACTGGAGGGAGTATAAGAGAACAGTCCAAACCCTTAGTGCTACAGATGAGGAAACAGGCTCAGAGAATGACAGTGACTTGCCCAGAATCACAGAACATCCTGAAATGGGCTTTGGAGGCAGAATATGCAGCCAGCGCTCCCCAAAGCTGCTAAGAAATCATGACTCCTGATAGCTTGATCTACAAAATAGTTCCTTTCTCCAAACGTTCTTTCTCTCCATCCTTTGCCCCCATCACAAGTGCCTTTCACCAGGTCAGTGCAGCCTGAACCACCTCCCAGGCTTTATTCCATCTCCCTCACTGTTCTCAACCCATCTTCTATTATAACTAAGGCACAGCTGGAAACAAGGCCCCTCCCTATCGAGGAAGCTGGGAAGTCCTGCAGTGTGACAGTTCACGTTCATCAACCACTTAGATCTCAAAATGTATGGCTTTGAGACACCCTTCTCAGAACGTGCGCTTCCTGAATCGGTGCCACCGACTCTGCCGAGTGCCGACCTGGGCGGGAACCAGGCCAAGTGTCAGACCACCTGGGACCTCACTGCTCCTATGCGGTGCTCTGGGGTCTCCTCTGCCTGAAAGGTCGCTCTCACTGCTATCCCTCACCTCCACATCTGTAAGCTGACATACCAGCCAGGCTTCATGGCTATCTCCAATATACTCTCCGTGGGGAACTCCTCGGGGGCTTCCCCATCCGCAGCCTTAGCCAGAAGGAATTGCTCTACCTTCTGGATCCCCAGAATATTTCGTCTCAACCCTCACTTCAGGAACTTTAGCATTTTCTGGCTTGCATTAGAGCTTTAGCATTCCCTACTTTGTCTTAGAGTTACTGATGCTCAAGGTCCCCTACTGCTGAGATGATTATACCCATAGCACAGACGGAAAAGCAGAGGCTCAGGAGACAGACTTCCTTGAGAACACACAATAAGGTGGCAAATGCATGCAACAAGGCCTCCCAGCGGGGCCGCTTCCAGGGAAACTGCAGGCCCGCGCTCTCACAGACTGGGGACGGCCACTGGGCCTCGAGGAGAATATGATGATGACATAGGCCAGAAACATATTGCCAAAGGCCTGGTCAATCTTTACGCATTAAGGATCCGAGACTTATTTTTTTTCAGCAACAGAGTGGCGTGATCACACTGTGTGGGGAGACTAGAACCTGGGAGACCAGTGAGTTAGCCATTCATAACCGTCTAGGGCCTGGACTGGGGGGCAGTTTTGCCCTGCAAGAGACACTTAGTAATGGACACATTTTTTGGTTGTCACAACTGGGTAAAAGGTATGACTGGCATTTAATGGTAGAGGCTGGGAAAATCTGTCAGCATCCTACGTGGACGCTCACAGGATGGCCAGGAACAACAGCGAACTGCCCTTTTCAATGATGTGCAGACATGGAAGAAGGCCTGGCCAATGGAAGGATGGTAAGACCTGAGATTGGGGCAGCCGAAGTGAGCAGTTAGCCAATGGCGTACAAATAAGATACACCATGCGACGGAAAGCCGGGGGCTTTGATTGGCAGGAAAGGGAGAGAGAGAGAGTGCAACATGATGGTGAGGTGTGGATCCTGTCACTGCATCAGAGATGAATCTATCTGTGTGTGAACTTTTCCCTAGGTAAGCTCCCAGAAGGTTAGGAAAGATTCCAGCACAAAAGCAAATGAAATAAGTTTATGCCTGTGAACAATTAGAGCGGATAAATGCACAACAAAGATTTGCATATACATATTATATACATGCACCTATGTATTCATGTGTATCAAAATACACTGAGACCTATCTTTATGTATCTTTTATAGTTGGCTATATTTATGTAGAGTTATCTCTTTGCCTCTAGACAGATGTAGAGTGACCTATTTAAGGAGGCCCCATTATAGAAAATGAAACTTTTTTCTTTTAAACTAATCATCTACTTACAATGTGTCTACTAGTAACCCTATTTTATTTCCCAAGCTAATGCCGAAGGAATAAAGTGAAAATGCAGAAGCTTTTTGGAACACACTCCCCATCCAGCTCTAATCTCCTTAATTATCTTTAGATCAGATCAGAAACCTTCAGTAATCATTCTGAACCCTTTAGCAACTCATCAAGGAGAAAACTAAGGAACACTTGAGCCAGACGGACATGGATTTGGCTGTACTATCTTTCCTGTTAGTGTCTGGTCCGGTGCTTGCGTTTCCTCAGTTTTCTCATCTGTAAATTGGGTTACTAACACCTAACTGAGAGCGTTTGGGGAGGATTAAATAAGATTGCATTATAGAACATACTGAGCATAATGGTTTACAAGTTATGGGTCTCAAGAAATATTAGAATCCTTGTTACTAATGCAAGGTCTTATTTCCTGAAAAAATCAGATATAAGGTAATAGTGAAGCTGCCAAACTCCCTCCATTAAAGTATAAGGTAGTGTCTGTACAGTTTCCCAAAGAATTCTCCTGATCACCCTGCTCTCCTACAGATTTCAAGCTGTGTGACCTTGACCATGGCCCCTCCCCATTTTGGGGCAAGTAGATAAGATCAGCTGGTGTCTAACAGTCCTTCCAGCTCCAATATTCTAGAACAGAAAGGAAAAGGCAAACATGGAGGCCTCTGTGACCAGGTGAAATATATACATATAATCATGACATCCTGCCTCACATTTCAGTTATATAAGCATAAACTAACTACACCAGTGAGGCCTCCAGTGCACCTCGCACCATCTCATACAGCTGTGCTTTCGCGCATGTTGTTCACTCTGCCTGAAATGCCTGTGCACTGGCGCATACCCCCCACATCCAGCTCCTGCTGATTTGTCTAGTCCTTTAAACCTCCGTTCTTGGGTCATGAGTTCTCAACAAGCCTTTGTGAAACCTGCAGTCTCTGGCTTGTTAAATGGTCACCTGTTAGGACCCTCAGCGACTCCTCCTTCTGTCTGCCAACTACCCTCTCATCACCTGAGTGCCCCCGGAGAGCATCCTTAATCAACTCTGTGTACCCAAGACCAAGCCCCGGGTCCAATCCTGAGTAGATCTCATTATGTGTTGATTGTATTTCCACAGTGAGAGGCAGCGAAGGCAAGGCCAGGGTTTTATTTATTTCTGAATAAATTTGAATGGTACATGGTACACAGTAGATCTTCAATTACTTCTTGGAAGAATTAATGAATGAATCCATTATAAATGCCTCTTGGAGGGTAGGTGACTGACGTATACCTACATCTGTTTGGCAAGTCTCCATTTGTGTGGGAAAGAGAGGAGTGAAAAGAATTCATAGGAGCCATTTAGCACCAATCAGTATCCATCTCCACATCCTTGGACAGCCTCTCAAGTTCTGTCGTAAATTCCACTCTAAAGATGGATGAATGGAGAGGGGGGCAGAAAGCATCTTTCAGAGGATTGATTTTTTTTTTCCTATTCTTTGAGTCATGAACATAAACAGATGAACCCAGGTAAATATGCAGGAGCCATGCACTCATTCACTGATTCACCAGGGGAAGGGCATGTCTGGAATCAGGCAGGTCCAAGTTCAAGTTCTTACTCTGCCACTTTCTAGTGGTGCGACCTTCTCTCAGTGAGGCTTAGTTTTTTTACACTTCTAACGTGAAATTACTATTCACCAAAATGGGCTGTTGTGAGGATTAGATAAGGTGATATATGTAAAATATGTCATCCAGCCCTGGACCTATTAAAATACATTCAATAGAGGACTGTTGTTGGCTTAATTATTATTACCAATATTGTCAAGCTCCATCCCTGTGCTAAACTTCCTGCCTGGATTTGGGAACACACAGATAAGGCCTCAAGAACTTGCAGTTAGTTTGGGGAAATAGATAAGTGAGCAGATAATGACTGCAATGCCCCGTTTGATAAGCTCTACTCCAGACGGACACATAGTAAGAAGCGAAAGTTTTGATGGCTTCTGAGTGCAAAACATAGAAGGGGTGTGAATAAAGTCTCCCTTGCCATTCCAATTACAGTCTCGTTCAAAGATGGAGGAGTGGGCTGGCCTGCTGAGACCAGTCATCCCCAAAACATGACAGAAAGCCTCGCTAACCAACTATGCAGCCTGCTGGCCACGCGGGCTCTGGTGTGACGGCCCCGGGCTCTGGTTCCTGCGCTGTCAGGTACTGGCCGTGGGCTTTTGGGTGGGTCACTGTCCTTTTCTGAGCCTCGTTCTCACTGGAAAGTTGAGCAGAGCAGTCTTCACAGAACAGGGCTATCGTGAGCATTAAACCAGCAAATGCACAAAGACGGATTCAAGATAATGTTTAGAACACAGCCAGTGGTCAAAAAAGAGTGGTTTAAAAAATTTTGAGGAAAGCTGCCTTGAGAAAGAAATCAGAAAACTTAGATCCTAGCTACAGCCCTGTCCCCTTACAAACTGAGGAAGTCTGCAGAAAGCTCACTGGTCCTCATGTGCATTTTTTTTTTTAACAAGGTGGCCACAGCAACTTCGTGAGCAAAGTGTTCTTCATTTAACAGACAAGGCAAGCCAGCCTCCAAGAGGTGACCGTGCCAAGGTGGTAGACTCAACTAGAGGCAGGGCACACACTTGTTCCAGAATCCGAAGTCTCTAATGATCCCGAAGCTTTCAGTTTGCCCCTCCTGTCGGTGGTACCCGGAGCCTGTGTCCTTTGCTTAGGGCATCATTCACAGGGCATGTGTCTCAGACACACAAAGTCCTTGGAGAGACTCCTATTACCATGCCAACCGTAAACCAACAACCCAGTCCTCTGAGGCTGAAAGAAGGGCTCAGACTGGCAAGGGTGCCGGAGGCTATGGACAAACTGTTCAATACGTAATATAACGAACTAACTTTTGTACAGGGAGCTTCCCACATGAGCTGGCTTCTTGAGAAACCTTGGGTGGGGAAAGGAAGTGTGGTGCAGATGCTGGTCTGCAAATAGCACATAATATCATCAGTGAAGACCTCCCTTTTCTTGCCTGGTAGATGGTACCCCGCCCTCTGGTGTCCATCAGAGCATCTCTTTGTCCTTTCCTTTCTTTAACTTTCTTCAAAGCACTTACTCTCCCCATTGTTGAACATTAACGTGTTAACTTTGTTTATGGCTCTAATGGAACAGCCCATCCGTAAGGCTTGGTTTATTACTTCATTGTCAGTGCTGAGAGCAGCACTCAGTGCTTTGTTGATGCTTACTAAATATCTTTTGGATGGATGGATAGATGGATGGATGGGTGGATCGATGTATAAGTGGATAAATAAGTGGGTAGATAGATGACTCCACAAATGTCCTGGAAGCCCCAAAATGGAAAGGCGGGTCTAAATCATCTTTGAGTCCTGTCCTAGGGCTAGAAGACTGGAAGATATTTAGTGAATTCACACACACACACACACACACAAACTCCTGATGATCCCCTCCTAGATTAGGGAAGGGACACTGTTCTATGGGTTATTAAAAGGCAAACAGGACTACCGTCTGGCTACTTCTCCCTGCTTTAGGGGCAAAGAGAAGGAGTTGGTCTGCACTGCAACCCTGTTTAATCATTTATTCACTTTTAAATGCTCAGGAGACAATGAACCAGAAAGCAAAGAGGTGAGGGGATGTGTGACCCAATTATTCATGCACAGTTGCCTTCTACAGAGAGCAAACCGATAGCTATACCTGTTTGCCATTCCCAGTGCTACGTCTGCATGGACATAACAGGACGTGAAGTGAAAAGGGACGTCCACGATGCAGCATCAGATCCGGACTGTCACTGAGCAGCCGGACAGCCCTGGGCCCACCACTTCACCTTTCTGAGCCTCGGTTTCCTCATCTTTAAAAAAGATCACAGTAACAGGCACCTTTTCCTCTTTATGGAAGGACTCCATTAAAAGTCAAATTTATAAAAGAACTTCCTATGTTGCGAACTGACTTGCACATACCAGTGCTTAGGAAAATCAGTGTTGAGGAAGGAAGAAGCTCAACAGCAGCAGGAACTCGGGCAGAGAGTGACTGAAGTCACAGAAAAAGCTGCAGATGCAGAGACTTTCTAATCTCCCCAGTGTCTCCATTGTTTACCCACCAACCTTCCTCAAAACCTATTATGAGTCACACACCAGGGGTCTCTTGGAGACACTCTTCTGCTGCTGTTTCCCAGCACTGGGGATGGAGCTGTTAGCTGTCTGGAAGGCAGTCTGTGATAGCCTGGCAATCTCCTACTGGGCCTGATCATGAAACCCCAGGAAAGGCAGTTATGAAGGGCAGAGGGTCAAGCACAAGATGCCAGCCAATGAGAAGGGAGAATAAGGGAGCTCAGCGGGAGGTTGGTCTGAACCACGACAGAGGCAGGAAGCAAAATAACCCGGAGCTCTCTGTGCACCCGTTAGGACTGACCTGGGATGATTCACCCTCTCCTCTCTGAGTTTCTACTCCATCTCCGGAGTTTTCAGAAACACAGGATCCAGCATTTCCTGAGTACACCAAGTTAGCAGAGGGAATTGCCAGCCACCTCTTGCCTTATTCTCAGTCACCCTTCTTCCCTAGGGGACGCGCTCCACCCCAGCCAACACTCAGGCAATCCAGGGCATAGGCTGCAGCGGGGCTGGGAGGTGATGCTTTCCTTTCTTGTTCAGGGAACATCCCACCCGAAGCACTGATAACCTCCCCTAACCTCCCCCACAAGCGTGAAGCCCCTCAGCACGTGTTCTCTGAGACCCTGCTGTCACACGCTGGGCTGTTCCCCCAATCTCTCCCTAAGATATTTTGTATCTATATCCTTCCAAGGTCCACCCTCAGCTCCGCTTCCAAGAGTGTGCACTGTCCTTAGCTCAAGTCCAGGGACCCAAAATCCCAGCATCTCCAGCCTAAAGGGGTCACTGCCAGCTCCCCCAAACCAGCCACCCAAGAAGACGCATCCTTCAAGGGGCAACCAGAGTGTGAGGCTGGAAGGGTGAGTGTGGGAGCGGCCCGGAGCTGCGTAAAGAGGAACTGGACGCAGCTCAACCGAGTGACTAGGTCGCAGAGTCACCTCCTTCCCATTCTGGGGAGGGCCTGAACTCAGCCCAACACAACAAGCCTGGATTCCTGGCTCCTTCAGAGCCCTGTGCATTCTGAACCAACCAGACCGCCCTGCAGGAACAATGGACGTGGAAGGGGACTTCCCCATAGAAAGGCCCTGTTTCTGAATCTCATCTTATTCCTGAGCCTCCAAGGATGCTGGGGCTAGTGGTCCCCAAGGCGGCCGTAAAGGTCACCACAAACTGGGAGGCTCGGTCCCCACCGCCCAGTCCACAGACTGTTCTCAGCCCTTGTGCTCTTACTATCACCACATTCACCAAAACTGTATGGTCTCTCTCTCCTTTATAGGCAACTTTTTATTCCCCTGCATTTCTCTTTCTCTCTCTGAAAGCTTTTATATCCCCCTGCCTTTTTATCCACACTGCTCTGAAACTGTACCACAGTGCAACTAGGTGTAGAGTTTTGTTTTATTGCTTTTTCTTTCCTTTTTGGTTCTCAGTGGGCACTTTCGATCTGAATAGTAGTTCCTTTCTTCCACACAGGGAGGAATTCTGGCCTGATGCCTTCCCTCCCATTGTCTGTGACTGGTTTCTGGGGCTCCTCCCCTTTTGCTCTCAACACACAAATATTCTAGGGGCTTGGCCAGGGTCCCTTGCTCGTCACACCTCCCTGGGTCCAGGGCTGCATGCCCTTCCAGGAGGCAGAGAGCAGGCTGGCAGTGGGACTCGGGAAGAAACCAGGGATGGGCCGAAATTCTGGAAGGATGCCCTGTCTTCAGCTTCTCTCAAGCAACTGGTCTTCGCTCAGAAGCAGGATGTCATGGAAAACTGCTGGACCTAAACCAGCATCAGGCTCAGTGGACGCCAGAAGTCCAGAACTTAATTCTCTTACTGAGATTTTGGGGCAAGTCACTCAACCTTCTTTTTTCACCAAATGGCAACAATGATTTATTTCCTCTGATTCCCTGGGTGGTTTGGAGAACCAAGCGGAAGGATGCAAAGAGGCTCTGAAAATTACTAAGTGCTGGGCTCAGTGGTAAAGAATCCGCTTGCCAACGCAGCAGACACAGGTTCAATTCCTGATCTGGGAAAGTCCCACAGTCCATGAGGTAACTAAGCCCATGTGCCGCAACTACTGAGCCTGCTCTAGAGTCCAGGAGCTGCACCTACTGAAGCCCACAAGCCCTGCGCTCCACAAGAGAAGCCTCCTTAATGAGAAGCCCGCACACCACAACAGAGAGCAGCCACCACTCGCTGCAACTAGAGAAAAGCCTGAGCAGCAATGAAGACCCAGAACAGCCACAAGTAAATAAACAAAGTCATATATAAAAAAAGAAAATTACTAATTCAATTTACATACAAGCATATGTATGTATGTGATACCCATGCATGAAATTTGAAACATACTCTCAAAGCTCTCACTGCATTATAAAGATGGAAGCCTACTAAATACGTCTCTGCTCATCCTTTGAGACCCAGTTGAAATGTCCCCGTTACTGTTTATCTGACTCAGCACCTGAAATAATTGGCTTGAATTTAGAACCACACAGGGCACAGCCACACTGACCGAGCAGTGGACGCTGAGACCAACCAAGGAAGACAACAGTCTCGTGTTTCCCTTCCTATTTTCATTCTGGATTATAGAGGCTCACTGAGTGTAACAGGGAGAAAATGACCTAACGTCTTATGTTTCTGTCTGTATCTCTTGTCACAAAACATATATAGGTTAATGCATGCAAATGAAAAGTGCATATGAGAGGACTCGACTGTTACAAAGCGCTTCTTTTATCTGTCTTGCGAACTGGAGACCCCTCCCTCCCTATAGGATTCCATTCGGAGCAATGGCTCCCTGCTAAAGTGCTGATGGACTCTCTTGGTAACAGAAGGTGTATGTGCAGTGCAGAGAGCTAGGCAGCAGGAAGGAGGGTTATAGGAGAAGTAACAGGCAGAGGGCAAGAGGCAGGGCCACCCCTCTTGCCCCAGATCAGAGAAGGCAGCAGTGGTACCTAGCCGTACCTAGCCACCTGCAACCAGGGTGCAAAGGAAGCTGTGGGCAGGGAGAGGCGATGTCTGGGTTGGAGGGTGAGACTAAATAACTCAGCAAAGACCATACAGACATGCCTGGCATGGAGACCAGTGCCCCTGCCCCCACGTCCCCTTTCTCCTCTCGGTCTCCCAGTGCCAGCTAAATTCTGCTGATCTGGCCACCTGTCTCAGGCCATCCTCATGCCATGCTCAGCAGGGGCTGGAGAGAAACACAGCGGTGGCAAACGCTCTCACCTTTCTAGACCAGAAGCTCGCTTACCAGCTGTCAGAAAAGAAAGAAAGGAACTCAGAGATCTTCACATTAGCCAACATTATTATAATTATAACTGCATATGAACAGTCTCCTTTTAAAAAAATCTTAATTGATCACTAATTTATAGAAAAAAAAAAAAAAAAAACATAAAAAAAAGAACTCTTCCAGTTCAAGTAGAGGTTGGGAGTCTGAAATTTCTAGGGTTCCAGGGAACAGAATCAGAAAAAAGTACACTTTCATGTTGCAAAGGGAAATATTAAGACATTCATTGACATCAACAAATTAATTGCATTAAATCTTCACAGGGGATCTGAGGTTTGTGCTAATATTTTCCAGGTATGATTATGTCATTGGCTCCAGGTCACAAAATGTGTCTATGGCAGACCCATGATCAGAACCCAAGAACCCAGACCTGTAAGATTCAGTAGAAAATCTGGGAGGGTTTCTTCCACCCTCCGGGAAAATCTCTTCCCATCTAAAAGCATGCTACTGTAACTACAAGCAAACAATATAAACCACCACCACGGCAACAAAATAGCGTCAATCGCACAGCACTTAGGTTTAAAAGCCTCTCCCAGCCGCCCTCCCTCCTCTGAGCATCTAGCTGACTACTGCACGGCTGGGGACGGGCAAGGCGAGGGCGGCACTTGCCTTACAAGCAAAATGTAAAGGGATGCCAAAAATGTAGTAATCAGGATAAACCATATTTTAATACAGTATTTTAGAAAATCAAAATGAATGCATTCCTGAGATTTTTTGGACAACCTTTTCAATTCTGCATGCAAGATGAGTGAAGCACTCATTCCC
The DNA here is from genome assembly GCA_935064755.1 of Tragelaphus eurycerus. Classification (NCBI taxonomy): domain Eukaryota; kingdom Metazoa; phylum Chordata; class Mammalia; order Artiodactyla; family Bovidae; genus Tragelaphus; species Tragelaphus eurycerus. The sequence goes on from CAKXYN010000083.1 coordinate 4,406,281, forward strand.
CTCCTCTGGCCCCAGCCCTGCAGTCTAAAGATCTCTAAAATGGGGAGAAAAATATTTCTTGGCACCAATTTCATTATGAGAAAGATGACCAAATCACTTTTCTAGGCAACTAAAGGCAGGCCCTGGTCCTCCAGTTGCGGGCCTCTTAATCTTGGGAACTGGGTGATGTAGGTGTGATGTGGGTTTAATGGGTCCCGTTACACACACCCCAAAACCGAGGCACATGGTAGCCAAGTGAGCTCCCTGAGGACCAGGGCAACAGTGTGGCAGAGCTCAGCAGTAAACCCAGTTCTGATAGGATCTCACCCTCCACACCGCCTCCCATCATTACCAAAACGTGAAGAGTATGTTTCTGGATAAGACACAGAAGCGTGGAGGAGGGGCTGAGTGCAGATGACCACAGTCCTGAAGCAGTGCCAATTGAGCTCCATGCTTGCCACCACCCTGGGGAGGTGCCATAGCAGCTGTCCTGGGCTGCAAGCTGTGAGCTGGGGAGAAGGCAGCAGTGGTCAAACAACTGAAGGAACGCTGCCAGCCTGCTGGTTGGTTGATGTGCCCCAAAATATCATGAACAAAGGTGAGGGGGCTCGGGTCAGGATGTGGGCTCCTGGGGGGCTGGCTCTGACACTTGAGTCTCCCTCTGGGTTGGACTGGAAGCTCCGTGAGAGCAGGGGTGTCATCTGCTCCCTGTTTGATATCTTCGGTGTCTGAAACAATGCCTAATACGCAGCAGGGGCTTGACAATAGACGAGATAATGGGTGAATCTCAGGCTTTGAAGTTCAGTCCAGTACAGTGAGTCTTGGACTCTCAGCTCTTCCACTGACCCCACACAAGGGCCAACTTCTCTCTGCCTCAGTGTCCTTACCTGTTAAATAAATACAGTGAACCTCATGGATGTGTTGAGAGACAAAGGTGAGTTAACACAGGTCCAGGTCCAGTGTCTGACACCTCATCCGTGTGTGTGTGTGCTAAGTCACTTCAATTGTGTCCAACTCTGTGATCCCATGGACTGTAGCACGCCAGGCTCCTCTGTCCATGGGATTCTCCAGGCAAGAATCCTGGAGGGGGTTGCCATGGCCTCCTGCAGGGGATCTTCTCAACCCAGGGATCAAACTGGTGTCTCTTATTTCTCCTGCATTAGCAGGTGGGTTTCTTTACTTATCTTTTTTTTTTTTTTTTACGACTGAGCCAGTTGGTAAGCCCCTGGCACCTCCATCAGATCAGATCAGATCAGTCGCTCAGTCGTGTCCGACTCTTTGCGACCCCATGAACCGCAGCACGCCAGGCCTCCCTGTCCATCACCAGCTCCCGGAGGTCACCCAGACTCACACCCATGGAGTCAGTGATGCCATCCAGCCATCTCATCCTCTGTCGTCCCCTTCTCCTCCTGCCCTCAATCCCTCCCAGCATCAGAGTCTTCTCCAATGAGTCAACTCTTCGCATGAGGTGGCCAAAATACTGGAGTTTCAGCTTTAGCATCATTCCTTCTAAAGAAATTCCAGGATTGATCTCCTTCAGAATGGACTGGTTGGATCTCCTTGCAGTCCAAGGGACTCGCAAGAGTCTTCTCCAACACCACAGTTCAAAAGCATCAATTCTTCGGCGCTCAGCCTTCCTCACAGTCCAGCTCTCACATCCATACATGACCACAGGAAAGAACATAGCCTTGACTAGGCGAACCTTTGTTGGTAAAGTAATGTCTCTGCTTTTGAATATGCTATCTAGGTTGGTCATAACTTTCCTTCCAAGGAGTAAGCGTGTTTTAATTTCATGACTGCAGTCACCATCTGCAGTGATTTTGGAGCCTAGAAAAACAAAGTCTGACACTGTTTCCACTGTTTCCCCATCTATTTCCCATGTAGTGATGGGACCAGATGCCATGATCTTCGTTTTCTGAATGTTGAGCTTTAAGCCAACCTTTTCACTCTCCACTTTCATAAGTCTACATAAATGTTAGGCAAAAGAACAATAAGAAGAGTTAGCCCCCCAAAGCAAACAAAGTGGAGACAGCTGATATTTTCCTTTTGAGGCAGACACTGGTTTACTGCTGGATTCAGATGAGGGACTGCAGAGCAATCCCTGAACCACAGAAGCAGGGAGACCAGTGCTGTCGGGCACCTTCTCCCTAGTAGGCCCTGCCTTCCCCACTTTACCTACACAATATCACTTAATCCTTACAAATTTGTGAAGAGGCCTCTATCATCATCCTCTTTTCCCACATGGAGCCTCAGAGGGAGGAGGCAATTTGTTGAAGGTGGTTAGAAGGGAATTTGTTCAAGGTCTGGTCAATGAGGCCAACTAGTTGCGAAGGTAAAGCTCCACCGGCTGCTGTGCCAGGCTGTGACCCACCTGACGCTCCTCCTCTGTGTGCCCATCTGCAGTGGAGGGAGTCAGAGAGGGTATGGGGGTGCCAGGCCTCCCCCCTCCAGCACTCAGTGGAGACAGGCAGTCGTGTTTCCCAGGGAGCCCGGGCAAGGGCTGCCCCTGCTCACGGCTTTGGGAAGGTGGCAGAGTGAAGGCTCACCATCACACAGAGCTGCCAGGACCCATCCCCCACGCCCTAAAGGAACCCACGGTGGCTCAGATGGTAAAGAGTCTGCCTGCAGTGCCCAAGACCCGGGGTTCGATCCCTGTGTCGGGAAGATCCCCTGGAGGAGGAAATGGCATACCACTCTGGTATTCCTGCCTGGAGCATCCCATGGATGGAGGAGCCTGGTAGGCTACAGTTCATGGGGTCGCAAAGAGTTGGACACAACTGAGAGACTTCACTCCCTAGAGGGAGCAAAGCAGTATTTTAGCAAAGATTCTCTCACCCCTACCCAGAGCAGGAAGGGAAGGCAGAGGCGCATCCCCGTGGGCTCTGGGCAGAGGACCACTGGTCCACAGTTACCCCCTCGGTACCCTGGCCCAGCCCTGTGTGTCTGTGGCCTGGGAACTGGGGCTGGGTTCCCCTGCAAGCCCGCACTGAGGGACAGACAGAGCTCAAAGCCCGGTCGGCCTGACTCTGGGAGGCCTGTGAATGATGCAGGTCAAGTCTCTGGTCTTTTCAGAGCGTCACCTATGAGAGAGGGGCTGTGCCCGGTGGTCTGCAAGGGTCTTCCTAGGGGTGGACATCTTATGAGTCTGTGAACTGATAAGGCCACAGTCAACATCCCTGGCTCTGGCCCAGCCTGTTGTTGAATCTCTTCTTCAGGGATGAAAGACTAATTACTTCTTGGAGCCATAATGCTTCGGAAAAAAATTCTGAACGACTCCCTCTCTCTCTGATGAGCTGTGTGACTTAAGAGACTGACTTTTCTTCTCTGATTCTTAACCAGTAGAGAAACAAGGATGTCAGTGTCCACCTGGAAGGACTGCTGTAAGGACTAAATGAGCTAAAGTGGCTGAAGGTCCTGGTACCCGGTAGCGCTGGCTATTATTCTCCACACTGCCAAGATGCCACTCTCCCAAATAGAAAGAAACTTAAAGGGGAGAACACGCTTTATTCACATGCAGATACTGAACTTCCAGTCTCTCCCAGATATAAGATGTTCCACAGTACTCCAGGATCCATCAGGGAAGGAATGCTTTTTTGTGGAACCTTAGATGCATCACTTTATCAGTGTGAAAACTGAGGCCCAGAGCATGTATCTGCCTTGCCTGAGGTCACACAGGCAGCAAAGCAGTCGCAGATGCAGGATTCCCAAAACCCAGGCTCATCACCTTTCTACAGGGTTAACAGACAGGCTCTGCTAACCTGGGCTGATCCTAGAGGCAGCGCTGAGGGGCTTCCCGAGTGGCGCAGTGGTGAAGAATCTGCCTGCCAGCGCAGGAGACACGGTCTCCTGGTCTCAGATCATACCAGACCCCTGGTCTGGGAAGACGCCTCATTCCGTGGAGCAACTAAGCCTGTGCACCACAGCTACTGAGCTTGTGCTCCAGAGCCCGGGAATTGCAACTCAGAAGCCCACATACCGTACAGCCCGTGTCCGCAACAAGAGGAGCTGGCACGCCGCAACTAGAGAGCAGCCCCCAGCTGTAGCAACTAGACCCAGTAAAGCCAAAAATAAGGAAGTAAATAAAAATATAAGTCATGTCTGACTCTTTGCGACCTCATGGACTATACCATCATGGAATTCTCCAGGCCAAAATGCTAGAGTAGGTAGCCTTTCCCTTCTCCAGGGGATCTTGCCAACCCAGGGATTGAACCAAGGTCTCCTGCATTGCAAGCAGATCCTTTACCAGCTGAGTCACAAGGGAAGCCCAAAAATACTGGAGTGGGTAGCCAGGCTATCCCTTCTCCAGGGGATCTTCCCGACCCAGGAATCGAACCAGGATCTTCCACACTGCAGGTGGATTCTTTACCAACTGAACTATCAGGGAAACCAAATAAAATAAAATTTATTTGTCAAAAAAAATACTTAAAAAAAAAAAAAAAGGCAGAACTGAGTCCTCCCCATCAAGTCAGCCAGTGTTCCCTGAAGCCAGACACTGGGCTGGGCGGGACACCGGAGCCCAGAGCAGAGTGAGAAGTGGCCCCTGCTTCCAGGGGAGGACAGTTGGGGCGGGGCAGCAGGAGGAGTTAGGGAAACCTGTCCACACAGCCTCCAGCACGTGGTTCTCCCTCCCTGCTTTGTTCCTCCTCTCTCTGTAAGAGGCCTGGCGAAGCAGACAGATGTTGACAACATCTGGGCCTCGGTGGTTGGGCAGCAAGTGGCTCCCGGCTGCCACTGGAGAAAAGACACTATCAGCGTGAGGACGGTAATCAAGAGCTCACGTCTGCAGAGCATTCCCTCCTGTTTCAGGGGACGTCCCCACCCCACCTCACTCCTATTCATCAGCCAGGCAGGACCGTTCCCTCTGCTTAGAAGGCAAGAGCAAGGCTCCCGGAAGTTAAGCTTCCTGCTCCAAATCACAGAGCTCACACAGCAGCCAGGGCCCAAACCTCAAGTCCCAAGACTCCTGGAAGAGTGCTCCCCCTCTGTGCTGGGCTCAGGCTTGAGCCGTAAGTGAACACAAACATGAGTACAGCCCTCTCTGTACATGTAAAGCGAACATTCAGAGCATAGACCAAGTGCCAGGCACTGGATCACACGGTTAGTAGGCTTACCCGTTAACCCTCTCAACATTATGAGCTGACTATTATTTTTATCCTTCTTTTCTGGATATGAAGTTGAGAGAGGTCAAGTAATCTGGCCTATGGTCACAGTGGTGACCAAGATGAGCCGCTGGTAAAGTGGGAGCTTCAGAGACTTGGGGGGAAGAATTGGGGATACAGGATTCTTGGCCCTGCCATCCTTAAAAACTGTGTGACACTCTTGGTAGGAGGCTGAGCTGGGATTTGAATCTCAAAGCCAGGCAACTTTGGGTGTGGCTGTGTGTATGAGGGTGGAGGGGGATGGGGGGAGTTTTCAAAGAAGAGGGACTGAGTCTTGAAGAGTAGGATCCTGCCAGGATAAAGGAAAGGACATCAGAGGCTGAAGTAATGCCCTCCATGGCTTATGCGTGGCACGTTCCCAGAACGTGAGGTTGCAGTGGTTGGAGCCGAGAGAGGGAGGGAGAAGGAAAGGAGATGTGGTGGGGATATAATACGAAGCCTGACAGCAGATGGCCAAGAGACGAGGCAGTGGGAATCATCCAGGGCGGTCGTGGTAAATTCAGAGCAGTCGCTTGAACTGCCCTCAGCTGCCCCTCTGTCACTCATGAACCAGGTCTCTCTCTAGAATAACGATTTCTACAAGGTTCTCCAGAGCTTATCCAGTCTAAGCCCAGTTTTGCAAATGGGAGTCTAAAGTCCAAAAAGGAAAGGCTTTGCCCAAACTCATTTAGCACATCAGGGATGGAAGTCAGGTTGGAACTTGCCTCCCCAGCATACACTGTTCAGCCTTGTTTTCTGCATATCACAAGGCTTTAGCACAAGGCCCACGCTGCTCCTTGACTGCCTGAGTCCCAGTTACACTTCTCCCTTCCATCTGAGCCTTTCTGGGTGGCCCTTTGTCCTCCGTGAAAGAGCCACTCCAGATGAGAGGGAGAAAAGGACAATTCGCTCTATGCCAGCTGCTCTTTCTGAGCCTAAGGCCATTCAAAACCAGTGGGGCCTTCAGCTCTGACATGAACCGAGTCCAGTAAACAGAACTCCACGGAGGTGACTGTGTCCTTTTGATGCTTTTCAGGGTTGACACAGTAGCTCCTCAGAGTCTGCGTGACTCACGAGTTCTCTCTAATGGATTCATCCGGGTACACTTTCAGCTGGAAGAAACTCTGACAGCTGCACTTCTATCAGCGAGGAGTACCTACTAAAGCATCCATCCAGTTTCATTCACACTAGAGGTCATCTTGACTTTTGTATGACTTCAAGCAGTGGGTATCTTGTGAAGAAGGGGCCTAAACACAAATACTTACAGAGAACGTGCATAGGGGTGGGAGCAGGGTACAATTAAAGGGACAACAGGGAGTGGTGGTGACTGTGGGCCAATGAGAGCACACGTGACCTTTCTGAAGGGCCACCTGCTACTTAAATCCAGCCAACTGTCGCCATTCAAGAATTCGGACCTGTTGTACACAGAGCAGACAATTTTGCATGCACACACACACAATCTGTACTTTCACTGTGAAATCTGATTTTCAAATTTTGGGCAACCGATCTTTTTTTTTGTTGTTGTTGTTGAGTGCCTACCATGGACAAAACGAGACACATCTATGGCTTAGAGACAGTCTTGGGCTTCCCAGTTTACAAACTCTGTTCTACAGGGTCCAATTAGTTCCATTTAACGTGGAGCTAACTTTGACATTTGCATTACTATAAATCCTCTTAGAGAGTGTTTCCCGTTCAGAATGGTTCGCCTGAACTCAGCTGACATCCTCCGGAGCATTCCTATAGACTGCGGGACTGAAAATTGGCAAGTTCCCACCTAGAGGCTGTAACGTATAAATGTATCTCAAACCTCCATCCCTTTTACACTCTGCTGGTGGATATAATTGAGTTTCTCTCTGTATCAAATGAGTTCTGAGTTCTTAGTACTTGATGTACTTAATGGAGGAAAGTCGGGAGGAGTCTGGAAAAGCAAGAATAACACGGAAGCAGAACAGGGATGCGCAAGCCGGAGGCATCATAAACGTTTTATCGCCTCTTGTCAGAAGAGAAAAGCAGGAGTAATGTAATCATCTCACCCTCTGCAAAACTGAGACTTTATGGGACCCTGCCCAGCAACATACATACGTGTGGCCTGGAGACACAGATGCTAGGAGTCAATCCTCCATAGCACGACTGAAGCAAAGTCGTGTCTGACTCTGTGCGACTCCATAGACCGCAGCCCACCAGGCTCCCCCGTCCCTGGGAGTCTCCAGGCAAGAACACTGGAGTGGGCTGCCATTTCCTTCTCCAATGCATGAAAGTGAAAAGTGAAAGTGAAGTCGCTCAGTCGTGTCCGACTCTTAGTGACCCCATGGACTGCAGCCCACCAGGCTCATAAATCCATGGGATTTTCCAGGCAAGAGTACTGGAGTGGGGTGCCATTGCCTTCTCTGAGCAGCTGCTAGGAGTTGACTTTGATTCTTCATAGGAGGCAAGTGGCCCAGGGATAGTTGGAAGTGATATCTAGCTGGGAAACCTGCTCTCCCAGGAACATGGTAAGAAGATGTCCCTATGGGGGTTCCCCAACACATGTCATGTGGACCCTCTTGGTGTGTGGAATCCATCAGGCAAGGATAAGGTTGCCCAGAGCAAGACCCAGTGTCAGAACCTCACAGGGATTCTCACAGGCCCCCTCTGTGTGGCCCTGAAGACAGGGGATACTAACTCCAGGCTTCTAGCTTGCCTGCTGACTCATTTATTCTTCCACGTATTTGTCCATTTCCCAAATATTGAGGGATTCATCATCACCCTTATCGTCACCATCACCATAAACAGCACTGCCATTTATTTAGAGTCTTCTATTTTTCAGGCACTTTGCATTTGCATTGATAAGTCTCTTTATTTCTACAAGAAAGCTGCAAGAAAAGTATTGCTATGTCCTTTTACTGGTGAGGAAACCAAAGCTCAGCCAGGTCATGAGATATTGTCAAAGCAAGGTATCCTAGAAGTGGCAGAGCTGGGGTGTGGAATTAAGTTGTCTGACACCCCCCTCCCCCCACGCAGACTGTGGTTTTCTCAGTGCAAAACATTACCTTTGTTAATAGTATAGCATTTTACGGTGCATTGGGAAGAAACTTTTTGATCCTCATAACTGAAAGTAGGCCTAACCACACTCATTTTCTAGAAATAGGAATGAGTCTCAAACAAGTTAGGTGACTTGCCAGGAGTCACACAGCCATCGTGTGGGTCTTAAACATAAGTCTTCTTCCTCCAAGCCCAGAATTCTTCAAAACGAAATATAAAACCCCCTATATGGTGGTGACGACACTCACTCATAGTCATGGAAGCTGTCAATTACTGATCCTTCACTGTGTGACAGAAGTCCTACCAAGCACTTGAATGGCACCGACTCATTCAATCCTCACAACCACCCTATAAAGTCAGTGCAGTAATTACCATAATAGAGAGACTGGGCTCCAAAGGTAAACAAAGCCTGCCTAGCTCTTTACACAGCTAGCAAAGAGCAGAGCTGGCATTTATACCCAGGTTTGTCTGCCCAAATTCTTAACCCCACCCATGATGGGCAAGGAAGGCCTTGTGAGGAATGTTAAAGCTGAATCTGTCAAAGACTTTGAGGCGCCCATCCGATATGCATTCTCTCTTTCTTGCTGAGTGACAGACCCAGATTTTATTTACATGGGGACACTTTCAGCTAACAACTGCATCGGACTCAGGTGGCCACGTTCTGGCCAGTGAGATATCAAGTATAAGTGTCATGAAGGATAAAAAGCTCCTTACAGGGAGCTGCTTCAGCTAGCGGGTATGCTTCATTTTCCCTTTCTTTTTTCCACTTCCGGCTGCTTGAGACTCAGCCTTTCCTAAAGTCGTCTTGGACCGTGAGGATGGATGGAAGATGGAAAAAATTTTAAAAAGGAAGGAAGGATGGAGAAAGGAAGGGGAGAAAGGAAGAAATGGCTAAGTCCTTGAAGACATCACAGAACTGTTCTACCAGGCCTGACTGTCCTCCCATCAGACTCATTCTAAATAAGAGAAAAAATAAATTTCATCTTATTTAAAGTGCTGGTATTTTGCCTTTTTTTTATATATATTTTATTTTTTAACTTTACCATATTGCATTGGTTTTGCCATATATCAACATGAATCCGCCACAGGTATACACGTGTTCCCCATCCTGAACCCTCTTCCCTCCCCGTACCATCCCTCTGGGTCGTCCCAGTGCACCATGCAGCCAGACCTGATGTCAATTGATACAGATCTGCCCTCAAGTAGCTCCCAGTCCTGTAGGGGAGACGAACATGCAGCAAACTGATCACCGTGATACAAGAAGGGGTCTCCAGCTCCAAGCAGAGGTGAGCAAAGGGCTCCGTTCATCCCCTGCCGGCTCTGCCATCACAGCCCTGAGAGCAGAACCTCTGGGCTGGGGCACACTCTCTGTGCAATGGCAAAGGATAAGCTGTCCATTCTGAAAGGCGACGCATCCATTTCAATTAGAGGTGCCCAGTGCCAGGATTGTAACCCATTAATCCTGCCCATCTGAAGGCTGATTAGTGGGACTATTTGGGTGAATGGACAATAAGAGGCTAATGAGGCTGTTATCTGGATGCTGCTGCACGTCTTTTTTTGACACAATATTGCGGATGTGTTTACAGCGTCTGTGACTAATCTGTGAGTGGCGGGAGGCCCAGTTTGCAGAGCAGCAGAGGGCTGGGGTTCAGGAGACTGGAGTCTCAGCAGCTGGTGCTGGCTCTGGCTAGTCCTTGGCGTCTGTGTTTGAACCCAGGTGGCCCAGGCGCCTCCTCTATCTGCCCCTCTGACTCCTAAGAAGCGGAGCCCTGCAAGTGTAGCCAAGGAAGCTGGACACAGGCCAGAAGGTGGGTGGTCTGGTCTCTGCCATGGCTTCTGATCCCTCCTGAATCCACTCAAGCAAGTCCCTTCCAGTCCATGGTGTTCAATTTACTCATCTGAAAGACTCACAAACATTTTTTTTTTTTTTTTAATCGAGGTAGTAACTCATCATGGGATCTACTCTTTCAATAAACTTTTAAGTGTACAACACAGTATTGTTAACAATATTGTTATATAGTATATAACAAATCTGTTATACAGCAGATCTCTAGAACTCACTCCTTTTGCAAGACTAGAAATGTATACCCATTGAATAGTAATGGCTCATTTTCCCTTCCCCCAGCCACTGGCAACCACCATTCTATTATACTCTCTGCCTCTATGAGTCTGACAATTTTAGAGACCATATATAAGCCGAACCATGCACTATTCTGGAGAAGGAAATGGCAACCCACTCCAGTACTCTTGCCTGGAAAATCACATGGATGGAGGAGCCTGGCAGGCTACACCCCATAAGGTCGAAAAGAGTCGGACACGACTGACTGAGTAACACATGCACTATTTCCCTTTCTCTGTCTGGCTTATTTCTCTTAAAGCAAGCACACTGTCCTCCAGGTTCATCTGTGCTGCTGCATAAAGTAGTATTTTCTTCTTTTTTAAGGCTTAACAAGGCTATGGTTTTTCCTGTGGTCATGTATGGATGTGAGAGTTGGAATGTGAAGAAAGCTGAGCACCCAAGAATTGATGCTTTTGAAGTGTGTTGTTGGAGAAGACTCTTGAGAGTCCCTTGGACTGCAAGGAGATCCAACCCTTCTGAAGGAGATCAGCCTTGCAATTTCTTTGGAAGGAATGATGCTAAAGCTGAAACTCCAGTACTTTGGCCACTTCATGCAAAGAGTTGACTCATTGGAAAAGACTCTGATGCTAGGAGGGATTGGGGGCAGGAGGAGAAGGGGACGACAGAGGATGAGATGGCTGGATGGCATCACTGACTCGATAGACATGAGTCTGAGTGAACTCTGGGAGTTGGTGATGGACAGGGAGGCCTGGCATGCTGCAGTCCATGGGGTCGCAAAGAGCTGGACACGACTGAGCGACTGAACTGAACTGAACTGACTGAATATTCCATTGCTGGGCTTCCCTGGTGGCTCAGTAGTAAAGAATCCGCCTGCAGTGTAGGAGTCGCAGGAGACACAGGTTTGATTCCTGGGTCAGGAAGATCCTCTGGAGGAGGGCATGGCAACCCACTCCAGCATTCTTGCCTGGAGAATCCCACGGACAGAGGAGTCTGGTGGGCTACCATCCATGGGGTTGCAAAGACCTGAAGCAACTTGGGATGCATGCAATATTCTATGACATACACATATATGGATATTCCATTTTGTATCTATGTCTATATATCACCCAGTCACCTGCCAAAGGACATTTAGGTTGTTCCTACATCTCAGCTACCAGGATTACGAACAGAGCTGCAATAATCTAGAACCAGACTGACTTTACCTCCTGGAATCTGCACATAACTTTGGTGCATTCTTCCCAACACTGTTTGCCTCGCTAACTTCTTCCTGTTATTTAGATCACTGCTTCCATCTAAAAAATCTTCTCCAGCCACTACTTGCCTGGGACTCTCTATGCTACACAGCATCCTGTGCTTCTGGCCTCCTGACAATCACCACACACTGTCACAGCTGTGTGCCTCCCCGTCCATTCACCTCTAACCTCCCTGAGGGCCGGGGCCACATCCGATGGCTCACAATGATATCCTTGGTGCCCAGCACAGTACACAGCACAGACACAAGACAACAAGGTGCTTTTCTAAAGCCTCATTCGGTCCACGCTGCTGAATGGAGTAGGAGGCAGACAGAATGTAGGGTGAAAAAAAAAAATCACTTTGCAAACCTCCAAATTGATATACAAATGTAAGGAATTAGGGGTAATGAAAAAGTCCTTGAAAGTACAGGAAGAAAGCATTTCAATTCTTTAAGAGCTTCACACTTGCTCAATGTGTCACCAATAATTATCCTGGCTTTCCCTTCCCTCGTTCGCGGTAATTAAGACAGAGTGTCTGAGTGAGTGGAGGCGCCAAGGGTTGCAGCCGCAGCTGTCGTGCAGAGTGCAGATCTAGCACCATGGCATACTGACAGCATGGCCTTGGACAAGTCCTGCACCCGCTTTGGGACTTGGGGTCCTCCTCTGTGCCACGGAATGAAAATCTCCACCCTCAAGCTCACAGGTTGTTGTGAAAATCAGAGTTAATGTGTGTACAATGGGTTGGGATCTGCAAAATGCTATGAAAGTGTCACTTTAATAGCTTCCTGCTGGTGTCTCTAGCGAACAGCGGATATTAGAACTTAGATGTCCAATCTCTAGACGCTGGGGAAGAGGACAGAGGTAGAGGAGAGGGTGGGGTGTCCGATGCATTTCTTCACTGAATTCACTGCGTGCTGAGCATCTATTCTATGCTGAGTAAAGTGCTATTCTAGATGGTGAGGAATAACAGGTGAGCGAAGCATGCCCTTCCCTCCAGGACCTTCACTTTGGTGGTTGGGGGTAAGGGGCACAGGCAGGTGAAGAAATGGTTACTATATGGCAGGTGCCTCTGCAGAGTTGTGAGCTGCAGGGATGAAGGGAAGGTGGGCCCTGACCCTGATGCAACGGTTTGGACCTGATCCTGAAGGAACTTCTGCAATAGTTGAAGGTGTGTGAGTTCTGTCTTGTAAGGGGTTTTGAGCATGAAAACGACCAGGTCAGATTAAGCAGCTGAAAGGTCATTCTGGATACAGGCAAAGAGGGGAAAGCACTGATAAACGAGATTGTGACAGGACTTTTCTCGGAACTTTGGAGAGAAAAGGGAAAGAAGAAAAACAGTAGCAGAATGAAAGAGAAATAAGAATCAGAAAGGAATGTTAATTGAAAATGTGAAGTGAGAATGTCTAGTAATAAACTTGTAAAGATAAAGATAGAAAAAGCAAAGATTAATGGTTTGCCTCCTCACCTTAAAGGCTTGCTGAGGCCATCCGCTGCCTACGCTGTTCATCACTCAGGTGGCACTCCTGGCCGTGGCACAGAAACCTATGCAAACAGACTCTCCATCATGGAAGGAGAGGCAAGAAGCAGAGAGAAAACAAAGGCATGGGTTCCGATCCCAGTTCTGGTCCATCTGTCCTGAGCAAGGCAGGGACGTTACTTTCTTTGACCTGCAGCACCTACATCACAGAGGGATGAGAAGGTCAAAGGACAGGACAGATGAAGGACATCCCACTCAGTTCCTAGGACACAGGAGCGCTTCCACGTCCTTCCCTCTCATCCAACCTTTGCCTCACTCCAGACCCCTGACCAGCAAACAACACTGAGCACCCACTAGGTACCAGGCACACAGGAAGGTGATGCCTTGCATGTGGTTTGGCTCAAGGAACAGACTGTGTCTTGCTGGGGACTCAGCAGTGCGATGAAGTAGGAAGGCAAACGTCATCCCTGTTATGCAGATACAGGACCTGAAGCCAAGGGAACAGAAAAGACTCCCTGCCCAGAGCTTGGGGCTTTGGATGAACCCAAACCCCTCCTGCCCCAGTTACAGGCAGGTCCTGGCCCAGTGATCAGAGGTGGGTCCTAGGGCTCAGAGGAGCCTCTCCCTAATACCTGCAGATGCAGGCAGAGCCCTACTGCATGCTGCTATTCCCAGGCCTGGTGACCACAACAAGGCTTCTGCCTCCTGTCATCTCCTCCTGGACGAAAACCTCGGCAATGTATGCTTATGCCTCTTTTGCAAAGAATCATCTGTGGGAATCCAAGGAAAATGATTTCATCCTTTTAAACCTTGGTTTCCTCATCAGCAAGCCGAGAAAATCCTCTCTAATCCTGTTGAATTCACAAGAGACCAAATTAAAATCATATATAAGAATATACGTGAAAGTGTTCCCATGGTACAAACATACTTTTGTTAAGACTACTTTTAACCAGAACCACAAGAAATAAACTATGTTCCCTCAACTGTCAAGGCTTTTAAGATCATCTTAATTTTCTTTGGATCTAAAATGCTTTCTAGAGTCTGCTGGAGCTTAAGACTTGTGAGAGCAGAGAGACATGTTATCCATCCTGAATAACACTGTAATAATAATACCTACGACGGTGCCTAATATTGAGCATTTAGTCAATAAAATATGAATAAATGGACTGAAATAATTAAGTAATAATAGATGAATGGATGGATGGATGGCTGAATGAAAAGGGACATATTTTAACTTCAAGACACTGCTATATTTTGAAATGAAGTGTATATGTGTGTGTGTGTATTTATGTATGTGTGTGCTTAGTCACTCAGTTATGTCTGACTCATGGACTGTAGCCCACCAGGACCCTCTGTGGGATTTCCTAGGCAAGAATACTGAAAGTGAAAGTGAAGTCGCTCAGTCATGTCCGACTCTTTGCGACTCCATGGACTGTAGCCCACCAGTCTCCTCCATCCATGGGATTTTCCAGGCAAGAATACTGGAGTGGGTTGCCATTTCCTTCTCCAGGGGATCTTCCCGACGCAGGGATCGAATCTGGGTCTCCTGCATTACAGGCAGATGCTTCACCATCTGAGCCACCAGGGAAGTGAAGTGGGGTGCTATTTCTTTCTCCAGGGGATCTTCCCAACCCAGGGATCAGACCCGCATCTCTTGCACCTCCTGCATTGAGAGGCAGATTCCTTACCACTAGTGCCACCTGAGAAGCCCTTGTATATGCGTACATGTGTACATATATAGAGTAATCCGTCCACATCTGTGCATACAGAGGGCTGACTACATCACAGCATTTAATATAAGGGACTTGAGCACCTGGGGAGTTTGGTATCCACAGTGGTCCTGTAATCAGCCCCCTGTGGATACGAAAGGATGGACATATACAGACACACACCTCCCAGCTAGAAAGAATCTCAAAGACAAGGCAACTAGACTCTACAGTTTGTAGAGGGAAAATGAAGTGAAGGGACGGTAAAAGGGACACTGGCTCATAGGCACCAGTGAATAGGCGGCTGGGCAGTAAACCCCGTGGTTCCGGGAAACACATCCTGGACGGGACGGTCCCAGTCATGGTCCTTCCTACTTTCAGGAGTACTTCTGGGAAAAACCCTTCCACTCGTCACTCAGGGTTTTTGTTTTTTTTCATTTATAAAGGTATTACATACTGGCCAAAGACTGAAACAATGTCTCTAATGAAGTAACTTTCCCTCTCTGTAATATGTCTTTGTGTTCTGGGTCCGTGGGGAGTTTCCAGTGTAGGAAAAGGGCTGAGTTAGTTTCTTTTCCCTTAAATTCCCTGAATTCATATTTCTTTTTTAAAAAAGCCTATTTGGAAGAAAATGTAGGTAGACAAGGCAAGAAAAGTAATGTGGAAGGCCTTGGGTGTGGGATCATTTGTCCTGCCGTGGTCCTAGAGCTTGCCTGGTTTCTGACCATGCAGAACACAGAAGTCAGTGCCCACACCCAAGGTAAGGGGAGCTGCATCCTCACAGCAGAGGCCAGGCTGCAGCTGCAGGCCAGCAGCTGCCCGCACCCCTAAGGGACTGGCCCTGTGACCGTGCTGAGCTGCCCTTCTGGAATTAAAGCCTCATTTCTGAGAAGGCTGTGCCATCCTCCTTTCTGATGCGTCTCAGGTACCTGGCGAAGGCCCTGGGGCAGCAGGAGATGCCAAGACACAACACAGGTGACTGACTGTCAAAGCCACAAGCCCCTTATCCGTATGTGGCATGGCTTACAAAGCCCTTTATATAGACACAGCCTAATTTTCCCTCTCAGACGCCCTTGTCCAAGAGCCTTAATTCTCTGCATCCCTCAGACAAGGCAACTGAAGTTCAAAGGGCTCAGGGGTATTCAGGTAAACAGACTCTTGCCGGTCTATTTACCTAACACTGTCGCGTGCCAGGCTCTGAATACATCTAGGACAACAGGATGGAGGCTCTGAAGTCACAGCGTTCTCTGCCCTGCAGGGCTGCAGACAGGAGGAGGGGCCCTTGACCATTCGGAGCCAGGTGTTATGGTCGAAGCAAGCTGAAGACGATCTGCCCACACTTGAGATGGTTATACAATCCAGAGAGTGAGGATGAAAGCCAAGCTGGCTTCATGGAGAAGCTGAGACTTGAACTGACTTATAAACAATGAATAGCAATGACTCCGGCTTAAGTAGAATGAAATAAAGAGAAGTGAGTGTCCAGGTGGAGGGTACGCTGAGCGAAGGCCTTCTGGTTAAAACATCATGGAGCCTTTCAGATGCTATAAGAACTGCACAAAGTTTAGCCCAGACATAAATGTGAGGTTGGGAGTAGCTGGGGATGCCCCAGCTGCCTCAGACATGAGACGAGGGAGCTAGGACTTAACCCGGAAGGGAATGAGAGCCATGAAGATTGCAAGCAGAGTATGCATAGCTCCTGAATAACTACACAATCATGTGTTTGACCAAGAAGCAGAAAGGGAGCAAGTATTACAGACTCCCCCAAAGGACCCCAAGGACAGAATGCCAACATTCTGCCTCTAAGTTCACAGCCAGCAGCCCCCACAGCCCGCATGAACCACTCTGTGCTGAGTGCCCCTGTTAGCATCACTTACGCTCATTTTGGCCAAAGGCTTTCAAACTTCATTTTGGAGCAGAACCCTTTGTTCAGAGTAAACTTTATACTCAGAATCCAACATACAGGGACTTCCCTGGGGGTCCGGTGGCTAAAACTCTGCACTGCCAATGCAGGGGCCCAGGTTCGATCCCTGGTTGAGGAACTAGACCCCACACGCCACAACCAAGACCCGGTGAAGCCAACTGAATAAATTAAATAAATCAGATATTTCTTAAAACCATCCAACATACAAAATCTACATGAGGAATGCTTGTGCAGAAATGAGGGTACTTGTGATACCCTCTCTCCACCACCTTCCTCCCTGGTCCAGAAGCACACCCACAAATCCCTAGAGTCCCAAGGAGCATGACTTAAAAACCACCCATCTCACCTTTTTAAATGGAGAGACTGAGGGCCGGACTGAAGACACACGTGCACAAGCAGCAACACTGCGTGGGAACAGCTGGAGCCAGAACCCAGTCCTGGGCTCCCAGGCCGACACCTCTGCCGCTGCCCTCCTTGCCATCTCTGTCCCAGCTTGCTGAGACGCCAGCTCCGGGGGCCCTTGAGGTGGTGTTCCCTCCAGAGAACGTCTCCGCCTCCTCACCCCGTTTCTCCCTCGCCTTGAGAAGTGACTCAGGAACCACCCACACTAGGTGCCAGCTCTTGGAAGCAGATGTATCAGCCTCCTGTGACCTGGCAGACAGTGTCAGGGCCTTGGGCTTCTCCTCTGCAGGCTGCCCACGCAGGGGCCTCTGAGTCCAGGGGGCCCTGGAGGCTTCCTCGGAAACACACACACACACACGCAGGGGCCTCTGAGTTCAGGAGGCTGCCTTAGAAACATCACACACACAGACTTACACACACACATACATACAAAGGGGCCTCTGAATCCAGGTGGGACCAGGAGGCTTCCTTGGAAACATCACACACACATGCACATATAAATTCAGACACACTCAGACACACATACACACAGATACACACGCATGGAGGAGCCTCTGAGTCCCAGGGGACCAGAAGGCTTCCTTGGAGAGAGAGAGAGAGACACACACACACACACACGCGCGCCTCTGAGTCCAGGAGGCTTCCTTGGAAACACCACACATATACACAGGGACTTCTGAGTCCAGGTGGGATCAACACACACACACACAGACACGCACAGACATGCATGCACATGCACACACACACACACATGCACACACACACACACTTTAATGCTGCAGTCCTAGGAACTAGCAAAGTCTACAGTGGTCAAGGAGTCAGGAGACCGAGTTTGAGTGCTGGTTCTGTTGCCTTCAAGCTGGCTGATCTTGTCTGACACAAGTTTCTTTGTCCCTTGAGGTCTTCCCACTCCCTCTCCACCACCTCACTAGTCTGACTGACGATCAAGTGAGATAATGAAGGTGGAAGGGTTGATAAACTGTGAAGTGGTTCATATATGGAAGGAATGATTGCATTCGATAAGTTTTTGATCATTTTTCTTGGCCAGGACATCTTCATCAATTTCAATTAATCCTGAACAAGTATTTCTATTTCCCCATTAATTTGTTAACGGATGCTTTTTAAAAAGATTTTTTCTCATCATTATTTGATCCTGACTTCTACCCAAAGATTTCATTTATTCACTTGTTCATTCAACAAATGCTCAGGAGCATTACTATGTGCCAAACACCCGCTCTGTCGGCCTTCCAAAGCTCACAGTCTCAAGAGGGGTACAGACGCTAAGGATCCTGTGGGCAGTGGTGGGATGGAGGAAACACACTGATGGAAACCCTTAAGGGGACATCCCACTGCCTTGGGGTGAGGAGTCACCAAAGGCTTCCGGGAGGAGGTGATGTTTAAGCTAACATCTGAAGGCTGAATTGCAGTAATCCAGGAGAAAGGAATGGGATGGAGACAAAAGAGGGAAGCAGAGGACCACCAGGATGGAGAGAAGAGCAGGTGGAAGGAGGCTCAAGGGGTTCAGTGTGGCTGGATCAGGCAGGGAGGGACCAGGGATGAGACTGGGTTAGGAATAAACACAGGTCAAAGCCTGACTTCCCTGTAGCTCAAACGGTAAAGAAACAGCCTGCAATGCAGGAGACCCGAGTTCGATCCCTGTGTCAAGAAGATCCTCTGGAGAAGGGAATGGCAACCCACTCCAGTATTCTTGCCTGGAAAATCCCATGAACAGAGAGCCTGGTGGGTTACAGTCCATGGGATTGCAAAGAGTCAGACACTAGCGACTAACACCATTACTACTAAAGTCTGAATGGTTCTGTAAGTAAAACTAAGAAATCAGGACAATCCCAGAATCCTTATCTTAGAGAAGAAAGTGAGAAAAACAGAGATGAAGCGACTTGCCCAAGGTCATAAATAGGAAGCCGTTGGAGGCAGACTGTCAACCCAGGCCTGTCCCTCTGCTGTAGCTCTACCGCCTCAGACGTCTGAGTGGCTCGTCTACTCTTTCCTCATTCACAAACCTAGCCAGTGAAATCTTCTCCAAGACATGTCTCCTGGCTATCTTCTTTAAAACAGAACCACCTGTCAACATCTAGCCCATGACCCTAATTCATTTTTCTTCATTACACTTCATTACACTCATTATATCCTTCTTCATTACACTTTATATTACATAAAGTACAAACACATAATATAGTATAAAAATATGTTTTTGTGTATTATCTTCTTCTCTCACCAAAATGTAAGTTCCATGAGGATAAGGACTGGACTGTGTTCATGCTGAATAATGGTACCCCCATCACAGCACCTGGCATGTAGAAGGAACGCAATAAGCTCTGAGTGAGTGAAATTCACTCACACACTCATTCATTCAACTTAAAATCCTTGCTCTGATTCTCAGGGCTATAGTTCACTCCTAGTGACACGACAGGAAACTTCTGACCTTTTAGTTGGCATTGGAAGGAAAACAACACAACAGGATGTGACTTGAGAAAGTTAGTGCGGGCTGTTTACAGTAGCCAGGACCTGGAAGCACCCTGTCCATCAGCAGACGAATGGACAAGGAAGCTGTGGTCCATACACACAATGGAATGTTACTCAGCTATGAAAAGAGCACATTTGAGTCAGTTCTAATGAGGTGGATGGAACTGGAGCCTATTATACAGAGTGAAGTAAGTCAGAAAGAGAATCACCAGTACAGTGTATTGATGCATATATATGGAATTCAGAAAAGTTGGTAATGATGATTCTGTATTCAAGGCAGCAAAAGAGACACAGATATAAAGAGCAGACTTTTGGACAGTAGGAGAAGGTGAGGGTGGGATGATTTGAGAGAAAAGCATTGAAGCATGTATATTACCATATGCGAAACAGATGACCAGTGCAGTTCCAATGCATGAAGCAGGGCACTCAAAGCCAGTGCTCTGGGACAACTCAGAGGGATGGAGTGGGAAAGGAGGTGGGAGGAGGGTTCAGGATGGAGGGAACACATGTGCACCCGTGGCTAATACATATTGATGTATGGCAAAAACCACAGTATTGTAATTATCCTCCAATGAAAAAAATTAATTAAAAAAGGAGGGAATGAGATATATGGAAAAGAGAGAAAATAGAATAAACCATGAAGTGCTGTGTTGAAAAAAAAAAAAAAAAAAGAAAGTCCGTGCGGCACAATGTAGAGAGTGAACTCAGTACAGCCACACCTGGAGGCCAGGAGAATGATGAAGGGCCTCCTGCACTGATGTTCGCCAGGGAAGATGCTGGTCTAGACGAGGGAGCAGTGAAAAGCATGGAGAGGTAAATATTCCCAAAACAGCCTCTGATAAAACTGCACCCTTATGGGTGGAAGGAGATGTATCTTTGGAAAAGGAAACAGATTTTGTACTGCTTATCGATGGTGGGGAAGAATGCTTAAATCATGTGGAAGTTAAGGCCAGGCTCACCTAATGGTCAGAGAGGCAGATACCTGAGGCAGAGCCTGACATCTGAGGGGTCGGAGGCTGACCTCTGGATAGCACACCTCACCTCCCTAGTCTCTGCACACTCCTGCCAATCTGTAGCCAAGACTGAAGAGGCAGAACTCAGAGGTGGTGGGTTTCATTACAAGAAAACCTGGACAGAAATTAAGCAGAAGTTGCAAGTACCTCAGCCAGCTGCATTAATTCATATGTTCATTCATTCATTTCATCATTCATTGAACTAATGCCTCTGATACCCTCAAAGAGCCAGGCACAGCCCTGGCACAGAGGAAAGAATGATCAACAGGACAGAGCTGGTCTGTGTCCACACGGTGTGAGGGGCCCAGTGTTTCCCTGACTACCCTCTTTGCACAGTTCAGTTCAGTCGCTCAGTCGCATCTGACTCTTTGCGACCCCATGAACCACAGCACACCAGGCCTCCCTGTCCATCACCAACTCTGGAGTTTACCCAAACTCATGTCCATTGAGTCGGTGATGCCATTCAACCATCTCATCCTCTGTCGTCCCCTTCTCCTCCTGCCTTCAATCTTTCCCAGCATCAGGGTCTTTTCAAATGAGTCAGCTCTTCGCATCAGGTAGCCAAAGTATTGGAGTTTCAGCTTCAACATCAGTTCTTCACAAACATCAAATCACTGCTACCTTGTTAGAGTGTTTTGTATTTGCCAGGGACTAGCCGTGGCCTGTACCATTCACTCAGCAACTCTGTAAGTCTGGAATCATCACTCTCATTTGTCAAACAAGGGAGTGGAGGCTCTGAGAGGGTTAGGAATGCACCAGAGTGGAGGCAGCCTGGGATGTGGGAGCACAGATTTAAAACCACGTCAGGTTTTTCAGCCAAAGCCCTTCGTGGCCCTGGGCAGCCTCATGCCTTTGCAGGAGTTGGGCTGTGAACTCAGACAGCCCTGGGGTGAACTCAGGCATCACACAATATGCTCCAGCGCACCGACAACAGGGCCTGGCTCTGGGAGAGTGCTGTATGAGAGTAACTGTCATCAGTGTGGTTACCGTTAAAAGGCAAGTGACTTCATCTTTGAGCCACGGCATCCTCCTCTGGGAAGTGGGGACCTGAAAGCCTCAGCGTTTAATGAGAATTACAAAGACGTAAAGAGAGAGCACAGACTGGGTCCTGTTTGCTTGTCCATCCCACTGGGCGGTCATCAATAGCAGAGCCGGAGCCCCTGACTGTGGCTAAAGGTCATTTATGCAGTCCTGAAGGACAAACCCGGACCTGGACCTGGAAGGGGCCTCTTGATGAGGTTGCTTTACTCCCCATTCCTGGGGCTGCTGATTCCTAGGGCTGTGGCAGTCTTCGGGAGCAGTTCGTCCAGGCCCACTTGCTCTCCAACAAAGGAAGGCGGAGGAGGGGTGAGAGGAGAAGCTGGGACACAAGCCCAGCAATAGCGATGCCCTCCAGGATGCCCTGCGGCCATTCGCACTCCAGGCTGGGGACCAGCCCCGAGGACACCTCTGTGGCCATCATCAAGCATGTTTCCCTGCTGCCGAAAGGCTCCCCTGGGCTAAAGAAACTGCCGGCATGGCAGGAATCCAGCGACTCCAGACCAGGTGGGCATTGTCCCCAAAGGGGGAAACGCACCACCACTTAGTCGGGGACTGCGATGCCAGCCCTCCAACTCCTCCTCTGCCTATGCACCCCATTCTTATTCTTGGCACGTCTCTCAAACAAGCAGGGATTAACTGCTCCAGGCAATATAAGAAAGGGGAAGCTTGAGAAGGTCAACAGCAGTCACCATCTGTGTCCCTCTGATCAGGCAATGTCTGGTATTTGGGCCACAGTAGCCTTGAAGGGGGAATCGGGGCACAGTGTGGGAGCAACTGAGTATGTAATGACCCCAACTCCGCCTGCTGGCCTTGAGTACAAGAATGAGGCTGAACATATAACTCAGTTGGTAAAGAATCTGCCTGCAATGCAGGAGACCCCAGTTTGATTCCTGGGCCAGGAAGAGCCCCTGGAGAAGCGAACGGCTACCCACTCCAGTATTCTGGCCTGGAAAATGCCATGGACTGTATAGTCCATAGGGTCGCAAAGAGCTGGACAGGACTTAGAGACTTTCACTTTCACCTCAGGGACAACTGGCCTAGGAAACCCAGTTGACTGATTCCCCCTCCTGATTTCTGTTGGGTAGCCTCGCCAGACACACACTCAGAGGTTTTTCATCTGCTTGGACCAGCCAACTTCAGGAGACAGTCTGAACAGCTGTGGTCTGTCTGTTTCATAGGTCTTGAGTAGCCCATGTAGTCATAACTTTGCCTCTTCAGGCCTCAAATTTTCCCATCTGTCAAATGAGGACATTACTAGCTATCTCCAAAGGACGGTGTGTGGAATACAGGACAAGAGACAGACATGGAAGCACCTAGTAAGTATCAGTCAGGTAAGTGGTGGTAATGGAAGAGACAGAGTGATACTGAAGTTAATGCTCATTCATTGAGCATTTACTATGCACCAGACCCTGTTCTAGAGAAGGAAATGGCAACCCACTCCAGTGTTCTTGCCTAGTGAATCCTGTGGACAGAGGAGCCTGGTGGGCTGCCATCTGTGGGGTTGCACAGAGTCGGACACGACTGAAGCAACTTGGCAGCAGCAGCAGACCCTGCTCTAAACACATGAACAGTGATTAGTATCTCTGAACTTGTTATTATTGATGCATGCGTGTGTGCTAAGTCACTTTAGTCATATCCGACTCTTTGCAACCCTAAGGACTATAGCCCCCCAGGTTCCTCTGTCCATGGGATTCTCCAGGCAAGAATACTGTAGTGGGTTTCCATGCCCTCCTCCAGGAGATCTTCCTGACCTAGGGATCAAACCAGTATCTCTTATATCTCCTGCACTGGCAGGCTCTTTACCACTAGCACCACCTGGAAAGTATTGATACACTGCCTTAAACTCAGTTGACACTTTGGCTCCCATGTTTTCGTAGGGATGACTGCCACAAAGCTCAATATTTCTTGGTCATTTAACCTGACCAATAGATCTTGAGCTTCTAAAAGGGCCAAGCCCAGGGTTACGGAATGAGGAGACCCATATGGGGATTACAGTTCCTGGTCATAGAGCTGAAAGTGAAAGTGACTTAGTCAAGTCCAACTCTTTGAGATCCCATGGACTATATAGTCCATGAATACTGGAGCGGGTAGCCATGCTCTCCTCGAGGGGATGTTCCCAACCCAGGGGTCAAACCCAGGTCTACTCATTGCAGGCAAATTCTTTACCAGCTGAGCCACAAGGGAAGCCCAAGAATATGGGAGTGGGTAGCCTATCCCTTCTCCAGCGGATCTTCCTGACCCAGGAATTGAACCAGGGTCTCCTGCCTTGCAGGAGGATTCTTTAATAACTGAGCTATCAGGGAAGCCCGATCATAGAGCTGACCATCAACTTATTAAAACAAAAGCGTGGCTGCCTACCAAACTATAAAGTAGTGAATTTAACTTATTTTTCCATAAGAATTGACAATAATAGTTTTATAATGAGTATGTATGTAACTGACCTAAGAAATGTTTCATATACTAAAAACTATTTGCCTTTAATGTAATGGATGTGTGCAAAAATGTTCTGTTCTGTTCCATTCCATTCCATTCTTTTACACTTGGTCTATCATTTTCTAGCCTTTTCTATTCTGTTTCATTCTATGCTATTCTATCCTAGTCCGTTCCATTCTCTTCCACTGAATCTATGCTTTTATATTCTGGTCTGTCATTTTCTATCCTTTTCCATTCTTTTTCATTCCATTCTGGTCTGTTACAGTTTTCTATTTCATTCCATTCTATTTTTTTTTACATTCTCTATGATATCTCTTAAAAATGTTAGTTTCAAGCCATTCAAAATTTTATGAGCCGTTAAATGGTTTTGACCTATTTTTGAAAAAGTACTCATATAAAGAAACTGTTTGTTCCAGTTGTTTATATCTGATACACTTTCTTGAAATTAATTAGAAACATAGCTAATACTAGTATCTTAAGAATCATTAAACAAACACTTGGAATTGCTCTGGCTGCAAAGGGTCAGAGGGCCCAGACCTGACTCACTGGCTACCTCTACTTTTCTAAAAGCCTAATAATCGGTGAGGATGATTTAGGGCTGATGCAAAGATGCAAAGAGCCCCTCAACCCATAGGTTTTCAGAGGAAGGATGGGAGGCATATGATTTAAATCGCTGATTAATTCAGTTCATTTGTATATACTTGTCAGATGCTTGTGTGTGCCAAGGCAAGCCCTAGGATTCTTGCCATGCCAAGTTCCATGCTGAGTAAAACGATTCTTACTCTTATGAGGTTTTACCAAATGTCCAACTTGTACTAAAGCACTTTACACATAGCCTCACCATAAACCCTCCTTGTTCCCTGAGAGACCATTGGCATTGTACCCATTTCACAGATGAAGAGACAGGATCAGATGCAGCCGCTGGTCATACAGTGACACATGTTAGAGCCATGATTTAAATTCAGGTTGGTACGGGGAGGGAGGTGGGACAGGGGTTCAGGATGGGGAACACGTGTACACCCATGGCGGATTCATGTTGATGTATGGCGAAACAAAAATAAATAAATAAATAAAAATTATGGTATAATTAGTATGCAAATAAATAAATAAATTCAGGTTGTTTTCATCCCAGATTCTCTGGTCTGAACTGGAAGAATCTGAGAAAGTGTCTCAGAGGAAGTGCTTTCTGAGATGAAAAGGTGAAGAGGTGAAGAAAAGCCTTTCCCCTGCCTCTCAAAAAAAAGAGACTAGTGTGAGCAAAATACAGGAAGAAGGCAGGAGCTACAAGGTGTGTTGGGAGAACATGGAGAAGCCAAATTTGGCTGGAGTACAGACTGCATGAGAGAAAGAGAGAGAATTTCAGTGGCGCTTGGAAGCTACACCGAGCAGGGGGAGGGGAAAAGCAAGGTGGCTGGGCTGTGGCTGGTGGGGGCCCTCGGGGGCAAGTCCCAGGCTGAAGGGCAGGGTTGACAGACCTCTGGCAGAGATTAAGCTTCAGCCTTGATGTGGGAAGGGCACAGCTCATGGCAGCAACAAATTACTTCTTTAGAAGCACACAGTCCAAAGATGGTCATCTCTCCAGGGGGAAGAAAACACATATTTGGTCTGAATTAAATTTATGTCCACAGAAATAAAATTCTCCCACTCGGATCACTAAAAATCACCCTCTCACTTTCTTGGTTTCATCTGATGCTTACATCTGGCCTGTGAGGTAGATAGGCAGAGAAGTTCATTTTCTCTATGTGACGATGAGTGTCAAGACTTAGGGCTTCGTGTAGCCTCACCCAGGACTCCTGTTGCAGCTGGGTGCTTCCTCTTCCCCTGTCTTCCAGGGAACCCAATCTTCTTTCCTTCTGCAGAGGCTGCTGACAACGTGGGGCAGCACATTGATTGCTAGAATCCTGAGGCATCTGCTTCTGGCACCAGCCTCAAAAAACACCACTGTTTCCTGAAGGTTATTAGAGAGCAACTTCATCACCAAGAATCCTCCTGGAGAGATTCATGTACATCTCCCTTCCCTGTTAGTGGACCTAGACTCAGCCCAATTCTGAGTGACAAGACTGACTTCAACCTATGAGAATAGGAGTCTTTCTGAGGGTGGGGATTTGGGAATAATGGGACAGGAGAAAGGGACCTGTTATTTACTGAGTTCTACGATGTGTTATGCATGATGGATTAACTCATTCAATCGTGAAACCTCATCATTTTTATAGGCTGAGATTCCCACCTCAAGAGCAAAGCATGTGAGGCTTAGAGAGGTTAGAAGACTTGTCAAGATCATATAACCATGCAAAAAGCTGAGTTGGAACTTGGGTCTGTGTGTTCACAAAGTTCATCTCACCATATCATGACATAACTTGATTAAAGAAACAAGGATGAGAAATCAAGACTGTGTTAAACTAGCGTTAAAAAGGAAAAAGGATAAAAGGCAAATGGGGACAGAGGGAAAAGAATGAATAAGAGAAATGAATCATTTAATTCTTTCTCACATGAATACTACTATCCCTTCACTACTACTATACCTTAGACCCTCTCACTTTCTAGGTTAGTTTCACATTCAACAGCATATTTAATCCTCATGAAAAGGATGAGCAGAAAGATGCATACCACTTGCCATGCATTTTAGAGATGGAGAGACTGTGCTTCAGAGAGATAAAAGTAATTTTTGAAATATACTCAGTTACAAAGATGGAATGATACATAATTCGAGAAAAGTGTAGCCTAAAAATGGGAAGATTTTGAGCAATATTCCTTGCCATGTTTTATAGCACTACTCATGGTAAGAAAAACATTTTTTCTCCAGCTTTATTGAGATATAATTGAGAAGCAATATTGTGTAGATTTAAGAACCCCTATATATTGTTGGTGGGAATGAAAATTGGTACAGCTATTATGGAAAGCAGCATGGAAATTACTCAAAAAATTACAAATAGAACTACCATAGAATACAGCAATCCCACTTCTAAGTATACATTCTGAAGGAAATGAAATCACTTTCTTGAAGATGTATCTGTACTCCTCTGCTCATTGCAGTATTACTCACAATAGCCAACACAGGGAATAAAACATTTTTCAAAGGGACCCACTCACTCACACATACACACAACGACGACAACATTTCAGAAGCAAGACTGGTCCTTACTTTCTACAGTCAATTCTGATATTCTCCACTGTATTCTATTCTATTCCATTCTATTTAGTTGCAGGCAATGCTGGTCCTGACTCATTAAATGGGTTGAATAGCTTACTAATGAGGCAAATACAGGGGTTTGGAAATGAACCATGGACTATAAGGGCAGGAAAGCATGAGAATCAGCTCAAAGGATCCAAAGAACTCCCACATGGAAGAAAAAAATAGACTCATGCTTTACCATTAGAGATGGCAAAGAGTGGAAAATGAGCACAAATTTTAGGTCAACATAAAGAGGTCTTTCTAAATGGGCAACACAGTCCCAAAATAGAAAGCTCACCTTGGGAAGTAGTGAGCTCCCTGGCATTAGAGCCATACAAGCTGAAGCTTGAGGTCAGTTGGCAGGGATGCTGTAGATAGAACTGAAGGTGACCCCCAAGTTTCTTTCTAGGCTAGGAATACAATTTAGCATCTTTTTTTTTCTCATTTTTCTCCCTATGGCAGCAGCCGTCACAGAAAAGTTGACTTTAATGTCAGAGGACACAGAGGTAAAAGAGATGCTGAACTGCGGTTCCTCTGGCAAACCGGGGCAAGAAACACAGCTCCCTCCACTCTCAGAAAACAGGAGGGATGAGGAGCAAAACAGCAGACTAGGGGAGGAGTCGAGATATTAGAGAGCAAGGAAATCAAAGAAGAGGAGAGATGTGTTTGAGTCCTATGCTGCTCTCTCCTCAGTGTGAGACTCACCCTCAGTCTCCCCAGCAAAGCAGTGGGGATACAGTTGAACTGCATCTCCAAGGACTATTTCTGCCTCAGGTTCCAGGTACTCCTGTTGCCTTACTCCTGGGTTCCCTTGTCACCACTCAGGATGCCAGCTCAGCAGATAAAGAAGGTGAAGGGAAGAAGAGGCAGCGGCCTAGACTTTTCTTTGAGGAAAGAAATGAGGAACAGTCATGGTCCATCTCCATGCCTTGTGCTGATGTAGAGACTCACATCCCATCAAATGTGTGGGGCAGGGAGCTCAATTCATTAATTTTGGTGGTAGAGGGAGGCTGACAGGCCTGGTGCTGACATGAATAATGATGGATCACCAGGAAAGGGCCCAGCAAAATCTGCAGCTTAATCAGACTCGGAGAGTCTCCCTGAGCATTAATGTAGGCCAAGTGCTTTCCAGCCAATCAGACCCAATTTCAATTTAATGTTGCAAACAGTTACCACGCAGCTCAGGCTCTCAACAGCTCAGCTTGGGACTCAAACTGGGTTACTCATTTGTTGCCTTTTCCTGCTCATTTGGAAGCACCTGCCTGGCTATTGTCTGCACTATGGGTTGCAGCAGGGGAGGTGGCAAGAACACACACAGGGCCACGCAAAGCCCCAAGGGGACAACCCCCTCCATCACTTTGTACTCTCATTTCTAAAGTCTATTCTGCGCTTGCTTATGAAGACCTGCTGTTTCTCCATAGCCTGCAGGACAGAACTCAAGTCCCTGCCATCAGACTGCTCTAGTCTTACCCCCCACCACGCATCCCCAGGCAACCTGGCCTCAGTCAGAGCAACTCACTTCCACTCCTGAAAAAGTGCCGTGCCCTTGCATCTCGGAGCCTCTGTGTGTCTGCCTGTGCTGTGCCCTCTGCCTGGAACGCCTTTATTTGCTCTCTCCATTCTCCGCCTCACCTCTATCTATCCTCCTTTCATCCATAGGACATCGGCCACAGAAAAAGGCACATGCTAAACCAGCAGAGCCTTGAGGGGCAGGGCGTGTCTATTTCACCTTTTGCCCAGAGTAGACAGCTCAAAAAAATAATAATAATAATAATTAGAATTGATGAGTGAATGAAGGGGTAACTTTGGATATCTCTCTCTCTCTCTTTTTTATTTTTGAAGATTCTTTTTTATGTGGACCACTGTTTGAAGACTTTGTTCAATTTATTACAATATTGCTTCTGTTTTTATGTCTTGGTTTTTTGGCCATGAGGCAGGTGGGATCTTAGCTGCCCCAACCAGAGACTGAACCTAAACAATGGAAGGTTAAGTCTTAACCACGGCAACACTAGGGAAGTTCCCTGGATGAGACATTTCAAGTTTTCAAACCCCTGTTTTCTCAGATGTAAGATGAGAAAAATAATAAAACTAGCTCTGATGCAGATATTCGTGTGGCTACTCATAAAGGATGCTTTCCTTTGCACCCACACACTTCCCATTTCCCCCAAGATATGATTTTGGAATTCTTGTGGCTTTGGGTGAAGGGATTAGGCATGGCCCAACTTTATCTCTGAGGACCATGTTGCAGCTCCAGAGCTATCTATCCCTTCAGCAGGATACGTGAGCGCAGAGCAAGGAGAGGCCAGTGGCCCCGCCCTGCCCACAGCTCCATGCGCTGGGTCTTAAGCTCCGCTGAGCAGCTCTCATGTGAACAGAAGGTGAGAGGGTTAATATAATTAAGGGAATCCCCAGTCGTCTTCTGAGGACCCATCTTTAGCTGCAGAACTCATCGTTCCAGTCCACTTCCTAGTAAATAAATGCCAAAATTGAGGCAAGAGCTGAAACAATGTGGTTTGAGTTTTATAACTCACTTTCTTGTAACATATGTCATACATACATATATACATGAATGAGAGAATGACAGGGGTCCATACCATACATGGTGTCAGGAAAACATGAATATTCTTCAGAAGAATTAAAGATCAGAAATTGTGATTTCTTCAGTTGGTCTTAAAATTTAGTCACCAAAATGGGGGAATAGAAAGGTCTGGATAAGTGACACTGTGTAGAAGGAGGTAGGGGAAATGTCACTGTTTCCCACCATTAATTTTCTGTATGACCTTGGACCATTCATTTCTCTCTGAATTTCAGTTTTCAGTCTGTGAAATTAACCTTGCTCAGTTCAACAAAAATACCACAGACCTATCTTGTGCCTTCCAGACATGGAATTATAGATACTGGCGCAAATAACACATAGCTTACATTGACTAGGAAGCCTGAATTTGAAAGTATTTCCTTCATTCTGGATTCCATACATTATAAAGTGTGCTACAGAGGTACTCTGTGGCTCTTCTCATTGTGTGCGTGTGAGTGTGTATGTGTGCATGTACATATGTAGGTAGTATTACTCCAGTGAGTGAGTGGAAACATGAGGACAACATGTTTCCTCTCTCAGCAACTGTTTAGTATGAGTGATATGGTATTTGAGACCCTATAGACAGAACAGTGAACATAACCAAGTCTCTGCTTTCATAAAACTTACAGACTAGTGATGAAAGGACCACCTTTACAGAGGAAAATAAAGAACCCTGGGCTTTCCCACTCACTTACTGGAAGCATAAATAGAGGTGGGCTTTCAGTCACAAATAGAAACTAAGCCAAGTTGAGGCTGTGTCCAGCAGAAATCAGACCAACAGGAGTTTGGATACGTGCTTGTTCAGGACCTCGGTCAGCACCGTCTAGTAGCCCTGCTTTGGGCATCGCTGAGGCAGCTCATCTGCTCCATTTGACTTGGCCTAAAAGAGTCGGCAGATTCTCAAAGTTCATGTGGTGCATATGCAGGACCCAACTCCACTTTCCTCGCTAAGCCTGAATTGTCTGTATCACCAAAGGTTTCCCTAATAAATGACTCAGCCAAGTTGCCTGCTTAAACATTGTGGATTCAAAAGTCAGAAAAACATTTAATAGCACATTATTCGAACTGTGGTGTTGGAGAAGACTCTTGAGAGTCCCTTGGACTGCAAGGAGATCCAACCAGTCCATTCTAAAGGACATCAGCCCTGGGATTTCTTTGGAGGGAACGATGCTGAAGCTGAAACTCCAGTACTTTGGCCACCTCATGCGAAGAGTTGACTCACTGGAGAAGACTCTGATGCTGGGAGGGACTGGGGGCAGGAGGAGAAGGGGACGACAGAGGATGAAATGGCTGGATGGTATCACTGACTCAATGGACGTGAGTTTGAGCGAACCCTGGGAGTTGGTGATGGACAGGGAGGCCTGGTGTGCTGCGATTCATGGGGTCGCAAAGAGTCGGACACGACTGAGAGACGGAACTGAACTATTTCCCCAAAAAGACCTTGGAAGATTCTCTCCTCATTCTTACCTATGCCTTCTATATTTTCCACCATCTGTAGCCCTAAAGTGTGCATTTGACTGGAAATGTATCACTCAAGGCACCTGTGGTGGAGTGAAATTGGTTAGGATTTCATGGTCCCATTCAATTTCAGCTAGCAGCAGGCAAGGAGGGGAGAATGTTCAGTTGTCGGAAGACCCGTACTTTTTGCTTTTCTTAAGGCAACGTTTGGAAAGAATGACTTTTGTTGTTGTTCTGCTAGAGAATGTTGTCATAATTTTGCTGAAGACTTGCATGGATATGTCCTTAAAAATATCCTTCTCAGGTGAAGAAGACAGTATTTTTCATTTCTTAAAATATATATATATATATATATATGATCAGTGTTATTCTGGTGGTCAAGCCTCCTATGTGACTATGTGGGACTCTAAAGTATGAAAAAATTAATTAATACCACACCATTTCTCCTAAATGTCATCCATGACTCTCACTAGCTGACTCCATCCTCTAGGAACCAGGAAACTACAAAAGCAAGAGAGTAAGTCTGGGCTTAGGAATCCCCAGGGCCTTATCTAGGAGCTGAGAATAGAATTCTTATACACTGAATGAAACCAGCTAGCTCCTTTCCCTGTGGCTAAGCATAGCCATTGGATATGGTCTTCAAATACCAGAATAGGAAAAAAAAAAAAAAAACCACCTTGTTCTTTTGTAACAAGGACCTGGTTTTCCCTTGAGATACTACATGACTGATATCCCTTCAATACTCTCAGCCTACATGGTCTGGCTCTGGCTCACCTCAGTCTAAGTCCAGGGGCGGCTACCTCACCCAGAGGTGACTACTTGGAGCATCGCAGAAACTTGTTCAGGGCTTGTGGTGGGCAGAGTAATGTCCTCAATAGGCCTACATCTTTATTCCTGTAACCTGTGAATATGTTAGGCTACATGGCAAAGGAGAATTAAGGTTGTAGATAGAGTTAAGGTTGCCAGACAACCGACTTTTTAATAGGCAGATTTTCTTTGGCTTCTCCTATGGCTCAGTGGATAAAGAATCTGCCTGCAAAGCAGAAGACACAAGAGATGCGAGTTCGATCCCTGGGCCAGGAAGATCCCCTGGAGACGGAAACGGCAACCCACTGCAGTGTTCTTGCCCGGAGAATCCCATAGACAGAGGAGCCTGGCAGGCTACAGTCCAACAAAGAGTTGGGCACAACTGAGAGACTTAACACTTTCACTTTCTTTGATTATATAAACAGGTCAAATATAATCACAAGGGTCCTTATAAAATGGGAGAGGGAAGAAGAGGAAGTCAGTGTGATACAGTGTGAGAAAAACTTGACTCATTTTTGTTGGGTTTGCAGATGGAAGAAGGAGACCACAAGTCAAAGAGCGTGGGCAGCCTCTACAAGCTGGTAAGGGAGAGGAAACAAGGCCTCCCATGGACCCTTCAGAAGGAACATAGATCTTCCACCAATAGTGTGACTGTAACTCAGTGAGAACTGTTTGGAATTCATGAACTACAGAACTATAAGATAATCAAAGTGTATTATTTTAAGCCACTAAGTTTATAATTTTTTTTACAGCATCAACAGAAAACTAAGGTAAGGATACACATACAAGCAGATGATAGTTTGTCCAGCCACTTCACTTAAAAATAAGAAGCACTCTCTCTCCCTCCTAGCTGTTCTAGAGTGTTAGTCTCTCAGTTGTGTCCGAATCTTTTGTGATCCCATGAACTGTAGCCCGCAAGGCTCCCTTGTCCATGGGATTTCCCAGACCAGAATACTGGAGTGGGTTGCTGAGCCCTTCTCCAGGGAACTTCCTGACAAAAAGTTCAAACCTGGGTCTCCTGCATTGCAGGCAGATTCTTTACTGTCTGAGCCACCAGGGAAGCCCCAAGAATACTAGAGTGGGCTGCCACGCCCTCCTCCAGGGGATCTTGCTGACCCAGGGATTGAGCCCATGTCTCTTATGTCTCCTGCATTGGCAGGTGGGTTCTTTACCACCAGCTCCACCTGGGAAACCCATTTTTAAAGTACAAAATGATCTTACCAGGACCCGGGCAGAGTTTATCCAAGAACTTAAGCCTACCCAGAGGAAACCAGAGTGAAGGGACAAAGACATATTCCTGAAGACTCCACATGTAGATCTAACCATCTCTAAACTAAAGGCAACTTCAGATACTTCAGTTCCTTGAGGAAGCAAAGACCTTATTTATCCTTTAGCCAGTTTGAGTTGGATTTATATCACTTAGTGGGGGTGGGGGGGGGGGACTTCTTAAAACAGGCACAGTGGAGTGAATACCACCTCTTGAAATATCCTATTCCAATTCTGGATACTTTTGCTATTGTGTCTTTCTAAAATAGAGCTGGGATCGGCTGCCATGGCACTTCTCCCCACTGTTCCTATGTCTGAAGGCTACATGGGACAAATTTAACTCCCAGCTCCCCTCCAGAGATATTCAGGATTTAAAATAGTAATCCCCACCGAGATTCCCAAGTCTCTTCTCCAGGCTAAATCCTCCCAGTCATCCTCAGAACTGTGGTAACATGGTTTTGCATGCTTTCACTACCCTGTGGTTAATCGTCCCTGGACACACTCGATTCTGATTATGTTTTTCTTTTTTTAAAAAAAAAAAAAAAAGATAATACCACAACTACAGACAATATGCCAAGAAATGACTAAGCAGATTAGCATATCCCTGTTTTAGGTGAGCCCATATATTGGTGAAATCTAAATTGAAAAAAAAAAAAAAAAAACCTTTTGTTGTTGTTATTAAACACTGTGAACACTGTTACTTACACTTCACTCAGCTTATTGTCCAATAAAATCCACCTGTGTTTTCCCAAGGTGCTCCTGAGTCATTTCTCCAGCCCCCCAACTACACTTACAGTTTTTGTTTTTTTTTTTCTGATGTAGTTCTTTTTTTTTTATTGTTACAATATTATTTCTGTTTTATGTTTTTCTTTTCTTTTGGCTGCAATGCATGTGGGATCTTAGCTTCCCAACCAGGGATTGAACCCACACCCCCAGCCCTGGAAGCCAAAGTTCTAACCACTGGACCACCAGGGAAGTCCCTACTCAGTTCTGACAAATAGTGTTCTGAAGCATACAGAGGTCTTCCAACTTATAGCTATTGAATTTCATCATGGAGACCACCATGGAATGAGCAAAACACTGGGGTTCAACTCAGATGAGCCTGGACTCAAGTCCTGGTTTCACCACTAATAGTTCCATGACCTTGAACAACTCCATAATTTCCCCCAATCTTAGCTTCCTCATGATAAAATAATAACAGTGCCTTTCCTATAGGGCCATTGTAGAAATAAACAAGATAATGTATGGAAAGTGCTTGGCATCCTGCCTGGCATGTACTAAGCTCTTAGAAAACGGTACCTATTATTACATTCAATCAGAAAAAAAAAAAAAAAATAGGTCAGAGCTTTCAAGCTCAGGATTGTCTTCTTCCGTGTGTGCAAAAGAAAAGTCAGTGCTGGGAGAGAGGCAGAGACAGAGGAGGAGGGAGAAGAGGAAGTCCAACTACCCTTCCCTATACTCCTGGCGCACATCCAAGTCAAAGACCAGCACTCCTAGAAGACAGGATATCCAAACTCCCCTACCTCTGGAAGAGCTGGACTTAAAGAGTTTGTTTTCAAAGTGGGACCTAGTAGGCAGGAAGCATATAAATCTCCTTAAATAAAATTAAATACATTTCTGCAAATCATAAACACAGGGGAGAAATGAAGGTGTCTGGAAGGGGAAACCTCCGAACAAAATCTTCAGGCAGGGTTTTGGAACCCCTGAGCCAATCTCCCCCCTTTCAAGAAAGGAATGTGACAGAGAGTGACCGTGTCTGGCTCTGTCTCAACCAGCAGATCTGTTTCAGAACTACTGAAAGTCAAGATCATATTTTTTTTTCTTTTTTTCCTCTTCTGGGCCACAAAGGAAGCCCAATTTGTCTTTCTCCAGAAGAAATTCAGAAGACGATTTGAGTGTACATGAAAAAGTGATTATTTGAAAAGTGATTCCAGGAAATGCTGGTGGGGAAGAGAGGAAATCAAAGGGGGAAGGGAAGAGGGGCAATAAAGGATGGCTAATTAAGTCAGATACCATCGTGCAGGGGTCCCCAACCTTTGGGATCTAATGCCTAATGATCTGAGGTGGAGCTGATGCAATAAAAATAGAAATAAAGTGCACCATAAATATAATGCACTTGAATCATCCTGAAACCATCCTGCCTACCTGCCCTGGTCTTTGGAAAAAATTATCTTCCACTGGTGCCGAAAATGTTAGAACTGCTGCCACACTGGACCACAGGAGGTCTGTCCCACTGGGGTGGCAGGGCCAGAGGGAATGTATTAACCACCCTCCAACAATCATCAAGTAAGGGCTGCCACTGAAGAGCTGAGGACTCCCTGGCATTCTAGCCTGCCTCCAGCCTGGGTAGAGCATTCCTAAGCTGCCAGAGAGCCTCCAGCCAGAAGCACAAGTGCTGGAACTGGAAGTCAAGCCAGCATGCACAGAAAGGGTTAGTGCTGAGGGCATCTGAGCTGGACACCAACAGGCACTGCTACAAAGTTGGAACGGTAATGAGGCAGAGTCTGAATGAGCCTAAAGCTACCGACCAGCCGAACCAACCCGCTAATCAATTAAGAAACAATCATTAATACTGTGTTGCTATTCCAAGATGTTTAAGATACAGAGAAAACATTTAAGTGCTTCATCATTCTACTGATGCAAGTAAGCCACATCCTTAAACAACAGCTCCTCCTAATCAGAGATAATTCTAAGCAAAATGAGTAGGAAGTCCCCAAGTATTATCATGGGTAGGAAATTTCCTAATGTCCTTAGGCTCTTGCAAGCTATATTCTGTTTGGAAGAATTCTTGCCACTCTCAACCCTTCAAGGATCATCTCAAAGGTCACCTCCTCCATGAGATCTGCTCCAGGGGATAAACAAGATGAACTGGCATGTTTAATTCCCAGTGACCCACATCAGATACGCCCAGATGTGCCAGGCACGGGCAGCTTATTCACATTCCAGCATTTCCCCTCCCTGAGCTTCGAGTCAGCTGTATTTTATCAATCTAGATCTTATGGAATCTTGCCAAGAATTCAAGCTGCTCTATGACTGCTCAAAGCTAAGATACAGGCAAAGGAAGGCTTGATAACTCCCTTCCTCCCTAAATTCCAGGGGACCCAGTAGTAAATATATACAGAAAGGGGAAAAAAAGCATACATACAACTTATAACACACGTATAGCACAAATATATGCACAAAAGCACAGAAATTATCTGGCTGTAGGTGTATTTTAAGATGAAATCTGGAGAAAATATTAGGCAAGTTAGGTGTTATCACATTGCTCCATGCTGACCTTTTCCTAGCGAGTTAAAAGAGCCTCCCTCAGCCTCAGAGTGATGGTTACTGGCAGCGCCATGGCAATGCCAATTAGATCACCCCGTGTTGAGAGAAAGTCTCAAGGCCAGTGAGGACACCGCAGCTCCTTTCTCCATGACCCCTGCCCTGACTCAAGTCTCCCACCTAGAAAAGAGGTCACCATTAACAAGTGTACACCCTTTTCCTTCTTCCTTTCTGGTCTCGCTTTTCTCCCTTTATATTTTTGTTTTTATTTTGCTTCACAATTCCTTTTCTCCATTGCAGTAATAAATAAACCACTGCAGGCAAGACCCACTGATGAACGATAAAATCAGTGGGGGAAACTTCATGAAGAAACAGGATATTTCCAGAGTCGCCAAGTATCTCTCCCAAATAGCTATTAATTATGGCTGCTGCTAAGTCACTTCAGTCGTTTCCAACTCTGTGCAACCCCATAGATGGCAGCCCACCAGGCTCCACCATCCCTGGGATTCTCCAGGCAAGAACACTGGAGTGGGTTGCCGTTTCCTTCTCCAATGCATGAAAGTGAAAAGTGAAAGTGAAGTCGCTCAGTCGTATCTGACTCTTAGCGACCCCATGGACTGCAGCCCACCAGGCTCCTCCATCCATGGGATTTTCCAGGCAAGAGTACTGGAGTGGGGTGCCATTGCCTTCTCTGTCTAACAAATACCCACACATTCTTTGACATCTCTCTCTCCAGCAGGTGGCTCTTGGGCCCTCTCTCCTTGCATGTGCTGTTAGGAAACTTGCTTCTAATAACAGAGTATGGCAAGAGAAAGATATAAACTTTAGAGCGCAGAAACTTGGCAGACACCCTCTCACAGAAGTGTTCAAGGTTAACACCATCAGTGATAAACTCTGTTGATGTCACATACCTGCTGATATGAAGTGACAAGAAGACCACTTGGTCTTTGTAGCATTGTTCCCCCAGTCTATAATTCCAGTCTAACTATGAGAAAGCATCAGACAGATCCAAATACAGGAACATCCTGTAAAATACCTGACCCAATAATCTTCAGAGGGTCCAAGATGACTGTAAACAAGAAAGGCTGAGGAGAAGACGACTAGGGAGACAGGATAACTAAAGGCAATACAGGACCAGGCCTTGGGTCCTGAAACAGACCAAGGGCATCAGTGGGAAAACTGGCGAAACAGGAATAAGTATTCAGTAAACAGTGTTGCATCAACGTTAAACTTGCCAGTTTTGACAAACGTGCCATTGTCACGAAAGATTAGGGGAAACTGGCTTAAAGGTATATGGAAATTATGTGTGTGTTCTTTGCAGCTCTTCTGCAAATCTACCATTATTTCCAAATATAAGTTGAAAACCACCAAAGCAAACAAAACCCAGGGAAAAAAAAATAACCAACCCCATCTCTCAGTGGTATTGTAGAAAAGCCATCGGGTAGGATATGATACTAGAGACCGTGCGCCTGGTGCCCACCTGCTCACCGACTCCAGCCTGGAGTAAGTTTCCCTTTCAGGGCAGTGCCTCCCTCCATGACAGGATGGGGAGTGCAGGGTGATTGAGTTGTACTCAGGTCACACTCACAGGGCACGGCTTTGGTGGTGTGTGGCTGTCCCACACACATCCTGTGCCCCCTTGCCCACCACTAACTTCTCCAAATTTCCAGCCCAAGCAGACCCACTTTTGTCTGTTACATATCAGGTATCCACATAACTTTTCATTTAGATGAAAGTTTCTGGTGTAAAATGTTGAGAAGTACCAGACTCCATCACTAATAAGGTTCTTTCCTACACTGACATTCACCTTTCCTTGCCAAGTCTTCCCTGAAATAACTACAAAGGACTTAAACACTTCCTTTCTTTTCTGTTCTATGAGCTTTTCACAGAAGCCATGTCTGTATACCTAGCTTGATCAGTCCCCAGCCCTCGTTCTGGGACAGAATAGTCAGGCATGCACGCTCAGTCGTGTACAACTCTTTGTGATCCTATGGACTGTAGCCCGCCAGGCTCCTCTGTCCATGGGATTCTCCAGGCAAGAATACTGGAGTGGGTTGCCATGCTCTCCTCCAGGGGATCTTCCTGACCCAGGGATCAAACCCATATCTCTTATGTCTCCTGCATTGACAGGCGGGTTCTTTACCACTGCACCACCTGGGAAGCCCCACAGAGGACTCAATATCAGGTGAATTGGTGCTGAACAGGACACTATGAATCCAATAACCTCGGGGAAAGAGAATAAGTGTGGAACACACCCCTGACCCCAAGGTCTTGCTAATATCAGC
Source organism: Tragelaphus eurycerus (assembly GCA_935064755.1). Taxonomy (NCBI): domain Eukaryota; kingdom Metazoa; phylum Chordata; class Mammalia; order Artiodactyla; family Bovidae; genus Tragelaphus; species Tragelaphus eurycerus. Next base: position 4,445,035 of record CAKXYN010000083.1, read on the forward strand.
TACTGCAAAGAGATCTTGTCAAAGAGGCAGAAGTTGTCGATTATTGACTGATGTCCAAATCCATGGCACAATTTAAGACCTGCATGAACTTTCCCTTTCCCCAGGAAGTTTCCCTTGATCCCTGTAGCTGGAAGTGACCCCTTTCTCCTCTGTGTTCTTACCATCTTTGGTCTGTGCCTGACATGGTGCTACCTTGTCTTCCTTGAATATTTCTCTCAACATCCCTACCCAACGATAACGGAAACCTGGAGGGACTGATGTTGAAGCTGAAACTCCAATACTTTGGCCACTTGATGCAAAGAGGTGAGTCACTGGAAATGACCCTGATGCTGGGAAAGACTGAAGGCAAGAGGAGAAGGGGACAACAGAGGATGAGAAGGTTAGATGGCATCACCGATTCAATGGACATGAATTTGAGCAAATTCTGGGAGATGGTGAAAGACGGGGAGCCTGGCATGCTGAAGTCCATAGGGTCACAAAAAGTCAGACATGACTGAGCGACTGAACAACAGCCTGCAACACTACAGTGCCTTGTGCATATAAGATGCTCCACAGAAGCTGAAGAAGTGAATGAACGAGCTCCAGGCCTCCTCGTTTCAAAGAAATCTAAACAAGACTCCAAGACATCTGGGTTTGAATTCCAGCTCATATTCTATGACCTTAGAAAAGTCACTGAATGTCCTTGGGGACTCAGTCTCAACTTGGCCTCTGTTTATAGGGCTGTTAATAAACTCTACAGATCAGATCACACAGTCCCAGGCATCTGACACAGTATATGACACATAGTGAGAGGCTATTCAAGAAATATTAGTTGCATGAATAACTAAATTGTAGCCTCTCTGAATTTGGTTTCTTTATCTGTAAAGTAACAATACAAATACCTACCTTGGGTCTCTGTGGTGAGATTAAGTAGCAGGGCACAGTCGTACATTCAGCACAGCACCTAATGCATGGCAATTGCTCAATAAATGTTTGTTCCTCTCCTAGTCCTTCCTCATCAGGTATTCTCTCCAATGAGGGGGACCCACTTAAGCACTTCTCCCAGCCGTGTGCTTCATTACAGAGGCCAAATTAAGAATACGAGGTGCTTACACTTGAGAAAAAGCAAAAGATGTTAGACCATAGAGTGCAGCATGGGGTGTAATGTATGCACAGAAGCTCTGGTAAGAAAACATCCAGGCCCCCAGTTGGGAAACGAAAGCAGCACTATTAGCATAACAGGTGTCTTTGCAACAAGAATGACACTTTAAAGACAAATCCCCCCAATGCATTTCCCCAACGCAGGAGTGCATATTTAATTACACGTAATGCTATCTTTTCCCTCTAGCTCTGTGCATGGAGGGGACACATCCCCTCCACAGAGTTGGGAAGATTTTTATAGACATGGCTGGAATCCAAAACTGCTTCCCAGCTCCAGTGCCCAAAGGAAGCACAGCAACAGTGGAGCTTCAGGGAAGGCGCCCTGGGCTTGCTGTGTTTGCTTGAAGAGCACAGAGCTGAGACACAAAATCGTGGAATGGGAAGAGGGGAAACGCACCGGAACCCAGGAGAGCTCAGGTTCTCTGTGGGAAAGGCCTCAGGCTGATCCTTGTTATGAATTAGTTTTAATTCATATGGCAAACAAAAAGGTATGTATAACCCTCATTCTTATTTTTCTAGAAGAAAACTGAGGTTTAGAGGACTTGAGTGATTCTGAGGTCATAGAGGGCTCCCCAGGTGCTGCTAGTGATAAAGAACCCGCCTGCCAATGCAGGAGACATAAGAGACGCAGGTTCGATCCCTGGGTCAGGAAGATCCCCCGGAGGAGGGCATGACAATCTACTCCAGTATTCTTGCCTAGAGAATCCCATGGACAGAGGAGCTTCGCAGGTTACAGTCCATAGGGTCGCAAAGAGTCAGGCATAACTGAAGAGTATTAGCATGCACCCACGCAAGGTCACAAAGCTGATGGTGGAGGATCTCAGAGTTTCACTCAATCCTGTCTGGATCCCAGCCCGGGTGTCTTCTTCCTTATTCACTATGTCAGAGGCTCTCGCTCATTCAGTGGGCACATGCTCTGTGGGCATGCATTGGATCACCCGTTTCCCTTACGTCATCTCACAGAACCCTTCTCCTGTTTGGCAACACCTTTTTCTCTGTTTCACAGAAGAGAAAACTCAGGCTCGAGTAAATCAACTTGCTCAAAGTCATAAGTAGAGGGGATCGAAAGTTTGGGATTTACATCCAAATTTGTCCATCTTTTATCTTCAATGTCACACTAACTTACTGTGTGAGTTTGAAGGAGTGAATTTCTTTCACTGGGCATTGATTTTCCTCCTTTAAAAATGAAACTCTTATAAGCAGAGATTTAAAGGCCCCTCGATCCTTTAATATGCCATAATTGCACGTGCTTCTCCGACATGAGTTCTTCCCATTTGCCACCACAGGCATCCCTAACCTTCCTACTGTCCCCAGGGGATTCTGAGATAGCTGGTAAAAGAAGATTTGACTTTATCATGGAGTACTCTGTGGTTTTCAATATAATGAATCTTTCTGAGCTTCAAGTGGGGCTAACAATAATAACAACAGCTATAATATCAAAGTCTAAATACGAGGATGGTTTTGAAGATAAAATGTGATAGTAGATATGCGAACATTGTCTTGAAACTGCCAAAGCACTGTACAAATATTAGTTAGCATTAACAGTATTATGACTGCTAGGGTAAAATATATTCTTTGAGGATAATTAAAATCTAGAGCCACACAGAGTTGATGCGTGAAAATGTAAATGGCCCTCGTTGGCTTCCACGTGAGAATTCCTGTGTTTTACAGGATCTGCTCTTCAAAATTCCTCACTCAGCTTTTAATAGATATTAACAGATATCTGTTACAAATGGATATTCAGAGCATTTTAGGAAGAATGAAGGGGTGCTACTATAGCCCAGCAGCTCACGGCTTCAGCCTTGGACTTCTGTGACCCTGGGTCAAAGCCTGAGCTCCATCACTTCTAACAAAAGCACATGCTGCTCTGAGCCTCACAGGTAACAAACAGGCAGTGACCAAAAGCCTCCTCACTGGTCTCTCATAGCGATTCGATAAAGTAAGAGTGTGGAAAGCAACCAGCACGGTTCCTGGCACATAAAAAGACTCGGCAGACTCTGCAATTACTAATAACAAAGCGGTACCAACCCACAAACTGCAGCAGCTGAAAGGCTGGGGCCAGGCTCATGGGCACAGAAGTGCATCAGCAGGAAAAGCGCTCAGGTGTTCCCTTTCAACGCCTCTTACTCAGATGCCTGGTTCTGACACGTACCCTTTCACACGACGTTAAAGGCTGAAAAAGCATTTGCTTAAAATCCATCTGCTTTTTTATAACTTCCAGAGACCAAAATCTGCATGAGCAGCAGTTCTCTGCTGCTCCTAATTAATTCCTAAACAAAGAGCACTCCAGCAGCAGCACTGTTTATGAAGCCAGTTGACCTCCCAGTGCAGAAATGATGACACAGATGTTGTTGCTGCTTCACAACCTCATTTGTCACTTTGCACCACTTGGGCAGGCCAGCCATGTCGTCACCTTCCAAGGGGCAGTAGGTGGTCCCCAGGGTGTCTCTGAGACCTCTGCTGTCACCTCCCATGGCTGCTGGACTTCCTGCCTTCAGGGACCTCTCACAGCAGCCTGGGGTGGGACAAGCCAGCGAAAACATCAGCTTGGGCTTTGCTTTATCTAAGAGATTCCCAAGGTGAGGACTCCCTCATCTGCACAGGGTTTGGGAGGCTACAGGTAGTCACAATCATCACGAACTAAGCATCTTTTATGTGCTGGGTGCTATCCTGGCATTCTGCCTGGGTCATCTCACTTCATTCAACACAGTCTTTTAAGACATGAGTTACTGTTCTCGGTGTACGGTCCGGGAAATGGAATACTGGAGATAAGAAAAAGAGTTTGCACAACTTCAGAGCTGCCCGGCACAGGGCACTTCCTACTGACGAGGCACCAAGGACTTTACTATGCTCCCACAACCATGAGGATCTGTCAGGTAAGATGTTTCCTAGGTCATGTAGGTAGTAACTGGAGAAACAGGAGCCTAACAAGGGGTGGGGCTCTCCTCTAAGGTAACTGTTCTCACAGTCTCACCAGTCTTAACACGCAAATAGGGAGAGCATGGGCTCCAGGTTCAGAGTCTACGACTCGGGCTACTTGTGACTTTGGGCAATCTCAGTTTTCTCATCCATCAAATGGGCATAGTCTTACACATCTCATCTGCGAATAATCACTGATAGGCAGTCTTATAACTGTTAACGAAGGAGTCTGTGACAATGTCTCTGCTAGCATATAAAAGGCTAGCAGGGTCTATAATTACTCTCATATAAATGCTGCAATCACCTAAGTGGAAGCTGTCACCCTCAGCACCTCTTGCTGCAGCTTGAGAATCTGTACTTAGTGCTATAATGTTGCCAAAAGTTAACTGTAATGCAGGACAAGATTCAATTGTCCATTTCCCAATCTATTCATCTAACATTTTACCGAGCTGCTAGTATATGCAGACACTCTAAAAACCTCACTCTAGTCTTCTCTCCCCTTTCCATCCCATCTCCTTTCTGCTTTGTGATCACTTCCTCCCCTCTTTCTTTTTCCCTTTTGTCCCAGGAATAAGAGCCCAGGGAAAGGAAAATATTTATTCCAGTTCCTGTCACCTCTCAGTCACTGTCGGCTGGAGAGGCACAAACCACAATTCTCTACTATATTAGTTTGATCAAGCTGCCACAACACAATTCCCCGGACAGGGTGGCTTTTGAACAGAAGTGTATTCTCCCACAGTTCTGGAGGCTGGAAGTCCACAGCGTAGGGACTGGCAGGGGTGGTTCCTGGCAGGGATGCCCTATGGCAGACACCCTCATGTGTTGTCCTCACGTGGCCTTTCACCAGGCCTTTGCTTCGCAGGCATCTCTTTCTCTCCTTATAAGGACACCAATCCTATTAAATTAGGGTCTCAGTCTCATGACTTCATTTAACCTTAATTACCCTCTTAGAGGCCCACGCTCCAAGTGTAGTCACAGTGGAGGATAGGACTGCAACATATGAATTTTGGGGATGGGGACACAATTCGGTCTATAACATTTGCCCGTCTGACTCTCAAAACGAAAGGGCAGGCAGAGTATCCATCCCCAAACTTCACTGTGGACCTTAAATCACCTGCTACGGGACTTCAGGCAGCCAGCCACCAATGGTCCCACCTACCTAGTTCTGGCAGGGGTCCAGAGACTTTCTGTTTCCGCACTGACCAACTCTGTGACCCTACTAAGCCAGCCCCTTCTTTGAGGCTTGGCCTTCTCTGCTATAAAAGGGCATAAAAACGGACACCTACTTAATAGATTGTCAAGTTTTCATGAGATGTGAAGTAACAACATGCCTTATCATTAATGGGTCAATGGTGTGAGAGCTTTAAGAACAACTGCAAATCACCAAGAAACTTCTCTGTATCATATACCAAGCTTGCATTTACCATGGATGCATTCCTATCTAGCAATGATTTTATTAGAGGAGATACAGTTGTCATGCCTGTCTCCCATTTGAAGCAATCTAGGCTCAGAGAGGGCAAGCAGCAAGCCCAGGATCACATAGCTAGCAAATGCCCAACAGACAGAGGTCCACCTGATCGCCCTCTCCTTTCAGCCACGATGCTGCAATTACTGCGACGGCACCAACCTGCCCTACAGGTGAGCTTCCTTTACCTGAGACTATCTGCAATGAAGGGAAGGGGGTCTCCTCCACATCTCCTCCAGGGGCTCTGTGCACCATCTCAACAAAGCCCCAGGCACAGACACCAACATATTTCACTGCCTATTAAGGGAGGCCGAGACAGGGCAGGCCTCTAGATGCTTCATTAGGAGAACATCAAGACACATAAGGACTGTAATAAAACAGGAGCTGAAGAGGGGGCCCGTGGGGAAAGCCCAGAGCCACTCTGGCTCATGCCCCTGCAGAATTTGAGAGCAGGGAGGGAGAGCTGGGGCACAGAGGGTCAAGGGCAGGGGAGGGTGAGATGGGGATGCTAGGAAAGGTCTCTACAAGCAGGGAGTCAGATGCAGGGTCTAGACCCCAGCCTGGCCTACCTCCAGCTGTGTGACCCTGAACAAGCCCACTAAATTTGATGTACCCAACATTTCAACATGTAAGATGGTGATAACAATGCCTGCATGGCAGGGATTTGTGAGAACTAAATTATAATTTTAAAAATTAAGGAGCCGAGGCTGTGGTTGACCCACTGCTGGTCTCAATGAGCTGCAGGTTAGTGATTCTTCACCTTTGCTATCAGCCAACATTAGGGGCAGAACTTGTCATAATGCAAATTCCCAGAACTCCACACTAGGTGTTCAGATCTGGTAGGTCTGGGGCAGGACCCAGGAAACTGCCTTTTAAACAACCAACCAAGGTAATTCTGATGGAGAAAAGAGATCTGGCTCCACATGTAGTAAAGTGCCAAAAGTAAACAGCAGAACTTAATAATACTAGGCAATTAAGAAAATTTCTAATGCATAGAGTGGTAAAGCAAGGGCTTTAGAATCAAGACACTTGGTTTCCAATTTTACATTGCTTATATTGGATGAAAAGCTCATCATCTATGGATTTCAGCCTCTTCCCATGTGATACAAACTACCCTACAGAATTCTTTTAACAATTAAGTAAAATAATGCACATAAAGCTCCAAGCATAATCTCTGGCGTATAGTAGGTGCTCGGTATTATTCCTGTACAAATTCATTTTCGCCTAACACTTGAAAGGAACTTGCAATAACCCCATAACTGTGGAAACCCAGGGGTGGAAACAAAGGTACAAAAAAATTTTCTACCTAATTCCAACCTCACATTTTGTTTAATCAAGCAATTTACAGGGGGGCAAAAATAATTTGTGGTTTTAAATGCTTTGATATCCGCAGGCACTGCAATCATGATAAATCATCTCCAACATATGCCCAGCTCCTCGAAGTGACAGATGACAAACAAAAGCAGGACAAGGTCCTCCATCACAGGCGGAATCATTGAGTTAATGGAAGAATTATTGCCTCTGAAATCCACTCCAGTCCTATTGAGGGGAATGTTCCAATTTATCAAAGCCAAATGAACATTAATTGCAGCAGTCTGCTAAGTTTTCCAGCCGCTATGACCTTCATTGAATTTTAATCCAAAACAGATAAGATTTCCTTCCACACAAGAGGAAACAACACAATTAGCTCAAAATGACAGCTAGATTACGAAGCAGGCACACACACACAGCACACACATTCACACTCCACACTCCTGCACACGCCCCCCTCCTCCATGAAAATATTGATTCTGCCCGACTTAAGATTCAGCACCAAGGAGGTGGGCAGAAAAAACGTAAATACAGACAATCACTCATCTGCATAGACTCCCCTTCCTTCATTCAGGAGAGAAATTCTGGAGGCAGAAGGCAAGATGGAGAAGGTGGCAGGCAGTAACAGAGACAGAATTTCTGTTAACTACTGTAATTAATGTTATGTCTCATCGGGGAGAGATTAGGAAAAAAACAGAGAGGGAAGGAAGAAAAAACAAGTATTATTTTGCTATTAAAGACGCCCTTGAGCTGGGGTACATTAGCAGCAGAAGTTTAAATTGGGTAATTGTTTGACTGTACTGGTGGATCCGCAGGCAGGATGATTACCACAGTGAAGTGAAATACGGTCGTGCCGAACCTGGGTGTTTACGGCTCCCACGGCACGGAATGAGGGGTCGTCTGCTGAGTTCAGACCACAGCTGGGGCAGGTTCAGAAAGTGTGGTGCAGTAGAGGCGATGGACACACACGCACTCACACACACTCACAGTCAGAGATCTACCTGTAAATGGAAAGGCTGGCTCTGTCACTGACCTGCCACATGACTTTCACCGAGTCCCTCTTTGAGACCTACAGACTTAGTCTCTGTATTTTTTTTTCACTCTAAAATGAAGGAGTTGGGCTAGAGGAGTTTTAAAAGAGCTGTTTTTATTTGGGGTTGGCGGGGAACCTAAGTTAGAAATATGTAATTTCATCACTTTGAAAGGTGTAAAGTAACACCTTTAAAGTAACATCACTTTAAAGGTGTAAAGTGACTGTGGAAAGTACCTCCACAGTCCAAGGTCAGTCCTGCCTTAACAATACACAGTCAGGTATTAATTAAATGATCATGGCGAAGGGCCCCCAAAACGTCCTTACCCATCCTCACTTCTGTAAAAGAAGAAATATTGGGTTGGCGAAAAAGTTAGTTTGGGTTTTTGTACCATCTTATGGAAAAACCCAAAAGAACTTTCTGGGCAACCCAATGTTACACAGGAGAGTGATCACTTGGAATCAGAAATTGTTTAATTATGGGCTCAGGCACTGTCTGTGTGATATCAGAAGAGAGTGGCCTTCACTGTAGGGACTTTGGTTTTATCACTGGTGAAATAGAAACCAGAACAGCAGCACTGTTAATGAAACTGATGATACAACATCTGTGGAGAGTTTACACGTGTGACTTCATTTAATTCCAGGAGGTAAAAACTATAATATCATATTTTACAGAAGGGGAAACTGAGGCACAGGGAAAGTAAACTTAACCAGTGTCACACTGAGAGTTCAGTGCTAAGACCAGGGTCTAACCCAGGCAGTCTTGTTCCAGAGGCAATACTCTTTTAGCTTTTTTGTTTGTTCTCCTGGAGACGAAAATGCAGCCCGCTCAGTTTATTAACAGATCAGGTCTTCCAGGTGGCTCAGAGTGATGATAGGGGTAATGAATCCACCTGCCAAGCAGGAGACAGAGGTTCTGTATAGTTTACTCAGCTTCCCCTAAGGTCCCTGAGTCAGGAAGATCCTCTCTAGTCTGGAGAAGAAAATACTGGAGTTTCAGCTGTTAGCATCATTCCTTACCCGTACTCTCAAAGACATCCATCCCAGGGCTGATCTCCTTCAGAATGGACTGGTTGCATCTCCTTGCAGTCCAAGGGACTCTCCAAAAGTCTTCTCCAACACCACAGTTCACAAGCATCAATTCTTCGGCGCTCAGCCTTCTTCACAGTCCAGCTCTCACATCCATACACGACCACAGGAAAGACCATAGCCTTGACTAGGCGAACCTTTGTTGGTAAAGTAATGTCTCTGCTTTTGAATATGCTATCTAGGTTGGTCATAACTTTCCTTCCAAGGAGTAAGCATCTTTTAATTTCATGGCTGCAGTCACCATCTGTAGTGATTTTGGAGCCCAGACAAACAAAGTCTGACACTGTTTCCACTGTTTCCCCATCTATTTCCCATGAAGTGATGGGACCGGATGCCATGATCTTCGTTTTCTGAATGGTGAGCTTTAAGCCAACCTTTTCACTCTCCACTTTCACTTTCATCAAGAGGCTTTTGAGTTCCTCTTCACTTTCTGCCATAAGGGTGGTGTCATCTGCATATCTGAGGTTATTGATATTTCTCCCAGCAATCTTGATTCCAACTTGCGTTTCTTCCAGTCCAGCGTTTCTCATGATGTACTCTGCATATAAGTTAAATAAACAGGGTGACAATATACAGCCTTGACGTACTCCTTTTCCTATTTGGAACCAGTCTGTTGGTCCATGTCCAGTTCTAACTGTTGCTTCCTGACCTCCATACAGATTTCTCAAGAGGCAGATCAGGTGGTCTGGTATTCCCATCTCTTTCAGAACACCAACTTCACTACATCATTTTATCTAAAGAATTTGAGCATCCATGAAGTTTGGTATCTATGGGAGGGTCCAATAGCCAATCTCCCATGGATAGAGACAGACAGCTGTAGAATAATCAAAACCTGGAAGCTAACGATGATCACACCTCATCACTAAACTACACACTATATTTAGATTTCACTAAGTTTTCCACCAATGTTCTCTTTTTGGCCTAGGGTCTAATCCAGGCTCCTAAATGGCATTATTTTTTTAAATTTTGTTTGCTTTTTTTTTTTTTTTTAATTTTTTGGCCGAGTCACATAGCACGTGGAATCTTAGTTCTTCAACAAGGGATTGAACTCACACCCTCTGCATTGGAAGCACTGAGTCTCAACCACTGGACTGGCAGGGAAGTCCTAGCATTATCATCATTTTTTTTTTGAGTCTCCCTGCTGCTGCTGCTACGTCGCTTCAGTCGTGTCCGACTCTGTGGGACCCCATAGACGACAGCCCACCAGGCTCCCCCGTCCCTGGGATTCCAGGCAAGAACACTGGAGTGGGTTACCATGTCCTTCTCCAATGCATGAAAGTGAAAAGTGAAAGTGAAGTCGCTCAGTCGTGTCCGACTCTTAGCGACCCCATGGACTGCAGCCCACCAGGCTCCTTCGTCCACAGTCTTCTCTTATTGATGACAATCCCTCGGTCTTCCCTGTCTTTCACGATCGTAACACTTGTGAAGAGTGCTGCTCAGCTGTTCTGCTCCAGGCCCCTCGCTTTGTGTGCTCAGTCTTGTCTGCCTCTTTGCAACGGCTCCTCTGTCCCTGGAATCTTCCTGGCAAGAATACTAGAACAGGTTGCCATTTTCTGCTCCCAGGGATACTCCTGACACAGGGATTGAACCCTTGTCTCTTGCATCTCCTGCACTGGCAGGCAGATTCTTGACCATTAGCACCACCTGGGAAGCCCATACTTGTGGTGCATGGGGTTAGCTGTTCAGCAGCATGTGGGAATCTTCCCAGATCAGGACACAACCCAAGTCTCCTGCATTGGCTGAGCCACCAGGGAAGCTCTTTTCTCATGCTGAGAATCACGTTACGCCATTTTTGACAAGGAAGGCAGAGAAATGTCTCTGTGCCCTTTTCAATCCATCCTAGCAGGGGATTTGGGTTGTTGATATGTCTTATTCCTAGTGATGCTAACTTGGGTCACTTGGTTAAGTTGATGTCGTGGGTGGAAACCCACAAAGATATGTCTACATCCTAATGCCGAGAATCTGTGAGTGTAACCTTATTTGTACAGCTGTAATTAAGTTAGGGATCTTGAAAGGAGGAGGTCGTTCTGAATGATCCAGGTGAATCCTCAATCCACTGACACATGTCCTTATGAGAGACACAGCAGAGAGGACACAGAGGAGAAGGTGAGGTGCAGATGAAAGAAGAAATTGGAGTTACGTTGCCACAAGCCAGGGAATGAAGGAGCCACCATAACCTGGGAGCAGCAAGGACTGGACTGTCCCCCAGAGCCCCGGAGAGCATGAGGCCGGGACGTCACCTTGATTTTGGACTTCTGGCCTCCAAAGATGCAAACGCATCAGTTTTCTGTTGTTTTAAGTCCTGCAGTGTTCGGTAATTTGTCATAGCAGCCCCAGGCAACCAGTGCAAGTGGTATCTGCCAGATTATCCCGCTGTAAAGTCACTAGTTTCTTTTTGTAATTAATACACATCCAGGAGGGGGTGTTAATTCTTTGAGACTGCAAACATCCTGCTGCTTCTTGAGGTTTCACTCATTAATTTTAGTATACATCGGTGGATCTTGTCGGCAGTAATTATTACAGTGGTGACGGTCTAATGGTGATTTTCTAGTTCCTTCTTTCCTTCTACATTTATTAATTAGAATCCCACTGTAAGAAAGAGCTATCTCTTCTATCCCATTTAGTTACTTAGTCAATTATTTATATCAGTATTTTGGAGTCGATACTCTTAATAACTCCTACTCAACCTGGTTCAAAGGATGCTTTCCAAGGCCAAACCCAATGGCCTGCCCCGGGGTCAGGGGCACCGGCAGCAGCCGCCCTGGGGGGTTGCAGTGCCCCCTTGGAGGAGGTCACCATTAGCCCTACCATAGAGACCGAAGTTTCCAGGACTGGGCTGCCTCTGGCCAAACTACAGGGAGGGGGCACAACCCCACCCATCAGCAGAAAACTGGATTAAAGATTTGCTGAGCATGGCCCTGCCTACCAGAGCAAGACCCAGTTTTCCCCCACAGCCAGTCCTTCCCATCAGGAAGCTTGCACAAGCCTCTTATCCTCAGGCATCAGAAGGCAGACAGACTGAAAACCACAATCACAGAAAACAAAAATGATCACATGGATCACAGCCTTGTGTAACTCAGTGAAACTTTGGACAATGCCATGCAGGACCAACCAAGATGGATGGTCCATGGTGGGGAATTTTGACAAAACGTGGTCCACTGGAGCAGGGAATGGCAAACCACTTCAGTGCTCTTGCCTTGAGGACCCCATGAATGGTATGAAAATGGTGAATCAGAAGGAATTTTTAGAAGGCAAAAGAAAGGTATCTTCTCAGCTGCTGCTGCTAAGTCGCTTCAGTCTTGTCCGACTCTGTGCGACTCCATAGATGGCAGCCCACCAGGCTCCACCGTCCCTAGGATTCTCCAGGCAAGAACACTGGAGTGGGTTGCCATTTCTTTCTCCAATGCATGCAAGTGAAAGGGAAGTCGCTCAGTCATGTCTGACTCTTAGCGACCCCATGGACTGCAGCCCACCAGGCCCCTCTGTCCATGGGATTTTCCAGGCAAAAGTACTGGAGTGGGGTGCCATTGCCTTCTCAGCTGCTAAGCTGCTGCTAAGTTGCTTCAGTTGTGTCCGACTCTGTGCAACCCCATAGACGGAAGCTCACCAGGCTCCCCCGTCCCTGGGATTCTCCAGGCAAGAATACTGGAGTGGGTTGCCATTTCCTTCTCCAATGCATGAAAGAGAAAAATGAAAGTGAAGTCGCTCAGTCGTGTCCGACTCTTAGCGACCCCATGGACTGTAGCCTACCAGGATCCTCCGTCCATGGGATTTTCCAGGCAAAAGTACTGGGGTGGGGTGCCATTGCCTTCCCTGATCTTGTCAGAGCACTGTTCTAAGACACACCATGTGTATTTTATCATTTATTTCTCCCATGAGTTCCATGAATGAGCGATCCACTGCCTCCCTGGAAATTCAGGAGAAAGTAAGAATCACAGAAATTCAGCAATATGTCTAAGGTCAAATAGCAATACAGGAACGATTTGAATCCATACTTGTCTGTCTCCAAACACATATTGCTTGCTTCCACCAGACCAAGATGGGCAGAGGGAGGAATTAACTGGAGAGAGAGGTATAAGGGCCAGTGAACCAAAAGCTAAGCCCACCTTGATTTTTACTGCAGATGGACTCAAGGCATGCGGGGAGGGGAGTAAACAGTGGGAACAAGGCACCCCATTCATGCACACACTCCATTCATTCATTCCGTCATGTGAACACACCAAAAGCAAGACACTTTTCTCCACAGCCCATCCTTCCCATTAGGAAGCCTGCACAAGCCTCTTTAAGATACAAAAGCCAAAAGCCCCAGGCTCACTCCTGTTTCATTTTCTGACTGTGCTGGGTCTTCACTGTGGCACTAAGCCTTCTCTTATTGTGGTGCATGGGACCTCTAGTTGTGGCACTGGGCTTAGTGACCCCAAGGCATGTGGGATCCTAGTTCCCAAACCAGGGATTGAACACACATCCCCATGTTGAAAGATGAAATCTTAACCACTGGGCCACCAGGGAAGTCCTTAGCCCCAGGTTCTTGAAGGAAATGGGGACAAGAGGCTGGAAGAAAAAGCAAGTAGCCAGTAGTCGTGGACAGGACATTCTCCTTGAGTTCTTCTGCCAGCCCATCTGGCCTCTCCCCACCTTGCCGCTCTGAAGGATCTGGATCTTCCTGCCCCTCACTTCTAGGACATGTCACTGCCACCCCACCCTGCTTGACCTCTGCCGCCTCTTCTCAGAGCTGCTGGCCCAGAAGCCCAACTCAGACCTTCCCTGTCTCTGCTGAGAGTTGCTCCTCAGCCTCCTCCTCACCCTTGTTCACCCCTTCAGTCCACCCTCCATGGCTCTTTCTGGGGACTGGATTCTGTTTGGTCCCGCTCACTCCCCTATTTCTCCTTCCCTGTGTACCTCACTGTTTCCTCCTTTCCTTCCTCTGCTTCCACTGCTAAGTCCTTTTCTGTCTGTTCTTGCCAATTTCCCTTTCTTTTTCTACATCTCCTTCATTGCCCTTGACTCTCTTTTCTGTTTCATTTCTCTCCACTGCTGGTAGCTTCTATCTGGTACACAATAGTCGCTCAATAAATATTGGTGAATGTCAGTGGTTTTTTTTTTTTTTTGGATCTGTGTATCTCTCCTCCACCTCTGTCTCACATTGTGCAGATCTTTTTTCTTATGCATGTTCTCATCCTGCATTTATTTTTGGCTCCAGGCCCTATTTTTTAGATGAATCTCAGGGATGCCATGTCAATTCTCTCCATCTGGGCTTGACCGTCAGCTCAGACAAATGGAGTTGATGGATGGAGAATGTCCATTTTCTGGCCTCATTTTTCTCCATCTGTAAAATGAAGGTTGGGGTATCTTCCATTGCTGTTTGTAATTGTCCACACACTCACTCTCCATATAGGACTGCACACTCCTGCCACTGGCCTTGGGCATGGCCACAGGACGTGCTCTGGCCCACAGAATGTGAGAACACATATCTAAGCATTTGTTTCAAGAGCCAGAAGAGATGTTTGCCCACTCTCTCGTTTATGCCCTCTGCCATGAAAACCAAATGTCTAAGGCTAGGGCTCCCCTTCAGCCATAGTTGCAGGACGAGAAGACAAAAGATCTAAGCCACCACAACGGTGGCTGCTGACATATAATGTGCATGAGAAATAGGGCAGTGTTGGTCAGTCACTGAGATTCAGGATGATCTGTTCATAGAAAAAGTAAGCAAACACTGACATCTCAAGCATTGGATGCCACAAGGGCTAAGGTGCTTCCAGCTCTGAAACTCCAACCAAACTATGTCGTACTATAGCTTTGAGCAAAAACCTAGCCGAGTGCTTTCCTGTGCATGATCTCAGTTCAATGTGACACTTTTAACTTTATTTCCATTTTGCAAGTGTCCTAACAAGAAGTTCAGAGGTGAAGGTTTATCCAAATCTCTACGGCTGGCGTGAGGCACAGTCTAAACTTGAAACCAGACATACTGACAACACCCTCTGCTCGTACTCCTTCCCTGCTCTGCACCCCTGCACGTTGTGGGAGACAGACCGTATTCCTTCAGGATGGAAGCCATGCCTTATTCTCCCAACCTTCCCATAAGCCTAGCCAGAGATCCCGCAGGCTTTTGGTGAATCTTTGTTGTTGAGGCGCATCATGGCCAAACTTCAAGGTTCGTGTGATGTACATTTTTAAAAAACCAAAAAAAAAAGGATTTGTGATTTTTAAAATTTCAAGAAAAATGTTTTCTGGGGAAAAATGTGATTCACAAGGCATGGTACACATATAAAAATGTACTTGAGATATTTGTACTTCCAAACTTTATCTTGTCTTGGCAACATATAGAAGCTTGAGGATCTCAACTTACAGATGGGATAATAAGGCTGGGAAGAGAATGGGGCCTGCACAAGGTCACGGAGCGTGTGAGCGACCGTGCCGGGACAGCCACATCCCAGGCCAGGGTTCTCTGTGCTAAGTGTATCACATGGTCTTCCTACCACTAGATTTTCCTGCCATCTTTTAAAAAATATTCCTCTTAGTCGAGATGTTTCCGCTTCTACTCCGCCTGCTCTCTGAAGGCTTTGTGTTCTCCCATGCTGGTTGACCTGTGCATCCTTCATTAATATTAAATAAAATGAAAGTTGCTCAGTCATGTCCAGCTCTTTGTGACCCCATGGGCTCTCCAGGCCAGAATACTGGAGTGGGTTGCCATGCCCTCCCCCAGGGGATCTTCCCAACCCAGGTCTTCCCCATTGCAGGTGGACTCTTTACCAGCTGAGCCACCATGTAAATAACACAGCAGTAATGCTTATTGTTATTGGTTGAATTGTTCCCCTTGCCCCTCCCCCCAAAAAATGTTGGACTCTAAATCCCCAGTATCTCAGAATGTGACCTTATATGGATATTGGATATTTACATACATAATCAAGTTATGATGATATCATTAGGTGGACCTCAATTCAATATAACCTGTATCCTTATAAAAAGGAGAAAATTTGCTTAATTATGTTGAATTGGTTCATGGTGCTTTTCAGGTCTATTATATCCTTCTACTTCTCTGCATATTCCATCTACTAATTTTTGAGAGTTTGATACTGAAATTCCAACTAAAAGATCTTAACTTATTTGCTCAAATAATTGTAATACACAGTGGAACTATATGTAACTTTGTTTTGTATTTTTCAAGTCTCCTATAAATATGTTATCATACTTTCATTAAAAAAAGGGGGAAAGAAGAAAATCTGGACATGGAGACAGACTTCTACCATGGAGAATACCATGAAGAATAGACTCATCCTGCCACCAGCCCAGGTGCCTTGAACAAAAGTTAGGGGAGAGGTCTGGAGCAGATCCACATCGTGGTTGCCCACATCTTGATCTCAGAGCTCTACCCTCCAGGACAGCGAGGCAATACATTTCAGTTGTTTAAGTCCCTCGGGCTATGACACACGGTGATAGCAGCCATGGAAAATACACGCTTCTAAGCAGCAGAGTCTCCAACACGGATGACAAGCTGACTACACGTCAGGCTCTGGCACAGGCGCTTCACGTGCGTCACCTCAGCTGGTCCTCATGCAGCATCCGTGGGCAGGTACTTCCATCCTTACCCCACTGTTGATGACTAAACAGAAGCAGCAGAGAGAAGGAACGTGCCCAAGTCCCAAGGCCAGTAAGTCAGCTACAGTCCTTGGGGTCCCAGGTCTACAGTCCTTGCAGAGCAGTTACATTCTTTACACCTACATTTTCTCAAAAGTGTAACAGGAGTAATGACACCTATTGAATTAGGATTATCATAGGATTAAATGAGTTAATCTGGCAATGACTATAACACTGAAGTGAAGTGAAAGTCGCTCAGTCGTGTCCAACTCTTTGCGACCCCATCGGCTAACAGTCCACTGAATTCTCCAGGCCAGGATACTGGAGTGGGTAGCCTGTCCCTTCTCCAGCACACCGCCCCGACCCAGGAATCAAACTGGGGTCTCCTGCATTGCAGGCATATTTTTTACCAACTGAGCTATCAGTGAAGCCTGACCTTAACACTAACCAAGCATTATAAAAGTGCTTGTTAGCATTATGATAAAATCCTTTGCTGTCTTGATTATTTTCTCATAAATTTTCTAGTTAGTTATTGTTTCTCTTAACATATGATCCCCAAAAGTAAACACAGTATTTCAAGTCTAACTTAGAACCTTCTAAAACTTAGTTGTTTAGAAAACTAGTTTTTCAGGAATACAACTTACAGTGTAGGATCCACTTTTTTTTTAATTTAAATTTATTTAATTACAGGCTAATTACTTTACAATATTGTATTGGTTTTGCCATACATCAACATGAATCTGCCACGGGTGTACACGTGTTCCCAATCCTGAACCCCTCTCCCACCTCCCTCCCCATACCATCCCTCTATAATTGCAGAGTTGGCTTGTTCTGAGCCTATGGCTGATTTTGTTAAAGCCTTTTTTTCTTTTTTTTTTTTTTTTTCCGTTTTTCTAGCAGATAGGATTTTCATTGTTGGGTTTAGTGGGTAAGGAAAGTACTACATGATTGAATGAGTAAATCAATGGACTACAGAATGCATCATATGCTGTGAGTGAATAAACACAACAGTTGGGGAAATGATCAAAAGCCATTTTTTTCACAGAAAGCTTTAAAAAGTATGATCCCCATATCACACAGATCCTTTAAACAAAGCTACTGATTGAGAATGGTGATAATTTCTTAGATTTCTGTGGCAGTTTCTAATCCTCAAAGTATTTTCCTATGATTATTATTACATAGAATCATAGATCTTCTAAGTTTGAAAGAACTACAATAGTCTTCTAATTTAACCATTATTTCTCTCAAAATCCTGACAGATAGGGCTTTGAGCCTTTGCTTGAATACCCCCAGAGTCAAGGAACTCACTACCTATGACTCAGTCCCCTCCATTGCTGGAGAACTCAAACACTTTGAAAGGTTGGTCCTCTGTAACCACACCCCCTCCACCAGTGCCCACCAGTACAAATCTCTGGTATTTTCTGTGGGTTGGGACCTTTGAAAGAAACATGTCCTCAAACATCTTCCTTTTCACACATCAGATCCAACATTTCCTTCATCCCTTTGCTCAAAACATTTTGGCAACAAAATTCATTACTGTGGTCTCTACAGCTAACACTTTAACACGAGGTATCACTTTGTAAGCACTTACTGAATCTCAGGCCCTGAACCACACAGAATAACGTCAAGGGCAAAGATTCTTGTTAATCTCTGCACACAAGTTTGGATTCCAGCACTGGTGCTCACTGGCGAGGTGAACTTCAGCAAATTACAAAATCTCACTCTCAGATCCCTCATCTGTAAATGGGGGACAAGAGCAGTGCCTATCTTATAGAAAGTGAACGAGGAAGTCGCTCAGTGACTGCACAGTCCATGGAGTTCTTCAGGCCAGAATACTGGAGTGGACAGCCTTTCCCTTCTCCAGGGGGTATTCCCAGCCCAGGGAGCGAAGCCAGGTGTCCCTCATTGCAGGCGGATTCTTCACCTGCTGAGCCAGAGGGGAAGCCCAGTCTTATAGAGGGGCCAGAACAATTCAGTGAACGATGCACATGTTACTACATCGTGCCTGACATCAAACTTTGAAAGTTGGGCCCTTTACAAGCCCTCAGTGAAGGTAGCCATTAGTTTTATTATGCAGAACCTTTGCATGTATGACCTTATTCAGTACTTTGAAAAAAAAAATCTAAGAATTAGAAAATATTACCCCAGTTTTACAGATGATGAATGTGATGTGGCCAAGGCCATAAAGAGATAACTGTTTAACCTTGGCATTGACACCCAAGTCATAACCCCTCTTAATAACATGTTCATAGATTCCAAATAAGGTGGGGGGTGGTCTATGCATGAATTTGTCCATAGTATTTTATTCTTTAAGTCAGCAACTAATGCAGAGAGAAGAGAAATGATGGTCTACAGATTAAGGGCAGAGGACCCACCTCTACAAACGAAATATTGGCTTTGCCATTGAACCTTGACCAGCTCACACTGGTAGCTATTGATAAGTATTAACAGTTCAGGATCCACATCCATGAAATAAACCTAATAACAGTGTCCACCTTAGGATATATTGTGGATTAATTTAACAATGCATGTAAATCAAACACTACCTGGCATGTTGTAAGTTCTCAATAAATGCCAGGTATTGTGAATATTTCGCTAGATCAGATAGCAAGATAGCAAAAAAAAAAAAAAACAAGACAAAATCCAACATCTCTTGTCCTACGTTCGAGTATTTTAAACACTGCTGCAACTGTAATCGTAGTAACCACTATTACTATGCGCCTATGATGTGCCAGATGGATATTGGGTACTATTTATATACATTTTATGTTCTTCTCATTCATCCTGTGAGACTGGAAGGATCAGTTGTTTTATAAAGAAACTGAGGCTCAGAGAGGGGAGGGGAGTCCCCAGAGTAAAACCATCAGGAAGCAGGAAGCAAGAAAGACAGTGTCTTCCAAACCTCTGCTCTGTTCTCTGCATCCATCATTCCCCCTGCATGCCTGAGGCAGGCACGTGACTGCTCAGGGTAGCTGAAGCTAAAGCCGCAGACTAGATGAATGACCCCCTACTCTCGTCCTCTGCCCAGGCGTCTACCAAGTACCTCCTTGTTGCCTGATCCTTGGGATATTAATAGTCAGATGATGCAACCTCCTGGGATAAAGCAGACGCTCAACAAGCTGGAAAGGGCGTGCTGGTTCCACTCCAGCAGGCATGGATTGTCACAGGTCCCAGTGACTGAGCTGGAGCTGGCTGCTCTGCATGGGTGGGCAGGATATTTATGCCAGAGTAAGTGCATGAAAAACACTGACCTGGACTGCCAGATTTCTCTGCGATGTGACTGGATGGTTTGGTCTTCTCCCAAACCATCTCAGATCTCCACTGGAGATAATAACAGCGCAGAGTTTGACAGAGGGAGAGTCACAGTGTCCTCAACAGCCCTGTGACATGAGTTTGGAGTCTTAGAAAATCCTGGCCCCAACAGAGCTTTCTTATTAGCCAGCAGGAGGTCTTGGTTCGATCTCTGGGTGGGGAAGATCTTCTGGAGAAGGAAATGGCAACCCACTCCAATATTCTCGCCTGGAGAATTCCATAGATGAGCTTGGTGGGCTACAGTCCATGGGGTCATAAAGAGTTGGACATGACTAAGTAACTTTCACTTTTCACTTTCAGCTTTAGGCAAGTCAAAGGAACTCAGTCTCAAATTTTTCATCTGTGAAATGGGAGGGCAGAACCCAGCCACCAGGAATGACATTTTTATGTATTTATTCAGTCACTCATTCACTCATTTATTTATTAAGCTGTGCTGGGTGTTAGTTGCAGCCTACGGGTCTTCCGTCTTCCTTGAGGCACATGGTATCTTTAGTTCCAGCAGAAATCTTAGCTGGGGCACTCAGAGTCTAATGTGGGCCCCCTTCTGGAAGCAGCAAGTCTTAACCACTTGACTGACCATCAGGGAAGTCCCATGAATGCCATTTTAAATGTTTAGGATTTTTAAATTTTTTAAATTAAAAGAAGAAAAAACCTTTTTAAATTAAAAAGATGGGGAAGGTGGGAGTGGGGAGAAGCAAACACTGTTTTTTGTTTTTGCTGAATTATCTGTGGCCAGGATGGCAAGGACAGAATCTGAGCCACAGAGTCTGAGATGCTGGATGGGGAGTCCTAGCTTGTATCTGGACCTCAGTTTATCTATCTGCAAAATGAATGGGTATAATATATCAGCTTGCCTCCGTAAGAAAAGTGTGTGTAAGTGTGCTAAGTTGCTTTAGTTGTGTCCAACTCTTCACGACGGTAGCCTGGTGGGCTACAGTCCGTGGGGATTCTCCACTCAAGAATACTGGAGTGGGTTGCCATGTCCTCCTCCAGGGGATCTTCCTGACTCAGGGATTGAACCCAAGTCTCTTAGGTCTCCTGCACTGGCAGGCAGGTTCTTTACTGCTAGCACCACCTGAGAAGCCAAGATAATAAAAGTGTACCAAATAATAAAAGTTAATGCCCTTACATGCCAGGCTCCTCTGACACACGTGCTCTGTTACACAGTATTAGCATAACCCTTATTTTTATAGATGACAAAACAGGGGGCAGAAGGGTTAAATACGTTGCTCAACATCACCCAGAGTGTCCGTGGCAGAGTGGAACTTTACACCCAGGCACTGAAGCTCAGGTACAAATACATGTCACGTCCCTCTAGATAGAGGGCAGGGGTCTCTGAGGACATCCCAGTCCCTGAAAGGCTGGGCTGCCTTCAGCAGATGCCAAGGAGGCCACTGTGTTCCTGGATGTGACTCTGTCTGCTGAGGGGTAAGGTGAGGATGGGAAAGATCAAAATATTGGAGCCCTGAAGGGGGAAAGAACCAGTGGGACCACAGGGTGGAAGGCCTAGGCCACCCCAGCTAGCAGGCAGGGAGGGTCTGGAGAGCGCCAACCTCTTCACAACCCACTCCACCAGCCACATCCTTGATTACAGGGAAATTCAAAAGACATTTTGGGTCTTGGTGAATTCTTTCCAAGCTAAACTCATGGAGCAAAAAAAAAAAAAAAAAAACAACTGAGGATCACTGACAGTCTTTGGGAAGAGGTCTGATTTAGTATCAGTAACACTGGGTGTGGAAGCAGAGAAAGTCCACGCAGGACTAGTATTATCATTGGTATAATTCTGTCAAAGTCCCTGGGTTATGGGAGGACATAGGTGAGTAAATGCTATGCTGAAACAGAAAATGCTTAATAAATGTGAATCCAAACCGAGTCTCACTCTAAGACATTCAAAGAAGAGTCACACCCTGTCCAGTCTTCTTCGAATCAGATGGCACCCCAGGCTACACGAGGTACTCAGCAACCACCCTGAGCAGTGCCTACAAACTCGCAACCCAGAGTCAGCATGCAGGCACCCACTTGGCTTGGCATGTGGCTGCAAAACTTGCTAAATATAAAAATGGGAAAAGTCTATCACACTCATTCCATGAATAACACAAAGGCCTTGATTTGTTCCTCCACGTGATGAGCATGCGTTAGGTCCAAATTTAACGTGGTTGTCTGGCTGGGGTATGTGCGTGTTTTTCCAAAAAGAGGAAACTTCCAAGCACTTACTCAGCCCTAATGAGAATGACTCATGCACAGTAAGGGTTGAAGAGGGACCCGGAGCACAGAGACCGAAAGGTCAGCTCTGCTCCATCACAGGTTCTTGGTAAGTACCATTGACGACTGAATAAAAGGCAGAAAGGAAGGGCTGGCTCATAGCCCCATTCTGCCAAGTGACCTCAGGCCAATCACTTCACCTCTCTGAGCCCTACCTTCCTTACATGTAGGCTAGGAATAACATTTCCTACACTTGTGCATCTGTGCTAAAGGTAAAAAGGAGAAAACACTGTAAGAGTGGCCGGAGGAGTGAAAAGAACCAGACTGAGTTCAGTTGTAGCTATTACCTAATCTTTTCTGGAGCCAATTAGACCCTGTACATTCTTCACTTTGATTCTTTTTTTCAATTTACTGTACAAAGCCATTAATTACAGCTTTTCAAATCCATCGTTAATGTGAGTCTACATACATCATAGACTTACCATTCCAGTGATTTCTGCCCTGGCATCCTTCTTTAAGGAGGCAGCAGCCTCAGAGTTCCAGATCCTGGGGCCAACAGGGATGGGAGGCCACTTCACTTCTCTGAGTCCATAACTTCATCTCTAACATGGAGGTGGCATGCCTGACTTCTTGGTGAGAATGCAATGAAATAATGCCCATGAATGCCCCGGGTGCAGGGCTTGACACATAGTCAATAAATTCTTGCATTGAAAAAGGGAGTGTAGAGGATAGTTGAGTTTTTATAGCCAGACACACCACACTTGGGTTCAAATACCCAAGAGCAGCTCCATCTCTTCCTCGTTCTGTGACTCTGGGTAAGTTTCTCTGCTCTCTGATTCAGTATTCACAAACATAAGTGAGGGTGATGGGGTGGCGCAGGGGGGAGATGGTGTGTAATAGCCCTGGCTATGCAGAGTCCAGCTCCGGGGGCCACCGTGCACGGTCTACACTGAAGAGGGTGCTGTGTGGGTTAAAGCACATCGAGGGCGCTGGGAAAGGGCAGCCCCACTCCAGCTTTGTTTGCTCAGTCATTCTTAGAAAGGCCAGTTGTGCTGGAGCACTGAAGCTCAGCCCTCAGCCAGGCAGGCTGAGCACGTGGCAGATGTTAAACAGCTATTCCCAGAGATGTCGGCCAAAAGGCCAAGGAGCTGGAGACCCTTTATTTTCTCCTCTGAAGCACAATTAGCTTGTCACAGCTGACAGATGATGGACAAGTACACATCAGTCCAAGTGACACTGCAGAATCCATCTGACCTTCTGTCTATCATTCTGACCTCTCGTACTTAGCCAGCTCCTTCCCTCCACCTGCTGTGCAGAGTGCAGCCTCCCACCATGGTCTCCCCACCTTGCCCTCCCCATCACCGCCCCCTCCCCCAACTCCCTGAAGCCCCTTCCTGGGTTCCCGCTCACTCACCATCACAGAAATGTGGAGAATATGCATCTGCTCCTCTACGATCTCCGAGGGCTCCTGGAGGGTGGGGGCGGTGGCCTGGGCCAGCTGCCCAGAGCTGCTCATGGACACGTGGAAGTACAGAGTGCCGTTCTCCAGCCACTGCTGCCGCCAGTGGACCAGCGAGATGTCCGCAGCTGTGCCCGACATCTCTGCAAGACAAGAGGCAAGGCGCTGGGTGAGCGGCGGGCCTGGCCTCGGCACTCCGGGCAGGAGAGGAGCCACACACATTTGGGAGCTCCAAAGGCATCGACCCTGTGCTGGATGCCTTTCCCAGCACCAAATCTGTGAGCCAGAGCCGCTCTGCTTTGCACCTGAAGCTATCACGGCATGGTTAATTGACTATACGCCAATATAAAGGGAAAAGTTTAAAAAAAAAAAATCCACAAGTCAGAGATTGTCACTTCCATTTACAGGCCAGTCAGCCTGTAGCAAGGTTATCCCAGAACAACAGAGTGGCAGAAGCAGGATTTGAACCCAGGTCTGCCCGGTTCCCCTCTGATAGCACCACGCATGATAGCAGAACTCATTCCACTCCAAAGGTGGAAACAAGCTAAGCAAGAGGTGAACATGTGTACATCCTTCTGAGACCATGGAACTATAAGCAGGTGAAGGAAGGGCCTGAATGGGAAGAGGGGGAGCTCAGACTGTGAGCTCTTCAGAAGCTCAGCTGGAAATGCTCATGGCAGAAATGCAGAACCTCAGAGCTGGGAAGGCCCAAAAGAACATCTGGCCCAGCTGAGGGGCTCAGGGTCATCCTCTATGGGAAAGGAGCTTGGAAAGTGGGTTATTCTAAACCATTTCTCCTGCTGCACTCAGAGCAGCTCCACTCTGCTCCTCACATTGCGTAGATAGTACTCTCACACAAGGAAGTACTGGCACAAAGATTTCCATGGCTGAAAAATACTCGAAAACCCACTTCCCCACTCCCGTGATCTCATACAACCAATGGGAAGTTAGGACTTTCTAGTCGGTTGTAAGGTCACCTAACTTGAACTTCCTAACTCTCGCTTCTAGGCTGTTTTCCCCACTGAAGATGCTTTGAAAATAAGAAATATCACTTTAGCAGTACTTCCATTCAGTGTAATTGTACCAACATAGCTTCTTGATAAGAAGGGCAAGGACATATAGTACCAAAAGCGTTCTTTCATCGGAATCTACAGTCCTTCCATCGTGCTGTCTACTAAAGGGAGATGTCCCTGGAAATATTTTGAAGGACAAGGCCAATCAGCATGTCCTGTGAATAGAGGGGAAGGGTGATGGGGTTCTTGAAGAATTACCAGATCTTTCTTCAAATCAGTTACTGTAGGAAACAGAAGCAATCAATCCATCCATAGACAAGTAGCCTTAATAGTATATGAGGCTTGGACCTCTGGACCACGCTATGGAGCAGACCTAGAGACAGCATTCCCCTAGTCCCCAGAGGCTTCCTGTTCTCACACATACACACACACACACGTGAGCCTGAGGAGGACTGATGAGGAAGACGTGTTAGACCTTCTATCCAGCCAGCTCTCCCCAGGCCCCATCATGTCTGCTCACACTGAGCTAAAACCAGTCACCTTGAAGCAATGAGACAATGATATCCGTTCACCAAATGCTACTGATTTATTCCTGCATCGTCCACCCCGCCCCCCCATAGACTCTAACTCCTTCAGATTCACAATCAAAAGTCAGGGGAAGAGCATCTGCCACTTAATAAGTGCTATAAAAAGTTAGCTATTAATATTTATTATCATTATTATTATTAATAAGGACAGGATCTAATTCACCCTTCAGCTGCTTAAAAAAAAAAAACACTTGAGACATTCTTGATTGCCTGCTTTCTCTTCCACTCCTCATCCAGCCCATCAGGAAATCTTTCAAAAAGCACCTGAAACGCAACACTTCCCAGCTCCTCTACTGTATCACCTGAGCCAAGACACCCCACTTTCTTGCCTGGCTTTACTGCAAAGCCTTCTTCTTTTTTGGAGGGGGGCTCTTTTTTAATTTTTTAATTGGAGGCTAATTATTTTACAATACTGTATTGGTTTTGCCATACATCAACATGGCATTGAAACATATATAATATCGTATAAGAAACAAATCGCCAGTCCAGGTTCGATGCAGGATACAGGATGCTTGGGGCTGGTGCTTCTTCTTTAAAAAAAAAAAAAAACAACCTTTGTTTATTTATATATTTATTTTTGGCTGCACTGGGGCTATGTTGCTGTGCATGGGCTTTCTCCAGTTGCAGCGAACTGGGTTCACTCTCATGTTGCGGGGCACAGGTTCCTTACTGAAGCAGCTTCTCTTGCTGCAGACCATGAGCTCTAGAGCACACGTGCTTCAGTAGTTGTGGCGCAAGGACGTAGTTGCCACATGACATGGGGGATCTTCCAGGACCAAGGATCGAACTGGTGTCCCCTGCACTGGCACGCAGATGCTCAACCAGGGGACCGCCAGGGAAGTCCTGCAAAGGACTCTTGACTTGACTCTCTTCTTCCACCCTGGCCTGTCTATTCTCAACCAGAAGCCAGAGGAATCCTGCCACAGCCTGAGTCAGCTCACGTCACTCATCCGCTCTAAAGCAACAGCCTCCTACCGCATCCCAAAGCAAGGGCAAAGCAGCTGATACACAGTGAGTTACTTGTCCAAGGGAAAACCTGTCTGGGGCTCCCTTGCTGCACTCAGAGTGGAGCAGAGCTGGAGATGGTCCCAGGAGTGCATCGGCTCCTAGAACTGAGAACCGAAGGACCCCAGAGCTCGCCTTGCAGCCCAGGGGAGCAGACTGGAGGCACAGTGCCTCGTCTATGAGGCAGGTCTCTCCCCAGCACCTCCTCTCCCCCACCGCCAGCCTCAGCACCCGCGGACTTGGCAGCAGCTCCTCTGGCAGCCAGCCAGCTGGGCCAGAGCAACGTGAAGACACGATGGTGAATGGCCTTGCTTGGTGCCTTGCTCATTTTTCTCTCAGTACATCAGAGCCAGAACCAGATGTCCAGGGAACCCAGAGACTGGGCTCTGCCTCTGGAAATTGCTTTCTCTCACTAAGCAGCTCAAGAAAGAGGATCTGCATACTGTTGACTGGGTGGGCACTTACTGCACTCAGAGTCCTTGAAATGGAACCGGCAGGGAGCCCTGGGGGCAGCCACATCAGGCCAACACAGCCGGGTACAGAAGGAAGCAGAGGCAGGGTTGGGGAAGGCTTGCTGAAATCGGCGCCTCTTACTCCTGGGGCTCATCTGGCCCGTGCCTGAAAGCCCATCACTAAAGCAGCTTGCTATCCCCACGTTCAGATTAGAACACAGAGGGTCACACGGGGTTAGGCACTTGTTTAAGGTCACTGGTGAACCAGTACCCAGCTGGACCCAGTGGACTGCCAGTCCATGTCAATGTCTACTTACAGCACCTTCCTTTCCCTTGACTAAATTAGCCCAAGGACCAAAACTAGATTGAGCTCTTTGTTTGCTACAGCGATGAGTGCACAGTCAGCAGACAGCAAACGTTAAATGATAATAACAGTGTGTGAAACACAGTAAATATTGAATCACAGAGAAGGGCTCCGGCCGTGCGCTGTTACAAAGAAGAAAAAAACTGCTGTTGGGCGGGGACAAGGGGCATGAAGCCTCAGAGGGAAAACTGCCTGAGCGGAAGCAGAAGGTCTCAGTCATCCGTTCTCGTGTTCATTTATTCACGAGTTTCATTGCTTAGTCATTCAACACACCTTACCGAGGACCTGCTCGATGGCAGGTGGCTTAGCAGCCCGGAATCTGGAGTGAAATGAGGCACAGGTTTGCCTTCAGGACACTCACAGCCCTTTAACAGCAGGAACTCTGACGCCGCCCTATGTGACTGCCACGCACGGGCACATTCTCCTTTGAATGTGGCCTGGGAACCACGCAGCATCCTGCGCCACCGCCTACATCTCTCCCCCGCATGCTCGCCAGCCCTCAGGACTTACAACCGCTCCTCTTCCGTCGTGCATATGTACTTTCTGCCACGTCTCTCTGGAACTCTCCACCCAAACCTCGGAAGCTGCCTTCCTCCCGGTCTTTGTCTCTCAGTCCAGCTAGCACCTACTCAGAGAGACCATGCTGCTCTTACATCTTTGTGACCCCGTGGACTATACTGTCCATGGAATTCTCCAGGCCAGAATACTGGAGTGGGTAGCCATTCCCTTCACCAGGGGATCTTTCCAACCCAGGGATTGAACCCACATCACCTGTACTGCAGGTGGATTCTTTACCAGCTAAGCTACCAGGGAAGCCCCTTACCTAAAGTACTCCTCTTCAAAACTACAATTTGAAAACATCCATGTACCCCTATGTTCATAGGAGCACTATTCACAAAAGCCAAGGCACAGAAGCAACATCAGATCAGATCAGTTGCTCAGTCGTGTCCGACTCTTTGCGACCCCATGAATCGCAGCACGCCAGGCCTCCCTGTCCATCACCAGCTCCTGGAGGTCACTCAGACTCACATCCATCGAGTCAGTGATGCCATCCAGCCATCTCATCCTCTGTCGTCCCCTTCTCCTCCTGCCCCCAGTCCCTCCCAGCATCAGAGTATTCTCCAATGAGTCAACTCTTCACATGAGGTGGCCAAAGTACTGGAGTTTCAGCTTTAGCATCATTCCTTCCAAAGAACACACAGGACTGAAGCAACATAAATGTCCATTGATAGATGAATGGATAAAGAAGATGTGGTGTATATATACACAACAGAACATTACTTAGCCATTCAAAGAAGAAAATAATGCCATGTGCAAAAATATGGATAAACCTAGAGATCATACTAAGTAAGTCAGACAAAGACAAATATCATATGATATCCCTTATATGTGGAATATAAAAAAAGGTACAAATGAACTTTTTTAATAGGACAGAAGGAGATCCACAGATATAGAAAACAAACTTATGGTTACCAAAGGGGAAAAGTGAGAGGAGGGATAAATTAGGAGTTTAGGATTAACATACACACACTACTATAGACAAAAAAAGATAAATAACAAGGACCTACTATATAGCACAGGGACCTATACTCAGCAGTTTGTAATAACCTATAAGGGGAAAGAATCTGAAAATATGTGCATAAAACTCAATCACTATGCTGTAGACCTGGAACACTATGCTGTAAATCAACTATACTTCAATGTTTTAAAAAAAGAGAATAAATTACTGCTCTCCATATACACTCACTCTCCATTATATTACCTTTACACACACTTTCCATGGAACTTATCACTATTAGAAATTTATTCCATGTGTTTTCTTCAACATGCATTTAATACTCGTCTCTCCAAGATGCCTGGAAACTTGTATGTCTTATTCCTGTCGTATTTTCAAGTACTTAAGCATATGTAAGCACTCAATAAAAATCAGATTGCTGATGATGAACACACATACACACACTCATACATATATCCATAATAAGATGATGAAGGTCATGTTCAGTCTCACAAGGAAATTAAAAAGAAAGTAAAGGTCCATTGAAAACCTGATCGTGGGACGGGACTCTCCTAGCTTTGAGACCGAGAATGTCTTCAAAACATAGTGACAGGAGTGTTGCAGAGGACGGGTATCTTGGCAGTCCTTGAAAGACAGGAAGAGGCAGAGAGATGGGCTGAGTGGCTGGTGTCTCAGGGCAGTGAAGCCAAATGCACAAGGAGGCAGGCAGAAGAATATCAGGCTGGGAATGTGGTTCAGACACAACTAAGGGCATTGAATGTTTGGCAACAGGGTATAGTCTTTTAGCATGCAGTAGGGAATCAGCGGAATGGACTTGATCTGAGAGCTGGTCCTGAGTCCATTAAAAACGGGTCAAAGAAACAGTAGCATAACTGAGGCTCATTCTTGAAATTCCCTGCTGATTGATTTTCCAATTGCATTTTCCCTCTCCTCTTCCCCTGCTCCCTCCATATAAACATTTCATTGAAGTCTTCAAGTCATATTACAATCAAACTTAAAGCAAAAGGGGGACTAAACGCATTTGGTCGGGAACCAAGACGATTCCCATAAAGGCAGATTATGCTGACATGATGAATATAAAATGAAACAGCAGATATTAAAGTAGGAGAATGGTGCACCATGCCTTCCGGCGGTAGACTGACTCCAATGCCTGCCTCCCTCCCAGCCCAATGAGCTTAGTTTTATATTGGAATCATAAAGAAACCCAGGGATTGCCTCTTCACCTTTCACTGTTCTCTCCACATGGGCTACACCTCGTGAAATATTCAACAGGCTCAAATCCCCTCTACCACCCGCTAAAGCCAAGCGAGAGGATCAGCCTTCATCAGTGATTCTGGGAAGACCTCTATCCTGTCTCAGTAGCCACAGATGCCTTTCAGCCTCCTGGAAAAGAAATAAAAAAATCCCGAAGGCGTGTTGTGGTTTTAATTGGCTTGTTCTTCCTAATCTATGACACTCATTGTATTTTTATTTAATTCCTGAAGGTCATTATGAAAATAAGCAGCTCTTCTGATCACCAGCCATCTTGGTAACATCTCCCAAGTGGCTAACTAACCGGTCCTCAGATTCCACAGCACCAGCTGACCCTCCGGCAGATTATTCACAAAAGGCCAGAGAGCGCTTCTGATGAGTTTGCAAATGGTCTCTGTCTATCTGGGGAGCAGGGTGATGGGGGGGTTGGGGGGGGCCAGACATTATGTGGGATGAACTCACTGCCTAGGCAGAGGGAGCTGGGGAAGGCAGGGACACTGACTTCACGCACCCCTGCAATTAGTTGTTCCAGCCTCCATGGGCGGTTACTTCTATGCAGTAAGTCCTGCTGAGTGGGCTTGGGAAGCAGACCTCAAGTACATGCCCCTCACTGTCATCTCTACAATATCAGTCTCTACAATAGGGTAGCTGCCTTATTGCCAACCTTTATCATCTCTCCTGTGGACTGCTTCAAGTGGCTCTGGGCCAGTCAGGGTCTCATCCCAAAAGAGAAGACACATAAGCTGATCAAGATGTGTTTAATAATGTGATCATTTACAAAGGCTTTGAAAGTGAACTGGGCCTCCCTGGTGGCTCAGTCAGTAAATAATCCGCCTATGAATGCAGGAGAACTGGCGTTTGATTCCTAGGTTGGGAAGATCTCCTAGAGAAGGGAAATGGCCACCCACTCCAGTATTCTTGCTGGAGAACTCCATGGACAGAGGACCTTGGCGGACCACAGTCCAGGAGGTTGCAGAGTCAGACACAACTTAGGGCCTAACACAACACTAGTGTTCTCAGAGAAACAGAAGCGACAGAACATAAACATGTAGAAAGAGACTCATGAAGGGCTGGCTCACATGATGATGGAGGCTAAGAAGTCCCACAGTGCACCATATTCCAGCTGAAGACCCAGGAGAGCCAGTGGTATGGCTCCAGGGGAAACCCAAAGGCTTGAGAACCAGGAGAGTCAAAGGTGTAAGTACCAGTCTGAGATAAAGGCCTGAGAACCAATACGAGTAACGTCAGAGGGCAGGAGAAGATGGACACCCTGGCTCAAGCAGAATGCAAACCAGGCCTTCCCCCACCTCTCGGTTCTATTCAGCCCCATGGGACTAGATGAGGCCCACCTGCACTCACAAAGGCTTTCTCCCCTACTTAGTCCAACTATTTAAATGCTAATCTTTCCTAGAAACACACTCAGAGACAAGCCCAGAAGTAATGTTTTGCCAGCACTGGAAATCCCTTAGCCCAGTCAAGTTGACAAATTAATTATCACAGGTAGGTTGAAGGTCAACCAATGATGAAGCTCCCCAGAGTTGGCAAAGCAAAGCGTTGTTACCATCCTAGGCCAGAGGGGGCAAAAGGAGGGTGGGTTATAACACCCTAAAAGAGCCACAGCTGTAGGAAAGGGCTGGCAGGCAGCTGCTGGGACCTTCACGTAGCGTAATCCAGGAAAATAACCCAACTGCTGACAAGGCATGACCCACCATGGAGGTCATGAGTCAGCACTGAGGTCACCTACCTTCCAAAGTTAATCTCCTGCAAGTGCCTAAATATGGGCCAACCTCACACAAACACTCAAGGGTGCTCCGTAGGTGGGCTCTCCGAGGTACATAGCAGGGAGGAAAAGCATGGAGAGTGGATCTCAAGGGCAAATGGAGACGTCCTAGAGCCCCAACTGGTATCCTTGCCTCCAGGCTTCCTTCCTTCCAGCCATCCTGCAAGTGGCTACCAAGATTATATGCCAAATTTGTAAATGTGCACATGCCATGTCTTTGCCATAAACCATTCAATGGCTCTTTATTCCCATCAAAAAGAAAACTAATTTCACCGGCCGGCCATCTGCATTTCTCCTCTGCCTTACCTTATTTCACACCTTTCTTTGCACTTATGTGTTAAATCTCATCACATTCTTATGTGATCCTCCACATACACGATGTTGTTTCCTAATTCTACATCTTTGGGTTGCTTTTTCAGAGTTTGGGACAGCCTGTCTTACTGAACCCCATCCCTCACTCCAGAAGACTTCCTTGATCCCCATGGAACACCTTCTTTATGTTTCCATAAGGAGGAAATATTGCATGCTGCATAAGATCACAGACTGGAGACCAACTGCTTAATTTTGAATTCCAATTGCCCCGTGTTCAAGTTGTATGTCTTTGGAGAAGCTTTATAGCTTCTTCAAGCTTCAACTATCAAATCTGAATAACATCAATTAGTACCTGCTTCATAGGGTTGTTGTGAAAATTCAATGATATGATACAGATAAACAAGCTTTTAACATTAATCTTGATCCTCAGTGAGCATTCTGCAGTTCCATTTCTTACACATTACTTCATATATACTGCTCTAGCATCTTATTTTAACATGGTATTTATCTATGTTAAAATGATCTGTTTATACAGCTGACTTCTCTCGCTGGACTTGGGTACAAGCACACACAACAGCTCCATGAGTGTCCTTGTGACCAACACAGTGGCCAAATATAAAGAAGAAGGTTCTTTAAGTCTCTGGTGAGCTGCCCGATATCTGAATTCAGATGGACATTTCCAGAAGACAGAGAGAGGAAATGGCAACTCAGGATGTCCATGAAGGCTTAATTCCCACGTAACTACTCTATAGAAATTTATCCAACATCTGGCTCAAGTTTAAGCACCCTAAAGAATGCAAATGAAGAGAAAGATAGACCTTTTAACTTTCAACGGGCTTACATTCTCATGGAAATGCAGAGGAAGTTTATATAGAAAATATACAATCTTAAGATTCTGTTCAGGCATAAGTATATGCATATTCAGCTGGAAAAAGTACACTGGAACATCAAGAATGGGGGGTCAGAGGTGATTTTAATCGTTATGATTCATTTTTCTCTATGCTCTCTACATGGAATATATATTACCTCTGTAGCAGATGCAAATACATGCTCGTTTTAAAATTCATTTAGTCAACCAACCTTTTCTGAGATCTGGCATTGAGGAAGTCTATCCTCAGGAGCTCAGTCCAAGGAACAGAAAAAGCATGCTATGAGTAGCTATAAATCAAAGCAGGAAGCTTAGAGCAGAGGATATGACTTGTGGCTGAATCTAGAAAGTATTCAGAGAGGAGCCTTACAGGATGGACAAAATTTCAACCAGTGCCCAGGGAACAGGGGGAATTTAGGACGGAGGAGTGGCACAGAGTCAAGAAGGTGGGAAGACGGCACACGTGCAGGGGGAGGATGCCCGTAGAGCATGCCGAGTCTCATCACTGCAGAGGGGACACAGAGAGACTGACACAGCACTCTGTAGAGAGGAGAGTGAAAAGGGGGTTACTGTCAGACTGATTATATTCTTTGCAGCCAAAGATGGAGAAGCTCTATACAGTCAGTAAAAACAAGACCAGGAGCTGACTGTGGCTCAGATCATGAACTCCTTATTGCCAAATTCAGACTTAAATTGAAGAAAGTAGGGAAACCCACTAGACCATTCAGGTATGACCTAAATCAAATCCCTTGTGATTATACAGTGGAAGTGAGAAATAGATTTAAGGAACTAGATCTGTTAGACAGAGTGCCTGATGAACTATGGACAGTGGTTCAGGACATTGTACAGGAGACAGGGATCAAGACCATCCCCAAGAAAAAGAAATGCAAAAAAGAAAAATGGCTGTCTGGGGAGGCCTTACAAATAGCTGTGAAAAGAAGAGAAGCAAAAAGCAAAGGAGAAAAGGAAAGATATTCCCATCAGAATGCAGAGTTCCAAAGAATAGCAAGGAGAGATAAGAAAGCCTTCCTCAGTGATCAATGCAAAGAAATAGAGGAAAACAACAAAATGGGAAAGACTAGAGATCTCTTTAAGAAAATCGGAGATACCAAGGGAACATTTCATGCAAAGATAGGCTCGAAAAAGGACAGAAATGGTATGGACCTAACAGAAGAAGATATTAAGAAGAGGTGGCAAGAATACACAGAAGAACTGTACAAAAAAAGAGCATCATGACCCAGATAATCACGATGGAGTGATCACTCACCTAGAGCCAGACATCCTGGAATGTGAAGTCAAGTGGGCCTTAGAAAGCATCACTATGAACAAAGCTAGTGGAGGTGATGGAATTCCAGTTGAGCTATTTCAAATCCTGAAAGATGATGCTGTGAAAGTGCTGCACTCAATATGCCAGCAAATTTGGAAAACTCAGCAGTGGCCACAGGGCTGGAAAAGGTCAGTTTTCATCCCAATCCCAAAGAAAGGCAATGTCAAAGAATGCTCAAACTACCACACAATTGCACTCATCTCACATGCTACTAAAGTAATGCTCAAAATTCTCCAAGCCAGGCTTCAGCAATACGTGAACTGTGAACTTCCAGTTGTTCAAGCTGGTTTTAGAAAAGGCAAAGGAACCAGAGATCAAATTGCCAACATCCACTGGATCATCGAAAAAGCAAGAGAGTTCCAGAAAAACATCTATTTATGCTTTTTTGACTATGGCAAAGCCTTGACTGTGTGGATCACAATAAACTGTGGAAAATTCTGAAAGAGATGGGAATACCAGACCACCTGACCTGCCTCTTGAGAAACCTGTATGCAGGTCAGGAAGCAACAGTTAGAACTGGACATGGAATGACAGACTGGTTTCAAGTAGGAAAACGAGTATGTCAAGGCTGTATATTGTAACCCTGCTTATTTAACTTATGTGCAGAGTACATCATGAGAAATGCTGGGCTGGAAGAAGCACAAGCTGGAATCAAGATTGCCGGGAGAAATATCAATAACCTCAGATATGCAGATGACACCACCCTTATGGCAGAAAGTGAAGAGGAACTAAAAAGCCTCTTGATGAACGTGAAAGTGGAGAGTGAAAAGGTTGGCTTAAAGCTCAACATTCAGAAAATGAAGATCATGGCATCCGGTCCCATCACTTCATGGGAAATAGATGGGGAAACAGTGGAAACAGTGTCAGACTCCCAAATCACTGCAGATGGTGACTGCAGCCATGATATTAAAGGACGCTTACTTCTTGGAAGGAAAGTTATGAACAACCTAGATAGCATATTCAAAAGCAGAGACATTACTTTGCCAACAAAGGTCCATCTAGTCAAGGCTATGGTTTTTCCAGTAGTCATGTGTGGATGTGAGAGTTGGACTGTGAAGAAGGCTGAGCACCAAAGAATTGATGGTTTTGAACTGTGGTGTTGGAGAAGACTCTTAAGAGTCCCTTGGACTGCAAGGAGGTCCAACCAGTTCATCCTAAAGGAGATCAGTCCTGGGTGTTCATTGGAAGGACTGATGCTAAAGCTAAACCTCCAATTCTTTGGCCACCTCATGCAAAGAGCTGACTCATTGGAAAAGACCCTGATGCTGGGAAGAATTAGGGGCAGGAGGAGAAGAGGACGACAGAGGATGAGATGGCTGGATGGCATTACCGACTCGATGGACATGAGTTTGGGTGAACTCTGGGAGTTGGTGATGGACAGGGAGGCCTGGTGTGCTGCATTTCATGGGGTCGCAAAGAGTCAGACATGACTGAGTGTATGAACTGAACTGAAGCTAAACCTATGGGCATCTCCCAGCAGAATAAAAAGTGTTGGATCCCACTTGGAACACCTTCATGCAATCAGACTAAGTTCTAGTTTAGAGGCTAGTGAAACTCTTCAAATGCTATAAATTAAAAGGGATGGATGAATGGATGGAAGCATGGATGGGTAAATAGATGGATGTATGTTGGGTACATGAGTGGGTGGTTGGATGGATGGATATATTTCAATATTTTTTGCTTCATCAATAATCACACAGCCTTGGTAGTGAGAGGAACACTGAATTTGGAGTTGAAAGCCTAGGTTTGTGCAGTAACTACACCAACTGGCCAGTTTATCTCAGGACAAATCATAAAGCTTCTTTGATTTTCTTTATTTGTAGTGTGTGTGTGGCAGGGGGGCGGTAGTCATGATCTGTCCTAGTTACATCATATCTAACGTAGAATTGAGAGAAAATAAGGTCATACCTAGCACTGTGCTTAGAAATCTGTGAAGTTCCATGGCTAATCTTGAAAGCAAATGCAATCATGATTCCCCTCATTCAACAATGTACCTTACCATAATTTTTTATTGACTGTCTAAAACATGCCAGGCACAGTGTGAGGCTTTGTGGATAGACTGGATGAAACGATACGTGTGCTGCCTCCATAGACCTTCCCTTCTAGTCTGGATTTTCCTCAGTTCCCACTAAGCAGCAGCACCACCACCATTTCCCCTGCTTCCACCCATTCATTCACCCATGTATTCATTCACAGCAGAGGACTGTCTGTCTCGGTAACTGCCATGCTCAGTGTTCAGCTTGCAGCAGGGGTTCCATAAATACTTGTTGCATAAATGCACCACTCGATGCACATAAGTTTCCTGCCCTCGAGTCATCAAGAAGAGCAGGAAAGGGAAAATCAGCAGAGAGACCACCTGACGCCAGAAGCAAGTATGCACAGGAGGCCACGGGGACGTGCATGAGAGGCGGGTTAACGCTCCGCATTTATTAAAGGTTTGGATGGGGCCAGTGGGCTGAGTGTCTAAGCTGTGCACTTCGTTGGTCGATGAGATCCTGATGTCAGGTGAGGTTAAACGCCTGCAGGATGGCATCGTTCCTGTGCTAGGTTTGAGAGGTCCCTCGTCAGGGATAGAAGGTAGAGAGACGGCAGGGGCTGTGACCCAGCCTGGCCCTGCAGCAGCAGTGCAGAAGAGAGTCCCCGGGGAACCCCGGTCCTCCTCCCTTCCAGCCCCCATCTGTCAGTGCTCATCTCTGCCTCTGCCTCCAATCTGCCCACCCCACCTCCTTTGGGAACTGCGGCTTTTACTCAAAACTGTTTTCCCCAGCCACTCGGTGGAGGTAAATAACATAGTTATACCCGGTTAAATAAGGGAGGGGAACAGAAGAATTAAGAGATATTGGCAAGGGAGAAAAGCATATCGTTTCAGATTAGATTTGAAAATAGACAGAGGCTTGATAGAGCTGATTCTCATTACCCCTGGTTATTCTCTCCTGAACCATTTTCCTCCCTCCTTGCTGCATCTTTTCGCCTGTTTCTTGTCATTTAGCTTTCGTTATGCACCCTCAGTTTCTTTGTGTTTGCTATTTCTTTTGTTTCTTAAGACATAAAAAAAAAAAATTCACACAGTCAATGTATGTTTCTCCCTGCTCTCCTCCCCCATTTCACAATGCTGCACATGGAACCTGAGGACAGGGATGTTCACCAATGCCTACGTGCCAGGCGCTAAGCGAGGGGCTTTGGTTCACTGCCTTGGCAGCCCCCATGGGAAACCCACAGGGATACAGTAGGTAGCATAATGCCCCCTGTTTTTATCTGAGATATTTGAGGCCCAAAAAGGTGATTGGACTTCCACAAGATCTTCCATTTAGGTAAGTGGTGGAGTGTGAATTCAAGCTCTGGTTTTCTGATTCCAAACCCAGTGTTCTCTGGAGTAGGGCTGAGAAAAGGAATTTGCACATTTAGTAGAAAGACTGAGAGATCAAGTCCACATGGGGGTTGGGGGGTTTAGAGAGGGACAGTAAGATGCTCCATCTGCACATTCCATCATATATAATTATTTACAAGGGTTAAGTGGTGCACCCTCTGTTTTTAAGATGGAAAGTGAGGAACAGGGAGCATTTTCTGTCTTACAGTAAGACAGAAGTCTTAATGTAAGACCACCTTGCTCCTTCCTATAGTTTACTGGGTGACCTTCCACAAGTTAAATTTATCTAGTATCTATGCTTCCCTGGCCTTATATGGAAAATGGGAATCACAGGGCCTCCCTGGTGGTCCAGGGCTAAAGACTCTGCACTTCCACCACAGGGGCCACAGCTTGGATCCCTGGCTGGGAAACTTAGATCTACATGCAACACGATGCAGGCAAAAACAGGAATCGTAAATGCAATCCCTTGTGATCATTGTGAGAATTAAGGGAGACAAAGTGTTGGGAAGAGCCAGCACAGCATTTAGCATATGCACATTTCCTGTCACTTGTCTGCCTTTTCTTCACTCTTCTGTCCCACCACTGGCAAGACAAGAAGAATCAGGTTGTTTGGAGAGCAATGGAGGATGACACAGTATCAAATATAGGAAAAAGAAGGCAGAGGTCACAGAGACAAAACTTGTTTCACTTGAAACGTCTTCAAGACCCTTTTGTCTGGTTCCTACTGGCTATGAGTTGGAGTCATAGAAAAATCACAACAGGAAAAGAGTCCAAAGGGACGGTGATCAAGGATCTAGTCTACCATTGTACTGACTGGGATCATGAAGACCAGAGAGACATAGCAATTTGCCTGAAGACACACAGCTTCACAATCTTGTGCTATTCATGGATTACGGTGCAGATTGCGGGGGTGGACAGAGACAAGGATACACAGCAGGGCAGGGTGGTGGTGGGGAGACACAGATTTACACAAGTGAGACGTAGAACCTTCCTGACTCCTAAAAGGGATTTTGCACAAGGGGAGAGGGTACAGAATTCCCTCCTAACTCCAGGGCTCCCTTAGCCCCTCTGGAAGATGTTACCAGGATGGTTCCTTATCTGTTGCTGGGTTTGACTTGTCAACCCCCAGCACCTTCACTTCAACCCACAGGTGCCCCCACCCCACCGTGAGTGCCACTGCTGGATTCCAACCAGACAAGTCACAAAATGTGACGAGAGGGAGAGCATCGCACTGTGCAGTGCTGTGGGTTGAGGGGGGAATGATACCTTAAAACCCGGCAGCCGAACAGATGAATAGACCCGACCTACCTGCCAGGGATGCCACCCGTGATTTGCAGCAAGATGGGAGAGGTTGGACAGCAAGGAATGTCTTCAAGTGATGGATTCATTCCAGGGCCAGACACTGAACTAAACCCATTGCCTCAGCCACAACCTCCAACTAAACCCAAGCCACAGCCCAACCCCCAGTCTTTGCTCATGCTGCCTCCTGACTGAGCTGCCCTAATACAAGGGTCCCTGACCTCTGAGATCTAATGCCTGATAATCTGACGTACAGCTGATGTAATAATAGTATAAATAAAGAGCACAATAAATATAATGTATTGAATCATCCCGAAACCATCCCCCCGACCCTGGTGCATGGAAAAACTGTCGCCAAGAAAACTAGTGCCTGGTGCCAAAAAGGTTGGGGACCTCTGTGCTAATCTCTTCTTCCACACGCAGACATTATCCACCTTATAAAAGCCAAACTGATCCCTCTAAAGAGCCCTGATCCAAATGCCCTCCCCTCCTCTGAGCTCTGAACCCCTCTGCCAGGTTTCCACCCCTCCCATGATTCTCTAAGCTCCCCTGGCCATACTTCTTGTTTTTTTTGCTAGGTCATGAAATTCTTCTGAACCAGGAACGGCTATTATCTCCTCTGACTCCCTCTTTGTAGCTTAGCACTTTTTGCAATAGCACCTGCTTCATAAGTATGGGCTGACATAAGATTAAAACAGAGGCCCCAAGAGAGTGAGACTCCCTGGTCCAATTCACAGATGGGGGTGCTGAGACACAGCAGGTGCCCATGGTGCTTGGAGAGATGGGGACCCAGAAGGAGAAGGAACCAGGGAATAGTCTCCTATCCTAAGAGCAAGGGGTTCACCTGTACCCCCCAACTCTCAGCCCCACCGCACTCCACAGCCCCCACAGCATCTACCAGAACAGCGCCAACCGGGATCCTATGGCATCCTATGGTCAGACCATGACACGTGAACATCATGTGTTTCGCCCACGCCTTCAGTTGCATCACTGCCTCCCTGTCCCCCTGCCTTCAGAAGTGTAACTCCGTGCTCTTGTTCACACCATTTCTCTCCCTCAGCTGTTCTTCTCACTGCTTTATGCGAGCCTAATCTTTAGAACTCAGCTGCAACTAAACCAATCTGTCAATGGTCCTCCTCCTAACCTCTTCACCAGTATAACGTGACAATGCAGATCTTCCCTCCACCCATCAAGAGATGAGTCTATTTCTCCTCCCCTTGAATTAGAGTTGGCTGCATGATTTTCTGTGGCCAAACGGGCGATGCCAAAAGTGACACAGGCAGGGACTTGAAAAGTGTCTGTGAACCAGGGTCTTGCTTTCTTTTGCTGCTCCTGAAAACCCTGAAACTGCCATGGGAAGAATCCCAGGCTAGCCTGCTGCTAACTACCAGACCTTCGAGAGAATCCACCCTGGTTCACCCAGCTGCCAGCAAACCTGCCAGCTGACCACGTGAACGTGAGACAACCTGGAGGAGGCCTGCCAAGAGCAGCAGCAGGACTGCCTGCCTAAGCTCGGCCTAAGCTACCAGTTCACGTAATTACGAACTAAAAACTGCCTTATGTGTTACGTTTGGGTGTGTTTGTTACGCAGCAGTAGCTGACTAGAAGCACAATTCAGACGTCTCCTCCTCCAGGAAGCCGCCACCCTCCCTCTGGAGCTGAGTTGGGGGCCCCTGCTCACTGCTTCCTTTCACTGCTGTGCTTATCACATTGCATTGTAATTATCAATGGAGTTATTTCACACATTGCTTACCCTCTGCTACCCAAGTCTCTGGGCTTCTTTACAAAAGCCTAGCCTCCCCTTGCTGCCTGCTATCTCAAGCCCTTGCTCAGAACAGGTGCTCAAAACATGTGCAAGACAGAACAAATGGATACTGAACACTTCTCAGAGCCTGGGATCCTACCATATCCCCCCAGCCCCTCCTCCTCCTAATCAACATCTCCGTGGCCCTGATTTGAGAGAGTGAGTGGGTATTGATTGGCTCTGACTGCATAGCTCCGGGAGCATACTCTGCCTCTATATTCCTTAAATAAGCCCCGTGCCTGTTCGGTGTGTTTGCAGCAGCCTTGATTGCAATTCAGCCTTTACCCCATTACTCTTATTTATAACACGGCAGAGCACAGAGCCCCAGGCCGTCAGCAGAATGATTACAGGACCCTTTTGACTTGCAATTCCACACCATTCAGAACAATTTAAACCCGCCACAGATGGTGCCCTGTGGCAGGAAGAGGACCGTGAGAGGGGGCCAGGCTGGGGCTGAGGAGGAAACAGGACCCTCTTGATTTTCTGACTGCATCAGAGGAGGACGAGAAAAGGCTCAGGATGTCCTATGTCCTTCTGGACCAGGGTAGGGAGCTCCCAAATGATGATAAATCATGGACTTCTCCCACAGGGTCAGGCCCAGGGGTCCCTGTGACCGCTGCTGGACTCCTTTTTATTTGATTTAAATTCCAGCCTCCTCGGTAAGAGGACAGAATGTGGCCCCCAAATCACCAGACCACCAGTCAGGAAAGAATTCCACTCCGGTCTTGGCTCTGTGACCCTAGGTGAGACCTCAACCTTCTCATCTGTCAAATGGGAGGATTGATCCTTCCACCCTAACTCCTTCCCTAGAAGATTGGAAGAAGGGGGAAATTCATGGAGAGATATTTTGAATAAAACGTTGTCTGTGCCAAGTTCATATTGTGATTAATATTATTAAACCTGATGGAAGATGCCTGCAAAACTGAAACGAAGAGGCTCTAGGAGAAAGACTACAATTCCTTCCCACGTGCTAACATGCCAGCTCCCTAATACAGCACAGGATGAGGGCTAGGTCTTTGAAATCAACCACCTTCCCACCTCTGCCACTCTATGAGTTAAGCAAACTTGCAGAAGTCACCTAACTTCTCAAGGTCTCATTTGCCTCATATAAACTGGGGGGAAAACGTCATAATAATCACTAGAGTGTGGCTGGCAGGAAGGCACAGACTACACTCTTTCATCACTGTGTCCCAGTGCCTAGAACAGTGCCTGGTGCAACGTAGCCACTTACTCTAATAACATAATGGAATGATGGACTTTTATTAAGTGCTTATGATGTGCAAAGCTCTGTTTCCAGCTGTTTGCACATTTTATCACATTACATCCTCCCAACATCTCTATGGCTTGCAAATAACAATAAATCCACATATGGAGGGTTGAGATAATGCGTCTGCACCAGCCTGACACCAGCCTGACTTGGTGAGGGCTCTAACAAAGTGTGCTGCTCCTGCCATGGCCTCTTCTGCACTACACAAATATGCTGCCCTTCTGCCAATTCACGTGGAGGTTTGGGGTTACTTGCCCTGAAGCTCCGGAGGCCTGTCTTTGACTGTAAATTTCTGGAGAATAATAATCACAGTCTGTCTAATCACCCCTTCTGGATACTGTGGTTTCAACCTAGAATAGCATCTGGAGGTGGGACTGGGAACCAAAATCTCTGAAGTATCACACCTCCCCACCCCCTTCCCCTACTGCTGGCTCCACTTCTGGAACCACAGAAACTCAACTCAGACGGAGCCAACTCAGCCTTCGCCACAACAGGCCCTACACTGGTGCTTTCAGACACCACTTTCCTGAGTCTCTACTTCTCCTGTAGAGTCAAGACAACAGACTCAGAGAGGACAGGGAACTGTCCCAAGCTTTCGAACTGTGGTGCTGGAGTAGACTCTTAAGAGTACCTTGGAGAGAAAGGAGATCAAACTAGTCAATTCTAAAGGAAATCAACTGTGAATATTCATCAAAAGGACTGATGCTAATGCTGAAGTTCCAATACTTTGGCCACCTGATGCGAAAAGCCAACTCATTGGAAAAGACCTTGATGCTGGGAAAGATTGAGGGCAGGAGGAGAAGGGAGCAACAGAGGATGAGATGGTTGGGTGCCATCACTGACTCAATGGATATGACTTTGAACAAACTCCAGGAGATGTGAAAGACAGGAAAACCCAGCGTGCTACAGTTCATGGGGTCTCAAAGAGTTAGACATGACTTAGTGGTCAAAAATAAAAATAGTAAATCAGGAATTGGGTCAATAAGAATCCAGCCTCTGGACTCAAGGACAGACTCTTGTGCTCCACATGCCAGATTCTGAGCAGCTTCCTGGCTTCACCAATGACCTGCTTCCCTTTCTGAACCTCACTTTTCTTACCTGTAAAATGGGAGCAGCCACACCATCCTAGGAGGCTGTTCAGAGGATTGACTAGAGAATGCTGTTAGTGGAAGTGGTGCCTGGACCACAGTCTCTATCTTATTGTGAACTGTCTTGCTATCAAAGAACATAGAGAACCATGTCTCCCACTCCACGGTTCGTATGGGGTCTTCTCATCCACAAGGGCCAGTTCTATCACACGACAATTATAAACGGAAACTGGGAGCAGTGTTGTCCACCCCCCTGGTGACCCATGCCCTTATCCCATGCACCTCCGTGACTTTTTATCTTTTCTGAATTTTGCTGTTTAATGACCACTTGGTGGTTTAACTCCGACCACCATCATCACCACCCAGGTTCCTGTCCACAGCGTGATACATTAGGAATACACTAGAAAGAGCCATGTTATCAGAATGTCCTTGTGATGAGCAGGTGTGCCCATCATGAGGCCAACCAGGCAGTGTGCTGGCACGAGCAGAGGGGAAAGGTTCGATAACTATCTCTAGAGAATATGCATGGGAATCAGCCCAGGGGAGTCTTCGGAATGAAGGAAGTCAAGTTTGCACAACCTCAAAGGACCTGAAGAGGTGCCCAGCCAGGTGACATGTCATCTCAGAGGCAGGGATACCTCCTCATGAACGTCTGCCCTGCTGTACTTCCTGGAAGGCACCCACATCTCCCTGCACACACAAATGCACGTGTTCTCACGCAGTCATCTTCCCATGCATGTGCATGAATACACAGACTGAAGCATTCATGTATGAATACAGACCCCAACACAGAATATACCAGGCTGCGTGTAGAATCATATGTACACCCTGCAGAACCGCCCCCTTCCTTACACTAGCATCGTGAGTAGCCATGCACACACGCACATCCATGCATCCTGTGACACACGTAAATTGGCATCTCCATGAACATATGCACACACACAGGTGCACCCTCTGACAACATGGCAAATACAGACATATGCAAGGCCTCACACATGCACACTCTCACTGTGTGTTCACCCCATTTGCACACTGCTGTGTCTGCTCCATCCTACACATTCAAACTCACACATGTATGTGCACTGGTATCTTACTCATAGGTGCAGATGGCCACATTCATGGGCAGAAATTCATATGTGTGCTCAAGTGTGGTGCACATACCCAGGACAGAGGTACTTCCAGCCTGAGGACACACCCCAGCCCTCACTTGTGTCTTCATATAGCTGACATCTGGGAAAGGCCCTCTCAGCCCCAAGAACATCCCTGGATCTGTCCTCCAAGAGGCCTGGTTTGCACTCAAGGAGAAAGACTGAATCATCGCCTGCCCCCACAGTCTCTGAAAGCTATCTCCTCTTTTTTACCATGACTGACAGGCCCTCGTGGAGCAAAGGAGAGCTGAACAGACTCTGTCCCTCAGCTGTCCATCCACTTAATCCTTTCTGATTTTGTTCCAGGGGAAAAAAAAAATTCCTATTTCAGCCCA
Organism: Tragelaphus eurycerus; assembly: GCA_935064755.1. NCBI lineage: Eukaryota > Metazoa > Chordata > Mammalia > Artiodactyla > Bovidae > Tragelaphus > Tragelaphus eurycerus. Next base: position 4,489,320 of record CAKXYN010000083.1, read on the forward strand.
CAGTCTGATGCCCCTTGAAAGAGAAAGACTCACATGAGGCAGACAGAGGCCACTGATGTCGGACCCCAGGCGGCCCTGATGACATTTCCGTGGGGCTCTGGCTCCATGGACTCTGCAGGCAGCTTGGCTGGCAAGCCAAAGCCGGTGCCCTGCACACAGGGCCTGGAGAGTCCAGAGCGGAAACAATGTGCTCTGATCCCCCTCACACTATTCTGATAGCTGCACGATGCTCGGCACCATCACACACTGAACTCATCTGAGCCTCAGAATATTCTCCACAGAGCTATCTGCAAGTGTATTCTACAGAGGGGAGACTGGGCTTCCCAAAGGTGAAGCACTTACCAAGGTGCCATGGCAGCCAATAGGGAGCAGGCGTGGTGATATGAATTTGGGTTTTCCTGCCCCAAAGCACTTTCTAGACTCAGGGGAACTGGAAGCAAGCAGGCCAGCTCTAGGTTATTGCCTGAAACCTTGCTGACTTCAAGTGCCCTTTCAGGAGACTATTTCCAGAGAAGAGCACCCAGGGAATCAGACAAAAAGGCAAGTAAGTATAACACATTTGAGGGGAAGGAGGAAAGGGGTAAGGAAGGAGAATAGGATAGTTTGGGAAGAAGGAGGAAGCGAAGACGGGAATGAAGGGAAACAGCTGAAGAGGCAGCCGAGTCCATGTTCCTTCTCGTAATGTCTGCTGAGCACCTTCCCACTCTTGAGTCCCGTGAGAGCTGCCGGTGGGGTTCTCCTCGGGGGAACTCCCAGAGAAGCATGGGAGCAAGGTCTCTAATGTTAAAGTGAGTTCAGTTGTTTCAAAAATATTTGCACAATTACTTTCCAAATCAGCAAGGAAGGAGAAATGCAAAATGACTTTAACACACCTCCCCTGTTCCAGACCATAAATCTGCTCACAACAACAAGCATTAATTGTCCATCAACCCTCTCACACATAAGCTCACAATCCATTATAAATTCATAGATATATGTGTATGTCTATACATATGGATGCATACATATTATACACACACACATACCCATGCCTCTGGCTCAGACAAATGACACTAAGCAGAGATCACATGGGATTTCAACCAGAGGCACCATTCAGACCACACGACCAAGTCCCTGGTCCTCGCTCTAAAATGTTCATCCCTCTTACTGCCCCTCTTACTGTAGCTGCGTCTACAACCTGAGATGGCTGGCTGATCTTGACAGTACTGGCTGTTTAGCAGAGGAGAACACAGCTGGACAGCCCCTGGGAGATAATCCAGAGATGGCAACTCTTCACTGTGGTCAGAAGAGGTGAAGCGTCTTGGCCAAGGTCACTGTACAATAAACGTCTGGACTGGGATGAGGGCCTGCCCTTCTGACCCCCAGATCAATGCTCTTTTCTGAATGTGCCCTGTGACAGGCAATGCATTTTCAAGATGAGAAAACCTCACCTTGAGGTCACTGACCCAAAAGGAGAAACAGCTATGAGAGAGCTCTCCTCTCCTAGACAAGGGTAAAAGGGCTAGAGAGGAAGTGACCTTTCCATCCCTGGAGCAACAGGTTTCAAAACAAAACAAAACAAAAACAGATGAGCCAACTGAGGCCCAAGGAGAGGAAAGGATATGCCTGAGATAAAATGGAGATAAAATGGCATCCAGTCCCATCACTTCACGGCAAATAGATGAGGGAAAAAATGGAAACAGTAACAGAATTTATTTTCTTGGGCTCCAAAATCACTGCAGACAGTGACTGCAGCCATGAAATTAAAAGATGCTTGCTCCTTGGAAGACAAGCTATGACAATCCTAGACAGCATATTAAAAAGCAGAGATGTCACTTTGCTGACAAAGGTCCGTCTAGTCAAAGCTATGGTTTTTCCAGTAGTCATGTACGGACGTGAGAGTTGGACCATAAAGAAGGCTGAGTGCCAAAGAATTGATGCTTTTGAACTGTGGTGTTGGAGAAAACTATTGAGAGTCCCTTGGACAGCAAGGAGATCAGAACAGCCAATCCTAAAGGAAATCAATCCTGAATACTCATTGGAAGGACTGATGCTGAAGCTGAAGCTCCTATACTTTGGCCAACTGATGCGAAGAGCCGACTCATTGGGAAAGACCCTGATGCTGGGAAAGACTGAAGGCAGAAGGTGACAGAGGATGAGATGGTGGGATGACATAACTGAACATGGCTCAATGAACAAGACTCTGAGCAAACTCCGGGAGATAGTGAAGGACAGGGAAGCCTGGAGTGCTGCAGTCCATGGGGTCGCAAAGAATCGGACATGACTGAGCGACTGAACAACAACAGAAATGGAGCAGGTTTCTCCAGCAAACTCTGGGCTCCTTTCCCAAAGAATGTACTCTGACCAGCACTGGAAGCCATTGAGTATTGAAGCTAAAAAGCAAAGAGGTGGAGACAGGCACACCAGTAGCTTGGCTCCAGAGGTGTCACTTACCACTCTGAGATCTCTGACCAGAGCCAGCTCAGGGTGTGTGGCTTGAGGTCACACTGTTAAGCTTAGTTAAGGCTCTGCTGTCGCCATGTTGAAAGTGTTAATAATTTGTGAACAAGGTGCCTCACATTCTCACTTCAGAGAGGTCTCATAGCTTTGACACTTACCCTTTATCAGCCTTAGGGTCCTCAACGCTGAGTTAGTAGTGATGGAGCTAATTTGGCAGTGTATGGACTCGACACGGTCTGTGCCTTGCCTGCATCCTCCTTGGCACACGTCTTCCCAGTACAGGCTGATAGATCTTTCTCTTAAAGGTACCCACACTCCACCCGGGTCCTTCCTAACCCTCGTGCAGAGGCCAGAAGTGCCAGGCAGTTTTACTGTCCTCCACCTGCTTCCCCCATCATCTGTCATAGCCCGTAGCCAGTGACAGATGGGAGGTGGGGAATCCATGCCCCAGCTTGGGATGATCTTTGGTGTATTCTAGACTACTGGGCTTCCCTTGTAGCTCAGTTGGTAAAGAATCTGCCTGCAATCCAGGAGACCTGGGTTCAATTCCTAGGTCGGGAAGATCCCGTGGAGAAGGAAATCGTGGCTCACTCCAGTGTTCTTGCCTGGAGAATTCCATGGACAGGAACCTGGTGGGCTACAGTCCATGGGGTCGCAAGAGTCGAACACAACTGAGCGACTAAAGCACCATCACCAACAGACTATCCCCTGGAGTCCCTCAGTGGGCCTGCGTCCCTGAGGCCCTCAGGAGCCCCTGCTCAGCTAGACACCTTTCACTGGGGCCTTGTCTGGATCTGCCTCATCTGCCCTCTTGGGGCTTATTGGGACCACTTCCCAAAGACATTACTGGCCCTTATCCCCTTGTCCCAGGGTCTGCTTCTAGAGGAGCCTAATTTAAGACAGAGCTGCTGTGAGCCTCATAAAGATACTCCACGTAAAGTACTTAATGAAGCATCAGGCATAGATTCAAACCCTCAATAAATGGTAGGCTTACCACTACCTCCCCGCCAAAGCTACTTTATTAGAAGATATGAGGAAGATGACAGAACATTATAACTGATCTCTAAATTTATCCTTCTAATGAAATCACCTCCACAGACCCTGCTTGTGACCAGTCAGGAATGATGTTCATGACCCCACTTCCCACCAGAGGCAGACGCCAGTCATTCTGGCTCCTAAGACCCAACGCCAAGGGAAAGCTCAAGGAATCACCAGGCTCCCTTCTGGCCTCAGCAGCAAAGGGAAGCACAAACCCACCCAGAACCGCAGAGCTTAGAAACTGAGCATCTTATCTACTCTTTGTTTAACAGATGCAGAAATTGAAGGACAGAAATATGCCCAAATATGCCAAATGAATGTGTGAAGGGCACGTTCAGAAGAAGAACTCAGGTGGTCTGTCACCTATTCTAATAAACCTCATTATTCATGATTTATACTTTCCTTTTAATTGCCCTATAAGCACACACATACATACTAGAAAGTAAGCTCCACAGCTGCAAGGATTTTTGTCCGTTTTGTTCACTGCTGTGTCCCCCAGGAACCTAATGGAGTGCCTAGCATATATTAAGTGCTCATTAATATGTATTAACTGAGCAAATGCCCTTCCCATGAAACCCACCGTATATCCCTGCCGAAGTTCTTTCTGGCTTTCCTCAGGAGAAAAATTCCAAAGGGCTTCTGAGTTGGCCCCCATTATGATCAGAATAACACGGTTAAAACGGGGACCTTGAGCCAGACCAAGGGGACCCCTGACTCCACTAGTTAGCATTACAAGACTTTGGGCAAGTTATTGACCCTCAGTCTCGCCATCTTTAAACAGGACAGCTGACTACATTTATCAAAGGAAGTGCTGAAGGTGAAGCGCCAAGCCGAGGGTCCACACACAGTGCAGCCCAGCTATCACTAAGGTAGTGAGAAAAGTCCCCCCACCTCCAAGGCCTCCCTCTTGCTGCTAATACAGTAAGGGACATCTTCCAAAATGTGAGGGGGATGCACCGATGCTGGTGCAGGGGATGAGTGCACACCTGTCCATTTTTATCAAATTAATGAACAGAAAATAACGGCCTGAGAAGCTTATATCCTCCTCCAGAGGCTTCCGGCCCTCCCACTGACCCCCAGGAGAAAATATCAGTGAGGGGCTGCAGTGTCTCTAACAAGCCAGAGAGAGCAGCCCTCGGGCTCAAATCCCCTTGGCTGCTAACCCCAGGGGCTAGAACGTAACCTCATCGCTTTGCTTTCATTGTACTTATTTTTATAGTGGCCTTCTAATTTTAGAATGTGATGCTGGTTTTCCATTTGTCATCATGATATTTAAGTTTCCATTTATAATACATATATCACTTTAGGAAAAATAAAGAAGAGAATGCAGATGTGGCCACAGTGATGATGATATTCCTGAAATGATGAAGATTTGGGAGTTTTGGTCTAGACTTGGCTCATAAGTCTCCCTAGAACAGGGGGGCAAGGGGTTCAGGGTTTCATACCCAACCCTGTCATTCACTTATGTGTTATGACTTTGAATGGACCTGTTCCCGGCCTCCATCCTCCAGTCTCTAAAATGAAGAGATCAGAAGTCTGAGAGCTCTGAACCTTTTTGAAATGTGTTGAATCCTTTCAGGATTCCAATAAAAACTGGAACAAATCCGTGCAAAACACATCAAGGCCTTGTGGCCGCCCCACCTGTCTTCATGATGTCTCACTCCCAATGAAAGTTTGCGGACTCCAGAGACTGCTGGCATCCCTTTGTTTACTAATGTGGTTTCACCTTTTACGTCACTTCCCCTCTCCCTACTCAACTCCAGACAAAGGAAATAAAGCCACTGATAAGCTCCCTTAATTAGAAGGTTCCCTGGTGGCTCAGACTGACCACAATGAAGGAGACCTGGGTAAATCCCTGGGTAGGGAAGATCCCCTGGAGAAGGGAATGACTATCTACTCCAGTATCCTTGCCTGGAGAATTCCATGAAAAGAGGAGCCTGGCAGGTTACAGTCCTTGGGGTCACAGAGACACAACTGAGTGACTAACGACACACCGTGTAGCCCAGGGAACTCTGCTCAGTGTTACATGGCAGCCTGCATGGGAGGGGAGTCTAGGGGAGAACGGACACATGTACATGTATGGCTAAGTCCCTCTGCTGCCCCTTCACCTGAAACTATTGCAACGCTGTTCATCAGCTCTGCGCGTGTGTGCTCCGTCGTGTCTCACTCTTGGCGACACCGTGGACTGTAACCCACCAAGCTTCTCTGTCCATTGGATTTCCCAAGAATACTAGAGTGGGTTGCCACTTCCTTCTCCAGAGGATCTTCCCAACCCAGGGATCGAACCTGCGTCTGCTGCGTCTCCTGCACTGGTAGAGGGATTTTTTTTTACCACTGTGCCACCTGGGAAGCAGGTTAAGCAGCTATACTCCAATATAAACTAAAAAGTAAAAAAAAAAACAAAACAAAACAAAAAAGGCCCCTCATTTAGAAATCTGACTCACTGCAGAGCTAACACACAGCCCTGGGTGCCAGTGTATCTCCTTTGCCCCTCTCTGTCTGCACTGAAGTCCCCTGGGTGGGGTTGGATGGAATGGGTCTTGGGAAGGACACACGTGTGGTTACGGCAGACCTTCAGGATGCTGGATCCTGGTGGCTCAGTTGGTAAAGAATCTGCCCACAATGTAGGAGACCAGGGTTCGATCCTTGGGTTAGGAAGATCCCCTGGAGGAGAGCACAGCATCCCACTCCAGTATTCTTGCCTGGAGAATCCCATGGACAGAGGAGCTGGCGGGCAACAGTCCATGGTGTCGCAAGAGTCGGACACAACTAAACCACCACAGGACACTGGAAGCCTGGGCTTTGGTGCCGACCTGACTCTTCTCTGGATTATTTCATATCTCCCGAGCTCTAGCCCCAGGGAGCCTGTGAGCACAGGACATCCAAGAGACAGCAGTCAGACTGCTGCACTGAGGCCTCAGGGTGGTGGGAGTAGCATTCAGCTCATCAGTGCATCAGAGTGAGAAATGCGGCTCCAGAATCGTGCGAACGACAGAGCAGTAATACACAAGGGGTGATGATTAACTTCACCTTAAGGGGCAAGCGCGGTAAGTCTCCTGGACAGACGGCGCCCCAGGGCAGCCATGAAGAGTGGACAGATGTTTGCCAGGTGAAGATAATAGGAAAAGCTTTTTGGACACAAAAGTGCAAAACCCATGCTGAAGAAAAACAACCCCTCGGGTGGCCCTGGCTCATGACACTGGGTACATGGACTGCCGGGTGACCCTGCAAAGTCATGGAGATGTGAACCTCCGGCTTCGCACAGTCCCGACAGGTGTCAGACACTGGGGATGATCTCGGTGTGAACCACGTGGTCATCTGTGATCAGAAAGCTCAGGATAGAGTCATCACCTGCACTGCGGACGAGGGCCTGCCTGTCTCCTGGCAAATCGGAAAAGGATATCTAGGTCTTGAAAGCCAGATCAGACAAGACCGGTCTTCTCAAGGTTTTAAACGTTCTCTGGAACTTTCTTTTTTCCTTTGTGCCTTTACACTGATGTCGCTGCTTCTTAAATGCTCCTTTCACCCCTCTCTTCCTGCAAATCCCTTCCTTATCGGGAACAACAACAAAAAAAGTATGTATCACTTCCCTAACTAACAGGCAAATGCTTTTAACAGGTTTCTAATGCACTGCTAGACAACGCCTTAAGGCTTGAATCCCCAAGGACACCTCTCTGAAAAGGATAGAGAAGCTGTAGCTACCGGGGCTTTAGATTTTATTGTTTTCATAAAACACGGCTAAGAATGTGTCTGTCTCACTCACAGGCAGACACACACAGTGAGTCTGTCTACCCCCACCCTGAATGTTTAAGTGAAGTGACATACAGATGGAAGCCTAATTTATTTTGAACAAACAGCATCCCAGGAAACCAGAGTCTGACTTAGTGATGAAGATACGAGGTTCAAAGAACGGGTGTCGGTGGTCAAACCTGAAGTTCATTTCCATCTCCCAAAACCTCATTTAAACCTCTTTTACAAAGATCTAAATATTGCTCCCCACTGTACCAACTCCAACAGAAGGCTCCATGGCCTTACCACTGCCCTGTTAGTTCCCCAGGGTTTCCTGAATCATGCCGTACTCAGCTCTGACCTAAGTAGGATTATTTAAGGACAAATGCTTTCAGATCTTTTCTGGTCCCCAAAGCCTTGCCCTAACCTTTGATATTTTTATAGGTGATGGCTCAGATTCTTGCTGATTCACATTCCACCAGATTGTCCCTTAAGACCACCTGAGTCAGTTAAGAAAACTGTTGGGAATTGGTTCCAACAGAAGGACCCAAGAACGATCTGAAATTCAGATAAAATAGGTGCATGAGACAAGAATCTCTCAGCTGGGTGCCTTTGGAATGGCTCCTTCAAAACACACCCATGACATGGGTAACAAATACTTACTCCAACATACCCTGATGTTTTCCAACAAAATACTTTGAATTTAGAACCTCAAGCCTTGTTAGAACCATACATGCTGACACCTTCCTAAATGACCTAGGTACTTCACAAAGTTTTATAAACTTGAAAATATTATACAAAGTAGGTTTCTCCCCTTTTCTGTAGTTTAAAGAATAAGCACAGAAACACTTAAGAAACCCTTATGGAATCCTAAGTAGTGAAACGGTAGCACCTGTCTTCCAGTTTCAAGAATAGCAACCCAGGAGCATTGTCTATGTACTCGACCAAGGTGCTAAGACAGTGAAGTTCAATTGCTTCACCAGCTTCCCCCCAAATGCCAACCGTGGCCCGTGGATGGGAGGCTGACAAGCATGTGGCTCTGGAGCCAGCCTGGATTACAATCCCACCTGGACTTCTCACCAGACATGTGAACTTGGGACAAATCCCTCTAACTCTCTATAAAACTCAGATTCCTCATCTTAAAAAAAAAAAAAAAAAAATAGGATATCACTTTCCTCCCCAGGGCTGCTGTGATCTATGCAACATCTGGCAAACGGAAGTTCTCGGCAAATATTATTTCTTTCTTCACAACTTTGTACTTATTTGTACGAACTCTTGAGCAGAACTTCTCGCTGCACTTTCAGTGCCCTAAATTCAGTCCAGTGGGCCAGCTCTCCTTAACTCTGACCTCTTAAGATACATCTTTGCTAGGGGACTTCTAAATTTGAATCTCCCACTCATCGTGGAAAGATGACACTAACAGGTGATATCAATTGAGGGCTTGCTCTGTGCTCAGAACTTCTAAGTGATCTAAATGAATCATTTCATATCACCTACACAACAGTATTAGGAGGAAGGTACTCGTACCAATCCCATCATGCTGTTGTTCAGTCACTAAGTCGTGTCTGACTCTGACTCTGCAGCTCCATGGACGGCAGCCCACCAGGCTCCTCTGTTCTTCACTATCTCCCAAAGTTTGCCCAAATTCATGTCCATTGAGTCAGCGACGCTATCTAACCGTCTCATCCTCTGCCGCCCCATCACACAAATGATAAAAAGCCAACAGACATAAACGAAGTGCTCAAAGACCTGATCACTAATTGCAAATCACACACTGTCTGGAAATCCAGCCCATGCAATTAACCACTCCTCTGTAATGGCTCCCCTGACTGTGGGCTTTGAAATTAGGCAGCACTGTGAAGTGTGTAGGCTCCTACAGAGACTACCCAAGTACAATTAAGTTCCCACACACGAACCTTCAAGTTGTGAACTTTCAAAGATACGCATGTGCGTCTGTAAGTTAGCTCACGTGTCTGGAGTGTAGTGTCACGTGTGTGAAACCTCTACAAGGGGCTGCACTTTTGTGTACTTTACTGTGCGGTACTGTGTGGAGTAGGGTTTCCCAGGTGATTCAGGGTAAAGAATCCACCGGCCATTGTAGGAGGCACAGGAGGCTTGGGTTTGATCCCTGGGTCAGGAAGATTCCCTGGAGTACTGGAAGAGGCACTCCACTCCAATATTCTTGCCTGGAAAATTCCATGGACAGAGGAGCCTGGGGGCCTACAGTCCATGGGGTCACAGAGTCAGACACGACTGAGCGTGCACACACATATAGGCTGTATAGAGTACAGAATCTTTATTTTAAACCCAGGATGTCTGGAACCAAGTATAAAGGCAGTAGTGATGTAGCTGGTACTATGGTACTTTTCAGGGTACTGTACTGGAAGATTAAAAACGTTTTGTTTCTGTGTTTGTTTTTTAGGCATTATTTGTGCGAAAACTATTATAACCCTATTACAGTACAGTACTATATAGTCAACTGTGTTAGCTGTGTACCTAGGCTAACTTTGTGGGACTTAGAAACACACCCTTGGAATGGAACTGATTCATATGTAGGAGATTTACTGTATCTCCAGGCAAGCCACTTCCCTCTGCGCTTGGGGATCTCAGCCATCAACTAGAGGTAATTAAAAAGTAGACATAACTTGCTGAACAGTATTGATAATCCAATGAAAGGGAAGGGTGGCGAGGGTAGGGGAAGGAAGGAAGGACAGGAGGTATGGCAGGCTTTCTCTCAATGGCAGGGTCTTCACTCTGTCTCTCTCACAAGAGCCTCTCGGGGAGCTGGAAGGAGAAGAGGCCCTGGAAGGGATGATGCTCTTGGTCCCTGGACTGCAGTACACTGAGTGTTTAGAAAGCAGGCCAGAGCCCCGCCTGGAGGGACACGGAATGACGCTCTCTTAGTCGCCTGCCTCCTGTGTCCCTGCCCCCAAGAACAGCTGGGCACGGACTCCCTAAAACCCGAACTCTGCTGGGCCTCCCACTTCCAGGCTTCCTAGCGGGCACAGTGGGGAGGAGAACCAACCACAGACCAGTGTGGGGCTCGCAGCTCCATGGCAGACAGACAGCTGGAGGGATCTGAGGGTAACGTGGACTCCGGCCTGGAGGTCCTTTTGCCTCTGAGGCCAAGAGAGGTCAGAAGCTGCCCCAGAGTCTGTGAAAGATGGCGGGGAGCAGAGTGGAACTCAGAAGGGTCCCGGGGCTCTGCGGGTCTCCCTTGGCTCCAGGACGATGACCGCGGAGCCCCGGCTCTGTTGCCGCCCCCTCTGCTGCTGCTTCCCCCTCTGTCGCCCTGTGCCTTCCTGTTTCCCCTTCCCCTCTGTGGTCCATCCACTGTCACCAGGCTGCCTCCTCTGTTTCACCCCATTTCTCCCCTCCTCCCCTTGCTTCTCCCTCTCTATTACATACTTACACACACTCACAGGCACACACACATACACACAATTCCATCTCCCTCAGAGTGCTGAAGTGAAACCATTCTGGAGCCTTTTATGTTGCTGAAACAGCCTTAGACCCCTAAATGGGATTTCCAAGCCTCAGGGAGCATCCTCTATATCCATCTCCGTATACAGTTCTGCCTCCATATACACCATACACCACCCCCACCCACCATAAGCCCGTGGCCCATCGAATACCAGCTCTGAAAAGGCACTCAGGGCCGGCTCTATTCGGCTGTCACTCACTGCTGCATCAGGAGAGCCTAAAACACGCCTGGCGAACGGCAGCTGCTCAGTACAGATGCGCTGAATGAACACGTTCATGAATGTAAGTTCGTGACCCCATTTTACAGGTGGGGAAACCGAAGTTCCGAGACGGCTGAGTCTCCTGCCCAGGGTCACACTGTGAGTCAGCAGCAGAACCAGGACTTTGCCTGTCGTCTCATTCCTACTCCCCAGCTATCATGCTCTTGTCAAACCCAGGCCTTTTTTACAAGATGCTTCAGTGCCCTGTGATCCTGCGATCCTCCAGGGAGGGGCAGCACTTCCATCCACTGCCAGGCATCGACCCCACTGCAGAGACCACCTACCTCCCCCACTAGCCTTGGGAGAACCACAGGGAGGACTCCCCAGAGACAGCTGGCCCTGAAGACAGGAGCAGCCCTCCTGGCCACGGCACTGGCAGTGTCCCTGACACTCGGGGAAATCAGGCCAAGTGCCAGCCCTTAGCTGTCCACTCCAGAGAGGGGCCATGACCCAGGGTGGAGAGCCACCAGGACTGGGTGTGTGGAGATGGTTGAACCCCTGGTCAGAGGTGCTGGGACCTCAGCAAGGTCCCAGATCAAAGGTGGCCCAGAATCTCTCTGCTTTCTTTCGGATTTCTGTTGGAGCCACAGTGGTGTGCAGGCAGAATGGAGCTGCCGGGCCAAGTTACACGATGCTCACTAGCGAGGCTGCGCGGCCCAGGGTAAGGACAGTATCTCTGGGGCCAGCCTGAGTGAGTTCAAATCCCTCCTCAGCCACTCACTGGTCTGTGTGCCTTTCAAAGAAGCTTGTGTTCTCTAGGCCTCAGTGTTCCCATCTATAAAATGGGGATATTATAATAATGCTTCTATCCCTGAATTTTGTGAGACTGAGATACACTATCATGTGTAACATGCTTACAACTTATAACTTGGGCATAAAAAATCTGTATCTTATAAGTGTTGGCTATTATCATCACCATTCATCTGAATATAACAGGACCACAGTCATCTCACAGCTTAGGTTACTCCAAACTCCCCAGGCCTCTGCCAAGGCTTGGTCTGTCTTAGACCTTCCTGCTTCCTGGCCGAGGGAAGAAGACAGTTGGGAGACTCAGCAGATTTTGAAGAGCCTCTGGTACAAGAGAGGCCAGAAACCCAAAATGAAAGTGTAAGTCACTCAGTCGTGTCCGACTCTTTGCGACCCCATGGACTATGCAGTCCATGGAATTCTCCAGGCCAGAATACTAGAGTGGGTGGCTGTTCCCTTCTCCAGGGGATCTTCCCAACCCAGGGATCAAGCCCAGGTCTCCCGCATGGCAGGTGGATCCTTTACCAGCTGAGCCACCAGGGAAGCCCTGAACCAAGGTTAGGGCCAATTTAGCCGTGCTGTGCTCTCTGAGAGATGTGTGTCACCTTTATCTGTTTTCCCAGCGTGGGGCACCAGGTAAAAGTGAGTGTTAGTCGCTCAGTCTTGTCTGACTCTTGGCAACTCTATGAACTGTAGCCCACCAGGTTCCTCTGTCCATGGAATTCTCTAGGCAAGAATACTGGAGTGGGTTGCCATGTCCTTCTCTAGGGGATCTTCCCAACCCAGGGGCTGAACCTGGCTCTCCTGCATTGCAGGCAGATTCTTTACCATCTGAGCCACGAGGGAAGCATAGGCACGAATTCAATCATGAACATGACTCTGGCAGGGATTCAGCACACAGGTTTGCAATATACTCCTCTTGTGATGAAAACGTGGGGGCCTCCAGTGGAAAAGGAGGTGCCCACGATCACAGGACTGCCCAAGCCAAACGATAACCTAAATCCTGCGTCTCAGCCACTGGCTGCCACGTCTTCCTCCTGGGTGCCCTGGGAAAGGCCCAGGGTTACAGAAGCCCCCAGATCTCAATGTGACAAACCACTTTGTGAAAACACAGTACTGCAGAAGGGCCGACCCCGGTGCCGGTTCTGCTGCTGTGAGGGGCGGGGCTCAATCTGTCACTCGGGGAGGTAAGTTAAGGCAGCTTGTGTTTTACACAGGGTACCACTTAGAGAACTGCTTTTTCCAAAGGCTCTTGGGAAAGTTCCTTCTCTTGCAAAGGGTGAGCCTTTTTGCTCTAAGAGAACCATTTATTCCGATAAGATCGAAGTAAGCATTAAGGGCCGTGCTCCTCTCTGAACATGATTTTTATTAAATATGTAGTGAGGCCCTGTAATGAGTTGTTTTATGCAGATCTACAGTTGCACCTTCATGTGACAAATACTGGATGCAATTTCACCTATATTTTAACCCAGTGCTTTCTCCCGGCAGCACAGGGAGGCATCCAGCCTAGCAGAGGGAAAAAAACGAAAACCAAAACCTAGATTCTATCAATTTATAATTGTAAGCCTCAGATAAGTTACTGTCCTGTGAAACGGGAATAAGAAATTCATCCCAGTCCACTTTAAGCGCAAGTGAGGAGTCTGAGTTTCGGGTTGTTAGTGGTCCCAACTGCACACATGAGGAACCTGAGGCCAGGAGATCTGGACGTGAGTTAAAGCACCGGAGACTCACAGGACGCTGGGTGGCACACACGGGCTGCCAGATCTCCAGCCCCACAGTCTCTCTCCTCCCTGCTGCGTTCCAGGATCTGATGCACTGAAAGCCAACTTAAATAGGGATCGCTTTAAATAAGCCTTTTGGTCTTCTCACCCACAAAACGAGGGCAGTGAAAATATTGACCTCACAAGGCAGCAGGAGAGTCAAATTAAGCCACCAGGTGGGCTTGTTCGGTAGGTGGGGGAGAGACGCACTGATTTAAGAGATCACAAAGGCTTGTTTCCCCTACTTATTTAGCCCCAGTAAGGACTGATAGGGCCCCCATGCAGTCTCATTGATAAGATGGCTCGTTATGTCAACCTTGCAAATGAAGAATAAAATCACAGTGATCCGTGAGACTGATCAAATTGCCCAAATGCCATCCTGTTATCTCACGGGTGCCTGCCTATCTTCTCAAAGCTGCGAGACCACCAGATTCCAGACCTCTGGTTACATGACCATCCCTTCAGAGAATTTTTCACTGGTGGGGTATAAGAAGGATTCCGTCACAAAAGGGAGGACGCTGGCCTCCTTAAGGGCCGGTCACCCTCTTTTCCCTCTAATAAATTTCCCTTTTCTTGTCTGACTGCCCGGCTCGCTCTCTTTTTCTCTGCACTCGCCTTACAAGGACCACTGGGATTCTCCTCAAAATGCCTGTTTCCAAGGCCTACCTTCCCTGGCCTCAAACAGGAATCTGGCAGGGGCCAAGGTATCAGTGCCCACCTGGGCTGACTTTGTGGCCAAGTCTGAGAATCACCACACAAGACTGTTCTGCATGTCTCTCAGTGGAAAAGATGGAAAGACATTTCCATATAAGATCATATTTACTTCTTAGAATCAACCACTTAGGAAACAGAGAGGTTAAGCAAGGCCACAGAGCTAAGAAGTAGTAGCTCTGAACTCCATACTCCATGAAGGTCTAACTGTAAAGTCCATGTTGGCCCTACACTATCACTGTGCCCTCTTTACTGATGAGATCCAGCACCTCTGCTTCCTTGCAAGGCACCTGGGAGAGTAAAACCTCTCCTGTGTCCTCAGACTCTGGACAGCTCTGGGAGATGTACAAATCACCCCTGTCAGAACGCTCTGGATTCCTGACCTAAAGCCTAACCTAGGACTCAGATGGTCTGTCCCCCACCCCAAGCTCCCCACAGGGGCCACCCACCAACATCACAGAAAGAACAGCAGCCCATTTCCGCTTTGCATCCCTTTCTGAAACAAACACAACTGCAGGAGTGAAGAAAGCCTCTGGAATCAAAATGTGAAGTGTGCGGAGGCAGTTCGGGCTGCTGGGCAGCCTGACGTCCCAGCTCCTTTTTATCTCCCACACATTCCTGACACGTAAAAATGCCTGTCTCCTCCACCGCTCTGTCAAGCAGGGATACGCACTGTGCTCCGTCAAATTTCCTTCACTTAATGTCAGACACAGACAGGAGGAAACCGAAGTCCTAGCCCAGCTGGTGAGAGGCACACAGCCATTTCAATCCATCGAAGGAGACCTGGCTACGAGAGGCACCTGGGATGTGAGCGCAGGTGCTGGGGCTTTTAGCAATGGCATCCCCTCTCGGGTTTCCTCATCTGTGAAATGGGGTTAAAGTTCCCAAACCACAAGGCCCAGCGCTTCACACAGCATGAGGCATACCATGGGTGCTCAATGGATATTTATAGATCGAATGGAGGAACTGATGAGTCCCTAAGCAACGATTCTGGAATCAAGATTGCCGGGAGAAATATCAATAACCTCAGATATGCAGATGACACCACCCTTATGACAGAAAGTGAAGAGGAACTCAAAAGCCTCTTGATGAAAGTGAAAGTGGAGAGTGAAGAAGTTGGCTTAAAGCTCAACATTCAGAAAATGAAGATCATGGCATCCGGTCCCATCACTTCATGGGAAATAGATGGGGAAACAGTGGAAACAGTGTCAGACTTTATTTTTCTGGGCTCCACAATCACTGCAGATGGTGACTGCAGCCATGAAATTAAAAGATGCTTACTCCTTGGAAGGAAAGTTATGACCAACCTAGACAGCATATTCAAAAGCAGAGACATTACTTTGCCAACAAAGGTCCGTCTAGTTAAGGCTATGGTTTTTCCTGTGGTCATGTATGGATGTGAGAGCTGGACTGTGAAGAAGGCTGAGTGCCGAAGAATTGATGCTCTTGAACTGCGGGTTGGAGAAGACTCTTGAGAGTCCCTTGGACTGCAAGGAGATCCAACCAGTCCATTCTGAAGGAGATCAGCCCTGGGATTTCTTTGGAAGGAATGATGCTAAAGCTGAAACTCCAGTACTTTGGCCACCTCATGCGAAGAGTTGACTCATTGGAGAAGACTCTGATGCTGGGAGGGATTGGGGGCAAGAGAAGAAGGGGACGACAGAGGATAAGATGGCTGGATGGCATCACTGACTCGATGGATGTGAGTCTGAGTGAACTCTGGGAGTTGGTGATGGACAGGGAGGCCTGGCGTGCTGCGATTCATGGGGTGGCAAAGAGTTGGACACGACTGAGCGACTGATCTGATCTGATCTGAAGCAATGATTCAGTGACAGGCCTAGATCAGTACCAGGTCAAGAGCAGATGCTCAACAAAATAGTTGTGACACTGGGAAAACCCCTTGTACCTCTCTAGCTACAGTTCTCTATCTGACTTCCCTGGTCCTCTAAACGACCCAGAACTTCACAATCTCTTCCCCACCCCCTCCCCCTGCTCGGGCATCCAAAGTCAAGTTCCCCGCTCAATGAATGAATAACCTCATGAAATGGTTCAGGCTAAGGTGCCAACCGCTGCTAGTGACTAATTCAGATGGGTGGCACCAAGTCACAGGTCCCATCTGCCTTTCAGTCATTGTCATGAACAGCCAATTCTAAGAGAGGAGGGGTCAGTGCTGTGACAACATTAGGAGATAGGGGTAGAGTGGAACCTGGGCTAGAATAAAATCAAAGAGGCAAAAACCAAGCAAACCACCTTCTCTAGCAGGCCAGGTTCCAATGTCCCAGAGCCAGACTTCTCCACCTTGGAACTACTGGCATTTGGAACCAGATTACTCTTTGTTGTGAGGAACCTTCTGTGCTGGGTGGGATACTGGGGAGCATCCCTGGCTTCCACCTACTAAATGCCAGCCGCATCTGCCCCTCCACAGGTTGTGACAACCAAAAATGTCTCCAAACATGGCCAAGTGTCCCCAGGGGGACAAAACTGCCTCCTGGAGAGAACCACTGGTCTAGAGTAAAAATAATAAAAATGTACCACCCCAATAATACAGATCAGTCCTGGGTGTTCATTGTTAGGACTGATGCTGAAGCTGAAACTCCAATACTTTGGCCACCTGAGGCGAAGAGCCAACTCACTGGAAAAGACCCTGATGCTGGGAAAGGTTGCGGGCAGGAGAAGAAGGGGACGACAGAAGATGAGATGGTTGGATGGCATCACCAACGCAATGGACATGGGTTTGGGTGGATTCCGGGAGTTGGTGATGGACAGGAAGGCCTGGTGTGCTGGGATTTATGGGGTCACAAAGAGTCAGACACGACTGAGTGACTGGACTGAACTGAATAATACAGAACTAATCAGCTGCAGGGTCTTGAACACACCATGGCCTCTCATCACCTGCAAATTCTGTTTCCTGCGTCTGGCGTCTCCTCCCCCTGTCCTGTCCCCTCCTCCGCCACCTGGCTAACCTCTACTGCTCCCCACTCCTGGGCCAGTTCCTCCACCACATCTTCCACAGCCTCCTAAAACCGCAGCAGCAGAAAGATGCTTCCACGTGTGCAAGCAAGTTATGCTCACTCAGTCACTCTGTGGTTATTTCTCTGCACCCCTGAAGGAAACCTTGCATTCCTGGAGGGCAGGGTCCCTGCCTTAATCATGCTTTAAGTCCTGACTCTTAACGCCATGGCCTGGGACTGAATAAATAAAGGCAGGAGCCGAACACTGACGCTTAATGATTGCCTACGTGTCAGACCCACTGGGCATCTTATGTCAACACGTCCTCATGTCAATGTCCAGGCGCTTTACAGGCTATTATCACCACACATGTCTAGTGAGTAAAGGTCTCCTGGAGAGTGGGGAGGACTCATCCAGAGTCACACAGGCAGTGAATGGCATCACAGGGCATGTGGACTCAAGCCTGCGTGGCTCCCGCTCCACCAACCTGACCTGTCTTTTCACTCATGAGTTCACCTGTCTTGCTTCCCGTGACAGCCGAATGACAGAGCCCTCTGCCATAGCTCCTTGGGGCTCCAACAGCACCTACTGCTTCCTCTCACACTAGGGCCCCCCAACCCTGCTGGCTCTGGGAGGTGGGGCGGCAGGCGGAGGGATGTGGGTGGTGTTGACAGTGTGTCCTGACCCCAGCACCACACACGCACAGGTGGGCTCTAGCTCAGAAGTGGGGTTTCTCCCCAGCTCTGCTTTCTAAGCAGAGGATGCAGGCATCTTCAACACACTCTCCTGTCTCTGGCGGTGTTATTACACTCCTACAACCTACCCAGTAATGGGGACCTTCGGGGGCTAGAATAGAAACAATGATTTTTTTCTCCTCTCTCCTAGAGTCAAGACCAGAATTTAATAAAGGAAAAAAAAAAACAAACTGAGGTATTCCAATTCCTCCTCTCTGCAGTTGTTTTTTTTTTTTTTTTTTTTAAATTTAGTTTTAGGTGTGATGTTACATTGACAGTCCTGAGGGCTGAAGTTTATCCATTCCCATAATAGATCTAATGCAGACACAGAGTGAGCCATTTTTATGCACACACACACAGCTTGAAAAATAAAACAATTTATCTTACAAAAAACAAAGAAATCAGCTGCAATAAACTGATCTGGGCACAGTCTGCTTGCCCCTTCTCTTGATTCCTAAAGCCACATTCTCAAATGCAAATTGACATTCCAGGCAATCAATTAAGACCTTCCCTCTGGCCAAGCACCATACCACCGTTTGATCGTACCTGCTTTCACTAAGTGCCTGGGATCAACTTCTTGGTTCTGGCCCTTCTCAGGCTGAGTCTCTTCAGAGAACATGAACATTAGCTTCCAAAATCTTTTATGGCTTTGCCAACCTTCCCATATCCCAGTGGGAGGCCCCCAACTCTGCAGAATACCATCCCGCCTCCTGCCTCATCCTGAATTACCAGCACTGCATGCAGAAAGAGAGGTTGGGAGGAGTGGGGAAGATTCCATGACGAGAAAGAAACCTTCAGTATTAGAAGTCAACGTGATTTCAGTGTGAAATACATCCAGGATTGACTCTCATTCCAATATTAGATATGTCGCTCATATGGAAGCATGTAAGAGACATTCTAATTATTTTTTTTTCTTCATGTGCATTTTTCCTTTTTGTCTTTTCATTGTGGGAAGGCAGATATATAACATATGCACCTTGCAGATGAGGAAATAAAGGCTCAAAGTAAAACCGAGTTGAATCTACTGGCATTTAACTCAATTCACATAATCAAACAACATTTACTAACAGCCTGACTATCAGCTGAATGCCACGGTAGACCCAGGGGTCACAAAATGGAACAAGACTGACACGGCCATGTGCCCTTCTACCCGGGGAGAAACATGTGCCAATCAGACATGTGGTGCCCATAGCCATACAGAAAGCAAGCGGTGGGGTAAGTACAGTGAGGCTGTGGAGGCTGGAGGAGGAGACCCACCCCTGGAACGATTTTGCAGGCTCAAGGGAGGCTGCACCAACCCCACTGAGGGCTGTAAGGTTAGGAGGGTTTTCAAGGAGAAGAACAGAAGTATTGCATCCAGAGGAAGCAGATGTGAATACACAGGAAAAGGTAGTGAATATGGTTCCTTCAAAGAACTGGATGACATGGTGCATGGCTGGTATCTAGGTTTGAGGGGGCAGGGACAAGGCACGCAGGCGATGAGGCTGGAGAGATGAACAGAAGTCTGGATCCTGCCAGGCCTTGCAGGCCACGTTAGGGTTGAGAATTTCCCCTGATAGCTTGAAAGGAGCTTCCGCAGAGATTTAAGCACCTTAAAGAGAGATGAGATTTGTAGGTCAGCCCTCTGTCTACTCTACCTGCAGAAGGGAGACACTGGATCTGAAGGTAGTTGGAGGGGGTTAGGAGTGGCACTGAAGAAAATTTATTGCAGGAGGCAGGACCTGTCCTGGGTGACGTACAGCTAGAGAAGCAAGGGTGCCTTGGGCATCCTGAGGGAAAAAAAAGAGTTGAGCACAATGCATGTGTGTTTCAGGAACAATAAACTTGAGAGGGCAGGAGTGAGATGTTGCTGGAAAAGCTAGTTGGCAAGAGACTACAGCATCATCCATGTAATGTATTTAATAATAAAGTAGGCAGACAAGAGACGCCATCTGAAGTGTAGATTTCTGGCCCTGGTCCCTCAGGGGGAGACCAGTGACAGGCCAGGCTCTGGCAAGTCCAGCACAGACTGGCCTGCTCTTTCAGAAGAAAGCACGAGACTGCTCTGGATTATCACATGGCGGGTCTGGGCCAGAGTGCAGGGGCTCACCTCTCACCTCCTGGCCCCACTACACAGACAACACAGCCCTCTCCCCACCTCCTCTGTCGCCATGTGCTCTCAGGGCCCCTTCTCTGATGTCTGTGGGAGCAGCCCTCTCAGCTGGTCCAGAGTCTGAGCTGGGCTGACCTAGACAGATGATGTGACCGAGAGCCGGGCACTCGGGACCGGAACCCCACTCTCCTTACCGGGTTCAGAGGCTCCTCTTCCCCTCTCCCACCAGGCTCTGTAATGATGAAGGGTAGCTCATCAATTCCCATCCTAATTACCTGCTGTGTGTCCCCGTGGAGACTGATAAGGAAGTAATTAGAATGGACATGTGGGGATTATAGAAAGAGAAAATGTTCCACTGTCAAGATAAGACCACTTGCCCACTACCCTCTTCCCTGATAAATGACTGAGCAGGACTGGGAGATTTTTACAGACAGAGAAGCCGAAAGGGGAATCGGGGAAATGGAATGGAAGAAGTGGGGTGGAAATGTAACATGTCAGAGCAGTAGGGGCCCTGAACTCTCTACTCCAGTTCAGAAGCCCCAACCTCCAAGCCTTCGGACACCAGCGTGTGCGTTCAGCTGCTCCATGGTGTCTGACTCTCTGCAACACCACGGATTGGAGTCCACCAGGCTCCTCTGTCCATGGAATTTTCCAGGCAATTTTCCACGGTGTGGGTTGCCATTCCCTACTCCACTTTGGACCCCAGGCTGGTATATAAATGAGGGAAGTGGAATAGGTGGGGGAAAAGTCAGTAGCACATACATGATGATAAATGGCAAGTGACACTCAGCCTTAGGGACAGGGACTCCATATCCCTTTCAAAGGAATCAACACAGTGGCACCCTGGCAGTGCACTGCCACGCAGGAAAGAAGCCCAGGGTTGGCAGCGCTTCTCATTTTTCCAAGAGAAGCTGGAAATCCAGCTGTTGTGTGAAATTTCTCTTTTTTTTTCTCCACTTTGGAAACCTATCCACTTAAAAAAAAAAACACACCAAATTATTTTATGAGCCAAGCAAAATGATATCTGTACGCCAGATGTGGCCTGTGGGCAGTCAGCTTGAGATCGCTAATTTTAGTCCAATCCCTTCTTTACAGACACGGAGACTAAACAGACATGCGGAGTCAAAAAGGACCTTGCTCATGGTCACAGAGCAAGTTTATGGGGGAGCCAAGGCTCAAACAAACTTCCCTAACCCCCATCCTCCCACTTTTCACAATACTAAAAGCTGGCGGCTGATCATAGATCACAGGAAAAAAAACAGGCATGTTAATAACACCAATGAAAGAACATTCTACAGTAGGAAATGAAGAAATCGCTTCCAGTGGCGGCAGTAGGGGAAGGAGGAAGCGTAGACGAAAGGCCTCGTATGGAAGGGACTGAACCACGTGTTCTTTTCATATGAGAATCTTGGAGCAACGACTTCTACATTGAAGGGTTGAGATTGAGGATATGGGCACAATCCCAACCCTTCAAACAGCTGGGTGGTAGACTGGAGTAGGGGGAGGCAGACCCATAAAGCGATACGGGTGATAAAGCGTTGCAAGTGTCAAGAAAGGATCTTCAGAGAAACGAGGCCAACAAAAGAGGTGTGATGATGACAAGAAGATTTTCAAAGATAAAATGATACTTAGGATGGAGTGTGAAGGATAAACAGATTCCCAATGGAGAGGGGTGATAAACTATAGGTCAAACATCAAGGACTGGGACATCTGAGACCAAGAGGAGAGCATGGATTTCAGGCAAAGGGAGCATATAAGAATGATCCTGAGATGCAAAGGCAGGGGAGCATATGTATTGTGAAGTGGAAGTCATTTTAGCTACAAGGTTTGTTCAGGAAGGTAGCCTAGACTGGCAGGGCTGAAGAGCGAAGTCAAGCCCACATCAGACGTGGCCAAGTGTGCGAAGCAAAGAAGGATGTATGTGTCAGGTATAGAATGGGCAGCTGCTGAACGTCTGTGAGTAAAGAATGGAGGTACTGACGTTATCAGTGTGTTGTCTGGGGAAGAGTCGCTGGGTAATATGTATACAGTGAACTGGAGGATAAAAACCTGATGCAGAAGACCCTTGGAAGGTTGCTAAGAACTCGCAGGTCCTTGTTCAATAACTGTTGAGCCACTCACATGTTCCAGGCGCTATACTAAGAGCTGGAGATCCAGCGATGAGGAAAGCAACTACTCAATACACGCACTGCACACTCAGCATGCACCCAGCACCCTTTGAGAAGAGGGTTTCAGCCTCATTCACTTGAAAGCCAAGCACAGAGCTTGACATAGAATAAGGGCTCAGTAACTTTTGCTCCATTTACATGGACAGGCCCAGAGGATAAACTGAAGGACCGAGTTTGAGTAACTCCAGCAGAGCTCAGTTAGAACCAGACATGGAATAATGTTTACTGGTTCAAAATTGGGAAAGAAATATGTCAAAGCTGCATATTGTCACCCTGCTTATTTAACTTATATGCAGGGTACATCATGAGAAATGCTGGGCTGGAGGAAGCACAAGCTGGAATCAAGATTGGAGGGAGAAATATCAAAAACCTCAGATATGCAGAGGACACCACCCTTATGACAGAAGGCAAAGAAGAACTAAAGAGCCTCTTGATGAAGGTGAAAGAAGAGAGCGAAAATGATGACTTAAAACTCAACATTCACAAAGCTAAGATCATGGTATCTGGTCCCATTACTTCATGGCAAACAGATAGGGAAACAATGGAAACAGTGACAGATTTTATTTTCTTGCATTCCAAAATCACTGCAGATGGAGGCTGCAGTGATGAAATTAAAAGATGCTTGCTCCTTGGAAGAAAAGCTATGACCAACCTAGATAGTGTATTAAAAATCAGAGATATTACTTTGCTGACAAAGGTCCATCTAGTCAAAGCTATGGTTTTTCCAGTGGTCATGTATGGATGTGAGAGTTGGACCATAAAGAAGGCTGAGCACCAAAGAATTGATGCTTTTGAACTGCGGTGTCGGAGAAGACTCTTGAGAGTCCCTTGGACGGCAAGGAGATTCAACCAGTCTGTCCTAAAGGAAATCAGTCCTAAATATTCATTGGAAGGACTGATGCTGAAGCTGAAGCTCCAATAATTTGACCATTTGATGTGAAGGACTCACTGGAAAAGACCCTGATGCTGGGAAAGATTGAAGACAGGAGGAGAAGCGGACAGCAGAGCATGAGATGGTTGAATGGCATCACTGACTCAATGAACATGAGTTTGAGCAAGCTCTGGGAAGGTCAGGGAAGCCTGGCATGCTGCAGTCCAGGGCGTCACAAAGAGTTGGACACAACTGAGTGACTGAACAAGAACAGCAAGCAGAGCTCAGAGGCATGGGTAAGAGAGAAGACACACAGTGGAGATCAGCAAAGATCTCTGATTCTTAGATCAGGATTCTGAACCTGTCTTGGGACTTTGTAATTGTTTGCAACCCTGAACAATTCCCTTTTCTGGTGTGGGTGCCAGTTTCCACATCTACAAAATTGAGGTGCTTGAGCTAGTTCAAGCTTCTATGTCCCAAAGGTCATATGTGAAACTGAAAACATGATAAAATGGGGTAGATTGAGAGGGAGGAATAGAGTATAACATATGCAAAATCTCTGAATCTGGAAAAACAGGGTGTCAAGAAGAGCAAGGGGAGGAAAGCCAGATATGGTAACCTCTGGGGCTACTCAGAGCTGTGGAGCTGGATATCTGCCCATTTCCAGAATCACTTCTGAACCTTGTTTGACCTGCTCATGAAAATACCTCAGGTTGAATGGCCATTGCCATTTCCCCTCACTTGCATTATTATAATTACTGAGTTCATTGGTACTCTGAACGCTGCAGAAAAGCACTTTCCAGATGACTGTTCATTAATCCCTCACCACCCCTGGGCATGGTAGAGACTGCAGAGCAGCCTCATTTTTCATCCCAGGGCAATGGGCACAGAGAGGAGCTAAAGAGTCACTCAACCAGGCGGATGCTGAGTCAGGACTGGAACTTGGGTCTTTTTCCAGCCATTCATCACCAGCCCTGGGTGGATCCAGCCAGAGAGGCACCAAGTGATTGAATAAATAAGCAATAAGTTGCTGCAGGGAGAAAGTGATGGCGAATCCTCCTCTCGAGAGTGGGAGATGAATAGGAGTCTCATGGAGAGAAGAAGAAGAGTAGATGCCCTTTGGAGACTGAAAGGGAAACTGAAAGCCTTGGGTACCATCCCAAGGAGTCTGGGGCTTAAGAGATGTCTCATCTAAGAAAAGTAATCTCTGCTAAGAGGGTCATGGCAAGGTTCACCTCTAGTTGGAGAACCAGAAAGACTTCCAGGAAGAGAAGGTATTTGAACTGACTGTCCTGAAACAACAAGTCACACACAAACACAAAGAGCAGATACAGGAAGCTAGATTCACAACTCTGAGCAAACGGCAGCTGCTCTACCTTCTCCAGGTTAAGGAGAAAATTTGTCCAACTCCTGCTTCCAAGTTTCTCATTTTTTAACGTGCATTCAGGGTCCCTGTTACCAGTGGGTAAGAGTGAATCAGGACTGGGGTTTGAAGGAGCCGAGGAGAGGAGAACCACCCAGAAAGGGAGAGAAGAAAACCTATTGTTTTAAATCAACTAAATGACAGGGGAGGGGAGCAGGAAGGAAAGAGAAGAGAGTGGCCAGAAGCACTTACATCTCCAAGATCACTTGGCAAGAGGTGAAAGCTCTCAGGACTCCATGCAAAGTGGGCCCTGCTCGGTTGCGGCTGAGGTCATCAATGCAGGGCCCAGAAAAGCCAGGAGGTTGTAATGATAATAGCTTCCGTTGATGTTTACTGTGTTCCAGGAATGGCACTGGACACTTCAATAATAATGGACATGATGACCATTTTCAAGCACACACTGTCTTGGGAGACTGTGCTGGGCCCTTCTTGTGCATAAGCTCTTTTAATCCTCAACCTGCCCTGTAATACAAGTGTGAACTACAATCACTGCTAAATCGAAGCAAAGGAACTGGGGCTCTGAGAGGTCATGGAGTTTCCCCAAGGTCATCAGTGGCTGGCATAACAGGGACTCAAGCCCAGGACTCGGTGACCCCACAGCCCTCACTCCTAACCTCTCTGCACCCAGTGGAGCACTCATTTATTTGCACCTACGGTTTTGTCATTAGAAACTTCTCATGCTCAGTCACGTCTGACTCTTTGCGACCCCATGAACTATGGCACGCTAGGCTCCTCTCTCCATGAGATTCTCCAAGCAAGAATACTGCAATCGGTTGCCATTTCCTCCTTCAGGGGATCTTCCCAACCCAGGGATCAAACCCACCTCACGTGCGTTGAAGGCAGATTCTTTACCACTGAGACACCTGGGCTTCCTAGCTTTTCCATTACCAGAGGCATAAGCTGATGTGACCAGGGGCATAAGCTGATGTGGCCAGAGACCCTAAAGGAGAGATCCCCAATGAGCCTGGCTGCTCCCCCTTCATATCCTCCTGCCAAGATTGCTCCAGCCAAGGAGGAATGATCCTGAAGCCATAAGGTGGTAAATAACCCTTCACTGTTCTATATACTCTGCCCAAGGCTTCAGGAAACCCAACTGGCATGGTTAAGATGAGCCCAGCTGAGTCAGAGAAAGGAAGCTGAGCCAAATGCTGGAGACAGACGGAAACACAGAACACGGCTTTTCACACTGAGCCCCTCTCCGAAGCCCCTCTAGGTTGGTTCCTGGAGGACTCCCTGGGGATGGACGCCAGCCTAGAGCACCGAAGGGAAGAGAAAGGAGCAACTCCTTTGACTCTGGGCGTGAACGCGGTCAAGAGCCCACAGACCCCATCTGGACTTCAACACCTCAACTTGACCTTTAGTGTAAAACCTTGCCTCCACCCAAATAACCTTTTCTCTGCCCCCTCTTCACCAGCCCCCTTCTCTGTGTCAGCCACCAAGAATACAAGTAGGGAGAGAGAACACTGCAGAGATGGTTCACATTCCATCCAACTCCATCGAAAACATAATCTCTCAGCAGGAAGAGAACCACCCCTCTCCCCAAGTATAGCTAGGCAATTTCCACCTTCCCTTGGAGCTGATTTTAACTACACACCTGAGTCCTGGATACAGGGATGGAAATGGGAATTAGTTTAACTTGCAGAAAATCCCTGAGACGAAAGGGGCACACCCTTCTCCTGGACTTTTCTCCTTCACGTGGCTAGAATTTGGTCACAGTGGATGCTGCTGGTACAGCCAAGTTGGCGTGGCTAAGTCGCTTCAGTCATGTTTTTGTGACCACAAAAACATGATTCTTTGTGACCACGTGGACTGTAGCCCGGCAGGCTCCTCGGTCCATGGGATTTTCCAGGCAAGAATACTAGAGTGGATTGCCATGGCTTCCTCCAGGGGATCTTCCCAATCCACTGATCAAACCTGCAACTCTTATATCCCCTGCATTGGCAGGCAGGTCCTTTAACACCAGCGCCACCTGGGAAGCCCAGGCTGGTCTAGGAGGTGAATTTGGGAACGCAGCCCATGCACAACAAAGCAACAAGGTAAAAAGGACCCTAGGTGTCCTACCACATGAAACACCTGCAACAGAGGCAAACATTGATCTTGTGTAAGCCGCTGGGATGTTGCATTTCCTGTCACTCCTAGCTGAGTCAATACCAACACACAGAGAAAGAATTAGATCATGGAGACTATAAGTATCTTGACTGCAGCAGTCACATTTCCTATGTCTTGTGTTTATCCCCAAACAGTGTGGATTAATAAAAAGAAACAAAGGCTTGGGAGACAGACTAGAATTGCAGTAGGTTTCTCCCACTTACTAGACAGCTTAATTTATCAGGCCTCAGCATTCTCGTCCATTAAATGGGGCTCTGAGGACTAAATGAGGTAAGCCATACTCCAACGGAGGAAGCTTCGGCTGTGTCTGTCTTGATTATTGGCATATTTATCCAGCAATGCTGGCAAAAAGTTATTGGCACATGGTGAACGCTGGATAAAGAACTGAGGAATAAATGGGCAGTGAGCACCAAGCACGTGCTCCATCGTGGATGTACTTGGAACACTATTAACACCAACACAGTCCCAATATACTTTCCCCATCGGATCTTCTGAGGATAAACCAAAAGCCTAATGACGACACACGGGGAGGGGAGGAAGGCAGGACTGTGACTTAAATGTCTGAGTTTGGCTGAAAAACACTTAAGAAGGGTCTCTTTGCCCTTTTAAAGTTGGAAAGCAGAAAGATAATTACCTTTCTCTTTCTACAACCTTCTGAGAAACTTTCTCCTCAACAACAGCTCCATTTATGCTCCATTTGATTTTCACACATATTCTAAGATGCTAATTTTCTTTCAGACTTCACCAGGTAGGCTCCTCAGCTTCTAACTGAAAGGGATAGAACCCAGAAAGCTAGAAAGTATGAGGCCCAGTATGGCAGAGAGGACAAGCTCCCTGCCACCAAGGAGCCTGTAGTCTTAACACAAAATGTGAAGAGGAGAAGAAAGGAGCTCCTTTTTGTTTTTCGAGGACCTGCTTTGTCTCATAATAAAAGGACACAACTACTGATCAGATATCTATGCTTGGCAGGCTCTGCGCCAGATGCCTTTCCACGTGCTCCCTTATAACCTTTACAACAAGCCTACAAGGATGCAGGCTCATTCTACTTAATGGATGGGAAAAAAAGTGGAGGAAATGGAGGTTTCAAGGGCTTAACCCCTCAAGCCCAAGGCAAGCGCTGATGCCTGCCCACGCACAGATGGGTGTATGAATATTTATAACAGCATATTCACAATGACCAAAAGGCCACCCAAGTGCCCACCAACTGATAAATGATCAACTACATATGGTATATGCACACGATGGAGTATTCTATTACGTTAGTCACTCAGTTGTGTCCAAGTATTTGCGACCCTAAAGACTGTAGCCCACCAGGCTCCTCTCTCCATGGAATTCTCCAGGCAAGAATACTAGAGTGGGTAGCCATTCCCTGCCCCGGCCCAGGGATCAAATCTGCATCTCCTGCACTCAAGGCAGATTCTTTACTGTCTGGGGAGCACCCGGGGCCACGAGGAAAAGGAGGGGGGGGGGGGCGACAAGGGAATGGAATATTAAATTGTTTTGAAAAGGAATTTACTGCACATGATTACAACATGGATGAACCTTGAAAGTAGCATGCCAAGTCAAAGAAGCCAGTCATAAAATACCACATATTATACCACATTTGGAGGAAGATGCTGGGAAAGATTGAGGGCAGGAGGAGGAGGAGGGACAGAGGATGAGATGGTTGGGTGGTATCATCAACTCAGTGGACACAAGTTTGAGCAAATTTCTAGGAGATGCTGAAGGACAGGGAAGCCTGGCGTGTTGCGGTCCGTGGGGTCGCAAAGAGTCAGACACGACTGAGCGACTGAACAACAGGGCAACCTACTGCAGTATTCCTATGGGAGAACCCCGCGGACAGAGGAGCCAGAGGGCTGCAGTCCGTGGGGATGCAGAGCTGGACATGACTGAAGCGACTGATCATGCGCAAGCATGCACACCACATACTGTATGATTCCATACATACGAAACTTCCAGAGAGGAGATCAGTGGTTCCTTAGGGGGGTGTTCACTAAAGGGAATGGGGTTTCTCTTTGAAATGATGCAAAGATCTAAGACTGACCAATGATGGCTGTGCATATCCATGAACATACTAAAATCCATTAAACTGCATATTCTAAATGGGTGAGTTACAGCATGTGACATAGATCTCAATAAAGCATGTTTTTTTAGCTGATGGCTGAAACCATGTCCAGAAGGCTTCCAGTTCCTGTTTATGCCACCGCATCACCTGGCCCTGGGCCTGCACCACCTCACTGAATCTTGGGAATGGTTCTGTGAGGTGTGGACGACTCTTCTCCCATAAATGAGGAAACTGAGAGCTGGAGAGGAAACATAATGTATTCTCTTTCCAAAGGAAAATTTAATTTACAGAGAAGAAAATTGACTTTCTCAACATCTCCATATAGAAGGTACCCACCTGTGTTTATTATAAACAGAATCTGAGACCCAGAACAGATCCTAAAATGATCTAATCCAGTAATTTTCAAATGGCCCAAAGTGCCCTCCTCTAAAGATGCCCAGGAAGGTCTTCTAGGAGACTGCAAGGCAATTGGGAGGATCAACAGAGCAGTGTTTAAATTCTATTTTACACACTGAGCTTCCAGAGAAGACTTCAGGGAAAAATTCTAAGACCATTTAGGGGTCATTGATCTTGTCCAACTTGCCCCTTTTAAACATGCTGCTGCTAAGTTGCTTCAGTCCTGTCCGACTCTGTGCGACCCCATAGATGGCAGCCTACCGGGCTCCCCCGTCCCTGGGATTCTCCAGGCAAGAACACTGGAGTGGGTTGCCATTTCCTTCTCCAATGCATGAAAGTGAAAAGAGAAAGTGAAGTTGCTCAGTCGTGTCCCAGTCTTTGCAACCCCATGGACTGCAGCCTACCAGGCTCCTATGTCCATGGGATTTTCCAGGCAAGAGTACTGGAGTGGGTTGCCATTGCTTTCTCTGATTTTAAACATAAGATAATTCAAATGGGAGAGAAAGAAAGGTCTCTTTGAGTGACATGCTGAGTTAATATTAGGGCTGGGCAAGGGGCCAGTTTTCCTTCCCCTCCAAATCTCACATTCCTCCTGGCCCAGATTAATGGCCTGCAGCAAGAAGATGAGGTTTGAGAACTTGATTCTACTCACCAACTCATGTTCCAAACCACAGGTCAGCAAGCTCTTCTGTAAAGGGCCAGATAGTAAGTATTTTTGACTTCGCTGACCAGGGTCTCTTTAGCAGTCCACTTGCCACTGAAGTGGGAAAGCAGCCTCAGACAACATGTAAAAAGGGGTGTGGCTTGTTCCAATAAAACAGGTGGGGCAGGGAGGCATCAAGTGCTGACACCTGGCCTGGACAGATCCCTCGATGTCAGTCACGTCTCTCCGCAGGGATGGAAGGAGCAGCGTGTGATGGAGGAAGCAGCCCCTGCCCTGTGCCTTTGCTGGCACCGCCGATGGGAGCAGTGAGGCTGGGGGGAAAGAACGCAGTGCAGAGCCAGGCAGCTCTGCCTTCAGGCCCAGGCTTTCGGTCATTCACCTGGAGACGAGGCTAACTTCCGGCTCCTCGAGCCATTTCTGTATCTGCAACAGGGGGACAACAGTTCACGCTAGGAGACTCTGCAAGGAGTGCTCCAAGTGGTGGGCTGCCTTGATGGCTCAGTGAGAAAGAATCCTCCTGCCAGCCCAGGAGGCGTGGCTTCGACTGCTGGGTAGGGAAGATCCCCTGGAGACGGAAATGGCAACCCACTGCAGTATTCTTGCCTGGGAAATCCCATGGACAGGGAAGCCTGGCAGGCTATAGTCCATGGGGTCACGAGAGTTGGACTCCGAGTGACTAAGCAACAGCAACAACCAACTGGAAGCAGGAAGTCAGGGTTTCCTCTGACAGTGGGGAGAACTACGGTATCAGCAAAGCCAGCCCCACTCTCTGCCTTCATCTCCTAAGATGCTGCTTCTGCCCAGCTGGGTCCCGGCACTCCCCCAGCTTCCGCCACAGTGCCTGTCCTGCTAAGCTCCTCTTACACATGCCACTGCTCTCCCCGGAATTCCCGCCCCTAGACCTTCCTGCAGCTCATCCTCCTCACTTTCCTAGTCTCTGTTCAAGTGCCACTTGTTGGCAGAGTTTTCCTGGTAATACTATCTGAAATAATAACCACTGTCTTACCATGCACCCCAGACATTCCATCACATTACCCCACCTTATTTTCTTCATAGCCCTTCCTGCTACCTTAAATGCCAAAGCTATGTCTTTATTTAGTTGTTTATTGTCTGTTTATCGCTATGTTCCATAAAGATCTTACTGGATCCTTCTGGTTTTCTAGAATCAAAATGGTGGCTGGAACATAGTAGGTACTCAGTAAACATTTGTGGAAAGAAAAAGAAAAATGCTACACACTGCTACACTTTTCTGAACTGAATTCACATTAAGCTCCTACATTTGGCAAGTCCCAGGCTTGAATACAATACAAACACCCCCGTGTTAGGAAGGTCAGTCTAATGCTATACCACTCGGTTAGGTACAGACTTACTTGGCACTCAGAAATCCTGTTTGGAAAGCTCTGGTCTCTAATGACATTAATTGCCAAGAGCTGGAATTGCACTCAGAATGCAGAAAGCCCATCCCATTAATCTCCATATTAAATTAGACCTGCAAAGGACCTTGAGTTCCCCCCACCACTTACATTTTGTTGACAGGGAAACTGAGGCTCAGAAAGCAGAATGGACTTTCTCACAGTCTTTGGTACTTGACTTAAACCAGTCAAGTCATAAAATTCCAGCACCATAAGGTCCCTTAAAACCACCCCATCTGATAATACAGATGAGAGACCTCAGAGCAAGAATAAATAAAATGGACTTGACCAAGGTCACACAGCATGTCAGTGGTAGAATCAAGACTAGAACCCAAGTCTGTCTGTACTCAGACTTCCACTCCCCATGCTGCTCTCTGGAGAGAAAAAGAAAAGAAAGAAAAGGAAAAGAAATTATTCCAGGCACACACTTAGCAATGCTCATAAATCCTGACAGTATTAACAACACACGACAGCTTCATTGAACAAATTGGCAGCCAGTGTAGGCAGCTTTAGGAGGCAAGAGGTCTTGAGGGGTAAAAAAAAAAAAGACCACCAGGAACACAGAAATCTTCCCATTCTGCTCTTTTCTAAATCTTTCTGTAAAACAAGGGCTCAGCTGGAGATTCTGGGGTACAGTAAGAGTTTGAAAGAAGTGCATACATGGTGGTGTGTGTGTGTGTGTGTGTGTGTGTGTGTGTGCGCACACACACACACACACACACACACACACACACGAGCTCCCAAGAGACTGCACGTGGCATAATTTATTCATAAGATGTCACTCATCTTTTATACAAATTAACCGCCACCCCCCTCATGCCGAGATTAATTTGCTCTTTGTTTCCTTGACATTCAGCTGGAGAGATGAGAAAAGAATTAAAGTTCTTCAGGAGGTGAAAGGGGAAGTTAGGGCTTTGGGTTGGGGGAGCTTCCCTGGCGCTTCAGATGGTAGAGAATTCACACGCAGTGTGGGAGACCTGGGTTCAATCCCTGGGCTGGGAAGAGCCCCCAAAAGAGGGCGTAGCAACCCACTCCAGTATTCCTGCCTAGAGAATCCCCAGGGACAGAGGAGCCTGGTGGGCTAGTCCATGGGCTCGCAAAGAGCTGGATACAACTGAGAGACTACGCAGAGCACAGGGCTGCAGGCCCTAGAAGCCTGGGTCATCAGCAATTGCTGCATTGCTTTCCCACGGGGACAAAAATGAAGCTTGCCCGCATCCTTTTCTGCTCTATCCTGTCTCCAGATACTGATGAGTAATAACAATATCTCAAGTCTACTCCATGCCTTGTGTGTCCTGACTGCTTTGCAAGCATCTTACCAAATCCCAACTCACTGCCATCAAGGTCCAGCCAGCTAAGTCTTCAACAAGGTTTCCAGCCTCACGGAGGATGCTTGATTCTTCACCCTCCAGCCACATGGCTTCCAGAAGTAAAGGAAGCCATCCCCATCACTCCTCCTGCTTCCCAGATGGACTCTCATCCCTGTGTTCTGTGCTCAGCAGGCCCAGGTCCCCCTGTGTCTGTACCCTTAGCGGAGACATGTCTCATCATTCTCCCACAACTGGAAGCTTGAGCTGCTGTGACAAGTTCTGCCATGAATGGTGAATTTAAAAAGAAATGCAGGACTTCCCTGGTGGTCAAGTAGTTAAGACTCTGCACATCCAATTCAGGGGGCTCGGGTTCGATCCCTGGTTGAGGAAGTAAGATCCTACATGCCCCACGGTGTGGCCAACAAATAAATAAAAAAGAAATGCAAAACACTAATTCCACACTCCATTTTCATTTCCCCCCTTATCTGTGTATCTGTTGCCATTTGTATGAATAAATAAGCCATCTAACATTATTTTTGGAAAGAGGAGCAATATAAATAAATACATAAGAATAAAGAATGCTATCGTTGAATTAATGAAGATGGGTTTTAAAAATACATATATGCAAATCACACTTAATGTGAGGAATCCAAGGAATGAGACACATTCCTCCTGAAACTTTACTCCATGCAAAAAATTACCGTGAATTCCTACATGAGTTGCTGTTTTACAGATGGGTCTACAGAGTGCAATGGGAGGCAGGCAGACTGAAGTTAAATGGCTCCTTCAAGGAATAAAAATTGTTTAGTTACATGGCAATAACCTGTGACTTCTGGATTCCAGAGATCAAAATCCCTGCACACTAGGCCCATCCGAACAATCCTGGTGAGCTTATTAATATAACAGGGAGCAAAGGAAAGAGAGAGCGCTGCCGTGGGTTCATTCCACACCACATGTTGTACAAGACCATGGGCATGATCATGCCTGGCACTAGATGAGGCCATTTGCAAGCACTGTTTAATCCTGTTCTCTTAAAAACTCTATGAAGTAAAAGTAGCATACCCATTTTTCAGATGAGGATATGTGAGGATGAGAGTGAGAAAGTGAGTTTCTGGAGGCAGGAAAGCTGGTAAACCTAGTCGGTACGTACGTCCAACTCTAACATGTGTAACTTTCACTGTTGAGACTCCCTCTTAACGAAGCAGAAGTCAGGTAATGATGGGGGAAGTTGGAGGGAGTAAATTCTCTGCAAGTAATCAAGGAGGAAATGGCAAACCACTCCACTACTCTTGCCTGGAAAATCCCATGGACAGAGGAACCTGATGGGCTGCAGTTCATGGGGTCGTGAAGAGTTGGACATGACTGAGCAGCTTCACTGTCACACATTGGAGAAGGAAATGGCAACCCACTCCAGTGTTATTGCCTGGAGAATCCCAGGGATGGCAGAGCCTGTGGGCTGCCGTCTATGGGGTCGCACAAAGTCAGACAGGATGGAGTGACTTAACAGCAGCAGCAATCAAGGAGGAGAGACTCTGTTTTAAGTGAAAAACACCGTGTACAGCACACTGAGTGAGCTCAGAGTCAAGGTGAGGAGCAGAAGCGTGCACACGAGTCCTAATATCCAAAGAGCCTGCAGAGCAATGGCTGATCAATGCTCGTGACCATGGGGAAGTTGACCTACTGGATACAGCAAGTTGGTTCATCTTTCTCCATGTTAGCAAAAGTCCATCTGAATCTAATTCTGCTCTTATTTATATGAAAATAAAACAAATAGAGAACTGATGCCTATCTTTCTATCATTTACCTAGCTACAATTTTACAATGTAAAATAATTCCAAGTCATCCTCTCATCTTCACAGACTACCTGGAGAGAATAGGAGGGTTAGGAAAGATTTGAATTTTCCAAGTAAGACAGTGAGTTACCTACCAGCCCTCTATGTAATCAGATCAGATCAGATCAGTCGCTCAGTCGTGTCCAACTCTTTGCAACCCCATGAATCGCAGCATGCCAGGCCTCCCTGTCCATCACCAACTCCTGGAGTTCACTCAGACTCACATCCATCGAGTCAGTGATGCCATCCAGCCATCTCATCCTCTGTCGTCCCCTTCTCCTCCTGCCCCCAATCCCTCCCAGCATCAGAGTCTTTTCCAATGAGTCAACTCTTTGCATGAGGTGGCCAAAGTACTGGAGTTTCAGCTTTAGCATCATTCCTTCCAAAGAAATCCCAGGGCTGATCTCCTTCAGAATGGACTCCTTGGATCTCCTTGCAGTCCAAGGGACTCTCAAGAGTCTTCTCCAACACCACAGTTCAAAAGCATCAATTTTTCGGCGCTCAGCCTTCTTGACAGTCCAACTCTCACATCCATACATGACCATAGGAAAAACCATAGCCTTGACTAGATGGACCTTTGTTGGCAAAGTAATGTCTCTGCTTTTCAATATGCTATCTAGGTTGGTCATAACTTTCCTTCCAAGGAGTAAGCGTCTTTTAATTTCATGGCTGCA
This sequence comes from Tragelaphus eurycerus, assembly GCA_935064755.1. Taxonomy (NCBI): domain Eukaryota; kingdom Metazoa; phylum Chordata; class Mammalia; order Artiodactyla; family Bovidae; genus Tragelaphus; species Tragelaphus eurycerus. The sequence continues at coordinate 4,524,186 of CAKXYN010000083.1, forward strand.
GTCACCATCTGCAGTGATTTCGGAGCCCAAAAAAATAAATTCTGACACTGTTTCCCCATCTATTTCCCATGAAGTGATGGGACCAGATGCCATGATCTTCGTTTTCTGAATGTTGAGCTTTAAGCCAACTTTTTCACTCTCCACTTTCACTTTCATAAAGAAGCTTTTTAGTTCCTCTTCACTTTCTGCCATAAGGGTGGTGTCATCTGCATATCTGAGGTTATTGACATTTCTCCTGGCAATCTTGAGTCCAGCTTGTGTTTCTTCCAATCCAACGTTTCACATGATGTACTCTGCATATAAGTTAAATAAGCAGGGTGACAATATACAGCCTTGACATACTCCTTTTCCTATTTGGAACCAGTCTGTTGTTCCATGTCCAGTTCTAACTGTTGCTTCCTGACCTGCATACAGATTTCTCAAGAGGCAGGTCAGCTGGTCTAGTATTCCCATCTCTTTCAGAATTTTCCACTGCTGCTAAGTCGCCAGTGGGGGACCCCAAGACGGAAGCCACCAGGCCCCCGCCCAGGACCCAGGCAAGAACACGAGTGGGGCCACCCCAAGAGAAAGGGAAGCAGTGAAGCGCGAGCGGTCGGACAGCGACCCCACGGACTGGAGCCACCAGGCCCCCGTCCATGGGACCAGGAAAAGTACTGGGGTGGGGTGCCATTAAAGGCTTTGGCATAGTCAATAAAGCAGAAATAGATGTTTTTCTGGAACTCTCTTGCCTTTTCCATGATCCAGAGGATGTTGGCAATTTGATCTCTGGTTCCTCTGCCTTTTCTAAAACCAGCTTGAACATCAGGAAGTTATCCTTTAGGACACCCAATATTTTGAACCATCAACATAACTGTAATGGATGTGTCCCTCCCCTATCTTTTAATTCGTCAAAATGAAACATGCCCACTAATTCCTTCTTAGATCTACACCAAAGAGGGCAAGCACTCCCAACCCTAAGCTCTTCTCCATTTAGCTGCCCATCCATCCGTCCATTCATCCATCCACCCACCCACCCACCCATCTACCCAGATTAAAATCTATCTAATTTTTTTTTTTTCAGATGGAGTACTTTGTGATGGGTTCTCATAAGACATGGTCCACATCCTACAGGACTTGGCAATTAGTTGTAACATACTCTGAGACACAGAAGAAAGTGACAGAGAGCATTAAGGGTAAGAAAGAGAGATCTATCTCTGTGCACAAGAAGTTAAAGGAAAGGGGGACAGCAGGGTAGACTTCACTGCAGAGGAGTGCTCTCCCTTACTATGCACCCAGTATGTATCAGGCACCATACTCAGTGTGTTTATCATCACACTTTTCATGAAAAATACTTTGGTCATATGAGATACATACTGGGGGAAGGCATATCTTCTCTCCTCCACTCCCATCATGACCACTCATCTCCTAAGTTTTATCCCTTAAATGCTTTGGTGAGGCCTATGACTGTGATTGGACCACCTTCAGTTTCAAACTGAGCCACTGAAATGAAAGAGCATCCCCCTCCCTTTTCTACCTCTCCTGACACCACAAACCGATGGACAAATTCAATCCAGCAGCTCTCATGGCTCTCCCTTGTCAACCAGGAGAGTTCACGCAGCTCTCCAGAGACAGCTAGACCACACATTCTAGACAGGTGGAGAGGTGAGGATGGAGGACTTGTAGAGCCCACTTGGGGCTGCTGCTTAAGCTTCTGCCTTCATCCCAGCCTTCCGTACGAGCACGGCAAAGTATCCTTCTCCAGGTGCTCTTGAATCCTTCAGGAGAAGTGACAGAAATGGCAGGATCCAGGCACTGCTGGGTTCCTTGCTACCAAATTGCCAACATCCAAGGGAGGAGCTAGGATGGCGGAGGAATAGGATGGGGAGAGCGCTTTCTCCTCCACAAATTCATCAAAAGAACATCTAAACGCCGAGTAAATCCCACAAAACAGCTTCAGAATGCCGGCAGAGGACATCGGACACCCAAAAAAGCAACTCATTGCCTTCTAAAGGAGGTAGGAAAAAATATAAAAGACAAAAAAGAGACAAAGAGGGAGGGACGGACCTCTGTCCGGGGAAGGGAGTCTTAAAAAAAAAAAAGGAGAAGTTTCCAAACACCAGGAAACACTCTCACTGCCGAGTCTGTGCTGAACATGGGAAGCACGGAGGCCAACATAACAGGGAGGAAAATAAATAAACAGTTAAAACCCACAGACTACAAGCCCTACGATAACTTCCCCAGCGGAGAAGCAGTGCAAACGCCTGCATCCGCCATTAGCAAGTGGGGGCTGGGCAGGGAGGCGCTGTGCAGGCTGCTTCGCAGGCGGCTTCGAGGGTGGCTTCGCGGGCGGCTTCGTGGGCTATATCGGCCTGAATATCCCGAGCACTACCTGAGCGGAATAATCTGGGCTTGCAAACCAGACTGTGGGATACCTACCACACAAAAAGCCAGCCCTAACCCAAGACACCACCAGGCCCACGCACAGAACAAAGGACTATACAGAGATAGCCGGCTGCAGTCCGCTCCCCTCCTGAGACAGGCAGCCAGAGCCGGAGGGAGGCAATCGCAGCCCCAGAGAGACATTGTCCACAGAATTGTAAGCAGGCTTCTTTGCTAACTAAGACTTCTTGGAGCTCTGGTCGACTAACATCCGCCTAAGAAAGTGCGCCATGTGGCTGCGAGGCGGTAAGTCACAGAAGCCGCACTTGCTAAACACCTCATTACCTGCGCTGCTGGATTCTGCGAAGGGCACAAAACACAGGCCCAACCGAGCCGGGGCCTCTGAGGACTACCTGGATGTTAGCGGCTTAGACCTGGGAGGGGCAAGCAGGTCGCGGAGGGTTCTGGTGGGGAAACAGAGAGCCTAAGCAGAGCAGGCAGGGAGGCTACACGCGCTATGAACGGGGGCAGACCCAGTGTGGCTGAGTTACTGTGAGCACACGCCAGTGGTATTTATTTGTAGTGTCCCTCCCTCCCCACAGCGCAACTGAACAACTGAGCCTAAAAAAAAAAAGGGGTGTCCACCACCACCCCCTTTGTATCAGGGCGGAAATCAGACACTGAAGAGACCAGCAAACAGCAATTTAAACAAGATGAAGAGACAGAAGAATTCCCAGCAGGTAAAGGAACAGGATAAATGCCCACCAAACCAAACAAAAGAGGAAGAAATAGCGAATCTACCTGATAAAGAATTCCGAATAATGATAGTGAAATTAATCCAAAATCTGGAAAGCAAAATGGAATCACAGATAAATATCCTGGAGAAAAGCACTGAGAAGATGCAAGAAAGGTTTAAAAAGGACCTAGAAGAAATAAAAAAGAGTCAATATATAATGAATAATGCAATAAATGAGATCCAAAACACTCTGGAGGCAACAAATAGTAGAATAACAGAGGCAGAAGATAGAATTAGTGAATTAGAAGATAGAATGGTAGAAAGAAATGAATCAGAGGAGAAAAAAGAAAAACAAATTAAAAGAAATGAGGACAATCTCAGAGACCTCCAGGACAATATTAAATGTTACAGCATTCGAATCATAGGAGTCCCAGAGGAAGAAGACAAAAAGAAAGACCATGAGAAAATACTAGAGGAGATAATAGTTGAAAACTTCCCTAAAATGGGGAAGGAAATAATCACTCAAGTCCAAGAAACCCAGAGAGTCCCAAACAGGATAAACCCAAGGCGAAACACCCCAAGACACATATTAATCAAATTAACAAAGATCAAACACAAAGAACAAATATTAAAAGCAGCAAAGGAAAAACAACAAATAACACACAAGGGAATTCCCATAAGGATAACAGCTGATCTTTCAATAGAGACTCTCCAAGCCAGGAGGGAATGGCAAGACATACTTAAAGTGATGGAAGAAAATAACCTACAGCCCAGATTATTGTACCCAGCAAGGATCTCATTCAAATATGAAGGAGAAATCAAAACCTTCACAGACAAGCAAAAGCTGAGAGAATTCAGCACCACCAAACCAGCTCTCCAACAAATACTAAAGGACATTCTCTAGACAGGAAACACAAAAAGGGTATATAAATTCGAACCCCAAACAATAAAGTAAATGGCAACAGGATCATACTTATCAATAATTACCTTAAATGTAAAGGGGTTGAATGCCCCAACCAAAAGACAGAGACTGGCCGAATGGATACAAAAACAAGACCCCTACATATGTTGTCTACAAGAGACCCTCCTCAAAACACGGGATACATACAGACTGAAAGCGAAGGGCTGGAAAAAGATTTTCCATGCAAATAGGGACCAAAAGAAAGCAGGAGTAGCAATACTCATATCAGATAAAATAGACTTTAAAGCGAAGGCTGTGAAAAGAGACAAAGAAGGTCACTACATAATGATCAAAGGAGCAATCCAAGAAGAAGATATAACAATTATAAATATATATGCACCCAACATAGGAGCACCGCAATATGTAAGACAAATACTAACAAGTATGAAAGGAGAAATCAACAATAACACAATAATAGTGGGAGACTTTAATACCCCACTCACACCAATGGATAGATCAACTAAACAGAAAATTAACAAGGAAACACAAACTTTAAATGATACAATAGACCAGTTAGACCTAATTGATATCTATAGGACATTTCATCCCAAAACAATGAATTTCACCTTTTTCTCAAGTGCACACGGAACCTTCTCCAGGATAGACCACATCCTGGGCCATAAATCTAGCCTTGGTAAGTTCAGAAAAATTGAAATCATTCCAAGCATCTTTTCTGACCACAATGCAGTAAGATTAGATCTCAATAACAGGAGAAAAACTATTAAAAATTCCAACATATGGAGGCTGAACAACACGCTGCTGAATAACCAACAAATCACAGAAGAAATCAAAAACGAAATCAAAATCTGCATAGAAACGAATGGAAATGAAAACACAACAACCCAAAACCTGTGGGACACTGTAAAAGCAGTCCTAAGGGGAAAGTTCATAGCAATACAGGCATACCTCAAGAAACAAGAAAAAAGTCAAATAAATAACCTAACTCTACACCTAAAGCAACTAGAAAAGGAAGAAATGAAGCACCCCAAGGTTAGTAGAAGGAAAGAAATCTTAAAAATTAGGGCAGAAATAAATGCAAAAGAAGCAAAAGAGACCATAGGAAAAATCAACAAAGCCAAAAGCTGGTTCTTTGAAAGGGTAAATAAAATTGACAAACCATTAGCCAGACTCATCAAGAAACAAAGGGAGAAAAATCAAATCAATAAAATTAGAAATGAAAATGGAGAGATCACAACAGAAAACACAGAAATACAAAGGATCACAAGAGACTACTATCAGCAATTATATGGCAATAAAATGGACAACATGGAAGAAATGGACAAATTCTTAGAAAAGTACAACTTTCCAAAACTGGATCAGGAAGAAATAGAAAATCTTAACAGACCCATCACAAGCACGGAAATGGAAACTGTAATCAGAAATCTTCCAGCAAACAAAAGCCCAGGTCCAGACGGCTTCACAGCTGAATTCTACCAAAAATTTAGAGAAGAGCTAACACCTATCCTACTCAAACTCTTCCAGAAAATAGCAGAGGAAGGCAAACTTCCAAACTCATTCTATGAGGCCACCATCACCCTAATACCAAAACCGGACAAAGATGCCACAAAAAAAGAAAACTACAGGCCAATATCACTGATGAACATAGATGCAAAAATCCTTAACAAAATTCTAGCAATCAGAATCCAACAACACATTAAAAAGATCATACACCATGACCAAGTGGGCTTTATCCCAGGAATGCAAGGATTCTTCAATATCCGCAAATCAATCAACATAATACACCACATTAACAAATTGAAAAATAAAAACCATATGATTATCTCAATACATGCAGAGAAAGCCTTTGACAAAGTTCAACATCCATTTATGATAAAAACTCTCCAGAAAGCAGGAATAGAAGGAATATACCTCAACATAATAAAAGCTATATATGACAAACTCACAGCAAACATTATCCTCAATGGTGAAAAATTGAAAGCATTTCCTCTAAAGTCAGGAACAAGACAAGGGTGCCCACTTTCACCATTACTATTCAACATAGTTTTGGAAGTTTTGGCCACAGCAATCAGAGCAGAAAAAGAAATAAAAGGAATCCAAATAGGAAAAGAAGAAGTAAAACTCTCACTGTTTGCAGATGACATGATCCTCTACGTAGAAAACCCTAAAGACTCCACCAGAAAATTACTAGAACTAATCAATGAATATAGTAAAGTTGCAGGATATAAAATCAACACACAGAAATCCCTTGCATTCCTGTACACTAATAAGGAGAAAATAGAAAGAGAAATTAAGGAAACAATTCCATTCACCATTGCAATGAAAAGAATAAAATACTTAGGAATATATCTTCCTAAAGAAACTAAAGACCTATATATAGAAAACTATAAAACACTGGTGAAAGAAATCAAAGAGGACACTAATAGATGGAGAAATATACCATGTTCATGGATTGGTAGAATCAATATAGTGAAAATGAGTATACTACCCAAAGCAATTTATAGATTCAATGCAATCCCCATCAAGCTACCAATGGTATTCTTCACAGAGCTAGAACAAATAATTTCTCAATTTGTATGGAAATACAAAAAACCTCGAATAGCCAAAGCTATCTTGACAAAGAATGGAACTGGAGGAATCAACCTGCCTGACTTCAGGCTCTACTACAAAGCCACAGTCATCAAGACAGTATGGTACTGGCACAAAGACAGAAATATAGATCAATGGAACAAAACAGAAAGCCCAGAGATAAATCCACGCACATATGGACACCTTATCTTTGACAAAGGAGGCAAGAATATACAATGGATTAAAGACAATCTCTTTAACAAGTGGTGCTGGGAAGACTGGTTGAACACTTGTAAAAGAATGAAACTAGAACACTTTCTAACACCATACACAAAAATAAACTCAAAATGGATTAAAGATCTAAATGTAAGACCAGAAACCATAAAACTCCTAGAGGAAAACATAGGCAAAACACTCTCTGACATACATCACAGCAGGATCCTCTATGACCCACCTCCCAGAATATCGGAAATAAAATCAAAAATAAACAAATGGGACCTAATTAAACTTAAAAAGCTTCTGCATAACAAAGGAAACTATAAGCAAGGTGAAAAGACAGCCTTCAGAATGGGAGAAAATAATAACAAATGAAGCAACAAACAACTAATCTCAAAAATATACAAGCAACTCCTACAGCTCAATTCCAGAAAAATAAATGACCCAATCATAAAATGGGACAAAGAACTGAACAGACATTTCTCCAAAGAAGACATACAGATGGCTAACAAACACATGAAAAGATGCTCAACATCACTCATTATCAGAGAAATGCAAATCAAAACCACTATGAGGTACCATTTCATGCCAGTCAGAATGGCTGCGATCCAAAAGTCCACAAGCAATAAATGCTGGAGAGGGTGTGGAGAAAAGGGAACCCTCTTACACTGTTGGTGGGAATGCAAACTAGTACAGCCACTTTGGAGAACAGTATGGAGATTCCTCAAAAAACTGGGACTAGAACTGCCTTATGATCCAGCAATCCCACTGCTGGGCATACACACTGAGAAAACCAGAAATGAAAGAGACACGTGTACCCCAATGTTCATAGCAGCACTGTTTACAATAGCCAGGACTTGGAAGCAACCTAGATGTCCATCCACAGATGAATGGATAAGAAAGCAGTGGTACATATACACAATGGAGTATTACTCAGCCATTAAAAAGAATACATTTGAATCAGTTCTAATGAGGTGGATGGAACTGGAGCCCATTATACAGAGTGAAGTAAGCCAGAAAGAAAAACACAAATACAGTATACTAATGCATATATATGGAATTTAGAAAGATGGTAACAATAACCCTGTTTACGAGACAGCAAAAAGAGACACTGATGTATAGATCAGACTTTTGGACTCTGGGAATGGGAGAGGGTGGGATGATTTGGGAGAATAGCATTGAAATATGTATAATATCATATCTGAAATGAGTTGCCAGTCCAGGTACGATGCCTGATAACGGATGCCTGGGGCTGGTGCACTGGGACGAACCAGAGGGATGGTATGGGGAGGGAGGACGGAGGAGGGCTCAGGATGGGGAACACATGTATACTTGTGGCAGATCCATCTTGATGTATGACAAAAGCAATACAATATTGTAACGTTAAGCAAAATAAAATTTAATTAAAAAAAAATTGCCAACATCCCCCGTCACTTTTCTCTTAGCAGTTGGTATTAGTATTTCCCATTTTTTCCAATGAGGATTCCAAGGCTCAGAGAGGGCACCGGATTTTGTTTCAGGTCACAGCTCTTTTAAGGGATAGAGTCAGGATAGGAATGCAGATGAGTCTAACTTCACAACCACCATTCTTTCCACCATGTTGGAGATGGGATTTGAAGGATACAGATGATCTGTGAATTATAGAGGCAAAAGGAGCAATGCTAACCCTCTCCCACCCACAAAGACCCACTGAGATATCTCACACTCACACACACACAGTGTCTGCTGCTGCCACATCGCCAATGTCATCACACCAGCAGAGAAACATCATGCTTTCTCTTGGAGAAACTTTTCTCTCTGTTAAGAAGAAAGAATCCAACAGCTTCCTCGAGACCCATTTTTCATACAATTAATGTCAGGCCTCCCATGTTTCCTAATGAAATCTGACACTAACAGAGAAAAATGGATACATTAATATTGAGCTCATTAGTAAATAGATTATCCAAATGTTTGGGGTGAGGGGAGGAGGAAGGTGAAGGAAGAAAGAGAAAGGGGGAGAGAGGCACACAGACCGACTCAGCTATTCTGACAAGAGCCTCTCCGAGGACCAGACACTGATCAAATATTTATGGATTTTAATGCACTGATCTGTTAAGTCCGGAAATATTCTCCATTACCAAAAAATAACTTTTTAAAAAGAGAGAGAGGAAGACTCAACCTGATGCTCTAGCATTGCACTGAGATGGGAACTAAAGCTCACCGAGAAGAAAATAGGGCCCAGAGAGAAACTTTTGTTCTGGGGTGCACAGATGTTAGATCTCCAGAGACAGCATACCCTCTCCCTCACTCTCACACCTCCAGGCCAACAGAAAGACACGTGGAAAAGAGAGAAGGTGTGGCCATGCAGGGAGAGATAGTAGGCTGCAGGAAGAGAGGTTGTAAAAGAAAAATACCTGTGTATCATGTTAGAGTCTCCCCCTGCCCCAAAGAATCCACCAGTTGTCTCATGGCCACCAGTCTCTTCCATGCAAAGCCCTGTGTGGGGAGTGAAGCCAAAGTAGCAGCAGAAATATGTAGTCCCAACACACAGGCCAGAAGGGTCTCGGTTGCTACCTTGGACAGCTCCCCTTACTTCTTGCCTCTGTAAAACCGTTAGTGGCTCAGTAGTGTCCGACTCTTTGAGACCTCATGGGCTCCTCTGTCCATGGGATTCTCCAGGCAAGAATACTGGAGTGGGTATCCATTCACTCTCCAGGGGATCTTCCTGACCCTGGGATAGAACCCCGGTCTCCTGCATTGCAGGTGGATTCTTGACCAGGGAAGCGCAAAGGAGATGCTGATGGCAGTCTTAGACTGCTTCACAGAATCCCTGCCTCCATGGTCAAATGAGGTGACAGGCAGGGAACCCTTAATATAAACTCTAAAGTACTATAAAAGGCATGACGGTGCTGTTTTTGGAAGAGATCCCCAGCCTTTTATGTCTATATGATGAGCTGGGAAGTAAATGCAAAAGGAGCCAGGACAGCCACCCCGGCTCTGCCAGCTATTATCTGTGACCTTGAGAGGCTGTTGCATGTGACCTTCATCCCTCTGCGTCTCAGCTCAACCACCAGCAACACAGCCAGCCTGGACCACTGCTCCATGATCCTTCAGGACCTTCGCACAGCCTGGTGCCTCTGACATCTCAGAGGAGACTTCAGGAGGAGGCTGGCCATGGTGCTGGCTTCTCTAAGAGAACCAAGACTACCCTCAGTTAAGTTTGGAGTGGAGAGAGTGAGGGGATTGGACGGGCTCTCACTACTGCAGCTCTCCCATTTGGTGAAATGGGACATTTTGTGTCTCTTAAAAGTCCTTGAGCAAGGAAATCTCATGTCATGCTCTGAGGAGAAAACAACTTAATAAAAGCGAGGACAGAAAGAAAGAAGGAAATAGTCCAGGTAGAAATGGGCCCTGGAGAGAGTCGGCGTTCATGAATCAAATAGTTTCTTCTCTGGTCGCTGCCTTTCAGCTCTGTTATGGGCACTTTATTCACTGAGCTAGGAATGATCTGCCAAAACATTTTTACACACAAGAGATGGAGATACACAGACAGATGGTGAGAGACAGAGGCAGACACAGCCTCCAAGCTAAAGCCAGGAACTTTCCTATTCTTTGTGAGCAGGAGGTTAAGAAAACAAAAAGAGGAAGAAAAGACAAGCACGTGAAGCAGCAAACCATCAGGGAGAAGAGACAATGCCACATTCGGAGCAGGGTCTTTGTATTCCAAAAGAGCAGGGGCGTTTCCTCAAACAGCAAGATGCATCCTTTCACAAGGGCCTTCTTCATGTGGGTCTCCTGCCACCCAATGTATCAGCAGAGAGAGAAACGCATGGAAAGAAGGCAGACAGTGAAGGGGAGGATACAAAGCAGGAACCAGAAATGCATTTTGCGCCCCGAATCTCCTAATGCGACTTGCTGGCTCTATTGTGACAAAGCGAGAGGTCTTCAAGGAGTTCATTTTACGTCTCATCCATCCCGAGAGTAATGGGAAAATCCCGCCTTGTTTCTGCAAAATATCAGCACACACTGTGTGCCACAGACACTCAATTCCATTAGACATAATGGAACAAGACTGTCCCAGAAGTTGTTTTCAATTGCTTGAGTGCATTCTGCATTTAGGGAAACAAGAACATATGAGCTGTGTGACTCAAGTGGAAGTGGGGACCCGGGTTTGTAACAACGGCCACGGCTATTTTCTGGTATGGATGGCTAGCTGGACACCTGGTCAGATATCACCTCTCCCCATGGCTGAAGGGGTCATCTTCCGCGTCTCCATTCCACGACATCTCTTACAGAACAGCACACAGCTATCCACTAACGGCCGGTAACCAAACGCAGGTCCCTGATCAGCCCCCACCCACAAGTCCGTTCTGTGGGTGCCGTGATCAGGTTCCGAGCTGTGAGAACGCATCAGCTAAAGGGCCAGATGGTCAGGAGTTTGAATCCCCTATCCTGCCACTCCGAGCTGCTTGACTGTTGGCAAGTCATTTAGCCCTGCTGAAACTCAGTTTCATCAGGTGAAAAATGAAACAGAAAGGATACGTGCTTGGTGAGATAATTCGACTTAATGTGGCAAGGACAGTGGAAAGCCTGGGGGGAAGCAGAGAGAACTTGGGAAAGGCTAGTTTGCAGTGAACTGGAGCTTCTTCCCAGAGTGAGTCTTGTCTCTGGCTCCCCCTCCTCTGTGTGGGCTGAGAGTTGGGTTTTCAGTGCCAGAAAGAGGAGCTCAGGGACCCCTTGTTTAACTCCTTGTGCTGCCACTGATTCACCAGAACATTAGGTCATTGTCTCCCCCTGGAGAGGAGACACCTAGAAGTGAGGGGGGGGGGTGGACTTGGCATGTAGTTTAACAATTTTCAGGCTGTGTTTTTAGAACAGAAGTATTTCTTCCAGCACAGCTTTACCCTAGAAATACCAGTAGATCGTGCATAGCAAATGAGAGTATGGGTGTTTTTGTTGGCCACCCTTATACCTGTGCCCCATCTTCAGAAGCATCTCTCCCGGAGAACCCCAGACACTGAGAAAAAAAACACTGTCTCAGTGACCCCGAGGTCCTAAGGACAGCCGCTGAGACCACAGAGGAGTGGTGCTGTGGGAATTTAAGGAGCTTGGTGTGCTGGACAGATCTTTCCTGACTTCCACTTCCAAAGCTGGCTTCTGATCAGGATGCTCCTTCACCCTCATCACAAAAAAGCCAAGACAGGAAGAGCTGATAGGAGAGGCAAAGCTTTAGGAAACGAGAGGCAGCCAGAAGGAATTCTGTCCACTGTCATTTCATTCCCACACAGGGACACTGAATCTCCTAAGTGGCCACCCCTGTGCAGGGCTAGAAACACACAAATATCATTATTGTTTGTATTTGTTTCCTCTGACTGCTATGACAATTTACCATGAATCCGACAACTTAAGCCAATAGAGATTTATTCTCTCACATTTCTGGAAGCCAAAAACCCAACATCAGTTTCACTGGGCCCAAAGCAAGGTGTCAGGAGGGCCACGCATGCTCTGGAGGTTCTAAGGGAGAAACAGCTCCTTGCTTCTTCCAGCTTCTGGGTGCTGCCAGCATTCCTGGGCTTATGGCCGTGTCACTCAATCTTGGCCTCCTCCACTTCCATCTAAAGACAGGTCTCCTTCTGCCTCCCCCTTACCAGGATGCTTGTGATGACTTTTAGGTCTCATTTAGGTAAAACAGTATAATCTCCCCATCTCAAGATCATCAGTTTAATTATACTTGTAAAGACCTTTCTTCCTTATAAGGTAACATTCACAGCTTCCAGGAATTATGATGTGGAATTGTGTGTCTGTGGGGAGGGGTGGGGTGGGGAGGAGGGCATTATTCAATCCACCATACTGATGTTCTTTGTTCATAGTCACAGAGCAAACTTTAGGGATGCAGACAAGTACACCCAACAAACACCTTGAAAGCTTTTTAAACTCTGCAAACAATATCTCCAGGGCCCCTCTGTCGCTTTGTTCATCTGCTCCTTTTGTTGAAACTACACTCAGCCTACTCACCCTTAAGAATCTGTTTGAAAATAACTCACCCAAGAAGATTTCTCAAGTCACCCCAGCACTTGAACTCACTTTTCCTGGGAGAGATCCACAGAGAACAGTGGCTGGACTTTCATGATGTCACTGGGAAGTGGCATCCACAGATAATGTTTGTGCAGAACTAAGACTCAGGCATTGGCCTGATGCTTCAATGAGTAACCTCACTGCATCCTCACGACACCCTCTGAGGCAGATCCTCCTGTTTCCGTGCCCATTTACAGGGATGGGGATACCGCCCATTTACAGGGATGGGGATACCGAGACTTGGAGAGGTTAAGTAATTTAACATGCCCAAGATGGATCAACCAACCAGGGGCAGAAAGAACATTCCTGCCCCACCCACATAAGTGGTCTCAGGATCCCAGCTCTCAGTACAACCTATACCGCCTACTTCCCTGCTCACTGCCTTCCTCCTGGGCCCATTCTACTCTGTATTAGTTGGTTCTACACCAACTTTATCTTTCCTCCTAAGATGTGACTTTCTTAAAGACTGAACTAGGGGTTTCTGCTTCCCAGGTGGCACTAGTGTTTAAGAACGCACGTGCCGATGCAGGAGACATGAGAGACAGGAGTTTGATCCCTGGGTTGGGAAGATCCCCTGGAGGAGGGCATGGCAACCCACTCCTGTATTCTTGCCTGGAGAATCCCATGGACAGAGGAGCCTGGCAGGCTATGGTCCAAAGGGTCACAAAGAGTTGGACACGACTGAAGCGACTTACACAGAGCACAGTGCTTTCGGCAGGCTTGTACTCTTCCAGTTCTGCTGCCTGGAGAATCCCATGGACAGAGGAGCCTGGTGGGCTGCAGTCCATGGGGTTGCTAAGAGTCGGACACAACTGAGCGACTTCACTTCACTTTTCACTTTCATGCATTGGAGAAGGAAATGGCAACCCACTCCAGTGTTCTTGCCTGGAGAATCCCAGGGACGGGGAAGCCTGGTGGGCTGCCATCTATGGGGTCGCACAGAGTCGGACACGACTGAAGCGACTTAGCAACAGCAGTAGCAGTACCCCTGGCCGAATCCCTGGTGCCATGAATAAATTAATAAGGGAAAAATAAATAAAAAGAGAAAATTAAGGAAGAAGAGATCACGGAAGGCAGGGAGAACAGGAGAAAGCAGAAAGGGGAAGGAGGAGGGGTGAAGGGCTGCAACTACTCGGAAAGTATCACCCAGAGATTCTGCCACTTTGATGTTACTCCAAAAATTCCTGAAGCAGGAAAAGCAACTCCCAAGGTGGCCCCGTCATTAGTTCTAGTAGAGACACAGACAGAAGGAGGGAGGAAGGGAATAAGAGAAGTGGGACAGGCGAAGAGAGACAGAGAAGGAGACAGAGCTCCAGCCTGGCATGACTGAGAAAACAAGTCAGAAAAACTACACAACTGTCCACACAAACACGTGGAGGGAAAACCCGTCCCCCAAGGCAACATTAGCAAGAGACAATTAAACCCTACACCGTGGTACAGCTAATAAGACTTAAGTGAAAGTGAAGTCGCTCAGTCTGTCCGATTTCGGCCCCGGCAGCCAACAGGCTCCTCTGTCCATGGGATTCCAGGAGAGGGGGTCCATTGCTAATAAGACTTCAAAGCCCTCTGCATATGGAAATTAACCCCGCAGGCAGGGTGGGAGCTAGGACACCTTGTGCTGCAGGCGATGAAAGAAAGCACAGGCTGAGAGGAGGGGCTGGAGCTGTAATGAGCCGAGAACCCCAGAGACCCTGACCCACCCCAGCTTCCTCCACCCTCAGGACCCCCCCAAAGGAAAAGGGCCGTGTTCACTCCCATTATCACAGACGTCTGGGGAAGCTGTGTGGATCCTGGAGGACAGCGGTGTTCCCGGGTGGCCGTGCTAATCTCTGTGCATACACCACCACCAGCACCCCCCCCACCCGCTCTCACACCCCACCAGGGACACTCAGGGAACACCTCTCCCTCGTGGAAGCCCCCGAGTGACACACAGGAACACTGTCTCCCTGCGTGGAAGCCCCCGAGTGACACACAGGAACACGTCTCCCTGTGTGGAAGCCCCCGAGTGACACACAGGAACACATCTCCCTGCGTGGAAGCCCTCTTTCCTTCTCGCACCTCCCCCTCCTTCTGGGTGATTTATTTTGTTTTCACTTCTTCATCTCTCCCAGCCTGAAGCAAAGGAAAGAGGAGAGAAGGAACACGGGTTTCAACTCTAGACCTAAGAGTAATGAAAAGCGTGAGGCAAGAGGAGCCGAGGGGAGGGGAGCAGCGGGGAGAGGGATCATGAGAAATTCTAATGCCAGCGCTGCCCTCCCATCATCCATTCCTCCGAAGGGCTCCAACATGCTTTTCATCCAAATATAAATTAGTTTTATTTATTTATTTCTCCAGAATGTGGAGAGCCATGCTGACGCATGCAGCCTGCACAAGGGTGGAGGACATTTTCCCGCCCATCCTTACCCCAGGGCACGGACAGGCTGCGGTTGAATGAAGAGAACCAGGACCCTAAGAGAGCTGGAGTGACAGTTGGGAGGGTCCATCCAAGTCAAAGACGCCACCCCTGTGTTCTGCCTTGGAGCTCTGCTTGCTGCAGCACAAAAGAGCCAACCAAGGGACGGCTCTGTGGAGTCACACTTGGTTATGTCTGTTTACTTCTCTTTGTTACACGTACGTCCATAAGATGGATGAGCCTCACAGAGACTCGCCTGGGTCTAGTGAATCTTCCAGCCTGCAAAGCTGGCCCTTAATTACCGTTGTTTGTTGTTCGTGTCTGACTCTTCACATGCTAAGTCATGTCTGACTCTTTACAACCCCATGGACTGCAGCATGTCAGGCTTCCCTGTCCTTCACTGTCTCCCAGAGTTGCTCAAATTCATGTCCACTGAGTCAGCGATGCTATCCATCCATCTCATGCTCTGTCGTTCCCTTCTCCTCCTGCCCTCAATCTTTCCCAGCATCCAGGTCTTTTCCAATGAGTCAACACTTTGCATCAGGTTGCCAAAATATTGGAACTCCAGCTTCAGCAACAGTGTTGTCAATGAATATTCAGGGTCGATTTCCTTTAGGATTGACTGGTTTGTTCTCCTTGCAGTCCAAGGGACTCCCAGGAGTCTTCTCTAGCACAAGCCCTTAACACTCACTCTTAGTTAAGCGCCAAAGAACTGATGCTTTTAAACTGTGGTGTTGGAGAAGACTCTTGAGAGTCCCTTGGACTGCAAGGAGATCCAATCAGTCCATCCTAAAGGAGATCAGTCCTGAGTGTTCACTGGAAGGACTGATGTTGAAGCTGACACTCCAATACTTTGGCCACCTGATGCGAAGAGCTGACAACTTTGAAAAGACCCTGATGCTGGGAGGGATTGAGGGCAGGAGGAAAAGGGGACGACAGAGGATGAGATGGTTGGATGGCATCCCCAACTCAATGGACATGGGTTTGGGTTGGCTCCGGGAGTTGGTGATGGACAGGGAGGCCCGGCGTGCTGTGGTTCATGGAGTCTCAAAGAGTCAAGTACGACTGAGCGACTAAACTTTTAGTTATTACTATATTTTACATTCATTTTATTCATGCAGCCAGTTTATGCTGAGTGCCTAATATGTGTCAGGCGTAGGCTAGGTCCCAGGTGCTCAGTGGAGAAGAAGAAGACGACAGACCAAACCCTGGCCCTCGTGGATGACACGTAACAGAGAGAAGTAAACAGACATGACCGGGTAGGAATCCTAGTCACAGCTGCTTTGGGAGAGCTCCCCAGGTACCACGCACAGTCCTAAGTGTTTCAGATGTAGTAAATCATCTCTCTCACGAAATTCCTGGCTGAGAGAGGAAGAAACTGTGACTCAGGGACCACAAACTTGCCTAAGGTAGCGCAGCTGTGAGGGGGCAGAGCTGGATTTTCAAACCCAGGCAGGTTGGCTTTTATCCAAAAATCAAAACAAAGCAAAACATGACCTGCTATATAAACACAGGGAACTGTATTTAGTATCTCGTATTGATGAATGAAATGAAAAAGAATTACAATGAAAAGGAATCTGTAAAAGAATGTTTGTGTGTGTGCATATAATCATTTTGCTGTACGCCTGAAATATTGTAAACCAACTATTCTTATAAAGTTGAGAGTATTCCCTGGGCCAGGAAGATCCCCTAGAGAAGGAAATGGCAACCCACTCCAGTATTCTTGCTTGGAGAATCCCATGGACAGAGGAGCCTGGCGGTCTATGGTCCATGGGGTCACAAGAGTCGGACACAACTGAGTAAACCACCACCATTCTTATAAAAATTAAAAACAATTTTTTTTTTAAGTCAGATCAGATCAGTCACTCAGTCGTGTCCGACCCTTTGCGACCCCATGAACTGCAGCACGCCAGGCCTCCCTGTCCATCACCAGCTCCCGGAGGTCACTCAGACTCGCATCCATCGAGTCAGTGATGCCATCCAGCCATCTCATCCTCTGTCACATAGTTACAATTGGTGTTAAGTACCAGAGGAAATAAACAGGATTCAGTGATAGAGAATAATTGAGGCAGGGAAGGTTTTGGACAGGATGGTCAGGGAGGGCTTCTCAGAAGAGGTGACATTTAAAGGGAAGGAGGTGATAGATGAGAAGCTGGCCATGAGAAAAGCAAGAGAAAAGATGGCTTCAAGAAAATCTGCATGCTTCCTGAGCCCATTCTCTCTTATCTCCACTTCTTTCTCTCTTCTACCCCATCCCTGCACTCTAGGGCTCCCTCCATTACCAACATCCTCCATTCTACAGTTTTCTCTCTCCCAGTCTTACACCCTTTGAGTCCCATGACTTAGCTCCCTGTGAGCCTGGTGGGCTGCCGTCTATGGGGTCGCACAGAGTCGGACACGACTGAAGCGACTTAGCAGCAGCAGCACCCCTTATGCAGGCCTTCCTGTGGTTCCTGCTCTGGCCTGTACTTCAGTCTTCATTCTGCAGATGGGTGAACTGATGGGCAGAGAAAGGAGAGGAGGAGAAGGCATGACGGCACAGACACCTTCTAGATTTACCTTGTCCAGTCTCCTGTGGAGACTCGGGGTGTCAGGATGTTTGCCCAAAGTTACACGGCCCGTGGGTGTTACGGTCAAGACTACATTCATGCACACTCATCTTCTGTCCAAGGCAGCACCCTATTCCACCAGCGCCCTAGGTACTTTTTCAAAGGATTTGCAGATATCAAATCAAGGTAAAGCACAGAAAACTAGGAAACCGCACATGACCAATATAGCATGTTTTAGTTTCTTCAGGCAGAACCCAAATCTACATATCCTGCCAAGCCTTGAACTTGACCACCTAGTTACACAGCATTTTCCCACCAGCCAGCCAGACTAACATGCTCACCTGCACTCCCTCTCTAGAATTCTATTATCACAGTGCAGGAAGGGCTGCCCAGTTCCCTCATTTTGCAGACACGGAAACTGAAACCAAGCCAAGAACAGAAGCTTGGCTTACTGATAAATCATTAAGCAGAAATAAACAATTAAATTGCCTTCATATGTTGAGGAAGAATATACGTGCCTTGGATTTTTCTTCTCCATCTCTTTCTCTTGTCAGGGATGGGAATGAATTTGCCCTAAGCAATCTCTGTATTATCAAAGGGGTATAAATACTACAAGGGTACTGAAATCACACAAGACTTGGGTTCAAACTCTATCACTGCCAACTTTGACCAATTTACTTCTCTGAGCTTAAGTTTCATCCTCTGTAAAATGGGGACACTCATACCTACATATTTAAGGTTGGGATGAGGATTAATGGGGAGTCTCTGCTTGGAGAAGGAAATGGCGACCCACTCCAGTTCTTGTCTGGAGAATCCCAGGGGAGGAGAGCCTGGGGGCGACGCATGGGGTCACGCAGAGTTGGACACGACTGAAGTTCTTAGCAGCAGCAGCAGCAGCATGAGAAGAACTGGGCATGATGCTGACAAATATTCCGTGCATTCCCCTTTAACTTTGGGGGAAAATGAAATGCAAGGTAACTGACTGAGGTCAGGGATGCAGTTAAGTATCAAACTAGCTGGAGCTTATGAGTACCACCAACCTACAACCTTGCAGGGTATCCCGCTACTCCAGTGGTGTGCGCTACCTGAGGCTGGGTGACCTGGTGCATCTGGTGCCCATGGACATCCATGGAGCAGTTTGGGAGTGGTAACTGTGGAATATTTAACGGAGGGGCAGGCAAGGAGGAAAGGCACATGGAACACAGCTCCAGAATCATTCAGGGGGTGCCAGTTGAGAAGCAGTCTCTATAATGACTAACAGGCTTCAAGGAGAGGCAAATTTTTTGAGTGTGACACTTTTAGAAATTACTGCCTAAACATATTATACTGATAGCTCACTTGTAAATGGCTCTCAATCATCACAGGGGCACTTCCAGTTCAGTGTCTCCTTTGCTCTCACCACCACCCTGGGAGGTTTTCTGTTCCCCAAGAGTTAGCTGCATGCGGAGTGCTCCTTACCCTCTCATGACAGTCCTCTCTGTCGGTCCTACCATTGGTCCCACTGTATCAGTGAGAAAACCACGGTCCAGAGAGGTTAATAATTGTCTCAAAATCACACAGCTACTTAGGGAAGGTCTTCTGCCTTGTCTAGTGTGATTCTCTTTTCCCACCACACTCAACGCTTTGTGTTAGTCACTCAGTCGTGTCCAACTCTGTGCAACCCCAAGGACTGTAGCCCACCAGGCTCTTCTGCCCATGGGATTCTCCAGGCAAGAATACCGGGGTGGACTGCCATTCCCTTCTCCTAGAGATCTTCCTGACTCAGAGATTGAACCCAGGTCTCCTACATTACAGGCAGATTCTTTACTATCTGAGCTACCAAGGAAGCCACACTCAATGCTTTATCCTTTATATATACATATGCCTTTCTGGAAATTAAAAAAAAAAAAAGTAATAAAAAGTGAGAAGATAATGGCTATAAGCCATGCAAAGACAGAGGCAATTTCTCAAGGGCAGAGAAGGTGTGAATCGCTAAAAGGAAACAAAAGGGTACATCTGACCTCATGCTTCTCAGGCAAAGCACTTAGCACCAGATGACAAGGGCAGAGGAGGCCCAGGGGCCCAGGGGTTACACGTCCAGCTTTCTGAAAACTAAAATCCCATAGTCATTTAGATTCCAAAGCCCTGTGTGCTGCTTAGCTGGAACCTAGAGGAAACGAAAAAAATGCTAATCAGAGAGTCTATTACCAGATCAGGAGATTACACTTAACTTACATTCTCATTATTCTTAATGTTTCCAACCAATCTTAGAATCAGCAAAGGAGCACAATCTATTTATATTTAAGTAGGCAGGTAACTGGGGAGGCCTGCTCAGCCTGGGCGTTCAGGTCAACCCTGCTCCCAGGATGAGGAGGATTAAGCAATTTGGCCCACGGCAAAATGAAGCAGGGAGTCAAGGCCGTGGTCCAGCCTTTTCAATCTAAAATTCATCATGACTGCAGACAAAAAATACTGGTGATTAGCTGCGTCTCCCTTTAAACTCGACATATTCTCACTTCAGTTCTCCACTCTTTTGCATCCAAGTGATCCAAGAAGGGCTGGACAATGTCCGTTACATGCTTGTTTCTCCAAAAGCATTCTGTGGAACCCTACACTTGTAAGACATTAATAGGAAATAGAGTCTTCTATGTTCAAGTAAACTTAGGAAATATTGAGATAAGCAAAGAGAAATGGGTCTATTTCCTGTAAAACTATTCAAAGTGTATTTCCTTGAGACTCTGGTTTGTAATATGAATCTCTAATATGTCTGTATATGCGTGTGTTTGGGTGTAGATACCCACTTGTCCACACTTATTCTGGACCAGAGCTTGAAAATTCTTGGTTTCGACCATTCCAGCTTCACTCTTCTGTGGGAAGAAACGGAGAAGCAAGCAAAGACCTCGTTTGTATTTTATTTTACAAGTGCCAGACACTCAGTGTAAAGCCAAGGGCTTCACTGCTATGACATTAAGTTGGAATATTTCATTAATAACTGATCTCTTAATTCATGTTTTATGATCCTGTCAGCAATAGAGGCACTTGTCTCTGCCGAAAAAGAAAGTGTGTGTAGCTTCTAATCGCGAGCCTTCCCCCACTCTGCCCCATTAACTTGAAAGGAAGAATCACTGGAAAAGGTGGACGAAAGTCAAAACAATTGAGTTGTCTCTTTATGGATTTATCGAGTGGCAACTGGTGCCATAGACAGCGCTAGGCGGGAGCGGCGAAGCATGCCGCGAAGGCCATTGATCATCAGGCACCTGGGTCAAAAAGGATTTTATCTTCTGTCCTCAAATCTAAATGGCACGCTGGAGCACAGACGCAGCGGACGGGGGCTGAGAGCACCAGCAGACGCTGAGTCCTCCCGTCACCGGCCCCTGCCACGGAGAGGTCTCCAAGGTCACCACAGGGTAAAAGAACCCCATTTGGGAGAAGGTAAGATGGGGTTACATTTATTGCTGAGCATCTATCATGGACTAAATTCTGAGGATGCAGACAAATGAGACATGACCTCTGGAGCCCACTGTTTAATATGAGGGATGACGGACAAGTGAATGCCAGTGGGTCAGAGAAGTGATGAAAGGAAACAGTTCCTGGGCTCTTAAGGGGCCAGGAAGGATCGGGAAAGGAGATGGTTATGCCCCCTCCAGGATGTGGAACTCGATTCCCCATCCCGCAGTTCAGGCTACACTTGTGATTGCCTTCTAATTAAGAGAGTAGAAGAAATAGACAACCGCTGCACACCACTGTAACCAGATGATCAGAACACCAGCAGGTTGAGATCAGGTACTCTCTGAAGCAACAGGATGACAAGGGCCCTTCACCTCTGCGCTGATCATGAGAAAATACACACAAACCCTAAATGAGGGAAATTCTAGAAAACACCTGACCAGTTTTTTTAAACAACTGTTAAGAAAGAATGGAAGGAAGGATGGATGGAGGAAGGAAGAAAGGAAGGAAAAAGGAAGAAACTGTCCCATATCAAAGGAAACCAAGGAGACACAGTCATTAAAAGCAACATGGAGACATGGCTTGGGTCCCGGGAAAGAAAAAAGGACAGTGGTGGAAATCACATGAAATCTGAATAATGCCTGGAAGTTTAGTTAACAGCAATGTACAAAGGTTGGCTGCTTAGTTTTGACAAATATACCAAAGGTGGACATCTTACATGTACATATGTAAGATGTCAACCTTAGGGGAAGCTGGGTAAAGGCTATATGGAATGTCTCTGTACTATCTTTGCCAATTTTCTATATATCTAAGACTGTTCCAAAATTAAAAATCAAACAAAATAAAAAGCTATGGTGCTTATGAAGGGTTCGGGGAGATTGATTATACCTGTAAAGCAGTTTGAAGGAAAGGAATAAAAATCCTTGGAAGATACTGTTGTCAGAGGAAAATGTGTGTACAGAGGGATGATCTGTTCAGAGCACTTTGTATGACTGCTATGGCAGGAGACTGGTTCAAATAGGAAAAGGAGTACGTCAAGGCTGATATTGTCACCATGTTTATTTAACTTATATGCAGAGTACATCATGAGAAATGTGGACTGGAAGAAACACAAGTTGGAATCAAGATTGCGGGAGAAATATCAATAACCTCAGATATGCAGATGACACGACTCTTATGGCAGAAAGTGAAGAGGGGCTCAAAAGCCCTTGATGAAAGTGAAAGTGGAGAGGAAAAGGTTGGCTTAAAGCTCAACATTCAGAAAACGAAGATCATGGCATCTGGTCCCATCACTGCATGGGAAATAGATGGGGAAACAGTGGAAACAGTGTCAGACTTTGTTTTTCTGGGCTCCAAAATCACTGCAGATGGTGACTGCAGCCATGAAATTAAAAGACGCTTGCTCCTTGGAAGGAAAGTTATGACCAACCTAGATAGCATATTCAAAAGCAGAGACATCACTTTGCCAACAAAGGTTCGCCTAGTCAAGGCTATGGTCTTTCCTGTGGTATGTATGGATGTCAGAGCTGGATGTGAAGAAGGCGAGCGGAAGAATTGATGCTTTTGAACTGTGGTGTTGGAGAAGACCTGAGAGTCCTTGACTGGAGAAGATCCAACCAGTCCACGAAGGAGACAATCCTGGAATTCTTTAGAAGGAATGATGCTAAAGCTGAAACTCCAGTATTTTGGCCACCTCATCGAGAGTTGACCATTGGAGAAGACTCTGATGCTGGGAGGGATGGGGGAGGAGGAGAAGGGGACGAAGAGGAGAGATGGCTGGATGGCATCACTGACTCGATGGATGCGAGTCTGAGTGACCTCGGGAGCTGGTGATGGACAGGGAGGCCTGGCGTGCTGCGGTTCATGGGGTCGCAAAGAGTCGGACACGACTGAGCGACTGATCTGATCTGATCTGATCTGATGGCAGGAGGGCTTGTAGCGCAGTGGGAATGACGCAGAGTATCAGACAACAGCACAAAGAACCTTCTAGTTTAGACAGAGGATGCTAGTGAGGCGACAAAGGATTAGAGCAGAGAAAACCTGTCATATATGAACACAACGTCAAGAAGGCAGGAGAGTCGGCAAAGACACCAGCAAGTCTTGCTTAATCTGAAAGCAGCAAAACGGGGAAATCAGCAAGTAAAATCAGTGAAGGCATCCTATGTGGCCCCAGCTCCAACGTGACTTCTAAGCTGAGTGGCAGATGGAGAAAGTGAAGTGCTTCTCATACTTGGAGGCCTTGAAAGCATAAAGATCACAAACATGGAAGCTTGTGTGTTCTACTTGCACACCTGGTATTTACTCTGCAACTCAGAGAATTTGGGGAAGGATTCGGGCAACTGGACAAAACTGAGAAACAGAGTCACAAACATTAAGATAAACTTATGATGGCAAACTGATCACTAGATAATGAAGAAGCAGCGGGCTTTGAGAGACCAGATCATGGCAAACCCAACTCAAACACTTTAAAACCGACCCAGTGTCTTCAGAGTAAAGCCCAAACACCTAAGCCTGGCATTCAACGTCTATTATATCTGCAGTAAACTACCTTTATATCTCACTTTCTTCCTTGTTGTTTCGCTACAGATATCCTAAACTCCACATCCTACAAAAATAAAAAAAAGTTGAATTTCCAATTCCTGTGCCCTTGTGTAATCTGTTCTCTTAGCATGAGCTGCCTTGACTTGAGCCCAAATCCTAATACTTTATGCACATGTCACTGCCTCCATGAAGGTCTCCCTGACCACAGAGTAAAAACTGTTTCAATTTTCTACATTCCAGCTTTGTTATGTATCTCTTTCAGGATTTATTCCCTTCTACTATGTCTTTGGCTGGCTGGGAGCATACACAACCATACCTTAATGGGTATCTATATTCCCACTGCACCTTACACACAGGTGTTCAGGTAAAGTGTTGGGTGGCTGCTCAACACTCAATCCCTAACCACATCTCTCAATAAAGAATGGAAAAGCTCACTTTCCCAGATTCCACTGCAAATAGAGGTGGCCGTGCGACTCACTTTTGGCTAATGAATCACAAGGTGAAACCTTTGAAGGCACTTCTGAAAAAGACTTTTCTTTTAATAGAGGAAATAGCTCACAAGGAGAGCTGTTTTCTGCCTGCTCTGCCCTCATTCTTGCTTTAAATTATATATTGTTTCATAAATCTTGGGGTGCTACAGCGGCCTGGAAACTCCGAGGAGAAGATCAAAACAGCCAGAGAGATTCCAGTGCTGGGTACGACAGTCTTGAGCTACAAAGTCACCAATCTACAGACTTTTTGTCACATGAGATAACTAAACGTCCTCTGTTCGCTAAGCCTCCAGGATACAGGTAAAACTATCCTAAGAAAGGTGGTGCCAATGGTAAAGAACCCACCGGCCAATGCAAGAGACACAGGTTCAATCCCTGCGCGGAAAGATCCCCCGGAGGAGGGAATAACTACTCACGCCAGTATTCGTGCCTGGAGAATTCCATGAACAGAGGAGCCTGGTGGGCTACTGTCCATGGGGTCATAAAGAGTCACATACAACTGAGCACACATGCATACATCCTAAGCAAGACACTACCTAATATCATTTTAGTTGAACTGAATGTGAGAATGTTCTATCATTTGAGTTCCTATAAGAGGAAAACCTGAACTTCTCAATGTGTGTCCTTCAGAGAAAGGCAGTCAAATCTATGTCTCCAGCCCTGGATGAAGAGAACACAGCGTGTGACCCGGATAACAATTACTCTGTTATGTGAATTTCTAATCTGGCCCAGGAAACACTACCCAAGGCCAAGTCATCATCCCCTTATGACTTCATCTGCCCTTAAATGTCAAGTGCTGATTCTCACCACACTTCCCCTGAGAGGAATTAGTAGTTTAATGAGGAACACGGGCTGTCATCTGCATCCCAGGACTTGTGACACTGGAGAGGCATTATCTCCACCAACCTGGAACCTCCTACACATTAAACACACAGAGGTCAAATAAAATATCCCCCTCACATTCCACAGTCCAAGAGTCAGAAAGCCGAGTTAACGTTCCCAGAGAGAATCAACAGTTGGCAACAGCTGCTGAGCGTCTAACACACAGGAGTCTGGGCACCAAGAGGGTGGTTGACAAAGACAGGCAAAAAGGGGCAAGAAAATTAACAACTGGCGACTGGAGACCTCATCCCAAGTGCTTTATCTCTGGTGAGTCTTCTAATCCTCAGTATATTTAAAGCTCGATATACCCCATATTTCCAGTGGTCATGTATGGATGTGAGAGTTGGACTGTGTAGAAAGCTGAGTGCCAAAGAATTGATGTTTTTGAACTGTAGTGCTGGAAAAGACTCCTGACAGTCCCTTGGACTGCAAGGAGATCCAAGGAGTCCATTCTGAAGGAGATCAGCCCTGGGATTTCTTTGGAAGTAATGATGCTAACGCTGAAACTCAGGTACTTTGGCCACCTCATGCGAAGAGTTGACTCATTGGAAAAGACTCGGATGCTGGGAGGGATTGGGGGCAGGAGGAGAAGGGGATGACAGAGGATGAGATGGCTAGATGGTGTCACTGATTCGATGGACGTGAGTCTGAGTGAACTCCAGGAGTTAGTGATGGACAGGGAGGCCTGCTGCTGCTGCTAAGTCTCTTCAGTTGTGTCCGACTCTGTGTGACCCCATAGACGGCAGCCCACCAGGCTTCCCCATCCCTGGAATTCTCCAGGCAAGATCACTGGAGTGGGTTGCCATTTCCTTCTCCAATGCATGAAAGTAAAAAGTGAAAGTGAAGTTGCTCAGTCGTGTCTGACTCTTTGCGACCCCATGGACTGCAGCCTACCAGGCTCCTCCGTCCATGGGATTTTCCAGGCAAGAGTACTGGAGTGGGGTGCCATTGCCTTTTCCACAGGGAGGCCTGGCATACTGCAATTCATGGGGTCACCAAGAGTTGGAAACGACTGAGCGACTGAACTGATACCCACATTATAGAAATGAAGCTCAGAAACTGAGTATTCAAAACAGCATCACTAAACCAAAAGGTGGAAAACCCCCAAATGTCCACCAGCAGGTAAGTGGGTAAACCAAACATGGTATATCCATAAAATGAAATGCCATTCAGCCACAAAGTTATTAACTCCTCGTATATGCTACAACTTGGATGAAGTTTAAAGACATTATGCTATTAATATATGAAAGAAATCAGACACAAAAGGCCAGATACTGAATGATTCCCATCACTTTGTGGGAAATAGATGGGTAAACAGTGGAAACAGTGTCAGACTTTATTTTTCTGGGCTCCAAACACACTGCAGATGGTGACTGCAGCCATGAAATTAAAAGACGCTTACTCCTTGGAAGGAAAGTTATGACCAACCTAGATAGCATATTCAAAAGCAGAGACATTACTTTGCCAACAAAAGTCCGTCTACTCAAGGCTATGGTTTTTCCTGTGGTCATGTATGGATGTGAGAGCTGGACTGTGAAGAAGGCTGAGCACCGAAGAATTGATGCTTTTGAACTGTGGTGTTGGAGAAGACTCTTGAGAGTGCCTTGGACTGCAAGGAGATCCAACCAGTCCATTCTGAAGGAGATCAGCCCTGGGATTTCTTTGGAAGGAATGATGCTAAAGCTGAAACTCCAGTACTTTGGCCACCTCATGCAAAGAGTTGACTCATTGGAGAAGACTCTGATGGTGGGAGGGATTAAGGGCAGGAGGAGAAAGGGACGACAGAGGATGAGATGGCTGGATGGCATCACTGACTTGATGGGTGTGAGTCTGGGTACACTCCGGGAGTTGGTGATGGATAGGGAGGCCTGGTGTGCTGCGATTCATGGGGTCGAAAAGAGTCGGACACGACTGAGCGACGATCTACTGATCTGATGGTAAACATCTAGAATAGGTAAATTCCTAGAGACAGAAAGAGGATTAACAGTATCAGGAACTGGGGTGTGAGTCTGTACGTGTGCACGCATCTATTGCTTAATGGCTGCAGAGTTTCTGTTCAGGGTTAGGATTTTGGAAAGAGATAGTAGTGGTGGTTGTCAACAATGTGAAAGCAACTAATGCCATTGAATTAACTGTACCCTGAAAAAATGGTTAAAATAACAAATTATATGCTATACATGTGCAGATACATAACCATGATTCTAAAAAATCGCATTATTACTAAACCTTTTGACAACTCAAAATGTATCTTTAGGGAATTCCCTCGGAGGTCTAACGGTTAGGACTTTCACTGCCAAGGGCCTGGACTTGATCCCTGATCAGGGAATTAAGGTCCTGCATGCTGCACAGCCAGAAACAAATACAAAACCTCTGACTCCAAAGTCTGTAATCTTCCCGAAAAACATATGAGGTTCTCACAGATTTAATCCATTGCTATCTAGTAGAACTTTTTTTGAAAACAGAAAATGCTATATCTGCACTTTTCAATATGGTTACCACTGACCACATATAGTTAAATAGATAAATTTTAATTATTTAAATTACTTAATGAATTTTACTCAATTATTTAAAAAATTATTTAATCCATTTTAAGCATTTAAAATTATATAATAGCCAGTCGTTGAACACTACAGATCAAGTGAAGCATGGATGACTAAGGAAACAGTGTAACAAAATGGTGATGCCCTGATGATTGAAAAGATAAAATTCTTTCAAATTAAGATGTCAGTATTAAAAAAAAAAAAGGTGGACCCACTCAAAGCTTCAAAGATTATCAGCACAGCCTCCAATCTGTCTCTTCGATTCTGGTTCATCTCTTCCTCCAATCCATCCATCAGGAAAATCAATCTTAATAGCAGCATATCTGACTGTGTCACCTGCTTTATAAAAACTCGACTAAATAGGAATCCATATACTAAGTGGAAGAAGCCAACCTGAATATACTGTATGCTGTAGGATTCCAACTACATGACATTCTGGAAAAGGCCAAACTATGGAAACAGGAAAAAGTGGTTGCCCGGGATTCAGGGAAGGGAGGGAGGGAGGAACGGGTAGAACACAGAGGATTTTTAGGGCAGTAAATCTACTCTGTGTGAATAAAAAGGGTTGATACATGTTTTGTCAAAACCCGCAAAACATACGAGACTAGGAGTGAACTTCAATGCCACCTGTGGACACTGGGTGATAATGGTTTGTCAGTGCAGGTCCGTCAGTTGAAAACGTACTGCTCAGGTGGGGGATACTGGTAGTGGGGGATCCTGGAGGTGGAAGCGGGGATAGGGCATATATGAAACTCTATACTTGCTCAATTTTTCTATAAACCTAAAATGCTTCTAAAAAGTAAAATCAATTAAGGCAGGGGAACCACGAAAAAGTAAAAATACCATTAACATTCACTGATCTCCTGGTTCCTTCCTCTCCTCCAGTCCCTTTCTCATTAATCCAGAGATTCATGTCTTATGCCAGCTCCCTAAACTCACCAGCAACTTCTCACCAGAGACTGTCTGCATATGCTATTTCCTCTGAGCTGAATGCTCCTCACCCCGACTACAGCTGCTTGGCTCATATCTTTTAAAAGCTGGAATCCCCCTCTTTGAACATTTTGTTGAGCCATGAAAACTGAGTTAACAACTCCCTCCTTTGCTGGTCACGCACTGAATAAATATCACAGCTTTTATCCTTGTTTTGTTACTGATCTTCTCTTCCAAGGCTCTCTGGGTTGCTCCAGGGTAAAGTTTTATTCCTTCTCACCAGATCTGCATGATCTGGCCCCAGGCAAACCCTTGAGGTCCTACCACTCCCTCCCTCCAGCCAAGCACTGGTCTTCTCATCATCCTAGAATGCATGCACAACTCCTCCAGCTGCCCGCTGGCTTCCCTCTGATAGAACCCACTCCCCAACTAACTCAGCCCCATCAAAGTGAGCTCAGACTCTGCCTCTTGAGGAAGCCTTCCCTGACTTCCCAACCATCCCAGCTACGTTGTTGTTGTTCATTCGCTTAGCCGTATCTGACTCTTTGAGAGCCCATGGGCGGCAGCATGCCAGGCTTCCCTGTCCTTCATCATCTCCCGGAGTTTGCTCGAACTCATGTCCATTGAGTCAGTGACGTTACCCAACCATCTCATCCTGTGTTGCCCGCTTCTCCTCCTATCTTCAAACTTTCCCAGCATCAAGGTCTTTTCCAATGAGTCGGCTCTTCACATCAGGTGGTCAAAGTATTGGAACTTCAGTATCAGTCCTTCCAATGAATATTCAGGATTGATTTCCTTTAGGATTAACTGTTTTGATCTTGTTGTCCAAGGGACTCTCAAGAGTCTTCTCCAGCACAATGCAAAAGCATCAGTTCTTTGGTGCTCGGTCTTCTTTACTGTCCAGCTCTCACATCCATACATGACTACTGGAAAAGCCAGTTTTGACTATATGGACCTTTGTTGGCAAAGTGATGTCTTTGCTTTTTAATGCACTTTCTAGTTTTGTCATAGTTTTTCTTCCAAGGAGTAAGCGTCTTTTAATTTCATGGCTGCAGTCACCATCTGCAATGATTTTGGAGCCCAAGAAAATAAAATCTGTCACTGTTTCCACTTTTTCCCCTTCTCACTGCCATAAAGTGATGGAACTGGATGCCATGATTATAGCTTCTTGAATGCTGAATTTTAAGCCAGGTTTTTCACTCTCCTCTTTCACCCTCATCAAGAGGCTCTTTATTTCCTCTTCACTTTCTGCCACTAGAGTGGTATCCCAATTTTACGTTCTCAAAATATTCAATGCCTTCTCTATCAAGTCATTTACTAAAAATGTGTCTAAATACTTACTTATAAAAGTATTTAATTCTTATCTCCTTCTTCAGGCTTTAAGCCTCTATCCTGTTGTCTTTTTTTCTATCACAGTTTTATCTACGGTTCCTGCATATCAGAAGCTCCCAGTACATATGTGAATAAACAAGCTAATTTCTCTATCCTCCAGGGATCCCTCTAGGGTCCAGGTGCATGCTAATTATTATTTGTAAAGTAACTATTTCTTTTATCTCTCAGAGTCGCAATGAGTTCCTGACAGCATGAGAGGTCAGCAAATTCAGTATTTGTTGTGTGAATGAATGAAGGAGAAGTTCAGGAATCCCTGCATAAATGAATTGTTCCATTCCTTTGCAATAGAAGCTATTCAGCACCATTTATCTGTCAGACTGAAGAGGCTACTACAAGTGTGTACACAAAAGAACGCTCTGAGTTTGATGACAACAGCTCTTTTCATTTACCAAACATTTTTCAAGCCTGGTCTCTCACCTTAGTCTTT
Organism: Tragelaphus eurycerus; assembly: GCA_935064755.1. Taxonomy (NCBI): domain Eukaryota; kingdom Metazoa; phylum Chordata; class Mammalia; order Artiodactyla; family Bovidae; genus Tragelaphus; species Tragelaphus eurycerus. Next base: position 4,554,607 of record CAKXYN010000083.1, read on the forward strand.
CAGTAATGTCGGTGTTGGGTGATAGAAACGCACTTCTAGAAATGGGCGAGGAAGTTCACGGAGAGAATCCGACCTGCCACGGATAACACAGTGGGTGAGGAGCCAACCAGTTGCCAGGCTACTGCACAGGGTGAGGACAGAGGCTGAGAAGCTGCCAGGACAGGGAAGCAAACAAGCCCTCTGATTCCTGGGGGCCAGAGCTGGATGGGGAGAGACAGAATGGACCCTGATTACAATCTAAGGGGGATTCTTCTGCTGAAAGAGTGTTGATTGGATTGTGCTGAAATGCCAGAGTCTGTGGGCAATCAAACACCCTCTGGCTACCCCTTAGCAGCTGGAATTGGAAATTTGGAGGCAGAGGCTAGCCTGCTGTTGGGGGGCAAGCTAGGGGACACAGAAGCAGCTCAGCTTCAGACTACAGCTAAACTGGTGGATGACAGACTTACTCATTCAGAGCACTGCTCAAAAAAATTCTCCCCCAAATCAGAACAGGGGAGCAGTTTGTCCTGGGGGTTAGGGGACAGCGGAGTAATGGAAAAAAACCCTTGCAACCGCAGAGTATGCAATAGGTTACCAAGTGTTATAATTTCTAGTCTCATTAGATCATTCCCCCAAATCCTACTGAAATGAGTGTTAGAATCCCCATTTTAAAGATGCACACACCTAGGTCAGGAGAGGGAAAATGTCATGCTCAGAGTTATAAAGGAAGCACTGAAGCAAGAATTCCACGTCTGCCCTAGTCTCTCTCCAAGAACCCTGAAATCAATCCAAAGCAAGAGTCTCCAATGTGAAGTCAAAATCTCAAAATACTCAGAGGGGTTAGATTTTCCCAGGAAGATGATCACAAATCTGTTTCTTCCCAGATACCTACTATGCACCAGCAGTCATTCCATATGGGCCTATATGGATGAGACTATCATCTCATATATGATAGGTTGACACTGAGTGATGTTCTGAGAGGTGAAGCCGCCTACTAAAAGCAGCAGGGCTAGCAGTGAACAGACTAAGGTCTTTAGATTTCGTTCTGAGAGTGAGGAGCAACAGTGATGCAGAAAGTCAGCTCCTTTACCTTTTCTCCAGAAATATGGTGTGACTGGCTCTACAGTACAATGAAGCAGTGACACCATGTCTATTCAAACTGATTTTCAATTTCAATGGACCTCCATGTGACTGAGGTTGCTTAAAAAAATAAAAGCAAAGTTGAAATATGTCAAGAGTGGTGAGGAAAGGGGGGCATTTAGAGAAAAGATGAGAGAAGGTAAAGACTATATACCATCTCGGGAAAGGTGAATGGAATTGAACATGAAGCATGTCCCAGTGGGGCTCGATTACTCATTAGGCACTGGGTCCAGAGCCCACAGAACTTTTAGGAACCAATAAAAAATGTGTTAACTTTAAACCAGAAGCAAAAATAATGTTTGGTTCAAAGGAAACATTTCAATCTATAGTATTGATATCATCTTTATACAAACCTAAGTCTAAAATTTGGAAAATAAGTGATAACATATATTTTTAATGTTATAGAAGAATAGCCCACAAAGGCCAAAGTGCCTAATCTCTCAAAAGTCATAAAGCTGTCCTGTATGTTGACTGTGTTATTACACAACCTTGGCCATTGAATAAACCTGCCGCCCAAGGAGTCGTGAAGAGGTGGACACTCTTTAGTGACTAAACAACAACAAACTGAGCTAACAAGGATTAGTGGGATTTGGGAAGAGTTTTCAGCTAGGTCCTGATAGACTCTTGCATGGAATTATCACAGGTAGAGCTGAGGTTCTGAGCATTACCAAGAGAATTGGAATTATGCTCCTGGGTACATGCAGGCACATCCCCTTTGGCTATGCCAATCAGAGAAGGATGAATTAAAGTTACCTTCACTTTATTATTTTCTCCACTTCAAAAATTACACCTATTATGGGTCTGTAGAACCTAATGGGACCCTAGAGATTGGAATCGATACCTAATCTATGATTAAGCAAGTCTTTAATGCCTAACCCAAATCCTGACTATTCTAGTTACAGTCTTTAATTTTGCCTTTTAAGTGTAAAAATCAACAAATGTTGTTTCCCTGGCATTGCTGCAAGGATTTCCTTCTAATAAGGTCCTTCTAGAAGTCTGAGTATGTAACCTCTGGAATGAACAGAACACTTGAATGGCAGTAAGAAGACACAGACTGTCCTAACAAATTCATCATATAACTGTGTGATCTGGACAAGTCACTTCCCCTGCTGGACCCTCATTTCCTAGATCTGAAAAAGGAGAGTTGCTGGTATATGTAAACTTGCAAGACCTTTTAACGCTAAATGTTTAGGATATTACAGATGATCCTATCATAGATCCACTTAGAGTAAAGTCAGTGTTATGTGAGGATCTATCATGTTAGGTGTTTAAGAAGACTTCTATCTATTAACAGCTCACCTAAAAGTCAAGATATGCCTGTTAGTTTCTGCACAAGCAGTATCACTTTTAAGAATTTGCAGAGGGACAGTAAGGGTCAGGTAGATTAGGTAACACACACATACACAGAGCAAGTCAGGGGCAATGCCAGGTCCAGGCCCTGGGGACAGTACAGGGGTGGGGGCAAGGCTATACCCCCTGCTTGAGTTGTCACATTATAAATACCTCCATCCTGGAGTTAGAAACTCTCCTTCTGGGCATGACAAGCTGAATGAGAAATTCCATTTCCTTTCCCATCATTTGAATGAGAAAGGGGCCAACATTAAAATGGGGGCAATTGTCTTTACGTCACCCTGGGCACCACTTCTAATCACAAACTTGCAGACCAACGGCCTCCTGTGGCACTGATATGGTGTGTGGAAATTATCATGTAATTTTCGACAGGCAGTGCCTGAAAGTGACTTTTCAGCATCTGCTCTCTAGTAGTCCCAAGAGCAGGCGAATGAAGAAAGCTCCTGTGGCTGCTGGAGAAACGTAATCTTCTCCAGTTGCATCCAACAGCCTCCCCTTAAACTCCTCAAACAGATCCCTTTCCTCCGTTTCCCTCATCCCATCACGCCTCTCTTTACCCCTGATACTGAAACTCTATTCACCCTTCAAAACTTCCCTTCATAAGTCCCACTGTGCTCTAAGAACCTGCCTATCCCAACTCACTCCCCGCTGCCCCATCTGTGAACTGGGAGGAGTTAAGTATGGCTTGGCTTCACCCCAAACACAATTACTCTATGGGTACACCCAGGCTATTCTCTGATGTCTGTCACAGCTCTTTTTTTCCATGCAACACAAGGCACAGACCCAGGGATAAACACAGGCTAACGTATCACTGAAATCAATGTAATATAGTGTAATCAATGTAATCAATCTCATATTCTGGACCCTGTGGTTACTGTCCCAGCTCTTGCCCTTAGTCCAGCCCCTTCCTGCCACTGGAGCCTCAGATTCACCATCTGTAAAATCGGAGGAAGGTACTTAAACCTTGATGACCGATAACGGATGCCTGGGGCTGGTGCACTGGAGCGACCCAGAGGGATGGTATGGGGAGGGAGGAGGGAGGAGGGTTCAGGATGGGGAACACATGTATACTTGTGGCGGACCCATCTTGATGTATGGCAAAAGCAATACAATATTGTAAAGTTAAGCAAAATAAAATTAAAAAATAAATAAATAAAAAGGTAAAAGTAAAAAAAAAACAAAACAAAACAAATCTTGATGAGCTGTTTTGAGAAAGAAAGCAAAATATGGTTGCAGGCAATGATATATAATATATATGCCAGGAATAATTATTATTGTGACTCCAAAAGAAACAACCAGTGTGCTAAAGAAAATAACGAAATAAAGTTGATATTCCTTTTTCTGTGATTCAAGAAAGGCAAACACTTTCTTTGAGGTGTACCTATTATATGCTGAGATAAGGGTTGAGTTATTCAACTATGAATTAAAAGATACCATTAAACACATATGCACCCTTCGAGGTTTCAGATTAGAATGCCATCAAAATGCCATACAAAGAATTAGCCTATACGTTGAATCACATGGCTCTTAAAAGCTTTGGGTCCCTGTCTGAAGAGTGGGGGTCCTTTAGTTAATAGCCAGCACAGTGTCAGTATATAGTCAGTATTTGTGAAATTACCGCATGATTATTTAACAAGAACTTCAGTACCGCAGCACAGATTTGAGCTGGGCTCTCTGATGATAATAATATAAGTTGAGGAAAGAAGACAATAACTTAGATCCTAGCCTATCAGAGGCAGAAGAGTGACCTCAGGGATTATGGATTCCATTCTGACCTGGCTGCTCTGTCTTGATATGAGCATATATAAGTGACTTCACTGCTCTGAGCATCAGTTTCCCTGAAGTCAGGAGGGAGGGATACGATGGCTATATAAACCAAGGGCAACTTGATAAAGAACAAAATACAGAAGCAGGAGTTAGAAAGTCAAATAAGGGTGGACAGCAGCTTTTCTCGGCAGGGAACAAGAGAAAGTGGATGCAAACCCATTGGCTCTGACAAATTGCTAAACACGAAGTAGTAAAAAAATTGATGAATGTCTTTATGACTCATTGACTCTCAGGGCATGTGGGTAGCTGTCCAGCACTCAGAGATCCTTGGATTACACTCTGAGGTTAGGACCATATTCATTTCATCTTTCATGTATCTGTCAAACATTTATAGAGTATGTCTGGCCCTGTGCTAAGCATGCTTACTGGAAAAAAAAATTAGTAATCCTGGCTCTTACAGAACTTCCAGTCTAGTAGCTAAGAGAATTAAACAATTTAAGAGAACTGAAGCATAACATGGAAATCAGGAGTCCAGGGAATATGGGAACATACAACAGGGGACACCTAACCTGGCTGGTTGTCTGAGTGCCTTCCCCATTTGAAATATTGTCTAAGTTAGAACTGAAGGATGACTCGAAGGTTGTCAGTTAAAGAGAAGAAACTATACCAGAGAAAGGGAAGAGCAAGGCTGCTGGAGACACAGAGGTAAATAAGACATGATCCCTGCCCTCACAGCGCTGCCAGTCTAGTGGATAGAGTATAGTCTGAGCTCTACAGACAAGCAGAATCACACGGACTTCCTTTCCACTCTATGATTCTGCATCCGTCTACGGTGGGCCAGGTGTGCTGCAGTGGATGGTGAGACTAAGCATCCAGCCTGATTTCATGGCTTGGCCCCATTGGCAGCCCTCTGTGTGACCATGAACGGTGCCCTTCCCTCTCCAGCCTCGCCCTTCCCACCTGTAAAAGAAAAGGCTATCCCAGGCCATCGTGTATACCTTTCTGCACTGAGAAGTCTGTGCTCCAGGATGACTTAGCAGTTCTCAGGATTCACTTTTTACTTCTCATGGAATCATAGTTTTGTTGTTTTTTCCTTCTCTTTCTTCCACATTATGGCCCTTTATGTGGAATGAGTGACATTATTTATTTCTCATATCCTCAGGACTTAAATCCCTGAATTATTCTAAATCTTGCCCAGGCCTGACATCACAAATAAATTCTCCATCCCAGGAGCAAGGAGATAAATGAGGGCTGCCACGCCTGTGACCTCCATCAGGGATCTGGCTTCACCACTGACCCAGGGAAAATATGATCCCAAGTCAGGCTGGGAGAAAGGAGTACACACACACACACACACACACACAGACACACACACACACACACACACACACAAAGACATTTAAAGGTGGGCATTTGTAAAAAGACAAAAGAAACAGCTTCCCTCTAGATGCATCTCAAAGACTCCCAGCAAATTGAGGGGACTGAATTTTGGATCTTTGCTTCTCATTCTCAAAAGGAAGGAACCAGCCAAGCCAAGCAGAGCAGGAACTCCCGGACCTGGGGTCACGCAGTGCTGACTTGGAGCTCTGCCCCATTCAAATCTGTGTGATCTCAGCCAGTGATTGCATTTGCTCTGAGACCTGGTTTCCCTAGCTGGGAAGTGGAGCCACTATCATTTCCTCAAGGAATTGCTATAAGGATAAACAAAGCTTCATAATGAAGAGTAGCTAAAGCTCAAGCAAGGTGGAGCTCCACGGAAAGCTGGCAGGAACTGTCTGTAGCTCCTCACATGGGGACTTCCCCAGCCCTCAAGTAGAGAAGGGATGGCTCGGTCCAGTTTACACACAGGAATACACTCAGCGCTGAGTGTAAATTTAGCTCCACCCATCTTTAAGACTCTGAACCCTCTGAGCCGCATGTCCTCATCTGTAAAAAGTAGTACCTACTTAAGGTTGTTTTGAGGATGAAAGAAGATCCTGTGTATCAAGTATGGCACCTGGCCCTTGACGTGTGCAGAGTAAATGATGCTAGCAAAAATGCAGGATCTCACTGGCTTCTGCGTGATCCCTATCTGCTGGATGGATACCCCTCCATGCACTCTGCCCTGTCCCCAAACCATCTCCTGTGATGCCCTTTGCCCCAGGAGCCTGACTCGTCTCCAGATCGTATCTCCCAGGCTCTCTTGCCTTCAGCTTCCAGGTGGGTTCTGCTCAGGAGATCAGTGGGCAGCAGGTAAGAGGGGTCAGGGTATTTATCACCCTACTTCCCTCCCTGTTGAACTATGCTGCCAAGAGTGACTGGGGTTACTCTCTGGCTGCTCCCTATAAGCAGGCCCTCTTCCTAGCATCAATGTTCCCTCCTTCTGACTCCTTTGGGGTGGCAAGAGCTTCCCTTTTGAAATGAGGTGGCTGGCTCCTATTTTTGATGTTTAATTGCAGACAGTTTTTAAGCCTTACCTCTCCTTCTGCCCTCTGCGCTCTGTATCTGGACAAGCTGGTAAGAATGCCTGTATGCTCGCTCCTTTCGGCACTGGCTGCATATTCAAACCCTGCAAGGCTCTGCCCATGCCTGGGAATTCTCACGCCAGCCCTGCCCTTGAACCACAATCAAAATCCAAGCTAGAGGACTTCCCTGCAGAGCCAGTGATTAAGCCTTTGCCTTCCAATGCAGTGGGTGTGGGTTCAATTCCTAGTCAAGGATCTAAGATCCCACATGTCTCATGTTCTAAAATCCAAAACATAAAACAGAAGCTGTGTTGTAACAAAATTCAATAAAGACATTCAACATAGTCCACACCAAAACAAAAATCTTAAAAAAAAAAAAAAAACAAAAACACAGCCAGTTTTATATGGTTACCCAAGGGGACAGGTCAGGGAAAGGGATGCATTGGGAGATGGAGACTGGCAATGTATACACTATTATATTTAAAACATATAACAACAAGGACCAACTGTATAGCACAAGGAACTCTAGTACAATATTCTGAAATAACCTAAATGGGAAGAAAATCTGAAAAAGAATAGATACGTGTATAACTGACTCCCTTTGCTACAGACCTGAAACTAACACAATATTAAAATTTGACTATGTGCTTAGTCGTTCAGTTGTGTCTGACTCTCTGAGATTCCATGGACCACAGTCTACAAGGTTCCTCTGTCCATGGGGATTCTTCAGGCAAGAATACTGGAGAGGGTTGCCACGCCTTTCTCCAGGGGATCTTCCCAACCCAGGGATCGAATCCAGGTCTCTCGCATTGCGGGCGATTCTTTTCCATCTGAGCCACCAGGGAAGCCCCAAATTGACTATCAGCAAATATAAAATAAAATTTTTAAGAGAGAAAAAACTCTTAATAAAAAATAAATTTTAAAAATGTAAGAAAATAATGAACTTTTTTGAAAAAATGCCAATACCTTTTACTGGCTCTCAAGCCATTTGGACCTATTGAGGGGCCTTTCTGGCTTACCACGAAAGAATTGAATTATGTGAATAATCAGAGAGAGAGAGAGGGGAGAGAGAGAGAGAGAGAGAGAGAGAGAGAGAGAGAGAGAGAGAGTGTGTGTGTGTGTGTGTGACCATCAGTCTCCCACCAAAGCTGGGTGGGAAGTCCTCTTGCTTTTGCAGGGAGACCAAGGCACCCTGGCTGCTAGTCTACAGTGCCTCAGGACCCCTGGCACACCCTCCATGAAACGCTTGACCTCTTCTGAGTATTTTCAGGAGAGCCGTCTGCTCTGAGCCGGGACCCGGACTGATGTAACAAGAAGGTCCAGGAGCACGTTCATTCATCAAGCATCTGTTCATCACCTGCTTGGACAAGTTACACTGGGCCTGAGGGGAACAAGTACTGGAGGATAGCTTTACAGCATGAAAAAATAAACAATTACTTTATGCCCATTATCTTATTTCATTCTCTCCACAGCCCTGCAATATTGGCATCCTCACTATTGTTTTATAAGTAAACTGAAGCACAAAAGAAATAAGAAAATTGGTCAAGGTAACATAGTTTCTTCATGGTGAAGGGGAGACGAGAATCTAGGATTGACTCCACTCCAATCCTCCTCCACTCTTTGCACAGACAAGGCACACAGGACGGGAAGAACGTGGCAGGAGACACATGCAGAGCGTGCTCTGAAAGGTAAGCAAACAGAGGGGCCTTTCTGAATATATTTGAGGGCCTTAGAGAAGGCCCAAGCGCCAGGCCTGCACATAAGTGTAGGATCTGGACATATGACATGAAGAAGAGTGGAAAGAGTCCAGGGCTACCTGAAGAGGATAACGTAACACTACTGGAGACACGAGGTGGCGATGTGGGCCGGGGACACAGTGACATGGAGGGCATTATGCTAAATGAATCAAACTATGAGCCAAGCCACGTAGGGCCACCCAAGACGGAGAGGTCATGCTGGAGAGTTCTGACAAAACGTGGTCCACTGGAGAAGGCAATGGCAAACCACTTCAGTATTCTTGCCTTGAGAACCCCAGGAACAGCATGAAAGGGCAAAATGATAGGATACTGAAAGAGGAACTCCCCAGGTCGATAGATGCCCAATATGCTACTGGAGAAGAGTGGAAAAATAACACCAGAAAGAATGAAGGGATGAAGCCAAAGCAAAATCAATACCCAGTTGTGGATGTGACTGATGATGGAAGTAAAGTCCGATGTCCAATGCTGTAAAGAACAATATTGCATAGGAATCTGGAATGTTGGGTCTATGCCTCAAGGTAAATTGCAAGAGGTCAAACAGGAGATGGCAAGAGCTACCATGGACATTTTAGGAATCAGTGAACCAAAATGGACTGGAATGGGTGAATTTAACTCAGATGACCGTGTATCAACTACTGTGAGCAAGAATCCCTTAGAAGAAATGGAGTAGCCATCATAGTCAACAAGAGAGTCCGAAATGCAGTCAGATCAGATCAGATCAGTCGCTCAGTCCTGTCCGACTCTTTGCGACCCCATGAATCGCAGCACGCCAGGCCTCCCTGTCCATCACCAACTCCCGGAGGTCACTCAGACTCACATCCATCGAGTCAGTGATGCCATCCAGCCATCTCATCCTCTGTCGTCCCCTTCTCCTCCTGCCCTCAATCCCTCCCAGCATCAGAGTCTTCTCCAATGAGTCAACTCTTCACATGAGGTGGCCAAAATACTGGAGTTTCAGCTTTAGCATCATTCCTTCCAAAGAAATCCCAGGGCTGATCTCCTTCAGAATGGACTCCTTGGATCTCCTTGCAGTCCAAGGGACTCTCAAGGGTCTTCTCCAACACCACAGTTCACAAGCATCAATTCTTAGATGCTCAGCCTTCTTCACAGTCCAGCTCTCACATCCATACATGACCACAGGAAAGACCATAGCTTTGACTAGGCGAACCTTTGTTGGCAAAGTAATGTCTCTGCTTTTGAATATGCTATCTAGGTTGGTCATAACTTTCCTTCCAAGGAGTAAGCATCTTTTAATTTCATGGCTGCAGTCACCATCTGCAGTGATTGTGGAGCCCAGAAAAACAAAGTCTGACACTGTTTCCACTGTTTCCCCATCTATTTCCCATGTAGTGATGGGACCGGATGCCATGATCTTCGTTTTCTGAATGTTGAGCTTTAAGTCAACTTTTTCACTCTCCACTTTCACTTGCATCAAGAGGCTTTTGAGTTCCTCTTCACTTTCTGCCATAAGGGTGGTGTCATCTGCATATCTGAGGTTATTGATATTTCTCCCAGCAATCTTGATTCCAATTTGTGGTTTCTTCCAGTCCAGCGCTTCTCATGATGTACTCTGCATAGAAGTTAAATAAACAGGGTGACAATATGCAGCCTTGACGTACTCCTTATCCTATTTGGAACCAGTCTGTTGTTCCATGTCCAGTTCTAACTGTTGCTTCCTGACCTGCATACAAATTTCTCAAGAGGCAGATCAGGTGGTCTGGTATTCCCATCTCTTTCAGAACTTTCCACAGTTTATTGTGATCTACACAGTCAAAGGCTTTGGCATAGTCAATAAAGCAGAAATAGATGTTTTTCTGGAACTCTCTTGCTTTTTCCATGATCCAGAGGATGTTGGCAATTTGATCTCTGGTTCTTCTGTCTTTTCTAAAACCAGCTTGAACATCAGGAATTTCACGGTTCACATATTGCTGAAGCCTGGCTTGGAGAATTTTGAGCATTACTTTACTAGCATGTGAGATGAGTGCAATTGTGTGGTAGTTTGAGCATTCTTCGGCATTGCCTTTCTTTGGGATTGGGATGAAAACTGACCTTTTCCAATCTTGTGGCCACTGCTGAGTTTTCCAAGTTTGCTGGCATATTGAGTGCAGCATTTTCACAGCATCATCTTTCAGGATTTGGAATAGCTCAACTGGAACTAGAGTGCAGTCTCAAAAATGACAGAATGATCTCTGTTTATCTCCAAGGCAAACCATTCAATATCACAGTAATCCAAGTCTATGACCCAACCAGTAATGCAGAAGAAGGTGAAGTTGAATGGTTGGATGAAGACCTATAAGATCTTCTAGAACTAACACCAAAAAAAGAAGGCAATGACAACCAAAAAAAGATATCCTTTTCATTAGAGGGACTGGAATGAAAAAGTAGGAAGTTAAGAGATATTTGGAGTAATTTTGGTCTTGGAGTACAAAGTGAAGCAGGGCAAAGGCTAACAGAGTTTGCCAAGAAAACACACTGGTCATGGCAAACACCCTCTTCCAACAACACAAGGGAAGACTCTACACATGGGCTTCACCAGGTGGTCAACACCAAAATCAGACTGATTATATTCTTTGCAGCCAAAGATGGAGAAGCTCTATACAGTCAGCAAAAACAAGACTGGGAGCTGACTGTGGCTCAGATCTTGAACTTCATATTGTAAAATTCAGACTTAAAATGAAGAAAGTAGGAAAAACCACTAGACCATTCAGGTATGACCTAAATCAAATTCCTTATGATTGTACAGTAGAAGTGAGAAATAGATTCAAGGGACTAGATCTGATGGATAGAGTGCCTGATGAACTATGGACTGAGGTTCGTGACATTGTACCAGAGACAGGGATCAAGACCATTCCCATGGAAAAGAAATGCAAAAAGGCTAAATGATTGTCTGAGGAGACCTTACATATAGCTGAGGAAAGAAGAGAAACGAGAGGCAAAGGAGAAAAGGAAAGTTATACCCATTGATGCAGAGTTCCAAAGAACAGCACGGAGAGAGAAGAAAGCCTTCCTCAGTGATCAATGCAAAGAAATAGAGGAAAACAATAAAATGGGAAAAACTAGACATCTCTTCAAGGAAATTAGAGATACCAAGGGAACATTTCATGAAAAGATGGGCACAATAAAAGACAGAAATGGCATAGACCTAACAGAAGCAGAAGATATTAAGAAGAGGTGGCAAGAATATACAGAAGAACTATACAAACAAGATTTTCACAACCCAAATAATCACGATGGTGTGATCACTCACCTAGAGCCAGACATCCTGGGATGTGAAGTCAAGTGGGCCTTACGAAGCATCAGTATGAACAAAGCTGGTGGAGGTGATGGAATTCCAGCTGAACTATTTCAAATCCTAAAAGCTGATGCTGTGAAAATGCTGCACTCAATATGCCAGCAAATTTGGAAAACTCAGCAGTGGCCACAGGACTTGAAAAGGTCAGTTTTCATTCCAATTGCAAAGAAAGGCAATGCCAAAGAATGTTCAAACTACTGCATAATTGCTCTCATCTCACAGGATAGCAAAGTAATGCTCAAAATTCTCCAAGCCATGCTTCAATAGTATGTGAATCACAAATTTCCAGATGTTCAAGCTGGATTTAGAAAAGGCAGAGGAACCAGAGATCAAATTGCCAACATCTGTTGGATCATTGAAACAGGAAGACAGTTCCAGAAAAACACCTACTTCTGTTTTATTGATCACACCAAAGGCTTTGACTGTGTGGATCACAACAAACTGTAGAAAATTCTTAAAGAGATGAAAATACCAGACCATCTTACCTGCCTCCTGAGAAATCTGTATGCAGGTAGGAAGAAATCTGTATGCAGGTCAGGAAGCAACAGTTAGAACTGGACATGGAACAACAGACTGGTTCCAATAGGGAAAGGAATCCATCAAGGCTGTATATTGTCACCCTGCTTATTTAACTTATATGCAGAATTTATCATGCAAAAAGCTGGGCTGGATGAAGCACAAGCTGGAATCAAGATTGCTGGGAGAAATAGTAAAAACCTCAGATACACAGATGACACCACCTTTATGGCAGAAAGCAAAGAAGAACTAAAGAGCCTCTTGATGAAAGTGAAAGAAGAGAGTGAACAAGTTGGCTTAAAATTCAACTTTCAGAAAACTAAGATCATGGCATCCAGTCCCATCACTTCAAGGCAAATAGATGGGGAAACAATGGAAAGAGTGAGAAACTTTATTTTTGGGAGTTCCAAAATCACTGCAGATGGTGACTGCGGCCATGAAATTAAAAGACAACTTCTCCTTGGAAGAAAAGCTATGACCAACCTAGACAGCATATTCAAAAACAGAGACATTACCTTGCCAACAAATATCTGTCTAGTCAAGGCTATGGTTTTTCCAGTGGTCATGTATGGATGTGAGAGTTGAACTATAAAGAAAGCTGAGTGCCGAAGAATTGATGCTTTTGAATTGTGGTGTTGGAGAAGACTCTTGAGAGTCCCTTGGACTGCAAGGAGATCCAACCAGTCCATCCTAAAGGAAATCAGTTCTGAATATTCACTGGAAGGACTGATGCTGAAGCTGAAACTCCAACACTTTGGCCACCTCATGCGAAGAGCTGACTCACTGGAAAAGACCTTGATGTTAGGAAAGATTGAAAGTGAGAGGAGAAGGGGATGACAGAGGAGGAGATGGTTGGATGGCATCACTGACTCAATGGACATGAGTTTGAGCAAGCTCTGGGAGTTGGTGATGGACAGGGAGGCCTGGTGTGCTGCAGTCCATGGGGTCGCAAAAGCCAGACAGGACTGAGCGAATGACCTGAACCGAACTGATGCTAAATTAAATGTCAGACAGAGAATAACAAATACTGTATGATATCTCTAATAAGTGATATTATTTGAATAATGTAAATCATAGTATTTGAATAACAAATACTTTATGATATCCCTAAAAAAATACAACAAACTAGAGAATAAAAAAAAAGAGCAAACTTTTATATTTATAAAGAAAAACTAGAGCTTACCAGTGGGGAGAGGGCAATGGGGAGGGGCAATACATGGGTGGGGGGGGGAGTATTATAGAATTAAACAAAATCGCATGTGAAACTTCTGAAAATTGTAAAGCACTATAGGATTTAAAGAATCTTCCATTCAATAATATACATGTATAATTTTAAAATAAATTTATATAAATAGATACACACACATAAAACAACAGCAACCAAAAATTCATCCCCAAGGGCTCATTTTGCAGGCCATAGGGGACAGTTTGCAGACTCCTGTCTGGTATTACAGATGGGAGGTTAAACCAAGAAACAGGTTAGGTGGGTCTTTCTTTCCTTGAGCAGAGAAAAACATGAGCCTTTCAAACTTGTCTGAATTCTCTGACAAGTTTAATCAAGTACTGAATAAAAGGCAGGATGATTTACTTAGTTTTTCCAAATGCTGCTGATGAGGTACCTCCTGCAAGACGACAGACAAAGATAAATAGCTGGGGGATGGGGTGTAAAACGTGGTTGCAGAAGAGGACACAGTGAAGCCTCAGGGACTGAAGGTCTCGGAGCTTCGAAGAAGCAAAAAAAATGCTAGTTGAGGAAGCACAAGAAAACCACCCGAAACTAATAGATGTGGCTGGGCTCAAACCTGGACTGCAAGGTGCTTCAGGAACTCTGAGCCCCAACACTGCAGCATCAAGGACCCTGTAAAGAGGCTCAAAAATAAGAAACCCAGCATCGCTGGGCTCTCCCCACCTCTGTCACGACACTGCTCCTGGACCAGTAAGCATTACTTACAGCATATTTCAAAGTAACAACCCCCAAACCTCAGCGACTTAAAGGATCAAGGTGGATGCTTCACTCACGCTAGATGTCCATCCCAGGTTGGCAGAGGACCTTGACTCACTAGTCTCTCAATGACCCAGGCAGAGAGGGCGGCCACCATGTCAAACGCTGACCATGTCCACGTGAGAAGGAAAGAAGAGAATTCTGGAGAGTCTTTCCCTGACAGGTAAACTCTCTGACCCAGAGATATGCAAGATTAGATCAGATCAGTCGCTCAGTCGTGTCCGACTGTTTGCGACCCCATGAACCACAGCACGCCAGGCCTCCCTGTCCATCACCAGCTCCCGGAGATCACCCAGACTCATACCCATCGAGTCAGTGATGCCATCCAGCCATCTCATCCTCTGTCGTCCCCTTCTCCTCCTGCCCTCAATCCCTCCCAGCATCAGAGTCTTCTCCAATGAGTCAACTCTTCGCATGAGGTGGCCAAAATACTGGAGTTTCAGCTTTAGCATCATTCCTTCCAAAGAAATTCCAGGATTGATCTCCTTCAGAATGGACTGGTTGGATCTTCTTGCAGTCCAAGGGACTCTCAAGAGTCTTCTCCAACACCACACTTCAAAAGCATCAATTCTTCGGCGCTCAGCCTTCTTCACAGTCCAGCTCTCACATCCATACATGACCACAGGAAAGACCATAGCCTTGACTAGGCGAACCTTTGTTGGCAAAGTAATGTCTCTGCTTTTGAATATGCTATCTAGGTTGGTCATAACTTTCCTTCCAAGGAGTAAGCGTCTTTTAATTTCATGACTGCAGTCACCATCTGCAGTGATTTTGGAGCCCAGAAAAACAAAGTCTGACACTGTTTCCATTGTTTCCCCATCTATTTCCCATGTAGTGATGGGACCAGTTGCCATGATCTTCGTTTTCCGAATGTTGAGCTTTAAGCCAACCTTTTCACTCTCCACTTTTACTTTCATCAAGAGGCTTTTTAGCCCCTCCTCACTTTCTGCCATAAGAGTGGTGTCATCTGCATATCTGAGGTTATTGATATTTCTCCCGGCAATCTTGATTCCAACTTGTGTTTCTTCCAGTCCAGCATTTCTCATGATGTACTCTGCATATAAGTTAAATAAACATGGTGACAATATGCAGCCTTGACGTACTCCTTTTCCTATTTGGAACCAGTCTGTTAGATATGCAAAGAGATATGCAAAGAGTAGTAAGCCAGCATGTGCAGGCCAAGCATGAACCCAGAAAGGAGAGGCATCAGAAAGGCTTGACAAAACAGCACTCACAGTTTGGCCAACAGAACCTCTAAGGAAGCCTGCCATGTTCCGATGATGTGGGAGGCTGGGAAGCCTCTGAGCTTTCTAGCAAAGAGAGGAGGCAGCTGGGATTCACGGCGGAAGGCACCAGCCCGGGAGGTGGAGGCACCCCCTCCCTGCCGTGTGTACGGGATGTTCTCTGAGCTCCTTCTCGGTGCTTTCCCAGCAGTCACCTCAGCAGGATGTGACAAGTCAACACAGCCCTCTGCTTGCTCTGTGCTCCCAACACGTTACATAACTTAGCCCATGTTCTGCAGTTATCCCAGGCCTCTGCTCATTTCCCTGTGTAAACTCCTTGAGGGTAGAGGCCCTAACTCACCTTGCAAAACCTAGCCTACTTCTTTACACCCTGGAGGTGCTCACGGCATGTTTATTTAATAAATGAACCAATTAAACTTTCCAAAAATGATGACTTCCAAGTCTCAGCCCAGCCAGCTGACTGAGGATATCCCAATGAAGGTATACAACAATAGCAATGATGTCAGTGATCAGCAAATAATATAAGAAAATAACATTTATAGAACTCTTCCTAATTTACAAATCCTTTCCACCTTCATTCTCTCTTGATGTTTCCATTCACCTTGTGTGGAAAGCAGAGCAAAAATTGTCATCAGTATCTTAAAAATGAGGAAATTGAGGTTCCCAAGAGGTTAACAGGACTTTCCCCAAGGTCATCTAGGTAGTTAAACTGGAGCTGGGCATTTTTGGCCCATGATCTTTCCATAGAATTTTTCTCCTCTCCCTAACTCCTCCCGTAACAAAGGAATAAGCCCTTATTGTAAGAGGTGGACCCAGTTTTTCCCTGCATCTTGCAGGTTAGACACCTGAGCCATCCTCTTGACCTTGCCCTTGATCTTGGGGTCTGAACTCTCCATCCCCCACCACAGCCACCCACGTCGCCTTCCTGCTGCAGGAACCCCAGCTCTCAGGGAACACCTGCTCTGAACTACAAATAGCATCAACTACAGCTTCTTCAGTGAGTTCTGCAATTAGCGGGGACATCATCAGAGTGGAATGAAAGCCCAGACTTAGAGAGTTTTCACTACTTTTCCATTTGTGTGTTTTAGAGCAACAACGATAAACACAAACCATCTACAATAATAAGAAGTCATATTACTGTATGGGTTTCTTGGGATAATTTGCTGTAATAGTGCTTTCAATGAAGCAGGGCCAGTCACCCAACTCACAGTGAAGAGCATGAGGTCTGTAGAGAGTAAGTGATGGGAAAGGCAGTCGAGTGACTGTAAGCCAGCACCCTGGGAGTCAACCTGATCTAGTTCCAGAGTTGGTTCTGCCACTTACAATCCCTGGGACCTTCTACTCCTCACTGACACCTCTAGGCCACTAATCCTTTCTCTGCGAAGGAGGGACACTTTGCTGATCCTCTTAGGGTTGTTGTAAAGATAAACAAGAGGATGCATATGAAGCTCTTGCAGCAGTCCTGCTCAGGATAAACCCTGAGAGCATGAATTATTCCCTGGTGTCTGCCTTCCTTCTAGATGGGAGGCTCCTAAAGGCTGAAGTCCTTTCTGCTCATTCACAGCTGATTCCCCAGAATGTAACACAGTGCCTGGGCTATGGTCACTGCTTATAAACTCTTGAAATTATTATGGAACTTGAGTTCACATAGACATTTATCTGCAATCACTGAGGCTCTTGCTTCTCAGATATATAGAACTTGGCTAACTCTCACCTGATGTTATTTTTAGGTTCAGTTAGAATCATGGAAACCTTGAAGAAAAAAGGGCCTTAAGCCAGCCTCATCCATCTGCAAAAGTCATCTCTGCAAGGCCCTGTTTTCCTTTCTTACAATGAGTTCTGTATCATAACCCTCGATGCAGCACGCAGGACATGCTCTTGTAACAAACAAGTTCCAGTTGTAATTCTTCAGTTTCTCACTTGCTAAAGAGATAGCAACCTAACCACAAGAAAAATCAAGGTGGTTCAAAAGTGTCTTTCCTGTAGATAACAATCTGGACATGGACATGACTTAAGCAGCAAGTTAGGGACCAGGGATTCACAAAAGTAGTGTAATATTTATGGAATGACTCTTCATTGACTTTGGAAGAGAATAATCATTGACAATAATAAGTGTGAGAGATTTAGAACTCTTATCAAAAAGGGGTATGGGTAAATAGACCGTGAGCACATGAACACACATGTAGAAACACACGCACATTCACAATTATGAATATCACACCCAACACAAACTAAAGAAGGCATCCACTGAAACGGAAAACAAGAGTCATAGGAGTTTTGTTTTTTTTTTTTTGCGCGTGTGTGTGTGTGTGTGTGTGTGTGTGTGTGTGTGTGTGTGTTAAGCTGCTATAGATAACCATAAGCTGGAATCAAGATTACCAGGAGAAATATCAATAACCTCAGATATGCAGATGACACCACCCTTACGGAAGAAAGTGAAGAGGAACTAAAGAGCCTCTTGATGAAAGTAAAGGAGGAGAGTGAAAAAGTTGGCTTCAAACTCAACATTCAGAAAACTAAGATCCTGGCATCTGGTTCCATCACTTCATGGCAAAGAGATGGGGAAACAATGGAAATGGTGAGAGACTTTATTTTTGGGGTCTCCAAAATCACTGCAGAGAGTGACTGCAGCCATGAAATTTTTTTTGTGTGTGTGTGTGTAATAAAGTTTTATTAAAGTATAAAGGAGATAGAGAAAGCTTCTGACATAGGCATCAGAAGGGGGTAGAAAGAGTACCCTCTTGCTAGTGTTAGCAATGAAGTTATATACTCTCCAATGAATCCAAAGAATGTCTGGAGGTTGTAAAGACCTCATCAGACCTACTCTCATCCAGAAGGTTTAATCCAAAGACTGTCCTCAGGCAGGATACATCCTTGTAAAGACCAAGTCTACTCCCATAACAGAAGGTTTAATCCAGAGACTGTCCTCAGGCAGGATACATTGTCATATAATCTTAAGGAATGTAGAGAAAGAAAAAAGTTTGTCCTTTCTTCCTCCTTGAGAATTCCAGACCCCTCTCTCCTTGGGGACCCCTAGACTCCTTATCAATCTGCCCAGGAAATGACTCTCTCATTCCCCCCTTTTCTTTTAGGAGAATTATGTTGCCTAGGGAAAAGGGGCAGTCTCATTCCATAACTGCTTCCGAGCTGACAAGGGGCGTTGTCCCTAAATTGGTGAGGCAACATATTCTCCTAATCCTCATATTGAGGATTTCTGATCCAGGGGCCCCAAATAGTAGTTGGAGGAAGCTACAGCAGTAGCAGGAGTTTGAGCAACCATTTGCAACTTAAAAGCTTTCATGCGGCTAGAAACAAATCCAGTTATACAATTACAGATGCAGGGAGCAAACAGCAAGAACACAACAATCAGAATCAAAATTAAAAGTCACATTATGCCCATAGTTAAAGAGCAAAGTGTTGCACCAGTCCATTTTAGGGTTGGTAGAAGTCATCAGATGAAGAAGAGCCATCGCATGTGATTGTTGTCGAAGGTATTCACAGACTTGGAGAAAGTCTTTTCCTTGAAGTGGAGATGTCCACCATGGGAAGCCTTCCACTGATGAAGAGGGGAGCGCTCCACAGACCCAGCAGTTAGACCGGTTGTGGAATGCAGCATAGGAGTGAGCCCAGGACAGGAAGACAATGTCTTGAGGATCCAACGGCAGACTCAGGATATTTGGAGTCAGCAGAAGTAAACTCACATAGGTTATCAGGTCCATCTTGTCCTGAAGGATCCCGGACGAGCCCCCAAGATGAAAGGTTGTTGTTGAATCACGCGAAGACACCGGGAGTCTTGGCTCCCAGAGGAGAAGAATTCAATCTGGGGCCAGAGACAAGGCTTGATCGCTCAGAGCTTTTGTGTAATCAAGTTTTATTAAAGTATAAAGGAGATAGAGAAAGCTTCTGACATAGGCATCAGAAGGGGGTAGAAAGAGTACCCTGCAGCCATGAAATTAAAAGACAATTGCTCCTAGGAAGAAAAGTTATGACCAACCTATACAGCATATTAAAGAGCAGAGACATTACTTTGCCAACAAAGGTCTGTTGTCTAGTCAAAGGTGTGGTTTTTCCACTAGTTATGTATGGATGTGAGAGCTGGACTATAAAGAAAGGTGAGCGCCAAAAATTAATGCTTTTGAACTGTGGTGTTGGAGAAGACTCTTGAGAGTCCCTTGGACTGCAGGGAGATCAAACCAGTCAATCCTAAAGGAAATCAGTCCTGAATATTCATTGCAAGGACTGATGCTGAAGCTCCAATATTCTGGCCACCTGATGTGAAGAATTGACTCATTGGAAAAGACCTGGGTGCTGGGAAAGGTGCTGAAGGTGGGAGGAGAAGGGGATGACAGAGGATGAGACGGTTGGATGGCGTCACCACCATGATGGACAGGAGTTTGAGTAAGCTCTGGGAGTTGATGATAGACAGGGAAGCCTGGCAAGTTGCAGTCCATGGGGTCACAAAGAGTCAGACACAACTGAGTGACTGAACTCAACTGAGAGATAACCAATATACTAAATAATGAAATAATGACCTCTTTTAATCTTGGGGGGGGGGGGGAACTGCCAGAGGAGATTCTCATACATGGTTTCCATTATGGAGCTTGTACCTCATTTCATAGTTTTTAGACTAGACTAATCGCATGTGTTTTGGAAGGGAAAGCATAAGATTGCATCTTCCTTCTCTGTTTTCCCATTTCTCAGATAATGTTTTCAATCACTGGGTTAAGGGCACAGCTGGGTGGGAGATAGTACCCTCACCCTGTATTTTTTTAAACTTTTTATTTTATATTGTAAAGTAGCCGATCTTAACCCTGTATCGAAAGAGAAAGTAAACAGCTCTCTTTTGTCTACACTAATCCACAGAACTGCATGGCTCCCCAGGGACAATAATGATTGTCATGTGCTGTTTAAGAGCTCTGATTTGAAAAACTTGTACATAAAAATAACACACATTTTTAACATGTTAGTTTATAAGCATAAAATCCCATTATCACAAAGCCACAGTCAGCCAAGTCTCCAAGGATTACTGTACATTTAGCACAGGAGGAAGCCTAATCATTTGTAGGCTTAAGAAATGCCCCAGACCTTGATTGCAGGTGTTGACCCAGAATAGTCCTGGCTGAACTTAGGTCAAGTAAAATTGGGCAAATCTATATAAATCATCATTTACTTAGGAGAAACTAAAGTGCTGTTAATGAAGACAGAAAATCTTACAATAAACGCTGGGTAATACTTGCCAACAAAAGCACAGGCCAGCTTGGATTAATGAATTCTCTAAGTGTTCTTCCCTGCCATGGCTCTTTGTTAAAATTGGAAGAGTGCTATTCAAACGTAAAGTTCTTCTTCTTGTTGTTAATATTATTTTCTTTTTCCAGGCACCAGTGATCCTGATTGCTCTTGGACTCTCTTGGGAAATGAGTCTGTATGTAACGTGATTATAATGATTCATTATATTTGTGTAGGGTTTTGCAGCTTGGAAAGCAGTTCCCCATCCATTATTAATATTATCATTATTAATAATAATAGCTACCATTTATCGTGAGCTTTTTATGGGCCAGGCACTGTTTATTGAACAGTAAACACAGTATCTCTAATCCTTACAATAACCCTAAATGGAGGTTGCATCCATTTAGATATTGGTTCTATCTGGGAGGAAACCAGGGCCCCTAAAAGTTAAATACTTTGGCCACCTCATGCAAAGAGTTGAGTCACTGGAAAAGACTCTGATGTGGGAGGGATTGGGGGCAGGAGGAGAAGGGGATGACAGAGGATGAGGTGGCTGGATGGCATCACTGACTCGATGGACGTGAGTCTGAGTGAACTCCAGGAGTTGGTGATGGACAGGGAGGCCTGGCGTGCTGCAATTCATGGGGTCACAAAGAGTTGGACACGACTGAGCGACTGAACTGAACTGAAGATGACATTGCTCATAAGTGGTGAGGGTGAGTGTGTTAGTCACTCAGGCATGTCCAACTCTTTGCGAACTCATGGACTGGGGTAGAGAGAAGAATGAAACTCTTGCCTGCCTGAGCCCAGATCCAGGCCATTTTCACTCTAAATATGGCATTTCGTGTGACCTGAAAGTTGTTTAGCTGCTCAGTTATGTCCAACTTTTGTGACCCCATGGACTGTACCCAACCAGGTTCCTCTGTCCATGGGATTCCCCAGGCAAGAGTGCTGGAGCAGGTTGCCATTTCCTCCTTCAGGAGAACTTCCTGACCCAGGACTCGAACCCTCGTCTCCTGCATTGGCAGGCGAATTGTTTACCACGGAGCCACCAGGGAAGCCTGACCAAGGTTACCTGTTAACTATTATCTCTCATCCTTTTAAACTAAACACTCTCGGAGGGCAGGACAGGTATCCTGTTAGGAGTCCTAACACGTGAACAAGCACACAACTTGGAATATTGTCAACATGTGACGACTGGCTGCTGAAAGAATGAATGAACAAATGAAGGAGTGAGGGAATTCTTACACCTCTTCAGAGGCAAGGAGATGACTTGAGAGGCTCGCTGTTAACAAACAGGGATGCTGAAACTCTAAGAGGTGAAGAGACAGCCCCCAAGGGCACAGAGCCATGAGGTGCTCCGTGCCAGGGTCCCATCCTCAACCCTGTGACTCTCCATGTTCCCGGCCATCCACAGGCCCAGGCTGCCCTCTTACTGCAGAGAAGCAGGTACCTTTGCTGTGGCATGGCGTGGTAGAAAGGAGCTGCAGGCCAGAAGTGAGCTCAGGTGAGCTGCCCGCCCTCCCGCCAGGCCCCCACCCTGCTCTCAGCCCAGACCGGAAGCCCACGAGTCATCGTGGACATACACATGGATGCTCCCACTGCGAGTGGATGAGGATATGGAGGGTAGCAGATGCAGAGCGGACAGTTCAGGCAGCCAAATTCAATTTGAGGGAATGTGGTTCAGTGCTTTCCATTAGCAACACTCTTAAGAAAAACAGAATTCCCAGGACTCAAGAAAAAGGGAAGGTGGGGGAACCTTTTCATCCTGTGCAGTCAATGGAAAGCAAATCAATCATACTCTGCTCTCTCCCTGGGCCCAGCAACGCCTCAATGAACACCAAAGGCCCAGGGTCCCTGAGCCGCAGGCCACCCCTCAGGGTGGGGGAGAGAGAGACAAGGACCAGGACAAGAAACAGAGCCATAAATTAAAATAAATAAACTAATTTAAAAAAAGAAGTGTAAACACAAAGAGGCCTCAAAACTAGTAAGGTTGGGGAAAAAAAAAAAGCCTGCTGAGAACACCATTAATAAAAAAAGAAAGAAACAGAGCCACAAATTAAAATAAATTAATTAATTTTTAAAAAAAGAAGTGTAAACACAAAAAGGTCCCAAAACTAGTAAGGCTGAGAAAAATAAAAGCCTGCTGAGAACACCATAAAAAAAAGAAAAAGAAACAGAGCCACAAAAGGCCCAGGCCATGTTCCATCATCTGAAGAAACCTCTACAGTTCAGAAAACATTTCAACTACATTTGGTCATTTGATCCTCACAAAAACCTTATGAAGCAGGTGCTACCGGAATTCCTATTTCATAAATAAGAAACAGAATGGGAATGATGAAGCAATAGGCTTAATATCAAACAACTGAGAAGGTGGCTGGAATTTGAACCCAGGTCCCTTGAGCCCCATAGGCCAAACTTAAATTCTACATTAGCAAGTGGCCCTCACACCCCAAGAGAACGCCAAGACTAAATCCAGTCGAACATACTCCTCACACCCAATTGGGAGTCTTCTATCCCATCACAAGGGCATCCCAATGTAGAAATGAAAAGAGCCAATTGTTGCTGTTTCATCACTAAGTCACGTCCAACTCTTTGCAACCCATGGAGTGCAGCGTACCAGGCTTCCCTGTTCTCCACTATCTCTTGGAGTTTGCTCAAGTTCATGTCCACTGAGTTGGTGATGTGTACATATGATACATATATGCCAACATGGCAACATCACTCCCTGCCTCACCTCCCTGACCCAAGCAAACCTTGAACAAAGATAGCAATGCTTTAAATCCCCATAACAGTGTCCTGTCACCTGCTGGCAGGAAGGTAGGGAACCATGTTTCCATGGAGGACTGACTAAAAGGCAATGAAGCACAGTGGCTAAAAATGTGAACTCAGGAGCCCCATGAGATGAACTAGAATCCCAGCTCACCCCTGATAGCTGTATGACTTTGAGCAAGACCTGTAAATTCCTGGTGCCCCAATTTCTTGATCTGGAAAACCAGCAAAGCAGTGTACCTCACCCAACAGGGTTGTTGTAAGGATTAATGTGATAATACCTGAAGCACTTAGATAGTGTCTGGAAGATGGAAAGCATTTCATAAAATTTTGTTATTATCATCGCTAGATGTCAAAGCACTGATGGATCATAGGATGCAAAGTCGGGGAGGCCCTTGCAGACTCACCAAGTCTAATTTTCTGATTCTGCAGAGGAGAAAACTGAGATTGGGAAAAAGGGAGCCATTCCTCCCATCCCCCTATCAGAACACTCAGGGAACCAGCAATGGCTTCCTGTGCCCAGATGGGGGGCTTCTGTTGCAAATGCATGCCTTTCTCAAAGTCTCATATTCTCACTGGACTGTTCTCCTGCAAAAAGCCTCCCTTCTCTTGTTTGTGAGAGGTAGTGGGGCAGCCTTGGCTGAGCAGGGTTTTCAGGGAATCCTTAATGGTACTTGGCAAAGCAGCTACTGATATTTCCAACGTCTTGTTGAACATTCTTGATCCAAGAGCTGCATGAGGCCAGGCTGCAGTCCCCAGGGCCCATGTAGGCACATTAACCTCCAGCCAACTCAATGACTCAAAGGCTGATTAGGTCCTTGGTGGATCAGCCTTGTGTCTGGCTTTCCTCTCTCTTTCAGATGTCCATTGGCCATTTCACGGCTCATCGACTCTGTCCCCCAAAGGGTGAGGAAGGAGGGGAGAACTTCTAAGCACTGATCAAACACTGGTACTAGTTAGCAACCCTTACCAAGGCTTCCAGGGCAATGGCTGTATCTGCAAACAACAACCCCATTCATATGGACATTCGAGAACTGAGGGATGTTTCCATAAACACAAGCTAGTATCCTGGAATTGGAGGGTGCAAATCCTAAGTGCTGCCACTTACTAGTTATGGAATGTAGGCAACTCTATCTCACTAAGCCTCAGTTTCTCCATCTGTAAACTGAGAATAATAGTGCCTACTTCCAAACATTGCAAGAAATGCATGTGCTGATAAATGCAAAACACACAGCACGATGCCTGACACATAGGAAGTACTGAATAATGTTACGAAAAATATTTGTAATATGTTCTTGCTAATGTATGATTGCTGAGGAAGGCATGCTTATCTCTCCTTGCTATTCTTTGGAACTCTGCATTTAGATGCTTTATCTTTCCTTTTCTCCTTTGCTTTTCAATTCTCTTCTTTTCACAGCTATTTGTAAGGCCTCCCCAGACACCTATTTTGCATTTTTGCATTTCTTTTCCATGGGGATGGTCTTGATCCCTGTCTCCTGTACAATGTCATGAACCTCATTCCATAGTTCATCAGGCACTCTGTCTATCAGATCTAGTCCCTTAAAGCTATTTCTCACTTCTCCTTTATAATCATAAGGGATTTGATTTAGATCATACCTGAGTGGTCTAGTGGTTTTCCCTACTTTCTTCAATTTAACTCTGAATTTGGCAACAAGGATTTCATGATCTGAGCCACAGTCAGCTCCCAGTCTTGTTTTGGCTGACTGTATAGAGCTTCTCCATCTTTGGCTGCAAAGAACATAATCAATCTGATTTTGGTGTTGACCATCTGGTGATGTTCATGTGTACAGTCTTCTCTTGTGTTGTGGGAAGAGGGTGTTTGCTGTGACCAGTGCGTTCTCTTGGTAAAACCCTTTTAGCCTGCTTCATTTCATATTCCAAGGCCAAATTTGCCTGTTACTCCAGGTGTTTCTTGACTTCCTACTTTTGCATTCCAGTCCCCTATAATGAAAAGGACATCTTTTTTGGGTGTTAGTTCTAAAAGGTCTTGTAGGTCTTCACAGAACCGTTCAACTTCAGCTTCTTCAGTGTTACTGGTTGGGGCACAGACTTGGATTACTGTGATATTGAATGGTTTGCCTGGAAACGAACAGAGATCATTCTGTCATTTTTGAGATTGCATCCAAGTACCGCATTTCAGACTCTTTTGTTGACCATAATGGCTACTTCATTTCTTCTGAGGGATTCCTGCCCACAGTAGTAGATATAATGGTCATCTGAGTTAAATTCACCCATTCCAGTCCATTTTAGTTTCCTGATTCCTAGACTGTTGATGTTCACGCTTGCCATCTCTTGTTTGACCACTTCTAATTTGCCTTGATTCATGGACCTACCATTCCAGGTTCCTATGCAATATTGCTCTTTACAGCATCGGACCTTGCTTCTATCACCAGACACATCCACAACTGGGTACTGTTTTTGCTTTGGCTCCATCCCTTCATTCTTTCTGGACTTATTTCTCCACTGATCTCTAGCAGCATATTGGGCACCTACCAACCTGGGGAGTTTCTCTTTCAGTATCCTATCATTTTGTCTTATCATTTTGTCTTCTGGGGTTCTCAAGGCAAAAATACTGAAGTGGTTTGCCATTCCCTTCTCCAGTGGACCACATTCTGTCAGAATGAACTGTGAACTTCCAGACATTCAAGCTGGTTTTAGAAAAGGCAGAGGAACCAGAGATCAAATTGCCAACATCTGCTGGATCATGGAAAAAGCAAGAGAGTTCCAGAAAAACATCTATTTCTGCTTTATTGACTATGCCAAAGCCTTTGACTATGTGGATCACAATAAACTGTGGAAAATTCTGAAAGAGATGGGCATACCAGACCACCTGATCTGCCTCTTGAGAAACCTATATGCAGGTCAGGAAGCAACAGTTAGAACTGGACATGGAACAACAGACTGGTTCCAAGTAGGAAAAGGAGTACGTCAAGGCTGTATATTGTCACCATGCTTATTAAACTTATATGCAGAGTACATCATGAGAAACGCTGGACTGAAAGAAACACAAGCTGGAATCAAGATTGCCGGGAGAAATATCAATAACCTCAGATATGCAGATGATACCACCCTTATGGAAGAAAGTGAAGAGGAACTCAAAAGCCTCTTGATGAAAGTGAAAGAGGAGTGAAAAAGTTGGCTTAAAGTTCAACATTCAGAAAACGAAGATCATGGCATCTGGTCCCATCACTACATGGGAAATAGATGGAGAAACAGTGGAAACAGTCAGACTTTATTTTTCTGGGCTCCACAATCACTGCAGATGGTGACTGCAGCCATGTAATTAAAAGATGCTTACTCCTTGAAAGCAAAGTTATGACCAACCTAGATAGCATATTCAAAAGCAGAGACGTTACTTTGCCAACAAAGGTCCGTCTAGTCAAGGCTATGGTTTTTCCTGTGGTCATGTATGGATGTGAGAGCTGGACTGTGAAGAAAGCTGAGCACCAAGAATTGATGCTTTTGAACTGTGGTGTTGGAGAAGACTCTTGAGAGTCCCTTGGACTGCAAGAAGATCCAACCAGTCCATTCTGAAGGAGATCAGCCCTGGGATTTCTTTGGAAGGAATGATCTAAAGCTGAAACTCCAGTACTTTGGCCACCTCATGCGAAGAGTTGACTCCCTGGAAAAGACTCTGATGCTGGGAGGGATTGGGGGCAGAAGGAGAAGGGGATGACAGAGGATGAGATGGCTGGATGGCATCACTGACTCGATGGATGTGAGTCTGAGTAAACTCCAGGAGTTGGTGATGGACAGGGAGGCCTGGCGTGCTGCGATTCATGGGGTCACAAAGAGTCAGACACGACTCAGCGACTGAACTGAACTGAACTGAATGTATGATCTAAATCCCAAACTTTTGCAGCTCACCACTTCTTCCCTGATAACTTCTGACTGATGTTGCCTGCCTGAAGGAATATCTTGCAAATTTATCCAGCAGGTTCCTATTTGCAAGCACATTGGAAGGAACAAGTATAAAGCGAAAATTTGAATGTGGAGCCAGATTTCCACTCAATGCCCATGGTTATAACACTTCAAAGTTGTAGCTGGTGAAAAACTCAGTTGCCCAGTAGTGTCAGACTCTTTGCAACCCTAGGAACTGTAGCCCAGCAGGCTCCTCTGTCCATGGAATTCTCCAGGCAAGAATACTAGAGTGGGTAGCCATTCTCTTCTCCAGGAGATCTTCCCAGGCTAGGAATCGAACCCTAGTCTCTCCTGCATTATGGCTGGTAAGCCACTGAATTTCTTTGAGATGCAGTTTTCTCATTTCTCCATTGGAGATGATGGTGTTCCCTGATTTACCAGCTCAAAGTCAATGTGGGAAAAGGCAGATATATCCATTTTTGCTGTGTCAATAGCATTGTTATTATTATTCGAAGAGCATATTCATGATTATTGTGTGCAACGCATGAGCCATATGTTTAAAAATTTACCTTGCTTTAGGCACAAATGGAAAAGTTACTGTTAGTCTTTCCATTTAACTACATCTCATAAAGAACCTGGTTAAAATCTCACCTCTACAGTTTTCTCTGATGCCCATTTGCTGTTAGTCTGGCTTTCATTCCCTTAGCTGTTAATGTGATCTTTAACATTTTATCATCTGTTATTTGGGCATATCCTTATCTGCACGAGGTGCTCAAACCAAGGGCACAGCTGTCTTCACTTCTGCCTCCCTGCTATCTCACATGGTGCCTTGCATTTAACAGACATCAGTAAATTACTGTCCATCGTAGGGAAAAACCATCAGGTCAAAGGATGGGATGCCAGCCTGATGAAATGCGCTGTACGGTGTTAGAAGCATCTGCCCAGGAAGGTCTCTTTTGAAGGCGAAATGTGACTACAGAGAGGCTGAGATTATCAAGAGTTCTTAGAAGGAATCCAGGTGGGAAATCAGAGAGCAAACTGGAACGTCTTCCTGCCTTCATAATGAGGAAGAAAGGAAATTAATGATGACTCTGAGGTGGCAAAGATCTTGAACGCATCTTTGATACTCTGTCTTTTGCCAGAAAAAAAAAAAAAAAAAAGCTGGGGGGAAGGGGAGTGAGGCAAGCAAAGGTGGACAATTAGGAAGTAATTAAGTTCTCACAGAAACAGCTATGACAGAAAGCAGTTAAGGGAATTCTTAGCAATTTGGGGGAAAATACAAATCAGCAAGTTGGACAGCATGTATCCTAAGGTGTTCCTGGGATGAGCTAATGTAGTTACTGAAGCACTTAATCCATTTCTGAAAAGTCACGGTAGAAGAACAGTAGAACATACACCTAAATTTTTTTAAAACATTAAATGTCATATTGATCTTTTAGGCCGAAGGGAAAAATACATGAAGTAGTAGCTTTAAGAGCTAAGAGAGGGGGAAAATACATCTAGTTGGTATGTGACAGGCATTCTCAGAGCATCTCCTTCAATCACCCACTCGCAAGCCAGGCTTGGAATGTTCCCATTTTCCAGACCACAAAACCAGACCTCAAGAGGGACAAGCAGATTGTCCACTAATTCCTATCTGAGCTGGAATTCAATCTCAGTCTCTGTCTTGTTCTGGCAGGGTCTGTGTCTTACTGTTTTTATTGCCCTTCTACAGCGAAGATTAACAAATTGGACACAGCCCAGAGAAACCAAGGAATTATGAGGCTGCATAAGGCCGGGGTTATTAAAAAAAAAAAAAGCACCGATCACAGCCCACAAACATGATAGCTTTTCAATAGAATTACAAAGACGGTGGATGAAAAGATCACAAGATGACTTAATCTGGACCACAGTAACTCAAAAACATTTCTCACAAAATTAATTCAAATGGACTGGGATAGGCGGCATAACTTCAAGGCTCAAAAATTAGCTCAATGGCAGTAAACAAAGGATAATGGTGGAACTAACTCAAATACAAGGGAAGGTGCCAAGTCTGGTGGTGCTCAGAGCCCACCACAATGTCATTTTATGATCCTCCTATCTGGCTAGAAATGCACAGCAGGACTGGGTGAAGAGTCTTGTTGAATGAAGCCTCATTGGAGGCCTGGGTTAACAGAAGTTAGGTCCAGATAAGGACTAGTTTCCTTTCTCATCATTCAATTCAGTCGCTCAGTTGTGTCCGACTCTTTGCGACCCAATGGACTGCAGCACACCAGGCTTCCTTGTCCATCACCAATTCCCAGAGCTTACGCAAACTCATGTCCATTGAGTCAGGGATGCCATCCAACCATCTCATCCTCTGTGGTCCCCTTCTCCCACCTTCAATCTGTCCCAGCATCAGGGTCTTTTACAATGAGTCAGTTCTTCACATCAGGTGGCCAAAGTATTGGAGTTTCAGCTTCAGCATCAGTCCTTCCTATGAATATTCGGACTGATTTCCTTTAGGATGGACTGGTTGGATCTCCTTGCTGTCCAAGGGACTCTCAAGAGTCTTCTCCAACAACACAGTTCAAAAGCATCAACTCTTCGGTGCTCAGTTGGCTTTATAGAAAAGAGATGGGCATACCAGACCACCTGACCTGCCTCCTGAGAAATCTGTGGGCAGATCAAGAAGCAACAG
This sequence comes from Tragelaphus eurycerus, assembly GCA_935064755.1. Classification (NCBI taxonomy): domain Eukaryota; kingdom Metazoa; phylum Chordata; class Mammalia; order Artiodactyla; family Bovidae; genus Tragelaphus; species Tragelaphus eurycerus. The sequence continues at coordinate 4,584,637 of CAKXYN010000083.1, forward strand.
TTAGAACTGGACATGGAACAACAGACTGGTTTCAAATCAGGAAAGGAGTATGTCAAGGCTGTATATTGTAACCCTGCTTATTTAACTTATATGCAGGGTACATCATGAGAAATGCTGGACTGGATGAAGCACAAGCTAGAATCAAGATTTCTGGGAGAAATATCAATAACCTCAGATATGCAGATGACACCACACTTATGGCAGAAAGAGAACTCAAGAGCCTCTTGATGAAAGTGAAAGAGAAGAGTAAAAAGTTGGCTTAAATACCAAATTCATTTTCATCATTAGCATCAATGAAAGAGGAGCTGTGGGCATTGCATAAAGGAGGAATTGGACTCAGTAGAAGCCAGAATATCTGGTTATACCAAATACCACCAATCCAGAATTGGAGGCCCATTATGTCAGGTTCTGCCTAACCAATGTGGTCCCCACCCTGCCCTTTCCAGTTGACCAGCAGGCCAATCTTTAGAACTAATTCTTCCTCCTGATGGATGCCCCTGAGCCCTGTCCTTACTGAGAATCAGGAGTTCACTCTGATCATGCTAGACCAAACTCTCTTATCACAGTTCAGTTTTTGCGATAAACATCTCCATGCAAAATTACATGACACACACTGTTAGGTCATAAAGACAGAGAGGTGGACGAGGCAGGAGTCTCTGTCCCACCTTCCAGAAGCTCAAGCAAGAGGAGGATGTTTGAGAGTTAGGGTTTGCACAGTGTACTCATTTAATCTTACTTGAATTTGTGTTCAGAAGATACACTGTCCTTCATCGAGGTTTAGACATATTGTTCTAGGTCACAGAGTTATTAGCCAATACCAGAGCCAGCATTCAAATCTCTTTGGCACAAAAGCCCATGTTTTCTCCACTCTACTACACAAGCTCCCCACAAACATCTACCACTGCTATTCTGTACCACCAGTTCATGGCTGTAGGTCAAGGAAAATAATAGCTTTCATGATTGAGCATCAGCTTTGTGCCAAACGTATTGCTTAGCACATGGTCTTATGCAAATTTCACAAATCCTATTAAAGAATCATCACTAACCTCATACTGCACACAAGGAAAGGGGGTCTGCAAAATGCATAGAGTCACCCACAGCTTGTTAAGTACAGAAGTGAGAGATTCAAGCTCAATTTTGTCTGCCCTATGTGCTGTAAGAAGCTCACATTTAGTGAGGATATGTATTAGCTTCCTGTTGCTGCTGTAACAAATTACTAGCTTCAGCAATATGTGAACCATGAACTTCCTGATGTTCAAGCTGGTTTTAGAAAAGGCAGAGGAACCAGAGATCAAATTGCCAACATCCGCTGGATCATGGAAAAAGCAAGAGAGTTCCAGAAAAACATCTATTTCTGCTTTATTGACTATGCCAAAGCCTTTGACTGTGTAGATCACAATAAACTGTGGAAAATTCTGAGAGAGATGGGAATACCAGACCACCTGATCTGCATCTTGAGAAATCTGTATGCAGGTCAGGAAGCAACAGTTAGAACTGGACATGGAACAACAGACTGGTTCCAAATAGGAAAAGGAGTACGTCAAGGCTGTATATTGTCACCATGTTTATTTAACTTATATGCACAGTACATCATGAGAAATGCTGGACTGGAAGAAACACAAGCTGGAATCAAGATTGCCAGGAGAAATATCAATAACCTCAGATATGCAGATGATACCACCCTTATGGCAGAAAGTGAAGAGGAACTCAAAAGCCTCTTGATGAAAGTGAAAGTGGAGAGTGAAAAGGTTGGCTTAAAGCTCAACATTCAGAAAACGAAGATCATGGCATCTGGTCCCATCACTACATGGGAAATAGATGGAGAAACAGTGGAAACAGTGTCAGACTTTATTTTTCTGGGCTCCAAAATCACTGCAGATGGTGACTGCAGCCATGAAATTAAAAGACACTTACTCCTTGGAAGGAAAGTTATGACCAACCTAGATAGCATATTCAAAAGCAGAGACATTACTTTGCCAACAAAAGTCCATCTAGTCAAGGCTATGGTCTTTCCTGTGGTCATGTATGGATGTGAGAGCTGGACTGTGAAGAAGGCTGAGGGCCGAAGAATTGATGCTTTTGAACTGTGGTGTTGGAGAAGACTCTTGAGAGTCCCTTGGACTGCAAGAAGATCCAACCAGTCCATTCTGAAGATCAGCCCTGGGATTTCTTTGGAAGGAATGATGCTCAAGCTGAAACTCCAGTATTTTGGCCACCTCATGCGAAGAGTTGACTCATTGGAGAAGACTCTGATGCTGGGAGGGATTGGGGGCAGGAGGAGAAGGGGACGACAGAGGATCAGATGGCTGGATTGCATCACTGACTCGATGGATGTGAGTCTGAGTGACCTCCGGGAGTTGGTGATGGACAGGGAGGCCTGGCGTGCTGCGATTCATGGGGTCGCAAAGAGTCGGACACGACTGAGTGACTGATCTGATCTGATCTGAAGTGACATTAAACAACACAAATTCCTGATTTTACAGTTCTGGAGGTCAGCATCAAGTCCAAAATGGGTTTCACTGGACCAAAATCAAGGTGTTGGCAGGACTGCATTTCTTTCTGGAAGCTCTAGAAAAAACTCACTTGATTGCTTTCTCCAGCTCCTAGCTGCATCCCTTAGCTCCTGGCCCCTTCCTCCTTCATAAAAATCTCTTTTGACTCTCTCTTTGTATCTCCTCAGACCCTAAAGCTAGTGCTTCACCCTTAAAAGGAAATTATCTTGGGTTCATTCAGATAATCTGGGATAATCTTCCATCCCAAGATTCTTTTTTTTTTAATTGGAAGATAACTGCTTTACAATGTAGTGTTGGTTTCTGCCATACAACAACATGAATTAGCCGTAAGTATACACAGGCCCCTCTCTTTTGAACCTCCCTCCCAACCCCCACTCCACCCCACCCCCTAGGGTTGGCACAGAGCACCGGATTGAGTCCCTGTGCTACACAGCAACTTTCCATTGGCACCTATTCTACACAAGGTAAAATACAGGCTTCAGTGCTCTCTAAACTCATCCCACCCTCTCCTCCCCGCGTTGTGTCCACAAGTCTCTTCTCTGTGTGCATCTCGAGTCCTGCTCTGCATACAGGTTCATCAGCACTATTTTTCTAGATTCTAGTAATAGATATATCCATTACTATATGATATTTGCTTTTCTGATTTACTTCACTCTGCACAACAGGCTCTCAGTTCATCCACCTCACAGGGACTCAAATCTGTTCCTTTTTTATGGCTAAGAAATAGATGGGGAAACAGTGGAAACAGTGTCAGATTTTATTTTTCTGGGCTCCAGAATCACTGCACATGGTGACTGCAGCCATGAAATTAAAAGACACTTACTCCTTGGAAGGAAAGTTATGACCAACCTAGATAGCATATTCAAAAGCAGAGACATTACTTTGCCAACAAAGGTTCGCCTAGTCAAGACTATGGTTTTTCCAGTGTCATGGATGGATGTGAGAGTTGGACTGTGAAGAAAGCTGAGCGGATGCTTTTGAACTGTGGTGCTGGAGAAGACTCTTGAGAGTCCCTTGGACTGCAAGGAGATCCAACCAGTCCATTCTGAAGGAGATCAGCCCTGGGATTTCTTCGGAGGAATGATGCTGAAGCTGAAACTCCAGTACTTTAGCCACCTCATGCAAAGAGCTGACTCAGTGGAGAAGACTCTGATGCTGGGAGGGATTGGGGGCAGGAGGAGAAGGGGACGACAGAGGATGAGATGGCTGGACAGCATCACTGACTCGATGGACATGAGTCTGAGTGAACTCCAGGAGTTGGTGATGGACATGGGGTCACAAAGAGTTGGACACAACTGAGCGACTGAACTGAATATTCCATTATATATATACACACACACACACATACATACCACCACTTCTTTATCCATTCATCTGTCAATGGACATCTAGGTTGCTTCCACCTTGGCAATTATAAATAGTGCTGCAATGAACATTAGGATACATGTATTTATTTCAATTATGGTATTATCAGGGTATATGCCCAGTAGTGCATCCCCATTCTTAATATTTTAATCAGCCTGTAAAGTGACTTCTGCCACATGCCATAGCATACTCATAGGTTAGGGGATTCGGATGTAGATATCTTGGGAGGGGGCATTATTCAGCACACTGCAGGAGAACTGAAGCATGGCTAACAATAGTAGAAACTATAAATAAGTTCATTGTCCTGGAGAAGACACCTAAGTTCATAGAGGTAAAACTTTGGGGACATGTGTACAAGTGGCAAAGGTAAAGAAAATCTAACCAATCTAACTCGAAGTCCATTTTTCCCCCTCTACCATAGCACATAGCCTCCAGGAAAATGTCACAGCTAGATAAACCATCTGGCAAAGTCAAACCCAGACAAGTAGCCAAATACAAGTGAATAATCATCAGGGAAGGTTTCAAGACAGACTCAGTGATTCTCTGGATTGGCGGGAAATGACTGTGGAAGATCTGATGCTTTGCATCTTTGGAAATGCCAAGAAATGCATGTCTAGGGGTTAGTTGAAGGCTGATGTGTGTGGCTGAAGGTAACTAAATAAATAAACAAAAACAAAATATATTTTTTTAAGTTCTACTTAGCAATCAGACACAGTGGGAAAAGCAACCTGGGCTAGGAAGTCAGACAGATATTCAAGTCCCAGCTCCCCTAATTCTAGCTATAAGCTGGTTGTGTCATGGCTCTGAACCAAGTTTCCTCATGTGAAAATAAGGACAGCAATGTCTTCTTGGAAAGAGCCAATGAGGTGCCCACTGTTACATCCAGCACAGAATGGGAGCTTAATAAATGCCAGCATTTTCATTTTCTCTCCTTCTCTGTCTTGACTCAGGTGTAAGAGAAAGAAACAAAGACACTGGCTTTGTTTGAAGAAAAGACTGCTAGCTGTGCAACTAATCTTTAAAAAACCAACCGCTCCTTCCTCTTGCCTGAGCTCCAGGCTAGGCTGAAGGCTTAGAGACACAAGGCAAACAAAAGAGGAAAAGCAGGCGGTGAGGAGGAAAGCTCAGCCATCCATCAGAACAAGAAGGGATAAATACAATGCATTATTCAGGGCGCACTAGGTGGAGGGCCTCTGTCGGGACGGGGCAGGCAGTCTGCAGAGGTCTCTGAACTCCTCAGGACTTGGCCAATCTCCGAGTGAGGCCACATGCCGCCGCCCCTATTAGTCAGCTGTTTGCCAGCCCCTGGTGATCCGTTGGGAGCTTCTCAGGAAACCCAGGGCTCCGAGCTGGGCAGGAGGTTAATCAAGCCACTTCCCCATTCCGGAAAGCCTTTTCTAAAATCCTGTTTTGGAAGCCATGCAAGTGCTGAACTGCAGGATACCAAAAGCAGAAGGCAATCAGGGCAAGACCCGCCTTACCTGTAAACAGAATCACTAATGGCTTGCAGAGGGTGTTTTGAAGGGTGATGGGCAGTGTCCTGAACCCACAAAGATGCCCTTAAAGCTCCACTTCAATTGCAAATATCTAAACCAATTTCCACTTTGGGTGTAAACTGGTACAGACATTTTTGAGGGCAATTCAGCAGTATCTATTCAAATTGAAAACAGTCATATTCTTTGACCTAGTAATAGTAGTCTTAGGTATCCAACCTACAAAAATACTCAGAGTAGAAAGCCTTTTATACAGAAAATTCACTGTAGCATGCTTTTGATAGTGAAAGATGAGAAACAACACAAATGCCCATCAGTAGAAAAAGGCAGTGGATAAATTATACCCATACTAGTGAATGAGGCCATTAGAAATAATGAGGTAGATCCAAATGTTCTGATATTGAAAGATTTCCAGTTATCTCTAAATGAAAAACATACACACGCAAGTCTCAGGAAAGAAGAGCCATAATCCTGCATATGGGTAAAACCACAGATGCATATTTGGGCGTGCACATGCATGCGAATATAAATAAAGAGAAAAGTAATTGGGATGGATGTATGCCAGATAAACGGCGATTATCTCCAGGTAGAAAGGGAGATGGGGGATGCCAAGGGCAGACTGTTACTTTTTACTCCGTGTGATTTTATTTTGTTTATATTTTAACAAAGGAGTGGCTTTATATATTTATGTAACTTAGAAAGTATATGTTGAAAAAAATGAAGCTTATTTCAACAGCTGATGGGGTGGGAAGAGGCTTGACAGATGGATTTGACTCCTGCATTTCTCAGATCAGGAGAGCAGATAGAGACAGAGGGTGTGATCTATCCTAGGTCACTTGGTGGGTTCAGAGAGTAGACCCAGGGCTCCTGGAATCCAATCCACAACTGTTCCCACTTCCTTCAAGGTCTAGAGTCCTTGGGTCATGTTATGAAGGAAAAGTCCAACTAGGTAGCGAGAGAATTTTAATTGCCGTGAGACTCCCTGGGGGCAGCGTGTTGTAAGGGTCCTGCATCAGGATGCTATCTCTGCCAGTGGCCACAGCTATGTCACTTTTCCACACTGCAACTCTGATTTCTCACCTGCAATGCGGGGACACTACCTTTATTATGGAGATATTATAATCAGATATTAATTCCACTTCCTCCTAGCTAAGCTATACTCTATTCCCTGGCCTTCTTTCGTCCGATGGATCCCTCTCCTGGAAAAGTTGAGGGACTATCAGGTTGAATGCATCCCAAAGCTCAGGGTTTGAATTTCTGCTCCACCCTAGGCCCACCTGGTAGTGTCTAAGAAAATCTGCAATACCCTCTATATTTTAGTCTAAACCCTTACTCCATCACCACCTGCAATTCTCTGGATGCCTTTGGATCCTTTCTACTTATCAGGATGAAAAGTAAATACGTCTTTGGGTCGAAATGCTGTCATCAGGAACAAAGGGGTTCCTTCTCCATCTCTGGGGTCTGGAGTCAAAGGGTCTGCCCACAAATGGGCATATGAAGTTAGACACCTCTTGGAGGAGAAGAAGGGACCCAGGTTTCTGCAGCTGGCAAGAAGTAGAGTCACTAATCTGACTCAGGGAGAATTAGCTTCAAGTTCATGGAAAGACATGGCCTTGACAAAGTGAGATGGTAGTGGCTGGCTGGCTCCAAAAATATCCCCCCAACCAGCCTGTCTTACATGCCTGGAATTCCATCATTAATCCTTCCAGTTAAATTTTTCAAGGCCTTTGTTAGCATGTAAATGCTTCTCTTGGGAGGAATAATACAATTTAATCCTAGTGAACAAACATTTACTAACAGTTCTTTAAACCAGGCACTTGCGAGGCATAGTGGGGCATCCAAAGATGAATGACAGGATGCGTTCCTGTCCTCCAGCAGCTTATTGCTCATTAGAGCAGTAAGATGTGTGCCAAGCTTAAAACAAGGGAAAAAAACTCAAAAATAAAGTAAAAGATAAAGAAAGCGCCAAAACTATCCTCTCTTTCGTATATTTCATCAAGAGCTCAACTACAGTACATATCACCTCAAGGGGTTTTGATCAAAATGGCTCAAGAGTTTGCATCTTTATTGGAAATATAATACGTAGCCATGGATGTTTTTTGAGTGGTATGATTTTTTTTAGGTATTTTTTTTTACAAAGATCAATCTGACAGTTCTGTGGATGATGGGTAAAATGGCAAGGTTAGGGGTTGAAAAAAAGATGAGAAGTTAATGTAAAAGATTTTAGAAAGTAAGAAACCATAGGTCATGAGTATATGTAGTAGAAGATGAAGGAATCAATTCATGTTTTTATTCAATGGGTCTTTTATTGGGGGGAGGGCACTGACCACATGCAAGGCAGGATGCTAGACCCTCAGAATAGAATAAATGTGTTCTAGGAACCTGGAATGTCAGGTCCATGAATCAAGGCAAATTGGAAGTGGTCACACAAGAGATGGCAAGAGTGAATGTCGACATTCTAGGAATCAGCGAACTAAAATGGACTGAAATGGGTGAATTTAACTCAGAGGACCATTATATCTACTACTGCAGGCAGGAATCCCTCAGAAGAAATGGAGTGGCCATCATGGTCAATAAGAGAGTCCAAAATGCAGTACTTGGATGCAATCTCAAAAATGACAGAATGATCTCTGTTCGTTTCCAAGCCAAGCCATTCAATATCACAGTAATCCAAGTCTGTGCCCCAACCAGTAATGCTGAAGAAGCTGAAGTTGAACAGTTCTATGAAGACCTACAAGACCTTTTAGAACTAACACCCAGAAAAGATGTCCTTTTCATTATAGGGGACTGGAATGCAAAAGTAGGAAGTCAAGAAACACCTGGAGTAACAGACAAATTTGGCCTTGGAATACAGAATGAAGCAGGGCAAAGACTAATAGAGTTTTGCCAAGAAAATGCACTGGTCATAACAAACACCCTCTTCCAATAACACAAGAGAAGACTCTACACATGGACATCACCAGATGGTCAACATCGAAATCAGATCGATTATATTCTTTGCAGCCAAAGATGGAGAAACTCTATACAGTCAACAAAAACAAGACCAGGAGCTGAGTGTGGCTCAGATCAGGAACTCCTTACTGTAAAATTCAGACTTAAATTGAAGAAAGTAGGGATAACCACTAGATCATTCAGGTATGACCTAAATCAAATCTCTTATGATTATACAGTGGAAGTGAGAAATAGTTTTAAGGAACTAGATCTGATAGAGTGCCCGATGAACTATGGATGAAGGTTTGTAACACTGTACAGGAGACAGGGATCAAGACCATCCCCATGGAAAAGAAATGCAAAAAAGCAAAATGGCTGTCTGGGGAGGCCTTACAAATAACTGTGAAAAGAAGAGAAGCGAAAAGCAAAGGAGAAAAGGAAAGATATAAGCACCTGAATGCAGAGTTCCAAAGAATAGCAAGAAGAGATAAGAAAGCCTTCTTCAGCGATCAATGCAAAGAAATAGAGGAAAACAACAGAATGGGAAAGACTAGGGATCTCTTCAAGAAAATCAGAGATACCAAGGGAACATTTATTTCATGCAAAGATGGGCTCGATAAAGGACAGAAATGGTATGGACCTAACAGAAGCAGAAAATATTAAGAAGAGGTGGCAAGAATACGCAGAAGAATTGTACAAAAAAGATCTTCATGACCCAGATAATCACGATGGTGTGATCACTCACCTAGAGCCAGACATCCTGGAATGTGAAGTCAAGTGGGCCTTAGAAAGCATCACAACGAATAGAGCTAGTGGAGGTGATGGCATTCCAGTTGAGCTATTCCAAATCCTGAAAGATGATGCTGTGAAAGTGCTGCACTCAATATGCCAGCAAATTTGGAAAACTCAGCAGTGGCCACGGGACTGGAAAAGGTCAGTTTTCATTCCAATCCCAAAGAAAGACAATGCCAAAGAATGCTCAAACTACCGCACAATTGCACTCATCTCACATGGTAGTAAAATAATGCTCAAAATTCTCCAAGTCAGGCTTCAGCAATACATGAACCATGAACTTCCTGATGTTCAAGCTGGTTTTAGAAAAAGCAGAGGAACCAGAGATCAAATTGCCAACATCCGCTGGATCATCAAAAGAGCAAGAGAGTTCCAGAAAAACATCTATTTCTGCTTTATTGACTATGCCAAAGCCTTTGACTGTGTGGATCACAAGAAACTGTGGAAAATTCTAAAAGAGATGGGAATACCAGACCACCTGACCTGCCTCTTGAGAAGCCTGTATGCAGGTCAGGAAGCAACAGTTAGAACTGGACATGGAACAACAGACTGGTTCCAAATAGGAAAAGGAGTATGTCAAGGCTGTGTATTGTCACCCTGCTTATTTAACTTATATGCAGAGTACATCATGTGAAACGCTGGACTGGAGGAAGCAAGATTGCCGGGAGAAGTATCAATAACCTTAGATATGCAGATGACACCACCCTCATTGCAGAAAGTGAAGAGGAACTAAAAAGCCTCTTGGTGAAAGTGAAAGAGGAGAGTGAAAAGGTTGGCTTAAAGCTCAACATTCAGAAAACGAAGATCATGGCATCTGGTCCCATCAGTTCATGGGAAATAGATGGGGAAACAGTGGAAACAGTGTCAGACTTTATTTTTCTGGGCTCCAAAATCACTGCACATGGTGACTGCAGCCATGAAATTAAGATGCTTACTCTTTGGAAGGAAAGTTATGACCAACCTAGATAGCATATTCAAAAGCAGAGACATTACTTTGCCAACAAAGGTCCGTCTAGTCAAGGCTATGGTTTTTCCTGTGGTCATGTATGGATGTGAGAGTTGGACTGTGAAGAAAGCTGAGTGCCGAAGAATTGATGTTTTTGAACTGTGGTGTTGGAGAAGACGCTTGAGAATCCCTTGGACTGCAAGGAGATCCAACCAGTCCATTCTGAAGGAGATCAGCCCTGGGATTTCTTTGGAAGGAATGATGCTAAAGCTGAAACTCCAGTACTTTGGCCACCTCATGCTAAGAGTTGACTCATTGGAAAAGACTCTGATGCTGGGAGGGATTGGGGGCAGAAGGAGAAGGGGATGACAGAGGATGAGATGGCTGGATGGCATCACTGACTCGATGGACGTGAGTCTGAGTGAACTCGGGGAGTTGGTGATGGACAGGGAGGCCTGGCGTGCTGTGATTCATGGGGTCACAAAGAGTCGGACATGACTGAGCAACTGAACTGAACTGAATCCTCCTTGAGCATTGTGTTGACTGTGGGAGGTCACAGAATAGTCCAACATCATAAAAATACATATAAAATTCAGAAAGCATAATAAGGACTCTGGAGGAAAAGGTCACAGGAAGTTATGAAAGAACATTATGACCTGTTCTAGTTCATGGGGATGCCATTGGGGAAGTCTTCATTGAGGGGCTGATACTTTATTTGGATCAAAAGGATACGTAAGAAAAAAACTAGGTGAATAAAACTCCACTTATCCCACTAGGATGGCTATAATCAAAAAGACAACAAGAACTTTTGGTAAGACTGTGGAGAAATCAGAACTCTCGTGCACTGCCTGTAGGACATTTTGAACAATTCATCATAGCAAATGATGGGAGTGATCACCATTCCCAGAGCGGGGAGAAAATAAAGAGATGAGCATGGGAGGAGGGATGTGGTCCTGTGGTTCATAGGAAGAACTGAGATCAAGGTCAATGTGACTGGAGTGTTGGGAAGAAGGGAGAATGATGATACCTAAGACTAGAAATGTAGGTGAGGGAAGACCATGGGTACCTTTAAGCCATTTTAAATAGCTTAATCTTTATCCTCGGAATGATGGGATATTGGTGGGGGTTCTTGGTGTGTTATACATTCACTTTGCTTGTACTGGGCAGCATAAATTAGTCACAGGGAGGGTATAGAGCATGCCCAGTTGCACAGGTCAGAAAACGAGAAGTGGTCAGGTCAAGAGAGGGTGATCGGAGTGGTGTGTGTACATGGAGGGAACAGGCTATGACTGTGATGTTTTGGGAGCCAATGACTGGGAGGATTTGAGTTCACCAACCAGGAGGAACAGCAGGTTCGGGCAAGAAGAACAAGTCTGTTCTGCAGAGACCTTTAGTTAGCACTTACTATGTATCAGAACGGAGCAAGGCATTTTTACATCTGTACTACATTTAATGTCTCAAAGACACCAATGAGGTTGGTTTTATTATTCTCCCACTGTTTAGGGAGCAAAATTGAGGCTCAGACAGGCTAAGTGACTTGCCCAAATACACTAAGCTGGTAAGGGGCAGCACAGGAATTCAAATCCAGGTTTGTCTGATGCCAAAGTTCTTTGCATCTTTGTTTCTAGACACCATAACACTCCTAGAACAGGATGGCAAAAAAGACTTTCAACACATGCTCTGCTCTAGGTTTTGCATAGTGACTGCCTGGAGCACTGGGTTGAGATGAATTCTGAGCCAAAGCAGAGGCCAAAAGGAAAACAGATCATGACTGATCAGGAAAACAGACCATGAATAAGCAGGAATCTAAGTCATGGGCACAGAAAGGAGTGTGATGGGGAAAGCACACTGTATTTGCCGTTTCCGCTCTGGGAGTTCCAAGGAGTAACACAATATTCTAGCTGAAAGAATTAGAAGTAGCCACTGGGATGTTCCAAGGTCAGTCTTCATTCCAATCCCAGAGAAAGGCAATGCCAAAGAATGTTCAAAACTGCCATAAAATTGCTCTTATTTCATGTGCTAGCAAGATAATTCTGGAGAAGGAAATGGCAACCCACTCCAGTATTCTTGCCTGGAGAATCTCACGGAGGAGCCTGGTGGGCTACAAAGAGTCGGACACGACTGAGCAACTTCACTTTCACTTTAGCAAGGTAATGCTCAAACTTCTTCAGGCTAGGGTTCAATAGTTTGTGAATCGAGAACTTCCAGATGAACATGCTGGTTTTAGAAAAGGCAGAGGAACCAGAGATCAAATTGCCAATACTCACTGGACCACAGAAAAAGCAAGAGAATTCCAGAAAAACATCTGCTTCATTGACTGTGCTAAAACACTTGACTATGTGGATCACAACAAACTGTGGAAAATTCTGAAAGAGATGGGAACACCAGAGCACCTCACCTGCTTTCTGAGAAACCTGTATGCAGGTCATGAAGCAACAGTTAGAACTGGATATGGAACAACAGACTGATTCAAAATTGGGAAAGGAATATACCAAGGCTGTATAGTATCCCTTGCCTATTTAACTTGTATGCAGAGTACATCATGTGAAATGCCAGGCTGGATGAATAACAAGCTGGAATCAAGATTACCTAGAGAAATACAAACAGCCTCAGTTATATAGATGATACCACTCTAATGGAAGAAAGTGAAGAGGCACTGAAGAGCCTCTTGATGAGGGTGAGAGAGGAGAGTGAAAAAGCTAGCTTAAAATTCAACTTTCAGAAAACTAAGATCATGGCATCCAGTCCCATTACCTCAGCACATAGATGGGAAAAAAGTGGAAACAATGGCAGATTTTATTTTGGGGGGCTCCAAAGTCACTAAGGATGCTGACTGAAGCCATGAAATTAAAGGACACTTGCTTCTTGAAAGAAAAGCTATGACAAACCTAGATGCCATATTAAAAACAAAGATATCATTTTGCTGACAACTGTCCTTATGATGAAAGCTATGGTTTTTCCAGCAGTCATGTACAGATGTGAGAGCTGGACCATAAAGAAGGCTGAGCACAGAAAAATTGATGCTTTCAAACTGTGGTGCTGGAGAAGACTCTTGAGAGTCTCTTGGACAGCAAGAAGATCAAACCAGTCAATCCTAAAGAAAATCAACCCTGAATATCCTGAAGTTCCAATACTTTGGCCACTTGATGCAAAGACCTGACTCATTAGGAAAGACCCTGATGCTGGGAAAGATTGAGGGCAGGAGGAGAAAGGGGAGGCAGAAGATGAGATGGTTGGATAGCATCACCGACTCAATGGACAGGAGTTTGAGCAAGCTCCGGGAGACACTGAAGGGAAGGGAAGCCTGGTGTGCTGAAGTCCATTGGATCACATAGTGTCAGACATGACTGAGCGAGTGAACAGCAGCAAGTTGGGATGTCCCAGATGGAGCCAGTGTAAAAGAATCTGCCTGCCAATGCAGGAGATGCAAGAGACTTGGGTTCGATCCCTGGGCCGGGAAGATCCCCTGGAGAAGAGAATGGCAACCTGCTCCGGGATTCGTGCCTGGAAGATTCCAAGGACAGTGGAGCCTGGTGGGTACACAAAGAGTCAGACAGGGCCGAGCACACAGGCACGCTGGTGAAGTGCCTTTATACACGACAACAGACAGATGTCAAAAGCAGTAACCTGAGCAAAGGTGTCAAAAAGAAGAGTGTACAATAGATTAAGGGCCGAGAAACTTTTTGAGTAAAGGGTTAAATAATGAACAGGTTAAGCTTTGGAGCCCAGATAATCTGTCACAACCACTCAACTCTGCCGCTGCAGCCAGAAAGCAGCCACAGACAATAAACAAACCAACAGGCATGAGTGGTACCAATAAAACTATCTGTGAACTCTGAAATTGGAATTTTGTATATTTTTTATGTATCATTAAATATCATTTTTCTTTTGATTTTCTTTCCTATTTAAAAATGCAAAAAGCATTCTTACAGGGAACTATATTTAATAGTCTGTGATAAGTCACAATAAAAAAGAATATGAAAAAGAATGCATACGTGTGTATAACTGAGTCACTTTGCTGTATTGCAGTAGTTAACACAATACTGTAATTCAGTTATACTTATATTCACTGTCACGTGTAAAATAGCTAGCGGAAAGCTGCAGTGTGTGGCACAGGGAGCTCCGCTCGGTGCTGGATGACCTCGAGGGGTGGGATGGGGTGGGTGGGAGGTCCACAAGGGAGGGGAGGTGCGCGTATTTCAGCTGAATCTGATTCACTTCAATGTACAGCAAAGACTAACACGTTGTAAAGCAATTATACTCCAGTGAAAGTAATAGTAAAAAGACATTTTTAAAAAGGACTTAAAGAAAAAGAAGAAATAAATTTGAGCACAGACACATGGAGAAGGAAGATGAAGTCAGAATTTGGAGTGATGTGTCTACAAGCCAAGGAATACCAAGGATTGCGGGCAACCACCAGACGCTCAGAGGGCGACCTAACAGATTCTTCTTCAGAGCCACTAGAAGAATCCAACCCTGCTGACACTTTGATTTTAACCTCTGGACTCCAGAACTGTGAGAGAAGACATTTCTTTTGCTTTAAATCTTCTAGTTTGTCATATTTCCTAGCATCCCTAGGAAATTATTACAGTGTAGATCCTTCCATTTCTTTGTGCTGTTGCAGAACACAAGTCACTTATGACTAACTTTAATGGACATAAATGATACCGTGCTATGAACCAGAAAAAAAAAAAAGTGGCATTTACCGTATTTCCTTAGAAAAAAATTCTTCACTCACAAGTTATACAAAAAGAGGTGAGGGGCTATATTTGGCCCACAGGCCATAGTGCTCTGCGCCCTGTATTATGTGTATCCATTGAGAAGAGATCAAGAACAGACAAAACTAATACATGATGATAGGTATCAGCCCGGTACTTGCCTATGGGTGGCTGAGGGTTGACTGGAACGGATGATCAAGGAACTTCCCGGAGTAATAAAAATGTTCTTAGTCACATGGATGTAGCCCTTTGCTGGGAGAAGGCAATGGCACTCCACTCCAGTACTCTTGCCTGGAAAATCCCATGGACAGAGGAGTCTGGTAGGCTGCAGTCCATGGGGTCGCTAGAGTCAGACATGACTGAGCAACTTTACTTTCACTTTTCACTTTTATGCACTGGAGAAGGAAATGGCAATCCACTCCAGTGTTCTTGCCTGGAGAACCCCAGGGATGGGGGAGCCTGGTGGGCTGCCATCTATGGGGTCGCACAGAGTCGGACACGACTGAAGCGACTTAGCAGCAGCAGCAGCAGCAGCAGCCCTTTGCCAAAACTCATTGAAATGTACACTGAGAGTGAAACATCTCACTGTATGTAAATTTAACCTCGAATTAACACTACTGCTTTGAACTGATTGGGGAGAGAAGGCGGGTGACTGCATGAAGGGAGGTGCCATTTGAACAAGTCCTGAAGAGTGACTTCAGCCTCTAAGGTAGGGAAGAAAATGCTGAAGGGGAGTAGGGATAAGATTCAATCAGGGCTCAGACACTAGCCAAAAAATGGGGTGAAAAATTCTATCTGGCGAGAAGCAATGAAAGTATACCTACCATCCACACGTGGTATTCTCCGAAAGCTCCAGCTCAGAAATAATTGCCTTGCACAATAATTGGGGGATGCAGTCTGGGAGCTGATACAAGTGGAGCTGGGTGCAATTTGGGGAGATTTGTTACGCTTAGCTCCCTTCTATCAATTCCAGAGGCTCAGATGTTTCTGACCTGTTGCTTGGCGTATTGTGAAAACGGCTTTTATTTACTGCACTTCCATTAAAAGATGAAATCCACAAACAGGGGATCACAGGCCAGAAAATCACCATTTAAGTCTCTGCTTATCTACCGTCGACAGCCAAGAACCTGGCCTCCTCGGTGTCTGGGACCCAGCTTCAACCACCAGCTTCAAGGATGCCTGGGAATATTCAGAGAGGAGCCCACCTCTGGGTGGTAAAATTGGGCCCCGAGCAGGGCTGGACTAAGTTAAAAGGGTGGTCCTTGGAAGGTCAGGAGACAGTGTGGTCATGCAGGACCAGGCCGGGTTGCAACAGAAGGGATGGATCACAGAGTCTAGTTTCACCCAGAATTCAAGGTATCTCGGGAAGTCTGGGGACAGAGTGGTATGGCTCATCAATGAAGTACTGGAATGAACTGGTGATTCAAAGACAAAAGTGAAACCCAAGATAACCTTCACTTAAACAAATCACGGGTCCTTTCTCATCATAACACATGACTGAGCCTAACCACATCAAGAGATTTCTGCTTAAGGGTCAGTTTTGCTGCCAGATGAATACTAGCAACACGGCAACTAGCACCTTCCCATCTCTGAGCCACACTTGTCCCATCTGTGAGAAGCAAAGAGCCAAGTAACCAATCCAGTCCCACTCTACAGATCTTTCCATCCAACCCTGGTTCTCCAACTTCACAGGTGACACTGAGCAAGTCATTTCCTGGGAACCTTGGGCACCACATTATACCCTGAGAGGGCTGCAAGGTGACAAGTCTTGAAAAGCCCTCTCAGATTTGGAGTCTTCTGTTCTTGCCTGCTCAGAAGACCCGGGGCATTTATCTCACTGCTCTTATTAGATTGCACCTTGGATTACAGCTGAGTACTCATCATCCTTCCTATCCTGACTTCTCCTGGACTGAATGCTCCCCAAAGATACTAATTTTATAATTCTTAGCACAGACAATGGATGGACAGATGGTAGATGAAGAGGCAGAAGGGTGGATGGGTCGATGGCCACAAGATTAATCAGTGGTATGATGATGAAAAACAGGGCAGATAAATGGATGACAGGGAACTAGGGGATACTGGAGAACAGAAAAATGAGAGGAAAGACCCACAGACAATATCTCAGCCCCTCCTTTATCACCATAGCTCAGTCCTAGGACGCTGAGTACCCACTGTGATCAACCCCACTGTATAAATTCTTCCTGAAGCTTTCTGAAGCCCTTTCTTCAGGAAAGAGACCATAACATTCCTTATATTTCTGAATAAGCACATGAATTATAAGTGCCCATCATGCCTAATTAATATGCTGTGAAAAGAATATAGAATATGTGAGCACTTCACCTATTGCAAAGCATAACTCAGATCCAGAAAACCATGTCATGTAAAGAATAAAGGAATTAAAAAAAAAAAAAAACTGTTTCTAGATTATGTGGTCCATGTGATAAACACCGAATAAGAAGCTTTAGGTGGAGAGAAATACTTGCAAATGGGGAGTGCCAGTAACTAGATTTCCCAGGAAAGAGCTTTGAAAGACAGAAAGGAGTCAGGCAGGGGATGAGCCCAGAGCAGACTGGGGAGACACAAGGGCGGAAGGATGAGCATACTGAAAACTGCGTGATCAAGACCACGAAGGGCAGGAGTGTGCTGCAGGGTTGGGAGTAGCTCAGCAAGGGAAGTGCCAGGCGACAGTGCATAAATCTCTAGTCTTCTGCCTGTCCTAGGAAACACAAGGAATTCTTGGCATCTAGGAGTTTTAATTCTTGCCCGAAAAGGCATGAGGATGAGGCTGAATTCCCTGCAGCAGCAGAGAATGGTCAAGCAGCTCTGGAGCCAGCTCTGGTGGGGCAAGGCTGGGGATCGCTAATGCACACAGAGTACAATCACACCTCGCCCACAGCGCCCAGTGCTCGGGCTAGTGGGGCACCCGGAACCCAGTCTCTTTCTCCACTGCCAGTTTGGAGTTGCTAAGGTTACTTTCTCAACTGCCTAATTAGAGAAGCTGTCACTCTTTGACAAAGATCAGGAGGGAAGGGGAAAAAAATGAAAGCAGACATTTCATACTCTTAGGCAAGAAGAAAATAATATAGCTAGCTCCAGTCATAGTAACTCTGCCTGCAGCCAAAGAAGGCTGTGCTTACACCAGGACCACCCTGTGGCACCAGCCAGGAGAGCTGGGAATGGGCAGCTATTCTCAATTAACAGGGAGCTGCTGCCAACAGGGTTAAATGGGATATAAGGGGCTCCAGTGTTCTCGCCTGGAGAATTCCATGGACTGAGGAACTTGGCAGGCTACAATCCATGGAGTTGCAAAGAGTCAAACACGGCTGAGAGATTAACACAAGGGGCAAGTCGGGAAGAAAGGGGTTTTGTACCCATTTTGCCGCTACGGTCTGGTGAGTCTCGGTGACCAGGAAACATGGTACTCTTCTTAACCAGCAGGCTAGAACAAATTGACGCAACCTTTGCACCATGTCAGGATCCATTGTTTTGGGGCCGACACTACTGGAACCACAATGGAGCAGAAGCTCCATTGCTTCGGAAAGCATTTCTGGAGGAGAGCGCAGAGAGAGACATGGAAAGAGAGACGAACAGGAAGAGACCTGGGACACAGAGGAGAAGGCATGCTCCATGAGGTCACAGAATGCAAGATACCAGCTGACTATTTTCCTCTCTGACACCGAGGGCCCGTCACTTTGAGATGCCGGCTCAGTTCCTAAGCCACTGTGGGTCCCACGAGGATCCTCTGCTCTGTGGAAACCCACGTGTGCTGTGGCACCCTCCTTTGCCCAGCCCCTGCCCTCACTTCCTCTTTCTGCAAACACACTTCATCCTTGCCCAGCCAAGACTACTTTCTCCCTGGGGGAGAGAATGGAAGCATTTTCTGTTGTGTGCAAAAAAAAAAAAAAGAGTCCATTTCTAATTAAACTACTCGCCACAAGAATGGGAGAAGGGGCTTTCCTGGCGGTCTAGTAGTTAAGAATCTACTTACTGATGCCGGGGGGTGGGGGGCATGGGTTCGAGCCCTGCTCCTGGAACATTGTATATGCCTCGGGGCAACTAACCCTGGAAGGTACAGCTACCGAAGGCCACGACCCGAAAGCCTGTGCTCTGAAACAGGAGGAACCCCGGCACACCACAAAGAAAAGTAGTCCCGGCTCATTGCAACCAGAGAAAGCTCCTGTGCAGCAACAAAGACCCAGGGAAGCCAAAGATAAATAAAAAAGAATGGAAGAAGCGGAGGAGCACCAAGTCAGGCAGTTCAGGTTTCAGTCCTGACATCGTACCCAACTCACCGCGTGACCCTAGTCACTGGCCTTCTCAGGGTCTCACAGTCCACAACCTGCAGACCTCCTGGGCCGGGCTGGGGATTACACGAGAAAACAGCACCATTCTCCCGCCCAAGAAAACGAGCAACTCAGGGGCTGGATCTACGCCTTTTTCAAGAGATCCAGTGGAGCCCCTAGGAGAGAACCTGGTGTACAGAAGGTGTTCGGTTCAATAAATACTGAGCTCAATCAATCCTCGGAGAATTATACTACACTCTGTATTTCTTCATTCCATGTACATTTTTTGGCACCTAATAAAAATATGATCCCTGTCTTTGCTGAGCTTATAGTTGAGTAGAAAAGATAAACATAAAAAAATGTATAATTAAAATCTGTGACTAATTGCTACCAGTAAGAAGAGCTTATATATAAAACAGGGAGACTGTGCACATTTTGTTACTTTCTCTTTACATCAAGAGAAAAGATATTTCTGAAGTGTTAAATAAACCTTGGGGGGGGGGGGGCAGTAAATTAGCAGCATGGCTAACTTACCCATTGCTGTCAGTCACCTTCAGATAAGAATTTAAAAAAAACAACAATTATAAATAATAAATTTTGAGAAATTAAAAAACAGGGAGGCCAGCTTTAACCTGAGAAAACAGGAAGGTTTCTCTGAAGGAGCAACATTAATCGAGGATCTGAAGATTCAGTAGGAGTCAGGCAGACAAAAGAAGCAGAGCAAAGGTCCAAAGGCAGAGGGAGATTGTTTCATTAGAGGGATTAAAAGACACCCACAGGGATGGAGAAGCAGAACACCAGGAGACCGGCAGGAGGTAAACAGGGCTCAATCCAGAAGGTCCACACTTGAGCATCATTTCCCCAAGGCAAAGCCTTGCTCTGGAGGGAGATGCTGAGCACCGACTCCTCTGGGCATCCCCTGGGGCATGAGTGCAGCAGGTCAAGTGAAGGGCATCGTCTTTGCCAGGCAAGTCAGAGGCTGCTCAGGCCAGTCACTACCTCCCTGAAGCCCGCTCTCCTCTACCCAAGACTTAGATGCTCTGTTCTGCTGCAAAGGCCAAAGCTGAAGATGTTCCTGGAGATCACACAGTCCACTGGTACCCAACTGCATTTCATGGATCTCTGGGTTATAGAGAGATGTTTTAAGGACCACTTTAGGGGAAGAAGAAGGGAAGTCCCATTGGCCAAGGCGTGAAGCATCCTCACCCCTACCTGAACTGAGCAATTCTTCTCTCTTTTTTTTTTTTTTTTTTTTTTTTAACAGTGGGTTGCCCAAGATTCTATTTGAAGGAAAGCTTATGATGCTAAAAGAGGATTTGGAAAAGCACAGTGATCTTACAGATGAGAGTACCAAGGTCCCTGATGAGCACATGTGTCATTTTCGCTACCCAGCAGCCATTTTAGTATCAGCTCCTAGATTGACGTTTCAAAATATAGCTCTCTCCAACACGTACAACCTGGCAGGAATGTCAGTCCAGGTGCCCTCTTCCTCCCTAGTTGAGGGATACATATGAGGCCTCTGTGAGCCAACAGATGCTGAAGAGAGAGAGGCAAGGATGGATAACACTTGGAGCCCCTCTGTCCTGATGGAGACGCTCAGATGAGACTGGAGACAGGTTACTGCTCTCAGGATCCCCAGAGCTGCCCTTTCTGAGCCTGGGCCTTCAGCTGGTCCACCCCCCACACCGAGTCATCCGATAAAGTTCTCTATGCTTAAATAAAGAGTTGAGTCTGACTGCTTACAACCCTGATACAGCTGGAGGACGTATGGGGCTTGCTCGGGGCATTCAGGGAGCTAGAAACACCCCCAAGATTAGAAATCAGAGCTCTTCAACCACAGCCTGGGGCTGGCTCCCTGGATGGGTAACAATTTGCAGCTCCATTTTAACGAGGTCCTCAGTTCCTGGTATTCTGCCTTGTATTCCCAGCCTCTTTTCCGAAGTCTCATGCGGATAAAAAATACAGTTGCTTACCTTCCTCCTGATACCCTTCAACAGAGCTCACAGGCTGCCCTGCCCTCAGGGTCCCTCGCCATAAATCTGACATCAGTCACTCCTCATTGGCCATAAGATAATTTATTGAACATGCAGAGAAACAAGTACAGATATTATGCCAGGAGCTGGAACCCAAGCCAAACAAAAGCAAGATAAATTCTTAACTGCTTCCTGACTCTGCTTCTCCAGCTATGTGTGTGTCTTTCTCCCACCTAAGCAGGGATTAAAGGAATCCTTTGCAATCTCCCCTGCTTCAAAAAGCATCTGTGAATATCCTGTTTCTACATTGCTCTTCCCTTTGCTCACAACCTAAAGGCAATTTAATTTCCTATGTGAAAGAAGCAGCAGAGGGGACCGGCGTTGGCACATGGTGGGGGAGGGGGTAGGACTTTGGTTTCTCCTCTTTCAGCTTGCTCACTGACTACAGAGCTGTTTCCTACAGTAGCAGAAGTCATTCCCAAGGCACTTGAAGGAGATGAAACACATGCGCCTAATTGTATTATACTGCAGTTTGACCAAGCGATCACTAACTTTATTGCAGAGAAAGAAAATGAAATGACAGACAAATTTAACTCATCTATTCCCTAACCAAAACTCAGGACATCAGCTGGAGGGCAAAAGGAACAAGAAGGGAATGCTCACAGGTCATTGAGGAAATGATTTCTCTGTGTTCTATAGGAGTCAAAGGGGGTATGGGTCTATTTCATCTTACCCAGCTCCAGACATCCTCCACTTCCCCAGTCTTCTCTGCTTGCCATTCTGGGAGCAAGGAGGAGGGATCTGTTAAACTTGCACGTTTAGCCATTTATTTGTTCCCTCACTCCGTAACATTTACTGTAAGGATTAACTGTGGAGCAAATGCTCGGAGAAGCACAGTGCTGAACACAGTCCCTGTCCTTAAAAAGTCTTCAGTCTAGAGAAGCCAACATGGACAAACAGATATCCAAGTACAGAGTATGTTGGGTGGGCAGAGAGGAATTCTGTGTGGCCTTTGGCCAGTAAGAGAGAAACAGCATGGGTAGAGGCGAAGCTGGCGGGACCTCTCTGAGCAGTGGCTCTCAACCCCGGATGGATATTTGAATCCGTAGGCCACCCAAGAAGACAACAAACAAAAACAGCACAGTAATGCTTAGTTATCCTGATTTAATTAGCCTAGGGTAGCATCCAGGTTCGGAGAAGGCAATAGCACCCTACTCCAGTACTCTTGCCTGGAAAACCCCATGGATGGAGGAGCCTGGTAGGCTGCAGTCCATGGGGTCGCTAAGAGTCAGACACCACTGAAGCAACTTAGCAGCAGCAGCAGCATCCAGATTCTATCTGACCTTTATTTTTCTCTAAGTTAATAGACTTTCATTTAAGAGCAGCTTTAGGTTTACAGAAAAAATGAAGGAAAACTACAGAGTTTCTACCTACCTCTTCTACACGCACACACACACACACACAGCCACTTTCCATTATTTATATCTTGCGTTATTATGGCACAATTGTTACAACTGATGAGACAATAAATATCAAAGTCCACGGTGTACATTAAGGTTCATTCTCTGTGACCTGCATTCTAGGGGTTCTGACAGATGTATAATAACGTGCCCATTGCTACTGCAGCGTACACAAAAGTTTCCCCGGCATAAAAGGACCGGGAGTTCCACCTGTTTGTC
This sequence comes from Tragelaphus eurycerus, assembly GCA_935064755.1. Classification (NCBI taxonomy): domain Eukaryota; kingdom Metazoa; phylum Chordata; class Mammalia; order Artiodactyla; family Bovidae; genus Tragelaphus; species Tragelaphus eurycerus. The sequence continues at coordinate 4,607,330 of CAKXYN010000083.1, forward strand.
TTGTCCTCCCCCGCCCCCCACAAGCCCCTGACAACTGTTCTTCTTCTTCTACAGTTTTGCCTCTACCATAGCACATAACCTTTTCAGACTTCTTTTTCTTTTCAGCCTTTTTTGACTTCTTTAGTTTGTTGTTGTTGTTCAATCACTATGTCTGACTGTTTATGATCCCATAGACTGCAGCACACCATGCTTCCCTGTCCTTCACTATCTCCCAGAGCTTGTTCAAACTCATGATCAATGAGTCACTGATGTCATCTAACTACCTCATCCTCTATTGCCCCCTTCTCCTATCCTCAATCTTTCCCAGTATCAGGGTCTTCTGCAATGAGTCAGCTCTTTGCATCAGGTGGCAAAGTATTGGAGCTTCTGCATCAGCACCAGTCCTTCCAATGAATATTCAGGGTTGATCTCCTTTAGGATGGACTGGTTTAATCTCTGTGTTGTCCAGGGGACTCTCAAGAGTCTTCTCCAGCAACACAATTCAAAAGCATCTTCTGCACTCAGCCTTCTTTATGGTCCAACTCTCACATCCATACATGACCACTGGAAAAACCATAGCTTTGAATATACAGACCTTTGTCGGCAAAGTGATAGCTCTGCTTTTTAATACACTATCTAGGTTTGTCATAGCTTTCCTTCCAAGGAGCAAGCATCTTTTAATTTCATGCCTGCAGTCATGATGTACTACAGTTTATTTATCCATCATCCATTAATGGACAGCCTGGCTTTTTCCAAGTTGTAGCAATTTTGAATATAGCTGCTGTAAAAAAATTTATGTTCAGGCTTTGGTGTACATACAAGTTTTCAACTCATTTGAGTAAACACCAAGAAGTGCAAATGCTGGATCATATGGTAAGAGTATGTTTAGTTTTGTAAGAAACTGTCAAACTGTCTAACTCTTAGTTAAACTAATCTAAATGGTCTAGGGTAGACTGCAGATCCCAGCATTTTTAAAAGCTTCCCGTGTATTCTAATGTGCAGCTAAGGTTGAGTATCTTGGGGACCTTAGTTGGTGACCATGCATTTCATTACAAGCACAGCAGGAAATCACCAGGAATTTAAGTAGAGAGGAGGCATGATTTGATGCACAAGTTTATGAAGGCCTCCTGATTACATGTGAGAAGAACTTGGGAAGGGCTGGGTGGGGAGTAGGAGCGAGAATGAATCTAACAGTCAACATCACTAGTTATCAGAGAAATGCAAATCAAAACCACAATGAAGCAGCATCTCATATCAATGAAAATAGCCATTATTAAAAAGTCTACAAATAATAAATGTTGGAGCAGGTGTGCAGAAAAGAAAACCCTCCTACAGTGTTGATGGGAATGTAAACTGGTGCAGCCACTATAAAAACAGTATGGAGGATCCACAGAAAACTAAAAATAGAATTACCATAGGATCCAGCAGGTCCACTCCTGGGTATATATCCAGACAAAATGCTAATCCAAAAAGACACAGGCACTTCTGTGTTCACAGCAGCACTATTCACAATATCCAAGACATGGGAACAACCTGACTGTCCACTGAAAGATGAATGGATGAAGAAGATTACATGTTAATACATATCCAGTGAAATACTACTCTGCCATGAAAAATGCAATGATGCCATCTGCAGCAGTGTGGATGCAGCTAGAGATTATCATACTAAGTGCAAGTCAGAAAGACAAACATCACACGATACGACTTACATGTGGAACCTAAGATATGACACAAATGGACGTATCGACAGAGCAGAGACAGACTCACAGACAGACTCACAGACAGAGAGGACAGACTCACGGCTGCGGGGAGGGGAGGGCTGGGGAGGGCTGGAGTGAGAGGTGAGGGTTAGCAGATGTAAGCTCTTATCTGTGGAATAGGTCGATAACGAGGTTCTACTGTATTGCACAGGGAACTACATTCCTATGATAAATCATAATGGAAAAGAATACGAAAAAGAATGCATATATATAATTGAATCACTTTGCTGTACAGCAGAGATTAACACAACATTGTAAACCAACTGTACTTCCATTAAAAAAAAAAAAAAAGAATGACTCTGAGAGACCAGTTAGGAAGCTATTGAATCACAGGTCAGAGATGAGAGTAACTTGTTCTAGGGCTGAGACAGAAAGAAAACGGATGCATTCAAAAGATATGTTGAGGGGGGAATAAACAAGCTGTGGTTATAGGTTAAATCGGAGAAGGCGATGGCACCCCACTCCAGTACTCTTGCCTGGAAAATCCCATGGATGGAGCAGCCTGGTGGGCTGCAGTCCATGGGGTCGCTGAGGGTCGGACACGACTGAGCACCTTCACTTTCACTTTTCACTTTCATGCACTGGAGAAGGAAATGGCAACCCACTCCAGTGTTCTTGCCTGGAGATTCCCAGGGACGGGGGAGCCTGGTGGGCTGCTGTCTATGGGGTTGCACAGAGTCGGACACGACTGAAGTGACTTAGCAGCATAGGTTAAATACTGAAATGACAGGAAACAAAGAGAAATCCAAGGATTGCCAGGGCTATTTCGGATCCTTTCCAGAAGCAGGCTTATGTCTACCGTATGGACAGACACACAAGATGGCCATTTCCTTTCCTGTCTTCTCCCTTTCCCTTCATCTCCTCCTCTTCTGTCCTTCTTCTTCTTCATTTCTTTGTTTTGATCTTTGCTTTTTGGCTTTTTTTTCTTTTTTGTGGTGGGGGGGGGGGGGCGGGGCAAGAAATCCTCTTGACTCAAGGCCAATTGCTATGTTAAAGTTACGAAACCCTTGCAAGCTAATTGAGCATATGCCCTTAAGGTCAATCTCAAAGGGGCACATGATATTTAGGGGAAAAGGTAACTTGGCTCAGATGTCTTTGTTGTCAGTTACCGCCAAGGGTTGAAATTTGAGAAGAAATGATCTCCTAAGACACTTTATCATTCTTGCAAGTTTTCTTCTGAAACTCTCCAGCAGATGTTTCTAATGCCTTGAGGGGAAAAAAGCTTTAAAAAAGAGCTGATGGATTGTGCAAAAGCAGCAGAGGGGGTTGAGAAAGAGGAGCCCACCAGAGTTGCAGAAAAAGAGCTTTGAATATTTAGCAAAACAGAAATAAGACTCCCAGATCCTCTGAACCAGCTGCTCTCAAAAAACCGCTTCACACTGAAAATCAAGGTCACAGCCAAACGTTGCCACGATGGGCCAAATAATCACCGAGGCCTCTAAAGTCATGGAGGACATCTGGAATCACATTTGATGACAAGGCCAGGCAAGGAAGCAGCCCTCTGAGGAGGAGACAAGGCCTTACCAGGAGGAGGGTAGAGCTGCATCCTGCAAAACCCACCACACCTCCAGCCTCCTTCACCCCCACACTGCCTTGGACCAGAGGTAAAGACCAGAGACAAGCAATCCTGAGCTGTGCCTGGTGCCATGTTGGTCAACAAGGGGTGTGACCCGGGCAGGCAAACTGCAGTGACGTGTCCCTAGAGATGCTAACGAGAATTCAAGGCCATGGCCAAGGCCATGGGGAGCAGAGAGAGAGACTGGGAGAAACATGGAGATTCATAGAGGAAGACAGAGAGATGCACACACAGAGCCTGGCTGGGAGAGAGAAGGAAAGAGGCATTAAGAGCAAAGAGAGGTCCAAGAGGGAGGGGACATACGTACACTTATGGCTGCTTCATGTGGATGTTTGACAGAAAACAACAAAATTCTGTATAGCGATTATCCTTCAATTAAAAAATAAATAAATTGGGGGAAAAAAGAGTAAAGACACAGATCAGATCAGATCAGATCAGTCGCTCAGTCATGTCCGACTCTTTGCGACCCCATGAACTGCATCACGCCAGGCCTCCCTATCCATCACCAGCTCTCGGAAGTCACTCAGAATCACATCCATCGAGTCAGTGATGCCATCCAGCCATCTCATCCTCTGTCGTCCCCTTCTCCTCCTGCCCCCAATCCCTCCCAGCATCAGAGTCTTCTCCAATGAGTCAACTCTTCGCATGAGGTGGCCAAAATACTGGAGTCTCAGCTTTAGCATCATTCCTTCCAAAGAAATCCCAGGGCTGATCTCCTTCAGAAGGGACTGGTTGGATCTCCTTGCAGTCCAAGGGACTCTCAAGAGTCTTCTCCAACACCACAGTTCAAAAGCATCAATTCTTCGGTGCTCAGCCTTCTTCACAGTCCAGCTCTCACATCCATACATGACCACAGGAAAGACCATAGCCTTGACTAGGCGAACCTTTGTTGGCAAAGTGATGTCTCTGCTTTTGAATATGCTATCTAGGTTGGTCATAACTTTCCTTCCAAGGAGTAAGTGTCTTTTAATTTCATGGCTGCAGTCACCATCTGCAGTGATTTTGGAGCCCAGAAAAAGAAAGTCTGACACTGTTTCCACTGTTTCTCCATCTATTTCCCATGTAGTCATGGGACCAGATGCCATGATCTTCATTTTCTGAATGTTGAGCTTTAAGCCAACCTTTTCACTCTCCACTTTCACTTTCATCAAGAGGCTTTTGAGTTCCTCTTCACTTTCTGCCATAAGGGTGGTATCATCTGCATATCTGAGGTTATTGATATTTCTCTTGGCAATCTTGATTCCAGCTTGTGTTTCTTCCAGTCCAGCATTTCTCATGATGTACTCTGCATATAAGTTAAATAAACATGGTGACAATATACAGCCTTGTCATACTCCTTTTCCTATTTGGAACCAGTCTGTTGTTCCATGACCAGTTCTAACTGTTGCTTCCTGACCTGCATACAGATTTCTCAAGAGGCAGATCAGGTGGTCTGGTATTCCCATCTCTCTCAGAATTTTCCACAGTTTATTGTGATCCACACAGTCAAAGGATTTGGCATAGTCAATAAGGCAGAAATAGATGTTTTTCTGGAACTCTCTTGCTTTTTCCATGATCCAGCAGATGTTGGCAATTTGATCTCTGGTTCCTCTGCCTTTTCTAAAACCAGCTTGAACATCAGGAAGTTCACGGTTCACATGTTGCTGAAGCCTGGCTTGGAGAATTTTGAGCATTACTTTACTAGCATGTGAGATGAGTGCAATTGTGTGGTAGTTTGAGCACTCTTTGGCATTGCCTTTCTTTGGGATTGGGATGAAAACTGACCTTTTCCAATCTTGTGGCCACTGCTGAGTTTTCCAAATTTGCTGGCATACTGAGTGCAGCACTTTCACAGCATCATCTTTCAGGATTTGGAATAGCTCCACTGGAATTCCATCACCTCCACTAGCTTTTTTCGTAGTGATGCTTTCTAAGGCCCACTTGACTTCACATTCCAGGATGTCTGGGGAGGCCTTGCAAATAGCTGCAAAAAGAAGAGAAGCAAAAAGCAAAGGAGAAAAGGAAAGATATAAACATCTGAATGCAGAGTTCCAAAGAATAGCAAGAGGAGATAAGAAAGCCTTCTTCAGCGATCAATGCAAAGAAACAGAGGAAAACAACAGAATGGGAAAGACTAAGGATCTATTCAAGAAAATCAGAGATACCAAAGGAACATTTCATGCAAAGATGGGCTCGATAAAGGACAGAAATGGTATGGACCTAACAGAAGCAGAAGATATTAAGAAGAGGTGGCAAGAATACATAGAAGAAATGTACAAAAAAGAGCTTCACGACCCAGATAATCATGATGGTGTGATCACTGACCTAAAGACACAGAAGACAGAGGGAAAAGAGAAGAGGTTACAAATACTAAAGAGAAAGTGGGCATGATGGAAGACTGAGACTTCCCTGGTGGTCCAGTGGCTAAGACTCCGTGGTTGCAAGACAGGGGGCCCAGGATCAATCCCCGTTCAGGGAACTAGACCCCACATGCTGCAACTAAGCGTCCGCATGCCGCATCTAAAGATCCCACAAGCCGCAGGGAAGACTGAAGATCCCCGGGTGCCACAGCTGAGACCTGGCGCAGCCAGATAAATTTTTAAAATAACTAACTAACTTAAAAAACAAAACAAAACAGGAAACTGAGGAGGGGAAGAGAGAAGGAAAAAGCATGGGGCTGGAAAAGGAGAAATTACATCCCATTCTCATCCTATCAGTCACAGGACAGACTTTGCAGGAATCCCCTCTCGGAGAAACACCCATTAATCTTTCACGAAGCAAACATGGAAACTCAAACCTGTGCCTGGGTCTCACACGGGTCTGTCCACACCTGTCTCCCAGGAAATGAGAACTGCCGTTTTAGGACCCAGCTATGGGATGGGCCTGCTCTGGGAAGGGAGGGAGGTGATTAAGGTAGGAAGAAAAGGCATGACTGAGAAATGATCCATCAAGGGCCTGGAATTCCTACCAGTGAGTGTCATTAATGGATTAACCTAAGCCACTCTGGACTATAAGACGTACTGGGCTTTACAAAGGAAAGCTTATGAAGCAGTATTTTTGTCAACAAACTTTGGTGTGTCTTAAAAGTAAATTTCCATGAATTTCTTTCTTCAAAACTGAATGCCTCTGAGATTTGTGCTTACACAGTCTTGCCCAAATATCAGTTCTACTGACTTTTTTTTTTTTTTTCACCATGCTGCACAGCATGTGGATTCTCAGTTCCCCGATCAGGGATAGAACCGAGGCGCCTGCATTGGAAGCACGGTGTCAACCACTGGGCCACCAGAAAAGTCCCACTACCAACATTTATGTGATATCCATTCAATAACAGGCCCTGCATTAGGCATGGGGTACAGAGAAGGTAAGATTCTGTGCCTGCCCTCAAGAATCTCATAGGCAGTTCTGTATGCAACAGAATTTTCTGCAATGGTAGGCAGGTAGGCATGTTCTGTATTTGTGCTGTTCAATATGGTAGCCACTCTCCACTTGCAGCTATTACTTAAATGTAAACTAAGTACCATTAAGTAAAATTTCAAACTGAGTCCCTCGGCCAGGCTAGCCACATTCAAGTGCTCTACAAGCCACGCATGGCTAGGGGTCTCTGTACTGGACTATGCAGGCAGAGGATAAGACAAGACACGGATGTAAATATTTCTGTATAAGTGAGATGGCATGAGAGAGAGATAGGTTTCAGAATAAAGTTATTGAATCTGAATTAGGGGAGGAAGGAAAGAGGAAGAAAGAGCAAGGGTGGAAGTTTCCATAAAGTAACTTATGAAAGGTAGACAGTATTCCACCATCTGAAATATAGGAGAACCAGGGCATCCATGGTAGAAGACCAGCTTAAGTCACAGAAATGCAACTTTACTAGAGCTTGCTTTCTTTCTCTTTTTCTAATTTATTTATCTTCAACTGAAGGATAATTGCTTTACATACTGCTTTGGTTTCTGGCATTTATCGACATGAATTAGTCATAGGGATACATGAGGAACTTGTTGTCTTCTTGTTGTTCAGTCACTAAGTCACGTCTGACTCTTTGTGACCCCATGGATTGTAGCCCGCCAGGCCCTTCGGTCCATGGGATTTCCCAGGTAAGAATACTGGAATGGGTACCCATTCCCTTCTCTAGGAGATCTTCTCAACCCAGGGTTCAAACCCATGTGTCTTGCATTGGCAGGCAGATTCTTAACCACTAAGCCACCAGGTAAACCCAACCTGGTTTTCTAAGAGCCCAGTTTAGCTCAACTGTAGACAGAGGAACGGTGCAAGAGAAGGATAATTAAGGTGGGTTTGGTCCTCAGACACCAAGGAATTTGCTATTAATCCTGTAAGCACTAGGGAGCCAGTGAGGATTCTAAGCAAAGGAGAAATAACCTTTGGGAATGAGCTTTCAGAGCATCAGTTCAGTCCAGTCGGCTCAGTCATGTCCAACTCTTTGTGACTCCATGAATCGCAGCACACCAGGCCTCCCTGTCTATCACCAACTCCAAGAGTTTACCGAAACCCATGTCCATTGAGTTGGTGATGCCATCCAACCATCTCATCCTCTGTCATCCCCTTCTCCTCCTGCCCTCAATCTTTCCAGTATCAGGGTCATATGAAGTATCTACGGAAAGGGAGAAACTGAAGCAGTTTTGCAAGAGGCTGGGAGGGAGATGATGTGACATGGAGAAGATGGAAAATGAGAGAGAAGATGCTGCTACAGGATTACAAGACAGAGGGTTATACAGAAGCTTCGCTTTAGCCCAGATAAGAATGACATCTGAAAGTCTAAGTACTTGTGGAAGGCAGATCCCTACAGTCACATCTTGAGCCAATGTCTTTCCCGAGAAGAATCATCCGAGGGAGGCGAGCTTTTTCACTACCACTTGCCAGCCCATTAACCTATACTTCAGGATCCCTTTCCCCAGTGCCACCTCCACTGTGTCCCCTCATAAGCCACCAGGGGTGTATCATCCAGTGAGACTTGGGTAGGAAAGAAAAAAAAAAAAAAAAAGGGAAGCAGAGAAAAGAGGAAAATGAGATGGAGAGAAGAGGTATTTAAAAAACATGTGCTGGGGAAGTCAAAACAAATTCCCAGCCATTCCTGCTGGAGGATACTTTATGAGGCGAGACATCCCCAAAATGGGTTTTGAATTATGCTGTGCACCTCATAAAGCACGAGGAGTCCTGGCAGCCTGCATGCCCGCACTGCCCTCTCATTACCTGACCGACCCTCCCCGGCAGGTGGGCAGGCTGGGAGGCCAGGGCCACGCTGGAAGCCCAGCGGAGGTGAGTGAACTAGGCCCTGCATTCAGAAGCAGCCCCAGCCCCTTGACTTTAGCAAGGCACGGGCCTCCTCTGCTCCTGGTCTCCCTCTGTGCAATAAGAGGGCTGGTCTGGAGGCCTGAGGGCCCTGAGACTTCTAAACCTGGATGGCCTGCAGAGCTGGCTCAGAGATGGACAGACTGACAACGTGCCCCAGGAAAGCTGCGTGGGTACAGAAGACAAAGAGGACTTGCAGGGAATCCCTGCTCTCATTTTCTCCTGAGGGGACAGAAAGATCAGGTGTCCTGGCCATCGGTGAAAAAAAATTGATAGGACTTAATATTGAAAAACTACCCTTGAGCAAAGGGATATTTGAAATGCTGTGCAGGAAGTTGGCCTGATCTGGGAGGTGAGGGGCAGCTCCATCTTGCTCTGTATCCCATGCTGGGTCACTGCAGTATTTGAACCATAGTTTCCTCATCTGCTAAAAAAAAAAAAAAAAGAAGAAGTGTGGGATGCCTTCCTTAAAAAGATACCCAAAAGGAAGGGGGCATCAGTGACAATTGATGCCCCAGGAGGGATGATGTTCCTAGAGTCTACAGACCTGAGTTCCTGATACAGCTCTGGGATTCTGTTTGAGTGTGCCTAGTCGCTCAGTCCTGTGCGACTCTTTGCAACCCCATAGACTGTAGCCCGACAGGCTCCTCTGTCCAGGAGACTCCCAGGCAAGAATACTGGAATGGGTTTGCTATGCCCTCCTCCAGGGGATCTTCCCAACCCAGGGGTCAAACCCAGGTCTCCCGCATTGTAGGCAGTTTCTTTACCTTCTGAGCCACCAGGGAAGGCCATGAATACCAGAGTGGCTAGCCTATCCCTTCTTTAGGGGATCTTCTCAACCCAGGAATCGAACCAGGGTCTCCTGCACTGCAGATGGATTCTTTTCCAGCTGAGCTATCAGGGAAGCCCAGGATTCAGTTTAACCCTCTTTGAAACTAAAAAATGTTTTCCAGTTTTACTGAGATAACAATGGACATAAAACACTGTGTAAGTTTCAGGTATACATTGTGTTGACTTAATACAAGTATATATTGCAAAATGATCACCACCAGAGCATTTGCTAACACCTTCACTTCATCACATAATTACCACTTTGTTTTTGTGGTGAGAAAAACAGCACAAAGATTTACTCTCTTAACAACTTTCAAGAATGGCAATGGACTCTGGGACCGGGAGAGGGTGGGATGATTGGGGAGAATAGCATTGAAATATTTATAATATTATATCTGAAATGTATTAATTGTTCAAACTAAACACTATCATGTTACAATTTATTCATACTAGATGTTTGTAATGTTTCTGATAATCAATAAAAGAGATTCTTGATTAAAAAAAAAAAAAAGAATGGCAATACAGTATTGTGAACTCTAACCATCATGCTAAACAATAGATCCTTAGAACGCATTCATCTTGTAACTGGAAATGTGTAATCTCTTATCAACAACCCAATCAGTAATCATCATTCTAGTCTGTTACTAAGAGTCTGGCATTTTCAGATTCAAAGACTCTGATGCTGGGAGGGATTTGGGGCAGGAGGAGAAGGGGATGACAGAGGATGAGATGGCTGGATGGCATCACTGACTCGATGGATGTGAGTCTCAGTGGCCTCCGGGAGTAGGTGATGGACAGGGAGGCCTGGCGTGCTGCAAGTCATGGGGTCGCAAAGAGTCGGACGGGACTGAGCGACTGATCTGATCTGATCAGTAACAACATACACTATCTTTTTCTGCTGACTTATTTCACTTAGTATAATGCCCTCAAGGTCCATCCAACATTGTTGCAAATGGTAGGACTTCCTTCTTTCTCATAGCTGAATAATATTCTATTGTATGTATAAACCACCTCTTCTTTATCTATTCATCCTTTGATGGATACTTAGATTGCTTCCATATCTTGGCTACTGTAAATAACACTGCAATGAACACAGGAGTGCATATATCTTTTCAAATTATTTTTTTCTTCAGATAAACAGTCAGAAGTGGAATTGCTGGGTCATATGGTAGCTTTATTTTTAATTTCTTGAGGAATTTCCATGCTGTTTTCCATAGTGGCTACAAAGATTTACATTCCCCACAAAAGTGCAAGTGGGTCCCCTTTTATTCTTTAAATCAGAGTTTTGGGCAAAATGCTAATGACCCAACCCCTAAAATTTCTGTGACATTAATGCCTCTGTCTAAAACATATAAATTTCTAAAGCTTTCAGCTGGCCTGCTCTGCACTGACTGCCAGTTTAGCCATTGCTCTCCATTATTTCCATAAAACATCCTGAAGCTCCCAGGGCTTAGACACGGGCACTAGTCAGGTGTTTCCTCCCTAGTGTTCTTGGGATTTTGCTGACAGTGGAGATGTTTTTTTTTCTTCTTTTTTACAGAGAGAGGCAGTTTGTTTCCCAAACCCATTTATGTCTGTTATGTTTCTTATATTTCTAAAATTTCATGAAATATTGTACAGATTAAAAATTTATGAGCATCAAAAGAAAGTGGCTTCTAGAGGGACTAAGCTGATCTTACGATAAAAATAAGGAAAGTCACTTAAATATTGCTATTGTGTTAGGTCAGGTGTGACAACTATAAAAATTTAGAAAGGAATCATAAAACTCTAGAAGAATTACTTGGCAAGCATCTTTAAGTCCTCAGTCCCCCCTTAATGAGACCACCAATGGAGATCATATTCAGAGCATTATGAGCATGGCTTCTGCAAGAAAGATGGCACAGGACTCCAATCGGCTGACCCAGACTCAAAGGAGAAGGCCCGGGGCCTACATCAAATTGCTGGCAAAAGGATACACATTTATGAATTTTAAGTTAAAAAGGAAACGTTTAAGGTGCATTATTATTTTTTATGATTCCCTCCTTTAATAGACTTTTTCTATTAACTGACCAGCTGCCAATCTACATGGCATCATAAACGAGGGCTTCTGAAGAAGGCAACTCAATCTAAACCCAGGTAACCCTCTCCTGAATAGCCTGTCTCCTCACTCACATGAGAAAATAATTTAAGGAAGAAAGGAAGAACTGCTTTATCCATCATGTCAAACACTGTGCAAGAAAGACAGACATCCACCCTGGACTCATGACAATTGTCTCCTCTCTGGCTCCGTCCTGGCTGGGTCCAGTTTCTTCTTTTAGTTCTCCAGACAGAACAATTATTATCTGATTCTCTCTCTCTCATATGTACCTATATGTATCTATATGCATATGTATGTATTTATGTATATGCATCTATATGGGGATTCCCAGGTGGTTCAGCAGTAGAGAATCTGCCCGCCAATGCAGGAGACACAGAAAATGTGGGTTTGATCTTTGGGTAAGTAAGATCCCCTGGAGAAGGAAATGGCAACCCACTCCAATATTCTTGCCTGGAGAATCCCAAGGACAGAGGAGCCTAGCAGGCTACAGTCCATGGAATTGCAGAGTTGGACACAACTAAGCATGCATGCACTCTGCTAAGTCGCTTCAGTCATGTCCGACTCTGTGCAACCCCATAGACGGCAGCCTACCAGGCTCCCCTGTCCCTGGGATTCTCCAGGCAAGAACTCTGGAGTGGGTTGCCATTTCCTTCTCCAACGCATGAAAGTGAAAAGTGAAAGTGAAGTCGCTCAGTCGTGTTGGACTCTGAGCGACCACATGGACTGCAGCCTACCAGGCTCCTCCATCCATGGGATTTGCCAGGCAAGAGTACTGGAGTGGAGTGCCATTGCCTTCTCCGGCATGCACTCTAAATGTATACATATATGTATGTATATATAATACATATATTTGTATATATTCACATTATATATATTCATCATATATATTCAGTGTGTGTGTATATATATATTCACACTATGTATGTATATATAATCAAGTAGGGTCAGTTAAGAGAATCTTCTGACTGTGGCCTGGAAGAAATCTGCAAGTAGATTCTGAGACCTAAACATGCCTGGAACTGGCTCAATATTGGAGTCTCTCTTTAGGTGAAGTCTACAGCAACTCATACTCCCCAGATCTTTCACAGAAACCAAAAGTGCCCTAACAAAGAGATGGTTTCAATAATATCCCTGAGCTGCTTGCAAGAAACTTGCCAGATGACCTTGGACAAGTTGCTTTCTCTGTGGGAAATCTCCACAGGTGGCTGCGCAGGCACAGAGTTACTGCTCGTTTCACTAGGACCCCAGCAACCCCTTCATCATAATCACTTCTGGGGAATGAGATCCAACAGAGGAGAGACTTTCACTTTTTTCTCCATGTAATATTCCCGAATTGTTTGAATTTGTTATAACAAGCTTGTATTCCTTGTGTTGAAATCTAAAATTAAGGTTAAAAATTTAATAAGTATGCATGCACTCGTTGCTGGAGTCACAGATATTAAAGAGAGACGATGTCTAACTCGGGAAGTTTACAAGACTAGCGAGAGAGACAGACAATTAAACAATCACAATATTTCATGAAAACATGGACCACAATGAAAATACAAAGTGCTCGGGAGAGAACTGTTCTTGAGGGAGCCGGCAAAGTCATCTTGGAAGCAGCAAAGTTGCATTCAGGCTGGATCTTAAAATAGGGGTAGGGCTTCCCTGGTGGCTCAGATGGTAAAGAATCTGCCTGCAATGCAGGAGACCCAGGTTCGATCCTGGGGTCAGGAAGATCCCTTGAAGGAGGACACAGCAACCTCCAGTATTCTTGCCTGGAGAATTCTGTGGACAGAGGAGCCTGGCGGGCTACAGTCCAGAGCGTCGCAGAGAGTCAGACACGACTGAATGACTAACACTTTCAGGAGTTATGAAGCAAAAAAGATATTTTTTATTGTATACATTAAAGCAAATCTCACAATTAAGTGGGAAAAATTTACATTTTAAATCAATATTTTTGCTTCAGCGGTTGGGTCAAATCAGTGGTTCCCAAAGTGTGGTTTGAGATGAATTTGGAAGGCACGCGAACACCACACTTGCTTTTACAGGCTGTCTTCCATTCAGAGCAAGTTATTCAGGGGCTCCATTGGCGAGATTGACACAAAGCTTCCCTTTAAAAATAAATACAGCTAATCCCATTTACTACGTGACCTTGTGCAATTGACTTGATCTCTTTGAATGGCCATATCTTCATCGGTAATCTGTAGGTACTAAAAATACCCATGAAAGGGAATTTTTTTTTTAAATCAAAAAGCACAAGTGTTATTATCCCAATAGACTGTGAACTCCCTGCCTTTCTGTGCCCCCAAGGGACTCCACACAAGGTCTGGAGAATGACTGAATAATGACTCAAGGGCCCTCGCTCCAAACAAGGGGAGCTTAAGGTGAACCACAGGTTCGGGTGAACCGGCTGAGTCCAGGGAACGTGAATAGAGTTCATCATCCATGCCAACCCCAGTAGATCCCAGTGACTGATGGGGGCTTTGCATTCAGAAGGCACCTAAAGTCGTGATTTAGTTGATTAGCAATGTCTGATCACACACATTTTCCATTCATTCATTCCTTCATTGAACAAATATTTACTGAGTGCCTACTATGTGACAGGACAGCTCTAGACACCTGGGATTCCAGTAGTGGACAGGGCTAGAAGCTTCTTCCTCTTTCATGAGGTATCTTATGCAGCCCAATATTCCCCAGCTTACTGAAGGAGAGATGAGTCTGACAATACTCAATGCTATATGAGTCCCCCAAAGCAACTGTCATTTATGAGACCTTAGGACTTCCCTGATGTGTGCAGTGGAGAGGAATCCACCTCTTAACACAGAGGACATGGGTTCAATCCCTGGTCCAGGACGATTCCACAGGCTGGGGAGCAACTAAGCCCATGCACCACAACTACTGAAAACTTCGTGCCTAGAACTCACACTCTGCAACAAGAGAAAGAAAGTGAAGTCACTCAGTCACATCCAACTCTTTGTGACCCAATGGACTGTAGCCTACCAGGCTCCTCCATCCATGGGATTTTCCAGGCAAGAGTACTGGAGTGGGTTGCCATTTCCTTCTCCAGAGGATCTTCCCAACCCAGGGATCGAACCTGGGTCTCCGGCATTGTAGGCAGACGCTTTACCGTCTGAGCCACCAGGCAGCAACAAGAGAAGCCACTGCAAGGAAGAGCCCGCACACGTCAACAAAGCCACTCATCTCAACTAGACCATGTGCAGCAATGAAGACCCGGCACAGGCAAAAATAAACAAGTGAACATACGAGGCCACAACAAGTGAATGGCAGAAACAGGACTAGAACCCAAGGCATGCGCCTCCCAATCTAGCACAGTTTGGAATTTAGCAGGCTTGCCACACCTGCTTGGCTCTCCAAGGTCTGCAGCTGCCCTTTCTCAGCCACCAGACTTCCCAGCTGGGGTCTCTCTTGGGGAGGGGTGGCCTTCTCCACCCCAACCAGGAACAGGTGAACTGGGGCCATTCTCCAGAGGGTTCTGCAGTTTGGAGAGATGCTTCAGATGCCAGGAGAATAAAGAGGAGAAACGAAGGGAGGGAGGGAGGGAGGGATGGTAGGCATCCAGCTATCGGCAGAACAGTAATTGGTTACTTGGGGTCGTCAGCTTCTCCAGTCTCCCTCCCTCGGGGAGGCGAGAGAGAAAGTAATTGAAGAAGGTTCCCTAACAAATTAGTGTGAGACTGGGCTGGAAATCCGAGTTGCACCTGGGTTCAGAGTGGAGGGTTTGATCTTCAGACGCCCCAGAAAGGACGCAGAGATGGAGGGAGGGAGGGAGTCAGCTTTATCCTGCTGCAGCAGCTTCCAGCCTCAGAAGCTCCTAAATGGAACCTTTCTCTTCCTCCTGGGCCCCTGCTAAGCAGAGGGGGCTGAGAAGACTCTCACATACCATGGGCTTTAATCTCATCACATGAGAAAGGAGGGAAGCCCAGAAACTGAAAGGGACTTGACCACTGACACCCAGCCGAACTGGGACCAAACCCCAGGATTCCTGGCTCCTAGGCCTGATCACTGGATGGCCCAGCCCCTGGCTCCATGAGGTCTTTACTCACAGGATGTCCTGGGGATTGCCCTAAACACACTCCAGCTGCAAATGAAGCAGGGAGAGGATGTGTGCTAGGGATTAAGGTACAAGTCTGTTTATTTCTGTTTGTGTAACAGACATCTAGGTAGCATCTGCTGATCTATATGCTCTACAGACTGTAGCTCTTGGAATCCTGATAGCAATCTCCTAATAAGCAACCCAGTGAAGTGGGTCCCTGCAGGGTGGTACAGAATATCACCCGTCTCCCTCCCCATGTGCCGTTCATTTGGTCAGAAAACATCTACTCAACTATGCTTTCTATAGTTGAGAAGACCAAAAAGATGAACAAGACACATTCCCTACCATCAAGGAGCTGTCAGATAAAGGTGTTTTATTTATTTATTTTCTTAAATAAATGGGACTAAGCTATGAGGGGACAGTGTACCAGGCAAGACTTCTTGGGGGAGGTGATATTTGAGTTTTATGAGCAAGGGAGAAAATGAAATATGAACTCAGAAAAGAGGCAATTTTAAAACAAAACAAAACAAAACAATTTAGATTGTGAAAAGGAATCAGGATTGTCTCTTAAGAGCAATGAGAAACCAAGGCTTTCAACAAGACAGTGACAAGATCTAATTTGTTTTTTGGAAAAGATCACTGTTTACTGTACAGAACAGGGTTGGCAAACTTTTTCTGTAAAGCAACAATTAGGAAATATTTTAAGTTTTGCGGCCCGGATCCTCATTGTTGCTGCTACTCGACCCTGCTTTGGCAACATGAAAGTAACCAGACAATACATACCTGAGGGTATGAGTGTGACCATGTTTCAATAAATCTTTATGGACACTGATATTTGATATTCATATAATTGTTACATATCATGAAATCAGATCAGATCAGTCGCTCAGTCGTGTCCGACTCTTTGCGACCCCATGAACCGCAGCACGCCAGGCCTCCCTGTCCATCACCAGCTCCCGGAGGTCACCCAGACTCGCATCCATCGAGTCAGTGATGCCATCCAGCCATCTCATCCTCTGTCGTCCCCTTCTCCTCCTGCCCTCAATCCCTCCCAGCATCAGAGTCTTCTCCAATGAGTCAACTCTTCGCATGAGGTGGCCAAAATACTGGAGTTTCAGCTTTAGCATCATTCCTTCCAAAGAAATCCCAGGATTGATCTCCTTCAGAATGGACTGGTTGGATCTTCTTGCAGTCCAAGGGACTCTCAAGAGTCTTCTCCAACACCACAGTTCAAAAGCATCAATTCTTCGGCGCTCAGCCTTCTTCACAGTCCAGCTCTCACATCCATACATGACCACAGGAAAGACCATAGCCTTGACTAGGCGAACCTTTGTTGGTAAAGTAATGTCTCTGCTTTTAAATATGCTATCTAGGTTGCTCATAACTTTCCTTCCAAGGAGTAAGCGTCTTTTAATTTCATGGCTGCAGTCACCATCTGCAGTGATTTTGGAGCCCAGAAAAACAAAGTCTGACACTGTTTCCACTGTTTCCCCATCTATTTCCCATGCAGTGATGGGACCAGATGCCATGATCTTCGTTTTCTGAATGTTGAGCTTTAAGCCAACCTTTTCACTCTCCACTTTCACTTTCATCAAGAGGCTTTTTAGCCCCTCTTCACTTTCTGCCATAAGAGTCGTGTCATCTGCATATCTGAGGTTATTGATATTTCTTCCGGCAATCTTGATTCCAACTTGTGTTTCTTCCAGTCCAGCATTTCTCATGATGTACTCTGCATATAAGTTAAATAAACATGGTGACAATATGCAGCCTTGACGTACTCCTAGTCTTCTTCTTTTGATTTTTTTTTCCAATGATTTAAACAAGTAAATGGGTTTGCAGACCATACAAAAAACAGGCAGAAGCTAGACTTGGCCCATGAGCTATATATCAAACAATATAAAGAAAGGATAATCAGAAGAGGTATGAAGAGCAGTTAGGAGATGGATGTAACAGCTCAAGGGAGCTTGGACAGAGGTGAGGCAGTAGGACATTATGAGAGGTGAAGACGTTTGAGTCATTTTAGAAGTGAAACCAACAAGGTTGGCTGACTGAGAGAACGAGAGGCAAGGGAAGGGAAGTATCGAGATGATTTCATCGCTTGACTAAACCAGAATGATACTCTGGTTTTCTGAGATGGAGGAGATAGGGGTTCAGGGAACAAAGCGTTCACTGGTAGTATACTCCCTCACAGCAGAGACAGAAACACAGGGTTCCTGCAGGTTGCCAGATAAAATACTGGCTGTCCAGTTAAATTTGAATTTCTGATCATCGGAGAGTCATTTTTAGCATAACTATGTCCCAAAAATTGCATGGGACATATGGGAGGTAGTTATACTAGGCAAGTATTCATTGTCTGAAATTCAAGTTTAACTGGGCATTCTGCGTTTTATTTTTTGCATTTATTTTTGTGCACAGAATATGCCAACCCTACCAGGGGGGTATGAGCATTTGGTAGGGGGAGGGGGAAGGAGAAAGAAGAAAGAAAATAGAAACCTTTACCTAAGCCTTGGAGGAAAAGGAGAAGACTCCTCAGAAGAGGTCATGGCTGAGCGAAGTCTAGGAGAAGGCAGGGAGCAGGAAAAAACGCTCAGCAGAAGGAACATTTCCTATCTGGAGTCAGTTAGGGGGAATATGCCCGGTCCCCCCTGAAATCTGCCAGTCCCCAGTGAGGCTAGAGCCCCAGATGCCACCAGGTATGTCAGGACGTGAGCCTGCAGAGGTTCCCAGGGGCTACTGCACCCAAGCTATCCAGGCACATAACAAGAATTTGGTACATCTGTTAAAGTACAGATTCCCAGGCCCCTCCTGAGCGCCTCCGTAGGTCTGGAAGGGAAAACCTGGCTTCTAAGGTGATTCTGATTCAATGGGCTTCCCTCGTAGCTCAGTCGGTAAAGAATCTGCCTGCAATGTAGGAGACCCAGGTTTGATTCCTGGGTGGGGAAGATCCCCTGGATAGGAAAAAGTGAACTAAGTAATATAGGACCTTTACCACCGACAACCCCCGACAACCCCCGGAAGACTACGCAGTCGCTGCTGGCTCTGATAAACCAGGTAATCAGAGCAGAGGCAACAGAGAGCAAGCCTACAGCCTCCCTGGGGCCTCCTGAGGAAGGGGGCTCGGTTCCCTGGAAGGCAGCATGGTGTCCAGCCTGTTTGTCCAACACCCCTCGGGGCTCCCCAGCAGTCCCTGGGCATCTGGCACCTGGTTCTCTGGGGGTGCTGTCTCTCAGTTACTGCAAGGAGACCAGCTGACTCCATGCCTCTCCAGGCCACCCTGCCCCCTTCCCCCTCCTCCGCCCACAGCCACCACTGAAATGATTCCCCCAAATGCAGCTATTACTGTGACTGGAAATCTCTTTACTGCTGATTCTGCTAATGGAAATGTTCCTTCCCTTTTCGGCTGCTTGCAAAGCCACTCGTGACTTCCCCCCGGGTGCCTGAGAGCAGGGCTTTGTCAGCCAGCTGCCACCAGAAGGGAGAGGGCTCTGCCCGACTCCCCGCCTCCCTCCCCTGCACCCACCTGCCTCAGGCTCAGCCTCGCAGCTTCTCTGGCCAAACTGTCCTCACACAACCCCGGAGTCCCCCGTTCCCAGGCTCCCGGAGAAGGAGCAGAGATCAATGGTCAATTTCATCCTTTTTCCGCCTTGCTGCAGGAGTGGAAAGAGGGGGAAGGGAAAAGGGAATTTGCATTCATTATTTATTCATACCTCCACCTCCTTCCATAAAAAGGATTCCAGGTGGCTAAGAGGCACGGAGCACAAACTGTGCCAGACGCCGAGCTGGGTGCTCTGTGCGCACCATCTCCGCAAGGATCTTACGGCTTTCGTGTAAGTAAAACTGAGCACGGAGCCGGGCCTGGACTACAATTTCAGTGATGGGGGGGGGGGGGGAACACTCCAAAAATAATGATCGCAGCCACTTAGAGGACTGACTGCCCTGTAACCTTCACATTTTCATGGGCAGAGACTCAGAGACGTGGCAGACCGAGTCTACAGTCAAAACGCAGTGCCGCCAGGGCTTGACCCCAGCGCTTTGGGTCTTCGAGCTGGCATACCCCATCAGAGGAGCTGGCCTAGAGGAGGCTGGATTTTGCTGAGGCTTAGCTGTGCTACATGAGTGCTAGGTCACTTCAGCTGTGTCCGACTCTGCGATCCTATGGACTATAGCCTAACAGGCTCCTCTGTCCATAGGATTCTCCAGGCAAGAATCCTGGAGTGGGTTGTCCATGCCCCCCTCCAGGGGATCTTCCCACTCTAGGGATCGAACCTGTGTCTCTTACGCCTGATCTACATAGGCAGGTAGGTTCTTTACCACTAGCGCCACCTGGAAAGCCGTTGGCTTAGCTGTGGAACCCTGAAAAATGCACTTATTTTTGCTAGGTAAATGAGGGTATTGGGCTGGATCTCAAAGGCATTCTTTGAGCCAGTTCTAATATTTTAGGAGAACCATACACTATTTATTAGGATTTTTACAGCATCATATATAAATATTATATAGATCCCATATGTATAGATAATACAGAACAAATTTCATAATTTCATATCCAAGGCGAGAATATTAAAACAGCACAATACTGCTAGAAGTACTAAGGCAACAAAAGTCAACTTGAGGTGAAGGGGAGAAATGACAAGGAGGTTTATGGAGTCAAACTGGGGCTGCGAATCAGACAACAGAGAATTTCTAGAAAAAGAATGTAGAGCTTCTCTAAGTTCCTGGAAGGCCTAGGCAGTAGGTCCCCTAGTGTAACAGTACGTCCAGCAGAAGGTGGAAAAGCCCCGAGAAAGGAAGTAGACGGGGAAGGAGGAAGGAAAGAGGTAGAGAGCGGGTGGGGAAGGAGAAAAATCTAGAAGGCACAGCAGCCTCAGAACTTGCTCTTGGAGTAGTCCAGCGGTAATGAGGGACATAGAGAGAGAATGAGACACAGCTCGGCGCCCTCCTGGCAAACCGGCAAGCCCTGGGCGATGCTGAGTCAGCTCCTGGCAGCCCAGAAACAAGGTGTGCCGTCCCTCGGGCCTGAGAGGCTGTCACACCTGAAGCTGCTCGATAAGAAACGTCTGCAACTTCTTGGTAATGAGAAGAGAAAGAGATAAGAAGTACAAGGTTGTCGAGGAGCTGAAAACTCAGGAGCACTGCTAGTTCTGTGCCTCTCTGGAAAGGCAGAGAGAGCACGGGGTTTGCAACCAGGCAGACCCGGGACTGGACTCAGCTGTAGGACAGCCGTGTGATCCTGGGTATGTTCCTTAGCTCCTCTGGGCCTCCACGGTCACCTCTAAAATGAGATGAGTCCTAGCTGTCTTTCAGCACTATGGGGAGGAGGAAATAAAATAACAGATGTGCCAGCCCTGCATCCAGGACATAGTTGCTGCTGCTAAGTCGCTTCAGTCATGTCCAACTTTGTGCAACCCCCTAGACGGCAGCCCACCGGGTTCCCCCATCCCTGGGATTCTCCAGGCAAGAACACTGGAGTGGGTTGCCATTTCCTTCTCCAATGCATGAAAGTGAAAGTGAAGATGCTCAGTCGTGTCCAACTCTTAGCAACACCATGGACCGCAGCCTACCAGGCTCCTCTGTCCATGGGATTGTCCAGGCAAGAATACTGGAGTGGGTTGCCACTGCCTTCTCTCCAGGACAATACATAGTAAGTGTTCAATAAATGGTCAGTCTTTTCATAGTCTACCTCATGCCAGAATGGTAAAGTCCGGAATACCAGCTCCCCCTACCCCAGTGGCCTAAGGTGGGAGGAAGACACATCAGACTTGGAGTCAGGAGACTAGACTTTCCCTGAGAACCGTCAGTGGCTCTCTGCTTGGCACAATGCAAAGGTGCTCATTCATTACCTGGCTTCCGTGATTCTCAAGAAAAGGTCTTCCCTAAACCCAACTCTCTCTTCTAATCAAGTGGTCTCCTTACTCACCCTACAGACACTACTCAGAATGATAAGGAGGCAGAAGAAGGTAGAGGCAGTAGCTGCAAGACTCAGAAGAGGGAAGGTTTCACGGAAGAGGTGGCATTTCAGCTCAGCCTGAAAGGAGAAGCGGAGTTTCAACATCGCTCCAGTTCTACACAGTGCGGATTCTGTGATGAGACTTGGCAACCCCAAGTTTCCAGTCATCTAAGATCCCTGAACACCTAGGATGTGCCAAGCACAGGGTGAGTCACTACAGCCCCCGGGATGAAGGAGGGATGTTCTGTGCCTATGGAGATCCCAAACGAGCAGCACAAGACAGACAAATCCGTGAGCTCAGCTCTCCTTCTGCCCTAAGCCACATCGATGCTCACCTGAACAGTCTCCTAGAGATCTTCCTCTCCCATCACTGCCCTCTGGACAGCAGCCTGAGCAATTCCTTTAAGATAGAAGTCAGATGGGGATACCTTCTGGCTTAAAGTCCTGCCTGGCTCTCCATGGGACTCACAACAGACGCCCAAATGCGATTTCCTCTCCCGTCCTTCCCGCCCACTCCCACTCACTCCACTCTGGCCATGCGGGCCTCCGTGCCAGCCCTTGAACCCTCCAGGCGTGCTCTGGAGTCAGGTTTGTGCTGGAGCCGTTCTCTACCTGCAATACTCTTCCACACATGTGCTTGGAGACACTTTTGTGGCCCTCAAGTCCTAGTTCAACCCTACATTCTCAATAAGCAATCTTTTGACTCTATAAGCCATCTTTTGATTCTATGTAATATTAAAACCGATTTCATTTCCAAAATGTCCATTTTCTTTTTTCCATAGAATCTATCACTTCTCACATACTACATAATTTTCTTATGTATTATGTTTATTTTTATCATCTTCTCCCCAACAGACATACACCTACACACATGCGCGCACGCACACACATACTTGTGGATAAGAGCTCTCTCAACACAGGGATCTAGGTCTCCTGTTCTCCCATACATCTTAAGCACCTGGAACAGTTCCTGGCAAGCTCCAGGTAGTTCTAAGGGACCAGCCACTGTCACACCCAGTGTTTATATCACTAGTGGGCACCAAGGCCCAGGGTGTCCAACTTCAGTGCCAAGAGGTCAGGAAAGGCTTCAGAGGTAAGTTGATATTTGAATTCAGCCTTAAAAGGCAAGAATTTTCCCAGGGCCTTTGGGACAGAGTTATAGAATAAGGAGGAAGGGGTCTTATCACAGGATAGTCTGAGCAGAGTCTGATCATGAACCTTGTAGCTCAATCAGAAGCTCGAACTTCATTTTAAGAATAATGGGGAACCAGCAAATTAGGAGACGACAGCCATGATCAGGTTTGGGCTTTGAATGAAATCCCTGTCTCCAAGTACAGAGGATGGATTAGGGAGGATAAGACCAGGGGAAGAGAGACCAGGGAGTTGACAGCTGAAATTGTAGTCAGGAGAACTGTTGAGATCTGAGGCTGCCAGCGGCCTGACAGCAAGGATTGAGCAAGGGTGCCTTCTCAGGTGAAAACCCTAATAGTCTGTAACATACAACATCCTTGTCAATGTTTGACTCACAGAGGGGCTGCCTGCATGTTCTAGTATGCCAGTAAGGAAGCTTTCAATCCCGAATCTTACTTTGGGTAGTCACCACCTCCCTCCCAATCCAAAGAGAAGTCTTCATGGGGTGGGGGTAGGGGTGCTGTTGTCCTAAAAAAAAAAAAACAAAACACTGTAGACATCAGCGAGGAGCCAGGGAGAGGAGAGCAGAGCGCAAGCGATGGGGGATAGAGCCGGTCCTGCCAAGCACCGCTGCCGGCCTCCTCCTGGGGCAGAGATGCTGCAAGCTCTGCTGGGAGGAAAGACAAGCCAGCTCTCTCTCTCACGATAGTTAATCTTCTGTTGCCACTAGCTGGTCAGTATGAGAACTTGGGAAAGTATCAGTTTTGCAAAGGAAGCGTCTCTATAATGCTGCTCCACTTCAAGGTTAAACCTGGCTTTCTTTTCCTGGTAAATAGGCTTCTGCTTACCCTCACCAGTAGCTAGACTGAAGAGCCATGAGGCTCCTCCTTCCCCCAGCACAAAACCCACCAGCTCGGACCCTCAGGAGAGACTAGAGCCAACCAACTGGACAGCTGCGCAGGAGAACAAATTCAACTTCCCTAGAAGGATCTCTTCCTCCTCAGATATTTTAGGTTTGGTTTGCTTTACAGGAAGAGGAGGAGAGTCTTGGGGTACCTTATGATTGTCAACCAAGTTGCACACCTGAGACAGATCTAGCCCAGACCCACGTGTCAGTGGTTAGTGTGATGAAGGACACGAACTGGGATTCGAGACCACTGGGTTTAAGTTTGAACAGCTGGCCCTTAGGTAGGCTTCTTCCCATGTCCGGGCTCCAGTGTTACCATATAATATGGAGGGGGTGGGTTCAGTGCCCTCTGAGAGTCTGTGATGCTGTGAGCTCAAAACTGATGTTCATGGGACCAGTCTTCATGGCTCCACTCAAAGAAGCCACTGCTGTTCTCCATCGTTCTCTCTCCCCAGCATATTCACACCAGCCCACGGTAGCCAACGTCTAGTTTACAGCCAGGCAAGGAGGTGAGAAGCAGGAGGCTTTGCCTGCCAGAGGCCTAGTCAAAACTACCACTGGACTTGCTGTAAATTAAAATTATTGAATGATCTTGCAGCCTGAAGGCCCCATTCAGGAAAATGATGCAGCTCTGGATTACAAAAGCTTGCAGAGCCTCCTGACCCCCAGAAACAGCCAAGCTGGACGGTCTTGATTCAACCTGGGCCTCTGAGAGCTAAAATGGATCGTCTTCTCACCCTGCCCCAGCACACTCTCCGTAACAAGGTATAATGGTCCCTTGCTATCCACGGAGAATTGATTCCAGGACCTGACCTGCTTCCAGAAATCTAGGGATGTGGTGGTCCTTTATATAAAATGGTGTAGTGCAGTCAGGTGGTTGAATCTTGAATGTAAAAACTATGGCCAGAGAGAGCAGATTGTACTTTTTGAGGGCAGATAATACACCTGTCTCTGCCCTAATTATTAAACAGATTTCATCAGATTTGAGCTGGCAAAGGAATGGAGACAGAAAGAGGGAAGAAAGTGGAAAGTGGAGGGGAAAAAACTCAGATCAGAGGCCACTGAACCAGCCCCCTTATTAACAATGTCCCAGAAACCTGGACCATCACAGCAGGATGGGACCTTGAAGTCTGAGTGCTACTGAAATATTTTAGTGATAAGGGGCCTGGAGGTTAAATAATATTTTTTAAGCATAGCTTTGTTTGAAGACATCAAATTCACCCTCTGATCCACCCCATCTCTCATCTCTCCCTTTTACCCATACAGGGCGGGGCGGGCCGGGGGGGGGGGGGGGGACACTGGAATTGATTTTAATGAATATTCTGTGGTCAGAAATCTGTACAGAAAGCCCAGCTTATTCTATTTGTTTTTTCTTCCCACTTAATGACTGGTATCAACCTTCAGGATCAAACCAGAAACCAGAAAGGGCAGATAGCCTCAGTGCCTCTGGTACCTTCCCCCAAATGCCTGCCAAATAATTGTGTGGTGCCTTGCTTGAAGGCTTCCTCCCATGAGAACCCTGTCATCACTCAAGGTCAATGCTTGGTGGTCCAACACAGCCTCCTGTCATGTTGCCCTCCACACCCTTGGTATTTGCACCTTTAGGACATTGCTTAGAACCAGACAGAAAAAAAAAAAGTATTTGCCTCATTCTCTGTTGAAATTCAAGTTCAAAGGCAATTCCTCTGGCCCTCTGTAGGCTAGTGGACTGTCCGAGGGCTAACCTCCCGTCGCTAGCAGCCCCTCTATCTTAGTGCCCCGTCCCTCGGTCCTGGAGGTTTTTCTCTTTTTCCGTGTCCAGTTTTGTCTGTATTTTAAGGAATCGTTGTAGAACTGACCAAGCTGGCATTTCAGAGCTTCTTCGTCTTTCCCTCAGGCCGATCAGCTTCCTGCAAGGAGCATCCTTTCAGGACAGTACTTCAGGACACTGCCAGATCTACTCATGCAGAGCCTTTTAAAGACACACTACTGGATGGTCTTCCTTCTCAAGACACCCTCCCCCAAAGACAGAGCAATATTCTTCACCTGTGTGACTTATAACACAAGCAAATTAGTAACAGATGCTGGCAGTGAGCGGTTTACTCAATTTTATCTCTTTTCCCCCTTTCACTGATTCAAGGCTGGTGGTAAACAGTCCAGCCCGGCCACTATCAAGCACAGGAAGAAGGATGCCATTTCCCTGCTGGTGGGCATGAAAAGCTAAACCCACAGGCACACTCTGGGGCTGCCTGGGGGAGAACTGAGTGATGCACCTGTTCGCCTCAGAAGCCCTGCACTGACAGTTGTCCCTGTTCGAATTCTTTCTTTTCCATGGGTCCTTCCTGACACCCCCATGCTACCAGCAAAGAAGAGGAGAGAGTGAGAAGCAAGAGCAGTTAAGTCAGACTTACAGAGCAGATCAGGGCACTTCAAGTTCATAGAATCTTTACACCAAAGGATTATTTTAGGGCTCATCCACCCACTCATATTACAGCATGAAAGAACTGAAGATCTGGGAATAAGTGACTTGTTCAAGGTCACAGTGGGCCACAGCTGAGAGTTCCAGGTCCCAACAGGCATCAAGTCCCCAAGCTGTACTGCAGCATTCAACGTCTCCCCCAGCCCATCCTCCATGGCTCATCCTGTTTTTTCCTGTCCAGGAAGTGTCCCCAGCTTTTTCTGAGTCTCACGAGATATCTTCCCTCCTTGATGTTACAGAAAGTGTCCTCTCCATTATCCCCTGGCACCACTGCATAGGATGCCCTTTGACATCCCATGAGTCATGAAACTTTGAGCTGGCAGGGTCATTGGAGGTCATTTAACTCATGCCTCATTCTCACACTCTTACTTCAGCACACCAATGCAGCTAAGTTCCCTTAGGAAAGGTTCTTGTGTTGATCGTTGCATTTCTCTTCAAGGCTCTGCTCTATGCCCTACATAAGTGTAACCAGCCCCTCGATGCATATTTGGCTCAAGATGGCTTGAGTTTAGCAATTACCAAGAATGTAGGTGTCTGGTGGACTGAGACTCCAGTCCCAGGTCTGCATTTACTCACACTGAGACCCTGGACTAGGCATCTGACCTCTCTAAAGAATGTTGCCTAATCTATAAAATGGTAATCAATTACAGCAGTGCCCCCTCCCCTATATTCCACGTGAGTAAATAATAAAAGGCAAGAGTAAAGCTCTTTGCACCACATTAAGGAGCAACAACTATCTGCTATTCCTTGATCAAGTTTAAGGAAATTCACTTTATCGGTGCCACCAACTCAGACTCTAAAGAAGAGGCCCAGACACAGAAACCTGGGGAAAGGGAGGTATTTCACCTCTGAGAGAACTTCCACCTACATAAAGCAGGCTGGAACATGAAGGGAAGATTAGAAACACGGAGAAGAATAGACCTGGAGAAAAGTCTTTTATGTCTGGGCACTCCCAATAATAGAGCCAATAGCTCAAACAAGAGAGGCAGAATGGAGGGAGGGCAGGCCAGGGATGCCACTGACTTTGGTGAGTAAGGATAGTAGAAACGGTGTACAGATGAACTTGAAGGTCCCCCAACTGGACTGGGAGTAAAGTGGGAACTCGACCTTTCACCTTGTTCACCCCCGCCTCCCTTTAAGGCCAGAGACAATTTAGCACCACCAGCTCTGGATCCACAACCCTGAGCACGGCCCAAAGGCTTTGGCAGACACTACCACCCCCTAGCGGTGGCTCCACACACCCCACTATCGGCAGATTGAGCATTTACCGACTTTGCATGCACATCTGTGGCACATGGCATCTTCAAATCGCTCGAACTGGCAACCTAAGAGTGAAAGACGCATTCAACTCGCCGGAGACAAACACGAGACAACGATGGTTAGAAGGTCTGAGGACAGGAATGATGGGATGGGGCTGCCTGGGGACCCTGGGGGTGATATGGCCATAAATGACTCATAGTACCTCCCCGCCTCAGCCCCTCATTTTCAGCCAGCTTGGCCCTCCCAGAGCTCATTGTACACTCCGTGTTTACACGCAAACAGTGGAAGACCAACACAAACAAAAAGCCCACGTCTCCCTACACAGCTCCTGCTATACTTGGCCATCTGGCGACTACCTCGCTAGCCAAATCCCTGGCAGGAGTGCCTTGAGCTGCCAGTCCAGGGCGCTGGGGGAGGAAGAGGAGGAGGAGGGGGGCCCTGAACCCCCAAAGGGCTCAGAGCCACCAAGGAGGACGGCGCCCCAGCACTCCACAGCAGGCAGTCTCCACCGGGCTCAGCCGCCTGCGTCAGAGAAGGCAGAAGGCTCCAAGTGGAGGGTACCAGGAGTCTCTCGGGCTGAAGCATGGGTCCTGGGGGATTTGAGTCTTTCAGTTCCTCACTCAGCCTGCCCCAGGCTCCCTGGCATTCATTCCCTCTTGAAAGTCAAAGTTTGAAAAGGCAGGGGCTGCCAGCTCCAGGAATTCTGGGATGACTCCTGTACCTGGGTAGACCCGGTCCTCACATCCGAGGGGAACCGGAATGCTCTGGGTTCTCACCTCCAAGTCATGCCATACGCAACCAGGAATGTTTCCCCTTCCCCTCTCACTTGAACAGCTTTTTAGGGGGATTCCCATTCCCGACCTCTCTGGACAACCCAGAGTAGAGAGATTAGGAGTCTGGAGGGAGAAGGTTGGGACTGGAAGTGTAGAAGGCACACCTTCCATTTCTCTGCAAGGGCCCTTCCCTGCCTGGGGTCGCAGGAGCCCAAGATTAGCTCTTCAGCGTAAGGAACGCCAGCCCCATCGCCTTAGTGGAAACGGGCATCCCACAAGTGCACGTGGGAAGGGTCACTGGGGTGTGCAAGCATGTGTGTGAATGTGTACGTGTCCACGCAGGCTTGTGTATGCTTGAATGTGTGTGTGTGTGTCGAACGCCAGACACGCCGCGGCGGGAAGTCCCCCTGGGAACCTGCAAGGCGGTCTCCCGCCTAGCATCCCAGAAAGCATGACAGGCTCAGGTTACAGCCAGCCTGGGAGAGCCCAAGGCACAAACTCAGACCACGAGAGGGCCTGGCACTCGCTCACATCTTCAAAAGGCAAGCAGGAAAGGCATTGGGTGGAGGAGTCCGGTCCATTGATTACTCTTTGGGGGTTCTTGGGCGAGCAAAGAGTTAACCTTAGAGGTTCAAGCCCGGATCCTGTAGCCATGTGACCTCGAAGGCCCACCCCGAGTTGCCTGAGCCGAGCCGGACCCCGATGAGGCCAAGGACCCGGGGACTGGGTGTCTGGAGTCTGCGGCGAACCCCAGCGCCTTCCCGGAGCTGGCTTTGGCCAGACTCCGACAACCAATCGCACCCCGCGCCCCCAAGAGGGGAGGGGAGAGAGAGCGATGAGCGAGCGCGGGAGAGCGAAGGGGGAACAACATTTTTGTAAACGCTCTCCGAGATAATTAAGCTATCAATTACCCGGGTGGGAATCAGCTGTGCTTCCCGCAGCTCCACGGAAGGGCCGACTCCTCCGGGATTCGCGCCGGGAACCAGCAGGCAGCAAGCTGCTGGCGAACTTTCTGATTAACTTTTCCGTTTGAGCCCCCACCCCCACCCCTTGCCGCTCTCCTCCCCAGGTCACACCTTTAAGTTATTATTATTAGCGCAGTGAGTGAGCTGCGAGGACAAACCTGCTCTCCGTTGGGAGGGGTTAGGAAGGCGAATGCGACAAGGGGATAGAGGGAGAATCAGAAAGTAGAGACCTTGGGTTCTGAACCCCAGGGCTCAGACACCGCTCAATCCTCCCCAGCCCCATTTCACGGATGGCTAAAACTGAGGCCCAGAGAAGGGAAGCGACTTGGCCAAGGTCACCCAACCCACAGGGAAACCGAGTGTATGCGGACTGAGGGATTCTGCATGGAGCTACTGCGCTCCGATTGTCTAGAAAACCTATCCCGAGGAGCAGAGCCAAGAACTCCTAGGCGAGAGCGAGGGGGCGGTAACCGCTGGCGGCCCACGGCCGTGCCCGGAGAAGCAGTGGGCGGCTGGACCCAGACCTGGCTTGCGAGCGGGGTTCACCGCGGCCCCTAGCGCGAGTACTCGCATCAGCTGGGGTCTCGGCGTCCCGGATGGACCGCAGCAAAGCTCAACGTCGGCACTGAGAGACGGACCCCACTGCGAGAGGGCTGGCACGCCCCCCGGCTCCCGCCACGCGCTCATCCCAACCACCTGTACGCCCTCCGGGCCCCTCAGCTGCCCTGACTCGACCCCAAGCGGGGCAGCCCGGGGCGGGAATCCCCAGGGCGCCGCCACCCGTCCGGCTTCACTTAGGGGCTCCCGGGACCCCGCGAGTCCCGGCGCCAAGCCTTACCCAGGGTGAAGAAGGGCAGCTCCGTGTTGTCCAGGTCGTCCTGCACCGCGACGCGCCCCGGCAGCTCGTTACGCACAAAGAGCAGCAGGCGCGACTCGGCGGCGGTGCCCGCGGAGCCGGCGGAGCCCGGGGACGCGGCGGCGGCGGCGGCCCCGGTCCCGGCCCCGGCGCGGGTGCCGCTCCAGCCGATGTCGCTCTCCCGCAGGGCAGGCAGCGTGGACACCGTGACGGTCTTGAGCCGGCAGGGGCTGTCGGGCTCCCGCGAGGCGGCGGCGGTGGCGCCGGCCAACAGGAGCAGGAGCAACAGCAGCGGCGGCGGGTGGAAGCCGAGCCTCAACCGCCCCCGGAGCCCCGCGCTGGGGCCGGGGCTGCGCCGGGCGCCGGCGGCGGCCATGGCGGGAGCGGCTGCGGGGCTGCGGGCGGCGGCGGCGACGGTGGCGAAGGAGGAAGAAGAAGCGGCGGCGGCGGACGCCGAAGCGAACCGGGGCGCCGGAGCTAAGGAGCCGTGGGAGCCGCTCGCCAGCAGCCCCCAGCTCGGGGCTCCGCCTCCCGACCGGCCCTGGCCCGCCCCGCCGCGCCGCCTCCCCGGGCCCCGCCGCCCGCCCCTTTCGCTGGCTCTCCCTCCGGCTCAGACCCGGAGCGTTTCGGAGGCTCCGCCCGGCCTCGTGCAAATCCCACTCGCCCCCCCCCGCCCCCCCCGCCTCCCCGCCCCGCCGGCGCCCGCCCCCTCGCCTTTCCCAGGATCCACCGATCCGCCCCGCACAATATTCTTGAGCCGCAGCACCCCTCTCCAGATTCCTAAGATTCGGGGACCCCGGGAGCTCCCCTAAGTCCACCTAATAACCCAGCTCTCCCAGCTTCACCCCAGCCCTCGCTCAACCCGGAGGCTGCACCTGGGGGCGCGCCGTAACCCAGCCTCGCTCCAGGCTCCGCCTTCTGAGAGGCAGGGGGACGCCTCTGGCCGGCCAGGACTGAACTCTGTCTCCCGTTAAGCCCAATAACAAGTCCTGTACCCTTTCTCGAGTCCCGGAAATAATTACTTGTGGTCTCAGAGCCCCCCTCCCCACCCGCTTGCCCACCACCCTGGCATTCATTCTCCCACCACTAGGACCCCACCTCTAGCATCTACCCAGGTCTCGGAAGGGGCACCGACAGCTGATGAACTCCCGCCTCTAGCCCCCCGCCCCGCCCCCTAGACGGACCCGGGCAGGATGCTCTGGCCCTCAGCCTGCGCCCGGCGAGCCAGCGCTTCTATTCTGGATGCCTGCTCCTAGCGTGGAGCTGCTCTACTTGGCTGCTCTGTGTGCGAAATTCCTGAAAAGGATGCGGGGTAGGGACCTACTACTCCCTCGGCTCCTGGCTCCCAAGGGCTCCTATATCTACTGCCTGAGTCCCAGTAGAGGGGTCTGTTCACCCACTCTTCACGCCCGCACCCGTCTTTTTTCTCCCAGATTCTAGTTGAACTGTAAACCGAGGTCCTCAGACACAGGGCAACCTTTTGGCCCCGGGTCGGTTCTCTCTGACCCACATACCTCGGATCCCCCAGGGAGTCATCCCGTCTACAGGGATCTGAACCTCGAGGAGTGCTGCCCCCACGCCTCCACTCCCCCCCCCCTTTTATTCATCTTTCGTCTCTCTGTTCTCTCTTTCATCTCTCCAAATACACATTTCATTCTTACTTGTCTTGACTTTAATCTTATAAATGCTCCTTACCTATTATTTGTGAGCCATTTCCCATCTCCTGGGGTTTTTCATTTTTGGCCTGTCTGTGCTTTTGGTGTGGTCTCCCTTAGTCACTTCTCTCATCTTGGCTGTCCCCTCTTCTGCCTCTTTTCTCCTTCCTGTCTTTAACCCTTCATAGGAATGGCCTTTCTCCCTCTCCCATCACATTTTATTCACTTTTTTTTACTTTGAATAAAGGGAGAGGACTGAAAAGAAAGAAAAAATCAAAACCTGTGCTGTGACCTTGGACTTAATTATACTGTTTAGTAAGCATTCTCCAAGTGCTGGACCTGTACCTATGTTAACTTTTATCATAAACATGCTCTAGTGAGGTGGGTATCATGATTCCCATTTTCCAGATGAGGAAACTGAGATCAGGAAGTCAGGGAGGTAAAGGGACCCCCCCCCCCCAAGGTTACACAGTGAATGAGCACAAGAGCTGAGATCTGAACTCCAAGCTCCAAAGCTTTGGCTGTTTCAACTGAATCACACTGTCCTCAGTGACCTTGGGAAAGCCCACCCATCAAAGATATTGTGAAAGGCATATCTGCGTGAGCACATTTGGGCCTTTTTCAGCTCAGAGGCTTGTAAGGTATGCTTCTCCTGTCTCAGTTTACTAATCTGTGAACCTGGCGTGGGGGTGGGGTCAGAAATCTGGCCTTTCAAGTCCTCAGATCCTAAACTGTCTCCTGCTGCCCTGGTGCCTGCTCCAGTTCATTTACTCCTTCAAAATATGTCACCCTGGCTCCCTCAGTCTCTCCTTTGTACCCTTACAATCCGCCACTATCCTCTGCAATGGGGCTTTCTGATTTTCTATGCCCCTTTCTTCAAATATGCTGACATAGTCCATTTATAGAAGTGCACACCAGGAAAAAAGGGCTCCCTTATGTAAGGCAGAGTCTGTGCAAGTCCTTCATGGACCTCTGGTACAAAGGCCTGTCGAAAGAGACCAACACTTTCATTCATTCATTCATCACTGAATATCTAGGGCTCCTACCAGCACTATAAGGAGATCCAGAGATGGATAAACACAACTCCTGCCCTTGGAGAGCTTATAATGTTGGGGAGGGAGGTGTGGGGATGAGAGTGAACAGAAATATCTCAGATACCAGGCAGGCAGGCAGACGTGTGTTTCTTTTATCAGGTGCTCTGAAACACGTGCTTGGAGAAATCAAAGCTTCCCAGAGGAGGTGGCAATGAAATTGAGCCACGTAGGTCTAGCGGCATGGGAGTGGACATTCCAGGTTAAAGCTGGCATTTGGCCTTCCTGGCAGCTGCTCAGTGTTTGAGTGGGTCCCTTTCCTAGTTTAGAGGTGCTTTACTCTCTGAGCCAGAGTCCACTTCCCTTGAAGAGGCTACAATTTCCAGCTACTTTCAGCTTCCCCTGCAACTAGGGTTGAGCACGTGACTCAGAATTCACCAATCAGATTCACCCACGCCAGATGCTGGGAAAGAAGCTAGAATTAGGCAGAATCCAGTTGGGGACCAAAGTGGTAACAGGTGGGGCAGTTACATCCAGATTTCAACATTAGTGGAAATGGTTCTAACACTGCTGCTTAGAGCACACTGTCATTTGGTGTCAAAAGTGTGAATTACTCTGTGGTACCCAATGGTACCTGGCTGCAGCTACAATAGCTCCATCAGCCATTTCTGTGATGTGACTTGGAGCGGTGCTCTTGACTTCACGGACTTCAGCCCAGATCCCATGCCCTCCTGGAGATTCTGAGTAATATCACTACCGAATTCTGTTACTGCTTAAATGATCAGAAGTGATATCTGTTGCTTGCAACTAACACCCCTGACTGAAAAGAGAAGGTGCCAACCAGTGGAAGGCACCAAGGGCAAAGCTCACAAAGGGAAATAGAGGAAGTTCTTTAAGGGGGAGGTGAGATTGAAGTCGAGACAAAAAAGGCAGGCAAGGGATTTTCTGTTCATGTTGAGGAGGACCCACTTTATCTAGTAGGCAGTATTGAATTGGCAGCAGCTACAGGAAAATAAATTCATACTTCTGAGCACATAGTCTGTAGCTTCAGAACTTTATGCTGAACATCAATGAATGATGATAACAATTCCTGCCTTCTGGTGGTAGTGAGACTTCAGCAACTATTATGCAAAGTGCTTAACATAGTAGGTGCTCAATAAATTATAACTTCTGTTTTGATGTCTAATCTCAGCAACATCTGGAGGGAGGCTTGTTATCCCCACTTGATAGAGTCAGAGTTTGAGGCTCAGGGAAGCTAAGGAACTTGACTGTGATCACGCAGTTACCAAGTGTTGGAACTCACATTTGCATGACTCCTAAGTCCTCACTCGGAGAAGGCAATGGCACCCCACTCCAGTACTCTTGCCTGGCAAATCCCGTGGACGGAGGAGCCTGGTAGGCTGCAGTCCCTGGGGTCGCAAAGAGTCGGACACGACTGAGCGACTTCGTTTTCACTTTCATGCATTGGAGAAGGAAATGGCAACCCACTCCAGTATTCTTGCCTGGAGAATCCCAGGGATGGGGGAGCCTGGTGGGCTGCCATCTATGGGGTCCCACAGAGTCGAACACGACTGAAGTGACTTAGCAGTAGCAAGTCCTCACTGTCTCTGCAGCAGCACACCACCTTCCTGCCCCAAACCCCCACCTACCCTCAGGATGCTAGGACCCCCCTGTTCATACACTGATGCCCTGTCTTGTGGTCACTGATACCCCTTTTTTTTGCCCTTCCCCCTCTTGCTAAGTCACAGTTCATTATTGATTTAATTAGTTACAATTCATGATTGATGTAATTTATCCTTCTCTAGGGTCCTTTCATACCCCCATCTCTGACTCCAGTGATCTGAAATTCCTTTTCATTCTTCCTAACCCCTTCCAGCACCCCAGCAAATGTTTCCTCTTGCTTCATCTTTCATATTTCATATTTGCCTTTCTAGGTTGATTTGTAACTTTTTTTTTCCCTTTCTTTCTTCCCCACCTTACTGTACTCTTATATTTTTTTTTAACTTCATCTAGTCAAAGCTATGGTTTTTCCAGAAGTCATGTATGAATGTGAGAGTTGGACCATAAAGAAGGCTGAGTGCCAAAGACTTGATGCTTTCAAGCTGTGGTGCTGGAGAAGACTCTTGAGAGTCCCTTGGATGGCAAGGAGATTAAGCCAGTCAATCCTAAAGGAAATCACCCCTGAATAGGACATTGGACAGACTGATGCTGAACTCCAAAACTTTGGCCACCTGATGTGAAGAGCTGACTCAGTGGAAAAGAACCTGAGAATGGGGAAGATTGAAGGCATGAGAAGGGGATGGCAGAGATGGTTGGATGGTATCACTGACTTCATGGGCATGAGTTTCAGCAAGCTCTGGAAGATAGTGAAGGACAGAGAAGCTTGACCTGCTGCAGCTCATGGGGTTGCAAAGAGTTGGACACAACTGAGCGACTAAACAAAATTCATACCATGTGACTGAGACAGCCTAGCGTGGCCAAAAAAGCAGAGACTGCAGAGACACAGGCTTTGGTTTATATGTCATCTCTGCTGTTTCCCTACTGGGTCAAATTACTCAATAATGCCCCTATTAGATCTTATTTGTGAAAGAAGGAAAGACGTACCCATTTCTCAGGATCATTGTGCAAATTAAATGAAGTCACATGTGTGAAAATGTCTAGCTCATATGAGGTTCTGTTAGCGTTATAAAGTAAATCCAAACATCTTCTGGTATCTTGCTCCCTGTTTTCCTCTTCGGCTCCTTGTGTCAAGATCCTCTCCACCATCACGTGGCTCTGGCCAGATGCACCTCTTTCCTGTTCCTGGATTGTTTCAAGCACTTGTATCCCCAGTATTTTCCCAAAGGCTCTTCCTTCTGCCTGGAGGGAATGCCCTTCAGACCTCCCTAGTGACCTTTCACTTAAATGTAAGTCTTAGTGAATAAAGCACTTTCCTTAAGATAACTAAACCCCCAATCTAAGCGAGCCCCTCTCTGACTTTCCTGTTATGTCCTTTCATCTCTCTCTCTTAATATGCACTCACTACGTATTTTTAATTATTGTCCATTTATTAGTAGATTTTCTTTTTTAATAATTCTATGTGATTGTTTATTTGGGGTTGTGCTGGGTCTTCCTTGCTGTTCGGGCTTTTCTCTAGTTGCAGCAAGCGGGGGTTACTCCCATTATGCTGTTCAGGCTTCTCATTGTGGTGACTTCTCTTGCTGCAGAGGATGGGATCTAGGGCACGTGGGCTCAGGAGTTGCTGCTTCCACCCTCTAGAGCGTAGGCTCAGTAGTTGGGGTGCACAGGCTTAGTTGCTCTGAGGCAGGTGGGATCTTCCTGGATCGGGGTCAGGGGTGGAACCCGTGTCTCCTTCACTGGCAGGTGGATTCTTTACTACTGAGCCACCAGAGAAGTCCTAGTGTACTTTCTCGATGCATCTCCCCCTCTAGACTGGAAACCCCAAGAGATCAAAGTCTGTGAGTGTCTTTGCTTACCACCCCAGGCTAGCCCTGTGGCTGACATAGCGTAAAGACACAAAATCAGTATTTTGTGAATGAATGATCACCATTCATTGACTTTTTACTTATAAGACAGGAATTAGAGTAGGCACCAGCCATAATTCTGCAGGGAAAAAGGGACCCATCCTTTTGGTTTTCCACAGTGAGTCGTCTGTCCTTCCTTCTCTCTGTTTATTCGTCCCTCCTTTCCATCTTTCCTTCTGTCCTTCTTCCCTCTCTGCAGATTTCCATGATCCAAGTGATTTCTTTTCAACAGTCTTTCCTCGGTAAGCTTCAGGACGCTGTCTAGGACACAAACTCCAGTTCAGGAGGAGAGCTTGTTACCTCCTGCTCCATCTCTACTCTATCCAGGCTCAGTCTTCCATCGATCCTCTTCGTACCTGCACGTGCCCCCGTTTGTTTCTTGGGCCTCAGTCACGGCCCTCTCTGTAATTCATAGCGTCCTTTTCATCCTGCCTTGCTCCCTGCAGCTCGTTGAATCCATTGATCACTCAGCGCACTGTTTCCTTTTTTCCTTTCGGCCACCTCCCCCCAGACACTCTCCTGTTTTAGGTCTGCCCACTCTGGCCCCTTAAACCATGTTTAGCCCCATTCCATCAGCTGCTATAGGAGCAGTTACAAGATGAAGGCCCGTGTTGGGGCTTTTCCTTTCATTGTTGATCTCGCCAAATTAGACCATTGTAAATATTTCTTTTCTTTTTTTTTTTTTAATTTTTCTTAACTTTACAATATTGTATTACTTTTACTATACATCGAGATGGATCCGCCACCAGAATACACGTGTTCCCCATCCTGAACCCTCCTACCTCCCCCCTTCCCACACCATCCCTCCAGGTCATCCCAGTGCTCCAGTCCCAGGCATCTGTTATAGGGCATCGTACCTGGACTGACTCGTTTCAGATATGATATTATACATATTTCAATGCTATTCTCCCCAATCGTCCCACCCTCTCCTTGCTTCCCTGGTGACTCAGACCCTAAAGAATCTGCCTGCAATGTGGAAGACCTAGGTTCAACCCCTGCTTCTTTGACTCAGAAACCTCTCTTCGATGTAAGCTCAAATTCACTTCTTTATCTCTCAGTCGTTGGTTATGGTTAATTCTAGTGATGAACCTGTCCGAGCCTTTATTTTCTTTAAGTTGGGTGATGGGAAGCTTGAGTGAACCAGCAGGTATAAGTGGAAGCACCCAGTACTTTCTGGCACATAGTAGGTCCTCAGTAACACTAGCTTGTTTTCACCTCCAAATATCTATTTGGTCCTTCTGTGACCCTTCTATATCTTTGCTTCCATCCCTCCATTTCTCATCTCCCTTTTCAGAACATCTCCACTCTATCTCATTTAGAGTGAGCTTTCACCATTGTCTCTAACTTATCCTTCATGAAAAATGAAAGAATATTTTAATCACCATTGTCTTTCTTCATTTCTACTTGCATCTGTTTGACTGATTTCTGCTTCAACCCA
Organism: Tragelaphus eurycerus; assembly: GCA_935064755.1. Classification (NCBI taxonomy): domain Eukaryota; kingdom Metazoa; phylum Chordata; class Mammalia; order Artiodactyla; family Bovidae; genus Tragelaphus; species Tragelaphus eurycerus. The sequence continues at coordinate 4,644,814 of CAKXYN010000083.1, forward strand.
GGATTTCTCTGACTCTTTCCCTTAACGATTCTCAAATTTATTATCTTTTTCCTCCAACTCATACCTTTCACTACCTCCCACATTCTCCGTCCCCAGTCCTCTAAATCAACCTCCTCTTGTTCCATGATTTACTGCAGTCATTTCAAATCCTTCTTACATCATCTAGCCAAAATCTCGCAACACTCCTTGAAAATCTCTCTTTCCTCCTTCATCCTTTTGCATTTTTTTCTCGAGTTCACTCATCTCTAATTCATCCCCATCATTCATTTTCTTGTGCCCAAATCCCTGCACCTCTTTGCCTACTTAATCATTTCACCTATCCGTGTTTCCTTCTTCCTGTGTTACACTCTTCATCTTTCATCATTAACACATACTAATGGGTGATATTCCCCTGCATCTTTTTTTTTCCTTCCAAATCTTACTACTGGTGTATTTGCAGGATCCTCTTTCTGGATTCCAATGGCTTTTCCTGTCTAAGACCCTGCTTTAGATTTTTTTTTTTTAATTGGAGAATAATTGCTTGCTTTACAATATTGTGTTGGTTTCTGCTACAGCAACATGAATCAGCCACAGGTAGCTGCTTTAGTGTTTTTAAAAACCTTGAAATATCTACTCTATATTTACTCTAGCTGAACTGTGAACCTGGGGCATTAGAGTATATATTACTAATGAAAAGTGTAAGTTTTATTCTCTGCTAGTGAGTCCCAGGTCATTTTGCTTCCTGCAGGACATTGTACTGTTACATTTTGAATGGTGAAGGTATTGGAAGCATAGAGTGACTATTTCTACAACATTTTCTGGGTGCCTACTATGAGGCGCAAAACATTTTTTCTTATTTAATTCTCACAACCATCTGTGTGGTTGCAATTGTTAATCCTGGCTTTACATAGAGAGAATTGGGAACACATAGAAAACGTGCTCCCTGCAATCTGCTGGGCAATTTACGTTGAATAAAGTCCTTCCAGTTTATTTGGGTTGAAATTCGAAACTAAGCCCCTCAGGCTGAGGGCAAGGGAAGACCAAAGAAAGAGGCTGACTACCCCCCCACCCTAGACTGTCAGGCGGCAGTGCTAACAAGACCCAAGGCTTGCCTTGGGTGCTGCAGGACAGGTCGATCTTTGCATCTGTCTGCCAGAGTCTTGAAAGTTTGCATAGAAGTCTTAACAGGGTTCAGTCACATACACCATTCAGCTTGTCTCAATAACACATTGCTCTCTCAAGGCTGTGTCCTTGACGTGGTTCTGGGAACAATGCATGAAATGTATTAATACATTTCAAAAAGAGGGAAGGCGGTTGAGGAGCCCAGGTCCAGCTTTCAGGTCAACTGGCAGTGACGTCTTTTCCACGACCTCCTCCAATAAGACAGTATAGTTTAAGGGTCAAGAGTTCCCATACTTTTGGAATGGGGATGCTAACAACCACTTTGCAAGGGTGTCCTTTGATATTTGTCTCCCTATTAACTTACAGTCTCTCAGTCGTGTCCGACTCTTTGCGACCCCATGGACTGTAGCCTACCAGGCTCCTCTGTCCATGGGATTTTCCAGGCAATAGTACTGGAGTGGATTGCCATTTCCTTCTCCAGGGGATCTTCCCAACCCAGGGATTGAACCCAGGTCTCCCACATTGTAGAAATCCTGACAGTTTTGTCCTCTGATGCCTGGCATGTCTGAGGTCATCAATGATAACTTGTTAAATGAGTGAATGGATGTTAAGAGAATAATCTTTTGCATAAGATGACACTGGTTTTGAATTTCAGCTCTGCCATTTAATACCCATGAGACCTTGAACACAATAGGGAGAGAGCAGACCTTTATCTGCTCTTTATCTTTAAAGACCTGTATCTGCTCTTTATCTTTAAAGACCTGTATCTTTAAGTTTGTTGAGGCATGCGCTTGCATGCATGTTGTTTTTAATTTTTAAGTAATCTTACTTAGCAACCTTTAGAGTCAGGGAAACCAGGGCTCCAATTCCAGCTCTCTCAGTTGCCAGCTTTGATGTCATTTAGTCATCTCTTCAAGTATCACTTTTCTCATCTGTACAGTGAGAACAATGCTGTCTCTCTATTATACTCAAGGACAAACGCTAGGTTGGTTGATGATCTAGGGGTGAAACCCCAAGATGGCCTATTTTCAAGTCTCCTGTACAGTTTATTACAGCCGGGGTCCCACTGCTCTGACTCACAGCTCCATGGCCTCCTTGCTCTGTTTATCCCACCATCTTAGGGAGCTTTCTGTAAACATAACTCCAAGGGCCTTTGCTCAGATGCATCTCAGGGATATGGAGGACATCCTCCACTCCTGACCCACTTACCAAGCTGTATTTGATGACAATTGTCTGAGAATCTGCAGACTCAGCAAAGCGGGGGCTCTGCAGGCTCTGAAAGTCTCCTGAAGGTCCAGATGCCTTCCTTCTCTTTTAGGGAGGCTCTCAGTGAAATCTACTGGAAGTCCCTCATTTTGGCTCTAGGCACTATACATAATACATATGTACTTTTCTTTTTTTTTTTTAACTGAGACTCTGGTTTACAAACAGAAAAATAAAAACATGTTTAAACCCCTAAGAGCCCTTTCTTCCTTTCTTTATTCTTCCCTCCCTTCTTCCCTCCTCTCTCCCTTTCTTCCTCTTATCTCTCCTTCATGGAGGACTGTGGACTGCTATGCTCCAGGAATGTGGATACATGGATGATCAAAACTGAAATGGTCCCTGCACTCATGGAGCTAAAGAGAAGCAGAATATACCACTCTGAAACATGCCACATTGGCATACCGATTGCTTTGAATTAAAGTTGCTTAAGAAACGGCTAGTGCAGGACGTCTGATCCTCCCTTGTACCCTGAAAATAGGAAATACATCTTCCATGTGAAAAATACTCTGTCTCTACCAAGAGGTGGAGAGACATCCTCATCACCAGGGACAGGGAATTCAGGACAGAGAAGGCTGTGTAAACAAAGCTTGTTACTTCTTTACTAATAAGCTGCCCCAAGCCCAAACCCCTGGTTTTGTCAATTCTTTACCAATTTATTGTTTCTTTGCCTGAAAGGTATAGAAGCTGCCTGCTCTGGTCACTTCTTGGAGTCTCAGATTTTTATGAGCTTCCATACATATGAAATTAGATTAGTTTTTCTTTGTCTTATGTCAACTTAATTACTAGATCAGCCAAAGAAACCAGAAGGGAAGAAGGGAGAGGTTTTCCTCCCTTATAGAGCTTACTATAATCAAAAATGAACATAGTGGAGCAGAAAATGGGGAGATGCTACTCAACATAATAAATGGGTATAAAGTTTCAGTTATGCAGTATGATTAAGTTCTAGTGATCTGCTGTGTGTGTGTGTGTGAGTTGCTCAATCATGTCCAACTCTGCCACCCCATGGACTACAGTCTGCCAGGCTCATCTGTCCATGGAATTCTCCAGACAAGAATACTAGTGTGGGTTGCCATTCCCTTCTCCAGGGGATCTTCCTGACCCAGAGATCAAACCTGGATCTCCTGTATTGCAGGCAGATTCTTTACCATCTGAGCCACCAGGGAGCTATACAGCATTTGCTTAGAGTTAACAATACTAGACTGTATTCATAAACATTTATGAAGAGGGTAGATCTCATGTTGACTCTTGTTACAATAAAAGAGTAGATGATTTTACATGTTCTGTGATAGAAAAGAACATAGTTCTATGAATTAGAATGATGAGAGAGGTATTAATTTATATCTGAGGACCAGGTGATGCATCTCAGAAAATGTAGAAATCAATTAGAAACAAGGAAGAACGAACAACCATTGTTAAGGGAACCGGGGTGAGGAGGGAAATCCAGGCGGAAAGAGCAGCAGGCGCAAAGACTCTGAGAGAGAACTTGGCAAATTCTAGGAGCCAAACATCTGAAGTCATCATGGCTAGGCAGTAGAGAGGCAAGACTAGAAAAGGATAAAATGAGTCTAAGTAAGTTAGTATGGCTTAAATTATTCAGGTCTATGTAGGCCATGGCAAGGAGTTTGGATTTAGTTCTAATTTAAACGGAAAGCCATGGGCGATTTTACATAAGAGGATGGCATAGACAGATATGTATTTTTTAAATGCTGCTTTGGCTTTCGGTAGAGATGGATTTGAATAGTACCAGACGGAACAGCAGGAGTCTAGCCTGGAGTCCATCACCGCTGCCCAGGTGTCAACCTCTCCAGGATGCAGACTCTTCCGTTGTAACGCCGCCCACCACACTGGTGGTGGGTACTCACTATCTCTATTGAAAACTGGTCCTACTTTGGTTGGCTCTGACTAATAGAATGTACTGATTCAGTTTCCTCGTTGAATCTACCACAATGGATTCAAATTCCATATTTTGGGGGAAGCCATATGCAACAAGTTTCATGAAAATTCTCCAACTATTTGAAGGCCTCTACCTTCTTCTCCCTTTCAAGGAATGCCTGGCCCATCGTCTACCTCCACTGCTCTCTGTATGGGTATTAAAAACAATAACAAAAGCTAACAGTGACTTTCGTTTACATTGAGTACTTCGACATTTATCATCACTTCCATAACCTTGTGAGCCAGTAGGGCAAGAGATTTTAGCCTCAATTTATAAGTGTCAAGAATACTTCCCCTGGTGGTCCATGGTGGTCCCTGGTACTCCAGTGGTTGGGGATCTGCCTGCCAAAGCAGGGAACGCAAGTTCAATCCCTGGTTGGGGAGGATGCTGCATACCACAGGGCAGCTGAGCCTGCGCTCCCCAGAGCCCGTGCTCCACAACAAGAGTAGCCACCACAATGAGAAGCCCGAGCACTGCAACTAGAGCGTAGCCCCTGCTCATCACAGCCAGAGAGAGCTCGTGTGCAGCAGCAAAGGCCCAGCACAGCCAAAATAAATAATAAGTAAATAAAAAATGTAAAAAAAGAATAAAAGTCAAAGGTGTGACTTACCCAGGTTTGGGCAGATACGTAGAACAATTGAGTCCTGAACCAAGTCCTTCAATGCCAAGTGCAAGCTTCTTTTCACCCTAGAGTGACAGGCAGCATAGACGTAAAACAGCTCAATTGTTCTGGTATCAGGTTGACTGTCTATGGTCAAGTCTGTGTCTATGACTTTGATGTTGCTGCGTGACCTTGGAAAATTTATTTAACCCCTCTGAACTTTCGTTTCTTCAACTGAGAACAACAAAAGTACCTACCTCACAGAGTTGGATGAGGTTAAATGAGCTGATAGACTAAAAGCATGAAACAACGAAGCAGTGTCCAGCCTACATTAATAATCAATAAACACAACCAATGCCGCCACTGCTGCTGCTAAGTCGCTTCAGTCGTGTCTGACCCTGTGCGACCCCATAGACAGCTGCCCACCAGGCTCCCCCGTCCCTGGGATTCTCCAGGCAAGAACGCTGGAGTGGGTTGCCATTTCCTTCTCCAGTGCATGAAAGTGAAGTCGCTCAGTCGTGTCTGACTCTGTCACCCCATGGACTCCAGCCTACCAGGCTCCTCCATCCACGGGATTTTCCAGTCAACAGTACTGGAGTGGGTTGCCATTGCCTTCTCTGAAACATAACCAATAGGTATTAGCCATTATGGCATCTTAGGACTTCTGGGTCTAAAATGACAGCAGTAAGATAGAAGTGGCTCTGGGTTTAGTATAAAGTACCTTGGTTTAGAGGACTAACTCTACCATAATGTCATGAGTAAGGTATAAAATCCGTGACCAGATGAAATCTGGTTTTTCATCTGTAAAGTGGGCATAAGCATACCTGGCTTACAAAGTTGTTGTGAAAAGTAAATTCTATAAATAATAAGAGAACTCCCCTAGCACCAAGAACTCTGTACTCAGTAAGTGTTAATTATCCTCCGCCCCGCTTTGATTCAATACTCTTCTCCCGAGGTGGATTTCTCTGATGCTGCAGGCTGGGTTAGACAGCCTGTTTTCTTTGCTCCTAACACCTTGCATCTACCTGGAGCAGAGCACAGAGTATGCTACAGTAAAAGCATCTGCTCCTCTGTCTCCACCGTTATCATGGAGTTGCTTGATGCACCAGGTACTGTTCTAAGCACTTTATAAATAATGCTGTATTTAATCTTTCTGTGACCCCAAGGAAGGTGTACTAGTGTACACCTTTCTCTGTGTATCAGTTTAGGAAACTGAGGCAAGAGGAAGTTTGATTCATGCATCCCACATTGCACAGCCAGCATAGATGGGGTGCTCATTTCTCCTTCTGCTTGTTAGACTCTCAGTACCACCCATTCACCATCATTTCTATGTCGATATTTTCTCTACCACTGCTGATTCACAGATTGATTGATGGATTGCCTCCATCACTCAAATATAAGCTTTATTAGGAAAGGGATTTTTGCCTCTCTCATTCACTGCCGCGTATCCAGTCCGTAGGAGACGTGCTGACACAAAGGAGTTGCTGAATAAGTATTTGATGGATATATTAAAGTAAAAATAATTATAATAATAATTTAAAAAAACAGAATAGTACAAAGACTGCAGCTAACTTCTTTCAGATCAGATCAGTCGCTCAGTCATGTCCGACTCTTTGTGACCCCATGAACCACAGCACGCCAGGCCTCCCTGTCCATCACCAGCTCCCGGAGGTCACTCAGACTCACATCCATCGAGTCAGTGATGCCATCCAGCCATCTCATCCTCTGTCGTCCCCTTCTCCTCCTGCCCTCAATCCCTCCCAGCATCAGAGTCTTCTCCACTGAATCAACTCTTCGCATGAGGTGGCCAAAATACTGGAGTTTCAGCTTTAGCATCATTCCTTCCAAAGAAATTCCAGGATTGATCTCCTTCAGAATAGACTGGTTGGATCTCCTTGCAGTCCAAGGGACTCTCGAGAGTCTTCTCCAACACCACAGTTCAAAAGCATCAATTCTTCGGCGCTCAGCCTTCTTCACAGTCCAGCTCTCACATCCATACATGACCACAGGAAAGACCATAGCCTTGACTAGGCGAACCTTTGTTGGCAAAGTAATGTCTCTGCTTTTGAATATGCTATCTAGGTTGGTCATAACTTTCCTTCCAAGGATTAGCGTCTTTTAATTTCATGGCTGCAGTCACCATCTGCAGTGATTTTGGAGCCCAGAAAAACAAAGTCTGACACTGTTTCCACTGTTTCTTCATTTATTTCCCATGTAGTGATGGGACCAGATGCCATGATCTTCGTTTTCTGAATGTTGAGCTTTAAGCCAACCTTTTCACTCTCCACTTTCACTCTCATCAAGACGCTTTTTAGCCCCTCTTCACTTTCTGCCATAAGAGTGGTGTCATCTGCATGTCTGAGGTTATTGATATTTCTCCCGGCAATCTTGATTCCAACTTGTGTTTCTTCCAGTCCAGCATTTCTCATGATGTACTCTGCATATAAGTTAAATAAACATGGTGACAATATACAGCCTTGACGTACTCCTTTTCCTATTTGGAACCAGTCTGTTGTTCCATGTCCAGTTCTAACTGTTGCTTCCTGATCTGCATACAGATTTCTCAAGAGGCAGATCAGGTGGTCTGGTATTCCCATCTCTTTCAGAATTTTCCATAGTTTATTGTGATCTACACAGTCAAAGGCTTTGGCATAGTCAATAAAGCAGAAATAGATGTTTTTCTGGAACTCTCTTGCTTTTTCCATGATCCAGCGGATGTTGGCAATTTGATCTCTGGTTCCTCTGCCTTTTCTAAAACCAGCTTGCACATCAGGAAGTTCACGGTTCACATATTGCTGAAGCCTGGCTTGGAGAATTTTGAGCATTACTTTACTAGCGTGTGAGATGAGTGCAATTGTGCGGTAGTTTGAGCATTCTTTGGCATTGCCTTTCTTTGGGATTGGAATGAAAACTGACCTTTTCCAATCTTGTGGCCACTGCTGGGTTTTCCAAATTCGCTGGCATATTGAGTGTAGCACTTTCACAGCATCATCTTTCAGGATTTGGAATAGCTCCACTGGAATTCCATCACCTCCACTAGCTTTGTTCATAGTGATGCTTTCTAAGGCCCACTTGACTTCACATTCCAGGATGTCTGGCTCTAGGTCAGTGATCATACCATCGTGATTATCTGGGTCATGAAGCTCTTTTTTGTACAGTTCTTCTGTGTATTCTTGCCACCTCTTCTTAATATCTTCTGCTAAATTCTTTATATGTGTTAAAATAAAAAGTGACTTGAAAATGGCAAAAAAAAAAAAAAAACCCCACAAATGCATGCCTTTATTAACTATGGGATTTGTTTTGTAACTTAAAAATACAATGGGCTGTATCAATCTGTAGTTAAACTGAAGACGGGCAGGGGACGAGGGAGTCTGCACAGAGGTAGGATTCCCTTTGGTCCTGCACTGGACGCTCGATAGCACTGCTTATCTCTGAGCAGCTGGCCAACAGCTGGTTCTCACCTTCTTGGAAGGCAAGAGGGGTTTCCACTCAAGATTACAGGGAATGGGAATGCAGAGGAAGCTGCACAGGGCAGAGATATACCGCAGTCGTGGCATTAAGCCTGGAGTTTGAGATGCCCACCAAGATTCACTGGGAAAAAATAATAGTTAAAAAAGTGTAATGTCTAGTATTTATCACCTCGGTCTATTGGTAGTTCATTCTCCCTGACATCCACGGAGAGTCTTAGGAGCTAATATATTGTCTAACACCTTCTTTGCCAAATGCATTAGTTAGTTTTAACTCTCACCGTTATTCTCTAATTTTTGTTGCTCTAGGTCTTATGTAAGCCATTAGCATGATATTTAAGTTCTTAAACCACCTTTCTGATCTACTCCCCTGCTATTTTTTTTTTCTGTAACCTATGTCCTCATCAAAATAAGTGTCCTTACTATTCCTTGCACACACTTCAAACTCCCTGTTACCTCTGTCTAGATTTTTCCCTAACTAGTACCCTGAAGGCACAAATAGCATCCATCCTTCAGGGGCATTTCTGATTGTCATCATATCCTTTCTATGTAATAGCTGTTTCCTTTTACATGAGCTTATTCTTTGTGTAAATTCATTTGTAGTATTTAATATTTTCTATGACATATCCTATTTGCATTTAAGGCTGTGATGTTTTAGATTATTGTCCAGCAAACATTCACTCCCTTCTTCGTCTGTGAGTAGAGCATCTCCCCCAGAACCTGTTGATAATGACCTTGGCCACGTGACTCACATTGGCTAGTGAGGTACCAGCAGTCGTGACATGCGCCCAGGCTGTTGTAGTGGTGCTCTTTGTGCTTCTGCCATTATCACGAGAGCGATGCACTCTGTCCAGCTCACTGGTCGTCTCTCACCCTACTGACAGATATGACCGCACATCTGTACATAACCCATAGTTTGGAGACAAGCTTTGCCAAGCCAGCCTAAATCAGCAGGATCCCCCAGCCAAACTTCAGATGGTTGCATGAGAGCAAGTGATTGCCATTTAAGCCACTGAGTTTAGAGCAGTTTCATTACACACCATGATTGTGATATCAACCGACTAGTACAGAGTTTTAACTCTTTTCCTCTACTCTGAGTTGCCTGAAGCTGCTGCTGCTGCTAAGTCACTTCAGTCGTGTCCGACTCTGTGTGACCCCATAGACGGCAGCCCACCAGGCTCCCCCGTCCCTGAGATTGTCCAGGCAAGAACACTGGAGTGGGTTGCCATTTCCTTCTCCAATGCGTGAAAGTGAAAATTGAAAGGGAAGTCGCTCAGTCGTGTCCAACTCTTCGCGACCCCATGGACTGCAGCCTACCAGGCTCCTCTGTCCATGGAATTTTCCAGGCAAGAGTACTGGAGTGGGGTGCTATCACCTTCTCAGTGCCTGAAGCTAGGGATAGTTTGATTCAGCTTTTTTTTTTCACGCATGCAGAATTCCAAAACACAAGCCTAATACATATCTTTTGAACAAATGAATGGATGAATAAATGAATGACTAGAGAGCTCTCAAGAGAGATTCAAGAATCAAGAATCGGGGACACTAATGTACTCAAATTACTTGAATACTTATTCGGTGTCAGGCATCATACAAGAGGAACAGTATTCAGTGCTAAAAAAGCCAGATATGGCTTCTGGATGGTTCTTGGTGGCTTGGGAAGTTTTGAGACCCAGGAATTCATAATGCAGTCAACGTGCAAACTCTGATTATCCTTGAATCGCATGCGAGGGCACCAAAATAATCAGAGAAGTGATAATGGATAGAAAAGAGCAGAAGATCCCTCTCTCTCTCTGCTGATTCCCATTATCTCCGGGTAAGAGCAAATCCCCAGACAGATTGGAGGAATTTGCATCCATTTGAGAAAATGAGTAGTAGAAGCTGACCCAAGAGTAAAATTGAAATCTCCAGGGACAGGTGCTGGTGGGTCATTTTCTGATTGCTGAATGACACCTCTGATCCTTCCCACCTATTATGGAGAAGCTGTTGCCATGCTGAGCCTAAGTACCGTTATCATCTGTAAATAAAAAACCCGGCTCCATGACGTCTCGATCTGACAGTGTGACCTCAGTGCCCTTTTCTGAGAGCGTTTCCTGATGATTAAGCATTTCTGTCACACTTTCCTGCCTACTGCCCCTACTCACCCCAAAGGTGTGCCTAAGTTAGCTTGTTGCTGATGACTTCCATTTTGCAATGCAAGTGCTAAAATTCTTCAATCATGGAAGGCATCAACAGAGCCAAGCCTTAAGTCCAGCTGCTTGCCTTGGCCACCAGCCTCTGGGGAACAAAATGCATCCAGTATGTGCTTTAACACCACCTAAGGCTTTTTGTTTGTGTCTATGTTTTTGAAAGAGCAGGTGGCTAGTACAGATGGACTGTGAGAGAGAAAAGGCATCTATGCAAGGCTTAGAGAATGACACGCCAAGAAAAAAAAAAATGCATGGCTATTTCTAAATCTAGTGTCTCTTGGCCTGAAAGAATAAGTTGGAACTTTTTACTACCCTTAATACATGCCACTTTGATATGCTACTGCTACTGCTAAGTCACTTCAGTCGTGTCCGACTCTGTGCGACCCCATAGACGGCAGCCCACCAGGCTCCCCCGTCCCCGGGATTCTCCAGGCAAGCATACTGGAGTGGGTTGCCATTTCCTTCTCCAATGCATGAAAGTGAAAGTGAAGATGCTCAGTCGTATCCGACTCTGTGCGACCCCATGGACCGCAGCCTACCAGGCTCCTCCGTCCATGGGATTTTCCAGGCAAGAGTACTGGGGTGGGGTGCCGCTGCCTTGTCCTTTGACACGCTAGCAGACCCTAATGGGGACAATAGCCATTAGAAACTACATGTTTTGGTCAAGTAGACAGATATCAACAAAGACCTATTTTCTAATCACTGTGCAATTTATAAATATGATAATCCCTGCACGGCATTTAGTACACTATTTAGCATCTGACAGCAACAACAAAAATAATAATAGTAACATTGATAGAGTCCCTGCAGTATACCAGGAAGTATGCCAAATGCTGTGAACTTCTCATCTCACCTAACCCTTTCAACAGCTCTAAGAGTAAGGAACTATAAGCATTTCTATCTGTCATATGAGAAAACTAAAGCTAAAAAAGGTGAAATTCCCATCCAGAGTCACACACCTAACCAGTGACAAGGCCAGGATTAGATCTCAGGTCCCTTACCCCATATCTCCTGGTTACAACTCCATAGCCCCTCTCATAATCAACACTGGGATGGAGTGCAATGAATGGAAGCTGAAATCATCATCATCATTTTATTATAACCACAATTATTAGGCGTCATCAAAGAAGAGTCACTACATGAGGATGTTTCCTGGAATGTTTCTACTGAAAGAAATGGCTGATTGAAAAGGAAGGATGCAAGCTTTAAGTGTGGCCTTTGAGGACAAACTGTAGGAGACAGGTAAAAAGCAAGGGAAAGGTCAAGTCTAAAATACTTGGCTCTTACTTCACGATATAGTAGCCGAGGCAAGGAACGCCTTGAATCATTGGGAAAATGAAATTCAGTAGGTTATATCGTGATCCTAATTCTTCACCTCTCCTTGTGTCTGCAACCTTCGCCAGGTGTCTTTATTCTTCCTAAAGAGCCAGAGTCTATTTCCGTACTCTTTGAAGCAGGGCGTGTCCATGTGACTTATTCTGACCAATAGAATGAGGCAGAGGTGAAGGGTGGGTCAGTTCTGAGCCTGGTGTGTTTCTGCCTTCTGTCTTATGCTCTGCAGGCACTAGGAGAAGCACATGCCTGGGCTCGCCTGCTGGTCTCAGAAGGAAGGTGACAAACGTGTGGAGTGGAGACTTCCCAGTTAAGGTGCGGCAACCAAGCTCAGCTTGAAGCTGAAGCCCCGTCGGCTCACAGACACGTTGATGAGTCTAGCCCAGATAGCAGACTCCAACCAACCCAGTGACATGCATGCTATACTAATCAATAGTGGTTTTAAGCCACTACATTTTGGGGTGGCTTATTAAGCAGTAATAGGTAACCAGCACAGAGAATAATCAAAGATACTTATGCCCAGTGTCTGACACATAGCTGCTGCTGAATAAAGAATATTTCCCTTTCGTACCTCTTTAATCAGTCAGAAGTTTCAGTTCCTGCCTCTGTGAAAGTCCCTTATTATGTTAAGATCATCAGTCATGCAGGTGTAGGAAGGGAGCGCAGGGATCCCTTGTATCAGTGCTTCCACTCTGACTCCTTGCTGAGGTTGGGAAGCGAAGCAAGAGACAGCATGTGACCTTCCTGTACTGAGAGCTTGCAGCTCCACCATCAACATACGATGGCCTGACAGCCTCAGAGCAAGTTTTCCTCCAGTAATTATTTCCATTGCCATGATTGGTTGTTTCTATGTCAAAGTCACTTCCCCTCTTCACTCCTGATTTTTCATTTCTGTAAAAATGACAGTGTCTGATTTAGCTCTTGGAAGAGGACAGGGTGTTTAGGGAAGGATGGAGGCATGGAAGAAAAAGGCAAGGGAGGAAAGAACGGAAATGCCTCACCCCGAATGGGTTTTACAAATGTAAAGCGCTAATGAGATTCAAAATAACAATAAATTATGCTTCCAAGGCTGAAACCTCACGTTTATCACCATGAATATTCATCTCCATGATATCTTTTGAGGGAATAAAAATTGGGTGAAACAGCAATGCACATGTAGGTTTTTTTTTTAACTTCTCACTCTATTTTTATCTGGACCAAGGCAGGCCCCTGGATTGATATTGTCAGTATTGTAATATTCTTTGTAGCTAGGATGCATGTCTCACTGGGTGTCCACATGCAGACATCTTAAGTGGAAGATGCTTAAAATGTCAATAAAATGTAAGTTGAAAAGAAGTAGGAGGGGAAAGCTGAAGCTACTCTCTTTGTGGCTGGTAAATGGTCACAGATGGAACGTGGTTGTGACTTCGAGCTAGACAACCAGGAATCAGGACACGAGAACCCAATGCCTCTTTCATCAACTGTCATGGAAGAGTAGGAGGCTCTTGATGAGCTGTGGAGGGATGTAGCTTGCTGTTGGAAGAGGTCTGCAATTGGCTCCCTAGCTCAGAGGAGCACCTGAACAGCAGTAGGCATTCAAGGGCCTGTATATGTAGACACGATGCTATCAATCTGCTGAGGCTGCTGGGTGGATTAAACGACAGAAATGTGTCCTTGCACAGTTCTGGAGACTGGACGTTCAAGGTTCAGGAGCAACTGGATTGGTGTCCAGTAAGAGTTCTGTCCTGGGGTTGCAGATGGCTGCCTATTCTGTATCCCTTGTGTGTGTCTGTGGCTGAGGGGAGAAGGTAGAAGTGGGGGTGGGGGTGCAAAGAGAGAATGGGGGGAAAGGGACAGAGAGAGATTGAGAGAGAGAGAGATCTCTTCCTCTTAGGCTACCAGTCCTATTGAATTAGGGCCCCACAGCCATGACCTCACTTATCCTTAATTACATCTCAAAGGCTTTATTTCCAAATGCCACTACATTGGGGGTACAGTTTCAGTGTGCAGATTTGTGCTCACTTGCTCAGTCTTGTCCCACTCTTTGCAACCCCCTGGATTTAGCCTGTCAACTCCTCTGTCCGTGGAGTTTTCTAGGGGAGACACAATTGAGTGCACAGCATCCAGTATGGTCAAACTTGTCTGGGAAGGTGGCATGATTCCCAGTGTCCCCAAGGAGGAAAAAAATGGCTCATATTACCCAGCTCTGATGTAATCATTGGCCTGTATTTCACAGCTGAGAGGCAGAATTTCAGCACTGATGACACCACCCCTGAGGGGCTGGGGGCAGGGGAATTTGGGGCAGAGAAAGGAGAGGAGTGAGGCAGGAATCACACGGTTTAGCAAATCCCAGGAGAACAAGGAGGCCCGGCAGCGGTGAGCCAGAAGGCTTCCTTGCCCAGGGCTCTGAGAAGCAGTCAGGTTTGCCTGAGTCAGCGATCAGGGGTCCCCAGAGACAGGAGAAGGGCCTCGGGGGCCTGATGGATGCAGATGCACCCAAGGACCAGGAAGAACCCAGGTCAGTAGGCTGACGGGGTGGGAGTGGGAGGGAGAAGGTGGTAAGACGATAAATGTTGACATAGTAAGACTTCCCCCCAAATAGCTCTCCTGTCAAGTACAATTTGCTTACAAACCTTTAGCAGCTTTTTGGTTCCTTCAAAATAATGGTCTTAAGCTGGCATTTGTGGCTCTGTGTGCTTTAACTAACTCCTCTATCTTTTTGAGATGTCTGTCAGAGATAACATTCAAGGCTTGCTGATTTGAGATGGCCACTGTTCTGAGCCCTCTAGATGGAACCCAGGTCTCCAGCATTGCAGGCAGATTCTTTACCATCTGAGTCACCAGGGAAGCCCCTCGGTACGTATAAGCTCACTTAATTCTGACAACTGGAGGAGATAGGACTTACTACCCTCATTTTAAAGATGGAAAAAAATGGGGTTCATGGAAGTTAAGTGGCTCAGCTGAGGTCACAGAGCTACTAAACAGTAGAGCTAGAATTCAAACTCAAAACATCGAGCGCCAGAGCCCGTGCTCATAAACATTACATGATATGCTTGCTTCACACACTTTATGTGACAGAATCTCTGGCCTTCTCCCAAACACATCCTATATTTTCTGTTCCTGGCGTGTTCAACATCATCCCATTCTCTGCAGATCCCAACTGTCATGAATATTCAAGACCAAATTCAAGGGGTGTCTCCTCCATGAAAATTTTCATGGTCTCTCCTGCTGTAAGTGGCATCTCCCAATTCAACTCCCACTGAGCATTTTATCTTTTCTTCTCTTGTGGTGATTACCATTTGGGGACTGAAAAGAAAGTTAATATGACGAGAGTATAGCATGGCAAATAATCATCAGATATGGATGCCTCAGCACTCTCCTACAGACTGTGAGCGTCACATAGGCATGGGGAAGGTGTGCTGGCATGCCTCACAGTCCCTAGAACAGTGCTCTACTCTTAGTAGTTATATCACCTGGGATTAGGTTCAGTGGAAAGTAATAAAAAATCAAAACCAATGAATTGAATGATAGAAGTCTAGTTATTATTCTCATAAAGCAAGTCTGTAGATAGGCAGCACAGAACTATTCTAGTAGTTCTTTGGTCATCAGATACCCAGATTGCTTCTGTATTTTTACTTCTTAATCCCTAAGGTGTGGCTTTGATCTTCCTGGTCCAAAATGGCTGCTTGAGTTCCAGCCATCACATGCATGATCTAAGTAGTCAAGACAGAATAAGAAAAGACTTCATAGGGATGCAACTTCTTCTTATATAACAGCACTTCTTATATCTTATGGACCAGACTTTGTTACACAGTCATTCCTAACTGCTAAAGCACTGGGGATGTTTTTTTAGTTATTTAGTTAGAGTTATGACCCCAGTACTTTTGCCTGTAAAATCCCATGGACTGAGGAGCCTGGTAGGCTCCTCAGTCCATGGGGTCGCTAGGAGTTGGACACGACTGAGCGACTTCGCTTTCACTTTTCACTTTCATGCATTGGAGACGGAAGTGGCAACCCACTCCAGTATTCTTGCCTGGAGAATCCCAGGGACAGGGGAGCCTGGTGAGCTTCCATCTATGGGGTCGCACAGAGTTGGACACGACTGAAGCGACTTAGCAGCAGCAGCAGCAGCATGACCTTCCAGGTAAAATTGAGTACTATGTTATTAAGGAAGAAGGGATAAGTAGGTATTGGAAGTGACCAGCAATCTCATCAGAGTAGTTTCTCAGTAAATATTCAACAATCATTTCGTGGAACCTACTCTGTGCCTGTCCCTGAGTAAAACACTAAGGATACAGAATTCAAAGAGAAAGCCAAGGTCCCCGCTTGCTAAGAATTTATGCTTTAGATGGGAGGATGGATAAAGCATGACTTCCCAGAAGTTTATGATGGGGGCTATGGCAAACCAAGACAGCATATTAAAAGGAAGCAGAGGCGTCATTTTGCCAACAAAGGTTCATATAGTCAAAATTATGGCTTTTCCAGTAGTCATGTAAGAATGTGAGAGTTGGACCATAAAGAAGGCTGAGTGCCAGAGAGTTGATACTTTTGAATTATGATGCTGGAAACGATCAAACCAGTCAATCCCAAAGGAAATCGCTAAATATTCATTGGAAGGACTGATGCTGAAGCTAAGGCTCCAACAGGATGCGAAGAGCAGACTCATTGAAAAAGACCATGTTGCGGGGAAAGATGGAAGGCCAAAGGAGGAGGTGTAGCAAAGGATGAGACGGCTGGATAGCATCACCAACTCAATGGACATGGATCTTCGCAAACTCTGGGAGACAGAGAAGGACAGGGGAGCCTGGCGTCCATGGGGTTACAAAGAGTTCAACAACAACAAATGGTCCCGTGCTCCAGGAGTCTCGAACGGACGAGACGTCGACTGACTGACGGAATGAATAAATTATTTGCAAAGATAAAATAAGCCCCTTTTGTTCCATTCTAGTAGATGCAGATGAACCGAGGATAAGGGAATATAAGTTTGGAAGAAAGAATATAGTCAAACCCACCATATTCTAAGCATAACTGGCCCACTTGTTATATTTTGGACAAATTAGTATCTCCAAACCTTAGTTTCTTCCATCTGTAAATGAAATAATGTTAGTCTTTCATAGTGTTTGTGGGAGAGCTGATACAGCACCCAGTAGGTGCTCCACAGATGTTGGCTTTTTAAATTGAAAGCCAAAGGGATGAAGTCTTTATTATATCATAGACCCTCTTCCCTTTTTGCTTCTGCCGTTTGACACCAGTAAGAACCCTTCAGCTCTGACACGTCAGTTTGGATGAAGCTGAGACTGAATTTGATTTTTTTTTTTTCCTTGAGTTGACATAAAGGGGTCTGAACCTTAATTACTAGTCATTGCCCTTCACACACAAAAAAATGGTAACCCGCTCAGCCCTTCAAAGCATGCCCTTTGAAATGCTGAACTAGACAGTGAGCAGAAAGTATCTGCCAAAAGGCGTCTTTTCTTCCAGAGATAAAAGCAACTTGAAATGCATGTAAGTCTTGTGCCCTTGTTAATTAATCAGGGTTCACATTAAATGCTTAAACATCTTTGATGCAGGAAGCTCGGGAAGCCGGAACCTTTTTCTGTTCTGTAGAGGGGAGGTTGGTGGACAGGACAGCTCAGAGAGATGTGTGGGCAGAAGGAGTGGCGGACCTGATGACCTGTTGCCTACCTGGATGGATGTAACAGGCAGGGAAGAAACCACTTCCAGGAGTGAGAAGACTACTCCCCTGTGTTCATGAAGGTTCTACCCATTCACTAAAGAGAAACGTGGGGCTCTGAGCTCCCCATGCTCCTGACACAGCCTCCTTCTTGATGTTCATTCATTCGGTAGGAGTTTATAGTAGGAACTTCTGTTCATTCACGCAGCATATGATTAGTAGGCTTCTACTATGACATGCCAGCTTGGGGAGAGCTGTGCATAAGAAATAGTCCCTACCTTTGGAAGAGTGTGGCACAGCAGTTCCCAAAGGAGGGCGCTTCTGTTCCTAGGGGACCTTTGGCACCTTGTTGGTTGTCTTAATATGGTGATGTGAGGTCAGGATCTAGTGGGTAGAACCAGGCACACAGCTTGGCATCCTCCCAGACACAGAACAGCCCACAGCAGTTCTCCGGTCCAAACGATCCAGAGTGCCGAGGCTGACTCAGTGGGAGAGCAAGCACTCCAACACGCAGTTTCAATCAAGCATAGTGAGTGCCGTGCTCCAGCAGGAACAAGGAAGTGAGTGTCAGGGAAAGCCTCCCTGCAGAAGTGGTGGTATAAACAGATTCTGGAGATGAGTAAGAGTGAAAGGGGTGGGCAGGGCAGGAGAGGGAACAGCGTGGGTGAGAGCTCAAAGGCAGGAGAACTCGGAGCCACAGAGAACGCGAATGGTCAGTGAGACTACAGGGGATGGTGAGAAGTGGAGAGGGACAGAGGTAAGGCCAGCAGGCTAACAGGGGCTGGGACTTGTGAGCTGTGCTTAGGAACCAGATTTTGTCTGAAGAGGAACACAGGATGGCTGAAGGCTTTTAAACCCAAAAGCGACAAGTAGAAATTTGTTATGGGAAAACATATTGCTAGGCACTGTCCTACATACTTGGGAGGAAATACAAAATCATCTGTGCCTTGGCAGCCTGATAGGCAAAATGAAAAAAAAAAAAAAAAAATCAGAGAGCACTGTGATACAATTCCATGTAAAAGAAAACTTGAGACAGATTGGTTTCCATTTACAAGGCCAGAGGAAATCAGCCCTGGCTTAGTCAGTCAGTTTGGGCTGCTGGAACAGAATACATAGGTTTGTTTCTTTATTAATAGAGACTTATTTCTCACAGTTCTGCAGGCTGGAGTTCCAAGTTCAAGGTCCTGGCAGATTCCATGAGCGCTCTTCCTCTCAGTGTGCAGATGATGAACTTCATCCCTGTCTTCATGTGCTGGAGAGAGGTCAGCTGTGGTCTCTTAACCCCTTATAAAGGCACCCATATCCTCATGGGGGCTCCACCCACAAGACCTCAGCCAAACTCACGCCCCAAAGGACCCACTTCCAAATTCCATCACTGTGAGGATTAGGGCTACAACTTATGCATTTTGGGAGAGCACATTCAGTCCATAGGAAGACCCTTTGGGGATCAACAGGAAGAAGTCATCTACGTGTTGGAACAAACTGGGGAAGGCGATTAATAGGCTGTGCAGGAGGGATTGGAGCTGAAGTTGGTAGAGATTAACATCATATATGGAGGTCCCAAATCTAAGGGAAAGTTGGATACAAAGACATAAAGAAGTTGACTTTTGCCTACCACTTACTTGTGTACGACTAAACATCTTCCAGTTTAAATGCAACAGGTTCGCTCCTGCCTCCCAGGTGTGCTACTTGTAATATTCTGCCCTCTCTTCCTTCCCAACTTCCTTTCACCTGATGAACACCTTAGCCTGCAGGTCTCAGAGTAGACATCACCTTTTCTGGAAGTTTCTCCGTGGAGTCCTCAGTCTGAAGATTGGAATGGTTTAATGGTCAGTCATGCCATCAGATGATAACATCCATGAGGGCAAGGACATGAGCTGTTGCCCATTGCTGTACCCTACTACTGAGCAGAAGCTCAGCAAAGACCAGAATAAGGCTGGTCTGAACTGAGCTGAATAAGAACAGGCCTTAGTAACTGTTTATTGACTTGAGTTGGAAGCAGGGACATACCAGCAGGGTGGAATCTAATCTGAAGAGTGGTTCAGGGTGGGAGTTCCAGAATCAAAACTATGAACTCAGAGAGGGCCGGGCACCCTATTTATCTGGTGCCAGCTGAATGTTGTGGGGGTTGGCATGGGTGCTCAAAGTTTAGGGCTACCCCCAATAAAGTGCACCAAGTACGCAGATACGGGAGAAATTACTCTTTTTTCAGGGAGAGAGTGGAGTGCTGGAAGTCCATGTGGATTAGGTAGTGTTTCTGCCTGGCCTGGAGGGATGATCAGGTGTGGTACCACCAGCACTGCAAGGCTCTGTTCTCTTTGCCATGGCATATGTTGATCTTCTGAATTCTCCTCTGCACACCACTGTCTGTCAGAGCACAGGTGCGGCTTAATGTTCGGAATGTCACCTGAGTTACATCCCACAGAGGACACCTATCCTCTGCTGTTACGGGCTGGGATCTCCAGGCACATGCATTCAAAGCACAAAGCACCTACAGCATGTTCAGCCCCGTGCCCGTTATGCATTCATGATCGTGAATAGTGTATGTGGATCCATAAAAACTTGCATTTCATTCAGATGCCTAACTTTACAAAGGACTTCCACAACTAGAACCTTGTTTCCTTTGCATAGCAATAGGAGGCAGGTGAGGAAGACATTGTTGTGCTCACATTACAGATGAAGTTAAATGACTGCTCCAAGGCCACACAGCTATCCTTATGCAACTAGGGAAGGGATCCAAGGGTCATAATTGCCAATGAATCAGACCCACCCAATCCAGGGGAGGTGAGCTCTCTACTTGGTGAGAAAGTCCATTCACAGTGTGAAGAACAGCTGCCAAGAAGTCTTAAAATATGATTGTTTGATATGGGAATGATTTTTAATTGTTATATCTTCCTGATTGACCAAAGAAATCAATTTCTTCAATTGCAACAATTAGGTTCTTGTGTTTCTGTAATATGTGTAACGGTGCATTTTCAAAGCAAATGAATAATTGGTGGTAACATGAACTCGCATTCATCTAAAGGTAAAAGTATGTGGTTCCATCAGCTCAGTTCAGTTCAGTCGCTCAGTCGTGTCTGACTCTTTGTGACCCCATGAACCGCAGCACGCCAGGCCTCCCTGTCCATCACCAACTCCGGGAGCCTACCCAAACTCATGTCTATTGAGTCGGTGATGCCATCCAAACATCTCATCCTCTGTCGTCCCCTTCTCCTCCTACCTTCAATCTTTCGCAGCATCAGGGTCTTTTCCAATGAGTCAGCTCTTCACATCAGGTGGCCAAAGTATTGGAGTTTCAGCTTTAACATAAGTCCTTCCAGTGAACCCCCAGGGCTGATCTCCTTTAGGATGGACTGCTTAGATCTCCTTGCAATCAAAGAGACTCTCAAGAGTCTTCTCCAAAAGCATCAATTCTTTGGAGCTCAGCCTTCTTCACAGTCCAACTCTCACATCCATACACAACCACTGGAAAAAGCATAGCCTTGATTAGACGGACTTTTGTTGGCAAAGTATTGTCTCTGCTTTTCAATATGCTGTCTAGGTTGGTCATAGCTTTCCTTCCAAGGAGTAAGCGTCTTTTAATTTCATGGCTGCCATCACCAGCTGCAGTGATTTTGGAGCCCCCAAAATAAAGTCAGCCACTGTTTCCACTGTTTCCCCATCTATTTGCCATGAAGTGATGGGACCAGATGCCACGGTCTTAGTTTTCTGAATGTTGAGCTTTAAGCCAACTTTTTCACTCTCCACTTTCACCTTCATCAAGAAGCTTTTGAATTCCTCTTCACTTTCTGCCATAAGGGTGGTGTCATCTGCATATCTGAGGTTATTGATATTTCTCCCGGCAATCTTGATTCCAGCTTGTGCTCCTTCCAGCCCAGCGTTTCTCATGATGTACTCTGCATAGAAGTTAAATAAGCAGAGTGACAATATACAGCCTTGACGTACTGCTTTTCCTATTTGGAACCAGTCTGTTGTTCCATGACCAGTTCAAGCTGTTGCTTCCTGACCTGCATACAGGTTTCTCAAAAGGCAGGTCAGATGGTCTCTGGTATTCCCGTCTGTTTCAAAATTTTCCAGTTTCTTGTGATCCACACAGTCAAAAGCTTTGGCATAATCAATAAAGCAGAAATAGATGTTTTTCTGGAATGCTCTTGCTTTTTCGATCATCCTGCAGATGTTGGCAATTTGATCTCTGGTTCCTCTGCCTTTTCTAAAACCAGCTTGAACATCTGGAAGTTCATGGTTCACATATTGCTGAAGTCATGAAATTAAGTGAAGTAAATAACTAAAGATCAAAATTCTTCAGGGAAACTTTCTTCTCTGAATGTAAGCATTAGGCTAAGTAACCAGAAGGTTAATATTTAGGTAATCTAGCTAATGACAAAGCAACTATATATATATATATATATATATATAACTATAAATATAAAACTCTAATTAGTTATGCTGTTGTATGGTGTCCTTACAAACCTTTCAACTCAAATTTGGAACAAACACGTCCTCTTTGCTCCCTTCCCCAGACCCTCCCACCCAGCTTTGTTTTCCCTGTTTCTTCTTTTCTCCCACCTGTTTCCTTCAAAGACTATTTTCTCTCTGTGAAGGTTTTCATAATAAAGCCACTGATAATGCAGGCTCCTACTTCTGAAGAAGAAAGAAGTGCAGCTGTGATGAATTAATGTAGCTAAGAAGAAAGTATGGCCATGAAATTCATTTTTGTGGTCTGCAGTCTCTCTGCATCATATGTTTTCAAGCACTTGTATAAAGAATTGCCTTTTTATGGTATTCACTTTGTCTTTATCTTTCACTCTCACTGCTTCATGAACACACGCACACATATACATGCACACGCACACACATGCTTGCAGAGACAAAGGCTGTTCCTACACAAACTTTGCCAAAACAGTGTTCTCCCACAGATAAATCACTTCCTTCTCAAGGAAGCAAATACCTTTGCCACGTGGCTGGAGTGGGCGGGAGGGCTCTGCATACTGATCCATGAGCAGTCAGGAGAGATGCCCACACTCGACTGCCAGCACCAAGGCCCTTTTCTCAAGGTGACCTCCAAGACCAGCTCCAGGATGGTCTGAAGGGCCCTGTGTCAGGAGACACATCTAATTACTGGTGGTAACCCTCCAGGATGACTTCTGAGATCTGCCCAAAGAGAAAAGCCAATGAGTGCTTCCCAGAGAGAGTGTCAAAGCTAAGTGGAAGCCTCGGACAGATGAATTAGATCCTGGAGATCCCATGGAGCGCATCCTGCTCCTTCCACAGTACTCAAGGGGAAAGGGATCCCAGACAACATACTGATAGGCTGCAAATATATGAATGTTGATATTTGCTTCCCCTATTGCACAAAGGAAGATAACACATAAATGGGTTAATTAGTTCCTATGCAGAATTTAATTAGAGCATCTTTGTTCACTCTGCTTCAGCCAGAATCTCAATTATCCATCCTTATTTCCAGGATTTTTGAGCATGGGTGTAGATTTTCACTCAGGGCTCCCTGTATGAAGCTTGGGGTCTCAGTGATCTTCTGTGTGGCAGGGGTAGCCAATTTCAATGTGAAATTTTGATTACTTTGAAGTCATCCTATTATTAAAAGGAAAAAGGACTCCTTTCAACACTCAAAAAGGCATTTTTTTCCCACACACACTGCATGTGTATAATGATAGATAGGTTTTTTTTGAAGTCCATATAGGAGTCAGGGCTGGGAACTTGGTGACTTTAATTCTCATAAGATGAAGCAATGATAAGTGACCTTGATTATGTAAGAACTCATTCAATCATCACAACAACTCTCTAAGGTATGGATTACTATTATTTGTATCAGCATTTGCCAGATAGAGAAACTGAGTCACAGAGAGGCTACGGGATTTGTCCAGAGAGTTGAACCCAGGTGGTCTAGACTCTGGACCCATGCTCTCAGTCACTGTGCTTTTATGTTTCTGGACAATACTATAGCCTTTTGTATAGCCAGTTGATACTGCAAGAACACCAATATCAATTCTATTGGAATCATAAACTGACACAGATCATCCCTTTTATAGGAACAATATTAGCTAGAATTATGTTGAATCTGAATAACTGAAGTCAGACCCATACCTAACATATGCAAAAGGGGGAAATAGAAGGGATGGCTCTTGAAGAAGCCAAGGGCTGGAATACAGATGGACATCAAAACAATGGGGGGCTTCACTGGTGGTCCAGTGGTTAAGAATCCGCAGGGAACATGGGTTCAATCCCTGGTCCTGGAGGATTCCACAACTAAGACCGCGAGCCACGACTATTGAGTCTGTGTATCACATCTCCTGAAGCCTACATGCCCTAGAGCCCCTGCTCTGCAACAAGAGAAGCCACCACAATGAGAAGCCCACGTACTGCAACTAGAGAAAGCCCGTGGGTAGCGATGAAGACCCAGCACAGCCAAAAATGATAAATAAATAAAATTAATTAATTAATTTAGAAAAGTGGATCAGATCAGATCAGATCAGTCACTCAGTTGTGTCCAACTCTTTGCGACCCCATGAATCACAGCACGCCAGGAGGTCACTCAGACTGACATCCATCGAGTCAGTGATGCCATCCAGCCATCTCATCCTCTGTCATCCCCTTCTCCTCCTGCCCTCAATCTCTCCCAGCATCAGAGTCTTCTCCAATGAGTCAACTCTTCGCATGAGGTGGCCAAAGTACTGGAGCTTCAGCTTTAGCATCATTCCTTCCAAAGAAATCCCAGGGCTGATCTCCTTCAGAATGGACTGGTTGGATCTCCTTGCAGTCCAAGGGACTCTCAAGAGTCTTCTCCAACACCACAGTTCAAAAGCATCAATTCTTCGGTGCTCAGCCTTCTTCACAGTCCAGCTCTCACATCCATACATGACCATAGGAAAGACCATAGCCTTGACTAGACGGACCTTTGTTGGCAAAGTAATGTCTCTGCTTTTGAATATGCTATCTAGGTTGGTCATAACTTTCCTTCCAAGTATCAAAAAATAAGCAATGGGAACTAGGAACTGAAACAGCATCAGGACTCTGTCCTTGTCTCTCTTCTTAATTTCTTTCCACTATCACCTACACCTGCTTTCTTCATTCTGTTTGCAGAGGTGCATCCTGCAAACCCCTATTCCTGAGAGCAGAGAAGCACAGGGTCACATATTCTTAGCTTTATTTTTCACACTCTTGGACTCAAAGGGAGACTAGTCCAACATTTGCTCCTCATATGTCGAGAGAGCACGATTTGAAAGTGATGACTATTGTTGTTACCACAGAGGCCCTTGTGGCAGATAACAATTGACTTCTGTGTCTGGTGCTTGGACCAGCTCCCTCACTCTTTAATACTCACATGCCTGAAGTAGGAGCAGCTGCCTTTTAAAGCACTGCATTACAAGGGTCTCCAATCCTTACTGAGCCAGTAAGGAGCTTCCTTGGACTTTTTCAAATCTGTAGTTCTTCCAGGTCTTCCTTGGTGGCTCAGTGGTAAAGAATCCACCTGCCAATGCAGGAAATGTGGGTTCAATCCTTGGGTCAGGACAATTCCAAGGAGGAGGAAAGGGCAACCCACTCTATTATTCTTGCCTGAGAAATGCATGGACAGAGGAGACTGGTGGGCTACAGTCTGTGGAATTGCAAAGAATTGAAATGACTAAGCAACTGAGGATGCATGCATGCAATGGTTTACCAGAATCTGATACTTGAAACAGCATCAAGAAGTAGGGAAAGTGGTTGCATGCATGCTCAATCATTCAGTCGTGTCTGACTCTTTGTGATCCCATAGACTGTAGACCCTCCAGGGGATCTTCCTGACCCCGGAATAGAACCTGGTCTCCAGGATTGCAGGTGGATTCTTTACCACTGTGCCACATGGGGTGCTTCCCGGGTGGCTTTAATGGTAAAGAACACATCTGCCAGTTTAGGAGAGACGTGAGATGTAAGGGACACAGGTTTGATCCCCGTGTCGGTAAGATCCCCTGAAGGAGGGCATGGCAACCATCTCCAGTATTCTTCCAGAGAATTCCAAGACAGAGGAGCCTGGTGAGCTAAGGTCCACAGGGCCACAAAGAGTCAGACAGGACTGAAGCGACTTAGCACACCTGCACGTGCCTCTTGGGAATCCCTGGTAAAGTAGTCACTAGTGTTCTTTTTCTTTTCTAACAAATGAGGACGCAGCGTTTCAGAGAGTTGGCAATACTTACCCAATTTTGCATTGCTGTCAAGTGGTAGTTTTTTGTCAATGACTTTTTGTACAATGAAAGCAAAATTCAAAGTCCAGCGTTTAGTCTTGATTTACTCTGCACTGGAGAATCCAAAGGCAGAACACCTGATTTGAAGGTTAGGAGTCAGATCTCCCAACTTCTGGTCTCACCACAGACTATTTCTCCACCCTCGTAAGGACTTAGAAGCATCCCTGGCATCAGAATTTAATCTTTTTTCCTAGAATCATTCCTTTTTGGCCCAGAACACATACAATTTCCTTTTATTATTTTCTATTTAGCTCTTTGTTTTTCCTGCCAACTCTGAATCCTGAAAAAGTGGCCAGGTTTGTAGACATCAGAGCTATTGAATGTTCAGATTTCCCACACGGAAGTGATGAGCTTCCTTGCCTTGTCCTCGACCTTCTTTAAAAAGCATCTTCTCCACGCAACCTATCAGTCATCGTCATCAATGAATACATATGGGCACCCACTCCTCAGAGCTTCACACTGAGCTAGGCACGGCTCTCTGCAGGGGCTCATGCAACACATTTCCAAGGAAATTAGAACAGATCTCTTGGGTGAGTGATGTCCTACAAATCATGAATATGTAGTTAACCAGCTGTACAGCCTCGCTCACTCTAAGACACAAAGGGTTGGTTTTAATTCTGAATTTAAAGCAAAAATATCCAGGTTGAATTTAAGAAAGCCTCTTGATTCTCCAGGGGAAAAACACCGTCATGAGCTACTCAATGAAGATATTGCATCTCTGCCCCTAGAAACCTGTTCTAGTGCTGGCTCTTTCAGTAGCCAGCATCCAAGCTGGTCCCCAAAGACCCTTACCACTTGGTATTCATGTCATTGCATGGTTCCCTCCCACCATGAAGAGGGCTAACCTGG
This sequence comes from Tragelaphus eurycerus, assembly GCA_935064755.1. NCBI lineage: Eukaryota > Metazoa > Chordata > Mammalia > Artiodactyla > Bovidae > Tragelaphus > Tragelaphus eurycerus. The sequence goes on from CAKXYN010000083.1 coordinate 4,671,433, forward strand.
GTAACCAATAGGATATTTCAGAAGAGACAAAGTGCTACTTCTGAGGCTAGGTCATAAAAGACATTGCAGCTTCCTCACAGTCCTTCTTGAATTGCTTTTTGTTGTTATTGTTCAGTTGCTAAGTCATGTCTGACTCTTTAAGACCCAAGAACTGCAGCACACCAGGCCTTCCTGACTTTCACTATCTCCTGGAATTTGCTCAAACTCATGTCCATTGAGTCGATGATGCCATCCAACCATCTCACCCTCTGTAATCCCCTTCTCCTCCTGCCTTCAATCTTTCCCTGCATCAGGGGCTTTTCCAATGAATTGGCCCTTCACATCAGGTGGCCAAAGACTGGAGTTTCAGCTTTAGCATCAGTGCTTTCAATGAATATTCAGGGTTGATGAATTGCTTACTCAGGGGAAAGATGACTGTCATGAAGATATTTAAGAAGCTCATGAAAGGGTCTATATGGGAAGAAATTGAGGCTTTCTGGAAAAAGCCAGCATCAACTTTCAGGCATGTGAGTGAGCCACCAGTGAGCATCAGTGAGCTGGAGTGCATTCTCCAGCCCCAGTCAAGCCTTCAGATGATTGTAGCTATAGCTGACATCTTGACTGTAACCATGTGAGAGTTTTTGAGACACAACCTCAGCTGAGCTGCTGCCAAATTGCTGACCTGCAGAAACTGTGAGGTGTAAAAAATATTTATTATTACTTAAAGTCACAAAGTTTCTGGGGCAATATATTATGCAGCAATAGATGACTAATACAGCTTGACTAGTCTGCCCAAATCCCATTTTAGAGAGCTACCTTTATATAAGGGCTTCCTCGGTGGCTCAGTGGTGAATCCATCTGCCAAACAGGAGACATGGGTTCAATCCCTGGGTCGGGAAAGGGCAACCCATTCCAGGATTCTTGCCTGGGCAATCCCACGGACAGAGGATCCTAGCAGGCAACAGTCCATGGGGTCGCAAAAGAGTCGGACACGATTTAGTGACTAAACAACAATAACAAACTTTATATAACCCTTAATGAATGAGCACAGCTGAGCTAAATCAGTAACTGGTGGGTGCTGCTTTCAAAAAGGGAATAGAGGCTTGGGGGTTTTGTCAGCCACCATGAGCCAAGGATAAGTAGAAGGTGGAGGATGCGTGACTGAGGAAGAAGGACCAGAGGCAAGAGAGAGGCAGAGAAGAGAGACAAAATAAAATAAAAATGAGAAAGTAGCTTTGGATCCTAGAGGCTTCTTAGTGCCTCTTCTTGAGGTACTCAAAGCCAATTCTGAATTGCCAGGTCTCCGTGACGTTTCAGATCCTTTGATTTCAACCAACATAAGATGCATTTCAACGGGCCCTGAGGCAAAGTGCCTCGAAAAGTTATTAGAGCATCACTTTTCCAGATGTTGGGCTATTTACCTAGAGGAAAGTGCTCTGGACTTGATCTCTTAAGAGGCAGAGTTTCATGGAGGAAATAATATACATTTCTTGTCATCTCTTCATTTGAAAAGCAAACGGCTGAGAGAAAGTGACTGTCACACATTCCTTTTGTGATTTAGAGAGATAACGCCATCTCTTTCGTATCAAATGGAGACACAACTAAGAAAACTCTGTATTCTGTAGATGTCTGTTCACTCATTTCTACAAAGCCCGCGGTCAAGAACAGAAAAGATCTACACGGCACCGGAACAACGATCTTTCCCTTCTGAAGCCCACGACTTGCGTGATGGAGAGCTGGACAAGCAGAAGTGATGTCACAGCCCTGCACTGCTTCTGCATGTGGACCTGTCTCAGAGAAAGAACCCTTCCCTGTGGGGCCCTAAATTGACCCACATTATTTCTTTGGCATTAAGACTGAGCCCACTGTGTGCAAAGGATCTCTGGTTAGGAGCTTTTAATTTCCATAAAACAGTAAATCTGAATACTCAGGTTATGTTCCAGCTTCCTCCTCTGGGAAGAACTCACAAAAAGGAATCTCAACATGTGAAAAATAGTGAGAGTTCCTTTTATTTTTTATTGCAAGAGGGTATACTAATAGACAGTAATATGTATCTGAGAACAGGAGGTTCGTGGGGTACTCAAGGCCAGAGGAAGACTGATTAGAAAGGATGGGTACAGCTGAGGACATCAGGAGATGCGGATGAATTGCGCCATGTACAGGTCAAAAGGTGCCCGGTGAACCTGAAGACCAGAGGCAAAAAAATGCAGCTTTGTGTTAATTTCCAAAGGGAGACTGATGGTATCTCCATCATGAATACTAAATGACATCTCCTACAAGGAATGTTTCATGCTTCCATAAACAGCCCACGCCTGTGTGATTTTATGGAAGAAATTCTCCATAATGGTGAGGGATTTCTACTTACAGGGAATTCTTAAATGAGCTGCAATGATGAGCCTTCAATAAAAGAAGAAATGAAACATCAGAGACACTTACAGAGACAGTCTTGGAACATGTAGCCACCTTCTTTTTTTGGTCTCTGTGAAGGGCACGGCTGCCTTGTTTTTTGCTTCTGTTTCTCAGCCACGAGATTTAAGATTTTAGGACCACCCTGGCATCATTTACCTCTCCAGCCTCAACTTTGACCATTTCCTCTCCAAATCTATTCCAGATACACTGATCTATTGCTGTTTTCCATCTTCAAGCAAAGGCACATGCTATTCTATCTTGAATACTCCTCCAGACCTGTCTTTACCTAACTTCTTTCCTTTTCCCATAGCCCCACTGAGAGGTCAGTGCCTCTAAGAAAGTGGTCATGTTCCCTTTTACACTCCGTCCCCTAGTTGACTCTCCTGTGGGGTCTGTAATAGATCTTTCTCTTGCGTTTTCTACCATGCAGCAGCTTTTGAGTGTGTGTGTGTGTGTGTGTGTGTGTGTGTGTGTGCGTGTGTACTGGTTAAGCAATGTCCTGCCTTGTTCCAATTTGATTGGTTGTAGTCCCAGTCTCATCAACTGGGCACACCACTAACCAACTGAAAGCTTGATTAGAAAGTCAAGAATGTGAGGAAGGAGATTTGCACAAACTCTCTGTCTCTGGTGAAGCTAATAGTAGAAGCATCTGGGGTTCAGGCCACAGCAAGAGGGGGTCCTGACGTTCAGCACCCAGTGTCAGTGGGATGTCCTGCCATCTTTGGTCAGGGGCCAGCAGGCTGAGGTTGGCTGGCATATCCCTCCACTATGGTTGGGTGCTGTGTGCTGGACAAGCCTGGTGCTCTACCAGCCACCATCCATTCACTCCTTTCCTGCTTAGATTACGCGAAAGAGTTGTTTTCAGCTGAGAACCCTAAATGAGGTAGCACTCCCTCTTTTGTGCCCCCAAAGCCCTCCCAAAATCCCCCTTTATGTTATGAGTTAGTCTGTCTGGCTACTGTCCTCGTATTTGTCTCATCCATTTCCTCACGGCCAGTGGACCTTCTTTATAAGGCTATCTCAGCTCTTATTGTGACACCTTGCAAGGTAAATATTGATTAAATAAGTACAAACGAAGGCTTTCTCCATATGCCTTTTGCTGTTCTCTGACTCAGGAGGACCCTTGTCAGCTATGTTTCACCCAGGATGCCTCCTTCATCTTCAGGGCACCAGGGTATCCTGAGGACTGGGTTAGGATCCAAGTGGGAGTGGACAGTTGCCCAGAATAGCCAGGAAGGAAACAGAGGCCTTGATCCTTGAGAATTAGACAAGCTCATTACCAGGCAAACTCAGTCTCAGGGGCCTCTGCTGCATTCAAGAAGACAGTGCAAGTTCATAGATGGGGAACAGGGAAACCAAGCGCAGAGGGAAGAAATGCCCTCCAAGTGCAGTGTCAGGTGGGAGGGAGGTGAGCAGGGCTTACCTGGTGGTTGAGTGGGGGTACGCAGAGGGAAAGCAGCTGTACGATGACCTTGAGGTGGAATGTCTGGACATGTGTGGGAATGGGAGGAAAGCTAGAGGTTCTGGGATGGGACAAGTCTTCAGTGGTATTAGCACAGAGAATTCAGGGAAAGCACCTTTGGCTCTCACCTGGAAAGCCACAACTCAATCTTTGCATCAGCTTGAGTCTAAGATGTCTGCCAGAGGGTTTTTTTTTTATCTTGGTGGCTCAGACGGTAAAGAACCCACCTGCAATGCGGGAGACCTGGGTTCTATCGTTGGATCAGAGAAGGGCATGGCAACCCTCTCCAGTATTATTGCCTGGAGAATTCCATGGACCGAGGAGCCTGGTGGGCTATAGTCCATGGGGTTACCAATAGTCAAACACAACTGAATCTCTAACATTTTCACTTTGAGGCTTGGTTTGGATCACTTAGCAGAACCTCAGACACCCCTGCTATTTCTCTTCAAACACTTGTGGCTTTGGAGTACGGTTATCTGTTTACCTGATTCTTTAATAATACTAATAACAATAATAGTTACTATTTACTAAATGCCAGGCACTTTTATGTACATCATTTATCTAATCCTTCCAAAAGCTCTAGGTTCTATGATTCACCCTAATCAGATGGTAAAAGTAAGGTCCAGAGAGGTCAAGTGACTAGTCCAAGTCTGCACAGCCAGTCAGTGGCAAAGAGAAGATGTGAACTCAAGGTGTGAATTTCAGAGCCTCACTTTCACTTTTCACTTTCATTCATTGGAGAAGGAAATGGCAACCCACTCCAGTATTCTTGCCTGGAGAATCCCAGGGATGGGGGAGGCTGGTGAGTCTATGGGGTCGCACAGAGTCGGACACGACTGAAGTGACTTAGCAGCAGCAGCAGCAACCCTTAAACACTAGGTTATATATCTCAGCTGACTCAACAAGTGTTCGTTTCCTTACTCCTTTTGCGGTTCAAGAAACCACAGGAGGATGCAGGATTGAGGAAAGGAAAGAAACTAGTCTAGAGGACACGGACCACGAATGGCAGAGCTGGAACCAGATCCCAGATCTCTTAGTTCATGCCAAATGATCATCTTGCTTTGAGAGAACAGGCTAGGAAGATAAGTTAAGCCCAAGTGGATGTGAGAGGAGGAAGAGGACACCAGCGCCTGATTCTCTAGAAAGGCCAAATGCTAGTGCTCAACAGAACATGCGCTTTGCACAGAGACTTCGCAAAGGCTGGTAATTGATGTCTCATGAATCTGGACTAGCTGCTGACATCCAAAACCCGGCAAAGCCTGTAGAGTCTTGCTGCTCCACTTGCCTGACATACTCAGACATCAGATGCTTCGAGGGGAAAATGCTTCTCATCTGCATTGGCTCCAGTCCCAAAAGGCTGAGATTTATGGGCAAGGGTTGAGACTGGCTCCGGGCCCTGTGTCTCTACATGGGGCGCAGCCTCATTTCTTATTTCCCAGCTGAGAGGTAAAAGGACACGAGACGTATAAAGTCTTGAACCTGGTCGTGTCTTCCAGATCCTCTTAAACGAGGACCTACTTGGTCCTCACAGTCATTGGGGGGCTTTGTGAAAAACACACATTGTGACGCTCATTTGACTCCCTGGAGGCCTAGGTTTTGCAGTTTTCAATAGCATCTCGAGAAATGCTGATGATCAGGACAGGGGAGGAAACCCTGATCTAATTCAGCAGAGTGACAGTCAAATTTTACAGATGGGGCAACAGCAAAGGAGGGGAGAAGGCAAGGAGCATAAGAAAGTGGCTAAAGCCTGAACTCTGCCATTCGCTTGCTTTGTGGCTTAGGGAGGGTTACCGAGTCTTTCTAAGCTCCAGTTTTTCATATTAAAAAAAAAAAAAAAGGACATAATCAGAGAACCTACAGCACTGTTGTAAGATATAAGTGTAAAGTTCTTAGCGCAGTGCCTTGGCAAAGTAAATGTTTGCTCTTATTAACAAGTGGGGAAGCAGACAAATAAATAATTGCAATCTAGCAGGATAAATAATTTTGATGATTTTTACTGCTGTGGCTGTTCTGTTTCTTTTATAATTTTTTTTTTTTTTTTTTTTTTTTTTGGTGAGATTCAAGACTGCTCACTGTTCTTGTACTGCTTTTGTACCTTACTAGAGGAAATTGTTTCCTGGACCACAAGCTGACCCTCCCATACATGTCTATACAGAAGAACTTCCTTTCCGTGACACAAATCTTCTGTTCTCCAAGGGAAATCATCTCCCACAAGATCAGCCTGCAAAGACCTAAGAAGAACCCACGGCTTGACCTGCCATCGAAGTCCCTCTGGCGTGGAGCATCTGAGAGTGTAGGCTTATCCCACTGCCCAGGGACACAGCAGCAAAGGCATGGATAATTCCCAGGGACACTGGCCCAAGGCCTGGCTCCAGGGTGTCTTCAGCTCAAATTCCCTAGGTCCCCCTCTAGAAAGAGACCAAATGCAGAGAGCCAGCCATGTGTGGCCCTGGATGTATATGCATATCTGTAATTGAATGTATGTATAGTGCTAGATGAGAATATAAGCATTCTGCATGCTGAAGGGGAGGAGAGGGAATCACAGTGTCCAGCATGAAGGAACCAGGATACCAAGTGGAGACAGAATTGCATGAGCCGCTATGAGATGCTCCAGGCCATGTAGGGTGGGATTGTGACTGGGGGCCACTGGCACAGATTTTAAGTGCTAAGGCGGTTTAGGAAAAGGGGGAACTTTTGGGGAGCCAGAGTCATCTGGAAAGGTTTTCCAGGTGTGAGGCATTAGGACATCATTCAGAAATGCCTCCTCTTAGCAGGAAGAAACAATAATTATGATAACAATGAGCACGACCATATATTAAGCATTCGCTCAATTCCAGGACACGTACGAAGTGCTTTACGAGCAACATCTGGTATGTTTCTCCCAAAACATGGGGTCAATGCTAGTACTATTATTCCTGCTTTGTAGATTATAAGTGATTTGCAAGGCGGATGGCAAGATGAAGTGTAACCTGAGACCATCTGATTCCCCAGCTGGCATTCTGAACAGCAAACACACCCAGTTTCTCTGAGTGTGGTTACAGCCCAAGAGACACGATTGATGCCACTGCTGCTACCAGTGCAGAACCACTGCAGGACTGAAGGTGCCCACGATAGGCTACCCTTTATGTTAGACATTTCACACTGGCCCAAAATGCCTTTTCATGCATCCTTGCCCTTGCTTCTCAACATCGTCCCCAAAGGAAGCTGTGATGGGATCATTCCTATTTTGCAGATTAAGACAGTGAAGCTCGGAATTTGCTTCTTGCTGTAAGAACACATTTAATGACAGGCTGAAACAGGTGGCTCCAAAGGTCGCCCTTTTTCTTCAGCTTGATGTGGAAGTGCCCTGGGAATGAAGTACAATTGTACCTCTAAGAGGGTAAACTGAGGCAGAGAGCCTCATGTGTTGGCCTGGGTTCCCTCCTGACTGTCCTCTCTGCCTTGGCTGCTCTCCTCTGCATGCCTGCTGCAAGGTTCCTGGGTGTCACTGTAGATGAGAGAGTAGCCCTGAGGAGACCCAGCTCTCTAACCCACAAGCCTCAGTTCAGCGCTCGGCAGAGAGAGCTCACATGTCATTAATCACTTTTCTGTTTCCATAAATGTCGTCATCCCCCTTCCCAGGCAAAGGCAGACACCCCTGAGGGAGAAACTCTAGAAGCAGAAGCCAGAGCATGCACCCCAGCGCCAGACAGGAAGGAAGGGGCGGAGGGTTACTGCAGTGTCAGAAGGAAAGTGAAATCTTTAGCACTCCTGCAGGGAAAGAGCTTTGCTTAGAGACCTGTCAGGCAACCAGAACCTCAGCCTCCAGGAGCAACTCACCCAGAATTAAATCCTGATGCCCTCTGTTGGTGTTTTCCAGTAATGGTAAAATTTTGGAGATTTAGAGAGGAACAAGAATTTGTGGGTCACAGACATAAACCCCATATTCACACAAACACACAGATTCACATACATCATGATTTTACTCTCAGGCTGCAAAATTAGAATCATAGGCCATCAGACTTCCAGAAGCTTTATAAATATCTGAGTCTTGTCCCTTTTTCTTTACAAATGAAGAAACAGAGGCAGTCAGATGGAAAACCATTTTTCCAAGGCAAAAAGGTGCCACAGTCTTTACACAGGAAAGCTACGACAAACGTAGATAGCATATTAAAAAGCAGAGGCATCACTTTGCCAACAAAGGTCCGTATAGTCAAAGCTGTGATTTTTCCAGCAGTTGTATACGGATATGAGTGTTGGACCATAAAGAAGGCTAAGTGCCAAAGAATTGATGCTTTCAAATTGTGCTGGAGAAGACACTTGAGAATCCGTTGGACAACAAGGAGATCAAACCAGTCCATCCTAAAGGAAATCAACCCCGAATATTCACTGGTAGGCGTGATGCTGAAGCTGAAATTTCGATACTTTGGCCACCAGATGCAAAGATTTGACTTACTGGAAAAGACTCTGATGCTGGAAAAGATTGAGGGCAGGAGGAGAAGGGGATGACAGAGGAGGAGATGGTTGGGTGACATCACTGACTCAGTAGACATGAGTTTGAACAAACTCCAGGAGATAATGAAGGACAGGGAAGCCTGGTGTGCTGCAGTTCATGGGGTTGTAAAAAGTTGGACATGACTTAGGGACTGATCAACAGCAACTTGACTCACAACATCACATCTAATCCTGATGGCAACTCATTCAGTGGCACCATTCTCTCTCTTTCAGAGGAGGGAAGGAGGTAAAGTGAAGTCATGGAATGTTTCCAAAGTTAGTAAAGCTACTATTTGGCAGGTGTAGGATGCTAATCCAGGCAACTTTGGCTCCAGAATGCACCCACACTGCCTTTCTAGTTAGTTAAAGCTTTAACTTGAATTTGGATCACCTAACCTTCAATTTTGTGACCTTTACACAAATGTGTGAAAAGTAGACTCATTCAGTCTTTCCCTGTCCTCAAGGAGACACAATGAGCTGATTTTAGGCTCATGCCCTGGATATCACGATGGCACATCCTGTTTGTTCCAATGAAAGACATCTTATTTTTGTGTTTTGAACAAATTGAGAGGTAGGGGCAGGAGCCAAAAGACAAAAATCAGGCTATCCCCACTGTTACTGTCAAAGCTCTTAGGTCATGCATGTGGCTTTGGGTCTGTTGCCCTGGTGGGTCTACCAGCACTTTATCTCTGAATAAGTTAAGCTTACCTGCCCAGTTGCCGGTACAGTGGGCAACCACAGGCCTCCACCCAGAGAGAACTGCTCAACCAAGCTTAGTGCATGACAAAGGACATCTAAGTAAATTCTCTTCCCTACAGGCAGGCAGATCTGAAAAAAACAATAAAGACACACAGATCCACATTGAGCTTTGCTTACCCATTTTTGGCATAGAACTCAACAATCAGATAAGCCACTTTCCTGGGGGTCATAGAAGGGCCATGCTAATTGAAGTTCCTTTACGTGGAAATATGAGAAGTCAAGTGTAAGTCTTTTCATTTAATGGTATTATTTCAAGGGTCCACTAATGGTGTATGAAACGCTTTGTGTTATCTGCAAAGTTTTCCAGGTAGTTTAAATGTAACTAATCTAGAGTGCACAGAACGATTAGGGTCCCTAAGAGAACAACTTTCAAGCACTTGTATAACTAGCATGTTATACACTAGTTATCAATGAATATTTTTCTATTTTCCTCCACATGTCCCTAGAGGGACTTGAATTAAATCCACAACATGCACTTCTGAAGTCTAGACTGGCCTTCCCTTAATTACCACAAATGAAAGGTCTGACTCAAATGTAGATGAGTTACATAGTCGACTCACGTTAGCTACAGCGTGGTAGGAAGGAGGGTTTTCAACACAAGCCCAACTTTCGCCTGCTTGGAATTCTCTGAAAAGCCTCCATTTGAGGGGGTAACTTGTCAGACCCATTTCTTGTCATAAGGTGGAGGAAAATCAATCCCACTATTTGGGAGTTGGACTCAATTTGAAAGCAATAGGCTTGTCACATTTAATTATTTCACACTCCACTCACCAAGCCTTGAAAGTGTCAATTTCACCTGAGGGGTAATGGGACCAGGGAAGAGAAATCTGACCAAGTGTGGGAAAACAATAAACTATGGTAAACAACAAGAGCAACCTTTGAAAGTTAGGGAAAAAAAGTTTCCCCAATGAGGAACTAGAGGAGGGTTGGAAGAGACTGATTTGCAGATTGATTTTCTTCTGATATTTTTGGTAAAAAATTAGAATTCTGGAAAAAATGTGCTGAAAGGACCCTTAGAAATGATCAGATCAAACAGGTTTAGTTTATTGATGCAATGACAAAGGCATCCCTGACATTTAATAATAATAGTAATAACAATAACAACAGCCAGCATTATTTATTCAGCATTGATTATCTGTCAATCACTTTTCCAAGGTCCCCCAGCCAGTCAGCAGGAGAAAAGAGGCCAGAAGCTAGGTTTTCCAATTACTACGATTTTTATACTAAATTCTAAAGTAAGTGAGGACCACAGAGAAAAGCCTGATAATTTTATATTTTATCCGCCTCAAATTCAAAGAATAGTGAAGGTTCAATGTTATCTGTTTAACTCTGGCACAGACTATAGCGATGAAATCACCTCCCACAGAATCAGGGCTGATTTAGATATATTTTTTTAAATGAATGAACAGAGAAAATAGAAAGATGATAGCATGGTACAATGTCTTGGTTCCTGTAAGCCTACAATACGAATGAAAACATATCCAAAACTTGTTATTTTCAGCATTTGGGATGATGGAGGCATGGGTGTTAAACTGTAAGATCTAAGGTCTTGGAAAATGATGGTTTGTTCCAGGTTGATGCAGGGGACAAGAAGGAAAGAGGTACAGTGTCCTTTTCTACACAAAATAAAGGAATTAATGAAAGTGTGTGTGTCCACTGCAATCTGTAATTTCCCCCAGTTCATGAGCAGAGAAAAGTGGAACAATCTAATATGTAAGGGATCTGATTTAGACAGACGTGGCCTTGCCTCCCACCTCGGTTACCTTCTCTACTGTGTGACTTTGGCAAGTAATTCAACCTCTTCCTTTTAAAAATTTCAGTAACATATATATATATATATATATATATGATAACATTTGCCATCTTAACGATTTTTTAAAATGCACGATTCATTGGCATTAGTTACATTCACAGTGTTGTATGCAGTCATCACCAATATTTATTTCCAAATATTATGACCCCAAACAGAAATTTTCTACCCATTCAATAATAACCTCTCATTTGTTCTTCCCGCAGCCACTGGTAACCTCTAGCCTATGCTTTTTTGGCTTTTATGAATTTGCCTTATTGGAGAAGGCAATGGCACCCCACTCTAGTACTCTTGCCTGGAAAATCCCATGGACAGAGGAACCTGGTAGGCTACAGTCCATGGGGTCGCAAAGAGTCGGACACGACTAAGTGACTTCACTTTCACTTATTCCACATAAGTGAAATAATATAATACTTGTGTTTTTTGTGTCTGGTTTAGGGCATTTAGAACTATGTTTTCAAGGTTCATCTATCTTGTAGCATGTGTCAAAGACTGAATGATATTCCATTGGATGAATATGCCACATTTTGTCTCCATTCACCTGTTGGTGAACAGTAAGTTGGGCTGTTTCCACCTTTTGACTATTGTGAATCATAGTTGTTGATTTGAAATCTCAGGAGCTTCCCAGGTGAAATCTGAAACTCACCCCTGCACACAGAGGAGCTGAAGAGACCAAAGAATGAGGCAGACCCTTCCAGGTTGGCAGGTGGCGGTGCAAGAAAACTTATATACACGCCTTGTCTTAAGCAGCCGCAAGACAAGTAGGCCTCTGCACCTACCCACCTGAGTCTTAATAGGCGTTCTAATGGGGTTCAGTTATATGTTCTGTACGGATGTTTTCAACAACACATTGCTCTCTCAAGGCTGTGTACTTGGAAACAGCACCCACTGTGGGAACTGTGCACAGAATGCACATTTCAAGGACAGCAGGGGGTAAGGACTGCCTACGTCCCACTCTTGGGTCAACTGCCAGTCATGGACTCTTGATTATCTCCCTCAACAATTCTGTGATGAACACTGGAGTACAGGTATCTGTTTGAGTCCCTGTTTTAAATTCTTTGCAGTATATGCTTGGAAAGTAGTATTGCTGGGTCATATGGTAATCCAACTCAATGGGCATGAATTTGAGTAAACTTCAGGAAACAGTGAAGGATAGGGAAGCCTGGCGTGCTGCAGTCCATGGGGTCTCGAAGAGTCCGTCGCGACTTAGAGAATGAACAACAACGACATGGTAATTCTAAATTCAGCTCTTTGAGGAGCCACCAGAGTTTTCCACAGGATCTGTACTGTTTTACATTCCCATTAGAAATGTACTAGGGTTCCAATTTCTCCACTCCTTGCCAACTCTTGCTATTGTCTGGTGTTTTTTTTTTTTAATTAAAAATTATAGTCATTTTTGTAGATGTGGTGTCTCCTTGTGGTTTTGATTTGCATTTCCTTAATGAAGTAACTCGACCTCTTGGAAATTCAGGATCACCATTTACAAAATGGTTACAGTGATGCCTATCTTGTAGGTTTCCTGTGTAGAATAAATAAGACTATACTATGTGAAACAGGAAAATCCAGCAGAGGGTCGATGATGACGCTGACGCTGCTGTGGGTAGTGATGCCTTTGTACATCCCAGTTGTTCCCTCCTTTTGGAATATCCTCTCTTATCATATTTCCAGGTTTTCAAATTACGGTTGTCCCTCAGTATATGCCAAGTATTGGGCTTCCCAGGTGGCACTAGAGGTAAAGAACCCGCTTGCCAGTGCAGGAGATGGAAGAGGCACAAGTTTGATTCCTGAGTCAGGAAGATCCCCTGAAGGAAGAAATGCCAAACCACCCCAGTATTCTTGCCTAGAGAATCCCATGGACAGAGGAGCCTGGGAGGCTACACTCCATAGGGGTGAAAAGAGTTGGACATTACTGAAGTGACTTCAAGCATGCATGTACACATATGCAAAGTATTTGTTCCAAGACCTCCCTCATACCAAAATCTGTGGATGCTTAAGTCCCTTATATAAAATAATATAGTCTATGCATATGATGTAAGCACGTCCTTTCATGTACTTAAAAGCATCCCTAGATTACTTATAAGACATATTATAATGTAAATAGCATGTAAATATTTGTAAACACAAGGCAAATATTATGTAAACAGTTGTCAGTGTGTCAAGTTCAGATTTTGTCTTTTGAAATTTTCTGGAATTTTTTTCCCCCAAGTAGTTTTAACCTGTAGTTGGTTGAACCTGGTCCATATGGGTACCACATGCTGCGGTGAGCCAAGGACCCACTGTATACCCAACCTCCGACCTGTCCATAGCAGTAAGAAGATACACACTCAAAGTCAGAGAAGTGGCAAGCATCTAGGGAAATACCAGCTTCAGCATTTTCCCCTCCTTATCTTTGTTCACCAGAATTAAGAACTTTTTTCAGCCTTATTTCATCTTTCATTTTAAATATTAATTAAATAGGGACACTTGTTGAGAAGCCATCACCACTTTGTTTTTTCTCGAAACATTTTACTTTGTCTCCTATTTGATATGTAAGATCTAAGTATTTTTACTCTAGTTTTAATCTCTTAAGACAAGATTTGAGAAAGGATCAGATGGATACATCTTGCAGCAAGGTGACTGTGTCGACTTAAAAAATAGTCATAACTTAGAAGTTGAAAATTATGCTTTATTTGTTGGAGATTTTAGGACTTAAGCCCAGGAGGGAGCATCTCAAGTAGCCCTGAGAGAAGTGCCCTGAGAAGGTGGGAGTGGGCAGGAGGAGACAGATTATACAGAAGTTTGTAAACAAGGGGCAGGTAGTCTGAACATCAAAAGTATTTTTGTGAATTAAAGAAAACCAGATATCTCAAGTTAAGGAATTTAGCTCTTTTTCTATGTATGGGAGGATGCAAGAGTCTGGGCTTGTTGAAATCATTTCTTTCATATGCATCTGTACTATCAAGGGCCAATATCCTGCATTTTCACATCCTGAACTCCTCAGTGCTCACCGTACAGAGTGGCTGCAGCCTGGTGGCTGCCAGATTACAGGTGTTGTTCTCCTTCCTAAGGGCCCTCAGAGCTCAGAAATCCACATTTGGAGGGCCAGAATTGCTCATGGCTGTGACATCCTTGTTTACTGATATGGTAGGAACACTCTATTTCTCAGTGGGGTGTTTTAAATCTCAAGATACAAAGACTCAAAAGAGAGGGCAACTTTCTGGACTAGACTTTCAAGGATAAACATCTCTGAATAGGAGGCAGTGGTTTCTTATGGTCTTGCTTCTCCTCTGCCTCTTCTGAGAACTTCCTAACCGCTCAGATTAATTAATGAGAAGATGAGTTAATATATTTGAAGCATTTAGATTAGCACCTATCACAAGGTAGGTGATGAGAAGTATTAGCTCTTATGACTGAGGAGTTCATCTTGGGTTGTTATGGTGTCAGAGCTACTGAAATGAGGAAAGATGGGATGCAATGGGAAAATTGTTCTTCAATAATTGATTTGTTGTTGTTGCTTAGTTACTAAGTTGCATCTGATTCTTTGAGACCCCATGGATGGTAGCCCACCAGGCTCCTATGTCCATGGGATTTTCCAGGCAAGAATATTGGGGTGGGTTTCCATTTTGTTTTCCAAAGGGTCTTCCTGACCCGGGGATCAAGCCTGCATCTCCTGCATTGCAGACAGTGGCAGGCAGGTTCTTTACCAATGAGTCACCAGGGAAGCCCTTGATAATCAGTAGCCTGGGATAATATTTCAAATTACTAGCTTGTTTTTACCTCACATTGCCTTACATATGGTGGCCATCCCCCTGGAACCAGGACTAGGGGCATTCCATTTTCACACCCTCAGGGAAGCGTTGTTCCAGCAGAGTAAAGACAACAAAATCAATTCTTAGCCTTTGAATTTGGAGACTAGAACTTTGATAATATTTCAAAAGGAAAAGATTTTGAATTTCAGGATTCTAGACATTAAAAATAAGTGGTCCAAGATTTGCATAATGAATAAGTGCTGAATTTGTTCCTGCTGTGATGCCAGAGGCCACCATAAGGCAAAGACAATCATCTAAGATTCTGGAAAGACTAGATTTGGCCAAAGGTACAACTTACCATGGTCACACTTTCACATAAAACTTGTATCACCTTTTGCTCAGAGAATTTATTGATCACTTTTTTTTTCCTGGCTGCACCGTTCGACTTGCGATATCTGTTTCCCAAGTGGGGATTGAACCTGGGCCCCTGAAGTGGAAGTGCCTAACCACTGGACTGCCAGGTGATTCCTGATTACTTTTGAGAATAAGTGGTTTCTTCTGCCCCAAATTTCCCAGTAATTTGTTTGAACATTCCTTAGTGTATTGACCACTTAATATATTTTACTATATTAACTTGCACGCATAACTTTCCTCTCTTATTTTTAGGGCCCTGGAAAATAGCAACTGCAGTTTCTAAGTGTGATTATAGTAGATCTAAAATGTCATGGTGCAAATGAATCACTTGAAGACTACTGATCTCCACCTACAGAGATTCTGATTCAGTTGATCTCTGATGGCACCTGGGAATCTATTAATATCTTATAAGCAATTATCCTAGGTGATCCTATCATAAGTCTGGAGACCACATTTACAAAAAAAAAAAAAAAAAAAATCACTGAAAATTGTGTCTTGCTTACAAAATGTATACAATAAACAAGGGCTGGAATAATGCAAGAGTAGACTAAGGGGATGGCAACCCACTCCAGTACTCTTGCCTGGAAAATCCCATGGACGGTGGAGCCTGGTAGGCTGCGGTCCATGGAGTCACTAAGGGTCGGACACGACTGAAGCAACTTCACTTCAGACTAAGGGGAAGGCAATGGCACCCCACCCCAGTACTTTTGCCTGGAAAATCCCATGGACGGAGGATCCTGGTAGGCTCCAGTCCATGGGGTCGCTAAGAGTCGGACATGACTGAGTGACTTCACTTTCATTTTTCTCTTTCATGCATTGGAGAAGGAAATGGCAACCCACTCCAGTGTTCTTGCCTGGAGAATCCCAGGGACAGGGGAGCCTGGTGAGCTTCCGTCTATGGGGTCGCACAGAGTCGGACACGACTGAAGCGACTTAGCAGCAGCAGCAGACTAAGGGGTTAGCAACTTCAAGAACCGGTGTCTCTGTTGGGTTTTTATATCTGAAGAGATTCTCGGTGTGAGTGAAAAATGTTGCCTGTCGTATCAGCAAAGGATTTGCAGCCATCAAGTCACTACAGCCACCCCCGAAGGCGAGCCTGGGGGGATCTCAGAGTGGAGACAAATGGGCTGCCCTCTGCCACGCTCTCTGCCTCTACAGCTACCCTCTGTGGTGCACCCTGATGGCACTCAGGACGGGAGTTCCCTGGGTACTGGTCCTAGATAGCTGAGATGCATACCAAAGCAATGATTTCAATGAGCCCAGACTCTTGCATCTTCTCACTCTAAGAAAAGCGCTAAATTCATTAACTTGAGATAACTGTTTTTTTCTATTTAACAGTAATCTTTTGATGTTCTGCCTACCTGGTCTTTGTTGCAAAGCCCCCTACTTATCCTGGCTCCTCCCTTACCTCTTTGCAGCAATCTCTCAGAGGTACCTGAGGGGCTGCGTCCCAGGCTTAACTCCTCAGCTTTATCTGCCAAATAAAAGAGAATTCTCAACTTTTTTAGGATGTGGCTTTTTTTTTTTTTTCAGTCAACATTAGTAACGCATTGGGAGGGAAATAAAATGTGCTTTGGTTTAGTCAGTAAAGAATCTGCCTGCAGTGCAGGAGACCCAGGTTCAATCTCTGGGTAAGGAAGATCCCCCGAGAAGGAAATGGCAACCTACTCCAGTATTCCTGCCTGGAGGATTCCATGGAGAGAGGAGCCTGGCAGGTCCATGGGGCTGCAAAGAGTTGGACACGACTGAGCGACTAATAAAATGTGCTTAACTGACTGCCTCTCACATTAGTCAAATTCCTTGAATGCCTGGAATTTGTTTTCCATAATCCTGCCGGGTCATCTATCCAAGAGGAAACTGAGGCTCAGAGAGTCTATCTCTTGCTCAAAGTCAAGGAGCTAGAAAGTAGCATAGCCAGTGTTCACGTCCTGGTTGGTGTTATTTTTAAATGCATGTTCCTTCATTCCTCCAAGCCTCCGAGGTTACTGGACTCAGACACCAAGGTCCAGAAATGACCTCTCTTAGTGGTGCTGAGAAAGGCATTTGACTTCCATATGCCTTAATTTACCGTCTGCAAAATATGGGCAGCACTACTTGATTAAACAGGGTGTATTATAGAATTAATCAGTGGAGGTTTGGAAAGGGAGGTGAAAATGTAAAAGCAGCATCTAATCATGCCATCACTATTATGAACAATAATAACATTATCAACATTGGGTTCATAATTTAATCCTTGAAGCATTGACCCACCAGCTCTGATTATTATTATTGATAATTAATAAGGATAAGACAGGAGGTTAATGAGGATTCTTCTTGGCTTCAAATCTTTACTGGGTAGGAAGAGAGAAAGATTAATTCTTTCCTTTATACCAAATGTAACTGGATTTGAATTTGTTGTCTATTTTTGTGTTTCTTTATCTCTCTTAAAATTCCCTGGGGCCCACTTAGAATAATGAAGTAAATGAGTCAGTCTGTAAACCTGCTTTTTAAAGCCCAAAGTAGTGGTGGCTACAACACGTGGTATTCAAGACAGTGGCTCATTAGGAAAATGTTCAATCCCAAACTTGGCTATTTTCTGAAATTCAGAAGAAAATTCTTGAGAAGAATATAACCCCTTATACACGTGAGCCTAGGTGTTAGGAAACCTCAGAGAGAGCTCTGGCTCCATGATTAACTCATCTGTGCATTTAGCTGAATAGAAACACCTTTATGATCTGATCCACAAAACAGGGATGGACACCCTTTGTTCAGCTTGCAAAGCTGTTTCAAGGATCAAATAATGTGATGTGTATGAAAGTCCTGTTGGCCATTAGCTCAGTTTGCAGTGATAATCAGAAAGAGAAAGCAAAGACTGTGAATCCTAGCTCTTGTTGTTTAGTCATGTCTGACTCTTTTGTGACCCCATGGACTGTAGCCCACCAATCTCCTCTGTCCCTGGGATTTCCCAGGCAAGAATACTGGAGTGGGTTGCCATTTCCTTCTTCAGAGGATTTTTCCAACCCAGAGACCGAACCCGAGTCTACTGCATTGGCAGGCAAATTCTTTACCACTGAGCTACCAGGGAAGCCCATCCCAGGATCTGTTAATAAAGCATGCGATTTATATATATATATTTATATATATATGTGTGTGTGTCTAAAATTCACAGGCTTCCCTGGTGGCTCAGTGGTAAAGAATCCACCTGCCAATACAGGGGCCGTGGGTTTGGTCCCTGGGTCAGGAAGATCCTGGAGAAGGAAATGGAAACCCATTCTAGTACTCTTGCCTGGGAAATCCCATGGATAGAGGAAGCTGGCGGGCTACAGTCCTTGGGGTCACTAAACAGATGGACATGACTTAGTGACTAAACAGCAACATTAACAGATTCACTAGTGAGTTATAAAATCAGAAGAATGGCCTAGGTCTAACCTTTGGAACTTGCTACTCCACAGTGATGTCTATATTGCTTGAAAAGTCAGGCCACTCCACGCAGACACCATCATCCTGGGCTGCAGTTATTTACCTGGCAACATGTCAGGTACGCAGCAGACCTCTCCATCCCCATCCCCCAACTCAGTGCAGCAGACATCCGGGCACCTTGGTGACTTGCTTACAGAAAGTTGATTATTGAATACACATCTGGAATACAATTTGGCTAGAAAAGTGTCCCTACTCTCACCTTTCCATTGATTCTAAACTCAGCATCCATACAATATCATAGCATTTTGGGTAATTAGAAGTAGTTCCGTGATTAGATGCTTGAAGAGGAAATGCAGAAATTGGCCACAATTCTTCACCTTTCCCTATATCCATACCTTTTGCAATACAGCTTGGCTGCCCCTTCCATCGAGTGGTGAAACCTGCTTTCCCTATCCCCTAATGTGGTCCTGTGACTGACACTGGCTAAGAGAATATAATGAAAGTGACAGTGAAATGATTCTAAATCGAGGCCTAATGGAGTGTTTTGTTCACTTTCTTTGGAAACCTAATCATTGGCCTTGGTTGGTCAGAGTCCTTATGGAGGAGGGTCCAGATAAGAGCATCTAAGAGCAATTTATAGTTGGCAGAGTTGATTAATGGACACACAACTGCTGGCAGATTCGCAAATAAGGCTAACTAATACAAGAAGAGCCACTCTGTTGATCCCAAACTCAAGAGAAATACTGATACAAGTGTGTGTTTTAGGCCACTGAATATGGGATATTTTGCTAGGCAGCAGTTGCTAACTCATATAAATACACAATGGAAATCTTCAAGTACAACATTTCTCTCTGTAACTTTATAGAAAAAGAAAGGGAAAAACACCAACTTAGCATGAGTTTCGGGGAAGGCAATGGCACCCCACCCCAGTACTTTTACCTGGAAAATCCCATGGACAGAGGATCCTGGTAGGCTCCAGTCCATGGGGTCGCTAAGAGTCGGACACGACTGAGCGACTTCACTTTCACTTTTCACTTGCATGCATGGGAGAAGGAAATGGCAACCCACTCCAGTGTTCTTGCCTGGAGAATCCCAGGGACGGGGGAGCCTGGTGGGCTTCCATCTATGGGGTCGCACAGAGTCGGACACGATTGAAGCGACTTGGCAGCAGCAGCAGCATGAGTTTACCAGTAACCAGATTTTTCCAATATCTAATCATAGTTTTTGAAGTTTTTAAACTGTGATGAAATATCTAATTGTAGTTTTACTGTTCATAGTAGAAAAGATTTTGACTACCTATAGTGTTGAATGTAACAGGTCATGAAAAAAACCTCTTTATTTCAAGGATTCATTTTAAAGCAAAAATAAAACACTTTTATTGAGTACCTGCTCTGTGTCATAAAGGTTTCTAGGTCCTGAGATTTGAAGTCAATTAAGGAATGCTTGACATTTCATCTTTAGTAAATTATTCTTTGGAAATCTGTTTTCAAATAGTCTCAGAAGTTAGACCATGTTAAGCTGTCCTCAGTGACCAATATAGACGGAGTTCCCTTTGTGTTGCCATTTGACTTTGCTTCACCTCTGATCAATTTTGTAATTTGAAAACCAGAAGGCTGGGGCCAAGTTCTCTTCCATCTCTCTATTAACTGACACAAGAAAGCTTCCTCATTTTCATTGTCAGATGGTACATAACTGATACAGAGACTTAAAAGATACCAATGAGTTAGCTCAAAGAACTCATGAAAATAAGGATGAAAATCTTGGACACTGAATTTCATCTCCAGCATGTAAATGGTGAGCTAATCACTTTAATCTTAAAAAAACAAGAAGAAGCTGGAAAAAGGGAAAACCAGACTGTTCTTAAACCCATTCGAGGACAGATGCTGCCTCTCTGAAATCTGAGGAAGGTCTGATCTAGAAAGATAGCTAGGCTCCCTGTAAAAGCTGCTGGGCCCATACACCAGTAAGAACCCTATAATAGTAATCTTGAGAATTGCTTGTGTCTGAGTATTGACTGGCATGAGAGCAAAAACTACCTGGGTACCACAGCCTCAGGGTACCAGCTACATTTTTAATGAGTTTTATATTCAGGAACCCCACCAGAGTCTCATTGTGAAGATGTGAGAAGAACCCTGTGTCACTGGCAGGTAGATGGGAAAGAATAAGTAATACTTATGAAATACACCCAGAACCTCACTCCAGGTGAGTGCCCGATCCCAGCTGGGGAAAGAGGAAGGAAGGCCATTTCTATTACTCCAGCCCTTCCAGTATTCCTGTTTCACCTAAGGGGATAAGGAAGAGGAGCATAGTCCATAGCAAATGGGATTCAAGAAGACTGAGAAAGCTTCTGCTAGGGAAAGGACACAAGGAGAAAAGCAAGGAAAAATAAATTTATAGCACTGGAGAGGCCCCTGTGAGGTCATAGCCCTAAGCCATACCCTCGGTGAAAGGGTGAATTTTAATGAGAAGATTCTAGAATGTTCCTATGATATGCTGAGCAGTGGCCCACAAAAGATAGCCACATTCTAATCCCCAGAGCCTGTGAATATGTTGCCTTAATGGTAAAGAGGATCTGCAGGTATGATTGAGTTAAATTGTCTTGAGATTGAACATTATCTTGGATTTTCCTATCCTGATGGGTCTTAAATTTAATCACAAGGGTCCTTATCAGAGGGAGGCAAGAAGATGGAAGGAAGTAGGAGATGTGAACAGAGAAGCAAGAGATTGGAGTGTTTCTAAAAAAGGATCAACAGCTAAAAAATGCATGTGGACTCCAGATTGTAGAAGTCAGGTGACCAGATTCTCCCCTAGAGCTTCTAGAAGACACCAGCCTTGCTGATATCTGTACTTTAGCTTAGGGCCACAGATTTTAAACTTCTGATTTCCAGAACTATAATGGAATACATATGTGTTGTTTTAAGCCACTCAATTCAGTTCAGTTCAGTTCAGTCGCTCAGTCATGTCTGACTCTTTGCGAACCCATGAATCGCAGCATGCCAGGCCTCCCTGTCCATCACCAACTCCCGGAGTTCACTCAGACTCACCGTCCATCGAGTCAGTGATGCCATCCAGCCATCTCGTCTTCTGTCATCCCCTTCTCCTCCTGCCCCCAATCCGTCCCAGCATCAGAATCTTTTCCAATGAGTCAGCTCTTCGCATGAGGTGGCCAAAGTACTGGAGTTTCAGCTTTAGCATCATTCCTTCCAAAGAAATCCCAGGGCTGATCTCCTTCAGAATGGACTGATTGGATCTCCTTGCAGTCCAAGGGACTCTCAAGAGTCTTCTCCAACACCACAGTTCAAAAGCATTGATTCTTCGGCGCTCAGCCTTCTTCACAGTCCAACTCTCACATCCATACATGACCACTGGAAAAACCATAGCCTTGACTAGGCGGACCTTTGTTGGCAAAGTAATGTCTCTGCTTTTGAATATGCTATCTAGGTTGGTCATAACTTTCCTTCCAAGGAGTAAGTGTCTTTTAATTTCATGGCTGCAGTCACCATCTGCAGTGATTTTGGAGCCCAGAAAAATAAAGTCTGACACTGTTTCTGCTGTTTCCCCATCTATTTCCCATGAAGTGATGGGACCACATGCCATGGTCTTAGTTTACTGAATGTTGAGCTTTAAGCCAACTTTTTCACTCTCCTCTTTCACTTTCATCAAGAGGCTTTTGAGTTCCTCTTCACTTTCTGTCATAGGGGTGGTGTCATCTGTATATCTGAGTTTATTAATATTTCTCCTGGCAATCTTGATTCCAGCTTGTGCTTCTTCTAGCCCAGCGTTTCTCATGATATACTCTGAATATAAGTTAAATAAGTAGGGTGACAATATACAGCCTTGACGTACTCCTTTTCCTGTTTGGAACCAGTCTGTTGTTCCATGTCCAGTTCTAACTGTTGCTTCCTGACCTGCATACAGATTTCTCAAGAGGCAGGTCTGGTGGTCTGGTATTCCCATCTCTTTCAGAATTTTCAACAGTTTCTTGTGATCCACACAGTCAAAGGCTTTGGCATAGTCAATAAAGCAGAAATAAATGTTACTCGGGAACTCTCTTGCTTTGTTGATGATCCAGCGGATGTTGGCAAAGCCATTGCTACTGCTAAGTCACTTCAGTCGTGTCTGACTCTATGTGACCTCACAGACGGGAGCCCACAGGCTCCCCCATCCCTGGGATTCTCCAGGCAAGAACACTGGAGTGGGTTACCATTTCCTTCTCCAAGCCATTAAGTCTTGTTAATTCGTCACAGCAACAAAGGGAAACTCATATGACTCCCCTCCCTTTACTACCACACCAACAGGGTTATGGAATGATGACAGTGAATTACACCTGAAACAGCTGACAGACTCTTTTTGAGGAATAATATTTAGGGAAGTCTGAATTCAAGAATGGAGGAGGCAATGGCACCCCACTCCAGTACTCTTGCCTGGAGACTCCCATGGATGGAGGAGCCTGGTAGGCTGCAGTCCATGGGGTCGCTAAGAGTTGGGCACGACTGAGTGACTTCACTTTCACTTTTCACTTTCATTCATTGGAGAAGGCAATGGCAACACACTCCAGTGTTCTTGCCTGGAGAATCCCAGGGACGGGGGAGACTGGTGGGCTGCCGTCTATGGGGTTGCACAGAGTAGGACACGACTGAAGTGACTTAGCAGCAGCAGAATTCAAGAAGGGGGACAAAAGCAAGGACCGAGAGGGATTTGAAGCCTCTGGCATCTAGAGCTACACAAAATAGTAAACACACCCAAATCTTAGCCAGTTTATCATAAATCATCATGTTAAAGGCTTATTTGCCACAGTTCCTAATATTTTATATAATGCATGTGCTTTTCAACAAAAAATTAGACAACATGTCAAGAGGTCAGGACAAACAGTCTGAAGTGACAAAGCAAGCATCCGAATAGACTCAGATATGATCTAGATGTTTGAACTATAAGGGAATTTAAAATAACAGTAACTAATATGTTAGGGATCTGATGGAGAAAGTATACACCATGCAAGAACAGATAGGTAATGTAACTAGAGAGATGGAAACTGAGAAGAGTAATTTAAGCCTAAAGCAAGCAGAAGAAAGTGAATAATATAAATCAGAATAAAAATCAATGAAATTGAAAATAGGGAAAAAGTGGAGAAAATTCACAAAACTTAAAGCTGTTAGCTTTAAATAGTCAGTACAATTAATAAACCTCTAGCCTGGCTTCCCTCGTATCTCAATTGATAAAGAATCTGCCTGAAATGCAGGACAGCCCAGTTTGATTCCTGGGTCAGGAAGATCCGCTGGAGAAGGGATAGGCTACCATTCCAGTATTCTTGGGCTTCCCTTGTAGCTTAGCTGGTAAAGAATCCACCTGCAATGTGGGAGACCTGGATCTGATCCTTCAATCCCTGGGTTGGGAAGATCCCCTGGAGAAGTGAAAGGCTACCGACTACAGTATTCTGGCCTGGAGAATTCCAGGGACTGTACAGCCCATGGGGTTGCAGAGTCGGACACGACTGAGCGATTTTCACTGCACTTCACTTCAGCCTGGCTAACGAGTTAAAAAAGAGAAGAGACACAATCTTCATATCAGAAATGAAGGAAACATTATTACTACTGAGTCCATGGACATGCAAAGGAAAAGACTATGATGGAAACTGTATTGCCACAAATTTGATAATTTAGATGAAATGAGCAAATTCCTTGAAAGATAAAAACTATCAAAATTCACAAAGAGAAATATATAACCTGAATATCCCTGTAACTATTAAATGAATTGGTTAAAGTAACTATCCAAAAAGAAACACCAGGCCCAGATGGTTTCACTGGTGAATTTTTACCAAACATGGAATAATACCAATTCCTTATAATCAGTTTCAGTAATAGAAGTTGGGGGTGGGAAGGGAATTTTCAAACTAAATTCATGAGTTCAACATTACTTTAATAAAAGAACACGATAAAAAGAGATTATAAGAAGGAAGGGAAAACTGCAGACCAATAACATCTCATGGTCATAGATGTAGAAATCCTAAACCAAATATTAGCAAATAAATTGCAACATTGTATAAGAACTATTATATGCTATGACTTAGTGCAATTAATTCTAGGTATGTAAGGCTGGTTCAACTTTGAAATCAATGTGTGATTTCTATGTATCAGTCATATGAATGGACAAAAGGCATAGGATCGTATCAGATGACACCCAAAAAGCATTTGAAAAATCCAATACTCATTCATGATAAAAAAAAAAAAAAAATGTAAGCCTCTCAGAACATTAGGAATAGAGGAGAACATGATCATGATAAAGGACAGCTGAAAAAAATCCTATAGCAACATCATACTTGATGGTGGGAGATAGGGCACTCTACTTTTAAGATAGGGACAAGGCAAGAAAATCATCTCTCACGACTTCAGTTCAACATCATAATGGGAATTCCGTCTAGAGGAACGAGAATATAGTCATAAAAATATACAGATTGGAAAGGAAGAAATGAAACCATCTTTATGCTTCAATGCCATCTAGAAAATGTCAAATAATTGATTTTTTAAAAAATTCCTGCAATTAGTAGTTGAGCATAGCAAGATTTCAGGATACAAGTATAATATACAAAATCAGCTGCTTTCCTATGTATCAGTAATGAATTGTACTACTAAAATTACCACTTATAATAGCACCCACAAAATGAAAGATTAAGTATAAATCTAATAAAATTTGTTATAGTAGAGAATATGTGGAAAATACAGACCACTGTATAGTGGAAAATACAGAACGCTAATGAAAGAAATAAAAGCAGAACTAAATAAATGAAGAGATATTTCATTTTCACAGACTGGAACATTCAATATCGTTAAGATGTCAGTTTTCCGCAGCTTGATCTATAGATCTAATTCAATCACAATCAAAATTTCAGCAGAGTATTATGCAGTTGTTAGAAAATTCATTCTGAAGTTTATACGGAAAAGCAAAAGACCGAGAAGCAGCAACACAACACTGGAGAAGAACAAAGTTGGAAGACTGCACTGCCTGATTTCAAGTCTTTTAAACCCACAGTAAACAAAACAGTGTGGAACTGGTGGAAGAAGACAAACGTCTGGAGCAATGGAACAGGAAACGCTGAAAAATAGACCCAGACAAATATACTCAGCTCTTACAAAACTGAAAAGGCCATTTAATGAAAAAGAAGTCTTTCAACAAATAGTGCTCGATTGGTCGTACACCCATGTGTAAAAAAAAAAATGCACATGCACAGACTTCCCACGAAAATTAACTCAAAATAAATTATATGCCTAAGTTTAAATGTAAAATTATAAAACTTCTGGAAGCAAGAGAAAATCTACAGGACCCTGGATTTGAAGATGAATTTTTAGATACAATAGAAAAGTTCAGTTCAGTCGCTCAGTCGTGTCTGACTCTGCAACCCCATGAACCACAGCATGCCAGGCCTCCCTGTCCATCACCAACTGCTGGAGTTCACCCAAACCCATGTCCATTGAGTCGGTGATGCCATCCAACCATCTCATCCTCTGTCGTCCCTTTCTCTTCCTGCCATCAATATTTCCCAGCATCAGGGTCTTTGCAAATGAGTCAGCTCTTCGCATCAGGTGTCCAAAGTATTGGAGTTTCCATAGCAGAAAAAATTGGTAAGTTGGACTCTATTAAGATTAAAAACGTTTTCCTGTAAGGGAGTTAAAAGACAAACCACAGATTGGGAGAAAATATTTGCAAAACACAAGTCTGAACTTGTATTCAACATATACAAAGAACTCTCCAAAACGGAACAAGAAAACAAACAAACCAATTTAAAAATAGGAAAAAGATCTGAACAAGCCTCACCAAAGAAGATACACAGATGGCAAGGAAGCATATGAAAAGATGCTCAACGTAGCTTACCATTAGAGAAATGCAAATTAAAACAATTAGACGCCACTATCTACCTATTAGAATGGCTGCAAACCAAAAAGCTAACAATAGCAATTTCTGGCAAGAAGGCCAAGCAACAAGAACTATTGTTGGTATGAATGCAAAATGACACAACCACTTAGCAGGCAGTTCGGCAGTTTCCTACAAAACTAAGCATAGTCTAAGCACACATTTCAGATATCTCTCTGCTAGGTGTTTTACCCAGTGTTTAGAAACTTATGCCACACAATAAGTAACAGGCAAATATTTATGGAAGCTTTATTGATAATTGTCAAAAAATTTATAGCAGCCAAGATGTCCTGTGGTATGTGAATGTATAAACAAATAGTGGTACATGTGTAAAACTGAATACTATCCAGCATTAAAAGGGAATGAGCTATTCATCCATTCAAAGATAAATCTTAAATTAATATTGCTAAGTGAAGGAAACAAGTCAGAAAAGGCTAGAGACTGTATGATTCCACTTGTATGATACTCTGAACAGGACATATCTACAGAAATTGTCAACAGGTGGCTGTCAGGGATTTGAACTAGGAGGAGGAGCAAATAGGTGATAAATAGAGCGTATTTTTTTGATAGTGAAACTCTTCCCTATGATACCCTAATGGTGGATATATGACACTAGGCATTTGTGAAAACACATAGAAATTTTAAACACAAAGAATGAACTTTAATTACACAAAATTAAAAAAAAAATAATTTAGGAGTTTAGAGAATCCCAGAATGGGCTGCAGAATGTGACAAAAGAATCTAACTGTATCGTAAGTACATAGGACAACCTCACTGAAATGGGGTGGAGGGAGGTGCTGACTTAGGTAGCTTTGGAAATAAGTAGAATTCATAAAGACTAAAGGCAATAGAAACTGTCCATAAACACTGTACTCTAGTTGAAAAAGTTGTTTCCCATAAAGGTACAAGTCTGCAATTTTGAAACCAGTACATATGCACACCGGAACTGAAGAGTTAAGCATCTGATGCCAGGTAGGAGTCGGGTTTCTCACTGTTAGCGGTGGAGGATACAGGCAAGCAAGGAGAGGGGCTGGAATAGTCCTTGCAGCTGTGGACGAGAGCTGGCAACACCAGGATGAACTCATATTTTGCTTAACATAGTTGCAAAGAATCAGACATGACTGAGCGACTTCACTTTCACTTTCTTTTGCTAACCAGAAGGAATCCAAAGAGGATTTTTGCTTTTATGACAAATGGTAAAAACAAGGATGGCCTTCACTGTTTCTTTTTTGTTGCTGTTCATTTTATTTTTGTTTTGCCACCGAGTCATCACAGAGGCAGTGGGCACACAAGAATGGCGTCGCCCAGCTCCCGTGCTCAGCACCTCAGCATCAAGCCTGCATAGATCTGAAGGGTGTCTGTGGGCATCCGACCTTTATCTCCACATATTTTGTATCTGTTAACAAGATGGGTCATAAGGTATCTGCCTCTTCATTTACTATTTTGGCATAAGAAATGTCTGATGGGCATGCTCTACTTTCAGAGAGTGGAGGAACCTATATTAGATTATAGCCCGAAGTATAAAATAAGTGTCCATGAGTCCACACTGATTTAGACAAATGGTTGAGTAGATAATAAATGAGGGAATACAGATAAATCTCCTACGCAGAAGAACTCCAACTAACTTTTGTGTCTACTCTGCCCTCAAGTGTCCCCCCCATTCCTTAAAAGTGGGCTTCACATAATGACTGCCTTGCAAAGATTACAGTTTGAACGGGGATGGGGGGAGAGTAACTGTACAGTGGAGATACAAGAAAAGCACTACCTTAGCCATGCGATCAAGATGAACATCATGAGTGATGAGTCATGTTGATAAGAGGTACCCTTGGTACGCGGTGATGAGAGTGACCCTTCTGCTCTGTGAGCTTGCTCCCAGACACACGTAACCCCAGTCCAGTCATGGGAAAAATCCTCAGACAAATCCCAACTGAGGTATTTCTATGAAATACTCCTTAAAGACTGTCAAGGTAGCCAAAAACAAGGACAATCTGAGAAATATCTCAGTGAAGAGGAGCTAAGGAGACTGGAGGAATAAATGTAAGATGGGAGCCTGAAGCAGAAAAAAGGATATCAGGTGAAAACTAAGGAAATCTGGGTACTCTATGCATGCGTGCGTGCCAAGTCGCTTCAGTTGTGTCCGACTCTTTGCGACCGCATGGATTGTAGCCCGCCAGGCTCCTCCCTCCATACATGTTAGTAAAGAATCAGGAATTAATATTAGTTCATTAATTGTGACATGCTAGTGTGAGATGTTTGTAATAGGACAGCCTGACTGTGGGTACAGGGGAACTCTACTATTTTTACATTTTTTTCTGTGAATTCTAAAAGTATTCTAAAATTTAAGAAGGTTGTTAAAAAAAAAATAATGGGCACAGTAGCAAACTTGGCGAGAAGATTATTTTTTGTTGGAAGAGGAAGCCAGGGAAATCAGTGTAATGTATGGATATTGGGCATCAGCCTTAGACAGCCCTGCATTCCAGGATCAGCCCTGCTACTTTCCGGATGTGTGTTGCTAAGCATCTAATTCAACCTCTGACTTCCTCGTGCGTTAAATGAGTGCCATCTAATGATCACAGTAGAATTATAGAAGGCATATGGCACGTCGGCTACATAGCTGTTACTGGAGCTGGGTCTGCCATTCTGACTCTGACGTGACTCTTCTTGGTTTGGCTTCTCAGGCTGATTATCAACACCCACTGGGTAGATGTCTGAGACATGTTTGGATGGCGATTGCATTAAGACAATGCTTCCTTGTATTCAACGCCAATCCAACCTGCCGTCATTCAAACACGTCCCCTCTTGGGGAGACAGAAAGCAGACGCTTCCCTTTCCTTGAATAAAGATGCCAATTACTTCATCAGGCTTCTCTGCAGACTTAAAGAGTTTCTTTTCTCTTTATGTTCATGTAAGCTGGTCCTTTTATTATCACAATTGAAGGAGAGTTGCGGCTGGAATGTTCATTGTGCATGTTATAAATAATTGCTTGTTGTTTTTCCTTTTTATAAAAACAACTGATATTCAATATTAGAAAATTAATAACAGTCTCATAATGAAAAAGAATTAAAAACCACCTACAATGCCAATGTTCAAGTTTTATAACCTTGCTTCTTAAAACTAACATCTATCTTGTCAATACAAGCTCATGCTTGTATCCCTAAATTATGTCACACAAATAATCTTTAACTGCTGCATAGAATTCCACATATAATGACTGCACCATAGGTTATTCATTCAAGTGAATGAATGAATGAATTCATTCTTTGGGATGTTCGGGGAGTTCCCTTTTATCATTTATTTATTTTTATGTTATTAGTAGCTTGGTGATGAACATCCCTGTAGTAAAATCACTGTGGATGTTTTTAGTTACGTCTGTTCTTTGTCATGGCTTTTTGGGGTTTGTTTTATTTGTTTCCTTTTGGCCGTGTGGGGTTTTTGTCGCCGCGCGGGTTTTTCTCTAGTTGTGGCGGTTGAGGGGACGCTACTCTCCAGTCGTGGGGCTCAGGCTTCGCACTGCCGGGGCTTCTCCTGTTGTGGAGCACGGGATTTAGGGAGCACGGGCTTCAGCAGTTGCAGCTTCCAAGCTCTAGAGCCCAGGCTCGCTAGTTGGGGCGCGTGGGCTTATTTGCTCCCCGGCATGTAGGATCTTCTCAGACCAGGGCTCGAACCCCGTCTCCCACGCGGGCAGGCGGATTCCTCACCGCTGGGCCACCAGGCCAGCCCCGTCACAGTTGCTTGAGCTGGTCGGCCTCTGGAGGAACTGAAAGCTGGTGCTGCTCTTGGGCCAGAGGAACGGCGAGAGGAAGGAGTGGAATGCAGGGAGTTTGAAATTGACACTTGGGTAATAACATGTAAAATGAAAAAAAAAAAAATTGTATTTGTGTGAGATTGGATTTTGCGTCTCAGTATCTACACTTCTGCTTTATTCTGGCTTTAAAGATTCCAATGCCCTTTGTAGCTAGATGTGCTTGGAAAGAATTCCAGTTATGCCACATCCTAGCAGCATGACTTGTTGTATCCATCTGTAAAATGGGGGTGGCCTTGTGAGAACTAAGAGAGAAACATATATAGAGCCCCTGGTGCACAGCACAGGCTCAGTAAACAATGGATTGCCTCCACCTGGGAGACGCTTGAATTTTTTTGCACAGCCCACAGCAAGGCATTCTCAACTTTGGTCAATTTATAATATCTAGGCAATATTTCCCTAATATCTAGGATTGTATCATGGCAACAGACTCCAGTATTCTTGCCTGGAGAATCCCCATGGACTGAGGAGCCTGGCAGGCTTCAGGCCATGGGGTCGCAAAGAGTTGGACACGACTGAGTGACTAAGCCCAGCACAGCACAGGCAATGTTTTCTTCTGAGAAAAGCAAAAGGACATTTTCTGCCTCTTCCGCTTTCTGCATCCTCGAAGCCCCAGGCCCTTCTGAGACTCCTGTGACCCAAAGTCACTTCCATTAGAATCAGGACTAGGAGAATATCTGTCCCTGACAAACAAGGTTTTAATTCATCAGTGGCCCCCTGATACCTCGGTGTCCAAAATGCTTTATCTGGCATTCTCTTCACCAGTACATGCAGGAGACCAAGAAGCCAAGATGCTCTGCAGGGCTTAAATCTGATAAGCCCTAGAAAATTCAACTCCAGCCCACCCCTCCCTTTTTTCTTTTGGAGCTATTCATTTTCAAACAGCTTCAGTTTTATATCAGAAGGAGATGAAGAAAAGGACATAAGCTGGGCAGCCAGGCACATCGGGCTTCGACTCCACAGCTCCGGTCGTTCCCTGGTTCCCTGATCTCAGGCCAAGTAACTCATCTCCTCGAACCTCAGTTTCCTCACATGCAGAGTGAGAGTAATGACAGCTGGTTGGTAATCATTTCAGGATTGATGCAAAACTCAGCTCCTAATGCCTGCCCATAGCAGCGTCTCCCCATTTATGGGTTTGGTTCTGTTACCCATCACAACTTCCTTCATCACCCCTCTGCTAAAGTTACCTTAGAGAGAGAGAGAGAGAGAGAAACTTTTCATTAGTATACACCCTGTTGCACCTTCCAGAACGCTTAGGTTAAAACTGCTGCCTAAAAACGTGCCTGCTGCTGCTAAGTCACTTCAGTCGTGTCCGACTCTGTGTGACCCCATAGACAGCAGCCCACCAGGCTTCCCCGTCCCTGGGATTCTCCAGGCAAGAACACTGGAGTGGGTTGCCATTTCCTTCCCCAATGCATGAAAGTGAAAAGTGAAAGTGAAGTCGTTTCAGTCGTGTCCGACTCTTAGCGACCCCATGGACGAGCCTACCAGGCTCCTCCGTCCATGGGATTTTCCAGGCAAGAGTACTGGAGTGGGGTGCCATTGCCTTCACAAAAACGTGCCTACTCAGACTCATTTTACTCCACTGGACTCATTCATTCATCCATTCACTCAGCTTGTGCCAGGAATTATGCCAATGAAAAATGCCAAAATGAACAAGACCTTCTCTGTCCTCAGGGAGCTCATAGCCTAGTGGAGGACAAGTAAACAGAAAATTATAATTCAGCAACAAAGAATCCATGTGATGATAGAGAAACGGATCAGGGCTTGGCAGGATACCTAACTAAGCCTTGCAGGGGACAGCGTCCTCAGAGACGGCAACTGAGCTGAGCTGAGGATGAGCCAGTACAGATTAGGCTGATGTAAGTTAAATCGTGTAGTCTTCAGGACAACTCTGAAAAATAGATACTTCCATTTTACACACGTGGAACCTAAGGCTCAGAGGGGCCAAGTTAGCCAAGCAGTGTGGGGACCTGATAAAATCGGGGAGCCTGGCTCCAGAACACATGTACCTTGATGGTGAAAGTTCAAGCCCCATGTCAGGATCGCTGCCCACTTATCAGAAGCTCTGTAGTACAATTTTCAGCTTCCTTTCAAATCCCTCCCCCCTCATCCTTTTTCACGCAGCTCTTCTTTTTCCTTGGCTATGCTGGGGATTTAGAGAAGGCAGGGATTCAGCTTTGCTCCCAGCTGCCTACCCCCATATGTGGGCTGCAGGAGCCTCAGCCACCTCCCAGCCATCATTCTTTCTTCCAGGGACAGAGTTATGGCCCCCGGGAGAGGTCTGTTCCACCAGAGTAGTCAGTTACTAATGAGCTTCGTGCTGCTCCTCCGCCCCCAGCTCCCCAGCCGTTCTCCACCCCACATCTCCTAAGTCACCTTCATCCGGCAGCTGGAGACTGGTGGGAGTCTGTGGGGGAGGGGATCACCCAGCCCAGGGGCTATAGAGCACTGTGTCTAGATCCCTCGAGGATACCCGGGGTGTGGAGCCAACCACAAAGGAGAGGAGGAGAGGGTCTCAGCCTCTTGGACCACCGCCCAGGACACAGAAGCCTGGTCTCCGTGAGTCAGGCCTGTGGGTCCCTCCCTTCTGGGGAAAGACACATTTCTCCGATGCCCACAAAATTCTGGTCCTTTTCTGTCAGAATCCCAGGGCCCGTCTACTGAATCTGTTCCTATTGTGTGATAGGATTATACAATAATATCATATGGATTCAAACTGGGATCTGGGAGAAGGAAATGGCCACCCACTCCAGTACTCTTGCCTGGACAATCCCAGGGACAGCAGAGCCTGGTGGGCTGTAGTCCATGGAGTCGCAAAGAGTCAGACACGATTCAAGTGACTTAGCAGCAGCAGCAAATTGGAATCATCAATACAATGCTGCTGCTAAGTCGTTTCAGTCATGTCTGACCCTTAGTGACCCCATGGACTGCAGCCTACCAGGCTCCTCCATCCATGGGATTTTCCAGGCAAGAGTACTGGAGTGGGGTGCCATTGCCTTCTCTCATCAATACCATAATAGCTACCATTTATTGGGAACTTGCTACATGCAAGGTATTTTTTAAAGTCTTTATTTTTATTATTGAAGTATAGTTGATTTACAGTTTTATGTTAGTTTCAGGTGTATAGCATAGTGACTCACTACTTTTACAGATTTTAATCCATTAAACATTATTATAACATAATGGCCACCATCCCCTGTGCTATAATGTTATATCCTCATAGCTTATCTCTTTCATACATAGTAGTTTGTATCTCTTAATCTCCTACTGCTGACTTGCTTCTCACCTTTGGTAATTGCTAATTTGCTTTCTATTCTTGGGGTGTCCCTGGTGGGGGAAGTTTATTTGCAATGCAGGAGGCCTGGGTTCAATCCCTGGGTTGGGAAGATCCCCTGAAGAAGGGAATGGTTATCCACTCCAGTATTCTTTCCAGGAGAATTCTGTAGACAGAGGAGCCTGGTGAGCTTTAGTCCATGAAGTGAAGTCACTCAGTTGTGTCCGACTTTTGCGACCCCATGGACTGTAGCCTACCAGGCTCCTCTGTCCATGGGATTTTCCAGGCAAGAGTACTGGAGTGGGGTGCCATTGCCTTCTCCAGGGGATCTTCCCCACCCAGGGATCGAACCTGGGTCTCCCACAGTGTAGGCAGACACGTTACCATCTGAGCCACCAGGGAAAATCTATGGGTTGCAAAAAAAGTTGGACACGAATGAGCCACTAACACGCTACACTTTTTCTATATTTGAGGCTGTTTCTGTTTTCCATGTATACTCATTTGTATTATTATTTAGATTCCACACAGAAATGATATCCTACATGCAAGATATTCTTAAACACCTTATCTGAATTACTTCTTGTGCTGGTCACTGTAACCCATGAGGCAGATACAATTATTATCTCTATTGTATTAGGTTGGCCCAAAAGTTCATTTTTTTTTTTTAAGAGTGTATGAAAAACTTGAACGAACTTTTCGGTCAACCCAATACATGAGGTATTTAAGGCTCAGAGAATTTAATAACTTGTCCATCTTCCCACAGTGGAAAGTGATAGATCTAGGATTTCTCCCTAGCAGCCTGACTTCAGAGCCCTTGTCCCTCCACACCAAGATGCACGGAAGAGAGCTCACGTTTGAGCACATACTGTGCCCCATGCATAGGGCTAAGGTCTGTGCAGGGTTATCTTAGCGGCTTCTCCCAACCAGCCTATTATCCTTTTTTTAAACAGCTGAGGACACTGAGATTCAGAGAGGTTAAGAGTTTCTCTAGGTCACAGAGTGAGTGAGTGGCAGGTCTGGGATTAAAGTCCCAGGCAGCCTGACTCCTGAGTCCACCCTCCTGGCACCATGCTGTACCATCTGTGCTGGGTTCATCCGTGCTCCCGCAGAGTTCATGTTCACCCAACCTAGAATGTGACCTTATTTGAAAGTGGGGTCTTTGCAGATATAATCTGGTAAAAATTAGGTCACACTGGATTGGGGTAGACCTTAAATCCAATGATGGGTGTCTTTATATATAACAGAAAGGGGGAAAAGAGTCAGATGCAAAGACATAGGCACAGATAGCCCTGTGAAGAGAGAGGCAGAAATTGGAGTGATGTACCTACAAGCCAGAAAGTGAGAGGAACTAAAGAGCCTTCTTCTTTTTTTTTTTTTAATTGAAGGATAATTTCTTTATGGAATTTTGTTGTTTTCTGTCAACCTCAACATGAATCAGCCATGGGTATACATATATCCCCTCCCTTTTGAACCTCCCTTCCTTCTCCCACCCCATCCCACCCCTCTAGGTTGACACAGAGCCCCTGTGTGAGTTTCCTGAGCCAGACAGCAAATTCCTACTGGCTGTCTATTTTACATATGGTAATGTGAGTTTCCATGTTACTCTCTCCATACATCTCACCCTCTCCTTCCCTCTCCTCATGCCCATAAGTCTATTCTAAAGAGCCTCTTGATGAGGGTGAAAGAGGAGAATGAAAAAGCCGGCTTAGAACTCATTCAAAAAGAGAAGAGCATGGCATCTGGTTCCATAAGCTCATGGCAAATGGATAGGGAAAAACTGGAAACAGTGGCAGATTTTCTTTTCTTGGGCTCTAAAATCACTGCAGAGAGTGACTGCAGCCATGAAAATCAAGAGGCTTGCTTCTTGGAAGCAAAGCTATGACAAAACCAGATAGCCTATTAAAAAGCAAAGGTACCATTTTGCTTACAAAGATCCATATTATTAAAGCTGTGTTTTCTCCAGTAGTCACATATGGATATGAGAGTTGGACCATAAAGAAGGTTGGGTGCCAAAAAATTGATGCTTTCAAATTATGGTGTTGGAGAAGACTCTTGAGAGTCCCTTGGACAAAAAGATGATCAAACTAGTCAATACTAAAGGAGGTCAAGCCTTAATATTTTTTGGAAAGACTCATGCTGAAACTTCAATACTTTGGCCACTTGCTGTGAAGAGCCAACTCATTGGAAAAGATCCTGATGCTGGGAAAGATTGAAGGCAGGAGGAGAAGATGGTGACAGAAGATGAGATGATTGGATGGTATCACCAACTCAATGGACATGAGTTTGATCAAACTCTGGGAGACAGTGAAGGACAGTGAAACCTGGTGTGTTGCAGTCCATGAGGTCACAAAGAGCTGGGCATGACTTAGCGAACGAGCAACAACTACAACCTACAAGCCAAGGATTGCTGGTGACCACCAGAAGCTAGGAAGCTGTGAAGAAGGACTCTGCCTTAGAGCCTTTGAGGGGAGCATGGCCTTGCCAACAACTTGATTTCAGACCTGTGAGAGAATAAATTTCTGTTGTGTTAAGCCACCAAGTCTGTGGTGCTTTTTTATGACAGCCCTAGGAAACCAACACACTATCTGAGGACCACATTATCTTCTTAAAAACAGGAGACTGGCTTTTGTGCTCTCCTGGAATACTTTTTGTTTTCAAGAATTATGATTATATCAATCTTTGTTAAACCAAAGGAGTGTTCTGGAGCTCCTAAGGCGAATAATCCAGGGGAAACCAAGGCCATCAATGGGGCCTAGCAGGATGAATCCCTCCTTCACCATCCCATGACATTCTCTGGAGAAGGGAAATGGACCTGAGGAGCAAGGCCTTGGATAAGTCAGTTAACTTCTTTGCCACAGTGTTCACATCTATAAAATGGGAGTAATTATATTCTTGATGGGCTTCCATGGTGGCTCAGATAGTAAAGAATCCACCTGCAATGTGGGAGACCTGGGTTCAATCCCTGGGTTGGGAAGATCCCCTGGAGGAGGGCATGGCAACCCACTCCAGTATCCTTGCCTGGAGAATCCCCATGGACAGAGGAGCCTGGTGAGCTGCAGTCCATGGGGTGGCAAAGAGTCAGACACAACTGAGTAACTAAGCACACACACACACACACACATCAGATCAGATCAGATCAGTCGCTCAGTCGTGTCCGACTCTTTGCGACCCCATGAACTGCAGCACGCCAGGCCTCCCCGTCCATCACCAGCTCCCGGAGGTCACTCAGACTCGCATCCATCGAGTCAGTGATGCCATCCAGACATCTCATCCTCTGTCGTCCCCTTCTCCTCCTGCCCTCAATTCCTCCCAGCATCAGAGTCTTCTCCAATGAGTCAACTCTTCGCATGAGGTGGCCAAAATACTGGAGTTTCAGCTTTAGCATCATTCCTTCTAAAGAAATTCCAGGATTGATCTCCTCAGAATGGACTGGTTGGATCTCCTTGCAGTCCAAGGGACTCTCAAGAGTCTTCTCCAACACCACAGTTCAAAAGCATCATTCTTCGGCGCCAGCCTTCTTCACAGTCCAGCTCTCACATCCATACATGACCACAGGAAAGACCATAGCCTTGACTAGGGAACCTTTGTTGTAAAGTAATGTCTTTGCTTTGAATATGCTATCTAGGTTGGTCATAACTTTCCTTCCAAGGAGCAAGCGTCTTTTAATTTCATGGCTGCAGTCACCATCTGCAGTGATTTGAGCCCAGAAAACAAAGTCTGACACTGTTTCCACTGTTTCCCCATCTATTCCCATGCAGTGATGGGACCAGATGCCATGATCTTCGTTTTCTGAATGTTGAGCTTTAAGCCAACCTTTTCACTCTCACTTTCACTTTCATCAAGAGGCTTTTAGCCCCTCTTCACTTTCTGCCATAAGAGTGTGTCATCTGCATATCGGAGGTTATTGATATTTCTCCCGGCAATCTTGATTCCAACTTGTGTTTCTTCCAGTCCAGCATTTCTCATGATGTACTCTGCATATAAGTTAAATAAACATGTGACAATATGCAGCCTTGACGTACTCCTTTCCTATTTGGAACCAGTCTGTTGTTCCATGACCAGTTCTACTGTTGCTCCTGACCTGCATACAGATTTTTTAGAGGCAGATCAGGTGGTCTGTATTCCCATCTCTTTCAGAATTTTCCACACACATACATGCTTGATATTGTAAGGATTGGATAAGGTAGTGGAAATACAGTGTCTGACACATGGAAAGGAAAAATATACGCCTTCATCACCCACTTCCATCTCAGGGATGTTTCTTTGAAGCTGGTGGCATTTAATAAAAAATTGGA
The DNA here is from genome assembly GCA_935064755.1 of Tragelaphus eurycerus. NCBI lineage: Eukaryota > Metazoa > Chordata > Mammalia > Artiodactyla > Bovidae > Tragelaphus > Tragelaphus eurycerus. The sequence continues at coordinate 4,709,145 of CAKXYN010000083.1, forward strand.
GAATTTATTTTTAATTGGAGAATATTTGCTTCACAATACTGTGTTGGTTTCCATGAATCTCTATAGAAGGTGTTAGTCACTCAGTCATGTCCGACTCTCTATGACCCCATGGACTGTGGCCTGCCAGCCTCTTCTGTCCATGGGATTTCCCACACAGGAATACTGGAGTGGGTAACCCTTCCCTTTTCCAGAGGATCTTACCAACCCAGGGATCGAATCCAGGCCTCCAGTACTGCAGGCAGATTCTTTACCATTTGAACACTATAGAGGAGGCACTATAGGAATCTCTGTAGGGGAGGGGCCAAAGCTATGTGGGGATTGAAAATGAGGGCCCCAGGGCAGCTTCAGTGGGTCTTATGGGGATGTCTGCACAGCTCCTCTTGGCAGGTAGGGGAGAGATGTTCAGCAGGATTCAGGAGGTCAGTTCAACAACACATTTGCTGACCTTCTCCTGTGTCCTGGGTACTGGGCCAGATGCCATGGTAGGGAAGGAAACCCCCAAAGCTGTGTGCCAGATGGGGGGTGGGGGGTTGCATGCTCGTCTGTGGAGTCTAGCTGTAGCTTTCTATATTTAGATTCTATCTTTGTCAAGCAAGAAGACTCGTTTGACAGGGCTCCGGTTTTTCATGTCTGAAAAGCCACTCATCCATAGAGCTCGGGGTTCGGGGGGAGAGGAAAGAGGCGGAGACCTGGCTTCTTCCTCCAGCTCTGAGCAGATGGGATCAGAACAGGGCCTTTCCACATCTCCAGCCAAGACGCCCGAGCCTTGGCAGTGGGCCCAGGACACAGACAATGGGGACCAATGGCAGCTTCTCAGGCCTGGCTTTCCCTGGGCAAGAGGCTTCTCCTGGAGGCTGGCAAAGCCCCCTCTTCAGGCTTAAAAATGGGATTTGGGGAGAAGAAGGAGGGGGACTGCATTAAGGCAACTCCTGACAGCTTACCCTGGAAAACTAGGACACAGCTTGTGGGATCCCAGCCCAGCAGCCCGGCCATCCAACCCTTCTTCTGCCTCTGCAAGGACCATTGTCTAGGGAGACAGAGGCAGTGCTGGCCCAGGAGCCCTGGTCTGCTGGCTGCCAACAAGAGGATGGGCCAGAGGGTGGTCTGTGGGATGAGAGGCGGGGGAGGAGGGTCAGGCTTCAGGGTGGTGCAGTGGGTTGGAGTCTGCCATTTCTCTTTATCTGTGAGGCAGGGCATGGAGGGGATGGGTAAGGACAGTCGGCCTCTGAGCACAGCTCAAACAGAAGAGATGTAGCAAGAGGTAGGGGAAGGGGCTCATCTGCCTGTGCATCTTAGACACAGCTCTGAAAAATGAAGGAATCAGGTCCTGAAGAGGCTTTCTGAGGTGCTTGAGCCCAGACTGCTGCCTTCAGAAAGATGAGTTTTGAAACCACCCAGGGAGGATGGCTGAACGATAATCCCTCTGTTTATCCCCTGTTGACTCTGCGCTGCAGCCTGAGCTGCTTTCGTTCCCCACAAGTCCTCAGCTTCCTCTCTTCCTAAGTGGATGGCTTACCCGTTCTTTGTCAAAATTAAGTCTGTCTGGCACCATCTCCTTCCACTTACCTTCTCTCTCTTTCAAAATGGGTTGATCTTCAGCCCAACAGACTGTAAGCTTCTCAAGGGCAGTCTTAAATGTGCTAGGCACGGTGTTAGGTATACCAAATGTATCTTTTAGAGGGATACTTTATTGAGTTTTCTGTTCAGCTTATGAAGGGCAGTGCATGCTGCTTGATAGATAAATACCTGCCAAACTACTCAGATGTGAATATGGACAATACAAGTAGTTATCCCTTCTATGTTTGTACCCCACCCCCCATAACACACACATCGTAATAAGTGTCAACAACTCAGTGTGTTAGGTTTTGTCCTACCTGGCTTTGCCATATGCTTGTACTAACACAGGTTTCTTTTTATTCTACTTTACAAAAAGCAATATCTTTTATGCCCATTCATTCCACATTTGACTTTTCCACTAACAATATATCACAGACTTTCCTTTCTGTCAATACACATATAAAATTCATCCTTTTAATAACTAAACAACTCTCCATAGGATAGATGCATAAGAATTATTCTACTATTGATGGACATTCAGGTTGTTTCCAGACTGTTTTACGTTATAATAAACAATTATCTAATAAAGATCTTCTACTCACTATTCACAGATACTACTGTGTTTAGTTCTGAATGTTGGATTCTTCCAAGTGGGGTTTCTGTGGTAAAGGTATACAGTTTTTAAATTTTATTAGATCTTTCTAGTTTAATTTCTGAAAATGCTACAGCAATTTATATTCTCTCTGGCAATATAAGACATTTATTTTCCTACCCCCCCTTGCCAGCTCCTAAATGGAATCAATCTTTAATTTTCGTGCATTGGTTGGGTGGAAAATGTTATTTCATTGCTATTTTGATGTGTATTTCTCTAACATCTAGGGGAGCCTAATTCTAGTTTAGGCTTGTACTAGTATTAGGGTTTTCTCTTCTGATATTTGCCTGTCACATCCTTTGCCTTTTTCTGTTGGGATTTGTAATTGATAAGGAATTGCATATAATACATATTATACATATATTATTTAATTTAATCTTTGGAATTACGGTTCCCAAATTGTGTCAAGGTTCCTGGTGGGTGGGGCGGTGGGGCAGTGCAGAAAACTTAAAGGGGCATGAAGAGATATTTAACACTTTAGGGAGAAACTCAGGGATATTTAAGATCTGCCAAATACCCTGGATTATTTCAGCATCAGATCACGCTACAGTCCTTTCTAGGATGCCACATACAGTAAGGCCCATACATACAAACCTACAAGCTGTGAGCTTTCAAAGACGTGAGCGTGTGTTTCTAAGTCCACTCACATAAGTTAGTTCACATGTCTGGCATACATTGTCACGTGTGTGCCTCCTCCACAAGCGGCTGTGCTCTTGTGAACTTTAGACTACTGTAGAGAATACAGTACTGCGGTATCTTTCTTTCAAGCTCAAGATGCCTGGAAACCCTACCATCTCCCACCTCCTGACCCTCCTCCAGGCAGTAACTCTTCTTACCTGTTCACTCAATCCTAGCCCCATATGTCAGCTGTTTTACTATACTACTGCCCTTTTCAAGATAATATACTGCAAGATTAAAAATGTTTTTCTTATTTTTGTATTTGATTTTTATGCATTATTTGTGTGGAAAGTACTATAAATCTATTACAGTACAGCACTATACAGCCAACTGTGTTAGTTGGATATCTAGGCTCACTCTGTTTGACTTAAGAACAAACTGGACTCTCAGAATGGAATTTGTTCATATGTAGGAGACTTACTTTACAGGTGATGCTGGGGTTTAGTGAGTTGCTGTAATAACAAAGCAAGTAATTGCAAAGACCAAAGTGGAACAGGAAAGATGGATGTCAGCATTCAAACTGATTGTGATTTGAGAAGTTGTACAGTGTCCATTGCCTTTCTTTGGGATTGGAATGAAAACTGACCTTTTCCAGTCCTGTGGCCACTGCTGAGTTTTCCAAATTTGCTGGCATATTGAGTGCAGCACTTTCACAGCATCATCTTTCAGGATTTGGAATAGCTCCACTGGAATTCCATCACCTCCACTAGTTTTGTTCAGAGTGATGCTTTCTAAGGCCCACTTGACTTCACATTCCAGGATGTCAGGCTCTAGGTCAGTGATCACACCATCGTGATTATCTTGGTCATGAAGGTATTTTTTGTACAGTTCTTCTGTGTATTCTTGCCATCTCTTCTTAATATCTTCTGCTTCTCTTAGGTCCATACCATTTCTGCCCTTTATCGAGCCCATCTTTGCATGAAATGTTCCCTTGTCATCTCTAATTTTCTTGAAGAGATCTCTAGTCTTTTCCATTCTGATGTTTCCCTCTATTTCTTTGCATTGATAGCTATTCTTTGGAACTCTGAATTCAGATGCTTATATCTTTCCTTTTCTCCTTTGCTTTTCACTTCTCTTCTTTTCACAGCTATTTGTAAGACCTCCCCAGACAGCCATTTTGCCTTTTTGCATTTCTTTTCCATAGGGATGGTCTTGATCCCTGTCTCCTGTACAATTTCACGAACCTCATTCCATAGTTCATCAGGCACTCTATCTATCAGATCTAGGCCCTTAAATCAATTTCTCACTTCCACTGTATAATCAGAAGGGATTTGATTTAGGTCATACCTACCTGAATGGTCTAGCTCGCCTACCGCGACCGGCGCACAAAGAGCAGCGCCTCGGCTACCGCGACCTGCGACCAAGAGCGCCTCGGCACACCAAGAGCGCCTCGGCTACCGCGACCGGCGCACCAAGAGCACCTCGGCTACCGCGACCGGCGCACCAAGAGCGCCGGCACCGCGACCGGCGCACCAAGAGCGCCGACCGCGACCGGGCGGGGGGGCCGGCTGCGCGGCGCACCAAGAGCGCCTCACCGGCTGCTGCGCGGCGCACCAAGAGCGCCTCACCGGCTGCGCGGCGCACCAAGAGCGCGGCCGAGAGGAGCTACCCCATGACCGAGGTCAGAAACGGTGGCGGTGAGGAGAGACCCTCGTCCAAGGGTAAGGTGCCATGGCTGTGCTTTGCTGGAACAGCCGGGAAGAGATACCCCATGCCCAAGGTAAGAGAAACCCAAGTAAGACGGTAGGTCTTGCAAGAGGGTATCAGAGGGCAAATACACTGAAACCATACTCACAGAAAACTAGTCAATCTAATCACACCAGGACCACAGCCTTGTCTAACTCAAAGAAATTAAGCCATGCCTATGGAGCAACCCAGGATGGGCAGGTCATGGTGGAGAGATCTGACAGGGTGTGGTCTGCTGGAGAAGGGAATGGCAAACCACTTCAGTATTCTTGCCTTGAGAACCCCATGAACAGTATGAAAAGGCAAAATGATAGGATACTGAAAGAGAAACTCCCCAGGTCAGTAGGGGCCCAATATGCTACTGGAGTTCAGTGGAGAAATAACTCCAGAAAGAATGAAGGGATGGAGCCAAAGCAAAAAGAATACCCAGCTGTGGATGTGTCTGGTGATAGAAGCAGAGTCCGATGCTGTAAAGAGCAGTATTTCATAGGAACCTGGAATGTCAGGTCCATGAATCAAGGCAAATTGGAAGTGGTCAAACAAGAGATGGCAAAGGTGAATGTCGACATTCTAGGAATTAGTGAACTAAAATGGACTGGAATGGGTGAATTTAACTCAGAGGACCATTATATCTACTACTGCAGGCAGGAATCCCTCAGAAGAAATGGAGTGGCCATCATGGTCAACAAAAGAGTCTGAAATGCAGTACTTGGATGCAATCTCAAAAACGACAGAATGATCTCTGTTCGTTTCCAAGGCAAACCATTCAATGTCACAGTAATCCAAGTCTATGCCCCAACCAGTAACGCTGAAGAAGCTGAAGTTGAACCTATGAAGACCTACAAGACCTTTTAGAACTAACACCCAAAAAAGATGTCCTTTTCATTATAGGGGACTGGAATGCAAAAGTAGGAAGTCAAGAAACACCTGGAGTAACAGGCAAATTTGGCCTTGGAACACGGAATGAAGCAGGGCAAAGACTAACAGAGTTTTGCCAAGAAAATGCACTGGTCATAGCAAATACCCTCTTCCAACAACACAAGAGAAGACTCTATACATGGACATCACCAGATGGTCAACACCAAAATCAGACGGATTATATTCTTTGCAGCCAAAGATGGAGAAGCTCTATACAATCAGCAAAAACAAGACCAGGAACTGACTGTGGCTCAGACCATGAACTCCTTATTGCCAAATTCAGACTTAAATTGAAGAAAGTAGGGAAAACTACTAGACCATTCAGGTATGACCTATATCAAATCCCTTATGATTATACAGTGGAAGTGAGAAATAGATTTAAAGGCCTAGATCTGATAGATAGAGTGCCTGATGAACTATGGAATGAGGTTCGTGACATTGTACAGGAGACAGGGATCAAGACCATCCCCATGGAAAAGAAATGCAAAAAAGCAAAATGGCTGTCTGGGGAGGCCTTACAAATAGCTGTGAAAAGAAGAGAAGCAAAAAGCAAAGGAGAAAAAGAAAGATATAAACATCTGAATGCAGAGTTCCAAAGAATAGCAAGAAGAGATAAGAAAGCCTTCTTCAGTGATCAGTGCAAAGAAATAGAGGAAAACAACAGAATGGGAAAGACTAGGGATCTCTTCAAGAAAATCAGAGATACCAAGGGAACATGTCATGCAAAGATGGGCTCGATAAAGGGCAGAAATGGTAAATGGTATGGACCTAACAGAAGAAAAAGATATTAAGAAGAGGTGGCAAGACTACACAGAAGAACTGTACAAAAAAGAGCTTCACGACCCAGATAATCATGATGGTGTGATCACTGACCTAGAGCCAGACATCCTGGAATGTGAAGTCAAGAGGGCCTTAGAAAGCATCACTACGAACAAAGCTAGTGGAGGTGATGGAATTCCAGTTGAGCTATTCCAAATCCTGAAAGATGATGCTGTGAAAGTGCTGCACTCAATATGCCAGCAAATTTGGAAAACTCAGCAGTGGCTACAAGATTGGAAAAGGTCAATTTTCATCCCAATCCCAAAGAAAGGCAATGCCAAAGAATGCTCATCTCACACACTAGTAAAGTAATGCTTAAAATTCTCCAAGCCAGGCTTCATCAATATGTGAACCGTGAACTTCCTGATGTTCAAGCTGGTTTTAGAAAAGGCAGAGGAAGCAGAGATCAAATTGCCAACATCCGCTGGATCATGGAAAAGGCAAGAGAGTTCCAGAAAAACATCTATTTCTGCTTTATGGACTATGCCAAAGCCTTTGACTGTGTGGATCACAATAAACTGTGGAATATTCTGAAAGAGATGGGAATACCAGACCACCTGATCTGCCTCTTGAGAAATTTGTATGCAGGTCAGGAAGCAACAGTTAGAAGTGGACATGGAACAACAGACTGGTTCCAAATAGGAAAAGGAGTACGTCAAGGCTGTATAATGTCACCACGTTTATTTAACTTATAGGCAGAGTACATCATGAGAAACGCTGGGCTGGAAGAAGCACAAGCTGGAATCAAGATTGCTGGGAGAAATATCAGTAACCTCAGATATGCAGATGACACCACCCTTATGGCAGAAAGTGAAGAGGAACTAAAGAGCCTCTTGGTGAAAGTGAAAGAGGAGAGTGAAAATGTTGGCTTAAAGCTCAACATTCAGAAAACTGAGACCGTGGCATCTGGTCCCATCACTACATGGGAAATAGATGGGGTAATAGTGGAAACAGTGTCAGACTATTTTTTGGGGCTCCAAAATCACTGCAGATGGTGACTACAGCCATGAAATTAAAAGACGCTTACTCCTTGGAAGGAAACTTATGACAACCTAGATAGCATATTCAAAAGCAGAGACATTATTTTGCCAACAAAGGTCCGTCTAGTCAAGGCTACGGTTTTTCCAGTGGTCATGTATGGATGTGAGAGCTGGACTGTGAAGAAAGCTGAGCGCCGAAGAATTAATGCTTTTGAGCTGTGGTGTTGGAGAAGACTCTTGAGAGTCCCTTGGACTGCAAGGAGATCCAATCAGTCCATTCTGAAGGAGATCAGCCCTGGGGTTTCTTTGGAACGAATGATGCTATAAAGCTGAAACTCCAACACTTTGGCCACCTCATGGGAATAGTTGACTCATTGAAGAAGACTCTGATGCTGGGAAGGATTGGGGTTAGGAGGAGAAGGGGACGACAGAAGATGAGATGGCTTAATGGCATCACTGATTCGATGGATGTGAGTTTGAGTGAACTCCAGGAGCTGCTGATGGACAGGGAGGCCTGGCGTGCTGCGATTCATGGGGTTGCAAAGAGTCAGACACGACTGAGTGACTGAACTGATCTGAACTGAACTGAGTGTCCATAGGAGTTTCCCACGTGGCGCTAGTGGTAAAGATTCCACCTGTAATTCAGGAGCTGCAGGAGACACGGGTTCAATTCCTAGGTCTGGAAGATCCTCTGGGGCTTGGCATGGCAACCCAATCCAGTATTCTTGCCTGGAGAATCCCAAGAACACAGGAGCATGGTGGTTTACAGTCCCCAGGGTCGCAAAGGGGTGGACATTACTGAAGCAATTCATCATGTACACATGCACGGTGTCTGTAGCGCCACATACCCCATGAATAATTTGGTGATTGTGTTTATTTAACAATGAAACAATACAATTATCTTTCTTTCAAATTATGTATATAAAATGATAGGACACAGGTAATTTTGAAATTGTTTGAACTCAACTACTCAACACATGGAACTCTTGGGTATTTATTTTGGCCTAGGGGCCCTGTGAAAAACTACTAAGATACTAAAGAATCTGTGAACCAAGCAAGTTTGGGACTCTCTGCTTTGGAACCATACAGTGAGCTTGGTGAGGACATCTCTGTTTTGCATCTTTTTTTCCACAGATGTGGAAACTGAGGCTCAGAGAGATTAATTGATTTATTCAAGATCAGAGACTTAGAAAGTGAGAGAATCAGAATTCTAACCTAAGTCTGCCTTGCTCATACCCTGAGCTTGTCTCGCTCCAGAAATCACATATGATTCATGCACTGATTCAAATCTTTATTGTGCCTGGAGCCTTAGAGGAAAGTGACCCTTCTTTTTTGAAGTGCAAGCCTCCAATACTGCCTTCAATCACACTATTGATTATTTCTTCTTTCTCCTGTATCTTTCATCTCTCCCTCTCCACTGAATCCTTCCATAACCCATGGAAGTGTTCACTTCTTATCTTAAAAGAAGTGGAGGAAGGAAGTCCCTTGATAATCCTTAAAGGCATTATTCCACCATGATCCTTGACTGCACACTTTTCCACAATTTGCTGGTATCTGTCCCTCTCTTCCCCTTGTGACTCCACACTGATTGTAATCCAGCCTCCTGCACTCTGCTTATATGGCAGTTCCCAAGATCTTAGGAAATCTTTACAAATTTAGGCCTTTTTTCAGGATCCCCATGCAACCTGCCCTTGTGTATACTGGAATGGTATGCACTCGGTCCTTGGTGCAAGCCTAGGACACACTGGCTCTACAGGTCTGCCTCCAGGGTCTTTCCTCAACTCCAGACTCCTCTTATTTTCCAGTTGACTTATGAGCACTCCAAAATGAATAAAGTTCTAAAAGGATTATGAATGTAAATCAATTTTCCTCTGAACTCCACACCTCTCAACCTTAAATCCTCCTCTTCACCCACCTCCCACTTTTTTTCCTTTTTCTGTTGTTGAATAAAAGTGCAAAAGTTTAAAAAAAGCCTCCAGAACTAGGCTTCAATAATCTCTTATATAATCTTGGGCAAGTTATTTTACCTCTTTGAGCCTGTTTGATCATCTGTAAAATGGAATAATAATAATAGCAATAACGCGTTTTACGGCTATTATACAGATTAAATGAGAGGATTCGCAGAAAGTATCTAACATAGACTTGACACTTGGTAGAAATATGAAGACAATGAAAGTGCTAACATTTCAGCATCACTTTTGTCAACATCATCGTCACTATCATCTTCCCCACAAAAGACCTGTTCCTCTTTTCCCTGATAGGAAAAAAAAAAAAAAAAAGCTTTAGTGCAAAGAACACTGAGTTTGTAGTCAGAAAGACTTACATTAAAAACCTAACCTTACATCTACACTGTGACTTTGGGCAAATCACTTTACCTCTTTGAGGTTCTGTGACCTCCTCCATAAAAGAGGATTTGCATCATTCCTCCATGATGGAGTGTCCAATGAGGTAATAGGTGAGAAGAAACTTTATACTATATATTGCAGCACAAAGGTACCTTTTAGCTTATGGTTTATGATTGTGTCCATTGGGCTACCATTCTCACAGGAGGAAGGTTCAAAGTCATCTCGATATCCGGCCTCTGCCTGTCCTGCCCTGACCTAAGGTCCAACAACCTCCTTTCAGTCCTAATGTTGCTTGTGCTGGTCCAAGACATGCTCTGGATCAAGGAACACTTCTTTGGGTTGGGTTTGCTCAGTTTCAAGCCCCCGCGGGACCAGAGATTTAGCCCCATGGCCTCTGCCCCAGCATCTCTTCATAACACCACATGCTGTCTACTCACCCGATAAGGTTTTCTAACAAAGTGAGTATACATTCTGAGTATCTCCAAATCTTAATGGAAAATTCTCCTGCAACTTTTCAGACACTTTATCTGCGATTAAATATTAACGTTTCCAACCAGCATATTTTTCATTGAAAAGTGTGAAATATTACAAGATCCCCTCATGTTGTCTCTTCACACTGACTTCCTGAAGCCAGTGCCAGATTGGGAAGCTGATTGGAAACACAAAGAACATTAAAAAGAAGAGAAGGGAGCACTGATGCTGGGGGCGGGGAAGCAGAAAGAATGCAGAAAGACCCCTTGATAGCTGCAGGGCCCAGCTCGGAACTGTTCCTTTTTATCATGTCCTGATTGGCAGATACCTCACAAGGTTCGCAGATATCCTCTATCCAACTGTGGTGCCCCCCCGAGATTTATTTATAGGGCTCACAAAACTGGGGTAGCAAAATGCAACTGTCAGGAAGATACTATAACCAGGATCTGTTTTTAATGCAAAATCTTTAACCCACCAACTTATCCATCTTCAGAAAAAGGTTTTCCTGTCCAAACCCCTTGCATCAGAACTCGATGAAACGTACCAGGGAGAGGAAGGAGTCCGCTTTAACCGATAGCATTCACCGTTTTTTACGGTGCTATTCGTCTAAGTGACAAAGCCAGAAGGCAAACCTATACTTCTTTGTGACTTTTTATTGCTTTTTATCCCAGTGGGAACCAGCAGACGGGGAGGAAAAAAACATCTTTTCGAATGGTGAAATGTGCTTAAGATTTTTTTCCAGAAAGAGGGAGGAAAAAAAATGACCAACAAATACGACTCGAGTTTGTTACAGTCTGGAGAAAAATGTTGTTGAAGCTTGGCTCCTGCAAATTCTCGGTGACTTCTGTGGACTCAGCTAGAACTGAAGGGTAAAAGTGAGACAAAGGGAGAAGCTTCTGTGACTTGCAATCCAGCTTCATATAAAGAGCTTAAAACACAGAACTGTGTCCAGCGTGAGCTACTGGACAAGGTGGTGAGGTCCCCATTGGCAGAGGCATTCAAGTACCTGCCACTTGGGGGAGATGTTGTAAAGAGAAATAAAAAATAGGAGGACAGGTCAAATCAAGAGCCTCTGTAAACTTTTTAGGTCTAAAAATCTATGATTTTTTAAGGTCAAGGGCAAGAAGAAGGGTGAGTGTGGAGGTTTTGGTTGTAAAAATATAGAAGTTTTATTTTCTCTCTTTGATTCAAATAGAACTGAATTTTGATCACTTTACCAAGTAAGAGGGTATATATGCCATTTTACAACGGCGAGGGGGACTAATAATACTAACATTAGCAATAACCACAGTGGTAATAGTTAATTTATTTTTAGTGTTGGATGTGTGCCAAGTACTGTCTTACATGCTTTCCAAGCATTTTCTACTTCACTCCTCAGAATAACCCTATAAGGAAGAAACTGTAATTATTCCTTCCCATTTAGAGTTGAGGGAACTGAGATTTGGAGAGGTTGTGTAAGGTCACTAGAACCTCCTTTATAGATGGAAAAATTACAGCCCAGAGGACCAAATAATTTATCTAAAATCTCAGAGCGTGTTCGAGGCAGAACAATCAGAAGGATTGGGGGAGTGAGGAGGAGCAAATGGGGAGATTGGGATTGACATATACACAGAACTATATATAAAATAGAAAAATAGTAAGGGCTTACTGTACAGCATGGGGAACATGACCCAATATGATGTAATGACCTACCTGGGAAAATGATCTAAAAGGAAATGGATATATGTATATGTATAACTGATTCATTTTGTTGTACAGAAGAAAGCAATGCAACATTGTAAATCAACTATCCTCCAATACTTTTTTTGAAAAAAAGGATGGGGAATTTGGAGTAAGAAGACCAGGCTCCCTAAGTTCTAGGTATCAAGTACAGTGAAGGTCCATTATTGTACCAGGTATGTTAAATCATTTCATTTCACAATAATTGTGTGAGAATGGTATTTCTTAATCTCCCTTTTAGAGGTGAGGAAAATGAATATCAGAGAGGTTAGGTAACTTGTGTGACATAGCACAGCAGGGTGGGGTAAGGTCTGACATTTTCACACTGATGGCTTTGTTGGTACACACAGAACTTCCGTACTTTAATCAGATCTCAAGAAGGTCATTAAGCAACTTTTAGCTTTGGTTTTTCTCATTTTGCAAAAGAGATAACATTACAAATGCCATTGTCAATTGTCCAGGGTTGGCATAGGTCCTAATAATGAAGATGGAATATATTGTGAATTAAGTATAGTGTCTCTAAGTGTTGCAAGCACTGGGTCTCCTGATTGTAAGCTGAGGGGGATCCTCTGAATTGTTATGGCTGTTTGTTTTCTTTTGATTTTGGTTCCTTAAAGCAGCAGCTGAGGGTCAAGACCTGGAGGTTCTAAAGTCGGGTCCAGGCTCTTTCGGTGCCAAGGCCTTGGTGGGCAGCAGCTCTGTATCTGTGAGCAGGTGAGAAGAGTAGCTGGTGCCCCTGCCTGGCTCTGTACTTAACAGGTCTCAGAAAGCAGAGAGGCTGGAGGAAGATGCCCTTTGAGTGAGACTGACATAATGGGGACCGCACCTCCTGGGAGGAAGATGTCCTTTGAGTGAGACTGACATAATGGGGACCGCACCTCCTGAATCCTTTTCTGGGTTCTCCCTCACGTGAGTGATGGGGTCTCTCTGGCCTCGTTTTCACCTGAGCAGTATTTGTGGCAGAGCTACTCTGTACATCTGCATGAAGGTGCTTCTACTCTGGGCTCTTGCCCTTAAATCTCTCCTAGGGTTACCAGTCTGGAGGACAGACTCGGATGATCCTAACAGCATGCCTTCTTCCTCCCAGGTAGTCCTAAAATTACCCTTTAACTTTTTTTTTTTTTTAATTATTTTTGGCTGCACTAGGTCTTCACTGTGGCTTGAGGACTTTCTCTAGTTGCAGCGAATGGGGGCTGCTCTCTAGTTGTGATGCTCAGGTTTCTCATTGTGGTGGCCCCGTTTACCTGCTCCCTGGCATGTAGAATCTTCCCAGATCAGGTATTGAACCTGTGTCTCCTGCATTTGCAGGTGGATTCTTATCCACTGTACCAGCAGGTAAGTCCTAAAAGCATCTTTTAACAAATTCTATGTTGGATTGTTTTTTCTTCCCTCACAATGTGACGTCCATGGAGGGAAAAGCCAGACCTTGAGATTTTTCAAAGCACTTAGATGTTCTGCAGCACACAGAGCCCTGGAGTCCTGAGAAGATCTCACATTTGCCTCTTCTCTGCCATGAGATCTTGGGGAACTCATGTTCATTTGACAATTGCCTGTCTACAGAGGAGATGGGAATGTGGTAACAGAAGTGTGTATGGGATGGAAGTGTGGGGTGCTGAGGTGCCCAGGGTGGGCACTTAGTCCTTTCTGGAGTGAAAAAGTACAGGTAGCAAAGGCTTCTGGAGGAGGTGTGATATAGCTGAACCTTGAGGGATGTGTTAAATTGACAGGTGCAGGAAGGGTATTCTGCAGAGAAATCAGTTTTTTTTAAAGACACAGAGGGATGCTAAGAAGGCCTGGAGCATTCAGGGACCAAAAATTATTAAATGTGGGCTAGAGTCGAAGACACATCTTAAGGATGCTGAGGCCAGATCATGAAGAGCCTCGGGTGCCAACAGAAAAGTGTGTCTGTCCTGACAGCGATGGGGAGGCATCAGAGAATGAGAACCCCTTAGAGGAGACGAGGTGCTTATACTGAAAAGGTGACTTTGGTTGCAGTCCAGAGGGCATATGGAAAGGGGAAGCAGAGACTAAGGCTGGCTGGAACACTAGCGTGTAACACTGGAAGAGGGTCATTGCTGTTGAGTCACTAAGTCGTGTCCGCCTCTTTTCGACCCCATGGACTGCAGCATGCCAGGCTTCCCTGTCCTTCACTACCTCCCAGAGTTTGCTGAAACTCTGGTGATGCTATCCAACCATCTTATCCTCTGTCACCTGCTTCTTCTGTCCTCACTCTTTCCTGGCATCAGGGTCTTTTCCAATGAGTCAGCTCTTTGCATCAAATTGGCCAAAGTACTATAGCTTCAGCTTCAGCATCCGTCCTTCCAATGAATATTCAGGGTTAATTTCTTTTAGGATTGAGTGATTTGATCTCCTTGCACCCCAAGGAACTCTCAAGAGTCTTCTCCAGCACAACAGTTCAAAAGCATCAATTCTTCTGTGCTCAGCCTTCTTTATGGTCCAACCCTCACATCCATACATGACCACTGGAAAAATCACAGCTTTGATTATACAGACCATTTTTGGCAAAGTAATGTCTCTGCGTTTTAATACAGAGGATAGCTGAGGTGTAATCTCAGATAGGAGTGATGGAGAAGAAGAGTAGCTTCAGGGTACAACGTGCTTCCTTGGGCTCCGCTTTCCTTGTCTGTGAAACATGGGGATCTCTGTGATCCAAATCCTTCTTCATTTCACCATTAAATTTTTCTTTAATAACTTTTTTCCCCGTAAACTCCCAATGTTTCAAGAGGTTATGTCTATTAAGTTACATTTATTAAGGGATAATTAGTTTTCCAATAAGTACCAATTTTAGTTGATATAATTCCCACCAAAAGCAATTAAAGTCTGTTTTTATTGGGGAAATATATGATTCCCGTTAGCATTTTTGAAATGTGGAAAAGAGTTAGTGGAGTGCCATTATACCCTTGGGCTCTTCTTGCCAGGGAGTGTGGAGCTGAGCTGGGGAGCCATTGGATTAGGTAAGGGTCACCTCTGAAACTTTATGAGTCTAGGAAACAACCCTCTTTAACAAGTTCTTGGTGAGCTGGAAATCACTCTATAACTGTGAAGTATTGTTATAACTCAGTATGATTATGTAGACTCTCCCATAACACTAGATTTCAGACACATGAGGTAGAAAGGTGGGGACTACTATCATTTAATATATGAGAAACGGGAAACTTAAAGAAGTTGAACAATTGGTTTAAAATGTCCATGGAATTCTCCAGGCCAGAATACTGGAGTGGGTAGCTGTTCTCTTCTCCAAGGAATCTTTCCAACCCAAGGATTGAACCCAGGTCTCCCACATTGTAGCCAGATTCTTTACTAGCTGAGCACCAGAGAAGCCCAAGAATACTGGAGTGGATAGCCTACCCCTTCTCCATGGGATCTTCCTGGCCCAGGAATCGGATCGGGTTCTCCTGCATTGCAGGCAGATTCTTTACCAGCTGAGCTACCAGGGAAGCAATATATGAAAAAGTGAAGACTTAAAGAAGTTGAACAATTAGTTTTAAAATGTCAGCATACGAGCCAAAACACAGCGATCGCTTCTCTTGCTTGACTGTCTCGGGTATCTGTTGATTTTACAGAACTCCTGAAGTTGTCCTCTCGCCACCTTCTCACGCCCCCACTTAGTGGGTGATGATTCATTTTGAGGCACAAATGAGCAAGGAAGCAAATAGTAGTGCAACAGGAAATCCAAAGGAGGCTGGTGGCACCTCATAATTAGAACTGACCTCAGGGATAAGGAACAGGAGATGTCACCCTGCCCCTTATCCCAGAGAGAACGCAGAGACAGTGATGAGCTGGCGAGATGCTGGCAGAGCAAAATCACGCACCATTAGAGAAAGGCATTTTGAGGGCATTCAGTTCAGCTCCCAAGAGGAAGGAGACTGAAGACAAGATTAAAAACCAGTAAATGAAGTGAAATTAAAGCTCTGAGCTAATTTGAAACGGATATGGAAAGAACAGATGGAGTTTGAGTTTAAATATCAAGGTGTACCTAAATACAACATATTTTAAATGGAACAAGCACATTGTGAGCTAATAGGTCTAGTATGATCCATTTATATATTACAGAAATAGCAACTCTGCCTCACCATTTTTTTTTAAAAATTCTATTGTTGTTAGATCACAAGTTGTCCAGCTCTTTTGGGACCCCATGGACTATAGCCTGCCAAGCTTGTCTGTCCCAACCCAGGGATTGAGACCACATCTTGAACCCACGTCTCCTACTTGGCAGGTAGATTCTTTACCACTGAACTACCTAGCAAGCCCTTTTTATCTATACACTGGGGGTAAAAATAGCACCTGTCTTATGGTGATGTTTTAGACACAGTGAGTTCGTGTACATAGTGTTTAGAACCGTGCTTGACATATAGTTAAGTGCCACAGAAATGTTTGTTCTCATACTTATTATTATATTTAAACATTTCTATGCCCGTGACTAAATATAGGTTAGATCTGAAAGAGCAAACAGTGGCTCGGTAGCACTAAAAAGCCGGATAAAGACGCTGAAGGAGGCCCTTTTTTGGTTGCAGTTATTTGTGTATTTTTATTTAGTATTCTTATAGTGTTTATTTCTTTTGTGTGAGACTGTATTCATGGATTACATATTTAGAAACAAATTTGGCTTACTGGAAACTCTAAGAACATAATACACAATCTGAAAATGCAAAGTCAACACATGAAATATTTTCTTTTACTTGTTTGTTTATCCAGTGAGTTCCTATTGCATGCCTATTTTGTTCTAGGTATTCTTTTAGGAACTAAAGTGATAAACAGAACAGACAAACCATCCTTGCTTTCCTGTGACAGGTGGAGACACAATGCATAAATAAGCAGAATATGTACTATGTTAGATGGAGGTGTGTTCACTGATATCCATTGTTAGCCAACAATGGATGTGTTCTGCGGAGAAAAGTAAAGACGGACGAGGGATGGGGAGGACCAAGAGGGCAAAGTGTTGTGATTTTAAATGAGAAAGATGGGAAAGTCCTCTCAGAGAGGAGGCCTGACGTGTGTCAGGGAACCATGCAGCTCTTTGCTGGAAGAGACTGTCAGGCATTATTACATTTAATCCTCTTAATAATCCTCACTGTGGGCTTCCTGGTGCCTCAGACAGTAAAGAATTTGCCTGCAATGCAGGAGATCTGGGTTTGACCCCTGGGTCAGGAAGATCCCCTGGAGAAGGAAACAGCAACCCACTCCAGCATTCTTGCCTGGAAAATCCCATGGACAGAAGAGCCTGGTGGGCTACAGTCCATGGGGTTGCAAAGAATTGAACACAACTGAGCAACTAACACACATAATCCTCATTATAGGGAATGCAGTTTGGTGCAGCCACTATGGAAAACAGTATGGAGGCTCCTTAAAAAATTAAAAATAGAATTACCATATCCAGCAATTGGACTCTTGCGTAAATATCCAGAAAAGATGAAACTTCCAATTCAAAAAAATACACGCACACCAATGTTCATAGGAGGACTATTCGCAATAGCCAAGACATAGAAGCACGCTAAATGTCCATCAACAGATGAATGGATAAACAAGATGTGTCATATATATATATATATATAATATAAAATAGAATATTGTGCACTCCATGAACTGTAGTCTGCCAGGCTCCTCTGTCCATGGCATTTTCCAGGTTAGAATACTGGAGTGGGTTGCCATTTCCTATCCCAGGGGATCATCCCAATCCAGGGATCTAACTAGTGTCTCTTGCATCTCCTGTATTTGCAGGCAGATTCTTTTCCGCTGTGCCACCTGGGCCTATGATGGAATATTACTAGGCCAAAAAAAGGAGAGCAGGGCCGAGGGGAGAAAAAAAAGAAAAAAAAAAATATTGCCACTTGCAGCGGTGACACAGATGGACCTAGAGATCATCTTATACTAAGTGAAGTAAGTCAGATAAAGAAGATATTACATCATGTCACTTACATGTGGAATCTAAAAAATAATACAAATGAATCTATATATAAAACAGACATAGACTAAGACATAGAAACTGTTACCAAAGGGGAAAGGGAGCAGGGCAGGGTAAATGATGAAGTATGGGATTAGCAGATATAAACTGTTATATATAAAATAAACAACACGGTCCGACTGTGTAGCAAGGGAACCGAATTCAACGTCTTGTAATAATCCATAATGGAAAATATTCTTAAAAATGTATAACTAAATCACTTTGCTCTGTACCTAAAATGAATGCAAGAGTATAAATCCACTGTATTTCAAAAAATAGTAACAATCCTCACTATAACCCTGGGAGATAGGTATTATTAGCACCCTCATTTACAGCTGGGGAAGCGGAGACTGGGGGAAACTTGCCCAGCTAGTGCGTGGCTTACCTGAGACCCAGCCTGGTGCTCTTCCTAATGCCCCAATGGTTTCCTTTGCCCTGGTCTAGCTTCAGAAGAATATTTGAGTCTGGGGCAGTTTGGTGCAGCTTTAAGGCTGCACAGGAACTATAGGTCTGCTGGAAAGTGTCCTCTCGTGCCCCCTCTTCTGCTTTTGCAGTTTTAGAAGGAGACACATGCCTCTCTCTCTCCCTCCCTCTTCCTCCTTCATGCCTTTCCTTTCTGTCATGTCTTGTCCTGAGTCTGGTAGGGCATGTGTGGGTAGAACACAGCAACTCATTTCAAACCTTCACACGAATCCCCATCTCTCAAATCTTGGCTTTCCCAAAGTCCCCCTGACACACTGGAGCATTAGTGGGAGGCAGGGTGATGACGTGGAAGGGGGTGGGGTTTGGTGACAAAAGACCAAACACCTGGCCAACACTCTCATGGGTCTCAGTTTCTGATTTTACCTGACCTAACTCACAGATCTATACTGCAGATCAAATGAGAAGAAAATAAGATTCTGGCCACAGGTCCCAATGTGTGTGTTTGGGGTGGGGTGGGTATGTGGGTTGCCCACACCAACAAGCAACTCCTGAGTGCCACCCAGGTGTCCTGCAATTCAGCTCCGTTCTGACGCATCTTCTTGGAGATAGTATTGGATTACACAGGTTAATGGCTTAGTTACGCAAGACTGCTCTTCACTTTAGATGCCAGTTGCAAGTCCAGATAGTCACCTGTGCTTCTGAGTGACTGACTATAGATTCAGAGGTGCTGATGATCCTGAACTTGGGTTGGATTAATTTGCTAACTCTGGGAGATGTTGAGGGACTGTGTGCTGTCGTCCATGGGATCGAAAAGAGTTGAACACAACTTAGTGACTGAACAACAACAATTCACTTGATTAGCTCACAGGAACTCAAAAACGTACATTTGGCAAATAGATGGGGAAACAATGGAAACGGTGACAGACTATATTTTCTTGGGCTCCAAACTCACTGCAGAAGATGACTGCAACCATGAAATTAAAAGAAGCTTGCTCCTCGGAAGAAAAGCTATGACAAACCTAGGCAACATAATAAAAAGCAGAGACATCACTTTGCCAACAAAGGTCCATCTAGTCAAAGCTATGGTTTTTCCAGTAGTCCTGTACAGATGTGAGAGTTGGACCTAAAGAAGGGTGAGTGCTGAAGAAATGATAGCTTTTGAACTGTGGTGCTTGAGAGTCCCTTGGACAGCAAGGAGATTAAACCAGTCAATTCTAAAAGAAATCAACCCTGAATATTCATTGGAAGGACTGATGCTGAAGCTGGAGCTCCAATACTTTGGTATCTGATGCAAAGAGCCAACTCAGTGGAAAAGACCTTGATGCTGGGAAAGATTGAAGGTAAGAGGAGAAGTGACCAGCAGAGAATGAGATAGTTGGATAGTGTCGCTGACTCAATGGACATGAGTTTGAGCAAATTCCGGGAGATATTGAAGGACAGGGAAGCCTGGTGTTCTGGATGGGGTCGTGAAGAGTTGGACACGACTTAGGGTCTGAACATCAGCGCAGGAACATCCAGATAGAAAAGATGCGTGGAGCAAGGTATGATGACAGGGTGTGGAGCTGCCATACCCTATCCAGGCACGCAACTCTCTCTACATCTCCAGGTGTTCACTGACCCAGAGGCTCTCCAAACAGCATCCTTTTTGGTTTTTATGGAGGCTTCATTCATAGACATGATTCATTAAATAACTGATCACTGGTGATTGATTCAAGCTCAGGCCTCTCTCTCCTCTCTGGAAATCAGGAGGTCAAACTGATTATCCTCTATTCCTAGTTGGTTTCCCTGGCAACAAGCCCTCATCTTTAGGTGTTTTCCAGAAGTTACTTTCATTAATATAAACCCAGTTGTGGTGGAAAAGGGCTTGTTACTAATAACAAGACACCCATCTCACCTTTATGGCTCAGAAGTGTTATCAGAAGCTGAGGATGAGAGACCAATGGTTATAACAAAAGATGCTCCCACTGCTCTCATCACTTGGGAAATTCCGAGGGTTTTGGGAGCAGTGAGACAGGAACTGTGGGCTGAAATAAAATATATATGAGAAATACATATTTGGACATCAAATGACCAAATATGTATTTATTATAAATCACAGTATTTCAATAATTTTGTTAGCAGCAATATATACTTGCTGCTGCTGCTGCTGCTAAGTCGCTTCAGTCGTGCCTGACTCTGTGCGACCCCATAGACGGCAGCCCACCAGGCTCCCCCGTCCCTGGGATTCTCCAGGCAAGAACACTGGAGTGGGTTGCCATTTCCTTCTCCAATGCATGAAAGTGAAGAGTGAAAGTGAAGTTGCTCAGTCGTGTCCGACTCTGTGCGACCCCATGGACTGCAGCCTACCAGGCTCCTCCATCCATGGGATTTTCCAGGCAAGAGTACTGGCGTGGGGTGCCAGTGCCTTCTCCGAATATATGCCTAATATGCTAGATATTTAGATGGACTGACCAATGGTCCATTTGTCAGAGGTCTGCACTGAGGCTTAAGTTCTGGACAGTAAATGTAGCAAGAACAATTGAAACAAGAGCTCATTTAGGGGTGCAAATAACCAGGTATCACTGCGATCGTTTTATTTTCTAAAAACTTAATGGTGAGAGAGAAAACAATGAATATCTTGTTTTATATCTTGGAAGCAAATTCAATAAATGTGGTTGTAGGTACAATGTTCCATGCCCACTCCATTTTCCTCATCCAGGACAGCACCAGTTACAACTGCATCACTTCACAGCTTTCGTCATCCCTCACTGGGTCGTGTGCACACAGCAACCAGGGTGAGGTTCCTAAGACCCTAACCAGGCTCCTCCCCTGATGAGCATCCTTCCATGGCTCCCCACTGCCCCCAAAACAATTTTCAAACTTTCCAACATTGCTTTAACATCTCTTGATGATGAGGTCCCTGCCAGCCTCTTCAGGAAGTGAAGTCTCTCAGTCCTGTCTGACTCTTTGCGATCCCTATGGACTGTAGCCCTCCAGGCCCCTCTGTCCATGGGATTTTCCAGGCAAGAATTCTGGAGCAGGTTGCCTCTTCCTCCTCCAACCTCTTCAGACACATCTCTTATCACTATTCTCCATTTTCTGCCGACCACGACGAGGAACTTCAGCCCGTCTGAGCTGTGTGTCTACGAGTAGCCATGCTTTTCCTCCTGTCCTGGACTTCTCCACATGCCTTTGCTTTTCCTAGAGAACATGTGCTTCCCCGCCCAGTCCCTGCTCTCACTCACCACTGCTGAGGCTGGGAGTCTCGGCCCCTCCCGTGTGCTGCCACGGCTCCTGCTTGTCTAGCCACAGCCCTTGTCACCTCCGATCATATTTGTCTGCAGTTAGTGCTCCGTAAGTTCCAATTAGATCACAAGGTCCGGGGTCAGGGGGAGGGTCATTTCTGTCTGCTTCATTTTTTTAATACCCAGAATCTACTCACAGTTTCTGACATAGAGAAGATGTCCAAAACAGTAGAAAATAAGTATAAATGGCTGCTATTTATTGAATTCTTCCTGTGTAGCAGATACCATGCTAAGCACTTGACACAATTATCATTTAATTGTCCTAGTAAGGGCACTGATCCTTCAAAAAGACTCGGTCCAGGATGTCAGAACAAGAAACTGCTGTGCTCAGCGTTAATTCTTTAGTAACTGGAATGTCTATTTGTCCCCAAAGGAGGAGGACACACACTGTCCAGGTGTGTGCGCGTGTGTGTATGTGTGTGTGTGCGTGCACGTGTGTGTGAGCTGTCTACCAAAAGGAATGAAATGATTTATCAACATGTTTTAGCTAACAGAATGGCTAAAAGAGCTATGTTTAAGGTGACCATAAAATTTATAGTCCAAATTGGGAAACTAAGAATTGAAAGCAGGCACTATTATTAAGTAACCAAGTGGGTGATTTAAAGCAAAAACTTTAGTGTCCATCAGAATCATTTTTGCTGAGTTCTCAAGAGATTCTGGGGAGGGGCATGAAAATTCATATTTATGAGAAGTTACCAAGTGACTTTAAAAAGAAGTCGAGTGGCAGACAGGGGTTGCAGAGAGACAGAAAGAGGAAGGAAAAGAAACATACAAAGTAAAACAATTACAGAGCCTAGAATAAAAGGAAATGGCTTAATGTCTCTGTCTTCCTATCCTAGATTTACCTGCATTATTTATTTTTAGTTTTAAAGCAGTTGTTAAAATGAACTTTTTAAATATACAAGATAGTATACATCAATAATTCTCAAATTTTATTTTCTGCTAAACTAGTTCCAGGATATAATAAGTGATTCCTGAGGGAAAACTAGAGCTTCTGTGTGGCAGGTAACATTTCTAGCATAAAGTCACTTAGAAGGTCTTCACAAGAAATTTGCATAATTAAAATTCAATTTTATTTATTCTGTGAATGCTTTAAAAAATGTTTTCTCAGAGCACATTTATTATCATTTCATGGAACTAGACTTCCTTTACACCCAATTTGGGAAGTGATTGTGGAATCCAAAAGGTTTTGTAAAATGTAAACAGCCACTTAGACTACACCAACATGAACATCTGTGTGATATTATCATACTTCGTAATGCACTTTACAAAGCATAGGATAGTTTGCTTATCCCATAAACCCAGGAAGTTGATGGAGAATGCATAATGGGCATGAAAACCAAGACTCAGAGAAGTTGTCAAAGATTACTTTCTTTCCAGGAAGAAGGGTCAGAAGCAAGATTTGAAGCTAGGTTTTCTAGCTCCCTGACATCAAGCAGGTTGGTTGCAGGAAAAGGGAGGTGAAAAACTTGATCCAGAATATCAGGCAAAGAGATGTGTGCATTTCTGTGGCTAAAGAGAGCATCCTGAGAAAGCAATTCCCATCATAGCCAAGCTTATGCCAAGAAAAGTTACAAGATGTTCATCTGCTATTAGGGGGTAATGAGAAGAGGGTAAAAAGACTGTTAGGGCCCTGTGAGGACCAGAGGGCAGGTTCTGGCTGGATAATGTGTGAATGATATTTGGGTAATTAGATTGGCAAATAGATGCTGATATTTCTTTTAACTGCCTGGAACACAGCCCCCGGCACTGCGCCCCCCTCCTGCTGGAGCCAAACACAGGGTCCCAGCTGCTGCTAACAACTCTCAGTCTTTTGTTTTTTCCCATTTCATTGCTGATCAGGTCATGCAGACACCTCATTTAACCATTCGAGAGCTCAGGTTGCCACAGTAACCCCATAAAGGTGCTCAGGTGTTGCTGCTGAAGCTTCATCATCTGGATAGATTCCACTGGGTTCTCTTTGGGTTTTTGCTGTCTTCAAGAGATGAAGCAAAATTTAATATAAAAGGGATGTTGCTAAAGGAGTAAGAAACTAGGCTGACTAATTGAATGCTTCCTCCATTTGCTTTAGACCAGGATGTCTGATTGGACCACTCAAAGAGAGTCCATCTCACGCACTTTTGTTTTTCTCGAGTTGCTAAGTCATGTCTGATGTCCGACTCTTCGTGACCCCATGGACTGTGGCATGCCAGTCTTCCTTGTCCTTCATTGTTTCCTGGAGTTTGCTCAAATTCATATTCATTGAGTCAGTGATGTTATCCAACCATCTCATCCTCTGTTGCCCCCTTCACCTCCCACCCTCAACTTTTCCCACCATCAGGGTCTTTTCCAATGAGTCAGCTCTTTGCATCTCACTGGCCCAAGTATTAGAGCTTCAGCTTCAGCGTCATTCCTTCTAATCAATATTCAAAGTTGAAGTTGATTTCTTTAGGATTGACTGGTTGATCCCCTTGCAGTCCAAGAAGACATGGAGAAGGGAAGTACCAGTAAGAAGGGAAACTGAGGCACGGAGAAGGGAAGTTCCGGTGAGATGTCTCTTAGTACACTGAGTAGAAAGAGGGCTAAGCTGAAACCTTCAGACTTGCTGTATAGTGTTCTTCCACCAATAAATTTTATTCAAAATATTTAAGATGATTCTTTTCAAATTGTATTCTCCAGAGACAAGGCTTTTAAGAAAAGTTAGAAAAAGGAGTAGAGGAAGAAACAGGGTGACCTGTTCCTCAAAGGAAATCTGAAAACGATTGCTCCAGCAGGTTTCAGAGAAAATCCCCTCTTCATGTTGGGACAGGTTTGGATTTCCTTGGGTGCTGGGATGTTCATCTGTGTATTCAATATGAACATGGGGAGAAATTATCATGCTTTTCTGAGCCAGTGGCCAGAAAAGGAAGGCCTTTCATTTTTTAACTCCACCAGACCCAACTCAGGACACAGAGCATATAGACATGAACAAAGACAAAATCCTGCTTCTAGAGTGTGTGACATCTGCAGAGCTGATGACATGCTCCCCGATTCCCCAATAATAACCCCTTACAAGGATGGGGTGACTTCTGACATTACAAATGGCTCCTAAACCTCTTATCTCGCTGGAGACACACAGCAGATCCCTCAAAGGGGGGTGGCATATTATGTTCATTTCCTAAGGGAAGCCTGTGGTCCTAGAGCATAAAGAGGAACAACCAAAATCTCTGATTCTCATTGAGAAATAGTGTCTGCCTCTTATAAACCTGGAGCCCAGAGCAGCTTCTGGAACACGTATTTGACCGAATGCTGTGTGAACAGCAGTGATGATGGTGGTGGTGGTGGTGGTGATGAATCTTTAATATCCGTCAGTGTTCTTCAGAGAAACAGAGCCAACTATACATGTGAAAACACTGAAGCTCACAGCAGCGATGCTGTGCATCTGAGTCTCACATGTGGCAGCCACTCTGCCATAGAGGAAAGACCTACAGGTTACATATATATACACAGGGGGTTCTGGAAGACTTCCTGGAGGAGGTGCTCTAAGCTCAGATTTGGACTGATGAATCTAGAGTTTATCATTCATGATAGAGGGAAGCGAATTCTGTCAGAGGCAACAGCTTTTCACAGTGGAAAAAAAAAAAAAAAAAACAAACCTGAGAGCAGAGGGAGAGCTGGAGCTGGGGAGTTTGGGGTCAGGTCATGAGGAGCCTGAATATGATAGGGTCTTGGAGTGTGGACAGCAGAGGCTGGTGGAAGGTGTGAGATGGGGCTAATGATTTTCCTTGAGTTACAAATATGATTGTGAGGTTTGATAAATCCACCTAACACAATACTCTCTCTTCTTAGTGGGATCTGACAGTCACATACCTGCCCAAAAGCACTTGGCATCAAATTCTCTCCACTGATTGTTACCTGCGCCCACAGCACAGGTAGGAGGGGGTCACAGTTGGAGCATACTCATGGCCCAATCATCCTGGGCAAACAGACAATACAATACCATCCCAACAAGGGATCGGGCCCAGAGAAGACCAGGGCCTTACCAGAGGACATTGAGATAGATGATGGAAGGCCAGGGCAAACCTCTACTTCACACCAGAGGTTTTGCTCCTTCTCTCCCCAGGAGACATTTGACAAGAGCTTCCCAGGTGGCACAATGATAAAGAATCTGCCCGCCAATGCAGGAGACTCAGGAGACATAGGTTCAATCCCTAGGTCAGGAAGATCTCCTGGAGTAAGAAATGGCAACCCACTCCAATATTCTTGTCTGGAGAATCCCATGGACAGAGAAGCCTGACGGGCTACAGTCCATAGGGTCACAGAGAGTTGGACATGACTGATCATGCTTGCAATAGGAGACATTTTTATTTTTCACAACTGGGGAAGAGCTACTGGCATCTGATAAGTGAGACCGAGGATGCTGCTAAGCTTCCTGGATGCACAGGACAGGTCCCCATGACAGAGCACAATCCAGCTCAAAGTGCCCATCATGCTGAACTGAGAAACCCCACCCTACACCCTGCCTTGATGACGCTCCTGTTGCACGAGGTCCTTGGAAACCATCTGGCTTCCTTTCCAGCTGAATAAATCGAGGTTCAGAAAAGACGAGTGACTTCTCCAAAGTCACACAGCGGAACTGAGATTGTCGTCATGGCTTCATTAACTTCCAGTTCAGCCCTTGAAATTATTGCTTCTCGCAGACTGAATATAAGTCAGGAGGCTGATGGGGGAGAGAAGAGTGATGCTCCCCAAAACGGCCAGGGGAACTTGTTCTGACCAAATCTGCAGAGCAGTCACTAATATTCTCAGTTAGAGGAGGAAAAAACCCAGGCTCCAAAGGAACAAACGGCCATGCTCTTCACACAGGAAGTCAATAGATATCGACAGCGCACCTGGGTTTATGCAGGCACCTCGATGAACACTGATGATTCAACAAGGAGCAAGGCACTGTCCCTGATCATGCACACAGGCAAAGAAACACTCTTCCTCCAGATACAAATGCTGATGATTCAGTGCTTGGAATCCAGGCTCTAAACTCAAATTAACTTCACACACTTCTTCACCACATGCTAGCTGGTACAGTTTAGACAAGGAACTCGGCCTCTCTAACCTTCTGTTTTCCCATTGGTATAATGGAAATCATAGTAGTACTTCCCCCACAGGACTGTTTTGAGGACTGAATGAAGCAGTTGACATAAAGCATTTAGCCTGGTGCTGAGAACAGCAGACAGAAGAAGAGAACTCGTAGCAGTCGTGGTTATAATTATTATAGACAGGAGCCTTGAATCCTTGTCTTTCTTCTCCCACTCTTAGCTAAGTCATCTTAGATAAGTTACTCTCAGTTTCTGGGTCTCAGCAAAATGAAGAGATTGGACCAGCTCTTTGTGGGCTATGAATCTTACCCTCTGTCCCCTAACTGAGTGTTCTGGAACATCGCCGTCCCACCCAGCTCATGCTAATGTCACCCGTGCACCCACATTGCCCACAGCCTGGTCAAGGTGGGACTGGCTGGACCCTGAGATTCAGCCAAGCAACAACAGTGGTTTCAGGCAGACCAGGATCCGGGCTGCCCACTGGCTGTGCCTGGCTGCTTGGAATGCATGTCAGTGCCAGCCCGCAGTGATCATGAACAAAGCCATTAGAGGGAAGATGGTCGTGTTTTTATTTTTAACAAAATGACTCATTCCCCCTCCGGCGCTGAGCTGTCGAAGGCTCAGGAGGAAGCAAGAGGTGTTAGTGCAAGTTCAGGACACTTTCGCCCCATTGGGAGCCAACTGCAGGGGATGCCACACACTTTTGCTCAGCCTAATAGGGCCTGGAGAAAGGTGTTTAAACCAAGGAGGCTGTCTGTCTCAGGGCTGTGGATTTAAGGGCCAGGGGGAGGAAAGACAATTGTACAGCCAGTAAATGACGGTGGCAGAACTAGAACTCTAGCTAGGGGAGTAAAAAACTACTGAGGGAACCTTAATGCTAGGTGTGACCAGGGGCTGAGGGCTTTCTGGGGCTTGCTTTCCAGAAGTTGGCTTAAATAGGAGCTTTTATTTATTTATTTTTAAATTTTAAAAAATTTTATTTTTTGACCGTACCGCACAGCATGTAGGATCTTTGTCTCTTGACCAGGATGCAACCTGCACCCCTGCATTAGAAGCACGGAGTCTTAGCCACTGGAACACCAGGGAAGTCCCCGGGGGCTTTCAAATTGTGCTCTGCAGAGTTACAGGGGTTTTCTTGGAGCCCACTTTGTGGTTCTGGTCCTCTGCTTGGCTTCAACCAGAGTGTCTTGGCTTGTATTATTTCAAACATTAAAATCTTAAGAGTTAACATAATTATTGGCTCCTTGCAATGTGCCAGGCATTGCACTAAACACTCAGTAGGTATGAAGTTATTTAGGTTCATAATAACCTTATGAAATATTTACAATTACTGTTGCTAGTTTACACTTCTGAAACTGAGGCTTAAAGCCAAGGTAAATCATTTGCCCTGAGTCACAAGGCTAATAGGCAGCTTTGCCAGAGCTGGAAATCAGACCTGTCTGTCTGCAAAGCCCGTTTTCTTAACCACAATGCTACATGGCCCCCCATGCTGGGTTTCCACATCTGCTTTCATTTTCAAAAAGTGTTCCATGGTTATTTTAAAAGGAATAAAATAAAAGTTTGAAAGTGACTGATTAGATGTTCTGAGGTCCCTCCCAGCTCTGGATTTCCAACTTTTGTGATTTACAGAAGGAAGAAAGCAGAGAGCTTGTTACAAAGGTTGGCAGTGGGAGACGAGACTAGCTCTGGGATAATAATAGCAGCTAATATCTGGGCGCTTAATAGGCCAGGCAATGCTCTAAGTCCTTCATACACATTAACTCACTTAATCTCTGCACCAGCACTCTCTAGTAGGTGGTGTTCTTATTATTCCCATTCCCAGATAAGAAAACACTGTATTGCAAGGTCACAACACATTCAAGGTCACAGGAATAGAAGGTAACAGCTAGATTGCAGAGCCTGGACTCTTCACAGCTCTGCTGTTGAGATGCCTTAGTCTGGGTGTAAAACCACTTTCCTTAATATCAGCATTTATTTTTTAACATCACACCAATGGAAATTTATGTAAATAGACATGCAGATCAGCTGCTACTCTGGCATTGGTGCCAACTTCCTATCAGGGATGTTGATGCAACAAAATCTGACCATTGTTGCTGATCTGAGCTATCACAGTGGTAGACATTTCAATAATTCTCCACATTTCTCAGGCATGGAAGAAATAAATGCATGTTAGATAGCTATATGCCTATATATGCTGCAATTTGGCATTTCTTTTTCTTTTAGATATTTTTCAAACTGTGGATGGTTGGTATCCATTGAAACCAAGATAATGTCTAGTACTGCATTTTCATACCGATTGATGCATCCTGCAAAGAAGGTCCCTCTTTTCAAGGGGCAGGGACTGAATAGAGGGGCTTGCTCAGAATATTCTCGGAAGCTGTGGTCCTGGGTGATCCTTCTGTGCCTCCTGACCCCTCCACCATTGATTTCTCCTAACTCTGCAGCACTGCTTTCTTAGTTGAATGCAGGAAAGCGAGTGGTTTTCTCACAGAAAGAAAGCAAAAAGAAACCACGTCACCTGCCCCGTTACAAATGGACATAAGCTTCCCCAGGAGAAGACCAGCAGCCTGATAAAGAGAGGAGAACTAGGGTTCCTAGGGTAACTACTCTGCCTGGCATATCCCTGCGTTTGGGATAGGCTGACCATATTGCTGTCCATTCTGAAGGAGATCAGACCTGGGATTTCTTTGGAAGGAATGATGCTCAAGCTGAAACTCCAGTATTTTGGCCACCTCATGAGAAGAGTTGACTCATTGGAGAAGACTCTGATGCTGGGAGGGATTGGGGGCAGGAGGAGAAGGGGACGACAGAGGATGAGATGGCTGGATGGGATCACTGACTCGATGAATGTGCGTCTGGGTGACCTCCGAGAGCTGGTGATGGACAGGGAGGCCTGGCGTGCTGCAGTTCATGGGGTCGCAAAGAGTCGGACACGACTGAGCGACTGATCTGATCTGATCTGACCATATTGCTTACTTTGCAAAGAAGGAAAAAGGGTGCTATTAATAATGATATCTGGGGCAAACTGGTATGTGTGGTCAGCCTGGCGGAAGAGATACTATTCATTTCATATTCCGTGTAGCCCATAATGTAGGTGACTTTCTCCTTGTTCTGAATCTCAGGAAGGTGAGGCACACCCGGGATCACAGAGCAAAGGCTTGGCAGAGCTGTCTGCCTGATTCTACACGCTTAGGTCAAAGCTGACATCAGAGACGGGGACGCTTGACGTTCCAGCCACAGAAGAGCTGACTCTAGAGTCTGATGAGTTAAGCCTTTCTCGTCCCCACCATATTCCCAGTCCTTGTCCTTGGCCATTGGTTCCGGGTGGGGCGCGATGACCGCGCTTCTCCAGCAGAGGGCAGTGTTGCCATGCCAGCCAAGACACAGGGCTCCGGGAACCGGCCCGGCGGCCTGTGCGGCGGACCTGACCCAGCCAGCCTCACCCGGCTGCCTGCGTCCGGCTGCTTCCCTGGCTCCCATCCCCTTAACGCTCGCCGGGGATAAACCTGTTGTCCCTTCACCTGTCTATTGGCTCCCAAGATAAGACACCTGAGCAAATTCAAGAGCCCAGGGAGAGTTTCCAGAGCGGAAAGGAGAACTATGGCCATTTTCTTGTTCGCTCTGAATCGCTCCAGCGCTGGAAGCTCTGTTGACATATGTGTTACCACTTAATCTTTCATAAGAAATCCTTTTCAGGCGGAAGCTGAATTCTGGATCCACGCCAGTTTAGATAATTACATACCCCTTAGAAGACTGAAGCTCTTGAGGGCTGTACTCTTTTTTCCAGCAAGAGTTAGGGGTTTCAAGGATGGGGCTTAGGCCCTGATGGCTGAGACAGAAAAGCAGGGTTTGATGACGAAAAGTAAACCTCAAAGTGTTATCCACTAGGAGTTTGTTTGTTTTTTTTTTTCCTTCCCTTGGCCTCATTCAGAATGAGATTCATTTGTAGTTTTTGTCAGTAACTAGGAATTCAATTTTTGCTGTTTTAAAAGAAACCTGGTTTACAGCTAGTGTGAAACAAAGCAGAAAATGATAAGGGACGCCAAAAAAAAAAAAATAATAATAACTATTCAAATGGAAAAAGGAGAAAGAAAAAGTCCTTTTAACAATTTCTCTCGTCTAAAGTGGATGGGACAGTGTTTTTATATTAAGTTCAGCATTCTGTCAGGAGGGGATGACAATATCCTATGATCCTCACACTGAGAACTGCTGGTGATTTTATCCCCTCATGCTGGCACAGATCTTAATCAACCAGAAAGCCTCAAAATGACAAACTAACAAAAGACAGCTTTGCTCTCTGAGGTTCATTAGCTCAGGCCAAGGTCGACAAGATGCAGTAGAAACAGGCAAGCTTGGTAAGTCACTTTGTGGGTCATTCTCCCCTCCTGCTCCCAGCTGCCCACTTCTCCCTCCTGTAACCAGTAGCCTTTGTTGATGGTTTCCTGGAGCTCCCACTTCTCAGAGTCAGTGGGGAGAGGACTGCAGGCTGATGGAGCCAGTGGGAAGGATGGAGGGGTTCTCCAGTGCGCTGGCTCATGCAGAGTCTAAAGTTATTTGCCTCTGCTTTCAAGGGCAATTGCCAGCATCCTGAGCTTCACAGCAGACCCAGGGCAAGCTCTATTCCCTCATCTTCCTTCCCAGTCTAGCTCCTTTGCCTCTGACCCTTCATCATGTTTAAAAAGCATTGCCATCTCCTGAACTGCTGGCTGGAACCCCCGAGCCACCTACCTATTCTTCCCCTCTCTCTGTGATCAGTTTTCCAAGTCTTATCAAAGCATATCTTCTAAATTTCTCTTTCTCTCTCTTCTCTTCATAGTTCCAGGTCTGGTCTTGACATCTTCCCCTTTAGCTACTCTCCCCACCTCTCAAAGCATGACAGTCAAAGTGAAGTCGCTCAGTTGTGTCCAACTCTTGCAACCCCATGGACTGTGACCCTCCAGGCTCCTCCATCCATGGGATTTTCTAGGCAAGAATACTGGAGTGGGTTGCCATTTCCTTCTCCAAGGGATCTTCCCAACCCAGGGACAGCCAAAGGAAATCTCCTTAAGCCCATTTCTGATGGTATAATTTCTCTCTTAAATCCTCCAGCAGCTCGCTACCACCTACAGGATCAAGTCCCAGATCCTTAGCCTGGCAACTAAGGTCCCTGATGAGCTGACCTCTCTTGCCTTCCGGTCTCCGTTAGTACCCAAGGCCCCTCGAGTCCCTGGCCTCCAGCCGTGCGGAGCCTCCCCCTGCCCCTCAGAACATTCTCCTCCAGACTCTGTGTTTCCTCAGCCCACCGCCTGCGCGCGTGTCGTTCCCTTGGCCTCACTGCCCCGTCCCTGTTCTTGTCATACTTCAGTTTCAAGGTTAACTTCTAAATAATAACAGGCTCCCTCCCCATAACCTCTCCCCACATGGAAGTAAACTCCCCAGTTTTAACTTCCATAATACTTTACTTGCAACTCATTTTTAAGCCTTTCTATGCACATGTTTCCCCCTCTCTTCTTAAGTGTGCATTCCATGAAAAAGGGGAATCATCTTTATTCCACACATAGATTAATTCAGTGATTTTTTGGTATGGTAAATTTTAAATGGCAATTTGTTGAACAGATTAATGAATACTTTTGAGAGCCCATAAATGAAGGAGTGTATCAAAGTTGCATGGATGCATGAATAAATGATGTTGTGCATGGATGAATAAATGAATTTGTGTACTTACGCATTCAAATATATCTTGGGAGGCTACTATGCAAATTAATCCAGGAATAGATGAATCTTTACATGCATAAATGAATAAAAACATCCATGCATGAATCTGTGAATGAGTGACTGGATTGCTGGATTTCTGATTCTGGGGATTGTCTCTCAGAGAAATGTGAGCAAAGATACTCTTACATCTCTTACTGCTGTTATGCTACACCTTCATCAACATTTCTCGAGTACAAGTTGGATTTTACTAATTAAGAGCCTTAACTATATTAATATCATTAACCAAACAAATCAATTTTTTTTTCTTTAGTGACCCTTTTAGTAAGTTGATATGCTTCTGCATTCTGGGCGTAAACAATAAAATAATAATAATATAAGTGAAATTAATTCTAGTCAGTTTCCCAAGGCTTATTTTACATTTTAACTGGGCTTCCTATTCAGCTCTTAGATATTAATTCTTTTTATTTTGTTTTGCTTGCTAAGTCACTTCAGTCGTGTCCGACTCTGCGTGACCCCACAGACGGCAGCCCACCAGGCTCCCCCGTCCCTGGGATTCTCCAGGCAAGAACACTGCAGTGGGTTGCCATTTCCTTCTCCAATGCATGAAAGTGAAAAGTGAAAGTGAAGTCACTCAGTTATGTCCGACCCTCAGCAGCCCCATGGACTGCAGCCTTCCAGGCTCCTCCGTCCATGGGATTTTCCAGGCAAGAGTACTGGAGTGGGGCGTTTTAGCACCCACTAATTTCTGTTGAGGATGGTCTCTGCTAACCCCAAGTCAAGACATCATAAGATGGCAGGAGGGGGGATATTCTTCTCTTATTCTGCTCTTATACTGAAAGGTCTGCATAGTCAAAGCTGTGGTTTTTCCAATAGTCATGTACAGATGTGAGAGTAGGACCAAAAAGAAGGCTGAACACTAAAGAACTGATGCTTTAGAACTGTGGTGCTGGATAAGACTCTTGAGAGTCCCTTGGACTGCAAGGAGATCAAACCAGTCAATCCTAAAGGAAATCAGCCCTGAATATTCACTAGAAAAACTGATGCTGAAGCTGAAGCTCCAGTTCTTTGGCCACCAGATGCAAAGAGCTGACTCACAGGAAAAGACCCGGATGCTGGGAAAGATTGAGGACAGGAGGAGACGGGGGACGACAGAGGATGAGATGGTTGGATGGCATCACTGACTGGGTGGACTTGAGTTTTAGCAAACTCTGGGTGACAGTGAAGGACAGGGAAGCCTGGTGTGCTGCGGTCCACGGGGTCACAGAGAGTCAGACACGACTCAGTGACTGAACAGTGAACAATGATTTGTACTGAAGTGGTTTGGCTCTTTCTCTGGAAAGGTACTGAATGATCAGTTTGTAAGTGCTCTCCAAGAATGGCATATTTACCTTTCCATATCACATAGTGGCCAAAGTCTATGGGTTTCTCTTTAATCCACAGTAGAGATTATCTGCTCTCTAAGTCCTTGTTAGAGGATTTGGTGGTGAATCGAATGAGAACCAGGCTTCTCAGGGGCCCGTTTACGATATCTGATGTTTGATAGAGAGAGTCTAATAGACATGCTAACTATCCATTCATCTCCACTCTCCACTAGAAAGGAAATACCTGAGTCGCATTATCTCAGCCCATGGCAGAAATGCTTTCCCTGACTTACGACTTAATATTTTGCTCCTTGCCTTTACTGAGAGTCGATAAGAAAACTGCCCAGGAGAAAAAAGTATGTCTGTACTGAAACTGTGCTTGAAGATTGGATCCACTATTAAACTCGTGGACTTCAAAGTCTCTATTTATATTATAGAAAGGGTCCTAAAATTAGATAATGTCCATACCATGAAGCTACATAAGGAGCCTGGGGACTGTGCTGTACCGTGATGAAGAGGACCAGGGAAAGGTATGGCAGAATGATTGATGATAGATGTGGGCCATGTCTGACACAAGAAATGCCACTCTCTGTGACTGAGGACCTGGGGCCAGGCCCGGATCGTAAGGTGTTTATTAGGCAGAATGGAAACGCAGCGGCCACTAATGTTTACATGCCTCTTTGTCAGGCTTATCACCAGGTATCAGAGGTGGGAGTCCAGAAGAGGTCACAAAACTAGTGCCCTTGGGCTGGCTGCCCGCTTTGTAAGTACACACAGTGGGGCATTGTTGGAACACGGCTATATTCATTGGTTTGTGCATCATCCGTGGCTATTTCCATGTTGTAATGACTGAGGTGACAAGTTGCTATAGAGACCTAAATATTCACTATTTGGTCTGAGAGAAAAGGGCACTGGGACAGATCAAAGGACATGGGTTAGGATCCAAGTATGCATGTGTTTGAAAACTCCCCATATCATTTGAAATGTAGTATCCTCAACTGTCAAACGAGACTAGAAATTCTGTCATTATAGAGGTTTTTGCAAGATTGGACAAAAAAACACACGGGTGTAAATAATGAGCATGGTGCCAGCAGAGCCTCCAGGAGTCAGGCGTAGTGCTTTATCTTAGGGACCAGGGCAGGAGGGCACCTACAGTGGGGCCAGACACGGGCAGGATCCCTTCCAAACAAGCATCCGTGCTTCACTTTCTCTCCAGGGGAGTCACTCTTGGAAGAATATTCTCCAAAAGCCATGGCCTAGCGGAAGATTATTTTCCTGCTGGAAAGAAAAGCAAGGGACAAGGGAGGGGGAATTGAGAATCCTCAGTCTGCTCTTCTTATTACACAGGAGCTAGACAGAGATAATCTCAGGTGGGGAAAGCATGGAGCACTTCTTCCAGGGCCTCATATGTCAGGTATGATTTTAATTTCAGATAATGTCCAAACTAGATAAGATTCCCACTGGCAGTGTGAGCAGATCTTCTGGGGATGTCTGTGTCTGTGGCTGGCACCTGGCCCCGTCCCTCGCCCCAGCTCAGGGTGAAGGTGCTCTCAAGCCTCACATTTCTTCTTTGTTTCCTGAAGCCAGATTCCTTGATGCAAATCTCCATCTGGGACTCCATGCTGCTCCAGTCCCGTTAATGACACAAGCAATTTCTGATACGTCTTCATCGCCACTGCTTAGTACCGGGATGGCCAGTGCGCTCAGACCATTCAAATGAACTCAGTCTGTCCAATGACACAAGAGCAGAGGACAGGACTCCACCGTATGGCACAGTGCAGACACAGAAGGGATTTCACTTCCAATTAAATTGAACAAAATTGGGCTTGGGTCTAACTGGGGATTATGAGGATGATGATGGAAGCAGTGGTGGTGATGAAAAGACCGCAGCTACAACTGGGTGATCATGGTGAGGTTTAAAAAAACTGGAATGTATTACACCAGGAACTAGGTAAATGCTCCAAGACTGGTTTCCTGCTCACACATCCTGGGAGCTCTCAACTGAGATGACTATGTCCATAAGGGAAAACATCCACATGAGGAGACACTCTTCTCAATTAAAAACTGAACCAATACCCAATACCCAATAAGCTCTGGTTAAAAAAAAGAAAAATCTACTTGCAGAATGAGGTTAAGGA
Organism: Tragelaphus eurycerus; assembly: GCA_935064755.1. Taxonomy (NCBI): domain Eukaryota; kingdom Metazoa; phylum Chordata; class Mammalia; order Artiodactyla; family Bovidae; genus Tragelaphus; species Tragelaphus eurycerus. The sequence goes on from CAKXYN010000083.1 coordinate 4,744,883, forward strand.
ATCGAGGCTGGTTTATTTAACCCCCTTTAAAAAAAATTGAGGTTGGCTGGGTCTTAGCTAGTGGTACAGTGGTTAATTGGCCACAATTCCAGTTCAGGGGGTCCCAGCTTTGATCCCTGGGCAGGGAACTAGATCCCACCTGCTGCTACTATATAGCCCACAATTTGAACACCCCATATGCCACAACTAAAATCAAAGATCTGGCATGCCACAACTAAGACCCTCCACAGCCAAATAAAATGCTTCTAAAGACTGAGGTGACTGAGTCTGCAGGGCAGGTCACTCACTTGATTAGAGGCACACATGAACTTGGCTTCCTCCAAGGAGACATAAATGGACCTATATTTCCTTACCCTTTGTGAGCAGGAAGGAACCCTGACCATGGCTAATTCAATGCCTTGCAGATGGCCAACTAGATTGGCTGTTCAAGGGTCCAGCAGAGATGGAAGCATGAGGGATGTGGTAGAAATTTTCCTCTCCCTACAATTTATTGTATTAGAACACTTTGCTCAGCGTTTGCAAGCATATTTTTTCCCTTTAATCCTCACAACAATCTTTGGAAATAAACAGAATCATTTTCCAGATGAGGAAATAGGTTCAAAGCAGTCAATGACTAGCCTGAAGTCACACAGCTAATAAATGGCTGAGCTTGATCTCAAGCTTTGCTTGACTCCAAAGCCCTTGCTTCTCCTGCGACACTCTTGCTATTCGACTTGTGACCTCTGAATCAGACACTCAGCATCACCCGGAAGCCTGCAAGCACTTCAGGAATGCAAGTGTCTCTGGCCCATTCCAGTCCTACTGAGCTGGAATATGCATTTTAGCCAGATCTCCAGGTGATCTGTCTGTGTGTAAAAGCAAAGTGGCACCATGCTACACAGTACTTCCTAGCTCTTGCCATTGTCTCTTCCCAGCAAACAAGACTATTCATCATGGTCACACCATGCATAGAAGCCTTCCCTGAATTTGGGAACCCCCAAGTGACTGGACTTATCCTGCCTGCTAAGGCCTGCCAGAGCACGGCCCGAGTTTTCAGAGGCTCCTGGGCTGTATATTCGCTGGTTGTCTTTATGGGAGCCAACATGGCCAGTCCCTACTCTTTCTTCCTTTATTGCCATGCATCCCAGCAAAGGTTGGGGAGGTTTTATTCAAACATCCCAATGTGTGGCCACTCACACCCTCCAAGGAGGGGAGAGTCTGCTCTATTTCCCCATGAAGGAAAAAACGACAACAAAACTCACGGACGCTTTTGTGGAATCCTGTAAACCCTGAAGAAATGAAGTCCCAGTATAACCTAAAGATGAGTTGCTTCTGAATTGAAGCCATTTATTTTCCTTTTGCAATTTTGGCATAGTTTTGCTATATCTCAGTGTAATTTCCTATGGCAGATTAAGATCCATAATGCTCCATGATACTGTGATTCGTGCACAAGAGGTATTTGAAATGAAAGATACATTTCTTGATACTTATTGCTCAGACACTTGAAAAATGTTCTCTCACTGTAGCCTCAAAACAACACTCCAAAGATGGGAGAATTATTCTTATTTTATGGATGAAGGCAATAGGCTCAGTCTCTGGTGATGCTCCCAATGCCAGTTTTCAAGCTTAGGTTGGTACTATTCCCAAGATGCATCGATTTGAGGTGAATGACAGGTAACATGTGAGGGGAAAAGGATGCCTAGAAATGAATAATACCTAGGGTCCTAAAATGACCATCTGATTTGAATACTTGAGATGGAGGGAGGGGGATTGATGAATTAAACTGGTAGGTGCTTTTAAACTTTTAAAAAGAAATGGATATATTAAAGAGTAGAAAGCAAATGTAGAGATTTTAAATAAATTTAAGACCAGTAGAAGATTTGGTAAAAGTTTTGAGATCATGGATGGCTAGCTTTTCAATTCTGCCCTGAAGTCCTGAGGCTAGGCTTTTATTCTTCTCTGCTGTTAACAGTTGCAGTGGCAGAAGCATCAGTGGTAATAGCCTGATAGCTACTGTATTAGTTATCTACACTGCATAGCCACTTATTGTCAACCTTGGTGACTCACAAAATACATGTTTATTATTTCACAATTTCTGTGAGCCAGCAGTCAGGCCATGGACAGATGGGTGCCTGTGTGGTCTCACACAGGGCACAGTTGTGTTGTTGGCTGGGCTACAGTCTCATTTCAAGGCTTCACTGGGGAAGAGTCTCCTGCTGGTTGTTGATGGGATTTGGTTCTTTATAGGCTGTTGGATTGAAAGTCTCAGCTCTTCACTGGCTGTTGGCCTGAGGCCACTCTAGCTCCTGGCTGCATGGATTTCTCTAACATGGCCATCAGATCAGATCAGATGAGTCGCTCAGTTGTGTCTGACTCTTTGCCACCCCATGAATCGCAGCACACCAGGCCTCCTTGTCCATCACCAACTCCCGGAGGTCATTCAGACTCACATCCATCGAGTCAGTGATGCCATCCAGCCATCTCATCCTCTGTCATCCCCTTGTCCTCCTGCCCCCAATCCCTCCCAGCATCAGAGTCTTCTCCAATGAGTCAACTCTTCGCATGAGGTGGCCAAAGTACTGGAGTTTCAGCTTTAGCATCATTCCTTCCAAAGAAATCTCAGGGCTGATCTCCTTCAGAATGGACTGGTTACATCTCCTTGCAGTCCAAGGGACTCTCAAGAGTCTTCTCCAACACCACAGTTCAAAAGCATCAATACTTCGGCGCTCAGCCTTTTTCACAGTCCAGCTCTCGCATCCATACATGACCACAGGAAAGACCATAGCCTTGACTAGGCGAACCTTTGTTGGCAAAGTAATGTCTCTGCTTTTGAATATGTGATCTAGGTTGGTCATAACTTTCCTTCCAAGGAGCAAGCGTCTTTTAATTCATGGCTGCAGTCACCATCTGCAGTGATTTTGGAGCCCAGAAAAATAAAGTCTGACACTGTTTCCACTGTTTCCCCATCTATTTCCCATGAAGTGATGGGACCAGATGCCATGATCTTCGTTTTCTGAATGTTGAGCTTTAAGCCAGCTTATTCACTCTCCTCTTTCACTTTCATCAAGAGGCTTTTGAGTTCCTCTTCACTTTCTGCCATAAGGGTGGTGTCATCTGCATATCTGAGGTTATTGATATTTCTCCCGGCAATCTTGATTCCAGCTTGTGTTTCTTCCAGTCCAGCGTTTCTCATGATATACTCTGCATATAAGTTAAATAAACATGGTGACAATATACAGCCTTGACGTCCTCCTTTTCCTATTTGGAACCAGTCTGTTGTTCCATGTCCAGTTCTAACTGTTGCTTCCTGACCTGCATACAAATTTCTCAAGAGGCAGGTCAGGTGGTCTGGTATTCCCATCTCTTTCAGAATTTTCCACTGTTGATTGTGGTCCACACAGTCAAAGGCTTTGGCATAGTCAATAAAGCAGAAATAGATGTTTTTCTGGAACTCTCTTGCTTTTTCCATGATCTGGCAGATCTTGGCAATTTGATCTCTGGTTCCTCTGCCTTTTCTAAAACCAGCTTGAACATCAGGAAGTTCACGGTTCACATATTGATGAAGCCTGGCTTGGAGAATTTTGAGCATTACTTTACTAGCATGTGAGAGGAGTGCAATTCTGCGGTAGTTTGGGCATTCTTTGGCATTGCCTTTCTTTGGTATTGGAATGAAAACTGACCTTTTCCAGTCCTGTGGCCACTGCTGAGTTTTCCAAATTTGCTGGCATATTGAGTGCAGCACTTTCACAGCATCATCTTTTAGGATTTGAAATAGTTCAACTGGAATTCCATCACCTCCACTAGCTTTGTTCATAGTGATGATTTCTAAGGCCCACTTAACTTCACATTCCAGGATGTCTGGCTCTAGGTGAGTGATCACACCATCATGATTATCTGGGTCTTGAAGCTCTTTTTTGTACAGTTCTTCTGTGTATTCTTGCCACCTCTTCTTAATATCTTCTGCTTCTGTTAGGTCCATACCATTTCTGTCCTTTATCTAGCCCATCTTTGCATGAAATGTTCCTTTGGTATCTCTGATTTTCTTGAAGAGATCCCTAGTCTTTCCCATTCTGTTGTTTTCCTCTATTTCTTTGCATCGATCGCTGAAGAAGGCTTTCTTATCTCTTCTTGCTATTCTTTGGAACTCTGCATTCAGATGCTTATATCTTTCCTTTTCTCCTTTGCTTTTGCTTCTCTTCTTTTCACAGCTATTTGTAAGGCTTCCCCAGACAGCCATTTTGCTTTTTTTGCATTTCTTTTCCATGGGGATGGTCTTGATCCCTGTCTCCTGTACAATGTCACGAACCTCATTCCATAGTTCATCAGGCACTCTATCTATCAGATCTAGGCCCTTAAATCTATTTCTCACTTCCACTGTATAATCATAAGGGATTTGATTTAGGTCATACCTGAATGGTCTAGTGGTTTTCCCTACTTTCTTCAATTTCAGTCTGAATTTGGTAATAAGGAGTTCATGGTCTGAGCAATAGTCAGCTCCTGGTCTTGTTTTTGCTGACTGTACAGAGCTTCTCCATCTTTGGCTGCAAAGAATATAATCAATCTGATTTCGGTGTTGACCATCTGGTGATGTCCATGTATAGAATCTTCTCTTGTGTTGTTGGAAGAGGGTGTTTGTTATGACTAGTGCATTTTCTTGGCAAAACTCTGTTAGTCTTTGCCCTGCTTCATTCCATATTCCAAGGCCAAATTTGCCTGTTACTCCAAGTGTTTCTTGACTTCCTACTTTTGCATTCCAGTCCCCTATAATGAAAAGGACATCTTTTTTGGGTGTTAGTTCTAAAAGGTCTTGTAGGTCTTCATAGAACCGTTCAACTTCAGCTTCTTCAGCGTTACTGGTTGGGGCATAGACTTGGATTACTGTGACATTGAATGGTTTGCCTTGGAAACGAACAGAGATCATTCTGTTGTTTTTGAGATTGCATCCAAGTACTGCATTTCGGACTCTTTTGTTGACCATGATGGCCACTCCATTTCTTCTGAGGGATTCCTGCCCGCAGTAGTAGACATAATGGTCATCTGAGTTAAATTCACCCATTCCAGTCCATTTGAGTTTGCTGATTCCTAGAATGTCGACATTCACTCTTGCCATCTCTTGTGTGACCACTTCCAATTTGCCTTGATTCATGGACCTGACATTCCAGGTTCCTATGCAATATTGCTCTTTATAGCATCGGACCCTGCTTCTATCACCAGTCACATCCACAGCTGGGTATTCTTTTTGCTTTGGCTCCATCCCTTCATTCTTTCTGGAGTTATTTCTCCACTGATCTCCAGTAGCATATTGGGCCCCTACTGACCTGGGGAGTTTCTCTTTCAGTATCCTATCATTTTGCCTTTTCATACTGTTCATGGGGTTCTGAAGGCAAGAATACTGAAGTGGTTTGCCATTCCCTTCTCCAGCAGACCACACCCTGTCAGATCTCTCCACCATGACCCGCCCATCCTGGGTTGCCCCACAGGCATGGCTTAGTTTCATTGAGTTAGACAAGGCTGTGGTCCTAGTGTGATTAGATTGACTAGTTTTCTGTGAGTATGGTTTCAGTGTGTTTGCCCTCTGATGCCCTCTTGCAAGACCTACCGGCTTACTTGGGTTTCTCTTACCTTGGGCATGGGGTATCTCTTCCCGGCTGCTTCAGCAAAGCACAGACATCACACCTTACCTTGGGCGAGGGGTCTCTCCTCACCACCTCCTTTCCTGACCTTGAATTTGGGATAGCTCCTCTCGGCCCTCCTCTGCCCGTGCAGCCACGGCTCCTTGGACGTGGGGTAGCTCCTCCTGCCCGCCGCCCCTGGCCTTGGGCTTGGGGCGTGGGGTATCTCCTCCGAGCCGCGGCCCCTGACCTCGGACATGGGGTAACTCATAGGGAGAGTCTAGTAAGACTGAAGTCACAGCCTTTCTAAACTTAATCATAGAAGTGATATCCTATCACACCTGCTGTATACTATTTGCTAGAAGCAAGCCACCAAGGGAGGGGGATTGCATAAAGACTTGAATACCAAGGGCAGGGACAACTGGAAAGATGAACTTTGTAACTCCTATTTACCAGGTATATCTGATGTGGCTTACTGTTGTTCAGTTGCTAAGTGGTATCTGACTCTTTGCAACCCCATGGGCTGCAGGCTTCCCTGTCCTTCACTATCTCCCAGAGCTTTCTCAAACTCGTGTTCATTGAGTCAGTCCATCCAACCATCTCATCTTCTTTTGCCCCCTTCTCCTCCTGCCCTCAATCTTTCCTAGTATCTGGGTCTTTTCCAATCAGTTGGCTCTTCGCATCAGGTGGCCAAAGTATTGGAACTTCTGCTTCAGCATCAGTCCTTCCAGTGAATATTCAGGGTTGATTTCCTTTAGGATTGACTGGTTTGATCTCCTTGCTGGCCTAAGGACTCTCAAGAGTCTTCTCCAGCACCACAGTTTGAAAGCATCAATTCTTCAGAGTTCAGCCTTCTTTATGGTCCAAATATCACATTCATACATGACTAGTGGAAAAACCATAGCTTTGACTAGACGGACCTTTGTCAGAAAAGTGATGTCTCTGCTTTTTAATACACTGTCTAGGTTTGTCATAACTTTTATTCCAAGGACAAAGCACCTTTTAATTTAATGGCTACAGTTACCATCCACAGTGATTTTGGAGCCCAAGAAAATAAAATCTGCCAGTTTCTGTTTTTTTCCCCATCTATTTGCCATGAAGTGATGAGACCAGGTGATGTGCCTGGAATTCTGCTAATCACTTAATTTACATTATCTCATTTCATATTCACAGTTTTTAGTGTCAGTATAACTTACAATTTCCATTTTATAGACAGAGTAACTGAGAAACATAAGGTGAAACAACTTATCTAAGATTCCCTAAGTGGCAAGGTCAAGGTGAAAGTCATGGTTTGTGTAACACTGAAGTCCATGTTCTATTTTTTTTTTTTAATCAATGTTCTTAAATAAAGTGCTTGTTGGGAGCAGGGACCAGGGGCTTTTATCTAGCCAAGTTCCTGGAACTTAGAGGTCTAACACTCCTAGGGGGCTCAATTTAGGCAGATAGATACAAATCAGAGAAACATTTTAGTAAGTGAAGGAAGTGGGCATCTATTTACATGAATTACTGTTCATGGAAACATCTGATGTATGTGCATGTGTATGTGTGTGAGTGTTTACATTTTATTGATCATTTTGTTTCTTTTTTAATTTTGGCTGTGCTAGGTCTTCATTGTGACAAACGGGCTCAGTAGTTGTGGCGTGTGGGCTTCCCTAGTTGCTGCCAGTGCATTTAATTGCCCTAAGACTTGTGGGATTTTAGTTCCCTGAGTAGGGATTGAACCCACATCCCCTGCTTTGGAAGGCGGATTCTTAACCTCTGGACCACCATGCAAGTCCCAAAGTGTTTAGTGTTGGCTGAAGCAGAAAGGAGGAGCCTCTGGGGAAGTAGGAAAGGAAACATTTCCCCACACCCTCATGATGCATCTTGCTCAGATGCCTCTGGGATAGAGATTAGGGATAGAAACTGAAAAAAAAAAAAAAAAAAGGCAAAAATTTAAAAGTTTCTGAACATACACAGAATTATTTTGGGAGCCATGAGTCAAGGAATAGCACAGAATTGGCCTATAAAAGAGATAATGCTTTTTGTAAGGAACAGAAAATCATACTGGCTGTAAGTTGAGAAATAGAGTAGATTTCAACTTGGCTTGATTCATTAGCTCTATGGGGTCTTCAAGGCCCTGGTTTCTTCCTGTTTATTTCCTTTGCCTTCTAAAATGTTGATTTCATCCTAAAGCTGGCCCCATTTCTTGCCCATACATTGACTGTCAGAATGTCTGGGGCTAGAATGTTTCTTCATCCATATTTAGAGGATCTCTCGAGCAGTACAGTCAGCTCTGCCCAGAAACTCTGCAAACTACTTCTCCCTCTTGCTCGCCTGAATTGTGTCATATGTTCATATAATAATTGTGTGGGTATCGTGCTGATCAGCGAGAGGAGACACATGCCCTGAGCTTAGATCCCTTTTCAACCCAGTTCGTTCCTGCCTTCTGTTTTTTGCAGGATTTGATTGAAACTGGCTGAGACTGAACATTGACTGCCTTAAGAATGAAAGTTCTCTCAGCTTGTCTGCAAATCTCTATCCCTAGACCTTCTTCATATCTGGACGTGGGAGTCAGGAACAGCAAGGTTTGTTGAAAAGAACACTGAAAATGGACTCAAAATTCTTTTGTCTTTGCCATTCTTCTCTAAGTGATCTTAGGCATTCTGCAACTCGTTCTATTAGCCTTAAATGTCAGATGAATTTTGAGCCACATGCTGTGCTAGGCTCTGTGGGAATGATAAGAACATGACGGATAATGGACCTTCCCCTGATGGAACTTCTAGTGGGGATATACGCCATAAACACACCATTTTATTATAGGCTAAAGAGTACATTTGAGAAAATATAGAATCCTGTGAGGGCACAAAAGGGGAGCTTGTATTGAATAAAAGAATCTTTAGTCAAAAAGATATATCAACCGATGTTGGAAGGATGACTTCTGATGAAGTGATCCAAGGAGTGGAATTGGCAGAGAGGAGAGCTCCCCAGGGAAGTTACTTAACAACATGGCCTCAGGTTACCTTCGTGAGCTCCAGAATCACTGTGGATGCTGACTGCAGCCATGAAAGTGAAAGACGTTTGCTCCTTAGAAGGAAAGCTGTGACAAACCTAGACGGTGTATTAAAAAGCAGAAACATCACTTTGCTGACAAAGGTCGGTACAGTCAAAGCTATGGTTTTTCTAGTAGTCATGGACGAATGTGAGAATTGGATCATAAAGAAGGCTGAGAACCAAAGAATTGATGCTTTTGAACTGTGGTGCTGGAGAAGACTCTTGAGAGTCCCTTGGACTGTAAGGAGATCAAACCAGTCAGTCTTAAGGGAAATCAACACTGAATATTCATTGGAAGGGTTGATGCTGAAGTTCCAATACTTTGGCCACCTGATGTGAAGGGCTGACTCATTGAAAAAACCCTGATTCTGGGAAAGACTGAAATCAAAAGGAGAAGAGTGCGGCAGAGAATGAGATGGTTAGATAGCATCTCTGATTCAATAGACAAAAATCTGAGCAAACTCCAGGAGATAGTGAAGGACAGAAAAGCCTGGCATGCTGCAGTTCATGGGGTTTCAAGGAGTCAGACATGACTTGACAACTGAACAAAAACAACTATGGTCAGGGCAGGTTATGCTAAGTGATCCTGAAGGTTCTCCCCTTTATAAGACCCTGATGCCGGGAAAGATAGAAGGCAAGAAGAGAAGGGGACGACAGAGGGGGAGATGGTTGGATGGCATCACCCACTCAATGGACATGAGTTTGAGCAAGCTCTGGGAGATGGTGAAGGACAGGGAAGCCTGGTGTGCCGTGGCCATGGGGGTCACAAAAAGTCGGACATGACTGAGTGGCTGAACAAAGAAATGTACAACTAGCGAACTGTGGAAAAAGAATTTTGTAGGTATTCAGTTTGAAGGCATTGCAGTGTTGAAAGACTACTACTCCCTGCCTGCACCCTGAGTGTTCTGGAGCAGTACTTCTCTGAGTATAACTTTTCAGTAATTGTGATTATTTATGTGGTTATGAAATGTCTGGTCCCCCGTCTGTAACCTAAATAACACATGCTTCTTTTCCATTGTTCTACAGATGGGTATCTTGAATGCATCCTAAGTAAGTGCTCAATACATTCATGATTGAATGACTTGATGCATGATTAAAACTCAAGAGGTCTGGAATTTGGTGCCCAATTTGTGGCCAACTAGGTATTTGGCTGTGGGCAAGTCACCTCCTTTCTTGGCCTTGGTCTACTGATTTTTGCAACAGAAAAAAAAAAATGCATGTGAATGATCTCTGAAAGCCTTTTTAGCTCTAAGATGTTATGATCTAATATCTTTTCTCTTTCAAAGGTAGCAAATCCATAGTTTTCTTACAAATAGGATACTAAACATCTTGGAAGATGTGAGAGAGTGTGTTATTGGCAATAAATGAAATAGGTCCATAAAGCACTTACCAGACCCCTAGTAAATGTTTAGAAAGTAGCAGCCCTTTCTGCTCTGTGGTTGTTGATGGAATTTGAAATTCAGGTGCTTTGACTTATAATCTAGTGCTTCTCTAAATTTTGCTTGAATACACCAAGGCTTCTGATGCAAGCATGCTCCACAGGAGCAAACACACACCAGGAGCTCAGTATGTCAGTGGAATGCGTGAATGCCTTTTATAACATAAAGTCAGACAAATGTCACTAATAAAAATATCCCCAAATAGCACAGAGTGCAGCTCCAAGATTCCAAGCTGATACCTTCCTTTTCCTATGTTTATACCTATCGTGGCTTAAATCCCCAACAGTGACAAAAAACATTACCCTTTCTCTAGCTGTACATGAAGAAATTGGCTCAGATGGTAAAGCGTCTGCCTGCAGTGTGGGAGACCCGGGTTCAATCCCTGGGTTGGGAAGATCCCCTGGAGAAGGAAGTGGCAACCCACTCCAGGACTCATGCCTGGAAAATTCCATGGACTGAGGAGCCTGGTGGGCTACAGTCCATGGGGTCACAAAGAGTCAGACACAACTGAGCAACTTCACTTTCACTTTCCTCCAGCTGACCATAAGGGCTGTGGGGTCCAGGTCAAGTGAAATTTGTCTGCAATATAAATTGTTCAAATTAATCCAGGTAATATCAGAATAAGACAGCAAGGAAAGACATCCTGGAAGAAAAAAGAATTGACTAGAACAGGTGGAGCAGAGCAGAGTGGGTGAAGAGAAGTCCCAGAGCACTGAGTGCACGGAAAGGAAGGTGCTTGAAAGCAGAGAACGTCAATGCCCCGGTGAGGATGACCACCAGGGATGTTACAGACTGGTTGTCTGAAACACTGCATTATTTCAAATTAGTCAAGAGAAATACAGGGCACTAGACACCAGCACATTTTAAAAGGTATTATTTTCAGGGAGCACCCATTAAGAACACAACCACTGCACTGTAATAAAGCATGCTCCCTTGCAGTGGAGAGGGCGCTGACAGTGTGAGCTTATGGGCAGGAGGCAACCTGCATTGATGCCACTGTGTATCAGGCCACTTCACAGCCACAACATGGTGTGGTTCTAACGGACAGTGACCGTGATGACCATGACCTCACAGAAGTCTAAGTGACAGTGAGCATGTTTTTTGTTCCCAGATAGGTTGGAGTGATAGTGTTTTTTTTAACCATTAACTTGACATTATGCAAATATATGTATATTACATGATAATTTAAAAAATGATTTTTAAGAGAATCAAATTCCAGAAATACAGTTGCTCCAGACAGAGCAAGTCTACTGCTTTTTCTCATTTGTCCTTTCTCTCCTCTATTCATTACTTAAGTTTGGGGGATGGGCTTCTTGATGTGGAACTCTATATGGATTTAGGACGTCAAGACACTCCATGAAATTTCATAAAATTTGATACATGGGAGGAAATGCATTTTTTTTTTTTTTCTGGAGAGAGTGTCTCACATTCATAAAGCGATGGGTAAGAGTATCCATCCCCTATCACTACCACATTAAGAATCAATACATTCATTGGAAGTAACAATACACTGTGAAAAGAGCCATGCATTTTAAGAGTAAGATAGCCTTAGATTCTAGCCTCATAAATTTCTTGAACAAATAATTAAACATCTTGTATGCCTTAGACCCCTTCTTTTAAAAATGAGACAATACCAGACTTACCAGGTTATCATTTAAGTCAGATAATCAAATAAGCCAAATAAATGTTTTAGAGCATCTAAGCCAGGCTTCAGCAATATGTGAACCATGAACTTCCTGATGTTCAAGCTGGTTTTAGAAAAGGCAGAGGAATCAGAGATCAAATTGCCAACATCTGCTGGATAATGGAAAAAGCAAGAGAGTTCCAGAAAAACATCTATTTCTGCTTTATTGACTATGCCAAAGCCTTTGACTGTGTGGATCACTAGAAACTGTGGAAAATTCTGAAAGAGATGGGAATACCAGACCACCTGACCTGCCTCTTGAGAAACCTATATGCAGGTCAGGAAGCAACAGTTAGAACTGGACATGGAACAACAGACTGGTTACAAATAGGAAAAGGAGTACGTCAAGGCTGTATATTATCACCCTGCTTATTTAACTTATATGCAGAGTACATCATGAGAAAAGCTGGGCTGGAAGAAGCACAAGCTGGAATCAAGATTGCCAGGAGAAATATCAATAACCTCAGATATGCAGATGACACCACCCTTATGGCAGAAAGTGAAGAGGAACTCAAAAGCCTCTTGATGAAAGTGAAAATGGAGAGTGAAAAAGTTGGCTTAAACCTCAATGTTCAGAAAACGAAGATCATGGCATCTGGTCCCATCACTTCATGGGAAATAGATGGGGAAAAGGGAAACAGTGTCAGACTTTATTTTTTGGGGCTCCACAATCACTGTAGATGGTGATTGCAGCCATGTAATTAAAAGATGCTTACTCCTTGGAAGGAAAGTTATGACCAACCTAGATCACATATTCAAAAGCAGAGACATTACTTTGCCAACAAAGGTCTGTCTAGTCAAGGCTGTGGTTTTTCCTGTGGTCATGTATGGATGTGAGAGTTGGACTGTGAAGAAGGCTGAGCACCGAAGAATTGCTGTTTTTGAACTGTGGTGTTGGAGAAGACTCTTGAGAGTCCCTTGGACTGCAAGGAGATCCAACCAGTCCATTCTGAAGGAGATCAGGCCTGGGTCTTTGGAAGGAATGATGCTAAACCTGAAACTCCAGTACTTTGGCCACCTCATGCGTAGAGTTGACTCATTGGAGAAGACTCTGATGCTGGGAGGGATTGAGGGCAGGAGGATAAGGGGACAACAGAGGATGAGGTGGCTGGATGGCATCACTGACTCGATGGACATGAGTTTGAGTGAACTCCGGGACTTGGTGATGGACAGGGAGTACTGGTGTGCTGCGATTCACGGGGTCGCAAAGAGTCAGACACGACTGAGCGACTGAACTGAACTGAACTGAATGCAGTAACTATCATATAGTAGATATTCAGAAAGTGATTACTGACATTATCATTATGATTATTCTTGAGCATACTGTTTCCAGCAGCAAGGAACCAGGTCATGGTCCCTGATTGTCCCTTCAGAAGGTTCTATCTTCTTTTAGCTATACCCATCCACCTAGCTGTTGTTGCTGCTGCAAAGTCACTTCTGTCGTGTCTGACTCATAGCGACCCCATGGACGGCAGCCTACCAGGCTCCTCCATCCAAGGGATTTTCCAGGCAAGAACACTGGAGTTGGGTGCCATTGCCTTTTCCAGATTCACCTGGCTACCCATCCACAACTCCATTTGGCCATACCTGTATTTCCTGCTTGGCTACTTTGTTGAGAAAATCTTCAGTTTTCCATCTCTCTATTTTGTCCACTGTGCTTAGTCGCTCAGTCATATCCAATTCTTGGTGACCCCAGGGACTGCAGCTCCTCAGGACCCTCTGTCCATGGGATTTTCCAGGAAGAATACTGGAGTGGGTTGCCATTCCTTTCTCCAGGGGATCTTCCTGATCCAGAGATCAAACTCACGTGTCTTAGCAGCTCCTGTATTGGCAAGCAGATTCTTTACCACTAGTGCCACCTGGGAAGCCCCCGTTTATTTATTTATTTATTTTTTTGCAGGGGAAAATGGACAAAGGAAAGGATCAATGAGGGTGGGAGGGAAATGGGAAGAAAGAAGGGGAGTGATGGTGGGGAGGAGTATATGTAATTTCTTAACCAATGGCTTTCTGGTTTTAATCACAAAGAACACTTTAAAAAAAATCATGTTGAATTCATCCTATATTAGGAGGTTTGATCTGGAAATGAAAAGTTCAGGAAACAAAAAGTCCAGTTTGGGTGTCCTCATCTTAGGCACATCTTGGTATTTTGTATTGATAGGTCTATCTTTGCTACTATATATTATTTAGGACAGGATCACATTTGTCACTTCTTCCTCCCTACTACCCAAAGTGGTACCAGACCCATAAAATAGTCAATAAACCTTTACAGAGTGAACAAATAAGTATTTTTTTTTTTAACTCTCCTGAGTGAACTGAATTTTTTGAGGCTCATAAGTGAATATGTTTTCCTCTTTACTTGGTCTATTACAGCCAGATTATATGAGTATTAAAGTCTCCCACTATTATTGTATTGTTGCATATTTCTTCTATCATATTAATTAATGTTTGTTTTAGATATATCAATGCTCCAATGTTGGGTGCATATATATTTATAATTGTTATAACTTCTTTTTGGATTGTTCCTTTAAGTTGTTATGTATAACCTTGATTGTCTCCTTTTCAGGATCTTTAAAGTCAATTTTATCTGATATGAGTATTGCTACTCCTGTTTTCTTTTGGTCCATATTTGCGTAGAAAATCTTTTTTCCAGCCCTTCATTTTCAGTCAGTATATATATCCCCTATTTTAAGGTGGTTCTCTTGTAGACAACATAATTAGGGGTCTAGTTTTTTTGTATCCATTTGACCCATTTTAGTCTTTTGGTTGTCTCTTGTGGACAAGGTATGTAGGGGTCTTGTTTTTGTATCGATTCGGCCAGTCTTTGTTGATTAGGGCATTCAGCCCATTAACGTTTAAAGCAATTATTGATAAATAGGATTTACTTTATTGTTTTGGGTTCGAATTTATACACCCTTTTAGTGATTCCTATCTAGAGAATGTCCTTTAGTTTTTGTTGGAGAAATGGTTTAGTGATGCTAAATTCTCTCAACTTTTGCTTATCTGTGAAGCTTTTGATTTCTCCTTCATATTTGAATGAGATCCTTGCTGGATACAATAATCTAGGCTGTAAGTTATTTTCTTTCATCACTTTAATTATGTCTTGCCATTTCCTTCTGGCGTGGAGAGTTTCTATTGAAAGACCAGCTGTTATCCTTATGGGAATTCCCTTGTGTGTTATTTGTTGTTTTTCCCTTGCTGCTTTTAATATTTGTTCTTTATATTTAATCTTTGTTAATTTGATTAATATGTGTCTTGGGGTGTTTTGCCTTGGGTTTATCCTGTTAGGGACTCTGGATTTCTTGAACTTGAGTGGTAATTTCCTTCTCTATTTTAGGGAAGTTTTCAACTATTATCTCCTCAAGTATTTCCTCATGGTCTTTCTTTTTATCTTCTTCTTCTGGAACTCCTATGATTCGAATGTTGTAGCGTTTAATGTTATCCTGGAGGTCTCTGAGATTGTCCTCATTTCTTTTGATTCGTTTTTCTCCTCTGCTTCATTTATTTCTAGGATTCTATCTTCTAATTCACTAATCCTATCTTCTGCCTCTGTTATTCTACTATTTGTTGCCTCCAGGGTGTTTTGGATCTCATTTATTGCATTATTCATTATATGTTGACTCTTTTTTATTTCTTCTAGGTCCTTGTTAAACCTTTCTTGGAACTTCTCAATCCTTGTCTCCAGAGTCTTTAACTGTGATTCCATTTTGATTTCAAGATTTTGGATTAATTTCACTATCATTATTTGGAATTCTTTATCAGGTAGATTCCCTATCTCTTCCTCTTTGGTTTGGTTTGGTGGGCATCTATCCTGTTCCTTTGGCTGCTGAGTATTCTTTTGTCTCTTCATTTTGTTAAAATTGCCAAGTTTAGAGTGTCCTTACTATATTCTGGTAGTTTGTTGAATTCTCTTTATTGAGGCGGTTTACTGGTCTTTTCAATATCTGATTTCTGCCCTGTTACAGAGTGGGTGGAGATGAACACCCAAATCTAAGCCGGCCACGTTCAGGCACTCGGATAATCCTCAGAAGCACAGACTCGGTTGAGTCTGTGTTTTATGCCCTTCCCAGGTCCGAGTAGCACAGGTGATGAAGTATTTAGCGAGCACAGCTGCTGCGACTTATCGCCTCTCCCCTGCTCAGTTTTCTGGGTATACAACCAGCGCACTTTCTCAGGCAGATGTTGACCATCCAGAGCCCCAAGAAGCGTGAGTCAGCACAGAAACCTACTTACAGTTCTGTAGACAGTGTCTCTCTAGGGCTGTGATTGCCCGCCTCCGGCCCTGGCTGCCTGTCACCGGAGTGGGACGGCCTGCAGCCGGCTATCTCCGTACAGTCCTTTGTTCACTAGACCTGGTGGTGTCTTAAGTTAGGGCTGGCTTTTGATGTAGTAGATAACCGACAGTCTGGTTATTTCGCTCAGATAGCGCTCGAGATAGCCAGGCCAAATCCTTTCTCAAAGCGATGCAGGCCTCGCCACTCCTCCTAGCCCAGCCCCTGCTTGCCAATAGCAAATGCTGGTGTCCGCGCCGCTTCTCCGCACAAGGAGCTACCGCAGGGCTCGTTTTCTCCTTTTGAAGACAATGAATTGTCTTTCTAAGTGCCTGATATCCTCTGCTGGCATTCAAAGTTTGTTTTGTAGAATTTATTCAGCATTCAAATGTTCTTTTAATGGATTTGTGGAGGAGAAAGTATTCTCCCCGTCCTACTCGTCTGCCATCTTAACTCCTCCTCCCACTGGGAAGCCCCCATTTAGCCCACTAGCTTAACTTAAACCATTTCTGACAGAGAGAAACAGGACTGGGTTTATTAAAAAAAAACAAAAAACTTTGATCTTTAATCATGGCTGAAGATAATTCAATCTGGTATTCATTATTACAGTGGTTTATATCCAACAGCTGCAGCCCTTGACTCAGGTAAATGCTTGCCCTGAATTATTACAATAAAACCAACACCAGAGAATGATATTTCCCTCCCCTTTTTGATGATATCATCACAGAAAATTAATGTTCTGGATTTTTTTCCATTACTGATTCCTTGCATGAAATATGGACTAAATCAAACCCCTGGTCGGATAGTTTCATGCACAATATAGAGGAGGAGGGTGAGAAATGCAGCCATTGAGCTCAACAGGTGAAACTAGAATGTGGCGTAATCAGTGGAGAATGTTTGATGTGTGCTCATAAAGAGAGGAGGCAGAAAGTATATTCCGTTTAAAGCTTTCTCCTTAATCTAGGCTGTTTTGTGTCCTCTGTTTTAGTTGCTGGCATTTTTGTTCTCACCAGCACGGAGGTACACTTGCGTCCATGCATGCTGAGTTGCTTCAGTTGTGTCTGAGTCTTTGCAACCCCATGGACTGTAGCCTGCCAGACTGCTCTGTCCATAGGATTCTCCAGGCAAGAATACTGGAGTGGGTTGCTGTCCCGTCCTCCAGGGGATCTTCCCAGCCCAGATATCGAACCCATGTTTCCTGCTTTGGCAGGCAGGTTCTTTACCACTAGCGCCACCTGGGAAGCCCATGGAGGTACACACTTGATTTTAGTAATGATCCCGTGTTGGAGCATTCTTAAATGGTATTTGGCTAGAATACCTAGACACACAGAATGCATGAATCCCGCTTTATACCCAAATGCTGCTTTTTTTTGCAAGAATTCTCAAGGACATTAAACACATAAACAGTGACAAGAACTTGAGAAATCAGACTTCCCCCTTCTTTTGGCAGTGCTTGTGCCAGAAATCCAAGATTGTTCTCTTTGCTAAACTGGACAGGAACACTTGGCTTAGATCTAAGGGTTAAATGGGAATGGGGAAGGAGAAAGGGAGATGATTTCTCCTGTTATGTCCAGTCTAACCCCTTTTTTAAAGTGTTTATTGAATTTGTTACAATCTTGTTTTGTTTTCTGTTTTGGTTTTTGGCCAGGAGGCATGTGGGATCTTAGCGCTACTGACCAGAGGTTGAACCTGCAACCCTTGCACTGGAAGGTGAAGCCTTAACCACTGGACCACCACAGAAGTCCTGCAATCTAACTCTTAACTTTAGTCTAGTGGTTTTAAACCTCAGCCAGATATGAGAATCAGCTGAGAAACTTTTTAGAGAAATGCAGCCTGGGGCTTCTCTGGCTCAGTGGTAAAGAATCCATCTCCCAATGCAGGAGACACAAATTCTATCCCTGGTCGGGGAAGATCCCAGATGTCTTGGAGCAACTAAGCCTGTGCACCACAACTCCTGAACTCCCGAGCTCGAGAGCCCACGCTCCACAAGAGGAGCCCCTGCAATGAGAAGCCCGCACACTGCAAAGAAGAGCAGCCCTTGCTCGCTGCAACTAGAGAGAAGCTACACTGCAACGAAGATCCAGCACTGTCAAAAATAAATAAATAAAATTATTTTAAAAAAGAAAGTAGAAATTAAAAAAAATAAGCACTGAGGCCCTGTTCCTACTTCCAAAGATTTTTTTAAATTATTTATTTATTTATTTATTCAAAGATTTTGATTTAATTGGTCTGAGATACAGACTGGAGAATTAGGATTTGTAAAAGTTCTCACATGATTCTAACATGCAACCCAGGTTGAGAGTCATAAAGCTAGTTGTCTGACACTTAAGTCAAAATTCCCTGGAACAGTACTTCTCAAACTTTCATGTACATATGGATCATCTGCTAAGTCACTTCAGTCATGTCCGACTCTGTGCAACCCCAGAGACAGCAGACCACCAGGCGCCCCTGTCCCTGGGATTCTCCAGGCAAGAACACTGGAGTGGGTTGCCATTTCCTTCTCCAATGCATGAAAGTGAAAAGTGAAAGTGAAGTCGCTTAGCGACTCCATGGACTGCAACCCACCAGGCTCCTCCGTCCATGGGATTTTCCAGGCAAGAGTACTGGAGTGGGGTGCCATTGCCTTCTCCAATGGATCATCTGGGACCTTATTAAAATGCAGACTCTGATTTAGTACTCTGGAGTGGGGCCCAAGAATCTGAATTTCTACAAGCATCCTGGTGCTGCTGCTGCTGGCTCTGCTGGTTCAGGGATCATGCTTTGTGTACCAAGGTCCTAGGGTTATTGACAGGAAAGAGACGAGGGAGTTGCAAGCTTGATCAGCTACCTTATGGATCTGGCTGCAGTAAGAAAGAGGAGAAGAGAGCATGGCAATTTGGCTCATAATTTAGTCTTCTCTGGTGGCACAGCGGTAAAGACTCCACCTGCAATGCAGGGGATGCGGTTTGATCTCTGAATCAGGAAGATGCCCTGGAGAAAGAAATGCAACCCACTCCAGGATTCTTGCCTGGAGAGTCCCATGGACAGAGGAGCCTGGTGGGGTGTAGTCCATGGGGCCACAAAAGAGTTGGACACAACTTAGCCATTAAACACCACCACCCTGGGGTCCATTCTCCCTATCTCTGTCCTGAAATCTGAAGTAAGCAGATTAGTAACGCTTTTCTTAAAGCAAGGGGGCAGGGGTAGGGAGGAGAACGGTATAGGAGCATCTCTTCCCAACAATGTTTGCAGTGGTAAGCGGGTCAATATGAGCCTCATCCTTGACCCTTTACTCTTCTTCCCCTTTCTAACCAATCCATAGCCAACTTCTGTTCATTCTCTAGAATATCCTCCTCTTTCTCCTCTTCGTTTCGACTATAGGTATTGCATTTTGTTGTTTCATCATCTAAATTGTATGGTTTCCTCCGCTTTCTCCCTTGCCAAAATTTTCTACATGCTACTGTTAGGTTAATATTCTTAGGAGATGATTCCGGTCATTTATATAATCTTATATAAGATAAATTTGAAATCCCTTAGACTGTCATATAAACCAAGCACACTGTGTTCTCAAATAAGCTAGGTCCCAATCCCTCCAGACTTGCCATTTTTTGAATACTTTATACATGATTCCGTTCATCCATTCATTCAAAGAACATGACACCAGACAAGCAGAGTTGTGATATATTGTGATATCATCTGAGAGCATCAAGGAAGGCTTCATGAAGGAGGTAATATTTGAACTTGAGGCATCTGGGAGAATATATAGATAGGTAGATAAATGAATTTTGAGCCCAGACAGCAAAAGCAAGATTTATTAGAGACATAAAATGGCAGACATTTTGGTGTTCAAAACGTACAAGCATTTTTGGTGTAGTTTTAGGAAGCTGTATTAGGTAGGAATAGTAAGCGGACTCTGTCTGAGAAACTATGAAACCATGAGATGTGTTTCAGGCAGCAGGGAATGTACAAGGATTTTATGCTCATGGAGAAACACTGAGATATGATTGTCCCCCTTTGGCATTTTCTGCTGTTGTTCTCTCTCTCTCTCCCTGGAATATTCTTTTTCCTCTGTTTTCCCCAATGAAGGTCTACTCCCTTATGCTCTAGTTGAAATAACTTCCCCTGGCTTGATAGAATCAATCTTTCTTTTTACACTTTGGAGTCAGGTTATTTAGGTGACACGTGTCTTTGCCTAGATTTAAGATATTCATACAGCAAATATTATACTTTATTAATCTTTGAGTTTCTTTACTCTTGAACATCTAGGCTTTCTCCTGGCACATGTTACTTGTTCAATAAACAGTTGTTGAACCAAATTAAATAGGATAGGAAAAGCCATGCCATCAATTACAGTTTAAGCATCGCCATCTCTACTCTCCTTACATTTGACTTGAGTGTTGATCAAAGAGAATTTACTGACAAAACCATGTATTCACTCTAGTACTTTCTCCACAGAGACTTTGCTGCAGAGCAAAGGGTTGGGAGTTAAAAGGCCTCTTACATCACAGCCAAATTGATGGATCAATTTGTCCTGTCAGCACTTTGAGTCCAGATGCTGGGTACCACCACAAAGTGTAGCTGGGTCTTCTTATGCCATGTGGGAATAAAGGAACAAAAGGCTAGAATTCCACCTGCCTTTGCTACATGAGCTCTTCAGAAATGACACTGTCTACCAGGCCACTCTCAAAGCCAAGTGTACACAGCATTATAAGAGTAGTTATAATTTCTAGTGCACGGACCACAATTCAGATGCTGGAATAAGCATGTCCTATAAAGTCTGCACGTACTGTTTACAGCAGTCCTGCAAGGCAGGCATTCCCTTTCCATAGATGGGAAGACTGAGGCAGTGTGTGGTTAAATAGCTCACCATGGTTGTGCAAATAGCACAGTAAGTGTTGCAACTGTGAACTAAGCCTAGGCGATCTGACCCCAAAGCCCAGGTCTTTAACCACCCTGCCACATCATCTCAAGGAACTAAAAAGGAGACTCTGAGAGTCAGGAAATGTGTTGGCAGGTACAGGGAGGGCATGAAGAACTTCATGCCAACTAGGAGTCTTTAAATCTATACCCCCCACCCACTCATTGTCATCAGCTCCCATCAATGCAATAGCAGAGGGACACACCGGGGCATTTGAAACGTTCCTATTGATTGGAAGTGAATAATTATTACCTTTTCTAGATTACAGATTCACTATCAGAAAGTAATAGCAGGAACGCTAAGCAAGATTAATGGTGATGTTTCATTATTTTTAATGCAAACTATTGATTTTAAAGCTGTGTAAGGTATGGCAGTTTATTACAATGAAACAATAAAATAGACTATATGAAATAATTGAGAATAATCTTTTCCCTTTTTTGCCGCGGCTATGGGACATAATGTGCTGTGCATGGGAAGGCATTTATGGTGAGCTCTATCCAGCGATGGCAGCTTAAGCACTCTATAAAGAAGCACTTTGGAACCAGAGTATTATAAATAATCAGCAATAAAGCTGGTAAATGGGCCTTTAATTTGGTTCCATTATGTCACAGGATCACAAGGACCAAGGGGACTCAGCATCGAAAACAGTCACTGCTGAGCAGAACACAGAGGTGAATACACCAGATGGCCTCAAGGTGGCCTCCTCACCGGGGAATTTTCGGGTAAGAGCTGAACCATTGGCATCCGGATGTGGGGTGATATCTTACATGTGAACTGATGTGTCTACTACATCAATGGCACCCCCACTCCCATCCTCACCAGGCTTTGTTTCTCCTCCACTTTCATTCACTTTGTCCATTTCCAAAGTTAACAGTCAACACCTTCAGAAGCAATTTCTCTCTGGACTCAATTCATTCTGCCCATTAGGATCTTGTTATTCAATTGCCCTATCGTGTCCAACTCTTTGCAACCCCCATGGACTGCAGCATGCCAGACTTCCCTGTCCATCACCATCTCCCAACATTTGCCCATTTTCACGTCCTTTTCATCTATGATGGCATCCAGACATCTCATCCTGATGCCCTCTTCTCTTTTTGCCCTCAATCTTTCCCAGCATCAGGGACTTTTCCAATGAGTCGCCTGTTTGCATCAGATGACCAAAATACTAGAGCTTCAGCTTCAGCATCAGTTCTTTCAATGAGTGTTCAGGATTGATTTCCTTCAAGACTGACTAGTTTGATCTCCTTGCTGTCCAAGGGGTCAGGAGTCTTCTCCAGCACAGTTTGAAGGCATCAATTCTTTGGTGCTCAGTCAAGAAAGCTAGTTAAGTGGAAATGAACAGCTAGGAAAGTGGTTAGTGTGTAAATGGAAAAAAGAATGTCATGGGATAGTTAGGGAATGGATGAGAGATGAGACAGAGAGAGACAGAAGAGACAGAGCAGGAGGTTGGGTGCAGGGATAAGACTGTACAGCAGGTGTTCCCAGTCCTGGCTGTACATTTGAATCACCTGGAGAGCTTTATAAACTGATGCATGCCCACACTCCTCCCTGTGAAATTCAAAATGAATTGCTTTGGGGTAAGGCGGTAAGGAATCTGCCTGCAATGTGGAAGACCAAGGTTCGATCCCTGGGTTGGGAAGGTACTCTGGAGAAGGGAACAGCTACCCACTCCAGTATTCTTGCCTGGAGAATTCCATGGACAGAGGAGCCTGGTGGGCTACAGTCCATGGGGTCGCAAAGAATTGGACACGACTGAGTGACTAACACGTAGCACAAGAAGAGGGCACCTGTAGTTTAAAACATCTCCCGAGCATTGAACAGCAAGGCTGAGGACTGCTATCTCATAAGGTATCACATGGCCGGGTCCTGCCTACCTGCCCACGTTTACTTCTCTCCCTTTAGTGGTAGGCTGCTGATACACTGCCCTCCTTGAGCACATTATGGAGTTTTTCAACTCCTACTCATCTTCGAAGCTTTACCTCTATTGTCATTTTCTCAGAATCCAGAGACCTTCCCTGGCTGCCTCATACCAACCAAAGCCGAATGTCCTCTCTTACTGTCTCTTCTGCTGCTGCTGCTGCTAAGTCCCTTCAGTCGTGTCCAACTCTGTGTGACCCCGTAGACAGCAGCCCACCAGGCTCCCCTGTCCCTGGGATTCTACAGGCAAGAACACTGGAGTGGGTTGCCATTTCCTTCTCCAATGCATGAAAGTGAAAAGTGAAAGTGAAGTCGCTTAGTCGTGTCTGACTCTAGCGACCCCATGGACTGCAGCCCACCAGGCTACGCCATCCCTCGGATTTACCAGGGAAGAGTATTGGAGTGGGGTGCCATCGCCTTCTCCGACTGTCTCTTCTAGTAGTGTATATTTCTTAATTAGATAGTTCAAAGCTATCTCTTTATTTTTGTGCTTTTTATTTACTTATTACTCTACTGTGAGAGCAAGTCATTGCCCATTTTAATCACTGCTATATCTCCCAATACCTTGTATAATATGCCTGCTGTATCCTGGGTACTAAACAACTGTTTGTAAAAGCGAATTAATAAAATAAAGGCTCCATGTGTCAGACTCGGTTGTAGAGTGGCAATTTTTGCAGTCACTGGAGGGGAACCGTCACTTTAGTGCTTTATCAGAGGCTCCAGAGTGCCCATGGAGGAAAGACTAGAGCAAAGCAGGGAAGGGACCCTAGTCAGAAGATTATTTCAGCATTTCAGGAAAATGATGGAGAGAGCAGATACATTTAGCCCTAGGTACCCAGTGCCCAGCTCTGTGCCTGGCAACAAACAACCCAAGAGTGTCTGGAAAGTGGAAAACGGAGAGCTGGATGAGTGCAGATGGAAGAGAGCTTTTATACAGAGCAGATTTCCAAAGAGCAGGAGACCTCTGCATTCTCAAAGAGGGGAAAGGATGCAGAAAATGCACACAGGGGTATGATAGATTAACTTTGTCAAATTCACGGCACCTTGGGCAGACGTTAAGAGGTTTCCGAGAGTCCTCAGTCGGTGCGTGTAGTGGGGGACAGCAGGTTAAGGCAGCTTGTGGCATTTTCTTTCCTTTCTTTGTTAGTAAAGGGAGAATTTAAATGAGTGTAACCTTTGATGATCTGGCGATTGTAAAAATCAACCTACCAAAGTTCAGGCAGTGTCAGACGCAGAGACACCCTTTCTGAACAGCTCATCTTCCCAGACCTTTCTCTGTCAAATGCCAAAGCCCAAATGAGCTTGTTTGGAAGGCAAATTACATGTTGCAAGCAGTCATTTTCCATAGTAGGTGACTTCTATTTTGAATAATTAAATAATACAGCAACAAAAATACCCTGGTCTTTAAGTCTAAACATAAGTGCATACGTATATTTAAAAGGGTCCTCCTAGTCCCAGCACATCAGGGACTTTAGGTCCTGAACCAGATATCAATAATAACCCACCAAAAACTAAGCACTATTTAAGGACTGCAATCTTTTTGATGTAAAGGCTGAGTTATGAGCATAATTTTAATGGGACAAGAGAATAGACAACAATTATTATTATTATTCTTTTCTGGAAGGGAAAGGAGCTCAGGAGAAGGTATTATACAAAAGATTAAATTCATGGATAGGGCTTAGTCTTTGAAAAAGCCAAGCCAATTGTGCTCAGTTGTGTCTGGCTCTTTGTGACCCTTTGGACTATAAGCTGTCAGTCTCCTCTGTCCATGGGATTTTTCAGGCAAGCATACTGGAGTGGGTTGGCGTTTCCTCCTCTAGGGGGTCTTCCTGACCCAGGGATTGAACATACGTCTCCAGCGTCTCCTGCATTGGCAGGCTGATTCTTTACCCACTGAGCCATCAGAGACCAAAGGGAAATGGTTTCTGGAAAGGTGGGGCTATCCATATCCTCACCCTCTTCTGTATCTGCACAACACAGCCCTCACATTACACCACAGTTCAATATTCATAAAGCACACATTTGGGTCAACCTGATCTGCATGTAAGCAGGGCAGGCCTTACCACCATCATTTAACATGTGAGGAAACTGAGGCTCAGAGAAATAAAGTGGTCTATCAGAGAGCCCGGCTGGTAAGGAGTGAAGTCCAGAGGCCACAGTCAGGGATGTTTCACGTGTTCTGACAACTGGGAGACACTATGAAGTAAGGAAGGCAATGGCTCAGACGGAAAAGCACCTGTCTGCAATGTCGAGCTCTGGGATGGGAAGATCCCCAGGAGAAGGGAATGGCTACCCATTCCAGTATTCTTGCCTGGAGAATTCCATGGATAGAGGAGCCTGGTGGGCTACAGTCCATGGGGTCTCAAAGAGTTAGATGGGACTGAGCGACTTACTTTCACTTTTTTTTTTTCAAAGACTATAGACTCAGAAAGAGTATGTTTGTGCCCTAACTCACCAAAATTTATATTAGGATGTAAAACATCATGTATTAGGTCAAACTCAATTTCCATTTTTTTTTTTTTTCTCAAAGCTGGTTGAAAAGAACAAACTCTATACCTCGCTGTGTGGCCCTCAGCAAGTTAATCACATCTTGACTCCTTCCAACACTGCTTCCTAATTCAGGTGCTCAAATCTCTCACCTGGGACTTGCCAGCAGTCTGTTCACTGATCTTCCAGTCTCTGGTCTGAAGCTTACTCATAGCCAGCCATCACCATGCAGTGAAAATCAGTTCAGTTCAGTCTTTCAGTCGTGTCCAGCTCTTTTTGACCCCATGGACTGCAGCATGCCAGGCTTCTCTGTCCTTCACCAACTCCTGGAGCTTACTCAAACTCACGTCCATCAAGTGAGAGATGCCATCCAACCACCTCATCCTCTGTCATCCCCTACTCCTCCTGCCTTCAATTTTTCCCAGCATCAGGATCTTTTCTAATGAGTTGGCTCTTCATATCAGGTGTCCAAAGTATTGGAGCTTCAGCTTCAGCATCAGTCCTTCCAATGAACATTTAACACTGATTTCCTTTAGGATTGACTGGTTTGATCTCCTTGTAGTCCAAGGGACTCTCGAGAGTTTTAATCATTGTAAAACATCCACTTGATCAAGATCAAATTGTAACCATCACCCCCTAGTTAAATCCTAACTCTCCAAGCCTACTCACAAAACCACCAAGATCTAGAACTGTCTACTTTTGCATTTGGCTTCTCCCAGTTTTTTTTCAACTCCTGGAGCCCTAAGCTCTAGGTGTTCAATGAGTTAGAATATGTAAAATGCTTAAGAACAGGATTTGACACATTGTAAATGCTATAAAAGTGTTAGTTACTATATTTCTATTATTCTTAGTATCCCGGTCCTTATCAGCACCTAGATTTCCCAACAAGCACATGTTCTCATTCTCTGTTCATTGATACATACCTTTCCTTTGTCTTGGAGAAGGAAATGGCAACCCGCTCCAGTATTCTTGCCTGGAGAGGTCTATGGACAGAGGAGCTTGGAGGGCTACAGTCCATGGGGTCGCAAAGAGTCGGATACAACTGAGCAACTTTCACTTCACTTTCCTTTGTCTGGTTGACTCTAGATCTGAAAAACTTAGCTCAGATGCAGCTCCCTCTGGAAAAAGTTCTCAGCTTCATTCAGAGGAAAGCAGTGCCAGTTCCAATGCTCTGTGCTTCTTAGAAAGACACGTTGACTGGCTTGTTTTGTAATTTTGTTATTTTTTCCCTAGATCATGCTTCTTCCCTGGCCAACAAAGTCTTGCCATCCTCTCTGTAACTGTACTGAGCACAGTGCCCGGCACACGGCACATTCTCAGTATATGACGGGAAGAGGTCAGTGAGGTAGCTGAGACACAATGAGTGGCCCTGGACGTCTGCTTTTTGAAGTATTGTGTTGGAGTTCTAAATATCCTGTAAATGCCCTTCGTTCTCTGTTCTTTTTTTGAAAACATTAATTGCAGATAAGCTGGCTATTTATTTCACTCAATTTTCAGCCACCATCTTCCACACCAGTTAGTAAGTGTGTAATAAATGTCAGTGGCTCTGATCTTGTAGCTCCCTGGGGATGAGGGCAGGCTGGCTGGGTGGCTTGGGGAAGGAACTAAAATAGATTAGCACCAAAGAGTCCCCACAGGGCCATTGCAGTCGATTAGGCTCTAAGTGTGAGGAGGAGCTATATGTGCAACAGAGAAGGGAGCTAGCTTATTCATCACTGCAGTACACAAGCAGAAATACACATGCAAATACAACATACACTCACACACACACACATTCACACCTTATTTTAAAAGCCTTTGCTCAGGACTTCCCTGGTGGTCCAGTGGTTAAAAATCCACTTGCCAATGCAGGGGCAACAGGTTTGATCCCTGGGCTGGGAAGATCAGGGCCACTAAGCCCACAACTACGGAAGACCCATGCTCTGAAACCTGTGCTCCACGATAGGAGAAGCCACTGCGATGAGAAGCCTGGATACCACGGCGAGACAGTAGCCCCGACTTGCCACCACTAGCAGAAGCCCATGTGCAATAACCAAGACCCAGCACAGTCCCAAAATAAAATTATTTAAAAAGTTTTTGTCCAGCTTATGCTTTCCAACATCTATTTCACAAATACTTTTAGAACCTATCTGTACCAAACATTGGGGGAAGAACCCGTAGTGAGCAAAACAGGATCTTTGTCCTCATGGAGTTTTCAGTCTCACATGGAGACGAAGTTGAAATGAGTAGGTGAGTCCAGAGGTAAATGCTGAGCTCATGATAATGATGAAGATGATGATGATGACAAAATTAGCGCTCATATGTTGGGTGCTTCCTGTAGAGGAGGCTCTGTGCTAAGGGACTAAGCACATTATGTGTATCTTCTTGTGTAATCTTCCTGATGATGGTATGAGATATATACCACTATCCTAGCTTATAAAATGAGGAAACTGAGGCTCAGAAAAGTTGCATGTCTTGATGAGGTTCAGCTATAACTCTGAATTAACTTTATTCTCTATCAAAACCAAGCTTAGAGGAGATGAGAGTTGAAGGGAAAGAAAAGAGAAGGCGAGGTAAAGAGATTAGGAAAAATGAGGGTACTTTTCTTCCGAAGGTGAGCAAGTTAGGAGATTCCAGATCAGAGGTGCCCTTATACCCTGTGGGTAGAGGTGTGTCTGGGGCATCCCTGACAATGGTTATTATCAGACCAGGCATAGCCATCCGAAAATCCAGCCACACAGAGTAAAGGCCTGGGCTCAGTCGGGCATGCAAAGATGCTCGTGTTGCCGTGCCAACAGCAACGGTACAGGTAGAGACATGTACCAGCACCGAGAGCTGGTGATTATTTGGGTTGGTGGGAGTTACCATCATGGTCCTAGAAAACTTACTCACCACAAGTGAGTTTTTGATGTACGTGCAAACTGTTAAAAATCCTAGGTTTTCATGGCAGCTCTTCCTATTTTTTTAGGTTGGGGAAATGTGTAGGGGCCAATGACTTGTCTGGAGTCTGATAAGCAGTCAACGGCAGAAAAATGGCTGGGAGCACAATGCTTTCTGCTCTTTTCCTCTTCCTTTACGGAAGGAAGGTTTGTTTCTGCTCTGGGTTATGGCCAGGGCAGCCAAGAGTCTCCATGGCTCCCTGCAGTTTGGCCCGCGGTTACATTCTCTCCTGTTTCCTCTGTTTTGGAATTTCCACTAGGCCTGCCTGCTGGCAGGTGCAGAGGCCACCAGAGAGCCTGCTGGTCACACCTGCTCAGGCTGTACCTGCGCTCCGGGTGTCAGCAGTACTTCTTGGAGTGGGCCTCTAGCCAAGGCCAACATCAGCCCTGTACTGGGAGGGACTGGCCTTTACATCCTGGCTGGCAGGCTCTGCACACTCTCCTCTCTCCGTCCATCCTCCTCTGCCTTCTTGGCAGACCAGAAAGTCCCTGGTGAGAGGATTAGCTCTGGGGCAGTGATGTTTTGCTAATGTATTCTGAAATTATATGTTCCTTAGAAAGTGTTCAATGATCAAAAGTATAGAAGTCAAACTATAAACTACCATGTGTAAAGGAGGGTTATTTTCCAAAATAGCAAGAAAATAAAATGCGTATTTGCTTCTAATTTTAGAAAAATGTCTTCCACCATATATTTTCAACATTTCATAATGTTCTTTAATTTTGATTTTCCTCCACAATTAAGCATGAAGCATATTGTATTAAGGACAAGTAAAGTCTAAAGTAAAAAAAAAAAAAAAATAAGAGCCAGCAAACAACCAGGTATCATGTATTGAAGACTTGTTATATGATTGATAGGTTTTTAAGATTTTCATTACAAATCTAGGAAAACCATAATATTGTTGTAAATATGCAAATGAGAAAACAGAGACACCAACATGTTATATGAAAAGAGTGAAAGTGCTAGTCACTCAGTCGTGTTCGACTCTTTGTGACCCCATGGGCTGTAGCCCTCCAGGCTCCTCTGTGCCTGGAATTCTCCAGGTAACAATAGTGGAGTGGGTAGCCATTCCCTTCTCCAGGGAATCTTTCCAGCCCAGGGATCAAATCTGGATCGCCTGCATTGCCGGCAGCTTCTTTACTGTCTGAGCCACCAGGGAAGCCCAACGTGCTATATAGCTCATCCCAAGTCACACAGCTACTGAGAGGCAGAACTGGAATTGAAATCTAGATCAGTTAACTTCTGAGACTACTTTTATCCATCATAATATATGTCAGTATTCTCCTTAAAGTACATCAGAATCACCTAGATTGCTTGGTGACACACAGATTGCTGGGTCCAATCCTAGGGTTTCTAATTCAGTAAATCTGGGGTAGGGCTAGAGAATTTGTATTTCAAACAAGTTCCCAGGTGATTCTGTTGCTGCTGGTCAGGACACTCTAGTTTGAAAAGCACTGCCTTACAGAGTGTCTAAATAGCATCTTTCATGACTGTGTAATTTAATCCTTGTAAAATGTATGAGAAAGGAATTGTATTATAATCCCCATTTTGTAGAAGATAGAAAAGCATTTTGCCTGAGGTCATCCAACCAGTAGGTGATGAGCCTAAATTCAAAGCAGTCTGTGTTCAAAGCCCACACACATATTGAAGCATTATACTGGGGCAATTTCGAGCTTTTTTCCGATTGTATTAAGTTTATTACATCTCTGCTTTTGCTATAAGAGGCGGCACTTACATTTTTCTACATTCCATTCACAATTATAAGACAGGAAGGACAAAATGCAATAAAAAAGGCAATCCCTTGGACAAACAAGCCCTGCTATGCAGAGAACATGGCAACACTGCTCACCATGAACCGTTGACTGGCAGGCAGTGCCACTAGGTGGTAGCTCAAAGTGCTGAATGATCAACAAATGCACAGAAGTCCAAAGTCAGTTTTATGTACTGTTGAGTAAAGTTAAAAAATAGTAGTAGGTGATCATTTCTCCTTGACTTCAGTGTCTTGGTCTTCCTAAGCCCTGCGCTTCGGCCAGACCACGGTGCTCTCTTGGCTCACAGGGAGCATCATGGTTGTTGCTGTTGCTCAGTCACTCCATCGAGTCTGACTCTTTGTGACCCCATGGACTGCAGCATATCAGGCTTCCCTGTCCACCATCTCCTGGAGACTGCTCAAACTCAGGTCCATTGAGTCAATGATGCCATCCAAGCATCTCGTCCTCCGTCATCCCCTTCTCCTTCTGCCTTCAATCTTTCCTAGCATCAGGGTCTTTTCTCATGAGTCAGCTCTTCGCAGCAGGTAGCCAAAGTACTGGAGTTTCAGCTTCAGCATCAGTCCTTCCAATGAATATTCAGGATTGATTTCCTTTACAACTGACTGATCTTCTTGCAGTCCAAGGAACTCTAAAGAGTCTTCTCCAGCACCGTAGTTTAAAAGCACCAGTTCTTCTGTGCTCAGCCTTCTTTATAGTCCAACTCTCACATCCATACATGACAGTTGGAAAAACCATAACTTTGACTAGATGGACCTTTGTTGGCAAATAATGTCTCTGCTTTTTAATATGCTGTCTAGATTTGTCATAGCTTTTCTTCCGAGGAGCAAGCATTTTTAAGTTTCGTGGCTGCAGTCACCATCTGAAGTGATTTTGGAGCCCAAGAAAGTAAAGTCTGTCACTGTTTCCATTGTTTCCCCATTTATTTGTCATGAGGTGATGAGACTGGATGCCATGGACTTCATTTTTTGAATGTTGAGTTTTAAGCCAGCTACTTCACTCTCCTCTTTCACTTTCATCAAGAGGCTCTTTAGTTCTTCTTTGGTTTCTGCCATAAGGGTGGTGTCAGGTGCATATATGAGGTTACTGATGTTTTTCCCAGCAATCTTGATTCCAGCTTGTGCTTCAGCCAGCCTGGCATTTCACACGATGCACTTTGAACAAATGATGTGCAGTCTGACAAATTCCTCCAACTACAGACCCACTTCTACTATGCACAAGCCAACCAAACTCAATGAAAGGAAAGAAAAATGGAGAAAAGCATTACAAACTGCTAAGCACTTGAACTTGTTGTTGATCAGAAACTCTAGGTTAGTTGGTTAAGATGATTAGGCAAATCACTGTTTTTTCTACACATAGGGAAGAAGGAAAGTCATTTTGAAATCATTCATTTTTGCTTTGCTGAAGGAGATTAGAGGAATTTAAATTTTAGTTCAGCCCTGTATTTGGCCATGACACAGGATCCTCCAATCTACTAGGTCTGGATTAAATGAAATCAAATAAGATCATGCTTGGTAAACTGTAAAATGTAATACCAGAGGGTGAGATTATTATGATGAAACACAGTGGAGTGAAATGGTCAGCTTAATAGCTTTGAAGGCAGACAAATTGAAGTTTAAATGCCAGTTATTCTAATAACAGTGTAATTTTAGAATGGATATGAACCTCTCTGAGTCTCCTTTTTATTAACTATGAAATAGAAATTATAATCCTATTGCATTAATTGGATTGTGGGATTGAATTGGAAAATAAAATATGATTAAATAGATATTACAATTAGACATTATTTGGGAGTAATATTGGTTTGAAATTGTTTTAAATCAACAAAAAGTATAACTAGGATACAGAGACCAATGTATTTAAAGAAGAATAAAAATTTGCTAGCCCAATCTGATTTTGCACCAAAGTGACATGTGAAATACCATGAATGTTTCTTTTTGGCCCAGATCTAACCTTATTTAAAATTTTAAATAACTTATAAAGTAAGAAACTGCTGAATGGTATGAAAAATATGGCTAAGACATCTGAAAGATTTAAAGTTATGCCCAATAGGCCCTCTCAGTCAGTAAAGAGGACCTCTCAGACTCTCAAAGGCATTTTTTTTCCCAAAAAAAATGCTTGGTCAAGAGAGGCATATCAAAAAGACATAGTTGTTGTTTCTGCAAAATGAATTGGACATTTGATTCTACATTCTACATTAATATATAGAAAGCCTATAAAGCTTTTAAGAGAGTTGTATCAAGAATGAGCCACCAACTTCCATTAAAAGGTACTGAGATTGCTCCTGTTTCTAAAAGGGCTTCAAGCCCCTGACTTCCAGTTGACAAGAAATAGGCTAAGAAATTTACTCAGTTGCAAACCAACACTGTTTCTCATAAAACAGCACAAACATTTCAGATGGTAAAGTCAAGATCCTCTGGAGATAGTCAAGCACTAAATGAATTAGTAAACTTATTCAACATGCACTGGAGGTCCTAGTTATAGCAATCAGACAAGAAAAATAAATAAAAGGCACCCAAACTGGAAAGGAAGAAGTAAAATTGTCAATATTTGCAGATAACATTAGACTATATACAGAAATCCTAAAGATTCCACCAAAAAGCTATTATAACTAATAAATTAATTCAGTAAAGTTTCAGGGTACAAAATTAATACACAGAAATCTGCTGTACTTCTACACATTAACAATGGCCTATCAGAAAAAGAAATTAAGAAAACAACCCCACTTACTATTGCATCAAAAGGAATGAAATACCTAGGAATAAATTTAACCAAGGAGGAGAAAAACTCTGAAAACTGTACGACACTAATGAAAGAAATCGGAGGAAGCACAAATAAATAGACAGATATAACGTGTTCATTAGTGAAAGAATTAATATTCTTAAAATGTCCATACTACCTAAAGCAACATGCAGACTCAGTGTAATCCCTATCAAAATACCAAAGGCATTTTAAATAGGACTAGAACAAATAATCCTAAAATGTATAAAGTGAAGTGAAGTCGCTCAGTCGTGTCCAACTCTTTGCGACCCCATGGATTGTAGCCTACCAGGTTCCACCATCCATGGGATTTTCCAGGCAAGAGTACTGGAGTGAGTTGCCATTTCCTTCTCCAGGAGATCTTCCTGATCCAGGGGTTGAACCCGGGTCTCTCACATGGTAGGCATTGTAGGCAGACGCTTTACCATCTGAGCCACCAGGAAAGATTTTAAAATGTATCAGATCAGATCAGATCAGATCAGTCGCTCAGTCATGTCCGACTCTTTGCGACCCCATGCATCACAGCACGCCAGGCCTCCCTGTCCATCACCAACTCCCAGAGTTCACTCAGACTCACATCCATCAAGTCAGTGATGCCATCCAGCCATCTCATCCTCTGTCGTCCCCTTCTCCTCTTGCCCCCAATCCCTCCCAGCATCAGAGTCTTTTCCAATGAGTCAACTCTTCGCATGAGGTGGCCAAAGTACTGGAGTTTCAGCTTTAGCATCATTCCTTCCAAAGAAATCCTAGGGCTGATCTCCTTCAGAATGGACTGGTTGGATCTCCTTGAAGTCCAAGGGACTCTCAAGAGTCTTCTCCAGCATCACAGTTCAAAAGCATCAATTCTTCGGTGCTCAGCCTTCTTCACAGTCCAACTCTCACATCCATACATGATCACAGGAAAAACCATAGCCTTGACCAGACGAAACTTTGTTGGCAAAGTAATGTCTCTGCTTTTGAATATGCTATCTAGGTTGGTCATAACTTTCCTTCCAAGGAGTAAGAGGAGACATACAAATGGCCAATAGACACATGAAAAGATGTTTAACATTATTAATCATCAGGAAATGTAAATCAAAACTCACAATAAGATATCACCTCACTCCTGTCAGAATATCTATCCTCAAAAAAAAAAAAAAAAAAAAAAAAAAAAGCAAATGTTGGTGAAGATGTAGAGAGAAACAAACCCCTGTGCCCTGCTGGTATGAATGTAAATTGGTGCATCAACTATGGAAAGCAGTATGGAGGTTCCTCAAAAAACTAAAAATAGAGCTATCTTATAATCCATGAGTTATACTCCTGGGTTTATGTCTGAAGAAAATGAAAACACAAGTTCAAAAAGATACATGTACCCCAATATTCATAGCAGCATTACTTACAATAGCCAAGATATAGAATCAACCTAAGTGTCCATTGACAGATGACTGGATAATATATGCTATATATGTACATGATGGAATATTACTCACCCATAAAAAGAATAAAAATTTGCCATTTGCGACAACATGGATGGACATAGAAAATATAATGCTAAGTGAAAGAAGTCAGAGAAAGGTAAATACAAAATGTGAAATCACCTATATGTAAAATCTAAAAAACAAAACAAATGAACAAAAAGGAACAAAACAGAAATAGACTTATTTTTATAGTTGTTGCCAGAGGGGGAGAAAGGGTAGAGATTTGGGCAAATTTGGCAACAGTGATTAAGAGGTACAAAATTCCAGGTATACTATAAATAAGTCATGGGGATGTCAGATACAGCATAAAGAAATACAGTCAGAAATACTGTAATACTTTTGTGTGGTGACAGATGGTTCCTAGACATAGTGTGGTGATCATTTTGTAATGTATTTAAATTTCAAGTCACTATGTTGTACTGAAACTAAAATAATATTGTATGTCAACTACATATCAATAAAAATATAAGCAAACATGCATAGCATAGTGATTTGGGGAGCTACTTCTAGGGAGTAAATGCAGAATCCATTCAAAGAACAGTAACTCTCCCTAAGTAAGGGGTCCTGACAGCATTTACTCAGAATAGTGGCAGCCATGGCGTTTCTCTCCCTCTTAGGTGAGATGGTCCTTTGTGGTTACCCAGTCTCTAGTTCACCACTGTATACTGTGTCAGTGGGGGAAGATGCTGTCTTTATCGGCCACAAGTTTTTAGATAAAGCGTGATTCATGAGCAGATGTATCTGAGAAACCTCTTCACATCTGGACCTAAATTGTAAGATTCTAGAATTAGAGTCTGAGCCTATAACGGCTTTGGTCAGGGGCTCCTCCAATAGCTTCAGCAGAAAATAAAGGGAAAAGCCAACTATTTCTGGAAGAAGATCTCTGATGGACACTCTCTGGCAGTTCTGTGCTAACAGACTGTGGGTCTATTTGTGTCTTGCTGCCATAAAGCCTCCAATATGGAGAGTTTCTTTCCCTGGGACTATCTTTCCCTTTAGTAAAAGTTACCAGATGGCTAAGGGTCTGCCACATTAAGTTCCTAAGGGTTGTCTTTGAACAACTTGGAAAGCAATGCATTTCTGAGGTGCATCATATGCTTCCCTGATTCTTGAAATAGTGAAGCCAGAACATTAATTTTGTGTTTTCCTATGGTGGTGGGAATTCCCTGGAGTCCAGTGATTAAGAGTTTGCACTTCCACTGTCAGGGGTGAGGGTTCAGTCCCTGGTTGGGGAACTAAGAGCCCACATGCTGTGTGGCATGGCCAAAAACTTTAAAAGAAAAAAAAAAAAAGTAATGTTTTTAGAAACTTTGATAAATAACACACAACAGAATTTTCCTTTTTAACTATTTTTAAGCATACAGTTCTGCCATTGCCTAATGGCACCCCACTCCAGTACTCTTACCTGAAAAATCCCATGGATGGAGGAGCCTGGTAGGCTGCAGTCCATGGGGTCGCTAAGAGTCGGACACGACTGAGTGACTTCCCTTTATGACTATGCCTTGGGCTTGCCAGGTGGTGCTGGTGGTAAAAAACCCACCTGCCAAAACAGGAAACATAAAAGACGTGGGTTCAATCTCTGGGAGAGCACGGTAACCCACTCCTGTATACCTGCTTGGAGATTCCCATGGACAGAGGAGCCTGGCGAACTACAGTCCATAGGGTTGCAAAGAGTCAGACACGACTGAAGCAATTTAGCACGCATGCATGACTATGCCTTACTTATACTTCTTTTCCTAGAAGAGTCCATCTGATTTCCACCTATGAGCATCCTTCCCATCCACTAGAAACTGCTGAAATGCCACTTCTTTCATGAAGAATTTCTTGATTCTTTGTCTCCAACTAATTTAATAATAATATATAATTATCATGATAACAGCTATCATTTATCTACCAGTTGCCACGCACTAATTACTGTGCCTAAATGATGTAATTTTTTAAAAACAGACAACTGTTGTCCTATTATTATTTGATCCACAGAGATGAGTTAGAAAGCTACAGGATTTTGCAACTGAGGAAAATGAGGTTTAGAGATTTAATACACCTGCAATAGTCATAAAGCAAATGACCCCTGTAAGTGAAAAAAGTCAGGAAGAGTCCCAAACTGTACTGTTACCAAATCAGACTGCTTTACATTCCACATTTAAAGATCTGCCCAACCACATGGAAAGGATGATATTCTTTTCCCTGTCCTACCTAACCTAGGACGTCTTTACTTTCCATACTAGCTTACCATGTGAGGCTATTTGAAAGTGAAAATCACTCAGTCATGTCCGACTCTTTGCGACCCCATGGACTATGCAGTCCATGGAATTCTCCAGGCCAGAATAATGGAATAATGGAGTGGGCAGCCTTTCCCTTCTCCACGGTATCTTCCCAATTCAGGGATGGAACCCACGTCTCCTGCACTGCAGGTGGATTCTTGACCAGCTGAGCCACAAGGGAAGCCTGTGAGGCTATATAGTGGAGGGGTTTAGAAAGTCAGTCTCTGGAATGAGACTGGTGGGGTTAAATGCTGACTCTTTATTCTGCTAGATCTTGGGCAAAGCACTCAATATCTCAGCACTTCAGTCTTTTCCTATAAAATAGGAATAAGAGCAACATCCCTGTAGACACGTTGTGATTAGTAAATGTATTAATTCCTACCCAACACCTAACAGTGTGCTAGCCACATAGTAACAACTCAGTAAATGTTAGCTATTATGATCTTATTCTTGTTTTTTACCCTCTTACTCACTCTACCGCTCTCTCTTCTCGCCTTGATTTGAAAATTTAAAAAATTAACAATTTGGCCTCGATTGATGAAGCTGAAAAGTAAATGAATAGCAGGTGCAGGTGGAAAGCAGATGGGATTCGCTCTGGGTTTCCCTTCCTGTCAGCTTTGGACAGGTTTGCTGTTTACATAACTTGTTCTCTTTCTTTCCCCAAACATCCCCATTTGAGTGGGGTCTCTGGTTTGTTATTTAACTCACAAATTATTTCCACTCCTGTTCTCTCCAGCTATGCCACCTCATCCTTCCCCTTTACATTAATAACAGTTGCTATTTATAGAGTACTTACTCTGTGACAGGCACACTCCATCCTTTCCTATACAATACTCACATGAAGTGTAAGACATTAATATTATTATTCATAGATGAGGAAATTGGGATTTTAAAGAGATAATCTAAGTTTCTTTTTGTGATTATTTTCATATTTATGCAACCTTAATAGGCAGAGGGACTTCCCTGGTGGCGCAGTGAACAGGAGTCTGCCTGTCAATGCAGGGGACACAGGGTCCATCCCTAATCCAGGAGGACCCCACAAGCTACAGAGTAACTAAACCCCTGTGCTGCAGCTACGGAAGCCCACACACCTCAGGCTGCGCTCAACAACGAGAGATGCCACCACCGTGAGGAGCCCATGCTCTGCAATGAGGAGTAGCCACTGCTTGTCACGACCAGAGGAAACATGCAAAGTAACAAATGCCCAGCACAGCCAGAACAGTAAGTAAATAATACACAAAAAATACGAGAAGCTCCCATTTGTATACAGAAATGTTTATCTTCTGACATTCTCTCTTGTAGAAATGGAGAAACCGCCACTTTTCACTGGATGTATTTTAAAAACAAAGAAACAAAAATTGTAACTGAGTTAAAAGATAACTGTTAGAAAATAGGATCCAGGCTGGAGAACGTTTGATTTATTGGAAATATTGTCCTCCGTAGGCTAAAGGAGCTGCACCAGTTGCAATAAGATGACCTCTTTTTCAATCGGTCTTGGGAGGAAAAAGTCAATAATCAAGGAGCCCCTCAGTTAAAATATAAGGGCTCGGGGAGGACAGGCGTAGGGATGAGGCTGCAAACACGTCTGAGGTATAACTCCACACCAGCATTACCGCATTTGACACTGCACTCATCTTGCCACTGTGACATCTTGAGATCCAACCCTATTCCTCCAGCTCTCCCCAGGAGACAAATGTTGGCATGAGTGCATGCTCAGTCACATCTGACCCTTTGCGATCCATGGACTGAGCCCACCAGGCTCCTCTGTCCTTGGACTTCTCCAGGCAAGAACACTGGAGTGGGTTGCCATGCCCTCCGCCAGGGGCTCTTCCTGACCCAGGGGCCGAACCTGGGTACCCTGCGTTTCCTGCATTGGCAGGTGGGTCCTTTAGCGCTGTGCCACCTGGGAAGCCAATGCTGAGATAATAGTCTTTAATTCTTTCTGCAGAATAACTTCCTTTGCTTTCTTAGAGGTTTTCTATTTCCTCACACCTATAATTGTATGTGACTTCGCAAACTTTGTGGTAGGCTCTAGGCCTAAGTGTAAATGTATCAACCAACTTTTATCCAGGCATAGGGCAACTTATCAACCTTCAAATCTTATCAACACATACTTAATTCTTAAACTTCTTGGGGGTTTTGAGTGAGCCACAGCTCTGTTAGCTGTATTCTACATGTCTTCTCATTCTATAATAGAAACCACTATTTAGGATATGCTGTTCTCATAGAGGTGGCCCAGAACGAGACTCAGATAATCCAAGAAATCAA
The DNA here is from genome assembly GCA_935064755.1 of Tragelaphus eurycerus. Taxonomy (NCBI): domain Eukaryota; kingdom Metazoa; phylum Chordata; class Mammalia; order Artiodactyla; family Bovidae; genus Tragelaphus; species Tragelaphus eurycerus. Next base: position 4,783,633 of record CAKXYN010000083.1, read on the forward strand.
ATCGAAAGCTTCTGTGCATAAGAGACTAACATCATGTCTGTTCAAATTACATCGGTTAGGATATGACACTTGGCAAAGCCCCAAGGAAATGGGGCAGGAAAGCATGACACGGCTGGAGAGCGGATAAGTAACTGAACAAATGATGCACAACAGTGAGGGACACTGGGTCTGCCATTTCAAGAGCCCTTGGTTATCTGACCACCTCTTGTATCACATTAAAAATTCTTAATAAAAACTCTGATTCACTTAGGATAGCCCAGACTATGGTTTAATTTTCCTGGACCAGGTATCCATCCTTGAGTCAAGCAGCAGTGACCAGGAAAGAGGGGTGTAATGACATTATGTCAAAGGAAAAACGAGGGCTGTGGCCAGCGATAAACTATTTGGGAAGGATGCATGGGAAAGGCACGCAAATTCACTGAACTCGAGTTAACTGAGTGTTGATCTATCGTTTTTTTCCCATTAACTTCATTATTATCATCAGCTTCACTCTGCTGCCTCTCTACCATCGCCACCCTCATTAACATTATCGTCTTTATTACCCACATGGCTTTACCAACTTCATGCTCCTGTTCTTCTTCACTGCCTTGTCACCTTCATCATCTGTACCACAATCAGCATCATCTTAATCCTCAGCATTGTAGCATAGTATTCCTTTCCATACCTATTCTTTATCTTAACTGCTGTATATCACCCGTGAAGTTTAGGATGGAATCAAATTCTCCCCCTGGCTCAAGGAGGTGGCATTGAGTTCAACAAATCAACAAACAAAATGTCAGCTATTATATGTTATTGTATTTATTGCCTCAGGACGGATTAGTGGTAAAAGTTGGTCCAAAGAAGAGTCAGATTCGGAACTCTGTGGGTCAATCAGAAGTAGATAACTTGTCTCATTATACATGTGTAAGGAAATATGCAGTCCAAGATGCTGCTGGAAGCCACCCCATAACTATGAAAATACAACCTTAGGATGAAACCCACACTGAAGCAAGTAGAAAGAGGAAACAGACAAGCTCTTAGTATTTTTCCTGGTAATACTGTTGCTCTATTGAATAAATCCTTACTGGTGGCTTACCTGTATGTGTACATTTTATGCTTTTGATGGAATAAAATTCCTTTATTGTCTATGTATGAATTTCTTTTTTTAGCTACAAAAAATGCCCCAAATTGTGTAACTAATGACTTCCACTAACTTCATCAATATCAATATCAGTAATTCTACAGCTGCTACCATTTTCATGACTGCCTCCACAACATTCCCTGAAAGTCCTTAATTACATATCAAAATACAGATATGAAAGAAAGAAACATAGTGAGGATATACTTTGTTTTCTGTTAATACTTTTTGGCATTTTGGGGAAAAAACCCTGTTTGCCTACACCTTTCATATTAGTAAACTTATTGGTTCTAACAGCAATCTTAGGCATGCATAATACATTTCATATTACAAAACTAATTGAGTGATTTTATATCTGGAAAAGGGCGTGGGGTATCTCCTCCCGGCCGCCGCCCCCAACCTCGGACGCGGGTAGCTCCTCTCCGCCGTTCCTGCGCCCTCGCAGTCTGGTACTCTCGGCCGCTGCCCCCGACCTCGGACGTGGGGTAACTCCTCTTGGCTGCCGCCCTTCGGGCATGGCGTCCTCCCAGCTTCTACGCCTAACCTCGAATGTGGGGTGGCTCCTCTCGCCGCGCTTAGCGCGCTGGTCGCAGCCGCCTGCACTTAGTGCGCCGGTGGTGCTTTTGAACTGTGGTGTTGGAGAAGACTCTTGAGAGTCCCTTGGACTGCAAGGAGATCCAACCAGTCCATTCTGAAGGAGATCAGCCCTGGGATTTCCCTGGAAGGAATGATGCTAAAGCTGAAACTCCAGTACTTTGGCCACCTCATGCGAAGAGTTAACTCATTGGAGAAGACTCTGATGCTGGGAGGGATTGCGGGCAGGAGGAGAAGGGGACGACAGAGGATGAGATGGCTGGATGGCATCACTGACTTGATGGACTTGAGTCTGGGTGACCTCCAGGAGTTGGTGATGGACAGGGAGGACTGGCATGCTGTGATTCATGGGGTTGCAAAGAGTTGGACACGACTGAGTGACTGAACTGATCTGGTCTGATCTGATATCTGGAAAAAAATTTCAGTATCCAGTGCTGAATGTATACGCAGTAAGGCGGTGGGTGTGGAGTGCCCTGGATCACCTTCCTTCTTGAGTAAGAATCCAGAAGCCAGCCTTCTAAGAGCACCAGCCTAACTTGCATGTGACCTTGGGCAAGTTCTCTACTTTTCCTTGACTTTAGTTTCTCCATCTATGAATTGATAGGGTTAGTCCATGTTCTCACTAAGGAGCCTTGGATTTTAAGGAGGATTTCAGACTTTCTGAGCCATGTGGAACTGCATTTTAATAGATTGAGTATTTCTGGACAAGTCATACATCTAAGTTTAGTAGCTTATAAGTTATTTATATTTTATAAAAGTATAAGTAGAATCATAGACTGTAAAAGCCAGAAAGGACCAGCTAATCCAATTCCCTTACATCTGAGACAAGGAAACCAAGGCCCAGTGAGGTTAAGTGACTTACCTGAGGGCACTCAAGCAATCTCATGGCTTTGCCCTTTGCCCCTTCCTCACGACCTTTTCTGGAGATAATCTTGCCCTGCCATCTCTTCTAACACTGAAACTTCCCCAGTGCTGTTATTCTTTCCCCTCCCTCACATAATAAAGGAACTACAAGACTATGAGCTCTTCCCAAACAAGGCTGTGGTTTCGTTTTTGCTGTAGCCTCCAGTTCTTCTAGTCTGACAGTCAAGGCGTGTTGACTGAACGAACCTCAGCCACAAGTGAGGTCATTTTAATCATTAATTGGCTTCTGAAATACTTTCTCTAAACTATTCCGGATGAGTCAGTTGGGTGACATTTTAACCTTTAAAGAATTAGGTTAGAATCACAAGAAGATCTGAGCTTGCATCCCGAGTATCTAGAAGATGTTAGAAAAAGACTAAGGAAGAGTTTCCATCTGCTTTTCTATACTACCAGCCCATGGTACCCATCTCAAATTTGCCGTCCACTTCTGACACACCTGTCAGGCAATCGTTGCTAATGGATATAATGGTTATTTGATTGTTTTGCTGTGAGATCATCAGGGACAAATTGAGAGGGTAGCATCAACATATATACAGTGCCACGTGTAAAACAGCCAGTGGGAAGCTGCCGAATGGCACCAGGAGCTCGGCGTGGTGCTGTGTGATGAGCTAGAGGGCTGGGAGGGGGGTGGGTGGGAGGCTACGCAGGGAGAGGACGTATGTGTACGTACAGGCGATTCATGATGTTATACAGCAGAAACTAACACAACACTGTGAAACAATTATATCCCAATTAAAAAAAAATCTATTCACCTTTTTTGTCCTAAGCAAAGAGGGGCAGGTCCTCCATGACCTTTGCTGACCTCCTGAAACTAAGAATCCAAAGGGAGATTTTATTTTCTGATTATAAGGAATGACGCAAATGGGCACTGTTTGAAAGTGGCTCCCTGGAGTCTCTCCTTTAGACGGGGATCTGTGAAAGAGGTCATCAGCTTATTCTGCTTTGAGTAACCTGTAGGGGTCACAGTAAGATCACACACAAAGTCCCACATTCTCCTTGAAAGAAAAGAAAAAAAATCTACGAATTTTATGAGAAACCATACTTTGGGATCTTTGCACAGAGCTAGAAACCCATCTCCTGCTCAATCTCCTTTCTGAAACTTGAAATCAACAAACCAAGCTGAATATGGATGAGCTTGCATCTCTGTGACCTTCTTTACCTCTTTTCCTCTTTCAGATACAAGCAAGGTCATGGCTTCAGAACGTGAATCTCACAAAATGTCCTTCCTGGAAGCCAGCATGTCAGGGAAGCAGCTGTGGAGTCATGGAAAGAGATTCAGGAGACCAGGGTTCAAGCCGTGATCCTGTCCCTTTCTGATTGTATCACTCTGTCACTTCCTATCTGTTTTATTCATCTCCTACGTGGGATAATCCCTATTTCACAGGGCGAGCATGTCGGTTATGAGTTATATAAGATGTTTGGCCACAGTTGGTGCTTAACAAATAGTATCTGCCATTATTATTTATATTAACAGCCACCAGGTAGGGAGAAAGTATTGTTTAAGGCTATTAAACTAAAACACAGTGTTTGCTTAAATTTAGGATATACAGAAATACCATTTGGGGAGCTTATTAAAACACAGATTCTAGACATTAGCCCCAGAGAGTCAGATTCAGTAGGAGTGAGTCTAAGAATCTACATTTTTAACACGAGCTCCAGGTGATTCTGATACAGGTGGCTCACAATCCATACTTTGAGTAAAATGTCATGAAGAGGAAAATGAGCAGCAAACAGGTTTAGCAAAGATTTGTTGATTCATTGATTGACTCATTGGGGACCCAAGCTCTCACCTGTAGAGGAGTATGAAAGTAAGCATCATTTTATCCCTGCAGTAATCAAGAAATCTCTCCATATGTCTAATTACATCCTTGCCTGCAGTAACCAAAGTCTGTTCCTTTTATTGAAAGTGAGAACAAGTGATCAGCAGTCCTGCCATAAAACTCTATATATTTGCAGAGAGCGGTCATGTCATCCCCTACAGTCTTCTCATGTTTTCATAAAACTCTTTTATTTGCTGTAATTTTGAGTCACTACTAAGACTCAATAAATGATCTCTAATGAATAAAGTCCTGATAAAACAGAAATAAGGATCAAAGAATATCGGTACTCACTGGGACCTTTGAGATTTTCTAACATGAATCTCTCATTTGACAGATGAACTAATTAAGGCCTAGAAGTCACATCATACATTTGTGACAGGATAGGGTTTAGACCCCGGGCTTCTTGTATTCCATTTCTTACTGCTATATGGTGTAGACTCTATATTTCACTTTATATCAGTGGGGACCTACTCTTTCCAAGGCTGACCCTTGTTGGGAATAAGGAGGTGTGTTGACCTAAGAGAACAAGCTCTGCACTAAAGATCACGGTCTGGTGGAGAAAACATAAAGCTACCAGGCTGTTGACCAATAACATAACCACTGTGAATTGTCCTTATTTTAGTAAAATGAAAATTGGAGAAACCAGAATGGGTGAGCAAATTGCCCAAAGATCAAAGAGTATCTGAAGGAGCCTGAACATGGTCTTCTAATTCATTCAATTAACAGATATTTATGACAGGCTTACTTATTATGTGCCAGCCCTATACTAGGCATTTGCTATATCATAATGAATGGGATCTCCATCATGTCAGTGTAATGAGTCAAGCATGGAGCATAATGTTAAGTTCTAGGGCTTAGGGTCCAGAGTTCTCCTCCCTCTCCCTCTTTCAGCAAAGATGAACTGGTTTGCAGTCATCCTGGGACTCTCAAAAGGCAAAGGCAATTCCAGAGACCTCAGGCAAGGAAAGCAAAGATTCTTTCCTGCCTCACAAAAGTGAAGACAGAAACCATGGAAAGCCAAATCAATTTTTCCTTACTCTCTAGAAGCCCAGCGGCTAAGGACCCCAAAGATGGATAGCGTAGCTTCAGGCTGTAATTAAATTTGCCACAGTTATGTTCCCAGCAGTCAGATGCCAGGGCTATGAGGGAAGGAAACACACCCTGGCGCCCCCTACCCCCGTTAAATGCTGAATTATCTCACAGTTGATAGTTCCCTAGATTCCTCGACCTTTAAATGCCGAACACTACATGCCTGTTGAATTTTAATCAATTTATTTTTTTCCACTGGAAATGTCAGACTTCTGTATGGAATTACTTGGTGCTGCTGATGTGACAAAGACTCAAAGTTCAGTGTCTGAAGTCATGGAATTCCGAGGAACCAGCATGCATCAAGAGACATCATTTGCCGGCAGCCAAATAAGGGAGTGAGAAAACATATATTTTTCATTAGCTTTCATTTAGAGGTCTAGGACCTGAATTTATTTTGTCTTCTATCCTCAGCAGGAAGAAAACTACTCAGGATTGCTAATCACTTAGACCATGTCACTAAGAAAGCTGAAGAGGGAATGTGATTTCTTATTCATAAGCCCACTGTGTGTCTGAAAATGTATTACTATTTAATCCTCACCCAAACTCTGTGATATAATAATTATGATTCTCATTTTATAGAAGAAATTGAGGTTTGAAGAAACTTGCTCGTTAATGCAGAGCTTGTGACAGAGCACAGTCGAAACAGTGGACTTGTTGAGTCCAAAACTCACACTCTTGTTGTTACACCAACTGCCCTAAGCTGAGTCAGTATTCCTTTACTCATCTCGCAGAATAATAATCAGTCTCCAAGTGAGTTTAAACTGAGTCCAACTGGTTCACCTGATTTCCAACTGCTCTTGGCTTAACTGACCCAGAGTCTTCACATTCATACATTTTTACATCCACATAAATAACTTCTATAATATTTGTTTTCTGTGAAAAAATCGTGTCTCGCATGTTCATTAGTCTGATCACCAGGAGAGGTACCTGGCATGTAGTAGCTACTCAATACATATTTGTTGAATTTTTCTCTTTTTGCTGCTGTGCCTGTCTCTGTGGCTGTTTCTCTCTGTCTCTTTCTCTTTCTCTCTCTTGCCTTGATGTGTGTTCCAGCATTTATCTCTAGGTTAAGAAAATGCCAAACCAATCTTAGAAATTCATGGATCTCCCCCTTCATTGAGCCATTCCTGTCTCCCTTGCTGGCTAAATAAAGCTAACATTTAAGTCACAGAACAGTTCCCAAGGTGATCATGGAGAAGCAGAACTCCACTAATCACTGACTAGTTTCACATTTTAAGAAAAGTCTGTTGGGTCAAGCCCACAGCTTCACAGCCCATGTTCCATTCACATGCCCACTTTCTGTCTATAGAACTATGTGCCCAGCAGGCTTAGCAGATTGAAAATTCCTAAGCAAGAGTCGACTTGTCCAGGACTGTTGCTGTACCCTGCTTCCATTTCTGCAGAGAGGAAGGTGCTAAAAGCTTATTGAAGCAGCTAACAGCAGACAGGCTTGGTACTCTTAGATGACTTCTTCAGCTGGTCTCCTGGGGAAAGAAACCTGCCAATGCCCCAACCCATTTTTGTAGCTTCATGTATAACCACTTTACACCTTCTGGTCAAAAGATTGAACTCAAATGCACACAGTGACTGAGCAAATAATATAAACGTGTATATCAGCTCAAGAGAATGAAACTAGATACTCCCTACAAAAAGGCCATATACTATCAATGCCTAACATGAGCAGATTGTGACCAGGGGAAGGATGGCCCTGTGCTGCTATAGCTTCAAATGTTCAAAAGGATTCTGATTGCTAGTATATATACAACACCTGTCAAGCTTAACAACAATTTAAATATTCTAAAATTAGGTGTGGAATAGAGAGCTGTGGAAACCTCTCTTCCTTAGTCTTTGGGGCCTTGTAACTTGTTTGCTGACCCTTGGATTTCCTTCATGCTGTTCCCTTTCCCTAGAATTCCTGGCTTCTGTTCCCATCTATACTTGTTCTGAGATACCACCTCCTCTGCGAAGCATTGCCCCACTTATGACGGACCTCCCTCTCCTCTGTGTTCCCAGGATATGTTTCATGAACTTTAATAAATGAAAAACTTTGTATTTATTAAAGACTTTGCATTCCTCAGATCTTACCCAAAGCTTCATTCTCTCCCTTCCCATACTATCCATCCTTAGGACTAATAGTAAATATCTTCTGAAACCAAGTGAAAGTGAAGTGAAGTCGATCAGTCGTGTCCGACTCTTTGTGACCCCATGGACTGTAGCCCACCAGGTCCTCTGTCCATGGGATTCTTCAGGCAAGAATACTGGAGTGGGTTGCCATTTCCTTCTCCAGGGTATCTTCCAGACTCAGGGATTGAACCCAGGTCTCCCTCATTGCAGGCAGATGCTTTAACCTCTGAGCCACCAGGGAAGCCCTCTGAAGCCAAGATGGAATGAATAAATTAGCTAGTAAGCAAATAAAAGTGTGGCCTAATAGAGCATGAATCTTGGAGGCAGAATTTGGTCTCTGGGTTCCAGTTTTATGTCTACCAGTTATCAAATCTGTGATCTTGGAAATACTACTCTTGTTGTCTGTAAAAGAAAGACAAAGATGTCTATACTGCAAGGTTGTTGTGATGGTTAAGGAAAATGAACTTCTCCTAATGCAGTGTTTTTAAACATAGCTAATCATAAGAATCACTGAGCCATTTATTATTAATAATCCAAGGCCTACCCATGGCATAATGAATCCAAACCATTGGTGTAAGAACCTAGGGATGTGTGTTCTAACCAGAAGGGATTAGAAAATCAAACACATTACTTGTTACCTCTTCTATATTTCTAATAGCATCCTTCTGGATATCTCAAGGTATTTCAAACTTTTGGGGTCATACTTCCTGCTATGGTTTAAATTAAAATGGAACATACACTCATTTCTTTCCTTAGTCTGATGATGAGGCCATGTTCCAAGTAAAAGCAATCATTGCAGACTTACTGATAGGAGGCTTACCATTAAAGTTATTTAAAAAAGTGTTTCCTGATTCCTTTGGATCCCATTAAAATGTTAGCACCATAAGCACAGGCAATTCGTCTTTTTTTTGTTTGTTTTTATATACACAGAGCTTAGGACATACCTGCAACATCAGATCAGATCAGATCAGATCAGTCACTCAGTCGTGTCCGACTCTTTGCGACCCCATGAACCGCAGCACGCCAGGCTTCCCTGTCCATCACCAGCTCCCGGAGGTCACTCAGACTCGCATCCATCAAGTCAGTGATGCCATCCAGCCATCTCATCCTCTGTCGTCCCCTTCTCCTCCTGCCCTCAATCCCTCCCAGCATCAGAGTCTTCTCCAATGAGTCAACTCTTCGCATGAGGTGGCCAAAATACTGGAGTTTCAGCTTTAGCATCATTCCTTCCAAAGAAATTCCAGGATTGATCTCCTTCAGAATGGACTGGTTGGATCTTCTTGCAGTCCAAGGGACTCTCAAGAGTCTTCTCCAACACCACAGTTCAAAAGCATCAATTCTTCGGCGTTCAGCCTTCTTCACAGTCCAGCTCTCACATCCATACATGACCACAGGAAAGACCATAGCCTTGACTAGGCGAACCTTTGTTGGTAAAGTAATGTCTCTGCTTTTGAATATGCTATCTAGGTTGCTCATAACTTTCCTTCCAAGGAGTAAGCGTCTTTTAATTTCATGGCTGCAGTCACCATCTGCAGTGATTTTGGAGCCCAGAAAAACAAAGTCTGACACTGTTTCCACTGTTTCCCCATCTATTTCCCATGCAGTGATGGGACCAGATGCCATGATCTTCGTTTTCTGAATGTTGAGCTTTAAGCCAACCCTTTCACTCTCCACTTTCACTTTCATCAAGAGGCTTTTTAGCCCCTCTTCACTTTCTGCCATAAGGGTGGTGTCATCTGCATATCTGAGGTTATTGATATTTCTCCTGGCAATCTTGATTCCAACTTGTGTTTCTTCCAGTCCAGCATTTCTCATGATGTACTCTGCATATAAGTTAAATAAACATGGTGACAATATGCAGCCTTGACGTACTCCTTTTCCTATTTGGAACCAGTCTGTTGTTCCATGACCAGTTCTAACTGTTGCTTCCTGACCTGCATACAGATTTCTCAACAGGCAGATCAGGTGGTCTGGTATTCCCATCTCTTTCAGAATTTTCCATAGTTTATTGTGATCTACACAGTCAAAGGCTTTGGCATAGTCAATAAAGCAGAAATAGATGTTTTTCTGGAACTCTCTTGCTTTTTCCATGATCCAGCGGATGTTGGCAATTTGATCTCTGGTTCCTCTGCCTTTTCTAAAACCAGCTTGAACATCAGGAAGTTCACGGTTCACATATTGCTGAAGCCTGGCTTGGAGAATTTTGAGCATTACTTTACCTGCAACATAGGTGTGCATTTAATGTTTTTTTTAATTAGATCAGATAACTCAGTTTGCAACACACGTGTTCTAGGAATAGGCTGACATTTTGAATAGCAAATGGTTCTTCCACTTCAGTTCTCAATCCCAAACAGGACCTGGGGTAAAACTATGCTAAGGACACTTTAAATCACAGCTCAAAACCTCAGTAGCTAAAACTTTAGCTGAATACTTGATGGTTTTATCATTACCTGTTTATTTTCTCATTAATCACTTTATGGACTGTCTGTCTAAGCACATGCCTTCGTGATGTATAGAACCAAGGGATGGATAAGAAAAATGGAAGTATTAGTATGGCCATTCACTGTGGCAGGCTCCAAGGAATGGCTCTATTGAAAAACAAGTAAGAAATCTTGAATTGTTCTTTGTTAAACCACACTGGAAATAAACAGAGACAACTTAGTTACTCAATTCCAATATTAATCTAAAACAGCAACAATTACAAATCAAAAAAATTTAAAAAAACACATTGTGTTGAATATACATGTCTATCTACACCATCCAAGGGAGCAATGTTGTAATAAATCACTTATGAAATCAAGAGTTAACTTTAATTTTACAATTTATCAAAAAGAATTAAGTATACAGTAAAAGGAAATTGTCCTTTGCCAAATAAGGAAGAGGCAAAATAAGGATTAACTACCAGGTGGCCAAGACCCAAAATTTCATATGTAAATAACCCCCAAACAAATAAATATATTAATATATAAATAAATAGTAAGAACAAATATCTTAGTTCAGGGAAATACCGACTACATAGCTGGATGGTATCATGGGGAAAGATAATGTAAGATTTTACAGTCATTTGAAATAAAATCCATTTATTTAATTCTTTCTATTATAGTACAATTCCTATGCTAGAATGTACCTTTTTCCCGATTTTAGATTTTTCCCTTTAAGAGAATTATACACCTATGCCTCACCTCCAAATACACTGGGCTTGGTCATCTGACTTACTTTGGTCAATGGTATATTGGCAGAAATGCCATGAACAGAGGCTTTAAAAGTGCCTGCTCAGTTCGTTTTGGTCTCTTGTGTTTTTGCCACCTACCATGAGAAGACTAGGACTTCTCCAACAGCTTAGCAGGTAAGGAATCTGCCTGTAATGCAGGAGACAAAGGAGATGTGGGTTTGATCCCTGGGTCTGAAAGATCTCCTGGAGGAGGAAATGGCAACCCATTCTGTACTCTTGCCTGAAAAATCCCATGAATACAGGAACCCAGTGGGCTCCAGTCCAAAGGGTTGCAAAGAGTCGGACACAACTGAGCATGCATACACACACACACACACACACACACACACACACACACACACACACCTGAGAAGACCATGCCCTGGATAGACTAAGCCCAGAATGAAACAAGAGTGATATGAACGATACACAATCTATGGCAGAGTACCTACCCATCCTCTTGGTAGGAGACCCATAAACTAGTAAGTGAAAGAATCAGAATCATACATGATTTTGGTATAAAACTACCAAGATTTTGTGCAGCATCATCATAGTAATATCTGGCTGCTATAGTCCCCTTAAACATGCAGCTGCTGCTGCTGCTGCTGCTAAGCCGCTTGAGTTGTGTCTGACTCTGTGCGACCCCTTAGACGGCAGCCCACCAGGCTCCCCCGTCCCTGGGATTCTCCAGGCAAGAACACTGGAGTGGGTTGCCATTTCCTTCTCCAATGCATGAAAGTGAAAGTGAAGCCGCTCAGTCATGTCCCACTCTAAGCAACAACATGGACTGCAGCCTACCAGGCTCCTCCCATGGGATTTTCCAGGCAAGAGTACTGGTCTGGGGTGCCATTGCTTCCTCCTGCAACTGCTGAGGAAGACTGTTATTGCTCAAGGTGGCCTTTGCTTCATGTGAATTTCTCCAACTCCTTGTACGTATGGAACTTGGGCTGTAAGAAGCAATGTAGTTTATAGCATCTCTCGTAGACTCTCATGTAGCTGTCTGTGACACGCTGGATGGTACGTATACAGAGACCAACCATGAACTCTAAATCTTAATGACACCTGTTATTACCTTGAATACTAGTTACAAATGGAACTTGGGTCATATTACATTGTGCTTGATTATGAAATAAATCTTTACTGGTAAGGAAAGTCTAGATTATACTGCTGTGATTTAAAAAAAAAAAATCTCAAAATGGAACTTTCCTACAGTGTTGGTAGGAATGTAAATTGGTGCAGCCACTATGGAAAACAGTGTGGAGGCTCTTCAAAAAATTAAAGAAAGAGTTGCCATATGATCCAGCAATCCCACTCCTGGGCATACATCTGTAGAAAACTATAATTCAGAAAGATACACGCACATCTATGTTCATAGCAGCACTATTTACAACACCCAAGACTTGGAGGCAATCTAAATGTCGAGCAATAGGTGATTGGATAAAGAAGTAGTACATATATATAATCGGGTACTACTTAGCCACAAAAAAAGAAAAAAAATCATGCCATTTGCAGAAGCATGGATGGAGCTAGAGATTATCATACCAAGTGAAACAAGTCAGAAAGAGGAAGACAATACATATAGAATTTAAAATACGACACAAATCAACTTATCTAGGAAGCAGAAACAGATTCACAGACATAACTAACAGTCTTGTGGTTGCCAAGGGGGCGGGCGGGGGGCGACTGATCTGGAGTTTGGGATTAGCAGATGAATACTATTACATAGAGAGTGGATAAACAAGTGCCATCCTCACTGTGTAGCACAGGGAACTATATTCAATATCCTGTGATAAACCACAATGGAAAAAATATGAAAAAGAACATATATATATATATGTGTGTGTGTGTATATATATATATATATAATCATTTTGCTATATAGCAGAGATTAACACAATATTGTAAATCAACTACATTTCAATAAAATAAAATTTTGAAAAAGCTCTGTGGTTTAGAAAAACTCAGGTATATTTTTCAGTAAGAACAAAAATCTATCTGGTGACTCAGTGAAACAGGTGGATGGAGGCTTTGACATCCTACTGCTGTGCCATCTGGAATACGTGGCCTCCACGGTCAGTGTGGCAGATAAAGGGAAGTGCAAAAGGTCTTCTGTTGGCCATTAACTATCTCGTCTCGGAGTTGGCGCACACACCTCCTCTCACGGTCCACCTACTAGCACTAGACACAAAGTCCTATTGGACTCGGCACAAGGCCGTGCGTGTGTATTAGGCACTCAGTCCTGTCCGACTCTGTGACCCCACAGACTGTAGCTTGCCAGGCTCCTCTGTCCGTGGAATTCTCCAGGCAAGAATACTGGAATGGGAGATGTAATTATTATCTTGTGGCTGAAAGAGAGCGGAACTGGATGTGGGTAAACGTTGGTAATATCAACCACAAAATCATATTGTTCTAGTTTATTAAATCGAGAAGATAATCGGTGTGCTGTCACTGTAATAATGATAGTTACTGTGTCAAATACGACACATGATGAACTAGCTGATTGATATGTGAACACAATTTTTAAAAGTATCCTGGAATATGGCTAGTGATGTTAACACATTTTAAGTGAGTATCTCTATTAACACAAAAGAATATTCAGTAAGGGCTCACCAGCACTTTTGAGTGGTGAAAGCCTCTAAGGTACTGCTGTCTATACCTCTATTTGGGATAATGAACTTGTCTGATATAATTGGAATCCAACAGAGCAAAGGGCACAACCCTTTGAGCCCTTCTGGGAGTAGGACTGTGAAAGATATAGGTAGAAGGATGGAGCATTTTAAGTTTCTCCATAGATCTAAATGACTTTGGGGCAGATAAAACATCCCAAATTGCTCTGAAGCCACCCAAGCATTAAAAATTCCACGCAACAGAGAGCAATGTTAAACTGAAATAAGACACCATGTAGACACCCAGCCTTTGGGAGACAAAAACAATCACCTCTGCTCTAGAGGCCATGGTTGGGAGGAGGGGGTCAGTCATGGGAGTGTGTAGCCAAGTCTCATAATGTATGATCCCAGTAATGTTTACCCACTTTCTAATGAGCTAGACTCTCCAATAAGACATCAGTACCCAAAGTACTGAAATTGTGAATTGGACAAAATAACCACGGGGATAATAAAACTATTTTATGGGCTTGGAAAAATAGAAAGCAGTGTTTCAAAATGAGTCACGCTATACAATTGGTAAGTCCATACAGAAAGAAAAATCGGTAATCGTTAGGGAGTTAATAAGAGAGAACTAGATGAAAACTGTGCCTTTGTGTCTTGGGCATGATTTTATTTCTGACTTCTCTATTGGGTTTAAAAAGTAAGAGCTGCCTGGGAAGTAACATTGTCCAGACATAACTCCCCGAAGTATCATTTTACTTTTGTTCTTCCAAGCAATTGAGTTAAATTTATGACTATCCCAAGTGGCCAGACACACGTCCTGAGTATAAGTGGATCACAAGGCTCCATTCTCCCATTTCAGCTCAGAGTCCTAGAAACCTGTTCAGTGGTGCTTCTGTAAAACTTTCTGGTTTTGCTGTAAGGAACTGTGGATATCAGAGATGACCACTCTTCAAAGGGTGAAAAAATAGGAGATGACTCTAATACTGAGCTGAGAAACTCTGCTGTTGTCGTCTTTAGTCACTAAGTTGTGTCTGACTCTTTGTGGCCTGCCAGGCTTGTCTGTTCATGGAATTTTCCAAGCAAAAATACTGGAAGGGGGGTTGCATTTCCTACTCCAGAGAATCTTCCAACCCAGAGATCGAACCTGCGTCTCCTACATCATCAGGCAGATTCTTTACCACTGAGCCACTGGGGATCAGATCAGATCAGATCAGTCGCTCAGTCGTGTCCAACTCTTTGCGACCCCATGAACTGCAGCACGCCAGGCCTCCCTGTCCATCACCAACTCCCAGAGGTCACTCAGACTCAAATCCATCGAGTCAGTGATGCCATCCAGCCATCTCATCCTCTGTCGTCCCCTTCTCCTCCTGCCCCCAATCCCTCCCAACATCAGAGTCTTCTCCAATGGGTCAACTCTTCGCATGAAGTGGCCAAAATACTGGAGTTTCAGCTTTAGCATCATTCCCTCCAAAGAAATCCCAGGGCACTGGGATCCACTGGGGAAGCCCTGAGAAACTCTGCATTCCATGTAAATAAAGTGACATATATGTCTGCCAATGTCTTAGAAGCTCACTGCCTTTAAGACTCCGGGATATCTGTTAGCTCTTCTTTATTGGCTGAGGGTAGATGGTGTACCTCAGAGAGAATCTACAATGTTTGCGTGAAATTTTTACAGGCTAAAAGAGTGTCATTCTTGTACACAACATTCTGAGGTGAATTAGAACTTACATCATTTGTAGGTCATCCTGCATGAAGTTGAAAACACACGAACCCAGTACTACACAAAAACTCACACGTGTATACATACGTGTGTACACTCACACGTGTATACACACCCATACACAGATAACTTCACTGTTGCTATTTTAATGGCCTTATGCTCCTAGGAAACACTAGCTTCATTCTTTAATTTACCATGGGTTCTGGCCAAATGCAAGAATTTCTGTACTTTGAAGAGTAGAGCATTACAGCATTCACCTTTCTTCCAATTAGTAAGAAAAAGTAAAAGGTACAACAGACTCTTAGAAAATTCTTCCCTGAAAACCTAGGCATCTTGGCCACTGTCATGATCACAACCATTCCTTTACCAAAGGACAAGAATAGACTTGAGACTTTGTTACCTGGAGACTGTGGAACACAAGGTGTGAGTCCTTCAACTCTCAAAGTAAAAGTAATGTAAGTTAACATAAAAGTAGACAATAAATGTTGAGATATTCTATAGTCCTTTTATCCAATATCACAGCATGATAAGTGTTTCATGCTTTCTACTTTGTCATATCCCTATCAGTAAATAGGCGAAACAACCTACTTTTAAATATTTTTACTAGAGACAAGAAGCCCCGTTTACAGAGCCCCACAGGCAACATGAAAACGTGTCACTGGATATTACTGTTGTCAGACAGGCAGAGAATGAGTGACACGGGTAGGTTCTCATCCTCAGAAGCAGTGTGGGGGTGTGGTCTGCTGAGGATGACATGGGTGGTCAAACATCTGCTGATCTCTTATAAGATGGAAAAGGAGGGCATAGTCTTCATTGCCTCCAGAAATGAAAAAAAAAAAAAAAAAATCTACTCCAGGAATAAGCCAAGAAGCCATATCAGGCATTTTCTTCATTCTGTACCAAGATTATTTTGAGTAGAAAATAAAAATATTCTCTATAGGAGCAATCTTTCCTTATACATGCCCTGTGCCTGCTAGCACACCCACTGGCTGACGTATACAAAGAGCCACATGGATCTTTACTGACCCCAAGAATATCAGCTTCCTGCTATCCTCACGGAGCTCTTCCTCCTCCCTCATCACATCTGCCTCTTACTCCTTGTTTTTAAGTCATTTCTTTAATTCCCATCTTACCTTTGAAGACTTTCCTTTTTTCTGTTGTTAACTCACGGGGCTCAGACATTTTCTCCTGGAAGTACAAAACTCACAAAAAGATTCGAGATCCTTAAGTCACAGAGTTGGCAACCTAAATTCAAAGTGGCAGGATGAGATGCTTTCATCTGGGGGGTTTATTTAGCCTTCAAATCACTTCATTTCTCTCTGCATAATGTTTTTGTCCAAATGGGGAAAATAAAAGAGAGGGGCTATTTATCCATATCCTTCAAAACAAAATACAAATTCTATGCAAATTTAAACATTCCAGGTCATTGAAGGCCCTTGGCCATTTTACCAACTAAATTCACCCACTGGTTATCTCTCCCTTAGACTTAAGTACCCGTGGGCACCCCTTTGTCCCAGGATCTAGCCAGTCTTTAATATCTCCAACACATTTGCACGTGTATGCACAAATGTACACACACACTATTGTTTCTTCTCCTCACCCAGCAACTAGTTTTCTTTACCTCTTTATTTGGGTTCATGTACATAACTCAAAATCCCTCTCATTTTTTTCTCATATTTCTATTGTGTTAAAATATACATAAAATCTTTATTATTTTAATCATTCGTAAGTGTATAATATATTCAGTGGCATTAAATATATTCATAATGTTGGTTAACCATCACCATTTTCTATACCCCAAACTTTTTCACCATCCTCAACAAATTTTGTACCCATAAAATTATAACTTATCCTTCCTTGCTTCCCCTAGCCACTGGTGACATCTATCCTACTGTCTGTCTCTGCAAATTCATGTATTTTAGATACTTCATATAAGGAGAATCATACAATACTTGTATATACACCTGGCTTATTTCACTAAGCACACTGTCTTAAAGGTCCATCCACCATCCATCATTTAGCATACATCATTTTATTCCTTTTTTCTATTGAATAATATTCCATTATACATATATACTCCTGGAGAAGGAAATGGCAACCCACTCTAGTATTCTTGCCTAGAGAATCCCAAGGAAACAGGAGCTTGGTGGACTCTAGTCGATGGGGTTGCAAAGAGTCAAACGTGACTGAGTGATTGAGCCTGCACACATGCACATATATGTCACAATTTTATTTATCCACTAAGCTATTGAAAGGCACTAGAGCTGCTGCTGCTGCTGCTAAGCCGCTTCAGTCGAGTCTGACTCTGTGCGACCCCACAGACGGCAGCCCACCAGGCTCCCCCATCCCTGGGACTCTCCAGGCAAGAACACTGGAGTGGGTTGCCATTTCCTTCTCCAATGCATGAAGGTGTAAAGTGAACGTGAAGTCGCTGTCGTGTCCAACTCTTCGCGGCCCCGTGGACTGCAGCCCACCAGGCTCCTCCGTCCGTGGGATTTTGCAGGCGAGGGTCCTGGAGTGGGGGCCACCGCCTTCTCCATCTCCAAGAGCTCCTTCTACCTCTGGGTTGTTGTCAACACTGCTGCAGTGAATACTGATGCACAGATAATCTATTTATGTCTCTGCTTTTAACTCCTTTGAATATACACCTAGAAGTGGGATTCGGGGTCACATGTCATTCTACGTTTAATCTTTTGTTAAACTGCCAAACTGTGTTCCACAGTGCATGAGGATTGAATTTCCCCATATCCTTGACAGCACTTACTATTTTCCAATTTTATTATTATACTCATCCTGATGTGTGCTAAGTGCATCCTGTTCCCATTCACGTTTCCCCAATGACTAAGATGCTGAGCATCTTCTTGTGTGTTTACTGGTCATTTGTGTATTTCCTTTGGAGAAATGTCTCTTCAAGTCCTTTGCTCATTTTTGAATGGGGTTGTTTGGTTTTTTGCTTTTGAGTCTTGGGATTCTTTATATATTCTAGATATTAATCTCTTATCAAGCATATGATGGGGAAATACTCTTATTAAGGAGATTGTCTTTTCACTTTCTTGATATATCCTTTGAGGTACAAAGAGTTCTTAATTTTGATGGCATTTAATTATTTTGTTTTTTTCTTTTGTTGACTGCTTTTAATGCCGTATACACAGTCATTGTCAAATCCACTGTCAATATTTTCTTCTAAGAGTTTTATAGCTGTAGCCCTTAAGGTTAGGTCTTTGATCCATTTTGAGTTACTTTTTATACATGATGTGGGAGAGAAGTACAGCTTCATTTTTTTTGCATGTGGATATTTAGTTTTCCCAGCACCACTTGTTGAAAAGACTGTGCCCAGTTCATCTACTTTATATTCAAAGCAGTCAATAGAAGTAAACCAGTAAAGCCATTTACCCAGAAAGAAAAGATCCTAAAAGCATGTCCAGGAAGCCTTGACTGTATAGACTAGAGATGATTTATTTACTGTAAGTTCCATGGAAGGAGAAACTGCTTGTGTGGAGTCCAACACAGTAACCTCAGCTCCTAGAATCATGCCTGGCACGTCATAGGCTTTCCATAAAAATTTGTTAGAAAAAAAAATCAATGAGTAAATGACCTATTATTGCACTCTGAAATAAAGTGTAAGAAGGCAAAGATTATGTAGGCTAGCGATATAGAGTTGAAAGTTCAGACACATGGTAATGGAGATATTTCTGGGGAATCGGGCCTTCTTGGTCTAGAACGCCACTGCCGTGTAGCATCCAAAGCTGCCATCTGCTAATTTTCACGGTTCTCTCTTTTATGAGAGTGAAACCTTGAAGGCCGCAACCACTTCCACACTCCCTCCTGAGGGACTGTGCCTGCACTTTGTCCTTGGTCTACAATACTCTTTTTACTTCCCAGTTACACTCATCGTCACACCTCACACACAACTGAACATATACCCCATACACACAACTTACCCAGCTAACTCTTTGTCATGTTGAATATCTCAGCTCAATATCACTGTCTCATCAATACCTTCTCTGCTTGGACAAGGTCAGTCCTCCAGCCAGATCCCCTTACCACTTAGTATATTCCAATGTAGGTAATTACATATTTGTGACATGATTTGATAAATGTTTCTTTCCCCGACCTGGTATATGCCTACCACACTGAGATGTGCTTAGTGGGATTTTAAAAACTACCCGGTAAACAAGCCTATAGGAGACACCCAGATGTGGTTAATGGTCATTATTTGGAATCAATCATTATCTAGGTCTAAAGATAATGATAAAAGAGTGAGTTGGACCAATAGGCAAAGACCATCAGATGACAACCATAAACACAATGACGACAACAAGTCAGGAGAACAGCTCTCAGGTCTGTTCTGCTCTCTCTGATCACAGACAAGCAACATGCACATTTGAAAAAGAGTTTGGCTGAGGACTATTGATTTTCTCTCTGCTCTGCCTCAGGCTCTGTGCTGAGGCTCCAGGTCTCAAGAGGAAGAACACCCTCCCTGATTCCACTTGGCCTTGGTTTACCTCCAGCTTGAACATGCCTGCCTGCCTGTCAGATTTAATTAAAGGCCAAAACAATAGCAACAGCAGTGGAAGCAGGGTGGTCAAGAGACCTTGCTTGTTTTGTAAAGTAGAACATTTAGAGGGGATTTTCAGAAGGCAAATGAGCAAAGCAAAGATCTCCAGAGCATCCCTGCCTGACAGCTGTGGAGAGGGCAGCTCCACAGGTCTTTGGGTCCCTTGCCTTCTAGGTGGGCAATGTGGGAGGGAAGAACAACTCTGTCATTATGGACCCAGAGGACATAAACCAGACAGAATTGGAACAAGGGCTCCAAATAGCCCAACTTGTTCCTGTTCTGGGCCGCCAGCTGAAAACATTCAGTCAGATGTGGCTGCACCCACATCCCCGACCTCAGGTGCTTGACACAGATTGGGGATGGATTAGAAGAACACGAGAGGGTGGTGAATGAGAACAGGGTGCCCATAGCGAAGGAAGGTGGCGATGGTTATAGCAAAGGGCTCCTTGGGGCAGACATTCAGCCACTTTCGTGATTCCTACCAGTCCCCGTATGCCCTTGTGCCCTTATGGGCACAAGCCACATTTTCCTGTGGTCTCCCTGCAAACTCCTCTCTAATTGTATCACACATGTTTTCTCCTCTTCCTTACCCTTGTTCAGCATCACGACTCCCCAGGTAAGTCTTCCGTATCACATGAGAATACAGTGTTGCATGGGGGGAAGACACAAAGGGACAAAGTCCAAACCTTTTGTGATGATGAGGGGAGAGGAGAGGATAGAGACTTTCTAGGTGCTTTTGTCCAGTCACTCAGGATACCCGCTAAGAAACAGGTAAATTTTACAAGAGGTAAGAAGGTCTTCCATCTTCCCTACTTTTTATTTGAAGAAAAACAAGTCCAACTCTCAGAGAATTTGAAATAATATTACGATAAATGCATATATACATTCTTCACTTAGATTCACCATTGCTAACATCTTGTCACATCCACTTTATCTGCATATATATGTACACACACACAGTGTGGATTTTTCCCCCCAAAATCCTTTGAATGTAACCTACAGGCATAGTTACGTTTTAACCCTAAACACCTTAGAATATACCTATCTATGGAACACCAGGACCTTGCCTTATAGAATATATTAATATCACACCCAAGAAATTTAACATGAATAAGGTAATTGCCTAACATGTAGCCCATATCCAAATTATACCAAGTGCTCTCCAAATATACTCTTTTAAAAACATAGCTCTTTCAACACCAAGACGCAATTAAAGGTTTCTTATTGTATTTGTTTTTATGTTTCCTTATTTATTTAATATACACCCTCCCCTAGTTTATTCATCTGTTTATTTGGTGGTTTATATTTGAAAAGTGAAAGTTGCTCAGTCGGGTCCAACACTTTTCAACACTGTGGACATATGGCCCATGGAATTCTCCAGACCAGAAGGGGAGTGGGTAGCTGTTTCCTTCCTCAGGAGATCTTTCCAACCCAGGGATCCAACCCAGGTCTCCCACACTGCAGGTGAATTCTTTATCAGCTGAGCCACCAGGGAAGCCCAAGAATACTGGAGTGGGTAGCCTATCCCTTCTGCAGTGGATCTTCCCAACCCAGGGATCGAACCAGGGTCTCCTGCATTGCAGGCAGATTCACCAGCTGAGCTACCAGAGAAGTCCTGTTTATATTTATTCATGGGCAATTTTTAAGAAAGTTTCAGGCTAGCCTGTCTTGCTGAAATGCCCCAAATTTTGGATTTTTCTGTTTCCTCATAATGGGACTCAAGTTAAACCTTTTGTGGAGGATATCATGCAACTGACTTTGAATCACATCAGGAGGCACATAATGCTGCTGCTGCTGCTGCTAAGTCGCTTCAGATGTGTCCGACTCTGTGCGACCCCATAGACGGAAGCTCACCAGGCTCCCCTGTCCCTGGGATTCTCCAGGCAAGAATACTGGAGTGGATTGCCATTTCCTTCTCCAATGCATGAAAGTGAAGAGTGAAAGTAAAGTCGCTCAATCGTGTCCGACTCTTAGCGACCCCATGGACTGGAGCCTACCAGGATCCTCTGTCCATGGGATTTTCCAGGCAAAAGTACTGGGGTGGGGTGCCATTGCCTTCCCCGCACATAATGCTAGTTTATCCTATTATTGTTGTTAAATTTGATCACCGTTGGTTAAGGTGGGAGTCCCCACCTGTCTCCATTATTAAGAATCTTTTTCCTCAATTAAGATGTGACCTGTGAGATTATAGTTGAAAACTCCATAAACATCCTGTTTTTTTAAGACCCTTTTAACCAATGACTTAAATCTGTTATTGACCCTTTGTGAATCAATCATTTCTTGATATTACCAAATGAGGACTTTGTATTTTATTATTTCAATAGCATATATTAGTATTCTTTATTAAGAATGTTCCCTTTCTCTTTCAAGGTGGGAGGGTATAGATTGCATTTTAAAGACAAGACCCAAAAATATATAGGAATAAAGCTTACAGTACTGATTGTTGCTGCTGCTGCTGCTAAGTTGCTTTAGTTGTGTCTGACTCTGTGCGATCCTGAGATGGCAGCGCACCAGGCTCCCCCATCCCTGGGATTCTCCAGGCAAGAACACTGGAGTGGGTTGCCATTTCCTTCTCCAGTGCATGAAAGTGAAAAGTGAAAGTGAAGTCGCTCAGTCATGTCTGACTCTTAGCGACCCCATGGACTGCAGCCCACCAGGCTCCTCCATCCATGGGATTTTCCAGGCAAGAGTACTGGAGTGGGGTGCCATTGCCTTCTCCGATGGTACTGATCACATGTGCTTAAATATTCCACGTGGAGTCAGATGCTTCCCTTTATGACTGGTCTGCTCTGATGTGGGTCTGAAGCCCTCCAAGATCTTTGTATACCCCAATATCTTCATCCTCCTGGCTCTCTGAACATGACAAATCACTAACACTATATGAGAAATTTAGAGAAAAAAGTATGAAACATTCTTACAAGCTATACACATGAAATTTCTCATCTGGGAGGAGATTAACCTAGTAGGGAATTGGTTTATTGTGGAAATAGGGTAGGAGATGTTAGGGTTTAGACCGAAACAGTTGCAGCAAGGAAGATGCATTAAGCACAGTCAAACCTATTGAAGCTTAACTCCTAGCAGAGAAAGTGAGCAGGGTGAGAGACTAAAGGAGAACGAGCAAGAGTTGGAGGCTCCAAGGCATGTCTGGGACGAGTAGGATAGGTCCACAGTGGGGGTCTCTCATCTACTTCAGAACACTGCGGACTTTCTGGGGACTGAATGCAGTCTTAGCTTCTCCACAGAGCCCGTCCTACGTGAGGACAGACTGCCTTAGTTGAATCAAATGTCTGACTGGGGAGGCCATGGTTGCTGGGGTGATGGCCACCACGACACTCTTGCACCTCCTCAGCTGCTCCCCGTGGCTCAGTTCTGGTGCGATTTGGTGTTCTGCAGCCTCAGAAACAAAGCTAACATCAAATCTCTCCATCTCTGCCTGACCAGGGAGTTCCTGCAGAGATTAGAAAAGGGGAAAGCAAGTACAAATGTGGGTGGAGAGGGGGCATGGCGGCAGGGAGCAGAGGGTAGAGACAGGAGTCTTTAAATCAGCAGAACAATCAGTACTAGGCAGGGGCAATTTTGAAATTAGGCTTCGGATTCTATTTTATCTTATTTTTTATGAAAAGGACCAGCCTCTATCTGATGAAGAAGTCCTGCTGCTCTATTGTTATAATCTCACCTCCACTCACACAGTTTCACGCCGTTACATTTCTGACCCACTTTCTTCATCTCCTTTGCTTATTTCCTTCAAGAGCAGTTTTAGCTCCCAACCCCAGCTAGTACCTTGCTTAAATTGCTTTAATCTCCAAGTGCTTCTTATATTGATTTTAAACAGTTAAGCTGCCAATCAACTCCTCTCCTTGTGCAGCAGCTGAGGGCGAAGAGATTAAAACAACAAACAAATAAGGCCAGAGCTAGGAAGTTGGTTAGAATTTCCAAGTGAATGTCAGCACCTACCAGCAGTGTCTCTTTTCCCCTCCCATCATGAAGGTGCAAAGTTATTACAAACAGACTGTACCTAGCTTTGTAATGTTAACAATAGCAGGCATTTAATGAATAGTTGCTCTGTGCAGTAACCCTTCTAAATATTGTGCTCTAGTACCTAGATAGCATATTCAAAAGCAGAGACATTACTTTACCAAGAAAGGTTCGCCTAGTCAAGGCTATGGTCTTTCCTGTGGTCATGTATGGATGTGAGAGCTGGACTGTGAAGAAGGCTGAGCGCCAGAGAATTGATGCTTTTGAACTGTGGTGTTGGAGAAGACTCTTGAGCATCCCTTGGACTGCAAGGAGATCCAACCAGTCCATTCTGAAGGAGATCAGCCCTGGGATTTCTTTGGAAGGAATGATGCTAAAGCTGAAACTCTAGTACTTTGGCCACCTCATGCAAAGAGTTGACTCGCTGGAGAAGACTCTGATGCTGGGAGGGATTGGGGGCAGGAGGAGAAGGGGATGACAGAGGATGAGATCGCTGGATGGCTTCACTGACTCGATGGATGTGAGTCTGAGTAAACTCCGGGAGTTGGTGATGGACAGGGAGGCCTGGAGTGCTGCGATTCATGGGGTCGCAAAGAGTCGGACACGACTGAGCGACTGATCTGATCTGAACTCATTTAATCCTTGCAGCAATCACGTGTGGTAAGTCATATCATTATTCTGTTCTAGTAGAAGAGGAAACCGAGGCATAGAAAAGTTAAGTGACACATCTAAGGTCACCTTAGCCAGTGAATGGTAGGGTAAGTTCCGAAATGCAGGCTGTCTTTAGCATGTGAACTAGTAGCCAGTACGCTATATGGACTCCCTCAGCTTGTTGCAAAGTCTCCCTTAGTCTGTAGCAAAGAGCAAAACAGGAATGCCACCTTCCAAGAAACAGAGGGGAGACTGGTCAAAACATGTGAAAGTTAAGTACATCTTGCTTCTTAATCTAATGAGCATTCATGAAGCCCTGGTTATATACAGGCACCCAGCTCGACACTTGGGGATACAGGGATCGGTGCAGTTTCGGTTCTCAGAGATCTCAAAATCTGATGGAGTCTAATCATAGAGAAGCATGTCAGCTGGGAATGGTGGTGAAGAAGGAAGGAGAGGCAGGCAAGTGAGCCAACAGTTCTTCCGAGGTATAACTCACCCCTCACCCCTTCTAGGAAGCCTTCCCTGGCCACCTTCCGCGGCTCTTCTCTCATCAGATTGCTCACTCTTGTGCACTGCAGCAGTAGAAATCACTTGTCTGTTTCTCTAGCTAGACAAGGGGCCTGAAAAATGACATCTCGAGGCCCCTCATCTAGCTGGGCCACCATCTGCTTTCATAAATAGAGTTTGACTGAAACACAGTTGTGTTTACATATTGTCTATGACTGCTTTTAAGCTACAAGAGTGCAATCAAACAGTTGTATCAGAGACTATCTGGCCTGTGAAGCCAAAGCTAATTACTATCTAACCATTTTCATAAAAAGTTTGCTGACCCCTATACTAGGCTATCAGTATTTTTAGGGCAGGAAACTTGCTCTTTACTTCTGAATCTGTGGTAGCCAGCACTGACAGAGTAGGATCATTCTGGGTAAAATCTCACTGAAGCATCATTTTTAAGTTTGGCCTGGGATATAGTCTTAAAATGAAGGTTCCTGCTAGACAGAGAAACAGAGGGAATGCTGGAACTCCTGCTCAGCCCTTTGGTTTCCTGGCTCAGCGCACACCCCACCAATGACAGAGCCAATGGCTGGGTGATTTAGCAACCAAACCCAGGACTGCCAAAGTCACTCTGCAAGAACTAACATACCTAACAAAGAGAGGCTCGGGTACAGAGAGAGGGAACAAAGTGGAGACAAAGGAAAAATAGACCCTGCACGAGATGATTTGCTGCTTTAATTTTCCTAGGGGGTGACATAACTTCTGTAACAGGTAGGTTATTTTGGTTCTTCATTAGGACCCTTATTATTAAATAACATGGTGTTGGATGTATCTAACTGCACCTGCTGTGTTAGAGATCGTGAAGTGGAGTGCATGATATCACATCTATCTTGGGAAGGACCGAATGGGAGTGGGCGTGAGGGTGGGCAAACAACAGATTGGATGTCGGGTAGAAATTACCTGCAAGATTTTCGTGCTCTGAGCTGGAAACAGGCCCAGTGTGTTTGAATGAACATTCTATCTGAGCAATTGCTGGCAAGAGGGTCATCCATCTTGAAAGAGAACAATTTTGCTCGAATCATAGTGTGTCCAGCAAGAGCTCAGCTGGTCTGAACATTTTTGGTATCTTGGCTGGCAGTTTTCTCCCAAGTGGTATGCGGGGAACAGTTAAGTTTTCAGAGGATAGGCTGCAGCCTGCAGAGAGGCCTGGGAGTCAGGAGGGAGGCGTTAACCTGCCGAAAAAGGCTGACCCACGATACCTAATTTATAAAACTCAGACTTTGCCAGAGTGAGACGGGCTGGACTTTTGTTGTTGCTATGGGAAATCTTGCTGTGTTGGGTTCCATGTGAACTTGAATCAAAACGCCCTGAAGGCTGTCAGATCCTATATTCTTCTTTCCTTGTGGGCCAGCTGAGAATCTCCATTCATCTATTGTAGGTGGTGGGGTTCATCGGAACTTTAGGTTCAAAGGGATCTTAAAAATGAGGTTCTAGGCCCCGAGCCTGTTACGCAGAGTGAAGTAAGTTAGAAAAGGAAAAACATTGTATATTAATGCATGTATACGGAATCCAGATAAATGGTACTGATAGTGGGGCCGCAGTAGAGACTCAGATATAGAGAACAGACTTTGGGCACAGCAGAGAAAGTTGAGGGTGGGACGAAGTGAGAGCGTAGCAGTGAAACATACGCGCTGCCACGTGTAAAGCAGAGAACCAGCAGGGACTTGCTGAGCGACACAGGGAGTTCAGCCTGGGGCTCTGTGACCACCTAAAGGGGTGGGGTGGGGTAGAGGGATGGAGGCAGATTCAGGAGGGAGGGGACATATGTGTGCCCAGGGGTGATTCATGTTGTTGTATGGCAGAAATCAGCACAACATTGGAAAGCAATTATCCTCCAATTAAAAATAAATTAAAAAAAAACAACAAAACAATGAGGTTCTGGGAATTCCCTGTTAGACCAGTGGTTAGGACTCTGAGCTCTCGGGCCTGAGGACCTGGATTCAATCGCTGGTTGGGGAACAAAGATCCCAAGTGCAGTGAGGCAAAAAAAATAAAGAAGTTCTATCATTTACCAGTGGTCCCCAGCACTCTGGCACCAGGGCCTGGTTTCGTGGAAGACAATTTTTTGATGGACTGGGAAGGGGGGATGGTTTCGGGATGATTCAAGCACATGACATTTATTGTGCCATTTATTTCTAATCTAAAGCTGCCACTGATCTGACAGGTGGTACCAGCCCGTGGCCCAGAGGCTGGGGACCCCTGACCTAAGCAACATTACAGTCCAGTTAGGAAGCTCTTATGACTGGTGGTGCTTGAATACCTAATTGCTTGAATACCTCCTTTCTTGGAGATTGCAGCTCTTCCCAAAGCACACCGTAATATCTTAAACCGACTTAACTATTAGAAAATTGTGCAGTGTACTTCATACTGTGTCAATATGTCTTCTTGATGTCAAGGAGGAGCCCAGTCTTGCTTTTACACAATACACCTTCAGATATTTGCAGAATGTTTCCTTTCCACCCCACCCGCCTTCACCCCACCACATACATATCATGAGTTTTCTTATCTTGGGTGTATACAAATCCATTTCCTTCAACCTTTTCCACAGATATGATTTCAGCTTCACTCTCGGCTTTGACTGGCTATTTGGTAACATGTCTCAACCTGTCCTTAGCCTTATTTTAGTCTGTGATCCAGAATGAATACAATGAGACAATGCTCCTTTCCTCCTGCTAAAGGTGCTTCTCTCATGAGGCAAAATACACAGGACGACTGTTAGGTGTTGAAAATAGTCAGCTCTCAAGGAGAAGCCCTCAAACCCTTACCATAATGTTAAGTACAAAGACCAGACAACATTTAATGGAAGAGGGGTGTTGGGCACCCACGTCCGAGGTCAGGGGCGGCGACGAGAGGACTTACCCCGCTTCCGAGGTCAGGGGCAGCAGCCGGGAGGAGCTACCCCACACCCCTAAGACGGGGCCAGAGACGGCGGGCAGGAGGAGCTACCCCACGCCCCCATGCCGGAGGCCAAGGGCAGCAGCAGGGAGGACCAACCCCACGCGCAAGGAGCCGTGGCTGCACGGGCGGAGCAGACCCTAGAGGAGCTATCCCACGTTGAAGGTCAGGAAGGGCAGTGGTGAGGAGAGACCCGTCGTCCAAGGTAAGGTGCGATGGCTGTGCTTTGCTGGAGCAGCAGTGAAGAGATACCCCACGCCCAAGGTAAGAGAAACCAAAGTAAGATGGTAGGTGTTGCAAGAGGGCATCAGAGAGCAAACACACTGAAACCATACTCACAGAAAACTAGTCAATCTAATCACACTAGGACCACAGCCTTGTCTAACTCAAGGAAACTAAGCCATGCCTGCGGGGCAACCCAAGATGGGCGGGTCATGGTGGAGAGATCTGACAGGATGTGGTCCACTGGAGAAGGGAATGGCAAACCACTTCTGTATTCTTGCCTTGAGAACCCCATGAACAGTATGAAAAGGCAAAATGATAGGATACTGAAAGAGAAACTCCCCAGGTCAGTAGGGGCCCAATATGCTACTGGAGATCAGTGGAGAAATAACTCCAGAAAGAATGAAGGGATGGAGCCAAAGCAAAAAGAATACCCAGCTGTGGATGTGACTGGTGATAGAAGCAAGGTCCGATGCTGTAAAGAGCAATATTGCATAGGAACCTGGAATGTCAGGTCCATGAATCAAGGCAAATTGGAAGTGGTCAAACAAGAGATGGCCAGAGTGAATGTCGACATTCTAGGAATTAGCGAACTCAAATGGACTGGAACGGGTGAATTTAAATCAAATGACCATTATATCTACTACTGTGGGCAGGAATCTCTCATAAGAAATGGAGTGGCCATCATGATCAACAAAAGAGTCTGAAATGCAGTACTTGGATGCAATCTCAAAAACGACAGAATGATCTCTGTTCGTTTCCAAGGCAAACCATTCAATATCACAGTAATCCAAGTCTATGCCCCAACCAGTAATGCTGAAGAAGCTGAAGTTGAACGGTTCTATGAAGACCTACAAGACCTTTAAGAACTAACACCCAAAAAAGATGTCCTTTTCATTATAGGGGACTGGAATGCAAAATTAGAAAGTCAAGAAACACCTGGAGTAACAGGCAAATTTGGCCTTGGAATACGGAATGAAGCAGGGCAAAGACTAATAGAGTTTTGCCAAGAAAATGCACTGGTCATAACAAACACCCTCTTCCAATAACACAAGAGAAGACTCTATACATGGACATCACCAGATGGTCAACACCTAAATCAGATCGATTATATTCTTTTCAGCCAAAGATGGAGAAGCTCTATACAGTCAGCAAAAACAAGACCAGGACCTGACTGTGGCTCAGATCATGAACTCCTTATTGCCAAATTCAGACTGAAATTGAAGAAAGTAGGGAAAACCACTAGACCATTCAGGTATGACCTAAATAAGATCCCTTATGATTATACAGTGGAAGTGAGAAATAGATTTAAGGGCCTAGATCTGATAGATAGAGTGCCTGATGAACCTTGGAATGAGGTTCGTGACATTGTACAGGAGACAGGGATCAAGACCATCCCCATGGAAAAGAAATGCAAAAAGGCAAAATGGCTGTCTGGGCACGCCTTACAAATAGCTGTGAAAAGAAGAGAAGTGAAAAGCAAAGGAGAAAAGGAAAGATATAAACATCTGAATGCAGAGTTCCAAAGAATAGCAAGAAGAGATAAGAAAGCCTTCTTCAGCAATCAGCGCAAAGAAATAGAAGACAACAGAATGGGAAAGACTAGGGATCTCTTCAAGAAAATCAGAGATACCAAAGGAACATTTCATGCAAAGATGGGCTTGATAAAGGACAGAAATGGTATGGATCTAACAGAAGCAGAGGATATTAAGAAGAGAAGGCAAGAATACACAGAAGAACTGTACAAAAAAGATCTTCACGACCCAGATAATCACGATGGTGTGATCACTGACCTAGAACCAGACATCCTGGAATGTGAAGTCAAGTGGGCCTTAGAAAGCATCACTACCAAAAAAGCTAGTGGAGGTGATGGAATTCCAGTTGAGCTATTCCAAATCCTGAAAGATGATGCTGTGAAAGTGCTGCACTCAATATGCCAGCAAATTTGGAAAACTCAGCAGTGGCCACAGGACTGGAAAAGGTCAGTTTTCATTCCAGTCTCAAAGAAAGGCAATGCCAAAGAATGCTCAAACTACCGCACAATTGTACTCATCTCACACGCTAGTGAAGTAATGCTCAATATTCTCCAAGCCGGGCTTCAGCAATATGTGAACCATGAATTTCCTGATGTGCAAGCTGGTTTTAGAAAAGGCAGAGGAACCAGACATCAAATTGCCAACATCCACTGGATCATGGAAGAAGCAAGAGAGTTCCAGAAAAGCATCTATTTCTGCTTTATTGACTATGCCAAAGCCTTTGACTGTGTGGATCACAATAAACTGTGGAAAGTTCTGAAAGAGATGGGAATACCAGACCACCTGATCTGCCTCTTGAGAAATTTGTATGCAGGTCAGGAAGCAACAGTTAGAACTGGACATGGAACAACAGACTGGTTCCAAATAGGAAAAGGAGTACGTCAAGGCTGCATATTGTCACCCTGTTTATTTACATTATATGCAGAGTACATCATGAGAATCGCTGGACTGGAAGAAATACAAGCTGGAATCAAGATTGCCGGGAGAAATATCAATAACCTCAGATATGCAGATGACACCACCCTTATGGCAGAAAGTGAAGAGGAACTCAAAAGCCTCTTGATGAAAGTGAAAGTGGAGAGTGAAAAAGTTGGCTTAAAGCTCAACATTCAGAACACTAAGACCACGGCATCTGGTCCCATCACTTCATGGGAAATAGATGGGGAAACAGTGGAAACAGTGTCAGACTTTATTTTTCTGGGCTCCAAAATCACTGCAGATGGTGACTGCAGCCATGAAATTAAAAGACGCTTACTCCTTGGAAGGAAAGTTATGACCAACCTAGATAGCATATTCAAGGGCAGAGACATTACTTTGCCAACAAAGGTTCGCCTAGTCAAGGCTATGGTTTTTCCTGTGGTCATGTATGGATGTGAGAGTTGGACTGTGAAGAAGGCTGAGCACCGAAGAATTGCTGTTTTTGAACTGTGGTGTTGGAGAAGACTCTTGAGAGTCCCTTGGACTGCAAGGAGATCCAACCAGTCCATTCTGAAGGAGATCAGCCCTGGGATTTCTTTGGAAGGAATGATGCTAAAGTTGAAACTCCAGTACTTTGGCCACCTCATGCGAAGAGTTGACTCATTGGAGAAGACTCTGATGCTGGGAGGGATTGGGGGCAGGAGGAGAAGGGGATGACAGAGGATGAGATGGCTGGATGGCATCACTGACTCGATGGCGGTGAGTCTGAGTGAACTCCGGGAGTTGGTGATGGACAGGGAGGCCTGGCATGCTGTGATTCATGGGGTCGCAAAGTGTTGGACACAACTGAGCAACTGATCTGATCTGATCTGATCTGATGTTAGGCGCAGTGGGTTGGTTCCTCCTTCTGATTTCACAGTCATTGGAACACTGAGCGCTCTGGTTTAGATCCAAAGATAATTTGGGGCTGGGGTGGTGGTGGTGGTGGTGGTTACTTACAAGGATTTGGGAAAATGCATTCACTAATTTTAAATTTCTTTTTCCCCTAAGACACTGTTCTGCAATAAAATAAAAGTAACCTGAATGGTTGTTAGCGATGCTTTGCGAACTTCGGCAACTAACCTGTGAACTAACTCTTTCCCTGTCACTGCAGTGGTTTGAAAATGCAGAAATAATTTGCTTGAGGTAAAGCAGTGAGCTTCTGCTTGCTTTCTCTCTATGATTTTGGCAAGAGGTTTTTACTTCCCTAGCTATTCAGGGAATTCCCAAGTGATTTTATGGACAAAGATGTGGCATTTTGCTTGAGCCAGAACTTTTTCGAAAGAACCAAGCTATAGGATGACAAGGGTGGAGAAACCTGAGAAATCGGCCAGCCAAGGCTCTCACCTTGTGAGTGAAGGTCAGCTAGAGCTGATCCTGGACTGAGGCGGAACCCGAACCAAGGCTTCCTAAGAGTCTTTCACTTCTGCTAAATTGGAGGGGTCTCACTAACATTCCTTTTTACTCTTCTAGGATGGTAGCATCAGAGATGCAATCTTGGAAAATTAGATAATTTTTATACTGCTTTTCCTTCCTTCTCTCCCCACTCTCCCCCACACCCTGCACCCCCAGCCGCCGTTTGCTTTGGCTTTTTCCTAGAGCTCTTCTTGAAAATGTCAGGCTGTCTCAGCTACACTGAGGGGAGATAAGGAAAGGGGGATTATCCAACACTAAAGTAGAGTGTTGGGAAGAAGCCTGTGAATCCTGGGAGCCTGTGGTGAAGCTGGCAAGACGAATCGAAGCCAGAGACAGATGAGAGCCAGTAGATAAGTACCCTGAAGTGGGCCATGCAAAGCCATCTTCATGAGGCTTTAGGGTTCCCTGGAGTCCTGGGTATGGGGTATTTCATAGCCCCAGGCGATGAAGGGTGGTCAGGGAACCCTGCAGAAACTGAGACCAGCTCTAAACAGTCCCCAAATCTCCCATCTTTGTCTTTTAAAATTTTATGTGAACTGTAGATTGTACTCCATAATACTACAATCCATAAAATCTAAGATGCGTTCATTGTGAGACACATTATTGCTTTATCACTAAGAAAGACAGAAAGAACACTGCAAATTAAACTGTGACATAGCATTGATTGTAAAATGCATTCTAATTTCTAAGGTGTTAAAGCACGAATGAAATATTGGATATTTGTCTGTTTTTAATATAAAAAACAATATTGTCCCCTCATCTTTAAATAAGCTTGCTTCACAAAATGTACCGTGGTTGTCCTTTGGCTTGGTGCATCCACTGGTACCTGACCACACACCCCCAGAAAGATCCACACTGTCATTTAAGACATTAATTACACTGTTTCCTGGACTTGGTGGTACAAAGTACCTTTGGGGGATGGTACAAAGTACCTTTGGGGGATATGGGGAGAAGCTGTAGAACCATTTCCATTTAAAATCCTACAAACTCAGGAAATGGCAACCCACTCCAGTGTTCTTGCCTGGAGAATCCCAGGGACAGAGGAGCCTGGTGGGCTGCTGTCTATGGGGTCGCACAGAGTCGGACACGACTGAAGCGACTTAGCAGCAGCAGCAGCAGCAAACTCAGGAAAATTAAAGACATATGTTCAAACAAAAACTTGCACATGAAGGTTTATGGTGGCATCATTCATAACAGCCAAAAAGTGGAAGGAAGGCCAGTGCCTATCAAGGGATAAGTGGATAAGCACAAGGTGGCATATCCATGAAATATCATTCAGCCCCAGAGAAGAATGAAGCACCAAACTGACGCATGTTACACCTTGAAAGCATGACGCTAAGTGAAAGAAGCCAGTGACAAAAGACATATTTTATAGGAATCCATTTATATAAAATATCCAGAATAGGCAAATCCATAAATGCAGAGACACTAGTGGTCTTCAGGGGCTGGAGGAAGGAAAGGATAGGGAGTGATGAGTGTTCAATAAAAATAGGTTTTGTTTGGGGTGATGAAAGTGTTCTGACATTAAATAATGATAGTGGAATGGTCTCATGACAAAAAGACGCTGAAGTGCACACTTCAAAATGGTCAAAGCGGTGAATTTTACGTTATGTGAATTTGATCTCAACTTTAAAAATGGGTTAAAAAAACTATAAAAAGTTTTCTTGTTTCTCTCCACACCATCACCCCAGTTAAAAGCAGAAGCAGGGACTTCCCCAGTGGTCTAGTGGCTAAGACTTCACGCTCCCAAGGCACGAGGCCTGAGTTTGATCCTGGGTCAGGGAATTAGATCCCACATGCCACAGCTGAAGATCCCATGTGCAGCAGCTAAGACTCAGTGCAGCCAAATAAATAAAGCAAATAAGAATAAATATTTTAAAAATAAAGCAGAAGCAGCTTTGTTGGAAGGACTGGGAGGAGGTTGAGCCTTGCTCTTGCCCCCAAGAGTGACCCCTGGGAGGTCTTTCTGCAAAACCTTGGGGTTCTGAGAAGCCTTAACTTCTCCTTAACTTCCAGTGCCTTAACTTCTCCTCTCAGAGTGGCCTCTGCTTTCCCGGTGTGTTGCAAGGCCCACACTGCCTTCTTCCAGGAGCAGGTTCCCTGAGTAGCAAGAAGAGTGCACTTCCCCAGCATATGTCCCCACTTTCCCTTTCCAGATCTTCCAAGTACTTCAGATTCAAACTGTACCCCCACCCCCACCCCCCCACCGCACCAAGTTCCTCACACGTTCTGGAGCCAAGTTTTTATACCACCCACATCCTCCATGAAAGGCCAGCCCCGAGGACACTGCAGAAGCAGTGCGTACTGCTGGAAAGACTACTTCCCAACCTTGAATCCCCTCCAGACTGATCTATATGCACATGTACATTTCACACACACATGTGAAGTATGTGCTTTGCTCAGGCCAGGTTCTACTCTGCTCAGGCTCACCTGAGCACAGCAGGTGAAATATTCAGGGGAGCCTACCCTAAGCCCAGGATACTCTGAGAGTTGATCATGTCAGACTCACTTATTTATTCTATGTTCTGACTGGGCTTTTTTCCCCACAGAGACTTAGTTGCCCTCCACCTCCATATCTCGGGTTTCATGGCAGACACACCATCTCTGATCCTCGTGCCTGCCACTGTGCATTCTCTCCTTCCAGTAACTGCCTCTGTTGGCTCTCAGAGCAGCCTGGATAAGCAGCCAGGAGCCCCAGGCTCCACCTACGCTAAGTCACCAAGATGGAGCTCACGATGCCTTTTCCGACTTCTTACTTTATGCTATTTTTCTCTCCTTGACATACTCTTCCCTCCTCTTTTTGCCTGTCTCACTCATGTTTGAAGATGTAGATTCAGTAAATGGAGGCTGTGCATATTTGGAAAGATTCATCTTACCTCCTACTCTATATACATAAAAATGTTAGATATTGTATAATGAAAAGTAAACAATACACATCCAGTTTTAAAGCATAAAGAGGGAAATCCACAATACCTGGAATTGTAGCTGTGACTACAAATTGATCTTAACTTACAGGGATCGGGAGTGGTTATATAATTCAACATGTGGCCTGCTCTCCCATGGGAACTGAAACCCTAGACAAAGTCAGAAACCTTAACACCCTTTCTTCAGGATGGGGATTTTACCAATAGCCCTCCACACCCAGGGCTGGATGTGGAAGTCAGAGCCCCATGAGAAGTCAGCTTCCTTGGCCAAAGCCTAATACTCTTAAAGAACTTAAAGCCACATGATTTGGACTGTTAAGACTCCAGATGAAAAACAAATATATTTATTTAAATACATTTATTAATCTATATATTAAATATATTTAAATATAATCTCTAACTAATCAATAGGGATGCTTCTGTAAGACAAATCACCTGTGGGCTCCTACTATACACCCTCTACTGAGATGACTTCCAGTAAAAATTGTGTACCACATAAAGAAATAAACTACAGTGAAGGTGCGTCGGAATATGAAGCCAATGGAAGAATTTACACTGAATGAACTGGATAGTTGGACAATCTGAAACATATTTTAAATATACATTTAAAGTGGTAAAAAGATAAATAAAAGTAGTATACATAAGTCAAGAAAAATAGAATATGGAAAAATAATAGGTGGGTTTTAAAAATATAAATAGAAATTTTTTTTTTTTTTTTAAATATGCTGCTACTGCTGTTGCTGCTAAGTCACTTCAGTCGTGTCCAACTCTGTGTGACCCCATAGACAGCAGCCCACCAGGCTCCCCCATCCCTGGGATTCTCCAGGCAAGAATACTGGAGTGGGTTGCCATTTCCTTCTCCAGTGCATGAAAGTGAAAAGTGAAAGTGAAGTTGCTCAGTCGTGTCCGACTCTTCGTGACCCCATGGACTGCAGCCTACTAGGCTCCTCTGCCCATGGGATTTTCCAGGCAAGAGTACTGGAGTGGGGTGCCATTGCCTTCTCCAATATTATGCATTAGGCTGGTGCAAAAATAATTTGTGACTTTGCATCAAACTTTGCCATTTGACTCTGGAATACATTCTTAAATGTGGTTACATTAACATCACTTAAATGTGCGTTTCTTGCTTTGCTTTTTGCTAGCAACATTACCTGCTGTGTACTTTATTTTAGACTATGGAAATGATGTTTTAGACAAAAACCAAATCCGAGCAATTTTATGAGTTCAAAATGAATTGCAAAGCAGCAGAGACAACTCACAACAACAATGCATTTGGCCCAGGAACTGCTAACGAATGTACAGTGCAGTGGTTCGAGAAGACAAGAGCCTTGAAGATGAGGAGTGGAGTGGCCAGCCATCAGTTGGTCTCAGTTGACTACAACCAATTGAGAGCAATCATCAAAGCTGTTTCTCTAACAACTATGTGAGAAACTGTCGAAGAACTCAACTTCAACCATTCTATGGTCTTGGGCATTTGAAGCAAATTGGAAAGGTGGAAAATCTCAGTAAATGGGTGCTTCATGAGCTGACCATAAATCAAAAAAATTGTCGCTTTGAAGTGTCATCATCTTTTATTGTATGCAGCAATGAAGAGCAATTTATTTATTTTAATTGGAGGCTAATTACTTTACAATATTGTAGTGGTTTTGCCATACATCAACATGAATCTGCCACGAGTGTACATGTGTTCCCAATCCTGAATCCCCCTCCCACCTCCCTCCCCATACCATCCTTCTGGGTCATCCCAGGGCTCCAGCCCCAAGCATCCTGTATCC
The DNA here is from genome assembly GCA_935064755.1 of Tragelaphus eurycerus. Taxonomy (NCBI): domain Eukaryota; kingdom Metazoa; phylum Chordata; class Mammalia; order Artiodactyla; family Bovidae; genus Tragelaphus; species Tragelaphus eurycerus. The sequence continues at coordinate 4,820,307 of CAKXYN010000083.1, forward strand.
TGTATCAAACCTGGGCTGGTGATTCATTTCTTATATGATATTACACATGTTTCAGTGCCATGCTCCCAAATCATGCCCCCCTCTCCCTCTCCCACAGAGTTCAAAAGACTGTTCTATACATTTGTGAATCTTTTGCTGTCTCGTATACAGGGTTATCGTTACCATCTTTCTAAATTCCATATATATGTGTTAGTATACTGTATTGGTGTTTTTCTTTCTGGCTTACTTCACTCTGTATAATAGGCTCCAGTTTCATCCACTTCATTAGATCTGATTCAAATGTATTCTTTTTAATGGCTGAGTGATACTCCATTGTATATGTACCACAGCTTTCTTATCCATTCATCTGCCGATGGACATCTAGGTTGCTTCCATGTCCTGGCTATTATAAACAGTGCTGCGATGAACATTGGGGTACCCGTGTCTCTTTCAATTCTGGTTTCCTCAGTGTGTATGCCCAGCAGTGGGATTGCTGGGTAAAATCACAATGGATTGATGATATAGTAGACTAGAGGAGAAGGTAATTTATAAACTAGAATACAGCTTTGAGGAAATTGCGTCAAACTAGAGAAAAATGCAGTTCACAGATATAAAGATAATTGGATCTCTCCTATAATTAGATCTCTCTTAAAAACTAAGAATATCCAGCATTCATTTAATGAAGAAAATGTAAATCTATAGGAAACTGAAATTCATAGAAAATTAGGCAATTTTTTCCATTTTTAAGTGAAAAATCTCATAATAAAATTTATGAGTCTAGCCATTTAAAGTGTGCAGTACAGTAACGATAAGTATTGATATTCACATTGCTGTGAAACAGATCACCAGAAGTTTTTCAACCTGTAATTCTTAATTATATTGGTTTAATGACCAATTTTCAGTTCCCTTCCCTCCCAGCCCCTAGTAACACCCGTTCCACTCTCTGTTTCCATGATATCATTAGTTTGTTGTTCAGTTTCCAAATTGTGTCCAGCTCTTTGCAATCCCATGGACCAGAGCAGGCCAGGCTTTCCTGTTCTTTACCATCTCCTGGAGTTTGCTCAAATTTGTGTCCATTAAATCAGTGATGCTATCTAGCCATCTCATCCTTTGCTGAAGATAAAAACAAATAAAACCAAATCTATACCCAAGATATTTTATATCAATATGGTAGAATATTAAAGATATTAATATAAATTAATATAAAGATAATTCTTAAAGGACCAAAAGGGAAAAAAGCTTACTGACAAAGAAATGACCATTAGCCTGACAACTGTCAACCTAGCATTCTGTAACCAGCTTAATCTATCATTTTGATATAAGATTATAATGGAGACATTTTCAGACAGAAAGAAAGACTGAACTAATTTATCTACTCACTGGCCTCTTCAAAAAGACTATTAAAGGTTGAATTGAATGATAAATAAAATTGAATCTGAATGGGAAATATAAGATGCAGGAAGCAGAGTTGAGTAAACAGTATTAAGCATACCGTTAGCACTAAATAAGCATAAACCAAGTATGTATATTCAGGGTTGATTTCCTTTAGGATTGACTGGTTTGTTCTCCTTGCAGCCCAAGGAAGGGACTCTCAAGAGTCTTCTCCAGAACCATAATTCTAAAGCATCAATTCTTCAGCATTCAGCCTTCTTTATGGTCCAACTCTCACAGCAAGGAGATCAAACCATAGTTTGATTGTTGCAGAGTCCTACGTGCTTCACAATATTTATGTAGAAAACAGAGATGATCAATTTTAAACTTATTAAATATAGGACGCATGTTTAAAACTGAAGAGCAATCTCTAAGCTAGAGTATATAACTTCCAATTTTAAAAAGAGGAAAGAGAAAAAATTCCCATTTAATAGAAATCAGGAAAAGAGGCAAAAAAGAAGCCAAGGAATGGCACCTAGTGGTGCAAATGAATATCTAGAGCTGGATATATTAACATGGGCAGATCACATAACATATAACATTCAGAATAAAGAGAAAGTTGACAAAGCTCAGTAAGATTCTAACTTCCTGTAACACATGATATCATGGTATGTATTGTTCATGAATATGTACAAATGCATAAATACAATTGTGAAGTTCTAATGCTATTACACAGAGAAGGCAATGGCACCCCATTCCAGTACTCTTGCCTGGAAAATCCCATGGATGGAGGAGCCTGGTAGGCTGCAGTCCATGGGGTCGCTAAGAGTGGGGCACGACTGAGTGACTTCACTTTCACTTTTCACTTTCATGCATTGGAGAAGGAAATGGCAACCCACTCCAGTGTTCTTGCCTGGAGAATCCCAGGGATGGGCGAGCCTGGTGGGCATGCAACTTAGCACCACATGCATAGAAATATTAGCTCTGGATACCTCTCTCCCATGAACCTCTCTAAGGTCCTTTGACTCTAGACCACATTCTGTACCTCTCTCTTGTGCTCAGAGCTCCATGCACTTACCCTATGGAGCACTTACTGTATGATGACTTAGGAGGTGTTCTCCAGGGACAGAGACTGAGATAGATAGGGGTTTGGTTTCATGTGATCTACATAGGGAGGATAAGCAAAGTGAAAGAGCCAAGCACATATATGATCTGAGGCACAGCTTCACACTGACCTGATCCACAGGCCAGGACTCTGGAGCAACAGCCACACCTCAGTGTTGTCTCTCCTCAGCATTCATTTGGCTGGGGGTTGATCACTCATGCGAGTGGGTGGCTTCAGGCAGCCAAGTGTCATTCTCTCAACATGGAGTGTGAACCCTGCCAGTGGACACTTACTGCAAGTAGAGCTCAGTGCACTGACCTTGTAAATGGCACCCGGGTCAGCCTCTATGACACCCACGTTATCCTTTCTACATTTCTAGCGTATGAGCTCCTTAAATCAAGGACTGTGTCCTACAAGTATCCTGGCCTCCAGGCCTAGATCAGTGCCTATGTAGTTAGAATCTACCACGCATTTAGTGAACTGAAATGAACCCAGAAGAAAATGATCCAGCAATGCAAAAAGGTGCAAGTCAATAGGAAAAAGCCAAAAGTCTGTTTTGGCTTCTACATTCCTGAATCCATCAGTGGAGTGCTGTCTTATTGACTTTCTGATAAATATACCTGTACACATGCATCTATTCATCAGACATTTATTCAGAATGTAATATGTGCCAGGTTCTAGAGATTAGAAACTGTATATATTATGCTCATGTCATCAAGGAGGTTACCTTATAGTCAAATGAGTAAGGCAGTCAATTCCTATCAATTTATAGTCATGGAAGTCTCAGCTTCTGGTGTCTGTGGAACATTCCATGCTGAATAATTGATGTTAACTGTCCATAAGCCCTTATAATTCAGAAAGGGAAACAGGAATGCGCATAAACAAATTTGGTATCAGATAAGCTGCTGTAGGTTTTCCCTGTCGTCAGGTATGGATGCGACAGGTATGGTATTGGACTGTGAAGAAGGCTGAGCGCCGAAGAATTGATGCTTTTGAACTGTGGTGTTGGAGAAGACTTTTGAGAGTCCCTTGGACTGCAAGGAGATCCAACCAGTCCATTCTGAAGGAGATCAGCCCTGGGATTTCTTTGGAAGGAATGATGCTGAAGCTGAAACTCCAGAACTTTGGCCATCTCATGCGAAGAGTTGACTCATTGGAAAAGACTCTGATGCTGGGAGGGATTGAGGGCAGGAGGAGAAGGGGATGACAGAGGACGAGATGGCTGGATGGCATCACAGATTCGATGGATGTGAGTCTGAGTGACCTCCGGGAGTTGGTGATGGACAGGGAGGCCTGGCATGCTGTGATTCATGGGGTCGCAAATAGTCGGACACGACTGAGCAACTAAACTAACTAATTAACTAACTAAGCTGCTGTAAGGGGCTTCCCTGGTGGCTCAGATGGTAAAGAATCCACCTGCAGTGTGAGAGACCTGGGTTCAGTCCTTGAGTTGGGACGATCCCCTGGGGAGGGCATGGCAACCCACTCCAGTATTCTTGCCTGGAGAATCCCCATGGACAGAGGATCCTGGTGGGCTACAGTCCATGGGGTCGCAAAGAGTTGGACACGACTGAGTGACTAACACTTTCACTTTTCACTTCAAGCAGCTGTGAATGCAGTAACTTGAGTTTGACTATGTGATATATGTTCAATATGATATATAATTCATTCATTCATTCAATTATTCATTTGTTCATCATTCTTTTGAGCCAATATTTAACAAGGGACTGTGTGTACTAAACCCTGAGAGGCACCGGGTATAAAGTGTTAAACAAGATAGCATGGTTCACAAATTTACAGACTGTAGACTAGCAGGAAAGGCAAATATTCGAAAGTTACTTGTAAATAAAGAAATCATGGCAAGCTGCAGTAAGTCTACGATTGAAGAAAACCTAGTGCTACGAAGCAAGGTAATGGAGGATGACCTGATACAGTCTTAGGGGTTATGAAAATCGCCTCAAAAGAATTAATGCTTTTATCTGGTATGAACAAAGAATTAGGACAAGCAAGGAGTAATGGAAAGCATATTTCACACATAGGGAGAAGAATCACAAAGTCTCTAATGCTGGCTGGCAGATAGCACAGGAGTTGGAGAACGGCTTGTGTGGGGTCAGAGGGGCCAGATGATGAATTTACAGGTCTCCTTAGGATATATGAATCTCATTCCAAACATAAAGAGAGGCCACTGGAAAGTTTAAGCAGAGGGTTGATATCATACAATCTGTGTTTTTAAAAAGATTAATCTACTAGAGTGGAGAGTGGACTAGCGGCAAACAGGAATGCACCTAAGGAGGAAAGACGAACAATTGTCCAGCACTGAGATAACAGTGGCTTGAAGTAGTAGGTATGACAGGTTCAATGCATATATTGAGGGTTGGATGGATGGGCAAAGCTGGGAGACAGATTGACTAGGACGGGTGGAGGAGGACAAGACAGAAGAAGAATTCCAGATTTCAGGTTTAAGCAATTCTAGATGGCAGGACTATTATCTGAGATGTAGAAGGGTGGAGTAGAGACTGTTGTTCAGTTACTAAGTTGTGTCAGATTCTTTGCAACTTCATGGACTGCAGTATCCCAGGTTCCCCTGTCCATTACTATCTCCTAGAATTTGCTCAAATTCATGTCCATTGAGTCAGTGATGCTGTCTAACCATCTCATCCTCTGCTGCCTCCTTCTCCTTTTGCCTTCAATCTTTCCCAGCTTCAGGGTCTTTTCAAATTGCCGACTAATACAACTCAGGAAGGCTTCCAGGGATAGACGCTATCTGAATGACAGGGGTTATAAAGAAGGATGTTAAAGAAGATGAATATAGAGAAAGAGGGTTGTTTTAAGCAGAGAACAATGTGGACAGAAGCCTGAGGATGAAAGAGTGCATGGTCTGGAGGATGGCGGTGAAGGAGTATGACAGTAGATAACTAACAGGAACCTGCTGCAGAGCACGGGGAACTTTACTCAGTGCTCTGTAATGGCCTATGTGGGAAAAGAATCTAAAAAGAGTGGACATACGTCTGTGTATAATTGATTCACTTTGTTGTACGCCTGAAACTAATACAACATTGTAAATCAACAATACTCTGGTACAAATTCAAAACAAAACAAAAAGTATGACATTGGTATGCAAAATGACAAGCAGATGTTGCTATCAGGATACAAAATTGAAAAGTTAAGTAGTTATGAGATATCAAAATCTTTGAAATTAAAAGGGGAAAAGATAATCTTTAAAGGTTTTTAGACACTGAAATAACATGTTCAGACCTGCATGGTTTTTTTTTGTTGTTGTTTGTTTTTAGTTTTATTTTAGGAAGATCTCCAGAATTTCTAGAGCTCTAAAAGGGAGGAAAAAAAAAAATAGCTGGTGTTGGAGAAAGAGACACTTTGGGAAAATTGAAATACATGCAATCTTTTTTTAGCATCTCTAACAGATCAGTTTAAGAATATGAGCATGCATTATGTATAATTTGGGTTGTTTTTAAAAGGATCATGTTTCATGTTTGTTATATATAGAGCTGCTAAGGCTTGTACAATTCTTGGAATAGATTTTATCTTCCCATTAGGATGGAGGTGGGGGGGTGTGTGGTGGCTACCCATGGGTCAACAATATTGCCCTGTCAAATCTTGTCATTTCCAACCTAAATTTTCATCTCTTTTATAATTCAAAACAGAAAGGCTGGCTTTGTTTTTGTGTTTGGATGGCCTACTTTATCAACCACTCAAGTGTTCTTTGGATAAGAAGCAAAGGAAAGAAAAATACGCCTGGGAAATTATGAAACACCATATACTATTCATGGTGTGGAATTACAAAAAAATACATTTCCTATTTATGCCTTCCTGGTACTTTATTTATTAAAAAACAAAAAAATCAAAACCGTGTCCTTGACCAGGAGTCAGTAAACTTTTTCTGTGAAGGGCCCGATAATAAATATCTTAGGCTTTGTGGACTCTGATCTCTGCTGCAACTCTCTAACTCTGCCTCTAGCACAAAGGCAGCCATAGATGGTACATAAAAAAGGAGCATGGCTGCTTTACACAACTTTGTTCACAAAAACAGGTGTTGAGCCATATGTGCTGACCTTTGCCAGAGACTCGCAAATCTGACATCATAAGGATTTTATTTGCTGCTCTTTAAACATGTCTGTTTCTGCCTTTGTATATCATGCATAGTTCATAGAGTATCACTATGTTTCCTTTGTTACTTAAAAGGTTGCTCAGTGCAATCCACTCATATTTTGGGGTCCGAAAATAGTGAGCCCCAGATATGATAGTCCTTTGTCTCAAGCGAAGTTATGAAAATTTGTCTTCAAATTCAAACTTACTTTTGTGTCCCCTATTTTTGATTTGTCTTGAGTTAATGTTTTTCAACTTCTTGCTTGATTACTAATAAAATTTGCTTCTCAGGCAAAATTCTCACCCACCCTAAGAGAGTAGGGAAGAGAAGCATGCTGCAGCAGAAAGAAACGAACAGGGAGACCAAGGATGATGATGCCATTTACATTTTGGTAGGAATTTTAGGCTGGGTTTCTCCACAAGGAGATGGGGGGGGGCAGGATTTTAAAGAAAATAGTCTATCTGAGAGGCAATCCTCGAAAACAAATGGAAGAAATGAGCAGTAAAAAAGGAAGTCCCATCTGGAATGTTATCCTATGGGCAAAATGACACTCAGTCCTTCTAGGGAGCCTTTTAGAGTCTGTAGAACACACCTCACAACTGTCCCTCTGAAAAGCCAGAAAGCTGAGGTATTCCTTCATCCCTTCCCTGGTAGCTGAGGCAGTAGATAATCCGCCCGCCATGTAGGAGTCTCGTGGGTTCGATCCCTAAATCGGGGAGATTCCCCTGAAGGAGGAAAGGGCATTGGGCAATGTATTCCAGTATTATTTTCCATAGACAAAAAGAGACTGGTGGGCTATAGTTCTTGGGGTCACAAAGAATCGGACATGACTGAACACACATAAACAGGTGCTAGAGGCAGAAAGTGACAGCGTATACAGAAACTGTCCACTGAACCTCCAGGCGACCTCTGATGGGGATCAAGGAGATATGGGTGAACACCAAGAGTATATGCCATAGACACGGATGACCAAGTCTCCACTGCACGCATGGTGCTATTTTACCAGACTCACACCCATTATTTATTCTGTTTTTATCCCCACTTAACACTATGGTCAATCGTAGAGCTAAAGGAGAGTCTGGGGCCAATCTCCAGGAATGGGCTTTAAATTAGAACATTCCTCTAATTTTTCCAAGCCCTCTCTCTTCCCAGTATATCAGAATCCACTCTTAACACTAATAACTTCACCTTGCAGCCATGCAGGCATGGTACAATTTTAGCAGGAAAGAAATCAAAGCAACACAGTCACAATCCACTCAATCATCCCCAGCCTGTCACTAACCTGCAAGGAATATAGATGCAGGGTTTACTAGGTAACCATCCATAGGTGGTGTGGTTCACAAGTCTGATGATGGCTGTTTTAACAGCCATGGGGAAATTTTCTTGGTTTGGAAACTTAAGAGACACACACCCAGGAAGAGAGGGAGAAAAAGTGTTTTGATAGAAATATTAGGTGCTTTATAAATGTTAGCTCACGGTATTGAATATCATGGTAATCAAAATCTATGCCCCAACCAGTAACGCTGAAAAAGCTAAAGTTGAACAGTTCTATGAAGACTTACAAGACCTTCTAGAACTAACACCCCCTAAAGATGTTCTTTTCATTATAAGGGAGTGGAATGCAAAAGAAGGAAGTCAAGAAAAACTTGGCAAGTTTGGCCTTAGAGTACAGAATGAAACAGGGCAAAGGCTAATAGAGTTTTCCAAGAGAACGCACTAGTCATAGCAAACACCTTCTTCCAATAGCACAAGAGAAGACTCTACACATGGACATCATCAGATGATCGACACCAAAATCAGATTGATTATATTCTTTGCAGCCAAAGACAGAGACGCTCTATACAGTCAGCAAAAACAAGACTAGGAGTTGACTGCAGCTCAGATCATGAACTTCTTATTGCCAAATTCAGACTGAAATTGAAGAAAGTTGGGAAAACCACTAGACCATTCAGGTATGACCTAAATCAAATCCCTTATGATTATACAGTGGAAGTGAGAAATAGATTTAAAGGACTAGATCTAATAGACAGAGTGCCTGATGAACTATGGAATGAGGTTCGTGACATTGTACAGGAGACAGGGATTAAGACCATCCCCATGGAAAAGAAATGCAAAAAAGCAAAATGGCTGTCTGAGGCAGCCTTGCAAATAGCTGTGAAAAGAAGGGAAGTGAAAAGCAAAGGAGAAAAGGAAAGATATACCCATTTGAATGCAGAGTTCCAAATAATAGCAAGGAGAGATAAGAAAGCCTTCCTCAGCGACCAATGCAAAGAAATAGAGGAAAACAACAGAATGGGAAAGACTAGAGATCTCTTCAAGAAAATTAGACATACCAAGCGAATATTTCATGCAAAGATGGGCTCAATAAAGGATAGAAATGGTAGGGACCTAACAGAAGCAGAAGATATTAAGAAGAGGTGGCAAGAATACACAGAAGAACTGCACAAAAAGATCTTCATGACCCAGATAATCCTGATGGTATGATCACTCACCTAGAGCCAGACATCCTGGAATGTGAAGTCAAGTGGGCATCATTACAAACAAAGCTAGTGGAGGTGATGGAATTCCAGTTGAGCTATTTCAAATCCTGAAAGATGATGCTGTGAAAGTGCTGCACTCAATATGCCAGCAAATTTGGAAAACTCAGCAGTGGCCACAGGACTGGAAAAGGTCAGTTTTCATTCCAATCCCAAAGAAAGACAATGCCAAAGAATGTTCAAACTACTGCAGAATTGCACTCATCTCACATGCTAGTAAAATAATGCTTAAAATTCTCCAAGCCAGGCTTCAGCAATATGTGAACTGTGAACTTCCATATGTTCAAGCTGGTTTTAGAAAAGGCAGAGGAACCAGACATCAAATTGCCAACATCCGCTGGATCATGGAAAAAGCAAGAGAGTTCCAGAAAAGCATCTATTTCTGCTTTATTGACTATGCCAAAGCCTTTGACTGTGTAGATCACAATAAACTGTGGAAAATTCTGAAAGAGATGGGAATACCAGACCACCTGACCTGCCTCTTGAGAAATTTGTATGCAGGTTAGGAAGCAACAGTTAGAACTGGACATGGACCAACAGACTGGTTCCAAATAGGAAAAGGAGTACGTCAAGGCTGTATATTGTCACCCTGCTTATTTAACTTCTATGCAGAGTACATCATAAGAAACGCTAGATTGGAAGAAGCATAAGCTGGAATCAAGATTGCCGGGAGAAATATCAATAACCTCAGATATGCAGATGTCACCACCCTTACGGCAGAAAGTGAAGAAGAACTAAAGAGCTTCTTGATGAAAGTGAAAGAGGAGAGTGAAAAAGTTGGCTTAAAGCTCAACATTCAGAAAATGAAGATCATGGCATCTGGTCCCATCACTTCATGGCAAATAGATGGTGAAACAGTGGAAACAGTGACTGACTTTATTTTTCTGGGCTCCAAAATTACTGCAGAGGGTGATTGTAGCCATGAAATTAAAAGATGCTAACTCCTTGGAAGTAAAGTTATGACCAACCTAGAAAGCATATTGAAAAGCAGAGACAGTACTTTGTCAACAAAGGTCCGTCTAGTCAAGGTTATGGTTTTTCCAGTGGTCATGTATGAATGTGAGAGTTGGACTATAAAGAAAGCTGAGTGCAGAAGAATTGATGCTTTTGAACTGTGGTGTTGGAGAAGACTCTTGAGAGTCCCTTGGACTGCAAGGAGATCCAACCAGTCCATACAAAAGGAAATCAGTCCTGAACATTCATTGGAAGGACTGATGTTGAAGCTGAAACTCCAATACTTTGGCCACCTGATGCGAAGAACTAACTCATTTGAGAAGACCCTGATGCTGTGAAAGATTGAGGGCAGGGGGAGAAGGGGATAACAGAGGATGGGATGGTTGGATGGCATCACTGACTCAATGGACATGAGTTTGAGTAAACTCCAGGAGTTGGTGATGGACAGGGAGGCCTGGCATGCTGCGGTTCATGGGGTCGCAAAGAGTTGGATGTGACTGGGTGACTAAACTGAACTGAATTGTTAGCTGGTATCCTTATCATAGATACCTGGGAAAAAAAAGAAAGAACTGACTAGCTTTTAACATGCTTCCCTGTTTTGAGGTAAAGAATCTGCCTGCCAATGTAGGAGACACAGGAGATGCAAGAGACGTGTGTTTGATCCCTGTGTCAGAAAGATTCCCTGGAGAAGGAAATGGCAACCCACTCCAGTTTTCTTGTCCTGGAGAATCCCATGGACAGAAGAGCCTGTGGGTACAGGTCATAGAGTTGCAAGAGTCGGACATGACTGAGCACACACGCTGTCTCCCTGGTTTAGACCCATCTTTCTGAGTTGGAGTAAGCAAGGCACTGATTTAATAATAGCACAAGGGCTAACGTATGGGAAAGACATGAAACCTGGTTTCTGTGTTCCTCTGGAGGGCAGAGCCAGAACTGATGGTGGAAAAAAATGTCTAAGAAATGATTGAACTCAATATGAGGGATAACTTTCTGGAAGTTAGCACTATCTAGTAGTAAAGCTCAGCTGTCTTGTGAAGTAGTGAGCTCCCCACCAGTGGAGGGGCTGGCTCCTCACGTGTCGCAGCAAGAATACTGGGAGAGCTGTGGCCTTAAGTGAATGCAAGGAAGAGATATAACCCCCCTGGTTTCTTTGCAATAACAGTCTCTTGAATCTGATAGCCTGGGCTTAATCTTGGCTCTGTTATTCTTATCTGCTCTGAGCTCTAGTCTTCAAATATGTTAAAATGGGGGTAATGATAATGTCTTCACACTTTTCATGGGGTTCTCAAGGCAAGAATACTGAAGTAGTTTACAATTCCCTTCTCCAGTGGACTACTGGTTCCAAATTGGGAAAGGAGTACCTCAAGGCTGTATATTGTCATCCTGCTTATTTAACTTCTATGCAGAGTACATCACAAGAAATGCCAGGCTGGATGAAACACAAGCTGGAATCCAGATTGTTGGGAGAAATATCAATAGCCTCAGATATGCATATGACACCACCCTTATAGCAGAAAGTGAAGAATAACTAAAAGCCTCTTGATGAAAGTAAAAGAGGAGAGTGAAAAAGTTGGCTTAACACTCAACATTCAGAAAACTAAGATCATGGCATCTGGTCCCATCACTTCATGGTAAATAGATGGGGAAACAATTTCCTTCTCCAGGGGATCTTTCTGACACAGGGATCAAACACATGTCTCTTGCATCTCCTGTGTCTCTTACATTGGCAGGCAGATTCTTTACCTCAAAACAGGGAAGCATGTTAAAAGCTAGTCAGTTCTTTCTCCAAAATTACTGCAGATGGTGACTGTAGCCTTGAAATTAAAAGATGCTTGCTCCTTGGAAGAAAAGTTATGATAAACCTAGACAACATATTAAAAAGCAGAGAGATTACTTTGCCCACAAAGGTCTGTCTAGTCAAAGCTATGGTTTTTCCAGTAGTCATGTATGGATGTGAGAGTTGGATTATAAAGAAAGGTGACCACCGAGGAATTGATACTTTTGAACTGTGGTGTTGGAGAAGACTCTTGAGAGTCCCTTGGACTGCAAGGAGATCCAACCAGTCAGTCTTAGAGGAAATCAGTCCTGCATATTCATTGGAAGGACTAATGCTGAAGCTGAAACTCCAATATTTTGGCTACCTGATGTGAAGAACTGACTCATTGGAAAAGACCCTGATGCTGGGAAATGTTGAAGGCAGGAGGAGAAGGGAATGACAGAGGATGAGATGGTTGGATGGCATCACTGACGCGATGGACATGAGTTTGAATAAGCTCCAGGAGTTAGTGATGGACAGTGAGGCCTGGAGTACTGCAGTCCATGGAGTTGCAAAGAGTTGGACACAACTGAGCGACTGAACTGAACTAAACTGAATGATGGTGTATTTTAATAGGTTTGTTCTGTGAATCTTTTAAGATTATGTATCTAAAGTGCTTAGCACAGATCTAGCTATTGCATTGTTGTTTAGTCTCTAGGTTGTGTCCAACTCTTTGAGACCCCATGGACTGTAGCCCACCAAGCTCCTGTGTCCATGGGACTTTTCAATCAGAGATACTGGAGTGGGTTGCCATTTCCTTCTCCAGGGGATCTTCCTGACCCAGGGATTAAATGGGCATCTCCTGAGTCTCCTGCATTGGCAGGAGGGTTCTTTACCACTGACCTACCAGGGAAGCCCCAGGTCTAGCTATAATGCTCATTTAATTGATATTGCTGTTTGTCATTATAAGGGATTCTAATAGCATAGGGATTTACATAGAAATTCTCTTGGTAAATACATCCAGAGCACTCTGTTTGTCTCAGAAGTGGATATGCTGGATTCTACTCCACAAAGTGCTCCAAGAATACATGTGTTTGTGTACAGGGATTTCCTAAGGATTAATGAGTCTGGAGAATTCTGCTAGCCTGAGTCATAGGGGATGGTATTCTGCTGAAGCCCAGAAGCTCTGCCTGGGAGAGAGTTGTTCTTGTTGGTAATGGAAATAGGTGAGACACATTGTCCTATGCCATTTCTAGAAGGGTAGCAAGAGGCACAGTAAACTCCAGAAGACTATAAGCAATCTGACAAGTTGTACAGGTTTATCTAAGAAAATTAAATGAGTACTAAGTCAGCCTACAAGGGGAAGAAGACTCAAATAGGTGTCAACCTCCATAGGGTTTGTTTGTCCCAGGCTCATAGAAACAGTAATTGAGAAAAAGAAAAATAAATGAACTGCAGAGAACAATAATTTGTTGAGTGCTTACTAAATACTAGGCCCTGCCCTAGATACTTCATGTGCATTGAAGTATTTAATCTCTTCACTAGGCTTATGATATAGGTATGGCTATTATTAATACTGTTCTACCATTATAGTAGAAACTGGAGTTTGGGAGGTGAAACTACATACCTGGGGTCAAAAGGTGCACAGGTGAGAGAATTCTGTTTACCCAGAAGGAGAAGATGGGTGGAGAATCTTTCACTTGCTAGCCATTTTCCCTAAGCCAGAAGGCTCTTGACGGTGGTTTCTAAGCTCTGCGGGCCAACAGCTGAGCATTCTGGGCTTGAGATGTGTTTCACGACTTCTACTTCTCTGCTGTAACCAGGAATACCAACCTGTTGGTAAAACTGCTTTGAGATGAATAGTATGAAATGGGGAATGAGGATTGAGGACAGAAGTGGCAGTTGCCATGGAAATGCAGGGGTTTTTGTAGAGCCCAGTGTTGGGCGATGACAGTCATAAAGGTGTGTGAAATGAGCATGTTCTCCTGCGATGGTAAATAAAGATGGGACGATGACAAGGAAGACTCCTTCTCCAGAAGCAGTGGTTGGATGGTTTGACCCACATGGGGCACAGAAATAGTCTCGTATTTATAAGCCCAAATTCTATGTGATTTCCTAGCTGTGTGATCTTAGGTCATCTAAACTCTCTTGGTTTCAACTTCGTTTAGATAATACTATCTCCTTTGTAGGACTGCTGTCCATATTAAATGAGTTAATAATGCAAAGTATCAAAGATTGCCAGATATTTCAGACTGTTAATAGTATCTGACCCCCTGTGTGACCTTGGATTTCTTCTTCTACCTGTCTCGAGTGAGGTTCATTCAACATGAAAAACAGGCCAGAAATCAGCTTCATTCTAGACTTGGCAGCAGAGTAAAGGTGGAAATTATTACCTCTGCCAATCTCAGCGAGGTCTGACCTTGTGGAAAATCAAACAAACAGAATCTTATTTTCAATCCCCACAGGAATAAGCATGTGTAGGGGTCACACTTGCTCTGCCAATTATTGGTCTTCTTTCATGGACATTTTAAAAAATATATTTTGCTGATGAAACAAAGCCCACAGGTGTCTGGCAGAAAAGCAGAAAGCAGAAGGGGGCTTCTACTCTCTCCTCCCTGATTACTAATGCTCATCTGGGCCTGCTGATGAGAAAGTAGTATCAGTATTAGAAGGCTGGCAGCTGCAGCGTAGTGATGCCTAGGGCTTTCTAGAATATTTCAGCCCCTGACTTATAAGCAGAAACCTCTTCAAAAGTAAGACTGGACACCAGGAGAAAAGCACACTGTGGTTGTGTCAGAGTTTCTCTGTGATGTCTGATGGTTCTAAATGCATTGGCTGGCATGTGATACCTGCTCAGATCATTCACATCTTTACCCAACCATCCATCCTGCCTCTTCCCCAACCCCCCTCTCAAAAAACAAAACAAAACAGAAATGCCCTCTTGCTAATATAAAATCAGTAAGCTTTCCCTAGATGGATCCTAGAGGAACCATCCTGAGGAGACTTGAACAAATGACTGTGTCCTTGGGGTTTCTGTTTTTTTTTTTTTCCACTATAAAAGGAGGACAGTGTTACTTACCTTAAAGACCATTATAAGCATAGAGGCTTCCTACCAACTTATAAATGAATGGGTATGTATCTGGCATTATTCTGAGGGCAGCGGCTGGGGTGAATAAGACAAAATTGCTCTCAAGGCAATGTTCTTACAGGGAAGTCAGACAATAAATTTATAAGCAAATAAGATAGTTTCAGCTACTGACATGAGGAACGAAGAAGATAAAACCGTGTAACGTGATGTAGAAAGACACGTGGTCCTCCGTTCGCGAAGTGATGAGAGGAGGTCTTTGAAGCAGTGACCCTAGCGTGGACACATGAATGACAAGCGGATGTCAGTTCTGCAAGTATCTAAGGGCAGGAAATTGTTGGAAGAAGAAATAAATGGAAAAGCCAACAGACGGGAGCACAATGGGGCTTCCCCTGTGGCTCAGCTGGTAAAGAATCCGCCTGCAATGCAGGAGACCTGGCTTCCATCCCTGGGCTGGGAAGACTCCCTGGAGAAGGGAACAGCTATCCACTCCAGTATTCTTGCCTGGATAATTCTATGGACAGAGGAGCTTGGCACAATGTGAGATGTTTGAAGGTTGTGGCTGGCAGTTAGTGAACAAAGGAAATATTGGAGAGAGATGAGAGAGCTGAACAGCTTTTTAGTCACAGTAACTCTCAGCTGACTCTCAGTTCCAGAGCTAAAATCTCAGTGAAGAGAATTCTGGTTAAGCTTGAGTGAAGTGTGTACTGCTCAACCCTTCTGCTAATTCTAGCTGGAGGGTCAGGCTTATAGCAGAACTTGGTAGCTCCAATGGAATCATATGGATGGAGTGAGGGGAGAATGCAGTTCCCAGAAAAAGAAAAAAAAAAAAAAGAGAGAGAGAGAGAGTACTGTTCCCAAAATGAAAGCAGAATGGCTGGTACTTAAAGTGAGTCATTCATGAATCAACCCAGGTTCTATAGTTCCAAAAAATTTGATAGTTTTGGCTACCTTTCTCTTGGGGTAGGTTGAACAAGTCATCCTATGTGCAACTTTGGGAGAGGAACCATGCTGCAAAGACAGAGAAGTCTTATCTAAGGATACATAAGTTATAAAAGACTAAACAAGATAGGTCGGTTTGAGCTTGAAATCCTAAGACACCATTCTCTATCCTTGTTCACTTATCTGTTCATGTTTATTGTCTATCTATTATATTCTAATAGCAGTTGTCCTTTAAAAAAATCTTTCAAAGAACTTTGGATAAAACCAAATTTCTATGAAGACCTACAAGACATTCTAGAACTAACACCCAAAATTCAGGTCCTTTTAATCATAGGGGCTTGGAATGCAAAAGTAGGAAATCAAGAGACACCTGGAGTAACAGGCAAGTTTGGCCTTGGAGTACAAAATGAAGCAGGGCAAAGGCTAACAGAGTTTTGCCAAGACAATGCACTGGTCATAGCAAACACCCTCTTCCAACAACACAAGAGATGACTCCAAACATGGAGATCACCAGATGGTCAATACCCAAATCAGATTGATTATATTCTTTGCAGCCAAAAATGGAGGAACTCTATTCAGCCAGCAAAACAAGACCAGGAGCTGACTGTGACTCAGATCATGAAGTCCTTATTGCTAAATTCAGACTTAAATTGAAGAAAGTAGGGAAAACCATTAGACCATTTAGGTATGACCTAAATGAAACCCCTTATGATTATACAGTGGAAGTGACAAATAGATTGAAAGGATTAGATCTGATACATAGAGTGCCTGAAGAACTATGGATGGAGGTTGGTAACATTGTACAGTAGATGATAATCAAAGTTATTCCCAAGAAAAATAAATGCAAAAAGGCAAAATGGTTGTCTGAGGTGGCCTTAAAAATAGCTGAGAAAAGAAGATAAGTGAAAGATAAAGGAGAAAAGGAAAGATATATCCATCTGAATGCAGAGTTCCAAAGAATATCAAGGGGAATAAGAAAGCCTCCCTAAGTGATCAATGCAAAGAAATAGAGGAAAACAATATAATGAGAAACTCTAGAGATCATTTCAAGAAAATTAGATATACTAAGGATATATTTCATGCAAAGATGGGCCCAAGAAAGAACAGAAATGGTATGGACCTAATAGAAGCAAAAGATATTAAGAAGAGGTGGTAAGAATACACAGAAGAACTATACAAAAAAGATCTTAATGACCAAGATAACCATGATGGTGTGACCGCTCACCTAGAGCCAGACATCCTGGAGTGCAAAGTCAAGTCGCCTTAGGAAGCATCACTACAAACAGAGCTAGTAGAAATGATGGAATTCCAGTTGAGCTACTTCAAATCCTAAAAGATGATGCTGTGAAAGTGCTGCACTCAATATGCCAGCAAATTTGGAAAACTCATCAGTGGCCCAGGACTGGAAAAGGTCAGTTTTCATTCTAATCCCAAAGAAAGGCAATGCCAAAGAATGTTTAAACCAATGCACAATTGCACTCATCTCACACGCTTGCAAAGTAATGCTCAAAATTCTCCAGGCTAGGTTTCAACAGTACGTGAACCAAGAATTTCAAGATGTTCCAGCTGGATTTAGAAAAGGCAGAGGAACCAGAGATCAAATTGCCAACTTCTGTTGGATCATAGAAAAAACAAGAGAATTCCAGAAAAACATCTACTTCTGTTTCATTGACCATGCTAAAGCCTTTGATTGTGGGGATCACAACAAACTGTGGAAAATTCTTCAAGAGATGGGAATACCAGACCACTTGACCTGCCTCCTGAGAAATCTGTGTGCAGGTGAAGAGGCAACAGTTAGAACTGGACATGGAAAAATGAACTGGTTCAAAATTGGGAAAGGAATATGTCAAAGCTCTATATTATCACCTGCTTATTTAACTTATATACAGAGTACTTCAGGCAAAATGCTGGGCTGAATGCAACACAAGCTGGAATTAAGATTACAGGGAAAATGTCAATAACCTCAGATATGCAGATGACACCATGCCTACATCAGAAAGCGAAGAGGAATTAAAGAGCCTCTTGATGAAAGTGAAAGAGGAGAGTGAAAAAGGTGGCTTAAAACTCAATAGTCAAAAAGCAAAGATCATGGCATCCACTCCCATCACTTCATGGCATATAGTTGGGGAAACAACAGAAACAGTGAGACTTTATTTTCTTGGGCTCCCAAATCACTGCAGACTGTGACTCCAGCCATGAAATTGAAAGACACTTCTTGGAAGAAAAGCTACGACCAACCTAGGAAGCATATTAAAAAGCAAAGACATTACTGTTGTGACAAATGTCCATATAGTCAAAACTATGGTTTTTCCAGTAGTCATATGTGAATGTGAGAGTTAGACCATAAAGAAAGCTGAGCACTGAAGAATTGATGCTTTTGAACTGTGGTGTTGGAGAAGATTCTTGAGAGTTTCTTGGACTCTCAAGGAGATCAAACCAGTCAATCTTCAAGGTAATCAGTTCTGAATATTCATTGGAAGGACTGATGCTGAAGGTGAAGCTCCAAAACTTTGGCCACCTGATATGAAGAACCAACTCATTGGAAAAGACCCTGATACTTGGAAAGATTGAAGGCAGGAAGAGAAGGGGACGACAGAGGATGAGATGGTTGAATGGCATTGCTGACTCAATGTACATGAGCTTTAAGAAGCTCTAGGAGTTGGTGACCCCACCCCAGTACTTTTGCCTGGAAAATCCCATGGACGGAGGAGCCTGGTAGGCTCCAGTCCGTGGGGTCGCTAAGAGTCGGACACGACTGAGCGACTTCACTTTCACTTTTCACTTTCATGCATTGGAGAAGGAAATGGCAACCCACTCCAGTGTTCTTGCCTGGAGAATCCCAGGGACAGGGGAGCCTGGTGAGCTTCCGTCTATGGGGTCGCACAGAGTCGGACACGACTGAAGCGACTTAGCTGCAGCAGCAGCAGAAGGAGTTGGTGATGGAGAGAGAAGCCTGGTGTGCTGCAATCCATGGGGTTCCAGAGTCAGACCCAATTAAGCGACCGAAATGAACTGAACTAAACTTCTATCTTTGGACATTCTTAGCATTAAAAAAAAATTCTCAAAGCACAACATTTGCTAAAATTTCTTCAAACATTGAGCTTGATTTTTACTATGTGCAATGCTATACTAAGTGTCTTTTAGTTATTTCTATTCATTCAAAAATTATATATCAAATGTCTGCTATAAGGTATAATGGAAATAACAAGGAGTTGAAATCAAAACATCTGGTTTAATTCCAACTTCTGCTAGGTCATGGTAGGCAAATCATGTATTATCTGTATGCTGGGTTCCTCATCCTTTACCTATAAAATTAGGAGAGTTAGATTAAATGAGACTAAAGTCTCTCCCTGCTCGGATAGTCAGTAATTGTATTTCTATTCTCCAACGCTGTTAAAAGTTACAGACCAGAAGAAATATGCTTCTTGACCTCAAGGAATTCACGTTGCATTTGCAAAAGGAGCATGCACACACACATGCAGGATCATAAATGTGTGATTATATTTTCCTAATTATATACAACCTTGTTCATCTGAAGGTGAGGGTAAGGATGATTTTGTTTGGTTGTGCTATGAGGAACACAGGGACAATGAAAAGCTTTCATGAGTTCCCTTAGGCCATACTGCGTTTAACTGCAATTGCTATGGCCACATGTGTCCATAGTTCAGGATCTCCACAAGTTAACCCATCCTTAGAATAGAATTTAAGCTGTTTGGAAGAGTACAAAATGGACAAACTGAGAACTCATATTTGTATAGAGAGCTTTGTTTGGACATGTTTCGCCCAATCTGCACAGCCTCATGTACACATCATAATGACCAGTATGTTTACATAAATGAGAAAGCTGCAGGGCAGAGCAGCCTGTTCTAAAGTAGAATAATTGGTAGAGCTACTTTTGTCCAACTTTGTAACTATTTGTGTTCATTATTCTGCCCTCACTGGCCTAGTTAAAACATTGTGTTCCTAGACCTGGAGGTTGAAAAGAGACGATTCTTCTGTCTACACTGAAATCCCAATGTTTCATAGCAAAATGGGAGAAAAGAAACCATCCTCATTCCCTTTCCTTCATAATGTAAATATTTTTATTCCCATTTTTTTTTTTTTTTTTTTTTTTTACAATTCAGATAGTTGAGATGGAAAGGAAATAAAAGATACTAAAGAGATTATTCATCCTAGTACATAGTTAGCAACTCACTCACTTGGCATTTGCTACTTGTTGGTAGCATATAAAATATACAAATCCCTTAGCTCCTAGTCTTAGTTTCCTGGAAAAATAGTCCTCACAGACTCATATTCCTCATATTCCTTTAAAATAGAATATGGGCTTCCCTGCTGGCACAGTAGTAAAGCATCTGTCTGCCAGCGCGGGAGACACGCGTTCAGTCCCTGATCCGGGAGGATTCCACAGTAACTGGGCCCATGCGCCACAACTTCTGAGCCTGTGCTCTAGAGCCTGAGAGCCACAGCTACTGAGCCCGCGTGCCTCAGAGCCAGTGCTCCACAACAGGAGCCACCTCAACGAGAAGCCCGCACACCACAACTAGAGAGTAGCCTCCACTAGCTGCAACCAAGGAAAAGCCCGTGCAGCAACAAAGACCCAGCATAGTCATAAAGAAATAAATTAAATTATTTTTTAAAAAATACTACACAGGAGAAAGTATATTTAGAATCCAAATCCCCAGTACCTGTAAGGGTTTAAAAGTTGTGGAGTCTTGGTTGATTTACTTCTTTGAACCTCAACTTTCTAATCTGTGAAATAGAAGTAATTTTGGTATTTTAATAATCAACTACCATTATAAACATCAAATAACCCTTGGATGTGCATTCTAATCTTCCATGGCAGATGCACACATAAGGGAATACTGCTTTGAGAATGAATATTGTATGGATAGTATTCTAGGAAAGCGTATGTGAGAGCTCAAATTCGGTTGTAACTAGATAAAGAAAGCATTGTTCCTGGGAGTCAGATACCAAAGTACAGACCTAGGTTTGTTCTGCAGAATTCTGCTTTGTTACTGTCAACTTTTTGAAATGTAATTTGACCTGTATTCAAGAGACAGTGTAGTTAGATGTTGGAATCAGAATTTGCAAAAGACAAACGGTGATAAAGGAGAGGGATGTGAAGGAAAGAAAAGAAACAAGGATCAAATTGTGATTGTATAGATAAGTGGCCAGGTGAATCAAATCCTTTCCTCAGCAGCTCCCAAGCCGCGTCTGGGTAAACACACACCGTCAGTGGTCAAGGCCACGTGCTCTCCCTTCCCTTGTCCAGGGACTGTCAGTCACAGCTTCTAAGCTCTGACAATGGGGAGGAGTTTAGCAGTCTGTTAGTTGTCACACCCAAGTATCTGTATGCAAAGCTACAGCAGCCATCGGCAGGGTGCAGGGAGAGCTCTAATGATGCCAAACCCCTGCTATGAAAAGAAGCTAGTATTTTACAGCAGTATTTGAGTTTTACTGCCTTTGATATTCCCAAGAAGTCTCCACCCAATTTCAGTATTTTGTAAGACAGCATACATGGGAACTCCTCGGTGATTCAGATGTTAGGGCTCTGCACTTTCTGGCTTCCACTGCCAGGGGTTTGGTCTCTGGTCGGGGAACTTAGATCCCACAAGCTGTGAGATGCAGCAACAAATCAATCAGTCAAACAAACAAAAAGATAGCACATATGGATTTTGGGACAGACCTAGGTTTGTCTGAATAAGTTGCCTTGGGCCAAGTCACTTTTCTGAATATATTTTCCTTCTTTACAAAAACAATCCTCCCCTGCTTGTCTCAAAGAATTATTGTAAAAAGTATAAAGGCTATGTTGTGAAAGAGATTAGTTAATTGTTAAGGTCACCATTAATTCAGTGGCCAAGCCAACATTTGAAATGAGGAATTCTGGCAGTCAGTTGGGTATTCCTTTTCCTGTTTCTTTCAGGGGTCATTTTAATCAAGCAGAAGTCTCAAAGTGAAAAGAAACTGTATTTACATCCAATGGCAGGGTTAGATATATTTTGAGACCACCAGATAATTGGGACTAAAATGCTCCATGGAGAACTGACTGCTTAAAGTTGGGACAAAGACGCTTGCCCCACAGAGGGAAGGAGACAGAACAAGCTTCCAGCTGCCCCTCTGAGCTGTGATTTCCACAGTGCTGCAGATCATTAGGGAGGAAGGAGGACGCAGGTTTAGCCCACAGCTTTTCAATCAAGAGGCTAACTAAGTCCCTACCAGCTAATTTCCACATTGAAGAACTTTTATATTGATGCTGCCCAGACTGTGTGTGGAAAGAACAGTTGTTGCTTTTTCCGCTTATTTCAAAACAGAGGTGGTTTTTCTCAAGTAAAATACAATTAAAGAAAATTTAAAAATGAACTAAAATGTAGACATACAAAATACAAGATCAAATTTTGTTGTGTTAGATTTGACAGAAATAAAATTGCTTTGTCAAATGAACACAAAAGTTTCCAGAGCCTTTCTCTAAATTTGTATACTTGTCTCATCATGGATGGGTTACAAATAGCTTGTGGTTCAGTACCAATTGTGGGGTTCACTTTAAATGTTACTGCTGTGTATCAGAGTGAATCAAGAGCCTCTGAGCACCACTCTGGACTGGGAGTCCTGGGCGAACAGTCAATCACAAGATCATTAACATGGCATATGATTTATACAGGGGGTATGTCTATTGCCTATTTCCTCCCAATGGAATGCCAGCTCCATGCAGGGAGGGATTTTTGTGTGTTTGTAGCCTAGATATCCTCCAGGGCTAAATAGGGACTGCTACATACTAACCACTCAAATAATATTTATATCTGAATAAGTGGGTAGTACAAGAAGGTGTGAGAAGAAGAATAGGGAGAAAAACATCAAAATGAGCCACACACACACACACACACTCACCCACTCATCCACCCAACCACCCACACTCACACTCACACCTCTCACACACCCAACACAAACACACCCACACATCTACCCACCCCACACCCACACACCTAACACACATACACACTCATGCACACATACACACTCATGCACACATATCCAACACCCAGACACACACCCAACACACAAACACACCCACACACCTACCTTCCCTACACTTTCCCAAATGAGGGAAAGTTAATACTGAGAAAATAAGCCAACAAAACCAATCATCACAACATGAATACACCATGAGTCGAATCAATTGTGCAAAGTGTTTGACAAAGATTCATAATAAGAATGTGTAGGTTGATCATAGGAAAAACAACAAAACTTGAATCACACCAGAAATTAGAAAACAAGCAAAAAAAAAAAAAAAAAATGAACCTGAACAATGTGGGCATGAAGAACCAGCCAGAAATTTTGAAAAAGGATACATTTAAACAGAAAATATAGAGAATGGAATGAAGGTTAGTTAAAAAATAAAAATAATGATTTGGAGAGGAGTAAAAAAAGAATCTCACCCAGAACTCTTCAACAGAGAAGCAACTAAAAGGGAAAGAAGAGGGCTATCAAGGATATCTCGAGAAGCTCCAATTTAGACCCTGTTAAAGTTCCAGAAGATGTAATGAAAGAAGAGGGAGGAGAAATTTTTGAAGAGGTAATTACTGAGTTTTAAGGAGCTGAAGAAATACAAGTTCACAGATTGAAGATTCACAGAGGAGAATAAATCATATCAAGTAAACACCTACTCATTGAATGAAATGGTAGAAGAGCAAAGGCAAAAGTACAGTCTTAAAAACTACAAGAAATCAAAGTAAAAATGGCTACAAAGTCATAGAGTTTAGACTGACAAGATTTTCCCCCCATTTTGACAATAATGATGCCCAAAGATCAAAGGGTAATATATAACTGTATTAAAGGAAAATATGTATTATAACCCAGGGTTTATATACAGCTAAACTTTTAGACAAGTCTGAAGGCAAGATAAAGCATTTTTTAGAATGCAAAAGATTGAGAGGTTAAGAGTCCAAGGTTCTTTCAAGAAGAAAAAACACGAGATGTCTTTTATTAATAAGGAAATATTAACCTGAAATAAAAATGTGGGATATAAGAAACAATGTTAAAAGTTAGAAAAACAAAATAATGGAAAGATTTCTATGAGCAAAATTAATAACTGTTTGTTTAAAAATGTAATTCAAACTCTGAAAAATAATTACCACGATGGGTTGGAGTTCAGCTGTAAATAATATGTTCTAAGGTATTTGTTATGTTCAGGAAAACATTAAACTTTTTGAAAACTCTTAGTCAAGGGTAAAAATTGATAATTACAGTCGTCCCTTGGTATCTGTGTGGGACTTTTTCCAGGACTCCTATGAAATCTAAAACCCACAGATGTTCAAGTCTCTCATATAAAATGGCATAGCATTTGCATTTAGCCTATGCACATCCTCCTGTGTACTTTAAATCACTTCTAGATTGTACCTAATACAAAGTAAATGCTATGTAAGTAGTTGTAAATATAACATAAATGTTATATAAACAGTTGACAGCAAGTAACAATTTCAAGTTTTGCTTTTTGGAACTTTCTCAAATTTATTTTACCAAGTAGTTCATGGTCGGTTGCATTTGCAGACATAGAACCCCAGGCCATGGAGGGTGGACTGTATCTATGTATATATAAAAAAATACATTCCTGAAACATCAGAAGGAAATAATAAATATGGAAAATGTATCAAGCCTAACAGAATCAAAAAAAAAAAAAAAAAAGGAAAAGAAAAAAAGAAGGTAGAAAAATGTCTAAATATACCTGTAATCACTATTAGTATATATGAATAAAATTTGCCATTATAAGGTCAATTACCAGAATGGATTTTAAAAAATAAAGTTATATTGTTCCATGAAAGAGAGTCATTTGAAACAAAAATCACACAAGTTCAAAAGGTAAAATAAATGGTATATTATACAAATACTAATGCAATGAGGCATTATAATGAGGCAACATACCAGCAACATCAAATCCAAAGCACAAAAGCATTACTATAGATAAGGAATTATACTGTTGTTGCTTTGTTCTTTAGTCATTAAATTAAGTCCAACTCTTTGCGAACCCATAGACTGTAGCCCACCAGGCCTCTCTGTCCATGGGATTTCCCAGGCAAGAATACTGGAGGGGGTTGCCATTTCCTTCTCCAGGGGATCTTCCGACCCAGGGATTGAACCTGCCTCTCCTGCATTGTCAGGTGGATTCTTTACCTCTGAAGCACCAGGGAAGCCCCCAAAATACACTATTTAATAGTAAAATTAAAAATTACTAAGCAAACAATTTAATGAATGCTGATGCTATCTACATATACTCAAAATATAAGAGCAAAATTGATATCACATTTTTGCAAAATTGGTAAACATACTATCTTTAGGGAGAGGTTTTAAAATATCTTTATCAGAAATTAATAGATTAAAGAGACAAATATAGTTATCAAAAACCCAAGGTTCATCATATGTGTGTGCATTTATAGCTATGTATAAATACACTATACCCAAAAATTGGTAACATAGTTTTTCTAAAATATACTAAGTATACATATCTATCTATCTGCTGTTGCTGCTGCTGCTGCTAAGTCACTTCAGTAGTGTCCAACTCTCTGCAGCCCCTTAGACAGCAGTCCACCAGGCTCCTCTGTCCCTGGGATTCTCCAGGCAAGAATACTGGAGTGGGTTGCCATTTCCTTCTCAAGGGATCTTCTCAATCCAGGGATCAAATCTGGGCCTCCAGGAAACTCATGTTTGTATAACATATATGGTCACAAATAAATTACAAGATATTTTGAAGAAATGATATTAAACAGACTACATTTTCTTTCTGCAACACAAATAATTTAGACATTGACCATAAAGCGGAAGAAGTGTACTTTACATTTGGGAAGATAAGGTATGAGAAACATGTATTTTGACAATCTTATTGGCTGAACATTGGCATCATCCAAGGTGACTATAGGGTTTCCCAGGTGGCTCAGTGGGTAAAGAATCTACCCGCAATGCAGGAGATGCAAGAGACGCAGGTTCGATCCTTGGGTTAGAAAGTTACCCTGGAGGAGGGCATGGCAACCCACTCCAGGATTCTTGCCTGGAGATCCCCATGGACAGAGGAGCCTGGTGGGCAGTCAATAGGGTTGCAAAGAATTGGACACGACTTAAGTGACTGAGCACACACATGCATACATTCAGGGGAACTGTAATAAACAGTAAAGCCTGGATCTCACCCCCAGGGGTTCTGATGAAACTGGTCTCTGAGTATGTAACCTGGGATTCTAATGTGAGGTCACAGCTGAGTCCAGTGGCCCCTCAGTATACACAGGGGATTAGTTCCTGGACACCCCCATTCTCCCCCTGTTCTATGCAGCATAGTTGTTGTTCAGTCACTAAGTCGTATCTGACTCTTTGCAACCCCACAAACTGCAGTATGCCAGGCTTTCCTGTCCATCATCAGCGTATAAAGCACACAAATCCTCCTGGGTACTTTAAATCATCCCTTGATTACTTATAATACCTGAAGAAGTGAAAGTGTTAGTCACTCAGTTGTGTCCAATTCTTTCAGGATCCCACAGACTGTAGCCCTCCAGGCTCCTCTTTCCATGGGATTCTCTAGGTAAGAATACTGGAGTAGGTTGCCATGCCCTCCTCCAGGGGATCTTCCTGACCCAGGGATGGAATCTGAGTTTCTTAAGTCTCCTGCATTGGGAGGCAGTTCTTTACCACTAGTGCTCCTAATACAATGTAAATGCTATGCAAATAGTTGTAAGTACAGTGTTGAAGTGAAGTGAAAGTTGCTCAGTCATGCCTGACTCTTTGTGACCCCATGGACTGTATAGTGAATTCTCCAGGCCAGAATACTGGAGTGGGTAAGCCATTCCTTTCTCCAGGGGATCTTCCCAGCCCAGGGATCAAACCCAGGTCTCCTGCATTGCAGGCAGATTCTTTACCAGCCTAAGTGGGTAGGAGTGGGTAGCCTATCCTTTCTCCAGTGGATCATCCCTACCCAGGAATTGAACCGGGGTCTCCTGTGTTGCAGGTGGATTCTTTACCAACTGAGCTATTAGGGAAATCCCAACTCCAGTGCTGATGCTATGTAAATAGTTGACAGAGGGTGGCATATTCAAATTTTGCCTTTGGAACTTCCTGGAATTAAAAGAAAATTTTTTTCTTTTTTGTTCTTCCGTTGGTTGAATCGGCAGATGTGGAATCTACGGCTTCAGAGGGATGATTGGGCCACTTATTTAAGTCCTGCCGATATTTCTAACCTATATATGTTAAAGCCTTTAAAGATGCTATCACATAAACAAATGTTTTTATTTATTTTCGGGAGTTATCAAGTTACAGTCTTCATTGAAAGCCAAGTGTCTTGTGATGTAATCACCACAGCAGCTGTCAAAGTGCCTTCAGGCACTGTGACCAAATTCCTCCATCTGCAGTTTATTTCCTTGGTTTACTATCAAACATGCATCTTTTAATTTATTTTTAGCTTTATTTTATATTGGAACATAGTTGATTAACAATGTTGTGTTAATTTCAGGTGTACAGCAAAATGATTCAGTTATACACATACATGTATCTGTTCTTTACCAAATTCTTTTCCTGTTTAGATTATTGCAGAATATTTAGCAGAGTTCCCTGTCAAGCACACATCATAACTGAGCCTTACACAGAAGGCATTGCACTGTGAGTTACTGTGGTCTCCATATGTGAAGGGGTCAATGATTTTGCCCATCTTCTCATGGGAAAGAAAGTAGTATATGCACACTGAAGCATTTCTCTCTGGTCTAATTCAAAGGCCAGAGTGGTGGGAATGAAGTTCTCCCTGAAGAAGAGTGAATTGGAATCCAATACAAACGTGCTGGAGTTGGCCAAAAGCAAGGGTGGATGACTGAGGTTTTCAGGAATAGAATTCTATATGGTTTGATACGTTGCAAGCAGAACATATTATGTATGAATATGCGGCTTTTGAAATTAGATATAGCAGGAACAAGTCCCAGCTCAGCTAATTGTGAGCTCTGTCTCCTCAGTTGTTGCTGTTTAGTTCCTAAGTCATGTCTGACTCTTTGCGGCCCCATGGACTGTAGCCTGCCAGGCTCCACTGTCATTTCCTAATCCAAGGGATCTTCCCAACCCAGGGATTAAACCAGTGTCTCTTGCACTGCAGGCAGATTCTTCACCACTGAGCCACCTCCAAATCCCATCTCTCTTTAGGTCCATTACTTATTTGTAAGACTTATGACATTTAGATGAGGTGATGTGGATAAAGTACTCAGCTCTGTGCCTGACACATAGTAAGTGTGTGGTCCACGGTATCCATTACTATTGTCATTGCTGTTATTATTCAGTATTTTCCAAAGATATGTATCACAAGGGTCATGCTAGCTGTCAGTGTTTGAAAGCTAATGCATCTTCCTTCCATTAGAGAGGTGATAGGATGGGCTGGGAGCTATGAACCATGTCTTAGAAAGTGAGAAATATAAAAATATAAGTTCAGAGATGGAGAGAGAATTTTAGAATCAAAATACCTTAGGAACATCATTTCTAGGTTTTCATAGCCAGGGATTTCCATTGAGAAATGATCACTTCAGTGGAGCAAGATGCTCTAAAACTTCAGTGTGGTGATTGGTAGATAATACTTTTTCACACCATTATCCCAACCAGGAGAACAAAAAAAACATGTAAACATAAAGTGTCCCAGGGCACTGAAGCACAAAGCTATAGATCTCATTATCTGTCCCCTGGATTTCTATTTTCCTTCCCCAGCAGAGGTCTTCTCAGTTGGCTCAGTGGTAAAGAATCCACCTGTCAGGGCAAGAGACTCAGGAGACATGAGTTCAATTCCTTGGTCGGGAAGATTCCCCACTAAAGGAAATGGCAGCCTACACCAGTATTCTTGCTTGGAGAACCCCATGGACAGAGGAGCCTAGTGGGCTACTGTCTGTGGGGCTGCAAAGAGTCAGATACGACCGAGCAACCAGCACACACGCACGAGCAACCAGCACACACGCACGTCTCCAGCAAGTCATGGACGGACACCCATGTGTTCTGCCACTGCCTCCACTTCCTCTAACATTGCAACCTCGGTACCGAGATGTCCTGATTCACACATTTTAATACGGGCCTCACAAGCTACATTCCTTTATAATAATCTGTCCACTTCCAAGACTTCAATCCACGTCCTCGGTCCTACGTATTTGTGTTCAGAATTTTCTCTTTCTCATTCATAAGATACACAGGGTATATTGCTTTCCTCTGGAGGCTTGTCTCTCAGGAAATAATACGTCTTCCTTGTGCAACAAATTATTTGTTGAGTGTCTACTATGCTACCATGCTCTGTGTTAGGGATGCAGGAAGCAAAGTGGAATCCCTGCTCTCAAGAAGAACAAAGTCTAATGGAAGAATGATAGAAACAGGTTATGATGGAAATGCAGATAACAGGAACCCAACCGAGACTATAGGAACAGAACATTTGAACTATGGCACGTCCTAATTAAGATGCACTGAGACTGTGAAATATACACCAAATTTTAAAGACTTTGTTCTGAAAAAAGGTATACAATATTTCATTAACTATTATGTTGAATTCATGTTAAAACAATAGTATTTTTGATATATTGACTTAAATAAAACTACTATTAAAGTTAACTTCACATGTTCACTTTTATGATTTAAAATATGGCTACCAGAAAAAAATTATATATGTAGCTTGCATTGCTTTTTCTATTTTCCTGAAGCACAATATGCTTCTTTAGAGGCTTTTAAAAGGCAGACTTTGTGATCATATTTAGCAATATTTTTTAAATTCGGACATTCCCTTAATATGATAAATATACTGCTTAGAAGAGAAATGCTAAACACTAAAAGCACTTCCATTAAAGTTAGAAACAAAGAACCCACCATCAACAAAAGTAACAATGACAACAAAACCCACAGGTATTATTAATTTTCTTTTCTTTTTTTTTTTTTTTTTTGCAGAAGGTGCTAGAGAGTTCTATGGCACAAGAAAAAGAATCACAGATAGAAGCATTGAGAATAAATATGTAAAATTATTACTATCATAGATAATATGATGATATGCTTAAAAAGCCTAAAAGAATACAGTGAAAACTATTACAAATAAATTGAAGAAAATGGGAAAAACCATTAGATCATTCAGGTATGACCTAAATCAAATCCCTTATTATTATATAGTGGAAGTGAGACATAGATTTAAGGGACTAGATCTGATAGACAGAATGCCTGATGAACTATGGACAGAGATTCATGACATTGTACAGGAGACAGGGATCAAGACCATCCTCAAGAAAAAGAAATGCAAAAAGCAAAATGGCTGTCTGAGGAGGCCTTACAAATAGCTGTGAAAAGAAGAGAAGCCAAAAGCAAAGGAGAAAAGAAAGATATACCCATTTGAATACAGAGTTCCAAAGAATAGCAAGGACAGATAAGAAAGCCTTCCTCAGGGATCAGTGCAAAGAAATAGAGGAAAACAACAGAATGGGAAAGACTAGGGATCTCTTCAAGAAAATTAGAGATACCAAGGGAACATTTCAGGCAAAGATGGGCTCGATAAAGGACAGAAATGGTATGGACCTAACAGAAGCAGAAGATATTAAGAAGAGGTGGCAAGAATACACAGAAGAACTGTACAAAAAAGAGCTTCATGACCCAGATAATCACGATGGTGTGATCACTCACCTAGAGCCAGACATCCTGGAATGTGCAGTCAAGTGGGCCTTAGGAAGCATCACTATGAACAAAGCTAGTGGAGGTGATGGAATTCCAGTGGAGCTATTTCAAATCCTAAAAGATGATGCTGTGAAAGTACTGCACTCAATATGTCAGCAAATTTGGAAAACTCAGCAGGGGCCACAGGACTGCAAAAGGTCGGTTTTCATTCCAATCCCAAAGAAAGGCAATGCCAAAGAATGCTCAAACTACTGCACAATTGCACTCATCTCACACGCTAGTAAAGTAATGCTCAAAATTCTCCAAGCCAGGCCTCAGCAATAAGTGAACCATCAAATTCCAGATGTTCAAGCTGGTTTTAGAAAAAGCAGAGGAACCAGAGATCAAATTGCCAACATCCACTGGATCATTGAAAAAGCAAGAGAGTTCCAGAAAAACATTCACTTCTGCTTTATTGACTATGCAAAGCCTTTGACTGTGTGGATCACAACAAACTGTGGAAAATTCTGAAAGAGATGGGAATACCAGACCACCTGACCTGCCTCTTGCAAAATCTGTATCCAGGTCAGGAAGCAAAAGTTAGAACTGTACATGGAACAACAGACTGGTTCCTAATAGGAAAAGGAGTACGTCAAGGCTATATTGTCACTCTGCTTATTTAACTTATATGCAGAGTACATCATGAGAAATGCTGGGCTGGAAGAAGCACAAGCTGGAATCAAGATTGGAAGGAGAAATATCAATAACCTCAGACATGCAGATGACAGCTCCCTTATGGAAGAAAGTGAAGAACTAATGAGCTTCTTCATGAAAGTGAAAGAAGAGAGTGAAAATGTTGGCTTAAAGCTCAACATTGAGAAAACTAAGATCATGGCATCCAATTCCATCACTTCATAGCAAATAGATGGGGAAACAATGGAAACAGTTTCAGACTTTATTTTTGGGGGCTCCAAAATCACTGCAGATGGTGATTGCAGCCATGAAATTAAAAGACACTTACTCTTTGGAAAGAAAGTTATGTCCAACCAAGACAGCATTTTAAAATGCAGAGACATTTCTTTACCAACAAAGGTCCGTCTAGTCAAAGCTATGGTTTTTCCAGTAGTCACGTATGGATGTGAGCATTGGACTATAAAGAAAGCTGAGCTCTGAAGAATTGATGCTTTTGAACTGTGGTGTTGGAGAAGACTCTTGAGAGTCCCTTGGACTTCAAGGAGATCAAACCAGTCAATCTTAGAGGAAATCAGTTCTGCATACATATTCATTGGAAGAACTGATGCTGAAGCTGAAACTCCAACACTTTGGCCACTTCATGTGAAGAGTTGACTCATTGGAAAAGACTCTGATGCTGGGAGGGATTGGGGGGCAGGAGGAGAAGGGGACGACAGAGGAGGAGATGACTGGATGGCATCACCGACTCAATGGGCATGAGTTTGAGTAAAGTCTGGGAGTTGGTGATGGACAGGGAGGCCTGGCATGCTGCAGTCCATGGGGTCTCAAAGAGTGGGACATGACTGAGAGACTGAACTGAACTTATACATACAAAAATCTTGATGAAACTTGGACAGAAATTCTGGCTAACTTATATGTCAATTTGTAGAAAAATTACATCTTAACTGGGCTTCCTAGGTGGCTTAGTGGGTAGAGAACCCACCTGCAGGGCAGGAAACTCAGGAGATGTGTGTTTGATCCCTGGGTCGGGAATATTCC
This sequence comes from Tragelaphus eurycerus, assembly GCA_935064755.1. Lineage (NCBI taxonomy): Eukaryota > Metazoa > Chordata > Mammalia > Artiodactyla > Bovidae > Tragelaphus > Tragelaphus eurycerus. The sequence continues at coordinate 4,852,482 of CAKXYN010000083.1, forward strand.
CTGGAGGAGAGCATGACAACCCACTCCAGTATTCTTGCCTAGAGAATCCCATGGACAGTGGAACCTGGTGGGCTACATTCCATAGGCTCACAAAGAATCAGACACGACTAAAGTGATTGATCGTGCACACACGACATCTCAACACACACATGATGAGTCTCCCAATCCACGAGCATGGTGACTTAGTTAAAATTCTATGATGTCATTCATTGCTGTTTTATAGTTATTAGCACACAAGTCTTATGCATGTTTTGGTAGATTTAACCCTAAGTATTTGGGATGCTTTTAGTGATTGTAAATGGCATGTTATTTTTAATTTCGATGTTCATATATTCATTGCTAGTATAACAACATAGACAATAAATGATTTACAAGTGTGTTGCTCAGTTTTCAAATGTTTTAAGATAGTCTTGTTATCTTTCTGGTATTGACTTTTAGTTTTATTTCCTGTGCAGACAATGCATTTTATTTCATACTAATTCATTTAAATTTGTTGAGATTGACTTTACATCTGAGCATGTGATCTATCTTGGTATAAGTTTCATGGGTATTTGAAAAAAATGTGTATTCTGATGTTGGGTGTAGTGTTCCAAGAGTTTCAATTAGATGCTTTTTATGATAATATTGTTGAGTAATTCTATGTCCTTGCTTTTTTTTTTTTTTGTCTAATTGGTCTATCAATTGCTAAAATATAAGTGATACAGTCACCAACTATAATTGTGGTTTTGTATATTTATCCTTTAAGTTCCATTAAGTTTGCTTCATATATTTTATGGTTCTGTTGTTAGACACACATGCATTTAGGGGTTGATATATTTTCTTGGTGGATTGATCTTTCTATTTTTATAAGATCTCTCATTGTGTTTTTTGTAATTTTCTTTGCTCTGAAATCTATTTAGCTGTTAATAGATAACTGTCCCAGCATTCTCTTGATTAATGCTTGTATGATATACATTTTTTCATCATTTTACTTTTAATCTACCTATATCATTAAATTTGAAGTGAGCGTCTTGTACACAGCACCCAGATGATACATATTTTAAAATCCAGTTTGTTAATCTCTGTCTTTTAATTGGAGGGTTTAGATCATTTTAAATGAATACAATGATTGACAGATGCAGGTTGAAGTCCTCCACTAGCTTTTTTGTTTATTGTTTATTTCTGTTTTGCATTCTCTCAGTTTTTTCTAACCTTTCCATTTTACGCTTAGTGTTTTTAAGTATTTTTCTCTTTTTAGTGGTTGCTCTATATATTACTTTTTAAATTATTTAATTTTTGTGCACTTGAAAAACACTATGACACTTCCATCTGACCTCTACAGTGTCTGATGAGAACTCTGCTGTAATTCAAAGTGCTCCCCCAACCTCCTCACAGCTAAGGTATTATCTCTCTGTTTCAAAAATTTTCTTTGTGTGTTTTTTCCAGAATGTTTTAGAAGCTTGACTATAATATTCACTCGTGGATTTATTTGGGTGTCTCTTGCTTGGGGTTTGCTCAACTTTTTGAAGGTGGAGAGACTAATTAACACTATATGAAGACAATAGTTTTTAATTTTCAGATTATCTAATATCCAAAAGACTGATTATATACTTTATTGATGCAGATGTAAGAAAATAGGCAATCTTATATAATATTGGTAGGATTCTAATTTGGCAGGAAATTTGTGAGGAAAACTTGAAAGTATATGTTTAAATTATAAATATGCTTACCTATTGACCATAATTTTGCCTCTATTAATTTATTCTATATAGACATTTAAATGCATACAGAAAACAGAGAAATTGGTCATCTTTCATGTAGAGATGGGCTACTGAGAGATAGGGATATTCTGCTGTATTTTGATTACTGTGTATGTTTCAGCTATTAAAAAGTATAAGAATCGCTAGTCAAATGTTAACATATGTTAGGTTATCCCATTAAAAAATTGTTTAAACAGGGTCAAAGAAGCTCTGACAAGAATTTTAGAGGACCAGAGCAGAGTATGGGTACAGACAAAGAGTACTATCATTTTGGCAGTGAGAAAAATTGAAAAGTGCAAAGTTCAGTGATATTGTGAACTGGTTAAGTATGCAGACACTTGCACTGGGCAATCCAAGAAGCATATACATGTTTGGTTACTTCCTAGCTAGAAGACCATGGACTAGTTCCTCAACTTCTCTGAGCTTTAGTTTCCACATGCAGAAATTGGCATTAATAAAACCAGCTTTATGCTGTGAAGGATGATAAAATAATTTGGTATATGTAGACTTCAGACACAGAGGGTGTCGTATAAGAGGTAGTCAATGAAGGGAAGCTATTGTTTTTTTTTTCATTTCTTATATTTATACGCTCATCCAGTATCTTATTTTATGAGAAATAGGATCATACCATTAAACTATAAAAAACAAAACAAAACTGTTCTACACATTTGGGGCTTAATTTAAAATATTATGAGCACTTTGTCAGAAGCATGATTTTACCTCAATTTTTAAAATGACTAAGTAGCTAATCCTGTGTGTGCAAGTACTATGATTTATGTCATTATTTCACAGATAAGTACTGTTAGATTTTTTTCTAATATTCTATTCTCACAAATAAGGCTGAGGGAACACCTTAGACCTGTATATTTCACACTGATTTTGTAGGATATTTTCCTATATTGGATTATTATTATTATTTTATTTAAGAGGTCACAGAGTTTGATTAGTAAATAATTTTCTAAGTCAGCAAAGCTTCTCAGAACTCTTTGCCTTTCATTTCAGGATGGGTCCACTTGCAGACATTCTTCCGTAGGCTTAGAGGATGAAATGGCCTGTGAGACCCTGGCAGAGACTGCCCTGGTCCCTACAATGTCTCTAATCACTCTCTTCATCTTGATGGATGCTGAAGGAGGTGGATGCCTGTCGGCTGGGTAATTTCTACAGAGCTATAATGGCAGATTATTTTTAAGTGAGCAAAACTCAAGCAGCACATTCTGGTAATGAAGTGGGAAGTAGAGTAATGAGCAGAGTTCAGGGTATGAAAACATCATGATAAAGAAAACTGCTTTCAAGCAGGATGACGAGGAGAGTGATTAAGGGGCAATGGTGGGAATGAAATGATCCCAGGCACAGTACAAAGATCATGGACCCATAGAGCTTAGATGGGCTTTGAAAGGTCGTCTAGTCCTTTCCCTCCTTCCAGGTAGAATTACTGACTGTTAAGAGTAGGACAGTGTTTAGAGAACCATGGATCTGTGCCAATCAATAAGAGTCTGTGCAGCCCCATAGATAAAGCCTCGGGCATTCAAGAAGCCTATGAGCTTTTTATTTGGAAGACTTTTAAGTATACAAGACAAATCAAACAAGCAAAATCACAGCAGAATGACATTGTAAAGTCATCTACTCAGCTGCTTACAATTAACAAATATTTAGATTGTTACTTTCCTTGCACTTAAGAAATAAAGCATAGCAGATAAAATAGAAGACTCAGCCTCTCACAGCTCCCTCTTTTTCAGTCTGCCAGAATGTTATAAATGTGTGTGTGTACAATTAACAAGAGTGGATGTCATACATCCTTCCCTTTCTTGCACACTTACGGCACCATTCTTATCAAGAAGCAGAGACTATTTCCCCTCCTCTTGAATCTGGAATTGTGACTTATATTGAACAATAGGATGAAACAGGTGAAATTTTATGGGCTTCTGACCCCATGCCTTAAGAAATCTGAAAGGTTCTGAGTTTTCCCCCCACAAAGCCAGCTGTCCTATAAGAAAACCAACTACCCTGAGATCACTATTTCATCAGGAAAACCCAATATGACCACATGAAGAGGCCATATGGAAGAGCATTGAGTTTTCAGATATGTGAATGATTTCATGGAACTTCTGGCTCAGACCATTTATCACTGAATTCAGCTGAATGAGAGACCCCATCAATGTCATGTAGAACAAAAGATCCATCCAGCTGAGATGGGTCATCCAACAGAATTATGAGGAAAATGTATGTTATTATTTTAAACCACTAAGTTTTGGGGTGGTTTTTTGTGCAGCAGTAGATAAATAGAATATGCACATATATTTACACCAGTAAAATATTAATAGTGTACATGACAATAGTTTCTTCCACTAATAGGCAAATAAACCTCTTTCAACTTGGCCCTCCCATGGACAATAATAAATAATGAACAAAATATTAAATAACACCGACTTCAAGGCAATGTATAGAGAACAAAAGCAGGTGTGTCCTGTGGGGGAATCTGACCCTTGGAGGAAAAAGGAAGTCTGCCTTTTCACAGCTTATCTCAACCTGAAGGTAGTCCCTAGTCTGCCCCATTCAGGGCAGTTAAAAACTCTGATCGAAGGCACACTGTCTTTCTGGCTTCAAAAACAGAAGTTAGAGTTTGGATGGGTTCCCCTGGTGGCTCAGATGATAAGAATCTGCCTTCAATGCAAGAGACCTGGGTTCAACCCCTGGGTTGGGAAGATCTCATGGAGAAGGGAATGGCTACCCACTCCAGTATTCTTGCCTGAAGAATCTTATGGAGAGAGGAGCCTGGTGGGCTATACAGTCTATGGGGTCACAAAGAATTGGACATGATTGAGCGACTAACACTTTTACTTACACTGTTCAGAGGTTGGAGCAATTATGTTTGCTTGAACGTGAGGGGAAGCTCTCAGAAAGGACAAAGCCAGAGACAGACAGCCCTAATTCTGTATATAAACTTGCCAAATCACTGACAACTGAATCAGTCATGCATGGAGTAGGCTTTAAATAAGCTAGCTATGGGGACTGTGTGGATCACAATGAACTGAGGAAAATTCTGAAAGAAAGGGAATACCAGACAACCTGACCTGCATCTTGAGAAACCTATATGCAGGTCAAGAAGCAACAGTTAGAACTAGACATGGAACAACAGACTGGTTCCAAATTGGGAAAGGAGTACCTCAAGGATGTATATTGTCACCCTGCTTATTTAACGTATATGCAGAGTACATCATGAGAAATGCTGGGCTGGATGAAGCACAAGCTGGAATCAAGATTGCCAGGAGAAATATCAATAACCTCAGATATGAAGATGACATCACCCTTATGGCAGAAAGTGAAGAACTAAAGAGCTTCTTGATGAAAGTGAAAGAGGAGAGTGAAAAAGTTGGCTTAAATCTCAACATTCAGAAAATGAAGATCATGGCATCTGGTCCCATCACTTCATGGCAAATAGATGGAGAAACAGTGAAAACAGTGTCAGACTTTATTTTTCTGGGCTCCAAAATCACTGCAGATGGTGACTGCAGCCATGAAATTAAAAGATACTTACTCCTTGGATGGAAAGTTATGACCAACCTAGACAGCATATTAAAAGCAGAGACATTACTTTGTCAACAAAGATCTGTCTAGTCAAGGCTATGGTTTTTCCAGTAGTCATGTATGGATGTGAGAGTTGGAGTATAAAGAAAGCTCTGTGCTGAAGAATTGATGCTTTTGAACTGTGGTGTTGGAGAAGACTCTTGAGAGTCCCTTGGACTTCAAGGAGATCCAACCAGTCCATCCTAAAGGAGATCAGTCCTGGGTGTTCATTGGAAGGACTGATGAAGCTGAAACTCCAACACTTTGGCCACCTGATGCAAAGAGCTGACTCATTGGAAAAGACCCTGATGCTGAGAAAGATTGAGGGCAGAATAAGGGGATGACAGAAGATGAGTTGGCTGGATGGCATCACTGACTCAATGGACATGAGTTTGAGTGAATTCCGGGAGTTGGTGATGGACAGGGAGGCCTGGTGTGCTGCGGTCCTTTGGGTCACAAAGAGTTGGACACGACTGAGTGACTGAACTGAACTGATGGGGAATTCCCTGGTGGTTCACAGGTTAAGATTCACACACAGGGTCAATCTTGAATGCTCATGGATTAAACAATTAATTAAACAATTAAATAATTAAATTAAATAATCAAGCTGCTGCTGCTGCTGCTGCTGCTAAGTTGCTTCAGTCGTGTCCAACTCTGTGCAACCCCATAGACAGAAGCCCACCAGGCTCCCCTGTCCCTGGGATTCTCCAGGCAAGAACACTGGAGTGGGTTGCCATTTCCTTCTCCAATGCATGAAAGTGAAAAGTGAAAGTGAAGTCACTCAGTCGTGTTCGACTCTTAGCGACCCCATGGATTGCAGCCTACCAGGCTCCTCCGTCCATGGGATGTTCCAGGCAAGAGTACTGGAGTGGGGTACCATTGCCTTCTCCGAAATAATCAAGCTAGTTATGGCTAAAAGAATTGAAGTGTGAGTTGCTGTCCAAGACACAGAGTTTGCATTCTGCACCCAAGCTTGTTATCTTATATTAAAACAAACTCCTCACTTTTTGAAAGAGTATACCAGAATCTGCCATCTCCATACCACAATATTTTCAATATCTAGGAGATAACCATAAATGACTTGATATGTGAAGAAACAGAATCATGAGACATATCCTCAAGGGTGTCATGAATTTGCCTTTAGCAGAACCTAACAGGTATTGAATGTCTTCTATCTTTCAGGATATATTCTATTTTTATACACGTTAATCTTCATGGCAAATCTATTATGTTGATACAATTAACTTATCAGTCAACATATAATCAAGAAAGCATAAACTAGTTTAGGTATTTCAGGCAAAGAGAGATAAAACACATAAATTTAGAAAATTAAGGCCCTCCCTGGTGGCTCAGTGGTAAAGAATCTGCCTGCCAATTCAGGAGACAAGAGTTTGATCCCTGGTCTGGGAGGATCCCACATGCTGCGGAGCAACTAGGCCCACACACCACAACCACTGAAGCCCACACTCCCCAGAGCTTTGCAACAGGAGAGGCCAGCACAGTGGGAAGTCCTTACACCACAAATAGAGGGTGGCCCCCACTCGCCACAACTAGAGAGAAAAGCCGGTGCAGCAACAAAGACTCAGCGAGGCCATAAATATACAAATGAATAAGAAAAAAGAACATTAAGCTATTTAATAATTAGAAGGACCAGACAAAGTGGGGAGAAACTCCCTGCTCCCAGACAAAGCGAAGTGTTATACAGATACAAAGAACTGTGAGAAGCCACTACTACCCTAACATGCCTCACTAGGTCATCTGCTGCTATTATTGCAAGAGTTGGCTCAGTCACTCTAAGAGTCTGTCACATCCACCATTTTCATGGAAGGGAGCTCCCTTGCCTGCTCCCACCAGCATCACTGCCACCATAGGAGTCTATATAATCTGCTGCCACTGAGTCTGGAATCAAAGGAAGAATGGCTCTTCCTGTCTTCTCCTCTATCATTTTGCTTAAGTGCTTTCCTTTGGCTGAACCTATGCTGAAACACTCCTGGTAAGGACGTAGAGGAAATGTAGGTTTTGTTCTTTTAGACCCTTTGATACAGGGGTGACGTCAGAAGGGCAGGGAGAGAGTAAATATGAACAGACATTATTCAGCATGATTGCCATTATTATTTACACAACAGAAACAAGTTTAAAGAGCTTGCCCAAGGTCACCCTGGAGAAGGAAATGGCAACCCACTCCAATATTCTTGCCTGGAGAATCCCATGGACAGAGGAGCCTGGTGGGCTACAGTCCATGGGGTCGCAAAAGAGTTGGACACGACTGAACGACTTAGCACAAGGTCACACATCTAGGAATTGGTGGTTAGCATTTGAGCTCAGGAAGCTTAACTCCAGAGGTCATGATCTAATGTGATGGACATTTACCTTGCTTTTAATTATTTAAAATCAAAGTCACAGAGAATTTTTTTTTGTCTCTGGGTTCACATGCTAATTATCATGTTGACAATGACTTACATTTTGCCTTCTTTAGATTTTTCTAAATTACACTGCTACAACCAAGTTGAGTACCAACTAATTTCAAAGTCTGTATTTTTATTTGTTTTTCATAATTATATCAATGCCAGATTATGATGCCAAGTGACAGCATTTAACTTTTAATGCGTTAGTAAGCAAGTTTGACAGCATGTAGCTTTCACATCCTAATGTCAAAATGACAATATTTGCTCTGCATCTGCCATTGTATTCATTAATTCCTTAATGTTTATAATGACAGAATTACTCTTTCTCAGCAATGGGTTCTATTCAAAGATATTTTCATGAACTAAGAAATTAATTTATTGGCTTAGTTAATAAATTAAGAATTTAATTTGACATCATGAAAATGATTTAGTGAAGGGGAGTGCCACACTATCTTGAATGCTGCAGGTTAATGAGAAAACCATACTGCCAAAGTCTTCACAATAAATGATGCATGTAAGAGCCAGGTGACCCCATGACAAGCTGTAGGGACAAATAGTCCTTGGCAGTTTGAACAAAGAAAGTGATGGGAGAATTGAATCATCAGAAGGCACATAATGGTGTTCCTAAAAAAGAACAAAACAAAACATATGACTTTGCACTTACTGTCATATTTAAAATTTGAGCAAAACTGAAACATAGATCTCTTCTTTATATATCTATATATTATTTAATGTAGTTTATCAATAAATTTGTGAGTAAAGACATTAGGAAGAGTTGATATGTGTATAAGCAAATAAATGTATATAAATATACATACACATATTTAGTAACCTACTGTAAGGTATTATTAGTGAGGCTGGCTCTGCTAAAGTAACTGATCAATTCCAAAATTTTAGTTTTTAATGCAGTCAATGTTTACTTCTCACAAACATAACAATCCAAGGTGATAGGTGGCTCAATGTCATATGATAATTCAATAGTCTTCTATCTTAAAACTGTGTCATTCTGAGCCTCGCCAATATCATCATCCAAATTCAGGAAAAAGAAGGAAAGAACTTAGACGCGTATATGGGTCAGCATAGAAGTGAAACAGACCATATCTATTCACATACCTTGGAGATAAAGCAAAATGTGAGTCTTATTTGCCATTAAAAAAAAAAATCAAAGGACAGAGTTTGGGAGTGCCAGAGCAACTGGAAATTAAAAGGGCGAAATGCTGGAAGAGAGGAAACCACAGGAAACAAATTCTAAACCTAAGTGTGAGTTTCCCTTGAGTCCTTGGTTGACTCCTGAACTGCACACCAGCAGCATGAGAATGCAAAGTGTCCACAGGCAAAATTGCAACTGGAAGCCCTGAATTTCTGATCAGAGGTTTCAGCAGCTTCCCTACTTCACGGGAGGCAGAGTTTTGGGTTCAGGTCAAGTTACTTAAAAGGGAATTGGTAAACACCTTGAGCTTGTATTAAAAGGATGCCACAGGAGAAAATAACAAGTCTCAGGACTGAAGTATTTGTTTTAGAACTTGGAAAACAAACAACAAACCAACAAAAATTGGAATAGATTACTTTTCCAAGACCCATACCTAAACCTCTAAGATCCAGTTGATCCCTAGTAATTTAACAGTCTGCCAGAACAAAACTCAACACTACAGAGAGGGAAGTAATAGAATCTAGAATCTTTACAACTTCCCGTTCACATCATCCAGTTTACAACAAAACGTACTGTAAAAGGTATATCTTGTGGGTGTATTGTGGGTTCAGTTCCAGATCACCGAACTAAAGCACTTATAATGATCAAGCAAGCAAACTTTTTGCTTTCCCAATGCATATAAAAGTTATATTTACACTATAGTCTACTAAGTATTCAGTAGCATTTTGTCAAAAATACACATATCTTAACTAAAAAAATACTTTATTGCTAAAACATGCTAGCCACCTTCTGAGTCTTTGGTGAGCCATAGTCTTTTTGCAACAGCAACACTGAAGGTCACTGATCACAGATCACCACAACATACGTAATAATAATGGAAAAGTCTTAAATATTGTGAGAATTACCAAAATTGGACACAGAGGCACAGAGTGAGCAAGCACTGTTGGAAACGATGCTCTCATAGATTTGCCTGACAGCAGGGTTGTCAGAAATCTTCAATACTGTGGCAAAGTGCAATAACGGCAGAGAACAAAGCCAAGCAAAGTAAAATAAGGTATGCGTGTAATCATTAGACATCCTAAACATAGCAATGTGATCTGTAGTCAAAAACAAATCATTCAATGGAAACGTTGACAACCAAAATATTGTAATTAGCAGACATAGATTTAAAAAAAGAGAAATAAGTTAAAGAATTTTCAGTAAAACTTTAATTAGTGAATATTTGTGGAATTTCAGGAAAATATTAAAATTAAACCAAATGGTTAAACCAAATGAATACTCTAAAACTGAAAAGTAAAAATTTGCCACCTGAAAAGTAAAAAGAAGAAACACTGGTTGAACAGTAGATTGAAAAGGAAATAATAGAGCTATGCTCAGTTACTTGTGTGTCCCTTTTGTGTCCCATATGCCCTTTTGTGATAAAATGTCAAGTGATTAGTGTATCTCGTTCATCCTCTGGTGAAATGTCAAGTGATGAGTGAAATCTCAGAAGGAGATGAAGGAAAAAATAAGGCAGAAAGATATGTCAAGAAAGACTGGTAAAAAATAGTTGACATTTAATCAGAAATAGAAACAAAGATTCAAGAAATTTAGAAAATTTCAAGTAGGAAAAATGTGAAGAAAACCACACATAAGCACATCAAATTTAAACTACTTATAGCAAGAAAAAAAGAGACTGAAAAAAAAATCTTAATGGCAGAGAGAAAAAAATGCATATACCTACAGGGAATGCTGGCTAAATTCTTGCCAGAAACAACAGAAAATAGAAATCAGTGTGATGACCTTTAACATGCTGAGAAAAACAATAATCAAAATAATTGTTAACTAGAATTATGTATCCAATAAAAGGATGTTGTAAAATTGAAGTTGAAATAAATATGTTCATTTGCTCAGTCACGTCCACCTTTTGCAACTATATGGACTGTAGTTTGCCAGGCTCCTCTGTTCACAGGATTTTCCAGGCAAGAATACTTGAGTGGGTAGCCATTTCCTATTCCATAAAATAAATATAATTTCAGACAACCATAAGCTGAGAGAGCATTTTTTTCCCTCCAAAAAATACAAAGGAAATTATTTAAGTGTAATGGAAAACCAAACAGATAAAAATTCACATGTACAGAGAGTAATAAAGAGAACTGAAAATAGTAAATGTGTGGGCAAACACATATAAAAATATCTTTTTTCTTAAATTATTTAGAAGTTAATTGATTCAAAATAATAATATATTTGGTGTTTATATTATACAAAGCAATAAAATACGTGATAAAAGGATGAGAGGGAGTGTGCATGAGATTATACTGTAGTAAAGTTTTTACAATGTATGTGATATGGTGCAATATTAATTTAATATATACTATGAGAAGTTATGGGGAAGGCAATGGCACCCCACCCCAGTACTCTTGCCTGGAAAATCTCATGGATGGAGGAGCCTGGTGGGCTCCCGTCCATGGGGTCGCTAAGAGTCGGACACGACTGAGTGACTTCACTTTCACTTTTCACTTTCATGCATTGGAGAAGGAAATGGCAACCCACTCTGGTATTCTTGCCTGGAGAATCCCAGGGACAGCCGTCTATGAGATCGCACAGAGTCGGACACGACTGAAGCGACTTAGCAGCAGCAGCAGCAGCATGAGAAGTTAAGGATATATATTTTAATCATAGAGTATATGTTAAAAATTAATAAAACAAAGAAGCATCTCCCGGAGTTTGCTCAGACTCATGAAACAAGTGCAAACTCTGGGAGGTGTTGAAGGACAGAGAAGCCTGGAGTGCTGCAGTCCATGGGGTTGCATGAGTCAGACACAATTTAGAGAGTGAACAACAATAGCAACCAAATAGCAACAACAATAGCAACCCCAAAAGGATTCAAGTGACATAGAAACAAATAACAGGATCTACTAACAGGAAACAACTAACAAAATGGTTAGCTTAAACCCAATCATATTAGTGATTATACTAAATGTAAATGGAGTAAATACTTTGATTAAAATGGGAAAACATTTCAGGCTAGACTAAAAAAAAAAAATAGTCCCAAACATACACTACTTACAAGAGTCACATTTCATTAAGATCTAGAGAAGCTCACTGCTGCTGCTAAGTCGCTTCAGTCGTGTCCAACTCTGTGTGACCCCATAGACGGCAGCCCACCAGGCTCCCCCATCCCTGGGATTCTCCAGGCAAGAACACTGAAGTGGGCTGCCATTTGCCTTCTCCAATGCATGAAAGTGAAAACATAAAGTGAAGTAGCTCACTATACAAACTTTAAACCAAGGAAAATTGGAGTTACTTTATTGATATCAAACAAAGTCAATTTTAAGACCAGAGATACTAAAAAGAGGGACATTTCAAATGATAAAGAGTCAATTCCTCAAGAAGACATGATAACCTAAATGTATGTCTTAATTATAAGGAATTTAAAATACATTTAAATCTATAGGGAGAAATAGGACCAAAGCTATACCTTCTACCCCTGCAAAGATGTTGAAACTATATCTGTTATTCCAAAGAGCAAACATTTGGGCCTGATATTACTGACATTCTCTTTAGTATTCCCTTAGAACACATTCCATTGTTTGTTCTTTAAGAATATGCTTTTAATTTTAGCTTTTTTTCTTTTTGAGCTTAGTTCTGTCTCTATTTTCCTTTTAAAAATAACTGCACATTTCTAGGTATGATAGACAAAAGGTATACAGTGTGCATATGTTCAGAATGCCAGTAAGCTCGGACTAAAATTTACGAGGGCATCAAACCCATCAATCCTAAAGGAAATCAACCCTGAATATACATTGGAAGGGCTGATGCTGAAACTGAAGCTCCAATACTTTGCCCATCTGATATGAAGAGCTGACTCACTGGAAAAGCCCTAATGCTGGGACCTATTGAGGGCAGGAGGAAAAGGGGACGACCGAAGACGAGATGGTTGGATGGCATCATTGATTCAATGGGCATGAGTCTGAGAAGACTCTGGGAGATAGTGAAGAACAGGGAAGGCTGGCATACTGCAAGTCAAGGGGGTTGCCAAAGAGTTGGACGTGACTTAGCAGCTGAACAACAATAAAAATTATGGACCAGTATAAGCCCGAGGATGCATCATGGTAGCTTCTACAGGGCTGAGGGTAAAACTAGATTCTGTAAACAGGTGAAAGTAGGTGAATGAAGTCACTATGTAACAAGCACACACTATCATCAAGGCTTGTGCTGAGTACTTGATGTCTATCACATACCTAATTCTTGCAATATCCTATAAGGTAAGCATCCTTTTGCAAGTTTTAGATTTCAGGATACTGCCCAAGATCACATAGTTTATAGACAATAGAGATGAATTACAGATTCTGTTCCCCATGACTCTAAAGCCCAGAGAGTGTCACACAGAGAGAAGTAAGTCAGAAAAACAAACGTCATGTGTTAATGTGTATATATGAGATCTAGAAAAAATGATAGAGGTGACCTTGTTTGCAAAGCAGAAATAGAGACACAGACATAGAGAACAAATGTGTGGATACCAAAGGGGGAAGCAGGGGTGGGAGGAACTGAGAGGTTGGGATTGACACCATACACTACTGATCCCATGTACAACGCTGATAACTAGTGAGAATATACTGTATGTGGCACAGGGAACCCTGCTCAAAGCCCTGAAGTGCCCTACATGAGAAGGAAGTCCAAAAGGGAGGGGATATATGTCTACGCTTGGCTGATTCATTCTGCTGTACGGTAGGAACTAACACAGCATTGCAAAGTATCTATACTTCAATGAAAATTAATTTTAAAACAAGCCTGTATTTCTATCACCAAATGAACTTCTACCAATAATGAGAAAGTAAGACCTATGCTGAGGAAGGTGGAGGAAAGATAATGTATCTGTGACAGGGCAAGGCAGGGACACGCCAGGTCTGATCCTTAAAATGACTGAGGAAGGCAAGCAAGAGAAACTGGAAAAGGCAGAGGAAAGAGAAAAGAGGAACGGAACATCGTTTCAGAATAAAACCCTGGTGCTAAAGGGTAGCCTGGCTCTGTTCCCCACTTCCTGGTTTGTCTTTAGACAAGACTGCCTCCCTTTCTGAGACTCAATTTCCTCATCCATAAGATGAGGGAAGTAGAGGGACAGATTTTAAAGATGGCATCCAGGGCAAAACTTCCATCCTTCTCAGACCAGGCTGCTAATTTCCCTATGCCAGCCACGGTGGCCAAAAAACGCACTGCAGGACTTCGTCAAATCTGTATCAGCAGGAGAAGCAAAGGTAGAGAAACACCTCAGGCCAAACTCATTAACAGTTGTTTCATTAATCACAGTTTGTGTTTCAAATCCAAAGACAATCTGTCCAATTAACATTAAAGCTCTGGCAGCCATAGGAAGACCTTTAGGAAAAGGCAATTTGACACAATTGCTAATAATGCTCACATTTAGAAGAATGGCTCCCAAACATAATATTCTCCTGGTGACAGCTTGAGTCCTGATAAGGAGGGAACACAGATTTCAGACACCTCCACAATCTGATCCTTTCTCTCCACCTGGGCTCACTGCCCCGATGCTTGTCATAGGCCAGCTGCCTTTTTTGTTGTTGTTGAGTTGCTAAGTCCTGTCCAACTTTGGGACCCCATAGTGTGCAGCACACCAGGCTCCTCTGTCCTTCACTATCTCCCGGAATTTGATAAAATTCATGTCCACTGAAACAGTGATGCTATCTATCCATCTTATCCTCCGCCATCCCCTTCTACTTTTGCCTTCCATCTTTCCCAGCATCAGGGTCTTTTCCAATGAGTCCGTTCTTTGTGTCAGGTGGCCAAAGCATTGGAACTTCAACTTCACCATCAGCCCTTCCAACAAATATTCAAGGTTGATTTCCTTTAGGATAGACTGGTTTGATCTTCTTGCTATCCAAGGGACTCTCAAGAGTCTTCTCCAGCACCACAATTAGAAACCATTAATTCAGGCCCAGTTTTTCAGGACACACCACTGTCATCAACATCTCTGTACTTGGTCCATTTGAACCCACAGCATTTTGCCAAACTCAAGTTTGTTTGCCCAAAAGCACAGTGAAGACAGACAAACAGAAATGGAGTTTAGAGAAGAGAAAAGTTCACTGCAAAGGCCAAGCAAGATTATAAGCTTCTCATGCCCCAAAGACCTGAACTCCCTGGTGGCTTTCAGGGGAAAGTTTCTTAAAGGCAAACTTTGGGGTGGGGGCTGCAGGTGAGTGCCTTTCTTTTGATTGCTTGATCATGAGGTAACAGATGGTACTCTAGAAATCCTGTGCTTGGCTTGAAGTTACTCTTCTCCACCCAGGGGACGGAGTTTAGTCCCTGTTGTGGTTTAGTCACCAAGTCATGTCCAGCTCTTTTGCGACCCTTTGCGCTGTAGCCCACCAGGATCCACTGTCCATGGGATTTCCCAGGCAAGAATATAGGAATAGGATGCAATTTCCTTCTTCAGGGGATCTCCCTGACCCGGGGATTGAACTCACATCTCCTGCTGGCGACTCTTGCATTGCAGGCAGATTCTTTACCACTGAGCCAAGGTAAGCCTTAGCTCCTGCAGAAGAACTCAGATCCATGTATCAGATGGCTCTGTGTACCCACTGGAGAGGGCTAGGTCTCTGCTTTGTACTGTACCATGTGTGCTCAATTTTGTCCACCTGTTTTGTGACCCCATGGACTGTAGCCTGCCAGATTCCTCTGTCCATGGTATTCTCCAGGCAAGAATACTGCAGTGGGTTGCCATTTCCTCCTCCAGGGGATCTTCCCGACCCAGGGGTCGAACCCATATCTCTTGCAGCTTCTGCACTGCGGGCAGGTTCTTTACCACCAGCACCGCCTGGGGAGCCCAGGTCTCCGCCTTAAAGCGGCACTACTGTTCCTTGGCTGCTCCTCCTTTGGCTCTGCGTGCCTTCACTGCCCTGAATGGTTTGAATATGCTTTTTGGAACTCACGGAAGGCCTACAGGAGAAGATTTTTGTACCTAGGAAATCCCCACGGAGTTCTGCTGAGCTTTAAGCCCACATGCTTTCCCAATTATTTTGTGGCCTAGCCGAAGCTTCTCCATATTATCAGATCAGATCAGATCAGCCGCTCAGTCGTGTCCGACTTTTGCAACCCCATGAATCGCAGCACACCAGGCCTCCCTGTCCATCACCAACTCCGGGAGGTCACTCAGACTCACATCCATCGAGTCAGTGATGCCATCCAGCCATCTCATCCTCTGTCGTCCCCTTCTCCTCTTGCCCCCAATCCCTCCCAGCATCAGAGTCTTCCAATGAGTCAACTCTTCACATGAGGTGGCCAAAGAACCGGAGTTTCAGCTTTAGCATCATTCCTTCCAAAGAAATCCCAGGGCTGATCTCCTTCAGAATGGACCGGTTGGATCTCCTTGCAGTCCAAGGGACACTCAAGAGTCTTCTCCAACACCACAGTTCAAAAGTATCAATTCTTCAGCGTTCAGCCTTCTTCACAGTTCAACTCTCACTTCCATACATGACCACAGGAAAGACCATAGCCTTGACTAGGTGAACCTTTGTTGGCAAAGTAATGTCTCTGCTTTTGAATATGTGATCTAGGTTGGTCATAACTTTCCTTCCAAGGAGTAAGCATCTTTTAATTTCATGGCTGCAGTCACCATCTGCAGTGATTTTGGAGCCCCCCAAAATAAAGTCTGACACTGCTTCCGCATCTATTTCCCATGAAGTGATGGGACCGGGTGCCGTTATTTTTTTTTTGTGTATTTTGCTCTTTAAACCCTTCTTTTTTCTCTTCTTTTTTAATTTTCTTTTTTTTTTTTTTTCTTTTCTCTTCTTTTTCTTGGGTGTGTTTTGTTTTTTTTTTTTATTTTTTTTTTTTTTTTTCTCTCTCTTTTTTATTTCTTTTTTTTTTTTTCTCTTTTTCTGTTTTTTTTTTCTTCTTCTAAACTATAAATAAATGAAAAAACAAGAGCAACATTATACACCCTTTTTTCCCTCCTTTTCCTATTTGGAAGCAGTCTGTTGTTCCATGTCCAGTTCTAACTGTTGCTTCCTGACCTGCATACAGATTTCTCAAGAGGCAGATCAGGTGGTCTGGTATTCCCATCTCTTTCAGAATTTTCCACAGTTTATTGTGATCCACACAGGCAAAGGCTTTGGCATAGTCAATAAAGCAGAAATAGATGTTTTTCTGGAACTCTCTTGCTTTTTCCATGATCCACTCCCAGTAAGTAATATTGATACTTATTCCAATAAATAATTATTAAACTATATTGAGACTTGTGTTTGAATTTCACCACAATCTATTATTAACATGGTGATGTTTTATGTTTTTAAGTAATAGATCAGATCAAATCAGATCAGTCGCTCAGTCGTGTCTGACTCTTTGCGACCCCATGAATTGCAACATGCCAGGCCTCCCTGTCCATCACCAACTCCCGGAGTTCACTCAGACTCATGTCCATAGAGTCAGTGATGCCATCCAGCCATCTCATCCTCTGTTGTCCCCTTCTCCTCTTCCCCCAGTCCTTCCCAGCATCAGAGTCTTCTCCAATGAGTCAACTCTTCACATGAGGTGGCCAAAGAACTGGAGTTTCAGCTTTAGCATCATTCCTTCCAAAGAAATCCTAGGGCTGATCTCTTTCAGAATGGACTGGTTGGATCTCCTTGCAGTCCAAGGGACACTCAAGAGTCTTCTCCAGCACCACAGTTCAAAAGCATCAATTCTTCAGCGCTCAGCCTTCTTCACAGTTCAACTCTCACATCCATACATGACTACTGGAAAAATCATAGCCTTGACTAGACGAAATTTTGTTGGCAAAGTAATGTCTCTGCTTTTGAATATGCTATCTAGGTTGGTCATAACTTTCCTTCCAAGGAGTAAGTGTCTTTTAATTTCATGGCTGCAGTCACCATCTGCAGTGATTTTGGAGCCCAGAAAAATAAAGTCTGACACTGTTTCCCCATCTATTTCCCATGAAGTGATGGGACCAGATGCCATGATCTTCGTTTTCTGAATGTTGAGCTTTAAGCCAACTTTTTCACTCTCCACTTTCACTTTCATCAAGAGGCTTTTTAGTTCCTCTTCACTTTCTGCCATAAGGGTGGTGTCATCTGCATATCTGAGGTTATTGATATTTCTCCCGGCAATCTTGATTCCAGCCTGTGCTTCTTCCAGTCCAACGTTTCTCATAATGTACTCTGCATATAAGTTAAATAAACAGGGTGACACACACAGACAAAAACATTCTAATACTACAAAGGCTGCTGCTGCTGCTGCTAAGTCACTTCATTTGTGTCTGACTCTATGTGACCCCATAGATGGCAGCCCACCAGGCTTCCCCGTCCCTGGGATTCTCCAGACAAGAACACTGGAGTGGGTTGTCATTTCTTTCTCCAATGCAGGAAAGTGAAAAGTGAAAGTGAAGTGGCTCAGTCGTGTCTGACTCTAGCGACCCCATGGACTGTAGCGTACCAGGCTCCTCCTTCCATGGGATTTTCTAGGCAAAAGTACTGGGGTGGGGTACCATCGCCTTCTCTGAGAATATTACAAAGGGCTATAGAATAAAACCTAAATCTCCCTTTCTCTTTAACTACCAGGATCCTCTTTGGATGTGCTCTCAAGTTAATAATATCTTGTATTTTCTTCCAAAGATGTGCATATAAGAATATACATAAATTAAAATGAAAATTCCCCACACAAATAGTAATAGGTACATCATTTTACACTTGGCTAAACA
The DNA here is from genome assembly GCA_935064755.1 of Tragelaphus eurycerus. Taxonomy (NCBI): domain Eukaryota; kingdom Metazoa; phylum Chordata; class Mammalia; order Artiodactyla; family Bovidae; genus Tragelaphus; species Tragelaphus eurycerus. The sequence continues at coordinate 4,871,031 of CAKXYN010000083.1, forward strand.
AAATATCTTGGTCGTGGTTTCATACGAGTACATATAAAATTGACCTTTTTAGGTGAAGTGGCATAAAGAAGTGATTCGAACTGGCTCTTGGGTGCCTGTACTTTGGGTACACACCCAGTCCCTGAGTGCATAGCACCTAGGATGCTGTACTATAATTGTCTGATAGTACCTTACGCAACTCTGGTAACACATTATTGCTATTTGTGGGCTGAATGACGATGAATCTAAGGAATACTTAGAGGCTTCCCTGGTGGCTCAGAGGTTAAAGTGCCTGCCTCCAATGCAGGAGACCTGGGTTTGATCCCTGGGTTGGGAAGATCCCCTGGAGAAAGAAGTGGCAACACACTCCAGTATTCTTGCCTGGAGAATCCCATGGACGGAGGAGCCTGGTGGGCTACAGTCCATGGGGTCGCAAAGAGTCAGACACGACTGAGCGACTTCACTTTCACTAATGGTATTTTACCGACTCCTAGTCAATTGACTGGGAGGCTGAGATACTTGGCAGAACATTATTTCTGGGTGTGTCTGTGAGGGTGTTCAGGAAGAGAGTAGTATTTGAATTGGTGGAGTGCAAAAAGGTCATCCTCATGAGTGTAGGTGGGCGTCACTCAGTCCACTGAGGGCCTGGTGAGAACAAAAGCACAGAGGAAGAGTGAGTTTTCCCTCTTTGCCCGAGCTGGGACAGCCATCTTCTGCCCTTGGACTTGGTGCTTCTAGTTCTCAGGGCTCCAGACTTGGGCTGGGGGGACCTATATCATCAACCACTATGGCTCCCAGGACTCCAGACTGATACTGAACAATACCAGTAGCTTTCCTGGTTCTGCAGCTGTCAGGTGGCAGGTCATGGGACTTCTAATGAACAGTCTCCTCCTGTCTGTCTAAATCTGTCTGTCTATCTATCTATTATTGGTTCGGTTCTCTTGAAAACTCCAGTTAATACAGGTAGTTACACAAAATCATAGCATCAAGAACAATACCTGACAAGTGGAAGGTAGGTACTATGGGATTTCTCTCCTCTCCTCCTTACTTTCATAGTAAGCACAGGATAAATTTTACAACAGAGTGCTGAACTTTATTCTCCATCATTTGCCAGTGTGCATGTGTATGTGTGTGCGTCTTAGTCGTGATTTACAGATATACGGAGGCAAACAGGTAGACTGTTTAGGATGAGCTCTGAGAGACCTGGGCTTCTCTGGTGGCTCAGACGGTAATGAATCCACTTGCAACGCAGAAAAACTGGGTTAGATCCCTGGGTCAGGAAGATCTCCTGGAGAAGGGAATGGCTACCCACTCCATGGGTATTCTTGCCTGGAGAATTCCATGGATGGAGGAGCCTGGTGGGCTACAATCTATGGGGTCACAAAGATATGGACACGACCAAAAGACTTACACTTTCTGGGAAAAATGATCAGGTCAGGAAAGTTATCCCTCCCCCAGCCACCACTTCCCTAAGGAATTTGTTGAATGGGAAAAGCCCCGGAGTTAGAGAGAAGCTCTGGTTGAGGGTCATGCTTGCACAATTCCACGGAGACTCCCACGACTTCCATCAGGCTCCTGTCACTCGTCTGCATAGTAGGAGTAAGGGACTGAGCCTACATAGGATTACTGAGACTTCTAAATCACAGGAAAACACTTGAGAGATGCAGAGTGGCTTTAAAAGTGACCACATTATTGAAGGGATCCTGCATTGACACTCTTACTTGGCTGCCTTTACTACTTCTAACACATTATTAAAACAAGGGTCAGAGAGCAAAATGCTCTGGGAAGACTTTAACACATAGAGATTCATGAAGAATTGTAGTGTGTATGTGTGTGTGTGTGTGTGTGTGTGTGTGTGTGTGTGTGTGTGATCTGCCCATTCATTAAAACACCAATCCCTCTGTTAGGGATATGGTGACCAGGAGACCACTGGGGCATAAAAAGGCAAGGGACAGTCTCCAGAAAGCTCCCCAAAGTGAATGAAGGCCTTGAGGAAGCCTGAAGTATGGAAAGTAAAGAGAGGCCACTGTGTTTGGAATACTCTTCTGAAGGATAAACTCTTAGACCTGACAGTTTCTGGCAAAGGTGGATAAAAACATCCTATTTTACAAGAGCTGGTTTATTGAGAAGAGGGGTGTTGGGGAGGGGCAGAAGCTATGCAACTTTGAAACTGCCTAGGTACTCACAACTTAGACACCCCAGATGTGGAGTCTAAAGTTAATAATATACTTTCTGGTCTGAACAGGAATGCTTCAGGTATATTGCTGGGTGGGGTGGGGGTTCCTTTGGGAGAATCATTATGGAGAAAACAAGGAAGCCTCAAGCATTGCTGTGAACTTTCCCAGATCCTGGCCTTCCTGGAGGATTGGACATCCCACTGTGCTTACTGGTAATTACCAGACACACTCAGCTGCTCAATGGGTTCAGATGTCAAAGGATGGTGCCTCCCTCCCTGTTTCTCTCTTCCTGCTGGCTGTCTCTCCCGGGGAGTCTTTGCCATTTTCCCTGCAGAGTCCTGCTGGCCCTGGTGGGGAAGCAGACCAAACAGAGCTATGCTGTTGATTCTTTTTCTCTTTTCCCCATGGAATCACTGAACTACACCTGGGGAAGGGGAATAAAGGGGTCATTAGATACTGGGGGAGGAGGGGACAACCTTTGAGATAGTCTTTTTTTGGGTGACACCTGAGCAATCCAAGTCTGCAATTTCCTCCATGACTGTTCATCCTTCTCAAATAAGTCCCCTAATGACAGTGTGGGCGATGGATGGAGGCAGGGCAGTTGAATGTTAAAACAGATTCCAAGGAGAAGGTAAAAGCTAAAGGACTACCCGGGGGTGGGGAAAACAGACGCGCGAGCCGAAGGGACGGGATAGGAATTCCGCTGCCTTGTCTGGTAAGAGGCTGGAATCTTTTGTTCATTCTATTGCACAGCACACCATCAAGCTGATGCTTCATAACCCTTTGGCATCTTTCTCTCTATTTCCAGAGTCACCAAGCTAACCTGAACCTTAATTGTCTTTCTCCTTGACAATTACACTTATAGACTCCCTGCCCCCAGGCCCTGCCACTTCCAGTCTACCCTGTAGATGTCACCAAATCGAACACTCTAAAATATCATTTTAAACCTGTCATTTTCCTGCTTAAAAACTTCAGCAATTCTCCATTGTCTGCAAAGCAAAGGATGAAAATCTTACTCTAGAAATCAATGCTGTTAAGATCTTAGATATTCTGTGTCCACTATGAAGGCTGCAACCAGATCTTATTCATCTTTCTGTCCTAATACTGATATGTAAGGTCTAGGAGAAAAAAAATAAGATTTATTTTTCATTGCTGACACATAATAAGCTCTCAAATGACTGTTGTTGGATGAACATGTTAATTAGCTCATTAAATATTGTATGGCACAGTATACGGTAGGTGTCCGAAGTCTCTGCTGAATGAAAGGGTGAGTGGAGACAGGCAGAGAAGAAAGTAACGCTGTCTTAAAACAGGCAGCTACATAGATGGATGGCCACTAGGGTTATGGGCCTCAGAATCAGAGCAAGGCAGTAGAAATTTTGCTGAAGAAGTTAAAGATATGGATAAAGCAGAGGCTTAAGGCCATCTGAAATTCAGACCAGATATTGGAAATGGAAGCAGACCAGAGAGGCAGACTGAGCGAGCTGAAGGACCATCAGTTCAGTTCAGTCGCTCAGTCGTGTCTGACTCTTTGCGACCCCATGAACTGCAGCACGGCGCCAGGCCTCCCTGTCCATCACCAACTCCCGGAGTCCACCCAAACCCATGTCCATTGAGTCGGTGATGCCATCCAGCCACCTCATCCTCTGTCATCCCCTTCTCCTCCTGCCTTCAATCTTTCCCAGCATCAGGGTCTTTTCAAATGAATCAGGTCTTTGCATCAGGTGGCCAAAGTATTGGAGTTTCAGCTTCAACATCAGTACTTCAGTGGACACCCAGGACTGATCTCCTTTCATGAAGGACCATAGGTGGGCACTATTTAAGAGGACAGGTAGTTATGAAAGCAAAGCTGTTAACCAGAGAGTTTGGGAGCCCAGGCAAGGGGACAAGGAGTCATGAGCCATCTGGGTGAAAGCAAGTGACTCAGACATTGTAAACACCAACCAGGATGTGCTGGATAAGTTTTAATAACTGCTATTGCTTTATATGGGTGGGGCTTCAATTGTGGATAGTATCACTATCTTTGAGACTTGCATGACAGCTGAAAGCCCTTTTGTCAGAAAAATAAATAAACCCACACAATTTTGCACACAATTACAGAAGCTGAGCTATTTCCCTAAAGGCAATTCCAGGTTCAAATAATCTGTTTTATGTGGTCTGGACACCTCACATTTACATTATTTTTTTGGTTTTCATCATCTGTAATACATTGAATCCTTGAAACCCTCTGAAATTAGTAATAAATTATTCCTATTTTGAGGAAACTGAGCTTTCTTAAGAAAATATGCCTTGTCCAAGGGAGAAGTAAGTAGTGGCATATTTAGAGTAGAAGTCAGGTTTTTGGGGTTTGAGTTGAATGGTTTTCCTCTCATGTGTTCACCCAAACAAGCTGTGCTAAAATTTCTGCATGAACCAGAAGGCACTTTCACAAGTGTTGTTTGAGCGCCTACCATGTACCAAGGACTGTGTGAGGCCCTTGAGACACATCAGAGAACAAAAACAGCCAACATTTCTGTTTTTGTGGAGTCCAGACCCAGACTGAAGTCAGTGTTTTCCCAGCCTAAAAGCCTGGATTGGATCATATTCTGGCCATAAATTATTGATTCAGGTACTTGATGAAAAGCTATAATCCAGTAGGCAGCATTCTAAGTACTAGTTGTCAAAGGTAGGGTTTTATGTCAGGAAACACTGAACAAGCGTCCTCATCTTCCATCACTAGCTATCACAGAATCTACCAATTTTCATTTCTTGTTGTTGTTGTTCTTCTTCCATTAAAATATTTTTAAGCTTGAGTCTCTCTATTTTCCATCTTACCAAAGGGAAAGACACAAATAAGTCATCTAACACATGGTTGTTCAGAAGAGGACCGATACAAACTAGACTAAGAGTTGGGACACCAGGGCCCCAGTACCAACTTCGTCATTTGCGGTGCCCCTTTCCCTTGGGAGTTAGCTTCCCCACCCGTAAAGCAACTATGTACGTTTCTGTGCTTCTCTTTGTCCTAAACTATGAGGGATGCCTGAGAACTCTGAGTGTGTTTATTCAAAAGCAGAGACATTACTTTACCAACAAAGGTTCGCCTAGTCAAGGCTATGGTCTTTCCTGTGGTCATGTATGGATGTGAGAGCTGGACTGTGAAGAAGGCTGAGCGCCGAAGAATTGATGCTTTTGAACTGTGGTGTTGGAGAAGACTCTTGAGAGTCCCTTGGACTGCAAGGAGATCCAACCAGTCCCTTCTGAAGGAGATCAGCCCTGGGATTTCTTTGGAAGGAATGATGCTAAAGCTGAAACTCCAGTATTTTGGCCACCTCATGTGAAGAGTTGACTCATTGGAGAAGACTCTGATGCTGGGAGGGATTGAGGGCAGGAGGAGAAGGGGACGACAGAGGATGAGATGGCTGGATGGCATCACTGACTCGATGGGTATGAGTCTGGGTGACCTCCGGGAGTTGGTGATGGACAGGGAGGCCTGGTGTGCTGCGGTTCATGGGGTCGCAAAGGGTCAGACACGACTGAGCGACTGATCTGATCTGATGAGGGATGCCTGAGAACTCTGAGTGTGTTTGAGAGAAAACTTTTAAAATTGCAAGGTGGTGATATACAGATGGTGAGAGAAAACTCTCCCCCACAATTAGTCACTGCCTGCCTTGGCTCTGGGAACCAAATAGGTCTTAGCTGAGCGGTCAGGAAAGGTGAAAGGCAGGACAAAATTTTGGTTTCTCATTAGAGAAAGAGTAAGACAGATCAGTGGATTCGATTGTCGCGTGTAGAATATTGTGGGCTGTGTTTCCTTCTGAAGAGGTTGGTGCCCTTTTAAAAAGCAGTCAGAGAGGCTGCCACTGGACTGGAAAATGTGGGACAAACTCAGACTCCCGGAATGTCAGAACAGAAGAGACCTGATGAAGCTTGTGCAATTCCCTTCGTCTATTTTGCACGTGAAGGGCACTTAGGGTTAGAAGATGTGACTGGGAAAGGTGACATACCCATGGTCACAGAGCTTACAGACAGCAGAGCCATGAGGGATCAAGGGGACGCCCCTTGCTTCCTAAAACGAAGTGAACCTCCTCTTTGTTCTGCTGGTCGCCGCCTTAGTAAAATCGTTCTTTTCCTTCCATCTGCAACTTGCTTAGCATCTCAGAATTAATAAAATGTGGTAATAACAGTTATCCCTTCTTGATAGCCTGGAATCTGACACTTAAAAATTGAAAATGTGACTCATTAAACCTCTAGGTATGTTTTTAAGAGTCATTTTGTACATGATTAAATGTTTATAATGAGAGTTGATAAAATTATACCTGTGGTTTGAATTTTCAATTTAGATACATTCTCCTCCATTCTTTTTCTTCCTCACTCTCCACCTGGTCTGAATTCTCTCTCCAGTGAAAATATTGAACATTAAAATCTCTCTCCCTGCTTGTACCTAAAATATCTCTTTCTCAAAAAGGATTCTCACAGTGTTTATTGGCCCCTTGTATGCGAAGTCACTTCAGTCGTGTCCTGCTCTTTGTGATCCTATGGACCACAGCCCACCAGGTTCCTCTGTCCATGGGATTCTCCAGGCAAAAATATTGGAGTGGGTTGCCATGCCTTCCTTCAGGGGACTTTCCTGACCCAGGGGTTGAACCATCTCTCCTGCATTGGCAGGTGGGTTCTTTACCACTAGTGCCACCTGGGAAGCCCATTTGGCCCATTTGGCCCTTTACCCTCCTTGATTAATTCATACCCCATGCTCTACACCCTTGTCAACCCCACTCTGATCTACTGAAGCATAGTTATTAGTGAAAGAAATCCAGGTAGGCTTCAGAGCAAACTAATTCCCAGCAAATTATTCAGCCTCTTTGTGTCCAGTTTGAGTCTCCAGAAAACAGATAATTAATTCTTAACTCTTAGATCACTGTAGGACTAAATATAAAAATAATCCCTACCATTTCTCCAACACCTACTTCTGGCACCAACATGTGTCAGAGCAAGTGCTTTACACACCTTATTTAATTCACTCATCATAATTGCTCTCATCACTACCTGCAGTTTACAGCTTAGAAAACAGCATCAGTGAAATCCCAGTATTCCCCGTGGGGGTAGAGTATTCAAATAACAAACCTAACTTGAAGAACCCTGCCATTTTCTAGATCACCACATGGATTTCTGGGTAGCATTGGTTCTCAATCTGTGCTATGTTGCCCCTCAGAGGACATTTAACAATGACTGGAGATAATTTTAGTTTCACTTCTGGGCAAAGGCATTACTGGAATCTGGTAGAGGCCAAGGATGGCTTTAAGCTCCCTACAATGCACCTTGCAGAGTCCCACTTGAAGGAAGTACCTAGCTTCAAGTATCAACGGTGCCAAGACTGAGAATCCCTGCTGTGCAGCATCCCACTGTATGAATTTGCCATAATTGATTCTGCTAGATGGACATAATGTGATGAATACAAAGGGCCAAGAACACAGCGGACCTTCAATAAATGCCAGCTACCCTGGTTAGCATTGCTACTTTTAGACCTACTTCTGACTTTTCCCCCTGATACCTGCTAGCTAGAAGCAGCAGTTCCCTCATCTCTTTCAATGACTGCTTACTTTCTTTAGTATTTGATACTCATTTATTATAGCTATTTAAACACATTTTTTATCCTCTTTAATACATTGTCATTTTCTCAAGGGAAGCAGTTATGTTTATTTTCTTTTGTATCTCCCCATGTATTTAGCATGGCACCTGGCCCACACTCATTGAATTTGAGAAAATGGACAATTTTCAGAGGAAAGGAAGGCAGGGCTATTATGCCTATTTTATAGCTGAGGAAATAGGCTCCGAGTGACCACGTTATTTAAAACTGCATGACTTACAAATGATGGAGCTTCTCCTAGAGCTCACCTCTGCGTCCAGCATTATCTTACTTAGCTGCTTTTTCTGTAATCAATTACAGACCACAAGAACTATAGCCCATTCTTTTAGAGAGAGGTGTCTAAGAGAGCCTGTGGATTCAGCAAGCAAACCTGATAAGAAAAGCAGTTCCAACATGCATCTGATCTGGAGATGCCTGTCATGGGGTCTACAAATAGAACTGGAGAGATTTTACCATGGAGGCCAATCTGCTGGGAAAAATAGATGGTGGAGGATCCAGGCACCTGTATTTGAGGCCCGAATTTGAATTGGCTAGCGGTGCAGCACTGGACAAGATATGGTACCCTTTTTCTGCCCATTTTCCTCATTTGTCAAACAGGGACATCATGCCTATTCTAATAAGCCTACAGATTGCTCTGAGGAAATGTATGCTGAGTACATTCAATCCTCAGTATTCACAGAAGTTGTGTTCTATGAAATCTCTGCCAACACTGACCTGGTGAATATTGAACTAGTGCTCATAAGACGATATGGGCAGAGTTGACATAAGCTCTGAATAGAACATATTCATCAACCAATAAGTATATAAACTTATTTTATGTGTGTTTCATTAAAGATACCTTTTTTAATGTATAGTGTCAATTCATAAGCATTGAACTTATGGTCAACAGCCCTGTAACTTGTGCCTGAACAAAGCTGCGTTAACACATCTGTTTTATCAGTAAGGCACAGTAGAGTCTTCTTGAGCTTAGGAAAACTAGATGGCATTTTAGCCCTATGCTTGGTGTTATTTCAAACAGTGAAATGACCAACAGAAAACACAAAAATGCAACCAATACGGGACCATATGTACCACAGAAAGACACTTGTTTATAGGATAAAGCTGAAATAAGAAGGCAGGGCATGACCTTGTTCAGTCTCGGCTGGGAACGTGAATGTCAAAGAACAGTTCTTCACTGCCTATGTCTGTGAATCACCATAAAAGCACATGAGTATTGTCCTGGGGTTACAAATGAGCTTTCGCAAGTAGGAAAATGTGGAAACTGAATCCATGAATAATGAGGATCCACTGCACATAAGTTTTAAGAATTGGGTCATTAATATGACCCACAGAGACTGAGCCAGAACTGTGTCTGAGTGTCCCCTGTGGAGGTCCGGGTCAGCAGTGGACTGTCACAGGGGCAGGGGCTCTGGGTGCAGCAGACCTGGGTATGGCATAAGCCCTCTTGGAGGAGGTCGCCATTAACTCACCACAGAGCTGCCAGAACTTACACAAGACTCGGGAAACAGACTCTTGTGTGCACCAGGACCCAGGAAAAAGGAGCAGGAACCCCACAAGAGACCGACCCAGACTTGCCTGTGAGTGTCCAGGAGTCTCTGGTGGAGGTGTGGGTTGGTGGTGGCCTGATGCAGGGTTGGGGGCCCTGAGGGCAGCAGTGTGTGCATGGGACCTTTTGAAGGAGGTTGCCATTATCTTCATCACTTCCACCATAGTTTGGCCTCAGGTCAAAAAATAGGGAGGGAACACAGCCCTTCCCATCAACAGAAAATTGGATTAAACATTGGAAGGACTGATGCTAAAGCTGAAACTCCAATACTCTGGCCACCTCATGTGAAGAGTTGACTCATTGGAAAAGACCCTGATGCTGGGAGGGATTGGGGGCAGGAGGAGAAGGGCACAACAGAGGATGAGATGGCTGGATGACATCACCGACTCAATGGACATCAGTTTGAGTAGACTCCAGGAGTTGGTGATGGACTGGGAGGTCTGGTGTGCTGCAATTCATGGGGTCATAAAGATTCGGACATGACTGAGTGACTGAACTGAACTGAACATGACCCTGCCCATCAGAACAAGACCCAGTTTCCCCCTCAGTCAGTCTCTCCCATCAGGAAGCTTCCATAAGCCTCTTATTCTTCTCCATCAGAGGGCAGACAGACTGAAAACCATAATCACAGTAAACTAACCAATCTGATCATATGGACCACAGCCTTGTCTAACTCAATGAAACTATGAGCCATGATATCACAATAATATCAGTATCACAGTAATCCAAGTCTATGCATGACCAGTAATGCTGAAAAAGCTGAAGGTGAATGGTTCTATGAAGACTTATAAGACCTTCTAGGACTAACACCCAAAAAAGATGTCCTTTCCTTATAGGGGACTGGAATGCAAAAGTAGGAAGTCAAGAAATACCTGGAATAACAGGAAAATTTGGCCTTAGAGTACAGAATAGCAGGGCAAAAGTTAATAGAGTTTTGCCAAGAGAAAGCACTGCTCATGGCAAACACCCTCTTCCAACAACACCAGAGAAGACTACACATGGACATCACCAGATGGTCAATTCCAAAATCAGATTGATTATATTCTTTGCAGCCAAAGATGGAGAAGCTCTATACAGTCAGCAAAAACAAGACCAGAAGCTGACTGTGGCTCAGATCATGAACTCCTTATTGCCAAATTCAGATTTAAATTGAAGGAAGTAGGGAAAACCACTAGACTATTCAGGTATGATCTAAATCAAATCGCTTACAATTATACAGTGGAAGTGACAAATAGATTCAAGACATTAGATTTGATAGACTCCGTGCCTGTAGAACTATGGACAGAGTTTCATGACATTGTATAGAAGGCAGTGATCAAGACCAACCCCAAGAAAAAGAAATGCAAAAAGGCAAAATGGTTGTCTGAGGAGGTCTTACAAATAGCAGTGAAAAGAAAAGAAATGAAAGACAAAGGAGAAAAGGAAAGATATATCCATTTGAATGCAGAGTTCCAAAGAATAGCAAGGAGAGATAAGAAAGCCTTCCTCAGTGATCAGTGCAAAGAAATAGAGGAAAACAATAGAATGGGAAAGACTAGAGATCTCTTCAAGAACATCAGATATACCAAGGGAACGTTTCAGGCAAAAGCGGGCACAATAAAGGACAGAAACACTATGGACCTAACAGAAGCAGAAGATATTAAGAAGAGGTGGCAAGAAAACACAGAAGAACTATACAAAAAAGATCTTCATGACCCAGATAACCATGATGATGTGATCACTCACCTAGAGCCAGAAATCCTGGAATGTGAAGTCAAGTGGGCCTTAGGAAGCATCACTACGAACAAAGCTAACTGAGGTGATGAAATTCTAGTTGAGCTATTTCAAATCCTAAAAGATGGTGCTGTGAAAGTGCTGCACTCTATATGCCAGAAAATTGGAAAAACTCAGCAGTGGCCACAGGACTGGAAAAGGTCAGTTTTCATTACAATCCCAAATAGAGCAATGCCAAATAATGCTCAAACTATCACACAGTTGCACTCATCTCACACACTAGCAAAGTAATTCTCAAAATTCTCCAACCAGGCTTCAACAGTACTTGAGCTGTAAAATTCCAGATGTTCAAGCTGGATTTAGAAAAGGCAGAGGAACCAGACATCAAATTGCCAACATCCTTTGGATCATCAAAAAAGCGAAAGACTTTCAGAAAAACATCTACTTCTGATTCATTGACTATGCCAAAGCCTTTGACTGTGTGGATCACAATAAACTGTGGAAAATTCTGAAAAAGATGGGAATACCAGACCACCTTACCTGCCTCCTGATAAATCTGTATGCAGGTCAAGAAGCAACAGTTAGAATTGGACATGAAACAACAGACTGGTTCCAAATTGGGAAAGGTGAATGTCAAATCTGTATATCGTCACCCTGCTTATTTAACTTATATGCAGTGTACATCACGAGAAATGCTGGACTGGAAGAAACACAAGCTGGAATCAAGATTGCCGGGAGAAATATCAATGACCTCAGATATGCAGATAACACCACCCTTATGGCAGAAAGTGAAGAGGAACTAAAGGGCCTGTTGATAAAAATGAAAGATAAGAATGAAAAATTTGGCTTAAAACTCAGCATTCAGAAAACTAAGATAATGGCATCCAGTTCCATCCCTTCATGGCAAATATATGGGAAACAATAGAAACAGTGAAAGACTTCATTTTTGGGGGGCTCCAAAATCACTGCAGATGGTGACTGCAGCCACAAAATTAAAAAATTCTTGCTCCTTGGAAGAAAATGTATGAACAACCTAGACAGCATATTAAAAAGAAGAGACATTACTTTGCCAATAAAGTTCCATCAGGTCAAAGCTATTGTTTTTCCAGTAGTCATGTATGGTTTTGAGAGTTGGACTGTAAAGAAAGCTGAGTGCTGAGGAATTGATGCTTTTGAACTGTGGTGTTGGAGAAGACTCTTGAGAGTCCCTTGACTGCAAGGAGATCCAACTAGTCCATCCTAAAGGAAATCAGTCCTGAATATTCATTGGAAGGACTGATGCTGAAGCTGAAACTCCAATACTTTGGCTACCTGATGTGAAGAGCTGACTCATTTGAAAAGACCCTGATGCTGGGAAAGATTGAAGACGGGAGGAGAAGAGGACTACAGAGCATGAGATGATTGGATGGCATCACCGACTCAATGGACATGAGTTTGAGCAAGCTGGGAGTTGGTGATTGACAGTGAAGCCTGGAGTGCTATAGTCCAATGGGTCGCAAAGAGTGGGAAATGACTGAGTAACTGAAAGAGTTGGACTGAGCAATTACTGAGCAATTGGACTGAACTGATCTATAATGTTCATTTCAGTTGCTCAGACTCTATGAATTGCAGCATGCCAGGCCTCCCTGTCCACCACCAACTCCCGGAGTTCACTCAAACTCATGTTCATCGAGTCGGTGATGCCATCCAGCCATCTCATCCTCTGTTGTCCCCTTCTCCTCCTGCCCCCAATCCCTCCCAGCATCAGGGTCTTTTCCAATGAGTCAACTCTTCACATGAGGTGGCCAAAGTGTTGGAGTTTCAGCTATAATATCAGGCCTTCTCGGGGAAGGCAATGGCACCCCCACCCCAGTACTTTTGCCTGGAAAATCCCATGGACGGAAGATCCTGGTAGGCTCCAGTCCATGGGGTCGCTAAGAGTCAGACACGACTGAGCAACTTCACTTTCACTTTTCACTTTCATGCATTGGAGAAGGAAATGGCAACCCACTCCAGTGTTCTTGCCTGGAGAATCCCAGGGACAGAGGAGCCTGGTGAGCTTCCGTCTGTGGGGTCGCACAGAGTCGGACACGACTGAAGCGACTTAGCAGCAGCAGCAGCAGCAGCATCAGGCCTTCTAACGAACACCCAAGACTGATCTCCTTTAGAATGGACTGGTTGGATCTCTTTACAGTCCAAGGGACTCTCAAGAGTCTTCTCTAACACATCAGTTCAAAAGTATCAATTCTTTGGTGCTCAGCTTTCTTCACAGTCCAACTCTCACATCCATATATGACCACTGGAAAAACCATAGTCTTAACTAAACAGACGTTTGTTGGCAAAGTAATGTCTCTGCTATTCAATATGATATCTAGGTTGGTCATAACTTTCCTACCAAGGAGTAAGCGTCTTTTAATTTCATGGCTGCAGTCACCATCTGTAGTGATTTTGGAGCCCCCCAAAATGAAGCTTTCACTATTTCTATTGTTTCCCGATCTATTTCCCATGAAGTGATGGGACTGGATGCCATGATCTTTGTTTTCTGAATGTTGAGCTTTAAGCCAACTTTTCACTTTCCTCTTTCACTTTCATCAAGAGGCTTTTATTTCCTCTTTGCTTTCTTCCATGAGGGTGGTGTCATCTGCATATCTGAGGTTATTGATATTTCTCCCGGCAATCTTGATTCCAGCTTATGCTTCTTCCAGCCCAGCGTTTCTCATGATGTACTCTGTATATAAGTTAAATAAGCAGGGTGACAATATACTTAGCCTCCCCTTGAGTCTCGTGACTCTGCGCCGGGCTTTTCCTATTTGGAAACAGTCTGTTGTTCCATGTCCAGTTCTAACTGTTGCTTCCTGCCCTGAATATAGGTTTCTCAGAAGGCAGGTCAGGTGGTCTGGTATTCCCATCTCTTTCAGAATTTTCCACAGTTTATTGTGATCCACACAGTGAAAGGCTTTGGCATAGTCAATAAAGCAGAAATAGATGCTTTTCTGGAACTCTCTTGCTTTTTCCATGATCCAGTGGATGTTGGCAATTTGATGTCTGGTTCCTCTGCCTTTTCTAAATCCAGCTTGAACATCTGGAAGTTCAGGGTTCACATATTGCTGAAGCCTGGCTTGGAGAATTTTGAGCATTACTTTCCTAGCATGTGAGATGAGTGCAATTGTGTGGTAGTTTGAGCATTCTTTGGCATTGCCTTTCTTTGGGATTAGAATTAAAACTGACCTTTTCCAGTCCTGTGGCCACTGCTGAGTTTTCTAAATTTGTTGGATTATTGAGTGCAGCACTTTCACAGCATCATCTTTCAGAATTTGAAAGAGCTCAACTGGAATTCCTTCACCTCCACTAGCTTTGTTTGTAGTGATGCTTCGTAAGGATGTCTGGCTCTAGGTCAGTGATCACACCATCATGATTATCTGTGTCGTGAAGATCTTTTTTGGACAGTTTTTCTTTGTATTCTTGCCACTGCTTCTTAGTAACTTCTGCTTCTGTTAGGTCCATACCATTTCTGTCCTTTATCGAGCCCATCTTTGCATGAATCAAGGCAAATTTGAAGTGGTCAAACAGGAGATGGCAAGAGTGAACGTTGACATTCTAGGAATCAGCAAACAAAAATGGAGTGGAATGGGTGAATTTAACTCAGATGACCATTATATCTCCTACTGTGGGCAGGAATCCCTTAGAAGAAATGGAGTAGCCATCATGATCAACAAAAGAGTCTGAAATGCAGTACTTGAATGCAATCTCAAAAACGACAGGATGATCTCTGTTCGTTTCCAAGGCAAACCATTCAATGTCACAGTAATCCAAGTCTATGCCCCTACCAGTAACACTGAAGAAGCTGAAGTTGAACGGTTCTATGAAGACCTACAAGACGTTTTAGAGCTTTTTAACACCCAAAAAAGATGTTATTTTCATTATAGGGAACTGGAATGCAAAAGTAGGGAGTCAAGAAACACGTGGCTGCTGCTGCTACTGAGTCGCTTCAGTCGTGTCCGACTCTGTGCGATCCCATAGACGGCAGCCCACCAGGCTCCTCTGTCCCTGGGATTCTCCAGGCAAGAATACTGGAGTGGGTTGCCATTTCCTTCTCCAATGCATGAAAGTGAAAAGTGAAAGCGAAGTCGCCCAGTCATGTCCGACTCTTAGCGACCCCATGGACTGGAGCCCACCAGGCTCCTCCGTCCATGGGATTTTCCAGGCAAGAGTACTGGGGTGGGGTGCCATTGGAGTAACAGGCAAATTTGGCCTTGGAATAACGGAATGAAGCAGGGCAAAGACTAATAGAGTTTTGCCAAGAGAATGCACTGGTTCATAGCAAACACCCTCTATAGTATTAGAACCTAGTGAATGGATAGAATAGTGTTTATTCTTGAGTCAATGATTGGAATGTACCTAAGGCAATTTCAAGGTGGCTGGTGACATTCTGTTACTTGGTCTGGGTACTTATACAGCATCCTCACTTTCTGAACACTGAGGAGCTGTGCACTTTCCTGTGTATACTTTGTCCTTTAATAAAACTTGAAAACTATATTTTTATAAGTGGAGATAGACATTGTTGTTACTTGTTAATGAGTCACTAAATCATGTCCAGTTCTTTTTGCAACCCCTTGAACTGTAGCCCACCAGGCTCCTCTGTCTGTGGGATTCCCCAGGCAAGAATACTGGAGTTGTCATTTCCTCCTCCAGGGGCTCTTCCTCACCCAGGGATCAAACCTGGGATCAGTCCTGCATCTCCAGCATTGGCAGGTGGGTTCTTAACCACTGAGCCACCAGGGAAGCCCTGGAGGAACACCTGCTGTGTGCCAAACATTTCACTCAGCCCCTTAAGGCACCTACAGGGAGGCCTGGCGTGCTGCAATTCACGGGGTCACAAAGAGTCGGACACGACTGAGCGACTGAACTAACTAACTATCTAACTAAAGCACCTATGAAAACACAATCCCGTGTGTTTTCATAGCTTGTCTAATAACACAAATCACGGATGGCACTTCCTAACATTAGAAAATCACCAGATCTCACTTCAGGTCTTAAAAGTTAAAATCTTTAAAGTATAGTACTGGACACCAGATACTGAAATAGATGATGTTTTAATCCACCAAATCTGAAATATATTGACTGGTATGTGATCTGAGGAGTGAGTTTAACGTGATGTCTAATACGTCACATGAACATAAATGGTGACTTTTTAAAGTTTTAGGTACAGTTGCCTCCATTCTATAGATGAAGATCCAAGGTGCAGTGAGGGATCATGATTTATCTGAGGCCACAGCTGGAAGCAAATGTTTTCTATGTTATCTCACTTTATGCTAATAACCAGTCAAGGGAGTAAATTCCATTATGCTTATCTTACCCAGAAGCAAACTGTAGCTTGAGGAACTTAAGTAAATTGCCCAAGGACATTTAGTCAGAAAATGGTTGAGGTGGAACCAGGTCAGTCTAACTCAGGAATCTCTGATGCATTCTTTTCTCATAGGTCTTGTCACAGGACAGGTTAGAAAGGGTAGAAGAAGGTAAATCCAGGAGCACAGAAGACAGACTTCATTATTTTTACATTTCAGATGCCTGGACTTTAAGACATACCTTCTTTTCTACTTAGTATCTTCACCGCTGAGCAATTAGGGTAGGATATATACTCGGTCGGATATGACTGAGCGACTGAACTGAACATACTTCCCTGATTTCATCTTTAAATAGAACATGTCATTGGTGGGGGGAAGGGAGATGATAGCATGCTTGGGTGTTGTGATCTGCGTCTCACTTCAGTCCTTCAGTTGTGTCCAACTCTTTCTGACCCCATGGACTGCAGTATGCCAAGCCTCCCTGTCCATCACCAACTCCCGGAATTTACTCAAATTCATGTCCATTGAGTCGGTGATGCCATCCAACCATCTCATCCTCTGTCATCCCCTTCTCCTCCTGCCTTCAATCTTTCCTATTATCAGGGGCTTTTCAAATGAGTCAGCACTTCGCATCAGGTGGCCAAAGTATTGGAGTTTCAGCTTTAACATCAGGTCTTCTGATGAATAATCAGGACTGATCTCCACTCCAAGGGACTCTCACGAGTCTTCTCTAACATTACATTTCAAAACCATCAATACTTCAGCTCTCAGCTTTCTTTATGGTCCAACTCTCACATCCATATATGAGTACTGGAAAAACCATGGCTTTGACTAGATGGATCTTTATTGGCAAAGTAATGTCTCTGCTTTTTAATACACTGTCTAGGTTGGTCATAGCTTTTTTTACAAGGAGTAAGCCTATTTTAATTTTATGGCTGCAGTCACCATCTGCAGTGACTTTGGAGCCCAAAATCAAAGTCAGCGACTCTTTGTTTCCATTGTTTCCCCATCTATTATACACAAACAGATGGGACTGGAGGCCGCGATCTTTGTTTTTTGAATGCTGATGTTCAAGCTGGTTTTAGAAAAGGCAGAGGAACCAGAGATCAAATTGCCAACATCCACTGGATCATCAAAAAGCAAGAGAGTTCGAGAAAAACATCTATTTCTGCTTTATTGACTATGCCAAAGCCTTTGACTGTGTGGATCACGATAAACTGTGGACAATTCTGAAAGAGATGGGAATACCAGACCACCTGACTTGCCTCTTGAGAAATCTGTATGCAGGTCAGGAAGCAACAGTTGGAACTGGTCATGGAACAACAGACTGGTTCCGAATAGGAAAAGGAGTACGTCAAGGCTGTATATTGTCACCCTGCTTATTTAACTTATATGCAGAGTACATCATGAGAAACGCTGGGCTGGAAGAAGCACATGCTGGAATCAAGATTGCCGGGAGAAATATCAAGTAACCTCAGATATGCAGATGACACCACCCTTATGGCAGAAAGTGAAGAGGAACTCAAAAGCCTCTTGATGAAAGTGAAAGTGGAGAGTGAAAAGGTTGGCTTAAAGCTCAACATTGAGAAAACGAAGATCATGGCATCTGGTCCCATCACTTCATGGGAAATAGATGGGGAAACAATGGAAACAGTGTCAGGCTTTATTTTTTTTGCGCTCCAAAATCACTGCAGATGGTGATTGCAGCCATGAAATTAAAAGACACTTACCCCTTGGAAGGAAAGTTATGACCAACCTAGATCACATATTCAAAAGCAGAGACATTACTTTGCCAACAAAGGTCCGTCTAGTCAAGGCTATGGTTTTTCCTGTGGCCATGTATGGATGTGAGAGTTGGACTGTGAAGAAGGCTGAGTGCCGAAGAAGTGATGCTTCTGAACTGTGGTGTTGGAGAAGGAAGACTCTTGAGAGTCCCTTGGACTGCAAGGAGATCCAACCAGTCCATTCTAAAGGAGATCAGTCCTGGGTGTTCTTTGGAAGGAATGATGCTAAAGCTGAAACTCCAGTACTTTGGCCACCTCATGCGAAGAGTTGACTCACTGGAAAAGACTCTGATGCTGGGAGGGATGGAGAGCAGGAGGAGAAGTTGATGACAGAGGATGAGATGGCTGGATGGTATCACCAAGTCAATGGACATGAGTTTGAGTGAACTCTGGGAGTTGGTGATGGACAGAGAGGCCTGCTGCTGCTGCTGCTAAGTCACTTCAGTCGTGTCCGACTCCACGTGACCCCATAGACGTCAGCCCACCAGGCTCTCCTGCCCCTGGGATTCTCCAGGCAAGGAAACTGGAGTGGGTTGCCATTTCCTTCTCCAATGCATGAAAGCGAAAAGTGAAAGTGAAGTCGCTCAGTCGTGTCCGACTCTTAGCGACCCCATGGACTGCAGCCCACCAGGCTCCTCCATCCATGGGATTTTCCAGGCAAGAGTACTGGAGTGGGGTGCCATTGCCTTCTCCGACAGGGAGGCCTGGAATGCTGCAATTCATGGCTTCACAAAGAGTTGGACATGACTGAGCGTCTGAACTGAACTCAGCTGAATTTTAAGCCAACTTTTTCACTCTCCTCTTTCACTTTCATCAATAGGCACTTCAGTTCCTCTTCACTTTCTGCCATAAAAGTGGTGTCATCTGCATATCTGAGCTTATTGATATTTCTCCCAGCAATCTTGATTCCAACTTGTGCTTCATCCAGCCTGGCATTTCGCATGATGTACTCTGGATATAACTTAAATAAGCTGGGTGACAATATACAGCCTTGAAGTACTCCTTTTCCAATTTGGAAACAATCCGTTGTTCCATGTCCGGTTCTATTACTTCTTGACCTGTATACAGGTTTATCAGGAGGCAGGCAAGGTGGAATGGTATTCCCATCTTTTGAAGAATTTTGCACAGTTTGTTGTGATCCACATAGTTAAAGGCTTTGGCATAGTCAATAAAGCAGAAGTAGATGTCTTTCTGGAACTCTCTTGCTTTTTTGATGATCCAACAGATGTTGGCAATTTGATCTCTGGTCCCTCTGCCTTTTCTAAATCCAGCTTGAATATCTGGAAGTTCACAGTTGTGTCTAGGATAGTTGTAATCCCTGCCATGTACTCACACAGATATCATACTTTATTTGGGTTGCCATTTATTGATTGGTGAATCTAAGAGGAAGCCCTACCAGAAACAAAGCTTTCTCTTGTCCTTATTTTCTGTGTCTGAGTACTATCTCTGAGAGTCAAGGTGGTGACTAGAATATATTTTGTAATGTCAGATGTCATGAGCAATGATTCATTGTTATTGTCAAATAGGGAGAATGCTTCTGTCTCAGGTGTCAACTGAAAAAAGATGCACAACCTGAGAAGTGTGTGTTAAGTTTTATTTGGGGCAAAATGAGAACTGCAGCCTGGGAGGCAGTGCCTCAAGATAACTCTGAGAGGCTGCTCCAAAGAGGCAGTGGGAGGAAGGTCAATATATAAGGTTTGGGTGAAGGTGGCGTTCAGTACCATTAATCACTCACTTTACAAAAGGTTTTCTGCTGGTCACCATGATGGGATTTACTGCTTTTCTAGAGATATGAGGAGATTGAAATCATAAAATATCTTCCTAAAAACATCCAACTATCTAAAGACCTGGCTCAGACTGTAAAAGCGTGTGCCTACAATGTGGGAGACCTGAGTTCGATCCCTGGGTTGGGAAGATATCCCTGGAGAAGGAAATGGCAACCCACTCCAGTACTCTTGCCTGGAAAATTTCATGGATGGATGCAGGAGCCTGGTAGGTTACAGTCCATGGGGTCGCAAAGAGTTGGACAGGACTGAGCAACTTCACCATCTAAAGACCTGTCCCACCAGATTCCCTGGAGCGCAGAGTGCCTCACTCCAGCATGAACTCCCTCAGGGGTTGCTGAAGGTCAACAAGTGTAGAAGCACAGGGTTCAATCTCCACAGAGGCAGATAGCAAATGTCCTTGATGTTCAGTCATTGGCAATGTTCTCGGCAAGTGCCAATTTGTAGCTGACACAGGTTGAGTGAAGAGGCTGATTTCTGACCCCTTTTGCTTATAGAGGAGAATAATCTTCCATCTCACTGCCTACCACTTTTTACTAGTTCACCATCATTTGTTAAAAGTCAGGGCCACATTTTACTAGTGGGCAGGATCTCCGTATCTTAATGAAAAGAAACAGACCCTGACCTATGTTTGTTTTTTTTCCACTTCCTGTACTTATGTGTCATTCATTTCCACTAAGCAGTTCTCATCTGCGTAAGATTTTTTCCTTGAATAGAAAGTGAGGCGTTTCTACTGTTCTCTGCAGATTGCTTTGGAGCTCTGGGTACAGGCTGCACAGTTTATGCTACCTTAACACTAGAGACAGTGGGAAAACATATTCTCTTTTTTCCTGCTTCACTCCTTTTTTTAATCCTGTGACACTGATGGATGTCATGTTGACTTAATTTTCACGGCATTGCAAGGGCAGGATCCTTACCTTAAATAAAGCTTCAGTGGGAAGGGTTGAAACAGCCCTGAAGGCTCTAGTCCGGCTTTTGTTAAGAAAGTCATAATTGGCTTTTGGCTTGCCTACTGCTCATGTGCATGTAAATCCCCTAGCCTGAGGTCCCTCTGCTATATGTTCTTATCCGCCATCACTGGAGTCAGCTCATGTTTATCAGGGTCACCATAGTGATCTTTATTCTCAACATTAGAAAGCTTTGGCTTCTACTAACGAAAAGCCTTGGCCACCACTGACTGATACCCCATCGTGGAGGCAGCACCGTGCTTGGTATATTAAGTAGCACCCAGAGGCACAGAACTCTCCATCATCCAGACACGATTGACATGGTCTAGGCTCCGCCCCCTCTTCCTTCTAGGGGCCTATTCACAATGCAGATTGATCATGTTTATTTAGAGTTCAGAAGGAGACACAAGGATGACAAAGAACTTGCAGTGCTTATGCAATCCCACCTATTTTGGGAGAGTCCCAGACTGAGAAGTGCAGAGATTTCAGCTGCGATAAATGGAAAACCAACCAGACCTGGGATGGAAAAACCAACTGCAGCCATTTTTCTAACATTTTGGCTTTGATCACATATCCCAGTTTTGCTTCCGGCAATTTTGCATCTAATCATTTAACTCCCATGTGGTGGTGAAAGGTACATTAATCGATCATGGTTTAGATTCATTGAGATTCAGCCCAAACATTCTGGCCTTGTAAGAATAGTCCAATTTCCCAATGCCTGCAGGCAGTTGCTAAACTGTTGCCCTGTGTTTCAGAGAGGTGGGAAAGTATTCCTTTGTGCAAGAGACAGAAATTCCTAAATCTAGAAGATGAAGAGGAACAGAATAAAGAGGAAGAAGAGGAGGGGGAGGGAGGAAGAAGAGAAGGGGAGTGCCAAAGTCCCTTTTGTGACCTTGCTTAGCGTTTTCAATCCAAAATGGGGGTTGGGGTGAGAGGAGTCATCTGGCTGAAGGGTAAGGGGATGAATAGAACCAGAGCAAACTTCTAATGAAGAGACAGGCTGACAGGAAGGGTAGAACATTGGCTTTGGGAACAGATTGAATTTGACATTTGGCTATACACTAACTAATCTGTTGTTACTTTGGACAAGTTTCCTCTCTTCTCAGCTTCTCAGTTTTTCCAGCCATAAAACTGGGATAAAATTCTTGATTTTTCAGAGGCTGCTTTATGGATCGTAGGTACCATACCTCATACAGGTGGTAGCACATTGCTTGGCTTTCAATAAAAGATATGTACTATCCTTCTTTAATTATACATATTGAATAGATAAAAGGATATAGGACAGACATTTGTTTCTCTAGGTGCCCACTCCATAGAAAATGAAATGTAATGCTTCCTGGCTACCATAATAAAGCTGGACTATACATCCATGTTTGACTACAACATCACAATTATTCCCATCATCCAAGTAGACGGCTTGAGGTTATCTTGACTCTTCTCCATCCCTTTAGACTCATATCTGATTATTCTCTGAGTCCTAACACTTCACTGCTAAAGTGTTTCTGAAATCCAAGCCTCTTAGTGCTTCCCAGGTGATGCTAATGGTTAAGAACCTTCCCGACAGCGCAGGAGACATAAGAGACATGGGTTCAATCTCTGGGAAGATTCCTGGAGGAGGAAATGGCACCCACTCCAGTATTCTTGCCTGGAGACTTCCATGGGGAGAGAAACCTGGCGGGCTACAGTCCGCAGTGTTGCAAAGAGTTGGGCGTGACTGAAGTGACTTATCACGCAGCACCCAAGCCTCTTATTTCCTTTTGCCTTTTTCCTGTTGATATCACCTTATCTTTATTTGCTAAACAGGCTCTGACATTTTCCTCTTTCTCTTTTATTTATTTATATTTTTAAGTTTTTTAAATTTTATATTGGAGTGTAGCTGATTATAAAAAAAAAAAAAAAAAAAGTTGTGATGGTTTCAGGTGCATGACAAAGCAACTCAGCCAGACACATGCATGTGTCCATTCTCCCCAGACTCCCCTCCCATCCAGGCTGCACACAACACTGAGCAGAGCTCCATGTGCTATACGGTAGGTCCTTGTTGGTTACCCATTCTAAATGCAGCAGAGTTTGCCCACCCCAAACTCCCTATTTCTTCCTCTAATGCTTTTCTCGCGTAACCATGAGTTTGTTCTCCAAGTTTGTGACTCTGCTTCTGTTCTGTAAATAAGTTCACCTGTGTCATTTCTTTTTAGATTCTGCATGTAAAGGATATCACACAATATTCCTCTTTCTGTGTCTGACTTCACTCAGTATGACGTTCTCTAGGTCCACTCATGTTGCTGCAAATGGCATTATTACAGTATTTTTAATAAAGCCTCTTATTTCTGTATCTGTTCTTGCTACTCTTGCCATAGTTCTGGACCTAATCTTCTCTGTCCCATGTTGTTGCAACTCTTCTTAACTTAGCCATAAAAGCTTTCTGCACATTAACTTATTTTCTAAGAAAATCATCTTTTTGAAATGGCTCAAATTCTAAGCAATGTTTGATTGTCCTATATTGTCTACTAAATGGGGTTTTATCATTTGTCTTGGTAGTCTGGATGTCAACATTTTGGTTCTAATCTCCCTTCTTATGGTGGATCTCAGAGTGACTGCACTCTCCCTGGGACATGTTTGGTTGTCAACACCAGGAAGGGGGGTTGCTATAGCATTTAGTGGGTAGAAGCTGAGGATACTGCTTAACATCCTACAATGCCCAGGATAACATAAAATCATTTGGCCCCAAGTGTCCATATGCCAAGACTGAGAAAACTTGCTTTATAGATGAGGTAATCAGAGCGAGGCTGGAAATAGAAACAGTAGGCGCGATTGCTAGTTAAATCAATGGGAAGTTGAAAGAAAGCAGGACGGTGTGAGAAAGAAGAGGAAAAGATCAAGAATGGTGTGCCCTTCTAATACATGCTTTGCTCCACAGTAGGGAGTGAGCATGAGTGACGCAGAAAGTGGGCTGCAGTGGACGGCTGGGCATAGGATAACCTTCAGCAGAACGCTGGGTGATGCACATACGAGATAGCAGGTTTGCGAAAGGACAGGGATGTTGCATTTTCTCTAGGGCACTTCGTAGAGGAAGTACATGGGATAAATAGGCTATTCTCTCTCTCAGAGAGAGAAACAGAGATTTTCCATCTGTAAATGTAAAACTGCATAAAAATCACTTCTGGAACTGTGCATTTATATCATTGAAATGTAAGATCAAATTAATCCTGATAACAGAAATTTAACAAGAACAATTATGATAATGCTAACAATCATGACAGTGATTTTTCAAAGGTCACCTTTCACCTGAAGAGTTTGATGAAATAAAGAAATCTGAATTAAATTTCTATAGTGATATAAGAAATTGTGTGATAAAACCTTTATCACACATGTTATGTTCAGATAAAACATAAATGTCTAAAGTTCCAGCTGCAAGGCAGTGAAAAGTGTTGTTTTTTTTTTTTTTTTTTATGTTGTTGTTTTTGCAATAAACCAGTGAGTCAGGGAGTGTGAGATAATTTCAAAAGAGAATTTATGATAAGATTTGTGTAACGAAGATATGGAGATGGCCACAGACACACACCTTCACTTTCTTAGGTTGCTGTGTCTGATTTGCACTTGTACTAGAATCTCTGTGAGGTGACATGCATAATTAATCAGTAATATTATTATTAATTTCTCTTAATATAGAAGACGGATCATGGTATATCTGAATTGCACCCTGCCTCAGCTGTTACTTAATTAAAAAACTGAGACCAACAGTCAGAGAGAAATATTAATGGCATGCAATTTAGTTTAAACCTTAGTTCACAAAGAGATCTCAAAAATAATTGTATGTTTTGCCAGGAGGAATACCTGTTATGCAGAAACCATTTTGGACCAATTCCCTTGCTTCTCAGATCAAATGAATGTCTGTTCCATATTAACATGTTTATTTGATTTCAGGTTGTCAATAAGACCATTGAAGAACATTCAGCTTCAAATACTGAGAAGGAACAGTAAAGACACAAGAGTAAATTACAGGGTGAAGCAAGGAATTTATTTTTAACCTCATGAAGGATTGGACTTTAATGAGACACTACTTTAGGTCTGAAATGGAAGGTTTGCAGCAAGAAAAAAAAAAACCCTCAAATGTGATTATTAACTCAATCTTGTTTTTATAAGATGCTTTCTAAATGACTATAGCTCACATTTGGGTAATACTGAGTGTGGGGTTCCAAAGAGTCAGACGCTACTGAGTGACTGAGCGTGCATGAGCGGTTTGTATATGGAGCACCTATAATACGGGCTATTTCACTTAATGTGCATTGTAACCTAGTGATCAGGCAGGGCAAAAGTTACCACCTTCATTTTACAGATTACAAAACTAATCATTCAGAAAAGACAAGATTTTTTAAAGTCACAAGGTAAAATACCCTCTCTACCCAGCAGACTTCCCTGGTGGGTCAGACAGTACAGAATCTGCCTGCGGTGCAGGAGACTGGGGTTCGATCCCTGGGTGAGAAAGATCCCCTGTAGAAGGGAATGGCAACCCAACCCAGTATTTTGCCTGGAGAATTCCATGGACAGAAGAGCCTGGCAGGCTACAGTCCATGGGGTCGCAAAGAGTCAGACACAACTGAGAGGTGTGACCCCATGGACTGTAGCCTACCAGGTTCCTCTGTCCATGGGATTTTCCAGGCAATAGTACTGGAGTGGATTGCCATTTCCTTCTCCAGGGGATCTTCCCAACCTAGGGATTGAACCCGGGTCTCCTGCATTGTAGACAGACGCTTTACCATCTGAGCCACCAGGGAAGTCACTTTAAACAACCTAATCTAAACAGGGATTTTTTATTTTAAGCTAGATGACTATTAGAGTCACTTCTAAACTTATTATTCTAAAATAATATGTTTTAAAAGTATTTTAAATTAAGAAAATATTACATGGTTTATATACTGTTTCCAAATCTATTATCTTATTTGATCCTCACAATAATCTTCCAAGTTAAATATTATCTTCAATTTAGAAGTGCAGGCATAGATGTCCAACAAGTTTAAGGGCTTTGCCTCAGGTCACTGTTTCGAGGACAGGGCTGGAACCCAAGCCATGTGTTCTGAGTCCAAATTCAATGTGAGTTTTTATTATTTTTATTCTGAAATCAGCTTAAAAGTCAGGGAATGTCAGATTCCTGGGATCATTTGACTTTCAGGAAGATACCTGGGCTTCCCTGGTGGCTCAGACAGTAAAGCGTCTGTCTACAATGGGGGAGACCTGGGTTCGATCCCTGGGTGGGGAAGATTTCCTGGAGAAGGAAATGGCAACCCACTCCAGTACTGAGCAATTTAACTTTGACTTTCAAGATACTTGGAGGGGCCTGACTCCTGTGACTCAGCAGTTAAGAATCTGCCTGCCCTGCAGGGGCCACAGGAGACACGGTTTGATCCCTGGGTGGGGAAGATCCCCCGGAGAAGGGAATGGCGACCCACTCCCGTATTCCTGCCGGGAGAATCCCATGGACAGAGGACCCTGGTGGGCTACAGTCCAGAGGGTTGCAAAGAGTTGGACAAGACTGAAGCGACCTAGCACGCATGCATGCAAGGTTCTGCCAGGGATAGAGGAAGGACTTCCTCTTTGAATAGGCTGCCATCCCGGGCATCGTAAACCTTAGCGTGTGAACTGCTGGGCTTAGGATATCCTGATGAAAGATTGACCCATCTGATCCCACTGTCCAAATGAAAAGAAATATCAAGAAAATCAACATGCAAATCAAATGTTCAGCAAACCTTTGTTTCTGGGAGACTGGAGTACGGGAGGCTATGAAGTCATTTATCATTTTAAAGGTGGCTGTGTCCCTTTAAAGGCAATCTGTAATGACTTATGACTCCAGCAACCCTTCTTGATTACTGCCTCTTGCCATTCATTATCACCATGGAAACAGTACTGTTGCCAGCTGTGTGCTTGGTAGTGGAGTGGAGGCGGTGCTATTGACTGGGGACAAGAGGCTAGCACATGGGGGTTTCTGGATTTTCAGGACTCTTTTTTTTCAAGAGGAGACAAATTGAGGGGACATGCCTCCCTTCTTCCCACAGCAAGCCCCTAGGTGGGGGGTAATCCAGAGGAGCACACCAGACCAGATGGTCTCAATGCCCTTGCGTCTCTGCGAAGAAAAGAAGATGAGATCAGAAACACTCCAGCCTGGATGGGAATCCATCAGGTGGCAGAAGGCATGCGGAGGGGCAAACCATGTGCAAATTTCATTAACACAATTTCTCATGGAGACTCTTCAAGCATGCCAGCCAATCTTCTCTACTGCTTCTTTCTTGAGCCTCTGCTAAGTCACTTCAGTCGTGTCTGACTGTGCGACCCCATAGACAGCAGCCCGCCAGGCTCCCCCGTCCCTGGGATTCTCCAGGCGAGAACACTGGAGCGGGTTGCCATTTCCTTCTCCAATGCATGAGAGTGAAAAGTGAAAGTGAAGTCGCTCAGTCGTGTCCGACTCTTAGCGACCCCATGGACTGCAGCCCAGCAGGCTCCTCCGTCTATGGGATTTTCCAGGCAAGAGTACTGGAGTGGGGAGCCTCTACTGTATTACATCTCTAAGAGCTATCTGGAAAATCCATCCAGCCTCCCCCTACCTGACCCAGTCTTAATTGCATCCCTATCTTCCAGTTTGGTTTTCTGTCCCTTTCTTTGCTCTTCTTGTGTATGACCTTGAGCCTTTTATGGCTGCCTGCTTTCACTCATCTCCCCTTTCATATCTAACGAATGATGCTAGCAAGGCAGACTGAGAAGGGAAAGAGACCATCTATTCCGACTTCCTACCGTTACAGACAAGAAAACTGACATCCAAAGTGGTTTCAGGCACTCCGCAAAGCCACTCCGAGATCTCCTGGCAGGCTGAGCACTACAGCTGAGGTCTCTGAATCCCCAGCCCAGTGCTTCTTCCAGCACAAGGGCTTGCTCTGTCATATTTCCTAGTGGCTTCTTAGGCTAATGTTCTGCCACACAGAAGTATAGTCAAATCTCAACTCTCTAGGCCAATTATTATTTAGTGTGGAGTAATCCTTGCTTTCACGGAGTGTTTCTCTTTGCAGAACTTGACTTGCTCCAGAGACTTCAGCGGATTCATTCTCACGAGATGGGATGCAGGGCCAGGCTGGCTTACTTATCTTTCTGTTTTATTTAGAGTGAGCATTAAAGTCCCAGGACATGGAAGGGCTCAAAATGGGTATATAAAAAAAGTGCTAGAAAAATCAGAATATTGCACTCTGCACTGCTGAACTCTGCATGAGCTGCAGGCTGCTAGGGGAATGACAGACACCATCTCTGGGTTTGCTACAAAAAATGTTTCACATAAACATTTCTTGGTTAGCAAAGGAATTTTTTACACATGACATTACATTCAACTTCCAAGATCTCTAGAGAATGCCCACAGTCAAAGTCTGGTGTTAGGATGAAGGCAGGCTGGAAAAGTAAAAAAGGAGACAATTGACCTGGACCCTAGTCATGGTTCTGCAGCTGAGGTCACATTGAAGTTGTGATTAAGCTCCTTCCACCTTCTGGACCTCTACGGTTTTGTCTGTGACGTCAAGTTGTAACTCAAGGTTATCTGTCCCCTAGAAGACCTAATTGAAACAATAATAACAGAGGCAGGATTGCTACCCTTTATTTAGCCCTATTGTGTGGCTGAGGACTTTGCAAACATCATTATCCCATTAATGTTCATAACCTCTCACGTAGGCAGGAAGTGCTATCTCAAATTAGAAATAAAGAAATGGATTCAAAAAGACTAAGGATCTTGCCGAGGGTTATTATATACTAATTTAATGAGGATTCATGCCCAGGTCTGTCAGTCCAAAGCCACTTTACCAAATGATAATGTCTTTGAGCATTCTATGATTTTACTATTTTTTCTGACTTTTTAAAAGCCACATAGTCATTTATTCAATAAGTATTTATTGAGTGACTAAATACATGCAAATTTTTCTTTGTAATATTTGCATTTTAGACGTAAACAAAGGAAAGAATACTTTTACCACCTCTCTTGAAAGTAATTATCTCTTATGATTTTCCTTTGATATTATTTTAGACAATCTAGCTTTTGTTTGATTAGTATGTTATATCTTTTCTCATCCTTTTACCTATCTATGGAACCTATTTGTGTCTTTATACTTAAAGCATATTTCTGTTAGATGGTATGTAATTATTAATAGGTCTTGTTCTGGTAGACGGTATGTAATTATTAATAGATCTTGTTATCTTATGGCTTCTGACAATCTCTGCCTTTTAAATGGATTATTGAGATAATTATTAACATGATTTGATTTAAAGTGCTGGATATGTTTTTAATATTTGTTTGATCTGTTCCCTTTTTACTCTTTTCTGATTTCCTCTGGGTTAGTATGTTTAATGATTTTTTAAAAATCTTTTTTGTTAGCTTATTAGATAAGGCTCTTGGATGTGTTACTTTAATGGATGCTTTATGGTTTATATTGTATCATAGTCTATCTTCAAATGACACTGTATCCCTTTATGTATATAGTATAACTTACATTACTATGTTTTCATGTCTCTATTTCTTGACCTTTGTTCTATTTTTCTCAGAAATTTTATTTCTAATTTTGAATCCCAAAATACATCACTATTTTTGCTTTAAATGATCAATTATCTTTTTACAGTTTTATTGTTTTTTAGAGCAGCTTTGGATTCACAGCAAAATTAAGAAAGAATATGCAACCTTTTAAGAAGCTGGGAATACATTGATGAACAAGAGAGACAAAGCCCTTGTCCTTGTGAAGCTCACAGTCTATTTCATGCATGCAGGGATCTATAATCAGATAAATAAACACGTGACTTCAGGTAGAAGTCAATGTTTGGAAGAAAAAAATTAGGATGATGAGATAAAGCCAGTTTAAGTGGCTTCCTGAGTGAGAGACATCCAGGCTGAGACCCGAAGCAGAAGAATGACCCCGCTATTCAGAGCTGGGGGAGAAGGAAGCCAGGCAGGGAGGAAAAAGAACAGAGTCCTGTGGAGGAAAGGAATTTGGTTTGGCCACCTGATGTGAAGAGCTGATTCACTGGAAAAGACCCTGATGCTGGGAAAGATTGAGGGCAGGAGGAGAAGGGATGACAGAGGATGAGATGGTTGGATGGCATCACCGACTCAATGGACATGACTGTGGATAAACTCTGGGAGTTGGTGATGAACGGGGGTTCCTGGCATGTTGCAGTCCATGGGGTCGCAAAGAGTCGGACACGACTGAGCGACTGAACTGAACTGAACTGCAGGAGAATGAGTGGAGACAGATGAGAGGAGTCCTGGGGCAGAATGCTGAGGCTGGAAGATGATCTGCTCAGAGTAATAGACAGGAAGCAGAGGAATACAGCCCTGAAGGTGCTGTGAGATCAGAGGGCTCCATTTAAGTGTGAGGAGACATCAAGAGCACGTAGACATGTGTAACCAGGACGTATCTAGTCATGCACACTCTGCAGTTTAAACATGAAATCGTTTTTAATCTTCCAACACTTACCTCAACTATACTCTATGCAAGTTTCATTAACAACATTTTTTTGTCTTGTTCCTTTGTTTCTGAGCCATTTTCATATATTAGAACACTTTAGCTAATTCTAATTTTAGCTGTTCTATTCAGTTCCTTAGTCCTGGTTGCTTTAATGCCAATCCAAGACTCTCTTTAAGATTTTTGTCTTCCCATATCCTCCGTCAAGACTAGGCCTATCAAGGCTCTAGCACAGGGACCAGCAATGTTTTTTTGTCAAGGGGCAAATGGTAAATATTTTAGGCTGTGCACGGTCGTGTGTTCTCTGTCACAGCTACTCAGCTCTGCAGTTGTAGTGTGAACGCAGCTGTAGACAATATAGAAATGAGCGGGCATGGCGGTATTCCAACAATATTTATGCACACTGAAATTTGAATTTCAAGTAATTTTCAGTTGTCTTGAAATTCTTTTCATTTTCAATTTTTTTTTCACCCTAACTTGGCTTATGGACAAATGGAGACAGGAGAGTTTTGCCTGCTTTGGTGATTTGGAGTTAGAGGAGGTATATGAAGTAAATGGTCCAATCTTATATAATTTATCCTTCTTTTCTTTTTATGTCTTCCATCTGGGGAGCAGGCCCAGGGATGATAAAGGTCTTCTGTGTGCTGAGTCATGGTCATTTTGCTGTATTTTCACTGCTGGATGTCACCATTCTTCAGGCTAACATTGAATGGGAGTAGCAGAAGCTGCCAACGCCCATCCATATCCGCTCAGCCTATATCTTATTTGTTGACTGACTTCTAACTGCCAGCACCTACATGTCTTTACTTGATGGTTTTCCCTGGCTTCCAGAGGCCCCTCTTATTATGCAGTAGTAGGTTGGAAGTAGTGAGGAATTAATATTCCTCAAGACCAGCCCTCAAGCAGTCCTCCAGCAATGATTGACAGGAGAGGGCAGGTAAAACCCCAAGCTCCCTCTCCCTGTGGTTATTCCTAAGGAGTGTGTTCCACTGGCCTCAGCAGGATTCAGCTGCAGTTGGCCTCAGTGGCAAATTGACGACTCATTCTCTCTTGGCTGCCTTCCAAACCCTTTTTCACTTCCTATTCCCTTACAGATGTTTTTGAGGATCACCTCCCTAATAAAGTACTTGAACTTGATTCCTTGCCTTAAGACCTGGTTTTAGGGGAATACAAACCAAGATAATGGCATCTAAACTCTCTCTGTCAGACTATGCTAGTCCCCTTCTAAGATACATGAGAGCTTCCGAGGTCTTCTGCCGATACTGAGAAGTGAATGTTGTCTTCAAATACTTGAGATTTTATCATAGACAAGATTTTACTTAAACATGGCTCTAGAGGACAGAAATAGAAATAATAGAAATAATCAAATAAGCATTATGGGAGGTATAACTCAGATAAGAAAGAGAGCTTCTAAAGTCATAGTTATCGTGAATTAATTTCATCTACCTCATAAGTCAGTAAGTTCCTAGTCCACGGGTACAGACATGAAATTTGATGGTGACTTCTTGGTGGGGATATTAAGGAGTACACAATCAACTGACTGAAGTTAGACATGCATATGCATTAAGGTTCCTTCACATTATTGCATTTTGGGATTAAATAAATAAAAAAAAATCCTGAAGCACTGGGAAAGGCAAACAAACCAAATGTCAGAAATTGATACACCACAGAAAAGAGACTTTATCCAAATTGTGATGACAGAGTTTAGAAAATTGTTTCTTATTCAAATCCTCATGACTCATGTCACAAGACAGTTTTCAAAGGATCTTAAAACCGTTGATGTGGAGAACAGTGACTCATAGCCCAGTCTGACACCTCTTTGTACCTGAAGAGACATTTTTCCAGAGCTGAACAAACATAATCTCCCCTAGGAAGAATTATGGCACCATTACCTGCCTTCCAGTGGCTCTTTCTCCTCTCTTCCAGAGAAAACTGAGCAAAAAAATAAAATATCTTACTGCTTTCAAAATCATGTCAAGTATTTGTTGGGGCAATTCTCTAGTTGTCACCACCGATTGCAAGCCATGGCCATGTTATAAATCTTATTAGTGTCATACTCATGAAAGAGACCAGCCTGACTTGGGCACTTGGTTAGCATGTCTTTCCAGCTTCCCACAGAATGGGATTTTAAAATTTCATGTGGAAACTGGAAAGGGTAATGGAGATTAAGAAGTGGCCAAAAAGTATCAGAAAGAGAATGAATCATTTAGAATCTCAATGAATGGAGTTAGAAATGTTTCAGAGGATGTCAGCACTGAATCTTGTGTACCAGTGTTGAAAGGAAGGAAGAAAACACCACATTGGCCATGGTACCAGCTGACCAGAGTTCTTGTCTGTTTGGGGCCTATTTTACCAAGAAACAAGAAGTAGTTGATTCCTTGACAAGTAGTTCGATTTTTTCACTTTTAAAGTAAAGCGATTGAAACATTGACTGCTAAGTTCCCTTCAGGTTTAAAACTGAGTGATTTACAGCTATATATTTTCAAAGTATTTTTTCTATATATTCACTGAATAATATGAGATTAATATCCACATATGAAATATACATATAAACATATATTTGTTCATATATATATATACAAGTTTGTATATATATGTATTTGTTTATATATATGTTTGTATATGTACATAGATGGTTGTTTGTATTCATTTAGTATACTTATAAGTACATTTGCACAATTGTGTGTATATACATACAAATATAATATGTGTATGTGCATGAAAAAATAAGAAAGCAGAATGAGGACTATCAAGTAGAGGGATACAATTTCAAAAAAAGTTAGAGGTGGGGAAAAGAACTTCTTTGTCTTCATCAGTTGAAGATGGCTTCCTGGAAGAAGTAGAATTTTATCTATTATTTAACAAAGGAACGCTAAATTGTAGATGGATTGATGGTGATGGGTGGTGTGTGGTCATGTCATTTGCACAAATAATATCTTGAGAGGAGACTTGGATCTGAGTGGGACAATCCTTTTAAGATGGCATTAAAGTCATCCTGACAATGGCCATGGGCAGGGATTTTTCAGCTGGATTAGTAGACAGACCATTTCAGTATTAGCTAGCTATGTTTTGGTGATCTACTTTTGCTGAGCATCTAATTTTACCAAGGTGCTAGAAATACCTAGAAATTAGGAAAATAAGTAAGACCTATTAGGAAAGTAAGTGCTGAAAACAAAATAAGACATGGTGTCTGCTTTTAAGAAGCTGACAACATGATGAGGAATAAAGATTAAAGAAAGATGTATTTATTAAAACATGTGCTAAGTTCAAAGTAACAAAGAAGAGGAGGAGAAGGAAATAAACACAGAAAGAACAGACAGCACAGAAAGCTTGATGGCAAGAGGCAGGGACAACTGGATGAGCCTGGAGATAATGTTGAAGCATGAAGCAAGGGATGAAATGGTTGTAGACGGTAGAAACACCAGATTGTGAAAGGCTTAAGAAGGATGGTAAAGATATTGGAGTCTATCACGTTTAATGCACAGGGGTGATATGATCTTAATTTGCACCTACTGGAGAGTAGCTTGGAGGAAGACCGGACTGAAAGTAGGTAGCTGTTGTTCAGTAGCTCCATTGTGTCTGACTCTTTGCGACCCCTTGGACTGCAGCACACCAGGCTTCCCTGTCCTTCACCAACTCCCAGAGCTTGCTCAAACTCATGTCCACTGAGTCAGTGATGCCATCCAACCATCTCATCCTCCGTCGTCCTCTTCTCCTACTGCCTTCCATCTTTACCAGCATCAGGGTCTTTTCTAATGAATGGGCTCTTTGCATCAGGTGGCCAAAATATTGGAGCTTCAGCTTCAGCATCAGTCCTTTCAGTGAATATTCAGGGTTGATTTCCTTTTGGATTGACTGATTTGATCTCCTTGCAGTCCAAGTTACTCTGAAAAGTCTTCTCCAACAACACAGTTGAAAAGCATCAATTCTTTGGTGCTCAGCCTTCTTGATGGTCCAACTCTCACATCCATACATGACTACTGGAAAAACCACAGCTTTTACTGTGCAGACCTAACATAGGGAGAGAGATGGGCTATGATGGTCATGGTCACCCAAGTGGGCAAAAAAGGAGAATCACAGGTGTGAAAGTGAGGATGAAGAGAAGACGACTCTGTTAGTTCCTGAAGCCACTGTAACAAAGTACCACAATCTTGGCGGCTCAAAGCAACTCTGAGAGTTCTGGAGGACAGAAGTTAGGAATCATAGTGTGGTAGGGTCATGGTCATTCCAGAGTTTCTTAGGGGAAATCCATTCCTTGCCTCTTCTGGCTTCTGGTGGGTGGCAGCATTCCTTGGTGGTATTTACAGCTTGCAGAATCTCTGCCTCTCTTCCCATCACCTTCTCCTCGGCATATCTTAAATCTCCCTCTGCCTTTCTCATATACAGATACTTGTTCTGGTAGTTAGAACTTACTTGTATAATTCAGATAGATCTCCTTGTCTCAAGATCCTTAATATAATTGCATTTACAAAAATTTTTTTTCCCCTCAAATAAGGTAACGCTTACAACTTCCAGGAATTGGGATGTGGACATATCTTTGGGGGCATCATTCAGCTCACTACTATGACAGATAGTAGGAACATAGAGGATGGAAAAAATGGTGATCAAGAAGGATCAAGGAGGAAAGTCTAGTTTCATACATAAAGTTCTAATCACCAAATGAAACATAAAATAGCAAAGGAGGAGTGGATTGAGAAATTATGATGATGAGTCTTATTTTGAACTGAATGAGTGTGAGCTGCTCTTGGTTATTCAAGTAAAGACATATGATCCTGAAGTTTAAGAAAGGGGTCTGATAGAACACACCTATTTGGGAGCCAGTGTCTATAAACTAGCCTTGGAGTCAATGTGATAACTTAGAACGCATGTGTAGTGATATAACAGTAGATCAGTGAGGTAACCCTAGGGAACACCAGCTTGAGAGAGGCAGGAAAATTCAAGTTTACAGTTAAAGTAGGCACTTAGAGAAAAAAAAAATGGTCCTATATGAAATGGGAAGATCAGGTGAGTATATAGATGTCAAGCAAAAATAAAATATCAAGAACCAAATACTCCAAAATGTCAAGCTTAACAGACTTCTGGCAATAATAGCTGGTTTTCCTGACATGTAGGACTTGTGGTATGAACACGCGTCTTGGAATCTTCACCACTGTCCTGTGGTATAGCTGCAATGATTCTACCTTTAGAGAGGAACTAAGGGTTCTAGAAAAGCTTTTGATTCAAGATCACAAAGCTAGTCCATGGCAGAGCTCAGATTCAAAGGCAGGTCTCTCTGACTTGAGAATATATGATTCTTAGGCAATCTCTATACAGTCTTTCTTTTAAACCTTGGTTGGAACAGGAGAGGAGGAGAGAGGAGCATGCAAATATAGCAAGTGTTCACTGGTATTCCCAGATACTGGCTGAAAAGGAAAGAGAGAGACTGCATGGTTAGCAGAGACTAACTACAGGCCAGATGATTTTTAAAGGACTTGTGAGGCTTGAGCATGTTTATAGTACAAGGAGAAGAATCCTAAAAGGAAAGAATTAATTATAAAGAGATAGCTAATTACTCAGGTTTGTGGAAGAGGGGAGCGGTTCAAAGGTATAGGTGGTTTCACTTCCTTTTGAATCTCGGTTTTCCTTTTAAAGTTGTTATTGGACACACTGTTGTATTAGTTTCTAATGTATAGCAAAGTGTATCAGCTATACATACACATATATCCCCTCTTTTTTGGATTTCCTTCCCATTTAGGTCATCACTGAGCACTGAGTAGAGTTCCCTGTGCTGTACGACAGGTCCTCATTATTTACCCACTGTATACACGGTATAAGAGTGTATATATGTCAACCCCAATCTTCCAAATTCACCCCCTCCCTCTCCCCCTTGGTAGGCACACATTTGTTCTCTACATCTGTGTCTCTATTTCTGCTTAAGGTCATCTATGATTTTTTTTTTCATATTCCACTTGTGTTAATATATGGTATTTGTTTTCCTCTTTGTGACTTACTTCATTGTGTATGACAATCCCTGGATCCATCATGTCTCTACAGAAGCCCAGTTTTCTTAACTGAAAAATATAGACAATAATAAACTCACCACTTACAGGATGGTTGTGCAGGTTAACTGAAATAAAGCCCCGAGAGCACTTTGTAAGCTAATTACCACACTAATCATTGGTTTGTTATCCTTAAAATGTTATCTAGATGAGATGGATTGGTTGGCAAAGGGATCACAAAGAAGCTGGAACATACCTACTCATGTGGGTGACAGTTCTCTAAGCTTCAACTGGCAAGAGATAGAGAACGAGGGGATCTTAAGTCATAGAAACTGTGTTTCTTGGGAAACTCAGTGGAGTGTCACTCTTCCTGCCTTTATCTATCTCTGACCAGAGCTAATTCGAACCCAGGAAAGTTCTAGCTGAGGACACAGGGGCTGTAACAGCCATCAAGTACATACTGGTGGGAATCAAGGTTGGGTTGAGTGTGCTGGTAAGATGTCTTGCGACTGGATCTTCAGGTGGAAAAAGCCCTTATATAACATTTCCTGATGTCCTGGAAAAATTACTTCCTTCGTGGCAGGTTTCAGTCTACCAAGTTAGAATGAAGTTGAAAGAGATTTACATAGTTAGCCTGTGAGTCAGCATGAGAAGGCTCCAGCACTTGCTATAAAAGAAACTTGTGAATATTTCAACTCTAATTTTCAGAGATGGAAACAAAAGCTTAGCAGGATGAAATATCTTGCCTAATTTTGTGGAGCTAGCCCATTGGGGAGCGGTGGTTAAAAACAGTAGTTACACATACAAAACATTATGCAGCATATTTTATTTTTTATCTTGATCCAAGTGTTGACATTCCAAATCCCATAATATTCCTCTTAATTTCTGTGATACCTTTTAGGCACTTCTACTTATTTTCACTCCTGTTCCTGGAATACATAATCAGATGTTTCTGCTTTTACATTATTAAGGTCCAAGGGAACATGGAAGATTTATAAAGTCCTTCTTCCCAGACCAGTCCCTCGACTTAAGGCAAACAAATTTCAAAATATTAACTTTGCTGTAGATAAATTTAATATTAAGAAAATGATTTGTGCTGCAATGAAGTGATCTATTTCATGCTGAGTCCAATATTAGAGAGACTTACCCATAGAGTTACAGGTATGTTAAGCCAAGACAGACCTTACTTTCTTCTTGTTGAATCTTAAGACATTGAAAACTAAGAAGAGTTTGACCCTCCTTCCCTGAAAGTGGGTCACTCACCAACAAAAGAGAGAAAAGGGGGAGGCTGTTTATGGTTTATGCCCAAGTATTCTTCTTTCCAAACTAGGCAAATAGTTTAATCCCCTTCCTTTTATCTGGGAATTAACCCCAATCCTTCTTAAACTCAAAAAAAAAAAAAAAAAAAAAGGAAAAATTGAAAAATTCATTCTATGAGACTAGTATTACTATGATACCACAATCACACAAAGACATCACACATTAAAAAAAAAAAAGAGAGAGACTTATATCCCTCATATAGATGCAAAAATCCTCAACAAAATACTAGCAACTGAATCCAGTGGTATATAAAAAGGATTGTACACTAACCAAGTGGGATTAATCCCAGAAGTGCAAGGTTGGTTCAACATATGAAAAGCAATAATTAAACACACATATTTGGAGAAGGAAATGGCAGCCCACTCCAGTATTCTTGCCTGGAGAATCCTGCGAAGGGAGGAGCCTGGTGGGCTGCTGTCCATAGGGTCGCACAGAGTCAGACATGACTGAGGCAACTTAGCATGCATGCATGCATTGGAGAAAGAAGTAGAAACCCACTCCAGCATTCGTGCCTGGAGAACCTCAGGGACGGGGGAGCCTGGTGGGCTGCCATCTATGGGGCTGCACAGAGTTGGACACAACTGAAGTGATTTAGCAGCAGCAGCAGTAAACACACATATTACTAGAGAAAAGGGAGTAGGGGGACACATAATCATCTCAATAGATGCAGAAGAAAGTATTTGACAAAATCCAATACCCTTTCATGACAACTGTTGTTGTTGTCCTGTGGCTAAGCTGTGTCCGACTCTTGGTGACCTCATGGACTGTGGCATGTCAGGTCCCTCTGTCCTCCACTATCTCCCAGAGTTTGCTCAAACTCAAGTCTATTGAGTTGCTGGTGCTATCTAATGATCTCATCCTCTGCTGCCCCCTTCTCCTTTTGCCTTCAATCTTTCCCAGCATCAGAGTCTTTTCCAGTGAATTGGCTTTTGGCTCTTTACATCATGTGGCCAAAGTATTGAAGCTTCAACTTCAGCAATATTCCTTCCAATTAATATTCAGGTGGATTCATGATAACAGCACTCAATACACTAGAAAAGAAAATCCATTTGCAAAATGCAAATGGAGCTTTCTTCATATGAAAGGAAACATCATCAAAAATAGGCAGAAAATTTCTCCCTTAAAGATTAAACAGAAGTGTGAATTTCATCAATCACCTTGATTTCCTGACCCCAGCCTGAAAAGAGCCATTTGATGGGCCCAGTAGCTATGGCTAGAAGGAATGGAGAGAACAATTCTGAAGCAGGCCTGGGCAGACTGCACGCCGTGCATGCTCAGCCACTCAGTCGTGTCCAGCTCTTTGTGACTGTATGGCCTGTAGTCCGCCAGGCTCCTATGCCCATGGGATTATCCTGGCAAGAATATTGGAGTGGGTTGCCATTTCCTCCACCAGGGGATCTTCTTGACCCAGGGATCAAACACAAGACTCCTGGGGCTCCTGCATTGCGGGCAGATTCTTTACCACTGAGGCATTTGGGAAGCCCCAAATTGCATGCTAAGACACAATTATACAAGCATGGGTTTAAATTTTGAAAGATTATTTACTAGCTGTATGATCTTTGGGCATCTTTAGCTTTGTGAGACTGTTTCCTTGTCCGTATAATTATTATAGTCTTTCTTATTTCCCAAGGTCATTATAGAGTCAGGACTAGCATGTGTGGAGAGCATAGCATGGTCAATAGTCAGGCACAGATTAGGCAATCCCTAAAAGGCAATGGCACCCCACTCCAGTACTCTTGCCTGGAAAATCCCATGGACAGAGGAGCCTGGTAGGCTGCAGTCCATGGGGTCGCTAAGAGTCAGACATGACTGAGCGACTTCACTTTCTCTTTTCCCTTTCATGCATTGGAGAAGGAAATGGCAACCCACTCCAGTATTCTTGCCTGAAGAATCCCAGGGACGGGGAAGCCTAGTGGGCTGCCATCTGTGGAGTCACACAGAGTCGGACACGACTGAAGTGACTTAGCATAGCATAGCATAGCAAAAGGCTGTGAAAAGAAGAGAAATGAAAAGCAAAGGAGAAAAGGAAAGATATAAGCATCTGAATGCAGAGTTTCAAAGAATAGGAAGAAGAGATAAGAAAGCCTTCCTCAGCGATCAATGCAAAGAAACAGAGGAAAACAACAGAATGGGAAAGACTAGGGATCTCTTCAAGAAAACTGGACATACCAAGGGAACATTTCATGCAAAGATGGGCTCAATAAAGGACAGAAATGGTATGGACCTAACAGAAGCAGAAGATATTAAGAAGAGGTGGCAAGAATACACAGAAGAACTATACAAAAAAGATCTTCACAATCAAGATAATCACTATGGTGTGATCACTCACCTAGAGCCAGACATCTTGGAATGTGAAGTCAAGTGAGCCTTAGGAAGCATCATATGAACAAAGCTAGTGGAGGTGATGGAATTCCAATTGAACTATTTCAAATCCTAAAAGATGATGCTGTGAAAGTGCTGCACTCAATATGCCAGCAAATTTGGAAAACTCAGCAGTGGCCACAGGACTGGAAATGTCAATTTTCATTCTTGTCCCAAAGAAAAGCAATGTCAAAGAATGCTCAAACTACCACACAGTTGCACTCATTTCACACGCTAGTAAAGTAATGCTCAAAATTCTCCAAGCCAGGCTTCAGCAATACATGAACTGTGAACTTCCAGATGTTCAAGCTGGTTTTAGAAAAGGCAGAGGAACCAGAAATCAAATTGCCAACATCTGCCGGATGATCGAAAAAGCAATAGAATTCCAGAAAAACATCTATTTCTGCTTTATTGACTATGCCAAAGCCTTTGACTATGTGGAAAATTCTGAAAGAGATGGGAATATCAGACCACCTGACCTGCCTCTTGAGAAACCTATATGCAGGTCAGGAAGCAACAGTTAGAATTGAACACGGAACAACAGACTGTTTCCAAATAGGAAAAGGAGTACATCAAGGCTGTATATTGTCACCCTGCTTATTCAACTTCCAGAAATATCAATAACCTCAGATATGCAGATGACACCACCCTTATGGCAGAAAGTGAAGAGGAACTCAAAAGCCTCTTGATGAAAGTGAAAGAGGAGAGTGAAAAAGTTAGCTTAAAGCTCAACATTCAGATCATGGCATCCGGTCCCATCACTTCATGGGAAATAGATGGGGAAACAGTGGAAACAGTGTCAGACTTTATTTTTTTGGGCTCCAAAATCACTGCAGATGGTGATTACAGACATGAAATTAAAAGACGCTTACTTCTTGGAAGGAAAGTTATGACCAACATAGACAGCATATTAAAAAGCAGAGACATTACTTTGCCAACAAAGCTCCATCTAGTCAAGGCTATGGTTTTTCCTGTGGTCATGTATGGATGTGAGAGTTGGACTGTGAAGAAATCTGAGTGCTGAAGAATTGATGCTTTTGAACTGTGGTGTTGGATAAGACTCTTGAGAGTCCCTTGGACTGCAAGGAGACCCAACCAGTCCATCCTAAAGGAGATCTGTCCTGGGTGTTCTTTGGAAGGAATGATGCTGAAGCTGAAACTCCAGTACTTTGGCCACCTCATGCGAAGAGTAGCCTCATTGGAGAAGACTCTGATGCTGGGAGGGATTGGGGGCAGGAGGGGAAGGGGACGACAGAGGATGAGATGCCTGGATGGCATCACCGACTTGATGGACGTGAGTTTGAGTGAACTCTGGGAGCTGGTGATGGACAGGGAGGCCTGGCGTGCTGCGATTCATGGGGTTGCAAAGAGTCAGACATGACTGAGCGATTGAACTGAGCTGAGCTGAATGATAACTTCACGGTTATCCATAGTTAAGGGGAGCAGGACAGTAGGATGGGAGGTGACTCAGGGCAGCTAAAGGGATCCCACTTAAGAAGCGGGTTTGGGTACAAATCCTAAAAAAGGTGAAATCACTATCTAAAAGCAATATCTGCAGCCATGTTTATTGCAACGTTGTTCACAATAGCTAAGATGTGGAAACAACCTCAGTGTCAATTAAGGGATGAATGGATAAAGAAAATGTGGAGTAAATACAAAGTGTAGTATTATTCAGCCATAAAGAAGAAAGAAATGCTGCCATTTGTGACAACATGGATAAACGCAGAGGGCATTATGCTGAGTGAAATAAGTCAGAGGAAGACAAATACTGCGTGATTTCATTTATATGTGAAATCTAAGAATGCCAAACTCAGAAAAAAAGAGTAGAATGGTGGTTGTCAGGGGCTAGGGGATGGGGAAAATGGGAGGATGGTGTGCAAAGGATACAAACTCCCAGTTATAAGATAGATAAATTTTAGGGCTCTAACATAGAGCATGATGACTGTAGTTAGCAATAAGATATTGTATATTTGAGAGTTGCTCAGAAAGCAGATCTTAAAGGTTCCCACTGTGACCACAACAAAAATAAATGGCAATTTTGTGAGATGAAGAATGTATTAACTAGCCCTGTTGTGGAGATCTATTTGCAATATACACATGTATTAAGTTATCACATTTTACACCTTACACTTACACACTATTATGTCAGTTATATCTCAATATAGCTGGGAAAAAAAAAGAAAAAATGGAATAGGTCAGATCTCAAAAAGAAGAAAGCAATAGAAGTTCTCTCTAGTTTATTCTATGGTAACCTGTGCAATCCTGGGTAAGTCATGAGTCTGATTCTTGCATTCACTCCCCCCATCTGGAAAATGGAACAGTTGAGTTATGCAATCTTTGGGATCTCTTTTAGTTCTAAAACTCAGCGACTCTACAAAGTGGAGAAAGCCATGTGCAACTTTTTGAGTATAATTGTAGACTGTGTTTGAATATAAGTTCCAGTTTAGCTCTACCAAAGGTAAGAAGAGGAGGGAACATCAACACGATGACACACTCCTTTTTGGCTCTGAAAGTCTTCCAGATTGTGTCTAAATTTAAACCACTTTCTGCAGGCCAAAGAGTTGCCTGTGGACAGCTTGACGATCAATCTTTCAACACACATAACTCTTTTCCTTGTCATCTTGGTGTGGGGAATGTGAGCACTTCAAGCTTCCTCCTCCAGAGTCGTCAATCTGGCACCTGTCACTAGCATCTGATTCATTATAAAAATATTTAATTCTTCCAAGATGAATTGGCAGGATGTCCAAAGAGAGGGAATAAAAGGCACAGGGGAGATGGAAAATTCTGTTTTCAGAGAGGGCTTCTGTTTGGCTCAGAATCCAATAAATATTTTTGGAAGGGAAGCCAAACCCAGTGGTTTTCTTCATCACCAATATCAGTAGCATCATCTTGGTCAAATTCAGCAGCAATGTTAATAACCCACTGATTGTTCTGCCTCACAGGTGGTGCTACTGGTAAAGACTCTGCCTGCCAATGCAGAAAATACAAGAGATGCGGGTTCGATCCCTAGGTCGGGAAAATCCCCTGGAGGAGGGCATGACAACCCACTCCAGTATTCTTGCCTGGAGAATACCATGGGCAGAGCAGCCTGGCAGGCTACAGCCCGTAGGGTCTCAGAGTCAGATAAGATTGCAGAGACTTAGCATGCATACTAATTGTTCTTGCCTCTAAGGCTGTCTCCGGTGAGAATGCCTATCTCTTCTAATCTTTGGTAGCCCTACACATTCAAAGTTAAGAAACTGGCAGACCTGTTCCTCTTCCAAGATCTTTAACTTAGGAGGCCTTTCCAACCTTAAAAGAACTTTGATAGCTTCCCACACCTATAGAAATAATGTTCAAAGCCTCACTTTCAAAGATCAAAAAATTGTCATATGCCTTCAACTTATTTTCCCTGCATCAACTATTTCCATCATTCTGAACTCATCATGACCCCTGGCTTTATGTTCACCTTGTTCTGGGATGTTCTTTCTTAATAGCTTTACTTCAGAGTTTCTCAACCTCATGTCTAATGACATTTGGGACCAGATAACTCTTTGCTGTTTGGGTGACCTCCAGGAGTTGGTGATGGACAGGGAGGCCTGGCATGCTGTGGCCCATGGGGTCACAAAGAGTCGGACACGACTCAGCAACTGAACTGAACTGAATTCTTTGCTGTGGGAGCAGTTTGTGCATCGGAGGATGCTTTGCAGCATCCCTGGCATATCCCAAGTATGACAAACAAAAATGTCCACTGAAGCATAAAATTGCCTCTGATTGAGAGCCATTTCTCTACTTGGAAAACTTGTAACCAGCTTTCATTATGCAGTTCAAATGTCACATCTTCTGTAGAGTATTTCTAACTTCTCTGGGAAAATTGACTGATTTCCTCCCGTAACTTTATTACCACTGTGGTCAGGCACAGTCTGTTGTAGCTATTTCTGTAAATACTTGTCTCTTCAACTAGACCAAGATTCTCTGGGGAAAAGACCTTGTCATAGTCATCACCATACTCTTATTTCTTAGCATAATAGCTGGCACTGGAACTATGGCTAGTGATCAAAATCAGTAAATTTATCTGATGTTTATATCAGTCCTGTGATGTAAAAAGAGCAAATATTATTTTTTAATTAGGCAGATCATTTTTCCATTGGGCAGATGTACTTCCAATTGCAAGTGACAAATATAACTCAAATTGGCCTGGGAAAAATAAGACGTATAATG
Organism: Tragelaphus eurycerus; assembly: GCA_935064755.1. Taxonomy (NCBI): domain Eukaryota; kingdom Metazoa; phylum Chordata; class Mammalia; order Artiodactyla; family Bovidae; genus Tragelaphus; species Tragelaphus eurycerus. The sequence continues at coordinate 4,915,243 of CAKXYN010000083.1, forward strand.
GCTCATATATTTAGAAAAAGGATATATACAGATTTAGACTTCAGGCATCGCTGGATCCAGGTGAATGATCCTGAGCAGGAGAAATGTTAGTTCAGATCAGGTGTTCAGAAATTTTTAGGTGTTGAGAAATTAAAAAAAAAAAAAATAGTGAACTAGCCCAAAGCAGAGGGTTAGAAAGAGTGAGGATGGGAGAAAATGACAGTGTGGATTTTATTCAAGTTTGCTTTAACCTCAGTTCTAATGCCTCTGTTAGAAGAGAAAAATGGTGTATTTGAGATAAGGATTAAGGTGCCAGTGTGAACTTCTATTATTTCTATTATATCACACAAATGTACTCAAGATTCACTGACTTTCAGATTCTGATTAAAGTTTAATGTTTTCCAGGCTGAAAGAATCTAGAAATGTGTGATTTTATAGTCCTAGCAATACTCATTCCCAAGAATAACTTTAAATTCAGTCAGTAATTCTGCTCTTCATTGCTGTGTCACCTAAACTTAATGTCTGTGTCCTGGGTGCAAACTTCTCTTTGCACCAATGATAAGTCATTCTTCTCTTACCTTTGTCTACTAGGCCTAGGAATTATTAACTTGTGCCTTTTTAGGAGTTTCTCTTTTTTCCCCCTGAGGGAAAGCCCAGCCATGGACCACACAGTAGAACAGCTGGTTCTACTGTTAGAGCTGCATTTCCTGACACATGAGGGATGCATTTTCTTTATCAATAATAGGGTTTCCCAGGTGGCTCAGTGGTAAAGAAATCTCCTGCCAATGCAGGAGAAGCAGGTTTGATCCCTAGAGTAGGAAAAGACAACTCACTTCAGTATTCTTGCCTGGGGAATCCCATGGACAGAGGAGCCTGATGGGCGATAGTCCATGGGGTTGCAAAGACCTGGACACAACTGAGCACGCACACATCAATGTTGCTGCCGCTGATAAGTCGCTTCAGTCGTGTCCGACTCTGTGCGACCCCATAGACGGCAGCCCACCAGGCTCCCCCGTCCCTGGGATTCTCCAGGCAAGAACACTGGAGTGGGTTGCCATTTCCTTCTCCAATGTGTGAAAGTGAAAAGTGAAAGTGAAGTCGCTCAGTTGTGTCCGACTCTTAGCGACTCCATGGACTGCAGCCTACCAGGCTCCTCTGTCTATGGGATTTTCGAGGCAAGAGTACTGGAGTGGGTGCCATTGCCTTCTCCGACACATCAATGTTGACATACTGTAAATTAAAACGCAATAAACTTCATAGGAAGGGAGCACCACAGCTGGGGAGATAGGTAAATTCCCTAGAATACAGATCAGATAGGGGTTTTTTAGGGATCTAGACACCATAAAAGGCAGCTCTTTTATGGAGCAAGACTTTCCCTTAAGCCGAAGACACACCTCTCTGAGCTGAGAAAATCCTATAAAGTGAAGACACTCAGACTAGGTATGGGGCAATGCAGACTCTGGCAAGACTTTAGTCAAGTCAAAGAAACACGGAATATCAGAGAAAGAAGAGATTTTAACCATAAGTTGCAAGCCTCTTGATGGTATAGATATTGGTGCAGAGGGATGCAGTTCTGGGCCAAAACTGAGGAGTGGCTGAGTCAGGATTAGAGCCAAGATGTGTTAATACTGTGCTTGGAGACCAGTATTTCCTTTGGTGTCCATGATGTTCCTACTATATATGTATTATTATTATTATCTCCAGTTTAGAATAGTACCATTTGTATCCAAAGTGACTTAACCAGCATCCTTTATCAATTTCCGTGATGAAATCACAGTGCTGGAATTGGCCTCCCTGTAACAAGCTCAGGTTCCTTTTTTCAGTATTGTGCATAAAATAAGAGCAGAAGACTATGGGCTCTTCCTGTTCTGGGACAGGTAACGACTCCTCTGCCTGATGAACCTTTGTCAGAAACCATCCTGTGTATCCTAGGGAGATTCCTTAAAGGCAGTCTCCTGTGAGAGCTAAGGCAGATGGATTCTGAGTAGGAGCTTTTGGGGAAGCAAGGAATGATTTCATTATAAAAAGTATAGTGTGAACCCAAATGTGCTTAGCTTTTTAGTTACATTATCATATTTAATCATCAGGATCATCCACTGATCAGATTTTGCCTTGCTTTACAGATAAAGAAACAGAGGCTCAGGAAGAGGTCATGATCAAGTTCATGCAGATATTAATCTGAGGTTTCAATCTCTTTGTGGTGCCAAGCCTACCTTCTCTCTATGCTCCCTCCAGACCATTCCATTAAGGCTAGAGGAGTAGGAATAAAGATAACCTGATTTATTTTCCTACTAAAATTAAGATTAAATCCACATAGTTCACCACCTGTCTGCATCTCATCTGCCTTTCTGCATGAAGTGAAAGTAGCCTCCGACCCTTTGTGACCCCATGAACTATACAGTCCATGGAATTCTCCAGGCCTGAAAACTGGAGAGGGTAACCTTTCCCTTCTCCAAGGGATCTTCCCAGCCCAGGGGTTGAACCCAGGTCTCCTGCATTGCAGGCGGATTCCTTACCAGCTGAGCCACTGGGGAAGCCCAAGAATGCTGGAGTAGCCAGCTTATCCCTTCTCCAGAGGATCTTCCTGACTCAGGAATCTAACTGGAGTCTCCTTGCTTCGCAGGTGGATTCTTTACCAACTGAGCTCTCAGGGAAGCCCTTACATATATTCTGCGTGAAGCGGAAATCAAACTGAAGCCCCATTCAGAGCACTACACTCACCTTTCTTCCTTGGACTCACAGTTTGCTTCTTCCAAATGGAGTGAAACGGGATTCCTTACTCAATCCCAACTCAGGTTTCAGGGGCTTGCCTCTCTCTCATTTTCCAAAAATGCAAGCCTGCTGAGTGATGACTCCTTGACTTTTTAAAGTTACTAATTTTATAGGAGTTTTAGGGAAGGTATGGGGAATATTTGTTTTCAATATAAAAATAAGAATTTGATGATGGCTGAACTGGCACTTACAGTGTTTTGGGAAAGAATAACAGTCTAGGAATGAACTACATCTGGGTCCTAACACTAGAACTGCCTCTCATGTGAGGTGAATTTAGGCTAGATTTTGGTTACTCAGAGTTCAAACACTCTGAGCTTCTGTTTACTTATCAGGAGAAAAAAAAAAAGAGTTCAGTAGTAGTCACTATATCTTTGATATAATAATAACAATAACACATACCTAATGATACTATTGTCTTAAAGATTAAATGATATAAAATAGTTGCATATTTAGTACTGACTCATAATAAGCATTTTGTATAATACATATATTATATATATCTGGGCTTCCCAGGTGGGGCTAGTGGTAAAGAACCCGCCTGCCAATGCAGAAGATGTAAGAGATGCGTTCGATCCTTGGGTCAAGAAGATCCCCTGGAGGAGGGCATGGGAATCCACTCCATTATTCTTGTCTGGAGAATCCCACGGACAGAGGAGCCTGGTGGGCTACAATCCATGGGGTTGAAAAAGAGTCAGAAACGACTGAAGTGACTTAGCAAGTACACCTACATTATATATATAAGTACATATATTATGTGTGTGGATGCTCAGTTACTAAGTCATGTCTGACTCTTTGCAGCCTACGGACTGTAGCCTTCCAGGCTCTCTGTCCATGGGATTCTCCAGGCAAAGATACTGGAGTGGGTTGCCATTTTCTTCACCACATATTATGTATTGCTGTTCAGCCTCTCAGTCCTATTTGACTCTTTGCGACCCTATGGACTGCAGCACGCCAGGCCTTCCCTGTCCTTCACCATCTCCCGGAGCTTCTGCAAACTCTTGTCCATTGAGTCGGTGACGCCATCCAACCATCTTATCCTCTGCATCCCCTTTTCCTCCTGCCTTCTATCTTTTCCAATGAGTCGACTCTTTGCATCAAGTGGCCAAAGCATTGGAGCTTCAGCTTTAGCATCCAACTAATATTCAGCTTTAGCCCTTCCAACTAATATTCAGGACTAATTTCCCTTAGGACGGACCAGTTTGATCTCCTTGCAGTCCAAGGGACACTCAAGGGTCTTCTCCAACCCTACAGTTCAAAAGCATCAATTCTTCAGCACTCAGCTTTCTTTATAGTCCAACTCTCACATCCATACATGACCACTGGAAAAACCATAGCTTTAACTATGTGGACCTTTATGGGCAAAGTAACGTCTCTGCTTTATAACACACTGTCTAGGTTTGTCATAGCTTTTCTTCCAAGGAGCAAGTGTCTTTTAATTTCATGGCTACAGTCATCATCCACAGTGATTTTGGAGCCTAAGAAAATAACATCTTTCTCTGTTTCCACCATTTCACCATCTATATGCCATGAAGTGATGGGACTGGATGCCATGATCTTTGTTTTTTGAATGTTGAGTTTTAAGCCAGCTTTTTCACTCTCCTCTTCCACCTTCATCAAGAGCCTCTTTAGTATATTACATATACAAATACATATATATATATTATTAACTACTTTATTATTATAATATTATATGTAACTACTATGGTAAATTATGGTAAATTACGCTGGGCTGGAAGAAGCACAAGTTGGAGTCAAGATTGCCAGGAGAAATATCAATAACCTCAGATATGCAGATGACACCACCCTTATGGCAGAAAGTGAAGAAGAACTCAAAAGCCTCTTGATGAAAGTGAAGAGGAGAGTGAAAAAGTTGGCTTAAAGCTCAACATTTAGAAAACGAAGATCATGGCATCCAGTCTCATCACTACATGGGAAATAGATGGGGAAACAGTGGAAACAGTGTCAGACTTTATTTTGGGGGCTCCAAAATCACTGCAGATGGGGATTGCAGCCATGAAATTAAAAGATGCTTACTCCTTGGAAGGAAAGTTATGACCAACCTAGACAGTATATTGAAAGGCAGAGATATTACTTTGCCAACAAAGGTCCGTCTAGTCAAGGCTATGGTTTTCCTGTGGTCATGTATGGATGTGAGAGTTGGACTGTGAAGAAAGCTGAGCGCCAAAGAATTAATGCTTTTGAACTGTGGTGTTGGAGAAGACTCTTGAGAGTCCCTTGGACTGCAAGGAGGTCCAACAAGTCCATCCTAAAGGAGATCAGTCCTGGGTGTTCATTGGACGGACTGATGCTGAAGCTGAAACTCCAATACTTTGGCCACCTCATGTGAAGAGTTGGCTCATTGGAAAAGACCCTGATGCTGGGAGGGATTGGGGGCAAGAGGAAAAGGGGATGACAGAGGATGAGATGGCTGGATGGCATCACTGACTCAATGGACGTGAGTCTGAGTGAACTCCGGGAGTTGGTGATGGACAGGGAGGCCTGGCGTGCTGCGATTCATGGGGTCACAAAGAGTTGGACACGACTGAGCAACTGAACTGAACTAATATTATATATTATATGTATTTATATAACTACTATCAGGGAAGTTTAAAATTTATCAATTTTACTCATCTGTTAAATAAGGATAATATTCTGTGGAATTGCAGAGATGATAAAATGTGACACACAGGAAAAAACATAGTGTCATGCTAATGAGTGTTTAATATATGTAAACTGCAAATGTTAAGACAGAGTCAAACAATTAAATTCATACATGTATGCTTTATGTGCCTCATTTTCCCCAGTCTGTGCCCTGTATCCCAGTCCCTGAATGACTGCATGCTCAGAACTATTTTCAGTAGAGAAGCATATGTGCTAGGTTCCCAAGCACGTGAAACTCAATCATAGAGCTGGAGAGACTGGTTTAAATGCTACGGTTCTCTAAGGAAATAATGAGAGACGTGCACTTGTCTGATCATCACAATGTTGTTTCAGTATTAAAATGTCATTAAAACCCACAATCTACCAGCAGAGAACTGTAAACTAAATTGTGAAATATCTACATGATTAAATCTTATACAGCCAATAAAAAGCATCTTATATAGAATGTATGACAAACTTGTCTGATTACAGGATTCTCCTGGGGTGATTTATAAAAGCATTGGCTGCACCCTACATTTAATGAATCAAAATATCCATGGGAGGAGATTGGAAATACGTATTTTTATCAAGCATCCCAGGTGAGTTTTATGATCAGGCAAATTTATGAAAGTCTGTTATAGAACATGTATTCTCTTAATGCAAAGAGAAAATAAAATACCATCAAATATTATGTGCTGTTTTTTTAACAATTTTGCAAAGGAAATAATAATAGTAAAAATGCAGAATCTCCTTCTCAGTGTTGAGATTACTTTTGTCGTGTTCAGAGTATGGTATTTACTGTCAGAAGACCGGTTTCAGATCTCAGAACTGCTATACTAGCTGAATATCACCAGGCAAGTACTGAAGCCCATTATGTACTGCTGCCCTTATCTTTAAAATGGGGAAAATGAAGTATATATCTTATGTGTCATCGTGAAGATAAAATAATCTAATCAATACTGTTTATTGTTAACATTAGCAAGTATACTTCCACTTCCAACCACGAGAAAATAAGATGGTACAAAGTTACTCGCTCACCACAACCCCATGAGACAAACATAGGAAAAAACGATTTGCAGAAATTGGGCAGCAGAGAGCTGAGGTTGAGGCATCCACCTCACCTAGGGCTACCATCTCTAGCCTCCACCCACAACAGCCTTCTCAGTCTCCCTGCCTCCCTTCTTGACCTCTACGTGCATGTGACCTTGCAAAGTCAATTCCTCATTTAAATCGTCAGAGGCTCTCCACTGTAGTAAACAGATGGGCCTCTCTTGGGGCTTCATTCCAGTCTGCTGTCTCCTCATTCAGCATGTCTATCTCCCCCTCCACTGTGCCCCTCCTGAAGACTGGACTTGTCTGTCTTAGTCTCTGTGATCTCTGTGAAGCAACCTTAAAACAATGGCTGACTGAATGTCTGGGTATCTTTCCTGTTTACCCTTCTGCTGCTGCTACTGCTAAGTCACTTGAGTCGTGTCCGACTCTGTGTGACCCCATAGACGGCAGCCCACAGCTCCCCCGTCCCTGGGATTCTCCAGGCAAGAACACTGGAGTGGGTTGCCATTTCTTTCTCCAATGCATGAAAGTGAAAAGTGCAAGTGAAGTCGCTCAGTCCTGTCCGACCCTTAGCGACACCATGGACTGCAGCCTACCAGGCTCCTCTGCCATGGGATTTTCCAGGCAAGAGTACTGGAGTGGGGTGCCATTGCCGTCTACCCTTCTGGAGCTCCCTGATTCCACCTTAATTCTACCACAGGACTTGATGGTATTCCTTGCTCCTGATTCCACACGGGATCTGTGTCCAGAAGGTGTCACTAAATACTGCCACCACTGAAGCCCCTCTAGGTCTAAGTTCCCCTGGGTGAAGGGTGGCTCCTGACCCACTGTAAAGTGATCTCATATTGGCCTCTTGGTCAAGTCTCAGAGAAAAGTACCCTTGCTAAACCTCGGACTGCCCAATGAGCTTTCAGGTTCTGTCCTAGGAGTTCAGCCTTCACATTTCTCAACAGCTTATTGGTCAAGACATTATGATTGACATACACCTAACCCAGTGGATGATGAAACTTGTCCTATGGTAGGTTCTAGAGGATGTTCAGTCTCAGGAAGGTTGGCCTGGGAAATGCATTAACTCTTTTAATTCCTTAGAGTTCCAATTTCTATGGACAGAGGAATAGTCAGTTTTAATTGATTAATGGATGAGGGAACATCAAACCAACCTCTGAGAGCAAAAACAGACTTACCAACTAAAGGGATACAGTCCAAAATGGAAGGTGGTGACAACTTAGAGCTAAATGCAGCCCCCAAAAGACACAGGACAGACCCCAACAGGCCCTGAAAAGCCCAAAGAGTCCCTGGAAAGTCATGAGAGGTTACCACAGCCTGTGAATTGTCCTAAGAGGCTCTGCAAAGACGCTGAGAGATTGTCAGGCTCCAAGAGACTCCAAAAGGTGGTGATGGATCAAAAAGTCTAGACCAGAATTCATAAGACTTGAGTCATAGAGCCAGCTCTGTAGGAGCTGAGAGAGAGTGAAAGTTATAAGAGATAATAAAAAAGGCGCAAGGTGTAGGACTTCCCTGGTGGTCCAGTGGTTAAGACTCCGAGCTCACAATGCAGAGCAATCCCTGGTTGGGGAACTGGGATCCCGCATGCCCCTGGGTATGGCCCAAAGGCACCAAACTAAAGCAAAACAAACCAAAAATCCTGAAAAACCCTAAGCTGTATTGACAGGTAGTGACAGGAGAGGGCGGCTAAGAAAGAAGGAGGTTGCAGACGGGGCCTAGAGATGATAGCCCAGAAAGAGGTGCACGAGTCAGCTGAAGGCTCTGCTTAAATCTCCTTCAGTGTCTTTCCTTTCCCTTAAGGTGAAAGCCGGCCGCTTCAGCACAACCCTCAGAATCTGCTCATTTGGAGCTTCAGCCTCTTCTCATTTATGTCCCATCAGTCTTGATGTAGGGAGTACGTGAGCTCTCCCTGTTCAAAGCCTCACCACATTCCATCCCCTTCCTCAGGGACACTGCTTCTATCCTCATCCTTCAGTGGGTAATTATCACTCACCTATCAGGACTCAGGATTACTGTGAGTAATCACAGTAATCCATAGTAATTACTCACAGTAGGTAACTGTGATTACTCAGAGTAATCCTGAGTCCTGATATCACAGTAATCCAAGTCTATGCCTTGACCAGTAATGCTGAAAAAGCTGAAATTGAACAGTTCTATGAAGGCCTACAAGATCTTCTAGAACTAACACCCCCAAAAGCTGTCCTTTGCACTATAGGGGACTGGAATGCAAAAGTAGAAAGTTAAGAAACACCTGGAATAACAGGCAAATTTGGCCTTGGAATACAGAATAAAGCAGGGCAAAGGCTAATAGAGTTCTGCCAAGAGAACGCACTAGTCATACTAAACACCCTCTTCCAAGAACACAAGAGAAGACTCTACACATGGACATCACCAGATGGTTGACACCGAAATCAGATTGATTATATTCTTTGCAGCCAAAGACAGAGAAGTTCTATACAGTCAGCAAAAACAAGACTGGGAGCTGACTGTGGCTCAGATCATGAACTCCTTATTGCCAAATTCAGGCTGAAACTGAAGAAAGTGGAGAAAACCACTAGATCATTCAGGTATGATTAGCCTCCAACTAAAATAAATAATTTTTTAAGTATCATTAAAAAATAAATCAAATCCCTTATGATTACACAGCAGAAGTGACAAATAGATTCAAGGGATTAGATCTGATAGACAGAGTGCCTGAACAACTATGGACGGAGGCAGTGATCAAGACCATCCCCAAGAAAAAGAAATGCCAAAAGGCAAAATGGTTGTCTGAGGCTGGTTTACAAATAGCTGAGAAAAGAAGACGAAGCTAAAGGCAAAGGAGAAAAGGAAAAATATACCCATTTGAATACAGAGTTCCAAAGAATAGCAAGGACAGATAAGAAAGCCTTCCTCAGTGAACAGTGCAAAGAAATTGAGGAAAACAATAGAATGGGAAAGACTAGAGATCTCTTCAAGAAAATTAGCGATACCAAGGGAACATTTCATGCAAACATGGGCACAATAAAGGACAGAAATGGTATGGACCTAACAGAAGCAGAAGATATTAAGAAGAGGTGGCAAGAATACACAGAAGAACTGTCCAAAAAAGATCTTCATGACCCAGATAATCACGATGGTGTGATCACTCACCTAGAGCCAGACATCCTGGAATGTGCAGTCAAGTGAACCTTAGGAAGCATCACTATGAACAAAGCTAGTGGAGGTGATGGAATTCCAGTTGAGCTATTTCAAATCCTAAAAGATGATGCTGTGAAAGTGCTTCACTCAAAATGCCAGCAAATTTGGAAAACTCAGTAGTGGCCACAGGACTGGAAAAGGTCAGTTTTCATTCCAGTCCCAAAGAAAGGCAATGCCAAAGAATGCTCAAACTACCACACAGTTGCACTCATCTCACACGCTAGGAAAGTAATGCCCCAAATTCTCCAAGACAGGCTTCAACAGTACGTGAACTAAGAACTTCCAGATGTTCAAGCTGGATTTAAAAAATGCATAACGTGAAGGGGAACTAAAAAGCCTCTTGATGAAAGTGAAAGAGGAGAGTCAAAAAGTTGGTTTAATACTCAACATTCAGAAAACTAAGATCATGAAATCCAGTCTCATCTATGGCAAATAGACAGGGAAACAATGGAAATAGTGAGTGACTTTATTTTTGGGGGCTCCAAAATCACTGCAGATGGTGACTGCAGCCATGAAATTAAAACAAACTTACTCCTTAGAAGAAAAGCTATGACCATCCTAGATAGCATATTAAAAAGCAAATACATTACTTTGCTGACAAAGGTCCATCTAGTCAAAGCTATGGTTTTTCCAGTAGTCATGTATGGATGTGACAGTTGGACTATAAAGAAAGCTGAGCACCAAAGAACTGATGCTTTTGAACTGTGGTGCTGGATAAGACTCTTAAGGGTCCCTCGGACTTCAGGGAGATCCAATCAGTCTACCCTAAAGAAAATCAGTACTGAATATTCATTGGAAGGACTGATGCTGATGCTGATACTGAAGCTGATGCTGAAGCTCCAATCCTTTGGGCATCTGATGTGAAGAACTGACTCACTGGAAAAGACCCTGATGCTGGGAAAGATTGAAGGAAGGAGGATAAGGGGACAACAGAGGATGAGATGGTTGGATGGCATCACTGACTTGATGGACATGAGTTTGAGTAAGCTCCAGGAGTTGGTGATGGACAGGGAAGCCTGGCCTGCTGCAGTCCATGGCTTTGCAAAGAGTCAGATGCAACTCAGAGACTGAACTGAGCCCATCAGGACTCGGCCTGCAAGTCACCTTCTGCTGGCAGCCTTGCCGGACCCCTCCCCGTGCATGGTGCCTTTCTCCACCTTCACGACCCATCACCACTCTGTGGGAGAGGCGGTGAGAGAGGGGCACAGGGTCTAAGGGATGGCGCCAGTTCCAAACAGGACCTGAAAAGGGGTTACCTTCCTCGGGGACCTGAGAAGCAGATGTAGAGGGTGGCAGAGTGCCATGTGCAGTGCTGGGGAGTTTGAGGATGGAAGAACTTTGGAGCAGAGGTCAGAGGCAGTGGCATGAAGACAAGGGCACTGCCCAGACGGGACATGTGGTGAAAAGCATGAAGAGGTGCTATCAAAGTCGCATGCTAAGGAGAGCGGGCGGGAGGCCTCCCCTCGACAAGGAAGACGGGCACTTCTGGGAGTGTGTCTGCTGGTGGAGGATTTACGGGTTTGTACTTCACTTTTACTTTTCACCTTCATGCATTGGAGAAGGAAATGGCAACCCACTCCAGTGTTCTTGCCTGGAGAATCCCAGGGATGGGGAAGCCTAGTGGGCTGCCGTCTATGGGGTCGCACAGAGTTGGACACGACTGAAGCGACTCAGTGGCAGCAGCAGCAGAGAAAGCACTTGGTACTCCTTCAGAACCCCAAATCCTCGATATCATTTCTTTTTATTTATTTTTGGCTTTCTCTAGTTTGGGCAAGCAGCAGGGCCACTCTGTTGTGCAAGAGCTTCAGTAATTGCAGCTCGAGGGCTTTAGAGCATGAGGTCAGCAACGGTGGTGCAGAAGCTCAGTTCCCCTGCAGCAGGTGGAATCCTGGACCAGGGATTGAACCCATGTCCCTTGCATTGGCAGGGGGATTCCTGACCACTGGATCACAGGACAGGAAGTTCCCCAGTGTTGTTTCTTGGGCCTGGTTGGAGTCCATCTCCACATCCTGCAGTGAGCTTGTGTGACCTTGGGATTTCACATGGCCCTTCCTGGGCTTCCCCGGTGGCTCAGAGGGTGAAGCGTCTGCTTGCAATGCAGGAGACCCAGGTTCGATTCCTGGGTTGGGAAGATCCCCTGGAGAAGGCAATGACAACCCACTCCAGTACTATTGCCTGGAAAATCCCATGGATGGAGGAGCCTGATAGACTACAGTCCATGGGGTCACAAAGAATCAGACACGACTGAGTAACTTCACTTTCACTTACAGCTCAAAATCCCAGAGATTAGAGAGCATTTTTATAGATATCCTTAGGGGGGAAAAAAAATGTCCCAGGAGTTTTCTCATTAGCTTGATGTGGGTCGTGTGTTTGTCTTTGAATCAATCACAATGGCCAGGATGAAAGGAGCTAAAGTTTCTGTAATTGACCTGGCTGGGACCATGGACCCTCCTGTAGGCTTTGGTGGGGGAAGATGTTCAGCCCCCATGTCCAAATAGCATGTCCAGCATTCCACAACTGACCTTGTTCCCACTATCTTTGCCACACTATTTTGCTATGCCTTTTGGATACTCCCAGGCTGACTGAGGTCCATGAGAAAATTTAGCACTTTAAAATTAAGTCAGAAAGAGCCTTGGGCAGCTCTGAGAAAGACTCAGGTAAGTGTGAACCAGTAATAAGTGCTTCACTGTCTGTACCATCCTATAGTCTAATAAACAGTCTCTTTTGGTTTATACATCCCTTCAGGGTCTGAGTTTGATTTTTATTAACTTTGTTTTTCTTTTATAATTCTCCTCCCATTCAGAGCCAGGAAAATTATAAGCAAGTAGCCAAGTGCCAGAAAAGCCTTAGGGAGACCTGCTGATTGAAGGGACAGTTTCAGGTCTCAGAGCTGGACTTGGTCACCTGAAGCGTGGGGTGACCCTGGGGCGGTTACTTTCTCACTCTGAGTTTTCCTGCTTTCTGCTTTTGAAGGGGAACTAATCCATTTTAACCTTCTCCTTGCATGCAGAGTTGGACTAGAGAACTCTTAGATGGCAGGAAGTCTTGTTGCATGCCAGATGGATGATTCGCTTACCCTTAAATGACTTTTTTTTTTTTTTCACCTACATTCATCTGGTGTCCTGATTCTCCTCTATTCCTTCCGTCCTCAGGTAACGAGCTGCTGGTGTGGGCTCATGAAACATTCAGTGAAATAAACTCTAAGCTCATATGTGGGTGCGGGTAGGAGGGTAGAATAAAGCAGAGGAAAAGAGGAAAAAAGGGAAATGGAATAAAGTCTTTGGAAAATGTAAGAACTTTATTTCTGGCTGCAAGCACCACTGATTTCTGGCTCCTGCCACCAGTAAGAGAGTCGTTGTCCAGTTACTAGGTCGTGTCCAACTCTGCGTGACCCCGTGCACTGCAGCACGCCAGGCTTCCCCGTCCTTCACTGTCTCCTGGAGTTTGCTCAGATTCATGTCCACTGAGTCGGGAAGCCCTCTAACCATCTCATCCTCTGACGCCACCTTCTGCTGCCCTCAATCTTCCTTGGGATCAGGGTCTTTTCCAATGAGTTGGCTCTTCACATCGGGTGGCCAAAGTATTGGAGCTTCAGCTTCAGCATCAGTTAATGTATCTATTTGCTATCCAGAACTGCTAAGAAAATAGTCCCGTGATTGGACTGAACTATCTGCTCTGTTCCTTTTCTGCATAAAAAGATGAATTAACAGAGATAGGACAGACACGAAGGAGCCAAAGGAAACCTCTCTGGATATTCTACAACTTGGATAATTTATTCCAAGATTACTGAAAACAATTTAGGGTTAAAACAAACAAAAAAAGTCAGTTGCTGCCACCTAAAAAATAATTATTAATTAATGTAATTAATTTGTTTAATTAATTAATTTGTTCAACAGCCATTTACTGAGCAACCAGATGAAGTCATTTGTTCATCTAACCTACATGTCGAAGGCCCTCCACGAGTGGTCTTCTGACCCCTGGGAACACAACGCTGAGCTAGACAAGGAAGGTATCATCTCCTGTGGTTCTGGAATTCTAGTGTCAGGAGATAAGTGCAGGCATTGAGCAGGCACAGACACAGGATAGTTTCAGAGAGGGGTAAGTGATCTGCAGAAAGCAAACCAGGTGGGGAGTGGTTTAGACATGGGGGTCAGCAGATTCCTTCCCAGGGAGACCTGGGGCTTGAAATGAGAGCTGAAAGTTAAGGCTCCTGGAGCAGCTCGGAGGAAGGTCTGGGACCAAAAACTAATAAGTAACCTCGTCTTCCCAGTCCGCCTCTAGTCATCAAAAAGTATTTTCTCCTGACCTGTCCATCTCTCCAGAGCCTGCGTGACTTTGATTTTTATTAACTTTTTCTTTCATATCTAGCCTCCCCATTCAGAGCTAGATCAACCTCTACTGGGTTTTGTGAAGGGGGACAGCTTTCCAGGCAGGGGAGTATTACAAAGCCTGAGCTGGCAAAGGCCTGAGCTGGACCAAAGTTTAATTTGGGAAATGAAACTCCGGCTGAGAGGAGGGTGAGAGAAGAGAAGGCTAAGAGACCAGTGGGCTTCCCTGGTGGTCAGTGGTAAAGACTCCACCTGCTAACACAGAAGATCCAGGATTGATCCCTGGTTTAGGAAGATCCTCTGGAGGAGGAAATGGCAACCCACCCCAGTATCCCTGCCTGGAGAATCCCCATGGACAGAGGAGCCTGGCGGGCTGCAGTCTGCAGGGTCACAAAGGGTCAGACACGACTGAGTGACTGAACAACAACAGGAGACCAGAGAGCAGGCAGATTCTGTGGGCCTGGTGTCACTCCATGGCAGATGGATGGGGAAACAGGGGCTGACTTTATTTTCTGGGCTCCAAAATCACTGCGGATGGTGACTGCAGCCATGAAATTAAAAGATGCTTGCTCCCTGGAAGGAAAGTTATGACCAACCTAGATAGCATATTCAAAAGCAGAGACATCACTTTGCCAACAAAGGTGTGACTAAGTTAAGGCTATGGTTTTTCCAGTGGTCATGTATGGATGTGAGAGTTGGACTGTGAAGAAGGCTGAGTGCTGAAGAATTGATGCTCTTGAAGAATTGATGTTAGAGAAAACTCTTGAGAGTCCCTTGGACTGCAAGGAGATCCAACCAGTCCATCCTAAAGGAGATCAGTCCTGGGTGTTCTTTGGAAGGACTGATGTTGAAGCTGAAACTCCAATACTTTGGCTACCTGATGCGAAGAGCTGACTCACTGGAAAAGACTCTGATGCTGGGAAAGATTGAGGGCAGGAGGAGAAGTGGACGACAGAGGATGAAATGGCTGGATGGCATCACTGACTCAATGGACATGAGTTTGGGTAAACTCTGGGAGTTGGTGATGGACAGGGAGACCTGGCATGCTGAGGTTCATGGGGTCACAAAGAGTCAGACACAACTGAGCAGCTGAACTGAGAACTGATGTCATGGTGGTGTCAATTTTATTTTGGAAGGTTTTGCATAGGAGAGTAACATAATCCAACTTAGCAGCATGGGTTGGCTGCTGTGTAGACACTGCCTATAAGATGAGAAGTCTCTCATTTTTGGAAGGTCATGAATGGTCTCATACAGAAGATGAACATCTCAGACAAACGATTATGCTACAGTGAGATGATTCAGCATAAGCTGAAAGAATTTTCCAGGACACAAAAGTACAGGGTACACAATCCAATATAAGTACTGATAACTGGACCCCATAAGGAGTTCAGACTTGGTGGAAAATTGGATACAATGTGTACAAAGTGGTGGCGGTGATTAATTCTGCCTAGGGGAGTGAGCCATGGTGCCCTAATAGACATGGCATTCCTACTTCATCTTAAATAATTAATGCTGCTACCGCTGCTAAGTCGCTTCAGTCGTGTCCAACTCTGTGTGAGTCCACAGACGGCAGCCCACCAGGCTCCCCCGTCCCTGGGATTCTCCAGGCAAGAACATTGGAGTGGGTTGCCATTTCCTTCTCCAATGCATGAGAGTGAAAAGTGAAAGTGAAGTCACTCAGTCGTGTCTGACTCTTAGCGACCCCATGAACTGCAGCCTACCAGGCTCCTCCGTCCATGGGATTTTCCAGGCAAGAGTACTGGAGTGGGGTTCCATTGCCTTCTCTGAAATAATTAATGGGATTTCACCAATCAGATGGGGAGGGGTGGACCTTTCAGACAGAGAGGACAATACTTACAAATGTCCAGAACCAGGAAATTTCAGGTCATTAAGAGAAGACTGAGCAGAAGACTCTGTAGAGGAGAAAAAGAGTCCAGAATGGCTGGGTGTGAGTTTGGAAGACTAAACAGAGGTGATTTGTAAAGGCTTTCTTGCCATTCTAAGGATTCTGGACCTTATTTAAACACGCTAAGAAGCTACTGAAGATTTACGAACTGAGGAATAACAGGGTACCTGTTGTACTTTTGAAGGATCTTTCTCATAGCTCTGTGGAGGCTAAATTGAGTAGGATCATAGGAGAAAGAGGAGCCCAGCTAGAAGACTAGAGTTATCTCTCGAAACAGAGCTCAGGAGAGGATGAACAAATCATGGAAAGGATGTGAATAAGCAAGGGAAAGAAACTAGAGGGAGAGACAGAACACAGAAATTTTCACCTGGGACAGATACCACAGGTTAATAACCAGTGACATAATTATTTTCCAATGAGTAAAACCAGTGACAAGACAATTATTTTCTGGACTGAATGGTGTCTGCTTCTGATAAGTGTCTAGGTTAATGAGTATATGATACCCTAACGTGAATATTTCTTACACAGTAAATAAATCACAACTTCAGGCCAGGAGCATGCTTGAATATCAAAGTGCTCAGCCATCTCTTTTAGGACTGGATTCTCTGTTTCTGCTCCCTGAATGCTGTCTGAGGTCAGTGATCTAAGGGAACATCACACAGGTGTGCACTGTTTTGTGGCTTGCAGAATACTTTTGTGGCCACATCTTCAACCATCACAAGAATCTGGCGAGGTAAGGCAAGAGAACCACCATGCTCATCTCATAGACAGTGAAACTGAAGCTCGACGAGAGTAAGAGATTTGAAGAAAACCATACAGTTACTTGGGGCTTAAGGTGGCCTAGTGGTAAAGAGCCCGCCTACCAGTGCTGGAGATGCAGGAGACGGGGGTTCGATCCCTGGGTCAGGAAGATGCCCTGAGAAGATACACTGAATATACACTCACTCCAGTATCCTGGAAAATCCCATGGACAGAGGAACCTGGTGGGCTACAGTCCATGGGGTTGCAAAGAGCCGGACACGACTGAGGGACCGAGTGCACGCACACACATGCACACACACACACACACACACATGCAACCCCTTTACAGTAGAGCATGCAAATTCAGCATTCTAGTCTAAACCCCAGATCATCCACTATATTACTCAGGTTTTAAAATTAACTAGTCAGGGGGTGGTCTGGGTCCCTGGTGGAAGTAGTGGCATATGTTTTGTGTTGCCTCCTTTCTGACTTTTGGCAGACATCCCAAACCCAACTCAACACTTTGTCCTACTGAACTTGGACTTTGCCAGAGTCGTTCTAAACATGCTGCTCTAGGCAGTCACTAACAATAACTTGGGATTAGCTTTAATAGGATTATCCATTTCCCACTGTGGGTCACATGATTGTGACGGTTTATTCCAGCTTTAAGTTCTGTGATTTTATACTTAATGATGATGATTCTAGGATCTCGATTTAATCCAAGTAAGATTCATTGGAAGCCTGTGGCATCCTGGGCACCCTCTATTCATCATATGAGTAAAATGTCTTTTCTATAGTTTTGTGCTCATGGTCCCGTGGAAATGATGGGCAGATACAGAATAACAGAACAGAAGTCTTGTTTAAATGCAAAGTAAAATGTTAAGGAAGACTGGAGGAGGCAGAAATCCACGCTCCTTAAGGATAAAGATGGTGCTAGATAAAGACACGGGGAAGGCAATGGCACCCCACCCCAGTACTTTTGCCTGGAAAATCCCATGGACAGAGGAGCCTCGTAGGCTCCAGTCCATGGGGTCGCTAAGAGTCGGACACGACTGAGCGACTTCACTTTCCCTTTTCACTTTCATGCATTGGAGAGGGAAATGGCAACCCACTCCAGTATTCTTGCCTGGAGAATCCCAGGGACGGGGGAGTCTGGTGAGCTTCCGTCTATGGGGTCGCACAGAGTCGGACACGACTGAAGCAACTTAGCAGCAGCAGCAG
This sequence comes from Tragelaphus eurycerus, assembly GCA_935064755.1. Lineage (NCBI taxonomy): Eukaryota > Metazoa > Chordata > Mammalia > Artiodactyla > Bovidae > Tragelaphus > Tragelaphus eurycerus. Next base: position 4,933,069 of record CAKXYN010000083.1, read on the forward strand.
CAGATAAAGACAGGTTGTGAAGGATACATTTTTAGCATCGGCAACCACTTGAGAAAAGGCATCAAGGTGCAGAGAGGGTTGACTGTGGAAACTCTCTGAAGATGGAGTGTAGATTTCTGTTCTGGATCCCACTGTGGAGAGTCAGGTGCTAGATATGAATGCAACTTACGTAATGATTGAATATTTTTTAAAAAAATGGCCAATGTAAAAGAGGAACCAATGCTCATCCTTAGGCAGCTGGCAATCGAAAGAGAGAAAGGAGAAAGGTTTTAGGTATCAGAAAATCTGAGTTCTAGTTCTAATCCTACCTGTAACTTGAGAAGTCAGCTTCCTAAGATCTCAGGTTCAAAGGTTAAAAATAGGTTGCATTTTAAGTGCCTCGCCTGATTTATACTGAAGAGGGTGCTGAGGACACGGACAGGCACAAAAGCCTTGAGGGATCAGGAAGATCCATCCCAGGTGGGAGCTGGGAGCACAGCAAGGCCACTGCTGTGCATTTACCATCCGCAGACGAGTCTGCCTCCACGCTCTCTGTAAACTCCACACCCCTAGGATTCCTACCACAACGTCTATGCTGTGGATTAACCCCCAAAGACGGCAGGATGATGAAATGCAGCAATTTCTTCCACTTCCGTGGGGAAAGGAGCATGTACAATATTGGCAAGAAGAAAGGAAAACTCCTGACTACTCTCTTTTATTTTGAGATACATTTTGAAAAATTCTTAGCCTCAGCACACTCAGTTCCTGGCCATCAGCCATGGTAAAATCAGATCCTTCTGGTCTATTACAAATTAAATAATCATAGCTATATCCATCAGGAAAATGTACGCAGAAGAGATGCATAAGCCAGCAATTAGTATTAGCTTCCAGCCTTTCATTGACTAACTCCGAGGGCCTCGTGGTGCCTGTCGCACTCGGGACCATGAATATCCCAGCTCCCGGCTCTGTGCTTCCAGGGTAATGATTCTTCAAGTGGTTGCATGGGGAGGAGATGTCTGCCCAGCCTCGCTCCCAGCTCAACCTAGAATGTCTAATAATGCTGGTGGAAAGGGTGCCAACAGGCTACGGCACCAAACGACTGATGGTGCCCAGAGTGTGCCCTGGGAGGTGTGCGAAGCGGCTCTCCTAACCACGCCCTGCTCTCTGCTGTCTGAATCTGTGATAATAGACATCTGGGCTGGACTATGTCTAACAATCTACGAAAGAGAAGGTAACCAACCACAGACTTTCACTCTGGTTTCTGGTCTAAGGAGCAGGGAGATTTTTCAGGTGATTCTCATCTGGATTACCACTCGAGAGAGGCTTCCGATGTCAGGTTGAGGGGCCACGGCTGGCATTTCCAGTAGCTGTTGCTCACTGTTCACGTCTGGCTTGTCACACTCTCCCTGGCTGTCCTCACTGCATCTCACCATCTTCCACTTTTATCTATAGCCAGCTTCTTTGCGCTGGAAATGTAACTTGCCTTCTAAGAAGCTTTCTCTGAAAATTTCACTACAGCGTTCATGGATGTCACCAGCTCTTGACATAGGGTTTGTTTGTTTTGCAACACGCTTGTGTCAGGAAATAGAACGTCTACATGTGAATCCAGGATGGAGCTACGCTGTTGTTGGCCTTGCACATCTGTTCTGTGGCCATTTTCCTTTGTTGCTGTATTGCGATGTGTTTTGTTCCATCTAATATTTTTTTCTTCCAGTATTTATTGATCACCTCTTCTGTGTATCTACCTGCAGAAGGAAGTGGCAACCCACTCCAGTACTCTTGCCTGGAGAATTCCACGGACAGAGGAGCCTGGCTGCAGTCCATGGGGTCACAGAGAGGGAGACACAAGTGAGCTACTGACACGTTGTGTGTATCCAAGCCCCCTGTCCTGGGGTCAGTGGGGAAAGATGGAAGCCAGGCTGCATCTTGTCTGTCTTTGTACACTCAGAAGTCCACGAGTCATGTCACAGGCTGTTTAAAGTGGCCCGTGTCATCGTCTTCCTGGGACCTGAGGGATTACTTTGATTCATTCTCCCCTATGCAGTTGGCAAGACTAAGGCTGAGAGAGAGAAGGGGACTTGCCCGAAGACACAGAGCTCATCATGCAGGGGAAATCTGGCTCTGTCGTGAAGGCTTTTAATATCTCATTTCCAGTTTTCTAATGTTTTTTCTGCATATACATATGCATCTTCCATATGCATGTGTGTGTATATATATATATGTGTATCTCCCATATATAATACTGGGTATTATAATATCATATAATCCAGATATCTCTCTATATATGTATGTATCTCCAGATGATGCTCTTTAGACACAGCGCCCGCGCTGTAATTTAGCACCTCAGTGGGAAGAGTAAGGACAAGGTCGGCAGTAAGTAAAGGCAGGGTAGTTAAGGAACCAGCGAGCCATTTATTTACAGTTTTTCCTTCCTCCAATACGCACTTAAAGACTTCCTACTATTTGCAAATTGTGAAAAAAATAAAACCTGGTCGCTGCCATCTGCCAGTTCACTCCCTGGTAAGGGAGACAGATACCCACACATCTAATTTCCACACAGTTTATAGAGTTTTAGTAAGCGGTACAATCACAACGAATGAAGTGAAACGTGTGTTTGAAGGGGAAAGAGGCTAAGCACGCTTAGATATTTGGGCAACTTTCTTACCAGCACAGGGTAGGACTTAGATTAGGGGGAAGCTGTTTCACGAAAAGGGACCAGCGGATGGAAAGATGTGTAGAAGGCATCCAAATGTCTTCTGCAAAATAGTCTAGCACTCCTTACAGGAACGTGAAAATAACCCACTTCGGATCCGTTAGAGGTCAGCCCTGACCTTCCTCCACACCGCGGACCCACAGAAGCGGGCGTTGGTTTTTGCCGCTTAAGTGGGTGCAGTGCCCGCTTTAGCCACGCGATGGCAGCGCAGGGCCACAGAAGGACTGAACAACCTCTGTTCGGTGCTTCTGCAGGGTTGGTTTGTGAAAAAGGCCGGTAAAGAAGGGTGCGGTGCCCCAGACCACGGCCCGTCTGCTGGGACGGGCTTCTAGGGAGAGTACGGTTGCCTCTGACTCTGAGAAGGCGTGCATTGCCTTTCTCAATCTCTGCTTTGTTTGTAATCTCTAGAAGCAGTTTAGATGTTTTCCCAGGCGCAGCCAGTGAAGAAAGAAGCCCCTTTAGACTAAACTCATTTTTAGCAACGTGAAAGTTTCCCCAGAGTTTTTCTCCTCTGTCAGGATTTGTCTGTGGTGGTTGAGGGGCAGTGGCTTGTTGCCCCCTAGAGTGAGTAAAATGAGAGGTGATGGTGGAAAAAGAGTAAGGAAATGTTGCCTGGGCCCTTGAGAGCAGCTGGGCTGAGGGCAGGGGGCCAGTCCCAAACCTCCCCAGCGTCTGCTCCTCTCTGGAATGGAGGAGGGGACTGTGAGGCTGTGTGTGTGTGTGTGTGTGTGTGTGTGTGTGTGGTTGTGTGTGAGATCCTGTGAGCGTGGCTCTGTGTGAGCTTGTGTGTGGGTGGTTGTATGCATGTGCGAGATTGGCTGTGTATGTGCGACCGCTTGTGTGATGTGTGTGCCTGTGTGTGTGAGTGTGTGTAAAGGCGGACAGTCATGAAGGCTGCGGTTCTGGCAGGAGCAACGGCTAAGGTCATTTTTGGCTCTGTGGGGTAGGGACAGAGAGAGGGGAAGAAACAGGAGAGAGTGGAGAGAGAGTTCCTAGAAGATTCCTAGGGTTAGGGAAATGATTTGATTGAAATCTCTGGCAGAGCCAGCTTCCAGTTAGACTGTTTTAACCCCTGTTCTTCTCCGACCCCTTAATTTCCTTCCCGTCCCTCCATCTCTGTGTGTCTGTCTTACTCCTCCTCTGTCTTAATGGACCACTCTCTTCTCTCTCTCCCTCTGTCTCCACTCTCCTTAGAGTTCATCCTCTTTCCTGTTATGCTCTACTATGCTAAGTTGCTTCAGTCATAGCCCGCCAGGCTCCTCTGTCCATGGGATTCTGCAGGCAAGAATAACTGGAGTGGGCTGCCATGCCCTCCTCCAGCGGGTGAATCTTCACCCAGGGATCAAACTGTTCCCCGCATTGGCAGGCGGGTTCTTTACCACTGGCGCCACCTGTTGCTCTCAAATAAAAACGCAGTGGGAGAGAGAGGGACGAGGGTCAGGATCTGCAGTCCTCCGGAGAAGACAGAGCAGAATGCTGGAGGAATATCTGTGTGGTGGGCTGCGGTGGGGTGCGGGTGGGGAAGCAGTGGTGGAGGGGAGGTGATGATGATCAAGTCAGCCCCGTTTGGACAAGGCTGCTGTCCAACAGAAAGCCCACCTTGCAGCTACACAGGATGAAAACCAAGGCAGTGTCCAGAAGGCAGGAGCTGTGGAGCCCATGAGATGGGTATTTGTGCGTGCATAGAAATTGCAGCTCTTCTTTTTATTTTAAAAAAGCAGAACCTCTATTTTCAAGTCACAATCAATTTCCAGAAATCATTTATTTCTAAACATTACCTGTCAAATCCCCCATTTCTTTCTGCTTTTAGAGTTCGAAGGAAATTGATTTGTGTTTTTAATTTTAAAGGAAAAAAAAAAAAGTGTCCCTCTGGCTTGGAAATTCCAGACGTGGGTTTTCTCTTCCCTTCTTTCCTTCCCACTCCCTTTCCTGTCCCAGCTACACCAGGGAGGGCCCCAGCGTTGGGGGGCCAAGGGAATCATGCTAATTTGCTTTTTTCCTTTACTCTTGATGGTCCAACAGAAGAAACATTTATTTTCCCAGACGTTGATTATTCATAAAGACCATTTTCAAAGAGATATAAGAAGAGTTTGTGTGGGCGGGATTCAAAAGAGAATGTGTTGTGTTTTTTTTGTCGTTATTATTTACTAACCTTTTATTCAAGGACTGCGACGGGAGATCGACAAAACAGCTTTCATGCCGTAATCAATTATAGCTAGCAGACAATGAATAGCTCTTCAGCGTGTCTTTCACGTTCTGGGAGAGAAAGACAGCATCGACTGTCTTTAAAGCTGGGGGCTTTACCATACACCCGGGGTGGGCCGTCATAATTGGCTCTTTTAATCCAATAATCTCTGTGAGTTTGGCATAAATTAAGATAATACTGATGAAAACAATAATTTACTTTGGTGTTTGGTCTTGCAAAACGATGGCATATGCATTGTGAAATTGAATTCTCTCAACTGCCCAGTGAAATAACGATTATCCCCATGTGAGTGATGAGGCAGCTGAGGCTCAGAGAGCTTGAACTTACTCCTCTCACTGTATCTGTGCAGATTGAGGCCCAGCCTGACACATTCTCCTTCCTCAGAGACAAGGACCAGGGCCAAGAAAGGCGGCAAACCCTCAACTAGAACTAGCTGAGATGGATCCAGACTGCCTGGAGTCTCGAACAGGGAGCAGACTGAGCAGAGAATTCCTTTTCTTTTCTTTTCTTTTTGGAATAGGAATGTTTCCTAAGATAGTATCCTCTTAACACAATGCTTTTTTGAGGATAGTTGCTTTACAACGTTGTGAGAGCTTCTGCAGTACCGCAAAGGGAATCAGCTGTACGTACACACAGTCCCCTCTTCCTTGGATCCTTTCCCACTTAGGTCGGCACAGAGCGCTGAGTGGAGTGCCCCGTGCCATGTAGTCAGTTCTCGTCAGTTATCTGCTTTATACGCGGTGGTCTATATATGGCGATCCCGGTCTCCCAGTCCACCTCACCCCTCTTCTCCCCTGGGTGTCCATATGTTTGTTCTCTACGTCTGTGTTTCTATTTCTGCTTTGCAAATTAGATCATCTATAGCATTTTTCTAGATGCCACATGTATGCGTTAATACATGATACACGTGTTTCTCTTTCTGACTTACTTCACTCTGTATGACAGTCTCTAGGCCCATCCACGTCTCTGCACATGGCGCAATTCCACAATACGGGATTGTTAACAGATGCAGTCTTGTTCAGCGGATCTCTGGTCTTACTCATCATGCATAAGGGAAACTTTATACTAGTTGAATAGCATCTCCCCATTTCTCCCAGCCCCTGGCAACCACTGCTCTGTCCTCTGACTATGGGTCTCTCTGGTGGCTCAGTGGCAAAGAACCCACTTGCAATGCAGGAGATGTGGATTCAATCCCTGGGTCAGGAAGACCCCCTCCCCACCGAGAAGGAAATTGCAACCCACTCCCATACTCTTGCCTGGGAAATCCCGTGGACAGAGAAGCCGGGCAGGTTACAGTCCGTAGGATTTCAGGAGTAGGAGACGACTTAGTGACTAGCCACCACCTCCGCATGAATACAGCGTGCCTTCTGTCATGCTGTACTGCACTTAGCACCGTGTACTCAAGGCTCCTCCATACTGTCCCACGCTGGAGAATTTCCTCCTTTTTCAAAGTCTCAGAAACTGAAATAGGATAACTCTATGATCCAGCAATTACATGCCTGGGTATTTATCCAAAATAATTGAAATCAGGATTGAAAAGAGATCTCTGTGCTCCATGAATAGTTAAAAAAATGTGGTATATGCATTCGATTGAAAATTACTCAACCTTAAAAAAATAAAGAACAATTTTTTTTTTTTTGAAGCAGAAATTATTTCAAGTTCTGACTGTACCTGTATTAAATCAGAAGTTGGGACTTAGTAATTGACATCTCTAAACCTTAGTTTCTTCATCTATAAAATGGGAATAATGGGGGATATATGTACACCGTGGCTGATTCATGTCAATATATGGCAAAAACCACCACAATATTGTAAAGTAATTAGCCTCCAATTTAAATAAATAAGTTAAAAAAACTGGGAATAATGGTATCTGTCTCTTAAGAAGATTACATGAAATGATGCAAGCAGATTTCTACTGTGTGTTCAATACCTGCTAGTTACTATTATACCAACTAGAATCCAGTTGAAATGCCTATTCTTAGACCCTTTTAAAGCCATTATCACACCAAGGGGAAAGAGAGACCATACATTTATCTATTGCTGCAGGATAAATTACTCAAAATGTAGCAGGTTGAAATCCACACAATTTCAGTGGATCAGAATTTCAGGAGAAGCTGACTAGGCTGTTGTGTCTCAGAGGTTGTAGGGAAGATGTTGGCCTGGGCTGTTATATGACCTAGAGGCTTGGCCAGGGCTGTAGCAGCTGATCCCAAGTTGGCTCATCTGCCAGGATGTTGGTGACCATTGCAGATGGCCTCAGTTCCTGGTTATATGGATGTCTCCACAGGGCTGTGTGACTGTCCTTGCAATACGGGGCCTGGCCTCCCCTAGAGGGAGCGACCCAGTGACCTAAGAGAGCAAAGTGGAGGCTGCAGTGTCATGGATGACTAGCTATAGACACCACACTTTGCCACTTGCACAAAATAATTATCCCGCCTCATGGATTATCCAGTATGGAAGCAGGTCACGTGGGTGCATGAATGCAGGTGGATGTGGTGAGTCCTCTATATACAAACAAGCTCCATTCTGAGAGTGTGTTTGTAAGTACGATTTGTTTGTAAGTCCAACAAAGTTGGCTTCGGCACCCAGCTAGCACACTCAGCTACACAGCACTGTTTTTGTTCAGCTGCTCAGTTGTGTCCAACTCTTTGCAACCCCAGGGACTGCAGTACACCAGGCTTCCTTGTCCTTTGCCAGCTACCAGAACTTGCTCAAACTCAAGTCCATTGGGTCAGTGATGCCATAGGCTTATAATACTTTTCACACAAATAATACATAAAAAGCAAGCAAAAATAAAACATTTTAAATCTTACAATAGAGGACCTTGAAAAGTACAGTGGTACGTACAATAGCTGGCATACAGGGACTGGCCTTGAGTGAACAGCTGAGAAGTGTTACAGACTGAAGGAAGCAAGAGGAGGTGGAAGACAGCAGAACTGAAGGGTCACCAGTGACAGGTGGCAGCTGGGGGCAGGCTGCAATTTCATTCATGCCTGATGCTGATGGCACAGGTTCTGGTTTTTTGCTGGACTCAATTCTATCTCCTCTCTTGAAGAAATGATCCAGGGACGTCTGGATAGTAGCTCTTTTTTTTTTTTTTTGCCTCATCATAGATGACACAGGAGAACTGGTCTGCATTCTGAACAACTGCTGCAAACTTTATGTCCTGTTCTATGCCTGAGTCCTGTGCCTCAGAAACTAGCAATGCTTCTTCAAATAAAGAAAATCCCCTTGCTGTTTCCTGCGTCATGAATTTCTTTGGTTTTTTAGTTACTTCTCCTTCCTCTTGTCTCTCTTCATCCTTTCTCATCCTTTCTCTGGACCTCCGGTTCCATCAGGTCTTCATTGGTAAGCGTCACATTTGCTTCTTTGCAACTTGAAGGTTCACAGGTAGGAGACTTACTGTAGAATCATTGGAGGCCACTTTGAAAACTGGTGGCCACAGAGCCCCTTCCTCCAGACTTAAGGACTAGTGGTTTTGTATCAGGGATTGTTTGGGGGAAGACTCAGTCCTTGGAGAACTAGGTGGTCACGATGAGGTAGCTGTTAGCAAACAATCCCTCAGGAACCAGGGAGTCAACTTCAGAAGGTCCTGCATAGACCTAGCAGAAAAAGTGTGACTCTGGCAAGGATATGTCGCAGCCTGAGGTAGAGAGGCCCAGTTTCCATCTGGCCTCCTCTGGCACCTTACCCTGGGAACGCAGACTCTCTAATCCTTGCATGCTAGCCTGTCAGAAAGCAGGAATTCAGCTCCTATTATCCAAGGCAGCTTTCTCCCTCTCTGTTTTCCCCAACAATTGTTGAAAGTGAAAGTGAACATCACTCAGTCATGTCTGACTTTTTGCGACCCCATGGACTATATAGCCCATGGATTTCTCCAGGCCAGAATACTGGAGTGCACAGCCTTTCCCTTCTCCAGGGGATCTTCCCAACCCAGGGATTGCACCCAGGTCTCCCACTTTGCAAGCTGATTCTTTACCAGCTGAGCCACAAGGGAAGCCCAAGAATACTGGAGTGGGTAGCCTATCCCTTCTCCAGGGGATCTTCCCGACCTAGGGATCGAACTGGGGTCTCCTGCATTGCAGGTGGATTCTCTGAGCTATGAAGGAAGCCCCAAGAATTGTTAGGAGCACTTGTTAAATGTAAAGATTTCAGGGTGCCTCTTGGAGAAGGATGGAAGGCTTGAGATGGAAGCTCTGCGTTTTTTACAACCATCCCAGGTGACTTTCATATCACGCTTGGGAAGGTACTTGAACCCAGAGCTGATAGAGTTCTACGACCTGAGACCCTCTCCCCATCACACCACGTGTGCACTGATCAGATCAGATCAGTCACTCAGTCGTGTCCGACTCTTTGCGACCCCATGAATCGCAGCACGCCAGGGCTCCCTGTCCATCACCAACTCCCGGAGGTCACTCAGACTCACATCCATCAAGTCAGTGATGCCATTCAGCCATCTCATCCTCTGTCATCCCCTTCTCCTCCTGCCCCCAATCCCTCCCAGCATCAGTCTTTTCCAATGAGTCAACTCTTCACATGAGGTGGCCAAAGTACTGGAGTTTCAGCTTGAGCATCATTCCTTCCAAAGAAATCCCAGGGTTGATCTCCTCCAGAATGGACTGGTTGGATCTCCTTGTAGTCCAAGGGACTCTCAAGAGTCTTCTCCAACACCACAGTTCAGAAGCATCAATTCTTCGGCGCTCAGCCTTCTTCACAGTCCAGCTCTCACATCCATACACGACCACAGGAAAGACCATAGCCTTGACTAGGCGAACCTTTGTCGGTAAGGTAATGTCTCTGCTTTTGAATATGCTATCTAGGTTGGTCATAGCTTTCCTTCCAAGGAGTAAGCGTCTTTTAATTTCATGGCTGCAGTCACCATCTGCAGTGATTTTGGAGCCCAGAAAAATAAAGTCTGACAGTGTTTCCACTGTTTCCCCATCTATTTCCCATGTAGTGATGGGACCGGATGCCATGATCTTCATTTTCTGAATGTTGAGCTTTAAGCCAACCTTTGCACTCTCCACTTTCCTGGATCTTTGGACACACAGGCTGAGCCAGGCTCATGCATCCTCTAACCTCTGGCTCTTTGCCTTCGTGACTTGTATATGGGCATTTCTCATCTACTCCCCCTTCTCCCCTCCACTGCCTGTCCCAAGTTAACAGCTCACAAAAACACACATAAAATGCTTGTGTGTTTTGTCTGTTTGGACAGGCAGGGGGTTCCCTGGGTGTTTGGTGATAATTTCTTGGTTAAATTATATATCTTTTTCCCTTTTATGTTTAAAAAAAAAAGCAAATAGACTTTTTTTTACAGTTGCCTCCTTTCTTTCTCTTTATTTCCTGCTGTGGAGACAAATCTTATTTTTTTAGGTCCACAACATGCACATATAATCAGTCTTATATAAATAAGCATTTTCAGTTCAAATATTTCACACAGGATAGAAATAAAGGGGGAAATCCTGGCTTAACCAAATAATATTTCCCTAGGTTTCCACTGTTCAAGACTGATCTCTTTGTCATTAAAATGGGCACGTCCACTCTGCAGAAAAATTATGAGGTTTGGTTCTGGGTCACCATTTCCATGCCCTTATATTTATTGAGACCAACTGTATGTATTTTTAAAGAGAGCAAACAGATAAAACTGATGTGGACTCAGTCCTCATCGAACCTAGTGGGGGAAAGGGAGGAGGGGCGCAATTTCAAGGCAAGTAGAGGGTGAACAGTGGCAGTACTTCCCTGGCGTCCGGTGGCTGACTCAGAGCCCCCAGTGCAGGGGGGCTGGTTTGATCTCTGGCCAGGGGACTGGATCCCACATGTGGCAGCTGATTTCACATGCCACAACAGAAGATCCTGCGTGCCACCACAAAGACCACTGTAGACACATAAATACATACATATTAAAAAATATGTATACGTATTAAAAAATATGAAGAGTGTCTTAGGAGAAATGAGCATTAAGTGTTGCTGAAGCTCCAAGGAGCGGAAAACATCCCAGTAGAAAATCACAGAAGGCATTGCAACGAAGGCCATAAGACTCTGGGGTCATATCCTAGGATTCAAATCCCAGCTCTGCCTGCTATTAGCTGGTTGATGTGGGGCAAGCCCAGGAACCTCTCTGGGCCCCAGTTGCCTCATCTGAGAAAGGGGGATAATAACAGTATTCATTTTAGGGTTGATTTGAGAATTCAGTGAGTTGACACAAATAAAGCAACTAATCAGTGTCTAGTATGTAGTAAGAATTAAAATAATGTTAACTGTTGTTGAACTGAGCCTTAATGGGTAGATGAAATTTGGGCAAGACTACAAGGCAGTGGCACCCCACTCCAGCACTCTTGCCTGGAAAATCCCATGGACGGAGGAGCCTGGTGGGCTGCAGTCCATGGGGTCACCAAGAGTCGGACATGACTAAACGACTTCACTTTCACTTTTCACTTTCATGCATTGAAGAAGGAGAACTCTTTCTCCAGTGTTCTTGCCTGGAGAATCCCAGGGACGGGAGAGCCTGGTGGGCTGCCGTGAGCTCTGTGGGGTCGCACAGAGTCAGACATGACTGAAGCGACTTAGCAGCAGCAGTAGCAGCAGCAGATGGAGATCATTTTAGACTAAAACAGTAAAATAAATAAAACCCCAAAGTTGGGGAAATTTCTAGGCATTTGTGGGAGGGAAAGTACCTTCAGCAGAAGAAGAAGATGAGTGAGGAATAGAGGAAGATCAGGTGGGAGGAGGTGCTGAGACCCCATCGCCCTCTTTTCTGGTGGCTTGCTTACTTCACTGATGACAGGAGTATGTGAAGTGAAGCCGCTCAGTCGTGTCCGACTCTTTGCGACCCCATGGACTGTAGCCCACCATGTTCCTCTGTCCATGCGATTTTCCAGGCAAGAGTACTGGTGTGGGTTGCCATTTCCTGCTCCAGAGGATCTTCCTGGCCCAGGGATGGAACTCGGGTCTCCCGCATTGTAGGCAGACGCTTTACCATCTGAGCCGCCGAGTTTTTGTGGGGAGGATACAGTGTTAAGCACAGTCATTTTAACTTTTCTTTGGGAGAGAAATAGTTATACTAAGATAGTGGGAGCTTATCTTATTCTCTCACTTTACTAAATATTTCATCTCAACAACTGTTTCTGGTAAAATGCCCTCCAGCTTGACAACCAAAATAGTTCACAGTTATAAGGCACTGCTACTTTTAACCAAGCAGCTTAGAGACAAATTTTACAAGATTTACATCTGATAAGGTGTTTGCCTCATTTGAAGGTCTTCTAATTCTTTCTTTTCCTTCCTCTTTTAGTTACAAAGAAATGATCTCTTTATGATGGAAAAACCCATGTTCAGTGATAGCTTATTAAGCGCATCTTTTTCCCCAGTCAAGTACAACCCATCTCATGTAAATCGGCAAGGATCTCAGCCTACAAAGCAGGGCTTTATAAGGCTTTCTTGGCCCAGGTGGGCTCTGTAAACTTCAGGAATTGCTTTTTTGAGATGCTAGGCATGGAAGGTTGAGAAGAGAGCAAACCACAGTTACATTCTGTCTAGGGAAACATGAAGAAGCAACACCTGATGAGACAGCGTGCAGGAAAACTCAGACTGGGGAAGCAAATATTTCTGCTAAAGATTTTTAGGGTCAATGCTGCGGAACAAGAAATGTTAATACCCTACTCTGTCTCCACAGGAAAACCTATAACGAAGTCTTAAAAAAAATCAGTATTGTTGGGTGTGATTATCTGGAGGAAATAGTGTAGGCAGAGGGAAATATTTACATTTAATGTCAAAAACAGTGACTTCTTTACATATAAAACCATCCTATAAGTGGGTATATGTTTTCTACTGCAAGAGGTGAGGAAACTGGAGATTTGAGGGTATAAGTGATTTTCTGATGATCATATAGTTGATAAAGACAGTCAAAGGTTCTCTCTTGGACTGTGGGATAATAAACTCTGTCCCCTAGAAGTCAGCATAACCCTTATCCCCTGATACAGGGCCCCTCCTCATCCATCTTCACATCCTCAAAGCTGGGTGCACAGCCTGTCACAGAGCAGACTGTCAGTATTCGTTTGTTGAGTGAACATTTCCAGGATTCCCTTGTCTCCTGAATAGAGGTGGGTGAGTTTAATGCGGGAGACACTTACTTCATTAGCACTAACTCTGGTTGATGAAGTGATGGGGGCATTGATGCTCAAGAGGGTACATGACTGTAAGTAAACCATCATGAGTGTGGGGTACTTCTCCACGACATAGGCAGTGGCTTTCATTAGCAAATGCAGGGACCATGGTAATGGGGTGCCATCATTTGCTTTTAAAGCTGCTTGGGAGCCAAAGTATACATAGGCATTAGGGTGCCAGACGCTCTACAATTCTGGCCCAGAGTAAAGTAAGTCATGGCTGCACCTTCCAAGTAACAGGTTATCCTCACAAGTTGTATACCTAATTACACTCTGATAATCCATATAAATTAGCATTTGCTAGTGATAAATATCACACACCAAGCCTTAAATAATACATTAGACTTAATTGAATAAATGCATATATTATGGCCTTATAATGCATATTTTCCATAATGAATTATCTTTTATGCACAAACAAACAGCAATTCTGATTAATCAGTTGGCGTAATTGTGCTACTAAAACTCCAGGTTCCCTGAAAAATATCTTAGTGTTGGTCAGATGACAGAAAACAACAACAACAACACATTATTTTCATTTACTATTTGGATACATTTGAATTCCCTGTCTTAGAAGCCCTAGATTTTTTGCTATGATATCAATGCCTATAGCTCTTCCCCACTTCCAAGGTTGGATTTGAACTCAAATCCACTATTTCCTAACTCTGTAACCTTGGTCAAGTCACTTGAATCCCTTTTGCTCAGTTATCCGTATGGGTTGAGGGGAATAAGAGCACTCTTCTTATCAACAGGAAAAAATCAGATGGGTTACATGTAAAGCGTCACACCCATTGGCAAGAATAGAGAAGGTACTGGTTGGTGTTTAGTTGCTAAGTCGTGTTAAAGGTGTTAGTACATGAAAGCTATTATTATGAAATATTAGGCAACTTGCCATTTCTTATCTCACTCAGTCATGGCAAGAATTTGCCATGCGAAGAAGATAGAGCAGATATTATGCCCAGTTTTAAAAAGGAAAGAAAGTACCTCAGGAATTAAATGACTTTAATTGTTTTTCCATTCAACAACTATTTACTGATCACATAGTGTCAAGAGTTGGAGATACAAAGATAAAAAGATCTGGCCCCCTCTTTGCCTTGGTGAACTTACAGTGTCATGGGGGAAGGGGAAGAGAAAATATTGAGAAATTACCAATAATTATAAACCCTAAAGGAAGTGTACACAAAACACAGGGGTAGAATCCAGGAAGTGGCACCCAAGTCTTTCTCTAAAAGCCAAGGGACTTCTTAAAGAGAGGATCAGAGTTGAATGGACGTATGGAGGAACACGTCTGATGCTTGGGACCGGGAGATATTTTCTAAGGAGATGGAACAGTCATATCAGAGAGTCGAAGACGAGGATTCCATGGAGCATGAGTAATTAGTCTAGAAATCCAATGTGTCTACAGTAGGCATCTCAGCCTCAGCATGCCCGGCACTGGGGTCAGGTGTGGGGACTGTCTTCTGAGGACCATCCTTTGGGTGGTAGCATATTTCCCTCCTCCTCCACCAGTTGTGAGAGTCAAAAGTGTTTCTATACATTGTCAAATGTCCCTAGGAGTAGGGGAATTCTCCCGTGGTGGAAATCACTGATCTAGAATGTAGAATGCAAAGAAGGAGTCACGAATAATGAAGCTGAAGTGACAGCCAGATCATAGTAAACTTCTTCTGCCATATTAAAGTAATTTCTATTTTTCTTTTAGGTGATTGGGAACAATCTTGTTTTAAGTATAAGGCAGGGTCCTCTTACTGCAGCTCACAGAGGACACACATTTCCCCACTTTGACAGCCTGTGAGCTCATTAACAGCAATCACTCAAGTTGCACGAACTCCTACTTCCACCTCCTGACACAGGATGTACACGTTTTTCTCCTCTTGCAAAACCTCCTCTCTTCCTCTTCTCCGTAGTTAGCATTTTTGTTTGTTCTTTCTGTGTCCCTGGAAATTTCTCACACATGTTCCTGGACACATCTTCTGCAACTTCCACTGCCCCATTAGGAACTGCTGCTGTGGGGGATGGCAGAATTTCACACCAAGGACTGAAAAAATCATCGCTAGGATAACACTTGCAAAACCATGAGGGTTCAGGCTTAGAGCACCATGGAGCACGACAAGGTCCAGCCCCCAAACACGTTTTCAGTATAGATTCATTTTCTTTATTTGCAGTCCTCAAATAAAGGGCTGATAGCAATGCCATGCATAGAACACATCCAATTTACCCTTATTAAAATCCCTCCTTTCCCTTCTGGCCACACCCATCACATCCCATTAGTTTTCTGGCACCATTTCCTTAAAAAAAATCATGCACACACACAAACCCCCAATCCTTCTCCATCCCATCTCCATGCAGCCTTGCATTATACTTCAAAAACACAGCACAACACAACTCCTCTAGCCACAGTTCATGTACCTCTTGTCCTTTGCGGCTTTCCTATAATCTTTGTAGTTCTTTTTCCATTTTCTGTATCATAAAACCCTAGAAGAACCAATAAGGCAATTACAAAACAGGTCTCAGAGGGCACGAGGTAAAGCGGAGGGCGAAGCCTGAACCCCTTTAGTAGGCAGCAGAAAGGGCAGGCTAAGAGTTTTCATTTCATCTGGGAGATGTAGCAAGTGCACGAACTCCTGTTGTCTCTGATTTAGCACCACTGCATTGGTGACTGCCACTGATTGTTTCACCAGTCCCTGCAGCGTCCCCTCTTTTCTAGGCAATATGGCTTTCCCAGGTCGGAAAGATTTCCTGATATCTTTGATATCCCCTGTATCCCTCTGGTAGTGCATACATGCTTCAGTTGGCAGGCTCAGCAACAGATTTGAGAAATAGCCATAGTACTCTCCAGCTCTTTGTGACCCCATGAACTGTGTAGCTCACCAGGCTTATCTGTCCATGAAACTCTTCAGGCAATAATACTGGAATGGGTGGCCATTCCCTTCTTCAGGGGATCTTCCCAATCCAGGGATCGAACCTGGGTCTCCTATACTGCAGGTAGATTCTTTACCAGGCTCAGCTGATAAAGAATCTGCCTGTCATGCAGGAGACAACTGGTTAAGAATCTGCCTGCAATGTAGGAGACCCAGGTTTGATCCCTGGGTTGGGAAGATCCCCCAGAGAAGGGAATGGCTACCGGCTCCAGTATTTTTGTCTGGATAGTTCCCTGGACAAAACAGCCTGGCAGGCTATAATCCATGGGGTTGCAAAGAGTCAGACGCAACTGAGTGACTAAAACTTTGAGTACCTTGAGTACACAGTACTGCCCTCTGATGACTCAATTCTGTTCTTGGTCAGCTTGCCTTCCTTCCCTTAGGACTTGCACAGGCTGCCTGCTGTCTCCCCAAGCCACCCTATGGTGCTTCTTGCCACTCAGGGTCTATTTGGGCCACCTGGTTGCCAGACACGCCCGCGGTGGCACTGATCCGATCTCTGCTTTTGGATGCGGCCTACCTGCAAGCAAATATTTCCACTGAAATACATTTCTTGATCCTCATTTCTATGTATTTACTTCTCATTATTAGTATGTTTTCCTGTAAGCCGCCTTGAACCCTTTGTGGAGTGAGAGAGGATGTTACAAAAAGACACAAATGAATCTGTATGTTGGGCTTCCCAGGCGTCTCCATGGTAAAGAATCCTCCTGTCAAGTAGGAGACACAGATTCGATCCCAGATAGGAAAGATCCCCTGGAGAAGGAAAGGCAATCCACTCCAGGATTCTTACCTAGGAAGTCCCATGCTCGGAGGAGCCTGGCGGGCCCCCATCCATGGGACCACAAAAGAGCCGGACATGACTTAGTGAGTAAAAAACAACAGCATCTTGGGCAAGTACATGGAGTGGGTTTGGAGAGCACATAGGAACCACGTGCAACCAGTGCACTGACTCAAAACCTTGGCTGACTCGCTGGGAGGGAGAACGAGTCATCCGGGATAAGAGAATATAACCTCTCAAGTGTAAGGATATACAAAAGATTACAGTGGTGAACATGAATAGGACTGTTCTTATTGATCTGGCATTCCCAGAAGAGGGGGCATTCTACTTGTGACATTATTCAGAAATGGAATCTTGATCCTTTCAAGATAACACACTTTCCTTTTTAAATAATTTTTATGGAAATCTTTCTAAATAGAAGATTACACACTTTTCGAAGGCTCCGCAGGGACCAACAACAGATTGCGTTTGCCCTTCTGTGTGGTTGTTTGAAATTGTCTTGATGAGCATCTGACACCATGGTCCCCACCATCCTGCCACGGTGTCTGCTTATAGCATCTTTTAGTAGCATCTCTGGGCTTCCCTGGTGACTCAGATGGTAAAGAATCTGCCTGAAGTGCAGGAGGCCTGGGTTCGATCCATGAGTTGGGAAGATTCCCTGGGGAGAGGAATGGCAACCTGTTCCAGTATTTTTGCCTGGAGAATTCCATGGACAGAGGAGCCTGTTACAGTGAGTGCTTACACTGGAGCTGGCACTCAGTTATGTTTAATGACTCTATCCATTATGTCACTGGCTTCTCACAAGGGACATCCGATGGAGGGCGGCGGAGTCTGCGTGTTCCCATTAAATCACTCCATTCACGTTGCTTTTTAAATTCTTGAGCCTGCGTTGTATAGTTTTAATGTCTCCTTGCTTATTGTCGAGAAATCACCTCTTTCCGAGTTTCTGATTTTTGGCTTTTAATCTTCTCTGTGTTAGGAAACCTGGAAACCATACTTCATAGGATTGTGTAGCAAGAAAGTTGGGGTCTGAATGAGAGATGAGTCTTGTTGGTTGTTTGGATTAAAGTGGTCCACTTCAGACCCTGGAGTCAAGAGGGAGGCCCTCTGCACTACTTGGGGGGTCGAGCTGAGAAAGCCCAGAACCTCCAGTCAGCCAGACCTTTCCATCTGCAGAGTGGAACAGGCTTGCTTTTGAGTCAATGTCCTTTCAATGCATCAGGCCCAGTTATCACGGGGAAAACAAAAGCACAGGCTCTTATTTCATATTCACTGATACTGACAGGTGACAGGAAGGCAATACCTGTTTGTTAGAATTTAACACGCCTAAGCATTTAGTGGAGTTTCCCAGGTGGTACGAGGGGTAAAGAACCCCCCTGCCAATTCAGGAGACACCAGAGACAGTTTTGATCCTTAGGTCTGGAAGACCCCCTGGAGGAGGACAGGGCAACACATTTCAGTATTCTTGCTTGGAGAGTCCTATGGACAGAGGAGCCTGGTGATCCATAGGACTGCAAAGAATTGGACACGACTGAAGCAACTTTGCAAGCGTGTGTTTAATTAATATTTTACAAATTAATCTTAGACTTTCAAAATTATGTAACTCTAAGCATATCTTTTGAGCTTGCTACAGTAGTTGAAAAAGGTTTCTAAGAATTGTTTGTACCTCTGGGTATATCTTCATAAGAGACTTTTGATAGAATTTGTTTAAACCTTATGAAAACTGTAGTGAGTCCTGGACTAATATGAGTTGTTCATAGGATTCATTGGGGATTATATTTGAGAATAAGATTTATTGCATTTATAATGAAATGTATGAGAAAGAAATAAAATGTTAATGTTCCTGAATAATCTATTAGGACCTGCTAGAATGTCATATGCTGTGTGGATGTGGCTGATAGGTTAGGCTGCTGAGTCTTTGATTCCAGAGCCTGATTCACAGCTCTTTCTTTTCGGATTTGCAGACACCATGGTGAATCCGTGAGCTGCGAATAGACATTTCTATAGAAGCCTTGAGTTTGGAGATGATACAAGAACCACAGTAACTGAGCTATATGGAATTTATATGGGAAAGGATGTATTAGATATTATGTATTAGATATCTGTATGACTTATATATTGAACCTTGGGTCCTCTCTTCTCATTTGGGCCATATCTGAGAATGATCTTCCTTCAATAGCTATGATCCAGACAACAACATGGGACCTTAAGGAAAGCTCCACAGCCAGACTTGTGGATCATCTCATGAATCTGAATGACAACAAACTCGGCATGTTGCAGAAATCACTAAAGATCAGGGATGGGGTGGTCTAAGGGTCAGGTCTAGGGCTTAATCCTATCACCTACTAACTTCATGGTTTCTTTCAGTGATTTCCAATTGTAGCTCTAAGCCGAAGAGAGCAGTAAGGCCTTCCACACTCAGATAACTTTTGGGAGAGCTACATGCAGTAATATGTACCTATGAAAAATATTCTAGGAACTTCAATACACCATATGTGCTTTTGTTTAGTATTATTTATAATTTACCCGCAAGGTTTAATCTCCTTTCATATCAGCATCTGGAAGTAGTGGGGAGTTAAGGTATAAATCTGTGAAGGGAATAAGGGTCACCAGTGAAATTCAGTGAACTGTTGATGAAGCCTCTTTGAAGTAAGACAGCCACCCATCCATCTATCTCTATGTTGCCTTAAAGTAGACTGTCTGTGATCATCTAGACCCTCCTCAACCACAGGGAAATAATCCTGTTTCTGTTTCCTCTCTGTAGAAGGACCCAGCTCAGGCAGTCTCCTAGGCAAGCCAGCATGGATTCTTCATTTTGGTCCTGTCCACCACTGAACTACATCACTATTTTTTTACACCATCTCAAAATCTCTGTCTCTGTCCAGAAAGATCATTCTGCACAGTAAGCATATTCTACAGGAAGAAGAAAGAACTGACATAGTGTATGCAGGTGCATCGGAGAGGCAATGGCAACCCACTCCAGTGTTCTTGCCTGGAGAATCCCAGGGACGGGGAGGCCTGGTGGGCTGCCGTCTATGGGGTCGCACAGAGTTGGACACGACTGAAGCAACTTAGCAGCAGCAGCGGCAGCAGGTACATAGCATGCTCCATTGTAATTGGTACTCACATGGACACTGGGAAGAACAGAGTACCATCCTATATC
Organism: Tragelaphus eurycerus; assembly: GCA_935064755.1. Lineage (NCBI taxonomy): Eukaryota > Metazoa > Chordata > Mammalia > Artiodactyla > Bovidae > Tragelaphus > Tragelaphus eurycerus. The sequence goes on from CAKXYN010000083.1 coordinate 4,952,985, forward strand.
ATGGCTGAGGGAACTGATGCTCCCAAATTCTTTACTTACATTTATACTGATGGTGATGGGCACAGATAGACCTAAACTTTTCTCTCTGACCTCTAATGGTGCAGCTCTACCAGTCCAGGCTGCCCCTGGAAGATTAGAAGGCAAGTGGAAGCTGCCTCGTGTTTAGGAAGGGCCAGAGGATTCCCACTGAAGGAATCGTAAGACATGTATTATGTCATTTTTCTGTCTTTTTTTTTTTTTTTACGTTTGAGAAAATCACATAGCTTCTTTGAACCTGTTTTTTTTCCCACCCTTGCATATCTGCCCTGCTTGTTAAGGATCAAATGGAATAATAAAAGCAAAAGTGCTTGGTAAGCTGTCAAAGACTCTATGAAAGTTTTAAATCAATATTATCCAAAGAGAACTTAGCAGATTTTGTCTGATGTTTAGGAGGGTACCAGAGAAAACATCATCTCCTACTACTTCCAGAAAGAGGCATTTTTGCCTCCCCCAGTTGATTGGCAAAGGAAAACCAGCCACTTATGTTCTTGGCAATGACAGGTACCAGTCAAATGTCAGATAAAGTGGTCACCCATTTATTTGTCTTTTTTGGAGTTATGGTATTATCCAGTTTTAATGGCAGCATATCTGGCCACTTTTGGTATGTAGGCTTAGGAAGACTGAGCAAAGCCTCTCAGTATCTTAGCTTTCTAATCTGGGCTAGAAATTGTGGGGTGCTTATTAAATTTCCTTTAAGACTGTAGAGAGGACAAAGGATGGGATAGTTTAGCATGGGATTACTTTAATTCTACATTTATTAGAATCATATACGGTATAATTTGTTACTGGAAAGAAGAATGTACAAATCAGCTCATCATTGCTTTACTTAATTTTTTAATTCCAAACTTCATTAGGAAACCCTGTGTGGTGTGCAGATGGCCAGCTGGCCACATGCAAAGTTGTTCAACATTGCTAATTATTAGAGAAATGCAAATCAGAACTATAGTGAGGTACCATATCACAGCAGTCAGAAAGGCCATTACTACAAATAACAAATGCTGGAGAGGGTGTGGGAAAAGGAACCCTCCTTCTTTGTTGGTGGGAATGTAAATTAGTACAGCCACTATGCAGAACACTATGGAAGTGTCTGGAAAAAAAAAAAAAAAAACAACTAAAAATACAACTGGCATATGATCCTACAATCCCACTCCCAGTCCAGATGCTAAACCCCTATTTTTTTGCACTATTCACAGCAGACAGGACAAAGAGACAACCTCCATGTCCACGGAGAGATGGACGGATAAGGAAGACGTGTGACACATGTACCATGAGACACTCCTGAGCCATTAAAGAGAATGAGACCACGCCGCGTGCAGCAGCACGGATGGCCCTAGAGGGTATCACAGTGAATGAAGGAAGTCAGAACGACAGCTGTGACATCACTTATGTGTGGAGGCTAAAATATGACACAATGAACTGATCTCTGAGACAGGCACAGATGCACAGACAGAGAGCGGACCTGTGATCGCCAGGGCAGAGGCAGTGCTGACAGACGGACTGGGAGTCTGGGGTTGCCAAATGCAAACTATCATATATAAAATGGGCAAGCAAAGTCCTATTGTACAGCACAAGGAACTATATTCAATATCCTATGATAAAAAATAATGGGAAATAATATGAAAAAGAATGTATACATATGTATAGTGGAATCACTTTTCTGTATGGTAGAAATAAGCACAACATTACAAATCCACTTTAGGCTTCCCAGGTGGCTCAGTGGTAAAGAATCTGCCTGAAATGCAGGAGATGCAGTTTTGATCCCTGGGTAGCAGAGATCCCCTGGAGAAGGAAATGGCAACCCATTCCAGAATTCTTGCCTGGCAAATCCCATGAACAGAGCCTGGTGGACTACAGTCCATGGGGTCGCAAAGAGGCAGACATAAGTGGGCGACTAGATGAGAGATGGATTGACTATACTTCGAGTGCTCAAACTACCACACGATTGCACTCATCTCACACGCTAGTAAAGTAATGCTCAAAATTCTCCAAGCCAGGCTTCAGCAATATGTGAACCATGAACTTCCTGATGTTTAAGCTGGTTTTAGAAAAGGCAGAGGAACCAGAGATCAAATTGCCAACATCCGCTGGATCATGGAAAAAGCAAGAGAGTTCCAGAAAAACATCTATTTCTGCTTTATTGACTATGCCAAAGCCTTTGACTGTGTGGATCACAAGAAACTGTAGAAAATTCTGAAAGAGATGGGAATACCAGACCACCTGATCTGCCTCTTGAGAAATCTGTATGCAGGTCAGGAAGCAACAGTTAGAATTGGACATGGAACAACAGACTGGTTCCAAATAGGAAAAGGAGTACGTCAAGGCTGTATATTGTCACCATGTTTATTTAACTTATATGCAGAGTACATCATGAGAAATGCTGGGCTGGAAGAAACACAAGCTGGAATCAAGATTGCTGGGAGAAATATCAATAACCTCCAATATGCAGATGACACCACCCTTATGGCAGAAAGTGAAGAGGAACTCAAAAGCCTCTTGATGAAAGTGAAAGTGGAGAGTGAAAAAGTTGACTTAAAGCTCAACATTCAGAAAACAAAGATCGTAGCATCCGGTCCCATCACTTCATGGGAAATAGATGGGGAAACAGTAGAAACAGTGTCAGACTTTATTTTTCTGGGCTCCAAAATCACTGCAGATGGTGACTGCAGCCATGAAATTAAAAGACGCTTACTCCTTGGAAGGAAAGTTATGACCAACCTAGATAGCATATTCAAAAGCAGAGACATTACTTTGCCAACAAAGTTCGTCTAGTCAAGGCTATGGTTTTTCCAGTGGTCATGTATGGATGTGAGAGCTGGACTGTGAAGAAGGCTGAGCGCTGAAGAATTGATGCTTTTGAACTGTGGTGTTGGAGAAGACTCTTGAGAGTCCCTTGGACTGCAAGGAGATCCAAGTAGTCCATTCTGAAGGAGATCAACCCTGGGATTTCTTTGGAAGGAATGATGCTAAAGCTGAAATTCCAGTATTTTGGCCACTTCATGCGAAGAGTTGACTCATTGGAAAAGACTCTGATGCTGGGAGGGATTGGGGACAGGAGGAGAAGGGGATGACAGAGGATGAGATGGCTGGATGGCATCACCGACTTAATGGACATGAGTTTGGATGAATTCTGGGAGTTCGTGATGGACATGGAGGCCTGGCATGCTATGATTCACGGGGCCGCAAAGAGTCGGACACGACTGAGCGACTGATCTGATCTGATACTTCAACTGAGTTAGAAGTGGTTTCACTGAGTTAGACAAGGCTGGTCCATGTGATCAGATTAGTTAGTTTTCTGCAATTATGGTTTCTGTCTGTCTGCCCTCTGATGCCCTCTCTCAGTGCATACTGTCTTGCTGGGGTTTCTCTGACACTGGGCATGGGGTATCTCCTGTTGGCTGCTCACTGCTCCAGAGCCACACAGATCACTGCAGATGGTGACTGCAGCCATGAAATTAAAAGACGCTAGCTTCTTAGAAGGAAAGTTATGACCAACCTAGACAGCATATTAAAAAGCAGAGACATTACTTTGCCAACAAAGGTCCATCTAGTCAAGGCTATGGTTTTTCCTGTGGTCATGTATGGATGTGAGAGTTGGACTGTGAAGAAGGCTGAGCGACGGAAGAATTGATGCTTTTGAACTGTGGTGTTGGAGAAGACTCTTGAGAGTCCCTTGGATTGCAAGGAGATCCAAGCAGTCCATTCTGAAGGACATCAATCCTGGGTGTTCTTTGGAAGGACTGATGCTGAAGCTGAAACTCCAATACTTTGGTCACCTGATGGGAAGAGCTGACTCATTTGAAAAGACCCTAATGCTGGGAAAGATTGAAGGCAGGAGGAGAAGGGGATGACAGAGGATGAGATGGTTGGATGGCATCACTGACTTGATGGACATGAGTTTGGGTGAACTCCAGGAGTTGGTGATGGACAGGGAGGCCTGGCGTGCTGTAGTCCATGGGGTTGCAAAGAGTCAGACACGACTGAGTGACTGAACTGAACTGATACTTCAATTAAAAAAAAAAAAAACCTCTGTGTGGCATACATCATGCTATGGATCAGGGAGATGATACTGGAACAGAAGGGTTCTTGCTCTTTAAGGACTCAAAGTCTGCAGAAATATGATACATTTTATTAAGTTCATACATTGTTTACTAAAAACTGTATATTAGTTCCTGGACAGATTAAAGAAAACCAAACTGGGACATTCTAATCCAGAGAATTATACCTTGGCACTGGAATCAACCTTATCTGCCTCTATCACAGAATTTTATATGAGAAATTAGGCAACTATTTAATTTGGTAAAACTCCATTTTCTTTCTCTGGGAGTATGGCTCCCTACCTTGTAAGGAGCTGGGAGGAGAATGGAAGGAAATACAATGTATAAAATCGCCATGGCAGCAGCTGACACAAAGTGTTCAGATCCTAGTTGTCATGGAAATCCATACATGTACACACATCTCTACAGTGTCTCAGGCAGAGGCCTTCCCCCATGCTGATTCTGACATGTGTATATTAGCAATATCTGTTGGATACTGAGAAAGACAGCTTGTTTCTCCAAAACTGTTTCTTTCTCTGCATAAAGAAGATGAGAACTACTTATTGGGGCCAGTGAAGGGATTTTCATTTGTTTATGCATTTATTTCATATATTTATGTCAAGCCCCTATTATGCACTAGGAAATGTTCTAGTTACTGGAGAATCAACAGTGAGGAAAGGTGACATAACACATGTAAAGTGCCTGGCAGATAGTAGGAACTTATTTGTAAGCTGACCACATGTTACTAATAATTATAACTGATCAGTTCAATTAAATTGGGTTATAATTATAATTAGCATTAATATTATCTATTCAAAATTATAAGTTCCCCTATTAGAGATATATTTATTCTCTTGTGCACATGTGATTTTATCAGACTGACAGTCTGATTTGCCCATTACAGGTTACAGAGACCACAAGGACCAAACATTTGAATTTTCAGACATTTGCATGAGTTTTATCTTCCATGGGACCTTGCATTTGACCTCAACTTCAGCCTCTGAATTTCCATTTAATAAGAAATTGAGTGGAGAATCAGACCTTCACCCCTGGAAATCCTTTTACTTCCATCTGTGTTTACAAAATTGATGATGCCTTGCAATGAATTTGCTTCTCTCACTGGCTTCTTAAAATGTGTTTGAGGGATCAGCAGTGGTAATTTGGTTCTTGGCCCAACTCTCTTGATTTAAATGATCACTCTAGCAACTGTGAGTTTTCATTTCCTTCCCAGGTCCATCTGCTTCCTGGTGTATCAGGTCTATGTAATAGGACTTGAGGAGTACCTCATTAAGATACTGAGGTGATACACTGCTTGGGAAAGAGAGCTCTGTCTCGGTTGCTCATCAATGCCTTAGTTTCTTAGCTGAGTTTTGGAGCCACCCACAGACCAGCTGTTTCCCGGAGTGGAGCTGGTCAGGAAGTCACAGGGTATAATCACTGGTTTGTTCACCCTGATCTAGGTATAGTCATCCGGAACACTGATGTGTGACTGATTCGCTCATTTGGATCTGCTAAGGACAAATCTGTAAGTTCAGGCCACTTCCCCCAGCCTGACACATCATTCCCCAATTGACCCACAAAGGTTAGTGCAGCAAGGCCAGTGGTTTTCAAGCTAGGGTTCCTTGGGTGTGACTTCAAGTCAGCCTGGAGGCAGACAGTTCTGAGGTTCTAGTTGATCCTCCACTGGTTTAGGAAGAACAACTCTGCTTATGGGGCTTCCCCAGTGGCTCAGAGGTAAAGAATCCACCTGTCAATACAGGAGACATGGCAGGCATGGTGGCTTCAATCCCTGGGTAGGGAAGACCCTCCTGGAGTGGGAATTGGCAACCCGGTCCCACTGATGTATTCATCTTTGGAAACAGCGCTTTGGGGTAGTTGTTTTCTCTTCTCCAAGCAATCCTTCCCTTTCCCTCTTCATTGTGGTGGCTGTAGGGGCTTCTCACAGAGTTTGTGTCCAGGGATGACTTTGTTTGGGGCGGGGGTGGTAATCTCTAACCATGCCCTTTGAAGCCATGCCTTTTATATGTAGTCTAATCCAGGGCTTGTTTAATATTGACATGCACAGGCAACTCAACTGGTTATTTCACTGAAATGCAATATTTCACTCAACAGATCCAGAGTGAGACCTGAGATTCTGCATTTCTTGCCAGCTCCCTGGTGACACTGATATTGTTGGTATATGGACAATCCTTTGAGGACAGAGGGCCTAAGTCGTCATGATGTGTTTGACGCATGAACACAGCCTCAAGACAAATCCTTCCTTTGTTGTTGTTCAGTTGCTGTCATGTCTGACTCTTTGAGACCCCGTGGACTGCAGCACGCCAGGCCTCCCTGTCCTTCACTATCTCCCAGAGTTTGCCCAAGTTCATGTGCATTGAATCGATGATGTCATCCAACCATCTCATCCTCTGTTGCCCTCTTCTCCCTTTGCCTTCTATTTTCCCAAGCATCAGTGTGTTTCCAATGAGTTGGCTCTTTGCATCAGGTGACCAAAGTATTGGAACTTCAGCATTAGTTCTTCCAATGAATACTCAGGGTTGATTCCCTTTGGGGTTGACTGGTTTGACCTCCTTGAAGTCCAAGGACTCTCAAGAGTCTTCTCCGGCACCGCAGTTCCTTCCTTATTCCATCACTATTGAATTGTGGCTCCTCTGCAGAAATCCTGGGGTTTCTGCTGCTTCATCTACTCTGTTGCCGGGACTAAGAGCTTTCTCACTCCCATTCCAGTCAGGCCGGCAGCTCCTCAAGTGGAGGGAACACCATGACAGAAGCCACTGGGAGTTTGTCTTTCAAAACTGGAAATGGAGGCAGGAATCTTATTGAGCATCGGCAGTGTGACAGACACTGGGCTAGGCACTTAACATATGCTACCATATCTGATATGAAACCTTTTTGTAAGGTCTGAGTTTAATAGTCATTTCACATTCAAGGAAAAGGAAGTTATGCCACTTACACTGCAAACAGCAATGGCTGCTGCTGCTGCTGCTAAATCGCTTCAATCGTGTCCAACTCTGTGCGACCCCATAGACAGAAGCCCACCAGGCTCCCCCGTCCCTGGGATTCTCCAGGCAAGAACACTGGAGTGGGTTGCCATTTCCTTCTCCAATGCATGAAAGTGAAAAGTGAAAGTGAAGTCGCTCATTCATGTCCGACTCTTAGCGACCCCATGGACTGCAGCCTTCCAGGCTCCTCTGTCCATGGGATTTTCCAGGCAAGAGTACTGGAGTGGGGTTCCATTGCCTTCTCCAAAACAGCAATGGCAATCATCCCTAAATCTTAATGACTGAGAAGCAGTTTCTAAATTTTTTAAATGTATATTTTCTCATCCACTCCTTCGAGTCTTCTGGATCATGAAGCTGGTTTAGGGAGCTAGGTAGGAGCATGGCTAGTTAGGAGTTCCTAGTCCACATGAACTCCTTTCTTTAATATATATTTATTTTAATTGGAGGTTAATTACTTTACAATATTGTATTGGTTTTGATGTATGACAAATCCACATGAACTTCTATACTTCTGAGTCTGGAATGCCCATCCCACTACTGTATGCTATTTCTAGATTATCCAGTTAGAACATGTTGTCCTTTATTGTTTTATTTATATTCTTTGTAGGCATAGGCATCATAGCATTTATTACAATTTGCTTTGTGTTGATCTAACTGTATATATATATATACACACACATATATACATATGGGCTTCTTCACTGAATCATGATCAAGTGAGAGGCAGTGTCTCTGGGCTAGGAGTTTGCATCTCCAAAGTGTGTATTACAAACCCTTTGCATTTGAAACATCAGAAGTATATAAGAAATGGGCCTTCACTGGTTACTTTGTGTCTACAGAGGTAGCAGATTATACTAAGAGTGTTGCATGTACAACCAAATTCCATGGCTAAAATCCTGGGTCTGCCACTTGTTTGCTGTGCAAACTTGGGCAAATGGCTTAACCTCTCTGGGCCCCAGTCGTCTCATCTGTATATGGGGATGATGAAACTCCATTGGTTATTGTAAGAGAAAAAAACGTATTAACATTTATAAAGGACTTAGAACAGTCGTTGATATGTAGTAAGCACTGAATAAATATTAACTGATACTACTCTTTCTATCAGTATGTAGTTTCGAAAGTTGAAGTAGGGAAAGGTGTTCTGCCTGTCCAGGCATTTCCAGTGAGGATATCAAACTGAGTGATTTACTCCTACATCAACCCTCCCCCTAGATCTTGGATTTCTCCAGGTGTTCTATACTCTGTGAGTCACCACAGGACTAACTCTTAAATATAAGGTTGCTCTGCTTTTATTATCACTTCTTTTTTTGAGGGAATCATGTTTTTATATTTTATATGGTTTTACCTACCAGGAGTATATTCAAGACCCAGCACTGGGTAATGACATATATGGCTTGTTTGGGGGTGTGAAAAGGTGAAAAGTGTTAGTTGCTTAGTCGTGTCTGACTCTTTGTGACCCCACGGACTGTAGCCCATCAGGTTCTCTGTCCATGGAATTCTCTAGGCAAGAATACTGGAGTGGGTTACCATTCCTTTCTCCAGGGGATCTTCCCAACCCAGGAATTGAACCCAGGTATCCTGCATTGCAGGCAGATTCTTAACCATCTGAGCAACTGGGTTTGGGGGGTAATCAACTCCATCATCTGTTACTGAGATGTTTTCAGAAATTTCCTTTACATAAAAATTAACCAAATCTTTGTACTGCCATTAATTGAAATCAAATTAGTATAAGCAAAGTTTAAATTTTTATGAGGTTAATACTACTTATTTTTCTTAAAGTAAACAAAATTTGGCAGATCTCAACTTTATACATGTATCAGGGAAGTTTAATGATTATCACTCAGACCTGCAGAGACGGCTTGTTTACAAAGCACAGTTTTGAGGTTTCATCCTTCTTGTGGACTAGTCTTCATTTATCCAGAATTACTTCACACCTCTTTCAGAGTCCTTCTCTTTAGTGTTTGTTAAATGAATCAAGTCAAAACATTAACTCACATCCGTGAACAGAGGCCCATCTTCTCTCCCCTTCTGCATTTTTTCCTAAAAAACACCTGTTCTGATCCTGGAAGTTTGTGGAATATCTTGAAATGTTTTTAAATTTTGTGACCGCTGCAAAATAAAATTGACTAAGATCTTATACTTAAAACCACAGCATAAAATAGAGGGCTGTGTTGTTGTGATATTAATATTAGTAGGAAGGCATTTAGGGTAAAGTAACTTCTGATCTGCTATCAGAAAACAGAAAATCAGAAAGAAAACAGGGGACATCTTTCTTTAATTATTTGTAAAGTTACCATGTATATCTTATGGCATTATTAAAGTGACTATCACAGAATCATTCATTTGGAACACAAAGTGCATAATTACATAACTCCATTCTTCCACTTTTCACGGTTAATATGTTTGTTATTATTTATTGTAGTTGTTATGGACTGATTCTCTCCAAATTCATGGAAATTTGAATTTACAAAGTGGAAATAGGGTCCTTGGGAGTGAAGTGGGTTTAGATGAGGTCATTTGGGTGGGGCTCTCAGGCTGGGATTAGTGACTCTAATAAGAGATACTATAGAGATACTATAAAGAGATACTATAGAGATACTATAAAGAAAGAGATACTATAAAGAAAGCTGAGAGACGAAGAATTGATGCTCTTGAACTGTGGTGTTGGAGAAGACTCTTGAGAGTCCCTTGGACTGGAAGAAGATCCAATCTGTCTATTCTAAAGGAAATCAGTCCTGAATATTCATTGGAAGGACTGATGCTGAGACTCTAATACTTTGGCCACCTGATGCGAAGAGCTGACTCATTTGAAAAGACCCTGATGCTGGGAAACATTGAAGGCGAGAGGAGAAGGGGATGCCAGAGGATGAGATGGTGGATGGCATCACCGACTCAATGGACATGAGTTTGAGTAAACTCCAGGAGTTGGTGATAGACAGGGAGGCCTGGCGTGCTGCAGTCCATGGGGCCGCAAAAGAGCTGGACACGACTGAGTGACTGAACTGGAGAGATACTAGAGAACTCTGTCTCTTTCTCTGTGTTTCTGGTTCTGTCTTTCTCTCTCTCCACTGTGTGAGAACACAGCAACATGACACCTGTCTGCAACCTAAGAAGAGAGTCCTCACCAGAAGTAAACATACTTGGCTTCCAGTCTGCATAACCGTGAGAAATAAATGTGTTTTACTTAAGCCATAAGTCTGCTGTACTTTCTTATGGTGGTCACCTAATGCAAGAATAGTGAAAGTGAAAGTGAAGTAGCTCAGTCGTGTCCGACTCTTCACGACCCCGTGGACTGTAGCCCACCATGTCCTCCGTCCATGGGATTCTCCAGGCAAGAATACTGGAGTGGGTTGCTACTTCCTTCTCCAGGGGATCTTCCCGACCCAGGGATCAGAACCTGGCCTCCGGCATTGCAGGCAGACGCTTTAATCTCTGAGCCACTCACCACCTTTTCAATTTCATTATATAATGTTTTCCTCCTTCTGATTTTCTCCATTCTCTTCCTCCTCCATGCCTTTCTCCTTTCATTTCACCTCAGCTGCTACTTTATGCTCCCACCACTTTCAATTTCTTCATTCATTTATTCACCTTTCATTGTTTCAATTTTTTCCTTATGTTTCCTTATCATCACTTTGATTTCGTTTTCCCTTTTCCCCACATTTTCATCATTCCCCGCTTTTCCTTCTTTTCCCTCTTCACTTTTCTCTTTCTTGTGATTTATTTCCTTTGTCATATTTTTCTCTCTTCCTCACTTTTTCATTTCCTCTCTCAGTCACTTCCTCTTTCTTTTCTTTCTTCTTTCTCGTTTCATTTTTCTTTTTACTGTCTTCCCCTAACGTCCTCAGGCAGCCTGTCTTACTTCCCCTCACTTGTCTCCTCACTCCTTATCCCCTCTGTCTTCTCTCTTGTGTCATCCTTAAAGAACACTGCTGCTTTCATCCTTTTTCCTGCAAAGACACCTTTAGGAGCGGATGTGTAAGTATGTGATTCAACAGAGCAAGGGCCGGATGGTGAGCAGCCAGCCCTGGCGGGGATCTCCTGTGACAACTGACCCCGCCCACCCCTGCATCTTTTTTGTTTTCCTTCCTTCTGTTTCTTTCTTAGGATGGTGCCTCCACTAGAAATTCTTTTGCTCTCCTATGAGGCAAAGTTGCTAACATCCCTCAAAGGGAATGGTAATGGGCACAGAGTATTTTCTGGCCTGGGACTGAAAATTGTGGACCCTGAAGAAAGTCGTGCAACATTCACAGGGACCTAGATGTAATCATTGATTATTGTTTTATTATTTTTGTTAGGGTAAAACAACAGAGTCTGGTGGCTTAAGGAGGAGGAGTCTGGAGGGCTACAGTCCATGGGGTCGCAAAGAGTTGGACACAACTGAAAATCTAAGTACAGCACATACGTCATCTACGGAGCTCTCATAAGTGCCAGATGCAGGCATCATTTTAATTTTTATAACAATCTCATTCAGTGAGCACTATTGGTAACCCTATTTTGCAAATGAGATCTAAGGAGGCTCAGGGGGTAGGAACTAGCCCAAGGTCATGAGACTGGTACTTGGCATTTCTAGGAGCAGCATTTCTTTATGACAGATCATTTTTGCGCAGAGTCACAGGGAGCGGATGCAACAGAGGCGCTTACGAGGAACTTCGAGGCTTTGTGAGGCAGCATGACGCGGTGCAATCATGCAGACCATGTTTAAATCCTGGAGCTGCCTGTTCCCAGTCATGGACATGCACTGTACTGTCTCATTTAATTCTCATGACCACCTCTTAGGCCAATTTCATAAACAAGATATCTAAGGTTCATAGTTCATGGGCAAGTTATTCAAGGTTATAAAGCTACAATTCAAAATGTAGAGCCTTTATATTACATTGATGTGGACTTTAAGGTTGATTAGAATTTCTTAGGCAGAAAAGGAAGAATACACTCTCCAGGCAAGAAGGAGGGACGTTGTATAATAGGCAGAATGCAAAAATGGGACATGAACACAGTATTCACAGGACAATGAAGAGAGTGGTCTTTCTGTCTTCTTCCCACGTACAAACTTGAGTGAGTCACTTATGTGTCTAAGTGGCAATTCCTTAGTATGTGAAATGGAGATTTTATCTGTCCATGCTGTTGTTACATATTTAAAATCTTACACTGTCAGACAAATAAATTTAAATTCAACTTGTGAAATAAAAGGAACACAAGCAAAATTAAGTCAAATATCATACCACATGTGTCAGAGTAGGGAAGATCAAAGAGGTTTTTAATTTTTTTTTCTTCAATATTTTCTAAATTTTCTAGGATGGCCATGTAGTTCCATTCTACAGTGGGAAGAATACTTTTATTTTAAAATATTAACGTCTATTCAGCTTTACTCTCATGATTGCTCTAGGGATTTTTAAGAAAGCATGAAGAATATAAAATACAAGATACTGATACTAGTGTGGCTTCCCTCCTCTTACTCATCTCTAGTCATGAGGAAATACTGAAATATGACCCATCAAAGACTAATTTTCCTCAAATTGCTTTATTATATTTTAATTCTTTTGAAAGCTTACAATTACACATATGGCTGCACATATGCATACAACAAGTTTTCCTCTTTTTTCCTCTTAATTGTAATAGCTTTGCTCTCTGTCTTCTTTGGCATTTCCCGTGTAGAAGTACTGAGGGCTCATAAGGTAAGAAAATGGATCCGCATGAGTTGGGGCAGATCAGAAGCACTTTTTTTTGGAAGCCACAAGGTTCAAACAAGGTGTTCAAGAAATGCTGTGTTTTTGTATTGGTTTTGCCATACATCAACACGCATCTGCCACGGGTGTACACGTGTTTCCCATCCTGAACCCCCTTCCACCTCCCTCCCCATACCATTAATACAATATTGTAAAGTAAAAAATAAATAAATTAATTATAATAAAAAATTAAAAAAAAGAATTGTATAAAAAGTCAAATTTAGCTAATGTTTTGGTATCATTTAGTGCTGTAAAAGACCCTTTCCAATAAATTACTATTAAATTTTCATCCAAAAAAAAAAAAAAAGGAAATGCTGTGTTGCTAAAGAGGAACTGGAAGCAATCCTGGTAAGGCATATGATACTAGGAGCGGAGAGAGAAATACACAAGAAACAGAACAGGCTAAATCAGAGGTTACAAAATTTAAGGTGCAAGACTGGGATCTTCCAGGATCTTGGACAGTCACCTAGTAGGGGTCTAAAGATCAAGAGTGATCCGTGCAGTAGGACAGTTGAATTCCTGGGGGCCAAATATCTAGGGACTAATTTCAGTCCCTAGTTGCTTTGTTTAAAGCCACTTTGATATATTGATAGTGAGAAGTGGACACATATTTCAGAGCAGAGAAGAGAAGGAAAAAGATCTAGGCTTTCCTAGAGAAACACAGGCACTAGAAGCCTGTGAAGGATTTTTATATTTACTTTTTAACAAATATTTTTCCCAAGAGTCTATTTACAAGACAGTTCTTTCTACCCAGGCTCTGATGCAACTACTCATGAAATTTCAGTGTAAATACTTTAACCTCTTTCAGCCTTATGCTTTTTATCATTAAAATTTGAACATTACTGCTTGCCCCTTTTCCCCCTTAGAGAAGTCTTCTCAGGACTATATTAGTTCAGCACTGTTAAAGCATTTGAATATAGTCATGTGCTGCCCACAATTATAGGTAGTAGTTGCCTCTTCCCATTAGAAAGAATTAGAGGTATCTGTTCATTTCAAACACACTTGCAAACAACAAATTAAACCAGAAGGAGGCCACACACCATCCATAACCTTTGAAAAGTGATGGTTAATGATGATGATGATGATGAGATTAACTGCCAAACTTTTTGAGTTCTTGCCAATTTTTAAGACTATTTTATAGTTTTATATCCAGGAACTAATTTATCCTGCCAAGGCCCTTGCACAGTAAATGCTACTGTTAATCTCATGTGTATGTGAGAAAGTTAAGACTATAAGACGTTAGAAAAATTGTCTAAGACCTTGTAGCTAGTAAGGGTTGAAAGACAGAATACAGACTCAGGGATCTGGATTTAGTGTTACAAGAATAGCATTGAAAGAAAACTATGAAAATGATAACATTTTGAAGATATTTTCTAAATTAAGCATAATTTTTTTTTATAAAAGTTTATCAGAAGCACTTCTTTATGTTTATTGGCCATTCTTAGAGACGTTGGAGGCTCTTAATTAGAATCTAGGGAAGTAAAACATTGATTTGTTGAATATAACTTTGGGAGTAATATTTGGGAGAGGAAGTGAGGGGGAGAGATGAAGCTAATCTACACACTTACGGACATATGAAAATGTATTAGGTGACCACTGCTACAGCAATGTTGGGTGACAAATTATCCCCCAAATCTCAGGGGTTTACAGCAAACATTGGTTTTGCTCTCACAGGTCTGCAAGTCCACTGGGAGCCTCTGGTTCAAGCTATGAGCCAGTTTGGGTTGGCTCCATCTGTGTTTCATTCCACGACTCAGGTTAAAGCAGTGCCTGCAAGGGTATGATGTTCTTAAGGTGTAGATCAGGAGTGTTAAGAGGCTGAGACAAATGGCAGAGGCCAACACCAAGCCTCTGGTTGCTATGGTGCACTTTAAATTCACGTTTATTTCACTGGCCAAGAAAATCACACCGCCAACCCTCAAGTCATTAGAGTGGAGAAGTAAAATTTGTTCCCAGTGAATAATGACAGGGGTTGGAAAGGAAGAAGAAGCATGATCCAATACTACAACCTACTGCAGAGAGGCCATCTGAGATTGAAATAACTAAACCCTTCTTAGTGAAAGGACGTATGACTATCCCTACTGGAGGGCATAAAAACAATCTTAATGGGAAAGAAATATTAAACATAATGGACAAAAAATCACCACTGGGTGGTACTCTTATTCCAAGACTGACTTTTGCAGGATGGATCTATATTTGAGTGGTCAAAGGAGGAAGCTTTCAATAGGACATATACAAATTGAGTTTTTACAACTCAAGCTGTGAATACATTTTCATTTCTACTTCATGATGTTAATATATGTGTACAATACTCAGAACCATGCCTGAAAGAGAATAAATAGAGTGCACTATGAGAAAGTGGTGATGATGATGACAAAGATGATGAAGTCAAAATGTGAGGCATTTCTGTTTTTTTGTATATTTCCTTTCTCCTACTTTAACTCGAAAACAGACTCTTCAAGATACCCCCAAATGCTTACATCCTAATGAAGACCTTTCCCAAGTTTCATGTCTCATGACCGAGAGAGCTGAAAGTAGTACATTTTGGCAATGCTGTACATTTTTATGGAATATAATTTTGTATAAAGCAATAAGGGTGTGTTGCAAAGAGGTTTTGGGGATTTAATGAGAAGTGTGGGAGAAAGATTTGTCTGTGTTCCACCTGCATCATTTTAACTGTCAAATATAGAATGACTTTTACTTAAAGGGACAAGAGTTGGGAGAGAAATTTGGCTTTACAATTTTGACAAAAGAAATGGCCAAAAAATGACTTAATCTGGGAACAGCATTCTGTGAGCAGCTACATAAACAGGTAATCTTCTTACTAATCTAGTCAAGCACAGTAAAACCTTAAAAATGTATGCAAATCTTATAAATAATCAAAATGAATAATCAGTGTCTCAAAATATTTAACCAAATGTCTTTTTCCCTGAGAGTATCCACATAGCAAGAAAACAGAAAGCTAAAAAAAAAAAAAAAAAAAGAGAGAGAGAGAGATAAAGAAAAGAATCAAAGTCAAGGGCCTAAAAGCATCAGGGGAAAAACGTCCTGGAACAGTAGGATTCTGTTCACCATAATGCTCTCTTTCCATTTGGAATACTACAGGAAAATTTGTTTGGGAAGAAAATAAATCATTCCAACTCCCTATCATCATAGGTTTGAGATTAAAGCTCATGTGATCTATTGTTTACAAATGCGTCGGCCGAGAGACCAGGATCAGAAGGGAGTCCAGCATCCTGGAATGTCTGTTCTGACAGCCCTCGATGGCCACCTGGAGAGAGTCAGAGACTTAATGTCAGCTTCTCAATTATGCAGTCAGTAAAAGAGCAGGGAGAAATGACCCAGAGGCTTTTATTCCAAGTCCAGTGTCCAGGATAGAAATGGATTTGATTTAATTTCCCCTCCAACTGCTTATCTTTGGGAAAATCACTTTTATGTTTTAATTTTCCGTGTCAGCAAAATGAAGGGACTAGATCAGTGGCTGTGCCAAGTATGTCCCTTCCACTCCAGTATTTACATCCTCTTCTTTGGAGCCATTCCTCACAGAGAAATGTTTCTTTTCTGCATTTTGTTATTTTTTGAATCGGATTCAAAGACTTACCGAAGGAATGAAGGAAAATTGGGGGAAACAATAGCACATGTAACATGCTGAACATCAAACAAATTTTTTACTGGTATCCATTCCATTCAAGAATGGTTATATTCCTGGAATAAAATTTTTGGCTGAAATTTCTCAGAGAAGTTAAGATTTTAAAAGGTATCCTTTTATGATGGAGCCATGCTCAACTGCTGAATTTAAATAAACGTGGTTAATAGACCATGCTCAACACATGCTTTCTGGTATATGAATCACTCTGAGGTTAGATTCTTCTTCTTTTTTTTTTTTTTTGGTGGTGCTGCATGGCTTATGGGATTTCAGTTCCCTAACTAGGGGTTGAACTTGGACTGCCAGGGAAGTCCCTGAATCTGAGATTCTTAATTTCAACTGTTGGCAAATATTCAATATTTACTTTTGTCTCTCAATCTTTTTTTTTTTTTAATCAAATTTCTTTTAAGATTCATTTGTTTTTGACTGTGCTGGATCTTCATTGCTATGAGCGGGGCTTCTCTAGTTGCAGAAAGTGGAGGCTACTCTCTTGCTGCAGAGCGTAGGCTCTAGGACGTGCAGGCTTCAGTAGTTGTGGGGCATGGGCTTGGTTGCTCCAGTCAGGTGAGATCTCCCTGGATCAGCGATCTAACGCATGTCCCCTGCATTGGCAGGCAGATTCTCAACCACTGGACCACCAGGGAAGTCCCTCTTAACCTTTAATATTAAACATTTTTGACCCAATCTTCCTTAAGTCTCGCATTCATCATGTCCCTTATCTAAAAACAGATGCTTAAAGAAATCAGTGACAATCAACCTTTGCAGAAAGGCATTCCAGACCTTAGAAATCATCTTGTCCCCCTTGTCTTGATGAGGACTTTGAAAAAGAGCAGTTGAATGACTTACTGAAGACTTCTGTGAATAATCTCGGTTTGAAGTTTCTACCTTCAGCTTCCCCCTGGCTTACTCAGTGCCCTGCAAACCCTCTGAGTGGCAGCTGTGGGGAAACACAGACTTTTTAGTCCTCTCTCCTCCTTTCTTCAACAACTGAAGAGTTTCATTATTAATCATTTATATATTATCTCTAGTCTGCCTCCCTTTTTATTAATCACCTCCATGGAATCTATTGCTATTAATCATCCAATGTGTGTCTCAGTGTTACCGGTAATTATCTTTGAATGTCCGTTAACCATCAATTTAATTATCTGGTTTCCCCCTGGAATACAGACTGATTCAGGTCCCTGACTCTGGTATCTGTGTGTGTGTTTTGCTTTTAGACTCCGATTACCATTGCATAAAGTAAAACTATATTTCAGTTAAGTATTCATAACTTTTGGTCACCTATGAAACCACATATTTCTTGCTGAATGCAAAGATTGTAAGTCAGGTGTAATCTATGAGTCTCTTTGATTTAATCTTATATCTTCCACAACAATTTGCTGATGTCTTCTATAAACCAATTGGTGATTATTTCTTCAGAAATAAGGATCTGGGGTATCTATTTATGTGTGTATGTACTTTCTTATTTACGTTAATTTGATATTTGAGGGAATTGGAAAATAATGAGATCAAAATATGTTATCAGCTCCTGTCCACTTCTCTAAGGGTAACTACACAACAGAAGGCTTCACACCTTTCCTTTTGGATGGCTGGGTGTAGGAAGAGAGTTTCTGTGTCTTAAGAATATTTAACTCTGCAGAGGATGCCAAAGTGTACCTCGAATAATAGAACACATTTTTAAAATGCTCAGTCTTCTTTGAAGAGAGCATTTTACTGTAGTAGAAGAGGGTCATCAAGAAGCTGGCAGTTATATGGTTACCAGAAAAGAAGGGGATGAGAATAAAGAAACTAACATTTGCTGACTGCTTACATGTATTATTTCACTTCACTTTCCTAGTGACAGCTCTTACATGTGAGTTCAACTAACTCATGGAATTTGTCTGATGGTAAGTAACAGAACAGGAATTTAAACCATGCTGTGCCTAATTCTAAAATCCATGCTCTTGCCCCTACACCATGCTGCTTCAAGATAAGATGTGTATAAGTAAGATCAGAGAAGGTTCAAATGTGAAAATTAGGTGAAGCGCAGATGATGTTTCTCTCAAACTCAGGAGAGGGGTTCAATATTTCTGGATGGGTTGTTCAGAGAAAGCTTAGTGGAGATGACACCTGAATTGAATGTGTGGAATGGACAGATCAAGCAGCTCTGGTGTGTGACCCTGCATGTTTGCTCCTTTCGGGAGATGGAGGAGCCTAGAAAGCTCTTTGTTTTCCACTGGACTTCATGAAGTCTGTGGTTCACTTTAGTATCGAGTGCTTTGGAATACAGAAGCATAGACTTCTCTGAAAATATGCTATCTTTCTGTTAGTTTGACAGTGACTGGAGGAAGTACTGTTAGAATCCACACGTGGGCACACACATACACACAATTATTTAATGTACTCGTGTTACAGGAAGATATCCCTCTTTTCCTCACTACTGAAGACCTCTACTATTAAATATTGGATAGGTGTTTGGCTTCCAAGATACTTTTTACAACCAGTTTATCCATTTAGCCAGTGTTGACTTCTTGGGTGCATCCCCTCTGTATCCAGCACTCTGCTGTGTTGTGTGAGGTTTGCAGAGATACACTTCAGGAGATGCAAGAATGGCTCCATCTATCAAAAAGCCTTAGAATTTTCTTTGAGATATAACAGCTGAAGCTTGCATTTATTGACCTTACTATATGTCTGGAACAATCCTAAGCCCATTTTTAGATCTGTTATCTCATTTAATTGGTTCAATTGTAAAGGTTCAAGTAAAACAGAAATTTGATTTTTTTTTTTTCTCACATCACAGTACTGAGCAGATGAATTAGTTGATAGGGCTTGTTATGAGTTGATGAACGTGAAATCATTTTCTAAATTATAAAATGCAGTATGGACTTAAAGAGAGTGTTGGGAATTTCATGTAGGGTAGGTGGGTAATTTGAGTAGACTCAGGTTATTGAAGACTGAAAATAAAAACACATATAGCAGAGTGCAGAGCTTGGGTTGTATGTCCCTATTGACAGATGGGGTATATAAAGCTCTGAAAGGCCGAGTGATGTGTTCAAGGTAATATTGCAAATGAGTTAGGGAATAACTCAGATCTCCTGACACTCAAGTCTCACTGGCCAAGAACAGTGAGTCCCCTACACATGAAGAAGATCCATTCTAAGAGTGAGTTCGTAAGTCCAGTCTGTTCGTAAGTTCAGTCTGTTTGTAAGTCCAATAAAATTAGCCCAGGTACACAACTTTTATGCATAACTCCAGACATGTAAACTAAGGTGACTGGACACACAAATGCATGTCTGCATCACTGAAAGTTTGTAAATGGAGGGTTCATATGTGGGGGACTTACTGATACAACCAAGCAGAGAGAAAGGGTAAGCAGAGTGCAGGGGGGTAGATTAGAGAGTTGTGGGCATGGTCCAATATCACTATTTTCTCTATCCCCACCAATAATCCCCAGAGAAGAAAACTAGGGGCATGGAAAACTCTAATTTGTAGTTTGAAAAAAAGAAAAATGAAAACAGTGGTATTTTACATGTCTAGTTCATCTACCACGAGCCAGGCATTGTACTAGATATTTTTCATATTATTTTTTTGGATATTTTGCATATTAATTTTTCATGTCAACATGTTTGACAATGTTTGATGTCAGTATGTTACAATGTTTGATGATATTTTAAGCAAAGTACTTTAATCCCCATTTTATAGATGGAGATAGAGTGCAGTAGGTGATTCCACATGACTTTTGAGCAGAAAAGAAATCTAGACAGAAATATTTATTGAAGGTCATATTTTGATGTGATGAACCCATATCCCTGGTATAGCCTTAGGAGGTTTCTTCCCTTCTTGATGTCAGTGGGATTCTGATATTTTATTGGCATTTAGCAGAGATAGCTGTTGTCTGGCCTAATTTGGAGGATTCTTCATCATAAACCCAGGAGTTTTTTATTCTCTGATTTGAAAGAAGTCCAGCATGCCTTAATTTGTCTTGTATTGTTATACACTGAATTTCTGGTCTTTCAAAGAGAAATAGCATACCTTTGGTTGAATTACTTGTTATTGTATTTTTATATTTTTTTATTTGGAGCTGATAATATCCAACAACCTCTGATTAAATGAAGATTATATTTTGTGCAGGAAAGGAAATGAATACCCTTCCTCCCAGAATTATCCAGTTTACCTTCTTATTTTCCTCTCATCTTGTTCTTATGCCGATTATTTAATTGAGATGTTAAGGTCCCTCACAGCTCTGAATGGCAATTTTAAACTAGATTTCTCCATAGACTTGGGAGCTAGAAGCATGAGTCAGATGAAGTTGATCCAATTATCTAGGCTGAAAACTCTGGAGACATCCGATTTTTCTAAACTGTGATATTATGTCTGGTGTTCTCTCTGTGTTAAAAATAAACATTTCTAAATTATAGGCTCTTTGTCTGAGTTGGTTGTGTAATTGAGGGAGGAGAAATGTCTTTTTGGAAGCTTAAGTGGAGTATGTAGTATTGTAAAGCTACACCTTTTTAAAAATATTTTTTTCACCTAATTAAAAAATGGTCTTGTGCTTACATTTATAATTGCATTAGAATCTGTTACTTTTTTTTTTTTTTATCATGGACCTTTTTTCATTGCATACCAGAAACTCTGAGCAGAAAATAAAAGTAGGATATCGTCTACCCTTACAGATAAAGTAATTAGAGATTTAGATGCTTTGCTCAAGATCACATAGCAAGATTTAGTATGAATAACAGAGCTATAAGGAACAGAATTCTAGTTTCCCTGTTCTATTTTTACTCCATTCTCCACAAGGTTACTGAGTTGCTTTGCTTAGTATCCCAGTCTGATAATATGCGTATTTCATTATTTATGACTTTCATTTATTCAGTGTTACTCATTCACTTGATTGAAGACTATATCATTGTACCAATCTCCCTCCGTAATTTTAAAAAATGTTTATATATCTGTATTGGTTAGCTTTATTGATTGTAAGTTTACCCTGGGAAAACTCAGCAGTGGCCAGAGGACTGGAAAAGGTCAGTTTTCATTCCAATCCCAAAGAAAGGCAATGCCAAAGGATGCTCAAACTACCGCACAGTTGCACTTATCTCACACAATAGTAAAGTAATGCTCAAAATTCTCCAAGCCAGGCTTCAGCAATACGTGAACCGTGAACTTCCAGATGTTCAAGCTGGTTTTAGAAAAGGCAGAGGAACCAGAGATAAAATTGCCAACATCCGCTGGATCATGGAAAAAGCAAGAGAGTTCTAGAAAAACATCTATTTCTTCTTTATTGACTATGTCAAAGCCTTTGACTGTGTGGATCACAATAAACTGTGGAAAATTCTGAAAGAGATGGGAATACCAGACCACCTAACCTGCCTCTTGAGAAACCTACATGCTGGTCAGGAAGCAACAGTTAGAACTGGACATGGAACAACAGACTGGTTTCAAATAGAAAAGGAGTACATCAAGGCTGTATATTGTCACCCTGTTTGTTTAACTTATATGCAGAGTACATCAAGAGAAACACTGGGCTGGAAGAAGCACAGGCTGGAATCAAGATTGCTGGGAGAAATATCAATAACCTCAGATATGCAGATGACACCACCCTTATGGCAGAAAGTGAAGAGGAACTAAAAAACCTCTTGATGAAAGTGAAAGTGGAGAGTGAAAAAGTAGACTTAAAGCTCAACATTCAGAAAACTAAGATCATGGCATCTGGTCCCATCACTTCATGGGAAAAAGATGGGAAAACAGTGGAAACAGTGTCAGACTTCATTTTTTGGGCGCTCCAAAATCAGTGCAGATAGTGATTGCAGCCATGAAATTAAAAGATGCTTACTCCTTGGAAGGAAAGTTATGACCAACCTAGATAGCATATTAAAAAAGCAGAGACATTACTTTGCCAACAAATGTCCATCTAGTCAAGGCTATGGTTTTTCCAGTGGTCATGTATGGATGTGAGAGTTGGACTTTGAAGAAAGTGGAGCACCGAAGAATTGATGCTTTTGAATTATGGTGTTGGAGAAGACTCTTGAGAGTCCCTTGGACTGCAAGGAGATCCAACCAGTCCATCCTAAAGGAGACCAGTCCTGGGTGTTCTTTGGAAGGAATGATGCTAAAGCTGAAACTCCAATACTTTGGCCACCTCATGCAAAGAATTTACTCATTGGAAAAGACTCTGATGCTCGGAGGGATTGGGGGCAGGAGGAGAAGGGGACGACAGAGGATGAGATGGCTGGATGGCATCACTGACTCGATGGACATGAGTTTGGGTGAATTCTGGGAGCTGGTGATGGACAGGGAGGCCCGGCGTGCTGCAATTCATGGGGTCGCCAAGAGTCAGATATGACTGAGTGACTGAACTGAACTGAACTGAAAGTAAGAAAAAAGAAACACACTGGGAAAATCTCTGAGGGTATCTCAGCAAATTAGTTCTGGGAATAGGAAGAAGTAACGAACTCTGGAGGAGAGGTAGAAATCATAATTTCACAAAAGAGGTACAAATAAATTATTTAAAAAAGTGGAGAATGGAGATAACAAGCTGTGGGTAAATGAGAGGGTACATTTTGGAGGAGGTGGCTTTTGAGCTGAACCTCCAAAGACAGAGAGGATTTATATATTTTGAGACAGAAGGGGGAAGAGCATAATTTTTGTATGAATCCGAGACCACTTTTAGGAAACTTGATAATGAACACCTGAAATAGTCGGGTGATGTTGGGAGGTAAGTCAGTGTGATAAGGGGCCAGAGAGAAGGATATCTACTTTGTATCAGTTGTTCTGCATTCAAGTTCATTATGACCCAATTGGGTCAAATATGGCTATTTTGCAGGGGCTTTTTTCCCCCATCTGTTTCTTTCTTTTCTTGATGTCATTTCTTCCTCCACTGTATGCTTTTCTTATTGTTCTTCCCTTTTCCCTTCTTTACCCTCCTTCTTCACTGTTCTTACCCAATGCCTGTCCTATGACTACAGGCCTTATTTTTAGTATATTAATGTTGGTAGAAAGGTTATGAACTCTTTTGAGTTCCACTTCTGCAATGACAACATGAGGAGCTCCGTAGACACATGCCCCATAAACTGGTGAAAATCACTGAAAAAAATAAAAACATTCAAAGTCTCTGGAAATGGCATATAGCGAATGAAGAAGCACATATTTAAGAAGATTTACTAAAATTTGGTAGGAACAATGAGAATTGAGAGTAACAAAAGCAAGACGCAGGACTCCTCTGGTGTTCCAGTGGTTAAGAATCTGCCTGTTAATGTAGGGGACACAGGTTCATTCTCTGGGCCAGGAAGACCCCACATGCCACTGGGCAACCAAGCCCTTGTGATGCAGCTGCTGAAGCCAGTGTGCCTAGAGCCCATGCTCTGCAACAGGAGGAGCCACGGCAAGAGGAGCCCAAGCATCGCAGCGAAGAGCAACCCGCACTCTCCACGACTAGCGAATGCCCGCGTGCCGCAACGAAGACCCAGCACAGCCAAAAATAAATTAATTAATAAATAAAAAAAATACAAGACCCACTCAGTTCACTCCCAGCTCAGTGAGGCAGAAACTGGACTCTAGACTTATGCTGTCAGGAACACAGGACTCCTTCTCCCGCTGCCTCCCTTTTGAGGTGCCATCTTCTCAGGGGGAGCTGTATGTCAGCATTTTTCGTCCTGTCCCAGCTACTTGTTGCTGAGGCTAAGTTCCGTGGGAGTGCAGCCAAGGGGTGAATGCCCCCTTCTTCTGCTCCTCAGCCCCCAGGAATGGGATGGAGGCTCTGCCTTGGGCAGGCACCCCTGAGAATACCGAAAACTCAATCTCTCTTGTCCCAGGTTGTAAAATAGTGGTTCCATGCTGAGTGAGGCAAGTCAAGAACCAGTGAAGCTGCTCAGTTGTGTCCGACTCTTTGCAATCCCATAGACTGTACCTACCAGTCTCCTCCATCCATGGAATTTTCCAGGCAAGAGTCCTGGAGTGGGTTGCTATTTCCTTCTCCAACTCAAGAAGACAGATGCTACTCCCTATCCAATGAGCACTCAGCTCCTAAAGCAAGAGGGGTCACTCAGAGAGAAGCATGGCATTGTCCACCCTCCCACCCCCGTGACCCCCCACCTCCCCCTCCCCCTCACTCCCTACACCCACTTCAGAGCTGTGGCTGAGAGATTTTGCCTAGAGGAAGAGGCAAGCCTTAAAACAGGTAGCTTGTAATCTCTTTCCAAAGGATCTGACCTTATTTACAAGAGAGTGAGGAATTTCACACTCAAGAGCTCTCTCAAAAATCAGTGGAGACTATGTGTGTGTGTGTGTGTGTGTGGTCAGTCGCTCAGTCATGTCCGACTCTTTACAAAACCTGTCAACTGTAGCCCATCAGGCTCCTAAGTCCATGGGATTTCTCAGGCAAGAATACTGGGGTAGGTTGCCGTTCCCTCCTCCAGGGGATCTTCCTGACCCTGGGTTTGGACCAGTGTCTCCTGTGACTTCTGCACTGCAGACGGATTCTTTCACACCCTGAGCCCCTGGGGAAGTCTATGATGAATGACAACTGGGAAGATACTGTTAGATTCATTAGAGACACAGGCTAAGCTGTAGGCCAGAGAATTATAAAAATGAGCCAAAATGGACATTCTAGAGTTGGAAAGTCCAATAACTGAAATGAAACAATCATTAGATTGTTAGATGAATTAGAAGATTTAAAATAGATAAGATGATAATGCTCCCCAAATTTACAGATTCATACAGTCTCTGTCAATATTCCAGCTGGCTTCTTTGGAGAAACAGATGAACTGGTTCAAGAATTTGCATGGAATTTAAAGACATCAAAGGAGAGCCAAAACAATTTGGAAAAGAGGAGCACAGTTATAAGAATGATACTTTTAATTTCAAAACTTACTGCAAGGCAACAGCAATCAAGACAGTGTGGTATTGGTATTTTACTCTTTTATCAATGTGATAATATAATTCAAAGTTCAGAGATAAGTCCATGGGTCTGTGATCAACTGATTTTCAATAAGGACGCTAGTAGGAAAAGATTAGTTTTCAATAAATGTGCATGTTTAATCGCTCAGCCATGTCCTACTCTTGTGATCCCATGGCTCTCCTGTCTGTGGGATTTCTCAGACAAGAATAGTGGAGTGGGTTGCCATTCCCTTCTCCAGGGGATCTTCCTGACCCAGGGATTGAATCCACTTCTCTTGCACTGGCAGGTGGGTTGGATTCTTTCCCACTGAGCCACCTAGGAAGCCCATTTGTTTGATAATATAGTATGATTGTGCAGCTTGAATTTGGAAAGAAATCTAGTTTTGAGTTCCAACTCTGCCAGATTTAATTATTTAAAAAGTGCATTTGTATAGCTAAGTTTTAACAAAGGGAAAAAAATGTACTTATTCAAGGAAACCAGAGCTTTCCTTTTTGAAAATCTGACTTCATAAAAGAGACAGACTACTACCAAATGACCTAGTCAAGTCAAGCTTTCTGGAATTTGCTCAATTAGTAGTATTCTTCGTCCTTGCAATAATGATAGTATTGGTTGTCAAATGAATTACCTGTCAAATGAGGTAAGGAAGGCCTGCTGTAGCCCAGCATTTGCACACTTAGCTCCTGAATTATTTACTTCCTTCTGCATGCTTATTCTTTCTCTTTGATTCCTTGCAGCTGACTCTCCACTTTTCTTTTGCATCCCCTCTTTTCAGGTTTTTCACATTGTTAGAAAACATGCTTCCCTGCTTAGACCACAGAACTTTCCTCTTATCAGCTCATTGTAATAACTCTGTAGCAATATATATAGTTTTGTTTATGGGGGCCTGATTCATGACATGACCTAAATTTTCAGCTGAGATCTAGTTAGGTTTGACTTGCGTGCATGCTTTGCGCTAAGTTGCTTCAGTTGTGTCCAACTCTTTGCGACCCCAGGGACTGTAGCCCACCAGGCTCCTCTGTCCATGGGATTCTCCAGGTAAGAATACTGGAGTGGGTTGCCATGATCTCCTCTAGGGGATCTTCCCAACCCAGCGATCAAACTCATATCTCTCATGTCTCCTGCATTGGCAGGTGGGTTCTTTACCACTAACACCACTTAGGAAGCCCTGGGTTTGACTTAAAGTCACATTTCTATTGTTCAGTTTCACAGACCGAGTCTCTATTCCTAACAGCTTACTTCCCATTGGTTGCAATTAAAAGTACAGATACCTCTCTGTAGTTTGAGAAATATCTGGGAGATGGTGAAGGGTGGGGAAGCCTGGCTTGCTGCAGTCCATGGGGCCACAAAGAGTTGGTCATGACTGAGCGACTGAACAACAACTCTACCTACACCATGACCAAGAAAGTAAAACAGGTTTTAACATGGATGCTGTGTTTATGACTCTCATTTTCCCACATGAAGGACAGAGCAATTCAAAGTACAGAACTCCGACCCTATCACTATCTCCTGAGTCAAGAGAGATGGAAGGTGAGCTTAAAGATACTATAGATCAGCAATGAGCAATCTGCAGCCATATGCTGCCCCTTAGCTTTGCCATATGGCTCTGGGTCTAATTTCAAACCCACTTTTCAGCACATTTAAAGGTGAAGGAGATAGATGAGATGGAAGGACCTCCGTGGAAACCACCTACCAAGAGTAGGAGAGAGGTTTTAGAAAACCCAGTCCTCTAGCATGTATTGTCCGGCTGGACTGGGAGAGAGGCAGAAGTAAAGGCTTGTGGTTGGCGGAAATTAAGCAAATGCCTTTGGAGAGGTCCCAAGGCAGCTGGACCCATGGGCTTCATTGTGAAGCCCGGAGAGTGCCAGACGCAGAGCACCTGACTAGCAGGAAATGGAGAGAGGATTCATCTTAGTTCTTAGAGAAGGAGAATTTTTCTTTTAGTTGCATTGCTTTTGAACTTAATGTTGTGTTTTTGGTAGCATCAAATAATTTCGTTTTTGGGGGGAATTATTTTTCCAATCTCTTTAAAATTTATTCTGCTATCAAGTCAGTTTATTATTTCCCTCTATTTCTTCCTGTCTCCCTTCCTTCCTTCCTCTTGTTAGCTGATTTTTACTACAGGGTAAAGTTCTGTGTAGAATACACACACGCGCAAAGTAAGGTTCTTGTCCTGGAGGGTTTCTGGCTTTGAGAAGTCACGAGCTACGATAAAATATCTTTCAAAACAACTAAGTATGCATGAGATCAGGAATAATATTTCTAAAAAAAAATATCAGAGGAAAACGAGGTCACTTTAGCTGCTCTGCATGAGAGTATGGGGCTGGGAATAGAGCAAGCTGTGGATGGGAACAGAGAACCATGTGGAGAGCCACTTTTTTTTTTTTTTTTCTTAGTGAAATCAAGTACAGTTTTATATAAGAATTGAAAATAATCAGTATCTGTGAAAGAAAACCCAATATTTAAATAACATTTCTGCATGTGAAAAGAAGAGCAATTACTCTGTTAGGTTACCCTCCTGACTTAGCTGTGGGGCAGACCCCCAGGAGATAGTGCTTAGGACCTCTCCTGACCGGGGTGGTACAAAGCCAGGACGGGGCGTCAGGCTTTCGTAGCAGGGCAGAGAGCAGGCTTCTCCTGCCTCGCTGGACAGGCTGGGATCGCCTGGCCTGGCCAAGCAGCTACAGAAACAAAACACAGAGGGAGAACACAGCTATTTAAAGTGGTAAGAAAGTGCAGAGAAGGGCCGCCGAGTCACTGTCCCCATCATGGAGGGGCTGCTATCAAAAGGAGCTGCGGCCAAAACCCTGCCAAGCCTCACCTGTTAAAACAGTCCCTGGGGTTAGGAATATTTGCCCATCATGTTAATTATCCAGAGTGTTACGTAGTGGAAGGGATTAATGGAGTTTCCTTTTAAGCTTACGAAGCAGTTTATGGCCACGAAGAAGTGGTGGGGCATGCTGCCTTCAGCTTTCTGCCAGCATCCACTCTGAGCTGAGTTGGAAGCCTTGGAAAACAAGATTTTTTTTCCCGCAAACACGCTAAGTTGGCACCTCCTTCTCACACTCAGTTCCAGTAGCCCTGGTAAAGGTGACACGTGCTCTTTCAGTGGAGGAAACATATTTTGGGAATGAAACCCCAACAGCCTGGGATGCTGCAGTCCATGGGGTCACAAAGAGTCAGACGTGACTTAGTGACTGAACAACAACAGCCTGCAAAGTTACAGGAGTCCCATCGGCCGTGTACGTTGTATCTCCTGAAGTTGTAGAAACTCAGACTAACGCAAAGATGTAAGATATTAAGAAATTAACCCAGAAAAAAATGTGATCAGAAAGGAGCATTGGCTGTTGCTGCTGCTGTTAAGTCGCTTCAGTCGTGTCTGACTCTGTGCGACCCCATAGACGGCAGCCCACCAGGCTCTCCCGTCCCTGGGATTCTCCAGGCAAGAACACTGGAGTGGGTTGCCATTTCCTTCTCCAATGAATGAAAGTGAAAAGTGAAAGTGAAGTTGCTCAGTCACATCCGACTCGTAGTGACCCCATGGACTGTAGCCTACCAGGCTCCTCCATCCATGGGATTTTCTAGGCAAGAGTACTGGAGTAGTGGCTTGCCATTGCCTTCTTCAAGCATTGGCTATTACTCTTCCACAAACAGTGAGAAATCTTCATCAAGTACTAACATCAAATAGTAAATCTGAAATTTGCATGGTCTTAGCCTACATTGGAGAAAGCGATAGCAACCCACTCCAGTACTCTTGCCTGGAAAATCCCATGGACGGAGGGGCCTGGTGGGCTGCAGTCCATAGGGTTGCTAAGAGTTGGGCACGACTGAGTGACTTCACTTTCACTTTCACTTTCATTCATTGGAGAAGGAAATGGCAACCCACTCCAGTATTCTTGCCTGCAGAATCCCAGGGACAGAGGAGCCTAGTGGGCTGCCATCTACGGGGTCGCACAGAGTCGGAAAGGACTGAAGTGACTTGGCAGGAGCAGCAGCCTACATTATCTCATTTTCTCTACAATATGCATTTTACAGAAAAAAGAAACTAAGGCTTATCCAAATTGAAAGACTTGGTTGATGTCACACGGCTAAGAGGTGATTAAGCATTAGAAGCAAAGACTCCCAATCAAATGCATAGTCCATGAATTTTAGTTACTGTTCCAAGTCAATTCATTGGGATTTTTTTTTTTTTCCTCTATTGAGTCTTTCAGGGCACATTTGATGGCTATTTCCTCTGAGCATTTCCTTTTGCTGAGCTCTAGAGGGGTCAAGATGAAAATGGCATGGTTTCTTTGGTGTGGATCAAAAGGGCAGAGTCAAAATAGAAGCATATTTATGTTTAATATTCTAAACATGGTTTAAGTCACCCCAAGCACTATTCTTTTCCACAATGTCACATCAAACCTTTTTATTTTCTCTTTCTCGCTTTCTCTCTTCATCTTCCTGTTCCCTGGAGCCTCAACCTTCTAAGACCAAGGCACTAGGAAATGTTTTTTCCCTATTTTGACTCAAAGCAGGAAGGAAGACAAATACTTATATAAGCATAAAATATAAAATAATTCATTGAAAAGAATTTCATCTCAATCATGTAAGTATTCGTTCTTGGAGTTTCTTTTATTTTAGGTGTTTTCTCCCCCACTTCTACTTCCTGCTGCTGCTGCTGCTGCTAAGTCACTTCAGTTGTGTCCGACTCTGTGTGACCCCATAGATGGCAGCCCACCAGGCTTCCCCGTCCCTGGGATTCTCCAGGCAAGAACACTGGAGTGGGTTGCCATTTCCTTCTCCAATGAATGAAAGTGAAAAGTGAAAGTGAAGTCGCTCAGTCGTGCCCAACTCTTAGCAACCCTATGGACTGCAGCCCACCAGGCCCCTCCACCCATGGGATTTTCCAGGCAGAAGTACTGGAGTGGGGTGCCATTGCCTTCTCCTACTTCCTACTTGGTGGTAAATCCACAAAAGCCTTATTGTCCCATGCTCTTCTCCTTAGGATCTGAATATTTTTTCCCTTTCCCATACCCATCAACAACACCAAGCCAAACAGGAAAAGCACTAACAGCTCATATTAAAGTCTGTAACTGACACAATGCCTGGGTTTTGGAAGGAAGAGAAGAGTTAAGGGCTCAGGGTCTGCAAGGGTCTCTGAGAGCAAGGTTATAGGCATCGTGTCCTACTTTTTGCAGCGGAAGGGACAGCTTATAAGTAGGGTTCTCTCAAAGGCTAAGGATAAAGCAAGGGCACTAAAGAATGTTGCTCTGAATCTTGCTCCACCTTTCTACTTGGTGTGGTTTGGATCTTATGTTGAACTGCTGGGAGAACACCCACTGGATACTTTACAGAGCTCCACGTGCTTTTATTGACCCAGGTGGCACAGTTGTTCATCCTTTCCTGGATTGTCTCCAGACTTCTGGATTCTTCTGGTGTGTGATAAAAGAGAAAAGAGAGCTACTTGTGGAATCAACCAGCTAGATGGCAAACAATATATATTTTACTCATGTCCTTACCCTATTCCTTTCAAAGATATGTTCCCTGGGTTATGCAAGCATGTGCTGTCTGCAATGACACATTATAATGTGACCTGCAAATAGAGCACTATTGCATCAGCTTAGAGTCCCAGTAGCAGCTCTTACTGCTCCCCGGTTGTGACAGCCAAAAATGTCTTCAGACATTGCCAGGTGCCCCCAGAGGCAAAATTGCCCCCAGCTGAGAATCACGATTCTTTTTTTTTTTTTAATGAGGTATAAGCACTGAGAGCCCCTCGCCGGCTGCGCGCCGCACTGAGAGCCCCTCGCCGCACTGAGAGCACGCCCGAGAGGAGCTACTCAACGACCGAGGAAGGACGGCGGTGAGGACCGGCGCACTAAGCACGGCCAAGAGGAGCTACCCCACGACTGAGGTCAGGAAGGGCGGCGGTGAGGAGATACCCCTCCCCCAAGGTCAGGAAGGGCGGCGGTGAGGAGAGACCCCTCATCCAAGGTAAGGTGCGATGGCTGTGCTTTGCTGGAGCAGCCGGGAAGAGATACCCCACGCCCAAGGTAAGAGAAACCCAAGTAAGACGGTAGGTCTTGCAAGAGGGCATCAGAGGGCAAATACACTGAAACCATACTCACAGAAAACTAGTCAATCTAATCACACCAGGATCACAGCCTTGTCTAACTCAATGAAATTAAGCCATGCCCGTGGGGCAACCCAGGATGGGCGGGTCATGGTGGAGAGATCTGACAGGGTGTGGTCCGCTGGAGAAAGGAATGGCAAACCACTTCAGTATTCTTGCTTGAGAACCCCATGAACAGTATGAAAAGGCAAAGTGATAGGATACTGAAAGAGAAACTCCCCAGGTCAGTAGGGGCCCAATATGCTACTGGAGATCAGTGGAGAAATAACTCCAGAAAGAATGAAGGGATGGAACCAAAGCAGAAAAAATACCCAGCTGTAGATGTGTCTGGTGATAGAAGCAAAGTCCGATGCTGTAAAGAGCAATATTGCATAGGAACCTGGAATGTCAGGTCCATGAATCAAGGCAAATTGGAAGTGGTCAAACAAGAGATGGCAAGAGGGAATGTTGACATTCTAGGAATTAGCGAACTAAAATGGACTGGAATGGGTGAATTTAACTCAGATGACCATTATATCTACTACTGTGGGCAGGAATCCCTCAGAAGAAATGGAGTGGCCATCATGGTCAACAAGAGTCCGAAATGCAGTACTTGGATGCAATCTCAAAAACGACAGAATGATCTCTGTTCGTTTCCAAGGCAAACCATTCAATGTGACAGTAATCCAAATCTATGCCCCAACCAGTAACGCTGAAGAAGCTGAAGTTGAACGGTTCTATGAAGACCTACAAGACCTTTTAGAACTAACACCCAAAAAAGATGTCCTTTTGATTATAGGGGACTGGAATGCAAAAGTAGGAAGTCAAGAAACACCTGGAGTAACAGGCAAATTTGGCCTTGGAATACGGAATGAAGCAGGGCAAAGACTAACAGAGTTTTGCCAAGAAAATGCACTGGTCATAGCAAATACCCTCTTCCAACAACACGAGAGAAGACTCTATATATGGACATCACCAGATGGTCAACACCGAAATCAGATTGATTATATTCTTTGCAGCCAAAGATGGAGAAGCTCTATACAATCAGCAAAAACAAGACCAGGAGCTGACTGTGGCTCGGACCATGAACTCCTTATTGCCAAATTCAGACTGAAATTGAAGAAAGTAGGGAAAACCACTAGACCATCCAGGTATGACCTAAATCAAATCCCTTATGATTATACAGTGGAAGTGAGAAATAGATTTAAGGGCCTAGATCTGATAGAGTGCCTGATGAACTATGGAATGCAGTTCGTGACATTGTACAGGAGACAGGGATCAAGACCATCCCCATGGAAAAGAAATGCAAAAAAGCAAAATGGCTGTCTGGGGAGGCCTTGCAAATAGCTGCGAAAAGAAGAGAAGCGAAAAGCAAAGGAGAAAAGGAAAGATATAAACATCTGAATGCAGAGTTCCAAAGAATAGCAAGAAGAGATAAGAAAGCCTTCTTCAGCGATCAATGCAAAGAAATAGAGGAAAACAACAGAATGGGAAAGACTAGGGATCTCTTCAAGAAAATCAGAGATACCAAAGGAACATTTCATGCAAAAATGGGCTCGATAAAGGACAGAAATGGTATGGACCTAACGGAAGCAGAAGATATTAAGAAGAGGTGGCAAGAATACACAGAAGAACTGTACAAAAAAGAGCTTCACGACCCGGATAATCATGATGGTGTGATCACTGACCTAGAGCCAGACATCCTGGAATGTGAAGTCAAATGGGCCTTAGAAAGCATCACTAGGAACAAAGCTAGTGGAGGTGATGGAATTCCAGCGGAGCTATTCCAAATCCTGAAAGATGATGCTGTGAAAGTGCTGCACTCAATATGCCAGCAAATTTGGAAAACTCAGCAGTGGCCACAAGATTGGAAAAGGTCAGTTTTCATCCCAATCCCAAAGAAAGGCAATGCCAAAGAGTGCTCAAACTACTGCACAATGGCACTCATCTCACACGCTAGTAAAGTAATGCTCAAAATTCTCCAAGCCAGGCTTCATAAATATGTGAACCGTGAACTTCCTGATGTTCAAGCTGGATTTAGAAAAGGCAGAGGAACCAGAGATCAAATTGCCAACATCCGCTGGATCATTGAAAAAGCAAGAGAGTTCCAGAAAAACATCTATTTCTGCTTTATTGACTATGCCAAAGCCTTTGACTGTGTAGATCACAATAAACTGTGGAAAATTCTGAGAGAGATGGGAATACCAGACCACCTGATCTGCCTCTTGAGAAATCTGTATGCAGGTCAGGAAGCAACAGTTAGCACTGGTCATGGAACAACAGACTGGTTCCAAATAGGAAAAGGAATACGTCAAGGCTGTATATTGTCACCATGTTTATTTAACTTATATGCAGAGTACATCATGAGAAATGCTGGACTGGAAGAAACACAAGCTGGAATCAAGATTGCCGGGAGAAATATCAATAACCTCAGATATGCAGATGATACCACCCTTATGGCAGAAAGCGAAGAGGAACTCAAAAGCCTCTTGATGAAAGTGAAAATGGAGAGTGAAAAGGTTGGCTTAAAGCTCAACATTCAGAAAACGAAGATCATGGCATCTGGTCCCATCACTACATGGGAAATAGATGGAGAAACAGTGCAAACGGTGTCAGACTTTATTTTTCTGGATTCCAAAATCACTGCAGATGGTGACTGCAGCCATGAAATTAAAAGACGCTTGCTCCTTGGAAGGAAAGTTATGACCAACCTAGATAGCATATTCAAAACAGAGACATCACTTTGCCAACAAAGGTTCGCCTAGTCAAGGCTGTGGTCTTTCCTGTGGTCATGTCTGGATGTGAGAGCTGGACTGTGAAGAAGGCTGAGCGCCGAAGAATTGATGCTTTTGAACTGTGGTGTTGGAGAAGACTCTTTAGAGTCCCTTGGACTGCAAGGAGATCCAACCAGTCCATTCTGAAGGAGATCAGCCCTGGGATTTCTTTGGAAGGAATGATGCTAAAGCTGAAACTCCAGTATTTTGGCCACCTGATGCAAAGAGTTGACTCATTGGAGAAGACTCTGATGCTGGGAGGGATTGAGGGCAGGAGGAGAAGGGGATGACAGAGGATGAGATGGCTGGATGGCATCACTGACTCGATGAATGTGAGTCTGAGTGACGTCCGAGAGCTGGTGATGGATAGGGAGGCCTGGCGTGCTGCAGTTCATGGGGCCGCAAAGAGTCGGACACGACTGAGCGACTGATCTGATCTGATCTTATCTGAAGTGATATATAACATTATATCATTTTCAGGTATACAACATAATGATTCAATATTTGTATATATTGTGAAATTATCATCACAATAAGTCTAGTTAACATTCCTAACCATACATAGTTAGAATTTTTTTTTCTTATGATGAGGACTTTTAAGATTGATTCTGTTAGCAACTTTCAAAAATGCAATATGGTATTTTTAACTGCAGTCATCACGCTGTACATCACATCCTTTATTTATTTTATAACTGGATATTTGTACCTTTTTATCCCCTTCATCTCTTGCAATCATCAGTCTCCTGTTGCTGCTGCTGTCACTTCAGTCGTGTCCGACTCTGTGTGACCCCAGAGATGGCCGCCCACCAGGCTCCCCCGTCCCTGGGATTCTCCAGGCAAGAACACTGGAGTGGGTTGCCATTTCCTTACGACCAATCTATTCTCTGCATCTACAAGCTTGTTTGAGAACCACTATTCTAACTGGAATGTCCTCCCAGATATCTGCATGGCTAGCAACTCCTTCAGGAAATGGCTCAGAATGTCACTTTCTCGGCGAGGGCCACACTGGCTGCTCTATTTGCAACTTCAGTACCACTTGTAACTACTTCACTGAATTACACCGCTTACTCTTTTAATTTTCCACTCATGGGTCTTCCAACATACTATATAACATTCTTATTTATCCTTGTTCTTGGCTCTCTCCTCATTAGAACATGAGCTCCATGCAGGCAGGACTGTCTGTTTCGTTCACTGATGTACATTTAGTGTCTACAACAGTGCCTGGCAGATGTTAAGCACATACTATGTATTTGGTAAATGATTGAGTGTCAACATTTATGTAAAACTGTAATATTTATCAGTATATCCATATATATTATCTCATCTAACTCTCAAATAATGTTAATGGTTAGACCATAGTATTATTTATATTACACAGTGTTATTTCTATTACATAGTTAAGATTCTGTGACATTAAAGGTAAGTCACATATTAAGAAATGATGATGCTAGAAGGTAACTAGAATAATTAAATATTTAAAAATATAATCTCTTCTATATTACATATTACACCACACTTTTCCAGAATCATGATGGACAAGCAGAAATTTGCTGAGTGATTTGGGCAAGTACAGAGATAGAAAGACGAAAGACTCTCTTGGCCATAGTCAACCAGCCTCTGCCTCAGGTTCATGACTAAAAGAGAAAAATATTTTTTTACTCCACACAAAGCATGGTGTTTACTGCAATAAGGAGTTTTTTATCAATCCACTTGCTGTGACTCTATTATTCTGTGTTTCTTGAACTGGGGCACATGTACCCTCAGGGAATATCAGGAGTTAGAAAAGTATAATAATAATGAAAGTATAAAGAATAAGTATTTAAAGTATGAGAATAGTAAGATAAAGCCCCAGAATAATCACTGAACATATTGTAAGAGAATCCCATTACTCAATATGGAAAGATGACAAGTTCTCTAAAATGCCAGCTGCAAATTCAAATATACTGTTCATTTAATTCATTTATTAACTGCTTATTGAGTATATACTCATGCACTCAATATATATGAACACTGGACAAAGCCTCTACCCTCGTGGAGCTTACAGACTACTGATAGAGGCAGACAATACAGAGACAGAAAATTCAGTGTAACTTTTAAAATAACATAGGAAATGCCATGGATATCTCAAGCTGAGGAGGAGAAGGGACTCTTTAGGCTATTTTCCTTGACAGCCCCCATGAGGCACACTCACTCACCCCTGATAGGAGGGGAATTGGGGAGGGAAATACTGGGAAGCACACTCAGATGTACTTAATGTGACGATCCAGCACTAGAGACAGGATGTGGGTCACTGGGTGCCAGCAGAGTCCACTTCATGCTTCTGCTTAAGGTCAGCGTTTTTCATCCTACAGACCCCAGAAACATGTCTCCACGGTGCACTGATTGGTACAGGACTGGTAATGGGTGTCCAAGGACAAAAGGGAGCCACCATGGGTCAAAAAGATTAGTGGGAGACACTGAGAACTCTATTTTTGCTCGCAGATGCCAAATACCCATCAGTCTAGTACGTGCTCTAAGGAGTACTTAAGGAACAAATCTCTTTAATCTCTGTCTAAGCATTTGTTTCCTTTATTTACTTGAACAGAGCCTGTGTTTGTGTATGTTGCTGTTTTTTCTTTTTTGTCTTCTTATTGAAAAACTGTCCCTTATTGAATATAAAGTATTACTGATTATTAGATGTACCATTACCTTATTTGCCACCAGGAAAGAAAAAAAATGTTCTGCCAATAATCATTGCAATACATTGTGAGTTCTGAGATATATTATGATTTGAGGGCTGTTAACGTGAAACCTAGACTTGTTGGGTTGAATCAAATTTGTTACTTAGACTTGCCAAACTATGAGGGGCTTTCTTCTCTGAGGTGGGTTAATTGTTAATTGTCTACTCTTGTTAGTTAGTTTGTTCAGTTGCTCAGTCGTGTCTGACTGTTTGCGACCCCATGAACTGCAGCACGCCAGGCCTAAGTGTCCATCACCAACCTCCGGAGTCTACACAAACCCATGTCCATTGAGTTGGTGATGCCATCCAGCCATCTCATCCTCTGTTGTCCCCTTCTCCTCCTGCCCTCAATCCCTCCCAGCATCAGGGTCTTTTCAAATGAGTCAACTCTTCGCATGAGGTGGCCAAAGGATTGGAGTTTCAGCTTCAACATCAGCCCTTCCAATGAACACCCAGGACTGATCTCCTTTAGGATGGGGATGGACTGGTTGGATCTCCTTGCAGTCCAAGGGACTCTCAAGAGTCTTCTCCAACACCACAGTTCAAAAGCATCAATTCTTTGGCGTTCAGCTTTCTTCACAGTCCAACTCCCACATCCATACATGACCACAGGAAAAACCATAGCCTTGACTAGACGAAACTTTGTTGGCAAAGTAATGTCTACTCTTGTTTTTTGTAATCAACATGAAATGGATTTTACAGGATACTAAAGTTGCCGCACAGATAACCCTCTGATCAACAGATTTGTGTTCCCTTTCCACAGGATAGAACATAATTGGTGCTGTGGAGCAGGACCACAGGTGACTCTGTGTGTGTGTGTGTGTGTGCGCACATGTAGTTAGGGGTACACCAAAATGCTTGAGGTTGAGGCAATACACAACCTCAGAATATTACTGACATGGCATGAGATAGTTTTACTTTCATTTTCATTTACTTTCAGTCACGTTTTGATTTGGGGATAAAGGATGGGTTGGAAAAGTTGAAACTTTGGAAGAAGTATATCTGGACCCTGGGAGACCCTTGAAGAGTACACTGCAATACTCTAGGCCAAGAGACGTGTTCACTGGCCATGCTAATAGAAATGAAGACTGATGTTTTAGAACTATTTTACAGATAAATCCTCTAGGACTTGGTAGAACGTTTTGTTTCAAATGTTACTTTGACTATTATGCAGGTGTTGTGAGGCAGACAGATCAGGAGACAACTGCCACTGAAAAGATAGCTTGTTACTCACATTTTCCAAGAGGAGGGGGCAGGAGACACCCTGCAGAGCCACATGGGGAAGCACCAAGTCTATCAGGAGGCAGAAGGGGCAAGGGGAAGGCAGGGGCAATGGCCTTAATTGTGGCTTCGGGGGGAGAGGTAAGAAAAGGCAGGGTAAGCAGGCTTAAGATTGGCTAGTTTGAGTAAGTTCAGCACACTCTTGCGCATCGGGCTTTCTCTAGTTGTCTGGGTGTCTCCGGTACCTAGCCCTGTGACGATTAAGGCAGAAAACCCTCCCTTCTAGAGTATAAAAGCCAGATAGAGGAAGAGTTTCAGAGTATGGGCTCTGGTTTGGTTAGTTTGCATATGAAAGTTATGCTCCACGGAAAATCATTTGGTATCTCTAAGAACTGACTAGATCAGTCTATCCCCATCAGCAAGGTCCCCAATGCCAGAGCATCAAGAATCCAGAAAATATGAAAATATAATATAGTTAATATAGAGAAATGAAGAAGTCAAAAATAGTTTCATCTTGGATGACTATGGAATGAAAATGTTAACTTTCGAGGGAGCTAAAATTTATTAAGCACATATTCTGTGCCCAGTACTGCTTTAAGATCATTGTGTGTGTGTGTGTGTGTGTGTGTGTGTGTGTGTGTGTGGTTAGTTGTGTCTGACTCTCTGCAATCCTTTGGACTGTAGCCCAGTAGGCTCCTCTGTTCATGGGACTCTTTAGGTAAGAATACTGGAATGAGTTTCCATTTTCTACTTCAGGGGATCCTCCCAACCCAGTGACAGAACCCATGTCTCCTGCATCTCCTGCGTTGCAGGCAGATTCATTACTAGCTGAGCCGTTAGAGAAGCTTTATTAATCCATAAAGTGACATTCTGACAGGGGCACTATTTTTAGCTGAGTTTTACAGCAGTGATGTTGAAGAAGTCTGTAAGTTTGTTCTCTGTCCCTTATGACATGCTCCCTCACAGCTTGATTTTAGATGGATTTGAGATGCTTTGGTGATATCTTGGGTAAAACTATTAATATGTAGGATACAATAATAGTAATTTGTTGTTGTTGTTCAATCTCTAAGTCATGTCTGACTCTTTGCAACCCCATGGACTGCAGCATACCAGGATCCCCTGTCCTTCACTATCTCCTGAAGGTTGCCAAGATTCATGTCCATTGGGTCAGTGATGCTATCTAATTATCTCATCCTCTGCTTCCCCCTTCTCCTTTTGCCTTCAATCTTTCCCAGCATCAGGAACTTTTCCAATGAGTTAGTTCTGTGCATCAGGTGGCCAAAGTATTGGAGCTTCAGCTTCAGCATCAGTCCTTCCAATGAATATTGAGGGTTGATTTCCTTTAAGATTGACTGACTTGATCTCCTTGCTGTCCAAGGGACTCATAAGAGTCTCCTCCAGCACCACAATTCAAAGCACCAACTTTCTGACACTCAGCCTTCTTTATGATCCAACTCTCATGTCCACACATGATTACTGGAAAAACCATAGCTTTGATTATATGAACTTTTGTCACCAACGTGATGTCTCTGCTTCTTAAAACACAGTCTAGGTTTGTCACAGCTTTCCTTCCAAGGAGCAAACATTTTTTAAATTTCATGGCTGCAGTGATTTTGGAGCCCAAAAAAATAAAATCTGTCACTGCTTCCAATTTTTCCCCTTCTATTTGCCATAAAGAGATGGGAGCAGATGCCATAATTTTAGTTTTTTAAATGTTGAGCTTCAAGCCAGCTTTTTCAACTCTCCTCTTTCACCCTCATCAGGAGGCTGTTTAGTTCCTCTTCACTTTCTGCCATTAGAGTGGTATCATATGCATATAAACTACGTTTTTGTTTAACAGAAACTTACAGTGTACTTCCTATACTCTAGACACTGTCCTCAAAGCTTTACAAATTCTACTTTATTTAATCCCATAACAACACTTCAAGGTACATATTATTATCATTATTTTATTCATTTTTTAATCACCTTAATAATTATCAATTTATGGAATATCCTGATGAACCATGCACTAGACTAGGCATTTCCTGTAAACTAATTTAATTCCATCATGTAAGACAAATGTGATTATTTCCAGTTTTTAAAAAATCTAATGTGTAGCAGCTTCCACTTTTTGGACTATCAACAAGGCCTTCCCTTTATGAATTTCATAAATGTGAGTTTCTGTTGTGATTAGAATAATTATCCCATTTTGCAGACTGGAAATTGAGTCTCATTAGTTTAAGTGACTTGACCAGTGATGTTACATGGCCACAGATACCCTAGTGTAGATTTGAATTTTGGTATATTTATTTGATTCTTCAACCCAACCCACCTTATTTAATCCTATAAGAATACTTGGAGGTACGTATTATTATCCTCACTTCATTCATATTTCTTGGGCTTCCCTTGTGGCTCAGCTGGTAAAGAATCCGCCTGCAAGGCGGGAGACCTGGTTCGATCCCTGGGTTGGGAAGATCCCCTGGAGAAGGGAA
Organism: Tragelaphus eurycerus; assembly: GCA_935064755.1. Classification (NCBI taxonomy): domain Eukaryota; kingdom Metazoa; phylum Chordata; class Mammalia; order Artiodactyla; family Bovidae; genus Tragelaphus; species Tragelaphus eurycerus. Next base: position 4,993,577 of record CAKXYN010000083.1, read on the forward strand.
AGGCTACCCACGCCAGTATTCTGGCCTGCAGAATTCCATGGACTGCATAGTCCACGGGGTTGCAAAGAGTCGAACACGACAGAGTGACTTCCACTTCACTTATTCTTATTTTTAACCACCTTAATACTTAATAATCACCTTAATACAGCTTTATTTTCAATGTTTCATAAATTTGGGTTTCTTCACAAGATTTCACAAAATTGGACCATGCCTGGGCTGCATTTTGTGCCCTGTCAAAATTCCAAGATTGGAACCTTGACCTCAGCGCCTCAGAATTCTGAGGCTGGAGCTTTGTTTATGCATTTACTTTCGCTGCGCTGGGTCTGGGCCGCGTGAGTGGGGTTTCTCTAGTTGTGGTGAGCCAGGGCGACTCTGTAGCCATGGTGGCTTCTCTTGCTGAGGAGCACAGGCTTCAGGGCATGTGGGGTGCAGCAGTTGTAGCTTGCGGGCTCAGTTACCCCATGGCATGTGGAATCTTCCTGGAGCAGGGATTGAACCCATGTCCCCTGCCCTGTCAGGCAAATTCTTAACAAGTGGACCACCAGCAAAGTCCAAATTTGGGTTTTTAAAATGATAATTAAGGTAAAATGAGGTCGTGGTCTCATCACTTCACGGCAAATACATGGGGGAACAATGGAAATAGTGAGAGACTTTATTTTGGGGGTCTCCAAAATCACTGCAGATGGTGACTGCAGTCACAAAATTAAAAGATGCTTGCTCCTTGGAAGAAAAGCTATGACCAACCTAGATAGCATGTTAAAAAGCAGAGACATTACTTTGCCAACAAAGGTTTGTCTAGTCAAAGCTATGGTTTTTCCAGTAGTCATGTATGGATGTGAGAGTTGGACTATAAAGAAAGCTGAGCGCCGAAGAATTGATGCTTTTGAAGTGTGGTGTTGGAGAAGACTCTTGAGAGTCCCTTGGACTGCAAGGAGATCCAACCAGTCCATCCTACAGGAAATCAGTCCTGAATAGTCATTGGAAGGACTGATGCTGAAGCTGAAACTCTAAAACTTTGGCTACCTGATGTGAAGAACTGACTCACTGGAACAGACCCTGATGCTGAGAAAGATTGAAGGCAGGAGGAGAAGGGTACGACAGAGGATGAGATGGTTGCATAGCACCACCCACTCAATGGATATGAGTTTGGGTAGACTCCAGGGGTTGGTAATGGACAGGGAGGCCTGGTGTGCCACAGTCCATGGGGTCGCAAAGGGTTAGACACGATTAAGCGACTGAACTGAACTGAGATCATGAGGTTATAGATTAGGGTGGCTCTAACCCATTATGACTTGTGTGCTTATAAGAAAAGGAAATTAAGACCCAGCACATGCAGAGAGAAGATGATGTGAAGACACAGGTAGAAGACAGCAAACTACAAGCCAAGGGGAGAGCCTGAAAAATCAAGCCTGCTGATCCCTTGAGCACAGACGTCTAGCCTCCAGAACTTCGTGAGAAAATGAATGTCTGTTTAAGTCACCTAGTCCAGGGTATTTTGTTATGGCTGGAACATAGGAAATGAACATTTAACAGTAAGTTTCCACTACAAAACGAAAGCAGAAAGCCACAGTTCCTGGGTAGTCACACAGGCTGTTTGACCAGTCTGATTGCTTTCCTAAATTCACTAACCCTGAGGTCAGATGACTTCCTGGGATAAAAGCCAGCTTCCTCTATTTGTTACTTCAGCCCCTGGTCTGCAGACGTTTTCTTCTTCTTCTAACTTCCCCTCCGGTGGCAGAGGAGATAAATATCAGAGAAACAAAAGTCCAGAAAGCTAAGGCTGCCACTCTCACTTCCTCTCCTCCCGTAACCCAGCACTGCTTTGAATAGGGGCAGTGCCCTGGGGCACCAAGCAGGGGAGAGACGACACTGCAGTGCCTCGGAGGTTGCCCTGGCCGGCACAGACAGAGGGTCATGCTTTCACAGAGCCACTTCTGGTCACAGAAAATGCCAGGATGATGGTGCGTGCCCGCCTGGCTGTGGCTCTGATCCCAGCCATGGCCATCCTCTCCTGCCTGAGAACCGAGAGCTGGGACCCTTGCGTACAGGTACGTGGCTTCCCTGAGCTTGGCCTTGCTTCCGAAAAACTGCTCTCTGCTCAGTTTCCCTGTGCTGGGCCCTGGTTAGGTTCATTTGCAAACAGACATCAAATTACTTTAAAGTAAGAAACCGCAGGAATCAAATGATTCATGGTTACAGGGCATGAACAGGCAGCCCGAGGCATGTGCCCCACTTAGGAATTCCATGGGAACTTTAGGCCAGACAGACCTGCTTAGAATCACTGTTGTTCCACATTTGGGCTATGTGACTTTGAAGAAGTCATTAAACCTCTCTGAGACTAGTTTTTGCATCAATAAAAGAGGCATAGACTTTAATAGAAAGTTGTAAGAAGCCTGCTTCCTGTCATTCCTTTCCGCTGGTGGTTTGTACACTGTTTCAAGCTGTTGCTTTGCCCCTTTCAGTATCAGGAAGATTTGTTTGTTTGTTTGTTTTTTGTCTCTTAATAGAAAGAACTTTCTATGTAGATTGCGGATTTCTAAATCTAGTCTAGTTCTGTCCAAAAAATGAAAAGAAAAAGAGTTGGCAAAGAAAAGGAGAGACAGAGAGATAAAGACAGAGACAGTAATAGAGAAGAACAGGAGACAGGGAAAGGTGCAAAATGTCAGCTAACGCAGTGCTTTCTTTGTGAAACACCAGCCTGCTGGTTTGTAATCTCATTCAGAAAGGGTCTCCTGTTTTTTCCCCCTGCATGGACTTGACTATTGCTTTGGAAACACACAGCAGCAGCAAACAGCCACAGAAATGTCCTGGGATTTAGGGTGTGGCAGAAACTCAAGAAAAGCATAGCCAGTCAGAGCCCGGACATTGAGGACATGGGGGAAATCGTGTACTTTAATGTGTAACAGACAAACTTGTCCTCTCAAGTCCCCTGTCCCCGCCACTCCCTGCCCACACCCGGCCCACTGTCCTCCTCTCTGTGTCTCTCCTGCTGTTCAATCAGTGCATATAGATCCTCCAATTACGGTCATCTCGGGATAAAATCACAGCTTCTCCTGCCTCCTCCCCTTTCCCATGCCCCAGATGCTCTCATTTTCCAAAACTTGCCCCCTCTGTCCATCACCTCAGCACCAGCCTAGGGCAGATCCCCAGTTCCCCTGGCCTTGATGCTTGGGCAGTGACCAGTCTCCTGACCCCACAGCCTGCTTCCCTTAATCTAACCTGCTCATATTCATCTGCTGTTTGTTGTTGTTTTTCTAGATTCAACTCTAAGATATTACTGTCCTTTAAAGCTTTTAATAATTCTGCATCGCTGCCAGGGACCTTTTCCTACCATGGTGCTCTTTGCACTTGCGATTTCCTCTAGCTAGAATGAATGCCTTTCCCCCTAGATGAGTGCTGTTCAATGAGTCACATGAAGTTATTTAAATTTGAATAATACATTAACTAAATTCAACTAAATTTTTATTTAACCACATTAACATAATTTTAACTAGCCAAATTTAAAATGATGTTTAAAACTATGTTCTAGTAGCCATATTAAATAAATTAAAAGTAGGTGAATTTAATTTTAGTAGTATTTTTATTTGACTTTGTTTATTAAAAATACTATTTCAAAATGTAATATATACTAGACAATTAACAAGATTTTTTACGTGTTTTTTTTTTTTTGGTACTAAGTCCTTGAGTTTTAGCACATATTATACCATTTCTTTTACATTTATTATATTAAACTATCCACATTTCTCATATTCAATAGCTGTGTGTGGCTTGTGGTTACCCAATTGGACAATACAGCCCTAGATATGTTCATAGCTTAGTCTCTCACTTTATTCAAATTTCTGCTTAAATGTTACCTCCTCTGGGAAGGCTTGCTTGATTACCTCATATAAAGCTCCTCACTCCCTGTATTTGCCTTTCATGTCCTGTGCTACTTATTTTTATTAGTTTAAAAAATATTTATTTGTTTATTTGGCTGCACTGGGTCTTAGTTGTGGCATTCAGGATTTTTTAGTTGTGGCTTGCAAACTCTTAGTTGCAATACCTGGGATCTAGTTCTCTGACCAGGGGTTGAATCCAGGCCCCTTGCATTGGAACACAAAGCCCAGTCACTGGACCACCAGGGAAGTCCTGCTGCTTTACTTTTTTTTAATAGTACACCATTGTGTGTGTGTGTGTATATATGTGTGTGTGTGTATGTGTGTGTGTGTGAGTGTGTGTGAGTGTGTGTGTGCACTCAGTTGTGTCCAACTCTTTGCAACCCCATAAACTGCAATCTACCTGTCTCTATCTATGGGATTTTCCAGGCAAGAATATTGGAGGGACTTGCCATTTCCTTCTCCAACAGATCTCTCCCAGCCAGAGATCGAACCTGGATCTCACGCAGTGCAGGCGGTTTCTTTATGACTGAGCCACCAGGGAAGCCCATACATACACATATATAAAATACATATAGTGTGTGAATACATATATTTATTGCTCATTATTTGTCTTTATGTTGAAATGGGATTTGTAAAAGGGCAAGGTCATTGCTGGTTTTACTTGTCACTATGTCCCAGTGCCTAGCGCATGTGGTTGCTCAATTTGTACATGTTAAATGACTCACAAGTATTGCTGTAGAACAGAGTATAGGGCCCCCACCCCCCGGACCTGGCTCTGGCTCCCCATCTGGTTAGGTTTCACATCCCTGTCACACTCCATCTAAGTGGAGCTAGTTTTCCACCTCTCTGTACTCACACTCTTCCCTCCTTCTTCCTCTTTCCACATATCCAAATCTCACTTATCCTTCCAGACTTGCCTTGAAATTTTCCCTTTCTTGGAAGCTTTCTATACAATCTATAGTCTCAGAATCCAGGATTGATATCTACCTTTTCTGAACCAAAGGGAACATTTTCCGAGCCTGGTTAAAGACCCTTTTCAGGAATGAGTTGTGCTCCTACCATAACCCTTACTCCAGATGGGAAGCTGATGGGAGTCTGGAGCCATATCACATTGGTCTTTGTGGTAACCACAGCACTCCACAGCACTTAATCGCAAATAAGTTGGGATTTGAATAAACCTCCGTGGAATCAGTTATCCATTCATTTGTTCAACAAATATTTATTGAGCATTAACCATTTTCTGGGCATCTTTCTGAGTGCTGGAGACATAACAGAGAGCTAGATTCTCAAAGTTTACAATCTAGAGAGGGAAACAAACAGTATGTATGCAACAATCACACAGAAGGCATCATGTTAGATAGTGATGTCTCCCATGAAGGAGAATAAAAGAAGGTAAGGGATGACCCTGGCCCCACTCTCTATTAGACAGTATGGGTTGTGCAGATGCTCTGAGGAATAACATTTCAGGATCAAGTGGATAAAGTAAGGAGCTGCACTGTGGCCTGTGAGACTTTACACATATTACTTCATCTTGCTGAATTCTTATTCTTTAAAAGGTTTATTTGCAGATTAAATTCAAGTATATAACATATAAAACCTAAGCCTCATATAGTGGAGAATTAATAATAGCCAATAATAATACACGTTAACAATGTATTGATCGTTTACACTGTAATAGGCTTTGAGATAATCTCTTTAAAAACCTTATCTCATTAATCCTTTTAACAGATTCTATGCGTTTTAAACTGAAAACCAAAATTAGCTGGCTTAAGCAGAGAATTTTGTTGAAGAATCAGAGAATAAGAAAACTAAATGGGAAGTTGGAGAATAAGGCTTACAAAGAATTTGAGAATATGTGATAGATATCAGCTTAGGAACCAAGGCAGTATCAAGTGTTAGGTTCCACCACGGGAGTCTGTACTCATAAAATATTTGTCCTCATTTCTACCTCATCTGCTCAAAGGTCAGCGATCCAAGTGAAAGTGAAATTTGTTCAGTTGTGTCTGACTCTTTGTGACCCAGAATTCTCCAGGCCAGAATACTGGAGTCGGTGGCCTTTCCTTCTCCAGGGGATCTTCCCAACCCAGGGATCGAACCCAGGTCTCCTGCATTGCAGGCAGATTCTTTACCGACTGAGCCACAAGGGAAGCCCAAGAATACTGAAGTGGGTATCCTATCCCTTCTCCAGCAGACCTTCCTGACCCAGGAATTGAACTGGGGTCTCCTGCATTGCAGGCTGATTCTTTACCAACTGAGCTATGAGTGATCCAAGGGAAAGAATAAAATTGGCAAAAATTGGGCTATGACCAAGGAAGTGCTGAAGACTTGACTGGAAGTCTCTTTAAGCTTGTATACAATGAGAGGTATATTTAGAAAAACAGTAGCAACAACACAATGCCTTCCTGCAAATCACAGGGAAGAGCTAGGGTGACATCTAGGGCTTTTGGACTCTAGTGCTTCAGATCTCAGTGCTTCTTGCTGAATGCTGCCATTGAGAGAGCAGAGGTTAAACATCGTGTAGGTGCTTTTCCCTTCCTAATCTAGAG